>OY970828.1:51479274-56542514 GCA_963853835.1 Calendula officinalis | reverse complement strand
TCGGATAATCAATTTCGTGAGCTAAAAACCATGTTTCATCTTCAATCGGTTGTCTCATGTAACCAACATCATCATCATCATCATATTCATCAGAATCCCAATATTCATTTGGATAATCATCACCAATTGTTGCAAAACCAGATACAAGATCACAATTATCTTCTGTTATTCCTTGACTTATTGACCGCCAACTACCTCCTACAGCCCTTTTTAACCCTAAAAATCATTAATTGCAACTGATTAAATTAAAGTTTGCTCATTTATCATTTAGGGATAATTTCTTTTATATCCTTGTAAAACTCATAAATTATTTATATATCCTTAAATTCATAAATTATTTTTATATCCTTCTAAACTTTATAATTACCTTCATATCCTTCCAAACCTTTAAAACTTTTTTTTATGTCCAAAACCCTATTTTATTATTTATTCAATCGTGATAATATCAATAATACAGGCAAATAAACATGGTTTCTAATACATAATCAACAGATATATTGCATACTTATTTAATAACTGTTAATATTATAATGATTTAATATATATTAAAATAGGTTTTTGGACATAAAAGAGAGTTTTAAAGATTTAGAAGGTTATGGAGGCAATTACAAAGTTTAAAAGGCTATATATATAAATTTGAGGACATATAAACAATTTATGAGTTTTACAAGGATATAAAAGAAATTATCCCTATCATTTATGTATCACAAGTTCAGTATGGTGATTATATCTACTCATGTATGATAAACAACAATTCATAGAATTACAGAAAAAGTCAACAAGTCAACATTTTTTAGATTAATGAATATGTACCTGAAGAGCTAATTTCTTGACCAATAGGAACATCAAGAAACGATCCAATAAGATGAGCATTGTCAGCACTAAGAATCTGTGTGGGCCCATCGTGTTCATGTTTTTCCTCCCAAGTCAAACTTGGCAGTTTTTCAGTTGACTTTAGTTTGACAGGTGGCAATCTAGGTAATTCTTCTTTCTGATTCTCAGAGACAGTTGGAAGACCTAAACCACCAAAATACAAAGCTCTCCCCACATCATTTTCTTGCTCTTTAATTGCTGCCCTAATATTCCGTTTTCCATCTTCTTTATTATTATTATTATTATTATTATAACTGGTTGATGCATCTGATTCAGGAAAAGGGAAAACTGTTTTAACAGAACAATTTTTCCACAATTCTGATGAACTGTTTTTAAATTCATCATTTCTTGACCATGGGTTAACAGAATCAGTTTCTTCCCTCACTTTTTTGTGATTTTTTTCTGTATCAGAAACCTCAGATGGATGAATCTTGGATTGAGAAGAAATCTGGTATTCTTTAACATTTTGGATAATGACATTATCATCATTATCACAAGGATCAATTGACCCATTAGTAGGACTGTATCTCCATGTATATAAATCAAGCAAATTGTCTTCTGAACCATTAGAAAACATAAAATTTTCATTCTTAACTCCAATTGGCTCAGTATTATGCTCTCCATCAAACGAAGCAATTTCCCATTTACTATCGGGCCCGTTCCTTTCGGGCCCACATTCCATCTCTTCCACAATATGTTTCTCTTTTGAAACTTCATCACTTGTTGAAGAAATCTTTCCAGGTTTTGCAGTATTCAATTTTTCTTCAAGATTAAGATTTTGCATACATCCATTTAAATCAGGTCGTTTATCAATCTCAATTCTTAATGCTGCTTCAGCCCTAGCAAAGTTATTCTTCCTTAAAAATTCAAGTATGACATCGACCCGCGAGTCTGCCATTTCTGAACTGCAATAAAAGTGCAATAAAACATTTATGATACAAGAAATCAATTCCTAAATGATAATCTTAAGAGGCAAAGCACATGTATCAGTACTTTGTGTACTTAAAGAAGAATAATTCAAGCTCGAATGCAAATCACAATATATGTTTCAGTTATAGGTTGATTCAAAAATCATAGTTAAGCCTACTTTTCAACTCCAGAATTTATCTAAGCTTATAAGTTTACGACAAATTTGCTACTTGCATATGCCAAACTCTCAATTAGTCTCCATCGATTTTACATTTTAAGCTACAAAGTCTCGAGTAGGAAAACAAATCCTTCTTTTATGGTGGAAAAGTTAATTGATCTTCATTTGAACAGCTCAATTTCAAATCCAATACAGTAGCTTCATTGCGTGGAAAATTAGGAAGTTTAAATCATATATACACGCGTAAATAAAAATATATGTAATACAATACAAACAGTAACGAACAAAAAGTTTTACCTAAATCCTCATAAATTACGTGCCGAATTGTACGTTTCGAGTGCGGATCTTCTTCTCTGTAACCTTAATAATACCTTTTTTGTTGACGTCAGATTTAGACCTAATTAGGTTTCGAAATGGCAATTGGAGGGTTAAATGGATAGTAAAATGATAGATTTGTTGAGGAATTGGATTGAAGATATTGAGGTGTAAGTATGAATTTTGGCGTATCTCCAATGGCGAATGGAGGAATTAGATGCCCTAGAGACAGAGTTCAAGCATTTACTCCATAAGCGTCCTCTTTCTTTTGTTTTGTTTTGTTTTTTTCTTTTCTTTTGGACTATTCCCCCACGCTTGAGGGGTTAATTTCAACTCCCAAATTAAATTCATTGTTATAACCATTTATTTCATACCAAAAACAGGAATTATTAATTTTGTATAAGAAATTTAAACTATAAAAATTCATAAATGAAAACTAATTTAGGATGATAATTGTGTCGGGTTCGGATTAACGGATTGATATCATTCAATACGAACAAATGACGCATTTAGCTAATCATGCTATGGATTAACATAATCTAATGTTTGTGTAGAACTTGTATAAACTTTATATATTTGTTGAAATCATGTTGTTAACATTTTGACAAGTCGACCATCATATAAACAGCCTAATTAAAAAATTACTCATTAATTGAATAAATATAGGTGAGTTGGTCATGTTTATGACTCAAACTCGTTTAATCATTTCATAACGTATATATTTTTGCATAGTATCAAAAATCGTCACCCTAACAAACATGACCTATTTATATGAAAACAAATTAAAAGAAATTTTAAAAATAGCTTAAAATCATTTCAAATAGGTCAAGCTTGTCAAAAGTGTTAGCTTTTAAAAATATCAGATTTGATATATTAATGGTTGAAAGAGTAATAGTATTTAGTCATACCATTTGATCATACTCATAGTCTTACTCATTTGATGAAGACACGTGTCAAAATCAAGTGATAATATTAAGAGAGAGAATTAATGGGATAGACTCATACGCATGTCAACCTATCAAGTGGGTAGGATTATGAGTAGGATCAAATGGTAACACTAAATATTATTTTCTTTTTTGAAATATTTTTAAACAAATACATACAAAAAATATTGACAAATCAAAGTAGCTTGAGCTGATCCGTAAAAAAAAACTTTTGGCTCAAACCTAGTCCACATTTTAAAGATACGTCATCGATCAGAGGACTTAAAATTCATATAAAAATTTGTTTACTTCATATTAAAGAAAATTAGAGGTATTATTTTATCCTGACAATTCAAGTTTTGACGTCTGTTTTTAGAAATCATTTTATAAAACATAATGGTGTTTTATATTGTCACGACAATGTGAAAATGTGTTTGACAATTTTTTGATGATGAAATCAAAATTTAAAATAAAATCAATAAAAGTTGAGTTTGTGTGTTTGACATCTCATCTTCATTAAAGTAGCATGTGTTTAACTAGTGAGATTGCCCTGTGCATTGCACGTGATATAAACGTGAAAGATTGATGAGTTTGGTTTTCAAACATATACTATAGTGCGTTTATTAATTTATTAAAAAAAAGTGTTTTTACAAACTTTTTATAATTTTTGTCATGAGAAAAAAAAATTAATTGTTTAGGAAGCCAATTCTTATAAAATTTGTTATTAGATATAAATAAAATATTTGGAAAAGATAGGGTACAATATTACATATAGAATTTATATCAATGGGACCTTAAATTCTAGTGTGGCAGGTACGAAAATGTTATTATCAGTTGTGGTCACTTCGAACCCGAATATGCAATCAACCTTAATTGGGATAGTGACAAAATTTGTTAACGAACTTCCTCAAGCATGTGACGATGTCAATGAGTGATCATGCATTTTTGTTGGTTAGAAACTAGAAAACAAAGACAAAGTATAACTAGTCCTAATTAATACTTCATCCGATTCAAAATAAGTGACACACATTGAGTTTTATGATTTTTGAGGCAAAATATTACTTCCTCTGATTCAAAATAAGTGTCACACTTCTACTTTCACGGTTTTTTAGGCAAAATAGTGTAATGATGGTTAAATTAGATTAATTGAATGATTAGTGGATAATGGGTCTCACACCTTTTGAATAAAGTGGGGTTAATGATGTTTAAAAGTAAAAAGTAAGGGTAAATGAGTCATTTCACTTTGTTAAAGTAGATAGTTAGTGGGTGTGTGTCCTACTATTTTTTGCCATTTATAGAAAGTGTAGCATTTATTTTGAATCACTCATTTATGGAAAGTGTAGCACTTATTTTGAATCGGATGAAGTATAATGATGATTAAATTAGATTAATTGGATGGTTAGTTGGAATGAGTCCCACACCTTTTGAATAAAGTGTAGTTAATAATGCTTAAAAGTAAATAAGTAAGGGTAAATGAGTCAATTCACTTTGTTAAAGTAGATAGTTAGTGGGTGTGAGTCCCACTATTTTTTGTCAAATAAAGTAAAATTTTAAAATATGTCACTTATTTTAAATCACTTTAAAAAGGAAAGTATGTTACTTAGTTTGAATCCGAGGAAGTATAATTTTGGTGGATTGAAAATAACGGATTAACAGACTCTTTTTACAAGTACAGTCAAAATTAGAGAACTTTTATGTGACAAATTTCAGGATCATGGACGAATTTTGTAATTTTGAATAGCTAAAAATGACATTTATAATTTGGTATAAATCACAGACAAATTTTGTAATTTCTTTGTTAATTAACCTGTGAATAATTGATGTTGCAAGTTGTATTTTGAGAGGAGAATGTGTCCGAACTTTACGACAGGTTTGCAAAAATATACGTTATATTTAATCATCTGCTTCGGTTTCGGTTCTCATCAACGGTTCCCCGTCTAAGGAATTCCGTATGGGTAGGGGGGTCCGTCAAGGGGACCCGATGGCCCCCTTTCTTTTTCTCCTAGCCGCCGAAGGGTTAAATATTGCTATGGAGGAGGCTAAACTCAAGGGCGTGTTTCACGGAATTAGACTTCCAAAAGACGGGCCAATTATTTCTCATCTTCAGTACGCGGATGACGCCATATTCATCGGTGATTGGTCTTTCTCCAATGCTCTTAACCTGATCCGTCTTTTGCGTTGTTTTTATTTGGCTTCGGGGCTCAAAATCAACATGTCTAAAAGTAATCTGCTCGGGATCGGGGTTCTTGATCAGGAGGTCGAGTACATGGCTAGTTGTTTTAACTGTACTAGCGGCTCCTTTCCGATCACCTACCTTGGTTTGCCCATTGGTATATCTATGAATAAATGTGATCCATGGTCGCCTATTATTGATAAATTCCTGTCGAAGCTCTCTAAATGGAAGGCGGAAACGCTCTCTTCCGGGGGTCGGCTTACCTTATGTAAGAGTGTTTTGGGAAGCCTTGGGGTGTATTTCTTTTCCCTCTTCAAAGCTCCTCAAAGAGTCATCAGATTAATGATTCTCATAATCATCTTTTCTTTGAATGTGGCTATGCTAAATACATTTGGGTGGATTTGAAGAAGTTGAGCTATGCTAATAATCTGGCCAATAATTGGTTATTGATTGTTAATCAATTAGCTGCTCTCCCTTGTAATAATAATATAAGGAGTGTTCTTAGACGTATAACTGTTGCAGCTGCAGTTTACTATATTTGGAAGGAGAGAAATGATAGAATCTTCAAATTAAAAAGCATTCCGGCTGATATATTGTTAAACAATATAAAAGACAACATCCGTATGCAAATTCAAGAGTTGAAAGTCAGAGCTTCTTGTCAAGTAGGGAAAGTTGCTGATGATTGGAATATCAAGTTTAAGTTTGTATGTTAGCTTGTTATCTGGTTTTATGTTTGTTTAGTGTGGTAGGGTTGTTTTGTTGCTGCTTTTGGTTGTATGTTGGACCTCTTTTATATAAATATATATGGTTGGTAGGTTTGGTAGGGGTGATGGCAATGCCGAAGCTCTAATTCCAAACTGTACCAGTTTTTTTTCAAAAAAAAAAAGAGTCATCAAAACCCTCGAAAGCATCCGCTCAAGATTTTTTTGGGGTTCTGCTGCCAACAAGCGGAAAATCAGCTGGGTCGCTTGGGATGGTGTGCTTGCGGACAAATCAAATGGCGGTATTGGTATTGGAAGCTTGAAGGCTCAAAATGTCTCGCTTTTGTGCAAGTGGTGGTGGCGATTCAAGTCGGAATTTGGCTCGTTGTGGAAAAATGTTATTCAGTGCCTTCACGGTAATGATGGTGGTTTGGGCAGCTCTATTTCCTCGGGCAGATTCACGGGCTTATGGAGAAATATTCTAAAAATTAACAAAGAGGGGCTTAAGTTAAACTTGTGTTTCCATGATTTTTTTCAGCTTAATTCGGACGGTAACTGGCGGTGGGCTTTGGACAGATCTGGTACTTATTCGGCTGCTTCTTTACGTTTTGCTATTGACGATTTGTCCCTTAATAAGTGCTCGCTTACGCCTTTTAAATGGCTCAATCTCGTTCCGGGTAAAATTAACATTCTTGCCTGGAGGATTGCGCTCGGGAGATTACCGACAAAAGTTAACTTATCGAGCAGGGGGGTGCATTGTATTAACGACCTTTGTGTGCTTTGTGGTGACAATTTGGAAATTGAAGATCACCTTTTCCGTGGATGCCCTTTCTCTGCCTCGGTTCTTAGGCTTTTCAGCCGGTGGTGGGGGGTTGATTGTGCCAACCTGGTTCGATTGGAGGATATGTTTCTTTGGGGCGCAACTAACGGTTTCGTGGGTGCTAAAAATGACATGTTCCTCGCTGCTATCTACTCTCTTTTTTGGGTCGTTTGGAAATCCCGCAATGATCTTATCTTCAGAAACGGTGCTGCCCAGAATCCGGTTCTCATTCTCAGCAACATTCAAAGTTTTTCTTTTTTATGGTGTAAAAATAGGCGGTATAAGGATAGAGTCGATTTTAATTGGCCTAAATGGTGTTGTAATCCCTCTCTTTGTATTGTTTGATGTACTCTTTTGTCTATCTTCTTGCTAGCTTTTATGTTAGTTTTTGGGTCTCTTGCTAGGGGTGATGGCTTTGCCGAAGCTCCTTTCGCTTGAGTTCCCTTTTTGCCGTTTCAAAAAAAAATATTTAATCTATCATATTCATTACACTTCCTTTAAAATGAACATTATTTATGTTATGTCCAATCACTATGATCAATCTATTAACTCTCAATAATAGTCTTAAATCACTACTTACTTCCAAGAATATGACCAACTGTGGAGGTCTGAGTAATTAAATAAATAAATACTAGGGAAGTGAGTTTTTTTTTTTTTGAACGGCCAACTTTTAATTAAAAACAAATTAGTAAGATGCTAGAAGGAGAGTACAACAAGGAAATTAAAAACAATACATAAGAGAAGAATACCAATTTGGCCATCTATTAGCTAAGTTACAAGATGGAGCCCTATGCTTAATCCAAAAAAACGAGATCGCCTGAAGATACCCACTTTTGATACAATTCTGGAACTCATCCGGGGACTTAAAGACCTTCCCATTTCTATATCTCCAAATAATCTAAATATAGATATATAAGACACTTGATAAACTTTTTTTAATTGGGCCCGCCATATCTGCTGCATTGATCCAATCGAAAGCATCAGTGATAGAATGAAATCTCATAAGATCAATCCTCCACCATGAGCAGAGGTCACCAAGAAAGGCCTTGAAATCGGGCACATAAGAAAAATATGGTTTTGATCCTCATCAGTGGCTTCACACAAGGGGCAAAGTTGTGGCAAACAAGTAATGTTTCTTCACAATAAGTTGGGCTTGGTCAGTGGTGGTGACCGGCAATGGTGGTCGTGACTTGAAACATATTTGATTCGAAGTAATATGCTCGTCTGTATTTTGGAACCCGTGTTTTTAGTGAATCACATGGGTTTGAAACACATGTGATTCGTAGTTCGTATGCTCCCATGTTTTTAAAAACTTCTGTTTTTAATGAATCACATGTGTTTCGTGACTTGAAACACATGTGATTCGTAGTTAACACATGTGTTTCGTAGTTCGTACGTTCCCCTGTATTTAGAAACTCCTACTTTTAGTGAATCACATGTGTTTCGTGACTTGAAACACATCTGATGTGAAGTAATATGCTCGTCTGAATTTTGGAACCTCTGTTTTTAGTGAATCACATGTGTGTTCGTGACTTGAAACACATGTGATTCGTAGTTCGTATGCACCTCTGTTTTTAGAAACTCGTGTTTTAATGAATCACATGTGTTTCGTGACTTCAAACACAAGTGATTCGAAGTAATATGTTTGTCTATATTTTGGAACCCATGGTTTTAATGAATCACACGTGTTTCAGTACATCAATACCACCATCAGCCCCACCACCACTGTCAGTCACCACAACCACCGCCGGCCGGCGGCGGCCGGCGGTGGTCGGGCGGTGGTCGGAGGTGGCAGTGGCTAAGGGATTTGATCTTAATCGTTTTGATCCAATGGGTAGGATTTGTCCGTTGGGATTTTACAAAACTCTTGGACTACCTAAAACACAACTCTTATTCTATTATACGTTTTAGAATATCAAACTACTAACAACCAAAACAATTACATCATATCGTTCGTAAATCTAATGATTATCGACTTAGTATGATCATTATGCTTCGTTCAACTCAAAGCCTTAATGAATGGATCAACAGATTCTCCAATGATACCCTACTCATTATGACATCTCCCTTCTCATCTCGGTTCGCATACTAAAAACATATATCTTGATCTCCTTAGATAGCTGAGAATATTATTTACTGCAGTCCAATGGCTTTCGCCAAGGTTTGTCTTGAAATCGAATAACCACGCTAAGGCATATGAGACATCAAAACAGCATGATTGATCCTACACCTGAAGCATATTAGGTTTGACTCATTCTATCAAGTTTATTAGTAGTACCAAGACATTGATTCTTAGTGAATTTTATGTCATGATTGCATATGATAATTTGAATTTCATCTTAACGGAACACAGAGACAATCAAAACGATGTTAAAATCATTAAATGCTAACCATGTACTCTCTTAGAAAATAAATAACTCATAATAATAATTAAAATAACCAAAAAGGATATTGAAAGTCGCAACAACATCTCTGCTTGTCATTTTACTCGTCTTTTCCCTTATAAATTGCATAAAATCAACATAATCATCATCACGATAAACACAACATATACATACATTTAGATCATAAAATGAAATATATGAGGCTCCATAAGTGCAAGGTTGAGGAAAATGAGCAAGATTTTACAACAGAAAATAAGCGAGCCTCATGTGATGATCAAAAAGTGAATCAACTCTCAAAAGCAATGGAGAAGCTCATGACCATGTACAAGGATCGACAACCGGATTCAACTCGTGATGAGGTATCGAATCATCATCACTATACAACCGGGTACACAAATCCGGGTCTCTAAAACCTGGATACCGTATTTTTGAAAGAGAAAACAAAATCAGCATATAAATGTTAATTTTCTTAAAATTAGTATTATTTGTGAAAAAAGTTCAATGTTTTTACCTAAAAGCATTCACGCAATTTTTTTAGTGGCTTTGATGATAGCTTGTTTAAGCTAACTTTTTAATAAATATTTAAATAATATATATATTATTTTATTATAAAAATATATCTGCACAAGTTGCACTTTATTGTTTAGGGATATCCACCTACACTAAATAAAATTAATTTTGTTTAAAAACATTTGGGAAATTTTAAAGGATTACACTACGTTATTTTGTAACCGATGAACTCTTACAAAAATGATGACTATCTATCAAAGTCACAATTCAATCAAAGTAAAAAAATCAAACAATATAACAGATTTTTACAAAACTATTTTTCAAAATGCATTCATATTTTTCCACGTGTGTTTATCACAAAATGAACAAATTACCCGAAAAGGAACGTTACTTATTAAAATATCACATCTACATCTAACCATTTCTCCTTGTCATTTCCTTTTGCCTTTACACCTTCATAAACTTCTTATAAATTGTATTTCAATCACCACAATACACAAACACATACATTTTTAGTAGCCTATAATGAAATACACAAGGCTTCACGACCACAAAGTTGAGAAAAATGAGCAAGATTTTACAACGGAAAATAAGCTGTTGGATTCAAGCAAAGGTCAAAAAGTCAAACGACTCTCGGAAGCAATACAAAAGCTATTGTACATGTACAAAGATCGAGAACAAGATTCGGCCCGTGATGCGTTGTTGGCTCGCAGTCGGGCTGATGACAAGGTTGGAAAAAGAACTAAAGGATAGATTTTATGAAAGGAAGCTCAAGCCAAGGTTCACTTTGTGGGTATAATATGATTGCCAAATGCATGTACTATCAATAAATATCATGCAATATATATACATATATGTTACATAACAATTTGGTAATAAATCATCATGCCAACACTCTTGATGAGGGAAAATTAAAGTTGCAATCTCAACATAATTACATTAGCTTATGAATGGATTTATTATATGTTATATCTCTAACATGCATAATCATAATTATTAATTAAAAAGAATTAGGTCAAATGAGTCAAAAGCCACCCCAAATGTACTTTCAATCCATAAAGCCCCATTAAATAGTTTTATTGAAAGAAAGTAGATTATTAGTAAACTATAAAAATTGTAAACATATATACACTAAATGTTGATCGTGAAAAACCATAAAATTTGTAGAAAAGTGTTTCGAGTCAACCCAACCTGACTTGTTTTGACCCTTTACTCAATCCGCCTGGCCCGCCCATTATGTCAAATCTATGGGTGTAGCACAAAGAGTCGACCACTAAAGCAAATAAAAGAGACTACATAATTCAATTCATTTTCATTAGCATTAGCTAAACACAAAAAATAATACATGCAACAATGTTTGGACTTTGGACTTAGCATATAACAAATATATACAAGGAAGAATGAGACCATAATTATCTTGTCAACGGTTTTTATAGTATCATTTTGGTATGATTCCCCATGGAAATTTGAGTGAATACTACTCCTTAGCACCCTGAATGCTAACCCATAAAAATTCTAAAGTCAATAACTTTGGTCAAAAGCGTGTAATGACTCCATTTTTAGGAGGAGATAAACGGTCCTTTGACCATTCTACCAAGGCATTGCGGTGGAGAGCATTCATTCGAATATAAGGCCGTTTTTCTTTAATTAATTTCTCAGCATTTTTCCAGTCATCAACCACCCCAAGGGTCACCAACAAAGCACACATAACCGCCACACTTCTTCCATGACCTAATTAAATCATAAAATCGGGTAAAAAAATTAAAGACCGGTTAAATACTAACAGACCTAAATCTAAACAAAGACTGCAGACCTAAATCTAAGATATAAACCATAATATGTACCAAAAATAAATTCACCATTCCCATTTCTTGCAAAGTTTAAGACTTTAGTCCAAAATTGTTATTTTGGCCATAGTAATGGATACAAGATAACGATGTTACCGATAATGGTCCACAAGTGTATACTGAGGTAGTCTAGAGTCAAGATTATTGACAATTAATATCACCTTCATTAAATTATGTCTCAAGCCAATTGTTGTGTTTCTTTTGTGATGAACTAAGTACACATTTAAAGGAATTGCAAACTTTTAGCTTCAAATGTTCTATGACTATGGTAAAGATAATCAATTTAGGTCAAAGAAGAATGATCCTAGGCTCATCAAATAGTCAAATTTGCAAAGGGTTCTTTGATTTTGCAAACAAACTGATTGTGTAACTTGAACATATACTAACAACTGCTCAGAAGATCACACAATACAACATATTTTTCCACCAACACAAATCAATAAGCATAAAAGAGGTAATTATATATAAAATGATGATTAATTACCATAAGCACAATGAATGAATATAGGAATATTCTGAGTCCTCTTTCTGCAAGCCCACCTAACAGCAGATTCCATAGCACCTGGATCAGGAGACCTTGTATCCCAAGTTGGAACACACAAATAACCGTTTCCAGATATACTAAAAACCCTAGGCAATTCACACGTACAGTCCACCACCGCAGGGTTCCCCGGTGGCATTTTTTCCGGCGAAGAAGGCCAACCACCGACGTATAAACCTTTAGACACCTCACTGTACGGATCCTCCCTGCTTTTCAATCTCCGAAGTGCTGAAAACCCTCGAGCGAAATACAAGTACGGACTGAACATAACTAGGGACCAAATTGGGAACGATCCATCGGTGTTTTTCCCCAATAGCATTGGTAGATTGATTGAAGGATGTGAAGCGAGTGAAACGAGTAATGATACTAACGATGCGTATAAGAAAGGGATAGAGGGTAATGTAAACCCTAGGGTTCTTAGATTTGCGAATATCATGAATAAAGTTGCTGATTTCAATCCGATTAGAACAGATAATCCGACCGACATGTTTGATATGGAAGTGAATTCAGATGAAATTGCAGAGATGAAAAAAAGGTTAGGGTTTTAGTTTAATAATGGAGGTTTTCGATCAGAACAATTGTGCTCTCAATAACGAGGAAAATGATAGGAGGATTGAGATGCTGATTGGATATCTGGAATAGTTCTAGTGGAATTTTATTTTGGTCAATATCAAAGAAGAAAAATAATTCAAACAAAAAAAATGTATAAATATTGTAATAGAATTTTAAAAATATACAAATCTTTTCCTCCCTTTTTGGTTAGGTGCGATCGGCCCGATTACCAAAGGTAATTTAGCCTAGTGTTTATTCCCCATCTTTGGGGTTCTCAAACTTGAAGTTTAGAGAAATGGGTTGATGTCAAAAAATAGCAACATATTTTATGTTTAGATCAGGAGTTTAGTGATAGTTTCATACAAGTTACAAAAGACATTTTATCTCACCCGACACTCCCTCCCATCCATTTTGGCTAGGCTTGTCATCCTGGCGACTGAACTTTGCACGCGAAATGGGGATTTTGCATGGCCTTTGGACGAGAGAAATGATTTGATAATGCATATGGTCACCACTACATGCAATTCATCACGTGTTTAGTCTTATGGTGACGAAACTTGGATTTGGTCAACATTACTGGTAGTTGTAAGGCCATTCTTCGTTGATTTCGGAAGTGAGTCTATACGATGGTCATGATATATGGTTCCTGAACAAAAGTGTGATAAAATAGGTTTGATTTTTCACATACACCACACAAATGTGTGTAGCTTTCAGAAAAAATTCCAACTAAACGGTTATTTCATCCAACATACAAAGATGAATCTTATCAAACTTCCTAGTTACTACTATGAATAATAATAAGCTACATAGGTGATTCACAATATGTGACACAAAACTATACATGGTTTATGAAATTTGTGGTTCATACATTACCAAAGTTTATTGTTGTGAATATGATTTAAGAACTGCCACCAGTTTTTGCAGCTTCTGTGCCACTTGTCATAAAAGACTCTCCACAACCGCACTGTCCTTTTGAGTTTGGATTAATAAATACGAATTCAGATCTGCACAAAAAATGAAAAACATCCAAATCTTCAATATGAAAAAATCAAAACATAAATACCCTAATCCACGCTCATAAGGGATTCATATATTCAAAAAATGTCCATACAAGATGCATTCTGTTCTAGAGAAAGTAATTTAATTCAAAAAACAAAAACTGAATATGAGTGTGTTACCTGAGCTTGTCATCTACAAAATCCATCTTGGTGCCAATAACATGCATAAGAGCCTTTGGATCTATCAATATCTTCACACCTTTTTCCTCAATTAATTCATCAAATTTCCCTTTTTCATCTGTACATTTAAGATATCAGTGTGTAAACAGAAACAGGTTTTGCATCCAAGTTGAAGAAGACAACCATTTTCTTCAAACTGCTAAAACTAGGAGAAATCCAAGAGAATTGAAAACAGTTGTGAAACCAAATAGATGCAAAAAAAATAAAAAAAAATCAATCTTTCTCAACTGAAAAGCCCAAAAAAGGAATAGGGGCCAAAACCAAAGCCATAAAAATGCAAATTCGTATATAATCTCTCTGTGTTGGTTAAATCAATATCCAATTAGGACAACAGTTAATCAACTATATGATACTTCTACCTCATTTCAAGCAGATTAGTGTTCATCCTACTATTGAAACAGAACGCACACACAATTCTTGTATGCTATTCAATATCATGGAAGCAAATTTGTAAACTTCAATTCTTCTGTTGTAAATTTGTAATCATAATATTACACAGGAAAACGATTTCAGATTTGGAATTTATATAAGCATCGATTATAATATGATTGGAGAATAATTCGGGTAAATTTAATTCGAATACAAATAGATGAAATTGAAAACCATAACCTGCATAATTTAGGGTATAGGAAAGTCCATTACAACCGCGAGCTTTGACGCCAAGTTTAAGAAAAGGGCGTTGGCGCTGCTGTAGGAGGTGGCGTATCCTACCGGCGGCCGTTTCTGTTAGCGTTAGGGCTTGCCGTCTCGCCGTCGTCCCCACCTTCTCAACCACTGCTGCTGCCAATTTTGATGTTGCCATCTTCCTCTCGATCGATGGCCGAGAAACCACTGGATTTTCTTTTTCTTCGTTTTATTAGAGAAATATTCTTTTACCTTTTATTTTATGCATTTTTTTTCTCGATTTTTTGTCCAATCACTCTTCATTTATTTCATCATTTCTGGTTTAAAATGACCATGATAATCATATAGTAGTATTTAGGGTTGTAAATGAGCCGAACCGAACTCAAGCTCGACTAGGTTCGAGCTCGGCTCGTTTAATTTTACCGAGTTCGAACTCGAGCTCCGCTCGTTTCGAGCTTTATATGTAAAGCTCGAGCTCGGCTCGTTTAGGTTTTTTCAGGCTCGGGCTCGGCTCGATTAAGCTCATTTAAGCTTCCATATATACGAAATATATAATTTTTTTAATTAATCATAATATTTAATATATGATGTAAATCTTTTTTTTATATATATTATTTTATATATGTATATGTATAATATATATACACATAATTAGATAAATATGTAATATGTATTTATATTTTTTTAGAATAATTAACTCTATTAGCTCGTTTAGGCTCGCGAGCCTAAATGAGCTCTTAGTATGAAGTTCGGGCTCGGACTCGTTTATTAAACAAGCTCTAAGTTAAGCTCGAGCTCGGCTCGAACTCGTTTAACTCGAGTTTTTGTCGATCTTTTAACGAGCCGAGCTCGAGTAGCTCACGAACAGCTCGGCTCACTTACACCCCTAGTAGTATTTAATTTATAGGTTTTGTTAACTTAATGTATAAATTATGAAGCGTAACTAATCAAAGTTGGTTATTAAAATTTATGGGGTAGTTTTTATTAGTTAATTTATAATTACTTTATGCTAAAAAAAATTCTTAACCATTACCCTTGGGGCAATGCTTAGCATTTCCCTTAATTTATTTAATTTTTTAATATTTTATTGATCATCATCTTCTCTCACTATTCTAGTGAACTTCCAGCAACCTCAAACTTCTCCGGTCACACTTTTCGCGAGTCACCCTTTGTTATATATCTTCTTTTTGGGTATCTCGGCTTCTCGGGGAGGATGTGAAATTTTCGTAACTCTCTTCCGGCTTCCGAGTATATATATCTTTTTACCTACAAAAGAAAAGCTAAAAATAATATTTTAAACCGCTCGCAAAGGTTAAAAAAATCTATACTTCTAAACAAGAGTTACTCCTTGCTTTAAACAATGACTTTGATCTGGTTTAGTTCACATTTGATTAGAAGCTGAAATCGTTCATATTGAATCGAGCGGCTCAAATTGATGTTGTTTTTAATTTAGTAATTTCTCATTTGATTGGTTGTTTGATTTGGTCATGTTAGTTAGCATAATTTTTTATTATTAATTAACTACGGTACACATTTTCTCTTTTAATAATTTCTTATTCTAGTTTCAATTAATGGGTATATTTGTCAAATAAAGCTGGTAGTTAGAAGTAGATGAAAGCTGAATTTTAATTGGTAAAAAATGTTTGACAAATAGCTTGAATTGGAAATGAAAAACGTAAAATGACATACCCAGTTGATTAAATATTTGACATCAATAATTAGTTGACAATGCATGAAACATTAGTATTATATTTAAACATTTGTGTTTCCTTCTATAATTATGGCTTACGTCAACCATTTATATGTGTTTTCTAGTAAAAGATGACCACTGGCTACAAATATTAATTTCAAATTGGTGTTGTAATTATTTGGAAAACTTCAGGGTGAGTAACCAACTACTCGTTTTATAATCCTACTAATTTAAAATATCAAGCTATCCAAACCTTTTACACCTTTGTGCTTCATGAAAAGGGAATCAATCATAGAAATAGTTGGCATACTACAAAACATTTTGTTTCACATCTATATATCCCGCTATTTGAATTTGACCTTTGATTCGAAATTATTTATGTATATTATTGTCACAAAATTGTCCAAAAAACGACGCTATCTCTTCAGTCTCAATTATATGCCATGGACTACGAGAAAGATCACAAGTGGACAACCATATAATTACAAATAAATTCACCTATAACGAAATGACCAAAAACTTTGACCATAAAAAAATAGAAAATAAAATATCTTCTCATTGCCGACCTACCGATCGACAACTAACAGCCGGCCGGTTCGAACCGGTATCAACTAAGCAGCTATCTTTGTCACTCTATTGGTATGAACCATGTTCGAAAAAGCCGCCTTAAAACTCCTCCAAACCCCAGCCTTCCGACCATGAACCCTCACCGACCCTACCCGACCAACACAAGAAACCCTAGGAGAAACCGGTTCAGTTATCAACAAACAGTAATCCCTCCCCGGTTCAGATCGGTTCCTGAACAACCGGACGTTTTCTACCTTATCGTTCTGCTTTGACTTCCCGTCGTGGTGGTGAACCGGTTTTTTTCTGAACCCGATTATGGAAAGTTTTGGTTTTTGGTTTAAAGAAACTGAGCGATGAGACGACCGGCCGGTTTGACACGGGTTTGCGAATTTGACAGAAGCTTTGCGTTCGATGTATGTGTGGTGGGTCAACCAATCTGCTACTTTCTCCTGACAAACCGCATAGGACTCCGGTGGGTTATTATCCATGCAGTAAAACGGGTCGGCTACATAATTCAATACGTTTTCATCTTCATCAAGATCAGCATCTTCATCATGATCATCTAGTTCAGTCTTTAACATGTGGGCATAATCAAGATCACCATTTTCATCGTGATCAAGATGAAGATCTTGATTTTGTTCATCAATGGAAGTGCTCGCTATGGAATTCGGATATGGAGTTTGTGGATCCATTGAGTTTTCAGTGTGATTTGGGGAGGGGAAGGATATTTATGTATGATTTGTGGGGGGTATGAGGCTCGAAGTTTCAAAGGATTAATTAATTATGGTCAAGTTAAGACATACGACTTTAGACCGTGGTTTAAATGTGGGCGTTAAATATTAATTATTCTTACGTGTGCATGTGGAGACTGTGGAGTGGCACCGAAAACCGTGTATGAGTATTTGAAAATTGAGACCCTAATATGAATCCGATAAAAATTTATTACATTTGTCACATCAACTAACCAAAAAACTAGTCCTAAGACTAGTGGGTACGGGACCACGCCCGTCGAGCGTGGGGCTGAGGTGGCTTGGCCACGCCGTGGCCATAGAAACGAACACCACCCCCCCCCCCCAACGGCGTGGGGGGTTGGCGTGGTGGATCGGTGGGAGGAAGCACGGGAGGAAACGCGGTGGAGGTGGACGGATTTGCGAAAAATAGCCGTTGTCAAACGGCTATATAGCCGTTACAATTAAAAAAAAAAGTTTTTTTTTTATTAAATTATTTACCTATATATATTACACACTTTCACTCATTTTATACACACAATTAACCCATTTTACTCTCTACAAACTCCTATCTTCATACCTCTCTACTTACAATGGATCCACACAACAATCCTCCACAAACACCCAACCAACCTTCACAACAAAATATACCACCGAACCTAGGATTTGGTTGCTTCGACCTGTAACATCCCAAAACCCGGCCTAGTAGTTTAGTGACCTTAAGGTATCTTATTAAATGATTATCTGACTAAATGCTTAGTTAATTTAATTAGCCTGTTGTCTTTTGCGGTATTTTAACCAAGGGGTTAAAATACCCGACTTGTGATTTATTTGGAATGAAAATGTGAATTTTATATATTTGGATTCCTCGTTGATTATCGTTTCCAGAAATGCTTTCGTTTTTAAAATTGGAGTCCGTTTGCTATTTTAAATAAATTAATTTCGAAAGGGACTTTTCAGACAAATACTGTTAAATTTAAAACAAAAGCCACAAAGGGGTCCCACCCCCCTTGTGTTGGCCGGATAGGGAGAGAGAGAGGGAAAACCCTCTCTCTTTTTTCTTACACTTCATTCTTTTCTTCAAACATTATCTTCACTATTCCATTGCAAAACCCCATCTTTTTCCTCTAGTTTTCTTGCTTGTTCTTAGTGACTCCTTGTGCTAGGGTCCGAAATTTATACTAGTGTTTGTGTAGAAGAAGCTTCAAAGTAAGTCACACCTTCCTCTTGTCTTGTTTATGGTGTTCTTGAGCTTGGTTATGAACTAGGGTTTGTGATTGTTAGTTTTTATGGATGAATCTTGTTATGAATGTGATAATATGTGTTTATGCAAGCTTTTACATCATTTGTATGGTTGTTTGTTGAAGGAAGACAAGATTTGGTGAAAATCACCTTCAACCTCCATTAATGGTGGATGTTGAAGGTGGGTTTTGACAAATCTTGGATTTCTTGATGTTTGAATGGATAGAAGTGTTTATTAGGTTGTGAAATCATGTTTGGTAAGTTATGGATGGTGAAAACCTTGTATAGTTGATTGTGTGAATTGATCTAGTTGGTGTTTGGGTCAATATGACTAACTAGTGATTGTGGAAGTGTCATACTTGGAATTGTGATGATATTGATCTTGATGGAATTGTTAAATGATTGTGAATTGCTAGTTATAGATTAATTGCTAGTTGATGGAACTATGGAAGTGTTAGGATCATGTTCGGATTTTTGGCCCGTTTGGGTCAACTAGTTGTGAATACTTGCTAAATGGTCAATGGTATTGATGAAGGAGTTGTGCTAGTTAGAAATGTCATAAGAATATGTATTTTGTAAGTCTTGTGTGGTTAGTTGTTGAAATTGATGATTTTGACAATTCGGTGGACTATCACTAACTCGGTATATTGTTGACAGGAACCGGGAAGGATACTCAGTGATACTAGCTCACTGAGTTAAGGAATCGGGAGTTGAAAGGTGAGTGGATTCGACCTACAACTCGGGTTTCGGTTATTTCATTTGGTTTTGCCTTGTTGGTGAAAAATGCAGAAAATCACCAGACGAGGGGAGTTCACGACGCGAACATAGTTCGCGATCGCGAAGTCGGTCCAGAGAATTGGGTTGGTCATCGCGAAGAGTTCACGACCAGAGTTCACGTCGCGAACTCTAGTTCACGATCGTGAACTAGAGTTCGCGATTGGGAACTCTGTTGTGACGTTTTTCGCGGTGTTTATTCGTAGCTAGTCTATTTGTTATGTATGCCTAGTGTTAGGGAATACCATACATGACTATGTGCACAATCGGGATTAGGTCAGTGTCGGAAGGAGAACGGCTGGGCATCGGGTATCGACTAATCGGGTATCCGACCTTACCTGTATTTGTTGCATGGTTAAGGGGAGGGAGTTGCCCGGGTGTTGGATACGAAACGCTATCGGTTACCGTGGTTTTGGCCGACCATGGTTTAAGGCACGCAAAGCCGCCGATCCTCTCATTAAGTGATTACCCAACCGGAGATGTTTTATAACTTCCGTGTTTAAGTGACCAGTGTAGTTTCTAGTGTTAGGAATTCATTCACTTAGCTTTTGTGCTAATCCCTCCCTTATTGACACATTTCAGGTTGGATGGCTTGAACGGGTCGGGCTTGGACGGGAAGTTTGACCATACTTAAATTATGTTTTGTAAAATGAGCCGTGTTTAGTAATACCGTCTTTTTAACTAACTTGGTTGTAATATTTTGTGGGACCACGTTTTGTAAACTTAACTAACTTGATGCTTCCGTACTTAGACTAATATTTAATTGCTTTTCAAAAAAAAAAAAAATGCGGTGTTACAACTTGGTATCAGAGCTTCGGTTTGGCGATGGATACATGGGGTTGGTGTTCCATTCCCAAATCGTGGCTCGTGTGTTGGTCAAACCTCCCGGTCAAAGGGGATTAGAGCAAGTGTGAATCGGGTTTAGTAGTTAGTATGTGTGTACTAACTAGTTAAACTAAGCCTTGGTGAGATGTTGTGTTTTGTAGCAGGAATGGCTACGGATGGAAGCACCTTGGATAATGTCCCACCGAACACGAACCTTGGGAATGAAGGAGCAACGGGCTCGGGGGGTGATGAAATACCGAATGAGGAATATATCGTGTTGTTGGAGACACGGAATATGGAACTTGAGGATACCATAAGGACTCTTCGCCAAAGCCAAACGACTGAGCCGCGACCCGAGGCTCGGTCTACCTTGCCACCCCAACCCAAGCAAATCCACCCCTACACTTCACTCAAACTACTCAAAATCCCGCCATTCCCCGAAATGACTCCTCATCTCCCAATGCAAGCATATCACAACCGTCACCCGCCCACACCGTACCAATTGCCAATGCCCAACACCAACATTTCTTCTATTAACCTTTCCCGATCGAGAAGAAACCGTGCACTTACAAGAACTTCCTTGATTGTAAGCCAACCGAGTACCGGGGAAGCACCGACCCGGCGGAGACTCTAACGTGGCTTAGGGCCACCGAAAAGGCCCTTATTGCTTGTAATTGTGAGGACCACTTGAAGGTACGGTATGCGTCCCGAATGTTGGGGGGACCGGCTATGGATTGGTGGGATGGGTTGACCACGAACTTTAGCAACGAAATGATGGATGCGGTCACATGGAAGCAATTTAGAGATCAAGTGGAGGCTCGGTATTGTAGCCCGTTCGAGTTGGATAAGATCCGGAATGAGTTCTTGATGTTGAAGATGAATGATAGGATGACGGTGGATGAGCTCATCCTTCAGTTCAATGGGAAGCTTCGGTTTGTGACACAATGGGTGCCCGATGAGTCCACCCAAATCAAACACTTTGTGGGGGCGTTGGTGCCCGAGTATCGGAATGTGACAAGGCTTGCGGGAACTCTCTTGCAAGCCTATGATCTTGCCAAGTCGGCCGAGAGTGATTTCTTGGCTCAAAAGGTCGCGAGTCGAGAGAAGACTTCGTTTCACAAAGGGAAGTATGAACAATCAAACTCGAGCAACCACAAGAAATCCCAAGGGAATCATAGGTCAAACAACGACCGTCGAAAACAAATCCTTCAAGGTTCCAACCAAAGGAACCCATGGTGCATACCGTGTAAGTCCTCTCATGCCGGTCCGTGTACGGCACAAACTCGAAGATGTATTAAATGTGGGCAACACGGGCATGAATCCTCGGAATGCAAGTTAGAGAATAGTGTTTGTTGGACGTGTCAAAAAGAGGGTCACCGGGCCATGCATTGCCCAATGAAGAAGAGTTCGGGTTCGGGTTCGGGCGGGGGAGCGGCTTCGGCGGGAAGTCAAAAGAGAAAGAGTCATCCGCCACCTACGGGTCGGGCATTGAAAATGACGGTGGAGGATGCCACCACTACTGACGATGTCATCACCGGTATGTTTCTAATAAACTCGATACCCGCTCGTGTATTATTTGATTCGGGTGCAAATAGTTCGTTTTCCTCAAAGAGTTTTTGTGACAAATTGGAATTGCCTCTTTCTTTGATCGCGACACCTCTAGAGGTAGAGGTGGCCGATGGTGAAATGGTTCCGGTCACGACATCCGTGTCCGGGGCAAGTATTGATATCGATGGCGTGAAATTTTCTATTCTTTTACTTGTTATGCCGATATCCGGCTTTGATGTGGTTTTAGGTATGGATTGGTTAAGCGCCAATAGGGCCAACATAAATTGTCACCAAAAGTTAATTACTTTTCTTTTACCCGACGGGTCACACGTCGTGGCCCGGGGAGACCGTGCGACCCCGACCATACCCATGATAACCATGATGAAAGCCCGTAAGTCCTTGACCAAGGGATGTGAATCGTTTATAGCTTATGTGATTGATGTGAAAAAGGAAAAGAAAGTGGTTGGTAATCTCCGGGTGGTTTCGGAATACCCGGAGGTGTTTCCCGAAGACTTGCCTGGGTTACCTCCCGTTCGGGAGGTAGAATTCAAAATTGATTTGGTACCGGGTGCCAATCCCGTGGCTAGAGCACCGTATCGTTTAGCACCGTCCGAGATTCGGGAAATGATGACACAAATCCAAGAATTGTTGGATAAGGGTTTTATTCGGGCGAGTTCCTCACCTTGGGGAGCTCCGGTTCTATTCGTGAAGAAGAAAGATGGTGCACTCCGTATGTGTATCGACTATTGGGAATTAAATAAGAGAACGGTAAAGAATCGGTATCCCTTACCACGTATTGACGATTTATTTGATCAACTCCAAGGGTCTTCTTATTTCTCAAAGATTGATTTGAGATCGGGTTATCACCAGGTTCGGGTTCATGAAAACGATATTCATAAAACGGCGTTCCGAACTCGTTACGGTCACTACGAGTTCTTGGTTATGCCGTTTGGGTTGACGAATGCTCCCGCGATATTTATGGATTTGATGAACCGAGTTTGTCGACCCTATCTCGACAAATTCGTTATTGTGTTCATTGATGATATTTTAATTTATTCCAAGACCGAAGAAGAACATGAGAAACATCTAAGGCAAGTGTTGGAAACGTTGAAGCGGGAACAATTGTTTGCGAAGTTCTCGAAGTGCGAGTTTTGGCTTCGAGAAGTTCACTTTTTGGGTCACGTTATTTGTTCGAATGGGGTCAAGGTGGACCCGGCGAAGATCGAAGCGGTTATGAATTGGGTTGCTCCAAAGAACCCAACCGAGATAAAGAGTTTCTTGGGTTTGGCGGGTTATTACCGCCGGTTTATAAAGGATTTTTCGAAGATAGCGGGTCCTATGACGAGATTGACCCGTAAAGATGTACCGTTTCGGTGGGGTGAAATTCACGAGAAGTCCTTTCAAACCCTAAAACAATTATTGTGTCAAGCTCCGGTTCTCGCCTTGCCCGAAGGCCCGGAGGATTTTATTGTTTATTGTGACGCTTCACTTACGGGATTGGGTTGCGTGTTGATGCAACGAGACCGGGTTATTGCTTATGCTTCGAGGCAATTGAAAAATCACGAGAAGAATTACCCGACTCACGATTTAGAGTTGGCGGCGGTGGTTTTTGCACTAAAATTATGGAGACACTATTTGTACGGCACTAAGTGCGTGATTTGCACGGATCACAAGAGTTTACAATACGTGTTCACGCAAAAGGAGTTGAATATGCGACAACGAAGGTGGTTAGAGTTAATTAAGGATTACGATTGTGAAATTCGATATCATCCCGGGAAGGCAAATGTGGTGGCCGATGCCCTAAGTAGGAAGGGAGATTCGGGGCGGGTACAATTTATGCGGATGGAAATTATGTCGGATTTGGTGTCCCGGTTAAAGATTTCGCAAATAGAAGCGTTAAACGTCGAGCATTTGAAGGCGGAGATTTTATTAAAGAGGAAGGATGATTTAGAAGAAGATTCTCGGGGTTTGAAGACGTATCAATCTCGGGTTTGGGTACCGTTACTCGGGGGTTTGCGGGAATTGATTTTAGCCGAGGCTCACAATTCTCGGTTATCGGTTCACCCGGGTAGCACGAAGATGTATAATGATTTAAAGGTTCTTTATTGGTGGCCGACGATGAAGACCGACATTGCCCGTTTTGTGGGCCAATGTCATATTTGTGCTCAAGTAAAGGCCGAACACCAAAAGCCCTACGGAACTCTAACCCAATCGCCGATTCCCGAGTGGAAGTGGGATCGAATCACCATGGATTTCGTGACCAAGTTGCCGCGTACTCAAAGGGGCCACGACATGATTTGGGTTATAGTCGATCGTTTGACAAAGAGTGCACACTTCTTGGCTACTAGTGAGAGCGCCTCACTTAGTAGATTGGCAAAATTATACATCGATGAAGTGGTGTCCCGACATGGTATTCCGATTTCTATCGTGTCCGATAGGGATCCCCGTTTTGCTTCAAACTTTTGGAATAGCTTGCAACGAGAATTGGGGACGCGGGTGAATTTGAGTACCGCGTACCACCCCCAAACCGATGGGCAATCGGAAAGAACGATACAAACGCTAGAAGATATGTTGCGGGCTTGTGTGTTAGAGTACGGTGGGTCATGGGATTCCCACTTACCGTTGATCGAGTTTGCTTATAATAACTCGTATCACTCGAGTATTAAGATGCCACCGTATGAGATGTTGTACGGGCGTCGGTGCCGAACCCCGACGTGTTGGTTGGAAGCGGGTGAGAAACAATATGCGGGGCCCGATATTGTACAAATGACCGCGGATAAAGTTGCTATTGCTCGAGAAAAGTTGAAAGCCGCCCGTGACCGACAAAAGATGTATGCCGACCCGAGACGTAGACCCGCTACGTTCTCGGAGAACGAGATGGTTTATTTGAAGGTTTCACCTTGGAAAGGCGTCATTCGTTTTGGTAAGCGGGGAAAGTTGGCCCCGAGATTTATTGGGCCGTTTCGAATTAGCAAAGTGGTGAATTCTCAATCGGTAACACTCGAGTTGCCCCCGGAGTTGTCGGCAATTCATAACACTTTCAACATTGTTACTTGAGAAAGTGTAACATCGAAGATCCGAGCCAAATTCTCCCGGTACAAGAGTTGCGGGTTGATACAAAGAAAAGATTGGTCGAGGAACCGGTGGAGTTATTAGACCGAAAAGTAACGAAATTGAGAAAGAAACAGATTCCTATGGTTCTAGTAAAGTGGAAGCACAATTTGGGTGCGGATATGACGTGGGAGACCGAGGCCGATATGCGGGAACGTTATCCCTCCTTGTTTGATCGAGATGGGATTCCGGGGACGGAATCTTCCTAAGTGGGGGAGAGTTGTAACATCCCAAAACCCGGCCTAGTAGTTTAGTGACCTTAAGGTATCTTATTAAATGATTATCTGACTAAATACTTAGTTAATTTAATTAGCCTGCTGTCTTTTGTGGTATTTTAACCAAGGGGTTAAAATACCCGACTTGTGATTTATTTGGAATGAAAATGTGAATTTTATATATTTGGATTCCTCGTTGATTATCGTTTCCAGAAATGCTTTCGTTTTTAAAATTGGAGTCCGTTTGCTATTTTAAATAAATTAATTTCGAAAGGGACTTTTCAGACAAATACTGTTAAATTTAAAACAAAAGCCACAAAGGGGTCCCACCCCCCTTGTGTTGGCCGGATAGGGAGAGAGAGGGAAAACCCTCTCTCTTTTGTCTTACACTTCATTCTTTTCTTCAAACATTATCTTCACTATTCCATTGCAAAACCCCATCTTTTTCCTCTAGTTTTCTTGCTTGTTCTTAGTGACTCCTTGTGCTAGGGTCCGAAATTTATACTAGTGTTTGTGTAGAAGAAGCTTCAAAGTAAGTCACACCTTCCTCTTGTCTTGTTTATGGTGTTCTTGAGCTTGGTTATGAACTAGGGTTTGTGATTGTTAGTTTTTATGGATGAATCTTGTTATGAATGTGATAATATGTGTTTATGCAAGCTTTTACATCATTTGTATGGTTGTTTGTTGAAGGAAGACAAGATTTGGTGAAAATCACCTTCAACCTCCATTAATGGTGGATGTTGAAGGTGGGTTTTGACAAATCTTGGATTTCTTGATGTTTGAATGGATAGAAGTGTTTATTAGGTTGTGAAATCATGTTTGGTAAGTTATGGATGGTGAAAACCTTGTATAGTTGATTGTGTGAATTGATCTAGTTGGTGTTTGGGTCAATATGACTAACTAGTGATTGTGGAAGTGTCATACTTGGAATTGTGATGATATTGATCTTGATGGAATTGTTAAATGATTGTGAATTGCTAGTTATAGATTAATTGCTAGTTGATGGAACTATGGAAGTGTTAGGATCATGTTCGGATTTTTGGCCCGTTTGGGTCAACTAGTTGTGAATACTTGCTAAATGGTCAATGGTATTGATGAAGGAGTTGTGCTAGTTAGAAATGTCATAAGAATATGTATTTTGTAAGTCTTGTGTGGTTAGTTGTTGAAATTGATGATTTTGACAATTCGGTGGACTATCACTAACTCGGTATATTGTTGACAGGAACCGGGAAGGATACTCAGTGATACTAGCTCACTGAGTTAAGGAATCGGGAGTTGAAAGGTGAGTGGATTCGACCTACAACTCGGGTTTCGGTTATTTCATTTGGTTTTGCCTTGTTGGTGAAAAATGCAGAAAATCACCAGACGAGGGGAGTTCACGACGCGAACATAGTTCGCGATCGCGAAGTCGGTCCAGAGAATTGGGTTGGTCATCGCGAAGAGTTCACGACCAGAGTTCACGTCGCGAACTCTAGTTCACGATCGTGAACTAGAGTTCGCGATTGGGAACTCTGTTGTGACGTTTTTCGCGGTGTTTATTCGTAGCTAGTCTATTTGTTATGTATGCCTAGTGTTAGGGAATACCATACATGACTATGTGCACAATCGGGATTAGGTCAGTGTCGGAAGGAGAACGGCTGGGCATCGGGTATCGACTAATCGGGTATCCGACCTTACCTGTATTTGTTGCATGGTTAAGGGGAGGGAGTTGCCCGGGTGTTGGATACGAAACGCTATCGGTTACCGTGGTTTTGGCCGACCATGGTTTAAGGCCCGCAAAGCCGCCGATCCTCTCATTAAGTGATTACCCAACCGGAGATGTTTTATAACTTCCGTGTTTAAGTGACCAGTGTAGTTGCTAGTGTTAGGAATTCATTCACTTAGCTTTTGTGCTAATCCCTCCCTTATTGACACATTTCAGGTTGGATGGCTTGAATGGGTCGGGCTTGGACGGGAAGTTTGACCATACTTAAATTATGTTTTGTAAAATGAGCCGTGTTTAGTAATACCGTCTTTTTAACTAACTTGGTTGTAATATTTTGTGGGACCACGTTTTGTAAACTTAACTAACTTGATGCTTCCGTACTTAGACTAATATTTAATTGCTTTTCAAAAAAAAAAAAAATGCGGTGTTACACGACCAATACGCCAACATCCTAAATCCCGGTGTTGTCCCACATCCACAATATTATCCACAAACCGCACCTCAATTTCAAATCCCTCAATTTCAACAACCCCAATATTCACAAAATGTATCCGAATTTGCACCCACCGGCCAATATTTTCAACAACAACAAATTCATCAACAAGCCCAAACACAAGAACGACAAGCGGGGGGGAGCAAGAGAAAGGCGAAAGGGAAAGGGAAAGGGAAAAGGAAAGAAAAAGAGGTTGTTGAAGATGTTGAGGGAGAAGATGTGGAAGAAGACACACAACTTCCATGGACGGAAAAGGAGGAACTTGCGTTGTGCCGAGCTTGGTGTGCGACTTCTAAAAACGAGAAGGACGGGAATGGCATGAGAATTAAAAACTATTGGGAAGCCATTCTTTCTAAATTTCATACCTTCATGGGAGTCGCGCCATACCGAAAAGACAATAGTCTTAGTAGCAAATGGCGTGACATAAACAACAAGGTTACAAAATTCAATGGTATATACAACAAACTCGCGTCGGAAAGAAGTAGCGGAATGGCCGCCTTTGATGTTTTGGAGGCCGCCAAGAAACAATACAAAATTGAAAAAAATGGCCATGCTTTTGAGCTAGATCGACATTGGTTGATTTTAAAAGAGGATCCAAAATGGATGGGCACAATTACTAAAGATCAACAACAATCGAAGCGCTCAAAAAGTTCACAATCGGTTGACGTTTCTGATGGTCGTTCTCGTGTCGACCTTAATGCAGGGGACGATGAATTTCCCGATGACCTATTCGACGACATTGATGAAACCCCAACTCCTCTTGAACGACCAATTGGAAGAGACAAGGCTAAACGAGCGGGTAGGCATGCGGCGGAAAAGGAAGCGAAGAGCAAGCATAGGCAAGACATTCAAAAACGATTAGACGAGCACTTTGAGGCAACGAAAGAGCGCGTAGAGATGCGTCGTCAACAAGTTCAACTGGAACAAGAACGACGTCAGCAAGAGAGGGAGAAAGATGAAAGAGAAAGGGCGCTTGCAACCGAACAAAGAATGATCAATAATTTGAATATTTTGAGTATGCAACCGCCGCCAGGCTTGCCGTAAGAAGATCTTCATCATTTTCTAGCCGCGAAGGAAAGGGCTCGAAAAGCCATGAGCGATTTAGGATTGTAGTTTTTTATTTTAAGTATTTTTTATTTTAAGTATTTGTATTTTTATTTTAAGTATTTGTATTTTTAATTTAATGTATTGTTATTTTAATTTTAATGGAAGTTTAATATCATGTTTAAAAAATAAATGGAAAAGAAATGATGAGATGGAAAATAAAATGGTGTGGTGTGGTGTGGTGGGTATTTCCACCAAATGATGTGGTGTGGTGGTGGTGTGGGAGTGTGAGGTGGCGATGATGTGGCGGAAAAGGACACCACCACATGTGGTGCCCATACCCACTAGTCTAAATAATAACTCTAATTCTTAACCTTTTACAAAAAAAAAATACTTTTACAATATTTCTGATTTACTTTTATCTATCTTAAATGTTACATAAATACCCCTATATAAATTGACAAATTTTTTTTGACATCTTATAAAATTTAATATTTCTATAAATATTTCATACAAAAATATTATAATAATTGACATTAATTTATAAATAAATAAAACATTACATTGCAAATATTAAAAAAACACAAGTCTAAAACTATAGTCTATATTTAAGGTTTAAAATGAAAAGTTATTAAACATAAAGGAACTAAAAAAGATCAACATGAAAAGTACATTAAAATGTTAGTAGAAAAAAAAATTATTCAATAAGTTTTTAAAAAAGCTAGTTATTTCAATGGTAAAAAGTCTTTTAAAGACTTATTGGAATAGTAATAAGACGGCTGCCAACAGTGCCGCAGGTAGGCACCGCCGGTTTGGCGCCACTACCGCCACCGTAGGCACGGACCGTCGGTGCCACCGCCGGTTACGGCCACGCCGGTTTGGAGACTAGACGGAGGGAGCCGCCGGTCGATTTTTTTTCACAACGGTAATATTACCGTTATATATATATATATATATATATATATATATATATATATATATATATATATATATATATATATATATACACACACACACACGAGCTATTCCCTATTCCATATGGAACTCAATATGAATGGAACATTTGATGACGAGGATGAAGATGAAGAAGAAAATGAGGAATCTAATGATGAAGACGAAGAGGATGATGAACAACACATTGATGATTCAAATGAATATTACAGTTTATATTAATTTCTAATGTATTCTGGTTCCTAGACTATTGTGTTTTACGAATTATTTTTTCCCGTTAAAATTATTTCTCTTATCCGGGTTGTACATGTTTGATTAGTTTAATAAACAGATTAGTAATTTACATAATACCTCTTATTGCACATTCAGTAATTAATTGTAATTAGGGACACAGATGTTGATATGCACAAATGTCGACATTAGCTAGTCATGTACATGCACGTTGGTAAATACAGACACAAATGTGGATATTAAAGCAACACCGATCCATTGATTGCTTATTTCTCAGTTGTAATGTTACTGTAGTTTGAAACCATGTCTCATGTAAAATGTACATAAATATAATATATACGTTAAAAATGTATTTAGACAGCCATTACATTCAAAGTCAAATACACTGGAGATACATATAATGTATAAGGGCCGCTAAAATAGCATGCATGCTTGACTGACAAAATAACAATCAAAATATGATACAAAAATGCCCACATACAAAAACAAAAACCATGGTAAGTACATAAATGACGCATGCCAGAAAAATCGTTGACATAGTAAAACCCATTCTATCTAAGGAACACTTCTGATTAGGATGTAGGTTGCTCATGACTGCACATAATGTCTTCGGGTTAGACCGTCTCTGTAAAACCTGAATTAGTTTACCTCCACCGCTAACTGGAAGTTCAGATTGCATGGATGAATCATCAACCTTTTTTCCCCTTTAAGCTTAACATTGATGTCATCTTCTTCTTCCAAATCTAAAAAAACAAACATACACATTAAATGCAGTTTACTACAAACAAAAACTACAAAAATATTATACCAATTGTTTTAGTTGGTTCCACCCTCCCACTTTCATTTGTTAACTTCTTTCTCCCACTTCTCTGTAAAATTAAGTTACATACAACTTCATACTTCATTAAAACTCAAAAAACAAAACAAATCTACAAATATTATTCAATATATAACAATACAGGTAGCGATCGATATACATTATCATGCTTTTTAATACAACCTCACCTGCATCACCATATATGTTTATAAAAAAAAGATCATCACAGCACATGCATTTGTGTACATTATTAGTTTTGAGAAGACTACACACGATATCATATTATACGTAGATTCTAAACATAACAACTTCAATACATAGTGATTTTGCTGATCTACACCTTAGTACCTCAAGTAATTGACACACTAGAATGAAATTTCTACAAACATAAAGGTTTCTTGAAATAACCCTAATGTTACTAACTTCATTATATAGAAGAACATTTAGGATGAAAGTACTAACCTGTCATCGTTATTGAAGCTTTAATTTCAGATTTTGCTGTACTACAGCTTAATATCTCAAAATACATCATGAATTTGCTGTACTACAGCTTAATATCTCAAAATAATTGAAAAACTAGTGTCAAATAACAACAAACATAAGGGTTTCGTAATATAAACCTAATGATATGAACATATTCGTTAAATACAAGATCGATTGTGAAGTGATTACTAACCTATCATCGTTATTGAAGCTTCAATTTCACTTTTCGTACTCGTTTGGCGCCAATAAAACCCTAATTCGCAACAGATAATCAAGCGGAGGAATATAATCGCTATGATTTCACGTTTGATTCTATGAAAAATCAAACAATGTAAAAAGATTTCGGATATTATGTTAACAAATTTGAGATTGTTTGATTAGGATTGAGCGTGAATAGAGGAGAAGTTTGTATCGTGATCTCCGATCTCTTTGCAGACGAATGGAATATATTATACGGTTAAATTGAAATTAATATCTCCTACCTTCATTCTATAATTTTCACAACAAAAATCTTCTCCCACCCAACCATACTTATAAAATGTCTAATGTTTCTGATTCCTCTTCCAAATATGATTCCGATTTGGAAGCTATTATGACGATAACCAATTCTTACAATGCCGAGGAAATGGTCGCCATTGTGAATGCTCTTTCATCTGATACAAAGGACGATGAAGAGATCGCTCGGATCCCCAGAGCGCCGAGAAGGTATGTGCCACGAGATCGTGAAGGTGCCGATGAGCGTTTGTACGCAGTCTACTTTGCTGAAAATCTCACGTTCCCGCTGAACGAGCATTCGGTGTTTTGCAAGGACGTTGGCAAATCATTAAAAACCCGGCAAGACCATATAGCGTCAATATAATACGTCGAATCATATTGTTGTATAATTTTACACAACATGATAATTGAGGACAACGGTCGCAACATGTGTCCACTTGAGGATGCGTATATGGATAATCCGACAAACATGCCACAACGCTCGTGGAATGAGAGAGTTGCAACACACGCTCGAATGGCCAAAGAACTACGGGATCAAGCAACGCATCACAGACTTCGCAATGCACTAGTAGACCATATTTCGCAACTCCCACCAAATTTCCGCCAACGTTAATTAATGTTTCTAAATTATTGTATTTTTTTTATCGTATTGTTTTTTTTATGTTTTTAAATTATTGTAATATTTTTTTTAATAAAAGTATTATGTTTTAGTTATATTTTTGTTTTAATTAAAAAGAAAGTAAATTAATTAAAGTTGGTGAAGTGACGGAGTGCTGTTGGTATGACTATGTCAGTTTAGTGTTAGTTTGTCTGCTGACGTGACGCTGAGTTGGCAGCAGTCAGTTGCATTTACCATTGGCAGTGGTCTAAGCTTTTAAAAAGGCTACAATTGGAGATGCTCTTACAACTGACTTTGATATGCTGATATTTGGTTGTATATAATCGGCCTTGGGTTCAAGATTTGCCGAGGACATTTCTTAAGAGATAAAAAAAAATGAGCTTGGGTTTATTCCCCAAAATAGAGATATGTTCGAGAAATGCATACTGCCACTTGGATGTTATTACATGACTCGAACCACTAAGTTACTAACTGGTCGTTCAAAAAAAAAAAAAGTTGGTCTAAGGCCTCTCTTAGTAGTTATATGATCTTTAACTTATTAGTTTTGCCACTCCCATCACATCACCTCTTTTTTCTAATGACTTATAAACTCACAACTTCATGCTAACATTATCTCTTCCTTCCATCTTAAGAGTTGCGACATCAACGTTTTTCAATTTAATATAAACATTAATATATTATTTTTATAATAACGACAATTACAAAAACAAAATAATTTAAATAATTATTAGAAAAAAACACACTCAAATCTACCTTTCTTATCCCTTATCTCTTTCATATTAATTTCCTTGTCACATTTTCGAAGAAAAGAAGGAAGAGTTGGAAACTATGAGAAACCTGGCAAAACTAAAGAACCTTTATGATTATAATGGGGTATTTTTTTCTAATAAGAATTGATCCTGATATATATCAAAAAAATTCATTCTTAATGATACCAAATCAAACCACTAGAGCGAATTGTGGTTGTGATCTAGGTGGCTTTTTGAATGAAAGTGTTGGGTCGCTAAAAAGCATCCTTACTGAAGATATTTAATGGAGATAAAAAGATAAATAGTTAGAAGACAATCTGAGGATTAGTTCATCAGATTGTGGGTAATTGAATCTGACCAGTTCGGATTTCAGTTACCCAATTGCACTATCTGATCACTATCTGAAACAAAGATCAGTTCCCCGTGCGGAATCAGATACTGGTTAACAGATCAGATAGTGTAACAGATTCAACACATTGGACAAAACGATGAACCATTGAACATATACTTCTGTAAGCAAAAATCTTAGTGAAGGTCACTGAAGCTGAAGGCCATCTGAAGAAGCATGAGTATCCGAAAACTCATGGCTGCTAGAAGTGTACATAGGATGGAAGTTTCAGTGTCACAAAAAGACACAAGTAAAGCACAAGTTTGTGCATCGCTGATTATGGGAATATCTTGCAGATCTTCTAGAAGATATCGGCGATCACAAAGACGACTGATGTGTTGGATCTAGTTATAAAATAAAGCTCCTAAATACCATTAATCTAGACTACCACATTCATAGGCAAGTATACCTAATCGTGGGTAATATAGGTTAGGTAAGTATTTCGGATTATCGAATCCACAGGGAACAGTTTATGTAATCCAATTAAAGAAAGTTAAAGAATTAATCAAGAAAAGATTTTTGTTCATGTTTTGACTTATATGAAAGGTAACTAATGTTTGAAATGACAAGAAACGCAAATTTGAACGTTTGAAATGATATTTAAGGGATATTCACTATGTATGGATTCATCTAGTACTAAGTATGGTTATTAAGCACCGGCTAGTTTAATGTTCTAGAAGTCACGGTATTAGATTTCTCTCAATTCCATTTAATAAACTAATTACAACTAATAGGAATTTCTTCTCTCAAAAGTTATAACTAATCACACTTCTATTTGTTGAAATTACCGTCTTGAATTAACTAAGACCTCTAACCTAGAATTTTCATTACTAGGGTTGAACTTCTTATTTAATCTAACTTATTGGAATCTTGTCTCTAATCCCTATTTCTAGTGAATTACCAACTAGGTCATAATGAAAAGTTGGGGAAGTAATCAATTGAACCAAATGTTGTCAATATCTAATTTAATCAATTACCAATGATAAAGAAATGAAAACTCATAAATTAAACCAAGAAGAGTAATTAAACATCAACAATTGTTTTGAACACAAACAAACCCTAAAATTAAACCATACTTAATCCTAGAATCATCCAAACATAGCGAATATAAAGATTACTAGCACATAGACATGCTAGAAATCAACAAACAAGAGTTAAAGTATAGAATTACAACCATAGACTTATTCCAAAATGTTTGAGAATCAATGATTGCTATAAACTTGACAAATCCCTTGATGAAATGCTCCCAAATTCGTCCAAGGTAACTGCCCAAAAACACACTAGAAGAAAAGATCACTGAACATTTCCCTTTGATCTGCCATAAAATCACGACCAGACACGCATAGTTCACGGCGCGAACTATAGTTCGCGTCGTGAACTTCCCGTTTTGATGACATCCCGATCGGTAACTCTTGATAACGAACGTGAAAACCATACAGGGACTTTGGTGACTGATCGTGAATAGTTCACGATCAGTTCACGATTGTGAACTATTTTTGGCCTGAAATCTTGTATTTTTCTTCATCTTTTGGCCCGTTTTTGACACCTCTTTCGCTATATCGCCTGAAATGTAAAATAAACACATAATTGAGTAATATCACATGTATTTGCTTCTAAAATGTACTCAAAATAGACGATATTGACGGGTTTGAACGTGTCTAAAAACGTTAATATCAAAATCCCCACACTTAAACTTTGCTTGTCCTCAAGCAAATCATCCTGAAAAATCTGTTAGTAAGACACCAATCCAATGCATATGACAAACATCTCAATCACAATCGATGACAATTTCAGAATTTAGTTTAATTTAGCAAATAAGATTTCACCTAGATTTTATATCCAATTTTGTGTACCAAACTAGTTAACTTTTCATAAACCTACTAATTTTTGGCTACCTTAATTATACCAATTTTAATTTAGAATCTCTTCGTTCTTGCATAATCTACAAATATCATCTTTATGAAAACCACCCAATTAGTAGGGTTAAATTAAGAAAAATTAGTTTAAAAATCATTGGGTAGCGTAAACGCTTTATTCATGTATACTTTATTCAAGCTTATTTATTTTTGCTTATTTTCTTTCTTTCTTTCTTTTTCTTTTTGTTTTTTATTTTTTTACATATTTTTCTTTATTTATTTATTTGTTTGGTGGGAAGAACCTCAGCTCGAATGCCACCCGCGTAGCAGACTTTCCACCAACATGTCCAGATCAGTTGACCTTAGAATGCTAGGTTTGAAGGACCCCTCGGGCTTACTTGTCCGAGTGACACACGTCCGGTTGTTTGTTCTTCCACAATATTTGATTAATAACTTTTTAATATATTTTTTTTTTGTTTACTATTCACAATGAAGTGCACCGTAAACTAAAGGCCCTTATCTTAACCTAATGTCATTGGGAGCTAGTAAAACTAACCTTAATTTTCTTAAAGACGATTCTTATATATTATGCAAGGCATTTCCAATTTTCTACGTTAAAATTACCATAATCAAAGAGCTAAAATTCTTAAATCTATGAAAAGCCACAAATATTGAAACATAAAAGCTAGCTAAAATTCTATCATTTAAATTAAACTTTGTCTCCCAAAATTGGTTTCAAAAGCATCGAGATGTGTCATAAAAAAAAATTTAACCATTAAATCGGTTTTCTTACTCGGATGATTATTTTCGAAGATTTCACAAATTTTAAATGGTGGATTTATTTTTAAATACACCCCTTCCCACACTTAAGTGTTTGCATTGTCCCCAATGCAATAAACTTAACAAAATCTAGGAAATCGAGGTCATAAGAAAGTATACGACCTGAGGATGTGTTGTGTACATTCCCGGTGAAATTTTGAATCCCGGAGCAGTTTACAAGAGTCCGCAACAAACAGCAATCACGACGAACACCTAAAAACAAACAAACAAAAACAGAAATACGTTTATTTTATTTTATTTTATTTTATTTTTTTATTTTTTTTTTATTTTTTATTTTTTTTTATTTCTGCCTCTTCGCCTTCATTGCGGTGGTGGGTACGGATGGTACCAAGAATTGGAGTCTTGGTACCAAGCATCGTAATCGGGGTAGTTCGGTGGTGCGGGGAAACTCGGTGCCCACGTGGGTATGTTGGAATGATCAAAGGGTGGGGGTCGGGGAAATTGATTTGGATATAGATTATAGTTGGCAACATCGGTTTGCCAACTCACTTGTTGCCCGACCCGCATCTGATTGTAATACGACCGTTGCATATGATTTTGGACATTAGATTGCAAATGGTCGTTTGATGATCGAACATAGGCGACATCAACTTGCATCGCGTCCATCCTCTCGACCATTTGATTATACGAGAAGTAAGGATCGAATGAGGATTGACCCGACCCGGATCCCGAGGCGCTCGAATGCCCGAATTGGGGACCCGTTGGTCCCGGTTGACCAAAGTCTTGACCCGCTATTGGTATTTCGTGACCCTGTGCCTCGTCCATATCTACATCATCATCACCATCATCCTCACTACTATCACTACCACTTCCCGAATTTTCCACACCGGGATGTTCATTCCAAATACAGTCACCCGCAAATTTCACAATGACGTGCATACCCGACAACAATACGTCGTCCATTGACCCCATTGGTCGATATGTCATGCTCTCCCAAACTCTTTGAGGAATGGCAATTGCGGCCCGAGCCAAACGAGTGACATAGTGACCGGCACCCATCGGACTTTTCCCTTTTAGCCCCTTTCCTTGTGTACTCAAAAATTTGGCGATCACGAACGGAATATTCGTTATCGCATTCTTGTCGATGACTTGGTGGAGCAACCACATATCGTATTTGTTAACTTTTTCGGGCCCTTGGTTTCGGTGGCGGATGGTGTATGCAATCATTCTATGAAGATACCTATGAGTGCCGCTTCTAATGCTTGACTCTTTTGTATGAGCCATGCGGTAATCACCAACCCCGATTTGACGCCAATATTCGTCAACATTTCTAACCTCATTCGTCGCACACCACTTCATGTAATGACTAAAATTTCTGGATGTGGTTTCTTCTACGGTATAAATACCTAAGTTAATAGCAAATTGAATGAGGTTACAATGTACCCATTGGTTAGCTACTCGGTATTGGATGCAAGGATCTTCAGGGTTCTTCATGGCTACACGGGGTTCGAATTTTATAGTAGAGTAAAATTCGAGGAGGAGCTCATCATAAGTTGGTTCATTGATGAGGAGAGCTCTCTCCCACGCCCGACATATAAAACGTACATTGCCATCGTGATCTCTATGATAACGAACCAGGTAACTTTCAATATCCGCCCTTCGACCTACCGCATCTAACAATTCCAAATCAACACACCTTCCCACAACTACTTTTTTGTTTGAGAGTTTATTTTTCCTACTCTCACTATCTTGTGCAAGACCTTCTCGAGGTGCATTCTCAAAGTTTAGGAAGATGTGCTCCCTATTAACTCTAAGAATGGCCGGGAACCCATCGGCTAGGAGTGCGGGTTCCGGTGCGGGTTCTGGGATAGGTGAAGGTGCCCGTGCACGACCGCGCCCACGGCCACCGGCCGATGTGGAGGCAGCGGTCTTTTGTTGTTTCTACATCAAAGACAATAATCACAATGTTAAGAATATAAATATGAAAGAATAGAAGGGTGTCTAATTATATAAAACATGAATGTAAATGACGTTACCCCTTCCCACACTTAGTTTTAAAAATAAGAAAATTGAAAATAAAATTTAAGATTTGACATTGATAATTAAATTTTATTTCAAATTGATTTAAAAACTAAGTGTTATAAACATATTAACATTGTAAAAACAGTGTCTTTGTTAACATTCTTGACATAACTTTGAACAAAAGACTTGACATTTGGTGTCCAATTTTATCCCACCCGAGTTGTTAATCTAGTCATCTAAAATATTGAAAATTGAAGTATGATAACTAGTTTAACAACTTAAATCCCACTTAAACACTTGCAAAAATCCAAAATTTAACCCAATTTGTTCACAATTTCCCAATTTCATACAATGTAGGTCTAGAAATCTACTAATCTTAAGAGGGTTTTACTAACTAAGAACAAAGATTGCAGATTTCAACTAGGGTTTAACTACAAATCAACTATTAAGCATAAAGAGCTAAGATTTAACTCAAAAAGTTCAAGAACAAGTCAAAAATTTCGGACCTATACCGAAATAATAGATGAATCTATGAAGAAAAGTAGAAGAACTAACCCTTGGACCCATGGAGATGAAGATTTGATGAAGAAATCGGAAGATTTGGAAGAAAATAGAGTGAAATCGGGAAGAAAAATGGGAGTAGCTGCACGATCGGTCACGATTTGGGGCTAGGGTTCACGTTTGAAAGAAAGCTGGAAAGAAAACGATGGATTTATACTTAGGGAAGTTCGCGTCGCCAACTTGTTCCCGATCGGGAACTATGCTTGACCCGAATGGGTCGAACTGGGTCGACCCGAATCCGAATCGTGACCCGAAACGCTAACTGATCGCTAACTCTTAGCGACGATGAGCCCAACTCCCTGGACGCACTTCACGATCGGGAGGAAAGTTCGCGGCGCGAACTTTCCTCCAATCCGACACTTCCGAATTTTTTTTTTAAACAAGCAGATTTTATCAACATACTCACCAAAAGACTTAAACGAGCAGAAATACACACTAACAACTAAAACGAAAATGCAGAACGGAAAGGGAATTAACCACAATACACACGGGTTGCCTCCCGAGAAGCGCTTCAAAGATTATTGAGTCTAAAGCTCGACTCGATGCTACTCTCTTCTCACTTACGAGCACCAACCGAGATGAAATGAATCACCTCCTCTTCCTCCAATTTCTCCTTCTCGAAATTATCATTTCCTTCATGATAAAGTTTCAAACGGTGACCATTTATGCTAAAACGGCCACTATCACAAATGAGCTCCACATACCCGGAAGGTTTTTGTTGGACAACGGTGTAAGGACCGGCCCATTTGGATTTAAGCTTCCCGGGAGAAAACTTATAACGAGATTGATAAATTAGGACTTTATCTCCCGGTTTGAAACATTTGAAGGTTTTCAATTTATTGTCATGCCAACGTTTTGTATTTTCTTTATAAATTCGAGAATTCTCGTAGGCATGAGATCTTTCTTCGGTAAGAACATTTAATTGGAATTTGCGGTTGTGACCCGCCATGATTACATCCATGTTACATTCTTGAAGAGCCCAAAAGGCTTTGTGTTCAATTTCGATCGGAATGTGACATGCTTTCCCGTAAACCATACGGTACGGGGTGTAACCGGTAGGCGTTTTAAACGCGGTTCGGAATGCCCAAAGAGCATCATCTAACTTTTGAGACCAAATTTTTGGATTTCGATCGATGGTTTTCTCAAGGATCCTCTTAAGTACTCGATTAGTGTTTTCAACTTGTCCACTTGTTTGTGGATGATAAGAAGTTGAAAAACGGTGATGGACACCATATCTTTGCAAAGTTTTCTCCATTAGGTGATTGGCAAAATGAGTGCCCCGATCACTAATGAGAGCACGAGGACATCCGAACCTACAAAAGAGAGCTTGAACGAATTTGACTACGACCCGAGCATCATTTGTTGGTAATGCTTTTGCCTCGGCCCATTTTGAGACGTAGTCGACGGCTACAAGAATGTACTTATTACCATGGGAGCTCGGGAATGGGCCCATGAAATCAATGCCCCAAACATCGAACACCTCACAAACTTGAATGCTATGTTGAGGCATTTCGTCTCGTTTGGAGATGCTACCCGTTCTTTGGCAAGCATCACAAGCCTTGACCAATTTATATGAGTCTTTAAAAATCGTTGGCCAATAAAATCCCGCATCTAATACTTTCCGGGCGGTGAGGTTAGGTCCGAAGTGGCCCCCAGTGGGTCCCTTATGACATTCATTGAGAATAACATAAGCTTCCTCACCGTACACACATCGCCTATGAACAAAATCAGGCCCGACTCGGAATAAGTACGGATTCTCCCAATAATAGTACTTAAGATCGGAGAAAAATTTCCCTTTTTATTGATGATTCCAACCCTTTACAAGGATACCCGCCGCCAAATAATTTGCCATGTCGGTGAACCACGGGTCATCAGACACTTGTAAAGCGTTGACTACTTCAAGGAATTCATCGGGAAATTTATCATTTATCCCATTTTCATCACATTCCTCCAAATATGGATTTTTGAGCCGGGATAAATGATCAGCTGCAAGGTTTTCCGCCCCTTTTTTATCCTTGATCTCAATGTCGAATTCTTGCAAGAGGAGAATCCAACGTATGAGTCGAGGTTTGGCGTCTTGCTTAGCAAAGAGATGTTTCAATGCGGAATGATCGGTGTACACAATGGTTTTCAACAACACAAGGTAGGGTCAAAATTTGTCAAAAGCGAACACAACCGCAAGTAATTCTTTTTCGGTGGTTGTATAGTTCACTTGAGCACCATTGAGTGTTCGGCTAGCATAATAGATTGGTTGAAAATGATTGTTCTTTCATTGCCCCAACACCGCACCGAGTGCATAATCACTCGCATCGCACATCAACTCAAATGGTAATTCCCAATCGGGAGAAACCATGATCGGAGCCTCGGTAAGTTTTTCCTTTAACAAATCAAAGGATTCTACACATTTGTTCGAGAAAACGAATGGTATATCCTTCTCGAGTAAATGGGTCATGGGTCGGGTGATTTTAGAAAAATCTTTGATAAACCGACGGTAAAAACCCGCATGACCAAGGAAACTCCTCACGGTTTTCACATTCGAGGGCGGAGGTAGCTTAGATATGACATCTATTTTAGCTTTATCTACCTCAATTCCCTTCTCAGAAATTTTATGTCCTAACACGATGCCTTCTCGCACCATGAAGTGACATTTCTCCCAATTAAGCACTAAATTGGATTCCTCACACCTTCTCAAAATCCTCTCAAGATTTGCTAGACATGAAGTAAATGAGTTCCCGAAAACCGAGAAGTCATCCATGAATACTTCCATACAATCCTCTATCATGTCTTGGAAAATAGCCGTCATGCAACGTTGGAACGTGGCCGGCGCGTTGCATAGACCAAACGGCATTCTCCTATAAGCAAATGTACCAAAGGGGCACGTGAATGTGGTTTTTTCTTGATCTAGGGGGTCAATCGGGATCTGAAAATAGCCGGAAAAGCCATCGAGGAAACAATAAAAGTTGTTTCCCGCGAGTCGTTCCAACATTTGATCAATGAACGGTAAAGGAAAATGATCCTTACGGGTGGCATCATTTAGCTTGCGGTAATCAATACACACGCGCCAACCCGTGACAGTTCGAGTAGGGATTAGTTCACCTTTCTCATTTTTGATAACTGTCATACCCCCTTTTTTCGGTACAACTTGTACCGGGCTCACCCACGGGCTATCGGAGATAGGATATATGAGTCCCGCATCAAGAAGTTTAAGAACTTCTTTTTTAACCACATCTTTGACATTCGGGTTCAATCTCCTTTGCATTTGTACACTTGGCTTGAAATTTTCCTCCATGAGGATTTTGTGAGTACAATAGGCGGGATTTATACCCGAAATGTCAGCCGTTTTCCAAGCAATGGCTTGTCTATGAGTCTTGAGAATTTTAATAAGATCGGCTTTTTCGGTGGAGGATAATTTAGATGAAATGATGACCGGAAGACTGGAATCACCTTCTAAAAAGGCATACTCTAAATGGTTTGGTAAAGTTTTAAGCTCTAGAGTAGGTGGCTCTTCTAAAGAAGTTTTAATTCAAAGGTTGTCTTTAGGGTCAATTTTCTCAAACACAACATCTCCTACCTCGGATTCCTCACCATCTACATGAAGCAAATCCTCGAACTCTTGGAGATCTCGGATTGTTTCATCGGAATCAATAGTGAAATCACCTTTTTTGGTGACATCATTACAATCGAGGTCGAGAAAGGAAGTAACCTCCTCATCGATACATGAATCGATAACATCAATGAAATAACAAGAATCATCGGATTTGGAGGTATGCTTCACGGCTTTCTCAATAGAGAAGGTGACCCTATCATCATCTATTCCTAGACTTAGTTGTTTCTTAGACACATGAAACATGGCGTCCGCCGTGTTCAAGAAAGGTCTACCTAAAATTAGCGGGACTTTGGGATCCACATCCATTTCTAGGACAACGAAGTCTACGGGGAATACGAATTTATCAACTCTAACAGGAACATTTTCTGCTATGCCAATGGGATATGTGTATGAAAGGTTTGCTAATCTCAAGATCATCCTAGTCGGCTTAAAATCGGTTAATCCTATTTTTGTAGCTATCGACAAGGGCATTAAACTAATACTAGCACCTAAATCTGCTAGACCATTACAAACCGGTAAATTATTAAAGAGACAAGGGATTATGAAACTCTCTGGGTCCTCTAGCTTTGGTGGCATCTTGGATTCTATGATCGCCGAGCATTCTTCACTCAACACAGCTGAAGATGCTTCCTCCATTTGCACTTTATTTGACACCAAATCCTTAATAAACTTTCCATAATTTGGCATACCTGCCAACATATCAACCAAAGGCACGTTAATGCGCACCTGTTTAATCATTTTAACAAACTTACCGTATTTTTCTTTGAGTTTTTCCTTTCTCAACCGTTGTGGGAAAGGAACTTTAGGTAGGTAAGAATTTGTTGTTGCTTCATTCTTTGATTCACTCTTCTTCGGTTCATCTTTTTCTATAATCTTCTCAACAAGCACTTCCTCTTCATTCAATGGTGTCCCTTCTTCTACAAGTACCTGTTCACTAGAATTATTAGTAGTTATTTTAATCATTGGTGAACTTACCTCTTTACCACTTCGTGTGGTAATGGCTTTGATGTAACGACCCGAAATTTGTAAATAAATAAATTGTACAAAAATATGATAAATAAGGATAAATCGTTTAAAGAACGTAGGAATTGGTTTCATGTCGTTTGGACACCGTATGAGAAAGTTATGGGCGAAACCGGGTCGAGACAAAGTTGAAAAAGTGCAGCCCTGGCTACATCAGAAGTTCGCGACACGAACTATTGGTCGCGATCGGGAACTAGCTCCAGGGAGTTTGGCCTTTTATCGCGAAGAAGTTCACGCCTGCTTAACGAACGCGAACTATGGAAGTCGCATAGTTAGCGACGCGAACTATTGTTCGCGTCGTGATCTTTTGTCTGGCAGCATTAAAGTCGGGTTTGAGCTCATTTATTGCAAAGTAAAACCCTAGTTTTCTCTCTCTCGAGTTTGTGGACGATTTTGAGTGTAAAGCATCATTTGGAGCAGATTTCTTGGTCAAATCTTGTGATTCTTCACTCCTAGTTGAAGATTTAAGGTATACCTTCAATCCTTTGTAGTTGTAGCTTTAGATCTATGGATTTAGAAGCTTGGGGTTGAAACCCTAGTTCTTGGGGTTATGGGTTATGGTGATATAAATGGTGTATACACTTAATAGATGGTATATTAGCAAGGGAAACAAGTGTATGATTATGATTTGTAAGAATCTTAAGGGTTGGTTAAACCTAGGGTTTGGTAAATCACCATATTTGGGGGAAATGGATTGATGGGTGTTATCTAGAGGTAGATGAACACATTATTACTAGATTGTGATGTTGAACATTGTATAATCATTGTATTAGGCTTTCGGTGACATCTTGGAAAGTTGGTGAAATCGTGAAGCAAGAGTTTTGGTGTCAAGAACACGGTTGGAGCATTTATTGCTAAGGTGAGTACGTGTGGAATTTACTGAGTACATAGCCCTTTTAAATATTTTCATTACTTGTGTTATGGTCTATTTGCTTGATTGGGTAGACTAGTAGCTGATAGTTAGTTATACCGATGATAGTATTGAACTAACTTGTTTGATGATGAAAGTGATAGCCGAGAGCTAGATTGGCATAAACATAGGGTTATGAAGAGATTGAGATGATGTGATGATGCGGGAGACTCCCCGATCATGAGGTGTGGATTGAGGGGCAGTTGGGATGGAATTCCCATCGACTCTTCCACGTTAGTAGTCTTACTCATTGGACGTATTCTGGTGAGCAAGGCAGGTATCGGTAGCGTGGGCGATCCTATTGCCGGTACCTTATTTCTAGTTAGCTCGGGGGCGACCCGATAACTAGATATGTTTGTGCTTCTAGCTAGTTCGGGAGCGACCCGATAGCTAGACGTGATTGCTAGGTAAGCAAGGTTGATAGGGTCACACTAGGGTGACTAGACTGGATAGTTGGATATATATATATATATATGTGTGTATTGATTGGTTATATGAAACGTGACATTTCATTTTATTACCGGTTCTAAACCCATGTAGCTCACGAGACGTTTTTGTCTCACGTACTCCTTGTTTTGTTTTGCTATGTACTCAGGTTCGGGATCGAAGGCTTAGGTACGCATGGATAGAGATGTGGGACCTAGATTAGAAGAACACTAGATTGGATTTAGTCTTAGCTTGGTTATGATCTATTTTGTAACACCTACTTTTATACTCTGATTTCATACCAAGGTTTTTGTAAATCCAAATTTGAGGATGTTCTTCTATTTATAAAATGTTTTATTTTGGCCAATATTTGGTATTAAAATTTGAGGTGTTACAACTTGGTATCAGAGCTATAGTTTAAGTGAATTAGGTTGGATGACCATCCTAGTCTTAGACTGTAGCATTAGGAATATGAGATTCCTTAAGATCATAGGTTGGCCTTGAGACTTTATATTAAGTTTAGGGTTGAACCTAGGGGACCGATGAAATTTGACATGATTATGGATATTGAGTCTTATGAGACTAATGGGTTGTACACAAGGTACTAAATGTTTAATGTCTTTCGTATAGTCTTGATCGAAAGCAATGGTGAACACTCGTAGAAGTGGGAAAGCCCCGGAAAACCGGGAGGAAGAGATACCTCATGTAGAGGTTGTGGTTGAACAGGAAAGTCAACCGTCGATGCATCGGGTGGGTGAGTCGGAGGTCGGAGCTAATAGAACTCCGGTAACCATGGCGGATCTCCAAACTATTATCGATCAAATCAAGGGAACGGTGGCCGAAGAAGTGCACCGTATTATTGGAGACCGTGAAAGGTCGGGTGGAGACCGTGAATCCGAGGCTAGATCGGAGGAGAGAACCGGGGGTAGTGGCACCGGGGAGGGGAAATCCTCCACGGGTGGCCAAAGTGATGCTAGGGCAAAGCCCGAGGTGAAAGAAGGTTGTTCGTTTAAATCCTTCATGGCTTGTAAGCCAAATGTGTATACGGGTAGTTCGGACCCGAAGGTAACGATGAGGTGGATCCGGGAAACCGAGAGGGTGATCGGTAGTAGTAAGTGTAAGGATGCCGATATGGTGACGTATGCGTCACAATTGTTAAAAGAAGATGCGATGGTTTGGTGGGATATTGTGTATGAGACCCTCGGGAGGGAGGTGATCGAGAAGATGTCGTGGGATGAGTTTACCACGAGATTGAAAAAGAAATTTTGTCCCGAAAGGGATTTGGAAAAGATGCACGAGAAGTTCGTGACCCTTAAGAAGGGTGATTTGTCAATCGAGGAATACTCGAGAGAATTCACGGGATTGCTCCCGTTTGTTGCTAAAACCTACTCGGATGAGAGGTTGAGGGTGGTCCGGTATGCTAGTGGGTTACCGTGGGACTACCAATTGGAAGTGAAGAGGGCGGTCACACTTGATGAGGCCATTAGTGCCGCCCGGGGTGTTGAGGAAGTAAATGAGGCACGTGTTGCCGAGAGGGCCCATGTGGGCGAGAAAAGAAAAGCCGAGAGCGGCTCTAGTTCGTTCAAGAAATGGAAGTTCACTTCGAGCTTCCCTAAGCAAGGTAGTGTTGGCTCGTGCAAGAAATGCGGGAAAAATCATACCGGCATATGCCGAGGAGAGCCGAAATCTTGTTTTAGTTGTGGGAGGGCGGGGCACATAGCCCGAGATTGTAGGGCCAAGTCGATGGCCGATGTTGAGTGTTTCTCGTGTCACGAGAAGGGGCACTATAGCAATGCGTGCCCGAAGAAGGGGACCGAATCGATGGTGTCCACGGCTCAAAAGAAGGTGGAGCCGGCTAAGGTGAAGGGGCGATCCTTCCAACTCACTCGGGAGGAGGCGAAGGAGGCACACGATGTGGTGTCAGGTACTCTATTCATTAACTCCTTGCCAACTCATATTTTGTTTGATTCGGGTTCCAATTATTCGTTTGTGTCTTATGAATTCGGTTGTAAATTGAATGTGCCGTCCGAGATGTTAGATGAGGTTTATGAGATAGAGGTAGCCAACGGGAAAACATCTATGGTTGAATGTGTTTATAGAAATTGTGAAATAGAAATAAACGGTAGAAAGTTTAAGGTGGATTTGTTGCCCATGGGAATTAGGGCGTTTGATGTGGTTATCGGTATGGATTGGTTGGGTATGCACCAAGCCAAGATTTTGTGTGGAAATAAAATAGTGTCGATTAGGACACCCGAGAATGAGAAAGTGTATGTGTATGGGGAGAAACGACATCACATGCCTAATGTGATTACCGCCATTAAGGCGAGGAAAAGTATATCGAAAGGTTGTGCATCGTTTATTGCATATGTATTAGATGGCCGAAAGGAAAAGAAGTCAATGGATGATGTCAAAATTATTCGGGATTTCCCCGAGGTATTTCCCGATGACTTGCCCGGTTTGCCACCGGAGAGACAAGTCGAATTTAAAATTGACTTAGTGCCGGGGGCGACGCCGATTGCTCGTGCTCCCTATCGTTTAGCTCCCACCGAGATGCGGGAATTGATGACCCAATTGCAAGATTTGTTAGATAAAGGTTTTATTCGTCCGAGTTCGTCACCGTGGGGTGCACCGGTGTTATTTGTTAAAAAGAAAGACGGTTCGATGAGAATGTGTATTGACTACCGAGAGTTGAATAAGGTAACTATTAAGAACCGTTACCCGTTGCCGAGAATTGACGACTTATTCGACCAATTGCAAGGTGCTAGTTATTTCTCGAAGATCGATTTGAGGTCGGGTTATCACCAAGTTCGGGTGAAAGAAGGCGACACCGAGAAGACGGCTTTTCGTACACGTTATGGTCATTATGAATTTCTAGTGATGCCGTTTGGTCTTACAAACGCGCCGGCTATTTTTATGGATTTAATGAATCGGGTTTGTAAACCGTTTCTTGATAAGTTTTTGATCGTGTTCATTGACGACATTTTGATTTATTCGAAAACCGAAGAAGAACACGAAGGTCATTTGAGGCTTGTTCTAGACGTGCTGAAACGGGAGAAGTTGTATGCTAAATTTTCAAAGTGTGAGTTTTGGTTGCGGGAAGTGCAATTCTTAGGTCACGTGGTGACGTGTGATGGTATTAAGGTTGACCCGTCCAAGATTGAAGCGGTGTCAAATTGGGAGCCCCCGAGAACTCCTACCGAGGTTAGAAGTTTTCTTGGATTAGCCGGTTATTACCGAAGGTTTATACAAGACTTCTCGAGAATCGCGATTCCACTCACGAAGTTAACGAGAAAAAGTGAGAAGTTTGTGTGGGAAAAGAAGCAAGAAGACGCGTTTAATTTGTTGAAGGAAAAGTTGTGTAACGCGCCGATTCTTACGTTACCGGATGGTATGGAAGATTTTGTGGTTTATAGTGATGCTTCGAATCAAGGGCTCGGTTGTGTGTTGATGCAAAGAGGAAAGGTGATCGCGTATGCCTCGCGACAATTGAAAAATGCGGAATTGAGGTACACGACACACGACTTGGAGTTGGCGGCGATTATATTTGCCTTGAAGTTGTGGAGGCATTATTTGTATGGTACTCGGTGTACATTGTACACGGATCATAAAAGCCTACAATACGTGTTTACTCAAAAGGATCTTAATATGCGACAAAGAAGGTGGATCGAGTTAATAGCCGACTATGATTGTGAAATTGTGTATCACGCGGGTAAGGCGAATGTGGTGGCCGATGCCTTGAGACGAAAGGTCTATGAAAAACCGAACCGAGGAATTTTATCACGTATAGAAGTTGTCTCGAGCATCATCGAAAGAATCAAGAATGCCCAACGAGAGGTTATGGGAAAAGACGAGTTAAGACAAGAACGGTTAGGTAAGAACCAACATTTTCTCGAAAATGCACAAGGGTTGAAGACCGTAGGCGGTCGTATTTGGGTTCCTAAGTTCGGGGGTATCCGGAAAGAGTTGTTGTATGATGTGCACAAGTCGAAGTATTCGATTCACCCGGGAAGTACAAAGACGTACCAAGATATGAAACGGGTTTATTGGTGGCCCGGAATGAAGGCGAGAGTGGCCAAGTATATCTCTAAGTGTGCCACGTGTGCACAAGTGAAAGCCGAGCATCAACTACCATATGGGGTAGCTCAATCATTGGTTGTACCAGCCGGGAAGTGGGAAGATATAACTATGGATTTCATAGTGGGTTTACCGAAGACGAGTAAGGGTCACGATGCCATTTGGGTCATAGTTGACCGGTTGACCAAGAGTGCGTTATTTTTAGCCATTCGGGAAACGTTGCCACTTGAGAAGTTGGCTAAGTTGTATGTTGATGAGGTAGTTTGACTCCACGGGGTCCCGTTATCGGTTGTATCCGATAGAGACGCGAGGTTTACCTCGAGATTTTGGCGATCTTTACAAGAAGAGTTGGGTACAAAGTTGCGGTTGAGCACGGCTTATCACCCGCAAACCGACGGTCAAAGTGAAAGAACGATTCAAACGGTTGAAGACATGTTGAGATCGTGTGTGTTAGACTTCGGTGGTAAATGGGATGAACATTTACCGTTGGTCGAGTTTTCGTACAATAATAGTTATCACTCGACTATTAAGATGCCGCCTTATGAGGCGTTGTATGGAAGAAAATGTAGAACCCCATCTTGTTGGTTGGAAGCGGGAGAGACGAAACTCACGGGTCCCGAGATCGTGAGAGTGACAAATGAGAAGATCGGTATTATTCAAACTAACATGAAAGTCGCCCAAGATAGACAACGAAGTTATTCGGGTTTGAAAAAAGGCCATACGACTTGGATGTCGGTGATATGGTCATGTTGAAAGTGTCACCTTGGAAAGGTGTGATGCAGTTTGGTAAAAAGGGAAAGTTAAGTCCAAGGTATGTTGGACCGTTTAAAATATTGAAACGGGTCGGGCTTCAAGCTTTTAAGTTGGAACTTCCACCCGAGCTTCAAGGTGTGCATGACACCTTTCACGTAAGTTATTTGAAAAAGTTTATCGGGGAAGTTGAAAATATTATTCCGTTGCAAGAGTTGCGGGTTGACGGCCCGAACCGGTTGATTGAGGAGCTCGAGGCTATATTAGAAACGAAAACAAAGAAGCTTCGGAATAAGGAGATCGAGTTGGTGTTGGTCAAGTGGAAGCATTCACTTGGGCCGAATTTGACTTGGGAAGTCAAGGACGAGATTCGGAAAAGATACCCGGATTTCGTGAACTATGATGAGATTCCGAGGACGGAATCTTCTTAAGGGGTGGATAGTTGTAACGACCCGAAATTTGTAAATAAATAAATTGTACAAAAATATGATAAATAAGGATAAATCGTTTAAAGAACGTAGGAATTGGTTTCGTGTCGTTTGGACACCGTATGAGAAAGTTATGGGCGAAACCGGGTCGAGATAAAGTTGAAAAAGTGCAGCCCTGGCTACATCAGAAGTTCGCGACGCGAACTATTGGTCGCGATCGGGAACTAGCTCCAGGGAGTTTGGCCTTTTATCGCGAAGAAGTTCACGCCTGCTTAACGATCGCGAACTATGGAAGTCGCATAGTTAGCGACGCGAACTATTGTTCGCGTCGTGATCTTTTGTCTGGCAGCATTAAAGTCGGGTTTGAGCTCATTTATTGCCAAGTAAAGCCCTAGTTTTCTCTCTCTCGAGTTTGTGGACGATTTTGAGTGTAAAGCATCATTTGGAGCAGATTTCTTGGTCAAATCTTGTGATTCTTCACTCCTAGTTGAAGATTTAAGGTATACCTTCAATCCTTTGTAGTTGTAGCTTTAGATCTATGGATTTAGAAGCTTGGGGTTGAAACCCTAGTTCTTGGGGTTATGGGTTATGGTGATATAAATGGTGTATACACTTAATAGATGATATATTAACAAGGGAAACAAGTGTATGATTATGATTTGTAAGAATCTTAAGGGTTGGTTAAACCTAGGGTTTGGTAAATCACCATATTTGGGGGAAATGGATTGATGGGTGTTATCTAGAGGTAGATGAACACATTATTAGTAGATTGTGATGTTGAACATTGTATGATCATTGTATTAGGCTTTCGGTGACATCTTGGAAAGTCGGTGAAATCGTGAAGCAAGAGTTTTGGTGTCAAGAACACGGTTGGAGCATTTATTGCTAAGGTGAGTACGTGTGGAATTTACTGAGTACATAGCCCTTTTAAATATTTTCATTACTTGTGTTATGGTCTATTTGCTTGATTGGGTAGACTAGTAGCTGATAGTTAGTTATACCGATGATAGTATATAACTAACTTGTTTGATGATGAAAGTGATAGCCGAGAGCTAGATTGGCATAACCATAGGGTTATGAAGAGATTGAGATGATGTGATGATGCGGGAGACTCCCCGATCATGAGGTGTGGATTGAGGGGCAGTTGGGATGGAATTCCCATCGACTCTTCCACGTTAGTAGTCTTACTCATTGGACGTATTCTGGTGAGCAAGGCAGGTATCGGTAGCGTGGGCGATCCTATTGCCGGTACCTTGTTTCTAGTTAGCTCGGGGGCGACCCGATAACTAGATATGTTTGTGGTTCTAGCTAGTTCGGGGGCGACCCGATAGCTAGACGTGATTGCTAGGTAAGCAAGGTTGATAGGGTCACACTAGGGTGACTAGACTGGATAGTTGGATATATATATATGTGTATTGATTGGTTATATGAAACGTGACATTTCATTTTATTACCGGGTCTAAACCCATGTAGCTCACGAGACGTTTTTGTTTCACGTACTCCTTGTTTTGTTTTGCTATGTACTCAGGTTCGGGATCGAAGGCTTAGGTACGCATGGATAGAGATGCGGGACCTAGATTAGAAGAACACTAGATTAGATTTAGTCTTAGCTTGGTTATGATCTATTTTGTAACACCTACTTTTATACTCTGATTTCATACCAAGGTTTTTGTAAATCCAAATTTGAGGATGTTCTTCTATTTATAAAATGTTTTATTTTGGCCAATATTTGGTATTAAAATTTGAGGTGTTACATTTGACATCCCTTGAGTTGAATTCTCCCTTGGGATTCACTTGGGTAGAAGGGGGTAGATAGCCTTGAGGTCTTTCGGTTAAGGCTTGGGCAATTCTCCCAATATCTCTCTCTAAGTTTTGAATGGTGGCTTGTTGGTTTCGAATGCTTTGTTTCATCTCTTTCGAGTCTTGTTTGGTTTCTTCATTTGTTTTGGCTTGGCTAGCCATAAATTGACCAAACATGCTCTCGAGAGACATTTGCTCTTCGGGCTTAGAACTCGAGCCGGGTGTGTTAGTATTATTTCGAGGAGGGTAATTTGGTTGGTTATTTTGAGGGAAACCGGGTGGTTGTGATGGTCTAGGGGAAATTATTGTTATTGTTGTTGCAACCCCTATTGTTGTTGTATCCTTGGTTTCCTCGTTGATAGTTTTGCCCGTAACCTTGGTTTAAATAATTGACCTCCTCCTCGGTCATCATCGGTTGATGTTGTTGACATTCCTTTGCAAGGTGGGGTCCACCGCATTTATCACATCCAACCTGTATCGCATGTAAAGAAGATGTTATTTTATCTAATTTACGTTCTAACATTACCTGGTTATTCTTTATGGCGGCGACTTCATCATTTTGTCTATCGTCAACCGCATTGACCGAACCCGTTTGTTTTCCGGTTCTTCTATCGGTGGCCCATTCCGCATTGTGCATGGCCATATCCTCCAAAAGTTGATATCCTTCCGTAGGGGTTTTATACATGAATATTCCACCACTCGATGAATCAAGGGTGGATCGTGCATTGTTAGACAAACCCCTATAGAAGAGATGGACGATATCGCTCTTCTTAAATCCATGATTTGGGCATCTTCTTAGCATTCCTTTAAAACGTTCCCATGCTTCCGTTAATGTTTCCCCAGCTTCCTGTTGAAAAGCCATAATATCAGTTTTTAATTTATCCGCTTTCGCGGGTGGAAAATAACGGTGTATAAATTGACTTCGGAGTTCTTCCCAAGTCGAAATGGAGTTTGGCTCAAGGGATTTAACCCAAATTTTAGCCTCTCCAATTAGACTAAAAGGGAATAGTCTACATATCGCATCTTGCGAAACGTTAGGAATTCTAAATAATTGGCAAATGTCATTAAAGCACTCAATATGGTGATTTGGGTCATTTGTGAGTCTACCATCATAACCCAAGTCACGAACCATACTGAGGAATTGACTTTTTATTTCAAAATTTATGCCATTTATTTCCGGAAGTCTAATTGCCGGAATGGCATCAACCGGGGCATTTTGCCTCGTTTGCCACATCGGACGTTCCGGTGGTGGGCCTCGATCACCCATTTGGTTATCAAGAATCGGCTCTTGATTATTGACAATTGGTTCCGGGATATCAAGAATCGGCTCTTGACTTTCAAAACTTTGGACTTGAACTTCAAAAAGTGGATTTTGATTTTCAAAACTTGGTTCTCCAATATTCTGAGATTTCTTTATGGTTGCGGTGTATCTTGCTTCTAATTGAGTCCTCTTTTTCTTTCGAAAAAATTTCTCCGGATCAGAAGACGGTGAAGGTTGATCAGGTGTAGACTTTTTGCCTCTAAGGTTATTTTTATTGCTCATGCACCTGCACAATTCAAAGCAAAGAGTTAACACGCAACTGATAGACAAAATAAAGGAAAACAGGAATTGCAAATTAAATAACTTATTTAAGAATAAATTCCTAAATAAGGATCAATTAACTAATCAACTTTCAAAAACCTAAAAACATAAAACCGTTCCCCGGCAGCGGCGCCAAAAACTTGATGTGTTGGATCTAGTTATAAAATAAAGCTCCTAAATACCATTAATCTAGACTACCACATTCATAGGCAAGTATACCTAATCGTGGGTAATATAGGTTAGGTAAGTATTTCGGATTATCGAATCCACAGGGAACAGTTTATGTAATCCAATTAAAGAAAGTTAAAGAATTAATCAAGAAAAGATTTTTGTTCATGTTTTGACTTATATGAAAGGTAACTAATGTTTGAAATGACAAGAAACGCAAATTTGAACGTTTGAAATGATATTTAAGGGATATTCACTATGTATGGATTCATCTAGTACTAAGTATGGTTATTAAGCACCGGCTAGTTTAATGTTCTAGAAGTCACGGTATTAGATTTCTCTCAATTCCATTTAATAAACTAATTACAACTAATAGGAATTTCTTCTCTCAAAAGTTATAACTAATCACACTTCTATTTGTTGAAATTACCGTCTTGAATTAACTAAGACCTCTAACCTAGAATTTTCATTACTAGGGTTGAACTTCTTATTTAATCTAACTTATTGGAATCTTGTCTCTAATCCCTATTTATAGTGAATTACCAACTAGGTCATAATGAAAAGTTGGGGAAGTAATTAATTGAACCAAATGTTGTCAATATCTAATTTAATCAATTACCAATGATAAAGAAACGAAAACTCATAAATTAAACCAAGAAGAGTAATTAAACATCAACAATTGTTTTGAACACAAACAAACCCTAAAATTAAACCATACTTAATCCTAGAATCATCCAAACATAGCGAATATAAAAATTACTAGCACATAGACATGCTAGAAATCAACAAACAAGAGTTAAAGTATAGAATTACAACCATAGACTTAATCCAAAATGTTTGAGAATCAATGATTGCTATAAACTTGACAAATCCCTTGATGAAATGCTCCCAAATTCGTCCAAGGTAACTGCCCAAAAACACACTAGAAGAAAAGATCACTGAACATTTCCCTTTGATCTGCCATAAAATCACGACCAGACACGCATTGTTCACGGCTCGAACTATAGTTCGCGTCGTGAACTTCCCGTTTTGATGACATCCCGATCGGTAACTCTTGATAACAAATGTGAAAACCATACAGGGACTTTGGTGACTGATCGTGAATAGTTCACGATCAGTTCACGATCGTGAACTATTTTTGGCCTGAAATCTTGTATTTTTCTTCATCTTTTGGCCCGTTTTTGACACCTCTTTCGCTATATCGCCTGAAATGTAAAATAAACACATAATTGAGTAATATCACATGTATTTGCTTCTAAAATGTACTCAAAATAGACGATATTGACGGGTTTGAACGTGTCTAAAAACGTTAATAACAACGACAAATAATACTGTCAGAATTTCGTTAGTAGTGCTCGTCCCATGAAATATCCTCTGCACCAACGGAATTCTCACACGTGGAATCAATCGATCATTCCTTTGGCTCTACGTTTCCCAATGCTATAAATTGAGGACTTGAGCGATCGATTTATGGGTGCACCCAACAAGGTTACACGCTGCTGAAATTACTCCAGAACTTTATTCCTTCAAGCAGAGTGTTAACCACCAGTTAACTCTAGTTATCTGATTCAAGAATTGAATCTGTATAACGAAAGTGTATGGTCTTGTGCTTGATCATTTGTTGATCATAAAGTTGTCTTAGATAATATCTGTTGTTGTCTATCACATGCAAGCAGTTTAGTTATGATTTGTTCTTAGCTATTCCACAAACTGCTTGCATCTTTATTGTATCATCAATTGATTAATAAAGAAAAGTTTAAAAAATATTGAGTGTTACTAGTAATTTAAATTGGTCAGTCAAAACTTATAAGTGTGCAATTCCATTTATTTGAGACTAACAGAAAGAGAACGAAATTCAAGTGGTTATACATGTATAATATATAAAAAAAAAATGGTATTCCAACCTACTATTTATTCTGTTCTACTCCATCTTCATATTCACCACAAGATATGTGTACTTAGTTAATTCTCTTTCTTTATATTATATCTTGATTTTAATACTTATTATGATCAAAATAAATAAGAATATAATAGGAAGAAAACTATTTCTCATAATATCCAAAACGATATCCCATTAGTTTTCTTATTCATTTAGCGCACGTGGTTATGGTTAACATGGAACACGTACACCACTACACATATGACAAAACATTAACCATTACACTTAACCTTAAAAGGGACCAAATTATAATATTTAAAGACTGTTGTAAGCTTGTAACTGTAGTATACAATGTTGCGCGTAATTGAGCTTTTGTCCTTATATTTGTTGTCTTTGACAAAACTCGAATATTATTACATTAGTCTTTAGTAAAGAGAAATGATATTTGTGTTTACTATTTATGTCTATTGATATGTCTATTCACTTCTAAACTTGACATATATCATCTACTAATTCTCTCTCTTCATATCATCCATTGATTTTGACACTTGTCATGATCAAATTGATATGCACATGAGTATGCACAAATGGTAGGTATCAATACTATTACTCATTTAGTAAAGTATTATTGGTATACTAAAAAATCACATGCATAATTTAAAACTAACCAATATAATAGTAATCTCTGCATAAAGCTAATTATCGGATTAGTTTGTTTAAGATATTGATTTTATTCAACATCACCTGAATGTCACGTTTTAAATTTGAAACATGTGTATTAGTCACTAGTTTAATGTTAAACAAGAAAATTTAAATTTAATTTAAAAAAATTGAAGGGTTGCATGTACTATCCATGATACACAATAGATCCTCTCCTGTATATACGGGTTTAATGACAAGCGACAAAAGTTTTATTTAACATGTTTTTCTTCGCAAACCTATTATAATTCTTTGTTATAATTAAAATATATACTAAAGTTCAACTATCATAGGTTCACTTATGATAGAGATCGTGAAATTGAAGAACACAGATTAAACAAGAAAACTACAATTAAATTATTGATAAACCCTAATCCACCACAATTGGTAAGATTAGTCCAGGAAAACCCTTCTCTCCAAGAGAGCCACTCAAAGCAATGCTAAGAGTAAACCAAAACGTAATATCCAATCCTGCTACTAAAACATAACCCTATTCTCTATATATTGATCACTACTAAGTTACACTTTTAACCCCTCTAGAATAAGACTTGTCTATTTCCTATCAACTTACAATTATTAATTAGGGTTTTTCTATAATAAATTATAGTTATATATTTATGCAGTCGGGCAATGTGCGATCAGTAATTTAACATTTCTAATATAAAGCAGCATTAAAAATGACTAAAAAAAGCATAATTTTTATTCTGGGTTTATTTTATATTATTAACGACTAATTGAAATGTTTAATCAATAATTTAACACTTTTTTAAATAAAATTAAAATTTAATACTCCAATATTTGGTTCTATAGTTTCATATGGGCTCATCAAGAACTTTATGAAATTTTATCCAATTAAAAAGAGATGGTTTGGGTCCAATGGGCCAGTATTCGGGGTCAAAGTTTTGTCCAACGACCAAGCGATGGAAAGTAAGCATTGAAGGATTTATGTGCACAGCTAAGTACACGTGTCACCGTGTCCAATGTTATAAGTCACTAAAGGGTCACACCACTACACACCCAATAATGGACAACCGAATAAAGTAAGTTGTGTGAAATAATTAACTAGTTAAGTTAATTATAAAGAAGAGAATAAGTAATAATAAGTTAATTATTATTTATGAGGATGGTTAAATATTAGGTTAAGTATTTAACGGACAGTTAATTAATAGTTAATTAATTAACTAGTAAAAGTCCAAGGGTTTAAAGTGTTAATAAGAACTTTAATTATGAGATTAATCATAATTAAACTCCAAGGACCTAAACGTAACATGTAACCTTATAAATAAGAGGCTTATGTTAAGGGTTTTAGGTGAATCACTTACAACACACTCAAAACCCTAAAGTCCTCTCCCTCTCCCTCTCCTTCGGCCGAAGTCGACCGAAAGAACCCCTTGGGGTTTCGGTTTAGTGTTCGACGAAGAACACACACACACACAAGCTCTTGTGTGATACGTTGTTGGTACAACGCGGTCTTGCAGCGTGTTCAGGTGGTGCAGTAGAGGTGGATCACTTCTTTAGCAATCTAAAGGTAATGTTCATCTTCTTCTCTATCTCGTGATCTCATTGATTAGTAGAGATCCAGTAATGTGGTATTCAAGTTCCGCCATGTGAATAGGACAAGGTTTTCCTACAGTGGTATCAGAGCGATCTACTAATCTCAATGAGATTCGAAGTTTTTTTTCATCTAGAAAAGAACCCTAGAATTTTCGGCCAAGAACATTGTTCAAGTTTATGAACAATTGGTTGAATAGGGTTCTAGATAAAAAGAAATTAGGCTTTTTTTCCTTCCTTATTTTTTCGAAATTCGTATACATATATACATCATATTTAAGTTTTTTTTATCTTAGAAAGAACCCTAGAAAATTTAATCCAAGAAAATTGTTCAAGTTTTGAATAATTGGATTGAATAGGTTTCAAGATAAAAAGAATTAGGTTTCTTTCTTTTGTTTAGTAAATAAAACCTAGTATGTTTAATCCAAGTAAATTGTTCAAAGTTTTTGAATAATTGGAATAAATGGGGTTTAAGACAAAATTAAGAAAAGGTTATGTTGAATTTTTCGTTTAAAAGTTTAACAAGTTTATTTGTTTATTATTATTATTATTATTAACGAAAAAAAAATAAAATATATATATATATATATATATATATATATAACGGTAGTCAAAAACCGAACCAACCGAGACACGGTTGGAGCTCGGTTCGACGACCGAGTGGTCGACCAAAACCGAGTCCACCGAGTTTCGGTTGGATGGTGTTTCTTGGATACCAAGGTATCTTTTTGATTTTAGTCCAAGATATGGTGTAAATCAAAGAATAAAATCTACAAGTTATTATGTAAGATTTTATATTTAAAAGTCAATCTATAAGTATTTTAGATTGACTAGTTTATTTATTTATTTTATTTTTCGTCTAAATAATAATAATTAATATCAACATTTAAATAAACCTAATGATTTTAAACAGTTAGTTTAAGATCAAGATAATTATGAAATTAAGGAGGAAATAAGAAACCGGTTTATGGGTAATTTAATAATTATCAGTTTGGTAATTTAAATTATCAGTTTATTTAGTTAATTAGAATGACATAACCCAAAAGAAGTGATACTGTGTTTACCTTTAAAATTTTCGGAATTATTTTTCATTTTTCGGAAATTTACATAAAGTTTTTTTTAATATACAAAACACAAAAACCAAGTATTTGGGGTTATGCCATGGCAGTTTTTCGAAATTGCAAGTATTTGTTTATTTTTTGTTTATTTATTATAACATAAAATAATAATGTGGTGATTATAAACAGTTTGTTTAGAAAACCAAGATTTAATTATAAGATGGTTATTATAAACAGTTTGTTTAGAAAACCAAGGTACAAATTAATAAGATGGTAATTATAAACAGTTTGTTTAGAAAACCAAGTTTTAAAATTAATAATGGTAAAGTAAACAGTTTGTTTATAAACCAAGTTTTATGAAACAAATTAAAAGGTGGAATTTATAAACAATTAGTTTATAAAACCAAGTAATTAAAAACTGGCTAACTTTTCGAACAAAGGAAAATCTTTTTTAGAAAATCTTAGATCAGAGTGCAACCCATCTAATGGAACACCTCACTTGTTCAACGATATTCACATTGTAAGGAGAAAGAACCTTAGATGTGGATTCAAATCATTGCGAGTGTTAGGGTGCGTAGGGTCTTGTGATAATCGGGAGTCCCAGCGCAAGGCATCGCACTGTCTTAGATGGTACGATCTATTTTGGTGATAAGCGGGAGTCCCGGCCCAAAATGCACTAGAGGGATTAAAACATGTACAAGTTTGTTGTTCAACTTGATATCCCGAGGATCTAGGAATCGTTTCTAGTCTAGAGGCGATCGGTATGGCTATACCTACCAGAAATAACGTGGCTCTAATGGGAAGTGCCCAAACCTTGCATTAGAGGGCGTGAAATATGGGTCCTAGTCTAACTATTATTATTAAAAGGTAATAATGTTAGAAGTTATTTATTTTATCTAATCTTACTAACCGTTTGTTTGTTTTTCTTATAGATGTCTGTACTGTCAGAAATTCCGTTTTATTCACCAATCGAATCGCGAAAGTTCATCATTGGAAAATGGAAGCTTACTGGTCCAAACTACAAAGTTTGGAGGGTGCATTTTAGGAGTTACCTAAAAGCACAGAATCTACTGTACGTGATAGACGAGGTGCCCAAGGTTCAACCAGGGCAAGATGCCCAGGATGATGAGCTTGACGCTTATTATCAGTATCTGGCAGATGAATCACAAGTTATGTCGATTCTTATTCTTACTTCATTATCAGAGCTTACTGATAATCTACGTAAGAAACCATGCTATGAGTTTGTCCAGTATCTTGAGGAGACATTTAAAGATAGTACTGAAGATAGCAAGCAGTTCATTTTGCAAGAAATCATTTCGTCGAAAATGACAAATGATCAACCACTGAGTGACCACCTTATCAACATAAGGAGGTTACTAGATTGTCTCACCCTAGTTACTGGCACATCAAACGAGCATGAACAAGTCCTGTTCTTGTTTGGATCTCTCACTAAGTACTATCAGGACAAGGTAGTACATATGATCGGGAATTTTGATTTGAGTGTCGCAGGTCTACACGAGAATCTCTTGTGTATACGCGATGTTCAAAGGCTGGAGGAAGAATCTCTCCCCGAGATTCAGCAGGATGAGTTCTATGATTGGTTGAATGACTTTGCTTATTTGTGTTGCCCAACTTGTGGTAGCAAGGATATTTGCGAGCACACGTCGGACGTGGGGCTGTTGGACGCTGACTTTGTCAGCGATTCAGGTATCTTTATGATTGATTGTCTCGTTACTTCTAGTGAATCCTGGGTATTGGATACCGGATGTGGTCATCACATTTGCAATCATTTGCAGGGATTTAAGAAGAACAGGAGGCTGGGACGAGGGGATGTTGAACTACGAGTAGGCGAAGGTTCCAAGGTTGGAGCTGAAGCCGTAGGGACATATCTTCTCAAGTTGCCTTCAGGAAGAGTTTTGGAACTTAAAGATTGTTATTATGTTCCTAGACTTATTAAAAATGTTATTTCTTTTGATTTACTTATAGATAGTGGTTTTTATTATGAGTTTTATGGAAAAACAATTTCGTGTTTAAAAGATGACATTTTATATTTTAATGCAAATTCTCATAATGGTCTATACACGTTAAATCTAAATAACATAGAACGAGACGTTTATCATATAAGTAAAAGATCCAAGAGTAACTTGAATCAAACTTATCTTTGGCATTGTCGTTTAGGTCATATAAACGAGACTCGCATTAAGAAGCTCCACGATGATGGAATTCTAGAGCCATTTGATTTGGAATCATATGCAATATGCGAAGCTTGTTTATCTGGCAAGATGACAAAAGACCCTTTCAATCATTACAATAAAAGGGCAGGCGAGTTGTTAGGGATTATACACACAGATGTGTGTGGACCCTTCACTCCAGAAGCTAGAGGAGGATACCGCTACTTCATTACCTTTACTGACGACTTCAGTAGGTATGGTTATGTCTTTCTTATGAGACTAAAGTCTGAAAGCTTTGACAAGTTCAAAGAATATCAGAGGGAAGTAGAAAACCAACTAGGCAAGAAAATTAAGTCACTTCGGTCTGACCGAGGAGGCGAATATTTGAGCCAAGAGTTCGACGATCATTTGAAGGAATGTGGGATTGTTTCACAACTCACACCTCCGTATACGCCTCAGATGAATGGCGTATCAGAAAGGAGGAATCGCACCTTGTTAGACATGGTACGTTCAATGATGTGTCGCGCCCCACTACCACTATCATTTTGGGGACATGCATGTAACGACCCGAAATTTGTAAATAAATAAATTGTACAAAAATACGATAAATAAGGATAAATCGTTTAGAGGACGTAGGAATTGGTTTCGTGTCGTTTGGACACTGTACGAGAAAGTTATGGGCGAAACCGGGTCGAGCCAAAGATCAAAAAGTGCAGCCTTAGCTGCTCAAGAAGTTCACGGCGTGAACAATGGTTCACGATCGTGAACATGGTCCAGCGAATCAGACCATCAGGCGCGAACTACTTCCCGATCAGGTCCCGATCGCGAACTTCGCGTGCGTGAAGAAGTTCACGTCGCGAACTCCGGGTAACGATCGTGAACTTTGGCGACACCAGCATTTAATTCGGGAATTCTCATTTATTACACACATTAAACCCTAGTTTTTCCCTCTCCTTGTGTGTGAACGATTTTTGAGTGTAAGGTGTCGTTTGGAGCTCAATCTTCATCAAATCTTGGTGATTCTTGCTCCTTATTGAAGAACAAAGGTAAATCTTCAACCCTCTTGTGTTATAAGTCTTAGATTCAAGTAGGGAAGCTTGAATCATAAACCCTAGTTATGGATTTGTTCATGAATGGTTAAATGGAAGTAATATAACTTAGATCTATGGTATTTTAACAAGGAAAACGTGGTCATGTTATGGATACACGAAAATGTGGTGATTTATGAAATTAGGGTTTGGTAACTTTGGGGAAAATGGTGCTAGTAGTTGACTAGCCATGGATTATGTAGTTAGTATAGATGATTAATGCAAGCCATTGTATTGGTTTTGATAATAGGTTATCGGTTGGAAGATTTGAGGCATTCAAATCTTGAGAAGTGATATTGGCGTTTAAGGAACACAACAATTGGTTAAGCTTGGCTAAGGTGAGTACATGTGAACTTTCAAAACTGAGTACATAGTTAGTAAATGTTTATAATTAAATGCTTTTATCGAGTCTTTAAGTAATTTAGTTAATTATGTGATTTTTGATGAATTGCTTATGTGATGATGAATCGATTAATTGAATGAGAAATGATGGAGCTATAGGCTCACAATGATAAAAGATAAGTGATGACGATGATGTTGATGTCCCTAGGGCCGTAGTAGATTGGAGGCATTCCGGTTATTACGGTACCTTAAGGTTAGCGGTAGATTGGAGGCATTCCGATTACCCAATACCTATGAGTCCCAGTAGATTGGAGGCATTCCGGTTACCGTGGATATGACGGTCTTGATAGATTGGAGGCATTCCGCTTATCTTGACATTGGCCAAATGATGAAAGTAATGAAGTGACCCAAATGAACCTAGTAATATTATTTTAAGTTTAAATGATATTATGTGACTAGTTGTTTATCGGGTTTTAAACCCATGTATCTCACGAGGCAATTTTGTCTCACGTACTATGTTTGTGTTTTGCTATGTACTCAGGTTCGGGATCGAAGATCTAGGAGGCCCGTTTAGAAGAGGCTTTGTTGAGATTAGCTCGGTGTTGATGATTAGAGTCCTTATCCTATGGTTAAGATATAATTTGTAACACCGTTTTTGTAAACTCTGATAATCTCGAACAAGAAACCTTTTCGTTTTTGTAAAACCGGCATTTGATGTTGATATAATATTATGTATTTTTGGATTAAATGATATTTAAATGTTGTTTTGAAAATTGAGGTGTTACAATGCACTCGAGACTGCAGCATTCACACTGAATAGGGTTCCGACCAAGTCAGTAGAAAAGACTCCGTTCGAGCACTGGACGGGGAGAAAACCTAAGATATCTTTTCTCAAGATTTCGGGTTGTGAAGCATACGTTAGACGTAACTTCACAGACAAACTAAACCCCAAGTCAGACAAGTGTATTTTCGTTGGATATCCAAGGGAAACCTTAGGATACTATTTCTATCATCAAGAAGACAACAAAGTCTTTGTTGCTCGGAAAGGTATCTTCTTGGAGGAGAAGTTTCTAGGAACTGAAACTCCAAGAAAAGAAATAGAGCTTCAAGAAATTGAAGAGAACGAAGATCCACCGACGACTTCAGTCGAACCAGTAGTTCAACAAAGAATTGTTGATCCCCAACCAGACCCACCGGTTGAGGAAGAAGAGACACGCAATCCGCGTAGGTCCAGTAGACCACGCCAAGAACCAGATAGGTATCTTGGATTCATGATCGATGAAGATGATGGAAGTCTACTAGAACCATTAACCTACAACGAAGCTGCTGACGGCATAGAGTCTGAAAGATAGCTCGAGGCTATGCAAGCAGAGATGCAATCCATGTATGACAACCAAGTTTGGGTGTTATCAGACTTGCCACCACAGTCTCGTGCTGTTGGATGCAAGTGGGTTTTCAAGAAGAAAACCGACATGGATGGAAAGGTACATACTTACAAAGCACGACTCGTCGCGAAGGGTTTCACGCAGACACATGGTGTTGATTATTCTGAAACCTACTCGCCAGTCGCCATGCTTAAGTCTATTAGAATTCTTATGGCCATATTAGCATATTACGACTATGAGATATGGCAGATGGATGTTAAAACCGCCTTCCTTAACGGGGAGTTGAATGAGGACGTATTCATGATACAACCGGATGGTTTTACTGATCCAAAGAATCCTAATAAAGTATGTAAATTGCTAAAATCCATTTATGGATTGAAGCAAGCATCTAGAAGTTGGAACTTACACTTTGACAAAAGAATCAAAGAATTTGGTTTTGTCAAGAGTGAGTTCGAGGCGTGTGTCTATACAAAATTCAGTGGGAGCATAGTAATCTTCCTAGTCTTGTATGTTGATGACATACTGCTCATAGGAAACGATATACCAGCATTACAAGGAGTAAAATCCTAGTTAGGTAAATGTTTCCAGATGAAAGACTTGGGAGAAGCCGCATTTATACTAGGTATAAAGATCTATAGGGATAGATCTAGGCGGCTTATTGGACTTAGTCAAAGTACATACATTGACAAAGTACTGAAGAGATTCAGTATGAGTGATTCCAAGAGAGGAATCATTCCGATGTCACATGGCATTACACTGAGCAAAGCTCAGAGTCCCACATCTAGCAAGGAAATAGCTAGGATGAGTTTGATACCATATGTTTCGGCAATTGGATCAATCATGTATGCCATGTTATGTACTAGGCCCGATATTGCTTACTCCATAAGTCTCACGAGCAGATATCAAAAGAATCCTGGTGAACCCCATTGGATGGCTGTCAAGAACATTCTCAAGTATTTGAGAAGGACGAAAGAAATGTTCTTGGTCTTTGGAGGTTCGATGGAAGAAATGCGTGTAACTGGTTACACAGATGCAAGCTTGCAAACCGACAGAGACGATTACAAATCTCAATCGGGATTTGTATTCACACTAAACGGAGGAGCTATATCTTGGAAGAGTCAGAAACAAGATACGATAGCAGATTCGACTACAGAGGCTGGGTACATTGCCGCAAATGATGCTGGGAAAGAAGCCATGTGGCTTAAGAATTTTATCGAGGATCTTAGAGTTATTGCCAGTATCTCTAGACCTATCGAAATATTCTGTGATAACAGTGGGGCAATAGCGCAAGCTGTTGAACCAAGAGAGCATCAAAAGACCAGGCATGTACGCAGGAAATATCACCTCATACGCGAGTATGTTAGAGAGGGTGATATTATAATTAAGAAAATACCAACGAATGACAACGTCGCTGACACGTTGACAAAACCACTAGTTGGACCAAAGCATGAGAAACATGCGCACGCTATAGGCATGCAGTACCTAAATATTGGTAGCTAGTATTTTTGATTAGATTCATAGACATGTTTGAAATCGATACATTATGTAATAACATTTCGTGGGATTGAAATAGAAAGTTTTACGTAATATTTTCACATTGTCTATTCTTAACATGTTTTAAACCTATCCTTGATACACAAAGTTTTTGAGTATCTAAATTGTCTGTGGTTGCTTGAATTTAGTGGGAGCTAGATTAAAGAGTTAATACCATTATGAATATTTATCTATTTCATAGTTATTGAATAGAGAAACCAGGGTTGTTAAAATAAATATTCATAGATGTTTACAGAGTTTGCTAAACATTAGACGTGACCAAAAGATCGAGATTACTTCATGGAGCCAAAGCATGAGTAATTTCGAGTATATGTCCTCTGACCTGAGACATTTTGGTTTGAGACACGATGACTTCTGATCTTTAGCATTTATCTACCGTCACACCGTAAAAGGGTGATCATAAGGAACTTGACTAAGACAGCGGAAGTCGTGGGCAAGATAACGCAAATGTCAAGATGGAATTTGCACCTTCTTTAACTAGAAGAGATATTTCATGGCCGCTCGACGATTAAGACTACTGAAATGCGTGGCCGCGCTCGGAGAATGATTAGATCATTTGATAATCCGTTACTGCAGAAAGTCGAAATCAGAGTCGAGAAAATTCGAGTATATAGAACAAGATCCCTGCTCCATGTCTATTACTCAAATTAAGAAATATCGTGATGCGAAAGGAAAATCTGTTAGTGTTATTCATTTTATGAATATTATCTCTGGATGTAAGAGTTCTTATGACCTGGTTATCCTAAATGTCTGGCTAGGGACCGGTTTAGGCCAACGATGATCAGAAAGTGTTTTTTAACTTGCACAAGTGGGAGTCTAAAGGATTTATGTGCACAGCTAAGTACACGTGTCACCGTGTCCAATGTTATAAGACACTAAAGGGTCACACCACTACACACCCAATAATGGACAACCGAATAAAGTAAGTTGTGTGGAATAATTAACTAGTTAAGTTAATTATAAAGAAGAGAATAAGTAATAATAAGTTAATTATTATTTATGAGGATGGTTAAATATTAGGTTAAGTATTTAACGGACAGTTAATTAATAGTTAATTAATTAACTAGTAAAAGTCCAAGGGTTTAAAGTGTTAATAGGAAGTTTAATTATGAGATTAATCATAATTAAACTCCAAGGACCTAAACGTAACATGTAACCTTATAAATAAGAGGCTTATGTTAAGGGTTTTAGGTGAATCACTTACAACACACTCAAAACCCTAAAGTCCTCGCCCTCTCCCTCTCCTTCGGCCGAAGTCGACCGAAAGAACCCCTTGGGGTTTCGGTTTAGTGTTCGACGAAGAACACACACACACACAAGCTCTTGTGTGATACTTTGTTGGTACAACGCGGTCTTGCAGCGTGTTCAGGTGGTGCAGTAGAGGTGGATCACTTCTTTAGCAATCTAAAGGTAATGTTCATCTTCTTCTCTATCTCGTGATCTCATTGATTAGTAGAGATTCAGTAATGTGGTATTCAAGTTCCACCATGTGAATACTACAAGGTTATCCTACAAGCATGCCAAAACCATAAATCTTGGGAAGCAACAGCTTCTAATATCAACGACGGTACTCCATGATGTCCACCGGTGTACTCAACTCTCCACGATTGTGGATAGTTCCTCCAATCCCAGTGCATACAATCAATGCTACCAAGCATTCCAGGAAAACCACGTCTCTCTTCGTGTGCCTCATATAATTTTTGCACATCGGTTACTGTTGGTTTTCGCAAATAAATAGGTCCGAATATTTCCAAAACCCCTTGTGAAAATCTATACATACTTTCCCTAGCAGTTCTTTCAGACATGCGTAGGTACTCGTCAAGAGAATCAGGGGATGACCCGTAGGCCATAGATCGAATTGCTGCAGTACATTTTTGCAAAGCAGTGAATCCCCGCCTACCTCTAGCGTCGTATCTCAATTGAAAAAAAGGATACCTGTTTTCTAATGCGGTACATATGCGCATAAATAAATTTCTGGACAGACGAAACCTTCGTTGGAAATTGTTGTCGTCATAAACAGGATCATCCGCAAAATAATCTCGGTATAGCATGTCGTGTCAAGCTTCTCGATTTCTATTTAGCTTCGCGGTTCTAGTGTTAAAGACTTCTTCACTTTCATCGGAGGATATATCGTCGAGGAGTTCTGAGTATATTGTTAGCATAAAAGCGTTATCGTCGTCAGATGATGAACCAAGATAATTCATTATTTGTGAGTTGGGTATTTTGGTAGAGTTGTGGTGTGTTTTGGTAGTGTTTTGGTAGTGTTTTGAGTGTGTTTATATAGGAAATAAGTAAATTAAATTAATTAATTAATTTTTATTTTTTTTATTCACCAACGGCTATAATAGCCGTTCAACGGCTATAATTTACGAAAAAAAGATCAAACAACCGCGTGGAGGGGCGTTGCCCGTTGCGATCTCCGGCCACGCCGACCCCCAACGGCGTGGGGGGGGGGGCGGTGTTCCTGCTTTTTGCCACGCCGTAGCCGTCTAGTCACCACCCCACGCTCGAGGGGCGTGGACCCATTCCGTCTAGCCTAAGCATTTTGGTCTACGTGGCAGGACCTGGACATTGCCGCAACTCACTGTCCAGTCCCCAATATAAACACACTGCAACTATTTTCTCAGTTTTGACTTCACCGGCGACCAAAACCCTAACTTTCAGAATAAACGATGGCGATGAGATCTGCAATCATTTCACGATCAGCTCTATTCCGTCGTTCCATGGATTTAACGAGTTCTCGATCATCCTTTCGTTTCTTCAGCGATCAAGGCCGCGTTCTAAGCGAAGAAGAACGCGCTGCTGAAAATGTCTACATCAAGGTATTTTTTTCTGTATTTGTGTGTTTATCGATTGATTTGGATGATGAATGATTGAGTATTGATTATTATTGTTGTGAAGAAAATGGAGAAAGAGAAATTGGAGAAGCAAAAGCTGAAGGAGGCAAAGGAGAAAGCTGAGAAAGAGAAGGCTGAGAAGGTAATTGCTTTAGCGGTATATGTTTCTTTTCTCTAGATCTAATTGCTTTACCGGTGCCCCTTTTCCTTCCAGAAACCTTAAGGACACCATGGAGATGCTCATAAATGGCTGAAACTGCAGAAGCTTTTACTTGCAATGTTGAGAGAAATAAATGCATGTAAGTGTGAAACACTGTTCATGTGACTTTTGTCTCTGTAAAGAGTGTGATGATACTTCTGGATATTTCAGTTGTTATGCTGTTTGCTGTTGTATTTTAAACGGTTTTAACATCAGATTTGTTTTCGTTGGTTTCTGTCATTGCAAATTCAGGATGTTAAACTTGTAATATTTAGAAGAAATATCATTGAAAAACCAGTTGCATATTAATTCATTTTTATATAAATTGAAAAGAAATAAAACCAATTGCCAAAACATCCAAAAGGCAGTTTTGAGTTTGGACCCAACCGGCTCTACTAAATAGTTAATGGACCGGTGTTATTTTTATTCTGCTTCTATTATATTTATGAGTTTTGATAATGACGGTCATAATTGACCGTTGATAACATGCATTGGAAACTTGTATATTCATTAATGGATAGGTAATGCCTAAACTGAACGCAGAGCTTGCCGGAACTGGCGGACCGGACCAAACCGAGCTATACCAGTTCGGTTATCGGTTTGAATCCAAAACAAGTTCTCGGTTCAGTCCAAAACCAGCGAAAAACACTAGTTCTCGGTTCGGTCTGATTCAAGACGTCATTGGTTCGGTCCTCGGTCTGGGCGAAATCATTTTCTCGGTTCTCAGTCCGGTCCGATACTAAGCGATTCGGTTCAATTATTAGACCGTGTACAAGACTACTCTACTTATTGAAAATGAGAAACTTTGGAGACAAAAATGGCCGGCAAACGCAAACGTGCACTTTGCATTTTGCAAGCATGATTCAACAATGACATTGTATTTCCTAAACAAGATCATTGTAATTCACTAAATCCCAATCAGCCTCTACTCAACAGTCTCACACACCTATAAATCTTACATTTTTGTAATAATACAATCACAAACACAACACCTAACTTCTTATCATGAACACCAACTTCTTCATTGCAGCCTTAATACTCGCATACATCCACGGATCAACCGCCGGAGATCCTGACATTCTAACCGACTTCATCATCCCTCCCGGAAACACAACCATAAATGCCAACTTTTTCACATACAAAGGTATGCGAGCCTTAATCGGGGGCCCACAATCCAAAACTTTCAAAGTCCTAAAAGCAAGCATGGCCGAATTCCCGGCTCTAAACGGTCAAAGTGTGTCCTATGCGGTTCTCGATTTCCCACCGGGCTCAGTCAACCCACCCCACACGCACCCACGGGCTTCTGAGCTCTTGTTCCTCATTGGCGGATCGTTACAAGTCGGGTTCATTGACACCACTAATAAACTTTTTACTCAAACACTTCAAACGGGTGACATGTTCGTGTTCCCAAAGGGACTTGTGCATTTTCAGTATAATTGGGATGGTAAGAATGAGGCGTTGGGTTTGTCGGCATTTGGGAGTGCGAATGCGGGAACTGTTTCTGTCCCGAATTCGGTTTTTAATACTAGTATTGATGATGAGGTGTTGGCTAAGTCTTTTAAAACAGATGTTGTTACTATTCAGAAGATTAAGGCTGGGCTTTTGGGGAAGGTTTGAGTTTGAGATGGTTGGTATTGTTATGATTTATTTACTTTGTTTAATTGATTAATAAATGGTTGGTTGAAGGTTTCTGGCTTTTGTTAGCTATGATTGAAATTTAATTCAGATGTTGTTGAAGTGATTTTGCAGTTTTTTAAACAAGAACAGAACAATTGAAAAACAAATAAGACCGGTGCCAATGGTGACGGCAACTGACGCCGTCAGTTGCTGCCAACTCAGCGCCACGTCAGCATACAAACTAACTAACACTAAACTGACGTACCCATGACAACAGCACTCCGTCACTTCACCAACTTTGGGCCCCACCATTTACTTTTCTTTTTCTAATAAAATATACAACTAATTAAAACATATAACTAATAAAAATAAATTACATTAATTAAAAAAAGACATTATATAAAAAGTTTATTTTTTTAAAAAAAATTGAATTTTTTAGATTTTTTTTGAATTTTTTAGATTTTTTTTAGATTTTTTTAAATATTACTTTTTTTTAAAACTTAAAAAAAAAAATTAAAAAAAAAAATAAAAAGAAAATATTACGCTCTCTCTCTCTTCCCCCTCTCTCTCTCTCTCGCTCCTCCTCCGTCTCTTCCCTCGCGACTTTGCCGACTGGCCGGCCAACCGGCGGCCAACCGGCGGACCGTGCCAACGGCGCCGGTTCCGGCGGTGGCCAACCGGCGGCCAACCGATCAACCGATGGCACCGGTCTAAGCGGCACCATTTCAAATTTTCGTAGAGTAGTTTATATATATACAGAGCAATTTTATGCTAAATGACAGTTACGTTTTTCCTTTCCTTTTATCACACTTTACATTTTACCTTTCCCAGTAGAAGCATAATTATCATTTGATAAAATTACTCTCTACCAATTAGCTCTATGTCAAAAGAGAAGGTTGTCTTGGATCTCTAACCCAAGTAATCATTTCTATCATGGAATCTTCCATTTTAACCTAAAAAGAAGACAAATAGAGACAACATGAATCTATCCAAGGGTTCATCATCTCAAAGAAAGAGCTAGAGACTGATGTGGGGTGTTCAACAGAATACCAGTCTCAAAAAGAAGAAGAAAATAAAAGCTAAACATAAACGAATGAAAATGTATTTTGATATGTTTTTGTTGCTGCTCTCAAAGATTATTTGGTCTTTGGTTTGGCGACAAAGAGATGAAAAGAGTCGCAGAAAGAACAAAGTGATCAACTTTTACTTTCATGTGCTTCCCATATTCTTAACTTGGGTGCTATACCAACCTAGCTAAAAGATGGATCGAATGGATGACTACGGATAATATATCTGACGCTAAAAATGCATTATAGTATACTGAACTTTGTAGACTGTATTCTCTAATACTACCATGAATTATAAAAGTGCAATATAATAACTAGAACTTGCAAATATGACCAATTTAGTACCCTAACTCATACATTAGGGAAAAATCGGATCGGATTAAAAGTGATCCAGGACTGATACAAATCCAATTTTGTTAATATTTTTTGTAGAACCTTATGAGCTATTAAAAAATTACAGTGTTTAAATAAGTCAGCAGTTTATAAGCTGTTCAATTGGGAAGGATCTCAGAACATGACTCATATAACGTGCAGAGTGTTAATATACGTATAATACTCGTAATTGATCTCATTTAATTTATGTGAAATTAAAGAAATGAAGAATCAAGATACTTAGTACAAACCCAATTCGAGTTCGAGAACCAACACCCTTATGTATACTTATTTGACCTCCATTCAAATTAGCTACAACTTTTGTAAAACAACGAGTTCAATTAGGTTTTGATAAAATTATGTTACCATTTTAAGGTGCGAAAAAAAAAACATTTTTATTGAATATATTTAGGGATTTCTCCTTTCCTCAAGACTGATAAAGAGTAGTCAGCAACATCAATGAGATCTTTAATGTTGTGAACGTATCGTTCTTCAGCAGCCAGCATGAAAATGGCACGTGCCTGTGCTTTCCTGTGCAATCTTGCTGCTAAATTTAAAGGCAAAACAGGGGAATTGAGGCTTCTTAATATTTGGCGATATAGTGAAAGAACTTTTCCCCTGTTTTTTGCTAAATCATCTGCAGTTGCCCATATAACCCCTTTATACATTTTCCCACCACTTTTATTTACTGAAATATATAAAAACACAAGAAATCGACATTAAAGGAATTATTTTCAAAAATTCAAAATTCGTCGCGCCATTCCATTTTATCCTTTCATTCTTGTATGTACCAAAAGTACTATAAATATTCATCAAAGTCTTAACGTTTTAAGATCTAAATGAAGTTCTTGTTTCCATCCATTACAGACTACACTATCAGACAAATAATAGAAACAAACTCATCATCAAAGAACATTATAAATCAACAATACCCTATATCTAACAAATTAAATGGTGAAGATCAAATTATCGTGATCGATGAAGGAATAACTTATTGGCATTTTATCTCAACAGGAGATGTTTAACGGATTATTAATCACAAATTCCACAGCTACAGCAACATTTTAACCAGTTCATAATTGTAATTCACTAATTTGAACCTACTGCGTGTTGGAGAAATAAAAAAATTACAATTTACTAATTCACAATCACAATTTTCATTGATTTAGAGATTACAAGCAAAGTTAGGGATTTAGGTTTACCAGTCAGATTGGGTCGAGACTCGAGCTACCAATACATTCATCTACCCAATCTATAATGCACCTTGGGAGTAAAAATGGCTAACAAATGTAAATTTTCTGTCGCTGTATCTATACCCGTTAATATACAGGATTTTCCACTTTATAAGATCGAGAACCAATTTTAATATCGATAATTGTATGTGTTGCATTGAATTGACTAAAACCCGCGAGGAAACAGAACGAAAATCAAATCATTAGACTGGAAGAACGAATATCAAATGGCGAATACGAACGTACCTTTGAAGTTTGAATTCGAATTGAAGGTGAGAGAAATGGTGCTCGAAATCGATCCAGAAACTGGAGATGGAGTGCGTTGGCTCTGTGCGTGATTTTAGGGGTACAAAATGAACAGACAGACGATTGCAACGGATCAAGGCCCAATTTTAGGCTAAAGGTCCATTTATTTGGTTTTTGGGCTAAAGGCCTAAAGTAACAACAGTACCCAATTCTTTCAAATAGATACATACTACCTCCATAGTGATACACTTTCTATTTTGGAGTGTTTCAAAATAAGTGATACATTTTGAAAATTTACTGTATTTGGTAAAAGGTAGTGGGGACCACACTTACTCACTATCTTCTTTAATAAAATGAAAAGACACATGTACCCTTACTTTTACTTTTAAAAATCATTAAATTCACTCTAATCAATATATGTGAGACCCATCATCCACTAATTATCAAATTTAATCTAATTAATTTTCATTATCATATTTTACCTCAAAAACCGTAAACTCTAATTTGTATCACTTATTTTGAAACGGAGGAAGTATATCATAGAATCTTGGTTATAAATTTCTAAATATATTACAAGTTGACTAAAAGATCGTAAAGGTCAAAATATTGAACATTTGAAATTTAAACACAACAATGTAAATGATATGTGATACCTATATATATTTTTTTTCTATATTAATTACAATGTTCCAGAGTTTTAATTTAAAGAGAAAGAGATGAGAAAATAAGGAAATAAAAATTTTATTGTGTTTCAGAGTTTTTTATAAAGAAAGGAAAAAAAAATTAGGGGTATTTTTTCTCCCCTAATCTTCCTCCCAAAAGTGAGAAAATTTGGAGAGAAAAGAAATTTTAATTAATTAAAAATTTTGCAAGTATCAAACTAACCTTATCATTACCTAATTTGTTTATATTTTAAGGAACACAAATAACAATGATTTTCTTTTATATGTATAACCCATGAACACATAAAGGAAAAATATTTTCTTCTTAATATCTATTTTTTTCTCTTTACTTCTCTTCCTTTCTCTTTTTTCTTTCATCTAAAAAGTGTGGAATACGGTGTATAGTCTATTCCATCGCACAAGACTCTAAAAGTTAACACATCTTAAAACCTATTTCGACGGATCTAGATTACGCAAAAGAAGAACTTAACCGTATGGTCTTTTAACCGTATGGTCTTTAACACTCGATGAGGTAACATTTCAGTTGAAGAATTTTGAGTTCAAAGCATTCTAACACGAGTATAAAGCGATAAAGGGTACAAAAGTTATCGATTTATTATTACATTATTTCAAACGGAAGGATAAAAATAAGCAAAAATCTTCCATTTTATCATTAGTTAATTATCTCGATTATTTTGATATAGCTTCATTATTCTTCTATAGTTGCATGTTCTTTGTCACAAAGAGTATTCATAGGGCCAGTCTTGAGGCAAATTAACATAGGATGGAGCTTGAAGATATGACTTGATTTGCTTTTCAATTATCTTTCTCTTGGTATGAATCAGATTTCTCTCGTCTGTAAATATTTACAAAAAAAAAAAATACATAAAAAAGACCAAAACTTCACAAACGTCAAAAGATCGATCATGTTTTCTAAAGATCTCATGCTTTATTACAAAAATGTAATGTTGGTCATAAGTTTTTCAACTTTGTTGTCTTTTTTATTTATTTTAACGGCACCTAATCTACCTTATATTGCCCCCACAAGGGCTTGAACCCATGACGTCCTTTATGTTATAAGCAAAATCATATACACCAATACCACAAGCTACAAATCCTTGGGTTCCAACTTTGTTGACTTAGAAAGCGTTTTTGATGTATTACTATTAACCACGGGTTCTTTCTTATAGAGTGTACATAATCAAGATAATTATGGCATACCTTTCATTGTATGAATATTGTATGCAACATGAGGATTAGTAATAAAAACACCAGTTCCCTTCAAAGATTTAGGTTTTTCCGCGTTTATTGAAATGGGAAGAAACACCCCGGTTCCTTTTGAATGGCCGAAAGAGTCCTTATGTTCATCCCCATTAGTAGATTTCTTCCGAAGATTATTCTCCTTGTCTAAACTCTTATCTCCTTGTTCTTCCAAAGCTTGCTTCGGCTATTGGCACACAAGTGAAGAATTAATAGTAGAATTTGTACAAGGAGGAAAGAAATTTGAATAACGGAAAAGAAACTTGAATAATGGTAAGAAAACATTATGCGCACTACAAATGACATTTGTCTGGATACATTTTTATGATATAGATATCACCCTTAGAAAAATATAGGCAAAAAATTAAATGATAAGTTTGTTAAAGCTATATAGAACAAAAGCATATAAATTACTATACAATACAACTTTAATTATCATAGATGGTAGGAAAGAGACCAGGACATCTACCAAAGACAATAACACAAAAGAAATGAAGTAATAATTATATCCCATTAAGGTCTGGGTGCACATGTGTGTGTCAATATAGTTGTAATTCAACATGATTACGTACCAAGTTATTTAGATCTTGCATTGGTTTCTTGTGATGAGATTCGGCTAAAATTGTCACAAGCGGACCCTAAGTTGTAACGAAAATCAATCAAAGACGTATATTAGAGAAAGTTTAGAAACACTATTAGGAGACAATGTAATACTCTGTATTATTCTTTTTTGTAGCTTTCTAATAGAGGAAAAAATCATGTATCTAACAATTGGCTCAACTGATGTTGTAATCCTCTCATGCCTAATCCTTGTATTTTTTTTTTAATCTAGCTTCTTGCTGGTTTTATTTATATAATACACAGCTGTTTAGAAAATATTAAAGAAAGTACTCACTTTCCAACTGAAGAATATATAAAGGGTTAGTAGATATACGAGATCAAGATTTCACTTATTTTGGGTAAAAAACATTGATGAACTTAACAAAAGAATCTTCAAAAAATCCTAATCGGGTTACCTTTAAATCAGACACGGTTGAAGTTGTATGCGGAAACACGTGACCGTTGTCAATATTAATAACTCCGTCTCCATAGCAACTAGATTTGGTCACTTTTCGACCAAGAAAACCCTGATTTTATATCAAAATAAAGTACATATACACATCATTCGAATTATTCAATTCAAAATAACTTCAAAAAACCAAAAGAAAATATTGTCTTTAAATGGTTGTTGATAAACTTTATGACACAAATCTATAAAGAAAAACTAATTAAGGATAGAAGGATTCACATTTGTTGTCATCTTGAAAGTTGATTTTTCGGGTTCTTCCAAAACAAAAGCTGCACACTCTTTAGAGATCTCATCAGCATCAAGCTCCATTTCTCATCAACATATGAATGCAACAACCAAATAGCATTATATAATACACTTAATTATGACAATATTATATATATACATACATTGTATATCGACCAATAATATGTTGCCAAATGGCACCATTCAGTAAATTTTGACTCATTTAATTTGACTATGAAACCTTATAAAGCATTAATCGAATTAAATGTTCTTTTCTAGTTTTATGAAATAGTTGACCTTTAAATTGTTGTATTTAAATTAATTATGAGAATAATGTGAAAATGAGGATATTGTTTAATTACTCATTGAATTTGGTTCCTGAAATGCTCAATATTTATTTGCAACAACTAAGGTAAGTTTTTGAACGCAGCAATAATGTGTAGATCAGTACATTTTGATAGCTAATTTACAATAATGGTTCTTATAAAATGTTGATATACTAGTTTTGGTTTATAACAGTTTGTATTTTATATAAGTAGAGCGACGAATTTTATAACTAGAACTAATTTTTTTTTCCTCCTAATTAATTTACTACCAACTAAAATTTATATTTATAGTTTTTAGTCTAAATGGTCCATAAACTAATAGGTTACGGTTCAAAACTCGTTGTGTATTGTATATAACGAACATAATAGGACCGCACTTCGTTATGCGAGAGTTTAAACAAAAACACTTTTAATATGGTCTAGCGGTAAAAGTGTTTGCCCCCAACCTTGAGGTTGAGGGTTCAAGTCCCATAGTGGAAATATGTGGATTTAGGAGTAGATTAGGTTGCCGTTTAAAAAGAAAAGTAACTATTCTATAAAATAAAAACATTTCATATGATCTGTTTGTATATTTTATTAAGATATATCTTACTAATATTTATCAATCTTTATTTTACTTATTTAGCAATTTGAGTGTAGGTTTTGGTCATATGTTGTTATGCAGCTTTATATTTATTATTTTATATTATGATACGTATAAACCGTATAAAATTTCATACGTTGTTGCACCGTTTAAAAAAATTCTTTCTTAAATAATAAAACGAATATCTTGAAGAGAGTGACATATTAAGTTAATATAAGAGTGGGACATATTTCAGGTGCGAGTAGTGCTAGGATGGTTGACCCCCTGTGAAATGTAACACACCGATTTTTCAACCCAAATTAAAAACTTTTAAAATAAAGATTTAAGTCTTTACAAACCAAACATCAAAAATATGGTTTAACTAAAACATTTGGAATAATTAGAAAGTATCAAAACCGGTGTTACAAATATATCAAAACTATAGTCTAGGGAACTAAATAAGTACACCGAGCTAATCCTTCCAAATGCTAACTATGGGCCGCCTAATCTTTTGCTCCCGAACCTGAGTACATAGTCAAAATAAACGTAGTACGTGAGACAAATATTGTCTCGTGAGAAACATGGGTTTTAGACCCGGTTAGAAATAATTTGCAATAAAATAATAATTAATAAATTATCAAATTGCACATAGTCAATCAATCTCTAAGGCTCGCCATAAGCCAAACACATACGTAACGGGCCTCCCCGAAACAACTCCCCCGATATGGGTTATCTAGGTAAACTCCCCCGTTTCCGGGTTATCTATTTGCTCCCCCGATTTCCGGGTTATCTCAAACTCCCCCGTTTTCCGGGTTATCTATTTCTCGACACACTACCCTTGCGCAGGGTGGTACCGCCCCAAGTAGGTGTCACTAACTCCCCCAACTTGTGTGGGTTATCTAGGATCCAATCGATTAGCTACCACATAACAAATCATCAACTTGGGTCAAAGCCCATATCACAACTCTATCATACTGGTGGTAACTAAGCAAGTCAACTTACAATTCAATTCAATTCAATTCAATTAAATTAAGTTCATACTCTATCAAGTCAATCATTTTCTTTATTAAAAATATTTATCTAATAAAGACTCAAAAATCATTTCAATACATAAAACATGGTTTACTATGTACTCAGAAGATCACATGTACTCACCTTAGCAAAGCTATCCAATACTTGTGTAAATCAACACAATCTCTACTTCCCAATCAAGGAAATACTTCCAATCTCAACTCCTTCTTGACCTATTATCAAAATCATCACAAATCTAGTCATAAACCGTAACTAACTACTAGTTAATCCATCTTAACATTCCCAACCACCAAGTTCATACCACTTGGTGGAAATCTCAAACCCTAGTTCAAGATTTCTATCCATAAAACCGAAATCCAACGTGTACACATTGATTACAAGCTTACCATGAGTGTTTTACACCCATGATAGATCATCTTCCCCAAAGATGATGTGGTGGGTTCCCAAAACCACCATTAATACCCAAATAGAGCTCAAAATACCAAAGAGATGCATAAACTAACAAGGATTCTTACCTTAGATCAATAATCTCCAAGAAATATGAAGATTTGAGCTCAAGAACAGCAACAATCGTGCACTTCTTCCAAAATAACGGCTGGTAGGGTTCTAGGGGTGTAGGTGTCAAAACCCTAGCCTCAACCCGTTTTTATACAGAGCTAACCAGTTCGCGATCGCGAACTCAAGTTCGCGTCGCGAACTTCGCGTGTCGTGACCACTTCGCGATCGGTAACTGGTCGGGAACTCTATGTCTGAAAACCCCCAAATCCCTGAGCGGAGTTCACGATCGCTAACTCCACTTCGCGCCGTGAACTCCACTAGTCAGCTAGGCTGCACTTTTCGGTCCTTGTCTCGACCCGGTTTCGTCCATAACTTTCTCGTACGGTGTCCAATTGACACGAAACCAATTCCTACGGTTCTGAAATGAATTATCCTTATTTATCATATTTTTGTACAATTTATTTATTTATAAAATCTCGGTCGTTATATTAAATCCTCGTGTTGCACCCCTCTTTTTGTTTCGTTTTTTTCTCCCTTGCGTCCCGTGATGGCCTCATTTGCGGCCATGGGTGGTTCGTGAACAAGAGGACGGGAGTGCAGGGGGAGGGCGTGGGAACGTGGGCCTGCTGGGGCTAGGAGACAACGAGTGATGTTGCATGCTAGGAAAGCTAAACATGTACTAAGGAGCCAAAGTGTTTTTAGTTTTTGTCATAAACCAAAAATATTTAATGTAGTTTGAATATTATATTTTATTAAGATACATCTTATACACATATTTTTATATATATTTAATTGGTTTAGTTAAAAAGAATTAAACTGACATGAAATCAATATTCACCATCTTATTGTGAAGCTACCCACATTCTAAAAGAGGCCCTTCCAAGAAAAATGAGAACCTACTTACACATGCTATCTCTTGCCAAATCTTGCATTTACTTTTCTTTTTATTTAATTTTTATTGTCAATCAATAGATGATGAGTAATTTTTTTATCAACCAATAGATGATGAGTGAATAGTAACAATTTATGCCTTTTGTATAATAGGTATAATATATATGTAATGATTGGTGACTATTTGCCTTTTAGAAAACAAGTAATTTAATTACTTTTGATGTGTGTGGTATAACGTACTAAAATTAATATTTATGGTTTTTGGCATAATGATAGTGAGTGGTCAATCAATCAAGAGGTTGCGGGTTCACATCTTCAGTAATGTATAACATGTAAAGTTATAATGCCAAAGTTTATAAGCTTGTAGTTATGTATGAAGCTAGCTATATATTGACTCTCTTAAAATACCTATAATTTATAAAACTTAAAAGTCATTCTCTGCATATAGCTTAGCCTAGGCTAATTAGGGTTCTCCTAACCATGACATGTTTTCGAACTAGTGAGTAGAATCTTTCCAATCAACAAGTTATCGACAAAGTCTAACAAGTTTACATTGATAGAACAGTGTACTTGACAATGAATTATAAATGTGTAGTTGAAAGTAGATATTATTCCTCGTGACGCATAAGATTAGAAACGGGCAAAACGCAGTTGGTTTATTCATTATTGTGTATTTATTTAATTAATTAATTATCATATCACGTCTAGGCCCGTCAATACAATAAAAGAAGTTAATACACAATATATATAAGGAAAAAGAAAAGCCCAGAAAAGTATAAAAAGAATATTTACAAAAAGAGCCAACGGAAGAATTAGGAATAGAAGAAAGGCATCTTTGCCCCTTTTGGCTTTTGATTTGCTTTTTCTTCACCCAATACACTCCACTTTAAGCCTCGTCATGTTAGAACCCTGCAAAATCATTTTTTGACAGAAAACAATAAAACATTATGAGAAAATTAAAATCTTTACGTCTCTTGTAAACAATTTTTTAGTGGTATCATAACTAAAATTATACTAAATTTACATTAGAGGATTCAATTATGCATCATATGAGTTTTTATCATATCTATTTGACTCTCTGGCCGCAGTTATAGTTATTTAGGTGGTATCCCGAGATTGAACTCTAGTTAAATTAACATTCCTATCAATAGAGTAATGTCAAACAATACACATTTTTAACGGCTTTAAAATCTACCCCAATTTTATCCACAACGGGACTTGAACTCATGACCATAAGTCATGGGCAACACCAACACTAATACCATTACGCTACAAACTTTAAATTACTTAATATTTTATACAAAAAATACATACATACATAAAATATTAATACGTACGAAAATACTCTTTTCCTCTTCCCTTTGTCGCCAAACCGAAGGCAATCAATCGAAGGAGCAACCAACACAAACATGTCAATGATATCGGTTTACCTAAGGTAACCAACGATTAGCAATGGTAACCAATGGCACATGTCTAACAATGAATCTATAAATAATCTACATTTAGTTGTCAAAGTAAAAAGTTTGGGATTACACATATACAGTAATGGAAGGTGAACATTTATACTATGATTGACACTTTCTATTTAATATTAACAAAATTGGATGATTAAAATAATTATATCGAAGATGTTACCATAAAGTTTATAATTGGATTAAAAGGATTATGAGACCCGTGCCAATGTTGGTTGGTCGTTTTACGGATATTGTTGGATCATGTTTTTTGTTGGTACTTTTCAGCTTCTATGATGAGTTGGCGACGGAAGATAAGAGGGGAAAAGTGGGATCCACAGAAAAGTTTATTATATATTTGATGGGGTTAGAAAAAACTAAAGTGAATATATATTATTAGGTAATGATTTTAATATCATATGTTTTAGTTTACATATCATAAAAGTTGCATTGTATAATTGTATAGTCTGTAATAATATTTGTATAATATAATATAAACATTAAAATATATGATATAGAAATTAATAGTAGGTGTTAATCTAAATATCAATCGACGGACATTAATTTAACAAAAACTCAGTTAGACTAAAACAAGTTTATGTAGATGTTTGTTTTGTCTTTTTCTGTTTTTTTGGCTGTATCCAAGTGAGGTGTGTTTGAATTTGACTGTGGACCAACAATTTTGACTTTAAAAGGTAATGTTGGTGCATCAATGCATCATGTCTACCAACTACAATTTCTCACATTTGTTTAATTTTCTCTTTCATGATGCTGTTGCTGACAATAACTTTTTATACAAAATACTACTTCTATAACATCTATATAATCTTTACAAAATATTAAAGGTATCACATTAATTAGATATGTTTAAAATATGTTTTGTGTTTTTATTTATAGTTATAATTACCATTTTGTACAAGGTGTCATGGTTTGTTAAAACTCAAATGATTCTATAAAATGATTTTTATAATATCTTTTGAAACTAACAAATAGTTTAAACTAATAATAACTTACCAAAAATCTAAAAAACAATATACTAAAATTCCTTTTGGTTGTGTATTTAAGGACATTTTTGACATGTGTCTTGGCGGCATTAAAACTCTTTTGGCGGTCAATACCCGATACTTTAGTAACTTATTATTTTTTACATCTCAAAATTATTCTTTACAGATAAAAATCATACAGTTTAAGAAAAAATTCATTTATTATACCGTCTAACCAATAAAATTTTATTTTTACAACTTAATTATTTTTGATTGGTGAAATTAGAAATACAAATAATAAAATTAGGATAAAATTAGGATGAAGGAAGTGTAACCGTAGAATATGATGTTTATAAGAGCACAAGGTGTGGAGCGTTATAGCACCCATGTTATAGCTATAACGCCGTTATACCACACCGGGGTGCAAGTTATAGGATAGTTATAGGGTTTTCGTTGTGGGTATGGCGAGTAGCCAAAGAGAGAGCTGGGGGTGGGGTGGGGTGTCCAACCAATCAAAAGCTAAGAAATAATCAATGTGGGGCCCTTACAACGCTATAACTTGGCTATAACATGTTATACCATACCGGGTGCATGTTATAGCCAAGTTATCCTATAAGGCTATAACTAAGCTATAACTACACTCCCCACACCCTTTCTCTAAGCTTTTGATATTTCTTAAAATGTGTGCTATAACTAAAGTAAATAGATAAACACAAGATTATCCATAAAAAATATCAAAATTTTCTACGTTTTTATATTGTATTAAAAACGATAAAACCCTAAAATAAATAATAAGATGCCGACAATACTATTGCTTTTTGGACTAAAATTCCACAGGTAGAAGCCATACCTTTTGTCCATATCTAAACAAATCATCCCCTGAAAATGACCTTTTCCGCCATATCCATTAACGGCAGCAAGCAATCCGGCGAAAATTTCCGAGCAAAAAGGTAGGAAAAACTCGAATTCGAAACCCTCAGGGACCGAATTAACTCCGGCGACACCTCCGCCGGGCTGTACATATGCGGATGACCATTCACACTACCAGTCCAATTAACCCTAGTTAACGTGTACTCACTAACTCCGTTCGGATCCTCCATCGACAAAAGCGTCGGAAAGTAATGCTCCTCCGGATAACACGAATCCACGTTCAAACAAGGCAGCCGGAATTTCCTCCATAGCGACCGGTCCTTAATCACCATCAGCGAATGAGCTCGGGTCAAAATGTAAAACTGTGACCCGATCCGAAAATTATCAAATGAAACCTCCGGCAACATGACGTTTTTACCCCTGGCGATGTACCGGTCCCACAGTTGAGGTTCCTCCGATAACACCTCAATGAAACTGAGCCGACTCAGTAACTGAGTCGACTCACGAAACAGCGTCTTGTATACATAATGAAACGAATGTAAGGGGATACAATTCTGTGACACCAAAGCAAAGTAAGCATTCGATGAATCGTCGAGTATGGCGGTGGCGAGAAGTCTCCGGGCGGCGGAGATCAGCGTCGGAGAAGACCTCTGCGTTTTTTTAGCGCCAATGAATCGTTTTTCAAAAACGCCGCCGGGAGACTTAACGTCGGAATCCGGATCGGCGTGGATGTAAATATTATACAGTTTCCGTTTCTTCGATTTCGCCGGATTAAAAAACTTCTCCCAAAGAGGAGCAAAGTAGAGATCAGTGTTGGAAAGGAACAAGAAGGCAATTTTAGGTTTAGCGTTTGGTGGGTTAACGGTGGAGAGAAGTGCTCGCCGGAAAAGTGCTAGGTCGTCAAGCTCGCCGGGGAGAGAGATTGTAACGCGTTTAGGAGGAAGGATTTTGGGGGCAAAAAGGATCATTAGAGGTAGGGTTAGTAAGAGAGCAAACAACAGTACAAATGGAGTGTTGAACATAGCTACCTTGAATTAACGGAATCTGGTAGAATCTTGATGATGAAGAAGACAGATTGAGGCATGAAAGAAGAATTAGTTTGAGTTTGAGATTTTAAGATTGAAGATGAACTGTGAAAAGGGTTTACGCCATTTTTTTGCTTGTTTGATGATGTATGGGAGGGTTTGTAATCGAGAGACAAACATCAAAGTCTAGTCTTGATTTAACGGTTTCGATCAAAACAGCACACATTACTAAAATTAATGTTTTTATCATTAATTATTCACTTTTTAATAAATTAGCATTACACTAGCTATTACATTCTTTTAGCAAAAATATTTATTTACTTAATATTTTAAACTTAAAATACACACATATAAAAATATCAATATCCACAAAATAACCTACAAATTCCTTCTCTTATGATTCAGTAAGTCGAACCATTTCAACGATGACACCCAACTAAAGGATCATGCTAACTGTTCAGTAGAACACTAGAACCGAAATGAATTGGTTGCCAACGACTGTTCAGTAGAACACTAGAACTGAAATGAATTGGTTGCCAACAATATAAATCCGTTTGCATCGGTCTTAATGAGGTTAGAAGAAAAGTTGCATAAAGAAAATATTTTAATATTTGTAAAAGAGGTTTGTTAATAACAGCTCTTGGGGCTCTCAATAAGATTTAGTTGTATGCATAAAAATTTTATACTTTTATTAATAGTGGTTAATTCTTAAAATGCATTGATTATTGTACAAGTTTTTAATGCATGTATTGATGTTGTATTAGCTGTCATTATAATTTTCCATTTTAAAATACTTTTAATATTTCAATAATATAATTTTAGACCATATAAATGAAAGATATTAAAAGAGATAGAAAGACGAAACGAAAGTTCCACCAAAAAAAAAAATATATGTTTTTTTTTTTTTATTTCCAAACCCATCAGACAAACATCTTTAATCATTTTCAAACTCATTCTCTAATCCAAAAATCCACCAAACAAACATATTGAGGTTTTGTTTGCTTATTGAGGCAATCTTGAAATGAAAAATGGGTTTGGAAGTGATTACAAATGTTGCTTGATAGGGTTAGGAATGGTTTGAAACCCATTGAGTCAAACCTCGTAAAAAAAGTAGAACTCGAAAAAACTTTTCAAGTTTGATTCGGTTCTGGCCGATTGTCGGTCTGATTCAGTCCTTGATCTGGATACAACTAAATTTTTCAGTTCTCATTTCTGTTTGGTTCAATTCAGTTCTTGGACCATGCCTGTTACTAACATTCACATGAAACGTAACAGCAACAATAAAAATTCTTTCTAGAAATTCATAACCTGCGGTCACGCAATTCCTACATAAAGAGTACACAAAGAGTTCAATATTACACGACCCATAAATAAAAAATATATATACACTAACATATACCTCTAAAACTTCCCACACAAACCAACACTTTTGACTCCAAAACTGTGGCCTAAATCCTAATAACATGCTAACTAGTAAATACAACAATAACAAATAACACCACAAACCAAAACCAAAACCAAAACCAAAACCAATAACCAATTTCCAAAACGGTTATTCAACTTCTCATTTTCTTCGGGTCTGTTTTTTAACTTTAACAAACCTCCTTCCCGATTTATCACCACCAGACCCTAATGAAAAACTCCCACCGCCATTAAACTCAACACTGGATGATTGAAACGGGTTTTGAGGTGGTGGTTGACTCGATTGACCGCCAAACTGGAAACCAACGGGTGGTTGGGTTTGAGCCGGGTTGGCTGACCCGAACATAAAACCTGGTGCAGCCACTGGGGTTTGAGTTTGACCAAATGGTGAAATGGGCCCTGGAGTTTGCATGGAATCTTCCGCCATACTGTCTTCTATACTCATCCGATCATTATTGTTGGGTGAGATAGCTCCAAAAACGGGAGTTGACTTTCCAAAAATTGGTTGACTTTGTGAAGGGGTCGCGAAAGTCGAGTTTGTAGCGCCAGCTGTCGCGAAAAAGCCCGCAGAAGGTGTTGGTGTAGAAGATGCACCAAAAGAGAAGACTGAAGATGGAGTTGAGCTGAATGTTGACCCGAATCCGGATGATTGTGGGGCCTGCCAGGTGGACCCGAATACACTAGTGGTGGGCCCACTAGTGAAAGTACCTGATTTGCCCTCGGTTGAACCGAACTGAAATGGTGCAGTTTGTGTGGTTGTTGCCTGAGATCCGTTTGTGATGTTAAAGAAAGATCCTTGTGAATGGTTATTACTGGTTGTTGAAGTAGTTGCTGGAGAACTGAAGCCAAAAGGGCTACTTCCGGTGGCGGCAGTGGTGGTTGAAGTTGCTGCCGGAGAACTGAAGCCAAAAGGGCTACTTCCGGTGGCGGCAGTGGTGGTTGAAGTTGCTGCCGGGGAACTGAAGCCAAAGGGGCTACTTCCGGTGGCGGCAGTGGTGGTTGACGTTGCTGCCGGAGAACTGAAGCCAAAGGGGCTACTTCCGGTGGCGGCAGTGGTGGTTGACGTTGCTGCCGGGGAACTGAAGCCAAAGTGGCTACTTCCGGTGGCGGCAGTGGTGGTTGACGTTGCTGCCGGAGAACTGAAGCCAAAGGGGCTACTTCCGGTGGCGGCAGTGGTGGTTGACGTTGCTGCCGGGGAACTGAAGCCAAAGGGGCTACTTCCGGTGGCGGCAGTGGTGGTTGACGTTGCTGCCGGGGAACTGAAGCCAAAGGGGCTACTTCCGGTGGCGGCAGTGGTGGTTGAAGTTGCTGCCGGAGAACTAAAGCCAAAGGGGCTACTTCCGGTGGCGGCAGTGGTGGTTGAAGTTGCTGCCGGGGATCTGAAGCCAAAGGGGCTACTTCCGGTGGCGGCAGTGGTGGTTGACGTTGCTGCCGGAGAACTGAAGCCAAAGGGGCTACCTCCGGTGGCGGCAGTGGTGGTTGACGTTGCTGCTGGAGAACTGAAGCCAAAGGGGCTACTTCCGGTGGCGGCAGTGGTGGTTGAAGTTGCTGCCGGGGAACTGAAGCCAAAGGGGCTACTTCCGGTGGCGGCAGTGGTGGTTGACGTTGCTGCCGGAGAACTGAAGCCAAAGGGGCTACTTCCGGTGGCGGCAGTGGTGGTTGACGTTGCTGCCGGGGAACTGAAGCCAAAGGGGCTACTTCCGGTGGCGGCAGTGGTGGTTGACGTTGCTGCCGGGGAACTGAAGCCAAAGGGGCTACTTCCGGTGGCGGCAGTGGTGGTTGACGTTGCTGCCGGAGAACTGAAGCCAAAGGGGCTACTTCCGGTGGCGGCAGTGGTGGTTGAAGTTGCTGCCGAAGAACTGAAGCCAAAGGGGCTACTTCCGGTGGCGGCAGTGGTGGTTGAAGTTGCTGCCGGGGAACTGAAGCCAAAGGGGCTACTTCCGGTGGCGGCAGTGGTGGTTGACGTTGCTGCCGGAGAACTGAAGCCAAAGGGGCTACTTCCGGAGGCGGCAGTGGTGGTTGACGTTGCTGCCGGAGAACTAAAGCCAAAGGGGCTACTTCCGGTGGCGGCAGTGGTGGTTGACGCTGCTGCCGTAGAACTGAAGCCAAAAGGGTTACTTCCAGTGGCGGCAGTGGTGGTTGAAGTTGCTGCCGGAGAACTGAGGGCAAAGAAGCCACTTCCGGTGGCGGTGGCCGCGGTGGTGGTTGAATTTGCTGCTGGAAAGCCAAAGAGGCTACTTCCGGTGGTGGTGGAGGTGGTGGCGGCAGTGGTGGTGGTTGTGGTGTCAAAAGATGTATTAGCAAAAGGTGAAGTTGTTATGGTGGATTTCAGTTCTTTCTCATTTGTAGAATCAATTTTCCCGTTTTCTGTTACAGAAGTAGTTGTTATTGCTGACGTTGAATTAGCAGACCCGAAACTGAAAACTGGTGGTGGTTGAACAGATGTAGAGAATACACTACTGGCGGCAGTTGTGGAGGTGGTGGCGGCAGTTGAAGCCGGAAAAGATGTAAATGAAGGGAAAGCAGGAGCGGTTGTGATAGGTGTCACATTGGAAGTGGTCGAGTTGTTGCGTGGTGTGCCAAACATAAAACTCCCACTTGCTGATGTGGCGGCAGGTGATTTTCCAAATACATTTGTTGTTTTCTGATCATCTTTATTTTCATTCTTGTTGAATACTGAATCTTTTGCATGATCGCTTTTTGTAAACACACTGCAAAAACACAATAAATATGTGAATTCATACATATCGAGCAACTTCAGTTTCAATATTAATTAAATAAAAATAAATATAATAAAATCTAACCTGGTTGACTCAACTGCTTTTGGATCTGGACCAGTATTTGGTTTAATTTCATTAGCAGAAAATGAAAACGGTGACACGTTTTCACCAATTTTGCCTACCGAAAAAGAACTCGAATCTCTTTTTAAATCAACATTTTCTGTTTGCAAATTTGATTGTGGAATCACATTTGTTTGAATAATTATAGTTGGTGAAGATGAATTAGGTAACTTAAACCCTAATCCTTGATCACCAACAGAACCACCATCAGTTTTTAAAAAAGATTTAGTATTGTCAGCTTCTTTTAACTCAGGGGGCTGTTTTGGACTTTTAACAACCTCAGGGAACACCGGTTTATCATTTTCAACCAATGCAGGAGTTCCAGAAACTTCCGGAACTTTCGGGACTTTGATGATGTCAGCAACAGGCGTGTTTGTTAGTAAAGCGGTTTCTGGTTTAGTATTAACATAAATTTCATCATCATCTATTTCAAACGAGTCATCAGCTACACTCATCTGAAAAGCCCGTTTCTTCTGAGGTGGTTCAGCTTGAACTTTCGAGGGCGGATCGGTAATTTTAACAATTGGTGGATTATGTCTTACAGTAACTGATGACTCACCATTGACCGAAGTCAACATGTTACGAGGACTCGGGAACTTTTCGAAACCATTCTCTTCAATTTTCTCTTTTCCTTTAGAGATAACGTCTGGTTTCTGAATATCACGAGGGTAATTTAGTAATTTTGGCGAATCAACTTTCTCCAAGCTGGTTAATTTATTTGATTCCTTTTCTTTCGGGCTCAGTTGTTCAAGATGCTGTAATATTTTTGTGGCTGTTTGAGTGGATTTTGTAGGAATGGAAGCATAGCCCGAGCCCGAACCATGTATACTTGTTTCTCCATTTTCTTCAGCCCGTTTGAGGACATTTGTTTCTGGCCCGTTTGTTAAAAGAAGCTTTTGATTCGCAGCTTCTGGTTGTTGAAGAGGGTACCCGAGTTCTCTTCTTTCTCTTTGTGATAAAAGATTTGCTTTTTGTCGGGTTCTACGAAGCGGGCCACCCGACACGATATCATCGTCTAGTACAGAACTTCTACGTTTTAGAGCCTGAAAAACAGAGCATAAAAACAGAGTTTAAAAAAAGTGGCAATTTCAACCCGACTTATAAATGGGTCATTTTCTCTCTCAAACGGGTCAATATTAAGGCATACATACTGTTTTTTTGTCATGCCCGAATCCAGACTGAGAAGAAGTCAATGCTGCATCATGACCATAACTTGAGCCGATTAACTGAAAATCATGCATGAATATAGAGATATTTTATTTTAGCAAATATTGTAACATAAGTTCAGTGAACGTATGTAAATCAAGCAAACCTTTTGGGTGAATGTTGAAGGAGATCTTGCATATGGTGTTCGGGCCATGTTGTACATTGCAGATCTGCCTCGAGATCTTGGTGTCACGAGCCCGTTTACTTTACCCGTGAAACTGTCTGCAGTTTTTGGGCCCGTTGATGTGATTGGTGTTTTTGGTGGGCCCATTGTATTGTTAATGGGCTTATAATCTTGTCTCAATGGTGATGGTGATAATTTAGTAGGTGTAGGCCTGTATCCCATGTAAGCCTTTGCCAGCTCAGCAGGTGAAGCAATGTCCTCCTCAAAAACCTGAATAATAATAATTATTATTATTTTTCATAAATTGAAAAAGAAAATGTCTTTACAGATGCATGAAAATATTACTTACTTTTGAACTCACAATGGGAGTTGAAAAAGAAACCATACGGTTATCTTTATCATTTTCATGTTTTTTCTGTGAGCCACTTGTTGATGCTGAATTATAGGGTTTTGCTTCATATCTTTCAACAACATCAGAAGGTGATCCAGTTGTTCTTGAATGCAACAATGCTGTCAACCGTTGAATTTCAGAGCTGTAACAGTATATAATATCAGTAATTGCAGTAAAAAATTTAGTGTAAAAATCACCCTATTTTACCTCAAGAACAAATTTCTAGTTAAAAAAAGACCAACCTAGTAAATGATTTTTGTTGCAACATTTGTTCAAGCTCTGATATCCCAGTAGCAGCAGAAATGTTAGCAGAATTCCCAATTTGCCCTGTCTCCTGAAGAACATTCTGGGATTCTACATTAACCTCTGGTCACATAAAAGCTGTTGTAAGGGGTATGTAAAGCGTAGAGCAGAAATCTAAGTAAAATAAATACAACATTTTCCCAAGGTATGAACTAAATCAGATAAAACTACCAATAAACCCTAAATCAACTACGCAACTGGAACCTCCAGCAAGGAGTATTAGGCCAATAGAAATCAAGCATATCTAAAGATAGACCTGTATACCCTATGATATAATAAATGATAAGCATCTCATAGCGGACAAATTAACCCCTAAGCAATTAAAGGATTTCCTAATTGACTGGAAAAAAAGCAGCTGAAACAAAGAAAAAACTGAATCAAAGCCATACCAACTATTTGCGGTCAATACAACAAAATATGCCCTAATTAAGCTCAAAGGAAAGATAAATCATAAAAATTGATCAAATTGACAGCAAAAGTGCTGAACCTGGCGGTCCTTGTAATGATAGAGAAGGAAGACGCTTGCGGAAAGCACCGAACAGCCTATGAGCACCGGCGTAGATGAGCCTAGAAGCGGGGTCCACAAGCTTCCTCAACAGGCTAGGATTGTTGCTTCTGAGCGGAATAGGAGGCCGATCATAAGGCTTCGCCGGAACATTACGCCGGAAAGGCCTCTTACGGAACTTTCCTCCGGCACCGCCGCTTTCGTAGGGAGCCTTACCGTCGCCCGCCGTCGTCATATGGGAAGCTGGAGCTGCCGAAGAGATGGAATTGCGTAGAAAGAGAAACTGAACGGTGGAGAGAGAAAGGAGGAAGGGGAGGGAGTAGGAAATTAGGGTTTTTATTAATTTATTTATTTTCCTTGAATTTTCTGAAAATATAAACGAATTTATTATAATAAATAAATAAAAGATATATATGCCAGCTATATATGAGGAATTGAGGGCCATGGCTTTAAGCACCGCCCGATTATTCAAATTTTTGAAACTAGAGGACTAATATTGTAATATGGTATAAATCTAAAGGACTATTTATGTAATTTACTCAAAATATTATTGCTTCTTATTAACCCCAACATACACGTAGTTTGATTATCGATCGAATTGCAGCAGTCGATCGTACTTGTACATTTACATCGCCATTCGTCACCGAGCAAAGTCGCCGGTCGATCTATTACTGGAAAAACAGAGATACGTTTGTCTCCTTCAATGTGACGTGAGCTCCTCTTTTCTGATTTTTTCCTAAATCAACGTTCTTCCTTTGTTTTTTCAAAACTTCTAGGGTTTTTTATTTCCAATTTCGATCAATGTTATTGAAAATGCTTTCATTCAGCGCGCATTGTACTCCTATTTTAATAAAAATTGGAAATGGATTATGATAGTTAATGTACACGCATCTATTTGCTAAAAGGTCTTATTCGTTTATGAATACTGTACATCGAGTATGCTTTCATTCACTGCTGTATGCGAATTTCATATTCTTGCTACTGGTAATTACTAATTACAATTTCACGTTAGGTAATTTGCTTCCACCACCTTTAATGGCTTATCTTATTTTATTATATTTCTGCATTTAACACTTATTAGACTGTTTGATTGCTTCTCGTTGTTTGATGTCAAGGTCTCATGGATAAAGGGATGATATTTGTGGTATAGTATATATACTTGCTAACAGTTAGGAACCTATTATGATGTATTATTAATCTATTATAAAAATAGGCTATACAGCGGTAATTGTTTAGACTGTAATATTATATTATATTATTATATATACAAATTACATGTAAATGCCTTTATTGTAAGATTAGATTTGATTTGATTTGATTTGCTTTGCTTGTAGGTGCTAAAATGGCTATAACATCCGCAACAAGCTGGTTCGAGCTCCCGTTTGATACAAAATCCAATATACTTGCTAGAATCGGTACGGTTGACTTACTCAAGAATGCACAAATAGTATGCACTGATTGGTATAAAACCTGCAAAAACCCTGTTATATGGAGAGTCATCAATATGACCAAAACATCGGTTCATGCTTCAAAGCACAATCTTAAAGAGATGTGTAAGAATGCTATTGATAGAAGCCGAGGACAATTAGTTGATATCACGTTCTATGATTTTGGTGATGATGAACTACTTATGTATGTTGCTGACAGGTATGGGAACTTATTTTAATTTTTATTTTTTTTTGCTTATAATAAAAACTAAGAAAGTTTGCAATTTTATTTGTTTGTTTCTTTAACAGAGCAAGTCAGCTTAAATGTCTCAATATCTCTATATGGTATCGTAAAAATTTAAGATCGGCAGAATGTTTGAAGAAATTTCCATTGTTGGAGGAACTCAGGATTGACTCGATGCTAATCCCAAAGGAAGCTATTGAAATTGCTGGTCGTTATTGCCCGATGCTAAAAAAATTGGTTTTGAGAAAATTTGGTGGATCAATATTTGAAACGGTAACAAATATTGACGAGTTAGCCATTTCTATAGGGGAAAACTTGCATGGATTAAAGCACCTTGAACTCATTAAAGATGAGATTTCAAATATTGGGTTGAGTGTGATTTTAGATGGTTGTCGTCACCTTGAATCACTTGATTTGAGCGAGTGTAGGAACCTTGATGTTAAAGGAGATTTGATGATCCGGTGTTTAGAACGAATTAAATATGTAAAAATTCCTAATTATTTTCATGAGCCTAGGGTATATTTGTATGATTCAGATTATGAATCTTATGTATCCGATGATGATGATGCAATTGATGATCATGGTGATGATGAGGAGGAGTATTATTCTGAAGATGATGATAATTATGTTACTGATGATGCTAATGCAATGGATGATGATGATGACGAGGGGGAGGATAATTTTGATGATGTTGATGATGATAATTATGTTACTGATGATGATGAGGATAATGTCAATGATGATAATAAAGATTATTTGACTGATGATGGGTATAATGTTGATGATGATGATGATGAAGATGACGATAATGTTAATGATGATAACGTCGATGATGATGATGTTGATAACAATGTTGATGATGATGATGATGATAATGATGATGATAATAATAATTTGACTGATGATGATCATGTTGATACGGATGATGATGATGTTGGTGACTATGATGAGTCGAGTGACTATTGAGAATTAGAAGAAGATGGTAACTTTGATGGTGATTTATGGATATGATGAAGACAAGTTATGAAAAAGTGAAAAGCTTTGTGAATGTTGGATTTAAAGATACTAATTGTGGTTGATGTTTTTTATTTTGATATTGAGTACTCTGTTGATGCTTTTATTAGTTTAATTATTAGGAATGACATCCTAAAGTTAAACTATTAATCATAAGTTTACACACATATTATTATATTAATAATTAATAATTCCTTTGACTTCCAGTTTTTTATTTATTAACTTTTGTAGCTTATTTTATTTGTTCATGAATATTACTTTGTATTAATAGCAAGTCCAGAACTTTGGGAACCATTTTATCTATGAAGGTGACATTAGCCGTTAAAGTACGCATACAAAACAAATTACACAGATGAAGAATTTCAAAGGTATTTTCCTTTGTTTTTTTATGTTCCTTTCAAAAGACAAATGACTTAATGAACCCTGTTATTAAGAAATACTAGGTCGCTTCATTTTTAAAGTTGTTGTCGCAATATGTGCTTCCTACAAATATTTTATGGTGGTTGCTATAATATGTTTGTGTTAGGATGTAATTATGTAACTGTTTACCAATTTAGATGAAAACGTTCAAAATTTTCGATTAATAAAGTATTCTTAAGGAAGTAAAAGATTATGAAAATTATGAAAAAAAAATTATGAAATTTTCTATATGGCACTAATGATTAATCACGTGTTATAAACTAGTTATTTGTTATTTTTCTTGAAATTTCTGAAAATACAAACAAATTTAAAAAGGAAATCGAAAAATATTATCAGTGCCTACCTTTTGTATCTTATATACTTATTCACTTGATTAACACATATATCAAAATCAATGAATAAAACGAGAAAAGATAATTAGTGAATTGTACATGTTATTTGTGAGTTAATATTACAAAAAAGTCGGTTCACATATAAAACAAACTTTACTAAAATAAGGTCGGAAGCTATATGTTCATAGGAATTGTAATAGTGGTAGTTAAGACACAAAATTTAATTACATCAATTTCAATCAAGATATATAAATGAATTGTTTGTTTAACTTTATGTTATAAAGGCCCGAGATACTTAAATATACCTTTTGTCTCCAATGAGACATTACCTACAACCTCCTCGTTGATTATCATTCACCTTGGAATTACCAAATGGTTAAGGGTATCCGTCGAGTATAATATAGAAGCTCCATCTCTTTTTTACGGAAAATGCTTAGAGCATCCACAATGGTTAACCTCTCCAATAACTTATTACTTTTGTCACATTATCTAATAATCTATTAGTTAAAAACATCTCTAGCGGTTAACCTTTCCAAAGACTTTTTCTTATAAATTACTAATTTACCTTTAACTATATCAAATGTTTTATAAATACCTCTCACTTATTTAATTTAACAATTCTTATAGCATTACAAAACTTAACATTCTTTTCAAATGTCTTTTACAAAACTATTATAATGCTAGACCTTAAAAATTATTGAAATATGATAAAGTTATAATTTATATCAACCTCTTCTTCAACCTCCCATTGAAGATGCTCTTATGTTAAAAAAAAAATTAGAGTTTATTAATGTTATTAAATATATACGAGTATTTAGGAACTACACACTCGCTGGCGGACCTCTTTGGAGCCGGGGAGGGCCCGTGCTACCCCTTAAATTTTGACCAGAAGTGTAAATATTTTCACAAAAAAATAAAGTGTATGTTGGTGGAGTCATTTGCCAAAATGATGCTCTTTCTACCATAAATGCACAAATAATGCTCTTTTTTGACCATTTGCAAAAATAATGCTATCCCCCCTTTGAAATCTCGGATCCCCCATAGTCCCCTACTTGAAAACCCGGATACTACCTTTTTCCTGTGTACTTTTGTGTACTGTTTTGTACTTTGTACTTGTCCGACACAGGGTACAATCCCCCTTCTCAAAACCCGGATCTCTTAGGGGTATCCCACACTTGCAATCCCGGATCCCCTAGGGGTATCCCACACCATGAAACCCGGATACCCTATGGGTGATTAATTTCGTTGTGTTTTATGTCTTTTTTTAATATAAAAATTATGATTTAAATAAGATTAAGTTATGATTGAAATAAGATTAAGTGAATTATGTAATTGCAGGTCCCTTGATTGCACTAGAGCTTGTAAATACGACATGGAAGCCGTTATAGGTGGAGGAGAAACCATTAAAGGGCGTGATTTCTATAACTACGTTTTTGGTTGTCTTTTTCTGAATGAAACCAAACACGTATCACCACTGTGATTAACTACTTGCTACTTGTATTTCTTTAAAAAACAAATGTTTACATTCAAGAGTTTGGATGACTGGTATTGGCTTTTCATACAATGTTGTAATCTTCTTTTGTAATTCTAGTTTTGACATTCGTTCAACCTCCGGTGCTCATAATATAATATAAACATTTCATAAATATATTGAAATAAAATTTGAATATTTAATTATTTAAACGATTGATATCTTTGCTGCTCTCCAATCTCCTAGTATGGCTCGCAGTCTTTCATTTTCCTCCATATACTATATTTAATTTATATATTAATCAACATACACCTTTACAATATAATTAATTAAGTTTGTAAAACAATAAAAAATATATATACATATATATACCTGATTGTTTGTATTACTTACGCACATGTTGGGATTCAGTTTCTTTTTCGGCAACCAGAGATCGAGCAAGCCTTAATTCAGATTGTAGTTGATTCATCTGCAGGTATAGATACATTTTTTTATATCTATTTTACAAACTTATGTCCTGACTGAGAATTACCTCAGCTGAAAGTGTTCGTAGATCACGAGCTGCTAACAAATGAGCTAGATCCGGGACTGCGGGTGTGGGATACTCTTAGGGGGTGTTTGGCTCAACGTAATCCTCCGTAATGTAATTGAAATTGGTTGTATTTGAATTCGGTTGTAATTGAATTGGGTTGTAATTGAATACGCTTACGCGTTTGGTTACCAAAATTTTGAGTTGTAATTCAAATCAATAGTTATGACTTTTTTTAAAAACTTTTTTAAAATTTTTTTCAAAATTTTATTATTTATTATTTTTTTTATTTCTTTTATTTTTTAAATTTTTTTATTATTTGTTTACATTTAAAAAAAAATTAAATTGTTTTTATTTTTTCTATTTTTTTAAAAATTTTTAAAATTTTTTAATTTATTAAAAAAAATTTAAATTTTTTTTTAATTTTTTTAAAATTTTTTAAAATTTTTAAATTTTTTAAAAAAAAATTTAAAATTTAAAAAAAAAATTAAAATTTTTAAAAAATTTTAAAAAATTTTAATTTTTTTTTAAAATTTTAATTTTTTTTTAAAATTTTTTTAAATTCTTTTTAAAATTTAAATTTTTTTTTAAAATTTTAAAATTTTTTTAAAATTTTTAAAATTTTTTTAAATTTTTTTAGAATTTTTTAAAATTTTAAATTTTTTTTAATTTTTTTTAAATTTTTTTAATTTTTTTAAATTTTTTAAATTTTTTTAAAATTTTTAAATTTTTTTAAATTTTTTAATATTTTTTAATATTTTTAAACGATTTAAAAATCTGAAGGATATAAAATATTCAAAATTTGTTAGTTTATAAAAGGACCGTAATTGAATTCTTAGGGTTTTGGGACGGAATTCAATTACAACGAATATCGTAATTCGAAATTACGTCGTAATCGAATTACGAAAAAAAGTGTTCATCCAAACGTCCTCCGTAATGTAATTGAATTACAATTACGGAAGATTACGGAGGATTACGTCAAAACAAACGGGGCCTTAGGGTATCCGGTTTCATGGTGTGGGATACACCTAGGGGATCCGGGATTGCAAGTGTGGGATACTAATAACACGGTATCTCAAGGATTGTGTAAATCCTTGAGTTAGTTAAGTTGTATATTTAAATTGTATTAGATATATCCCTTCCATGTTTATAGGGATCTGTTTTATCATTGATTTCTTTGTACAAGTATCTTTATCTCTAATAAAAGAATGTTTTTTTGAATTTGTTTGCTGAGTCATTGCTGACTCATGTATGCCATGTTAAATCCAGCAATGCAATTTCAGTTTGATCACGCGACATGTCTGCCACATCTACATGGCAACCGTTTTGCATCCCACGTTTACTCCCTTCCACGATTTCTTAGCCCTATTGCGACATGTCTGGTGATTTCAACTGTTTTGATTTGCGTTAGAAGATTGCGAGAATGGGTTTCTCTACGATTGCGAGATGGAGTTATTAATTGTTTAATTTACAAAGGATTTCTCTACGTCTGAACGTATAACCCTAGATTTCTGTAACCCTAGATTTCTATAGCAGCCGATGATTCTTAAACATCTTCAAGTAAGATTTCTTAATTCTTTAGCTTTGATTTTAATTTTTTGGTTTTGTTTCCCTCTGATTTCTATGGTTCAAGTGTAGGATTTTGTATTGCTTCAATTGTTTATATAGCATTGGTGGAAGTCTTTTGGACATTTTCGTGACTGCTGCATTCCTAAAGTAAAAAAAAAAGTTTAGGAAATATTTGTGTTGGCAAGAAGACTATGCATTAGAGGTTTTCTTAGAAGCCGTTTGCAGTTTTCATGCTGCTCATACTACAGAAAAAGAATTTGATGCTTACCCAGCCTTAGATGAGCTTACATCAAATGTACTTGCTTTTATTGGAAGATTCTGATTGAATACATCAATAACAAACATCAAGTGAATTTTGATCCGTTTTTAACCCATTTCTTTTTTTAAATATATCTTTAATTTGACCCCGTTAGAGATAGTAAATAACCCAAATTAACCCATATATGTCGAATTTGACACCTCTAATTAATTGTGTATTATTTTATTAAACATTAAACAGGGCCTCCATCCAATTCAGGGCTGACTTTATCAGCAACAGGGTCAACTATTTTATCAGGATCAAATGAAGGGTCAACTTTAGACTCTAAATGAAAGAAAGAAAAGTAAAATTTAAGTTCAACTTCAGCCTTCAAATGAAAGAAAAAGAAATCAAACTGAGGGTCCATTTCAACGTCCAATGGAGATAATGACAATACAGCCCTTGATGTCTTTGGGTATTGCCAATAGTTCAAGAATTGCAAATGCGATTGGTGTTTTCTCAAATTCAGCAGGACATGTTTCGATGCCTAATTCTCCACATACTGATAAGGTGATTATATTAAAAAAAGAGTCAAAATGGGTCATATTAAGTTAAACCGAAACACTTTTTATCCAACATTTTCCTTATGCAGTAAGTATGCATATATTGCGTATATTAAATTTTTTTCATAATATATTCTAATTAATGGTGAGTTAAATTTCTGTTTTCAATTGTTTCTAGGGTTTCGTATGAAATTGGATCATTTCATTGCTTTATGTAAATTATGAAATCATAAAAATTTGTGCACGGATCAGTAGGGTTAAAAGATGTACTTCTCAAAACACTCCTGGTAATAACAATTATGCAAGGGGTTAGGTGATGAAGAGGCTGCAGTTATATTCTTCAAGCATAATGTAAGTTTTCATTAATTTCATATTATTAATTTTATAATTTATGCTCTACTGGTTCATGTAAATGGCTGAAGTTGACTTATTAGAGTCAAACGAACTCCATTGCTGCAGGTGATTGATGAATACGATGAGCAGTCCTATATAGCAGACGTCTTTGAATTAAGGTATCATAACATTTAATTGCTTATAAATTAGTTGAGTTTTTATGTATAAATGTTACTTATTTTGTGATGGTGATCATGGATCAGAACAAGCTTATATAATGAAATCTTTATATTAGAGGTGGGATATATGCGGGTTGGGTCAACAAGTCAAATAGGTTTGGGTCAAAATAGTTAAATGATATGTGCGGTCTAATAGGATGCATTGAGATAGGATTTCCGTCAACTTTTTTAAAATCGTAATATTTGTATTTTGTAAATAATTAAGGTAAAAGAATATCCATCATCGTTTGACAACAAATTTACATCCAAATTTATATTTAGGTGCAAAAGGATGTGAAGCCATATTAAACTCAAGGGTTCCAGAAGTCAGCTTTTTAAATATTTGTTCTTTATTCAGCAGGATGCTATTACGCATCTGAACCTGTTGATTTTGGTCAAGACATCAGCATCAGAAAGATATATATGGAATGTAAGTTTATCCTTTCACATATACGCAGTAAACTTCTTTGTTTGTGGTTATAACTTATACCGTATCCTGTAACATAGAGTCAACAATGCATTTTCAACTTATAAAATAAAGCATTTTTTATTTGGGATATACATAACCCCATAATTGTGTAAGGAATCGATTAAGTAATAACATCACAGTAATTATCCAAAATATAACATGCTTGACAAAATCTGGTTGTTCCGAGTGAACCTGACCTACAAAAAGAAAAACAATCCATTTTAACCCGTTCTTTTTTCCACAAAAAAGATGAGTAGTTTTATTTTAGTTGTGAATAAAAATATCATTTCAACATCTCTCGGCAAATCTTTCTACATCGACTTTACCTCTGCCAAGTGAACAAATTACCACGTCAGCAACTTTAGTTGGGAGGTCAAATTACATGAGTAAACCGTTAATGTGGTACAACTTTTTTTTTTTTTGTAATTTACCATGTCAGAACCGTTAATGTCACACATATTTTCTTTACAGGGTTCACCCGTTGACCACCAAGTGAACAAAGCAAGATACAAGATTTAATCCCATAAAAAGCTTCGGGCAGAGCCCTCACCAGCCCCTTTACCGGGTGCCATTTTGACCTCCAAACTGAAGTTGCTGAAATGGATGAAATAAGAGTTTCGATCTAACATATATATAGTTCATAAACATCATCAAACTGAACGAAATACCAAGGAAAATAGTAACCAGAAAAGAAAGAAAAGAAGTTTGACCTGGGTTTGATAGTATGAGTATTAAGTCAATTGTAGGATTGCAAGCAGCCAACTGAGCAATTTTTAATGTATGTACTTTACACACATTATTCTGTTAGTTTTTTAATTGAGCTTCAGAATGACAATTTTCTACAATCGAAACCAATTAAAGTTGCCGAAGACGTTAACGACATCTTTAGGTGAGCTTGGAAACAAGAAGAATTGGAGTAGCATTTTTCGAAATTTGACTAGAAGATTATAAGATTCAGACGATGTAAATTCATGTGTTCATGAAGATTACAAGAAATTTAATTATGAAGTATATGGTATATTCATGTGTCCATGAAGCTCAATTATATAGTGCGTGCGTTGATTCTTGGCTTACTTAGTCCGTGGTTTTTTCCCTATTTGGGTTTTCACGTAAATCTCTGTACCTTTTTTAATTTACTGCATATACATTTTGTTGTGTCACCGATTGCATATTGATTAGTTTGAAATTTTTAATGGCGCCCGTGATTCATCACGGGTTATAGTCTAGTATATATTAATTAGGTTATAACCCGTGAAAAATCACGGGTGGTTAATAATTCTGCTGAACGTAAGTTTTATAGGATACAAAAATTAATCGTTAATTGCATAATTATAGCATATACGCTAAGAAAATATATAATTATTCTATAACGCAAAATGGAGAATGTGAGCTTACAAATTTTACAAACATGAGTAAATTCAAGATTATGTAAAAATAAAATGATAACATAGAATAACAAATAAAATCAAATAAAACATTAATTACGAAACAATTTCTTTAACAAAATAAGAAAAAGTAAGATAAATTTATAAACACTTCCTTGAATATAATATTTAATGTTTTATTTATTAGGCCACCATCCTTATCTTTTATTAATAATTTTAATCATTGTCTACTATTTACTCTAGATAACGCTACATATAATTGTCAGTGTCTCTGTCAAATACAGATCAATGTTTTGGTGATTGAAGTTGTTGGATAATATATCAGTATGCTTTAAAACGAAAAAAATAAAAATATTACCTTAAATTTGGTTCTGTAAAAAACTGGTAAAATCATTGACTTACAGAGTGATTAAATGGAAATCGTGTAATTTAAATTGAAATTGCTAAAATCATTTGTAAAAATTCTGTTAGAAAAATTAAAATTAAAATTCCTAAAATTTTAAGATTTTTAAAATTCCTAAAACTGAAATTGCTCATTGATTAATTTTTTTAAAAAAATATGAATATTTTTGTTTATGCAGGCAATTAGGCCTAGATCATAACATATATTTTTTTTTAAATTAATCAAAAAATTTGCATAAGAAACAACAAAGTTAATAACTTAGAATTTTCATTTAATATAATTAAATTAATTAGTATAAATATTCCCGACAATATATAATTGTCTATAACTTAAAATTTTCATTTAGTGCATTTATTTTGAGTTTATAAGACTATCATTTTTATTAAGTATTTACGCTAGATAGAAGGTTAAAAGGGTAGTAATTTATTCTCATCCAGACAGACACTTTATCAAAACAACACTAATGGGGAAAAAAAGAAACAAACCTTACACACTGTGTTCCCGAGCATAAATTCAGAGAGAAAATAAGAGATTTGGAAGGATCTTTAATTTTTATTGTGTTCCAGAATTTGTTTTTAAAAGAAGAAAAATGAATTGGAGAGAAATTTTGGTTTATAATTTCTCTCATAATCTTCCTCCCAAAAGTGGGAAGATTTGCAGTGAAAGGAAATTAGAATTAATAAAAAAAAATTGTACTTACCAAATACCCTTTATATTTCCAAATTAATTTACATTTTAAGGGTAAATTTGTAAATTTATTAACTTTTTTCCTTTCTATCCAACCCAGGAACACAAAAAAACTTTATTTTCTTTTCTTTTATTTCACACCCAGGAACATACATATTAAAATTATTTCCTTCTACAAATCTCTTCTTTTCTCTTCTCTATAGTACATTTCTTCTATATTCTTTCATATTAAAATTCTGGAACACAGTGTAAGTCTGGAGAAAGAATAAAGAATACTTAACTGCTGCAAAATAATATATGCAAAGGTTAATTTTTAGTTTTAATTTGAAGCAAGTATTAACAAAAAGTCTGATAATTACGATTAAAATTGAAAAAATTTTAAAAACCATATTTTGTCTTATCAATGACAAAAATTCGTGAAATGTGTTATACTCCCTCTGTCTCTTAATAAAGTTCTCATTTCCCTTGGACACAAGTTTTTAGACAAAAATTAGTGGTGGGTCCTTGTTAATAAATTTGATTAAAATATAAACTTATTTTGGAAAGAGAAAGTGTTTTTTTAAGAGATCGTTAGTGGTAAGGTACATGATAATAATTTAATTTTATTAAGTGAGTCCCTCCAATTAGAGAAATGAAAACTTTTTTTTTTGGACAAATACTTTAGGAGAAATGAGAACTTTATTAAGGGACGGAGGGAGTACTAAATTAAGTTTTTAAAATTAAGAAAGTATTGTATAATAGAAACTCTTTAAATTAAGAGAAATTATATTGGTGCTTATCATTTATGTCTATTATGTGTCTACCCATTTTTTAATTTTATATGAGTTTATTAATTTATAATTTTCTTGGCATTGAAAATTATAAAGAGATCTCCTAAAATTTTATTATTTTATCGAGTTTTTCAATTTTTTACGTTAGCTTAAATCGTGACCAAACAAATTTATCATTTTATAGTGTTTATTAATTTACCAAAAATTAAGTTAAAAAGTTTTTACTGTATTGTATTATTATTAACAACCGTGTTTTATTAATGACAAAAAGTATTGTATTCCTAAATTAAAAATTGATTTCCTGTTTTAAAATTTGTGATTTTTCACTCTTTAGTTATATTATATTGTATTTTTCACGTTTGGTACCAAACTCTTGCATAATTTAAAATCATTTCTAAATTAAAAAAATCATATTTGATTTCCTGTTTTAAATTACGACATCTTATGCAAAAAATCTTATATTGTGATTTTTAAAATTGTCTTAGAATGTGGAGGATATCATATGTAGAAAATCGGAAGTTAGTTACACAAAGCTTGAAAGGTGTAGGTGGGATAATATAAAATTGACCAATAGAAAGTTGACATGTGTCATGGTGGCACTCTAAGAAGGTGCCAAGTGGCATCTTAAACCTTGTTTTATTATATTACTAGGTTATGATCCGTGAAAAATCACGGGCTGTCAATAATTTTACAGAACGTATTTTTTATAAAATATAAAAATGAATTGTCAATTGTATGATTGTTACATATAAAATGTTTTCTACAATGCAAATATTCACATCAAGATCTATAATTAAAACTTAAAGTAATGTATTTATACCAAATATGGTAATAGAAAAATGATGGATGCTCAATGTTACTATATTGGTATTATTTAAAAAAATAATACCATTTTTAATGAATTCTATCCTATAGCTAATATGAGTGCAATGTGCAAGTGTATTAACACTGAATAAAAAACTATGAATAAAAAATATATTAATGAATAAAAATTCAGTCAATATTTAATAAACAAATTACTAATATTGGTCAAAATATTATATTAACTGTAAAAGTCAACTTAAATTACATCCAAAATTAAAATATTACAGTCAAAATTAAACTATGTAAAGATCAAAAAATAAAAGTAGATAAAAAACATATAATTATGAATAAAAGATTTGGTTTCTATTTATCAAACCTATTATTAATAAAGTCATAATATTATATTTGACCTTTATTTTTTGACTCATAAGGCATTAAACTAATTACTCATTTTCTAATCACTAAATACTAACCCGTAGTGTTTCTGTCATATGCAGTTTCTATATATGCTGCATATGAACAATGAACAATGAACAAAAATTAAAATGTCTAAACATATAAATTGGTCATAAACATAAACAATTAAACATATAATAAAATAGGTGCATATGAATCTATACATCTGTTTATGTAAGTATCAGTAACACAATCAACACTAACATTGAAAATTTATTAGAAAAAACAGGCAACTTAGACCTAATTACAACATTTGTAAGTAAAACAATTACATACCAATATCTGGTCTATGTCTACATGACCAAATAGAAAGATTGGGGTATAATATGTAAATAGAAGTAAAACATAATTTATGTTAGTTAACCAACTAAACAAAGTTAGTTTGACTAAAAGTTCAATTCAAATATTCGTTTGTTACCGACCTCACCAAACAGAAGAATTAATGTGACTGAAATAAGAATAGCATCCCCAAGATGTAACCAGAGTGTCCAGGAAAATTAGGAGAGTCTGAACAGATAATATTTGTTTCAAATTTGAACTAATTTTATAATAACTTTTTTGAACAAAAATAAATAAACCGGCCAAAGTGACTTTGACTCGTGTAAGGTTAACGGGTCGATTTGGTTCATAATTTGACATTAAACGAATCAAAGAGGGGCGAGCTTTGAAAAAAAAGACTGACTAAAACAGATAAATTTTTAGCGGGTCAAATGGGTCAAAAGTCACCCAAAGGTACTCAAAAAGTATAAAACCTCTATATATGTTTTGTTTCAAAATTTTGGTTATCAATGCAATAATAAAGTTTTTTTTACTAATATTTATAATATTAATTATATATATAGTTAAAAAAGTGTTGTTTGGCCCGACACATTTTGACCCGTTACCCAACTTGCCCGACACACCCATTTCCCCCCAATAAAATCAATCACTTAAGCATTATCATCATCTGTAAAACATTAATACTCAAAAGAAAAAAATCATTCACCATTTGACCAAAATGACCCAACCTATATGCTTAAATATGAACTCATTTATTAAGTGGCCCAAATTATTCAGAAGGCATTTATCTAGAGAATTTAAACAACTACCTGATAGTGATTTTGAGCTTTATTTCAAATGCAGGCCCCATCAACCATCTGAAAGTAGCTAATTTACCCATTTTGTTACGAAATAATATAGTCTACCTTTCCAGTATTGCAAAATTGTCTATGGTCAATGGTGTTGAACAACATGTGTGTTTTAATAATCAGTTAAAGAAACAAATCAAAATCTATAGAATTTAAACAAACATTTGAACTTTATTTTTCTTTTTACAAAGACCTTTTTATGGTTAGGATTCAAACTTCAATTTTTATCAATATTAATAAAAAGAAGATCTTATAGTAATTGACTGGCATTAGTTATGTAAACCCATCCAAATCCAAATCACATGTAAACAAAGTAAAAGAGCCAACACGTCCTTCCCTGAAAAGTTAGAATCATCATTATCATATATCAATAAATAAAACTTGATTCATTTCAAACTATATTGAATGACAAGAACTGTTACCTCCTATACAACAGTCATCTTCTCATAGCCAATATATTGAATTGCTTTTAGAGATTACACGTGAAACTGCACATTGATCAAACCTGTGGAAAACTCAAAAACAGTTAATCAAAATTAAAAAATCGAATCATATATGGACCTTTTCCCCTTAAATCGCCATCAAACGGAACCCTAGATCCGCCAATATAGCCATAAGAATCACTAACCCGATCGCTAAGCTCAGCTTCATCTCAATTAACCCAATCATTCATATTAAACGTCTTATTATAATATTAGATATTAAAAGGTTCAAAATTGAAAGTAAATCGTTCATATGCTGAAATATTGATTTTTTTAAATTGTGTATTGTTTCCATATTTAAGATATTGATTTTTTTTTTTATATAAATCGTGTATAATATTTTTTTTTGAATAAAAGGCTATTAATTTGTTCCTAAATTAGAGCATACTAAATTAGAGGATATTAACTTAATTGATGCATGCTATTAATTTGTTACTAGATTAGAGCATATAAATTGTTTTTAAAATTTAAAGCATATTAATTTTTTCTTAAATTAAAGGCTATTTACAGCCATTCATTTCGGTCCTATATCGGTGGTGTAGTTGGGAAATAATTTTTAGAAGGTTTTTAATTTCTTCCTTAATTAGAGTTGGTCTATTATCAATTCGCAAATCCTATGGCTCGAGATTCTCTACATGCATGGGCGGGAAAATGAAAAGGCTGGCCAATAAGAGACTGCCACGTGGCAAGGTGGCTTCCTAAAAGATGTCAAGTGGCACCTAAATGCTTCTTTTATTATATTTAATAGATGAAATACAACTCTCACCATTAAGGGTGATGATTCTAAAACCCTAATATGGTATCAGCCTAAACCTTTCCTGGCCGCCTACCATCCCTCCTGCGAATTTTAGTCCTCTGCTTCTTTTCGCAATTTTCTTTGCCTCGTTTTCATGGCTTCCTCTGAATCCATGGACTCACCGCTTCCCTTAGCAACCATTCTACACATGCTTACAGTCAAGTTGTCATCTACCAACTACCTCATATGGAAGAATCAACTTCTTCCCCTTCTCGCTTATCAAGGACTAACCGGTTACGTTGATGGTTCTACACCAGCTCCGTCCGCCACCATTCTTACTGATGGCGTCTCAAATCCAAATCCGGAATACACCAAGTGGCTTGCTGCTGATCAACGCGCGATGCTACTTATTCATGCCTCTCTTTCTGAAGAGGCAATGGCTGAAATTCTCGGTCACTCTACTTCTCATGATGTGTGGCGTGCTCTAAGTGATGCATATAATCATGACTCTATTGAACGAATGCATACACTAAGAGATTCTCTTCGCCAACTTCAAAAAGGTTCCTCATCTGTCGCTGAATATGGCCGTATATTCAAGGCTATATGTGACCAATTGAATGCTATCGGTCAACCCCTTGATGAAACCGATAAAACCCATTGGTTTTTATGTGGTCTTGGATCCTCGTTTGAGACTTTTTCCACCACACAGCGCATTGTTAGGCCTCGTCCTAAATTTCGGGATCTATTATCCCAAGCCGAGAGCCACGAGCTTTTTCTTGTTTCTATTGCAGGTAATCCCGCAAATACACAAGCTGCATTTAATACCTCCACTGATTATAATCGTGGTGGCCGTGGTCGTTCATCTAGAGGTGGTTATTCCAAGGGACGTGGTCGTGGGCGACGACCACCTCATTGTCAACTATGTCGCAAGGACGGGCACTACGCCTCACAATGCCCAGACTTACACACCTTTGCCAGCCGCCTTCCTAAGATTGATGCCAATCTTGCTCATGCCTTCCAATCACAATGTCACACTAATGATTACTCTCCTGATTGGTGTGTTGACACGGGAGCATCATCTCATATGACACCATCGATTTCTACCATGGACTCGACCACTCCATATACTGGTAATGAGTTTGTCGTATTTGGTAACAGTAATACTTCAAAGATTTCGCATATTGGGAAATCATATTTATATCCACATATTGCCTTGCAAGACGTTCTTGTTGTACCACATTTAACGAAGAACTTACTTTCTGTTAGTAAACTTACAAACGATAATCCCGTTGATGTATTATTTTCTAATCCCTTGTTTACTATTCAGAACCGGTTCTCAAAAGCGCCTCTAGCAAAGGGTCGAATTAAAGATGGACTCTACATACTTGAGCGTGGTCAACGTGCTTTTCTCTCAAGACTTACATCATCTAGTTTAAAAGCATCTTATGATTTATGGCACAATCGTTTAGAACACGTGTGTTTTGATATTATTTCTTTATTAAATAAAATGGGTTGTTTATCTGTTAGCTCTATTTTACCTAATCCACGTATTTTTTCTTCGTGTCAATTATCTAAAAGCAAACGATTACCCTTTGAGCTTAACCCTAAACGAGAATCACATGTCCTAAATCTAATCCATTTTGACTTATGGGGTCCATCGCCGGTTCCATCTTCGGATGGATATCAGTATTATGTAATCTTTGTTGATGATTTTTCCAGGTTTACATCGCTATATCCACTAATAGCGAAATCTGATTTTTTTGATGTTTTTGGCTCGTTCCTCAATCTTGTTCAAAACCAATTTTCATGCAAGGTTAAGATTTTTCAATCTGATGGAGGAACCGAGTTTGTTAATGAGCGTGTACGATCTTTTCTTTCCAACAATGGTACTCATCATCGCATGTCATGCCCTTATACTCCGCAACAAAATGCACGCGCGGAACGCAAACATCGTCATATTACCGAGACCGGACTTGCCATGATGTTTAATGCAAATGTTCTGGTTAATTTATGGACTTATGCCTTTAGCACTGCCACATATATTATCAACCGCTTGCTAACTAAATTATTGGAAAATAAGTCTCCATACGAGCTATTATTTCATTCAACTCCAAATTATGGCAATTTTCGGGTTTTCGGTAGTTGTGTTTATCCCTACCTTCGAGATTATGCTTCTCACAAGCTATCTCCAAGAAGCAAAGCTTGTGTTTTTATTGGCTATAACTCGCAATACAAGGGTTATCGTTGTCTCGATATATCTACGGGCCGTATCTATACCACTTGCCATGCCCAATTCGATGAATCGTTTTTTCCTTGTGCAGGTCATTCATCAAGTACACCCGACGCTGAAATGTTTATTTCTACTTATTGTGATGGTGCAGCCCCTGTCGCCGCTACTGCTCCAGCATCGGATCCTTCAATTTCGGTTTCTCACTCGTAAAAATCAGTTAATCCTTGTGATCTTTGCTCGCACCCGGTTGCTGATTCGATGCCGCAATCTGCCCCTGTAGTGCCCACGGATGTAGTACCTACTGCTGCGGTACCTCCGGCTCCCATACCCGTTGAGCCTCCAGTTTTACATGATCCAAATGTTGCTGCTCCTCCTAATCCGCAGCCTCAAGGCGCCACTTCGGGGCACCCTATGGTTACCCGTTCCAAAAATGGTATCACAAAACCTAAACATGTTGTTGATTTATCTTATTTATCATCATCAGGTTTACATCAAGCTTTATTTGCCTCCAAAGAACCTCGCGGTTTCAAATCTGCAGCTAAAAATCCGAAGTGGTATGATGCAGTGTGTGATGAAATGCGTGCTCTCAAGACTAATGCCACATGGGATCTCGTTCCACGTCCCCCTAAATCCAATGTCGTTGGTTCAAAATGGGTATTCCGCACCAAATTTCACTCCGATGGCACTATTGATCGATATAAGGCTCGTTTAGTTGCTCAAGGTTTTACTCAAATCCCGGGTATTGACTACAATGCTACCTTCAGCCCGGTTGTCAAAGCTTCAACGGTTCGGGTCATCCTTTCTTTGGTCGTTCTACACAAATGGCCACTACATCAACTTGATGTAAAAAATGCTTTCCTTAACGGTACGTTAAGTGACACGGTTTTTATGGAACAACCACTGGGATTTGTTGATTCCACCTTCCCGAATCATGTATACCGTCTTAAAAAGGCGCTTTATGGCTTAAAACAAGCCCCTCGAGCTTGGTTTCAACGTTTGAGCACATTTTTAATCAGCATTGGTTTTACCTGTAGCCGAGCCGATACCTCGCTTTTTGTTTTCAAACGTGATAAGTGTGTTATGTACTTATTAGTCTACGTTGATGATATAATTCTAACCGGTAATGATCCTAGCACCATTCGGAACTTTATTAGTAGATTAAACAAGGAATTTTCCATTACCGATCTTGGACGTTTGAACTACTTTCTTGGGCTTGAGGTTTCTTACGTTGATTCGGGTATATTTTTAAATCAATCCAAGTATGCTCATGACATACTAGCTCGGCCGAAATTACTTGAAGCTAAGCCCGCCGCTACTCCACTTTCTACCGCCACCTATTTCACGTCCCAAGGTGCTCCATTCTCGGACCCCACACTTTATCGCTCGTTGGTTGGTGCTCTTCAATATATCACTATTACTCGCCCAGATCTTTCTTATGTAGTAAATCAAGTGAGTCAATTTCTTCACGCCCCAACCGAAGAACATTTTCAAGCGGTTAAGCGAATTCTTCGCTATGTTAAAGGCACGATGAGCTATGGTCTTACTTTTCTTCACGCTTCCTCACCGAACATCCTGGGTTATTCGGATGCGGATTGGGCTCGTTGCATTGAGACTCGACGCTCTACCTACGGGTATTCTATATTTCTTGGTGGCAACTTAGTTTCGTGGAGTGCTAAGAAACAACCAACGGTATCTCGTTCAAGTTGTGAATCTGAGTATCGGGCATTGGCAAACACCGTCGCGGAGGTTATTTGGATCACTCATCTCCTTCGAGAGCTTATGATATTGCCCGTATCTCGACCTACAATACTACAAAAGTGCTCTTTTCTTAAGTCAAAATCCCGTCGCCCACAAACGTGCTAAGCATATTGACATCGATTATCATTTTGTGCGTGAACTCGTCTCGCCCGGGAAGCTCCACACAAAGTTTGTCTCAACTCATTTACAACTTGCGGATATCTTTACAAAAAGTTTTCCAAGACCGCTCTTTGAGTCTTTGTACAAGTATATATATTAATGATATACAACTCTCACCATTAAGGGTGATGATTCTAAAACCCTAATAGATACCCCTAGGGGATCCGGGTTTTGAGAAGGGGGATTGTACCCTGTGTCGGACAAGTACAAAGTACAAAACAGTACACAAAAGTACACAAAACAGGAAAAAGGTAGTATCCGGGTTTTCAAGTAGGAGATTACGGGGGATACGGGATTTCAAAGGGGGGATAACATTATTTTTGCAAATGGTCAAAAAAGAGCATTATTTGTGCATTTCTGGTAAATGACTACCCCTAAAAAAGTATTTGGCCACCCTTCACTTATAATTTCAGCAAAACATTAGTCTGAACTTAAAGTCCTAATGTTGTTTAGATTATTAGTGAGTTCAAATGTTAGTTTAATTTAACAAATGTAACTCACTTTCCACTTTATGACATTTTGAACAAAAAACTAATATTTTTTTGTCTCTTAGTCGAATAATCAAAGACAAATATCAAACATAAACCAACTGATTTGTATTGTAGAAAATGAAACACTTATGAAGGTTATGGATGAAATCTAACGACTCGGTTTTTGAAAACAGGGCAACGAAGATGACAACTTTAAAATGTGAAATCTAGTTTTTATTCTAGTGTTTCGTTTTGTAATGTTTAATGAACCTGTACTTTTTTTTAATTCTAATCTTATTATATATTACGCCGAAGAAAAATGTGCTACCCCTTAACATTCGTTCTGGGTCTGCTACTATACACACTTCATTAAATACAACTTAATATATGACCTTATGAGATATGTTAGAAGAATTCTTTTTATATTCCCTTACCTAATCCTAATTATAAACCTTAGTTGGAAAAATATATATTTATGACATTATATTTACTAAAATTCCTCCAATTTTATTACATTTCACTCAATTGCAGCCTCTATTAGCATATTAGAATTTTATAAACCAATCAAATGACAGCATTTGAATACTATTTTAAGTAAGCATTGCAATTGATTGATTGATTATGCAAGTGATTGTATCATTTTCAAATAGGGATATCCCTAGCGACGCAGCTTGTTGCTCATTTTTATTTATTTTCTATGTATGAAAGATCTTTGATCTATATTAATGACAATTCCATTTAGAGAAAGTAAAAAATATATTATAAAATTTGGTTATGACATATACATGCATAAGATATGTTTAAATAACAATTAAAAAGAAGAAACACAAGCCTTCAAAAAGTTAATATAATTTTCAAATTTTCTTATCTATCTATTATAATAAAAGAAGTTTTTAAAGTGTCACGTGACATTTTCTAAAACCTCCAACGTCACACGGCAATCTAAAAGACCACTTCAGATTTGATATAAATTTTAATTTAAATAAAGGACTAATTAATACCGGAATTAAAATAGTAAAAATCAAAACTGCTATATACATAGCCCGCCTAACTTCAGAAATAAAATTGAAAATAACGGAAAAATTGTAATAAATCATTTAGTCAATTATTATTGATATGATGAATAAGCGTTTCGCTATACATGAATAGTTGCTACCCAAAAATTAAGAACGAAATAAAAAACTTTAAAAGCAAGATAAATTTGTTGAATAAATGTTCTGCTAAGTAATAAGTTAAGAACGCTTGTTACGTTTTAAATGAAAGTTGAATAATTGCAGGTGTGGTATTTTAGTAGTGTAATTTTGATATAATTTAAATTGATTGCAGCCAAATAGCTTCAATAAGTTACGAAAATTTAATTTAAATTGATATAATTTGCTTGAAATTTTGATTGCAGCCAAAATTTTAGTAAGTTTTGAAAATTTTATTTAAATAAATATAATTTGCTTGAAATTTGATTCCTTGCCAGTTTATGCATATCCTTACAAGTTACCATTCCCTTGATTCAATTACCATGAACTCAACTATATTAATTTATATGACAAATCTACCCTTAGGGTCAGTATTAGGGGTGTCAAATTTGTACCGAACAAAACCAACCAACATACTACCAACCGTACCAAGAATAGTTGGTAGCCAATATGTTGGTAACCAACATGTTTGGTTGGTAGTACCATACCAATCAAGTAGTCATGGTACGGTAACGGTACATAAAATTTAATACCATGGTAGTACCGTACCAACCAATAATGCATATACTACATTATTTAGAAGAATTCGAGAAAAATAAACCACATAGGTATTATTTTTTAATCAACAAAAGTTATGATATCATAACATTAAAACATTCAAGTTACAACTTCTTAGCCTAACCGATCAATATATTATATTTTTGTTATTGTGTTTGCATATAATGTTAATAATTAAATGGGTGAAGCATACGAGAATGCTACAAGCTAGTGTATTATGATAAAAATATACATAATTTGTACTTTATATCGTAGATAGTGTTTATATTACATCTAACGTATACCATTACCACATATAATATTATTAAAAATGTCTTGTTTTAGTAATAATTCAAAATAAGTTTGTGATCTTGGTATATACCATTACCAATTCGTACCAACCATGATTGTTGGTAGCCAAACAAATTGGTACCACATATAATTGGTACGGTACTGGTAGCTAAATTAGTGTACCAATTATAATTTGTACGGTACACGGTATGAGGAAAATATGTGTGATACCGTACCATGTTCACCCCTAGTCAGTATTACAACTAAAATTAAATGGCAGACTAATCTTCGTAATTATAGGAATCGTTGCCTGCATCAAAATAGGAAATTCAAAACTATATTTATCGATCGAATTGCCGGTGCGGCAGCAGTCGCTATCGATCGAATTGCCGGTGCGGCAGCAGTCGCTACTCGTGATGAGGTTAGTAGGGATTACCTATGTATATATAGGTAAATCCCCAAAACCTAAACAGGAATATGGGCTTCTATGTTCACGAGACCATGCGTCACAAGTGGATCCATGCGTCACAATTGGATCCGCTACTACAACTAATGATGGGCTCTTGTCACTTGAAGAGTTGTCAGCGCCTGTCAAGTTATCACCGCCTATCAAAATATCAACGCCTGTCAAGTTATCACCGCCTGTCAGGATTGTCAGCGCCTGTCATGGGAAGCGCGTGTCTTATTGGCTGACGTCCCGTCATAATGGCACTTCATGACTGCTTTATTGCCGTCATAATAGTAAGGCGTTGCATTAGACGATTGATGATCAAGGTAGCTCAAGCGTTCACGATCATCATTAATGGGCCAGCGTTCCATATACTTGAGACTAGCCATATAAATACATGGCCTAAATCATTGTCGAGGGACACATACTGAGACAGACTAAAGAAGCCTAAAACACAGAGTTCGTATACTCTCACTTTCACTTTCATACTCAACCTTGATCACCCTAGGCTCGCCAAGAGCTTGTTGGGTCTGCACTGTGGTCATCACAGGAGATCCAAGGTTGACGTCACCTAGTCTTCGTGTTTGACAATCATTGGACGAACATTAGCGCCATCCGTGGGACACGTTTTTACACGGCGTTTCACTTTTCCAAAATTTTTCTTCTCAGTAATCAACCGTTTCTATGGAGGCAACACATCCATCGCAGATCACTTCTTTAGCGCCAGCAATAACCACTATCGTGAATACCACTGCACCGGAAGCGTTGATGACCTCGCCTATTCGTACCATGGAACCATACGTTGATTCTGAGTGGACAATGTCGGATGTAACGTCGACACGAGGGTATCCCTTTTTAACAAGTCCCCTTTTTTCCACAAGGCTGGCTGGAACAAGTTCGTTTCCCTCACCACAGCCAACAACACCCATCCCTCCACTTCAGCCTCTTTTGTCCCACGGGACAAGCTCTCAGGAGGATCGCACGGATCAGGTCAGACAGCCTGTTTCAAACTTTCCACAGACCGCTCCTCCAGGGGTTCGGGAGGATCCAATTATGGAGTTACTTAGAAGGTTGGCTCAGAGTACTCAGCCACCACCACCGCCTCCTCCACCACCTACTTCATCGGACATGTTGTCTCAGTTGGTGGCGGCGTTGCGCCCAGCCCCGCAGCCAACGCTTGTTCAACCAGTAGATCCGTTGTCACAAATATTGGAGCAGTTAAGGCAACCACCCATTCACACCCTACCACCACATCCACCACTGGACACATCTAATGACATGTTGCGTGTGTTGCAAACACTACTGGCAGCAGCCGCACCACCCCGAGCAGCCACTATGCCTTTGTCGGTGGTTAGTTCGAAGTTCTGTGACTGGGTGGCCAGGTTCCCACTCCCAGATAAGCAAAAAGTTTCGTCCATCGTTGGTACTTACGACGGTACCTGAGATCCCGATGACCACCTTTCTCTTTTCGAACAAGCCATTATGACAGAGAAATGGCTAGACCCAGTCGCTTGTCACATGTTCCCTGGCACATTGAAGGGTTTCGCTCGTGATTGGTTTGCTGACTTACCGGACAGGAGTATTCAAGACTTTGCAGATCTGAAGGCTAAATTTGTGACTCACTTTGTCCAGCAAAAGAACCAGCAGAGAACTCATATAGAAGCGCATTTACTGCGACAAAGGGAAGGCGAGGGGTTACGCGACTTCATTCAGCGTTACACGCAGAAGTGCCAGAAAATTGTCGCGTTACCCGAAAGTCAACAAATTTCGGGTTTTACTATCTCCTTGCTCCCAGGACAACTGCAAGAGAAGCTGATCAAGCGAACTCCGGTAACTTTCAAGGAAGCCACTGACCGAGCATATGATTTCCTCAGATCCAAGGAGAGACAAATGGGGGAGCTCGTCAAGCGCTACACCTGACAATCGCCAGGACACCAGGCAGGATAGCAGACGAGACAACCACAGAGATTTCAGGCGAGATGACAGAAGTAGCAGGAGGCCTACTCCCTATGATCGTGGTACAGGTACCAATCTAAGTAAAAGTCCAAGCGAGATATTGAAGACAGAGCAGCTGGGGTCATCTTTCAAAGCACCTCCTCAGATGTTACACAAGTCTGGAAAGAAACATATGAGCAAACGCTGTGATTTCCATGAAGATTATGGTCATGATACTAATGCATGTAGAGAGCTAAAGGCTGAAATCAAGCGTGCCTTAGAGTAGGGGAAATTAGAACATCTCGTACCAGGGGCAAGACAACATGCAACAAAAAATCCGGCCAAAAAGGCTTATAGGTGGCAGAAGAAAGGAGACAATGGTGATCATCCTGGACCGCCTGATGACCAAGTGCTCATGGTTCGAGGCGAGGCATCGTCTAAGAGAAAAGCATCGGTCGTCCAAAGCTGGATGATGGTTCCTATTTCATTTCCCCCCGTAGCAGCTACTTCCAATAATCCTGTTGTCATTAAGATCCGATTGTCCAATTATGAGATTAACAAATCTTATGTTGATACAGGTTGCTCTACTGACATAGTGTTTGAGCATTGTTTCAGGAAGTTACCCCAAACAGTCAAGGACACAAAAAGACTGGCGCAGGCACCGTTGGTCGGTTTTTCTGGAGAAACACACTGGCCTGTGGGAGAAATAACTTTACCGATGATGATGGGGGGATATCCACAGTATAGGATTGAAATGGTAGACTTTGCCATTGTCAACGCCCCTTCAGAATACAACGTTCTTCTTGGCAGACCATCGCTAGAGAAGTTCAAGGCCATACCTTCCACTATTCACGGCATGGTGAAGTTTCCTATTCCATCTGGAGTTGCTACTATCAGGGGGCAGATGTCATGGCCACAGGAATGCAAGCAAGTCGAAAAGCCAAAGCAAAGCACCGATCGGGCTACACATGCGGAGGTCACGGAAGGACCAGAAACCAAGGTAGTACTCAATGCCAATTTTCCTGATCAACCTGTTATTATTGGCTCACAATTACCTTCACAGATAAAAAGCAAACTCATTAGTTTGTTAAAATCACACCTAGATGTTTTCGCATGGCAGACGTCTGATATGACAGGTGTCCTTAGGAGCTTTGTCGAGCACACTCTAAATGCCAATCCAAACATTGTACCAATCAAGCACAAAAAACCCGGGCTTGCGATTGATCGCAGCAAAGCCGCATGTGAACAAGTCAACCAAATGGTGGAAAGTGGAATCGTCAGGGAGGTAAAATACCAGACCTGGATTACTAACCCGGTCATGGTCAAGAAAAGTGATGGTTCATTACCCACTGCCAGAGATTGACTGAAAGGTAGAATCCTTGGATGGCTTCCGGCTAAAATGTTTCTTGGACACTTACAAAGGATATCACCAGATCCACATGAAGCGCAGTGACGAGGATAAGACAGCTTTCCATACAGACCAGGGTATCTACTGTTTCCAAAAAATGCCATTTGGTCTAAAAAATGCAGGTGCAACTTACCAGCGCTTGATTGATCAGGTATCTACTGTTTCCAAAAAATGCCATTTGGTCTAAAAAATGCAGGTGCAACTTACCAGCGCTTGATTGATCAGGCGTTCAAGGATCAGATTGGCCTAAATGTGGAAGCTTATGTCGACGTCGTCATCAAAAGCAAAGCGGAGGATATCATATTGGCAGATATAAAAGAAACTTTTGAGGCATTACGGCGGATCAGCATGAAGTTTAACCCCTCCAAATGCAGCTTTGGCATGGAGGAAGGCAAGTTCCTAGGACACATCATCACACCAAGAGGTATTAAAGCCAATCCCAAGAAAATACAGGCTGTTTTAGACATGGTCTCCCCATCCACCAAAAAGTAGGTGCAAAGTTTGAATGGTAAGCTAGCAGCACTCAGCCGCTTCCTCTCAAAAGCAGCCGATCGGTCTCTACCATTTTTCCACACTTTGAAAGGCTGCATAAAGAAGCAAGATTTTTCATGGACACCTGAAGCTGAATTAGCCTTTCAAGAGCTAAAGCAGTTTTTGGCCACCCTTCCTACGCTCACGGCTCCTGTACCAGGAGAAACATTGGTGGTATACCTGGCTGCTTCTATGGAATGTGTTAGCGCAGTTATGATAGCGCAGCGTGGGTCTACCCAAATGCCAGTTTATTTTGTTAGTCGGGTGTTGAAAGGTCCAGAAATAAATTACCCGTGCTTGGAAAAATTAGCCCTTGCTTTGGTACATGCAACTAGGCGTTTGAGGCGTTACTTCCAGGCCCACCCTATTCATGTCCTAACAGACAAACCAATCAAGCACGTACTAGGAAAGCCTGAGGTGTCAGGACAGTTGGCTAAGTGGGCAGTGGAATTGGGGGAGCATGAAATTTCCTTTCATCCAAGAACTTCTATGAAAGGTCAGATCTTGGCCGATTTCCTTGCCGAGATAGATGAACAAGAAAAGGAAAAGCAAGTGCAGGAGGAAGAAGATACCCCATGGACACTTTTCACCGACGGTGCCTCTAACTTGAAGGGTTCTGGAGCGGGTTTAATTCTTACAGACCCCAATAAAAATGAGTATACTTATGCCCTTAAGTTCGAGTTTCCCACAACTAATAATGAAGCGGAGTATGAAGCTTTGTTAGCAGACTTGAAAATTGATGGGAAAATGAGGGTGAAAAGCATATCTGTATTTGTAGATTCACAGCTTGTTGCCAACCAAGTCAGTGGAGCATTCGTTGCGAACCAAACCTCCATGCAGGTATACTTAGAAGAAGCTAAAATGGTGATCTCAGAATTCACGAAATTTACCATTGAGCAAGTGCCCAGAAATCGCAACAAGTTAGCTGACGCACTAAGCAAGTTGGCTTCGTCCGCCTTTGCCCATCTTAAAAAAGATTTACTGGTGAAGATCTTGACAGAAACGTCCATTGCGCGACCAAAGGAGGTTACCACTGTTGCAGAGGAAGAATGTTGGATGACTCCGATCTTCAATTTCCTCAAACATGATGTACTACCGGCTGATCCACAGCTAGCAAGAAAAATTCGTATGAAGTCACCAATGTACACGTTGGTGGACAACTGCCTGTTTCGCAAATCTTATTTGGGGCCACACCTACGTTGTGTTGGCCCAACACAGGCTAAAAATATCATTGAAGCTGTACATAGCGGCACATGCTCCCTCCACGCAGGTCCACGCTCTGTCACTGGTAAAATCATGAGATTGGCGTACTTTTAGCCAACGATGCATCAAGATGCAAGAACGGAAATCGAAAAATGCACAGCTTGTCAACAAAATGCTTCTGTCGCCAAATTGCCAAAGCAAGATCTTATACCTGTTACCACTGCATGACCCTTTTACAAATGGGGGATCGACATTGTTGGGCCATTTCCACCCGGCGTTGGCAATGTCAAGTTTCTCATTGTTGCTGTTGACTACTTTACAAAGTGGATAGAGGCAAAGCCCTTGACAACTATCACTGGGAAACGAGTTATCAATTTTGTCTGGGAACACATAGTTTGCAGGTTTGGGGTACCGCATGTCATGGTAAGCGAAAATGGCAAGCAGTTTGCAGATGGTCCGTTCAAGGCTTGGTGCTCTGACATGAACATACAACAGAAATTCACGTCAGTGGCACATCCTCAAGCCAATGGCCAAGTCGAAGTCATGAACAAAGCCATCGTGAAAGCAATCAAAGCAAAATTGGGCCGGCGCAACACTGCATGGGTGGATCTATTACCAGGTATCCTTTGGGCTCATCGAATCACCCCAAGTACAACTACATCTGAAACACCTTTCAGCTTGGTTTATGGCACGGAAGCAGTCATTCCTCCAGAAATTACTCATCCAACTCAAAGGGTTATGGACTTCCACCCTGAAGAGAATGAGGAAGCACTACGAGAAAACTTAAACATCGTAGAAGAGCGTAGGGAGATCGCTCTCATCAAACAGGCCGCCAGTCACATGCAGATGGCAAAATATTACAATCAGCGATTCCGTCCTCTCTTTTCAACCAGGCGATCTGGTATGGAGGAAGAATGAGGCAAGCAGGGTAGAAAGTCAAGGCAAGCTAGGCCCTACATGGGAAGGCCCTTATCAAGTACTTCATGCTAATGGCAATGGGTCTTACACCTTGTCAGACATGGACGGACAAGCTATTCCCAGGATATGGAATGTCATGAACCTGAAGAAGTGTTATGTTTAATAATTTGGTTTGATCATGTATCCCAACTTTTATTCAATAAAATCAACGCGATAACACTTTTTATTATGTACAATGTTACAACACATGCATGTACAAATGACATAGTCAAGAACATAGTTCAATATAAATTATACCAGGTCAATCAAACAACGTTGCTTGGTCTATACACATGCATTCAATTTCATCTTTTGATCAACTTGATAAAAGATAAGCACACTTTATTCAGAAGCGACATCCTCGCGAGTAAAACATTTTTTCACCGGTTCACCAACAAATACATACATAATTTCTATAGCAAAGTACACGCATAGAAAGAAACCAAGTAATTTCAATCATAGAAATTCCACAAAATTATTCAAAGGCTACAAAGCAATAATCCAATCACAAAAAAAAAACCAAGTCACAAAGTCATAACGTATCACATGCATGGACAAACAAGCTAAGGTTGTGGCTGTGCCGACAATAAGGCAATAATAGCTGGAAGTGACAACTCCAAATCTTGCACCAGGGTAGTCATAATGGGAAAAGCCCTGTCTGCAAATTTCTCACTCGCACGCGTCATGTTACCATGCGTTGCAGGGTCCAAAAAAGGCAAGCTCTCGGGAGAAATATTGGGGAGAGCATCTTTCACTTTTTTGCTGGCAAGATGTCTCCAAAACATATGAGAGACACGGTTAAAGTCGTTAAGAACATCAACAACATCAGGATGTTTAAGCATCAAATCAAATAGATGAGGCAATGCAGCAACTAAATCTTTCCTCATCTGCATGGCAGCATCGCGTTCTTCACGCATCTTGACCATCGCTTGCCTCATAGTCTCCAGCTCAACATCTTTTTCAATTACTTGTTTCTCTTTTTGAGCCAACTGCTCATCACGGGTACTCAGAGTTGCTGACATCTCCTGTTTTTCCGTTTCAGCCTTAGACAAAATGGCCCCCTACTGGGATATTTTCTCCTTAAGCATACGCACTTTCTCTTGACAACGGCTAGCTGTAGTCTGCTCAAGCACTAGACCTTTCTTTAGAGAGGTAATTTCATCTTTGCTATTATCAACTTGCACCTGCAACTCGGCACACGACCTCTTTAATTCCCCATGTTCATTGCTTACAAGTTGTCGGACATATTCCATAAAACTCTTGAACATATTTATATCCGCTGCACCAATTATGTCCCCTGTACTCCCGTTTATAGATCTTGATGGCACACCCTCGCTAGTTGAAATAGGTAGGGTAGTACATTGCAAAACGGGGGACTGTGTCATGCCAAAATTTTGGCTCGATGTTAACCTGGAGGATTCAAAAGGAGCGCTGATCGTCCCAAACATACTATAGGTTGAACCAGTTGTGGCGCTTGCTCCAAATGATCCAGTATTACCCCCGCGAGTTACCAAAGTAGCATTTGGAGGAATATTAGACGGGAAAGTCAATTTTGGCACCTTCGGCAAAGGGATGCCATAGTCACTTACATCTAGACTCATTCCCCTTTTACCAAGTCCTAACATATCTCGGTCATCCAATCTGGGATCTGGAATTGATGTTGCCCCCAGGTAATCGAAGTCCTCTGCATATTCACAATAAGATCGTTAAGTAACAGGTAATATCTTGGCAACGACTATAATTATAGTGTCACCTGTTTCATCTTCGTTGTCACTCTCAGCAATAGTCATGGACAATGACTTTTCATTATCAGCGGCACCTGTGAAACATTAAGCATGCGCTTACCTTTTACCATAGTAAGTACATATGTGTAGAGGTTGTGCAATTACCTGGTGTCGAGTGTGATGTCATCTCGTTGGTTGATGTCGTGTTTATCCCAGAATTAACATGCAAAGTGGCACCAGTTTCTTGTTCACCAAGGGTAACATCAGCAGGATGACTTTCGATCTCATACTCCATAAAAGCAGGATCTCCCTCCATGAAATCCATCAAGCTCATGGCTGCAGGAAATGTACAATGAGTCAGTACCTGCAAAAAGATAATATAAAAGCATGACAATATAACAACAAGAACCCACGTTTCCCGGTCTCCGAGCCACTATCACAGGCTTCATCCCTTCAGCCCAATAATCCGAAATACTAGCTAATACCAAAGCACCTTCCTCATAAACTCGAAATACAATTGACTTTCGTAAAATCTGCTTGCACAACCTTCCGCTCTGAGGCGTCAGAACTGGAGCATCGTTTAACGATTTGTCAAACCCAGTTCTCCATTTAAACAAGTTACTAGCCCAAATATTTCTGAAAGCGGCATCGACAAACACATATTTATATCTCCAATTCCTATGACTAGTAAAACACTCCCGAATAATTTTTTTCTTTCTATCTTTTAACTCTACAGAATACCAATCATGAGATTTCATCAGCTTATAACACGCCCTAAACAAGGGTACTGAGGGTTTTATTCCCATTGCCACCAATAACATCTCAAAAGTCGTGACTTTTGATACAGCTACTGGGTGTAACCACCCCAACTTGAAGTAGTTCAACACACTCAAATAAAAAGCGGTGGCCGGAAATCTAAAATTGGAGTGGGAAAGGTAATGGATATAGAGGGCTACTTTTCCTTACGGAGGGGAATGGGCTCGTTGGTTTGACGTCGGTACAATAACATTATATTTTCTAAGGCATGGATACTCATCCATATGTTTTGTTAGCGTTTTGTCATTGACTGTGCTAGGGCTCCGAGCAACTGACGGAGTTTCCACCACAATCGCATCTGACACTGGCTCTCCCATATTATAACAACGACAACTACAATATGCCTAATAAATAACAGAGGATATAAGCTATTACGAACTACAGGGGTGTAAGCAAAGCAACGCAATGGAGAGGCAAATACGTACCTGTAAGGTAGCGAGCAACCCAATTAAACCTGCAGCAAGACATACAATTACAGTTAGGAAGGAGTTAATTATTTAAAGCGTACAAAATAGTCTGCCGGTCAGGGGCTAGCCGCCGGTCAAGGGCCGCCCCTTAACCGCCGGTCCACCTAGGCTAAACCCTAAACCGCCGGTCTAAGCCCTAACCCGCCGGTCTCGCCTACGCCGCCGGACCACCTAGCAGCCGGTCACCTTTCGCAGCCGTCCCGCCTCGCCTCCGCCGCCGGTCTCGCCTTCGCTGCTGGTCCACCTAGGCTAAACCCTAAACCGCCGGTCCACCGGCTAAACCCTAAACCGCCGGTCTAACCCTAAACCGCCGGTCTCGCCTTCGCCGCCGGTCCACCTAGGCTAAACCCTAAACCATCGGTCCACCGGCTAAACCCTAAACCGCCGATCTAAACCCTAAACCGCCGGTCTCGCCTACGCCGCCGTTCTCGCCTACGCAGCCGGTCCACCTTGCCGCCGGTCTGCTTTGCGACGCCGGTTACCGGTCTGCCTTGCGGGCCGCCTTGCCATCGCCGGTCTGCCTTGAGCAGCCGGTCCACCTCGCCGCCGGCCTTCCTTGAGAAGCCGGTCCACTAAAAAAATAAAATAAAATAAAATAAACCGAAAGAAGACTTACGAGTAATGGTAGTTCCGACTTGCAAACCGTTGTTTTGGCAAATCTTAACTTGGGGGCATGATGAGGTTAGTAGGGATTACCTATGTATATATAGGTAAATCCCCAAAACCTAGACAGGAAGATGGGCTTTTATGTTCACGAGCCCATGCGTCACCAGTGGATCCATGCGTCACAATTGGATCCGCTACTACAACTAATGATGGGCTCTTGTCACTTGAAGAGTTGTCAGCGCCTGTCAAGTAATCACCGCCTATCAAAATATCAACGCCTGTCAAGTTATCACCGCCTCTCAGGATTGTCAGCGCCTGTCATGGGAAGCGCGTGTCTTATTGGCTGACGTCCCGTCATAATGGTGCTTCATGACTGCTTTATTGCCGTCATACTAGTAAGGCGTTGCATTAGATGATTGATGATCAAGGTAGCTCAAGCGTTCACGATCATCATTAATGGACCATCGTTCCATATACTTGAGACTAGCCATATCACATGGCCTAAATCATTGTCGAGGGACACATACTGAGACAGGCTAAAGAAGCCTAAAACACAGAGTTCGTATAATCTCATTTTCACTTTCATACTCAACCTTGATCACCCTAGGCTCGTCAAGAGCTTGTTGGGTCTGCACTGTGGTCATCACAGGAGATCCAAGGTTGACGTCACCTAGTCTTCGTGTTTGACAATCGTTGGACGAACAACTCGCTCGTAAGAGCATCTCCAACCATAAACTCTATAAAACTTACTCTATCTCTATAATTTGTGGGTCCATTCACTTTAAACATAACCTCAATACCAACCATAAACTCTATCAATCTCTCTAAAACTAGTGGGACTCATATAAATTATATTTTTAATTAATTTATAATACATTACAAAATAAAATTAGTGAAAGATGTGTGGGATTCATGGATAGAGACATGGATAGAAGGAATACCCTCTCACTTCAAATATAGAGGGAGTTTTTCTCTCACTCTATATATTTAGATTGAGGGATAGAGGTGGGTTGATAGAGGTGGGTTGGAGATGCTCTAATCGTAAAATTGCATCGCCATTCGCGACCGAGTAAAGTCGCCGGCCGATCTATCTCTATCAACGGTTACTGGAAAAACAGAGGCAGTCACGTTTGTCTTCTTCAAAGTGAAGTGAGTTCCTCTTTTGCTGATTTTTTCTAAATTAACACTCTCTCTTGTTTTTTCGAAACTAAGTAGTTCTAGGGTTTTTTATTTTCAATTTTGATCAGCATCACTGAAATTTCTTTCGTTCAGCACTCATTATGTACTCGTATTTTAGTCAAAATTGGAAATATATTATGATACTTAAGCACTCAAAGGTCTTATACTTGCTAACAACTAGGAACACGTTATGATGTATTATTAATTTAATACAAAAGTAGGTTATGCATCCGTTATTGATATATACAATTACATGTAAAATGCCTTTATTGAAAGGTTTAATTTGATTTTGCTTGTAGATTCTAGAATGGCTATGTCATCCACAAGAAGTTGGTTAGAACTCCCGTTTGATATAAAATCCAATATACTTGCTAGAATCTGTGTGATTGACTTACTCGAGAATGCACAAAATGTATGCAGTGATTGGTATAAAACCTGCAAAGATCCTCTTATTTGGAGAGTCATCAATTTGATCGAACTATCAGCTTTTGTTTCAAGGCACAAACTTAAAGAGATGTGTAAAAATGCTATTGATAGAAGCCGGGGACAGTTAGTTGATATCACCATCTCTGATTTTGGTGATGATGAACTTCTTATGTATGTTGCTGACAGGTATGGGAACTTATTCTTATTTTCTTTTTTTTTCTTTTTTTTTTGCCTATAATAAAAACTAAGAAAGTTTATGATTTTACTTTTTTTTTTCTTTAACAGATCAAGTCAGCTAAAATGTCTCAAAATCTCAATGGGTTATCGTGATAATTTAAGGTTGGCAGAATGTTTGAAGAAATTCCCATTGTTGGAGGAACTCGGTTTTGAATCGACACTAATCCTAAAGGAAACTATTGAAATTGCTGGTCGTTATTGCCCGATGCTAAAAACACTGGTTTTGAGAAAATTAGGTTTTTTAGTATATGAAAAGATAACAATCAATGATGAGATAGCCATTTCTATAGGGGAAAACTTGCATGGATTAAAGCACCTTGAACTCGTTAGATTTGAGATCTCAAATATTGGGTTACGTGCGATTTTAGATGGTTGTTGTCACCTTGAATCACTTGATTTGAGCGGGTGTAGGAAACTTGATGTTAGAGGAGATTTGAAGGAACGGTGTTTAGAACGACTTAAATATGTAAAAATTCCTAATGATTTTCAATATGGCTTAGGCTGCTGGGTATGGACACCACATGTGGTGGTGCCCTTTTCCGCCACATCATCGCCACCTCACACCCCCACACCACCACAACACCACATCATTTGGTGGAAATACCCACCACACCACACCATTTTATATTCCAACTCATCATTTCATTTCCATTTATTTTTCACACAAATAATATTTTATATAATTTAAAATTACATTACATTAAATAAAATTAAAATGACAATACTTTAAATTAAAATGAAAATACTAGAAATTAAACATTAAAATACTAGAAATTAAAAATTACAATAATTAAAATAAATTATTACTCTTCATCGTCTTCATCGTCGGCGTCTTCATCGTCGGCATCTTCATCGTCGGCATGTGCGTTGTTGTAGAGATGGTCCGCCAAGTCCTGTTGAAGTCGTTCGTGTGTTGTTCCGTCTCGAATGTCGACAACCCTGTGCAAATATTCTGCACTTCCCGGTACATACAAAGCATGTCGGGGAACGTCCGACACATATGGAGAAATCATCCGACCAGTATCTTCGACAACCATATTATGCATTATAACACATGCATACAAAATATATCTTAATCTTTCAAGGTCATATGAACGGGCCGCGTTTTTGACAATGTGCCACTTCGCCTTTAAAACTCCAAAAGCCCGTTCCACATCCTTACGTGCGGATTCTTGTTTTTTTGTAAACAAGACCTCTTTTGGATCAACTGGATGTCGGTAGGCTTTGACAAACGTCGCATGACGAGGATATATACCATCGGTAAGGTAGTAACCGAATCTATATGGATTGCCATTCACCGTGAAAGGCGCATCGGGTGCCTTTCCTGATAACAAGTCGTTGAATATTGGTGACTGATCAAGCACGTTAATATCATTATTAGAACCCGCAACCCCAAAGTAAGCATGCCAAATCCATAAATCTTGGGAAGCAACAGCTTCTAATATCAACGACGGTACTCCATGATGTCCACCGGTGTACTCACCTCTCCACGATTGTGGACAGTTCCTCCAATCCCAGTGCATACAATCAATGCTACCAAGCATTCCAGGAAAACCATGTCTCTCTTCGTGTGCCTCATATAATTTTTGCACATCGGTCACTGTTGGTTTTCGCAAATAAATAGGTCCGAATATTTCCAAAACCCCTTGTGAAAATCTATACATACTTTCCCTAGCAGTTCTTTCAGACATGCGTAGGTACTCGTCAAGAGAATCAGGGGATGACCCGTAAGCCATAGATCGAATTGCTGCAGTACATTTTTGCAAAGCAGTGAATCCCCGCCTACCTCTAGCATCGTATCTCAATTGAAAAAAAGGATACATGTTTTCTAATGCGGTACATATGCGCATAAATAAATGTCTGGACAGACGAAACCTTCGTTGGAAATTGTTGTCGTCATAAACAGGATCATCCGCAAAATAATCTCGGTATAGCATGTCGTGTCCAGCTTCTCGATTTCTATTTAGCTTCGCGGTTCTAGTGTCAAACACTTCTTCATTTTCATCGGAGGATATATCATCGAGGAGTTCTGAGTATATTGTTAGCATAAACAAGTCATCGTCGTCAGATGATGAACCAAGATAATCCATTATTTGTGAGTTGGGGTATTTTGGTAGAGTTGTGGTGTGTTTTGGTAGTGTTTTGGTAGAGTTGTGTGTATAAAATGAGTGAAAGTGTGTAATATATATAGGTAAATAATTTAATAAAAAAAAACTTTTTTTTTTAATTACAACGGCTATATCAAACGGCTAGTTTTCGACCAAAAAAGCAATCCCACGCCCGTTACACCCCGTGCTCCGTCGCCCTCTCCACCCACGCCAGCCCCCCACGCCGTTGGGGGGGGGGGGGGGCGGTGTTCGTTTCGACCTCCACGGTGTGGCCAAGCCACCTCAGCCCCACGCACGACGGGGCGTGGACCCGTACCCCTTAGCCTTAAGCATTCTCGGGCCATGTCGGTGGCCATTTAACTGGGTTTAGGATTGGTATTTTAAATGGCTTTTTCTAAATGGTGTTTTCTCTCTTTTAAGAGTTCATTAACATTCCAAGTTCCAACTTTGTTTTTTTCCGGTTTATATAAGAGCTAGAAGAAGAATTACGCAAGGAGAAAACGAATTGAGATTATTAATGACTGAAATTGTATACTTTCTTGGTAAATTGTTTGAAAATCTGGAATTTTGATGTATTTTATTTCGTATAATTGTTGGTGTTTGGTGATTGAAAATTGTTGGTATATATTAGACTTCCATTTTTGTTGGTGTTAAAAAAAATGGGATTAATGCAGTAAATAGACTGCAGTAAAAAAAAGCACTAAATAGACAGCAGTAAAAAAAAGCAGTAAAAACGCACAAAAAAAACTAGTTGGTTTTACCGAATCTGAACCCGGCTGCAGACCGTCCCGCACCCAAACCAGGCCCGGAACCAGTTTTACCGGTCCGGGTTTCGGTCTTTAATTTTCAATTTTTCAGGTAACCGGTTTTATCGGTTCTGGAACCAAACACAACTCTAATAAAGTAGGCATCAATTTCATTTGTAAAAAATTTATATACAAGCTATATACGAGGAACTAGCTTCATAGCCCGCCCAACTGGGTGGGCATGCTTCAAGATTTATATTATAGAATAATACCAACAAATATTAATAATTTTAAAAATGACATAAGAATCGATAGCTGTAATGATGAGTTTGCACCATATTTGATACATGAACAAATGTTACATAGAATTTATAGACGAAATAAGACTTCTTTGTAAACGACATTTGATGTTGAATTAGTGTAATTGCCATCTCTGTCACAACAAATGACCTTCAATTCGTTCTTGTTCTTAACTCGTGATACAACTACATAAAGCTGGCCATGTGAGAATACCGGTTTTTGCAGAAACAAACCAACTTGAGTCAACGTCTGACCTTGACTTTTATTAATGGTCATATTAATTATGCTTCTTTAAAAATAATAGGCACAAGCAACATATAAGCCAAATTGTTTGACTACTATCAAAAGTCAAATTGTTTTGCATAAATGTAAATAAATTTTAAAAAAGTACGAAAATATAAAAATAGTTTCTCGAAACCAAAATATCACTTGAAAACATTGTTGACTAATGTCAATTGTAATTATTATGTAATTTCAAAAAATTAAAAAAATATATTAAATTGTAATTATCATATTGAAATTAATGAAATTACAATCAATTAACTTCAATAAATCCATGTAAAGTGCATTTTATCCAATATTAAAGTCAACAGTCTCAATCTATAGTCAAATTACACTTTTAACTAATTTGACTACTTTTTGAAGTCAAGCTGTTTTGAAGTAGTGTAATGACTAATGAAATCCAAAACAGGTAAAAAAAATTAAAAACTGGTCAATTGTATACACAATATGACCTGTGAAAGCAAAAGTTATAACTCGTGAATCTCACTTAAATTAATCTTAATTAACCATAATACCATATTATATAAAATCAGAATTAAAAAGGCTGCAAACTAAAAATAATATAGATGCTTATTATAGAAATAGATGCTTAAAATTACAGTATACATGATGACAATGAAAATCAAAATGTTGACTACAAAAGTCAAAATTATATAATTGCTACAAAAGTCAATACATATCATACTTCAATTTTGACTACAAAAGTAAAGATTATATTTTTCCTAAACATTCAACCTTAATTGACTACAAACCTATATAAACAATTACGTTTTTGTGAAAGTAGCCATTGAGTCATATTTTTCTTTAAGATCTCATATATCTAAAAAAAAGTAGGGAAATTTATAGCTTACTTTGGTCAACTCAAATTGAGTCTAATATATTTAACCAGGCACCTGCAAAGACTATAAATTATGAACCTAAGATATCAGTTGAAAAAAAAAATATTTAAAAATATTAAAGTTAGTTAATTTGTTATGGTATATGTGTAAATGTAACACCCTAAAATTTACAAGATTTTTAAAATTTTTAAATACAAAATTATAATCAAAAAGGTCCCATAAATAATCCCCAAAATTATAGTTTGATATAAAATGTATTTAATGCGGAAATGTATTGAATAAAATTCATAGTTTTAAAATAATAAAAACGTTTCACATCAGCACTCAGAAGTAATACAGCAGTCAACCGTCCACCTTCTCTTTTCCTTTGCTGGTACCTGAAAAATGGGAGGGAGTTTTTGGGTCAGCGGGGAAGCTGAGTGAATAAACTCAAAATGCAAACAACTACAACATACAATACATGAGGGCACACAGGTGAACTCCTAATCATTTACCACTAAGTTAATTTCTCAGTTTTTGTATCTTTTAAATTTATATAGCGCGTTTGTGTAACTCGAGTCGAGAGATCAACCTCGCCTCTCCTTACACTAAAATGCCACAAGGGCCCACACAGAATTTGCCACAAGGGCCCACACAGAATTTGCCACAAGGGCCCACACAGAATTTGGCACTCAGGCCACCACACAGAATTTCCACTGAGATTTATTAATTATTTTTATGTTTTCAACTCCTAACATAAACCACACAGATAGCCCTATCACTTAGTAGCACAAAATGACTTGGTACCGGCTCAGATACTCGGCACGTCCGTCTCAGATCAGTAGTATGCAAAAACAGTCACTCAGATAACAGATCAACACACAGAAAGTACAACAGATCAAAACAGTTAACCATATGAGTCATGCACGTATCGTTATAACTGAATACACGGTGAGAATACTCACCTCGAGAAACGTAAGCTCCAACTGGTTCACGGGAATCAAAGGTTCAGCAAATTATCTCCTAGACGGACCTAAAGCATAAATCGAAATCCCGGATTAAAATCTAACCACTTAACATTATTTCAGGAAAAACTGGCAGCACCCGTCGGTCTCACGGGAACTGCCATAACTCTTAAACTGTGCAGTAGATTTATCCCATATTTTTACCATGGAAAGTAGACAACCAGAACTACATATCTCTGTGAGACGGTTACTGGCCAAAACAGACTCTAAGGGTCTCAAAATAGTGATGTAAGACAGACATGCTGCACAGGTCATCTTCCTAACAGCAGCATACTAAATTGACTATAACTTTTAAACCGTAATTCGGATTGACGAGAGGGTTGCGGTTTTGAAAAGCTAACTCAAAAATCAAGGTTCCAGCACGGGCCAAAAACCGTAAAGATTATTTTAAACACGAAAAAAACAGTTTAGAATAACAGGGCAGATTCTGCCAGAGAAGTTCGATTTATAAAGCTTGTTTTAGCAACCCGACCCGTCACCGAAACACCCGACATTATAGTTTCACCCGATAGTTTAAAAACTCATTTTCTCCCGTTATAACAGATTCCTAACACTGAGTTACAAAAATTCGGGAATGGGGAAACCAAGAACCCTACGGGTTCGGTTTCCCCTTCGGTTGGAAATTTCCGGTTTGGTCACTAAACATGGTCACCCTAAACACCCGAAGCAGCAGTCCTTAAACTAAATAGTGAAATTCTGAAGGACAACAACTATTAGGATAACGAGCAGATTCAAAGAACAAGGAGGAAATTTAACTACCTACGTAACTATTCCGGTCGAAGGTCCAGATTCTGCTCGATCACCATCTTGCTCGGGAACAACTCTGATCGGGGTTCGATAGTTCCGCTCGATCACCATATTCCTCTAATAGCTGACCACGTAGGGAATTAAAACAAAGGATCAGATTATGTCATGTTAACCAATCGATGCTTCTCAAATAAAAGAATCAAATTCACTAGACCACCACCGCCTCAAGAATAAAGTAGAAGCTGCCACCGAAAATTAATTAAAGTCACCTGCTTGTGTTGCTGCTTGCTTGGCGATGTTCCAGAAATAACCCCAAAACAATTATACAATACTGATTAGACAATGAATCGGGTAAGAAGGGAACGGAAGGCAAACAAATTGAATCCTTACCTTTAATCAATCACTCGTACACCCTCCTTATCGCAACTTGTGCGCACGCAGCAAGGAAAAAGAACCAGGTTGCTGGTGATCTCAATTGACCGAAAAAAAAAGAATCGGAAGATGGAGGTATTCATGGCTGGAAGAAAAATCAACATGGGAATGCTCTTGTGGTGGCTGCCGCAGGTTTACACAAAGGCCAAAGGGTTGGAGATTTACCCTAAATCTCGACTAATACTCTTCTTAAATTAATTCACGGGCTCGGGCTTCGGTTAATGGACATATTTCCACCTCGGGCTCCCTTGGTTTCTCTTATTTCCACAGACTAGAAGAAAGAAAAGGGTGTTCGGCCCTTGGCCAATATGGCCGGACCTCACAGCTCGCACAAACCCGATACTTAGACGGACTCAAGCTCTACTTCACAGAATTAATAATCGATTAACTAATTACTATTGGCGCATAAAAATACCACTAGTACGCAAAAACTATAACCGAAACGTAATACTTAACACTTAGCTTCTTTCATTAAATTAACGAACGGTCGGCGGAGACGGAAAGCTATCAGCTAAACTCGGGATTTAAAACGTCACGCAATCGAATTGTCCACTAACGATTTGTAATTAAATCAGATCTTGATAAATAATAATATTACTAATATTTACATAATACCTCTAGAAGAAGCGTCACACATTTATTGCAATTAAATAAATAAATAAATAAATGATTAATACCCAATTTAAATTTATTAAAAATATTATTTAATTGTTAAAAATTTCGGGGCGTTACAGTAAAGGTTAACCGTCCTTTTTAACTTGCCTTCCTAGCCAAAACTTACAACTATCGAGAGTTAAAGCTAAAGATATTAAAATTTTCAAAGTTACCAGGAAGACAAGAAAGAAAAAATGAAGCCCCTGTATCTAGATGGAATCCCATTTGAACCTCTGCAGTTGCAAATGCCTCTACACATGGTTAGCTTAAATTATGTTAAAAAATTCCACTTAAATTACATGATACATTATTTAAACCCTCAAAATGACACTAAAATGATATCGATCTAAGCAGCTAATTTGGTCAAAAAAAACACAAACGAAATCAAGGGTCCATTAATTTCATCTTCGCAATTTGATTTCCGATTGTATAATATGCATAAAGATGAACCCTCAAAAGCCAAAAAAATTGTATCCTAATGGAACGAAATCATCTAGGTTAATAATCCAAGATGTGTAGAAAAATAAACCAGCTAGATAAATGATTCTGGAATAACGAAATCACTAAACTTCAGTTGAAGAAAATTGTTTAAAAATCATATCGTAACTCTTAATTCGACCACTGCCGAGGTTGATAGCAATCGAAACCCTGAAATTGAGACAACACCATATGTGATGTAAGATGAGTTTGGAAGAACCCATGTGAGATGAAATCGATAATGAAGATGTATGAAGAACTCATGTGAGGTGAAATCAAGATCGAAGATGTATCAATGACTACTGGCAATTAAATATGAAATTAATATTTACCAAAAATAAGGAACCATTGATTGCTTCCATAATTATCGCAAAAGTTGTTTAGCATAAGAATGAGCTGGTCAAAAGAGCGGGAAAACAAATTAGAGGAGGTATTAGTTGATTTATCGTGGACCAATGGTGTAATTTCACGTGACATATTGGGCAAGTCACAGAGCTTCAAGCGGATGAGTTGTCATGCATAAATCAAATGTAGGCTCATATTGAGGGCCATAACTTTGAGCAATGCCCGAATATTAATAATTTTGAAGCCTTCGCTTCACATATAAAGCAAACTTTACATAAATAAAGGTCAGGAAAAGCTATATATTTATAGGAATTCTAATAATGGTAGTTAAGACACAAAAATTTGAAAATACATTAATTTCAATCAAATATATATCAATGAATTGTTTCTGTAACTTATATTGTAAAGTCATGAGATACTTAAATATACTTTTTGTGTTGACATTACCTACAACCTCTAAGTTGATGATCAGACGCCTTAAAATTAGCAAATGGTTAAGGGTATTCATAAAAAATAACGTGGAAGCTCCATCTCTTTGTTACGGAAAATGCTTATAGAGCACATATTAATGTGTAGTTAACGAACATAAAATTTTCATGTAAACTGAATATTATATTTAATCATTTTCCGAAATGGTAAAAGAAATAGAGTTTATTAATGTTATCAAATGAGTAATGGTATTTAGGCCTACAATTTAGACATACTTATAGGCCTACTAATTAGATGAAGACACGTGTCAAAATCAAGGAATAATATTATGAGAGAAAATTAGTGGAATACACATGTCATCCTATCAAGTGGGTATGTCTATGAGTAGGTCCAAATAGTAGAACTAAATATCATTTCTCTTATCAAATATATGCTAGTACTCCCTCCGTCCCTAAATAAAGTTCCCATTTGTGTTGGGCACAACATTTTAGGAGATAGTTAGTGGTGGGGTATTTGGTTACTTTTGATTAAAATATAAGGTTTGATTGGAGAGAGAAAGTGTTTTAAGAGATAGTTAGTGGTGAAAGTATTGATAATAATATTATTATATTAAGTGGGTCCCTTAAGTTTGAGAAATGAGAACTTTATTTAGGGACAAAACTTGAAGGTGAAATGGGAACTTTATTTAGGGACGGAGGGAGTATTTAGGAAATACACACTTCATTAAATACAACTTAACATATGACTTTATAACAAACTCTGATCAAATTTACGTAGCAGGTGACTAAAGTCTTCTTCTTTGAAATACACACTTCATTTAATAAAAAAACAGAGATTATTAATGTTATCAAACCAGCTCGACCAAATATATTATAAACCCCAACCAAACTTACTTAGCAGGCGACCAAACCTTCATCTTTGAAATTACCCTTTCCCCTTTGAAAATTTAACGACCTGCATTGATCGCCTAGCTGGCCAAATCACCTTAGTCGACACCTCCAAGGAGAGGAGTGTCAAGGGAGGTACGCGTATTGAAGGGGCGACGGATGACGCGACCCCTCTATTTATGCCTAGTCTAATAAACCTTAGTTTGAAAAATATATACTAGTATATGGCATTGTATTTACTAAAATTCCTCTAATATTATTACATGTCACTCAATTGCACCGCTATGAGCATATTAGCATTTTATAAAATCAATCAAATGACGCATTTGAATACGATTTTCACTCAGTACTATTGATTGATTATGCAAGTGATTTTATCATTTTCAATTACATATTATAATTTGGTTATGAGATAAGTATGCATAAATATGTTTAAATAACAACGTTCAAAAAAAGAAGAAACAAAAGCCTCCAAAAAATTTATAAAATTTTCAAAATTTCTTATATCCTTATAAAACTGAGGGGTTGTTTGTTTTTTACTCATTAAGTTCTGTCTGGTTAAAATGTCAGTCTGGATATACTATGTGTGTCTGAATAAGTTAGTGTTTTCGTTTGTTTTTCAGGCTGAATCAATAGTCTTAATAATAAAATTTGACAATTTTTTCATTTCCAATGTCTTTTTATTGTAAACAAAACATATTTAAATGATATATAATTTTAAATAGAAGTTTTTAATAATATAAAAAACATTGATATAAGTAACAAAAATTTTAAAATTTATATAAAAAATAAATTATAAAAAAATAATATTATAAATTAAGTTTTCTATTAACCAAACCATAGAAAGCATAAAATTTTAATTAATATAAATTTTATAAATATAAAAACGAAGAAAAAATTATGACTTAACAGGGAAAGCATCATCTCATGGCTTTTTCAGTTAAGTTATACTGTCTGGATTAAGTCATAAACAAACAGACTCGTTATAACTTTCCCCATATAGTTATTTCTCGATTAAGTCGATAAAGTCGTAATCAAACACCGCCTGAGTTACGTTAGTATAAAAATAAGGATGCTAAACAATATAAAAGATTAACTAACGAAGTATTTAAACATATCTAGTCTCGAATTGATGGTGCAGGTTTTTCAAAAAGCAGCAGTCGTTCGTACTCGTATTCGTACATTTGCACCGCCATTCGCCACCGAGGAAAGTCGCCGATCTATCAACGGTTACTGGAACACAGATACGTTTTGACGCGAGTTCCTCTTTTGCTGACTTTTTCCTAAATCAACACTCTCATTTGGATTTTCGAAAATTGGTAGTTCTAGGGTTTTTTACTTTCAGTTTTGATCAACATTACTGAAATTGCTTTCATTCGGCGCTCATTATGTACTCTATTTTTGTCAAAATTGGAAATGGAACACGTTATGATGTATTATTAATTTATTACAAAATAAGTTATGCAGCCGTGATTGTTTATATATGCAGTTACATGTACATGCCTTTACTATAAGATTTGATTTGATTTGCTTGTAGATGCTAAAATGCCTATGACATCCACAACAAGTTGGTTTGAGCTCCCGTTTGATATAAAATCCAATATTGTTGAGTTTAGAACAACTCTAATAAATCGATCTTTGGGCTCAAGAATAGTTAGTTCTTGATCTGGAATAAGCATATACAAATCATAATATTGCGGATTTAGATAAACATATTTGTATAGCTAAACAAGGTTTCATCATCATCTTTATATACAATGATTACTAAAAGCCCCAATTCTACATATAAATATGTAGAACGGTTTTGGTTAACAGGATCAAACGACCTTGAGGCTTAGAGTACAACAAGATATATTATATCTTTTACAATAGTGATTATCTCCTAAATCTTTATTTGAATTTGAACTTCCATATCTTCAATTTAGGTCCTTGTACTTTATAAGTTTTGACACATCAAATCAATAATGAATATTATAGAAATATTCCTAACAATCTTCCCCTATTTGATTTGACAAAACTTATAACTTGTAGAATTAGCTAGGAATCTTCAAGTCTCTTCCCCTTTTTGACATAATCAAATAAATCCGAGAAACTTGAACTTCCCCTTGAATGATCAACACTTTTTCTTCCCCTAAAAGTGTGATATCATTCCTGTGTTCTTCAAGGCTATATTAATTACATTGAAAACCAACTATCTTCTATTTGAAGTTGAAGTAGAAACTCAAACTATGCATCACATTCCGTCTAACTATAGTAATCAGCAACGTCATAATCTTGTATGAAGGACATCTTGGTCTTCAACAGATCTTTTCGTTTAGATTCTGTTGAATTGCAGTTACATCTTTACATAACATCTTATGTAGTAAGACTTTCAACTTCTTCTTCAAATAAAATATAATCACTCTTCTTCTATAATCAACTGATGAAGATCAAATATGTATCAAATAAATCACCTTTCTTTATCTTCATCAAGTCTTCAACCTGTGTGTGTGAATAATGTGATTCGTTTCACATTAATATCACAAGTTATTTTCATTCTCTTTTTATCAAGAATAAAATTAACAAGTGATTAACCAAATACAATCAATAAACCGTAATATGGAATGAACATGGTGTGTGTCATGTTTTCCAAAATTTGATGTATTGGTTATAGGGAAGAAATCAGTAGCAAAAAGTCTTCTTCAGTACTGATCAGTAACAAATTTGTCTTTAGTACTGATCAGTAACAAAATTTTCTTCTTTGGTTTAGTACTGATCAGTAGTATCTTCATTTACTACTGATTAAAATGTTACTTTGCAAGTTTTACTACTGATGTTGGAGTATTTTGAGATCAGTAGTAAGGTTGATACGGATCAGTAGTAATTTTTGAAAAGGATCAGTAGTAAACGTTGAATAAGGATCAGTAGTAATAATAATTCAGTAGTAGAAACCAGATCTCATGCGATCAGTAGCCCTTTAATCCCAGCCGACTTAATTAAATCCATGACTTCTTTAATGTTTCCAATAAATACGAAATCCATCATGTGATTGAATTCTTTTTAATTCTCCACGATACATGGCTATATTTTTTTTGTCATAACTTCAAGTATATTTTGAAGATGGATTCAATTCTTTTTAAGCATACATTTTTTCTTATTTAAATCATGCGTTGCTGCCTTCAAAATTCAAAGAGATATATGCATGGCTTTAATTAGAGATTCTCTTGATGCGCTGACTTTTTCTTAATTCCTCTTCAAATATTTCAACATATATCCAAGAATTCTTTAATTGATTCCTTTTATATGTTGCCTTTTTTAAGAATATGCAAAACTTCCGAAAGAATATACGATTCTTTTTTTTTTAAACTTATAAATAACACTCGTATTTCAAAATCATTACCTGGCTTTGCGATCTTTCACTTGATGCTTTTGATCCAGATCGAATTTCTTTAGTTAATTTGATCAATTACTCTTCAACTGATCATGATCATTGATAAATCCTTGTTTTATTCCAGATCTGGAGCCACCTCGCTCTGATACCACATGTTGAGTTTAGAACAACTCTAATAAATCGATCTTTGGGCTCAAGAATAGTTAGTTCTTGATCTGGAATAAGCATATACAAATCATAATATTGCGGATTTAGATAAACATATTTGTATAGCTAAACAAGGTTTCATCATCATCTTTATATACAATGATTACTAAAAGCCCCAATTCTACATATAAATATGTAGAACGGTTTTGGTTAACAGGATCAAACGACCTTGAGGCTTAGAGTACACACACATACACGTTAAAACGTGGGTTTCAAGAACGACTAATTCTATACCTCTAGGTTTCTTTATATACTAGAAAACCTAGAGATTTACAAGGAAAAGATAATACTAAATCTTTTAAATTAAACAAGATATACTATATCTTTTACAATAGTGATTATCTCCTAAATCTTTATTTGAATTTGAACTTCCATATCTTCAATTTAGGTCCTTGTACTTTATAAGTTTTGACACATCAAATCAATAATGAATATTATAGAAATATTCCTAAACGATGTGAATAAGAATCATTATTGATTTGATGTGTCAAAACTTATAAAGTACAAGGACCTAAATTGAAGATATGAAAGTTCAAATTCAAATAAAGATTTAGGAGATAATCACTATTGTAAAATATATAGTATATCTTGTTTAATTTAAAAGATTTAGTATTATCTTTTCCTTGTAAATCTCTAGGTTTTCTAGTATATAAAGAAACCTAGAGGTATAGAATTAGTCGTTCTTGAAACCCACGTTTTAACGTGTATGTGTGTGTACTCTAAGCCTCAAGGTCGTTTGATCCTGTTAACCAAAACCGTTCTACATATTTATATGTAGAATTGAGGCTTTTAGTAATCATTGTATATAAAGATGATGATGAAACCTTGTTTAGCTATACAAATATGTTTATCTAATTCCGCAATATTATGATTTGTATATGCTTATTCCAGATCAAGAACTAATTATTTTTGAGCCTAAAGATCGACGATTATGAAGAGTTGAAACAAACTCATCAAATATACTTGCTAGAATCGGTGTGTTTGACTTACTCGAGAATGCACAAAAAGTATGCAGTGATTGGTATAAAACCTGCAAAAACCAAAAACCTTGTAATATGGAGGGTCGTCGATTTGACCGAAAATACCAGGTCATGTTTCGTGCCACAAACATATAGAGATGTGTAAGAATGCTATTGATAGAAGCAGAGGACAGTTAATTGATATCACCTTATATGATTTTGGTGATGATGAACTTTTTATGTATGTTGAACTTATTCTTATTTGGTTCTTTTTGCTTATAATAAAAAAACTAAGAAAGTGTGCAATTTTTAATTTTTGTTTCTTTAACAGATCAAGTCAGCTTAAATGTCTGAAAATATCATGGTGTCTTGGTGATAATTTAAGGTTGACAGAAGCTTTGAAGAAATATCCATTGTTGGAGCCTTGGAGGAACTCGGTCTTGGCTCGACACCAATCCTAAAGGAAACTATTGAAATTGCTAGTCGTTATTGCCCGATGCTAAAAACATTGGTTTTGAGAAGATTGAGTGGATTTTTATTTGAAAAGTTAAGAATTAATGATGAGTTAACCATTTCTATTTGGGATAAGTTAACAATTATTATCTTAGTTGACATTTAGAAGAGGTGCAAACATGTTGAATTCATTATAAATTTACTTAATTTGTACACTACATTTATAAAATAATTTGAATTACTTACAAAATTACTTAATCTGTACACTATAATAATATAAATTAATTTCAAATAATAAGTTATATGAAATTAAAACACCATAGAAAAAATTACCATTATTGTATATAAAAAGAAATAATTTAAATACTATTAAAAAAAGTAATAATAACAATAATAGAGTTACATGAAAGATAAAAAAAAAACTAAAAACTAAAAAAGCAAAAAGCAAAAAGCAAAAAAAAACCTTAAATTAAAAAGGCAAAATAAAGTAAATTAGGTCATTATTTACTCTAGCATTATGCATAAGTAGCTTATACAGAACATGGTACATCTTATAAGAATGCAACGTTTAGATTTCATTATTTTTTATCAATGCATATTAGAAAGTTGTGAGTGACTTAAATTCCTCCTAATGTATGCCCTTAGGGCACATGATAGAAAAACATATTATTTTTATTAATACATATTATTTTCTTCTTGACTACTTAATTAGTTTTCACTAAGGTTTTAAAAAGCGCGCCATGGCGGCGCCAATGCGTGAGGTGCGACGTTGACGTTACGAAACAGATCATGAGGCTAGGCTAGGCGTGACGTGAGATAATGCATGATAAGACGCACCTTATGACAAGTTTTTGTAAGGCGGCTGAGAAAATTGATTTTTTTTTTTTTGAAAAAATGATGACATATATAATTATAAATTTGGATGTAACACTTTTTGTCAAGAAAGAAGCATCCTTATTTGAAGAAGTTGAAGAAGCAATGCATTTTCGTAAAATATACATATATGTATACATATACATACATATATGTATATATACATCTATATTCATACCATAGATATACATACGTTCATATTTATACCGTATATATGTATATATATATATATACACATATATATATACGGTATGCATTTGCATTTTCATAAATGAAAATGCAAGTTCCAAATGAAAATGCAAGTTACGACTGAAAATGCAAGTTATGTAAAATGATGTGTATATATATGTGTATATATACATATATATCGGGCATTGATATGCCCATATATATATCTATGGTATGAATATATATGTATATATACATATATGTATGTATATGTATACATATATGTATATTTTACGAAAATGCATTGCTTCTTTAACTTATTCAAATAAGGAGCCTTTTCTATTAATCCATTTGTTATATAAATCAATATATGTATAAAAAAATTTAATTTGATATATATATATACTATACTATATTATATACTTCCTCCGTATCAAAATAAGTGACACACTTTCCATTTTTGGGTGTATCAAAATAAGTGACACACTTTGAAAACTTTCCTTATTTGGTAAAAATAGTGGGACCCATACCCACTAACTATCCACTTTAATAAAGTGAAATTACCCTTATACCCTTACTTTTACTTTTAAAACTCATTAATATCACTATATTCAAGGAAAGTGGGACCCATTCTCCACTAACTATATACTTTAATATATTTTAACCTCTACTTTAATCTTTTGCCTCAAAAAACGTGTAAGCTAATTTGTGTCACTTATTTTGATACGGAGGAAGTAAAAAAATTGTAGCGACGTCTTGAAAAACAGATGATTAATGGTGCTGCACTCTCTAGATTTTTACATTTAATAAAAGGTTGTATCTCGATTTGTAAAATGAAAATTGTTCGCATTCCATGACTCAAAGCTTGTTCTTGCTTCTATACCTTTCACATTCCATAACTCAAAGCTTGTTCTTGCTTCTTGATAACCACACACTTTTGACTGAAACATCTTAAAACTTTGGGTGAGTGAAAAAGTAATGCATTTAATCGAGTTGAATTACAGGAAAAATGTGATGATCTTCACTTCCATTACTCTGTTTTGTAGCAATTTGCTCATTCTACAACACTTGTTGTCGATGCTGTTTGAATGTAAGAAGCCTACCGACTCTATTAGTAAATTACTCTGTTTTTAGCTTCTTATTTAGTAATTTTGGTGACTCTGTTTTAGAAATACCAAAAACACCCTATTTTTTTCTTAATTGCAAGGGTTATGAATTCTCGTTGATCAGGAAATGTAATGATGAACTGTTATTATATCGAATATGTTTACACCTGGACTTCAATTTTGCAGTTTGAAGAGGACGAGACGCTGGTACGACAATCTGATTTAGCTCCCAATGGACGGTACTGCTTCCTGCTGCCAATCTTATTTGTTATATTAATCGTTTGAAAGTTTTGATTTGTATCCCTAATTTAATCAACTACGCTACTTTCTAATTCTTTTTTTTCGTTAGCTAAATCCACAGAAGCGAAATTTTCAAGATCAAAAAAAGAAACCCGTTATGTTGGACTTAAAAATCAAGGAGCTACTGCTAATTACATGAACTCACTCCTTCAAATTCTGCACCACATACCTTATTTTAGAAAGGTTAATTTTACAAACTTTCATTTTTACCCCCATTAATCATTTAACATCTCACAAATCATTTATACATAAGTTGGTTGTACAAAGTTTGTTTGTTCATACAGGGAGTGTGACATTAAATTTTAAATTTTTGTTACAGGCTGTTTATCATATGCCAACCGAGGATGATATACCATCTGGAAGCCTTCTGTTAGCTTTACAAATGTTATTTTATAAACTTGAGTCTAGTGAAACTTCTGTAGCAACAAAAGATTTAACTAAATCTTTTGGGTGGGATACATATGATTCTCTTCTACAACATGATGTTCAACAACTCAGTAGGGTATTTCGTGAGAAACTTGAAGATAAAATGAAGGTATAATCATTTCCAAAACCAATCTTTAATATGTTAAAGTAAATTACACAAATTGGTTTGTATGAAATTATGTTTTCGTATCTTCGTCCCTTGAGTTTTCTAATTGTATGGTTAGTTCCTGATTTTGAAACTTGTAACATCAATGATCCCTAATATTGGAATTTGTAGCATCGACGGTCCCTAAATTTGGTGTTTGTAACATCAACAGTCCCTATAAAATTATACAAATTTATATACAAACCACATAGGTGATTTATGTATGATTTTGAAATTTTGTTCTTACAATTTCACAGGGAACTGTTGTAGAGGGTACAATTCAACTGTTATTTGAGGGACATGTTATGAATTATATGGAATGCATTAATGTTGACTACAGATCAACAAGAAAGGAATCTTTTTATGGTAACTATTTTTATGTTAATTAAATATTGTAGTTTATTTTATTAATTTGTTATTTTGTGTCAGATCTTCAGCTTGATGTTAAAGGCTGTCATGATGTTTATGCTTCTTTTGATAAGTATGTAGAAGTTGAACGACTTGAAGGTGATAATAAGTATGATGCTGAACAACATGGGTTACAGGTTAGATTTATTTATATATTTTTTGTTTATTTATTACCATTTTATAATTTTTGTATATGGCTCTCACAGGATGCAATGAAGGGTATTATGTTCACTGATTTCCCCCCTGTTCTTCAACTCCATTTAAAGCGTTTTGAATATGATTTCACGAGTGAGACAATGGTGAAGGGCGGTCAGTAACTTTGACCATTGACCACTGACCATTATGACATTGTTAAACCCTAAACATTCATTTTTATTTTATATTTCTATGTGAAACTATATAATTTAACAGATTAACGATCATTATGAATTCCCGTTGCAACTTGATCTTGATAGAGTTAATGGCAAGTATTTATCACCACAAGCAAACAGAGGTGTTCGCAATCTTTACAGTCTTCATAGGTATTTAAATTTATAATTAGTTATATATTATTCGTCATTTTTTATTAGATTCTGAATGCTATCAATTCTACATTACTTTTGCAGTGTTTTGGTTCACAGTGGTGGAATAAATGATGGACATTATTATGCATATATCAGGCCAACACTTTCTGATAAGTGGTATAAAACATCTTGCATTTGATGATAACTAGTCATTTTAATTTTATTTTATTATGTTAATTTGCCTTAACTAAAGTTAGTTTCTTGTAGGTTTAAATTTGACGATGAACGTATAACTAAAGAAGATATGAAGAGAGCATTGGATGAACAATATGGGGGCAAAGAGGAGGTGATTTGACAGATAATAGAATTTATTTATAAAGTTATTTAACGCATTTTCTACTTATTATTACTATTATAAAATCTGATTTATATATTGTTTGTGTGAAACAGTTGCCACAAGCAAACCCCGGGGTCAACAACTCTCCATTTAAATTTACAAAACATTCGAATGCATACATGCTTGTGTATATACGCGAAAGTGAAAAAGAGAAAATAATCTGTAGTGTGGATGAAAAAGATATAGCAGCACACCTTAGAGTAAGATTATTATTATTATTATTATTATTATTATTATTATTATTATTATTATTATTATTATTATTTCTGGTGTTACGGATTTGTAGTTAACATACCACATTAATCCTTTACCTTTCAGGTAAGATTTAAGAAAGAACAAGAAGAAAAAGAAAAGAAAAGAAAGGAAAAAACAGAGGCACGTTTATATACAATTATAAAGGTCTGAACTTTGAAATTACTATATTAATATTCATGATCAATTTTTTTATTTAACTTTTAGTATGATATGATTAGGTTGCTCGTGATGGGGATTTACATGAACAAATTGGAAAACATTTGAATTTTGATCTAGTGGATCATGACAAAGTCTGTAGTTTTCGTATCCAACAACAAACTTCTTTTGCACTTTTCAAGGTACAAAGATTGCAATTTTTTTAAACCATAATACACACTTCCTCTGATTCAAAATAAGTGACACACTTTGGGTTTCACGGTTTTTGAGGCAAAAGATTATAATGATGATTAATTAAATTAGATTAATTGGATGGTTAGTGGGGAATGTGTCCCACACCTTTTGAATAAAGTGGGACTAATGATGTTTAAAAGTAAAAAGTAGGGGTAAAGAAGTCATTTCACTTTATTAAAGTAGATAGTTAGTGTGTGAGTCCCACTATTGTTTGCCAAATAAAGTAATTTTTCAAAATGTGTGTCACTTATTTTGAATCATTCTAAAAAGAAAAGTGTCACTTATTTTGAATCAGAGGAAGTATTATATTGAGATATTTATTTATTGACTTTTAGATTTCAATATTTTCAGGAAGTAGTTGCTAAAGAATTTGGTATACCAGTGCAATTCCAACGTTTTTGGTGCTGGGCTAAACGCCAAAATCTTACTTATCGCCCTAATCGTCCATTAACACCTTTAGAAGAAGCTCAATCTGTATGTTCTTTTTGATAAGTTAAATACACTATGTTAGATATGAAACCAAAAAACGTTTCTTATTTTAGTGAATCTTTTAGGTTGGACAATTGATATCAAGTAAGCTTAACAATGCTGAGCTTAAACTGTTTCTGGATGTAGAATTTGGACCAGTAAGATCTAACTACTGATAATATATTTACTTTTGGATGTTTACAAATTTGTTTTTATTTACTTAAATTTGAGTGGCTACCTTTTTGATATAGGATTTGCAACCGATTCCTCCACCCAAGAAGACTAACAAGGAAATTTTGATCTTTTTTAAACTTTATGATCCTTTAAAAGAAGAACTTCGGTACTGCTCTCTCTCTCTTTCTCTCTCTCTCTCTCTCTCTCTCTATATATATATATATATATATTATATTAGATATATATATATATATATACACACACACACATACACCCACATACACATTTGCAAGCAAGAGAAAAGTCAACAAGATACTCCCTAGTCCGGGTAGTCCCTACTACCCCATGATTTCAACCAATTAGAATTAGCATGCATGCTTTTAGGAGAAAGAAGTGGTTGATTGGTATATTAAAATAGCACTTTGTGGGCTTCGTTTTTTTCATTATAAATTTTGTAATTTGCACGGAGTAAAACCACAGAAAGTTGCTCCGTATCTCCATTGTTGTGTTTTGTTCTAGTTTTGATTCCAACATCTTTAACATACAGGTATGTTGGGCGCCTATTTGTTAAGGTTAATGGAAAGCCAATTGAAATACTGTCAAAGCTAAATAAAATGGGTGGATTTGACGAAAATGAAAAAATTGAACTATTTGAGGTCAGTTTGGTCTTTTTATAATGATTTTATATCTCTTGGTCATTTGAATAGTTGCCTAATTTACCTTAATTGTCCTCCTTTCATACAGGAAATAAACTTTGAACCCAAAGTTATTTGTAAACGCATTGACAAAAGGGTTTCTTTTCGGGGAAGTCAGGTATATGTATATCATTTTTAATTTTATTGTTGTGGATTTCATGCATGTTCGTGTAAGTTTATCTGAAGTGCTTCTAAGCTTATAGCAGAGGTACCCGTGCAATGCGACAGCGGGTACCCTGTAACTAGCAAGTTCAAATCTTGCATGATGCATATTTTTTATAAACACAAATATGTCCTGAAATAACAAGTTTGTTGATTGAAATCCATTATATAGTAAAGATAAAGATTAGCTTATATAAGTTTAATAAGCTTATAAGTACCTTAGATAATCATTGACTTTTCTTGTTTGTTTGACTTTTTAGCTTGAAGATGGGGACATTATTTGCTTTCAAAAAGTTAGAAATACTAGAACTTTACGTTATCCTGATGTTCCATCTTCTCTGGAATATGTTCATAATCGTCAGGTTTGTTTTGAATTAAATAATATATTTTTATACTGCCCACGATTAAAAAAATATCTTGCATTTTTATTTATTTAAATTGGCTTATGATGGATAATGAAACGAATAGGTTGTACGTTTTCGCGCACTAGAGAAACCAAATGAAGATGAATTCTCTTTGGAGTTGTAAGCTTTCAAGTCTCTAAGTTTCCAATTAAAATAAATGGAATCTGATATGAATTTTATTATTATGTTACAGGTCAAAACTTGATAATTATGATGATGTTGTTGAAAGAGTTGGCCTTAACCTAAGTATAGATGACCCATCTAAAATTAGACTTACATCTCATAACTGCCATTCTCAACAACCTAAATCTCAACCAATAGAATTCCGTGGTGTGGTACATTTATCAGATATTTTGTATTATCAAGTATTGGATATCCCTCTACCAGAACTTCAAGGCCTGAAAACTCTTAAAGTTGCCTTTCATCATGCTGCCAAAGATGAAGTAAAATAACAATTTCTTTGACTTTGACTTTGACCTTGACCTATTCTTCTCTTACTAATATTTTCCTTTCGTAGGTAGTTATATATTCTATTAGATTACCAAAGCAAAGCACAGTTGGGGATGTAATTAATCCCCTCAAAACAAAGGTAAGCAAACCTACTGGTTTTAACTCTATAAAATTCATTTTTTCCATTAAATGTCGATGTTCTTTCAGGTTGAGTTTTCTTATAAAGATGCAGAGCTTCGATTACTGGCGGTTTTTGACCACAAGATTTACAAGGTATTTGATTTTCACGTTAATTTTATGTTTGTTCTGATGGTTTTTTTTTTTTTTTGCTTCTAAATTATTCACCGAATATGCAGATATTCCCCATCAATGAAAAAATTGAAAATATTAATGATCAATACTGGACATTACGTGCTGAGGAGGTATGTGTGTCATATGATATGCAGTCTTAGTATCATTTCTTCTGAAAATTTTATTCAGATTTTTAATTTTTAAATTTATTTTTTCCAGATTCCAGAAGAGGAAAAGGACCTTGATCCTCAATATCGTCTTATTCATGTTTATCATTTCATGAAAGACAAAGCTCAGAACCAGGTATTTTGTCCCACTTACGATGTTATTAAAATGATTTTTTAGTTAATTTTTTATAGATAATTTGATTTGTGCACGGATATTACTTTGTATTAATAGCAATTCCAGAACTTTGGGGAACCATTCGTTCTTGTTATCCATGAAGGTGAAACATTAGCTGATGTTAAAGTACGCATACGTAACAAATTACAAGTTCCAGTTAAAGAATTTTCAAAGGTATTTTTCTTGTTTTTTAAACTTGAACAATTTTCCTCTCAAAAGTCAAATGGACCCCTATTATTGGGTTAATTATGTTTTAATCCCCAAACTTTTATTGATTTGGCCTTCTTAAAAAAGCTTGAGACCAGCAAGTTAATACTTACAAAATGCCAAATTAAGGATTAAACAACGAATATCGGTGAAAGTTTAAGAATTACACCTTTAATTAACCCTAAGAAAAGTTACACCTAAACACGAAATGACGAGTAACATAAGGGTTAAAAACACCAAGTGAACCGAAGTTTAAGGTTAAAGAACCAAATTAATGAAAGTTTGGGCCTATTAATTATTGCATTCTGAAATATGTTAATTGTGATATTAATGTGTATAGTGGAAGTTTGCGTTTCTGTCTTTGGGCCAGCCCACATACCTTAAGGATTCAGAAATTGTCTCCACTCGCTTTCAGGTATAAAAAGTTTTATCTTTTTCTCTTTCTAACAAACAAAAACACACAATCGTCAACGTGTATTTTGTATATGTATATATTTTTATGGTTTCAGAGAAGAGATGTTTATGGTGCTTGTAGGTTTGGAGCACTCTGATAATACATCCAAAAGATCATATGCTGCAAATCAGGTACACGAATCTTAATGATGTCATAATAATCATATTTGACACAATAATTATGTATAAAAATTTTTGAATTTTTCTTTTCCAAAATGCTTCATGCCAATCTGACCCATTATCCAACCTGCCTATTTTATTTGCAGAACCGACACACGCATGAGAAACGGGTAAAGAATATACGACTAAGGAAGCGAATAAGTTGATATGAAGCTGCACCAAATCAATTTTGGTTGTGTTAGATGTATTTATATCTCTTTTTGAGAAAAATGATGATATAAAAGTGGTATGTCGTCTCATTGTGCAGCATAGTTTCTTGAGCATTCATGAGATTTTGATCACTGATCTATATAGATTTGCGTTATACGTTTATCAACCTTTTTTTTTGTTTAATATCTAAAAGGTTGTGGGTTCAAGTTTATCAAGAACATCTGATGTGTGTTTTTATTTCCGTAAAAACACAAAGTTCATTCTTTTCGATTCCATACTACCAAATACATTCTAAACTTTTAGTTTTTCATAATAAAACTAAATGTACGAAAGATTCACACAAATATACATGTAGCCTCAATATGTGACAACACTCTTGTATTCTCGCGACCAGCTAAAAAACATATGGAATAAACGCCTTAATATCCTCAGGAAATTTGTCCCCAAACTTTGATATGTACCATTCTCTTGTGGCATAACTCATTCCCGTTAAGTAGAAAATTGTACCTAAAGCGAAGGCATAAGCATATGGTGTTTGTGAAATATGCTAAAATCTCAAACAAATAGCGTGGGCATATAACCGAATCAAATAATCCTCCTTGAGGGATTTTGTACTCTTTTTCTCCATCTTTCCTTAGATTAGCAAGAATCGAATGGTGGTAAAAGTTTCCAATTTCTCCAATCATGAATAGTCCAATTCCTATGTATTTGAGATCAACCGAAGGCATGGGAAAATCACGGGATAGATATTGAGCATAAATCATTGTTGTGGTTGAGCGGGTATAGCTCATTGTGACGACTATTGCCGTGTCTAACGCCATAGAACCACTAAATTTATGAAGAAACAAAACCTACAAATGAAATAACAGATTGTTTGATTTTCATACAAAAACACATTTCAAAAGACAAATTTATTTCAATCAAACACATTAGTGACATTAATATATTAACTAGTTTAAACATATACAATCTGTCAAGATAAGTCCCTAGACTATTGATTACAATAAATATGACCCAACAAACACTCATTAAACTTTGTTACTGTTTTATGAAATTACCCCTATTATATATACAATTACATGTAAATGCCTTGTAAGATTTGATTTGCTTGTAGATGCTAAAATGGCTATGTCATCCCCAACAAGTTGGTTCGATCTCCCGTTTGATATAAAATCCAATATACTTGCTAGAATCGGTGTGCTTGACATACTCGAGAATGCACAAAAAGTATGCATGGATTGGTATAAAACCTGCAAAAACCCTGTTATTTGGAGAGCTATCAATATGAACGAAATATCGGTTCATGGTTCAAGGCACACATTTAAGGAGATATGTAAGAGTGCTATTGATAGAAGCCGAGGACAGTTAGTTGATATCGCCATCTTTGATTTTGGTGATGATGAATGTCTTATGTATGTTGCTGATATGTATGTGAACTTATTCTTATTTGATTCATTTTTTATCGGTCAACATACATTTTAGTACCATAAAAATATATTTTTTATGCAGTATGGAAATGGTAAACTGAACTTGACAAAATTGTCGATTTAGTACCATGACTCAATAATTTGTTCGCGTATTCTCACGTGATTTGTTTCTAGAAAAATGATATTGATTCCTACATTTTGTGCCTACTTTTGTGTATACCCACTTGATAAGATGACATGTGTAAGCCACTAATTCTATTTCCTAATATCATCCTTTGATTTTGTCACATGTCTTTACCAAGTGGGTAGTCACATAAGTAGGCACTGTTTCTAATATCTATATATTGAGATGAACGCATATCTTTCAGTCTGTCAAAAGCTCCAAGGAAAGTAAGTCAACTGAGAAAATACGATCAAATTAATGAGTATGCGTACTAAATCGATCATTTTGTCAGATTTAGCCATGTTGCACATTTAATAGTTTAGGGTAGTATAAGAGCTAGTTAGTCAAATTCGGTGTACTAAATGTATTTTGGCCTTTTTTATGCAACCCATTTTGACATGTTACTTACGTCTTTCACTAACAAAGTTTGAAATTTTTAATTTTTGACTAACTAGCTCTTATACTACCCTAAACTATTAAATGTGCAACATGGCTAAATCTGACAAAATGATCGATTTAGTACGCATACTCATTAATTTGATCGTATTTTCTGATGAGGAGGAGGAGGAGGAGGAGGAGGAGGAGGAGGAAATCGGGCAAGACTTAATATTCGGTTCCGGTCGGTTCGATCGGTTAATAACCGAACCGGACCGAAGCTTCGGTTCCTAGATCTTAAGAACCGCGGGCCGGACCGGTGACTGCGGTTCGGTGCCAGTTCAGTTCCGTCGGTTCCGATTGTTTTTGCACAGGCCTACATGACATAAACAGAAAGAAAAAGAAGATCGAGATATTTAATCAAATGTGAGGTTATGGTTAAAAGAAAAGGGGTAAGAGTTAATAAGGATAAAATGTTCAAATAAATTTGATTTGCCTTATATAAATAAAACCTGCTTTGAACAAATCAATTCCTACAAATTAATGTGCAATTTTATTAATGTATTTAAAGACAATTTTTAAAAACTGTCATAATCAAAACTCTTAACCTAATTATTAGGATTGACATCCTAAACTATTAATCATATGAATAATTCCTCTGACCTCTAAATTTCTTTATTACTTTTTAAGCTAATTTTATTTGTGCACGAATATTACTTTCTATTAATAGCAAGTCCAGAAGTTTGGAAACCATTCTTTCTTGTAATCCATGTAGAGGTGCACATCCGGACCGGTTTTTTAACCGAACCGGTTTTAAAACCAGTTTGAAACCAATTTAGTAGTCGGACAATACGGATCGGATCGAGACCGGTGGATCGTAACCAGATGGGGTTTCTCACACACAAACCGGTTTAAAACCGGATTCAAAAAACCAGTTTAAAAACCGGATTTTTTAGACCATTGAAAAAAAACCGGATAATAAACCAAGTAACGTATGAGATTAAAAAAACACCAAGTAAAGGAAGTTTAAGGTTAAATTTAGGGCCTAACAATTATTGCATTATTTTACTCTGAAGTGTGGAAGTTTGGTTTCCTGTTTTTGGGCCGGCCCACATACCTTCAGGATTCAGATATTGTCTCCACTGCTTTCGGTTGTAAAAAACTTATTTATTTTGTGTTGTGTATATATATTAACTCGATATATATTCTTATGGTTTTAAATTAGAAAAGAGATGTTCATGGTGCTTGGGAACAATACATGTAGCCTCAATATGTCACATCATTTTTATATTCTCGCAACAAATTAAAAAACATATGGAATAAACGCCTTAATGTCCTCAGGAAATTTGTCCCCAAACTTTGATATGTACCATTCTCGTGTAGCATAACTCCTTCCCGTTAAGTAGCAAATCGTACCTAAAGCGAAGGCATACGCATACGGTGTTTGTGAAATGCAAGAAATCCCTACATACGCTAAAATCTCAAACAAATAGTGTGGGCATATAACCGAATCAAATAACCCTCCTTGAGGGATTTTGTACTCTTTCTCTCCATCCTTCCTTAGATCAGCAAGAATCAAATGGTGGTAAAAGTTTCCGATTTCTCCAATCAAGAATAGTCCAATCCCTATGTATTTGAGATCAACCGAAGGCACGGGGAAATCCCGGGTTAGATATTGAGCATAAATCATTGTTGCGGTTGAGAGGGTATAGCTCATTGTGACGATTATTGCCGTGTCTAACGCCATAGAACCACTAAATTTGTGAAGAAACAAAACCTACAAATTAAATAACAGAATGTTTTATCAGCATACAAATACACTTTTCAAAGGCAATATTATTTCAATCAAACACATTATTAAAAATTCTTAGGATTAGATTTAATAGAAGATATTGTTTTGATTTTTTTAACATATACATATTTAACATGTCTTCAATAAAACTTGAGTTCACAACTTCTTTTTTTTTTTTTTTTAACGGCAACCTAATCTACTCCTAAATCCACCTATGTCCATTATGGGACTTGAACTCTCAACCTCAAAATTGGGGATAACTCATAACTCTCTAATCATTCACTTGTAATGTACACCTATTCGGCTATTCACGTCGTGCTATTAACCTATAGTGTACATGTAGTGCAACTATTAAAATATGATACAAACTGAAAAATTATTTGTAAAAAACATATTATTTCTTAATAAAATCTTTATATATCAAACTTTTTAGTTTTGAATTAGTGTTAGATCAAATCGAATAAAACTAAACCGTCTATAATTCAGGGGTTTTAAATTTCAAGTGTTAGATCATACGCTAGACATGATATATTTATTCTTCTCCACTTCTCTATCTAATCAGCTTAAATCAACAATTGCCTAATTCAGTTTTATGCTCGGATCATAATGCATGATTATTGAAATAGTACGACGGTTCAAATGTTTTATAACATAGTACTGAACTAATAATAATCATTTTGTTAGAAATAGTACCTCAAGTACCCTTTTGAGGAAATGAAGAGTGAGAGCCGAAGCAAGCAACACAAATCTAAGATCTTGATCGTGAAAAACGAAAAAAGAAGTCAAACCAACAAGAAACGCGGGCGAGTAGAAAAATAGCATCCCGTTTCTACTCGATAACTTCATCTCATTATTATCTTTCTTCGCAACACTTTCGCTCATGAACTTCGAATATTTCATATGTTTGCCTTTGATTTCCGTGTACCCGGCATTTGCGAGTGATGAGAGACTTATGAACGACATCGAGGTGACGAACAATGAAGATGGTGGTGGGAACATGAAGTTTAGCAAGATAGAAGGAATTGCCATTTTGGTACGATGTTTTTTGTTTTGTTTTTGTGGTCTTTGATGGGGGTGTATATATTGTCACATTTGGGGTTAAAAAAGGCATTCTGAATGAGGGTGTAGTGGGTACAAGTAGAGCCATTTTCAAACACAAACAAACGAGTGGTTGTAGATCTCAAACCAACAAGAGACATAAGTACGTTTTGGAAAGTGAATGTTTTTATTTGGTTGTTTAAAATGGTTTAGGAAAAGGGAAGACATAGCAATTTTTATCTGCAATTTCATCCCAAAATATAATTATGCATGTCTCTGATTTCTTTTTATCATATTTTACATTTCACTCATCTAATTAAGGGCATAATTATCTTTTAATATATAATTGCTCTACATGAATAAATATTGCTCTGTACGAATCAATTCCCTTAGAAAAATGTTGATAAAATGTAATAACCATTATATAATAAGTTAAAATGTGTCGGTATGGATTAACCCATAAGACTACCTGTATTAGTTTGGTCACCCCTGCCACCTCTGCGCCACATTAGCTTTCTCTCTCCCGATCAAACACATGACCAGACAGCGACCAATAGCCCGTAATGGGTGACCGTTCGATAATTTTTATTTTTTTTAATTTTAATTTTAATTAAAAACAATACATTAATACTAAAAAAAACATTACATTAATAATAAGAGTAAAAAGATAATAAAAGATAAATGGTTAATGATTTTTTTATTTATAAAATTATGAAAAAGGGTAAAAAAGGCAAAATGGGTAAAAAGAGTAAAAGATAAATGGTTTCAAGCCCTAATTTTTTTCTTCAGCCGTCGTTCACCCTTCTTCCTCAACTTGGCATTGCCTTCTCTCAACCTCTCGATCTCTTCTCCCTTGAATCTGGTAAGTTTTCCTCCATCATCAATCTCTCACTCAGCCAACTTGCTATCGGTCGACTACCCGACCATTGGAGGCAGGCGACGCGTCCGGGACGAAAGGCCGTAACGGGGGCGACAAGTCGGGCGTGGTGAACGTGGAGGTCGCGACCGGATTCCGGGTCATGCGATACGGGCAGTCTAACTACCTCTTTCAGTTAAGATTTTCAACTTTATACGAGCATAAAGTACCCAAATATTGTTTTAACAATGTTATAGATTTTTTTTCTTTTGTTATAGGATTAATCCTAATATCATATTTTTCTCTTTTATAATATTCATTTAGAACCTACAAAAAATATATTATAAAATAATCCAAATTAAGGAAATAATAAACACATACAAACACATTTAACCAGGCGTTAAACCCTCAAGGTCAGACATTTGGCGTTGATTTCGCGCAAAAGCCAATGCCTATTTGGCGCCACCAATTCTTGTTTGGCGTGTATTACATGTGCGATACCGAGCCCATGAATGATAGTTGTATTGGTAGATATCTATTTCGATGTAGTAAAAGCATAAATAAAAAAATAAAAAGAAATACATTTTTAATCTTTTTTAACTTTTTACACATTCATAATCGCCCATTTTGCATGTTTAGCCTTTCCGTGTTACAAATGTTGACTATAAGGTGATGTTTGGTTCGCTGAAATTTTTCGATGGAATTGGAATCTAGGAAAGAATTGGAATCTGTGAGGAATTGGATTCCAATTCCATATTTTGTTTGATTAACATGAAATGAAATTAAAATTCAGTTCAATATTTTGTTTGGTTGGTAGGAAATTGAATTGGAATTATACAGAATGACGAATTTGACCTTATTCATTTAGTGGTGGTGGTGGCGGTTAGTGGTGGCTGTGGCGGGTGGTCGTGAGGGTTGGTGGCGGTGGACGGGTGGTGGAGGCGGTGGTGCGGGTGGACGGGCGAAGGTGGTGGTGGTGGACGGGTGCTGGGGACGGCAATGGTGGTGGTGGCGGGCAGCGGAGATGGTGGTGGCGGCGGGCGGTGGTTGCGGGTGGTGGTGCTGGAGGTGGTGGAAATGGTGGTGACGGGTGTCGGCAATGGCGGTGGTGGAAGCGGTGGTGGTGGCGGCGGGCGACGGCGGTGGCGGCAGCGGGCGGTGGTAGTGGTGGTGGTGGACGGGTGGTGGGGTGGCGGGTGGTGGCCGGTTGTTGGTGGGTTTAGGTTAATGTATGTTTGAGGGTAGTAAAGTAATATTTCACATTCCCTCTACTTGGGATTTTAGAATCCTTCCATGGAGTGATGGAATCTAAATTCCATTGTTTGATTGAATTGATTCCCAAGTTGAATTCCAATTCCTCCCAACCAAACAAATGAATCTTTAGAATTTGGATTCCAATTCACTTAAATTCCTAAGGAATCATTCGAACCAAACGGGCCCTAAGTCTATCATTTCGTGTTTTAAATGATTAAGTCGTAAATAAATTGCCTTTTAGTCTTTAATTATGCTAAAACATTTGTGCACTACCTACCCGTTTTTCGTCTCTTATGTAGGTTTCGCTTGATATAACTGAATATTTGAGTAATGGTAATACACTAATACTTGCAACCTTAAAAGAATTTTTAGTTTAAGAAACAGAATAAAATACAAATAAATATAAGAGGTGAGGATTTTAGTTTATAAGGTCCGGATCCGGTGAGGACTCTTTTCCCGGTGAGGACTCTAAAAAAAACTCTAAAAATATCTAAAATAAATTTTTTTCAAAAAAAAATTCTTTTTTAAATATCAAAATCGCAGCCTATAAGATCAAAAAAAAAAATCAAAAATGATCCAAAAAAGAAATCTGGATCATAATTTTGAGGCACAAAAAAAATATAGATCATTATTATGATCCGCAAAATAAAGTGGATCATAATTTTTTTTTGTCAAATGTAGTAATAATCATGGGGGGTTATATATATTTTTTTCGGAATTTTTTGAAATTTTTTTGAAGTGTCTTTGCGAGTCCTCACCGTTTTTTGAGTCCTTGTAAGATCCCACTTCTTAGTTTATAAACGTTAAATGATGTTTTACCTTTTTGTATTCATAATAGAACTATGTGTTTTGAATAGTTATTTCCCATTAGATATAGTGTTTATTTTACAATAAAAATTAGTATACGATGGGAAAACATATGTGCATCAAGTTGCACCTAGTCTCTTCACTTGTTTGTCAGTTTTACTACATTAATATCATATTAGCAATTCTAAATTAACACATCTCTACCAATAAAACTTATTCGCTTCATTCATCACTTTGTCGAAGTTAAAATCTTTTTGCAAAATTTACAAGCACTCAAAAAACCTCTCTTTCTCTCTCAATTTCCCCCTCTTGTCGGTAATAAACCCAAGGAAATTTCAAATTGAAGAGGCCGAGCCAACGGTGTCATTTAACTGATGCTCATTGGCAAAAAACGACGAGCACCGTTGGTATGGGTCTCAAATGTAAGTTTGCAACAATACGGTAGGGTTATATTTGTTAATGTAAAAGTAAAATTTTAAATAATTTAGCTTTTGTTGTATCTAACTTTAAGGATGTCTCTAAAAATTTGAAGTTCTTGTACGAATAGATGAAAATGGTTGTCTATACAAGATTTAAATAAAAAACTTACACTATAGAGCAGTACTAACTTTGAGCAGCACTAAGTGGTTAGCAGCACTAACTGGAGCAGCACTAAGTGTTGAACAGTACTAACGAGCAGTAGTAACAAGGTTGAGAGCAGTAGTAACAAAGTTGAGAGCAGTAGTATCAAGGTTGAGCAGTACTAGCGAGCAGTAATACTAAGGTTGATCGAGCAGTATTAACTCGGACACGTGACGGCGTTCTAGTGGAGTAGCACGAGGATCTTGGTCGCACGGTGTATTTTGGAAAGAATTGAGAATACAAGACTTTTCTAGGGGAACTGTGGTTTCATTTGGTTTATATTAAGAAATCACTCAAAAAAATCTACTTTAAATTGGCTTAAGAGTTTAAAGAACTAGGCCTCTGTAAAACGGATCATGTACGGTCATATCTTTTCAAAAACTCCTCTGCCTAACTTATCTGTTTGGTTGTAATCAAGGTTCAAGAAAGCGTAAGGCATGGCGTAACGGCACTATCAAGCCTCAAACCATTGCGAGTCGTGGCGGACCATGGCGTTTTTTAAGGCGTGATTTAACGAGACAAAATTTTTATATAATTTATATGTATACATATATCAAATTTAAAAAAAAATCATAGCTTCATTGATTAATATAACAATTCATATATAAAGTTAACAAAAAGTGTTACAATTAAATTAATAATTATATATGTCATGATTATTTTTTTTAAATTCAATTTTTCAGGCGCCTTACAAAAAACTCGTAATAAGGCACGCCTTATCTCATGTCACGCCTAGTCTAGCCGCCATGGTCTGTTTCGTAACGTCGACGCTGCGTCTCACGCCTTTGCGACGCCATAGCGCGTTTTTTAGAACCTTGGTTGTAATAAAGGGAAGGTGTGGGGTGGGGGTGGGGGTAGTCGGTCATTAAAGTATTCATTTATTAGTTACCATCATTTGATTACAAAGTATAACCATCTTTGTACTAGCTTAGCCAACAAAAACAGACTAATAATAGTGACTGAAAGGAACTCATGAAGATGAAAGCCAACTAAAGGGAAGTTAAGTCGAATAAACATTTACTAGAAATTATGAGAATTGATTTTGCCACTACAAATTTTAATGGTTATATAACAATGTATAGATTTTACAGCTAACTGTACAGGTATATTATGTATTGGATGTGGTATATACCTTAAAAGTTATGATAGGAAAATCTCCCCCTAGAAATTATATTGTATATCAGAGTAAGAGATATTTCCGTCAATGGTAACAGATATTAAATCAGGATGACACCACGCACTTAGTTATTCACGACACTTTTACTTGAGATTTTTTGAGAAACGACTCCCGATTAGAGGTATGACTGTTTGCACCATACTTTTTTTATACTTTGCCTTTAGCGAGATTGCATATCATTATCATTGTTGTATATTATAACATATTTGTAATTTGTTAGTCGAATATATGAATCTACAAGTCTTAATTTGCAAGCGATGGTCGTCCACAAAATGAAGGTTTATCATGAATCATTTCTGTATATTTTTCTGAACGACAAATCATTTCTGTATATTAATGATATAACATGCTATTTTTTATAACTTTTTTGATGATTCCAAAATTTTGTTTGTTGAAACCGTGGTCTATGGCAACGGTTAGCAAAGCACGACTTAAGGTTATTAGTATGGTTCAACAAGACCACATCAATTATTTTCACATCGAACACATAAACAAACATATCACACTATTTTAATAAAAAATACACCATATGCCCACATCTACCATATGTGTAGGGACCCCACCGCATGATTAATTTTGATGCCCAGTTGCCCACCACACATTCTTATGTGGTTATGGGCATACTCTCATCACGAAACCGACCATGATGTGGAGGGGATGATGTTCCACATGCCTCCACGCCGTAGTTGCTTTGCCACCTAGACAATTATTTTCAGACTAAAATTTATTTATTTTTTAATACAACTTACTTTTATGAGTAAATTACACAGAAGCTCTTTGTGGTTTACCACTTATTACATCAACAGTCTCTAAACTTCGTTTATTACATTGTAATTCCCTGTTGTATGTATTTTGTTACACTGGACGTCCCTCGGTCTAACGTCCGTCAAATTGGCCGTTAAAATGCCCACGTGAGAAACAGGTGATGGGCAAAAGAGTCATTTTCCAAACTCCTCCTTCCCCAAAGTCTTTTATGTGTATAGATCACAGCAAACCCACCACCACACAACCACCATAAACACAAACCATCAAATATCAAAATCCATAAACACAAAATCTACAAATATCAATGTGATTTCACTTACTACAATTCTACCATGCATCTTCTTACTCTGTTTCTTTCATTCACTTTCTTCGTTGCTGCTTTCACCACCCCAGACGCCGTCGTCCTCCTCAATGTCAAAAACACTTAAATAGACGACCTTGATGATTTACTTAAAAATTTACTCGATTCCATTCCCGCCAGTAAATAGAACAGAATCACTTGTGATAATCAAACTCATGAGATTGTTTCCATTAACTTTAGTGATTTTGGGAAACTCACCGATCCTTTTCCGCCGGATTTTTCAGGGTTTCAACTCGGCGATTTAGCTTAGTTTATAACTACTTCAATGGTACTATATATATCTACCGCTTCGTTCTCTCTATATTCTTATATTACGTTTATAGATCTCTCCGGTAATCTGTTCATCGGGAAGTTACCGGAATTTGGACCAACGCTTGTTAATTTGAGAGTTCGCCGGCGATGCCGTCGAAGAAATTGTTATTGGGAAGATGGTGCGATGATATCGATGGTGCTGCGATGATGGTTACTGGTTCGGTAATGGTGAGAGGGTGTGGGGGGGATGATGTTCAACATCGGCTTGTGGGGGGTGATGCTGACGGGTTCGGTAATAGTGACCGGAGATGCGAGAAATGATAGCGGTTGTGGTGGCTGATAGCTCTGGGCTCTGGCTAGTGGCAGATGGTGTTCAACACCAGTGGCTTAGGGAAAAGGTTTTCTATGGAGGTGAGGCGATTTCAAAGCACAAGAGAAGGGTTTGAAGAAATAAAGGTTGGAAAATGACTTTTTTACCCATCATGTGCTTCTCACATGGGCATTTTAACGGCCAAATTGGACAGACGTTAGACCAAGTGTAACAAAATGCAAATATCAGGGACTTTCAGTGTAATAAACCAAGTTTAGGGACTGTGAGTGTAATAAGTGTCAAACCACAGAGACCTTCTATGTAATTTACTCTACTTTTATTATAAAATGTAAATAATTTTTTATTAATAAAAATAATACTTCCTCCGTATCAAAATAAGTGAATCACTTTTTTTCAGGGTGTATCAAAATAAGTGAATCACTTTATTAATTTACCTTATTCGGTAAGTTTTTATATTTAAAATTACTCATTTACCCTTATTTTATCTCTCTTTAAACATCATTAAAGGTGTTGGACCCATCCATTTTTATCATCTTCCTACATTTGACTTTGTCATCTATTTTAATTACCCCATTTAATTACAATAATATCTTATTACCTTATTTTACCTCAAAAAACTGTTATATTAGATTTAATTATAGTTAATAAAACTGTAATTTTTTCTAAAACAAATTAAAGAATTAATATCAATAAAAATAAACTTGTTTTGATATGTAGGGTAAACAATATAATATATATTTAAAGCTAATAGAAATTATTCTATCAAATGTTATATTAAAAAGTATTTACAAACTTAATACTTTTGTCACAAATTTAATCTTTTTTCTCTCTCACCTCATCATTCTATAAGAGTAAATTACACGGAAGGTTCCTGTGGTGTGTCATTTATTACAACCACATTCACTGGTCTTCGTTTATTACACTGGAAGTCCCTGGTGTATTCAATTTGTTACACCTGGCGTCCCTCTGTCAAACGGACGTTCAAAAATTCTGTTAAGTGATCCATGTGCACCTCACATGATGGGAAAAATCGTAATTTTCATTCCCCTTTTAAAGAGTAAAATTACACGGAAGGTCCCTGTGGTTTGCCACTTATTACATCTACAGTCCCTTAACTTTGTTATTACATCGAAAGTCCCTGGTGTATTCAATTTGTTACACCCGACGTCCCTCGGTCAAACGGACGTCTATAACATCTGTTAAGTGACATATGCACCTCACATGATGGGCACAATGATAATGCTCTGTAAATAAGTGATCATGAAGTTCGGTAAGAAAAAAATTAAAAAAAATCATAAATACACAAAACACATACCGTACAGTTCATTGTAGTCGTTTTTTTTATCATTCGTATCTCTTTCACTGCTCGATTGACCCACCATTGTTGATAAAATATGCTCAAATATTTAAGTTATATAGTTTGAGATGAAAAGATGCATATGTAAATGTATAATCGAATTACCAATACAAAGACCGGATTTACCGATTTTAAACCCGCTTGAAGACCTACCCGAACCGGGACCAGAACCGGTTTAATCGATCCGGTTCTCGGTCTTTAAAAATCCTATTTTTCGGTTCTCGGGTTTACCGGTTCAGTCCGATTTCGGAACCGAACACACCCCTAGAAGATACGTGTGGGGGAGGAAGGAGAATTATCATTGTTCTCATCATGTAAGGTGTACATGGGTCACTTAATAGATCTTTTAGACGTCCGTTTGACAGAGGGACGTCGAGTGTAACAAATTGAATACACTAGGGACTTCCAGTGTAATAAACGAAGTTCAGGGACTAGGGTTGCAATAACTAGCAAACCACAGGGACCTTCAGTGTAATTTACTCTTTAAAAAGGGAAGGGAAATTACCATTTTGCCCATCACGTGAGGTGCACATGGGTCACTTAACGGATGTTTTAATTAAACGTCCGTTTGACAGAGGGACGTCGGGTGTAACAAATTGAATACACCGGGGACTTCCAATGTAATAAATGAAGACCGGGGACTGTGGCTGTAATAAGTGATAAACCACAAGGACCTTACGTGTAATTTACTCATTCTATAATGAAATCATACATTCCAATTATTCTCATAATGATCATGATACGGACGTATCGTATGGAAGCTAGAACCCTAGCTTATCAATTTCGGTCAACCGAAATTACCAAGAACAATTGTGTTCAAGAACAAAGAGTTTCTTATTAACTTGCTATCCAACCAATTGATTACACGAAATATAAATAATAGCTAGAAAGATAAATCCTAAACAAACTATGATAAGGAACAAACAAGATAAATCCTAATAATAACAAACTAATGCTAATAGATAAACACGAATTGGTTGGATGTTTAAAAAGTTCGGTCCTTCTTCTTAGCCACTGTTTGTCGAGTCGGGTTGTGACGTCGTCGCCTGGGTCGGGTCTTCATATACGGTTATATCCGTATCATCCTCCCCGTCTAAAAAAGGACTCGACCTCGAGTCATTATCGCCTTCTGGTTCATAAGGTGATAAATCCGCAACATTGAAAGTGGCGGAAACTTTGTAATGGCCAGGAAGATCAACCTTATAAGCATTGTCATTAATACGTTTAAGTATACGAAATGGACCATCGGCCCTTGGTTGAAGTTTACTACTTCGGCCCGGTGGAAAACGTTCCTTACGTAAGTATATCCACACAAGATCGCCTTCGTTAAAAACCACCTTTTTACGATGTTTGTTTGCTCGTGTTTGGTATTGGAGGTTGTGTTTAACAATCTGATCACGTACCTTTTCATGCAACAACTTTATTTGATTTGCTTGTTCGTCCCCGTCAGCACTAAAATGTTGTTGCTCGAGTGATGGTGCAAGATCTAACGGAGTGAAAGGGTTGCGGCCGTATACGACAAGGAAAGGGCTGCGTCCCGTGGAGCTATGGTTCGAACGATTATAAGCAAACTCGGCTTGTGGGAGGACAAGATCCCACTTTTTGGGATGATCACCTACTAAGCTGCGCAACAAATTGCCTAAACTCCGGTTTGTGACTTCCGTTTGACCATCGGTTTGAGGATGGTGGGAAGTACTAAATTGTAATTTCGCACCCAAGCGTTTCCACAACGTGCGCCAAAAATGACTAACAAACTTGACATCCCGATCGGAGGTGATAGTTTTCGGGACGCCATGTAAGCGGACAATTTCATCAAAGTATAAACGAGCCACTTGTGATGCATCATAGGTCTTAACACAAGGTATAAAGTGAGCCATTTTAGAAAATCGATCAACGACCACCATGATTGAATCTTTCTTCCGTTGTGTTAAAGGTAAACCTAAAACGAAGTCAAGACTAACGTCTTCCCACGGCCGTTCCGGTGCGGGTAGCGGTGTGTACAGGCTCTGATTAGTGTGGTGTGTTTTGGCAATGTGACACACACGACATCGCTTAACAATTTTGGACACATCGCGGTTAAGCTTCGGCCAAAAGAACCGGTCTTGGACTAAGGCGATAGTTTTATCGCGGCCAAAATGTCCGGCTAGAGCTCCTTGGTGGCATTCAAGGATTATTGCTTCGCGGAAGGAGGAGAACGGAATACACAACCGGTTCCCTTTATATAGTAAACCATTTTTTTGTAAAAACTCGCGATACGGGGTACGGGTGCTGTTTGCCCAAATGGTTTTAAAGTCCGGATCGTCTTGATATAAATTGGATAGAGATTGAAACCCAGTGACCTCGAAAGCGACGGCGGTGGTGAGGATGGGTCGGCGGCTTAGAGCATCGGCGACTGAGTTTGCGGTACCGGCCTTGTGTCGGATCACAAAGTTGAAATCTTGAAGTGTCTCGACCCACTTCGCGTGGCGGGGATTGAGTTTTGCTTGTCCCTGAATAAACTTAAGAGCTTGGTGATTCGAATATAAAATAAATTCACCGGGTAACAAATAATGGCGCCAATATTCAAGACTTCGAACGATGGCGTAAAATTCTTTATCGTAGGTGCTATATCGTCGTCTTGTATCACTTAACTTTTCGCTAAAAAAAGCGATAGGTCGTTGTTGTTGGCTCAAGACGCCTCCAATACCGACGCCCGAAGCGTCACATTCAATTTGAAAAACATGTTCAAAGTTGGGAAGGGCGAGGACGGGTGCTTTTGTGACGGCATGTTTGAGTGTGTCAAACGCTTGTTGTGCCGGTTTGGACCACGTGAACTTACTTTGTTTCAAATGTTCAGTAATAGGTGCCACGATGGTGCTAAAATTGCGAATGAACCGCCGGTAGAAAGATGCGAGCCCGTGAAAACTGCGGATATCATGGAGAGATGTAGGTGGCGGCCAGGTGGTGATTGCCGAGACCTTGGACTCATCCATGCGAATGCCATTACCCGAAACTAGGTAACCCAAAAAGATGACCTCGGACGTGAGAAAATGACACTTTGTGGCATTTGCGTATAGTTTCTGTTGCCGTAGGACCAAAAAAATGTCACGAAGGTGGAGTAAGTGTTGGGTGACATCGTTGCTAAACACCAATATGTCATCGAAATAAACTACAACACAACGTCCGATGAATGGTTTAAAAATATGGTTCATGAGGCGCATGAACGTGCTAGGTGCGTTAGACAACCCAAAAGGCATAACCATCCACTCGTATAACCCATCGCGTGTTTTAAACGCGGTTTTCCACTCATCCCCGGGGCGCATGCGGATTTGATGGTACCCGCTGCGGAGGTCAATTTTTGAAAAGATGGATGCTCCGTGAAGGTGGTCAAGGAGATCATCAAAACGTGGTATAGGAAACCGATATTTAATAGTGATTTTGTTGACGACTCGGCTATCAATACACATGCGGAATTTGCCTCCGGGTTTTGGAACAAGTAATGCGGGTACGGCACAAGGACTCATGCTTTCGCGAATTAAGCCTTTATCCAAAAGTTCGGTCACCTGACGGTGTAATTCCGAGAATTCCTTGGGGTTCATGCGATAAGCGGGTTTATTTGGGATACTTGCGCCCGGAAGGAAGTCAATGCAATGTTGTATGTCCCTTTCGAGCGGTAGGCCCGTGGGGATGTCATCGGGGAATACATCGCTGAATTCGGTGAGTAATGGTTGTACTTCCGGTGGTATGTGTGGGATGGTCGGGTTTTCCTCCGTGATGAGGAGACCGAAAATAATGTGGCCCGGATCCGATGGGGGGGTTTTATTTAGTGTGGCAAATGTCGAGCCGGAGATGAGCATGGCTTCGGCGCCCGAGTCTCGTGGGTCGAGTGGTGCGAGGGTGATGTTGACCCCATCCTTTTTAAAGGAGTAAGTATTCCGAAACCCGTCATGTTTGGCCCTTCGATCATATTGCCAAGGTCGACCGAGTAACAAGTGACAAGCGTCCATAGGAAGGACTTCGCACCACAATTCGTCCGCATACTTATTCCCAATGGAGAATTGAACTAAACACCGGTGTGTCACTTTAATAATGTTACCTTTTTTTAACCAGGTAAGTTGGTATGGTTCGGGATGGGGTTGTAACGGAAGGTTAAGTTTTTCGACCATTGATGAGGCAACAATGTTTTCGCAACTCCCGCCATCAATGACAACGGTACAAACTTTCCCTTTTGACGTACATTTGGTCCGAAAAATGTTATTACGCAGCCACTGTGTATCCTCGGATGGATCATGAAGGGAGGTATTAAGGATGCGTTGGATAACGAGTGACTCACCCCGATCCGGATAAAGCACTTCAGTCGTGTCTTCACCGATTTCTTCCTCGGTATCGTACGAGGGGGTGGGTTCATCCACAAAAGCGACAACCTGCTTATTTGGGCACTCCCGTTTTAGATGCCCTATGCCTTGACATTTGTAACAACGAGCTGCTGGTGTTGGTCGTGATCCCGACGGAACAGTCGGTGGTGGGGGATCCGGTTTGACTGGATCGGTGCGGGGGTTGCTGTTTGGTACGGGTGCTCGATTAAAACGGTTCGGTGTAGACCGTTGTTTGCTTGCAAGTTGTTTTTCGACTCTTTGAGCTAACCTGCACACATCAGAAAAAGACCAATATTGTTGTAGGGATACGACATCGGAAATTTCCGGTCGTAAGGCCCCCAAAAAACGAGCGATGATCTGTTCATCATCTTCCTCCAACCCGCACCGCATACGTAAACGCTCAAACTCCATGATAAAGTCTTCAATAGAAAGTAAGTTTTGTTTGAGGTTGTGATAGTCTACGTATGAATCCTGTTTGTGATTAACAGGTAAAAACTTGGAACGGAGTAACCGTTTCATCTTGTCCCAAGTTTCGACTTTATGTTTACCCTGTCGTTGTCGTTGGTGTTGTACATGTTCCCACCACAACGAAGCATATTTACGTAAACGAATAGCGACAAGTTTTACCATTAGATCATCGGGGATTTGTTGAAGATCGAAGATTCGTTCAACGGTTTGAAGCCAATCAATAAAGTCGTCCGGTTGCATGCGGCCTTCAAATTCAGGGATCTGTGGTCGAATACCGAGTGCACGGAGGTGATCCCGTGGTGGCGGTGGTGGTGGTTGGTGTTGATGGCGCCGGCGGCCAAAAACATTGTAGTCGTGTTCTTCGTCCCACGCTACGGATTGGGTGTCGGAGTTATCCTCCTGTTCGGATTGGTTGAGCTCGAGCTCCCTAACCCGCTGTAGCAACCGATCGATTTCAGCGACGTCACGCGGGTCACGCTGTTCATGTCCGTTGCCTCTGGCGGCGACTCTACGGTGGTGACGGCGATCTTCCTCACGGCCGGACATCGTGATACAACCTGTTGGCTCTGATACCACTTGATACGGACGTATCGTATGGAAGCTAGAACCCTAGCTTATCAATTTCGGTCAACCGAAATTACCAAGAACAATTGTGTTCAAGAACAAAGAGTTTCTTATTAACTTGCTATCCAACCAATTGATTACACGAAATATAAATAATAGCTAGAAAGATAAATCCTAAACAAACTATGATAAGGAACAAACAAGATAAATCCTAATAATAACAAACTAAAGCTAATAGATAAACACGAATTGGTTGGATGTTTAAAAAGTTCGGTCCTTCTTCTTAGCCACTGTTTGTCGAGTCGGGTTGTGACGTCGTCGCCTGGGTCGGGTCTTCATATACGGTTATATCCGTATCAGATCATACTTGATGACGTAGTTTATGTTTGACAATACGAGTTGAAACAGCAAACTTTACCTGTGCGAGCTGGAGTTTTTTCTTAAACTTTACTTCCACAAGCTTTTTATTTAGGGGCTTTTATAAGCTTAACTTTTAAAAATAAAACCTAAAGCTATGTCATCTAAATAAAACTTTTTTTTTTCAGTCGAACTTTATCTAGGGGATTTTATAAGCTTGTTAATTTGAGTTTATAGGCTTAAATAAGTTAAAACTGTAAGTTATAAATTAATAAGCTACTAGCAGGGTACCCGCGTAATGCGGCGGCGGGTACCCTGTAACTAAGTTTTGAGGTGGCAATGGTGGTGCATAGTGGTGGCGGGCGGTGACGATAACAATTATAGTGGTGGATGATGGAGGTTGTAGTGTGTTACACATAGTGACCGTGGGTGATGGTACTCAAGGGTGACAACAATGGTAATTATAGTGGTGGGTGGTAGTGTGTTACAAATGGTGGTAGAGAGTTGTGAAGGGGGTTGTTAATACAATGACATGAGTATATATATTAATAAAAATAATATAACAAAGAGAATTGGCTGTTATTAACATCTATCTAAGTAGCTCAAATGGTTGGAGTTTTTAACTAATAACAAGGTTGCAAATTTGAGTCCCGCAACTATAAATTTTTAAAACACAAATATTTTCCAAAACAACAAGGGTCAAGGCTGAAATTTTACACTAAAAGATAAGGATTAGCAATAGTTTTTAATCTTTGGTAACTTATACTTGGAAAAAACGTTTTCATATCAAGCTGAAGATGAAGGAAAAGTCACTCTGAAAAGCAGATCAAGTGCTGATAGTGGCATTAACCTCCCTTCCTTCCTTATTACACCATTTGCTAAAATAGTACGAGCTTTCGGAGAAAAGAACCAAGGTCTTCCATATATGGACGATTGGTATATGTAAGGATACAAAATAAATATTAGTAATTATTTAAGTGACAGCACTATTACATTAAATTTACACGTTTCCTCAACGACACCACCATGAATCCATTAAAATGTTCCATCTCAAATTTGAAATCTTAACATCCTTAATTGTTGATGGCAAATAAACATAAACGGTGCACGTATAAAAGAGGATGCTTGAATAAACCTCACATAATGATAGTACAAACTCACCAACAACATATTATCGGATCGTATTTTGAATCCTCCAATTTAAGCAATCATTAAGCTGAAACACAAAACATTTCAATTTAGGAATCTAAAGAAATAGATAAAGTTTAACAAATGAATCAAGCTGAATATTTCTATTTAGAATACGAACCCAAGCCTCAGTTGGATATCCTGGATGTAAATTCTGAAAAATAACAGCCAATTCAGTTAGATGTCATGCATGTGATCCTTGAATCAGATGTAATGCATTTCATAAATACATTGCATTGACATGACTGTAAAATTTTGCTAATAAAATTAATATTTCTGTTAATTCATTTGAATATGAAAAACTGACTAAGATGGTTAAGAAGATATCAAAAGCATTAAACGATAAATCATTGTGTTAACTGTATCACAAATCTAAAGCCAACAACATGAATGTCAACAATTTTTATATTTAAAACATTGAAAAGTAAATACTAAAAAATTCGAATGAAACACTGGTTCTTTTACCGTGAGATTTTGATAAAAACATCTCTGAACTTTTTATATCGGAGACACTAACTTTTCCCTGCATATGAAATTTCATTAAATCATATGTGTAAACATAAGGGAAATTATCTTAAGAGAATAAATCAATAATGCAGCTTGAATAGGTTTACTCCTTATTAATCACAGCTTGAAGTTAGGTGAAGACAATATTGTAAACAGATACCTTAGAGAAGATAATTTCAACCGCTGGTGAGGGCGATTGCAGCTCCTTATCAGTTGTAACAGACATGCTATGAGCTTCACGGTCATGGTGCCCTAACCCGGTTAAGCATTGAGTAAGCAATGATGGTGCACGAATTCTGGAATAATCATAAATCTTTTAGAAGAAAAACCATAAAGCTTCTTCTCGAAGAGCTGTTTTAGGTTTCAAATTAGATGAAATATAAAACTACCAACATCAATGTAATCACTAAATCGTGGTCTGAAAATTAAATGAAAAAACCAGCAAGAACATCAAAATAATTCCTGAAATTAAATGAAAAGAGGGAGAAATTGGGATAACAGACCTATCCAAAGAAGGAGGTGGTGGTGGAGGCTGTGTGAACAGAGGGAGAGATCGACTGTAAGAGACATTTCGTTTCGGGTTGTGTAAATAAGAATTCCAAAGTTTTTCTTCCACTTTCCAATAAACAACCGTTTAGATGCCCAAGAAAGTAAAATAGAGGCATCTAATTGGCCAATTGGACGGTGTTAGGAAAATATTTAAGTAAGATATAGAACGTTGTTCAAAGGCAATCCATATATTCTTGTAGACCAGGTGGTGCGCCTTCTCGCCTGCATCTTGAGGGTCTCGTGTTCGAAACTTTGTATTGATATGTTTTTTGTGAACTCAAATTCTTTCCCAAAATAGGAAGAATTTGGCTGAATTTTCAGCCGGCTATTTATAGAAAAGTCCTAAATGCATATATATAGTAGAGATTAAAACTGAAGTTATATGCTCTCTTTTTTTGAAGTTTTAGATAAGCAAAACTAACCCTTACTTTGATTTGAAAGAAGTAATCTATCTATATCTCTCACTTATATATGGAGCAAGGACATAATTTTAATTTGATGACATGTACCAATAACATTGCTTCTTAATGATGACATGGATGCTGACTCAAAGGGCATAATAGACAATTAACTTCTTCTTTATATGGAAACATATTCATGTCTTCCCTCGCTTCATTTTTCGCCCATAACTTTGTTTTTTATTTGTAAACAAAAAATTTTAAGAAAATCAAAGTTCTTAAAATTGAATTCTTTACGAAATGAGTATAGGCATAAAAATTTGAAAAAAAAATGTCATGGTTGTAGATTGAGAATTCAATGATTAATTCATAGATTAAGCATAAACAAGTGATAATATAGGAAGATTAAGATGGATGAAATATTTGAACACTTTGGTATTGATGGGGGCTGCTACAATTTGGGCAAAGGTTATGCAAATTAGGTTACTACTTACCATATATACCTACCCAAAGTTTCAACTAAATACAAAATGGTCCATAGACTATTGGTTACAATAAATGTGACCCAACAATGGTTCAAACATTTTACGAAAAAAAATCTTATGATCTAAAAATGTAATTTAAATTTATTATGATCACAAAATGTTATAATCTCAAAATTTTTAAGAAAATCAAAGTTCTTAAAATTAAATTATTTACGAAATGAGTATAGTCATAAAAATTTGAAAAAAAAATATCATGGTTCAAACATTTTACGAAAAAAAATCTTATGATCTAAACGTGTAGTTTAAATTAATTATGATCACAAAATGTTATAATCACAAAAATTTTAAGAAAATAAAAGTTTTTAAAATTAAATTCTTTACGAAATGAGTATAGACATAAAAATTTGAACAAAAAAATGTCATGGTTCAAACATTTTACGAAAAAAAATCTCATGATCTAAAAATGTAATTTAAATTTATTATGGTCACAAAATGTTATGATCACAAAATGTTACGATCCAGATTTATTATAATCCAATTTTATTATGATCGAAAGTTATAATAATCAATGTTTAAAAATATTATGATCTAAAAATATTATAGTCTAAACATATTATTATCAACACTCACACATGAAATTGTTGATGATACTATGTTTAGCCTCGATCTTTACACCACATAATTCTTGTATACTATAAAAATGTCAGGTGTCACGCATCATATATTGAAGTTAAAGATAGATGCTCATGTAATGTGTTTGCAAAATATTGATCAGAAAGTAGATTTATGCAATAGAACTAGGCTAATATAATTGAAGGTAAGATCGTGACAAAGTTTGTACAATTTGTGTTATCCCACGTATGATTATTAGTTCTTACGACAAAACTATGCCTTTCAAATTGAGCCGAAGACAATTTCCTATTTAAGTACGTTTTTCAATGACTATTAAAAAAACCATGGGCGAACATTGTCACGGGTTGATTTGTTTGTCCAAATATCAGTATTCTCACATGACCAGCTATATGTTGATGTATCAAGAGTAAAGAGAAACAAATGCTTGAAAATTATTTGTTGCGACCAAGATTGTAACTATACAAACTCAACAATAAACGTCTTATACAATAAAATTTCGTTTTCTTTTTTGATTTATTTTTACCGATTATTCATGTACAACAAAACCTTTAATCATCATTTTAATAATAGTTGACCATATAATTTCTTACGTTTTTTTCATCATTATATATTATATTTCTTACAGCTAGCCCGACCATTGGGCGGTTATGAAACTAGTATTATATATAATAAAGGATACTTTTTTTGAATTCCTCCCACATTAATAAAGCCACTTGTCATTTTTGAAAAAACCACTTGGCAGTTTCGGCCAGGTAATGAATGACATGGAAGTACATGTCACTGAGCTCCTTGTGCGTGCGTGAGTGTATGCCAGACTGCCAGTATCCTTTATTTAAAACTTACAGTTATACATGATAATAATTATTAGAATATTATTCATGGTAATAATTATGGGAAACGTATAAGGTGACTGGTACAATTATGGAAATAATTGAAGTCTTTATACCGATTGAACGTGATTGCCAAAATCACCACGAAATTGTGGCATAACTTATGACATATGCCCATATTTTAGGACTTTATAATTGAAAGTTATTATCAAAATGGCAACATTATTACCCACGTAAAGTCCAGCTAAGCGCTACCCTTCACTTCCTTAAGGATGAAACCGAAAATCATGAAATTACAAATTCAAAAACCGAACTGAAAATCATGATCGGTGACTTCTTCTCCAAAATTCAATGTAATTTCCGTTTTGATTTTCCGATTCAAAGCCGAGTTAATGCACCCATTTCATCCAACCGGTTAGTAGATTGTTAGATATTTTTTAAGGTGTAAGGCTTGTGCCTTGTGAAAAGCTGGTTTGATTTGAAGATGCACGATTGACGTTTATAAGAAAAGCCTGGGATTGCCGGTAGGTTTGATAAATATGTTTCTGTTTTTTAAGTGAATCAATTATATTATGTAATTTTCCTTCTTCCTACTCAAATCCCCCAATTTATAGTAATTTCGTGTGTGTTAAAGCATCTCCAACCATAAACTCTATCCAAGTCACTCTATTTCTATATTTAGTGGGCCCATTAACTCTAAACAAAACTTCAACTCCAACCATAAACTCTATCCATCCCTTTAAAACTAGTGGGACCCATAACAATTATATTTTTAATTTATTTATTTTACATTACAAGCTTGCAAACACAAAACAAAATGAATTAAATAGAAATAAATATTAGATAATTAAATAAAAGTGGTGGGGTCCATTGATAGAGGGGGCATTCTCTCACTTCAAATATAGAGTGAGTTTTTCTCTCACTTTATATTTAGAGTGAGAGATAGAGGTGGGTTGGAGGAGAAAAACTTTAAATATAGAGATAGAGGGGATGATAGAGGTTGGTTGGAGATGCTCTTAGGGTTTAATTATTATTCAATTTGAGGAAGATTTGGATTGTAAATATCAAGAATTGAGGTTCAATCTAACAAGTTTTTAATATACACCTCTGTTTTCTTAATAAATGTGAATTAACACTAGAAGGCTGGCATAATTTATAAGTTTCAGAATTTGTAATATGGGATATGATTCATATGAATAAAACTAATTAGGAACCCTAATTAGTGTTTTATATGGGTTTCCACATCAGTTAATATCATTTATAATTTCTAGCAATGTTGTTGGGATAAAATCAAGTTATTACTGATGCTGCAAAGTAATACTGATGACTGTTACTACTGATGGTGCAGAAACACGAATTACTACTGATCTTGGACTTACTACTGATGATCATGTTTACTACTGATAACTATATTTGGAGCTGATCGTGTCCGAGATCTTCGTATAGATAGTTTAGAATTAATATCTTATTGTAATTCAATTGTAATCATTTCCTAGAATAACTAGGTTAATAGTTTAGGCTTCAAGGACTATTATAAATAGTTCCTTACGAATTATAAACGTACGTGTGTATTGATTCATTGTTAATATACATTGAAGCTTTTTGTGATAAACTGTGTTCTTAATATTTTGTATTCGATTACAGTTTACATTGTTCTTAATCAAATAACAAGAGTGTTAATCCGCTGTAACTTCTCTTTGTTAGTAGATCTGTGATTCAATAACTTGTTTGAGTTATTCGATCCTGACAAGTGGTATCAGAGCCTTAAGGTTTTAGATCTACGAATTAAGAACATCAAAAAGTTTCATACTTTCGAAATCAAAATTGTTAATCATGTCTGATAACAATGAAAGCACACATGCAAACAAAATTCCAATTCTCACTCCCAGCAACTTTGGGATGTGGAAAAACAGAATTAAGCAGTACATGCTTATTACTGATTATTCCATGTGGGAAGTTGTTCTTGAAGGCAACAAAACCATTCAGTCTCCATCAACAAGCTTATCAACTGAATCTGACAAACTCAAGTGTGAAAAAGAAAAGAAGGACAGAAGAATCGAACTTAAAGCCTTAAGCACTCTTTTGCTTGCTATTCCCAATGACTATCAACATTTATTTGTTGAATATGATGATGCTAAGAAGTTGTGGCAGACATTGGAGAAGAGGTTTGTTGGCACCAAAAGCATTAAAAGAAACATGAAGTCTGTTCTGAAGCAAGACTTTGAAAACTTCAAAGGACAGAAGGATGAGTCATTGTCACAAGTTTTTGATCGATTCAATAAACTTATTGGTGAACTCAATCAAGTTGGTGTTATACCAGACAATGATGATGTCAACCGGAAGTTCCTCAGATCACTTGGTGAAGAATGGTCTATGTATACTGTTATATATAGACAAGGAGATGCATTGGAAGAGAAAGAGTTGGATGAACTATACAATGAATTAAGAGTGTTTGAATCTGAGGTAAGTAATAAAACTCTTATTTGACCTTCAAATAATGCTGCTTTTGTGTCTAGTACAGGAACATGTCAAGATGCTGCAAAGAATGTTGAAATTGAAGATGTAGCAAGAGAATCCTTCTTTACTAGTCATGTACACATTGCATTGATTAGTGAAGATTTGGAACAACTCAATCCTGATGATCTGGAAGATATGGATATCAAATGGCAGATGACTATGCTGAGTTTAAGAACAAAAAGATTTCTCAAAAGAACCGGCAGACAAAATCTGACCTACAACAAAGGTGGTCGTGTTGGATTTGACAAGACCAAAGTCAAATGCTACAACTGCAACAATCTTGGTCACTTTGCTAGAGAATGTCCTAGCAAAGATCAAAGATCAAATTATAACAAGAACAGCACTTCAAACTCAACTGCATTAGTATCTCAAGAGGGTCAAGGTTATGACTGGAGCTTTCAAGCAGAGGAACATGCTCAAAACCAAGCTCTTATGGCATTTACTGACTCTACAACTGAGGAACATACTAAATCTTGCACTCCTGAATGCATTAAAGCATATAAAGAATTAGAAAAACTTAACAAAGAAACTCTTGATGAGATGATTTTAAATAGAAATAGAAGAATTGAATATATTGGTTGTATAGCTGATCTTGAAAACCAAATTAAAATCTATAAAATAACAGACCAAAAGATAAAAGATAAATTACTACAAACAACTTATGATAAAGAATATGCTGAGTTAAAATTGAAAGAAACTCTAATTAAACTAGAAGAATGTCAAATGGAATTAGAACAAAATAAATTAACTATTAAAAAGTTTGAAAGAAGTTTTAAAATAATTGATGAATTAACCAGTAATCAAACCACTGAAAAAGTTGTTCATGGGGTTGGATATCATGTTGTTCCACCTCCAACTAATTTTATTCCTCCTCTTAAGTCAAGCTCAGAAAGAATATTAAATGAACTAAAAATAGAAAGTCAAACTGAAACCAGTAATGATTCATCTGATGATGATCAGACAACAAATTCAACTGATACAAGTTATCATACCACACAAAGTCAAACTGAATCCCCTAAATATAATTCAGAAAATATACCAATCATTCTAAAAAAAGGAAATCAAAGAAACTTAAACCAATTAAAAGAACAAAGAAAGCCTGAAAGTGCTAAAACAACAAAATTAACATGTTTAATTTGCAACAAAGTCAATCACTTAGCAAATGATTGTCACTTCAATCCCATAAACTGAAAAGAATTTAAAGAATTCAAAGAAAATAAAGAAAAATTAAAAGAATTAAAGTTAAAACAAACTGCGAAAGCTAAATAAATTAAAAATACGCATGTTGAAGTCCGTAAATTTGGAAGAACTGCACAAAGATTTGTGCAAAATATCAGACATGGAAGTCCAAAAAGAAGAAATTATTTCAAAAATAATGGAAAACAAAATCAATTTCAAAGATATTCAAAGTTTTCTAACATCAGTAGGAACTATTCCAGGTTTACTACTGGTAAAGACCCTAATTACAATGTTGTCGGGTACAATTATCAAAACACTAGTGACTATGCTAAAAACTCATATTATCCAAATACTACTGGTCCATCAGTAGTAAAATACCCAAAGACCAAAAACTACGGGTATAAACCTAGGTCAGTAGTAAAACAAAATACCACTAACTGATGTGTTAAATCTAGTTATAAAAATATATCATTTTTCACTCCTAACCTAGACTACCACACTTTTAGGCAAGTATGACCTAATCGCGGATAATATAGCAAAGGTAAGTAAAAACGGGTATCGTCTCCTCAGGGAACAGTTAAGCTGACCGTAAGATTAAAACTAACTAAATTAATCTAGAGCAAAATATTTAATAAGGATTTTTATATTAAAGCTAAAATATTTATGGAATTAAAGTGAACTAAAATTACTTGACTAGGAATGATAAATAAACGACGAATTTTAGTGAATTGTTTTGAAGATTTAAAAGGGTATTCACCATGATTGAATTCTTCTAAGTCTACGTCTGATTATTAAGCTCCGATTACTTCTAATGTTATAGAGGTTACGGTACTAGATTCCTCTCAATCCCATTTAATAAACTAGACACAACTAATAGGAATTCCTTCTCTCAAAAGTTGTAATCTAATCACACCTCGGGTTGTTGATCTTAATAGGTTTGGATCACCTAAACCCTCTAACCTAGAACTTCCGTTACTACGGTTAGACTTCCGATTTATCCTAACTTATTGGAATCTAATTTCAATCTCTATTCCTAGTGGATCGCCATCTAGGTCACTTGAGCGAAAAGATGAGGATATTAATAACTAGTTCAAATGTTGTCAATAGTTAAACTAATCACCAATTAACAAATTAAACGACAAAGATCAAAAGTATAAACCGAAAGATTAATGCATTGACCAACAATATTCAAACATTGAAATCATAATCCTAAAATTAACCAAACATAGACCTAAAAGTCATCAATATATAATGAACTAAAAGGTTCTAGCACATAGACATGCTAGATGGATCAAGCATCAAACAAATACAATAAGTTAAAAACATAGTCAATAAGAACAAGGAATTGAACCAAACAATTGTTGATGTATGATGCCTTAAATCTTCTCCTACAATAATCTTCCTAGTTGCTTCGTACGTCTGGGATTTTTTCTTCTGTTCGTTCGTCCACAGCCTAAGCGGCTGTGGTTTCTCCGTGCGTAACTTCCACTCTGAACTCCTCCGTGAATTAATTGTGTGGTGGCCCTTTTATTCTTTCCATTCCACGTAACCTCCTTTTAATTCCAAAGTGGGCCGGGTGGCATTTTATCAATTTAATATGTGACCTCAATTAATTGTGTGGCCTTGGATTTAATTTGTGACCCACCTTTCTCTTTTTCTAATTTCCTTTCGTGGGCTCACAAAAGAATCAGATGGATTCTCAATTAAATCATGTGTTGGCTTCAATTAATTAAACATGGCTATATATTTTCGTGTATGCATATCCGTCTCAATGTTTTAGCCCCTTCCTTTTATTAATTTCGTGGCATAATTTGCTCCCAGTTGTGACCGGTTCGTAGATTTAAGGAGGAGTTCGTTTTTTCGCATATTTGGCTTGTTTTTTGTGTGTTTTAAAGTTATGACCTGCATTTTGCAAACATATAAGGATTAGGCATGAAAAGTATTATTTCCTTTATAAACTATGTATAAATTATAGAATACTGACGGATAAAAACATGTCTAAATCCGTCAATATCAGTAATAAACAACCAATAAAGAACAAAACTACATACAAAGCTCATCCATTTCGAAAATCTTACTCTTCAAAGGATGAACCCAAGACAAAACAAGCTTGGGTTCCCAAAATTAACTAATCCATTTATTTTATGTGTAGAGCATTCAGATTCCTGAAGAAGGAAGAACATGACACATTGATAGTGGATGCTCTAGACACATGACTGGAAATCTTCAAATTCTTAGAGATTTCAAGTCTTTTGAAGGTGGATATGTTGCTTTTGGAGAAAATCCAAGAGGTGGTAGGATTACAGGTAAATGTACAATATCAAATGGTAAGATTACTTTTGATGATGTATTTTATGTTGCTGAGCTTAAGTATAATCTGGTTAGTGTCTCACAAGTATGTGATAAAAAGAAAAAAATTCTTTTTACAGATATAGAGTGCATCATTCTTTCTCCTGACTTTATTTTAGATGAAAAATTTGTTGTGTTAAGAACACCAAGGAGAAATAATGTGTATTGCCTGGATATAGGGGGAGAACTCATTTCTTCAAATGAGATCAACTGTTTTATATCTATGGCAAACACAAATGAATCAGAACTCTGGCATAGAAGGATGTGTCACACAAATTTTAAAAATATGAATAATTTAGTCAAAAAGAATTTGGTAGTTGGATTACCTCAGAAAGAATTTATGTGTGATCATCACTGTGTTGCATGCCTGAAAGGTAAGCAACACAAGACTTCTCATAAGACCAAAGCAATCAACTCTATTTCTAACCCTTTGCAACTCTTACATATGGACCTTTTTGGACCTACAAATGTAATGAGTATTGGAAAGAAATAATAATGTCTTGTTATTACTGATGATTTTTCCAGATATACTTGGGTTTTCTTTCCTAGGACCAAAGATGAAACAAGTGAGATCATAAAGAATCTAGTAGTCAAACTGGAAAATACAAGAGATCTCAAAGTGAAAGCCATTAGATGTGATAATGGCACAGAATTCAAAAATACTAATCTAATTAACTTTTGTGATCTTAAGGGTATAGACAGGCAGTACAGCTCACCAAAAACTCCACAACAAAATGGTGTAGCTGAAAGAAGAAATAGAACAATTATTGAAGCAGCCAGATCCATGCTTGCAGATTCAAAATTACCAATAACTTTTTGGCCTGAAGCTGTTAATACTGCTTGTTATGTTCAAAACAGAGTATTAATAGTTAAGCCTCATTTTAAAACACCTTATGAACTTTTTAACAAAAGAAAACCCTCAATAAGTTTTCTAAAATCATTTGGTTGTCCTTGTACAATTTTAATTACAAGAGAACAAATTGGTAAGTTTGACTGCAAATCAGATGATGAAATCTTTGTAGGATATTCAACTCAAAGCAAATCTTACAGGGTGTTCAACAAAAGGCTAAGGATCATTGAAGAAAGTGTAAATGTATCCTTTAATGAAAATCTGATGAATGAACAGGGAAATGGTCCAGATTGGTTATTTAATATTGATAATCTAACCAAGTCTTTTGATGTTACTTATGAATGTAATGCAGGAGATTCAAACAAACAAAGTCAACAAGAAAGATCATAATCATTCAATGGTAGTCAAGAAATAATGAAATATATTCTAGTTGATACTGATCCCACAGTTAATACTGAGGACAGTAGTAACTCAGATAACCCCTAGGAATCTTGATACCAGTAACAACTCCAATTCTCAAAATACTACTGAGCCCAGTAGTAACTCAGAAACTCAAACAAATGATGATGAACCAACCAATAATGATGTCAGTACTAACAATGAACTACATGAACTGAATGAAGATCATGTTACTACTGATACCAGTAACAATGAAGAACTTTCACAAAATCCAGACAATCAAGAAGAAACATGGACAGATGCACAAATTCCTGAATCCAATGAGTCAAACCTTGATAGTCAATTGCTTGTTGACAAAGTTCCCAGCACTAGAACTGAAAAGAACCATCCTTTGATCCTAGTCCTAAGTGATGTCAACTCAAATATGCAGACAAGAAGCAAATTCAATTCATCATTAATTACAAACATGTGTAATATAAGTTTAATTTCTAATGAATGTATGTATGAATGCTTTCTGTCACAGGAGGAACCTAAGAAGATTCAACAAGCTATGAAAGACTCAAATTGGATTATAGCAATGCAAGAAGAACTTCTTCAATTCAAATTACAAGCTGTATGGACTCTTGTACCTCTACCAAAAGGAAAAAGACCCATTGGAACAAGATGGATCTTCAGAAACAAGAAAGATGAAATAGGTATGGTGATAAAAAATAAAGCCAGACTTGTAGCCCAAGGATATACTCAAGAAGAAGGAATAGACTATGATGAAGTATATGCACCTGTTGCTAGAATTGAAGCAATAAGGATATTTCTGGCATATGCTTCATTTAAGAAAATCAAAGTCTATCAAATGGATGTTAAAAGTGCATTCCTTTATGGGAAAATTGAAGAAGAAGTATATGTATGTCAACCTTCATGATTTGAAGATCCTGAACATGATGACTATGTCTACAAACTAGACAAAGCTCTATATGGCCTTCATCGGGCACCAAGAGCTTGGTATGACACATTATCATCATATTTACTGAAGAACAATTTCAAAAGAGGTGCAATTGACAAAACTCTGTTCACAAGAAAGGTCAAAGATGATATACTACTGGTCCAAATATATGTAGATGATATCATCTTTGGATCAACAAATGATCAATTGTGCAAAGAGTTTGAAGAATTAATGCAGATCAAATTCAAGATAAGCTCAATGGGTCCAATGAACTTCTTTCTTGGACTCCAAATCAATCAAAGATCAGATGGTATTTTGATCAATCAATCAAAATATGTCAGAGACATCTTGGAAAACTTTGCAATGAAAGAATGCAAAAGTGCAACCACACCAATGGAAACACACAAACACCTACATCCTGATGTTGAGGGGGAGGATGTAGATGAACATCTTTATAGATCAATGATAGGTTCTTTAATGTATTTAACTGCATCAAGACCTGACATTATGTATAGTGTTTGTGTATGTGCCAGGTATCAAGCAAGACCTAAGGAGCTACACTTGCAGGCTGTAAAAAGAATCTTCAGATACTTGAAGGGAAAACCTTCTCTTGGTCTTTGGTATCCACATGACTCACACTCATAGCCTACACAGATAGTGACTATGGTGGTGAATGTCAAGATAGAAAATCTACTACTGGTGGATGTCAATTCTTTGGATCAAGACTGGTGTCATGGCAATGCAAGAAATAGAAAAATGTGTCAACATCAACTGCTGAAGCAGAGTATGTAGCTGCATCTGCTTGCTGTGCTCAAGTTCTATGGATTCAAAATCAACTCCTAGACTTTGGTATCTCTATTCTTAAAACTCCTATTTTCATTGATAATCAAAGTGCTATTAGTATTGTGAATAATCCAGTAAAACATTCAAAAACCAAACATATTGAAATAAGATTTCACTTTATAAGGGATTGCAATGAAAAGAAATTAATAAAAGTGGAGAAAATTCATACTGACAATCAATTAGCCGATCTTTTTACAAAAGCATTTGATGTAGGAAGATTCAGCTTCTTGGTTAGCAGTATTGGAATGATTTTAATAACTTAATTTCATTATTAAATTATATGTAAAGTTTTTGTACAATATCTATATTTAAAAGTATGTTTTAATACTGGTTATTCATTATTACTGATCATGAGTTCCTCTTATAATTTAGTACTGATAAGGTTTTTCTTTAGAATTAGGTTAAGTATAAAAACAACAGTTACTACTGACGTTTCTATTACTGATACTTAGTTACTACTGATCGACCGTTATCTGAAAATTACGACATTTTACCATTCTAACCCCCATGAAAATAGTCGTTGGGTTATGATTCGAAGGGTATTTCGGTCATTTTACAGGTTAATTCGAAAAATATAAATAGCTGAATACGATTAGTTTAGCATTATCCTATCCTCGATCCGATAAACCCTACGATAAACCCTAATCTCTGCAAATCTCGATCAAAATCATGCATCAGTAACAAAGAAATTCATTCACCAAATCGTTCAAAAGATCAAACTCTCTCTGAAATCAAAATCTCAACATCAATTTTAAGATCAAAATCAAACAAATGGCTACACTAAAGTCTCTCGAAGTTCAAATAGATCTCAAATACTCAGAATTTCACAATATGTGTGCATTTTTAAGAAATCCCGATGGAACAAAGGATTTTAGTCCCATAGTCATGTTCCTAAAGAACTCATACATCAAATTTGCTTTGACTGTCAATCCCAAAGCCTATGAACAACACCTTGTTCACTTATGTGCTGAAAGGATTGAAGAAACAAATATGTTTAAAATCAAATCAATAGTAGATGGAAAGACTATCATCATCACAGAACAATCAATAAGACAACATCTACAATTGAATGATGAATCATGTATGTTTTCACTTCCTAAGGAGGATCTTGTTGAAACTCTTAAAAATATGGGGTATGAAGGAAGACTTGACATAGTCACTTTTCAAAAAGGTCTTCTTTCACCCCAATGGAAATTTCTTGTTCACACTATTCAACATTGTATCTCTCCCAAAAAGAGTACTTGGAATGAGTTCAACAAATCAATAGCATATGCTGTTGTTTGTTTGTGCACATGCCAAGTATTCAATTTTTCTAACATGATTTTTGAAGGAATGATTGCAAATATATCATCTACAAAAATTTTAATGTATCCAAGATTCCTTGCACATTAAATAAAAAGGTATACTCAAATATGAGAAAACAATTCAAATTTTCTGGAAAAGTTACTCCATTGTTTCAAAACATGATCTATGATCAACCCCCAACTAGAGAAGGTTCAACTCACCCAATTGAACCCCAACCCACTCCATCACCAAAAACAGCCCAAACACAATCCCAAAAGTCCACTCAATTACCCACACAAACAGATGTCCTGAATGTGTCCCAGGTACATGCAGATAAACCTCAGAGTGCTACTTTTCACTCTAAGGTAGACCAACCTAAAGCCAAACAAATTTCTACAACATATAAAAGGAAGAAACCTTCCTTAAAGGACACCAGGGGACCCATTGAGTCAGACTCCAGACTCCAAAAATTGTCCTCCAAGGAGGAGAGAGGACATGAGGAAAGGGCTCTCACTACTGATGCCCCAAAGGTGGGTGCACAGGCTAGTGAGAACATCATTAGGACCCAGACCTCGGCAACTTTAAGTGATGACTCATCCTTTGAGGCAGCACTTAAAGGACCCCAGTTCCAAGAAACCAAAAGGGGAGGTACTTCTGCTTCTTCTAGGAAGAAGAGGGTATCTAAACAACCCATTTCATCACCAAGTAGTGATGAGGGTAGCTTGCAACAACTTGAATTGACGGATAGGATGGAAAACCTCAAAGCCAATGTACCAACTAAGCCCAATGATCCACCCAAAGGGGCTGAGGGCAGTATTAAACCAACAAAATTGACGGATAGGAAGGAAAACCTTAAAACCATTGTACAACATTGCCTAAATCTTTTGAATTCTCAAGGAAAGACCATGAGCTACATGAAGCATTATATCAATACTCTGAACAGAAGACAGAAGAGGTTCGAGTACAGGCTTCAAAGACAATCAACTATCATCAGAAAATTACAGAAAAAGATTGAAAATAGTGAGGCTCAACAAGTTGAGATCACTAAGGGGGAGAAGGATCAAATTCAAGGAATGATTGATCATTCAATTGCAGCAGCAGTAGCCTCCCTCCTAAATCTAAAAGAAGTTCATGGTGAAACATGTCAAAGTTATGGTGAAGACATGTACAGAGGAGTAAGGAGTATGGATGAAGATGTTTTTGTGTCTGCAAATCAATCCCCAACAGCAGAACAAGAACATTCTCCGATTACTATTGAAGTCATAGAAACTACTGATCCTATGGATATTACTGATGCTAAGGAACAAGAGGTTGTTACTACTGATCCCATTGAGGAAGAAGAAATACCAGTAGAAAATATCCCAACAACAGAAACTATCATTCCTACTACTGATGCCCTAGCAGTAGTAACTACAACAACAACCTCACCAGTAGTAGACTCCTCAAAGCAGCTGAGTAACTACTGAACGACACCAGTAGTAACTACTTTGGTTACTACTGAAGATGAAGAAGAAATACCAGAAGTACTTGAACCAGCTGTGATCATCCCAAGGCCTCCAACTCCAGAACTAAAGCCACTTATCATACCTGACATTGATGATAATGTGAATTAGGATGATGTTGATGAATGTTCACTACCTCCTCACCCCAAGATACTTCCAGTGAACAAAATCAGTACATTTTCTCCATCAATAATTATTCCTGAAGTTATTGATATGAAATACACTCCACTATCTAAATGTGTTGGTAAAGGTAAAGAAAAATTTGATGATGAATACCCACACAGAGCATTAGGTCACTTTATGATGAATAAAATAAATTGTGTTAGACCTGCTAAGCAAGATAAGTGGAAGGTGAAAAGAATGAGGTATCTGAGGAAAGTTGCAAAGACTCAAGCTCTTGAAGATAAATGAATAGCTGAAGAAGAAAGACTCAAAAATGCAGCAATTCAAGATATTGAAATTTTTTTGGTAAAAGATCAACAAGCAGAGTTCAATAAACAAAGAAAGATAGAGGAAGAACATCTGAATTGTCTTGAAGATCTTGTTCTGAATGCAAAAGAGAAAAAGTTGACCTACCAGATGAATTATTTGAACAGAAGAACAAAATGATAGATTACTTGAAATCAAAAGGGCATAGTGCTAAGTCCTTTGGTAGAATAAAAATGATAACAATTATTGATAAATATTGTACTGCTAAAAAGAGGGAGTTAGCAGAAACAGAAGAAGAAGAAGTGAAAGAAAAGGTATTGGTTGAAATTGATCCTCAACTAGTGCTCACCAGAACACCAATGTCTGGTGAATCATCAAAACCGTCAGTAAATAAAAAGAAAAGAAAAGCTCTTCAAACAGAACAAGAGGCTAGGAAGAAATCAAAACAAACAGAACAAGATGTACAAGTACTTGATCTTCCTGTTGCTCCTCTTCAAGATAATCCAATTATCAATTGGAGACTTGTCAATGATGTCATAGAAGTTATAAGAGAAGATAAAACAACTCAGAGGTTTAATGCTTGGAAACCAATGGTTATGTCTTGTTCAAGAAGTGACATAATCAAAGTACTAATTATTGGTAAACCAAGGATGGCAAAGAAGTGATGGAGAAACTCAGGAGCTGGATACTTAACTCAAATGATAGATGCTGCTTTCTATCCAGATAATTATCCTGAAAATTTCACTAGCACAGAAAATGTATATGCTTGGAATGTGCTACCAACTGTTCATATGCACTTCTTTGAAAGAACAAGTAAAAAGTGTGAACTGTACTTATATGAAAAAGAATATCCACACTCAGAAGAAACCATGTATCAGATCACCACATGTTCATTTATGAGACCACATGACCTTGCAATGTTTCAAGAAAAGTATAATTACTTTGTGAAAAGAAATAGTAAATATATCATTGCACAGAGGAAACAACAAAACAAACAGACTTTAGAAGGTGATCAAAGAAGAGCTAAGCAGTTATAAGAGAAAAGAAAGAAGGAAGAAGAAGAAAAGAAACTTGATTAATTCAAAGTGAATTAACAAGTTTAGGGGGAGGTGTTGGGATAAAATCAAGTTATTACTGATGCTGCATAGTAATACTGATGACTGTTACTACTGATGGTGTAGAAACATGAATTACTACTGATCTTGGACTTACTACTGATGATCATGTTTACTACTGATAACTATATTTGGAGCTGATCGTGTCCGAGATCTTCGTATAGATAATTTAGAATTAATATCTTATTGTAATTCAATTGTAATTATTTCCTAGAATAACTAGGTTAATAGTTTAGGTTTCAAGGACTATTATAAATAGTTCCTTACGAATTGTAAACGTACGTGTGTATTGATTTATTGTTAATATACATTGAAGCTTTTTGTGATAAACTGTGTTCTTAATATTTTGTATTCGATTACGGTTTACATTGTTCTTAATTAAATAACAAGAGTGTTAATCCGCTGTAACTTCTCTTTGTTAGTAGATCTGTGATTCAATAACTTGTTTGAGTTATTCGATCCTGACAAATGTTTACGAATGAGGTTTTCTGTTACTTTGAACAGAAATGGTGTGGCTGACCTACAACAAATTTCAGAACTTCATTTTACAAGCTGCAGGAAATGGTCAAAATATTGCTTCTTTTTTGTTAGTTTTTGATTTTTTTTTTTCACTTTTATTTATATGTAAGTTAAAGCTTTGACTTTTTTTATTTTCTTTTAGGAATGATGATGGAGCATTTAATGGCTTCCCTTCTTCGTTGCTTTAATCTTGAATACAAACAAACAATCGCCCCTTGAAGATCCTGAAATCAAGCCCGAGAGGCCTAGAGACACTTTGTATGCAATTAAGATTAAATTATGCTTATTATTTTCTGTTTTTCCTCATTTGATAATGATTTTAGTGTTATTGTTTTTGTGTAATGCAGTTAGTGTGAGTGATATAGAAGCACTATATGAGTTGTTTAAGAAGATTAAAGGTGCTGTGATTGATGCCTAGACGGGCTAATTAATAAGGGTCGTAAATTGTGATCCATTTGGGTTTTTCTTATCTCTAACGGGACGAATGGGTTAGGCTAAAGGCTTAATTAGAAAAAAAATATAGAAAATAGGCCGTACATGTTGAAAGTCATTTGTAGGGCATTCAAATGCTTCAAAAACCTCCTAAGTCGGTTTACTTATTAATGAATTGCAATTGATTTAGGATTGTATAATGCTAACTGGCTAAATGTTTACGAATAAGGAAATTGGTCAATTGGGTCGAACGGGTTGAAGTTCATCCATAGGTATTTAAATGCATAAAAACTTCCTAGATGGCGTTATAATAGAGTTATTTGTGTAATCCAATAAATGGATTAAAAAATGTGTTTTCAGGTCATCCCAACCCGTTCTTCTCCTACTTAAAAATGACCCGTTTGACATATCACTTAATCCGCCTGACCCACCCATTTTACTACCCTATAATTTTGAGACCCAAGTGCTTTAAGTGGTGTCTATCATCCTTTTTACGGTTTCTACCCATTTTTTAAGGGATTACAAAATTCGGTTTCTAATTATCCTTAAATATATCTTAGGAAGAGTTCCAATGAGCACGAAGTTCATGATGGTGTTGACATTTTGAATCTTTCAGTGGGACCTAACAGCCCTCTGGCCATACCTGTTTGATGCAACCCTTTTATCAGCTGTAAAATGTGGATTTTTTGTTGCTCAATCAGTTGAACATAGTGGCCACTTTGCTAAATATTTGGTTTCCTATAGTCATTGGATTATGTATGTTGTTGCTGCTGTTGATGATTGAAGATGTAAAAATCATTGGGTTGTCACGAAATCTTTGTAAAAGCCATAGAGCAAATGTATAAAAATATAATAGAAACAAAGATTTGTATATTTTTACCCAATGTATAAAAAAAAGGACTTGTTATAGGGCAAATGTTGGCCTAATACCAATGCCACAACAAGTCACTTCCAATTATAGTTCAAGTAGATGATTTTATTTGTCAAACTCATAAGCTCAAAAATTGCTTATTTGCACGTCTTCAGTTAGGAGGTTTGTTGTACCATGGTTGGCTTGGAAAATTAGTGGCACAAGCTATGATTTGATGAGGATGAAATACATGTGACAATGAATATGTTACTTTAGTTATTGAACTTATATTTTTAAACTTTTGTAAGCCACCCGTGATAGGCTAATAGTGTAATACAATGACCTCCTGGTACTCTAGTTGTAGAGGGCAGCAAAAACTTGGTAACCATGAAGCTGCCAAAGATTCACAAACATGAATTTATAAGTTTCTTCATGTTTTCCTTGTCAAATGATTAGAGAATAATATGCTATTACTGAATGAATTATAATGTTAAGTCCTGGCAAACACAAATTGAAGTAGATTATGTGCAAAATGAAGTAGATTATGTGCTGTTAATAAAAAGTAATTTGCTTACATAGTTGATTCCTCTAAATTCTTATACTACTGCTAAGAACTTAAATTCAACGTGAATGAATGACATCTTTGATTTACGCCCTTTACTTACTAAATGCAAATCAAAGAAAACCCGGAAATTTTAAAAATTTGAGGAAATTTGAATCTCGAGCCAAATTGGGTTTAGTCTCGAATTAGTTAGCACCAAATTTCCAAGCAAATGCACACGTATATCCTAAAACAAATATTTTCATATTGTATGTCCGGGATAGGATTTAGTCTCGAATTAATTTCACAGGTAGATCTTAAATCAATTATGTTTACAACAAGAAATTATCCATGTCTCAGACGACACATATGGCGACCACATTTGCCGCAGCTACAAATAGCTCTATGATGATAATGTCAAACATTGAAATGATAAATGTATTTTGATTGATTTACACCCTTACTATAAATAAATAAATAATCATTATGAAATCTCATATAAATAGAAATCATAAGAAACTCTAATCATAATAACCTTAATGGACTTGAACCTAGATAATTGAGTTGGACCATCTAATAGACGACATGTGGTCGTTATATGTTTGACCAATATCCATTTTATTCAAAGCATATACCAACGACATATCATCAGGATGGGTTCGTTGAAATAAAATAAGTTACCCGAGCTTCTGAAAATATATGCCGACGACATGTCGTCGGGATAGATTAAAAAATATTTTTAGTTTTATTGTATTAGTGTTGAAGAAAAAAACGACTACCTTTTCGTGAACACATGTACCGCCATAGGATGATTACCAAAATGATGTTGTTTTGTTTAAGGATATAACGATGGTAGGAAGATAACAAATTCTCTCTTCTAATATTATTCTTTAATTTTTATACATGTATTAATCTAATAAGTATGAAGATAAGTAGGAAGATAAGACTGGATGGAATGGGCAGGGCCCGTGCTCGTGGGGGCTGATGTGGCCGAGGGCCACGGCGTGGTCGAGAGAACAAACAGTCAAACACTACTCTTTTATGATTGGTGTTTTTCTTTATTTCTTTTTGTTTTCTTGCTATTTCTAGCTTCTTTCTTCCCAGTGTAGTTAATGAATGTCTTTCTCGTTAATTCTTTTTCCCGAGTATATTTGTGACATGTTTTTGCATCCAATTTGTATTTACTACATATGTCTTAATTTGCGTGGCATTTACGAACATATGTTTATTGCCTTTTTGTATTTTTTTTATAGTAAACTTTACGTTATGTATTTTTTCTTTTACAAAATGTGTCAAGTATATATATCTACTAGCTTCATATTCCGCCTGACTGGGCGGACATGCTTCAAAAGATATATTAAAGAAAAATACCATCAAATATTAATACTTTTAAAATGACATAAGAATCCATAGTTTTAATGATAAGTTTGTACAAATTTTAATACATGAATAAATGTTACAGAAATTTTGAATAGTTTCTGTTATTTAAAGATAATATAGAGGAAGATTCGTATTAAGCCAGTATGTTTTGAATTCGTGTTCTGTAAATTTCCGGAATCCATAAAATTCAGAATTACCTTATTGGTTTGTTGTATACTTGATGTAGATATTTCCAGACTAATTGGGATAAATATTTACTTTAAATGAGTTTCAAAAGTTAGGAACTTTCCAAATTTAAAAAAAAAAATCATTAATTGCCCATACCAAGCCTGCGGATTTTATGACTTCATTCCTTATATTGCCATAAATTTGAATGAAATTCAACAGATTACCAAAATTAATCCGAATAATATTTAAAGTATATTTAAAAACTTCGTAATCTACCGGAGTTATTTATTTTTTTTTTTTTTGAACAGCAAAAAAAGAAGGCAACGGGTTGAGTTTCGGCATTAAACACTTGAGTCTAGCAAAAAGCTAGACAAACAAAATTACAAAGGGTTTTTTAACCAATCATCCCATGAAATCTTAAATTTATGATTTCGATGAGATATCCAAGAAAAGGAAACACAAACGAATACAATTAAACAACTCAGACTTTTTTAGACTACCATTATCAAAGATCAAAGAGTTTCTATATCTCCATAACATCCAACAAGTGGTAAAGCTTATAACTTGAAACTTCACCCTTTTGAAACTTGCGGTTGAGACGTTGTCGCGGAAAATGCACCAATCTTGAAAACTATTACCAACTTGAGCTGCTCCTAAATCACACCAAATGCAAATCATCCTCCAAATTTGTATCGCAAAGCTGCAACCAAAGAAAAGATGGGCCGAGGTCTCCATATTACCTTGGCAATTTGGACAGGAGATTACGTTAATCTCCAATCCTCTCCGCGAAAGATTTTTCCTGGTCGGAAGGCGATCCAAAGCAAGGCCCCAAATAAAAATGTTCACTTTAATTGGGACAATTTTGCACCAATTAGAATTATAATCAATACCCAGAAACAAGGAATTGTCGATAATTCTACGGGCACCCACACTGAAAACTCCATCTGAGGATCTAAGGACCAAATAAGCTTATCACTTCCCACTCCTATATTAGCACCGTTAAGAAGCACCTTTAAGTTTTCAAATTGTTCCGTTTTCAAACCGCCTTTAAGATCTCTCCTCCAATTCCACAACCACCCGCCTTCACTCCATTTTTTATTAACAAAACTTGCGTTTTCCAAATCAAGACGAAATAAACGGTTAAATGTTACAGAAAGAGGAGCATTGTCTAACCAAATGTCGGACCAAAATTTTATCTTATCACCACTAACCAGATTAAACCGAATGGAATTAAGATCAATCAACGAATTCTCATGCAAAATTTTTACGGAACCAATAATACGAGACCAAGTACCTTTAAGACCACTACCGGAGTTATTTTTATTTAAAATATATTATATTGAATGAGTTATTTACGAAATCATGTGACATATGAGGTGGTATTGGGAGCCAATGTGGATGCTTTAAAGTGATGAATTGGTAAAAATAACTCAAATCCAAGCCTCATATATAGAAGCCTCATATATAGAGGAAGATATTTTCAATTGATATGCTTGCTAAATATATAATTTAGATATCAATTTAAAACATGTATTAAGTTATTAACGAAAGAAGAACTGAGTGGTGGCATGGAAATTTACCAAAAGGTTTTAACACTTTTATTTCCCTTCATGGCGCTTTCGGACTATTAGATTTCATATTACGTCATTCGAACTTGCTCAATCTATTCAATTGCAGGGAACCTTGATTGGTCAATTATGCGATTAGGTAAAGCAACATTGGATAGGAACCGATTCGAACCCGAGTCATATTACCAATTAAATTGACTTAATTTCACTTCCAACTTGGCTACACCGGGGTAAGAAGGTGGAAATATAAACAAAAGGGAATGTATACCATACATTTATCACATGGAATATATATAAAATGCATACATCAAAGAAACATATTTTTACAAAGGTCTTGAATAGACAAAATAATTATGTACTTGATACTTGGAATATAGATGATAAACTGACTAATTAATTTGATAATTGTTAATTTGAACAGATTGAAGTTCTTGGTGATTATGTGTATAATCTTCTTGGTGATTATGTCACCCCATTAGCCGCCTCGCCCCTTGTTGCCAGTAACACGCCGCGGTGGTGGTACAGCTGCGTACGTTGCATAGAATAAATCAAAACATGTTCAAAACATTCTTTTGAAATTACCAAATATGAGCATAAATATGAATATAATAATTCAAGATTGGCATGATAATATTACTTAGAAGCATAAATTAATAATTAGTGGTTAAAACATGATTAGGTTATTGTTATTATTAACGAATAATGACCTTTTTTCTTGTCACATTTGGCGTCACCCCAACAGCTATAGCTGCCGCCCCAAGTACCGGTAGCCATTGGTGGCGGTGGTGTTGGCGTTGCTACTGCTCCTCCTCTTGCTTGGACGAATGTCACCATAGACGAAATGAGAGCAAATGCAAAAATAATAGCCAAGAAAAAAACAAAACCACCCTTAATTCCCATCTTCATAAATAGTCAAGTGCTATGCATAGTTACATCACTATATATATGTATATATATGCCAAAATTCAGATAATGTTTGGTCAATCTTATACGTTCTTTGTTACAAAAGTCATTCGTAAATATTTCAGTTCACATGTAATTAGGGGCGGATCTAGGTGTCACACAAACGACGACGTATAATTCTCCGTTGACAAAAATAAAAGAAAAAGAAAAACAATTTATATATAGTTCTATACACTACTGTCGCCATATGTGTCACAAAACGACGACGTTTAAATCTCCGGCGAGTGTAATAAAAGAAAAGCAAAAACAATTTTTAGTTAATCTATTGCAATGACTTGTCGTCACTATAGGTTGGTGGTTTTTTATTTCCAGAATCGATAATAAAAGAAAATCAAAAAGATTTTTGTTTTCTTCTATTGCGACGACATGTCGTTGGTATAGCGTTGGTCAAACATTTCAAGTGCCTGCCTATTTTTTTCGTTTCCCGCTAACTCTATTACGAAGACATGTCGTCGATATAATATTGGTCAAACTTGAGTTCTAGTCAACCCTGTATCGACGACATGTCGTCGGCATCGGTCGAGCGGTAGTGACGAAGTCTGGCGTCGCTATTGAGTTCGTCGCTATAGGGTGTATTTCTTATAGTGTCCAAATTTCACGAATGATTCAATTTATTTTTGTGGGTCCACCACTGATGTAATTCAAATACTAGTATATTTCTCGATGCGAGTTGCACCAAATTTCCGAGAAAAGGCACAAACTCTATTTACTAAAATAATCAATATGTTAATTTCACACTTTCTACAAGAATTTTCTGGCACAGTCCGTTGTTTTTATTGAGATTCTGTTACTCATTAAAGTCATCCATGACAATGGTTGTGGTTGTACGTGATGGTAAACTATCATGTTCGGATTATCTCTTCGTATGCTACAAGCTTTGACCTTTTAACCTTCAAATCATGTTTGACTTTAGATTAAATATGAACTCTTCACACATTTGTTGAAAAGTCTACATGGACATCTAATATGATGTAGAGTTATTTTACATAATAGAGACCATTTCACGCCATTTATAAATAGACGTATATTTTACATATTATGAATATATATATAAGAAGGAATTTCTCTTTTACTTTGAGCTACAATCATTAATTAACGTGTCTTCTGGTTTACCTAGTGTTTTAAAATCCGGGTTGAGCCGTCTGGTTTAATAGGTTAAATCGTGACCAAGTGAATAGAGCGAGTAAAAAGTATACCGATTTTTACTCACTAATGACACATTGTAATCCGATGCGTTTTTGTGAAACCCGGTGACCCGGATGACTTGAAAACCGTTTGTGCCCCCGGTTCCCTGAGCCCCTGATCCCTCGTTCCTCCGATATATCTGTGCCCTGTGCTTATGGGTGAGCAGAAAAAGAGGGTGACCCGAATCGTAACCGGAACCGCATCGGAACCGTAGGTTCCGAACCAGGAACCTGCTAGGAGGTTCCGGTTCCTAGAATCATGAAACAACCTAAGAGGTTTCGGTTCTGGTTCTCAAAATTAAGGAACTTGAAAATGCTGGATAACCGGTTACTCGATATATTTTTAAAGGTATCATATTTACAATTACACATTTACTATGTTTTTATAATTTTATTCACTTATTTCTATTTTAAACTATATTCGTAATCATTAGTCTGTATGATTTATTGTCTTGTTTATGTAGTTAATATTAGTTAAAATTTTACGAACTTAAAGACAGTGTAACCGGAACCAACCCTGGAACTGGTGTTTCCGGTTCCGAAAATTTAGGAACCTATTTTTCTAGTTGTGTAGCCGGTTCCAATATTTCAAGAACATGTGATTCCGGTTCTGATTTCGGTTATGATCGGAACCCGTCCCCGGTGCCCCTAGGAAAGAGTATTAAAGTGTTATTTTTAGTTCAAATTCTTAAAGAAGTAGAAAAAACTTCCACTCGTAATATATATCAAATCTTTAAAATAGAAAATAACAAAATTCATTCACAAATAAATCACATGCCATCCCGTAGTAAACAAACACGTATTAGCAGGTTTTGTAATCCGGCCACCCAAACCCTACTTCCTCAATCGCTTCACTTTCCGTTTATTTGTAAGATTCTCGAATTGTCTGCTTTTCCCTACACATGTTTTTGTATATCGCTTGTGTCTGAATCGAATTGATCTCTTCGTCATAATTTATAGTCAGGTTTTTCTCAATTTACTTCTTTCTTAGTCAAAAAGTGTTTAGATGTGAAATTAATTTTAAGTTATTCATTGCAGTGGTTGATTAGTTTCACGTAGTTATAATGATTTTGTGAAAAATTGTAGCATATATCATGTAGTATGGAAAGAGAATAATTTGGGGCTTTAGTTGAATCTGCTAAACTAAGGTTATTGACGTTTTCAAAACCTAATTTTGATTTCCCAGTTAGTGTTTACCTATTCTAAGTTTCGTAAAAGTTGCACCCAATAGCATTATTTGTTCAATCAGTTTAACTTGAAGTTTTTTTAGCAATTGAATGTGAAAATAGGGTTTTTTGAACCAAACTTCAATTCATTTTCCCTAATCTTGCTATTCAATCATATCGAGTCCTTAAGAAAAACAATTTTGTTTAGTAATAGAAATGAAAGCCTGGAAATTTATGTCCTCTAATTAAATTAGTTTGTTTTGCTTAAATGAGTCCCTCACTGATTGTTTTTTAGTAATTTAAACTTAATACTTTTTTTCGTTGAATGGCCTGTTTTAACCCGGACCCGTTTGATACCTTTTTAAAATAAATGACCCGTTTTGACCCGAATCCGTTTCAGCTCGTCACCTGAGCTGACCCAACCATTTTGCCACCTCGATCTAATTGGATGTTATATTCTATATGATATGTGAAGTTGACTTTATTACTTCTGTTACTGGGTTATTTTTGCTCCAAATGTGTAGTATTTTTTTACATGTTCCTGTTAAGATAAAATGTATTGACAAAAGTGTCTTTGTCTCTTATTTTATTCCAGATTAAAGTCAACAAAAATGGATATGAAGTCAACAAGGATGGAACTGAAATCGATATTGAAAGATATTGAGTATATGGGTAATACTTTCTTTCAAGATCTCAATTTTTATTAGTAAATTGGTTAGTTTCAAACTAACCCTTTGTTTTAATCTTGTGTTAATTATTATCACTTGATTTATTTGCATATATTCAGGTCCCTCACATATGACATGGAAAAAAAAGAAAGCTTTGGAAAACAAGAAAGTAGTTTCCCTTGGTGGAAAGGTAAATTGATTATTATTATTAAAAAAACGATAAAAATCATGCAAATTAATATCATGTTAATGAAGTGTATTCTTTAATATTGCAGCCTCCTAAGAAGCAAAGATTGCCATTAACCGTTGCACGAGTACAGATGAAAACACAGAAAGAAAGGGAACAAAAGATGTTACAAGAGGTTATTAATTTTCTTTATAATACTTTTTTTTTTATTGTTCACAATTTTTTAAATTTTAAATAGAATATAATTCTTGGGCAAGTTGGCGGGAACCATGCAAACCGTAGTAAACGGGCATCGGGCCCACGTAAACCCGAGGATAGAGTATTGATGTCAACCTAGGATGCACGGATACGCCACTTAGGGTGCCGCTCCCGTATCGGAAACGCCTAGGATACGTATACGCCTTGGATACTTGCCGGAAACGTTTCTCCGATGCCGGAAACGTTTCTGCGCCGTTTCTACGGCGTTTCAGGGGACGTATCCGTGTTTTTCAAAATTGTGTGATGGGTTATTTGAGTCTAATGAAGGCTAATGGAGTAATGGGCTTTTTGATCCATAAAAGATACGTCAATTCCCCTAAGCCCTTAAACCCGTACCCTCGTATCGTGATCAAAATTACGGCAATTCCCCTACTCTGTTTCAGCTTCATTCGTACGTACATGCTCTGCTTCATTCAATTCGATTAAACTTCAATTCGTCTTCTTTGTTTAACATATATACATATTTTTTATATTTTATATTTTCCGTATCTCTGCCGTATCCGTATCTTGAATTTTTTATTTTTGCCGTATCCCGTATCCGTAGCGTATCCGTATCCCGGTGCCGTATCCGTATCCGTGCAACATAGATGTCAACAGTTGGAAACTTTAGGAACGGTGTACTTGATGTTAAAGATTTATTGAAATTTAACAGTGATGGGCCCGAAACCCGTGGGTTTGTGTTTGGTGGTGATTTCGGTAACCACGGGTTTGTTGGTGGATCCACGGGTCGTGGGTCGGGTCATGGTGGCAAGAAAAAGGGTGGTAAAAAGAACCATGGTAAGAAAGGTGGTCGCCGAAAAGGCCATTAGAAGACATGAATGAATGATTTATTGGAATTTATATGGTTAGCAAATTTTGAAATGAGGTTTTAATGGAAATATTGTGCATGATTTTAACTTTCACCAACATTAATGCTTAATCTAACAATAACATGTTTAACTCGTAATGTATAATTGTTGTAAATTAGTATGATTTCTCCATAAACCAAACCTTAGTTAACTTTTAAACATTTTTTATAGGTTTGATCTTAAACCAAGTCATCTTTGCACCAATAAACATCCAATTATGAATAATAAATACTATTATTATGAATTAGTGTTCCATTGTATTTGTTTTTGTGAACAAACATGTTTTAATTTCATTTAGAAATAATGTTTGGTTAAAGTATAAGTTTTCTATGCATCCAAGTACCAACTAGATGTGGATATGGATATGATAGATGAATCAAACTTAATGGACATTGATATCGATATGAATACTGTTATATCTGACCTAAATATGTATTTGTTTTTACTTAGAGAAATAGTATCAATGGTGCTTATTTCATGTGTTTACTCATCACATGATAACATATGTAATTAACTAATTATCTTTTCTCATATCATCTTTTTATTTTGACATCTATCTTGATCACATAAGTAAACGTAATTAATAGGCATCAATAACATTTCTCTTTTACTTGTATCAACTCCGGCCAAATATATGCCCAAAAATTATAAAACTATAAACAAACATAATTAAAACAAATTAAGCCAATTTTACATTAATTATGTTCTTCATTATGTTTAAACTTTTATTTCTTTTATTTAAATTTGTTAGAGTTAGGTTCCGTATTATAGTCGTATTTTTTTATTTTATTTTTACATGAATTTGGTTGAAATGAAGAAAAATACATGGCATATATAAACATTATGATAAATTAGTGGTCTTGATAACAAAAGTTGTAAACTCGTATATTATCGATAATCAATTTAATTTTTCATGGTTAGTTATTGATAAAATTCAAATGCGTCAATTTTTTTCCAAATATAGAAAATGTTTTTTAGAGTAAAAATTTGTATTTGCATCCTCTCAAGATGCTTTAGGAAGTCACGTGGAAAGAGTGGACAAGAAACATTATGCCAAAGGGGAAAAACAAAGTACAAAGAACGCATTTGATTCAAACCTTCCATGGCAAGTAAAAATGGTGTATAAAATACCCATGGGTTAAAATGGCAAGATACCTTTTTTTCTCTCTTTTTAGTGGATAAAGTCTATTTATTAATGTTTCTTGAATTTCTTTTAGCAATATCCTTAATTTTGTGATGTTATAAGCTCACTTGGCAATACGACATGAAATTCTAAATGGTTGGAATTTCATAGATGTTTGTAAAAAGTTGTATGTGTACCCTACATATTTGGTCATTATCACACATATTTGGTCCTGTGTTTAATTTTAGAGAGAAAAATCAAATAATACTAAGGTGGCAATAATAATCACGATTACATTTAGTGACTGTTACTATCAGTCTAAGGAAATTATGATTCTACCGAAGCAAAAGATGAACCAAACCTCAGTTAGCTGCTTTTATTCAAAACAAGAAATTATGAGGTGTTAGCTTGGTTTAAAAAATTTGCCAATTGGTGGAAGATTCAGTTTACTTAAATTTGTTTTGGGAAGCCTAAAGATTTAAGAGCTAATTTCTTTTAGGGTGGTTCGGAGGGAGCAAGAAAGATTTCATGGGTTGCTACAGTGTCGCTCTTAATGATAAATCAAATGAGGGTTTAGGTATTGATAGTCTCAAAGCTTTTAATCTTATATATCCTCCTTTTAAAATGGATTGGCACTTCAAATTGTGTCACGGCTCTGTGTTGAAATCAATAATCCAGTCAATTCACGGGGTCTCATGTGGTCTCGTGGGTGGGAATTCATATCCTTCAAATTATTCATAAAAAAAAAATCAAGGTTAACATCTCTCTTGATCGTTGTTCATTAATTAGCCCCATTCGAGTTCACATTAATCTAGTGGAGTTTCATGGGCTTTTGGATCCGTCGGGACATTTCTCCTTTTCTTCACTTCATTGCACCTATGATGACTTTTCTCTTAAAAATGATTGATATTGATGACTTCAATTGGGAGGAAATTGCATAAATGATGTTATATGCATCCAAATTGTACAAATAATGCTGTTTTTGAAGCTTTTGCAAAAATAATGCTATCCCCTAGTGCCACACCCGGATCCCATTCCTTCCCCTAGTACCACACCCGGATCCCACTTAAGCCTGCACGAGTGTCTGTACCCTTCTGTCCTTGCGTACTTTCATGCAGGAAACCCTAGTACTACACCCGGATCCCCTTGGGGTATCCCCGAGCCACACGCCCGGATCCCCTAGGGGTATCCCCGAGTTGCAAGCCCGGATCCCCTTGGGGTATCCCCACTTGGCACGCCAGGATCCAACTCGATGCGGTCCTATATAAAACGTTTCCTACACATTACCACACATTTACCACACACATTTACCCCATTTCATTTAAAAAAAATTACTCTCCTTAATAGCAAAAAATCATGAGTTCATCGAATAATGAGTCTCCTCCGTATCACTACGTGCATGATTCGCCTCGTAATTATGTAGATGAGATTGAGTTCGAGAATTTGATAGCCGAAGATTATGCCGATCTACATGCAGAAGAATTTAATGACGAGATGCAAGTATATTTTCAAAATTACGAGCAGGCTGATTATGATAAACATATTGAAAAGCTGGCTGAAATAGGACCAGATGTTTTGCATCTCTGGCAATTTAAAATAAAGTTCGTGAAACATGTAGTAAAAAATCAAAGGATGGTATGCTAAAATCATAAATTTTTTTTTATATTTTTAATATTTGCTCAATTAACTAAAATCATATAATTTTGTTGTATTTTTAGACTATACCTGCTTGGTTTGTCAGGCAGCATAACTACCTCTTTCAGGATAAACATTGTATGATAGAAAGAGGCGATTCTCATGAAGTAATGAAGCTGGATGGTTATCCTGGGCAAGTTAAAATGAGTGGTGACTTCAGGAGATTTAAGAATGAAAACGGAATTCTGACTAACGAAGTTTGTACTTTTACCATAAATGCAGACTATCAGACTAATGGTAGAAATTTGATTTTTAGTGTTAAACGTGAGAATGAATGATATGTAATTTCAGTTTTAATGTATCACTTGAAATAAGAAACTTTTATTATATTTAAAATTATATTAGTTAAGTACCAATAAGAAACTTTTATTATATTTAATATTAAAAAACACACAACATTTTACATTCTACAATCATTGAGGAGGATTTGTTGTTTGAGGAGGATTTGTTGTCGGGCATTTCAGTCTGTTATGGCCTGGATTTCTACAAATCCCACAAAGTTTTGCCTTTCGTTCGTTTGCTGGCTTGTACTAGGCTGGTCCATCTCGTTGCGTCGTCTAACATGCTGCCTTCTCCCTCTCTTTGTTGATATTCTTCCTTCACTGGCTAACATTCTCCATTTAGCATCCTTCCAGAGGGCCACATGAGGTAGTGGTTTAAAGGCAATACTATATTGTTGTCTGTACGCCTCTGTTGTATACGCTATGTTCACAAGTGTTAGCGGGTCGACACCCATATGACCACAAACAGCAATAACATGTGAACATGGAAAGCGCAACGTCTGCCACTTCCCACACGTACACCCACGCCTGTTCCCTTTTGTACTTATGAAATTGACTGTGTAATCGTTCCCACCACTCTCACCGGTTTGAATCCTTGACTTCACACTGAAAATCTGTTTCACGTAATCAAAGGGCATTACTTCATGAAATGTTGCTTGACGGGTGCACTTGTTGAAAAGAGTCCACATACGTGAGGGTAGTGGCGTCTCGCAATTAGACGAGATTTCAGCATGCTTGGTGAATTGCTTGACAGTTTTGATGAATGTGAAGTCAATCAGAGCCTTAATCGGAAGATGCCTAGCTCCACGCAACACATTGTTGTAACTCTCTGCAATATTCGATGTTAGGTTTCCCCAACGTCGGTGGCCGTTGTCTCTAAAGAGGGTCCACTTATCTAACCCAATCTGCTCCAAATACACCCACCCGTCCGCGTCTATAGATTTCATTTCACGTATGGCTTCCTTGTACTTACGCTTTTGAGTCGTGCTACCTATGATCCAACACAATTGCTTCATTCGATGGTTCTTGAAACGGCTGTTGAAGTTGCTTCTGATATGCCTTAGGCAGTATCTATGGTATGCATATGGCTCTTTCCAGTCATCAAGTTCTTGCATTGCATTTAGAATCCCATGATGCCTATCAGAAATGACACCTAGCACTCTTGGACTGTCATTTACAACAAAATACCTTAGTTGTTCCAAAAACCATTTCCATGATTCGTTTGACTCCTCGTCAACAATGGCATACGCGAGAGGTAGAATATGATTATTGGCGTCTTTTGTGACGGCAGTCAGCAACTTCCCTTTGTACGCACCTTTTAAAAAGGTCCCGTCTATACATATAATAGGAATGCAATGACGAAAGGCCGCAATTGCTGGACCAAAAGCCCAGAAAACAGATTTGAAAATTTTCAACTCGGGGTTGTTAGTTCGTTCGACTATCCACTCGACAATTGTGGACGGGTTTGACTTCTTTAGAGCACGAATGTACTTAGGCAACTCATCAAAGTTGCTTTCCCAACTCCCGAATAGTCTCTCTATGGCAATTTTCCTAGCACGCCAAGCTTTGGAGTAGGATATGTCATTCCCATTGTATTCTTTGATATCTGCCAGGATTTGTTTAACAGGGTATGCGATATCTTTACAGACATAATGGAATATGCGGATGGCTACGACCTTCGCTGTCAAACATTTGTTATTCGAGCCTCGCACTACCCCACTACAAATGTGCACATTTCTCCATGACCTTATTTGCCAAAGCCTTTCCCTCTGCTTCTTTATGGCTCTGACGTACCAATTACATAAAGCTGCTCTGGGTTGTCTATTACTCTGGGTGCCTTCTGTTTGAGTATCGCCAGGGTTGTTTTCACCAGAGTTGTTTTCACCAGTGTTGCCGCCACCAGAGTTGTTATCACTAGAGTTGTTAACACCGGGGTTGTTATCTCCCTTTTTACGAGTACTGCACCTAGCACTCCACTTTGAAAGTGTGCTTTCAATAACCTTGATCTGCCTAGTTTGTTTTATATTCCAACTCCTCACGGCATCAATCAACTCTTGCTTGCTAGAAAAATACATACCAATTCGAATCTCATCTGGATAATCGGACCTCCAAAAAAGCATATGCTCTTCATCTTCCTGTAATAGGCCGTGATTATCAGCCTCAGTGTCTTCCTGTGTTTCCCATTGACTATAGTCATACAAAGGCAATTGAGGTGTTTGCTGAGCTTCATGGTTGCCTTGATCGTCACCATCATCATCAGATTCTTCGGATGCTTCAGCGCCATCCGGGTCAAATTCGTCTCTGGTATCCGCACTTCCTTCAGATTGTGGTTCGTCCTCCGATCTGTCGAACTCATGATTTTCATTGTTATTAAAATCTTGATATTGCGTAACTGGCTCTGGTGCGGTACCTAGTTCTACCACTGAAAGATCTTGGAACGCAGCCGTCGAAGGACCCGCCATATCAAAACCTTGATAATGCGTTGGCGGTTCTGGTGCAGAAAATTGTTGGAACGCAGACGTCGAAGGACCCGCCATATCAAAACCTTGATAATGCGTTGGCGGTTCTGGTGCAGAAAATTGTTGGAACGTTAACGGTTGTTGTGATGAAAAATGTCGGAACGCAGACGGTGAAGGACCCGCCATATCAAAATCTTGGTACTGCGTTGGCGGTTCTGGTTCTGAAAAATGTCGGAACGCAGACGGTGAAGGACCCGCCATATCAAAACCTTGATACTGCGTTGACGGTTCTGGTGCTGAAAAAATTTGAAAAATGTTGGAGTCAGCTTGACGTGGTTGTGGCTTGATATACTCAATCTTCACAATAATATCGCCCATGAATTTTTCGTTCAAAGAGGCGATGTAATATAAGGTTTTTAAAGATTCATCACTTGTAATTTCAGAATCAACGAAATTTCCGTGATATTCATAACATAAGGTAAACCTTAATTTGTATTGCTCTTTCGAAACCATAACATGTCTGTAAACCAATCTCTCAAAATCTTCGTAATTATATTCGCTTAGAAAAAGAAGAGAACTTCTGTGCATGTTTACATCGCCTAGTACCGTACCATTTTCGTAACGAATGTTATCATCACCCCCAATATATATTAACAAGGAAAGGGTTCGTTAAAGCCATGTTGAATGATTTTTTTGGTGAAATGTAGTTGATTGGAAGTTTAATCTTGGTGAAATGTGGTAGAAAAATATTGAAATTGTTGGTGAATAATGATGATAATATTAACTGATCTGATGATACTTTATATAGGTGAATTACAAGTATGGGTAGATGTTACTTATTAAAAAGAAATAAAGCGCCTGAATTTAATCTTTGTATCATATCCGGACAAAAAGAAATAAATTAACACATGGTTGATGTGACAGCACAAGGGGATCCGGGTGTGCTAGACGGGGATCCGTATGGGATCCGGGCGTGTTAGTCGGGGATCCGTAGGGGATCCGGGCGCCTTACTCGGGGATCGTGCTAGAAGACAAATAAAGAGTACACACTTATTTAAAAAAGACCCGTGAGATGCTCACAAACAAACAACAACAGCCTTATTTAAAAAAGACCCGTGAAGACTCGTGCTTGATTTGACCACCCAACAGAATCCGGGCGTGACAGTCGGGGATCCAGTGGGATCCGGGCGCTGCAGTCGGGGATCCTAGGGAATCCGGGTGTCTTACTTGGGGATCGTTTGCTAAAAGACAAATTCAACATCAACACAACCAGCTTTATCACGTGAATTGTAAGAATCGGATAAAGAGTCTTCAATACAATCAACTACCATAAATTTATTACGAACTCTATAAATGCATCTTTAAAACATCACAACTATCTCACTCAAAACTGTCACGTACAAAAAACTATCACACTCAAAAAATTTCATAACTAAAAACCATCGCAATCAGTACTCCCACCAAATTTGTAAGAAATGGAGAATGTTGGAATTGTCCCCGGACCGACGAACCCTGAGTTGTTATTTATAAATACCGATCACCGAGCATATCATGTGTTTCACAGTCTCAAGGAGGATCGTCCGTTAAATGTCAGACGTGCTGACAAAAATTTGTTATTCTGGGTAAGAGACAACCCAATTGATGAGCGTGTGATGTATCACATACGTCGGGCTGGTTTGGCAGAAGTTTTCGTCTGTGGTTACAAAAACGTTGACCACGGTCTCATCACAGCACTGGTAGAGAGATGGCGTCCAGAAATGCATACATTTCACCTACCATTTGGTGAGGTTACCGTGACCCTGGAAGACGTACAAGTTATTTGGGGTTTACGGACCGATGGCAATCCGGTTACAGGTGATGAACCGGGATACACTTATGCGCGTGTTATCGATAAATTTTATACGTTGCTCGGTTTCGCACCGCCATCGCGAAAATTCAAAGGCAGCCAGGTCAGTGCTAGATATATGATGGAAATGTTAATGGAGCCTCTGCCACAGGATCCGACTGACGAACAATTGGAGCAAAAAGCCAGGCATTATATACTAATGCTTTTAAATGGTTGCTTATTTCCGGATTCAACTGATAGTTTAGTCCAGATGTATTTTTTAGTGTTGATTGAAGACCTGGATGCTTGCGGCCGACTTAGTTGGGGTGGGGCTGTACTGGCCAGTCTCTACCGAAACTTGTGCAAAACAACTATGCACAACGTCCTAGAAATTGGTGGCCCTACGATGTTGTTGCAGATTTGGGCCTGGAGCAGGTTTAAGATGTTTTCTCCACTGCTGAAAGAAATTACTCCTGATCTGGTAGTTGGAAAACCATTTGGTTGTAGGTATGTAATTCCAAGTGATTATATTAAAATTATTAATAACTATAAATGATGCTATATTTTTGCATGTATAAACATACAGATTCAACCAGCCCCTTAGTTTCGCGGGGTCAGTCAAGACCGTCTTGTTTCAGTTTCGGTCGATGTTAAGTGCGTTACAGGAATCAGAGGTACTCTGCTATTAAATTTAAAAAAAAAACAAATTTTTGAACTTACAAATTAATCAAACTTTTGCAGTTCGTGTGGACTCCATACCAACAAGATCTACACCTTCTAGCCCCTCCGTGTAGGACCGATACGGGATGTTGGCTAAGTCAAACATATGTTATTTTTTGGGAGATTGCTGAGCAGTATTTGCCCAGCAGGGTTATGAGACAATTTGGCTTTGTCCAATTTATTCCTCAACCACCACTCTCAAACAGATACGAACATGAGGACTTACATATTAAGTCTCGTAGAGGGGTACCGCAAAAAGAAGTTGGAAACGGGAGTTAAGAAATCAAATACAACATTGGAACAACCGTTACCAATATCTCATCCAGGGCCAATACTCGAATTTTCCTCAAACTGAACCTGGTTATATGACATGGTATTGGCCTCGTACTGTGCTCCATATTACAAATCCAACTCCTGGAGCGCAAAACTACTCTCGGTCCTACAATCAGGGCGGAAATTTAAATGTTGCGGTAATAAATAATAATTATAGAACAATAATCATAATAATGTATGTATTATTTTACATTTAAATAATACGTATTAAATGTATGTAGGTTGACGGGTTAAGCCACGTGCAACAACAGGTGCAAAGGATGATGCAAGAGCAAGATGATCCAGCATTGCATCAGTTTGGGCAGCAAATCTTGCAAACGTCGGGAGATTATTTGCATTATGCACATGGAGATGACCGTCCGACATATTTTTCACCTCATGTGGCACCCGTCACTCAGCCATCCTTCGGCACACAGTTGACTCAGGAGCAAAGGCAGCATAGGCCTAGATGGATGCGGCCAAGAGGGGCTCGTCAAGATCCTGAAGCCGGGTCCTCCCACCAGCATAATGCTGGTGGTTCAGGGTCCTCCCACCAGTATCAAAATGAAAATGTGGGAACATCCAACCAGTACAACGCTGGTGGTTCAGGGTCCTCCCCCCAGCATCAAACTACATATATGGACACATCGAACCAGTATAATACTGGTGGTGTGGGGCTATCAGACCAGGAGGCTTATCGAGTCAATATGGACTTTCTCCAGGGTGGTTCAAGTATGCAATACGAAATGAATACCGGTGGTGACCAATTTTCTCAAAACATACTTAATATGAGTCATATACAGTCTCCTATGGGAGATGCTTGGGTCACACCTGCAAATTATGCCAGTTTTGGGCAGCAATTTTCTGGAGATAGTATCTTTGGAAATATAAATCCTTATTACCAGCTCGGAGATTCTAGTCAACCGCCAAATAGAGCTGTTAGTCCGGTTCCGTTAAACTTGGATTTTGACTTGAACAACCCTGGAGAAAGTGAAGAAGATGGCGATGGAGGTAGGAGAAGAAGAATCAGAAGACCACCTCCTTGTGGTACGGGCGGTACATTAGGACACCGTCATTAGCTTTTTTTTCAATATAAATGTAATTGTAAGAAAACTATGATATAAATATAAATGTAATTTTTTTGACTTTTGCAATCAACGTAACTTTCGCACCCGTGTTTTTTTTTTTTACGAATTTTATATGCATGGAAACCTTGACCCGGGTACTACAAATCCTGTATATATAATTACGTCCAAAACCTTCAAAATTTGAAGTTATTCATGCATGAAAATAGCATTTTGAATGTTTTTGCGTTACAAAAAACAAATTTTTTGCATTTTCGAATTATCATAACTCTTTCATTACTTTTCTTTTTGGTCTAATTCTTTTTCATATGTTTACGTACTCATCAATACCGCAACTATCTTTTAGAAAGTTAAATCTGAATTACTAAAAAGTGTACTCTATTAAGCTCGAAAGTTACACATTTATTTTTTTTCGCTAATTTTTTTTTTAAGTAATTGATTTTTAAATGACAAGCAAACACAAACATCAAGATTCCATAAAATAATACCAAATACAATTGAAATTTTAATCTAAATCATCAAACAAATCCACGGATCTAAAAGGAAAAATTTCAGGTTGCGATTCTAAAATACGATAGCTGTACAAATCACGAGCCATAAGTTGTCGATAACCCGTAGCAATCTGATTATTATCGACGACTCCCTCTTGCTTGATTGATTTCCCTGTTACCAGATAATGCATAAACTTACAAACAAACACAGCAGAGTCTTCTTCCCTTTCTTGAGGTATGCGTTTGGCGAGCCCAAGATTCGCCTTAACTTGGGGGTTTCTTTCTTCATAGGAGAAACTCCTTTTAAAACCGGGCAAAACATCTCGCCAACGTTTTAGGGTTGCCTTAAGCACGTCATGGTTTATGGAACGACGACAACTGCAAATTAAAGATGTATCGTTGCTAACAAGATCCATCTGCACAAGCAACCAAACGTTATCATTTAAACGTAACGGGATGTATAAGACATCTAGGTCCCCCCAAGCGGGGTAAGGTGTCAAGCTGCCATCTGCATATTGTAAAGCATCTGATCCGTGAGGTGGTAAGAGTAGAGACTCAAACTTGGTAGGCATTATTGCCCATCGCTTATATTCTCCAGTTTTATAGCCAACATACCACCGATAACGCATCCATCTTTTAACCCAACAATCTATATGCTGTAATAAATATACAATTATTTTTACCTTTGAGATTTTATTGAAAAATATTGATAATAACATAATTAAATTACGTACCGCACGGAACAAAACAGAGCTGGAATTTTCATCTAACAGGGTACTCCAAAACTCCCTAGGTACCTGGGTACGACCTAAGAATACAATATAGCAAAAGGTTTCATTCCCGCGCCTATCCCCGTTCAAATAAAATTCCTCCACACTCCTAGCCCAACCATACTCCTCAACCAAGTCAATTGTGTCTGGTTGTTCAATACCTATTGAGGAGTTTTGAGTTTGCTGCTCAACAACATGTAATGTCGGTGGAGGCATTTCCCTCGTACGTCGCATATCCGACTCCTCCTCCATCGCCCCTTCATAAGCCAGGTTATCCATTTTATGAAGGGTACGTTGCATCTCTTCCATGATAAGTCGAAGCTCACGGGCTCGAGCTTGTTCACGCATTAGGTCAACTCTCTCGTCTAACATCTCAAGCTGTAGGTTAAGTTCATATATTAAGGCTTTTTGACTTCGCCACATCGTAATAAAAAATGCTACTTTCTTTAAGAAATGGGGTAAATGTGTAGGAAGTGTTTTGGTAAATGCGTGTAATAATAAAAAGTGAAGTACGTAGTAGTAATATAGGCAGTGTAGGTTGGATCCGGGCGTGCCAAGTGGGGATACCCCAAGGGGATCCGGGCTTGCAACTCGGGGATACCCCTAGGGGATCCGGGCGTGTGGCTCGGGGATACCCCAAGGGGATCCGGGTGTAGTACTAGGGTTTCCTGCATGAAAGTACGCAAGGACAGAAGGGTACAGACACTCGTGCAGGCTTAAGTGGGATCCGGGTGTGGTACTAGGGGAAGGAAGGGGATCCGGGTGTGGCACTAGGGGATAGCATTATTTTTGCAAAAGCTTCAAAAACAGCATTATTTGTACAATTTGGATGCATATAGCATCATTTATGCAATTTCCTCCTTCAATTGGACCTGTTGGGTTTCTCGGCTAGTGATTTTGGGACCACATAAATTAATTCCCCTACCACACTGTACAATATTTAAAGCATATTGTACAAGTACTGTAAAGCAGAGATGGTGGTATTTGAAGTAATATTTGTACTCCCAAAATCACTTTCTTTCTCCTAAGGTTTGTATTAATGCTCGGAGGATTGCACTCTCAAGAATGCCTACCAAATTAAATCTCCAAAAACGAGGAGTTATCTTTCTCTCGTGCTCACGCCCGATATGCGGTATTGAGGACGAGTCTGAGGATCACCTTTTCACATCGTGCCAAATGGCTAGAAATTTGTTGTTAAGGTACCATAAAATGGCGGGATTTTAATTGTTATGATATTTCAAATATTTTTTTTCATGTGGCAGAAGAATGGATCTCAATGGGAATCACCTCAAAGCTTTTACGACACTTATTTATACTTTCCTTTGACTTCTTTAATGACAAAATGTTCTTAGATCACACTCGGGTTAATGAAAATTCGTTTTTTTCTCATTATTCAAACATTTGTTTTTTTTTTTTTTTTTTTTTTTGTTGTTGTTGGAAAATAGATCAAAATGTAATAGCTTGTTTAATAGGTGGTTCATCCTTCTGAATGATCCTCAAGAATGTTTCTTTTTTTTAACAGCAGCAAATTAAATTAAGAAAAAACGACTCGCAAGAAGCTAGCAAAATATAGTACAAAATTTACAAGAAAAACAAGTTGTTGGTTCTTCGTGTTCGTTCTAGCTTAGGTTAATAGGGCGTGTGTTTGGTTTGTTCTCTTGATTTAGTTTTGGTTTTCTTTATTTCTTTTAATTTGTTAGTTTCTATCTTTCTATTTAAATAAGTTTTATGATGCTTTTGCAACGAATGATGCTATTATCAAAATTCCTTTTAGGGTCCTTAGACAACTCCCCACCGTAACATTTTTTGCTAAATCAACATTACATTATCTTATTCTAACTAACATTCAATTGACATATTTATACCAACAATAATATCTCTTATCTTAAGTTTTTTAAACTCTATTATTATAAAATATACGTACACAAAATAACAAATATTATCATAAACTATCATGGGCCTCACATTTTAGTCTCTCCCCTCGTCGCCTAACTGCAAATTTCAACCGACGAGCTCCAACCGACGCCTAGTGCCAAAGGGTGGGGTTTTATCTCCAATCAATGCTTTCGGCTTATACAGTTGACACCGTGTTTTAAGCGGTTTAAAAAGAAGCTGGCTGTCTATAGAGTCTTAGCTGGCTGTATACAAATAGCACGTGCCATAAGGAGAGCGTGAAATGGTAGAAAGACAAGAGCGCGTATTTTGAAAGTTTCAAAAAGAAAAGGTGTGATCCCTAAAATAATAGGGGATGACGTAAGTTGCGTAGATAAGAGACAAATAAATCAGAGCAGTGGTTCAAACCCCAAAATCTAATCTTTCTATTTGGTCCCTTGACTTTCAAAACTACTTTACACAAGTCCCTCCAGTAATACTTTTCAAATATTCTACTTCCTCCGATTTAAAATAAGTGCTACACTTTTATTTTTACGCTTTTTGATACAAAACATTATAATAGAGATTAGAGAATTGATTTGCTCAAGTCATAATTTACTTATCTAATGCAAATAAAGTTATTTAAGGCAAATAAAATTAGGGTTTCGTTAATGACAGCCCTTAGGGCTGTCATTAAGAGGTAGTTATGTACATAAATCGTTTGTACTTTTATTGGCGGGGGTTGATTCCTAAAATGCAGGAGGCGATTATTAATTATTGTACAAGTTTTTAATGCATGTCGTCATTATCATTTCCCATAAAATTATTTAATTGCCTTGAAAAAATCTAATTTACTTTGTATGAATTATAAATTGTCTTAAACAAATCATTTCCAAAATGAAAAACAAATACCTTAATTACGATGTTTTCGTCTTACAAAAAATATCAACTACTAAAGACTGTCAAGTACTAACATAAATTTTTACTTTTTTGCTGTTAGAATAAAATGAGGAACTTGATAAATTATTTGAAAAGTTAATACTTACTTTAAGACATTGTAGACGTAATTTTATGGATGACATCAACTAAAGGTTGTTTATATAATTTATACTTCATACAATTAAAAATCACATGATTTACTTATTTTATAGTATTTTATGAAGTACATGCAGAATATATTATTATACGTCAAAGGCAAACATATTAAAATGTAAGGGCATCTTCAATATACTCCCTCCATTTAAATTTTAAAAAGATAGTTAATAGTTAGATATTAATAATAACTTTAAATAACATGTAATGTTAGTTTGGTGTGAAAAATATAATTAGTGAGGTCTTTGGTAATTACTCATATATTATTTTATTATATAGACACTATTAATTTAAAAAATTGAACTTTTTATGAGACAAAATCTAAAGATAATGAAAATATAATAAAAAATATATATATAATATATCTAAAGTATGAAATAAAAAGTTAATAAACATAATTACATAAAGATTAAAGATTATATTAAAAGTGTATTAAAAAGTTATAGAAATAAAATCTTTTAAGCTAGTCAATACAATTATTAAAAATCATTTAAATGTCTATTTAAATAGTAATAAACTTTTAAAAAAACAATTATTAAATATGCTTTAATGAAAGTAAAAAATTTAATGACTTTCGCATACAATGGATAGAAAGATAAAAAAAAACTTTCTTCAATTCAAAATAAGTGATAGTATACTTTTATTTTTGGGTTGATTTATAATAAGTGACATGTTTTAAAAAATTATATTATTTGGCCAAAAATAATGGAACTCACACCCACTAACTAGCTACTTAAATAAAGTAAAATGACTCTTCTACACATACTTTTTACTTTTAAAAATCATTCATCTCACCTTATTTAAAAGGTGCGGGATCAATTTAAGATTAACCATCCAATTAATCTAATTTAGTTATTATTTTTACCTCAAAAACCATAAAACTTAAAGTATATTATCACTTATTTTGAATCGGAGGAAGTATATAACTATATACTTCCTCCGATTTAAAATAAGTGATACACTTTCCATATTTGGGTGTATCAAAATAAGTGATACACTTTAAAAACTTATCTTATTTGGTAAAAAGTAGTGGGACCCACATCCACTAACTATCTACATTAATAAAATGAAATAACATTTTTACCCTTACTTTTACTTTTAAACATCATTAATCTCATTTATTCAAGATTTGTAGGACTCATTCCATACTAACCATCTAATTAATCTAATTTAACTATCATTGTCATATTTTATCTTAAAAATCGTGAAACCAACAATGTATCACTTATTTTAAATCGGAGGAAGTATATTTGAAACAAATTTTCAAATGTAAAGAGTGCCATCATCAATCACGTGAGTGAAGTAAATATAAAATTATAGAGAGAGAAAGGTGGCGCATGTAAGAAATACAGTGCCCAACAAATTCACACAGTCTGAGTCTCTGCGTCTATACATACATGTACGCATCTAACCCAGAACCCTAGGTGCCACTTCCTGACACGTACACCTCCGGTCAAACCACACTCTATACCCATTAGTTTTCTTTTTTCTTTTTCTTTTTAAAATTATAAAGTAAGACATTTAGTAATTCTTCAAGTTTGACCAAAAATTTACAAATGAAAATCATCTCCGAAATGTGATAACATTAAATAACAATATTATAACTGTTATGATTGTCGTGGTCTACGTGATTGACAAAAAAAAGATACAAATATGGCGTAAAGAAATAACAAATTAATAAATGTTAGCAGGAATAAGGAGCTCGAAGAATATGAAACTTCATATGATATATAAAAGCCTATACACAAAAAATATAAATTCTATGTATTTGGATGTGGTGCTCAAAGCCAAATTTTAATTTATATTATCATCTCAACATCTCTACTACTTTATAAAGCATTTAGGTTCTTTCCATAAATACATTTTATAAAATTCAGCCACTTTCTTTCTATTTTAAAATTTCTAGAAAATCAAGAAAAAAAAGGAGAAGTTATACCTCGAACCCGTGAACTCCTGCTCATATGTCAAGCACTAAACCACCTGCTCTAGGAGCTGCTTGCGTTTAAAAATTAAAACACATACCAATAAATTGTTTCCGATTTCGGCCTTCTAGAAAAAATTTACACGCCTTTTCAAATACCCCCTATCACAGACATTGCTTCCCTCGATCTTCGTCTACCAGTCTTGGAAGTTGCAATCACGTTTACAGATAACACATTGCTTCCCTCGATTTCTCTACCCACCTCGATTCTGCAATAACCCCTTTCAAATGCCCACCTCGATTCAAGAAATCAGCCTCTTCAACTTAGGGGTTTCTAAAACCCTATAAATACAAGACGAATGAGCTAAGTTACAGGTTTCATCCAGCTTTTGATTCCAGAAGATACATAATAGTAATCGAATTCCCGTTGAACAGGTTTGCAATTCCCGTTTGAATTTAATTCCAGTTTTGTTTTAAAAGCTTTACTTGATTGAAATTCGTTTTTTTTTTTGTAACGAACACGACGCAATCTGATTGTGATATACACAATGCAATTCTGATTGTGTGAATCTCTTTTTGTTTATTTCGTTTTGATACGTTTATTTCGTTCATACTTTCTCAGATCACCGAATGGAATCCAAAAATCTGAAGAATGTAACCGATGCTCCAACAAACCCTGCTACCATCGGCACAATCAAGGTATTACACTTTCTTAATGTGCCCGATTTAAAATTATTTGGTAAACCAATGAACTGGTTTTGCTGTACATAAAAGTGCATTATAAGCTACAATCCTAAAGTTAGTTATCTATATGAACATTCATAATTTAGCTTTTCTGTGATACAACAAATTTTCAAACAAACACACGATCTTCAATGTACAAAATATTTACAAAAGACATGTACAAATAAACAGAAAAACGAAAAATATCTATTGTATTCATACATTGGTTATAAAAGTTAAATGGCTACCTCGATTTTGAATGTGGTTGAGTAACTGGAGTTTCTGCAAATCTTTGAAATCCATCCTAAATAAAAAAAAAAAAAAAAAGATTTAAATGGTTATTTATTTATAGCCAAATCAAAAAACTAACAAGTTAAATCTAAAACAATATTTGAATTACCTTTGCTTGAATCGAAAATATGAAATTAAAGATACTTACATAATCAAAAATTAAACAACCTCTTTACAACATTAAACACTTCTCAAATGAAATTGTTCTAAAGAAATTTAAACACTTTACAAACGAAAATTAAACATAATCAGAAAAACATAAACATAAGATATACCATTGCTCATACTTTAAAGGGCTGCACCAACCCGTTTGATATGAAACCGACCCGTTAGACATGTAAAAACAGAATACTTGATTTTAAAGGGCTGCACCGAGGACTTGGTGTATTTGTAAGCTGCCAAACAGAAATGATTTAGAAACATAAAACATTTTTACGAAATGTTTGACATAGGGGAGGTTTATGTGCAAAAAACATTTTGACCCGTTTAGGCACTTTTATGTGCAAAATTTTTTTTGACCCGTTTAGGCACTTGACCCATTACCTATCAAAACATCTATTTAATAAATGATGCAATCACCAAATAGTACTAATGCATATTTTTTTAATTTAACAGAACCCTACAATCATGACCAATGAAGGGGATGCTCCAACTATGCTTCTAACCGCAACAACAATAACCGCAGCCACGATAGAGGTAATTCATTTAACCTGGTTATCGTTATCAAATCAGTAACCTTAAGAGCACATATATTACTTCTTTTGAGTGTCAAATATGAATCACAATCATTTTTGCAGTTGTTGCTTATCAAATTGACCTTGTTTGGATTATTTTCAACTGATCTTTGAAGATATGTTCTTAAAAAACCATCTATTAGAAGAAGAAATAATATAGTCCTTTATTTGAGTAGTATCTCAACAATACTTTTTTATAAATTTAAGGAAATCAAATGCACACATAATTCTGTTAATTTTATCCTTACTTTTGTAAATTGAAGGAAATCAAACCATCTATTTGAGTAGTATTTCAACAGTATTTCAAATTTATATATTACTTCTTTTGTTAATTTTATCCTTAGGTCCCCGTTTGTAATGAATGGAAAACACGATTCTGTTTTGCTAATGGATATGGATGTACTTTAAAGAACTGTATGAATTCAAGCATATTGATGAAAAAGGTGACAATTAATTCTTGAAATTTTTTAATGTTATTATTTTATTACTGTACAAATAAATTTCAAGTTTTTGCTAGACATAAATTTACTAATGATTTATTTTCAATTGCAATTTTGAAACCAGATAATGAGGGCTCAAGATATGAATTGGTTCTCGTTCAAGAATCTTGTGCTACAGTATGCCGCAAATCTTGTTATCGAGAGCCTGCAACAAAGGTCAAACTATGGTCAAACGGGTCAATTTGGACAAACAGGTCAACTGGTCGATCTGGTCAAACTGGTCAAACATTTGTAGTTGATTTCTTTCTTTGCAATTAGTGTTCCAAATAACCTAAATGTATGTCTGATTTGGTTCATTTAAAAAATCTAATATTTGGAGTTTGTATGTAACAGTCAAAATTTGAAATGTTCCTCGAATTAGTTATTTCTTTGTTTGACCCGTTTGAGATTAAACACAACTCAAATTGACCAATTCATAAGTTTATGTATTGAAATTGCCACCTCTTGATTTAATTCTTTTACTCTGCATAGCTTTTTTTTTTTTTTTTTTTAAAAAAAAAAAAAAAAAAAGTGGATAGTAAAATTTTGCTGTCTTTTTTCAATTTTTTAACATTAGTTCTTTAATATGTTAATCTATTTTGAAATTCTGTGTACAAATTTCGTTATGATATATGGTTTATTGTTTGTTATCTTGATCTTTTGCTTGATGTAAAAAAAACCCGAATTAGTGTCACACCCTAAATTTATTAATTATGATACAATTAAAAGTGCAGTTTTGTTGCTGACATTGTGAGTTGCCCTTATGGTCAAAGGTTTAGCCTTTAGGTCATGGTAATTACTTATTAAGTCAGTTCAGTTGAATATTTCTTAACATTATTATTGGGGTCAAGTTCAATCAATATTTGAAAAAAATGCAATAATTTATTATTTTTTCAAGATAAAGTATATTGTTAAGTTTATAAAATTGTTTGCTATTTATACACATGAAATTGCAGATACCTTTGCTTGAAGTTTCTTGAACAAAACTTTATTTCTACAAACTCAAAAGTCAACCCCCACCCCACCTCTTTGTGCTGAAGCAAGGGTGATGTATACATCATCAGTACTTCGATTATTATTTCCTCAACATATGGCTGTCAAATTTTTTTTTCAGTCAATACACTTGCTATTTCAGGATATATTTATGTTTATACAAAATATGCATCATGCATGACTTAAACTTGATACTTTTTTATTAATAGAATACCCTAACCAACCAAACTACTAGAACATATGTTTCTTATCTGTACTATAATTAACTTTATCAATCTTTTAAACCAAAAAATTTTGAAATTACCACCACCACCATCCGCGACCACCACCGATGATCATCACAACCGCCATCACCACCCACCAATTAATCGCCGCTGAATATAGTCACAGGGTACCTGCCGCCGCATTGCGCGGGTACCCTGCTAGTCATCTTAGCATTAGTATTTTCATATTAACAAACCAAAATACATATTTTGTTTTTACAAAAAAGTAAAAAACCAATAACACCGTGCATAATTAAGAATTTCACACTTGAAATGACTAAACTCTTGTATCTGGTTGATCTTAACATCCCACATGTCAGGACCCTTTCATGTTGCTCGATGACTCTTTACTTTTCACATTTACAAATCATGGTCGTTCGAAGTTGGACCCCGACCCCCCAACATGCCATGTTTCTGCAACTTGAATGAGTGTGTTAGCTCGTAAATGCATTATGTATTATGCATTCGTACAAGAATATCCATATTTGATTTCAAGGAATTAAGAGTACTTCTGTAGAGCAACTATGTCTCTTGATAAAAAGATTCGTAAAAAGTACCCGGTATAGTGCCACGTCATCTGTGGTAGCCATGGTGTTAGGAATATTTTGTATAATATTCATTATAGATTTGATATGACAAAACTTGGAAAAGAAGAAAACTACAAGGACCTAAATCGAAGATATGTGATTCAAGATTTAAATAAAAGATTTAGAAGATAATGATAAAAGATTTGATTTATCAAATAATATATATCCTTGTATTGATTTAAAAGATCTATGTATATCTTTTCCTTCTAAATCTCTAGGTTTTCTAGTATATAAAGAAACCTAGAGGTATAGAATTAGTTGTTCTTAGAACCCACGTTTTAACGTGTTTTGTGTGTAAAACCTAAGCCTCAAGGTCGTTTGATCCTGTTTAACAAAGAACCGTTCTACGTATTTATATGTAGAATTGAGGCTTTTAATGATGAAAACTTGTTTAGCTATACATATATGTTCAACTAATTCCGCAATTTTGTTATTTGTATATGCTTATTCCAGATAAGAACTAACTATTCTTGAGCCTAAAGATCGACGGTTATGTAGAGTTGTTCAAAACTCAGCACATGGTGTGACTGGTATTCTAATGTCTATGGTGCCATAATGTCTATGGTGGCCGGAGGTGTTTGTGGTGCAAACGATGAACCATGGTTAAGTGTTGTGTATATATACACCAAGTATAAGAAAAAGTGAAAAAGATAATGCATGCTAGAATTTCATGGTAGTGTTTGGTATACAAAAATGGAAAAATAAAATGGATAAAGACATGTAATGACATAAAAATAACGGTACAAAGTCTATTCCAACCGTAACACGTTTTCTAACTCGTCAATAGCGTCACATTACCATTTTCCCTACCGACGAGTTACTGATAAGGTCGTGACAACAACAATTCAACACTAACTAAATTTATTATTAAAAGATTAACCCCCCACCCTCACAAAGTTATACCAACGCAATTAAGAACTCGTCTCCATTGTGACTGTAGGAGCTAATACCAATTTTCATTAATAAAATACAATTACAATAAGGGAAATTGACGAATACGTTTACAAAAGATTGAAACAAAGTAAATAGAACAAACAATTACAAGGTTTTGGTTGAGTCTCGTGAAATTCACGATCCCCTTAAAATAGATTCGTTGTCTATTTCCCAGGGTAAAACAACCGAGTAGTTTTACACTACCGGATATAATCCAAGCCAGAACACTAACCAAAGTTTAGAGTGTTTTAATCAAAACATTAAATGCATTCAATTCTGTTAAACAAGAAATCAAAACTGTAGACTGCATTTACTGCAGACTTTTCGTAACTGACTGCTCAAGTCAGTCGTTCTGGTCAGTATTGGAGGTCAGTCCGAGAACTCAGCGCTGCAACTCAGTACGAGAACTCAGTATTGGAAGTCTGCTGCGCAGGTCAGTATTGTACTGCAGGTCAGCGCAGGAACTCAGTATTGGATTGCAGGGCAGTATTGGAAGTCTGCTGCGCAGGTCAGTATCAGACTGCAGGTCAGTACGTGTCGAAAAACTCAGTACCGAGGTGGTTCGGTATTGACCAGTCAGTACAGAGGAGGTCAGTATCGACTGATCAGTACAAGCACACTGCAGTGTCGACAGGATGCAAAAATTGACCCGCACGAGCCCGGAATTTCGGAGCTGCATTCGTGCCCGCAGGTCGCTCGGGCGTACACGAGTTCAAGCCATTTCGGGCAACTCAGTCCAAATTATTTGCACCCCCCCCCCCCCCCCGCGCGTAGGCATGCGGGTAAAACCTATGTATAAGGTTTTAATCTTCCATACTACTTCCAACCTTATAAACCAACAAATGGTTTCATCTTTTTCCTATGTGGGATACTCTCCCACATCCCCCACTTCCAAGATTTCTTGTATCAAACACCCTACTTTGAGAGTCGATATCTCATTCACCACAACTCGACTTTGGACATGCTATATACCGTTGCGTAGCTCTCATATAGGAGAACACATAGCTACCAATTAATAACTATATATAACACATATATATATATATATAATTATGTAGGTCCAAAGTTGGTGAAAAAATATTTTATCACAACTTTTTCCAACAGTGACAAGTGTGTACCGACGAGTTTAGTGGCCATGGACATGCCAATGGTAACGAGAGGCTACCGATGAATTTAACCTACTGTTGGCACTGTTCTAATGAACTACACATGATTCTCTTAGAGCATAAAAGAGAGAAGGGCCATTACCTCCGATCTTACCGTAGGTGGACATTTGCATCTTGCATAACCACAAGATGTCACAATATACTTATACTATATTCTATAAAAAATACGTTTTAAAAGTATTAAAAATATTTGATAAGTGTCATTTTTTTTCTATAAAGTGTCACATGCAAAAAAATGCTTAGGTTATTTGATGATTCCTAGAATAAGTAACTCAGCTTTTCGTACATTTTTTCTTTTCGCATATTCAAATAGTTTAAGTAAATAAAATATTTGTTTAAAAACTTTAAAAGTTACATTATTTTTTTAAATTGTTCCTAAATCTATTTTAGTTATGCTCAAAGTAAGATTTAAATTTATAATCTTAGGTTATGAATAACATTAAATATCAATATTAATTACTCTCTCCGTCCCATAAAAAAGTTTACATATGGTGTCTGTCTCTCAACCTTGAGGTCACGAGTTCGAGTCCCGTCGTGGACATAGGTGGTAATTACGAGTAGATTAGATTTGCCGTTTCAAAAAAAATTCATTTGTGCACAATCTTTTAGGAGATAGTTATTGGTGGGGTCCTTTATAATACTTTTGATTAAAATATAAAATTAGATTGGAGAGAGAAATTTTTTTATTGGTGGATTGATGGGTAATAATATTGTTATATTATGTGGGGCCCCAAATTTGAGAAATGTAAATTTTTTTGTGGGACAAAATTTTAAGGAGAAATATAAATTTTTTTATGGGATAAAGGGAGTATATGTTACAAGCTTCCATGAAAATTACATTCTTATGATATGATATTGTGTCATGATTATAGCTTAACACTAGAGGTGAGTTCGTAGTTCTCATTAGATATGTGCACGGTCTAAGAACCGGAACGACCCGGCTAGGATCGAGAATTGAAAATTATTTTCTTTGTGGACCGAGGACTGGACGGAATGGACCGTTCGGTTCGGTTTTGTTAGGTATTTTCGACCTGGAACGATTTGGACCTTCCGGAACCGAATGCACATTCTCTTCTATATACTATCATCTGATTTTTGCCTCGGTTTCCTCTTATTTGTTTTTTGCTTTTCTCATTCCCGTTACGTCTACATAATCAACATACAAAATATCAAGTTAGTGAAACACAATATGAAAATCTAAGTTTTACTGAGTTCTAAACGTGATTGAAAATAGATAGCAAATCTCTTTGCTATTAATAACACAATCTGTTCTAATTTGCTTATCTTATCATATGGATAAATAATCTTTAACACCCTTAAAATCAATTTGTTACTAAACGTATACTCCCTCCGTCCCACAAAGAAGTTTATATTTTTCTTGGACACAAGATTTTAGGTGATAGTTAGTGGTGGGGTCATTAGTAATAATTTTTATTAAAATATAAGGTTGGATTGGAGAAAGAAAGATAATTAGTGGATATTACGGGTGTGGTTCTTAGTAATAATAATATTTTATTATGTGGTGTCCATCAAATGTGAGAAATGTAAACTTTTTTTTTGTGGGACAAAATTTAGTGAGAAATGTAAACTTTTTTGAGGGACGGATGGAGTATAACAATTGAAAATTTGACGTAATATTGCAAAAGAAACGATCTATTTCACGTCATATTATGAATTTCACGTACATGTAATATTATTGTTGGAATATAAAGTATCTAATACTGATCTTTAATTACTACTGTGAAATACATTGAAGTTACTACTGATCTCGGTTTACTACTGCTAAAGGCAATTACTACTGACGATCTAATTTACTACTAATGAGCGTATCTGAACAAGATCAAGTCCGAGATTCGAGTAGAATTAGTTATGGAATGTATATCTTTATGTAATTCAATTGTAATCGATTCCTAGAATAACTAGGTTAATAATTTAGGCTTCAAGGACTATTATATATAGTTCCTTATGAATTGTAAACATACGTGTATTGATCGAACGAATTAATACATTGAAGCTTTTTGTGATAAACTGTGTTCTTCGTTTTATTCTTATTCGATTCCAGTTTACATTGTTCTTAATCTAATAACATAAGTGTTAATCCGCTGTAACTTCTTGTGTTAGTAGATCTGGGTTTATAATAACTTGTTTGGTTATTCGATCCTGACAATTATGGATTTCACGTAATATCGCCTCTAATTGAGAATTGGAATCTGTCCTAATTGCAAAAGAAACACGATATTGTTTATGGGCTAAAAACACATTCATTCTACTCGGTCTCTTTCGGTTCCTTCGGGTTTTAACCGAACCAACCCGAATCCTTCGGTTACCATAAATCTAGGACCGTGGACCGGACCAGCGGGTGCATTTCCTTTATGGTTCGGTTCGGTCCTGGTCGGTTCCGGTCCATTCTGCACAGGCCTAGTTCTCATCATGGGTGTTTGTGCGTATATAGAGCGTATTTTGTGCGTTAATAGTGAGTGTGTGTAATAACATGATATTTATAATAGTTAGGGATAATAAAGTGAATGTGAAACTGATATTACATTCAGTGGTATATAAGACTACACATAATTGTCCGTCCCTACGTGACAGTCGCCGCCCGTCCTGATTTGCTTCGTGACGCGTCCCCTCTGCTACATGGCTCATCTATGATGCGTCCCCAAGGGGTATTCAGTTTCTCAAGCGACTGTTGGAGGTCGCTTGATTTCAAAAGAGAAAGGATCTGGTTACTACTACTTGAGTTTAATCAAAATTTGTCAAGATCAGATAAGAAAAAAAATTAATATGACACTAATATATTATAACGAACTTCACCAAACCTGATAAGAATAATCGACTGCAAAAGCACATAGGAGTAAAATACCCATTTTTATTCCCTTTCAAATTCAAAAGGATAAAAAAGAATAAAAATGTTTTCACAAAACCCCTAAAAACCCTAATGTGATTAGCCCATATCTCTCATCTCATCCCACCATCACCACCAAGTCCAGCTATATAGCCAATTCAAAGAGGGGAGTACACTCAGAAAAAGCCTGTTGCTTTCTTGTTTTCTTTCATCAATCTTCTGCTATCCATCCATCACCCCTCTTTAATGTCTCTATGCTCCTAGGGTTTCAACAAACAATCTCATTAATTTATGATTTAATCTTGTAAAACAACTTGTTTCAACCACAAAAACACACACTTACACACACAGAAAAAAAAATTACAACAAAAAAGAAAACTGTTTCTTGTGGAGCCCTTTTCATTTCCCCCATTAATTTGCACTTTGCAGTCTTCCTTTCTTTCTTTCATATCTATCCATTCTAGAGTGAGATAGACACATACATCTCTACATACATACATACAGGATATATATAGAGAGAGAAAGTAAGTATAACTATAGCAGAAGTAGTATAAAAAGAGAGAAAAAATATATTATGCAGCAGCACCTGATGCAGATGCAGCCCATGATGGCAGCTTATTATCCAACTAACAGCGTTACTACTGATCATATTCAACAGGTTTGTTTCTCATCATCAATGGGTCTCTGGTCTTCTTTCTTCTTTTTTAGTTTCTCTCTCACACACAACACACACTACACACACTTAAAAGAGTTAAGTTCTTGTGTGTCTTGTTGTTGGGGTTTTGTGTTCATTCTCTTTTCTGATCTTTTTTGTCTACCCTTTTTCTTTTTGGCTTTTTACTTGCTTGTTTCTTGATCTGCAACAAGCTCCCTCCATTCAAGAAACTTACTTTTGCTCATTAAAGCTATGTTATAACAAGTTCCCTTCATACACAAACCTTATTTTGGTGTGAACTATTAAAAAAATCAAATCTTTTTTAGTTTTTCTATTTACTTCTGCTCACAAAAATTATGTTTTTGCAAGTTCCCTCCATACATAAAGCTTATTTTAGCTATTAAATGTCAGAAAATCAAATCTTTTTAATGTTTGTAAGGTAAATGATGGATGTAAATGGAAATACTTAAAGCAGATCAAACCCCATGTTTATTCAAGAAAAAAAAGTAACATAGTTTTGCTCTCAAGAAACGTGTTATTACAAGTTCCCTTACAAAAAAATCAAATCTTTTTAATGTTTGTAAGATAAATGGTGGATGTAAATGGAAATACTTATTTTATATCAAAGAAATTGCAAATGCCATGTTGGTATTTCTTGTTTATTTATTTGGGATTTTCTTTATTATATTTTGGTTTTGGGAATAAATTATGTTACCCTCTTGGTAATCTGTGAATTAAGATTCTGCATTAAACATTCTTTATTTTCATCAATATCTGTGCTTGTGCGCACCCTAATCTATGTTATGTATTGATTTACATGTTAGCTTTGTATGTGAATTTAATTTTAAAAATGTGATTATTTTATGACTATAATATTATATGTGTGTATGTATATCTTCATATAAAGTACAAATTAATAGTCTTTATAAACTTCTCATAGATTACCAAAACAGGTTGTGTACCTAGCTAGCTAGTATTTGACTTTGAATAATTATAAGGGTGGTGTTACATCAAGTTGTGTTGTCTAAATCAATCTCTCAGCCTCAGATGCTGAAGTTTTAGGGCATTTGGGAAATATAAATGCATATAGATCATCTTGTAAAAAAACAAATATAATAATAAATAAGTAGGATTTACTCCTTTGGTTTTATGGTTAAAAATGTATGTAGTTATGACATGTGGATGGAATATGTGATCATGGTTACCTTGGTAATTTAATTAGTGTTTATAGGTGTTTTCAGGGCGGTTAATTTAAAGCATAAAAAATGTTCGTTTGTTTTGGGTTAGGGGCCTAAATGTACGTAATTTGGTCATGTTAGATAAATTTATAATGGTTCTTGTTTTGTTTATATTAATGTGTTGGGGTTTTTAATCGTTGGACTGTTGGAATATTTGAAGTTAGTTAGGGAAAAAAAAGTTATCATTTTTATTCTAGATAGGGCAAATAATGCATTGATAACTCGTCTAGGCAGTTGGTAGAGGGGACAATTATATTTCAACATGTTTATTTGAGAAAGAATAAATTTGAATTATATTATATTCAGTAAAAGTCATATAATTAAATATATAGCTAAGAAAAATAAAGAGTTGAGTTGTTTATAAGTCGTTAAATTGTATACTAAAGTCATATAATTAATCGTGACCCTACTGGGGTTGTTAGTTATGTGCCCCATCTTCGATAGGGTAAAAGGTTTCACTTTTATTGATTGGACAAATAATGCAATTGTGGGAATAGGAGTACATACCCCATCTTAATTTGTAGGGTTAAATGTCACAATATATGTATATATGTACTAGATGTATGTATGTATGTACTAGATGTGTGTGTGTCCCAATTTTATTTGAGGTTTTGACCGCTTTTTCTCGTAAATTATATATATACTTTGTTTCACTTGGTATTATATTTATTTAATTTCCTTGTTTGTGCAGTACCTTGATGAGAACAAATCATTGATTTTGAAAATCGTTGAGAGCCAAAACTCGGGAAAAATGGCCGAGTGTGCAGAGTGAGCACTTTCAATTATTCCCTTTTTTGTTTAACTAAAAGATTAATGAAAACTGAATATTATATCTAGCACATTTTACTGGGAATTAATTATGTTGAAATCTTTGTGTTTTTGGTAGAAATCAGGCGAAACTTCAGAGGAACCTTATGTACCTTGCTGCAATTGCTGATTCTCAACCGCAAGCACCTGCCGTTCATTCTCAGGTGCAAATTCTAACATTAACAATAAAATAAATATAATTGAGTCAATTAAAGTTATGCTCATTTCTAACTAGACTTGGCAATGGAGCATGCTTTTGAAATTGATCTGATCCGAACCCGCAAGAAATTTTATGGGTTTTTTGTGATTTGTTTACCCGTTAACGACCCATACCCGTTAATCATTTTGATAGAAGGGTCGGGTATGGATCAATACCGATCCGATCTGTTTATGTGCCCACAATTTAACTTTAGAAGATTCATCTCGATATCTATATTCTCTCTCCATGTTTCCTATATCAGATATTTATTTTATTTAGAAAATGTTTTTGAGAATTAATCTATAATAGACATTTGGTTTATTTACGACATTAATAGTAAGTATTCATGTTATATTTATTGGATGTGGAATGTATAATAGTTGTGATCAAGGTTGATCCGCTCCATTGACCATTATATTTCAAACAAGTAAAACCTTGAAAAAGGCAAGAAAATGAACTTGTGAATGAATAAAAAAAATCTTATTTCATTTCTTTCACGAGCCTAGCTAGATTATTAATAAAAAAAATGTAATATTTGCAATTATATTTGTGACATTGATTGTTGATAATACAGTATCAGATGGGAGGGATGATGCAACCAGGCAGCCACTACATGCAGCAAGCTCAACAAATGTCACCACAAGCATTAATGGCTGCACGCCAATCAATGCTCTACAGCCAGCAGCAGTACTCATCACTGCAGCAGCAAGCCGCCATGCACAGCCAGCTTGGGATGAACTCCGGTGGCGGCAGTGGTGGTCTTCACATGTTGCATAATGACTCCGGCGGAAGTGCTGGCGGCAGTGGTGGCCATCTAGGCATAGGAGGGTTCCCTGACTTCTCCCGCAAGCAAGATCTTGGGCTTTCTGGGCCCACCAATGATGGTCGTGGTGGTGGTGGTAGTGGTGGTGGGGATGGTGGTTACTTGAAATCTGCTGATGAAGGTAACTGATGTTTTAAAGCATAATATATATTTTCTTAATTTGTATGTGCTAGATTTTAGTTTCAGAACTCAGAAGTAGGTAACAAGGGTTGTTGAATTCTCGAGAAATAACTCGTTTGTTGAGACGCTTATAAATGGATTTTGTGTTAAATAACGCCTGTAAAACTTTTATTTTTAAGTGTTATATTATGCTGCTGGACCATTAATCGTCTAAATGTTTGCACATGTAAATGTGGAAAATTTGTGATATTTTAGTAGTTTAAACTATTATTACTTTTGCAAAGTGTGAAAATCTTTTGTTACTTTTGCACAAATGTGAAGTTTAGACTATTCTATGTACTTATAAATGTGACATAATTCTTTATTTCCACATGTTTTTCTATAAACTACGAATAAATGTCACATTTGTTGTAGTGGTTTCGAGATCAAAACCGTACATGCATGCAAGTGTGTTTTTATTAAAACCGGTTCATAGTAGAAAGAACCAACGGGTCGACCCGTGCCCTTGTGTGTGCGCAACTTTCTTTCCAAGAGCAACCGTAGATTTCACTTTGCGGGTTTGGAGAGCTGCTAGGCTTTTGGGCGGTGAAATGTTGAACAATTTGCTTGAATTGGATAGCGTTTTTTGCTTCCATCATAACTGTGTTCGAGTTGTGCTTCACTTTGATGTCTTTCTTTGCACCTTTTGCCTGTTTGTTCATTTCCATGTTTAATTTTGGTGTGGGTACAAATTAGTATGGCATATGAATGAAAATGAATGTGTTTTATGTGTGTGTATATATAGATTTTAGTCTCTCATGTAATTAAGTCTTAAATGAACACCTAATATTTATAGTTGAGAAATTTCAAAAAAGACGCCTATTCCCAATTAATGAACACCTAATATACCATCAGTTTTTGCCAAATCAACGTTACGTCAGCTCACCCTCCAATCGACACTAAACTGACGTACACATGTCAACAATATTTCTTCCCTTTAATTTTTTGGGACCACCATTACAAAATACACACACAAAATACCCCTTTGCCCCCCACCCATGAAGCTCATCCCCCTCGTCTCCACACCGGCGGAATCAAACTGGTGGAACCAACTGATCTAGGCGTGCCACGGAACCATTAGGAGTGCTCTAAGAGGGCTGCCAAAGGCAGCTTCACTTTTTTGGTGTCCTTTAGCGACACCAATATCACCACTTCTTGTGCTGGTCACTTCAATAATTTTTGGTTCTTTCTTTGGTATAGCGAGAAAAAAGTGAAGAGTGAGAAAAATAATTTATATGTGCATTTTATATAAAATCTATTGGATCTAAAAATATTAAATGAATATGTTTTGTTAGTAGGGATGTTGTGAGTTGATGAATATTAACTGATATAATGTTGAGTTGATAGAAACTGAATCTCAATTTATGTCACAATGATCAGAGGTGTAATATAAGCATTTGTAAATATCGTACATTTTAATTGAGAAGATTTGACCACATGTACAAAGTATTTAAATATCATACATTCTAATTGAGAAAAATTCATTCATAAGTCAACCTAAAACATCCTGTTTTAACCCAATAAAATATCACCATTCACTCACAAAATATCTCAAAAAACACCCTTCTCCCCTCAGCTAGCGAAGTGCATGTAGCCCTTGGCGAAACACACGCGAGGGTGTGGTGGCGAAACACACGCGAGGGTGTGGTGGCTGGTGATCACGGCGCCACTTGGCGAACCCACCTCTCATGTAGTAACGTATCCATGGACCCATTGTCAAAATTAAGAATTTGAATCTTCGGTTAGTATTTATGCAAACCTGATAACAACATGTTTTGTTAAACCTGCCATAGGTACCATATTCTGACTTTTTTTTGACAATATCCAACAAAAGTTTCCATTGAATGAATTACGGATCCCGACTCTAAAAACAATAATGCTTTGGAATAAGCATGAGAAATCAAATGAAATAAAACACTCCGATAATTAAGACCCCAAACCTAGAGGCGAGCTAACATCATATAACCCAATTGAGACATTGTGGAATAAGTGACAATGTAATTAAATTTTGATTAATGCGTATAATTTCAAAATATTTAACGGAAACCGACACATGTGGGTAGGTAAATAATACATAAGGGTGTGAGACAACTCTCTTTAACGAAAGTTTAGTTTGTTGGTTTTTAAGTAAGCATGTAACTCAAGTAGAAATTTCCTTACCTAACGCTTTCTAATGAATTGTTCCTTTACCGAATTGTAGAGGTGAATGCACGAGAAAAAAGAAACAACTTCGAAGAAAGAAATTGGAGGCCATCAATTGAATCGGCCAATTTGATTCTAAGCCTAATTGAAAGATACATTACTATTGGGATTCAATTGCACAAATTAAACTATTTCGCAATTTGCTGCCACTTGAGACAAATATAATTTGTTGTACGCGTGGTGTAAACCACCAAAGTCAGGCCAAATGCTTTATAACCTCGTCAACACCACACATGCTAAAGTGGCGTTAAATTTCTCCGCCAATGCTTTAACGCACAATTAAAGTGATGTTTAGGGTATTATCTTTTTTGGTAAATTGTAATTGGTTTGAGGTATTTTTTGTGAGTTAAAATCGATGTTATAAAAATGTTAAACGATGGAGAGTAATTTTGAAATGAACGTTAAAATTATGTTAAAGACGTAAAAACATCTTTTAACATGTGTTTAACTTGACGTACTTAAAGATAAAATCTTAAATTCTGTAGACTTGATAATACTCGAGGGGGGAAATTGGATACTTTTCTAACCCGAAATCGGTACCGGGCAGACCCGAACTCCATCTCCATGGAGAAAATGAAGTTGGCCATGAAGTTGTGTTTCATAACCACGAATCTGCGAGAAATGTGCAAGAGATAATCCGACTTCACAGGGAAGCTATTGAACAATGTCACTTCCACAAACAACCAAACACCAAAAACACGGAAGTGGTACGAAACACACACACAGAGAAAATTCACGGAGAAATGAAAAACGAACAAGGCGAAATTACGGTGATCTAAGAAAGAAGGAAGAACGCCAAAATCAAACCGACAATTTATTGAAATTACGCGCGAGAAATTATCAGTTTCTGCAATGCAGATCAATACGGATCACCAAAATTGCGTATGAGTGATTATGAGTGATCCAGGGCAACCTCAAGACGACAGGAGCCCTGATTTAAATCTGCGAAAGATGAATACAGACATTTCTCGCGAAAATTAGGGTTTTCGTTGAAGTCTCAAAATGGTAGGCGAATTATCAATTATGTCTCATGCATCATTCCTGCGATAATTTTACATTCAAAACATCATGAAAACGTAGGGATTATTACTTTTGTTGCTCTATTACACCCTAAGCTAGAGTTATGATGTTAAATCATTTGAATCGTGATGCATGTTTGATATGATCTTATTTTGTCTGTGATACTTGATATAAAGCATACTGTATCAATTTGGAAGTTGAAAACTTACCTGTTTAGAGTTCATTACAGTTAGATAATTTAGTGCATTCATACTGATTTATGAATGATTCAATTGCTTTTGTTTTGTTCAATTGACATGCAATCAAACATTCACATTTTATTTCAATTGTGCTGACTGATTTGTATCCACTACAGGGCACTTCAGTGAATATAACAGTAGGCTCTCATGTTTGGGTTGAAGATACAGTACAAGCATGGAATGATGGGCAGGTCACAAAAATTGAAGGAAAAGAAGTTGAAATTCAAACTAATGATGGCAAAACGGTTGGTCAAACTATATTTTATTTCAAAATCCATCTATATGTTGTATTAATAATTTCATATAATCGTTATTATTTCTCAGGTGGTCGCTAATTTATCAAAAATATATCCTATGGATATGGAAGCTCCAGCTGGCGGTGTTGATGACATGACAAAACTATCTTATTTGCATGAACCAGGAGTGTTGCAGAACTTAAGAGCACGATATGAACTTAATGAAATTTATGTAGGTTTTCATAATCTTATCTTAATTAATTTTGTTTAATAGACTCTTAATTGTTTTAAATCATGACAGACGTACACAGGAAACATTCTAATTGCTATAAATCCGTTCCAAAAGTTACCACATTTATATGATGCTCATATGATGCAACAATACAAAGGAGCACCATTTGGAGAATTGAGTCCTCATGTGTTTGCAATCGCAGATACATCTTACAGGTTATTATGAGTTATAATTTATTTATTTATTATTTATAGAGTAAATTACCGAAATTGTCCCTGTGGTTTTCTAGATTCTGCTTTTTTGTCCCTAAACTTTTTTTTTCAGGATTTCCGTCCCTGTGCTTTTTGAAATTCTGGTTTTATGTCCTTCCGTCCAAATTTGGCTGTTAAGTAACGAAGGATGCCAAAAAAGTAAGGGTATTTTCATCCTTTTTCCTCCCTCTTCATGTTCTTCATCTTTCTTCTTCTCTGTTTTGGCATAGAAGAACATGAAGGAGGAAAAAGGACGAAAATACCCTTACTTTTTTGGCATCCTCCATTAGCTAACAGCCAAATTTGGACGGAAGGACATAAAACCAGAATTTTAAAAAGCACGGGGACAGAAATCCTGAAAAGAAAAGTTTAGGGACAAAAAAGCAGAATCTAGAAAACCACAGGGACAATTTCGGTAATTTACTCTTATTTATATTAAGGTAAGGAAAAACGATGCACAATTTTGCTCACTTATTTGTTGCATTTTTAGGGCTATGGTTAATGAAGGAAAAAGTAATTCAATTCTAGTTAGTGGTGAAAGTGGAGCAGGTAAAACTGAGACAACAAAAATGCTTATGCGGTTTCTTGCATATTTGGGTGGCAGAAAAGCTACTGAAGGCCGTACAGTTGAACAACAAGTTCTTGAAGTATGATATATGACGTATAGTTCTATGTTTAAATAACCTTTTAGTTAATTATTCCATGTTTTATGCTGATTAATGCATACGTAAATGTATATTATTATTAGGGTGATTTCTTAATATAGACCAAGTGAAATAAAAATCCCCTAAAAAAGTCTGGTATTTTCAATTCTTCCCAAAATAGACCGTGCGACTCAGTGCGACTAAGATACTCGTGCTACTCCACTAGAATGCCGGCACATGTCCAAGTTAGGACGGCTCACCCATGTTACTACTGCTCGTTAGTACTGCTCAACCTTGTTACTACTGCTCGTTAATTAGTATTGTTAGCACAACTTAGTATAACACTTAGTGCTGCTCAAGTTAGTGCTGCTTTATGGAGTCGACCAGTCGCACGGTCTATTCTGGGAAGATTAAAGTCTATCAGTCTTACATGGGAATTGAATCAGTCGCACGGTCTATTTTAGTAATTATTTCTTTATTATTATTAATATTATAAGTATGCTTACAAACTTCTTTCATGCAGTCGAATCCTGTTCTTGAAGCATTTGGTAATGCTAAAACTGTTAGAAATAACAATTCCAGGTGATCACTAGCTTATTTCAGTTGCATTTTCAGGTGACTAGTTTATTTTAATGTTTGGATAAACCGATTTTTTTAACAAAAAAATGTCTTTTTTTTATGGTCCTTTTAGCTATATATTCATTAAATAACAGAATTTTGACAAACTCTCAACTCTCAAGCATCTGATTATAATAACTTCAAACAACATAAGCAAATCCAAACACTATCTTCTACAACCTGTTCTATTAATTGCTTTTATATCCTTATAAAACTCATAAATTATTTCTATATTCTTCTAAAATTCATAAATTATCTCTATATCCTTTTAAACTTTCTAATTGCCTCTGTATCCTTCTAAATCTTTAAAACTATCTTTTAAGTCCAAAAACCTAATTTAATATTTATTAAATCATTATAATATCAATTAAATCAAATAAATATGCAATAATTCGGTTGATGATGTATTAGAAATCATGTTTATTTGCATGTTATCACGATTTAATAAATAATAAAATAGGTTTTTAGACACAAAAAAAAGTTTTAAAGGTTTGGAAGGATATGAAGGTAATTATAAAATATAGAAGGACATAGAGATAATTTATGAATTTGAGAAGGATATAGAAATAATTTATTAGTTTTACAAGGATATAAAAGCAATTATCCCAATCTTTTATGCTTTTGGTTTTGTGTGTGTTTTGACATTTTTGCCCTTTTGCATGTGGTAATTTTTCAGCCGTTTTGGTAAATTTGTTGAAATCCAATTCGATAAACACGGGAGAATATCTGGAGCAGCTATCAGAACTTACCTTTTGGAAAGATCTCGTGTTTGTCAAGTTAATGATCCCGAAAGAAACTATCACTGTTTTTACCATCTCTGTGCAGCACCAGCAGAGGTACTCAATTTTGACTTTTAATTGGTCAACTTTAGTCAACGTTTGACTAGCTTTGCACGTGGTCTCAGGAAGTTGAGAAGTATAAATTAGGAAGCCCAAAATCATTTCACTATCTTAACCAATCAAAATGCTTTGAGTTAGTTGGGGCGAATGATGGACTCGAATATCTTGCCACAAGGAGAGCCATGGATGTTGTTGGAATAAGTAAAAAAGAGCAGGTATAAATATATTAATTAATTTATATATATGTAATAATAAGGAAGTATAAAATTAATATAATCTATTTTTTATAGGAAGCAATTTTCAGAGTTACTGCTTCTATTCTTCATCTTGGAAATATTGAATTCGCTAAAGGGAAAGAGACAGATTCTTCAGTGTTAAAAGATGATCAAGCTAAATTTCATCTTAAGACGACAGCAGAACTTCTTATGTATGATTATTTGTATCCTGAATTATAATTTAATAATTGTTTTATTCATTTTTATTAATTAGTTATTTGTGTTAGGTGTGATCCTGTGGGATTACAAGATGCATTATGCAAACGTGTGATGGTTACACCTGAAGAAGTTATTAAAAGGAGTCTTGATCCTCTCAGTGCAACATTCAGTAGAGATGGTTTGGCTAAAACAATATATTCCAGATTATTTGATTGGTACGAATTTATTACATTAATTTTCTAGGATTAAATAATTTTATTATTATTATTAATATTTTTAGGTTGGTGGATAAAATTAATAAATCAATTGGACAAGATGCTACTTCAAAATCTCTGATTGGCGTTCTTGACATTTATGGTTTTGAGAGCTTTAAGAACAACAGCTTTGAGCAATTTTGCATTAACTTTACAAATGAGAAACTGCAGCAACACTTTAACCAGGTAATTAACCGTCTAATCTTCTTAATTACTGTTAAAACGAGGTTTTGTTTAAAAGTTTCACGTTTTCACTTTCAGCATGTGTTTAAAATGGAGCAAGAAGAATATACAAAAGAGGCTATCAATTGGAGCTACATTGAATTTGTTGATAATCAAGATGTTTTAGATCTCATTGAAAAGGTATATCATAATTATTTAATGCATTTATCTATAATTATTTATGTTTTTTTTTATATTATTCTCTGATGATATATTTATGCTACAGAAACCTGGTGGTGTCATTGCTCTCCTTGATGAAGCTTGGTATATATAACATAATTCATTCTTTATAATACTTTTAAATTTTAAAATTTATAATTTTTTTTATCTCAATTTTAGTATGTTCCCAAAGTCAACTCATGAGACATTCTCAAACAAGCTTTATCAAACTTTCAAAAATCACAAGCGATTTATCAAGCCCAAATTATCACGAACCGATTTCACAATCGGGCATTATGCTGGAGAGGTATGTATATATATATATATGTTTATATCTATAAAAAAAATATGTTGTAAAATATTAAAATATTTAAATATCTTCAGGTGCAATATCAATCTGATCAATTTCTTGACAAAAATAAAGATTATGTGGTCCCTGAACACCAAGATTTGTTGCATGCTTCCAAATGTTCCTTTGTAGCAGGCCTTTTTCCACCTGTAGCTGAAGAGTCATCTAAATCTTCAAAATTTTCTTCAATCGGGTCCCGTTTTAAGGTATCTCCATTCATTATCATATTATATTATATTATATTTAAATTTATTTTATTTTATAATTATAACAATTCATGTTGTATACTTACATGCAAACTGTATGTCAATGCAGCTTCAACTGCAACAACTGATGGAAACACTAAATGCTACAGAACCGCACTACGTTAGATGTGTAAAACCAAATAATAAATTAAAACCTTCAATATTTGAGAACGTTAACATCTTGCAGCAATTGCGGTGCGGTGTGAGTATATTATATTATGTTATTTTATAATTTATTTTATGGTGGATTATGTTGCACATATGTGACTAATTTTTGTCCTCTTAGGGTGTTTTAGAGGCAATCAGAATCAGTTGTGCTGGTTATCCTACACGTCGTGCTTTTTTTGAGTTTATTAACAGATTTGGACTTCTTGCACCAGAAGCATTGGCAGGAGGGTAAAATAACCATATTATCTTATTTTATTTCTTTTTATTTATCTAATTATAACTTCAGGAAAATTGCATTTTGGAGTTTAGGGTAGTATAATTCTAAGCAAACTTTCAATATTACGCATATATCCTTGCAAACTTCATTATTACATATATATCCTTCCAAAACCTCAAATTATCACATATATCTTTTTAACTAACTAAATAATATTTAAAATTTAAAAAATATAAATCTTTATCTAGATTAATGGTAAAACACCCTACATATTCTTACAGATCAAGGGTTTTTTCTTTCGTCAAGGGCATTTTTGTGCCAAATCCGACAATTGCATTTTCTTTCGTCAAGGGTATTTAGGTTATTTTACCATTAATCTAAATTAGGATTTATGTTTTAATTTTTTTAATATATTATTAAATTCGGTAAAAGGAAATATGTGAGAATTTTGAGGTTTTGGAAGGATATATACGTAATAATGAATTTTGCAAGGATATATGCGTAATATTGAAAGTTTGCAAGGACGTATATGAAATTATCCCTAAAAAAATTTAATATAGTATTTTACCTCAAAATGCAAATTTTCCTATAATTTTCTGACATATATATACTTATTATGTCTACAGTAACTTTGATGAAAAGGCAGTATGTACAAAGATTTTGGAAAAGATTGGGCTCAAAGGCTTTCAAGTAATAACTATCAATATTTTAACATTTTGTTTACTTTGATTTATTTACTATATTTTGGTTTTTTTTAAAAAAAATATATAGATTGGTAAAACAAAGGTATTTTTACGGGCTGGACAAATGGCTGACTTAGATGCAAAAAGATCTGAGGTTTTAGGTAGTGCAGCAGCAATTATTCAAAGACGAATAAGAACTCATATTGCTAACAAACAGTTTAATGCAATTCGTAAAGCTTCAATTTTCTTACAATCTTTCTGTAGATGTAAGTATCCTTGATCAACTTAAAAAAAATTTAAAAAATAAAAATTCCTTGATCAACTTACAGATTTCAATTTCATCCTTAAAACAATAACAATAAATTCCCCTTTTTTTAGCTAGATTGTCTTGCGAAAAGTTTGAAGAATTAAAAAGAATTGCAGCTGCTATCAGAATTTCAAAACACATGAGAAAATGGCGGGCTTGGGTAGCTTATACTCGGTTACGGGTATCGGTTCTTACTATACAAACATGCATACGTGCAATGGAAGCAAGAAAAAAATTCAGATTTCGCAAAAGAACTAATGCTGCAATTAAAATTCAGGTTAATTTATTTAATTTTATTTTTTGGTGTTGAGTAAACTGAACAATTGTATATATTTTTTTAAAATATTGTTAGACTTGTTGGAGATGTCATAAACATTCTGCATACTATAAAAGGCTAAAGAAAGGTTCGATAGTTACACAATGCAAATGGAGAGGAAGAATTGCAAGACGAGAGTTACGAAAACTGAAAATGGTAAAAAAAAAAATTAATATTTTTTTTTTCTTTTTCTTTTAGAACATGTTACAAACGTGATTTATTTTTTTTACCTATTTTGCAGGCTGCACAAGAAACAGGTGCACTTAAAGAAGCAAAAGATAAGCTTGAGAAACAATTGGAGGAACTAACATGGCGTTTACAGTTGGAGAAACGTTTAAGGGTAATAATAATATATAGGACAAAATGTATTTTAGTACCCTGAACTTGGCTAACTAGGTCCTCTACTACCCTGAACTATCAAAGGTGCAACATGGTACCCTGAACTTGACAAAATGGTCGATTTAGTACCCTGACTCATTAATTTGATCACATTTTCTTGCTTGACTTAATTTCGTTGCGGCTTTTGACGTACTAAAAAATATACATTCATCTCAATATATTAATATTAGAAGCAAATCTCCTGAGAAAACAAGACAAAATTAGTGAGTCAGGTACTAAATCGACCATTTTGTCAAGTTCAGGGTACCATGCTGCACCTTTAATAGTCCAGGGTAGTAGAGGACGTAGTCAGTCAAGTTCAGGGTACTAAAATACGTTTTGGCCTAATATATTTGATAATGTAAAAAAAGAATTAAATAAAAAAAGTTATGATGTCATGTATCTAATAATCCAGACTGATTTGGAAGAAGCAAAAGCACAAGAAGCTTTGAAATTTCAAACTTCTCTGGAAACTTTGCAAAAACAACTGGATGAAGCAAATGCGACCGCTGTCAAGGAAAGAGAATTAGCTAGAAAAGTTATTGATGAAGCACCTGCAGTTGTTGAAGAAAAAGAAGTCGTTATTGAGGATACTAAAAAAATCGAATCCTTAAATGAACAAGTTGATAATTTTAAGGTATTAAATGCATAAATTTTTGATAAAAATAATTAATAATATCAATTTCTTATGAGATTAAATTCAACTTGCAGGTCATGTGGCAGTCAGAAAAGAAACGTGCTGATGATTTAGAAGAATGTGGTGAAGAAAGACGAAAGAAGTTGGAAGAAACCGAAAAGAAAGTTGTTCAGTTACAAGAATCTATGAGCAGGTTCTTGATAATTATATGCAAACATTTAACTAATTAATTATATGTTTTTGCAAAAATATTGATTAAAATTTACTGCTATTTACAGGCTGGAAGAGAAGCTAAATAACTTAGAATCAGAGAACAAAGTGTTTCGCCAACAAGCAGTGTCAATGGCTCCTAATAAATTCCTTTCGGGCCGTTCTAGATCCATTATTCAGGTACTTCTAAAAATATTTAATTTTTATTATAGAGTAAATTACACAAATGGTCCTTTAGGTTTGTACTATATTACATATTTGGTCCTTTAGTTTCATAAATTACACTGGTAGTTCTTATTTCTGAAACTAGTGACACGTTTGGTCCTTTACGTAAACAGACTTTTATTCTTCCCGTCAAATATGGTCATGTGTGATGCACGAGGGGGTAAATCTGTCATTTTCCCTTCACCAATTTGAAACCCAAAAAAACTTGTTTGTTTGACGGGAAAAGTTAACGTCCATTTAGGTAAAGGACCAAACGTGTCAATAGCTTCAGAAATAACGACTACCAATGTAATTTATGAAACTAAATGACTAAATATATAAATGGTACATACATAAAGGACCATTTGTCTAATTTACTCTTTATTATATTTAACATATAGCAACACTGATTTTTTATAACTCTTTGCAGAGGAATGACAGTGGTTATTTAAGTGCAGATACAAGATCATCTGCGGTATGCTAAATTTACTTAAAATTTAATTAATAATCATTAATTAATTAAATATTTAATTATATTAGGACCCACATAGTCCTTCAATGTTACAAAGAGATGCAGATTTAGACGACAGACCACAAAAATCACTGGATGAGAAACAAAAGGAGAATCAAGAACTGCTAATTAGATGCATTGGGCAACATCTAGGGTTTGCAGGAAACAGACCAATTGCAGCTTGTATAATCTATAAATGCCTCCTTCAATGGCGATCTTTTGAAGTTGAAAAAACATCTGTTTTTGATCGTATCATTCAAACCATTGGCAATGCAGTTGAGGTATATAATCATCTTTTCTTTTAGGAAAAAGAGTAAATTACAGAAATTGTCCCTATAGTCTTCCAAATTCTACGACTTTTGTCCCTATACTCTTCAATTTCCCGGATTTTTGTCCTTCCGACTAAAAGAAAAAAATAGGAAATGACCAAAAACCCTCACGTGTGTGGCATGTGAGGTTACTTAAGGACGCAATTTAGACGGAAGGACAAAATTCAGGAAAATTGAAGAGTACATGGACAAAACAAAATGAAATTAAAAGTATAGGGACAAAATCGTAGAATTTGGAAGATCACAGGGACAATTTCTGTAATTTACTCTAGGAAAAATATCATAAACTAGCAGGTGTTTACCCGCGCATTGCCGCGGGGGATTTTTATATAATTCCCAAAATAATGTCTATTGGTATTCGTATAATCATACATTTGTATTCTCATTAATTTGAATACTATAAATAATTTGAGCTAAAAATAAGTTGGTAAATGTTATATTACTAATATTCGTACTAATTATAATTTTTGGACAAAATCTAACATGTTAAAACAAAGGGGATTAAAATGTAACTATTCAAAACCTAAATGTCAAAAATGCCAAACATGATGGTTGTTTTTTGTAAAAAAGAAAGAAAGAGGTGTGTGACACTATTCACCTTAACCAAAATGTTATATTAATAATAGCTATATACTTTAGCTGATAGTCGGTTTTGGTAATTATGGCGTTAAAAACGTGAAAAATAATAATTACATAGTGCCAAAAAAAACTTCTTTTAATTTAGCCTACATGGATAAACGCAACTCTACTTACCAACATAGCCCTACTAAAATGCACCATAAAAATTAAAAAGTTATAATCACCAAAACAGACAACCGCCTAATGTATTTCAGGACATATTCCCTTAATTTTGTTCCGACATTTTTTAATTTAATTTTTAAATTAATTACAGAAAACACAAGATAATGACGATGTATTAGCCTACTGGCTATCCAATGCCTCTACTCTTTTACTTCTACTCCAACACACACTAAAAGCAAGTGGGGCTGCATCTGGAATCGTCCCACAACGCCGCCGATCATCTGCTGCCCTTTTCGGGAGGATGACACCTGTAATTTCTTTTATTTTTTTAATTTATTATGTTAAATTTAATTTCATAAAATGGTAATTTTTTTTATTTTTGTAGAGTTTTCGTGGAACTCCTCAAGGGATTGATCTTCCCTTTGGGAATGGAAGCTTGAGTAGTAGTAGTAATGGAGTTGAAGGTATAAGCAAAGTTGAAGCTAAATATCCAGCTTTGCTTTTTAAGCAACAGCTTACTGCTTATGTAGAAAAGATTTATGGAATGATTAGAGATAATTTAAAGAAAGAAATATCTCCATTGCTAGGGTTATGCATTCAGGTTATATAATTTTATTTATTTATTATTATTATTATTATTAGAGTAAATTACAGAAATTTGTCTATTTACTCTTTTTTTTTTTCATTTTATTTGTCCATGTACTTTTTGAATTCGTGGTTGTTTTTATCCGTATGGTCTTCAAATTTCATTTTTTTCGTCTTTTTGACATAAAAGTACAAAATACCCTTATTTTTAATTTATCTCATTTTTTTAATATTTTATCATTTTCTAGTCTCTTCTCAGGCGATTTTAGTCCTTTTATGTCAAAAAAGACGAAAAAAATGAAATTTGAAGACCATGGGGATAAAAATCACGTAATCAAAGAGTACATGGACATATAAAATGAAAAAAAAAGTATAGAGACAAAATTGCAGAATTCGAAGTACCACAGGGACAGTTTCTGTAATTTACTCTTATTATTATTATTATTATCTGGTAATTAAAATGTAGTAATTTATATGTTGATTTAAAGGCACCAAGAATATCTAGAGCAAGCCTAGCAAAAGGATCATCACGTTCGGTTTCCAGTACAACTCAGCCAACACTCATTGCTCACTGGCAAGGAATTGTTAAGAGTCTTGGAAGCTTCTTGAACATTTTAAAAACAAATCATGTTAGTCAAACTTCTCTTTTTTTATCAATATTTTATTTTTATTTATTTATATATCTATATTCGTACTAACGAATTTTATTTTTTTAGGTACCACCTTTTTTGGTCCGTAAAATTTTCACACAAATATTCTCTTTCGTCAACGTTCAGCTATTTAACAGGTATACTACTTTATTTATTTATTTATTTTTGTACTAACAGAAAGACATCTGATGTTTTTTTATTTATTCAAATTCTACTTCATAATGCAAGCTTACTTTTGAGGCGTGAATGCTGTTCGTTTAGTAACGGTGAGTACGTAAAAGCAGGATTAGCTGAAATAGAACACTGGTGTTACAATGCAACTGATGTGGTATTTTTTCAGTTAAACTTTATTTAATTATTATATATTTATTTATTTACTTATTTATTTGCTAAACAAAAGAAGTGCAGTATGCAGGTTCAGCTTGGGATGAACTGAAGCATATAAGGCAGGCTATTGCATTTCTGGTAAAAAGAAATTTAAAAAATTAAAATTTAATAAAACTAAATTAACGAGAATCTGTAATATATTGTTCAGGTTATACATCAAAAGCCAAAGAAAACCCTGGAAGAAATAAGTCATGATCTCTGCCCAGTAAGTAAAATTAAGTTACAAAAACAATTTAATTTCTTTTCTACCATTATATTATAACTAGCAATTTAAATATTGGTCCACAGGTTCTTAGCATACAGCAGCTGTACCGGATCAGTACAATGTACTGGGATGACAAATATGGCACACATAGTGTATCGGCAGAAGTAATATGCAATTTCAAAATGATAATATGCTTTTATAGTTTTTTTTGCATTATTAATATTTAATATGTGGCATAAATGTTACTGTTCAGTTTTTATCCAGCATGAGGGTGTTGATGACTGAAGAAAACAATGTTGCAAGCAATTCTTTCCTGTTGGATGATGATTCCAGGTTAGTTCTACCTCTTTCTTTTGAGTTTGACTTTTAGTCAAACTAATTGAATTTGTTATGTTATTATGCAGCATTCCATTTTCAGTTGATGATATATCAAAATCAATGGAACAAATAGAAATATCAGATATTGAGCCGCCACCAATAATTCGTGAAAACTCAGGGTTTAGCTTTTTGTTAGCACGTGTTGAGAACCACTGACCACCTACTTTTTTTTTATCTTGATGGTTCTCGGTTAAATCTCGCCATTTTAGGCGATAATTAACCGCATTTCTGGTGTGCTCGGGTTAAGAAAAATGGTTGTGGAGATACATTTGTGGTGAGTTAGCCCAAGAGCATGTTGTACAAATAGACATATAGATGAACATGCTTGCATATCTCATTCCTAGCAGTCAATTTGGAATTATTGGTTACAATGTGTTGACCGGTTTGATTTCTTGAAAACATTAGTGTGAATTATAGCAATCGTTTTGGCCAACTGTTTTCCAATTTTATTCTTTAATGAGTACAAACCATAAGAAAGTATATATATCAAGTAGCTCCATAAATACTTTTGGTTTAAACCATATCATATTTCATTGCGAAAACGTTCAACCACATATTCCCAATTTTGTCACTCGATCTACCGACCACCTATATTAGAGCACAAAGTATGGTAGAGGTGTTAAACTCATATTAAAACCATGTTGACTCTTTAACATAGGTTAAATACCCATGTTAAATCCACCCGCCCTGGTAACACTCATGTTAAACCTGCCCTGGTAACACCCATGTTAAATGCAGAGCTTTAGCAGTTGGGATGTATCCATTGCAACACTTGTTTAACACACACCTTTCCTTTGGCGAGACCAATTTGGTAAGGCAATCGCATGCCACCCATGGTGTGGGTTTGGCGCTGTCAAAGCCGGTTAACGGGTAATAACGAGGCCCCTAACGAGTGCTCTGAGGAGTACTAGGAGTGTATATGTGACCATGATTTTAAAAGCCTCGTCAAGGCTTGAGGCTTGACCATGCCGCCACGCCATGGTCAAAGCCTTGGGCGTAAGGCTTGCATATGTTAAGGTCCAATCTGGCTCACATTTACCCGTTATAAGTTGTGTTTTTAGGCGTATTAAAATAACAGATCTATATGGTCAAATATGTATAGTTTATTAGTTATAAGAATGATTGAATATGCCAAAAATGGAACAAATGATTAATGAACTATGTTATAAGTTTATAATAATGTTTTTTTTTCATCTTTGTTTGTATTACTGTATACATATAATTAGTACAAAATTAGAGCCTTAAATCACGTCTTAGGAAATGTTATTGCCTAGCCATGGCCAGGGCCGGTCCCGACATATGTTAGGCCCTGTGCAAAAATTAAAAAAGATCCTTAGTGCATCTAATTTAAAAAGATGAATAGAATGTTATTATTAAAAAGTAATTTTATATTTCCTTGACACAATAAATGCATCTAATTTCAGCAAAACAAATTTTTTTATGGAAAAACCTAAATATAACAAAAAGTATAAACCTTGACCAAAAAAAAAGTTTTGTCGTCCACAGGAATAGAACACTGGTCATTAAGAGCCCAAACAAGAGAAGCTACCAACTGACCTACAACACACTTATGATTTAATTTTGGAACTATCAAGTACATATACAATATCAAATAGAAAAATATTTGGGCCCCCAATTTTGTTTGGGCCCTGTTCAGTTGAACATGTAGAACATGCCTGTGGCCGGCACTGGCCATGGCTTCTAAAGCTTGAGGCTTGACCATGCTGTCAGACCCGTAATGAAGTAGATGATTCTACTAACACCTTTGAAAAGTTGCAAATTTTAATAAATTCCAAGAATTAATTCACGATTTATGACACTTGCAAATGCCGTTTCTTGACCGATGTTGTATGATGAATTTAGTGGTGAGTTTTACGCCACTAATTCTGGCTGGTCTTTTGAATTTAAAGGTGTTAACTATGTATGCACATGAAAACACAAATAACAATTGCAATAGCTTAGTGGCTTTCACACAAATTTTCCCATGACCCTAACTGCTTAGATGAGTTGCTTTCACAATTGTTAAGTTTTTTAGCCTCTTTCTACATATTTTTTAGCTCAACTGCTTAGATGAGTTGCTATTTCATGGTCATTGTGATATCACAAATTAAATTAAGGATTCTATAAACTTGTTCGAAGATTTGTGATAATTCATTCAAATATCATTTCTTGGTCACTATTCTATAGTCAAAGGTTCTAAAAAACATGTCATTGTGTGATGCGCGACACCATCGTTACGAAATAAATCATTGCGATGGTATTGTTAGGCGTGGCGTAAGATAAGACGTGTACTATCGTGAGTTCTTTGTGGCATGATATGAAATTTGGATTTTTTTTATATAAAATGACTTGCATATAATTATAAGAGTAGATTACACTAATCAACCTTATGGTGTATAATAAATTACATAAATAGTCATTTAGTTTCAAAGCTTACACTGATAGTTATTATTTCAAAAAAGGTTTTGCACGCGTGGTATTTTTGCTAAACGATGTTAAAATTTTCATGTTAAGTTTGGCCATGTGCGAGGCAAGTTATCTTTCTAAAGGGATTGGGAAATGATCGAAATACTACAAAGGGACTCGTACGTGACCTAATTTAAGAAAAAAATTATTTAATCCTAAAGAGGATTTACCTTGTAATGACTTCTTTGCGTTACTAAAAAAATAATTGGTTTAATCAATATGAAAGGGAGTGTAGTTCTTGAATTTTATTTTTAAAAAACCCTACCGATAAACATTTTCTTATTTCTCTGAGGAATTAGGTAAACAAGATTATAAGTAGTGTTTGTCTAACTTATGCATTAAAGCCTGTTTAAGAAACATTAATTGAACCTAAATCACCATTCACAAATGTTGTTGAAAATAATATATTACTTATTTTCTTTTTTTATCCGAGTAAGCGACCTTATGTAGGGTACAAGTTAGAGAAACTTATACAAAAAATTGTAGAGTTATTGCCACAAAACTAGGACTATGACTAACGGAGAAAAATCCTCCATGAGATAGGAAAAAAAGTCTTAAGTAGTAGTTTTTTTTTTAACAAGCAATTGATTAAGAAACTAGCAAAAAAAACTAGAAATAAAAATAAAAATACATCATAAAAGAAATTAAAAACAAGAAACAGGGGAATGCAAAGCAATCCGACCATTTCCAGCTTCAAAAATTCATACTTTGCACATGATGACTTGTGCACCATGGATATGTTGGTCAGAAGAAATACGGTTATCATGATTCTGTATGATTATAACAGATATATCTGCAATTTATGTTTATTATGAAAAAGACGGTTAAATAGTTAGGTTTATGTATTTTATCTCTTATATTCACATTATATATTGTCTTGTCTTTTATGTAAATACGGCGAATATGTAACTCTATATATTGACAGTGGCAAAATATTCAACCTATCACCTCGTCCAACGCCATTTAAAAAGATCACGTATCTTTGAACTACTTAATTGTTAGAATTATGTATTAAAGACTTTGAATTATCCAATATTTGGAAGCACGAGTTGAATTATCCACGCTCGATTGATATATAAATTAGGCGCACAAGAAACATTAACACACAATTTCTGAAATGAAGTACAAGAAAGAGCTTACTAATTTCTTGTTGGCTGTTTTCTTTGCACTTATACTTATATCTTCTGCTGCAAGAACTCATCAGCGAACTACCTCTTATACACAAACTTATGAGAAAACCGGTATATATCATCGTATGTCAAAAGGTTTTATTTATGATTGATCTCGATGGATTAACTGTTAGATGATCTTTTAATTGTGTCCTTTCTTTGCAGGTGATGCAGATGTTAAATCAGAAAAGGTAGTAGGTGGCTGTTATAAATGCTGGCCATAGAGCAACAAAAATGGAAAATTTTGACAAAAAAGTCCCAACAATTGATGTGTAATTATTAACAGAATTAATCTACTGCAATCAATTATAGAATATTACTAATTAGTGAGCAGTTACATGTAATCATGTTGTAATCCCTGTAATTATTCCTTAGCTGTTACATGTATTTCCCTTGTATAAATATGGACTCGATTAATGAAATAAAGCATCCAATTACAAAAAAATAACATGGTATCAGAGCTAAGAGCTTGTTACCCGTGAATTATTCTTTTTTCTTCTTCTTGTTCACAGCCACGGCTGTTCGTTTCTGCAGTCATCTTCTATGACTGTTCCTTCGATTAATTCAACAACAATTTGTCCCTTCGTATACACGGCTGTGATTGGATAGTTTGTTGAATCATCGTATATTTGGACAGCCACGGATGTGCTCAAATCATTGATTGTATCGACTTCCTTCGCTCAATCAATCATTGATTATATCGTCGATCGTTCTTGAACTGTATCTCGTCGATCGTTTCTAGAATCGCTGACCAGTCGCGTTTTAATTCGTCTATTGACGCATCGCATAAATCGTTGGGTCGATTGAATTGCTTGGTTTTTTGTAAGTCGCTACAATCGACCGTCCTTCAATCGCCGAACCATATCCGTTCGATGGAATAATTTCTTAGATGTATTACCACATCCCCAAGGGTTAGGACCACTTTTTACAGGTCAGTGGAATCTTTATGCTAAAAATCCCTTGTTTGTTGGGTTGGTTCACGCGCGCGCAAACGAGCACCGGCCGCAACAGCAGGAATCAGGAACAGAAAGACTTTCAAAGCCAAAGCAAAGGCATTCATTTAGCAGGAGAAAGCAAAAAAGGTAACGACGCGACCGGAGGAGGGAGAAAGGAGAAAAGTGTGGAATTTGTTAACAGGCCTATATCTCTCAATTACCCTAATAAACAAAGAAGGGCCCAATAACTCTACTTATTGGGCAGTTAATTAGAACCCACCAACGGGCCATCAACAACAATATACTATATATCAGTATATCATGGACCATTCAGAATTTGGTGGAGCTTTTTCAGCCATGTTTTTAAATAAAAGTGATGATCAGTGGTATATGGATTCCGGTGCAACATCTCATCTCACGCCAATCCAGGTAAAATTTCAGTTCCTAGTGTGTCTTCTATTAAATCTGTATTTGTTGGTAATGGAAATCAAGTGCCGGTTCTTGGATCAGGACATACCACCTTACCTCACCCAAGCACACAAATTCATCTCAAAGAAATACTACACACACCATATGTCATCAAAAACCTTGTATCCGTCCGCAAATTTTGTCGTCAAAATAATTTTTCTGTTTTGTTTGACCCTTATGGTTTTTCTATAATCGATTACGTTACTGGAAAACACATATCGAGACACGATAGTACTGGCGATCTCTACCCATTTACCAAACCCACAAATGCTCAAGCCTCGTCGTTTTTTGTCTCATCCACTTCAGCTTTTTGGCATGCTTGCCTCGGTCATCAAGGAAATAACGTAACCGATTATCTTAATAAAAATAAAAATATTTCTTGCAAAACAGTTGATCAACTTTCTGTTTGTCATTCATGTTAAATTGCTAAACACAAACGGTTACCTTTTAAACACTCCACTACCACCACTCTCAAACCATTTGACCTTGTTCATGCTGATCTTTGGACATCCCCAATCCTTAGGAAAACCAGTTACTAATATTACCTTATCATTATCGATGATTTTTGTCATTTTACGTGGGTTTTTCCAATAAAATACAAATCTGAAACTTATGATAAAATCAAAAACTTTCACACCTACATCAAAACCCAATTCACTACCTCAATCAAAACTTTTCAATGTGACAAAGGAGGTGAATTTGACAATCACTTATTTCACAACTTCGCCACCACCGCTGGTCTCCACATTCGGGTTTCATGTCCACACACCTCCCAGCAAAATGGCACTGCCGAACGCATGGTTCGTCGCATTAACGAACTCATGTTATCCTTCCTCACCCATGCATCTCTCCCACCCTCATTTTGGGTTGAAGCTCTTCACACAGCAAATTACCTACACAATATCCTCCCCACCAAATTACTCGCAAACCGCACCCCCACTTCCGCACTATACGTTAAAAATCCCACCTACGACCATCTCCGCACCTTTGGTTGTGCATGTTTTCCGAACCTCTTGGCCACCCGCCAACACAAACTTGCTCCTAGATCAAAACCATGTATATTTCTTGGTTACCCACCACAATACCGAGGCTATCGCTGCCTTGACCTAACCACGGGAAAATCATTTTATCCCGTCATGTAACATTTGATGAAACCACATTCCCGTATGCCAATTCTAAACCATCACCACCACACACCTACTCATTTTTAGACTCTGACCCATCCCCTCTCATCTTCCAACCACAGTCCAACCCATCACATATACTCCCTACCACCACCCCAACTACCGTCACATCACCCACTCCACCTACCGACATTCAACATCCTACACCAACTCCTCCCATCAATACAAGTTCCAACATTCCACAACCTCCATCTCCACCCTCAACCTACTACCCACTCACTTACTCTCGAAGACAACCCCCACCACCTCCACCTACTTCCAGTCAGCTATGACCACACGGTCTAAAGCCGACATCACCAAACCTTATACACCTCTCAACCTCCACACCACCACCTCTCCACCCATATCTCCCTACCCAAATCTAACAAATACGCCTTGTCTGATCCAAACTGGCACTCCGCCATGACTGATGAACATCGGGCTTTAATAGATAACAACACTTGGGAACTTGTGCCACGCCCCCCGAATGCTAGTGTTATCCGATGCATGTGGCTTTATCGACACAAATTTCACGCAAACGGGGCTCTCGCACGTTATAAAGCACGCCTTGTAATTAATGGTAAAAGCCAACAAGTCGGAGTTGATTGTGATGAAACATTCAGTCCAGTCGTGAAACCAACCACCATCTGAACAGTTCTTAGTCTTGCCACCTCTCTTTCGTGGCCAATACATCAATTAGATGTTAAGAATGCATTTTTACACGTGGACCTCAAAGAAACGGTTTATATGTTCCAACCCCCCGGATTTGTTGACACACAAAACCCCAACCATGTTTGTCGATTACGGAAATCGCTATACGGCCTCAAACAAGCACCCCGGGCATGGTATCATCGTTTTGCCACTTACATTCATACATGCGGTTTTAAAAGCACAACAAGCGACACTTCGCTTTTCGTCTACCATAAAGGCAACAAAATGGCATATCTACTACTTTATGTAGATGACATTATCTTAACCGCTTCCGACAACAATACTCTCCGATACTTCATAGGCTTACTATCAAAAGAATTTGCAATATCGGATCTCGGGCCTCTTCACCACTTCCTTGGAATTCAAGTTACACATAAAAATGGTGGTTTATTCCTCTCTCAGGCCCAATACGTAAAAGATATTCTCCACCGGGCAAACATGCAAAATTGCAAACCATGCAACACGCCAGTTGACATCAGCTCCAAACTCAGCGAAACAACCGGGTATCTTATGAAAGATGCCACCCTCTACCTCAGTCTCGCTAGCTGGAGCCCTTCAGTACTTAACATTCACTCGGCTAGACATCTCATATGCCGTTCAACAAGTGTGTCTTTTCATGCATGTTCCCCGTGACCCGCACTACAATTTTCTGAAACGCATCTTGCGATACCTCAAAGGCACGAGCGATCATGGGCTTCACATCACTCCATCAAAATCTACAAAACTTACTGCTTACTCAGATGCTGACTGGGGAGGTTGCCCGGACTCACGTCGCTCCACATCCGGCTACTGTGTATTTCTCGGTGACAACATTGTCTCATGGTCGTCTAAACGACAACCAACCATATCCCGATCCAATGCAGAGGCTGAATACAAAAGAGTCGCTAATACTACGGCTGAAACTACGTGGTTGCGTAATTGACTCCTTAAGCTACATCTTCCACTACGACAAGCCACCATAATCTACTGTGACAACATTTCAGCCGTTTATCTCACTCAAAATCCAGTGCAACATCAACGAACCAAACATATAGAAATTGACATCCATTTTGTTCGTGAAAAAGTGTGTACGGGTACAATCCGCGTTCTACATGTTCCTGCCGATTATCAATACGCGGATATCTTTACTAAGGGCTTACCTCGTCCGCTATTTACTCGTTTCCGCTCCAGTCTCTCTATTCGACAAGCTAGAGATTCGAGTGCGGGGGAGTATTAACAGAAATAATCTACTGCAATCAATTATAGAATATTACCAATTAGTGAGCAGTTACCTGTAATCATGCTGTAATCCCTGTAATTATTCCTTAGCTATTACATGTATTTCCCTTGTATAAATATGGACTCGATTAATGAAATAAAGCATCCAATTACAGAAAATAACAATAATATGTTTGCAACATGTTTTCAGCTACTATATATAACGTACTTTCTCATGGTTGTACTTCATAGTTGTATGTATGATTAAGAGTAAAATAAGGTTGAATTGAATGTATTGTGTTTGATTTGGGGATATGACTAAATGTAATGTTAGAAAATTTACTAATTTCGATTAGTTTGGATCACTATGAAGTCGTGAAACATTTCCAGATTAAAGTATTTAGTCGGTATTACGAAATCTTCAATCTGATACAATCACAGTTTTACAATAACAAACATTTGAGTGTTGAGAATTTCCTACCAGAATAATGAGAACCATGACCAAAAAAGTTCCTAAATTCATGGTTGCACAAAACCACTTAAAACTGCCAAAGTTCCAAAACTGCTCAGCACAAATCCAAGTCGGATTCAGGTAGGATAACCATGTTTAAAATTCGAATTTGGATTTTCCATGCTTTTTTAATTAAGTATATACAATCACATGTGGTTATCACATGATTTTTTTTTCTTTTTTAACGAAATAAAAAAAAATAGAAGATTATTAAAATTAAAAAATAAATAAATAAAAAAAAATAAAAATAAAAAATAAAAAATAAAAAATAAAAAATAAATAAATAAAAAATAAATAAATAAAAAATAAAAAACAAAAAATTTAAAAAATTTTAAAAAATTAAAAACAGATTAGGTGAGTTTCCAATGACCAAAATAACCCTCAATATGTAAAATATGTAATTAATCATAACCAATAATCTGTATCGATCAATGATTGAGGTTTGTCTCTTGAGACTATATAAAAATAAAAATACTTTGAACATATATAAAAAACTAATAAATAATAAATTGTGCATGGAAATTAAAATGATGTGGTGGGTATTTTTCTTCAAAAAAGATGTGGTGTGGTTGCTGAGGTGGTAGGTAATGTGGCAGTACAATTGGTGTGGTAGTGTAAACCCATACCTTATACCCTTAAGAATCTGGTTGAACCTGCCGGTCGAACTAGAAAACGGGATTGTAGCTGGTTGAAATGAGTGAGTTAGATCAATGGTTATAACTCTATCGGAACCGAATGGTTGGACATACGGCCCGCGTTGAATCAGTCGGTCGAACCGTAGAAAACTGGTTTTCTTAGAAAAGATAGACAATTAAAATAGACATAATTTTTTTTTGTATAGGCTTTGAAACTAAAAAATGATAAACTTCATTAAAAAAATAAGTTTTAGAAATATATTTATTTATGGTATTATTTTGTAATATATTTGTTTTTTTGAACATTTATACACCATTTACATAATAATTATACCACAAATACTCAACAGTATTTTCATCCAGTTTAACCGGTCGGCTAATCTGATCCGACCGGTTCAACCATATATAAAACATAGCCAATTTGTAAAAAAAATAGTATTTTCCATTAGGTTTACACATAATATATAGTTAAAGGTTATAGGATAATAATATGTTGGATGATTTGGCGGTATCAAAATTCTTTTTAATTTAATTTTGATAATATTCGTAAAGGAAAAATTGTCACTTATGTTGTTTTATTTTCGTTTTTTTGTTACTCTATAGAAATCATAAGGTTAAGGTGGTGTTTGTTTACAGCTTAATGGAACCATTCAACGTTGTATGCTTAATCATTCAACATTCAGTGCGCTTGTTTAACGCCTCTGAATCAAGTATATGCTGAATGGGACATCAAAAAGCTGCTGAATCATTATTCCTTATAACATATGCTGAATCATTAAGCAATCAGAATTTCTATACAAAAATTTCTCACATTCAAAACAAGACGCCTCTGAATCAAGTAAATGCTGAATGGGACAGCAAAAAGCTGCTGAATCATTCTTCTTTATAACATATGCTGAATCATTAAGCAATCAGAATTTCTATACAAAAATTTCTCACATTCAAAACAAGTTTTATATAAAACCTCTTAATCATTCAGGACGTTGAATCATTCAGCATTTAATTATTTTGTTCCTATCAAACAGCACCTAAGATTTATTAGGTTGTATTAACAACTCTATGTTTTGATTTTGTTTAGCATTTTGCTAACCTTTAATAATTTGCTGTTAAAAAAATATTCTTTCAAGCTACAAAATTTGTTCGGATAGGAAGAAAGTTAATACTTATTAATTATCGATACAATATAACAATAAAACTTCATTATCAACATTAAATGATTTATTAAATATCTATATCTATAGGTACTAATAAAGTAGTTTCATAAAAAAGAGTTATATGTGATTACATTATTCAACTCATATATTTATTATTCGATATTTTCATTTAATTTTAATTTTTTAAGTTTTATTATAAACATTGTAATTACTAAACCAATTAACATGTTGCAACTTACAACTTTATTATTATTTGAAAATTAACTTTAATTAATGTATATTATCTTTTCATGTTTGTCATTATTATTAATTTATTCATAATACATTAGTATATAGCATGTATCACAATTATAATTTTTATGACCATTAATGAAAACCTCAGCAATTAGTTTTTTTTAATACGATTTTTTTTTAACAGAAATTTTATTTTTTTAATACGATATAACATTAACATTTGAAATTAAAGTCAAAACCACTAATTATCTATAATTATAAGATGGGAGGTTACTAATTACATGCATTTATTGGCCAATCTCCAATAGTTAATTCTCAATTTGTTGAAAGTAATTGTGTGAACTAAGCGGGTAGATCTATATAAGTAAAAAGTTGATTCATATACATAAAATACATGTTACTCCGTATATATAAAGTAATCATATACATAAAATACATGTTACTCCGTATAATTTTTGTCATAGCCGTTGTTTGTGCTTTATATGCCGATTAACCTGCATACAAATCCTCTCGCATATAAGAATATATACTATAGGATGGCGCATTCCAATTCTTGTCATGAGATTTCTTCAATCATTTCATCTTTTGTGTTGTTTTTCTTGTTGTTCTCTCCTGTTTTATCGTCGAACGCTTTCACAAATTTCCGGGAAGCAAATGAAACTTTGATGCAAGGAAACGACTCAAAGAAGATGAAGTTGATTACTGCTCTTCTTAGAAAGATTAACAAACCTTTTATTAAATCAATCAAGGTGAATCTTAAATAGTGTTTGGTAGCATGTTATTGTATTGTTATTTGTTAATATTATATTTTCATTTTTTTAAATATTTTTTATATTGAATCAGAGTCCAGACGGCGACATAATAGATTGCGTCTTGATTCATCTCCAACCAACTTTCGATCTTCCTGAGTTAGAAGGAACAACACCACTCGTATGTTTAAAGCATTACCTTTTATCTATTATAAATACTTGTTTATGCGTGTAGATAGAAATTTGTACAATGATTAATGAGAAATGATATTGATATATACTATTTGTGCATAATTATGTGATTACTCATTTCACTACAAGAAATATGGTTTTTTGCGACGGAGGTTGTTTTGCGGCGATATGTTACGCCGCAAAAAGCAACAAAAAGACAAAATAGTCGATCGCCCCGTGTTTTGACTTTTCAACGCTCGCATATGCAAAAACGATCGCTGCAAATCCTTTCCTCGCCGCAAATGAGTAAAAGCGATTTAGGGTTATAAGTTACAGAGCAGAGCGCAGCATTCACTATTTCATTCACTTCGACGAGCAGACACGAGAGCGATCGAGCAGAGTGGATCTCCGACCGGATCGAGGCCCAACGACGAACCACCACCTCCGACTACAGATTTAGCGCCGATCGAGTACCACCGACGACGAACCACCACCACCTCCGACTACAGATTTTGCGTCGATCGAGTACCACCGACGACGAACCACCACCACCTTCGAAGAACCGCTACCACCTCCGACGAACCACCACCATCTCCGACCGTTTGAGCAGAGACAAAGCATTTTTTACCTGATTGAGTTTCAACGTACAGATTGAGCACACATTTAACTTCCCGCTCTTTCTTCTTGCTGTAGCTCGATAGAGAAGGTAAAACCCTCAATATTTTCATTTTCAGAATGTTTATTCATCTTGTTAATTATAGGATTAGTTGTTTATTATATGCACACCAAGTGTTTGATGAAAGTACTATTGATAAGTTTTGCATAAAACTAGTTTATTATCATTGTACAGATAGAGCATTTTTGACCTGATCAAAATGAATCTTCAGTCCTTTGTTCATTAAGAGATTTACCTTATACTTGGATTTTGAATTGTCTTACATTCCTATATATCGAGCAGATCTTTTAAACTAATGATTTTTTTAGTTGAGAAATAATAAATTTATTTTAACAATTAACATTTTTCCTTTAATTTATGAATAATAAAGATAAAATAATGAATAATAATTATAAGGATATTGCGCTTGATATGCACATATGAAGGTGGCTCCAATTTGGTTACCAATGTGTCTTTTACAGTTTGATCAATCTTGAATTCCTCTGCCGTATGTGGTAAGGGTAATCGGCAAAAAAGTTCCTAAAATTAATAAAAAATAACATAAGAGCTTCATTTACAATTAAAAATATATGTTTTTAGTATTTAATTTCACATAAGCATGTTAAAAGACTCACCTTTGTGCTATTAGTTGGAACTGCAGGCTGCTTATTTCAATTAGATATATCAGTCCTGTCACCCAGCCTAATTAATTAAAATGAGGATCAACCAAGAACACGTAAAATGAAATAGAATAAATAATGTTGTTATTAATCCCTTTTTCACTATGTTTTTTTTTTTTGTATTTTTCACCATAAATTCTAACTTTAGGTCATGATTAAATTGCATTTAATCGCGTATTTTAGTATTAATGAGAAATTTTTACAGGTTATTCTGATTTTGAGAGCTGGTCTTGCTCTTGCATCATTCGTTTTACCAGCAACCAAAACATACCGTTTAGGTAATTAAACATATATTATATTAATTCATAAATGTTTTTAACATATAATATGTTTGACAGTTTTTTATTTATTTTTAAATTAGGTGTTAGCAGAAATGAGGAGACTCTTCAACCAACGATATATTTGAACATGTAAGAATCTTCATTTGCGGTCCAAATGATTGCCAAAAATTTAAAATATTGCATTATTTTTCAATTTTGACTTATTTTTTCCAGTTTTGATCCATGTTTGACTTGTGATGGTTCTATTGCAGGTTACCAGACAAATTTTCTGAAGGAACTCGAGTTTTCATTGTAGATCTCACGCTAGTAACAGGTAAGTCCATTTTCGTTTATATTATTTACTTTAATACTTTATAATCGTATTTAATATAATTAATCTTCAGGTGGCACAATAGTTGCAGCCATTGACCTGATTAAGGAACGTGGAGTTGACAACAAGCATATCAAAGTGGTAAGTAAAAAATTAACCTTTTTTTATTCTTTTATTGATCAGACCTCACCACCCTATATGTGAGAATTCAATTTTTCAAAATTATCAAAATTGGTATATTATTATCCCCTATATGTGAGAAATTGTATACAAAGCATGTCTATTAAAAAGTAAAGAATAAAAATGGAAACAATATGATCAGTTAAATGTAACCCGTGTATATTTATTAAAGTAAAAAAAGAAAGAAAGAAAAGTTTACATGTATATATATATCTAAATATGTTATAATTAATGTGTCCCTTTTGTGATAGATCGAGCAGATACACGGATAGATCGAGCAGATACACGTATAGATCGAGCATATTTTTGTGAAGACATTTCCCTTTTTCTCCGTTAGTCTTCATTATTTACAGATGGCAGACGTAGCACATGGACATGGTGGAGATTTGGATCTTGATGAAGAGCGTACCGATAGCGATGATAGTTAGTTTGTTAAATATTTGAATATGTTAAACTTTAATGTTATTAACTTTGAAACATAAACATTGTGTTAACTTGCTACTAGTTGTGTTTGAAATGATTATGCTTAAATATTTGATTGTGTTGTGGTTTGTTTGAAACAGAAAAACAGCAAACATAACAGCAAAAAAAAAACAGCAAAAAAAAAAAGAAAACTAGGTGGAATACAAGAAAAACAGCAAAAAAAAAAAAAAAAAACTTTTTGCGGCTAGCCGGTCGCCGCAAAAACTCGCCGCAAAAACTCGCTGCAAAACGTAAATGCTACATCATGTATATCGCCGCAAAAAGTTCGCCGCAAAAAGTGTCGCCGCGAAAAGCTCGCCACAAAAGACATAATATGATGTCGCGTATAGAAACGGCGTCGTTTGAATCTCGCCGCAAAAGATGGAAAATGATCGCCGCAAAAACGTTTTAGCCACGAATCTTCCGCGGCGATCCTTTTGCGGCGAACTCTCGCCTCAAAAAACATATAGCGGCGATATTTGTGGCTTTTGCGGCGATTTCGGTCGCCGCAAAAAGTCTTTTTTCTTGTAGTGTTTGACTAAGATAAGTGTCAGAATCAAGAAATGTTATGAAGAAAGAGAATTAAAAGCTTACATATGTTATCTTGTGGTGATTAACAACATGAAATAATAACAAATAGCAGTTATTAATATCATTTTTCATGATTAAGATAATTATTCGTTCAAATTATTATTTTCAAAACTTATCCCATATATTAGAAAAAATAGTTTAAGGATATATGGATTATTTTACCTCGTTTTAAAAACCCTAGAGATAAGTGAATAGTTTCAAAAACTTATCTCATATATTAAAAAAAAATCTAAGTCTTCATTTGTTCATGAAAAAACATGTTTATAAAAGTTTGATAAGTCTTATTATAAAACTAATTTCTTTTTTTACGTATTATTTTATAAAAATAGGATCCACCAGAGTTCCCTAAAGGAGATGAAAATGTTGGATTGGAGTCAGAGATCAAACAGTTATGGAGTTCAAATGGTGAATCATGCCCAAATGGTACAATTCCGATTAGAAGAACAAGTGCGAGTGATATTTTACGATCAATTTCAACTTCTAAATTTGGAAAGAAATATGGTAAAAAAAACATTGAGAGAGGCCATGAGGTATTTAATTACTATCTCAATTTTCATACTAAAACAACTACTGTATTCGAAAAATAATAACATTATATTTACTTTTGGAAACAGCCCAGCCCTGCTCTAAAAAAATTATATCTTAAATCAAGTACAATACTTACAGATGTTCATATGTTATACAAAATTCTAGATGTATTATCTTAATAATAACAAATTTTTTAATTGTATGGATATAAGTATAAAAGTACGAAAAAATGCATTGTTGCAATATCTAAGTTGTTCAACCAACTTCTGTCTGTAATACAATAAATGAAATTTGATGTAAAGTTCAAACTTGTTAATTTTGGGAACGGTAAAGTATAACAATTAAATTAAAAAATATTTTGTGAGCTAACTAATTCTAGATCGACCACCCGCTTTGCGGGTAGATCTAACTTAAAGGTATTTTTGTTGCACGTAGGGGTTGTCTGTTGAAAAATTTACCCTATTTTGGAGACCAAGTCGCCACCACATATGTGGTTAATTTAAACTATATATGTTGGTATTGAATGTATCGTGCAGAATGCAATAGGCTATGTAACGCAAGGAGAATTTTATGGAGCAAAAGCACGTTTAAATATATGGAAACCAAATGTTGTTGGATCTGATTTTAGCAATTCACAAATTTGGGTTATTGCTGATGTTCCTACTCGGGCCCGTCAAACCGTTGAAGCAGGTTGGCATGTACGTTCACTCATGTTTTATTTATTATCCATTTTTATATCTATCAAATTGTAAGTACATAGATAATAAAATAATATTTATGTATGCAATTCATATAGTTAATAAATACATATATCTACATACATACGTATGTATTTTACATTTAAGATTGTTATAGGCTTACCCGAAGATGTACAAAGATAACCTTCCAAGACTATTCACGTATTGGACCGTAAGTCAACGTTTCTTAATTATTTTTCTTCTATCTTGTATTGATTTTTTAAAATTTTTTTGCATATTTATATATTGATATTTAGAGGGGTTCAATAAGAAGTTGAGTAATTAATTTCTTGAATTGGTACTAATAGTTTGAAACTAAAAAAAAATTACAGCCCGATGAATATGGATCCGGCGGTTGCTACAATTTATTATGTCCGGGATTCGTTCAAACCAATAATCAGATTTCTCTTGGAGCTAGAATTGATCCAATATCAACATATAACGGTAAACAATATGAGGTCACCTTTATGATTTGGAAGGTAAACCATAAATCCTCTAAGTAGTATGTCAAATTAGCACACATACGATCTATCAACTTTATATGAAAATCTAATGCATCTACGTATTTGTGTATGCTTGAGATGTAAAAATGCCAATTTTGTCACGATTGTACGTTTTGTATATTAAGATCATTGTGTACTAGATTGACACCATTTTATACAAAATTTTGTAGGACCCGAAGAGCGGGAACTGGTGGTTGAAGGTGGGAAATGCATTGGTGGGATATTGGCCCCAAACTTTATTCACAGATCTTCGTGATCATGCAATGACACTCGGATTTGGGGGACACGTTTATGCTGAAAACTTATCAACCCAAATGGGCAGTGGTCACTTCCCGAATGAAGGTTTTGGGAAAGCAGCATATGTTAGAAATTTGGAATTTGTTGACCAGGAAAATCATATAAATCCCGTGTCGAATTTAAATATAGGAGTGGATAAACCTGGTTGTTATGATGCTAATAATGGGTATAATGACGATTGGGGTAATTTTATCTATTTTGGAGGACCGGGAAATAATCCAAATTGTCCTTGAAGATCGTTCACTCAATTGTGACTGTGATACGGGTTTTCGGTGTCTACTTCATTAGACTATAGCCAACTATGATATCATTTTAACTACATATTTAAGGCAAAAGTCTTAATAATTTAATTTTAAGTAATTTTAATATCCTATTCTGCCTTGCAACTTATTTTGTTTTCCTTCTAATATAGTCTACTCTTATATACTCTATTTTAATTGAGTAATACTATTTAGGTCTACCATTTAAACCTACTCATAGGCCTACTCATTAGATGAAGACACGTGTCAAAATCAAGGGATAATATTAGGAGAGAGAATTAGTGGAATACACATGTCATCCTATCAAGTGGGTTGGCCATGAGTGTGAGTTAGTCTTATAAGGCCTCTCCCAACCCTTACCCATCACTAAACCCATCATTAGCGCCACGTCATCGCATCCTTACTGACACGCTACTGACACGGCCGTGCCAACCCTACACATCACTAACCCATCACTAAACCCATCCTTTCCACATCATCATTTCCACATCATCATTTTAATTAATAAAAAAACACATTACATTAAATAAAAACCATTACATTAATAATAAAAATAAAAATAAAAACATTACGATTAAAAAAAAACACGATTACGGAAAGAAAAAAAAACAATACGGAAAAAAAAACAATACGGAAAAAAAAAACATTACGGAAAAAAAAATTAACGTTGACGGAAGTTTGGCGGGAGGGTCCAAATGTGTTCGATTAAGGCATTGCGAAGTTTATGATGCACAACTCGATCACGTATCTCCTTCTCAATACGCAATTGGGCTGCAACCCGTTCATGCCATGTACGTTGTGGGTGATTTTCCGGGTTAGCGGTATAGTCTTCTTCGATTGGACAAATTGCGCGGCCGTTATATCCGTAATCATGTTGTGTAATATCACACAAGTGTACATGATCCGTTGTATTTTGTTCACACTGTATGGTCGTGCCGGGTTTTTAATGATTGCCCACCGTTCTTGAAGCACTCCGAAAGCTCGTTCGACATCCTTCCTAGCGGATTCTTGGAACCGCTTGAACTTCATGTTCTTTTCTTCAATTGGGCAGTTAAATGACTTGACAAGCGTTGCCCATTCCGGATAAATCCCATCAGCTAGATAATAACCCTTCGTAAATTGCTCACCCGAAATAGTAAACGGAACTACGGGAGACCTGTCTTGCCTTATTTCATCAAACAAATCTGATTCGTTAAGGACGTTTATGTCGTTATTCGAACCCGCCGGGCCAAAGTACGCATGCCATATCCACAAATCGTATGACGCAACAGCTTCAAGCATTATTGTGGGACATCCTTGATCACCACGTGTGTATTGGCCTTGCCATGCTGTTGGACAATTTTTCCAAGGCCAATGCATACAATCAATGCTACCAAGCATCCCAGGAAAACCATGTATCTCTTGATGTTTGGCATGTAAACGTTGGACATCATGAGTTGTTGGTTTTCGCAAAAACTCAGTCGAGTATAGATGGAATATACATTTACAAAAGTTGTCCAAACAATCGTACGCTGTTTGTTGACCCATGTGTAGGTACTCATCAAACAAATCAGCGGCATAACTGTACGCCAATTGACGTATGGCAGAGGTACACTTTTGAAATACATTAAAACTGGGGTAACCCGTAGCGTCTCTCTTTTGACGGAAATAATCAAAATACGACGGTAGTTGACCCGGTGGGTTATAAAAATGTATAGCCTGGCATATACGGATGAACAAAGGTTTCGACATGCGAAACCGTCTTCGAAAGTAATCCAGGGGAAAACGGAATTGTCGGCAAAGTAATCATTCCATAAACGTTCAGCAGCCGCAACGCGATCTCTTGGTATATATCTTCGTGGTGCTCTTGGCACGGTGGAATTTTCAGCTTCTTCTTGATCCAGATAATCAAGCCTTTCAATAGTTTGGTTCAAATCGAAGACAGCTGTTACATTAACATAATCTTGCCAGTAATCATCGGCGTCATCGTTTGGATCCATTGAGTGAGAGAAAAAATATGGAAATTGGGAAGAGAGGAAGTATATGATTGTGAGAAAATATAATGTGATTGTGTGTTTAAAATGGTAGAGTGTAGTGGGTTTTTATAGAGGTTGTGTGTAATATTAATTATTTGTATTTAAAAAAAAAAAAAAATTAATTTGAATTCAAAACGGACGCTCCACCCGGACCCACCTCCCTCGACGCCTTCATCACGTCCGTCCTCACCACGACGAAGTATGCACGACGCCGGCCACGACGTCTCGGTGCCAACGCCGTCGTGGCTCGACGCAGCTCGACGCGTCCCCCCGACGTGCCGTTGGCACGGGTCTAAATGCTATGTATTAGCATCTTAGACTATGCGTGATGGAGGGTTGTCACGCAATCATGATCACTCTGGCAATCGATGGAAGTCGCGTATCATATGCAATGTGAGATTATACATTATACATTACGCATGGTAAGTGGTACATGTAATAATAAAATTAATTTTAAGGTTTGGTCGTGGGTATGTTCAACATTACGTGGTTTGGTCAGGGGTTGTCGTGTGTTTGGTGTTAAGAGAGAAAGCTGATGTCATGTTGTTGTGGCACCGGTGACCAAATCCTGGTTTGATCACCATTATAAATAGTCTTAAGCCCCGTTTGTTTTGACGTAATCCTCCGTAATTGTAATTCAATTACATTACGGAGGGACATTTGGATGGACTTTTTTTTTCCATAATTCAATTACGGCATAATTTCAAAATACGATATTCGTTGTAATTTAAATTTGTCCTTACACCCTATGAATTCAATTACGGTCCTTTATTGAACTAACAAAGTTGAATATTTTGTATACCTTTAAATTTTAAAATCGTTCAAAAATATTAAAAAAGATAAAAAAAATTTAATTTTTTTTAAAAAATAAAAAAAAATTTCTAAAAAAATTTTAAAAAATAAAAACAAATTTTAAAAAAATTAAAAAAATAAGAATTTTTTTTTAAAAATAAATAAATAAAATAATAAAAAAAGAATAAATAATAAAATTTAAAAAAAAGAATCTAAAAAAGTCTAAAAAAATGGATAAGTATTGATTTGAATTTCAACTCAACTCAAAATTTTGTTAAACAAATGCGTAACTGTGTTCAATTACAACCGAATTCAATTCCAACTGAATTCAATTTCATTACGGAAGATTACGTCATGCCAAACGCCCCCTTAGATTTATCGCCCTCTATGTTAATATATATAATCAAACTAGCAGGGTACCCACACAATGAGGCGGCGGTACCCTGTAAATATATTTGCGGTGACGATAATGATGGCAGCATGATGGTGGCGGGCTATGGTGCGCAGTGATGGGGGTGACTGTGATATTGATTGTTGTTGTGGTTGGTGGGTGATGATGTTGGGTGGTGGTGGTGAGTAGTAGCATATGTCAATAGAATAATACGAGTTTAGAGACTAATAAAGACAATATGATGCATAAATAATTGTTGTCAAATAATCAGTATCCACCCTAATAACTCAGTTGGTCAATACGTATTTGTCCAAATTAAAACAAATGTTCTCCTCAATCGTATTTGTTTAAGTTCTCCTCAAAATTGGAGTGCTTAATCCTTCGCTAAATGATATAAACAAATGTTAAAACAGGTTATATATACTTGTTGAGATTAGAATAATTTTATAATTGATTTTTAAGCTCTAGAATAATTAATTCTTGATCTTGAAATAAGGATATACAAAACATAAATAATGTGGAATTAAACGAACAAATTTCTATTGTTAAATAAAGTTTTCATCATTATCACTAAACTATAATGATTACAAGAAGCCTCAATTCCATATAAAAAGAAATTTGAAGACCATGGGGATAAATATCACGAAATCAAAAAGTACATGAACAAATAAAATGAAAAAAAAAGTTATAGAATTCGAAATACAGACAGTTTCTGTAATTATTCTTATTATTATTATTAGGGTTTTTCTAACTTGTGCTCCCTAGTCACATGTTTAGGGGCATTAATTAACATAAACTTTCCAATTAAACTTAAAAATCTGTTTAATACACCCCTTGAAAATATGAAATGTAAACTTTATTAATGTGTAACAAGACTTTAATGTCCCTAAACATGTGCATAGTGGCACATATTAGAAAGACCCTTATTATTATTATCTGGTAATTAAAATGTACTAATTATTTATGTTGATTTAAAGGCACCAAGAATTTCTAGAGCAAGCCTAGCGAAAGGATCATCACGTTCGGTTTCCAGTACAACTCAGCCAACACTCATTGCTCACTGGCAAGGAATTGTTAAGAGTCTTGGAAGCTTCTTAAACATTCAAAAAACAAATCATGATAGTCAAACTTCTCTTTCTTTTTTTTTATCAATATTTTCTTTTTACTTATTTATTGAGTTTTGATAATGTAAGATTGTAAGTGGATAAAAGTTGTAGATTAAATCATAGGTGTTGCCCATGATCCATAGGTCATGGGTTCAAGTCCCGTCGTGGACTTTGGTGGTGAGATTTATTCCCCATAGGTGGAAGGTTTGAGGGAAGGCATACTGCCCCTTGTGGATGTCACTGTCTATGCTCGAACCACTAACTAACTAACTTGCCGTTTAAAAAAAAAACTCATCACTTTGAAGCTCCCTCATTGGTTGAAAATGCCACTGTAATTCAACCATTGTGCGCCGAGAATGCCTCAACATATTCGTTGTTTTCTCTTCACCCTTATCCCTCTGGCTTCATTTTCTTACACCTGCAATGGCTACTCTCAATTTCTCCCTTCTCTCTAAAACCCTAACCCCTAAATCCCCAAATCCCATCTCAAAACCATCTTCGTTCATCACTTCTAACCTCCCATTTATCAGTTCTCAATCCCTAAAACCCGTTTTTTACCCGAACCATCCCGAATTCAAACCGGGTTCGGAGCCAGCAAACAAAAGCGGCAGCCGATGGGGATTACTCGTCGCAGTAATAGTGAACCCAGAGAGACGATAATGTTACAGGGATGTGATTATAATCATTGGTTGATTGTTATGGAGTTCCCAAAGGATCCGGCTCCGACCCGAGAGCAGATGATTGAGACTTACCTTAACACTCTTGCTACTGTTCTTGGCAGGTTCGTGTTTTTTTTTTAAATTTAATAATTTGAAAGTATTTAAGCTTTAATAAGAGTGCTACCACTTGATTGTTATCTGGTTTTGTTTATATGTTGAGTTGTTTGTATGTTAAGCTGAATTATATGCTTTTGATGTTGTATAACATCGGATGCACATTAGGTGTTTGTATTAATGCCTAACTAGAATACGTAAATGTTAAGTATTTTATAGAAGTATTTATGCATAATTCACAAATAACTGTTGCAAATTAGGCTTGAAGTTTCTGCAGTAACTATATCAGACTTACGTTCATATATGTGAAACCATGCTTCAAAAATTCTAGGTTTTAAACTGTTATTGATTACAGAAAGACAATATTTAGATTTTACATGTGTATATTTTTTATACTTTGAAGTGTCATATTTGCAGATGTATTCATCCAATTTAGTAGAAGTAGAAGGGAACTATTTTGTCAATTGATAAGTGGTATTCTGGATTATTTAGTTCATCGGAATCTTCTAAGGTTAATTTCACTTATGGAAACAATTACTCTTTATTTATATGTGTATATTCTTCAATGTTGAAATTCATGCAGGTGATTGTTAATTTTACAAACGATGTTTGTAATTCCTTTAAGTGTCCTTGTCAGGTGAGTCATATATGAAACTAGAGGTATAAATTTGATGAATTTATTGATTTTTGTTGTCATTAAAGAGTTTTAAGCATGATTTTAATAAATAATTTTTACGTATATTAATCATAATATACATTTGTAGCATTTTTAACAGATTTGTTGATAAACAAATAGTAAGAGTTTAAAAGACATCTGATGAAATCCCTGAAGGGGGTACACCTATTAGACTAATACTTTAAGCTTGTTGATGCATGACAAATTGGTTGATGCTCTAAATCCAGGTGATAGAGTTGAGGTAAATGGCAATTCAAGAATTAATGAAGTTGTGATTCATTTTTTATGAAAAGGTGGTTAAGTTGACTGGTCAAATGGGTAAGGTAACAGATCAAACTCGGTTTAGCTCAAAATGAGTGATTTAAATTTCCATGTTAAAATGGGTTGAAGTCTCTTCTTTACTATTTAAATAACAATATTTTGGGGTGATTATCGTTTATATTAAACAGTTTAGGTCCTTTAGGACATCATAAACATGGTGACTTTTGGGGTGATTATCGTTTTAATAAAACAGTTTAGGTCCTTTTGATGCATAAACATGTGAACTTGTTGCATCCTAAACCATAAACATGTGAACTTGTTGCATTACAGTTGCATCATTTTTTGAGCTAGAAGCTGCTGCTAAGTCATGTGTGTATATTTTGAAGATGAAATTGAGCAGATTCTGGAAGGAAATTCATTTGAAACTGGTACAAAACTTCAAGTCATGGGTTCTATAATTGGGCCAACCGAGATGTTGATTTGAAGTTGAAGGTTTTAGGAGGGCATGGAATCTATCCACCTGTAAAGTTAGAAGGTTAATTTAACAACTTCATGCCAAAGAAAGTGTCATTTTCAAAAAATAAAAAATTAATATCTTGTTTATTGAATAGATTGTCACTTACGGTCTAACATAAATCATGAGGAGAAGGTTTGCCTCCCATTTTATATTTTTTAATTTCTGTTTAGTTATAGTAACACCTGCCTGTATCGACACCAAGTAATTTGTTTCCGTGTTTTATTGCAACAGCAGTTTCAAAAGGCAGGTCTATGCATCTGATGTCCTTTAGATGCTTGATCGCGTCAACAACTTGGAAATGTTGGTACTAATTTTATTTGTTAAACGAGTTTCAACCCGTTTGATCCATTTTCTTGATATCTTATCTGTTCAATTTTACCCTAATAAAACTCAGTTTTTTGTATACGTGTTTTACTTTGTGACCTGCAAATTAGATTTTGAATGTTGAAAGTGGTTTTTCTGACTATAAAGTCAAAATGCAACTTAAACATCCATGAAATGCAGAAGACGGATGATGAGGAAACTGGGATCGTGATTCATGTGGAAGAATTTAGGTTGCCGCCAAGTTGTTTTACAAAGAAAGAACTTTGAACACAACGTAAGATATCTTATGTATATAGATATGTTTTCTTATTAATACTTTAATAAGCCATGTTTACAATCAGATTAATACTTTAATTTGTACGAATCAAAGTGAATGAGGGCGGATTGGAAAAAAGTCATTACTGGGAATTTTGAATGAGTATGAATCGTCATTTTTGGAAAAGGTGAAAATGTGAAATTGAGTTTCAAAATTTCATAGTTTTTTAATTGTAACTTTAAATGGGTTTGTCAAATTAATCCTACACAAACAATTTCTTGAACATAGTTGGTAGGTTTAACCTGTTTACGATCTGGACCTTTTGTGCATCAAGATTTGTAAATATAATATGATCCATTCACAACATTTTTTTTATCATTTATAAATAATGACCAAGTGTGATTGGCAAATTTCCAAAAAATATTGATACTAACAACCTCAAGTGTCTTATATCATTTCAGGATGATGGATGTTAATTGTTGACAATGTCAATAACTGAAATGTATTACCTTGCTCAAGTTAACTAAACCATAAATTCTTGAATCTATATATTCAAATAGAGATCATTAATTTGTACTTTTATTATTTTTAACATATGATCTCACATTTCATTTTAAATTAACAGGCCTCATTCACAAAGTCCATATTTTCTTTAGTATACTCTTATGTTGTTGCAACTGAACATAATGAGCCACAATAAACTGCATAAAGTTGTGAAAATAATGGAGGGTTAAGTAATCTTGGAATCATGGAAACATGTGCTGCAAAGAGTATATACTTGTTAGAAACTTATTGATATCAACTCAGTATATGTAAAATGTAATAGGATGCTGCCTTGTTTATGTATCTTATAAGAGTTAAAAATCTTAAACTTTTTTATTGTAATTTAACTATGAATGCATTTGTTTTCTTTAAATTTGGTAGACACTTAAGTGTGTTACATATTGATAAATTTTCATTAACTTTCACTTTCAAGATAATTTTTATTATAAAGAAGTTTTATTTAGTCTCTAGATTTTGTGTACCATTTGTGATATGTATCAAAACACGTTTAACATCATTTCAATAATAGATTACTGTGTTTATTTCTTTAGTGTTTTTTTTTGTATATTCCTTTTTATTTCTCGAAGCATGCCCGCCCAATCGGGCGGGCTATGAAGCTAGTAGATTGATGTACAGGCTTCCATGTCTATAGAGAGCCCATAAAGCTGTCATTATCAAAACCCTTATTTATTTATTTATTTATTTATTTATTTACGTACTAACAAAAAGATAATCTTAGGTACCACCTTTTTTGGTCCGTAAAATTCACACAAATAAATATTCTCGTTCGTCAACGTTCAGCTATTTAACAGGTATGCCATTTTATTTATTTATTTATTTATTTATTTATTTTTGTACTAACAGAAAGACATCTGATGTTTTTTTTTTAATTTAAATTCTACTTCAAAAACTCAGTTTGCACATAGTGACTAGTGCACCATGGATATGTTGGGCAGAAGAAATCCTAATTATCATCATATATTATCTATGATTTATAATAGATATATCTGCAATTTATGTTTAATATGAAAAAGACGGACATGAATTGGATAAATAGTAAGATCTAGGATAAATTACAGTTTTTGTTCCTGACCTATGGCCGATTCGGGGTTTTTGTCCCTAATGTTTTTTTGCCGGTTTTTTTGCCCCTTAAGTTTTTCAAATTCTGGAAATTTGTCATTCCGTCCAATTTTGGCCATTAAGTGACTAAAAACGCAAAAAAATTAAGGGTATTTTCGTCTTTTTTCCTCACTCTTCATGTTCTTCATCTTCTTCCCTCTTCTTCATCTTCTTCCCTCTTCACAACCTGCAACCACTACCACCTGCAACCGGAATCGCCCGTTGGTGGTGGCTGAAATGGAAAATTCGCAGCCGATTAAAGCGTTTGAGTTTGTCCTATTTGGCTGGGATTTCAAACCACAAACACTAATTTCCGACACTCAAATTGCTACTCCAAAGCCACCGAAAAAGTTCATCAACAAAGGTATCATCTCTTTCACACACACACACACACACACTCGAAGGAATTGCACGCCATTGTGATTTGTCCAGTGCAATCTCCGTTTAATTTTAGTGTTATTGTTCTTAATTCGACTTTTTTTGCTTAACAATTAATCGATGCTTTCTGTAGTTATTGCTTGATTTTGAAATGTGTTGTTTTCATTCCAGTTTCTTCAGAGAAAAGGAAACATCACTTTAAGCAAATTGAAACATGAACTTTTATTCTTATTACTCTTTTACCCTTTTTAAATTTTGATGACGTGTGGACCACTGGATTTACGAATTTACTTGTATTTATTCGTCTAAATAGAGAACCTGAGCACAAAATTGGAATTTTATGTTAGACGCCCGGCGTCAATCTCTGTTCTATGAGGGGAACAATATCCCTACATCAATCTCTGATCCTAATCGGTTTTAGATGGTATTCAAGCTAGAGCAGATTTGTGCACGCTAGATGTTCGACAAAATGTCGGGCCTGATTCGGGTGTGATTGAGGGTTCTGCTCGTGACCAGCCTAATTCGGTTATTTAGTATTTAGGGTTCATCAATTTGGAGATTAGGGTTCATTGAAGGAAGAAGAAGGATAGAACATGGGTAATTGGTAAAATGGACAAAAAAACCGTCAGTTAACGGCCAAAATTGGACGGAAGGATAAATTTCCAGAATTTGAAAAACTTAAAGGACAAAAAAACCGACAAAAAAACATTAGGGACAAAAACCCCGAATCGGCCATAAGTCAGGGACAAAAACTGTAATTTACCCTAAGATCTATGTATTTTATCTCTTATGTTTACATTATATAGTGTCATAGTGTATGGTTTTTTATGTAACTATAACTCTATATATTGTAATATTGATATCAATATAACGTATAAGCCTAATGGATACTTTGATCTCATCCAACGCCATTTAGAGAGACCACGAACCTTTGAACTACTTAATCATTAGAATTATATATTAAAGACTTAGAATTATCCAATATTTGGAAGCACGAGTTGAATTATCCACGCTCGGTTGCTCTATAAATTAGGCACACCAGAAACATTGACACACAATTTCTGAAATGATGTACAAAGTGGTTACTAGTTTCTTGTTGGTTGTTTTCTTTGCACTTATACTAATATCTTCTGCTGCAAGAACTCCTCACCAAACTACCTCCGACACACAAACTTACGAGAAAAATGGTGGGGTGATTTCCTAATTTGGACCAAATGAAACAAAATTTTCCCAAGAATAGACTTAAGTTTCAATTCTTCTCAAAATAGACCGTGCAACTACACTAGAACGCCGCCACGTGCAACCGTGCAACCGTGTTACTACTGCTCGTGCAACCGTGCAACTCCACTAGAACGCCGCCACGTGTCCGAGTTAGCGTTGCTCAACCTTGTTACTACTGCTCGTTAGTACTGATCAACCTTGTTACTACTGCTCTAAACCTTGTTACTACTGCTCGTTAATACTGTTCAACCACTTAGTGTTGTTCTGTTAGTACTGCTCACCACTTAGTGCTGCTCCATTAGTGTTGCTCAAATCTCCCAGTCCCACGGGGTATTTTGGGAAGATTGAAGTCTATCAGTCCTAAATGGGAGTCTCTCACTTCTTTTTGTCTAAATTGGTAATTAATTCAAAATGGTATATATCATCGTATGTCAAAAGCTTGTATTTATGATTGATCTCGATCGATTAACTGTTAGATGATCTTTTAATTCCGTCGTGTCTTTGCAGGTGATGCTGATGTTAAATCAGAAAAGGTAGTAGGTGGTTGTTATAAATGCTGGCCATAGGGTAACCAAAATGGAAACTTTTAACTAAAAAGTTCCCACAATTAATGTGTAGTATGATTGCTTACATGTTAGCACCTACTAATGTTTTAAAACCCGGATTTGAACCGGATCGACCGATGCCTTGAAAACGGTCAAACCGGTTGAACCGGGTTACAATATTTTTCGATAGTTATGATAGTTATTATGCAAATAAGTTAATTTGAGTTATTTTATAAATTTTAGCTGAATAAGAAATGTTTTATACAGCCTTATAAATTGGTTTATTCTAAATCTTCACAAATCAGTTATAACTAATAGGTGTAGCAACATTGTTCTTTAAATTGGAGCTCAGTTATGTCTAATAGGTGTAAGGTGTAACCAATGTTTTAAAATCCGAGTTATTACTCGGCCCGGTAAGATGACCGGGTCACGGGTCAACCGGTTCAACCGGAGGGTCAACCCGGGTCAACTAACGACACATAAAAAAAATATTATATAAAAGATATGCACATCATGGAGTAAAGTTTGTACATTATTATACATTAGAAGTAAAAACATTTAAAATTGTGTCAACTAACAAGATATAAAAAAATATTATATAAAAAATGTGTGAATCATGCAGTTTGTACATTTAAAGTAAAAAGATTAAAAACCGGGTCAACTCAGGTCACCGGGTCGCCGGTTTTCACGATACTCGGTCGGGTCGAACCGTGTTGATTCTAAGCAAAAACCCGGTCACGGTTGAACCGGTTCAACCTAGGTTTTAAAACACTGGGTGTAACCATGTAGGCGTATTGTTCTCTAAATTGGTAGCTCCTTTAACTTAAGTTCACGTCTACTCAAGTTAGGAAAAGAAAGAAAAAACAAAATCCACTTTTGCCATCCCACATCGCTATGGGAGGAGAAAGTTCACTAGGTAGAGCGACTATATATATTGCTCATGCAGGGATGGTATCTCAATGGAATCTTACCTTCTAAGCTTGATTCATTTTAGCATAGTTAAAGTTTGAATCTGGTTTGGTTCGGGTTTACAAGCTCCGGTTTAACCCGTTGGCTTTTAAATCCGGCTAGTTTCCTGGTAGTTGACCCCATTAATAGAACTAAATTATTTAATCTTTTCGTTCTGCCGGCCGGGTCGGGTCAATGTTGGCAGCTACCATATATAACGTACTTTCATAGTTGTATGTATGATTAAGAGCAAAATAAGGTTTAATTAAAGGGCAAATTGCATCAAATAGCAACACATTATCAAGTGATTCCTAATTATAGTAATGAACTATCAAAATTTTGAAAAATAGCAACAGAGTTTTAAATTTTTGCAATTTGGGAAATATTTTACCTGAAATAACGTTAGACAGTATTTTCTAGTGACGTAGTCGGTTATTTAATTTTTCTAATTTTATTCCAATTAATCCTAAACTGATTTGAGCGATAATTCTTAAACGGTTCATCCATGCCGACCCCTTCTTCCGCTTCTATAAAATACTGACCAGCTCCATTCCGGGTAAAACATTTCCCAAATTGTAAAAATTTAAAAGTCCGTTGCTATTTTTAAAAATTTTGATAGTTGATTGCTAATATTAGGAATCACCTAATAGTATGTTGCTATTTTATGTAATTTGCCCTTAATTAAATGTATTGTGTTTGATTTGGGGATATGACTAAATGTATTGTTAGAAACATTACTGATCTCGATTTGTTTTTGGATTACTATGAAGTTGTGAACATTTCCAGATACATTTCTAGATTAAAGTATTAGTTGGCTACAAAATTTTCAATAGAATACAATCACAGTTTTACAAAAACATATATTTTGAGTGTCGAGAATTTCGTACCAGAATGGAAACCATGACCAAAAACCGTTCCTAAATTCATGGTTGCACAAAACCACCGAAAACTGCCAAAGTTCCAAAACTGCTCAGTCCAAATCCAGGTCGGATTCAGGTTGAATAACCATGTTTTAAATTCAAATTCAGATATTCCATGCGTTTTTAGTTAAGTATATAATCACATGTGATTATCACATTTTGTTTTCTTTTTTGAACGAAATAAAATAAAACAAACAAAATTTAAAAATAAAACATAAAAAATTTAAAAATAAAACATAAAAAATTTAAAAATAAAAAATTTAAAACAAAAAATTAAGAATTAAAAAAATTTAGGTGAGTGCCAAATGACCAAAATACCCATTCATGTATAAATATGTGATTAATCATGACCAATAATTCGTATTGATCAATGATTGAGATTTATCCTTTGAGACTACATAAAAATTAAGGTATACTTTGAACATATATATAAAAAAACTAATAAAAAAAAGAGGTGACAATGAATTTAAAATGATGTGGTGGGTATTTCCTATAAAATGATGTGGTGTGGTTGCTGAGATGGTAGGTAATGTGACAGTAAAATTGGTGTTGTAGTGTGGACCCATACCCCATAGCCTTAAGAATCTGGTTGAACCTGTTGGTCGAACCGGAAAATGGGAATGTAACTGGTTGGAATGAGTGGGCTAAATCAATGGTTATAACTCTATTAGAACTGACTGCTTGCACATACAACCCTCGTTGAATCAACCGGTCAAACCGTAGAAAACTGGTTTTTCTTAAAAAAATTAGATAATTAAAATAGACATGAATTTTTTATATAGGTTTTGAAACTAAAAAATAATTAACTTAATTGATACATAGGTACAGGAAATCTTTTTATTGATGCTATTATTTTTGTTTTTTGAACATTTATACATCATTTAAATAATTATTATACCACATATACTCAACAATATTATCATCCAATTTAAGTGGTCGGCTAATTTGATCTAGCCGGTTCAACCATATATAAAACATAGCCAATTTTTAGGACAATAGTATTTTCCATTAGGTTTACACATAATGTATAGTTAAAGGTTATAGGATAACAATATGTTAGAATAAGTTGGATAATTCAAGGCTTGTAGCCTAGTGGTTATGGTGGAAGGAGTAACATATTGCCATGACCTATAGGTCATGGTTCAAGTCTCCCCGTGGACAATAGAAGTAGATTATATGTCGTTAGAAAAAACAATATGTTGGATGATTTGACGGTACCAAAATTATATTTAATTTGATTTTAGTATTATTTGTAAAGGAGAAATTGTCGCTTATGTTGCTAAACTTTAATAATTTGCTGTTAAAAAGAATATTCTTTCAAGCTACAAAATTTGTTCAGATGGGAAGAAAGTAAATACTTACTAATTATCGATACATTATAACAATAAAGCTTTATTATCAACATTAAATGATTTCTTATATATCTATATCTATAGGTACTAATGAAGTAGTTTCATAAATTGGAGTTATATGTCATTACATTATCCAATTCATCTTTATATAGGTATATTTTTTTTTTCAATATTTTCATTTGATTTTAATTTTGTATTTTTTAGTTATGCAATTCATCTTTATATAAGTATTAATAACGTAGTTTCATAAATTGGAGTTATATGTGATTACATTACAATATATGTATATTTATTCAATATTTTCATTTAATTTTAATTTTTTAATTTTTATTATAAACCTTGTAATTACAAAACCAATTAGCATGTTGCAACTTACAACTTTATTATTATTTGAAAATAAATTTAATGTACATTATCTTTTCATTTTTGTCATTTTTTTTTTTATATTCATTCATCTTCAATTCAATAGTCATACGTTAATATATACTTCTAGTATGTATCACAATTATAATTTTTTATGACCATTATTGAAAACCTCAACAATTAGTTTTTTTTAATACGATATAACATTAAGTCATTAACATTTGAAATTAAAGTCTAACACCACTAATTATCTATTATGAGGTTACTAATTACATAGCATTTATTGGCCGATCTCCAATAGTTAATTCTCAATTTGTTGAAAGTAATTGTGTGAACTAAGCAGGTAGATGATCTATATAAGTAAAAAGTTGATTCATATGCATAAGATACATGTTATAATTTTTGTCATAGCCGTTGTTTGTGCTTTATATGGCGCATTCCAATTCTTGTCATGAGATTTCTTCAATCATTTCATCTTTTGTGTTATTTTTCTTGTTGTTTTCGCCTATTTTATTGTCGAATGCTTTCACAAATTTCCAGAAATCAAATGAAACTTTGATGCAAGGAAACGACTCAAAGAAGATGAAGTTGATTAATGATCTTCTTAGAAAGATTAACAAACCTTTTATTAAATCAATCAAGGTGAATCTTAAATAGTGTTTGGTAGCATGTTTTTATATTGTTAATGTTCTATTTTTGTTATTTTTTTATGTTGAATCAGAGTCCAGACGGCGACATAATAGATTGCGTCTTGATTCATCTCCAACCAACTTTTGATCTTCCTGAGTTAAAAGGAACAACACCACTAGTACGTTTAAAGTATTACCTTTTATCTATTGCAAATACTTGTTTATGTGTGTAGATAGAAATTCGGGCAATGATTAATGAGAAATGATATTGATGTATAATGTGCATAATTATGTAACTACTCACTTGATTAAGACAATTCAAAATTAAGAAATGATATGAAGGAAAGAGAATAGTAGCTCACATATGTTATCTTGTCGTGACTAACAATATGAAGAAATAACAAATAGCAGACATCAATACCATTTCTCATGATTAATATATTTGTTCGTTCAAATTATTATTTTCAAAAACTTATATATTCTATATATTAAAAAAATAGTTTAAGGATATATGGATTATTTTTCCTCGTTTAAAACTAGAGATAAATGAATAGTTTCAAAAACTTATCCGTTGTATTAAAAAAAACAAGTCTTCATTAATTCATGAAAAAACACGTTTATAAAAGTTTGATAAGTCTTATAAAGCTAATTTAAAATTTTTACGTATTATTTTATAAAATAAGGATCCACCAGAGTTCCCTAAAGGAGATGAATATGTTGGATTGGAGTCAGGGATTAGACAATTATGGAGTTCAAATGGTGAATCATGCCCAAATGGTACAATTCCGATTAGAAGAACAAGAGTGAGTGATATTTTGAGATCAATTTCAACTTCTAAATTTGGAAAGAAATATGGTACAAAGAACGATGTGATAGACCATGAGGTATTTAATTACTATCTCAATTTTTATACTAAAACGGACAAGTATTGTATTTGAAAAATAATAACATTATATTTACTTTTGGAAACAACCCTGCTTTGAAAAAATTATATCTTAAATCAAGTACAATATTTACAAATGTTCATACTATTTTATACAAAATTCTAGATGTATTTTCTTAATTATAACAAGTTTTTTAATTGTATGGATATAAGTATAAAAGTATGAAAAAGGCATTGTTGCAATATCTAAGCTGTTTATCAAAATTTCAAAAATACTAATAAAACAGATTACTTTTTATTAAAAAAAATTTGATTTAAAGTAATATAAATGAAAATCGTTGTAATTCTGTAATGTCAAAAACTCAAAATCCATCCAACTTCGTCTGTAATATAAGATTACAACAATTAAATTAAAAATACTTTGATGATATATTATTCTTGAACTATATATGTTTTTTAACTCGGTTTCGACTCACTTTGTGAGCCAACTAATTATGGGTCGACCATCCGCTTTGTGGGTAGATAGAACTTGGTGTAGGTGAACCTCTGTGACCATAAGGATGTATTTTTGTTGTGACCATAAGGATGTATTTTTGTTGCTCCTAGGGATTGAACTTAAGATCTCTTGAAAAAGTTACACTATTTATATGTGATTAATTTAATTAAAATATATATGTTGGTATTGTATGTATCATGCAGCATGCAATAGGCTATGTAACGCAAGGAGAATTCTATGGAGTAAAAGCACGTTTAAATGTATGGAAACCAAATATATCTGGATATGATTATAGTAATTCACAAATTTGGGTTATTGGTGATGTTCCTACTGGGGGCCGTCAAATTATTGAAGCAGGTTGGCATGTATGTTCACTCGATCATGTTTTATTTATTATTCAGTCATAGATAATAAAATAATATTTATGTATGCAATTCATATAATTAATGAATGCATATGGGAGGGTTCCATTGAGAATTGATATATAGGTGAGAATGTGAGAATTAGGCAAAAAGACGGGCGGTGGCATTTTTGTAATTAAGTCCAACTTTTCTGTCCCACACGCGGTGGCATTTTTGTAATTACGTCCAACTTTTTTTTAATCATCGATGATTAAACTGGGTGTAGTGTTTTAATCATCAATTATTAAACTTTTGATATTGTATTTAATCATCGATGATTAAACCCAACCCCAAGTTTAATCGTTAAAATCAAAGATACTGTTTAATCAAAGATACTATTTAATCATCAACAATTTTGTCTTTAAAATCAAAGATACTGTTTAATCATCGATGATTAAACTTGTCTCCGTTTTTTAGATTCCTAATTCTTTATAAGATGTTGTTTAATCATCGATGATTAGCGTGTCTGCTTTCTTTATTATTTGATTAAACTTTTCTTTAATAATCGATGATTAAACTGGGTGTAGTGCTTAATCATCGATGATTAAACTTTAATCATCGATGATTAAACTTTAATCATCGATGATTAAACTTTAATCATCGATGATTAAACTTTATCTGTGTAATAATCATAAGATGTTCTTTAATCATCGATGATTAAACTTTAATCATCGATGATTAAACTGGGTGTAGTGTTTAATCATCGATGATTAAACTTTAATCATCGATGATTAAACTTTATCTGTGTAATAATCATAAGATGCTCTTTAATTATCGATGATTAAACTTGAGTTTATGTTTAATCATCGATGATTAAACTGAGTGTAGTGTTTAATCATCGATGATTAAACTTGACTATATGTTTAATCATCGATGATTAAACTTGAGTTGGGGTTTAATCATCGATGATTAAACTGAGTGTAGTGTTTAATCATCGATGATTAAACTTTATCTGTGTAATAATCATAAAATGCTCTTTTAATCATCGATGATTAAACTTGATAATGTGTTTAATCATTAACGATTAAACTTGGGGTTGGGTTTAATCATCGATGATTAAAAACAATCTCAAAAAGTTTAATAAAACCAAGTTTAATCATCGATGATTAAAGAAAAGTTGGACTTAATTACAAAAATGCCACCGCGTGTGGGACAGAGAAAGTTGGACTTAATTACAAAAATGCCACCGCGCGCGTGAAAGAAAGTTGGACTTAATTACAAAAATGCCACCGCGCGCGTGAGGGCGGGGAGGAGATGAGTGGCTGAGATCTATTCTCACATTCTCACCTAATATATTAATTCTCAATGGAACTCACTTCTGAATGCATATATCTACATATAATATACGTATGTATTTTACATCTAAGATTGGTACAGGCTTATCCGGACATGTACAAAGATAACATTCCAAGACTATTCACTTATTGGACTGTAAGTTTTATGTTTCTAATTAGTTATTTTTCTTCTATCTTGTATCGATTTTTTAAAAAAGATTTAAATATTTATATATTGATATTTAAAGGGGTACAACAACAAATTGAGTAATTTCTTGAATTGGTACTAATAGTTTGAAACTAAAAAAATTTACAGGTGGATGGATCCCACAGTTGCTACAACTTATTATGTCCAGGATTCGTTCAAACCAATAAGCAGATTTATTTTGGAGGTGCAATTGATCCAATATCAACATATAATGGTAAACAATATGACATCACCGTTATAATTTGGAAGGTAAACCATTAATCCTCTAAGAAAACCCCGAAACATATATACTATTATATTCTTCACTCATATTAATTATCTATCCCCCACAACAACTCTAAGCTAAATATGGGTTATACAAACGCTATATAACTGTCAAATTTTAATATTTGAAACATTATAAACTAAACGGGTCTGACTCTTTCTTTTTTTCGAAACCGCTTTCATTAACTCAAAACCTAAGTTGCATGGAAACGGATACGGAACGGGGAAACGGATACGTAACGGATACGGGAAACGGCAAAACTTAAAAATTCAAGATACGGATACGGCAGAGATACGTCACATAAAATATAAAAAAATATATATATTTTAAAGAAAATCCAAATAGATATTATTGATGTAAAGTGTATAAACTCTAAAAATACTAAATCTTTCAAAATTAATTAATTATCAATAATCAAATCATTTTTTAAATCCGGTTCATCTAGTGACAGATCAGCAACCTCCAAAATCCTACATCTTTCATTAAATCAAAAGCATCTCCACCTACATCCCACATCTTTACATCTTCCATTGTATCAAAAACACATGACAATGTTTAAAAAAACACAGATACGTTTCTTGAAACGCCGAAGAAACTTCACAGAAACGTTTCCGGCACCTGAGAAACGTTTCGGGGAGGTATCCTAAGAGTATCGGTTTCCGAAAGGTTTCTGATACGGGAGCGGCACTCTAGATGGAGTTTCCGTGCAACTTAGCTCAAAACTAGCGACAAGCTAGAAACGTACAATTACAATAAGTTTAAAGGGTTTTTCAACCAATCTACCCAACTACATTTTGTATTCGCAATTAAAGTGTTTAATAACATTTTGACACATTAAAACCAACGAAATTGTAATTTTGATTGATTAATTAGCACATATACGATGTATCAACTTTATATGAAAATCTGCATATATGCATCTACGTATTTGTGTATGTTTGAGATGTAAAAATGCCAATTTTGTCACCATTGTACGTTTTGTATTTTAAGATCATTAATAGTGTACTAGATTGACACAATTTACATATATTATATAGAAAATTTTGCAGTGATTGCCTATGTTTGTTGTTGAATTTTATAGGACCCGAAGAGCGGGAACTGGTGGTTGAAGGTGGGGAATGAATTGATGGGGTATTGGCCCCAAACTTTATTCACAGATCTTCGTGATCATGCAACGACACTCGAATTTGGGGGAGAAGTTTATGCTGATAACTACGGTCAGCACTCGTCAACCCAAATGGGCAGTGGTCACTTCCCGCATGAAGGTTTTGGGAAAGCAGCATATGTTAGAAATTTGGAATTTGTTGACAAGGAAAATTATTTAAATCCGGTGTCGAATGTAGATATATTTGTGGATAGACCTGGTTGTTATGATGCTTATACTGCATATAATGACGATTTTGGTAATCATATCTATTTTGGAGGACCGGGAAAGAATCCAAATTGTCCTTAAAATGTTGAAGATTATTCAGTCCGTTGTGACTATGATATGAACTTTCGGGTTTCTAATTCGTTACACTCTTATTTTAGCCTACTATATATGATATGATTTTAACTACATATATAATGCAACATTCTTAATAATATAATTTTAATATACTATATTCTGCGTTACAACTTATTTTGTTTCCCTTTTAATATAGTTTACTTTTATATATTCTATTTTAATTAATACTTATCATTTCCATAAGCTAGCCATGAGTGTGAATTAGTCTTATAAATGCCATGTATTAGCGATCATGGAGCAGTGGCGGACCCAAGACGAAAGTCCAGGGGTAGCACAAATTTTTGGTGAATACGGCATTGATGGCCACTTTTATAGTCGGAGAGGGAACCGACGGGCGTCGGCTCATGCCGACCGTCGGCACAGACCGTCATTCGTGACCCGTTGGTGGTTTCTTAACTTTTTGAGGGCTAGAAATCTTACATAATTTGAATTAAGAGGTTGAATTCAATCAACACCAACATCAACTTTAGTTCAACTAAGAGGTTCACTAAAACCATATTCAAACTTCGATTCATAAACCCTAATCATAATGTAGCTACAATAACAACCATCCCAAATATGGATTTAAATCCCCAAAATCAACGATTATGTATAATAAACCTCATATATCAACTATTGGTAATAAACTAGTAATCAACGAAATAAAGTACCATAATTTCACAAATAAAACCAAAAATCAAAAAGCAATAGTTTTTTTTTTATTGTATGATCAGAAATTGACGTCGACCAATGCTACCATATTAAACCCAAATGAAAAGTTATACTACTTTGGATTCGTACTAGTTTAATTGAGTGAAAAATCATAAGAAGACTTAGACCACAAGGTAGGAAACTAATTGTTAAAGAAGTGGAATCTTAACGTTGACGAAGGATTTTGAATCTGTATTGGCGAGTGATACGAATTCAACGCTGAAGTTTGGATTTTAGATGAGATGCATCTGATGACATACAAAAGGGGGGTTTGTTTATAGGCTTAGCATTTGGACTCCTATTTTTGGGTTGTGGACTAAATTATCTATACTCATGGGCCAAGCACCTAGGGGTGGGTCCGCCCCTGTCATGGAGGGTTGTCTCGTGATCATGACCACTCCAACACCGCGTCCCTTCATTACATTACCTTTGTTGGATGCGTACCACATAGCATGCTTGTGTGAGTTTGGTCGAGCTGGCAACCAGTGTGTAATGTGCAATGTACATCATGCATGTTAAGTCAGTGGTACATGTAATAATAAAATCGGTTTGATCATGAGCACCACGTGGTCTGGTCGGAGTTTGTCGTGTGTTTAATGTTAAAAGAGATAGCTGGTTGTGACCAAACTCTGGGTTAATCGGATAGTCTTGCATTTATTGCCATGTGTGTTCCGCCAATATGTATATGATGCATTCTGCTTCATGCTGGTACGTACTTTTCCAAAGCATCAGAATAAAATGGATTTTTCTCCATCTTCAAAGCTGGTACAAAAGCTCTTAAAGATATAAACAATTGTTAGACGTATCATAGATACGCTTTGTTCGATATTTGTACTAGTCCAACAAATATCATAATCGAAAAAAAAAAAATTCCATTAAAAGCCACATAACACTAAAACAATGACATTATAATCAATTAGTCTCACATAATTCAAATAATCTTTTCCCTCAAAAACATTATAACCAATTCCCCATTCTATATCTCTTACCCCTAAAATAATCAGAATTTTCAAAATTAGAATCTTAAACCACAAGAAACTCAGCACCTATTGGCAAATGATCACTTGGATGATAATAATTTGGCAATCCACCTTTTACATCGGGTGATTCTGGTTCTGGAAGATTAAGGTAACTAACCGGTTCTAACTGCTCACAAGGGTTAAATAATATGTAATCAAGGGTACCAGTAAACCCAGGGGTGCAGTTAGTAAACCGTGGTTCACCCCTGGTGTATGCATAAACACTGCTTAAAGCCATTGGTAAGTCTTCTGTTGATGCTTTTTCTGCCATTGAACCACCTGAAACAAGGTACTCGTATACCTGAAACATAAATACATTTAATTGTATTTTTTTTAATAAAAAAAATATAATGTTAATTATTTAATTAAAACAAATGTCACCTTATCTCCAGGAATTGAATTGAAATCTCCAGCAATAAGTACTGATGGTGTGCACTCAAATTTTTCAGCCACCATTTTTTTGAATTGAGCTACACGTGATAATAAATATTTCGCCTGTGCAAGCTTTACATCAGCCCATTCTGGGTCCCTGTAAATTATTAAATTATAATTTTAAAATTTTAAAATTAAAAATATAATATTTCTAGACTTGACAAAGAAATAGAAAATGATTTATTTACCAGTAAATATGTGTGTTTGCCACAATGACATAATGTTGATAAGGTTTTTTGAACTTAAATGCAGCCATAATTCCAACACAATCACGTTTTAATCGTACAAATGGATCATTAGGATCTCCACGGTCTCCTGGAGTTTTTGTTTGACCTATGTCAAAATCAAGAAAGAAATATTATTATATTTGATTAAAAAAAATGAAAAAATACAAATAAAAAAAGTACCTTTGTTATTGGTCTCAAGGGTCTTTTCTTTTTGTTCCACACGCGATGAGTCATCTAATATCAAGTTAGCAAGGTCGTTATAGTCAATTATTTGTTTTATCACCAACTCCAATCTGAAAATTAAACAAACAAAAGGGTAAACATATAAAAAAAAAAATATCAATGAAATTGTTTTTCTTTTTTATTTTTTTTTTATTAAAAAAGCATACTTATTGTGCTTGTAGAAAATCCCACATCCATCAAGTTTTCTCCCACTTCTCTTAATGTAGATGCTTGAGTAATCATTTAGCTCTATCTTTTCTTTGTAGAAATTCTCATACTCATCTAATTCCTGATAAATCATTAGAAATTTCTCAATACGAAAAAAAAACATAAATGAAACAATATCTAAAGTGAATATGAATATAACCTGTAAACATAAAATATCAGCATCAAGATTCTTGAGAACATCAAGAATTATTGGTGAACGAGCTTTCCACCTATCATAATATAATATTCCACCAAATTTAATGTAACTTTAGACTATAAAACCAATTTTTTAGGAATTATGTGAACAAAAAAGAAGCAAAAAACTCACTTAAGACAAGGTGATGGAGAATGTGGGAATACAGAACTTTTTACATATGCCTGAAAAATGTTATATATTTAAATTAAATTAACAAAAACCAAAAATATTTTAATTCAGTGGAAAATCAATTGGCAAATTATAAAACTGTGTGCATACCTGAGCCAGAATATTATAAGAAACTAGTCGAAATTTGAGGCCTGCAATATTATAAATATATAACGTAATTAGCTAATGTAGATTTAGTTAATCCCAACAACAAAATAGTAAATATTTTATATAATCAGTGAACTGCTAATTACTTCATACCATCAGACTTGCTAACTGAAGTAATTTCATTTTGTTCCACTGGAATAAACTTAGGGTAAACTGGTGTAGGTGTAGCCATATCCTTAGTCCCCATTTTTCTCATACAAATTTTGCTGCACAAAACCCTAAATTCAATTCTGATACGAATCAAATACGTGAATTTAAAAAAATACACAAATAAAGTTCCTACAATTCGAGAAGTAGGAACAAACAATAAACTCATTCATATATAAGACAACGACCTAAAAAATACTAATACCTTGACTTGTTTCCCAAGACTCTTGTCCAATAAGTAATTGCAATAAAAGGAAATTAAATGGGAGGTAATTTGTACACAAAAACAAAATAATTACTTTAACTATTAAAAGTTAAAACAAAACTAAGTACTTAAGGAAACAAACTATCAAAAAAGGAGACTAATCACCTAAAAATTTAAAAGATAAATAAGTTCATTCAAATATTGCAGAATTTCTCAACCCCCCAGTACTAACAGTGTCGATTTATATCAAAGTCACATGAACAAATTATGCATAATAACAAAAATCCCCTGTTTTGCTTAATTCTCCTCACGATGCGTACGTTCGTGCTTAATTCCTACAATTGCACTACAAATTTATAAATAAATGAAAACAATGGTTTTTGAGAAAATAATCTAGGTTTTAATGCAACACTAAAGATCAAATTCAAATGAATTAAAATACTGTACTATACAACTCATGAACAAGCAAATAATAATACTGCGCAAAATACGCAACCCACTCGTGAACTCTGAAATTGTTGCAGACATTAAAATCTACACAAGCAAGTATTAGAGACTGAAAAGCGTAAATTAGTAACAAATGTACTCGATTTTCGAATTTGAAAAGCTACATGTTACATTAATTTCAACTTTTGGAGCTCAGTGAATTGAATTAAAAGCATGAATCGGTGTTTACCTTCTTCGGAAGGAGGGATAAACGAGAGGGATTCGAGAAAGCAATACAACACCAGATTTCAGAAGCATTTTCCCACCAAATCGGAAAAGGGATATAAGAGCTTTCGGAAGGCAGCCTCCTCTACCGACCTAAAAAAGAATATATTACAAAATCAGTCCTTACACTCTCATTCAACTGTGCCAATGTATGTATGTGGCTGAATTTTTACAGTTTGAAGCAACCACACATTTAAGTCTTGTTAAATCAGCGTAATGTAATATTTTAATTAATATTCATCTGATATAACAATAACAATAATATTTATATTTTTCAGTTTGACTAAGCCGTTAAAAAATACACACAAAATACTAAAATTTTTATTAAATTATCTTAGGTCAACATTTCTTCCATCTCTTCACTTCGGATAGAAGGCACGACGTCTTAAAACTGGAAAGTTGTTCCAATGTAGAGAAGCAACCGACACAACTGAAGAAGGAATTAACGGCTCCATTAGCATTAACACTATAATAGAATTAGGGGTGAGCCGAAGTAAAAACCAAAAAAATTAACCTAAAATTCCATCCAAATATGAAACAGAGTTTGTGGATCATGTATTTGTGAAAACCAAAAAATGGGCGGTTTTTGGTTTTTTACAAAAACCAATCCAATAAAAATAGAATCGCCCCACTTATATTATGATTTAAATTTTTTTATGTATATATTTTCATAACTCATATTAGATGAGTGGTTGATTACAATTTAGTATTTTCTCTAGTAAACTTTATATATATACATAAAGTCAATAATCATAACTCATTAGATTACTAACTTTTACTTTATAATAAGGATGTTATGTACTTGTATCTTTTGTATCATATGTATCTTTTGTATCATTATATCATAATTCCACGTTTATTGAGAATGTTGTTATAATCTTTTAGTTTAGCTAATTTAGGTTTTAAGACGTTATCAACACTTGTTAAAAATATAGTGATCTAAAGGTTTTTCACTTCCACTTTTGGTATGTATTCACAACTCCTCTTATCTATGTTGTTATTAGGTGTGCCCAAAGGGTCAATCCGGCCCGACCCGGTTCTTATCGGGTCGGGTCCGTCAGATTTGAGGTTAAAAAATCCTAACCTAAAATACGACCCGATAAGGCTGCGGGTTTGTCGGGTTGGTCGGGTTACACATTCATAAAAGTTCAAAAAACACATTTATAAAAAATAAAAGAAATTATGAAAATTGAAATCCTTATGAAAACTAAAAAACAGAAATTATGAAATCAACACTAATTGCAAATAAGAAAAAAACTTCAATCGTGCTTTTCAAGCAACTAATAAATGAAATCAGTAATCTGTGTCCAAGACTCCAAGACGTATAAAGAAAAAAACTTCAAAAAAGAAAAAAAAAATTGTATATTAATACTAAATGGTGCTTTTCAAGCAACTAATAAATGAAGACCTATCTGCAAACGATCAAGGGATGCTCTGTATATTTTTTGTAAGCAAGCAAGCAGGCAAATGGACTTTTTGATTCAATCGGACTGCTCTTATTTGTTTCCTTTTCTTTTTTAATATTTATGGTAAAGATAATTTAAAAGTTTAAAATTTAGATTTTAACCAAACCCTAATCGGGTCTTATCGGGTCAACCCGAAACCCGAATAAAAATAAAAATTGTAACCCGAACCCGACCCGATAAGGAATCGGGTTAGTCAGGTCGGGTTTCAAAAACCCGATATCAACACAGACCCGAATACACCCGAACCCGACTAGCATTATCGGATTCGGGTGCGGGTCGGGTCGGATTGACCTTTTGGGCACCCCTAGTTGGTATCATCATATTCTAATATCCTTATTTCATACTCCCTCCGTCCCTTAATAAAGTTTCCATTTCTATCAAAATTTTGGTCCCAAAATAAAGTTCCCATTTCTCAAATTAGAGGGACCCACTCAATAAAATAATATTATTACCATATACTTCACTAGTCGTGCACATATTACCCGAAACCGAAACCGGTAACCGAACCGAAACCGAAACCGGTCAAAACCGGTTTCGACCGTAACCGGTTCGGTTTCTCAGTAACCGACCGGTTCCTAACCGGTTACACCATTTCGACCAAAAAACCGGCAGAAACCGGTTTCTGATAACCGGTTTCCGGTTACGACCGTTAAAACCGGTTTTATAACCGGTTCGTAACCGGTTTTCGCTGGGAATCATAAATTACCGTTAAAAAACGGTCATATGACCGTTGGGGACTGTTTTGTGACCGTTGGGGGGTATTTTTGGACCATTTTGCCCCCCTAAACACCCCTATAAATACATATCTTGCATTTGGTTAAAATCACAACTTCAAAACATCCAAAAACACTCTCCAAACACTTTCGATTAGCAAAAAAGGTCAAAATGTCGTACCCAAACCAAAGCCAAAGTAGTCAAGATTTCACCGGCGTTGGTTCTACAAATGAAGAAACGGCAAGTATTGCTAAAATTTTGCCAACTACACGAGTTCCCGAACTTTTTGGACCAAATGGGTCGTTCGACTTAGTCGAGTTAAGCAATGGTCTTATAAAGGCGCATTGTAGAAATTGTGGTCAACTCATGGGAGCTAGTTCCAACTCAACGATGAGGACACATGTCGCAAAGCATTGTCAAACGATAAGAAGGGGTTCACAACAAGAGGGTCAAGCGACTATGGCACGAGACGGTGGTATCTTTGCGTACCAAGCGGAACGTTGTCGAGAACATATGGCCAAATTCGTGATTCAACAAGGTTTGCCATTCAACCACTTTGACAACCCAAGATTGACGCGCCTCATCCAACAAGAGCTTCAACCACGTTATAATCATGTAAGTCGTACTACTCTTAGACGAGATTGTTTAAAACTTTGGAAATTGGCTAAAAATGATCTAGTAAATGGTTTTGAAAATTTAAATACAAGTGTAAACCTAACAACGGACGTTTGGTCGGCGCCTCATGGTTTGCCCGGTTCGTACATTTGTGTTACCGCACATTGGATCGATCCAAGCACATGGCAAATGATGAAGCGTGTGATCGCGTTTGAAGATTTTCCACATCCCCATACGGGTGAAAATTTATTTTATATGTTAAGTCACGTAATAAATTACTATAAATTAAATGGAAAAGTTTTTGCAATCTCGTTTGACAACGCATCTAATAATACAAATGCGGTTGCAAAGCTAATATTATCATTCAAACCTCCCGTGAATGGTCTTTTCTTCCATAGTCGGTGTCTCGCACACATTATAAATTTATTTGTGCGAGATGGGTTGAACTCACCGGATATTGGTGCTATAACACATGACTTTTGGTTGATGCTATGTGATGTTTTTAAAAAGGGTCCAAAACGAGTTAAAATATATATTCGTTTGTGTAAGCAAACGAATTCACTTTGTTTATCACCTAATTGGGACATTACCACTCGTTGGAATTCAAGTTATGACATGTTTGTATGTGGTGTTCGTCAACGTCAAACTTTACACTATTTTCATGACAAACTTTTTACAAAGAAACGTGTTAAAAACAAATTTAGTGACGAAAAATGGGAGGTTATTAAAAAGCTAACCGAATTGTTTAAACTTTTTAAAGATGTAACGGCTTTAGTCTCCGGTGTTTACTATCCAACAAGTCATTGTGTACTAAAACAACTATATTTAATGGCTCATAAAATTGATACTTTTGATTTGGAAGGTGGTATTTATTAAACAATGGTCGCGCCAATGAAAACTAAACTAAGAAAATATTTTCGCCGCATACCATTGGCAATTACATGTTCGGCCTTGTTAGACCCAACTTTAAATAAAATCGGTGTCGAAACCACTATGAGTGCAATTTGTTATGATTTGGAATTGCATTCGGTAAGTCCTACATATATTAAAAATGCACAAGATCATTTTTGGGAAAATTTTAAATCATTATTTGGGGTTTATTTTCAAAAGTATGGTGCACCAAATGCTTCTTCAAGTTCGTTTGCCCCAATTTTTGGTGATGTTGATGTTCCCACCGACCCATTAGCCCATTTATTTAATACTATAAGAGAGGAAACAACTAAACGGCAAAGGGGTGAGAGTAGTGAAGAATCCGCTAATGGCGAATTGTCGAGATATACGAAAACAAACTTCTTAGGCAATATGACCACTCGAGAAATCGAACATTTTGATATATTGGCTTGGTGGAAAGAAAGGGAGCCTCAATTTCCCATTCTAAGCGCCATGGCCAGAGATTTACTAAGTGTCCAAGCTTCTACGGTAGCTTCAGAATCGGCTTTTTCTGTTAGTGGCAGGATATTATCTATTAGGAGAACAAGACTCACGCCGACGTCTTTGGAGATGTGTATTTGCTTGAAGGATCACTTGGATGAGGCGGACCGGATTCAAGACAAACAAAAGCTAGAGAAGGAACTTGACGTTGAAGAAGAACTTCTCGACATGGAAGTTGCTCAAGGTCTTTCAACCTCACTTTCCGATGAAGATATAGCTCAAGAAGGTGAATCGTCCCGAGCATCTAGCTCCGATGGGTATGAATATGAAGATAATAACCCACAAAAAGATAGCGACGAAGAGTGAAGATTTGTAGTTTAATCGTATTTTTAGTAGTAAATCTCGAATCTCGATGATTTTAACGTTTCTATGCTTTCGAACTTTCGTATTTTTATGTTTAATTATGTGTACTTGAATGTTTTTAACGTTTCTATGCTTAATGAATGTTTGTATTTTGCTAAAACGTTTAATGGTTGTGTTTGATATCGAATTGCGGCAAAAAAAGGGGTATTATAGTGTAACCGGTCAAAACCGGTTTTTTTACCGGTTAGTAACCGAACCGGTTACTAACCGAACCGGTAACCGGTTACACCGGTTGGGGTTTTCAAAGGCCGAAACCGGTTACTAACCGAACCGGTTTTTGGCCTAACCGGTTACTTCTAGCGTTGACCAAAACCGGTTACGGTCAAACCCGAAACCGGTTTTTGGCCTAACCGGTTTTTGTGCATCTCTACACTTCACCACTAACCATCTTTTAAAAACACTTTCTCTCTCCAAAATAACCTTATATTTTAATCAAATTTATTACCAAAACCCCACCACTAACTAACTCTTAAAAACGTGTGCCCAATTGAAATGGGAACTTTATTAAGGGACGGAGGGAGTATTTGGTTTAATGTGTTCATAATGAATATTGACATATTCTGATGTAGAAATTCATGTAGTTTACCCAATCTGCCTTGTTTTAATCTTATATGCAAGTTATTAAATGATAATTAAAATACAAATTTATATATTATTGAAATCCATATATTCAGCCGATTAGTCAAACTTCTGGATTCGGATTTGAGAAACCGCGAAAACATTCACTCATAAAGATAACTTGTTAACAAGTTCGTTTAAGATTATCATCGGTATTATTTCAGGCTATTTGAAATGAATTAATGATAATTAAATACTACTTTTTCCGTCTCTTTTGTCCAATCCTACCCTATATATGAGGCTACACATGATGAATGCATGCCATCTCACCACAACGAACGATTCTTATTGGACGTTAATGCCAGCTGTAATTCTGTCATTGGTCCACCTGTGCAAGCTATCATCAACGACTACTGGATCTACGAACGTTATCGCCTCCTTTACTTCGAGACCTAAAGCAGGTACGAAGCAATTCATTCACGAACAGTTTTCCTCTCTACACATCGATTTCGATCCATAGAACTACAATTTCTGTAAGAAGAAATCGTAAATCGTTTTGAATCAGTTACTGAATCATGTCAAAACTTCTCCGTTTTTCAGTCATTGCTGCAGTTGGCTAATTTCTACGCAATTTCAAGCCCTAGAGGTCACAAATCGGCCGCTAAATCGAAGTCACTCCTCGATAGAATTGGAATTTGCTATGTGTTCAGAAATCGAATCTCATGTTCCACAGAGGTACGCGATTGTTCGCGCCTTGATATATTCGTAGATCATATGTGCTATGCGCCTATGCTATTGATTAGATTGCTCACGTTTAATTCTATAATGTGAACTGATGAATTAACATCGATGTGATCAGATAAGACGAATGTTCAAACTGATGCAACTTGAGGTTTTATGATTTTAGATGCTAAACTTATCAAAACACTCAATATGCTTTAGCTATCATTTAAATCAGATCAAAAGTACTTCAGAATATATGCAGAAAGTAGGAACTCCACCTGTTTCAAAATTAGACACCTCAATTGATACTTTTGGTTATTTTTATACTGAAATTTGAATTAATTCTATGTATGATTACAATAAGAAACAGTTGCTACTTGAGTTAAACTTCATGTAACATCGTTTTTTTAAGTTTGAATCTGTTGAGTGTCATATTGCATAAGGATGTTCTATCATCTGTTTATTGTTCTTAATAGATGCGGTATTTTGTGGTTTATTTTTTGTAACAGATGAAGGTAGCATACAGGCCAAGCGAGAATTTCAGTCTGCGTGATTTCCACCATGCTGTTAACAACTTGCCTGCTGATGCATTCTTGCCAGAAATGAACAAAAATGTAGCAGCAGGTTTTCTGAGTTATCAAATACAAATAACTTTCTACAATAATTTTTTGTGTATACATATCATCTTTTATAAATTTATTCTTCTTTTGCAGATGTCCATCTTGCAAGTTTCCTTAGTGATAAAGTTATATACTCATGGGGAGGTGACACCGAAGACGTTGGAAGAAAAGTGATTGTTATTAGTTCATGTTTGCTTGAAAATATAGACTCTGTGACAAAGAAGACCTTAATGGTGAGAAATTATAATGGTGAGAAAATATAGACTCTTTTATTGATGGTTTTATCTGTATTAATCTCCAAAATAACAGGGCCTTTAGAAATGATGGTTAACTCTCACAGCTGCTTATTACTATTACTTCTCAAGTCATATTGTGTTCAGTGATCAACCAAGGAAAAGTAAGTTTTGTAAAGAAACATATCTGAAATCTGAATCATTGATGTATGACTTTATGTGTTGGTGACATGTGCAGGGCACATGACTTCAGCAAGTCTGGTTTTGGCCCGAGAACTGTCATCATTTGTGATCAGGTGATTTTTCCATGATTTAATAATTCATTTCATATATATTATATTATGATATTATGATGTAACTTCATAAGTTTACATCCATTATTTGGTTTTCGTTTTGCAGTGTGAGAAAGAGTACCATGTTGGCTGTCTGAAGGAACACAAAAGGGACAATCTTAAGGTGCTGCACCAAAACGCCAAATATATTTATTAATAAATGTCCAGGTCAGCACTATTTTTTGTTCTGTGTACTAAAATTACATACTATTTAATTACAGGCATTGCCTAAAGGAGAATGGTTTTGTTGTACTGATTGCACTACAATTCATACATCCTTGGAGAACCTGGTGGGTGGTGGGGAAAAGATGCTTCCGGAAGCTTCCATGGGTGCTATAAAGAAGAAACAAGTGGAACAAGGGTTAGAACCCATGACCTGGACATTAGATGGAGGCTTTTGTGTGGCAAAATGAGTTCTTCTGATGATACAAGAGTCTTACTATCTAAAGCTGTTGCCATTTTTCATGTATGTACTTTCTCTAAATATCTAATTTTTGTAATCGTATGCAACTTATTTTTAATGTTTTTTTTTACTTTGGTTCAGGATCGGTTTGATCCAATTGCTGACTCAACCACAAGCCGTCTCGATCTAATTCCACACATGGTTTACGGGTGATTGATTTTGTCTCTGTAGTTTATTGGTTTTAAACCTTTAATTAATTCTTATTAATCGGACAAATTCTTTTTAACTACAGGATAAGTTTAAAACAACAGGATTATGGAGGGATGTACTGTGCTATTTTGACTGTCAAGTAAGATCATTTTTTAATTATATTTCTACTATTAAATGAAGCAACTGTTCCGATTTTTTAAATTATATATATTTTTAATGTGCAGCAAGACAGTTGTATCTGCTGGCATATTTCGTATATTTGGTCAAGAAGTAGTTGAATTACCTTTAGTAGCAACAAGTAGTGAATGCCAAGGACTGGTGAATAACGGGTCGGGTCGGGTCAAATTTAAACTGTTTTTTTGTCTAAAAATTTAGATTTAAATGTTGTATATAGGGTTATTTCCAAGCTCTATTCGCATGCATAGAAGAACTACTAGCTTCTTTAAATGTGAAAATCCTCGCACTACCTGCTGCTGATGAAGCTGAATCTATATGGACTAAGAAATTTGGGTTTGAGAAAATGCCCGATGTAGAGGTATTTAATATTTAATTATTATAATTTACCAAATCACAGTCTTAAGAAACAAAAAATTGAACATATAAAGTTGATATTATAGTTGAAGCAGTATAGAAAGAAATACCAACTGATGGTTTTTCAAGGAACTTCAATGATGTACAAGACTGTCCAGAAGGCTGAAACAAACAATTAACAGTTGGACTTGGTTAATAGATAGTCAAATTTTGTGGGTCCTGGTATTGGCTATAACTATAAACTTGCATTTTTTTTGGTTATATAGTTATATGAAGAAGAAAGTACAGTGGTACTAATTTTCTCCTTTGATACCTAAGCTGGTATCTTTGTCCGAATTATAAATGGCTGGCCATTGGCCGTTTTTGATCAGGAGATGTTTTTGTTTTAAAGTTATTGCTGACAGAAATTTGGATATAATCTTAAAGATTAATTTTATCTCATTGCTTTTTTTGGTCCATTTTATCTCATTGTTGTACCTAGGGGTGTTAACGAGTCGAGCTTTTAACCGAGTCCTACTTATCGAAAATACTTTAAATTATTAAAGTTAACAATTGAAATTAAGGATTTACATGTAGAAGGTCATTTGTTGTGACATCAATGGGAATTACACTAATTCAACATCAAATGTAGTTTACAAAGAAGTCTTATTTCGTTTGTAAATTTTATGTAACATTTCTTAATGTATCGATTTTTCTACCAATTCATCATTACAGCTACAACATTATTATGTCATTTGTAAAATTATTAATCTTTGTTGGGATTTTTCTACATACTAAATTTTGAAACATACCCGCCGATGGGCGGGTTATGTAGCTAGTCTTAACTTATATATGGCCCCTAATTTTGAAGAGGTTTTGACCACATGGCAAATGCAAGCTCCCTCATTGGTCCAAAATGCCATGTGTAATTCAGCTATTGGTCCCCTTGATTCACCACCAATTTGGATACATGCCATCTCAAGACTCCTGCATTTATGGAAAAACATCGGTAAATCTTCTCCTATATACGCACATCTTAGTATCTCACCATTTTCAATTCCACCACATCTTCACCAATTTCATACAACAATTCTCTCATCTCATCAAAATACGAGTTTCAATCCCTAATTTCTACTTCTAATCATCAATGTAGACTATGAATGTTTGTTGCGATCACATTAAATCCCCAAATTCCAAAGAGTTACATTTTCTCGCCGTCGATGACAGGAACATCGATCGATAAGTCATCGAGAGGCTTTTCAAAGTCTCATCCTTCAAAGGTACAATTTGCGGATTTTGATTCGTTTTATACCGTCTCGATTTGCGGTTATTTTTAGATTCGTTTGAGTAGGTGATTAATTTTGAATTGGTTGATTGTTGCAGTTACTGTTGTCGATAAGCGGTAGCAGAGCTTTACAATATCTAGGGTTAGAGGATGATACAAATTCTGCTCAATTTGATGATGTAAGTTCGAATTCGATGTCATTGATGATTCCTTCATTGATTGATTACAGAAATTAGGTAGATGCACTCAAAGTATATGTTTTATTCAAAAGATTTGTTTTTTATTTACCCATCTAGACTTCTCAGTCACCAAAACTTTCAATCTTTATTATAATTTCTTCCAAAGGAGAATAGGAAAATCATTCAAATTCCTTTTGCTGAAGCTTAATTTTTGTAACCATAAAATTGATGCCATAAAATCAGTTTACAAAAATACATTCAAAAATACATTCAAGTTTCTATAAAAGAAATAATACTTAATACATTCAAGATACTAATTGATGCCATAAAATCAGTAATGCTCATACGCCCACCACCTGTTTCTTAAAATGTCTTCCAGGAAAAGATGGCATTTTTTCAAAGGATCTACTTTATGGCATTTGTGGTGTCATGAATGATGGATATAAAAAATCTCATTTCTTTTCAGTAGAAGAACGCTGACTGGGATCTTGGACTAAAATAATATGATTTTTAAGAATGTGCCAAGAAGCTGAAGCACAAGTGTTTAAAATTTAAATTGTACATTAGAATTTAGAGTTTACGTTTTGGTCCAAATAAGCTATATTAAACCTTATGCTTTTCTTTGTTTGCAGCTGGAAACATGAGACATCGTATTGCCATAAATCTTTTAGACACATCCTCATATTTATGGTCCACTTATGTTAAGGGTCACAGACTGTCTGGTGGCAAGGGGTTCGGTCGGGTCGGTCGGGTGGACAATAATGAATAAACTCTTTTTGTCCAAATATTTTGTTTTTCTATAAATAAAAAGTAAATAGCTACTAAAATCTATTTATTTCAATGATAATTTAGTTAAATGATACATTTAGGGCTACTTTCGATTATGTGGATGCAGTTGGACAAACTTTCTATTTTAAATGAAAGTTATTATCGAGATATTCTTCTTGAAATGAGGGGAATGTTTTCAATTTGCAAATAGGGTGGATAATGTTCAGAAACGACCTTGGATTGGGTTTCAATCATGATGGGCTGCTGCAAGGAAGGTAGGTCATAACGGTTAAAAAATGACCTTGGATTGGGTTTCAATCACGTGAATGCAAGTAAAGCCGGTTAATGTCTTTTAGCGACTTCAGTGAGTGAGGTAATTAAGATATCCTTATGCTCTTTCCATTTCGGCTTTTAACTATGTCAAAAAAATACAGATAATAATGTTGAAGTCTGAGTTAAAACGGGTGGGTTGGGTAATGGTCAAATTGGGTTTAGGTTAACAAAAAGTAATATGCATTTTAATCCCTTCACCATATATTTTTGATCCTTTAAAAATTTCCATCATCGTTATTCTTATTGTTATTAGCATTGTTGTTATTGTTATAAATACAACCTTAATTTTAAGCAAAATAGATATTAAATGATAAATTTGTTTTTAGTATATGTATTTTACCCAAATAAAAAGGTCAAAATAATAAGATAATAAAACGATTTAGAACATTGTAAGCTTATAAATACTTACGTCATGTGACTTTTGACCCGTTTAAACCATTTTATATATTTATTATCATTTAACAGTTGTATTTTAATATTGATTATCCTTTTAATATTAACAAAAAAATCTCAACCTTCAGAATGGTGGCTTGATGAAGATGATTTGATTAATCTGGATGATGAAGTGCGGGCTGAAAAACACTGCGCAATTGCGGCATCAAATGTTCTAAGAAATCTCTCTTTTATGCTAGAAAATGAAGTTCTAATGGGCCAACATCGTCATTGTTTGGAAACAATATTCCAGTGCATGGAGGACCATGGTACAGTTCAGATAACAAGTGACTTTCTACCCATACGACCCGTTTCTCTTTAGTTGCATCTTTATAATCCCGGTTGAGATAAAAAAAAAAGTGATTTTGATGGTTCATAAATCGCCAATTGAGTTTCCTTAACAGGTGATTTAGGAGGTTGTATGGTTTAAGACTTTATAAGAGTACACTTTGGGCGACTTCTGACCCATTTGACATTTTCTTTTCTTTTTTTACGTTTATATATATATATATGTACTTTTTTTGTTTAACCCATATGACATGTTTTGATATAAAATATAACCCGAATCTATTGATACTACTCTTCTTTTTTTAAGGGACCTTGGAAATCAAAGAAAAGAGAAAATCACAGGTTTGTGTGTTTTAAAGTTTGTTTGGTTTAAAATCGCTTCTTTTATCTATAAGTATCGAGACATTAGAGTAAGTGAACTTCTGTGAAATATTATGTCCGACCTATACACCCGCATATGAACCCGACACATTAGAAAATGAATTAACATTTCCTTTTGACTCAATTAGCAAGTGTGGTTCTAGCAATCATTAACTTAACTACCACAATATTAAAAGACGTTGTAAATCTAACTAACATTGTTTCCTACACTTATATCACGATTATAGTGCTTCTTTTATTAATTAATGACAAAATCATTAATTAATTTTTATGTAAATTATCATTGAAGGTTAATAGTGTGCTTGACCCGTGAGAGGATGATAAATTGATAATGTCAGTTTGGGAGCTGATTCAAATCCAGAGAGATGAACTGTTGTGAACCTGATAGTGAGATGAAGTGCCATATATCTTTTTACTAATTTTTTATGTTTATTTTTTAAATATTTTGTAAAAAGTGTGTTATTCACCATCACATGTGTTGCTTCTTTTGAAACTGAAAGAACCATGAGGTGAATTAACTCACTGAAATTGTTATATTATTTAAATTGTACCGAAGGTAAATATAATCGAAGGTAAAATCATATATGGCGGCAAGGTTGGTACAATTTGCGTTATCCCTCGAATGGTTATTAGTCCTTCCGACAATAAGATGCCTTTCAAATTGAATCGGAGGCATTTTCCTGTTCAGGTATGCTTTGCTATGACCATTAATAAAAGTCAAGGTCAGACGTTGTCTCAAGTTGGTTTGTTTCTGCAAAAACCGGTATTCTCACATGGCCAACTTTATGTAGTTGTATCACGAGTTAAGAACAAAAACGGATTGAAGGTCATTTGTTTTGACAGAGATGGCAATTACACTAATTCAACAACAAATGTCGTTTACAAAGAAGTCTTATTTCGTCTATAAATTATATGTAACATTTGTTCATGTATCAAATTTTGTACAAACTAATCATTACAGCTATCGATTCTTATGTCATTTTTAAAATTATTAATATTTGTTGGTATTTTTCTATAATATATATCTTGAAGCATGCCCGCCCAGTCGGGCGGGCTATGAAGCTAGTGTAATATAAATTGCTATATTTTGAACATGAAGCTTTTATAATTAATTAATTATGGGTTATCTGAATCGGGAGTAATTGTATTTTTTACATTCTTATAATTACATTACATATTCCAAAAAATATATAAATTTATAATTATGTATTCTTAAAATTGTAATTGAAATCGGTAAATGGAAGTTTCATAAGTGTATTTGTATAAAAAACTTAAATGATAAAAACAATTGACAAACAAGTACAATATTTGTTCAACTCATATTGCAACTCACATTTCAACCACAGAAATTGAAACATAAGTTCTACCAATCATATTTTTTACTCCAATGCTTATTGATACCATAAAACCAGAAACCGTCACTTCTTGCCTCCCATATACAATCTTTGTCATATCCTCCAACACATTCATCAATAGTATTATCTTGGACTAAGAAAAATTGTTTTTCTCTTGATTGCCATGTGAAATGGCAAAAGTGATATAAGGGTGGATATGCACGAAATTTTGTTACTTGACCTGGTTGAAGCGTATGGTCTCCAAAAACCTCTTCAATCTGCTTCAAGTCTGGAACTTCACACCAAAATGTCAGGTCTTTAAGATCCTTGTCCATGATATGAACAAAGTATTTTGGCTTAGCCACCGGAGATTGTGGACCGGCCAAACAACATGTTGGCACAAGTACTAAAAGTAGCAAAGAAAGACATCTCATGTACTTGTCCATTTCTTTTTGTTATATTTGAAGTATAAGTTTTAAGTTGGTTATATAGAGGATAAAATGCGTTGATATATTGCTATAAAAATATATTTAGAAATATGATTAATATGATTAATATATTTAATGTTATATATTTCTGCATAAGGATATACTATAATTACACAATAATTTCTAAGTTTGACTGTGATTATAATGAGTAATTTTTACGGTTAGTTGATCTAGGAAAATTAATAAAGGTGCATTTATGACGGAGATATAACGAAAATATAACTTATTTTGTTTCAAGAATTATTATTCAACATTGGTACGCACGGAAAATTTGAGAATATACAATTAGGTATTTAGCAATTCTGCCTTACGTTCGCACATAATATATTTTGTAAATATAAGTTTGAATAAGGTTTGCGTAAATCTGTAGTCACTGTAGTTTCTTATTTTTAAAATACCTCTAATATATGATGTGTATGCATCTAAAAAGTACATCATTTTGATGTGAAAGAGAGATTATTTTGGAATATCATTATACCAAATAAAGTATGTTTCATTATATACACAAAATATATGTTAATTAAGTTAAAACGCAACATATTAGTTAAAAATTTTTTTTGTATAAATTTGATTTAATAAATGAAACTATATAATTCGAGCACATCAAATTAATTAAAAAACATTTATTCTAAACCACGGATTAATACATAAAAATAAACATTATAATAAATATATGTTTATATCTGTTATATATTTCATTATATAATTAAAAAGGTACAAAACCTATGTGAAATAAAAATAATTAAGACAAAATACGTTAAAAATATAATAATTTAAATTTAGGGTATTGCTAATAACAATCATTAGATATACATTAAAAACTTGTACATCAATCTATAACGTGTTCATCAAAAAGTGTTTAAAGGGAAAAAAATGTACTAGCAAGAAATCGAACCATGGTAACCTCTAGAGTAAAAGCTGGATGAAACCACTACGACAAAATCACATATGTTAAATATCTGCCTTTTCTAGTTTTTATACAAGAAAATGCCTAATAAGACAAAAAAATCATTGTTCATCTAACTTGGTAAATGTATTATATAGTTAATTTCATTTATATAATAATTATATGATTGAGGTATTATTTAATATATTTTTTCTCCATCTCTTTAGTCTAATGTGATTTCAAATGTTATATTTTGAACACAGAGCTTTTATAATTAAAGTTTAGTTGAATCATGAGTAATTGTAGTTTTACATTCTAAGACTACATGTAAGGGGTGGATCCTCTTATTGTGTGCCTCATTTCGTCACCACAAAAGAATGGTCCCTCCCTTGACATAACATGCCCTCCGACACATTCCTGAGCCTCAAGGTCGTCTAGGCGACCGTTGTCAGTCGCCAAATTTCAAAGGGGAAGAGTTAATTTCAAAGAGAAAGGGGTTTGTCGCCTGCTACATGGGTTTGGTCGGGATTTTTCATGTTTTTGGTGGCAAGATAAAAAAAATGTGATGTGACGCTGATATATCAGGGGTGACCACTATTACAACGGTCACCCCTTACGACCAGTCTTACAGTCACACATTCCAAAATAATATATTTATAACTAAGTATTCTTAAAATTGTAATTGATATGAGTAATCAAAGTTTCATAAGTGTTTTTTATAAATAACTAAAAAGATAAAAGCATATTACAAACACATATAATCTTTGTTTAACTTATGTTACTACTAACATTTCAACCACAGAAACCAAAACACAAGTTCTACCAATCATACTTTTTACTCCAATGCTTGTTGATACCATAAAACCAAAAACCATCAGTTCTTGCCTCCCATATACAATCTTTGTCATATCTTCCAACACATTCATCAATAGTATTATCTTGGACTACGAAAAATTGTTTTTCTCTTGATTGCCATGTGAAATGGCAAAAGTGATATAAGGGTGGATATGCACGAAATTTTGTTACTTGACCCGGTTGAAGCGTATGGTCTCCAAAAACCTCTTCAATATGCTTCAAGTCTGGAACTTCACACCAAAATGTCAGATCTTTAAGATCCTTGTCCATGATATGAACCGTGTATTTTGGCTTAGCCACAGGAGATGGTGGACCGGCCAAACAACTTATTGGCACTAGTACTAAAAGTAGCAAAGAAAGACATGTCATGGACATACCCATTTCTTTTTATTATATTTGAAGTATAACGTTGAAGTTGGTTATATAGAGGATCAAATGCATTGCCATATTATTATAAAAATATATTTAGAAATATGATTAATATATTAAATGTTATATATTTCTGCTTAAGGATATAATATAATTACATAATAATTTCTAAGGTGGTTTGACTATAATGAGTAAATTTTTAAAAAAGATTTCACTCATTAAAAGACAACGCAAAGAAGAAGTTCACATAAAGAAAATATAAATTATTTTGTTTCGAGAATTATTTTACAACACTATTGCATAGAGAAAAGGTTGAGAATATACAATTAGTCATTTACCAATTCTGCCTAATGTTCACACATAACATATTATGTAAATATACGTTTTACTAAGGCTTACGTAAATCTGTAGTCATTGTACTTTTAACGAGTAATTCTTGTCCGCGCGTTGCTGCGGAACTTTAGATCATATTTATTTAATTTAATATTTAATTTTTTATAAAATCTTGTTGACAATAGTCTTTCAGATTGTCGTTCAAAATAAATATATTAACCAACAAATGATTGTAATTGGTTCATTTACATTAAATAACATAAATTTCCTTATGTTAAAAATGATCGGATCCAACAAATAAATGTGATTGAACATAAAATATCCATGTGTATTTTTTTATTATATTTTTTATAATTCTTTCTTGGTGGTTTTTTTGCTCCATAAGTCTGTGGAGTGTATATCTCACTACAAAATTTATAATCGGTTTGCTTTAATTGTTTTTGTATTTGTAAATTTACGCATTTTTCTTCTAGCATTTTGGTTATAAATTGAGCTCTATGGTTATTGTCCATAATGCATTTGGATTACTTTTTAGTTCTGGAAGTTCATTCCATTTTGTGTGAATTTCTAAACCTAACGGGCCTAGTAATTTATGGAAAAGTTTCTCGTATTTCTTTATTGAAAGTATTTCCTGCTATGGTAGTTAGATATACGTAATGGTTTAAAAATCATTTTACATATAATCCACTAGTCTATTTTTTTAGACTTAATTGCTCTAAGTCTCTCATAGCTTTTTTCTATACTTCTATATGTCCTGAGCTTGGATCTGCTCCTGTTATTAAAGACTGAATCTTATTTACAAAATTATACTGGTTACTACCTAAGCTTCTTAGGTTATTGTACTCTTCTTGTTGTTCAATTTTATATGCTTCTCACATTGCTTTTGTGCTTTCTCCTAAGAATGTTTCTAAATATTTATACATCTCTTCTGTCTCTAGTTCTTGAAAATGTATATAATAATTTCCTATTAGAGTACTTTTCCAAACATCTATCACATTTGTCCAGTTTTGTGGATCATGTGCCGTAAGGTTTAAGATATAACCTTTATGGTCTGTTTGGAATCTTATGGGTTGTTCTAGAGGTCTTTCTACTCCTCTAGATGTATAGTTACTAGTCTCAAAAGAATTATCATATTTAGTATAAGGTGTTCTTGATGTCATACCATAATAATTATGATTTGGTAGTACTTGGTGTTTATTAAAAGGAGTGCTTCCTGAAGAAAAATAACTAGCTTCTTCTGTACAACTAATTCTTTTTCGTAACTCATTCCTGAAATGTTTGATTCATCATCTCTAATATTATATTTAGTTAAAATTATATTTCCGTTATTATCATATTCTAAGCATTCATTTTCTTTAATTTGTTTGTTTAAAAACATTTGTTCTTCTAGTTGTAGCAACTCTTCTTTATTTAATATGATATTTAATTCTTTTGGAAATATAATTTTTTCCCTTTTAGTTTCTATGTTTACAAAATTACTTTCAATTTCTGTTTCTGTGTCTTCATTGTCTTGGTTAGGAATAGAATTATAATTTGAAAAAGTTAAGCTTGTTCTAACACCTTTTATCAAGTCTCCTTTTAATAACTGGTTCACCATCTGCAAAATCATATTAACAAATCATATTTTTGTACACAAAGTTTCTCATTAAATCATGTACAAAGATGATTTAATTTTGAATTGAGAATATTATGCAGACATCAGCACAACCAACTACAATTACAACAAGGAACGGTTTCCATCCTTTAATTTCATAAAGTTTTTTCTCTGTACTAATATCCCAAAGTCAAAGTCCCTTAAGTGGCAAATTGAACACAAGATTATCTTGTGGCGGCTGTCATAACCGCTACCATTTTCCTTTTCTTTCGTTGGCCAATGGAGTTCTTGTCATCTACATATATGAATGAGATAAAATGTGTTAAGTATTTATATGAAACTAATCAATAAAAAAATACTAAGAAATACAACAGGTACACAATGTACATAAACTGGGAATTTGGCTAATTTTGACTAATTCCAACAGTGACTTTGATGTTGACTTCCATAAATTAAAAGATTAGAACAGCTTAACTTGCAGCACCTAAATTATCAATTAGGCAACCCAAACTTATAAAAGATTTGTATAACAACACCTAAATTCAATCAAAAGCTTTTTTTCACAAATTAAATGAGTTACCAAAATATATAAAAAGAAATCAATACCTAAAACCAAATGATTCCTAAATAAACCAGTACCTAAAACAAAAATGACCCAACTTAATATAGTGCTTCATGTCACTGTATTTTAACTTAATACACTACTAATTCTTAACCTTAATTCTCAGGCAATAATTCAAATGTTCCAATGCAGTGCCTAAGACCAAATTGATAGCACCAAAAAGATTAAAATACACAAAAACATTCATTATTGTGAATCTAGAAAACCAAACTATGAAACAATAAGAATCCCAATTGACCTAATTAGTAAACAACCCTTATTTGACCTAATACAATTTGACCTAAGAAAACCCAGATTACTTGACCTAATAAAAAGTACAATTCATCGATGGTAGAGAGAACGAGGTAAAGAGATAGATAGAACGAGATTGAGAGACAGAGAGACGAATACCTGGGGAGAAGAAATCGCCTGGAGATGGAATCGCCTTTGGAGAAGAGGAATACGAACGAACGAGGGGCTGTCACGGGTTTTCATTTCTCCGGGTTTTTTTTCAATTCCCTGCTTTTCAATACTCACCTATTCTCTATATTAGAAGGGGAAACAAAACTAGAGAATAAGACTTGGCAATTCTCTCCATTCTCCTTTTCTCAATGCAACAAAACAAGTGATTTGAATCCTAATTCCAATTCTCACCCCCAAAATCTCTATACCAAACACGCCCTAGAGTAAAAGCTAGATGAAACCACTACGACAGAATCACCTATGTTAAATATCTGCCTTTTCTAGTTTTTATATAAGAAAATGCCTAACAAGAAAAAAAATCACTGTTCATCTAACTTGGTAAATGTATTATAGTTAATTTCATTTATATAATAATTATATGGTTGAGATATTATTTAATATTTTTTTTTCTCCATCTCTTTAGTCTAATGTGATTTCAAATGTTATATTTTGAACATAGAGCTTTTATAATTAAGGATTATTTGAATCATGAGTAATTGTAGTTTTACATTCTAAGACTGCATGTAAGGGGTGGATCCTCTTATTGCGTGCCTCATTTCGTCACCACAAAAGAATGGTCTCTCCCTTGACATAACATGCCCTCCAACACATCCCCGAGCCTCAAGGTCGTCTAGGCGACCGTTTCCAGTCGCCAAATTTCAAAAGGGAAGAGTTAATTTCAAAGAGAAAGGGGTTTGGTCGCCTGCTACATGGGTTTGGTCGGGAATTTTCATGTTTTTGGTCGAAAATAAAAAAAGGTGATGTGACGCTGATATATCAGGGGTAACCACTATTACAGTGGTCACCCCTTATGACCAGTCTTACAGTCACACATTCCAAATTAATATATTTATAACTAAGCATTCTTAAAATTGTAATTGATATGAGTAATCGAAGTTTCATAAGTGTTTTTTTATAAATAACTAAAAAGATAAAAGCATATTACAAACACATATAATCTTTGTTTAACTTATGTTACTACTAATATTTCAACCCAAAAAACCAAAACACAAGTTCTACCAATCATACTTTTTACTCCAATGCTTGTTGATACCATAAAACCAAAAACCATCAGTTCTTGCCTCCCATATACAATCTTTGTCATATCTTCCAACACATTCATCAATAGTATTATCTTGGACTACGAAAAATTGTTTTTCTCTTGATTGCCATGTGAAATGGCAAAAGTGATATAAGGGTGGATATGCATGAAATTTTGTTACTTGACCTGGTTGAAGCGTATGGTCTCCAAAAACCTCTTCAATTTGCTTCAAGTCTGGAACTTCACACCAAAATGTCAGATCTTTAAGATCCTTGTCCATGATATGAACCGTGTATTTTGGCTTAGCCACTGGAGATGGTGGACCGGCCAAACAACTTATTGGCACCAGTACTAAAAGTAGCAGAGAAAGACATCTCATGGACATACCCATTTCTTTTTATTATATTTGAAGTATAACGTTGAAGTTGGTTATATAGAGGATAAATTAAATGCATTGCCGTATTATTATATAAATATATTTAGAAATATGATTAATATATTTAATGTTATATATTTCTGCTTAAGGATATAATATAATTGCATAATAATTTCTAAGGTGGTTTGACTATAATGAGTAAATTTTTAGAAAAGATTTCACTCATTAAAAGACAACGCAAAGAAGAAGTTCACATAAAGAAAATATAAATTATTTTGTTTCGAGAATTATTTTACAACACTATTGTATAGAGAAAAGTTGTGAGAATATACAGTTAGTCATTTACCAATTTTGCCTAATGTTCACACATAACATATTATATAAATATACATTTTACTAAGGCTTACGTGAATCTGTAGTCATTGTACTTTTAACGAGTAATTCTTGTCCGCGCGTTGCTACGAATCTTTAGATCATATTTATTTAATTTAATATTTAATTTCTTATAGAATCTTGTTGATAACAGCCTTTCAGATTATCGTTCAAAATAAATATATTAACCAACAAGTGATTGTAAGGGGTGGATCCTCTTATTGCGTGCCTCATTTCGTCACCACAAAAGAATAGTCCCTCCCTTGACATAACATGCCCTCCGACACATCCCTGAGCCTCAAGGTCGTCTAGGCGACCATTGCCAGTCGCCAAATTTCAAAGGGGAAGAGTTAATATCAAAGAGAAAGGGGTTTGGTCGCCTGCTACATGTGTTTGGTCGTGATTTTTCATGTTTTTGGTCGCAAGATAAAAAAAAGGTGATGTGACGCTGATATATCAGGGGTAACCACTATTACAGTGGTCACCCCTTATGACTAGTCTTACAGTCACACATTCCAGAATAGTATATTTATAACTAAGTATTCTTAAAATTGTAATTGATATGAGTAATCGAAGTTTCATAAGTGTTTTTTTATAAATAACTAAAAAGATAAAAGCATATTACAAACACATATAATCTTTGTTTAACTTATGTTACTACTAACATTTCAACCACAAAAACCAAAACACTAGTTCTACCAATCATACTTTTTACTCCAATGCTTGTTGATACCATAAAACCAAAAACCATCAGTTCTTCCTCCCATATACAATCTTTGTCATATCTTCCAACACATTCATCAATAATATTATCTTGGACTACGAAAAATTGTTTTTCTCTTGATTGCCATGTGAAATGGAAAAGGTGATATAAGGGTGGATATGCACGAAATTTTGTTACTTGACCTGGTTGAAGCGTATGGTCTCCAAAGACCTCTTCAATTTGCTTCAAGTCTGGAACTTCACACCAAAATGTCTTCAATTAACCTTAATAAATTTATTTAAACTTTTTAATTTAAACCTTATAGACAATAAAACTTTGTCTAAGTTTCTAGGTTTAAAGAACTAGTTTGAATAAATCTATCAAAATAATAATTAAACCTATTAAACATAAACTTGTTTAATTATCTAGGTTTTAGATTATTATCCTAATTAATTCTTTTAAACTTAATTAAACTAAACTAGTTTAATTTTTCTTGATCCTAGATTACATCTAGGGTTTCGAAAATATGCCTTAAGCCTAGGAAACGTTTCTACCAATTAAACTAGTCTAGTTTAACAAACTTGGTGTCCAATTAAACCAAAACTTGGTTTAACACACTTGGTCCTAGATTTTGAAGATCAAACAACAAGGAAAGAATCCTCTTGATCAAGAACTTTGATATTCTTGATCCTAGGGTTCTTCCTCTTTTTCGAAATTCTAGGGTTAGGGAAAGAAGCCTTTTGACCAATTAAACTAAACTAGTTTAATATTCTTGGTCCTAGGGTTCTTTCTTGCTTTTTCGAAAAAACTAGGGTTTTTAGAAACCTCTTGACCAATTAAACTAGACTAATTTAATATTCGTGATCCTAGGGTTCTTACCCTTTTCGAAAATTAAGAAGAAGAAGGAAAAAATTAGAACAAAAAAAACTTGTAATTAAAGTAAACAAACAAACTTTGTTAATCTAGTTTAGATCTCTAAACCAACGCTCTGATACCACTGAAGGGTTTCACTCGCATCTAGCGATTGATCGACCCATAGGATCGACCTCCTAGTATGCTTGGTTCGAAACCTTACTGACCAAGAACATGGACTTGTTCTTGACCGGTTAAACCAACTAGCTGATTTAATCCCTAAAAGCGGAAGTGGGATTAAACCTAATCCTTAAACCCTAAAGGATTGGGATGTTGGAAATCTAACTTGATTAACAAGAAAGAAACCTTGTACGAAAAACTCGAACACACACATACTTGTGTGTGTTCGTCGACTACTACCAAGAACCCTAGGGTTCTTGGTTCAACTTCGAACAAGAGGGAGAAGAGGAAGAGTGTTCCATGGAACATACCTTAGTTAGTGCTTAAGATAGATCCACTAACGATGAACACGACGAGCGATCCTCTAGATGATCACTTGCAACGATCCTTGATCTTCGAAACTCGAAGAACACGAAGAACGAACGAAGAACACGAAGAACACAAACTTGTGTTCTTCCCTTGTTGGTGCTCGGCCGAATGGAGGGAATAAGGGGGAGGGATTTCGTGTATAAGGAGGCAAGGAATCAACATCTAGGGTTTAGTCATACGTCTCCTATTTATAATAGAAGATCTTACCCTTAATACCCTTCTAGTTTATTTAAGATTAACTTCTTAATTAAACTTCCTTTTTACACTTTCATCCCTTATAGTTTTAACTAGTTTATTATTGTTGCACTTAACTATTAAATGTCAAGTATTAACACACTAATAATTCGGTACCCATATACACGAATTATATATACTTGTATTTATACTTTTAATAGTTAATTATATAATAACCTTTATATAATTACACAACAATATTATCCAATTACTATATGATTTAATAGTTTTAAATCATATCATGGATAACCTTTAATTAACACATTGTATATTTACTCAACTAGTAAATGTACAAACACTTGTATTAATTAGTTAGTTAAACTAATCTAGTAATAGGTTAAACTTAACTTAATACTTAACTGATTCATAATGAGTATTATGAATCATTCCTCTTCGTAGTATCATTGCATAACTTGCTCGTATTACATGCACTCACCGGTGTGACCCTTAAGTGTTTCGTAGGCATGGATGTATCATCATACGTTGACTAAATGTGCACATATATCCTTCAGACTCCCACTTGTGCAAGTTCGTAACCATTGTCTTAATGATACGAGCTACAATGGCCATCTAGATGGGCATGTAGGTAACCAACCCCATAAAAACAGCTTATGTAACCCTGGTATAGTTTTGTGAAAAACTCTTAATAGCGTCTCCTAGTAAAGAACACTTTGTCTTTACTTCTTGGGTAACGTTGTTAGGTTCATTCCTTGCAGCACGATATTTGTGATGACGAATACGAGCATGGTAGAAATTATCAACTACTGTATTCAAAATCATTTCATGACTTCTTGTTTCAAACTGTTGTGATAAACGACAAAGAACAAATCAGTTCGTTTGGGCATGGCCATGCACTTTCCAGTTTTCTCATCATGTCAAAGGACCCATAAAAATCTCTCCTAAAAAGGAGGTGCAATTACCATCTTGTTGTATTTCGATTTAAAATACAACTTCCTTTGTACCCAGTATCGCCTCGTATGACAAACATATTTCAGAATTGTCTAAGACGAACCAAAGCACATTAGTCATTGTATCCTAAACCAAATACCTCAGGCTTAAGGATAATTCTAGTGAACAATACTTTTGAACTTTTCAACCACGAAGTATTGTCACGGTCGTCAATCCAATATTCGTTGAGCTCCAAGAGAATATCACCGATATTTGGTTTACACAAAACTTGTGTAGCTATCTTCGAAGAACTTCGAATCTACCACCAAACATCGCGATGACGTTATCGTCCCATCAAGGTTCCCACCAAGACGAGTAGTCATGAATTTATATCTTTTTGAATAAAAGGGCTTTTATTCATGGATATTGTAAAACATACAAAGTCTGAATAACAATGACACTAACTCATGTATTATTCCTCATTGGACATAGATACTGAATTATTACTGGATCATTACTTATTCATTTTGTTTGTGTTGATTACTTAATGATTCTTACAACCTTAATTGTAACTTTATCACTAAACCAATCATTTCTATTAAACTAAAGACATAAGACGAGTATTTTGGAATACTATTACTTTTGCCTTTGCTAGATATTGTTCATGCAACATTTAGAACATTTTCTAGTCTTGCCTTTTATGCAATTCGGTAAACATAGGAGGATTGGAAATTAACTCCTTAGTTTCTTGAATTCATAAAATTCTCCTTATAACTAAAGCCTCTTTTAGTTACTTGATTTGTAGATATATCTTTACTAATTAAAGAAATTTCCTTAAATGATTATGTTATTCACTGAAGTGTGAACAACCTATTAGATATGCAATAATTAATCACAAGACTTGTGATTACGCTATTAGGTTTGCAATAGTCTAATTAACGATCATTTATTATTTCTCTTAACTCTTTGGCTAACGACTTGTTGTTAATGTCTTACTAACTCACTAAATTCATTAACATCCTTAATGAATTATGTTAGTCTTAGCTCCCACTATCTTTTATGGAATTTAAGCACCTCTTAAACTACTACTTTGACCCAGTCAACAACTTGTAGTTTAATCTTGTAAGAATTCTATCAATAGTTAAGATCATCCTTTGGATTTGCAAATGTCTAATATTCCTGTTTAGGGAATCATGACCTTTATTGATTACTGTATCTAACAAGTATAAAACACTTGAGACGATACTTCCAATTCTTAAATATATTAGTATTTTTTAAGAACTTTTATTTAATGCCAAAGTCATTTTTTGGATTTCTCAAATATCTATTATTCCTGTAAGGGAATTATGACGTGATTGAATAATGTATTTATTACAAGTATAAAAATACTTGCAATAATACCTTTTAATTCTTAAATACTTTAATATAGTTTGTCCCCTTTTAAGAGCTCATGTAATGTCTAAGTCATTTTACTTGGATTTTACGAATATCCAAATATTCCTATTAGGGAATTATGACTTCATTAAATTCTTTATTACAAGTATACTCTTAAAGTCTATCTTGATTATATCCAATATAATCATACTATATTAATACTAATACTTTAAAACTTTCTATCATAAGTAATGACTATTACTTAAGATGTTTTAACTAAGTTCAATAACTTTTGAACCTTATATGCTTCCATAAAACTCTTAAATACTTTCATTAGAGAAAAACTTTCTAATTACTAGTATCTAAATACCTTGAGCTATCAAGACATTATTCATACAACAATCAAACAAGTATATAATATGAAATATAAAGTAAATCAAAAACTTGACTTACAATCTAGTCATAAACCTTGACTAGTGTAATTATCACACATGCACAAATATAATTCAACCATGGATTCGAAATTTATTTAAAACCAAAGAAAACTTGTTTTAACATAAAATAAAATTATCCAAACAATAAAATGAAATTGTTTTTACTGAATCCACAAAATACTGAATTATAAAAAACTTGGTGCTCGTGGGATCATCACCATCTCATGCCGGTCATCATCACTTTCCGTCTCCTCCTGCAATAAACGATTGCAAAAGATAGATTACTCGTAATGTACTTTACATGTATCTTAAAGTGATTAAGAAGTGTGGTTGTGTTACCTGAGGAACTTGCGTTTCCTCCACCACCACTTGCACCCTTTGGACAATTCCTTTTCCAATGCCCAGCCTCACCACACTTGAAGCACCGATTCTCGATCCTCGCAGTGTTAGGCTTAACCTTCTTGACCTTTTGTTTGACACATTTACCATTTGGGACTCCTTGGTTAGGATAGGTTTTACCTAGTGATGCCAACGGGCGCGGGTAGTAGCGGATGCTGCAAAACCCGTACCCGCACCCGAACTCCAATCCCCATACATGTCCCCGCCCGCGCCCGCAAAATCCCCGACGGGTTCGGGTAGGAAAATCCCCGCCGGGTACGGGGAAACCCGATGGGTATTTATTCAAAAGGTCAATAAATAAAAAAATATACTAAACGCAACCCATGTGGTTGGCGTACTTTAATACACGCATACATGCATCTAAATTGATTGATGAATTACATCACATCACAAGTTGCTATGTGGAAAGAGTACACTTTTATAGATGTGAAAGTTTGTTTATGAGATGTATTCTAGCAATGTGGGATCTTATTTTCTTTTTGTTGTCCCACATCACTTCTTGAAAAACAAATCATCTAGAATTGCACTATAAAAAGGGAAGGGCATAGACAAATACAAATAACATTTTTTTTTAGTATATAATACATATGCTACATAGTATTTGTACATAAAATATGTAATATATATTATCGGGTATAAAACGGTGCGGGTAGAGTAATACCCGTACCCGACCCACCCCCGCTTCGGGTGTAAAGATTAATACCCGTCCCCGCCCCGTTACCCGTTTAAGCGGGTAATACCCGCCCTGTTAGGGTCGGGTACCCGCGGGTACGAGAATCCGCGGATAAAATTGGCATCTCTAGTTTTACCCTTTCCTTTACCACCGTGCCCTTCCTCATCGCTATCATCAGTTGTGTGATCCCGTTTAGAATTGGTTCCAATATTCAACCCAACAGCCTCGAGCATGGATTGTAGCTCGGGAATGGAATTATCCATATCACGTTTGTTGTAGTTGGCTACAAAGAGCTTGTAGCCATCGGAGAATGAGTTGAGTAACACGTCAATTGCTAACTGCAATGGCATGTGGTGACCAAGTCTAGTAAGGTGATCAACGTGCACTTTCATTCTCATGACGTGTGCACCTACTGATGCTCCCTTAGCCATCTTGCAAGAAGCGACCGCCTTACAAGCGTAAAATGCTTGTCCTGGTTCGTTTTCTTCATCCTTGGCAGGGGTTTTCAACACGTTTCTTTCTCGGTCAATCCTATCCCTCTCTTGTCCACGCCTCCAATTGAGGAAATTTGACACAATCTTTTCTTTCTTTCCTAGAAAGAAACGTCGCGACAGTTTGTTGTAGCTTATCGTTGTGTTTGTTGCTGCCATCTACAAATCAAACTCTGTTTAATTAGTAATCATCAATAAACATTCTCTAAAATATATTATAAACCCATAATTAATATTTTAGGCCTAGGATCTATATATCACATTCTCGCCGCAAGGTTTGGGCACTTCCCGACGAGACATGTTGTTTCTGGTAGGTAACATCCTTACCGATCGTATCAAGACTTGACACGATTCCTAGGGGTGACGTCGTAGAATCTTTAGACTTATAATTTATTACAACCTTGTACAATCTAGTTGTACATTTCTAAGTTAGTAATAAAGTCTAGTATGTTTATTCTACTCAAGTACTTTTTGGGCCGGGACTCCCGATTATCACCAAAATAGATCAGACAATCTAAGACAGTGCGATGCTCTGCGCCGGGACTCCTGATTATCACAGAACCTTACGCACCCTGACACTTGCAATGATTTGAATCCATATCTAAGGTTCTTTATCCTTACGATATGAATATCGTTTAACAAGTGAGGTGTTCCATTAGGTGGATAGTACTTCGATCTAAGATTTTCTTGGGTTTGTTTAAGTCTTAAACTAAACTAAAACCTTTATTCCAATCTTAATCCTTGTTTAAAATGTGTGACTTGTGAATTTAAGAATTCTACAAGACACCTTTTTAAAACTTAAGAACTTTTCTTTAAAACTTATAGTTTCAAGAATTGCGCGACTTATATCTATACCTAAAACGAGGTGTACAAAATGTTTTACTAGGTTTTGTGAAAAAAACCTTATCTATAATAAAACTTACTTGTTTTATCTTTCTTAAAAAACTTAAAACTTATGTTAAACTTTTAACTCTTTTATGCTTCATAAACTTGAAACATAAATCTAGTTTAACACACCTAGTTTTTCACATGTCTAATAATGAAATTAAACATTTGTTTTTGACTTATAAGATTCGACCAAAACTTATGTCTTAACGACACACTTATAAACTTTGTGATTTTCTTGTGTAGCTCCCACTAGCTCCAACAACCATGATGGAACTTAAGCAAACACAATCACCGGTCTATACTTGGTGAAGCTAATAAACTTATTATATAAAGACTATATATAATAATTCTTAGTTTGTTTAAACCTTTCTTACATTTAACTTGAACTAGTTAATATAGGTTATAAAGTTTTCTTGTTATTTATCCTTGATCATTAATCTAGTATCTTTACATGACTTTGTAAAATACTTATATTATACTTGTATAATTATCTAGTTATAATAACTTATAACTTTATACACCTTATAATAGTATATAGTATATAACTTTGTATATTTCTAGTTAGTCATATAATTTCAACTTGTACAATTTCTAGTTATAATGAAATTATAACTTTGTACTTTCTAGTCTTAATTATATAACAACTTTATACAATAGCTAGTTATACTATTATCCTTTAAGATCAAAATAACATTATCCTTTTAATTGTTCCATTTTATCTTGTACTTAATATATACATATATATATAGATCATTACTTTATAATAAACTTGTAACATTCTAATAAGAATATTACATCTAATTTATACGTATGTATTTTAACTTAATCTAATTAAAATACGTATAAACTTATTATATCTATTAAAATTAACACTTCCTTTAATCTTTATTAATTAGTTAAACCTTAATCTTGTTCTTGATCAATCAAAACTAGGGTTTTGACTTTCTTGATCAAAGACATTATTTTATTAAAAGATTATTTTTAATCGATCCTATCTAAACAATAAACTTTGTTTAAATTCTAAGATAGATTACAACCTTAATAAATTTATTTAAACTTTTTAATTTAAACCTTATAGACAATAAAACTTTGTCTAAGTTTCTAGGTTTAAAGAACTAGTTTTAATAAATCTATCGAATTAATAATTAAACCTATTAAAACATAAACTTGTTTAATTATCTAGGTTTTAGATTATTATCCTAATTAATTCTTTTAAACTTAATTAAACTAAACTAGTTTAATTTTTCTTGATCCTAGATTACATCTAGGGTTTCGAAAATATGCCTTAAGCCTAGGAAACTTTTCTACCAATTAAACTAGGCTAGTTTAACAAACTAGGTGTCCAAGCATGCTCCTTGATTTCGAAATCTTTGAGGGAAAAAGAAGGGATCCTTTTTGACAAATTAAACCAAAACTTTGTTTAACACACTTGGTCCTAGATTTTGAAGATCAAACAACAAGGAAAGAATCCTCTTGATCAAGAACTTTGATATTCTTGATCCTAGGGTTCTTCCTCTTTTCCGAAATTTTAGGGCTACGGTAAGAAGCCTTTTGACCAATTAAACTAAACTAGTTTAATATTCTTGGCCTAGGGTTCTTTCTTTCTTTTTCGAAAAAACTAGGGTTTTTAGAAACCTCTTGACCAATTAAACTAGACTAATTTAATATTCTTGATCCTAGGGTTCTTACCCTTTTCGAAAATTAAGAAGAAGAAGGAAAATTTTGAACAAAAAAAACTTGTAATTAAAGTAAACAAACAAACTTTGTTAATCTAGTTTAGATCTCTAAACCAACGCTCTGATACCACTGAAGGGTTTCACTCGCATCTAGCGACTGATCGACCCATAGGACTGACCTCCTAGTATGCTTGGTTCGAAACCTTACTGACCAAGAACATGGACTTGTTCTTGACCGGTTAAACCAACTAGCTGATTTAATCCCTAAAAGCGGAAGTGGGATTAAACCTAATCCTTAAACCCTAAAGGATTGGGATGTTGGAAATCTAACTTGATTAACAAGAAAGAAACCTTGTACGAAAAACTCGAACACACGCACATACTTGTGTGTGTTCGTCGACTACTACCAAGAACCCTAGGGTTCTTGGTTCGACTTCAAACAAGCGGGAGAAGAGGAAGAGTGTTCCATGAAACATACCTTAGTTAGTGCTTAAGATAGATCCACTGATGATGAACACGACGAGCGATCCTCTAGATGAACACTTGCAACGATCCTTGATCTTCGAAACTCGAAGAACACGAAAAACGAACGAAGAACACGAAGAACACAAACTTGTGTTCTTCCCTTGTTGGTGCTCGGCTATTAAATGTCTAGTATTAACACACTAATAATTCGGTACCCATATACACGAATTATATATACATGTATTTATACTTTTAATAGTTAATTATATAATAACCTTTATATAATTTACACAACAATATTATCCTATTACTACATGATTTAATAGCTTAAAATCATATCATGGATAACCTTTAATTAACACATTGTATATTTACTCAACTAGTAAATGTACAAACACTTGTATTAATTAGTTAGTTAAACTAATCTAGTAATAAGTTAAACTTAACTTAATACTTAACTGATTCATAATGACTATTATGAGATATTCCTCTTCGTAGTATCATTGCATGACTTGCTCGTATTACATGCACTCACCGATGTGACCCTTAAGTGTTTCGTAGGCATGGATGTATCATCATAGGTTGACTAACTGTGCACACAAATCCTTCACAATCTTTATCATATCTTCCATCACATTCATGAATAGTATTATCTTGGACTACGAAAAATTGTTTTTCTCTTGATTGCCATGTGAAATGGCAAAAGTGATATAAGGGTGGATATGCACGAAATTTTGTTACTTGACCTGGTTGAAGCATATGGTCTCCAAAAACCTCTTCAATTTGCTTCAAGTCTGGAACTTCACACCAAAATGTCAGATCTTTAAGATCCTTGTCCATGATATGAACCATGTATTTTGGCTAAGCCACAAGAGATGGTGGACCGGCCAAACAACTTATTGGCACCAATACTAAAAGTAGCAGAGAAAGACATCTCATGGACATACCCATTTCTTTTTATTATATTTGAAGTATAACGTTGAAGTTGGTTATATATAGGATAAAATGCATTGGATAAAATGCAATATGATTAATATATTTAATGTTATATATTTCTGCTTAAGGATATAATATAATTACATAATAATTTCTAAGGTGGTTTGACTATAATGAGTAAATTGTTAGAAACGATTTCACTCATTAAAAGACAACGCAAAGAAGAAGTTCACATAAGGAAAATATAAATTATTTTGTTTCGTGAATCATTTTAATCACTATTGCATTGAGAAAAGTTGTGAGAATATACAGTTAGTCATTTACCAATTCTGCCTAATGTTCACACATAACATATTATGTAAATATACGTTTTACTAAGGCTTCCATGAATCTGTAGTCATTGTACTTTTAACGAGTAATTCTTGTCCGCGCGTTGCTGCGGATCTTTAGATCATATTTATTTAATTTAATATTTAATTTCTTATAGAATCTTGTTGATAACAGCCTTTCATATTGTCGTTCAAAATAAATATATTAACCAACAAATGATTGTAAAGGGTGGATCCTCTTATTGCGTGCCTCATATCGTCACCACAAAAGAATAGTCCCTCCCTAGACATACATGCCCTCCGACACATCCCTGAGCCTTAAGGTCGTCTAGGCGACCGTTGCCAGTCACCAAATTTCAAAGGGGAAGAGTTAATTTCAAAGAGAAAGGGGTTTGGTCGCCTCCTACATGGATTTGGTCGTGATTTTTCATGTTTTTGGTTGCAAGATAAAAAAAGGTGATGTGACGCTGATATATCAGGGGTAACCACTATTACAGTGGTCACCCCTTACGACTAGTATTACAGTCACACATTCCAAAACAATATTTATAACTAAGTATTCATAGAATTGTAATTGATATGAGTAATCGAAGTTTCATAAGTGTTTTTTTATAAATAACTAAAAAGATAAAAGCATATTACAAACACATATAATCTTTGTTTAACTTATGTTCCTACTAACATTTCAACCACAAAAACCAAAACACAGGTTCTACCAATCATACTTTTTACTCCAATGCTTGTCGATACCATAAAACCAAAAACCATCAGTTCTTGCCACCCATATACAATCTTTGTCATATCTTCCAACACATTCATCAATGGTATTATCTTGGACTACGAAAAATTGTTTTTCTCTTGATTGCCATGTGAAATGGCAAAAGTGATATAAGGGTGGATATGCACGAAATTTTTTTACTTGACCTGGTTGAAGCGTATGGTCTCCAAAAACCTCTTCAATTTGCTTCAAGTCTGGAACTTCACACCAAAATGTCAGATCTTTAAGATCCTTGTCCATGATATGAACCGTGTATTTTGGCTTAGCCATAGGAGATGGTGGACCGGCCAAACAACTTATTGGCACCAGCACTAAAAGTAGCAGAGAAAGACATCTCATGGACATACCCATTTCTTTTTATTATATTTGAAGTATAACATTGAAGTTGGTTATATAGAGGATAAAATGCATTGCCATATTATTATAAAAATATATTTAGAAATATGATTAATATATTTAATGTTATATATTTCTGCTTAAGGATATAATATAATTACATAATAATTTCTAAGGTGGTTTGACTATAATGAGTAAATTGTTAGAAAAGATTTCACTCATTAAAAGACAACGCAAAGAAGAAGTTCACATAAGGAAAATATAAATTATTTTGTTTCGTGAATCATTTTAAACACTATTGCATTGAGAAAAGTTGTGAGAATATACAGGTAGTCATTTACCAATTCTGCCTAATGTTCACACATAACATATTATGTAAATATACGTTTTACTAAGGCTTGCATGAATCTGTAGTCATTGTACTTTTAACGAGTAATTCTTGTCCGCGCGTTGCTGCGGATCTTTAGATCATATTTATTTAATTTAATATTTAATTTCTTATAGAATCTTGTTGATAACAGCCTTTCAGATTGTCTTTCAAAATAAATATATTAACCAACAAATGATTGTAAGGGGTGGATCCTCTTATTGCGTGCTTCATTTCGTCACCACAAAAGAATAGTCCCTCCCTTGACATAACATGCCCTCCGACACATCCCTGAGCCTTAAGGTCGTCCAGGCGACCGTTGCCAGTCGCCAAATTTCAAAGGGGAAGAGTTAATTTCAAAGAGAAAGGGGTTTGGTCGCCTGCTACATGGATTTGGTCGTCATTTTTCATGTTTTTGGTTGCAAGATAAAAAAAGGTGATGTGACGCTGATATATCAGGAGTGGTCACCCCTTACGACTAGTCTTACAGTCACACATTCCAAAATAATATTTATAACTAAGTATTCTTAAAATTGTAATTGATATGAGTAATCGAAGTTTCATAAGTGTTTTTTTATAAATAACTAAAAAGATAAAAGCATATTACAAACACATATAATATTTGTTTAACTTATGTTCCTACTAACATTTCAACCACAAAAACCAAAACACAAGTTCTACCAATCATACTTTTTACTCCAATGCTTGTTGATACCATAAAACCAAAAACCATCAGTTCTTGCCTCCCATATACAATCTTTGTCATATCTTCCAACACATTCATCAATAGTATTATCTTGGACTACGAAAAATTGTTTTTCTCTTGATTGCCATGTGAAATGGCAAAAGTGATATAAGGGTGGATATGCACGAAATTTTGTTACTTGACCTGGTTGAAGCGTATGGTCTCCAAAAACCTCTTCAATTTGCTTCAAGTCTGGAACTTCACACCAAAATGTCAGATCTTTAAGATCCTTGTCCATGATATGAACCGTGTATTTTGGCTTAGCCACAGGAGATGGTGGACCGGCCAAACAACTTATTGGCACCAGCACTAAAAGTAGCAGAGAAAGACATCTCATGGACATACCCATTTATTTTATTATATTTGAAGTATAACGTTGAAGTTGGTTATATAGAGGATAAAATGCATTGCCATATTATTATAAAAATATATTTAGAAATATGATTAATATATTTAATGTTATCTATTTCTGCTTAAGGATATAATATAATTACATAATAATTTCTAAGGTGGTTTGACTATAATGAGTAAATTGTTAGAAAAGATTTCACTCATTAAAAGACAACGCAAAGAAGAAGTTCACATAAGGAAAATATAAATTATTTTGTTTCGTGAATTATTTTAAACACTATTGCATAGAGAAAAGTTGTGAGAATATACAGTTAGTCATTTACCAATTCTGCCTAATGTTCTCACATAACATATTATGTAAATATACGTTTTACTAAGGCTTGCATGAATCTGTAGTCATTGTACTTTTAACGAGTAATTCTTGTCCGCGCGTTGCTGCGGATCTTTAGATCATATTTATTTAATTTAATATTTAATTTCTTATAGAATCTTGTTGATAACAGCCTTTCAGATTGTCGTTCAAAATAAATATATTAACCAACAAATGATTTTAAGGGGTGGATCCTCTTATTGCGTGCCTCATTTCGTCACCACAAAATAATAGTCCCTCCCTTGACATAACATGCCCTCCGACACATCCCTGAGCTTAAGGTCGTCCAGGCGACCGTTGCCAGTCGCCAAATTTCAAAGGGGAAGAGTTAATTTCAAAGAGAAAGGGGTTTGGTCGCCTGCTACATGGATTTGGTCGTGATTTTTCATGTTTTTGGTTGCAAGATAAAAAAAGGTGATGTGACGCTGATATATCAGGGGTACCCACTATTACAGTGGTCACCCCTTACGACTAGTCTTACAGTCACACATTCCAAAATAATATTTATAACTAAGTATTCTTAAAACTGTAATTGATATGAGTAATTGAAGTTTCATAAGTTGTTAGGACCATTTCTGTAATAGGTTTTGACCTTTAAGTACGTCAGTTAACAATTTCCTTGTTAAGTGGTAGATGGTATAAATACTTGTATGTTTGTCTTTCAATGTAAGCTTTCCCTCACTTTTACAGATATACAATATTGAAAGCTCTTCACCTCCATCGTTCTCTCTCATTACACACACTAAATACACCAAGAACACACACACACTTGATCTTGAATTTCTCATCTAAACATCATGGATTAGCTTGATTTTAGCCTCATTCGATCTCTCATTTGGTATCAGAGCAAAATCTCTCTGCGAGAAGATCCAAATTCGAGCTAAAATGATTAAGATCTGAGAAATTGAAGAAAAGTTGATGTTCGTCACTTGAAATTTAATGTTGTAAATTTTCTGTTTGAATTGAAGATTTGATTGAAGAATCATGTTTCTCCTTCGATTCTAATCAGAATAGAATCAAGTTTCATTCAAATCCGTCAACAAATCACCTCAATTTCGTGATTTTTGTGAAAAAGTGAAAAACTCAAAAAATGAATGTAATTTGCAAAATTCGATCAAATGTGTTATGTTTTGGTTTATATGATCGGATCAAAGTGTTAGCAAATAGATTTCGAGCAGTTAGCAAAAAGAATCGTTGAATTTGGTTGAGTATCGAGCATAATCAAATCAAAAAGAGAAGGCTGCGTACAGGTCTTCGACACCAAGAACAAGCTCGGCTAAGTTGTGTTCGGCACAAATAGTTCGGCCCACTTAGTTCGGCCCGAACTCCTTTCAGTCTTCGGCCCACTATGTTTGGCCCGAACATCTTCTTGAGTTCGGCTTTTGAAGTTCGGCTTTTGAAACACTTTGGGAAAATCTTGATTCGATAATCAATTGATCCAAACGCTGTGTTCAAATCCAATCACCGACTCCTATTATCAATCCAATCACCGACTCCTATTATCTTGATTCGATAATGGGAAAATCAAACAAATCGATCAATTAACCAATTGTTCGGCTTTTCTTTAAAATCAATCCAAACTTTATCTGAAGTGTTCGGCAATCATAATCAATCAACAGATTCAATTTCACATCTTGATTCAAATTCAGCAATCATAATCGGTAATTGTTCTTACAAATCGATAAACAGATTCAATTTGATCCCAGATTGTCAGGGTGTTCGGCACCAAAGAATAAATCTAATTCGATCGTTCAATTAAATCTCGTCTTCAACACATGCAACACAAAGAATTCCGACTTGTTTCCATCTAATAACTGATTCCGATCTTATGACTGATTCCGCAAAAAGCAATTTCAATTTCGATCTTGATCTCCGACTCCAGACTTGATCTTAGTCGTCTATGTTCAAAAGACCTGCTAGGCCCAAAATAGATCTCTCATTTGATTTAGTTGATTTAATTGATCTCGGCCCATATTCAAGTTTTGGCCCAAAGCAGATTTAATTCGGTCAAGAAATTAGAAATTACTAAAAATTACTAAAAATTTTATCAAGTATTACACAAATTACTAAAAATTTTAGGGTAAATTACAATTTTTGTCCCTGACCTATGGCCGATTCGGGGTTTTTGTCCCTAATGTTTTTTTGTCCTTTAAGTTTTTAAAATTCTAGAAATTTGTCCTTCCGTCCAATTTTGGCCGTTAAGTGACTAAAAATGCAAAACAAGTAAGGGTATTTTCGTCTTTCTTCCTCATTCTTCATGTTCTTCACCTTCTTCATTACAACCAGTTTCTCCTTCCGTAAACCCTAACCCTAAACACCCAAATTACAGTTTTCTCCGGCGTCCCCTCAACATCTTCCCAACCACATGGCGACATCATCGATTCATGAAACACCTCCGGTGGCGGCACTGCCGCTTCATATAACATCTCAGGAACTTCATACATACTCGAAACATCGCTCACAATTCGCTCTAATTCACGGTCACTATTCAAACACGATGAACAAACGGTACCGTTTTCGCTATCGTCGTTCTCATGAACAGTCACTAACTGCAGATTCGATTGGTAAGATTCGGCTTGCAGTTGCCATAATCTCCCTTCAATGTTTGACAAATCTTCCGGCAGTGAATCATGATTAGCAATTTCAGCGGCTTGAAAGTTTCTGAAGAAGACAAATTTTGTGTTAATAGAAAGTTCTGAAGAAGACAAAGTTTCTGAATATATGTAAAAGGTTTGGGATACCTCTTCTTCGGATCCAAATGCTCGGGTACAAACCGGACACTCAAACACTTTCAAATCATACCCGTTTTTGTTTCAAATCATACACTTTCGATTAGGGTTTGAATTTACCTGATTTGGAGGTATTGATGGTGATGATGAACCCAAAACCCTACCTTGACCCTTAAATTTACCGGAAGATGAAGATGAAGACGTGTTGAATTTTTTCATAAATCCTTTCATCTTGTCTTTCATATCATCCATTTGATCGAAAATCGGGATGGAAAAACAGGTAATTAGAAGAAATTGATGGGCACAAAGGCCTGATTTTAATCAAAATGTAATGGGAGAACACATTTGGGTTGAAAGGATTTTTTGATGATGATGATAGGGGTAATTTGGGGAAATTGCCAAAAATTTCGTCAGTTAACGGCCAAAATTGGACGGAAGGACAAATTTCCAGAATTTTAAAAAACTTAAAGGACAAAAAAACGGAGAAAAAAATATTAAGGACAAAAACCCCGAATCGGCCATAGGTCAGGGACAAAAACTGTAATTTACCCAAAATTTTATAAATTACTAAAAAAAGTTAAAAAAAATGATAAGAAATTATTTTTTTCTTTCAAGTATTAAACAAATTACTAAAAATTTGTCAATAAAAATTAAATTTGTCACTTGAAAATTTCTTCTAGTAATTTGTCACTTGAAAATTTCTTCTAGTAATTTGTCACTACAAATTTTTTAACTCGAACCCGATAAGTTCTCAACTTTTTAGACATTTTAAACACTTTTAATTTTTACATTTTTTTTTAAAAGGATTTTAAAAAGAAATTTTTCGTTTGTTTTTAACCACGAGAACTTTTACCCAAACCATTTTATCACATCATTTTTGAAACTTAAATTTTTTTTTAAAACAAACGAGCTAAAATGGATCCAAATTTAAAAACATATGACAATGAAAAATTAGTTTCTGATAAATACTACAAATGGTACTGTGAGGCATCTAAAGAGTTGCAAAGGGAAAGAAGTTGTTCAAAGCAAACAGAAGCAAAGTTTGATCAATATCAAGAACAACTGAAGGCATCAGCTTCACAAATTCAATAATTAACTGACGAACTCCACGATCTCAAAATTACTACATCGAGAGAAATTAATCGGCAATCGACCATTATAAAAATTATTATCCGTGATAAAGAAAAAGTCAAAGATCATTGCAAACAGTTAGAGGAAATGAATGCCAAACTTGGTCACACAAATCATAGACTTAAACTCAACCATGAAGATTCTGAAAATGCTGAGGTTGCTGATCGTATTAATGAAGAAGCCAATAAGGATGACAAGGTACATACTTCTCTTCTCTCTAATGCAAATACTTCCACTAATTTTGATACTTGTTTTATCCAAACTCAGATATCTCAAATAGAATTCTTAACAAAAAAACTTTCAGTCGAAAAAGATTTAAATGTTCAACTTAAAGATCGTTTAAACATTTTGGAAAAACAAAATGAACAAACTAAAGTTTTGAAACTAGAGAATCTGGATTTACAAACTAAAGTATCAGAAATAACGGCTAGACATGATCACAATCACAAACAATACACAAAAACATGGCATGAATATCAGTATACTAAAAATGCTTTGGCACGTAAACAACAAGATTTTGACGACAATGAAAAACAATTTACATCTTTAAACTCACAAATCAAAGAATTAACTGAAAATATTCATGAACAAAAGATAAATTCATTAAATGAAATGCAAACCAAACAAAACAAAATATCATAAACACACTCAATCATGAAACCATTAAATTGAATTCACATATCAAACATCTTGAGGAATTGATTGTCAAAAGAGGACACACTGATCAAACCATTCATCTTAACAAGCCTAAAGACTTCAAATATTTCAACTCTCGAGAAGGGCTAGGAGCTGACAATCCAGAATACCTTAAAACAGCGTGCAAAATGGTTCCTACATTATATGATTCAAGATACATGCACAATGGAATCTCTCAACGCTTCATTCGGATGACTGACGAGGAAGAAGAAATTGAGACCTTCAACAGAGCTAAAAAGGAGAATGCTCAAATTAGTTTCAATTACACTGAATTAAATAAAACATATGAAACTAAAAAGGCTCAATTTGAAAATAATGATTATTTTCCTATTGTAAAACCAGAAGAATTTGAAATTAAGGGAAATGCTGTTATTCAACAAAAGGTTACACCAAATATTTATGTACCAAATCTAATTCTTGAAAAGAAAATTTGTCAATTGGAAACTGAAATAGATGAAACACATAAGGCGTTTGACAACGAAAAATCAGTTTTACAAACAAAAATTCATGAATTAGAAAATAAAATTGACGCAACACATAAATCTTATGATAAAGAGAAACTAAATAAAGAGAAACTAAAGTTGCAACCACAAATTCAAAAATTAGAATCTAAATCATCTTATCTTCAGAAACTTAAGAAGCCTGGTGCATCTATGAATTTAGATTCTCCTTTACCTGCAACGAATAAATATAAAAACTCAAGAATGTTTTCTCCTGTCATGTCATATCGTGATTTATATACAATCAAGCACACTGAGGTTAATAGAGGAAATACTAAACCTAAACCGAAATCTCAAGTAAGTTCCTCTACCAAACCTAAGCCTAGGAGATCCACGGTTCCACCAAACTCTGATAAGAAATTGAATGCTCTTAAACAAGATATTAGAGGATATTTCGCACCTAAAACTCCAAATAAATTAGGTTCCTCTTATAGACTTAAGCATTCTCAAATGTATAGGACTAAACCATCAATTGTGTTGAAACATTCTATTCCGTCAAAGAAAATCTTTTCCAAAACTAAATCTTTGAAATACTCGAGAAAAGATTTACTTTCCTTGGCACCTAATATGACTTTTACACAAGTGCCAAAAACATCTCCTGTTTATGTTTACAAAACATCCTCGATCTTAAAAGCAAAACGGGTTCCCAAAACTCCAACATCTCAAATAATTCCCCGGAAATTATTTGAAAGTGAAACATCAAGTTTCAGTGTTTCTTGGAACTCTCAATCTTTAAATCAAATCGATACAACTTATCGGTGGTTTCATTCCCACGCTAACATTGTCGGACCCAAACAAAAATGGGTACCAAAAGTTGTTTGATTTGTTTTGCAGGAGAATGACTTATACACAATTCAGTGTATAACTCGCGCCACAACAAAATGGCTCTTACACACTTCAGTGTATGACTCGAGCTTCAACGAAATGGCTTTCAAATACATTAGTTTGAAACCGGCTCTTAACCAGTTTTACACATAACTGTCAAAACACTTTCCCACCCCTCTAAAACTGTAAATTTTTCATTACTTATATTTTGTCGAGGGGGAGAAATATTAATTCTAGGGGGAGAATTAGTATTTCCAGGGGGAGAAACTTTCTTATATCAATACTTTTATACCCGTTTGATTTTTTTTTAATGATGCATTTTTTTTATCAAACGACAATACCTTCCCATGATTTGCCAGAACCGGCCTTACCTTCCAAGGGAAATACTTTTTAGCCAAATGGTAAATGTGAGGGTATACGTCTAGGGTATAGATTTAGGTGAGTGCAAGGTGATGTGAAAACATGATAATATCAAGAAAACACACCTTTGAGTGCATCCAAACCGTCAATAACCCGGGCAACTTCACAAATTTGTGATCATTCATGTGTTGAATGATTCACCAGACTTAACTGGCCCAGTCAAGCATTTGCACTCAGCCACCAACCACTCAGATTCCTCTCAATAGGAATTTGTTTCAATTCATCAGGGGACGTAGCACATAATCTATTGACTGCTCATTTGGAGTATGTTGATATTGAAATTATTAACCTTCTGCCCCGGGTTACGTCTTCAATTGAATGCACAATGTGTCTAGATCTCACCGACAAATATTTCCAATATAGGACACATATACTATTGAATATGAATCTTCGTGTATTCATCGGAACACTCATAGTGGCATCACAATCTGGTGTTTCATGAAGATTGAGTGGAAATCCTGCTAGAGCTAAAATCGCGCCAACTCTAAACGCAGGTCACACATTTGAATCAATGGTTGTGCAAACGACTATCGATTCATACGGTGTGTTAACGGATACTCTATGTGAGTCTGGTATTACCTAAATAGTTCAAGTTGCTGTGCCTAATCTTATATATCATAAAGGCAACAACTTATGCCGGAAACACATACATTTTCCGATGAGAAATCCATGTTATTCATACAAAGTAACATCATAAATGCTGATATATTGCACATGAGCGTTTTAGTTCACTCTCAAATTACTCCTATGATCTGTTATAACCGGCATGATCTTCCCTAGGAGCCACCTACAATATAGGACAATATGTAAGGGTACATAGGTCTAGGTGAGCAGAATCAAGCATCACGGGATCTTTATTGGGGTGCGCTGAGATAAAATTTGAGAGGGGGAATGTCGTATGGGGTGCAATTCAGCTAAACATGGTAAAATGAAATGAGGGCGTAGTCGAAAAATGAAAAAGTAAGCTTGAGTGAGGAGGGTTTGACAGGGTTAAATAAAACGAAAAACCCTTACCAAACTGATAAAAAGCCGGGTTGCCACGTCTCTATCAGATTGCATGTGTTGCTCTCTGATATTGAAATAGACATCATGGACCCAGTGATGCAATGCACAACTGAAGGAATTATGTGCACAGTTGGTCAACATATGATGATACATCCATGCGTACGAAACACTTAAGGGTCACACCGGTGAGTACATGTAATACGAACAAGTTATGCAACGATACTACCAAGAGGAATGATTCATAATAGTCATTATGAATCAGTTAAGTATTAAGTTAAGTTTAACTTATTACTAGATTAGTTTAACTAACTAATTAATACAAGTAGTTGTACATTTACTAGTTAAGTAAATTTACAATGTGTTAGTTATAGATTATCCATGATATGATTTAAAGCTATTAAATCATATAGTATTTGGATAATATTGTTGTATAAATTATATAAAGGTTATTATATAATTAACTATTAAAAGTATAAATACAAGTGTATAATTTCGTGTATATGGGTACCGAAATTATAGTGTGTTAATACTAGACATTTGATAGTTAAGTGCAATGATAATAAACTAGTTAAAACTATAAGGGATGGAAGTGTAAAAAGGAAGTTTAATTAAGAAGCTAATCTTAATTAAACTAGAAGGGTTTTAAGTGTAACATCTTCTATTATAAATAGAAGGCTTATGCTAAACCCTAGATGTTGATTCTTGCCTCCTCTTTACACGAAATCCCTACCCCCCCCCCTTTCCTCCCCACGATCGGCCGAGCAACAAGGGAAGAACACAAGTCTTGTGTTCTTCGTGTTCTTCGTTCGTTCTTCGTGTTTTTCGAGTTTCGAAGATCCAAGATCGTTGCAAGTGATCAACTAGAAGATCGTTTGTCGTGTTCATCATCAGTGGACTTATCTTAAGCATTAACCTAAGGTATGTTTCATGGAACACATCTTCTTCTTCTCCTCTTGTTCGAAGTCGAACCAAGAACCCTAGGGTTCTTGGTAGTAGTCGACGAACACACAAGTATGTGTGTGTTCGAGTTCTTCGTACAAGGTTTCTTTCTTGTTAACCTAATCTAGTTTTCCAACATCCCAATCCTTTAGGATTTAAGGATTAGGTTTAATCCCAGTTCCGTATATAGGGATTAAATCAGCTAGTTAGTTTAAACCGGTCAAGAACAAGTTCATGTTCTTGATCAGCAAGGTTCGAACTCGTGTACTAGGTGGTCGACCCAAGTGGTTGATCAGTCGCATGGTGCGTAGTAAATCCCTACAGTGGTATCAGAGCGTTGGTTTAGAAATCTAGACTAGATTAACAAAGGTTGTTTGTTTACTTTAATTTACAAGTTTTTTTTGTTTCAAGTTTTTCTTCTTTCTTCTTCATATTTTTCGAAAAAGTGGAAGAAACCCTAGGACCAAGAACATTAAACTAGTCTAAGTTTAATTGGTCAAGAAGGTTTCTAGAAAACCCTAGCAATTTTCGAAACCCTAGAAAGAACCCTAGGATCAAGTATATTAAACAAGATATGTTTAATTGATCAAAAGGATTCTTTCCATAATCCCTTAGAAATTTCGTGACCTAGAAAGAACCCTAGGATCAAGTATATTAAACAAGATATGTTTAATTGATCAAAAGGATTCTTTCCTAAAACCTTAGGATTTTCGAAATCTAGGAGGAAACTTGGACACCAAGTATGTTAAACTAGCCTAGTTTAATTGGTGGAAAAGTTTCTTAGTGTTAAGATTTTCGAAAACCCTAAAGAACCCTAGAACATTACACTAGTTTAAGTTTAATGGTTTAAAAGTATTAATTAGGATAATAATATAAAACCTAGTTAATTAGACAAGTTTATATCTAATAGGTTTAAATTATTATTTTGATAGATTTATTAAAGCTAGTTCTTTAAACCTAGTAATTTAGACAAAGTTTATTGTCTATAAGGTTTAAATTAAAGAGTTTAAATAAATTATTAAAAGTTATAATCTATCTTAGAATTTAAACAAAGTTTATTGTTTAAAAGGATTGATTAAAATTAATCTTTTAATTAAAATGATGTCTTTGATCAAGAAAGTCAAAACCCTAGTTTTGATTGATCAACAGCAAGATTAGGGTTCATCTAACTAATTTAGGGAATTGATAAAGAAGATGTTAATTTTTAAGTTCTAAAATTAACAAGATGTATTTAGTTGTTTATGTATATGTATTTAAATTTTCAGAAATTTTTAAATAATAAAATTGAATTTTAAAAGAAGTAATAAGTTTATGCACATTTTAATTAGTTCAAGTTAAAATGTACATGTATAAGCTAGATGTAATATTCTTATTAGAATGTTACAAGTTTGTTATTATAAATATACATATATACACGAACATATACATTAAATACAAGTTAAAATGGAACAATTAAAAAGGGTAATGTTATTTTGATCTTTGAAGATAATATTATAATTAGTTATTGTATAAGTTATAATATAATTAAAGAGTAAATTACACGGATAGTCCCTGTGGTTTACTACAGGTTTTGGATTTGGTCCCTAAGTCCTAGAAATTACATGGATGGTCACTAACTTAAGGACTTTGTATTGGTTTTGGTCCCTAAGCATAACTGTCGTTTAAAATGGCTGTTAAATCTAAACATGTGCTTTGCACTTGAGGGTAATTTAGTCCTTTTATATTTTCTTATGTTAAATTATTTACAATTTCTTTGTTAATAATTATTTCCCTTTTATTTTTTTTAACGTCTTCCCCAAAAGAGAATTATATTGTGTCAAAACCCAAGAATCAATTGTCTCAATATATGAAAACATACTCAAATCAATAAAAGAAAATAAGAAATCGATATATTTATAACATACTCAAATCAAGATCTGAAATTTGAAATCATTTGTGTCAAAACCCAAGAACCGATTGTGTCAAAACCCAACATCATACATCAGATCTGAAACCAGAATCAATATTGTATCAAAACCCAGAAATCAAACTCGATTATGGCGTCAATGAACGACCACAAGAAGCACGAAGGTGACTCCAATCCAACCACATACCATAGAAAAAAGAAGGAATCATCGATCACGACGGAGATGGCGGAAGCAAGATCGGCATACTCGATCATCCTCTTCGATCTCGAATTGGTACGTGTATTTTTCAGATCTAAAATGTTTTTTACAAGATCGGCGCCGGCGAAGAAAGAGTCGTCGGAAGCTGTGGTTTTCCGCCGGAGCAATCATCAGCACACATTTGAGGGATTCTGGTGGTTAATCATTCTCTGTTCGTCGGGTTTGTTAAGAATTGTAGATGCCGAATATTCGATAAACATATAAAATCAGCCCACGAGACCATATTAAGTCACGGTGGGAGACAGAGGGAGAAGCTTTAAATTGGGAAGAAGAGATTTAATGCTATAAAAAGTTGGAATTGGGGTTTTTTTGTAGAAAGAGACTCTAAATTGGGAAGAAGGGAAGAACTTCAAATTGGGAAAAGGGATTTAGCGCGCTACAGAGCTTTAAATCGTAACCTTTAAATCACGATTTTGTCAAAAAGCTCCCCTCATGATTTTACTGCTACAGAGAGAAGATAGATGGGGAAGAAGGGATAAAGGTGAGTTGGATTTTTACAGGGGTTGAAATTGACAAGTGAGAAAAGAAATTAAGATGAAATGACATATTTAGCCTCATGTGCAATGCACATTACTAGATTTAACAGCTAAATTTAATGGCTGTTAGGTTTAGGGACCAAAACCAATACAAAGTCCGATAGTTAGTGACTATCGGTGTAATTTCTAGAACTTAGGGACCAAATCCAAAACCTAGAATGTACAAAGTTATGATTTCATTATAACTAGACTTCGTGCTCTTAATATTGTGATTGCATAAGACTAGTAGGTATGGGCCATGTAAGTCCCGAATAAGTGGAATTTCACACTTATACACTTTCACTGACCAATTTAAAATTGATGGAACACTCAACACTTTTTAAACTTTTCTCTATTAATCAATTAATGATACAATAAAGATGCAAGCAGTTTGCGGAATAGCTAAGAACAAATCCTAACTAAACTGCTTGCATGTGATAGACAACAACAGATATTATCTAAGACAAGTTTATGATCAACAAATTATCAAGCACAACACCAGACACTTTCGTTATACAGATTCAATTCTCGAATCAGATAGCTAGAGTTAACTGGTGGTTTACACTCTGCTCGAAGAAATAAAGTTCTGGAGTATTTCAGCAGCGTGTAACCTTGTTGGGTGCACACGAAAATCGATCGCTCAAGTCCTCAATATATAGCATTGGGAAACGTAGAGCCAAAGGAATGATCGATCGATTCCACGTGTAAGAATTCCGTTGGTGCAGAAGATATTTCATGGGACGAGCACGACTAACGGAATTCTGACAGTCATTTCTGTCGCCTTGTGATCGTCGATATCTGCTAGAAGATTTGCAAGATATTCTCATAATCAGCGACGTACAAACTTGTGCTTTACTTGTGTCTTTCTGTGACACTGAAACTTCTAGCCTATGTACACTTCTGGCAGCCATGGGTCTTCGGATGCTCATGCTTCTTCAGATGGCCTTCAGCTTCAGTGACCTTCACTAAGAGTTTTGCTTAGAGAAGTGTCCGTTCAATGGTTCAGAGTTTTTGTCCAATACGCTGAACCTGTTACACTATCTGATCTGATAACCAGTATCTGATTCCGCACGGGGAACTGATCGTTGTTTCAGATAGTGATCAGATAGTGTAACTGGGTAACTGAAATTCGAACTGATCAGATTCAGTTACCCACAATCTGAGGAACTAATCCTCAGATTGTCTTCTAACTATTTGCCTTTTTGTCTTCATTAAATCTCTTCAGTGGGGGATGCTTTCCAGCGACCCAACAGGACAACATTCAATGGCGTGGGGTTGAGGCGGCAAGGGCAACGGCATGGGAGAGAAGGCAAACACCCCCCCCCCACGGCGTGTGGGTTGGCGTGGTGGGGAGGGGGCACGGGCAACACGAGGTAACAGGTGTGGGGGTGAAGATGCTTGCTTGTGATTGGTTGGCATGAGTTGCTTTTGGTTTTCTTTTTTTTATTATTTAAAATTAAATGGAATAAAATGGTGTGGTGGGTATTTCCTAGAGATGATGTGGTGTGGGGGTGGTGTGGTTGCTGAGGTGGCAGATGGTGTGGCAGAAAAACTTGGTGTGGGTGTGGTACCCATACCCCATAGCATAATAACCCCACGCTTTACCAATGAACCTACTTTTCATTTGCTTAACAAATTAAGTATATAGCTATATATCCTGATAATATCGGCATTTAAAAAAAGGAATCCAACCAATCACCATTGAGTGAACATTGATATATTATTTTTTAGGGTAAATTACATAAATTGTTCCTGAGGTTTTCCAGATTCTGGATTTTTAACCCTAAACTTTTTTTTTGGTTTTTTTGTCCTTGACGTTTTTAAAATTCCACATTTTTGTCCTTCCGTCCAAGTCCGTCTACTTTTAGCCATTAACCACCATCACGTGCATAAAACGTCAGGGTATTTTAGTCATTTGACAATTTTCTTTTTATTTCCGTTTTTTTTAATATTTCCTCATCTTCTTCCTCCCTCACCAAGAACTAGGGTTTTCACACTTCCATTGATCATTAATCTAGTTGAATCAGAACGAGCTGTTGGCCGGAAATCACCATCGCCACCCATCTAATCCTCACCATCGCATTCAAAACTTGGAACCCGCTCCGTTCAGAAGAAGATCTGTAAAATCAGATCTGTAAACCCGTAAACCCTAATCATTTGAAGAGCCGATAATCGTTTGAAGAACACGTTTGAAGAATCACAGCTCGTTTGAAGAACCCTAATCATTCAAAGAACACGTGTGGGGAAGAAGAAGAGGTCGCCGACGGGGCGGTTGTTTCACGTAAAGTACGCTATGGAAGCACTGAAGCAAGGATCGGCACCCAAAAAACGACGACATCTCCGCCATCTTCAACACAGTCGCTCGTTTCTCAATATTGTACGTATCTTCTTCTTAGTGAGATGAATCATTTGGGGAACATATGGTTTGGTTGAGTTGCATCCCTGATTCAGATTTGGGGTTTCAAACAACCCCGGTGAATGTTGTAGAGACAGAATCAGTGGTGTTAGGGCTTCGATTCCGGTCTAAAATCAATTAAGGTGTTCGATTTGAGCAGTGAAGCAAGGAGTGACATCCATTGAAGGAGGTAAATTCTAGGGTTCTGTGAAATTGGGGACAGTGAAATTGGGGACAATGAAATTGGGGACAATGAAATTGGGGACAATGAAATTGTGGGTGTTAAGGTTTTTGTGATAACAGCAAGCATCTTGATTAGGGCTGTCAAAACTTGACACGACACGACAAAAATACACGAAACGAAACGAAATTGGGACGAAATTGAAATTTGAATTCGTGTTCGTGTCGTGTTCGTGTTGTGAAAAACATACACGAAGTCTTCTCGTGTCGTGTTCGTGTTCAGAAATTAACATGAAATTGACACGATAGTTATGATTTTGTTGTGTTTGTCGTGTTTTTTCGTGTTTGTCGTGTTTTTAGCATGTAATAAGTAAGAAATTTGTTATTTTTATTATTTATTTTGTGTTTGTCGTGTTTGTCGTGTTTGTCGTGTTTATCGTGTTTATCGTTTTTTAATCGTGTCGTGTTCGTGTTAGCAAAATAAAACACGACTGGGTGTCGTGTTGTTTTCGTGTTTAACGAATTCGTGTCGTGTCGTGTCATCCAGAAACACGAAACGATAGCACGATTTGACAACCCTAATCTTGATATTGAAGAACTTGAGATGCTTCTGGAAGCTTATGTTGTTTAGATCGATGTTTTGAAATTGTTGCATATTTTTTTACAGAAGGTAGTAATTTGGTGGTGTTCTTGATGATGATGACAAGCAATTCGTGAAAAAGACGATATTGCCTTCATGTTTTTTGCACGTGATGGGAGTTAACGACTAAAAATAGACGGACTTGAACGGAAGGAAAAAAATGTGGAATTTTAAAAACGTCAAGGACAAAAAAATCAAAAAAAAAAGTTTAAGGACAAAAATCAAGAATCTGGAAAACCTGAGGGACAAATTTACCCTATTTTTTTACTACCACTATTGTATATAAGGTACAATATCTTCAATTATACCAAATAAAGTCTGTTCCAAACTTCCAATGTATACACCAAATTTACGTTAATTAAGTTAAATGACCATTTATACAATTAACTCTACTTTTTATTATGAACTTCTCTTTTTTAGTTTTTTTTTATTATAAATAATCGTGGTATATATTTTTGGGTAAATTGCCGAAAAGCAGATAATTAAACATTTTTTTCCTAATGTGGAGTAAACTAAATTCCTTCAAGTAAAAGGACAACACTAATTCGTTTTGTCATAAAAATATATAAATTTGTTAGAGTAATGATATTGATTTCTACTCCTCCGTATCCTATTTTGAGGTGTATCAAAATAATTGACACACTTTGAAAACTTTCCTTATTTGGTAAAAATAGTGGTTCATACCCACTAACTATCCACTTTAATAAAGTGAAATTACCCTTATATCCATACTTTTACTTTTAAAACTCATTAATATCACTTTATTCAAGAAAAGCGGGACCCATCCTCCAGTAACTATGTATTTTAATCTCTACTTAATCTTTTACCTCAAAAAACGTGTAAGCCAATTTGTGTCACTTATTTTGATAGGGAGGAAGTATTTGTTTTTAGAGAATTGATAATGGTACCATAACGTTTAATGGTTATACCACACAGTACAGATTTTACAGCTAACTGTACAAGTATTTAAGCATTAGATGTGGTACATGCATTAAAAGTTGTGGTAGGAATATCACCTCATTGGCTCCTTTGTTTTTAGAGTAAATTACAAGGATAGTCCTTTAAGTTTATAAAAATTTCACCAATGGTCCTTTTGTTTCAAAAATTACACTGATGGTCCTTAATTTTGAAAGGTTTTTCACCGATGGTCCTTTACACTAACTGACGTTAATTTATTCTGTTAACTCACCCCATGTGCAATGCATGTGAGGGTAAAAAAAGTCATTTTTAATTTCTTTTCATTCTTAAATTAATTTTTTTTATCTTAAATAAAAGTTTTTAGCTTAAGAATAAAAAGGAAAGAAATGATAAATGACTTTTTTACCCTCATGTGCATTGAACATGGGGTAAGTTAATATAAAAAATCAACATCAGTTAGTGTAAAGGACCAACGATGAAAAACCTTTCAGAATTAAGGACCATCGGTGTAATTTATGAAACTAAAGGACCATTGGTGAAATTTGCTATAAATTTAAAGGACCATTCGTGTAATTTACTCTTGTTTTTATTCATTTTCCTATTCATTAGATAAAACATATGTATCAAAATTAAAAGATAATATTATAAGAAAAATTAATGGATTACACATGTCATTTAATTAAATGGTTAGAAAGATGAGTATGAACAAATAGTAGAAATAAATATCATTTCTCAATTTGTTATTTTCATTAGAGTAAATCACACGGATAGTCCATGTGATTTGCTACAAGTTTTGGATTTGGTCCTTAAGTTTCAGAAATTACATGGATGGTCACTAAATATGAGGGTCGGTAACACTTTTAATCCCTAACGCAGATATCTGTTAAAAAAAACTATTAACCTGAAATTACTAACTAAAATACCCTTAACTTTTAATTTTAAAAATAATTTAAGTAATAAATAAAAAAATAGCATAGCATTAACACTTTAGATCTGTCTTGCTCTGACACCGCCGCCTCCACCTCTAGCCCCCTCGTCTTTGTAACCAGAACCACCGTTGTTGCAGGATGGATCGACCACCCCTTCTCTCTGTCGAAAACCCTTCTCGCTCATTGTTGCTCGATTTGTTGCAGGTAGGTGTCCCCGATAACGGCTACCGCCATCGTCTAGGACGAATAAATTCATCTCTTGTAAGCCATCATTGAGTTCGACAAAATCATATACAAATGGTAGGAATTATCATCGTCGTCATGAGAGCTTCAATGGTGGAATTAAAGTTGGTTAATCTCCCTCGTATTTGTAAATTGAAGTTAAGAAAAAGCCTAGAACTAATTATTAGAGGGTGGCGTTGCAATATCCCTCTATTTTATCTCCTAATTTCTTGAATCTCATTTGGGATTACACCTTTACTGAACCCACCATTCTTTTGCAATTGGTAGAAGCCAAACAATTGTATCAATAATGAGGTTTGTATTTGTCCGCGTGTTGCAGCGGATCTTTAGATCATACTTGTATAATTAAATATTTATTTATTTTTAAGAGTTTCTGCTAATCGTTAGAAGTGATAGATCAAATAACAAATAAATGTAATTAATTCATTTATATTAAATAACATATACTTGCAGCTTATATTAAAATAATCAAATCTAACAAATAAATGTGATTGATATCAACTAAACACAAACTATTCTAATATATTTCCCCTTATATGTCTTTTAACGACAACTATATGGCATGAATAAAAGATTTTAAAGTTATTTTTCTACCATCCGGTACTACATGTTTTTAATTTAGCTACATACAAAACGGGACTCCAACTTCACCATTTTAGTATGTTAATATTAGTTTAATTTTCAGTATGTACGTATATATTAAAATGAACCACTTTTTAATAAATAATTTTTTAATTTGCTAATTTTTGCAAATATTTTACTTCTAATAACTACAAAAAGATACTATGGCATATTATTAATAATATAAACTAAAGGTTTTTTTATCATATTTTGAAAAGATTGAAAGTCATAAATTCAATTGTCAATTAACCCTTTTATAAAATGGATATATAGGAAAAGAATATGTGCGCAGGATCACTTACACGGCTTTCAAGAATATCTCCAGCCGGCAGTGATCAAATATTAGTAGGTAGTATATCTTTACTATATTATAAAGAGTTTAACACTTCCATAATTAGCAAGGTTGAAAATTCAGCCAACACACTTGCTAATTATGGAAATAATTAAATTTTACAAAAAAACGAGTCTTACCAGACTCGAACATAGGACCTGCAGGTTGTTAGCACACGCCTCTACCAACTGAGCTATCTAGAAAGATGCTCAATATCTGAGACTTCAACCTTTATGAATAAACAACTGTCCCACGGGCTTAAAGCCACCGCTAAATGGGCCAATGCATGCGTATTCCTTATACAAACCTCGAGGTTTTTCTTGGGCATTGAACGGTTGCTAACCCCTCATCTCCTTCCTCGATTCCTTCGATTTACACGTCTCCTCGGTTCTTTAAATTCACACACCCTATAATCGAATCGAATGGGGGAAGAACACCGTGGTGATCCTTGGCATGGATGGCTGCTTCATCCATGGAAACTAGCTTAATTAGGTTAGTCAAGGTCAAACAATTCTTGGATTTTTGTTTCTTGTTCAGTATTTCATTCTTCTACTACTATCCTTACATTGTGCAGCTTTTTATTTGTAGATTCGTTACAATGGATGATTCTTTTTTGCTTGAGGATCGAGCAACCCTAAGGGCAACTTAAGTCATACAACTTTGCTCGTTATCAAGTCCACGTATGGAATGTAGGGATAAATCAATAGTTAGTTAGCTGTTAATGTATTGTTTTTATAATTGTTGTTATTATCCAGCATTACATGTTAAATGGTGAAGTAAATGAACAACTTGTTGATGCTGCCAATGTGGGTGATGTTGGTGTGGTGCTTGAAATCGGTCCAGGAATTGGGTCTCTCACCAATAATCTTCTTCAACCTGGTGAAAATGTTCTTGCCATTGAACTAGGTTTTCCATTTTTGATGTTTGATCATGTTCTTACTAATTTTAATCTTATTGTCACATACTCCATTTTTTATCTGTGTCATGTCTGTAGGATTCTTACATGGCTGCACCTGCGAGTACACAACATGTGAAGGTAATAATACTATATGTGTCATGTAAAATGGATTTTTTTTTTCTGATACAGTTTAGAATATGAAAAGTAAGTGTTTATATGAACTTAAGATAATCAAGTCCAAAAAGTCAATATGTTAGCCATCATTAGCTGACTGTTCGATTGTGTGGGTGATACAAGAAGACTTTATAAGATGCCTCCTTCAATCTTATTTGTCATCTTACTCGGGAAGTGATTCTTCTTATTTAAATCCATATGCAAAGGTGATTTTTTTAACTTTTCTAATTGTAGTGAAAAAGGCAATATATTTTGTGTTTGTAATTATTTGTGCACGTTATTGCGTATATACCATTCATTATAAATGCAGATGTAGTTAAACAACTTCTTCCAATGGTGACATCTTCTCAGAAGTAGTCTTATTACTTCAGATTTATTTGCTCTTTTTATTTATAATGAAGAAAACTTGCTTTTTTAGTCATAATTTTTTTTGTGACTAAAAATATTTAGGAAGAAGCTGCTTTGCTCTTGGTGGAGAATATGTCAGAGTACCGACCCCTTAATATCTTCGGAAACTTCTATTCAGGCAAGTCATTTGAAGACCTTTGACTTTTAGTCAGTTGCTCTTGGTGAAGAAGCTGCTTTGCTCTTGGTGGAGAATATGTCAGAGTACAGAACCTTTAAATTTACGGTACCAAGTATATTTTTTGTTTTTCAGGTTGAAAGCCAAATTTTTAAAAAATCCACTAGAGATGAACAGGATTGTAAGCTTGTTAAACTTACAAGAGCTGCTATGTGAAAAAACAAACAACAATAATAATAGCAACTGAGGAAATAAGGGTAGATCCAACAATAATAATAGCAAGTTTGTCAAGAAGTTTCCTGCACAAGTGTGCATGCTTTCTTTTAATGTTTGTTTTTTTAATGAAGGGGAAATGTCGAGATAAGGGGTTTGGACCGAAACCGAAAAAGAAGGAAGACGTATGAATGATTGTTTGCGGTTAAATCCACCACAATTCTGTAGCATCGTTTTATTTAACTGAGGGACATGAGTTCGATCTTAAGCCATTCATAAATTTATTTTCTTTTTCTACATTGGCAAATGGCATCCAAACTTCCATGTTTCGCGAGCGTGTTGTTTGAATGAAAAAGTCAATACTATGTAGCAGAAATTCCATGTTACTCGAGTGTTACTTACCCATGTTCGATTGCTCATCTTAAGTTATCTTAAATTGTTGTATGAAGTACTATAATCGTTAATAAAAAAATGAGCTCAATTGTTTCTTTTATGAATGATTTCTGTAAGTTAAAGTTAAGCTTAATTGTCATGGGTTTCTCTGGCTTCGTTACAAATTCTTCCATTTTTCAATTCATCTTTATGTGAATTAACAGCGTTAACAAAAATGGGTTAAGTTTATGATCAAAACGGCAAAACTAATTTGATTGTTTATTCATCAGTTTGTTTAATTCTTTGACGAATTGTCCACTCCTACAATCCTATCCGTTAGCTAAGGTTGCAGATCAGCCTAGCCTGACATGTACTTTCCGGGGTAGCTCGACAAGCTTCGAAGATGCATGATCGAACATATCTTTATTACGTATATAATGTATTTGGGACGTGCTTCGAAGATGCATGATCGAACATATCTTTATTACGTATATAATGTATTTGGGACGTTTTCAAATTTAGAACACTTAATTTTTAGTCAACTCACATGTTATTTCGGAAACATTTGTGTTTTGAAAAAATTGACAGTCGAGGATTCGAACTTCCAACCTTCATGTTATTAGCAGGGGTTTTAACCAAGTTACCAGGGCGGATATTGATTAGTTGACTTCAATTACCTATGTACCATATTATATTCATTAATTCTTAAATAAATATTATTCTATTGACGACCACCAGCACTAACTACCTACCATATCACACACCATTAGACCGCTCCCAATGGTAAAACAAACTGTTACCGTCAGTTGTTGCCAAATCAGTGCCACGTCAGCTCACCCTCTAACCGACACTAAACTGACGTACCCATGCCAACAAAACTACTTCCCTTTAATTTTTTGGGACCCACCATTACAAAACACACACACACAAAATACCCCTTTGGACCCACCCAACAAACCGGCGCAACCCTTGCCTCTCGTCTCCAAACTGGCGGAAACCAAACCAGCGGAAAAACAGACGGACCGTGCCAATGGTGGCGGAAACTGGCGCTAAAGTGGCGAGAAACTGACCACGTCTTACAATCACTACCATCTCCGCCCACTATACGCACCACCACCCACCACAATCACTATTGCAACCATTGCCATCACTAGCGTCACCGCAAGATATAGTTACATGGTATCCACCGCCGCATTGCGCGGGTACCAGCTAGTATATTATGAATATTACTTCCTCCGATTTAAAATAAGTGATACACTTTTCATATATGGGTGTATCAAAATAAGTGATACACTTTGAAAACTTACTTTATTGGGTAAAAAGTAGTGGGACCCACACCCACTAACTATCTACTTTAATAAAGTGAAATAACATCTTTACCCTTACTTTTACTTTTAAACATTATTAATCTCACTTTATTCAAAATTTGTGGGACTCATTCCCCACTAACTATCCAATTAATCTAATTTAATTATCATTATCATATTTTGCCTCAAAACTCGTGAAACCAACAATGTATCACTTATTTTAAATCGGAGGAAGTATTCATGTAAGTAATATCTTGTGAACTTCATTAAATGTAAACGGAACGGAGGCATTTTCTTCAAACGGTGTTTTTAGATTTTAATGGACAGTACTTGTATACCATAAATGTATTATAAGGTAATTGATTTAGTTTTCATCAAATTCCCGTCTAGGATTACACCTTCACTAAATCTTCTAGATGCAAAAGCTTTTAAAGCTTCACTGATTACTTCATCGGAGAAGGGGTTAGAGATTTTATATGTGTGTTATGGGTCTGTGTAGAGAGATTAAGGAGACAGACGAGAGACGGTGAGAGTAAGGGTATAATTGTCATTTAGAAAATTTTAACGGCAAGTTTTAACAGACGTTAATATTAGGGACTAAAATGTGACAAAGTTTCATACTTAGTGACCATCCGTGTAATTTCCGAAACTTAGGGACTAAATTCAAAACTTGTAGCAAACCATAGGGATTATCCGTGTAATTTACTCTTTTCATTAAGTAACTAGCTTATAACCCGTGATAAATCACGGCCAGCTTATAAAAAATTTCCTAAAAATAAATCAGAAAGCTTCCTAAAAATAATAAGAATAAATCTGCATTGATCTCAACCCGTCGACATTGTCTCTTATGTTTCGTTTGATATTCCACAATTCTGTGTGAATTGGTAAAGCACCCTAAATGCTTTTTGAATTGGTAAAACACCCTAAATGTACCTCACAATATAGAAAGCATTGTCGGTGCTACTATACACAAAGACTATATTATAATCAAAATCTTGAGCATTCTACAAAACATTAAATCAATATGGTCAAATAGCATTGCATAGACTTCTGAAGTCAAATTAGCTAATTTGATTTTGATCTATAACATCCTAAAATTAAAAGACTTTGTTTTTCTCTTTAGATTTATGGTTTTGAGCCCCGACCCACTAACTATTTGCAGAAAAAAAATAAACAATTGTGTATGTAGACACTTGACCCACAAATTGATTTTCTGGACACCAACCCACTAATAAAAAACGATTTATGGTTCTTTTCATATCATAATATGGTTTTTTGCAATAACTAACTTGTTGAAACTTGACAAACCTTAGGTATCACTTTTTACTCTACTGATAGCTAGTAGTAGCATATTATTATGATAAAGAATTAGATAGTGTTATATTTGAAAGCTTAAATTATTAGGAAGTATCTCTTCAAAGAAGGTAGCACAAATAAAGAAACGTTCAAGGAGGTCCATTATTTTTATGAAGTCTCGAGAAACAAATCTCAATCATTGATCAATAAGATTTAAGGGTCAAGATTAATCACATATTTTATAATGAAGGGGTATTTTGGTCATTTAGCACTTAAAAAAATTCCAATTTATTATTATTTTTTTATTTTTTAACCACATGTGATGTTTTAGTTCAATCACATGTGATTCAGTACACAATCACATGTGATTCAGTATGCATTCATTATTAATGAAAAATAATATTTTTTTAAAAAGTATAATAATAAAAATAAAAATTCTAAAATAAAAAATAAAAAATATTTTGTTTTTTTAAATGACCAAAATACCCCTCAATGTATAAAATATATAATTAATCTTGACCGTTAGATATTATTGATCAATGGTTGAGATTTGTTCCCCGGGACTTTGTAAAAATGATAGAGGAGTTATTTTCTACCTAGACATATATAACAAATAGAGTTTAATGAAGAAAAAAAAGATAATGTGTCATAAAATACTCTAAAATAATTGTGCACCAAATTAAGATTATGCAAGCTAATCAAATTTACATCCCAAAGTTACTGTTGTAATTACTTATATAATCTGTAATCTTAAGTAATGTAAATAATTATGTATAGTTTGACTTTTTAGATTGACTTTTCTATTTGGGTAAAAAATATCCATTTACGGTCAAAAGGGTATGATGGCAATTTTGGGTTGTTGACAGTCAATAAACCACCAACTGAATGGTTGTGATTCATCATTGTGCCTGTTCAATTGCAACTTTGACGGCATTATTTACCTCATGATCCTGCTTTTCCCATTTTTGCTCTACTATAACATCACAATCATCTAAAATTAATTAAGACCACAATGTCATTTTATATTGTTTCAACACTTATTATCCTATAAAAGCATTATAGAAATGTTTTTAAAAAACGTTAGAATTTCAAATTACAGCAACAATTTATAGCATTATAGATTACGTTACAATACATAATTTAAAAAACAGATTATAAGAACAATGATACCTGGTTGAATGGTTCGAAGTTTCGGGGAGTTGTTTAATTCGAATGCAAGAATTTGAGAAAAAAAGTAGGTTTAAACCATACAACTATCTTTTGGTTTAAATATGTTGAATATTAGTCTCTTTGCATCAAATTTTCCGAAATTATTATTAATAAGTATGAAATATTATAATTTATAATTATAATCTTCCATATATATCACACGTAGAATATAAATATATGCCATATATATCTTTCACATTTTGAATTTCTAATTTTAAATAATCTCCAACATATATCTTCCATATATATCACACATATCAACCTAAATCTGCCATATATATCTTTCACATTAGTTGGCAGACACTTGGCAGCCATGTCATCATCGAATAATGACGTCATTATGACGTGGAAAGAGCTACGTGGCAAAATTCAAAAACGCTTTCTTTTATTATATATTATATAAATTATATAATTATATAATTATATAATTATATATATATATATATATATATATATATATATATATATATATATATATATATATATATATATATATATATATATATAAAGACTGCAAAAAATTGCTGATTTAGTACATTTATGCCGATATCTACTTGTTTATCTCAAATCAAATACATGAAAACTCGTAAAGTTTGATGCTTTTTATCTTCTATCTAAATCTTTTCATGTTCTTGAACAAAAACTTCACAAGTCGTTTTCTTGAACATCTGGTAACGGGAACTTTTTCTTCAACCGTTTGATCGATTCTTCCGAAATAACTTTCATTCTAAACAACAAATTACCCAAATCCACAGCCTCAGCCCGATTACCCGAAAACCCAATTCCTTCAACCAACAAAACATAACTCGTTTGATTCGGTTTACACCCCTTTTCCACCATTTCTCCCAAAACCCTAATTGCATCATCAATCCTACGCGTTTTACATAACCCAAGAAGCACAATATTATAAGTAATCACACTCGGTAACAACCTGTTATTTTCCATATTTTCCAACAACCCGATTGCATCATCAACCAACCCGTCTCTACACAAACACGAAATCAACGCGTTATACGTTATTCCATCGGGCTCGATTCCTTTAATTATCATTTCAGAAACCAAATTCAACACTTTTTCTTGCTCTTTATTATACCATAAAGCACTAATCATAGTATTATAACTACTTACATCCGGTTTACACCCGGTTTCCCCTAATCTTTCAAAAATCATCATAGCTTCATCCACATTCCCGTTTTTACATAAAGCCGATAAAACCGTATTATAAGTAACAATATCGGGTACACAACCGCTGGATATCATATAATCTATAAAACTAATTGCTAAATCGAGATTACCGTCTTTACAAAAAGCCGAAATTAACGGGTCAAAAGTAAACGCATCGGGATTAAGCCCGCTTTCCACCATTGTTAATAACATGTTTATAGCTTCATCTAGTCTCCCATCGCGGCATAAGGAGCTTATTAAAATGGTGTAAGTAACTGAATTCGGGTCACATTTTCTTGAAAACATTTCTTCCATTAGTTTTTCGGCACTACTCCATTTTCTTTGATTTAATAATGCGCGTAACAAGATATTATACGAGATTAAGTCTGGTTTACACCCTTTTGATGGTAAACTTCTAACAAATTCAAAAGCTTGATCCATCATTTGTTCTCTACATAATCCTCTGATTATTGCATTGTAAGTATACATATCGGGTTGCAATCGTCTACACAACATTTCATCTAGAAGCTTCATTGCTTCGTGAATCCCACCTTCTAGAATCGTTGCTTCGATCAAGATCGTGTATGTTATCACCGTTGGATTACAACCATCTTCCAACAATTGTTCAAACATTTTCATAGCTAACCCTAATTTCCCTCTGCTACACAAGCTCCCAATTAGTATGTTATAAGTAACCACATCTGGTGAAAACCCCTGATTTCTCATTCGATTTAGTACTTGATTAGCAGAATCGATTTGATTTAATTTACAAAAGCCACTGATTACTGCGTTATAGGCGAAAACATCGGGTTGGCCGTGTGATTCGAGTATTTGGATCACTTTAACCGCTTTTTCGGCCCGTTTTGTGTTGAAGAACCCTTTGATAAGTTTTGTGCAGAGGATGACGTCAGGTTTGTAACCTTTACTAACCATGAGCTCGAGAAAGTAAAGTGATTCATCGTAATTTCCTGATTTCCAGGACCGGTTGAGTAATTTCATGAAATGGGTTTCTGTGTAGCTGTAAGATTGCAATTGGGTGGGTTTTAAGTTGGTGGAAAGGTTGACATTTGAAGGTGTTCTGCTGTGATTAGGGTTAGGGTTTCTACAGGTTATAAGAGAGTGATGATGATGGTAATTTGTGGTGTGTTTTGGGTGAGGGTTGAAGGGGAAGAATGTTGGTGAGAATTCTGCAGAAATCATTGAATAATTTGGTGTGTGAAACTTCAAATTTAGGCAAGTTTCATTGTTTTCAGAGAGAGAGAGTACCTGCGTAGTGTGATTCTTTTAGTGGAAGGATATCAAGATTTTGGATTCCATACAATATCTTTGAGTTTATGGATAAGATGAGATTCATATGTTATGGGTCAAGGTGCGGGTCGGTCAAGTTTGCATTTTTTTGCTCCATTTCGCTCCCTCAAGTTGCTAAAATTTTGTTTTAGAAGTCTAGGGTGGTAATTTCTGACGCGACGTGAAATCCGACTTGAAATCAATAAAAATAAACGGATTTGAGTTGAGGTAAATAAGTTTTGGGTTAGTCTTGGGTCGACTCAATTGACCTGTTTATTAAACGGGTTACATTCGGGTCGATGATCATTTAAATGTGTTAACCCCTCAACTCGTATAATTATTAGAATATATTTTAAAAAATATATATCTTTACTTATTCTATACTTACTAGTTCAAATATAACTAATAGTTAGATAAAAACTAAAATGCCAACTTAGTAATTAAGTGTTTTGATATTTTGTTATGAATTTGTGGAATAACAATAACTTGTTTGACACGTTTGACCCATTTAACATGTTTGACCCGCTAATTTGTTTAATTCGTTTAATTAAATGTGTTATATGGGTCAGGTTTTGGTTAAAGATAAATATGTTATGGTTGAAATATATGACTCGTTTATATAAGAGGTCGGTTTCAGGTTGAATGTTTCTAACCCGCCAACCCGAATCCGCCAACTCGAACGCGACCTGAATTGTCACCCTTATTTAGAACAAATAGTCTTTGAATTTAAAAAAAACTACTATTTTTGTATGTAGATTATATATTAAGCTTATATTATTAAAAGATTCTTCAACTGTTATTGATGAAACAATCCTCACTTGAAATCAGAATTCAGTGTAACGAAACCCTAAATGATAAATTGATATGTTTTATCTGCCTTTCTGAGTTGCAACAGTCGATCAGGCTTTTAACAAATTGATTAAAAGGAGTGAAAAAATTAATCTACTTCATATGATCATATATGTGGTGTTTGGGGTGGTGTGATTGCTCTATGATTTGCATCTATGCAACAAAGAATACGCTAAAATGAAACTAAAATCTTCCTATTTGTAGGTCTGCAAATCCAAAATAATGTGTGTTCCGGTCTTTATTTCATATTGCATTTATGGGATTCTTCTATTCCTATGTTTACATTGTTTCTTCAATGTTGCATTTGTAGATTATTCGAAGAGGTGCGTTTGCAAGGTCCAAACACGTGAAGAACGATGTGTTGCTCGTATGTGTATGTGTGTTGAGGTCCTAAAAAACATCATGTTCATGTTTCGATTAGGAATTTTTACAAATTGAGGTGGCGGGTGGTGATCGTGGAAACATATGAATATACAAGAACATTGTAAACTAATAAACTACAAACTCGCAGGTTACAAAGATTAAAAAAACGATATTTAGTTAAGTTAAAAAAATATTTAATTAAATAAACAAAAAGCAAACCACAAGGATCTTTTTATGTCTAAAAGTCCAATTATCCACCACATTACCTATAATAGTACTCATCAGTTGTTCATGAATAATAATATTTTTTATGAATAATTTTTACTTCTTTTTAGAAAACTTAGAGCTATAATATGCTAACTTATAAATATGAGATATATTATTACAAAGCCGTCGCAAAATGCAGGCACATGCTCATCATATTAAACACATGATACATTTTAACATATCACAAAAGAACAACCTATAGGACAGTAACAAAACAATGAAAACAAAAATATAGATTATTTGAGTAATTATTTCATACTTATCTAAATTTTGATGATGCAATAATGTTGAGAAATGATAATTATTTGTATTACGTGGTTCTACTCATAATTCTATCAACTTGATAGGATGATATATATAATCTACTAATTATCTCTCCAAATATTATCTTTTAGTTTTGACACATATCTTAATCTAATAAGTAAATCTATGAGTAAGAATAAATGATAAAATTTATACAATTACTCTATGTAATTTATCCTAAAATTATTTACATTCTAAGACATAAAAGAAATATTTGCAGTAAATTTACAAAGAAAATATTAAAAATGAAGAATTGCAATGATTGTCGCTTTTTTCACTGTCCCCATTTCAAAAATCATGGGAAATCTAGGGCATGTACCAAAGAAAACAACATCGGTCATAAATGGATGATTTCATTTCATAAAAAGTCTTGATTTTTATGAATCTTTGCATCGCAGCACTTGGTTACGCACCCCCTTCTTCAATCTTCAGGTGCTATCACACATAAATAATATCTTACATCTTTCAATTCATTCGACACTTTACTTCCGTCGATCGTAACAAACAAAACCCAATTCGAAAGTTGAAAATTTTGAATGATCTGTTTCCTCAATTTTATCATTCCCAATTCGAAAGATTGACTCACACCCAATGCAATTGATTGGATTTGAATAAGAAACCGATTGATGTGAAAAGGGTTCGTGTTGTTGTTTGTTTGATTACTAGGGTTAAGTGGTCGTTGCTGGTTTCCCCAATTTGAGATCTGGATAATAGATTGCGAATTCAGAGGTTTGATAAACGAATTGATTTGAGATATGGATATGGATTGTATTGGCGATTCGGGTTTTCTTGACCCGGAATTGCTGCAGCTGAATGAAGTGTCTCCTTTGGCTATTAAGTCAAATCCTTATGTTGCTGAGAAGCTTTTTGAGCAATGGCTTTCTCTTCCTGAAACCACTCTTTTGGTAATACTATTATTATTTATTTATGTTCTTATTTATTATCATTTATTAATAGTTATGCTGGTTTTTGTTAAATCTTTATCTATGTAAAAAAATGATCTTTATCAATGAAAAAGCTACAATATGATGCCCTTTTTGTTATATCATGTTTTTTTTTATGTAGGTAAAATCTTTGTTTAACAATGTTAAAGCGGGCGTACCGTTGAACATTTCCGGGTCAGTTTCCAGCCCGAAAGCTTCTTCGGGCGTTTCGGTTCCTTCTATGTTTCCTGCGGGCAGTGCACCACCACTTTCACCAAGAAGTTCATCATCTGGGTCACCCCGGGTCACCAAACAACGGGCGGGCCTCTCTGTTTTAGGGTCTCCTTTAAGAGTACTAAAAGAGCCCGTTAAAGAGTTCATACCTCAGGTTTGTATAAAAAAGCAAATAATGATTTTGTTTTATCTATGCTATAAAACTGACTTTTGGAGACTTTTAACCTGTTTGACCCATTCAATTTTTACCTAACCTTTTCTATTCAACCCGTTTGTGATATAAAACAACCCAAATCGACCATCCATATGTAAACGGGTCAAAATTGCTACACATACATTTCCACTATTGCTTTTTTATTTTATTATTATCTTGAATAAGTATTTTTTTGTTGCAGTTTTACTTTCAAAATGGGCGTCCACCCCCTAACGAATTAAAAGAACGATGTTTGTTTAGAAGTAATCAGTTTTTCTATGGTCATGCGGATGGATTACAATTAAACGGTGAGATACGTATTATTGGATTTTATTTTTGCATATTTTATAGATTATGAATTATTTTAGTTTGACTTGACTAATTTTCTATTAAATTTGTAGAATTTAAACCACTTACAAAGGAGGTTTGCAAATTGCCATCGTTCTTCTCCACTGCCCTTTTTAAAAAGATTGACGTTGAAGGAACTGGTGTTGTGACCAGGTTTCATTTTTTTACAAAAAATGTGTTGTGATTTAGAATTTTATTAATAATAATTATACTTTATAAGAACAGTTTTTGTGTTCAATATTTGTTATATTTAAATTTTCCTAATCTATTCAAATGTTATTGCAGGGATGCATTTGTTGAATATTGGGTCAATGGCAATATGTTGATAAAAGACGTTGCTACCCAGATCTATACAATATTGAAGCAGCCTGAATTGAGATATTTAACTCAGGTATTTCTTAGTTGTAATATTTATCATAAATTTGTTTTATTTTTATTTTTTAACCAGCAAGTTTTAAATCCATAAAATATTATATTTCTAGGAGGACTTTAAACCCATACTTCGCGAACTATTGACAACTCATCCAGGTTTGGAGTTTTTGCAAAACACACCCGAATTTCAGGAGAGATATGGTATGTTAATGTTATATATATACTTCCTCCGATTTAAAATAAGTGATACACTTTCCATATTTGGGTGTATCAAAATAAGTGATACACTTTGAAATTTTACCTTATTTGGTAAAAGGTAGTGGGTCCCATACCCACTAACCACCTACTTTAATAAAGTGAAATGACTCATTTACCCTTACTTTTTACTTTTAAACATCATTAACCTTACTTTATTCAAAAATTGTGGACCCAATCTCACTAACCATCCAATTAATCTAATTTAACCCTCATTATAATCTTTTGCCTCAAAAACCGTGAAATCAAGAATGTATCATTTATTTTGAATCGGAGGAAGTATTTGTTTATTATAAAAAATAATATATTTTAAGTCATTTATTGTTTATATCTTTGCTTTATTTTTCTTGGGTTGTGGTTTAACATGTCAATCAGTTTAAATTTGTCTGTGTTGACTAATTTATAAACTTTTGTGCAAAAGATGGTTTTGTGCCCCCAATTGGATAATTAAAAGTTGTTTTTTACAAAAAAACAATTGCTAAATGATAATTTTATGTTAAACTTTTATCAAAATAAATGTTATATAATGATAGTTATTATACAAAATTATAAATTCAAAAAACTTTTTAGGCTCCAATTGTAATGCAAAACCATCTTTTAATGACTCAATTGGACAAAGTTCTGTATAATGAAACCTTTTTTTCTCCATTGATAAATATCATGGAAATTCTTACAACATTTTAAATAATTTATAACTATATATTTATTCATTATTTAAAATTTACTTTTTTTATTATTTGGCAGCTGAAACGGTAATATACAGAATATTTTACTACATGAATAGAGCGGGTGATTCCCGTCTTACACTCAGAGAACTCAAACGTGGGAATTTAATTGCTGCAATGCAGCATGCTGATGAAGAAGAAGACATAAACAAAGTTTTAAGGTATTTATATATATATAAATATAATATAAAATTAATTTTTATATGTTAATAATTATTATTTTTGTTTACAGATATTTCTCGTATGAACACTTTTATGTAATTTATTGCAAGTTTTGGGAGCTAGACACAGATCATGATTTCTTGATAGATAAAGAAAACCTTATACGATATGGTAATCATGCACTCACATACAGAATCGTTGACAGGATATTTTCACAGGTTTGTAGCTTAAAATTAACTGCTTTTTGGTCAAAGTTTACATGGTTGACTTTTTTTATCTACTCAGGTACCAAGAAAATTCACGAGTAATGTTGAAGGAAAAATGGGATATGAGGATTTTGTGTATTTTATTTTGTCTGAAGAGGATAAATCATCAGAGCCTAGTCTGGAGTATTGGTATGATTATATATATATCCGATAAATGTTTTTATTTATTTTTAATAAATTTAATAATGTATTTATAGGTTCAAATGTGTGGATTTGGATGGAAATGGAGCGATTACAAGAAATGAGATGCAATTCTTTTATGAAGAACAGTTGCATAGGATGGAATGTATGGCCCAAGAGCCCGTTCTTTTTGAGGATATTTTGTGTCAGATTGTTGACATGATTGGGCCCAAGGTAATTTTTTACCCAAAACAATTTTTTTCCTTTTTTTTATTATAAATAACACTTTTTCTCCAATATTTTAAAAAAACTATAAATAAACACTTCTTGTCTAATATATACATATATAAATAAAAACTTCTTGTCCAGTATATTTAATTTAAATAAATATATAAATTAACACTTTTTGTTCAATATATTAATTTATTTACTTATAGGATGCTAGCGTGTCAAAAATAATTAAAAGTTTATCATTTAAAAAGTTGTCAATTTGATCTTGAATAAAATGACCTTGGGAGGTTTTATACATTAAATTCGGCCCGTTTGACATGATAAATGCCGATGATTTTACAGATAATTTTAAAATAGTTCATTTGAAATTGAATTAAAATTTGGAATTTTTAAGATATAATATTATAATTATTTTTTTACATAAAATGTTGTAGGATGAGGGGTATTTCACCCTACGTGACTTAAAAGGAAACAAACTTGCTGGCAGTGTTTTCAATATCCTTTTCAACCTCAATAAATTCATGGCATTTGAAAGCCGCGACCCGTTTCTCATACGTCAGGTACAAATCAACAATTGCAGAATCTTTTATATTATTTTCATAAATATAAAAAATAATAATTTAATTGACAGGAGCGTGAGAATCCAACATTAACAGAGTGGGACCGGTTTGCACATCGGGAATATATACGGCTTTCAATGGAGGAAGATGCTGAAGATGCTTCAAACGGAAGTGCAGATGTTTGGGATGAATCTCTTGAAGCCCCCTTTTGAGTTAATTAAGGTAATAATTTCCATCCAATTTTTGGTTATGTTTTTTTTAATAAAAGGTTATGTTCCTTTGTTAATGTTTGTTGAATGCAGGTGAAATTCAAGGATTCTTTGTGAGCAACAGAAACATGTCAAGTCTTTGGAATTAGTGACCAAACATCTTTGTGATAACCGTTGCTAAAAATGCAGTCAGTAAAGAGATTTTGAAGTTTTAGTTGCAATTTCAGTGAAGTTCATCAGGTGCTTTAATTGGAAGCATTTAGTGTTTTGATAACTTGTGATTTTTAGCATTTTCCCCTTTTTTATTTTATTAGTTGCTCTCTTTCATTACTTACCAATAGATTCTAATTTTTGTTTGTTTGTTTGGTTAATGTACTATATTTGTATTTAGTACATGTTAAATTTGGATTTCTTCCGTTTTAAGATTATAGTTAACGCATATAACGGGATTTTTTTCATGCTTTGTATGTCTTAGGCACTTCACACTATTTGATCAATGAGAAATTATATTTTTTCCTACCTTTTAGTCCTACCAATTTGATGATGACAAGTGTCAAAATCAATAAATGATATCAGGAAAGAGAATTAGTGGATGATACATGTCAAGTTTAAAAGTGGGTAGGTATATGGGTAGTAGGGAGAAATACCATTACTCTTTGATCAAATGTTTTTTGTTTTTTAATGATGCGTATGATGATGGTAAAGTATGATTATCTCTCGGTTCTTTAATTGTTCTTTCATGTAGTTGCCTGATCTTTTTTCATAACAGAATTCTATTCTAGTTAAGATTGATGAGCAGATGCTTGTCGTTTGACTAAAAAAAGTCAAACATTGAACTTTTTTGGACTGGATGTTGTAGTGCTTCATGGTAAGAAGTACCTTGACACAAGAGGCCGCAAAATGGGTAGATCGGACAGGTTGAATAATGGTTCAAAACGAATTGTTTTAGGTATGAGCCAAAAGGGAAATGGGGATTGACGCAAAACACTTGACCAATTTTTCCTTAAATAATGTGTGTTGATATGTGATCAATAAAACTTTGTTATTACGACAATGATATAGTTTTTTAAATAGAATGATTTGAAGTTTTATGCATTGAAGATACATTTTGTGACTCCTTTTGGAATAATATTTGCAACCCGATAAGGTAATCATGATTCAACTTCAATTTTGGGAGCTGATTCATTGAAACTTGAAACCGAATCATGAGAAATTATGGAATTTAAAAGGTAATTAGGCAATATTGGAAAAACCAAATCATGGGAAATCAAGGAATTTGAAAGGTTATTTATGCAATATTGGAAACCGAATCATAGAAAATAATCCGATTTCACCCTCCAGTTCAACCGGTTGAATCATGTCCAAATAAATACATGATGATTTCATCTAAAGGATCACTTTTAGTTGCATATAAGAAACAATAAGTTCTCTTAATCATATACTTATTTACTTTTCTAACTCTGATTTACAACAAATATTAGGTTTCAGATCGATCAACTGAATCTATAATGCCGCAGGTTTTTGCGTGGTGACTAATACTAGATTTGAACCCAAGGAGTATACCAACATCCACCAAAAAAACGAGATCATCTAACTTTGTTTTGCAAAACTAAAAATCAAGTTTGATAACAGAATTTAACCGGAAATCTTAAAGTCAAAACTAGATAATAGGATAATAATTGTACTAAATAAATAAAAGACACATTTGCTGTTGTTCTAGAATCTTCCTCGGCCCCTAGGCCCACGGCCACTGCTTCTGCCCGCTGGACCTCTTCCCCCAAAACGGCCACCGCCACCCCCAAAACGGCCACCGCCACCCCCAAAACGGCCACCGCCACCCCCAAAACGGCCACCACCAGTGCCACGGCCTCTTGGAGCACCTCTACCACCACCTCTGGTTGCTCCCCTGTAAATATCAAAGTTTTACTACCAAAATTAAAAAAAATAAATAACAAATCCTAAATAAAATAGGTTTGATAAATCAATAGACATGTATGATTCAAATTATATTGCGTTTGACCAAATTGCAGCAACATCAAGAAGCATTCAAGAATCGCATAATACCCTTTATTAAGTTAGATTAAATCCTCACACTTGTGCAATAAAAACTAGCAAGTTTGTTAGTAATATATTGAATGAATGAGAGTGTGAAGAAATGTACTTTGGCTGTGGAAGAAATCTGGATAGAGGTAAAAGCTTCATCGGGTCAATGTAAAACTTATCACCAGCAGTATACGAAGTTGCTATGATGCCTTCACTCATTTTAACTGAAAAAAACTACATAATTTAACAGAAGCAGAACACATATTAGTATGAATTTAACCTGATAATATAACAAATATCAGTAATTTTAGCTGAAAATATAAATAAAATAGTGAAATATAGCTCACAGATTCATTGATTGGGCCGAAGATTTCATCAACTTTGCCTATTTGAGTTTTGTTTTGAAGGTAGATTGGAGCATTGAAGTAAGGTATTTTCTCATTAGTGAGCTTCGTCACTGCATCTCCCTCACAAGCATGAACAAATGAAGAAACCTCTGCAAAATTAGTAATAAACTTAGGGTTTATGTGCCTAAAATCATAAAATAAAGGAATAAACAGATCAGATTGCTATAAGTAAACAGTTCGATTGTTTGAGCACGCCGACACAGACGGTGCAAAATAACTAACGAATTTGTGATCAAATCTGTAAATTAGGTTTATAGGAGAGGATTACATACCTACAACTTCCGCCGGAGGACCGTCGTTATATCCGCCACGGTCACCAAAACGGCCACTAGAACGGCCACCACCGAAACGTCCACCGCTGCTGCGGCCACCGCCGAATCGGCCGCCGCCGCTGCGGCCACCACTACCGAATCGGCCGCCGCTAGGAGGTCGCATTTTGTTGACAGCTGAGGGAGAAAATAAAACTAGGGTTTTGTGAGGGTTTAGTTTGGAGAGTATTTTGGATCCCTTTCACTTTGGCCTCTTTATAAATCATCTCTGCCCCACTATTTTCCGTTTTGTAGTCAAAATTTTGTAGGTTTTTAGGGTTGATTACGATAAATAAGTTTATTTATTTATAAGATTATTTAAGTGTAATTTTAACATTATTAAACTAGTGAAATATTTAAGGTAGTCCATTAATTTTATCTAGTCCCAAGGGATATTTATTAGCCTTTGGATCAAAAAAATTAATGGTCAAGATCAAGATTCAAAACCACCACCACCACTACAAGCACATGTGCTTCTCCGGCGGCCGGAGACGGCGGCCGCCGCCGGCGGCGGAGGCGGGCGGCGGCGATGGGTGGCGGCCGCCGGCGGCGGACGACGGCGGACAGCGGCGATGGGCGGCGGACGGCGGCCGGAGGTGACCGCCGGTGGTGGTAGTCGTGACTGGAAGCACATGTGCTTCGTGACTTGTTTTGATTATTTTTCCGTGTAGTGAAGCACATGTGCTTCATAACGTCAAGCACATGTGCTTCGTGATTCAAACACAAATGACTTGTTTGTAAGTTACATGTGTTCAGGAACAAAAACACATGTGCTTGGCTTTATGAAGCATTGGCTTTATGAAGCACATGTGCTTGGCTTTATGAAGCACATGTGCTTCATAATGATGTGTTCGTCACTTGTTTTGATTTTTTTTCCGTGTGGTGAAGCACATGTGCTTCATAACGTCAAGCACATGTGCTTCGTGATTCAAACACAAATGACTTGCTTGTAAGTTACATGTGTTCATGAACAAAAACACATGTGCTTGGCTTTATGAAGCACATGTGTTTGGCTTTATGAAGCACATGTGCTTCATAATGATGTGTTCGTCACTTGTTTTGATTTTTTTTCCGTGTAGTGAAGCACATGTGCTTCATAACGTCAAGCACATGTGCTTCGTGATTCGAATACAAATGACTTGCTTGTAAGTTACATGTATTCATGAACAAAAACACATATGCTTGGCTTTATGAAGCACATGTGCTTGACTTTATGAAGCACATGTGCTTGGCTTTATGAAGCACATGTGCTTCATAATGATGTGTTCGTCACTTGTTTTGATTTTTTTTCGTGTAGTGAAGCACATGTGCTTCATAACGTCAAGCACATGTGCTTCGTGATTCAAACACAAATGACTTGTTTGTAAGTTATATGTGTTCAGGAACAAAAACACATGTGCTTGGCTTTATGAAGCACATGTGCTTCATAATGATGTGTTCGTCACTTGTTTTGATTTTTTTCCGTGTAGTGAAGCACATGTGCTTTATAACGTCAAGCACATGTGCTTCGTGATTCAAACACAAATGACTTGCTTGTAAGTTACATGTGTTCATGAACAAAAATACATGTGCTTGGCTTTATGAAGCACATGTGCTTGGCTTTATGAAGCACATGTGCTTCATAATGATGTGTTCGTCGCTTGTTTTCATTTTTTTTCCGTGTAGTGAAGCACATGTGCTTCATAACGTCAAGCACATGTTCTTCGTGATTCAAACACAAATGACTAGTTTGTAAGTTACATGTGTCCAGGAACAAAAACATATGTGCTTGGCTTTATGAAGCATTGGCTTTATGAAGCACATATGCTTGGCTTTATGAAGCACATGTGCTTCATAATGATGTGTTCGTCACTTGTTTTGATTTTTTCCGTGTAGTGAAGCACATGTGCTTCATAACGTCAAGCACATGTGCTTCGTATGCTCCCTTGTGTGTGTTAGAAACTCATGTTTTTAGTGACTTGAAGCACATGTGCTTCGTGACCTGAAGCACATGTGTTTCGAAGTAATATGATGTATTTAGTGAAGCACATGTGCTTCGATACATCAATACCACCACCACCCCCATTAGCACCAGCCCCTTCACTGTCAGCCACCACCACCACCTCCGGCCACCGGCGGCGGCCGGCGGCGGCCGGCGGCGGTGGTTGTAGGTGGGGGATTTGATCTTGTCCATCTTGATCCAATGGCTAGGATTTGTCCCTTGGGACTAGACAAATCCTTTGGACTTCCTAGAATACAACTTTATTAAACTAATAAACTTTATTTAATATACCAAATATATCATTTGCTAAAATTGAGAAAATAAGAAGTTTTAAAATATTACACTGAGAGTAAAATAGATACTTCGTATTTAATATTTTGTTATCATATGCACTCATGTCATATATTAACGAAACCTTTTAAAAATATGAATAAATAAAGTAACAAAAAGAACCGTTATAGTAGTACGGGTTATAAAAAAAAATACTTTCTTATGTGCTTTTATTAATAAAAACTTATAATTATTTTTTTACTATTTAACGAAAGAGTAATAATAAACGTGATTAAAAAGGTGTGACTAGCATATTGTTAGATTAAGTAAGAATGCATATATTGTTTGACGAGTTTCTATCTAAATTAGTGAGTTATGTATTAAATAAATAATAAGTAAAAAAAATGTATGTTTTATGCCTTGATTGAGAATTACATTAAGGTCTCTTCCAACTGTTACCCATCAGTAAACCCATCAGTAGCGTCACGTCATCACATCCTTACTGACACGCTACTGACACGGTCGTGTCAACCCTACCCATCACTAACTCATCACTAAACCCATCCTTTCCACATCATCATTTTAATTAATAAAAAAATACTACATTAAATAAAAAACATTACATTAAATTAAAAAACATTACATTAAATTAAAAAACATTACATTAAATTAAAAAAAGACATTAAAACATAAAAAAAACATTAAACTTAAAAAAAAAAGACATTAGACATAAAAAAACATTAAACTTAAAAAAAACATTAAACTTAAAAAAAAAACTACTCGTCGTCCTCGTCGTCTTCTCCATCATCGGTTGAGTCCGGATCGACGTATTTGTCCAATAAACTCCTGCGATATTTTAAAACCGCTTTTCGCTCTCTTCGGATCAAATTATCGGGAACCGAACAATGAAGGACTCTGAAAGCATCCGATATCCTGCGCTCCACAGTCGCTTCTTTGATAGTCTTCAAAGCGTCAGCTTGCAGTATGGCGGCATCACATATCCGGTCACGAGTTTCGTCACTTGAATACCGTGACGAAGTCGCATCCGAGGAATAGACCTTCCATATTTGCGGACGGGAGCGGGTTGGTGTTGTCTTCGCCAAGGTTCACTGGGTTGGGCTCGGGTTGGGGATTCATCACGTTGTAATCTACCCAAAACTTTGGGTAATCTTTTAGTTCCTCCCAACACTTTTCGAACAAAAAGTGTCTTCTGTTGTTGTTGTCATAAAATTGTTGTTTTGCAGCGTTGAGCACGCCTTGGTCACCGGCCCCACTTTGTCGCCTTGACTCGAACCGTTTAATGATTTCCCCAAACTTCCGAACGTCCGTTTTTATCTTGTTCCATTTTCCTTGGAGTTGACTTCTGATGCATTTTTCATCTACTAGTGAGTTGTACTCGGCTACAATATACCCCCGAAGTCGATCACCGGATTGTGAGTTCCCGATTTTTGCGTTTTGTAAAGCATTTATCCACCGCTGGCATAAAATAATGGCCTCCGGGATGGACCACTTCCGCACCGAACCAGCCTCCCTAACCGCTGGTGTAGCTTTTTTTCTTTTTCTTCTTCTTCTTCTTCCTGTTCCCCTGCTTGATTCGACCGGTTCGGGCACCGCTTGTGGGACCTCTCATACGTCTTCCTCTTCCACTTCGGGCGGGGATTCAGTTTGTAGATCCGGTTGGTAACCGTTGCCACTACCGTGATAATAACCGCCTCCATAGAAACCGGGTTGGAAATTGGGTTGATAACCGGGTTGGTAAGCGGATTGATAACTGGGTTGGAAATTGGGTTGATAACCTGGTTGAAAACCCGGCTGAAAACCGTCTTGGTTCGGCATACCGCCTTGGTTCGGCATACCGACAGTGAAACCGCCGGGAGATGATTAGAACGGAACAAAACCAGAACCCGACCCCGAACCAGATGCTATGTTGCTCGGGGTGGGCTGGCTAGTCTGACCAGCATTTGACGAATACGCTGGTGACGGGTAGTTCAACAAACTTTGGAAGTGATCATTTGACGGGGAGGAGTTGGATCTACGGCTCATGATGAAATTTTGTATGTATGAAGGTAATGAAGAAGTGGAAGAAGTGGTATAAAATTATGAATGAAGGGTATTGTATTTATAGGAGAAAATTAGGATAAAGAAAAAAAATATTAAATTTTGAATTTTTGAATTCAAAATATACGCTCCCTCGGCCCCACCTCTTCCCCCCGACGCCACATGCCACCCGTCCTCACCCCGACGGCTTCCCAAGGACGGCACCCACGACGCGCCCGTGCCAATGGCGTCGTGGGGCGACGGCGAAAAAAAGGGCGACGGGTGCTGCTGACAGACCGTTGGCACGGGTCTAAGTGACCATTTTACCGTCTTTGGAAACCAACAAAAATGACTTGTAAGTGACATGGGAAATCATATGGTTCATGCTTCATACGTTTTTCTTTGGAGGTATTTGTAGCATTTTACTACTTTTATAATATTCTAGCTTTTATTTAAAGAGAACCACCAAACCGAAAAGCTATTTTTTAGGTAGATTGTACCCTGGTATATACCTTAACTATGGTGAAGATGACACACCAGATACATCCGGCAATATTGATAAGAGATGAAGCTAGCTTCCAAACATCTAAAAATAAATCCACTATGCTAGTCTTATTAAATGCAATGTGAATAACTTCAGTTTGATCGTATTTTTGTATCACTTCATTTAGTTTCTCTTTCGATCTTTTTTCCTTCTTAACAAACCGCATGTTTCATTCTTGCCAAATGAAATAAGTCGCTTCTAGAACAAGTTTCGCCACAATAGTACAATACTTTGAATCAAACACTTCTATAAATTGGAATAACCACAGTAAAATATCACTAAAGACAATATTTTAATTCTTGCCAAAGTTTTCATAAACTTCCAAACTTAAGAATACACTAAAAGATAAATGATTATGAGAATCCGGTTGCAAATTAGAGAGCGAGCATCGTAACAAGGATATATAAGTAGAAGCACTAACATCTCATACCAACCGCAAATGAAACACATGTCTAGAGATACAATGAGAAAACCAAACAACCTTATGTCATGCAACTTTCACATTTTCAAATCTCCCGTCCTAATAAAAAAAGGCACTAGCGGCATTTTTATCTCTAGAAACTAGCCTATCTTGTTTAGTGACATCTAATATAGGCGATTGAAGATCAACCAAGATAGGAAAGTTAGTTAACCACTCATTCGGCTAATTCCAATCACCGTCAATGATCAAATCAGCAACCGTATTTGATAAATGAAGCACCTTACGCCAACTCCAAGTCATATGGCCCCTAGGAGGAACATCCCCCAAAAATTACGATCCCTTTTTAATTGATATGCACTAAAACTTTCGTTAAGTCGTTTCCAAACGACATTTCATTTGAGCAATGTTTATGTTACAAAGCTTTGTGCGGTTTCTGTCTAATTTGTGTCATACTGTTCCTTTACATGTGCCCACAATGATATTTTTATAGTTCTTGCCATGCCATCAATCTCATTTCCACTAGCGATACAATACACTGATATTAAAGCTACGTCTTCATCAACATCCCATTTATCGCTTCTTTGAAAGTTTTATTAGGTTGGAATATTTTCGGTGAAAGGAAATTGATCAAGATTTGAGAAAAAAAATTTGAATGGTTTTGATATGTTTGAAGGCTTTATCTTGAGAATCATTGACGCTTAAAATGAAATTTCGATATGAAGAATTCATAATAGCAAATAAATCTCAAACAAAAATTATTTCTTTTTTTCTTTAATTAGAAAAAGCAACAGAATATGATGTCCAACCTAACCAAATTACTTCTTTTACTGTCAAAAAAATACTTGGAGGATGTACAATAAAAGACAAAAGCTATATGAATCTAACAAACCAACGTTTCATTGCTCAATCAAGGGTGAGCCATATACCATTCAAAGATGAACGATACATATGTAATAAAGACCTTGCTATTCATCGTCCGATAAATCCATACGCCAAAATTGCACACAATTATCTTGATGAATACACAGCAAAATTATTGCATTGCTAATTACCTATAATAACATTTCTTCTGGGAAATGCTACTATTCATCTAAGATACATGAATAATATTTGTTTTTCTATATAGTGCTATTAATATGTTAAATAATAAAAAAAATATGTATCTTTACAAACACGTCCATTCTCCTCGTCCTTCATAAAAAATCAACACGAAAATCACGATAGAGAAAAAAAATGTTTTAGTTGACAAATATAGCCAAGAAAAAAACCATGTTGTAAAACTAAAATGTTTTTCTTCACTATGTTTCACTATTGATATGTTAAATTCTGACTGTTCTTTTGGGAAATGTTCAATGATTCGAAATGCTAACTATCCATAGCCAAAAGGAATAAAGGATAACTATCAAATTTATGAAATAAATTTATGAACCATCTTATATAGCTCCATGATCAAAAGTTTGAGCTACTTAAACTTCCAAATACCCAAATCAACATATGAAACAGAAATCAGTTTTCCTTACAGATGATAAAACTCATTTCCAGATCGTCCTAGTTTTGCTCCAATTTCAATCATGGATTTTAAAATCAATTGAATAGAAATAAACGAATTGAACTTTCTCCGGTAATCGAAACATAAACAGAATTTTGCACATCTTCCAACAATTTATATAATTACAAACCCTGATTTGCAAAAACCCTCAATTGTTCACATAGATTTTGAGGTGCAAGCAACCACATCAGGCGCGGAAGAATTAAAGTAGTAATAACGATCTGTTAATGTAGTTAAACAGATCTGTAATATTACATAAAACTAACAAGAAGTAGAATCATTCACCGGTGATCTTAACTGCCGACGATCTCTCCGACCGTCGTTTGGGAGTCAATGGCTGTAGAACAGAGTCTCTGTACTTTGTAGGCATTGTGACATTAAGTCTCCTTTGCCGTTTAGCTTTCGATTTCGGTTTCAATTTCACACCCGATTTCGATAGTAACTCAGTTGTAGTGATAATCAAATTGTTAAATTGAAGAGGTCTTCGTCTTCTGATGACGATTCTCCGTTGAATGTATGGCACACCAACAACCGATCCTGCTGTAACTTGATGAATTGCTTTCACGAGTAGATTCAGACCAAAACAACGAGAAGGTGAGGTCGATTGAAACGTAGAAGATGAGTCGATCGATGATGATAAGAGGGAATGAGCTGTGATTGATGAGTGAGATTGTGAAGTAGAAGAAGATGATGATGGATTAGTTGATGAAGCGTAATTGACCGGTGGTTTCTGCATTTTGTAGTGATTTGTGTGATGGGAAGAAATGAAATCGGAGGAAATTGTTGGAGATGAAAATGGGTGTTGACGGTGGTGACCGGTGAGCGACAGTTTAATGGTTCGATGATAACGCCGACTGTACGTATATATACAAAAAGAAAAACAGCAGCAGTTATAAATTAGTGGCCCAAAACTAAATCAACCCAAATACACATATGGGTTGTGTTTGGGCTAATTACGGATTTAGTTCCTAAAGGGTATGTAGCTTATTTAAGATGCTTTTTAACTTAATAAGCTTAAATTTTCAAACTTATTTAAATCAGTTTTCGAGAGGTGACCTCTAAAAGATCCGTTGGTGACGGGAATAAAGCCGTTAGTTACCGTTTTTTGTGTTTTTCTTTCTCAAAATCCCGCAGAACCAAATTCAAACCGGTTTCAACCCGGTCTGAACCGGTTTCGACCGGATACATACCGATACCCCACTCCCCAAAATTGGGTTAAGACCGAACTGGTTTTGCCTTTGTTGACCAAGACCGAACTGGTTCTTGTGAAACTTATCCGGTTTGACCAAAAATCCGATTTGTGCAGCACTATCCATACCCCCTTTAATTTATCATTTTCTAGTTTTAGTTAATCTTATAATGTTAATAATTAACATTTAAAAGTAAAAACAGCATATAAAGAAGATTTTACGAGTTTTCATCCATATATTTGCATGTTTTATTCCTCCCAATTTAAAAAGAAACTTGGCAAGAAACACCACTGCACGCTGACGCAGGTGCCTATTTTCAATGTGGACAAATTCCCGTGCAATGCTTTAACTGACCCAAACAAATTGCTCACATGAGGTGTGCTTCTAAACGATATTTTATCTAAACCATATTTCATAAAATGCCATCATCCAATTCACAACCACCATAAAATTCTCTTGGGATTTCCTTTAAATCTAAAAACATAATACTCGAGTATTTACAAATAAATAAAAGTCAACATCGATCACTCAGTACTCTACAACAAACATCTTATTTCAACATTTAGGTTGATGAATAAAATCACATATCTATGCCTCCCAAACCCATTAATCTGTGGCTAAACGGGGTTGTATCTTGTCATCAAACTTGTTTTACAGGTCATGAAATAGCCTTCTAATCTGGTCCACATTTGCAGGAACCAATGTAACCGGGCAGCGGTTATACTGTTGTCACATAGGCCAAAATAAGGGGTAATTAAGTAATTTTATTTTTCCATTTTATAATCAACTAAATTGAAAAACTAGTTAATTTAACATACCTGTGAAACATACTTGAAAATGCAAGCATAGCAAAATACAAAACCAGAAACCGTAACTGCTGACGGATTTGCTCGCTTTTGAGAACATAAAGGACACAATGTCCGATCAGATGGCAGAGGGATGCCCTCCTTAGCAACCTGTTACAAAAAAAATAATAATAAAAAAATAAGTATATATAATTTATAAAAATAATACTAAAAAATAAAAATATTGTACCTTTGGTGGGGGAGGAGGAGGTGGTGGAGGATACACAGTTGGAGCCGACATTCTCTCTTCAGCAGATTGATACCACCATTCCATCATCTATAATCAAACCAAATCTATTTATTTATATTTTAATTATAAAATATATAGATAAAAACACCTACCTTAAATCCAAATACTGCAGCTATCAAACCAGTTTGTGCATAATCCAGGAGTGCATAAGCACAAGTGAGCATTACTCCCTGTACTGCCTGAAATACATAAAACATTATACCATAAAATAAAATATAAATAACTGAATATGGCAGTTAACATGTTACTTTCATAAACATTTAATGAAGCTTACCTTTAACCAAGGAGGGCCACGTAGTCTTTCACGCTCATTACTTCTTATTTTGGAAATTCTTGAAGATGTGTCCATCTACCTTGCCATCAAAAGTCAACGACCATAAAAGAAAAATATATAGTATTTCATTTTATGAAAAAAAATATGAGACTTAAGTATAAGTTGTATTAAAATTAATACCAGCTCTTGTCCTGTAGCACGACAAACTTGGAGTCCAAGTGCATGTAATCCTGGAGAATAGAATCCAGTAGCATCCAACAGGTATAACAGCTGGTAAGCAAATGCTAATCCTGCATTATTAATTTAATAATATTCACAAAATTGGATTAATCAAAATTAAAAATAAAAAAAATTAGCTATAACAAAATGGACAATTACCTTCACTTCCAGCATGCAGCCAGGGGTAGCAAGTAGCTACAATCTTATGCATTCTGTTTCTAAACCGTGTTCTAACCGACAAATCCGTATCCAAACCACTAGTTGAAGCAAACGAACTGCCCGAATCGCCCAAATTATCAATTTCATCAAACCGTTCATTAACATTTCCCCAAAGACTAGCTTGAAGTGCAGCTTCTCTTTCTTTATTATAGATTGCATGCAACTTTGACTTGAAATATGGTAACACAACCTGAATCATACCGTTTTCCATCAAACTAGTGTTTCTTTAAGTTTGACCAAATAATAAAATACAGAAAAAAAATCAGAAATAAAGAATAAGATCATGTAGGTTTACCAAAAAGACAACTGAAAGAAGCTTTTGACGTTTCCTTAATCCAGAATTTTGAATCCTGTTTCCTGCTTCCATATCTTTTTTCACATGAACATTAACTGCTCTCCTTCGTAAGCCATATAAAGTCTCTGCAAAAGAAGCATCTGGTAGAACACGATCACATCAAGTTAATATATTATGTTTAGAATTTAAAATGTTAAATCATAGTGTAACAATGAACTTATGTAATTCAGATAACCAAATTTAATGAAGATTTTTCAGCTGTAAACTGTCAGTATATAGGGTTTAATTTGGTTACATCACGAATGCAATTAATAGCAAAAAAGGATAAATTCGTAATAAATTAATTATATTAGGAAAAAAAATGAAGCTGTACCTGTGGTGCGTAGACTATGGGTTTCGAGAATGAGAGTTAGGGCAGCGAAGAATTCGTCTTCATAATCCAATACTTTGTGGAGGAAAGGTCTTCTTAGAGCCAACACCTGGTATCATTCCGATTTCAATTGATTCGATTAATTTAATTGTTTGAAGATGAAATTAAGAAGTGAAACCCTAAAATTGGATTGATGAATGAAAATTGAGAATTCTTACACCGATGGAGTAGGTAAGAGCAGCACGAAGACTGGAAGGAAGCTGTTGGGCAGCAGACATCTCGAAGAAGGTGGGATGACTCCCCTGACCTCCCACCTGGAACAACATCTTCTTTGTTTGATTTCAGTGGTTTTGTGGGGAAGAAGATGATGATGGTTTTGGGTTTTCTTTTGCTGTTAGCTCCTCTATTATCAATCACTGGTTGTCTCATTTTCGTTTTCTTTTTCTATTTCTTTATCTTCATTAATTTTAAAATTTTAAAACCCGCCCGATGGGTGGGTATGCTGTAAATTTTAGTATGTAGAAAAATGTCCAAAAACTTTATATATTTCTAAATGACATAATAATCGATAGATGTGATGATCATAGAATGCCGGTTTTTATGGAAATTATATTGAGTCGTGTACCACTTCTGAATAAATACGATTGAGTCGCTGATTGATCTTTTAAATATTTATTTGTTTCCTTGTATGTAGGAAGCCGTATATGGAGCATATGAATGTAGACCGTAAGCCGTACCAGATTCGTTTGCCGTATATGGAGCATATGAATGTAGACCGTAAGCTGTACCAGATTCGTTTGTATTAGTGCAAATGACGTGGACCAATCAGGGAATTCCAAGTGGCATTATGGACGAATAGGAACGCTTGGAATTGCCATGGTGTCAAACCCTCTTCAAATTTAGGCCTCATATATAGGGTAGGATTTTAAAATTTTATATTTCTTCCGTTTCAAAATAAGTGATACAAATTAGACTTCACGGTTTTGAGGAAAAATAATTAAATTAAATTTGATAGTTATTGGAGGATGGGTCCCCACATATATGAGTTAAAATGAATTTAATGATGTTTAAAAATAAAAGTAAGGGTAAATGTGTCTTTTCACTTTATTAAAGGATATAGTTAGTAGTGTGGTCTCCACCACCTTTTAGTAAATATGGTAAGTTTTCAAAGTGTATCACTTATTTTGAAACAAAAGAAGTACTAAATTATAATATTAGCCTATGTGCATTTTTTATAACCTAGAAAACATCATTCGAGATAATACACTAACAATCATACCTAGATCTGTAAAAAATTAGTGGATGAGAAGATAAAATTTAGACAGTTGTTTTTTATCAGGAATAAAGAGATCACTCAATTCCATAAAAATGTATGGCGAAAAAAAAAAAACTGATCGAGTTTCTCTTTTACAAACTATATTTGTAACTAGTCATTATTTTGCTTAACCACTTTTTTACGAAAATAGAGTGTCATGTTTTTCTTTTACCATCACTCAAAATAACGAGATTCTTCAAAATTATAACCAGGATTCACCATATTACGTTAAACACTTAAATTCGAACATAAATTATATTTTGCTTACGTGGAACTTTCAATAGGTGACAGAGCTAGAAATTTGCCCTAACTAAGGAATTTTTTAAATCAATACTAAATTAAAATTTTTTAAGCAAGTAATAGATAATCATACAATTCAGAATATATCATTTATCTATATGCACAGAAACGTTTTTACTGGCCAAGTCGATCACCTGCTTCTGTCCTCCAATAGGATGATTTTTACCACCTTTCACACAGTTCTTCTCCTGGCTCTACCGCCTTCACCTTGTTCAAACCGTCTTCATCTTCTTCTCCTTTACGCTTGCTTCTTTTAGGTTTACTCAGAGTCACCTTCTTCGTTTAACAGCTGCCAATTTCTGGTTTACTCGGTTCCCCTTCTTGCTAATTGGAAATTAGGTATCGTAATCTTCTTTTCCGTTCTGAAATTAGGGTTTTTGCTAATTGGAAATACTCACCAGATATAGTAGTGTTCTTTTCTGTTATGAAATTAGGGCTTTTTTTCCAAATCAGGTTCCTGATAATTGGTGGAAGAGTTACATCTAAAAGTGGAGCATAAAAAATTGATCTCTTAATCTTCATCGGTAAGTTCTCGCATTTTTAATTTCCGTGATGCTTACATTTAATCGAAATGAGTCTATTAATAAAACTGCTAATGATTCATTGGATTTCAGCATTTTTAATTTTCGAGATGCTTACATTTAATCGAAATGAGTCTATTAATACAACTGCTAATAGGCCTGTGCACGGTCCAAGAACCGGACCGACCCGGTTAGGACCGAGAACCGAAAATTCTGTTTTTTGTGGACCGAGGACCGGACCGAACAAGCCTGGTTCAGTTCGGTTTTTGTTCGGGTATTGTCGGTCCGGACCGGTTTAGACCGTCTAGAACCGTAAGCAATTTTTAGCTGTTTTTTGGGTATTTTCGCTACTGTTTCGAGCAGGAAAAACCCAGTTTTTAGCTGCATATTTTGTGCAGAAAACGTACTTTTGGCTGCATAAAACTGCAGTTTTTAGCTGATCTTTTGAGCTGTTTTTACTGCTATTTTATGTGCAGAAATATGCAGTTTTTACTTCAGTTTTTTTGTGCAAAAATAAGCAATTTTTACTGCTGTTTTTGGTGCAGAAACATGCAGTTTTTACTGCTGTTTTAACTGCTGTTTTTGGTTCAAAAAACTGCAGTTTTACTGCTTTTTTTGTGCAGAAAAATGCAGTTTTTACTGCTTTTTATGTGCAGGAAAATGCAGTTTTACTACTGTTTTTATGCACCAAATTGCTAGATACGAATTTAATAACAATTCATAACAAAAATCAATAACATAATGGTAATAACCAATAACCAAAAATATCAAGCATTGTTTAACAAATAATGGATAAATTAAAAAAAAATAATACCAAACATTGTTTACTCAATATCTAAAAATTAAACACATTAATCATCCATTGCAATACTTTTCCCTTTTACATCTTGTTTTTGTAGCTCCTCTTCGATAACATAACAATCAATATATATCATAAATTACTAGGTTAAAACCCGCGCGATGCGGCGGGCTGCGAACTATAAATTCCTGACGATTAAAAGTCAATTGCTTACATATTTTTATAACGAATATAATATATAAGCATGAAAATTGTGTATAAAATAGAGGTAACACGATAAACCTAATTAAGTATAAAATACTTGGAAGAAATGTCTGTTTATACGTGTTACTCATCATGTAAAACCTCTCGATACACCACGTTTGTTGTGTAAACTCCGTCAAGATTAATTTTTTTTGCTGGAGTTACCAATACTTTTGTATTGTCACATGAAATTCCTCTTGAAAGGGCAAGGTAAAGTTTCCCATGCGAGAACACCGATTTCGGCAGATAAATGCTCATGTTTGGAATTGACTGTCCTTGGGCTTTGTTGATTGCCATCGCAAAGCTTAGCCTAACCGGAAATTGTTTTCTTTTCAACTTCAAAGGAAACATGTTGGCTTCAGACGGAGATAGAGGTATTCTTGGCATAAACTATTTAAGTTCACTCATATACAAGGTTAATAGAACAGATGTAAGCTTTAATCATTGGTGTATCATAAATTTAAGTGTTGCATAAATCAACTTGTACCTAGATTATGTTTTTATTTTTTAATCGTATTTCTTTACCAACAAAAAAAAACATATCAAAAAGTTATTGATTAATCTTTACAATATATAATTTATTTATCATTTTCGTAATTAATAAGGTTAAAAATCAGGCCAAGGTGTGCACTTGCTAATTATGGAAACCGTGACTTTTATTTAAAATCTAGCTGAGAAAGGATTCGAACACATAACCTTCGACGTACAGTCACAACGCCACACCAACTAAACCACAAGAAAAATTGTTAAACTTCTAACTATTAAACGAGTGGGTAATCTTGGTGAGCATCAATTTTTTAGCAGGCCCAAGTATTATGTCCATTAAGCGATGGGCAAAACGAAGTCATTATCCTTATCTGCAAGAAGTCCAACTTTCCTCTCGTCGATTCGGTTCCTACCTCGATTCCTTCACACTGCAATTCACCTTCTCGATTACTTCCCTAATCTTTTTTTGAACGACCAGTTAGTAAGTTAGTGGTCCGAGTCAGACAGTGACATCCATAATGACAATATGTCTTCCCTTGAACCCTCCACATATGGAGAATAAACTCACCACCTATTCAACTGAGACTTGAAACCGAGACCTTGTGAAGGAAAACCAACCCCCAAAATTCCAGTTGATCTCACCAACTCGTTCAATTCATAAAGTGAGGCGTAATTATGGGGTTATAAAAAAGAAGGCATTTTAATTTTGGTAGTGACTCGGAAGAAGAATAGTAGTTTAGTGGTTTCGGTTATTAAACCAAATATCATTTGTGGCTTGGTTGTAAAACAGATTTTCAGGGTGATGAAGGTCCTAGGTTCGAAACTCTAGGCACGCAATTTTTTATTGCAATTTTGGTCGTGGGTTTAAGACCTTCTACTAATGGCAAAGGAGAGTTTAAGGCCTTCCCTTATTATATAGGTTAAAACCCGCGCATTGCGGCGGCGGGTACCCTGCGAAGTATATTTTCCTAGCGATTAAATGTCGATTGGTTGTATTTTGTTATAACGAATATAGTACATAAGCTTGATAATTGTGTATAAAATAGAGGTGAAAAGCAAGAATTAACATTGGCTTTGAAATGTTGTTCGCTTACATGTTTTGATATATAATTACACATATGATCCATCTCCAATGTTTCTTGTTATAAAAAAATAAAGAGTAAATTACTGTTTTTGTCCCTGTGGTTTACCCGATTCTGCGTTTTTGTCCCTGTGGTTTTTTTTCCCTTTTTTTGTCCCTGTACTATGCCAAATTCCGTTTTTTTGTCCTTCCGTCCAAGTCTGTTAGTTTTCCACCGTTAAAACCCCTCACGTGCTTAAAACGTGAGGGTATTTATGTCTTTCTTTGGTACAATATGAAAATCATAAGCAAAAACTTGAAATCCCGATGATTTTCTCCGGCAATGCTTTCTCCGGTGATGATTTTCCGCTGGACACCACCATCATCTTCTCCGCCATGTACCAGTCGACCTCCGCCTCCTTTTACCTCCGCCACCATTCTCCTTCACCATTGAACCTCCGACCACCACCATTTTCATTCCCCATCGATAAATGTTTATGGTAGAGTTCTGGTGACAAAATCAGATTTTCAGTAGATTTCTGGTGAGAAAATCGGACAATAACAGGTCTTCTCCGGCAATCGCTAGGGTTCTTCACCACCACCGATCTTCTCCGGCGATCCTCCTCCGACAAATCGCTAGGGTTCTTCACCACCTCCGATCTTCACCACCATCGACGGAGATGGTGAAAAATCGATTATTAGGAATCATTATGCAAAATGGCCGACCTCATGTGGTTGAAGTGTCTACAGAATGCACCCCCCCATATTTCTTCCATCCACCGTAAAAAAGCTAACAAAAAGCTTTATATTCTATCCCTCATTCTCTCTCACAATCATCGGAATCCCCGGTCAATCAAACTTTAAGCAATCACGGTGGAGAAAGAGGAAAGATATAACACAAATTACATGTGATTGCTCCGATTGAATTGAGTTTTCGATTATTTATCTGCGGATTTTAATTAGGGATTGTTGTGATTGAATTAGGTTTTAGGTTAATTTTATATAAAAGTGTCAAATTAGGGCTTGTTATTGTGTTAATTGAATCATTAATCCGCATTGAAGATGGATTCAGAAGATGATATGCACGACGCTAACGATGCTGAATCTCTTGATGATGACTTCTACAGTGGTGAGACTGCGATGGACTCCGATGACGGTGATGCAGCTGATTACGAGTTTGATAATGATTTCGATGATTCTGATGATCTCGTTTCTCATCGTAGTCAGGTAGAGCTGATTAATCGGAAACAAAAAAATAAACATTACTCTTTTAGCTATGAATTAATGGTTTTATGATCTATGATTGCAAAATGGACCACCGCCACAAGCCTGGTAAAAAAAAGAAGAGAAAGAAAAAAAGTAAAAATAAAATAAAAAAATGAAAAAAGACCAAAATGCCCTCACGTTTCCAGCACGTGAGGGATTTAACGGCTGATTTCAGACGGAAAGTGGACGGAAAGACAAAAAAACGGAATTTGGCATAGTAGAGGGACAAAAAAACGGAAAAAAAACCACAGGGACAAAAACGCAGAATCGGGTAAACCACATGGACAAAAACAGTAATTTACTCAAAAATAAACCTAATTAAGTATATAATAAAGAGAAAAAAAAGTTTGTTTATGCGTATTAGTCATCATATAAAACCTCCCGATACACTACATCTCTTCTTCAACGCCTCTTGAGCAATATCCTGTTAAATTATTAAAATATATTCAAATATCAAGAACAAATTAATCAAGAATATTAACAAATTACTCATAATGTTTGTTAGCAAACATATTTCACCCTCTTGTGCTGCTTTCGGTACATGGAAGTTTTTTTTGAACAGCAAAAAGAAGGCAACGGGTGAAGCTTCGGCATTGCCATCAGCCCCCGAATACCTCCAAAACTTTTTATTAAAACGAGAGTCTAGCCATAAGCTAAACTAAACAGAGACACAAACTTACAAATGATTAATTAACCAATCTACCCACGGAATCCTACATTTAAGATTCCTATGAGTCAACCACGAAAAAGAAAATAACTTAATACTATCAACGATGTCTGACCTACGCATTTTATTAGAATCAAACACAACCGAATTGCGGTATCTCCAAATCACCCAACAAGCCGTAAATCCGATGACATGCATTTTGGTTTTTCGATGATTAACCATGGGCAAATTATCAGAGTGAGTCCACCACGAGTCGAAAGAATCACACATCCACCCCTCCAAACCGCACCAACGATATATAGAACTCCAAACTTCCGTAGCCAAGTCACAGTCAAACAAAATATGAGACACCGACTCCATATTGGAGTTGCAATTCGGGCACCGGATCTCGTAGGTAATCTGTCTAAAAAAACACGCCACATAAATATATTATGAAAAAACAGAAAGACCTAAATACGAAAAAATTTGACTATAAATTCACAAATTCTACGTATTATGAAAAAAAGTAAAAATTATATATACTTGTGAGTCAGATTGAATGAATCTAAATATCCCTACTTGGATAGATCTTTTGGCCACTGAATTAGCATAGCTGAGTTCTATGAAACACACTATGATAAACTAAAATTAGAATCCAAGGATTAAACATATGAATTGAAGATCATCAAGGTGTTTGACTTAGATAAATTTTACACAATAAAATGTTTATCTAATAGGCCATGTGCTTCATATATTTGTTTCATATGATATTTATTTAAGGCGGCGACGGGTACCTCGTTAGTATATTTTGCGGCAACACATGTTATTCGGTTATAACTTTTTTTTTCTCTAACTATAACATTTTACAAATGAATCGGTCCAGATAGTTCACTACTTATTAATTGGTCCAGATAGTTCACTACTCTGTGTAGGATACTGAGTACTGACCCATTAACAATAACATTAAATGCAAAATTTGTATACACTGAATCCTAAAACAACCCTAAAACATGTTGAATAGAAATAGTAAAACATAAATAGGCATACAATAAATATACATAAGCATACACCTTAAATACTATGCCCAGATTCTATAGTGATTAGTGAGGTTGGTTTTGTTATGAAATATTTGTAATATTTGCTTATTATATACTGCTGCAACTTCAATTTTATAATCTAACCTAAAAGAGAAGATAACAAGTATATACACTGCATCTTAAATTTTATATTAAAAGTTAAAAATACCTAAAAAAAGTAACAACTATTATTTTCTTAAATCCTGGTTTAGGCATCACCTAAAAAGTTATCAAAATCATAATTGCAAGTTTAAAAACAATAAATTAATTGTTGTAAATATGGAAAACATATGTATGTATACCTCACAATAGGCCTTGTTGAAAAATCTTCCAAATCCAGCACACCATGACATTCCAAATTCTGCCTCACTATGTCCATTTACATGACATTTATAAGAAAATAAAGTTTACCAAAATTTTTTATTCAAATGTTGGCATATTATTTCTTCTATTAAATAAACCCAAATATTTGGATAGAAAGTGTCTCGGATAAACCCAAAACGACACGCCCATTTTGTCACTTTCCTTCTAAGGAAGAAAGGCTACTGCAGAAGAATTGTGAGAGTTTCATGGTAAGACAAATATTTTTTTTTAACTTTTTAGTAATTTTCTTTTGTAAAATGGTCAAATATTTTAAAACTAAAATGGCAAAATGTGTTGGATCAAAAGTGAAATGGCTATTTTCAGAAACGGGTTAATTGGGTATTATAAGACCGGTCAAATGAGTATTACACTTTTAAACGTACTTCAACAAAAAAACAAAACTAATATCTTTAATTACCAAAAATAATAAATTAAGAAGATACAAAAAATTGACCAGACTATTACACTTCCAGCAGCCCGCCCATTGTTGATCAGATGATTCGGGTCGCCCGTAACCTTAGTGCCATCAAAATGTCTTTCAAATTCTGGAAGCCAGTGTGCTTTATTTGCAATCCTAGTAGTTGAAATTATAGTAATTAAGCTGCATCACATTGAGATCTAAGAAACTGATTACAAACATCAATATGAAATTTACATACAAACTTGAATTGAGATGGAAAACTTAGAGATAATGTTCATGTTGTATAAAAAACCAGATTATGAACAAATAATAACAAGTAAGAAAATTAGGGTACATAAATGAAACAAACAATGTGAATGTAGACTTTAAGTTCTCCATCTTGAGAAGAACATGATTTATGGTCTCCATCTTGAGAAGAACAGTTTTCAATACATGCTTACTAAAACGCATGTTGCATAAAAAAACGCATGGTCAATTTGTAAAAATAAACTGCATGTGTAAAATTCAATATCAAAATTCAATGTCAAAATAAAACGTATGGACACATTTAAAAATTTAAAAACATGGTAATTGTTTCTAAATAAAACATGGTAATTGTTTCTAAAGAAACGCATGGTCAATAATAAAACGTATGTGCAGTCATTATTGTTTCTAAATTTCATGTGTAAAATTCAATATCAAAATTCAATGTCAAAATAAAACGTATGGACACATTTAAAAATTTAAAAACATGGTAATTGTTTCTAAATAAAACATGGTAATTGTTTCTAAAGAAACGCATGGTCAATAATAAAACGTATGTGCAGTCATTATTGTTTCTAAATTTAAAATTTTAATAACGTAAAATTGGTAATTGTCATATTGAATCCCGACTGCACATTCACAACATGTTGTTTTAGTGTTTTGTTTGTGTACCAAATATTTAATGTGGTGGAGTGGTAAGGTTCATGAATGTGTTTCTAGGTTGCCCAAGTTCGAATCATGTTAAAAGCTCTTTTTTTTTTCAATTATTCTGTGGGTTTAAGACCTTCCACAAATGGCAGGCCTGATTTAAGACCTGCTATAAGTAGAAAGTCATTCACTCATTATAGATAGTAGAGATAACTAGATATATGCCCAAAGATTAAAATTTTACTTACCTTTAGCAATCTCATCATCTTGGATAATATCACTTTCATCATCAATATTTATAGGCTTTTGTGACTTTCTCAACCAATCTTGTGTGCATATTAATGCCTCCACTATGTGAGGCTTTAACGAACTTCTATACGGGTCTAAAACACGACCACCCGTACTAAAAGCCGACTCTGATGCAACGGTAGAGACTTGTATTGCCAAAATATCTACAACAAATTTGAAACACATTAATTTATAAACAAATTTGTTTAAGTTGCATTTTAAATAAAAAAATTACCTTTAGCCATCCTTGCAACAACCGGAAAACGTGGGCTATTTATGTAACACCACATTTTTTTTAAATATCCAATTAAGTATTAATCTAAGGTTACGGAAGCATACGGTTAGGTTCCTAGTTATGTTAAGTTTACAAACCATGGTCCCACAAATATTACAAACCAAGAGTTAGTTAAAAAGACGGTATTACGAAACACGACTCAATTACAAAAACAACAATTTAAAGCATGGTCAAACGTCCCGTCCAAGCCCGACCCGTTCAAGCCATCCAACCTGAAATGTGTCGATAAGGGAGGGATTAGCACAAAAGCTCAGTGAATGAATTCCTAACACTACCAACTACACTAATCACTTAAACACGGAAGTTATAAAACATCTCCGGTTGGGTAATCACTTATTTGAGAGGATCGGCGGCTTTGCGGGCCTTAAACCATGGTCGGCCAAAACCACGGTAACCGATAGCGCTGTATCCAACACACCGGGCAACTCCCTCCCCTTAACCATGTAACGCATACAGGTAAGGTCGGATACCCTATTAGTCGATACACTATGCCCAGCCGTTATCCATCCGACACTGACCTCGTCCCGAATGTGCACATAGTCATGTATGGTATTCCCTAACACTAGGCATACAAACAAGTAGACTAGCTACGAAAAAACACCGCGAAAAACGTCACAACTGAGTTCCCAGTCGCGAACTCTAGTTCACGATCGCGAACTAGTGTTCGCGTCGGGAACTCCGATCGTGAACTACATCGCGATAAACAACCAACTTCTCTGGGGCTACTTCCCGATCGTTATGTGGAGTTCGCGACGCGAACTCCCCTTGTCTGGTAAAACCTGCGATTTTTCACTAAAAACCAATACCAAACCAAATAAACCGAAACCCGAGTTGTAGGTTGAATCCACTCACCTTTCAACTTCCGTTCCTTAACTCAGTGAGCTAGTATCACTGAGTATATATCCTTCCCGGTTCCTGTCAACAAGTATACCAAGTTAGTGATCAATCCACCGAAATGTCAAAATTGATAATTTTAACCAATCGCAACCTAAGGCTCATAAAATACATATTTTATGACAACACCAACTTGTATAACAAATACAATTCACCAATTAGTCATTTATAACCATATAAACCGTTCTATCACTAATTCATCCAAACGGGCCAAAGACCCGAACATGACTAAGTTACTTCTACAATTCCATCAACTAGCACACAACTTCTAGACTAGCAATTCACCATAACTAGCAATTCTATTGAGTTCATAACTATCACAATAGCAAGTATCATACTTGCACAATCATTAGCTAACTATTTGACCCAAACACTAAATAGATCAATTCACACAATCAACGATACTAGGTTTTCACCATCCATAACTTACCAATCATGATTTCACAACCTAATAAACAATTTCATTCATTCAAACATCAAGAAATCCAAGATTTGTCAAAACCCACCTTCAACTTCCACCATTAATGGAGGTTGAAAGTGATTTTCACCAAATCTTGTATTCCCTCAACAAACTACCATACAAATGGTGCAAAAGCTTGCATAAACATAAACTACAACATCCATACCAAGGTTCACCAACAAATCATCAAGCTACATGAACTCTAGTTCAAGCCCTAGTTCAAGAACACCAAGAACAAGCAAGAGAAAGGATGAAACTTACTTCTAGACTTCTTCTACACAACTTGGGTATGAAAATCGGGTCCTAGCACCAAGAACAAGCTCAAGGAAGATGATGAGCAAGTAGAGAGAAAAGATGGAGTCTTGCAATGGAATAGTGAAGATAAGTTTTTTCAAAAGGGAAAAGTGAAGAGGGAGTTACCCTTTCTCTCTTGGCCGGCCAAACAAGGGTGGTGGGACCCCCTTGTTGTCTTTTCTTTTAATTTAACAGTATATGTCTGAAAAGTCCCTTTCTTAGCTAATCTATTTAAAATAGCAAACGGACTCCAATTTTAAAAACGAAAGTATTTCTGGAAACGATATTTAACAAAGAATCCAAAGAAATAAAAATCACGTTTTCATTCCAAATATATCACAAGTCGGGTATTTTAACCCCTTGGTTAAAATACCGCAAAAGACAGCAGGCTAATTAAATTAACTAAGCATTTAATCAGATAATCATTTAATAAGATACCTTAAGGTCAATAAACTACTAGACCGGATTTTGGGATGGTATTTTAACCCCTTGGTTAAAATACCGCAAAAGACAGCAGGCTAATTAAATTAACTAAGCATTTAATCAGATAATCATTTAATAAGATACCTTAAGGTCAATAAACTACTAGACCGGATTTTGGGATGTTACAACTCTCCCCCACTTAGGACGATTCCATCCCCGGAATCCCACCGCGATCAAATAAGGAGGGATAACGTTCCCGCATATCGGCCTCGGTCTCCCAAGTCATATCCGCACCCAAACTGTGCTTCCACTTTACAAAAACCATAGGAATTTGTTTCTTTCTCAATTTCGTCACATTTCGGTCTAATAATTCCACCGGTTCCTTGACCAACATTTTCTTTGTATGAACCCGCAACTCTTGTACCGGGAGAATTTGGCTCGGATCTTCAATGTTATACTTTCTCAAATAACAAATGTTGAAAGTGTTGTGATTTGCCGACAACTCCGGGGGCAACTCGAGTGTTAACGATTGAGAATTCACCACTTTGCTAATTCGAAACGGCCCAATAAACCTCGGGGCCAACTTTCCTCGTTTACCAAAACGGATGACACCCTTCCATGGTGAAACCTTCAAATAAACCATCTCATTTTCCGAGAACGTAGCGGGTCTTCGTCTCGGATCCGCATACATCTTTTGTCGGTCACGGGCGGCTTTCAACTTTTCTCGGGCAATTGCAACTTTATCCACGGTCATTTGAACAATATCAGGTCCCGCATATTGTTTCTCACCCGCCTCCAACCAACACGTCGGGGTTCGACACCGACGCCCATACAACATCTCGTACGGTGACATCTTTATACTTGAGTGATAAGAGTTATTATAAGCAAATTCGATCAACGGTAGGTGGGAATCCCACGACCCACCGTACTCCAACACACAAGCCTGAAACATATCTTCAAGAGTTTGTATCGTCCTTTCCGATTGCCCATCGGTTTGGGGATGATACGCGGTACTCAAGTTCACCCGCGTCCCCAATTCTCGTTGCAAGCTATTCCAAAAATTCGAAGCAAAACGGGGGTCCCTATCGGATACGATAGAAATCGAAATACCATGTCGAGATACCACTTCATCAACGTATAATTTCGCCAATCTACTAAGTGAGGCGGTCTCACTAGTAGCTAAGAAGTGAGCACTCTTCGTTAACCGATCAACTATAACCCAAATCATATCGTGACCCCTTTGTGTACGCGGCAATTTGGTCAAGAAATCCATAGTAATCCAATCCCACTTCCACTCGGGAATCGGTGATTGAGTTAAAGTTCCATAGGGCTTTTGGTGTTCGGCCTTCACTTGAGCACAAATATGACATTGGCCCACATAACGGGCAATGTCGGTCTTCATCGTTGGCCACCAATAAAGTGCTTTTAGATCATTATACATTTTCGTGCTACCCGGGTGAACCGATAACCGAGAATTGTGAGCCTCGGCTAGAATCAACTCCCGCAAACCCCCGAGTAACGGTACCCACACCCGAGATTGATACGTCTTCAAACCCCGAGAATCTTCTTCTAAAGCATCCTTCCTCTTTAACAAAATCTCGGTCTTCAAATTTTCAACATTCAAGGCTTCCATTTGTGAAATCTTCAACCGGGACACCAAATCCGACACATTTTCCATCCTCATAAATTGTACCCGACCCGAATCTCCCTTTCTACTTAAGGCATCGGCCACCACATTTGCCTTCCCGGGATGGTATCGAATTTCACAATCGTAATCTTTAATCAACTCTAACCATCTTCGTTGACGCATATTCAACTCCTTTTGCGTGAACACATATTGCAAACTTTTATGATCCGTGCAAATCACGCACTTCGTACCATACAAATAGTGTCTCCATAATTTTAATGCAAAAACCACCGCCGCCAACTCCAAATCGTGAGTCGGATAATTCTTTTCGTGATTTTTCAATTGCCTCGAGGCATAAGCAATAACCCGATCCCGTTGCATCAACACAGAACCCAAACCCGCAAGTGAAGCGTCACAATAGACAATAAAATCCTCCGGGCCTTCGGGTAAGGAAAGAACCGGAGCTTGATACAATAATTGTTTTAGAGTTTGGAAGGACTTCTCATGATCATCACCCCAACGGAACGGTACATCTTTACGGGTCAACTTCGTCATCGGACCCGCTATTTTCGAAAAGTCTTTAATAAACCGGCGGTAATAACCCGCCAAACCCAAAAAGCTCTTAATCTCGGTTGGGTTCTTTGGAGCAACCCAATTCATAACTGCCTCGATCTTCGCCGGGTTCACCTTGACCCCATTCGAACAAATGACGTGACCCAAAAAGTGAACTTCTCGAAGCCAAAATTCGCACTTCGAGAATTTCGCATACAAATGTTCCCGCTTCAACGTTTCTAACATTTGCCTTAAGTGTTTCTCGTGTTCTTCTTCGGTTTTGGAATAAATTAAAATATCGTCGATGAACACAATAACGAATTTGTCGAGATAAGGCCGACAAACTCGGTTCATCAAATCCATAAATATCGCGGGAGCGTTCGTCAACCCAAACGGCATAACCAAGAACTCATAGTGGCCGTAACGAGTTCGGAAAGCCGTTTTATGAATATCATTTCATGAACCCGAACTTGGTGATAACCCGATCTCAAATCAATCTTTGAGAAATAAGAAGACCCTTGGAGTTGATCAAATAAATCGTCAATACGTGGCAAGGGATACCGATTCTTTACCATTCTCTTATTCAATTCCCGATAATCGATACACATACGAAGTGCATCATCCTTCTTTTTCACGAATAAAACCGGAGCTCCCCAAGGTGAGGAACTCGACCGAATAAAACCCTTATCCAATAAATCTTGAATTTGTGTCATCATTTCTCGGTTTTTGGACGGTGCTAAACGATACGGTGCTCTAGCCACGGGATTGGCACCCGGCACCAAATCAATTTGAATTTTACCTCCCGAACGGGAGGTAACCCGGGCAAGTCTTCGGGAAACACCTCCGGGTATTCCGAAACCACCCGGAGATTACCAACCACTTTCTTTTCCTTTTTCACATCGATCACATAGGCCAAAAACGATTCACATCCCTTGGTCAAGGACTTACGGGCTTTCATCATGGATATAAGGGGTATGGTCGGGGTCGCACGGTCTCCCCGGGCCACGACGTGTGACCCGTCGGGTAAAAGAAAGGTAATTAACTTTTGGTGACAATTTATGTTGGCCTTATTAGCACTTAACCAATCCATACCTAAAACCACATCAAAGCCGGATATCGGCATAACAAGTAAAGGAATCAAAAATTTCACGCCATCAATATCAATACTAGCCCCGGACACGGATGTCGTGACCGGAACCATTTCACCATCGGCCACCTCTACCTCTAGAGGTGTCGCGATCAAAGAAGTAGGCAATTTCAATTTGTCACAAAAACTCTTTGAAGAAAACGAACAATTTGCACCCGAATCAAATAATACACGAGCGGGTATGGAGTTTATTAGAAACATACCGGTAATGACATCGTCGGTGGTGGTGGCATCCTCCACCGTCATCTTGAATGCCCGACCCGTAGGTGGCGGATGACTCTTCCTCTTTTGACCTCCCGACGAAGCCGCTCCCCCGCCCGAACCCGAACCCTTCTTCGTTGGACAATGCATGGCCCTATGACCCTCTTTCTGACAAGTCCAACAAACACTATTTTCCAACTTGCATTCCGAGGACTCATGCCCGTGTTGCCCACATTTAATACACCTTCGAGTTTGTGCCGTACACGGACCGGCATGAGAGGACTTACACGGTAGGCACCACAGGTTCCTTTGGTTGGAACCTTGAAGTATTTGCTTTCGACGATCATTGTTTGACTTATGATTCCCTTGGGATTTCTTGTGGTTGCTCGAGTTTGATTGTTCATACTTTCCTTTATGAAACGGGGCCTTCTCCCGACTCGCGGCCTTTTGTGCTAAAATATCACTTTCGGCCGATTTGGCAAGATCATAGGCTTGCAAGAGAGTTCCCGCAAGCCTCGTTACATTCCGGTACTCGGGCAACAACGCCCCAACAAAGTGCTTGATTTGGGTGGACTCATCGGGCACCCATTTAGTTACAAACCGGAGCTTACCTTTAAATTGGAGAATAAGCTCATCCACCGTCATCCTATCATTCATCTTCAACATCATAAACTCATTCCGAATTTTATCCAACTCAAACGGGCTACAATACCTAGCCTCCACTTGATCCCTAAATTGTTTCCATGTGATCGCATCCATCATTTCATTACTAAAATTTGCGGTCAACCCATCCCACCAATCCATAGCCGGTCCCCCAACATCCGGGACGCATACCGGACCTTCAAATGGTCCTCACAACTACAAGCAATAAATGCTTTTTCGGTGGCCCTAAGCCATGTTAGAGTTTCCGTCGGGTCGGTACTACCACGGTACTCGGTTGGCTTACAATCGAGAAAGTTCTTGTAGGTACACGGTTTCTTCTCTACCGGCAAGGGTTGGTAGAAGAATTGTTGGTGTTGGGCATTAGCAAAGGGTACGGTGTGAGTGGGTAGCGGTTGTGGTATGCTTGCATTTGGGGATGAGGAGTCATTTCGAGGAAAGACGGGAATGTGAGTAGTTTGAGTGAATTGTGGGGGTGGGTTTGCTTGGGTGATAGGGGGTAAGGTAGACCGAGCCTCGGGTCGCGGCTCTGTCGATTTGCTTTGGCGGAGAGCCCTTATGGTATCCTCAAGTTCCATGTTCCGGGTTTCCAATAATACTATATACTCTTCATTCGGTATCTCATCGCCCCCCGAGCCCGTTGCCCCGTCATTCCCAAGGTTCGTGTTCGGTGGGACATTCTCCAACGTGTTTCCATCCGTAGCCATTCCTGCTACAAAACACATCTCACCAAGGCTTAGTTCAACTCGTTCGTACACATCTACTAACTACTAAACCCAATTCACACTTGCTCTAATCACTCTTGACCGGAAGGTTTGACCATAACACGAGCCACGATTTGGGAATGGAACACCAACCCCGTGTATCCATCGCCAAACCGAAGCTCTGATACCAAGTTGTAACACCGCATTTTTTTTTAAATATCCAATTAAGTATTAATCTAAGGTTACGGAAGCATACAGTTAGGTTCCTAGTTATGTTAAGTTTACAAACCATGGTCCCACAAATATTACAAACCAAGAGTTAGTTAAAAAGACGGTATTACGAAACACAGCTCAATTACACAAACAACAATTTAAAGCATGGTCAAACTTCCCGTCCAAGCCCGACCCGTTCAAGCCATCCAACCTGAAATGTGTCGATAAGGGAGGGATTAGCACAAAAGCTAAGTGAATGAATTCCTAACACTAACAACTACACAAATCACTTAAACACGGAAGTTATAAAACATCTCCGGTTGGGTAATCACTTATTTGAGAGGATCGGCGACTTTGCGGGCCTTAAACCATGGTCGGCCAAAACCACGGTAACCGATAGCACTGTATCCAACACCCCGGGAAACTCCCTCCCCTTAACCATGTAACGCATACAGGTAAGGTCGGATACCCTATTAGTCGATACACTATGCCCAGCCGTTATCCATCCGACACTGACCTCGTCCCGAATGTGCACATAGTCATGTATGGTATTCCCTAACACTAGGCATACAAACAAGTAGACTAGCTACGAAAAAAACACCGCGAAAAACGTCACAACTGAGTTCCCAGTCGCGAACTCTAGTTCACGATCGCGAACTAGTGTTCACGTCGGGAACTTCGATCGTGAACTACATCGCGATAAACAACCAACTTCTCTGAGGCTACTTCCCGATCGTTACGTGGAGTTCGCGACGCGAACTCCCCTTGTCTGGTAAAACCTGCGATTTTTCACTAAAAACCAATACCAAACCAAATAAACCGAAACCCGAGTTGTAGGTTGAATCCACTCACCTTTCAACTTCCGTTCCTTAACTCAGTGAGCTAGTATCATTGAGTATATATCCTTCCCGGTTCCTGTCAACAAGTATACCGAGTTAGTGATCAATCCACCGAAATGTCAAAATTGATAATTTTAACCAACCGCAACCTAAGGCTCATAAAATACATATTTTATGACAACACCAACTTGTATAACAAATACAATTCACCAATTAGTCATTTATAAACATATAAACCGTTCTATCACTAATTCATCCAAATGGGCCAAAGACCCGAACATGACTAAGTTACTTCTACAATTCCATCAACTAGCACACAACTTCTAGACTAGCAATTCACCATAACTAGCAATTCTATTGAGTTCATAACTATCACAAGAGCAAGTATCATACTTGCACAATCATTAGCTAACTATTTGACCCAAACACTAAATAGATCAATTCACACAATCAACGATACTAGGTTTTCACCATCCATAACTTACCAATCATGATTTCACAACCTAATAAACAATTTCATTCATTCAAACATCAAGAAATCCAAGATTTGTCAAAACCCACCTTCAACTTCCACCATTAATGGAGGTTGAAAGTGATTTTCACCAAATCTTGTATTCCCTCAACAAACTACCATACAAATGGTGCAAAAGCTTGCATAAACATAAACTACAACATCCATACCAAGGTTCACCAACAAATCATCAAGCTACATGAACTCTAGTTCAAGCCCTAGTTCAAGAACACCAAGAACAAGCAAGAGAAAGGATGAAACTTACTTCTAGACTTCTTCTACACAACTTGGGTATGAAAATCGGGTCCTAGCACCAAGAACAAGCTCAAGGAAGATGATGAGCAAGTAGAGAGAAAAGATGGAGTCTTGCAATGGAATAGTGAAGATAAGTTTTTTCAAAAGGGAAAAGTGAAGAGGGAGTTACCCTTTCTCTCTTGGCCGGCCAAACAAGGGTGGTGGGACCCCCTTGTTGTCTTTTCTTTTAATTTAACAGTATATGTCTGAAAAGTCCCTTTCTTAGCTAATCTATTTAAAATAGCAAACGGACTCCAATTTTAAAAACGAAAGTATTTCTGGAAACGATATTTAACAAAGAATCCAAAGAAATAAAAATCACGTTTTCATTCCAAATATATCACAAGTCGGGTATTTTAACCCCTTGGTTAAAATACCGCAAAAGACAGCAGGCTAATTAAATTAACTAAGCATTTAATCAGATAATCATTTAATAAGATACCTTAAGGTCAATAAACTACTAGACCGGATTTTGGGATGGTATTTTAACCCCTTGGTTAAAATACCGCAAAAGACAGCAGGCTAATTAAATTAACTAAGAATTTAATCAGATAATCATTTAATAAGATACCTTAAGGTCAATAAACTACTAGACCGGATTTTGGGATGTTACAACTCTCCCCCACTTAGGACGATTCCATCCTCGGAATCCCACCGCGATCAAATAAGGAGGGATAACGTTCCCGCATATCGGCCTCGGTCTCCCAAGTCATATCCGCACCCAAACTGTGCTTCCACTTTACAAAAACCATAGGAATTTGTTTCTTTCTCAATTTCGTCACATTTCGGTCTAATAATTCCACCGGTTCCTTGACCAACATTTTCTTTGTATGAACCCGCAACTCTTGTACCGGGAGAATTTGGCTCGGATCTTCAATGTTATACTTTCTCAAATAACAAATGTTGAAAGTGTTGTGATTTGCCGACAACTCCGGGGGCAACTCGAGTGTTAACGATTGAGAATTCACCACTTTGCTAATTCGAAACGGCCCAATAAACCTCGGGGCCAACTTTCCTCGTTTACCAAAACGGATGACACCCTTCCATGGTGAAACCTTCAAATAAACCATCTCATTTTCCGAGAACGTAGCGGGTCTTCGTCTCGGATCCGCATACATCTTTTGTCGGTCACGGGCGGCTTTCAACTTTTCTCGGGCAATTGCAACTTTATCCACGGTCATTTGAACAATATCAGGTCCCGCATATTGTTTCTCACCCGCCTCCAACCAACACGTCGGGGTTCGACACCGACGCCCATACAACATCTCGTACGGTGACATCTTTATACTTGAGTGATAAGAGTTATTATAAGCAAATTCGATCAACGGTAGGTGGGAATCCCACGACCCACCGTACTCCAACACACAAGCCTGAAACATATCTTCAAGAGTTTGTATCGTCCTTTCCGATTGCCCATCGGTTTGGGGATGATACGCGGTACTCAAGTTCACCCGCGTCCCCAATTCTCGTTGCAAGCTATTCCAAAAATTCGAAGCAAAACGGGGGTCCCTATCGGATACGATAGAAATCGAAATACCATGTCGAGATACCACTTCATCAACGTATAATTTCGCCAATCTACTAAGTGAGGCGGTCTCACTAGTAGCTAAGAAGTGAGCACTCTTCGTTAACCGATCAACTATAACCCAAATCATATCGTGACCCCTTTGTGTACGCGGCAAATTGGTCAAGAAATCCATAGTAATCCAATCCCACTTCCACTCGGGAATCGGTGATTGAGTTAAAGTTCCATAGGGCTTTTGGTGTTCGGCCTTCACTTGAGCACAAATATGACATTGGCCCACATAACGGGCAATGTCGGTCTTCATCGTTGGCCACCAATAAAGTGCTTTTAGATCATTATACATTTTCGTGCTACCCGGGTGAACCGATAACCGAGAATTGTGAGCCTCGGCTAGAATCAACTCCCGCAAACCCCCGAGTAACGGTACCCACACCCGAGATTGATACGTCTTCAAACCCCGAGAATCTTCTTCTAAAGCATCCTTCCTCTTTAACAAAATCTCGGTCTTCAAATTTTCAACATTCAAGGCTTCCATTTGTGAAATCTTCAACCGGGACACCAAATCCGACACATTTTCCATCCTCATAAATTGTACCCGACCCGAATCTCCCTTTCTACTTAAGGCATCGGCCACCACATTTGCCTTCCCGGGATGGTATCGAATTTCACAATCGTAATCTTTAATCAACTCTAACCATCTTCGTTGACGCATATTCAACTCCTTTTGCGTGAACACATATTGCAAACTTTTATGATCCGTGCAAATCACGCACTTCGTACCATACAAATAGTGTCTCCATAATTTTAATGCAAAAACCACCGCCGCCAACTCCAAATCGTGAGTCGGATAATTCTTTTCGTGATTTTTCAATTGCCTCGAGGCATAAGCAATAACCCGATCCCGTTGCATCAACACAGAACCCAAACCCGCAAGTGAAGCGTCACAATAGACAATAAAATCCTCCGGGCCTTCGGGTAAGGAAAGAACCGGAGCTTGATACAATAATTGTTTTAGAGTTTGGAAGGACTTCTCATGATCATCACCCCAACGGAACGGTACATCTTTACGGGTCAACTTCGTCATCGGACCCGCTATTTTCGAAAAGTCTTTAATAAACCGGCGGTAATAACCCGCCAAACCCAAAAAGCTCTTAATCTCGGTTGGGTTCTTTGGAGCAACCCAATTCATAACTGCCTCGATCTTCGCCGGGTTCACCTTGACCCCATTCGAACAAATGACGTGACCCAAAAAGTGAACTTCTCGAAGCCAAAATTCGCACTTCGAGAATTTCGCATACAAATGTTCCCGCTTCAACGTTTCTAACATTTGCCTTAAGTGTTTCTCGTGTTCTTCTTCGGTTTTGGAATAAATTAAAATATCGTCGATGAACACAATAACGAATTTGTCGAGATAAGGCCGACAAACTCGGTTCATCAAATCCATAAATATCGCGGGAGCGTTCGTCAACCCAAACGGCATAACCAAGAACTCATAGTGGCCGTAACGAGTTCGGAAAGCCGTTTTATGAATATCGTTTCATGAACCCGAACTTGGTGATAACCCGATCTCAAATCAATCTTTGAGAAATAAGAAGACCCTTGGAGTTGATCAAATAAATCGTCAATACGTGGCAAGGGATACCGATTCTTTACCATTCTCTTATTCAATTCCCGATAATCGATACACATACGAAGTGCATCATCCTTCTTTTTCACGAATAAAACCGGAGCTCCCCAAGGTGAGGAACTCGACCGAATAAAACCCTTATCCAATAAATCTTGAATTTGTGTCATCATTTCTCGGTTTTTGGACGGTGCTAAACGATACGGTGCTCTAGCCACGGGATTGGCACCCGGCACCAAATCAATTTTGAATTTTACCTCCCGAACGGGAGGTAACCCAGGCAAGTCTTCGGGAAACACCTCCGGGTATTCCGAAACCACCCGGAGATTACCAACCACTTTCTTTTCCTTTTTCACATCGATCACATAGGCCAAAAACGATTCACATCCCTTGGTCAAGGACTTACGGGCTTTCATCATGGATATAAGGGGTATGGTCGGGGTCGCACGGTCTCCCCGGGCCACGACGTGTGACCCGTCGGGTAAAAGAAAGGTAATTAACTTTTGGTGACAATTTATGTTGGCCTTATTAGCACTTAACCAATCCATACCTAAAACCACATCAAAGCCGGATATCGGCATAACAAGTAAAGGAATCAAAAATTTCACGCCATCAATATCAATACTAGCCCCGGACACGGATGTCGTGACCGGAACCATTTCACCATCGGCCACCTCTACCTCTAGAGGTGTCGCGATCAAAGAAGTAGGCAATTTCAATTTGTCACAAAAACTCTTTGAAGAAAACGAACAATTTGCACCCGAATCAAATAATACACGAGCGGGTATGGAGTTTATTAGAAACATACCGGTAATGACATCGTCGGTGGTGGTGGCATCCTCCACCGTCATCTTGAATGCCCGACCCGTAGGTGGCGGATGACTCTTCCTCTTTTGACCTCCCGACGAAGCCGCTCCCCCGCCCGAACCCGAACCCTTCTTCGTTGGACAATGCATGGCCCTATGACCCTCTTTCTGACAAGTCCAACAAACACTATTTTCCAACTTGCATTCCGAGGACTCATGCCCGTGTTGCCCACATTTAATACACCTTCGAGTTTGTGCCGTACACGGACCGGCATGAGAGGACTTACACGGTAGGCACCACAGGTTCCTTTGGTTGGAACCTTGAAGTATTTGCTTTCGACGATCATTGTTTGACTTATGATTCCCTTGGGATTTCTTGTGGTTGCTCGAGTTTGATTGTTCATACTTTCCTTTATGAAACGGGGCCTTCTCCCGACTCGCGGCCTTTTGTGCTAAAATATCACTTTCGGCCGATTTGGCAAGATCATAGGCTTGCAAGAGAGTTCCCGCAAGCCTCGTTACATTCCGGTACTCGGGCAACAACGCCCCAACAAAGTGCTTGATTTGGGTGGACTCATCGGGCACCCATTTAGTTACAAACCGGAGCTTACCTTTAAATTGGAGAATAAGCTCATCCACCGTCATCCTATCATTCATCTTCAACATCATAAACTCATTCCGAATTTTATCCAACTCAAACGGGCTACAATACCTAGCCTCCACTTGATCCCTAAATTGTTTCCATGTGATCGCATCCATCATTTCATTACTAAAATTTGCGGTCAACCCATCCCACCAATCCATAGCCGGTCCCCCAACATCCGGGACGCATACCGGACCTTCAAATGGTCCTCACAACTACAAGCAATAAATGCTTTTTCGGTGGCCCTAAGCCATGTTAGAGTTTCCGTCGGGTCGGTACTACCACGGTACTCGGTTGGCTTACAATCGAGAAAGTTCTTGTAGGTACACGGTTTCTTCTCTACCGGCAAGGGTTGGTAGAAGAATTGTTGGTGTTGGGCATTAGCAAAGGGTACGGTGTGAGTGGGTAGCGGTTGTGGTATGCTTGCATTTGGGGATGAGGAGTCATTTCGAGGAAAGACGGGAATGTGAGTAGTTTGAGTGAATTGTGGGGGTGGGTTTGCTTGGGTGATAGGGGGTAAGGTAGACCGAGCCTCGGGTCGCGGCTCTGTCGATTTGCTTTGGCGGAGAGCCCTTATGGTATCCTCAAGTTCCATGTTCCGGGTTTCCAATAATACTATATACTCTTCATTCGGTATCTCATCGCCCCCCGAGCCCGTTGCCCCGTCATTCCCAAGGTTCGTGTTCGGTGGGACATTCTCCAACGTGTTTCCATCCGTAGCCATTCCTGCTACAAAACACATCTCACCAAGGCTTAGTTCAACTCGTTCGTACACATCTACTAACTACTAAACCCAATTCACACTTGCTCTAATCACTCTTGACCGGAAGGTTTGACCATAACACGAGCCACGATTTGGGAATGGAACACCAACCCCGTGTATCCATCGCCAAACCGAAGCTCTGATACCAAGTTGTAACACCGCATTTTTTTTTAAATATCCAATTAAGTATTAATCTAAGGTTACGGAAGCATACAGTTAGGTTCCTAGTTATGTTAAGTTTACAAACCATGGTCCCACAAATATTACAAACCAAGAGTTAGTTAAAAAGACGGTATTACGAAACACAGCTCAATTACACAAACAACAATTTAAAGCATGGTCAAACTTCCCGTCCAAGCCCGACCCGTTCAAGCCATCCAACCTGAAATGTGTCGATAAGGGAGGGATTAGCACAAAAGCTAAGTGAATGAATTCCTAACACTAACAACTACACAAATCACTTAAACACGGAAGTTATAAAACATCTCCGGTTGGGTAATCACTTATTTGAGAGGATCGGCGACTTTGCGGGCCTTAAACCATGGTCGGCCAAAACCACGGTAACCGATAGCACTGTATCCAACACCCCGGGAAACTCCCTCCCCTTAACCATGTAACGCATACAGGTAAGGTCGGATACCCTATTAGTCGATACACTATGCCCAGCCGTTATCCATCCGACACTGACCTCGTCCCGAATGTGCACATAGTCATGTATGGTATTCCCTAACACTAGGCATACAAACAAGTAGACTAGCTACGAAAAAAACACCGCGAAAAACGTCACAACTGAGTTCCCAGTCGCGAACTCTAGTTCACGATCGCGAACTAGTGTTCACGTCGGGAACTTCGATCGTGAACTACATCGCGATAAACAACCAACTTCTCTGAGGCTACTTCCCGATCGTTACGTGGAGTTCGCGACGCGAACTCCCCTTGTCTGGTAAAACCTGCGATTTTTCACTAAAAACCAATACCAAACCAAATAAACCGAAACCCGAGTTGTAGGTTGAATCCACTCACCTTTCAACTTCCGTTCCTTAACTCAGTGAGCTAGTATCATTGAGTATATATCCTTCCCGGTTCCTGTCAACAAGTATACCGAGTTAGTGATCAATCCACCGAAATGTCAAAATTGATAATTTTAACCAACCGCAACCTAAGGCTCATAAAATACATATTTTATGACAACACCAACTTGTATAACAAATACAATTCACCAATTAGTCATTTATAAACATATAAACCGTTCTATCACTAATTCATCCAAATGGGCCAAAGACCCGAACATGACTAAGTTACTTCTACAATTCCATCAACTAGCACACAACTTCTAGACTAGCAATTCACCATAACTAGCAATTCTATTGAGTTCATAACTATCACAAGAGCAAGTATCATACTTGCACAATCATTAGCTAACTATTTGACCCAAACACTAAATAGATCAATTCACACAATCAACGATACTAGGTTTTTACCATCCATAACTTACCAATCATGATTTCACAACCTAATAAACAATTTCATTCATTCAAACATCAAGAAATCCAAGATTTGTCAAAACCCACCTTCAACTTCCACCATTAATGGAGGTTGAAGGTGATTTTCACCAAATCTTGTATTCCCTCAACAAACTACCATACAAATGGTGCAAAAGCTTGCATAAACATAAACTACAACATCCATACCAAGGTTCACCAACAAATCATCAAGCTACATGAACTCTAGTTCAAGCCCTAGTTCAAGAACACCAAGAACAAGCAAGAGAAATGATGAAACTTGCTTCTAGACTTCTTCTACACAACTTGGGTACGAAAATCGGGTCCTAGCACCAAGAACAAGCTCAAGGAAGATGATGAGCAAGTAGAGAGAAAAGATGGAGTCTTGCAATGGAATAGTGAAGATAAGGTTTTTCAAAAGGGAAAAGTGAAGAGGGAGTTACCCTTTCTCTCTTGGCCGGCCAAACAAGGGTGGTGGGACCCCCTTGTTGTCTTTTCTTTTAATTTAACAGTATATGTATGAAAAATCCATTTCTTAGCTAATCTATTTAAAATAGTAAACGGACTCCAATTTTAAAAACGAAAGCATTTCTGGAAACGATATTTAACAAAGAATCCAAAGAAATAAAAATCACGTTTTCATTCCAAATATATCACAAGTCGTGTATTTTAACCCCTTGGTTAAAATACCGCAAAAGACAGCAGGCTAATTAAATTAACTAAACATTTAATCAGATAATCATTTAATAAGATACCTTAAGGTCAATAAACTACTAGGCCGGGTTTTGGGATGTTACAATTTAGTCTCCACCAAACAAGTATGTCAAAGCCATCGTATAAGTCAACTCGTGGCTCTTTTAGATATTTTTTTAGCTCGGTTAATGTTGAATTCATCGTACTTTTACCTTGCGTTAGAAAAACACTTAATAAATCATTACCACAATGACTTGATGATGTACCTTCCTTAGGTATGGTTTCATTTGCCTCATTCGGATTTTCCACGTCAAACTTTACCTTGTATGTTTCAAACAAATTTCCCATATTCTCCTCAACCGTTTCTACCATTTTTTCAACCATTTTTAGAATATCTTCATCGGTCGTTTCGGGTTTCCTAACTTGGTCGAGCAAATACTTAAACCCATACCCAATAATTTCCGACTTCATGGTAGGATATAAAATAACGGCAAAATACATATAATGGTTGAGATTCGTAAAATCACCCCAATATTTTGTATACTTCGCCAACATTTTAGCCACCATACTACTAAAAATTAGGTCACTATCCCACGTACGAAGATGCTTCTCAACATCTAAAATTTCACCAAAAAATTTATGACTAACCGGTCTAGATGAAGCCGACACAATTTCAGTTTTGATTTTAAAATTTTCCAAAAAATCAACCATCTTTTCACAAATTTGAAAATCATAACGCTCGGGAATGTGTTCAAGGTCACGAGAATAAGAAGAGCTTTGTTTATTGAACATAATGAACCCATTTTTCAATCCCACGGCGGTTTTAACATTTCGTAAGTCGAGTTCCACCTAGTAGGGCAATCCGAACACAAAAAACGGTTTGATACTATTCGGTTCTTTTTGACACAATCTTTAAACAAGTCAAATCTTTGACTAGAGTTTCTTATGTATCTAATGGCTAAACGTACCCTATCAATACATTCATTATACGCACTTAGACCGTCTTTGACAATTAAGTTTAAAATATGTGCCATACAACGGATGTGAAAATGTTTTCCATTATCATACAAATCTGACAACTTTTTAACCAAATACTTAATAGCTTTATCATTCGATGTAGCATTGTCAACCGTTATGGTCATCACATTTTTAATTCCCCATCCATTAATGCACTCTAATATATCCCTTCCAATATCTTCCCCTTTATGACTAAAAATAGGTTTGAAATTTATTATTCGTTTGTGCAATACCCAGTTATCATCTATAAAGTGTGCGGTTAAAACCATATAACTCTTCTTTTGGCAAGTGGATGTCCACGTGTCGGTTGTAAGATGGACAGTATTTGAAGGGTTTGATAAAAGTTTTTGCATTTTTTTCCTTTCTTCTAAGAAAAGTTTAGAACAATCCCTAGAAATAGTGTAACGGGAGGGCAAAGAAAATTTTGCATTTAAAGCCTGGGTATACTCGATTAACGTTTCACTCTGTACGAATGAAAAAGGAAGCTCTCCAACAACAAACATCTTAAGTAAAGCATTTCTCACTTTAGCATCGTCATATCTCCAATTAGTTAGAGTACCACTACTAGTCCCTTCATCAAATTGGCTACTCTTCTTAAAAAATAGATTTTGTTGTTTTTGGAGGTTAATAGGGTTATTCTTACATACCTTCATATGTTTCTTCATTGCCGAGGTACCGTTTACGACTTCATCCGCCGCATAGGTTTTGTCCGGACAATAATTACACCTTCCTCTTCTTAACTTATTAACGTCGTCATACGCTGTAAAATGATCCCAAACTTCGGATGTTAGTCGACTATTTTCTGATTTTTGCCTTGGTTTAATAGCTTTCCTCTTATTTGTTTTTTGCTTATTTGGTTTTTGCTTTTTTGTTTGGGGTTGCGTTTCTTCTACAAAGGTTTCGTCATCACTACCCGTAAGGTTGTTATGTGGTTCACTCTACATAATCAACAAACAACAAATTATTCCACATGCACATTACAAATATAAATCTAATTGACATTTAAGGTATAATATTCAATTAATATATACATAATAAAAAATCAACGCAACATGCACAATTGACGAACGAATACAGAATGTTCCATAATACTCCCTCCGTCCCTAAATAAAGTTCCCATTTTGCCTTCAAATTTTGTCCCTAAATAAAGTTCCCATTTCTCAAACATAAGGGCCACTTAATATAATAATATTATTACCAATACTTTCACCACTAACTATCTTTTAAAACACTTTCTCTCTCCAATCAAACCTTATATTTTAATCAAAAGTAATACCAAATACCCCACCACTAACTATCTCTTAAAATATTGTGCCCACCACAAATGAGAACTTTATTAAGGGACGGAGGGAGTATGTACTTAAATCAAAATATAATATATAATTTTTGCTCAATCACAAATGTTCCATAATGTATACGTAATACAGAATCTATACACAAAAAATACAGTATATATACTTAAATCAAAATACATAATATTCACCTCTGATTGAGAATCTAATCCCGACATACTTGGAGAAGAATGACGATTGACGAACGAATAAATAGAATTCGAATTCTGATTGAGATCGAGCTGTACGAGAATCACGAATTAAGAATGTAGGTTTGAATCGAGCAGCGTACGATTGAGCAGATTTACGAAAGAAGGTTTACGTCTTTACACTTGGAAAACCGACGGTCGTACTCGTACATGTAAAACCACATATTAGGCTAAATGGATGATGGGCTTGCTAAAAGGTTGTTTTGCTGGGCTAAAGAGTTTTGTTGTTGGGCTAAACAGTATACCGAGTTTTGCTGGGCTAATGAGTTTTCGGTCCAAGTTGGGTTTTCTTGGGTCCTTCGGTTTTTACCCGAAATGGACCGAAGTTTTCGGTTCCCCTAGATTCAGGACCGAGGACCGGACCATTGGATGCGGTTCTGGTCCGGTTCGGTTCGGTTCCTTCGGTCCCAGTTGGTCCCAGTCGGTTCTGGTCCATTCTGCACAGCCCTAACTGCTAATGCTTCATTGGATTTGAAATGAGTCTATTAATACAACTGCTAATGCTTCATTGGATTTTAGCATTTTTAATTTTTCGAGATGCTTACATTTACTCGAAATGAGTCTATTAATACAATTGCTAATGCTTCATTGGATTTCAACAAATTGTGGAAGCCTCCACTAAACTGTGAGTTCATCGCGTTTGTTGAACCAACTACATTTTATTTAGGTATTAATTGGATATTTAGCTAATATGAAAACGGGTCAAATCAAATATTTAGATAAAGAGAAACGCGTCAACGGCCCAAAGTGTATTTGTAAATATGATGTTTTATGACTTATTAGTCCCAATATATTTACAAACCCTTTTTTCATGCAGATATGTGATTGAAGAAGAAAATGAGCTTACAACTATTAGGTAAATTTATTATTCAATTGAATAATATATGACATTAAACGTAGGGTTAATAAATGATAATTACTTGGTTGACCGATTTTAATCAACCTACTACAGCAATTCACCTAAAATTTGGCAGTAATTTGACCAGTAACTTGATTTTGGCAGCAATCTGAATTAACTGTTTGGGTGAAACTGTTTGGGTTCCGGGTCAGGTCATGTTATTTCGGGTTTAAACCCGATTATCTTAAACAATTATAATGACAAAATAAGTAGCATCTATTTGATCCACGGAATACCAAAATGGAGCAGATGAGTTTACATGTCCGGGATGATATCTGACCCGTCTGCTAATAATTGGTAGACGCCGGCTGCATTTTAATCTTTAATGTGGCTCAAAGTCACTACTTTTAATGTACTTCTCTTTTACTATTAATACACTTCTCTTTTACTATTAATACTTAAAAATAAACTTCTATCATATCAATAGAATCACAATTTATTGAACTGAAAAATATGTTCTTGTAGGTGTCTCTTTAACTACCAGACCAAACTCAGGTTTCTTAATCAATCCACCTGTTGGAGAACAACTACAACTGCGTACCTGGTATCATTTACATAGTTTTTTCCTTATCATTTACTTTACTGTTTTCTTGAAACAACAATGATATATTCAGTATATATATTTACAAAATAGGTATAATAACAATCGTGATGAAGTACAAGAGTTGCTATCAACAACAAATTTTCGCTCTGCAGCAACTTCAAATTTATAAAAATGTAAGCTAACTTATGACTTGAACCAAATATCCTATTATTATTTTATACGCAATATTTATTAATACTCGATTTATATCATCCACACAAAGGTAAAAACCGCCTGGATAAAAGGCAATTTATCTCTACCCGAACAAGACCGTAAACTATGGTACACTGCATGTTCGAATTGTCTCAAGTCTATAGAAGCAGACACAACTTGGGTTGTTACGTGTCCTTCTTGTCACACTGGATCAGAAATCCAACACATGTAAGTGTTAGGTATTAAACATGTTGTAATAGTTAGTCTAGGGGCTAAAGTGTAACATTGTATATAGGTTAGTTTTAATTACCAAAATGGTCCTAACTAACCAAGAATTGAGCCATGGTATAAATACCAAGATGTAAGGCTCAATTCTCTAACTTTTGCCATTAATCAATTTACATTTCCAGCAAATTGTTCTCTCTAACTTCTCTCTACTCTCTCTCTAAAAGCCCTAATCTCTCTCTTCTCTTTTATCACCAAAATCATCATCAAACCTCACTAAATGGATTGAATCAGTGATATTGTGCTTTTCAATTGGTATCAGAGCATAATTTCATCTTGAAAACGATCCAAATCCATCAATTGGTGTTAAAATCAGAAGAATCAATGGGTTTTTGAAGGTTTTTGAAGAAAAAGGGGTTTAAGATCAAAAATCAGATTTAAGGTACTATTTATTGTTATTATGGATTGAATAGCTTCCTTTTATTGTTATATTAAGCTTAGAATCAAGCTAGGATTGAATCTAATCCATACTGATGAAGAATTAAGAGTTTTATGAAAAACCATTAAAGCTTCAAAAACCCTTTAAATTCAAATTTTCGAATAGATCTAGGTTGTTTTTGGGTATTATAGTTGAAATGGATTGAAGGAAATAGTATTTGGGTCAGTTTGTGATTAAAATCAAAGAATTTGGGTAAGAAATGAGCATTTTAGGATCAAATTAGTGGGTTTTTAGTGGCTGTTCGTAACTGCTCTGCGTCAAGAAACTGTTCGGCCCGAGAACAGTAACAAGTTCGGCCCGAACATCATCATCAACTTCGGCCCGAACTTCAACATTAACTTCGGCCCGAACTTTAACCCACTTCGGCCCGAACTTCAAACCCTACTTCGGCTCGAACTTCAAACCCTACCAGACCCGAACTTCTATTTACACTTCGGCCCGAACTTCTTTCACACTTCGGCCCGAACTTCTTTGTACTTCGGCCCGAACTTCTTTGTACTTCGGCCCGAACTTCTTTGCACTTCGGCCCGAACTTCTTTTCCAAATTTAAATTTTTTGTTCGGTCGTTCTTTCTTCCAACAAGATATGACTTCCAAGGACGCCTTGTCCATCGGATCAGACACGAAACCACCTGTTCTCTACCGAGGAGAATACGGTCAATGGAAGAAACGATTTCTCCATTTCATCCTGAGCCAACAAGCTGGTCCATATATCCTCGAATCCCTCACAACCGGACCCGCTAAGTTCTATCGTGCTGTGGCTCCAGCCCCAAACACCGAACCAGCAATCCCTGGAGGTGTAATCGAAATTCCACCGGCGGAATACACTCAAGAGCAAAAGGATAGGGCTAGGGCGGATGTGTTCGCACACTCCTACATGCTACAAGGCATAACGAATGAAATCTACAGCAGCCTTGATAGCTTCAGCACTGGGAAGGAGCTTTGGGATGAAATTCAAAAGCTGATGGAGGGTACCGACCTGGGAAATAAAGCAAAGATGGTTTCAACCTTAAACGCCTATGGTCAATTCAAAGCTACCCCAATGGAAGAACTAGAGCAAACGTATCTTAGATTCTGCAACATGCTCAACGATCTCCGAAAGAACAACCTCATCAAAGAGAAGCTTGAGATCAACATCAAATTCATCCAATCCCTACTACCGGAGTGGGAGATGTTTGGAAACAGTGCAATGCAGCACAAGGATTTGAGCTCCATAGATATTCATGAACTATATGAGTACCTACATCAAAACGAGCCTATGGTGAAAGGAATCGTCAAAAACAGACAAGATATGACAGACACCTTGGCCATGTTGACCAAACAAAATCTTGCTCTTAACAAAGGTATCAACGAAGCAATGGTTGCTGCACAAACAAAAGAGGTGGTAAATGAAGAACCAGAAACTCTGATCCCAGCGGGGACACAAGATGAAATTGACTCAGTTCGTCAAGCCTTGGCTCTCATTTCCTCCTATAACAAAAAGTACTATAAGAAACCAACCAACAACAACCTTAGATCATCCTCCAATTTCAAATTCAGTTCCTCTCCTCAAACCCCGAACAACAAATCCTCATCTTCCTCCACCGAGCCACCTAAGAAATGTTACAATTGTGGACTGACGGGCCATTTTGCCAAAGAATGCCAGAAGCCAAAAGTGAAGGACTCAGAATACTTTAAACGGAAAATGCTCATGGCCAAACAAGTTGAAAATGGAAAAGTTCTACTGGCTGAGGATCTACATTGGTTGGAGGACTCTGATGATCAAGAGGAAGAGGAATGCACAGCAAGCCTGGCACTCATGGCGAGATCTAACGAACTCAGGGCTGCACTGGGCATTCCTGAGAATGATGAAAATGAGGTACACCCTTCTTCCTCTGACTCTTTATTAACTGATTCAGACACTGATGAATCAGAAAATTCCTTGTTTAATGAAAAACTCTTTATCAAAATTGATGAGAAATCACACTTGACAAAACAAATAACTGATTTAGAATCTGAAAAAGATCAACTCTTAAATGATTTGAGTGAATTAAGTCAAGTTTCTCTTCAAATAACTCACGTAAACAAGGAATTAGAAAATCAGTTGTCTACATCAAAATCAACTTTTCAATCTCAAATTACTGAGTTACAAAATGATCTACAAACACAAATAAATACAACGAATGCTTCAAACACACAAATCCAAAAATTAAAAGATGAAAATTTAGCCTTTCGTCGCCAACTTGAAACTCTTGTTCCTCAAGTAAATCAAATTAATACTTCAAATCAAAAAACACAAGAGTTACAACAACAGTTGTCAACATTTCATGCTGCTCACACCAGTGAAGTAAATCGTCTAAATCACATAATTAATACAAAAAATCTTGAAATATCAAACTTAAAAACGATGAAGACGGTATCAAATGACAAAGACGACTCCAAGCAGCTGATAAATGACTTAGCTATCCAACTCAGTCGAGAGCAAACATGGATGAAGTCTGCTGACATCAAAATGAAGGATTACCAAGATAAGTTGAAGGCAGCTGATAACGAAATTCAAAAACTAAATGAACAAATCATAAACATCACAAACAATTTTAACAAGGAAATCGATGAACAATCAGCAACCATACACAGTCTTACTGTCAAGAAAGAAAATGCTGACGAACACATCTCCAAACTGGAGCAAACGATTGTGAAAGCTGGTCACACTGAACAAACAATAAAATTAAATCAACCAAAAGAGTTCAGATCTTTCAAATCAAAAGTGGGTCTCGGCGCTGAGAACTCCCGTCCTCTGGAAAAAGCTGCTGATGTTGTTCCCACACTATACAATTACGATTACATGAACTTGGGGATATGGCAAAGCTTTCTTCATATGCCGGACGAGGAAGCAGAAATCGAGAAGTTCAACAGAGAAAAGAAGGAACATGCTCAAATCAGCTTTAACTATTCTGAATTGAACTATACATATGAAAAGAATAAAGCAAAATTTGAAAACAATGAGTACTTCCCGATTGTCACTCCAGAAGAATTTTCCATTTCTGATAATGAAGTTTTAAAACAAACAATTGAACCAAAGCTTTATGTTCCACCGTTGATTTTAGAAAAGAAAATTGTTCAACTTGAATCTGAAATTGACGACACTCACAAGGCCTTTGATAAAGAAAAGGAAAAACTTCAAATCAAAATACATAATTTAGAGGACACCATTTTAGAATTAAAAACTAAAACGAGCAATGCTGTTTCCAAAAATTCTAAAGCCTCTCTATTAGGGCCAGCACCGACAAACCCAGTTCCAACGATCTTGAAGAGAAGCTCTAATCCACCTATTTTGAATCTTGCAGATGGAAGATTAGAGTCCGGAGGGAAGAAGTCCATGAAGCAACAAGAAGTCAACAGAGCCACACAGTCAAAGAAGTCTATTCAGACTGGACCCAGTATGCTTAAGAAGCCTAGTCTACTTAAGAAGTCTAGTCCACCTAAGTCTGTAGTTTCATCTTTTTCTGTTCAAAATAAATGTAATGACTCTAGACAGTTTATTTCTCCAAAAGAAGCTCATGGCATGTGTAAAAACTCTAATTTTGTGAAAACTATTTTAACAGCTTTTAGAACGGACTATGATTCTACTGTTTATCGTCCTGTCCGTTACTCTCCTGATTTCGGTACTGTGTATGTTAAAACTGACAAATATGGAACAAAAAGATTTTTTGACAAAATTACAAAGAAACAGATAACTCAAACTGATAAACGTTTTTTTGTAAAACTTGGTGCACCTTGCAGTACTCATAAGAACATCGTCTATCATAAATCTGGTAAATTTACAAACACATGCAAAACGTGCTATCCATATCTATGCAAATCACACGTCACTAAACCAGCAAAATCAACTCAAAAGATTTTATCATCTCCACAAACTTCTGTTTCTAACAAAAGATCAAAAGCTCAAAAGCTACCCTCGAAACAATCAAAGATGCCGTCTAAACAACCACAAATTTCTGTTTCTCATTTCTCTTCTAGTCGCATATCTCCTAAGGGTAAAGCTGCACAAAAACTAAAACCGTCAGTTCTCCCCAAATTCGACAAACCATCCATTAAAACGTCTACTCATGTGAAATATACTTGGGTTAAAAACGAAAAATCTCAATGGATTATCCAATCCTCTGAAAAATCTCTCAAATGGATCATCAAATCTGAACTGCCTCCTAGCAGTTCACAAAAGCTCTAAATAGATCATCTCATAAAATCTGCATAAAACAAATGTCTCTAATCGTTCTGGACCCACACAAGATTGGGTACCTAAAATGTTTTATTTGTTTTATGTAGAATGTGTGGTACCTCGACTCGGGCTGTTCGAGGCACATGACAGGAAACAAAAATCTCCTGACCAACTTTCGTGAGAAATACTTAGGAACGGTCAAATTTGGAAATGATCACTTAGCAGCCATCTTAGGTCTTGGTGATCTTATCTGCCATAACCTGATAATCAGAAATGTTGCCTTTGTCGAAGATCTCTCACATAATCTCTTCAGCATCGGAAAATTCTGTGACAAGACTCTAGAAGTAAACTTTCGCACAAAGAAGTGTGCCATTCGGACATATGACGGGGATGAACTTCTAACAGGAACTCGTGACACAAACCTCTTCACTATTGATCTTAATGACCTTAGTACAACCGAAGAAGTCTGTCTCGTGTCAAAAGCTAGTGCAAATGAGTCATGGTTATGGCATCGACGTTTGTCTCATCTCAACTTTAAAACCATGAACAAACTCGTAAAAGGTGGTCATGTGTCAGGATTACCTGAGGTTGCCTTTGACAAAGATCACAAATGTTCTTCGTGTGAAAAAGGGAAAATGACCAAAAAGTCTCACAAACCTAAACCTGCTCCCAGTACTTCCAAACCTCTTGAACTCCTACATATGGACTTATGTGGTCCAATGAGCGTTCACAGTCTTGCAGGAAAACGTTATGTCTTGGTTATTGTTGATGACTACTCCAGATACACATGGGTCTATTTTCTTCGTTCAAAGGATGAAGCCGCAGAGATCATAATCTCATTTATCAAGAAAACTCAAGTGAACCTGGAATTAAACGTTCAAACAATCCGTACCGACAATGGTACTGAATTCAAGAATCGGGTTCTTGACTCTTATCTTGAATCTGCTGGCATCACCCATCAATTTTCCGCTGCACGAACTCCTCAACAGAACGGTGTTGTTGAAAGACGAAACCGCACTTTAGTGGAAGCTGCTCGTACAATGCTTTCATTTTCAAAACTTCCTCTGTCGTTATGGGCAGAAGCCATCAGCACCGCCTGTTTTACACAGAACCGCTCAATCATAAACAAAACACACAACAAAACTCCTTATGAGCTAGTCAACAATCGAATACCAAATGTTAACTTCTTCCACATCTTTGGTAGTCGATGCTTCATCCTATCTGATAACGAGAAACTCAACAAGTTTGAAGAGAAAGCCAAGGAAGGAGTCTTTATAGGCTATTCAAAGGATTCAGCCTCATTCAGAGTATACAACCGCTCCACAAGAATGGTCAGAGAAAGTGTAAATGTCTCATTCGATGAAACATTCCTGCTAGATTCAAGCTCAACTGGCATTGAAAGAACTCTACCCACAACCTCCACTAACCATTCATCCTCTCTGAATGATCTTGAAATCCTATTCCAACACTTCCATGATGAATATCACAATGTCAGACACCCACCCCCACCCCCACCCCCACCCCCACCCCCACCCCCACCCCCACCCCCACCTCCACCTCCACCTCCACCTACACCCCGACCCCCACCTACACCCCCACCTCCACCCCCACCTCCGGCAGATGCTCAATCAATCACAGCTCCGGAAATCAACACTCCATCCCCAAATGAGACACCATCACCTACCTCACCTGCTCCAAACTCACCAATACACACATCAAATGCAGGTCCTTCCACATCGACACAAGGAACTCAATCTTCACCAGTCGATCCCCCACCTCCCTCAGATATTATCGCTCCACTGGTGATTGATTTCTCTAAATTTCATCTTCCTCGAGTCGATCCACCTCCTCCGATCAATCCTCACAATCCTGAAACTGCAATCATACCACATCCTGCTTTCACTGATAATTCCAACGTTAACCCTGGTCAACTCCCACTTCCTCATTCTACCAAGTGGACAAAGGAACATCCTTTGGATCAAATCATCGGAAACCCAGCCTCCTCGGTCCAAACTAGACGGGCTTCAGCAGATGAATGTCATCATGCATCATTCTTAAGCTCCACTGAACCGAAGAAAGTCTGTGAAGCGCTTACCGATCCAGACTGGATAATTGCGATGCAGGAAGAGCTTAATCAATTCGAAAGATTAAAGGTCTGGCGCTTAGTTCCTAAAACCCCGGGATCATCAGTAATCGGAACTAAGTGGATTTTTAAGAACAAGAAAGATGAAAATGGAATCGTCATTCGTAACAAAGCACGGTTGGTAGCAAAGGGTTACGCTCAACAGGAAGGCATTGATTACGAAGAAACATTTGCTCCTGTTGCCCGCATAGAAGCCATTCGCATTTTCTTAGCATATGCAGCTCACAAAAACTTTACTATCTATCAGATGGATGTAAAGACTGCATTCTTAAATGGTATTCTAAAAGAGGAGGTGTTTGTTCATCAACCAGAAGGGTTTGTAAATCCCAAACATCCAGATTATATCTATGTTCTCGACAAAGCTCTTTATGGCTTGAAACAGGCCCCTAGGGCATGGTATGATGTTCTTTCTCAGTTCTTAGTTGAAACTGGTTTTTCAAAGGGAAAAGTTGATACCACATTGTTTATCAAACGACATGGGGAAGACATCATCCTAATTCAGATCTACGTCGATGACATTATTTTTGGGTCTACAAATCCGAAATATTGCAAACGTTTCTCCGATCTCATGATAAAACGCTTTGAAATGAGCATGATGGGTGAGATGAACTTCTTCCTAGGTCTTCAAGTTCGTCAACTTCCAACTGCCATCTTTATCAATCAATCAAAGTATATCTCTGATCTGCTGAAGAAGTATCTCATGGACGACTGTAAACCTATCGCAACACCGATGTCCACGACTGCCAAACTAAATGCTGATCTGGATGGTAAACCGGTAGATGTGACAAACTATCGGGGTATGATTGGATCACTACTTTACTTAACGGCCAGTCGTCCGGACATCATGTTTTCAACATGCATCTGTGCTCGGTATCAGGCTGCTCCCAAAGAATCTCACTTTCTGGCAGTCAAACGAATCTTCCGTTACCTGAAAGGCACCAGAGATCTTGGTCTTTGGTATCCCAAGGAGACCTCGTTTGATCTTTCTGCCTTCTCTGATGCTGATCATGCTGGGTGCATGCTGGACAGGAAGAGTACATCTGGGGGAGTTCAATTTTTGGGAGATAAGCTAGTCAGCTGGTCATCAAGAAAGCAAAACTGCGTATCACTATCAACAGCTGAAGCAGAATATGTTGCCGCCGCTAGCTGTCTGTCCCAGGTGATATGGATGCAATCACAATTAAAGGACTACGGCTTTTCCTATAGCCGCATTCCTTTATATTGTGATTCCAGAAGTGCAATTGCAATATCTTGCAATCCAGTTCAACATTCTAAAACCAAACATATCGATCTTCGATATCATTTTATCAAAGATCACGTTGAACTGGGCAATGTTGAATTGTACTTCGTATCCACCGATTTTCAATTAGCAGATTTGTTTACCAAGGCTTTGGACGAAAAACGTTTTAATTATCTTGTCTCAAAGCTTGGTATGCTAAATCTCAAAACTTAATTGTCTACAATTCATATTTTTCAAATTGTTAAATCGTTGAATTCTTCGTATCATCACAATGGCTTTCAAGAAACTCGTCTTGAAACCCGATCGTCAAATCGTCGTCAACTGTCAATGGAGAGATTTCACTCATCACATCAGTATCGGGGGAACTGATGCAGCGTTCCTTAATTTCGTCTCTCGACAGTCATTATGAGTTCTTCTTTATTTTATTTTTAACTAGTTTTTAATTTCATTTAATTTTTAATGATTTATTTTACTTGTGTTTCCTTTGTCATTTAAATTAAAAAAAAAAAAAAAAAAAAAAAAGGTGTTCTTCGGGCCGAACTTCGTACTGTTCCCTGCCCGAAGTCTTAGTCGGTTAAGAAGCTCGGCCCGAACTTCTCACCTATAAAAGCTCGGGTCGAACTTCACTCTTTCACTTACTCTTCCTCGTCTACACACACTCGACACCGGCGAAAACACACACAATCCCCGCTCTTCCTCGATTCCTCATCATTCGAACTCAAATCGAATCCCAAATCGAAACATCGTCTTCCTCAACTACTTTCGGTAAGGTTTCCACCTTCAATTTCATACCATTTAACCTTCGTTGTACAGGAATCGATCGACTGAAGTTCGGCATTCTCTAGGGTTTTACTTTTGCTGATTTAGGTCGATCTAGGGTTGGAATCAGTATACTATGTTACATAAGTTGCTCGATTAGTTAAACCAAACCCCATAGGCCAGTTTTTACTGCATAAATCGAACTAGGAATGCCAGAATTTGCAAAACAGTTTAGAAATCCTCGATCGTAAAAGTCTTCGGCCCGAACTAGTGTTCCAAGTTCGGCCCGAACTTGTGTCACCACTTCGGCCCGAAGTTCCTAAACAACTTCGGCCCGAAGTTCTCCCTCAATGTTGTTCGACCCGAAGTTGTAGCATGTTCGGCCCGAAGTTGTTACTGTAGCTCGGCCCGAACTTCTTTTTGAAAATTTTATTTTACTAAGTTTTTTTTTATTATTTTCTTTATAATTATAATTTACTAATTTTCATTTATTAAATATTTTTAATAAATTTAAAATTTTTATATTATGCTTATATTTTAAATACTATTAAAATTACTTTGAACCCTCTCGTCTCGATCAGTGTGAAACATCATCGTTACATTTATTAACACTGTGCACTAACATTGTTTATTATTTTGTGCCTTGTGTCCTTAGAGTCTAAACCACAGATGGCGGCACAACATATCCTTGACGAGAATACACTGCTTCCTCCATACATGCACAAACCGATGGCGGAAAACAACCCGTACTGGTCTCCGGAAGAAGAAATCTCGTTCTCCATCAACTTCCCGATCCATTCTCATGTTCTCCAACGCCATCCTCTTTTCTACTCGATAAATGCCAGACCATCAGTTCCAGCGGTGTACGTACAACAGTTCTTCGCAAACCTAACCCTGGTGACATCAACAACTCCCTCACACTTTGAAACCATCATTGATGAACAACCAATTCGCTTCACAAAAGATGATCTTTATGACATCTTCCACTTACCTCGTGCCGACTCAAGACCACCACTGACAGCATTTGAACCACAGCTGCCATTCGAGGAAGTGTATCTCGGAATACACGACCTAGGTCTAGACCTTCCTCGGAACACTATTGACCTCAGAGAATTCAAGAAGAAAAATATGGCAAGGAGCTGGTCCCATGTCTTCACAATCTTTAACCGCACCATGACACCAAAGTCAAACGGTCACGACAGGGCCTCAAAAGAAGTACATCATGCCTATCATGCCATGTGCTACAATCGACATTATGACTATGCTGCCTATTTATGGGAAGAATTCAAGCTCTCCAAGTCAAAGGAACCAAAATTTCTGCCATTCCCGAGGTTCTGGTCTATCATGATCGCACATTTCATGGAACGACATCAAAACATTCACATCCGAGATGTCGCACAGAAGTTCGTGCCCTCAAGTGTTAATTTTCTACGAAGCAACAGTGGTACAACTGCAGTCCCTGATGCCCCGATACCTTTACCACTCTTTAAAATTGCAAACTTCAATTTGGAAAGCGTAAACGAATACCGGGCTCGTCATTATCCTCATTGGATACCCGAGAGAGTACAACCTGCTCCTGAACAACCAGCTGCAACACTACAACAACAACAGGCCCAACCACACCAACCACCACCAAATCAACCACAACATCGACGTCGATCCGCAGCACAACAACCACTGGCTCAACGTCGTACAAAACGCCTTCGCATCCAATCCGAAGATGCCTCCGGCAGTGGGTCAGTTGCCACCATATCTTCTCAACAGCCTGAACGTCCACCAACTCGACCCATCAGACGTCAACCCACACAACCAGCTGAACCTTCCTCTTCTTCAACATCAACAGATTCAGCTGCAACGATCTCTGACCGACCAGATTCACCACCTTCACCACATGGTCCACCTTCACCACCACAACATGGTCCACCGTCACCACCACCACAAGGATCCCCAAATCCCTTTGATGATCCTATTTTCACGGATCCTTCTCCACCACACATTCAACAACCATTCACCTCAACCATCCCGACTATCGAAATAACCCAACCACCAATCCCAACAACCATTCCGACGTCAACAACCTCCGTTCCACCAATCACATCAACAATTCCCACAACCACCGTTCCTCCTATCTCATCCCCCATCCCAACACCCTTAACAACAGTTACCACAGAAACAACCACAATTCCAGCTTCTACAATCACTTCTACAACAATTACAACCACTTCTCCACCAGTCACCACCACAACTCCACCAGTAACAACCACCACTCCACCATTAACAACAACAACTCCACCTGTAACAACAACAACTCCACCATTAACCACAACAACCCCACCAGTCACGTCCACCACACCTCCATTAGACACCTCACTTCCCCCATTCTCCATCTTCACGGGTTCTGCCTCGAGGGTCGTTACAACTTCAACTGCAACGATTGTTATGACCCTCCCTCAACAGACCACAACATCTGAGGCCACCACCACCACCACAACTGAAATGCCAAATCCTGAAATGCAGCTCATTCCTCATCTAACCTCAACAATCCAATCACTAAGTACGAGGTTGGAGAACATTGAGAGTCGGCTGGCCACTGCTGCTCCTCTTCCACCGGTTTCGGATCCATTAAACCGAGAAATGCTCCTGGAAGCATCCCGATCATTCACAATAGAACAAATTAAAGCGATGTTCAACTATCGCTTAGAAGAACTGGTCGAGCCATGCAGGCAAGGATCCCTTATATACAGAAGACCGGGAGACCCTGAGGATGATCCTCAGGGAGGAGGAGGACAAAGGAGAATTCTGGAACGTGGTGGATCCAGTTCTCAACACTCAGGTGGTGCAAGTCATTCTCAACACCAACCCAGCTCCTCTCATCAAACACGGGGAGGAGGCCAACAAGATTATGAATATGTACATGACTGGGCGATTGTTGAGTTTGATTATAATCAGGTGCTGAACGTTGAACCACTCAACCAGTGGCGAGTAGATGAGAGTGAAGACATCTTGCCCCAAAATAACCGTAAATCCAGTGAGATGACTGAAGCCGAAAAGCTTGAATCTATGCGTCATCTCCAATCTATAAATTTTGAGGTTGAGAACAATAAAAACGACAACGTTAAAAATGTTCTGAGAAAAGAGGCGGATACAGTTATTGATTTACCTAGTGACCCGGAAGAAGACAACATCGTGAGGGATGCTTTTAACGAATCAACTCAACCTGCCACCTCCCCTTCAAACGATGACTCCGACAGCGACAAAGCAGGGGAGGATGAACCATTTGACGTCAAAAGATATCCCTTCACCCGTGAAAATTATCACCGTTACTTCCGAAACTATGATCAACTGGTCGCCGCCAGAACTCCAGCACCGGCACCACCAACTGCCTCTCCTACACATGATGTGCCGGTATTATCATATAGCGAGAAGAGGGCGGCGGAAAAAGCTAACAAACGCCGCCTAAAGATCTCCAAAGCGTGCCTCTTTCAACAAGTCAAAATGCCATTTGTTGAAGATCGTTTCTCCGCTATCTTCCAGGAGACAGAGCTACCAATAATTTATCAGGATTTGTACAAAGAAGTGGTCCTACCACACAGAGAAAAGAAAATGTATTACCTAACAATGCATTACCTTAGGGGCAAAACCGATCGATACAGCAAATTCCCGATAACACAACTCCTGGAGACAACGATCGACCATTTTTCAGGCTACTACTGGTATACCATCTTCCACATTCGCAGAGCAGACGATCAACTGTACACAATTACTGAAGGAGACTTCTATATTCTTGAACCTCGAGATATAGAATTTCTTTACAACACAGTACGCTTACTTCCAGACACCCCTCATCCAATTAAAAATCATGCGCGAAATTTCGCTCAGGCTGCTCTGAAGCGCTTCATGCTGGTTAAAACTCTTGCTGCTCGAATGGAAGATGTGCAGATGGCTGTTGAGAGTGGTACAGCAAAGGTTCACTTAGCTGCTCCTTACAGATCACTTCCCTCCGAGATTCAAACTCAAACTCGGAGAACAATTGTTCTAGGTGAACCCAACTTGGGAATGACTTACACGAACTACTTCAAAGAAAGAGTATACTTCCGTGTGTCAGACATTGCCAAGTACTGTGACGGCACATTGAACATCCTCAAGAAGAAATTGGAGAAAAAGGGGAGGCACATGAACAGAGATCCCAGCAACCCAGAAAACACCTCTCTTCGAAGCAATATTGAAACACTAATCACTGCCATTAAGGAAAGACTAAGCTGGCGCATAGTGATTAGACACTTTGAGGTTCACCTGGGTATACGAGACAGAAGAAAAACGCCTACCTACACAACTGAAGTTCCTAACATGCCACTACCTTTCGGTCAATATCATGGGCTCAGATGGCAGGACGAATCAGTTCAGCGCCAACAACCGTATGAAAGACGTGGGCGACATTAACATTCAAATGCTGGGTGGCACTTCACCTGTTCCAAAATGGCTTCTGATCAAAACGGATTCAGAACCCGCTCTTAAAAGAAACCACAAATCTCAATCAAGCTTAACCGCAAAAACTCTCCTTCAACCCTCCGACAATGTATAAGGTACGTCCTTCGATCTCAAAACTTGTCAATACTTTTGTTTTGTCGAGGGGGAGAAATATTAATTCTAGGGGGAGAATTAGTATTTCTAGGGGGAGAAAATTCAGAAAAATAAAAACAAAACACCCAAATAAAAAGTTTTATGTTTGTAACGTTAGTCATAAGTTGTTGTAATATCCGTAAACGATCTCTTTACTAGTTCCCTAGTAAAGATAGCATCTGTTTATTACAACTTCTTTTAATTCTCGTTACTTACTACTTCAAAAGACATACATTCCCATGGTTTGCCAGATCCGGCCACACCTTCCCAGGGAAACATTTCAGCCAACTGGTAAATGTGACGGTTTAGGTCTAGGGTATAGAAATAGGTGAGTGCAAGGTGATGTGAAAACATGATAAATCAAAGAAAACACACCTTTGAGTGCATCCAAAACGTTAACAAACCGGGCAACAATACAAATAGGTGATCATTCATAAGTTGAATGTTTCACTAGACTTTACTAGCCCAGTAAAGCAAATGCACACCACCACCAACTACTCAAATTCCTCTCAACAGGGATTTGTTTCATTTCATTAGGGGACGTAGCACAAAATCTACTGACTACTCATTCGGAGTATGTCGGTATTGAATCATAATAACCTCCTGCCCCGGGTTAAGTCTCTTTGTATGCACAGTGTGTCTAGTTCTCACCCCCAAGAATATTTCCAATATAGGACACCTGCACTACAAACATGGATCTCCGTGAATCCATCGGAACACTCGTAGTGGCATCACAATCTGATGTTTCACGAGGATCGAGTGGAAATCCTGCTAGAGCTAAAATCACGCCAACTCTAAACGCAGGTCACACATTTGAATCAACCGTTGTGCAAACGACTAACGATTCATACCGTGTGCTAACGGATACTCTAAGTGAGTCCGGTGTTACCTAAAATCCATGTGAAACTCCTAAAACGAAACATCTTCAAAAAGCTGATTAGAATTGCACTTGAGCGTAATAGTCCACTCTCAAATAACTCCTATGATCTGCTATATCCAGCATGATCTTCCCCGGAGCCACCGACAATATAGGAACTAAAAAGTGAGGGTCCTAGGTCTAGGTGAGCAGAATCAAGTATCATGGGATCTTGATTGGGGTGCGCTGAGGTAAAAATTGAGAGGGGGTATGAAGTATGGAGTGCAAATCAGCTTATCACATGGTAAAAACAAAAATGAGGGTGTGGTTGAAAATGAAAAAGTGAGTTGAGTGAGGAGCGTGTGTGAAAGGGTTAAAGAAAACGGAAAACCCTCCCTAAACCGAACAAATGACCGGGTAACCTTATCTATATTGGATTGCATATTTTGCTTTCTGATTAAGACATCATGGACCCAGTGATGCAATGCACAACCCCCACTGACCACTCAAGTACAAAAAGTACTTGTTTCAAAATCACGGAGATTACCACATCCGCTATCGACATCTCATTTGGAGATTGTTGATATTGAAAAAGAGGACCCACCTCCAGTCCTCGCCTTCGTTTGTCCACGTATAGAGTCTAGAACCGAATTAAATTTCTCTAGGACACAGGCACTCTACCAAGCATATCTTTGAGATATTTCCGGAACATTCATAGTGATATCAAAAATATTGATATTCCACGATGATTGAATGGAAATCCTACCAGTGCTAACATCAATGCCAACACTGAACGTAGGTCACACAGTTTCTGTAACTGTTGTGCAAACAGGCAATCTATGTGATCCTGGGTTACCCTGATACATTCTCGTGCGAAGATCAGACGACCGTACTCCATTGCTATCAACAACGGTCATTATGTCTGATAGAAGATCTGATGACTGTACTTCAATCTTATCAAAAACAGTCAATACATCAGATAAGGGATTCTATGACCGTACACCAACATTATCAACAACGGTCAGAAAAATCCACAACATATCAACATTCCGCACTGCTTCAACTTCAACAAACATCAGGAACCAAGGATCTGCAGCAAATCGACAAACGCCACAACTTCAAGAAAGGACTTCCGCTGCTAACCGCTCTATCTATGGGTCTACATTCAGTCGATTTGTATGAAGACTTCTGGAATACTTTATATTGGTTGAAAAGCCGATTAAAAGTATGTCCATCACCGATGATTAAAGGCTGATGCTGTTTTATCAACATAACTGCTCAACGGTTCAATTCTCAGCTCCAGCCTTACAAACACAGAAGTCTTCAAAGATATGCAACCTAGTCTACTATTACAAAGGGGGAGATTGTTAGGTATTAAACATGTTGTAATAGTTAGTCTAGGGGCTAAAGTGTAACATTGTATATAGGTTAGTTTTAATTACCAAAATGGTCCTAACTAACCAAGAATTGAGCCATGGTATAAATACCAAGATGTAAGGCTCAATTCTCTAACTTTTGCCATTAATCAATTTACATTTCCAGCAAATTGTTTTCTCTAACTTCTCTCTACTCTCTCTCTAAAAGCCCTAATCTCTCTCTTCTCTTTTATCACCAAAATCATCATCAAACCTCACTAAATGGATTGAATCAGTGATATTGTGCTTTTCAGTAAGCATGAATACTCTTTTATCATGCACTAATAAAATACTTAATTTTTAACTAGCAAAATAATTGTAGGTCACGATTAACAGTTTTGATTACCGACGAAAGTGGAAGCACAAAATCGAACCTAAACACACCCGAAGTTGAAAAATTTATACCATTCTGCCCAAATGATCTGCAAATCTGTGATGAAACTGTAGATACCGAATTATACTTCATACCTTTTTTCTAACAAAAACTTTTATATTTATTATTGATGTATAACAGGGTGAAAATCTGCATGATGCCATCGCTGCAACAATAAATTCTAATTCTGTTGTAGCATTTGTTCGAGCTTATATTGTACACTTTCAAGGAACAACTGATATTAAGGTTAATATTGTCAAGGCTTACATTACAAAGTAAATGATCCCATTTTGAATGTTGGTCATAGTTCAAACATTGGTGAAAGCACATCAGCATCTCTGATCTCCTTCCCAACTGGTGAAGTTCCAAAACCAAATGTAGAAAATGTTGTTGATGAAGTTAATAATCAAAGGCCAAGCAAAAAAGCAAAGTAGCAATATCCTTCAAAAGTTTCTACCTATGTACTTGATCTTTTTGCGAATAGATTAGATATGTCTATTCGATATGTAAATATTGGTTACCTTTTGCGAATAGATTAGATATGTCTATTCGATATGTAAATATTAGCTACTTAATCTGACTGTCTATCTTTCGATGTTATCACTTTCATTGTATAAGTTATGAATGTTTATTGTAGATATCTTTACTATTCTATGTAAAACATGCTTATCAGTATCTAATACAATTTCTTTTATTAATTAGTTTTCCTTTTTCTTTTCTTTTGATCAAACATTCATTTTGCATACTTTGTTTTCATATAAATCACACGTACTTAAAATTCAATTAACTTTTAACGATACATGTTGATAGTCACACACATTCTTACCCACTATAGAACTATAATAATAAAGATTTTGTTTCCAGCAAAGGATAAATATTCATGTACTTAATTTGATCAACTTATATCTTGTTCTAGATTAAAAAAAATATTAATTGGACACTTCTTATAATTTGCTGATTCATTATATATCAAAAGCAGTTACATAATGAGCTTCTTCTTGAGATTAATAAATTATGCTGTACTACGTTCATGCCACCTTCCATATAGACCACCACCCCATCGATGCATAAAACGATTGTTGAGGGCCGTGGGCCCTCCAAACTACCTAGTGTTTCTTATTAGTGCTTAATAAGAAAGCCAGCCACGTGGCCATCAAAAGGCTTCTTATTATATATAGATATAGATATAATAGATAGATATAGATTGCATCTTCAGCTGATTATAGTACTTTTGAATCGTCATACAAGGAATATGCAGCGCTGATACGCTCCTTCAGGTGGTCTCCACTACGGATAGGAGGAAACCTACAACAATCAAATCTTTTTGTTACAAGAACTGACATAACATTAACAAACAATCGATTATGCATAATAATGTGAGTGAATTGTGTCACACTTTCAAATTGTAGAAATTCTACCATTTGATGCATTAGGTTAAACACGAAATTTAACTACAATAGGACAATCCTCATTAAAATAACGATCTTCGTGTGTTTGCTCGATCGAAAACTTGAGTGCTATTATGAATTATTATATTGTTGATTTCATGTTAACCTAACACATTAATTGTTCACACGTGATTCATTGTATTATCCACAAATTCTCAAGCATACGTACCGTGGAGGGGAGGACTCACTGCAGCAGCTTTCCAAGCACTCCACTATACAATCCGGGTTAGGATCGATAAAGAACGCAATCTGCATATCATATTATGGATCAATTACAATTACAAACACATGCTCAAAAATAAAAATAGTATATATTTGTTTTATGGGCATTATCTTTACTTCCCAAAAAAAACCAATCATATACGCGGGAAAAGAAAGTATTTAATGAAATTCGTTGAGTTGGAAGTATTTACAGAATAACGTTCTTCCCCTGTTGACATGACTCGGTGTAGTGTTGATCTGCAATAGAAATAGACGACTTAATTTTGGGTTATAATGATCAAATGTTGAAGAGAGAAAAATTCATTACCTGAACATCATATTAGTCCACCTCTCCAGCAAGTCCCCAAGATTGACAATGAAGGCTCTGCACCAACATAAAATACATTAAAAAACCGATAATAAAAAAACCAACCTGTTTGTGACCCATAATCAAAGCCTATTGTTTTATTTTTCTAAATATACGTAATATATTTCGGTTCTTACTAATAACTGAGACATATAATTATATAAACTCACCCCTCGACATGAACGACGTTCTCCCAAATTTGTGGTTGCTTAAGTTTTTCCCTGCACACCTACGAAACGGGGAAAAGAATTGATTAATCAAAAGATACAAACACCAAATATATTAATAAAAATAAACGTTATACTTAGGGGTTGTTCTATAAAATTATTCAAACGTGGGCAAAGTTTAAAAGTGTAATTCAAATTCTCAAGTGGATATTTTTTCCAATGTCAAATCGTAAAACAAATCAATCCAACTTTAGTTTGAAAAAAGTCTAATTGTAAACTAAATTAATCAAAACCTAAATTCACGTTGTTAGTTATTTAAAGAAACAAAAATTTTGAAGTTTAGCAAAATGTGAAAAATACACTACAAATTTTTATAGTAGTAACCTTCATATATAAAGTTCGTATTGTTAATTCATATCCGTATTCAGTTTTGTTATACTCATTCATAAAGAATTCTATTACCTGGAGGCCGGGAACACCGTTTGTCGCTAGAAGAGTGATCATTCCATAATCAGTATGTGCAGAAGCACCATATACAACCTCATCAGAAACACCCTTTTCACCTACATTTGAAACCATCATCATCTCAAATGTAAAGATTTTGACTTTTTTATGCAGGCTCAAATTAATGTAGAAGAGTAGACCCTGTATATTTCTGGAACTCATAATCGTGTAAAGAAAGGGTCCGCTCTTCTACATTTAGGTCTGCATCACTTTTTGTTAGATGTCTTAAGAGTTATTTAACCTGGATAGTGCAACAGTCGTAGAACACCGGTCTGTTTATCTATAGCCCCTATTTTCTCAAAATAGTCGTCATCTAGATTCAAAGCAAGCGCTATCAAAGAGCTCAATTGTTTCCCAACAGACCTGTTAAAAATGCCATATCCAACTTTAAAGAAAGAACGAAAACGAAAATTACATGATCGTTCCTGCTATTTAGGAAGTAGAGCTCTCCCCTAACACAATATTTATACTAGAGACTCCATAGATTCACTATAGAAGCTTGATTAAGAGATTACTTGGGTAACACGTTATATACTGACAAGCCTTTGGCCTAGTTGTATCAATGTGTCTCGATATAGACAAAAAGGTACATTAAAAGTGCAAAGTAAGTGTTCCCTCCATTACGGCGATGGGCCACCGCGACCAAACCTCTCTTTTTTCTTTGCTTTGGTGCCCCTGTGCATCAGTGGCTTGCACATTATGGATGGTAAGTGGTACATGTATTAATTAAATAAATTTTAAGGTTTGGTCGTGAGTTTGTTCACCACTACGGCCCGCTGCGGGGGTTTGGTCCGACTTTGTCATGTATCTAGTCTGAAGAGGAAAAAACTGATGTGACGTTAATATGAGACTGATGACCAAACCTGAGCTTGCTCACCATTACACTAGTCCAAGTAACTAGAAAGAAGCAACACTTACAAAACTTTGTTGAAGTAGTTCTCCATTACGAATTTCCAAGAGGGTAATATTTCTGCATTTTCCATGACAGATATTAATATTATGTTCTTGAGTTAGGGATGATAAGGAAACTACCTTCGGAAGGCCATCGATTTATACGACTCTTTTCAGATTGAGTAGGGATGATCTGGAAAGTTTCTTTCAAATCCCCTGTAGTCGAATCACATGAAAATTGACAGTCAGGCAACATACATCCTTCCGTGTAACATTAGGTAATTTTCATTCAAATAACTTGAGGGTATCTCGTCATTTGGAATGTGTTTAATTCAAATTATGTATAGGAAACAAGATAATTACTTGAGTGACTACTTCCTCATATTCAAAGTTAGTGATACATTGTTAATTTTCCGGTTTTTGAAACATAAAACTATAATGAGTGTTATATTACATTAAGTAGGAAAACTTTTTTTTGGAAACAACGAAGATATTATAAAACTCTCAAACTTAGCAAAATACTAAGAGGGAAAAACAATTACACGTGCAAACAATTAAAAATGAGAAATTCCCCAATCCACCCAATTACATGGTATTTTACTCTTATGTTTCACCCGTAAATATGATGTAGATATGATTTCACTAGCCATGACTTGTGCACCTTGTGGGGGAAAGATTCTCACACCTTTTAAATAAAGTGTTGTTAATAATATTTAAAATTGAAAGTAAAGGTAAATGAGTAATTTCACATATTAAATGAGATAGTTAACGAAAAGTGTATCACTTGTTTTGAATCAGAGGAAGTATATATAATGCATTTGGGACCTTCCCAAATCAGCAAAATTTAATTTATAACCAACACATTTCCAATTTGGGGACATATATGTATTTTATAAAAATATGCTGTTGTAACCGATTCTTCCGGAACGATGCTGCGACGGAGCTTCCGGATCGAAACCTGTCAACAACCGAAACTCTGCGTTAAATGCTCCCCGAGGGTGATCCCCGTGAGAACACTCCGACGCTCAAGTTAGAATTTTATCGACGTAAGGTCTATCTGATATTCAATGCATAAGTATAAGTAGTTGAGAGCATTGAATGCGAGTTGGACGTACCTCTAACGACTGCTAAGTATGCTCTTATATAGTTGAGCAAACGAGCGGGAAAACGTTCCGGGGGAGGGGCGGGAAGATATCGGCTTCCTCCTTTGACACGCCGTACCGGAGTGTCCGTTGGGTATTTGGGTAAGCTCAGACGTTATATCCGCTGGGTAATGCCTTAGTTCTTTCTCGGCGCCGAACGCATTAAATGCTTTTAGGGGGTTGTGCCCCCTAAAACCCGGATCTGCGTTGCTTCTCCTTTCGTCGTCTAGGGTTAACATCCCTATGTATTTGTCGTTATTTGGTTTTCGTCGTATGTGTTGAGACGCATCTCCTCGATTTGAAACGTTCCTTCATTGGTTGCATGCATCGCTCCGGTTATGCATGGCACCTCATTAAGTCCTCCAAGTTAAGATAAATCTTGCGGCCATGGTTTATTTTGACTTTTTCATTCGTCGTCTGTTTTCTTTCACTTCAACAAAAAGTTACCGTTACGCCTTTGTTACCGTTAGAGAAGCTTTGCTTTCCTTCTCTTTTTTGACCGTTGGGTTTTCTGCGCCTATTTCGCCTCTTGGACTTCTTCTCCTATTTATCTCTTGGCATGGGTACTTCTTTTCCTTTACTTGTCATAAATCCTCTCTTATCTGAACGTTTCGCTCTCTTTCTATTACTCTAACACTTCCTCATTCCCCCTTATCTTTTCCTTCATCTCTGAATTACCCATGAAGAAAGATAAAGGTCCGAAAGATAAGTCTGAAAAACCCGTCAAGGAGCGGCGAAATGCGTTAAATACTTCTTCAAACCTCTCCCCTGCTGATCTTTCGCAACTAATTTTGGATTACCACATAGATCCGTCGTATGATCTTCGATTGCCAGGGGAGGGAGATACTATTCGGTCTGCTCCAAATGGCTACGAGCCGGTGTATGTGCATTTCTTGATGGGAGGGCTACGTTTCCCGATTGACGACTTTATTCTTACTGCTCTTCAAGAATTTGGTCTTCATCTGGCACAACTATCTCCTAACGCCCTTCGTAAGATGATTGGGTTCATCATGCTTAGTCGTTCGTTGGGTATTACTCCTTCTGTGAAGTTGTTTCGGTATTTCTACATTATTACTGGACGTGGTGATTGGGCCACCATCGCTCATCGGCAAGGTCAGAGTGATTGTGTGATTGGGTTAAAAGACTCAATTCACGACTGGAAATTTGGCTTTTTCTATGTGAACCGTTCGGCTTTCAAAGATGTTGTGCTGTCATGGGGAAAAGTGATTGGTCGCGCCTCTGATCCCGTTCCCGATTTGTCTCCTGAGGAAAAGAGTCACGTTGCTGGCTTATCAAGCACTCAGGTTGAGTGGGATGACCCGGATGAGGTGTTTCTGGGTATGGCCGATCTGAGCCCTTATTACTTCCATCAAGGGGTTCGCCCCATTCTTGAATTTAATGGCAAAAAGGTTTCGCTCTTGGAACGTTTGGAGATGCGTAAGGGGACTCTGTTGGAAGGGACCGTTTCTGTTATTCACGGTCCTATTACTCCTTTCCTTCCGCCCGTCAGCGGAAGTACTAGCTCCGAGGCTACACATGATATGGGGAGAGGCGAATCTGAAGCTGATCCGGAGACGCCAGTGACCCGGTCATCCGATGTCGAGACTTTCCAAGGCTTTACTACTGAAGAGACGATGATACCCGATTCTCAGGTTGAACATCACCAATCACCAAAGGTTCGTTCTTTGAGGACCCTTTCTACTCCTCGGACGGAACGTGGAGCTGCTAGCAAAAGAGCTTCTGATGACGAACCCTTTCCTTTACAACGGCGTCTGAGAAGGCGTACCGAAGGTAATAAATGTTTTATGTTTCCTTGCCTTCTTTCTGTTGATTCGAACTGTAGCTAACAGGCGGCTTTGGTTTTCTTGATTCAGAGGTAAAACCTATTGAAGTTTCATCACCTGAAGTCACAATTTCGATGAGTCCTCGATTATATCCGGAGCCTCCGCTTTTAACTGCTGCTGAGAATGTTTCGTCTGTGTCACCACAAGTGTTAGTGCCCGTTCCGCGGAGACTTCCTGTTGCTCAAGCTAGCCTTTCTGCCGTAGCTATGTTTACAAGTCAACTATTTGGAGCCAGTTCGAGACCCTCCAGAGGTGCTGGAAGTTCACAATCTGCCCAATCATTCAGGAGCCATCAGCCTCCCCGTGTTACTTCAAGTATTTTTCTTTACTTTTGCTTGTATACGCACCTTGCGCTTTTGCTATGTCTTATTACTTGCACATCTTGTAGGTGAACAAGTACGTGTTGCTGAACCGGTATCTGCCGGAGCCATTGCTCCCGAAGGTTCTACGGAAGTCAGAGTTACTGCTCAGACTCTGGGCTCTCTGGACGCCCCCCCACTCATCACTACTAGTTCATCTCCACTTATGGCTCCGGTTCAAGCTCCAGTGTCTACTTCAGTAGTTGGTTTTGGTGGCATGCCTACGATTGACTTATTTTCGAAAGCCAAAGGCGATTTACTTGGTGCTATTGAGGTTTTATCAGAGTTGCAAGCCCGAGGTGTTCGTCAGGAAAAAGAAACTTCTGTTCTTCACTCTGAGTTTGCTCGTATGGAGAACCTGATTAAGACTGCTCAAACTCTTCATGATAAAGAGGTGACCGAGAAACGCTTGCTGCTTGAGGAGCATCGTAAACTGGAAGAGCGTGCTAAGGCCTTAGAATCTGATCTTGCCCGCTCTACACAGTTACTCACCTCTCATCGTGACAATCTTGCTGCTCTGGAGAAACAAAACGATGCTTCTGCTTCCCGTATTGCTGAGCTGGAGGCCGCCCTTGTTGAAAAAGACTCTCAACTCAAAGATTCAGAACATCGTTGTTTAGGTTTGGAGACTGAGAACCGATTATCTCAAGCGGAAGTGGATAGGCAGAAGAAGCTGGTTGATGCTCGCAACGATGATGTGCGTTGGTTGCTGCAGAAGGGAATCTCAGGAGTTATAGAGGCGTTTCTTTCCTCCGGGGAGTTTGTTGCTCGGAATTCTCGTCTGCAGGAGGAGAGCGTTCGGTTTGGCCGCTATCAGGGTTGTTTAGATACACATGAAGCTTACCCGGTCCTTCTTCATGGAATGAAGTTGATCCATGACCACCCAGAATCTAAAGACCGTATTGTGGAGCTTTTTGGCGAGCTGATAGGGTCAGACTACACTCTGATAGAATCTCTTGAGAATGGGGTAGTAAGCTTGGAGGAAGTGAAGGATTTAGCGACGAAACCTTCTTCTGTACCTCCTCCAGCGGGCGAGAGCTCCACTCGTGACCCAGCTGCCTAACTACTTTGCTTTTGGTTGTTTCTTCGTTGTGTATTTTGTGTAATACGTTAGATGTTGTCGTTTAACTGCTTTTGAATGCGCGTTTGTTTTGTGTATGCCAAACTTTTGAAGTTAATTCTTATGTATTCTACGTGCATTTTGGATGTTTATATTATGCGTTCGTCGTATTGTTTGTTTATTTAGTATAAGGCGTCCCTTAATTTAAACAAATCGTTTCGTTTCGTCGTTTTATCCTGGTGTTACGTCCAGGACGGATCTTTTGTAACTTTTCAGTTTGACAAAAGTCCTTTGCATAGCTATGATTCTTTCGTGCTTAAGCAGTATTCGTCGAGAATGTATATGTAAAAGACACATAAACGATTTGGTAAGATTTTTACACGTTTTTTAATAAGTTCTGCCTTCCTCAGAAAGCTTTCATTACTACCTCTTCGCATAATTACATGTTCGCCAGATCATCGTTTGTCTGGGTATACAGGAAAATTACATGTTCAGCATGCGATGCGGTACGTTTTTTTTTAAAAAAGAAAAAGACTAGAAATGAAACTTCCGGAGGTTTCTCATGTTCCAGGTTCGCGGAATCGTCGTTCCGGCCATAGTTTCCAGAACATACGAACCGTTCCTCCTTGCTTCCTTGACTCGATAGGGGCCCTCCCAATTTGGGCATAACTTTCCTGGTTTGAAATGGAGGCTAGCTTCATTCTTTCGTAACACTAAGTCTCCCACCTTGCAAGCTTTTTCCCGAACTTTTTTGTTATAATACGCCTCCGTCATTGCTTTGTACGTTGCCTGTCGCAGCGCGGCGTTTTCTCTCCGTTCTTCTACTAAGTCAAGGTTGTGCCTTAGTGCTTCAGAGTTTCCTTCTAGCCGAAAGCTTTCTACTCGAGGCGACGGCACGATTACTTCTATCGGAATGACCGCCTCTGTTCCGTATACAAGACTATACGGAGTTTCCTTTGTTCCTCTCCGTAGGGTAGTTCGGTATGACCACAACACACTCTGCAACTCTTCCGCCCAACTTCCCTGCGCCTTCTCCAGTCTTGTCTTGATACCCTTTAGTATCGTCCGGTTCGTCACCTCTGTCTGTCCGTTCGCTTGTGGATGTGCGACGGATGTGAAATTTTGCCGAATACTTAACCTTTCGCACCAACTCTTAAATGGGTTGTTTGCAAACTGCTTCCCATTGTCGCTTACTATCGTGTGCGGAAGTCCGAACCTGCATATTACTTGTCTCCATACAAATTTGACAATGTTTGCCCCGGAGATACACGCCATTGGTTCTGCTTCTACCCATTTGGTGAAGTAATCGATTGTTACTACAAGAAATTGCAGGCCTCCCGGAGCCTTCGGGAAAGGTCCTACTATATCGATTCCCCATTGGCAGAATGGCCATGGGCTGGATATGCTTACTAAGTTTGCCGGAGCTGTTGTTGGCACATTGGAGTATGCTTGGCACTTTGGGCACTTCTTCACGTACTCCTGAGTATCTTTCGTCATACAAGGCCAAAAATAACCCGTACGGAACAACTTTTGCGTCAATGCTCTAGATCCGGAATGCGCACCGCATAGCCCTTCGTGGACTTCTATGATCGCTCTACTTGCTTCTTCTTTGCTTAAGCATTTTAGCCATGGCGTAGAGTAACCCTTCCGGTACAACCTTCCGAACAGAATGGCGTATTTCCCAGCATTGACCCTCAGTTTCCTTGCGCTGGCCTCGTCGTTAGGTAGCAATCCTGCTTCTAAATACTGTCGGATCGGCGACATCCAACAGTCGTTCCTGCACATCACCTCCATTGCTTCTGACTCTGGTTCTTGGATGCTCCTTTGATGTAGGATTTCGACTAGGACCTCTTTGGTTAGGTGATCATATAACATTGAAGCTAATTTACTTAACGCATCGGCTTCCTTGTTTTTTGTACGCGGTATTTGTGTAATATTGAACGTGTGGAAGCTTGTTGCAGCTTCCCTCGCCTTTCTCAGGTATCTTTGCATGTGAGTTTCTTTCGCCTCATATATCCCTTTGACTTGGTTAACGACCAGCATGGAATCTGTGAATACTTCTATGATTTTTATGCCCAAACTTTGGGCTAAATTGAGACCCGCTAACAGAGCTTCGTACTCTGCCTCGTTGTTTGAGCACTTAAAGTTGAAATGGAGGGCATAGGTAACTCGTTCTTCGTTTGGCCCTGTGATAACAATCCCGGCACCACAACCGTCTCTCCCTGCTGCTCCGTCTGTGTGCATCTTCCAGATCTCCTTCCCGGCCTCGCTACTACCGATTATACGTATTGCTGGTTCTTTTCCTTCTTCAGCCACTAGCGCTTGTTCTTCTTCTGGTATTTCTACCAAAAAGTCGGCTAAAGCTTGGCCTTTGATACTTACCCGTGGTTTGAATGTGATATCGTGTTCCCCTAGCTCGATAGCCCATTTGGTCATCCTGCCGGATCGCTCCGGCTGGAGCAAGATGTTCCGTATGGGCTGATTCGTCAGTATCGTAACCGTATGTGCCTGAAAATACCTTTTCAGCCGCCTCACCGAATATACCAGAGATAAGATAAGCTTCTCGATCATCGAATAGTTGAGTTCCGCTCCTTGCAATGCCCTACTTACGAAGTATACGGGAACCTGTTTTCCTTCCCTTTCTGCAATGAGAACGGAACTAATTGCTTCTGCGTTCGTGGAGAGGTACATTACGAGAAGTTCTCCGGGGATGGGACTCGCCATAGTTGGTAGGGTTTTTAGATGTTGCCTTAGCTTTACGAGGGCTTCCTCCGCTTCGGCTGTCCATTCCACCTTTCCTTTTTTGGTGCAACCATGAAGCGTTCTGAAGAAGGGGATAGACTTCTCTGCTGACTTGGCTAGGAATCGTCCCAAGGCTGCTAGTTTCCCATTCAGTCTCTGGACGTCCTTCATCGTTCGAGGGGTGTTCGTATTCATCAACCCTTCCACTTTATCTGGGTTAGCTTGAATTCCTTGCGTCGTGATTATGTGACCCAAGAACTTTCCTTTACTCATGCCGAAGGAGCACTTCTTAGGGTTTAGCTTCATATTGATTTTTATGAGCTGTAACAAGGTTTCTTCTATGTCACTGAGTAGGGTCGCATCTCCCTTGCTCTTGATGACCATGTCATCGACGTACACTTCCAGGTTCCTTCCGAGTTGCTTTTCAAAGGCTCGATCTACTAGTCGCTGGTACGTCGCTCCGGCGTTTCGGAGGCCGAAAGGCATTTTGACGTAGCAGAATGTTCCCTTTGCGGTGTGGAAGGCAGTCTTCTCTTCGTCTTCTTGAGCCATCTGTACCTGGTGGTACCCCTTGTACGCATCTAGGAACGATTTCCATTGATAACCGCCTAACGATTCGACCTTCTGTTCTATTTCTGGAAGCGGATAACTATCTTTGGGGCATGCCTTGTTCAGATCTGTGAAGTCTACACACATCCTCATAGAGCCATCTCCTTTCTTCACCAGGACCGGATTAGCTATCCATTCCGGGTACTGGGTACTGCGCAACACCCCTGCTGCTACTAGGTTCCCTACCTCTGCGTTGACCATTTCGTTTCTGTCAATGGCCATTCCTCTTTTTGCTTGTTTTACCGGTGGAAATGCTGGATTCAGCCCTAGACGGTGCTCTACTACTTCTCTGGATACTCCCGTCATGTCTTTTGGCTCCCATGCGAATACGTTCTTATACCTTTGGAGTAACGTTTTCAATCCCTCTTTCAATTTCGAGGGAAGGTCTCCTCCTATTCGTACTGTGGTCTCAGGATATTCGGGGTTAACCACGATATGAACCTCTTCCGGTACTATCCATCTGTCTTGATGAGTTACGCTGTTACACTCCAGAGGGGGCATGGGTGCGCTCCGGACGGTTATCGTTCCGTGCTCCGATGGGAACTTGAGTAGGCCATGGACCGTGGAGGGGATTGCTCGGAGCTGCCACATACCGGTTCGCCCTAGTATCGCATTATACCGGGACGGAGCTTTTATAACGATGAATTCTGCGAGGATGGTCTTGCTTCGGGGCTCCTCCCAATCTGTTAGCATGAGTGGGAGGTGGATCTTCCCTTCGGGCCATACAGACTGACCGGAGAAACCCATGACTGGAGCGCCGGCAGGTTTGAGTAGGGCCTTAATATCCGGGGCTAACTTTGTGAAACAGTGATCATACATAATGTTTGCTGAGCTCCCCGTGTCAACGTAGATCCTTCTGACCATGGTTTTGGCGATGACCCCACAGATAACAAGTGGTTCCGTCCCGATGTACCCATCGGGTATCGGGTCCCCTCTTCCGAACTCTATTGACGTTTCTTTTCTTTTCTTCGAGGGCTCCTGAACAGGGGGCTTCCTTTCCGCAACAAGGACCTCTTCTACCATTAGTATTTCTGTATTATAGGCAACCGCGACGTTTTTTGTGGGAGGCTCTATGATCGCCACTTCTGTTCGTCCTCTTCCTTGAGCTTCTTTCTCCCTCTTGTAGCTTTCGCAGGAGGCTGTTGTGTGTCCCATTATTTTATGGAAATCGCAGTAAGCGTTGGGGTCTCTGGGGTATCGTTTTCTCGTGCTTCTTCCCTCGACAGGTCTTCGTACTTCATTTGCTGTATATGCTTCTTGGCGGTGGGAGCCATACCTGTCAGGGGTGAACTTCCCTTCGAGGTATCGTCCTTTGTATGGGGGCTTCCCTCCGGTAGAAGGTCTATGGGGCACCTTCAACTTGTACGACCCCGATCCGGTGACTCCTTTTCTCTCCTGAGCTTCAAAACGGAGTTTTTCGGCACTTTCTTCCTCCTGTTTTAGCACCTTGTTCACCATATTAATCATGTCGTCTGCCTTGACGAAATCTCTTTTTGACAACTCCCGGAACAGTTCGCCTTCTCTAAGGCCATACGTGAATGCTGCTATGATCAGCGAGTCCTCTCGGACCGGCATTCTTCGGCTCTGCTCGTTAAATCTCTTAAAATACATTTTGTTGGATTCCCCTTCTCGTTGCCTGCAGGCCATGATGGATTGAGACTTTTGTTGATATTTTTTCTGTTGTATGAAGCTGTGGCTGAATTGGGTAACAAGTTCTTCGAAACTAGCCACGCTTCTTTGGGGCAGACTGGACAACCAGTATCGGGCCGAACCTTCCAAGGTTCCTGCGAAGAATAGACACCACAACTTTTCGTCCATGGGTATCATTTTTACGGCCCATCGAAAGCTTGCAACATGGTCGTCTGGGTCTCCGGTCCCATCATAGGACTTTACTCGAGGTCCCTTGAGACCCGGAGGAATCGGTGTTTCATTAATGTCGTCTGTGAACGGCGACCGAAAGCTTCGAGATATCACAGAATGCTGCCGTGAAGGTTCCTCCTCGAGTTGTTCTACTCTTCCTTCCTGAATTGGTGCTCTTCTCTGTTCCGGGGTTTTCTCTCTCCTGCGTTCCGATACTCGTCTCCTTCTTTCAGGAGTTCGTTCTCTCCTCCGCTCTCTCTCCGGTTTCTTTCTTCCCGCGGGTTCCTGACTTCGGGTCCGGACAGGGGGGGTTTCTTCTTTATAAATTTCCTCTGCAGATTCTTCCGAAGAAGACTCGTCACCTGAATAGGTTAGAGTTCTTCCTACTCCGCTCATCCCTTCCCTGGGCCTCTGCCGACTCTTCTCTTGATCTCGCATCTTTCTAAATTTGCAAAAAAGTCTAAACTCTTCGATTTCTTCCCTCGTAGGCTCATCTCTTCCGGAGCCGGACGGGGGCGGACATAGCGTAGTGTTAACTACAGTCGATGCAGTGAGAGGAGGGGTTATATCACCCACCGTTCGTATGGGAATCCGATTTCCTTTCTCCGGAGTTGATTCGAGGACCATTTTGTTCACGGTCCCACGGATGGCGCCAAATGTTGTAACCGATTCTTCCGGAACGATGCTGCGACGGAGCTTCCGGATCGAAACCTGTCAACAACCGAAACTCTGCGTTAAATGCTCCCCGAGGGTGATCCCCGTGAGAACACTCCGACGCTCAAGTTAGAATTTTATCGACGTAAGGTCTATCTGATATTCAATGCATAAGTATAAGTAGTTGAGAGCATTGAATGCGAGTTGGACGTACCTCTAACGACTGCTAAGTATGCTCTTATATAGTTGAGCAAACGAGCGGGAAAACGTTCCGGGGGAGGGGCGGGAAGATATCGGCTTCCTCCTTTGACACGCCGTACCGGAGTGTCCGTTGGGTATTTGGGTAAGCTCAGACGTTATATCCGCTGGGTAATGCCTTAGTTCTTTCTCGGCGCCGAACGCATTAAATGCTTTTAGGGGGTTGTGCCCCCCTAAAACCCGGATCTGCGTTGCTTCTCCTTTCGTCGTCTAGGGTTAACATCCCTATGTATTTGTCGTTATTTGGTTTTCGTCGTATGTGTTGAGACGCATCTCCTCGATTTGAAACGTTCCTTCATTGGTTGCATGCATCGCTCCGGTTATGCATGGCACCTCATTATATGCATCGCAAGACTTGAACCTATAACCTTCATATTATAGCAAGGGGCTCTAACCAAGTGAGCTAATAGGAAAAATATTAATTATTAGACTGCAATCACTTATGCACAATATTAATCTATTATCTTTATTTTATATACCACATGCCACCATCATCACTACTCACCACCACTGTCACTACTCCCCACCACCATTGCCACCACTCACCCACCACGATCACCCTACAACTAGCACTACAATCACTACCACCGCTACCCACTATCACTACGCACAACCACCTAGCTACCGCCATCACTACTAATAAATATACTACCATCACTGCAAAATATAATTATAGGGTACCTGCCATCATATTACGTAGGTACCCCTGCTATTAGTTTAAATTAATAATTGGTCTTTATGAAAAAGTTGAATATTAGAGTGACCTCCACGTACATTATCAGACAATGCACTCGAACAATCATGTTAACGACACTGATCAACTAACTTAAGAATGACCACACGGTTGTAGAGTAACAAGTAACAACACACCTTTATAGCCCGTGGAATAATCAAGGTTCGCAGCGTAAATTGGAGCAAAACCTATGTCGTCTTCACTGCGAGCCAATTTCATCTTTTCGTCAAGTGGAAGTGAAAAAAAGTTTTTACTTTCATCAAACACATTTTGTAACAGTTCCTCCTCAACCCCATGATTGATGATGTAGAAAAAGCCATTGTCCATGCATACCTAATTCATTGGATAAGTCACTATATTTTCCAAATAACATCAATAAGCTATTAATTAACAAATTAATCCTCTTAAAATTACAAAGTCAAACAAGTTGACCAATTTGTTTAAACAACTAGGAATAGCTTGTTGTTTTAGACCCTTAAATTAGGATTTTGTAGGTGTATATATGCTTTTGTTCTAATTTTTATATGTTTTTGAAATGTATTTTGTTATTCACATTAACTTTTACATATAATATTTAAACTAAATTTGGCTGTTAAAAACACTTCTTATATTAATATTCGAGTTTGTGCTCGACATTGCATCATGAAAGGTCGTTGAGATATCAAGCCGAGCTCAAGTTTAGCCTAAAGTAATGAAGTCAAACTCAACTTGACTCAGCTCGTTTGTGGCTTTACTCGAGGGTATGCAAGAAATGCTGTGTTTGTTCTAAGTTATTAATTTGTTGCGTTTATATATTATGCTTATGAGTTATCAGCTAATAAGCTCATGAAAATTGTTTGGATAAGCTTATTTTGAATGGCTTATTGTCTTTTTTATCCAAAGGGATGAACCAATAAGCTCACTTTTTTAGCTTATTGAACATAATTAATTATAAGCTTAAGCTATACTTAGAAGAAGCTAAAACAAACATCCTTTAAGTTTCTTGAGTCTCAACACATGCTTACTAGTTTATATAAGCAAACGGGAAGATAAGCTACCATTCGATATATAAGTAGTTAGGTCGATCTGTTAGTAGTTACATATTAAATTATTAATAGTTAAAAGTTCTTTTAAACGTTTGAAAATACATCATGCTTGTAACTGTTGGATCAATTACAAACTACACAAAGCTAAGTGATAACCATGGTTTTCGAATTTGCTAGGCGTTAGTTAGTTGGTCGACTCCTACCGAGCGACTAATCGGTCTAGGCGAGGTCATGACGGATTGGAATTTTCTTTATTTAAAATATTATAAATTTTGATATTATATATCAAAGTTTACATATATAATATCAAATTAACAATGATTAACTACAATGTAAGAAAAAAAAACATTAATTTCAACATAAAAAATTGAGTTTTTTGTAAAAAAAAATAAAATAATATTAATTTCAACAAATTTTTTTTTTGAGTTTTTACCTACAATCCTTAACTTTTTACCAGTTTTGACCGCTTAAACTGTTATTAGCTAATTATCTCTATTTAAATATTTGAAATATATATTTAAAACGCAGTAAGCAAATCCTAGAAAAGACAATTGTAAAAAGAGAGAAATAAAAAAGGCCACATGCTTTAACGGGCATGCAAGTTGCTATCAACAAAAACACACCCTGCCGACCGCCACACCCACCCAATTGAAGCGATAGCCATGGTAACTTTGCTCTCCCATTGTTTGTTATTCTATATGAATATCTTTCGGGAGGTGCGATCGCACAAGACCCATGATTTATAAGAACCAATTTCTTTTATATATATTTTACATGTATAATCTTAAAATTTTGAGTTAACTTAATAATTTAATAGAAAAAATTAGAAAATCCACATTTTTTTATACTTCCTCCGAGTCAAAATAAGAATACACTTTTCATATTTGGGTGATTCAAAATAAGTGATAATCATGGTTACACCCACTAACTACTTATTTTAATAAAGTGAAATTACACATTTACACTTACTTTTACCTTTAAACATCATTAACCTTACTTTATTAAAAAATTGTGGGACTCATTTCATACTAACCATTCATTAATTTAATCTAACCCTTATTATAATCTTTTGCTTCAAAAACCATGAAACTAACAATTTAACACTTATTTTGATCCGCAGGAACTATAAATCTTGTATTTATATTAAGTCCATTTTCATCTATTCACACAGGACATTAATATTTTCAGAGAGGCCCCGGTCTTCTATATGACCGCCATTGAGAGCACCACAGGACCGCTGTTTGACCGCCTAGTGGGGGGTGGGCCGGGAACCCCATTGGACGTGTGAAACAGTGGTGATATATAACGAAGAACAAACAAAAAGTAAATCAAAAAACCTGGCGGATCAACTTCACGCTTGATATCCGGTCTGATGATGAAAGATCAACGACGGGAAGCTTCAGAGATTCCGCCATTGTTACTCCAGTTATCAGTTTTTCGTTTTCTTGGTTGCCAAAAAGATGAACACTACAAGCTTAAACTGCAGAGTTAAACGTAGTCTTAACAAAATGCTTTGCAAATTATTAATCTCATGAAACAATACAAAAGAAAAAGATAGACAAATTGAGCACGAATTGAAGACGATTTGATGAATAAGAGTACTCATATATATGATGAGAGAACAATGACACTTCAATTGTAGGCTGGGTTATTTAACCCTCTAAGTTTCGTGTCAATCATAAAACTAAACGATACTTTCAGTTTTTGTCACGTTAGCTGAGACTTCAACTGACATACTAATGGCAACTTTTAACTTTTTTTGGCCCCACTATTTATTTTACTTTTTTTATTTAAATAATACTATTAACTAATTAATTTAATAAAAATAAAATCATTACATTAATAGAACAAACATTAGAATAATTAAAAAGCATGCAGTTAGTTAAAAAAACACTAGTCTACTCCTCGTCATATTCGTTTTCCTCATCGTCGGCTTCTTCATTGCTCTCACATGTCGTTGGAGACCGATTCTGTTCGTTTTCTAGGATTTTTCGAGTGGGTAGAAGGTGGTTTGGTGAATAATATGTTTGTGAAAATGAAGTGTTTTGGTGAAACAAATTAATAATGTTGTGTGAAAAAAAAATGTTTTGAGTGAGTATTTATAGAGGCGAAACAATTGGAAAAAGTGGGTAAGAAACTAATTTTTTAAAATTTTTTAATGGCAAACAATATATTACCATTTTTTTTAAAATTCTTTTACCCTTCAACGATACACATTTAAAAAGATTGTTTTTTTGATAAAAATTGGCCCACTTCCTATGTCCTTCATTGCTCTGGATATTCGACCATTTCAACCATAGGCATCCCATCCAAGGGGCGTGCCAACGATGCATGCAAAACCGAATGGCTTCAGTTGCCAACCGACGTGGATATTGGCACCGGTCAAAGACGGTGACACTTCAAATTACAAAAAAGATCCTTGAACTTCTTGACTTCACAGCTGCTCTAAATTTCCGATACCGAATTCGAATAGTAAAAATCCACTATCGGACATCTGGATATCCGAAAATCCATATACCCGATTTTGAACAACTTTTTTCCAGTATGATCTTCAATTTCCACCTATGTTAATTCATTATTTTTCACTCAAAACCTGTTACTTACAGATCGAACCAGTACACCAAAAAAAACTCTAACAACCACAAATAAGATCAGGAACATCTTTCTAACTATAAGCTTGCATAACTAATTAACTCATATTTTATCAAGAGAAACCATCTGGTGATGGCCTAGTAGTAATGACTCTCGAATAACTTATTAAAGGCTACGAGTTTGATCACTCACTGGATAAGCAATTACTAGATGGTCAGTGGATGTTTGGAAAACAACAACGATTAGGTCGTGTATATAATGAGCATAAACTCAGGTACCTCGAAAAATTCCATATAATGATAATATCCTTTAAAAAGAAAAATATATTATCAAGAGAAAACCACGTATTGAAAACGTGTATGGGCCAATAGATTATTACAGAAAATAATTTAATTGATACGCTAGATTGATTGTCTAGATATAAAAACATAAAGATATTATATTTTATTGTCAACATAATTATATATACTTCTTCCGTTTTAAAATAAGTGTACAAATTAGCTTTCACGTTTTTTGAGGCAAAAGATTGTAATGAATGTTAAATTAGATTAAATTGGATAGTTAGTAAGTGATGAGTCCCGCATATTATGATTAAAGTAAGTTTAATAATGTTTAAAAATAAAAGTAAGGGTATATGAGTCATTTCACTTTATTAAAGGAGATAGTTAGTGAGTATGGGACACACTATATTTTTCCAAATAAGGAAAATTTCAAATTGTATCACTTATTTTGAAACATCAAAAATGAAAAGTGTATCACTTATTTTGAAACGGATGAAATAGTAATAATATATTTTATCATTTGATGAATAGTTATACTTCCAATTAAATTTTTACACATGTCAAATATAAAATTATGTTATTTAGTTTTATTTTAGAAAGATGATCACTGAGATATTTTAGCTTAGTGGTCAACTTTGTATTTCTAATGGTGCCACCTATAGGTCTCTATTTTAAAACTTACTTCTCGGTTTTTTTAGGGGTGAGCATGGGACGGTTTGGGACGGTTTTTAACTAAAACCAAACTCTCCCTAAAAGTTCGGGTTTTAAGAATTACATTCCGTTCGGTTTCGGGTTTTTCGGTTTCCGTTTTTTGGGGTTTTCTCAATAAAGCGGTTTGGTTTCAGGTTTTTTTTTGTTTTTATTTAAAAATTTACCAATTTTATACCTTAAAAAAATAATATTATGATCTAAACTTTCAAATCTTAACTCATTTCGTTTATAAATAAAATAAACGAGTAGTAAGTTTTCATATAATATAATTATAAGTTCAACTAACATAACTTTAATAGTTCCTCCGATTCAAAATAAGTGATACACTTGGGGTTTCACGGTTTTTGAGGCAAAAGATTATAATGATGGTTAAATTAGATTAATTGGATGGTTAGTGGAGAATGGGTCTCACACCTTTTGAATAAAGTAAGGTTAATGATGTTTAAAAGTAAAAAGTAAGGGTAAAGGGGTAATTTCACTTTGTTAAAGTAGATAGTTAGTGGGTGTGGTTCCCATTTTTTATGCCAAATAAGGAAACTTTTCAAAGTGTATCACTTATTTTGAATCACCCAAAAAAGGAAAGTGTATCACTTATTTTGAATCGGAGGAAGTAAGATTAAAGATAGTTAAATATTACCTATAAAATTTAATCATATATTTTATTTAAAAGATAGTTAAATATCAAATCTTTTAAAAGATAATTAAATGTCAAATCTTTTATAAATATACGAATATTTTTATAAAACTTGAAATATATATAATGGTGGGGCGGGGCGGGGTTTTCGGTCGGGTTTTTCATATGCCCCCGAAAACCACCCCAAACATTCATGTTTTTCAAAAATCAAAACCGTTGACATCGGTTTTTCAAATGGTTCGGTTTTTTCGGTGCAGTTTTTTCAGATTTTTCGATTTCAGTTCGGTTTTTCAGTTTTTATGCTTACCCCTAGTTTTTTTTTACTCTTTTATTCCAACTGGCAAACTACTTTTTATTTTCATCCATTTTTTCCATTAATGAGCATAATATGTTATATCTTAGAAATTATTATTTTTTAATATAAAATAATCTTAATATAAAATAATCTTTTAGATGTTGTATAAATATCTGTAAATAATCTTTTGGTATTATATGAAAACCCCCGCAACATTGTGCACGGTAAAAACCTACAACTTTATATTCTTTTCAATATATACTTTATTATTTATCAATAAATGTATATCTTTACACCCCGCAACGCTGATAATACAAACTCTATTAATAAAACATTAGCAAGATATATATATATATCTTAAGGTCCACAACCTTATTTAAGTTTTTTTTTTCCCCTTTTAATGTATAATTCACGTGGGTTTAAAGTAATGTAATTTAATTATCTGAAATGATACAGATTTGGTTAAATTAAGTGAAATTTTGAAAGGTGTAAATCTCTTGTTTGGTGCTATATGGTTTATTTCTTTTTAATTAGTAGGTCGAATATATTTGTGCTATTTAATGCATATAGCATAAATATTATTAATACGAGACAACATGGCCCGTGCGATGCACGGACTTTAATCATGATAATGAGTTATTGGTATCACGTGTAAAGTATGAACAAAACAAATTATGTTAGAAGAAAATGTAAATTAACAAAATATAAGTGTTTATATTAGCATAACACAAAACATGTTATTAATGAAACATAAGTGGAACTACAGATATATCTATTCTTTTTAAATTTTTAGAGGGTGTTTGGCAAAACTTTTAAAAAGCTACTTATTTACTTATTAACTTTTCTAAAAAGTTAATAAGTTAAAAGTTGTTTGGATTTGATAACTTATTGGCTTCAAAAATGAGTTTTTGAGAAGTAAGGGACTCCTTACTTTTCAAAACTCCTTATTAACTTTTTGAAAAAAAAAAAAAACTATAAATTAATAAGTTGGTTTGCCAAACATGGTCGTAAACACAAGAAATGAGCTCTATAATGATTTTGGTTAATTTTATTAAAAATTGGAATGTATATTAATACTTTAAATTTACCTAGTTGAATGCTAGAACTCTAAAATTATATCTACTAATTAGAATTTTTTTGTTAAATACTCTAAACGCTACAAAATGAGATCTATAATTATTTTCTTGTTTTATTAGAAATTAAAAAATAGTTTTATTAAATAACTAGAGAAACGTTCAAGGAGGTCCATCATCTTTAGGAAGTCGCAAGGAACAAATCTCAACCATTGATTAATAGGATCTAATGGTCAAGATTAATCACATATTTTATATACTAGCAACAAAACCCGCCCGATGGGCGGGTATGCTGTAAATTTGAGTATGTAGAAAAATTTCCAAAACTTTATATATTTCTAAATGACATAATAATCGATAGATGTGATGATGATTTTGTACAAAAAATCGATATAATCTAAATCATTATTGAATAAAGTTAATAAATAAAATACGTACGTGTGTTTGACGAAGAGGAAAAACCATCTACCATGTTTTCTGGCTGATTCTCATTGTTTTCAACAATATTTTTTCTTTTTCCTCATTTTTTTTCTTTATTATCTACCATTGCTTTATTTGTGGTAGAATTAGACCTGTCAATATATTATATCGCTATATAATATATGTAGAAAAATAAAATTAGAATTTTGAGTGCCAACATATGTCATGTAATTAAATTACAAATAACACAAATAATAATATATTTCACACAATAATAGGACAATTAATTGTGTTGGTGCTTTATTGGGTATTTGAATTTATAGTTATTAATATTAAATCGTTATCATTATTTGCCAAACTTTTATTAAAGATTGGATAACAATTTTAATCTTTATTAAAATGAATACCAGCCCATTTTGCACTTAAAACAGTCCAGCCCAATGAATTCGATATCACGTTTTGTCCGGCCCAAATCTGATTAAAATGTGTCAAAGTAATTCTGTCAAAAACAAAAGGTGATTCCAGCGTCTAAACATTCCGACCGTCGGCCTTGGAGACTCTCGCTCAAACATTCCGATCGTTACAGAATTACCAAGAACGAAGGTGGCTCCCGAGTAAAAGACCTTGCAGATCAGGGAGATCGTCCAGATAGAGGTGGTGTAACCAGAGATCGGAATATGCGGCTGTCGTTGCAATAACCCTTGACCGGTAATTTCAAAATTTAACTTTGGATTAAGAAATTAGGGTTCATTTTATACTTCGAAATAGGAATATAAATAAGATTTGCTAAATTCGAAAACTGATTTTACCATAGAATTTATTAGGGTTCAATTCGCCTAAATCGAAATAGTATTAAAAAGCATGAAATGTTCGTAAATGGTGAACTGATTTTAATATAGAAATGTGTAGCTAAAATTATTGAAAATTTCGCATAACAGTGGGGTTTATTTTGCTATTTTTTTCCATTTTAAGGTTTTTGAATACTTTTAACGAACACGCAATCATCGAGGTGTTTGTGATTAGAATCTTTTCAAACCGATTACATATGATACTAATATCGTGTTTGGTAATTTTGAATGTATTATTAACTAAAAATATATGATCAATATCTAGGCAAATGAGTCCTACAATTAGACACAAAATAGAAATCATAAAAAAAAGAAATGGTTGGTTCTGAAAATGGCTCTTAAAATGGATCCGTAAAAATATAAACAATTTAATTCATGCGTAAAATAGAAAAAAAATGACCTGTAAATTCAATGATGAATAAGAATGCAGTTGAAACAGTATTCCATAAGCATCCCCATTCGAACTGATGTCCTTAACAGGCTGTTTGCGATTACTGTTATTCTACTGTTGTTATTTGCTGCATGAATTGAAATTACATTAATAAAAATGATCATTTATTGAAATACATTAAAAAGATACAAATGTTTTAATAAAAATACTAATCTTTTATTGTTTGTAGATCAAAGATGATGGAATGACCCTATCTGCAAGATGATGGTATTTAGTCAAACATTTTAACATTTATTAACATCATATTTGTATGTTATAATTGTAAAATATTTAATTGATTAAAACAGTTAAAAAATTAAAGTTTATATAAAAAGAAAAAAACGTTGGACAGTTGACTTTTAAAAGTCAAACTGTGTTTTCAGTCAATAACAGTATTTAAATAGCAGTTTGACTTTTAAACCATTCTGTTTGAAACTGTATTCTATAAAATATATAAAATTCAGTTATCATCTTATTTAATATTTTGCTAAAAAGACGTGATAAATAAAAGATCAGCACCGACTAAATGTAATTACAAAAGAATGAAAAAAAATAAGCACTAACCAATCTTGAAAGTTATTTTGCAGGCAGCTCACGAGAATAATATGTTGGAAGCAGAACATGGAGCTCATGGAGCAGTATGTATTAAGAGTGGGGTGTAAGTTGTTTTATAGGCTCTAAATTAACCGATTTATGGACCACATCTGAATAAAAAACGGTATGTGGTTTTTTATTATGAAATAAGATATGTATTGCTGAATTAAAATAGGAAGGATTGTTATAGTTTATTTGTGTGTATCAATTGCCTAAAAAATTGTCATTTTTTTACTTTTTTTTTTTAAAACGAATCTGCTCCTAAAATTATGTTAAAAACAAAACACTGGTTTTTAGGTAATATGCAATATTTAAGGAAGGGTTGTTAAGTTTTGATTTTAGCCTTAATTAACTTTAACAAATTAAACTGAGTCTATATTAAGATAAAATTTCATATTAATACATTTTAACACCGAAACAGTGAAATAACAGTAGGAACCAATGATTTTTTACAGACATCTTAAATATACACGAAAAAAAATGACAAAAATTTAGGAATTTTAAGGCTTGTTCCTTTAGGAATTTTAGAATTTAAGAAAAACTGTAAAAATCAAATATTACAAAAATGTTTTAATGCAAAATATTAGAGTTACTGTTTTTTAAAATACAGTACTCGAAAATTAAAAAGACTTGGAATATTTAAACAGCTTCTTTATAATCACAATTTAATTTACAAAAATACAATTTGACATTTAACAAAGTCAAACTGTCCACATTAGGAATATAATTTGACTAAAAAATTGTATTAATACTGTCATTTAAAAAAAGACACTTTATAAGACACTTTAAAAAATTTAAAAACTGTTTTGCTGTTTTAATACTGTCATTTAAAAAAAGAACATAGTATTTTATTTAAAAGACACTTTAAAAGACAAAGCAGTTTGACTTTTAAAAATCACTTTAAAAGTCAAACTGTCGAATTTTTGTTTTAAAAATTTTTTTTTAAAACAAAAACACATAGTATTTTATTTTTAAAGATTTAATTAAAACACAGGTTTATTAATTCAGGATTGTTCAACTAAACAATTACATAATTAAACAGAACTAAGAATAAAGTATTAATTAGGGTTTGTCGATTTTAACATTGAAATTGTTGAAATAAGAATACAGTTTTTTTAAAGAGGATATTATCATGAAACTGTATTAATTAGGGTTTGTTGAATACCTTGAGTTCGCAGATATGGTTTTGGAGATGCACAGAGTATTCCTGATTGATCATAGATGGAAGGAATTAAAGATCAGTCGTGGTAAACAATTTAAATTTAAATTCATAACAGTTTCTGCATTCATATTATGAAAACGGGCTAATAATCATCGTATTATTGACAAAAACTTATATGAATGCAGATTAAAACTTATATGAATGCAGATTAAAAACGTTAAAATCGTGTAACAAACCTGGTTGTGAAGCTGTGATTTCCAGAATACGAAGGAGGTGGTTTGCAATGAGTGTGTTTATTCCGAAAGCAGGCGGACTAATATAAGGTGATTGATCTTTAAAATATGGGAAGATAATCATTGAATGCCCGTTTTTAAGGAAAGTATATTGAGTCGTGTATGTGTATTGAATAAATACGATTGTAAATTTAAAGCATAAACATAATTTCCTTAATAATCATCTAAATAGTTATTTGTTTCCTTATATGTAGGAGAAGATACCGTATGGGTAGCAGATGAATGTAGACGGTATGTGAAGCAGATTCGAATCAGTGAGTGCTCATGACGTGGACCAATCCCTGAATTACGTGTGGCATTTACGACCAATCAGAATCGTCGGAAGTGCCATGGTGTCGAGCCCTCTTCAAAATTAGGCTCCATATATAAGGTAAGATTGAGGGGTATTTTGGTCATTTTTTAAAAATAAATTTTTTTTTTTATTTTTTATTTTAAAATTTTTATTTATTTCATTTATTTCATTTTTTATTATGAAGGGGTATTTTGGTCATTTGGCACTTAAAAAAAATTTCAATTTTTTTTATTTTTTATTTTAAAATTTTTTTATTTTTTTTATTTTTTTATTAATTTTTTTACTACCTCCGTATCAAAATAAGTGATACACTTTCTATTTAGGGGTGGAACAAAATAAGTGATACACTTCCAAAACTTACCTTATTTGGTAAAAAGTGGGACCCATTCTCCACTAACTATCTACTTTAATAAAGTGAAATTACCCTTTTACCCTTACTTTTACTTTTAAGCATCATTAATATCACTACATTCCAAAGAAGTGGGACCCATTATCCACTAACTATCCACTTTAATCTAATTTAAACCACTTTTTAATATTTTGCCTAAAAAACCGGAATTCTTCAAATGTATCACTTATTTTGATACGGAGGTAGTATTAAAAAATAATATTTATTTGATAATTACGTGTATAACTTAATCGCATGTGATTTTAGTGTAAAATCATGTTTTAGTTAAATCACATGTGTTTCAGAATGCAATCACATGTGATTCACTATGCAATCACATGTGATTCACTATGCAATCACATTATGTGTTATTAATGAAAAATTAATAATTTTTAAAAAAATAATAATATATAAATAATATTTTTTTTTAAATATTTTTTTAAAAAAAATTAAAAATTTTAAAATAAAAAATAAAAATAATATTACTTTTTTTCAAAATGACCAAAATACCCCTGAATTAAAAATTAAAAAAAAAATTAAAATTTTAAAATAAAAAATAAAAAAAATTTTAGTGCCAAATGACCAAAATACCCCTCCATGTATAAAAAATGTGATTAATCTTGACCATTGGATCATATTGATTAATGGTTGAGATTTGTTCCTCGAAACTTTGTAAAAATCATAAACCTCCTTGAACGCAACTCTAAATAACTAACCTAAACACTACAAAATGGGCTAATACAGCCAGGCCTTCGTTATTTCCAATCGCCGACGGAATCAGCCAGGTGAACACAACTTCCTGCTGGTTTTGTATGAGTACGCTTTCATTCGTCATTTCCATTCGCCGACAAAATCATGCCAGTAGGTTGCTTCCGTACGCTTTCATTCGCCGGTTCCATCGCCTCTCTTCGTCATTTCCGTATGATTGCCTTGGCACGGGTAATGACGCATACGAACATACAATAATCATCATTGGTTTGGTATTGAAACAAATTTGATTAGAGTTTTGATGAACGAACTACATGGTGAATGAAATTCCATCGAAACAGTTGTTTATAATTCTTGATTTTAGTTTCTTAAGTGATTTCCTCTGTTTTTATTTATTACAACGATGAGTCTTTGAATTGTACATCAACTAAATAGTGTGAGGTTATTAGTTTGCTGGACCAACCTATTATATACTAATAGTTTGCAAAATAATGTATTTATATAAGGTATAAAAAAGAAATTATACATTATTAGTTTGCTGGACCAACCCATGTGTATATTTATATAAATTATTGATAAAGTAATATAAATCGTGTTAATCAATTTTTTTTACTGTATCTTAGTTTTGTTTCTCGTCTCTTAGGTATGTTTGGTATAATACACAAAAGAAAGATAGAAAGAAATAAAATTAAAACAAAAAAATAGGTGTGCTTTTTTACGACCATCATTACTCTTTCTTGCACTTCCCGGTTCCCACTACCATATGAAGAGTAATACAAATTGTTCTTTGTGTGGATGCCCATAGCCTCTATCTGCAAAGTAGTATCCTGAACACACACATATCAAATTAGTTAGGAGAGACTTGTAGTGAAAATGGAAATACCTCTTTGTGTATGTACCGACCCAACGTTAATAGGTCTAATTGGATGATTCCATCATGTGATTTTACATCGAATATTGTAAGATTGCCGGGCTTTCTCCAAGGTCACTGTGATTTACATATTCAAGAAAAATCATCTTAAGAAGGGTGTAATTTTCCCCATAAAGTGACTATGGGTGAGTGGTCTTTATATAAATGTAGGGAATTGAGGTAATCCACAAAGGAAAGGTTGTAATTTTGATTAATCGAGTTAAATGTTTGTCACTTTTTAATCGAGTTATTAGTGCATATTAATCAAGTTATAAGTGCAGGTAATTGCAGGGACGTTTGTGATTGATCTTACCAGTTAATAATTATGGTCATTTAATATGGAAAGTTTGAAACAGTTGGAATGCGTCAATTTGCGATTGAACTCCTCGATTAATATTCCGTTTAAATGTTTCATAGTATTATGATATTAATTTCAAAATTTTAATGCATCTAATTAATAGCAGGGACGTTTTGTGATTGAACTCATCGGTTAATACATGAATTGGCTAAATGGTTTTTGTCAATTAATTGCATGACATTAAATGCTACATCAAAGTGGAACTCAATTTTTTATGTTATATAGATAAATTTAATTCAAAATGTAACTTCTTACTTCTCTATTGAATATAGATTTTAGAGTTAATTACACGGATGGTCCTTTAGGTTTATAGCAAATTTCACCAATGGTCCCTTAGTTTTAAAAATTACATCGATAGTCCTTATTTTAAAACTATCTTGCACTAATGGTCCTTTAGAGTAAACGTTGTTAATTTTTTCTAGTTAAGTTCAGTCACATGCAATACACATGAGGGCATTTTCGCATTTTCCGTTTTTATTATATTATTATTAAAATTTTAAACTTTTATTAATTTTTTTCTTTTACTTAATTTCCTTGCAATAATCGATTAAAAGACACTGCAAATCACCCCACCACCGTCAATAATCGATCAAAAGGTGTGCAAATCACCACCGTAAATCCCATCATCGACGACCATGAAGCTAGGGTTCCAAGACCCATTCGTGAAGCTGTAGTTGCAGATCTACCATTGTAACATGCCTCTACCACCATCGTACGCCACCACCAACCCTTGATCTTTGTCTCAGTCACATTTGCCTTTCTCTCTCTCTCTCTCTTCCACTAGGGTGTCGGAGTTTGCAAGTGGGAGCGATAGTGGAACTTTTAAGGGAAGATGATGGTGAGATGTTTAATTAGGGGATGGTTTGTGGATAAAGGGCTGTGATGGAGCTCCGATGGGTAAATCACCGATGGGGGAGAAGAAGAAATGGGAATACACATGAGGGTTTCTATGGGTTGCCGATAGAGAGAAAGAGAGGGGTTTACGGCTGGAGAGTGTGGTGGTGAGTCTTTCGGAGAATGCTGTCCCGGTGGTGGGTTAGTCGACGTCACGATAGGTGGATGACGGTGATGGTGATGTGCTGCTCCAATCCATCAAAAGAAAAAGAAGAAGATTGGTTCGTGTAGGGTTAGAAAGAGATACATGGAAAAGATGTAAAAAGACAATAATGCCCTCATGTGACTGAACCTAACGGGAAAAATTAACACCGTTTAGCCTAAAGGACCATTGGTGAAAAACCTTTCAGAAATAAGGACCATCGGTGCAATTTTTGAAACTAAAGGACCATTGGTGAAATTTGCTATAAGCCTAAAGGACCATTCGTGTAATTAACTCTAGATTTTACTTGTTGTCCTCTGCTTACTACCACTCTCATTGATATTAAACAGTAACTAAAGTGTAAATTATATGGGTCGTACATAAATATGGGGAGCTTTTTTTTTTTTTTTGAACAACACCTAATCTACACATTTATCTAAAATGGGATTTTAACCCATAACTTATATATCATAAGTAACACCTTGTAATTACTCCAATACCTTAGGTAAATATGAGGAGTTAGGTAATGTTTTTGTCCCATAGCAGAGGTCCATTAAATTTCTCCGTTAAATCTTTTTATTCGCATTACACATAAGAGGTACAATTGTCTTTTCACTTAAATATCTTACCCACATCACCTACTAAAGCCTTCACTGTATCACAATCCACAATAACTCATGTCCTGCTTGTAAGAGTTGTACCTTGTGTTAAATTAATATATGAATTATTGGAAAGAAGGCATATGAGAGATGAAAGAGACACATAGTTAAATTAATTAAACATAAAAATAAAACTAAAAAATTATAGTTTGAAGGTATTTTAGTCGTTTGACATAATTTAACAGTTTTTCTTAACGGACATTTGCCTTATGGACCGAAAGCATGACCAATCTCCTATATTTAAGAATCATCCGTGCAATTTCTAAGACTTAATGACTAAAAATTTAAAACTTTTGGCAAAGTATAGAAACTATATGTGTAATTTACTCGTATTACATTTCTAAGCTAACGTTACCTGCCAATGATTTAAAAAAAGAAAAAGAAAACCATAATGATTTGCTACCTTCCCCTTTAGTGATGCCAACAGGGGCGGGCAGTAGTGGACTGTACTTGAAGCACCACTACTTGCATTTAAGCATAAGTATAAATCTTTTCTTTCTCTATCTATAAAGGACTGTACTTGAAGCACCACTACTTGCAGAAGAGAGAGAAAGAGGGCATAGAGAGATTGTACGGATTCGGGCTCCCAGACCCGGAAACCAGGTGAGTTGGCGAGGATCCGAGATCCGTTGGCCCGGAAACTCTATTTATGAAAAGGTAAAAAAACAGCATTATTTCTGAAAATTTTGTACATAAATATATTATTTTTAAAAATTACTCTTCAAATGGTCATATTTTCGATCGTTGAGGACTGGGCAAAAATACAAACACCCCCGTTCACGGAGCACATCAAAACAACAAAAGAGAAGATTGAGCTGAGATGTCAACACATCAAATTTTTTCGACAACAAGAAGCGAGTGATAGGGGAGACGTGATCAAGAAAGGAAATTTGCAAACCAACAAATAGTCAATAATTTGAGTATGGAAATAGATGGTGTTAGTCTCAAGACTAAGTAAATAAGATTTGATGATCGATAACTAAGAAGAATAAATATCAGCTGAAATATGTATCTTAGCTGAAGCAAGTATATGCAATAAACCTTCAGCTGAGTACGTACTTAGCTTTAGGAAATCAAGTCAAATCAGCAGCTATTCACGAGAGTTCATTCGAAGTCTATGGCCAAAGGACAAAGACAAGAAGAAGACTATTCAGCTGATTGTGGAATCAGCTGATAGTACTTGCTGCAGATGAAGACTTAAAGGAAATGTTCTTGACACTTTGAACATTTCCCTTTCCCGCTCAAAGAAGAAGAAAACGATGAGGATCTTCTATTTTGGAATAGAAGATAATGTCAGTACATCATCATCATTTGTCCCTCCAAGCATGTAAAGGGAAAGTCAACTACTTTTGTGCTTATGTAGTACACCTTTCACTGTGCGTCAGAAAGGGTACCGGAAGTAGTTGACACAAAGTAGACTTGGGACAATAACATATGCAAGAGCATTTAATGTTTTCATGGACAAGTCCACATCGACGAATAATATGTCTACACGTCGTCTAACTTGTGGGCAAAGGAACATGGATCTTGGGCTATATATAGAGACGTAAATGCTTGCATTTACACACACCTTTTGAGCATTCATAGCACAAGAACATTCTCTGAGAGTTAGTTATTGTCTAAGTATTAACTCCTCCATAGTTATTACTAGGACATTAATATCAGCTGTTAGTATCAGCTGATATAACTCTCCTTGCATAGTCTTCTAGTTTTGAGCGATCTAAAGTGTCATTTCAAGTATAGAGTTTTAGTTAGTTTGTACTATCTATTTCCGCAAACTTTGTACTGTATTAAGTTGTTTTAATAAACTCTTAATCATTAAAATCTTGTTGTTCATTATCTTATCTCCGTAAATCAGTCTTAACGCAACACGTTAGTGTTGTTGGGATCCAACAACTGGTATCAGAGCAAGTGTCAAAATTGTTTTCCATCAATTTTGAGCATCTGTTATGGCTGAACCTACATCATCAGATCTTCCATCATCTGGAAAACCTCCTAAGCTCACTCAAACCAACTATCCTATGTGGAAAACTCGTAGGATGCCCCACATGATTACCTATCACCCAAAACTTCAAGATAACATCACGATAGGAAAATATGTTCCCAAAACCCTCATCCCTAGTACTCCTGAAATACCGAAACACTATATGGTGAAGTCTGAGGCTCAATGGACAGACGCTGAAAAACGTCTTGTTCATCTTGAGAATAAGGGCAGGGACATGCTTTTTCAAGCAGTTGGTGATGAACTGTATCACAATATTCAATTTTGTGACTCAGTTAAAGAGATGTGGGAGAGGCTGGCTGAAGTTTATGAAGGCACATCAGTTTTGCGTGAACACAACAAAAACATGCTCATACTTGATTACGAGTTGTTTAAAGCCAAGCCAAGTGAGACTATAGCTCAAACTTTCAATCGTTATAACATCCTGTTAAACGAGCTGAAGTCTCATGGGGTTAATAAGGACGATATGTCCAAAATGTGTAAGTTTATGACAGCCTTACCTTCTAAATGGGCTACCATCATAACTTGCATGAGTACATCCCCTACTCTGAAAGATTATACTCTTTCTTCTCTCTATGGTATGTTTCTAAGCCATGAGAGAACCGTACTCAACAAATTTCAACCTCCAAAGGACTCTAAAGTGAGTACCTCTGGATCTTCGACTGCTCTTATTTCTTTAAACAAGCCCAGCAGAATCGAATATCCTCCATCAGATGATGAAGCTGACAACACTTCAGTTGCTGGTTTGTTCAGCATGCCTGAAGTCAGCATTGAAGAAGTCGATGAAGACGAAGACAACGATGCCCTTATATCTGAGCTTGCCTTACTTGTTAAAAATAGAAAATTCTTTAAAAACAAGTCTGGCTCCTCAGCTAGAGGCTCAAGTAGCAGATCTATCTCGTCAACTGTACCTTCCAGACCCTCTGGGAGTACACCTGACATCTCTGAGATAACTTGCTACAACTGTAACAAGAAGGGACACTATGCTAACGACTGCAAGCAGAAGAAAGCAAGTTCATCATCTTCAACTGGTGAGTCCATTGAAGAGAAATACAAAAAGCTACAAGCCTTCACCAAAAAGATACTAGAAGAAAAGAAGGCACTTGAAGGCAAAGCTGCTGACAAGGGTCTCGTAGCTGAAACTCATGACTGGGCTGACTCAGGTGACATCTCATCTGATGATGATGAACAAATGGCCACAATGTGTTTGATGGCTCGTGCTGATGATGATGAAAGTATTACAGCTGATGATGCTAGTTCTTATAAATGGGTCAACATTATTCATAAAAAGGTAACCTCTTTAATCTCTGCTGAGGCTACTAAAGCCAAAGATATTGTTGATTCTATTATTTGTGACTTGCACTTCATTGATCAGCTGAAAGGTGAATGTTTGGATAAACATAGTGCTATTCTACGTGAAAATGCATTTTTAAAAGAACGTTTAATTGACCACAAAACTTTAAAAGAAGATCTTTCTGAAACAAAATTTATAAACTCAGTTCTTCAACATGATCTAAGTGAAAAAGTTAAAGAACTTGAAGCAATTAAAAAAACTTGTGAATCATGGTCTCGTTCATCCAAACGAGTGAGTGAATGTGTTAACTCACAAATCCCTAGTCAAGTACAAGCTGTACTAGGAGGAGACTTCCTTGCTGCAGCCGCTGTACCTGACAGCAATACAGATGATCTGTACTACTCGTCAGCTGATGCTTCTGTGTCAGCTGAAGAGTTGGTTTTTGGTTCCTTCGTTAGGTCTACCAAAACCTTTGCTACTGAGATGTCCTCAGAAGATCCTTCTGAAGCTACTGGTGAAGAGTCATCAGCTGACTCCTCTGCCATGGTTGTTAGGACACCCACTGTAGTAATCGTTGAACCAAGAAAATCTATCTTAGGTTCAGCACCTGCTGCATCTTCTGCTAGACCTCAGCAGAAGACAAGCAGAACAGCAGGAAAGAAAACTGTTCTTACACCCTCCAAGGGTGAGCCAGTTGGAGTTCGCACTCGAGCTGCAGAGAAAAAAGGTAAGAGTGTTCCTAAAAAAAACTCCAAGTCCTTCTTTAGCTGTGTCAGTCAGACGGCTGAAAGGAAAGGTCAGCAAGCTGACATCACTCGTTCAAACTCTGGCTATTTCTGATAATCAGAAAATGAAAGGAATTTTGGGTCCAGTTCCCAATCCTATTTCCTCGCCCTCTACTCCACTGCAAAGAAACAGAAAATGCTATAAGTGTGGAGATTGTGGGCACATGGAAAGTGAGTGTGACAGCACATGCCTGAGACCTTCCCCAACCTCAGCTTGTGAGCCCTCTGAAAAATCAACCTCTGTGAGTTCCAGCGGGAAATCACAAGGTGGGTTCCCAAAAAGAACTAACTCTTTTAATTTATGTGCAGGGAGATGAAAGCAAACATGTCTGGTACTTGGACAGTGGTTGCTCGAGACATATGACTGGATACAAATCCCTGCTGGAAGAGTTTGAAGTTTGTGCTAGTCCCTCAGTAGTCTTTGGTGATAATGGTAGAGGCTCAACTGAAGGTTATGGAACCATTTCAAATGGGCCCGTAAAAATCACAAGAGTTGGTTATGTGAATGGGCTGAAACATAATCTAATCATTATTAGCCAACTTTGTGATGCAAAGTTCTCAGTGAACTTTAATGAATACAGAGGAACGGTGACGGATAAAAGTGGAAAGGTAGTATTGGTTGCTCCAAGAACCAAGAATGTTTATACACTTGACATGAATCCTCAAAATCAAGAAGTTTGTCTATTCTCTCATTCTACTGAAGAGCTGAACTGGTTGTGGCATAAAAGGCTATCTCATCTAAACTTCAAAAATATATCGAAGCTGGCTCGAGGTCAGCTGCTGAATGGTCTACCACAAATCAAATATGAAAAGGATAAGCTTTGCTCAGCGTGTGAGCAAGGTAAACAACATAAAAGCTCCTTTAAATCAAAGCAATGTTTTTCCATCGACAGCTGTCTTCACATGCTCCATATGGACCTCTTTGGCCCTATGAGTACTGAAAGTCTAGGTGGAAAGAAGAATACACTTGTTATCGTTGATGAATATTCACGATATACTTGGGTAATATTTATTCGTCACAAAAGTGATGCAGCTGAAGAAATTATCAAGTTCATCAAAAGGATGGAACTTCTAAATGGGTCTAGAGTCAAGATGCTGAGATCAGACAACGGTACTGAATTCAGGAACAAGACTTTAGAAGACTTCTATTCAGATGTTGGGATCTCCCAAAACTTCTCAGCTGCTAGAACACCTCAACAAAACGGTGTTGCTGAAAGAAGAAATAGAACCCTAATAGAAGCTGCAAGAACAATGCTTGCTGAGTCAAACATGCCTAAGAAATTTTGGGCAGAAGCTGTCAACACAGCTTGTTTTACTCAAAATAGGTCTCTCTACGTGAAGAGACACAAGAAGACTTCTTATGAGATTTTTCGTCAAAGGAAACCCTTCATCGGTTTCTTTCATGTGTTTGCCTGTGTGTGTTTTGTGTTAAACACACGAGATCAGCTAAGTAAATTTGACTCCAAAGCTGATGAAGCCATTTTCTTGGGATATTCCACTTCATCCAAGGCATATAGAGTTTTCAACAAGAGAAGACAAACGTTGGAAGAGTCCATAAATGTTACTTTTGAAGAACACTCAAAGGCCTTGAACCCCACCTCTGCAGACTCGTCTGATGCATTTCAGAGATCAGCTGAACCATCTCCTGATGATACAGCTGAAGCATTCTCCGACGCTTTAAACCTCTTTGATGTTCCCATAAATGAATCAGATGAGACATTCCATGATGCTCCTACATATCTTGTAGATATTGCAGCTGTTCAACAAGAGATTCCAACAGCTAGAGCATCATCCAAGGCTATCTCTAAGCCACCTCTTCATACTTCAAGAAGATCAGTTTAAAATGAAGTAATTCATCCTGCTGAGCAGTCAGCCGCTCAACAAGGATCTAATTCTGCTGAATCTTCCTCTTCTACAGCTGCTCCTCAATCAAAGTGGACCTCAGAACATCCAATTGATCTAATCATTGGAGATCCACAGCAAGGAGAGGTCACAAGAAGCAAAGCATCATGCAATCTCTGCTTATGGTCTTGTTTCTTAGCAACTGAAGAACCGAAAAATATTAAAGCTGCTTTAGAAGACTTAAGCTGGATTCAAGCGATGCAGGAAGAACTTAACCAATTTGAGGTCAACAAGGTATGGCAGCTGGTGCCCCCACCAGCTGGAAAGACTATAATTGGTACAAAATGGGTATTTAGAAATAAAATGGATGAAGAAGGTGTGGTTATTCGGAACAAGGCTAGACTTGTTGCACAAGGATACAGACAAGAGGAAGGAATCGATTTCGATGAAACATTTGCTCCAGTGGCTAGGCTTGAGGCTATTAGAATATTTCTAGCCTACGCTGCGTACAAGAACTTCACAGTTTTTCAGATGGACGTAAAGAGTGCGTTCTTAAACGGGAAGCTGCAAGAGGAAGTATATGTTAAACAACCACCAGGGTTTGAAAATCCTAAGTGTTTAGACTATGTGTTTAAACTGGATAAGGCGCTGTATGGGTTGAAACAAGCTCCTCGTGCATGGTATGATACACTCTCCACGTTCCTCATAGCAAATGATTTCACCAGGGGAAAGATTGATAAAACCTTATTCATTCGCAAAATCAAAGGTAATATCATTCTTGTTCAAATTTATGTGGATGACATAATTTTTGGTGCTACTGATGAAAAACTTTGTAGACGTTTTTTCAAAACTTATGTCTACAAAGTATGAGATGAGTATGATGGGTGAATTAACATATTTTCTTGGCTTACAAGTTAAGCAATCTAAAAATGGAATTTTTATAAATCAAGAAAAATATATCAAAGATCTTTTAAAGAAATTTGATATGAATTCATCATCATCCATGAAAACTCCAATGGCTCCTCCAAACAATCTAGATGCTGACATAACTGGGAAATCAGTTGATGTCACATTCTATAGAGGAATCATTGGATCGTTACTCTATCTCACCGCCAGCAGACCAGATATTATGATTGCTACTTGCATGTGTGCTAGGTATCAAGCTGATCCTAGAGAATCTCACTTAATAGCTGCTAAAAGAATTTTGAGGTACCTTAAAGGTACTCCAAGCATATGTCTTTGGTATGCCAAAGACTCCGAGTTTGATCTAATTGGCTATTCAGATTCAGACTTTGCAGGTTGCAAAATGGATAGAAAGAGCACCGCTGGAGGATATCAGCTGCTTGGAGGAAAGCTAGTCAGCTGGACAAGCAAGAAACAAAGTACTGTTTCTACCTCCACAGCTGAAGCAGAATATGTTGTTGCTGGAAGCTGTTGTGCTCAAGTCCTTTGGATGAAGAATCAGCTTGTTGATTTCGATATGAACTTTTGCAAAGTTCCTATCTATTGTGATAACACTAGTGCTATTTCAATCAGAAACAATCCTGTTCTTCACTCAAGAACCAAACATATCGACATAAGGTATCATTTTATTAGAGATCACATTGAACAAGGTGACGTGGAACTCCATTTCATTTCAACGGACCTTCAGTTAGCTGATTTATTCACTAAACCTTTAGATGAAAAACGCTTCAATTTTTTGATCAGCGAGCTGGGTATGTTGAATGCTTGAATCAACTGCTGAAGTACTATCAGCAGCAGATAAGTTCACCTTGTCATTTAGTACATTCAGCTGACTAAAACTATTTTGAATTCATCAGTCAGCCGAATAAAATCTCTTAAATGATAACTTATCGTGTTTTATAAGTTAAAACGTTTGGTTCTCCCATAAAAAGGCATCTTTTATCCCTATCCATACGTTTTCTGTGGCAAATATTTCGACTCGAGTGAAAATATTTGGCATTTATGGGGACAAGACACCCTGACACAAGAAACGGCTCCACTACCCCTCTCTGTCACATCCAACCACCACTTTTGCACGATAACCAACATGTCTATAGTTGGTTTGCAACTATCCATTAATGGTCCGGTTTAAATTCAAATATTTACCCAAACCGTCCATACACCCCTATAAATACCCATCCATTTCCCTCTTTTCATCCTCATCACTCCCAAACTTCTCTCTCAAAAACCCTTTATTTTAAAACTTTTATCTTTCTTCCCTCTCCCAAAAATGTCGAAGAAAGCTCCAAAAGTTCCTCTTACTGGGGCTGCCATTGAGTTCATCCAGAACTCTAACCTTATAGCCAACACTTCTCCACCGAAGGATCTTGTCGATGTATATCGACCGGTTGGGAAGTTTCTGCGTCACTGCCCTATCGGTGGTGCATTTATCAGATTCACCAAGAGTATCATCGAACTCTTGCGTGATTTCTAGATGTCTGCCTCCGTCTCTGGAGACAACATCACTGCGCAAGTTGGAAATCATCAAATCACCATTACTGTTGATGATTTCCGAACCGCTTGCGGGTTCGATTATCTGCAACCTGGAGAAGAATATCAGCAGACGAAATCTGCTGATGATGCTAAAATGAACCTAATCCGTATCACTGGATACAGATTAGAAAGCGAAGAAGACAAGGTGCAGATCTTCAAGAAGTCTCAGCTGACGAGACCCTGGGCCTATTTCTTTACCCACATTATTCAGGGTATAGGCGGCAACTTCGGGTCTCACAACCAGTGCAACTCCAGCATGCAAATCTTTGCTGAAGCCCTAGCCACCAGTCAGCGGATTGTGTAACATCCCAAAAATCAGGAGAAATTTAAAATTTTTTAAAACATTTAATTAATAAAATTTCCCCAAGTACAAGTAATGACAAGGTCCCAACTCATTAATAAAATATAAAACCGTCTCATGGTCTTTAATGCGGAAATAAATAAAAAGGTTTAAAAATTATGTTTGACTCAAAACAAACATTTAAAAACTCCAAATCCAATAAAAAAAGATGCAACCCATCAACCGTTGACCTTCTCTTTGCCCTTGCTAGTACCTGAAAAATGGGGGGAATGATTGGGGTCAGCCACCGCTGAGTGAATAATATCAAAATAAACAAATAAATACAAACAACTCAAGCCACATAAGTGATCCCTAGAGACTCTACTCAATTCTCAATTACTCAAGTTTATTTTTCTCAGATTTTAAATTTATATAGCGCGCTTGTGTGACTTGGGACGAGAGATCAACCTCCACCCGCCTCACACAACTCAAGGCTCAACACCTGTACTCTTCGGTGTTGAGTGAAAACGTCTGGCACCAGTACTCTTCGGTGCCAAGACAACATCTGACACCAGTGCTCTTCGGTGTCAAGTCAAGTATATTATGTTTAATATTTTAACTCAAGAACTCAGAACTCAGATAACTCAGTCTCCAGATTACTCAAATCACAGATAACTCAAATAAATCACACAATCAGTACTCAAGCTCAATCAACAAGACAATTCACAACACATAGCACAAAATCATGAATCGAAAGTAAGTACAAGTTTATAGTGAGATTACCCACCTCGAATAAACGTATGCTCCTAGAAGTATCCTCGGCACGTACGAGTCACAAATCAGTTCCTAGAAGGCCCTACATCGCATAATAAAACTCGAATTAAAACTTGGCTCAAAACTCATTTCAAAACATTCTGCCAGAACCCGACATCATCCCGATATTTCCCGAGACACCCAACAGCCCCAAAATCACTTTTTATTACAAGAACTTATGTCCAAAAAAATACCATCAAACTTATTTAAAAAAATCTTTCGGTTTAGGAAACCAATAACCCTACGGGTTCGGTTTTAGGTTTTTCGGTTAACAAAACGTGTAGGTTATAAACCATGATCTTTATCCAACCTGGAGCATGATGCCCTACAAATCCAGCGGTTATAATACGAGATCAAAACAGTGAGGACATTTGTCGGTAACAAGATTGGACATCTATATTTTAAACTCGATTAAGCGGTAAGGGAATTCATTAACAAATCAGTAATTCTCGAACCAAAAGGAACCAACTCAATGGCTTGACAATTAAAACAACGACACAAGAACTCTATATTCGAATAGGAAAAAAAAAGAACTCAGAATTGAAACAAAGTTAAGAGTTATACCGAAAGCAATAACAGAATCTGCCCGAGAGTTGGTTTGCGGTTTGGCCAGAACACCGAAATGTTCACTCCTGCACTTCCCCTTCTGATCGAGTCTTCACAGCCCCAAGCCATCAACATTAGTGCATAATAGTTAGTATTAGGCGGAGGAATTAACAGTGCTAAAACCAAAATAAAACAAGGAGGTATTACCGTCTCGATAAACCAATTGGAGATCAATTCTGGGCTCGCTCACTGCTCTTGCTCGACGAACTCAGATGGGAGAATCAGATGAAAGAGACCTACGGCTATTGCAGGTTTGAGAGGCAAGAATTTTTGTCTAGGGTTCTTTGTTCTCTCCTCTTCTTGACCGAGTAGAAGAATTAGGGGGAAAGAGTAATTGGCGATGGTAAGAATTGAAGAGAAAATTGTTACCTTAATTGACCAAGCTTTGTGCGCAAGAAAGAAAGGAGTAAAAAAAAGAATTTGGCCCTTGAAGATAATCGGTTAACTAATAAGCTGGCCCCACCCTATGGGATTTGGATTTTATAAAACGAGAGGAACAAGTAGAACACGAAGGGAATTGGCCCAACCATTTTAAGTGTTAACATATCTCTAGAATTGAACTCGAGCCTAGAATTTGTCTATGGTTCGGCCTTGGCCCTCCGGCCGGCCTCACAAAACTCAAACCCGACAATCAACTCGGGATAAAACATCATCACTATATTATATGTAATTTAATAACACTCTAGGTATTAAATGAACTGTCCCAGCACTTAATACCATTACTAAGTAGCACAATCAAATAACACACTTATTATAAATTCTCATGATTAATTAAACGTGCAATGAATGACATTCTTGTCATCAAATAAAGCGCTAAGTATTTAATTTACTCGAATTAAATACACAATAGATCACATAACACAAAAAGGTCTCAAATAAATAAATGTCGCATAATTTATTTTAATAAAAGTGAATAATTCACTTACGTAAATTTTAGGGTGTTACAGATTGACTCAAGGCCAAGCTGAAAGGCAAGGGAAATCATATTCCCTATCTTCGCTTCTTCACATTGTGCATCGCACATGTGATGGTTGAAAAGCTGAAGATCGATTATGAAGACCTTCCAGGGGAATCAGTGATGGTCTGTACCATCTCCAACATCATCTTCCAGAAGAAGGATGGTGAAAAAGATTTTCCTCTCACCTCGTACATGCTGAAGATCATTGATGATCGAGCCAGATCCAAAAAGGATCAATCAAAGGGCGCAACATCGAAGGAATCTGCCCTACAAGAAGGTATGCCCTCTTCTCATATGGAGAGTTTTCCCTCAACTGGGCGACCATCCCCAGCTGCTGATGGAAAAACCACCACCTCAACAGGGATCTCAATCCCTGAGAATGAGGATTCTACTGATGCAGATGATCTTCCTCTGGTGGTGAAGAAGCGAGTTAAGCGAGCCTCTCATCGCACTCCTTCTTCTTCATTCTTTTTATCCTCTTCCCCCACTTCTCTAGCTCCTTCTTCTCCTCTACTGGAGGTAAGAAGGTCTGCTACCCGTGGAGAAGGGATGATAATTGATGATATTGAGCTGGCGACATGTCACACCCCGCCAAAAATGATTTTTATAATAATAAATGATTTGCGGAAGAACGGGATGTAACATTAATGAGTACACAGCTATGATTACTGCAAATATTTAATAGTTTTAAAATGTATTTAATACTTGAAATAAGCACTATCCAAAATTTATATGTAACTGAAAAAGATTAAAATAAAAATTTATGTTTAGAAATGAAAAGACGTTCGTGGCATCTCGACAATATGCATGCTCATGATCCAAAGTCTAAGAACTCAATGCTTCTCCTATTACCTGAAAAACATATATAAAACGATCAACAAAATTGTTGAGTGAATCCACAGGTTTAATATTAGTTTTGAAATACAAAGTTTCGTAAGCCAAACATGGCAAAATCGTATAGTAAAATATTATTTGAAACTGATCTGAAATAGAAAGTTTTTGTGTGCCAACCGGCATAAATTGTTTTATTGAAATATAAATTTGAGTTACCCAAGATGTATATGTGCCGACAAGGCAAAAATATGTGTGATGATAAGATGTTCGAAAATGGTTTGATATAAAGAAAATGTTGTAATAAAATTTGATATGTAAAGACATGTAAGTAAACAAAATAATAAGATTGTAAAGAGTAATAAATAATTAAAATGCATGACTGGTGTCCCCAACAGTTAGCTACGCCATTGAGTTAATATGCCGACCCTAAGCCCATAATCAAACTGCAACTCTAAGTGTGATGTTTCTGTTCTCTAAGATATGCACTCCCCTGACGGTTGGGTAGAACCGTAAAAGTGATCAAAAAAATGTGGGAGGAAGAGTGTCAGCCAATGGTACCATCTGCATATCCAGGGCCTAGTCGCAACTAGCTAAGATTATTGCATGTAAGCATCTACCTATGCACTACACCTACTTAGTCCGAGCATAAAGACTGTTTGTCATGGTTTGAATAATGTATCATCACAAATAAAATAATGTAAGCATTTAATAAAACAGTTGATATGTTTTTCACCCCAAAGATTTGTAAAAGCAATAAATAAAAATACAGTAAAAAGTGGGGCTGTGGACTCACCTGATGCAAAGCTTCCAAAATGCAAATATGCAAAATGCAAAATCCAACCAATGACTTCTAGTGACCTAAATGTATAGAAGTAAACTTATGAGCGATATGTTGGTGACATTGTTGATTTGATATTGTACTTTAAATACTTTTGATTTGTATTTTGTATGTTTTGATAAATCGATTCACTTTAAAATAAAGGGTAGTTTGTACAATAAGTGACTATTTAAATAATAAATTTAAATAATTAAGATTTAATACAAAATGATATAGTATTTATGAATGTGAAATTAAGAGATTTATTTTGGGCTCGACCTCAAGAATGGGTTCGGGATTTAGGTTGTTGGGCCGGCCCGAGGCCAAGGCCCAACCGAAAAACGTAAACAACGAGTATGTTGTACCATAGACAATTATTGAAATAAATTTTGAATAGTTTTAATTACTAATTAAATTATTAATAAATATATAAAAAAATAGTAATTAAATAGATAGAAAACTTTTATAGTTTATTAAGTAACAAAAATATTCAGTATCTTATAAAGTATAAATGTGTGAAAACGTGATTTGTATATCGGACAAAAGTGAACTGGGTTAAATCTGTTGGGCTCATGGACTTGGGTTGGGTTAAACTACCGGGTTTTAACGAAAATTGGGTTGGACCGAAATGTTTGGGCCGAGACACTGCTGGCCCGATTAACTGAGTTTCTTTATGGCTCTCGTCGGGAACTCGGGTAAACAACCGGCGACAGAAAAGGTGACCGCAATTCATACTGAAACACATATTTAATGAATTTAAACTAAGAGTCTTGATGGTTATACCTTCTATAGAGAAAGAGCCGTGACAGTGAGAGAGATGGAGGAGATGATATATGCGAGGGCTAGCTTGCCGGATCTTCCAACGTTGACCAGAGATGCGTCTAAGTTTCCGGACATGAAAACTTTCGCCGGGATTAATGCTGCTTCGCTGGAGCACGTACTGTTGCGTCGGTTCCTTGGTTGCCAGAAAAGATGGAGTTTACCGGAATGTTGCTGGTTCCCTGGAAGCTCGAGTGGTTTGATTGCCGGAATTTCGAAGGTGGCAGCTGATGTTCTTTTATGTTGCCTGGTTCACATAAAAGAAAATAGAGACGAGGTGGAGGCTGGTTGTTGCCGGACTTCTTTTTGCCGTCGGAAACTTCGAGAGAAATGGTAGGTTCGCCGGTGGTGTGGTTTGTTAATGTTGGAAATTACCAACGGAGGGGGTTTAGGTGACGGCTGCGTTTTGTTTAGTAGGGTTGTACTTTGTGGGTTTTTCTTTAAAATATATAGGTAGGGTTGGTTTAGGTTTAGAAAAATATAATCCTTTATTGAAACCGAAATTCGTTAAGGATCCATAGGTGGGATTTTAAAATATTATATTAGATTGTTTTATATTATATGTATTTGGTATATATGCATACTTTGTCTGACAACATATTTTCACCGGGGTTTTACTCGCTTTGTTATTGTGATGTTTTTCTGGTTGAAAGTTATGAGTTCAGATATATATTTGGTTGCTTTCAGTAATATTAGCGTTTACTAAATGTTGTTACTTGTTTAATTAATCTCATAAGATGTTTCATGCTTTGCTTTTGGTACCGCTTTGTTTGGTTGAGATATTTTATCATTATAAATTATAAATTTATATTTTTGATTTGGTTCATAATTATGTTGAGTCACCAACTCGCTAGATGTACAACCTTAACTATATGAGACACAAACTACCATGTGCATAAATAATGATGATGTGTACTAATGAGACATGATATAAGGGTTTTGCTAATCTTAATTGCGATCTAGTTGATATCATAAATGATATTAGGGTTTTACGCTATACTCAAATGTAAAAAAATGTTCTCATAAATTAAATTAAGGTTCTAGTACACTATTAGGGTTACAATAAATGACGAATTAAATGTCTAAATTTTAGGGTTGTCACATTCTCCCCTTGTTAAAGAAATTTCGTCCCGAAATTTATGATAATGTAATAATAGGTTAGTGGTCGGAAGAAAGGTGTGAATGTTGGCGTTTCATGTCGGGATACGACTTCCGTTTAGACGAATCCTAGTTAACTTTCTCATTTGATTGTCGTTGTTAATAGGAATAAAATGTGTAGATGTTGCCAAGCGATCAACCCTTTCCCAAATCGTATTTTGACTGCTAGAGGTATGGCGTAACTAGAGTATAGAAATTGGTTTCCATTTCTATTCGGAAATCTCGAGCTGTTGTAGGAGAGTGAAAGTAAGTATAACAGGTTGAACACATGGTGATATAGTTTACAATCTCCGTTTTCGTATTTGGTCTCCGGTACATCTTCTTCATATGTTTATACATCTTCTTCATATGTTTGTACCTCTTATTAGCACTGAGATGAATAGAGTATTTAGAATTATGATCTTCGTCCAAAATGATGTCGAGAAAGCTTCCAAAGCTAGGAACTTATATCCTATTCGCGATGTATACAATGTTCCATCATGCTTAGTTTCTAGTTGTTTATCCATAGTGCAATGGAATCCTCCTTTAATGTTCTCTTCTTTTAGTATATCGATTTGAAACCACAGCTTTAAGAAGAGGGGTTTATATGGTGAGATTTGTCCAAATAGGAATTTCTAATGCTTGCTCATGACGTGGTTGATTTTTTTTTTATTTTTTTATTTTATTATTATTATTTTATTTTTTTAGGAGTGTCGGCCACTACGTTTGGCCTTCTAGGAATGCTTCTTGATTTCCCAGTCGTTAACATTTAGAAATCTCGACGTGATATCATTGCCTTGTGTTTAAGTTCTTTTAATCGAAAATATGTTGAAGGCTTTAGTGGTCGACAAAGATAGTAAATTAGGCACCGTACGAATAGTGTCTCCAGATTTTTAATACGAATTCTATGGCACCTAGTTCGAGATCATGGGTAAGTGTAGTTCTTTTCGGTATTCTTAATTGTCAGGAGGCGTTTGCGATTTCTCTTCCATTTTGCTACAACAAGCAACATAATTCTCGATGTGACGCGTCGCAATATACAATGACGTTTTTAGTTCCTTTAGGTTTGGGCTAGAATTTATTCACTACACAGTTAATACAGTTTCTTGTTTCTCACTCTAGTTCAATTTCTCATCCTTTTGCGTCGAAGAGGTTAGGGTTTGGGCCACTTTGGTATAATTTTAAATAAACCGTCAATCAGTACCCGGTAAAGAAAAGAAATTGGCGTACTTCTGTTTATAACTTCGTGTAGTCTCTTCTCATCTATCACATGAGTGCATGACCTCTATATTTGACGTAAAGTTTCTCCTTTTCAAATAGTTTCAAAATTTGTTTAGGGTGTTCTTTGTGTTCAACTTGGGTTGGGGATAAGAAAAGGATATCGTCTATAGATATGATGGTAGACTTATCGGGGTATTGTTTACACAACAAGAGTTAAAACAAAAGGGCATAATGAGAACAAAAATGACAATAACGAGTTTTGAATATGGTCTTAGATACAACTCTTCTTCACGAAATTTTAAGTGGTGATAACTCAAGCGTAAATAAATATTAGAATATAAGACCGATCCTTGTAATCGGTGGAATAAATCATCAATGCGTAGAAGTGGATACCGATTCATAATGGATACTTTGTTTAATTCCCGATAGGCTATTAGCATTTGTTTAGATCTATTATGATATTCATACGAATGGAAAAGATTATTATTGGGAAACGATCAATTGGATACATCCTAATTATAGAAGATTTGGTAGTTGTAGAGACGACTCTCCCGTCTTGGGTGGATTTAGGATGTAAGGTTGCGTGCTATTAGTGAGGCTCTTATGGTTAGTTTTGTTACGAATTTAACCTGACGAGGATGATGGAAATCTTAGTAAATCCTTCAGGAGTGTTTTCTAATAGCTTTGTAGGATAGGTATGTCTTCGATTCATCGTTTGATAAGTTTATTTTCTATCGTGTAAGCTAAAGATGATGAATATATGTTTTCTTAAAATCTTAAGCCTTTTGTATATCTTCATGTCTTGATATTCGATCTATTCTTCACCTTGACGTTGATGTTTCTCTAATAAGTAGTTAAACTTGTACATATCTTCCAAATCTCAAGTCTTGTTGAAATATTCAGTAAACGGTGCGTTTCATTTGTACTTCAAGTTTCAGCGTTTCGGTCTATGAATGGCAGAATGATTCTCATGGGTTAGGTTATTTGTAGGATAACTTTTTGAGACTAGTTAAATTTTACTATATTCAAAATTTATTTTATTGTTTAACCGGAGGGAGGCAAGGACTTAATTCGGTGGTCTTAGCTTGATAGCACTGAGGTAGAATGATTAAGTTACTACAACGTACTATTGAAGTCTTGTCGAGCTTCTCATTCCTTGATCATGATGATTGTCCACGAGTTAGTCGATTACTATTGTTCTACTTTGACGTGATATATTTTTGACATGTTCTCCATCATTTGTTCTTCTCATTTATTCTCAATTGATTTATTGTTATAGTCGCCTTCGTTATTAGACAAGAGAGTTTCATTCCCATAGTTAGACTCATTTCCATTTTGATTACAAGTTCTAGCACTAATGAGCGGAATACAAACAAGCTATCCCGTAGGGAGAGGAATTGCGCGTGTGGACGACTTCGGTAGTTATATTCAACTGTTTGATTCCTTTCAGTAATCCATGACTTTGATAATTCCACATTGTATCATGTAATTATAAACTCGGTGGCCAGGCGCTTTTATAATTCATCATACAATATTTCCTCATCATTGTCACTTCATAACTTCATTCATGAGTACTAGTGTTTTCTCCATACTCCTATTGTATGCGAAAATCCAGGGGTCATACTTTTGATTCTACGAGGATTTGGGTTCTTTTTCTTAATGACGCGTTGTGGAAAATTTTAAGAGTTGTGCTTAAAGTTCGTTCTAAAGATGACGTCCAATCGTCGGTCACGAGAAGGATCTTATGTGTCTCGATATTAGTGAAGTGGAAAATTAGGATTGAGGTGACGATACTCAAGTGAGGTACGGTGTGAAAATGTGATACCTAGTATGTGATTATAGTATGTGGTGCACGTGTAGAGGTGTTTCTTATTCAACATCCTCCAATGATGTGTCATCATGTTCGATCTTGTCCAGTAGAGTAGAGTAGCCAAAATAGTCATTTCTTGTCGATGTCATGGGATAATTATAGATTACGTGTTTACGTGTAAGTGATTAGTGAAGTGTAAGTGACTAGTGAAGTGTAAATACGGTAATGAATATAGTTCTATGGGGTATGTGGTGTAAGTGTACAGTGAATAATAGTTCCTCAAGTACGGTTTTACGTGTAAGCATTTGGTGTATCCAATATTCTACCTAAGCCAAGTATAAGATGAGTGTAAAAGCAAGTGATCTACTACTAAGGCATAAGTCATATGAATGATACAACATGCAATTCTATATGTAATGAGATTCTATATGTAAAGCAAGTCTACATGAAATTAGGTTTATATGAAATGCAAATCTATATTAAATGAGACTCTATATATAAAATACAACTCTATATGAAATGAGACTCTTTTATAAAATGCAACTCTATATGAATGAGACTTTGAATGCCACGAACACATTTTGACTTAAAAATAGTTTAGTTTTGTCCAAAAATCTTTTTGAAGTTATAGATTACTTTTACTAATTCACTATAACCAAGGGCTCTGATACCAATCTGTCACACCCCGCCAAAAATGATTTTTATAATAATAAATGATTTGCGGAAGAACGGGATGTAACATTAATGAGTACACAGCTATGATTACTGCAAATATTTAATAGTTTTAAAATGTATTTAATACTTGAAATAAGCACTATCCAAAATTTATATGTAACTGAAAAAGATTAAAATAAAAATTTATGTTTAGAAATGAAAAGACGTTCGTGGCATCTCGACAATATGCATGCTCATGATCCAAAGTCTAAGAACTCAATGCTTCTCCTATTACCTGAAAAACATATATAAAACGATCAACAAAATTGTTGAGTGAATCCACAGGTTTAATATTAGTTTTGAAATACAAAGTTTCGTAAGCCAAACATGGCAAAATCGTATAGTAAAATATTATTTGAAACTGATCTGAAATAGAAAGTTTTTGTGTGCCAACCGGCATAAATTGTTTTATTGAAATATAAATTTGAGTTACCCAAGATGTATATGTGCCGACAAGGCAAAAATATGTGTGATGATAAGATGTTCGAAAATGGTTTGATATAAAGAAAATGTTGTAATAAAATTTGATATGTAAAGACATGTAAGTAAACAAAATAATAAGATTGTAAAGAGTAATAAATAATTAAAATGCATGACTGGTGTCCCCAACAGTTAGCTACGCCATTGAGTTAATATGCCGACCCTAAGCCCATAATCAAACTGCAACTCTAAGTGTGATGTTTCTGTTCTCTAAGATATGCACTCCCTGACGGTTGGGTAGAACCGTAAAAGTGATCAAAAAAATGTGGGAGGAAGAGTGTCAGCCAATGGTACCATCTGCATATCCAGGGCCTAGTCGCAACTAGCTAAGATTATGGCATGTAAGCATCTACCTATGCACTACACCTACTTAGTCCGAGCATAAAGACTGTTTGTCATGGTTTGAATAATGTATCATCACAAATAAAATAATGTAAGCATTTAATAAAACAGTTGATATGTTTTTCACCCCAAAGATTTGTAAAAGCAATAAATAAAAATACAGTAAAAAGTGGGGCTGTGGACTCACCTGATGCAAAGCTTCCAAAATGCAAATATGCAAAATGCAAAATCCAACCAATGACTTCTAGTGACCTAAATGTATAGAAGTAAACTTATGAGCGATATGTTGGTGACATTGTTGATTTGATATTGTACTTTAAATACTTTTGATTTGTATTTTGTATGTTTTGATAAATCGATTCACTTTAAAATAAAGGGTAGTTTGTACAATAAGTGACTATTTAAATAATAAATTTAAATAATTAAGATTTAATACAAAATGATATAGTATTTATGAATGTGAAATTAAGAGATTTATTTTGGGCTCGACCTCAAGAATGGGTTCGGGATTTAGGTTGTTGGGCCGGCCCGAGGCCAAGGCCCAACCGAAAAACGTAAACAACGAGTATGTTGTACCATAGACAATTATTGAAATAAATTTTGAATAGTTTTAATTACTAATTAAATTATTAATAAATATATAAAAAAATAGTAATTAAATAGATAGAAAACTTTTATAGTTTATTAAGTAACAAAAATATTCAGTATCTTATAAAGTATAAATGTGTGAAAACGTGATTTGTATATCGGACAAAAGTGAACTGGGTTAAATCTGTCGGGCTCATGGACTTGGGTTGGGTTAAACTACCGGGTTTTAACGAAAATTGGGTTGGACCGAAATGTTTGGGCCGAGACACTGCTGGCCCGATTAACTGAGTTTCTTTGTGGCTCTCGTCGGGAACTCGGGTAAACAACCGGCGACAGAAAAGGTGACCGCAATTCATACTGAAACACATATTTAATGAATTTAAACTAAGAGTCTTGATGGTTATACCTTCTATAGAGAAAGAGCCGTGACAGTGAGAGAGATGGAGGAGATGATATATGCGAGGGCTAGCTTGCCGGATCTTCCAACGTTGACCAGAGATGCGTCTAAGTTTCCGGACATGAAAACTTTCGCCGGGATTACTGCTGCTTCGCTGGAGCACGTACTGTTGCGTCGGTTCCTTGGTTGCCAGAAAAGATGGAGTTTACCGGAATGTTGCTGGTTCCCTGGAAGCTCGAGTGGTTTGATTGCCGGAATTTCGAAGGTGGCAGCTGATGTTCTTTTATGTTGCCTGGTTCACATAAAAGAAAATAGAGACGAGGTGGAGGCTGGTTGTTGCCGGACTTCTTTTTGCCGTCGGAAACTTCGAGAGAAATGGTAGGTTCGCCGGTGGTGTGGTTTGTTAATGTTGGAAATTACCAACGGAGGGGGTTTAGGTGACGGCTGCGTTTTGTTTAGTAGGGTTGTACTTTGTGGGTTTTTCTTTAAAATATATAGGTAGGGTTGGTTTAGGTTTAGAAAAATATAATCCTTTATTGAAACCGAAATTCGTTAAGGATCCATAGGTGGGATTTTAAAATATTATATTAGATTGTTTTATATTATATGTATTTGGTATATATGCATACTTTGTCTGACAACATATTTTCACCGGGGTTTTACTCGCTTTGTTATTGTGATGTTTTTCTGGTTGAAAGTTATGAGTTCAGATATATATTTGGTTGCTTTCAGTAATATTAGCGTTTACTAAATGTTGTTACTTGTTTAATTAATCTCATAAGATGTTTCATGCTTTGCTTTTGGTACCGCTTTGTTTGGTTGAGATATTTTATCATTATAAATTATAAATTTATATTTTTGATTTGGTTCATAATTATGTTGAGTCACCAACTCGCTAGATGTACAACCTTAACTATATGAGACACAAACTACCATGTGCATAAAAAATGATGATGTGTACTAATGAGACATGATATAAGGGTTTTGCTAATCTTAATTGCGATCTAGTTGATATCATAAATGATATTAGGGTTTTACGCTATACTCAAATGTAAAAAAATGTTCTCATAAATTAAATTAAGGTTCTAGTACACTATTAGGGTTACAATAAATGACGAATTAAATGTCTAAATTTTAGGGTTGTCACACGACAGTAGCATCATCGGGATTCAGCCGGGATCCATTGGGTTCTCACTCGAGATCCCGATTGGAAGGATTACGATCAGAAGCTATGTCAGCATCTGAGAATAGTCCTTCTTTTCCCTTTTGCAGTGATTTTCCAGGAACTCCTCCAACAATCGGAGCTCCTGGTCAAACACTCCCGGCAGGTCACATCTCCCTCTCTTTCATCCACTCACTTCTGCTGATTTCTCAACAAGTCAGCAGAATTCAAAACGGCAATCTCGTTCTTTAGGAGTTAGTGCCGACTCCAACCTTCTGCGTAGCTCCTCGACCGATTCATTATCAGTCATTGTAACAAGGGGAAAATCTCCACAAGCAACCTCAGTCTCTCGACAGACTGCTGGTGAAGTTTTCGGCTCAACCCAAGCCACCCGTGAGTCAGCTGCACACACACCACCCCCAACTTCTTCACAACTTTCTGAGTCACCAGCTGATGATAGATTGACTGGAAACCAAGTCAATCTTGAAGCTGATCCTTCTGTTTCCCACAACGTTACCAGCTTAAACCAGCTGGTGATCGAGGAAACCACCACCGCCAATGAAGAGACAACTTTAGACCAAGTTGTTACTGAGGCACTCACCCCAGCTACCAGTGATCGCGAACGTACTCGCCAACCAAGCTGTGAGGTAGCAAACACACCACCCCGAGGAACTCTTCCTCCAGTCTCTTTACCAGTATCGCCGGCTGGTGAGACCGAAGCTCCAGAGAATCAAACAGCATTTCATACGATGTTTGATTCGGGTGATGATTATATTCAGTCTTACTATTCGTCATCTGACGAAGGAGTAAATACTGGGCTTCAAACTGTTTTGACAGCTGATGACGGCACTTCTGTTATAACCCCAGAAGTTTCAGTTGGACCCAACCTACCCCCCATAGTTTCTGAGCATCCCATAAGAGCAATTCCTCCTAACTCAGGAACACCCACTCCCACAGCTGAGGTTACCCCTCAAGCTGGAGACATGTCGGACCCCCTCTCCCAAGCGTCCAAGTGTCCCATGCTGAATCCAGCAAAGCTGGAGGAAGCATTCCCATCAGAGCCGTTGTTGCTCTGATGTCTAGATTTGTATCATCCCACATTCGACCTGGGATGGCTAGGCTGAGTCAGCAGATGGACACCCTTCGCAGGGATGTTCCAAAGAAGTTTGCTGCAACTGCTGAGAATCTTTCTTCCAGCATAACTTCTCTGCAGACAGAGTTTCACAATCAGACTCCTCAGCTGGCTCTTCTTGCTGATCAGATTCACTGCAACACAAGCGAGTTCACCTCTCTCAAAAAGTATTTTCATCAAGAGTTGAACTCCATTCGTGAATCTGACAGAGTCGAAAAAGACAAGCTTCTCTCCGAAGCTCGGGCCACATAAGCTGAAGTTGAACGACAGCTGGATACCTTGACCTCCAAGGAGTCTCCTCTCCAAACAGCTGTCGATCGACTGGCTCTTGCGCAGTCAAAGCAAGAGTCTCTGCTGACCCACACTCATAGCCACCTTTCTAAGGCTATTGAGGGGTCTGCTTCTGCTGTGTCCACAAGATTGGACAAATTGGAGACTGAAGTCGGCTCGTTGACTTCCCAAGTCGCTGGTCTCCAAGGCACCCTTAACCTCATTCTTGCAAAGCTAAATGAGGGTGCCGCTGTTGTCCATCCTGCTTCAGCACCAGAGAGTACCCCTCTTCTTAGGGCACTCTCTGAGGGGGAGAAAGAGGCCACTCCAGCAGGTGAACAACAAGGTGAACACAATGGTTCACAACTTATAATCACCTCTGTTGTTGGAGCCAATACTGAAGACATTCCAGCAGGTGAAACCCCAAGATCTCCACCTATCACCTCTGCTGGAATGACAGAAGAAGAAGATGTTTCAGTAGACGAGACCCTAATTCCAACATCACTCGTCACTACTGAAACACCTGAGGTAACTACTTCAGCAGGTAAGACTATCATTCAACCAACACTCACCGCTGCTGAAGGCCTCAGGACAGAAGAATCCTCAACTGGAGTTAAAATCGTTGATTTCTTTGGACAAGTTGAGGGCCCACAAGTCCAAGTCCCGCCAATCCAAAACCCTCAGCCTATCATACAGGAGATTCCTCAACCTGCTGAGGGGGAGCCTACGTCTGTCGCGGTTAAAGCTCTCCTCCTAAAGGAAGCTGGAACCGCTGCTGACCTTGATGCAGCCATTGCCCTTCAAAGAAAGACTCATGAAGAGCTGTATCAAAAAGCTGAGGCCCAAAGAGCTGAGAACATTAGGTTGTTCAACAAAGTTCTTTATCAGCGTAGGCAGGAAGCAAAAATCACCAGCGTAAGGGCACCCAAGTCCTCTTCCAGCTCCCCACCAGAAGTAAAAATAACTAGAGCTGGAGGATACATGGCTGCTGAAAGGATTCCTTTGAACAAAATCAGCACTCATCTCAGCTATGCTGAATGGAATGAGTTGCTAGAAGCTTCCAGATCTGCACAACCGTCCGATACTATAACAGATCTGCAAAGTGAGATCAGAGTCGCTATGTTCATCTTCAAGACTCTATGCGACAATATCAGGAGAACCTCTCCTGAGTTGGCAAATCGCATACCCGCTGAATTGGGTGAATCTCAGGAAGTTGCTGTCAGAGAATTTACTGGTGAAGGCTCATCAGCAAGAGGGGAGAGACGTAAGTCCGTTCTTCCCGACCCCTTTGCTGACTCCAGAACACTTGATGTTGAGTCTTCAATCATATTTGCCAAACGACCAAAAGTCAACATCACAAAAGTTGTCCCCACGGGAGTAAACTTTGTCCCTGGGCTGATCGTGAAAGAACCTATCTACGGCTTTTGCTATCTGGAGAAGAAGACGCCTTGCTTCCAACGGGCTGATGAGCTGCACATGTGTGATATTGATCAACTTCTGCTATATCACAAGTCGCTGAGTTCCTCCACTGAAGAGAGAAGACAAATGAGGAAATTAATCGACTCAGCGATCAGCTCACTGTATCGCAATGTCACTGTGGAAGCTATGCCCAAGACATTGTAGTTTTTTTTTTTTTTTGATTTTCCTTGTACTCATCAGCTTCATATCAATAGAAAATCAAATTTTTGTAATATACTTGTAAAAATTGTAAAAAGATAAACATATACAAAAGAACCCTAAGGGTCAAAGCACATAAGTATTCAGCTGACTACATCAGTTGAATCATTACAGGGTTACACTTATACAGCTATTCGATTGCATCAAATAGGGGGAGATTGTTAGTCCCAAGACTAAGTAAATAAGATTTGATGATCGATAGCTAAGAAGAATAAATATCAGCTGAAGTATGTATCTCAGCTGAAGCAAGTATATGCAATAAACCTTCAGCTGAGTACGTACTTAGCTTTAGGAAATCAAGTCAAATCAGCAGCTATTCACGAGAGTTCATTCGAAGTCTATGGACAAAGGACAAAGACAAGAAGAAGACTATTCAGCTGATTGTGGAATCAGCTGATAGTACTTGCTGCAGATGAAGACTTAAAGGAAATGTTCTTGATACTTTGAACATTTCCCTTTCCCGCTCAAAGAAGAAGAAAACAATGAGGATCTTCTATTTTGGAATAGAATATAATGTCAGTACATCATCATCATTTGTCCCTCCAAGCATGTAAAGGGAAAGTCAACTACTTTTGTACTTATGTAGTACACCTTTCACTGTGCGTCAGAAAGGGTACCGTAAGTAGTTGACACAAAGTACACTTGGGACAATAACATATGCAAGAGCATTTAATGTTTTCATGGACAAGTCCACATCGACGAATAATATGATTACACGTCGTCTAACTTGTGGGCAAAGGAACATGGATCTTGGGCTATATATAGAGACGTAAATGCTTGCATTTACACACACCTTTTGAGCATTCATAGCACAAGAACATTCTCTGAGAGTTAGTTATTGTCTAAGTATTAACTCCTCCATAGTTATTACTAGGACATTAATATCAGCTGTTAGTATCAGCTGCTATAACTCTCCTTGCATAGTCTTCTAGTTTTGAGCGATCTAAAGTGTCATTTCAAGTATAGAGTTTTAGTTAGTGTGTACTATCTATTTCCGCAAACTTTGTACTGTATTAGGTTGTTTTAATAAACTCTTAATCATTGAAATCTTGTTGTTCATTATCTTATCTTCGTAAATCAGTCTTAACGCAACACGTTAGTGTTGTTAGGATCCAACAGATGGATCATGGGCGAAGATCTTGAACTTCTCAAAGGTTCATGAGAAAATTATCGATTGAATGTAGTGTTAATTTTAGTCGTCTTTTATGTTTATATTTCTAGTATTGTAATTTTATATTTGAATGAAATGCACTCTTTCACTTAAAAAAATATTAATGAAAAAATGGTGACATGAAAATTAAAACGGTGTGGTGATATGGTAATTATTTCTAATATACGATGTGGCGTGCTTGCTAATGTAGCAGATGATGGTGTAGTAGATATGTTGTGGTAGTGTGGACAAATACCCATTGTCCCATTTAGCCTTATGAGTGAAGAAGTATTTAAATGTGTCATTGTCAAATGAGAAATGTTAGAGGTAGTGCATAAATACGAGAAATGATATTTAGTCATACTATTTGGTCCTACTCATAGTGTTATCCACTTGATAGGTTGACATGTAACCTCCACTAATTATCACTACTACAGATCGGGTTTGTTAGTGCGGACCAGTAAATTTATTTATTGCGGTGGTACAATATAACCGCAACAACAAATTCAGTTCGCACTGCAAAAGAAAGAACCGCAACAACAATTCAATTTGTTGTTGCGGCCATGATAAACCCGCATTAACAATTCCATTTGTTGTTGCGGCCATGCTAAACCCGCAATAACAATTCCATTTGTTGTTGCGGCCATACGTTACCCGCAACAACTACCAAATTTGTTGTTGCGGCCATGCTAAACCCGCAACAACAATCTAAATTTTCAGTTTAAATTAATTAATTAATTGGCAAACAAAAACAAATTTCATAAAGATACAACGATAACATTACACATATATGTAACATACTATTATAAGCCAAACCAAAACAAGGACAACCAAAACCTAAACACAAAGCTAACTAACATCATGTTGATTCACAGAAGAGTAACGTTGAAGATAACTCCAGCACCACGGTTTTTTGTTTCGAGATCAAGGGTGAACATCACTTGTTGGTTCGTGCAGATGCCCATCTTCTGTTTGAAGTCGACCATATCACCATTGATAGTCATATGGTCTATAAAACGAACATTGGGCCTCCTTCGATCACTGTGGCGTAGTAAATTGAAAACCATGTATGGGGGACTCATCTCAAGGTTTGACAAAGCACACAAATGACGCTCATTCCAAAGTTGGTGATCCCTAACAAATTTTGCTGGAATAGTCTGATGAAAGAAATGAAAATTAAATTTATACTGCAAATTAATTATAATAGCAAGAAATTAAAAAGAAAAATCATACAATTTTTCTTGTCATGGACGCACACCATTTTACGATGAAGAAATTATTAACGTGATCACCAATATGCAGACTGCTAGAACTCATATTAGAAACTTAAAAGATCGATTAATCTTACTTTGAAAAGTTTTTCTTTGAAACGTTCTTGTAGGTTTAAAAACGCGCGAAACGTTCTTTGATATAACAAATTAAAGGAATGAATGAAGTCTGCTTATATATATACTTAAGTTTTGGCGGGATTGGGGATTAGGGTTATGGCGCGCATCACAACTGTACAACCGCATCTCCAAACAAGTGAATAGTCATTTTGATTTCTGCTGCAGCATCATCAAGATTCGCGAGAGAACAAAATCTGCTGCAACATGTGAATCTTGATGATGCAGCACCAGTAAGCAATGACTTAATAAACCTTCATATATATGAAAATTAAGTTTGATCCATCAAAATAATGGCACTTATGGTACAATATATAGAGCTGATATTAATTAGTTCTCTTATAATTTCAAAGAAACTATCATCACGCATATATTTTAGAATCTCAAGAAATATTTGATTCTCTTGCAACATTACCTTATGATGTGGTAAAAATCGAGGAAAAACATTTGTTGTTGCGGTTTCCAGATTTGTTATTGCGGTTAAGAGGATAAGTTTAAAAAAGTAGCTGCAACACTAGCTGTAACTTCCATCCAACTTGATGTGTATTTACTCGATGCATTAACTCAATTAAATCCCAAAATATTAATTCAAATTATTCTGAAATGCAGTTACACTGTTACATTTGTTAGTGCGGTTTTCCGTATTTGTTACCGCGGTTTCACTGTTGCTACGCGCTTGAATTCTAGATGACGGTCAATTTTCCCTCTTCAAGTTATTATATATAGTTAACCAATACTATTCTGAAATGCAGTTACAAGAAAACTATTAATCAAAAACCTTTTTTTGTTATTAACATCATGAGTTCCCAAAACGAAAATCTTCCACAAGAGATTATTGATATCGAGTCTTCTACCGACGACGATATCAACAACTACAGAAGTGAGGATCCTCTGGAGCACAGCCATTACTTTGCTGTGAAATTGACCTCGCAAGTTATACAACGGAGGGAAATTGTATGCATTCTATATTGTGGTTCTTTTTTCTTTCTGTTTACTGTTTATGATGATGAAATATTTTTTTGATTTCTTAATTTCAGACTATAAGAGCAAAGCTGGTTCAGGATCTCAAGCTCTTCAACTATGGCACATGTTGTGTCTTCGAGATGGGGGAAATGAGTCAGAGGTTCGTGTTGGTGGATACCTTTCGTAATCGAAAGAAACCAATGGAAGAAAGACCCTATGGCCCGATCACCATTCATGGTGATTTTGACGAGTTGAGAATGAAATGGGGCATCCATTGGAGCCGATGGGTTGTTTCACCATTGATCTTGAGAAAATGAAGCCCGGAGGCCGAGTTTACATGAAATTAACTTTGTTTTGATTTTTTTTTTGTTGTAAATTTTATGACTTTTTAATTTCCCTTCTAATTAATGCATCCCCTTTTTTTAATATTATCTTAAAGTTTTTTTTGTTAACCATCTATATATCTTCAAAGTCTCCGATAAAATAATTAATTTATCTTCAAATTTATAATGTCAAATTTCAAAATAATTATTTAAAAATATAAATAGATTAATATAAATATTTTAATTTATTAATTTATAGTATTAGCAAATAATGAATGAAATATTTAAACCAGTTTTACTTGTTTCAAGTTATTTATTGTAACGGCTAGAATATATTTGTTATTGCGGGTTTTCTTCCTTTGTTGTTGCGGTTTGCTGTTTTGTTATTGCGGTTTGACCGCAATAACAAAACAAATCTATTTAAACCAGTTTTACTTGTTTCAAGTTATTTATTGTAACGGCTAGAATATATTTGTTATTGCGGGTTTTCTTCCTTTGTTGTTGCGGTTTGCTGTTTTGTTATTGCGGTTTGACCGCAATAACAAAACAAATCTGATTGTCATCTAATATCCAACGGACATATTTTGAAATAGTTGTCTTTCTTCTTCGTTGAGATCTTGTTTTCGTTCTGCTACTGTTTTTAAGGTAATTTCGTTTTCTTTTTTTAATCTCATGCTTTTTAGAAATATAAGTATCTTCCAATTAGTTGCCAAAATAGACACATTACATTCATAAAATAGAGAATACAGTAGATTATGCAAACATTGCATATCCTATGAAAACTATGCAAATCCCTATCAAATACAATTTCATTTTCCTTAGCATTAAGTCACGTTCCTCGAGCTTCCTTTCAAGATTGTTCTTCGAGTTTATTAATCCTGGAATGATTTGTTTGGATCTTTCACACATAACAGGATCAAACCACACAAAAAATCTACATGTAGAACCCTATAAAAAAGAATATTATACAATAGTTAATAATTAGTTGAATTCTAAAATGGTTATATATTAAATATCTTCAAATTAAAGGCCTTACCTTTGTTGGACATGTATAAAACCTTCGTCCAGGGTTTCTGGCTGTCCATGAAGTGCGAATCACTGCTTGTTTGCCACATGATGAACAAAAAACCATCTTGTAGCTAGAAAGATATAATGTGTTCATTTTTTTAAGGTTGATAAATGGCTGAATATGTGACTTACTTATATATCTTTCAATTACCATTTAAATATATAATATTAATTAATTTTTATTGTCGCTTTATTAATTTTTAGATGGAGCGTAATTATTGGATGTATCATGCTATACGTTCGTCCGCCGATTATGTCATCGGTGTTGGAAATTTTATTCGGTTTGCTGAATCGAATCGCGTTAAGAACGCAAGTCCTTCGATCTTATGTCCTTGCAACGTTTGTAAAAACTCTATAAGATTCACAAACACCGGTGATATAGAGCACCATTTGTTTCGCCATGGTTTTATGTATAATTACACTTGTTGGTCAAGTCATGGAGAATCACGACTTAATTGTAACACATCTTCGAGCAATGTAGATAGTAGTAGTACTGCATATACAACATTGAACAATGACTCATACCACGATAACGATCAATACACTTCAAATGACCATTTCGATGAAAGTATTAATGAATTGGATACTAATATGAGTGGTGACGTTGGTGAACAAGATGAATTACATCGCTTATTTGATGAAGCTGAAACACCATTATATAAAGGTTCTAAATTAATGAAACTTGATGCTGTGTTGAAGTTAATTAACTTAAAGATGAAAAACGGATGGAGTGATACAAGTTTCACAACCCTATTAGAGCTTTTACATCATGAGTTGCTTCCGGAAGAAAATGGATTACCAATTTCTACATATCGAGCAAAAAAATTAATGTGTCCAATGGGATTGGAAGTAGAAAGAATACATGCATGTCCCAATAATTGTATGTTGTTTCGGAACGAGTTCGCAAATTTGCATAACTGTCCTCATTGCAAGGCATCGAGGTATAAACGGAAAAAGGATACAGATGAAGTTGACGATGATGTGACAAAGAATGGACCACCGGCTAAAATGTTGTGGTATCTTCCTATTATACCAAGACTGAAAAGGTTATATTCAAACGAGAAAGAAGCCAAGTTACTTTGTTGGCATTCAGAAGAACGTGTGATTGACGGGAAAATTAGACATGTTGCGGATTCACCGCGGTGGAGAAACATTGATAAAAGGTATGTTGAGTTTGGGAAGGAGATCAGAAACATACGGTTTGGGCTTAGTTAGGATGGGATAAATCCTTTCGGTAACATGAGTAGTCGTCATAGTACGTGGCCAGTTCTCTTATGCATTTACAATCTCCCACCATGGTTATGCATGAAACGGAAATACATTATGATGTCCTTGTTGATTCAAGGTCCGAAACAACCGGGTAATGATATTGATGTTTATTTATCCCCTTTGATTGATGACTTAAAAACTCTTTGGAGTGATGGTGTAGATGTATACGATACTTATAGAAAAGAACAATTTAAATTGCGGGCCATGGTTTTTTGTACTATCAATGACTTTCCAGCATACGGTAACTTGTCAGGATACAAAACGAAGGGTAAGAAAGCTTGTCCTGTTTGTGAAGATGAGACAAGCTCGGTGTGGTTACCAAATTGTAAAAAAACTGTATACATGGGACATCGAAGATTCCTTACCAAGAGTCACCCGTTTAGGAAGAAGACGATTGAGTTTGACGGAACTGTCGAGGTTAGGACGGTGAAGAAACGATTTGATACATTTTCACGAGTTGAAAATATTAATGTTGTGTTGGGTAAGAGATTCCGTATTGATAATGATGCCATATGGAAAAAGAAGTCCATATTTTTTCAATTGCCTTACTGGAGACATTTAGATGTTAGACATTGTCTTGATGTTATGCACATAGAAAAAAACGTATGTGAGAGCTTGATAGGCTTATTATTGGATATTAAGTACAAAACTAAAGATGGTATTAAGGTTCGAAATGACATGGTCGAGATGGGAATATGTAAAGATCTTGCTCCCGTACAACGAGGCACTCGTACTTATCTTCCACCCGCATGTTATAATACAACGAAAGAAGAAAAAAAAAAGTTATGCCAATGTTTGCACGATATTAAGGTTCCGTCATCTTATTCAGCAAACATTCAAAGATTTGTATCAATGAAAGATTATAAATTGCTTGGGATGAAGTCTCACGATTGTCATGTTTTGATGACACATATGATTCCAATCGCAATTCGTGGAATTTTACAAGATGATATCCGACATACAATCACAAAGCTTTGTTTGTTTTTCAACAATATTCATACGAAAGTTATTGATGTCGAAGATTTGGACAAATGGGAGAAAGACGTTTATGTTATCCTTTGTGAACTAGAGATGCACTTTCCACCATCATTTTTTGATATAATGGTTCACCTAATATCTCATATCGTACAAGAGATTAAGGCATGTGGTCCTGTATTTCTACGTTACATGTACCCTTTTGAAAGATACATGGGAATATTGAAAGGTTATGTAAGAAACCGTAATCGACCAGAGGGAAGTATTATTGAAGGGTATACTTCTGAAGAGGTGATTGAGTTCTGCCAAGGTACGTATGTAATATATATGATCAACTATAGCAAAAATTAACATAAACTATATATTTTGTTTTTCTTAGGCTATATGGAAGGTGTCAAAAGTGTTGGCATTCCTAAAAGTCGCCATTCAGGTCGACTTGAAGGAAAGAGAGGAGTAGGTTTTAAGATAATAGTGCCAATGCACGGAGAACTACAAGTTGCTCATTTAGTAATCTTAAAGCACATGACATGCCTCACTCCATATGTTGATGAACATATGGATATGTTAAAGTCGACGAACCCGGGTAAACAACAAGTGTGGTACATAAACAACCAAAACAAGGATTTGGCAAGTTGGTTGAAAGAGAGGGTGACAACAAGTGACGACGTTGATGACACTGTCAAAAAATTGGGACAAGGTCCAGATGCTAGAGTAAGAACTTACCAAGGATATGATATTAATGGTTATACATTTTACACCAAAGATCAAGATAGAAAAAGTACAGTGCAAAATAGTGGAGTTACAGTAATAGCATCAACAACCGAAATCGATAGGCGTGATCAAGATACATTGATAAGCATCGCAAAAGATTCTTATTATGGTGTGATAGAAGAAATTTGGGAATTGCAGTATTCTGATTTCATAATCCCAGTGTTCAAGTGTAAGTGGGTAAATAACCGTACGGGTGTTAAAGTTGACGAATATGGTTTTACACTTGTCGATCTTGAAACTAATGGCTACAAATCCGAGCCATTCGTTCTCGCAATGTATCACAAATTTTTTTCGTCAAAGATCCAAGCAAAGCAAAATACCACATTGTGTTGCAAGGTAAAAGACGTATTCTTGGGGTTGATAATGTTGTGGATGAAGAAGAACACGACAACTTCGATGATTTACCACCATTTTCCGTCGGTATCGAACCCGGGAATTTTGAAAACATGAATAGAAGCTCATATGTACGAACTGACGGAGAAGGAACATATATTTAATAACTCGATCTATTATATATTATTGAAAATTAATATTTGTATTATATATGTGTTTGAAAACCGCAACAACTAATTCACCCAACCGCAACAACAAAAAAACCGCAATAACTAATGGACATAAACCGCGGTAACAAATAGAATAAAATAACCCGCTAAAACGAAATAAAGACCCGCTAAAACGAAATTGTTTATTCCAAAATTTTCAAATCCCAAAACATATGTTATCCAAACATCGAATCCTTAATCACTTTTGCACAAAACCTTAATCGACCAAACCCTCCGTTTTCTTCACCAAAATCACTCTGCACTAGTTCACCGGAGTTTGGATTCACCGTCGTTTTCTTCACCTTGGATAGTAACCGACGTTGCTTTCACCACGTCGTATCCTTAATCACTTTTCCAAAAACCTTAATCACTCTCGTCGACCTAAACCCTAGTTTACCGTTACATCGCCGATATTCCTTCACCAAGCTAGGTATTAAAGTATTATGTTAATGATTTCTTGTGTTTGTTATGCATTCGTTCTTAATCATCTTTTTCTGTTAACGTATTATGTTCACGCATTTGTGTCGTAATTCTGCAGAAATGGCCGATAATCAAGAACGTAAGAGACGTAGAGGCGAACGTGGTCCTGCATCTTTTGGGAAGAAATATAGCAAAGATGTATATAAAACTGAATTTGATGAAAATCATATCCCTCTGAGTAAAGAACTGACGTCATGGTTTGGGATGACGGTTCAACATCGTTTCCTGCTAGCAACTGATATGGGCAAAATGGACAAAGACATATATGAACAACTATGGCTGGATACCAAGGTATATATTTATTAATTAGAAATATGAAATAGTTATTAAGTGATGATAGCATATAATTTATTTACTCTAAATTGTAGAATATGTGGAATATCGAGAACGATGATGCAAAAGAGTTAATGAGGAAGAAAGCTGTGAAAATTGGTACTAATTTTAAATCTAGGCTTGTTAAACATTTCGTCCTTACAGGTAAGGATACTTGTGAGAAGTATAAGTTTCTTAAAAGGCATGATTGGGAAGCATTTAAGGCACAAAGAAGCACCCCAGAATTTATGGTATCTCTTAATTATATTATATGTTTAGTATTGTACAATATTTTATTATTAACAACTTGTTAATTTGTGTAGCTAAAAAGGGAGAAAGCACTGGCAAGCAATGCAAAGAGACAATTCAAGGTCCGCGTGGGCCGAAGCGGGTGGACCCGTTTTAAAAAAAGTAAAAAGGATGCAGTTTGGTCTGAACTTCTACAAAACCATAGTGTTCTTTCGGAGATTCAAAATGAACGGTCTAGGTTGTTTTTGATGGGTTGTGCAGTAAAGAATAGTGAAGGAAAGTTTGAACTTCCTAACGAAGCGTTGGACAATTTCCAAGTTTTGGTATACTAAGTTTTATTTAATTGAAGATTTTTATCTTTTTGGTAAACAAATACTTTTTGTAGCTCGCGGAAGAGAAAAAGATGATAGAGGATGGTACTTATGCATTAAATAAAGAGGATCCTTTAATTCGTCTTCTAGGACCCGAGCACGGGGGAAGATCTCGGACCGTATCCGAGGTAATTGGATACACAAAGGTTAAAGGTGGATTGATTAGAAATGTGATCCCGCAAAGTACCCCCACGGTCAACACAAGCCACCATGATTCATGTGGGTCCCGTGGAATGGTGGAACACTATCCACCTATTGAGGTAACAATTTAAAAGTTTTGCAGCCTATACTATCCAGACTTATAATTGTATATGTTTTTACAGGTGTTGTCACCATGTGAGTTGCTAATTAGGGTGGCTGATGCCCATTTAGTCAAAGTTGGTTTTGGACAAGTATGGCCAACTGTTGGATTCCAACTGTTACATAATAAACCGATTGCCGATGGTTGTGTAAAAGTCCAAGTTGATGCGATCGTGGCAGGAAAGGAGGATTTGCCTGTACATCCTCTCACAAAAACAGATGATGTTCAATTGGTTGAGAATTTGCCATATAATATAGTACAGTGGCCAAGATATGCAGTGAAGGTATATTTTAGTTTTTTTACATTGTTTGTGAACGCTTTTATCTAACTTTGTAGAAATGTTTTAGCTTATTGGCGATGGGCTTGTCAATTCCCAGGAAAGGGACTTGAGAGAATCCTCTCCATTTGATTTGTCAACAAACAATGTTTATATACCAGAAATGCCCGAAACTTCACCCTTCCCTTTAGACCAAGACTTTTATGGATATGCACAAATGGTTAGTCTTATCATTATCATTATTTTGATCATTATTTTTAAATACTAATATTTTTATCATTACTTATTGTAGTTGCAATCGGTCCCCGCAGCCCAAACCGTCCCCGCAGCCCAAACCGTCCCCGCAGCCCAAACCGTCACCGCAGCCCAACCCATTAACCCAGCCCAAACAGTCACTAAAGCCCAACCCATTATCCCAACCCAAACCATCCCCGAAGCCCAACCCGACAGCCCAGCCCGAACAGTCCCTAAACCCCAAACACCCACCGCAGCCCAAACCGTCACCACACCCCAAACCGTCCCCGCAGCCCAAACCGTCCCCGCAGCCCAAACCGTCCCCGCAGCCCAAACCGTCACCGCAGCCCAACCCATTAACCCAGCCCAAACAGTCCCCGTAGCCCAAACAGTCACTAAATCCCAACCCATTATCCCAGCCCAAACCATCCCCGAAGCCCAACCCGACAGACCAGCCCGAACAGTCCCTAAACCCCAAACACCCACCGCAGCCCAAACCGTCACCACACCCCAACCCGAACCCGAACCCGAGGATGTTCCTCTAGATCCTCAGTACGACCAGCATTATGCGATGGTAATGGCCGATGCTCCCCAATTTCTCCCAATACTTGATGCATTCTTCAAATATAACAAATATGGTCTTAGTGTTCCTTCCCCTCCGGGTATGTATCATGAGACATATACAGAAGGCATCCCAGCCACCGAGGTTTTACAATTTGCTCGATTCCATTGGGTTGATATGAGCATGATACATTGTTTGTCAATGTAAGCTTAATATTTTTACTATTTGGGTATAATTGTATTTATTAACTTTATGTTGTATATTTAAGGTATTATTATGCAATGGCGGGCAGCAATTCACGATGTGCATTTTTCAATGCACACTATATTACCGATCCAGAATGTCGCACCAACAAGAACCATGTCATCCAACATATCAGGGATGTTTTAAATCATCATCCAAGCAAGTCATACATTCTTGCACCATACTATCAACAGTAAGATTTGATTTTCCATAATACACGCAACACTGGATGTTTTAAATCATCATACAAGCAAGTAACTTTGATTAATTGCTTGTGTTTACTTGCAGGCAACACTGGATGCTTTTTATCCTCTGTCCTAAAACGAATATTGCATATATTGTTGATTCTTTAAAGCGTGAATCTGGTCCCGATTACTACACTCTTGTAGGAGTAATCAATCATATGTTTCCCCGTAGATTTAAATGGATAAACACAACTGTATGTTTTCAATTTTCATTTTTTACCAATTTATTTAAGATGTATAAAATATTCAATATATTGAAATATTACAGTGCTGGAAACAAGACCAAAGCTGGGAATGTGGTTACATTGTTAGTCGACATATTGAAGAATTTTTACAGACCATACAGTTTAACATCAACCAATCTGTAAGTTTATGTTATAGTTTTAAAATATTACTCATTTAGATGTAAAAATTATTGATATTAATTGTTTTTCATGAGCAGATGTGGAAGACTAATAAGAGTTTTGATGCTTCTATGATTCATGAATACATAGAAAGGTTGTTGCCACTGTATCTCGAATGGATGAAGAGGTGCAAGCAAAGTGATGCCACTTATTAAAGGTTAGCAATTAAGCAAGTGTAAATTTTTGAACATATAGTTGTAAATTTTTGAAACACGGTCCATTACAATGATCACAACCTGCAAATGTACATTTTTTTGACATTAAGTTACTGTGCGATTGTACATTTTAAATATATAAGAGCTAGATTTATATATATATATATATATATATATATATATATATATATATATATATATATATATATATATATTGTGGAATGATTTTTTTTTTTGTTTATTTTGAATATCAAATATTGCGGTTACTTTATCATGTGTGCGAATAACTAATATTGCGGGTATAGCATCTAGTGTAGTGTGCGAAGAACTAATAGCGCGTTTTGTTATTTAATATTGCAGTTTCTTTCTTATTGCGGTCTCTGTGTTTGATATTGCGGTCTCTCTTTTGTTGCGGTGTTGGCTTTAATATTGCGGTTTCTTTCTTGTTGCGGTTTCTGTGTTTGATACTGCGGTTTCTCTTTTGTTGCGGTTTGTTTGTTTGATAGTGCGTAGTTTGTTAGTGCGTTCCTTTCCCCGCAACAACAAATCGTTTTCCCCGCAACAACAAATCGTTTCTGTAGTAGTGTATCACTCTTAATATTATCCTTTGATTTTGACACGTGTATTAATCTAATGAGTAGGGCCAAATAGTAGGACTGAATACTATTAATCCATAAATACCAATGCAGTTAAGAGAAATCTCCCACCTAATTGATGATCGGAAATTATTCTTACAAGTTACAACCACCCACTTAATATGGTTTTTCCCATATTTCTAGTTATCAAAACTCAAAATTTGCAACTTGTTATTTAAAGACAATAAAATTAAATATTGGTAGGTCTTGAAATAAACATGAAGCAGTATACACATGAATTTAAACAGTGTTTTTGTCTACCATAAACTTTAACTTATGGTACATAACTTCATATATGTTCGGCGAATACAAAACAATTGAATCTGCCTATAAGATGTAGGCAGCATCGAGACGCTCCCTCAGGTACTCCGCACTGCGGATATGAGGAAACCTACAAACAACCAAATCTCACATTTCAAGAAATGGACATGATACTAATATACGATTGAACTTAATTGATGTTAATAGCTTGAAATCAGATAAAATGGGTCAGGGTCAATGGGTCAGGGTCTGTTATGGTAGGATACATACTTGGGAGGAGACGACTCGTTGCAGCAGCTTTTCAAGCACTCCACTATGCAATCCGGGCTATAATTGAAAAAGAACGCCACCTGTACATCATATTACAGGCCGTGTACGGTTAAAGAGATAACGTAAAAAGAAAAACAGTTAGTATTATGTTGGGTTTTTATTGCCTAAAATAAAAATGAACCTTTACATTTGTCATATGTATTTGTTAAAATGAATAAATATGAACAATGTAAAAAGTAGGTAGTTATTTAACAAAAATTAAATGAAAATGTTTCATGGCCCCTTTACTTTGAGAAAAACAAATCACGTGACCAATTTAAGTAGATGGAATCCATACAATGAAAATGAAGCATGACTTTAGGTTAGGATTTTTGTGAAAGTTTCTGAATCACATAAACAAATGCAAAGTTAATTATTGGATGAAATTCTTTTGATTTGGAAGTAATTACAGAATAGCGTTCTTTCCCGGTTGGCATGACACGGTGTAGAGTTGATCTGCAATAAATTTAAGCGCTTCAATTAAGTGTTATAATGATCAAATTATAAGAATTTTAACCCTAATAAGTAACAACTTTTCATTACCTGAACACACAATTAGTCCATCTCTCCATCATGTCCCCAAGATTAACAATGAAGGCTCTGCACCACCACAAAATACTCTAAGAACGAATATTAATTATTGAAAGATTGGTGTTAGGCCTAATATCAAAAAGATTGGTTAGAACCGAGAAAATAAAGCCATTATTTGTGACCCATAAGCGAATTAGCCGAAACTGATCATTTTCATTTCTGAAGTCACCAAAATTTTCGGTTTTAGGTTCGATTTTGGGTCATAACATAAACTCACCCGTTGAGATGACTAACATTCTCCCAAATACGCGGTTGCTTATGTTTTTCCCTGCATACCTACGAAAACACACACAAACAAAAAACATAAAATCCAAACAACAAATTATAAAGCTTATATAGATCAATAAAGCTTGTATATATTGCCTGGAGGCCGGGAACACCATCGGTTGCGAGAAGAGTGATCATTCCATAATCAGAATGTGCAGAAGCACCATATACAACCTCATCAGAAACACCTTTTTCACCTTAATATATATGAAACCATCATTATTTCGATTATATATGTGTCGAAAACATTTTATATTTCTATTAAGTAGGAGAATTAGCTAATTACCTGGATAGTGCAATAGATGTAGAACACCAAATGGTTTATCAGTTACAGCCCCTATTTTCTCAAAGTAGTCATCTTCCAAATCCAAAGCGAATGCGATTAAAGAGATTAACCGCTTCCCAACGGACCTGTTAATGACACATTCAAACTTAAAAAAAAAGGTTTTGCTAACCATTGTCTGCCCTTAAGGCTATGGTTAAGAAAAATAATGCACAATCATTAAAGCATAACTACCTTAAGGTGTTTAGCGAAATTCATGGGATTGGTTATGAAAGCTGATAGTATTAAGTAGAGATGCTATTACTTACCTACTATATCGATCTTCCTATTTATTTCATCAATACAAATGTCTAAATCAAATGTTGAGATTAGGAAAGACAATTAATTAGTGGATTTCGTATGTCAATCAGTTTATGGGTAGTAGGATGATGAAGTAGAAAAATTTAGTAGAAAGCAATACAATTTTTTATTAAATATTAAAAAGTCCATAACTATATATATCTGAATAATGTAAACAATTTTAGTTGTGTGGATATGCTTACAAAAGAGAATTTATTTTTACACCACAACTTTTAACACATACACAACATAATGTAATCGGCTAATGGTACAATCATACGTACTAAACTATTGTTGTGATGCATTTAATAAAAGTTGTCGTATAAAAACCACCTCCTTCCAAAAAGTGTGACCATAATTTATGACTAAATTGGTGCCTATTCATATGATGGCTACACAAGGCATGATGGAAACAAGTAGACAAGGAGAGAGAAAAAGCAATGCACACATGTCATCATCTCCATACTACTATTATAGTAGGGACATGAATACACATAAATTGTAGACATATATAATATCACTCTAAAAAGAAATAGATCGCTATGTTGAATTGCTTAATGGATCAGGTCCGGATCAAGATCTGATCCATTGTCACCCGTACATATAACACTTACGCAACTTTTTTGTAGTAGTCTTCCATTACGAGTTTCCAAGAAGGCAATATTTCTGCAAATTTGATGTGAAGATTGTAAACATTGATCGCATCATGAAACAAACAAGCATAACAGTGATACTACCTGCAGAAGGCCATTGATTTACACCGCTCTGTTCAGCTCGTATAGGATTAATACGAAAAGTTTCTTTCGAATCCCCTAAAATTGATCGAATTACATGAAATTTGAAAGTGCATATGCACATTAGGTAACAAGTCAATACTTAAAATAAAGAGGTAATAACCAAAATAGACCAAAACTAGTCCTCTTTTTCCCAAAAACAACTTGTGCGACTCTTCCCCAAAATAGACCGTCTTGATGTTTTTTTGTGCGAGTGTACAACTCCATGTGGTAGTTAGATAGATGTTTTTGTACGACCAGATCATTTTTTGTGCGACTGATATATGAACAGGCCATATTTTTGTGCGAGCATACTATTTTTTGTGTCAAATTTTGTGTGGAATCGCACAAATCGCACGATATATTTTGGGAATATTTGAAAGTGAAGTAATTTTTGGAAGTTTTGGTTTTTTAGTTGGCCTATTTTTTGTAATTACCTTAAGATAAAACACTGTAATAAGACCTTTAGAAATTGCAGAATAATCGAGTTTTTGGGCATAAATTGGAGCAAAACCGACGTCTTCCTTGCGAGCTAACTTCATCTTCTCTTCAAGTGGAAGTGAAAAAAAGTTTCTACTTTCATCAAACACATTTTGTAATAGTTTCTCCTCTACACCATGATTTATGAGGTAAAAGAAACCATGATCCATGCAAGCCTAATTCATTATACATTGTACGAATTTCAAATAGAAGGTGATTTTAATACTAGATAAATCACTTCGAATACTACGATTATTGTTTTAATACATCGTAAAGTTTGCTATAACAGATGTACATTGTAATGTTTGAAGTGATTTTAAAGGCGTTACAATCACCTTGCATTTCAAATAGCATGATCATATAGTTAAAGCAATGTTTGTAGATACAAAATTGAAGCACAAAAAACAAATAAATCAACTCAAAATAAACCGTCGAAGATAATTTCAATAAAAAAGCGAAAAAAAAACCTGGCGGATAGAATTAGCGGTGGAGATTCTGTTTGATGAAGAAAGATCAATTACGGGAAGCTCTAGAGATTCCGCCATTGTTAATCGAGCTAGGATCCAGTTTTTGCTTGCTGGATTACTTACTTAATAATGTATGCAGGTGTATAATTTCCGACAATTTTATACCGTCTTCTGGTGTGTTTCTGAAAATTGAAGCTACTGATCATTTGTGTGCACACGTGTACGTATTATGACTGCAAATAAATGCAACTACTTTTTATTTTAGTTACTCATCTTTTAAGGCCTCTCCCAACCCTACCCATCACTAACCCATCACTAAACCCATCACTAGCGCCACGTCATCGCATCCTTACTGACCCGCTACTGACACGTTCGTGTCAACCCTACCCATCACTAACCCATCACTAAACCCATCCTTTTCACATCATCATTTCCACATCACCATTTTAATTAATAAAAAAACACATTACATTAAATAAAAAACATTACATTAATAATAAAAATAAAAATAAAAACATTACGATTACAAAAAAAAAAAAAACAAAATAAAAAAAAACACGAATAAAAAAAGAAACACGAATAAAAAAAAAACATTACGACAAAAAAACACAAATTATCGTTGACGGTAGTTTGGCGGGAGGGTCCAAATGTGTTCGATTAAGGCATTGCGAAGTTTATGATGAACAACTCGATCACGTATCTCCTTTTCAATACGCAATTGGGCTGCAACCCGTTCATGCCATGTACGCTGAGGGCGATTATCCGGGTTAGCGGTATAGTCTTCTTCGATTGGACAAATTGCGCGGCCGTTATCTTCCGTAATCATGTTGTGTAATATCACACAAGTGTACATGATCCGTCGTATTTTGTTCACACTATATGGTCGTGCCGGGTTTTTAATGATTGCCCACCGTCCTTGAAGCACTCCGAAAGCTCGTTCGACATCCTTCCTAGCGGATTCTTGGAACCGCTTGAACTTCATGTTCTTTTCTTCAATTGGGCATTTAAACGACTTGACAAGCGTTGCCCATTCCGGATAAATCCCATCAGCTAGATAATAACCCTTCGTAAATTGCTCACCCGAAATAGTAAACGGAACTACAGGAGACCTGTCTTGCCTTATTTCATCAAACAGATCTGATTCGTTAAGGACGTTTATGTCGTTATTCGAACCCGTCGGGCCAAAGTACGCATGCCATATCCACAAATCGTATGACGCAACAGCTTCAAGCATTATTGTGGGACATCCTTGATCACCACGTGTGTATTGGCCTTGCCATGCTGTTGGACAATTTTTCCAAGGCCAATGCATACAATCAATGCTACCAAGCATCCCAGGAAAACCATGTATCTCTTGATGTTTGGCATGTAAACGTTGGACATCATGAGTTGTTGGTTTTCGCAAAAACTTAGTCGAGTATAGATGGAATATACATTTACAAAAGTTGTCCAAACAATCGTACGCTGTTTGTTGACCCATGTGTAGGTACTCATCAAACATATCAGCGGCACAACCGTACGCCAATTGACGTATGGCAGAGGTACACTTTTGAAATACATTAAAACTGGGGTAACCCGTAGCGTCTCTCTTTTGACGGAAATAATCAAAATACGACGGTAGTTGACCCGGTGGATTATAAAAATGTATAGCCTGGCATATACGGATGAACAAAGGTTTCGACATGCGAAACCGTCTTCGGAAGTAGTCCGGGGGGAAAACGGCATTGTCGGCAAAGTAATCATTCCATAAACGTTCAGCAGCCGCAACGCGATCTCTTGGTATATATCTTCGTGGTGCTCTTGGCATGGTGGAATTTTCAGCTTCTTCTTGATCCAGATAATCAAGCCTTTCAATAGTTTGGTTCAAATCGAAGACGGCTGTTACATTAACATAATCTTGCCAGTAATCATCGGCGTCATCGTTTGGATCCATTGAGTGAGAGAAAAAATATGGAAATTGGGAAGAGAGGAAGTATGTGATTGTTAGAGGAAGAGAGGAAGTATGTGATTGTGTGTTTAAAATGGTAGAGTATAGTGGGTTTTTATAGAGGTTGTGTGTAATATTAATTATTTGTATTAAAAAAAAAAAAAAAGAAAATTGATTTTTGAAATCAATTCACACGCTCCCCCGGACCCACAAACACCCCTCGACACCTTCCCACGTCCGTCCTCGCCACGACGAACCCATCACGACGCCGGCCACGACGGCTCGGTGCCAACGCCGTCGTGGCTCGACGCAGCTCGACGCGTCCCCCCGACGTGCCGTTGGCACAGGTCTAAGGCGGAAGGGTATGGGTCCACGCCCCTACCTGCGTGAGGAGTGACATGGCCGGCCACGCCGTGCACGAAACCGGAACACCGCCCCCCCCCCCCCCCCCCGGCGTTGGGGGTCGGCGTGGAGGAACCAGGCCACGGGAAGAAACGTCGGGGAAGGGTCGACTTTTTGGCCAAATATAGCCATTGGCAACGGCTATATAGCCGTTGGGTTTTTTTTTTTAAAAAAAAATTTTAATTATTTACCTATATATATTACATACTTTCACTCATTTTACTACCAAAACCAAGGTTCTAAAAGGCGCGCCATGGCGGCGCCAAGGCGTGAGGCGCGGCGTCGACGCTACGAAACAGACCATGGCGGCTAGGCTATGCGTGGCGTGAGATAAGGCGCGATAAGGCGCCCCTTATGGCGAGTTTTCTTGAAGGCGGCTGTAAAAATGAATTTTTTTTAAAAAAAAAGATAAAATGTATAATTATAAATTTAGATGTAATATTTTTTATGAGCTTTATATATAAATTGTTATATAAATCAATAGATCTATATAATTTTTTTAATTTAATATACGTATATATATAAATTATATAAAAAATTTTGCCGCCTTAAATCACGCCTTGAAAAACGCCATGGCTCGCCTTGGCTGAGGCTTGATGGTGCCGCCACGCCACGCCTTACGCTTTCTAGAACCTTGACCAAAATACTACCAAAACACACCACAACTCTACCAAAATACCCCAACTCACAAATAATGAATTATATTGGTTCATCATCTGACGACGATGACGCGTTTATGCTAACAATATACTCAGAACTCCTCGATGATATATCCTCCGATGAAAGTGAAGAAGTCTTTGACACTAGAACCGCGAAGCTAAATAGAAATCGAGAAGCTGGACACGACATGCTATACCGAGATTATTTGCGGATGATCCTGTTTATGACGACAACAATTTCCAACGAAGGTTTCGTCTGTCCAGAAATCTATTTATGCGCATATGTACCGCATTAGAAAACATGTATCCTTTTTTTCAATTGAGATATGATGCTAGAGGTAGGCGGGGATTCACTGCTTTGCAAAAATGCACTGCAGCAATTCGATCTATGGCTTACGGGTCATCCCCTGATTCTCTTGACGAGTACCTACGCATGTCTGAAAGAACTGCTAGGAAAAGTATGTATAGATTTTCACAAGGGGTTTTGGAAATATTCGGACCTATTTATTTGCGAAAACCAACAGTAACCGATGTTTAAAAATTATATGAGGCACACGAAGAGAGACATGGTTTTCCTGGAATGCTTGGTAGCATTGATTGTATGCACTGGGATTGGAGGAACTGTCCACAATCGTGGAGAGGTGAGTACACCGGTGGACATCATGGAGTACCGTCGTTGATATTAGAATCTGTTGCTTCCCAAGATTTATGGTTTTGGCATGCTTACTTTGGGGTTGCGGGTTCTAATAATGATATTAACGTGCTTGATCAGTCACCAATATTCAACGACTTGTTATCAGGAAAAGGCACCCGATGCTCCTTTTACGGTGAATGGCAATCCATATAAATTCGGTTATTACCTTACCGATGGTATATATCCTCGTCATGCGACATTTGTCAAAGCCTACCGACATCCAGTTGATCCAAAAGAGGTCTTATTTACCAAAAAACAAGAATCCGCACGTAAGGATGTGGAACGGGCTTTTGAAGTTTTAAAGGGGAAGTGGCACATTGTCAAAAACGCGGCCCGTTCATATGACCTTGAAAGATTAAGATATATTTTGTATGCATGTGTTATAATGCATAATATGGTTGTCGAAGATAATGGTCGGATGATTTCTCCATATGTGCCGGACGGTCCCCGACATGCTTTGTATGTACCGGGAAGTGCAGAGTATTTGCACAGGGTTGTCGACATTCGAGACGAAACAACACACGAACGACTTCGACAGGACTTGGCGGACCATCTCTACAACAACGCACATGCCGACGATGAAGACGATGAAGACGATGAAGAGTAATAATTTATTTTAATTATTGTAATTTTTAATTTCTAGTATTTTAATGTTTAATTTCTAGTATTTTCATTGTAATTTAAAGTATTGTCATTTTAATTTTATTTAATGTAATGTAATTTTAAATTATATAAAATATTATTTGTGTGAAAAATAAATGGAAATGAAATGATGAGATGGAAAATAAAATGGTGTGGTGTGGTGTGGTGGGTATTTCCACCAAATGATGTGGTGTGGTGGTGGTAGGGGTGAGCACAAAAACCGAATAACCGAACCGAAACCGAAAAAACCGCACCGAAAAAACCGAACCATTTGAAAAACCGATGTGAGCGGTTTTTATTTTTTGAAAAACCGAATGCTTGGGGCGGTTTTTGGGTGCATATGAAAAACCGAGCCGAAAAAACCGCCCCGCCCCACCATATATATATTTCAAATTTTATAAAAATATTTGTATATTTATAAAAATTTGATCCTTACTTATATAAAAGAAAGTTTTAAATATATATCATTTGTAAATTTTCACACGTTTTAATCCAATGTTTTCCAGGTCTTATAACTTTATAAGTATTATAGTTTGGAATAATAACTTTTAAGTTAACAAATTGGTAAATTTAAGGAAAACAAAAAACCGAAAAAAAACCGAAACCGAACCGAGAAAAACCGAAAAACCAAAAAACTGAAACCGAAAAAACCGAAACCGAACGGTTTCTAATTCTTAAAAACCGAAGTTTACGGTTCGGGGTTTGGTTTTAGTGAAAAACCGCCCCAACCCGCCCCATGCTCACCCCTAGGTGGTGGTGTGGTTGTTGAGGTGGCGCTGATGTGGCAGGCAAAGGCACCACCACATGTGGTGCCCATACCCAGCAGCCTAAGTTGTAATTTTGTGAAAAAATTTGTTAGATATTGATATCAATATTGATATCAAGTGACACATTAGATTTTGGCACATTAGTATTACATCAGCTTAAACTTTAATCGACATTCAACTGACATATATACATGCCAATAATATTCATTCTCTTCATTTTTTTGGGACCCATCATTACAAAATAAACAAACACAAAATATATTAAATACCCTATTAAAATACATTGGGCTCCACCCCAACTAGTCGCCTCTCTTCCCCAGCCGAATTCTTCAACCAATGAGGAGTAGCCGAAGGCATGTGCCTACAGGTGATGGAATTTGCAAACCCGACTGATGCTTTCGGCTTATACCGTTGGCACCGATCTTATTGTAATATATGTTAATATACGTGGTAGTAATTAAGGTTGTTAATATTTCTTTCTTGATCTTAGAATTTTATGATTTTAAGAAATATATTGTGCATAGGATAATAAGATGTCAATCCGATTCGATCTTAGTTTGGATAGAATTAGTGATTAAAAAACTGAGAATATAGTAACCCTTTTTAAAAATAAAGTTATCAAGTTAACCGGTTAAGTGATTCGTAAACTAAATTTAATCAAGTCTTCATCTTCAATAGTCAATCATCCTAAATTTGAATCTTAATAAAACATTTAGTAATCGAAATAATTATAAACTATATATTGTAATACGAATATCGTATTTAAATCAACAATGTTTCATAAATTTCTCATATTAACTAGTCATTCGTATGAAGTATGACACGTACAAAACGTATTAGGATCTTTAACTAGGTCTTACTATCCTGATCCTATCTTACAATTTCAATCTATAAACACAATAAAAAGATATATAGTAAGATATCAATTGTAATTAACTTTGATAGTAACCATACGAGTGGTTATGTACACTCCAAATGCTCTTACAATAATAGAGGTGAAGTATTAGCACATGATCTCCACAATCTCAGCATTCACTCTCCAATCTCGGCAATTACTCAATTGTTTGTAACTTATTGTATTGAATATATTTATTTACTTTACTTATTTATCTTCTCCATTATAGGAGACATTAATGTAATTATTGTATGTAAATATCTATATAAAGAATGCACATCCCCTATTACCATCAAGGGGTTTTTGACTAATTTATTACATGGTATCAGAGCCTCTATTACACGATCCTTCCATTTATTTTCTTTTTTTTTTTCAAAATCGGCAGCTTGCTATCTTCCTTGAGCTGCTCTCTTTTTCAATTGGCAGCCTTTCTTTTACCATCTCCAAATCATATCTACCGATCAATCACAACACAATGATTCTTCTTTCTCCATGAATACATTGCTACACATGATGATTATTAAACTCACCTCCAAGAATTATCTTCTTTGGCGTAACAACATGCTTCCAATCTTCACTTATCAAAAACTTCTTGGTCATATTGACGGTACCACTCCTGCTCCATCCCCCACTATCGTCACCGATGACAAAACCAGTCCTAATCCCGACGCTCTTGTGTGGTCTGAAACGGATCAACGAGCAGTGATTTTGTGGCAATCTTCTTTAACCGAAGAGGCAGCGGCTGAGGTGCTTGGTCTATCGACCGCACATCAGATTTGGATCGCTCTAGAAGCGGCCTACAGCAACACATCGGTGGAACGTATTCACTCGCTTCGTGATTCTCTTCGCCATCTCTCCAAGGGCACTAGCACTGTTTCTGAATTCAATCGGAAATTTAAATCTTATTGTGACCAACTATCCGCAATTGGGCATCCCATTGATGAGATAGACAAAATTCATTGGTTTCTTTGTGGTCTTGGACCATCCTATGAAACATTTTCTACCGCCATTCGGGCCATCAAACCGGCTCCCCTGTTTCGGGATTTAGTTACTCAAGCCGAAAGCCACGAGCTTTTTTTATTATCTCTTCATGGGTCATCTACTCCTCCTGTTGCATTTCAAGCCGAAAATACCTCCAATCAAGGTAGTGGCCGATCATACTCTCGTAACAATACGTCACGAGGACGGGGCCGTCACCAATACAAACGGTCACCACATTGTCAATTATGTCGCACTAATGGTCACTATGCCTCACATTGCCCTAATCTTGCCTCATATGCAACACGTGCCTCATCTCAAGATGAATCCATGGCTCAAGCTTTTCATGCTCAATGTCATGTGACTAACAACAATCCGGATTGGCACGTTGATTCCGGTGCTACGGATCATATGACACCCTCATGTGAATCCCTACAAAACACGGCTCCTTACAAAGGTACTACAAATGTTATTTTTGGAAACGGTAAGACTCTTCCTATAACTTATACGGGAAATTCCATTGTTTCAAATCGTATTCCATTACGAAACATACTTGTTATTCCAAATCTTGCCAAGAAACTACTTTCCGTAAGCAAGTTAACCACTGACCATCCTGTTGATGTATTATTTTCTCAACCGTTTTTTAATGTGAAAACGGGCTATACATTCTTAAGGATGATCGTCACGCCCTCGTTGCTACAACTTTCAACCCAAAGAAAGCATCTTATGAATTATGGCATGCCCGTTTGGGCCATGCATCTTTTGATGTAATTTCATATTTACGTAACATTGGTGTTTTACCTACCACATCTTTATTGCCTAAACCTCTTATTTGCACTTCGTGCCAACTTGCTAAAAGTAAACGTTTGCCATTTTATACTAATGTTTGACGTTCATTACATGCACTTGATTTGATTCATTGTGATTTATGGGGACCTTCTCCCACTTGTTCAAAAGATGGTTATCGTTATTATGTTATTTTTGTTGATGATCATTCCAGGTTTACATGGTTCCATCCACTCAAAACAAAAACCGGTTTTTATACGGTTTTACCTACTTTTATCAACCTTGTTCAAACTCAATTTTCAAGGAAAATAAAAGTATTTCAAAGTGATGGTGGCACCGAATTTGTAAATCATACGGTTCGACAAATTTTTGAAGAAAATGGTACATTCCATCATTTTTCGTGTCCTCACACTCCACAACAAAACGGTCGAGTTGAACGGAAACATCGGCATATTGTGGAAACCGGTTTGGCAATGTTATTTAATGCTCACATACCGGCATCTTATTGGGTTGATGCTTTTTCATCGGCCACTTATATTATCAATCGGTTACCCACTTCATTGTTGAATAATAAATCTCCATTCCAAATTCTTTTTAACAATGAACCAAATTATACAAATTTTAGAGCATATGGGTCTCAAGTTTTTCCATATCTACGAGATTATTCTCCACATAAACTTGCACCCCGAAGCATCTCTTGTGTCTTCATCGGTTATAGCATTCAACATAAAGGATATCGTTGTCTTGATCCATCCACATCTCGTGTCTACATCACTCGACACGCACGTTTTAATGAAACTATTTTTCCATTTAGTGGCACCACATGTGACAAAAACCTTAGAAACTTGGAACTCTCAACCTTTACAAATGATCTTCCACTCACTGTTCCTACTACACCCCATCCTCACCAAACCGAACCCACACCCCAAATACCTACCAACATATATAATTCTCCTTGCACTTTATGTACCCAAAATTCAAACTCATCAAATAATGCTTCCCCACCTACCGCACATCTGCCTTATCCTTTGTCACTGAACCCCGTGGTTTTAAAAGTGCCGCTAAAGATCCAAAGTGGATGAATGCTATGCAAGAAGAACTTAATGCTCTTCACCAAAACAAAACGTGGACTTTAGTTCCTCGTCCTCATTCAACGAATGTTGTTGGTTCAAAATGGGTCTACCGTATTAAATACAATTCCGATGGCACCATTGAACGATTCAAAGCTCGGTTAGTTGCTCAAGGATACACACAAATACCGGGACTAGATTTTTCTCATACGTTTAGTCCCGTTGTTAAAGCCACCACCATTCGTATAGTTTTAACCCTAGCGGTTTTAAACAATTGGCAACTACATCAACTAGACGTAAAAAATGCATTTTTAAACGGTAATCTCCAAGAAACTGTTTTTATGGAGCAACCTCCCGGATTTATTGACTCAAAAAATCCAACACATGTGTGCAAATTATCTAAAGCTCTATATGGTTTAAAACAAGCACCTCGGGCTTGGTTTCAACGATTAAGCACATTTCTTGTTTCTTATGGGTTTTCATGTAGCCGTGCCGACACATCTCTATTCATATATTCCACCGGTTCATGTATTATGTATCTCCTAGTCTATGTGGACGATCTCATTTTAACCGGTAACAATGAAACTGACATCACTCGCTTTATTTCATGTCTCAACAATGAATTTGCAATCAAAGATCTTGGTGATTTGAACTACTTTTTGGGACTCGAGGTTGCACACACGAGTGATGGTCTTTTTCTCACTCAATCTAAATATGCCACCGACATACTTCAACGTGCAAATCTCTTTGATGTCAAACCGATATCAACACCATTGTCCCCACATATCTCTTTCACAGCTACCGGCACTCCACTTTCCGATCCTACTCTTTATCGGTCTCTTGTAGGTGCTCTTCAATACTTGACCATCACCCGTCCTGATTTGTCTTATGCAGTAAATCAGGTTTCTCAATTTTTGCAAGCACCTACGACCGATCATTATGCATCAGTTAAAAGGATTCTACGTTATGCCAAAGGCACGATATCCTACGGTCTAACCTATCGACGACCTACAAATTATAATATTATCGGATATTCAGATGCTGATTGGGCTCGATGTTTAGACACTCGACGATCTACATACGGTTATTCTATTTATCTTGGTGGAAATTTAATCTCTTGGAGTGCAAAGAAACAACCCACCGTTTCTCGTTCAAGCTGTGAATCAGAATATCGGGCCATGGCTAACACTGCTGCTGAAATTATATGGGTCACTCATTTATTAAAGGAATTACATGCTTTGCCGTCTACTCGACCCACTCTTCTTTGTGATAACAAGAGTGCTCTTTTTATGACACAAAATCCGGTCTCTAACAAACGAGCTAAGCATATTGATCTTGACTATCATTTTATCCGGGAACTAGTCAACTCTAACAAACTTTTTACAAAGTTTGTCCCTACCACTCTTCAGGTTGCGGATATTTTCACTAAAAGTCTATCACGGTCACAATTTGAGACTTTTCGTAATATGTTACGCCTTGGACCGCCACCTGTTCGATTGAAGGGGGGTATTAGCACATGATCTCCACAATCTCAGCATTCACTCTCCAATCTCGGCAATTACTCAATTGATTGTAACTTATTGTACTGAATATATTTATTTACTTTACTTATTTATCTTCTCCATTATAGGAGACATTAATGTAATTATTGTATGTAAATATCTATATAAAGAATGCACATCCCCTATTACCATCAAGGGGTTTTTGACTAATTTATTACATGAAGGAATAAGGGTGAAGGTGTCATTTTGATGAACAATGGTGGGCACTAACCTCTTTGTATTTAGCAATGATACCACATTACTTCCTTCAACTGTACTACATAGATAATATGTGGTGTTAGAAACATTATGACTATCACATGATAAATGCGAGAACTTATATTACTCGAGATTGTACCATAATTTTTGTATGTATATATCACATTATATAAGTATTAATATAAATTGTACAAATGTATAAATAATATTACGGTGTATTGATTAAAAAGTATGATGTAAAAATCATCCCTCTTTCTATAGGCATGTAATCTTGAATTAGTGTTTCAGTGTATCAAAATGATGTTTAAAAAAAGTGTAATGATATTTCTTCATATCTTTGAGTCTTACATAGTTCCTCCGTTTCAAAATAAGTGATACACTTTCTATTTTGCGGTGTTTCAAAATAAGTGATACACTTTAAAATTTACCATATTTGGTAAAAAGTAGTAGGGACCACACTCACTAACTATCTCCTTTAACAAAGTGAAAAGACACATTTACCCTTACTTTTACTTTTAAACATCATTAAATTCACTTTAATCAATATATGTGGGACTCATCCTCCACTAACTATCAAATTTAATCTAATTAACTTTTATTATCATATTTTGCCTCAAAAACCGTGAACTCTAATTTATATCACTTATTTTGAAATGGAGGAAGTATAATTTTATCCATCTTTAAAGTTGACATATGTCATCCACTAATTCTCTTTCCTTATATCATCTTTTGATTTTAACATTTATGAAGATTCATAATCAAATGGATAGTGTAGAAGTATAAATATGACTAAATAAAACTTAAAAAAAAAAAAAGGAGCTCGTAGCCTCGTAAGAGTGTAGGACGACCGTGCTGCTGGTCAACGCTCACAAAGTCATATCGCAGCCGCGTTCGCATCACTTCGATTCGTATGTCGATAATCGTATAACTTTGAATTTGATTTTAGTTTTCCATTAAAAAAAGTAGTCTTTGTTAATGATTTTCCAACGACTATCGCCAGTCCGTCGTCTAGCTGCCATTCTATCACTTTCTTGACCAGTAATTGCCTTGTTCAATTTGATTCGATCGATGTTTCTGCGACTTTAAAGAGGAATTCAAGTTTCAATCTTTGAGATTTCCGTTTAAATTTGTAATTCGCAAGAACCGTAGATCGGTAGTTCATCAGAAGGCAGACCGAATAGCGAACAAATTTATGATCCATGGTGAAGGAGACAGAATTCTACGATGTCCTCGGGGTTAAACCAACGGCTACGGAATCCGAGATTAAGAAAGCTTATTACATCAAGGTTATACACGCATCTTTAATTGCTATTGTATTCATGCGATCTTGTTCAATTTCCCCCAATTTGTTACCTGCTGTTTGCATCTTAATTGTTAGTAAAGCTGGAAGATTCCTAATTAGCAATGCTCAATTTTGCCCTAAGACCATTAATTAATGAAATTGAAATTTTCTGTATAAAGAAGTTCCATTTTTTCATTTCCCCAAAATATATAACTCAGGGTCCTAACTAGGAACGATATTCTCGCTACAATGTAGCACATTTTGTTTGTAAGAGAACATTTTACCCAAATCCCTAAATTTATACAAATGAATAATCCCTAATTTATACAAAATGAAATAAAGTCGTTTTTATAATGAAATGAAAGATAATAATTTAACCCATCTAGCATAATAAAATTTAATAGTTACGTCAATACGTGGTCGAAGTTTATTAGTTATATGGTTGATTGTTGGTTGTGGATACAAACATTAGGGGCATGTTTGGGAAAGCTTATTAACAGGGTTATGAGCTTATTAGGCTCCAAATAAGCTTGAATTTGGAGCTTAATAAGCTAATAAGCTCATAAGCCCTGCTAATAAGCTTTCCCAAACATGCCCTAGGTTAAATTGGTAGTTTATCGTCATAAAGACAATTCATCCAGCACATAAAACAAGCAACTGTTGATTTACTGCTTACTTCTAACAACCCTCATATATTAGTGTATATTTGCACTAAGTGTATATGTGCAATAGGTAGTTATAATTATAGATATTAGTGTATATAATTTATATTTATATTTATTTGACGTAATATGTTTGGTGGATTGCAGGCACGACAGGTCCATCCAGACAAAAATCCAAATGATCCTCTTGCAGCACAAAATTTTCAGGTAACATTTTCATCAAAAACAGCTTAGATTAATTTTTTTCGCATTTTTTTCAATTATTCAATTGTTTTGTGTCTTTTTTCTCGTCTTATAATTATATTATTAATATTATCGAAGGTTTTAGGAGAAGCTTACCAGGTATTGAGTAATCCAGAACAAAGACAAGCTTATGATGTTTACGGGAAATCAGGAATCTCAACGTCAGTTTTCTGATCTTTATTCATATATGTTTTTTTGTTGACAATATATTTAATTAATATCTGTAAATTAAAAAAATTATCCTCTTTTTTTATACTATTATTATAGTGAAGCAATCATTGACCCTGCTGCCATCTTTGCAATGCTTTTTGGGAGTGAGCTATTTGAAGATTACATTGGACAGCTGGCAATGGCATCAATGGCTTCTATGGATATTTTTACAGAAGGAGAACAGTTTGATGCTAAAAAGTTGCAAGAAAAGATGAGGGTACGGGTTTTTTTTTTTTTAATAAACTTACTTCAATTAAGTTTATTTTTTTATCATCTAGTAGTACACAAGTAGCAGTCGTTTTTAAGGGATTTTGTTTTGCTTGAAATAACAATGTACTTTTACGTTTGTCCATGTTTAGTAATTGTACAAACTTTTTGGGTCATTAAATGATGTTTTTTTACAAAAAGAGAAGATGTTTAAAAATTGTTAGATTTATATATAATGACAACTATTATATAAAAATAATTAATTATTTTAAAGATCCAAATTGGACAAAACTTTGTGCAATGACTAAACAGGGACATATGTAAAAGTACGTTGTTAAACTTATTTTAATTATTAAATATTTAATTGGTTATTTAAATTTGACATTACAGGACGTGCAAAAGGAAAGAGAAGAAAAATTATTTAAATTACTTAAAAACCGTCTGCACGTTTATGTGCAAGGGAACAAAGAGGAATTTATCCGTCATGCTGAAGCTGAAGTAACAAAGCTCTCTAATGCAGGTAATGTACAGTTAGTTATCTAGTAAATATATGATTATAATAAAAAGAGAAAATTACACGCCTGTGGTTTACCACTTATTACAACCACAACACCTGGTCTTCGTTTATTACACTGGAAGTCCTTGGTGTATTCAATTTGTTACATTGATTGTCCTTTCCGTCAACTTCCGTTAAATTGGGCTGTTAAAAAATGTTGAATGACAAATTTACCCTTCTAAAAATTACATAATAGAATGCCTTATTTAGGGATTTTGTTATGTGAATAAAAAAAGAAGATGAACATGGAGGTGATGGGTGGATAGTTTATTCATTTATTAAAGGAAAGGGGCTCTATATGTAATTTTTAGAAGGGTAAATTTGTCATTCAACATTTTTTAACAGCCCAATATAACGGAAGTTGACGGCAAGGACCATCAGTGTAACAAATTGAATACACCACGGACTTCCAATGTAACAAACGAAGACCAGGGACTGTGGCTGTGATAAGTGGCAAACCACAGGGACCTTCCGTGTAATTTACTCTAAAAAAGTATAATAATAATATTTGAGTTTTTGCAGCTTATGGTGTAGACATGTTGAACACAATTGGTTATATTTATGCAAGACAAGCAGCAAAAGAGCTTGGTAAAAAAGCTCTTTTTTTGGGGGTACCGTTTATTGCCGAATGGTTTAGAAACAAAGGCCATTTTATTAAATCTCAAGTTACAGCAGCAACAGGTAACAAAACTTTTTTTTTTAATGATATTATCTATGTATTTTTTTTTTTAATAAAAAAAGTGTATTTGTTTAGGTGCACTTGCTTTAATTCAGCTTCAAGAGGACATGAAAAAGCATTTAAGTGCAGAGGGGAAATACACAGAAGAACAACTTGAAGAATATATGGAGTCACATAAGAAATTGATGATTGATTCACTTTGGAAACTTAATGTTGCTGATATTGAAGCTACACTTTCTCGTGTTTCTCAAATGGTTATTTACAAAATCTTATTTATATATATATTTATATAATATATATGTATATATATTAATGGTACGTATATGTATGTTGATTTTTTAGGTTCTTCAAGAAAATAATGTGAAAAAAGAGGAACTCCGTGCAAGAGCTAAGGGATTAAGGACTCTTGGTCGGATCTTTCAGGTGTGTAATGTTGCTAGGGGTGTTTTTTTGGTTTGGTTAACCATTAACCTTAAAATTCACAAAATACTTATAAGATAAGATTGTTTTATTCATATATGATTATTCTGATAATACATTGTAATTTGAGTTGATTCTTGATGCATAAGCAATTAATTTGGGTTTCAGAAAGCAAAATCAGCAAATGGAAATGAAAATGAAAATGGACCAATATTACATAATAATCACAATGGTGTTGATCCAGATCATACTGAATCGGCACAAACCACCATTGCACCTCAGGTTTGTTTCATTTCACTACTTAAAAAACTTTTTTTTTTTGTCTAAGATAGCAACATACTTTTACAATTGTCATTGTACACATTTCTATCAAATTAGGCCGAAAAATGACCGTGTCCATTTTGGTCGTTCAAACAACCTGATAAAACGATGACGTGGCGGTAACTTGTTGAGGTGGCAAGTGACTATAGCATGTCATTTTTCTGTGTCCCGTTTATTCATTCGTGTACGACTAAGGTTGTTGAATGACATAATTGGACAGAGATTTTTACAATGATAGAACAATGACAAATGTAAAATACGTTTATTTTAGGGAAAAAAAACTTTTTTTTTTCTTTGGATTTATGTATATATTATATATACATGTGTAGAGCCCATATGTGGAAGCTCCTGCTGGTCTAGAAAATTTTGACTTACCAAGACCAACAGCTCCCCCTGGTGCCCATAGATCTCAATAAAGTTGCACAAGAATTATGATGATGAATGGTATGTATGTATGTATGTATGTATGTATGTATGTATGTATGTATGTATGTATGTATGTATGTATGTATGTATGCATGTATCATTGTGGTGATGAATTTTAGTTTGTTTGTATTTGAGTGAATACATAGTTTTTAAATGGTTTTTAATTATAGCTTGTGATAAGCACATAATGTATTTGTATTAGAAAATGTATGTGCTTATTTTAAGTAAATTTTCTTTTTTCATGTTAATATGTTTTTTTTTCCTCAAACTTTCACTGGTTTGACACTTCATTGCAATTTTCTAAATTGGCAGAACTTTGGTTGACTTGTTAACTTTCTCTAAACTTCTAATAAACATTGGTTGTTGTTTCCTTAGTTTACACATGAATGACTTAAAGTTGTATAATTTGAGGTTTTCAGGGCATATTTTTAAGTGTATATATTCAACTAAAATTTCCTAAAAGTATCTTATTTCACGTTGACATAATACCTAAAAAGGCGTCTATAGTTTTTCAAGTTAGCCCTTTGGAAGTGAGTTAAAATGGATTAAAGTAGAGAATGAGTCTTAATCCTTTTAAAAAAAGTGATATTAATGATGTTTAAAAGTAAAAGTAAGGGTAAAAAAGTATTTTCACTTTATTAAAATAAATAGTTAGTGGAGAATGAATCTCACTTTTTTACCAAATAAGGTAACATTTAAAGTGTATCACTTAATTTGATCCACCCCTAAAAGGAAAGTGTATCACTTATTTTGATACGGACGTAGTACTTCCTCCGTATCAAAATAAGTGACACACTTTCCATTTTGAGGTGTATCAAAATAAGTGACACACTTTAAAAACTTTCCTTATTTGGTAAAAATAGTGGGACCCATACCCACTAACTATCCACTTTAATAAAGTGAAATTACCCTTATACCCTTACTTTTACTTTTAAAACTCATTAATATCACTTTATTCAAGAAAAATGGGACCCATTCTCCACTAACTATGTACTTTAATATATTTTAACCTCTACTTTAATCTTTTACCTCAAAAAACGTGTAAGCTCATTTGTGTCACTTATTTTGATACGGAGGAAGTATATGTTTTTTAAAATATTACTTCCTTTGTATATTTGGGTGATTCAAAATAAGTGATACACTTTAAATTTTTACCTTATTTGGTAAAAAGTTGTGGGCTCCACACCCGTTAACTACCTACTTTATAAAATGAAATGACCCTCATACCCTTACTTTTTACTTTTAAACATCATTAACTTTACTTTATTTAAAAATTGTGGGACTCATTCCCCACTAACCATCCAATTAATCTAATTTAACCATCATTATAATCTTTTGCCTCAAAAACCGTGAAACCCCAAGTGTATCACTTAGTTTGAATCGGAGGAAATATAAGAGTTAGGTGGTGAGAATGCATGCTTGTATAAGTTCAAGATGATGATGATATGATTAAAAAAGCAGATGACCAAAAAGGCAGGGTTCAAGGGGCCACGCCCCCTTGCATGGTCTAAAATGCAGCGCCTCAAAATAAAAACTGTGTTTAACACAAGAGATTTTACTTGAAAATCTTATTTTCAAGGTAGTCTTTTATAAATCCATAACTTGATAACTCCTAATTGCATAACTGTCTTCGTTTATGGTTTATCAAACCAAAAAATGTCTTATGTTGAAGGATGCATAAAAACAGATCTCTTTGACATACTCTTTGAATATAAATTCTCTCTAATCACAAAAAACTTGAACTTGAAATTGTGCTTAATTTAAAGTTAGAATTTTGTGGAATATAAGTATTACGTAGTGTTTAGTGGGTATGAATCAAAGAAGGAATTGAATTAACTATTCTAATGAAATACAAAAAAGTTATTTATTATGTATTTGGTAATACAATGGTTAATTACATTGAATATCTCATTACATTACAATCTGTATTTTCTATTTCATAGGCCCCACATGTATTTTTTTTATTCCATTTATAGGTATTTTTATTTTTCCAATTATGAATTACATTACTTGTTCATTACATGTTTGTAATCGTAATTAAACATTCTATTACTTTACTTATTCCATTACATTACTCATTCTATTACAGTCAGCCCAACCAAATATACCCTAATATTAAAATATCTAATTCAAAAAGTGTTCATCGCAATTCTGATGCTCCATCTGTGATTCCAAAATCCTCCATGTTTGTTTATTTACACCAGCCTACGTTGTATCGTCTATTACAAATTTGTTTCAATCCGAACATACGTCAAGTCTTTATCCAACATGTATGAATCGTACCTTATATATTATGCGGCTACTCTACCATAAAAGAAAACTTTGTATTATAGTATACAACGAATAAATGTATACATTATTTTAATGGGTTGATATCATATAATAACAACGTATTTAAGTTGGTGTCAGTAATTATTAATCTTTTTTCATGATTATATACTTAATAATGTCCTAATACATTTCATCTCTAATTTGGTAATTTTGATCATTAGATGATTGCTTTCTTTTTTCTTATGGTTATCAAACTAGCTCGTCTATAAACATAACTAGCTTCATAACACGTCCGATGGGCGGGTATGCTTCAAAATTTATTATCTAGAAAAATAAGCTTAACAATTTTAAAAATGACATAATAATCGATAGATGTAATGATGATTTTGTAAAAATTCGATACATGAAGAAATGTTACATATAATTTACAAACGAAATAAGACTTCTTGAAGAAATTCGATACATGAATGGTCAAGTTTTACTTTTTTAAAAATTTTAATTATTAAAAAAGGAAACAAATGTTGGAGTGTTTTACCAACAAATAATTGATAAGTTTTTAAATAACCTGGGTTATTTATGGTTTAATTGACTGTAAGGATACCAGATTGACAAATAATTAACAGTTTAACTTTATTTCTGCTCTGATAATAAAAAATATAATTATTTTAACCAATGTATTATCTAGGGATTAAAACATAATTAAAAATGATAATAACAGTATGTTGACAGTTTGACTGTTAATGTGTGATTATCGGAAGGTATTATATAAGATGATTAACAAAAATTCAAATTTGGTCAAGATAGTCACAAAATCCCGTGATTTAAGGAATTCCGTAAATCACAGAGAATAATGGTGTTGGAATTTTAAAAAAAAACATGTAATTCGGGTATCTTCATAGTTAAAAGAAATGATCAAATTTGTAAGTCAGGAAATTTAATTTAAAAGAAAAGGATCAAATCTTCTCCTTAATGTTAGCCTAATATATCGTTACTTTCCTTAAATGCAGGAGCGGTATCATGGAATGTATTGAATTTGATGGTGAATCACGTGGACCAATACCCGAATTACATGTGGCATTTCCGACGAATCATAGAGCTTGGAATTGCCATGTTGTCAAACCCAAGTCAAATTAGGCCTCATATATAGGAGGAGATTAAAATTAAAATAAATAAATAAAGTAAGAGTCATTTATAAAAGGAATATGCTATTCCTTTTTACTAAATTTATTATTTATTTTTCTACTTATTTAATTAATATAAATGTCCAAATCAAATTATGAGATTATGGAAAAAAATTAGTAGATCTATGTACCAATTATTTTTTATGGATAGAAAAATAAAATATAAAGATATAGATCTATTAATACAAAGATGGCATTGATTTATATAAAATCTTATGTTTATCTTTCTATTTATTTAATCAGTAAAATATTTAAATTTAATATAAGATTAAAGACAGAAAATGTGTGGATTTCATCGATTAATATAGTAAAATTTGTTATATTTCCCCAAATGGATCACCGCTAACAATCATATCATCTTTGATACCTCATATTCATATTCTATTTCTAAACTATTATTCTTTCGAATCTTGATTTCTTCTTGCTGTCAATCGTCGTGCTCTTATTCAACTCATCACACCACCATTTGGACTCCTTGAAATTGCCGACCAAAACCTCAATTCCTAATCCCTCTCTTCTTCAGATTTACTCGGAATCATCATCTGTTGAGATCGAGTGAGTGAGTAAGAAGAGGGACAAAAATGGAGAACGAGAAGAAAGCTTCCCCGGTATCTGATGTCGGAGCATGGGCGATGAATGTTATCAGCTCCGTTGGAATTATTATGGCGAACAAGCAGCTCATGTCCGCCAATGGCTATTCCTTCACCTTCGGTTAGTCATTTGTTCGTCAGATCTTGTTTCTAATTCGCTGTGATTCAATCCACTTCGCGATTTCTGTAGATCTGTGACACGTTAATCGATCTTCGAACACGCCTATGCATTAATTGCTCAATTGTTTTTGTTCATGCTTCATGTGATCTAAATGATGATCTACTTTCATTGCATAAGCCTAATTTCAGCTCAACTTTGTTAGGTTAACTGTTTGCTCACACCGTATGAGTGTATTCTAGAGATCACAGCCCTGTTTTAGATTAGGCCTTTGGAGTAGAACAAATTCAAGTGTTTAACAATGCATCTATTATGCAATAATTGGATAAAGTTATATTCGTTATATAGATCGATAAATCTGGTAGGAAAAAAGTGTTAATTATTTCATTGTGCTATAATTTCTCAGATCTTAACTATTGTTTCTGAACTGTATACTGACCTTATGAAACCTAAATTTTGTTTAGGGAAGATATGATACGTTTACTAACTGGTTTAGTGTCATGTTGCTTTATGCAGCCACAACATTAACCGGATTCCACTTTGCTGTAACTGCACTGGTTGGATTCATATCAAATTCTAGTGGATACACTACATCAAAGCATGTTCCTTTGTGGGAGCTTCTATGGTTTTCAATTGTTGCTAATATGTCAATCACAGGGATGAATCTCAGTCTCATGCTCAATTCAGTTGGATTCTACCAGGTATAGAGCTCATATCAGCTGCAACAGAAAACTAATTATTCATACAAAATTACTTATATACCCTGTTATAGCTTATAATTAAATTGTTTAATCTGTTGTGTAGATTTCAAAACTGAGCATGATTCCAGTGGTTTGTGTGATGGAATGGATTCTTCATAGCAAACGTTACTCAAAAGAAGTAAAAGTTGCAGTTGTGGTGGTGGTTATAGGTGTTGGTGTTTGTACTGTGACTGATGTTAAAGTTAATGCCAAAGGTTTTATTTGTGCATGTGTAGCAGTGCTAGCAACATCATTGCAACAAATTGTGAGTACATCTGTTATAAGTAATATTTAAACGGATTAAATTTGAAAATAATATTATTTTTAATTGTATTTGCAGTCTATAGGGTCGTTACAGAAGAAATACTCAGTTGGAGCTTTTGAATTATTGAGTAAAACAGCTCCAATTCAAGCTCTTTCACTTCTTGTTTTGGGTCCTTTTATTGACTATTATCTAAGTGGAAGACTCATTACAGATTACATGAAAACCATTTCTTCTGGTGCAATTGTAAGCACTTTTTTTTTTTATAAATAATATATTAAACGATTAAATCTAATTAAATATTACAAATTTACATACAGATTTTCATACTCATTTCATGCTCATTAGCGGTTTTCTGCAACATTAGTCAGTACCTCTGCATCGGGCGATTCTCAGCAGTTTCATTCCAAGTTTTAGGTCACATGAAAACCGTGTGTGTGTTGACTTTAGGATGGCTGTTGTTTGACTCAGAGTTGACTTTCAAGAACATTCTTGGAATGCTTGTTGCAGTTGCTGGTATGGTGATTTATAGTTGGGCAGTTGAGGTTGAAAAAGCAAATGGTAAAATCACACCGCATGCTAAACACAGTTTGACTGAAGAAGAGTTAAATTTATTGAAGGATGGACTTGAGAAAGGGCCGATTAGTGATCTTGAGCTCGGGGAATCTAAATAGAAAGGTTTTTATACAAATTTGGATTTAGACATCATCATTATCATTATTATGATATTTTGCATGTTCTTTAATTGTGTTTTTATGTTTGTTTTTGTTCTTGATGTGCATTCAAAGATTAGATGTTAAAAGGTGAGGAAATTGGAATTTCCTATAGTGTTTTTAATGATTATGCAGTTATAGGAATTTTAATGTCATTTCAATAGATTTTATTTATATGAACGTGTTTATTGGTTTTTTTACTCATTTGTACCCCTCAATATTACTTGTTAGTGAAAGATTTTTTATATGTGTGCAACTGGACTGAATCGAGCCATACTGGTCTAGTTCTTTGTTTTGAAATGTCATGCGAAACCTGTTTTGAAATGTCATGCGAAACCGGTTCTAGTCTAGTAAGACGTAAAAAATGTTACGTCTGGTCTGGTTTTTGGACCGCCCATGGGTCTTGTGTGATGGCCATGATGATGTGGCAATATGGGCGATTAGGTGGTTAGGCGATGGATATTTTTGGTACGAGTTGCGGTAGGTTCGTTGAAATATATGTTAAGATTATTTTAAATAATTAATATGCTAAATATAGTTATAAAAATTATATTATTACAACAATAATCTATTTGTTCGATTCAAAACTTAACCAAAACATATGACATTTTTACAAATGCATAACCAATCCATAATTTCAAGCACAAAACTTAACCGAAATACATGACATATTTACATATGCATAACCAGTTCATACTTTCAAGCACGGTTTGACTCAGTTATTAGTATTAAAAATAATACCAAATCAAGGTTGGTGTTAGACTCAATACTTTTAAGGTCAACTTGACTTAATACTTTCAAACTCAGCTTGACTCAACTAGATAGCACAGTGATTATGTAAATATCAAGTACGCAAAGGATTAAAAAATAAAATGGCACAAGCTCAATAAAGCTATATATATTTCAATACTCAAGCTCGACCTAAATTGAGTCGATCTAGAATCATTTATACAACATTGTATAGAAAACACATTTGAAAGGTAAATCGATGTAAATCACAAGTTCGAATGTTTGTTAATACAACAATTTATATAAAACACAAACAAATCCAATAAAAGTTAACTCAAAATCCCAATACAAAACATGGGTGATGAACAAAAAACAAAACAAAAATAATACCTCAAAAAACCACCATTTTCTATAATGCATCCATCTGAATAGTAGATGCTGCCAGCTCAGCCAACTGTTTCCTATCAAAAATCGAAACAAGTTCCATAGAAACAAACGGTTTCAAAACACTATCACCATTACAACACGTTTCATGAATCTTTTTAGCTTCAAAATCAGCATCATTCGCTTCTTTCAACAAAATATCAGCTTCTTCAATATCACCCAATTCAACAGCACCTCTTCTTTCCGCCATTGCAGCACCAGCAACGAGAATTAGTCGTTGGTATCTAACAGTTTCCAGTTCTTTCTCCATTAATGAAACATTTTCTTCTTTTTCTTGTAATTTTGACACGTTTTCGGTAATATTCTCTTGTATTTTGTTGAGATTGTTGGTGGATTCTTGTATTTTTTGTTGTAGGGTTTCTTTTTCGGTGTATAATGTTTTTGCTTCGTTGGCTATTCGTGCTGCTTCTTTGAAATTTCTGGCGGTTGCTGCAACTCGTTTTTCTGATTCGATTTCTGGGAGTCTTTTTTCTATGAAAAGTAGCCTTTGGTTTGCTGATTCGATTTCTTGCTGAGTTCCTGATTTTGTGGAAGATAGATCCTGAAACATTAATTAAATTAATTTATAAATATTTTATTTACTTTTTTTTTTTCCCAGAAGGCAATCAATTTATAATATTTGTGTTGCTGCAATAAATGATTGTTTTTTATTAGAGTAAATTACAGAAATTTGTCCTTGTGGTTTTTCAAATTCTATCATTTTGTCTCTATGCTTATAGTTTCGTTTCTTTGTCCCTGTACTTTTCTATTTCGTGATTTTTATCCCTGTGGTTCTCGAATTTCATTATTTTCGTCCATATTAACCTTAAATGACCAAAATACCCTTACAATTAATTTTCTGATTTTTTTTTAAATTATCAATTTTTAATTGTTTTTATTCTTTTTGCTGATTTTTTTTTTCTGTGTTAAAGACCACAATCACAAAATGGGTGGAGCTAGTCAAACAAGTTGAAAGCCACCAAAAGCCTATTTTTAACACATAAGACCTCCTAAATTGTTTTTACTCACATATTAAGATTATTAATGTAATCATATTTTGTATATGTAACAATAACTAACACATTAATTACTTTTAGAAAATGACCACCCATACTAAAAAAATAACCCTTTTTTGACAAATTACCCTAACTACCCGGCCCACCCATATTGCCACCTCTACATAAAATAAACGAGAATTTGTTGTATAAACTTTGAATCTTGATTGATTAACTTGAAATTTTGATTAAAATTTAAAGTTATTGTTTGGGTTTGACTTTTGAGGACTAACCTGAAGAGAAGCTCGAACAGCAGAAATATCTTGTTTGAGCATTTGGACATCATCAAACAATTTCTGCTCATTTTTAGCTAATCTTATTTTATCTTCATGTGATTTTGATATAAATTCTATCAAACTCTTACGTAAATGTACAACTTCTTTATACATATTAGCTTCATCTGATGAAATTTGGCCAATTTTCTTAATTTTCAAACCTCTGGTTTCTTCCTGAAGGGCAAAATCGTCAATTTCCTTCTTTCTCCTAACCAAATCATCGTTCTCCAATTCCAGTTTCAAAAGTCCCGATTGAATATTTTCAGATTTTGAACTAATGTTAGATTGTGCATCATGGAAGTTAGAGGCTGCATCAGCCATTCGATTCTCAACAGTTTTGATTCTTGAATCGTTTTCTGATATTTCTATTTCTTTTTGTTTGACTAAATCGAGTAATTCCTGTAATTCATTTGCTAAGATTTCCTTTTTCTTGTGAAGGAGTTGACTTTCTTCTTTATCGTCTTTAACTACGTGTTCGATTGAATCATATAACACTTGGTGTGCTCCTGATAAAACATCGGATTCGATTTCCACTTCCATTTTTTTAATTTCTAATGATTCGGATAATGAAAACCATTTCTCCATTTCTTCTGATGTTTTTGTTTTGGCATTTGAGATGACAGATTCTGCATCATGATCAGCATCCTGAAATACAAATTTTATCAAATTACTGAAAACAAACAATTCATATAAATATATATATTTAATTAAAAAGATAGCAAACTCACCACTGCAAAGCTTTTTAACAGATCTGCACATTCCTCTTCAGCTACAATTTGCAGCATTAAAGCTTCCTTCATCTCAGAATCAATGGCATCACAATCTGCTTCTGCATCTCTCAATGCAATCAAAAGAAGCTCCTTGTTCTTCTCAGCTGATGCAAGACTATCACTGACTCTTTCTGCAGTCTCAAAATCCTCAGATTCTACAGCTTCCTCCAATTCCTTCTCCATTTCCTTGTGTCTTGCAGAAACAAGGTTCAAATTTTCTGCAGCTTTCCTTCTTTTTCTAATGGAATCCTTCCGTTTTGCAGATATGGAAGCTACTGATTGCTTAGCGGAATTGAGTTTGTCAGCAATTTGTTTCTTAATCTGATCATATCTCAACTCTATTGAATTTTCTGTACTTTGAATTTGCGTGATCTGTTCTTCTTGTGGTATGTCTTTTAATGGCGAATCAACAGACTCTGAGACCTGCTCTTCGACTTGTGAAGTGGTTGCTTCTGTAATGTTTGATTGGGAAGTGATATCGGATTCTGAAACGATTTGATTTTGCTGTTGTTGTTCCACTGGTTTATCTTTTTCTTCAGATACAACCAAAGGCGGTGGTAATGAAGGAGATATAGATGGATATAGGTAGGGGAGATGGACCTGGGGCTGTGAAATATCATCGACATCAATGGCGGAATCCTGCGATTGAGCTGCTCTGCCATATCCGATTCTCAAACCAGCTTTCTTCTTCTTCCTGGTGGAGGGAATCTGCAATGTGAGCGATCGCGTAGGGGGGAGAACTGAGGTTTGAGATGGCGATGCATATGTTGTTGTTGTGGTTGTTGAAGCAACGTCAATAGTACTACGTGATGATGTTGATGAAGATGATGGCGAAATAGGCGGATGATCGATAGATGAAGAAACGTCGTCGTCTTGAGATTGCGGTTGTACAAGCGTTAGATCCGAGAATAGGTTTTCATCCAGAGGTTCAAATGAAGCTCCGGCGGTGGTTGTGGCGGCAGGAGCGGGGGATTGAGGCGGTTGCTGACTAATTTCACGGTGATTAGGTAGTTCAACAGAATTATCAGGTTTATTACCATCATCTACTGGTAACTCTACTGGCAATTGAGAAGAAAAGGATGAAGATGGATCGAAGAGGACCATACCTTCGAACAAAGAATCATCCATATCATCCATGGCAATGCCGGTGCCACTTTCTGTGATCCTTCCGGTGAATTACCGGCCGGTTTATTCAATTAGACTGAAATATTGAAGGGAATTCAGTGAATCAGTTGCTGATTAATTGTTTTGAAGTGATCAAATCGCTCAAATCTCTATGATTCAGTTGCTAGACAGTATATGCCGATGTAATTCTGGACTCCGTATTCCCTAAAATCCCCTTTAGATCAATGGAGGCTTCAAATGTGTTTATCACATGATGACAAATACTTCATTATTGAATTTTTTTGGTTGATTATTTTTCATTTCTTTGGGAATTGGGAAAGAAAAGGTAAGGGAATGGAATGTATTCTCTAAACATAAAATTAAAATTAAACTATGTAAGATTTTTTATTAGGGGTCATATTTACAGTGAAATGTTCGAGGAGTCGGTTAATTTTATCTAGTCCTAAGGGATATTTATTAGTCTTTTAATCAAGAAAAATTAATGGTCAAGATCAAGATTCAAAACCACCACCACTACAAGCACATGTGCTTCTCCGGCGGCCGGCGGCGATGGGCGGCGGCCGGCGGCGATGGGCGGCGGCCGGCGGCGATGGGCGGCGGCCGGCGGCGATGGGCGGCGGCCGGCGGCGACGGACGGCGGCCGGAGATGGCCGCCGGCGGTGACCGGTGGTGGTAGTCGTGACTGGAAGCACATGTGCTTCGTGACTTGTTTTGATTTTTTTTTTTCTGTATAGTGAAGCACATGTGCTTCATAACGTCAAGCACATGTGCTTCGTGATTCAAACACAAATGACTTGCTTGTAAGTTACATGTGTTCAGGAACAAAAACACATGTGCTTGGCTTTATGAAGCACATGTGCTTGGCTTTATGAAGCACATGTGCTTCATAATGATGTGTTCGTCACTTGTTTTGATTTTTTTTCCGTGTAATGAAGCACATGTGCTTCATAACGTCAAGCACATGTGCTTCGTGATTCAAACACAAATGACTTGCTTGTAAGTTACATGTGTTCAGGAACAAAAACACATGTGCTTGGCTTTATGAAACACATGTGATTGGCTTTATGAAACACATGTGCTTGGCTTTATGAAGCACATGTGCTTCATAATGATGTGTTCGTCACTTGTTTTGATTTTTTTTCCGCGTAGTGAAGCACATGTGCTTCATAACGTCAAGCACATGTGCTTCGTGATTCAAACACAAATGACTTGCTTGTAAGTTACATGTGTTCAGGAACAAAAACACATGTGCATGGCTTGATGAAGCATTGGCATTATGAAGCACATGTGCTTGGCTTTATGAAGCACATGTGCTTCATAATGATGTGTTCGTCACTTGTTTTGATTTTTTTTCCGTGTAGTGAAGCACATGTGCTTCATAACGTGAAGCACATGTGCTTCGTATGCTCCCTTGTGTGTGTTAGAAACTCATGTTTTTAGTGACTTGAAGCACATGTGTTTCGTGACCTGAAGCACATGTGCTTCGAAGTAATATGCTGTGTTTTAGTGAAGCACATATGCTTCGATACATCAATACCACCACCACCCCTATTAGCACCAGCATCTTCACTGTCAGTCACCACCACCGTCGGCCGCCGCCGGCCACCGGCAGCGGACGGCGGCGGACGGCGGCGATCGGCGGTGGTCGCCGGCGGCGGACGGCGGCCGGAGGTGGCCGGAGGCGGCAGCCGGTGGTGGTTGTAGGTGGGGGATTTGATCTTGCCCATCTTGATCCAATGGCTAGGATTTGTCCCTTGGGACTAGACAAATCCTTTGGACTTTCTAGAATACAACTCCATATTTACATTATAATTTTCTAATTCATCTAACAGAATCATTTTAATTCATCTAATAGAATTATTGTCTAGTATAGTTATATAGTTAGCTGTAAAAATTGTGCAATATAGTGTAAGATATAAAAGTTGTGGTGTAGAAATGAATACTCTTTTCGATTGGTATGTAAAACTATGTTAAACATGTTTCGTACACATTAATATGTCAGATCAGCTTTCTCGTCTAACAAAACACATGACAAATCCTAACTAAATCTTTGTATTAGTGAATAAACCTACAACTAAATATTAAAATTAATTATATCAACACTACATATGTACCACTTACCATGAATTAAATACAACTCACAACATATGACAACCTTCATTGGTTGCCTAGACAAAAAAATATCGAGTTGGAGCCAATTGAAGAAAGAATGAAAGGATATGTTTCTCTCTAGTATTGGCATGGGTTTAAATAATGCACAAAAGATGTGCAAATGTTTACTTCTATATTATATTATATTATATTATACTATATATACAATTTCATTCCATAGGTACTGTTCATTATAAAATTAAACGGAACGGAAGGTAGAAAACGGGGTTTTGGTTTTGGCTGTTAGCAGGTTTTGTATATAATATTTAATAGTTACCTTGGTGGGTGGTCCTTACTGGCCCAACCTTTTTATAATCTTTTTAAACATATATACTATAATGGACTACAATAGTTGGGCCCAATTGTTTGTGGTATTTCTTTCAATATCAAAAACAATATCTAAGTTCAGATTATGATATTCTTTACCGTTTTGATTAGTTTAATTTTGGCCCTCTTTAAATTTTTGTGTCGGTTAAATTTTGCTCCTAAATTTTGTGTTCAATATTGAAAACGTTTTATTGTGTATTCTTTCAAATCCCGCTGCAACGCGCGGGGCAAATAATTCCCTCCTTAGATACATAGAGATAAACACTGTCATATTCTCTATTCCGAATAATTATATTGTAACCACAAGGAAACAAATTTAAAACTTTATTTGAAATTTCAATAAACACGTAACTCAAATGAGAATCAAATTTCAAACTTTCTATATTTCTTCTGAACCAATCATTTGGTTCTACACTCCGTTTTAATTGACTAGACACACACGTTTGTTTCAAGCATTCAGAAACCAAGTACAAATATCTCTTATCTTTGTTAACTTGGAACCCCACATGATATGCGACAAGCCTTATCTTTAAGGTTGCGATATATAGCTAAACTCTCCCATGAAAAACCTCCTATTTTTTTTTTTCATCTCAATCACCAAACTGGACCGTTATGATTTAGGAAAAACTAGTACATTTATGTATCTAAATAACTCAAATTCCTATTCCCTTTTATGTATCCCAAATTCCTATCCCAAAATAGTGAAATACGCTAGTACATTTATGTATCCCAAAATAACTCAAACCCAGCCAAAACAATAGAACTAAAACCGAAACCGAACCAATTACATATTTTCAGATCCGGATCGGTTCGGTTTCAGTTCTTTTCGGTTTCAGTTAGTTTTTTTAGCCTAAATGCTTATCTTATCCGGGGACCGAACCGAATTGAATCGAAACTGATAAAACTGAAACTAAAAATGATGAATTTTTAAAACTGAAATCGAACCGATTACATATTACCGGGTTTGATTCAGTATAGTTTTAGTTGACTTTTAGTTCGATTCAACTTTTTGGTCCAAAATGTTATGCACTGATGCACATCGTTAGTTAAACAGTTTCTTGTTAGATAGTTTAACGGAAAACTACAAAACTAACGGCCCGTGAGGGGGAAAGACTGACGGGTAAACAAACACGTACGCCATATGAAACCCAGCTACATTTTAAGCCAGGAATTTTTTATACGACACACTACAGTACATACCTGTTTTCTTCAACAAATTACCTCCAAAATTCATTGATTTCACCTACACCTTCCGGATCAAGGCGGAATAACCACCACAACCGCCGTGAATAATGAGTTCGGTAACACTTCACACAGCTTCAACTACAGCTCCCGGAAACCCCTCTGATTTCTATCGGAATCGGACGGCAACCACCACCACCGCCTCTAAATGTCGGAGCAGATTCAGAGGGAGACCGTTACGTGCTGCTTTAGTTGAAGAAGCTAGACCTCGCGCTTTGCCTCCGATTAGAAGTAATAATAGTAGTAATGGTGCCCTACCGGAGTCAAACAACGGTGTCTCTTCTATAGTTCATGCATCTAGAGACAGAGCAGGCGATATTCAAGCTGAATCGAAAGCGTTGGCGCGTGCGATCAACGCTTCTGTTTATAGTCCTGAACTTCTTAGATACAAATACGCTTCTCGTCCATTCAAGGTGAGTTTCGAATATTTGACTCTTCGATTTCGTTATAACTTCATAAAATTGTGTAATTATTGTGCAATTTCGTTATTACACGTAAACCTACCTAGAAAACGTAGTTGTAATCTGACTGATTTCTATTCGTTTATAACAAATTGTCTTGCAAATTGAGAATTTTAAGCTAGAGGACGAATTGATGCGTTTGTCTATAGCTCTGATTCATGTGATTGTAAAATCAAATTTAGGTAGTACGGAGAACTTTGCAGATTCTAGTTGGATTGGGTTCATTTGGATTGAAACTATGGATAGATCAGTTGCAAGGTCAACTGGAACAGAACAGAAGATCACGGGCAATTGAATTGAGGGAAACTTTCACTAAGTTAGGTCCTACTTTTGTTAAAATTGGTCAAGGGCTTTCCACCAGACCTGATCTTTGCCCAGCTGAATTCCTTGAGGAGCTCTCTGAACTGCAGGTAAAAAGATCATATGTTTTCTCTTTATGATTTCATGAATGTATGGCTTTTGTTTTTAAACAAGTTTTGATGATTTATAATATAGTTTCCAGCATCAGTATTTACTGTTTGGGTAGTGTTCTATGCTAAAAGACTGTATCTACATTCTGTTCGGCCTTAATTAGGGAAAACAAACTCTACTAAATCTGGAAATGAAATACCTGCTGCTATGACATGAGATACACGATTTTCTTATTTTTTATTTTCGTCATATTATATATTGATTTTTTTGCATCCTCCAACTTTTTTGTGAAAATATTTTCATTATATTCCTTTTAAGTCATAATCTTTTAATATTCACACATGTCATTAATAATAATATATTTCTGATACCATTTATGTGATAAAACAGGATTCTTTGCCAACATTTCCAGATGCAGAGGCATTTGCATGCATTGAAAAAGAATTAGGGATTCCACTTGATTCCATTTATTCATCAATATCAACATCCCCAATTGCTGCAGCCAGTTTGGGTCAAGTTTATAAAGCAAAACTTAAGTCAACTGGTCAACTTGTTGCTGTTAAAGTACAACGACCCGGAATTGAGGAAGCAATCGGGCTAGATTTTTACCTAATAAGAGGAATAGGAGTTCTTATAAACAAATATGTAGATGTTATTAGCAGTGATGTTTGTGCTTTAATTGATGAATTTGCACGAAGAGTTTATCAAGAGCTGAACTATGTACAGGTTGGTTTTTCTTTCCATTTACAAGTAGTATATATCATATGCTCTCAGATTTTGTTAATTAAAGAGTTCAAACTAGTATTTTAAGGGGGTATTTGGATATGCATTTTGAAAGTGATTTTTAATTATGGGATAATTTCTTTTATATCCTTATAAAACTCATAAATTATTTCTATATCCTTCTTAAATTCATAAATTACCTCTATATCCTTCTAAACTTTATAATTACCTTCGTATCCTTCCAAACCTTTAAAACTCTTTTTATGTCCAAAAACCTATTTTATTATTTATTGAATCGTGATAATCATAGTTACCAGATACGCGGTACGCTCCGGTACGGGGACGAGTACCGGGTACGCGGTACGCCATATTAGCCGTATCCGATACGGTGGGGGTAGGTTCATTCCAGTACGTGGGTACGGTGTACCATGTAGTCTGGTACGGTGTACCCATTTTAATTATAAAAACCCAAGAATTTTACTTTAAACATAAACAAAATTATTTATGTGATACAATAATTCTGAAATAATAAAAGAGGTGAAATTTGAATTATTCTAAATACCACCGATTTTTCTAAATATAAGTCAATAAAGTTAAAAAGAGAAAGTAATAAACACTTTAGTAATATTTTAAAACAGAGGGTCAAATATGTAAATCCATAGAAATAAACCAGCCGCCATTGTCCCTCTCTCCCCCACAAGAGCCTTTCTCACTGCCGATGTCCAGCCTAACTTTTCCGGTCAACTGTACCCTTCCTCGCTTTCGTCCTCCACCGTCTTCATTTCTTCATCACTCGGGTACGTATTTTGGCGATCTCAATCGCGATTTCGATGACGTACCGGACGTAAAAGTATCGCGATTCGGTACTCCACGTACCATACGCAAATCGCCGGTATTCCCACGAATCTGGTAACTATGGTGATAATATCAATAATAGAGGATAATAAACATAATTTCTAATACACAATCAACATATGTATTGCATACTTGATAATTATTGATATTATAATGATTTAATAAATATTTAAAGTAGGTTTTTGGACATAAAATAGAGTTTCAAAGATTTGGAAGGAATGTAGACAATTACAAAGTTTAGAAGGGATATGGAGGCAATTTATGAATTTAAGAAGAATACAGAAATAATTTATGAGTTTTACAAGGATATAAAAGAAATTATCCCTTTAATTATTGGGACTGTAGGAGAAAAATACCACATTTTTACAATCCCATTACCTTTCACAACACAAAACCAAACAACCCTAATAATAGATCACACATACATTCCAGACAATTCTAGTGAAACCCTAGAAACATTCTTTAGGGTTTGAATGTTAATTTTCACAGGCATGTGCAGGAAGGCCAAAACGCGAGAAGATTCAAAAAACTATACGCCGACAAAACCGACGTACTCGTTCCCGACATTTTCTGGGATTACACAAGTGGAAAAGTCCTAACAATGGATTGGGTCGAAGGAGTCAAACTTAACGAACAAACAATAATCGAAAGTCAAGGTCTAAAAGTCCTAGATTTAGTCAACACAGGTATCCAATGCAGTTTAAGACAGTTACTCGAATACGGTTATTTCCATGCGGACCCACACCCAGGTAACCTTCTAGCAACCCCAGATGGAAAACTCGCGTTTCTAGATTTTGGCATGATGGCCGAAACACCCAAAGAAGCCCGTTTTGCCATAATCGGGCATGTTGTTCATATGGTTAATCGGGATTATGAAGCAATGGCCCGTGATTATTATGCCCTGGATTTTTTATCACCCGATGTTGATGTGTCACCGATTGTTCCCGCATTGAGAAACTTTTTTGATGATGCGTTGAATTCGACTGTCAGTGAGTTGAATTTTAAGACGATTGTTGACGGGTTAGGTGCGGTTTTGTATGAGTACCCGTTTAATGTTCCGGCTTATTATGCGTTGATTTTGAGATCACTTACGGTTTTGGAAGGTTTGGCTCTTTATGCTGATCCTAATTTTAAGGTTTTGGCTGCTTCTTACCCATATTTTGCTAAACGGTTGCTTACCGACCCGAACCCGTATTTGAGGGATGCTCTTATTGAGTTGTTATTCAAGGATGGAAAGTTCAGGTATTTTTGACCCGTTTGAGATAAAACATAACCCAAATCAACCTATTCGTTAGTGGTAAATTACACGGAAGGTTCTTGTGGTTTGCCACTTATTACAACCACAGTCCCTATTCTTCCTTTATTACACTGGAAGTCCTTGGTGTATGCAATTTGTTACACCCTTGACGTCTCTCTGTCAAACGGACATCTAATTGAATACACCAGGGACTTCCAGTTAGGGGTGAGCATGGGGCGGTTTTTAACTAAAACCAAACCCTGCCCCAAAAGTTCAGGTTTTAAGAATTACACCCCGCTCGGTTTCGGTTTTTCGGTTTTTCGGGTTTTTCGGTTCGGTTTCGGGGTTTTTTCCGGTTTTTTTGTTTTCTTTTAAATTTACCAATTTGTTACCTTAAAAATTAATATTATGCCTCAAACTTTCAAACCTTAACACATTTCGTTATAAACAAAGAAACAACTAATAAGTTTAATATTATGTGATAATAAATTTCAACTAACATAACTTAAATAAGATTAATAATAGAATATTTTTATTTAAAATATAATTAAATATCAAATATTTTATAAATATAAGTATATTTCTATAAATTTTGAAAGATATATACAATGGCGGGGCGGGGTTTTCGGTCGGGTTTCTCATATGCCCCCGAAAACCGCCCCAAACATTCGGGTTTTCCAAAAGTCAAAACCGTTGACATCGGTTTTTTAAATGGTTCGGTTTTTTCGGGGTGTTTTTTTTCGGGTTTTTCGGTTTCGGTTCGGTTTTTCGGTTTTTATGTTCACCCCTACTAGTTCCAGTGTATTAAACGAAGTTCAGGGACTGTGGTGGTAATAAGTGGCAAACCACATGGACCTTCCGTGTAATTTACTCCATTCATTATTGGCCAAAATGCATTTTAGTACCATAAAATTAGTTGATTAGGTCCTCTACTACCCTGAAATATTAAAGATGCAGCATGGTACCCTGAACTTGTCAAAATGGTCAATTTAGTACACTGACTCACTAATTTAATCTTGTTTTCTCACGTAATTTGCTTCTAATATCGATATATAGAGATGAATGTATATTTTTTAGTCCGTCAAAAGCTCTAATGAAAGTAAGTCAAGTAAGAAAACGAAATCAATTTAATGAATCAGGGTACTAAATATACCATTTTGTCAAGTTCATGGTACCATGATACACCTTTAATAATTCATGGTAGTAGAGAACCTAGTCAGCCAAGTTCACAGTACTAGTACCTTGAAATTGGCTGATTAGGTCCTATACTACCCTGAAATATTAATGAATGCATGATACCCTGAACTTGTCAAAATGGTCGATTTAGTACCCTGACTCACTAATTTGATCTTGTTTTCTCTCTTAATTTGCTTCTAATATTAAATATATATAGAGATGAACGTATATTTTTTAGTCTGTCAAAAACTTTAACAAAAGTAAGTCAAGTAAGAAAAGACAATCAGTCAGGGTACTAAATATACCATTTTGTCAAGTTCATGATACCATGCTGCACATTTAATAGTTCAGAACAGTATAGAACCTAGTCAGCCAAGGTAAAAGTACTAAAATGCATTTCGGCCTTCATTATTTGAATCTAAATTCTTGAATCTTGTTTTCCAACAGGTGGAACAGGCTTGAAAACCTACTTGTACAAGGAAAAATGGACCGAGATTTCTCAGCAAAAGAAGCATTACAACCTGTTTTAAAACTACTATTAGGTCCAGGTGGCGAAGAACTAAGAACATTAGTTATCAAAGAAGCTATTCGGGTAACTGAAGCAATCACAATTGGTACCATGATTGACACCTACAATTCCATTCCGGACTCGTTGAAGGTGTTTTTCCCAAACGGGAATGGAATTGGAACCCCGTTGACTGACGCTGAGATGGAAAGCATGATGGAACTTAGACAACAAGTTATCAGGATTTGGGGGCTTTTACGGTCTTCTGATAATAATATCGATCCTACTATTTTACAACCCATTTTACAGGTATGCTTAAATATTCTTTATTTATTTATCTTAGTTGCGTAATGTGTATGAACTCATTACCAAAATAACATTCCCTGGAAAATGTACCATTCATCTACAGTTGATGAATAGTTTTAAATTTTATTTTTCTATGTTTTATTTATATTTTTTTTATGGTGTCTTTTTTTTAGATGGTGTTTTTTATAAATCGTGCCTTTTTTAGATGGTGTCTTTTTTCTAATCGTGCCTTTTTTAGATGGTCTCTTTTTAATCGTGTGTTTTTTTTTATACGGTACATGAATATTGTATACATAAAATGGTTTTTTATTTGGGTTAGTTTCATATAATTATTACAAAAGTGTTTCATCTAGGTCACTCAAACTTTGTTTTCACTTTATAATAATAACCAAGTTTCAAAAGTATTCCAATCATGTGAAATTTACCTTGTATCACAGGTTATCAAGTCACCTTATATATAAATTGAAGTGTTCCAATTATGGGTTTTTTATATAGATTCAAATAAGGTGACCTGGTAACATATAATAGAAGGTAAATTTCACATGATTGGAATACTTTTGAAACTTGGTTATTATTATAAAGTGAAAACAAAGTTTGAGTGACCTAGATGAAACACATTTGAAACTTTGTTGCTATTTTCTGAAATTAACCTTTTTTTTATATATATAAAATATTGTTTTATGCATTGCTTTGAATATTTTAGTTTATATGATGTATATTTTTGCAAACCTGCCATGAAGCATGGACACTCATATGTAATATACCTTAATTATCTTTGAATTACATCATGTATGAAATTTGATGAAATAACTTAATTATATATTCAGGTTCTTCAAGAACCCGAGGCACGGAATTTAGGAGGGCGTGTATTTGGTGGAATTACACAACGCCTTGCTGCACGTTTGCTGCAACAAGTTCTTCGTTCACCTGCAACCACTCGTGCACCAACTTAATAACACTTTTTACATAATGAAATCCAGATGAGGACGAAAAATTGTTACCGTTTAAATGTCCGATTACATTCTTTCAATGTGTATAATATAGTAGTAACAGAAGAGATTAAATTGCTTGTAAACTCGGACATTTAATATGATATTTAGGGCATTGTCCTGATGTTTAATATTCTTCTCTAGATCATAAATTGTTGAAAACTTGCATCTGCCACTAATTAACTATTTTGTTAAATACTTATAGCATTAGAACATTAATAAACATAACCCTGCATAAAAAAAAGATCCTTAACTAAACATACAAAAAGTTTATTTGTTGGTAGTCTATTTTATCAAAGTAGTAGATTGGATCAGGTTTACCCGAACATGTGAAACCATTTAGTTTTTTTCCCTCAAAAAATTAATATTGAATAGTCCAAATTATCTTAAAACCAAACCGATTCAATCAAATTACGGTACGGTTGGTCCAGTGTTACTACCATTTATACTTAATGTTACTACCATTTATACTTGATCTAACGAACTAACGCTATGGTAAACTCACTTTTGATCTAACAGTGACGGTGTGGTGAGTCTAAGGATGGCAATGGAGCGGATGTAGATCGGGTGATGCGATGTCCACATCCATATCTATTTAGATTTACATCGTCCATATCCATTTAAAATCATTTCATCCATCCATATCCATATCCATCGGATTATAGCGGGTAAATGGGCATCCGTTGGATATCAAAAAAAATTTGTTTTCTAAAGAAAGTATGATAGTTTCATAGATAAATTGGCAATTTTTGTTGAATATGTAAATAGTTTCTTTCAAAAGAATATACAAACGAAAACATAATTACGAACCTACATTCGACGCATCAAGGCATAGAACATAGTTTGTAACTAATACCCAATTATTGATAGATACAAACGAAAACATAACTTAACGGTGTGTAATGTTTACAAATTTAGTTATATTCAATGTTATGTTATGTATAAATTTGATTGAAGCGGTGGAGCGGACCGGATGGATGATCATTGGAGCGGATTAAAGTTGCCATCCCTAGTGGTGACCCAACATCGTTCATGGTTTAGTATCAAGTATTACTTTCCAGAAATGGTTTAAACGTCCTTTCGTAGTTACTTGTAACTAATCCTTCCAATAAAATGGCATTAATACCGTGGCCATCACCAGCAACCTCCCGTCATCTCCAGCCGCTTTCAATCACATGTGATTTGTGCATTAAATCACATATGATTACACACTGCCGACCACCATCATCACCGCCAACCTCTGTCGGCCAACGTCTTCATCATCGACAACCTCTGCCGGTCAACGTCTTCATCATCGACAACCCACTGCCACCGCCCGCCGCTTTCAATCACATGTGCTTGTGTATCCAATCACACGGCGGCAGTGGCCGACGATGGTGGTGGTGGCTGGCGGTAGTGGTTGTGTATTCAATCACATGTGATTTGATGATGATTGTGATTAATGAATTGATCTTAGACCATTTGTTTCTTTTTGTATACAACAGTTAATATTTAAATATTGGGACTTTGTTTTATTGATAGACTTTGTTGGGATGTAAAACAAGATATACATAATCTATTACTGATGCTGCAGTTAGTACTGATGAATGAAGAATGAAGTTAGTACTGATGGGGCAGAAACACATTTACTACTGATGTTGAACTTGGACAAATACTACTGATGATCTGATTTACTACTGATGAGCGTATCTGAACAGATCAAGTCCAAGATTCTAGCATAGTTAGTTATGAAATGTATATCTTTATGTAATTCAATTGTAATCGATTCCTATAATAACTAGGTTATTAATTTAGGCTTCAAGGACTATTATATATAGTTCCTTATGAATTGTAAACATACGTGTATTGATCAATCGAATTAATACATTGAAGCTTTTTGTGATAAACTGTGTTTTCGTTTTTATTCAATTGCAGTTTACATTGTTCTTAATCTAATAACATAAGTGTTAATCCGCTGTAACTTCTTGTGTTAGTAGATCTGGGTTTATAATAACTTGTTTAGGTTATTCGATCCTGACAAGTGGTATCAGAGCTTAACGGTTCTAGATCTACGAATTAAGAACAGCAAAAAGTTTCATACTTTCGATCACAAAATTGTTAATCATGTCTGATAACAATGAAAGTACTCAAGCCAACAAAATTCCCATTCTCACTCCCAACAACTTTGGGATGTGGAAGAACAGAATCAAGCACTACATGCTTATTACTGATTATTCCATGTGGGAAGTTGTTGTTGAAGGCAACAAAACCATTCAGACTCAAGCAGCAAGTTCTTCAACTGAAGCAGACAAACTCAAGTGTGAAAAGGAAAAGAAAGACAGAGGAATCGAACTCAAAGCTCTAAGCACTCTTTTGCTTGCCATACCCAATGACTATCAACATCTCTTTGTTGAATATGATGATGCAAAGAAATTATGGCAGGCTCTGGAAAAGAGGTTTGTGGGCACAAAGAGCACCAAAAGGAACATGAAGTCTGTTCTGAAACAGGACTTTGAAAACTTCAAAGGCCAGAAGAATGAAACATTATCCCAAGTCTTTGATAGGTTCAACAAACTTATTGGTGAACTAAATCAAGTTGGGTATCAACCAGACAATGATGATGTCAATAGAAAGTTTCTCAGGTCTTTAGGTGAAGAATGGTCTATGTACACTGTGATATACAGACAAGGAGATGAACTAGAAGAGAAAGAACTTGATGAACTCTACAATGAACTAAGAGTGTTTGAATCTGAGGTAAGTACTAAAACTCCAAATTTACCATCAAACAATGCTGCTTTTGTGAATGCAGGCATTGAAGATGTTGCAAGAGAGTCTTTCTTCACTAGTCATGTGCATATTGCATTGATTAGTGAGGATTTAGAACAACTCAACCCTGATGATCTGGAAGAGATGGACATCAAGTGGCAGATGGCTATGCTAAGCTTAAGAACCAAAAGGTTTCTTAAAAGAACTGGAAGACAAAATCTGTCTTACAACAAAGGTTATAGAGCTGGATTTGACAAAACAAAAGTCAAGTGCTTCAACTGTAGCAATTTGGGTCACTTTGCCAGAGAATGTCCAAACAAAGAACAAAGATCTAACTACAACAAGAACATTACTTCAAATTCAACTGCCTTAGTATCTCAAGAAGGACAAGGTTATGACTGGAGCTTCCAAGCAGAAGAACATGCACAGAACCAAGCCCTCATGGCCTTTACTACTGATCCTTCTACTACTGAGGTAACTTCTAAATCTTGCACACCTGAATGCATTAAATCATACAAAGAATTAGAAAAACTAAATAAAGAAACATTAGAAGAGATGATTTTAAATAGAAACAGAAGAATTGAATATAATGGTTGCATAGCTGATTTAGAAAACCAAATTAAAATCTATAAAATAACTGATCAAAAGATAAAAGATGAACTGCTACAAACTACCTATGAAAAAGAACACATTGAATTGAAATTAAAAGACACTTTAATCAAACTGGAAGAATGTCAAATGGAACTAGAACAGAATAAACTAACCATTAAAAAGTTTGAAAGAAGTTCCAAAATTGTTAATGAGTTAACTAGTAATCAAACTACAGAAAAGGTTATTCATGGAGTGGAATATCATGTCGTCCCACCTCCAACAAATTTTATTCCACCATTAAAATCTAGTACAGAAAGAACTTTAAATGATTTAAAAATTGAAAGTCAAACTGAAACTGAAACCAGTAATGAATCTTCTGATGATGATCAAACAACTGAATCAAATGATACTAGTTTTCACACCACACAAAGTTAAACTGAATCCCCAAAATACAACTCAGAAAACATACCTACAATTTTAAGAAGGGGAAATCAAAAGAATTTAAACCAATTAAAAGAACAAAGAAAACCTGAAAATTCTAAATCCACAAAATTATCTTGTTTAATCTGTAACAAAGTTAATCACATAGCTAAAAACTGTCATTTCAATCCTATTAACAATCAAGAATTTAAAGAATTCAAAATCAACAAAGAAAAGGAAAAAGCCTTAAAATTAAAACAAACTAAAGAATCAAAAGAAAAGGAAGCTAAAGCATCAAAACAAAAAGAATTCAATAAACCATGTGCTAACACTCATAAATTTGGAAGAAATGCACCACGATTTGTTCAAAATACCAGGTACAAAAGTCCAAGCAGAAGCAATTATTTTAAAAACAATGGAACTCAAAATCGTTTTCCTCAATTTTCAAAATTTTCAAACATCAGTAGAAACTATTCCAGGTTTCCTACTGGTAAAAACCCTAATTACAATGTTGTCTGGTATAATTACAGAAATACTGCTGATCATGCTCGAAACTCCTATTACCCAAACACTACTAGTCCATCAGGAGTGAAATATTCAAAAGCCAAACACTATGGGTATAAACCTAGATCAGTAGTAACCAAGAACACCAGTACTAACCAACAACCTAAGAACAAAATTGCATACAAAACATTTTCAGTTAGAAAAACTCTTACTTCAAAGGATGAACCCAAGACAAAACAAGCTTGGGTTCCCAAAATTAACTAATCCTTTTACTTTATGTGCAGAGTATCCAGATCCCTGAAGAAGGTAGAACATGGCATATTGATAGTGGATGCTCTAGACACATGACTGGAAATCTTCAAATACTTAGAGATTTCAAGTCTTTTGAAGGAGGATATGTTGCTTTTGGAGAAAATGAAAGAGGTGGTAAGATCACAGGTAAAGGTACAGTATCAAATGGTAAGATCACTTTTGATGATGTCTTTTATGTTGCTGAACTTAAGTATAATCTGGTTAGTGTGTCTCAAGTCTGTGATAAGAAGAATAAAATTCTTTTTACAGATGTTGAGTGCATCATTCTTTCTCCTGATTTTATTATAGATGAAAAATTTGTTGTTTTAAGAACACCAAGGAGAAACAATGTGTATTGCCTTGATATAGGGGGGGAACTCATTTCTTCAAATGAGATCAACTGTTTTATATCTAAGGCAAACACAAATGAATCAGAACTTTGGCATAGAAGGATGTGTCACACAAACTTTAAAAATATGAACAACTTAGTTAAAAAGAATTTGGTAGTTGGTTTACCACAAAAAGAATTTATGTGTGATCATCATTGTGTTGCCTGCCTAAAAGGTAAACAACACAAATCTTCTCATAAGTCCAAAGCAATTAATTCTATTTCTACTCCTTTGTAACTCTTACATATGGACCTTTTTGGACCTACAAATGTAATGAGTATTGGAAAGAAGCAATATTGCCTTGTTATTACTGATGATTTTTCCAGATACACTTGGGTATTCTTTCTCAGGACCAAAGGTGAAACAAGTGAAACAATCAAGAATCTGATTGTAAAGCTGGAAAATACAAGAGACCTCAAAGTGAAAGCAATTAGATGTGATAATGGAACTGAATTTAAAAATACTAACCTAATTGACTTTTGTGATCTTAAAGGTATTGACAGGCAGTACAGCTCACCAAGAACCCCACAAAAAAATGGTGTAGCTGAAAGAAGAAATAGAACCATCATTGAAGCAGCCAGATCTATGCTTGCAGATTCAAAATTACCAATAACTTTCTGGGCTGAAGCTGTTAATACTGCTTGTTATGTTCAGAACAGAGTATTAATAGTAAAGCCTCATTTTAAAACACCTTATGAACTTTTCAACAAAAGGAAACCATCAATAAGTTTCTTAAAATCATTTGGTTGTCCTTGTACTATTTTAATTACAAGAGAACAAATTGGTAAATTTGACTGCAAAGCAGATTATGGAATCTTTGTAGGGTACTCAACTCAAAGAAAATCATACAGAGTATTCAACAAAAGGCTAAGGATCATTGAAGAAAGTGTAAATGTGTCCTTTAATGAAAACTTGATGAATGAACAAGAAAATGGTCCAGATTGGTTGTTTAACATTGATAGTCTAACCAAATCTTTTGATATGAACTATGACTTCAATACAGGAGATTCGAACAAACAAAATCAACAAGGAGGATCATCAGTTAATGGTAGTCAAGATAAGATGAAGTACATTCTGGTTAATACTGATCCCACAGTTAATACTGAGGACAGTAGTAACTCAGATAACCCTAATTTTTCTGAGACCAGTAACAACTTCAACTCACAAGATACTACTGATCCCAGTAGTAACTCAGAACCACAAAATCTTGATACTGACACCAGTAATAACAATGATACTCATGAAGTTAATGAAGAGAACGTTACTACTGATACCAGTAGTAATGATGAATCCCTACAAAATGCTAACACTCAAGAAGAAACATGGACAGATGGACAAATTCCTGATTCCAATGAGTCAAATCTTGACAGTCAACTAATTGTTAATAAAATTCATGGCACAAGAACTGAAGAACCATCCTTTGGATCAAGTCCTCAGTGATGTGAACTCAAACATGCAAACAAGAAGCAAATTTAATTCTACTATAAATTCTAATGTTTGTAACATAAGTCTAATATCTAATGAATGTATGTATGAATGTTTTCTGTCCCAGGAAGAACCAAAGAAGATCCAACAAGCTGTGAAAGACTCAAACTGGATCATAGCTATGCAAGAAGAACTTCTTCAATTCAAACTACAAGCTGTATGGACTCTTGTACCTCTTCCAAAAGGAAAAAGGGCCATTGGAACAAGATGGATCTTCAGAAATAAGAAATATGAAAGAGGTATAGTGATCAAGAATAAGGCAAGACTTGTAGCACAAGGATACACACAAGAAGAAGGCATTGATTATGATGAAGTATATGCTCCAGTTGCTAGAATTGAAGCAATCAGAATCTTTTTAGCATATGCTTCATACAAAAGAATCAAAGTCTACCAAATGGATGTAAAAAGTGCCTTCTTGTATGGGAAAATAGAAGAAGAAGTATATGTATGTCAACCTCCAGGCTTTGAAGATCCAGAACATGATGACTATGTGTACAAACTAGACAAAGCTCTATATGGCCTTCATCAGGCACCAAGAGCCTGGTATGACACATTGTCATCTTACCTTTTGAAGAATAATTTCAAGAGAGGTGCTATTGACAAGACTCTATTTACAAGGAAGGTCAAAAATGATATACTACTGGTCCAAATTTATGTAGATGATATCATCTTTGGATCAACAAATGATCAACTATGTAAAGAGTTTGAAGAATTAATGCAGATAAAATTCAAGATGAGTTCTATGGGTCCAATGAACTTCTTTCTTGGACTCCAAATCAACCAAAAACCAGATGGTATTTTGATCAATCAATCAAAATATGTCAGAGATATCTTAGAAAAATTTTCAATGAAAGACAGTAAAAGTGCAAGCACTCCAATGGAAACTCACAAACACCTACATCCTGATGTTGAGGGGGAGGATGTAGATGAGCACCTTTACAGATCAATGATAGGATCTTTGATGTATTTAACTGCATCAAGACCTGATATTATGTATAGTGTGTGTGTTTGTGCCAGGTATCAAGCAAAACCAAAAGAGTTACACTTACAAGCAGTCAAAAGAATCTTCAGATACTTGAAAGGAAAACCTTCACTTGGTCTCTGGTATCCACATGCATCACCATTTGAACTGATAGCCTACACAGAGAGTGACTATGGTGGTGAATGCCAAGACAGAAAATCTACTACTGGTGGATGTCAATTCTTTGGATCAAGGTTGGTGTCATGGCAATGCAAGAAACAAACCAATGTTTCAACTTCAACTGCTGAAGCAGAGTATGTAGCTGCATCTGCCAGCTGTGCTCAAGTTCTGTGGATACAAAATCAACTTCTAGACTTTGGTATATCTATTCTCAAAACTCCTATTTTTATAGATAATCAAAGTGCAATCAGTATTGTGAATAATCCAGTAGAGAAGCAAAGGTTACTACTGACGTTTCTACTACTGATACTTAGTTACTACTGATCGGCCGTTATCTGTAAAATACACAATTACAAGACTAACCCTCATGAAATTAGCCGTTGGGTTATTATTCGAAGGACATTTTGGTCATTTTGCAGGTAAAATCGAAAAATATAAATAGAAAATTGTGATTAGTTTAGCATTATCCTCTCCTCGATTTGATAAACCCTACGCTAAACCCTAATCCTCTGCAAATCCGATCAAAACCAAACATCAGTAACAACTCAATCCCAATCACACACTTGAAATTCCTACCATAACGATTACTCTCTCTGAAAGATTCATTCCAAAAGATCCAAATCAAGCACAATGGCAACCCTACAATCACTCAATGTCTCTACTGATCTTAAATATTCAGAATTCCACAACATGTGTGCCTTCTTAAGAAATCCAGATGGCACAAAGGATTTTCGTCCTATTGTAATGTTCCTAAAGAACTCATAAATCAAGTTTGCTCTCACTATAAATCCTAAAGCATATCAACAACATCTAGTTGATTTCTGGACCAATGCTGAAAGAACTGAAGGGTCAACCATGTCCATGATCAAATCAACTGTGGATGGAAAAACAATCACCATAACTGAACAATCCATCAGACAACATCTTCAACTTCATGATGAGTCAGGTATGTTCTCTTTACCAAAGGAAGATCTTGTTGAAAATTTAAAGAAAATGGGATATGAAGGAAGATCAGACATAGTTACTTTTCAAAAGGGTCTTCTTTCACCCCAATGGAAGTTTTTGTTACACACTATTCAACACTGCATCTCTCCTAAAAGGAGTACTTCGAATGAATTCAACAAATCAATAGCCTCTGCTGTTGTTTGTTTGAGCACAGGACAAGTATTCAATTTTTCTAACATGATTTTTGAAGGAATGCTTGGAAACTTATCATCTTCAAAATTTTTAATGTATCCAAGATTTTTAACTCATATCATAAATTGTGAATTACAAAATCTGTCAACTCCTAAAAACATCTTTGTAACACCAGAGTTGAACAAAAAGGTTTTTGCAAACATGAGAAAACAATTCAAATTTTCTGGAAAAGTCACTCCACTGTTTCCAAACATGATCAATGATCAACCCCAAATTGGAGAAGGTTCAAATCTCCCAATTGAACCCCAACCCACTCCACCACCAAAAACAGCCCAAACAGAATCCATCAAGTCCACTCAAATAACTGAACCAATTGATGTCCTGCAAGTGTCCCAGGTACATGAAATCAATCCCCAGAGTGCTACTCTTCACTCTGAGGAAGACCAGACCAAAACCAAATAAATTTCTAAAACTTATAAAAGGAAGAAATCTTCCTTAAAGGACACCAGGGGACAAATTGAGTCACACCCCAGGCTCCAAGAGTTGCCCTCCAAGGAGGAGAGAGGGCATGAGGAAAGGGCTCTCACTACTGATGCCCCAAAGGTGGGTGCACAGGCTAGTGAGAATATCATTAGGACCCAGACCTCGGCAACTTTAAGTGATGACTCATCATTTGAGGCAGCACTTGAAGGACCCCGGTGCCAAGAAACCACAGGGGGGGCACTACTGCTTCTTCTAGGAAGAAGAGAGTGTCCAAACAACCCATTTCATCACCAAGAAGTGATGAGGGTAGAACAGAACAAATTGAATTGACGGATAGGATGGAAAACCTTAAAGCCAATGTACCAAATGAGCCCAATGATCCACCCAAATGGGCTGAGGGCAGTATTAAACAAACTAAATTGACGGCTAGGAAGGAAAACCTTAAAACCACTGTACAAAATTGTCTGGAGTTACTTAACAATCAAGGGAAAACCATAACCTACATGAAGCACTACATCAATAAAATGAACAAAAGGCAAAAGTTGTTTGAACAAAGGCTTCAAAGGCAATCAAAATTGATCAGGAAATTACAAAGAAAGATTGCAAATAGTGAGGCTCAACAAGTTGAGATCACTAAGGGGGAGAAAGATCAAATACAGGGGATGATTGATCAATCTATTGCAGCAGCAGCCCTCCTTAACTTGAAAGAGGTTCATGGTGAAGCAAGTGAAAATATGGATGGGGATGAATTTGTGTCTGCAAACCAATCACAAACAGCAGAACAAATAAACTCTCCATCTACTACTGAGGTAATAGAGACTACTGATCCTATGGTTATTACTGATGAAAAGGATCAAGAGGTTGTTACTACTGGTCATAATGAAGAAGAAGATACACCAGTAGTAAGTGCACCAGAAGAAGATACAATGGTTACTACTGATGCCCTAGCAGTAGTAACTACTGAAACAACCTCACCAGTAGTAAATCAATCACAACAATTGGCAGTAATAGAAGAAGAGGAAGAAGAAATTCCTGAACTTATTGAAAGAGAACGTTATGTCATCATCACCAAACCACCAACTCCTGATCAACCACTTATCATACCTGACATTGATGATAATGTGAACTGGTTTGAAGTAGATGAATGCACACTTCCTCCACATCCCAAGATACTACCAGAAGACCAACTTAAACTGTTTTATCCAAAGTTTGAAATTCATGGTATCCCAGATATGAAATATACTCCACCTCCATCTGTTCTTCCAGCTTGTATTGGAAAAGGAAAAGAGATCTACGATGATGATTATCCCAACAGAGCATTAGGTCACCACATGGTGAACAAAATTAATCATGTCAGATCTGAAAAACAATCCAGATGGAAGGTGAAACATATGCGGTACTTAAAGAAGGTAGCTATGTATCAAGCTCTTGAAGAAAAGAAAAATGCAGAAAAAGAAAAATTGAAAATCCAAAGAACTCAAGAAGCTGAAGTACCCATTCCTCAAATTGAAGGAATCCTGGTAGAGGATCAAAAGGCAGAGTTTGAAAAACAAAGAAAAATTGAAGAAGAACATCTCAACTGCCTTGAAGATCTTGTTGCTGAATGCAAGAAAGAAAAAGCTGACCTACCAGAGAAAATATTTGAACAGAAAAGGAAGATGATTGACTTCCTAATATCAAAAGGGCAAAGTGCTAAATCATTTGGCAGAATGAAGATGATTACAATAGTAGATAAATATTGTACTGCCAGAAAGAGAGAATTAGCTGAAACACAAGCAGAAGAAGAAAAAGCAAAGACTTTAATTGCTATAGATCCAACAATCATTCAATCTGGAACACCAACTCCTGGTGAAACCTCCAAACCTCAATCAAAGAAAAGAAAAGCTCTTCAACAAGAACAGAAGGTCAAAAAGAATCAAAGAAATCTGAACAAATTATTCATGTTCTTGAAGTTCCTGTTGATCTCCTTGAAAAGAATCCAATCCTTAATTGGAGAGTTATTGATAATTATGTGATAGAAATAATAAGGGAAGACAGAATAATACAGAGATTTACTGGATGGAAGCCAATGATCAGATCCTGTTCAAGAAGTGATATAATCAAACTTCTGATCATTGGAAAACCTAGAATGATAAAGAAATCATGGAAGAATTCTGGAGCTGGATACATTACTAAAATGATTGATGCTGCATTTTATCCAGATAACTACCCAGAAATATTTACAAACACAGAAAATGTGTATGCTTGGAATGTACTCCCCACAGTAAATATGTACTTCTTTGAAAGATCAAGCAAGAACTGTGAGCTATATTTATATGAAAAAGAATATCCACACTCTGAAGAAACCATGTATCAGATATTCACAAATACCATGATGAAACCGTATGATGCTGTAATGTTTCAAAACAAACTTAACTATTTCATCAAAAGAAACAGCAAATACATCATTGCTCAAAGAAAGAAACAGAATCAAAGAACTTTAGAGAAGAGAAAGAAGGAAGAAGAAGAACAAAAGAAACTTGAGTAATTCAAAAATGAATTAACAAGTTTAGGGGGAGATTGTTGGGATGTAAAACAAGATATACATAATCTATTACTGATGCTGCAGTTAGTACTGATGAATGAAGAATGAAGTTAGTACTGATGGGGCAGAAACACATTTACTACTGATGTTGAACTTGGACAAATACTACTGATGATCTGATTTACTACTGATGAGCGTATCTGAACAGATCAAGTCCAAGATTCTAGCATAGTTAGTTATGAAATGTGTATCTTTATGTAATTCAATTGTAATCGATTCCTAGAATAACTAGGTTATTAATTTAGGCTTCAAGGACTATTATATATAGTTCCTTATGAATTGTAAACATACGTGTATTGATCAATCGAATTAATACATTGAAGCTTTTTGTGATAAACTGTGTTCTTCGTTTTTATTCAATTGCAGTTTACATTGTTCTTAATCTAATAACATAAGTGTTAATCCGCTGTAACTTCTTGTGTTAGTAGATCTGGATTTATAATAACTTGTTTAGGTTATTCGATCCTGACAGACTTCATAGAACACATCTCTAATAATTTAATACCCTTCTAATTTTGTCTCTGAATTCAACAAGAAGATCATGCCATATATGTTATAATTAATTCACATCAAAGATGAAAAATATAACAAAATCAAAGATGGTTCAAAGTTTTAATATGATAAAAAGGTGCAATACAACTCATATGAATTTATATTTCTAAATTAGGTCATCGATGATGTAAAATTTATGATACAATAATCAAGATGCATGAGTCGCACCGATGAACTCTTGCGTTGACACCATTGATGGCATCCCAAACGCCCAAGGTTATAGACGGATCTAATAAACCTATAATCAAATTAAAAATTATACCATATATGTAAACAATAGCTTTGAACTTATAAGACGTTCATGATTTTGTTCTCAAACAATTTGTGACGAGTTGTTGTTTAATCACCTAGTTTAAAAGTAGTAGGAATTTTTTTTTCTTCTTTTAACGTCAAAGATAAAATGCATTAGAAAAAAAGGCTAGCACAAACAAGAAAACAAAAATGAAAAAGAAGAAATAAATAAAAAGACCATGGTTTATTACACCAAACGGGCCAATGTAAACAACTCCACCCAATATTCAATCTATGCCTAATTATAAAAGAAAGATCAATATTATCACAAAAAGAGTAGTAGGAGTTGCTTAATTAAAAAGATAAAGTATCATATAAATTTGTAGACACAAAATTTTAATAATTTAATGCGTATTAAATGAATGTGTACAATCAATTTCGATATTAGAACACTTTGCTTTTGTGCAGATTCGCAATCTTCTAATTTAATTATATAAAAAGTGATAAGTTAGTAAGGAAAAAATAATGATTTTTAATTGCGCGAAAAACGTGGTATGTGGAAGGTGAGATGTAAACAGTAATATATCTACATGTGTGTAGAGAGATTACTTCCCGAAAAACCCCCGATAAAAATGTGGTGGAAAAATAAAATACAAAATGAAAATAAATAAAATAAAAATGGAGGTATCAGAGTATGCAGATGCATATAAATCATAAAAAACATGTAATACATGTAAAACTACAGTTTTAAAAAATTAAGTAAAACATATAATTAAAACACGCAAATCATCATGTAAGTATGTAAAACATGTGGAATATGTATGCATATATGACATGTGGGGCAAGTAAAACATATAAAATATGAATAACATGTGAAGTATGTTAATATTTAATACTACACATCTAAAAAACACATCTAAAAAAACACTTCATATAAAACATACGAGTCATTTAAGGCGGCTAGTTTTTTGCCGTCAATTTTTTTTTTAAGGCGACTAATAAGATATAATATTTTAAACATGAATATTATTTCCGTCCTTAAGATAAATAGAACAACACAAAATTGACTAAGGAAAATACTTTTTGTAACAGTATTTATTTTGTTTTAAAATGTACACGAAGTTGTTCAGTTAACATAAAAAGTTGTCGAAATAAAAGCTAAATTCTGGTAATATAGACTGATTTTTTTTACATTGATATAATATTTACAAAAATGTACAAGTAATTATTGCAAAATTGCCTTGAAACACACAGGATGTGCAAGATAATGAATAGTAATAGGCATCTATTCATGGCTTTGAGAGTGACTTTAGCCAAGGATGTTCCAAAGCTTCAAGGGACCATCGATGGAGACTAGCAATGGCTTGAAACTTCAAAGGTGACTTTTGTAATTAAAAATGTTGACTAAGTTTAATTAATCATATAGATTATCCTTCTAATAACAATATATAAGAAACTTCATTTTACAATGTATATATACTTGCATATCTAACCTTAAACATAATTTTCTTATATCATATCTTCGATTCAAGATTTATTTTTCTGCGAACACAATAACTGAAAAATATATATGTAAGAGAAATAAAGTAGATAAGTCAAACATGTCAAACAGAAAACACATTACATTGATAAAGTTGTTAATATGCTTAACACAGACATATATTTGATCACACAACCAACCCTAACCCTAATCAACATATTCATTTCACTATATTTACTTTCTTTATCTATTTAGGTCTATGTGTATGATGTACTGTTACTAGTAGAGTAACTACAGTTGTAAATACCATGTAACTATATAAAAAATAGAATTAAAAACAAATAATTGAGCATTGATGTAATTACTATATAGATAGATACACCCTCTCTTGCTACTAAAATTAAAGATAGACAATTATTTGGCACGCGTTGTTATCATCTCCTTTTGAGGCCAAATAAAACCAAACTCTCTTTTCTCATCTTTCCTTTTCTCTTTCTCTCACTTGCAACATTTATAAATTACAAAAAAGAAAATTAAAGCACCAAAAAGATCACACACAGAAGAACTATTGCAATTGCAACAACAATGGCATCTAATCTTTTCATCCTTTGATCATTTCCATTTTACAATCGCCCCCTTTTTTTTGGTTTTTTTCAGAACCCTAGGTGTTGTTGGGTCCCCAAAAGTTGATAAAGTAGTAATCAAAAGCAGCAGCAGCATCACATCCATCTCTAATCCTAAATTTAATTTCCCAATTTCCCATTCCTTTTTGCTTTTTATATTGTTAAAAAAAGATGTTGTAAATCTTTCATCTCACTTTACCAAATCTGTAACCTGTCAGCTTCTGCTCCATTACTCGCATACTACTATGGTGTAAAAACAAACACTCACACTCTCGCAAGTAGCAGTAGTAGTACTTGTATGTGTACAGATCGAACGCGAAATTAGGGCAAATTGTAGTGAAGAACTCAAGTTATCACTTGTAAATTGTAATCAGTCAGGTGTTTGTTTTTTAGAATTAAGATTAAGATAAGGAAATTGGAAACGATTGATTCATCGATTGATTGATTTTGGGTGAAAATGGCGTCAGAGCAGAACAGATTTCTGCATCAGCAGCAGCAGCAACATCAACCTGCGTCTTCCCGGGTAAATTTATAAACCCTAGATCTTACCTCATTCCCCGAGTTCTGTTGATTTTAAGTTAATTTTGTTGAATTTATCTCCTTTTTCAGAAGCATACATCATGTAATTGTTCAGATCTGTTTTGTTTCTAAGGAATTCTTCATTATGTTGCGTAATAAGCTATACAATTGATGAATTTTCTAGATCTACATTGTCCTCGTTAGGGTTTTTAATGGATTTTAAGATGTTTACAAAAAATTAGATATTTCAGATCTGTATTAATAATGGATATCTTCGTTTCCACTTTAAATTAATTTTTTTCAGGATAAACCATGATTTGTAGCTCATGAGACCATAATTGCAATCACATCCCACATACATTTATGCTCAGATATTATGGGAAAACTACTTATTACCTAACAGTTATGTTATGATATAATTGATTCATTAATTAGCATTAATATTATTTGCTAATAACTTCAACCTGCTCTATATGTCATATTCATTATATTCTTGCTATATATAATAAGTAAAAATGGCAATTAAAAAAATAATTTTTTTATTCAACAGCGAAAACGATGGGGAGGCTGTTTAAACGGTTTATCTTGTTTCGGGTTACAAAAAGGCGGAAAACGGGTTGTACCCGCATCTCGTATGCCCGAAACCCACACAACAGCAAACCAACAAAACGGGCCACAAAACATCGGGCTAACCAACCAAAACAACTCGGTCCACCCGTCACTTTTAGCTCCACCATCTTCACCCGCCTCATTTTCCAATTCTGCCCTTCAATCAACCGCCCAATCACCCAACTGCTTCCTATCTGCAAACTCACCCGGTGGCCCGTTTGCAACCGGGCCATATGCCCACGAGCCACAACTCGTGTCACCACCCGTTTTCTCAACTTTCACCACCGAGCCATCAACCGCACCACTCACACCACCACCCGAGTTAGCCTATTTGACCACACCATCGAGCCCCGATGTCCCGTATGCACAATTTCTCTCATCAAATTTAAAAATTAAAAACGATCATAAATCAAATTATTTAAGCCCAAATGATCTTCAAGCCACTTATGCTTTATACCCTGGGAGTCCCGCGAGTACACTCAGATCACCAATTTCACGGGCCTCGGGTTCGGGTATTCCCGAGCCCGATTTCAGCCCACGAAACGGGCCAGACTCCAAATTACCGCAAGATGCTAATTTCTTCTGTCCCGAGACATTTGCACAGTTTTATCTGGACCAATCTTCTTCGTTTGGTGGGAGATTAAGTGTTTCTAAAGAATCTGATGTTTATTCAAATGGTGTTCAAAGTAGACAGAGTAAAGTGTGTAAACAGGATATTGAGGAATTGGAAGCTTATCGAGCATCTTTTGGTTTTAGTGCTGATGAAATTGTGTCAACTGCTCATTATGTTGAGATTTCTGATGTTATGGATGAATCCTTTTCCATGAATCCAATCGGGCCCAATAAAACGGGCCCGAGCCCCAAAAGTTACAGATCAGAAGGAATTTACTCTGGCAAGAACAGCCCGAGTTCATGTGATCCTGTAAAAGGTGAATACTAGTTTAGTCTATATGCACATTTTTTTCCAATTCATTTTAGTTTGTTATTTTCCATGTTAAATTAAATGCTTGTGCATAAAGACATAATGAATAGAGTTAGATGTGACAAATGTGCGGGTGGGTAGCGGGTCAAAACTCAATCTTTTGGTAAGTGTCAGAAGATGTCAAGTTGGGTTGACCTGAAACAATTAATGTGTCAAATCTCGTTACAGAATTATATATATTTTTTATAATTTTGTTAAAAACATGATTTAGGAGATTTTATGCATTAAAAATACAATCAGGCGAATTTTGATCCATAATATATTTTATTCATTTTACGCTTTTGACCCGTTAGAGATAAAAGTTAATCGACCCATTAGTAAATATATGGGTCAAAATACTTTGGGAATTTGTAATATGAAATTGTAATTAGTTGTGCATGTTGTTGAAGCAAATAAGATTTCTTTCATCAGTTTCCATCATCTTATTATCTGGTGAATATATATGTATGTATGATATCTGGTTTGTGTAGATGTGAGAGAAGGCGTTGACCATAGTTTGACTGATGATGAGGACATATTTTCAAAAATGGGGGGTTCGAGAAAGCATTATATCTCAAATTCTGATGCAGAAGTGGAGTATAGAAGAGGAAGAAGCTTAAGAGAAAGCAGAGCAAATGCAAAATGGGCATGAAATTAATTGCATAGTTAGTTATTTCCTGTATGTATTAATGTGCTTGCTATCTCTATCTCTATCTTTATCTTTATTATATTCTCCATCCTTAAAAAAAAGCAGTCATCATGTGATGGAATGCTTGTGTTGTCTTTAATTTACTCTTTTGGTGTAACTAATTATGTATTAATGGTGATGGTGATGAATGTGCATTTGGTTGCTACAACAAATCAAATGAGATTGCTTATTACATTGCCATCTTGTTATTAATGGATTCTGTTTTCGGTGTCATTCTTTCTTGAAAAAAGAAATAAGGGGATATTTTAAGGGTAGTGATTTTGGGACCATATAAATTACTTCTATCACCACAACCACTGCTTTACTGTATAAATTACAGTATGGTAGATGAAGCAATTTGTGTGGTCCCAAAATCACTACCCATATTTTAAACCTTATAGTGACAAAATCTCATGGGTGGCTAGGGAAAGGTTAAAAAAGGTCACATAGATCATTAATAAATTAATGGATCAATGTTTAAATCCAATAGATCATTTATATGGATCGGATCTGAACAAAGATCCGACCCATTGCCACCCAATCACCCACCCTACTCTGATTAGATAGTGTATGGAAAACCTCGTTTTTTTACATGTTTATCTATTGGAAGAAAAATGTTATCCGAAAATGATGAGAGAGACCAACTATTGTATATTTAGGGTATTTTTGGTTGAGATGAATGGAATAACATGAACAAAGTAATTGAATTGTCAATATAATGGAATAAGTTAATACCATTGATTGTCGATTATACACTTAAAATGAAATGAACCATTCACATATGTTGTTTGGTACCTTGTAAATTGTAATACACATGTGAATGAATAAATTAATGATTAATGATGAGAACAAGTAATATATTCCCGCGCGTTAGCGGATTCTTAAATCATATATTGTTATGCGAAATGAAATTTCTATTAAACCGGTTTTGATTCCTTTAATTTGTATTTTTACTCAATAATAGCTTATTTTTTAATATATGATTTATAGACATAATAAACTTATTTTATATGTTAGACATAATAATCTTATATATATATAATAAACTTCTTTTATATAGACATAATAAACTTATTTATAGAAAAAATAATAGCTTATTTTCTATTTGTTAGAAGGTTTTTTTGTTTTTCTATATGTCCTAATATGTTTTTAAGATTAAGCTTTTGGTTATATAAATCTTCTTGCATGACTTTAATTTGTTATGTTGTGACACGTCTAAATAAGTCTCAACATGTTCATCAACAAAAAGATCATTAGACCTTCTCAACCACATGTATGGAGTATAACGGAACGGGAATTGATATAACTGAGTTTTATAAAATGTTAATGAACAGTACTCAGGTATGCTTATTGTATTATAAGGTTCATAAAAATGCATACTTGGCAGCTCCAACAAAAAGATCATTAAACCTTCTCAACCACATGTATGGAGTATAACGGAACGGGAATTGGTATAACTGAGTTTTATAAAATGTTAATGAACAGTACTCTAGTATGCTTATTGTATTATAAGGTAATACCCTTTACTATGTAAGAGTTTGCATGTTCGATTGAGTGTATAGACTAAAAAATGACCACAATGTTCACATGAGTAATGCTATTTTCTTGTATTATATTTTATTCAATATAATTAATATTTACTTATATAAACTTAAAATTTCCTTGTCAAAACTTAATTTTTATGCCAATTCCTGCTACATAACGCAACCTTGGCTTCCCAGTAATGTACACGCAAGCACATATATGCTACTAAATAACCATATAATACTATTTTATGATTTTATCTATAGTAACTTAAAGAAAAGTTCAACTAAGGTTTCGTGTGTAGCATGTTAAAGATTATGATCTTTTTATGAACTCTTTATGAAAATGGTTAATGTTTTAGTAAAGTTATGTTTGGAAAAAATTATTTAAAGTTTTATAAGTTTATTAACTTCTTAATTTTTTTTTATCCATTACATAAATGTGAAATTCAATAAATCTCTTTTTCAATATCATCTTTCAATTTAAAATTTTGTATTTATCAAATTAGTAGTAAGATTTAGTAAGAAATAATATTAATTATAAAGAAGGAGAAATAATACTTAGTTCTACTATTTGGTTCCACTCGTATCCTACATACTTGATAGGATTATATGTGTAATCTACTAATTTTCTTTTTTAATAGTATCTCTTGATTTTGACACATACCACCATCTAGTAAGTAAGATTATGAGTAAGACCAGATGGTAAGATTTAAGAAAAAATCAAATAATAAAACTATAAAAAGAAGTATATTGTAAGACTAAATATAATTACTTAAAAGAAAAGAATAAGTAAAATAAGAGAAAATAATGAATCATAATTAAACAAGGAAAAAGGATAGGTGACTATACGCGGAAATGGTTAAGGGCGGCCACACCAACACCGCCACGGGATCCAACGCAATGCCCACAGGATTCCCTCTGCCTCTGCCACCTCCTTCCATATTTATCCATCAACAACCTTCCTATCCCTTTAAATACCCAATACACTCGCATTTCATCAAACACTTTGTGTGTGATCAATTTCATATGAATTCAGGTGAATTTTCAGGTTCAACCTCCCCCGTAGCTAGACTTTTCCGGCAACTACTCTCCCCCACCATGAAATCCCCAACCGGAACACGTCAATCCTCCTTCTCAGCCCCGCTTCCTCGCGGCAACTCCGATGACATTCATCAGGTGTTCAATTACTTCGACGAGAACGGCGACGGAAAGATTTCGCCATCGGAGTTACAAAACAGGCTGAGGAAGGTAGGCGGGGAAGAAGTTCATTTATCCGACGAGGAGGCGGAGATGGCGGTGAGGTCGTCGGATGCAGATGGCGACGGGATGCTAGGGTTAGATGATTTTACGAAGATGATGAAGGAAGGGAAAGAGGATGAATTGAGGGAAGCGTTTGTGATGTATTCAGCAAAATCGTCGGTAAAGGATGGATGTGTGATTACGCCTAGAAGTTTGGGGAAGATGATGAGGCGGTTGGGAAAGACGGCCACCGTGAATGAGTGTAAGACGATGATCGGAAGATTTGATGTTAATGGAGATGGGGTGTTGGATTTTGATGAGTTCAGGGCTATGATGATGAACTAAATTCTACCACTTGATCGACATCTTCGTTAGTGTAAAAAAGATTGATAGAATTTTTATGTGAAATATAATAGATATTGTTTACAAACTTTTAGCTTTGCTCTTATTATCTTGCAATGGTGTAGTATTGATAGACATTCGATGGTATGATTGTGATAGTGTCGTGTGATCCGATCTTGCATACAGGTTGTGCTGTTTGATTTCTAAACATTTGAGTTTGTCGTATAATTAAATAGTATTTATGTTCAAGTTTGTAAAAATCAGTAGGCAGTACTTCGTCGGTTGACTACATTATTAGTCAGTCTCGACTGTGACTAATCGACATGTATCATTAGTTATAAAAGAATTTATTTAAGAATAAATAAATATTAGTAAATCCTAACAAAATCATACAAACTAGCATCATAATTTAGTCATCACTCACAAAAGTAGCTCTAAAATTGAATTTTTTTTTAACAGTTAGTTAGTAAGTTAATAGTTTGAGCATAGACAGTAACATTTACAAACGTCAGTATGTCTTCTGTCGAACCCTCCATCTATGGAGAATAAACCCAACCACTTTTTTATCTCCGAGTTTTTCCTACAACAAGCCTTGAATCCAAGATCTTTTGAAGAAAAACCCTAAGGTTATTCTTGGTGGCCAATTGATTTAAACCAGTTGATTGCTCTAAAATTGATTCTTTTATTAATTATTTTTTTAAATATAATTAATTTTGACTTAGTTGACCTTCACCAATTTTGATCAAGATCGATAAACGTCTAGACTCGTTTTTACAACACCCTTAAAAGCAATAAAACCAATTATATGTCCAGCTTGAGTCGATACAAAATGCAGTTTAGAACACCAAACAACTGCCCAAGACTTGTAGTTTAGTGATATTGGATGATGATTTAAAGTATTGCTTGGTCATGAGTTCAAGTCCCATCGTGGACAAATAGGTGGAAGGTTCGAGAGAAGACATATTGTCCCTTGTGAATATTACTGTCTAAGCTTAAATCAATAACTTACTAACTAACAGTTAAAAAAAAAAGAACACCAAACAACTTTTTTTATTCAACCGTCTCTTTCTCGACGGTCTATCTTAATCTTTAGATACTTATAATCAAACCATATTTATGTCTCATGAAAACGCAAATTGTGAGCTTTGTAATCTATTGTCTTTCTTGATATCGTGTAATTATATCGTGTGTTATACAACAAAACATCAATAATCCACCACTCTCTGTATACACTTGAAACAAAATTGATTCCAGTAAATAAAAAAAACACACAAAACCAAAACAAAAACTTCAAACCTTACGAGCAAGAGTCCTCTGTTTCGTAGCAAACTGAACAACTTTTTCCTCAACGGGCAAACCCTTACGCCTTCTAACCCCATCAATCAACTTCCTTGCAGTATTCTGCAAAACACTGGATCCATCCCCAAATTCCTCTTTTTCCTCTTCGGTTTTCGGTACAAAAAACGGGTCTTCATTAACCGATTCCCAATGACTAAGAACAAGCAGAGCACTTGAAGCACCCGAAGTCCACCTTCTCAACTCATCAGCAAACCCGAAACTTTCTGCAACGGGCACATACGCGTGAACCGTGAATAACGGTGACCCTTCTTGCATTTCCTCTTTCAAGATTCGGGCCCGCCTACGGGCCAGCACAGCATACATCGGGCCCAAATACTCTGTTGGTGTATTCAGTTCACAGAAATACATCCCTTCCACGATTCTAGGGTTTCGTTGGAGTACGGCTGCTTTACATGCTTCTTTGACAGCTGTCATCACTTGACCCGAAAATACCCCGTATTGGTCGGTTTGGGCTTGTTGGTGGGCTGATTCTGATTCACTCACGAATGGGGAAACGGAAGCTTCTAGAACAAATGCTAAACCCCACATGGGTTCGTCACATAACGGGCCCGCTGCTGTTGCCACTTGAAACCCGGATAAAACACTGCTTCTAAGGCTACCAGCTTCTTCGGTCAACGATCGGTCAACATTTTCTGACGTGTCGAGTTCTGATACGTCTGGTACAAAACCTAATCTTTCGGATACGTATGGATTACATTTTATAACAACTGAAGAGCCCGTTTCATTTGTGGGTGTATCGGGTAGAATAAGCATGTTTGGCCCGATTTGTCTCGGGCCTAAAGCCCATATCCTCTGTAAAAGATTTTCCCATAAAAGTTTATATTTTTCTTTATCTTTTTCTGAAAACCCGTCTATATCTTCACTCTCTATAGCATCACGTATGCGTTTTCTTAAAGATTCTATTGGATTATTATCATCATCTTGAGCCCGTATCACTTTACCCGCTATAATATCTTCTAGAAGATCACTACTTTCATCTAACAATTTTGTAAGTGCATCCGGAAGCTTCAAGATGTGTACACGAACAGTACATCTTCCATTCGGTGTAATTTTTTCAACAAAATTAGAATATGCGGTTAAAGATTTAATTTTTTCAAACGGGTTTGAAGATTCACCTTCAATAGTTTCTCTAAACGACACAAGAGGTGGTGAAATCTCCAAATTAACCTTCGCAAACCGATCTTTCAAATCTTTAATACATCTCTCCAAATGTACTTCCCCTGCAGCAGCAAGTACATGTTCCCCTCTAGCAGAGACACTAACTTCCACAAACGGGTCAGCCCGGTTCAAAAGCCTGAGCCCTTTCATGAGTGCACCCATGTCAACCGGGTCAGACGCTTCAATAGCCACTTTTAACGTTGGTGAAACTTGAAATGTCATACTAGAAACGGGCCAACAGTTTTTTGTTGAAGAAAGTGTCGCGCTTTTTAATATATGTTGACCCAAACCTCTGATTGCAATGATATTTCCAGCCCGTGCTGTGGAAACGGGCTTTAACCCTTGACCCATCATTAGATACAAAGATTGCAATGTAGCTTCTTGAACATGTTTCTCCATCGAATCGCCCGTTTTAATCGGGTCATATAATGCAGATAAGACAAAAACCTTCTGACCCGAATGAAGAACGCCACTAAAAACCCTTGCAAATGCAAGAAAACACTCGTCAGAATCCCCATTTCCAGATTCGTCAGCATAATTGTTCAAAATATCACCATTTATGTCTCTTTGAGGAAGCATTTTTATAGGAACTGCAAACATTTTAGAAACAAAAGCAACACAAGGAGATTCTGGTAACCAATCACAAGCCTCAACTGATTTTCTGACAAGTTCAGCTTCAGCAAGAACATCACTATAATCAAAATCATTATTTGAATTTAAATTCAAATTTAAAATTTCTCTTTTGGGGAGTAAACGTGAGACACGAAACGATTGTGCAGAAATAGGATCTGGCATGTGTTTAACCACCATGGATAAGATAGCATCTGATAAAGGAAGCCATCTGCTCATAACAGATTGAAGAACGGATTTTGGATCTTTATTCTGCAATTCACGTGCAGGTATAGACAAATTAAACGATTTGATTAACTTTTCAAGAATCTGTTTATCACCATTTGTATCTAATGCAGCTTCATAAACTTGCCATAATGGTTCAAGCACAAATTGCACAAACATAGGTCGAGCCTTGCTTCCGGAAGCTAATCCTTTCTTACCAACAATCATTTTGGTTTTTGGGATGAAATATCGCGGGCCCCACAACGCTTTTTGTAAAATGACGGAACTAGCCCCAAGTTTAGAAGCATAAAATTCAGCAAATTCATGAATACCAAATCCCCAACCGTCTAATGCACAAACAAACACAACATTTCCCTTTTGTGGTTGAAAAGTGTCTTCTTCATCATCTTCTATGAGCTCCTGATTCTCATCACCGAGTTCACCAGTGGGACCCGCGAGAATCGAATCAACATCTGACAAATACTTTTCGGATTTGTAAGCACTCACGATCCCGTTAACTTCATGAACGATTCTTTGAAGACGATTGTAAGCTTCCATTGGACTCATCTTCAATTCGACAATTAATCGATCAATTTTGTTTAAAACTAAGCATGGTGTAAGCTTCTCAATCCATGCTTGACGCAAAACAGCATGTGTTTGAATATGAACTCCCTCAACAGCGTCGACCAGAACCAAACCACCGTCACTCAATCGAGAAGCGGTCGAAACCTCACTGCAGAAATCCATGTGGCCAGGTGAATCAATTAGGTTAATCGAATTACCTTTATATTGAAGAGCGATTGAAGAACTCTTCATTGTTATAGCTCGCCGTTGTTCTTCGTCTAAGTAATCCATGAACCGAAGTCTGCCAGCTTGTTTTGGGTGCAAAACCCCACCGCCGGAGGATGCAATTAGGTGATCAGCAAGTGTGGTTTTGCCATGATCAACGTGAGCTAGAATGCATATGTTTCGTATGCTCCGGCAATCGTAAGTATCATCCATCGATTATGTTATTGGTAATTCGAGTGTTGTAGTAGATTATTGACGATAGTATTTGAATCGATTAAATGAATAAGGGAATTGCAATGAAATGGATTTAGAAAGTAGAGCCTGTTGCTGAAATTAGGGGCTTGAGTTGTGGATTCGAATGAAAGAATGTATATTTAGGGTTGGTGGTGCGGAATGACTTGAAGGACAAGAATTAGGGTTTAGAATTTTGCAGAACGCCGAAAAGCAATTCAAAGCAACTTCACCACCTGGTTTCATATATCATTTCATATTTCTAACTCATAACTCAACTTCAAATATCTATTTAAAACTCATTATAAATATCTCTCACTCACAGGATATATATAAATAAAAATATCTCTTATTTTCTTTTTTGAAACAGCAAATCTAATCTACTTATAACTACCAATTATTCACTCTTAACCTCAGAGTTGAGAGGCAAACACCGTACTACTAGGCCAAAAGTCCCTTCGTAAAAATATCTCTTATTAACCAATTATTCTAGACTAATTGGTCTATATTAGTCGGACATTAATGATAATCTTATAAGTTTTCTTTTAAGAGGTCTTGGATTCAATATTTATTGGAGTAATTCCTTGAAAGTAAAAAAAATGGTGGGGTTTATTCCCCAAATAAAAATATAGTTTCGATGAAGGCATACTAGCAGCTTGAATGTCACTGCATGACTTGAACCACTAAGTAACTAATTTTCCGTTAAGAAAACAAAATACCTCTCACGAAATAGTAGTTAAATACCATGTCACTTCTGGCTACTGAAGTAGCATAACGACTCACTCACACTGCTCACAGTGTAATGATGGTAAGATGAAATTATGTCAGCATCGGATTTGGGGTTCTCGTGTGCCATGACACACCACCCTCTAAATACATGAGGCTTTTTGGTCAAAGAAGATCAATGAATACATATGTGATTGCATGGCGGTAAGCCAGAAACATTGTTTGAATTGATCTTTTGAAATTAACGAGTTCGATCTCTTCTATAGGTAAATATTTATTGGACAATCATGATGATCAAGGGAATGTTCGAAAATAGTCTTGGAAACGATTAGGTAGCGTACATTACAAGCAAAGTTCGGCCACCGCTAGATAGCCCATCACATACGAGAATATCCTTAAATAAATTAAGTCACCATCCCTCCATTAATAAAAATACAAATTCTTAGTTTAACAAAACCCTTAATTAAATAATGGAAATGCTTAATGTACCGGAGAATGCATAAAATCTATTGATGGTAGATGTGAAATTTCATCTTCTCAATCTAGGTTAACGTACTGAATCGTCCGCTCCGAGGATTATATTATTTTCTTTTTTCTGGTTATCTATTTATACTATACCGACCGGATTAAGTGTATTTTATGCAAAATCACCTTGGGTGGTTGATGATAAGCTAATAAAATATAATTATGTATACATGTCCTTATATCTTAAAGTATGGACTGATTTAATACAAGTTTTAGTCCCAAAAACAATTCAGTACCCCTAGTTCAGTGGGGGAGACAAGTGGAGTTGGCCCCTCTTTGTTCTATGATTAATCAAACAGGAGAATACACATCGTCATCCTCAAATAAAAACATGTCAATTCATGAACCAATATCAAATTCTCGTCCAATGGGAAGAGAAGCTTCTAAAAGATAAAGCTAAACAAACATCTACATCAAATACCTCAATTGAAAGTGTACAAAAGGCCATGAACAGTGAACACTCACATTACTATAGAGATGGAAAAAATGAACATAATGAAAGAATACACGACAACTTTGAAAGATCAGGAGACGAAAAAAGAAGAAAAAAGGAATTTTGTGATGAAATTCTCTTATATATACAATTGTCATAGTATGTTTACTATTCATAAGCTTTATATACATTTTCTTAACTAGTAATGTACCCACCGCGCTTCGCTGCGGGTCTGTAAAACGTAAAATTTTGAATGAAAGAAAAACAATAAGAATTTATATGTTTATCGATCCCAAATAATCGTAATACTATAAGTTTATAAATGCTAGTCTTGTGTACAAAAACTGAAGCTACGTACATATATATGTTGAAGTGTATACTATATAACATTATGAATTGATTGTGATTAAGACAAAAGTTAAATTCTAATGAACTCAAAATTTGACAGTTTTTTAAATATATTGTTTCCTATATATATCATTAATTCATTATTTTAGATAACGTCTATAAACATTTAAGTAAGCCGAAACTAATATACATAATATGATTAGGCCTTTTAGTTTTAATTTTTTTTAACTAAATATAAACATTTAAGTTATCCTAATCCTAATACAATTAATAAGCTTGTATAAGGTTTTAGGTCTTTTAGCTTTTTAAATCTATAAATATTTAAGTAATCTTATAAAAATTATTAAACTATATAGGTTTCTATGTTTTATAATTCTTTAAATGAAATATATAATGGTTAACTCACCAATAAGTAGTAAAATTATCACTGATAATAATCTTACTACTATATAAAGCATTTAGGCCTACCCCATTAGGCAAGTTTAAGGAGCTCCTTAAACTTGATTTTAAGGACCTTTCCACTTTTGTTAGTTAGTTCTCTACCTTAAAAAAAAAATCACGGCTAATAAGATTCGAACCCAAGACCTCTCCTAACTTATCACTATGTGTTAACCACTTGCTATACATTACACTTTGGTAACACTACCCACACTTAATAACAAAAGTCTGTTACTCGAAAACCAATTTACCCAATAAAATTAAATATACGACGCTGTAAATCATCAACTCTTACCAAAATCCACATTTCCGTTTAATTATTTATTTCTAGCAACAATTATTACCGTGTAAACGAACAACACTTGCTCGCCACGAAATATGGTTTCTGGGTACCCGCCGCCGCATTGCGCGGGTACCCTGCTAGTATTAATAATATTAATACCGTAAGTCTGACTTAAATTAAGGGTATTAAGTCCAAGGTTGACGAATATAATTACCATTTTAGAAAACATATTCATGAAGAAAAAAAAATTGGGCCGAAGCAGGATCAATCCTCCATCTACGTAAATTGTCCCTACTCCCTAGCCACCAACTCACCAAGGCAAAGATAAATTTTGATAATGCTTTCGTTTAGGTAGAATAAATCATGAATTTCATATCCTCAAGTTATATATATACTATGAGCGTCATTTTACAAAACGGAACGGAATTCTTTTGTCAAACACCGTTTTTAAAATCCTAATGAATAGTATTTCTCTACCATAAATGTATAATAGATGAATATATATGGATACATCATACATGAGAAAAGAGACCAGAAAACCAGTTTGTTTTAGAGGTTAAAGTGTGTGTTGTTGAGCTGAAGGTCTTTAGGTCGAATCCCTGTAATACCTCCTTTGCTTTCTCTTTTTTTCTTTTTCCTATTTTCTTTATTCAATTATCATTAAAATTCTAAAGAAGTAAATCAATTTTATTTTAAGGGTTTTTCTAGCGTATGCCCCTGGGCCATACGATAACATGCATTAATGAAATGACAATTTCCTAAATATGAATTGATTGATATTAATGTAGTCTAAAACCTACCATTTTAGAAGTGCATTAAATTCAATTTTCTGTATAAATAGTAATTAGCAGCTGATTAAATGTACGTTATTGTATGCCCTAGGAGCACACTTTAGAAAAACCCTTTATTTAATTATCATATGATTATATGCACTCTTTTATCAGTCATATATGGCTTCATTGTTTTTATTTTCATGAATACAAAGTAATAAAGCAGATAAAATGAATCTGAACATTAACGTAAAAGAATATATATTTTAAAATCCGCAGCATCCCGCGGTAAGCATAATCCTCGTTAATTGACATTGATCCATCAACTTTGTCATAACGACAAATAAAATTGTACGAGATGCAACTCTTATTAGGCGAAAAATATTATGTTTTTTTAAGTATTTTATAAATTTTGTTTTGGATATTTGTATACAACTCGATATGCATATGATTATATTTTATAAATATATGTTTATTAAATAATGAAAAATAAACAAACTATAATCACTTGTATTAAAAAAAGGAAAAAGAAATCAGTTTAATATTATAAATCAATTGCAAATGGAATTGCTTAATTAGAAAGCATATTTCCTACGTGGATTTCATATATACTTTAAAAGCCATTAGCAATTACTTAGACTTCTCCGATGTAGATGTCCTTCGGCCATCCACATCTATGAAATATCATTTAGATTTTAATTGTGCCACATCAGTTTTGCAATTTCTTTCCACACTACTGCAATTATAACAAATTATATTTTATAAATATATATTTATTAAAAAATAAAAAAAATTAGAATCACCTTTGTCAGAAAATGGAAAAAAAATTTCACTTTAAGATACTTATGAATTGCAAATAGAGTTTCTAAACTTGCAATCCTCTTTCCTACATGGCTTTCAAATAATCTTTGCAATTCATTTGAAATTCATATTATACTTGTGATGTGGATGCCATATACTTCGTATTTAGCTTGGAACCATTTAACTCATTAGAGAGACAAACATGGGGAAATAAATCTACACATTTTGTTTGTAGATATTTTACTACAGGTTTACCCTTTTATTCTATCTTACTAAAATGGCATTTATGTTTGTAAGGGTTAAAATTTACTCGTAATATAAGTGACTTATTCGTAGGTATGATTGTTTTCAATCTTTCCTCTGATCATCTGATAAATGTTTACCCAATAAAAAAAATCAAACTCGTAATCTTTAGGAAATTATTCCAAACACCCGTACCACTAGTCACTTTAGGAAATTATTTCGGTCAATCGTAATTAATGTGCCACAAAAAGTCAAAAATAAGAAAAAGAAAAAGGCATATATATATGCACATATCGGTGTCCAAACCCTTTAATCCACTATTAAAAGTCCTAAAAACAACTCTATACAACACTATGAAACTTGCCCAAAAAAAAAGCAAATTAGATCTTCACAAATGACAAAAACAAAACATAAATCAACCGTCCACTGTGCCTCGATGAATCACGTACCGAAATATACAACTTTGTGACAACCAATACACGTATTTTTCAGGTTTACCTTTAATGTTAATTTTCATGGCTTTTTGTTGACGTTGAGATAAACATGCATTGACTATTTCCAAAAGATTTGGCATACTCAATGCCATATCTGTTGCAAAATAATACAAGATTTTTGGTAAATATATTCTTGTTTCTTTGTTCACGTATACTGTTGATTGTATAAACTCTTCTTTAGCAAGCCTCAGATCCTGGAACACGTTCTTTGCGTTGTAGATACGAACCTAAAAGTCCAAAAAATGTTATCATTTATACCAAAATCGCGAAAAATAATAAAGTAACAAAATTACAATTAATGTGAAAGTTGCTCAAGGTCTATTTTTAATGCAAACAGCCTCCTAAAACGTTTTTATTAAAAAATTCATATTATTATTGTAACATTATTGGTTTTTGCAATCATATCTAACACATCAATTATTTTTTATAATTTTTCTAGAATATTTAGACAAAAAGCATATGCAGTTCAACCCAACCCCAACAAGTTTTGGCCCGTTTCCTGACCCACCCAAATTGCCACTTCTACAATATAATTTAGATGAAATAGTACCATAATCTAAAGGCCAAATTAAACCTTAACATTGCAAAAAAAAAAAGAAAAAAAAAAGAAATATATTATACCGCGGGGTCAGAAAACGCCCCTAAAGAAAGGGCAAAATGGACAAGTGGCTCAGGGTAATCAATGGAGTATATATGTTTATGAGGCTCTGTTTTCAGCTTCCTTCCAGGAGATAATAGTGACTGCAACCACTGTATTCATGCAATGTTAGTGGGACCCACACGGTCAAAATGAAAAAGTTAGAAATGGTCAAAGAGTCAAACCGGTGCTCTAAAGTGTGATTTGATTCCTAATATAGAGATTTGTATTGTATATGCATTGATGGAGTGTCCCCCAATGTTATAAGTTGCCTGTAATACCAGATTATGCATTAATTATTCATTAGTATGAACATATAAAGGATATAAGATAATTTGCAAATGTTTTACCTTTAAAATTGAATTGTTTTTCGTGTTATTTTGTGTTCCGTATGCTAAATATGCCTGCAAGAAAAAATAACATAATAAGGTATTTTAACAAGGGTAGGATAAATCAAGAATATATCAATTTTGATCTTATTAATGTCAGCCCGATTGAGAAAATCACAATTTTCGACCCGTTTTTTATAAAGCTATTTTTTTTTATATTGCTTGTTGGAGATAAAACATAATCCAAATCGACCCATTTATAAATAACGGGTCAAAACATACATGCATCACCAAAGCATTATGAATATTGATCCAAAATGCAAGCTTTTGTTCCCGCTTCATTTTCACAGGGTCAACATTCTCAAGTTTCTTAACCAACGTCCTACACAAAATAAAATAATAAATAATCATAAGAAAAAATCAGTCATAAAAATAAAAATACTAAACTACCTGAATTTTTTTAGCATTCTTTCAGCATAACTAAAACCATCATCATCCACATTAATTTTCAAAACTTCTACCATTGCAGCATACGAGCCTCTTTCCTGTTTTAAACTTTCTTTTTTACTGGCCCGTGTAGATTCCTCATTACAATAAGGGCTCCATGTATCAGAAAGATTTCGGGTACAATTTGTACCCGATGAGGATAAAGATGAAGCAGATGAAATCAACGGTCCAGATTGATTTTGGTCCCCAAGTTTGCAGTAGATGGAAGAAATGCATCTGATTATGTCTTCAGAGAGTTTATCGGGCCCTTCAAGAAGGGTATTATTGGTACAAGGAGTTCCAAGATGATCCGCGAGACTATAACGGGCCGTTTTTCTCTCCTGCAGTGTTTCAAAAATAAAAATTGTATAAAATAAATGTAGAAATTTATTGATTATATAATAACTAATATCACATAATTAGTTTCGAAACACGTATTAGTGTAATACTTACTTTTCTGGAAGATGAATTTGGGGTGGTAGAACCAATATGACGATTTAAACCAGTAATTTCCTTTTGCAGAGGAGAGAGTTGACCACAATAACCATTTAACCAAGCATCAGAGTTGACTTTGACTTTCTGATCACCAACAGGTTGTAATTTTGATTCTATTTTACGTTCTGAAGGAGATTCATTGGTTTGTATATCATAAACATGTTGCTTAAAAGATGTTTGATAAAGTGAAAGTAGATAACGTTCCAAATGAAGTATTTCCATTTCAAGAGAATTGATCTCTTTGACTAACTCCATTGTTGACTGTAAATAAAGTCAAAAGAGAGAATTAGACTTTCTAAATTTCTATGATGAATATGTTACAGTTGCCAAAATTGGCAAGAAAATTACCTTTGAATTTGGTGTAGTGTTTGAAGTAATGGAAGAAAACGAACTAGAACACGGTGTCATCTCTGATTCTGACCAACCGGATGATTGATCAGGCAATATTTTCCCCAATTTTACATCCTGTGTCAAATATATATACAAATTATGCTTAATTTTATGAAAGTTTTATCAATTCCAAACTTTAAGAAAGCAATGAAAAATATACTCGTAATATATTACTAACTGGGAGGAAATTGGAAGAATGTCTTGGTGTCATATCTGGTAAACCATCATCATCTTTGATAATCTGCCCATTATTCCAAGAACCACTACAAAAAAAAATTCACAAACCAAATGTATTAATATACAATCAAAATCTAAAAGGGAAACCAGTTCCAACTTATACAAATTTGAGGTTGATTGCTTATTAGAAGCATAAAACTGCTTATGATTTTCGATTGAATGAATCAGCTGGTGGAACATAGACCTAATAGCTTAATCAATCCGAGGATAAAAGACCATATGGTTTACCCTTGAAAACTTGAATGGCGGGAAGACAAAGGAGAATGTGATGGAGAAATATGTGAAGATGAATCACAGTTAACTCTCAGCATCTTTCGTGTTGATAAGAATGAGTTGATGAAGTAAGTTCACCGACAGTTTATGATGATAACGATCAGAGCTGCATTTAAGTGCAGGAAACCCTAAAAGCTGTACCGAAAACTACGTTCGGATCAGAGAAGGTGTAAAACGAAATTAAAAATGCGAGGAATTAGGAATGAATGATGTTGGAAAGTGGAATTGAGAGAGTATGCATCATTTATGAAGAGAGGAGGGAAACCCTCCAAATTAGGGTAAGTGAAAGGGGGTGAACAGAACCCCACCATGGTTGGTGTCTTGATCAATCATAAATACAGAGTGGGTGTATGTATAGTAATTGCTATGATTCCATGAGAGAGATAATATTTTCATTTTGATTATAAGTAAAACTAACAGAAAATTGAATCAAATATGCAGATTATGTATATAATATATTTTATATAAACACAGAGAGAATGAATTGAATAATGTGGCATTGGGGCGAGGAAGATGAAGCAGAGGAGCAAGCATTGCTGTCTGTATAGTGTGTGCCGAATTATGTGGGGCACGGAAATATATATGCGAATAGTGTTTGGATTATTATTTTATTTTTACCGGTAAAAGTTTCGGATGAGAAAAAAAAGTTACTTCTTCTGATTCAGAATAAGTGATATATTTTAGATTTTATGAATTTTGAGGTAAAAGTTATAATGATGGTCAAATTAGATTAATTGAATGGTTAGTGGAAAATGGGTCTCACATTTTTTGAATAAAGTGGAGTTAATGATATGTTTAAAAGTAAAAATAAAGGTAAAGGGGTCTTTTTACTTTGTTAAAGTAGATAGTTAGTGGGTGTGGGTCCTACTATTTTTTGTCAAATAAGGTAATTTTTCAAAATGTATTACTTATTTTGATACACTCAAAAAGAAAAAGTATATCACCTATTTTGAATCGGAGGAAATATTACCTTTTCTTTTGTCTATATTTATCTTGACCATGGTATATAGTAGAGTAAATTAATGGAAGATTTTTATCACTTATTATAATTTTAATTTTATAAGTTTGTTTATTATGTTAAATGTTTTTGGTGTATATAATTTGTTATATTAATGATTTCTACCATTGTTAAAAAAAATTATATAACCAAACTATTTTTTTAACCTTTAGTAATAGAATGAAGATAAATGATTTCATTTTCTATTTTCATTCTCATTTTTTTTCTCTTTTACTGTTAACCTCATCACAACTCTTTCCTTACAACCAGTTCCTGCGACCACATCCAGTGACATACTTGCGCGTATGCTTTTGAAAAACAATTTTAATAAAAATAGACAATTGATTCAAACGATCTTAATAATAAAAACGCATTTCATAAAACTACCAATTAAAAAAGTACAATTGCTTCAGACAATTGATGTAGGGACGTCCAATATAATAAACAAACTTATATGACTAATGTTGTAACAAATGACATACCACAGGGACCTCCCATGTTATTTGCTCTATATAGTATGATTTTTTTTTTAACAATTCTTATATTTTATAATTTATTCCTAGTATGACTTGAGCTCATTATCTTAGGCTATGGATAACAACAAACACCACTATCACTAGCAAAGTTGTAAAAATAAGTCTAGGTGGTTATCGGCGGCCAACGTATTAATCGGTGCAATTTATTAGTCAAAGTTGAAATTGGTCCAAACCGGTCAAGGTTAAAAAATGTCAAACTTAAAAAAAAAACTTCGAAAAACAATTTTTAAATTTTATTGACTAATTTAGTTATTTTGTTATGGACTTATTGTTTTTATTTTAAGCATTGTATTTTATGGTGTTTCTTGAATGCTTATTGACTAACTAGTTATTTAGTTAGAATATTGTTAATATGCACCTATTTTGGCACTGTAATATTACCCGTGAATTTTGGATAATGTTTTGTAAATGGTGGAACATTGACATTGGGCAGATGCATAGTATTAAGCAGGTTCGAGATTGGAGTGTGCGGGTTGGTTTTTCAAAGCCGATACACGATCAGTTTATGGCTGCTTTAGTATCAATTTTGTGGCAGATTTGGAATTTTAGAAACAAATCGGTTTTTGATAAGAAAATTGGGTGTTCTCATTATGCGTTCTTGCAAGCACAAGCTGATTCTTTTCGTGGACCAAAAATAGATCAAAGGCGAGATGGAATAGATGCGATTGGGGAAGGTGGTTATCCGACCCAACGACTCGCTAATAACACTCCGTGGGGCGGTATAATCGGGTCTATCGGCGAATAAATGGGTTCTTAGGGGCTGTTGCAATACAATAATTGGAGAGTTTATTGGTTTTTCTTTAATGCTTAATCTGTTTTTATGTCATGTAATTGTTGTGTTTATATTTTATCTTTGTAACATTTTGCTAGTTTCTGGCTAGCCTCGTGATTAATATATTTGGGTTCTTTGACGGGGGTGATGGCTTTGCCGAAGCTCATTGTCGGGTTCCCCTTTGCTGTTCAAAAAAAAAAGAATATTGTTAATATTTATTTATATAAAATTAATTCATTTGTATTTTGTGATACCCGCCTAAAATTCAATTAATCACTGCCAAGATCAACTAATCGCTTAAAGGTGGTCGATCGCCGGTAACGCTGACCAACTTTTACAACCTTATCCACTAGACTAGAAGTCTTGGGTGTAATATATAGTATGATATCATGGTAAAACATAGATGTGACAAAAGTAATCGATCGGTTTAGTTCATGTCCCCGTAACAGATTGAGTATGTATTTGTTTCATTTATATAACAAGTATATAAAGAGAAGAAGAAGATACACAATATCGCTTGTTATTGTTTGGTAGAAGAAAAAATATTTGCTAACATAATCATCATTCCACCCTCAGACCAGTTATATTCGTAACACCGCCATTTGGATATTGTCCCAACACTATCATCTGCCCACATTAATAATAAATTGACTCGTAACAATTTGCATTACATTGCATTCAATATTATTCATGCCCTCGTGCAAAAACATTACAAGTATTATTTCTCGGTGTCCTTTATGTCGCTTATTTGTGTTGTTTATAAAAGATCAAAGTAGTAAAATATATTAATCATAAATATATACAAGACATAGAAATGTGACAGAAGTATCATATTAACTTCAAGCTAAAGCTTGTAAAACAAACTAGCTATGTGTATGATATGTCATACTTACGAAAACTAACTCTAGTTACTAAACAAAAAAAAAAAAACAACAAAACAAGCTAGTAACTAGAGTAGTTCTATACAATCATGACATGTTACCAAATTAATCATAAATAACTATAGATTTTGGGAGCTTCTAATCAACAAACATTTTTTGGACAAAAGTTGAATTCCTCTTAATCTGAAAAGTCACCAACTTCGGAGGAACAATAGTAATAATCCCGTCATATAGTTGCACATGAGATTTGCACTTTTTTGAAAAACAATTTAGAATCGTTCTACCCACAAATAATATGTAATAGCAGCAAGTAAAATCTTTAAAATAACACTTCTCATCGGACGACCCTTTGAAATAAGAATAAAGAAAGAAATAACATCAGGCAACTCTCGAACAATAAAATCCATGCTCAAAAAGAGACGGATTTAACCTCAATGGAATAAGAACACTCAAAAAATAAATGACAATCTCCACACAATCCGGGCCAACATCTTGAACCAGGTTGGGATCAATGTGGCTATTTATAAAGTAACCAAACTTTTGACATGTTTTATAAATCAATTTTACTGGAGATAAATCAAATAACATGCCATTAGACTTAAGTAATTGCGTGTTATATGGTTAACCTTAATTAAACTCTAAGTAAATCATATAACACGCAATTAAACTCAAGTAAACGTATGTGGCGCCAATCTATGTTATTTGCCAACCCTTTTTGTTTATAAATTTGATTTTAAGATTATTTAACGTATATTAAAATATTAAAATCTTTATAATTTGTTAGTAAGATTTTTGATACGTTTGATAAATTTAACTTTTTATTAATAGTCTGTTTCTTTTATGGTTGATGTAACATCCCAAAATCCGGCCTAGTAGTTTATTGACCTTAAGGTATCTTATTAAATGATTATCTGATTAAATGCTTAGTTAATCTAATTAGCCTGCTGTCTTTCGCGGTATTTTAACCAAGGGGTTAAAATACCCGACTTGTGATATTTTTGGAATGAAAACGTGATTTTTTCATTTTTAGATTCCTTGTTGAACTTCATTTCCGAAAATGTTTTCGTTTTCAAAATTGGAGTCCGTTTGCTATTTTAAATAAATTACCTACGAAAGGGACTTTTCAGACATATACTGTTTAATGGAAAAAGGACCAAGAGGGGCCCCACCCCCTCTTGTTTGGCCGGCCACGAGAGAGAGGGAAACACCCTCTCTTTTCCTTTCCCTTTCATTTGAACATTAACCATAACTTGCACTATTTCATTGCTTGAGTTCTATCCATATTTCTCTCATTGTTCTTGAGCTATTCTTGGTGAATCTTTGAGCTAGAACCTGAAATCCCTACCAAAGTTCGTGTAGAGGAAGCCTAGAAGTAAGTTACACCTTCTCCTTGTCTTGTTCTTGGTGTTCTTGAGCTAAGGCTTGAACTAGGGTTTATGATTTCTAGTGTCTTGTGGTGGAATCTCGTTATAAATATGATATTATGTGTTTATGCAAGCTTTTACATCATTTGTATGGTAGATTATTGAAGGAAGACAAGATTTGGTGAAAATCACCTTCAACCTCCATTAATGGTGGATGTTGAAGGTGGGTTTTGATGAATCTTGGATTTCTTGTTATTTGGATGGATGGAATTGTTTATTAGGTTGAGAAAACATGTTTGTTGAATTTTGGATGATAAAAACCTAGTATTGTTAGAGTTGTGAAGTAATCTAGCTAGTGTTTGGATGTTTGGGTCAAATGGTTAACTAGTGATTATGCAAGTATGATACTTGGAATTGTGGTGATTATGAACTTGATGAATTGATTAGATGAGTAGGAATTCTTAATTTATGGAATATGTGCTAATTGGTGTAGTCTTGGAAGTGTTATGGCCATGTTCGGGTTTTGGCCCGTTTGGGTCAACTAGTTGTAGAGAATTGCTAGATGGTCATAATCGGTCAAATGACTTGTTGTTGATATTGAAATGTTGGTTAATGCCATTTGAATGTGCTTTGGTGATATTGAGTTGGTAAATTGTTAAATTGACGGTTTTGACAATTTGATGGATCGATCACTAACTCGGTACAATTGTGGACAAGAACCGGGAAGGATACTCAGTGATACTAGCTCACTGAGTTAAGGATCGAAGGTTGAAAGGTGAGTGGATTTAACCTACAACTCGGGTCTCGATATTTTCCTTTTGGTTTTGGTATACTAGTAAAAACGCAGGAAAATTACCAGACCTGAGGAGTTCACGCCGTGAACTCCTCTTCGCGATCGGGAAGTGCTTACAGAGATTTGGGGTATCAGTCGTGATGTTGTTCGCGATCAAGTTCCCGACGTGAACTTTAGTTCGCGAACGCGAACTATACTTCACGATTGGGAACTTCTTGTGACGTTTTTCGCGGTGTTTTTCGTAGCTAGTCTACTTGTTATGTATGCCTAGTGTTAGGGGAATACCATACATGACTATGTGCACATTCGGGATGAGGTCAATGTCGGAAGGATATCGGCTGAGCATAGTGTATCGACTAATAGGGTATCCAACCTTACCTGTATACGTTGCCCGGTTAAGGGGGTTTACCCGAGGTGTTGGATACAGGCTATCGGTTACCATGGTTTTGGCCGACCATGGTTTAAGGCCCGAAAAGCCACCGATCCTCTCAAATAAGTGATTACCCAACCGGAGACGTTTTTAACTTCCGTGTTTAAGTGTTTAGTGTAGTTGTTAGTGCTAGTAATTCATTCACTTAGCTTTTGTGCTAATCCCTCCCTTATTGACACATTTTAGGTTGGAATGCTTGAACGGGTCGGGCTTGGACGGGAAGTTTGACCATGCTTTAAATATGTGTTTTGTAAAATGAGCCGTGTTTTGTAATACCGTCTTTTTAACTAACATTTGGTTTGTAATATTTTGTGGGACCACGGTTTGTAAACCTAACGTAATTAGGGACTTAACTAAATGCTTCCGTAATCTAGGTTTAATGCTAAAACGATTATCTTAGAAAAAATGGTTTCAAAAATGTGGTGTTACAGTTAACTTGTTTGACTTATTTTTAGTTAAGTAGATATAGAATTCACCCAATTTCAATAAATGAGATGGGTCATTTCTATGCAAGTTGGATGGGGAAATTGATTAGATTTGACATACTCAGATTGAAATCCAAGACTTTTAGGATAAATTACAAGGAATTTGGTCGGGGTCGGGTCAATCATCCAACTCTTTTTTTGTAATCTATTAAATTAATTAAAAATAATCAATATAATAACTCAATTATAAATTGGGTCCAAAAATTAGACACCTTTTTATATCAAATAAACACTTTAATTAAATTTAAATTTAAAAACTGGTATCACGTACAAACAATTAATTAACATGATTATCCATATTTTTTTTAAACTTAAAACCGGTAGTTGCGACAGTGGTGGTGGTGGTGGTGAGCAGAAGATGCGATGGTGGGGGCGCAACTAGCGACATAGTTAGTTGGTGGAGGCAAAATGAGCGGCAGAGTAAGCTTGTGATGGCGGAGTGAATGACGTAGTGAGCGACGACTGTGGTCGGTTGATCCCGATGTGAGTGAGTTGAGAGAGGTGCAGTGGTTAAAGACGAAATATGATGGAGACTGTGTAAGGATCATTAGAAATTCCTGAGGTATCCAAATATTAGTTAGAGATGTTCATATAATTAACCCTTACGAATTACAAATTACGAGTATTTATTAATGGAATATGGACCAAGAAAGAAGCATCCTTATTTGAAGAAACTAGAAAAGGGTTGTATTTTCGTAAAATATACATATAAACACACATATACATACATATATGTACATATACATAAATATTTAGACCATAGATATATATATTTTCACATGTATACCCTCAATATGTCTATATATACATATATATATATATATATATATATATATATATATATATATATATATATATATATATATATATATACGGTATGTATATGCATTTTCGTAAAAGAAAATGCAAGTTCCGATATGAAAATGCAAATGCAAGTTATGTAAAATGCATGTGTATGTATATGTGTATATATACGTATATAGGACATGAATATGCATATATATAATATATAAGGTCTAATTATATATGTATATATACATACATGTATGTATATGTATACATATATGTATATTTTACGAAAATGCATTGCTTCTTCAGCTTCTTCATATAAGAACCCTTTTCTATGGATCCATACCCTTTATTAATGATTATTAATTGGTATATTATAATATATATGAAAGAGGTTATAGCTTTGTAAACACTGAAGTATTAGTATATCACTATATTGGTAACTTTTGAATTACTCAATCCATTTAATTATTTTTTTATTCTTGAATAAACTCTTTATTTTATATAACTAATACTAATTATATATTACCAAAATCAATTGTTTGTCTGGTATATAAGTTATAATGATTCATATTATAAACTCTTTAAAAATAGCAAAACTGTTATTGTTATATGGTCACAATAGCATGATTATGTGGTTAATAAATTTTCTCCAAATTGGAACAATGCACAAAATTTTAATGAGCACTACTTATTAGAAGAACGTCCAATACAAAGATTACGTAACAAACATTTATATGATGTGTTATTATGCGTACATATTTAGATAAAAGTATGTGATGGAAAAATAAATTAAAAGTAAATAAAAATGATAATTTTCATTATAAATAGTTAAATACCATGACACGTTTTCATGAATAAAAAATAGTAAATAAATAATGAAGCATGCGTAAGAATGCGAAGTAAAAAAGATAGAATATTAAAAGGATTAGACAACCAAACTTCTGTTGTATATTTCTATTGGAAGAAAAGAATAGTTTGCTGTAAGTCATTAGTTTTATTAAAATAAGTCATTAGTTTTTATATAATTTAAAAAAAACACTCAAGCTTCACAACTGTCCTTACATAATTTTTTATTTAGTAAAATATAAAAGATGTATTTTTTTATAAATTTTAAAACTAAGGTGATTTAAATAAAATGATTTTGAAATTTGGTTTTTATTTTATGATATTTCATCTCAAGTGTTACCTAAATAACATGTAACTTTAAGCATGAAAAATTACTAAATAATAATCAAGTTTTATAAATATTACCTGTAGGTAAAAATTGTACGACAATTTTGAATCTTGCATGATTTTTTATAGGGATGAGCATCTACCGTACCGAATTGGTGGTCGACTTTTACCAGGCACCAAAATCAGGTTCCAAATCCTTCAGATCAGTACGCTAATGGTGCAAGACTGATTCGACTCTGGTATTTAATTGAGTTTGCTCATCATGGTACCAATCCAACACCGAATAGGTGGTACCGAGTTTTCACAGATTATGGTCAATATGGGACCAATTCGGTTCTTGAATTCGGTCCTTTTTGCCTATCCCTTGTTTAGAGATTATTTTGTAAAATTTGTTGAAGTGGAATATATAAACTAGCATTTATTTAACAAGTATATTACATTTAGGTAATTGTTGATAAAAGATTTTTTCTGAATGCAGTTTTCAACTAAGCTCTCAAAAACTAATATTAATAATAAAAATGACGTATTTTCATGAATAAATAAAAAATAGTAGATAAAGGATTAGATGATCAAATTTATATTGTACTCCATATTTGTTTAGGTCAACCAAAATACTGAACAAAAAAAAAGCCAGTCTCCTAATAGTAGTTAAACTACAATGCATTCTTTCATTTGATTTGTTTTAACGGAAGAGAATTAGAAGCCCCCAATAGTGGCAAAGCTAATTGCAAATTTATTATTAGTTATATAATAATGCATTTTTTTTATATATTTTTTGTAGTGAATAATAATAATAATATATATGTAGCACGCGTAAGCGAAAAACTAAGTTCTGAGTCAAAGTGATTAGTTTGTATAAGTGGTATTAATCTGCTACCTGAAAAATATGTAGTTTTCCTCTAATTAGTTTTGTGATTAGTTGTACTGGTTGCACGACTTTTTTTTTACATATCTTATAGTTAGTTACTTAGCCTTATGAATTTATGTTGTTGCATATGTTTTTTTTATAGTTATGTGTATATACGTGAAGATAAAATTCATTAGCTAATTTTCAATATAGATGTGACATAAAACAAAGGCTCTTAAATTGTTTAAATCCATCATATTGGTACTCTTCTTGGAGTCTTAATAGACTCTTTGGGCCGGTCAACTGGGCTGCAAAATGTAGGCGCAAGTAATGGGCATTTTAGGCCGCCCCACGTGTCCATCTCCAATATCTCACCACTTTTGGGTAAGACTTAGAGCGCTCCCAATGGTACACTCAACTGATACCGTAAGTTATTACCAAATCAGCGTCACGTTAGCTCACTCTCCAACCGACACTAAACTGACGTATCCATGCCAACAATATCACTTCCCTTTAATTTTTTGGGACTCGCTATTACAAAACACACACACAAAATACCCTTTTGGACCGACCCACCAAACTAACGCAAGCCTCAAGCCCCGTCTCCAAACCGGCGTGCACCAACTGACGGAATAAGGAACGGGGCGTGCCAACGATGCACCCAACCGGCGGGCCGTTGGCACCCGTCTAACATAGACTTTTAATCCTTTTAACTTTATAACTTTGAACAAAAACTCTCTTTGTTTTACACGTAACAAATGGTAGTTGCACACAAACTGTTCGATGAAATGCATGATTTAATGATCCTATTTGACTTGCAGGATTATATTATATGTGACATAATGAAGTACCTTCTTTGTAAGTATATCTAGTTAAACAATAACGATATTTAATCTTTTCAAAAGCTGCGGTAAAGATTGTTGTTCCTATTTTAACTGTTTTAGTTTCATAGTTTCATGTTCCGTATCTTTTAGCTATTACATGTATATGAAAAATGGGATCTTGATTCAATATATCCACCCAAGAATCGAGTAAAAAATACGTCTTTGATAGTTGACTTTTATATTTTGAAGGATTATTTGGTGATTATATTAAACATCTTAAGATTGCAATATTATTTGGTTAACTTATACTCGATGTAAAATCAAAAAGTTTTAGCTTATTGTTGATTGCAAATAAAAATATTAAAGTGAATAGCATGACAATGGAAAGTTGGTGTATACCAATTATAACGTACATATGTTATGTTCGGTCATTATGTCGTTTTTGTTTAATGTTCCCCGTTGTTTTCGTAGGAAAAAGACAACGGAACGAGACATCGACATAAAATTTTAAGACATAAAGTTAAAGTGGTAGGCTACTATGTTTTTATTTTATACTTAGCTACATAAGAAATTTAAGAGGTATAATTTGGCATTAACTCTTATTAATTTGTTCAATAGGAGACCATAATGCAACTTTGATGCAGGGTAGTTACAAGAGCTAGTAGATTCTTTCATGGAACAATGGGAAAGGGGAAACGGGTAGGAAAGAAGCGCTAGTTAATAGCTTGGAAAATTTTAGACACATATAATTATATATTTAATTATATATAATTAATGGTTGGTATGTCCAAAATGTAGTTTGTGGTGAATGAGATATCGACTTTCAAAGTGGGGTGTACGGAGCAAAGAAATCAAACAAATGAAGTAGTGGAAATTTGAATCTATCCACACTCGTCTCCCGGGTTTCATGGGAGTTCCTTTCTTTTCCACTCGGTTTTTTGTTACTTGATTTAGTGGAAGTATTCAAATAATAATATTGATAATATTATTTATATCTATAATGTTTGTCATTAAAATAAATTTGAATGAGTGGCTTCATTTCTTTGTAATGAATTATGTTGAATTGACATAATGACATTAATGTGTCATGTGTGTCATTAGACCTTTGAACAATTTCTATTATAAATAGAAGAAGTTGAGTTCATTTGTAAATACATTCTTGACAACTTGACACACATTCACCAACTTGTCTACACCCACTTACAAGCATCACAATTTGCTCTCTCCATTTTTAGTGTTCCTTAAACATAAGAACTTTCGATAAGTGATCAGGCTTGAATTATATTCGATAGTGTAAAACTACTAGGTTGTTTTACCCTGGGAAATAGACAACGTATCTATTTTAAGGGGATCGTGGATTTCACGAGACTCAACCAAAACTTTGTAACTTGTTTGTTCTATTTTTTGTTTCAATCTTTTGTAAAAGTATTCGTCAATTTCCCTTATTGTAATTATATTTTATTAATAAAAATTGTTATTAAAACTACAAATAGCTACCTTTTGATCCTGAAAATTAAAAAAAAATTCCTAGTAATAGATGCTTTTAAGTATTAAATTTGAATCCTTTTCTGGTCAAGAACCATCAAAAGATTGGTTTGGGGTTTTGTTTAGGAAATCAATTAAGTAGTAGTTGATTGCAATTATGGACAAGTCATTATAAGTGGATATAAAAGAGGTTAATTTTTAGTCAAAATATTTAAAATTTCAGGAAATATCTGTGTTTTGAAGAAACTGATATCTCCGGGACTCGAAATTGCAACCTAGGGCTGTCAAAATCTGACACGACCCGACAAAAATACACGAAACGAAACTGGGACGAAATCGAAATTTGAATTTGTGTTCGTGTCGTATAAAATAAACACGAAGTCGTGTCGTGTCGTGTTCGTGTTCAGAGTTTAACACGAAATTGACATGATAGTTATGATTTTGGGAACATTTAGAAATTTATATTATATTTTTGTCGTGTTTGCCAGGTTTTTAGCATGTAATATGTAAATAATTGATATTTTTGTTATTTATCTTGTGTTGTCGTGTTTATTATTTTCTAATTGGGCCGTGTTCGTGTTAGCAAAATAAAACACGACCTCGTGTGTTGTTTTCGTGTTGAGAAAATCGAATTCGTGTTCGTGTCACCCGAGAACACGACACGATAATACGATTTGACAAGCCTAATGCAACCCTAATGTTATTAGCAAGAGCTTTAACCAACTGAACTAATATGGTAGTTATTTATTACTTCACAACAATTACTTATTAACAATATTATTTTTATTAAAAACCTAAGCTCATATTATTATATTAACCTCATTCACCACCACCATCTACTCACCACTTCCGTTACGCATCACTACCATAACTATTACCGCCACAAAACAGAGATATGAGGAATTTGATTTTGGGTTGTACATTTTTGTCCTCTCCAAAGCTTTTTCCAACAAGGGAATATGATTTGTTTTTTCATAGGTGGTAGAGGCCTACTTTTTGTCACAAAACTACACGGGATGTAGGTAACTTAGAGCATAAGGTGTGCTAAACTTTGGCATCATTTTAACATTAAACTTTTCACACTAATATATTAAAATACATTTCAATTATAGCTCAAGTTATTACACTTTGTTTAAAAGCTGCCAAAATAGTCTTTCACTCGTACCACACCAAAACCACTTTATAGCGCCCACCCGCACCCAATATAACTTGTGTGCAAAATAGAGAGGGATACTAAATTGACCAAATTTTCATGTTAATATTACCGTGTTGTAAGTTTAAAAGTTAAAAGTTAAAAGTAGCAAAAGTCTGTCAGTGAAATCGGAGAGACTAAAACATTTGTTCTTTAAAATTCTACAGAAGTAGAGTAGTCAAAGTTCATTTAAATCACCTATTTAATATATAACCTGTGCACTCAGTTTAAGCTTCAGGCCCATTCAAACTCTTTTTGGGCCAGACTTTTGTTTATTTCTATCATGTTTTAATCAATAGAAGTGAGTGCATAGTCTTCTTTAGGGGTGTTCGTTTGGACGGTTTTGTTTTATCCGATCCAAATAGGTGAAACCAAATAAAATCCGGTTTTCAAAAGTTCAAACTGAACCGTCCAAACTAATTCGAAAACCAAACCGATCCGAATCAAATAACAATTTGGCTGGTTTGGTTTTATCCGTTTGGTTTTTCCTTAAAATTTTCAAAATATTCCAAAAGTATATAACATAAATAATATTAAGTTCATATGTAAAATTCCAAAATGATAAACTACTTTGTACATAAAAACAATTCTAATTCATAGCTTGTGACATTTACAATCATATATGCAAAAAATTGACATCAACTTTATCAAGAATTCCAAAAAGATTGGTACATCACTAACTGATACAATATAAAAATGGAACAAGTGTTAGTATATAAATCAATTTACTATAAATAATGTAAAGAAATGGGAAACCATAATTGCTTACAATGAAAATCAACAAGTGTTAGTATATAAATCAATTTACTATATATTACTATTCGGTTTTTTTGGATAATCCGGTTTTCACAACGGAAACCAAATCCAATCCGAAATCCAAACTAATAATTTGGTTCAAGTCCAAACCGATCCAAAAAACCAAATAACCAATCCAAATAGTCTAATCCAAAATGTCTAATTGGACAATCCGGTTATATCCGAATAGTGAACACCCCTAGTCTTCTTGCAAGCTCAATCAATCTTCAAATAATTAATATTTTAAAACTAATTATATCATTATTAGAAAGATTAATTAGCACGTTATAACATAAAATTAGTCAAAATTAATCAATTAACCAATACTTATTTCTGTCATAATAAAATCTTGCAATGTTTTTTTTTTTTTGTGAATGATATTTTTTTTTATCTTGATGATGTTGATTTTGTGCGTATAGCATGTCTGATCATCGACCACGGATGCGAATTTATTAGTACACGCATTCTTTCAAGATCATAAAAATTAATTTATTATAAGTGAATGAATATTTTGAGTTATAATAATATATAGATGCATTCTTAGCAAAGAAGGAAGATTAATCAACTTAATAAGATGTTTGCATCACATATGACGTGATCAAATTTAGCTTTCACATATAAATGCACTACAAAAAGGGAAACTCTAATTATTTATATATTATTAAATTAAACAATGAGATATGATATTGTTTTCAATTAAAATTTTCAATTTATCTTTTTACTTATTTTATCAATCTAAATATTTAAATTAAATGTTAAGATTGAGAATTTTTTTTAACTAGTTTTACATATTTATTATTTTATGGGTAGATAAATGAAGAATAAATATCTAATAGCAAAATGAAATACTTCCTCCGTATTAAAATAAGTGATACAAATTGGTTTACACGTTTTTTGAGGTAAATGATTAAAGTAGGGGTTAAAATAGATTAAAGCACATAGTTAGTGGAGAATCGGTCTCACTTTTCTTGAATAAAATGATATTAATGAGATTTAAAAGTAAAAGTAAGGGTATAAGTGTAATTTCACTTTATTAAAGTGGATAGTTAATGGGTATGAGTCCCACTATTTTTACTAACTAATAAAAGTTTTCAAAATGTGTCACTTATTTTGATATACCTCAAAATGAAAAGTATGTCACTTATTTTGATACAAAGGAAGTATAAATGTAAGAATACAATACAAGTTTTATTAAATAATTGGTGTTGTCTTTAGTCTTTACAAGTCAAAATAGTTTTAGCGGACAACTGTCACTTCGATTATGTTTTGGACAACCTAGTCCTACATCTATATGACAAAGCTAAGAAATAGTTAGGTGGCGTGTCTTATTTTAATTTGTAAATTTAATAAAGTTATTTACAACTGTTAATATAAAATCATAAAGTAATGCTAAGCTTTTAAGAACCATGGTCTATTTTCCTATCAATTACTCGTAATATGCAATTTCGATCACATCTTCCACCCCTTAGACCACCGCAACATTAGGCCACTGACGTATAACCAATTTTAGAGGTGTTGTATATACTACAAACTGCAAACACATCAATAATGAAACGGTGTTTCAAAACCCTAATCATACCTAAAATGATGAACTTCCATATTTTCCTTTTCCGTCAAAACCGAAACGACAAACGTAGAACCAAACGTACCCACAAACCATATCATATGGTAGTTTAGATAGTGACATGCATCAACACTACACAACAAAATTTTCATTTTCTAATCTATTCGTTCCTTTACATTATTTGCCACAAACTACTTCTGATCCTTCACGCCTCTTATTCATCACATCCACATTATAAATTGACCACCCATGTATATCACGCTTCAACTCTTGTACATTTACATACATCAATCACCCACACACTCACACACAAAATCGTAATATCAACTGATATTTCAGTTCAGCTAACCCTATAACTGATACATAAATATCAACAATACTCATTCACTTAATATTTTACCAACATCCTAAGCGACACCACTATGCCAATGGTGTCAGTTTAAGGAAGAAAACTCACGGCTAAGTGACCAAAGTCATTGGTACCGGTCTAAATATTACACGTACTTTCCAATAAGTTAAACAAACAATAACCATTAATAGTAAAATCCTTGCTTTTTAGATTCTACATGGTGAAAATAGCAACACAAATTTACTATAAAGTTGGCTTCATAAACCAACTGCTTCTTATGGCACATAAAAACTTTGATTATATTGTACATTATACATTTTAAGTTATCTATACCTGTACATTTCATAAACAATCTAATTTTCACCCTTTTCTTTTTCCTAAATTTTGTAAAAAAAACATAAATGTACAAAACTCAACACAAAACCTTATACTAACTTTAAATTAACCAAGTATATATCATCTTTTTTCACAACTACACTATTTGTCCCATATGTATATTTCACCTTTGTGTAAAGCGGAATTTGAACCTATGACCTCCAGATGTGTAATACTACCACGACGTAACAGATACAATATGGAGGCTAAATTACCATATTACCCTTCTCGATCATTTTTCTTTTGTTTCTCTTAAAATGGTGCCCGATGAGGAATGCCCTTTCTCCGGCTAGAATTCTGGTGGTTGAATATTGGCGGGGTTCCCGGAGACATGTTTGTGGCTTCATCTCCCGATGTCGGTGAACATGACTTGTCGGAATTACCATTTCGCCCATAGAAATTGTATTGAAACATTGAAGTGTCGATAATTTGGTTGAACAAATGTGACCTTCGCACCTTTTTAGGTGTCACTGGCCCTTCGGGTTCATACGGGTCCCGCCCGTGTTTCATCTTTTGGATAAAGCTCAACTCACGGTCACCGCGCCTCATGCCACCAAGCTAATCATAGAAATTAAACCACAAATCGGTCATTAGTAATGATATAAATAAAGAATTATGTCAAAAAAAGAAATTGAGAAAATGTACTAAAAAAAAGGTAATTTAAATAACAAATAAATTACCTTACAACCAAGGGAACAAAACCGAAAAGCGTCAACAAGGCTCCGGCCACAAATCTCGCAATGGTTTGTAACTCCTTTACCAGGCCTAGGTTGTGGTCGTTCATTCAAGAACACAATCTTTGCACTGTTGATAATGTAGGTTTGCACGCATGAAATGTCCAAATATCTTTGGATCTCATTGACCCTAACCACGTTATGGTACGAAGAGCGCCGTATCTAATCAATCACAAAAAAAAGTCCAAAAATTAATACATTTTTACACCACATTAATATTTTGATATTCAGTCAGGCATTTCATCGAACACATGATGTGCATTCAATTTTGTTAGTAATTTTACCTGAACAACACGATGATCTTTGTGATGGGTCAAACAGTAAGAACAGAGAGAGTTACCACAGCAATCCAAACAGAACATATTGCATTCACTTTTGTTAGCATCGCCATGAAAACGGCAAGTAACAAAGTAATCAGCTCTGAGCATTGGTATCAACCATGGCGGACCAAATTCTTGATGCTCCATTTTATCAATTGGACTCACCTAATCACAAACAACTAAATGTTAGCATTCAAATCAAACTAAATGGAGAAACTAATGAGCTTTCAGTAATTACTGTGTTACGAAAATTGATAGAAAAAAGCTTCGATTTTTAGGAGTAATAAGCTCGCTCTGTATTTAAGTCCAAGAAAATAAAACCTACCATTTCTTTCTTGAGATTAAACTTGAAAGCTTCAATATTTACCCTGTTTTGCAGAAACCCAAATCAGATTAAAGGGATTAGAACAAACCCTTTGAATTAATTAGCGGATACTGAAACAATATCCCACATTTAACGATGAGTATATAAATAAGAAAAAAACAGAGTCGGTTTAAAGAAAACAGAAAATTAAAAATTGGATGAATTAAAATACCTAGAAAAGAAATGGATGAATAAGAGGGTTCTGGAGTGTGTGTAAGTATGTGAAACGTAGATGAATGAGAGGCAGACGGTGAAATGAGAAGGAGGAAAGACTGGGGAAGCTCGAAAAGGATTGAAAGGAATTTGTAAGGCGGTCGTGTATGACTATTTATATATTGCTATATAATATTATATTTATTATAGGGGTGAGCATAAAAACCGAAAAACCGAACCGAACCCGAAAAACCCGAAAAAACCGAACCGAAAAAACCGAACCATTTGAAAAATCGACATCAACGGTTTTAATTTTTGGAAAACCCGAATGTTTGGGGCGGTTTTCGGGGGCATATGAAAAACCAAACCGAAAAACCCGCCCCGCCCCGCCTTTATATATATTTCAAGTTTTATAAAAATATTCTTATATTTTTAAAAAATTTGATATAAATTTATTTGCAAAAGGAAAGCAACCATGCAATGAAACTTATATGGATGAAGACATTAACTAAGATTGTTGCGAAAAAATGGTTGGATGTAATTCTATTATTAATTTTTTTCAGATTATGTTAGTTGAATTTATTATTACATTATATTAAACTTAATAGTTGTTTTTTATTTATAATGAAATGAGTTAAGGTTTGGAAGTTTGAATCATAATATTAGTTTTTAAGGTAACAAATTGGTAAATTTAAAGGAAACTAAAAAACTGAAAAAACCCGAAACCGAACCGAAAAACCCGAAACCGAACCGAAAAACCCGAAAAACCGAAACCGAAAAACCCGAAACCGAACGGGGTGTAATTCTCAAAACCCGAACTTTCGGGGCGGGGTTTGGTTATAGTTAAAAACCGCCCCAAACCGCCCCATGCTCACCCCTAATTTATTATATTATTAAAAAATATTTAATTAATCAATATAACTTATGGGTTAGGTTCACTTTGCAGCCCTCCACTATTGTTGAACAACATAATGGTGGATTTGGTTTGAGACTTTTACAGTCCATTTACATAGCATATAAAACAAAATTGTTTTGGTATTTCTTCGGAAACATAATTTATAACCATTTTTAAATCTACTTAATTTTTTTACAGCCAAATTTTAATACGTAATCTTAAATATTGAGCAACATCAAATATCAATATCAGTAAGGCTACATTTAGTGAAGAGCTAATGATGTTTTTATAAAACATGATAAATATTTTCTTTATGTAAAAGGGTAGGACTTTTTATATCTTACTAAAAAGATATGATTTTACTTTATCTTTTATCAATCATAAAATGTAGCAAGATTAATTTGCTCATTTTTAAGTTGTAACTTTAGATTTACGTTTGGTGGTAATTTTTTAAACCTATTTTACCAAAAACTGGTACTTGTTTCATCTGTTCTAAGTTAAGGCAACATTTTGTAAATCAACCGTGGAATTGAGAAAAGAGAAATGATATTTGTGCCTACTCATATGTTTACTTACATCTAAATTTGACATGTGTCATCCACTAATTTACTCTCTTTATATCAACCCTTAATTTTGACACTTGTCATGATCAAATTAGTAAGCACATTGATTAAGCACAAATTGTAGGCACAAATACCATTACTATTGAGAAAAACAAGGAATAAGTGAATTTATGAGATGGATCATTTTTGGACCTAATTTCATAAAATATTTAAATCTTTTAGTGATAAAACCGTTAAAGAAATAAATTTAACAATATTATATAGAAGCAATCAAAGGTAAACTACTTACTCCTCATTGAGAAAGGGAGGCCTATTATGGTCTTTGTCTCTTTGATTCCTTTTAAAGGATATTAAATATAATATATAATGGCTAACAAGGTATATCTATAACTATATAGTACTTTGTAGAGAAAATATAAGGCCTATATTATGTATAAGGTTTTTGTTAACGACATCTATAATGAAGCAGCTACTTTCGAAGTAACAGAAAGAATGTTTTCAAAAAAAATTATTACAATGTATAGAAAATTATATTTTAATTAGTAGATAAACAATTCCTAAAATATATGAGCTATTTATTAATAAATATATAAGTTCATTATATATGTTTAAACATTTTAATCACAACTTTTAGAACTGTTATTATTATTTTCTTAGGTCTAAAAGTCTCCCATCTTATAACTCAAAGAGTAGACCTATTTTTTGAGTTGGCTACGTGTATGGTGCATTTATATGACATCTATTTAATTGTCATTCTCAATGAAAAGGCTTGCATAAGAGCACCCGGGTGGCTAAAGCAAAAATGTAACCTTAGATTCACCCGGATGGCTAAAGCCAAAATGTAACGTTGCACGTGCTACTTTATAGTGTATACTACATAGTAAGTTTTCCATGCAATCCTAAACTTTTTCAGATAATATTAAAAATAATTTTAAATATTATATTAGTATAAGTAATAATTCTAAAATAGTTTTATTAATGACAGTCTTTAAGGTTTTCTTTAAGGGGTAGTTGAATGTATAAATCGTCTGTATTTTTATTAGTGGGAGGTGATTCCTAAAACGCAGTGGGCGGTTATTGATTGTTGTACAAATTTTGATGCATATCTTGACTTCTTATTTACAGCCCTCGAACATTATCATTTTCCATTCTAGAACAACGTATAGCAAGGAATTGGGAAGTAAAAAATGGTAAGAGGGTTCAAATGTAGAATATTTAAGTTCAATATAAGGGTGGATCATGAATGACCTAGATAGTACAAGGTGCTTAAAATAAAAATTCAGGAGACAATTATGGGAAGATGACGAGGGGTATAATCGACGGATAGTAACGGAGAAAGAAGATTCGTCAATGAATAACAACCATGCGATCATAAATGCTTTTCTGCTTAACCTAACATTGATGATACGGTCAAGTGGGCCCACATAATCTGAACCGTGCGATCAAAATCGTATTCCGCCGCCCGCACCTAGTCAGTAAGTCATTCCAGCCATCGTGTAATGGTCCCTCATCGTCAAAACAAAAACAATCTCCGTATGAAAGTAGCCTATATTTAGGGTGAAACAAAATAAGTGATATCCTTATAAAACTTACTTTATTTAGTAAAATTATCTAATAATTATCTACTTTAATAAAATAAAATTATTCTTTTACCTTTCCTTTTACTTATAAACATTATTAATATCACTTTATTTAAAAGAAGTGGGAATCATTCTTCACTAACTATCCACTTTAATATATTTTAAACTACTTTTAACCTTTTGCCTCAAAAACCATGTTTCAAAAGGTATCACTTATTTTGATACGGAGGTACTAATATTGTTAGTGGAATCTTCAAATTAGCCTGTGTGTAGATCAACTTAACACCAACGAAAAATTTTAGCGGATTTTTCTTCATAAGATTTTTTATTCTTATCTTGCTGAAGATTTTTTACTTATGTGAATAATTGGTGGGGTTTATTTCTCATATATGCAGGGTTCAAGGAAAGACATATTGACCCTTGTGGATGTCACTGTATGACTCGAAGTCTCGAACCACTAACTTACTAATTGACTATTAAAAAATAAAATTAATGGAATCTTCAAGTTCATGTACCCAACAATATTTCAGATAGAGTATTGATATTACCATTTGTTCTTATTCATTATACCAAGACGTGTGTTAAAATCAAAAGATAATATTATAAGAGAGAATTATTAAATTACACATCTCATCCTATCAAGTGGTAAGAAAATGAGTATGAACAAATGATATGAATAAATATCATTTCTCTTTCGAATACCTTCGTCTTGCTGATTCTCTCATTCTTTCGGAAATTAGACCAAGACGTGTGTGTTAAATTCAAAGGATAATATTAGGAGAGAATTAGTGGATTACACATGTCATCCTTTCAATTGAGTAGGAAGATGAGTATGAAAAAATGATAGAAATAAATATCATTTCTCTTTCGAATACCTTTGCCTTGCTGATTCTCTCATTCTCTCGGAAAATTTTAAATCTTCTTTTAAAGTCGTTATTATTTTGAACGTTGTGATTACCTTTCAAATAAAGATGCAACAAGAGAGTTGGGTGATGATATTAAAAATTTCTTTTTTCTTTTTGGATATCAAACTAGAAAGAAAAAAAAAGGTTTGTTTGTTTGTTAATTGATTAGAATGATTATGTAATCCTATCTAGACTGATGTTTGTTTCTTTTATTCTCTAGATCATTGCTAGAGATTTTATAGAATCTTAGCTGTTAAAAGAAAAACCATCCAAACCATTTTAACACGTTTATCATTTTACTTAAATCCATATTTAGCGCATTTTGATGTGTCTGTAACTCTATATGTATAGAGATTAGAGATAGCAGCACTATGTAAAATTAATGTTTTTAACATGTGTCTATAGAATGTAAAGAAGTATATTTAATAAATACAAATATTTATATATAATTTGATATTATCAATAGTTTTAATCTTGTACACTTTTCCCCGAAATGCATAATTTTTCTTAAAAAAAAGTTTTGATAATTATAGTCCTTCAGTCCTTAAGACTGTCACTAGATGCATAAAAATTGTACATTAATCCATAAGAGAAAATAGTTCCTAAGATTCAGGAGTACTTATAGATGATGGACAAATATTTCATACAAATCTAAAGACTATTATTATCAAAACCTTACAAAAATACGCAAGTTAAAGATCAAATTACTGAAAAACATTTATAAGCTATTTATTGTTTTTTTTAGGATGATCAAATTTTGCTTTTTATATAAGCAATTTAATCATAGTCATTGTTAAATAGTTAGATTTATATATATTATTCTTATGTTTACTTTGTATAATGCAGGGTCTTTTACTCTTTTGTGTAAATATGGTATATCTGTAACCAAGGTTCCAGAAAGCGTAAGGTGCGGCGTGGCGGCACCATCAAGCCTCAAGTCATGGCGAGCCGTGGTGGGCCATGACGTTTTTTAAGGCGTAACTTAACGCGGCAAAACTTTTATATATATAATTTATATATATATACATATATCAAATTAAAATAAAACATAGATCTATTGATTTATATAACAATTCATATATAAAGTTTACAAAAAGTGTTACATCCAAATTTATAATTATATATGTCATCATTTTTTTTAAAACAAAAATTAATTTTCCAGCCGTCTTACAAAAAACTCGTAATAACTAATAAGGCGCGTATTATCTCACGCCACGCCTACCCTAGCCGCCATGGTCTGTTTCGTAACGTCGACGTCGCGCCTCACGCTTTGGCGCCGCCATGACGCGTTTTTTAGAACCTTGTCTGTAAGTCTATATATTTATATCAATACAACGTATATCCTTAACGGGTATTTTCACAATCTCCAACATGATATCGATTATTTTTTCTCAAAACCCTCATCTGGCCGAAATGTTTTGTCTGCCACAATTGACTTGTCGGAGTTCTACCGAAACACTCTTTCGATAAATATTTACTCAATAGTAATCAAAGTTGTGAAACATTAACATGTTCGTTTAATGACAAGTTAGACAGAAAAAGAAAAAGGAAAAGAAAAATAATAAAAGTAGTAATTTAAAAGAAAATCATGGGACAAAGAAATAGAAGACTAATTGTGTTAGTTTGGGACGGTCCACGTGTATCGGTGGCGACAACTGTTTTCGTTTTCTGTCTTATCTCCGTCTTTTTAATTACACAGTTTTTTGCTACTTATTCGTTCTTTTTTATCATACTTTTATGTGGTTTTCTCCACTTCTAACATTTATTTATCTTAATTTCTTTTTTTTTTTATTGCAAATATGTTTAGAAAAACTTGATATCTTTAGATATAATTTTAGGAAAATGATAATGACAGTCTTTAAGGGCTGTCATTAAAAAGGCAAAATAACAAAAAACAACCCCCATGAATTTTAGGAATAATACTTTTTTAATCAATATACAAGCTTTTTATGCATCTTAGTGACAGCCCTAAGGGCTGTCATTAACAAAACCCATAATTTTAAATCGGGAAATGACGGTGTTTATTATTTATACTTACTTATATATCTACCTATTTAATAATATTAAATGTTAAATTTAAATGATGATATAAATAAAAAAAATAGTAAATTATACATGTTATCTTATGATAACTAAGCACGTGATTGTAAATATAAATAGCAGATATCAATAATTTCTCTCTTTTATATCATATCGTATGATAGACTTTAGGTTAAAATGTTATTGTTTAGAAAGTAGTAGGCATCTTTGAGATTTTCTTCTATTTTTTATAACTAGTTTTCAAATATACGATAAATTATAAAATAATTATAATTTATACTTCCTTCGTTTCAAAATAAGTGATACAAATTATCTTTCACATTTTTTAAGGCAAAAGATTATAATGAAGATTAAATTAGATTAAATTGGATAGTTGGTGAGTGATGAGTCCCACATATTATGATTAAAGTAAGTTTAATGATGTTTAAAAGTATAAGTAGGGGTATATGAGTCATTTCACTTTATTAATGGAGATAGTTTAATGGCTATGTGTCCTGCTATATTTTACCAAATAAGGAAAGTGATATTGGCAGATTTATACATACATTTATCTGCCAATACACTTCTTTTTATGTGTGTTTAATGATTAAAATATGATGTTATCGCTCAAAATGTAGTTTTCGTTGTATTTTCCAGGCTATAGAAGAAAAAGTAACAAAAACGGGTCAAAACGATACAAGAAATGCAGAAATTCTAGAGATAGAGCCGCTATCTACGGATAGCGACGCTATCTATGTCGCTATCTCCGTCGCTATTTCAGTCTAAAACGCTAAAATGAGTCGCTGTTTGCTGTCATAAAGGGAAGATAGCGCCGCTATCTTTAAGATAGCGGAGCGAAAAATGGCGGGTTTCAACTTAGCGACGCTATCTTGACGCGATTTAGCGACGCTATCTTGACTTTAGCGACCCGAAATTTGTAAATAAATAAATTTATAAAAAAATATGATAAATAAGGATAAATCGTTTAAAGAACGTAGAAATTGGTTTCGTGTCGTTTGGACACCGTATGAGGAAGTTATGGACGAAATTGGGTCGAGACAACAACCGAAAAATGTAGCCCTGCTGCATAGGGAAGTTCGCGTCGCGAACTATGGTTCCCGATCGGGAACTGTCTCCAGCGGGTTGGGCTTTTGTGCATGAAGTAGTTCCCGACTTGATTAGCGATCGCGAAGTAGAAGAAGCGCGAAGTTCACGCCGTGAACTAATGTTCACGCCGTGAACTCCTGACGTCTGCAATAAATTCGGGTTTTAGCTCATTTAATGCAATAGTAAACCCTAGTTTCCATCTTTGGCCATTTTTGAGCTCAAGTGCAGAATTTGGTTGATCTCTTCACAAATCCTTGGTAGATTTCACTCCTAAGTGAATATTAAAGGTATATCTTCACTCTTTGATCTTTGTAGCTTTAGATCTATGTATTTTGATGGATGGGTTTGAAACCCTAGTTATTGGGGGTTATGGGTTATGGTGAATAAATGGTGTATACACTTAATAGATGGTATATTAACAAAGGAAACAAGTGTATGATTATGATTTGTAAGAATCTTAAGGGTTGGTTAAACATAGGTTTTGGTAAATCACCATAATTGGGGGAAATGTATTAGTAAGTGTTATCTAGAGGTATGTGGATACATTATTAGTAGAATGTGATGTTGAACATCTTATGATTATTATATTAGGCTTTTGGTAAAGTCTTGGAAGTTGACTGATTGTTGGAAGCAAGGAAACCGGCGGAAAGAATACGGTTGGAGCATTTTATTGCTAAGGTGAGTACGTGTGGAAATTTACTGAGTACATAGCCTGTGGAATACATTTTATTACTTGTGTTATGGTCTATTTGCCTAATTGTGTAGACTAGTAGTTGATAGTTAGTTATACCGATGATAGTGTTGAACTAACTTGTTTGATGATAGACGTGATAGCCGAGAGCTAGATTGACATAACCATTGAGTTATGATATGTTGAGATGATGTGATGATGCGGGGGACCCCCGGTCATGAGGTGTGGTGTGAGGGGCAGTTGGGTGGATTCCCATCGATTCAACCACGGTAGTAGTCTTGCTAACTGGAGGTAGCCCGGTGAGTAAGGCAGATATTGGTAGATTGGGCGAATCCCTCTTGCCGGTATCTTGAGGCTTATTAATGGCGATGGATTTCGGTTAATAAGTCAATGTGGTTCTAGTTAGTTCGGGGGCATCCCGATAACTAGATATGATTGCTAGGAAAGCAAAGTATTAGAGTCACCATAGGGTGACTAGATAGATGGACAATTTACTTATATGTTTGTTTATATGTCTTACGATTATTGTTATTGTCGGGTCTAAACCCATGTAGCTCACGAGACGTTTTTGTCTCACGTACTCTTGTTTTGTTTTGCTATGTACTCAGGTTCGGGATCGAAGGTTTAGGTACGCATGGATAGAGATGCGGGACCTAGAGTAGAAGAACACTAGAACGGATTTAGACTTAGCTTTGGTTTTGATATATTTTGTAACACCAAACTTATACTCTGATTTTCATACCAAAGGTTTTTGTAAATCCGTATTTTGGGATAGTTCTCCTCTTTATTAAATGATTATTTTGGCCAAATATTTTGTATTAAAATTTGAGGTGTTACAGTGTGGTAGTCTAGGAAAGGCGTATTCAGGTGTTTATTTTATAACTAGTTTTATCACATCAGAAAGTTTCAAAGTGTATCACTTATTTTTAAACACCCCAAAATGAAAATTGTATCACTTATTTTAAAACAGATGAAGTAAAATAGTTTTCAAAGTTCTTTCTAGCATATTGCTTGTTATTTTTTATTTAACCGTATATGGCATTCTTCTTATAATACAATACACATACCAGTATACTGTTCATTAGAGGAAAAACAAATCCCGTTCTCTATTAAATCCCGTTTTCAATTTGCACAAGTTATATGCCACCACTTCACCAACTCCATTTTAGATGCTGTCTTTTTTTAAAACAATTTGTTTCTACCTTTTGTTTATAGAAAAGCTCTAAACACCCCCTACTTTTTCTTAATGTTGCTACCTTTTAGCTTTCATTTTCAGAAAAGTTCTAATAGCCCTCACTTTTTTTAAATGTTGCTATGTTCAAAATAAAAGTTTAAATATAAAACTTATGTAAATTACTATATATATGTAACATTGTTGAAATCGGACTGAAGGATAAACAATCAAATATTATATACTTCTTCCATTTTAAAATAAGTTATACACTCTTAATTTTATAATTTTTGAGATAAAATATTATAATGAAGGTTAACTAAATTAACTTGATTGTTAATAGATGATAAGTCCCACAATTTTGATTAGAATGTAGTTAATGATATTAAAAACTAAAAGTAATGGTAAATGAGTTATTACAATATATTAAATGAGATAGTTAGTCGGCGTGATACCCACCACGTTTTACCAAATAATACAAGTTTTCAAAGTGTTAACACTTACTTTGAAACATCATAAAATGAAAAGTTTATCACTTTATTTCGAAACGGAGAAAGTATATATACATATTATTTATTTATTTTAACTTGACGTGTCTTTTTTTGGTAACCTGAGTTTTGACTCACTTTGCGAGCCAACTAATCTAAGTGCGACCACACACTTTGTGTGTTGCCCGAAGTCTACGGAGGTGAACCTTTATAACCTCAAGGGTTTTTTTCTTCATATATTTGAACTTATATTTTTTACTATAAACGAACATCAAATGTGAAGTATATTTATTTGAGACCCACATGAATGATATATATGCCCGTAAAACTTATAGAAAATGACTAAACACACCCTAAAATATCATGAACTTAATAAATATACTTTATAATAATTACTATTGTAATCTTTGTTGTTGCTATTGAATTACCTATTACCTATTAATACAATCTTCATAGGAAAGAACCGTTCATTACAAACGTACTAAACGGAGTTATTTTCTTGAACGGCGTTTAAAAATAGACGTGGCTGCAAAAACTAATGGAATTTATCATTTTGTTGGTCTTAAGTGGTGTCACGTGTCAGTGCACTAAAGAAATGATTTAATTGAAAATCCATTCAAGAAATATATTAAATTTACATTTCTTTAATTTTAACATAGGTTTTCTATAATGTATCATAAGGATATATGCTAACATGTTTTTGATGAGTAAATTTTTTCTTGATCAATGTTCTTTAAGTAATAAGTAGAATAATGATAAATATTATAATGGCTCACTAAATATCAAATAAAATTTTATATTCAAGTATTTTGATATTACGTCACTGATATACATATATCATTTATAAAGTTTGAAAGTAAATATTAGTTTTAAAAAGGTATAATTTTAAATCCCGAGCGAAGCCGGGTAACTAACCCTCGTTGAGTATCATAACTCATAACCATATTATAGCCAAGTTGTATGGTTTTTTATTCAATAACATAGCAATAACATTAATTCATAAAAATATTCAAAATTAATTACAATTTTTAAAAAAAAAACTTTTTAAACATTATAAAAGGCCATTTCTTAACAAACAAATTAAATCATTAAATTTTCACATAAATTTTCACAGTTTATATATATGCTAAATTTTCACAGTTTATATATATGCTAAATTTTCACAGTTTATATATATGCTACAGTTTATAGATATGCTAAATTTTCACATAAATAGTTAATATTATATGCACATCACAAGCCCTAAAGAACAACCTTGATTACAATAATACTAACAAAAGTTGGTCATCCTCTTTTATGTACATACATTATACGTTTAGATATGTTTTTGAACGTATACTCCAGGGACATATAAAACATGCAATTAATTAAATAGTTAATTCCTAATTATGTACTAAACAATATAAAAAAACTATAGCTTATACATTTAAATATGCTTTTAATATGATTTTCTATTTAAATGAAAATTTTATATTTATTAATTACATTTAATCATACGTCTCTAAGGAGAAAAAACCACATTATATGATTACAATAATTATATAAAAAAACATATAGACATACAACACATGTATTCTAGCTCATTACACTCAAGATTTGGTCAACATTTTCCTTTCTTTTCTTGAAATCTTGAATCTTGATTCAAAGTACATGGTTGTATTTTGACTCTTTTATTAAAGGTTGCTTACATGTATCAAACATGAAAATCTTCTTCTATATATGCAGCTACATATGTTTTTGGTTTGACAACTCACCCATTTGAAGCTCTCTGATTGGTTGTTTATGTCACGTGTAATCCACACATTGGCCAACGATTTCCTCTCAATTTTACTAAGCCTTGATATTCTGCATTTAATACCATCTGGATTTAACGTGGACGAAATCGTTGTCTCTTCTACCTAACAGCCTGTCAATGGAAACATATTTATTAGATTGATTCTGATCTTTAAAAACAATTATATACCCCCAAAAATACATAGCCAATACGAACCGATAATTAAGGCATCTTTTGAAATCCGAAATTGTGCCAATATTTTCAAATAAAACTCAACTAAAATTCCGTTTATATCTACTGCAGTACATAATCTATTCCTTAATTATCGTGATTTCACTTACCTCTACCGGATTTTAAATATATCCACCCTTATAAAAACCTATCAAATATATTGAAGACTTAATTGTAAACAACCAACAACGATTCCCTGCATCAAAGAACTGCATCGGTTGAAGGTAAATGTCTCAAATATTCAAAATCGTCCAACATCAGTAGGGGTGAACCAATTCTGTTTGGTTCATCCCTCATAATTAAAACTGCATTTTAATTATTGTTGTTACTATAATGTCTCAAAGATTCAAATATATTGTTCTTAATAAAATCTGTATGACCTTGCATGATACGACTTTGCAGCACCCAGAATAAAGCTTCAATTTTAAGGTATTTTAAAAACCCTTACACATGATTACATAATCTGAAAAAAATCCCAGAAACATCTTCCATATAACAGACTCCATAAATGATTGTTTTTTTTTTGCGCAAACTATTAAAAAACATAGCTGCGATTTTTAGTTTTTTAATACCGTTTATTTATACTTTATACTTCATTAACATTATATTGATACTAAAAAACTAAAAACAAATATACTTTATACTTCATTATACTTTATATTTTCGGATAAATATACTAAAAAACTAAAAACAAATATTAAAAAACTAAAACAAATATACTTTATACTTCATTATACTGATACTATGTCACGCGTAAAAAATTCAGTGATTTTTTACTTTTAAATATTAAAAGTTAAGTTATACTTTAGTTTTAAAACTGTTTATTCTAATATTATAGTCAAAATTTAATTACATTAATTAATTATGTTTTTAACTATATTCAACAGTTTGCCTACTATTAGTCAAACTTAAATTACATTAATTAACTCTGTTTTGAACTATATTCAACAGTTTCAATACTTATAAAACGCAGTTTTATAAGCACCAAAAACAAAGCTTCAATTTTAAGGTATTATTTTTATTTTATTTCATAATCTTATCGTTTATTAATGCAGAATTACAACTTTCTGACACACAAAGGATGAATATACGTCTTACGTATATTGAACACATGCTGCTTTGTAATAACAAGAGTTTGAAGTCTTTTTCAAACATGCCATATCCGGATGAAGTATACACGACGGAAAATTACAACCGATTAATATATGACGAGGAATCGTACAACAAAGATGAACTCCGCGAGAAGCATCAAACTCTTTATGTCAGCCCTTACATCAGAGTAGAAACGTATCTACAGAACGGTCATGGACGTCGTTAATAACGAAAAGGGTGGAATGTTCTTCGTATATGGTTATGGTGGTACTGGAAAGACTTACATGTACAAAACTATGTCTGCTGCATTACGTTCCCAATGGTCAATAATATTGAATGTTGCATCAAGTGGTATTGCGGCCTTTTTGTTGGATGGTGGTAGAACAGCTCATTCCAGGTTTGCACGTACTTATTATCCTCGACCACAACAGTATAATATTTAAATGTAGACTTTGTATCCTAATTGCTAATTTTGTACTCATTCCAGGTTTGCAATTCCTATAAATGTGGTGGAAGATTCGTTGTGCCACATATCAGCTGACAGTGACCTTGCTGAGTTGATACGAAAAGCAAAGCTAATTATCTGGGACGAGGCACCAATGATTAACATATATTGTTTCGAGGCATTTGATAGAACTCTGAGAGACATATGCAGGCAGGACCCTTCGAAACCATCAGGAGCTGTCTTTGGTGGAAAAGTTGTTTTGTTTGGTGGTGATTTTCGGAAAATTCTTCCTGTTATTCCAAACGGCTGTAGGCAAGATGTGGTTCATGCGACGATCAATGCTTCATATCTTTGGGAACACTGCACTGTCTTGAATTTAACAGTAAACATGAGGCTGGGTTCGGGAGCATCTAAGGTTGAAAGAAAAGAAATAAAGGAATTCGCAGATTGGATACTCGATATTGGCAACGACACTATAGGTGTGTATTTCATTCATCTGTAATATTTTATAAACCATTCCATGTTTTTTGAATGATATGAACTTTTTTTCTAATTATCTAAACACATGTGCTGAAAATGATGGTGAATCGTCTATAGAGTTCCCGGACAACATGCTGATTCCAGAGTCTGATGATAAGGTTCGGGCTATTATTCAAGAGACATACCCTTAGTTGCTGGATAATCTATGGCAACACAACTTTTTTCAAGATCGAGTCATTCTTGCTCCCACACACGAAATGGTTGACATCATAAACGAACGAATGCTTTCTTTAATTCCCGGATAAGAAAAGACATACGAGTCATCGGACTCCGTTTCTGATGCAGATGAAGATGATACTACGTTTAACCTTGATCTTTACACCACTGATTTCTTGAACAGTATAAAAATGTCAGGCGTCCCGCAACATATCTTGAAGTTAAAGATCGGCGCTCCGGTAATGTGTATGCGGAATATTGATCAGAACGCTGGATTGTGCAACGGAACGAGACTTCAGATATTACAAATGGGGGTAAATATAATCGAAGGTAAAATCATATCTGGCGGCAAGGTTGGTACAATTTGCGCTATCCCTCGAATGGTTATTAGTCCTTCCGACAACAAGATGTCTTTCAAATTGAATCAGAGGCAATTTCCTGTTCAGGTCTGCTTTGCTATGACCATTAATATAAGTCAAGGTCAGAAGTTATCTCAAGTTGGTTTGTTTCTGCAAAAACCGGTATTCTCACATGGTTAGCTTTATGTAGCTGTATCACGAGTTAAGAACAAGAACGGATTGAAGGTTATTTGTTGTGACAAAGATGACAATTACACTAATTCAACAGCAAATGTCGTTTACAAAGAAGTCTTATTTCGTCTATAAATTTTATGTATTGATTTCTTTATGTGTCAAATTTTGTACAAACTCATCATTAAAGCTATCGATTCTTATGTCATTTTTAAGATTATTAATATTTGTTGGTATTTTTCTACAAAATAAATCTTGAAATATGAAGCTAGTTAGACAAATATGGGAAGACAGTTATCTCTTTATATGGATTTTGCTTCTTATATTTACCTTAAATAGCAAATCCGTCTCAATTTTTATCTTATCTTGAAAGATATCATCATCTATTACATCACATTCGTATCCGTCCCAATCCCGTCCATGTTTTGTTCAACGAAAATGATCGAGAGACCTAATATATCAACTTAATAATGCAATTAAGACGCATGATAAATCCAATGAGTATTATGAGTAGGGATATATAAATGTATATATCGCAAAATAAAGTGATTAGGCATAGTATTAGGTTAATTTTTAGTTATCATTATCATTAGTCTTAGTTTAATAAAAAATTAACACATTTGCGTATATACAGTATAATTCCTAATGAGCATTTTGGGTTCAAACATTGCCAGGTATAAATTTTGGGTTGGCAAGCGAACAGGTTTGGAAACGGTCATAGAGATACGTCGGTAGGACCACATATAGAGTCAAAGATTCTCACTTCTTGGATAGCATAAAAGAGAAAAATTTCACCCGTTTACCAGTTTATTTAGCATGTTACAGAATATGAGGTATGTACTCGTTATCATTAGTGATCTTTTTATTTTTCTAAGTACATACTGGTGGAATTTATAATTAAAATTTAGGAATATTCGACGTGTTTAAAAAACAATATGTTGCAATATCAATTGATTATTACAACCTAGTGTCACAAGGTGACCATTTTTAACATTCAGTGCTCGGGAAACTAGTGTTAGACTAATGAATAGAAGAACGATAATATATCAATTGAGGTCACATGTAAGAAGACCTTTTTTATTAGTTATAATTCTATTATAATCGACGACCATTATCCCGTTAATATATCAATTTAACATGAGTTAAGATACCTATTCACAATCACACATATCAATTTATTCTATTATTCGGTGTTGGCGGCTTTGGGGGTTATATATAAGTTCAAAATTAGGTAGTTTATGCATTTCCTCGGAGTGTGATATTTAGGATAACGAGGCAACGGTTCGTCCCTCGATGTTGTTGTGAGCACAAGCACGTGATCCAACCTTTTGGCGTCATACACGTGTATCATTTAATAATTCGCATCATTTTATCCATGATAAAATTAACATGGAAATGCAGAATTGTTAAAACTGTTAGTTTGGTGGTTTTGTATTTACGAGGAAATGGTGTTTGTGTTTATTTATTAAGCATTTTACTAATAGTATTTTTAGAGACTATGGTTAACAAAAATAAAAAATAAATTATTTATTCTGAATCCGAAGAAGATAAGATATTTATAAATAATAGTTAAATGTCACATTTTGTTGTTAATTATCACAATTGAGCTATAACCAACTTGAGTTGAGTGGTGGTTAGTGGTATAAATCTAGAATAAAAATAGATATAAAATAGGTAAAGTATAATAATATTATGTTAATATGTTATATAAGTGGATTAACAAACATTGTTTCGCACACGAGGACACGAGGTGATAATTGTTTAAAGTAATTTCGATTTAATAGTTTGAGTGGTGATATATGTTCATTTCCTTAAAAGAAAAACTCCCATTATCACAGTCAATAGTAACTTTCATTCGCATCTTTGAGAGTACGTACTTATAAACTTTAACGAGTACAACCTTTAATAAAAAGAATTATTTTCCTTTTGGGTTTGTTTTGTTTTTCGAAAAAATAAAAAACATATTGTCGACTATGTACATCGCATCTGGTCAAGCCTCCCCAATAATTGAGAGTAAAAGGTTTTAGCATTGATCATGTTTGACTAACAAATCATCACCCACCTGAATTCATCCTTTAGATTTATTATCCTTCAAATAAAAAGTACATTTTTCAAAGAAAAAACCATTTGTACTAAACCTATTCACACTTCACAGTATAATAACCAAAACTAAACCAGACTAAGAACTAAAAAAATGATTTTAACCAGACTAAGAACCAATAACATCTTGGACCAGATCGAATCAGACCAAGAAGTGCATCTTTTTCCGATTCAGATAATCTAAGCACTTGCATCATCATAATAATAAACTAAGGAAAGGAAAGGAAAGGCTTATTAATATAGTAAACGAGTTTTGTTATAACTTGCATCTGAACCATATTACAAACTAAAAGAGTTGTATTATAACTTTACTCAAAACTACTTAAAATAAAAACAAACAAAAAGCCCCAAACTTATTATATCTCTTTAACGCATATATCTATAACCATTTAGACTTTAAACCCGACCCGACCTGACCCGACACTCATCCCATAAAAAAAACATTCTTCTCTATATTTTTGCAAACACACGAACCAGCACAAGGTACGACATTTAGATATGCCCGCCATTGGGTTTAGTAACCTTAAGATTAAGAAAGAGCCCTGTGTTCCCGATCAAAAACAAGGCGAGCATGAGGGCAGCAGCAAGGGCGAATTTGCCCCATTGTTGCCACCATTTTTTGTTGCGGTTTAGAAGTGGCGGTGGGATTGGTTTTGGTTTGTTGAGTTGTTTTGAGAAGAAATGTGGTGGTGGTTTTGTTGTTTTTTTCTTTGTCATTTCTTTGGTGATGGTTTCGGTTTCTTTGAGTGTGGTCTCGTTTGAGCTTTCTGAGCTGGCGGCTTCTTCGCCATTGATGCTTCCGTCTCCGTTGCCACCTGTTTTCTTCTTTTCCTTCTTTCTCAATCGCTTTTCTCTCTCCTGCACAAACTCAAATTATTAATATATTATTAAAATCTCCTATTTATTGAATATAGGTTGACTTTATTTATTAGATCTACGTTAACCAACCAGCCATACATATGAACAAAACCATGTCCATAAGATAACTATATTAAGGGGACCATCATCTGTTACAGTTTTATCACCCTTTTTCTGTGGTATATTTGTTAGTAAAATATGCCAAATTTCCAAGAAAATATCTCTGATTTCAAAAAGAAGCATATATGTATCCAAAGTAACACTTCTTGCACATCTAATAAATAATCTTTACAGAAAAATGATAATTTACCCATCACAATCCAATGAGGAATTTGAGGCATCCAGATAGTACAAGGATCTAAAGTGATGGATCATGAAAGTGATGCACACATTATTGTTTTCATTTTTGTTGAAATTTCGTAATAGTAATTTGACATTATTATATAAAGTCGTATTCACGAGAATTTATTTTCATTTAAGAAGTTAACTTCAAAAATTCGTTGCTGCCAAAATGCCTGACATAAAACGTGACTTATTTTTAAAAAATTGACGTCGTAAAGTCCATTAAAAACTTATCCGTTATAAAAACAGTCATTTAAAAAGAGTGACGAAATGAAACCAATTTTAACTTTTTAAGACATCATTCTTTTCTTACTATTTAACACAGTCCGTACATCAATTCACTACCAATTGACTTTAATCCTATTACCATTACAATCTTAATCCTTCATTGTATCTTCAAATATAGTTATTACTAGGCTTAATATAAAGGTCACTACTCACTGCACAACCAACAGCTAGAATGCATTTATTATTATATTATATTTAATATTATATATTAATATATATCAAGTAAAACAATAAAACTAAATATGGTAAAAGTACAAAACTAACCTTCTCTTTCTGCTCAGCTTCCTTCTGGGCCCGAATCTCAGCCCTAATTTGGGCCTTTTCAGCATTGCGTTTCTTTCTTTCCAATGCCTCAATTGCCTTTGCTTTTTCCTCCAACCGTTTTTGCTCTTTCAATTTAGCTGCAATTTCTTCCTTCTCCAATTCCTCAGCTTTTCGGGCCAACTCAATTTCCTCTTTTGTCAATACATTCTCTTCCTCTTTTTTGTCATCTACCGCTGACTCAGCAATCACTGCCACCTCAGCAACCTTCACCACAGGACCTTTAGTTTTCAAATTCTCATTCTTTTGGCCCGATACAATCTCAATAGATCTAATATTATTGTTATTATTAATTTTATCATCTGCATGCTTGTTTTCGGTTGATGAAATAATATTTTCTTGCTCAACGGTTACAGAATCCACTTCACTTGGAGTAGAAACCAAACTTTTATCAACTTTTATGTTAATATTATCAGAATCCACAGGTGCCACGTCATCAGGAGCTCCTTCTAATGCCCTTTGTCTTCTGATTGCAGTTAATTTGCACCTGTTTATGTAGTCATTTCTGAACTCGTCATTGTTGTTCCATTGTTCCATAAATGTTTCCACCTAAAATATATAACGTGTTAATTTCAAAATAAATTAAATTAAATTGTATAATGCTATAAAAAAACAAATTAATAAACTACTTAAATAAGTAAATAACCTGATTTGTGCATAAACGATGGAGCGAATCTTTATCCCCACGTGACGCGAAATCCCTTGCTTTCATGACATCATCCTTGTATAAACGGAAATCTTTGTTCTGCACATATAAGAAGACAAAATTTATTAATTTCCCAAAATTATAAGTTTTTTTTTTTGTCTGAGAAATTAAGAACGTAACAAACTCGGGAGACATTATACATGCTCATAATCATATTATCCGACAGAATCTACTATTGTAATCAAATTTTCATTCGTCACGAGCAGTTACGTGTGAACAATATCTATCCTCACGTCACTTGTGATTAAAAATTAATAAGAATCTTAAAATGTAACAAACTCAGATGTGATCATATATTCTCATAATCATTATTCGAGAAAAATCACGAATGCACATTAAATGTATAAACCAGTAACGAATTTATCCTTCGTCACAACGGATTTAGGCGGTGTTTGGTTACGGATATAAGTTTGGACCGTTTGGAAGTAGGGGCAGAATGGGAATGGGAAAAACAAACTTTTCCTATAGCAAGTGCACGATAATATGTCATCACGTAAATTTAGCATATGAAACCATCAATGACTCTATTACTTCTCCCTAGTGATCATAAAACTAAAGAACAGAGCATATTCCTTTTATTTACAATATCAATCCCAAACTATAATTCGAAAAGGTAACATATCATAATATTAGTAAAGTTTATTATTTTTAACAATGCTATGTATTACTTCCTCCATAACGTTTCCTTTATGAACGTTACAAAATTACAACATATTCATTTTAATTTCTTAATCTTCTATAGAAATCGTCTATAACGTGTTTCAACATTATAATTTCTAGGGATTTTGTCAAGTTCGACCCGTATCCTATCCTACTACTATTATATGAGAATTGGTATCGATGCCTATTATTTGTGCCTGCTCATTTGATTAAAACAGGTGTCAAAATCAAGGGGTGATATGAGGAAACAGAAATAAGTGGATTACAATCATTACACATGTCATCTTATGGTGAGTAGCAGCATGAAGTAGACACAAATAGTAGACATCAATATCATTTCTCCTATTAGAATATTATATATAGCATTATAGTTATGCAAATTAAACGGAATATGAATGGACTTTAGACAGACTAAGCAATAAGCTATCCTACGGTTCCTACCATCATTATATGCATGTCTCTATATTCTAATTTCATTTGAATTTCTCTAATTTTGTTAATCCTATCCATCTATTAGTAAATTAAACAGAGACTAAAATCTATGTATGGATTGTGTGGTCGAATAACTAAAAGTCTAAAACACATGTGTGTATAATATTAATTATTTTACTAATCAAACTCAACGCTCATTTAACTACGTATTCTTATATACAATATCAAAATGTAAACTTATAGTAACTATACTAATATAAAAAAACACTGTTTTGGAAGGTTCAATCCAACGCATGTTCACAAGATTACATCACTTAATGCAACAGATAATAAGATTATTCGAAAATATAGAAACTATATACAGATAATGTGGCTTGTAAACATATTCTTGTTTGCTATATATTTATATATGATGTATAGAGTCACAACAAACCTTTTCATATGATAGTTTTTTCAAACTATTTAAATGAGCATATGCTTTTTGGCGAACATCATCTGCAGCTCTGAACTGAGCCTGAAATTCTCTTTCTTTTCTGCTTTCTTTATCGTATTTTATCCCGATTGATTTAACAACTGCTTCAGCTTTTGAAGCCTTGTCTTTTAAGGAATCAAGTTCCTTCCTTAAAGTCTGTATGTAATAATACAAGAATTAATCTTTTCTAAATCAATCAAAAAAAATTAAAATTTGAATTAGGAATTGGAACGGAATAGGAAGTGGTCAAACGGTCAAACCACATGTTTGGTTGGCATGTAATGGAAATGCATCTTGAATCACAAGATTTAAAACCATTAATATTAAGAGTAATATAATACTAGCCACTTTTCTTTTCTTTTTTAAAGATATGTATACCTTCATACGTTCCTCGTTCTGCTCCTTTTGGTCAATAGCCTGACGAATTTCCTCTAGAGTTCCCATATTTGAAGCTAATTGATCCCGAAGAGTTTTAAGCTGTTTGATCTCACGAATAAACTGTTTTTCATCTTTTAATATCAATGTTTCATGTTGTATCATGTGCTCCATGTTGAATATCTGCTTAAGGAACATGCACTCAAAACATTTTTCTAAAATATGTAGAGCAATGAACAAAAAAAAAAGGAAAAATCATACCCTGTTATCAATATCTTCAACAGACATTGCATTCTTTAACCTGTTGATAAAAACCTGAACAGAGTCAATTTCCTGCCTTTTTAATCTAATTAATCGTCTTGCTGCATTTTCCTCAGCTCTTGCTGCATTAAACTCCTCATTATGAGCTCTCAATTTGGCCTGTAGAAGGAAACAATAAGCAAATAACATGAATCAAGCTTCTAAATTTATAATAAAATATGAAATCATTGATTTCAAGATTTATAATTTCTTAATTCTTACTCTTTTGTTGTTGATTTCAACTCGAATTGCATCTCGATCGCGTGTTTTCTCTTCAACTTGCGATTGTGCACTTCTAATCTGATCTCTAAAACTTTCATCCTCAAATCTTGGAATCCTGATCAAGAAATTGTAGGGTAAAACTCCGGTTTCTTCATCTTGTACATCAATTGCATCAGTTACAGAACCATCTAAAGAAGAAGTTTGAATATCATCAATTTGAACACCATCGATTTCTTCCACTTCTTGACTCCACATTTTGTCACTGTTTTTGTCCCGAATTATGACATCAGGCACAGAAATCAAATCATCATTTTGTTTATCAGGAATTGTTTCATGATGCCCAAATGAGCCAAACTCGATTACAGGAGCATTCTTAACTTCAGATTCTTGTTCTTCATCAGCAGGAACATCAACAGTTTCAATCACAGTTGCAGAATCGACACATTTTTCAGCAAATTTGTTTTCTGTAACCAGATCAGGTACAGATTCCACAGAAGTATCCTTAACTTCAGTTTCTTTTTCTTCATTATCAGGGACAACAACATTTTCAATCACAGTTTCAGAATCAGTAACAAGATCAGCTACAGATTCAACAGCAGCATTTTTAACTAGGGCTTCTTTTTCTTCATCATCAGTCACTGAATCAACAGTTTCATTGTTCTTCTCAATTTGCAATTCACCATTCTTGCATTCTGAGTTCACAGGATCAAGATTTGCAGCACTTTCCTCTTGTTGGAAGCCTTCTTGAGGTTTATCATTATCAATGCAATTGCTGACATCAGCGATGGGCTCAACTTTAGTTTCTGTTTCCAATTTCAATTCATCCTTATTGGCAGATTCTGTTGTGTTATCCTCCAAATTCATATCATCTTGAACATTTTCTGTAACCCCTATTTGAGAATCTTGAATATCATCTGCAATTTTGACATGCTCCTTAATTTCTTCAAATTTTGTCACGAGGGGCTCAATGTTAGTTTCTGTTTCCAGTTTCACTTCAACCTCATTGGCAGATTCTGTTGTGTTATCCTCCAAATTCAAATCATCTTGAACATTTTCTGTAACTGCTATTTGAGAATCTTGAACATCATCTGCTATTTTGACATGTTCCTTAATATCTTGAACAGATTCTGGGATTTCCAGTAAAGATTCAGCTACATCAGCCTCTGTTCCAGATATCTGATTCTCTCCAATCTCCAAAATCTCATCAGACTTTTCAACTTGCCCATTTGCCAGATGATCAGTGTCATCAGACAAAACAATTTCTGAGTCTGGATTATGTTTTGACTCTGTGTCTGACTGAATTTCGTTGCCTTCAGAGTTATTGTTCTCAGATAGGTAAGAATCTGACACCAAATCACTTTTCTGCTCAGATTTTGTCTCACTGCACACATGATTTTGTTCAGCTTCTACATTGACTTCTGAGGTCAAACTTGCCGCCTCCTCTGACTTTTCATCTGAATCCATAACTATTGTATTAGAATCAACTTCTGCAGTGTGATTACCACTAGGTGCTGACTCAGCAACTAAACTGCCATTGGATTCTGACCCATCAACTGACACTTCACTTTCTTGTTCCTTGATTTCACTTCCAGAAGATTCTGACACATCAGCTGTGACTTGACTTTCTAAATTTTCAGATGGATTAACAGATTCAACAACTGTTGATTGATCTTCTCTTTCCTTGATTTCAATTCCAGAAGATTCTGAAACATCAGCTATTATTTGACATTCCAAAACTTCAGATGGCTTATCAGACCCATCACATGTAACTTCACATTCTGCCTTATCAATCACAGTGCCAGTAATTTCTGGTTCATCATTAACCAACAATTCACTATCTGTATTCTGAACTGGATTTAAGGTAGAGATGAGCTCATATGTTGTGTTGATTACATCAGGTGAAGAAAGAGACTGAGTGATTGTCACCTGAGAATTTGATTCCTCAGACTCAGAATCTGTCTCTTGAGAACTCACTATTGGATTCAGAGTTGACTCTTGGTCAAAGGTAACTGCAGAAACACTATCATCAGTTTTGGCTTCCACATTGGTGATCTCATCAACATCCCTCACTTCATCAACACTCTTAACAGCTGTTTCTTCTTCCCCTGTGATCTTATCAAGATGACCATTTAAATCATGAGCATAATCATTAGGTCCCATCACCACAAGAGGATCAACAGTTGATCCATTCTCGAGATGCAAATCGCCTTTAACAGCCTTAACTACATCATCACTTACTATTGCAGACTCATGAACAATGCCATTAGTTTCCACCACCAACTGATCATCAGATATTTCTCCATTTTCAATGCCTAATTCTTCCTTCGTAAATAGGTCAACTTCGTCAGCTGAATCAGATTTAGGGGCAATATCAACATCACTACCCCCTGTATCACCAGGATCACCAGCAGCTACTTCAATACCACCATTAACAAACACATAAGAAGAATCCTCAGATTCATCCTTCCCAGCCCCACCGACATTGCCATTACTATTTACACCGACATTACCATCAACAGTAGCAACATCACCGACATTATTCACATCATTCATATCCACACCAGCAACACACTTCTCCTCGATTTCAACCTTACGAGCGACATCGTTACAAACTACGTCAGCACCAGCCGTCATTGCTAAACGATCGCAAATTCTACAAATTCAAATTACACAATCAAGCATACCGAACACCACAATTTTGATCGCAAACTACAATTCAAGCAAATAAATTGCAAAACTAACAATAACAATGCAAAAGTCTAAGGATCCGAATTGTACTAACCAGTAATAGATTCGGATTCGGTATGATCCAGATGCGAAAAACCAGATCGAACATATACCGAATCAGAATCTACCAGATCGAGTGCTTCGACGGCACTGAGGCACAACCGAGTATCAAACGAAACACTAAATTAGGGTTTTATGAGAATGCAGAATTATTCGAAAGAGTAGAGAGGTCAAGGGAGAGGAGATGGGGGCGGGAGATCTCTCTCTCTCTAGATTCTCTCTCTAAAATTTCTCTCACACACAGTTGCTGAAACGAAACAGCTGGCGGGGAAAAAGAAAAACCTTTTTGGCCTCTTTGTTCACGTCTCAGCAATTCGAAACTCGTATTTATGATTAATAAATCCAACTGTTTTTTTCCTAGGTAATCCTTTTTATACACATACATGTATATATTTTCTTCATTTTTCACAAACCACCCTTCTAAAAATATTGTTGAACAATTTTAGTCCCTAAGCTTGTAGCTATTTTTGCATATCATCGTACGACAACAACAATACTTAATTCTTTTAAATGAGGGGTATGTATGAGCTATGATGTAGACACTCAAAGGTAGAAGAAGACATTCGGCAATAAGAGCAAATAGAGAGCATATGAGTGAACTATGAACGTGTGTATGGCCTATAGAACACAACACACGTAAAACATGCAATTATGAATACGCGAACAAAAAATGTGTGCACGAGGGGTGTGCGCGATAGTAGAGATTATGCCATAAACATGTAAAAATGTGTCAGTATGGAGTAAATATATTTCTATTATTTGAGTAAACCCTATGATAATGATGTTTCTATTCTTTGCTGAAAAAAAATTAAAAATGGTGGATTTAATTATATAATGATTTAGCGTATATTGATAGTAAATAGGTCATAAATGTTAATAATTATTATACAAGTATTAAGTAGTTGTTTAAGTGTTATAGGAAACAAGAGTTATGATAAAATGTTTTAATGACATTTGCTTTGACATCTTGTTACTAGTTTGACCGAATTTAAAGACTATAATTTTGTCAAATGCTCTTAATTACTCATAGAAGGGAGTACTTTACCCGTATAAAAATTCTATACAATCTTAAAATACATCCGTGCAATGTTTTGACTAAAAATATTAATGGCTTACCTATTGTTCAATTTGACAAAATGTAGACTAACAACAAGAGTAAGAGTTTTAATTATCTCATTAAGAGATAACATCTTAATCAGACATATTTACAGTGTTTGTTAAACCTTCTTAATCAGTCTCTTAATAATAATGAACTTATTATTGCTCTTAATCGGACAGGTGTAAGGAAAAGTATGAATCCTTCATATATATGCATCATTTAGATATTAATCATCGAGATGCTACAAAACAACACTAAAGTCTAACTGGACAATAAATTTTTGATAAATACTTTGTTCTTTTAACATCATAAGCACAAGATAGGGGTTTTATAACTTGTTTTTACAACCAATTATGCATGATAGAAAGACAAAAAAAACAAAAAAAAAAATTACGCACATAGAGTTGCGTTCAAGGAGGTCTATGATTTTTACAAAGTCCCGAGGAACAAATCTCAATCATTGATCAATATGATCGAATGGTCAAGATTAATCACATTCTTTATACATGGAGGGGTATTTTGGTCATTTGGCACTAAATTTTTTTTATTTTTTTTTATTTTTTATTTTAAAATTTTAATTTTTTAATTTTTTTAATTTTTTTATTTTTAATTGAGGGGTATTTTGGTCATTTTGAAAAAATTAATTTCTTTATTTTTATTTTTTATTTTTATTTTTTATTTTAAAATTTTTAGTTTTTTTTAAAAAAAAATATTTTTTTAAAAAAAAATATTTATTTATTATTATTTTTTATAAAATTATTATTTTTTCATTAATAACATATAATGTGATTGCATAGTGAATCACATGTGATTGCATAGTGAATCACATGTGATTGTATTCTGAATCACATGCGATTTAACTAAAACATGATTTTACACTAAAATCACATGCGATTTAACTAAAACATGATTTTACACTAAAATCACATGCGATTAAATTATACACGTAATAATCAAATAAATATTATTTTTAATAAAAAAATTAAAAATAATAAAAAAAAATAAAAAAAATTAAAAATAAAATCAAAATTTTTTTAAGTGCCAAATGACCAAAATACCCCTTCATAATAAAAAATAAAAAAAATAAAAATATATTTTTATTTTTTAAAAAATGACCAAAATACCCCTCAATATATAAAATATGTAATTAATCTTGATCATTAGATCCTATTGATCAATGGTTGAGATTTGTTCTTTGTGACTTCCTAAAGATGATGGACCCCTTGAACGTTCTCTACGCACATAATTAAAAAAGAAGATTTTTAACTTGCAATCATGTATATCAAAATGAAAAGTTAGTTCACAAAAATGAAAATTAAGACAATTTGCGAAGAATGGCAGGATCTGAGTAGTTTAAAAATGAAGGGGTGCAATTTGTACATGTGAATTTATGGAAGTGAAGTGCTGTAGAACCACGAAACTTGAATGAAAACAAATAATGGGTGTGCAGTATATCCATGAAAAGGATAAATTATGTAGGTTACTAGGTTTGATAGGATACCATTTACATTACATTTAAATATAAAGACGTGTAATTAACAATTACTTGCCCACCTTAATTCCAAAAGTAAGAATTATTCTTCAAAATACCAATAATAAGTGTTATTCAAGAAAGTTATAATGATATAAGTTTGTAAAAGATAATGTTAATTAAATAAAGTATTGTTAATTAAATTATGTCGGCATTTATTTATTTATAAAAAAATATTTTTGGTTATAATGAGCTCTTTTGGGATGACTAAGTTTTGTTTGTGATATACATGACCTAATTGTTATCGTGATCATTTTCGAAACTTATTATAGCCACCTAGTAATATTTATCCAGGGAAAAAAATCAAACCTGCGTATAGTTATTCATAAGTTATTATCGTTGAGCTACTACGAGATGGTTAATTTATTTGAATTCCCATTACTAATTTGTGTATTATTTTCTGTACTAATTTTTGTGTTTTCTTTTCACAATTTGACAATCAAATAGCACGTACAAATACTTAAATGGGAATAAAGCCTAAACAAGCAAGTAAATGAATAAAGACTTGTGACAATAATTGCAATTTCACTATAATAAAAACCCTATCAACATCAATAATTGCATTTCTTAACAAATTTGATATCCTTATAATATGTACCTATCTTACGCAAATATGTGCCATCATTGGTAGCATCTAAATATCTTTAGCAAATATTACATGCGACTTGTGCATTTTCAGATATTATTTATAATAAAAAAAATTAAAAATCAGTATAGCAAAATCAAGCTCGTTGCATATTTGTATATGGAAAATGATAAGTGAAACATTTACTTTGGAGTTACGGTTTAGATAGTGAAAGTACAAATTTTGAAGTATAATCACGTAATGTGGTTAATAAATTCTAAGGTAGTTGGTGGTTTTTGAGAGGGTTAATTGTTGCTTGTTAATGTACATTTATGTTAACCATAAGATGAAATTACCCGGTAATCAAGAGTCCATAACCCATTAGTTAATAAAATATTATATTTATTTACAAATAGTTTTCTAACGTATATTCTAAGGAAATACATTAAGTCATCTAATGACGTGATTAGCACGGACTCATCGGTAGAACGCGCCGGTGGTTCTCGTCTGACATTTGACGAGTTTGAGGACGAGATGTGTCAGCTTTTGGGTGTAGTTTCAGGGGAGCGCCCGAAAGATTCATTTTTTACCTTATTAATACATCTCAACCCAATATATTTCTTAACAGCTACAAAACACACATGCTCAAGTAGATACTTTGAAAAGTATTAAAGATACCTATTTGACCCAGGAAATTATGAAAGTTTTCAAGTACTTCCGAAATCCAGTTCTTGGTGGCTTGAGGAAAAGGGAATAAAAAAGGTATCTTAAAATATCGGGAGATCTTGCGAGAGAGGTATGGTGAAGCGTTACAATTCACGATAAGAATTGAACTCATAACCTATAGATCATGAGTAATATCTTATACTGATACTAAAATACTACTAGGATAAAATCAGTTATTTAAGGTAATTAATTAATTAGGAAGTGCACGCTACAAGCAACATATATTATTCTATTATAGAAATCCTTTAAAGCGTAGAAGGGATAAACATATACAGTATTATTTTATGTAAAATAAAATAAAAAATTATACTGTGTAAGGTACTTGTCCTCTACGCTGTTTGCATTGATTTAATAATTGACTCTGCTCTATATTTTACCTTTCTATTTAGAGTATAAATACAAGGAAAAGTTGATAACTGACAGCTTTATGTTTGGATTTTAAATATGGATCTGTAAATGTTTTAATAATTGGTTTTTTTAACGAAATATTTAACTTTTTAAATATGATTTTCTGATAAAAACAAATAAATTAGTCATTACTTATCTTTAGAACATAATGGTGTAAATTTCATTTTAGGAATTCTTTTCTGCATCATAATTTTTACTTCATATACCACACAGTACAAGTTTTACTGATTGATATAAGTATATCAAACATAAATTGTGGTAGATACATTAGAAGTTGTGGTATAAAAATCATTTTGTTTTCATTTTATATATGTATAAATTATTGTATCCCCTAGGGTCCCATATATAAACATAAAACTAAAGAAAATGAAATTTTCATATAAATAGAAAAATCATGATTAGTTTAGCTTTTAGAATAGAAAATTAAAAATTATTTAATATTATTTTATATATACTCAAGAAATAACTATTTATTAAATATACACTAATACATACTCCTAAAATATACATTAGAAATATCCTTTCATAAATACTAATTGAGTAACCACTTTGTTTATAATCATGGTTTTACTCATTATATGAAAACATATATCAAAATCAAGTGATACTATTAAAAGAGATAATCAACGAATTGCTCATGTTATCCTATCAAATAAGTAAGACTATAAGTAGGAACAGATGGTAGGATTAAATATCATTTCCGGTGCTAATTATTCGAGGTTATTACTTATTACGTATATTATATGTTATTTTTCTGTTTTTTTTTTAACGGCAACCTAATATACTCCTAAATCCACATATGTTCACTATGGGACTCGAACCCTCAACCTCAAGGTTGGGGGTAAATACCCTTACCGCTAGACCATTAGGCCTTTGCTATATGCTATTTTTCTGTTACACACTATAAGCATACAGATCAAAGTCAAAGGTGAGTAGTAGGCAAAACGATGTGCGAAATGCCGTGTGATTTGCGATGGGGTGCGATGCACACAAACGAAACATTAAGCACTAGCTGTTCTCCTATACCATATGATGTCGTCATCTCGGACGTAACGAATCATAATGGGACCCACATCTTCCTTCCGCGTCTTTCTCTTTCTCCTACATACACGAGTTTTCTCCTCCTATTCACATCCCTCTCATGGACCCCGAAATTTATAAGTATTATTTAGAAAATAAATATTTTAATAAAAATGATTATACGAAATATATAGAAGTGCGATTATGTGAGAACTTAAAAAACGGTTAGGACTCGCGAGGTTACCTCAAAAAATTCCAAAAAATTCTGAAAAAAATATACTTCCTCCGTTTTCAAAATAAGTGATACACTTTCCATTTTGGGGTGTTTAAAAATAAGTGATACACTTTGAAAACTTACCATATTTGGTAAAAGGTAGTGGAGACCACACCCACTAACAATCTCCTTTAATAAAGTGAAGAAACACATGTATCCTTACTTTTACTTTTAAACATCATTATATTCACTTTAATCAATATATGTGGGATCCATCATCCACTAACTATCAAATTTAATCTAATTAACCTTCATTATCATATTTTGCCTCAAAACCCGTGAACTCTAATTTGTATCACTTATTTTGAAACGGAGGAAGTATATAACTCCCCATAATTATTACTACATTTGACTAAAAAAAATTGAAAAAAGTTATTATGATCCACTTTTTTTTGTGGATCATAATAATGATCCATATTTTTTTTTTGATCATTATTATGATCCATATTTTTTTAGGGGGTGATATTCCTACCACAACTTTTAATGCATTTACCACATCTAATGCTTTAAGTACTTGTACAGTTAGCTGTAAAATCTGTACTGTGTGGTATAAAAATTGTGGTACCATTATCAATTCTTTATATTTTTGGATCATTTTTAAATTTTTTTTTATTTTTTTGGATCTTATATGCTGCGATTTTAATGTTTAAAAAGGAAATTTTTTGAAAAAAGTTTATTTTGGATCATTTTTTTAGTTCTTTTGGAGTCCTCGCAGTCCTCTCTGGATCCGGACCCATATACGATGGTTGTTTATATGTAATTTTGAAAATAAGTATTTGTGAAAATAAGAAGGGATTATTTTATATACCACATTTATGCAATTAATACATATACGAAGTATTAAATACATACCAGTAGTCATTAATCATAACAGGGATTTCTTAATATGTGTCCGTGACACATCATAGTAATGTTAAATATATTTTATGCCCATGCATATAATTCATCAAAAACCTTCATATGCTCATGAGGCAAACATTAACAAAACCCGTGATAATATTAACCTATGTAGTATCAAAATAAAATCAAAAATCACAAAAAGAGTCAAAATAAAAAATAGGAGATAGGAGCTTAAGGTTGCGGGAAGAATAGTGGGGTGTACGGAAACGAGAGAAAAACGAGCTATGTGAACTAGAAGAATTACGACAAGAAGCATCAGACATGGTGTCTATAGAAACATGTTTATACGAAGCTTATTGAGGCTTAAAAAACTAATCAGTTACGGTTTCTTATAAAATGTTTATTAAGTTGTTAATAAGCTATTTTAAAGTAAGTGTTTGGATGATGATAAGTACTTTTTGTATTTACATAACACAATAATCCACACTAATAAGCTAAGCCAAACACCGTAGACTTAAACACTAATCAGCAAAATGTAAAATCTATTACTAATTTACTAGAACAAAAGTATATAATTATTTGAAATTACTAAAACTAAAAGCAAGGAAATTAACATACCTGTTGTTGCTCGCACCTGCAAAATAAAGATTTTTAATTTTAGTAAACAACATGAATCTTACACTTATTTGAATCTCACACTTCGATCAAAAAACTTGTGCAAAAAATAAAAGTAATACGAAGTAATATAATTTTGAACAAAAACACGGGAGAACATGAAACATTTTGAATAGTTTATTACCTTTTTATTTTTCCTTTTATGTGAAATTAACTTGAAACCAGAAGAATGTGAGAACTTGCCCAAGTTTTTTGATGAAATAATTTGCTTGATCAAAGTTTTTGATGCAAATGAGAACAGAAATGCAATGTAGAAAGAGGATAAACGAGTCACAATATTAATGAGTTTGTTGAGAGTAATCTTATTTCATTGAATAGCTAAAATCATATTTAGGTAACTTATGTCATAATTTATGTATGTAAAAATAAATCAACTAGGTTATATTTATTTTTAGAAAATTGATGATGCGTAAACTTTAAAATGTATGTAGCTTTTATTAAAAAGACCTTTGGAATAGTCAACTTATTCCAGTATTTGTCATTTTACCGACGTATATATTTCAGAAGAAAAAAAACTATATATTTTAATTTAATTCAATATGTTAATTTTAAAATTAATACTCATTATATTTTGCACATAAATATTATTCTAGAGAATATATACCACTTGTTAGAATGGACCTCCGCTCTTTTGTGGTGGTCCATCATATTTGCATGCTCTACTTCTGACCTTCTCTTGATCCCCTTTACACATGATTAAAAGTCGAACTTTTTGACTTTTTTGATGGTCGCAATATCAGTATTGTAATCCATATTTTATCATTTAATATGCAATATATAAATACGATTAAATGAATGCAAAACCGAATTTGCTATCATGATAATTCCACAAAGGATATATCTGACCATTAGATGGTTAGATTATCTGCACTTGAAACCATCTAGTGATAATTTAATGATAAAAAATTCTTGATGATTTTTTAGAGGTTATGAGTTCAATCATTATGTGGGTAAATATTACCGGATGACAAGAGGAAATACCCCAAAATTTAAATAATTGATTTTTTTCAAAGTTTTTGCTAAACATTCATTTTAGATTATTTTCATTTTCAAAACGCAATAAGCAAATAATTTGCTCCAAATTGCAAACATAAACACCATAAGTAACAATTCAAAAAGCTTTAAATCACAAAAAATTCATGTTTATTATCTAGTTCCAATAAATATTGTATTCGAATAAAAGCAAGTGTAATAATGTAGTAGTGCCCACATGCAATATGTGAACATCTTAATTATTCCCACAATATTAGGAAACCCCCACTTATTTTCAACTTCCTATACAACTCATAAAATACCACTCTTTGTTTTAAAGTTATCAAGACACAAATCCAATCTAATACTCAATACATCATACATAAAGATCACTCCCAACCGTTACACAAACTGATACCGTCAGTTGTTGTCAAATCAGCGCCACATCAGCTCACCCTCCAACTGACATAAAACTGACGTACTCGTGCCAACAATACATCTTCCCTTTAATTTTTTGGGACCCACCATTACAAAACACACACACACACAAAAAATACTCCTTTAGGCCCACCCACCAACTCACGAACACAACTCACTCGATCTCGTCTTTATAGTGGCGGAAGACAAAGTGGCAGGACCACTGATGGTCCCGTGCCAACGGTTTGGCAAAGGAACGAGGGAAGTGGCGGAGAAGAAGTCCACCCGTTGGGAGTGGTCTTAGTGGCGTAGCGAGGAAAAAACTAAGAAGTGTTATTGGTCGTACATATTTTCTTTTAGGGTACATTATCATTTATACTAATTTTTTTTTAAAGTTTTTAACACTAAATTTACATTATTCGATATATTTTGAGGAGTTACACGAGTTACCCTGGGCTACATAGTGAATCCGTCCTGCAACACATGCATTATAGTTTAGTACATATATATAACTCGGGCCAAGAAAAAAAATGACAGATGTGGCAATTATCTTTTACATGGTTTGTTCAAGGTAGTCCAAAGATTTTATCAAGTCCCAAGGGAAAATTATTAGCCCTTGGATCAAGAAAAAGTCAAAGGTCAAGATCAAAATTCAAACCACCACCACCACTACCAACACATGTGTTTCAATACACCAATACCCCACCACCACTGCCGGCGGGCGGCGGCGGCGGACGGCGGCCGGAGGTGGCGGCTGGCGGTGATCGGTGGTGTGTCCGGCGGTGGTGGTTGTGTATTCAATTTATAGTGAATCACATGTCTTTCGTGACTTGAAACACATGTGATTCGAAGTAATATGCTCGTCTATAGTTTGGAACCTCTGTTTTTAGTAAATCACATGTGTTTCGCCTTTTGAAACACATGTGATTCGTAGTTCGTGTGCTCTCCTGCTTTTAGAACTCCTTTTTTTAGTGAATCACATGTGTTTCATGACTTGAAACACATGTGCTTCGGAGTAATATGAACGTATGTATTTTTGGAAACCCTGTGTTTAGTGAATCACACTTTTGAAACACATGTGATTCGTAGTTCGTATGCTCCCTTGCTTTTAGAAACTCATGGGTTTAGTGAATCACATGTGTTTCGTGACTTGAAACACATGTGATTAAAAGTTATATGCTCGTTTGTATTTTGCAATACATGTGTTTTACTGAATCACGTGTTTCAATACATCAATACTCCCCCCCCCCATTATCACCAGCACCTTCACTGTCAGCCACCACCACCGCCGCCGGCCACCAGCGGCGGCGATCGATGGCCGGAGGTGGTGGTCGGCAGTGGTGACTGGCGGTGGTGGTGGCCGTGACTTGAAATGCATGTGTTTGAAACACATGTAATTTGATCTTGATAATTTTAATCTAATGACTAGGATTTATTCCTTAAGACTTTAAAATTTTGGTGGACCTCTTTAAAGACAACTCTATCTTTTACGAATGTACAATTTTGTTTTACTTTTAAGATGATTGTCAAGCCATTAATCTGTAGCTGTATACCCGTAAAGCTAAGTGTATTAATTTATAAAAAAAACTTCACATATTCTTAACATAATTCACAACGAACAAATAGTTTATGCTTTATTACCACGTAAGGTAAATTTGGACAAGTAGTTATGCACGGCACGACATCAATTGTCGTTATTCATTATTAGCAAAAGAGAAAGCGCCCATAACAAGTTTTGATGAGAAGTAATTCGTATTTTGTGTCCGGACATTTATAGACTGACAAATAATGATATATATAATTGTTGATTCAAAACAACTTAAACTATATATTTGTAATGAAAATTCACACAATCTTCGTCATTCATTGGTCATTTAAATCATTAGTAATTGAATATGGATTATAATTGGTGACATATTAAATGATTACGTGACCATTGAGAGGTAATATATATACCACAATAACATAGTTCACTTACAATATTAGACAAGTCTTAAAACAAACTATATAAAAATACCAAAACATAGGTTATATTTTGTGTAGTAACTTTTTGTAACGACCCGAAATTTGTAAATAAATAAAATATGTAAAAATATGATAATTATGGATAAATCATATAAAACACGTGGAAATTGGTTTCGTGTCGTTTGGACACCGTACGGGAAAGTTATGGGCGAAACCGGGTCAAGACACTTGATGAAAAGTGCAGCCCTGCTGCCTTAAGGAGTTCGCGACGCGAACTATGGATCGCGATCGGGAACTAGCTCCAGGGAGTTTGGCCTTTTATCGCGAAGAAGTTCACGCCTGCTTAACGATCGCGAACTATGGAAATCGCAGAGTTAGCGACGCGAACTATTGTCGCGTCGTGATCTTGTGTCTGGCAGCATTAAAGTCGGGATTTGGCTCATTTATTGCATTTGTGAACCCTAGTTTTTCTCTCTTCAAGTGTGTGAACGTTTTTGAGTGTAAAGCATCGTTTGGAGCCGAATTCTTGGTCAAATCTTGTGATTCTTCACTCCTAGTTGAAGATTTGAGGTATATCTTCAATCCTTTGTAGTTGTAGCTTTAGATCTATGGATTTAGAAGCTTGGGGTTGAAACCCTAGTTCTTGGGGTTATGGGTTATGGTGATATAAATGGTGTATACACTTAATAGATGGTATATTAACAAGGGAAACAAGTGTATGATTATGATTTGTAGGAATCTTAAGGGTTGGTTAAACCTAGGGTTTGGTAAATCACCATATTTGGGGGAAATGGATTGATGGGTGTTATCTAGAGGTAGATGAACACATTGGTAGTAGTTTTTGATGATAATCTTGTTGTGATAATTGTTTTAGACATTCGGTGATGTATTGAAGTGGTCAAATTGTGAGCAAGGAACCGGCGGAAAGAATACGGTTAAAGCATCTTTGTTGCTAATGTGAGTGCGTGTGGAATTTACTGAGTACATAGCCCTTTTAAATATTTTCATTACTTGTGTTATGTTCTATTTGCTTAATTGTGTAGACTAGTAGTTGATAGTTAGTTATACCGATGATAGTATTGAACTAACTTGTTTGATGATGAAAGTGATAGCCGAGAGCTAGATTGGCATAACCATAGGGTTATGAAGAGATTGAGATGATGTGATGATACGGGAGACTCCCCGATCATGAGGTGTGGATTGAGGGGCAGTTGGGATGGAATTCCCATCGACTCTTCCACGTTAGTAGTCTTACTCATTGGACGTATTCTGGTGGGCAAGGCAGGTATCGGTAGCGTGGGCGATCCTATTGTCGGTACCTTGTTTCTAGTTAGCTCGGGGGCGACCCGATAACTAGATATGTATGTGGTTCTAGCTAGTTCGGGGGCGACCCGATAGCTAGACGTGATTGCTAGATAAGCAAGGTTGATAGGGTCACACTAGGGTGACTAGACTGGATAGTTGGATATATATATGTATATTGATTGGTTATATGAAACGTGACATTTCATTTTATTATCGGGTCTAAACCCATGTAGCTCACGAGACGTTTTTGTCTCACGTACTCCTTGTTTTGTTTTGCTATGTACTCAGGTTCGGGATCGAAGGCTTAGGTACGCATGGATAGAGATGCGGGACCTAGATTAGAAGAACACTAGATTGGATTTAGTCTTAGCTTGGTTATGATCTATTTTGTAACACCTACTTTCATACTCTGATTTCATACCAAGGTTTTTGTAAATCCAAATTGAGGATGTTCTTCTATTTATAAAAATGTTTTATTTTGGCCAATATTTGGTATTAAAATTTGAGGTGTTACAACTTGGTATCAGAGCTATAGTTTAAGTGAATTAGGTTGGATGACCATCCTAGTCTTAGACTGTAGCATTAGGAATATGAGATTCCTTAAGATCATAGGTTGGCCTTGAGACTTTATATTAAGTTTAGGGTTGAACCTAGGGGACCGATGAAATTTGATATGATTATGGATATTGAGTCTTATGAGACTAATGGGTTGTACACAAGGTACTAAATGTTTAATGTCTTTCGTATAGTCTTGATCGAAAGCAATGGTGAACACTCGTAGAAGTGGGAAAGCCCCGGAAAACCGGGAGGAAGAGATACCTCATGTAGAGGTTGTGGTTGAAAAGGAAAGTCAACCGTCGATGCATCGGGTGGTTGAGTCGGAGGTCGGAGCTAATAGAACTCCGATAACCATGGCGGATCTCCAAACTATTATCGATCAAATCAAGGGAACGGTGGCCGAAGAAGTGCACCGTATTATTGGAGACCGTGAAAGGTCGGGTGGAGAACGCGAATCCGAGGCTAGATCGGAGGAGAGAACCGGGGGTAGTGGCACCGGAGAGGGGAAATCCTCCACGGGTGGCCAAAGTGATGCTAGGGCAAAGCCCGAGGTGAAAGAAGGTTGTTCGTTTAAATCCTTCATGGCTTGTAAGCCAAATGTGTATACGGGTAGTTCGGACCCGAAGGTAACGATGAGGTGGATCCGGGAAACCGAGAGGGTGATCGGTAGTAGTAAGTGTAAGGATGCCGATATGGTGACGTATGCGTCACAATTGTTAAAAGAAGATGCGATGGTTTGGTGGGACATCGTGTATGAGACCCTAGGGAGAGAGGTGATTGAGAAGATGTCGTGGGACGAGTTCACCACGCGATTGAAAAAGAAATTTTGTCCCGAAAGGGATTTGGAAAAGATGCACGAGAAGTTCGTGACCCTCAAAAAGGGTGATATGTCGATTGAAGAATACTCGAGAGAGTTCACGGGATTGCTCCCGTTTGTTGCTAAAACCTACTCGGATGAGAGGTTGAGAGTGGTTCGGTATGCAAGTGGGCTACCGTGGGATTATCAGTTGGAAGTAAAGAGGGCGGTTTCACTTGACGAGGTCATTAGTGCCGCCCGGGGTGTTGAGGAGGTGAATGAGGCAAGTGTTGCCGAGAGGGCCCATGTGGGCGAGAAAAGAAAAGCCGAGAGCGGCTCTAGTTCGTTCAAGAAAGGGAAGTTCACTTCGAGCTTCTCTAAGCAAGGTAGTGTTGGCTCGTGTAAGAAATGCGGGAAAAATCATACCGGCATATGCCGAGGAGAGCCGAAATCTTGTTTTAGTTGTGGGAGGGCGGGGCACATAGCCTGAGATTGTAGGGCCAAGTCGATGGCCGATGTTGAGTGTTTCTCGTGTCACGAAAAGGGGCACTATAGCAATGCGTGCCCAAAGAAGGGGACCGAATCGATGGTGTCCACGGTTCAAAAGAAGGTGGAGCCGGCTAAGGTGAAGGGGCGATCCTTCCAACTCACTCGGGAGGAGGCGAAGGAGGCACACGATGTGGTGTCAGGTACTTTATTCATTAACTCCTTGCCAACTCATATTTTGTTTGATTCGGGTTCCAATTATTCGTTTGTGTCTTATGAATTCGGTTGTAAATTGAATGTGCCGTCCGAGATGTTATATGAGGTTTATGAGATAGAGGTAGCCGACGGGAAAACGTCTATGGTTAAATGTATTTATAGAAATTGTGAAATAGAAATAGACGGTAGAAAGTTTAAGGTGGATTTGTTGCCCATGGGAATTAGGGCGTTTGATGTGGTTATCGGTATGGATTGGTTGGGTATGCACCAAGCCAAGATTTTGTGTGGAAAGAAAATAGTGTCGATTAGGACACCCGAGAAGGAGAAAGTGTATGTGTATGGGGAGAAACGACATCACATGCCTAATGTGATTACCGCCATTAAGGCGAGGAAAAGTATATCGAAAGGTTGTGCATCGTTTATTGCATATGTGTTAGATGGGCGAAAGGAAAAGAAGTCAATGGATGATGTCAAAATTATTCGGGATTTCCCCGAGGTATTTCCCGATGACTTGCCCGGTTTGCCACCGGAGAGACAAGTCGAATTTAAAATTGATTTAGTGCCGGGGGCGACGCCGATTGCTCGTGCTCCCTATCGTTTAGCTCCCACCGAGATGCGGGAATTGATGACCCAATTGCAAGATTTATTAGACAAAGGTTTTATTCGTCCGAGTTCGTCACCGTGGGGTGCACCGGTGTTATTTGTTAAAAAGAAAGACGGTTCGATGAGAATGTGTATTGACTACCGAGAGTTGAATAAGGTAACTATTAAGAACAGTTACCCGTTGCCGAGAATTGACGACTTATTCGACCAATTGCAAGGTGCTAGTTACTTCTCGAAGATCGATTTGAGGTCGGGTTATCACCAAGTTCGGGTGAAAGAAGGCGACACCGAGAAGACGGCTTTTCGTACACGTTATGGTCATTATGAATTTCTAGTGATGCCGTTTGGTCTTACAAACGCGCCGGCTATTTTTATGGATTTGATGAATCGGGTTTGTAAACCGTTTCTTGATAAGTTTTTGATCGTGTTCATTGACGACATTTTGATTTATTCGAAAACCGAAGAAGAACACGAAGGTCATTTGAGGCTTGTTCTAGACGTGTTGAAACGGGAGAAGTTGTATGCTAAATTTTCAAAGTGTGAGTTTTGGTTGCGGGAAGTGCAATTCTTAGGTCACGTGGTGACGTGTGATGGTATTAAGGTTGACCCGTCCAAGATTGAAGCGGTGTCAAATTGGGAGCCTCCGAGGACTCCTACCGAGGTTAGAAGTTTTCTTGGATTGGCCGGTTATTACCGAAGGTTTATACAAGACTTCTCGAGAATCGCGATTCCACTCACGAAGTTAACGAGAAAAGGTGAGAAGTTTGTGTGGGAAAAGAAGCAAGAAGAGGCGTTTAAGTTGTTAAAAGAAAAGTTATGTAACGCGCCGATCCTTACGTTACCGGATGGTATGGAGGATTTTGTGGTTTATAGTGACGCGTCGAATCAAGGGCTCGGTTGTGTATTGATGCAAAGAGGTAAAGTGATCGCGTATGCCTCGCGACAATTGAAGAATGCGGAATTGAGGTACACGACACACGACTTGGAGTTGGCGGCGATTATATTTGCCTTAAAATTGTGGAGGCATTATTTGTATGGTACTCGGTGTACGTTGTACACGGATCATAAAAGTCTACAATACGTGTTTACTCAAAAAGATCTTAATATGCGACAAAGAAGGTGGATCGAGTTGATTGCCGATTATGATTGTGAAATTGTGTATCACGCGGGTAAGGCGAATGTGGTGGCCGATGCCTTGAGCCGAAAGGTCTATGAAAAACCGAACCGAGGAATTTTATCATGTATAGAAGTTGTCTCGAGCATCATCGAAAGAATCAAGAATGCCCAACGAGAGGTTATGGGAAAGGACGAGTTAAGACAAGAACGGTTAGGTAAGAACCAACATTTTCTCGAAAATGCACAAGGGTTGAAGACCGTAGGCGGTCGTATTTGGGTTCCTAAGTTCGGTGGTATCCGAAAAGAGTTGTTGTATGATGTGCACAAGTCGAAGTATTCGATTCACCCGGGAAGTACAAAGACGTACCAAGATATGAAACGGGTTTATTGGTGGCCCGGAATGAAGGCGAGAGTGGCCAAATTTATCTCTAAGTGTGCCACGTGTGCACAAGTGAAAGCCGAGCATCAAGTACCATATGGGGTAGCTCAATCTTTGGTTGTACCGGCCGGGAAGTGGGAAGATATAACTATGGATTTCATAGTAGGTTTACCGAAGACGAGTAGAGGCCACGATGCCATTTGGGTCATAGTTGACCGGTTGACCAAGAGTGCGTTATTTTTAGCCATTCGGGAAACGTCGCCACTTGAGAAGTTGGCTAAGTTGTATGTTGATGAGGTAGTTCGACTCCACGGGGTTCCGTTATCGATTGTTTCCGATAGGGACGCGAGGTTTACCTCGAGATTTTGGCGGTCATTACAAGAAGAGTTGGGTACAAAGTTGCGGTTGAGCACGGCTTATCACCCACAAACCAATGGTCAAAGTGAAAGAACGATTCAAACGGTTGAAGACATGTTGAGATCGTGTGTGCTAGATTTCGGTGGTAAATGGGATGAACATTTACCGCTAGTCGAGTTCTCGTATAATAATAGTTATCACCCGACTATTAAGATGCCGCCTTATGAGGCGTTGTATGGAAGAAAATGTAGAACTCCATCTTGTTGGTTGGAAGCGGGAGAGACGAAACTCACGGGTCCCGAGATCGTGAGAGTGACAAATGAGAAGATCGGTATTATTCAAACCAACATGAAAGTTGCCCAAGATAGACAACGAAGTTATTCGGGTTTGAAGAAAAGGCCATACGACTTGGATGTCGGTGATATGGTCATGTTGAAAGTGTCACCTTGGAAAGGTGTAATGCGGTTTGGTAAGAAAGGGAAGTTAAGTCCAAGGTATGTTGGACCGTTTAAAATATTGAAACGGGTCGGGCTTCAAGCTTTTAAGTTGGAACTTCCACCCGAGCTTCAAGGTGTGCATGACACCTTTCACGTGAGTTATTTGAAAAAGTTTATCGGGGAAGTTGAAAATATCATTCCGTTGCAAGAGTTGCGGGTTGACGGCCCGAACCGGTTGATTGAGGAGCCCGAGGCTATATTAGAAACGAAAACAAAGAAGCTTCGGAATAAGGAGATCGAGTTGGTGTTGGTCAAGTGGAAGCATTCACTTGGGCCGAATTTGACTTGGGAAGTCAAAGACGAGATTCGGAAGAGGTACCCGGATTTCGTGAACTATGATGAGATTCCGAGGACGGAATCTTCTTAAGGGGTAGATAGTTGTAACGACCCGAAATTTGTAAATAAATAAAATATGTAAAAATATGATAATTATGGATAAATCATATAAAACACGTGGAAATTGGTTTCGTGTCGTTTGGACACCGTACGGGAAAGTTATGGGCGAAACCGGGTCAAGACACTTGATGAAAAGTGCAGCCCTGCTGCCTTAAGGAGTTCGCGACGCGAACTATGGATCGCGATCGGGAACTAGCTCCAGGGAGTTTGGCCTTTTATCGCGAAGAAGTTCACGCCTGCTTAACGATCGCGAACTATGGAAATCGCAGAGTTAGCGACGCGAACTATTGTCGCGTCGTGATCTTGTGTCTGGCAGCATTAAAGTCGGGATTTGGCTCATTTATTGCATTTGTGAACCCTAGTTTTTCTCTCTTCAAGTGTGTGAACGTTTTTGAGTGTAAAGCATCGTTTGGAGCCGAATTCTTGGTCAAATCTTGTGATTCTTCACTCCTAGTTGAAGATTTGAGGTATATCTTCAATCCTTTGTAGTTGTAGCTTTAGATCTATGGATTTAGAAGCTTGGGGTTGAAACCCTAGTTCTTGGGGTTATGGGTTATGGTGATATAAATGGTGTATACACTTAATAGATGGTATATTAACAAGGGAAACAAGTGTATGATTATGATTTGTAGGAATCTTAAGGGTTGGTTAAACCTAGGGTTTGGTAAATCACCATATTTGGGGGAAATGGATTGATGGGTGTTATCTAGAGGTAGATGAACACATTGGTAGTAGTTTTTGATGATAATCTTGTTGTGATAATTGTTTTAGACATTCGGTGATGTATTGAAGTGGTCAAATTGTGAGCAAGGAACCGGCGGAAAGAATACGGTTAAAGCATCTTTGTTGCTAATGTGAGTGCGTGTGGAATTTACTGAGTACATAGCCCTTTTAAATATTTTCATTACTTGTGTTATGGTCTATTTGCTTAATTGTGTAGACTAGTAGTTGATAGTTAGTTATACCGATGATAGTATTGAACTAACTTGTTTGATGATGAAAGTGATAGCCGAGAGCTAGATTGGCATAACCATAGGGTTATGAAGAGATTGAGATGATGTGATGATACGGGAGACTCCCCGATCATGAGGTGTGGATTGAGGGGCAGTTGGGATGGAATTCCCATCGACTCTTCCACGTTAGTAGTCTTACTCATTGGACGTATTCTGGTGGGCAAGGCAGGTATCGGTAGCGTGGGCGATCCTATTGCCGGTACCTTGTTTCTAGTTAGCTCGGGGGCGACCCGATAACTAGATATGTATGTGGTTCTAGCTAGTTCGGGGGCGACCCGATAGCTAGACGTGATTGCTAGATAAGCAAGGTTGATAGGGTCACACTAGGGTGACTAGACTGGATAGTTGGATATATATATGTATATTGATTGGTTATATGAAACGTGACATTTCATTTTATTATCGGGTCTAAACCCATGTAGCTCACGAGACGTTTTTGTCTCACGTACTCCTTGTTTTGTTTTGCTATGTACTCAGGTTCGGGATCGAAGGCTTAGGTACGCATGGATAGAGATGCAGGACCTAGATTAGAAGAACACTAGATTGGATTTAGTCTTAGCTTGGTTATGATCTATTTTGTAACACCTACTTTCATACTCTGATTTCATACCAAGGTTTTTGTAAATCCAAATTGAGGATGTTCTTCTATTTATAAAAATGTTTTATTTTGGCCAATATTTGGTATTAAAATTTGAGGTGTTACACTTTTAGGGTGTAAATACCATTTCCCTTTATTTATCTTATTATCTATGTGGAAAATATTAAGAAAATATAAAATAAAGTTAATGTATGATGAGGTCAGTGTACTTTTATATATACTAGGTTAAAACCCGCGCGGTGCGGCGGGCTGCGAACTAAATGATACTGGCGATTCAAAGTTCATTCGTAACATATTTTTATAACGAATACAATACATAAGCATGAAAACTGTGTATAAAATAGAGGTAACCTGATAAACCTAATTAAGTCTAAAATAAAGGGAAGACATGTCTGTTTATGCGTGTTACTCATCATGTAAAACCTCTCGATACACCACGTTTGTTGTGTAAACTCCGTCGAGATTAATTTTTTTTGCTGGAGTTACCAATACTTTGTATTGTCACGTGAAATTCCTCTTGAATGGTTACGTTGCCCATGCGAGACCACCGATTCCGGCAGATAAACGCCCACGTTTGAAATTTTCTGTCCTTGGGCTTTGTTGATTGTCATTGCAAAGCTTAGCGAGCAAATATCCTTAGATTACACATTGTTTCTTACGATGTAATGGGTCAAATATGTCAAAAGTCCTGAAAGTAAGGAGAAATATATCGATTGAGATTTCTGTATTCCTATGTTTTGACATAGATCTTTAAATAGTTCTTTCATCAATGACAACACAAAGACGTGCATCTCTTATAAGCAAGTAGTTCTTTACCAGAGTTTTAATACCAAATATCTACAAATCAAATTAAATAAATAAAAAGTTTTGAGTTCCATGATATTGAAATAAATTATAATCTGACAAAAGATTACTCACTTTATATATAGTCAACTTAGGGAAAAAGCCAAACATTTTACAACATCTTCATTCTCGTTACCAAAGTATGTGCATGTAGCTAAGTAACATATTTTTAAAATCATCTTGGTTTTTGCAAGTGCCCTCAACTTGTCATAGGTCTTCACTTATTATTGACCAGTTTAACCACTTCCAAATAAGAAAACATTTATCAGAATCATACTTATCACAAATTGGGTCGGGTCATAACTCCATTTAGATCGAGATAGAATTTTAAGTAAAACTTTAAGGGGGCGTTTGGCTCGAAATAATTTTCTGTAATGTAATTAAATTCGGTTAGAATTGAATTCGGTTGTAACTAAATATGGTTACGCGTTTGGCTACTAAAATTTTGATTGGAATTCAAATCAATTCTTATGCATTTTTAAAAACGTTTTTAGATCCTTTTTTTTAAAATTTATTATTTATTATTTATTATTTTATTATTATTATTTTATTTTATAATTTTTTTTTTTTAAAAATTTTCTTACAACATTAAAAAAAATTTAATTTATTATTATTATTTTCTTGGTTTAAATTTTTTTTTATTATTTTATTAATTTTTTTAAAATTTGTTAAACGATTTTAAAATTTGAAGCATACAAAATATTCAAATTTGTTAGTTTACTAAAGGACCGTAATTGAATTCATAGGGTGCTGGCACGAAATTCAATTACAACGAATATCGTAATTCGAATTTACGTCGTAAATGAATTACGAAAAAAAAGTTCATCCAAACGTACCTCCGTAATGTAATTGAATTACAGTTACGGAGGATTACGTCAAAATGAACGGGTCCTAACAATTTGGTTGGTAATTTAGCCACATCTAGCCACTTCAAATTGGTTGAAATTAAAATCAAATTTTATTTTTCACAATTAATTAGGATAAATTACATTCAGCTAAAATGATTTTTTGATAATGATTGCAAGTAAACTGTTATAAATTATAAACTTAAAACTCAATACAAAAAATAGGGCTTCAAAATGTAAATTGTTATCAATATATCGAGTTTCCTGGACAGCGCGTCAATGAAGTAAGCTAAGGAAGAGATACTGTTCTGATAAGTGTCATCGAGCTGATGAAGAAAGACGCCCGGTAAACCGGAAGAGTGCACTTTGGCGACGGCATTGGTGCCCCTATTCTCGTCTCTTGCAGTCAGCACTACATCAAAATGATCGGCCAATTGCTTGCATATTTCAAAAAACTGTGAATGCTAAAAGACCTATAAAAAGTAAAACAAGGAATACATTTACATACAAAAAACAATGATTAAAAACCTCATATAAACATGATGATTAAAAAATACATTTTTTTTAAGAATCAAACATGTCCATGTTCTGTCATATTCATTCATTGGGGAGGAGTACTCAGTAACGGAGAACTGACGGGTAAGGTAAGACTTCTCTTGCTATGTATTAATATTCGGTTGGAACAATCTACATAATCATAAGACAAATGTCATATTATAATAACAAAAATTTAATATTATTTCAAATTCTAATGAAAACCATACCTTCCATATATTTGTATCTAAACAATACGCATGATGATATAAAACTCAGATTATAACGATTAATAAAAACCTTACCTTCTATATATATGTATCTAAATCCACTTTGTGTTTTCCAGCAACCATATCAATAACATATATACTCAAAACTGACCAAAATACAAATGTGAAATTATTAGAATTATATAACGATAATTATGTAAAATTAAACATGGGCGGTAATTTGACTACATAATTGCTAACCTTGACATGTAAAGAATAGATTAATAAAATCCAATTGGGCCCGATTAGCATCCACTCTAATCATACACACATATATTCCTCATCAAGTTTCATTTTTCTTCTTTTATGACCTTTTTCTCCTCCCAAAAATAAAAATAAAAAACATTATATCAGTAAATCTTACATAAATTATTTATAATTATACACATCAAGGGCAACGGGATGATTACCATGAGAATAGAGGAAGTAATGAACCATACATGAAGATTTTACTTGAACACATTTGGTACCTTGGAATACTAAGTATATGATTATCCTTCTCAATACTCATTAGTTGTCTTCCTCTTGGGGCTATAGATCTCGGTAGCCATGGGTTTTTAAGTTTAAAATCTAAAACTAAAATCAATTCAATTAAATTGATCAAGATTATTGGATAAAGCTAAATTTAAAGAAAAAAAATTAGATAAAAATATGTACCTTTCTTTCGTCTGTTGATGTCTAAAAACAAAAAAAAAAAAAGGTATAAGAAAGAGGTCTGAAAGTGAAAAATGATGGAATTAAAGATACACCTATACACATTTATAAAACCGTAAATAGACTCACAGTAACACATTTGATATGTAAACTGAAATGGATGAGGTATATTAGAAAGATTTTAATACAATCAATATATTTTGAAAATCACGCGGAGGAAATAATAGTATTTTAGAAAACTGATAAGCAAATTAATTGTGGTCAAACGGTTTTGAATTAAAATGAAGCCAATTAAAATAAAGTCAATGTGTTTTAATTGTGGCATAAAATGCGTTAATTAAAATACGTTTTAATTGTGGTATATTTAATACCCATTACTTTTTAAAATGAAGTCAATGCAACAATTTAAAAGGTTTTAATGCAAGAATTGATGGGTGTTTAATTGGGGCGGAATAGATCGGCTTTGCAAAAAGATAAATTGTAACAGTCAACACACACTTATGATGCTTAAGGAGGCTAGTACTTAATTAGTAGTACCTTACAAATCTGTCAAGCAGGAACAAATATAGTTTGTTATGTTTTTGGTCAAACCAAACATATTCAACGCGAACAAATTTGCATTTGTACCAGTACTGAGGATAGCAGAGGTCTTCAAAGTTTTCAATCGGTACATATCCATCAAATTCCTTTGAAAGAGAAGCCAAAAAATATTAGTTAACATCGAATTTATGATTTTTAAGTAAGAATTTGAAACTCTGAATTTAGTCAAATAGACGTTACCTCTAATTCTTCAACTGGTCATGGCAGTGCATGGAGCACTGAAGCACCATATTGGGTGATTAAAGCCATAAAAAAGATAATATGATTGTAAGTTTTCACCTCGTTTGTAGGTTGCACAATAACCATATTTCATAAGTTGATGGAGTATATATATATATATATATATATATATATATATATATATATATATATATATATATATAGTGAAGGATTATATTGAGAACCCTGATTTTAAAAAGAACTCTGAGAACTTTTAATTAACTAATATAGACCATTAGATTTAAGATTAACGGTTAAGATCTATTAGGATATATTCGTAAATAATAATAATCTTATTTTTGATAACAATTAATTGAAAAGGTGAGATAGTAATTTTAATAAATATCTTGTTTCTCACGCTCTCTCCAGTCTCCCCTCTCCACTTCAAATTAGGAATCTTCCCAATTTATTTCGTATAGTAATCGTTTCCAAAAGAAAAAACGTAAAGCAAACCCTAATGAAAAACCGCCGCCCCTCCGACCACTTGCCGCCTTGGTGTTTCCGGTCAATTGTCGTTGTGTAAAACAGAAGTCTGGTCACTTGGTGCTTCCGGTCACTTTCTTTCGATCGAAGCATGTATCTGAGCTTTATGTGAAGGGTTCCATCGAAGAATGTGTCGACGACATTTAGATCGGGCGAAGAATGTATTGGACGTCGATCGCAAGCAATCATCAATGCGTCGATTCAGACGGTGATGTGCCTGACGTGAATCAGTAGTCGATGCAAAGAATGTATCGGCCACCATTAGCAAGCAATCGACGAAGAACTCAGGTTTTTTTTTTTTAATTCTACATTCATACAAGTTTGGATTTTTAATTGGGTGTTTGTGTAGATTTCATGATTTGAGGAATTCCAAATGAATGAATCAGAACTTGATTTAATTATAAGATCAAACTGAGGATTTTGTGTATTGGCCTTATAATTGATTTGGGTCTTGAAGGTATACGTTCTAGCTAACATTCATCTGTATCTCAGATAATTTACAAAAATAATGACATAATTTATCAATTAACATGAATTTAATGTACAAAATATAGATATTTGTTGCGAAAGTTTTTTATTTGGATGCACACTGTATAGAGGAAATAGATGCTCAGAGAATATTACTTTAATCATAGATTCTTTTCAAGCAAAACATTACTATTTGATATGTAATCTTTTTTATATGTATCGTGTTATCAATATTTGTATATGATGTTATTTTTATATTATGTTATCAGGGAAAAACTTTTTTGTTTCTTTTTTATTAATAATTTGAATAAATTTTCAATGTAAAACTCGAGTAATGAAATGTTGCATTCCTTATTGAAGATGAAGGAATTATAAAAGGTGTTTATGTGTAACTAGATCATGTATTTGGAATCTTGTAGTAGTAGATCATGTATTTGGATTCTTGCAATAATTGAATGTGTAACATTAATGTTCTTGATAAGTTTGCATATATGTTCTTGATTAGTTTGTATATGTATTCTTGATTATATATGTTTTTTATGTGTTGCAGTGAAAGGTACAAGGAAAATTGACAATTTACACAAGTGAGAAAAGAGGAAATGAGTATGTTGTATTAGAGTATATAAAGAAGAAAGTTGCTTCAAAAGGGGATTCAATTGCACGTCATCAACCATTTGAATACATATATTGTTTTTTTTTTTTTTTAAATTTGACTTTTGTATAAATAAGTTCATTATGTATGTATTATGTATGCTCTAACAATTTTGTAAAATTTGGATATTGATTTCGTTTGTTAAACATGTTTTTTTATTTTACATATATGTTCAGTATATATGTAAACCTGCTAAATAACATATATGCAAAATCAACTTGACATATATGAACAATTTAATTGCATCACTAATTACAAAAAAAAAAAAAAAACATATGTGCATCACCACCGGCTTGACAAAAATGACAAAGTAACAATATAATTTTTCAAAAATAATTTCTAAATTTTAGGAAATTTTCAAAAAAGGAAAAAAAAGATTTTGTGTAAAATGTCGTAAATACCCCTAAATAATTAATATGCATTAAATAAATGAAAATTAATTTACTAAATTCTTATTGGTTAATAATAGTTCTCAGAGTTCTTTTTGAAATCAGGGTTCTTAATATAACTCGACCCTATATATATATATATATATATATATATATATATATATATATATATATATATATATATATATATATATATATATATATATATATATATATAGCTTAGAAAAAAAACGTAAAATTCAATATATCTCTACTATATAAAAAAACGCACATCATAAATGAAAAAACGCATGCTTTCAATGTAAATCGTATTATCTAAACGCATGAATTCAATGTAAAAAAACGCATGCTTTCAATATATCTCTACCATGGAGAGATTTGTGATTTAAAATCGTAAAAAAAAATAGGACGGAGTGATATAAACCGCATGATTTCAATGTTAAAATTTAATATACAAAAACACACGTTCAAGTAATTTACATTTACTGATTATTGTTTCTAAAATAAAAAGAAAAAAACGATTCTCAATTAATGGTTATAATGATTTCCGTTTGCACATTGAAAGCATAGTGTGTTAATGTTTCGTTTGTGTACCAAATATTTGATGTGGTGTAGTGGTAAGGTTCATAAATGTGTTTCTAGAGAGCTCAAGTTCGAAACCTGTTAAAAGCTTTTTTTTTTTAATTATGATGTGGGTTTAAGACCTTCCAGAAATGACAGTCCTGTTTTAAGACCTGCTAAAAGTAGAAAGGCATTCCTCTATTATATATAGTAGAGATAAAAAAAAGTCTGTTCATTATACTCTTTAAAAATTTCTTAAATAATTGTAGTAAGTTGTTGTTAGGTTGAAGGCTCGTGATCTAAGTGTAATACAATGCCTTAAATAAAAAGTAGTATAATGGGTAATGTAATTATTTTTTTTGAAAAGTACGAATAATTACGAAGTGTGTTAACCCATATTTGTAAATATTTAAATATAATAATGATGAATTTGGAGGATAAAACAAATTCTTGAAAGAACAATGGTATTGAGTCATACTCCCTCCGTCCCACAAAAAACTTCTCATTTCATTTTTGCACAAGTTTTAAGGTAATAGTTAGTGGTGGGGTATTGGTAATATATTTGATTAAAATATAAGATTGATTTGGAGATAGAAAGATAGTTAGTGGATAATAAGTAGTGGGGTCTCTAGTAATAATAGTATTTTATTATGTGGAGCTCATCATATGTAGCAAATGGGAAGTTTTTTGTGGGACAAAAATTTAAGATGAAATATGAAATTTTTTGTGGGACGGAGGGAGTACTATTTAATCTACTCATAATCCAACTCATTAGATGAATATATGTATCAAAATCAAGAGATAATATTATGAGAGATAATTATTAAATTATACATGTTACTTTATCGAATGAGTAGGACTATAAATAAAAAAAATTTATTTCTCTTAAATACCAAAGAATATCAGCCTTAACAATAATTTGAATAGAATGATGTGTACATCATACTATATCTTTTGCAAAATGCCATCTGTCTAATTTCTTAGCAGAACCTACACTTCCAAGATTACCATTATGAACCAAACATTCGATATGTTGTCATCCCAATTTTCACATGCTAAAGTCATTTCCTTTTGAATATGTTACTTTACCCTTTAGAATTCGTAAATCGTAAAATGGGGGAAAAGTTCATGTGTTACTTTACCCTTTATCTTATTACTATATAAAGCATTTAGGCCTACCTCATTAGGCAAGTTTAAGGAGCTCTTTAAACTTGATTTTAAGGACCTTTCCACTTTTGTTAGTTAGTTCTCTAACTTAAAAAAAAAACGCGGCTAATAAGATTCGAACCAAGACCTCTCCTAACTTATCACTATGTGTTAACCACTTGCTATACATTACACTTTGGTAACACCACCCACACTTAATAACAAAAGTTTGTTACTCGAAAACCATTTTACCCAATAATATTAAATATACGACGCTGTAAATCATCAACTCTTACCAAAATCCACATTTCCGTTTAATTATTTATTTCTAGCAACAATTATTACCGTGTAAACGAACAACACTTGCTCGCCACGAAATATGGTTTCTGGGTACCCGCCGCCGCATTGCGCGGGTACCCTGCTAGTAATATTTGAAAGATGTTAGATGACGGTATGTTTTGATGATAAATATTTTTAGGCATATCTCAAGTGACAATTTACTTAACAAATTATTTTTATTATATGAGTGTCAGATCACTTTCTTCCCTATTAACAACTGACAGCTTATTGCCACAATATTTAACAATTAGATAACTTACACAATTTTTATGTAAAAAAATTCATTTGTGGCCTGGCCCTGGTCCAATAGCACTAAAAAATTGTAAGATTGACGGGTCCATGTTTTGACCCGCTACCCATTTGACCACACTATTAAGTCACATATAGGTACCATACTCTCATTCGAGTGTTAAATAAAATGATCGGTTATAAGGGTTCAATGTTTTTGTCATAAAAATGAATAGTTCTCACTCATGAATGTGATAAATTCTTATTTGGAGTCGGAATGGTACCCATGGGCCTCGCTGATAGTATTTAGTGCTTAGTAATATAGTCATGTACCATTTAATTGTATAACTTGGGCGTAGCCCAAATATAAGATTTCAATAGCCCAATTCATTGCTATATCATACTCTTATAGGCTCAATAGCCCAATTCATTGCTATATCATACTCTTAGAGGCTTATAGCTAGGCTGAATAAATCATCTAATCGTTTGAAAGAAAGAGAATAACTATTTAGTGCTTAGTAATCCTACCCTATATATGAGGTCTAAATTTGAAGAGGATTTGACACCATGGCAATTCCAAGCATTCCTATTCGTCCATAATGCCACTTGGAATTCCCTGATTGGTCCACGTCATTTGCACTAATACAAACGAATCTGGTACAGCTTACAGTCTACATTCATACGCTCCATATACGGCAAACGAATCTGGTACGGCTTACGGTCTACATTCATATGCTCCATATACGGCTTCCTACATACAAGGAAACAAATAAATAACTATTTAAAAGATCATACATACAAGGAAACAAATAAATATTTAAAAGATCAATCAGCGACTCAATCGTATTTATTCAGAAGTGATACACGACTCAATATAATTTCCATAAAACCGGCATTCTATGATTACGGCATAAAAAGCTGGATTGTGCAACGGAACCAGACTTCAGATATTACGGATTACGGCATAAAAAGCTGGATTCTTCATTTAATAAAATGCCCGTGTAACATTTCTTCATTTACCTTTTTTTTTTTTACAAAATCATCATCACATCTATCGATTATTATGTCATTTATAAATATATAAAGTTTTTGGACATTTTTCTACATACTAAAATTTACAGCATACCCGCCCATCGGGCGGGTTTTGTAGCTAGTATAGACATATAGTACCATACAAAGCAGTGAATGCTATTCTTTTTTGTACTTATTATTATATAAGCTCTTTAAATTGAATATACTAATATTCATTAATTCGGATTACATGTTGCAAGTTTTTCCAATTCGGACAGTTATAAGAGAAATGATAGTGTTGTATACTATTTGTTCGTACTTCAACATTTTAGCGTAATCAATTTCTCTGGTTATAATTAAAATATTACCATATGAGAATGATGATAAACAATTTAAATTGTTTTGTTTAGTAGAAGAGAATTAAATTTGGTTTTAATATGTAATTGATATTTTATGGGTTGAAATTCAATTGGCATTAACTTAACTTTATAAAAGTAAAATTATTAATTAAGGGGTAAGTTAATATGGATTTCTTTTAAACAAATAAAGGAAGTTATCGAATCCTTATTTCAGCAAGAGTAATGGTATTTAGGTCTATCATTTAGACCTACTCATAGGCCTACTCATTAGATGAAGACACGTGTCAAAATCAAGGGATAACATTAAGAGAGAGAATTAGTGGAATACACATGTCATCCTATCAAGTGGGTAGGCCTATGAGTAGGTCTAAATGGCTCGTAGTACCCCCTTTTCTTGATCCAGCCTTTTCTTAGCTTCGGTAGTGAATTAGGACTAAATATCATTTCTCTTTCAGCAAATCTCTAAAATTTAAGTATTCGGAAAGAGACATGATATTATCATTTGGTTCTACTTATAGTCATACTCACTTCATAGAATGCCATGTGTAATCTACAAATTCTCACTCTTAATATTATCCTTTGATTTTCACACATGTCTTTATCTAATAAGTAAGACTATGAGCATGACTAAATGATAGGATTAAATACCACTACTAATTCGGAAATGTATTTAACTTTTATGACATGTTATATGTTACTGTGAATTCTTATATTGTTGTTTATTAAAAATAATAATTTTGAACTGCATATTAAATTATTATTCGTTTAGTTGAGCAACAGGTTAATTTGCAAAATGCTCATCAAATTGATCCTTTTAATATAAATACAAAATTAAATATTAAGGGTAATTACCAATTTCTAACTCCATATAAACTCTTCCGAATTTCAGAAAGAAAATGTTGAAACGTAGAAGAAATTCAAAAGAAAATGGAAACTTAAAAATTCTCCCGAAAGACTACGTGTCACGATGTGATTGGATCAGATGACATGGAATGACACCAACATGCAATAAATGAAAATTAACTGAAATTTCATTACTGTAATTTATAAAGCGTGATCTTAAACGTACGCGCTCTCAGTTACTGTGCAAATCCATCGAACTACCATCGGAGACCACCGGAAGAAAGGGAACTGCTTTGGAACGACCACCGCCGGCGGTATAATCCTTTCGCCACTGATAATGATGAATTTTTCTTTCCGTATATATAACTTTGATTTGAAATGGCACGTCAACGATCCGCTGTTGTTTTGCCCTAGGTTTTCAAATTTACAAATGATTACGTGAATTTCTAATTTTTGAGTGGTAATTTATTTTTCAGGTCTAGGCAGGAACGGATCGACAGGGTTAGGGTTTTAAATCGATCAAACCTGTCTATCAATCTATATACCGCAGTTCGATTTCACGTGTTTAGTTCAATTGCGGTTAGTTTATTTTCAGCTTCCGTGTTCTAAGTTTGTGATTAGGCTATATTTTTCGTACTTCATTTGTGGAGATTTTCAGTTTTCGGTTAGAGTCTTTTTGGTTATAATTAGAATCTAGCATAGTTTCTTGTTTGCAAATGAGATCGTTTTAGAATGCCACTTGGCATTGGCTCTGTTTGTGTTCTCGCATGCTATCTTTTGACTTTCCTCGTGTTGGTTTTATTTTCTGATGGACAAAATCACATCGGTTATCTGATTTCAATCATCTACTCACCTTTCAGTATTTCACATACATAGTTATAAAGATATATACTCGTAAATGCAGGTCATAATCCAGTTCCAACTAGCAGCCAAAGATTCACTCGTTATCTTGAATTTCTTCCTAGAACACTTATTTGTAGCTGTAACAATGAAGAATGGTGAACGTGCTGCAAACATTGCTCTAGCAGGTCTAATTTTCCCCTCCAATATAAACAAATCTAATCTAATTATCTTAAACTTCAATACATAATTATCGGATTATTTATGTTTTTATTCTTTTATTACAGGTCTAACTCTAGCACCATTAGTTATGAAAGTAGATACAAACATAAATGTCGTATTGACCGCATGCCTCACAGTTTTTGTGGGTTGCTACCGTTCTGTTAAGCCTGCACCTCCTACAGTAAGTACCCAACTACCAAATTACTAACGGTTTTTTATTTTTGATTTTTTTTGTCTTTTTCATTTTAATTTACAATTACCCGAATCTTTTTCCCCTTTTCAGGAGACAATGTCTAATGAACATGCAATGCGTTTTCCCTTAGTTGGCAGTGCAATGTTGTTATCTTTATTCCTACTGTTTAAATTCCTATCAAAAGACTTGGTCAACGCAGTCTTGACTGGATACTTCTTTATTCTTGGAATCATCGCTCTTTCGTATGTTCTTTTTGTATGGATCATTCTTTGGTCTTTATTATTCCAACACAAATTATTTTCCTAATTTTATGTACTAATCATATTTATTGGATTTTTGATTTTTTTTTTTAAACATAGGGCTACACTTTTACCTGCAATTGGACGGTTTCTACCAACTAAGTGGAATGAAGACGTTATAATATGGCGTTTCCCGTACTTTCGATGTGTGTACTATTCTCTTTTTAGTTTTTACTTCCAGCTGCAAGAAATGTTTAAATCATAGGTTTTTTTTGCAGCTGTTTGATTATATTATTATGATGTGATATGCAGAATTATATGTTTATTTAAACATTTATTTAACAGCTTTGGAAGTTGAGTTTACAAGGTCTCAAGTTGTTGCTGCAATTCCTGGTACCTTTTTTTGCGCATGGTATGCTGCACAAAAGCATTGGTTGGCTAACAACATTTTAGGTCTTGCATTTTGCATTCAGGTTTGTTGAAATATCCTCTTTCTATTCTTTTTTATTAAATATAAGAATTTATTGTTGAAAATAATAAATTTAATACCCTTATTAATGTTTTTTATAACCTTATTAATATTTTGCAGGGAATTGAAATGTTGTCTCTTGGTTCTTTCAAGACTGGTGCTATTTTATTGGTAAAGGACGATATTAATTTAATTTAAATTAGGATTGCTAAATTATTTGATGATGTCATTGATGAAATCTGCAGGCTGGTCTTTTTTTCTATGATATATTTTGGGTCTTCTTTACACCTGTGATGGTCAGTGTTGCTAAATCATTTGACGCACCTATCAAGGTATAACAAAGTGAAATTTTGCTATTTTTATTTAATTTTCAGTTTCAGTTTTTATTTTTTTATATAATTAAAATTGATGGTTTTACTTTTACATCTGTCACCAGCTTCTGTTCCCTTCAAGAATTGCTGCACGCCCATTTTCCATGCTTGGTCTAGGAGACATTGTAATTCCGGGTATTATTTTAATTTAGTGATTTTAAGGTGTCTTTTTTCTTCTATAATTTAATGGAAATGTTTACTAATTTGCGTGTTTATTTTCAGGAATTTTTGTAGCTTTGGCACTGAGATATGATGTGTCAAGAGGGAAAGAGAGCCATTACTTCAAAAGTGCTTTTATGGGATATACAGTTGGTTTGATTCTTACTATTCTTGTAATGAACTGGTTTCAAGCTGCACAGGTTGGTAATCCTTAAATCTTGAAAAAAAGAAAAAAAGAAATGATATAATTACCTATTTGCTCTTTGTGATCATAAACAAAAAGAAGTTCATTTGATTTAGATGTGGCAATTTTGACCCATTTTTACACAAATGGGTTAATTTGGTATCGGTTTTATCTCTAACGGGCGGGTTAAGCTAAAAGATTTAACCAAAAAGTAAACGGGTTAAAAAAATTCATAAGTTGTCCGAAATGTATCCAGTCGCGTAAAATTTTCCAAGTTGTTTATTAAAAAAATTTGTTTTTTTTGCAATAATATAGTTTTATAGTTATAATCAACACATTAATTATTCATATATTAGTGGTTTTTTTGATAATCTAATTTTGGTTTGTTTTCAGCCGGCTTTATTATACATTGTACCCGGTGTTATTGGATTCTTGGCTGCTCATTGCCTATGGAATGGAGAAGTTAAACCGGTATGTGAATCATTGTTTTGACATATCAAAAATCCATTAATTTAAAATATTTAACAATTTTCATTTTGTGAATCATAGCATTGCAATTGATTGGATATATTTATATATATATATATGTTTGTGCAGTTGTTGGAGTTTGATGAGTCAAAAACAGATAGTTCAGAAGAGGAAACAAGCAGCAAGAAAATGGAGTGAGATATGGAAAGGATATAGTTATTTTTTTAAATTAGGGTTTTGCTCTAACATATGCAATTTTTATGGAAATTTATGATTTACTAGATTTTGCAGTCATCCTATCCTTTTGAACATCATAATTAAAATTTTCAACATTAATTATTAACTTTTTTAATCCTTTTAATTTTATATTATTATAAGGGTTTTACTAACCATTGCCCTTAGGGATAATAATGTACAAAGTGCTTAAGCAAAACTACCTTGAAGTGGTTAGTGAAATTCATGTGGTGGTTTTTATAGTTAATGTACAATAAGTCCAAGTTTTAATTTATCTATTAAGTATTGGTTATCAAAATCCTTATTGATGGTGGGAAATTCTTCGTATGTGGATTTACAGAAATAAAATAAAGAATTCTCCCTATAATACAATTTCCATTCAAAGTACACTGTTCATTACTAATGAAAACTCCGTTTGATTTTTTCTCCAATGATTCTCCATGTTGGAAATTATTACAGAACATCTCTAATACAAAACGGATGCTTGGTTGGAAACTTTTAAAGAAAACCCTTAAAATAGGGTCTGATTTTGTAAGTTTCTAGAAAATTTTACTTTTAGCCCTATAGTATATATTTACTAATGACAAAATAATTATAAATATTATCTTAGTTTAACTTTTAATAATTTAACATCTACTTTTTATCTTAATTTAACACCTACTTTTACTAAATAAACTTTTATTTCCAAAAACATTTATAAAAAGTTTATCAATATAAGATCAAATTCATGATTTTTGCATTATTTTGTAAATCACATAAATAAACGAAAAAAATGTCAAAAAGAATTAAGTGTTTTGGTAAATTTTATAAAAGATAAAATTTTAATGTAATATATCGAGCTTTTTATGTTTTATTTTAGAAAAACCCATAAAATGCCACCAGAATGTTTTAGTCTTTTATATATTTGAATATTAATTAAAAATATTGTATGTATTTTTACTATCTATTTTTACAACTGGATTAAATTTATTTATTTTTTGTATATTTTTATAGTCCCTTAGCAATACAAATCAATAATTATTATCAAATTGCTAAGTAAATCAAATAATAGTTGATGAATATGAATATGAATAAGACACATATTAATGATGTGTACAAATCTATATTATAAACGCATTAGATATTAATTTTGCAAAATTTTATTTATATTATTATAATTCAGACAAAATATAAAGAAAAATAGATCCGCAACAACGCGCGGCACGTTAATATACATGTTTGAATAATTAATTAATTCACAGTTCTCCATTCAAAGTACACTGTTCATTACTAATGAAAACTCCGTTTGATTTTTTCTCCAATGATTCTCCATGTTGGAAATTATTACAGAAAATCTCTAATACAAAACGGATGCTTAGTTGGAAACTTTTAAAGAAAACCCTTAAAATAGGGTCTGGTTTTGTAAGTTTCTAGAAAATTTTACTTTTAGCCATATAGTATTAACTAATGACAAAATAATTATAAATATTATCTTAGTTTAACTTTTAATAACTTAACATCTACTTTTTATCTTAATTTAACACCTACTTTTACTAAATAAAACTTTTATTTCCAAAAACATTTATAAAAAGTTTATCAATATAAGATCAAATTCATGATTTTTGCATTATTTTGTAAATCACATAAATAAACGAAAAAATGTCAAAAAGAATAAGTATTTTGGTAAATTTTATAAAAGATAAAATTTTAATGTAATATATCGAGCTTTTTATGTTTTATTTTAGAAAAACCCATAAAATGCCACCAAAATGTTTTAGTCTTTTATATATTTGAATATTAATTGAAAATATTGTATGTATTTTTACTATCTATTTTTACAACTGGATTAAATTTATTTATTTTTTGTAATGTAAATGTGTAATGTAACATGTAAATAGTCATACATCTACCCGAAGATAGAGAGACTGCTTTTAAGGAGACTTCCAGCAAAAATATGAGAGAGATGAAATCATTGAAAATCTGAATATGTATGCATGCCTATAAAAATATACACAAATAAATACATGCAAATATGAATACGAGTACAAAAATTTGTGCTCTGAGTGGAGTGTGTGCGCGAGGGTGTGGTGAGTATGCAAATACGTCTGTGAGTGGGGGCATAAGCCAGAATGCAAGAAACATGTAGCGACCAAAAGCCATTGATTAAAAAATAGACATATAAACATGCAAACATATAGATCAATCAACCTATAAGAATGTAAGTCTAAATTTCATACCGATCTTATGAGTCACTACCCTACAAACGAGACAATATCTCTCTTGTACACATGCTCTAGTTCTAATCTTTCAATAATCTTTACCAGAGATCATGTCGTTAATTATGCTAAGATCCTAAGGCTATGTTAGAATTTGAAAACATTATATATTTTTTTTGAACGGCAAGTTAGTAAGTTAGTGGTTCGAGCCTAGACAGTGACATTCACAAGGGGTAGTATGTCTTCCCTCGAACCTTACACCTACGAGGAATAAACCCCACGTCCACGACGGGACTTGTTAGGACCATTTATGTAATAGATTTTGACCTTTAAGTCCATTAGTTAACATTTCTAGTGTTAAGTGGTAGATGGTATAAATACCTGTAATATTGACTTTCAATGTAAGTTTTCCCACATTTTACTGAATTACACGTACAGAAAGCTTCCTTCCATCTCTAATCTCTCTCAACTCACACACACTTTCACACACTTTAATCTTTAATTTCTCATCAAAACTCCATGGATTAGTTTGAATTAAACCTCATTCGATCTTTTAGGACTTGAACCCATGACCTTGACTAGGGGTGTAAATGAGCCGAGCCGAGCCCGAGCCCGAGCTCGACTAGGTTCGAGCTCGGCTCGTTTTAGTTTTAAGGAGCTCGAGCTCGAGCTCGGCTCGTTTCGAGCCTTATATGTAAAGCTCGGGCTCGGCTCGTTTAGGTTTTCGCAGGTTCGGGCTCGGCTCGATTAGGCTCATTTAAGCTCCCATATACACAAAATATATAAACTTTTTTATTTAATTATAATATTTAATATATTATGTAAGCACTTCATTTTTATATTATGTTATATACATATATATGTATAGTATACATACACACATAAGTATAAAAATATATAATATATAATAGTATTTTTGTAATAATTAATATATATGTGCTCGTTTAGGCTCGCGAGCCTAATCAATCTTAGTGGATTAAGCTCGGGCTCGGGCTCGTTTAATAAACGAGCACTTAGTTAAGCTCGAACTCGGCTCATACTCGTTTAAGCTCGGCTCGTTTCGAGCTTTTAACGAGCCGATCCCGAGTAGCTCACGAACGGCTCGGCTCGTTTTCACCCCTAACCTTGACCATGAGCAACACCTCTTCTTTTTCATAAGAAGTGTGTACGTGTAACTAGAATAATGAAAAGTAAGTGCAAAATTTCAAATTTCAAAATAGTTTCCGTTAGACAACGAGAGCGAACGCTCTCTTCAATGACCGTATAAAATCCACACCCTTCCTACTCCATCTTCTTCATTTGAAACCTTAATTGATTCTTCAGTTTTTTAAAGACAGAGAGAAATGGAGTCCACCAAATCGGCCATGGATGCTTTCGAGAAGCTAGAAAAGGTCGGAGAAGGAACCTACGGTAAAGTATACAAAGCCAGAGAGAAAACCACCGGTCAAATCGTTGCTCTTAAGAAAACGAAACTTCATGAAGACGAAGAAGGTGTTCCTCCAACAACACTTCGAGAAATCTCCATCTTACGAATGCTTTCCCGTGATCCTCATGTCGTCAAGTACGTAATGTATTTCATTTATTTTTACAACTATTTTCCTAGGGTTTCATTTCATGGATCGTGAACTTGTTTTTGCTATATTGATTAGGCTATCGAACTCTTAGGGCTTATATACTCGTTAATCTGTTGTTTGAAGTACTACTATTAGGTTGTTTCTTCCGATTTATGTTTCTATCTGGCGATGATTCTAAATCGTCACGGTATGCATTTTGTTTATATGCAGATCCATTCTATGTATTTGATTAACTAGCGCTTTAATAAATCACTACGGATATATGATGCCTCTATGTTCTAGTAATCAAAATTGAGGCCAAATTTAGGGTTTAAACTAGTTTGTCATAAATGTGCTCAACTCTTTTCACAGCTTGTTGAATGTTTAATTTTGTGACAGTTTATTACACTTTTTATGTGCCTAGGCTTGATTTTTCTGTTTTGCTATGGTTCATAAGGCATTACAAATACGTGATTCCAAATACTGAGTTCTTAGGGTTTTTTTGGATCAAAGTATCAAATCAATCACACAAAACCTGCTAATCAAATTGAAACGGTATTGATTAGTTTCGGATTTGACTGTTGTTGATGATATTAAACAGGCTGATGGATGTGAAGCAAGGTATTAACAAAGAAGGCAAAACAGTTCTGTACTTGGTGTTTGAGTATATGGAAACCGATTTGAAGAAATTCATCAGATCATTTCGTCAAACTGGTGAAAACATTCCATCCAAAGTTGTCAAGGTACAAATCACTTCAACATCTTTCCATCTTATCATTCTTTCTGCAATGAAAAAAACATATTCCTATAATTATTTTGTGGTATATTTTATGCAGAGCTTGATGTACCAGCTTTGTAAAGGTGTTGCTTTCTGTCACGCACACGGTGTATTGCACAGGTATGTTACATTGTTACAATATCTTATCTCATTTTTCTGAAAATTTAAAGATTTTTTATTATTTATTTTCTGATTTTACTTTCTTATTGTTTCAGGGATCTTAAACCACACAATCTTTTGATGGATCGAAAAACATTGATGCTTAAAATTGCAGATCTTGGACTTGCCAGAGCTTTTACTCTACCAATCAAGAAATACACTCATGAAGTATAATGCTTGTTAATTTTTTATATATTAATGATAATTAACAATTAGTACTCCAATTTATTTATAATTTTATATACTGTTGCAGATTTTGACTCTTTGGTATAGGGCTCCTGAGGTCCTTTTGGGTGCAACCCATTACTCAACAGCAGTTGACATGTGGTCTGTTGGCTGCATATTTGGTATGTTTAAAAAATTTAATCACCTTTTCAGGCGTTTGACTTTTTTGTTGACCATCTAATCAGTGTGTTGTTTTTTCTAATTTGTAGCTGAATTAATCACAAAAACTGCTTTATTTGCTGGAGATTCTGAGCTTCAACAGTTGCTACATATTTTCAGGTTCATAATTAATGTCAATTTTTTTTTATCGTTGCTTAAAATCCCACAACATGAATTTTTAATTAATATTGTTTTTGTATTTATTATTTTTATTTTTAAATCAGGTTATTGGGTACTCCGAGTGAAGAAATCTGGCCAGGAGTGAGTAAGCTTAAGGACTGGCATGAATATCCTCAATGGAAACCTAAACAAATTTCAACTTCTGTCCCTAATCTTGATGATGATGGTCTTAATCTCCTTTCGGTAAATAATTAAATTTAATTTAATCTTTAAATTCTGATAAAATATTTTATATTTCTGCTTATCTCTAATGATTAATTTATATATTTTGGCAGCAAATGTTGCAGTATGAACCATCAAAAAGGATTTCTGCCAAGAAAGCAATGGAACATCCGTATTTTGATGATCTTGATAAGACAAATCTGTGAGGTTTTCCTATTGGTTGCTTGGCTCGAGCAAGATTTGACTTTTTATTTTCTCTTCGCCTGAATTTGACTTCTAAATTGATTGTAATATGCTTGTTGCAAAATATAAATCTGATACAGTATGATGCAATGTATTACAAAGAACTACTTCTGAAATTCATATTTGGTTTAGTTGTTAAAGGATTTTTACGAATGAAAAAGTCAAAAGATGAATCAAGGCTGAGTTTTGACTTTAGTTAAACCTTATAAAGTGAGCTAACATTTTGAACAAGGATTAATGTGTAAATATATACGCTGTTCGTTCATCGAACACATGATCGGTTCTTAAATGTGACACAATGGGATTAAACACATATATCACACGGAATAACTGATCAAGTTTGTTTTGCAAAATAAAAAAAAAATGTTAAACCATGAGAATCACTTTACCTCATTGTCTTACCTTTTTATACTAACGAAACTTCTTCGGGTTCACTCAATCTTGTAACTAAAGCAAATGACGTTGTGTCATGGGGTATTGGAATGTTTGGTAAGCTTTTCAAAATGACTTATTTACTTCTTAAGTTAATTTGAAAAGCTTATCCAAACACCCTCTTTAAGTTTGTTCGAGAATTTATTCAGATATACAACTAGTAAGTTTACCCCGCACGATATCGCAAAAATTTTCATATGATACCTAAAATAATGCTTTTTTGATATTCAAACAACTATAAATTCGTATTTTCAGTAATTTGGATACTATAAATAAATTGCGTTGTAAAATAAAGTTAGTAAATGTTATATTACTAATTTGCACATTACAATTTTTGGATAAAATATCAATATATTAAAACGAAGGGGATTAAAATGTAAGTATTCTAAACTTAAATGTCAAAAATATTAAATGCTAGAATAAAAGAAAGTAAAAAATATCAGCTAGAATTAAATAAAATGAAAAGACAATCACCGGCTAGCCTAACAATATTCACGCGATGTCAAATATTATATTACGTTCAACGAAATTGGATATGATTACATAGTTTTATGTATTAAAGATTTGTCAAATATTATGAGTTTAAGTCCAACTATGAACAAATTGAAGTAGATTAGATATCATTAAAAATTTATTAAATATTGAAATTTATTTATTTGTTTGTAGATAATCGCTTTTATCGAAGTAATTAGTATAGGAAATTCAAGAGACAAAAAGTCAAAAATTGTTGGCGAAGAGATGGTGATGTGTTGAATCTAGTTATAAATTAAATGTTCTAAATAGTCCTATTCTAGATTACCACACTCTTAGGCAAGTATGACCTAATCGTGAGCAATATAGTTCAAGTAAGTAAATTCGGGTATATTCGTCTCCACAGGGAACAATTAAGCTGATTATGTAAGATAAAACTAATTAATTAAACTAAACAAATAATTGAAAGGAGTTTTCATTTGGAATATTTTTATTTGCAAACTAAATAATAAAACTAAAATTGGTTGTTTGAAGTAAACAATTGACTGAAAACGACGAAGAAGTGTTTCAATATTAAGGAGTATATTCACTATGATCTGAATCCGTCTAGGTCTAGGTTTGGTTTTTAAGTACCGATTTAATTCATGTTCTAGGAGTTTAAGGAACTAGATTTCTCTCAAAACCTTACAATAGATCTAATATGATCTCTAGGAATTTCTTCTCAAGAAACCTATTTAAATTCACACTCCTGCTTGTTATTTCTAACTAGGTCCGGCTTTCCAAGACCTTCTAATCCTAGGAATTTCTTCTCTAAAGATCAGACTTTAAGTGTCACCTAAGTTATTGGTATCAAATCTCGGACCCCTATTTCTAGTGAGTCACTGACTAGGTCAAAAGGTATGAAAAGTCAGGGGAATTACTAGATCAATTCAATGTTGTCAATATTTAGCCAATCAAGTAATAAACAGATTCAATAATGCAAAAGTAAAGGTTTAACGAAAAGGTTCTTTATTAAAAACACAAGTATTCAAACATTCATCATCAAATCCTAAGAATATCCAAACCTAAAACCCTAACTTCATCTAATCATAGCGAATATAAGATGATTAGCACATAGACATGCTAAAAATCATCAAACAAACGTAAAGAATTGTAAACATAAACATAATGATAATCAAAAGTGATAGAAAACCAATGTTTAAGCTTTGAAATCTTGATCTTGAATGCTCCAATGGTGTTTTTCGGCTGCCCTTCGAAATTAGGTCAAAAGTTTTTGAATCAGATCTGCAGATTTGCTTAAATATGTGTCAGATCGCACTAAATCGCGTCGCTAAATGTCAAGATAGCGTCGCTATATGGACCCCCGCCATTTTTCGCGCCGCTATCTTAAAGATAGCGGCGCTATCTGCTAATTGTGACAGCAAACAGCGACTCATTTTAGCGTTTTGGACTGAAATAGCAACGGAGATAGCGACATAGATAGCGTCTCTATCCATAGATAGCGGCTCTATCTCTTGAATTTTTGCATTTCTCGTATCATTTTGACCCGTTTTTGTTGCTTTTTCTTCTATAGCCTGCAAAACACAATGGAAACTACAATTTGAGTGATAATATCATATTCTAATCGATAAACACATATAAAAATAGGTATATTGGCAGATAAAAGTATGTATAAATCTGCCAATATCAGATGGAATAAAAAACCGTGTACTGTTCATTCCTCTTACGAGGTATAGAGTTCGAATCATGTAAACACCTCTTAACTCTTCTGGTGCCACATATGGGGGAATTTTCCCTGAAAATCCTATGGGGGCTGGGTTTGCCCTGTAAAGGAGCTCGAACATGGGGTGCTCGTTGAAATATTACGAGTAGGCTTTCATTGTTATCATTTGCCGTTTCCAAAAATTGTCATTAGTTTGCCTTTTTTATAACTCGTGTTTTATACTAACGAAATTGGTAGCCAAAGGAATAACGTCGTTAAAAGTTTTTTTCTTTTTCTTTTTTTAAATTTGATTTGTTTGAGCTTTAAGGTATTTTTTGGATCTCAAATGAATATTATAGCAATATTAAATGAACTAAGGTAATTTTGAGATGAGTATTAAGTATTGAGAGCCACACCTTGTGGTCTAAGTATAAATAACACAATCACGCTTTTAAATCACGTAATTACCTGGTTTTATTCAAATCATTAATAATAAATTTCCAAAAGGAAAAATTGTATTTATTTTTATTAAACCTTCTAGTTTATTATGATATTTATAAAATTAATATGTGTATTGATTACATGAGCAGGAAGATTATAGGATTATTTTTTAAGACCTTCTAATATTAGTAGGCCTAAATGCTTTAGAAGACAAAAAATAATTAAATCGCAGCTTAGGGGAATCAAACCCGTGACCATTTAGGTCTTAGGTGTGTGTGTTAACCACTTCAACGGCTTGATTACTATGATTCATTCCAGATACTAATATATATAAGCTTTAACGTCACCAGAACTCAACCATCATTTTTCTATTTAAACGTCTCATATTTACTTCCACAAAAAAGGCCAATTTCGGATATGATCCTTCCATCACTAATGCGGCACCTAAGGGTGTTAACGATTCGAGTCGAGTCGAATATCAGGTTATTTGGGCTCGGCTCGTTTAGTAATTACTCGGCTCGAGCTCGAATAAACTTTTAAAATTGGGCTCGAGCTCGAATATTTATATAGTGTTCGAGCTCGAGCTCGATACTCGTTTATAATTTCATATTTTTTGAAAATAACTAATTTATAAACTCGAAAAGCTCATTAATTACTCGACTCGTTAACACCACTATTAATATATGTATATTCTTGTACTTATTGTATCAACATTTGTAGTTATTGTATAAAACACTTGTTCGGCTCGTTAGGATCGACTCGTGAAGATCGTCTGGCTCGTGATTAAACGAGCTATCGAACGAGTCGAGTCGAGTATTGAATAATTAGGCTCGACTCGTGAAATTAATCGAGTCTTGTTGTATGTTCGAGCTCGACTCGAGATCGAATTAGTATAGGCTCGAGCTCGATATAAACGAGCTCGAGCTCGAATAGCTCGTTAAAAGCTCGACTCGTTAACACCCCCGCCGGCACCTACCATCACTACGCACCACCACTCATCACCATCACTATTGCCACCACCACCAGTATTGTCGTCACTTCGAAATATAGTTACGGGTACCCGCCGTCGCATTGCGCGGGTACCCTCCGCCGCATTGCACGGGTACCCTGCTAGTGTATCCAAAATCAGACAATTGGCAATGGGCAATCTAGTCATTTCACAAAATGACCCTATTATATACAGGTAGTTTTAAGAGGGAGACCCATTCTCTGATTTCGCCAAGAAACCGCAGATGGATGGAATCAAATACTACTAAAAACACCACCGCCGTGCGTCATTTTCCGGTGTTACCATTTCCGTCTATCACCTGCCGCCACCTGTCCTTTCTACCTCTTCCCAACGCATTTCACTAAATCCTTACTAGCTATATAAAAGCGTTACATACATAAGAACGTATCTTCACTCTCTGAAACACCCAAACTAGAACAAACCCTAGTTTCTTCTCTTGAATTATAGTTTCGTAGCTCACGCAGGTAAATTTTTGGTGTTTCTGATAATAATGTAAGTTTACATCTCAATATTTGTTTGCAATTTCTTGCGAATTTGAAGCTTTTCTTTGAAATTTAGCTGTATCAAGTGGAAATTGAAAAACCCTACGAACCTTGAAATATTAGTTCCCGTTAAATTGTCAAATTTTAGGTATAATTTTTGTTGTTTGTTTGAAGCTTGAGGTTGGGAATTACTGTGCAGATATATGTGTTCTTTATACGAGCAAATTCATGAAAATCCTTTTGTTTGCTCTACTTTTTTTTTTCTCTCTGAGCTATCCAGAGTCGATTGGAAGCATGGACCACAAAATTGTTTGATCGTGATGATAAATTTGATACTGAAATGCTGATTTTGCGTTGACAGTAGGAAACTAGGGTTTGTGAGTGACATATTTGAATTACACTTTTGTAGATTTTTAATGGATCAAAAGGACGTTGAGATGGAGGAAGCTGGGAAACTTCTAGAAGACAAAGATGTGAGTGGTGAAGAATATGTGGAAAAGGACAAAGAGGCTGTAAAAGAAGTAGGAGAAAAACAAGAAGAATCTTCTAATTTAGTGAACACTGAACCCAACATTCAAAGCCCAAATGAAATTGGGGAAGAACAAGAAGACCTAATTAACAAAGACACAGATGAGATGCATCTAGACAAAAATGAGCAGGAATCACCTGTGGACGGGACTCACGATAGTGAAAAAGACAGTAGGAAAATGGATGGTAATGATAAGATTCAAGACAGTGAGAAAGATGCAACAGATTTGGCTGACGATAATGAAAAGATTGATGATATTAAGAATGATGTTACAACAATGGCTGCTGATGATGATGATGATGATGATGCTACAGATGTGGATGATGATCATGATGATCATGGTGTAATGGAAGAAACTGAAAATGATGATTCTATAAAAATTCCCGAAAATAACAATGAAGGAAATTACACTGCAGATGATAAACTTGTGAAATATTCACCTAACGTAGCTGAGAATCATAGTGTAGGGACACTAAAGAATGAGATAGAGGACACAAAGGTAATTTCACATTAAGTTTTAAAACTTGAGTCTTGAGTCAACATCATGAGTTGACTTTTAGCCATCTAAGTTTTTTCTTTGGTAATTTGATATTAGATGGATGAGGGGTATGAATCGGGGACTGCAGATGACCAAGAAACATTTATGCAAGAAGTTGAAGCCTTTTATAAGGAGAAAAATTTGGAATTTAAGGCTCCAAAATTTTATGGACAACCTTTAAATTGTTTAAAGTAAGTTTCTTTTGGGTTTAAATTATGATTTTTATTATTTTTGGTGAAGATTTTGATGTATTGTTTGTGACAGGTTATGGAGATCTGTTATCAAATTGGGTGGATACGATCGGGTATACACTTTTTTTAACATAAGATTTTTTGTGATCTTTTTGTTCTGATTCTATCAGCAATATGATTTATTAATTCATTTAGAAAAACAAAAATTATAATATAACATAATATAATATAATAGGATTTAAAATTATTTAGGTAACTGGATCCAAATGGTGGAGGCAAGTAGGAGAAGGTTTTCATCCTCCAAAGTAAGAGAAACACATTTTTAATTTAATATCATCTACTTTTTTACACCATCTTTTTAATTGTTCTCTTGTACTTAATTATTTATTACAGAAATTATGTTATATAATATTATATAATCACCATACTACTAATCCTTTTATGTATGTATTTGAAGAACTTGCACAACCGTCTCATGGACATTTCGCCAATTCTATGAAAAGGTAAACCATTATTTAATTTAACTTTTTTTATAAAAATATATTTTAATTAATTTCTTGATCACCTTTTTTTATATATGTAGGCACTTCTTGAATATGAACGACATAAGGTCCAAATTGGTGAAATTGAACTCCCTCTTTCAACTGTCTTCCCAGAAGCTCCCACTGTTGAAAATGAGGTCAGCTTAAATCTTTTAATTTTGCTGTTTAATTTAAAAAATCTTCTGTTAATTGTAGTATTTAAAATAATATTATTTTTCTATTAAATATTGAATTTTGTTAATGGGTTGTTTAGGCAAATGGTCATCAAACCCCAGGATCAGGGTCAGGTAGGGCCCGCAGGGATTCTGCAGCTCGGGCCATGCAGGGCTGGCATGCACAACGTCTCTTAGGGTCTGGTGGTGAGGTTAGTTATTCAATTTATTAATTTATTTATTTTTCATTAACTGTTAAATTGACCCATTATTTTTATTCTTTTTTAGGAAAAGAATTCCAACAATAATTCTCAGAAACGTGAAAAGAGTCTTAAAAGCATTGGTAAGAATTAAGATCCTCTGTTTTTATTTTAAATTTAATAAATAATAATAAAGCAAAATAAACCAACACGTGTTTTTAAATAAAATAATTGTTACTTATAGGATCACTTAAACAAAAGAGACCAAGTGAAGTGGAGCATTCTGTGAAAGCTGTACGAACCGAAACATCTAGACAGTTAAGATCAACTTTTATTTTTAATTTAATTATATTTGCTGTTTCACTTATTTATATCTTAAATTATTATTATTATTTCCTTATTAATTGTGATAGAGTTGTGACAACGGTTGCTGATGTTGGTCCTCCTGCTAATTGGGTGAAAATTAATGTGCTCGAAACTGTAAGTTTCATTGAACCAGTAAATACATATCAACTTATTTTATTTTAATTAGATGTGTAATTTAATTTAACTATATCATATACAGAAAGATTGCTTTGAGGTGTATGCACTAGTTCCCGGGCTACTACGTGAAGAGGTAAAATATTATATTAGTTTTATATTATATTATTTCTAATATATGAAATAAAAAATAGATATTTATTATTTTTCTTTATCTATAAAAAATTTGGACATGAATAATATTGGATTGATTTTGAAGGTACGCGTTCAATCAGATCCAGCTGGACGTCTAGTGATCACAGGTCAACCTGAGCAAGTTGACAACCCATGGGGTATTTCAGCTTTCAAAAAGGTTGCTCAATTAATTTATTTTAATCAAGCATATAATTTGTAAGGTTTATTAATTAGTTTTTTGGATAATTATAAAATAGGTGATTAGCTTACCAGCAAGAATTGACCCGCTTCGTACATCAGCAATTGTGAGCCTACATGGGCGGCTTTTGGTTCGTGTCCCTTTTGAGCAGTCAAATATCTAAAGGCGTTTAGGAGATTTGATTTAGCGTTAAATATGGTTTATTTGTAGTTTAGATTCTGATCATGTGAATGAGGTCAGGTTTTTCAGCTCACAGTTGACCGAAAAGTTATGGGTTTATCTTATTTGTAGGACTAGTGATGTAACATTTTAGTGGATATTTTCCTTCTTTAACTAATAGTCTTTGGTGCATGCTACTTAAGTTTCATGTGTCTTATGCATATAGTCAGCTATATTTGTTTTGGTTCTTGATTGCTATAGTTTTCAGAAATTGACTTGATTTTGGATATCTTCAAAAATTGTTTATTTGTTGGGTCCTGAACAAAACATACGCAGTTTTCTTCCTAAATTTTTCAACTCCTAAAAACAAGTAACTTAAAAACGGCTCTCAATTTGGAAACCACAGGGATAAAAAAAACGGAAAAATAAAAGTACAGAATCGGTCGTAGAATTTGAAAAACCACAGGGACAAAAAAAGGAGAAAAAAGTACAGAAAATTGGAAAAACAACATAGACAAAAACTGTAAATTACTAAAAATTATGAGTGTTGTATTGTCCCTAAAGTTTCAACGTCACAAAAATCTTCGCTTATTATAGAACTTGTAACACAAAAGCCCCTAAAATAGGTATCCAAAAAGGGCAGTTGATACGCGCACATGTATAAAAAAAAAAGGTAAATGTCAGAAATTGTCCATGTGGTCTTGGGTTTTCTGGCATTTTATCCCTAAACTTTTTTTTTCAAAATTTTTGTCCTTCCGTCCAAATTTAGCTGTTAAGTAACAGAACATGCCAGACATGTGAGGTTATTTTGGTCATTTTCCAACTTATCTTCTTCATCCTCATAAAACTTGCAACTATTTTGAAGCAGACACAATTTATGGATGCTAAACAACTGCGATAGCTCTTTTAATTTCGTTTATGGATGCCAAAGACATATTAGAAACCCAAATATTTTGAATCATCTTCAATGGCTGATGGAAGCTTTTGAATCCTCAAAATGGGTTTTGCTCAAACCCTTCAGTTTCTGTTCTTTGTTACAAATCACCATGAATTCTCTTCTTTCTCCCAAAATCAGCATCCCAAATCACCATGAATTCTCTTTCTTTCTCCCAAATCACCATGAACAAACTACAAACATGATCAAATAAAAAAACCCACTTTCTTTTCTAACCCTAACTCATCGTCACGGCAGAAGACTCCACAACAATTGGAGTCCTCGCAGAAAGATCCTTCTGAATTGGCTTAGCGGTGGTGCTCGTTTGTGTATTTCGGACAAATGATGCAAGTTTCGGCGACATAGCACTACCGGAAACCGTCGCAGCCTTCTTGAGCTCGTCGGAGCTTTTAACATCTGCAACTTTTGTATCCGGCATGTTCGAGGGACCCCATGCTGAATCAAGGTGGGATCCCCACAATATTGCCCATTCCGAGATAAATGGTCCTCGCCCGCCGGCTCAGATCCGCCGGAAACGGCCGCCACCACCTCCGCCTCTTTTTCTAGCCATGTAGATAACGTGATTTCTGGACGTTTTCTGGACCGATTGGAACGCCTCGACATACCAGTGTTATCCTAAAGATGATTCCGAGCAAGAGGGGGCAATTTTCAGAACCAACCTCCGGCCGGATTGGCCGGAAAATCGAAAACGGCGCCGGAAAAGTCAAAAACCCACTTTCTGTTCGTCAAGTTGGGGAAGGTAAGTTTGGTGAAATTCAAAATTAGGGGTAATTTGGGAAAATTGACAAAAATATCGTTACTTAACAGCTAAATTTGGACGGAAGAACAGTAAACCAGAATTTTAAAGAGTACAAGGACAAAAAATTTGAAAAAAAAAAGGTTTAGGGACAAAATGCCAGAAAACCCAAAACCACAAGGACAATTTCTGACATTTACCCACAAAAAAAAAAGTCAATTTGATTAGTGTTGTGTAAATATTGGTCTCGGCAACCAATTAATTGTCGTCTAGGTTCTTATTGGCCGCCAACCGACCTAGAAATTACATAATCGGTTAGATTAATCCAACCTAGAAACCAATTAATAATAAATACCAGCCTAGAAATTACATATTGGTGTGAATATCAGTCAACATTGCTATTTATTTTAATAATAAATTCCTTTATAATTTAGGATACAACCTAGAAACCAATTAACTACCGTTGAAACCTCAATAGATTAATCGCTTAAAGGTGGTTGACTGATTAGATACCACCCAGTGTGATCTTTTCCAGTAAGAAGGAACTCATATTAAAAAATTGCCAACTTCCAAGTATCAAACAAAGTTCCCAAAACCTTGTCTGTTTGAACATCAACTTCGTCTTTACAAAAATTCAATACAATAAAGACTCTGAATTATCAAATTCAGTCAGCATATGAAGCTTTCTCCCAAATTACTTAATCAAAAGCAAAATTCAAAGCACCTTAAACTTATTAATGAATCTCATTAAGTTACTGCAAGATAATGTCAATCCTTGATTCCAAATGTTCCATTACAAGAGCAATCACATGCCTAATGCAACATCTACCCAATAACCCATATAACAACATTCAACAACTTAAAGCACATACACGAAATACACCTAGATAAATACAATAAATCTTACAAACAAATGATATTTGTTTATGTTACTTTATAAGAAAAATAACATACATATTAAATACTCAACAATGGTCAGATAAACAAACAGAAACTCTGAATCTTAAAGATCCAAAGTCAACTGAATTATTGCAACACAGCAGAAATTACCTTTAAACAAAATTGTATTTAATGCATCTTTGAAAATGCTAGAAAATTAGAGTTAACTAATGTTATATAAGAAATAATTGTTTCACTAAATGCACCACCCTTGTTATTATGATCATTAACCTCACAGCGAATCTAAAGCATGCATAATAAACACATTCATTAAGAGAGTGAACTGAACATATATAATTTAAGACGTATAAATTCGGTCCTCATGGGATTACATCGGACATTATTACAAAGCAGAAGTTCTCTGCAAAACTGAATAACTATAACCTTTTTGTAATCACTTTATACTACATCGAACTGTTCGACTGTAACATAACAAAATTACCTTTTCGCCCTCTTCCAGCAATACTATACTCCCATCACTTTTCAGGATTATTAGTTTTATTTTTGTTCCCATAAATGAGCCCAGTTTCCTACAAAATCAAAAATCAAGTCAGTTAATTTAATTACTATATATTTGTATATGACACGATTACATTTATTAGTTTCAATTTCAGTTAATTTTCCCAGTTCTACTGAATTATCAATTTCAAACTCAATTCTGAATCAAATGATTTGATGCGTGATTCAGTTCATTGTAGCAAAATTGATGTAACATTATAGGATAATTAAGATGAAAATAATTAACCTGAAGATCGGGAACAGGTTTTACTTTCTCAACGTATCGATACCGATCGGAGGCTGCCGCCAGTGCAGCTCTTTCCTAAAATTCAAAATTGATTGATTAATAACTGATCACCTGTCAATTATTGAATTAAGTGATTATGTAAGAGAATTAGATAGAAAGAACGGTACTTGTTGTTCTCTTTTCAGCTCTTGCGACGGTTTGACCCACAGAAAGTATGCTAGGGTTCCGGCGACCACCCACGATGCCAGGTTGCTTCCTCCACGGAGACCGCCCATTGCGTTTCCGAAAGCCGATCGGACATTGCCTATTGATTTTTTCCATCCGCTAGCCATTGATTTAGCTACTTAGGGTTTTAAGAGATAAATTAGGGTTTTGCCCCCCTTTAAATGAAAAAGCATTAGAGGTCGACGCGAAGGTAACCGACTTCTTACAGAAATTTCGTCGGATCGTGTTTTTCCCAAATGTCTCGGGTTGTTCGAGGGTTCACAAATTTACTTCATATTAATTTATTTTGTATGGTTTATTTTAAGTTGTAAAAGGTTTACCATATTTTTCATTGTAACAATAATCATTATAATCCAACTGAATTGAAAGTATTTCTACACCATATAAACTATTTTATAATAATAATCATTATTTTACAATATTTATATAGTTTGTTTATAATTTATTTTGAATATTATATAATGTTGTTCATGAGTTAGTTTTTGTGGTATAAAATCACTTTCCAATTTGAGTTATTAGACCATGAGGGATGCTCAAGTTATATGGGCGTTAAACGTTAAAAGGTGATTTGGTGGCGTCAAACGACGCCTGCGCCAAAGTCTTGCCAAATGTCTAGTGCTTTAGATTTAACGTTCGGTTAAATGTGTTTTGAGATATTTAAAAAAGGATGTCATAAATATTATAGAATAGAAGATAATTTTGAGATGTTAAAGCTATGGTATTGTGCTATTTTAGAAGTTTCGTAACTAACACTGTTCATAGTATCTCTATAATAATTAAAAAAATAAAATTTGGTAATGACAGCCCTCATTAAGTGCATAAAAGTTGTATAATGGAGTAGTTCCTAAAATTTAGGAGTCGGTTATAGATTAATATACAAATTTCTAATGCATGTTATATGACAGCCTTTAGGACTGTCATTGTTAAAACCTTTAAAAAATTAAAGTATATTTCGTTACATCTATCATAAAGAAGGTCAAACATAAAAAAGAAAGTTCTAACAATATGTAATCAATCTAGTTAATAGGGGTATCGACCTCAACTTTACTAGATGTCTCTATTGTGATGATGAGCTTGAAGACGGAAATCATTTATTCGTTGAATACATCATTGAAAGAGGTTTATAAGAGAAAATTATTATTTAGTGGAATATCAAAACCTCTCCCCCTCATGCTTACTAGACGTCATGTTTGGATGAGCTTTTTGAAAGGGATTTATTGGTTTATTGATTTTTCAAAAAAGAGTTTTGAAAAGTAAGAGGTTACTTACTTCTTGAAAACTCCTTTTTGAGACATTTACCCAAACAACTTATTAACTTATTGACTTCTTGAAAAAATAATAAGTTAATTAGTTACTTTTGATAACTTTCCCAAACATGCACAAAATCAACATTCCGAATTCACTCAAATTTCGCTTTGAAGCTGTGATCCTAACGACGATTTGGAGATTTAGAAAGAATATAGTTTTCTGATCCAACAAGCTGAAATAAGACTTGCTTGAGGATGATGTCAAATTTTACTCATTTCTTTGGATTAATTATAGAGAACAGATATTTCATTAAAGTGGATAGATTGGTCTCGACCAAAATAATATTTTTTTTCCTATATTTCTTCTCTAGCTACTCGCTAGACGTTTCTAATATAACTATTGTTAATTGTCAAAATTATATTTTACCCTTGTAAAATACATAGATATTAGCTAGGGTATGCACTTTTATGAAAATGTTAGTATAACGGAATATAAAATAAGAACCTTGATAAATTACCCGTATTAATTTTGGAGTAGACTACCTTTTTAGGAAAAAATAAAATAGGAACGTATATATCTATTAATAATAATAAAAGAAGCTTTTGATAGCCACATGACATTTTCTTAAACCCTTAACTTGCCACGTAGCAACTCCTAATTGGCCCCAAATTTCGTTTTCCCGCCCATTAACAACACTCGATTTATAGAAATCTTTATTTATTACTTTCTCCGATTTAAAATAAGTGATATATTGTTGGTTTCACGGTTTTTGAGGCAAAATATGATAATGATAATTAAATTAGATTAATTTGATGGTTAGTGGGGAATGGGTCCCACAAATTTTGAATAAAGTGGGGTTAATGATGTTTAAAAGTAAAAGTAAGGGTAAAAATGTCATTTCACTTTATTAAAGTAGATAGTTAGTGGTATGGGTCCCATCACTTTTTACCAAATAAGTTAAGTTTTCAAAGTGTATCACTTATTTTGATACACCCAAATATGAAAAGTGTATCACTTATTTTAAATCGAAGGAAGTATTTTTCAAGGTTTAAATTTTAAACGTAATTGCAGAAAATTTTCCATACTTTATTCACTTACTTAAATTAAAGTAAGAATTAACAAAAATCATTTCTACACAACCCATTTGTATTAATAACTAAATAAGTCTTTCCTAATTAACCTTATATACATTTATGATTAAGATATTCACTGTTCATTATAATCATAAACGGGTTCCGTTATGCATTAATCCCTATATAAAAATTATTTTTATGATAAACATAGAAGGCTGAGGATAAATATATGATTGGTTTGGCTTAGTGGATTTGGTTGCTTTTGTATGCGCTGAGGGTACCAGGTTTCATCATTACCCATTCCAAGTTTTGTTTTTCTTTATTCCTTTCGCATCCCATTTTAGCATACTTCTTCGAGCTATGAATGGGTGAATTTAACAATTTTTTTATGATTGCACACTTATTCTTATTAATAATTTATTTTCAATTTTCATTATTATTATATAGCTTTTAGTTATTTTTTATGATAATATTCTTTTCCTATAATCATTCACTTTTAGTAAAGTAATCAAAATTTCATTTGGGTTAAACCATATTAACAACCAAAATTAGTGTAAACAAATGATTGATTTAACCAAAATTGATTTAGATAAAAATTGCACTCACGTCATAAATGTGTGTTAAAAATCAATTTTCATAAGAAGTGAAATATATATTAAAGGATTTTGCTAATGACAGCCCTTAGGGCTGTCAATAAGGCATAAAGAGTTGTACATCAATTTAAAGAGTGTGGTAATTCCTAAAATCCGGGAGTTAGTTAAGAGTTGAAGTACAAAATTATGATGCATGTCTATTGACAGCCCTAAGGGCTGTCATTAGCAGAACCCTATATTAAATATTGGTTTTATAATTGAATTTTAGAAATTACATACTAGCCCCTTAATGTATCTGTATTTTTTATTCGTAAATTTTAAAAACTAACCTGGAGTCTTGAATTTATATAAATAAACTAGCCAAATCATTCTTAAATTTATATAATTTTATAACAATAATAATTGTTATTATTATTTTTATTATTATTTTCTATTAGACCAATCAATCCACTTTTTTTTTTAGTCCGGATCACAAACAAACCACATCTTAACATAGAAATCAAAACGGATTGAAATAATTATTTACACTTTACGTCAAAAAGATTAGATCTAGAATCCCGCTGCAACGCGCGGGTATACCATACCTTGTTTTTATACGTAAATCACGGAATTCTAATTTTTAATATTCAGATTCATATACTTTTTATACATCTAATATGTTTTTGTTTTCATTAAATATATAATTGCTATTTTGTAAGTTAGTTTTTTCTAGCATCATATAACATCAGATTAGTGTTGAGGTGGTTTCACATCATTGATTTTTATATCACAGGTTATTCAAACCCATGATTTTAGTTTGGTAATTTGCAGAAACTTTATATCCAAAAGATATGATTTTTAGTTTCTTTTTAGCTTTTTGAGTTTGTGCTAAATGGATATGCTTCAAAGTTTGATGATTTGAATAAAGAGTTGATATGATCATTTAATTTGTTGAGTCTTTTTTTCTTTTATGAAGATTGACATCAAGAAATTGAAAAATATATTTTCTATTTTTTGTCCCTTTGAGGAATTATTGTGTTTTGAATGATTTAGAATCATTGAGACTAACCAATAATCGTAACCTTAATCCATGGGCCATGATCATAAACCCTAAATCCTTTTTAATCCCTAAACTCTAACTTTACACTCTAACCCTATTTAGAATGTATTGCTTTTTATGTACTTTTTTGAATTAACAACTAACGAGTTATAAACAACATTCATGTTTCGTGTCTAACAAATATTATATGCACACACCTGTTTAAAAGAGGATCTTGAGTCCATAAAGCGGCGCAACTCCATAGATTTATCTTGAATGACATTGTTTGGAAATTTATGGTTCTTATCTTGCTTCAAATCCAATTATAGTCATGTTAAAATCATCAACAATAGACTGTATATATAGATCTTAAGTTTATTTAAGTTATTAAACTTTGTTAAATAAAGTGTTCAGAACCACTATATAAGTACATTATAGAAACTTTATGTATTTGAGAGAGCCATCACTTTTACACAGGCAATTATATTTATCGTTATATAGTAAAGACAAGACAAAATTTTAAATATTAATAGAAGATAAGGACAATGGTCTTATAAATAATACATCAAATATTATATTCAAGAAAGTGTTAAAGAAATATATCTTAACTTTTCTTATTTTGGTAATGAGAATGTTTCTTAATCGTTATTTTATTAAAAAAATGTTTTGTAATAGTTGAACATTTACTCAGTACTTGATTATTTATTTATTTATTAATAGATTTGGTATTGGTATTCTACTTTTATCATTCTATTATTATATAATCTTAAATTTTCTCATGCTTATATAATTTGTAAGGTTTTATTCCAAATTTTGTGTTTTAAAATGATTATATATTTTCTTATCATATATGTAATAATCATTCAATTATTATATTTTATAAAAGTTACATTCTGTAAAATTATTCACAGCCCGTGAAATTCACGGGTAATAACCTAATTTTAATAATAAGATAATATTGCTCCACTAAAGATGACAAGATATTGTTTATAGCAACACAAAACTTAGCAAATATTTGGTCTATCGATCATATAAGGTGAAACCAACAAATTTTATAAGGCAAAATTGTACAAGGAGTATTTAACATAAAACTCACCGAGAACCAGTCTGAGTCGTGGAATAGAAACGAACTACACCGATCCGATTCTTGGTTCGAATGAAAGAAAAAATAAATAAATAGAGAAACGTAGAAGAATTAAAATCCAATAACCTTCAAACGAAATGACAATGAGCTAATTGTTTGTTACCCAAATGACTAATATAACTCATAATTGGCACAAATTGCGATTACTACTAACAAACAATGACAAAGGATTCAAAATCTACCCAACAAGTACAACTGTTTTCAGAAAATGGTCAGTATAGCTCGAAAGATTGATCACAGATCAATTCACTCAACTCTGGTCTTTACAGCTATTTTCTTTACTTCAAACGCATGTCAGATTTAAACCGTTAATTTATAATTTAATTCGGTTAAGATGAAATTGTTGTCATATCGCGGTTTGATCTGTTATATTTCATGTGACTTTTTACAAGCTGTCCAGATGAAATTGCAGACATTAAAGACAGTTCACCAGCTAACACTGAACCAGCTATTATTGTTGCTAAAAGCCTTGCATTTGACCCTGGGGACTCTTTGTTTGCGCCTTTTACTCCAACTAGGTTCAAGCAAGCTGCTTGAGATGCCAGTTGGGTCCCACCTCCCACTGTACCTACCTGTTTGTCAAATTACCAAAATACCCCTGTTACAACACAATACCCAAAACTGAAAAAATGACACCTTAATACATTCTTGGGTTGATTTAGGTTACATTTCATCTCTAATTAGTCAAATATGTAAAATTTTGGGATGATTGCTTTTATATCCTTATAAAACTCATAAATTATTTCAATATCCTTCTCAAATTCATAAATTATCTCTATATCCTTCTAAACTTTGTAATTTCTTCCATATCCTTCTAAATATTTAAAACTCTCTTTTATGTCCAAAAATTTATTTTACTATTTATTAAATTTATAATATCGATAATTATCAAATAATTATGCAATATATCTGTTGATTGTGTACTAGAAATCATGTTTATTTGCATGTATTATTGATATTATCACGATTTAATAAATAATAAAATTTGTTTTTGGACATAAAAAAGAGTTCTACAGGTTTGGATGGATATGAAGGTAATTATAAAGTTTAGAAGGATGCAAAGATAATTTATGAATTTGAGATGGATATAAAATAATTTATGAGTTTTACAAGGATATAAAAGCAATTATCCAAAAATTTAAAATTAGTCAAATATGCAAAATTAAAATTTCTAAAAAAGAAATTGGTCAAATGAGTTCTAGAGGTTAATTGTCGCCCACAGTGTATTTTCAACACATAAAACCTACTATTTATATTATTAAATATAAAATTAAAATGTTTAACCAACCAACCCATTTCAACATGTAAAAGTTTATCTTTGTTTATTGCAACCCAACCCGGCCCGCCCATATTTCTACCTCGATCAATAAGCCATAATGGATCATTATCAATTTAAAACCATTTATTCGACTAAAATCATACCTCGATTGAAGGCATGGTAACAGAAACATGCAAATCTTTGCCACCATTAACAGCTTCCATCATAGTAATACAATGAGAGCTCTCGATATTTTGAGCAGGATCTTGACCAGTTGCTATAAAAACTGCTGAAACAATATTAGCAGCATGAGCATTAAATCCACCGAGTGAGCCTGCAATTGCAGATCCAGCAAGGTTTTTAAGCATGTTAAGCTCAACAAGTGCAGGAACCGTTGTTTTCAACACCTTTTTAACCACCTCTTCAGTTATAACAGATTCACACACAACAGATTTCCCTCTTCCTTCAATCCAATTTACAGCAGATGGTTTTTTATCTGAGCAAAAGTTTCCTAAACAATCAACAGACACGTGTCATAACGTGATTCGTTAAAAAGAGTTTAAATTTTTTATTAATGAAGACTTAATTACCAGATATACCGATGACATCCATGTCTGGAAAATCGATTTGAAGAAAATTTAGAACGTTTTGGACACCTTTAGAGACCATGTTCATTCCCATTGCATCACCTGTGCTGCAAGTAAATCTGATGTATAGATTTTTTCCAGCAATTGAGCATTGGATACTTTGAAGCCTAGCAAATCTGCTCGATCTGATATAATCAAATGTAAATTTCAGTTAATATCCTAAAAACATCAAGCACTAATTTAAATTAGAAACATGTAAGCATCATATCATATCCTACTAATTTAAATTCATGTCAAAATCATACACATTAAAATTAATAAGTCCAAAAAGCACACAAGATGCCAAGATCATATTTATGTCATTTTCTTAAAGTAATAAAGCTTACTTATTGAAGACGATGCTCAATGTATCAAAATTGATCGGATCTTCCAAGAAAAATTTAAGATGAGCAGCCCTAGCGGCCGTCGGAAACCTCACAACCGGAGCTCTGGTCATCCCATCCTTCAACAGAACTGCCGTAGCTCCGCCTGATGCAAATATAGCTTTACAACCTCTATTTGTGCTCGCAACCAAACACCCCTCCGTTGTAGCCATTGGTACCATGTACTCGCCACCGTTCAACAGCAAAGGTCCGGCAACTCCAACAGGAATCTGAACATAACCGATAGGCATCTCACAACACTGCCCTAATATCGACTCGTAATCGAATCCATCCAGTGGTAACCCTAACAATGACTTCCCTGTTTTTCTCTGTAAAGCTTCCCGTCGAATCGAAACAGCTCTACGGCAGTCCCCTAGCTTTGATTCGAGAGAATACGATGGAATTGATCCGGAAATCACCGATTTCACAATCTCTTCGTCGTTTTCAGATGTAGGAACAGCATGCGGTAGTGGTAGAGGATTCATAATTTTAGGTTTCGGTTTTGAGTGATGAACGACGTCGTCTTCGAGAGTGAAGCTATCCTCGTCGACACGTGAGGTGGTGATGAATGATTGAACGAAATCGATGCCAAAAAACCCTAGGAGGTAGATGAATGAAGCAATAAGGGAGGCGATGGCGGCGAGTTCCGAGAGCGTTACGACGTGAAGCGGCGTTGATGACCGGATTTTATCGCGCCACCGGTGGAGGAGGAAGTACGCGACGCAGAAGAAGAGAGTGAAGAAGATACCGTTTGTTAGGTACAGAGGCAGCGGCAATGCATCGGAAGCTTTAGGGATTGGAGACGGCGAGCGGTGATCGGCGACGGTGTCGGTGGCGGACGATGATCGATCGTTGTTGTGGTGGTTATTAGTGTTGGAATTCGTTTTCCGATGTCGGAATAAGGCAGCGGTGGAGGAAGGTTTTGGAGGTAATCCACGGGGTAGATCCATGAAGATGGTAATGGCCAATGGGATTGGTGGTGGCGGTTGGGGAGGCGGCGAATGATCGGTGGTTTCAAGGGTGCATTTATACGCATGACTTATATGCGGTGACGTGGGGGGTTGTACGGCAATAATATTTGACGCGTTGTCGTTTTGACCTGCTCTGTACTACACGACTACACACGTATAGCCATTCATCTTGTTTTCCCCTTTTGGTCTTATTTTAGATTTTGTTTGATGACGGTAAACTTTATATTGAAAATTGTCCGGTTTTAAAATTGACGTGTCATTTTGTATGATGTTTTAAAGCAACGACATCTTATGCTTAGAGGCTTTGTTTGAAACTTCTATTGGTTACAAGGAGTATATGAAGTATGTTGTATTTGGCTTGTGGTGTGAATAAAAACATGTTTTACGACAAAATTTAAATTCTTAACAAATTTAGGCGGATTTACCAATCATGCTTAAGATGATCTGCTTGAAACTTGTATTGGTTGCAAGTAATTATTTTAACGTATTTGACATTAAACATTAATAAGAGTATATATTTCAGTATTTGATGTTGATGTTTATGTAAGTAAAATATGTCATTTTAAAAAATAAAAATAAAATATTTTAATATGTTAAATTATGCCAAAACAAAATTGTAACATATTACTCCCTCCGTCCCTAAATAAAGTTCCCATTTCACCTTCAAGTTTTGTCCCTAAATAAAGTTCCCATTTCTCAAACTTAAGGGACCCACTTAATATAATAATATTATTACCAATACTTTCACCACTAACTATCTCTTAAAACACTTTCTCTCTCCAATCAAACCTTATATTTTAATCAAAGGTAATATCAAATACCCCACCATTAACTATCTCCTAAAATGTTGTGCCCAACACAAATGGGAACTTTATTTAGGGACGGAGGAAGTATATATGAGTGAATATTATATATGAGTGAAATTTGTATCTAGGGAGAACTATTAATGAATATTTCATGGCTAGCTATAGTATATTTTTTAATGATATTTAGTTCTTTGATAAAATATCTATATACTTGTGTTTTGATAATTTTGTTCAAATATAGTGTATGCTATATCTGAAGTGGTTAAATTGCAAGATATATTTGAAAAAGAATGATGGACGATCCGGTCAACTTTGAATAGTTTGAGGGTAACTTTAAGATTCACTCATAGTTTAGGGACTAAATATATAATTTCACCAACGGATAAACTGTCACCGTGCCCCCAACCACGGGTTTTGCAGAAGAAAGTGCAAATAATGAATGCTCTTCTTCTCCCTCCACCGTCCACCACCGCAACTACCACCACTCGCTTCCCCCGCCACCGGAATTTCTCCCAACCACTACTCTCCGCCACCTCATACAAACACTCCCCTCTCCGCTCATCCCTAACCTCACTCTCTTTATCAGAAGATGACGTAATTACACAAGACGACGGCGTTTCACCGTACTCTCACCGCCGGTACGATTTCTCTCCTCTACTTGAATTCCTATCCACTTACAGCTCCGACGCCAACGAATCTACCGAGTTACAACTCGCTGAGTCATACCGATTAGTTCCAGCCTCACTATGGCATTACCTTCTCAAATCTCTAGCTTCTTCCCCTTCTTCATCAGATTCAGTTTCAATTACCTACGCGCTCGTTGATTGGCTCCACAGGCACAATCTCTGCTTCTCGTATGAATTTCTCTACTCAATATTAATCCACTCGCTAGGACCCTCCGAGATGCTATACGAAGCTTTTTTGCACTCACAGAGACACACGCTAACACCGTTAACTTATAACGTTCTAATCAGTGCCTGCGCGCGTAACGATGACTTACAGAAAGCCGTTATCCTGATGAAGAAAATGCGCGGGGAAGGTTACCACTCTGATTTCATGAATTACAGTTTAATTATTCAATCACTGGTTCGTAATAACCAAATCGATTCACGATTGTTGGAAAAATTATACGATGAAATGATATCAGATGCAATCGAGTTAGATGTGCAATTGTTGAATGATATAGTGTTAGGGTTTACAAAATCAGGTAATGTTGATAGAGCTATGCATTTTTTAGGCGTGATTCAAGGGAATGGATTGAGTCCAAAAACATCGACTATTGTTTCTATCATCTCAGAGCTCGGAAGTTTGGGGAGAGCTGAGGAAGCAGAAGCTGTTTTTGAAGAAATCAAAGATGGCGGATTAAGACCTAGAACTAGGGCTTACAATGCTGTTTTAAAAGCGTATGTTCATAACGGTAGTTTGAGAGATGCAGAGTGGATAGTGAATGAAATGGAGAAGAATGGTGTTGTTCCTGATGAGTATACATACAGCCTTTTAATCGATGCTTATGGGAATGCAGGCAGGTGGGAGAGTGCAAGAATCGTGTTGAAAGAGATGGAATCCAACAATTTGAAACCGAGTTCATACATTTTCAGTAGAATTTTGGTTGGTTATCGCGATAGAGGCGAGTGGCAAAGATTATTTCAAGTTTTAAAAGAGATGGAATCATGTGGTGTTAAACCAGACAGACAGTTTTACAACATAATGATCGATACATTCGGGAAATATAATTGTCTTGATAATGCATTAGCAACATTTGATAGAATGAGAAATGAAGGGATTGAACCAGATAATGTTACTTGGAACACACTTATGGATTGCCATTGTAAATCTGGCCATCATAATAAAGCAGAGGAACTGTTTGATGAAATGGTTCAAACAGGATGTTTGCCTTGTGTTGCAAGTTATAATATAATGATTAATTCGTTTGGTGAACAAGAAAGGTGGGAAGGTGTGAGGAGTTTGTTGAGAAAGATGCAAAATCAAGGCTTGCAGCCTAATGTAATAACATATACTACACTTGTTGATATATATGGAAAATGTGGGAGATTTATGGATGCTACTGAATGTTTGGAGGATATGAAATCTGCTGGTTTGAAGCCGACATCAACGATTTATAATGCGTTGATTAATGCATATGCTCAGAGGGTAATTTCGTCATTTACTTTCTTAGCTGATTGTAATTATGTTGTTGATGTTAGTTTGTTTATTGAGCAGGGTTTATCTGAGGAGGCATTGAATGCATTTAGGGTCATGAGAAGTGATGGTTTGAAACCTAGTAATTTGGCTCTTAATGCGTTAATAAACGCGTTTTGTGAAGATAGGAGAGACGTTGAAGCGTTTGCAGTTTTAAGATCGATGAAAGAAAATGTAAGTTTATTAAAAAAAATCTCGTTTTAGGTCTTATCATAAAAGTGGTTATGAAATTTGTGAATGTTAATGTGATATTTTTTAATTACAGGACTTGAAACCGGATGTAGTCACATACACTACTCTTATGAAAGCGTTAATTCGTGTTGAGAAATTTGATGAGGTATGGAATCTTGTCTTCGAAACCAGAATTATAGATACAAGTTAGAGTAAATTACACGAATGGTCCATGTGGTTTGCCAAAAGTTTTGGATTTAGTTCCGAAGCCTCAGAAATTACACAAATCGTCATTATGGTTGAAACTTTGTCACGCTTTTGGTCCGTAATACTAACCGCCGTTAAAATTTACTGTTAAATGTTTTTAATTTGACAATTTTACCCTCATCATCTCTTTCCTCTATTTGAGATGGTGAGGGTGAGGGTAAAATTGTCAATTAAAAAAGTTTAACAGCAAATTTTAATGGTGCTGGTATTACGGACCAAAAGCGTGACAAAGTTTCAACCATAATGACCATCTGTGTAATTTCTGAGACTTAGGGACTAAATCCAAAACTTTTGTCAAAATACAGGGACAATTCGTATAATTTACTATACAAGTTAAATGTGTACATTTTACATGAAACAATTGATGGCTGCTTTAATTGTAAATGTATCCAAAGATACACGAATTGCGCTTATAATCATTGGAGGGTATTTTAGGCATTTGATATTAAGAAAGCTCTAAAATTGTGTTAATTCAGGTACCTGCTGTTTATGAAGAAATGATATTGTCAGGGTGCAGTCCAGACCGCAAAGCTAGAGCTAAATTACGGTCTGCATTGAAGTATATGAGACAGAGACTGAAATCATAATTCAATTTCACGGACCCTTTGACCAGGTCATAGTTGTTATATCAACAACCGGCCCCCAACTGCCTCGTGGTTCATATTTTTTGTCAATTGGGATGAACAGACAAATGTACTGAATATATCTCTTGAAAAAATGAGTATACATACAAAGCTTGTTCACTTTTGTAGCATACTTTGCACATATTGAAATGAAATTGATCAGGTAATCACAAGATGAATATTGTAACAAGCACAGATAAACTATTATTTTTTTGGATTTATAAATTGTCTAATCTTTGGTGTACAATGGAAAATCTTTATTTGACCAAAAGTCAGAGATTTTATACGTTATGAGGTCACAGTTTCCGATCATTGCATGCCCGTGGCGGATGTAGTATGTAGCACACGGTGGCACGTGCTACTACTCGAAAAATTTTGGTACGGTAAATTTTCGGAACTTTTTTTTGTTATTGTATTTTGAATACATTAATATATATCCGAAAAGCCATAATAATTGATGTATGTTGGCTAGCACATTTCGCTAACACCTTGTGCATGTATAGAGGAGGTCTAGAGTTCAAATCTTGTCTTTCTTACTTTTATAAATCAATTTTTTTTCCTTTCTTAGCCTCTATATTACAAGTGTTTTTTTTTCTCAGCCCATATATTTTAACTTTTTTCTTTTTAACCCTATATATTTCAAAAAAAATTCTTTATATCACCACAAGGGTGCTACCACTGGTGGAATTTTCTAATTCCGCTCCTGATTGCATGACACTTGTCCGGAATTAGGATTCGATTTAAACAATATCGCTATCAACTTTTTTTTATGCCAACGAGAGATAACAATTCGGACCCATTTACGCTCAATTTTGGTTTATTTATCTTTCATTATCTCAGAAGGGTCAAATAAAAAATTTAGATGAAAAGCGAACGGGTCAAATGGGTTAAAATTCAAAAGTTGTATGAAGTGTATTTTTATTGTATACATGCAACCTCTGTAAATTGCTTTATTCAATGATTCAGCTTATTATTGCATACAATCTGAAGTCGTCTGAATGATCATCTGGAGCTCGAACAAAAACGGCTGCCTCATACACTTTTGGATAATGTACTCACCCATATCATCCCTATCCTGTTCTTTTAACTCCATGTAACCGCCCTAAATTTCCGGTTCTAAACCAACCACCTTTAAATGCATTTTCAGTTTTTTCGCGTTTTTAAAGTACCGCCCTAATATCGTGTTACCTCTAACCATGATCTCACCTATGGTTTTAGCATCCAATGGGACACTTTTCATGGCAATAGGATCCGTAATATAGGAGTTGTTTGATAGTTATTGACCGAGTTTAGCTAGCAACATTATATTTCTGACTAGATAAGAGGTTGAGTAAGAAGCTCTGCCGAGTAAAAGGTAAGCCATTTTGACTAGGTGGATTATGCCTTCTAGTTGACTTCTTTCTGCGAGATACCCTAGTTAGAGCAGTGAAACCTTGCTATGACGGCTGACCGGGTCAAAGGTTGGGTCAGAAGTTACCTCTTACTGGACTTAGTAAGAGGCAAATCAAACAGCCCCATAGACTTGTATTAAACCAACATGAGTCATTCCGTCGAATCAGAAGCACACACAAATTGGTTTCCTAATCAATATTAGTATTACATTTAAACTACTCTTGATTAAGTTATAACTGCAACAACAAACTAAATCATATGACTGTTCATTTTTTTATTTCTTTCCATCTTCTTCTTCCTTCACTTGCTCTTATATTTCTGAAATTTGAGCTTTGTATTTGTTAACATTAATAGTTTCTTCGATTTTCTTGACCCCATCTAAATCTTTATCCTCAACTAGGGAGACATCATCTTTGGTTTCTTAAAAAATGTCTTCTTCGACCCCATAATAAACCTTGATAAATCAATTTAAAAATCAAAAGTATTATGATAGGGTAATAAAAGTTAATATGCAAATTATACTAAATTATGTGTAAAAAAATTAGGGAAACGCTAATGATAACACTTAGGCCATTGTTTAAGAAAAAATATATTTTAAAAATGTTGTATAACAACTATAAAAAATCACCCCGCTTAGATTTTAATAACCCCTTTAGTAGTTATGCTTCCTTAGTTGTACATTAACCCACTCAACTATCCTTAACCATTGCCTAAGAACAATAGTTAGCAAATCCCAAAAAATTAATATGCAAATTATACTAAATCATGTGTAACACTCGCTTCTCACTATTATCTAATAATATAAATGTTCTTATTATTGAATTATGTGATTTAAACCAATTAAAAAGATCTTTGATGTAAAAATTTAATACGTAGTATATATTAGAGCAAAGTTTTTATTTATTTATTAAATCTTAACATCGAAATGCTTTAAATAAAACTTCATATTTTAATAGCGAAAAGTATCTAAAAATTTATTTAAATGCTTTATCGATTCAAAATAAGTGGTACATTTTGAGTTTTACGTTTTTTAGGCAAAAAATTATAATGAAGGTTAAATTAGATTAATTTGTTGGTTAGTGAAAAATGGATCCCACACATTTTAAATAAAATGAGGTTAATGATTTTTAAAAGTAAAAGTAAGGGTAAATATGTCATTTTACTTTGTTAAATTAGATAGTTAATGAGTGTGAATCTTACTATTTTTACCAAATAGGATAATTTTTAAAATCTATCACTTATTTTTATTCACCCAAAAAAAAGTACTACTTCCTCCGATTCAAAATAAGTGATACAATTTAGATTTCACGATTTTGAGGTAAAAATTTGTAATGATGATTAAATTAGATTAATTATATGGTTAGTGAGAAATGGGTCTCATACTTTTTGAATAAAGTGGAGTTAATAATGTTTAAAATTAAAAGTAAATGGATCTTTTCACTTTGTTAAAGTAGATAGTTAGTTGGTGTGAGTCCCATTATTTTTTGCCAAATAAGATAAATTTTCAAAATATATCACTTATTTTGATACACTTAAAAAAGAAAGTATATCAATTAATTTGAATAAACTCTCATTGCATATGCCAAGGTAAATTACATCAAATCCCAAAACCCTAAAATATGATGTGGAAGATTGGAAGGAGAAAGAAATATTTATTGGTTAGACGAAAGTGCCCTTGACCGTGTATAATTTCCTTGTAATACCCCATCGCGGCACTCTCCGTTTTCAAAACCCTTACGAGCTGAAACCCTCGCCGCCGATCACCAAACGTTCCCACAAATTCAGGCCATAAAATGAGTCGGAGCTTAGGGATTCCGGTGAAGCTACTACACGAGGCCGCCGGACACATAGTCACGGTTGAACTCAAGAGCGGTGAAGTTTACAGAGGAAGCATGATTGAATGTGAAGATAACTGGAATTGCCAATTGGAAAACATCACTTTCACTGCTAAGGTTACTAAACCATGCATTCGATTTATATTTTGTAATTCATGTATCTATCGATGTTTATCTCATTGATTTGTAAAAAACAATTCTTTCTCTCGGTTACTTGACTGCTAGGGCAAAATCAATTGATTTTTATAACCCTAAATGATTAGCTAATATGTTGTTTCTAAACCCTAAACTCTAAACTATAAGACTATAAGACTATAAGTGATATCTGTGAGAATATGCTTAAATTCAGAATTAATTTTCTGTTAACACAAGTTTATGTAATTGTAGTTAACTTTGTTGTATAACATTTTGTGAAACTGATATATGAATTTTGGAGTAGTAATCAACATTTTTAAGCATTGTAATAGACTGAATTAGGTTTTTAAAAGGCTAGTATAGTTGCAGATATAACTGACAAACCAATGCATTTGAACTTTATTGGTTCATCTCACACATATAGGCTTGTTATCTTGTTAAATTAGTTATTTGTTTGTTTTCAATAGAATTTCCATTCCTATAAAAAGGTTATTTGGTTATAATAATCATTTCTGCTGTTTCCAACACTCAGTGATGTGATTTTGAATAGAATTATACATATATCTTCGTTCTATCATAAATATAGAACCTTTTAGATGTACTATAATTTGAAATTATTTTGCGAAAAAACTGTAGCCTGATGTTGATCTGTATTTGCAGGATGGAAAGGTGGCTCAACTTGAGCATGTCTTTATTCGGGGCAGCAAAGTCAGGTGTGTATAATATATTTGTATTTTACACGTTTGTTTTTACGTACATCAAACTAAATAAACAGGATTCACAATCACATGTTGGTTTTTCTTATACCATACATATGCTGAAAAACGTGAATTCGTGTGATATATTTGTGCAGGTTCATGATCATACCAGACATGCTGAAGAATGCTCCAATGTTCAAACGTTTAGAAGCTAGAATTAAGGTATTATATATTCTGGCACTCTCAGTGTGTGCCTATACATATACACATCAGTCTCTAATTCACTCAAAAATTTCTTTTTTAAAGGGCAAAGGTTCGGCACTTGGTGTTGGTCGGGGTCGTGCTGTTGCTATGCGAGCTCGGGTAAGCATTACTATCACACACACACACACATATGTATATAGGGGTGGGATATGGTTAATTAATTCTTTAAGTAAAATAAATAAAATATTCTTTTAACAAAATGATGATTTTTTCAAAAATATTTAACAATGATGCACGAAAGAAAAAGGTTTTTGCATCAGTTTGATAATTGTCTATTTTACAGTATCCTAACTCTAATATATATAAAAGTGAAAAGGTTGATGTTTTTATAAGTTAGTGATGGTGGGTTGTTTGCAGGCTCAGGCGGCTGGTCGTGGAGGTCCAGCAGCTCCTGGTAGAGGGCGGTGATTTTTGTAATTTTAAATGTATTATTGTCAATCAAAAGACGGAAAACGCTTATTAGGGTTTCGTTTTGGTATGTAAGAGTGGGTTTGTTATTTGATATTAAATTAACTAAGCATGTTTTAATGTCAAATTATATTTCACTTTGTGCATTCTTGTTGGGAACAAGGTAAAAATATTCTGGAAAATACTAATAGTTACCTCATACTATTGTTTAACTCGTAGACTTGATAGAGGATCCTCAGTTTTTGTTGGTCTAAGTATAATATTTTAACTTTTTTTTTATTGTTATAAAATATAAGATTTTAAAATCAAGATAGGCATCTTTAGAAATCTATTTTAAATGCAGGGCTTGAATACGGGACGTTTCTACTAAAGATTTGTGATCAGTCAAACTAGAAGTGAGCATGGGGATTTTTAACTAAAATTGTGATGGTTTTTTTGCAAAGTTTGCTTGCTCAAATCACTTGTTTATCCAGTATAATTGTTCGAGTTTAGCAAATGATGTGTAGCTCAGTTGGACTGATGCATGAGTTGGAATGTTTGATTCACCACGTAATTTAATACACATTAAACTCTTAACAATTTTATTTTTTTGAAAATAGCAAATGATAACAACGAAAGCCTACTCTCAATATTTCAACGAGCACCTTGGATTGAGTCCATATAAGGTGTGAGGTCTGGATTTCGAATCATGTAAACAGCTCTTTGTGGTGCCAAATTTGGGGATTTTTCCCTGGAAATTCCTATGGGGACTGGGTTTGCCATGTATAGGAGCTCGAATCCAAGGTGCTCGTTGAAATATTGAGAGTAGACTTTCGTTGTTATCATTTGCTATTTTCAAAAAAATAAAATTGTTTAAGAGTTTAATGTGTATTAAATTACGTGGTGAATCAAACATTCCAATTTCCTACATGAAAGACAGTAATTTAATACACAAAATATTAGTATTAAATTAAACTCAAACTGATAAATATATAAGGAAAATGATAATGACAGCTCTAAGGGTTGTCAATAAGACGTCAACACATGCATTAAAAATTTGTACAATAATTAATAACCGCCCCCTGTATTTTTGGAATCAATCCCCACCAGTAAAAGCACAAACGATTTATACACGTAGCTACCTTTTAATGACAGCCCTAAGGGCTGTCATTAACAAAACCTAAAATATAATAAAGACAAAATACAACCGAATGAAAATAACTTTTATTAAATGCATTATTTTAAATATTTAGCCATAAAAGTAATACTTCGTATGTCTTTCTTTAAAGTACGGAGAGGTATCTATAACTTGAAACACAACCCAGATCAATGAACATTTATATGTACAAACTTTCTTATATAATAAATGTGTTTTGATAATAACAACTCTTATGTCAAAAGACATGCATAATAAATTTGTAAATTCATTATGATCGACTCCTGCATTTTAGGAATTACTCACTCCGTAGAAAAATGTACACTTTTTTATACACTTATTGACAGCTCTAAGGACTGTCATTATCAAAACACACAATAAATATACGTTATATTTACAAGAATTTGACTAATTTATGTCTTAAGTTAATGAAGTTAAATCATTAATTGAACGAATTCTTTCTTAACATATTAAATAATGCATTAAATAAAGTAATTTTCATAATTATTAAATATTATTTACAATATAAACGATGATTGTAACATTAATAAATTAGGTGCTGTTTGGTAAGCCTTTTAATGATTCAGTTAAGAGGCCAGCCTCTTAACCGGACAGATTCAGAGCGTCGTTTGGTAAGACCTATTAATCAGCATCTGAATAAAAAATTCAAAATGTTCTGCCTCTTAATCGGACAAATGTCAGAGGAAGTCTGAATCATTCAGACCTTTGTATCATTCAGATATTAATTATTCAGATGCTACCAAACATTATCTTATTAGAAAACCCTATTTACAAATGACAAAGGCTATAAATGAGCTTAAATTGTTTTAAGTAAGTCGCTCGAACTTATTTTAAAAACCATAAAACAAGTAAGCAGAACTTTACTAAGAAAATATGCATTTTGGGAAAACACTATTATGTCATTAAAAAAAGTATGTGAACGAATTTACCTCTTCGAACAAATAGCCGCACGTGTTTTTATAGGTAAAATACACACGTGAATTCCAAATATTCCCCTCACTTAAAATTTCAAGCAAAAAATTAAAAAAATCAAAATGAATTACCTTAAAAAACTCTTTCCAATTCTAATTGTTTCGATTAAAAGAATATTAAACAACTTAAATAATCAATCCGAAAAATCAATATATCTACCATTCATTTTGTAATTTATCGGTTGATCAATTAAATTGCTATATTATTCAATCTTTTGATTTTTAGACTCACCCAACTCGAGAACCATTTAAAAAAATTGAAACATAAAATTATACTTTGAATCGTAAGGAGTAGTTACATGTTTTTCTCCGTCGACAATGACACATGAAAGGAGCTAACACTTCACTAACATATGAAGTAGTAGTATAAGTTCTAACTTCTAAGTAACAATAATTTGCCTTGGGGTGTTTGGGTATGAGTTTTAACCCAAAGGCTACTCACATGTTTATAGGCTATATGCTATTTGGTTTTTTTGTGTTTTTCTTTTGTTATTTGGACTTATGAATACATCAAGACTAGTCTAGCTTTGTTATTTTCATTTTTTGGATTTTTTTTATCGATTTCGTGTTTCAAGTTTCAATTAAATAAACACCCTAATTTCAGAAACAATAATTTGATTGCACGAAAAGAAAATATATTCAATAATAAAATATAAAAAAAATTAAAAGATATTCTCATTATAATAAACTATCTTCCAAATGATTAAATGACCTAAATGTTTTCATAACTGTTTCCAAGCATTCTTTATCATCTGTATATTTACTCAGGATAGGATTGAATCAATTACCTAATGATTGGTAAAATAAGTAATCTATTCAATTTTTTTTTTTTTTTGGAAAAAGAAAAAAAAAGTAGGTTTGGCCGTTTGGGAGTTAACTTTTTTGATGGGCTTCATTTTCTTTGGAGCCAAACGTTGTTTTGAAAACCCCCAATGTATTTATCTCGCGCCGTCTCTCTTTCGATCTCCCCAATTTCCACCTAAAAACACGTTAAATCCTTCATCTTTTAATTCATTTCAAGCAACGGATAAATCAGATTCAAATTCAAATCGAAATCGAAATCGAAATCTTCTTGTAAGTCGATTTTAATTTTCATCAATTTTAAACATTCGCATCTTTTCACTTGCAATTGCATTATACTGGATTCTCATATGGTAATATTGTTAATTAATTTGAATCTAGTTGTCATTTGAGCTTGTTTATGTTGCTGATACTTCTGGATTTTATACATTTATAATTCATGAAAATTTTCAGTTTCAATTTAGGGCATTGTTCATTAACCGGATTAAACAATAATCTACATTTTGACTTTTCAATTAATTTATAGTTAGTCAATTAGTCCACTGTTTCATAGATTACGTTTCAGTTACGCTGCTTCTAACTAATTAACTGTAGTTTCTATTGATCGGTGTAAATGAAACGCAGTCAAAATTAACCTCATTTTGCTGTTAATTACTTTATTTAGTAAGTGTTATTGACTTAATATATTGATTACCCTTTCATTTGCTTGATATTACATATAAGCTATAATTTCCTTAAAGCAATTAGCAAATTACCATTATCTGATCATTAATTCAATCTCATGTTTCATTACTTTGCAAATTACAATTTTAATCTTGTCTCCAGGCCTGTTAAATCAACGTTTTGCAAGAATTTCTTGACCAAAATGATTAATTCCGAGACTAATACAATCGAGCTCATGACCAAAAAACAGCCGGTTTTAGCACCCAAAAAGGTAGCACTAAGAGACGTGCAAAACAACAATATTAGTAACTTAAAACCCGACCTGCATCAAGAAACTTTGCTTCAAATCGATGCACAATCGTTGATCGATTCATCAAAAACATCTGGAAATAAAAGACTTACACCAGATTATACATCACCTCCTTTTTTAACCAATAATGCTGCACACGAGCATTTTTCTTACCCTCGTAGGAAATACGAGTTTGAAGGAAATAAAGGAAAAAATGTGGGAATTTTAGAAAAAAATATGGGATCAAAGATGTCTGTTTCTCGGTTTAAAGAATTTAGTGAGGAACAAAGGACAGATCGGTTCATTCGTTTGCAGAATTTCATCAAGCAATGTGATGGATCTAATAACAGAGAGAATATTCAATGTATGTTGAGTTTTTTTTTTTTTTTTTGGATTTTTTTTCTGGTGAAAATAAGGTGTTTGATGTTGTGATTCTTGTGATGTTACAGTGCTCTTACGTTTATCACCATCGGATCTTAGCAGACATGCAGTTGAGTTAGAGAAACGAGCGATTCAACTGACCATAGAAGAAGGTATGATGAAAGTTTTTATTTATTTATTTTAAAGATTATTTATTTAGAAATCTTGAATTTGTTTGAAAAATGTTGATTTCTAAGCAAGTGAAGGTTTTGATTGTTGATTAAATGAGAAGAAAAATACCCTTTATTAATAACAAAAAAAAGTTTGAATCTTGTGTGCTAAAATTAGTATTGTATAAAAAAATAATGCCCAATAGCTTAAAGAACCATCGGTGCAACTAGGGACTACCCGTGTAATTTTTTAAAGTAAAGGATCATAAGCGATATTTTGAGTAAACCACAGGGACCATCCTTGTAATTTACTCATTTTCTCCAATTTGTAATAATTTGCAGGGAAAGAGATGCAAAGAATGCAAGCATTAAATATACTGGGGAAACCTTCAACAACAAGAAACCAACTGCCAATAACACAACACAAGAACTGAATTATTATGCTGCAAATAGTCTGTGTACTCGTTTTACACGATTAGGGTAAAATAGGGTTCTTTCAGTAGCATAATTCCTAGGTAAATTTACGGTATGTCACAGTTTTTGTTTTAAATTTTGTATTTTTGTGAAATTAATTTATGCATTATTGTAACATGACTTAAAATGTTTTTAGATTATCAGTTTCTTTTATGCATTATGTGCATGATTTGTTTATAAACATCTTTAAAGAACTTACGGCTAATTACCAATGTAATTTAAGTCTAATCACTTTGATTAGTATCTTCAACTTCAATTACTGTTAAAGATTCAACAATGAGCATTTGATCTTTCATGATATTGAACAAAATATACAATGATTATAAATAATATTATATCCAAGATCTGATTTACTGTTAAAACATTTATGCAAAATAAATTATTAAATTCGATATTTATATAAGATATGGGCCCGCTGTATAAGAATTTATTTGGGTAATGGGTTTTCTATACAGAAGTCATAAGTTGGTCCAAATTAATTAGTTCCAATACTTGTTAAGCCCACTATTTTGGGACTACTTTAAAAATGTTAGTTCTAATTTTGTAACTTCTGTTTTAGTAATTATAAGTGAGAAATGTATCGGTGCTTATTATGTATGTCTATTTATGTGATTACTCATTTGATCAAAATAAGCTTCAAAATCAAAGGATGAGATGATGAAACAGAATTAGTAGATTACACATGTCATCTTCCTTCTCTTTATTTTTTTAAGTTCCACCATTATAGAATACACACACATAAAATACCCAATACCTTATTAAAATAACCTTAATCCGCTCGTCTGTTCACTTCATTTAGTTGAAGACATTTATCTTCTCTCTCCAACCGACTGCCGGTGCCAACGGTTGTAGCAAAACAGACACAATCGATGTTTAAACCGATGCCAGGGGTCTAATGGTCCCACGCTTGATTATAATGCCACTAATTTAAATTCCTTTAGAATATTCCAATGCATCAAACAAATAATAAAATATAACTGAAAATTTATCATGATCTTGAACCCTAAATTCAAATTAGGCCTAGTTTGAAGAAGTATGTCTAGTGGTAAAAGTTCAAGAGGAAATTTCCAAGTACTAATGATATAAAAAAGACTCGTCAATTTGGCACCTCATACTTTTCAAAACCTTGGATTTTACTTAACTAATATTTTTGAGATTATATTGGATATATAATTCATATTTTTCTTAACTAATATTTAAGAAAAATATTAATCCCTGATAAAACCGAAATTAAGAAAAATACCGTAGGGTAACACTATAATGGTAAATTTGAACTTCTAGTATCTTAAGGTAACTTTGTGATCTTCAGCTCAATATTCTACCTATAATATTTCTGTCTCGAGTATTTAAATATCTAAGGTTAAGCTCGGTATTATATCACCAACGGACAGCTGGTATCAGTTATAATTTTTGTTTATAGTGGGTACTTAATATCATACCGAAAGCGGCATGTTGGTATCGAAAATCGGAGCTAATAAATTGCCGAATATCGAAAAGGGCCAAACGTAAATACCGAATTACGTACAATATGTATACAATCGGTACCAGTTTGGTACCAATACCAAAACCATAACCAATTCGGTATTTGATACCAAATGCTCATCCCAACTATCAAAATTTCAAAACAAATATTGCATACTCATATTTGTTCCATAACCTCTACATCCATCAACAAATCCACCTAAAATTTAAAGTTCTAAACGCAACTAATGGGAGAAAGTTGTTTAGGAAAGTGATAGTTCATCAACTTGGGCCCAAGTAATTCATGTATGTCTCAATTTTGTTCTTATCAAGAAACCACTTCTTTTTATTAAATTGTGATGTAATACTAATTATAGGAAAGAGATAACCTATGTGAAACAAGTATTCATATGTTATAATTACGGTTTGTATGTATGTCAGATTAGTTTTATAGACTATACAACCATGTACAAATTTTGTCTATTTCAATTTCTTTTAAATATGTATATTATCGAAATTTGTAAAATAATAATAAATTGTGTCAATTCAATCATAATAGTAGACGTGAATACTTATATATCATTTTCGTGTTTGATGTTTTTAGATGATACATGTTAATATGTTATTACATACACGCACGCGTATACATATTTGCGTGTTTTTTGCAACACTTCTCACACTCTTGCACACATATGCCAATGCACACTTTTTTCGTATATTTATTCATTTCTCACATGTTTTTAATTGTACATGTTATTATTGCATTCACACACATCGCATATATTATCACTATCATTTTTTCTGAAGGTCTTCTTAGAGATAATCTCTCTACCATCAGATAGAGATATGACTACTATATTTTACTTCTCCCATATGTCTCTCTTGAAAAGATTAAGTATCGTTGTTGTGAATTCAAGTATCGTTGTTGTGAATTCAGCTATAATTGTAATCAGCGGCTATTATCATAAATTTAAATAATAAAAGTGATAAAGTTATAATTAAATAACCGTAATATTTACAAGTTAAAAGAACGCCATTGCATCAGCATAGTGTAGTAAATATGGTGGGGTGGGTTACAACTTTCAAATAAGAGTCTACATCGGATCAAAATCTATACTCACATCCAACGGGATGCTTATCTTCATATCCATAACTAGAATATTCTTTTTTAATTATTTAATGATTAAAAAATAGTTTTTAATACTATTTAATTAGGAAGCATACTTAAGTTCATAAGAAGTACACTTAACAATTAACTTTCATAAACTGCCAATGTCAAATGATGTTGATTAAGAGAAGATCTAGGGCATCTTTTGAGTTTATAATGATACTGTAGTATTTTAATATGTGGTTACTGGTTAGTCAGTCATGTATATCTTAATCTGATTACTTGACTATTTGCAGAAATTTCTACTGCAATTATCAAAAAATTCCAAATTTTGAAAAGTGGTTAATTCATCAACAACGATGTTGATCTTATCACTTTGTTACTTCCATGGACAAAGTAATACTAAATCACTAAGTATATGTTATTCCTTTACACGTAATCAAACAATTTTTTATCCTTAAAAAATGTATTTCCCTCATAATGTGCTTCTCCAGGATGACCGAGTTTTACTCATAATTTATGTGGCGATTTCTGAACCTTAATTTCCCTAGCAATAATTGATAAATGTTTATCCAAGAAAAACTCAAACTTGTGTCTCTTTATGAAGTCATTAGAAAATACTTACATTAGACAGTCACAAAATGCTAAACACATAATATATGATGGATTTTGGGAGAGTGGGAAATACAATAACCAAGTTAATTAACAACCTAGAGTTACGTTCAAGGAGGTCCATAACTTTTACAAAGTCCCAAGGAACAAATCTCAACCATTGATCAATATGATCAAGATTAATCACATACTTTATACATGGAGGGGTATTTTGGTCATTTGACACTAAAAAATTATTTTATTTTATTTTTTATTTTATTTTTTATTTTAAATTTTTTTTATTTTTTAATTTTTAACTGAGGGGTATTTTGGTCATTTTGAAAAAAATATTTATTTTTTATTTTTATTTTTTATTTTAAAATTTTTAATTTTTTTTAAAAAAAACTATTTTTTAAAATAAACTATTTTTAAAAAAAAATTATTTATTTATTATTATTTTTTTAAAAATTATTAATTTTTCATTAATAATACATAATGTTATTGCATAGTGAATCACATGTGATTGTATATTGAATCACATGTGATTGCATTCTGAATCACATGTGATTTAACTAAAACCTGATTTTACACTAAAATCACATGTGATTTACACTAAAATCACATGTGATTTTACACTAAAATCACATGTGATTAAGTTATACACGTAATTATCAAAGAAATATTATTTTTTAATTAAAAAAATTAATAAAAAAATAAAAAAAATTTAAAATAAAAAATAAGTCGAAATTTTTTTAAGTGCCAAATGACCAAAATACCTCTTCATAATAAAAATAAAAAAAATAAAAATTTTAAAATAAAATAAAAAAAAAAAATATTTTTATTTTTTAAAAGATGACCAAAATACCCTTCAATATATAAAATATGTGATTAATATTGAACATTAGATCCTATTGATCAATGGTTAAGATTTATTCCTTAAGACTTTCTAAAAATGATAAACCTCCTTAAACGTTTCTCTAACCTATATAATCTTTTAAAATCTTGTTGGACATTTTCCCATTGTAATATTTCGTTTATATATGCTTCGGGTTTTATGTAATCCATAAATGGATAACTCAGATTCTAAAGCACAAGAATCGAGAGCAAAGTAATCAAAGAATGTTCAAGTGTAACATTCTAAATAAGATTATTAACTTTGTCTTATACACCAACCGAAAGTTAATTAATACTCCCTCCGTCCCACAAAAAAATTTATATTTCTCATTAAACTTTTGTTCCACAAAAAATTTTATATTTCTCACATTTGATGGACCCCACATAATAAACTATTATTATTACTAAGAACCCCACAAAAAAGTCTATATTTCTCACATTTGATCCACTAACTATCTTTCTCTCTCCAATACAACCTTATATTTTAATCAAAAGTATTACTAGTGACCCCACCACTAATTATCATCTAAAATCTTGTGCCCAAGAGAACTGTAAACTTTTTTGTGGGACGGAGGGAGTATTGGTTTAGGACAGATTTGGCGGAAACGAACACACACAATTGTTGGTAAAACACTTGTGGCATTAGACTATGCGTAATGAGTGACCGATATGATATTGGTCACCTCTGGCACATCAGCGTCACATCAGCTTTCTCTCTCATAACCAAACAACGACCAAACCCACGTAAGGGGCGACCGAATCGGCGACCAATTTTTTTTTTTTAAATTTCAGATTATATATATATATACATATATATATATATATATATATATATATATATATATATATATATATATATATATATATATAGGGGAGGGTTCCTTTGAGAATTGAAAAAATCGTAAGAATGTGAGAATTAGTGTAATCATCGATGATTACCCTATATGTATTCATAGGGTTCATCGATGATTAAAGAGGGCACATGTGCCCCCTCGCGCCGCGCGACAAATTTTGCCGGGCCGTGAGCCCCAAATCCACCCAAATCAATGGCTGAGATCTATTCTCACATTCTCACCCAATATATATATATATATATATATATATATATATATATATATATATATATATATATATATATATTATGTGTGTGTGTATTAGAATGAAAGAGGCAAAGAGCAGGCACGACCAGGAAAGGTCGTGCAGAAGACCTTTAGACCATTAGAACGCGTCGGGCGGGTAGGGCCGTAACGAGGGGACGCGTCGGGGAGGGATGAGGTGGCGGTCGCGACCGGCATATCGGTCACCGGATACGCATAGTCTTAGGGTCCTTCAAAAACTATTACATGCATAGAACAATTGTATGTTCATTAATGAATGATAATTCCAAATTAAATATCATGAGTTGATTATTGATTAATGTATAAATTAATAATTTACATTAGTGTCAATTCTTAATACTACCGTTAACATTTTACTTAATATATTTGAAGGAATTATGTGCACAGTTAGTCAACCTATGATGATACATCCATGCCTACGAAATACTTAAGGGTCACACCGGTGAGTACATGTAATACGAGCAAGATAAGCAATGATACTACGAAGAGGAATGATTCATAATAGTCATTATGAATCAGTTAAGTATTAAGTTAAGTTTAACTTATTACTAGATTAGTTTAACTAACTAATTAATACAAGTAGTTGTACATTTACTAGTTGAGTAAATATACAATGTGTTAATTATAGATTATTCATGATATGATTTAAAGCTATTAAATCATATAGTAATTGGATGATATTATTGTGTAAATTATATAAAAGTTATTATATAATTAACTATTAAAAGTATAAATACAAGTCTATATAATTCGTGTATATGGGTACCGAATTATTAGTGTATTAATACTAGACATTTAATAGTTAAGTGCAACAATAGTAACTAGTTAAACTATAAGGGATGGAAGTGTAAAAGGATAAGTTTAATTAAGAGATTAATCTTAATTAAATTAGGAGGACTTAAATGAAACTTATTCTATTATAAATAGAAGGCTTAAGGTTTAATTTAACCCTAATCATTCCATTAACACCTTGAAGCCGAAATCCCTCCCCCTCTCTCTCAATTTCGGCCGAACACACAAGAACCCAAGTTTGGTGTTCTTCGTTCTTCGTGTTCTTCGTGTTCTTCAAGTCTTGAAGAACAAGTTCATTGCTTAGATCAACTAGAAGATCGCTTGTTTTGTTCATCATCAGTGGATCTATCTTAAGCAATCAACAAGGTATGTTTGGGAAACACTTTTCTCCCTTCTCCCCTCTTGGACGAATTCGACCAAAGAGGGTTCTTCGGTTGATGGTCGAACGAACCACACAAGCATTGTGTGAGTTCGAGTTCTTCGTTCAAGGTTTCTTTCTTGTTAACCTAATCTAGAACTCCAACATCTCAATCCTTTAGGGTTTAAGGATTAGGTTTAATCCCAATTCCGCATTTAGGGATTAAATCAGCTAGTTGGTTTTAACCGGTCAAAAACAAGTTCATGTTCTTGGTCAGTAAGTTTCGAACCAAGTACACTAGGAGGTAGACCCAAGTCGTTGATCAGTCGCATGGTGCGTAGTGAAACCCTACAATATTTAGTTATTTACTAATTTTGGTATCCCATGTTGGTCAATTATATCCACAAGATCCGGGTTCATAACCACATATACTAAGGTGCTGTTTGGTAGTATCTTAATGATTAATATCTGAATGATGCAGAGGTCTGAATGATTTAGACTTTCCCTGATATATGTCTGATTAAGAGGCAGAACATGTTAAATTATTGATTCATATGCTGATTAAGAGGCCTTACCAAGCACTCTGAATCTGTCTGATTAAGAGGTTGGCCTACTAACTGTATCTTTAAGAGGTTTACCAAACAACACTTAAATTATATGTAAAACTCTCCCCCAAAAGGAGTGACTCGCAAGGAGTGACCACACCATGGGGGTTTCCAACTATTTAAAAAAATGAAGTAATTTCGATATCATATAAATTACTTCATGAGTTCATTCATCAAAATATATATTTAAAGCAAAGATATAAGTACTGTAAAACAATGATTGTGGTGTGTAGAGTAATTTTTTTGGTGTCTACATCATCTCTCACTTAACGAAAGTACTCAAAAGAATAATAACCAACTTAGGGATGTTTTGGAGTGCGATTTGGAGCAGATTATATGATTTATTGCGTTATGAAAATACAAATAATATAAAATGAGTGTTTGTGTAAAAGTCCGAGAAATTAATTATTTACGTTTTATGGCATCTAAAACGGAGTTTTGTAAAAAAAACACGTGGAGGTTTGGTTATTTCGTTTTGAAAACTGATTAATTGATTATTATGATTTCAAATAACATAATCAAATTTAAACATTATTTTGCAAAATCACATTTATATAACCTTCTAATTATCTATTTTTTTAAATACATAATCTATTTTATTATAAATAATTCTAAACACTCTTTTAATGGGTTTTAGATCCCAACTCCATCAATTTAAGTACACAACATAATTTTTTTTCTTTTCAAAGCATTCCAAATACAATAAAATTAAATAATTTTCTTTTCTAAAATAATGTCGCCCAAAAAAGTTTCTTCAAAGTCCTAAGCCCTAACCCGTCCTCAACGTTATGTGTTTAAAACTCTGTTAAGTGTTTTTTTTAATTTTGTAGACTTCGAATTCAAAATTGTTAAATTTTGTTGAAAAAATAGTTTTTTTTAATTTTTGAATTTGTTATAATATTTATTTTGTACTTTTTATGATTTTTTTTTTGCGTTTATGTAGATTTTACATGACTAGTTTAACATAAACACTCATTAGTATTGTAATCTGGTTTAAACGGTCGGTTGAACTGGTACAACCAGTTCTATCATTTTTAGAGGATCGACCAATTCAGTTCAGAATCCGCGTTTGAAACATTTGCACAACATGATTATCAGTGAGGATAATGTGTTAGGGCATATAATTACTCTAATTTTATTAATCCTAGAACATAGTAGTATTAATAGATTATATATAATAATATTTGGGTTTTGTTTATAGAGAAATGATATTGATGTATACTATTTGTATGTTGATATTGACGTTTTTATACATAATTCTAGCCGTCAATATCATGCAAATTGTATAAGTTTTATGTTAAAAACTACTATGATATTACTCAATTTGGTACTTGTTATGTATTTCAGGTATTGGAACCAAAAGATGGCGAAAAACGGGTCAAAATGGAGTTGAAAACATGAAGTTGCGGCATTCAAGAAATTCGCACCGCGAACTCGAAATCACACTGGAAATCGCGACCACGAAGTTTGCCACGATCTCGAAGTCAAATCTCTGTTTGAAGAAGGAATTCACGCATTCGCGCCTGCGATCTAAAGTCCATGACACGAAAAATGCAAGGGGTGCAGAATCCGCGACGCGAACTCTGCAATCGTGGCGCGAATTATGCGTGTTTTTGGCGATTTATACTAGAGAATGTCAAATTTGAAGATATCTTGGGAAGTGACTGTGTTTTTGGGCAGTTACCATACGAATTTTGGTGGTTTTCAAGGGGAACTTCAAGATCAATTCAAGCAAAACATTGGTTTATTTTATTTTACTTTAAACAGTGTTTGTTAGTTTAATTATGAATGTTTGTTTGGTGATTATTAGCACTTCTATGGGCTAATAATCTTAATATTTACTATGTGTGACTGAATTTAGGGTTATGTTTGGTTAATTTTAGGATTTTATGTCTTTTGTTTGAACAATTGTTGGTTAATGCATTAATCTTTTGGTTTATACCTCTGATCTTTGTCGTTTAATTTGTTTATTGATGATTTGTTTAATTATTGACAACATTTGAACTAGTTATTATATCCTCATCTTTTCACCCAAGTGACCTAGATGGCAATTCACTAGGAATAGGGATTGAAATTAAATTCCAATAAGTTAGGGTAAATTGAAAGTCTAACCGTAGTGACGGAAGTTCTAGGTTAGAGGGTTTAGGTGATCCAAACCTATTAAAATCAACAACCCTAGGTGTGATTAGATTACAACTTTTGAGAGAAGAAATTCCTATTAGTTGTGTCTAGTTTATAAAACGGAATTGAGAGGAATCTAGTACCGTGACCTCTAGAACATTAGAAATAATCGGGGCTTTATAACCAGACATAAGCCTAGATGAAGTCATGCATAGTGAATATACTTTAATCTTTTGAAAACAATCTTTTAAACTCAATCTCATTTCATTTCTCAAGTATTAGTTTAATCAACTTAAGCTTTTAAAATCAAACAATGAAACTCTTAATCAACATAATTAATTTGTTAACTTTTGATTACCGGATTACATAAGTCGCTCCTTGAGCATTCGATAACCCTTATACTTGCCTAAGCTATATTACCCGCGATTAGGTATACTTGCCTATGAACGTGGTAGTTTAGATTAGTGGTATTTGGAGCTTTATTTTATAACTAGATTTATCTCATCAAGTTTTTGGCGCCGCCGCCGGGGAATTTCCGGCGATTTCTTGCATTTTCCGGCCAATTCCTTCGATTTTCTTCCATATTTCTTGCTAAGATGCGTTCTAGAGTAAGTTTTTGCTATTTTCTTTCTTGTTTCTTCCGAAAATCAGTCCCTTAGTTCGAAATTCTTTTGAGTTATCCTAAAAATCATGTTGATTATAGCTTATTAACTAATTGTTAGTTGTTCTTAGCAAGCATTAGTCAAAATTCCGAAACTTGTTACCTAAATTGTTAGAATTTTAGGGTTTCAGATTTGTAGTCTCTTGTTAGGTTGATAGTTGGAGGAGATGGTTAGATACTCCATAAAAACTCGAAATTTAATTAGCAATTTGGTTGGGTTTCATGTTTGAACTAGTTATTAGTTTGAAAATGTCGAAATTTTGGTACAACTAGTTCAAACATTTGGTTAAGGATGAGAAATGTAATCAATCTTTTTCAAACATAATAGCAAAACTATCAAACAAAAAGATTTTTAGAGTGTTACTAAAATACTTCACTTAGTTTTAAATAATTAAATTTTCAATCAAAATGAAATTAAAATACACTTAATTATTATTTAAAATTTTCTTATTTTCAAAACTAAGTGTGGGAAGGAGGTTCATTGTTTTATTCGTTATTTTAATACCCTTCTTTATTACATAAATTGTCTAACTTTAATACTTTATTGCAAGACTTATCCTTGTAGGCAAAGAGATCACGAGCATCATCGTCAACTATTGTACCCGATGCTGCACCAGAATTACACGCGGATGGTTTTCCGTTTACGCTTGAGGTCGACCAGCAACATGTCTTCTTAGATTTTAGCAACGCATGAACAACAAAACTAAAAGAAGATTGTGAAAAAAGGAAGAGAGAAATTATAGGGAAAAAGATCGGAGTTGGTAAAACTCCCAATTGTGAAATTCTCGGACAACTTGGAAAGACACAAGATATCAAGGCTTATTTGGTCCGAGAATACCGCGATGTCAACGGTGCACTTTTGTTCCAATGTAAGGCTTGGGAGGTCGCACTCACAATGAGGGAACCCGTGTGTCATGAGTTAGTTATCGAGTTCCTCATATTTGAGTTTCAACAAAATAGCCGCCTTGAAAGACCCGACCTCAAATTGTATAGAATACCGAATTGCCAACAAGTGGGTGAAATGTTCTCTCATTCAATTTGCTGTTAATTTGGGGTTGTATACTCAAGCCGATGTCGACAACCCACACTTCTTGGATTGTTTGCGTTATTGTTCGGTTGAGGCTCCAAGAATGGTTGATGAGTTTTGGAACGCCATTGGGGTACGTGCTTATGATAATAAAAACACTAAAGAATCCCAAATCCGGAGGGCCGAATATCGATTCCTCCATCGTATGATTGCAAGTACAATTCGAGATCGAATAGATGGAGATGCAAAAATTACCAAGAAAGACATGTGGCTTCTTCACCAACTCATCCATCCGGAATTATTTACAAATATTCCGTATGTATTGGCGTGTTTTTTAGGTGGTTCGGCGAAAGGTCATCGAGTGAAGAGTGGATTGTGTGGTGGTCATTATATCACCAGGCTCTCACGAGCCGTTGGTATTACTAAACGTGTTGTGACATCTTTACAGGCTTCCGAGATGGACGAAATTGATGAACGAAAGATGTCTGGAATGAAAGTGATTCAAAAGGCGGGAACCGATTGGGCATGTATTGATTATCCCCCATTAGATGCACGTTATCTTCAACAACCACAACTGGTAGACGCTGAACAGGTCAATATGCCACCCGTGATGGGTAACATACCCATTATAGGTCCACAGTTGGGACATGCGGGAGCATCCGGTTCTCAATTCAGGCATGATGGTGCCTCAGGATCCGGCTCGAGCCCATCCTCATTTGACCCGTTTATCTTGTACCAGCGATTAGATGAACGGGTTGACTCTTTACAGTCCCAGGTGCAAAGACTGACCTATAATGACGTACAAAGATACCGTGAGACAATGTACCACACTGATGTTTTAAACAATTTGGTGAACCGTCAAGACCCACCTCCTCAGTTTGTTCGCCGACCGTTTTGGATGCCAAATGATCCATTCCCGCCGAATTACCAGAGTTATGAAGAGTGGTACCAAGATTCCAACAATTGGTACAATCGGGACCCACCACATCAGTAGCACCGACCCAGCAAAAAAAATAATAATAATTTGGTTTTGTTTTGTCTCAATGTTTGCTGATTGATACTTGATGTCTTGAAGAATGCTGAACTTGAATGGAAACTGCACACCCCCAGGTGGTATTTCTTTCGTTATATTTTCTTTTTAATTCCCCGTTAGTATTAAATCTCTTGCATTGGGGACAATGCAAATTTCAAGTGTGGGGAGAGGGGTGAATTAAAATCCATCACTTAAATTTTGTGAAATCTTAGGAATAATCATCTAAATGCACGTTAAGGGACTTAATTAACATTAGCTAAATTTTTTTTATAAGACATTTCTCAATGCTTCGATGAAAAACAAGCTAGGAAAATCATTTTGATTTAAATGGAAAAATTTGTTTTAGTTTTTATGTTTTAAAATTTGTGGCTTTACATTACTTTAAAAAATCTTTTTAGTAGCCTATTAAATCTTTAGTAGTCTAGGTAATACAACAGGTCTTGCATAATTCAAAATTTTTCCTTGAGTTAACTTCTAACCCAAAAGGTTGAGGTAGGATACTTAGTTTAAAGAAATCCCTTTGTGTACGAAATACGCCGGCAATAGCCGAGAATTAAAACAGTCAATGAATCAAGATGTTGCACCAGTTACAGCCCCATCGGCCCAATATGATGTCCAATATATATATATATCATAAATCAATAAGGGGTCTATTGGAAAGTCGAAGGAAAGGTTGGATCTGGTGTTAATTATCAAAAAATTCATAAAGCTGAATAAATGTGATGTACAATGTACATAACAATCATAAAATAGTCGCATTGGCAAAAAAATTTAAACTGTGTTCAATTCAAAATATCTTAAAGTTGGGAGTTCTCGCAAAAGTAAAAATTATGAGTTATGCAAGAATGAGTAGGTCTTAGGCTTGTAAAGATTGAATAGGTTGACTAAGAGTCGATTAAAATGATGAAAAGTTAGGTAACATTGTACACAAATCTGGGCATAAAACCTAACAAATTTTATCCGCTAAAACAAATAATTTTCTGAAATTTGTGCGAATTGGGCATTGAAAGAAATGTCAAATAACATGAACGTTATTAATGGCTAATGAAATAATTTTTATGATGATTTGCTTGAGGACAAGCAAAGTTTAAGTGTGGGGATTTTGATATTGACGTTTTTATACGTAATTCTATCCGTCAATATCATGCAAATTGTATACATTTTATGTTAAAAACTACTATGATATTACTCAATTTGGTACTTGTTATGTATTTCAGGTATTGGAACCAAAAGATGGCGAAAAACGAGTCAAAATGGAGTTGAAAACATGAAGTTGCAGCATTCAAGAAATTCGTACCGCGGACTCAAAATCACACCGGAAATCGCGACCACGAAGTTTGCCACGATCTCGAAGTCAAATCTCTGTTTGAAGAAGGAATTCACGCATTCGCGCCTGCGATCTAAAGTCCATGACACGAAAAATGCAAGGGCTGCAGAATCCGCGACGCGAACTCTGCAATCGTGGCGCGAATTATGCGTGTTTTTGGCGATTTATACTAGAGAATGTCAAATTTGAAGATATCTTGGGAAGTGACTGTGTTTTTGGACAGTTACCATACGAATTTTGGTGGTTTTCAAGGGGAACTTCAAGATCAATTCAAGCAACACATTAGTTTATTTCATTTTACTTTAAACAATGTTTGTTAGTTTAATTCTGAATGTTTGTTTGGTGATTATTATCACTTCTATGGGCTAATAATCTTAATATTTACTATGTGTGACTGAATTTAGGGTTATGTTTGGTTAATTTTAGGATTTTATGCCTTTTGTTTGAACAATTGTTGGTTAATGCATTAATCTTTTGGTTTATACCTCTGATCTTTGTCGTTTAATTTGTTTATTGATGATTAGTTTAATTATTGACAACATTTGAACTAGTTATTATATCCTCATCTTTTCACCCAAGTGACCTAGATGGCAATTCACTAGGAATAGGGATTGAAATTAGATACCAATAAGTTAGGGTAAATTGAAAGTCTAACCGTAGTGACGGAAGTTCTAGGTTAGAGGGTTTAGGTGATCCAAACCTATTAAAATCAACAACCCGAGGTGTGATTAGATTACAACTTTTGAGAGAAGAAATTCCTATTAGTTGTGTCTAGTTTATTAAACGGAATTGAGAGGAATCTAGTACCGTGACCTCTAGAACATTAGAAATAATCGGGGCTTTATAACCAGACATAAACCTAGATGAAGTCATGCATAGTGAATATACTTTAATCTTTTGAAAACAATCTTTTAAACTCAATCTCATTTCATTTCTCAAGTATTAGTTTAATTAACTTAAGCTTTTAAAATCAAACAATGAAACTCTTAATCAACATAATTAATTTGTTAACTTTTGATTACTGGATTACATAAGTCGCTCCCTGAGGATTCGATAACCCTTATACTTGCCTAAGCTATATTACCCGCGATTAGGTATACTTGCCTATGAACGTGGTAGTCTAGATTAGTGGTATTTGGAACTTTATTTTATAACTAGACTTATCTCATTATATGTAATTTACATGTATTTAAAAAGATGACATCTATAATCTATTAATTATTTTTCTTCATATTATCTCTTAATTTTGATACTTATCTTGATTAAATAAGTAAACACATAAACACATATAAATAATAGTAACTAATATTATTTCTCTTTTTCATACTCTCTAAAACGATTCGGTGAGGATGATGTGTTTTCAGAAACAATAGTAGGTGATGGGCAGAGAACCGAACCATCAATGTAGCCTGTAAGCTTTTGATAAGATAATAAAGGGAGCAATTGATTCTTCCACAAAAAGTAATTGGTAGAAGAGAGTTTGATAGTGATCATGTGAAGAATAGTAATAAGGGGAAGAGGAGCATCCTGTTTTTCGGTAGAATCCATGAAGATCGGCTGGAACAGAAGAACAAGGACGACGATCGTAGGGTTTTTGGGGAGAAAAAAAATCGGCTACCAGGAAGGAACTAGGGTTAGGCTGATACCATAAATGAATTGTAATATCCTTGATTAGGAGGTTAGCGTTGTATCTATAATACTAATAAAACAAGCTTTAAAGTGTCACATGGCACCTTATTAGAGAGCCAAATTGACACGTGTCAGCATTTGATTGGATAAAGAAATATTTTCCCGTCCACTTAATTAATTAGGAGTTATAGAATAAAAATATAAAATTCCATAAAACCGGATTTACTTTTTGATTTCTTGCTCAAAATTTTTAAATTCCGGAATTAATTCAATTATTTCCAAAATTATAGCAAATAATAACATATTTCAGATCAGTTAAAAACAACAATTTTTTCTAAAATATTAAAATTTAAGAAATTAATTCTATACCAAAAATATAGACAACTTTTCCTATTTTAGGTAACACATTATGCTTAAATTAACTAATTGTATTTAAAAATTCATGTGTAATCCATGTGTATATGTAGATAGTTATTAATGTTTTGTTTTCTGAAAAATTAGTCTCATTCGAATATTCAAAGGTCACGGATGTATTTTCTCATTCTTATGATGATGATAGAAATTTGATGAACTTTTTTTATAGTTATCAGAACTGAACTGTTATTGTTTGCAGAATCATGGTAAATTTTTTATATTTAGATAATTACTACATTCTATGTTTTGTTTCACCTCATTCGAATACTCAACTAACGCCACACATGATTTGTGTCACTAAAGTAAAAAGTATTCATAGAATAATGCTTACCTTATCTTATTTTGTTAATTTTGTAGAAAGTTCTTTTTAAGTTGCTTGAAAGGGATTCACATTTAAAAGATAAATATTTAGGGTTGTCTTTAAAGACTCATTTTATTGTTTAAGTTGATTTAAAGAGTCATTTTTGTTGTTTAAGTTGACATTAAAAGTTATATTTTTAATTTTTCAATTTTGAGTTTTTTTACACTGTTAAATAGTATATTAACCTTAATATTTTATTGAATCATAACTGTGTGTATATTTTATAACATTAATATTTGTATATTGACTTTTGTAGTAAAAAATGCTTTGTAATTACTTATTATAACAGAAATAACTATATGATACAGAAATAATGTATGTTAACATTTGTAGTCAAACTCACTATAATATTGGTTAAATAATTATATTTTTTTTATCTTAAACCCTAAACTCTAACCCTAAAATACATGTTTTATTAGTTTTGACTATTTTAAATTTTGGTGACATTCAAAATGTTAGACCTCTACATAAATCTACATGTACATGCTAAAAAAAACTGAATCTATATGTTTTGACTAATAAAGTTATATCATTTAATTAAGTACATATACATGGTCACTTATATTATTTAATTGATTGTTACCGAATATGAGTTCATTAGATGAGATTTGTTGTTGCTCGCTTGATGAGCTATCAATATTCTATGCCTACAAGGTGTTTGATCAAATGTTTATATTAATTTTGTGTTTGAAAATTAACACTTTATTAAGCTCATAGTGGACTAGCGCAGATGGTCGTAATGAACATTTTAGAGGCAACAATGATATCAAATACAATCTTTCCAAAGGTATCAATTTCAAAGATTCAGGCTTAAAAACAAATTAAAACAACCAAGTCAACTATCAGACAACTAACATCATCATCTACACACACAAAAAAATGAGAAACAATATTTCAAGAAAACCCATTTGGAATTGGGAATTTTTTATTTTCTATTTTTTTTTATTTTTTTTTGAACGGCAATCTAATCTACTCCTAATTCCACCTATGTCCACTATGGGACTAGAACCCTCAACCTCAAGGTTGGGGGCAAACACCTTTACCGCTAGGCCATTGCCCTTTGGTGGAATTGGGAATTAAAAGAAAAAAGATCGTGATAAACTAACGATTTTAATGTCAGAAAGTGTGGTCAATGAGGAGTAAACGAAAAAGTCAAGAATAAAACCATTTAATAGTTTTAAGAAATGGAAAAGGAGTGATGATTCAGATAAAGATACGGTTTCATTATCGTTAAATGATTTAGTTAATGAAAGTTATTAGGGCTTAGTGAAGGGAAATATACTTTAATAATCTGATTATGAATATGGTTGGTTGACCTAAATCACTTTTTATCTAAACCAAAATTAGTGTCAAATAGAGATCATCGGGTTCATGTTCGTAAGCTTTTTTATATACATGTTTTCAATCTAAGCGGGGAAATTACGACGACTCAAGTGAATATCCACATGACAACCAACAAAACGAGCATGGCTCCATGTCACACTCTGTAACTATTTGCACGATTATCTTTCTTTATTTAAATATTCTGTAACAAATTGTTTAACTTACTTTCATTTTATTGATTTCTAATATGAGCCTCATGTTACAAGTTGTTTACACTATTACTTAATTTATCTTATTTTGTTAAAAGATACTATTTCGTAATCGTTGAACATTTACTTATTAATGCTTTATTTGATTTTTTAATTGTATTTGTTATTTTGCGTTTATCTTTTTATTATTACGTTATCTTAAATTTCCCGATGTTTATATGATTTGTAAGCTCGAATTCCTTAATTTGTGTTGTAGAAGCATTATATATTTTCTTATCGTATATATAATAATCATGCATTTAACGATTATTTTTATATTCTATAAAAATTATATTCAACAAAATTACCGATCAGCCCGTGATTTTTCACGGGTTATAACCTAGTTCATATATATAATAAAGACTATAACAAACATTCCTACATTACATGATTTACTTGACTATTCTAGAGTCTATCAATAAAGAAATATATTTACAAATATATATATATATATATATATAGTGAAGGATTATATTGAGAACTCTGATTTCAAAAAGAACTCTAAGAACTTTTAATTAATCAATCACAACCATTAGATTTAAGATTAACGGTTAAGATTTATCATGTCATTTTCGTAAATAAGTCAACTTGTGTATTTGGTAATTAATAAACGAAAAGGGTGAATTAGTAATTTAAAAAAATAAAATAAAAGAAAACTAAAAAAAGAATACGTAAACAGTTTCCTTAAAATACTCCCCCACTCTCTATTTCTTCTCACCACCCTTTGTTCTCTCTCCCATTTATTCTCACTAACCCTAAATTATAGATTTAAAACCCTGATATGTGCGGCTACCGACTTCAAACCCAATCATCGGTGCATCCAAAGGTTAGCAGTAATGTTGATGGGTGTCAGAGTATATGGCTACGGTATGATTGTTGAAGGTGAGGGTGTTTGCCAGTTCATTGACGAAAACCACCGCTGCTCAAGTCGGTGAGCCATTTAACAAACCAACCGCTGCTCCGTCGAATTCACTTGCGAAACCTCAGGTGATTTCACCACCAAAGCAATCTTCGCCGATGCAGCAGCGCCAAAAGCTCCACTGCCTGGATTTTTTACGAATAGTTATTTTGATGGCGTCGATAAATTTAATTCTATCGTCGACGGTGATGAGGTAATTGTTATCTATTTTCTAGTTTCTATATTATCTGTTTTTTGGTGTTTAATTGAACAAAATTGAGTTTAATTTGGTTTCGTACTTTTTTTTTTCAATTTGTAGAACGATTACAGTTATGTACTAGTTATATTTGAAAGGATTTATGGATGATAATTTCGTTGCTTTTTATTCAAGATGGTTATAATTCCATGGCAAATCCAAGGTGAATTTGTAGGTAGGTTCTTAAAAAATAATATCCTTCCAAGCTGGGTTTATTTGTTTCATTGGGTTTAATTGAGAAATAGTGGAAACTTGTTGTCTTTATCTTGTTATGTGCATTAATATTGTGCAGTTCATTACTTATTCATTTTACAATTTTTTTTAATACATCTAAGTGATTAGCCAGACAAGCAAAAACTCACCATCATTACCGCTAATAGAAACAAGATACCGTTGGGCTACCATATCCATCACATGGCCATACCGTTGGGCTACCCAATTGTGAAAACAAAGAATTCAAACAAGTGTTTTTTAATTATCTAGTATGTGGTTTTCTTTTCCAGTAAGTTGTGGACCAATATGAAAATTGATAAGATATATTATTCTGAATATGATTGATTATCCAAAAAGAATAAATATTTGAACATTCGAATTAGACTGAATTTTGCATATATGTTCTTGATTAGGGTAACATAAATGTTATTGTTTGGATCCATATACGTTATCCATGCATGTGTGTAATTCAGTTTTTTTGATCTTTTGCAGTGGATAAGGCAAGGAGTATTTGATGTTAAAATTGGTGTAAACCTTTTTGCTGAAGTAACTGATGAAGATGAAGGTTTTGATGATCAAGCAGTCATAGTGATGTTGATTTTAACATTGATGTTGATGATTATGTTTTACGAGTTTCCATATGTGTTATTGATTAGGGCTTGCGAGTTTGCATATGTGTTATTTGATTAAGTCTTTCGAGTTTTGCATATATGTAATTCATTACGATAACACATGTATTGTTGAATGTTCTTGAACAAGATTATGATATTTCTTCGTAATAATCATAAATTCTGGTAAACTAATTGTTATATGAAAATAATGCACCGAACAAAATTATGGTAATATCATAAATAGAACATATATGCTCAACTGTAAATTAACATATATGCTTATCCGTAAATTAACATATATGCACAAATAAATTTTCAAAATTAATTCCTAAATTTTAGGATTTTTCAAAAAAGGAAACAAATGCAAAATGTCGTAAATACCCCTGAATAATTAATATGAATTAAGTAAATCAAAATTAATTTACTAAATTCTGATTGGTTAATAAGAGTTCTTAGAGTTCTTTTTAAAATCAGGGTTCTCAATATAACTCGACCCTATATATATATATATATATATATATATATATATATATATATATATATATATATATATATATATATATATATATATATATATATATATATATATATATATATATATATATATATATATATATATATATGCTATTAGATACATTAACGGCAAGTTAGTAAGTTAGTGGTTCGAGGCTAGACATTGACATCCACAAGGGGCAATATATCTTCCCTTGAACCTTCCACCTATGGGGAATAAACCCCACGTCTACGACGGGACTTGAACCCATGACCTTGGTCATGAGCAACACCTTATCTTTTTCACCAATACCACTAAGTTAGAAGCCTTGAGTTGCTATTAGATACATTGGGCACATTGTTTTTGCAGGGTACATCAAATAATTGACATTAAAAGCATGTGGCGTTCACATGCCCTGTTTTATGCCCAAATTGTTTTTCTTATCTTAATTAACCAACTCGATCTATAGGATTTTAATATACTATTTGAATTTGCAAAAAAATATTATATTTAAAGCTATATAGTCGTATTTAACAAAGTTCTTGATTTTTATAAAGTCACAAGAGACAAATTTTTATTATTAGATCAAAAGATTCCTTAAACACCACCATCATCAAATCAGGTGTAATTTAATATACAACCACCATCATTATTAAATCACATGTGATTCAATATACAACCACCACCGCCGTTCGCCTCCGCCGGCCGCCGCCGACCACCGCCGGCCGCCGCCTCCGCCCGCAGTCATATGTGTTTGGATACACAATCACATGTGACTGTAAGCAGCCGACGGTGGCGAGGGGTTGCCGGTGGTGGAAATGGTGGCATGCAGAGGTTGGTGGTGGTGGTGGTCGGTAGTGTTGAATCACATGTGATTTAATACACATGAGGTGGTGGTGGTGATCGGCGGTGTGCAATCACATGTGATTTAATACAATAGTAATTGTAGTGTTGAATCACATATAATTTTGGTGATGATGATGATTTAGAGGTTGATTGATTTAAATGCTAAGTATTACCCCTCATAACTTTACAAAAATCCTACAACATATAACTTGCATCAAAAATCAATAATCTGTAACGCAATTACAATAACGTCTACGACTCTACATTGTCGTTCAAAAATATATAGTTAAAAGATAAATACATGCATAAATAATTATATTCTAAGCAAGTATTACTAGTGACCCTATATTACTTATATTAAAGCATAATAAATCATACATTTCAATATATGTTAATCATAGCTTTAAAGACTATATATTGTTATCGTATTTGAATATGATAAATAGCTAACAGTATTTTTTTATTTTTTTTATCGTTTCCAAAAAAAATGTAGTATTAAAAATAGAGAAAATACTTATTAGTTATATGAAAATAACAGTAAAATAAATGTGCTACTATATTTCGCTTTTGGTTTTCATAGTACGTTGTGGATTTGTAAATTAATGTTCTTGTTTGTCATATATTATTGATACGCCCGATTATTGATATTTGTGTTACAACTCACACTTGTGTAGTATAAATAATGTTGTTAAGGCTGGACGGTATGGTCCAACGCCGAAGAAGGGCGTGGGGGGTGACTCGGCAGCCACGGCGTGGCGAAGAAGGCGAACACCGCCCCCACAACGGCGTGGGGGGTCGGCGTAGGTGGAGAGGGGCACGGACAACGGGCTTCAACGGGCGTGGGAAGATCGATTTGGACGAAAAATAGCCGTTTGAAAACGGCTATATAGCCGTTGTAATTAAAAAAAAAAAGTTTTTTTTTATTAAATTATTTACCTATATATATTACACACTTTCACTCATTTTATACACACAACTCTACCAAAACACTACCAAAACACACCACAACTCTACCAAAATACCCCAACTCACAAATAATGGATTATCTTGGTTCATCATCTGACGACGATGACTTGTTTATGCTAACAATATACTCAGAACTCCTCGATGATATATCCTCCGATGAAAATGAAGAAGTCTTTGACACTAGAACCGCGAAGCTAAATAGAAATCGAGAAGCTGGACACGACATGCTATACCGAGATTATTTTACGGATGATCCTGTTTATGACGACGACAATTTCCAACGAAGGTTTCGTCTGTCCAGACATTTATTTATGCGCATATGTACCGCATTAGAAAACAGGTATCCTTTTTTTCAATTGAGATACGATGCTAGAGGTAGGCGGGGATTCACTGCTTTGCAAAAATGTACTGCAGCAATTCGATCTATGGCTTACGGGTCATCCCCTGATTCTCTTGACGAATACCTACGCATGTCTGAAAGAACTGCTAGGGAAAGTATGTATAGATTTTCACAAGGGGTTTTGGAAATATTCGGACCTATTTATTTGCGAAAACCAAAAGTGACCGATGTGCAAAAATTATATGAGGCACACGAAGAGAGAAATGGTTTTCCTGGAATGCTTGGTAGCATTGATTGTATGCACTGGGATTGGAGGAACTGTCCACAATCGTGGAGAGGTGAGTACACCGGTGGACATCATGGAGTACCGTCGTTGATATTAGAAGCTGTTGCTTCCCAAGATTTATGATTTTGGCATGCTTACTTTGGGGTTGCGGGTTCTAATAATGATATTAACGTGCTTGATCAGTCACCAATATTCAACTACTTGTTATCAGGAAAGGCACCCGATGCACCTTTCACGGTGAATGGCAATCCATATAGATTCGGTTACTACCTTACCGATGGTATATATCCTCGTCATGCGACGTTTGTCAAAGCCTACCGACATCCAATTGATCCAAAAGAGGTCTTGTTTACCAAAAAACAAGAATCCGCACGTAAGGATGTGGAACGGGCTTTTGGAGTTTTAAAGGCAAAGTGGCACATTGTCAAAAACGCGGCCCGTTCATATGACCTTGAAAGATTAAGATATATTTTGTATGCATGTGTTATAATGCATAATATGGTTGTCGAAGATACTGGTCGGATGATTTCTCCATATGTGCCGGACGGTCCCCGACATGCTTTGTATGTACCGGGAAGTGCAGAATATTTGCACAGGATTGTCGACATTCGAGACGGAACAACACACGAACGACTTCGACAGGACTTGGCGGACCATCTCTACAACAACGCACATGCCGACGATGAAGATGCCGACGATGAAGACGCCGACGATGAAGACGATGAAGAGTAATAATTTATTTTAATTATTGTAATTTTTAATTTCTAGTATTTTAATGTTTAATTTCTAGTATTTTCATTTTAATTTAAAGTATTGTCATTTTAATTTTATTTAATGTAATGTAATTTTAAATTATATAAAATATTATTTGTGTGAAAAATAAATGGAAATAAAATGATGAGTTGGAAAATAAAATGGTGTGGTGTGGTGTGGTGGGTATTTCCACCAAATGATGTGGTGTGGTGGTGGTGTGGGGGTGTGAGGTGGCGATGATGTGGCGGAAAAGGGCACCACCACATGTGGTGCCCATACCCACTAGCCTAAAAAAATAAAAAACCATGTGACATTTATTGAATGTTTTCTTTTTTATAATCACTATGTAACATAAGTAAGACATATTGACAAACTCTTTCATCATTATAAGACATGCCAATCGTAGCTTTAGTTGGCGTTAGTTTTCCTTCGATTTGGAGATACTTATGGTACTACGTTATCAGTTTTTTGGTCACTTGCTTCCTTTGGTTTATAGAAGTATAAAGAAAAGAGATATTGTGGGTTATTTTGTATGTATTAGTATTTTTTGAGTGTTTTATCTTTTATGTATAAAATATTAAGTTGATAAGTATTGTTGACATATGCCCACCATTTGATTGTCAGCTGATGTAACTCTTATTTGGAAAAACTAATTTGTCAGTTGATGTCATTGTTTAATTGTTTCTTCAATTATCTGAGTAGCATGAAAACTCTCATTTAAATTTTGCATACTGCTGACATGAAACGTAAATATTATTACCAGATACAACACAAACAAGAAAGATTACCATATCGGTGTGCTTTGGGAGTATGGGTTCAACTTTTGGTTTTACCTTTTTGTCTTTGATTTATAAAAGGAATGTGACAAAATGATTCTTCATGGGTCCAATTTGGTTATAGTCATTCTAATTTCAAATTTTTTATATTTTTAGTAAAATATTTTTATTGACCAGGATGAAAAACCATATCAAGTTGAGAGTGCCGATATATTTTCTATTTCACTTATGGTTTAATATTTATTAAAATAAATTAATATAAGTTGAGATCATTCTTGTAAATAACTTAAGAGTTTGAATTTCAGAGATTCAATATTATAGTTTTCATTAAAGAAAAAAGAAAGAGTTGCCTCTTGGATACGGCGCACGTTGGTACTGTTATAATATAGTTTAGCTCTACACTACCACCACCAACATTTTTCTTCTCATAAACTAACCTTAAATTAATTCATAGCAGGATTAGAATCTGTAAATTTAGGTCATAAGAAATATTAAATACCACTAATAACATTTTTTAAAGCCCAGCAGTCATGCTCATGGTATCTGTGGAATAAAGGGGAGGACTTAGTATGGTGCATGGGGTTGCCTGGGTAACCCCTCAAATTTTGCAAATTAGTGTTAATTTTCTTCTTTTTAATATATGTGACACCTCTAAGAAAAAAAATCAACGAATATCCTTATGTAGTAAAACAAATAATAATATATATTATATTTAAATATTTGTTAAATAGATAGCTTAAAAAAATATAATTAAAGTCCAATAAAAATTAAGTAAAACCTATTACTCATTATTTATTGAGTTTCTATTATTTAATAATTCTGAAACATAAAAATTTCGTTCTTTCCCTTTGCTATATATAGGTTATTAAAGTTGATTTAGTTTTGCTAGTTTCAACTGCAACAGTTGAAAAATGCTTTATGCAATGAAGCTTCTAAAGACCGATTTGCACATTATAATGTGTGATGATTTTTTTAATCAAGCGTTGATTTGTGCAGTAGGAAAAAATGTCATTTTAGATGTTATAGTTAAAAGTGTAATCAATCGTTTTCAAAAAATGAAAGAACGAAGAGCTCAACTTTAAAATGTAATTTATAGACTTTTTGACATATGTAATGAAATCGTACTTTCTAAAATAAAAAATTGTCTTTTGATATAGTATGAATAAAAATTGTGCAACCCCTCAAATTTTTTTCTGGGTCCGCCACAAATCAACTATTTGAGTATGAGGAGATTGCACTGGATATATCACAAGGCTACAAGCCTGATGGGTGCCAGCTATTCCGTCAGTTGGCTAGTGACAACCGTTAGTTTACCGACACCATCGGCACACCTCCATCAGTGGAGAGTGTCAGTTAATCACTTCGGTTTGGAGATGGGTTGAGGGATAAGATATGTGAGGTATTTAAATAAAAGTGTGTATTTTGTGTGTGTAAATTTATAGTATGTGAGGCCCAAAAATATAAAATGAAGGTGTATAATTGGCATTGTAACACCTCAATTTTTAAAACAAAACATTTGCCAAAACATATCATTTTATAAATAGAAGAACCGTCCCAAAATACGGATTTACAAAATCCTTTAGTATGAAATCAGAGTATAAAGTTTCGGTGTTACAAAATATATCAAAACCAAAGCTAAGCATAAATCCGCTCTAATGTTCTTCTATTCTAGGCCCCGCATATCTCTATCCATGCGTACCTATATCCCCGATCCAGAACCTGAGTACATAGCAAAAACAACAAGGAGTACGTGAGACACAAAAATGTCTCGTGAGCTACATGGGTTTAGACCCCGGTAAAACAAGCAAATTTCACATTACATATAAACATATATATCTAGGTATATATCTCATCATCATACTTCTAGTCACCCTATTGTGACTCTATCATTCTTGCTTCCTTAGCAAGTCAATCTAGTTATTTGGAACACCTCCAAACAACCCGTCATCTCACATACTTATTAATCGGGGATCCCCCGCCTTAATAAGCCTCATGGTAACGGCAAGAGGGAATCGCCCAATCTACCGTTACCCGACTTCTAGCCGGATCTCGTCCGGTAGCAAGCCTCCTAACACATGATGGTCCATGGGTCGATGCCCAATCCGCCCCATCCCAAGTGACCGGGGATCCCCCGAATCACCGCCACACTATCACACGTCATAACTTCTCGAGTTATACCCTCTAAGCCCTTGGCTATCTCATAAATCATCAAACAAGTTAGTTTTAATATTCATAATAATATATAACTAACTCTACATATTAATAGTCTAAACAATTAATCAAATAGACCAAATCACAAGTAAGAAAACATATTTCAATGGCTATGTACTCAGTAAAGTCCACACGTACTCACCTTAGCAATAAAGATGCTTTAACCGTATTCTTTCCGCCGGTTCCTTGTTCACAATTCGTCCACTTCAACACTTCACCGAAAGTCTAAAACAATTATCACAACAAGATTATCAACACAAACTACTACCAATGTGTTCATCTACCTCTAGATAACACTCATCAATCCATTTCCCCCAAATATGATGATTTACCAAACCCTAGGTTTAACCAACCCTTAAGATTCTTACAAATCATAATCATACACTTGTTTCCTTTGTTAATATACCATCTATTAAGTGTATACACCATTTATATCACCATAACTTATACCCCAAGAACTAGGGTTTCAACCCCAAGCTTCTAAATCCATAGATCTAAAGCTACAACTACAAAGGATTGAAGATATACCTTTAATCTTCACTTAGGAGTGAAATCTACCAAAGATTTGTGAAGGATTCGACCCCAATCGGTCTCCAAGCTCGAAAATCGCCAAAGAAGAAGCTAGGGTTTTGATATGGCATCAAATGAGCCAAAACCCGATTTTAATGTTCTGGTCGGAAGAGCTCGCGCCCCGCTCGCGCCGAGCTCGCGCCGCGAAGAGACGCGGGTCTGCCCACTAGTCGCCGCTTTTACCAGACTTCGCGCCAGGCTCGCGCCTGGCTCGCGCCGCGAAGTCAACGCGAGATGCTCGCGTTCCATCTCTGGTCCCTCTGCTCAACCTCGCTTTTCGCTCGCGCCAGGCTCGCGCCGCGAACTTGCCTGTGCAGCAGGGCTGCACTTTTTCGACTTTGTCTCGACCCGGTTTCGCCCATAACTTTCTCATACGGTGTCCAAACGACACGAAACCAATTCCTACGTTTTTTAAACGATTTATCCTTATTTATCATATTTTTATTCAATTTATTTATTTACAAATTTCGGGTCGTTACAGGCATGAGTGTCAGCTAACGGTTAGGGGTGTTCAAAAACATCTGAAACCGGGTTATCCGAGAAAAATACCTTAAATCTGAAAATTCAAGTAACTGAAAGTCTGGATATCCAAATATCGAATATTGTATCAGGATTGTGTTTTCAAAAAATTTGGATATCCGATATCCAAAAAATTATCAAAAATATCCGAAATATATCTTAAATATTTGAAAAATATTTAATAATTTGTTATTTTCCCCTGATAGCATTTTGGATATCCGAAATCCGGATATCGGGTTCGGATAGTAAAAATCCACTATTTAAAATCCGGATTTCCAGTTCGGAATACCTATAGCTAATGTGACGATAATTGAACAAAACCTGAAGAGTCAGCGACAATAGTTTTGAGGGATCTTAATGTTGAAAAAGAACAAAACTACCATATTTGTTTAGATATTCTAGGATCAATGCAACTGCTAATGTTGGTTGATTTCTTCGGTATCTTTGGTTGAGCTGTATGATTGGCATCACATTGGTCGGTTGCCTTCGGTTGATTTCTTCTCTTATCCGAAGAGAAAACTAGCAGGTTGGGAGAAGAGAATGTTTATTGAATGGGTATTTTATCTATATAATTTATAAAGTGATGTTTAAAAACTGAACATAATGCATATAATTAATGTGATTGTGTCAATTTAAATATTAACTAACATGCCGCTGATGTGACAAAAACTAAGAATTTCAGTTGACGTCCATCATTCTAACATTAGTAGCAGTCTAAGATAGAAAAAAAACCAGATATATCTTACTACTATATAAAGCATTTAGGCCTACCCCATTAGGCAAGTTTAAGGAGCTCCTTAAACTTGATTTTTAAGGACCTTTCCACTTTTGTTAGTTAGTTCTCTACCTTAAAAAAAAAATCGCGGCTAATAAGATTCGAACCCAAGACCTCTCCTAACTTATCACTATGTGTTAACCACTTGCTATACATTACACTTTGGTAACACCACCCACACTTAATAACAAAAGTCTGTTACTCGAAAACCATTTTACCCAATAACATTAAATATACGACGCTGTAAATCATCAACTCTTACCAAAATCCACATTTCCGTTTAATTATTTATTTCTAGCAACAATTATTACCGTGTAAACGAAAAACACTTGCTCGCCACGAAATATGGTTTCTGGGTACCCGCCGCCGCATTGCGCGGGTACCCTGCTATGATCCATTAAAGGGCATATTCGAGATTGTAGTCTTGTCGTCTAGTCGTGTGGTCTGCCTCGAATATCCAATATAGAACGCACCTTGTAAACCGGGGACCATGATGGGTTCAAACACGTGGAGTTTCTTTGTTGACGATACAAATAAGACCATATAATCATTATTTTATAATAAAAGACTTTACATTTGATTTTAACGGTGTTATTCATCTTTGTTATGTGTTGTCTCAATCTATAGGACTTTGATAGATTCCATTACAAAAAATTGTATTATTTCTTATCGTTTTACTTTATTTTACTAATTATAGAATAAGAAATGATATTTAATCCTACTATTTAGATATACTTATAGGTCTACCCACTTAATATGATGATATGTGTATACCACTAATTATCTCTCATAATATTATCCATTTATTTTGACACGTGTTTTCATCTAATGAGTAGATATATGAGTAGGTATAAATGGTAGATATAAATACCAATACTCTTATAAAATAAGAGATATATGAAAATTTATAAATTTTCTTTTATTATTTTATCATTTAATTTAATATATTAATTAAACGAATGTAAAGATAAATGAAAGTTTAATTATGTTAAAATCTCTTCCATTATATAATGTGAAAATTCACTTTGGACATTGTGAATTTAATCGGTCAAATACGTATATACATTCATTTAAAACGGACTTTCATAAAAAAAAACTAACGAGAAACTAGAAAACGTCAAATATGTATATATATACGGTTAAAAATGTAAATATAATCTAACAATTAAACATTATAGTATAATTGTCTAATTAAGTTTTTTTTAGAGTAAATTACAAAAATTGTCCTTATAATATACTCGTTTCTGCATTTCTGTCCATAAACTTTTTTCTTCGATTTTTTTGTCCCTAAACTTTTTTCTTCGGCTTTTTTGTCCCTAAACTTTTTCCTTCTATTTTTTTGTCCCTAAATATTTTTGGATTTCACTTTTCTGTCATTCCATCCAATTTCGTCAAAATTGCACCATTAAGTTGTCTCATATGCTTGGCACATGAGGGCATTTTGGTCTTTTTAAGCATCTTTCTTCTTTCTTCTTCCCCAATCTTCATCTTCTTCATCTTCATCCCAAATAAAAGAAAAGTCTTCAAACCCTAACTATAAACTAATTGTTTATAGGTAAATGTTCAAGGTAGTCCAAAGATTTATCGCGGACGGCGACGATGGGCGGTGGGCGACGATGGGCGGTGGCCGACGACAGCCGGAGGTGGCCGCCGGCGGTGGTGGTCGTGACTTGAAACACATGTGTTTCACCTTTTGAAACACATTTGTTTTGAAAATAAATGAATGTATATGTACAGCCAAACACATGTGTTTCACTAATAACCGTTGTTTGAAAATAAATGAGTGTATATGTACAACCAATCACATGTGTTTCAAGTAATGAAGCACATGTGTTTGTAAGCTAGAAGCACATGTGCTTCACTAATAACAGTTCTTTTGAAAATAAAGGAGTATATATGTACAGTCAAGCACATGTGTTTCGTGACTTGAAACACATGTGCTTCGTATGCTCCCCTGTGTTTTAAAAACTCATGTTTTTAGTGACTTGAAACACATGTGTTTCGTGACTTGAAACACATGTGCTTCGAAGTAATATGCTCGTTTGTATTTTGGAACACCTGTTTTAGTGAAGCACATGTGTTTCAATACATCAATACCACCACCACCCCCATTACCACCAGCACCTTTACTGTCAGCCACCACCCCTTTGCCGGCCGCCTTTGCCGGCCGCCGGCGGCTAGTGGCCGGAGGCGGCGGCCGGCGGTGGTGATAGGTGGTGGTGGTAGTGACTGGAAGCACATGTGTTTGAAACACATGTGCTTGAAACACTGTGATTTGATCTTAAACATTTTGATCCAATGGCTAGGATTTTTCGCTTGGGACTATGCAAAATCCTTGGACTTCTTTGAAAACAACTCATTGTTTATAACATAAAAGATTCTAGCTCCAAAAGATTCTAGCTTTTTCGTTTATCACTCGTGTTACAAACCAGACTATGTTATCCAAACAAGAACTCGTCTGATCGTTTCTTTCCAAATGGTGGATTTCAGATCCGATTTCTACCTCAGTGAATGAGTTGTTATTCAAACGAGTTCTTCTGAACGAGATGTGATTCCGTCTCTTGATTTTACAGATCTTCAAAACGATTAGCGGTCTTCAAACGAGTTGTGATTCCGTCTCTTGATTTTACCGATCTTCAAACGAGCCTTGGTTTTACAAATCTTCAAACGAGCCTTGATTTTACAGATCTTCAAACGAGCCTTGATTTTACAGATCTTCAAACGAGCCTTGATTTTTCATATCTTCAAACGAGTTGTGATTCCCCACACGTGCCTTGATTTTATAGATCTTCTTATGAACTCGATGGTCGATTTTGAACCTGCAAATCACATTTCAAGCTTGGTAGCGAAGATGGTGGTTGTGGGTGTGTTGGAGATGGTGGTGGCTCGTTCTGATTCAACTGGATTAAAGTCAATGGAAGTGTGAAAACCCTAGTTCTTGGTGAGGGAGGAAGAAGTTGAAGAAAGATCAATGGAAGTGCGAAAACCCTAGTTCTTGGTGATGGAGGAAGAAGATGAAGAAATATTTTTAAGAAAATGGAAATAAAAAGAAAATTGTCAAATGATTAAAATATCCCCACGTTTTAAGCACTTGATGGGACTTTACGGCTAAAAAGAGACGAGATTGGACGGAATGATAGAAAAGTGAAATCCTAAAATCTTTAGGGATACAAAAACTGAAGGAAAAAAATTTAAGGACAAAAATGTAAAATCATATATACCACAGAGATAATTTTTGTAATTTACTCTTTTTTATTTAATGTAGATTTTGTATTTATCCTTAGAAGTCTAGAAATTACAAATGTATAATTAGGGTCGTAGACAAACTGAATAATCACGCCAGAGACTCGTTTATGGACTTTATTTTAAGTTTAACCGAACGATAAATGGATATCTTCTTACTTTGACGCCGTTCCGTTTTGGTATCTCATTTTTCTACAGATAGGACCAAAAAATCAACGGTGTGTCGTCATTATCTGATGCGGTGTACCACACTATTGCTTCTCAGAGACCTCTTCTCTCCACCACAAACATGACACACGTACATCTATAATAATCTTGACCATTTTGTTAAGTCGCCATTAAGGTCACGATTTATAAAATGTTACTTTCTTTTTTTAACAACAAAAGGGATAGGTGAGAGAACTTCGGTTAAATTATCACCCCACCAAACGAACCCCACAAATATAATAAACAAGTACTAGCCAAAGACTTCTTTTATCTTTATATCCAACAAAAATTAATGTATCAACAATTTGAAGAAGAAATTAATAGTATCAACAATTTGAAGAAGAAAAACTATTTTACATTTTGTTTGTGATAAATGAGACTGTTCTTGTGAAATACTTCACTCGTCTCAAAATTATTGTTCACAGATAAAAATCATACAGTTAAAAAAAATATATTTATTACATTGTTTAACTAATAGATATATATATATTTACCACTTAACTATTTTTTTATGAGTAGTGATTTTGATACCACATAAATTACTTCACCTACCACATTGTACAACATTTAAATCATATTGTACAAGTACTGTAAAGCACTGGTTGTGGTGTTTGGAGTAATTTATGTGGTCCCAAAATCACTTCCTTTTTTTTATTGGTGCAATTTTAAGTTGACAATAATTTTGAAACAAACTAAAAAAGAAAGGTGAACAATAAAAATGAGATAGATGGAGTAAGAGATTATGATATGAACCAAAGACCCAATGACCTAGTGGTAAAGATGTTTGCCCCCAACATTGAGATTGAAGGTTCAAGTCCCATAGTGAGATAGGTGGAATTATGAGTAGATTAAGTTACCGTTAAAAAAAATATTATGATATGAATACTTAAAACTTTAAAAGTTAAAACTTAAAAGAAAGTACAACATCTATTGCAAAAAGTACAATAACGATACCCAATTTTGTTAAAGACAGAATATAATGGATGTGAAATGCAGATAGTCATACTTCTGCTGGAGAGTAAAGATACTATTTTTCGAAAGATCACCGCCGAAAATATATGATAGAAAAAAAAGTGTGATGTGAGTAAAAATATGTGTGATGTCATGACCCATAGTATATAAATACCTAAAAATATAATAATACTACTATAAAGTATATACTATATAGTAAACATGAAAGGTTGTAAAATATGTAAACCTATAAATTTATCTATTTTTTCTCAAATAAAATAGGTAAAAACTTTTATGATAAAATGATGCATAGATTTATCAAGCATCATTAACTTGTTGCAAAATATTTCATTACTTAGATAACTTGACTGATTAACAATTGTCTGTCTATTAATAGTGCGAGAATTTGCTGACTTAACTAGCAGTTGTGGCTATAATATTACATATTGTGATCCTTTGACCTTAGACCGGTCCCAATGGTGACGGGAACTGACGCCGTCAGTTTCTGCCAACTCAGCGCCACGTCAGCAGACAGACTAACTAACACTAAACTGACGTACCCGTGCCAACAGCACTCCGTCACTTCACCAACTTTGGGCCCCACCATTTACTTTTCTTTTTCTAATAAAATATACAACTAATTAAAACATATAACTAATAAAAATAAATTACATTAATTAAAAAAAGACATTATATAAAAAGTTTATTTTTTTAAAAAAAATTGAATTTTTTAGATTTTTTTTGAATTTTTTAGATTTTTTTTAGATTTTTTTAAATATTACTTTTTTTTAAAACTTAAAAAAAAATTAAAAAAAAAATAAAAAGAAAATATTATACGCTCTCTCTCTTCCCCCCCCCTCTCTCTCTCGCTCCTCCTCCGTCTCTTCCCTCGCGACTTTGCCGACTGGCGGGCCAACCGGCGGCCAACCGGCGGGCCGTGCCAACGGCGCCGGTTCCGTCGGTGGCCAACCGGCGGCCAACCGATCAACCGATGGCACCGGTGGACCCTCATAATACTTTTCACAATTTTAGCTTATCTGTTTTATTATATTAGCATCAATTCACTTTTTTTTTACTAATAAGAAACTAACAGGTTAATATCAGAACATTTATTACTTGATTCTTCCATATTCAGTCTTGCAATTTATTACTTGATTCCTCCATATTCAGTTTTCAACATTACCGCCAAATTACTACTTTTAATAAAAGAAAATTTAATATATTATTAAAAATAATAAAATGTAAAATCAAGAATAATTTTTTTAATATTACTTAAAAACTATTAAAAAAATAAAAACGAATAAATAAATTATCTCCTCTCTTTCTATCTCTACATTTCTCCCTCCTCTTTAAATAACTTTAATAGATAACTAAAACTTACCACATTCACTAGATGCAAAGAGCCTTACAATGGCAATGAGTAGATTTTTTCCAACTGAGAATAGTTGAAACTTGAAAGGATAAAGATGGGTCCATATCTCTTGGAAGCGAGCAACAGTACCGTTGATGGCCCATCGTCAATAATTAACACCCCACTAGTAACTTTAAAATCGTTTCATTCATTATTTTTGTTTCTATGATATCCTACTTTTTGGATGTTAAATATATAGATAACTAGTTTATATCCGTGAAAATTCACGGGATGTCATAATTATAATGATTATAAAATTTTATAATATTAATATAATTCGTTATGTGTAAGTATATAAAATATTAGATAAGAAATTACATAATATTTATATAAAGTAATTATGACAATCCATATGAAAGAAGAAGGATAAATGATTAACAATCCCATATATTTGTCATAGAACCAAAAAAATGTAAAAAAGATGTAGTATAAAAAACATATCTAAAATAAAAAAGAAGCTAAATTAAAGAGAAATAATATTTAATCCTAATATTTGTTCATATCAATATTCCCTAGGAGTTTTCAATACCGGGTACCCAGATTTTCGGATACCCGAAATTCGGGTACCGGATTTTTGTATAGTGATTTTTACTGGTATCCGAAATAAACAAAACATTCACATATATTTCGATATATCATGTATTTTTTGGATATTTCGGGTATTTTTCAGATATTTCGGGTACTTTACAAATATTTTGGGTATTTTGGATATTTTGGGTATTTTCTCAAATATTTTGGGTATTTTTTGTATATTTTTTGTATATTTTTGTATATTATTTTATTTCCGGGTAATTTTTTGGGTATCGGGTATCCGAAAACCTTGAAAAACGCTACCCGTATTTGGTACTCGAAATTCGGACACCCGGATTTTTGGATATCCGGATACCCGGATTTCGGATATTTTTGAGCAGCCCTAATATTCCCACATATTTGATAGGATGACATATGTACTCCACTAATTATCTCTCTTAATATTATCCGTTGACTTGACACATGTTTTTATCTAATGAGTGGGACTATGAGTAGAATTAAATGGTATAACTAAGAGCATCTCCAATGAGAGTTTTTTTCCAGTAGGTTGTTATTATTTGAATAACTATTTGAATGACTTTTTACCATTGAAATACATAATTTTTTTAAAGATCACTCCAACCACTTATTTATTTTTCATTGTTTATGTTCTTTAGTCCCTAAATTTAATAATTTTACATTTTTAAGGTTATGTATTATAAATGCTATAAAAAATGTAGTACTTCTAATATTTCAATAGTAAGGTTATGTATTATAAATGTTATAGAAAATGTAGTATTTCTTATTTTGTATGAGATATCTTAAAAAAAATGTTAAGTTTTATAAATGCTATATAAATTGTTAAATATATATGTGAAGGGTATTTATAAACATTTGAGACAGATAAAAGTAAATTGATAATATTAATAAGAAAAAACTTTTGGAAAGATTAACCATTAGAAAAACTTTTCATGAATAAGTTTTTATTTAGTGAAAAGTTGATGTGGTAAAAATAAATAGTTATTGTGATTTGTGAGGTTAACCATTGGGATGCTCTAAATATCATTACTCAAAATTAAATAATTGCCTTGAATAATATGTAACAATCAACCAAAATTAAAGTCCAATTATAGAATGTTGAAAAGAAAACCTATTCAATATGATAAAGATGATTAGTTTGTAAAAAATATAATGATAATCACATTATTATTAATAATTTATTAATGTGATAATCAATTAATTTAAATTATTATTATTATTACGAATTTATTCAATTACGTATTATGATTTTATTCTAAAAGATAATGTCCTGATCAGTTAATTCATATTGTTATTACGAATTTACTTAAATCACAAATTAATAAATTTAAAATTGGGCAAAGATTATGGTGTAATATTTAATTCAAATTTATTTAATCTTTAAAATTTTAAATTATAAATTCTGTGGTATTTAAGTGCTTAGGAGAATGACACGTGCACAATTGGTGGTCTAGAAACACGCCATGTGGCCGTATAGACTTTGATTTATTATAGTAGTAGAGTAGATGTCTTATTAAGATATAATGTAAATTGTTATTTATTTATAGATAAATATAATTTTAATAACGTAAAATTAAAAAACGTGTAGATGATGATCAATTTTACAAATATATTGTCATAAAAAACTAATAAATAGGTTCAAAAATATCAGATCATATATATATATATATATTCGTACAATATATAATCTTAATGGTTATTTACACAATTTTCAACATGGGATCTAGTCTTTCTCATGTCAAAACTAACATATATCCTTAACATATATTTTCACCATTTTCAACACTTTTTATAAAACGATTGATTTTAAAAGTTAAAAACTACTTAATTTTTTTTACTAAATTATGTATCATACTGTGATGCAATAAGAGAAGTTTGACAAGTAATTGACCTTTTGAAGTATATTATATGGCTTTTAGCCAAAGGACTCGTGTTTTCAAGAGTATGCAATTTAGATGAAATTTGAAAAAGAATACTCCACTATTTAATTAACCATACGAATACAAAGATTATTTAGTGGTAAGAATTTTTGAATAATTTTTTAGAGGCAACATGTTTGATCTTTTTCTAAATAAATATTTATCATATAACTAGAGGATGATATGAAAAAGATCACAATATTAGTTAGGTCGCGTACATTAAAAACAAAGTTCGACCATCGTGGGAATCCGAGAATACATTTTCTTAACAAAAAAATTATTCAATTACATCTTAATATTTTGCTCTAGTTACTTGACTTAATAAGATGCTACAACCCCGACCTCAAGGTTTTACCTCTAACTTGCAATTCCAACTACTTTTGTCACGTATACCCGAAGTGTCACATATCTCAATTGGTGATAAACATTTAATAGGGGTGAACATTTGAGCTGAAAAAACCAAATCAAACCGAAAACCAACTAAAAGTGAACCGAACTGAAAACATATAATCAGTTCGGTTTTCAGTTTTATAATTTTATTATATTCGGTTTTGGTCTGTTTGATTTGGTTCTCAGATATGAGTGATCATTTAGGTTTGAAAAATTAAACTGAAACCAAGCCGAACTAACCAACATAATGATGTCAAATTGAATAATGTGCGAAATCAGAATGGTGCCGATAATAGATCTCTATGCACTCTCATCTTTTCGTTCTCATAATCATATTTAACATGCTTTTATATTATATGCATGTACACACATCTCATATTCACTCTCATCTTTTCTCTCACACTTTTTCCGGATGTCTCTTTAGAGGCACTACAAGAAAAACCACCTATGCCGACTACAAGAAAATGGGCTATAGCGACGAAATGTCGTCGCCATAGGCTATCCCGACGACAAGTGGTCGGGAACATTTCATCCCCACAACTTCGTCGAGATAGGGTAAACTTTTCGTCGGCATACATGTCGTCGCCATAGCTTCCTCTGTCCCGACGACAAATAGTCCCCAGAAAAATCGTCGGTAGTTATTTTCCGATTTAAAAGAAATATTTTATTAAATCTATCCCGACGACAAATAGTCGGGATAGAATTGCCAGAATTCTTTTCCGACACTGTCTGTCCCGACGAAAAGTAGTCGCTAAAAGTTGACTTAAAAATTTTCCGGCGATACCTGTACCGACGATTTTTCGTCGCGATAGATAAAGGTCTACTGTTAATGTACGTATCATTTTTCGTCGCGATAGATAAAGGTCTACAAGTAGTCGTTGTAGATCTTTTTTAGGGTTTTTGGTTACGTTTTATGGTTACGGTCTACTGTTGATGTACGTATCATTTGTGTATATATGTATGTATACTGGAATACATACCTAATCTGCATTAATACAAGTATATATACACGAGATATATACATGGATTCCTAAATACATTGATACGAGTACATGCAGTGATACATCCATTGATAGTATACATTGGCACATACACAGATACAAACATACAGTGATGTTGGAAATATCAATAGAGATATTGCAAGTTGCCAATTTTTCTCTATCCCACATAGGTGGGAGGAAGAATATTTTGTGAGTTTATAAGGCCTTTAATTCTTTAAGTCTTCAAAGGCTTTAGTGGAGGATAAAAGGCTAGACCCACACGCACGCTGAGCCGAAACCGATGACGCGATTTAGGCGCACTTTGCACGACGCATCGGTCGCTGGGAGCTGAGGAGCTTTCTTTTTGGCCAAGACAGTGATAGTCAAAACGTAACGGTCGGTTGTTAAGAGGGGTCATTAATGACCTGTACGTTTTTTGACCATTCTCAGACATTTTTGATTCGGTTTGAACGTTTTTGATCACTGCTTAATGGTGATTAAAATGCCTGGCCGTTTTATTTCTTGTCTCGTGTCTCCCTATAAAAGGGACTCATATGACAGAATGAAACACACACAAAAATAGAAGCTTTCTCTCATTCTCTGCTGCGTTTTTCTTCATGCATTTTCGAGTATTCACTTTGTGTTACACGGTGTTTCTTGCTGTGGAACATACCCTTGTTGCTGCATCAAATCCTGGGTGTATACGTTTGAGGCTTACAGCGTATAAAGCACGTATAAATGGTGTGTTCTTCATCTTCGTCAATTTCAGGTTAGTACATTTCATTTTGTTATTTTGGTTAATTTGATATTGTTACAAAATATATTTCAACAAGTGATACATACATAAAGCGATACATACACATTGATACGAATACATGTAGTGATACATCTATTGAAACGAGTATACATACACACGAGATATATATGCATGTAATACACACGTGATATACATGGATTCATACATACATTGATACGAGTACATGCAGTGATACATTCGTTGACAGTACACAATGATATATACATTAATAGAGTTATACATACACATTAAACCCTAAACCCTAAATACACACATCAACCCTAGACCCTAACCCCTAATCCCTAAAACATCTTATAGTGACGACATGTCGTCGCTATAGGTAAAATATAAAATAAAAAATTAATTTTTTACTTTTGGCGACAACATGTCGTCGCTATAGATTCCAACCAAACTACATCGTTTTTTTCTCCGGCGACATTTATAAAAGAAAATAAAAAATTATTTAAATTTAGCCCATACCGACTACATGTCGTCGGCATCGGATGTCGTCATTTCTATCTCCAACAACTATATTTAAAGAAAATAAAAAATAAATAATATTTTGTCTGTCCCGGCCACTTGTCGTCGCCACAGGTGTCCGCAAAACGACAAAAAATGTTATTTTCGCAAAACTTAATAAAACAAAATGAAAATTAATTTATTTTATATGTGTCCCGACCACATATCGTCGGTGTGGATATAGGTTAAAGTCGAGATTTCGTTTTCCAGTTTTGCCGATGATGTGTCGTCACTAGGGGTGGCAATTCAGGTCAGGTTCGGGTTGACGGGTTCGGGTTCGCGGGTTGGCGGGTCAGAAACGTTCAACCCGAAACCGACCTATTTATATAAACGGGTCAGATATCTCAACCCTAACCTGTTTAACTTCAACCCAAACCTAACCCATATAACCCATTTAATAAAACGAGTTGAACAGGTTATCAGGTCAAACAAGTTAAACGGGTCAAACAAGTCAAAATGTTGTTATTACTACACAAATTTATAACAAAATACTAAACATCAAATTACTAAATAACATTTTTTTAATTTTATCTAACTATTAACTACGATTTAACTAGTAAACTATAAATTAAGTATAAAAATATATATTTTAAAATATATTTTAAAAATTAAAACGGGTTGGCGGGTCGACCCATTTAAATTATCATTGACCCGAACCTAACCTGTTTAATAAACGGGTCAGCTGACTCAACCCGAGACTGACCCAATTATTTTTTACCCCAACCCAAACCTGTTTATTTTCGTGTCGGTTTCAGGTCGGGTTTCGTGTCGGGTCAGAAATTGCCACCCCTAGTCGTCACCATAGCTAAAGTCAATGGGTAGCCCCGGTCAAAGTTTTTTTTAACCTGTCCCGACTACTTGTCGTCGCTATAGCTTGAGCTATGGCGACGACAAATGTCGTCGCTATAGGTTTCGTCGGCATAGGTTGTTTTTCTTGTAGTGAGGCGGTCTCTCTACTTTCGAGTAGAGACATGACCGTTTACATTTTACCTCCCTTATACCCCTCATTTTAAAGAATTGTGTATCGGTGTTATTGTTGCAAGTAAATAGTAACATGTAAAAAAACTTAAGAAATATAATTTTCATAAATATGTTTATCTTGAATTGTTGTTTCTCTTGGTTTCTTAATGACTTTCAAAACTATTGTCTTTATGCTCATATAAGATCGATTGCTTCACGGTGTAGTCCGGATATGGGGCCACTTTACGACATTGGTTGGAATTACTAGTTTGCTTGTTTTCTAGCATTAAAACTCAAAATATTCAGTCAATAGTTAGATGCATATATCATATCAAGCACCAATAGTTAAATGCATATATCATATCAAGCACTAATGTTCTGTTTGGTTTGCATTGAATTGAATAGATATGAATTAGAATGAAATTGGATTTCAGTTCCACTTTGGTTGACATAGAATGAAATTGATTTTTTTTATTTATAAAATGATAAATTTGTCCTTATTATTTTTTTGCCTAAGTTAATTTTTTAAGTATATGTAAACGGTAGTGATGTTGCTGATGGGTGGGTGCGTGGGTGGTGGGTGATAGCGGTGGGTGGTGTGGTTGGTGGCAGTGGTGGTTGTGGTTGTAGTTGTGGGAGTCATGGTTGGTAGTATGGTGGTCGTGTTAGTAGGTGGTGGTAGTTGGAAATGATGGTGGGTGATGGCGGCGGTATTGATGATAGTGGTGGAAGGTGGCATTTGGATTTCAAGTTTATCAATTTTTTATGAAATTGACTACCCTTCATTTTGTCGAATGTTTATCAAAACTTTGGATTTGAATTTCATCAAAATGTTTATGTAATTTAGGATTAAAAATTCTAACCCTTTTTTAGCCAAATGAATTTGGTGAAATTGGATTTCAAATACATCGAACCAAACACATTTAAGGGTATATTTGGTTTGCTGAAATCCTAAAGAATAAATTAAATTATATTGTGAGTTTGACTACAAAATTTAAAACTGTAATCAAAGTAATACTTCTGTCTTTTTCTATTTGGCTGTAATTCTGTTGAAAGAGTTTGAAGGCAATTTTTTAAAAGACAATAATAGCCTTTATTTGTTTGTTTATACTATCATAAACATATGGGTAATGATTCTTGTAAAATTAGTTTTACATACAAGACTTATAGTCTTTAGATTATTTTTTCTTTTAGATTTAATTTAATTTTAGTTATATTTTATATTTTATTTTTAGGAACTACATATTCAATTTACAACAATTGAATATCCGACTTATCTAAACTGCATATCTGGTAGTTCAAAAATATATATATAAATATTATGTAATAAATAATAAAAAAAGTATATATGTTTTCTATTTTATGATTTATTTTTAAATTTTAATTTTTTCGTTTCAACACAAATTATAAAATCAACTAAAAAATGATTCATATATTTGAATGGGTTAAAGATCGGAAATACTTCGTATATAAATATTCAAATTTGTTAGTTCACTCAATAAATATAATTTAATTCTTAGCTAATTCTCAAAACATCTAATTTACAATAAATGATGTAATTTTTGAATTACATAAAAATCATATTTGTTATAAAAAAACTATTCAAATATGCCTTTGTAATGGTTTCCACTTTCCAGTTACAGAGAATTACAACAAATTCCTCAAAACAAACAGGAACTAAAGGGGTTAAATGTCACGCAAATTGTGCTCGAGTATTTATAGTATCTTAAATCTCTATACTAGAAAAAATGCGTAAGATGTCAACTTGAGTACTTGACCCTACTCTTTTTATAAGTATCATAAAAGTTTACATGTTTCATCCGTTAGTAATCTATCCAATTAACCCATATCACAAACTAAAACACATCATCCGTCAATGTGACCATTCCTAACTGTTAATCTATACTAATTTATAATGCAGATTAGACATTTCAAATTACGGAAGTCTGAATTTAAACCTGCCGTTTTTGGAAATGTCCAACCCGCTTAAATGAAATTTTTTAAAATAGTTGCTACCAAGATTCGAACCCGGGTGGGCATGGTACCCAGGCAGAATACTTATCGCTAAACATGTAGCAACTTTGGTGACAAGGGTTCGTAACCCATCTACACTAGCTGTCCTTTTAGGCGTTTTAATAATCAATGCTAGACCTAGTACTAGCCTTCCTTTTAGGCATTTTTAAAGCCCCAATTAATGACAGAGAGGACCGCATTTGAGAACATGCGTTTTTATACAGCCAATCCATGGACTTTTATATTCCATGCATCAATAGAAAACGTATATTCTCATCCATAGCAAAGATATAGTCGACTGACATTCCTCCATGCATCCCGCCTCCTCAGTTCCCTTAATTCACGCATATCGCCATTATGTGGCTTCAATTGCATCGCGTAAGTTACAATCTCAATCCCTAATCGTCAACTCTGATTCGTTTCTTTTCGTCGTGTTTTAGTATATATATGAAATGTAGTATCATCAGTTGTCATCTCTCGATTACAAATCATAATCATTACGTGGCTGATTCTGCTCAGGTACTCTCTCGATTACAAAACCGTAATTTTGTGTAATTTGTACCCTAATATCTTACAGGTAGTTTGTAATTTGTTTCAATTTTACGATATTTTTGTTTATTTTTCTTAAATTTAGATTATGAACATAGAAATTTATCTGAGATATCCGATATCAAGATGAATTTTGCAGGTATTTGCACGTTCTAATGCTAAAGTTTCTTATATGTTTTTTATTTTTCCAAATTTTTAAATATATTTATTGTTTGATTGTTATTTTAGTTTTGAATACTTTACAACCCGAATATGGAGGTAATATGGTTCAAGAACACACTTCTACTCATCACGATGTCATTTTCAAAAGTTCGTCTTCTCATTCTTGAAATTTTCTTGTTTTTCACTAAATGGTATAAATGAATTACCGTTTCCTCTAACTTTTTGCATTTATCTGAATAATCACAGAGAAAAAGTCGTTAATGAAGACACCAGAAATGTAGCAATGGACCTGCTACCATCGTTCCATATCAAACTAAAAATGTGTGCACTTGAAATGAGTTGGGTTAAACCAAGATATCTTTTGTCCTAGATTTTAGGTTTTTAATGAATAATTATAGTGTCAACTATGATTACAAATTTTTTATTAATTTAATCTTTGTATGTTTTCTTTTGTTTTATTTTAAATTCAAAGATATGAGCTTTTGTAATTTGTGTTCAAATTCAGACTCAAGTTATGTAATTCTCAATTAGCATTGTTGCCTTAGTTAACCAAAATGTTTCTGTATCCTGCTTTTTATTGTTTTTTTCTCCTTAATTTTTAGGGGCATCTCTCGTATAAGTGCAACACATGAGTGGCTTCTTCAATAGCTGTGGCAACTAGCCAATAATGGAGCTCCAAAAATGGTCTCATGAAAGTACAAATTACCATGAGTCAGTGATTTATCGTTACACTTTAGAAACCATAAGCACTTTGAAGTATGCAACCATGTAACCATAAGCACTGAAAATATCCTAATTGGTAAAAGTTTTAAAGCTTACGGATTAACTTTGCAAAAATATCCTATTGTCAATTTTTGTTGCCTAATTGATACTGCTGTAGATTGAGAACCTTAATGCTATTCTATAATGATTCTGTTGTCATTTGACCCATTTAGACAATTTCAGATAATACCCATTTGACCCGCTTCAAATATCTTCATTAGTAAACTGAATTTTAATAATGGCCCTTTTGACCAGGTAGAGCTGTTTGGCCGGCTTGACCCATTTCAAGATTAGGTGGAACGTAGGGCTTATCAGAGGAAAGAAGAAGCTTGAAAATTAGCTTAATTTAATTCATTAAATTAACTGCAAATTTAATAGACTATTAACATTTTTATGGGCCAACTCAGTTAAAAAGGTAATGAGTCAAACGGGTCAAAGGTACCCATAAAGTGGTAGTGATCTGTTACAAGTTATTGAATCGTTAACTTTTATTTCATAACGAGGTTTAATAATCTCTACTATCTATAATGCATGAAGATCTCCTACATTTTTTTAAGATCAGTGGAGATCACTTACATATGTAATATTTGTTTAAGGGTCATTTTAATTCTCAAATTAGTTTTATGGGATATACATTTGTTGTAACACACCAATTTTTCAACCAAATTTAAAACCTTTTAAATTATAAAATGTAAGTCTTTACAAACCGAACATCCCAAAATTGTAGTTAAATAAAACACTTGGAGTAATTAATAAGTACCAAAAATCGGTGTTACAAATATATCAAAACAAAGTCTAGGGAATTAAATAAGTACACCGAACTAATCACTTATAAATGCTAACTACTACGGGCCGCCTAGTCCTTAGCTCCCGAACCTGAGTACATAGTCAAAATAAACGTAGTACGTGAGACAAGATTGTCTCGTGAGAAACATGGATTTTAGACCCGGTTAGAACTAATTTGCAATAAAATAATAATTAAATAATTATCAAATTGCACATAGTCAAACATACTCTAAGGCTTGCCATAAGCCAATCACATACGTAACGGGCCTCCCCGAAACAACTCCCCCGATGTGGGTTATCTAAGTAAACTCCCCCGTTTTCGGGTTATCTATTTGCTCCCCCCAATTTCCGGGTTATCTCAAACTCCCCCGCTTTCCGGGTTATCTATTTCTCGACACACTACCCTTACGCAGGGTGGTACCGCCCCAAGTAGGTGTCACTAACTCCCCCAACTTGTGTGGGTTATCTAGGATCCCATTGATTAGCTACCACATAACAAATCATCAACTAGGCCCCATATCACAACTCAATCATACTAGTGGTAACTAAACAAATCAATTTACAATTCAATTCAATTCAATTCCATTCAATTCATACTCTATCAATTTAATCTTTTCTTGATTAAAAATATTTATCTAATAAAGACTCTAAAATCATTTCACGTCATAAAACATGGTTTACTATGTACTCAGAAAGATCACATGTACTCACCTTAGCAAAGCTATCCAAACACTTGTGTTCAACAACACAATCCTTACTTCCAAATCAAGGAAATACTTCCGACACAAGGTCTTCTTGACCTAACATTAAAATCATCACAAAACCTAGTTATAATCCATAACTAGTTAATAATTAATCCATCTAAACATTCCCAACCACCAAGTTCATACAACTTGGTGGAATCTCAAACCCTAGTTCAAGATTTTCCATCACCAATTCCAAATCTAACTTGTACACATTGATTACAAGTCTACAAGGAGTGTTTTACACTCATGAAAGTTCATCTTCCCCAAAGATGATATGGTGGGTTCCCAAAACCACCATTGTTACCCATACTAAGCTCAAAATGAAGGTAACTAAGCAAGATATGCAAGAGTCCTTACCCTTGATGCTTGAATCCTTCAAGATGATAAAGATTTGAGCTCCTTAGCTCCAAAAACCGACCAAAAGCTCTCAAAAACGGCTGCACTAGATCTAGGGTTCGTAGGTGTTATGACACTAGCCTTCACACAACTTTTTATAGTCCAAACAGACCTCGCGCCCCGCTCGCATTTCCCTCGCGCCATGAGATGACGCGGGTAGTCCCTCTGGTTGCCGCTGAACAGCAAACCTCGCGCCGCGATCTCAACTCGAGCTCGGCGTGAGTCTCTCGCGTTTGGATTCTGAACCCTCTGTTCGACTTCGCGTCTGGCTCGCGCCTGGCTCGCGCCGCGAGGGCTGAGCCAGACATATTCTTGGCCTTTAAACTTGTTTCCATCCAAGTTTTGACCCATACTTGGTTATACCAAGCCCAAACATTCAAACACTCGATAAAACACAACTCGAAACGTAAACTAACATAAATAACGAAATTCACATAAATCCTGAATGAATACACGAAATGAAAAATGTAAAATTACGGTCGTTACAACTATCTACCCCTTAAGAGGATTCCGTCCTCGGAATCGTCTCATAATCTACAAAATCCGGGTAGCGTTTCTTCATCTCATCTTTGATTTCCCAAGTCAAATTTGGTCCAAGGGAATGCTTCTACTTGACCAACACTAGCTCAATCTCTTTGTTCCTCAATTTCTTCGTTTGGGCCTCCAATATGGCCTCAGGCTCTTCAATCAACCGGTTGGGTGCATCGACCTGCAAATCTTGATGTGGGATAATATTCTCCACTTCACCCAAGAACTTCTTTACATTACTAACATGGAAGGTGTCATGGCCACCTTGCAACTCGGGTGGAAGTTCTAACTTAAATGCTTGTAAGCCGACCCGTTTCAAAATCTTAAACGGGCCAACATACCTCGGGCTTAATTTGCCCTTCTTACCAAATCTCATCACGCCTTTCCAAGGCGACACCTTCAACATCACCATATCACCAACGTCTAAATCATAGGGTCGCTTTTTCAAACCCGAATAACTCTTTTGGCGATCTTGTGCAATCTTCATATTCTTTTGAATTATTCCAATTTTCTCGTTTGTTATTTTCACAATTTCGGGACCCGTGAGTTTTGTCTCACCCGCCTCCAACCAACAAGAAGGCGTCCCACACTTTCTCCCATACAATGCCTCAAACGGTGGCATTTTAATCGTAGAATGATAACTATTGTTATATGAAAACTCAACTAACGGTAAATGCTGATCCCATTTACCACCAAAATCTAAAACACACGATCTCAACATATCTTCGACCGTTTGGAACGTTCTTTCACTTTGACCATCGGTTTGCGGATGGTAAGCCGTGCTCAATCTCAACTTTGTTCCCAATTATTCTCGGAGTGATCTCCGAAATCTCGAGGTAAACCTTCCATCCCGATCGGACACGATCGACAATGGTACCCCATGCAAACGAACAACTTCATCAACATACAATTTTGTCAACTTCTCAAGTGGCATGGTTTCCCGAATATCTAGGAATAACGCACTTTTTGTTAATCTATCAACAATCACCCAAATGGCGTCATGATTTCTACTTGTCTATAGAAGACCAACAATGAAATCCATTGTGATGTCTTCCCATTTCCCGGCCGGCACTTGCAACGATTGTGCAACACCATAAGGCACTTGGTGCTTGGCTTTCACTTGTGCACACGTGGCACATTTTGATATGTACTTTGCTACTCTCGACTTCATCCCGGGCCACCAATAAATTTTCTTTAAGTCTTGATAAGTCTTTGTACTTCCGGGGTGAATCGAGTACTTGGACTTGTGAGCATCATTCAACAACACTTTTCGGTTTCCACCGAATTTCGGAACCCAAATCCGACCATTCACGGTTTTTAACCCTTGAGCATTTTCTTCAATTACTTGGTTCTTTCCTAACCTCTCTTGTCTATACTCATCTTATCCCATCACTTCCTTTTATGCGGTTTTTATACATTCAATAAAACTAGATACTACATCAATGCGCATGAACTTAGCCTTAACCGGTTTTTCATAAACTTTTCTACTCAAGGCGTCGGCTACCACATTAGCCTTTCCTTCATGATAGACAATCTCACAATCGTAATCACTAATCAACTCAATCCACCTTCTTTGTCTCATATTCAAGTCTTTTTGTGTAAACACATACTTGAGACTTTTGTGATCCGTGTACAAGATACACCTAGTTCCATACAAGTAATGTCTCCAAATCTTCAAGGCAAAAATAATCGCCGCCAACTCTAAGTCATGTGTTGTATACCTTTCTTCCGCATTCTTCAATTGTCTTGAAGCATAAGCTATCACTTTACCTCTTTGCATCAAAACACAACCGAGACCTTTGTTCGAGGTGTCACTATACACCACGAAATCTTCCATACCATCGGGTAGAGTGAGAATCGGTGCATTACACAACTTCTCCTTCAACAAGGCAAAAGCATCCTCTTGCTTTTTCCCCAGTCAAACTTCACATCTTTTCTCGTTAGCCTAGTGAGTGGGACCGCCACTCGGGAAAAATCTTCAATAAATCTTCGGTAATAACTGGCTAACCCAAGAAAACTTCTAACCTCGGTTGGAGTCTTCGGTGCTTCCCAATTCTTCACCACTTCAATCTTAGACGGGTCAACTTTTATCCCGCTTCGGGATACTACATGACCAAGAAATTGAACTTCCCGCAACCAAAATTCACACTTTGAGAATTTAGCATACAATTTTTCTCGTTTCAAAACTTCTAAGGTTTGCTTCAAGTGTTCTTCATGTTCTTCTTCGGTTTTGGAGAAAATAAGAATATCATCGATGAACACGATGAGAAATTTATCGAGGAATGGTTTACAAACCCTATTCATGAGATCCATGAAAATAGCCGGGGCATTCGTCAAACCGAATGGCATAACTAAAAATTCATAATGCCCATAACGAGTTCTAAAAGCCGTCTTCTCGGTATCACCCTCTTTAACACGAACTTGATGGTAACCCGATCTCAAAACAATCTTGGAGAAATAATCGGCTCCTTGAAGTTGATCAAATAAATTATCTATCCTTGGCAAAGGATATCGGTTCTTAATTGTCATTTTGTTAAGTTCTCGGTAATCGATACACATTCTCATCGAACCATCTTTCTTCTTCACAAATAAAACCGGTGCACCCCATGGTGACGAACTAGGACGGATAAAACCTTTATCAGGTAAATCTTGGAGTTGAGCCATCAACTCTCTCATTTAGGTTGGAGCTAAACGATACGGGGCTCGGGCAATCGGCGTCGCCCCCGGAACTAAATCAATACGAAACTCGACTTGTCTCTCCGGTGGCAAACCGGGTAAGTCATCGAGAAAAACTTCGGGAAAATCCCGAATAATTTTCACATTTTCAACCGTCTTCTTCTCTCTTCTTCCATCTAGGACATAAGCTATAAATGATGAACATCCCTTCGATAAACACTTTATTTCCTTAATGGCGGTTAATAAGTTTGGCATATGATGCCTCTTTTCCCCATAGATGTACACCTTCTCATTTTCGGGTGACTTAAATCGACACCAACTTCTTTCCACACAAAATCTTGGCTTGGTGGATTCCCAACCAATCCATCCCGATAATTACATCAAAAGCCTTAATCCCCATTGGCATCAAATCAACCTTAAACTTCTTATTATCGATTTCTAATTCACAACCTCTATAGATGTGTTGAACCATATAGGTTTTCCCATCGGCTACTTCTGTCTCATACAAATCATCAATTCAAGTAACTCTAGTGGAACCTTAAACTTAGCACCAAATTCATGAGACACGAAAGAATAGGTAGAACCCAAATCAATCAATACATAAGTGGGTATGGAGTTTATGAATAAGGTACCTGAGACGACATCATGAGTCTCCTTGGCTTCTTCACGCGTGAGTTGGAAGGCATGCCCTTTGACTTTCAACGGATCTGGTTTCTTGTGAGCGGTTGACACCAACGTTCCGGTTCCTTTCTTTGGGCAAAAATTGTTGTAATGCCCTTTCTCATGACATGAGAAACACTCAACCTCATCGAGGCTTTTAACCTTGCAATCTTTAGCTTTGTGGCCAAATCGACCACACTTGAAACAACCGTTGGAATCCGCCTTGCATTCGCCCTTGTGGTCCCTACCACACTTTCTACATCCACCAACACTTCCTTGCTTTGACCCGCTCGGGGCAAACTTGCTTTTCTTGGATGGTCCCGAAAAACTTTCAAACTTTCTCTTTTCATTACCAATTGATTAGCTACCACATAACAAATCATCAACTTGGGTCAAGGCCCCATATCACAACTCAATCATACTAGTGGTAACTAAACAAATCAATTTACAATTCAATTCAATTCAATTCATACTCTATCAATTTAATCTTTTCTTGATTAAAAATATTTATCTAATAAAGACTCTAAAATCATTTCACGTCATAAAACATGGTTTACTATGTACTCAGAAAGATCACATGTACTCACCTTAGCAAAGCTATCCAAACACTTGTGTTCAACAACACAATCCTTACTTCCAAATCAAGGAAGTACTTCCGACACAAGGTCTTCTTGACCTAACATTAAAATCATCACAAAACCTAGTTATAATCCATAACTAGTTATTAATTAATCCATCTAAACATTCCCAACCACCAAGTTCATACAACTTGGTGGAATCTCAAACCCTAGTTCATGATTTTCCATCACCAATTCCAAATCTAACTTGTACACATTGATTACAAGTCTACAAGGAGTGTTTTACACTCATGAAAGTTCATCTTCCCCAAAGATGATATGGTGGGTTCCCAAAACCACCATTGTTACCCATACTAAGCTCAAAATGAAGGTAACTAAGCAAGACATGCAAGAATCTTTACCCTTGATGCTTGAATCCTTCGAGATGATGAAGATTTGAGCTCCTTAGCTCCAAAAACCGACCAAAAGCTCTCAAAAACGGCTGCACTAGATCTAGGGTTCGTAGGTGTTATGAGCCCTAGCCTTCACACAACTTTTTATAGTCCAGACAGACCTTGCGCCCCGCTCGCGTTTCCCTCGTGCCGCGAGGTGACGCGGGTAGTCCATCTGGTTGCCGCTGAACAGCAAACCTCGCGTCCCGCTCGCGCCTGGCTCGCGTCGCGAGTCTCAACTCGAGCTCGGCGCGAGTCTCTCGCGTCTGGGTTCTGAACCCTCTGTTCAACTTCGCGTCTGGCTCCATCCAAGTTTTGACCCATACTTGGTTATACCAAGTCCCAAAAATTCAAACACTCGATAAAACACAACTCGGAACGTAAACTAACATAAATAACGAAATTCACATAAATCCCGAATATATACACGAAATGAAAAACGTAAAATTACGGTCCTTACATTTGTTCATCTAAGGAATTTATACGGATCATCATAATTTGTTTAATTTTTGAAATCTTGAGTTTAATAGCATAGAGGAGATTGATTTTTTAATATGTTTATGGAATCTCTTTTTAGAACATATAATCGAACAACATTTCAACGTCAATGCTAATTCTTTCTTTTTACCTCTATTTTATACACAGTTTTCAAGCTTATGTATTGTATTCGTTATAAAAATATGTAACCAATGGACTTTTAACCGCCAGGAATATATAGTTCGCAGCCCGTCGCATCGCGCGGGTTTTAACCTAGTACGTTATAAGTAGGTTAGTTCAAAAGTTAAGGTAAACGGGAAATATATCAAACAAGGTTAACAAGTCGAAAGTTGTCTAATGTATTGTGTATCCGAGTACATCAAATAGTTTCATTAAAGATCAATATATAATTTTAAAAAAAAACTTAAAAATGGATAGAAATGTAATTATGAATTAATCAAAGCCAACTCGACATGGATAAAAAGTGATTTGATTGAAATTGTTTTTAACTCTTGCTAAACCTGTCTCGTATTCTCACCCACTTTACAATCTTTAATCATGAAGAATTATTCTTCTCTTTTTTCTTTTTTTTACGAAGTGTTTTTATTTATAATTGATGCCTCTGAGGTGTTAAAGTTTTGCTTTTGATATATATAACCTAACTATTGTCATAGTTATTTTCTAACTTTTATATAACAATCTAGTAAATGTTTACTTAGTAAAGGAATCAAACCCATGATATCTAAGTGACCATTTTATCACCCTTACCGCTAAGCTATCGCTAGATAATTAAGTTGGTCATGAATAATAATGCACATCTATAATTGGATAACCAAATACAAATTTTTCAAAATGCATTATATTTTATTATTTTTTATTCGTCAAAACTAAGATTTTTCCCTTATAAATAATTTGCAAAGTTGCAGTGAAGAGCCGTACAAGCTGATCACAAGAGCAAAAGCTTCTTTCTTTTTTGTTACCTTTGCTCTTTATCAAGATCATGGATCCCTATAAGGTACAACTCTACACTATTGTTTTGTACAACTCTTTGATGCATATACTGATCGTTCTTAGAATGATCAATTACAGTTTATTTTGATTTTATCTTGAAAAAGTTATCTATAAGTTTTGTTTAAGTAAACTTTTTCGGATTAAGATTGTCCAAGTCAAACAATCATGTTCTTATTGCATAAGTACGTTACTTTTTTTCCTGCACAAGATCATATAGACTGCTTTAGAGTAGTATTATTATGCTACAGTATTTATGACGATTAATCGTATAAGTGAAACGAACTACTTTATAAAATAACTCTGACAACTTGTTAAAAGACTTGGCGAGCTTGAGTCATATGAGATCTGAATGATCAAACTCGCCAAGTATATTGAGTTGATATGAGCAATAGTTTTGTTACGTTTTCTGTATAAGTACATTAAGCATAATATGGATGTTCCGATCACAAAATTTTAATTTTTTGTTTATTTTTAGATCTTACGGGTCTTTTAAGAATGATGAGTAAGTTTTTTTTAAAGGGTATTCCCGTTTGTTACGGGATCCGTGGTGACCGAGTTTTACCAGTGATCTACGTGTGCTAACCGTTGCCATCATTATTTCTGAAACTTCCATTGTCCATCTTGTAACTGATTATTTAAGAAAGTGATCGAACTCATACAAAATTTACAAAACCGAGCCTATTTGAATTATATCAAGGCTAAAAGTTGTTAAATAAAAGCCTGAGTCGTTCGTGGTTGGCCAAAGTGAGCTAAGATCTGAACTTATTTGCATCTTGAATTATATAGGAATATGTATTAGTATTAGTATTAGTATTTATAGTTTTTGTATATAATATTTATGTTCTAAATTTTATATGTATATATAAAAATGATGTATATATAAATTATTGCATACATAAGCAAAATTTATAAAGAAAGATATATATCTCACTGTTCTTATAATTACAAACAGTATCACATAATCAGCTAGGCCAGTGGTATATGTCGTTTTCTTGACAACTAGTCACTCACAGTTTAGTCTTCATTTGAATTGATTGTTTGTTTTTGATTAAATAATAATACTAACTTTGGTTATGAAGAAAATAAATATATTATTATTTTGGAAGAGACACGTTCAAGGAGGTTCATCATTTTTAGAAAGTGTCAAGGATAACTTTATTTTTATTTTTTATTTTAAATTTTTTTTATTTTATTTTTATTTTTTTATTATTTTTATTTTTTTAATTAAAAAATAATATTTATTTGATAATTACGTGTATAACTTAATCACATGTGATTTTAGTGTAAAATCACATGTGATTTTAGTGTAAAATCATGTTTTAATTAAATCACATGTGATTCAGAATGCAATCACATATGATTCATTATGCAATAACATTATGTGTTATTAATGAAAAATTAATAATTTTTTAAAAAATAATTATAAATAAATAATTTTTTTTTAAAAATAATTTTTTTTTAAAAATTAAAAATTTTAAAATAAAAAATAATTTTTTTTTCTTCAAATGACCAAAATACCCCTCAATTAAAAAATGAAAATAATAAAAATAAAATAAAATTTAAAAAATAAATTAAATAATTTTTTTTAGTGCCAAATGACCAAAATACCCTTCCATGTACAAAGTATGTGATTAATCTTAACCATTAGTTCATATTGATCAATGGTTGAGATTTGTTCCTCGGGACTTTATAAAAATCATGGACCTCCTTGAAAGCAACTCTATTGTGGAAACACCTAGTAATACAAAACCTAATAATATAAAAATATTAATATTATTTTCTATTAAATATTTATATTTGTCTTGCTACTCATTTAATTTAATAAAACATAAATCAAAACATGAGATTAGGAAAAATATAGAACTACACATGTCAATCATTTTATGGGTAGAAGGATAAAGTAAAATATGTTATTAAGAAGAAATATACGAAGTATTTTTATTTTGGAAAAAAGCTAATAATATAAGCTAAATCTAAAAACAGTCATATTTTATTCCTTAAACCTTTCTGATCGAATCGAATGTTCCTAACTATCCTTATTCCATTCTGAGAGTATCATTTCTTCTAATTTTCTATTATTAAATTATATGGAATAAAGTCAATAATTGAATAGATTTTTTTTTGAAACGGTGTTAGTGATTCGAGCCTAAATAGTGATATACACAAGGGGCAATATGTCTTTCTCGAACCTTCCACATATAGGGAATAAACCTCACGTCCACGACGAGACTTGAACACATGACCTATGAGTCATGAAACAACACCTTATCTTTTTCATTAATATTAATATACTATTAGATTAGAAGCTTTGAGTAATTGAATAAGAGATAACAGTCCCTAATTTCATGGGTCATTTTTATTTTCCCAAATCAAATTTTATTTCTTTATTCTGTATTTAAGTTTACAATCATATTGATTATCCTCTTCACCATAAATTTTTCAAAATTTAACTAACCATGTAGTAGAAAAATGTTTGATAAGTTGTCAAATATCTAGTTTTCTTTAAGAAAAAGTAGAAATAAACAAATTAATACGAGGATTCAAATCAGAATGGAGGATTCAAATCAGAATGTAAATATAGTTATTGTTTAAAAAAACGCTAATGTTTCATGAGAGAGAAACGCGCAAATTGTACACTATTAAGCGCATCTTTAATGATAGCTTTTTCAAAAGGTTTTTACTATTATAATAAGTTTTTTGAAGATTTTTTATCATTAGAATAAAATGATTTTTTAAAAGCTTATTCTAGCCATTTATTCTTCTATAACTCTTTAATTGACTTTCAATGTTTGATTCTTTTAATCCATATAATTTTATAAATTTACATATTAAACCCTTTTCACTATTTCAATGTTTTAGAGCCATGTTTTTAATATTTGCAATGTAATTTTCTATTTATTTTAATACTAATCTCAAGTATCTTAATATTTTATAAGATATTTTAAAAAATACTATGTTTTATGAAATATTATAAAAATTGTCAAAATTTTACATGTGAGGGACATTTATAAAACATCGAAGATAAATAAAGGTAAATTAGTAATATTAATAAGAAAAAGTTTTTGAAAAGGTTAACCATTGGAGATGGTTTTATTAAAAGTTTTTTGGTTAGTGGGAAAATGATGTGGCAGAAACAATAAGCTATTGAGAGGTTAACTATTGGAGATGCTCTAATAATGTCACAGAAGGTAGGAAAAAAAAGTTAAACAATTTCTTATAAATAATACTTCATATCAAAATAAATGAATCACTTTCTTTTTCTGGGTGTATCAAAATAAGTGAACCACTTTCCTTATTGGAAAATGCTAATGATAGCTCTTAGGGCTGTCATTAAGAAGATAAAATAACAAAAAACAACCCCCTGAATTTTAGAAATATTACTTTTTTAATCAATGTACAAGCTTTTTATGCATGTTAGTGACAGCCCTAAGGGCTGTCATTAGCAAAACCCTTCCTTATTTGGTAAGTTTTTATATATAAATTACTCTTTTACCCTTACTTATCCCTCTTTAAACATTATTAAAGATGTGGGGCCTCATCTATTTTTAGCATCTTCCTATATTTAGGGTCCATCCATTTTAATTACCTCATTTAATTTAACTAATCTTTTATAACCTTATTTTGTCTAAAAAAATGTAAATTGTAAAGTGATTCACTTATTTTGATACGAAGTAAGTATGAGTAATCATAAAAAAATGTGATATTTATAAGATAAGAAAATGTAATTTTCACTCAATCAAGGTGAATCACAACTATGATTATATTAATCAATCTGATTAAAAACATACGAAAGAAGTCATACTTAATGTATCTACATTATAATTAAAATAAGAAAGTGTTAAGTATGATCATAACACATGTATAAAGATAAAATAAAAAATACTGTCGCATCTATAGAAACAGCTCCCCTGTCCCGCCGAATTGTTGGCCGGACTTAACCATCACCGGCGGCCGGTGTGTAAGTATCTGATGCTTGTCGGTATATATCGTTTAAACCTAATCTTACGTTCTCTTTAATTTTCTATTGCTTCAGTTCATAACATGCTTTAATTTTCGACCAGCCCTCTTCTTTTATGTATTCCGGTGATTGATATGAATCTTCAAAGCTATTTACATTCTGAAATCCATGATGCAAATAATTAACCGAATTAGAATAAGTTACTGTATAAATTGGGCAAAAAAGCAGTTTGCATTTGAATATTGTTATGTTCAAAAGCTCGATTTTGGAATTGCCTAGTTTCATTTCAAGTGGTTAATTTGGGGCTATTGATTTCTAATTAGAAATCTAAGAACTAAAATTATGTAAAAACAAATTGGGGATTTTTGAGGAACTGAACAGTTTAGTCCGGTTGTGCAGGATGCCAAACTCATCCTCCCTCCACCCGATGTAATTACCAATCCAAAGCACTATAATTTCCATTTATTGCAATAATGATTTATTAATCTAAAATAATTCAATTTCAATTTGTTAATATATTTCATTTTAGTTTGTTTAATTTTGCAGCAACGCCCTTCAAGTGCTTACAACTCCCCGTTCTGGACCACAAATGCTGGTTTACCGGTTTACAACAACACTGCATCATTGACTGTGGGAAACAGAGGTATATACCATTGATTAAAATCAGCGAAGATTTGAGGATTAAAATATAATTAACCATTCATAAGTAAGCAATTGTGATTCGTGCTAATTAACAGGTCCAATTCTTCTTGAGGACTATCATTTGATTGAGAAACTTGCAAACTTTACCCGTGAACGGATCCCAGAACGGATTGTTCATGCACGAGGTGCGAGTGCAAAGGGGTTCTTTGAGGTCACACATGACATCACACATCTCACATGTGCTGATTTCCTTCGTGCACCCGGTGTTCAAACTCCCACAATTGTTCGTTTCTCTACTGTTATCCATGAACGCGGGAGCCCTGAAACCATCAGAGACCCCCGTGGTTTCGCAACAAAGTTCTACACCAGAGAGGTAACTGGTCAAAAGTCAAATTTGGTCAATTTTTTAGTACGGATTGAATAATTTAATTTAATAATTTTCTTCAAATTACAGGGTAATTTCGATATTGTGGGGAACAATTTCCCGGTTTTCTTCACCCGTGATGCAATGGCATTCCCAGATGTGATTCACGCGTTCAAACCAAACCCTAAATCGCACATCCAAGAAGACTGGAGAATTCTCGACTTCTTATCCCACCATCCCGAAAGCTTAAACACCATGACATGGTGGCTCGATGATGTCGGCATTCCAACCGACTACCGCCACATGGAAGGCTCAAGTGTCAACACGTTGACTTTAGTCAACAAAGACGGCAAGATGCACTACGTGAAATTCACATGGCAACCCACATGCGGGGTCAAGTGTTTGACCGACGAAGAAGCGGTCAAAATCGGCGGCGCGAATCACAGTCACGCAACACAGGATCTATACGACTCGATCCAAGCGGGTAACTTTCCCGAATGGAAACTTTTTCTACAAGTTATTGACCCGGATCATGAAGACCGCCTTGACTTTGACCCGCTTGATGGGACCATGACTTGGCCCGAAGATGTTGTACCGTTGCAGCCCGTGGGTCGGATGGTTTTGAATAAGAATATTGATAACTTTTTTGCTGAGAATGAACAGCTGGCGTTTAACCCGGGTCTTGTGGTCCCGGGTATTTATTATTCTGATGATAAAATGCTTCAAGGAAGGATTTTTGCTTATTCTGATACTCAGAGACACCGTTTGGGCCCGAATTATCTTCAACTACCTGTTAATGCGCCAAAATGTGCTCATCATAATAATCATTATGATGGAAATATGAATTTCATGCACAGAGATGAGGAGGTTATTTTAAAATTTTTGTATTTATTAATTATTGTTAATCTTTTCCTTGTATTAAATTATTATTCTCCTTCAGGTTGATTACTTCCCTTCGAGGTATGACCGTGTTCAACATGCTCAGCAGTACCCGATTAATCCTGCTAAGGTTACCGGAACTCGTCAAAGGGTTAGTTTTATAATTTCCTTTTTATACTTTTTTCTTTTTCTTAACGAAACAAAATTGGAGTAAATGATTTTGTTTTTTTTTCCATTAATGCAGACTGTCATTCCGAAATTTAATGATTTCAAGCAGCCAGGAGAAAGATACAGATCATGGGAACCAGATAGGTACATTTTGAAACATTTCATTTGTTTTCAAAATTGTTCCATGATATTATCGTTTATATTAATTGTTTATTTTTTAATTTTTAATTTTTTTGTAGGCAAGACCGATTCATTGTCCGAATGGTCAAGATGTTATCCGACCCACGGGTCACCCATGAACTCCGCAGTATCTGGATCTCCTACTGGACCCAGGTTTGTTCACCACTTTTAGTATTATTTAATTTTCCGAATTTAAAAACTATAAAAACAAATATGTTCTCATTTTTGTACAATTTATGCGGTTTTCTTGCAGGCTGACCAGTCTTTGGGCCAGAAAATAGCATCACGCCTCAACGTGCGGCCCAATTACTGAAAACAAATATCTTGGGACACCTGTTCAAAATGCTATTATAGAAAAGGTCTGTCTCTAAGTTTGTTACACGAAAATGGTGTCGATGTTTAAGTCCTATGTTTATGTTTTGTTATTATGTGTTATTTTCGCGTACTTAAGGAACCTGTAAACTTAGAATAAGTGCACACTTGGATGTGCAGAGTTACTGCGTTTCAGGTTCGGGTCTGTAAAGAGAAAAGTCTAAACTTTGTGGCACACATGCTTTTATTGTAAGTTGCTTTTTTAAATTTACATGTAATGTTGTTTTTGGGAATATGTTGGTGCTTTTGTTTTCGTGTTTCTTGTTTGTGATTAGGATGTGGTTGAGATTTAGGCCCGCCCGAGCCTGTGTGAGATCAATAGGCTCGGGTTGACCTGGATAAATATTGTTTTTGTGGGTTTATAATTATATGCACGGTGGTGGTGTTTTTTTATTCTTGTGGATAAACAAGTTAACCCATCAACCGATTTAACTAATAAAACAAAATTAAATGTACTTTTTAGTTAAATCCCCATCCTATTTACAACCCAAACCAATCATTTAACCCGTTTACCTGTCCGGCCTGTTTAACCTAGCAAACCATTTAAACAAATAGGTTGTACGGGTTGTGGTCGGGTTAGATGACACCACCAACATTAATAGATAAATGGGTCATGTTTGTTTGGTTGATATAACATGGCTATCCAAATTGCTTCCTGAGAGAGCTAATGAGATCGAAATGAGCTTAATTCATGGTGATTTGATCATAGTTTGAAGATCAAGTGTGTGTTTTTAGTGTGTGTGTTGAGAGAGAATGAGATGGGGGAATAGCTTTCAAAAGTGTTTGTCAATGCAATGAATGGGAAAGCTTACATCATCAAGCTTAAACAAAGGTATTTATACCTCCTTTCACTAATTACCACATTCTAGACTAATTAAGCTAATAACAATTAAAGGTCAAAACTAGTCTTCTAATGGTCCTAACACTTCCCCTAGATTTTCATATTGTAGAGTTAGATTGGTTCCCGAACCAGGCCGGTTTCAAAACCGGTTTGGGACCGGTTTCAACGTTGCCAGATCGGATCAGTTCGCGAACCGCGGGACCGGGGATTGAGGTTTAGGGGGATAAACCGGTTTGAAAATTGTTCTTTTGTTAACCTAGTCGTTAAACCGGATTTCAACGAAAAACCGGTTGGAATCCAATCTGAACCGGTTTCAACCGGATACACACCCAACTTTTCAAAGCGGGTTAAATGCGAACCGGTTTCACCCAAACTAGTTTTGGGTTTTGTTGACCAAAACAAACCACCCAAACTAGTTTTTAGTTCTGTTGACCAAAACCAAACCGATTTTTTAACTGCTTTGATTTAAAACAAAATCTGGTATGTGCTCGTCCAGGTTGGTTATATTAAGTGAAAAGACTAATACCATACTTCCTCCATTTCAAAATAAGTAATACACTTTGGGTTGCACGTTTTTTGAGGCAAAATATCATAATGAATGTTAGATTATACTCAATAATAAATTGGATAGTTAGTAGATGTTAGGTTCCAAAAACTTTAATTAAAGTGAGTTTAATGATGTTTAAAAGTAAAAGTAAAGATAAATGTGTTATTTCACTTTATTAAATGAGATAATTAGTGAGTGTGAGCCTTATTATTTTTTGTCAAATAAGAAAAAATTTCAAAGTGTATCACTTGTTGGAGGTCAAACTTGAAGATTAAAAGGTGGTTGGTTTATTCCCCATATGTGGAGGGTTCGAAGGAAGACATACTGCCCCTTGTGAATGTCACTGTCTAGACTCGAACCACTAACTTACTAACTTGCCGTTCAAAAATAATAATACTAATAATATCACTTAGCTCTTATTGGCCTAAATATCAAAATACATCTATTATATCACATTAATTAATCAATATTTTTTAAGATTCTGCGATAACCCTTCAACAAAGTCATCGAGATAAAGTTGCATACATGAGATTTACTTGCTTGTTGGATTGAACCCGTGAACTCTGCTTATATGCTACATTTCACTCACCATTTCTGGGATTCACTTTCTACATATGTGTCCACTTGGTACGACACTTGTGAGTTGGAGCTTCATTCGGCTCATTTGTCGATCTTTTTTCATCAGAATCAACCCAACAGTTTGTTCAAAAAGCCCGATTACCCGTTCACCCGATCAAGTTCAAGTCCATAAGCATATGGTATGATATAGCACATTAGTAAATTATCATTACAATTTGTTGTTTGAAATTGAGTACTATTAAAACTAATACGTTTGTTTTGGGGTTTTCTTGGACAAATACATGGGCCAAGATGCTTTAAACCCATATTTTCTTCATGCAGATCTTGTCAACAAAAGCCTTTACTCAAATATGAAGTCTTGCATATTTTATTTCACGGGCCTTGAAGATGCATCTTTGATCTTTAAAAATCAGGTAATAATACGACCCTTTTTCTTTCTTTTTTTTTATATTCCAAATTATCACTGTTAGTTGTCTTTTATATGTCAAATGTCCAAATCCAAATTGACTTTTTAAGTAGAACACAATCAATCAACACAATTTTAGTTGGATATTTGAACGTAATATAACAACACACCAAACTATATTGACCATGTTAAATGTCATTACAAGTGTGTGAGTTTAAGGTTAAAAAAATATCATACTAACTTAGGGGCGTGTTTGAAAATAACTTACTACCTTATTAAACAAAAACCGGAAAGAATATCCGAGTATTGAAAAGAATACCCGATATCTAAAATTGAGGTATCTGGGTACCCAAAAATCCCTATATTCGAATTTCGGGTATCAAATCCAGATAGTATCTTCAAAATTTTGGATATCTGAAATCTAAAGTATCCAAAAAATTTTCAAAATATCTAAAATATAAAACAATATCAGAAATATATTTGAATAATCTGTTTTTCGGATATCATCTGAAATTCGCATATCCGGTATTGTATACTCCTAAATTCTCAACCACTTCGCCTTTTAGTTATACATTTTATAGCTGAATTTTAATTTTAAGAAATATTATTAGTGGTCTTTAGCGTTTAAAATAACAGAATTTACAGATACAAACAAGGAATATAGTTATCAAAATTATAAAATTGAAGGATTGAGAAAATAATATTTTTTTGGCTTAATTCGAAAGGAAAAAACCTTATCGAAAAGCATCTTCCGGACTCCCCATCTATGTTCACAACTTCTCACTTCCAGATGAGTTGATGAGCACACGATCCTAGAAACTGAAGGACACGTGTCTGGTTCTAATACGTCCAGGTCATTACCTGACACGAGTGGCTCTTTTTTTAATTTAGATAAACTCTAAAAGTGGATAAGGAAAGGCTACGTGTGGTGTGACAATTACTTTATACTCCCTTCATCCCAAAAAAGTTAACATTTTTTACTAAAATTTTATCACATAAAAATGTTTATATTTCTCATATTTAATGGATCCTACATAATAAATAGAATATTATTATTATTAAAAACCTCACTATTAATATACACTAATTATCATTTTCTCTATAATCTAAACTTATATTTTAATCAAAAGTATTACTAATAACCACATCACTAATTATCATCTAAAATCTTGTGTCCAAGAGAAAATAAACTTATTTGTAGGACGGATGAAGTAAATTTTAATAAGAACCCTGAAACTATAATTGTTCCATAAAAGGACCTAACTAATTACTACTATTTGATATAAGAACAAACTGATATAAAGCTCCACATTATTACCAAATAATTAATAGAATTTAATATGCCAAGTTGAAAAAAGGCATGGCTATTGTTATATTTACATGGTCTTCTTGAAAATTAGTTATAACCTTGAGCCCTTGAGGTACTTTATGCTAATAACATAAGTATTATTATTATTTGTCAAATAATTTAATGAAAACTTAATACAATATTTTATTTATGGTATTATCTTAACTCCCATCCACGTTGGTTTTTTCACCTATACGAAAATTATAAATTTTATGGGGACCCACGAAACACAAAAATGCGGTCTCTCTCCAATATCGGTGGGTTTCTTTTTCTCGTACTAGAAAACGTGAGATTTTGGTTATAAATAGAGTCAAAATATCATCTTCCCTTTTATTTTGTCTACTACCTCCGTATCAAAGTAAGTGATAAACTTTCTATTTAGAAGTGAATCAAAATAAGTGATATACTTCTAAATTTATTTTATTTGCTCCATTAACTCTTTTTTATTTAAACGGCAAATGATACAACGGAAGCCTACTCGCATTATTCCAACGCGCACCCCGGGTTCGAGCTCCTTCCTATACAGGGCAAATTCAGCCTCCATTGGGGTCTCCAGAGAAAAATCCTCCATATTTGGCACCACAAAGAGGTGTTTACAGAATTCGAACTCCAGACCTCACGCCTCATATGGGAGTAAAACTCATGCATCAATCCGGCTGAGCTAGACATCATTTGTTCTCTATTAACTATCTACTTTAATAAAGTGAAACTTTTTAACTTTATTTTTACTTTTAAATATTATTAATATCACTTTATTCAAAAGAAACGACACTCATTCTTCACTAACTATCCACTTTAGTCTAACTTAAGTCACTTTTTAATCTTTTGCCTAAAAAATCGTGATTCTTCAAATGTATTACTTGTTTTGATACGGAGGAAGTATGTGTTCATATGAGATTTAACCAAACAGTTTGGAATTGAATGAAACCAAGAACCGAGTAAATAGTATCGGCATAAGCATTATGATTACTCCTATTAAACTATGTATAAACCCGTGTTTAAGAGCATTCCCGAGAGTATGATTGCGACTCTTACAAACCTCATATTAGTAAACTTAGAAAAAAACTGAATTTATAAGTTGTGTTTTAAACCTCATATTAGTAAACTTAGAAAAAAACTGAATTTATAAGTTGTGTTTTTGTTTGTACGGTTAAGACACGTGAACGGGCTCGTATTCGAGAAGCTTCTAGACTTGAATCCTCACACGTGTTCATAAACCGGCTCATGAGATAAAAAGAGTGACATATTGCATTTTATCGTGATATCTTGATCCGATATTTATATACGCCAAAAATAGAAGAAGATAATTGAGAAATTAATCAAATATATTGTTGTGGATATTAAACTCCAAATTTGCTTGTATATAATTTGCTTGCATATAAAAAACTCCCACAACATTCCGTAAGAGAAAACTAATCTTCTCCTCAAGATTATCATCACCGATTTCATCTACCTTCAAATCCATGGATCCTTACAAGGTAGAACTCATTCTGGAGATTATGTACTGCTTCACTGCTGTTTTCGCATATATGATTCGATTATTTCTTTTAGAATTGTATATGTTAGGTTATATGATGTGTATCTCGCTATCTGTTTGGTATAAGTATTGGAATTCATGTTTGATTACTTTATTTTTCATAATATTTTGTTCAATTTTTATCTGTGTGATGTTTTTTGCTGAATTAGATTACTTTTGCCCTAATTACGAGAATGAGTTCATGTAGATTTTATACTCTAGTGATTGAATTCGATACACACGCACTTTCAATCATCTTTATTTGGACGGACGTTAAGTTTTGAAGCAAAAAATACACTTCTTTGTATAATCAGATAGAAATTTTGATTTATTATTCGATTTATTGAGCTCTAGTTCCAATTTCAAGGTGTTATTATATGCTGTTAGCTCAGTTCAAAATTGACGACAAAAATCATGTATCTCTAATTATTTTTTGTATACTACGTGTAGAGATCCAAACTTTCTCATATTAGCTGAACTTTCTATCACAAGCATTAAACTGTGTTAAAAACGATATTTTGATATTAACTTTTGTATTTGTGCTTATATTTTACACTTATCAGATACATCTACATGTGTACATACAGTAGTAATGTTTACTAATGGATTTTTTATTTTTTTTGTCGTTGCAGTTCCGTCCTTCAAGTGCTCACAATGCCCCATTTTGGACCACCAATTCTGGTGCTCCAGTTTACAACAACAACTCATCATTGACAGTTGGCACCAGAGGTATATAAATTTGAATCTTTTTATGTTTTTTGTTATAAAATTTCAGATTTCATGATTCATTTTACAATTTGACTTGTAATAATGTTATAATAGGGCCGATTCTTCTTGAGGACTACCATTTGGTTGAGAAACTAGCAAACTTTGACCGTGAACGTATTCCAGAACGTGTTGTTCATGCTCGTGGTGCAAGTGCAAAGGGTTTTTTTGAAGTGACACATGATGTTTCTGGTCTGACATGTGCTGATTTTCTCCGTGCACCTGGTGTCCAAACACCAGTTATTGTTCGTTTCTCAACTGTTATCCATGAAAGAGGAAGCCCTGAAACCCTAAGAGACCCTAGAGGTTTTGCAGTCAAATTCTACACCAGAGAGGTCAGAATTACTAAATATTAAATAATTTCTTAATTATTAATAAATGTATTGCAAAGCTTTGAAAAACCTCTGAATTTTGATCCGTTCATATGTCTTCAGATTCAGAGTGTTTTTTTTTTCCAGATTCAGAGATAGACCCCTTTTAAAATGTCTTTTTTTCTTTTCAACACACACTCACAAAAAAACTTGATAAATCTTTTGGTATTAAATGTATGAGAAAGAGAAATAAATAACATAATTTTCGTTATTAATTTGGGTATAAAGTTGGTTGTTAGATGAACTTAATAATTGTAAGTTTTTCTATCACCCGGTCGAAAAAGAAAAATGAGAAAAAAAGAAAGAATAAGTTAACGTCTTTTGTTTTTTAAATTTGATTTTCCTCTGTTTCAAAATCCAAAAATTCGGTATTTTGAAGAGTAAATATAAAATCTACAAATTACAAATATTCACACATTCATTTAGTTTACAAAAACAAACAGTTTTATATGATTCAACTTTCATATTTTAGACTTCAGACACAAACCTCTTATAAAAAAAACAAACTAAACCATATATGATCTATTACATTTTTTAGGGAAACTTCGATTTAGTTGGCAACAATTTCCCCGTGTTCTTCATTCGAGACGGGATGAAATTTCCCGATATGGTTCACGCACTTAAACCAAACCCTAAATCACACATCCAAGAAGATTGGAGAATTCTTGACTTTTTCTCACACCACCCCGAAAGTCTACACATGTTCACATTTCTTCAAGATGATATTGGGGTCCCACAAGATTACCGACACATGGAAGGTTCCGGAGTCAACACCTACACATTAGTCAACAAATCCGGTAAATCATATTATGTAAAATTCCACTGGAAACCAACATGTGGAGTCAAAAGTTTACTTGAAGAAGAAGCAATCAAAATCGGTGGAGCTAATCACAGTCACGCAACACAAGATCTTTATGACTCAATTGCAGCTGGAAACTATCCCGAATGGAAGCTTTTTATTCAAACGATTGACCCGGATCATGAGGATAGGTTTGACTTTGACCCGCTTGATGTGACCAAAACTTGGCCCGAAGATGTTGTACCGTTGCAGCCCGTGGGTCGGATGGTTTTGAATAAGAATATTGATAACTTTTTTGCGGAGAATGAACAGCTGGCGTTTTGTCCTGCGATTATTGTTCCTGGTGTTTATTATTCTGATGATAAATTGCTGCAAACGCGTATTTTTTCGTATGCGGATACGCAGAGGCACCGTTTGGGTCCGAATTATTTGCAACTGCCTGCTAATGCTCCTAAATGTGCTCATCATAATAATCATCATGAAGGGTTCATGAATTTCATGCATAGAGATGAGGAGGTACACTTTTTTTTAGTAAATTACAGAAATTGTCCATGTCTGTACTTCTTAGTTTCATATTTTTTGTTCCCATGGTCTTCAAATTTCATTTTTTTCGTCAATTTTGACCTAAAATGACCAAAATACCCTTATATTTTTTTTTAATAAAAATAATGCAAAAAAGATAATTATAAGGGTATTTTGGTCATTTTAGGTCAAAATTAGGGGTTAGCTCGGTCCAAGAACTGAACCGAAACCGATAAAACCGAAACCAAAAATGATGATTTTTCAAAACTGAACCGATAACATGTTATCGGTTTTGGTTCGGTTTCGGTCCGGTTCGGTTTTTTTACGCCAAATGTTCCATCCTTTTCCCAAGACCGAACCGAACCAAAACCGACTGAACCGAAACCGAAAACGATGAATTTTCAAAACCGAAACCAAACCGATAACATGCTATCGGTTTCGGTCGGTTTTCGGTTCGGTTTCGGTCGGTTTTCGGATCGCTTTTTCGGTCCAAATGCTCACCTCTAGTCAAAATAGACAAAAATAAAATTTGAAGACCATAGGGACAAAAATCATGAAAATTTAAAAGTACAGGAGCAAAAAAATGAAAGTAATTAATGTTGTGTTTTTATTTGTGCAGATTAATTACTTCCCTTCAAGACATGATCCTGCTCGTCATGCTGAACAGTACCCTATTCCTCCTGTTAGGTTGTCAGGAAAGCGTGATAAGGTTAATTTTTTTTTAAATTCTTTTACGTGTTTTTTTTATAAATTATACTAATAAGAAATAAATTTTAATTTTGGTGAAAATTTGTAAAAGTTGTAATGTGTTGTGTATTGCAGTGTGTGATTGAGAAAGAAAACAACTTCAAGCAGCCAGGAGAGAGATACAGATCCTGGGCTCCAGACAGGTATCATCCTGTTTTGCAACTCATAATTTTTTAATATATAATTTTATAAATAAATAAAAATGACATGGTTTTATTTTATTGTTTTTGTACAGACAAGAACGGTTCATCACGAGAATTGTTGGTGCTCTGTCTGACCCACGAGTCACCCATGAGATCCGCACAATTTGGGTTTCATACTGGTCTCAGGTTCGTTCAACCTCCTTTCCTTGCTTTAAACATAATATAAAATCAAACATAATATTTTGATAATTATAATAATTGATTTAGCATCCAATTATTACAAATTTACTGAGTATAATGATTTTTGTTACAGGCTGACAAATCTCTTGGTCAAAAGATAGCTTCTCGTTTGAATGTGAAACCGAGTTACTAAAAAATCCATGGGGTTGTGGTATACATGAGTAGTTTTAGTGAAGCCTTGTGAGTTAATTGTGTGTTATCGAATATGGTGTTTCTTTGTTGGTTAACTTGCATGATACTACTAAAGATGATGCTTCCTATTAAATAAAATTAAGTTATTGTCACCAGATTTATGTTTATGTTATCAGTTTCTATTTCTTTATGATTTATCATATGAATTAATTGTACGGTGTGTAATGTGTGCATGTCATAACCTACGCTCTTTTATTAGGTCCAAGGCACCAATTGATTGATAACCTAGTAGTGGTAAGGTTTTAAGAGGTTTTGGTTTAGGTTTTTTCTTTTTAATATATAATCAGTTCAATTTTTGGTTTTGTAATTTCTATGATACGATACAGAATGGGGGGAAATAGAGTTGGTTGAGGCTTGGTTTTAACACGATCTGTTGAAATAGATTCGTCGTTTGTTTTCAACTCAGAACAATTTGTATTGCTGAAAACTCAGAACAATTTGTATTGCTGAAACAACATATTTGATTATATAATGGCCATTAGTGATTATATAAATCAATAATTCTGCAAGAACAAATTTTATAAACCTAAAAGTTAAAAAAAGTAGACATACACTTTGGATTTTATTTTTTTCCTATTTGATTTAGATTTTGGGTTGAGTTCTGGGTTTGGATTACTGACTGATACTTGGAAGTTTTTTAAGCTTGTTTTGGTATATTGGGTAGGATTAAAAAATCCATTAGTAACATTGTAACACCAAAAAACAATTTTTAAAAAATTTATGTTACGAAACAAAATTTGAGCAAGGACACAGGTAATAACAATCCGCCAGGACAACTTACTTTTCAGCAAACACATTACATTCTGTTTCTCACTTTAATTTCCCCTTTCTTACATTTTCGTTTCAGTCCATATATGTTTCATTTTCTTGCTTTAAACCGATGCACATTTCTAAACCTAATAATCGAGTGCTTAGACGATTACAATTATTAGATCTTGGTTCGTTACATACACTAGTCAACTTCTCCTTTGACTTTTACTTTGACATTGACATGTTCGGTTTTATTCTAATTGCACTGATGCCTTGCAAACCCGCAACAACTTCCTTCATAGAAGGCCGGTTCCTGGGTCCTGGTTCAAGACAACTTAGAATGAGCTCAGCGGCTTTAGTAGCACCTTCTGTAGGGTAATCTTGTTCTAATCGTGGGTCCATAATTCTTTGTAATTCCTTTTTATCACTTAACATAGGTCTACTCCAATCCACCAAGTTTTGTTTAAGGGCGTCTCGATTAGTGTCAAGAACTCGTAATCCTGTTATCATCTCGAGCATCAACACTCCAAAACCATAAACGTCGCTCCACACATATGCTTGACCTATAAGATAGCCGTTTTATATTTAAACCACGAGAGATGGTATTGCTTTCTACTACATGTTAGCTACTTATTTTTCTACTCATTTAATCAATACAAGTGTGCAAACCAAATGATAAGAATAGCCGATCAAATAGGGAGATAATTAGTGGACTTTATATATCAGTCATTATATAGGTGTGGAAACTAAGTAGTAAAAATTTAACAGAAATAATATAAATTTGTTTTTTAACTGATGGTAAGAAACAAAAATCAAATAGAAAAGAGAACCAACCGATGGCAATGTACTCAGGAGCTCCATAACCGTAAGTGCCCATTATACGTGTTGTGACATGAGACTCTCCATTGACTGGACCTAACTTTGCCAATGCAAAATCCGAGAGCTTCACATTAAAATCCTGAAACAATACCAGAGTTTAAGCTAAAATATGAGACCACTACAAATAAATCCCACTCATAAAAGTGTCACTTAGACACTCCCAATGGTGAGTAAAACTGACACCGTCGGTATTTGCCAAATAAACGCCACGTCAGCTCACCCTCTAACCGACATTAAACTGACGTACGTATGCCAATAATACATCTTCCCTTCAATTTTTTGGGGCCCACTATTACAAGATACACACACACAAAATACCTCTTTAGCCCCACCTACCCAAACTCACGCATGCCCTCCTCCCGTCTCCAAACTCGCGGCACCCCCAACTGGCAGAACCACTGATCTAGTGGTGCCAATGGTTGGATGGCGCCACTTTGGGAGATGCCAAAGTGGCGGAACCGTTGGGAGGAGTCTTAACTAATAAAATTCATCCAAAACTTCTAGCCTAGTTGTTATTGGTAAAAAAGATAAGGTGTGTTGCTCATGTGTTGCCCGTCGTGGACAAATAAGTGGAAGGTTCGAGTGAAGACATACATACTGCCCCTTGTAGATGTCACTGTCTAAGCTCGAACTACTAAATTACTAACTAACCACTAAAAAGAAAACTAATAAAAGTCACTAAAAAAAAGAAAATTTCACTATAAGTTGAATAAAAATACAAATTTATAGTTCTTTTTAAAAGAGTGTTTTACCGAGCAAATGTCGTGTAGGTAAAATTAAACCTATAGTGACACAAAACAGAGTGAGTAATAAAATCTTAAATCATTTAATAACATAATTTTTCTTAAATAGTGTGACTAAAACTTAGATCGCTCCCAACTTTGACTGAAATTGATACTCAGTTTTTACAAAATCAGCGTCACGTCAGCTCACACTCCAACCGACATTAAACTGACATACTCATGCCAACAATACTCTTTCTCTTCAGTTTTTTGGGTCCCACCATACACACAAAAAAAAAACCAAATACCCTATTAAATTGCATTGAGCCCCACCAACTCTTCACCGAATACATTCCTGCAACCGAATTCTCCAACTGAATTCTTACAAAGCGATGGGACGTGCCAACGGTCTAGGACCAACCGATGCCTTCGGTTCCAACCATTGGCACCGGTCTTAGTAAATTTTCACACATTTATAAAGCGTGAGTAAACGTTGGAACTTTTTGTACACTTCCGAAAAAGTGTTTCTATATAGTGACATTTTTTCGTGTGTCATTAAAATTGGTCACTGAATATCATTTTTCTTGTAGGGAACTCAGAAAATCAATGAAATCTTAAAGGTGAAATCATAATTATTTTAATATACACATTTTCTAGAGTTATCCCTGTTAGCAATATACTTACACCATCCAATAAAATATTTGAAGGTTTCATGTCCCTGCAAATAACTTCTGTTGTGTGCAAGAAAGCAAGGCCTTGAGCTGCTCCCATGGCTATTTTGATCCTTGTATACCATGAAAGCGGGTTTGCACCATCTGCGCATAAGCAAATTAAAATGTTTATAAATGATGTTTATTAAATTAATAGATACACATTTTTCGTATTTTTTTGTGTATATTTAGATGCTTACTCTTGAAGAGATGGTCCTCTAAGCTCCCTTTCTCCATATATTCATAAACGAGAAGACGCTGGTTATCTGCCTGACAATATCCCAAGAGATTAACAAGATTTGGGTGACTAATGTTTCCTAAGAAAGACACTTCTGCCTGTCACAAAACACACATAATTAATAATTTAATTTTCGTCACGGTTGACATAAAATCATATGTCTCGGTCAATTATTGAGTGGTCTTGTTAGATATTACTCCCATCCTCCCACAAAAAAGTTCTTATTTTTCTTGGGTACAAGTTTTAATAAGATAGTTAGTGGTTGAGTCATTGGTAATAATTTTAATTAAAATATAAGGTTAGTTTGGAGAGAGAAAGATAGTTAATGGATAGTTATTGGTGAGGTCTTGGTAATTATATTACGGAGTATTTTATTAAGTAAACCTATCAATTTGAGAAATGAAAACTTTTTCGTGGGACAAAAATTTAAAGAGAACTGATAATTTTTTTGTAGGATAGAGAGAGTATAAGGTATTTGCATCATTTTATTTTGATTTGTTATTTAGTGGTTTCACTTCGGTCAGGATTGTTGTCACCGATATTCCACATTTATGCTCTCTATTTTTGGTTCCTAAAATGAAATAAATCACTTTCCAGGAAATCTTGCTTCCACACTCTATTGTGGTTCCCAAAGAAAGTATACTTCAACGGAATACAGCCCAAGAAAAACGGACAAATACAGATGGAAAAACTATTAGCCGAAATCAAGGCTCATGATTTTGGCTAATACAAATGTCAAGAAAATTCAATGGTCATTATGAATTAATATGTCATATATAGTTACATACATAGATGTTTTTATTTGTCGAGAAAATTATTGTTTAAGGATGTAACAAGCAAACCTGCCACTCTATAAAACCCTGAAAACCTTCGGGATTTAACTTTTTGATGGCAACTGCAAGCCCATCACTACGCAAACGCCCTTTATAGACCGTCCCAAACCCACCCACTCCAATGACTCTGCTCTGAGAAAACTTCTTGGTAGCATATTTTAGCTCAGAAAATGTGAATATTTTCGTTGTTTGCTGCCTAGGTGGCACCACTTGTTGAACACTGTCACCACTATCATGACAGCCACCTTCCGCTATTGTGGTGGCATGTTTTTCCATCATGAGGCCTTCCTTTTTGTCTCCAACATTTTGCTCAAGATTCATTGCATCAGAGCTCATACCCATTTCTAAAACAATAATTAACATTTAGAAATAATTCAATAAATATGAAGAATTAAAAACAACTGAAAAAAGTAACTAACATGCATGAGAGTATGTGCTTCTAAAATGGAAGACACGAACTACATGAATAGTGATGTGCTCCGGGATACTCGTGGGTGGTCGCAAAGCCAGTCGGAAAAAAATTGGAAGACACAAGATGGTTTCAAAAAGGGGGGTGATTTCTTTACCATATGAACTACTTTGCACACGACAATTATTGATTTACAATGTTTGTATAGTTTGCAATAAATATTGTATAGTGTGGTGCATGAAGTAGTTAAAAGAACAGAACAATTTTCAATTACCCAAAAAGTACATAATAGTTTAAACTTACTTAGAGGTTTGGTCGATAGCAAGGACCATGCCTTGTCAATAAATGTGGTTCTTCTCCCATCACCCGCACTCTGCTTAATCCGCAATGTGCGAGCTAACACAAACTCAAGCCTAGCGAGCACTTTAGTCATCGTGGCCCGATCCTTTGAAGAACTAAGAACACATTCATATGCAATTTGTCCAAATTCCTTTAAACATTTACCTTCAACTTGCCCTCTCAAATTCGGATCAATAATTCGATCAACTTTACCTTCTTTGATGCAGTCTTTAGCCCATATAGCTAAACTATGTTGCTCTTCATCCAATGAAAAATCGAGAGCACGCCTACCACACAAAACTTCCAATAACACCACACCGAAAGCATACACATCAGACTTCCGTGTTAGTCTATGAGTTAAGTAATATTCCTCATCCATGTACCCAAATGTGCCTTTGAGTTGATTGGTATAAACATTAGTAGTAGAGCCTGACTGATATGCCGGACTGATTCTGGATAGCCCGAAGTCTGAAAGCTTACCTGCCCAGTTCTCAGCCAGCAAGATGTTAGAGCTCTTGATGTCACGATGTATGACTCTAGATTGGACACCTGTACCCGTATGGAGGTAGTCCAACCCACGAGCAGCACCTATGCAAATATGAAGCCTCTGAACCCATGTTAGAGGAGAACAATTAGTTTTTCGTTTGTGCAAATGATCATCAAGACTTCCATTGGGCATGTACTCATAAACAAGAATCATCTCTCCTTGACCAGATTCTTGACAATATCCTAGCAGAGAGACAATATGACTATGGCGAAACTTGGAAAGCATCTCAATCTCTGCCCAAAACTCGGTTGCCCCTTGATTGGATTCAAGATTTAACCTCTTGATAGCAACTTCAATTTCTTGGTCCATTTTACCTTTGTATACTTTCCCAAACCCACCCTTTCCAATGACGAATGCATCGTCAAAATTATGGGTTGCCAATTTGATTTCAGAAAGTGAAAAAACTCGACACTGTTTATCAAGTGAGGGTGAATCCTTCCTCTTACCATGATCTTGTTCGTGTACGGATCGTTGATCCAACGATGACGCGTCTTCTTCCTCTTGTTGTATCTGTAAAAAATAAACAAGAATATCTAATACAATTAGTAAGAATATAAGCCCAGTGGAAAAGTACATGTTTCTTGGGTTATGGATTACGGTCCAGTTTTGTTGATTTCAGCATATTAGTTTCAGTTTCTCGGTTTTTATGCTTAATCTTATGAATGAGGTAATTTGAAGATGAGAACAATAAAACCAATATGAAGAGAAGAGACCTGGAAATTTCAATGAAGACGCAATTAAGTCAAGGGCTGATAGACTATGAAATTATTCTTCACTAGCTACTCCACTTTAATCACAGATGTAGATATCTTTTGACCCTTGAACTATGATGTAATGGCCGATTAGACCTTATATAATGCTCTACACTTGACTGATATAAACTGGTGGGAACCTTACCGAACCGAACCACTTAACCAAACCGATACAGCTTCGTTCGGTCCAGTCTAATTCCGATCGGTTCTATTATTAATTTTGCACCAGTCTAGTCATCGTTATTATTAATTTTGCAATTAAAATTGTTATCTTGTATAAAATATTCGAAATTATCAACTTCAACCATTTTAAAGAAATGAAAGCAACGAATCATTGAATCGTTATAGTAATTTATAAATCAACACTATCGATGAGCTGCGTTTCTTCCTCCTCTCTACTTCAAAATCGCAAATGTTTGAAATTCCAAAACCCTAGCTCTATCTATTATTATCAAATGGAAGGGAAGGGCCTCCGGTTTTATTGCTGATCCAGCAAATACCTAAATTGCGTTCAGATTCTTATTATTCTTAGGTAATTATTCACTTGTTAATTATTCTGTCAAATTAATTTAAATAAATGATGCAAACTCTCATATATATAGAATATACAATTCGATCCCTGTTTTTGTAGCTCTACGTGTGTGTGTGAGATAAAACAGAAATTGCTTTCTTTTTTTAAATAAAATTAATATAGTGAAGGGGCAAACACGAATTTGGCAAGCTTCACCGTACCCAACTTCACTGGCAATCATATATGGTGACAAAAATGTCTACATCTGCGATGTGATCCCTACCCTGACAACCAAAGTTGACTACTTCAATTGTCGGTCAATGGTCAACTATTGAGCTTTCACATTTCCACCCTTTACTTTTTTTTTTATATTGTTACCATTGTTGAAATACACGAAAAATATCAGTGTGTTTGCTGTAAGAAGCATGTACGTTTCCACTGTTCTTATACTTTTCATTACTTTATTCAATGTTGTTGTTTATTATTTAAGGAAACAACAGGAGGAAGGTGATGGTGATCAGAAGAATTCACCCCCATCATCACCATTGGATCAGCAATCTGTACAAGATAAACAATGTCGACGTTTTTCACTTGCCGAAATTAAAACGGCAACACATGATTTTGATGATGCATTTGTCATCGGAAAGGGCGGGTTCGGGAAGGTATACAAGGGTAAATTCGACTTTTGGGAAGGAATCGATGTAGCAATCAAGAGGTCAAATCTTGATTCCAGTCAAGGGGCAGCCGAGTTTTGGGCAGAAATCGAGATGCTTTCGAAGATTCACCATGGTCATATTGTCTCTCTACTTGGATACTGTGAAGAAACTGGTACACGAGAGATGATCCTTGTTTACGAGTACATGCCCAATGGAAGTCTTGATGATCATTTACACAAACGAAAAACTAACAAAAGTAATTCTACTCCTTTAACATGGGTACAGAGGCTCAATATTTGCATAGGTGCTGCTCGTGGTTTAGACTACCTCCATACGGGTACAAGTGTCCAAATTAGAGTCATACATCGTGACATCAAGAGCTCTAACATCTTACTGGACGAGAATTGGGCAGCTAAGATTTCTGATTTTGGGGTGTCCAGAACAAGTCCAGCATATCAGCCAGGCACTACTACCAATGTTTTTACTCGCCAGATCATCGGGACGTTCGGGTATTTAGACGCTGAATATTTCTCAACTCACCGAGTCACACGTAAGTCTGACGTGTACGCGTTTGGTGTGGTGCTATTGGAAGTGTTATGTGGTAGGCCGGCTCTTGATTTCACATTGGAAGAACGACAACATAGTTTGGCTGGATGGGGTAAGCAGTGCATTAGAGAAGGTAACACGGGTCGAATTGTTGACCCGTGTTTGAGGGGTCTAATTGTTTCAAGGAATTTGGGCAAATTGCATATGAATGCTTGCGTTGTTGTTCAAAGGATCGGCCCACAATGACTAAGGTTTTGGCAAGACTTGAGTATGTGCTAGCTTGGACATTGCGTAGTGTGCAGAGTGCTAGTGATCGAAAACACATTGGAAAAGCCGTGTTAATTGAGAAAGCATGGTCATTGTTCTCGTTCAAAGCTCCAAGTAAGCATAAACTATTATTATTATTATTATATATCCTGAGAGAAAACATTCAAGGAGGTCCATCATTTTTGTAAAGTCCTGAAGGACAAATCTCAGCCCTTGGATCAATCAACCCCCAAATTACCACCACCACCAACATCACATGTGATTCAACACATCAACACCACCACCACCCCATGTGTATAAAATCACTTGTGATTCAACGCCACCGACCACCAACCTCTGTCGGCCATCGTCTCCACCACCAGCAACCCCTTGCCACCGTCAGTTGCTTTTAATCACATGTGATTGCGGCGGACGGAGGTGGTCGGCGGCGGCAGTGGCCGGCAGCGGTGGTGGTGGCCGGCGGTGGTGGTTGTATATTGAATCACATGTGATTTGATGGTGGTGATGGTTAAGGGATCTTTTGATCCAATAACTAAGATTTATCTCTTAACACTTTATAAAAATTAAAACCTTCCTTGAATATGACTCTATATCCGGAAGCTATTTCTGAAAAAACATATATGTGACAATTTTTAACAGTGCGGATGAGCCCTGATACAAACAAACTTGATGGCAAGAAAAAGAAAGGCTTGAAGATGGAAAAAAATGCCACCACTGTGGTGGAAAATGACGGTCATAGTGGTGGTGTTGCAACCGCTTGTCAGGAGGCGGTCCCACCTACCAGAGAGAAAATGGAACATGTTTTAAAGGAGTTCACATATTCCGAGCTACGGATTGCCACCCGAAATTTTAGGCGTGATACACTTGTTGGAGAGGGTGGTTTTGGGAGGGTTTACAAAGGGTGGTTGGACAGTGTAACATTCGAGCCACCAAAAGTTGGTGTTAAGATTGAAGTGGCCATCAAAAGATCAAAACTCGATAGCGATCAAGGTCTCAATGAGTGGCAGGTTTGGTTTTTTTATTTGTTTTATTTTATTTTAAAAAATGAAATTGTTAATTGTATGTGTTTTTGTAACAGGCGGAACTGATATTCTTGGGAAGTTTAAAACACCGAAATCTTGTTAAATTGTTTGGATATTGCTGGGTAGATAGGGATTTTTATCTCGTTTACGAGTATATGCAAAAAGGAAGCTTAGAAAACCATCTCTTCACAAGTAACTAATTAAATATACACCAACAAATTCCATATATTATTTTAAAAACAATATTTATTTATATGATTTGATTTTGTAGAAAGCGTAGAACCACTTCCATGGTCTACGAGGATTAAAATAGCCATTGGAGCAGCTCAAGGCCTTGCTTTCTTGCACAAACCCGAAAATAATGTCATTTGTAGGGATATGAAATCTTCAAATATATTATTAGATGAGGCACGTAAATAATTGAGTATATTTACTTTAAAAGAATTCATAATAATTGTTCCAGGTTTAATTTTGTTACAGGAGTTTAATGCAAAGCTCTCGGACTTTGGACTAGCACACAAAGGTGCAGACTATGGAGAGACACATGTCTCAACAAGGGTTGTTGGCACCTACGGTTATATGGCTCCTGAGTATGTAGTTACTGGTTAGTGAACAATGCTCATTATTAGGGCTTAAATCGACTATATTTTTTTCTCAAATTTTATATAACAATGGTGTTGCTTTGCAATTATAGGTCGTGTATCTATTAGAAGTGATGTTTATGCTTTCGGGATGGTGATGCTAGAGATTATAACAGGGTTACGGGCTTTCGATGGTGGTCGACCTGCCAAGGAGCATGACCTGTTGGATCTGGCTAGACCTTTTTTAAGTGGTAAAAAAAAGTTACAAACAATTATTGACCCACGGTTACTACACGATTACCCTTTAAAAGGTGCTTGCAAAATTGTTGAGCTCATCGGAAATTGCCTTGAAAAGGACCCCAACAACAGGCCTTGTATGGAGGAAGTTGTATCCTGTTTGCAAGGTATCAGTGCAATTGAAATGAAACCGACCCGGTCAAAGTCAAAGTCAAAGGATAACGCCAGTAAGTATGGTCATCGTTGGTCTCATGTTGGTACAAGTGGAAGTAAAGGAGCTTGGTCCACTAGCAGTTGGGTATCAGGTTTCAAAGGGCTCATTGGTTCAAAGAAGGAGAAAAACCGAACGAGAACCGAAATATGGGAAAATTAAATTGATGGCATGGTCAATGGTGTTGACCAAAGCTCCAAGTAAGTTTAAATATTTTCACTCACCTTTTTATTCATTTTTTTATTTATTTATTTAATTTTGTCTTTTAAAATATACTCATATTTACTTTTTAAGCAGGGCGTATGATTCCTGATAAACAAACAAGTTTTTCAACAGAACAGAGTTCAGTGTCTGTTGCTGTCCTTAGTTTCTGGTTTACTCCATTTTATGACTAGCAATTGCGAAGGAGAATGATAATCAGATTTAGGAAGATGAAGTTGTATTAAATTTAGGATGTATACCATTCTTAAACTTTATAATATCATATACTTACTAAACTGCGTCAGTTGGTAAGGCATTGGGATATTTGGTCCATAATAGATAGGTCATGGGTTCAAGCCCCGACTCCCCTCTTGAATCCCAGCTGAGTGAGTCAAAATATACCCTTCATCGAGTATCTTTAAAAAGATGGGTTCAATGTTATGATTGCCTACACCGGTCCATATACTTACTCAACCTTATTTAATAACATCATATATACCATTTCTAGACATTCAACATATCATAATTATCCAAACCTCAATTTAAGGAATTGCAAAAGCATACTCATATTAAAGCTACTATTAACGATCCATAAAAATGATAGGTTTTTTTTTTCTTTTCCGAATAGGGGTACAAATGATATTGGAACATCTTGCTAGTTTAAATACTCCTTCTGTCCCACATGTGCTTCTTTCTTGGTAAAGATCTCAGCACGCCTACATATGTCAAAAAGGACGTTCCTAACTATATTGTGTCGGTACTTTTGGAGCTCTTTACAATAAATCACATGTTCCCCAAAGTAATCCAAACTTGCCTTGCGATAAAGTGGACATACTGCATCAAGCAGAAATAATGAAATTATGAGGCGATACTTAAGATATAACGATATTCGACCATATTCGACCCGTGACATATGTTGACCTAGGTCATCTACGAGGATAACTTGTAAAAAATCCTAGGCATGTGCCTTAAAGTATACAACTGTAACTTTTAGACAATAAGATCAGTGCCATCGGCTCTTCGATTGGGTGTTCAGTCCTCTTCCTTGAACCGACACCATTGGCATTAAGGTGTCAGTTCAAACTCTTCGGTTTGAGGAGTGACAAGGAACAAAATGGTGGTTAATTTTGTGAGTTTTGGTATTTTGTATGTGTGTTTTACATATAAAATATTATGTTAAGAACTATTGTTGAGAGCAGTCTAAATCCAAACTTAAGTTAAGACAAACCTTATCGGATAGTTGGATATATTTTATATTTCTGATAATTTTTCGGATATTTGATAACCTCTCTTTTAAAATGCCAAAAATACCCAAATATTTTTATTTCTAATTCAGGTTCATCATACTCCAATCGATTTTGAGTCAAACGTTACAACAGGATTCTTCGACATTTCAGCTTGAAACTCAACCAAAAAGGAGATTGTTACATTTTTTTTTTATCTGTACACAATACTTTCCTACACTATAGAATCACCACCAGCCATTGGCACTATCAAGTAGTACCTAATCAGCACCTTAACCGCCATATAACTACCAAACACAAGGCTCATTACACAATCAAAGCTGTAAAGCCAAATCAGGCTGCTGAGCTGAACCGACTATTAACCCAACCGAACCCGATGGTCCACGTAACCCGACATTTAGGTCAGGCGGAACCGGGACCGGAACCGTAAACTGTCTATTGTTCCGGTTCTGATCCAACGATGATACCTGTTGCCAACCGTTTGTACCTTGTGCATCGACGGTTGTACCATAACTCAATTGAACCATTCCCGTTTTGAACCCGTTTCTACCATTGTGGGGTTGCAGAATCTTATTGGTTTTTATTCCGGAATCTTCTATTTTGGGCCCTGAAGTTGATGGGGTTTCAGTTTCAGGTTTGTTTAGAATACAGTTATTGGTTGACCTCGGGGTGTAGGTTTGACTCCCGGGTTGGAAAAAGGAAGTGGGTGGAGAAAGTTCGGGCTCGCCAACAACACCGGGCCCAAATGTCACATTTGGGGGTAAAGCTTTTTCTATTTTTTTAGATGCAATTTTCCACACATTTGGGCCCATATTAGCAGCAAATCGGGCTAAGCTTCTAGAATACCCGTGCTCAACATGAAGACCTACCTGCATTTGGGTCAACTTGGTTATTAGTCAAACATTCCTGGTAAATTTTTATGGCCAAAATACATTTTAGTACCCTGAACTATTAAAGGTGCAGCATGGTACCCTAGCATGGTACCCTGAACTTGACAAAATGGTCAATTTAGTACCTTGACTCACTAATTTGGTCTTGTTTTCTCACATGATTTGCTTTAAACATTATTTTATTGAGATGAACGTATGTTTTTTTAGTCCGTCAAAAGCTATAACAAAAGTAAGTCAGGTAAGAAAACACGATCAAATTAATGAGTCAGGGTACTAAATCGACCATTTTGTCAACTTCAGGGTACCATGTTGCACTATTGATAGTTAGTTCAGGTAGTATAAGACCTACTCAACCAAATTCAAGGTACTAAAATGTATTTTGGCTGACAAATTCTACTGTAACAAAACTAAACAAAACCACATTAAAAAAAGGAAAAAAAATAAAAACATACCGCTAATAACTGCTTCTTGTCCCCACCAAAGTTAGTTAAAAGTGAATTGCTGTTATTTAAAGGATGAAACTGCTTGTAAGTATCACGTCGGGTTTCGTCTATAATGAAATGTTTACTCCCATATTTCATATCAGCCCTCCTAATCTTAGCTGCAAGTTTCAAACAACTAATTAAAAATACAACCAAAAAAAAAAGTCAACGTAAGTCAAATAAAATACAGTTAAAAAAAAGGTAAGAAAAAAGAAACCTGGAAACTCTTCATTCCAATCTGATAAAAGTTCAGAATGTTGTTCACCATTACGAGACCGATTTGAAGGAAGAACACTATCAGCATAGTTTTTATACACCATGGGCCCACGCCTTAAATTGTAAGGAGTAGATTCATTTGTGTTATCTACAACAGCATTTGCCAGAGTGGCAGCTGAGGTGGACTCGGGGGCAACAGTGTCCAATGGGGTTCTGCCAGGTGGCTTTTTCAAATGCTTACTTGGCGGCCTGCCTCTTTTCACTACCTTTGGCTGTAGCTCACCGTCTTCACCTTCTTGCCGTAGATTTTCAAAATCCCTTTTTGCTAACTCTTGTATAGATCTCGCCTAAATAAAAGAATTAATAATAATAAATTAATAATTTGGATATATAATAAAATTACAGAAATAATCTTACCTGACGAAAGAATACAGTATCTGAGGGGTTATATTGCATCGCATTAGAACAAATCAAATACACATCTGCCTGTAATCATTAAAAGAGCAAGTATTCTCAACTGTGCAAATCGGTCAAAATCAGTCCAAATTGGTCAAAGTCAACAAAAGTCAAACTTACTTAAAAAAGCAAGAATGTTCCAGAAACAATATAATACAATAATTCAAACATAACCAACCAACCTCCAATTCTTCCACATTTGAATAAAGTCCCTTGTCAAGTTTACTCCTGACAGTACCAAAATCCATAGGTTGCTCTATAATTTCATGGTAATCAGGGAGCTACACAAACAAAATGCCCAAAACCAGTTATAAACTGCAACAAACATTTTATTTCTGAAAAAATTACCTCATCAGGATCAACGGGCTCAGAGAATACCGCATGAGTATCCTTCCTGCAAATAAATTGCATATATTAACCGATGAACTGTATAATACAAGAAATAAATAAAATATCTTAAAAAGAAGTTAGTGAAAAAGGAGACACACTTTTGAAGTCTGTCAAGAATGAAGACCAACAACTTTTTGTCTGGTAAAGGTGTTGTTGTGGGTCCGGTTTCTAATGGTGATCCTGTCCACATATTAAAAATGGAAAAACATCAAGAAAACAAAGACCAGAAATACTAAATGCTGGGAATTTTAAGAAAATAACAAAAGGGGTTTTGATTAAGACCATGAGGAATGTCCATCGCTTTCGAAACCTTTTCAACCTACAAAATTAAATTATAAAAAAAATTAATCTGATAAATCAATACATCAGAGACTCATCAGCAAGAAAACAGTAGCAATTAAGATAAGAAAACAACTACCAGACAGATGGCAAGCATAGGTGAACTGCAGGGAATAACAGAGAACAATGGCCATTAAATAAGTGACAAAATTGAACTTTTTCTGGGACATGATTGTAGATGTATGTTCTTTTTGTTGTACATATATAAATAATAGAGACTGCCAGATTACCCAGAAACAATCAATCATACGATAAAGTAACAAAAAAAACAATTTAATTTTCAGAAATAGAAAGTTCAAAAATTAAAAGCATTCCGATTTCATACAGCCGGAAAGGAAAAAATAAATAATTATAAAACTTTACATAAGTCCACACATAAATATCATTACAGATTTTATAGTTATGGCACTATTTACTGCAAAAGAAATTATACCAAGTCAAAACTAATACAGAAACTTCCGAATTCCGATCTCAGAAATAGAAAAAAGAGATTCCGAATCACGCGCGAAGATCCCCAAAAAAAATCAGAGATTTGAAAAGAAAAAAAAAGACACATCTGAAAAAATATATTTTTTTCCCTCAATTTTGCCAGTTTCAAAATCCACATACTTTCTCAAACGTCGTTATTTACTAGTTTTCCTCAATTTCACTAATTTTAGAATTTGGACATAAAATATTGCAACATGAAAAATGGCCATTAAACCCTAATTTGTAGGCTTTCGGGGAAAATTACCTGATGGAGAGTGAGTATAGCACCAGATCCGGAGTTGATTTTGTGAGGATCAACATCAGCATTAAAATCAGAGCCACATGAAGCCGAATTGACCGATGAAGATCGAACTAAATCAGAAGACAAATGTCGTTGTTGATCCAATTCGGGCAAACGAACAACGAGCTTTACTTTCTTCTCTTCCCTCTCATCATCATCATCGTCATAGTACTCATCTTCCTCACCAGATGCATAGTCGGCAGTGGCACCAGAGTTAGGGTTCCGGCGAGTGGATCTCCGCTGTGATTGTTGGTGATTTTTCAATTCTTGTTCCTCTAGTGCTCGTTTTTTTAGATCTAAGAGTGATGGACGGCCTTTTCTCTTCTTCGCCGGCGTTGCTCCGCCTACCTTGCCCATCGTTCTCTCTCTCCACCCTCTGTTTTCTCGCTCTGCACCTCTCTCTCTCTCCAAAGTGGCAAACGAATTTTTGTTTTCTTGTTATACTTTTTTATGAAAAATCACTTTGTCCCCTTAACTTCACAAAGTTTGATATTTGTACCCCTATATAAAAATATTCTAGTTTTAAGGGCAATGGTATGTATATGATGTTAAACTTCTTTAACGATGAGTCCTACCCTATATATGAGGCTACACTTGACGAATTCTTGCCACCTATGCACAATGGACGATTCTCATTGGCTGAAAATGCCAGGTGTAATTCGCGGATAGGTCCACCTGTCCAAGTATTCCTCACCTTTTAGATTTTCGCCCGAACTGTCATTAAATAAAAAACCGAAATTTAAGCCAAAAATTATGGAATTGTTGTTACCTCCTGCATTTGCGAATTTGGAACCTGATGACGAATTTAATGAGTTTCCAAATTTTAGGTATATTTTGATTTAATTCTCTTAGCACACAATCTTCTCCCACATATCTTTACGCCAATTTCAGGGAAAGAAAAAAATAGGTTTACATATTCAATGCTCTTTTGTTCGTGTATTTGAGTGGTTGAATAATAGGTCTGGCCTGATTTCGGTTTGATCATGTTTAATTGCTCGTGTTAGATTTGTAATTGAATATTGAAGAACGAAGAATTGATTTTGAAGAGCACTGAAGAAGTGCGATGATACGAAGTAAAATGAGATTCTTGGGGTCCCTAAAAGTGTTTCACATGACGATTTGAAGAAGGCAAATCGCAAATCTGCCATTAAAATCCTACTGACAATGGTGGAGATAAGGTATTACTACTACCTAACCCTAAATATTTTAATTAGTTTTCGTTGCATTACGTTGTTTTAATCAAATCTGATGTGTAATTTGTTAGTTATTGGAGCGTGATTGTTGACGACTTGTTGTGAGTGTTGTGAATTAGGATTCAGACCCAACTTTTTCTTTAATCTTTTTGGATGATTAGACAACGGTTAACCTAACCTCTAATTATGTTCGATCTTTTTTTTCAGTTTTCATAACTAAGAGCCTCAATTCCCTCAATAGTTGTGTATGCTTTATGAAATTGGTTTTTAATAAAAGTCAACCAGAGAACCCCCGATCAACACTCCCGTTAACTTTCGATCAACATTCTAGATGCTTAGCATTACAACTACAATTACAATTACTATCTCATTAACTTTTGATTATTCAATTGATGTTTTTTTTCTTTCAATTTTGTTGTTGACAGAGTACGCCAACAAGCAGATACATATGAAATTATGTTTTAGATTTGAATGATTCAATTCAACGTATAGTGCATTTCATGTTGTTTATTCTAGATTCCTAAAGTAAAATCATCTGTTGCTTACTCTTTTTATGGTAGGATTATTGTATTTGTTCCATACAATCAATGGTAGGATTAGCTACCGACAAGAAAGTAATCTTTGATTTATGCATGTTAAATATAAGGGCTAAGAAGTGCAAAACCTCAATGAATTCGAGTACATAAACAATGAAGTTTGCAAACATTTCGCATGTACATTAATAGTTCTGCCCTAACTATTTTTAGAAGAGCTATCAAAACGGGCGGTTTGGGTAACATGCCAAATTAGGTTCAACTGTTTAGGTGCAAACACTTCTTTATGCATTTGGTCATTTTGCACTTACCTTTTAATATCACTAATCAAATACTGGAATGGATTATCCAGGTGCTCCTGTAGAGTTAAGGAATCACAAGATCTGAATCTCAATCACAAATGGGTTTGTTCGATTTATTTAATCTTTAACGGGTCAAATAAGTTAAAAGTTCGCTCAATTTTATTATTTAATTTGTAAATCCTAAATTAATATACAAAAAATTAGTTCTATTATTGCAATAGTATATCTTTGACACTATTTAATAATATATAATACTTCATCCGTTTCAAAATAAGTGACATAATTTTGGTTTCACGTTTTTTAAGTCAAAAGATTGTAATGATAACTAAATTAGATTATATTGGATAATTAGTGAGTGATGGGTCCCACATATTATTACTAAAAGAAGTTTAATGATGTTCAAAAGTAAAAGTAATGGTAAATGAGTCATTTCACTTTATTATATGAGATGGTTAATGGGTACGTGTTCCACATTATTTAACTAAATAAGGAAAGTTTCAATGTGTGTCACTTATTTTTGAATACCTCAAAATGGAAAGTGTGTCACTTATTTTGAAACGGGGGAAGTATGTGAATTATAATAGTGGCATGACACTACGTGATTTCTTGGAGGCTCCTCCTTGAGAATGGATTTCAGAAGATTTAATGCAGGCACTTGCGAACAACAAGGGTGTTCATTTGTTTCCTAGGATGTTAGTTATCTTTTTTCCTACAAAAACCAGAAGTATGACAAAATATGTGAGAAGAAATTATCAACTTCCGTTGAGGTACATACATATGTTGTATTTTCTTAGTTTAATTTAGATCATTATGTATATTTTTTTTGTATTTTCACATATAACTTGAATCTCAGTTTGTGTAGGCTTTATGCAAGTCTCACCTTGTGGAATTTGCATCAGATTTCCATGTCCATGACTGCCATTCATTGACTTTTGACCAATAGCCTGATTTTGGTTTTTTTGGTTTTTAGAAACGTTTTGTTCCAGGAATGATGATTAACTTGGTTTTTAGAAACGTTTATTCCAGGAATTATTAACTTGGGTACAATTTGCGCTATCTCTCGAATGATTATTAGCCCTTCCGACAACAAGATGCCTTTCAAATTGAATCGGAGGCAATTTCCTGTTCAGGTATGCTTTGCTATGACCATTAACAAAAGTCAAGGCCAGACGTTGTCTCAGGTTGGGTTGTTTCTGCAAAAACCGGTATTCTCACATGGACAGCTTTATGTGGCCGTATCACGAGTTAAGAACAAGAAGGGATTGAAGGTCATTTGTTGTGACATCGATGGGAATTACACTAATTCAACAACAAATGTAGTCTACAAAGAAGTCTTATTTCGTTTGTAAATATTATGTAACATTTTTTAATGTATCGATTTTTCTATCAATTCTTCATTACAGCTACAGCATTATTATGTCATTTTTAAAATGTAACGACCGTAATTTTACGTTTATTTTTCGTGTAATTTATTTGGGATTTATGTGAATTTTAGTATTTATATTAGTTTACATTTCGGTTCGTGTTTTATCGAATGTTTGAATGTTTGGGACTTGGTATAACCAAGTATGGGTCAAAACTTGGATGGAAACAAGTTTAAAGGGCAAAAATCTGGCTGGTTCAGCTCTCGCGGCGCGAGCCAGGCGCGAGCCAGACGCGAAGTCAAACAGAAGGGTCAGACCCAGACGTGAGGGACTCGCGCCGAGCTCGAGTTGAGCTTCGTGTCGAGCTTCGCGTTGATCCAGGCGCGAGCGAGGCGCGAGGTCGGGCTTCCTACGGCGACCAAGAAGACATCCCGCGTCACCTCGCGGCGCGAGGCAAACACGAGCGGGGCGCGAGGGCTGTCTGGAGTATATAAAGTTGTGTAGAAGCTAGGGCTCATAAACCTACGAACCCTAGAGAGAGTGCAGCCATTTTTGAGAGGTTTTGGTCGGTTTTTGGAGTCTTGAAGCTCAAATCTTCATCATTTTGAAGGATTCAAGCATCAAGGGTAAGAATTCTTGCATATCTTGCTTAGTTACCTTCATTTTGAGCTTAATATGGGTAACAATGGTGGTTTTGGGAACCCACCATATCATCTTTGGGGAAGATGAACTTTCATGGGTGTAAAACACTCCTTGTAGACTTGTAATCAATGTGTACAAGTTAGATTTGGAATTGGTGATGGAAAATCTTGAACTAGGATTGAGATTTCCACCAAGTTGTATGAACTTGGTGGTTAGAAATGTTTAGATGGATTAATTAGTAGTTAGTTATGGATTATAACTAGATTCTTGTGATGGTATTGATGTTAGGTCAAGAAGACCTTGAGATTGGAAGTACTTCCTCAATTTGGAAGTAAGGATTGTGTTGTTGAACACAATTGTTGGATAGCATTGCTAAGGTGAGTACATGTGATCTTTCTGAGTACATAGTAAACCACGTTTTATAGTTGAAATGATTTTTAGAGTCTTTATTAGATAATTGCTTTGATAAAGAAAAGATTGAATTGATAGAGTAAGTAATTGAATTGAATTGAATTGTATTGAAATTGATTGTGTAGTTACCACTAGTATGATTGAATTGTGATATGGGCTTTGACCCGAGTAGATGATTTGTTATGTGGTAGCTAATCAATTGGATCCTAGATAACCCACACAAGTTGGGGGAGTTAGTGACACCTACTTGGGGCGGTACCACCCTGCGCAAGAGTAGACTGTCGAGAAATAGTCAACCCGGAAATCGGGGGAGAAATAGTCAACCCGGAAATCGGGGGAGAAATAGTTAACCCGGAAACGGGGGAGTTTCAGTTAACCCGGAAACGGGGGAGTTTACCTAGTTAACCCATATCGGGGGAGTTGTTTCGGGGAGGCCCGTTACGTATGTGATTGGCTTATGGCAAGCCTTAGAGTTTGATTGACTATGTGCAATTTGATAATTATTTAATTATTATTTTATTGCAATTTATTTCTAATCGGGTCTAAAACCCATGTTTCTCACGAGACAATATTTGTCTCACGTACTACGTTTATTTTGGCTATGTACTCAGGTTCGGGAGCTAAGGATTAGGCGGCCCGTAGTTAGCATTTGGAAGGATTAGCTCGGTGTACTTATTTAATTCCCTAGACTATAGTTTTGATATATTTGTAACACTGGTTTTGGTACTTTCTAATTATTCCAAATGTTTTGTCCTAAACCACATTTTGGATATTATGGATTTCGAATGATAGACTTGTTTATTTAAAAAGTTTAAATTGTTTTGAAAAATCGGTGTGTTACAATAAAATTATTAAGCTTTTGTTGGGATTCTACTACCTAAAAAATTTTGAAGCATACCCGCCCATCGGGCGGGTTATGTAGCTAGTATGGTATATGGGGAATAAACCCCACGTCCACGACAGGACTTGAACCTATGACCTTGGCCATGGGCAATACCTTATCTTTTTCACCAATACCACTAGGCTAGTGATTAAAGTTATGTTTTTATTTGACATTACTTATCATCTTCAATTTTAGTGATCTCAGTTTTTACTAGTTTTTTGGTAAAGAAAAAATGTGGAATGTAACATGATATTGGTTCTTATGTTTACATTATACTCCATTTGTCTTTATAATAAAGTTCACCATTTTTTTTACATAAATTTATAGGAGATATTTTGTGGTGGGTTCTTGTAATAGCATAAATATTATTTGTTTAATTGATTTATAATAAGTTGTTGTATGCATTTCTGAAAAATGAATTCCGACATTTTTATAGTTCATACTTTAAAAACTAGACCATTGAAGTTAATAAATATGTAATCTTTATAAGAGGACAAGGTATGGGGGCGTTAAAGCCCCCGTTATAGCCAAAAAGTTCATAATAACGACGCCATGTCACACCATACACCCCCCCCCCCTCCGTTATAACTTTCGCCGTAGGTACGGCGAATCGCCAAAGGAAACGAGCAGGGGTGGGGGTGTGACTGTCCAACCAATAAAAATACACAAAATAACAAATGTGAGACCTTTATAAAACCACTATAACTATAATATCAGGGAGCCACTTTTTCCTTTTCATTGTAACACCCGTATTTTTAAAACATCGTTTAAATCATTTAAATGACATTTTTCTCAATATTTGACATACTGTCCAAAATACAGTTTAACAAAAACTTTAAAACCTATATCAGAGTTTACAAAAATACGGTGTCACCAAGTATATCAAAACCATAGGCAACAGGATCAACCTATTAGCTCCCGAGCTAAACATCTCTAGGCCACTTCTAGTGCAACCTTCTATCACTTCAAACCTGTACCTGAGTACATAGCCACAAAACAAACGTAGTACGTGAGACAAAATAGTCTCGTGAGATACATGAGTTTTAGACCCCAATAATAATAATCGTCTCATAAGTATATATATATATATATATATATATATATATATATATATATATATATATATATATATATATATATATATATATATATATATAGGAATGAGTTCCTTTGAGAATTAATATATTGGGTGAGAATGCGAGAATAGATCTCAGCTGTTGATCTTGGGGCTCACAGCGCTCAAGGGGTCGTCACGGCCCGGCAAAATCTGTCGCGCGGCACAAGGGGGGCGCATGTGCCCTGTTTAATCATCGATGATTACTAGTTAATCATAGATGATTAAAAAAAATTCTCACATTCTCACAAAATTTTCAATTCTCAAAGGAACTCTCCCCTATATATATATATATATATATATATATATATATATATATATATATATATATATATATATATATATATATATATATATATATATATATATATATATATATATATATATATATATATCACATCAATATAGGCTAGTCACCATATAGTGACCTTATCGTTCCAATGCTTTCCTAGCAATCATATCTAATTATCGGGTTGCCCCCGAACTAACTAGAAGCTCAACATATCTAACTATCGGGTTGCCCCCGAACTAGCTAGAACTCCAATATATCTAGTTATCGGGTTGCCCCCGAACTAACTAGAAGCTCAAGATACCGGCAAGAGGGAATCTCCCAATCTACCGATACCTGCCTTACTCGCCTGAATACGTCCAGTTAGCAAGACCACTAACGTGGATGAGTCGATGAGAATCCACCCAACTGCCCCTCACTCCACACCTCATGACCGGGAGTCGCCCGTGTCATCACATCATCCCAATCTTACCATAACTCAACAGTTATGTCAATCTAGCTCTCGACTGTCACATCAATCATCAACAAGTTAGTTATCTAATAATAACTATATATAACTAGTTCAACATAGTGTGAACGTACATGTATGGTCCCATGGACCCGATCTTTAGCAACTCACACATACTTCTACATCTATGAACCCTAGGAGGTCAATACTCACTTATTTCATAAGGTATATTTCTTACTTATCGATATCATAATACTTTTATCTTTTCTTTGACTATAATACATATTCATTACTAGTCATACCATATCAATTTTCATATATATATATATATATATATATATATATATATATATATATATAAATATATATATATATATATATATATATATATATATATATATATACATATCCGTTCTTCACTTTTATTAGTATAATTAACTAATAAATATACATTACTACGAAATTTTTGCCGATTACTTTAGTTTATCATTTTTACCTTTAAAATCATCAATTATACTAGACTTAGTCTAGTATCACATTATACCTACTTACTTATCTTTTCAGTCACCATCTTTATCAAAATCTTTATTAATAAAGACCCATAAAAATATCATATATGTTTTCAAAAGCTCTTTGCTATGTACCCCGTTTAAAATTCTCATGTATTCACCTTAGCGATAGCTAAATCCATATCGTGTTTATCAACACGAATCCTTGCTTCCCGCCTTTGGAATATCTCCAACTTTTAGGTCCTTGCAACCTATCAACATAATAATCACATTTCTAGTTATCCTTAATAACTAGATAACACATAATTTCTATTATCATCTTTAACCACCAAGTTCATCCAACTTGGTGGAAATCTCAAAATCTTAGTTCCAAGGTTTCACCAACGAAACCCAAACCCAACCACGACCCAAGGTCGACATCATTAGTCTCATAACACCAATTAGTCACCAACACCCTTTTCCCCAATTTTTGGTGACATTCAAAACCTTAGGTTTAACCAATCTTAAGATTCTTACAAATCTTAAGCATACACTTGTTTTCTTTGTTAAAATACCATCTACTAAGTGTATACAACCTTTATTTAACCATTAATCACTAACCCAAGAACTAGGGTTTCAAACCCAAGTCTAGGAATCCATAGATCTAAAGCTACAATGATCAAGGAGTGACGATTTACCTTTAATCTTCAACTAGGAGAGATGAATCATGAGATTTGACCAAGAAATCGGCTCCAAATGATGTTTTCCACTAAAAAATGTATACTCGCTTGAAGAGAGAAACTAGGGTTTTGAAATAGCAATAAATGAGCTAAAACTCGTCTTTAATACAGTTACTGCATAGTTCGCGCCGTGAACTTTTAAAGTTCCCGCCGTGAACTCTTGGAATCAGAAACCCAAAGTCTCGGGTCCAAGTTCACGTTCGTGAACTTTTGTTCACGGCGTGAACTTTCGGGCTGCAGTTTTTGTTGCCCTTTTTGACACAGTTTCGTCCATAACTTTCTCATACGATGTCCAAATGACACGAAACCAATTCCTACGTTCTTTAAATGATTTATCCTTATTTATCATATTTTTATAAAATTTATTTAACATCAAAAATTCGGGTCGTTACATTCATGTTATAGCTAAATTATAAGCCCAAAATTGCTATAGCATGCCTATAACATGTCTTCCACACCTTGTGCTCTAAGAGTAAATGGAGAGGATCAATTTCAAGCTATCGGGAAAAAGTAATTTTTTTACTCCCTACACAGCCTAAAAGTGATATATGGATAATAAATATGTACTTCCTCCGTTTCAAAATAAGTGATACAAATTAGTTTTCACGTTTTTTGAGGCAAAAAATTTGTAACTGAGGTTAAATAAAATCAAATTGGATAGTTAGTGAGTGATGAGTCCCACATATTATGATTAAAGTGAATTTAATGATGTTTAAAAGTAAAAGTAAGGTTAAATGCGTTATTTCACTTTGTTAAAGTAGATAGTTATTGAGTATGAGTCCCATTAGGGGTGTTAACGAGTCGAGCTTTTAACGAGCTACTCGAGCTCGAGCTCGTTTATATCGAGCTCGAGCCTATAATAATTCGATCTCGAGTCGAGCTCCAACATAAAACAAGACTCGATTAATTTCATGAGTCGAGCCTAATAATTTAATACTCGACTCGGCTCGTTCGATAGCTCGTTTAATCTCGAGCCGAACGAGCCAAACGATCTTAACGAGTCGATCCTAACGAGCCGAATAAGTGTTTTATACAATAAGTACAAGTGTTGATATAAGAATATACATATATTAATAGCGGTGTTAACGAGTCGAGTAATTAACGAGCTTTTCGAGTTTGTAAATTAGTTATTTTCAAAAAATATGAAATCATAAACGAGTATCGAGCTCGATCTCGAACACTATATAAATATTCGAGCTCGAGCACAATTTTAAAAGCTTATTCGAGCTCGAGCCGAGTAATTACTAAATGAGCCGAGCCCAAATTTCCTGATATTCGACTCGACTCGAATCGTTAACACCCCTAAGTCTCATTATATTTTACCAAATAAAAAAGTTTTAAAGTGATTTATTTTGAAACACCCCAAAATTAAAACTGTATCACTTATTTTGAAACGAGGAGTATATGTATACAACAATAATGTGGGTTTACGAGAAGGATAGAGGCCCTTTCATTTATTATTTTTATTTTTGATGTTCTCTCGTACAAAATAACTAGTTTACAGTCCCATGTGACATACATACTTTTCAATAAAAACCTACAAAAGCAAGCAACACGTGACTACATGAGAATTTGACCTTTTAACTTATTATCACGAGTTTAATAATGTAAATTGAGCTTGAAAAAACGTTACAACATTAAACATACTAAAAAGTGTTTAAACTCTTAAAGATTACAAAAACAGATATCATGTAAACGATTACCAAATAATTTATTTTTTGAGAAATTAACTTCTAAAACAGATATCATGTAAAAATAACTATCCAAAGTACAAGTTACCAATCAACATAAAGTAAAAGATTGGGTAATTAAAAGTACTCATGCGCAGCCATTAAATAGATTTCATAAATTTTGATAAGTTAAAAACTGACATAAAGCTACAAAACAAAAATTTGAAAATAATATATATATCTAATTAAATAAATTTAAAAATATGCTTAACATATCAAATGAATTAAAGATAGAGCGAATTACATCTAAGCTCTCTGTGGTTTACCACTTATTGCAGCCACAGTCCCTAAACTTCATTAAGTACACTAGATTCCCTGGTGTTACCACTTTGTTGCACCCATAGTCCCTGAAGCAAACGGACGTTAATTAAAGTCGTTAAATCCCCCATGTGCACATCACACGATGAGTAGTATGGTAATTGTCCACCCCTTCCTCATATTTAAACCCGCGTAAATTACATGGAAGGTCCCTGTGGTATATTACTTATTACAACCTTAGTCCCTGAACTACATTTATTACACCGGAAGTCCCTGGTGTATACACTTTGTTACACACATGTAGGCATGTAAACGAACGAACGGTTCGTAAACTAGGGTAACAAATATAAACTAGGGTAACAAACATGTGTTTCCTTGTGTTCGTTTGTGTTCGTTTAAGTTTGGTAAAAAAACTTAGTGTTCACGAACGGTTCGTGAACTAGGGTAATAAACATAAACGAACACAAACGAATATAACACAAACACATAAACGTACACGAAACAAACACAAACAAACACAAACGAACACGAAACAAACACAAATAAACACAAACGAACATAAACAAACCCAAACAAACACTAACAAACGAACGTAAACAAACGAACACGAACGGATGTTCACGAACATAAATGAATGGACGGGCCTTTGTTCGTGTTCGTTTGTTTAACTAAACGAACACAAAATCTTGTTTGAGTTCGTTTGTTTAGCTAAACGAACGAACATAAACGAACTCCCGTCGAACGGTTCGCGAACGATTCGTTGAACGTTTGGTTCGTTTACAGGCTTACATGTGTGTAACAAAGTGTATACAGCAGGGACTTCCGGTGTAATAAATGAAGTTCAGGGAGTAAGACTGTAATAAATAGTATACCACATGGACCTTCCATGTAATTAACTCGGGTTTAAGTATGAGGAAGGAGTGGACAATTACCATACTACCCATCATGTGATGTGCAAATGGGGGATTTAACGGCTTTAATTAATGTCCGTTTGCTCTAGGGACTATGGGTGCAACAAAGTGGCAACACCAGGGACTCCCAGTGTACTTAATGAAGTTTAGAAACTGTGGCTGCAATAAGTGGTAAACCACAAGGACCTTAGATGTAATTCGCTCTTAAAGATAAAAAGGAAAATTTTAATATATCTTACATTAGATAATTAATTTTATTTATTTCTATTAATAAAACATATAGTATGACCTAAAAAGAATTACTTCGTATTATGTTAGCTTCAAAGTACAAAGAAGTTCATTTGACTAAAGAAGTCAACGGCTTGCCAAATGGGCCCAATGATTCATGGAACACATCCACGATTCACAAAGCCCTTTTGTAATGGAAAATCTCCCGCCCAAATAACACTCTGGCCGATGTATTGTAGCATTTATAAGATTTGATTTATCAATATCCCCTTTCACCCCATAACTCCCCAATTCGCAGAAGAATCAAAACGTAACCCTAAATTTGTTCCCAACAACGTATGTTTCCTCACATTTTTCTCCGATATTCGTTATAATTTTGGTATTCTGAATCATTTTTTGCTCGATTTTGACCTAATTTGTTATTTTCCCCATCTGTTTTACAGGATTTAACCATGAAAGGGGGCAAATCAACTGGTGGTGCGAAGAAAGCCGACAAAAAGTACGGTTTAATCTCACTCATAGCATCTGTTTCTAAATTTAAACTTCTAACGAAATCAGGTCTTAATTTATACTACGTATTAATTATATTTTAGGTTGGCTGTGAAGAAAACCACAGCTAAGGGCAAAGCTGCTAAGGATCCCAACAAGCCTAAGAGACCTGCTAGCGCTTTCTTTGTATTCATGTAATTACTTGTTGCTATTAGGTCCATTTTTTGTATTTATTTTTGTTTCTATGATTAACTGAACTTAATTTTATTCTAATTGATAAAGGGAGGAGTTCAGGAAACAATTCAAAGAAGAGAACCCTACCAACAAATCTGTTGCTGCTGTGAGTGATTTTGTTTTGCTCTTCAAAATTAATGTTATGTTTGCAGTATTTTGTTCTAGATTGAGTTGCATATTTTTTTTTTTGTAGCTCTTGATTTACAGTTTAATTATGAATGATTAACAGGTTGGTAAAGCTGGTGGAGCAAAATGGAAGGCATTGTCAGTTTCTGTAAGTAGAACTTTTTTAATTATTTTATTCATTTGTTAATTAAAAATTACATTATAATTCAATTTGATGATAATTTATGGAGGATTGATATAGTATAAATGTTAATTTGAATAGTTCAAATATTTATTATAAATGTAGGAAAAAGCACCTTATGCAGCACAAGCTGAGAAAAGGAAGAAGGAATATGAGAAAACCATGGAAGCCTACAACAACAAGCTGGTAATCTTTGTTAAAAATATCATTCTGTTTATGCATAAATTAAATTTTTCTTTCATTGACTATGGTTTTGTTGCAATGAGAATAGGCCAGAGGTGGTAACGACGAGGAAAATGATTCTGACAAATCTAAGTCAGAGGTCAACAACAAAGAGGATGATGATGAAGAGGACAGCGAGGATGTAAGTTGTTAAAACTTTATTAACATACGTTACAAATTTCCTTTCAGATTTTATTTACTTATTTTTATCTTGATTAATTGATTCTTTTCTGTTTTGCAGGAGGAAGATGATGACTGAACCATTAACTGGTTCTAGAATACTTTTTAGGTTATGATGCATAGGGAAAAGTTAACTTTGATTGTTTTAATGTTCGATTTTGTAAATCTTGCTATGTTAGGGGTAGTTTATGTTAAAGATATTATCCATCACTTATTGTTCATGTTATCTTCCTTTTATGCCCGTAGTGAGCTATTTTTGTGCGTATCTTAGCCTCTTAGCGCCTTAATTTTATGACCAATTAAGTGAATTATTGTTCTATTACATGAATAGTAGATGTTAATTTTAAGTCTCTACTCACTAGTAACAGTTTGCTAATTTGGTTTAAAAATCAGAAGGCTAAATCTGATGTTTTCTTATTTAAATAATTACAAGAATAAATGATAAAAGTACACAATATATTGTAAATGACCTGGCCCAAATGTGAAGAAGGTTCAGTTTACAACTTATTCATTCATTTTCCACAATCTTAAAAGTATGCTTATTTTTCTTCTTTCTAATAGCATAAACAAATGCCTTTGGCATATTTGTCAAGATCAAGTTGTCAAAACTTTCTATCTGCAACAAAGTTTCTGGAAGGCCCTTTAGGTTTCTACAACACCTTATTTCTAAGGTATGGAGTTTTTGCATTGCTTCTTCATTCACAGTCAACTTCTGTAGCTTTTCTAGTTTCCATATCTTAAGAACCCGAAGAGCAGGGAACCCGTTTCTAGGACAATGCATTTGTTTCCCAACATAGGAATCTGCTAAAAGCCTAAGAACGATCAAGTTTGGCAGTTGGGATAGTGTTGGCATAGGATCTTTATCTAGCTTTGAGACCGATAAAGTTAAGACTTTAAGTCCTGGCGGGATCTGATACCATGAAAGAGATTCTTGTAAATGTCCTAATAAATATAATTGAGAAAGATTCTCGAGACGTGATAAAGGTTGAATAATGAGCTCAGAAGGCCGGCCCATAATGTCCTTTGATCTTAATCTAAGAGATTCAAGGCTCGAAAGTAATGATATCCATGAGCCGATTTCTTCATAGGAGGATGAATCGGTTGTTGTTGTTGTGACGGTTCTTGTTGCTGTTGAAGTGGTGGTCATGGTGGTTATTGTTGGTGATGATTGTCTTGTTAGGTCAAGTTTTCGAAGGTTGGTCATTCGGCTCAAAGTCGAACCGATCTTTCTTGCAATCTTGTCATCTACAAACAAAACCCAAAGAGTTTGGAGTTGGCTTGGACCTCTAGGATTGGTTGATTGAGCAGATATGTCTAGACGGGCTCCGTTAAGACAAAGATGATGGAGATGTTTCATGTTCCAAATAGAACTTGGGAGAGATGTGATATGTGTGTGTTTGATGTCAAGTGTTTCAAGGTAAGTTAGTGCACCAAGTGAAGAAGGAAGAGTGTCCAAAAAAGTCCATCTTAACCCTAAATACCTCAAGTGAAATAGGTTGCCTAGATTCTCTGGTAATCGTGGACGATACACGCCCTCCAAATCGAGCACCTTGAGTAATCCAAACCCTCTAGATCCAATGATTCTTTCTAGAAATCTTCCTACTTCTTCTGCCGGCATATCTTTCTTTCGGCCATTGAAAGATATGTAGGATTGTAAGTTTTGGTTGAAATATTTTGAAGTGGCGTAATCCTTGATATTGGTGTATTCAACCACCCGACGAATTCCAAATCGGTGTTCTGCTGCTGCAGTTGAAGTTTCATGATTCGGCCTCTGGTGGAGATGGAAGAGGCCTAATTCTACCGCCTTTGGCAAGAAGATGTCATGTAACGCTCCAATCATTCGGCATTTTTTGGGACTCTCGTCAGATCTTCGTTTTGTGATTTCGACCATGTTTCTTGTCACAAGCTCTTCAAGATATCCCTCCACTATGTCTTCTGGAATAATCCCTCTTGACGGCTTCACAAAGCCCTCAGCAAGCCATAACCGCAACAACCTTCTCACGGGTATTTCAAATCCTTTCCGAAAAAGCGCTAAATACAGAAAACACGGCTTCAAGTGGATTGGAACATCGTTGTAACAAAAGACTAGAATATCAAATGACGTTGCAAAATCCCGTTGCTTAAAAACACTCGTCCAATCTTCGTACACCTCTTTCCTCGTTAATAGCAAGCCAGAAAGCATCGCAATCCCGAGGAGCGTTCCTTTGCAGCTTTTTGCTATTATGATCTTCAAATCTTCCATGTGTTGGGGTGAGAATGGGCATCCTTTTTGACCCCATGTTTTACTAATGAAAAACTTGAACCCGTCCTCCATGTCTAGAGGTTTGAAGTGATAACGGCTTGATTCATCTGCAAATGAAGCCGCTTTTTCATTAGGAGTCGTGATTATCACCCTACTTCCGTTGTCATCTTCAGGGAAGGCATCTCTTAGGGTTTCTAATATATCAAGACTTTTGATATCATTGATGACTATTAGGTACTTTTTATAATTCAAGAACTCTTTCAACTTCATTATGAGGTCTTCCTCTTTGAGTTTCTCTATTCCTTGCAAGCTGGTTAGCTGTTGCAATATAGCAATCAAAACATGTCTAACTGACCACTTTGCGTGCACAACTACCGAAGCATGACACGTAAAGTTGTTCTTCACCTCTAATTTGTTATAGATCCTCTTCAGATGAGCTGTTTTCCCAATACCAACCTCTCCAAAGACCGAGATGATTTCAAGCGACGGTTTGTCGTCGTTGCTAATTAACTGCTTCACCAACTTCTCCACATCTTTCTTGAATATGTTTTTCTCCCTCTTTCGTGCATAATAATCATCACTCTCTTGCCACGAATGAACACTCCGGAATGTTGGTTGAGAACCGTGGTGCTGCGATGGAGTCATGGAAGGTATTCCATCTTCCAATTGTTGTATTTCACTGCTGATTTTGTTCATCTTAGATTTGAGTTCGTGAATGTTGTCAGAATAATCTACAACTTCTGATGACCTGCAAAGCTTAAACTCCTTTGCAATGACGAAACCTTGCTTCTTGACAAAACTCATCCTTTTGATACGGGTTTCAGCAAGAGCAAAAGATTCTATGGCGTCACCCGCACTGTAGACTTTGCTAAGAAATTGCATCACCCAATCGGTAAGGACCTCATTACTTTGCTCTTGGTGTTCAGCATCGTTTAAAATGCTTTGCATACCCCTAAGCTTTGCAACAACCCTTTCTACTTCATCTCTAACCTTTTCAAAAGTTTGTGATTCTTCGGTTAATAAGTTTGTGTAACACCAGAGAGACAACAACTTCAACAGCCATCTCTCTCTCTCAGATCCAAGGATGTATTTTGGTTAATAAGGTAACATTATTCGTTAATTAATGGGTTAATTAACAGGATTGCTTTATAAATATTTAAGAAATACTTGTTGATTCGTTTACTTTTTAAATGAGAAATTGCAGCTATGTTTCTGGGTCGTGCAAGGATGATCCCACTTGCCAAGGTCAAACAAATGTTATTCTTTTTCCTTTCATTTAGTAGGAAACCACTACTTGTATCTAGATCTACAAAGGAGTTGACTTTTTCAATATTCTTTTTCCTAATTTTGTCATTTTTTTGAACCACCGCTTGCATCTCGATCTAAATTGAAGTATGGTTCATTGTTTTCCTAATATTTATTAGTTTTTCTAGCATCAAAACAATCATCAATGGTTGTGTTTCTTTTATACATTAATTGTGTGGATTCCTCACCTAATGAGACTCCACAAATTTCTTACTTAAACCCCTTTATGAAAATTAACAGCAATGGACGGAAGGACAAAAATAAGGGAAACCGGAAACTACAACAAAATTGTAGAATTTGGAAGACCACATGGACAACTTCTGTAATTTACTCTTTATTCTAATACGATACCATCGCGAAAATGTAAATTTAATTACAAGAAAAAGGAAACTCATTGCTACATGTGGAACATTAAACTGTCTAGGTAACAGCCAACTTAACTCTTCCATGTCCTTCTATGATTTTAAAGTGTTCAGTGATCCCAAGATGTGCCATCAAAAGCCAGACATGAGTAAGAAGCTCTCCACCTTTTTCAAGCTGTTGAGCATGGTCAAACCCTCTGCATTGACTTGCTGCATAACCAACCATTTCCACCCACCATTTTCCACATCTTCAATGGATCATCCATCTCCTTCAAAGAAGCTGCAAGTTTGCAAGCCTCAAAAAGGACCGATTTACTCCTATCCCCCTTCACGGTCGACGGAAACACTTTGGTGCTCACTTGCCCCAACATTTCATAAGCCTCGGGTTTATTTCCACTTTTTAATTTCTCTTCGAAAAACACCGAGGCCTCTGCACACGTGTCTCTAAACCTAATTATTCCAATCCCTATTGGCAACATGAAAGGACACATGAGCAAGATGTATAGCATGTAGTCTGCTAATTGCTTGCTATGTGTCATGAAATGATCCCATTCTTGTTTGATTTCGTTACCATTTGTATCTTTCTCTCTTTTACTTTTATCCAAATTGTAGCAAAGATCAGTAGCAATATGCCAAATGAGAATGCTGTGGTCGAATTCCACATCAACCGTCCATTTAAACATGCCGTAACTTTTGTGGGATTGTAGCGAAAAAGCTCCACGACAAGTGAACAAAATCTTAAGATCCAGTTCCGTGTCGGTAGATTTTTCTCTAAAGTGGTTAAAAATGAAAGATTTCAGATCAGGCGATACGTTGAGATGCTTCAACTGGCGAAAACTCTTCCATGCATCCCATAAGTTCTTCAGCTTTCTATGCAAAGGGATGAACCTCGAGATTTTCTTAAAAGCTGAAGAATTTTGATTGAGGCAAAAATCTAATAAGCTGTATTGATACATCGAGTTTGACCATCTTTTTCGTTTTTGGTTAGATTGGAGTGACGAGATCAAGCGGGAAAACAATGGAATCTTGGAAGAATGGTGACTGAACCATAGATTTGCCCAATCGGATAAAAGCAAAGATCCAGCTGCATATGCTTCTAGCAAAATAGCACCTATGAGCAATATGTAAGTAACCATAACATCAAAGAACTGATGAGTATGTGATCTGACACCGATAGATGCAGAAAAGATCAACAACACCGAAAGCGTGATGAAGGAAGTCATAAGACGGAAAAACAAACCGAAAGGCGTGTATATGATCGGTGCTTTCGTGTAGAGTACATCATACGCGAACCCAAGTTCGACTTCAATCACCTCAAACGCGGTCTTGCATTCCTGCTTCTCAAAGAAACCTTGGCTCTCGTCTCGCGGGTGGAATCCGAGAATCAGATCCACAAAAAGGCGCTTGAACTTCAAAGTTTCAAAGAAGTAATACGCTATGTGCAAAACTCGTCTTGCATCAGGATCATGAATCGATAGAGTATGATCTATGGCGTTTTCAGCATCGAGTCCTGGTGAGTGTCCCTCTTCCACTTGAGCAGCCGAAACGTAGTACCCCTCGGCTTCTTTTAAGCAGAATTCCTCCATGAAATTGGCGTAACTCGGGCCTGGATCTCGATCCGTGAGAACCGAATCGCGAAACTGGTCCCGATTGGCGGACATTAGAACCCATGTTCTCTCACCGTACTTGATCACGCCACACAAAAGCATAGGAACTGTGAGAAAGGAGACAAGAGTGCCTTCCCATGCTAGAAGAGTGATGTAGATAGCTGCACATGTTTGGACAACAAGACCAAGCAAGTGTCTTAACCATAGTTCATTGTCGGCTAATGCATAAGCCGTAATTGTATCGGGCCCACCGAGGTGAAGCAACAAAAATGGGGCCCAGAACGCCATCAATGTTAAATCTCCGTACACTTTGTCATTGTCATTAGAGCCGCCAAAATTCCCTTGACGGTCAACAAGGAGGCCAAGCGCCATAGTGGCTACCCAATCGGCCAACAAGTAGGCACACCATATGAAAATTCTGATCCTTCTTTTGGCAATATACTTTCTTCGATTACCACTCAAGATTAGTGATATTTGTAGTGCAAGGCTGACTAACACTAATCCTCTTAGCTCACATTTGTTCCATTCTTTCCTCACAGGATCTGGGAAAACCTCTACTAGTCTCCGTTTTTGGTCAACAAGGATCAAACTGCTTAAAACTGTCCAAAAACACAGGTAGTTAGACTACATTATTAATTAACACAAAAGAAAAGCAAATTAATGACTTGACTTAGTGATTCTGAAGCCAGATTAACTTACTGCTGAGCACCATTGTTGATAATTTATGGATTATGAAATTTGATTTTCTATGGTGAAATTGGTCCTCTCAATTGGAAGTTAGATGCAGTCTGACAAGTTGACCTTTCATTTATGTTTCCATTATATTTTTTATAACCATTCCATTTTAAACTAACTATTAACATGCACGATACCTTTAGTAACTATATTATAGTTTATTAATATATTTAAACGAATACATATATATTTTAAATGTACTTTTTAATTTATTTTAAAATTTTCACCATCATGATAACGTATGGAAATAAATTATTCAATTCTTAGTATATTCAAAAGTTTTAAGTAAATTACATGGTAGTTCATGTGGTTTGTTAAAAGTTTTGGATTTAATATCTGAGTCTGAATAAATACACAAAAGGGTCTGAATAAATACACACATGGTAGTTCATGCTTTTGTTCCCTAATGCTAACGGTTGTACATTAAAATGTTTGTCTTTTTACTAAAGGGCATTTGGCCTAGCGTTATGGTGTTTGTCTCTCAACTGTGAGGTTAGAACTTCGAGTCTTTTCGTGGACATAAGTGTTAATTAGGAGTAGATTAGATTTGCGGTTTAAAAAAAAAATGTTTGTCTTTTTATTTGCATAAATGAGTTGGTAATTAGATGGAAACTAGCATGTTGACCCGCTGGCTGGTTTTCACATGAAAAAGGCCAATGAGTAAGGAAAGACCTGTTCACTAGGTACCACTCATGTCAGTGACTGATGGTTGTTAAGTTCTGAGGTTCGAATCTTATCAACTCGTTATGGTAGATGTGGCAACATAGTCGGGTGCACGATTCAAAACAATTCGGCTTCGATCAAACTGGTTGTTAATTTTAGTATTAGCTTCTTCTTTTTTAAAGCTTCTAAATTACCTCAAATTTGTCCACGACTTGAACTCTTTGACTTAAGGTAATAAGCAACACTAAACACCAATATAACTATAACTAGACAACAAGTTTTAGGACTTCAGCATTAGTTAAAAATAGTGTTTTAAAACCCGGGTTATTACTCGGACCGGTGTGATATGGGCGGGTTACTGGTTCAACCGGCGGGTCAACCGGAACACCTAAAAACATAGAATCCTCTTAAATCTATCTTTCTTTACAATTATTAATTGAAGGTTTCGTTCTAAATTAACCCAATATTTTATTATGGTGTTAATTTTTAACACTTTTTAGCTCATTAGTTGTCGATTGGGTTTCTGAGTATCAATCTTTGTTTTGCGAAAAGACTGTTTAGACAGAAATTAGGGAATTCACGGTCGCCGGTTGAACCTCTTAACCGGCCGGGTCTTAACGGGCGGATTGTAAGCAAAAAAGGCCAGATTTGACCCGCCTCCTTCCCGGGTCCCAGTTAAACTAGCCGGGTCAACTCAGGTTTTAAAACATTATTAAAAAGGGGCTAGGATTGCTTTGAATGCAAACACCTTTTTGTCCTTTTCAATTAATAAATAATATATTAACTGAATAATATAAATCTTTGAATGAAACAAGTGGTCCGACCTATTCGTTTCTTATATTTTTTAATACGTCCAGTTAGAAATGCAATACAATCACTAGCTACAAAATAAATATTTTAGTGATCCCAGTCAAAATGTCACTAAAACTAACAAAAGTGTCGGTAAAAGAAAAATGCTTGTCAATAGAAAAAATGAAACTTTTATTTCTTATTAAAAAAGCGGTTTACCTACACATAAAAGTAACGTGGACAAAAGGTCGGGTAGCTAAAAACGTATATGATACAAAAACTATGGGTAATAAAATTTCAAGCTTTTAGTGATGCAACTTAAAATTTTGATTTTTACATGCACATTCTATAAAGTGCGGATCGATAAAGTGCGATGATGAAGTAGCGGGTTTATTGAATATTCATATCAAGATTTTTAAACTTGCATATCAAATCATAAGAAATTGGAGGGGTGTCCCACTTACTAATTGAATGGTTATTATCAGGATCGATTAACTATGAAGAGTTAATAAACACCTTAAGATCTAATTGATTATAGAAGTTACAGCGGATTAACACTATATCAATGTAATTAAGAACGATGAACTGTAAGAGCAATATGCGAAAATATTAAGAACACAGTTTCACAAAAAGCTTCAATGTATATTATCGATTAACAATACACACGTACGTTTACAATTCGTAAGGAACTATTTATAATAGTCCTTGAAGCTAAACTATTTACCCTAGTTATTCTAGGACTTGATTTACATCGAATAATAAAAGATATACATTGAATTACATTCTATAACTAACTCTACGAAGATCTCGGACTTGATATGCTTCCAAATCGTATACCAGTAGTAATCTGCAATCACCAGTAGTAAGTTTGCATCGTCAGTAGTAACTCTGGTGACCAGTAGTAAGTCCAAAACCAACGTCAGTAGTAATTACTATGATCAGTAGTATCTTCATTGTATGCATGATCAGTAGTAAGTTAGTCATAGTCTTCACCAGTATCAACTCATCAGTAGTAAGTAATTCTTCCCCATCAGTAACAACCATAGTATTCATCAGTATTAACTATGATCAGTACTAACTGCAGCATCAGTAATAAGTTGATCTGTGATCTGTTCCAACAATCTCCCCCTAAACTTATTGATTCTTTTTAATCACATAAGTTTCTTTTGTTCTTCCTCTTCTTTCTTTCTTTTCTCCAAAGTTCTTTGATTCTGTTGATGTATTTGTTCAATGATGTATTTGCTGTTTCTCTTTGTGAAATAATTCAATTTGTTCTGGAACATTACAGCATCATATGGTTTCATCATTGTGTTAGTGAATATCTGATACATAGTCTTTTCAGAATGTGGATATTCTTTTTCATATAAGTATAGCTCACATCTTTTGTGTGATTTTTCAAAGAAGTACATATTTGCAGTTGGAATCACATTCCAAGCATATACATTATCTGGATTTGTAAATTGTTCTGGGTAGTTGTCTGGATAAAATGCAGCATCAATCATTCTTGTTAAGTATCCAGCACCAGACTCTTTCCATGATTTCTTTGACATCCTTGGTTTTCCAATGATTAGAAGTTTAATAACATCACTTCTTGAGCAGGATCCAATCAATGGTAACCATCCAGTAAATCTTTGTACAATTTTGTCTTCCCTTACAATCTCTATAACATTGTTAGGCATAACTCTCCAATTGATGATTGGATTGTTCTGCAAGGGAGCAACAGGTACTTCAAGAACAGGAATGATTTGTTCTGTTTTTGATTTCTTTTTAGTACTCTGTTCTTGTGTAACAGCCTTTCTCTTCTTTGATTGGGGAGTTGAGGATTCACCAGTAGTTGATGTACTACCAGCTTTAAATAAACTTGGACTGATTGGAACTAGGGCTTTTGATTTCTTTGCTTCTTTTGCTTCTTGTTCAGCCAAATTCTTCTTCTTGGCAGCACAATATTTTTCAATAATGGTCATCTTCTTCATTCTGCCAAAGGACTTTGCATTGTGCCCTTTTGTTTTTAAAAATTCAATCATATTGGTCTTCTGTTCAAATACATCATCTGTTAATTCACTTTTAGTTCTCTTGCATTCAGATACCAGATCTTCAAGACATTTAATATGTTCTTCTTCAACTTTTCTAAGTCTTTTGAATTCTGCTTTTTGAGCTTCTATTTGAATGTCTTCTATTTGAACAGGTACTTGAACAGGAATTGCACTTTGAGCCTTCTTTTTCTTCTCATCAAGAGCTTGATACATAGCTACTTTCTCTAAGTATCTCTTGTGTTCTACCTTCCACCTTGATTGTTTATCAGATCTAACAAGATTGATTTTGTTCACCATGTAGTGACCTTGTGCTCTGTTAGGGTAATCTTCATCATAAATTTCTTTACCCTTTCTAATATGAGCTGAAGGTGGAGGTGGAATATATTTCATATCTGGCACACCACTGATTATTATTGAAGGAGAAAATAGTGTAAGTTCATTTTGTTGAAGTATTTTTGGATGTGGAGGAAGTGAGCACTCATCAACTTCAAACCAGTTCACATTATCATCAATGTCAGGTATGATAAGTGGTGGATCAGGTGTAGGTGGTTTGGTGATGATCTCAAATCGTTCTCTTTCAATTAGTTCTGGTAAAAGTAGTTCTTCCTCTTCAGTAGTAACCAAGGTAGTTACTACTGGTGTGACTTCAGGAGTTACTACTGATAGGGCATCAGTAGTGTTTGGTGCAATAATTTCCTCTTGTGGATTTACTACTGCTATGATATCAGTAGTAGGAGTTACTACTGGTATTTCTGTATGTTCATCGTTAGCAGGTACATCAGTAGTATCCATGTTTTCTGGGACTTCAACATTTTCCTGGCCTTCATCAACTTTAGTGTCTTTAAGATTGAGGAGAGAGGTTGCTGTTGCTGCAATTGATTCATCAATCATTGTTTGAATATTGTCCTTCTCCCCCTTAGTGAGCTCAACTGGTGGAGCCTCACTATTTTCAAGCTTCTTTTTCAATTTTCTTATAATTTTGGTTTGTTGATGAAGCCTGTGCTCATACAGTCTCATCCTTTTGTTGATTGTATTAATGTGCTTCTTGTAACGACCGGGCCAAGAAATCCCACCAATCAAAACGAACAACTTTCTAATAACTATCTAATTACAATTAACCATTCTAAACAGATAACAACTATACAAAATACAACAAACGGGCCAAGATCTCACTACCAACAAAGACTATGGATACAAACCAACTAACTACATAATTGGAATACAAAACTACCCAACTCCCACATACCTAAATATATGCCCGAAGTATAACCTCTAAGCCTCCGATCAACTTCAAGATCTTATATGCTTACTCTTATCTTTTCCGGTAAAAAGTTAGTCCACTAAACTAGGGGTGTTCAAAATCGGGTACCCGGATTTTCTGATACCCGGAATTCGGGTACCCGGATTTTCGGATAGTAATTTTTACTACCCGTATTTGGTACCCGGATTTCGGGTACCCGGATTTCGGGTACCCGGATTTTCGGGTACCCGAAATCCGGGTACCCGGTATCCGGAAAAAACAAAATATTCAAATATTTTTCGAATATTTTGCGTATATTTTCAGATATTTCGGGTATTTTTGAGATATTTCGGGTAATTTTCAAATATTTTGGGTATTTTTGGATATTTTGCGTATTTTCTCAAATATTTTGGGTATTTTTTTTGTATATTTTAGTATATTTTATGTATATTTTTCGTATATTTTTAATTTTCGGGTACTTTTTCGGGTATCGGGTATCCGAAAATCTTGAAAAACACTACCCGTATTTGGTACCCGGAATTCGGATACCCGGATTTCGGATATCCGGATTTTCGGATACCCGGATTTCGGATATCGGGTAATTTTTCGGATACCCGATTTTTCGGATATTTTTGAACACCCCTACACTAAACGGGTAAGCTACAACGAGCTTAGTGAGTTCATAAAGTACAAAATAATACTAGCATTATATACAAAACAAAGAAATAATAACATATAAAATGGTATAAATCTATTTAAGTAATTCATATTATAGCAAGTACACTTCAATGCATAACTGACCGAGAAGCTTTACATCTTAACATGAGATTTACCGAGAATCCGTCATAGCCGAGTATCAACACTTATCCGGGATCAACAAGAATCACTGAATGACTGACATTGAGAATACAACTATATCGCAAGAATCAACAAGAGTTTGCAAGATAATAAACACAATTGAGAACCAATCACCGAATCAACACTCCACGAGAATCATCACTTAACCACCGGAACCGATAGACAATACCGCATCATGAATCAATGAGATCTCAATACCATCCAAACGAATCAAAGTGCGTCATTCCCCCTTAGGCCATTAGGGAATGAGGCCGATGAAGGTGATCAAGGCACCCCTAACCGAGTCCATGATCCAGCTTCACCACCACGGTCCATACCACTCCTCCGCCAGGTACTCCCGCGTCCACCGCTCAACATATTACACAAAGTAATACTCAAGCCGCCGTGGGTCCTCACGAAACGAAATTATCTCTCAAGGAATTCGTACGGGAAACTCATATTCGATATCAAACGAAACAATAACAACGATGACTCCACGAGACCGGAACAATAGGATTATCACAACCCGAATCAATAAAAATGCATCTCATACTAGAGCAATCCAACCGAGACGTAACACAAGGAATTTATACGACATGAATCGATATCAAGTGAGACACTTCAAGGATATTCCATCAATCAAGACATCTATCAAAAGATTATATACAAGGCATACTACGAATAATCACTATATTCTTACAAGTCAATACACATAGCAAAAGTCTATTAATGAGTCAAACTTCATTTAATCATATTACAGTCAAATCACTAGAATTACCAATTCAATGTTCTAGGCATCGCATATGTGATAATAATAAACCAAATAACAATTAAACTCGTAGCATTTAAATATATAACTACTAGTATACAGTTGTACATAGATGAACTCACCTGGGATTAAGCAATTGCCAACACAAGCTAAGAACTTCTTTAATCAAAGTCCCAATGTCACCGGTCAATGAAGTCACCACAATCTCCCAATTGATTACCTATCACAATTATACACATCTCAACAACAATTCTAAACCATAATCATATCTAGGATAAACCTTAGTCATCAATTTCCCTAATTTGGTGATGAACCAAAACCATAGATCACCAATTACTCATACTTGCACATGATCACATACTAACTACAATCCTCATAGCTAAATACTCAGTTACACTAGAGTACCATCTAAATTTTCAGATTATAACTCAACTTTCAACTAGGGTTCTTGACCTAACAACTAAATATCTCAATTTCTACTCTTGCATGATGTTAGGGATGAAGAAATACCTTGGTTATCAACACAATTGATGAAAATCCTTTGATTTCTAGCCAAAATCTGCCCAAGATCACCATCTTTCGCTCAAAATCGCCCACACCCGACTAGAGAAAGTTCTGGAGAGAGTTTTTGCTGAAATGGGGAAAAATCCCGATTTTATGCCTAATCTGCACAAGATAGCGCCGCTATCTGCCCAAGATAGCGCCGCTATCTCGACCCAGCGCTAAATAGCGCCGCTATTTCCAGGGATAGCGCTGCTATCTCTAAATTTTTCGCGTTCCCCCCTTAGCTATTTCGAGTTGCTGTCCCCTTTTACACAAGATAGCGCCGCTATCTCTAAGATAGCGCCGCTATCTTCCAAAATACTGCAATTTCACATTTTCTTCCTTTTTGACCTATGCCACTTATCCAAATACCGAAAATACAGATTTTTGACCAACACTTTCAACCAACGTAACCTAACAACTCGTCATTTACCACCTATAATTAACTTAACAATTAAAATACTCAAAATTAGAACACGTATGTTACAATTACCTCCTCCTTTTGAGAATTTCGTCCCGAAATTAGGTTGACTTGAATGAAATAGAATTCCTTGATTTTATCATCTTTTCTTTCCTCAATTACCATTCCATCTATGAACATTTCATTCTTTTGTTTCCCTCTTGACAAACACTAGCTACATATTCCAATTTCTTAGCACATTTGACCTAGGTCCAAAAGAACCGTTTTGCCAAATATATCTACATTATTAACAATAAACATATGAAATACCTTCAATCAACAAATAGCTTCCATATTACTCGATCACTCAAACAAGTCAAAAATTCATATGAATTGCAATTCTTTAATTCATACCATGGTCAAAATCAGACACTTATTTTATATGTAAAACCAAGACTACCTTCATTGACCAATTCACATTTAACCAAATTATTACTCAAACGGGTCAAACCCATACTATTTCAAAATTTAATATGTAACGAGTTACATTTTAGCCATACCAATACGCATATAATGACAGATTCATGTTTAACCGTTCCTTCCTTAAAACAGGCCAAATTCTTAATATTATTATCATTAAAAATTTAACAATTAACTTAACAAATATGGTATTCATTAATTACATACCTCTTTCAATTTCTTCATATTCTTAATCATATTGACTTTGACTTCAGTCAATATCAGTCAAAGGAGCCATTTCATCGAGTGTATTCAAACTTCCCTTCCATTCTTTTCTAGGTAAAAATCGATCTCCCATGACAATTCCCTAGGACTAATTCCAATTACGCCACCGGTATCCATACTTTTCATTCATTACATGAGATTAGTCGGCATTCCTTTAACTAAATTTCATCACATGATCCTTTGCTTCAGACTCTTACCCTGCATTAAACTCATTTCAATCTTTTGACATTGTTAAACTATTCATTAATATTAAAGTAAACCGCAATCTATAAAGTCATCTCGGTTAGTAGTTAACCATTTGTCATGCCTGAATTGATAATTACATTACAAGGCTTAGATACAAAATACAGTTCCTTCATAATTCTTACTTATAAACATATTCATTAACCTTGAATCTTGTGCTATTTCTAGTACATTACCAATTTTAAATATCCATAACCGATTACTACACACTTCCCCACTATCAATAACTTTGTTCCCAAACTATTCCTCAGACCAGATCAAATTTTATGTCATTTAACAAATTCTCAATTCATATTATTCCCAAAGTCAAAGTTGGATCTCATATACATGGTCAAAACTTCATACCATAACCAATTACTTGTTCTATATTCATAGCCAATACTTTATATTGATTCAAGTTCAATATTTAACTAATTATTTCACAATTGAATCCAAATGCATGATACTGAAATTTATGTTAAACTAATTGCATTATAACCACCTCAATATCCACATTATATTCAGTTCATACTAATTAAGTTCCAGTTTAGTCAACATCTACTAACATGATCAAAATCCAACCTCATATTATGATTAATCTTATCATAGTTCCTAGCTCATCCAAGTTCCACGCTTCAACATTCTTTTAGTTTTATTATTCTCGGGTTTCAAGTTTTACTCATAGCCTAACTAACTCGTCGAGGGTATCAATATCATCTCCGTATACAATATCCATTCTACATCACTAACTCATTTATAGGAAAAGAATTACCACTTACAAGAACCAATTTATTCATTAATTCACCATTCTATTTTCACCCTACACTTACTCGGGTTATTCCCTTTCAACCAAATTTCGGTCCATCTTTTCTAAAACACATAAGGTTGTCTATATACTTCATTACCTAATCTGTTCCAATAATAATGTTTAAACTTGACAAATTCCATGAACCCTAGATCAATATAGAATTTGTGGTCATTAATTTCCAATACTTAAATCCTCATATCCTTTGTGACCATTAAAGTTTCACTTTTCATAACATCAATATATATAACAGATTCATTATCGGATAAGAAAACCATATTAAAGATCAAACGAATCTAGTAACACACAATAAATCAGATTCTTCATAATCAAACAATCTACAAACGATTAGAGTATTAACAAGAAATGTACCAATTTTGACGTTAGCATCCTCGTAAGCTTCCTCAGAGGTATTTGAACACACAACCTCTTGCCTTAGGAACCTCCTCCTTTCGCTTAGAGTACCCGTCACAAAATACTGATGAACCAAAGTTTCATTTTCGGCGACTTGTTAGAAAGAGTAGAGTATTGACACTTTCGGTATCCCAACTTTCCGTAAGACTAATAATTACATCCTTGTACGGACAGCTAAACCTTTTATGTCCGTTTTCACCACAACCCTAACACTTCAAGGTTCTTGATAATTCTCACATCGTCCATTATAATTTCTACTACAATGTCGACGTTTACAGGTTGCACCCGACTACAAAATTATCAAAGTTATACACATAATATATTATTTCACATAGACCTTACTTATACCTGTTTCGAAAAGAACTGACACTGAACTGCGGGGGAAATTGAATTGTTTCATTTTATAACGTTTTGGTTCAAGAATCAACACTCTACTTGGGTTCAAATCATACTCACCCTTCCGAACACATTCAACAACTTTCGCGACAAAGGAATATCATATTTGCTAGCACAATCTTAATTTTCATATCTAAACCTTCCACAAGCACTTACACTTTCTTTACTCCATTTTGGGATGAATTTTGTGGCAAATTGTGCCTCCGGATTAAACAGCGTTTAATATTCGTCTAACAACATTGTTCCTAATCTAATTTCCAAGAATTCTTTCTCAATCCTTGTTCTCATCTCACTAGAACTATATTGATCAAGAAAACGAACTATAAACGATTACCAAATCATATGATCCTCTTCTTCCTCGCTTAATATTTTATACAAACTATTCATCAGGTCAACGCCTTTCCTGAAAGCCTAGCGGTCACATAACATTTTGATCTTCCCCGTGGACATGAGATACATAGAATACCTTGTCTGTGTTTTCAATACTCAACGCCTCCACAGGATCAGGCACACCCGTAAATTCGATAGCTCCACTACTACAAAAGGTTTTAAAGGATACTGCCCCAGATTTCTTACTTAAAGATTCAATCACCACATTAGCCTTCAACTTACTTTTCTCGCATTTTCTAAGTTATTCAAACATAGAATGAACCGTATTAACAATTCTACTCATCAATCTCTCTTCACAACAAACACTTGTTCCACTTCCATTTAACAAAGTTGTTTCATGCCTCAAGATAAGCATAAAATTCCTCTTATTCAGAAACCCCATGATCACATTTACCACATCTTTGATCCATGATTTACCGAAATTTAGGTCCACACAATTATATCATTAATCATACCATTTCCTATTGATAACCCTTTACCCATTTTCTAGACTTAAACCTATGGTTTGTATCCATCCTAAACCCATAATCCATACACTTCCACCATCAACACCTAAGTTTGAGTCTAAGCACCACAATGATACCTAGTTCACTCAAACTAATGCTCTGATACCATATTGTAACGACCGGGCCAAGAAATCCCACCAATCAAAACGAACAACTTTCTAATAACTATCTAATTACAATTAACCATTCTAAACAGATAACAACTATACAAAATACAACAAACGGGCCAAGATCTCACTACCAACAAAGACTATGGATACAAACCAACTAACTACATAATTGGAATACAAAACTACCCAGCTCCCACATACCTAAATATATGCCCGAAGTATAACCTCTAAGCCTCCGATCAACTTCAAGATCTTATATGCTTACTCTTATCTTTTCCTGTAAAAAGTAGTCCACTAAACGGGTAAGCTACAACGAGCTTAGTGAGTTCATAAAGTACAAAATAATACTAGCATTATATACAAAACAAAGAAATAATAACATATAAAATGGTATAAATCTATTTAAGTAATTCATATTATAGCAAGTACACTTCAATGCATAACTGACCGAGAAGCTTTACATCTTAACATGAGATTTACCGAGAATCCGTCATAGCCGAGTATCAACACTTATCCGGGATCAACAAGAATCACTGAATGACTGACATTGAGAATACAACTATATCGCAAGAATCAACAAGAGTTTGCAAGATAATAAACACAATTGAGAACCAATCACCGAATCAACACTCCACGAGAATCATCACTTAACCACCGGAACCGATAGACAATACCGCATCATGAATCAATGAGATCTCAATACCATCCAAACGAATCAAAGTGCGTCATTCCCCCTTAGGCCATTAGGGGATGAGGCCGATGAAGGTGATCAAGGCACCCCTAACCGAGTCCATGATCCAGCTTCACCACCACGGTCCATACCACTCCTCCGCCAGGTACTCCCGCGTCCACCGCTCAACATATTACACAAAGTAATACTCAAGCCGCCGTGGGTCCTCACGAAACGAAATTATCTCTCAAGGAATTCGTACGGGAAACTCATATTCGATATCAAACGAAACAATAACAACGATGACTCCACGAGACCGGAACAATAGGATTATCACAACCCGAATCAATAAAAATGCATCTCATACTAGAGCAATCCAACCGAGACGTAACACAAGGAATTTATACGACATGAATCGATATCAAGTGAGACACTTCAAGGATATTCCATCAATCAAGACATCTATCAAAAGATTATATACAAGGCATACTACGAATAATCACTATATTCTTACAAGTCAATACACATAGCAAAAGTCTATTAATGAGTCAAACTTCATTTAATCATATTACAGTCAAATCACTAGAATTACCAATTCAATGTTCTAGGCATCGCATATGTGATAATAATAAACCAAATAACAATTAAACTCGTAGCATTTAAATATATAACTACTAGTATACAGTTGTACATAGATGAACTCACCTGGGATTAAGCAATTGCCAACACAAGCTATGAACTTCTTTAATCAAAATCCCAATGTCACCGGTCAATGAAGTCACCACAATCTCCCAATTGATTACCTATCACAATTATACACATCTCAACAACAATTCTAAACCATAATCATATCTAGGATAAACCTTAGTCATCAATTTCCCTAATTTGGTGATGAACCAAAACCCTAGATCACCAATTACTCATACTTGCACATGATCACATACTAACTACAATCCTCATAGCTAAATACTCAGTTACACTAGAGTACCATCTAAATTTTCAGATTATAACTCAACTTTCAACTAGGGTTCTTGACCTAACAACTAAATATCTCAATTTCTACTCTTGCATGATGTTAGGGATGAAGAAATACCTTGGTTATCAACACAATTGATGAAAATCCTTTGATTTCTAGCCAAAATCTGCCCAAGATCACCATCTTTCGCTCAAAATCGCCCACACCCGACTAGAGAAAGTTCTGGAGAGAGTTTTTGCTGAAATGGGGAAAAATCCCGATTTTATGCCTAATCTGCACAAGATAGCGCCGCTATCTGCCCAAGATAGCGCCGCTATCTCGACCCCGCGCTAAATAGCGCCGCTATTTCCAGGGATAGCGCCGCTATCTCTAAATTTTTCGCGTTTCCCCCTTAGCTATTTCGAGTTGATGTCCCCTTTTACACAAGATAGCGCCGCTATCTCTAAGATAGCGCCGCTATCTTCCAAAATACTGCAATTTCACATTTTTCTTCCTTTTTGACCTATGCCACTTATCCAAATACCGAAAATACAGATTTTTGACCAACACTTTCAACCAACGTAACCTAACAACTCGTCATTTACCACCTATAATTAACTTAACAATTAAAATACTCAAAATTAGAACACGTATGTTACACTTCTTCATCACTGTTATTGTTTTTCCTTGATTGGTAAGATATTTAAGGCAGTCTTATACATTGGATTCAAGGTATCCCAACATATCCGTCAATTGAGTTTGTTTAATACTGCCCTCACTCCATCTAGCAAGATCATCGGGCTCACTAACAGGTACATTGGCTTTGAGGTTTTCCATCCTTTCCGTCAATTCAATGGTTTCAGGTCTACCCTCATCACTTCTAGGTGATGAAATGGGTTGTTTGGACACTCTCTTCTTCCTAGAAGAAGCAGTAGTGCCCCCCTTGTGGTTTCTTGGCACCGGGGTCCTCTAAGTAATTCCTCAAAAGAGTCATCACTCAGAGTTGCCGAGGTTTGGGTCTTAGTGATGTTTTCATTGTCCTGTTCACCCACCTTTGGGGCATTAGTAGTGAAAGCCCTCGCCTCATGTCCTCTCTCCTCCTTGGAGGACAACTCTTGGAGCCTGGGGTGTGACTCAATTTGTCCCCTGGTGTCCTTGAAGGAAGTTTTCTTCCTTTTATAAGTTGTGGAAATATTTTGGGTTTTATTTGGTAGGTCTTCCACAGAGTGAAGAGTAGCACTCTGCAGATTTATTTCAAGTTCCTGGGACACATTCAGGACTTCTATTTGTGTGGGTGATTGAGTGACTATTTGGGGTGGTGTTTGGGCTGCATTTGGGGGTGATGGAGTGGGTTGAGGTTCAATTTGGGTTGTATCTATGATTGAACCCTCTCCAAGTTGTGGTTGATCTTTGATCATATTAGGAAACAGAGGGGTTTCCTTGCCCGAAAATTTAAACTGTTTTCTCATATTAGAGAAAACTTTCTTGTTCAACTCAGGAATTATAAAAATGCTTTTGGGAGTTGACAAGTTTTGTAATTCACAGTTTAAGATATGTTGAAGAAATCTGGGATACATTAAAAATTTTGAAGCACTAAGATTTCCCAACATACCTTCAAAAATCATATTTGAAAAATTAAATACTTGGTCTGTGCATAAGCAAACAACAGCATATGCTATTGATTTGTTAAACTCATTCCAGGTACTTCCTTTAGGAGAAATACAATGTTGAATGTTATGTACAAGAAATTTCCATTGTGGGGAGAGAAGACCTTTTTGAAAAGTTACTATGTCAAGTCTTCCCTCATAACCCATTTTATTTAAAATTTCAACAATGTATTCCTTAGGAAGTGAAAACATACCTGCATCATCATGTAGTTGTAGATGGTGTCGAATAGATTGTTCAGTTATTGTGACTGTTTTGCCATCCACTGTTGATTTGATCATAGACATAGTTGATCCTTCTGTTCTTTCAGCATTAGTCCAGAAATCAACCAAATGTTGTTGATATGCTTTCGGTTTGACAGTTAAAGCAAACTTTATATAAGAATTTTTCAAGAAATTGACTATCGGATGAAAATCTTTTGTTCCGTCTGGATTCTTTAAAAATGCACACATGTTGTGAAACTCTGAGTATTTAAGATCTGTTTGAACATCGAGAGATTGTAGAGTTGCCATTGTTGTTGATTTTGAGAAGTTTGGATCGTTTGATTTGTGAGAGACAAGTAAGAATTTTGTTACTGGTGCAGGGTTTATGATCGTAAGTTAGGGTTTATCGAGAGGATTTAGCAAATCGATGTGAGGATAATGCTAAACTAATCGACTTCAGCTATTTATATCTTACGATTCATCCTGCAGAAATACTAAATTGTCCTTCGAATCATAACACAACGGCTAATTTCATGAGGGTTAGTTTGGTAATTTGATAGTTGAAAGACCAGTAGTAAATTAAATGCCAGTAAGAAAACGTCAGTAGTATCTAAGAACATCAGTAGTAACTAAGGATTTTGGTATCAGTAGTAACTATAGACATCAGTAGAAACCACTAACACACACAACCAGTAGTATATGTGGATACCAGTAGTACTGTCTTACCAGTAGTATTTATGTGAACTTAATACATACCAGTAGTAGTGAACTACCAGTAGTATTTTGTGCACATGCCTACACACCAGTAATGCAGATCTACCAGTAGTAAAACACTTAAACAAATAAATAACTTTTTACAACAAAAACTTTACACATGATTTTGAGAGATTTAATTTATTAAAATCATTCCAATACTGCTAACCAAGAAGTTGAATCTTCCTACATCAAATGCTTTTGTAAAAAGATCTGCTAATTGATCATCAGTATGAATTTTAACTACTTTGATTAATTTCTTTTCATTGCAATCTCTTATAAAATGAAATCTTATTTCAATGTGTTTAGTTTTAGAGTGTTTTACTGGATTGTTCACAATACTAATAGCACTTTGATTATCAATAAAAATAGGAGTTTTAAGGATAGAGATACCAAAGTCTAGAAGCTGGTTTTGGATCCACATTACTTGAGCACAACAAGCAGATGCGGCTACATACTCTTCTTCAGCAGTTGATGTTGATACATTTGTTTGTTTCTTGCATTGCCATGACACCAGTCTTGATCCAAAGAATTGACATCCACCAGTAGTGGACTTTCTATCTTGACATTCACCTCCATAGTCACTATCTGTGTAGGCTATGAGTTCAAAGGGTGAATCATGTGGATACCATAGACCAAGTGATGGTTTGCCTTTCAAGTATCTGATTATTCTTTTGATAGTCTGCAAGTGTAGTTCTTTAGGTCTTGCTTGATATCTTGCACATACACAAACACTGTACATAATGTCAGGTCTTGATGCAGTTAAGTACATCAAAGAGCCTATCATTGATCTATATAAGTGTTCATCTACATCCTCCCCCTCAGCATCAGGATGTAGGTGTTTGTGTGTTTCCATTGGTGTACTTTCACTTTTGCAGTCTTTCATATCAAACTTCTCCAAGATGTCTTTAACATATTTTGATTGATTTATCAAAATACCATCTGTTCTTTGATTTACTTGGAGTCCAAGGAAGAAGTTCATTGGACCCATGGAACTCATCTTGAATTTTATTTGCATGAGATTTTCAAACTCTTTACATAATAATCATTTGTTGAACCAAAAATGATATCATCTACATAAATTTGCACCAGTAGTATATCATTCTTGACTTTTCTTGTAAACAGAGTTTTGTCAATTGCTCCTCTTTTGAAGTCATTCTTCAGTAAGTATGATGATAATGTATCATACCATGCTCTTGGTGCCTGATGTAGGCCATATAGGGCTTTGTCTAGTTTGAATACATAATCACCATGTTTTGGATCTTCAAAACCTGGAGGTTGGCAGACATATACTTCTTCTTCAATTTTCCCATATAGGAAGGCACTCTTTACATCCATTTGATAGACTTTAAACTTCTTGTATGAAGCATATGCTAAGAATATCCTAATTGCTTCAATTCTAGCAACAGGAGCATATACTTCATCATAGTCTATTCCTTCTTCTTGAGTGTATCCTTGGGCTACAAGTCTGGCTTTGTTCTTGATCACTATACCTCTTTCATCTTTCTTGTTTCTAAAGATCCACCTTGTTCCAATGGCTCTTTTTCCTTTGGGTAGAGGTACAAGTGTCCAGACAGCTTGTAATTTGAATTGAAGGAGTTCTTCTTGCATTGCCTCAATCCAGTTTGAATCCTTCATTGCTTGTTGAATCTTCTTTGGTTCATCCTGAGACAGAAAACATTCAAACATACATTCATTAGCAATTAAACTTATATTACACATGTTTGTAGTTAGGCTCTTATGTAATTTGCTTCTTGTCTGCATGCTTGAGTTCACATCACTAAGGACTTGATCCAGAGGATGATTCTTTTCAGTTCTTGTGACATGAACTTTATCAGCACATAGTTGGTTTTCAAGATTGGACTCATTTGGCTCAGGAGATTGTTCCTCTTGAGGTTCTTCATTGTCATTGGTATTTGGTTCATCATCATTTGCTGGTTCATAGTTACTACTGGGATCAATAGTGTTTAGGTTGTTACTGGGATCAGTAGTGTTTAGAGAATTTAGGTTATTGCTAGGACCAGTAGTATTTTGAGTACTATTACTAGTCTCAGTAGTATTTGAATTACTACTGTCCTCATTGTCTGAATCACTACTGCTTCCAGAATTTGAGTTATTACTGTCCTCAGTATTAACTGTGGGAACAGTATCAACTACTATGTATCTCATCTCTTCTTGACCAGTATTGAAAGATGATGTTCCTTCATTTTGAGTATGACTATTTGAATCACCTGCATTTAAATTCATGTTAGTGTTAAAGGATTTGGTTAGATTGTCTATGTTAAATAGCCAATCTGGACCATTTCCTTGTTCATTTGGAACATTTTCATTAAAGGATACATTGATGCTTTCTTCAATTATCCTTAATCTTTTGTTGAACACTCTGTATGATTTGCTTTGAGTAGAGTATCCCACAAAGATTCCATCATCAGCTTTGCAGTCAAACTTACCAATTTGTTCTCTTGTAATCAGAATAGTACAAGGACAACCAAATGATTTTAAAAAACTTATAGAGGGTTTTCTTTTGTTAAAAAGTTCATATGGTGTTTTGTAGTGTGGCTTAACTATTAATACTCTGTTCTGTACATAACAGGCAGTATTAACAGCTTCAGCCCAGAAAGTGATTGGTAATTTTGAGTCTGCTAACATTGATCTTGCTGCTTCAATGATGGTTCTATTTCTTCGTTCAGCTACACCATTTTGTTGAGGAGTTCTAGGTGAGCTGTATTGCCTGTCAATACCTTTAAGATCACAAAAGTTAATTAGGTTAGTATTTTTAAATTCTGTGCCATTATCACATCTTATGGCTTTAACTTTTTGATCAGATGTGTTCTCCAGTTTGACAATTAAGTTCTTGATGAGTTCACTTGTTTCATCTTTTGTCCTGAGAAAGAAAACCCATGTATATCTGGAAAAGTCATCAGTAATAACAAGACAATATTGTTTCTTTCCAATACTCATTACATTTGTAGGTCCAAAAAGGTCCATATGTAAGAGTTGTAAAGGAACAGAAATAGAGTTGACAATTTTGGACTTATGAGAAGACTTGTGTTGTTTACCTTTTAGGCATGCAACACAGTGACGATCACACATGAATTGTTTTTGTGGTAGTCCAATTATCAAATTCTTTCTTACTAAGTTGTTCATGTTTTTAAAGTTTGTGTGACACATCCTTCTATGCCAAAGTTCTGATTCAGTGGTGTTTGCCTTGGATATAAAACAGTTGACCTCATTTGAAGAAATGAGTTCTCCCCCTATATCCAGGCAATACACATTGTTTCTCCTTGGAGTTCTTAAAACTACATATTTTTCATCTAAAACAAAATCAGGAGAAAGAATGATGCACTCAATGTCTGTGAAAAGAATCTTGTTCTTTTTATCACATACTTGAGACACACTGACAAGATTGTATTTTAGCTCAGCTACATAAAATACATCATCAAAAGTAATCTTACCATTTGTAACTGTACATTTCCCTGAAATCTTACCTCCCTTTGGATTCTCACCAAAGGCCACATATCCTCCATCAAATAACTTGAAATCTTTAAGAATTTGCAGATTTCCAGTCATGTGCCTTGAGCATCCACTATCAATATGCCATGTTCTACCTTCTTCAGGGATCTGAATGCTCTGCACAAGTAAGTAAATGATCAGTTAAGTTTGGGAACCCAAGCTTTATATGTCTTGGGTTCATCCTTTGAGAAATTAGATTTAGAACAGTTAACTTTAAACATTTTTGGTACCCATACCTTTTTGGTACTGGTGTTCTGTTTTACTACTGCCCTTTTGGATTTTTTTGAGTTTACTACTGATCTTGGTATATATCCATTGTTTTTAGCTTTTGAATACTTTACTACTGATGGACCAGTAGTATTTGGGTACTTACCATGTTTAGAATGACCAGTAGTATTTTGAGCAAATGGTTTTGTAGCAGTAGTATTTTTAAAAATAGGGTTTTTACCAGTAGTGTTTTGGTACTGGTGTCTAACAGCATGATAATTAGGTTTAACATCAGTAGTAAACCTGTTAAAGTTTCTACTGGTGCTGGAAACATGAAAGTATTGTTTATTTTGATTTGTTTTTCCATTATTTTTGAAGTAATTGATGTTCTTAGGGCTTGCAACTCTTTTATTTTGCACAAATCTTGGTGCATTTCTTCCAAATCTTGGTGTTTCAATTTTTTGAGATTTTATTTTATTTACTACTGATGGACCAGTAGTATCTTTTAGTTTCTGTGTTTTTGCTTTTTCTTTAGAATTTTTAAATTCTTTAAACTCTTTACAGTTAATTGGATTGAAGTGACAATCCTTTGGTAAGTGGTTGACTTTGTTGCACATAACACATCTTAGTTTCTTATTTTTAGCACCTTCAGGTTTTCTTTGATCTAAGAGTTGATTTTTATTTCTTTCATTTCCTCTTCTTAAAATTTGTGGTATATTTTATGCAATATATTTAGGAGATTCTTCTTCACTTTGTGCTGTGTGAAAGCTTGTATCAATTGAGTTTGTAGATTCAGTTTGAAAAATTTTGAATTCAATTGAGTCTGTAGTTTGATCATCATCAGAAGAATCATTTGATTCAGATGTTTCATTATTAGATTCAGTTTGATTTTCACTTTTTAATTCATTTATGATTCTTTCTGAACTATCTTTAAGTGGAGGGATGAATTTATATGGAGGTGGTACAGCATGATATCCCACTCCATGCACAACTTTTTCAGTTGTTTGATTACTTGTTAGTTCATTTACAATTTGAGAGCTTCTTTCAAAATTTTTAATGGTTAATTTGTTTTGCTCCAATTCCATTTGAAATTCTTCTAATTTGATTAAAGTTTCTTTTAATTTTAACTCAAGATGTTCTTTTTCATAGGTAGTTTGTAGCAATTCTTCTTTTATCTTTTGATCAGTTATTTTATAAATTTTAATTTGATTTTCAAGATCAGCTATACACCCATTATATTCAATTCTTCTGTTTCTGTTTAGAATCATCTCTGCAAGTGTTTCTTTATTTAGTTTTTCTAAATCTTTGTAAGCTTTAATACATTCAGGAGTGCAAGATTTAGAAGTTACCTTAGTAGGAGAGTCAGTGAAGGCCATGAGAGCTTGATTATGTGCATGCTCCTCTGCTTGAAAGCTCCAGTCATAGCCTTGTCCTTGTCGTGAAACAAGAGCAGTTGAGTTTGATCTTTTGTCTGGCTGAGGACATTCTTTAGCAAAGTGTCCAAGGTTGTTACAGTTGTAACATTTGACTTTAGTCTTGTCAAATCCAGCCTTGTCACCTTTGTTGAAGTTTAAGTTTGTTCTTCCAGTCCGCTTCAAGAACCTTTTGGTTCTAAGGCTTAGCATAGCCATCTGCCATTTAAGATCCATCTCTTCAAGATCATCAGGATTCAGTTGTTCCAAATCATCACTAATTAGTGCAGTATGCACATGACTAGTGAAGAAGGATTCTCTTGCAGCATCTTCACAATCTGCAGCCTTTGCAGTTTCCTGACCTGTTCCTGTGCTAGACACAAAGGCAGCATTGTTTGAAGACAAATTAGGAGTTTTAGAACTTACCTCAGATTCAAACACCCTAAGTTCATTGTATAATTCGTCCAGCTCCTTTTCTTCCAAAGCATCACCTTGTCTATATATGACTGTGTACATAGACCATTCTTCTCCAAGAGATCTGAGAAATTTTCTATTGACATCATCATTGTCAGGTTTTACACCAACTTGATTCAATTCACCAATGAGTTTGTTGAATCTATCAAAGGTTTGAGATAGAGATTCATTCTTTTGGCCTTTGAAGTTTTCAAAGTCCTGCTTCAGTACAGACTTCATGTTTCTTTTGGTGCTTTTAGTGCCAACAAATCTCTTTTCCAGTGCTTGCCACAACAGCTTTGCATCATCATATTCAACAAAGAGATGTTGATAGTCATTAGGAATGGCCAGAAGAAGAGTGCTTAGAGCTTTGAGTTCGATTCCTCTGTCTTTCTTTTCCTTTTCACACTTCAGTTTGTCTGCTTCAGTTGCAGAACTTGTTGCTTGACCCGGAACAGTTTTGTTTCCTTCTACAACGACTTCCCACATGGAGTAATCAGTAATAAGCATGTATTGCTTAATATGATTCTTCCACATCCCAAAGTTATTGGGAGTGAGTATAGGGATTTTATTAGCTTGAGTACTTTCATTGTTATCAGTCATGATTAACAATTAGTGTGTTTTAAAAGATTAAAACTTTTTGTTGTTCTTAAAATTCGTAGATCTAGAACCAATAAGCTCTGATACCACTTGTCAGGATCGATTAACTATGAAGAGTTAATAAACACCTTAAGATCTAATTGATTATAGAAGTTACAGCGGATTAACACTATATCAATGTAATTAAGAACGATGAACTGTAAGAGCAATATGCGAAAATATTAAGAACACAGTTTCACAAAAAGCTTCAATGTATATTATCGATTAACAATACACACGTACGTTTACAATTCGTAAGGAACTATTTATAATAGTCCTTGAAGCTAAACTATTTACCCTAGTTATTCTAGGACTTGATTTACATCGAATAATAAAAGATATACATTGAATTACATTCTATAACTAACTCTACGAAGATCTCGGACTTGATATGCTTCCAAATCGTATACCAGTAGTAATCTGCAATCACCAGTAGTAAATTTGCATCGTCAGTAGTAACTCTGGTTACCAGTAGTAAGTCCAAAACCAACGTCAGTAGGAATTACTATGATCAGTAGTATCTTCATTGTATGCATGATCAGTAGTAAGTTAGTCATAGTCTTCACCAGTATCAACTCATCAGTAGTAAGTAATTCTGCCCCATCAGTAATAACCATAGTATTCATCAGTATTAACTATGATCAGTACTAACTGCAACATCAGTAATAAGTTGATCTGTGATCTGTTCCAACAGTTATGGTGCCCAAACTTTACTAGAGGGAAACGACGCAAATTTCAATAATTATCGCATGTAGACCCATTAATTGTCACACGAAAATCATCAAGTGGGTAGTGAAGCATCAAGTTGATTAAACATTAATTGGTGCTTTTGCAACCACGCATATGTAACAATGTAATGGCTGAGCAGTTGTTCATGTCTTTTAATACATTTCAATATATTTACTTATTTTTGGGCTTATGAGTTAATTGAACTAATAATTAAGTTTATAAGCTTATAAGTCTAAAAAAATAAGTTCACTGACTTTTTTAATTTTTCAATAAATCAATAAGTTCAGACAATAAGCTGAAACTAACACCCCTAAAACTAAATTATATCTTATGTTACTTGAGAAACGTTCAAGGGATTCTATCATTTTTTACAAATTCTGAGGAACAAATTTCAACCATTGATCACTAATATCTAATGGTCAAGATTAATCACATATTTTATATATGAAGGGGTATTTTAGCCGTGCACATATTACCCGAAACCGAAACCGAAACCGAAACCGGTACCCGAACCGCAACCGAAACCGGTCAACACCGGTTTTGAGCGTAACCGGTTCGGTTTCTCAGTAACCGACCGGTTACACCATTTCGACCAAAAAACCGGCAGAAACCGGTTTCTGATAACCGGTTTCCGGTTATTACCGTTAAAACCGGTTTTATAACCGGTTCGTAACCGGTTTTCGCTTGAAATATGCAGAACTCGATCAGACCGTTAAATAACGGTCATATGACCGTTAGGAGCGGATTTTTGACCGTTTGGGGTGTTTTTTTGGACCATTTTGCCCCCTAAACTCCCCTATAAATACATATCTTGCATTTGGTTAAAATCACAACTTCAAAACACCCAAAAACACTCTCCAAACACTTTCGAATAGCAAAAAACGTCATAATGTCGCACCCAAACCAAAGCCAAAGTAGTCAAGATTTCACCGGCGTTGGTTCTACAAATGAAGAAACGGCAAGTATTGTTAGAGTTTTGCCAACTACACGAGTTCCCGAACTTTTTGGTCCAAATGGGTCGTTCGACATCGTGGAGTTAAGCAATGGTCAAGTTAAGGCGCATTGTAGAAATTGTGGTCAATTCATGGGAGCTAGTTCCAACTCGACGATGAGGACACGTGCTTCTTCAAGTTCGTTTGCCCCAATTTTTGGTGATGTTGATGTTCCCACCGACCCATTAGCCCATTTATTTAATACTATAAGAGAGGAAACAACTAAACGGCAAAGGAGTGAGAGTAGTGAAGAATCCGCTAATGGCGAATTGTCGAGATATACGAAAACAAACTTTTTAGGCAATATGACCACTCGAGAAATCGAACATTTTGATATATTGGCTTGGTGGAAAGAAAGGGAGCCTCAATTCCCCATTCTAAGCGCCATGGCCAGAGATTTACTAAGTGTCCAAGCTTCTACGGTAGCTTCGGAATCGGCTTTTTCTCTTAGTGGCAGGATATTATCTATTAGGAGAACAAGACTCACGCCGACGTCTTTGGAGATGTGTATTTGCTTGAAGGATCACTTGGATGCGGCGGACCGGATTCAAGACAAACAAAAGCTAGAGAAGGAACTTGACGTTGAAGAAGAACTTCTCGACATGGAAGTTGCTCAAGGTCTTACAACCTCACTTTCCGATGAAGATATAGCTCAAGAAGGTGAATCGTCCCGAGCATCTAGCTCCGATGGTTATGAGTATGAAGATAATGACCCACAAGAAGATAGCGATTAGCGACGAAGAGTGAAGAAGATTTGTAGTTTAATCGTATTTTTAGTGGTAAATCTCGAATCTCGATGATTTTAACGTTTCTATGCTTTCGAACTTTCGTATTTTTATGTTTAATTATGTGTACTTGAATGTTTTTAACGTTTCTATGCTTAATGAAAGTTTGTGTTTTGCTAAAACGTTTAATGGTTGTGTTTGATATCGAATTGCGGCAAAAAAAATGGGTATTATAGTGTAACCGGTCAAAACCGGTTTTTTTACCGGTTAGTAACCGAACCGGTTACTAACCGAACCGGTAACCGGTTACACCTGTTGGGGTTTTCAAAGGTGGAAACCGGTTACTAACCGAACCGGTTTTTGGCATAACCGGTTATTACGAGCGTTGACCAAAACCGGTTACGGTCAAACCCGAAACCGGTTTTTGGCCTAACCGGTTTTTGCACATCTCTAGGGTATTTTAGTCATTTGGCACTTAAAAAAATTGAATTTTATTATTATTATTATTAATTTTTTTTATTTTTTTCGCTAAAAAACAATATTTATTGATAATTACGTGTAGTACTTAATCACATGTGATTTTAGTGTAAAACCACATGTGATTGTATATTTAGTTATATTTCATGTTTTAGTTCAATCACATGTGATTCAGTACGCAATCACATGTGATTCCATATGAAATCACATTATGTGTTATTAATGAAAAAATAATAATTTTTTTTATTAAAAATAATAAAATTTTCTATAAAAAAATCAAAAATAAAAAAAATTCTAAAATAAAAATAAATAAAATAAATATTTATTTTTTTCAAATGACCAAAATACCCCTCAATGTATAAAATATGTAATTTACCATGACCATTAGATCTTACTGATCAATGGTTGAGATTCGTTCCTCAAGACTTCGTAAAAGTAATGGATCTTCTTGAACGCAACTGTAACACCTCAATTTTTAAAACAAAACATTTGCCAAAACATATCATTTTATAAATAGAAGAACCATTCCCAAAAGTACGGATTACAAAACTTTTGGTATGAAATCAGAGTATAAAGTTTCTGTGTTACAAAATATATCAAAACCAAAGCTAAGCACAAATCCGCTCTAAAGCTCTTCTATTCTAGGCACCGCACATCTCAATCCATGCGTACTTATAACTTCGGTCCCGAACCTGAGTACATAGCAAAAACAACAAGGAGTACGTGAGACACAAAAATGTCTCGTGAGCTACATGGGTTTAGACCCCGATAAAACAAACAAGTATCACATTATATATAAACACACACACACACACACACACACATATATATATATATATATATATATATATATATATATATATATATATATATATATATATATATATATATATATATATATATATATATATATATATATATATATATATATATATATATATATATATATATATAATCATCATACGTCTAGTCACCCTATTGTGACCCTATCGGTTTTGCTCTGCTAGCAATCGAAACTAGTTATTTGGAACATCTCCAAGTAACCCATCATCTCACGTACTTATTAATCGGGGATCCCCCGCCTTAATAAGCCTTATGATAACGGCAAGAGGGAATCGCCCAATCTACCGTTACCCGACTTCTAGTCGGATCATGTCCGGTAGCAAGCCTCCTATCACATGATGGTCCATGGGTCGACGCCCAATCCGCCCCATCCAAAGTGACCGGGGATCCCCGAATCACCGCCAATCTATCACTCATCATAACTTCTCGAGTTATTCCATCTAAGCCCTTGGCTATCTCGTCAATCATCAAACAAGTTAGTTTTAATATTCATAATAATATATAACTAACTCTACATACTAATAGTCTACACAATTAAGCAAATAGACCAAACACACATGTAAAGAAAACATATTTCAAAGGCTATGTACTCAGTAAATTCCACACGTACTCACCTTAGCAATTAATGCTCCAAATGTGTTCCTCAAACACAATTCTTCCTTTTCCACAAGATTGCACACTTTTGAGAATCCACTGAAATCCCTAATATGACAATCACAACTTGTTCAACAACAAATACTACTAATAATAAACCCTTTAATTATTAGAAACCCTTTGATAATACTTTCCCCCAATTTTGATGATTTCCAAAACCCTAGGTTTAACCAATCTTAAGATTCTTACAAATCTTAAACATACACTTGTTTTCTTTGTTAAAATACCATCTACTAAGTGTATACAACTTTAATTTAACCATTAATCACCAACCCAAGAACTAGGGTTTCAAACCCAAGCTTCTAAATCCATAGACCTAAAGCTACAACTACAAAGGAGTGAAGATATACCTTTAATCTTCAACTAGGAGTGAAGAATCACGAGATTTGACCAAGAAATCATCTCCAAATGATGGTTTACACTAAAAAAATGTATACAAACTCGTTGGGAGAGAAACTAGGGTTAACAATGGCATCAAATAAGCCAAAACCCGTCTTTAATGCTGCACACAGGAAGATAGCGTCGCTATCTACAAGATAGCGTCGCTATTTCAGAGCCCGCCATATTTCGCTTCGGAGATAGCGTCGCTATCTCTGACGCTATCTCATTTTCGCGACAAAACTCGACGCTATCTTGGGTCTCTGTTTGGTGACCACCATAAATCGCGTCGCTATCCTAAGATAGCGCCGCTATCTTTGGATATGCAGCCCATGCTGCACTTTTCGACATTTGCTTCGACACGGTTTCATCCATAACTTTCTCATACGATGTCCAAATGACACGAAACCAATTCCTACGTTCTTTAAATGATTTATCCTTATTTATCATATTTTTTTCAAAATTTATCTAACACATAATTCGGGTCGTTACAACTATCCACCTCTTAAAAGGATTCCGTCCTCGGAATCACTAGAAATTTTCAATCCACATTCGACCGAGCATTTCGTTCTCATTCCCTAGTGGGTATTACCATCAAACTTTTCCTATTCCAATTTAGTCAACAATATGTATTTAAACATTCACTTAACCCCGTTAGACCCGGACGGGTCAAAAAAATCAATCTTAAGCCTTTAATACCCAAACGGGTCAGAATTGCACTATTTCACCATAACACTTTAAATCCTTTAATCAAACCCGCTACACACATAGAAACTATATGACCCAATGTCGTCTAATCTTTGACTTAAGCACAAAGTCAACTATACCTTTAAAATTTCTTTACTAGTTAAAGGTCTCATTAACCATCATTTCCATTATGGTTCAACAACCATCATACGCCCGATTCCCAAATCCAACTCGGAAATACCCGACGGTTTAAAGTCGCATGATTCGACTATAACTCTTTTAATTATTTCATTAACCTTTTCACATTCACACAATTGATACATTATGCTCTCATCATTCGCGAGTCGTTCAAAACGAGAGTCAAAGCCCATCTTTGACCAAGTCAACTAATCACATGTTGACTAATCTTGACTTTTGGCTAAAGTCAACAATACTTTTCCAATTAACAAATTCCGCACTGACGGAATACCATTCTCAACTTACCACTTTCGGTTCTACACATTATTGTTTCCTTAACAATCGTTCATGTTTTCAAAATTTCCAATCTTTCCCAACTTCTCCGAGTTCTCACATTTCATTAAGGTCACATCAACCCTAACCGTTTCTTAACCTTCATTTGGTCACTTATACCTTTACTTAGTATCATTTCAATCATCTTTGCATCACGTTGACCATTTCATAACTTTCATTCTCAATTATCGGCATTATATCCTCTACCGCATCACATTCCATAATTTCACACAAATTTACCATATCTTGGTTACCAATAACAATTGCTTTCTAAAAGCATCCCCTTTCTCACATTCTAAAAGTTGTAGGCATCCCCTATCCCTACATGATCTAATGCAACCTGCATTATCAATCAGTTTACTCCTTTATCATATAATCACAGTATTAATACTTAACCATACGGTTTTATATACGCACATTATAAACACCATACATGGTCACATCATATCGAGCCTCAACTATCACATCAAGATGATTTGAAAGCCTCCAATCCATCAAGATCTCAAACCATCACAATGATCGGAACGCCTCCAATCCATGGTGACTCACACAATCTCGTTAACCGAAAAGCCTCCGATTATGGAATGGAACCATTGGGATTCGCCTAACCGATTCTAACCCAAAATCATAGTAGCCGGGGATCCCCCGAACTAATCACATCCTTTCTTTCTTATCCTATCTTGCATAATACACTAGTATACATCTTTTTACATCACATACTCTACCACCATCTTACCCGTTTAATCGTCTATTTATTCACCATGCGATTTAGCATATTTCCCATAATATCACATTATCATTTTCTTTCATATTCCACACATTTCCCATTGGTCACTACTTAACACGTTTCCCATAACATTACTTTTCCATTATCATACGCCTTCAAGGCCATCACATAACGCACATGCATTGTACCCCGCGGGTATACCAATAAAATCTCCGATTACCATTTATCCTTCCACTTACACATTAATCACTCTTAACCGGTCCATTTCCTTATTACCGGTTTCCAAACCTCTTGTCACCACCGGGGTAACCCCCAATCTATTCCTTTAACCATAGTTAACCGGCCATCCCAGTAATCTTTGTGTCAACCAATCGACTCTGGTCTACCTTTGTAACCCATGACTTGGCACCCATTAGCCCAACATTCCATGTTCTCGTCTTTGTACATCGCGATACTTTGAAATATTTATTTCCCAATCATAGTCTTACGCACACTATGTCATATTCTATCACACCATTATTATGATATTTTTCCAATGATCGTCATCTTACCCTTAATATCGAATCAATCATCCCTGTCACAAAACTTTGTTATGGCTACATGCCAACTTTTACTCAACCATTTTTTACAATTAAAATACGTCATTCCTGACACTTACTCTTTTCCACCTATGTTCCATTTATTAGTTCTAAGGCATCACTATACCTTTAATCATTCCTTTCTTTACCATTTACGTATATTACCATTACATTACTTATCTGGATTCCCGCCGAATACTCAAGTTTCATTTCCAAGGTTTCTATTTCCAAAATTTCCATCCTTACTACAATTCTTACCAAAACTTAGTATTTCATTGTACTACTATCCCTTTGTTGAAAACATTTACCGTCCTTGTGGTTCATCTTTTGGTACTACATAATAGTATCAACCCTTATAGCCTTACTACCTGCGACACACCGGCCCATAATCCTTTCCAAAAATATAATTTCCATACACATAACTAACCGGGAAGACCATTCCCAAAATAATTATCCACGTCATACAACTTATCTCCAATTCCTATAACCACCACTCCGTGCGACAACCCAACAATTAAGCTATAATCACACAATATTTTGGCTTGGTGCATACCCAACCAATTCATACCGGTTGTCACATCAAAATCCTTCTTTCTCATGGGCAATAAATCGATTTTAAACTTTTTCCCATCTATTTCTAAATCACAATTTTTATAAACAAATTCGCCCGTTGAGATTTTCCCATTAGCTACCTCTATTTCATATTTTTCATCTAACAACATCGGTCGGCACATTTAACTTTCTACCAAACTCATGAGACACAAACGAATAAGTAGAACCCGAATCAAATAATATAGAAGTTGGCATGAAGTTAATGAATAAAGTACCTGATACTACATCGTGCACCTCTTTTGCCTCCTCTCGAGTGAGTTGGAAGGAACGCCCCTTTACTTTAGTTGGTTCCACCTTCTTTTGGGCCGTGGACACCATTGGCTCGGTTCCCTTTTTCGGGCAAACATTGCTATAGTGTCCCATCTCGTGACACGAGTAACACTCCACCTCGGAAAATGCCTTGGTTCTACAATCTCGGACCATATGCCCCTTCTTGCCACAACTGTAACACGCCTTCGAATCTCCTCGGCATTTGCCGGCATGGTTCTTCTTGCATCTCTTGCACAGGGCAACGCCTCCTTGCTTGGAGATATTTGATGTGAACTTCCCCTTTTTGTAAGTTCCCGAGCCACTCTCGGCTTTCCTTTTCTCGCCCACATGGGCCCTCTCGGCATTCCTCGTCGCATTCACCTCTTCCACACTCCGGGCGGCACTAATGGCCTCATCGAGTGTGACGGCTCTTTTTACCTCTAATTGGTAATCCCAAGGTAGCCCACAAGCGTACCGGACTACCCTCGATCTTTCTTCAAAATAAGTTTTTGCAACAAACGGGAGCAATCCCGTTAACTCCCTCGAGTACTCCTCAACCGACCTATCACCTTTCTTTAGGGTCCCAAAACCTCTCATGCATCTTTTCCAAATCCCTTTCGGGGAAAAACTTTCTCTTCAACCTCGTGGTAAAGTCGTCCCATGACATCTTCTTCACCACCTCCCTTCCGAGGGTTGCATAGACAATATCCCACCATACCATCGCATCTTCTTTCAACAATTGTGACGCATACGCCACCATATCGGCTTTCTTACATTTGCTACTTCCGATGACTCGTTCGGTCTCTCGGATCCACCTCATAGTCACCTTCAGGTCCGAAATACCCGTGTACATGCTTGGCTTACAAGCCATAAAAGACTTAAGAGTACAACCATCTTTTTCATCGGGCCTTTCCCTAGCACCACCACCACCACCGGTTGAGGGCTTATCCTCTCGGGTACCACTACCTCCGGTTCTCTCAGCCGATCTAGCTTCGGATTCACGATCACTTCCCGACTTTTCACGGTTTCTCATAATACGATGCACTTCTTCGGCCACCGTCCCTTTAATTTGATCAATGACAATTTGAAGGTCCGCCATGGTCACCGGGGTCTTGTTAGCTCCGACCCCCGACTCATCACGCATCGACGGTTGACTTCCTTGTTCAGCCACGACCTCAACACGGGGTATTTCATCCCCTTGATCTTGTGGAGCATTTCCACTTCTACGAGTGTTTACCATTTTCTTTCGTTCAAGTCTATATGAAAGACATCGATCAATTTAGTACTCTTGGTACGATCCATTAGTCACATAAGACTCACATTTCATATCCATAATAACTTCCATATTTATAACATCTTCTATAGGTCCCCTAGGTTCAACCCTAAACTTAACATAAAGTCTCAAGGTTAACCTATGATCTCAAGGAATCTTACATTCCTATAGCTACAGTCTAAGACTAGGATGGTCATCCAACCTAATTCACTTAAACAGTAGCTCTGATACCAAGTTGTAACACCTCAATTTTTAAAACAAAGCATTTGCCAAAACATATCATTTTATAAATAGAAGAACCGTTCCCAAAAGTACGGATTACAAAAAACTTTTGATATGAAATCAGAGCATAAAGTTTCGGTGTTACAAAATATATCAAAACCAAAGCTAAGCACAAATCCGCTCTAAAGCTCTTCTATTCTAGGCCCCGCACATCTCAATCCATGCGTACCTATAACTTCGGTCCCGAACCTGGGTACATAGCAAAAACAACAAGGAGTACGTGAGACACAAAAATGTCTCGTGAGCTACATGGGTTTAGACCCCGATAAAACAAACAAGTATCACATTATATATATATATATATATATATATATATATATATATATATATATATATATATATATATATCATCATCATCATACGTCTAGTCACCCTATTGTGACCCTATCGGTTTTGCTCTCCTAGCAATCGAAACTAGTTATTTGGAACATTTCCAAGTAACCCATCATCTCACGTACTTATTAATCGGGGATCCCCCGCCTTAATAAGCCTTATGATAACGGCAAGAGGGAATCGCCCAATCTACCGTTACCCAACTTCTAGCCGGATCACGTCCGGTAGCAAGCCTCCTATCACATGATGGTCCATGGGTCGACGCCCAATCCGCCCCATCCAAAGTGACCGGGGATCCCCCGAATCACCGCCAATCTATCACTCATCATAACTTCTCGAGTTATTCCATCTAAGCCCTTGGCTATCTCGTCAATCATCAAACAAGTTAGTTTTAATATTCATAATAATATATAACTAACCCTACATACTAATAGTCTACACAATTAAGCAAATAGACCAAACACACATGCAAAGAAAACATATTTCAAAGGCTATGTACTCAGTAAAGTCCACACGTACTCACCTTAGCAATTAATGCTCCAAATGTGTTCCTCAAACACAATTCTTCCTTTTCCACAAGATTGCACACTTTTGAGAATCCACTGAAATCCCTAATATGACAATCACAACTTGTTCAACAACAAATACTACTGATAATAAACCCTTTAATTATTAGAAACCCGTTGATAATACTTTCCTCCAATTTTGATGATTTCCAAAACCCTAGGTTTAACCAATCTTAAGATTCTTACAAAATCTTAAACATACACTTGTTTTCTTTGTTAAAATACCATCTACTAAGTGTATACAACTTTAATTTAACCATTAATCACCAACCCAAGAACTAGGGTTTCAAACACAAGCTTCTAAATCCATAGATCTAAAGCTACAACTACAAAGAAGTGAAGATATACCTTTAATCTTCAACTATGAGTGAAGAATCACGAGATTTGACCAAGAAATCAGCTCCAAATGATGGTTTACACTAAAAAACGTATACAAACTCGTTGGGAGAGAAAATAGGGTTAACAATGGCATCAAATAAGCCAAAACCCGTCTTTAATGCTGCACACAGGAAGATAGCGTCGCTATCTACAACATAGCGTCGCTATTTCAGAGCCCGCCATATTTCGCTTCGGAGATAGCGTCGCTATCTCTGACGCTATCTCATTTTCGCGACCGAACTCGACGCTATCTTGGGTCGCTGTTTGGTGACCACCATAAATCGCGTCGCTATCCCAAGATAGCGCCGCTATCTTGGGCTATGCAGCCCATGCTGCACTTTTCGACATTTGCTTCGACACGGTTTCGTCCATAACTTTCTCATACGATGTCCAAATGACACGAAACCAATTCCTACGTTCTTTAAATGATTTATCCTTATTTATCATATTTTTTTCATAATTTATTTAACACAAAATTCGGGTCATTACAGCAACTATATGTTACCTCACTAAAAGGTTTCTATCCTATCGCTATATAATAAATTGTGAGTTATAATCTTATTAAAGACATATAAGATTTGTTCTAGTTATAGTATTATTTATTGTGCTTTTTCATGTTATAACACTACATATGTTCACCTGTTCCTATCCTATAAGTTTATTGTATTTTGTTTTTAGAGTAAATTACTGTTTTTGTTCCTGTGGTTGTGCCATTTCAGCGTTTTTGTCCCTGTACTTTTTTTCTGTTTTTTTGTCCCTGAGATATGCAAAATTCCGTTTTTTTTTCCTTCGGTCAATTTTCTGCGGTTAACTTACCTCACATGCCAAACATGTGAGGGTATTTTTGTCTTTTTTTCATTTTCTTTTCATTTCTAATATTTTTAATTTCATCTTCTTCACAAAGTTGAAGAACCCTAATTCCCAAGTCACAAATATGTCGACTCAGTTATGAAGACGGTCGATGTAAGTTGTCCTAAAATAACAATAATCACATATTAATAAAATTCCCAAAACCAAAAAAACTATAATAAAAGTGTCCCCCAAATTCTGCTCGTAGCCAAAATCATCATGAAGAACAAGGAAGAAAATAAAAATTGGGGGTTTTTATCTGCTCTAGTTACACGTAGGAACCACTCCTTTGACACCAAAATCACTCCACCACCATCAATAACTGCTCCTTCTCCGGCCATGTACGCCACCGGCACCGTACACCACTATACGCCGCCGCCATCACCACCACCACCACAGTAAGCTCTCTCATCACCTTCACTGTCACCGTACTCATTCTCGAAAAAACCTCTGTCATGGTGACTCGATTGAAAAAGATAACAATTCTTCAATTTATGTTCTTGTTTTTTATTCCGATGTATATGAACATGGGTAATTCAAAGGAAATTTGGATGAAGAAACCCAATATTTTTTCAGAAACACAAACTTGATGAAGAAGGTGGTGCAATGGTCTTCTTCTCCGGCGGAGCGGCGGCCGTCTTCCCCGAATCCTCTTGTTGCAGTCGTAGCACTTGTCATCTTTCTTGTAACTGTATTCATCACCTACTCGATCACCATCACAGACTTGGGAATGGGAGAATTCATTACAGCTGACGACATGTCTGCTTAAAAATCTAATTTTTATATTGGTAGCGAAGATGGAGGTGATCGATGGTTGTGGGTGTGTTGGTGATGGTGATGGCTGTTCTTGATTTGCACACAGTAGAGAAGTAGATAGACGAATGATGAAGAATTTAGAAGCTCAACAATGAGCTGATGATACTTGTATTTATGTGGTGATTTTGCTTGATATGATATAGATGATGGTTAACGAAAGAAGAAGGTAGAAGATGAGATGATTTTGATGCGTCAGTGGATCAAATTTAAAATTTGTGCATTTGGAAACCTTAAAAGTTGTGATTTTAGAATTAGGGTTTGAATGAGTGAGAATGTAAGATTAATTGGGGAAGAACATGAAGATCATAGGAAAAATGACAGAAGTACCCTCACATGTTTGGCATGTGAGGTAAGTTAACGGCAGAAAATTGACGGAAGGACAAAAAAACGGAATTTTGCATACCTCAGGGACAAAAAAACAGAAAAAAAAACCACAGGGACAAAAACGCTGAAACGGCCAAACCACAGGGACAAAAACAGTAATTTACTCTTGTTTTTATTTAGAAACTGCAAATAAATGAGAGTAGTCTACAAGTTTCATCTTTGTCGGTTAGTTAGGTTGAACACGTAACCTCTACAGAATTATTTTAAACTCTTTACGCGAAGTTATTATTATACTAATGTAAGTAAAAAGATTAATACAGGGAATGCCTATTGGGATATCCATACTTTTATTGGGACATACCATTAACTCATTTATTAAATAATGATTATAATTTATTATTAATTGATGATTACTACTTACTACTAATAATGGTTACTAATTTTTTTTTTTTTTTTTTTTGTATTTTACTAGCTAATTAATTCCTGTATTTTATAATAACAAAAACTAAGTGTAACAAATATTTTTAATGATAAATTACTTTTTAAGTATCATTTATTATCCGTAAAGAACGATAACGATAATTTTAATGAATACTACGAATTATGAAAAATAATAGTATTAGAAAATAAAATATAAAGAAAAATGCAAAAAGTAAGTAGAAAATTACATAAAGCTTACAACAAATATAAGATATGAATGGTACCATCAAGTTAAGGATTTAATAAAGTGATTTGTTTTTTTTCCTAAAAGAAAAGAAAATAGAAAATTATTTTTCTAGTCAATTTTTTTTAAACGGCAAAGGTACAACAGCACAAGTTTCGGCAATGTCATCACCCGTCCGAAGACACCATAAATTTATTAGAAAACAAGGCTTTACTGAAAAACAAGGCTAGCAAGACAAGTACAATTACAACGAAAAGCCAAAAGAAAACTAGGAACAAAAAAAAATTGATTTAAGTACAAACTTTTTTAGTTATAGAACACCGCAAAGAAGAGCCAGAAATCCCCATGAATCCAAGATTAGGCGCTGCTCCAATTTTCAAAAATTAAAATTCAAAAACAGGCATGAGGATCCGTGCACCATAGGAACCATTTATCACCCAGTGAGTGCTATATTTTTTTTTTTTTGAACAGCAAAAACAAAGGGCACGACGGAGACGAGTTTCGGCATTGCCATCACCCGCACCGACGACCCCGAAAATATATTAAAAACTAGCGAGAAGCTAGAGAAAAATATGTCCAAAATACACCAAAGCCAAAGACAAAATAGACACCTCTGCCTAGACCTATTCGCCCATCAGAATGATCATACATCACCAAAACAATTAAATAAAACTATAACAAGGTACTAGACATATAGCAAGTCAGAACCAAACCCTCAAATAGATTTCGGGTTATTGCACCATTGGGCCCAATCGTTGCCTCCCAATTCTCCTTTGATCTATTCTTAATCCAATAAAAAGCTTGTGCTTGTGCTTCCGATAATATAGGATGACGATTACCACAACTATTGTTAAAAATCTCTTCGTTTCGGTATTTCCATATGTGCCATAAAGCCGAAACAAATGCAATCACAAAATGTTTCGATTTTGTTTTTGACAACTTTTCCCGCAGCCTCCAAGCTAAAAGCTGCTCCAAACCCGATATATAGCCAATATCTATACACCACCACCTGCAAAATTCGACCCAAATCTCGCGAACCTTACTACAATGCCAAAAGAGATGTTCCGCGTCTACGATTTCTCTCTCGCATAAACAACATACCGCCGTTTGCAAAATGATTCCTCTTTTAAGAAGATTAAAACATGTTGGCAAACGATTGTGAGCAAAACGCCAAAAGAAAACGTTGATTCTAGTGGGAATTGCATTAATCCACGGGAAATCACCGAAATTACAAGGGCCCAAAATAGTATCTTCAATAATTACTCGTGCTGATGAAACTGAGAAAACGCCGTTCGGTTCAAATGGCCATGACCACCAAAGCAACCCTGATTCCGGGTTCGAGGATGCTTGAAACCATGAGTCAATCGGGATATTTAATTTATTAAAATTATCTCGAACCTTAACAATGTTATTCCACACACCCGGGAATTTACTAACCGGGGCGGAGGAAGGCGAAGTCTTATGTAAAGATGCAATAACGATCTTCCAATGAGTGCTATATTGATAAAATTGTAGCTTGTATTCAATTTTCGAGGCCTAAATTCTAGATTTATTGCAGTTGATTGCAAATTTTAAGATAAGATTTTTCAGCCTTTTTAATTAGGGCTGTTTTTATGATACTAGGATAAAATCCGCGCGATGCGGCGGGCTGCGAACTACATATTTCAGGCGATTAAAAGTCCATTGGTTACATATTTTTATAACGAATACAGTACATAAGCATGAAGACTGTGTATAAAAATAGAGGAAAAAAATCAATAATTAGCATTGGTGTTGACATGTTGTCGATTACATGTTTTGATATATAGTAGGGTACCCGCGCAAATGAGGCGGCGGGTACACTGATACATCTATTCCGCGACGATGTTGATGGTGATCGTGTACATGTTCCTGTATAACGGTTATTATACAAATGACTGATAGTTGGGAATGAAATATGTATAAAGACTACATTGAATAATTATCGGCGTTTAAAATTTGTTAAATTACATGTTTTGAAAAAAAACATTCATACATGGGGAAGAATTAACACGTATGTTATCCATCATGTAAGACCTCTCGATACACCACATTTGCTGTGTAAACGCCGTCAACATTAAATTGTTTTGTTGGAGTTACCAACACTTTTGTCGTCTGCCGTGAAATTCCTCTTGACAGGGCAACGTAAAGTTGCCCATGCGAGAACACTGATTCCGGAAGATAAACGCCGACGTTTGGAATTGTTTGTCCTTGGGCTTTGTTGATTGTCATAGCGAAGCTTAGCCGAACCGAAAACTGTTTTCTTTTCAACTTGAAAGGAAACATGTCGGATTCAGACGGACATAGAGGTATTCTTGGCAAGAAAACCCTTTTTCCAGCATGCTGACCAACAGCTATTTCTGCATCAATCAGATTTGTCTCAAACGTTTTGCTTATAAGTCTCGTGCCATTACATAATCCATGCGAGGGATCGAGATTCCGTAAAAGTATAATCGGACACCCAATTTTGAGCCGGAGAACATGAGGCGGCATACCACTCACACTAAGCGAGTTTAAGAATTCCATAGGATATAAGCCGTTTCCGTCGTCTTCTGCTTCATCGAAACTATAATACGTTTTCTCTTCACCAGAAAATCTGTTGATCAACTTATCGTTAAGTTCATCAACATTGTCGTTTTTTGTCGATAATATTTCCCTAGAAATGATATAATCAGTTGATCTTCCATTGACGTCCATAGAAGGAAATATCGAATTAATCAACTCTTCCTTGGACGCCCCATTATCCATGTACGGAATGGCCATGCCGTCTGGGATGCGAATATACTTTTTATCTATAACTTCTTCGTCCCCATCCCCCACTCGTAAAAGAAAGTCGGAAAACCATGGATCCGTTCGCGCTCTCATATTGATAGTCAACCTCATCTTTTTTATGACAGACCACAACGGTGACATTCTTAGGCTGGAGTCTACAATTTGGGCTCGCGTTCCACGTCTAACAACCGGCAAGACTTGCCTAAAGTCACCTCCCAACACCATAACTTTACTGCCGAAAGGGAGTCGCCTCCCCGTGATGTCTTGCAATGATCGATCTAATGCCTCCACAGCCTGCCTCTTAGCCATGGAAGCCTCGTCCCATATGATTAGCTTTGCTGCTGTAAGAAGCTTTGCGGTCCCACTTTGTTTCTTAATGCTACAGAGTGAGTTGTTTTCAAGATTTATTGGAATCTTGAAGCGGGAGTGAGCTGTTCTACCGCCCGACATGTTATTGGCTGCCGCGCCAGACGAAGCTGTCGCGAGTGCAATGAAACCACGAGAACGGACCTTTGCAAGGAGAGCTTTATACAGAAAAGTTTTTCCTGTTCCGCCAGGCCCATCTATAAATAAGACACCGGGAATGTTATTATCCACATGCCTCAATATATCATCATATGCGACTCTCTGGTCGGAATTTAGTGAGTCAGAAGCAACCAAGTCTTCTTCTTCCACAATTATGGAGTACTCCTCTTGTAATTCCCTAACAACTCCATATGATAAACTCGTGTCGGTATTTAATTTAGGAAGATCAAAATCTAGATCTTTACCCATAGACTGGAGAAAAACTTTGATGTCTATAAGGACCATGTTGCGGGAGATCTCCAGATTTGCGCACTGTCGTCTATAATCTTCCGACAATGATTCGTAGTGGTCATCCCACAACTTCCGAACATCCCCCGGGTCTCAGAATATCAAAATAGTAGCAAATAACCTCCTAAGAGCAGGTGGAAATTGAAACACAGAACCCTCCGCAAGACATGCCGAGATATTATTATCATCCTCAATTAAACCTCTCGCGAGAGCTGCTGCGCGAAAAGTCTCGTACAACACATCCCCAACAGTATTGAGACAATTCCAACCCATAGGACCAGGAACATGGGACAAGAGTAGGCGTAGGTAGAATCGTTCTCCTTCAGCGGGGTTAGCGAACCATTCTTCCCATCATTAATCCTCCGTGTCTAGTATTCCAGGTCCGTGACATGTTGTTCCATGTGAAGTATCTGGGAAAGTCCTTGTACAATAAACCCCTGGCGTCTTCATTGATTCTATTCATCTGAAAAAAAGCTGTAAGCATAGATGCCTTGTCTCTTTCCCTGGCAACAACGTCGCCCATTCTATCGTTGTCTCGAAATCTAACCATTTGTTTATTTGGGAGATGAATTTGCAGAGCCATTACGTATGGGTAAATTTGTGAAAGACCGAAGCTATAAATCCTCCAAATTGCCTCGGGGGGAGACACATAACGAGCATCCTGGAATCTCTTTATCTCGTTAATGACTACGTTATTACTTTCAGGATCAACATGGACCGATTGTCTGTCGTGACCCTTGTAGACATACTTAAAAACATACTTCACCGAGATTATACTCGAACAGACCTCGACGTTGAGGTGACAGTTGAACATCATCAACAACTTTGGGTTGTAAGGGACGACTCATCTATTGTCAAGGGTTTTTCCACGCACGTCAACGCTAATACCATTGTCTCTCCTTCGATATAACCAAATAAAAAAGTCTGTTATGTAAGTGGGTATGCCAAATTTAATAAAAGTAATACGAAGCACCGTATTGGAATTAACCTGTTGGTTTTCTAATCAGTTTCACGCCACATGCGTACACAATTATGTTTTCAGAAGCACATCTCCCAATCATTGTTGTCGTGGCTGCCGGTATATGATACAAGATGGGCTTGATACGGTTGCCCCTACCGGAAATTACATTTTAAATGGGTTATTACGTAGGTGTGGTGATCATGTAAATCAGGTATAAAGACTTACAGACAGTCATGCAGCAGCATTGCACATGATATCCGACCGGATGTAAAAAAAAGCAACCGTTCGACATGTTTCCAGCAACGTCTGTGAAATGGTTATTAATTACGAAAAAACGTTAAATACTATTAATTTAAAGTAAAACATCTAAAAATGTAACGTAGACGTACCAATCAACATTTTTCGAGTTGTTTGATCCTGCAATAGCCATGTCGGAGATCTGACCAACGGGTACTTGGGGAACCAGGCATCTTCTCCATTCGTAGTTTCGGCAAGCTCGGTTTTAGTGTTGAATACTATTGTCCATTCATTACGAATAAAGCTATAGTTGTCGAAGCGAGGAAAGGATTCGACATCGGTGTAATCAATTTTGAAATACTTTAAAGAGAAGACACCGCCTTCTAGTTTTCGGTTTTGGTATGCAGAAAATAAGATGGGGGGGGGGGATAATGGCTGCGAATTTGTGCCTCTGAAAATAAATGATTATTAGTTAAAAAAAAATGCAAAATCCAATCCCATCTAGTTGCAACTTACAAATCTGTCAAGCAGGAACAAATATAGTTTGTTATGTTGGTGGTCAAGCCAAACATATTCAACGCGAACAAATTTGCATTTGTACCACAAATGTGGATTCCAGAGGTCTTCAAAGTTTTCAACAGGTTCATATCCATCAAATTCCTTTGAAATATGTATAATAAAATTTTAGTAAACACAAGATTTATGATTATAAAGTAAGAAATTGAAAGTCTGAATTTAGTTAAATAGACGAATTACCTCTAATTCTTCTGTAGGTCGTGGCAGTGGTTGAATTATTGTAGCACCAGATTGGGTGGTTAAAGACATTTTAGGTTCTATTCGTTTGTATGTTGCACAACAACTCCGTCGTCAGTTGATGGAGTATATATATAGGTTATAAAAAATGTAGAATTCAATAAATATTTAATGTATAAAAAACGTACATAAAAATTGGTATGTGTAAATGGTTACGTTTAATGGTATTCGTTTAATGCTAGAACAATAACAGTCGAGTTTAAAATGGTAAGTCTTTTAATTTATAAAAATGGTAATTATATTTTGGGTTACGTATGGAAACAGCTGTTAATGGTATTTATTCGTGAGTTATCAAAACGATAACAAAAAACCACATGGCCCAGTGGTTATCACGCTGCTTGTTTTCCATGAGGTCTTGGGTTCGAATCTCGGCTGAAGCACTTTTTGATTTTAAAGGGTGTTTGGACATTGCTAAAAATGGAAGTGTTGAAAATTCAAATTTCCAGAATTAGAAATGTCAAGCATGCTTTTTAAAATAGTATAGATAGATAGTGGGTTGTTCCATTAGTATTAGTAGGACCCTTAATTACAAGTTAATCAATCATAAAAGTCAAAAGATACTTAATTTGGATACGCAATATCTTTCCATGTGTTTTCGAGTCAAAGTCAAACATATTATATATGTCACAAACTTCGTAATTATGTCACTAGTCTTCCACGGTCTAATACGACGACTATCATCATTGACTTCAAACCTCCATCTTCATCTTCTCTCTCTAAAACCATTACAATTTTCAATTTTGACTTTTGGGTTTTGTATCATCTTTCAATCTCATCACTCACGCACCTTCCTTCTCCTTTCTTTCGATCCCACAGAGAAATTTCTGCAACAAAACTCCAATTTCTTCCGATATTAGCAAAATTAAGAAATATCCTCTTCATTTTCTATTTGTTTTTTAGTGTTGATAAACCCTCCTGCATCAGAAATCGATCCCTCAAGCTGGAGGATGAAAATTTGCAGAATTTCTATCCAGTAGCAAGAAATTAAGGTAATTTTACTTTATTTCTCTATCGATTATGCTTGTGTGCTTTTGCGGGTATGATTTTGTAAGTAGTTATTAAATTCTGCTTGTGTTTTTTGTTCTGTTTTTCATTTTCAATTTTTTTTAGGGTTTTGAATTGATTATCGTCAATTGAAGTCGTTTTGGCCCGAATTCGTTTTAACCGACCCACGGGTCATCAATTGTTTTACAGGGTACACTCAATCTAATGGCAGGAAGTGGGGATGAAAGCCGTGAACTTGGTAGCCAATCAGATGACAGCTTTCACTACGAAAGACAATACATCGAACCCATTTATGATACATTTATTTGCCCTCTCACAAAACAAGTAATGAAAAATCCAGTAACGATCGAAAACGGTCAAACATTCGAACGCGAAGCAATCGAAAATTGGTTCAACGAATGTAAAGAAAACAACAGAAAAATCGTGTGCCCGTTAACGTTAAAAGATCTCAAAACAACCGATATGAATCCTAGTATTGCTTTAAGGAACACAATTGAGGAATGGAGTGCTAGAAATGAAGCGGTTCAGCTTGATATGGCCCGTAAGTCGTTGAATATTGGTTGTCAAAAAAGTGAGATTTTGCGGGCTTTGAGATTTGTTCAACATATTTGTGAAAAAAATGTGTCGAATAAACATATTATTAGGAACGCTGATTTGATTCCGATGATTGTTGATATGTTGAAAAGTAGCAGTCGGAGAGTTAGGTGTAGAAGTTTGGAGACTTTGAGAGTTGTAGTGGAAGATGATGATCATAATAAGGTTTGTTAAATGTTTTTTTGGTGAAACTGGTAGTGAAATTTTTGTGGGTTATTGTAAAGGTGGTGAAACGGGTCAATACGGGCTGTTTTTTTTTTTGGGCATGGTTTGAAATGGGTTAGATCAGATTGGGTTGACCAGAAACACTTTTTGTTCCAAAAGTTATGAACTTCTTTTATAACGTCTTGTCTAAAGTAGCAACGTACTTTTACATATGTTCCTCTTTTATTTAGTAATTGTACTTGGTTTTGTCCATGTGAGTCATTAAATGATGGCTTTGTGTCCCAATTGGATCATTGAAAGATTTCTTTACAAACAATTATTATTTCAAAAAGGTTGATATTTGAATAACAGTTATATGATATCATCTTTTAATGGTCCAATTGGACAAATCTATATACAATGACTATACATAGACAGATATAAAAGTATGTTGTTATTATAAACGAAAAAAGCTCTGTCCATAACTAATTAGTGTGTCAAATGCTGTTACAATATTTTTATATTATTTTAATATCAATCTTATATCTTTGAATAAATTTATGTGTCGACTTATTATGCATTAAGAATACACGTTGGGTGATTTCAGACCGTTCGATCCTTTTTAGCAATTTTTTCCTGTTTGGCCCGTTGGAGGTTAAATATAATCTGAATCGACCCATTTGAGATAAGTTATAACCTGAATCGACCCATTCATATGTAAATGGGTCGAAATTGTCACCTCTAATACTTTTTTCACTTGCATGTGAAACTATCATGTAATTTCAATATCTTGTTAATGTAAAATTATTAATTGTCCGGTCTCTAAATATGAACAAATTAAGTTATCTTTTGTGTTATTTACAGGAAGTAATGGCTGAAGGGGATAATGTGCGCACAATAGTCAAATTCTTGTCTCATGAACAGTCAAAAGAGAGAGAAGAAGCTGTCTCCTTACTCTATGAGCTCTCAAAATTGGAATCTTTATGTGATAAATTGGGTTCCGTTAATGGAGCAATTCTTATATTAGTGGGAATGACAAGTAGTAAATCTGAAAATTTATTGACGGTTGAGAAAGCCGATAAAACTTTGGAAAATTTGGAGAAAAATGAGAATAATGTGAGACAAATGGCGGAAAATGGTAGATTGCAACCTCTTTTGACACTTCTTCTAGAAGGTACTTAAACAAACTTTTTCTAACTAGGTGATTTATGGATTAACGGGTATATTTTGGTTGTACTTGTTTCAAACGGACCACATGGTGAAGTGAAAAAAGTACCTAATATTATTATGTGTCAAAAGTCATACAAAGTGTATATATTATGTATAAAACATCCTAAACCATTTTATTTCATAAGTTTTCTTTTCTACACAAAATAACAACGTACTTTTACATTTGTCCATGTTTAATTATTCACAATGCTATTTCTTACAACATGTTCTATTACACCCAATTATCTAAATCTAATTACTCAATATCACATAATGATTTAAATCCATTTCAGGTTCTCCTGAAGTGAAACTATCAATGGCTTCATACCTAGGCGAGCTAGCCCTAAACAACGATGTAAAAGTGTTTGTGGCCCGAACCGTGGGCCAATCATTAATCAACCTAATGAAAAGTGGCAACATACAATCTCGAGAAGCAGCCCTAAAAGCCCTAAATCAAGTCTCGTCATGTGACCCGAGTGCCAAAATACTAGTCAACCAAGGTATCCTTTCACCATTAGTCAAAGACCTTTTTGCGGGTCCCAATCAAATCCCGATGCGACTCAAAGAAATCTCAGCAACAATACTAGCAAACCTAGTAACCTCGGACTGTGACTTTGACTCCATCCCGGTGGGCCCGAATCACCAAACCCTAGTCTCGGAAGACATAATTCATTACCTACTTCATTTGATCAACAACACGGGGCCCGCAATTGAGGTTAAACTTTTGCAAGTTCTTGTTGGGCTCACGAGCTCGCCCGTTACTCTAATTAGTGTCATTTCGGCTATTAAAAGCTCGGGTGCGATTAATAGTTTGGTCCAATTTATTGAAGCCCCGCAACAAGATCTTCGGTTAGCTTCGATTAAACTTTTACATAATTTATCACCGAATATGGGCCAAGAATTAGCGGGCTCGTTACGTGGGTCCGTGGGTCAACTCGGTGGGTTAATCAAAGTGATTAGTGAAAACATCGCAAGTACCGAAGAACAAGCGGCTGCAGTCGGGCTTTTAGCCGATTTACCCGAACGAGATATGGGTTTGACCCGACAAATGTTGGATGAAGGTGCGTTTGAGATAGTGATTTCACGAATTAAAATGATTCGAAACGGTGAACCTAAACGAACCCGATTTGTCACACCGTATTTAGACGGGCTCGTTCGTGTGCTTTCTAGAATCACTTACGTGTTACCCGATGAACCCAAAGCGGTTTCGTTATGTCGGGCCTACGATTTAATGGACTTGTTCACTGAATTACTTCAAGCAAACGGGTTCGATAACGTGCAAATGTGGTCGGCTTTTGCGTTAGAGAATTTATCACAAGAATCGCAAAACTTGACCCGATTACCCGAGATCCCGCCACCGAGCTTTTGCGGATCGGTTTTCACATGTTTCGGGAACCGGCCCATGATGACGGGCCTATGTCGGGTTCACCGTGGCGAGTGTTCACAAAAAGATACTTTTTGTCTACTAGATGGGCCCGCATTATCGAGGCTTGTCTCGTTATTAGATCACACAAACGGGCAAGTGGTTGAAGCCGCATTAGCTGCTTTATCGACTTTATTGGATGATGGTGTTAACATAGAAGAAGGTGTTGCGGTTTTATGTGAAATTGATGGAATAAAACCGATTCTCGATGTTTTGGTTGAAAAACAAACCGAGAATTTAGGAAGGCGGGCGGTTTGGGTTGTTGAAAGACTTTTAAGGACAGACGATATTGCGGGTGAAGTGATGGGTGATGCAAATGTGAGCACGGCATTGGTCGATGCGTTCCAGCATGGCGATTATAGGACACGTCAAATTGCGGAACGCTCTTTGAAACATGTGGATAAGATTCCAAACTTCTCGGGGATTTTTCCAAACACGTGAAAAAAATGAATGTGTATATGTGTATAATGGATTTTGTTTTGGTTGTTTGTTGAATTGAGGACATGGTAGAGTGATAATTGTGCAGTGTATGAATTTTTATTGAATTTGTTTACTATTATTATTGTTATTTACGTGAAATGCTATCTACGGTTCTAAAGACTATGGTTAATAATTGCTTTATTCATAATGGTGGATGATTTATAGTTAATAAGCTTATTACATGCTGTTAAAACTTAGCTATTTAAGCGTAACCATTTTAAGGTGTCTGGTGGTTAAAAACTATTTTGCTAACTGGTTGATGATTTTTATTGCAATTTACATAAACGTAGTTGAAGTTACTTTTTTTTCTTTTCTTTTTAAGGTATTCATGTTATAACTGTTTTCTAGGGTAATCGTGCTAATGCCTGTGATTAACATGACGTAATCATTGTCATGGTCGTTTTTAAACCTTCATCTAGTAAATATTTACCCAATAAGAAATAGAACTTGTGACTTCTAGGAAGTTATTTTGGAGTCCTTACCACAATAAAGATGATGATGAACATGAAAAGCTTTGAGAAACCATGATCGTGGAAATGTAACCAAAACCAAACCAATATCGATACTAATTTAAGTCAATTTTGTTTTGTTTTGTTGTACAGACTTAAATTACGATCATTTTTTTCTGAAATTCGCAAAATAGTCATTAAACAAATCCACAAAAACTATAGCAAACCTCAGAAGTATTGTACAATGGGGAAAATAATTAAACATTCTATCGATAACACATCTTACCATAATGTACAACAGAAAAAGGGGGAAAACATAAATATAAAAATAAAAATAAAAAGATCGATATTTTCAGTCTATTTCCCCCAAAACAAAAACCGATATAAACACAACCGATTTTCATGAATTACCATCCAAAATCCCCTTAACAAAAGTCAACCCTTCTGAAGAAACACTCCTCCTATGCCCCACTTGCGGTTGCACCTCAATCCACGGGGGCGAATCCAATGAAAAACACACAACAACAACCGTCAAATTATCACACGTATTCCTCTTAAGCGCTTCACGAACAAGTTCTCGTGAACAACTCTCGGGATCATTATGAATCATCAATTCTTTTCGTGCAATTGTAACCGCACATTGACTACTCATAACATCCCACAAACCATCACACCCCATGATGAGAAACTCGTCCTCTTCGGTTAACAAGATTTCTTGTAGCTCGGGTTTGGGAATTAACGGGCACGTGGGCCCGTGCTTCGGGCCTTTCATGTGCCAATCGCCGAGAGCTCGGGATACAGATAGTTGCCCGTTTAAGTAACCGTCGTATATGACACCACCGAGTTGCTCGATTCTATGGCGTTCGGGTATGTTGTTGGGTTTGTGGTCGTTTGAGAGCTCTATTGCTTTGCCTCTTTTGCCTAAAACGGCTCGACAATCGCCCGCGTTTGCAACTACCATCATCCTATGCAACCCAAATTTAAAAATTAAAATTTGTGATTATATCTAACCCGCCCATTCTGCCACCTCTAGTGTATATGAATAGGGCAAAATGCATTTTAGTACCTTGAACTTGGGTGACTAGGTCTTCTACTACCCTGAACTATTAAAGGTGCAACATGGTACCATGAACTTGACAAAACGGTCAATTTAGTACCCTGACTCATTAATTAGATCGCGTTTTCTTGTTCGACTTACATTCGTTGGAGCTTTTGACAGACTAAAAAATATACGTTTATCTCAATATATTGATATTAGAAGCAAATCACGTGAGAAAACAAGACCAAATTAGTGACTCAGTGTAATAAATTGACCATTTTGTCAAGTTCAGGGTACCATGTTTCACTTTTAACCTGTAATAGTTCAGGGTAATAGAGTACCTAGTCAGCCAAGTTCAGGGTGCTAAAATGCATTTTAGCCATATGAATATAACACATACATGCATGTTCATGTGTATATTTCTGTAATCAACCTACATAACACAGGATATTATCTCATATTTCCTAAATCATAATTCACGAGTTTGACTTTAAAATTTAAATTAAAAAAGAAAAAAGAAGAGGCTCACCTACCTTCCAAAAAGAAGAGTGGTCAACGCAGTGGTCCCCGAAGAAATATCAACCGTACTATTCTCCGCAAACGCTTTATCAGCTTTCATGTAAGCATTTCGTATCGCCTTTTTCAAACATCCAGGAAACTGGGAATCCTCTAATATAAACTTCAAAATATTCTTTCTAACATAACATGCAGCATCCGTACCACCATGCCCATCAAAAACCTATTGACATAAAGTCAAAACGGTCAACCCAAGGAAACGTATACATACGGTCAAACTGTATCTATGGATACATACCCCATAGAAAGCTCCAAGAGAAGGGAAACCTTGTGTTCTGTCTAAATGTTCTAGAAGGTTGTCTATACATATATGTTCATCTTCCATGTATTCTTTTGGTCCTTTTTCTGCACAGCTTCCTGACCGGATCATGGGAATATATTCTGTTTTTCCATCTGAAGTTGACTTGACTCCAACAATCCCAAGGTCAAAGTGCTATTAAAATTAAACAAAAAAAAAAGTCAAACACAGGGTCTTGAGTCTAACACTTGTAATTTGTTTATAATTGGAAGCAATTCTTAGTCTTGAAATGGCTACGACAGCTACTATCATAATTTTAAACACTACAAACTAAGAAAAATAAGATTTTTAATTATATTCCGCTATGCCTTTCTCCCATAGTTAACTTGATCATTTCTAACAAGTAAATGAGACTCATATTTTCATCACAACAGCAATAAATAATAGCATGAAGTAAAAAACAAATAATATGGTTAATCAAGAGTCAAAATTGGAAATGATTTAATATACCCGATCTGTAGGTGTCAGCAGCGTTGCTGTGCTTATGCTATTATGACGAACAATGGATAAATGTCTTGGAGGTTTTCCAACATCCAGTCGATCTGAATTTTGAGATTTATCGTCTTCACCAGATGAAATATCATTACTAAAACCATCTTCCACCATTACATATGATGCTGAAAAACCAGTTCCAGCAGCCATACTCTATTTTAGCACATAAACCACCAACCAGAAACAACTCTCTTCCAATAGCAGCTAGTAAATCAAAAAGTTCAACAAAACTGTGCCTGATTGTTGGAAATCTGAAAGACTAAAAACTAGCTATTTCCCCCCCAAAATTCCAACTAGACTCATCAATAAGCAATCGTAAACATTTACTCTTTTAATTCCATTGCAAGCCCAGTAATCTACACAAAACCACTGATCATGTGAATTCGAAGATCCGAATTTCTTCATACACCAATGATCAGTTAACCAAACACAAAATCAACTAAATAAACCTCAGTTCCGGTAGCGAAAGTCGAAACTTTTCACTAAATTTTCGCCGATTGAAGATAAATAGTAATTTAAAACGAAATCGTGTTCAATCAATGGAATCTGGAGAAGAAAGTATGAATTTAAAAGATCACGATCCAATCTCTCAGTTATAATCATGCATCATGATGGACTTTGTAAAGAACACTGCCTCACGGATTGAAGAAGCAGATTGTGGTGCTTTTTGTTCGCCAGTTTTTTATCTCAATTGTCACCCAATTTAAGAAACCCTAGAAAGCACTACTTGAAAAAATATCAGAGTAAAAGGGGAAAATGGCCAAAGGGGAGTGCTTATTTATAAAAAGCTTATTTACATGTAGACCCCGTATACAATTCATTAAACACCCCCACAAAATAGTTTATCGCTCACTTAACCTATACATAAATTACAAATGATCAATTATAAGTGGTGTATTGTTCTATAATCTATACTTTATAAACATACATAATACACTATAAATCAAATGACAATGAACACAAGCACGATTTTACCCCTTCACGTGATAATGGTTAGCTAACAATAATACGTGAGGAAGAAGCCTAATGGTTAAAAAAAAGTAAATTTTGGACTACAATTAAGGATGTAATCGAGCCGAGTCGTCGAGTAAAGTCAACCGAGTGCCAGTTCGAACTTGACTTGATTATAAAACTTGAAACGTAAGCTCATTATATATTGAATATTTAATTAATCAAAATGCCTTCTCTTTGATTTTATAAGTCAACAGAAACCTTAAAAACTAACCAAATTCACCCTATCTAACCAAACTCCACCCCCTATATATTGAATATTTGATTTGAATGGATCATTTAGACCTACTACATTAATTTTCAGAAAGTCAAACCATTCATCTAGTCCCCATATTGAAATTAGGATGCGCCAACTAAGATTTTAATGTTATCACAATAAAATAAAAAAATTAATATATTGATTTTTGGAGTCGTTAAGAAGTTTGTCACCGATGATGTGGCTTTCTTCTTTATTGATTGTACATCACAACATCTCTCAATCTCTACATGTAAAAATCCCAGATATAACAACAATGGCGGCATAATGTTTTAATTTGCTACGAAGGTTGATACATACTGACTCCTCAAACATACTGATTCAGCTCTACCCGTGTAAAGCAGGTGGCCGACATATGATTAGTCCTCTAGCAAAATGAGATGGAACTCATGTTATGTGACAACTCGACATTTTGGGTATGTTACTATTTTTCATTTCTTACTTTCTATATTTAAAAGTTTCTATATTTAGAAACTTTCTCATTTCGTAACATTTCTAATTTTAGAAAGTTTCTATTTTTAGAAACTTTACTCGTTTCCTATTATTTCTAATTATAAAAAGTTTCCATTTTTAGAAACTTTCCTCATTTCATATCATTTCTATATTTATAAAGTTTCTATGTTTAGAAACTTTCCTCATTTCGTTTCATTTCTACTTTTGTCATCCAAACACAGTTCTCCGAACATTTAACATTTTCACCATACATCAGTGTTTGACTATTTTAGTCAACACAACATCTTATATTACTTGTGGTGACATTTTTACTCCAAAACATTTCTAATAATGATATTTAAGTAATATTTAATCAATAAATCAAAATAAGTAACGAAAGGTGACTCGTAACGAATTTTATTCCAAACCGGCACATCGTAGTGTTGCCCGACCATCTAGTGGCCGAACCCCTTCACCTTTGGGTCATAATTTCGTCCAAACCACACCAAGGAGGTGTGGTAATCATCTCATTTAAATATTTAATTGTTAGATCTTATCCCTCTTTGAATTATTATCTCAATCCTAATTTGAAAGAATCCTTGTAACATTACAACTCTTCTTCCAAAACCCTAATTCTTACCCCTATATAAACACCCTTAAACCCCCACATATTTCCTTTGTTGATTTCGTCCCAAGCATCCCCAAAACAGCCCCGAGCTCCATTCGAAGCCAAGCAAACCCGAAACCCATTGATTGTTCTTGATCTAGTTCGTCTCGATCCCAAGGTATGATACCAAGTCCTTTTTGCTTGTTTTTCCTTGATTAATCCTTGCTTGAATTCTGTTTTGAACCCGAGACCATGGCCCTAGGCCATATGGTCTCGGTTAGCCATTGAAAACCGAGTATACACGCATGTATGCATTCGATCGTGTACATGCGTGTGTGATTGTGTTTAAAGCTTGTGATCTATTGCCTAAACCCTAGATCCGAACCCTAGATCTAACCTAGATGTGACCGGATACCTAGATCTAGCCAAACACCACATGAAAACCTAAACTCTAGCTGATCTAGCCTCCAAACCCGAAGGGTCTTAGCCTTCGGCCAACCTTTGACCGAACCCTAGCCGAACCCTAACCCTAGTTGACCTAGATTGACTAGATTTGACTTTTGTTGACCAAAACTTGTGCTAAACCAAACCCTAGATCCGAATACTAAACCCTAGCCGAAATCTAGAAACCCTAGTTGACTTTTGTTGACTATTTTGACCAATGTTGACTTCTAGAATGGACTAATTTTGACCCATAAGTCAAATCGGGTCAAGGCCGGATCTTGACCCAAACCGTGGACCCAAACCCGAATACCTAATCGGGCCAAGGCCCGTACTTGGCCCATTCGATCTATCTTAGTCCATCGGGCCCAAACTTTAGTTGGCCCATTAAGTATGAAAGCCTATTTGAACCAAAGCCCAAACCTTTGGCCCATTACTTACCCAAACCGAACCCAATTGGGCCCAAGCCCAATCTATGGCCCAACCTAATTGGACCTAAGCCCAATATGAGGCCCAAATGGCCCACCTAGTGGCCCATTAGGCCCAATAAGCCCATTTAGGCCCATTAAGCCTAACCCAAGCCCATTTCATTTCATTTCATGTCGAAGTCCATTTCATTTCGAACTATTAAGGTCAAATAACCCAAATTCATTCGATGTCACAAACATAAAACATAACATTAATTTCATATCATATATCATATATCATTATTATTAGATCGCCTGTGTTAGCTTAGTCTAATTAGAAACGTTATTGCGTTTAGGCGCTAGGAGTCTTTGAAGAGATTCTTTGAGGTTTATCGAGAGCTAAGCTTTGCCCAAGTGAGTCCACAGACCCCTTTACTACTTTTACTGTTTTATAAACTTTGGGGTGGAAAACATAAACACAACTGCTACTGTTTTACTATGACTGCACAACATCTATACATTTTCATTATCGCGTTGGCATGACAAACAATTATTATACCGGACTAAGGTTTGCCAGCAATCATTAACTAGTGGATCTAGACCATGAATATGCAGATAGTACTATTGGCTGACACTCATCCTCCCAACATTATTTGATCACTACTTGTTATATCCAAGACATCTTTCGGGAGTGTATATCCATAAAAGAACGATAACATACTGGAGTTGAAGTGTTGATTGTGGACTTAGGGGTTGGTATATTAACTCAATAGACTAGTTACCTGTTGGGGATAACAGTTCATGCGATGTCAAACATAACACTTTGTTCAACACTTTTTCGTAAACAAAATAAGTAATTGTAGATCTTCTACAATTACACTTTACTTTCTATACTTACTTCTCATATCATATGAGTGTTGAACTTTATACATTTTCAGTCATAAACCATTTTCATAACAAACATTTTGGGTAGCAAACACTTTACTTTTACCATGAACAATAACCATGTGGATTCACTCAACATTATTTGTTGACCCTTTTACTTATGTTTTCCAGGTGATTTAGGAGCTCAGTGAGACTAGAGGATATGAGCAGTGGATTGTCGTGAGCCATGAATGAACATTTAAGTTTACGAACAATCACTTCATTTTCAAACCTTACTATTTTTAGTAACTACTATTTTTGAAAACTTTCCATTTATAGAAGGTAAACTATTTTCATATGTTATTTACGTGGTTGTTTCCTTACTTAATTTTTGCTATGTAATCATGAACGTTACACCGCCGTTCTTCCGCAAAACATTTTAAATGAAGTAAAACTAAATTTTTAGCGGGGTGTGACATGCTACAACAAAAAAAATCCTCCAATATATTCACGCGAGTTCGATCAACCCTGGTGAGTTGGAAGAGGACCGAACGAAGCCCATAAGTAGAACTGAGTGCGAAATAATGTATTGAATTTTGGGGTAATGAGTGTTTCTGATGGTGAAAATTAAAATAAAGTGATTTTCGATAAGTTTCATTTCCAAAATATAAGTAATACATAATTGGCATAAACACTGTTTTAATATTTAATTAATCTTAATAAAATCATTTAGATATTTGAAAAAATTATCCATATTATAATAACCCATCGCACCCTAGGGTTTCACTCCACTATTGACCATCCTTCTTCTTTCATCATCAGCCATTCAACCGTATCTCCTAGGGTTTTACCTCACAACCAAATGACCAATCTCAATCTTTAGGTTTGTCAATACTCAATAATACATGCACTTTGCTTAAATTTATTATAAAGAAGGCTCTGCTATTCGATTGTGTACCCAATTTTTACTTGAATTTTCTCGAATGTTCATTAGTAATGTCAAGAGAAATATTGTTTCACAGGTCCTTTTTTCTTTTGTCGATTAAAGATTTAAATTGTTTTTCTCTCGAATTAAACATTGGGCTTATTTCATATCAAAGCATTCTGATGTATTTTTTATTTGGGGCTTTTTTTCTTCCTAAAATGGCAACTGTTTTTGTTCTTCATAAATTAAACATCTTGTTGGCCCTGATTTTGTTTCAGTTTCCCTTCTTTTTATGATGTTTTAACTGATTAAACCCAACATTTTTATACATAAAAAAATAACTTTTTATATTTATATACAAAAAGTGATGATTACTTATAGTAATGGCTGAAATTAAGGCAAATGGTGCAATGAATTGCATATGATGGCTTACACTTGATCTCTGAATAACAGGTAAGTACTGTTGACAACATTCATATTGCTGATTCAAATTAGTTTGCACCTATGCTTTAATTTAACCTAAACAATGATATTGTTAGATATAATAATGTATTCTATGCATTTGTGGTTTGCAGATTTGGTTATTTGTTCAATTGTTGTTCTAACGCTATTGATAAATGATGCTATAGTTACCTAATAATATACTCGACATGTCTTCAAATAAATGTAAAAATTCTTCTTTTGGGTTGTTCTAAAATAAATGCAACATTTTTTTTACAAGTTCGCGTATCTCAAAAGTTTGACTTTTCACATGATGATTCCATTGAATCTTCAATGGTTGATATGTATATCAAATGTGGCCGTATTTTCTCTAAGACAAAAAACCTGAATTTATTTTCTTGGAATTCCATGAATTATGGTTGCACAAAACTATACGGTCCTCAAAGTGCATTGAAACTGTTTGACGAAATGTCTGAGAGAGACGTTTCTTGGAACATGATAATTTCAATTCTATCTAAAGACGGGAACGTCATGAAAACCCTGGGTATGTTCATCGGGGTGATTTGTCAAGGTTTTAAACCAAATTCAATGACATATGCAAGTGTTCTAAGTGCTTGTGCTAGCATATATGAATTCACCCACTTACATTGCACGAATTATACCTATACAACAAAATATTGATGTTTATGTTGGTAGCAGTTTAATCGACATGTTTGCCAAATGTGGGTACTACAAAAAACCCTGACAAGTACTTGACGATTTAAAAGAACATAATATAGTCTCATGTGCTTCATTAATTGGGTGTGCAACACTTTGTGGGAATGAAATCGATGTGTTTTCATTGTTTAAAGAAATGGTAAAAATACCCGTTACATATGATCAAATTACATTAGCAACTGTTCTTGGAGCTTCTTGTTAAATTACATTGTTATTTGATGTAAAAAACCATTTGAATCCAATTCCTTTGTAATTATGTTTTTGAGTTTCAATTACCCAACCTTAAATACCTTTCACACGACGGAATTCATAATTCAAACAGTAATCAATCCTTCTCACTTCAAAACTAAACATAGTAATAAAAATAATAGAACACCTCTCTTTCCTAAATCTAAATAAATACAAGTCTCTAACCATTACCACCGCTTCCCTTTAACAACACCATACTAATTTACAAGAATGTTCCAACTTTAAACAGAAACATAGATCATTAGATATATAAACTTTAATTTACAGGTGTTTCTTCGTTTCTTTTGGGCCAAAGTTTGTTTGGCCAAAATCGTACGAACCAAACACCAGTAAACTCATCAACATTTTCATTCTCCTCCAAAGAACGACCCATTGTCTCTCGAGTAAAAAAATATGTCACAAAAAACCCTAAAACACAAACTCCACCCATCGCCTTTAACGTATGAGAGACCCCAAGCCCATGTGGTGGGTCACGACAAGCCCACATATACCCAACCGACCCAAATATCGCCCCTAATTTCCCAACCGCACCGGAAATCCCATGACACGTGGCACGAAACCTCGCCGGAAATAGCTCCGCCGGAACTATAAAAGTGGTCGTATTCGGCCCAAAATTGGAGAAAAAGAACGTAAACCCGTAAAGTATCACAAACCTGATATCCGGGTTGGATCCCCACCCACCCTTGTTGATTTTTGCAATCGTGAACAAACTAACCGCCATGAAAAGAAACCCACCTGCCTGGATTATTACTCTCCCGACATAATCAATCATGTAAACCGTCACGAAATAACCCGGAATTGTTGCGCAGATTGCAACGAGTGCTTGGAATTTAGCGACTTGAATTGCATCGTCGTATATGTTCATGTCGCCTTTTGGAGTCATGCGGCCTCTGAATGCGTGATATTGAAATAAATTGAGCGAATAGAAAACGATATCGATCAAAAACCAGTTGATTGATGCCGCAATGAGATCACGACCGTGTCGCCGGAGGAATTCTTTTGAGAATAAAGTGTAGGTGTTTGATAAGGCTTCTCGAGTGTTGGGGGTGTTGATCATCTCGATGTCTTCCTGGATTGAAGATAGTGATACGTTCATCACTTTTTCCATGTCTTTTGCTGCTTGTAATGTGTTCTTCTCCACCAAAGCTGTGTATCTGTCAAGGATAGCATTCAAAGAATCATTTGTATCAGCACTTATAAACTCACGACAAGAATCATTTGTATTAACACTTATAAACTGACACAGCAACACATGAACTCCTGCTAACAACATCACCCCACTTTCTTATTATCACTTTCTTATTATCACTTTAGCAAAAGTACAAATTTTATGCAAAATATACGGACATTCATTAAGGGTGTTCGTTTGGTTGCATTGGTTTTATCCCAAGTAAATAATTGAAACCAAATAAAGTTTGGTTTTTAAAAGTTGAAACCAAACCATTCAAACTGATCCAAACCAAATTACAATTTAGTTATCCGGTTTTCACAATTTGGTTTCTTCCTAATATATTTCTTATTGAAGATGAGTACAAGACTTCAAAATTACATAACATTAATAATATTAAGTTTGAGATTGATTCCGTACGTGGATTAAATGTCGAAAAACAAAGTAATTAAGTTGGTGGCTTTTGGACTTATGAGATATTGGTAAGTTATAAAAACCATATAAATGAATTGAATATTGTAAGATTATTAAAAAAAATCATATATATTACTATTCGGTTTGTTTGGAGAATCTGGTTCTTACATTGGAAGCCAAAACCAATCCGAAAACCAATCTATTTATTCGGTTCTTTAAGTCCAAACCGATCAAAAAAAAAAAAAAAAGAAACAAATAGTACAATCCAAATTGTCCAATTGAAAGATCCAGTTATATCCAAATACTGAACACACTTAACATTCACAACACTCTCTTTCTCTATCTTTTTTCCCTCTCTCGACAGTAAACCGAAAAAAACCTAAGAAAATTGTAAACGAAAGAATAAAGAGAAAGTGACAATAGTGTCACTAAACTGACTCTTTTCGGTTCAAACCATCTAACTAGTATTGGCCCAGGCCCAAAAAGGTATAATGACACTTTTCAAGATATCAATACAAGTTCTATTTTATATTCAAGCTTTTGAAAAGTTGTGGTAAGAAACTAAGAAATATAAAATTTAAGTTTTACTCATTTTTTTAAGTTGTTGAACAATAATAAAAACTACGGTATTATTTTTTGTGTCACTAAATAATTTTACTAAATATGTAGATATTTCATACTAGCTTAAATGTCTCGGTCAGATTTTCTATTTTTTTTTTTTAGAAGTGTTGCATAATTAACTTGTCCCTAAACTAAAAAGTAGTCGCTACAACAATAAACGAGTTGTGGTTATTACCGTGCGGTTTCAGGCATCTTCATCCGCCAATAATAAGTCATAGCTGCCGGAATCGCACCAAGCATGAGTATAATCCGCCACATCACATCGGCCTCCGGTGGGACCGGAGCAACAGTTTCCGTCTGCGGAAGATTGTCCGGAGCTACTAGCTTGTCGGCGGAAGCTTTAAAAATGACACACATACCCATAGTAACCATCGAACTCAACAGTATCCCAAACCCTTGCATGGAAAACACTCCGGCAATAAAAGCGCCACGTGTCCTCTTATTAGCAAACTCCGACATAATAGTAGCCGACAACGGGTAATCCCCACCGATCCCAATACCAAGAATAAACCGAAAAAACCCAAAAGACACAAAAATCATCGACGTTAATCTCGATAACGAGAATCCACATCCAATGGACCCCACCACCATCATCACGAGTGAAACGCCGTACACTCGCCGGCGTCCTACGCAGTCACCGAGCCGGCCGAAAACCACTTGTCCGATCACGGTCCCCATTAATGCAACGCTGATCAAGGCGGATGCAATGGCGGTGGTGACTTCGAACCAATATTTTTGGTCAACTGTTCGGTCAACTTCCGGGTAATATATCCTTCCAATCATCCTCATGATCGGAGGGATACAAAATAAATCGTAACTGTCGGTAAATAAACCCATACCTGCGATTATGATTGCTTTGAAGTGGTAATACTGTGTTTTTGCAGCATCAAGTGCCGATAAAACTTTTAACGCCATTTTTAGAGTTGAATTTGACTGATTTCAGTACAAGTATTTATAAGGTATAGAAAGCAAAGAAGATATAAAACGTCGTAGTACTAGTTATGAAAATTGACATGAATATTAAAAAATGTATTGAAGGAAATTGCCAGGGAGTTTCTTAGTGATAAAATCCTTAGGATATGCTAGCTACCTCGGACGTTTGATGTTTACAACAATATTTTTGAAGTTGTCAATGTTGATGTTTATTGTTTGTTTTCCAATGTGACGTATGCTCTTGAATTTGGTCAAATTTGGTAATTTTACGGAATGAAATTAAGAAACGAATTATATGGATTGGGATTGAAGGGTTTATAGCTTATCGGCATTCAATGTTTATTAAGGGGGTGTGTTAGCTATTAAAAAAATAAACAGAGTAATGCAATGAGAGACGTAATAAAATGATCTATTGCATTTCATTCACATATTTGGTCCTACGTGATTACTAGGACTGAAATCGCCTAAATGGGAAGGAGTTGTTAATTAATTGGTTAGAAGTGAAATATGCTAGTTTGACTTATAAGTAGCACTAAAGTAGTTAAAGTTTATTTATTAATCTCATCCAAATATTAAAAACAAATTTTAAATTATCAAAATTATAAATTAAATTTTGTTTTTTATCAAATCTGACAAATAATATGTTGAACTCTAGAATAATTTTAAAATTTATTGAGTATTTTATATTTTTTATTGTAGAAAAAATAATCAACAACATTTATGCTTTTCAAAAAATATTAATAATTCACTTTGTCATCCCAACATATTTGTTAGGATTTGGTAAAACGAAATTATCCGTATTTAGATGGCCTATAAAATTATCGTCCAACTTGTTTGTCATTGTCAGATTTGGTAAAACGAAATTGTATACATACTCGGATGGTCTTACAAGACTGGCAATGATTGCTTTTTTGTATATAAAATATTACTACAAATATAACACGATGTCATAAAATGAGAGATTATAATTACTACAAGTGACATGAACACTAAAATATACGAAGGAAATAACTAGGGAGTTTCAAAGCGATTTTCTTTAACTTATGCTACCAAAATTTTCGAAGTAGTTTATTGTCGTTTTTATAAATGACAATAGCTACATCTTATGAGTTGACCCTTTCTCAGCAATTTCTAGAACAAAGTTTATGTATGTTATTGTAATATAACTAATTATCAATCCCACTGATTTAATATCAATTTGAAGTACATGCAAACAAACTTAAATCATTATTTGTTCCCCAACGTTACATGTATTTAATCCAGAAAATAATGCAAGTAAATAATTTGATGCTTTGAAGATCCCAAATATACCAATCTTGTCTAAACACACCAAATTTGATAATGCATGACAACTTGACAAGTTAAGAGCTGGTTTTTAACCATCATTACATAATTAACTCAGCGTAATGATCAAATCCAATGATGCGACAATGCTCCAATGACTTGTACGTCATGCTTTAATATTTATACATCATTGGATTTGATCATTCTATCCCTGGATAAAATAACTGATTAATCATACATTGGGTCTTTTCTCAACTCTTATGCAGTTATGCAACTCAACTACAAAGTTACACTACTAAACTAAAATTACAATTATACCCTCACTCACTTCCATGGCATGTTAGCCATCCCTTGTGGGCTACTCCCATTGCCTCGGCTCATTGGGCTCCCGGGCCCACCCGATGACTCGCTTAGGGTCCCGTGAGACGGTGAGCTGTGTGGTCCGGTCCCGTGGTTATGGTTAACCGGTGTGACCTTTGGTGGAACATTTAATGGTTCTAAATGGTTATGGTTAGCCGGCATGGGCTCTTTAGTGTTTTCAGGAAGAAAACTTCCTACTATAACCTGCATCATGTGATAATTAACAAATTTTATTAACAGGGGCGAAAACATAATTAGTGATTATGTGATTTAGGGTTTAGGAAATTAGGGCAAACCTGAACAGGAGATGCAGCAATGAAGAGTCCGGCTACAACACCGCCAAAAACACGACCATCTGGTCCAGATAACGTGACACTTAGTCCACCTGTCCTTGTGCGTTGACCGTATAATTCTGATAGCACAAATGAACCAGAAAGAGCCAATATGTTAAACCGTCCCTGCACAAGATATAAATATTAATATATTTTTTATAATAGTTTTTTTTGCATAAAATAACAATATACTTTTACGATTGTTCCTGATTAGTTAGTCATTGTACAAATTTCTGCCCAATAAGGTCATTAAAAGATGGTTTTCTGTCCCATTTGGGTCATTCGGCTACCTGATAAACCAGTATCACGATGAGGTGGCAAGTGCCACATCATCATTTTTCCAGGTTGCCAAATGAACCAAATGAGACACAAAACCATCTTTTAATGACCTAATTGGGTAGAAATTTGTACATGAATTAGATATTTAATATAAAAAATAAAAACCTCATAAGTTGCAGTTCCACCAGATGTTGCAGGTTGGCGAAGTGTGACATTAGTTATGACACCAATACCAGACATGATACATACAGCCCTTGGTCCATTTTTAGAGAATGACATTATCTTGTTTAGTACATCCTGAAAATACATATCAATATTACTACGTGAAAAAGCTATTAACTATAAAAAAAATTAAAGTTAAATATGAAGTTAAGCAAACAGATAAAATTGGGAATGAAAATAACCTCTCCAGGCTGTACCACGATAATATGTGGAGTAAATCCAAATCCAGCAGATCCTACAAATGCAAGGTTAGGAGCTAATCAGAAGTCAATCCCACCAAACACAATCACAAGAATTCAACAAAAAAAAAAAAAAAACATTTCATGTTCCATTATCACGTGCTTAACAAGATACTATATACGCCATTTTGTTGTGATACATTAGCCGCTTACAGTTACAATGATATACTCATACAACTTGCATAAATAAATTTAATTACTTATAAATTATGTAAACTTTTCTAGCATATATTGCTTATGGAAGACATTAGCCACTGAAAAATTAACACTTTTGGACCTAAAAATGAAAAAAAAATGTCACCTTTTTAATTAAAGATTAAAAAAGATAAGAAATTGTATGTACCAAAAGATTCGATTTTCTGTTTTTTGTTTGATGAACCAGGAGGTCTACCTCTGACCTTTTTGACTGATGAAAATGCTTCATCCATCGGAATAGAACTCACAGGGGCGGCAGAAATAGGCGGAGCAGCTGAATGTTGTTCAAAAGCTCCGTTCACCGGAGCCACGGTGGCGGCAATGACGGGCGTCAGCTTTGCCGTCCTGCCGGCACTAACTGCCGACGGTGACATAGATCCGTCAGGAGCGTACTTCCTCGGTCGCCCCCTTTTTTTCATCATTATTTCACTGCCGCCGTGACTACCGTGCTCGTTAATGTTGATATTATGGTGGAACCCTGCACTTCCACTACCGCTGCCTCCACCACCGCCGCCGCTGCTAGACATTACATCCGTCGCAACGCTGTAACCACCGGCAACGCCGGGAGTGTACGACAAGTGGACGTTGCAGCCCGGCGGCTGAGATGTTACCGGCGTCATCGACGGCTCGAAGATCCTTCCAGATTCAGATCCGTTCATTTGCATGAGGTTTTTGAAATCTGTTCGTCAGAAAAACTGAACAAATTGCCTGGAAAACGCAAACTAAAATCAGCAGATGGAAATGAAAATTCGAAAGCAAAACCATAAATTTTCAGCTTCTAAACTAAAATTAACTAACAAAAACACAAATTTACCATAATTTAAGTTGAATAATTTAGTTCAGCAAACCCCAAAAACCCTAACTCACTTTCAGAATCAAAATTCAACATAAAATAGCAGAACACAATTAAAATAAATAAAGAAAATGAATTACAGTAAACAAAGACGACATATTCGGGAAATGATTTCCTTTTTTCGCAGTTTTACAGTTACTGAAAAATACAAATTTAATCGGACGAAATTAATCAAGAAAAATTGGGGGAAAACATGAAATACTTACCGATAAATATTAAGATTTTTTTGTGAAGAAATTATGAGAGGATTAATTTATAGAGAAGAAGCAATTTCTAGGGCATTGAGCAATTGAAAGAGAAATGAATTGATTAATAATAATAATAATGATAATAATACTAGTAATAAATTGGTGAGTATTTTAAATTAGGGTTTTTCTAACATATGCCTAGGCATATGTTTAGGTGGATTAATGATCTTAAACTTTCCAAGAAATCCATAAAAAACATTTAATACATCACTTAAAATTATCAAATTTGAGTTTATTAAATGTTCATTGCTATTGTTTAAGAAATTTTGACTTCATTAAATGCCCCTAACATATGCCTAGGGGGCATATGTTAGAAAAATCCTTTTAATTATTAAGGCTGATACCATTTAAGACAGGACCTTGTCAATTTTTAAACATAACCAGGATTTTATTTAATATTAACAATATAAAAGTTTAAATATTTTTATTTAATATTAAAAATATAAAAGTTTTTAAGAAAGAATTTCCTTTTAGTCATATGTATCTTTACAAAGTACCTACATCTTATTAAAAATTTGCAATATGGCGAGTTAATGAATAAAATGCCCTAATAATGCCAAATCATGGCTGAAACGGGCTAAGACACGACTAATGCCATTGTTAAATTCCTAATAAGATGTTGTTACATCAACCTAGACTTGAAATTTTTTCCCGAAAACGGAAAATACTCTTTTTTTTTAATTTAATTAAACCTGGTTACATTTGAAATGTTGACGCAGATTAGTATCTTAAGATACTGCCTCCATGAAAATATTATGTGATATTAATCCTAAATTAAAAGGAAATTCTTTCTAAAAACTTTTATATTTTTAATATTAAATAAAAATATTTAAACTTTTATATTATTAATATTAAATAAAATCCTGGTTATGTTTAAAAATTGACAAGGTCATGTCTTAAATGGTATCAGAGCCATGTGAAGTAGTATGTGGTATTTAACTTTTTGTTCTATATGAAGTTGTTTAGCAAATTTAAGAGTCATAAAAAACAAATAATAAAGAATCAATTAATAGAAGAATATGAAATACCAAAAAATTTAGATCTTTTAAATAAATGGACTATACCAAATATTAATCCTAAATTAATATATGAATTAGGAACTTTTGAAGAATTAGGTTTTATACAAACAATAAAAACTACAGAAGAAAATTTAACAATGAATGAAGATGACATGAATATTCAATTAATAACCCAACATGATATAAACAAATACAAAGATATGTATAATTATGTACATATTGGTTTAGTACAAATTGCTTTTAAACCTTTAACATTACAAGGTTTACCTGAAAGTTTCTTAGTTGTTCTTAGAGATGCTAGGAATAGAAATTGGAAATAATCTTTAATGGGTATAATAGAATCAAGTTTATCTCATGGACCAGTTTATTTTAATGTTTATCCAAATTTACAATTATCTTTATCAGATAAAAATATTTTTCAAGCTTTAACATTAAATGTTAAAACTCATGGTTATAATTATATAGCTGGTTCAGAAGTTTATGTATATGTTATCGTATTTATTATAAACCACTAAAAACAATTAACCCTAAATGTAAAAGAATAAACAAACCAATAAACGAAACTATTTTAATAGAAAGTAATTTTAATATGTCAAAAATTACTACTAGAAGGGCCATTAAATGGGATGAAATTATATTTCCAGAAAATTGGATACTGGAAAATAATACTCCCCAAGCCTTTAATAAATAATAATATTGAAAATATTACACAAACATCAGATGGAATAGTTACAATAGAATTTAATAAAGAAAAAGAATCCGAAGATGAAAATCCTTTATAAAGAAGAACTAGATCAGTAAGATCTTCACAATCTTATATTTCACCAGTAGATTATAAAGTAGAAATTCCTTTATCACGTGCTTCTGTTTCACAAAATTCAGAAAAAATTAATAATTTAAATATATATGATAACATTGTTTATCAAACAGAGGAGGTTACTCCTTCTGAGATCAATTTCACACTTTAATGGATTTTACAGAAAAAATTGATTTTAGTCCTGGTTCACAGGCAATGAAATTAATATGTGATGAGTTTTATTTATCTAAATGGAAAACTTTTAGAAAATGGTTATTTGAACAATATTCTAAAAATCAATTAAAAGAAATTCAAGAAAATTATTATGAAAATTTATCTTCAATAAATAGAATAATACATTTTATTCCTTGGTTTATATATACTTTTCTACAAAGTATTCAAATTATTGAAAGAGAATACACTTTACCAAATAACCAAATAATAAAAAGTATATTTCCGCCTCAAATTCCCTTTTCAATTACAAATAGTGATATTACTTTGAAATTTTGTGCCTATCAAAAACTTTTTGATAAAAATTCTCCAATTAATGTAGAACAAACAAATAACATAATACAACAATTAAATTATCATAATCTTTACTCAATGATATTAGGAGAACATTTAATAAATTTAACGAAAAAAGTAGATAAAATAATAAATATCCTAAAAGAAGATAATAAGATACAATTACCAAAAGAAAGTAAAGAAAAAGAAAAAACAAATTATAGCCACTATTCAACCTCCACCTAATATTTCAGGATACAAATTAAAAAAATTATGATGTTATGGTAGAATTAATCCAAAGTCAAATGAAAAAACTACAAATTAATACTTTAAATAAAGATTCTGATAATGAAACAAAAGAAACTATTATAAATAAAATTAATTACGAAAGTAAATATGCTTCTAGACCTGCTCAAAGACAATTTTATTATCCTAGACCAACACCTCAAGATGTTTTACATGAAGAAGTAGAATATGGTAATAATAGTTACAGTGGAAGGAATATATACGAATGGAATTTAGATGGTTTTACTGAAAGACAAATATATAATATGGTACATAGAATGCTTATGTACAGTACTATTGCTAAAAATGCAGGAAATAATGATAAGGCAGTAGCAACTATGTTAATAGATGGTTTTACAGGCCAATTAAAAGGATGGCGGGATAATTATCTTACACCAGAAAATCAACAATCAATACTAAATACTGTAAAAATAGAAAATAATATAGCTGAATCAAACGTAGTATATACACTTACATTAACTATAAAAGAACATTTTACTGGTAGATGGTCAGATAATTCTGAAAACATTAGAACATTATTAAATGGATTATTTTGCAAAACTCTAACATCATTTAAATGGTATAAAGATACTTTTTTAAGTAGAGTTATGGAATTGGATGATTGTAATAGTGTATATTGGAAATCTAAATTTATTGATGGATTACCAAATTTATTTGCAGAAAGAGTAAAAAAACAACTAAAAGTTGATAGTACTATACCTTATGAATATTATACTTATGGAAAGTTAATAGGAACTTGTATTCAGGAAGGTTTAACTTTATGCAGTGAAATAAAATTAAATCACCAAATAAAAACTCAACGACTAAATGACAAAAACAATTAGGAGAATTTTGTGACCAATTTGGTATGGGCACAACTCCTCAAATTAAGAAAAAACATAAAAAAGAATTTGATAATAGAAGAAAATCTTATAGAAAGAAGAATTTCAATCGTAATAGAAAAGAAAATAAAATCCAGAAGAAGAATCAAAGAAAGGGAAATTCAGATAAAAGATCTACAATTTGTTTTAAATGTGGTAAAACTGGTCATTATGCTAACAAATGTAAGAATAAACAAATAAAAAAATAAATTAACAATTTAGATATTGAGGATGAAGTAAAAGCTCACCTTATTAATCTGATAGATAATTCTTCTAGTGAAGAAGATATATCACAAAGTGATTCTGATAATGAATATGAATCAAGCAGTTCAAATGATTCTTCAAATTCAAAAGAATTAGATTGTAAATGTGATAATAAAGATCAATGTTCTTGTGAAATGGAACATTAGTTATATCAAATTAGGAGTCAATTTCAAGAGGATCTTTCCATAAATGTTATTAGTAATGATATGGCAAAATTACTAAAAGACATTGAAGATCCTGAAATTAGAAATAAAATAATTGATAATATAAATATTAAAGAAGATGTAATGGAAAATAAGGAACATTATTCTATGAAACATTTACAAGATATGTTAAAAGAAAGAAGAAATAAGGCTTCTTCTAGTTCTAGTATTACCATTAATGATTTGCAGAATGAAATACAAATATTAAAAACAGATATACATAATATTAAAAATAATCAGATTATTTATGATCAACGTAGTAACGAATTAGAAAAATTAAAAGAAAAATATCAGGACTATTCAAAAATAAATGATGAAACTAATAATACATTTCTTCAATCTATGGATTTAGTAATCTCTAGAAAATGGCATGTAAAGATAAAACTATTTATAACATATAATTATCAAAAAGAATTTATAGCTTTAATAGATAGTGGAGCAGATTTAAATTGTATACAAGAAGGATTAATTCCAATATTATATTTTCAAAAATCTACACATACTTTGAGAGAAGTATCTGGTAGAAAACTTGATATTCAATATAAATTAACAAATGCGAAAATTTGTAAAAATAATACATGTATACATGTTAATTTTACAATAATAAAAAACATGTTAAGTGATGAAATGATTTTAGGTAATCCCTTTTTAGAAATGATCTACCAATCTCGGTAGAAAAAGATAAAATTATTGGTTATTACAAAAATCAAAAGATATGCTTTGAATTTATTTCAGACCCATACTCTAAATGGGTGAATGAAGTAAAGAATTCATTAAACTTTAAGATAAATCAAATAAATTTCCTTAAAGAAGAAATTCTTACGGTTCAAATAGATGAACAACTTAAGAATAATAAATTACAAGAAAAAATTAAATTAATGACTAATAGATTTTCTTTAAATATATGTAATGACCACCCTAATGCATTTTGGGAAAGGAAAAAACATATTGTTACTCTCCCATATGAAGAAGATTTTAATGAAAGACAGATTCCTACGAAAGCAAGACCCTGTCAGATGAATCATAATTATCTTGTAACAACCCAAAAATCAGGAGAAATTAAAATTTTTTTTTAAGACATTTAATTAATAAAATTTCCCCAAGTACAAGTAATGAAAAGGTCCCAACTCAGATAAAAATATAAACCGTCTCATGGTCTTTAATGCAGAAATAAATAAAAAGGTTTAAAATTATGTTTGATTCAAAACAAACTTTTAAAAACTCCAAATCCAATAAATAAAGATGCAGCCCATCAACCGTTGACCTTCTCTTTGCCCTTACTAGTACCTGAAAAATGGGGGAGTGATTGGGGTCAGCCACCGCTGAGTGAATAATATCAAAATAAACAAATAAATACAAACAACTCAAGCCACATAAGTGATCCTTAGAGACTCTACTCAATTCTCAATTACTCAAGTTTATTTTCTCAGATTTTAAATTTATATAGCGCGCTTGTGTGACTTGGGACGAGAGATCAACCTCGACCCGCCTCACACAACTCAAGGCTCAACACGTGTACTCTTCGGTGTTGAGTCAAAACGTCTGGCACCAGTACTCTTCGGTGCCAAGACAACTCAAGTATATTATGTTTAATGTTTTAACTCAAGAACTCAAAACTCAGATAACTCAGGCTCCAGATAACTCAAATCACAGATAACTCAAATCACAGATAACTCAAATAAATCACCCAATCAATACTCAAGCTCAATCAACAAGACAATTCACAACACATAGCACAAAATCATGAATCGAAAGTAAGTACAAGTTTATAGTGAGATTACCCACCTCGAATAACCGTAAGCTCCTAAATATCCTCGGTACTGAAGAGCGTCTCTAACCGGTCCTACATCGAATAATAAAACTCGAATTAAACTTGGCTCAAAACTCATTTCAAAACATTCTGCCAGAACCCGACACCCCCGCGGGAACTGTTATAATTCCTAAACCGTTCACTAGAATTTAATCAAATTTTTACAGTAGCTAAATGACTCAGAGGACTACAATTTGTCAGAAGACCTCGGGAGCTAAGTCCAAACAGAAGTATCTCAAAACAGACTCGCAAGTCAGAAGATATTGAACCGTAAACTCTGATGCGATAGTTTACGAAAACAGCGATAACTTTTAAACCGTAATTCAAATTAACGAGCCGTCAGCGGCACTGGAAAGAGGACTCAGAAAACTAGAGGCCAGAGCAGGTCAAAAATCCAAAACATATTTTAAGTGTGGTAAAAATAGTCCCGAACTCAGATGACAGATCCTGTCAAAAATTTAGCTTATTAATTAGAACCCGTTTTGAATCCCGACATCAACCCGATTATTCCCGAGACACCCAACAGTCCCGAGACTCATTTTAAATTCAGAAATCTGGTTACCCTTTTATCTAGTCTTCTATTGAAAATCTATTTCGTTTTAGGGAACCAAGACCTATAGGTTCGGTTCCCGGTTTTCGGTTATAACAACGTTTAGCAAAAACGACAATGGTTTTAACCCAACCCTTAACGCTACCCACATAACTCAGCTTGAGCTTCACAGAATCAGTGACCAACGACTCATCACTATAACCTCATGAATCAAGAAAACTATAGAACAACTAGAACGATCAAGAAAATCAAACGGTTATGATACAATCAACAATTCAATAGAACGATAGCTACAACCATGATAATGAAACCGACACAACCAAACCTGCACAGCCTGACAATTCTCGAGAGCTATACCAATTAGATAGGAACAAATGAAAGCCAGAAAATTAAAGGAAGAAAAACTACCGATCGTTTTCCTCGGAATACAAACTGCTCGACTCGGGGCTTCTCTGAACTTCGACCACCACACCAATGGTTAAGCTGGGAACACCACTCGGTATTCACTGCTCGAGAATGGTCCAACAACTGTTCTGCTCGATCACGCCAAGGCTCGGTCTTCTTTACTGCTGTGGACGTGCGTTCTGCTCGATCCCATGTTTTACCCGAAAGATAAAACACAAATATTAAAGGGGAACATGAACGGGAGAATTAGAACAAGAACCGAAGGACAAGGCTTCTGTTTTCATACCTGCTCGATGGTGTCTTGGTTCCTGCAGCTGTCGAATACTTCCATGAAACTTGGGTTTCTTGTGAAAACGAGGAAGAGAGAAAAGGCAGTATGTCGGCCGATGTGGAGGGAGCAATTAGGATGGATTTTTAGGTTAGCAAGGAATATATATCCCAACATTTAGGCCACGGAAGTCCTTGGGCCTTGTGCCACCGAATTAATTAAAACCCAAGGAGAAAAAAAAGGCTTGGACGTATATTATATAATCGAATAGAAAAATTGTTCATTTGGGCTTCAAAAGAGGAGGTTTAATTCTGGCCTCCAAGGCTCACGCAAGAAGGAAAAGCACAAGTGAAAGCTTGGCCCTAGAATACATGACGGATGAGCAAGAAAACATGCATGCTTTTGGGACCACAACCCATCAAAATATGACACAAGTGGGCTCAGCTCTTCTCTTTGCCAAGACCCATTGTAGTCGAGTTGATCACAATAAATTAGGCACGAAATTTAGCAAGAAAAAAAAAACAAAACGGGTTCGAGGCCTTGGCCTATCGGCCGGCCTCGGGAATCATTAGACGTCTAAGTTAATTAGCTAAACTCGGAATTGAATGCTACGTAATTTAATTGGCTCATAGATAATTTCTCAAAAATTTAATAACACCCTTGTTATTAAATAATTAATCCTCATGATTAAGTAAACTTAAATTAAATGACACTCCTGTCATTAAAAGAATCGTGTGTATTTATATCACTCGAATTAAATACACATAAAGACATATAACTCATATAAATCTCAAATAAATAGGCAATATTTTTGAAGTTGTCAATATTTTTGATGTTTACAACAATATTTTTTGAAGTTTGATGTTTGATGTTTATTGTTTGTTTTCCAATGTGACGTATGCTCTTGAATGTTTGATGTTTGATGTTTATTAAATATCTTATTAAAAATTTGATGTTTAATATTAAAAATATAAAAGTTTTTAAGAAAGAATTTCCTTTTAGTCATATGTATCTTTACAAAGTACCTACATCTTATTAAAAATTTGCAATATGGCGAGTTAATGAATAAAATGCCCTAATAATGCCAAATCATGGCTGAAACGGGCTAAGACACGACTAATGCCATTGTTAAATTCCTAATAAGATGTTGTTACATCAACCTAGACTTGAAATTTTTTCCCGAAAACGGAAAATACTCTTTTTTTTTAATTTAATTAAACCTGGTTACATTTGAAATGTTGACGCAGATTAGTATCTTAAGATACTGCCTCCATGAAAATATTATGTGATATTAATCCTAAATTAAAAGGAAATTCTTTCTAAAAACTTTTATATTTTTAATATTAAATAAAAATATTTAAACTTTTATATTATTAATATTAAATAAAATCCTGGTTATGTTTAAAAATTGACAAGGTCATGTCTTAAATGGTATCAGAGCCATGTGAAGTAGTATGTGGTATTTAACTTTTTGTTCTATATGAAGTTGTTTAGCAAATTTAAGAGTCATAAAAAACAAATAATAAAGAATCAATTAATAGAAGAATATGAAATACCAAAAAATTTAGATCTTTTAAATAAATGGACTATACCAAATATTAATCCTAAATTAATATATGAATTAGGAACTTTTGAAGAATTAGGTTTTATACAAACAATAAAAACTACAGAAGAAAATTTAACAATGAATGAAGATGACATGAATATTCAATTAATAACCCAACATGATATAAACAAATACAAAGATATGTATAATTATGTACATATTGGTTTAGTACAAATTGCTTTTAAACCTTTAACATTACAAGGTTTACCTGAAAGTTTCTTAGTTGTTCTTAGAGATGCTAGGAATAGAAATTGGAAATAATCTTTAATGGGTATAATAGAATCAAGTTTATCTCATGGACCAGTTTATTTTAATGTTTATCCAAATTTACAATTATCTTTATCAGATAAAAATATTTTTCAAGCTTTAACATTAAATGTTAAAACTCATGGTTATAATTATATAGCTGGTTCAGAAGTTTATGTATATGTTATCGTATTTATTATAAACCACTAAAAACAATTAACCCTAAATGTAAAAGAATAAACAAACCAATAAACGAAACTATTTTAATAGAAAGTAATTTTAATATGTCAAAAATTACTACTAGAAGGGCCATTAAATGGGATGAAATTATATTTCCAGAAAATTGGATACTGGAAAATAATACTCCCCAAGCCTTTAATAAATAATAATATTGAAAATATTACACAAACATCAGATGGAATAGTTACAATAGAATTTAATAAAGAAAAAGAATTCGAAGATGAAAATCCTTTATAAAGAAGAACTAGATCAGTAAGATCTTCACAATCTTATATTTCACCAGTAGATTATAAAGTAGAAATTCCTTTATCACGTGCTTCTGTTTCACAAAATTCAGAAAAAATTAATAATTTAAATATATATGATAACATTGTTTATCAAACAGAGGAGGTTACTCCTTCTGAGATCAATTTCACACTTTAATGGATTTTACAGAAAAAATTGATTTTAGTCCTGGTTCACAGGCAATGAAATTAATATGTGATGAGTTTTATTTATCTAAATGGAAAACTTTTAGAAAATGGTTATTTGAACAATATTCTAAAAATCAATTAAAAGAAATTCAAGAAAATTATTATGAAAATTTATCTTCAATAAATAGAATAATACATTTTATTCCTTGGTTTATATATACTTTTCTACAAAGTATTCAAATTATTGAAAGAGAATACACTTTACCAAATAACCAAATAATAAAAAGTATATTTCCGCCTCAAATTCCCTTTTCAATTACAAATAGTGATATTACTTTGAAATTTTGTGCCTATCAAAAACTTTTTGATAAAAATTCTCCAATTAATGTAGAACAAACAAATAACATAATACAACAATTAAATTATCATAATCTTTACTCAATGATATTAGGAGAACATTTAATAAATTTAACGAAAAAAGTAGATAAAATAATAAATATCCTAAAAGAAGATAATAAGATACAATTACCAAAAGAAAGTAAAGAAAAAGAAAAAACAAATTATAGCCACTATTCAACCTCCACCTAATATTTCAGGATACAAATTAAAAAAATTATGATGTTATGGTAGAATTAATCCAAAGTCAAATGAAAAAACTACAAATTAATACTTTAAATAAAGATTCTGATAATGAAACAAAAGAAACTATTATAAATAAAATTAATTACGAAAGTAAATATGCTTCTAGACCTGCTCAAAGACAATTTTATTATCCTAGACCAACACCTCAAGATGTTTTACATGAAGAAGTAGAATATGGTAATAATAGTTACAGTGGAAGGAATATATACGAATGGAATTTAGATGGTTTTACTGAAAGACAAATATATAATATGGTACATAGAATGCTTATGTACAGTACTATTGCTAAAAATGCAGGAAATAATGATAAGGCAGTAGCAACTATGTTAATAGATGGTTTTACAGGCCAATTAAAAGGATGGCGGGATAATTATCTTACACCAGAAAATCAACAATCAATACTAAATACTGTAAAAATAGAAAATAATATAGCTGAATCAAACGTAGTATATACACTTACATTAACTATAAAAGAACATTTTACTGGTAGATGGTCAGATAATTCTGAAAACATTAGAACATTATTAAATGGATTATTTTGCAAAACTCTAACATCATTTAAATGGTATAAAGATACTTTTTTAAGTAGAGTTATGGAATTGGATGATTGTAATAGTGTATATTGGAAATCTAAATTTATTGATGGATTACCAAATTTATTTGCAGAAAGAGTAAAAAAACAACTAAAAGTTGATAGTACTATACCTTATGAATATTATACTTATGGAAAGTTAATAGGAACTTGTATTCAGGAAGGTTTAACTTTATGCAGTGAAATAAAATTAAATCACCAAATAAAAACTCAACGACTAAATGACAAAAACAATTAGGAGAATTTTGTGACCAATTTGGTATGGGCACAACTCCTCAAATTAAGAAAAAACATAAAAAAGAATTTGATAATAGAAGAAAATCTTATAGAAAGAAGAATTTCAATCGTAATAGAAAAGAAAATAAAATCCAGAAGAAGAATCAAAGAAAGGGAAATTCAGATAAAAGATCTACAATTTGTTTTAAATGTGGTAAAACTGGTCATTATGCTAACAAATGTAAGAATAAACAAATAAAAAAATAAATTAACAATTTAGATATTGAGGATGAAGTAAAAGCTCACCTTATTAATCTGATAGATAATTCTTCTAGTGAAGAAGATATATCACAAAGTGATTCTGATAATGAATATGAATCAAGCAGTTCAAATGATTCTTCAAATTCAAAAGAATTAGATTGTAAATGTGATAATAAAGATCAATGTTCTTGTGAAATGGAACATTAGTTATATCAAATTAGGAGTCAATTTCAAGAGGATCTTTCCATAAATGTTATTAGTAATGATATGGCAAAATTACTAAAAGACATTGAAGATCCTGAAATTAGAAATAAAATAATTGATAATATAAATATTAAAGAAGATGTAATGGAAAATAAGGAACATTATTCTATGAAACATTTACAAGATATGTTAAAAGAAAGAAGAAATAAGGCTTCTTCTAGTTCTAGTATTACCATTAATGATTTGCAGAATGAAATACAAATATTAAAAACAGATATACATAATATTAAAAATAATCAGATTATTTATGATCAACGTAGTAACGAATTAGAAAAATTAAAAGAAAAATATCAGGACTATTCAAAAATAAATGATGAAACTAATAATACATTTCTTCAATCTATGGATTTAGTAATCTCTAGAAAATGGCATGTAAAGATAAAACTATTTATAACATATAATTATCAAAAAGAATTTATAGCTTTAATAGATAGTGGAGCAGATTTAAATTGTATACAAGAAGGATTAATTCCAATATTATATTTTCAAAAATCTACACATACTTTGAGAGAAGTATCTGGTAGAAAACTTGATATTCAATATAAATTAACAAATGCGAAAATTTGTAAAAATAATACATGTATACATGTTAATTTTACAATAATAAAAAACATGTTAAGTGATGAAATGATTTTAGGTAATCCCTTTTTAGAAATGATCTACCAATCTCGGTAGAAAAAGATAAAATTATTGGTTATTACAAAAATCAAAAGATATGCTTTGAATTTATTTCAGACCCATACTCTAAATGGGTGAATGAAGTAAAGAATTCATTAAACTTTAAGATAAATCAAATAAATTTCCTTAAAGAAGAAATTCTTACGGTTCAAATAGATGAACAACTTAAGAATAATAAATTACAAGAAAAAATTAAATTAATGACTAATAGATTTTCTTTAAATATATGTAATGACCACCCTAATGCATTTTGGGAAAGGAAAAAACATATTGTTACTCTCCCATATGAAGAAGATTTTAATGAAAGACAGATTCCTACGAAAGCAAGACCCTGTCAGATGAATCATAATTATCTTGTAACAACCCAAAAATCAGGAGAAATTAAAATTTTTTTTTAAGACATTTAATTAATAAAATTTCCCCAAGTACAAGTAATGAAAAGGTCCCAACTCAGATAAAAATATAAACCGTCTCATGGTCTTTAATGCAGAAATAAATAAAAAGGTTTAAAATTATGTTTGATTCAAAACAAACTTTTAAAAACTCCAAATCCAATAAATAAAGATGCAGCCCATCAACCGTTGACCTTCTCTTTGCCCTTACTAGTACCTGAAAAATGGGGGAGTGATTGGGGTCAGCCACCGCTGAGTGAATAATATCAAAATAAACAAATAAATACAAACAACTCAAGCCACATAAGTGATCCTTAGAGACTCTACTCAATTCTCAATTACTCAAGTTTATTTTCTCAGATTTTAAATTTATATAGCGCGCTTGTGTGACTTGGGACGAGAGATCAACCTCGACCCGCCTCACACAACTCAAGGCTCAACACGTGTACTCTTCGGTGTTGAGTCAAAACGTCTGGCACCAGTACTCTTCGGTGCCAAGACAACTCAAGTATATTATGTTTAATGTTTTAACTCAAGAACTCAAAACTCAGATAACTCAGGCTCCAGATAACTCAAATCACAGATAACTCAAATCACAGATAACTCAAATAAATCACCCAATCAATACTCAAGCTCAATCAACAAGACAATTCACAACACATAGCACAAAATCATGAATCGAAAGTAAGTACAAGTTTATAGTGAGATTACCCACCTCGAATAACCGTAAGCTCCTAAATATCCTCGGTACTGAAGAGCGTCTCTAACCGGTCCTACATCGAATAATAAAACTCGAATTAAACTTGGCTCAAAACTCATTTCAAAACATTCTGCCAGAACCCGACACCCCCGCGGGAACTGTTATAATTCCTAAACCGTTCACTAGAATTTAATCAAATTTTTACAGTAGCTAAATGACTCAGAGGACTACAATTTGTCAGAAGACCTCGGGAGCTAAGTCCAAACAGAAGTATCTCAAAACAGACTCGCAAGTCAGAAGATATTGAACCGTAAACTCTGATGCGATAGTTTACGAAAACAGCGATAACTTTTAAACCGTAATTCAAATTAACGAGCCGTCAGCGGCACTGGAAAGAGGACTCAGAAAACTAGAGGCCAGAGCAGGTCAAAAATCCAAAACATATTTTAAGTGTGGTAAAAATAGTCCCGAACTCAGATGACAGATCCTGTCAAAAATTTAGCTTATTAATTAGAACCCGTTTTGAATCCCGACATCAACCCGATTATTCCCGAGACACCCAACAGTCCCGAGACTCATTTTAAATTCAGAAATCTGGTTACCCTTTTATCTAGTCTTCTATTGAAAATCTATTTCGTTTTAGGGAACCAAGACCTATAGGTTCGGTTCCCGGTTTTCGGTTATAACAACGTTTAGCAAAAACGACAATGGTTTTAACCCAACCCTTAACGCTACCCACATAACTCAGCTTGAGCTTCACAGAATCAGTGACCAACGACTCATCACTATAACCTCATGAATCAAGAAAACTATAGAACAACTAGAACGATCAAGAAAATCAAACGGTTATGATACAATCAACAATTCAATAGAACGATAGCTACAACCATGATAATGAAACCGACACAACCAAACCTGCACAGCCTGACAATTCTCGAGAGCTATACCAATTAGATAGGAACAAATGAAAGCCAGAAAATTAAAGGAAGAAAAACTACCGATCGTTTTCCTCGGAATACAAACTGCTCGACTCGGGGCTTCTCTGAACTTCGACCACCACACCAATGGTTAAGCTGGGAACACCACTCGGTATTCACTGCTCGAGAATGGTCCAACAACTGTTCTGCTCGATCACGCCAAGGCTCGGTCTTCTTTACTGCTGTGGACGTGCGTTCTGCTCGATCCCATGTTTTACCCGAAAGATAAAACACAAATATTAAAGGGGAACATGAACGGGAGAATTAGAACAAGAACCGAAGGACAAGGCTTCTGTTTTCATACCTGCTCGATGGTGTCTTGGTTCCTGCAGCTGTCGAATACTTCCATGAAACTTGGGTTTCTTGTGAAAACGAGGAAGAGAGAAAAGGCAGTATGTCGGCCGATGTGGAGGGAGCAATTAGGATGGATTTTTAGGTTAGCAAGGAATATATATCCCAACATTTAGGCCACGGAAGTCCTTGGGCCTTGTGCCACCGAATTAATTAAAACCCAAGGAGAAAAAAAAGGCTTGGACGTATATTATATAATCGAATAGAAAAATTGTTCATTTGGGCTTCAAAAGAGGAGGTTTAATTCTGGCCTCCAAGGCTCACGCAAGAAGGAAAAGCACAAGTGAAAGCTTGGCCCTAGAATACATGACGGATGAGCAAGAAAACATGCATGCTTTTGGGACCACAACCCATCAAAATATGACACAAGTGGGCTCAGCTCTTCTCTTTGCCAAGACCCATTGTAGTCGAGTTGATCACAATAAATTAGGCACGAAATTTAGCAAGAAAAAAAAAACAAAACGGGTTCGAGGCCTTGGCCTATCGGCCGGCCTCGGGAATCATTAGACGTCTAAGTTAATTAGCTAAACTCGGAATTGAATGCTACGTAATTTAATTGGCTCATAGATAATTTCTCAAAAATTTAATAACACCCTTGTTATTAAATAATTAATCCTCATGATTAAGTAAACTTAAATTAAATGACACTCCTGTCATTAAAAGAATCGTGTGTATTTATATCACTCGAATTAAATACACATAAAGACATATAACTCATATAAATCTCAAATAAATAGGCAACACATGATTTATTTAATAAAACGTCGATAATATAATTACAATAATTTTTAGGGCGTTACAACTCAACTCCACTTAAAATAGACTTCGTCCCCGAAGTCATGACTCGGAAGACTCAAGATGGAAATCTCGCATCTCAGACTCAGGCTCATCAATGACACACGCCCGCAATTAAAGAAAACGATGAGGTTGCGAAATAATTAAACTCGTCAGGGCGATCCACTCGATCGGAATAAACTTCCAGCTCTCGCAGTTGCTCATATAAACCTTCAGTCTTTAGCGGCGCAAAATGATAAAGCTAAAAGAATAGAAAATTGAAGTGCTCTCTAAGGATCTCGATTTATCTCAAGAAGAAAAAAAAATGTCGATAGAAATAAAAAATGATCTACGATACTCTGTTAAAGACGTCTTCTTGCTCTCGTAGTCAGACACAATTGCTGCTATTGCGTTGAATCTCCGATTCAACTACACTTGGAGATTTGTTACGGCTTGGTTTGTGGCGACAGATGATCTTGGCGTAGTACTCAGTCGTCCAACTCGTGCTCGCAATCATACTCGGCCCTCTCACGGTGATAAAATAAGTTTTATTTATTAATTATTTTTTATTTTTTTATTTTTTTGTTTTTTTTTTGTTTTTTTTTTGTTTTTTTTTTTGAGAAAACTTTCTGGACAGTTCTAAGTTCTAACATGGTATTACTTTTACACAATTTACACCTGAAATTTTCTTATTTTTATCAATCTGCACCAAGAATGATATCTCAAGGTCCTCTGCTCTATCGGACATCAGTTTGTTTTAAAAACATAAGCAACAATTTAGTGATTCACACCATTATCAAACCATACACAAACAAGCACAATATTATCAAGAAATGTTCTTATTACACAGAAATCTCATATAGTAGGCAAGTCATGCCTTTTACTCAATTTGCATATACTCAGAATGCATTTATCTCAAATTTCCATAACTCGTTTTTAACTCAACGCAAGCTATAATATTAATTTAACTCAAATCTCACTTAACGACTTATCATAAGTTGCACGAACTGCCCAAATTCTCACTTTTTGCGATCACTCGCGTGATCAAATTTAATTATTAGGTTACAAGAATATATAATTTCTCTTTTAGGCCACATTATTAGTTCTCTTGTTAACCCGTATTTAACAATTTCCCGTTAGCTCTTTTTAATATTACTCGCTCAGCTCATTTTAATGGTTTTATCATTTAGCTCGTTAATTAACTTGTCACTTTGTTCACATTTAGTTTGTCTCTTTATCAATTTGACTAATCTTCAGCTCAATATCCTCATTTTACCTTAAGTTTTAAACGCCTCGACTTAAGATTTTCTATTTTACTCGATTAATTCTCTTTTACTCGATTAATTGACTCGTTAATTCACATATACTTGATTATCCGATTATTTCCTCGTTCTCCATAAAAATTTCCTCGTTATTTATATTTGTATTGTTTTCTCGATTTAGAAACTCATAGTATTTTACGAAAATTTTATTACTTGATACACTTATATTTTTCTCATGTGCTCATTTTAATAACTATCATCAGTTTAGTAATTACTCAATAGGACATAATATTTGGTGACATTCAATTTAAAAATATAACTCGATACTCTTCCTTATTTTTAATTTAATATTCGTTCATAAATAAAACTTTATCATTTGGTTCATTTTAATAAGTTATTCGTTTCAACTCGATTTTATTAGTTTCTTCCAGTTCGGTAATTTCTCAGTAATAATAAATTTTTCCTCATGATTTACAATGGCGATCTTCTCATGACCGACTCATTAATAACATTCTTACAACTTGATAATTATACCATAACATGAAATTAATTACTCTCAATTACTCTTATAAATTCTCTAATCACATGCATATTTATAATACTTAACACAATCATCATTTGGTTCAATAACTTTCTCGACTGGATTTAATATTTTCTCATAATCACGTTTTCTCATTTAACTCGATTTGAATAGTTCATAATAAATTCACATATTTTAAATAATCTCTTATTATCTCATTATATTTTCTCGATTGAAATGTTACTCTTATAAACTCTCTAGCAAATTATATGCAGATATATGCTGATAACAATTAGAAATACCACATAACAAAATTTCTCTTGGTAATTCTCTTAATTTACCCATACTCAACTCCACTTGGAGAAAACTCGTCCCCGAGTTTGGAAATGACACTAAAAATCTCAAAGAACTCGTTACGAACACCGGATAGTTCGGTTTGTTGATTCTCATTTTTGTTTTTTTTATTATATATTTTAAGGTTTCATTTGATTACGCGATAATTAAACTCTTATGCGCAGGTGTGTGTCGGTCCCAACGTATACACTTTACGCCCCCTCACACCCCTACTCGTTAACTTTTTATCACTTTATAAAAATCATAATTTATTTATTGCCCATAATTGATGTTAGCTTTCTCATTAAGAGTCTTGGGATTCTCACATTAGGTTTTCTCAATTATAACTCTTCTCTATCATTGTCTCAGTAACATTTAGTCATTTTATGACTCCTCATAAGTCAAGCTTGTTACATTTATTAACACCACAAATCCTTATTTTGCGTTACGCATTCACGATTATCTCTTGTTCAAATCTATGTATCGATCCTCCTTTTGGTTTACTCATAGCATATTTGGTATTATTATTACCATATAACATTTTTTTTTTGTCGTTAAATAGAATTCTCATTTCATTCTAGTGAATATTTCTCGTATATTTTCTCTTGTCGCTTAACTCGTTAAATAACTCGTTTAGGGTTTCTCATATTGCTCAATTAGTAATCCTTATTTATTTCGTATATTCGATGTTTTATCCCATCCGTCACATAAATGAAAATTTTACTCTATAAACTCTCGCACAAACTTTTCTCAGTTTACAAATCTTTTACTCGTATAAATCTTGTTCAGTTATTAATGTTTTCCTCCTTTACTAAATTAAATGATTAAAACCTCAATATTTAATTTGTTATAGATAATTGCCCAATCGTTCTTGCTTTATAAACTTTCTCATAATTTCAACGACTTCCCAATCATACGAATTAAATTAATCCTAATCATTCTTTAGTTATTATCTTAGGTTTTTGACCAGCTAATATTACTCCATTGAACAATTTATCATTAGTGATTCTCACTCAATTTGGTTTTAAATAAATTTCACTTGATTTGTTTGGATAACTCCTTATCAACTTAAATCAATAATCTCTTTTTTTCTCATTTATTTTGCTTTACCGATTGTTCAATCGTTCTCGATGTATTATTAACTAAATTAATTCATTTAACGAATTCAACCCAATTTGGATTATTAGTCTCTCTCTTGACATGTTTTGATAACTCTTTATCAATTCGTGTTTGATGATTCTCATATTCAAATAATTGCACTGTTTTCTCATACATCTCTTTTAGTGATTTAATTATCAATTAGTATATATAATAATTGGGGGTTTTCATGATACTTAGATGCTTGACGAATGGTCTCCTTGAATCCTTTTCGAAACATAGGCATGAGTCATGTGCGTATAATAATAGGGGCCCTCTATTATTATTCGCACCTGCCCACGTCATGGTTTCGAGCCAGTTTCAAAAATTCCACGATCTCTCATCCTTATACTATCCACATAATCAAGTAATTCACAACAGTACATATAGTATGTAGTATATAATACTTATATAGTCGTACAATTCACGCTCATCTCGAGTAAATTTTATTTTATTCTCTTAGTAATCAGTGTCACTCGCGACGTTTTTAATAAACTAAATAACTCATAAATAAGTACTAGAGGCATAAGGTCGTTGTGATGCGCTGCTTCTCGATTTGGATTTGGACTCATTTTAAAAACACTTTTGAAAACTCATTTGAAAACTCGTGCCTCGACTTGAGTTTAGAATTCACCCCTTGTGAACCCAATTCTCTCAAGCCAGGGCTCTGATACCAACTTGCTCAACTTGTAACAACCCAAAAATCAGGAGAAATTAAAATTTTTTTTAAGACATTTAATTAATAAAATTTCCCCAAGTACAAGTAATGAAAAGGTCCCAACTCAGATAAAAATATAAACCGTCTCATGGTCTTTAATGCGGAAATAAATAAAAAGGTTTAAAATTATGTTTGACTCAAAACAAACTTTTAAAAACTCCAAATCCAATAAATAAAGATGCAGCCCATCAACCGTTGACCTTCTCTTTGCCCTTACTAGTACCTGAAAAATGGGGGAGTGATTGGGGTCAGCCACCGCTGAGTGAATAATATCAAAATAAACAAATAAATACAAACAACTCAAGCCACATAAGTGATCCTTAGAGACTCTACTCAATTCTCAATTACTCAAGTTTATTTTCTCAGATTTTAAATTTATATAGCGCGCTTGTGTGACTTGGGACGAGAGATCAACCTCGACCCGCCTCACACAACTCAAGGCTCAACACCTGTACTCTTCGGTGTTGAGTCAAAACGTCTGGCACCAGTACTCTTCGGTGCCAAGACAACTCAAGTATATTATGTTTAATGTTTTAACTCAAGAACTCAAAACTCAGATAACTCAGGCTCCAGATAACTCAAATCACAGATAACTCAAATCACAGATAACTCAAATAAATCACCCAATCAATACTCAAGCTCAATCAACAAGACAATTCACAACACATAGCACAAAATCATGAATCGAAAGTAAGTACAAGTTTATAGTGAGATTACCCACCTCGAATAACCGTAAGCTCCTAAATATCCTCGGTACTGAAGAGCGTCTCTAACCGGTCCTACATCGAATAATAAAACTCGAATTAAAACTTGGCTCAAAACTCATTTCAAAACATTCTGCCAGAACCCGACACCCCCGCAGGAACTGTTATAATTCCTAAACCGTTCACTAGAATTTAATCAAATTTTTACAGTAGCTAAATGACTCAGAGGGCTACAATTTGTCAGAAGACCTCGGGAGCTAAGTCCAAACAGAAGTATCTCAAAACAGACTCGCAAGTCAGAAGATATTGAACCGTAAACTCTGATGCGATAGTTTACGAAAACAGCGATAACTTTTAAACCGTAATTCAAATTAACGAGCCGTCAGCGGCACTGGAAAGAGGACTCAGAAAACTAGAGGCCAGAGCAGGTCAAAAATCCAAAACGTATTTTAAGTGTGGTAAAAATAGTCCCGAACTCAGATGACAGATCCTGTCAAAAATTTAGCTTATTAATTAGAACCCGTTTTGAATCCCGACATCAACCCGATTATTCCCGAGACACCCAACAGTCCTGAGACACATTTTAAATTCAGAAATCTGGTTACCCTTTTATCTAGTCTTCTATTGAAAATCTATTTCGTTTTAGGTAACCAAGACCTATAGGTTCGGTTCCCGGTTTTCGGTTATAACAACGTTTAGCAAAAACGACAATGGTTTTAACCCAACCCTTAACGCTACCCACATAACTCAGCTTGAGCTTCACAGAATCAGTGACCAACGACTCATCACTATAACCTCATGAATCAAGAAAACTATAGAACAACTAGAACGATCAAGAAAATCAAATGGTTACGATACAATCAACAATTCAATAGAACGATAGCTACAACCATGATAATGAAACCGACACAACCAAACCTGCGCAGCCTGACAATTCTCGAGAGCTATACCAATTAGATAGGAACAAATGAAAGCCAGAAAATTAAAGGAAGAAAAACTACCGATCGTTTTCCTCGGAATACAAACTGCTCGACTTGGGGCTTCTCTGAACTTCGACCACCACACCAATGGTTAAGCTGGGAACACCACTCGGTATTCACTGCTCGAGAATGGTCCAACAACTGTTCTGCTCGATCACGCCAAGGCTCGGTCTTCTTTACTGCTGTGGACGTGCGTTCTGCTCGATCCCATGTTTTACCCGAAAGATAAAACACAAATATTAAAGGGGAACATGAACGGGAGAATTAGAACAAGAACCGAAGGAAAAGGCTTCTGTTTTCATACCTGCTCGATGGTGTCTTGGTTCCTGCAGCTGTCGAATACTTCCATGAAACTTGGGTTTCTTGTGAAAACGAGGAAGAGAGAAAAGGCAGTATGTCGGCCGATGTGGAGGGAGCAAGTAGGATGGATTTTTAGGTTAGCAAGGAATATATATCCCAACATTTAGGCCACAGAAGTCCTTGGGCCTTGTGCCACCGAATTAATTAAAACCCCAAGGAGAAAAAAAAGGCTTGGACGTATATTATATAATCGAATAGAAAAATTGTTCATTTGGGCTTCAAAAGAGGAGGTTTAATTCTGGCCTCCAAGGCTCACGCAAGAAGGAAAAGTACAAGTGAAAGCTTGGCCCTAGAATACATGACGGATGAGCAAGAAAACATGCATGCTTTTGGGACCACAACCCATCAAAATATGACACAAGTGGGCTCAGCTCTTCTCTTTGCCAAGACCCATTGTAGTCGAGTTGATCACAATAAATTAGGCACAAAATTTAGCAAGAAAAAAAAACGAAACGGGTTCGAGGCCTTGGCCTATCGGCCGGCCTCGGGAATCATTAGACGTCTAAGTTAATTAGCTAAACTCGGAATTGAATGCTACGTAATTTAATTGGCTCATAGATAATTTCTCAAAATTTTAATAACACCCTTGTTATTAAATATTTAGTCCTCATGATTAAGTAAACATAAATTAAATGACACTCCTGTCATTAAAAGAATCGTGTGTATTTATATCACTCGAATTAAATACACATAAAGACATATAACTCATATAAATCTCAAATAAATAGGCAACACATGATTTATTTAATAAAACGTCGATAATATAATTACAATAATTTTTAGGGCGTTACATATCTAGATTTATGTAAAAATGAAATAAACTCATTATTAAACAAAAAGTTAATTCAACCATCAAAATCTCCATGGTCCTGTACTGCTTCTATGTTAATAAACATGCAGAACAAGAAAGAGGTGTACCCAGGTTAGTTATAAATTATAAACCATTAAATAAAGTTTTAAAATGGATTAGATACCCTATACCAAATAAAAAAGATTTATTAGATAGATTACATGATTCAATAATATTTTCAAAATTTGACTTAAAATCAGGATATTGGCAAATTCAGATTAATGAAAAAGACAGATATAAAACTGCCTTTAATGTCTCTTTTGGCCAATATGAGTGGAATGTAATGCCATTTGGTCTAAAAAATGCTCCTTCAGAATTTCAAAATATTATGAATGATATATTTTATCCATATAGTGACTTTATCATTGTTTATATAGATGATATTTTAGTATTTTCAAAAAATATTGAAGCTCATTTTAAACACTTATATTTATTTGAAAAGATAATCATTAAAAATGGTTTAGTTTTATCACAAACAAAAATGTCGTTATTCCAAACAAAGATAAGATTTTTAGGTCATAATATTGAAAAAAGTCAAATTATTCCTATACAAAGAAGTATGAAATTCGCTGATAAATTTCCAGATGAAATTAAAGATAAATCTCAATTACAGAGATTTTTAGGAAGTCTAAATTATATTTCACCTTTTTATAAAGATTTATCAGTAGATAGTGCTATTCTTTATGACATATTAAAAAAGAATCCTTGTGCATGGACAAATAATCATACACAAGCAATCAAAACAATAAAAAATAAAGTAAAAACTTTACCATGTTTATCTTTAGCTAATCCAAATTGGGAAAAAATAGTAGAGACTGATGCTTCTGAAATAGGATTTGGAGGAATCTTAAAACAAATTCATCCGAATAATAAACAAGAATTTTTAGTTAGATTTTATTCAGGAAAATGGACTCATAGTCAGAAAAATTATTCTACCACTGCTAAAGAAATATTAGTATTAGTAAAATGCATTCTTAAGTTCTAGAAATGGGCCAATAAAGTGGGTCTAAACAAAGTTTAATAAAATAAGGAAAAAAAATGCAAAAATGCAAATAAAGGGTCCAAAAATAGCATCTTTAGCTACTCGTGGACATGATACGGAGACACGAGTCAAAAGTTATTACCTTTTTAGTTGAGCTCATTTTCTAACACGATATTGGGCTTCTATAAACACAAGGGACTACTCTTCTATCATTAGGCATGCATCAGCGAACCTACTAATCTCAGGGCGACCACCCGCTTTGCGGGTAGCCAAGAGTCGGGGCGCATGCACTATGTTTTTGGCACCTAGGGATCGAATTGTGACAACCTGAAAATTTCACCCTTAAGGAGACCACTAGGCCACACATTGGTTTTTATATGTACACACTCAATCAAGCCTCTGAAACCAAACTAATCATGCCAACCTTCCTTGATTTTTATGACAGTTTTGGTGTTTCGAATGAAGAAATGAATTACACATGTGAGAAATTGATGAATCTTGGATGGAGCTCTATGCCATTGGAGAAGACTTTGATTGACTCTGTTGAAACTATGCAGGATGCCGGTTTATTATGCAGTATCTAGCTAGTCCCTCATCCGTCAAAATAAAACAAGGTTTTATCGGATAACCTTGAAGCATATTAATTTCATCAGTTTATACAAACGCGGTGATTCTTAATATGTATGCTGTTGTGAACGTATTTGTAAATTAGCTTGGGTGGATATATATGGATCTTCAACGATTTATCTTTCAGTATATTTTTTGAACTTTTAATCTCTTTTTTTAATAGCACATGGTTGGATTATCACACATTAGGTCCTCAATAGACCTCTTAGAAATTTAATAGTTAAGTTGTAAGGATGCCCATGACGTACATGCTACATGTCATCGGTTCAAATTCCGTCATTGATAAAATGAAGAGATTATGTACCATTAAAAAAATGAAGTTTAGTAGTTACCCACAAGTAGTGACCTATTGATATCCATAAGAGTAAAATTTACAGTTTCACTTCCAAAAAGCAGGAAAAAAAAATACTCATTATGGCCATGGAGGTTCTCAATGACACATTCTTAAACAACTTGGGGTTGAGCATTATTTTCGCACTATTACAGATATACTATTACAAATATGAAAATATAAATCATATTTAGTTGTCAACTTTCTCTATTGGAAATTAGGATTGACTTTGAATTCGAGCTATAGTACATGGTTTCATAACATCATATTATTACCCCGATCTATATAAAGCAGGTTTTACATGAAAAAGATTTGACTCATCAGTTATATTTGATACAGGTAGGATAAGAACCCAATAATGTATTACTAATAAAACAGAGGAAGGGGAACCAGGTCGACAGATCAATCCCTTCTTGCACTAAAGATCTTAAAAAGTTCTTATTTATTTCCACACTCCTTTGATATCCCCTAAAATAAACACTTTTTCCTTAAGATATGGCACATTTTACCAAAATATAATGAATGGTGCCAATACAATTACTACAGATAATCAATATACGCAATCACAAAGCAAAGATCCCTTTCAGGGGTTACATATGCACATCGAACTTAAGAGAATTTTTCAAAAATAATGCACTTTTCTTTTAAATTTTCACAAATAACGCAATTTTTTTTTTCTTTCACAAATAAGGTTTATGGACTTCTGAGTCCGAAATTAGGCTTAAATTGAACTCTCGAAGTCTGGAATTTGTACCATCCCTTGTACTTTTTGCAACCCCTTTGTACTTTTTTTCAACTAGTAGTACAATTCCGGACTCCTATAGTCCAATTTAAGCCTAATTCCGAATTCTAGGAGTCCATAAACCTTATTTGTGAAAACAAAACAAAAACTGCATTATTTGTGAAAATTTATAAGAAAAATGCATTATCTTTGAAAAAAATTCCAATTAAGAATTAATTACAAAAATAGACCAATTTTAGTACTGTCTGGTCGAGTCAGCTTCGCTCCTTTATTCGTACATCTCTTTCTCGAATCGATGAGAGACTTCCATTTAATACTGATAGACTTCAATCTTCCCAAAATACCCCGTGCAACTGGGAGACTTGAGCAGCACTAACTGGGAGCAACACTAACGGAGTAACACTAAATGTTGAGCAGTACTAACAAGCAGTCTTAATAAGGTTGAGCAGTATTAACGAGCAGTAATAACAAGGTTGAGAGCAGTAGTAACAATGTTGAGCAGTAGTAACAAGGTTGAGCAGTACTAACGAGCAGTAGTAACAAGGTTGAGCAGCACTATATCAGATACGTGGCGGCGTTCTAGTAGAAGTACGGTCGCTCAAACGCATGCACGATCGCACGGTTTATTTTGAGAAGAATTGAAATACAAATCTATACTTAAAAAAATTTTATTTTATTTGATCTAAATTTAAGAATCACCAACAATTAATATCACCAATACTAATAATTCCAAACACCGCAAAGATTGCCATTGCCACCGTCGGCGGCAAAACCTGGTTGTCGCTCTCATACACTTCCTCTATTAATCCATATAATATTATTTTTAATTTATGTTCTTCGGGTCCAATATTTTTATCTTAATAATATGGCGAATTAAAAAAATAGATATGCAAATTTCTAATTAATATGGATCATTGGATGTACATTTTATGTAACAACACGTAAGCAACATCTAATTACCACCAAGGTTCTAAAAGACACAAGACGCGGCGTGACGACATCATTAAGTCTTGAGCATGTCGAGTCATGACGAGTCATGGCGTTTTTTAAGGCGTGGCTTAAGGTGGCAATTTATTTAATATAATTTATATATATATATATATATATATATATATATATATATATATATATGTATATAAAATTCAAAAACATTTATAGATCTATTAATAACAAAATATTAAATCTAAATTTATAATTACATCCCATATATTTTTTTTTTAAAATATCTTTTTTTCCAAAAAAGATTTCAAATTTTACAAAGATATTTCAAAAAAACTCGTCATAAGGCGCCTTACGTCGCCTTATCGCGTGTTTCCTTCGCCATGCCTTAAAATGTCAGCATGGACTGTTTCGTAATGGCCGAGCTGTGCCTCACGCCTTAGCGCCGCCATGACACGTTTTTTAGAACCTTGATTACGACTCACGTAACAATTGAATATGGATAACTTATATAAAAAGATAAAACGAACACGAGATTTGGGTGGTTCACACGATCAGGATGCCGACTACATCTATGATAAAATTAGATGGATTTTATTATGATTTTTTACGAGATTTGGGTGGTTCACCGAAAGTTGCTTATCAGGGCATCCTTCACATTCAACAATATGTATCTATATTTTGTCAGGATCGAATAACATAAACAAGTTATTGAATCACATATCTACTAACAAAGAGAAGTTACAGCGGATTAACACTCTTGTTATTATATTAAGAACAATGTAAACTGTAATTGAATAAACAATATTAAGAACACAGTTTATCATAAAAAACTTCAATGTATATTAATGATGAATCAATACACACTTACGTTTACAATTCGTAAGGAACTATTTATAATAGTCTTTGAAGCCTAACACTTTGACCTAGTTATTCTAGGAAACGATTACAATTGAATTACAATAAGATATAAATTCTAAACTAATTCTACGAAGATCTCAGACATGATCTGCACCAAATTTGATCACCAGTAGTAACTGCACCCATTAGTAGTAACTTCGTAGATTAGTAGTATATCTACAATTCTGCCCCATCAATACTAACCCTTGTAAACTTGTCAGTACTAACTGCAGCATCAGTATTAGAACATTTATATCCCAACAATCTCCCCCTAAACTTATTAATTCACTTTGAATTAATCAAGTTTCTTTTCTTCTTCTTCCTTTATTCTTTTCTCTTCTAACAGCTTAGCTCTTCTTTGATCACCTTCTAAAGTCTGTTTATTTTGTTGTTTCCTCTGTGCAATGATATATTTACTATTTCTTTTCACAAAGTAATTATACTTTTCTTGAAACATTGCAAGGTCATGTGGTTTCATAAATGAACATGTGGTGATATGGTACATGGTTTCTTCTGAGTGTGGATATTCTTTTTCATATAAGTACAATTCACACTTTTTACTTGTTCTTTCAAAGAAGTACATATTGACTGTTGGTAGCACATTCCAAGCATATACATTTTCTGTTTTAGTGAAGTTCTCAGGGAAATTATCTGGATAGAAAACAGCATCTATCATTTGAGTTAAGTATCCAGCTCCCGAGTTTCTCCATGACTTCTTTGCCATCCTTGGTTTACCAATAATTAGAACTTTGATAATGTCACTTCTAGAAGAGGACATAACCATTGGTTTCCAAGCATTAAACCTCTGAGTTGTTTTGTCTTCTCTTATAACTTCAATAACATCATTAACAACTCTACAATTGATAATTGGATTATCTTGTAGAGGAGCAATAAGAAGATCAAGTATTTGTATGTCTTGTTTTGTTTTCTTCCTTGGTTCTATTTCAGCTTCAATTGCTTTTCTCTTTTTAGAAGGTTTTGAAGATTCACCAGTCATTGGTATTCTGGAGATTACTAGGTGAGGATCAATTTCAACTAATACTTTATCTTTTACTTCTTCTTCTTCAGTTTCTGCTAATTTCCTCTTTTTAGCAGTACAATATTTATCAACAATTGTTATCATTTTCATTCTGCCAAAGGACTTAGCACTATGACCTTTTGATTTCAAGTAATCGATCATTTTGTTCTTCCGTTCAAATATTTCATCTGGCAGATCAGCTTTTTCTCTTTTACATTCTGCCACTAGATCTTCAAGACAGTTCAGATGTTCTTCCTTTATCTTTCTTTATTTATTGAACTCTGCTTGTTGATCTTCTACCAAAAATTCTTCAATCTCTTGAATTGCTGCTTTTTTAAGTCTTTCTTCTTCAGCTATTCGTTTATCTTCAAGAGCTTGAGACTTTGCAACTTTTCTTAGATACCTCATTCTTTTCACCTTCCACTTATCTTGCTTAACAGGTCTAACACAATTTATTTTATTCATCATAAAGTGACCTAAAGCTCTGTGTGGGTAGTCATCATCAAATTTTTCTTTACCTTTACCAACACACTTTGATAGTGGAGTATATTTCATATCAATAACTGGAGTGATCACAATTGATGGAGAGAATAAGTGAAAGTTGCCCTCAGTTAAAATTTTTGGGTGAGGAGGTAGTGCACATTCATCCACATCATCCCAATTCACATTATCATCAATGTCATATATGATAAGTGGCTTAAGTTCTGGAGTTCGAGGCCTTGGGATGATTACAGTTGGTTCAAGTATTTCTGGTATTTCTTCTTTATCTTCAGTAGTAACCAAGGTAGTTACTACTGGTGTTGTTTCTATTGTAAATACCATCAGCTGTTGTGAGGAGTCTACTACTGGTGAGGTTGTTGTTGTAGTTACTACTGCTAGGGCATTAGTAGTAGAAATGATAGTTTCTGTTGTTGGAGCATTTACTACTGGTGTTGTGTCTTCAATGGGATCAGTAGTAACAACCTCAAGATCCTTAGCATCAATAATATCCATAGGATCAGTAGTTTCAATTACTTCAGTAGTAACTGGAGAATGTACTTGTTCTGTTGTTGGAGATTGATTTGCAGACACAAAGACATCTTCATACATGCTTCTTACTCCTCTGTATAGGTCATCACCAAAACTTTGACCTGTTTCACCATGAGCTTCTTTAAAATTCAAGAGGGAGGCTGCTGCTGCTGCAATTGAATGATCAATCATTCCTTGTATTTGATCCTTCTCCCCCTTAGTGATCTCAAGTTGTTGAGCCTCACTATATGCAATCTTTTGCTGTAAATTTCCGATGATAGTTGATTGCCTTTGAAGCCTATAATAAAATCTTTTCTGTCTTCTATTTAAGGTATTAATGTAATGCCTCATATAGCTCATGGTCTTTCCTTGAGAATTTAAAAGTTCCAGGCAATGTTGTGCATTGGTTTTAAGGTTTTCCTTCCTATCCGTCAATTTTATTGGTTTAATACTGCCCTCAGCCCCTTTGGGTGGATCATTGGGCTTGGTTGGTACATTGGCTTTGAGGTTTTCCATCCTCTCCGTCAATTCAAGTTGTTGCAAGCTACCCTCATCACTGCTTGGTGATGAAATGGGTTGTTTAGATACTCTCTTCTTCCTAGAAGAAGCAGAAGTACCTCCCATTTTGGTTTCTTGGCACCGGGGTCCTTTAAGTGCTGCCTCAAAGGATGAGTCATCACTTAAAGTTGCCGAGGTGTAGGTCCTGATGATATTCTCACTAGCCTGTGCACCCACCTTTGGGGCATCGGTAGTGAGAGCCCTTTCCTCATGTCCTCTCTCCTCCTTGGAGGACAACTCTTGGAGTCTGGGGTCTGACTCAATGGGTCCCCTGGTGTCCTTTAAGGAAGTTTTCTTCCTTTTATAGATTTTGGAAATTTGTTTGGCTATAGGTTGGTCTTCCTCAGAGTGAAGAGTAGCACTCTGTGGATTATATTCATGTACCTGGGACACATTCAGGACATTGGTTTGTGTGGTTTGTTGAGTGGACTTTTGGGATTGTGTTTGGGCTGTTTTTGGTGATGGAGTGGGTTGGGGTTCAACGGGGTGGCTTGAACCTTCTCCAGTTGGTGGTTGATCATAGATCATATTTAGAAATTCTGGAGTTTCTTTACCAGAAAATCTAAACAGTTTTCTCATGTTTGAGTACACCTTTTTATTTAATTTAGGTTTAGGAAAAATATTCTTTGTAATTGAAAGATTTTGAATTTCACAATTTAAAATATGTGCAAGGAATTTTGGATACATTAAAAATTTTGAGGATGATAGATTAGCAAGCATTCCTTCAAAAAATCATGTTTGAAAAGTTGAATACCTGGTTTGTGCACAAACAAACAAAAGCAGATGCTATTGATTTATTGAACTCATTCCATGTACTCTTTTTGGGAGAGACACAATGTTGAATAGTGTGAACAAGAAATTTCCATTGGGGTGAAAGAAGACCTTTTTGAAAAGTGACAATGTCCAGTCTTCCTTCATAACCCATATTTTTAAGAGTTTCAACAAGATCCTCCTTAGGAAGTGAGAACATACATGATTCATCATTCAGTTGTAGATGTTGTCTTATTGATTGTTCTGTGATGATGATAGTCTTTCCATCTATTATTGATTTGATTTTAGACATATTTGTTTCTTCAATCATTTCAGCATTTTCCCAGAAGTGAACAGGGTGTTGTTCATAGGCTTTGCGATTGACAGTCAGAGCAAATTTGATGTATGAGTTCTTTAGGAACATGACTATGGGACGAAAGTCCTTTGTTCCATCTGGATTCCTTAGAAAGGCACACATATTGTGGAATTCCGAGTATTTGAGATCTGTTTTAACTTCGAGAGATTTTAGTGTAGCCATTTGTTTGATTTTGATCTTGAAATTGTTATTGAGTTTTTGATTTCAGAGAGAGTTTGATCTTTTGAGCGCTTTGTAGAATAATTTCTTTGTTACTGATGCAGGGTTTTGATTGAGATTTGCAGAGATTAGGGTTTATCGTAGGGTTTATCGAATCGAGGTGAGGATAATGCTAAACTAATCGCGTTCAGCTATTTATATTTTTCGAATTAACCTGCAAAAGGACCGAAATACCCTTCGAATCATAACCCAACGACTATTTTCAGGGGGGTTAGTATGGTAAATTGTTGACTTTTACACTTAACGGTCGATCAGTAGTAACTAAGTATCAGTAATAGAAACATCAGTAGTAATTGTTGTTTTATACTTAACCTATTACTAATGAAAAGCCCTATCAGTAGTAAATTATAGAAGTAACTTATGATCAGTAATAATGAATAACCAGTAGTAAAACATACTTATAAATATAAATATTGTACAAAAACTTTACATATGATTTTAAAGGTGAAATTAATTTATTAAAATCATTACAATACTGCTAACCAAAAAGCTGAATGTTCCTACATCAAATGCTTTTGTAAAAAGATTGGCTAATTGATTGTCAGTATGGATTTTCTCGACTTTGATTAATTTCTTTTCATTGCAATCCCTTATAAAAGGAAATTTTATTTCAATGTGTTTAGTTTTTGAGTGTTTTACTGGATTATTCACAATACTTATAGCACGTTGATTATCAATAAAAATGGGAGTTTTAAGAATAGAGATACCAAAGTCTAGGAGTTGATTTTGAATCCATAGAACTTGAGCACAGCAAGCAGATGCAGCTACATACTCTGCTTCAACAGTTGATGTTGACACATTTGTTTGTTTCTTGCATTGCCATGACACCAATCTTGATCCAAAGAATTGACATCCACCAGTAGTAGATTTTCTATCTTGACATTCACCTCCATAGTCACTATCTGTGTAGGCTATGAGTTCAAATGGTGAGTCATAAGGATACCAAAGACCAAGAGAAGGTTTTCCCTTCAAGTATCTGAAGATTCTCTTGACAGCCTGCAAGTGTAGCTCCTTAGGTCTTGCTTGATACCTGGCACATACACAAACACTATACATAATGTCAGTTCTTGATGCAGTTAAATACATTAAAGAACGTATCATTGATCTATATAGATGTTCATCTACATCCTCCCCATCAACATCAGGATGTAGGTGTTTGTGTGTTTCCATTGGTGTGCTTCCACTTTTACAGTCTTTCATTGCAAACTTTTCCAAGATGTCTCTGACATATTTTGATTGATTAATCAAAATACCATCTGATCTTTGATTGATTTGGAGTCCAAGAAAGAAGTTCATTGGACCCATTGAGCTCATCTTAAATTTGATCTTCATTAATTCTTCAAACTCTTTGCACAGTTGATCATATGTTGAACCAAAGATGACATCATCTACATATATTTGGACCAGTAGTATATCATTTTTGACTTTTCTTGTGAACAGAGTTTTATCAATAGCACCTCTTTTGAAGTTGTTCTTCAATAAATATGATGATAATGTGTCATACCAGGCTCTTGATGCCTGATGAAGGCCATATAGAGCTTTGTCTAGTTTGTACACATTGTAACGACCTGAAATTTGTAAATAAATAAATTGTATAAAAATATGATAAATATGGATAAATCGTTTAAAGAACGTAGGAATTGGTTTCGTGTCGTTTGGAGACCGTATGAGAAAGTTATGGGCGAAACCGGGTCGAGACCTAGACCGAAAAGTGCAGCCCTGCTGTACGAGGGAAGTTCACGGCGTGAACTTTAGTTCACGATCGTGAACTCCCTCCAGGGATTCTTGTATCTGGCGATTGGAGATCACGACTGGTTACCGATCGCGAAGTTCGCGTGCAAGGGGAAGTTAGCGACGCGAACTTAGTTCGCGTCGTGAACTCTGGCCGACAGCATTAAAGTCGGGTTTTGGCTCATTTAATGCAATACTAAACCCTAGTTTTCATCTTTGGCGATTTTGGAGCTCAAGTGCAGATTTTGGTTGATCTCTTCACAAATCTTTGGTAGATTTCACTCGTAGGTGAAGATTAAAGGTATATCTTCACTCCTTGATCTTTGTAGCTTTAAATCTATGTATTTTGATGGTTGGGTTTGATACCCTAGTTATTGGGGGTTATGGTTTATGGTGAATAAATGATATATACACTTAATAGATGGTATATTAACAAAGGAAACAAGTGTATGATTTCGATTGGTAAGAATCTTAAGGGTTGGTTAAACCTAGGGTTTGGTAAATCACCATAATTGGGGGAAATGTTAGTTAATGGTAATTAGTGGTCAATGGACACATTATTGATAGTATGAGATGTTGAACATTGTATGATTGTTGAATTAGGCTTTTGGTGAAGTCTTGGAAGTTTGACCGAATTGTGGAAGCAAGAGTTTTGGTGTCAAGAACACGGTTGGAGCATTAATTGCTAAGGTGAGTACGTGTGGACTTTATTGAGTACATAGCCATGAAAATACTTGTTATTATATATGTCGAGTCTATTTGATAATTGTGTAGAATTTAACAAATATAGTTAGTTGCATATTGTTGAATATAGGTAACTAACTTGTTGATGATTGATGTGATAGCCAAAGGCTTTGATTGATATAACCGTCGAGTTATAGTAAGGTTGAGACGATGTGATGACGCGGGGGATCCCCGGTCATGAGGTATGGAATGGGGAGCATTTGGGCGGATCCCCATCGGCCCATTCCATGATAGTAGTCTTGCTAACTGGAAGTAGTCCGGCGAGTAAGGCAGGTATAGGTATATTGGGCGATTCCCTCTTGCCTTTACCTTGAAGCTTGTTAATGCGGGAGATCCCCGGTTAATGAGTTAATGTGGTTCTAGTTGGTTGGGGATGTCCCGACAACTAGATATGATTGCTAGGAAAGCAAAGTGTTAGAGTCACACTAGGGTGACTAGTTAGATGAATGACTTACTTATATGTTGTTTATATGTCATACGATTATATTTATTATCGGGTCTAAACCCATGTAGCACACGAGACGTTTTGTCTCACGTACTCCTTGTTTGTTTTGCTATGTACTCAGGTTCGGGATCGAAGGTTTAGGAACGCATGGATAGAGATGCGGGGCCTAGAGTAGAAGAAGACTAGAACGGATTTAGACTTAGCTTTGGTTTTGATATATTTTGTAACACCGAATTTATACTCTGATTTTCATACCAAAGGTTTTTGTAAATCCGTATTTTGGGATAGTTCTCCTCTTTATTAAATGATTATTTTGGCCAAATGTTTTGTATTAAAATTTGAGGTATTACAACTTGATATCAGAGCTACTGTTTAAGTGAATTAGGTTGGATGACCATCCTAGTCTTAGACTGTAGCATTAGGAATATAAGATTCCTTAAGATCATAGGTTGACCTTGAGACTTTATATTAAGTTTAGGGTTGAACCTAGGGGACCGATGAAATTTGATATGATTATGGATATTGAGTCTTTTGCGACAAATGGGTTGTACACAAGGTACTAAATGTTTAATGTCTTTCGTATCATCTTGATTGAAAGAAATGGTGACCACGCGTAGAAGTGGTAGAGCCCCGGAGGGCCGGGAGGAGGAAATACCTCATGTTGAGGTTGTGGTTGAACAAGAAAGTCAACCGTCGATGCATCGAATGGGTGAGTCGGAGGTCGGAGCTAATAGAACTCCGGTAACCATGGAGGACCTCCAAACTATTATTGATCAAATCAAAGGAACGGTGGCCGAGGAAGTGCACCAAATTATTGGGGACCGTGAGAGGTCGGGTGGAGACCGTGAATCCGAGGTTAGATCGGATGAGAGAACCGGGGGAAGTGGTGTAACACCTCAATTTTTAAAACACGTTTTAAATCTTATTTTAAAATAAAAATATTACAAGTTCAATATTCCCAAAATACGGTTTAACAAAAACCTTAAAACATTTATCAGAGTATTAAAACCGGTGTTACATTATAATATCATAGTCATAGGATAAACGGGATCTACCTACGAGCTCCCGAGCTAATCAACACTAGGCCACTTCTATCGCGACCCTCTAAGCCATCGATCTCGAACCTGAGTACATAGCCAAAAACAAAGTAGTACGTGAGACAAAATTGTCTCGTGAGATACATGGGTTTTAGACCCGACATTAATATATAAATGATTACACATACTAAATATACATATAGACATACATATTTATATACTATGGTTACCTCCGCGGTACCCCTAACACATTCATATACATCGATCACCTCCTCGGTAATCCCGTCACATTCAATCATAGCCTATTCGACCCGTCAAGTTGTTCGGAATGCCTCCAAACCAACTAGACCCCATTTTGTCCTACTAACCAGAATGCCTCCAGTTCAGTAGAACCCCCTTTGTCACCTTGTCCAAGCAAGGTGACCCATCATATCTCACTAATCAGAATGCCTCCAATTCAGTGAGATCCAACATCGTGTTGGGAGATCGGAATGCCTCCAATCCTCCCGCTTTAAAGATACCATGATAACCAGAAAGCCTCCGATCTATCATGTACCTGTCCTATTTCAAACTACCCGTCATAACTATTTCATGTGACTATATGTCACATCCATCATCAATGCCATAAGGCCAACATACAAACTATCTATATACTAGTCTCACTTAGTATTCACAAAATCAAGCAACTAGTTAATATAAAGAAATTAAGTAACTAGTTTAACATTAATAGTCACACATTAAAAATATTTCTTTACCGCTATGTACCCAGTTTTAAAGTTCACATGTACTCACCTTAGCAATAAAATGCTCCAGCCGAATTCCTTACGTCAATCTCCTTGCTTCACGATTCGGTCAACCTTCTAAGATCTCACCAAATGCCTAAAACAATAATCATAAGATTATCAACATCATATACTACTACTATGGTGTTCATCTATCTCTAGATAACACTTATTAACACATTTCCCCCAAATATGGTGATTTACCAAACCCTAGGTTTGGCCAACCCTTAAGATTCTTACAAATCATAATCATACACTTGTTTCCTTTGTTAATACACCATCTATTAAGTGTATCTATCATTTACATCACCATAATCCATAACCCCATGAACTAGGGTTTCAAACCCTTACATCCAAACATATAGATCTTAAGCTACAAAGATCAAAGAGTGAAGATATATCTTTAATCTTCAACTAGGAGTGAAATCTACCAAAGATTTGAGAAGAAATCAACCAAAATCTGCACTTGAGCTCCAAAATCGCCAAAGGGAAGAACTAGGGTTTTCTATTTCGTCAAATGAGCTCCAACCCGATTTTAATGCTGCACGTCACAAGTTCACGGCGCGAACAATAGTTCGCGTCGCTAAGTCTGTGTTCTTCATAGTTCGCAATCGCTAAGCCATCGTGAACTACATCACGGCCAATGGCTCAGATCCCTGATCGAAGTTCCCGATCGTTACCCCTAGTTCGCGTCGCGAACTTTCCAAAGCAGCAGGGCTGCACTTTTTCATCTTTGTCTCGACCCGGCTTCACCCATAACTTTCTCGTACGGTGTCCAAACTACACGAAACCAATTCCTACGTTCTTTAAACGATTTATCCATTTTTATCATATTTTTATACAATTTATTTAATACCAAATTTCGGGTCGTTACAACTATCCACCCCTTAAAAGGATCCCGTCCTCGGAATCACTCAAAAATTTCTAATCCCCATTCTACCGAGTATCCATTCTCATTCTCCCAGGGTTATTACCATCAACATTTTCCCGTTTCAATTTAGCCAACCACATGCATATAAACATTCACTTAACCCTGTTAGATCCGAACGGGTCAAAAGAACCAATCTTAGGCCCTTAATACCCAAACGGGTCAAGATGCCACAATTTGACCATAACGCTTCAAATCCTTTAACCGATCATTCTATTCACAAAACAATAACATGACATAACCATTACAATTATTTGATTGAATAATAAGAAAAATCTAGCTTCGACCAAGTCGATATAATCTAGGGGTGGCAATTTCTAACCCAACACGAAACCCGACCTGAAACCGACACGAAAATAAACAGGTTTGGGTTGAGGTAAAACATAAATGGGTCAGTTTGGGGTTGAGTTAGCTGACCCGTTTATTAAACAGGTTAGGTTCGGGTCAATTATAATTTAAATGGGTCGACCCGCCAACCCGTTTAAATATTAAAAAATATTTTAAAATATATATATTTATACTTAATTTATAGTTTACTAGTTAAAACGTAATTAATAGTTAGATAAAAATTAAAAGTGTTACTTAGTAATTTGGTGTTTAGTATTTTGTTATGAATTTGTGTAATAATAACAGGATTTTGACATGTTTAACTCGTTTAACTTGTTTGACCCGATAACCTGTTTAACCTGTTTTATTAAATGGGTTATATGGGTTAGGTTTGGGTTGAAGTTAAACAGGTTAGGGTTGAGATATCTGACCCGTTTATATAAACAGGTCGGTTTCGGGTTGAATGTTTCTGACCCGCCAACCCGCGAACCCGAACCCGCCAACCCGAACCCGACCTGAATTGCCACCCCTAAATTATAATCCAACATTGTCAAACCCTTGACTTAAGAACAAAGTCAACTATACTTTAACATTTTCCCTTCTCGTTAAAACACCTCAATTTTTAACACCTCAATTTTTAAAACATCTTTTAAATTTTATTTTAAAATAAAAATATTACAAGTTCAATATTCCCAAAATACGGTTTAACAAAAACCTTAAAACATTTATCAGAGTATTAAAACCGGTGTTACATTATAATATCATAGCCATAGGATAAATGGGATCTACCTACGAGCTCTCGAGCTAATCAACACTAGGCCACTTATATCGCGACCCTCTAAGCCATCGATCTCGAACCTGAGTACATAGCCAAAAACAAAGTAGTACGTGAGACAAAATTGTCTCGTGAGATACATGGGTTTTAGACCCGACATTAATATATAAATGATTACACATACTAAATATACATATAGACATACATATTTATATACTATGGTTACCTCCGCGGTACCCCTAACACATTCATATACATCGATCACCTCCTCGGTAATCCCGTCACATTCAATCATAGCCTATTCGACCCGTCAAGTTGTTCGGAATGCCTCCAAACCAACGAGACCCCATTTTGTCCTACTAACCAGAATGCCTCCAGTTCAGTAGAACCCCCTTTGTCACCTTGTCCAAGCAAGGTGACCCATCATATCTCACTAATCAGAATGCCTCCAATTCAGTGAGATCCAACATCGTGTTGGGAGATCGGAATGCCTCCAATCCTCCCGCTTTAAAGATACCATGATAACCAGAAAGCCTTCGATCTATCATGTACCTGTCCTATTTCAAACTACCTGTCATAACTATTTCATGTGACTATATGTCACATCCATCATCAATGCCATAAGGCCAACATACAAACTATCTATATACTAGTCTCACTTAGTATTCACAAAATCAAGCAACTAGTTAATATAAAGAAATTAAGTAACTAGTTTAACATTAATAGTCACACATTAAAAATATTTCTTTACCGCTATGTACCCAGTTTTAAAGTTCACATGTACTCACCTTAGCAATAAAATGCTCCAACCGAATTCCTTACGTCAATCTCCTTGCTTCACGATTCGGTCAACCTTCTAAGATCTCACCAAATGCCTAAATCAATAATCATAAGATTATCAACATCATATACTACTACTATGGTGTTCATCTATCTCTAGATAACACTTATTAACACATTTCCCCCAAATATGGTGATTTACCAAACCCTAGGTTTGGCCAACCCTTAAGATTCTTACAAATCATAATCATACACTTGTTTCCTTTGTTAATACACCATCTATTAAGTGTATCCATCATTTACATCACCATAATCCATAACCCCATGAACTAGGGTTTCAAACCCTTACATCCAAACACATAGATCTTAAGCTACAAAGATCAAAGAGTGAAGATATACCTTTAATCTTCAATTAGGAGTGAAATCTACCAAAGATTTGAGAAGAAATCAACCAAAATCTGCACTTGAGCTCCAAAATCGCCAAAGGGAAGAACTAGGGTTTTCTATTTCATCAAATGAGCTCCAACCCGATTTTAATGGTGCACGTCACAAGTTCACGGCGCGAACAATAGTTCGCGTTGCTAAGTCTGCGTTCTTCATAGTTCGCGATCGCTAAGCCATCCTGAACTACATCACGACCAATGGCTCAGATCCCTGATCGAAGTTCCCGATCGTTACCCCTAGTTCGCGTCGCGAACTTTGCAAAGCAGCAGGGCTGCACTTTTTCATCTTTGTCTCGACCCGGCTTCGCCCATAACTTTCTCGTACGGTGTCCAAACGACACGAAACCAATTCCTACGTTCTTTAAACGATTTATCCATTTTTATCATATTTTTATACAATTTATTTAATACCAAATTTCGGGTCGTTACAACTATCCACCCCTTAAAAGGATTCCGTCCTCGGAATCACTCAAAAATTTCTAATCCCATTCTACCGAGTATCCATTCTCATTCTCCCAGGGTTATTACCATCAACATTTTCCCGTTTCAATTTAGCCAACCACATGCATATAAATATTCACTTAACCCTGTTAGATCCGAACGGGTCAAAAGAACCAATCTTAGGCCCTTAGTACCCAAACGGGTCAAGATGCCACAATTTGACCATAACGCTTCAAATCCTTTAACCGATCATTCTATTCACAAAACAATAACATGACATAACCATTACAATTATTTGATTGAATAATAAGAAAAATCTAGCTTCGACCAAGTCGATATAATCCAACATTGTCTAACCCTTGACTTAAGAACAAAGTCAACTATACTTTAACATTTTCCCTTCTCGTTAAAAGATCCCATAAATCCTCATTTTCTTTACAATTTACCTTTAATTCATGATCCATCTACAATCATATACTCGATCCCCAAATTCAATCTTGACAACATCCAAACGGGTCAAAGTTTCATGATTCGACCCTAACACACCCAATCATTTAACCAAACTCTTTGTACCCATTGGGATGATATGACCCAATCATTATTAATAACCAATTGACCAAAATGATAGTCAATGCCTAGCTTTGACCAAATTGTCAATATTGTTCAATCTTTGACTTAAGCACAGAGTCAACCATATCTTGACAATTTCCTTACCCACTAGTGGTTCCATTAATCATCAATTCCTTAACAATCGACTTTACATTCATGGTCCGACAACAATCATACCCGATTCCTAAATTCCATTCGAAATACCCAACGGCCAAAGTCGCACCCCTTTGACTGCCATTATTTCCATTAATCAATTAACTAATAACTTACATATGTAGAGGGTACATTATGCCTTTATCCTTGACTAATCAATTTAAACGAAAGTCAAAACTCAATTTTGACTGAAGTCAACAGTCCACTAGTTGACCAACCTTGACTTATGAATAAAGTCAAACTTACTTTGCAAAATTCACGCATTCCTCATCACCGGAACATCTTTCCTAAGCTTTTAATTCCCGATTTCCATACTTAAATCTCCTTTCTCAATTTTTCCCTTTTTCATCGATTTCGATTTCCACAACCAATTAACAATTCTTAATTTAAAGCAATACCGAATCTCTATTACTTCTTAACTTTCATTCAATTACTTATACCGTTCGTAAGTTCCTTCAAACATCCTTATACCATATTTGTAATTCACGATTACCAGCTTTAGAGCCTCAATCATATTTAATTGTGGCCTAACCACCCGTTATACATCTCTCACCACTTATTGGCTACTAACAAACTTTGCTTCCTATAAACACTCCTTTTCATAATCTATATACTTGTAGGCATCTCTTACACCTACCTATACTTATACATGACTCGTGTTTTCAACCCAAGTTCTCACTTGCCATAAAGATCATAACAACAACTAACCATGCGGTTCTACATACGTCAGATATAAACATCATAACACTGACACACCTTATCATACTTTAACTATCAAATCGATATGATCGGAAAGCCTCCAATCCATCACGATTCCAAACTGTCACAATGATCGGAAAGCCTCCAATCCAACGACTCATCAAATCTCGTTAATCGGAAAGCCTCCGATCTAACAAGATCCAATCTATCTTATTCTATTTTGCATACCATACTAGTATACATCTTTTCGCATCACATAACTTTACCACTTTCTTACGCATTCAAACGTCTATTTATTCCTCATGCAATTTCAACATATTTCTCATATCATTTTCTTTCATAATAACATATTTCTAATTGAAATATACTACTTAACATGTTCCTCAAAACATTATCTTTCCATTATCATATGTCTTTCATGGACCCTTACTCCCACTTATACCTTTATACCATACAGTATACACATAATCATTTCTAGTGTTTTCCATCAATCTACTCACTTATCAATCGTCTTTAGTCGATTTATTTTCTCATTACTAAAATTTCCAATCTTTCTTTTACCAACAAGGTAGCCACTAATACTTTCGGTTTTCCTCATTCTTACCGAATAAATTGGTCAACTCGAGTCACCCAATTGACTCCGATCCATAACCCATTATAAGCTATCACACTTTTTCTATGTCATTTTTTTATTATTTATTAATTGTTACCCTTGACTTAGCATACCATTTCTATGACATTTTACAATTAATTATCATTGTACTCTTAGTATCGAATCCATTATTCATGACACAGACTTTTGACATAACTAATTGTCAACTTTTACTCAACCATTTTCGATTACTGAATTTTGTCATTCCCGATGCTTATTCTTTCCAACATATTTTCCATTTACGAGTCTTAAAACTTCACTATATCTTTGATCATTCTTTTCTTTGCCTTACTCCTTTGATATTACTACATCATATACACTTTTCCCGCAAGGAACTACAATTTTACTTTTAAACTTTTCCCTTATATGGTTCCTCATCCATATATAATATTCCTACTGAGTCTTAGTATTTCCAAGTATTACCATCACTTCATAAAATATATTCATTAATCTCGCGATTCATCTTTTGATATTCCATGACAGCATAATATTTTATTTCTTACTATTCGTGTCGCCGAACGGCAACTCTCCCAAATACAACATCCTTATTTACATAACGAATCGGGGAGATTATTCCCCAAATATATATCCATATCAAACGATCCCTCTATAATTCTTTAGACCATTTCACTTAAGCACTAAATCAAGCGACCACTGAACAAATAAACCGCAAACCACATAACATTCAACTATATAATTGAGAAATGCTTGCCCCACTTGCACCTTCCAACATCATTATGATTTCACGAACTTTGAGTGAGATTTCCTTTCTTTGTTGACTCCAAGCTACTATCGAACTTCCTCTTTCCTCCATGTGACGACGCTTCATGGGTTTTTCGTTGAATTACCTCCTCCACATTCCTAGCAATAAGTTCTCTTAGAAATTCTTCCAAGTACTCTTTCGGGACAAAACTTACCTATCAATCTACTCACGAACTCCTTCCACAACATTTAGCACCATATTCTCTTTCCAGACTTTCGTACATCACATTCTTCCACAACGACGTCTCGTCCTTCAATAACCGAAGTGCAAAAGTCACCATATCTTCCTCCAACACCTGCTACTCTCTAGCACTCGCTCAGCTTCACGAATCCTCCGAATCGTCACCTTCGGCTCGGAACTTCCCGAATACGCATCGGCTTGCACGCCATGAATGTCTCGAACGGACATCCATCCCTTTCTTCCGATTCAGAATCACTACCCTCTTCCGTCGAGGACTTCTCAGCACCAACCTTGCTACTTGAAGACCTATTCTTCTTACGGTTGTTAAAATCATCCCGCCTAACCTCATTCGTCCGGCCATCCACAATCCGGCTCACATCTTTATTCACTACATCTTTCATCTGATTAAACAGATTCCGAATAATTTTCCAAATTACCGGGGTCGGGTTTCATCTAACCGGAACCCTCTCCATCATCACCGCGACATGACGAAACTCACTTATTTTTTTTTCTTGACTTAGAGGAGCTCATCCTCTTCTCGTGGTCACCTTTTTGTTATTCCAATGTCTTCAACAACCAATATTCGAGCAAACGACTCAACAGTCAAATAAAACTCATGCAAATCAAACATGCCATTCTCTTAGGGTTCGACCTAACATACTCGCACCTTACAGTCTCAATAGATCTATCATGGACATCCTATGGAACATATGGTCCTACTTAGTATAGCTTAAGACTAGGGAGGTCAAACCTACCTAATTCACTTAAACTATAGCTCTGATACCAAGTTGTAACACCTCAATTTTTAAAACACCTTTTAAATCTTATTTTAAAATAAAAATATTACAAGTTCAATATTCCCAAAATACGGTTTAACAAAAACCTTAAAACATTTATCAGAGTATTAAAACCGGTGTTACATTATAATATCATAGCCATAGGATAAACGGGATCTACCTACGAGCTCCCGAGCTAATCAACACTAGGCCACTTCTATCGCGACCCTCTAAGCCATCGATCTCGAACCTGAGTACATAGCCAAAAACAAAGTAGTACGTGAGACAAAATTGTCTCGTGAGATACATGGGTTTTAGACCCGACATTAATATATAAATGATTACACATACTAAATATACATATAGACATACATATTTATATACTATGGTTACCTCCGCGGTACCCCTAACACATTCATATACATCGATCACCTCCTCTGTAATCCCGTCACATTCAACCATAGCCTATTCGACCCGTCAAGTTGTTCGGAATGCCTCCAAACCAACGAGACCCCATTTTGTCCTACTAACCAGAATGCCTCCAGTTCAGTAGAACCCCCTTTGTCACCTTGTCCAAGCAAGGTGACCCATCATATCTCACTAATCAGAATGCCTCCAATTCAGTGAGATCCAACATCGTGTTGGGAGATCGGAATGCCTCCAATCCTCCCGCTTTAAAGATACCATGATAACTAGAAAGCCTCCGATCTATCATGTACCTGTCCCATTTCAAACTACCCGTCATAACTATTTCATGTGACTATATGTCACATCCATCATCAATGCCATAAGGCCAACATACAAACTATCTATATACTAGTCTCACTTAGTATTCACAAAATCAAGCAACTAGTTAATATAAAGAAATTAAGTAACTAGTTTAACATTAATAGTCACACATTAAAAATATTTCTTTACCGCTATGTACCCAGTTTTAAAGTTCACATGTACTCACCTTAGCAATAAAATGCTCCAACCGGATTCCTTACGTCAATCTCCTTGCTTCACGATTCGATCAACCTTCTAAGATCTCACCAAATGCCTAAAACAATAATCATAAGATTATCAACATCATATACTACTACTATGGTGTTCATCTATCTCTAGATAACACTTAGTAACACATTTCCCCCAAATATGGTGATTTACCAAACCCTAGGTTTGGCCAACCCTTAAGATTCTTACAAATCATAATCATACACTTGTTTCCTTTGTTAATACACCATCTATTAAGTGTATCCATCATTTACATCACCATAATCCATAACCCCATGAACTAGGGTTTCAAACCCTTACATCCAAACACATAGATCTTAAGCTACAGAGATCAAAGAGTGAAGATATACCTTTAATCTTCAACTAGGAGTGAAATCTACCAAAGATTTGAGAAAAAATCAACCAAAATCTGCACTTGAGCTCCAAAATCGCCAAAGGGAAGAACTAGGGTTTTCTATTTCATCAAATGAGCTCCAACCCGATTTTAATGCTGCACGTCACAAGTTCACGGCGCGAACAATAGTTCGCGTCGCTAAGTCTGCGTTCTTTATAGTTCGCAATCGCTAAGCCATCGTGAACTACATCACGACCAATGGCTCAGATCCCTGATCGAAGTTCCCGATCGTTACCCCTAGTTCGCATCGCGAACTTTCCAGAGCAGCAGGGCTGCACTTTTTCATCTTTGTCTCGACCCGGCTTCGCCCATAACTTTCTCGTACGGTGTCCAAACGACACGAAACCAATTCCTACGTTCTTTAAACGATTTATCCATTTTTATCATATTTTTATAAAATTTATTTAATACCAAATTTCGGGTCGTTACAAGTGGCGCCGGTGAAGGGAAGTCCTCCACGGGTGGCCAAAGTGATGCTAGGGCAAAGCCCGATGTGAAATAATGTTGTTCGTTTAAATCCTTCATGGCTTGTAAGCCGAATGTGTACAAGGGTAGTTCGGACCCGAAGGTAACTATGAGGTGGATCCGGGAAACCGAGAGGGTTATCGGTAGTAGCAAGTGTAAGAATGCCGATATGGTGACCTATGCGTCACAATTGTTAAAAGAAGATGCCATGGTTTGGTGGGATATCGTGTATGAAACCCTCGGGAGGGAGGTAGTTGAGAAAATGACGTGGGATGAATTCACCACAAGATTGAAAAAGAAATTTTGTCCCGAAAGGGATTTGGAGATGCACGAGAAGTTCGTGACCCTTAGGAAGGGTGATTTGTCAATCGAGGAATACTCGAGAGAGTTCACGGGATTGCTCCCGTTTGTTGCTAAAACCTACTCGGATGAGAGGTTGAGGGTGGTCCGGTATGCTAGTGGGTTACCGTGGGACTACCAATTGGAGGTCAAGAGGGCGGTCACACTTGATGAGGACATTAGTGCCGCCCGGGGTGTCGAGGAAGTGAATGAGGCACGTGTGTCCGAGAGGGCCCATGTGGGCGAGAAAAGGAAGGCCCAGAGCGGCTCTAGTTCGTTCAAGAAAGGGAAGTTCACTTCGAGCTTCTCTAAGCAAGGTAGTATTGGCTCGTGCAAGAAGTGCGGGAAGAACCATGCCGGCGTGTGCCGAGGAGAGTCGAAAACTTGATTTAATTATGGGAAGCCGGGGCATATGGCCCGAGAATGCAAGTCCAAATCTTTGGCCGAGGTTGAATGTTTCTCGTGTCACGAAAAGGGGCACTATAGCAATGTGTGCCCGAAGAAGGGAACCAAGTCGATGGGGTCCACGGCTCAAAAGAAAGTGGAGCCGGCAAAGGTGAAGGGGCGATCCTTCCAACTCACTCGGGAGGAGGCGAAGGAGGCACACGATGTGGTGTCAGGTACTTTATTCATTAACTCCTTGCCAACTCATATTTTGTTTGATTCGGGTTCCAATTATTCGTTTGTGTCTTATGAGTTCGATTGTAAATTGAATGTGCCGTCCGAGATGTTAGATGAGGTTTATGAGATAGAAGTAGCCGACGGGAAAACGTCTATGGTTGAATGTATTTATAGAAATTGTGAAATAGAAATAGACGGTAGAAAGTTTAAGGTAGATTTGTTGCCCATGGGAATTAGGGCGTTTGATGTGGTTATCGGTATGGATTGGTTGGGTATGCACCAAGCCAAGATTTTGTGTGGAAAGAAAATTGTGTCGATTAGGACACCCGAGAATGAGAAAGTGTATGTGTATGGGGAGAAACGACATCACATGCCTAATGTGATTACCGCCATTAAGGCGAGGAAAAGTATATCGAAAGGTTGTGCATCATTTATTGCATATGTATTAGATGGCCAAAAAGAAAAGAAGACGATGGATAACGTCAAAATTATTCGGGATTTTCCCGAGGTATTTCCCGATGACTTGCCCGGTTTGCCACCGGAGAGACAAGTCGAGTTTAAAATTGATTTAGTTCCGGGGGCGACGCCGATAGCTCGTGCTCCCTACCGTTTAGCTCCCACCGAGATGCGGGAATTGATGACTCAATTGCAAGATTTGTTAGACAAAGGTTTTATTCGTCTGAGTTCGTCACCATGGGGTGCACCGGTGTTATTTGTTAAAAAGAAAGACGGTTCGATGAGAATGTGTATCGACTACCGAGAGTTGAATAAGGTAACAATTAAGAACCATTACCCGTTGCCGAGAATCGATGACTTATTCGACCAATTGCAAGGTGCTAGTTATTTCTCGAAGATTGATTTGAGGTCAGGTTATCACCAAGTTCGGGTGAAAGAAGGCGACACCGAGAAGACGGTTTTTCGTACACGTTATGGTCATTATGAATTTATAGGGATGCCGTTTGGTCTTACAAATGCGCCGGCTATTTTTATGGATTTGATGAATCGGGTTTGTAAAACGTTCCTTGATAAGTTTTTGATCGTGTTTATTGACGACATTTTGATTTATTCGAAAACCGAAGAAGAACACGAAAGTCATTTGAGGCTTTTTTTAGATGTGTTGAAACGAGAGAAGTTGTATGCAAAATTCTCGAAGTGTGAATTTGTTTGCGGGAAGTGCAATTCTTAGGTCACGTGGTGACGTGTGATGGTATTAAGGTTGACCCGTCCAAGATTGAAGCGGTGTCAAATTGGGAGCATCCGAGAACTCCAACCGAGGTTAGAAGTTTCCTTGGATTAGCCGGTTATTACCGCAGATTTATTCAAGATTTCTCGAGAATCGCGATTCCACTCACGAAGTTAACGAGAAAGAGTGAGAAGTTTGTGTGGGAGAAGAAGCAAGAAGAGGCGTTTAATTTGTTGAAGGAAAAATTATGTAACGCGCCGATTCTTACGTTACCGGATGGTATGGAAGATTTTGTGGTTTATAGTGATGCTTCGAATCAAGGGCTCGGTTGTGTGTTGATGCAAAGAGGTAAAGTGATCGCGTATGCCTCGCGACAATTGAAGAATGCGGAATTAAGGTACACGACACACGACTTGGAATTGGCGGCGATTATATTTGCCTTAAAGTTGTGGAGGCATTATTTGTATGGTACTCGGTGTACGTTGTACACGGATCATAGAAGTTTACAATACGTGTTTACTCAAAAGGATCTTAATATGCGACAAAGAAGGTGGATCGAGTTGATCGCCAACTATGATTGTGAAATTGTGTATCACGCGGGAAAAGCTAATGTAGTAGCCGATGCCTTGAGCCGAAAGGTTTATGAGAACTCGAACAGAGGAATTCTAACACGTATTGAAGTCGTCTCGAGTATTATCGAAAGAATCTAGAACGCCCAACGAGAAGTTATGGGAAAAGACGAGTTAAGGCAAGAACGGTTAAGCAAGAACCAATATTTTCTCGAAAATGCACAAGGGTTGAAGACCGTAGGCGGTCGTATTTGGGTTCCTAAGTTCGGTGGCATCCGGAAAGAGTTGTTGTATGATGTTCACAAGTCAAAGTATTCGATTCACCCGGGAAGTACAAAGACGTACCAAGATATGAAACGGGTTTATTGGTGGCCCGGAATGAAGGCGAGAGTGGCCAAGTACATATCGAAGTGTGCCACGTGTGCACAAGTGAAAGCCGAGCATCAAGTACCGTATAGGGTAGCTCAATCATTGGTTGTACCGGCCGGGAAGTGGGAAGATATAACTATGGATTTCATAGTAGGTTTACCGAAGACGAGTAAGGGTCACGATGCCATTTGGGTCATAGTTGACCGGTTGACCAAGAGTGCGTTATTTTTAGCCATTCGGGAAACTTTGCCACTTGAGAAATTGGCTAAGTTGTATGTTGATGAGGTGGTTCGACTCCACGGGGTTCCGTTATCGATTGTGTCCGATAGAGACGCGAGGTTTATCTCGAGATTTTGGCGATCTTTACAAGAAGAGTTGGGTACAAAGTTTCGGTTGAGCACGACTTATCATCCGCAAACCGACGGTCAAAGTGAAAGAACAATTCAAACGGTTGAAGATATGTTAAGATCGTGTGTACTAGATTTCGGTGGTAAATGGGATGAACATTTACCGTTAGTCGAGTTCTCGTATAATAATAGTTATCACTCGACTATTAAGATGCCGCCTTATGAGGCGTTGTATGGAAGAAAATGTAGAACTCCATCTTGTTGGTTAGAAGCGGGAGAAACGAAACTCACGGGTCCCGAGATCGTGAGAGTGACGAATGAAAAGATCGGTATTATTCAAACCAACATGAAAGTCTCCCAAGATAGACAACGAAGTTATTCGGGTTTGAATAAAAGGCCATACGACTTGGATGTCGGTGATATGGTCATGTTGAAAGTGTCACCTTGGAAACGTGTGGTGCGGTTTGGTAAGAAAGGAAAGTTAAGTCCAAGGTATGTTGGACCGTTTAAGAAATTGAAACGGGTCGGGCTTCAAGCATTTAAGTTGGAAATTCCACCCGAGCTTCAAGGTGTGCATGACACCTTTCACGTGAGTTATTTGAAAAAGTTTATCGGGGAAGTTGAAAATATTATTCCGTTGCAAGAGTTGTGGGTTGACGGCCCGAACCGGTTGATTGAGGAACCCGAGGCAATATTAGAAACGAAAACGAAGAAGCTCCGGAATAAAGATATCGAATTGGTGTTGGTCAAGTGGAAGCATTCACTTGGGCCGAATTTGATTTGGGAAGTCAAAGACGTGATTCGGAATAGGTACCCGGATTTCGTGAACTATGATGAGATTCCGAGGACGCAATCTTCTTAAAGGGTAGATAGTTGTAACGACCCGAAATTTGTAAATAAATAAATTGTACAAAAATATGATAAATATGGATAAATCGTTTAAAGAACGTAGGAATTGGTTTCGTGTCGTTTGGAGACCGTATGAGAAAGTTATGGGCGAAACCGGGTCGAGACCTAGACCGAAAAGTGCAGCCCTGCTGTACGAGGGAAGTTCACGGGATTGTTGTATCTGGCGATTGGAGATCACGACTGGTTACCGATCACGAAGTTTGCGTGCAAGGGGAAGTTAGCGACGCGAACTTAGTTCGCGTCGTGAACTCTGGTCGACAGCATTAAAGTCGGGTTTTGGCTCATTTAATGCAATAGTAAACCCTAGTTTTCATCTTTGGCGATTTTGGAGCTCAAGTGCAGATTTTGGTTGAACTCTTCACAAATCTTTGGTAGATTTCACTCCTAGGTGAAGATAAAAGGTATATCTTCACTCCTTGATCTTTGTAGCTTTAAATCTATGTATTTTGATGGTTGGGTTTGAAACCCTAGTCATTGGGGGTTATGGTTTATGGTGAATAAGTGATGTATACACTTAATAGATGGTATATTAACAAAAGAAACAAGTGTATGATTTCGATTGGTAAGAATCTTAAGGGTTGGTTAAACCTAGGGTTTGGTAAATCACCATAATTAGGGGAAATGTTAGTTAATGGTAATTAGTGGTCAATGGACACATTATTGATAGTATGAGATGTTGAACATTGTATGATTGTTGAATTAGGCTTTTGGTGAAGTCTTGGAAGTTTGACCGCATTGTGGAAGCAAGAGTTTTGGTGTCAAGAACACGGTTGGAGCATTAATTGCTAAGGTGAGTACGTGTGGACTTTATTGAGTACATAGCCATGAAAATACTTGTTATTATATATGTCGGGTCTATTTGATAATTGTGTAGAATTTAGCAAATATAGTTAGTTGCATATTGTTGAATATAGGTAACTAACTTGTTGATGATTGATGTGATAGCCAAAGGATTTGATTGATATAACCGTCGAGTTATAGTAAGGTTGAGACGATGTGATGACGCGGGGGATCCCCGGTCATGAGGTATGGAATGGGAGCATTTGGGCGGATCCCCATCGGCCCATTCCATGATAGTAGTCTTGCTAACTGGAAGTAGTCCGACGAGTAAGGCAGGTATAGGTAGATTGGGCGATTCCCTCTTGCCTTTACCTTGAAGCTTGTTAATGCGGGGGATCCCCGGTTAATGAGTTAATGTGGTTCTAGTTGGTTGGGGATGTCCCGACAACTAGATATGATTGCTAGGAAAGCAAAGTGTTAGAGTCACAATAGGGTGACTAGTTAGATGGATGACTTAGTTATATGTTGTTTATATGTCATACGATTATATTTATTATCGGGTCTAAACCCATGTAGCTCACGAGACGTTTTGTCTCACGTACTCCTTGTTTGTTTTGCTATGTACTCAGGTTCGGGATCGAAGGTTTAGGTACGCATGGATAGAGATGTGGGGCCTAGAGTAGAAGAACACTAGAACGGATTTAGACTTTGCTTTGGTTTTGATATATTTTGTAACACCGAATTTATACTCTGATTTTCATACCAAAGGTTTTTGTAAATCCGTATTTTGGGATAGTTCTCCTCTTTATTAAATGATTATTTTGGCCAAATGTTTTGTATTAAAATTTGAGGTGTTACACACATAGTCATCATGTTCAGGATCTTCAAATCCTGGAGGTTGACATACATAGACTTTTTCTTCAATTTTCCCATAAAGGAATGCACTTTTCACATCAATTTGATAGACCTTTAATTTTCTTGAATGAAGCATATGCCAGAAATATCCTTATTGCTTCAATTCTAGCAACAGGTGCATATACTTCATCATAGTCTATTCCTTCTTCTTGAGTGTATCCTTGTGCTACAAGCCTGGATTTGTTTTTTATCACTATACCTCTTTCATCTTTCTTATTTCTGAAGATCCATCTTGTTCCAATGGGTATTTTTCCTTTTGGTAGAGGTATAAGAGTCCATACAGCTTGTAATTTGAATCGAAGAAGTTCTTCTTGCATTGCTATAATCCAATTTGAGTCTTTCATTGCTTGTTGAATCTTCTTAGGTTCCTCCTGTGACAGAAAACATTCATACATACATTCATTAGAGATTAAACTTATGTTACAAACGTTTGTATTTAATGATAAGTTGAATTTGCTTCTTGTCTGCATGTTTGAGTTGACATCACTTAGGACTAGGTCCAACGGATGATTCTTGTCAGTTCTGGTGCCATGAACTTTGTCAACAACTGATTGACTATCAAGGTTTGACTCATTGGATTCAGGGATTTGAGCATCTGTCCATGTTTCTTCTTGATTGTCTGGATTTTGTGGAGATTCTTCATTGCTACTGGTATCAGTAGTAACATGATCTTCATTTGATTCAGGTGGTTCATTGTTAGTAGTGACACCATTAGTGTTTGGTTCATCATCATTTGTTTGAGTTTCTGAGTTACTACTGGGATCATTAGTATCTTGAGAGTTTGAGTTGTTACTGGTGTCAAGATTGCTAGGGTTATCTGAGTTACTACTGTCCTCAGTATCAACTGTGGGATCAGTATTAACTAAAATATATTTCATTATGTCTTGACTACCATTGAATGAAGATGATCCTCCTTGTTGGCTTTGATTTTCTGAATCTCCTGCATTACAATCATAATTAACATCAAAAGACTTGGTTAGATTATCAATATTAAATAACCAATCTGGACCATTTCCCTGTTCATTCATCAGATTTTCATTAAAGGATACATTTACACTTTCTTCAATGATCCTTAGCCTTTTGTTGAATACTCTGTATGATTTGCTTTGAGTTGAGTATCCTACAAAGATTCCATCATCTGATTTGCAGTCAAACTTACCAATTTGTTCTCTTGTAATTAAAATTGTACAAGGACAACCAAATGATTTTAGAAAACTTATTGAGGGTTTTCTTTTATTAAAAAGTTCATAAGGTGTTTTAAAATGAGACTTAACTATTAATACTCTGTTTTGAACATAACAAGCAGTATTAACAGCTTCAGCCCAAAAAGTTATTGGTAATTTTGAATCTGCAAGCATGGATCTGGCTGCTTCAATTATTGTTCTATTTCTTCTTTCAGCTACACCATTTTGTTGTGGAGTTCTTGGTGAGCTGTACTGCCTGTCAATACCCTTAAGATCACAAAAATTAATTAGATTAGCATTCTTAAATTTTGTGTCATTATCACATCTAATGGCTTTAACTTTGAGATCTCTTGTATTTCCCAGTTTGACTATTAGATTCTTTATGATCTCACTTGTTTCATCTTTGGTCTTAAGAAAGAAAACCCAAGTATACCTGGAAAAATCATCAGTAATAACAAGACAATATTGTTTATTTCCAATACTCATTACATTTGTAGGTCCAAATAGGTCCATATGTAAGAGCTGCAAAGGGTTAGAAATAGAATTAATTGCTTTGGTCTTATGAGAAGTCTTATGTTGCTTACCTTTTAGGCATGCAACACAGTGATGATCACACATAAATTCTTTTTGTGGTAATCCAACTACCAAATTCTTTTTGACTAAATTATTCATATTTTTAAAATTTGTGTGACACATCCTTCTATGCCAGAGTTCTGATTCATTTGTGTTTGCCTTAGATATAAAACAGTTGATCTCATTTGAAGAAATGAGTTCTCCCCCTATATCCATGCAATACACATTATTTCTCCTTGGTGTTCTTAAAACAACAAATTTTTCATCTAAAATAAAGTCAGGAGAAAGAATGATGCACTCTATATCTGTAAAAAGAATTTTGTTCTTTTTATCACATACTTGTGAGACACTAACCAGATTATATTTAAGCTCAGCAACATAAAATACATCATCAAAAGTAATCTTACCATTTGATACTATACATTTACCTGTAGTCCTACCACCTCTTGGATTTTCACCAAAAGCAACATATCCACCTTCAAAACACTTGAAATCTCTAAGAATTTGAAGATTTCCAATCATGTGTCTAGAGCATCCACTATCAATGTGTCATGTTCTTCCTTCTTCAGGAATCTGAATGCTCTGCACATAAAATAAATGGATTAGTTAATTTTGGGAACCCAAGCTTGTTTTGTCTTGGGTTCATTCTTTGAAGAGTATGATTTTCGAAATGGATGAGCTTTGTATGCAGTTTTGGTCTTCATTTGTTGTTTATTGCTGGTATTTTGTTTTACTACTGACCTAGGTTTATACCCGTAGTTTTTGGCTTTTGAGTATTTTACTACTGATGGACCAGTAGTATTTGGGTAATATGAGTTTTTAGCATAGTCAGTAGTATTTTGATAATTGTATCCGACATCATTGTAATTAGGTTTTTACCAGTAGTAAACCTGGAATAGTTCTTACTGATGTTTAAAAACTTTGAGTATTTTTTAGATTGATTTTGTTTTCCATTATTTTTTAAATAATTACCTCTGTTTGGACTTCCATGCCTGATATTTTGCACAAATCTTTGTGCAGTTCTTCCAAATTTAGGGACCTCAATATGTGAGTGTTTAATTTCTTTTGCTTTTGCAGTTTGTTTTAACTTTAATTCTTTTAATTTTTCTTTGTTTTCTTTAAATTCTTTAAATTCTTTGCAGTTAATTGGATTGAAGTGACAATCCTTTGCTAAGTGGTTAACTTTGTTGCAAATTAAACATGTTAATTTTGTTGATTTAGCACTTTCAGGCTTTCTTTGTTCTTTTAATTAGTTTAAATTTCTTTGATTTCCCCTCCTTAAAATAGTTGGTATATTTTCTGAGTTATATTTAGGAGATTCAGTTTGACTTTGTGTTGTATGAAAACTTGTATCAATTGAATTAGTTGTTTGATCATCATCAGATGAATCATTACTAGTTTCAGTTTGACTCTCTATTTTTAATTCATTTAATATTCTTTCTGAGCTTTATTTAAGAGGAGGAATAAAATTAGTTGGAGGTGGAACTGTATGGTATCCAACTCCATGAACAACTTTCTCAGTGGTTTGATTACTGGTTAATTCATCAACTATTTTAGAACCTCTTTCAAACTTTTTAGTGGTTAATTTATTCTGTTCTAATTCCATTTGACATTCTTCTAATTTAATGAGAGTTTCTTTTAATTTTAACTCAGCATATTCTTTATCATAAGTTGTTTGTAACAATTCATCTTTTATCTTTTGATCTGTTATTTTATAGATTTTGATTTGATTTTCAAGATCAGCTATACAACCATTATATTCAATTCTCCTATTTCTGTTTAAAATCATCTCATCAAGTGTTTCTTTGTTAAGTTTTTCTAATTCTTTATATGCTTTAATGCATTCAGGAGTGAAGGATTTAGAATGTACCTCATTTGTAGATTCAGTGAAGGCCATAAGAGCTTGGTTTTGAGCATGTTCCTCTGCTTGAAAGCTCCAGTCGTTGAGTTTGAAGTGTTGTTTTTGTTGTAGTTTGATCTTTGATCTTTGCTAGGACATTCTCTAGCAAAGTGACCAAGATTATTGTAGTTGTAGCATTTGACTTTGGTCTTGTCAAATCCAGGACGATCACCTTTGTTGTAGGTCAGATTTTGTCTGTCAGTGCTTTTGAGAAACCTTTTCGTTCTTAAACTTAGCATTGCCATCTGCCATTTCATGTCCATCTCTTCCAGATCATCAGGATTGAGTTGTTCCAAATCTTCACTAATCAATGCAGTGTGTACATGACTAGTGAAGAAGGATCCTCTTGCTACATCTTCAATTTCAACATTCTTTGCAGCATCCTGACCTGTTCTCGTATTAGACACAAAAGCAGCATTGTTTGAAGGTAAATTAGGAGTTTTATTACTTACCTCAGATTCAAACACTCTTAGTTCATTGTACAGTTCATCCAGCTCTTTTTCTTCCAATGCATCTCCTTGTCTATATATAAATTATACATAGACCATTCTTCACCAAGAGATCTGAGGAACTTTCTGTTGACATCATCATTGTCTGGTTGAACTCCAACTTGATTGAGTTCACCAATAAGTTTATTGAATCGATCAAAAACTTGTGACAATGATTCATTATTCTGTCCTTTGAAGTTTTCAAATAATTCATGGGAGAAAATTGAGTTATTTGGGCCCGGGGGGATTGACTGCGCGAACTGCTACTTTTCCAATACAAGATATTCATCCTAGTCACTATGGGCGTATTTGCCCAATTGACACATCTGGAGGAATAAATGTTGGACTTATTGGATCCTTAGCAATTCATACAAGGATTGGTCGTTGGGGGTCTCTAGAAAGTCCGTTTTATAAAATTTCTGAGAGAGGCAGACCTACGTCAAGATAACCTCCCCTGAAAAACTTTGGTAGTGCTCCTGAATCTGAATCCACATAATGACTCAGAGCACATGGAGCCATCTCCTTATTTTTCGGTCAAAAATAAAAATGGCAGACTAGCTGATATTTCTATTCTTTTTTCTTTCATTTAATGCCTATTGGTTCAAAGTCTTGCTTCAAAACAGACTTCATGTTCCTTTTAGTGCTTTTGGTGCCAACAAACCTCTTTTCCAATGCCTGCCACAACTTTTTAGCATCATCATATTCAACAAATAAATATTGATAATCATTGGGAATAGCAAGCAAAAGAGTGCTTAAGGCTTTAAGTTCGATTCATATGTCATTCTTTTCTTTTTCACACTTGAGTTTGTCAACTTCAGTTGATGAGCTAGCTATTTGAGTCTGAATGGTTTTGTTGCCTTCAACAACAACTTCCCACATGGAATAATTAGTAATAAGCATGTATTGCTTGATTCTGTTTTTCCACATCCCAAAGTCGTTGGGAGTGAGAATTGGAATTTTGTTTGCCTGTGTGCTTTCATTGTTATCAGACATGATTGACAATTTTGATTTCAAAAGTATGAAACTTTTTGATGTTCTTGATTCGTAGATCTAGATCCTTAAAGCTCTGATACCACTTATCAGGATCGAATAACTCAAACAAGTTATTGAATCACAGATCTACTAACAAAGAGAAGTTACAACGATTAACACTCTTGTTATTATATTAAGAACAATGTAAATTGTAATTGAATAAACAATATTAAGAACACAGTTTATCACAAAAAGCTTCAATGTATATTAATGATGAATCAATACACACGTACGTTTACAATTCGTAAAGAACTATTTATAATAGTCCTTGAAGCCTAACATTTTGACCTAGTTATTCTAGGAAACGATTACAATTGAATTACAATAAGATATAAATTCTAAACTAATTCTACGAAGATCTCGGACACGATCTGCACCAAATTTGATCATCAGTAGTAACTGCACCCATCATTAATAACTTCGTAGATCAGTAGTATATCTACAATTCTGCCCCATCAGTACTAACGCTTGTAAAATTGTCAGTATTAACTGCAACATCAATATTAGAATATTTATATCCCAACATATCAACAAACAATAGAAAAGATAATTAAATATATGCAAACCAGAGTATGAAATCTCACAAAATGGAATTACAAATTCTTGAAACAATAAAATCATTTGAAGAAAATTATGATCCAAAGACCGTCCAAGAATGTAAAGTAAACAATTACTTCCTCCATCCTACAAAAAATTTCTAATTTCACTTTTGCACAAGTTTTAAGGTAATAGTTAGTGGTGGGGTATTGATAATATATTTGATTAAAATATAACATTAATTTAGAGAGAGAAAGATAGTTAGTTTATAATAAGTGGTGAGGTCCTTAATAATAATAGTATTTTATTATGTGGAAAAGTTTAGGGTGAAATGAGAATTTTTTTTGGGACAGGAAGAGTACTTTATGTCAGGATCGATTAACTATAGACAAGTTAATAAACACCTTAGATCTATTTGATGATAGAAGTTGCAGCGGATCAACACTATATCAATAATTAAGAACGATGAACTGTATGAACAATATGAGAAATATTAAGAACACAGTTTCACAAAAAGCTTCAATGTATATTATTAAGTTAACAATACACACGTACGTTTACAATTCGTAAGGAACTATATATAATAGTCCTTGAAGCTAAACTATTTACCCTAGTTATTCTAGGATACGATATACATCTAATTATAAACGATATACATTGATTTACATTCTATAACTATCTCTGCGAAGATCTCGGACTTGATATGTTCCATAAACGCGTATCAGTAGTAAAACCAATCACCAGTAGTAAATAAGTAACATCAGTAGTAAACTTGGTGATCAGTAGTAAGTCCAGAAACCAACGTCAGTAGTAACTACAATGATCAGTAGTATCTTCAATCTTTGTATGATCAGTAGTAACTAAGTTATAGAGAACACCAGCATCAACTTCATCAGTAGTAAATGTTTCTGCCCCATCAGTAATAAACATAATTATTACCAACTGCAGCATCAGTACTAAGTTGATCTGTGATTTGCTCTAACAATCTCCCCCTAAACTTATTGATTATCCTTTAATCAATCAAGTTTCTTATTTACTTCTTCTTTTTCTTTTCTTCCAACAACTTTGCTCTTTTCTTATCACCTTCTAAAGTCTGTTGGTTCCTTTTATTCCTTTGTGCAATGATATATTTGCTGATTCTTTTAACAAATTCATTCAATTTGTTTTGGAGCATCACAGCATCATGTGGTTTAATAAAATTCATGCACCATAGTTGATAGAGAGTCTTCTCAGAATGAGGATACTCTTTCTCATAAAGGAATAAGTCACATTTCTTACTTGTATATTCAAAGAAGTACATGTTGACAGTTGGTAGCACATTCCAAGCTTGAACATTTTCTGAATCTGTGTACTTCTCTGGATAATTTTCTGGATAGAAAGCAGCATCAATCATTTCAGTAAGATAACCTGCAGCTGAATTCTTCCAGTTCTTCTTAGTCATTCTTGGTTTACCAATGATCAACATCTTAATAATGTCACTTCTGGTTAGGGACATGACCAAAGGTTTCCAAGCTCTGAATCTTTGAGTGACCTTATCTTCTCTTATAATCTCAATCATATCATCTATGTACCTCCAGTTGATGATTGGATTATTTTGTAGGGGAGCAATGGGGAGATCATGAACTTGAACCATTTGTAATTTTTTATTTGGTTGATCAAGTTCTGAAGCAATTGTCTTTCTTTTCTTTGATGTTTGAGAGGATACACCAGATGATTCTCCAGATATTGTTTTTCTTTCTTTCATTTCTTTGGAGTCTATCTGTTCAAGTTTAGTGGTGTACTTCTCATTACTATCTTGCTCAGTAAGATCCTTCTTCTTCTCTACACAGTACTTTTCAATTAAATTGATCAGCTTCATTCTTCCAAATGCCTTTGTGTTATACCCTTTTGATTTTAAGAATGTGATCATTTCTTTCTTTTTCTCTGCAAATTGTTCTGGCATATCAGCCTTTTGCTCTTTGCATTCTTGTACTTGTGCTTCAAGAAGTTCTATTGTTTCATGTTCAAGTTGCCTAAATTTTTTCAGTTCTCTTCTTTGTAATTCCTTTCTTGTTTCAGCAACTTGTTTAGATTTGATCTTCTGTTGAAATTGTGGCAGTTTTGATATATCTGCTATATCTGCCAATTTGATTTCTGTGAAAGGTTGTCTCAATATTCTAGCCCTTTCTGCTAATCTTTTGTTTTCATTTGCTAGAGAGACTTCAACCTTCTTTAAATATTTTGCTCTCTTTACCTTCCACCTATCCTGTTTGGCTGATTTGGCATAATTGATTTTGTTGACAATTTCATGACCTTGTGCTCTGTTGGGTTGGTCTTCATCAGCAACTTCTTTTCCCTTTCCTATGTAATTGTCTTTCTTCATATTTGGTTCAGATTCAATAACAAATTTGGGACCATAGTAGTGTATCTGAGATATGGGAAGTATTTTAGGATGTGGAGGCAGGGAGCATTCATCAATTTCTAACCAGTTGATATCATCATCAATATCTTTTACCACCATTTGTGTTGTTGTTGTTCTTTTTGGAGATGGTGGAAGTATCACTGTAGGCTCTAGTAGTGGTGGCAGCTCAATAATGTCATCAGTAGTAACTAAGGTAGTTACTACTGGTATGTCTTCAGAGATTACTACTGATAGGTCATCAGTAGTGTTTGCTGCCTTTTCTTCATTTACTACTGCTGTTATATCAGTAGTAGGAGTTACTACTGGTATGTCTTTTTCAGCTTGTTTTTTAGTAGGAGCAGTAGTAATTGGCTCTTCTTCTGTAATCATCATCTCTGGGCCTTCATCAACTTCTGTTTCTTTTAAATTCAAGAGGGAGGAAGCTGCTGCTGCAATGGATTCATCAATCATTGTCTGTATGTTATCCTTCTCCCCCTTAGTGAGCTCAACTGGAGGAGCCTCACTATCATCAATCCTCTTTTTCAATTTTCTGATAAGCTTTGATTGTTGATGAAGCCTAAGTTCATATTGTCTCATTCTTTTGTTGATGATATTGACATTTCTTTTCATAGCAGCCATAGTTTTTCCTTGATTTGTTTGATAATAAAGACAATCTTGTACAGTGGATTCCAAGGAATCCACTTTAGCCGTCAATTGTTGGATTTTAATACTGCCCTCACTCCATCTAGCAAGATCATCGGGCTTACTAACAGGTACATTGGTTTTAAGGTTTTCCTTCCTTTCCATCAATTTCACAGATCTGCCCTCATCACTGCTTGGTGAGTCATTGGGTCTTTTAGACATTCTCTTCTTCCTAGAAGAAGCAGAGATGCCCCCCCTTGTGGTTTCTTGGCACCGGGGTCCTTTGAGTAACTCCTCAAATGAGTCATCACTCAAAGTTGCCGAGGTTTGGGTCCTAATGATGTTTTCACTGTCCTGTGCACCCACCTTTGGGGCATCAGTAGTGAAAGCCCTCCCCTCATGTCCTCTCTCCTCCTTGGAGGACAACTCTTTGAGCCTGGGGTGTGACTCGATTTGTCCCCTGGTGTCCTTTAAAGATTTCTTTCTTTTATAGATTGTAGATATATGTTTGGTTTTGTCTGGTAGGTCTTCTACAGAGTGAAGAGTAGCACTCTGCAGATTTATATCAAGTTCCTGGGACACATTCAGGACTTCTGTTTGAGTTGGTGATTGAGTGGCTATATGGGGTGGTGTTTGGGCTGTATTTGGGGGTGATGGAGTGGGTTGAGGTTCAACTTGGGTTGTAGCAATGGTTGAACCTTCTCCAATATTGGGTTGATCTTTGATCATGTTTGGAAACAAAGGGGTTTCCTTCCCTGAAAATTTAAATTGTTTTCTCATATTTGAGAAAACTTTCTTGTTCAACTCAGGTAATACAAAAATGTTTTTAGGAGTTGACAAGTTTTGTAATTCACAGTTTATGATATGTTGTAGAAATCTGGGATACATTAAAAATTTAGAAGAACTAAGATTTCCCAACATACCATCAAAAATCATATTAGAAAAATTGAATACTTGGTCTGTGCATAAACATACAACAGCAGATGCTATTGCCTTGTTAAACTCATTCCAAGTACTTCTTTTAGGAGAAATACAGTGCTGAATGGTATGAACCAGAAATTTCCATTGTGGGGATAGAAGGCCTTTTTGAAAAGTTACAATATTAAGTCTGCCTTCATACCCCATTTTATTTAAAGTATCAGCAATGTATTCCTCAGTAGTATCTTCAATCTTTGTATGATCAGTAGTATCTTCAATCTTTGTATGATCAGTAGTAACTAAGTTATAGAGAACACCAGCATCAACTTCATCAGTAGTAAATGTTTCTGCCCCATCAGTAATAAACATAATTATTACCAACTGCAGCATCAGTACTAAGTTGATCTGTGATTTGCTCTAACACTTTACTAGCACAGTACAGCTTAAAATATAGTTATTTCCTCAGAACCGCCGTACCCTCGTGCATGCATCCAGGTTTCAATTGTCTAAAAGAAAAAAACAAATGATGACAAAATTCGTAGGTAATACTAACTCCTTATCAAAATAAGTGATACATTTGGAAAATTGTGATTTTTGAGGCAAAATATTGGAAAGTGATTTAAAATAGTATAAAGTGGATAGTTAGTGGATAAAGGGACCCACTTCTTTTGGATGTAGTGAAATTAATGATATTTAAAAGTAAAAGTAAGGGTAAAAGAGTAATTTTACTTTATTAAAGTAGATAGTTAGTGGAGAAGGGGTCCCACTTTTTTGCCAAATAAGGAAAGATTTTGAAGTGTATCACTTATTTTATTCCACCCCTTTTAGGAAAGTGTATCACTTATTTTAATACGGAGATAGTATAATATGTTTAAAGTTGTATTATAGATTACAGTCCTTTTCCCTGAAATACCACCATGTCTTTCTATTTTTTTCTTCCTTAACAATTTTATTAAGTTTTTTCATATTTTTAGGTTATTAAAAATGTTTTTATATCCCATTTGAATAATAAAAAATGTTGCTTAAATTTTATATAACATTTAACGTTATATATAAATCAAGGGAAATGTTAAACATTTCCCTAAGGACAAAGATAAAAATTGTTTTTGGTATAAAATAATTGTAAATTAACTAATAAAAACTACTTTCATGAATTTTAATAACCATCTTTGATTGGTTATGCTTCATAATTTGTACATTAACCATTTCATTTTCTTTAACCATTTAGCAAATCCCATAAATCAAATATTACATTTTTCTAACCATTAACTTTATTTTTAAGAATTTAAGTTCTAAAATACCCATATATTCTAGAAAAAGAAAATGACAATAATTTACTCATTTTTCTTATTCTATGTCCCCTGTGGCCCTGCATCGCAATGAATATTTTTACAAATCCCAGCTGCCATGCAATCTCTCGGAAGGTTCATAGAGACAATTTTATCTGAATCTAGCTGTTTCCATATTCTCATATCCGTACGTACGTGACTCTGTACTTCAATCCGTACCCTCGATCTATTTTCTCCAAAACATCTTAGATCTACGTAGTCCATAACCAAACTCCTATATAAATCATCAAGAATTACAATACTTTTCCCATAAACCAATTAATCATTCTCACAAGACTTCTTCAAATCAGAAACACTAATTCTCATCATTATCAATGTCATTATCGAGTTTCGGATCCTTACGTGACTTGCATGATTCGGTGAACAATCTGCTTCGTTCACCGGATATCAAACGAGTTCTCTCTCACCACAAAGAAGAGCAAAAATGGGTACAAAAGGTATCGGAATCATCGTTAAAGATGTTGGATACGTGTGGGATGACTAAAGACATATTGTGTCTAGTCAAAGGTCATATTCAAGAACTCCAGTCCACGTTTCGCCGAACTAGTCTCGGCGAAACTGACCAGAAGAAACTCTCAACATATTGTTTTCAAAGAAAAGATCTCAGAAGACAAATGTTAAAGAGGTTAGATTCATTAAAGAAAATGAAGAACACGGTCATTGATGATACCCCGATCGAAGATAATAACATGATAGTTGTGGGTAATGTATTGAAAGAAGTGAGGGAAACCATTGTTATTTTGTTGGAGTCAATTATGTCGCTTATGTCCATGCCTAACCCTAATCCTAAAACACCGAAAAGTTATGTCATGAAAAATTGTAACGGGCTTTTGGCGGCAAAGGTAAAGTTCACAAGATTGAACAGTCTAAGCCTATGGGAAGATTGCGATGTGCAAGCGCTTCAAAGCGCGATAGAGAGACTAGAAGCTGTGGAAAGTGCCATGGAAGATCTTGAAGTCGAATTAGGATGCATTTTTAAGAGGTTGATGAAGACTAGGGTTTTGTTGCTCAATATACAAACAAACTAGCAAGTTTCAAATGCTAAAAATATTATTATTAGCGTTTTAAATCTCTTACAAATTAACACCGTCCAAATCAATCCAACTCGATCGAATGAAATAATTATATAATTAATTAAACTATATGTAGCATCCCTTTATAATTTGTGGCTAGCTAATTTTTGCACACTATCTGTTATTGGATGCATAATTGTTGGGTCAATGAAAATGTCATTTACCTTCTATTAATTTAATGCAGATAAACTAGAAAAAATGTTAAAAGACTACGCGAATGCATGTTTTAAATTATGCAAGATGTTGAGGTAGCTAAGTGACACTACTACAGAATAGGTTTGTTGATGCGGTTAAAATGGTTAATTGGTGCGGTTAAAAGACAGCACTAATAAATATCGCACCATTAAATCATTACAACCGCACCATTAAATGATCGCATCAAAAAATATAAAACCGCACCATTAAATGATCGCACCAAAAAATCAGAACCGCACCATAAAAGGTATTTATATTTTTTATTAATTAATTATTAAATGTTAAATGTTTGTGAAATTTTGTACGGCGCAATATTTTGACTTAATTAGTAATTATTAAATATTTATTAATGATTAAATATTAAATATTTATGCAATAATTATTCAACTTAATTCCTAGTCATTTTGAACGTCCAGACTACTTTTTAACTTTCCTAATCATTTTCCTAATTTTACACGTCTTGACATTTTTTGCTTAATTCAAATCTGCACAACAATTAGAGATGATAGAACAATTACCGAAGAAAAATTAAGAAAATTACTAACCTGAAACTTTTGAATGATGAAAGAAATGGAATATGAGTAAGATGATTAATAATGTTTGGGATATTTGAATATATATTGAAAAAAAATTGAGAGAATTACTCATATGAAACTTGTAAATGATGAAAGAAATAAAATATGAGTAAAATGATTAAGGATTGTGGGAGTATTTGAATATATATTCATGGGGATACGTGGTGTAAGCTGAATCAATTTTGACCATTGATAAGTGATAATGAACAATGAACGACTAAGATCACATGATAGTGGTGCAGATTGATGACATGGCAAAATGTGCTTTTTGGGTGCAAATGTGATTTATTAGTGCGATTTTTCTTAACCGCATTAACAAATAGATTAAATAGTGCGGTTTTTTCTTAACCGCATTAACAAATAGATTAAATAGTGCGGTTTTATATTTTTTTGTGCGAATTATCTTTTATGATGCGGTTATTTGTTACAACCGCACCAAATAAAAATAACCAACCGCATCAACAAACCTATTCTGTAGTAGTGTGACTGAGTGGTGATAAATATTTCAATATTATATCGAACATCTCGCTAGCTACTAAATATAGTAAATACAAACAACCAAAGATAAAGGGCCCATTTAATGATTAATATTTAATTTTAACACCATATTGAAGTTTAACAACAATTAATATTTGATTTTTACATGAGATATATAATTAAATCAAGAGTTTATGAGTACAACTGAAATGCACCAAATAAAAAATTGTTTAAAGAAAATATATCTTGACTAAAGTATCTATATAATAATAAAACAAGCTTTTAAAGCTTCCACGTGGCCCCCTTAGAAGCGAGTTAGACACGTGTCAATTTCTGGTAATTCTTAATTTTTTTAAATCCCGGTATTTTAGTGCATAATTAATAAAAAATAGCTAAAATACTTATTAGCCTTTAATTTAGGACTTAAATCACCCTATATAAATACTTCCAGCCTATATAACCAAAAATAAAGCTTTAAAACATGGAAATATATAACTCCATCCTTATTTTCCGGAATTTCATTTATTCAATCCTTTTTTACAGATTATATAATATTTCAAAATAGAATAAAATGAAAAAATGGGTGTAACAGTGATCTACCATTTGAAGGAAAAGTTGTTTAATCAACAAAATATATAGACCCCATAGTGATTCTGTTTTAGTTAAGTTTTCCGATTTAATCAACAAACTCTGCTTACATTATGGAATTTTGTTTTGTTTAAAAAAAATATATATTCAAAATCCGTGAATATATAGATGATTAATAATGGTTCATTTTCTGCAGCAAAATATATTACATTCAAACATTCAACGTTTCTACATGTATCTTCTTCTTTCTTATGATGTTTTTCATATGTTTTGTATGTAACTAATGTTTTAAGTGTTAATATGTCAATGCAGGAACCTTCATAATCTGTTTTTAATGTGTCCATTTGTTCTCAATTTTATCGTTCCTGCAGCATATAACAACGGGTCATTGCTTTTATATGCAGGTTAGTGATTCTGCAATTAAATGGTTACGATTTGCAGATTACCTCACTTTTTCTTCAATACTAGCATCTGGTTTCTCCATTGTAATTTGCATCTATATTAATTATGCGTTTATGTTTATATGTACTCAAATAACGAAAATTTCTGTTAATTTTTTTTTGGGCTGCTATACTATTTAGACATCTATAATGTTTAGGTTTTGATAATAAAAATATTAAAGTCAATTTTATTTGTGTTAATTTAAATGTTAAAGGGATATGCACATGTGAAATAATGTGAATTGACTTTTCACTTTTTGTTTATGATTTATTACTTAATTTCTTGACTTTGATGTCAATATAGAGTTAAAAATAAAAAAAGTCTAACTATATGATATGCAACGATAATAGTTTTCAACATATATCAACTTATAGTAAAATTTCAATAAGCCAAATTGTTCTGCACGAATAGTATTGTTTAACTTTTGGTACAAACACATTCAAAAAGTCTTTTTGTTGACTTTTATAGTCAACATAACACTAAACCAAGCACTGTACCCTAAACTAAACCATAACACTAATAATCAACAAATTGATTATTGGCTTTTAATAATTTTTTTGTTTTACTTAAATACTTATGAATTAATAGGGTTTAATTTTTTTTATTGAGTCTTGACTTTTTATTACTGAATGGACTATACACCTTTACATCAACTAATTGGAACTTCTCATTTAATGGTTTAGTATAGGGTACTCATGCTCGAGTCTTGACTTGTGCGGGAAAAACAATGGGCATGAGTTTTTAAGCCAATAATCAATATATAATTGGTTGAGAAAACATATTAATTTGAAACGGGTACAATAATCATTTTCTTACATGAAAACATATTTGTTTTCATGTACACCGATTATATTTAAATAATAAAAATGAATTTTAATGAATGGACTATACGTAATATTTTAAGTTCAGAGCTTCTCATTTGTTTGTTTACATTTATATATTTCAACATTGAAAACAAATTGTGACGAATTTTTTATCAAACTTTTTCTTGAATAATGTTTGCAGTGATGCATTTGCTATTGGATTCACAACAATATGCAGACAAAAGGTACAGCTAATGAAAGAGTTACAATATTGAAGCCACCTGATTTGAGATACAATCCCTTTTTGGTAAGCTTTTGAGATATATGGTTTTTTAAATTTAATATTTACATTATTAAAGAAACTAAAACGGGTTAAATGGTAATAGGTTATAACCGTTTTGACCCGTTACTCTACCAGCCTGTTTTACATTATATGGTTATCTTGTGTTTTTTCTAGAGTAATTGATTTTGTTGCTTACATTCAAGAAGCAGGAAGATTTTGATGTAATTATCAAATTGTATATCATTTGATCATATCTCAATAGTTTTTTGAGATTACAGAGCAAATGTAACGCGTAAAATTCAATCTTGTAATGGTGTTGATGAGTGTTTTGACAAAACCTATTTCTGAATAGCATAAAAAGTACTACTACTCTTGGATTCATATTTTTACATATATGATGGTTTTATTAATCAAATTTTTTTTTTCTGATATTCAATGCAGTTTCATTTTCTTATTTCTTGAAACCTCTGGTGTAAGGAAGCTAGGTTCTTAAGCACTTTTTGTACTTCTAATTGGCAGTCTCATCCGCAATGTTGTTAATCCATTGCAAAAGAGGTTATTGGTAAAAAATCACTGAAACTCTTTTTTAATAATGCAAGTGTTAATTATGTTTTCATCCTCAAATTTTCACTGATTTTCTTGCCAACCAACTGTTTGATCGGGTTTTGAAAAAAAAATTATTTCCAAACTAATTGAAAATTCTGGTTAGAATTTCATTGAATCCGGTAAGATTGCATTTAATCTCAGCTTCCATGTATTCAGTCAATTTATAATTACCAGATTGGAGAACTTTATGAAAATCTTCCGTACTATATGATTGAAATTGATTTGTCGATACAAAATTACCATAAATTGTTGATGCAAAAGTTTGGATTTTTCAGTAATATAAAAAAAAGAAGTGATAGTTTCTTCATATATACAAAGCAATCAGAGTTCATAAAGCTGATATTAATACAAATGTATGATTTAACTTTTTTTTTATTTCTTTTGTTAAATATGCATTTCTATATATATTATAGTCCAGAGTTAGCTTTTGTTCTTGAATCAGATGTATACAATGGATCATATGATTTGAGATAAAAAATGTTGTGCTCGAAAACTGAATATGAGTTAATACCCGACATCAAGCAATTACAATGGAAGCATGAGCAAATGTCTTCAAATAAGAGAAACAAGTATTAAATTGCAGGCAAAACTTAAAGAGTGAATTGGATACATTAAAATATGGTGTTCCAAAAGGTGGTTTCACTGCAAAAGCAATAAAATATAATTATGTGGAGAAATTTGAAATAAAAGAAAATTGAGAGCTAAATTCATAGCTGCAAATGAAATTCATCAAGGACCGCATTTAAATAGTTTAAAGAAACGTTTCACAATGACAAGGTCTGCCGCGAGTTTATGAATATTGGAGTACTTATTTTAAGAAACGTTTAAAAACGAAGAATATGCACGTTAGTTAGATATATGATCACACATTAGTTTACTATATTTTGGAACTTTTATACTAACATTACACAATTTTTAAAAATATGAAGAAATAGATTATGACAATAAGATTCTAAGTTTTTTGAATAAAGCAATTTAGGAAGTTTTATAATTTGAAAATCACATTTTTGATGTGGTACAAATGAAAATCACATTCTGATTTTAATCATCTTTGGCACTGATTTTAGAAGAGTAGGATTTCAAAGTTTAGTAAATTAAAGGTAATTATGAAGTATGATATATAGAAGCTTATGATTTTATTTGTATTTGTTTCATTTGTTATTATAAGTTTATGATTTTATTATTTTGTAATTATATCCTCATGTCCATATTATTAGTAGCAAATGAACTCAAGTATTTACGTTATATAAACATTTTATAATTTCTCATCGTTTATCTAACACTCATAAAATTAAATATCCTTTAATTACCTTTTATAATTGCTACTTCATATTAATGGCTTGCTACAAACTTGTAATACCTACTTTACCATTCTCTATTATTAATTTCTAATTTTTTTATCAAAACATTTGTAACCGTAGCTTTGCATCTTCTATTTTCTGTAAGTGATTGCAAATCTTAAATACATTTTCCCATTTGACATTTTTATATAATTTCTTCATTTTGACTTTGACCCATGAAGTTAAACATAACCAACATACAAACAAACAAAATTTTGAATGACTGATACATTTTATTTCAAATACAAACATCGATCAACAACAAATTAAACTACCACTTCAAAGAGAATATAGGATTTCAACAATGGGTGTAACAGTGATCTACCATTTGGAGGAAAAGTTGTTTTTGGTGGAGATTTCAGACAGACTACCGGTTGTGCCAAACGGGAGCAGACAAGATATAGTAAATGCATCGTTGAGTTCTTCATATATATGGCAAAGCTGCAAAGTTAAAACGTTAACAAAAAACATGAGGTTGACAGTAGGAAGTGATATGGCTGATATTGAAGAAACCATGTCATTTGCAAATTGGCTTCTAGATATTGGCGAAGGCAAAATTGGTGGTGCAAACGATGGTAACGCAATTATTGATATTGACACAGATCTTATAATTTCAACATCTGCAGACCCGTTAAGTGCGTTGATTGGGTTTGTTTATCCTTCTTTGCTAGAAAACATATATACTCCTGGATATTTTCAAGAAAGAGCAATACTTACTCCTAAAAACGAAGTTGTTAGGGATATTAATGATCGTTTTTTAGCTATTTTCCCAGGACAAGCCAAGGAATATTTAAGTTCTGATAGTATTTGTCCTGAAGAGTTTTTGAATGAAGGGTTTGATGATAGTTTGTACTCACCGGACGTGCTTAATGGTATTAAAATAGGTGGATTGCCAAACCATCAGTTAGTTTTAAAAGTCGGTGTCCCCGTTATGTTATTAAGGAATATTGACCAGAAAAATGGTTTATGCAATGGTACAAGACTTCAGATTGTGGCTTTGGGTGTCCGTGTTATAGAAGCAGTTGTTATATCTGGGAACAATGTTGGATATCGTACTTTTATATCAAGATTATCTTTGACACCATCTGACACGAAAATCCCCTTTAAATTTAAAAGAAGGCAATTTTCACTCTCTATTTGCTTTGCTATGACAATTAATAAGAGTCAAGGTCAATCATTGTCGAAGGTGGGTCTGTATTTGAGAGAGCCAGTTTTTTCACACGGTCAATTGTATGTGGCTTTATCTAGAGTAAAAAGCAGAAAAGGACTGAAGATTTTAATAGAAGATAAAGATGGCTGTGTGACGAATAAAACTACAAACGTTGTATTTAAATAAGTTTTTAGAAATTTATCTTGATTTAATTGATTAAACGTTTTTCATAATTTTTCATTGAATGTTGGACTTCCTTTTAATCAGTTTTTGATATTTTGTTATTGAAATGATGTACGTGTTTTGCAACACAAATGGTCCTCTTATGAATATATTATTTTTTTATATATTCGTTTACAAATCTAATACATGTGAAACTATACCTGGTAAAAAACTTTGTATTATATATTCTTAACGATCAGTATAAAGATTGACAGCCCGTGATTCTTCACGGGTTATAACCTAATTATATAATAAAACAAGCTTTTATAGGTGGCCACGTGGCACCTCTTAGGAGGCAGAATGACACATGGCACTTTACTAGAATTTTTAGTTTTTTTATTGACTGATAATTAAATATTAATTGGCATTAATTTCGGATCCTAATAACCAAATTAACAAACTCCATTTTAAATACGAAATAAATAATTAAATGCATGAATTTCGTATTTCCATGATTAACTCCATACTTAACTAGCAAACTCCATAATTATCTCCATTTTGGAAATCCGCTGATTGAAAATTTTTCGATAAATATGAAATTTTCGTATGCAAATAACCAAAATTCAAAATGTGATATTGGAATACGAAATAATAAAATATTTTCTGTAAATATGAAATTTAGGAATCTTTTTAGTGCCAGAAAATATTTTTAAATATAAATTAGGATTCTTTTTAGGAATTTTTAAAATTAGGATTAACATTATCTCACATTTAAACAAAATCGACTTTTCTTAATTTATATTACCAAATTATTTAAAACCCCCATCCTATATAAACCCTCTATCATTTAAAGTTTTTTAATCGACCATTCATTAAATATTTATAAGCATTAATTTCGGATCCTAATAACCAAACTAACAAACTGCATTTTAAATACGAAATAAATAATTCACTGCATGAATTTCGGATGGGATTAACCAGTTTTGGAAATCTGCATATTGAAAGATTTTCGGTATTTCCAGTTTTATAATCGACCCTTAACTAAATATTTAATGGCATTAATTTCGTACGCAGATAACCAAATTTCAAAACTGCATATTGGAATACGAAATAATAAAAAAAATTCTGTAAATATGTTTAAAAAAATCAGAGTTTTAAAAATCAGAGTTGTAAAAATATGTTAAAAAAACTAATAAAAATTTAGATATTCAGATTTTTTAAATTTAGGAATCTTTTTAATGCCAAAATATTTCTTTTTTTTTTTAATTTAAGTTTCTATTTCGTTTTTTTTTTTAATTTTGTATCATTAGATTCCTTTAACTTCGGCAGCAATTAACCCCAATCAAATCTGCATTTTAAATAAAAAAAATATTGAATATAAATTTAAATGAAAATATTTGCACCATTTTTAAACTTTCTTAAATTAAATAAATTATACAGTGTATTATATGAACATATACCGTTACCATTTTTAAAATTTAAACCTCTACATAATTTCAGGGATTAACATTATCTACCATTTAAACAAAATCAATTTTTCTTAATTTAAATTACCAAATTAATTAAAACCCCCAGCCTATATAAACCATGTCTTTATTGAAAGTTTTTTTTTATCGAAATACTCATCTTCAGCATTATGGTCACCTTCTTCACGCAAAAAATCAGGTACGTAGACATCCTTCTTCATGTTTTAGTATCCTGCGTATTTCACACAGTGCTGAAGAATGTTTATAGTATCATGTATCCTGTTATCGTATTACACAAATGTTTTAAATTATGCATCAATAAATTTTCAAAACAACATGCTAACATTAACAAATCGTTATAAATAGCACAAACGGAATTATGATTTAGTTTTAGAAAAATGTCAAAGTTTTAATTTCACATTGTAGTATATGCTTAATTACACTATGTAGTTTTAAATTATTTTTTTATTTTTTATTTTTATATATATTAAACATTTAGAGCATATGATTTTAAAACTGATTATTAAAAACTCTAATTACAAATTTTCGCACATATACAACTGTCTGACTATGAAAGGTCAAAATGGTATGAAACTGTTTATTTGATGATTACATGAAACATGATTCTTTTATAACATGCTGAAATACATGGATGATAACAAGAGCAATAGAAAGATAACTTTGATTGTTCAATTTGGAAAAATTAACAACTATCATAGTAAACATTTTTAATTTCCATAATTAGATGCAAACCATGTTATATTTATTTACTTATTTACTTACATTAAATATTTGAATGTAAATTTTATCAGCGTTGGGCCATACTATGACACGTCAAGGTTATTTATCGACGCTGAACTTGATGAAATTAAAGATTTTAAAGCCAAGTAAGAAGTTCATTCAATAAAACAGATTAATTATGCTGTTGTTCGGATGAGATTTTAGCATACTATTTTTTATTAAATAATACTTTTAAGTCTGATTTTATATTAATAGATACTACGATTCTTATTTATGTGCACCAGCATGGGATATATTATTAACATAGGGCTTTCAATAAAACAGATTATTTATTGAACTGTTCGGACTAACTACGTTCCAATTTTTACAGAATGACAGCAAAATATGGACTGCAGAGCCCAACGATTACGTATAGCAAAGTGCATACGAAATCGTACTCTATGAATGCTGATTTTTTGAAAAATCATGAATGTTTGAACATTGCTGACATTTTGGTCCTTTGTAAGGTAATTTTTATCCTAAACAACGTTTATCACGCCCAAAATATATCTAATATTTAAGGAGGACTAGACGAAAATGCTAACACATTTTACCATATTAACAGGTTAAGCAAGTAATCATCGTTGCTACTGTCATTGAATTTTTCAAAGCTGATAAAGATACGAAGTTTTTCTACAATGCATGTGGCCATTGTCGTAAGGGTTGTGTCAAAATAAATTTAATAACTGATAATAATGATGTGACTGATGGTGTTGACCCAACCGGAATTTATGAATGCAAGAATGGGAACTGCAAAAGTAAGAAAAAATATGTTGGCCCAAGTTAAACAAGTTCTTTTTCGTAAATACTATAAAGTATGTATTTTTAATATATGCTATATAGATGCACAAATCTAACTTTTTAAAAACATTTTTTTATAGGTATAGGATCCCTCTTCGTGTAAGGGATAGTACTAGATCTATCACCATCACATTGTTAGATGGCCATACATACAACTTTGTGGGAAAGACAACAAAATTCTTTGTTGATAGAAGTACTAGGTGATAGATATCATGTTAATTTTATCTTATTATTTATCTCTTTCTTACTACTCCATTAAGTCACTAATCACTTTAACATGATTCAGATGGGTGTTGGTCTAGAAGTATTTCCGGAGGAGTTGAATGTAATCAAAGATCGAAAAATAGCTTTCAAAGTTACTATCGGGAAATTCAACGTTGACACAAAAAATAATTTGTATTCCATCTCTCAACTAACTGAAGATGTAGGTATTATATCTGAGTTGAAAAAAATAGATGTTCAACAGGTGAGTAAGAAAACATAAATAGATTTTAATATTATTTATAGTTTATATTTTTATAAAAACGAGGCTAATTTCATCCTATGATCATATTGAAAAATCAGAATCCATCTGTGATGGTCCAACAACTCAATCCTTTGATCGATCAAATGTTGTTAAGGTAAAATAGTTATTAACACTTTTTGCAAAAAAAAAAAAAGGACATAATGAGTTCTTCATATATATATATGGAAAACTGCAAAGTTCATACGTTAACAAAAAACATGAGGTTGACAGTTGGAAGTGATATACCTGGTATTGAAGAAACCACATCATTTTCAAATTGGCTTTTGGATATTGGTGAAGGCAAAATTGGTGGGCCGAACGATGGTAATGCAATTATTGATATTGACCCAGATCTTATAATTTCTACATCTGGTGACCCCTTAAGTATGTTGATTGATTTTGTTTATCCTTATTTGCTAGAAAACATAAATACTCCTAGCTATTTTCAAGAAAGAGCAATACTTACCCCTAATAACGAAGTTGTTAGGGATATTAATGATCGTTTTTTTATCAATTTTCCCCGGAGAAGCCAAGGAATATTTAAGTTCAGATAGCATTTGTCCTGAAGAGTTTTTGAAGGAAGAGTTTGATGAAAGTTTGTACTCACCAGACGTGCTTAATGGTATTAAAATAGGTGGATTGCCAAATCATCAGTTAGTTTTAAAAGTCGTTGTTCCCGTTATGTTGTTAAGAAATATTGACCAGAAAAATGGTTTATGCAATGGTACTATACTTCAAATTGTGGCTTGGGGTGTCCGTGTTATAGAAGCAGTTGTTATATCTGGGAACAATGTTGGATATCGAACTTTTATATCAAGATTATCTTTGACACCATCTGACGCCAAAATTCCATTTAAATTTAAAAGAATGCAATTTCCACTTTCTATTTGCTTTGTTATGACAATTAATAAGAGTCAAGGTCAATCATTGTCAAAGATGGGTCTGTATTTGAGAGAGCCTGTTTTTTCACACGGTCAATTGTATGTAGCCTTATCTAGAGTAAAAAGCAGAAAAGGACTGAAGATATTAGTAGAAGATAAAGATGGCGGTGTGACGAATAAAACTTCAAACGTTGTATTTAAAGAAGTATTTAGAAATTTATCTTGATTTTTTTTATTAAACATTTTTCATAATTTGTCATTGGATGATGGAATTCCTTTTAGTTATATTTCGATATTTGTCATTCAAATGTTATTACCAGTTTTGCAACCTACTTGGTCCCGTTATGAGTATATCCCCTTTTTATTGTATACGATAAAAATATAATACAGGTCAAACTAAATCTGGTATAAAATTTTGTATTATATATTCTTAACGATCAGTATAAAGAGTGAAAAGAGTGACAACCTGTGATTCTTCACGGGTTATAACCTAGTTATTTTATGTTTGAACGTTTTATGATTTTTGTTAAATATAAATCAGAAAAACTGATAAATAGATAGTGTCAATTAACGTCGAAGATATGAGTCGGTGTTTGTCAAACACTTCATGGACGGTGTTTGTCAGCTGGTGGTTCAAATCTAAACGAATAAGCAAAATTAATATTCACGTGGAATATATGAATGGCACGTGCTTCAAATATAAAGAGGAACTAAATTTGTAAATGACGAGTATTATTACGAATTTTCGATAAGAACTTTTTTTATTTTTTGAATGGTTACATTAGAAAAAACTAGTAAGAAGCTAGGACATTACAAAACAAGAAAGAAAAAACATAGAAAAACAGAAAACGAGATTGAAATGATTACAAACAAGATATAGGATTAGAACACCACTCCGCCCATTTATAATTTAAAAGACACGATTTCGCTCTGTTTTTTATCCAAAAGTATGAGATGCTTTAAATTTCGCTAAAAATTAACGTCTCTCGTCCATTGAAATGCGAACCAAAGATTTTTTTTCATTGCGTAACTTCCAAATACTCCAAATGAGGCATTGAATTGTTGCCGAGAATGCCAATAACTTGTTCCCTGTTAAACCGAAATCATGGCCCCATGTTAGCATGCTACGAATATTAGTAACTGCTTGCGAATCCATACCCCACCATCTAACAAAAATCGGAAATTAGATGCCTTGCAAAAGAGCATTTAAGAACATGGTGTCCACATTTTTTTTAATAGGGATAATTACTTTTATATCCTTGTAAAATTCATAAATTATTTTTATATCCTTCTCAAATTCATAAATTATTTTTATATCTTTATAAACTTTGTAATTGCCTTCATATTCTTCTAAATCGTTAAAAAAAATTTTCATGTCCAAAAGCATATTTTTATATTTATTAAATCATTATAATATCAATAATTATCAAATGAGTATGCAATATATCTGTTGATTATGTATTAAAAATCATGTATATTTGCATGTATTATTGAACATTCTTAACTTCGTCTTTTTTTCTCATCTTGATTCTATGCACTAAGGACCATATTTCCAACTTTTAAAATTTTCGGAGACAACAAATATAGTTTACCCTAATTAACTCACCAATTTAACATATAATTAATGTAAGAGAAATGGTATTAAGGCATACTATTTGTGCCTATCTATATACCTATCAACTTGATAATTAAAAATATTAAAATAAGAAAAAAAATTAATGGATTGCAATGTTAAATTTATGGGTTTCGCTAATGACAGCCCTTAGGGCTGTCAATAAGGCATAAAGATTTGTACATCAATTCAAAGGGTGTGGTAATTCCTAAAATCCGAGAGTTAGTTAAGGGTTAAAGTACAAAATTATGATGCATGTCTATTGATAGCCCTAAGGGTTGTCATTAGTAAGCTCCTAAATTTATAAATGAATAGATACAAATAGTAAGACTCAATATCATTTGTCCCCTAATAAAAACAAGTATGAGACCGTATCCAACTTCACTCATTTCGTTTTCTATGAAGATATGTTTACCGTGTTAAACCATTAAGGAGACAAATAACTTTAAAATATACAAACATTAACAACAAAAAAGTAACATACGAGACACGTTGTGAAATGGAGAACGAGCAGCATGTGGATCCCACGTACCAATCCAACGGTTCAAATCCGTCCCAAGTGATAACGAAAATCTAATCCGTGCGTAAACTCGTAAAGAATCAACGAAGAGTCAAAGACCGTCACAAGAATTAGTTTGACTTTAAATTTTCTTATGCATATAAAATCGAAAGCAGTCATGTTTATCAACTACGCTGTAAAGCTCTAATAACATATAGCGCACTTTAGCAACATGCCGGAGATCGACCCTAGAAGCGGCTACTGCAAATCAAACTCTACTTTCTACAGCAAACGGAAGCCGGCACCATTACCGGCGAACAAAACACTCGATGTAACGACCTTCATTTCGGCGCGTGCACACCACGGCACCACCGCCTACATCGACGCATCAACCGGCGTCCGCCTTACATTCTCCGACGTATGGCAAGCGGTGGAGTCTGTCTCCACCTCGCTCACCGACTTCGGTATCCGTAAAGGCGACGTCGTTTTGCTACTTTCACCTAACTCAATTTTCTTCCCTATTGTCTGTCTCTCCGTCATGTCTCTTGGCGCCATTATCACCACCACAAATCCTCTCAACACAACACGAGAAATTAACAAACAAATCACCGATTCGAAACCAGTGCTTGCGTTCACGATCTCTGAGCTCCTTCCGAAACTCGAAGATTCGAATCTTCCGATCGTATTAATCGGATCTGGCACCGCAAACCGGAAAATCGTGAGCACCTTACAGGAAATGATGAGAAAGGAACCGAATCCGAATCGAATTAAGGAGAGGGTCACCCAAGACGATACGGCGACGTTATTGTACTCCTCCGGCACCACCGGGGCGAGCAAAGGAGTGATCTCTTCTCACCGGAATCTAATCGCGATGGTTCAAACCGTTCTCGGACGGTTTAATTTAGAAGACACTCAGCAAACGTTTCTATGCACCGTTCCGATGTTTCACATATACGGATTAGTAGCCTTTGCAACTGGATTAATAGCGTCGGGAGCTACCGTGGTGGTTCTATCAAAATTCGAGATCCACGAGATGTTATCGGCGATCGGATTGTACAACGTCAGCTACCTACCACTCGTGCCACCGATACTGGTGGCTCTGGTCAACAACGCAGATAAAATTAAGAAGAAATACGATCTCAGAAGCTTAAAGTGGGTGTTATGTGGTGGAGCGCCGTTGAGTAAAGAGTTGACGGAAGGATTCATGGAGAAGTACGCCGGAGTGACGATTATGCAAGGGTACGGGTTGACGGAATCCACCGGAATCGGGGCGTCGACAGATACGTTGGAGGAGAGCCGGAGGTACGGGACAGCGGGGATGTTATCGTCGAATATGGAGGCAAAAATTGTTGATCCAGATACCGGAAAAGCGTTGTCGATAAATCAAACCGGGGAACTTTGGCTTAAGGGACCCACAGTTATGAAAGGTAAGATTAGTACTTAATTTTTCATATTAACACTGTGCATATACATGTTTACAAAATAATGGAAGATATTAAATGTCTAGTGAATAATTAAGAGTATCAAGTTTATATACAAGACACTATAGAAATGTTTGTTATTAGTTACCTTAGACTATAATCCGGGCGTCTAGACTCATTAAAATCGTAGCACTACTTTTGGGTAATGTTCGGTTAATGGTTCGTGGGGTCATGGTCTTTTGTTGGTGTAGACGATAAAAGTTCTTTCACTTATTGTGGTTCTTTTCTTTCACGGTCTTTGGTATTTTCTGATCCACTAAAGAGCAATAATAGAATTAGAAAATGACTGATCGATGGAATGTTTAGTGGTTTGTTTGTTTTTTTTTTTTTTTTTTATATTTAACTAGAATATTTATTCTTGTATTTCATAAACATGTTATCTAAAAATTCAAAATTAAACTGTTTTTAATGTAAATGTTTTATAAACTTTTTTTTTGGTGATAATAAAGGAGTAAATGTTAGTTTTTTTCAATATATCTTATAATATAATAGGCACGCATATAAATAATATTTTATAATAGATTTAGAAAAAATATTTACTCTTTATGTTATTTATTTTGTGATGAGATCATAAAATAACTTTAAACTATAAATAATTTAACTCAGGTTCATTTTTAAAGTATCAAGCGTATGATTTTAAGTATTAGTTTACTCTTGATTTGAATTTTAAAAAACTATGTGTTAAATGTTAACAAAAAAATAATATAATAATTTATTTTGCTATGTTATAGATAGATATATAATATACTTTTTCAAGAAAATATCACTTATTTTTGTTCAAACCTATGTCTCTTTGAATACAGCCATAAAAGGTTTGTGTAACTGGTGTCAAGACCTTATAGCCTAACGGTATCAATGTGATTATATGTCCTATAAGATTATGGACTTAAGTCATGACTTTGACAAAAAAGTGTATAATTGGGGAATGCGTGTGTTTGCATTAAAAAGAATAAAAACTCAGGTCCGTATATTAGAAGCCTTCAACAAACTTAAATTTATCAATGATATCGAAAAAATGTATTTAATAGATGTAAAAATTAGTAAATATAAGTAGTAAATTTAAACTATTAAAAAATAATAATTCTTAAACATTTATATTTGTTAAATGCTACCATAAGTCCACAATTAATTATTATCGGTAAAATTTGCATGTTAATGAAAAATCACAAAAAGTTAGTATCTAGAAATAGAAGTTAGTACAAAAAATTGTCATTTAGTTGGTCACTAAAAATAATAAAAACATAGGTTACAAATTGTCATAAGTTTAAAAATATGAGTAAAGAAGTTTGTTGTTTAAAGATCCTTCCAGGCTCTCCTTTGACCACGAGTGGCGTATTCCGGTATGAACCCGTCTTGAAGTAATTGTAAGAGTGAAGTAAGCAGAGGTCTGAGGTTCAGTTTCTATTAGTAAACAAAAAATATATATCTTTTGTAGCTACAGAGGTTCAAACCACTAATTCCAAACTATCTGTGAAGCGACTGGTTGCCCTGGAATTTGCGAAATAAATTGGACCCAGGTTATAAAAAAAAAAGTAATAATAGACCTTTTATCTTTTGTGTGATACAAATTTTCATATTGTCAATAAGATCTGAAAATATAATCTTTGCTGATCACTTTTAGAAAAGTTTAATATAAAAATATAGAGTAAATTACTGTTTTTGTCCCTGTGGTTGGGCCGTTTCTGCGTTTTTATCCCTGTGTTTTTTTTTCTTTTTTTTTTTGTCCCTGAGGTTTGTAAAATTCCGTTTTTTGTCCTTCCGTCCATTTTCTGCCGTTAACAAACGAGAAATGCTAAAAAAGTGAGGGTATTTTCGTCTTTTCTTCATGTTCTTCATATGTGTTCTTCAAATTGATGAACCCTAATCCCCAAATCCCAATTTCTTGAAGAAATTGATGAACCCTAATCCCCAAATCCCAATTTCTTGAACCCAAATCCCAATTTCGCCACAGCATCTGCTCCTTCTCACGGCGAGATTGCCGCCGCCGTCTCTCTCATTTCCTACTCAGGCAGATAATCGGCAAAATGTTGCACAACTATCGACAAACTATCCAACGTATATAATGAGGCTTATGCTTAGAGATGCTATGTTGAGACTACGCAATAGTGGATTCAGCATCCTCGCTATGGCGATAAAATTGAAATCAGTGGAGCTCATGAATCTCCAGAACATTACAGTGTTTGCAATCGATGACGTTTCTATATTCTCTGGTTCGCATTCCTACGTCAACAACGTCAGGTTCCACATCATTCCGAACAGACTACTCGCTATATCTGACCTAGAGAAGATCTCATCTGGAACTCTTCTACCAACGCTCGAAGAAGGCCAGTTGTTAATGGTGACGACAACTTCCGGCGGATTTACGCCGATGAGGATTAATTACGTTCGGATTAAGGTGCCTGACGTTATGCGCAACCTGAAGATCGTGGTCCATAGCATCTACTTGCGAAACGATATACCGGCGAAATACCGGATATGGGTTCAAGAAATTGGGATTTGGGGATTAGGGTTCATCAATTAGGGTTCATCATATGAAGAACATGAAGAAAAGATGAAAATACCCTCACTTTTTTAGCATTTCTCGTTTGTTAACGGCAGAAAATGGACGGAAGGACAAAAAAACGGAATTTTACAAACCTCAGGGACAAAAAAACTGAAAAAAAGCATAGGGACAAAAACACAGAAACGACCAAACCACAGGGACAAAAACAGTAATTTACTCAAAAATATATTACTCCGTAACATTTTTCATTATTTCACTAATATTTGTGTCAGTAATGACATATTTCATGGGTATTTTATTTATCTATTTATTCGCATATCAATATATTACAATATACTATGTGATATTTGGAACAAAAGTTCTTATTTCTTGAAAGATATACGCACACTTATTTATTATGAGATGCTACAAAACCTACCTGTTTGGTCAAGTTTGCATTTGCTATGAAATACACAGCATATTAATTATTCTGTTCATATTATAAAATGACACAAATGTTAAATGAATCAATTCAAACTTAATTAGGTGAACACTAACAAAATCAAAATAGTAATCCATTTAGCCCTTTGTGTCACCTACATGTATGATGTATCCATAAATTAATTTACCCAATGTAAATATCGTAATTAAAAAACCCTTAAATAATTAATATGATATAATGGTGTTATTGTAGGCTACTTTAGTAATGCTGAAGCTACTGCCTCGACTCTAGACTCAACGGGGTGGCTAAGAACCGGAGACCTTTGTTACATTGATGAAGACGGCTTCATTTTCGTAGTCGATAGATTAAAAGAACTCATCAAATACAAAGGTTATCAGGTAATTAACCAACCTTATAAATCTCTCACAATTAACGATAAAATATATATGTAATAACATTTGTCTACACTTATTATAAATTATCTTCAAAGTAAATACTTAATTATAGTTCATTTCAATTAATAGGTTCCTCCAGCAGAACTCGAAGCTTTGTTACTAACTCACCCCGAAATCGATGATTGTGCTGTAATCCCGTAAGTTCACATATGTTCATAGAATTCGATCAAAACTTGAAATCAGCAAAAATTGATTCTTAAACTTGGTTAATTAACTTGTGTTTCAGGTTTCCTGATAATGACGTTGGGCAGTTTCCGATGGCGTACGTGGTGAAAAAAACTGGAAGTAATTTGAACGATAAAGAAGTCATGGATTTTGTTTCTAAACAAGTAAAACATTTTTAAATTTCGGGATTATAATAATTTCATTTTGTTAAAATAACTCGAAATTGTGTTATAGGTGGCTCCATACAAGCGAATTAGGCGAGTAGCGTTCATTGGGTCAGTACCCAAAAACCCGTCAGGGAAGATACTAAGGAAAGATTTAATACAACTTGCAACTTCAAAATTATGAAAAAGAAAGAAAAAGGATATGGCTTTTTGTGAAGGAAGTAATATAAATCATGTTTTTATTTATAATTTTTGATTCGTATATGAATAATGCGTTCTTCTTTTAGTAATGGTGTATTGGTGTTAATTAGTTCATATAGTATATATCATTGAAATCCTCCACATCAATAATAAATCTCACTTTTATGCAGTAACTCGTTAACAAAAGATGGTGAAGAACAAGAATTAGGTTTAGAAATTGGGAATTTTTTGCTACTAAGATTCTTGTAAACAGATAGGGGGTTGGAGTGGAAGGTGTATTTAGGGGTGTTAACGATTCGAGTCGAGTTGAATATTAGGAAATTTGGGGTTGGCTAGTTTAGTAATTACTCGGCTTGAGCTCACTCGAACTCGAATAAGCTTTTAAAATTGGGCTCGAGTTCGAGCTCGAATATTTATATAGTGTTCGAGCTCGAGCTCGATACTCGTTTATAATTCCATATTATTTAAAAATAACTAATTTACAAACTCGAAAAGCTCGTTAATTACTCGACTCATTAACACCCGTATTAATATATGTATATTCTTGTACTTATTGTATCAACAATAGTAATTATTGTATAAAACACTTGTTCGGCTCGTTAGGATCGACTCGTGAAGATTGTCTGGCTCGTTCAGCTCGAGATTAAACGAGCTATCGAACGAGCCGAGTCGAGTGTTAAATTATTAGGCTCGGCTCGTGAAATTAATCGAGTCTTGTTTTATGTTCGAGCTCGACTCGAGATCGAATTAGTATAGACTCGAGTTCGATATAAACGAGCTCAAGCTCGAGTAGCTCGTTAAAAGCTCGACTCGTTAACACCCCTAGGTGTATTCCTGCTCGTAATGGCGAGAGTGTCATTAACCCCCATCAATTTCTGCTTCCAATATGATTTTGGAGGTTGATTGTGCCTCTGGATTTCTTTCAGCGCCGAGTTCGTGATGTTTCACAGGAATATCTCACCCCATTTTCTCACTCTAAGTTTCACATCTCTTGCTCTCCTCTCGATCTCAACTCTCTGTTCGTCATGGTTTGATTTCGAATGTAGAGAAAGAGGAGTGGTGTTGGATGGTGTCATGGTGGAGAGAGTTTGCAGATCGAAGAGAGTGACTTTGAAGTTAGAAAGAGAGAGAAAGAGAAAAGGAAAAGAGTGTACATCATGCATAAAAAGTTTTACTTATGTATAATTTTTAATTTTATTTAAATATTAACATAAAAAGTTAACAATGTTTGGCATAAAGGACCAAATTTGACAAAATTGTCAAACTAAAGGACTATTCTTGTCGGAATTAAAAGTTTAGAACCAAACGAGACATCTGGTACCAACTTAAAGGACTAAATGTGTAATTAACTCTTAATATTAACACAAATTAATGTGACAAGGGTATGTAAGGATATTCACAATCTTGAATGGTGTCGATTTCAGCAATGTTTTAAAAAAATTCTGTTGAACGAACCAGTATTGATACAATTAGCGTAATTAAAAAAATGGAAGTGTTCAATTAGTTGTTTCATAGTTGAAAATTCAAAAGACAATTAAACAATCCAAATTTTGGTAATTTCCTAGAAGGTTTGCTACATGCAACTTTCTGATACGTCCACACTCAAATGGAGGCTTTCAAAGAAAAGTCCACCTTCCAAAATGAAGGAGAAGGAAAAGCAAAAGGGAAAAAAACCTATGAATTCAATTTGTTTCTTTCTAATTTCTTTTATTCAAGTAAAAAACCTACAAAACTGTTTTCAAAGCATAAAATAATCATAAAAAATAGAAATTCGACATTGCGATCACCCCAAACTTAGGGTCAATCATATATAAAAAATTCGAAAAAAAAGATATACCACATAATAAAATTTACATCGAAGAAACTATAAATAAATGGTCTTGACCAACCAATCCAATTTATCGACTATTTTCTACACCTATTTGAAGACAAAAAAATAAGAAGTAAAAACAAAATTATCAAAAATTACTCTTTCCTCGGCTTCAACTTTGCAAAAAGATATGCATTTCGGACGTTTCATAAGAAACACCAGCTCAGATAAAAAAAAAAGACCACCTCTAATAAATTTGTTGGAAACTATTAAAAACATTGTGGGAAACTTACGACCGTGGGAAAGTCGCAGGCAATTGCATGTTTTCTTATAGTGTGAGCCGTGCAAACATTATGGTGCGGAAGTCGAACGAGCCAAATTCGATCATCGGTTAATTCAACATATTTGATCTAGCTTCGTAAATACATGAACTCATATGAATTGTAAAACTTAATTAGTGTTACCGTCGGTTTTCATTTTTTATTTTTAAACGAATTTTTACGTTGGTTTGATCAATCATAGAGATAACTTTACATGATAAAGATTTTGCACTAATTTGAACAATGAAGAAAGAAAGAAGGAAAAAAAAGCAACATGAGCAGCCGATGGGTCAGTCAAAGTTCTAACACTTTATAAACTTGTCCATGCACCCTTACTTTGATTTGTATCGCGTAGAATTCATTACTTTTGCTAAATTGATTTATAAACTTGGTCTTAACAAGTATTGTATTTGAACGCAATTGAATGTGTTTTATTTCACCAACAAAGCAGTATGTATATAAATACGGATTTGATCAAGAATTACATAAAGGAAAAATACTGTACATAAGCGTCAATTGGAATCAAAAGACGTTTGAAAAGATTACGCTTAAAAATCACGATTGGCAATATAATTCCGTGCCAAAAATACTTAGTGTTAATTAGGAACGTATAATACCCCAAAAATAAAAAGTCAAACAGAAAAAGGACACTAAAGTTAATTATATCCATTAAGAATTTGGTTCTTACTTATAATTTGGTATATATTCAAAGTTACTTATACTTTTAAAAGAAAAACGGATACACTAAAGTTCGTTTTAGGTCTAGCACCAAGAGTTTAGAGTCCACTAGTACGTGCACTACCAAATTAAAAGAGAATATCCTGCAATTCATTTGCACTATCAAATGTTTTTTCTTAGTAATAGTTTAACTTAATCTATTGTACGCTTGCTTTTCTTTTTAATTAGCAAACTTTATAAGTTTTTTAAATTTCCCAGTTGTTTTTGTCTTATTATATGTGTGACAACGACTCCTCATTGTCAGGATCGAATAACCCAAACAGATTATTTAATCATAGATCTACCAACAACGAGAAGTTGCAGCAGATCAACATTCGTGTTTGTTATTTAAGAACAATAAATACTGTAATTGAATGAAACAATAGTAAGAACACAGTAATCACAAAAAGCTTCAATGTATATTGATATGCTCGAACAATACACACGTACGTTTACAATTTGTAAGGAACTATATATAATAGTCCTTGAAGCCTAAAATATTAACCTAGTTATTCTAGGATTCGATTACAATCAATATACAAAAGATAATCATTCTATAACTAACTCTACTAGAATCTCGGACACGATCAGCACCATAAATAGATATCAATAGTATTTGCCATCGTCAGTAGTAACTCGAGATCAGTAGCATCAGTAGTATCTTGTTTTTCTGCCCCATCAGTACTATCTTCAATACTTGTTGATCAGTACTAATTGCAGCATCAGTATTAGAATGTTTATTTCCCTACAATCTCCCCTTAAACTTGTTAATTCACTTGCAATTAATCAAGTTTCTTCTCTTCTTCATTCGTTTTCTTCTGTTCCTCTGCTCTTTTTTGAATTCCTTCAATTGTTCTCTGATTTTGTTTCTTTCTTTGAGCTATTATGTATTTGATGTATCTTTTTATAAAGTAATTTAGCTTTTCTTGAAATATTACAACATCATACGGTTTCATTAATGTGTTTGTGAATATCTGGTACATTGTTTCTTCTGAGTGTGGATATTCTTTTTCCATTAAGTACAATTCACAGTTCTTACTGGCTCTTTCAAAGAAATACATATTTACTGTGGGAAGCATATTCCATGCATAAACATTCTCTTTATTAGTAAAGATTTCAGGATAGTTGTCTGGATAGAAAGCAGCATCAATCATCTTAGTCAAGTATCCAGCTCCTGAGTTCTTCCATTTATTCTTAGCCATTCTTGGTTTTCCAATAATCAACACTGTTGGATCCCAACAACACTTAACGTGTTGCGTTATGACCGAGAATGACGAAGAGATAAGATAAATAACAACAAGATTTCAAAGATTAAGAGTTTATTAAAACAACTTAATACAGTACAAAGTTTGCGAAAATAGATAGTACACAACTAACTAAAACTCTATACTTGAAATGACACTCTAGATCGCTCAAACTAGAAGAGACTGCACTGAGAGTTATATCAGCTGATACTAACAGCTGATATAAATGCCTTAGTAATAACTATGGAGGAGTTAATACTTAGACAAATAACTAACTCTCAGAGAATGTTCTTGTGCTATGATTTCTAAAAGGTGTGTTGTAAATGCAAGCATTTACGTCTCTATTTATAGCTCAAGATCCATGTTCCTTTGTCCACAGATTAGACGACGTGTAAACTTATAACTCGTCGATGTAGACTTGTCCATGGATCATTAAATGCTCTTGCACAAGCGTACTTTGTGTCAACTACTTCCGGTACCCTTTCTGACGCACAGTGAAAGGTGTACTACATAAGTACAGAAATAGTTGACTTTCTCTTTACATGCTTGGAGGGACAAACGATGATAATGTACTGACATTATCTTCTATTCCAAAATAGAAGATCCTCATCGTTTTCTTCTTCTTTGAGCGGGAAAGGAAATGTTCAAAGTGTCAAGAACATTTCCACTAAGTCTTCATCTGCAGCAGTTGCCATCAGCTGATTCCACAATCAGCTGGATGGTCTTCTTCTTGTCTTTGTCCTTCGGCCATAGACTTCGAATGAACTCTCGTTGATAGCTGCTGATTTGACTTGTTTTCCTAAAGCTAAGTACGTACTCAGCTAAAGGTTTATTGCATGTACTTGCTTCACCTGAGATACATACTTCAGCTGATTTTATTCTTCTTAGCTATCGATCATCAAATCTATTTACTTAGTCTTGGGACTAACAAACACTTTGACTATGTCACTTCTAGAACAAGATCTTATCATTGCTTTCCAACCAGTAAATCTTTGAATTGTTTTGTCTTCCCTTATAACTTCTATAACATTATCAACAACTCTCCAATTGAGTATTGGATTATCCTGTAGGGGAGCAACAGGAAGATCAAGAACAAGAATAATTTGTTCTAATTGTTTTGATTTTTTCCTGACTTCTTGTTCTTGTGGAAGAGCTTTTCTTTTCTTTGAAGAGGGTTTTGAAGATCCACCAGAGATTGGTGTTCTGGATAGTATAATTGTGGGATCAATGTTAACTAAGACTTTGTCTTTTTCTTCTTCTTCAATTTCTGCTAATTCCCTCTTTTTGGCAGTGCAATATTTGTCTACTATTGTAATCATCTTCATTCTGCCAAAAGACTTAGCACTATGACCTTTAGATTTCAAATAATCAATCATTTTGGTCTTTTGTTCAAAGATATCATCTGGTAGGTCAGCCTTTTCTCTTTTGCACTCGGCTACTAGATCTTCAAGACAGTTTAGATGTTCTTCTTCTATTTTTCTTTGTTTATCAAACTCTGCCTTTTGATCCTCTACCAGGAATTCTTCAACCTCTTGAATAGCTGCATTCTTCAATTTTTCTTCTTCAGCCTTTTTCTGATCTTCAAGAGCTTGAGTTTTAGCAACTTTCCTTAGATATCTTATCCTTTTCACCTTCCTTTTGTCTTGTCTTGCAGGTCTGACATGATTCATTTTGTTTACCATGTAATGACCTAGTGCTCTGTTTGGATAGTCATCATAAAATATTTCTTTTCCTTTTCCAACACAAACTGCAAGAGGAGGTGGAGTGTATTTCACATCAAGAACAGGATGAATTACTATCGATGAAGAGAATAAATGAATCTTATCCTCTGTTAGAATCTTGGGTTGTGGAGGAAGTTCACATTCATCAACCTCATACCAATTCACATTATCATCAATGTCAGGTATGATAAGTGGTTGTTCTGGAGTTGGAGGTTTTGTTATGATTATAACACGTTCACGTTCAAGAACTTCTGGTATTTCTTCATTTTCATCTTCAGTAGTAACCAAGGTAGTTACTACTGGTGTAATTCTGGTTCGAATACCACTATCTGTTGATTTTTATTTACTAGTGGTGAGGTTGTTGTTGTAGTTACTACTGCTAGGGCATCAGTAGTATCCATGATATTTTCTTCTGGAGCATTTACTACTGGTATGTCTTCTTCTTCTTCAATATGGCCAGTAGTAACAACCTCTTGATCCTTTGCCTCAGTAGTATCCATAGGATCAGTAGTCTCTATGACCTCAGTAGCAACTGGAGAGTTTATTTGTTCTGCTGTTTGAGATTGATTTGCAAACACAAATACATCCTCATCCATATCTTTATACAGGTTTTCACCAAAACTCTGATCTGTTTCACCATGGACCTCTTTTAGATTTAGGAGGGCTGCTGCTGCTATAGATTGATCAATCATCCCTTGTATTTGATCTTTCTCCCCCTTAGTGATCTCAACCTGTTGAGCCTCACTATCTGCAATCTTTCTTTGTAATTTTCTGATCAAATTTGATTGCCTTTGAAGCTTATACTCGAACCTCTTCTGTCTTCTGTTCAGAGTATTGATGAAGTGCTTCATGTAGGTCATGGGTTTCCCTTATTGTTCAGTAAATTCAGACAATTTTGTACAGTGGTTTTAAGGTTTTCCTTCCTATCCGTCAATTTTGTTTGTTTAATACTGCCCTCAGCCCATTTGGGTGGATAATTGGGCTCAGTTGGTACATTGGTTTGAAGGTTTTCCATCCTATCCGTCAATTCAGGTTGTTTCTTTCTACCCTTATCACTTCTTGGTGATAAAATTGGTTGTTTAGACACACTCTTCTTCCTAGAAGAAGCAGTAGTATCCCCCCTTATGGTTTCTTGGCACCGGGGTCCTCTTAGGGCTGCCTCAAAGGATGAGTCATCACTTAGAGTTGCCGAGGTCTGGGTCCTAATGATGTTCTCACTAGCCTGTGCACCCACCTTTGGGGCATCAGTAGTGAGAGCCCTTTCCTCATGTCCTCTCTCCTCCTTGGAGGACAACTCTTGGAGTCTGGGGTTTGACTCAATTTGTCCCCTGGTGTCCTTTAAGGAAGATTTCTTCCTTTTATAAGTTTTAGAAATTTGTTTGGCAATGGTCTGGTCTTCCTCAGAGTGAAGAGTAGCACTCTGTGGATTAATTTCATGTTCCTGGGACACATTCAGGACATCTGTTGGTTCAGGTATTTGAGTGGACTGAATGGGTTGTGTTTGGGTTGTATTTAGTGGTGGAGTTGGTTGGGGTTCAAGGGGGTGACTTGAACCTTCTCCAGTTGGAGGTTGATCATAGATCATGTTTGAGAATAAGGGAGTCTCTTTTCCAGAAAATTTAAATTGTTTTCTCATGTTAGAGTATACATTTTTGTTCAACTCAGGTGTAATAAAAATGTTTTTAGGAGTTGACAAATTTTGAAGTTCATAGTTAAAAATATGTGTAAGGAATCTTGGGTACATTAAAAATTTAGAAGATGAAAGATTAGCAAGCATTCCTTCAAAAATCATATTTGAAAAGTTGAATACTTGTCCTGTGCACAGACAAACAACAGCAGATGCTATTGATTTATTGAACTCATTCCAAGTACTCCTTTTAGGAGAGATGCGTTGTTGAATAGTATGAACAAGATATTTCCATTGAGGTGAAAGAAGACGTTTTTAAAAAGTAACTATATCTAGTCTTCCCTCATACCCCATTTTGTGTAAAATATCAACAAGATCTTCCTTTGGTAAAGAAAAAAAACCTGATTCATCATTCAGTTGAAGATGATGTCTGATTGACTATTCAGTGATGATGATTTGCTTTCCATCTACCACGGACTTGATTTTTGATACATTTGATTCTTCTACCCTTTCAGTATTTTCCCAGAAATCAACCAGATGTTGTTGATAAGTTTTAGGGTTGATCGTGAGTGCAAATTTGATGTGTGAGTTCTTTAAGAACGTCACTATTGGTCGAAAATCCTTTGTGCCATCTGGATTTCTCAAGAATGCACACATGTTGTGAAATTCTGAAAATTTGAGATCAGTTTTGACTTCAAGAGACTTTAGAGTTGCCATTTGAATGATTTTGAACTTTGAAGATGAGTATTTCACAGAGTGTTCAATCACTTTTGCAAGAGTGAGTGATATGTGGAGTGAATTTAGTTGATACTGATGCAGGGATTTGATCGGATTTTGCGGAGATTAGGGTTTAGCGTAGGGTTTATCGAATTGAGGAGAAGATAATGCTAAACTAATCACAATTTTCTATTTATATTTTTCGAATTTGCCTGCAAAATGACCGAAGTGTCCTTTGAATAATAACCCAGCGGCTATTTTCATGAGGGTCAGTATGGTAAATTGTGTATTTTACAGATAACAGTCGATCAGTAGTAACTAAGTGGCAGTAGTAGAAACGTCAGTAGTAACCGTTGTTTCTATACTAAACCTAATTCTACTAAGAACCCTATCAGTACTAAATTGAAGGAGTAACACAAGATCAGTAGTAATAAATAACCAGTGGTAAAACAAAAATAAAACTTGTACAAAAACTTTACAAATGATTTTCTTTTTGTGAATTTAATTTATTAGAATCATTCCAATACTGCTAACCAAGAAGCTGAATCTTCCTACATCAAATGCTTTTGTAAAAAGATCTGCTAATTGATTATCAGTATGAATTTTCTCTACTTTGATTAATTTCTTTTCGTTACAATCCCTTATAAAATGAAATCTAATTTCAATGTGTTTTGTTTTTGAATGTTTTACTGGATTATTCACAATATTGATAGCACTTTGATTATCAACAAAAATAGGAGTTTTAAGAATAGATATACCAAAGTCTAGGAGTTGATTTTGAATCCATAGAACTTGAGCACAGCATGCAGATGCAGCTACATACTCTGCTTCAGCAGTTGATGTTGAAACATTGGTTTGTTTCTTGCATTGCCATGACACCAATCTTGATCCAAAGAATTGACATCCACCAGTAGTAGATTTCCTATCTTGACATTCACCACCATAGTCACTATCAGTGTAGGCTATGACTTCAAATGGTGATGCATGTGGATACCAAAGACCAAGAGAAGGTTTTCCCTTCAAGTATCTAAAGATTCTTTTGACAGCCTGCAAATGTAGTTCTTTAGGTCTTGCTTGATACATGGCACATACACAAACACTATACATAATGTCAGGTCTAGATGCAGTTAGATACATTAATGAACCTATCATGGATCTGTAAAGATGTTCATCTACATCCTCCCCCTCAACATCAGGATGTAGGTGTTTGTGAGTTTCCATTGGTGTGCTTGCACTTTTTCTGTCTTTCATTGCAAATTTCTCTAAAATGTCTCTGACATACTTTGATTGGTTGATCAAAATACCATCTGATTTTTGATTGATTTGGAGTCCAAGGAAGAAGTTCATTGGACCCATTGAGCTCTTCTTGAACTTGATCTGCATCAGTTCTTCAAATTCTTTGCACAGTTGATCATTTGTTGATCCAAAGATGATGTCTTCTACATAAATTTAGACCAGTAGTATATCATCTTTGACTTTTCTTGTGAACAAGGTTTTGTCAATGACACCTTTCTTAAAAAATTTCTTCAGTAAGTATGATGACAGTGTGTCATACCAAGCTCTTGGTGCCTGATGAAGGCCATATAGAGCTTTGTCTAGCTTGTACACATAGTTATCATGTTCTGGATATTCAAATCCTGGAGGTTGACACACATACACTTCTTCTTCAATTTTCCCATAGAGGAAAGCACTTTTCACATCCATTTGGTAGACTTTGATCTTCTTGTATGAAGCATATGCCAGAAATATTCTTATTGCTTCAATTCTAGCAACAGGTGCATATACTTCATCATAGTCGATACCTTTTTCTTGAGTGTATCCTTGGGCTACAAGTCTGGCTTTGTTTTTGATCACTATACCCCTTTCATCTTTTTCATTTCTTAAGATCCACCTTGTTCTAATGGCTCTTTTTCCTTTTGGTAGAGGTAGTTTGAATTGAAGAAGTTCTTCTTGCATTTCTATGATCCAGTTTGATTCTTTCATTCCTTGTTGAATCTTCTTAGGTTCCTCCTGAGACAGAAAACATTCATACATACATTCATTAGAAATTAGACTAATGTTACAAACATTTGAATTTTTGGTAGAATTAAATTTGCTTCTTGTCTGCATGGTTGAATTCACATCACTGAGGATTTGGTCCAAAGGATGATTCTTTTCAGTTCTGGTGCCATAAACTTTATCAACAACTAGTTGACTGTCAAGATTTGACTCATTGGATTCAGGGATTTGTGCATCTGTCCATGTTTCTTCTTGATTATTTGAATTTTGTGGAGATTCTTCATTGTTGCTGGTGTCAGTAGTAACATTTTCTTCATGAAGTTCTGGTGGTTCATTGTTGTTACTGACATCATTGTGGTTTGGTTCATCATCCAAACTTTGTGGTTCTGAGATACAACTGGGATCAGTAGTATCTTGTGAGTTGAAATTGTTACCGGTGTCAAGAATAATAGGGTTATCAGAGTTACTACTGTCCTCAGTATCAACTGTGGGATCAATATTAACTAAGATATATTTCATAATGTCTTGACTGCCATTTGATGATGATTCTCCTTGTTGGTTTTGTTTGTTTGAATCTCCTGCATTATAATCATAGTTAACATCGAAAGATTTGGTTAGATTATCAATGTTAAATAACCAATCTGGGCCATTTCCCTGTTCATTCATCAGATTTTCATTAAAGGATACATTAACACTTTCTTCAATGATCCTTAGCCGTTTTTTGAATACTCTGTAAGATTTGCTTTGAGTTGAGTATCCTACAAATATTCCATCATCTGCTTTGCAGTCAAACTTACCAATTTGTTCTCTTGTAATTAAAATTGTACAAGGACAACCAAATGATTTTAGAAAGCTTATTGAGGGTTTTCTTTTATTGAAAAGTTCATAAGGTGTTTTAAAGTGAGGCTTAACTATTAATACTCTATTTTGAACATAACACGCAGTATTAACAGCTTCAGCCCAAAAGGTTATTGGTAATTTTGAATCTGCAAGCATGGATCTAGCTGCTTCAATGATGGTTCTATTTCTTCTTTCAGCTACACCATTTTGTTGTGGAGTTCTTGGTGAGCTGTACTGCCTGTCAATGCCCTTAAGATCACAAAAATATATTAGATTAGTATTCTTAAATTCAGTGCCATTATCACATCTAATTGCTTTCACTTTGAGATCTCTTGTATTTTCCAGCTTTACAATTAGATTCTTTATAATCTCACTTGTTTCATCTTTGGTCCTAAGAAAGAAAACCCAAGTATATCTGAAAAAGTCATCAGTAATAACAAGGCAATATTGTTTCTTTCCAGTACTCATTACATTTGTAGGTCCAAAAAGGTCCATATGTAAGAGCTGCAAGGATTTGAAATAGAATTGATTGCTTTGGTCTTATGAGAAGTCTTGTGTTGTTTACCTTTTAGGCATGCAACACAGTGATGATTACACATAAATTCTTTTTGTGGTAAACCAACTACCAAATTCTTTTTGACTAAATTGTTCATATTTTTAAAATTTGTGTGACACATCCTTCTATGCCAAAGTTCTGATTCATTTGTGTTTGCCTTAGATATAAAACAGTTGATCTCATTTGAAGAAATGAGTTCTCCCCCTATATCCAGGCAATACACATTGTTTCTCCTTGGTGTTCTTAAAACAACAAATTTTTCATCCAAAATAAAGTCAGGAGAAAGAATGATGCACTTAACATCTGTAAAGAGAATTTTGTTCTTCTTATCACAGACTTGTGAGACACTAACCAGATTATATTTAAGCTCAGCAACATAAAATACATCATCAAAAGTGATCTTACCATTTGAGACTGTACCTTTACCTGTAATCTTACCACCTCTTGGATTTTCACCAAAAGCAACATATCCTCCTTCAAAAGACTTGAAATCTCTAAGAATTTGAAGATTTCCAGTCATGTGCCTAGAGCATCCACTATCAATATGCCACGTTCTACCTTCTTCAGGGATCTGAATGCTCTACACATAAAGTAAGGGGATTAGTTAATTTTGGGAACCCAAGCTTGTTTTGTCTTGGTTTCATCCTTTGAAGAGTAAGTTTTTCTAAATGAATGAGCTTTATATGCAGTTTTGGTCTTAGTTTGTTGGTTAGTACTGGTGTTCTGTTTTACTACTGACCTAGGTTTATACCCATAGTGTTTGGCTTTTGAGTATTTTACTACTATGGACCAGTAGTGTTTGGGTAAGATGAGTTTTTAGCATAGTCAGTAGTGTTTTTGTAATTATACCGGACAGCATTGTAATTAGGGTTTTTATCAGTAGTAAATCTGGAATAATTCCTACTGATGTTAAAAACTTTGAATATTTAGGAAATTCATTTTGTTTTCCATTATTTTTGAAATAATTACTTCTATTTGGACTTTTATATCTGATATTTTGCACAGATCTCTGTGCAGTTCTTCCAAATTTGGGAGTTTCAATATATGGGTTTTTAATTTCTTTTGCTTCTTTAGTTTGTTTTAATTTTAAAGCTTTCTCTTTTTCTTTGTTAACTTTAAATTCTTTGAATTCTTTGCAGTTAATAGGATTGAAGTGATAATTTTTTGCTATGTGGTTAACTTTGTTACAAATTAAGCATGTTAATTTTGTTGATTTAGCACCTTCAGGATATCTTTGTTCTTTTAACTGGTTCAAGTTTCTTTGATTTCCCCTTCTTAAAATTTTTGGTATATTTTCTGAGTTATATTTAGGGGATTCAGTTTGACTTTGTGTTGTGTGAAAACTTCTATCAGTTGACTCAGTTGTTTGATCATCATCAGAAGAATCATTTGACTCAGTTGTTTTATTACTGGTTTCAGTTTGACTTTCTATTTTTAATTCATTTAAAGTTCTTTCTGTGCTTGATTTAAGGGGAGGGATAAAATCAGTTGGAGGTGGAACTGCATGATATCCCACTCCATGCACAACTTTTTCAGTGGTTTGTTTACTTGTTAATTCATCAACAATTTTAGAACTTCTTTCAAATTTCTTAATAGTTAGTTTATTCTGTTCTAATTCCATTTGACATTCTTCTAATTTAATTAAAGTTTATTTTAATTTTAACTCAGCATGTTCTTTTTCATAAGTGGTTTGTAATAATTCATCTTTTATCTTTTGATCAGTTATTTTATAGGTTTTAATTTGATTTTCAAGATCAGCTATACAACCATTATATTCAATTCTCCTATTTCTGTTTAATATCATCTCTTTAAGTGTTTCTTTGTTAAGTTTTTCTAATTCTTTATATGCTTTAATGCATTCAGGAGTGCAAGATTTAGAATGTACCTCAGTAGTAGAATCAGTGAAGGCCATGAGAGCTTGGTTCTGTGCATGTTCCTCTGCTTGAAAGCTCCAGTCATATCCTTGTCCTTCTTGAGGTACTAATGCAGTTGAATTTGAAGTGTTGTTTTTGTTGTAGTTTGATCTTTGATCTTTGTTTGGACATTCTCTGGGAAAGTGACCAAGATTGCTACAGTTGTAGCATTTGACTTTGGTCTTGTCAAATCCAGCACGATCACCTTTGTTGTGGGTCAGATTTTGCCTACCAGTTCTTTTAAGAAACCTCTTTGTTCTTAGACTCAACATTGCCATCTGCCACTTGATGTCCATCTCTTCCAGATCATCAGGATTGAGTTGTTCCAAATCTTCACTAATCAATGCAGTGTGCACATGACTAGTAAAAAAGGATTCTCTTGCTATATATTCAATTCCTGCATTTTTTTGTAGCCTCTAGACCTGTTCCTGTACTAGACACAAAAGCAGCATTATTTGAAGGTAAATTGAGAGTATTAGTACTTACCTCAGATTCATACACTCTCAGTTAATTGTATAGTTCATCCAACTCTTTTTCTTCCAAAGCATCTCCTTGTCTATATATAACTGTATACATAGACCATTCTTCACCAAGAGATCTAAGAAACTTTCTGTTTACATCATCATTGTCTGGTTTGTAACCAACTTGATTCAGTTCACCAATAAGTTTGTTGAACCTATCAAAGACTTGTGATAATAATTCATTCTTTTGGCCTTTGAAGTTTTCAAAGTCTTGCTTCAGAACAGACTTCATGTTTCTTTTGGTGCTTTTGGTGCCAACAAACCTCTTCTCCAGTGGCTGCCATAATTTCTTTGCATCATCATATTCAACAAAGAGATGTTGATAATCATTAGGAATAGCAAGCAGAAGTGTGCTTAAAGCTTTGAGTTCAATTCCTCTGTCTTTCTTCTCTTTTTCACACTTGAGTTTGTCGACTTCAGTTGAAGAACTTGCTACTTGAGTCTGGATGGTTTTGTTTCCTTCAACAACAACTTCCCACATGGAATAATCAGTAATAAGCATGTATTGCTTGATTCTGTTTTTCCACATCCTAAAGTTGTTGGAAGTGAGAATGGGAATTTTGTTAGCCTGAGTGCTTTCATTGTTATCAGACATGATTAACAATTTTGAGTTCGAAAGTATGAAACTTTTAGTTGTTCTTAATTCGTAGATCTAGAACCGTAAAGCTCTGATACCACTTGTCAGGATCGAATAACCCAAACAGATTATTTAATCACAGATCTACCAACAACGAGAAGTTGCAGCGGATCAACACTCGTGTTTGTTAATTAAGAACAATGAATGCTGTAATTGAATGAAACAATAGTAAGAACACAATAATCACAAAAAGCTTCAATGTATATTGATATGCTCGAACAATACACACGTACGTTTACAATTCGTAAGGAACTATATATAATAGTCCTTGAAGCCTAAAATATTAACCTAGTTATTTTAGGATTCGATTACAATCAATATACAAAAGATAATCATTCTATAACTAACTCTACTAGAATCTCGGACACGATCAGCACCATAAATAGATATCAGTAGTATTTTCCACCGTCAGTAGTAACTCGAGATCAGTAGCATCAGTAGTATCTTGCTTTTCTGTCCCATCAGTACTATCTTCAATACTTGTTGATCAGTACTAATTGCAGTATTAGTATTAAAATATTTATTTCCCAACACTCATTGCATTCGTCGTTGGCATGATTTTGTCGGTTAGGTTCATCAATTGGATTCTTCCATGTTCCATATAGTAACGAGGTAAGGACTCTTCAAACATTTTGACTTTTTTTTTCTTTTTCAATTTAGCTATGTTAGCGTAAAATCAACTGTTTTTAACTGACAAAATAGTCGATACTTTGCCAACAACACTTATAACCAATTGGAAAAATCAATAGATTTCTTTTCGGGAGCGATTCATCCTTCCCAAACGCATACTTAAACACATAATTACATTAATTAGAAAATATTATATTAGTTTTTAAAAATATAAAAAATATATATTTAACGCACATATACTAAAACATACAAAAATTAAAGTTACACGAATGGATTTTATTGAGCCTTTTCTTTTTTCAATTTATTTTTTATTATTATTGAAAACATAATTAAAAATGAATTAGAATAAAATAACAAAAACTTTTATTTTTTAAACTTTTAAAAATATATTTTTAAAATGAAAAAATAAAACAAATAAACGAGGGTGAAACATGGAGGATGAAGCCATGAATGGTTGGGTTTATTTGTTTTTTCTTTTCTTTCTAAAAAGCTAAACTTTTTTAAAAGTTCTTACAAATTAGTTTTCTTTTTTCCACATATTTTAATAATTATATTTTTAATAATAATATAACAATTTTTCTTTTTTTTCTTTTTTATTAATTTCTTTTAACAAAAAGGTGAAATGAAAAAGCTCTATACACGATCGGTTCATGTATTTTTAATTTTGTATGTTTTATTATATGTACAATAAAAATTTATATTTATAATTATATTTATATATATATATATATATATATATATATATATATATATTAATGTAATGTTTTTAATTAATGTAATTAATGTGTTTAATTAATTTTAAAGATATAAGTTGTGCTGTGATACTGCTATGACAGAAATGAAGAAGGAATAATTGACGAAGTGATGTTCGTGGAGATGTGTCAATTGATTTTGTTAGTTAAAAAGAGATGTTATGGTGTTGATGTGAGTATAAGTGAAGAATGAATGAAAAATCAAACATATATGTTACTCTCTCCGTCCTATTTTTATTGTCTAGTATAATATTTTAGTTTGTCCCATAGAGATTGTCTTTTTCTTAATTTCAACCAATCAAAAAATATATAAGTGGAAAAGAGAAAATTTAATTGGTGACATAATATAATTAATGTACTTTTTTTAATATGTGTGTTTTTTTGTAGTGGACAATAAAATGGGACGGAGGGAGTATTAAAAAGATATGTTCAGGTAGCTCAATAAATAACAAAGAAATGTTCTGATGTAAGCCTAACTGTGGAGGAAGAAGTCTTATTGTTGTTTGAAGCTAGAATCCAGTAGAAAAAGAAGATGCGTTTAAAACGAGCATAACTTTTGTCTTATATCTCTGTTTCAGACTTGCGAGTAACTAAAGTGAAGCTTGCGACAAGGACTACGACATGTTAAGCTCTCATAGGCAATTTACGGAACCTTCGGGCCCAAAGACGCTATTTTGGAAGACTTAGTTTTATTTTTAGTTTTTTATCTTTATTTTTGGATTTTGTTTTAATCGCAGTTCTTGGCCCATTTATGTTTTCGATGGTTCGAAAATATTGAGTTTATTTAATGTTTCTTGACTTAGGTGAAAAAATTAGGGATATTATGGTCATACTTTTTTGAAAATGACTATTGTATGTATATGATACATTTTTTTTCAAAACTTCAATGACTCGACAATTAAAACGAAACTAACATAGTATACGTTTTTTTTAACGGCAAGTTAGTAAGTTAGTGGTTCGAGCCTAAACAGTGACATCCACAAGGGGCAGTATGCTTTCTCTCGAACCTTTTACCTATGGGGAATAAACCCTACGTCCATGACGAGACTTGAACACATGACCTTGGCCATTGGCTACACCTTATCTTTTTCACCAATACCACTAGGCTAGAAACCTTAGGTAAACATACTAACATAGTATACGTTATGACATGTGAAAAGTGTGAATGACGTATCCAAGTATTTAACAAAGAGAGTTGTCGATTCCGTCTTCTGAAATAAGGAAGTATTTTGTGGCAATGGATGAAAGAGACTAAACTTGGAAGAAAATGCTTACAAAAAGTCAATATAAAGCAGTCAGAATTAGTAAGATGACGTTTGTTTGTATACGTCATCAATAGAAAATGCTAGGAGTGTATACGATAATCGAACCGAAAATGATAAATTTCCAAACTGTAATCGAACTGATTATATGTTTTTAAATTTCAGTTTGATTCGTTTCGGTTCAGTTGTGTTTCGGTTCAATTTTTTTAGCCTAAATACTCATCTTATCTGGGGATCAGAGCGGACCGAATCGAAACCAATAATACCGAAACTGAAAATGATAAATTTTCAAAACCAAAACTGACCTGATTACATTTTCAGTTTTAGTTCGTTTAGTTTCAATTGGTTTTCAGTTCGATTCAGTTTTTTCGTTCAAACGTTTACCCCTAAAAATCATACGAAAAGTCAATATTAAGCAGTCGGAAATAGTAGGATGACGTAATAAGCATGTCATTTTTATTCGTCATCAATAGTAAGGAGTTTGCATGGTAAAAACTTATCGTATAAGTAACCAAACGTATGAATCATGAAATGGACCGATGCCGTCCTCCGTAATATATTAAGTGATATAAAATGGCTTTTACACATTTTAAGACGGTTGTAAGCGTTAAATTGGAGAGGAAAGCTAGTAGATGCGATTCCACCCATTTACTCAAGTGACTCTAATTATATTTAAAAAGGTATAAAAATAAGGGAAAAAGTAATTTCACATGCTAAAATAACCCACAAAAATTACCAAAGTATACAATTTATTTTGAAATTTCTCAAAATAAAAAGTATACCACTTAATATCACAAATTCACAAGGGGAATAGGGGATATTGTTTTCCTGTCAAAAGGCTAAGGAGTCTGCATGGTGAAAATCTTCACTTAAAAGTAACCAAATACATTTAACCTAAAGCTTGTAGCTAACGATATTAATTTATGATGTTGATTATAAACTAACAATCATATATAAATTATAATTGGAATAGATTATGTGCCGTTAAAACAAAGATAAAGTTAACAGCAGCCATTTCTCAGTCAAAAGGCTATTTATCTATAGCCCTTCAACATCCCCTGTTGATCCTGATCCTGTTAATTTTTTCTATCTTTTTTAATAATGTGAAATATTACTTTCTTTAAAATATATAAAATTTTAAGTCTATTTTCATACACTAGCTCTTAAAGCACTTGCTTTATCGTACACTCTCCTCTCTCTTTCACCCTATAAATTAGTGACAAGATCCTTCACAAGTTTCCCAACATTTTCAAACAAAGTGTGTGTGGTGTGTGATATCTCAAGTTTGGTTTGTATATCCAAATATCACAAGTTTAAATCTGAATCTTCCTTCTATCATCAATCTCCTACAATGATTTCCCAATTCCAATCCCCTTCTCCAGCCAATTCCATTCCGATGACCCCAAAGAGCCCGTTCATTACTCGTGTCATGACTCCATTGGCGAGCCCAATGAAGAAGGCCATGGAAAGCATGCAGAGCTACTTGGAATTCACCAAGCTCAATCCGCAAGATCAATGGCTTCCCATCACGGAATCAAGGAACGGAAACGCGTTTTACGCAGCATTCCATACACTCAACTCCGGAATCGGAATTCAAGCTCTTGTTCTCCCCCTTGCTTTCACTACACTTGGTTGGTAAGTTCATTTAGTACTAACTTAATTACTTTGCACTTTTTTTTTACTAAAATCAAACATCACTTGATTAGAATCTAAAAAGAAAGGAAAATAGAATTGATACTTATATATTTGTGTGTGAATATAATTGTAGGGTGTGGGGGTTATTGAGTTTGTCCGTAGGTTTTGTGTGGCAAATGTATACACTTTGGCTTCTAATTCAACTCCATGAATCACCTTCTGGGAATCGTTACAGCAGATACCTATGGCTTTCCATGGCTACTTTTGGTATACATTATATATATGCTTACTTTTGCTTTTTATTTTTTAAATCCTCAAAAGAAAGATGGTATTAAATTATCAATGTTTGCTACGTACTACGTATTTCTACTCAATTAATCATAATTTAGAAAACTATACAATTTTCATCCTTAAATAAATAAGTTGTTGCGAAAACTCGGGTATTGATCACCCTGATCGAGACGGTCAATAGACTACAAAACTAACCATATAAAATTTCACATTTATACATAAGATCTTCTGAACACAATTCCTTAATGAAACGTATGAGAGATTGAGAGAAGTAAGATATAGATAGTCAAATCTTTGCCTTGAGCAGAGAGATTACTTCGAGAGATAATTCCGTCGAAAGTGTGTGCTATATATATAATTAAATATAAAATAATATAGCCCCTATATATGCTTCTTGCAGTTGTTGCACAAAACATTTACCCAATGTTTCTAGACAAAATAAACATGTATGCCTAATTAATATGTGAATTTGGATATCGTGTGAATCAGGTGAGAAATTGGGGAAGTTGATGACATTAGTACCAACAATTTATCTTTCAAGTGGGACATGCATAACTCTAATCATGATCGGAGGAGCCACTTTGAAACACCTTTTCAACACCATTATTGGCAATTCATGGAACGATAATAACAACAACCCGTTATCAATGATCGAGTGGTACCTTGTTTTCACATGTTCGGCAGTTGTGTTAACACAGCTGCCGAACTTAAATTCCATTGCAGGGGTATCCTTGATTGGGGCAATTGCTTCGGTCTCATATTGCACCATCATTTGGGTCGTGTCAGTAATTGAAGGGAGGCCAGCTGTCGGGGTATCGTATGAGCACCCAAATGAGGTGTCACGAGTTGCTATGCTTTGTGATGTTCTAAATGCTCTTGGGATCCTTGCGTTTGCTTTTCGAGGACATAATTTGGTGCTTGAAATACAGGTTTGTTGATATTTTATGTAAAAAATTGTGGATGCATTTTTTTTAGGTTTTCAAACGTTTATTTTGAACTATGAATGCATATTTAAATATTAAAACAGATTTTATCCAATCGGACGGATCAAAATCTAGATATAATCTGTTAAAAATTGTGTTTCTCTTGAATAAGGATGCATCAAATGATATATAAAAATACTACTCCCTCCGTCCCACTTTAATTGTCCACTACAAAAAAACACATAGTTTAAGAAAAGTGCATTAATTATATAATGTCACCAATCAAATTTTCTCTTTCCAACTTAAATGTTTTTTGATTGGTTGAAATTTAGGAAATGACACTCTTTGTGGGACAAACTAAAATAGTATACTGGACATTTAAAATGGGACGGAGGGAGTATGTTTTTATTGAATCCTGGTAATTTGGTGCGTCCGACGTGTATCCAATCAAGTACGCGTCACAAGTACAGTGTTTGGTGATGTAAGGCCTCTCCCAACCCTAATTCATCACTAAACCCATCACTAGCGCCACGTCATCGCATCCTTACTGACACGCTACTGACACGTTCATGCCAACCCTACCCATCACTAACCCATCACTAAACCCATCCTTTCCACATCACCATTTTTAATTAAATTAAATAATTATAAAATAAATACATTACATTAATTTAAAAGTACAATATTTAAATTTAAAAAACAATGATATTGAATTAAAAAAAATTATATTTATTAAAATTTAAAAAACAAAAAAAAAATTTGAAAAAAAAGTAATATTTTTTATTGTTAAAACAGATATATTAATAAAATTAAAAATTAAAAAAAAAACAGATAAAAAAACATTTTTTATAAAAAAAATGAATATTGTACAAATGTTTAAGCATAATGTACAACTCTCAAACCTAAACCCCTCTTCCTCTCTCCCCTTTCTTCTTCAGCCTCTCTCTTCCTCTCCCCACGACGGCAACCTCTTCCCGTCTTCCGGAGGACGCCATTTACCGACGCCAGGCCACGACGGGAGCGTGCCGACGGCGTCCTTGGCCGACGCACAAAAAAACTCTACGACGGGTGGTGTTGACGGCCCGTTGGCACGGGTCTAAGATGATTGGTTTTACACTTTTACTCCTGCTTTAGATGTCGATTTTCTTATGTTAAAGTTGCTTAATTGATAATTGCCCCTTAATCATCATTACCATAAAGATATGTTTAATTTTTGGTGTGGTCGTGTTTAGAAATGTTATTATAAACATTTGAATAATATAAAGTTTTTTCTAATAATATTTAGAATGACAATAATTTTTTACCATCAATCATCTCATACGAAATCTTACTTATTTTCATACTAACAAGATTAGAAAAGAAAATGAGCAATTGTAATCTTTTTATAGGCATGAAGAAGAAGTATGAATAACACATATTTTTAAATCATACAAAGACTTTTGGAGGATTTAACTTGATTAAAGAACAATTTCCCAGGATATTATTAGTATAAAATATACGGTCTTTATTGCAACTGTTTTACTATATGTCACAGAGTCCACCCTATAAAATGAGCATACAATGTGTGCAAATTGTGTAGGGAACAATGCCTTCAACCCTAAAGCAACCATCAAAAGTACCAATGTGGAAAGGGGTAAAGTACTCGTATTCAATCATCGCAATGTGTCTATTTCCTCTCGCAATCGGTGGCTACTACGCCTATGGTAACATGGTAAGAACACCACTTCTATGCATCTGTATACAGTACCACCTTAAATGCACAATGTACAACAACTTGATACACAAACACACGTTACAGATGCCCATGACTGGAGGACTATTAACCGCATTATACAAATACCACGAGCAATCAACTTCAAAAGCAATCCTAGGGCTAACAAGCGTTCTTGTCATCATCAATAGCTTAACCTCTTTCCAAATCTATGCAATGCCCGTTTTCGACAACCTAGAGTTGAGATACGTGACCAAAATGAACGGGCCGTGCCCGTGGTGGGTGCGGGCAGGGTCTCGGGTTTTCTTCGGAGGGCTAGCGTTTTTTGTAGCCGTTGCACTCCCGTTCTTGCCGAGCCTGGCGGGTTTGATTGGAGGTATTGCACTGCCCGTTACTTTAGCATACCCGTGTTTTATGTGGATAGTGATGAAGAAACCCGAAAGGTGTAGTAAGATGTGGTGGCTTAATTGGATACTCGGGTGCTTTGGGATGATTTTAAGTGGTTTGCTTGTTTTTGGAGCTATATGGACGATAGTGACTCGAGGGATTGAGGTTCATTTCTTCAACCCAAAGTGAAAAAAACTAAATGTATGTAAAGTTGCAAATTGCAATATTGTTTTATTTAAATATTAAATAAAACTACTTTTTAATCATAATTAACGCGTTAGCTATTACAAGAAAAAAAAAATTCAATTAGGACACAAAATGTTACTAGTCAACCCAACCTGGCCAGTTTTGACCGATTACCAATCTTGAATGAAACTCAAGAGAACAACACTATAAATCAAATTTGTTGCAATAATTTTCATTCTTTATAATCATTTGCTTTTTCAACCGCCATTACACAACAAAATAAACCAAAAAAAAAAAAGGAGACCTTAAAAATGGTAAAGAACTGTTGCAATTTACACAACGGAAGTTGGGGTGATCTTTCAAATTGTTAAGAAATTATAATTTCTACATTGATAAAGGAAGAAGCATCCTTCGCTTCTTTTTCTGGGCTAATTTTATTCGCTTTGTTATCTTCATAGATAATAACAGTAACAAAGTGACGATTAATAAACCAAATCCAAGTTTTAAGTGCCTGAAATATAACGATACTGCCGAGAAAACGAAAAAAGCTAAAATCGCAAGCTCCCATATTACAAACACCACTACATCCACTCTGCATAATAGACAATAATATTTATTAAAAAATTGAATAATATTTAAGAGATAGAAATGCACCTTGAATGTTTGATCGATCCTATCATATCCCAAATTCTACTCTAGTAACTAATTTTCAACAGCAGGAATAGTTTTATTCCAAATGTTTGCAATGAAACTTGATGCATATTAATTTTCTAACAAAATCTAAAGAACTGAGATTTAATTTTCTAGTTGAAAATTAGTTTGCAGTTAGCTCAACCACACAAGCAATGCTTACAGAAATGAAAATTAAGCTGGTCTTAATACCGAAAAACACCATTTTACTATTTGGAATAACCTTTATTTCGATTATCAGCTTTCTTCTCGAAACTTATAGCATTCATATGAATATGAGACTCAAATTAGTTCCTTCCTGATTACATTACACCTTAAGACCCAAACAGCACATTTTTATTTGCATAAAGATGTGAAATTGGCTACTTATATCGAAACAAAACAGCTAGCCATGAGGCAATTGGTCAATTTACACACAATTACATTAATAAAACCCTCACCGAACAAAAAACGATCAATTTACAAAGCAGAAACCCTAAAACACAGATAAAATAGATTAATCACCTGGAAGAAGACAAATTCGATGTAGACGAGAAGAATGAAACGGACGCCCAATCATGCTTCGATCGAATTTGATACTCTCTGAGCTGATCCACCAGATTTGATCGCGTAATTTTTTTCTCATACCGTATCGAATTCGATGACATCACGCTTCCACCATCATTCCCCTCTCTATCTACAGATCTAAATATCTTCTCTTGCAGCATAGAACTCGACCGCGGTAGCATTTTAACGGTTCCTCCCCCACCACGCTCTCTATCTACAGATCTATATACGTTCGGTTGGTGCATAGGATTCAAATCTGTATGTATGGCGGATGCGCGTGAAATTCAGATAGAATTCACGCCGGAGATCATCCGCTGGTAGCCGGCGGCGAAAAAAAGGTAGGTGAATTTTCAACTACCGGCGGATGAAACAGGAAAGGGGAGGGAGGGAGGGAGAAAGAACGAGGTGCGATTCCGTCAAGTATCAACATCCGTTTCTTTGTTCCTTTCTTGTAAAATGACGTATATACCCCTCATACGTTTAATGGGCTTGAATTGAATTTTTGAAAATTGAAGCAATCCAAAACTCAAAAGGACATTGCTGCCCATTGTCACATTGTGCACCACGGCGAATTCGTAAGTGGTTTGGAGTTGCTGCCCATTAGTCCAAATAAAACGGCTGATATTTGGGGAATGGTCAGTAGACATCCTGGGTGTACAAATTTGGGTTTCTATGCCGTTTTAAATCTTTTGAAGATAACTATAATTTATAATTGCACTTGATTACTATTACCATATGTAAGGGTGAGCAGAAAAAAAGATTATCAGAATCGAAACTGTTTCGGAACCGGAGGTTTCGGAGGTTCCGGTTATGTTACTAAAATCATGAAACACGCCTAAAAGTTTCTGGTTCTCAACAGCAGTTTTTATTAAATTAAATAATATATTAGACATTAAATTAAAGTTGTGGTATGAGATATGATGTATAGGCAGGTTTCGTTTTTCAAATGGGCCGTATGATTTTAAATGGGCCTTATTAATTATAATGTATCCATTATCAAGTACTTCCTTAGTCAAGGGTTGACCATAAAGAGTAGATCGGGTACGAGGTTCCAGTGTTTTAAAACCCGGATTTTGAATCGGACCGGTTAATAGCTAAAAAACAGTCAGACCGGTCGGACCGGTTGAACCGGCTAACAATATCGTTGAATAATTATGATGCAACAATCATATAAATGATATATATTGAATAATATAAAGGCAATGTATAATATAATAATCAAAATTACCTTTAAAAACTTAAAAATCTCAAAAGAAAATAAGGTTGTTACGTAACAGATGTGGACTATATTTTTCTAATCTTGTTATTAATATAGTTTAAATTATAACTGAAAAGAAAAAAAATATAGAAAAGGAAAGGAAAAAATTACACTTTTCCATCATCCCACATCGGTGTGAGATGCGTAAGTTTACTACAAAGGAGGAGTATATATTTACATGCCTGCAAAGATAAATAAGCACCTCAATTAAAGTCTTCCCTTTTTAAGGTTAAATCAGTCCCAACACTGGTTTTTTAGGCCGGTTCAACCCGGTTTAGTAAAACATTGCCGGTTCAATCCGGCTCAGTTTTTGCTTGTTGGCCCGTCTTATCTGGCCGGCCCATGTGTTTTTTCTGGTCTGACCGGTCCGACCGGCCGGTCGAACCCGGTCACAGAAACACTGTGAGGTTCGCTTGGTAGAATGAAACATGGTTACGTGGTTAATCATTGCTGTCCTCCTTTACCTAATCGGTGGTAGTGTGGTTTCCCCACATGTTGTTTTCTTTTTTGAATGGCAAAAGGAACTTTAGGGAGAGCTTCGGCAGTGCCATTACCCTCGAAGAAACCCAGAAATACATCAAAAAAAAGCTAACAAGAGGTTAGCACCATACAAACCAAAACAAGAAACAAAGCAAAGCCTACCAACAAAACAAAACGAGAGCAACAACACCAAAGCAAACAAAAAAAAGAGAACACCAACACCAACAATTCAATTAACAACAGCACAATTAAAACAAGCCCTAGGATCCGTTTTCCAAGTTTGCCAGTTCCCCACCAAAACTTTGTTCTTCACTCTGTTTTTTAACCAAAAAAACGTATGCGCTTGAATCTTGCCAAACAACGAGTCAACACAATTACCCCTCGGCTCCGACCTACTAAAGACTTTGGCATTTCTCCTCTTCCAAATAATTCAGCAGAAAGTAAAAACAACACTGGTAAAAGCATGCAGGATTGTACCCGTGAGGCTCGAAGCAGACCCCCATAAGAACAAATCGGTGATTGATGAGATGCCGGAAGCTGAAATATTCCACCAACCACTAATTCTTTCAATAACACGCAAAGAAAAAGGACATTTGGTAAAGAGGTGATCCTCAGACTCGTCATCATTGCCACAAATAGGGCAGGTACATGAGAGCATAATTACACCCCGAGAGTTGAAATTTACCTTAGTAGCAAGACGCCGGTGAGCAATTCTCCAAGCATTAATATTCAGTTTTTTTTTGGCACCCAATTGATCCAAGCAAAATGATTTAAGTCAGCCCACTTAAGGGAAATTTCATCATAGGCATTTCTAAGAGATTCAACTGAAAACACACCATTAGGATTCAAAGCCCAAGAGACTCTAGCACCAGCAGAATTACCATCAGTCGGGACCACTTGAAACCAAGCATCAAGGGTGTAACGATCGTAATTTTACGTTTGTCATTTCGTGTATTTATTCGAGATTTATGTGAATTTTAGTATTTATGTTAGTTTACATTTCGGTTTGTATTTTATCGAATGCTTGAATGTTTGGGACTTGGTATAACCAAGTATGGGTCAAAACTTGGATGGAAACAAGTTTAAAGGCCAAGAATCTGGCTGGAACAGCCCTCGCAGTGCGAGGCAGACACGAGCCAGACGTGAGATCGAACAGTGGGTTCAGAGCTCAGACGCGAGAGACTCGCGCCGAGCTCGTGCTGAGCTTCGCGTCGAGCTCGCGGCGCGAGCGGGGCACGAGATTGGTCTTCCAGCGGCGACCAAGAGGGCAACCCGCGTCACCTCGCGGCGCGAGGCAAACGCGAGCGGGGCGCGAGGACTGTCTGGACTATATAAAGTTGTGTAGAAGCTAGGGCTCATAACACCTACGAACCCTAGACCTAGTGCAGCCGTTTTTGAGAGCATTTGGACGGTTTTTGGAGCTAAGGAGCTCAAATCTTCATCATCTTGAAGGATTTAAGCACCAATGGTAATAATTCTTGCTTATTTCACTTAGTTACCTTCATTTTGAGCTTAGTATGGGTAACAATGGTGGTTTTGGGAACCCACCATATCATCTTTGGGGAAGATGAACTTTCATGAGTGTAAAACACTCGTTGTTGACTTGTAATCAATGTGTACAAGTTAGATTTGGGATTGATGATGGAAAATCTTGAACTAGGGTTTGAGATTCCACCAAGTTGTATGAACTTGATGGTTAGAAATGTTTAGATGGATTAATTAGTAGCTAGTTATGGATTATAACTAGATTTTGTAATGATATTGATGGTAGGTCAAGAAGACCTTGAGATTGGAAGTACTTCCTCAATTTGGAAGTAAGGATTGTGTTGTTGAACACAAGTATTGGATAGCATTGCTAAGGTGAGTGCATGTGATCTTTCTGAGTACATAGTAAACCATGTTTTATGAATTGAAATGATTTTAGAGTCTTTGTTAGATAATTGTTTTTAATAAAGAAAAGATTGAATTGATAGAGTATGAATTGAATTCAATTGAATTGTATTGTAATTGATTGTGTAATCACCACTAGTATGATTGAGTTGTGATATGGGCTTTGACCCAAGTAGATGATTTGTTATGTGGTAGCTAATCAATTGGATCCTAGACAACCCACACAAGTTGGGGGAGTTAGTGACACCTACTTGGGGCGGTACCACCCTACGCAAGGGTAGTGTGTCGAGAAATAGTCAACCAGGAAATCGAGGGAGAAATAGTCAACCCGGAAATCGGGGGAGAAATAGTTAACCCGGAAACGGGGGAGTTTACCTAGTTAACCCATATCGGGGGAGTTGCTTCGGGGAGGCCCATCTAGAAAGGCCACTGTAGCTCGTATCATTAAGACAAAGGTTACGAACATGCACAAGTGGGAGTCTGAAGGAATTATGTGCACAGTTAGTCAACCTATGATGATACATCCATGCCTACGAAACACTTAAGGGTCACACCGGTGAATACATGTAATACGAGTTAGTTATGCAACGATACTACGAAGAGGAATAATTCATAATAGTCATTATGAATCAGTTAAGTATTAAGTTAAGTTTAACTTATTACTAGGTTAGTTTAACTAACTAATTAATACAAGTAGTTGTACATTTACTAGTTGAGTAAATTACAATGTGTTAATTAAAGGTTATCCATGATATGATTTAAAGCTATTAAATCATATAGTAATTGGATAACATTATTGTATAAATTATATAAAGGTTATTATATAATTGACTATTAAAAGTATAAATACAAGTATATATAATTCGTGTATATGGGTACCGAATTATTAGTATGTTAATACTAGACATTTGATAGTTAAGTGCAACAATAATAAACTAGTAAAACTATAAGGGTTTAAAGTGTAAAGGATAAGTTTAATTAAGAGATTAATCTTAATTAAACTAGAAGGGCCCTAAGTGTAAGTCTTTCTATTATAAATAGAATGCACGGGGTTCCCTTATTCCTTTGATCATAAGTTTCGAAACCCTAGCCTCCTCCTCCTTTGGGTTTCGGCCGAACACACCAAGAACACCAAGTTTGGTGTTCTTCGTTCTTCGTGTTCTTCGTTCGGTCTTCGTGTTCTTCAAGTCTTGAAGATCCAAGTTCGTTGCAAGTGATCATCTAGAGGATCGTTCGTCGTGTTCATCATCAGTGGACTTATCTTAAGCATTAACCTAAGGTATGTTTCATGGAACTCTTTCTTCCTCTCCTCTTGTTCTAAGTCGAACCAAGAACCCTGGGGTTCTTGGTAGTAGTCGACGAACACACAAGTAAGTGTGTGTTCGAGTTCTTCGAACAAAGTTTCTTTCTTGTTAACCTAATCTAGATTTCCAACATCCCAATCCTTTAGGGTTTAAGGATTAGGTTTAATCCCAGTTCCGCATTTAGGGATTAAATCAGCTAGTTGGTTTTAACCGGTCAAGAACAAGTTCTTGTTCTTGGTCAGTATGGTCGAACCAAGTAAACTAGGAGGTTGAACCAAGTGGTCGATCAGTGTTATGAAACCCTTCAGTGGTATCAGAGCGTTGGTTTAGAGATCTAGACTAGATTAACAAAGATTGTTTGTTTACTTTAATTTTAAGTTTTTTTTTTGTTTCAAGTTTTTCTTCTTCTTCTTCCTAATTTTCGAAAAGGGTAAAGATCCATAGGACCAAGAATATTAAACTCGTCTAAGTTTAATTGGTCAAGAAGGTTTCTAGAAACCCTAGTAATTTTTCGAAATTGTGAAAGAACCCTAGGATCAAGTATGTTAAACAAGATATGTTTAATTAATCAAAAGGATTCTTTCCATAATCCCTAGCAATTTTCGTGACCAAGGGAAGATCCTTAGGATCAAGTATGTTAAACAAGATTTATTTAATTGATCAAAAGGATTCTTTCCTAATCCCTTAGAAGATTTCGAAATCTAGAGGATTACTTGGACACCAAGTTTATTAAACTAGCCTAGTTTAATTGGTGAAAAAATTTCATAGCCTTAAGTTTTCGAAAACCCTAAAGAACCCTAGAACATTAAACTAGTTTAAGTTTAATAGTTTAAAAGGATTAATTAGGATAATAATCTAAAACCTAGTTAGTTAGACAAGTTTATGTCTAATAGGTTTAATTATTATTTTGATAGATTTACTTTAACTAGTTCTTTAAACCTAGTAAATTAGACAAAGTTTTATTGTCTATAAGGTTTAAATTAAAAAGTTTAAATAAATTTATTAAAAGTTATAATCTATCTTAGAATTTAAACAAAGTATATTGTTTAAAAGGATTGATTAAAATTAGTCTTTTAATTAAAATAATGTCTTTGATCAAGAAAGTCAAAACCCTAGTTTTGATTGGTCAAAAACAAGATTAGGGTTCATCTAATTAATTTAGGAAATTAATAGAGAAGGTGTTAATTTTTAAGTTCTAAAATTAACAAGGTGTATTTAATTATTTATATACATGTATTAAAATTTTCGTTTTTTTATGTAAAATTGAATTTTTAAAAGATATAATAAGTTTATACACATTTTAATTAGTTCAAGTTAAAATGTATACGTATAAATTAGATGTAATATTCTTATTAGAATGTTACAAGTTTATTATAAAAAATTATACATATATACGAATTATATATATTAAATACAAGATAAAATGGAACAATTAAAAAGGGTAATGTTATTTTGATCTTTAAAGATGATATTATAATTAGTTATTGTATAAGTTATAATATAATTAAAACTAGAAAGTACAAAGTTATGATTTCATTATAACTAGAAATTGTACAAGTTGAAATTATATGATTAACTAGAAATATACAAAGTTATATATTTTAAGATGTATAAAGTTATAAGTTATTATGACTAGATAATTATACAAGTAAGTATTTTACAAGTTATGTAATATACTAGATTAAATGATCAAGTAATAAATAACAAGAAAACTTTATAACCTATATTTAACTAGTTCAAGTTAAATGTAAGAAAGGTTTAAACAAACTAAAGAATTATTATATAGTCTTTATATAATAAGTTTATTAGTTTCACCAAGAATAAACCGGTGATTGTGTTAGCTTAAGTTTCATCATGGTTGTTGAAGCTAGTGGGAGCTACACAAGAAAATCACAAAGTTTATAAGTGTGTCATTAAGACATAAGTTTTGGTCGAATCTAATAAGTCATAACAAATGTTTAATTTCATTATTAGACAAATGAAAAACTAGATATGTTAAACTAGATTTATGATTCAAGTTTATGAATCATAATAGAATTAAAAGTTTAACATAAGATTATAAGTTTTTCAAGTAAGATAAAAACAAGTAAGTTTTATTCTAGATAAAGTTTTTCACAAAATCTAGTAAAACGTTTTGTACACCTCGTTTTAGGTATACATATAAATCGCACAATTCGAGAAACGGAACCGAAGGTGAAGTCCTCCAATGGGGAAAGTGGGGAAGAGAGAAAGATTGAACGTGAAGGATGTTCTTACAAAACATTCCTTGCATGTCGACCCGATTTCTATCTCGGGAGTGCGGAACCGAAGGTGACGGTTCGATGGATTCGAGAAACAGAACGTGTGCTTGAGAGTAGCAAGTGCAAAGAGGAAGACATGGTGACTTATGCCTCACGTTTATTTAAGGATGACGCTCTTACATGGTGGGACACCGTGTATGAAACTTTGGGAAAGAAAGCCATTTACAAGATGTCGTGGGATGAGTTCACTAGAAGGCTCAAGGAGAAGTATTGTCCCGAAAGGGAGTTGGAGGAGTTGTTGGAAGAATTCTTGCACTTCAAGAAAGGTAATTTGACCTTGGATGAGTATACCAAGAAGTTCACGGGATACCTCCCGTTTGTGTCAAGTACTTACCCAACCGAACGTAGTCGTGTAGTTCGGTTTGCTAATGGGTTGCCATGGGAGTATGAACTCAAAGTGAAGAGGGCGACCCCTCTTGATGAGGCGATCAATGTCGCCCGAAGTGTTGAGAAGGTTAGCAAGAGAAGAGTGCAAGAGAGGTCGGTTGGCAATGAGAAGAGAAAGTTTGAGAGTTTTTTGGGACCATCCAAGAAAAGCAAGTTTGCCCCGAGCGGGTCAAAACAAGGAAGTGTTGGTGGTTGTAGAAAGTGTGGTAGGGACCACAAAGGTGAGTGCAAGGCGGATTCCTACGGTTGTTACAAGTGTGGTCGTTTTGGCCACAAAGCTAAAGATTGCAAGGTTAAAAGCCTTGATGAAGTAGAATGTACTCATGTCATGAGAAGGGGCACTATAGCAATGTTTGCCCAAAGAAGGGAACCGAAACGTTGGTGTCAACCGCTCACAAGAAACCGGAACCGTTGAAAGTCAAAGGGCGTGCCTTCCAACTCACGCGTGAAGAAGCCAAGGAGACTCATGATGTCGTCTCAGGTACCTTATTCATAAACTCCATACCCACATATGTATTGATTGATTCGGGTTCTACTTATTCTTTCGTGTCTCATGAGTTTGGTGCTAAGTTTAAGGTTCCACTAGAGTTACTTGATGATTTGTATGAAATAGAAGTAGCCGATGGAAAAACCTCTATGGTTCAACATGTCTATAGGGATTATGAGTTAGAAATTGATAGTAAGAAGTTTAAGGTTGATTTGATGCCAATGGGGATTAAGGCTTTCGATGTGATTATAGGGATGGATGGGTTGGGAATCCACCAAGCCAAGATTCTATGTGGGAAGAAGTTAGTGTCGATTAAGTCTCCCGAAAATGAAAAGGTGTACATTTATGGAGAAAAGAGGCATCATATGCCGAATTTGTTAACCGCCATTAAAGCAAGAAAGTGTTTATAGAAAGGGTGTGCATCATTTATAGCATATGTCCTAGATGGAAGAAAAGAAAAGAAGACGGTTGAGAATGTGAAGATTATTCGGGATTTTCCCGAAGTTTTTCCCGATGACTTACCCGGTTTGCCACCGGAGAGACAAGTCGAGTTCCGAATTGATTTAGTTCCGGGGGCGACGCCGATTGCCCGAGCCCCGTATCGTTTAGCTCCCACCAAAATGAGAGAGTTGATGGCTCAACTTCAAGATTTGCTTGATAAAGGTTTTATCCGTCCTAGTTTGTCACCATGGGGTGCACCAGTTTTATTTGTGAAGAAGAAAGATGGTTCGATGAGAATGTGTATTGATTACCGAGAACTTAACAAGATGACGATTAAGAACCGATATCCCTTGCCAAGGATAGATGATTTGTCTGATCAACTTCAAGGAGCCGATTATTTCTCCAAGATTGATTTGAGATCGGGTTACCATTAGTTCGTGTCAAAGAAGGTGATACTGAGAAGACGGCCTTTAGAACTCGTTATGGTCATTATGAATTTTTGGTTATGCCATTCGGTCTAACGAATGCCCCGGCGATTTTTATGGATCTCATGAATAGGGTTTGTAAACCATTCCTGGATAAGTTTCTCATCGTATTCATCGATGATATTCTTATTTTCTCCAAAACCGAAGAGGAACATGAAGAACATTTGAGGCAAACTTTGGAAGTCTTGAAGCGGGAGAAATTGTATGCTAAATTCTCAAAGTGTGAATTTTGGTTGCGGGAAGTTCAATTCCTAGGTCATGTAGTATCCCGAAGCGGGATAAAAGTTGACCCGTCTAAGATTGAAGTGGTGAAGAATTGGGAAGCACCAAAGACTCCAACCGAAGTTAGAAGTTTTCTTGGGTTAGCCGCTTATTACCGAAGATTTATTGAAGATTTTTCCCGAGTGGCGGTTCCACTCACTAGATTAACGAGAAAAGATGTGAAGTTTGATTGGGGGAAAAGCAAGAAGATGCTTTTGCCTTGTTGAAAGAGAAGTTGTGCAATGCATCGATCCTCACTCTACCCGATGGTATGGAAGATTTTGTGGTGTATAGTGACGCCTCGAATAAAGGTCTCGGTTGTGTTTTGATGCAAAGAGGTAAAGTGATAGCTTATGCTTCAAGACAATTGAAGAATGCGGAAGAAAGGTATACAACACATGATTTAGAATTGGCGGCGATTATTTTTGCCTTGAAGATTTGGAGACACTACTTGTATGGTACAAGGTGTATTTTGTACACGGATCACAAACGTCTCAAGTATGTGTTTACACAAAAACACTTGAATATGAGACAAAGAAGGTGGATTGAGTTGATTAGTGATTACGATTGTGAAATTGTTTATCATGAAGGAAAGGCTAATGTGGTAGCCGACGCCTTGAGTAGAAAAGTTTATGAAAAACCGGTTAAGGCTAAGTTGATGCGGATTGATGTAGTATCTAGTTTTATTGAAAGTATAAAAACCGCACAAAAGGAAGTGATGGGGAAAGACGAGTATAGGCAAGAGAGGTTGGGAAAGAACCAAGTGTTTGAAGAAAATGATCAAGGGTTAAAAACCGTGAATGGTCGGATTTGGGTTCCGAAAATCGGTGGAAACCGAAAAGTGTTGTTGAATGATGCTCACAAGTCCAAGTATTCGATTCATCCCGGAAGTACAAAGACTTATCAAGACTTGAAGAAAATCTATTGGTGGCCCGGGATGAAGTCGAGGGTAGCAAAGTACATATCAAAATGTGCCACGTGTGCACAAGTGAAAGCCGAGCATCAAGTGCCATATGGCGTTGCACAATCATTGCAAGTGCCGGCCGGGAAATGGAATGACATCACAATGGATTTCATTGTTGGTCTCCCAAAGACAAGTAGGAATCATGACGCCATTTGGGTGATTGTTGATAGATTAACGAAAAGTGCGTTATTTCTAGCTATTCGGGAAACCATGCCACTCGAGAAGTTGGCAAAATTGTATGTTGATGAAGTTGTTTGTTTGCATGGGGTACCATTTTCGATTGTGTCCGATCGGGATGCAAGGTTTACCTCGAGATTTTGGAGATCACTCCAAGAAGAATTGGGAACAAAGTTGAGATTGAGCACGGCTTACCATCCACAAACCGATGGTCAAAGTGAAAGAACGATCCAAACGGTCGAAGATATGTTAAGGTCGTGTGTATTGAATTTTGGTGGTAAATGGGACGAACATTTACCGTTAGTTGAATTTTCCTATAATAATAGTTATCACTCGACAATTAAAATGCCACCGTTTGAGGCATTGTATGGGAGAAAATGTCGGACGCCTTCTTGTTGGTTAGAGGCAGGTGAGACGAAACTCACGGGCCTCCGAAATTGTGAAGATAACAAATGAGAAAATCGGAATAATTCAAAAGAATATGAAAGTGGCACAAGATCGCCAAAAGAGCTATTCGGGTTTGAAAAAGCGACCTTATGATTTGATTGTCGGTGATATGGTGATGTTAAAGGTGTCACCTTGGAAAGACGTGATGAGATTTGGAAAGAAGGGCAAATTGAGCCCAAGGTATGTAGGCCCGTTTAGGATCTTGAAACGGGTTGGCTTGCAAGCATTTAAGTTAGAACTTCCACCCGAGTTGCAAGGTGTCCATGACACCTTCCATGTTAGTAATTTGAAGAAATTTTTAGGTGAAGTGGAGAATATTATCCCGCTTAAAGATTTGCGGGTCCATGCACCCAACCGGTTGATAGAAGAACCCGAGGCCATATTGGAGGCCCAAACGAAGAAGTTGAGGTACAAGGAAATTAAGCTAGTGTTGGTCAAGTGGAAGCATTCCATTGGGCCAAATTTGACTTGGGAAGTCAAAGATGAGATGAAGAAACGCTACCCGGATTTTGTAGATTATGAGACGATTCCGAGGACGGAATCCTCTTAAGGGGTAGATAGTTGTAACGACCGTAATTTTACGTTTGTCATTTCGTGTATTTATTCGGGATTTATGTGAATTTTAGTATTTATGTTAGTTTACATTTCGGTTTGTGTTTTATCGAATGCTTGAATGTTTGGGACTTGGTTTAACCAAGTATGGGTCAAAACTTGGATGGAAACAAGTTTAAAGGCCAAGAATCTGGCTGGAACAGCCCTCGCAGCGCGAGGCAGACACGAGCCAGACGTGAGATCGAACAGTGGGTTCAGAGCTCAGACGCGAGAGACTCGCGCCGAGCTCGTGCTGAGCTTCGCGTCGAGCTCGCGGCGCGAGCGGGGCACGAGATTGGTCTTCCAGCGGCGACCAAGAGGGCAACCCGCGTCACCTCGCGGCGCGAGGCAAACGCGAGCGGGGCGCGAGGACTGTCTGGACTATATAAAGTTGTGTAGAAGCTAGGGCTCATAACACCTACGAACCCTAGACCTAGTGCAGCCGTTTTTGAGAGCATTTGGACGGTTTTTGGAGCTAAGGAGCTCAAATCTTCATCATCTTGAAGGATTTAAGCACCAATGGTAATAATTCTTGCTTATTTCACTTAGTTACCTTCATTTTGAGCTTAGTATGGGTAACAATGGTGGTTTTGGGAACCCACCATATCATCTTTGGGGAAGATGAACTTTCATGAGTGTAAAACACTCCTTGTTGACTTGTAATCAATGTGTACAAGTTAGATTTGGGATTGATGATGGAAAATCTTGAACTAGGGTTTGAGATTCCACCAAGTTGTATGAACTTGATGGTTAGAAATGTTTAGATGGATTAATTATTAGCTAGTTATGGATTATAACTAGATTTTGTAATGATATTGATGGTAGGTCAAGAAGACCTTGAGATTGGAAGTACTTCCTGAATTTGGAAGTAAGGATTGTGTTGTTGAACACAAGTATTGGATAGCATTGCTAAGGTGAGTGCATGTGATCTTTCTGAGTACATAGTAAACCATGTTTTATGAATTGAAATGATTTTAGAGTCTTTATTAGATAATTGTTTTTAATAAAGAAAAGATTGAATTCATAGAGTATGAATTGAATTGTATTGTAATTGATTGTGTAGTTACCACTAGTATGATTGAGTTGTGATATGAGCTTTGACCCAAGTAGATGATTTGTTATGTGGTAGCTAATCAATTGGATCCTAGACAACCCACACAAGTTGGGGGAGTTAGTGACACCTACTTGGGGTGGTACCACCCTGCGCAAGGGTAGTGTGTCGAGAAATAGTCAACCTGGAAATCGAGGGAGAATTAGTCAACCCGGAAATCGGGGGAGAAATAGTTAACCGGGAAACGGGGGAGTTTACCTAGTTAACCCATATCGGGGGAGTTGCTTCGGGGAGGCCCGTTGCGTATGTGAATGGCTTATGGCAAGCCTTAGAGTTTGATTGACTATGTGCAATTTGATAATTATTTAATTATTATTTTATTGCAAATTATTTTCTAACCGGGTCTAAAACTCATGTTTCTCACGAGACAATATTTGTCTCACGTACTACGTTTATTTTGACTATGTACTCAGGTTCGGGAGCAAAAGATTAGGCGGCCCGTAGTTAGCATTTGGAAGGATTAGCTCGGTGTACTTATTTAGTTCCCTAGACTATAGTTTTGATATATTTGTAACACCGGTTTTGGTACTTTCTAATTATTCTAAATGTTTTAATTAAACCATGTTTTTAGATATTCGGTTTGTAAAGACATACATTTTATATTTTTAAAAAGTTTTAAATTTGGTTGAAAAATCGGTGTGTTACAAAGGGGAGAGTTAACTTTGTGAAAGGCCATGTGCACCTTTAAAATATTTCGCCATATGCCAGGTTGCTTGCCTTTAGAGTTTGTACCAATTAGACCTCCGTTATTACCATGAATTGAGGAGATGACAGATTTCCAAATTGAGCACTCCTCCACTTTAAATCTCCAGATCCACTTAGTAAGAAGGGCGAGATTAAAATCTTTGAGAGTACCCACTTTTAAGCCACCATAAGTAAAATCATTAAGAACAATATTCCAAGCAATCCAATGAATTTTTCTCTCACCATCATTAATACCCCAAAAGAACTTGGCCAGAAGACTTTCGAAATTTTTGAGAATTTTCTCGGGGGCTTTGAATAAAGAGAAAAAATATATGCCAAGACTACCGAGGACAGATTTGATAAGAGTAAGACGGCCGCCCGAGGGTAAAGACCTAGCCTTCCAATTTGTTAATTTAGAGGAGAATTTATCGATAATAGTGGCCCAGAATTCACATTTATTCATAGAAGCACCGATGGGAAGGCCGAGATAAGTGAAAGGAAACGAACCAGGCCGACAATGAAATTTATGGGCAAAAGTAGAAACAATCGGATCCTTGATCTCTCAATTGATGGAGTTTGGATTACCGAGCCGGAAGCAATTAAAACTGAGGCTCTTAGGTTTTTCACTGATAAATTTACGGATTCTTGGCCGGTAAGACCTTCATTTATTAACCCGCTTTTTAGTAAGCTCTCTGATTTTCAAAGCGCATCTATTGAACAACCTTTCTCGGTGGATGAAATCAAACGAGCGACATGGGCTTGTGGTGGTGAAAAGGCTCCCGGGCCCGATGGGTTAACTTTGAAATTTATTAAATCTTATTTTGATTGTATTATTAATGATTTAATGTCGTTTGTGAGCTATTTTGAATAAACATGTTCCATTGCAAGGGGTTGTAATTCTTCCTTTATTACATTACTCCCAAAGATTAAGGACCCGGTGAACTTAAGTGATTTTCGACCCATTTCATTGATTGGTTGCATCTATAAAATATTGGCCAAAGTATTATCTTTTCGATTAAAATCGGTGATTGATGACATCGTCGGTGAACCACAATCGGCTTACATAAATGGTAGGAATATATTAGAAGGTCCATTAGTGATTAATGAACTTTGTTCTTGGGCAAAAAAGTCAAAACAAAAAAATGTTCATGTTCAAAGTCGACTTCAGAAGGCATTTGATTCCATTAATTGGGGTTTTCTTGATTCCGTTATGGATCAAATGAATTTTGGCATCAAGTGGCGTGGATGGATCCGTGGGTGCTTGTCATCGTCTTATGCTTCGGTTTTAATTAACGGTTCTCCAACTAAGGAATTTCATGTTACTAAAGGGGTACGACAAGGTGATCCTTTGTCTCCTTTTTTGTTTATCATTGCAATGGAGGGGCTCAATGTTGCCATGAAATCAACATGCGATAAAAATCTCTTTAATGCTCAATCTATCGGGTCCAATGGTCCTAAAATATCACACTTATTTTATGCGGATGACGCGATCTTCGTTGCTCATGGTTCGCGTCATAACTTGACAAACCTCGCAAGAATTCTAAGATGTTTCAATGTCTCATCCGGTTTAAAGGTAAATTTTCACAAATCAAAATTACTTGGAATTGGAATTAAACAATTGGGCCAACATGCTACATTGTGTTCCGGGCTCCTTTCCGTTTGACTATCTTGGAGTTCCGGTAGGTGTTAATATGAATTTAAAAAAGCATTGGATTCCCGTTATTAACCGGTTCAATTCAAAGCTTTCCGATTGGAATTCAAAAAATTTATCTTTTGGTGGAAAGTTAACACTTGTCAAATCGATATTAAGTAGTTTACCTTTGTACTACTTTTCACTATTTGAAGCCCCCACTTGTGTAATTGAAAAACTTATACAAATTAGAAGAAGATTTCTTTGGGGAAATAAGAAAATCAATTGGGTTGCTTGGTCAACCGTCTTAGCTCCAAAAGAAAACGGTGGTTTAGGGATTAGATCACTCAAAGCTCAAAACTATGCTCTATTAACCAAATGGTGGTGGAAATTACGGGACGGTAAAAATTGCATATGGAAGAATGTTGTTAAGTCAATCCATAATTTGCAAAATAAACCGTTTAATACCATGGCAGCTAGTAATATGTCCGGCGTTTGGCGCAACATCTCTCGTGTGGATTCAGAACTCATTAAATTGGGTTATAGCTTCTTTGATGCCATTTAGATTAGCCTGGGTTCCGGTTCTTCATTATTATTTTGGAAGGACACATGGCTTGGGGACTGTTCCTTTCAATCCAAATTTCCAAACTTATACGATACTGAATCATGCAAAACGTGTTCGGTGTCTGAGCGTATAATCGCTTCTGGGTTTACGTGGAAATGGCAAAGAGGTTTTAATAATCACATCATTGTTAATGAATTTATATCCCTGTTGAGTCTAGTCAACAGTGTTCGTTTATTCAACACCCCGGATAAACTAGTGTGCAAGGTTTCTAATGACAGTTCATTTGCGGTACATTATCTTCGCCATTGGATTGACCGTAAACTCACCACCACCGGGTACGTAAATATGCCTTGGCTAGCCGCCAGTCCCCTAAAAGTTAAATGCTTTGTATGGCGGGTCGGTTTGGGCCAGATTCCGGTTGCAAAATGCTTGGAGAAAAGAGGTGTGAATATTGGTTCAACCACATGTATGGTGTGTAATAACAACGAGGAAGACATTGATCATACATTTTATTAAATGCCCACGTGCAATAGAGATTTTATCTTGGATCTTCAATTGGTGTCAAATTACTTTACCTACTTTCAACTCGGTTACGGATCTAATTGAATTTGGTGGTGGTTGGGGAAATTGCATTAAGAAAAGCAAAGTGCTCACGACATTAATTTAATGTGCAATTTGGTGTATTTGGAATGCGCGTAACGAATTGGTGTTCAAAAATATACATAAGTCATATTTGGTTATTGCGAGAGATATTGTTTCAACTTCACACTTATGGTTGAAAAATATGAGTAATTTATGTTGTAGGATAAATTACAGTTTTTGTCCCTGACCTATGGCCGATTCGGGGTTTTTGTCCCTAATCTTTTTTCTTCTGTTTTTCTGTCCTTTAAGTTTTTAAAATTCTGGAAATTTGTCCTTCCGTCTATTTTTAGCCGTTAACTGACGAAAAATGCAAGGCATGTGAGGGCATTTTGGTCCTTTTCACCATTCTTCATCCCTTCATCTTCTTCACAAATCCTAAATCATTTTCCTGAATCATCTTCTGAAAGAGACCAAGATCCTGAATCTGATTCTCATTTCACAAATTAATAATCCATCAGATTTTTCAAGATCACAATTTCACAAAAATCATAAAATATTCTTTTTCATCAATTCCTTCAGAATCTGTAATGGCTGACGGTCTCAAATTGGTCTCCAATCCACACGATCTTGTTAATTATTCACCAGATCTATACTCCTAGCATCTTCATGAGTCGAACCATGTACCTTAAACATATCGGCATCGGGTTTTTCCGGCCACCGGAGCTCATTCGGCGCTGCAACTAGGGAGGCGGAGGTACGGACGGGTTTTTCGAAACTACTTCCGCCGGCAGATCTGGGGCCGAAGTTAAGTGTAACAGCCCTATACTCGCGACGGTGTTGCTTTTCAAGATCTGCAGTTCGGGAGGCGGAGCTTTTCAAGATCTGCAATTAGGGAGCCCTATACTCGCACATAAGCTTGAAGAGAGATAATGGTTTTTGTTTATATGGCTTGTAACAGTACAACATGAGATCATATGAAATTTTGGAGAAGATGAAAAATGGGGAAGATAAAATTTTTGGCGGAATGTGGTGAGGGTTCTACCGGAGAAGACGACCGGAGGTGCGGCGGTGGCGGAACTCTGATCGATGGAATTCTTTAGATCGATGTTTTTGAAATTGTTGCAGATTTTTTTAGAGAAGAAGGTAGCAATTTGGTGGTGTTATTGATGATGATGACAAGCAATTCATGTGTTGAAATAGGGGTAATTTGGGGAATTGACAAAAAAAAAATCGTCAGCTAACAGCCAAAAATAGACGGAAGGATAAATTTGCAGAATTTTAAAAACTTAAATGACAAAAAAACGGAAGAAAAAAGATTAGGGACAAAACCCCGAATCGGCCATAGGTCAGGGACAAAAACTGTAATTTACCCTATGGTGTAACTTGTTTGATTGGAGTATCTCTTCCTTTTTGTCTTGTTTGTAATTCTCCGTCTTAGTTTCTTGCTAAGCTCGGGTCTTTTTTTATATATTTGTCGTTTCCAAAAAATTTATTGTAATGTTTTGCATCAAAAAATGTGAAAGTAAAAGTGTAGCACTTATTTTGAATCGGATGAAGTATTTGGTTTTAGAAGGGTACCATTATTTGTAATTTACTTTAATGCTTGGATTATGATATTGGTTAATAATTCCACTAATAAATTTAATTGAAGTGTACTAACTAAATAAGTTTTTTTAACGACCAGTTAGTAAGTTTATAGTTCGAGCCTAGAGTGTAACATCCACAAAGGGCAGTATGTCTTCCTCGAATCCTCCACCTAAGGGAAATAAACCTCACCACCAATTCACCGAAAAGCCTTTAACAAGACTCGAACCCGAGAACTTATGAAAGAAAACCCCCAAGGTTTTCCTTGATGGCCAGTTGATCTATACCAACTGGTTGTACTAATTAATATTAATTAACTAATATTGGTTAAAGTGTTTATTGACAAAGTTATTCATACTTAAGCTCAATACCATTTGGCCCAGCTCTATAGTAGATGCATGAAGTGAAAATTACCAAAGGGCATTTGGCCTAGCGGTATGATGTTTGCATCACAACCTTGAGGTTGGGTGTTTAAGTTTCATCATAGATATATGTGGAAATTAGGTGTAGATTATGATTTGTTATTAAAAAAAAGAAGTAATACTTTTCACTCTACACAGCAAAAAATACTTCTAACCAAAAGAAAGTTGCATTAAAAGTGACATCATGCTAATCATGATCTAATTGTGCATGCCATTAAAGAAGAATATTATCATCATGTGCATACTAGGAGAAATGAAAAGGGAGTACTCATTGAATGCTTCATAAACTTAGCATTGACACAATGCCAAAGATACACTAAGGGAAACTACCAACATGATACTGAGAAAGTTTCAGTTTATAACTCGACAAATTCGATCGGGTTAACCCGACAAATCAGAAACCCTAATAACCCGAATCCGATCAAACCCAACTAGCTTGATCCGATAAGAGCGCTAGCCCAACAATCCAATTGACACCTCTAGATGTACATATGATATCTAAATTCTAAAGGTAAACCAAACAATGGTATTGAAAAGTGATGCCCAAATTCATCCGTTTCCATTCCACCCTATTATTAAACAAAACACTGTGTCACGTGACAAGAGCCCCACCAGACACGTGAATCCATGGGATTTTCCCTGTTTTTAAAGGGACACCTCAATATGGTCAAACCGACCATACCCCATAAACCATCGGCCCACTTTGCAAATTGACAAAAAAGGAAGAGTGCCACGTATTTCGGGAACCTAAATAGAACCACAAACCCAAAACACGACGTCGTACCGTTGCACACAAAAAGCCGGCAAACTCAACAAGACCGGTCATTAAACGACACGTGTAAGTTTGGTACTAAAAAATAACCGGTTGTCAGTTGCTTGTTAGGCGTGAGAACCGCCAATCACCGGTACTAATATAGGAGGACCCAATGGTAGTACATCCTTTCACGTTCTGGTCTGACGTGGCGTGATGTGAGTGGATAAGTACATTAACGCATTACAGCGTGTCCCTCTCCTGCTTTTATGCTTTGCCTCAGTCGACTCCTTTGTCACGGCATCCCTTCATGATTACGCATCATGCATGCACTTTGTTTTGGTTTTTTCTTTGTAGAGGTATTCAATAATGCTATGTTATTAACACGTATCAATAAACATTTAGTAACCTTTAAATTATTATAACTTATCTTCTATTATCATATTTGTTAATGTAAGCAAAATAAATAAAAGAATGAAATGGTTATTTCCACATCAATATTATTTATTATTCTGGAAGATTGTTGGAACTAGGGGTAAAATAGAAACAAAAAACCGAAATTAATTCGTTAAATCAGAAAACTAAACCGATCAAACTGAAACCAATTAAAAACTGACGGTGGAGCTTTAAATTAAAAAAAAATTACAGGTTCGGCGCAGTTTCAGTTTTAGCTGGAACCGTCCTATTAATAAAACGACCAATTAATTATGGTTTGTATTATAATTATGATGCATAACACGTTTATATTTTTAACTCTCTGGCTGAAAATGTTATTAAGTTTTGAAATACGTTATTAGAGATTAAGTTTAATGTTTGAAATTAGATATTTTTGCTAAAATTTATATTTAATATAGGAAGATGAAAGTTAATGTAGAAAAAATATATATTAATGTTCAGACTAGGTGAATTCGGTTTTAAAAGAAACTTAACCGTTAGAGTCTGAAATCGCTAAAAACTGAAACCAATAGAAACCAAAATCATTGAGTTTGAAAATCGTAAAACCGAAATTAATGATTGACTTCACTTTGAACCTAAAACCGTCTCATTCACACCCTAATTGGAACGTTAATCTATCAAACAATTTCATTACAATGAGTGTTCTACACCCATGCTTAGTCATCTCCCCCAAAGATGACATGGTTGGTTCCCCAAACCACCATTTTTACCCATACAAAGCTCACAATCAAGGTAGATAAGCAAGGCAATCAAGAATACTTACCCTTGATGTTTCAATCCTTCAAGATGGTGATGATTTGAGCTCCAAGACTCCAAAATCGTCCACTTCTCTCTAGAAAACGGCTGCACTATGTGTGGGGTTGAAGATGAAATGAAACCCTAGCTCACACACAAGATTATATATTCCAGACCAAATTGCGCCGAGCTCGCGCCGCGAAGTGACGCGGGTTTGCCTTTTAGAAGCCGATCTTTTCCAGTTTTCGCGCCCCGCTCGCCCCGAGTTCGCACCGCGAACCAAACGCGACCTCGACGCGACCCTCTCGCGTTTCATCTTTGGAGTTGCTGTTTGAACTCGCGCCTGCCTCGCGTCTTCCTCGCGCCCCGAGGGCTGCCTGGGTCAGTTTTCTTGCCTTTTAAACTTGTTTCCATCCAAGTCTTGACCCATACTTGGTTACACCAAGTCCCAAACATTCGAACACTCGATAAAACACAATGGGGACTCGATTAGATATTTTACCACCTTTATTTCTCAATATTTCCATTTAATTCATTTACCGAAAATTCCGATCGTTACATTTAATAAAATGTTCATTTCATAGGTATATATTAATTCATAAGTATATTATAATTAATAATATTAATAAATTCTAACAATGATTTTTTTTAACAGCTAACAAAACCCACTGAATCTACACCAATTGTTTCTCAACTAGACTTAAACCTACAACCTAGTGGAACACCTAATCACCTAGTGGAACACCTACAACCTAGTGGAACACCTAATCACCTCGATTAGATATTTTACCACCTTTGTTAAATTCTAATATTGTACATTACAATTTTTAATTTAAATAAAAAATTTACTAATTGCACTTTAACATAAACATTAAAGGCGTACGTTAGACGGGTGCCAACGATGGTGAAGGGATGGCGCCGGTTGGCCCGCCGGTTGGAGAAACTGTTGGCACGGCCCGCCGGTTGCCCACGCGAGTTTGAAGACGGAGCGAGAGACGAGATCAATGCTTTTCTTGTGGGCCCCAAATGATTAAAATATTATTTATTTATTTTTTTCCTAAATGTAATATTACCTTTAAATGGTAATAATTAAATTAAAATGGTAATATTTAAAAAAATTCAAAAAAATTTAAAAAAAATCAAAAAATAAAAATAAAAAAATTAAACTGTTTACATCTATAAATAACTACTTATTTCACCTTTTTATAATTTTTTTTTATTCATGTATTCTTTTTAATTGATGTCTTTATTTTATGTAATGTCTTTTTTTAATTAATGTAATTTATTTTTATTAGTTATATGTTTTAGTTAGTTGTATTTTTTTATTATAAAAAGAAAAGTAAATGGTGGGGCCCAAATTTAATGAAGAGAAGAGGTGCTGTTGGCATGACTACGTCAATTTAATGTTAGTTAGTGTGTCTACTGACGTGACTCTGAGTTAGCAGCAACTGACACTACTACAGAGCGGTCTTATAAAAATCTTTGAAAATATAACATCATTTCCACGGTTAGATCTACTTTTTTCACGAGTTAATTAACAGCTCGAAACCGACATCTCAAGAATCCTCTCCCTCGTAGCTTCATCGCGTTAATAACGTGTCACAAACTCCTATAAATTCAAACGATTTCACAACTTCTTCAATCACACAACCAAAATTCTCTAATTTCAATCAAAAAAACAAATTACTCTCTGTTTCTTTAATCTATTTCAATTTCACTTTAATCATGTCTGATGAAGTTGTTTACCACCACGCCCCAAAAACCGAAGAGTACAGTGAAAACACCACTGCCGCCGTGAAGGCCGAGCCGGAGGCCGTTGAGCAGTCCGACCGTGGACTGTTTAGCTTCATGGGGAAGAAGGAAGAAGAGAACAAGTGTGACGAGGCGGTGATCTCGTCGGAATTTGAAGAAAAAGTTCAGGTTTCGGAATCCGAACCGAAATCAGAGGAGAAGAAAGAAAGTTTGCTCGATAAACTTCACCGGTCCGACAGCAGTTCCAGCAGTGTAAGTTTTCAGTTTCAGTTGTAATTGAATGGACAAGTATTTATGCCTAACGTACAACTTGTAACAAATTTAAACTTATTTTTCGATCAGATCATAGATTAAAATTATAATTGTTTATTTCTTTAATAAATGATATCAATTCATTCCTACTAATTTTTTTTATATATATTTAATTATTATTAAATTACATGAATTAGTAGAAAATAATAAATTTATTTATTTAATTAACTAATACGAAGTATGATCGGATTGATTATGATTTTTATATATATGTTTTACGTTTATCAATATAAATTTTGTAGATGTTTTTTAAGATTAACTTTATTTTAAGCAAAAGTCGATGAAACTTATATTATATCAAGTCAAATCAGTTACTAATTTCTTTAATTCAGGCTAAAAATGTTTATTTTTGAGTTATTTACAGTCAAGTGATGAAGAATGCGAGGATGGAGAAAAGAAGAAGAAAAAGAAGCCTTTGAAGGAGAAGATCAAGCAAAAGTTTGAAAAGAAAGAAGACGAAAAACCCGAGAAGCATGAGGATGATACATATGTCCCGGTCGAGAAATACGAAGAAGCACCACCAACCACCACGGACCATGGCCTGACCCATACACCCGAGCCGGAGGAGAAAAAGGGGTTCATGGAAAAGATTAAGGAGAAACTTCCTGGGGGTCACAAGAAGGTTGAGGAGGAGCTTGTCGCTCCTCCCGCCACACCAATTGTGACCGCAACTGATGAGGAAGGTGAACATAAGGAGAAAAAGGGTATATTTGAGAAAATCAAAGAGAAAATCCCGGGGTATCATTCAAAGAGTGAAGAGGAGAAAGAAAAAGAAAAAGTAAAAGAATGTGATTAAACATGATATTGTGCAAAAGCAAAAGCGAATATGGTTTGTGGGTTGGTTTGCAAGAGTGGGTCTATGATGTTTTTCTTGCTTTTGGGACGTTTGGTTAAGTGTTTTTATTTTATTTTATGTGTTTGGTATTTCTAGTGTGGTGTTATTTTGATTGTGGACTATAAGTCTATACATTTTTTATTTGTATAGAATGCATTTTGCTTGTATTTATAGCTATTGAAGTATTGATTTTTATCTTTTACTATATATGTTTGTATTTTAGCAAATTTGTCGCACAACTATTGTACATGTGAAATAAGAACACAAAACATACACTTGACTTTAAAAAATTATTCTGAACTCGTCTAACGATGTAATTTTAGAGTGTTCATTTTTTTTCCCTTCCGGGAACCAATTTGAAGGGCATGTTTGGATTAAGAGAGCTTATTAGCTTAATAAGCCTAAAATTCAATCTTATTTTGAATTTATTAAGCTAACTAGCAGGGTACCCGCGCAATGCGGCGGCGGGTAGCCAGAAACCATATTTCGTGGCGAGCAAATGTTGTTCGTTTACACGGTAATAATTGTTGCTAGAAATAAATAAATAAACGGAAATGTGGATTTTGGTAAGAGTTGATGATTTACAGCGTCGTATATTTAATGTTGTTGGGTAAAATGGTTTTCGAGTAACAGACTTTTGTTATTAAGTGTGGGTGGTGTTACCAAAGTGTAATGTATAGCAAGTGGTTAACACATAGTGATGAGTTAGGAGAGGTCTTGGGTTCGAATCTTATTAGCCGCGATTTATTTTTTTTAAGTTAGAGAACTAACTAACAAAAGTGGAAAGGTCCTTAAAATCAAGTTTAAGGAGCTCCTTAAATTTGCCTAATGGGGTAGGCCTAAATGCTTTATATAGTAGTAAGATAAGCTAATAAGCCCTCTTAATAAATTTTCCCAAACTTACCCGAAATAGATTGTGATAAACTATATTAATAATCTGCTTATTTTAAATTTATTATAAAATATATTAATTACGATTTTGGCCTTTGAGAGGGTCACCCTTGGGTAAGGACCCTAACCTTTTGCATCCACCATAAAAACCGGATCGGCTTGAAACCGAATTCGGATCGAAAACTTAGAAACTGGATTTGATCAGATCAAAAATGGATTCAATAGGTTCAAAGCCGTTTTCTATCTGTTGTTCTGTTCATTTTCACTCCAAATCCCTTATAAATACCCGTTGAATAGTGAATTCGGTTTAATTGGCTATATGCCGATCCGGTTTTCAAACCAGTTTCTCCTAATCCGGTTATTCCCACGGATATTCGAATCGATCTCAATCCGGCAGATTCCAGATGATATGATAGGCTTCAATCCAGTTTTCAGTCCAATTTCGGATCCTGATCGGGTTTTCTTTTGCAACTCTACTTTTCGTGACGTAAAATTTGATCATTATAAGGCAAAAAGTGTCTACAGTTTTGGGCCTTGATTTTAGCCCAACGCATGCTGTGACGCTCGTATTGTATGTTTGTACTAAAATGCCCAAGTGTGAGCCCAAGCTAAATAAGCATTAAGCAAGTCCCTTTTGTCTTGATATAAGAAATGCAAATTGAAGTACCAAATAGGTGTTAAACTTTTTCTTAAAAACTAAATATTACAAATGTACAACTAAAACAAACAAGCAAACAAATGGTGATTCCTGAAAGATGAGAACTAAGCTTATTTATAAACATTTTTTCTTCACGGACTTTTTTGGGTGGTTGAGTTTATGTTCTTTTAATTACTGTCGTGAATATTTCTGAACTATTCTTTATGTAAATGTTCACTCATTATTTAAATAAATTTTAAAGTTGCAAGAAATCAAACTAAGCCGTAAAGACATCAAAATGCCGACAATTATATGACAAAATACACACCTCAATCATAACATACTCGTTTTAACCTATGAAACAACATCCGATAAAAACCATAACCAACTTGTATAAATATCGTAAACTTCATAAAAAAATCAAACATACCAAAACATGTATCCAAATAGTTTTCTTTTCTTACTTATCGTTCCACTCGTGTTCATTATATCATCTCGGGCAACTGCCGATTACTTGATCGGAGTCGGAAGCTATGACAGCACTGGACCAGCTGCCGGAGTCAATATGATGGGGTATGCAAATTTGGAACAAAACACCGCCGGCATACATTTCCGGCTAAGAGCACGAGCATTCATTGTAGCAGAGAGCTTAAACGGCCCGAGAATCGCTTTTGTCAATCTCGATGCTGGAATGGCATCACAACTTGTCACAATCAAAGTACTCGAGAGGCTAACAAAAAGGTATAGAGGTAGTGACAAAATGACAAGTGTCATTATAGTTTGTTACATTTTTTTTTTAATCTTGGTTCCGACTCGCTTTGTACAGTAGATAGGATTCGGCGCGGATGAACCTCCGTGGACACAAGGAGATACTCTTTTTTGCTCACAGGGATTAAATCTAGGATATCCTGAAAATTTCACCCTTATAGAAATATCGCCACTAAAGGTATTGTATGTATTTGCTTATTGTAGGTTTGGGAACTTGTACAATGAAGATAATGTAGCCATAAGCGGGACACACACTCATGCTGGTCCAGGAGGGTATATGCAGTATGTGTTGTACTCTGTGACCTCACTTGGCTTCATTCCTCAATCTTTTGATGTGATTGTCACAGCCATTGAAATGAGCATTCTCCAAGCCCATCAAAATCTCAAATCCGGTTCAATTTTTATCAATGAAGGTGGGTTTGTATTTTATGCTAAGTATTATACTAATATCTCTTTCATTAAATGTCAATCTAGTTGTAGTATAAGTTGACCTCGAAAAGTGGCTTTTGCGACAAAATCATTCATATCCGTCGCCATGGCTGCAACTGGCTATCAATATTGTATGTTATGTTGTCGCCAAAGCTTCATTGCGGATTCATGTTTTGTAGGGGATTTGGATAATGCGGGAGTAAATAGAAGCCCGAGTGCATATTTATTTAACCCTTCTGAAGAAAGGGCTCGATATCCACAAAATGTCGATACATTAATGAGTCTTATAAAGTTCGTCGATGGTACAAGTCAGAGAAGCTTAGGAGCTTTTACATGGTTTGCAACTCATGGAACATCAATGAGCAGTAACAATACACTTATTAGTGGTGACAACAAGGGTGCTGCTGCTAGGTTCTTTGAGGACTGGTTCATTTCCACAAGCACAAACTCAACAACTTTTAATGCACAAGGTACAAGCAATCAATCATAGCATAAGCATCTTGAATAATTTTTCGTCGCTAAAAGCTCTTTGCGACAAAAGTAATTAATCTTGTTGATCGACTATATATGGAACAGATAATATGGATACTGATGTCTTGATAGAAAGGGCGTCAAACATCAAAGCAACGGGAGGTCAACCTTGTGGTCAAACATCGAGTCAACGGTTCAAGGTGAGGAAGAATAATGGTGGTTCTCGGTTTGTTGGTGCGTTTTGTCAATCTAATGTAGGCGATGTTAGTCCTAATGTGTTGGGAGCGTTTTGCATCGATAGCGGTTTACCTTGCGATTTCAATCATTCTTCTTGCCATGGTAACGACCAGCTTTGTCTCGGCCGTGGGCCCGGGTATTTTTCCCTCTTTATTTATTTCCCTAATTGTCACAAAGTTTAAGATTTGGTTACTATCTGGTTCATTGTACAAATTGTGAGAAGAAAATTAAATAAGGGCCAACCATCGAAGGGCATTTTTTTCTGTCTCACCAAGACTTTGAGCACGGCATATCATGTTAAATATAAACTTACAAGAATACCAATTCTAAAGTTTTCTGCTTCTTGCAACATATGATTCGGTCACTAATTTGACACTAGTAGTAACATTTTATATGTAGACTGAAAATTGAGAATATAATGTTCCTATTAATTCTTAAAATATCGAGAATAATCTAATTCAAAAATCACATTAATTCAAAGAATACAGTAGATTTGGTTTTCAAAACCTATTCACCACGAAGTACATGAATTTTGGGAGAAAACTTAATTTCTATAAAAGTATCAAATATTTTTTTTTGAGAGTTTCAAACAAACCCTAAATAAGGCTTAGCTTTTTGAATATGCCAAAAAGGACAAACAAGTAAAAATTGGGCCTAAAACAAAGTCCAAAAATTAAAAAAAATACAATTAAACTCCTCCAAAACAGTGTTTTTGGGCCCGGAAGTTTCATAACGTGCCTACGAATGTTTACCAGTATTGGGATTTAAGAAACAAAAGGGTTGCTAAAACCCTCTGGGTCTACAAAAGGGTTTGTTCCTACAAATTTGGGTCTGCAATCAGTTTTTGTGACACAAGATGATGTTGCTAAAACCTGCAACATATTTTTGTAGAAAAATTTAAAAAACCAAACATTTTGTCAACTGCTTTTACGAACAGAACATATAACGCTTTTACTCCTTGTTATTACTTTGCCTGGTCACAAACTGGCTATTTATGACATGTAGTCAGTCAATGTGTCTATTGCAACAGAATGAGTTGTGGCAATTGTTTATTATGACGAAACTCCAAATTTGACAAAACCTAAACACTCAACAGGTACCCAGATGAAATAAAGAGTACCAAAATCATCGGTGAGAGACAATTTCTGAAAGCAGTTGAGCTATTCACCTCAGCTAAAGAACAATTAACCGGAAAAATCGACTACCGCCACATTTACATTAATTTTACAAATATAGAAGTGAAGTTAGCCGGTAATCAGACCGCCAAAACATGTCCAGCAGGTTTAGGTGCGGGATTTGCTGCTGGAACTACTGATGGTCCTGGTGCTTTTGGGTTCCAGCAAGGCGATACGAAGGTCAGAGTTGCACCCTAAAACAGGGTCCATAATTCCATATAAATTATAAGTATCTTTTCGCGACACTTTGTGAACTAACTTAGGTTAATTTGATCAAAATCGCAGATTAACGAGTTTTGGAAAAGAGTAAGAGATTATCTGAAAAAACCGAGCGATTATCAAGTCGAATGTCAAAAACCGAAGCCGGTTTTGCTCTCCACGGGAGAGATGTTTTTCCCTTACGCGTGGGCGGTAATCTTGATTGTTTTTTTTCTTCTTATAAAGCCAAGATTTTAATTTTGAAATTTCTAATGGGTTCTGTGTGTATAATTGCAGCCAGCAATTGTTCCGATTCAAATACTGAGAATCGGGAAACTAGTTATACTATCGGTTCCTGGAGGTTCGCTCGTTAATTATTTTTTAAAATAGTTTGTCACTAAATAGTAGTAGTAAAGTTTCATTACAGTAGCTAAAAACAATTTCAAACTTTAGAAGTCACTATTTACTTCAAAATTCTTAATGAACTACAATTTCAAGTTTTTTTTTCCAGAATTTACAACAATGTCGGGTCGAAGACTACGGGAATCGGTGAAGCAAACACTCATAACTAACGGAAATGGAGAATTTGATGAGGATACACGTATTGTGATAGCGGGGTTGACCAACACATACTCACAGTACATCGCGACTCCTGAAGAATACGAACAACAAAGATACGAGGTAATCAACCGAAAACTAGTATAATGGATTACTTGGACATCACTCATACACTTTTATAAAGCTTTGGTCATGGCACATGATGTTCACTAAAAAAACCGGTTCCGTTTGATTAAAAAAAAAACACATTGATTCAAAGAATACTATGAATTTTGTGTTCAAAACCTGTTCAACACAAGAATACAAATTTTAAGAAAAAAAACTCAATTTTCATAAATTTAGAAATAAACATTCCGGAGTCTCAAACTAAACCTAAATAAGTCTTAACTTTTCGAATGAGCCAAAAAAGACAACTCGGTTGAAAACAACATTTTGGGCCTGAAAGTTCCGTAAAACAGTCGCAGGCGGTTTACCAGGACGTAGCCCTCGTTGCTACGGAACTTATGACTCATCGAACACCTGAAATGGACACACGAGACAAAGTTATGATCATTTCAGTGCGAACTTTCTTTACATAGTTTTGAGTAAATTACAAGGATGGTCCTTGTAGTTTGTGAAAAGTGTTGGATTTGATCCGTAAGTTTCAGAAATTACACGAATGGTTGTTGTGGTTTAAAACTTGTCATGCTTTTGGTCCAAAATTCTAAAGGACGTTAAATTTAGCTGTTAAATATTTTGAAGTGACCAAAATACCCTCTAATTAAATCATTCATTCTTTGTACCACACCATACACACTCTTTCAATCTGTAGGCAAGAAACGAGCCCCATCCCCTTTTTCTCTCTCACATTTGCGCTTTCTCTGCCCTAGGCTACCATCCCCATTAAATGCTCTTCGCCGGAGAAGAATTGGAGAGCAGGGGCAACAGCGCCACTGCCGACCCGATCACCAATTTAGGGAGGGTTTTACCCACCGTCGACATCCTCCGCACGCCACCGGAATGCCCAACTTTGTATAAAGAAGAAATCGGGTTGTTTACATCCGGCCTCATCAGTTTTCCATTTCAATTATCGTACACCCAACTGACCATGTTCTTCACCACACGCTGTATTTATGCAGTATTTAGCTTACGTTTTTATGTAGTTTCTAAACTTAGTAGTCACAACACCATCTCCGTTTCTGAAGTTCATGAGGAAATTAATGATAGCTAGCAATCGTTGAGTGAAAAAGATTGAAACAGGGGAAAATTCATGGAAGTTAAAATTCACAAAATTTTATTTGTGCAAATGGGTGTGAAAGATTTCCCATTTTCTAAATGGGAGTTAATTTTCATACCACAAATTTTGATGTCTATACCACATCGTATAACTATTTTTGCAGAGTATACAACTATATAAAACATTTATTGTGGTATATGAATTAAAACACATGATGCAAAAATCACTACCTTTTCTAAATGGAGCTTTGTAATTTTGATTTGTGATAAAGACAGAGAATCTTTCCTTTCTATGTGAGAGGATTCAGAGAAATAATTGTTGGAAATATAATTAATGGTAGAAAAGGGTATTTAGGTCATTAAAGAAATTTTAACAGCCAAATTTAGCATCGGTTAGGATTTTGGACTAAAAGTATGATAAGTTTTAAAGCACAGTTACCATTAGTGTAATTTCTAGAATTTAGTGACTAAATTCAAAACTTTTTACGAATAATAGGAATCATCCGTATAATTTATTCCATAATTTTAGACTTCAAGGAATAACATGACTCGCTACTTCACATTTCGGCTCTATCATCACAAAACATCAAAAATCTATCCCCACACTATTTTCGCGAGAATACATATGGGTCATACTGACAATATATTTTACTCAAATAAAAAATTCTTACTTTCAAAATTACAATGTTTTCAGTTTTGGTGACTTTTTTTTAACTTTTAGTGGCACTTCTTTACGCGTCACTAATGAAAATTTTGCTGTAATATGAGTTATTATATGGTAATTATAAAACTTGGAAGCTAACAACTAGTAATGTATTTGACATGGAAAACTATAGGCTGCATCAACTCTATACGGTCCTCACACCCTACCAGCATATATCCAAGAATTCAACAAGTTAGCAGAGTCCATGGCAAAAGGGCGTAAGATAGTCAACAGAGGCCCATCACCGCCCAATCTCTCCTCTGTTCAACTGACCCTCCTTCCAGATCCTTCCGGTGAATCACCGCCACCTGGCGTAAAGTTTGGCGACATGCAACACGATGTTTCCATACCCAGAAGTGGATTCTTTAGTAAAGGAGACAAACCGAGCGCTGTGTTTTGGTCTCCAAATCCGAGATTTGACCTGTTGACCGAAGGAACGTTTGCTGTGGTCGAGATGCTTCAAGGAAAGACGTGGGTCCCGCTTTATGACGATGATGATTTTAGCTTGATTTTTAGGTGGAATTTAGTTGATAGTAGTAGTAATGGATATGCTAGTCTCGAGTGGGAGGTGCCCGATTCTGCTACTAATGGGGTTTATCGGTTTAGGCATTTCGGTTCTTATAAGAGTACGATTGTTTCTCGAATAGAATATTTTACGGGTGCATCGAGTGCATTCACAGTGTCGTAAAGCACGATCTCGAGTACCAGGTTATATATAGTACTCGGAAACTTTAACATAATAAATGGATATATGTGATGGTTCAAATTATGATATGATTATTTGGAATGTTTTGAGATCAGGAGCTTAACAAAATTGTCACATTTAATTACAAAAGATGCAAAAAATGAACAATTCAGCGTAAAAAAAAACAATCGTTTGTTGCAACGAAATTATAACATAAGTGTCAATAAATTTCTCATATAGTGGCACTTTTTTGCATGTCACTAATATCTCTACTCAGCTGGGGGTTGGTCAGATGAAAATTATAATCCGGCGAAGGACTGGCTTACCGGAAAAGATGGAAGAAGACGGTGATTTTTTTTTAACACCACCTAATCTACACTTTTTTTTAACCCATGACCTTTGACATGTACAACACCTTAAATCATTCTCCAATACCACTAGGCTACAAGGCTTTGGTAGAAGAAGACGGTGATAGCAATAACAAAAAATCACCGTGAAGATTTCTAACCGGTCACGATAGAGAGGGTTTCTCAAATGGGAAATGATTTAGACACCATATAAATTGTTTCACCCACCCTACTATACAAGTACCGTAAAACAGTGGTTGTGGTTTGCAGAGTACTTTTATGTGGTCCCAAAATCATCTCCCTTCTCAAATACCTTCTTTGAGGAAGAGGGGGTGATTTTCATACCACATCTCTTAACTCATCTACCATAATTGTTGCTTGACATGCTTGTACAGTAAGCTGTAAAAATTATATAATAATTTAAGAAGTAAAAATTATGGTACATAAATGAATTATTTCAAGAAAGGGTCAATATTTAATGTTCAGGGACCTGCCAGTATATTGGGCCAACCATTGGCCCCATAGAAATTATTCTTTCAATTAGAAAAATTCACAAGCCCTTTAATTAACAATCACTCCTAGTGTTTGTTTTCGCTGAGTTTCTTTACTAGTCTATATTTTACTTTCTCCATATATATCATTCGGCAGGATTGGGTAACATTAATGATTGTTGTTGTATGTAGTGTTGGATTGCTCCTTAAATTTTGTATCCAACTGATCATGACTATATTACCATATATTTATGCAACCAATATATATCCACAAGGATTTATTATAAAACATCAAATTCATAACTGTCAGGATCGATTAACTATAGACAAGTTAATAAACACCTTAGATCTATTTGATGATAGAAGTTGCAGCGGATCAACACTATATCAATAATTAAGAACGATGAACTGTATGAACAATATGAGAAATATTAAGAACACAGTTTCACAAAAAGCTTCAATGTATATTATTAAGTTAACAATACACACGTACGTTTACAATTCGTAAGGAACTATATATAATAGTCCTTGAAGCTAAACTATTTACCCTAGTTATTCTAGGATACGATATACATCTAATTATAAACGATATACATTGATTTACATTCTATAACTATCTCTGCGAAGATCTCGGACTTGATATGTTCCATAAACGCGTATCAGTAGTAAAACCAATCACCAGTAGTAAATAAGTAACATCAGTAGTAAACTTGGTGATCAGTAGTAAGTCCAGAAACCAACGTCAGTAGTAACTACAATGATCAGTAGTATCTTCAATCTTTGTATGATCAGTAGTAACTAAGTTATAGAGAACACCAGCATCAACTTCATCAGTAGTAAATGTTTCTGCCCCATCAGTAATAAACATAATTATTACCAACTGCAGCATCAGTACTAAGTTGATCTGTGATTTGCTCTAACAATAACCTTATTAAACCAAATATAATAATTACTTTCACATTCTAGAAAAACTTAATTTAACAACTCAAATCTTCGCTTCACTTATATTGGCTAACCTTACCTTCAAACCATGCTTCATTTGAAGTACAATAGACTCACTTGGAACCACCGGATGGCCTTCCACGAGCTCAATCCGATAATGATAAATGATCTTAGTCGCAACGATCTTTATCTGAGATAGGCTCATGTCCTTACCCAAACAAGCCCTCGGGCCAGCATTAAACGCTGGAAATTTGTAAGACGGCTCGTGTTTGATCTTCCCTTCCATGCATTCCTCAACTATTCCGTATGTTTTCATTTCATTATGATTGCTAGTGACAAAATCGCATTGTTTTCTAGCTAGATACTCGTAAACGAATCGATCAACCACTTTCCATGCATTCCTCAACTTCTTCTCGTTATGTATTCTAAGTAGTTTTTGCACTTTCCAAACGGTTGTCGGGAAAAGATGCCGATAGAAGATAGCTACTTCGATATCGGTTATGACCTTCTCACATGGAATGCAAGGAAAATCAAGTGACAAGCTTTGGAAGTCATGGTCAAGGAGCAACTTACACATTGTGTCAAAAGTGAACCTTTGGAATATTTCTTGCAAATCTATCTCACTTCCGAGTTTTGAAACCGATTCCAAAACGAGTAAAAGCCCTTTTTCGATCTTATTCCACATTGTTGCTTCCAAGACACTTTGAAACTCGGGATGCCTGAAAAGAGACAAGGTGGTTTTCCGGTGGTTCTTCCATAAATCGCCGTCGTTGTTCAAGATACCGTCACCAAATATATCAAAAATTTCACGAAAGTTTTCGCCTTTTGGATAACTGGAGAAGTTTTTGCTCAAAATGTGGTTGATGTCTAAAGGGTCCGTGGTAACAAGCATATCCATGTTAGCAAACCACAGGCCTTTTAACATGAAAGCACCGCCTTTATGTATCAGTATCCTCGTCGCGTAATCATGGAATTGGTGTATGTTGGCAAGTACCGTCGATATCATACCGAAAACATGCCACTTTTTAAGGTTAAGGTTTTTCGGTTTACGAAAATAAATTAAAAGGTATATGAAAATGAGAACCGAAAGTAATAATGACAAATCACAGTTCAACTTATTACTGATGCTGCAGTTAGTACTGATCATAGTTACTACTGATGAAGACTATGGTTGTTACTGATGGGGCAGAAATACTTAATACTGATGAGTTGATACTGGTGAAGTCTATAACTAGCTTACTACTGATCATGCACATATTGAAGATACTACTGATCATTAGTAGTTACTACTGATGTTGGTTTTGGACTTACTACTGATTACCAGAGTTACTACTGACGATGCTTATTTACTACTGGTGATTGGTATTACTAATGATACGCGTTTATGAAGCAAATCAAGTCCGAGATCTTCGCAGAGTTAGTTATAGAATGTTATTCAATGTATATCTTTTATAATTCGATGTAAATCAAGTCCTAGAATAACTAGGGTAAATAGTTAGGCTTCAAGGACTATTATATATAGTTCCTTACGAATTGTAAACGTACGTGGGTATTGTTAATCAATAATATACATTGAAGCTTTTTGTGAAACTGTGTTCTTAATATTATTGCATATTGTTCTTACAGATTCATTGTTCTTAATCATATTGATATAGTGTTAATCCGCTGTAACTTCTATTATCAATTAGATCTAAAGGTGTTTATTAACTAATTCATAGTTAATCGATCCTGACAAATGTCAAGTACTCAACAAAAGCCATTGTTGAAGGAATGTAGAATAGATCGAGTGATGAATGAACTTGTGTCTAATAAGGGGGATATATAAATGGAAACATACCCCTTGCCACAACTACTATCTATGAATACATAAATAATATAGTTAGTACTGAAGCACTAGTCTAAGGGAAGCACATGGAAACTGTAAGTTTGTGAGTAAATATGTGAGGTTTCATTTTAAAACTAATTAGTAAGTTTGTGAGTAAGTATGTGAGGTTTCATTTTAAAACTAATTATTTGTAAGAAGAGTAGTCCATTACTCTTATAAGCACATTACAAGTTCATTATTTATCCAATGAGAGACATTACTCAACACACCCCCTCACTTGCGGCGTCATTTTTTTTTCGCGCCTAACACATGGATATTTTTATGAGTTACATGTGGTCCGTGCGGACGTTTGACCAACTATGGGTGAACTTTGCTTTAATATCATGTAAGTTTGTAAGATTTTATTTTAAAACCAATTACAGCATTAATTGATGGTATGGAAGGCTGGCTCATGTTTGTGATGCAAGAATAAAGATAATATATCATAATAGTGACCTTGAGATGTCCCATGGAATGAGATCCGAATACCCCCACCCCACCACTGACACCACCCCCACCCCAGTCTGCAGCATGCTTCTTATTTAGAAAATCGATCAACAACCGACGACATAGCTATTTATATCTTTTAAGATAACTTTTTCCTCTTTAAATACAGTTATGTCCCAAATTCTACGATTCACTCTCTCAACTATATATTTGTTTTGGTGGTGGTATAGTGGTTGAATTCCACACGAGGATCCAAATTCAATCGCTGCTATGAGCAAAATTTATATACCCCTTATAGTCCCGAATGTTCACCCACGCCAACTTTAGACTACCCGCAAAGCGGGTGGTCGGCCTGATATTAATCGACTTGCGAAACTGTTCGGAATTCGCTTAAAAAAACTATACTTGTTCCAAGTACTTTCGGTCATATTAATTTATTAATTTATCAAACTTCTAAATTTACTTTTTAATGTAATTTACTTATAGCAAATTATAAAAAAGATGCACATTTGTAGGGTGAAAATTTGAGCCGAAAAAATCGAATCGAACCGAAAACCGATGAAAACCAAACTGAAAACATGTAATCGGTTCGGTTATGAAAATTGACCGTTTCGGTTCAATTTGGTTTTCAGAAAGGGAAGAGCATTTGGGCTAAAAAAAACTCAAACGAAACCGAACCGGAACGGACCGAAACTGAAAACATGTAATGACTATGAACTAGAAACATCTGACTAAAAAATTCCGTAGATATAATGACGTGTGTTAAAAAAAATAACTCTAAAACATACGTTGCATATGTGACTTACTTAAGGTATGTTTGGGAAAGCTTATTGAGGGGGGCTTATTAGCTTAATAAGCCTAAATTTAAGCTTATTTTGAGCTTATATTAAGCTAATAAAGCCTTCTTAATAAGCTTTCCCAAACATACCCGTAGTTATTAGAGTGAGCAAGAGTAATGGCAGCATGTGACCCGTCTTACTCATCAGCCTTGGGACCTAACCTGCAATTTACGGGCCATTCTTTTAGTAAAGTCTTTACTGGATTGTGCATATTTATATAGTCATAATTGAAATCTGTGGTCCGAATGTCAGAACTTTTTTACCTCAAAAACTAAAGTCCACTGGCTCTATCAACACTATGCGCCTTTGTATAAAAATCCCTATCTTCAGGCATCAAAATTAAATAAAAAAACAGAGCGTATTTAATACTCTCACCATCCCAATATTATTGTCCAAAACAAAAAACACAAATTAAAAAATGTCCATATAAAGCACTTTTAGTTGGCAAAATGCCAATTTTACATACTAAGAGTAAAACAAGAAAAATATTGAAATAATGAAAGTTGAATAATATACCTTTGAGGCTCCTGCAGCAGCTCTAGGATTACCAGTATCATGCTCTAGAGATTCTACCCATTTCGTCACTAAATGGTGCTTAATTTTGTTTTGATGACATTTTTTTCTCGGCGCTAAATTGTGTCAATAGTGACGACATATTTTCCCGTCACTAAATGGCCTTGATAGTTACAGCATCTTTTTTTGCCGCTAAATTGTGTTAATAGTGACGATATTTTTTCTCGTCGCTAAACTGTCCTGAATACTGACGACATTTTTTCTTGTCACTAATGGTCATAAATAGTGACCAAATTCTTGGTCGTCACTCATGAGAATTTTTCTTGTAATGGCATCAACTTTCCTATTATTTGAAAATGTAATCCTATGTGTTCTTTACTTTTCAGGATTTTACTTTTAACCCATGCTAATTAACCCAACTTGAAAAGATATTAAAATATTCCCCCAACCTTTGCTGACGCCCCATCTCCCTCCTCGACGCCGACTACTGACGGGTTGCTAGTGATGGCACAGTGCAATGGTGACGTGCTAGTGATGGGCCTGATGCCCCCCTGACGTGTCGTTGGCACTAAGAGGTGATTCGTGCAAAACAATTTCATGCTAAATGACAATTATTTTATTCCTTTTCTTTTACTACATTTTGCATTTCACTCCTCCCACTAAGAATATAATTGTCCTTTGATATGAAATTGATTTGTATGCATAAAAATTACTCTGTACAAATCAGCTCTCTACTTTAATGAGTATGAAGAGTGGTAGGAATAAATAGTATAAGAGTAATGATGATATTTGTGCATATCATTTGTGTCTACGTATGTGTCTACTAATTTTATCATCACAAGTGTCAAAATCAAGAGATGATATAAAGAGATAGGTTTATTAGATGACACATGTCAAATTTAAAAATAAGTAGAAATATTATTCTACCTATAATACATTTGTGGTAATTAAATACTTCCTCCGATTCGAAATAAGTGCTACACTTTTACTTTCACGCTTTTTTTATGCAAAACATTGTAATAGAGATTATGATAGATTAAAGAGGATAATTAATGAGGAAAGGTCCCACAATATAGTTGGGAATGACAAATTAATGATGTTTAATAAAGTTATGTAAACATAAAATGGTACTTTTATATACAAAAGTTTACCAAATAAGGAAAGTGTAGTACTTATTTTGAATCACTCGTATAAGGAAAGTGTAGCACTTATTTTGAATCGGAGGAAGTATAATATTTTAGTGTTCACTCAACCATGATTGGTTGATTAATTATTTTTTAAATGGATGCAGAGATGTGGGATGCAGGAGAAAGAACCAAAAAGTGCTCTATAAAAAAAATTTAAAACTCACCCTAAAATAGGGGTTATTGTGTAATATGCAAATATTTTTATTTTTACCACCACATTATTTTTTAATTACCTCATAGTTATAACTTCAATATAATTTTACTTTTATTTAAAAATAAAATTTATTTATTTTCTAAAAAGTCCACCATTAATATTTTTATTAAATTACGATCATAACTAGCTTAAATTTACAATATTTTCTAATTTTTCCTATGCATTAAAAAAGTTGCTAGCTTGATATGTCGGTTTTTTATAATTAGTATTATTATAACTACCTTAAATACTGCTACAATGTGTTAAATATTATAAAACTATGTGTAATGGGTGACCGATACGATATCGGTCACCCCTGCCACACATCAGCCCGACCAAACACATAAAAAAATCCCGACCAAACACACGTAATCAGGCGACCAAATCATTCTCTTTTGAAAAAACCTCCCCCCTTTGAAAATTGATCGGTTGTCTGGACGACCGATACGCACTTAGGACGCGTCGGGTTGGTGTGGGCGTAAGAGGGGGGGGGGGGGGGGACGCGTCGTTTGGTGGGGATGTGGAGGTCACGACCTTTTGATCGGTCATGCGTTACTATTAGTCTAAGTTTTCATTAGTATCGCAATTCGCTTAAGAAAATGAAAGTTATAAAATCCCGCTACAACGTACGAGCTTAATATTACTCGTTAGGTACAAATGGAAGAAGAAAAATATTGTTGTAACCCGTTGGGCCAGCCAGTTTAGGCAGGGGCCATAAAACAGCAAAACCCGTTAAGCAGCTACAGAACCCAAAATTCAGAACAAAGCCTCGATGGATCCGTCTAGTTCCGCCGCCGCCACCGGTGTTCCGGCACCAAAACAATCACTCGGTTTCGTCGCCAACGTAATTAAAAGCAAGCACAGTTTCATCCAGTTCTTCGCAATGACCGGAATCTTCCTGCTGAGCATGCGATCAGTAGGGCAAAAATACCGAATCCACGATCTAGAGGAGGATACCGCCGCCTTGGAAAAAGAGAGAAATTCACTTTCCGATCGCATCAATCAAATCAAGAGTAGCCTCCTTGCTGAAGCCGCCGCCGATACCACAGGCACCTTTGCCGCCAGGCTCCGCGTTCTCTTCGGCGAGAGTAATTGATAAATGAGTCCAAAAACTTAGGGCTTTTAATTGATATATTAGAAATTGGGAATGCTGAGCAATAATTTCGTTTGTGATCGTTGTGTTCCGAGTAATCACAACATCTGAACCCTAAAATTGATAATTTGTATCTTTTACTTGTTGAGCTACTTATGCTGCTGTAAATTGAGACATTTAGACTTCTTATCTAATAAATTATAGTAATGTCCTCATATAAATCTCTGGTGAAGCAACTATTACAAGCTTAGAAACTTGGTGATAGGTTAGGAAATTAGGGTTTTAAAGTATTGAGCTTGGGCTTGCTAATGTATAGTATATTGTAGAGAGATTATGTCAGAAAACTGCAACTTAGGATCATTCGATTTGGTAATTATACATTTTTCAGTCTTTTTTGGGTTTGGAACAGACCTAGAAAAACTTCAAACGAATGTATATATAGCTATTCTATGACATTTACCCCTTCAAAGTTTAGAATTTGCTCAAACATTTAAGTTGTTTGCAGTGAACGTTGGTACTTTAATACATTATTCTTATAGTAGATCGATTGACTTGATAAAGCAAGGAAATTGCAGGAATTTCAACAGTCATCTGTTTGACAATTCTACTGTACAACCTGTAAAACTTCAGCATACGAAAACATAATCATACTTATGTAAACTGGAAATGTTCCCTGAAAGTAAGGGTTTGTTTAGGTATTTGATAGAGTTAGGGTATGTTTAGATGTGTTCATGGAAAAGTGCTTATTGGTTTATTAACAATTTTTTGAAAAGTAAGAACCCCTTACGTATTGAAATCTCATTATTAAAGTTTTTTTACATGAGATATGCATTAGAAACATGTGCTCGTGGAAAAGTGTTTATTAGTTTATTAACTTTTTGTAGTAAATTCTATAATAATCAAGCTTGTAAAGTCTTATTTACGCAATTTAATTAGTGATGATATTTTGAACGCTCCTCGAACTTGTGTTGTAGAAAAAGATACATTTGCCAATCTTACGAATAATTTTTTTTTTTAAAGCAAACTAAGTCATCTACTATTCTACATCCATATTTGTAACCTTTTTGGTTGATGACCCATCTTGATACCGTTGGGTCAAATATACTTTCGTTGGTCGTATCTTCAAGATGAAATGCCAGACAACAAAAGGTCCAAATATTAAGTTATCAACGAAGTGGATTACAAATAATATACTAAACGTCGGATTACATAGAAAAATTGAACAATAAAAATACGTTTGTGTGCGCAACTTCAAGTCTTCCGAGCTTTGAATCTTGTCAATGTGATTTATCCCGTATTCACTCGTAAAGATAATTAGGCATGGTTGCAAAACTCAGTAAACCTTATTGCGAATACTCGTATTGTATTGAGGTTTTTTACATAACCTTCTTATAAAATATACATTGTACATATAATTTCATTATTTCTTAAGAATAGAACATATTTAAAACATATTCACTCGTAAAGATAATTAGGCATGGTTGCAAAACTTAGTACATATCTATTCGATGACCTTATAGTGAATACTCGTATTGTATTGAGCTTTTTTACATAACCTTCTTATAAAATATACATTGTACATATAATTTCATTATTTCTTAAAAATAGAACATATTTAAAACCTATAAGTCAAATATATCATAATAATATTGTATATAAATAATAATAATAATAATTACATGAACTTGATATTTTTAATTTTGTTAACACCTAATTTACTAAAATCATGTAACGTTTAGCTTTGTATTTAGATTCATTTTTTTATTTCTTACCCTTCAATCTGGTTCTAACTCGTTAACCAAATTGACCCACCAATCGATGGGTCGTGCATGCGTTGTTTATATCTGTCTAGGTTAATGTTGATTTTTTCTTACCCAATATTATAAACATGTTGAATTTGAGTTGACTGATTTCAAGCGCCAACCTGCCAACCCAAACTCATTAACCCAAATCCGGCCCAATTGCAACTGCTACTCTAAATGTTGTATATTATGGTTCATGATTTAATTTCTATAGCGTATAAATCATCTCCAATCATAAATTTTTTAAGAAATTTGTTCCATAGATAATTTTAGTTTTAATATATCATTAATATTAATTTTTAACTCTTGGTATTTAGTTATTTTCATTTTTAATCATTTTCTTCCTAGATGTTTCGAAATTTCCAAACGCAAATGCACACAAACATTCTTTAATTCCTTTTTTTTATAACTAAAATGGCAATTCAAATTTGAACTAATAATATACTTCATAACATGGCATACTCAAACATCCCTTAAACAATCAATGATTGAACCGACCCGTAATGCTTACAAAAGTTGACTGCCATGATTAAGTATATCCTGGAAGCACTACAGCTAATGTGAATTCAGTCTTAACTTTCACTACACGGTTGACTTTTGAAGCTAATCATAATCATCCAAGATTTAATTAAAGTTTGTCAAGACTTTGATTTCGAATTAACCATAAATAATCAAATTAAGCAGTGATGGACGGGAAGATTACAATTATTTAATGATTAATATGTGCCATTATTAAATGTTGTGAACTATTAGAGATTATCGTGTTGCGGGGAATTTTAAACGACACCAAAAGTTATTTACATTAGTTCAATTGTACAACGTCCACTATATGTACATTTGCAAAATAAAAAATCAATCGTCGAATAAGTACATAATTCTACTTATTAGAGTTATTTTATTATAACGTAGAAGAAGACAAAAGGGGGTATATTCCGTGAGCAAAGTAATAAGAAATGGTTATGGAGACGGCGATGACGAGAGTCACGTGCTCATCTTCTAACTCCCTTCACGTGAATGGAATTATACAACACTCCGCCCTCTCTTCCCGTATCCAATAAACTATCCCCGACTCCCCGTTATATATTTAGTGGACGTATAATACGAGTGGCGAATTCAAGATTAAATTCAAACGGGCTTTTATAAAATCTTGAGTGAGGATCATATATATGGGAATGACCGCCCAGTGGGTATCATGCACCCCTCTTGTTTCAACATACATCCGCCACTAGTTTTAGTGGATATTCATATTAATTAGTTCTACTATACTATAGAGTGTAAGAGAGTATAACGTTACCCCATAAAACTAAAATAAGAAGATATATTATAATTTTAGGGTTTTGTTAAGGCGGCTGTCTTTAAAAAAAATATTATATGTATCAAAATTTGTATTTTCAATAATAGATGGACGATTTCTAAAATATCAGAGTTGGTTATTAGTTGATATATAAATTACTGATACGTGTCTTAAGAACTTTAAAATACACGTGATACAAATACATTTCAAGAGCAAATTGCGATTGGGTAGTGGTGTAGACATGTGTTTAAGGGGCTGCGTTTTTCTAATTCCAGAAATAAACCAATCACATGCTAAACCGCGTAAAGAAGCGCATCATAAGGCGCACATTACATCCTCCAAAAGTCTAAACCCAAGCACACATACAAACATACTCCATGTGGTTTTAGCATCCACCCAAAACTAAGGGGGTGTTTGAGATTGCTTATTGAAAATAGATTATGTGTTTTGAAAATGAATCATCAGATAATCAGCGGTTACAAAACGTGATTCTGAATAGTAGTGTTTGGATTTGATTATGCTGTTTGAAATCGCAATAATCAGATAATCTATTTTTTAGTGTTTGGTAAACCTAATTATTTGTTTTAGTTAATAGGTAATATTCAAAACTCCATTTTCAAAACGCGAATAAGTAGCTACTAACCTACTTTTTTAAAACTCCATTTTAAAAGCTCCAAAACCCAAATAAGTGATTATTTCATAATTTTTTCCAAACACTAGTTTAGATTATTTGCGTTTTCAAAGCGCAATAAGCAGATAATCTACTTCAACCGAAATCCTAGTACATCCTAGCTAGAATGTATGTTCTATTTAAATGTTTACGGGAAATGATTGACATTTTTAAGGGTTTATGCCCATAATAAATCAAATTTCAAAATTGTCCCAATATTATGAAATTCTTAAAATTTAGTAACATATGCATGGAACATATATCAAACGTGATAATTATATTTGTAACATGCTCATAACAAATAAAGTTTCAAAACTGTCCCAATAATTGATATTTTTAAGGCGGCACGGAATGGGCCAACGCCCAAATGGCGTGGGGGTGTGACAAGGCAGGCACAGCGTGGTGGTGGGTTTGGAACACCGTCCCCCCCAACGGCGTGGGGGGTGGGCGTGGGAGGAGGATGGCACGGGCAACGGTGGAAGACGGGCGTGGAGGTGTAGATGATGGCTTCTGATTGGTTGGCATTGGTTTTCTTTATTTTATAATTTAATATTAAATGGAATAAAATGGTGTGGTGTGGTGTGGTGGGTATTTCCTAGAGATGATGTGGTGTGGTGGTGGTGTGGTTGCTTAGGTGGCGGTGATATGGCAGAAAAGGGCACCACCACATGTGGTGCCCATACCCAGCAGCCTAAGAGGTTTCATTTGACCCTTCTAATTGACAAGACAACGAGACAACCACAAGGGGCCTAGGACTTTGCAAGGATGTGCGACCCAATGACAGTCCATTTTTTGGTCTTGACATGTTAATGTATCCATGGGTACACACGCCTCTCCTTCGAACTTATTTTAGCGTAACGTACCAAATTAAACTAAAATGTTTAACAAATAAAAACAACCATCATAGGTTTTTGCATTAACATCATTGACCCACTAGTCACTAGGACACCTTAATGTGGATGACATAAGGAATGCTTTAAAACGGTTAAAAAAAATTTAGGTCGCTTAAATTACGAGCAAAATTTAGTCATTCTAAAAAAAATTATTATTATGGGAATACCTTTAATTTAATTGAGAGAAAAAACAACATCAAAGTAAATTGTCAAAAAGCATATACAGATATAGACTAACTAGTTTGTATTATTTTCTTCTTTTGATTCTATAAATCAACAATGAGAAATAGTATTGGTGGTTAATATTTGTGTATAATTAATTATATGGTTACTCACTTGATTGTCAAAGTTAAAAGATCATATGTAGCAAAAAAAATACTTCGTATTAGATTACAAATGTGATTTTATCACGAGTTCAATATAAAATAAACACAAATAATAGACATGATCTCTGTCAATAATTCATCTCCCGATGAATTACAATTAAATATTGATTTTGTAAAATATTTGAAAATAATAAATAGTTGAGACATACTTTCTAATTAATTTCCCTCTCGAATCTTCAGCTCTCCTCTTTTAACCCCCCTTCCCTCCCACCATACGCAACTCGCACCGCTATCACTCTATACCACACTTCAATTACTTCATCCACTTTTTTCTAAATCACCGGCCGCGGGCGAACATAATGCCGGGAAATTTGGCGGTTTGCCTTGCCGTCGGTGCAGTTCTCATTGCCATCGCCGGCGCGGAAGATCCATACAGATTCTTCAACTGGAATGTGACTTATGGCGACATTTATCCGCTCGGAGTTCGTCAACAGGGGATTTTGATCAATGGACAGTTTCCTGGACCTGATATTTATTCTGTTACGAATGATAATCTAATTATCAATGTCATTAACAGCTTAGATGAACCTTTTCTTCTCTCATGGTACGTAATTCTTTTTATTAATTGGTACAAAGTTTTTCATCAAGGAGCTTATGCAACGGAATGTAGTTTTTTGCTCACAATGGTTTTGTATTTTTCTTCTTTAAAGTTTGTTTTCTATTTTATATTATTAAAATAGATCTAAAAAATTTGTTTTTGTTTTAAGAACTTTGTTTTGACGTGGAGTTTCGCCATCGGTATTTGTTACTCACACTTCAGTTTTTTCTAATATAAGTGTAGCTAACACTCCAACTAACACCACATTTGTCAGTAATCTACATTCAATTTATATTTTTAGGCCTCATATATTATAAAATATGTACACAAAATACTCAATTTTTTTCATATACTCCACTTTTTCGTCCGTCCATCAAACCAAAATTTGCAACCAAAGGACACCACTAACATTTGCATGCTAAAAATGTCGGTTTATCAAAGATAGCTGAAGCTAATCGATGGTAACCGTTAGCGGTAGTCTTAGCTCTTGGATCTTTTCACCGAAAACAAATTAACAATTGGCTGATTATTCTATTTTCTTAAAAAGAATTGGTGAGTATATCGATGTTCCAAATTGATTAATATCGGTAAAGGCAGTGAAGAATAAAGTGCAGTAAAGAATGTTATGAATGTCAATAGGTGCTCTAACCAAAGAAGATAACATTAAGTTCCATTTTTTCGTTAGCCAACTTGCACCGAGATCTGAAATTTTACAAATTCTTGTCGAGTTAGTAAATAATCGTAACAAATATTAAAATTTGTACTATTATTTAAAGACTATCTAGTAATAAAATTCTGTAATTTGTTGGAGTACTAAAAACACAGAAACAGAGTAGGTGACGTATTAAATCATTCGATTTATAGTTTTTAAATACCAATATTTGTATACAAATAGGTATATATATTCGGGGCTATTGCATATTTTATAATTTCTAAATTGATTTGATTTATTCTAAACATGTACACATTAATTTAAGTGTATTCAATATGGTTGTTTAGGAATGGGATTCAACAAAGAAGGAATTCGTTTGAAGATGGGGTGTATGGAACAACATGCCCGATCCCTCCGGGTAAAAACTTCACATACATTCTTCAAGTGAAAGATCAAATTGGAAGCTTTTACTACTTTCCATCTCTAGCCTTCCACAAAGCCGCCGGTGGTTTTGGAGGTATCAGGATTCTAAGTCGTCCAAGAATCCCTGTTCCATTTGATGAGCCTGCTGACGATTATACTCTTCTTATTGGCGATTGGTATAAGGCTAATCACACGGTAAGCATCATTGCTGCACTTCTATTTGTTTTCCTCTTACCTAACAATGTCATCTTTTAATAATTACTTGACTTGTTACAAACTTAATACATCTTCTATTAAAATTGAAAAACCACTCAAAATCCATGAAACATATAATGACATTTTCATTTTTGTAGAATTACAGTAATTTCTATTTTGAAATACTTATTTGTTAACTTAAATTATTTATTATTTTTGTTTTTTTCCTCTTTATCTTGATTAATTATACTATGTATATATTTTGCTCTTTTGAATCTATTATTTCTAACTTTGGCGGTAACGGATTTAAAGTGGTATAACTATAGAAGGTATAACACTAATTGCGGAGGGAATGCTATCAACTTTGTTTACTTTTGAAGCAAGGAATTTCGGTCTTTAACTTGAGTACTACTTTAAAGTGGGGCACTTGTTAAACATTGGAGACTTTAAAGTCTTAATTTGTCCAATAAAGTTATAGTAGTTCATATTTAATAAAAGGATTTTTGATAATGACAACATTTAGTGCTGTCATTAAGTATATAAAAACTTGTACAATGGAGTAGTTCCTAAAATTCAGGAGTCGGTTGTAGATCAATATACAAGCTTTCAATGCATGTCATATGACAGCCCTAAGGGCTATCATTATCAAAACACTTTAATAAATATCAAAACCAATTTTTGCACATAAAAGACAATTTTAAACGTTTAGAAGGAGATAAAGGTAATTAAAATTTTTAGAAGGATATATACAAATAATTTATGAGTTTTAGAAGAAGACTATAGAGATAATTTATGAGTTTTGAAAGAATATACAGATAATTTATGTTTTTGGAAAGATATAAATAAATTCTACGTAAATTATTTATAGTCTTAATACGGACAACGTAAAGCAATCCATACGGTTCAAACTTGATTTTGTTAATATTTTGTAATATATTATTCTCATACGTAAGAATTAAAAAAATACTATTTAAATGCAACGAAGAAAATTGCTATTAGCTTACGCCAAATGTATTTGTTTTTTCAGACATTGAAATCAACTCTAGACCGAGGACATAAGCTTCGAAATCCCGATGGAATTCTTATCAATGGACGTGGGCCAAATGGTACCTCTTTCACAGTTCAAAAAGGTAATATATTCTTGCTTGAAAGATTTCCCCTTTTTATATATCATTATTCTTAATAAAACTAATCTAAGGTATTATATATAAAAAACAACCTACTTTTAAGTTTTTGAAGATTCTAATTTTTCATGTAAAACAGTTTTCGAAATTAAAATTTTAACCTTTTTTTTGTCAAACAGGAAAAACTTATAGGTTGAGAATATCGAACGTGGGACTACAAAACTCGCTAAATTTCCGCATTCAAAACCACAGAATGAAACTTGTAGAAGTCGAAGGGACACACACTGTCCAACAAATGTATTCATCACTCGACATTCATTGTGGTCAATCATACTCTGTTCTGATCACCGCCGACCAACCGGGCCAAGACTACTACATTGTCGTGTCAACCCGGTTCACCACACAAACCCTCACCACCACCGGGGTCCTTCGCTACGCCAACTCAGCCGGAAAACCCTCCGGCCCAATCCCGGGTGGGCCCACCATCCAAGTGGACTGGTCCCTCAACCAGGCCCGATCTATCAGGACCAATCTCACAGCAAGTGGGCCAAGGCCCAACCCGCAAGGTTCATATCATTATGGTATGATCAACACCAGCCGAACCATCATTGTTCAAAGTTCGGCTGGACAAGTTGATGGGAAGCAGAGATACGGGCTCAATGGCGTATCATATAAGCCCGTTGATACGCCGTTGAAGCTTGCGGATTATTTTAATATTGGAGGTGTTTTTCGAGTTGGAAGCATTTCGGATAGGCCCAAAGGACGTCGGCTTTATCTTGATACAGCGGTTATGGGGGCGGATTATAGAACTTTTGTTGAGGTTGTGTTCCAAAACCCTGAAGATATTGTTCAGAGTTATCACCTTGATGGCTACCAATTTTTCGTTGTCGGGTAAGCACGAAAAACATCAAATTTAGATCATTTGATTCAATTGGTTACTGGGTAAAAACTAACTATTTTGGGTAATCGTTGTTTTCACTTTTCACCTTAAGATTCCTCCAAGTTCCTAAAAAATCGGTTTAAAAAGTTGAAAATGATGGCGTGAAATATACCGTGTTGTTAAGTTTGACCATGTTGACTAGTTTCTTAAATGTTCCCAAAACACAAAACAGAGCATAACTAGTTACCATTTTTAGACAATAACCCTAGACAAAACACAAATTTGTATTTACTATCTCCCAATTTTATTGTCCACATTTCTTTTTTTATTATGTCTTTTATTGTCAACTTGAAAATTTTACCAATAAAAAAAATAGTTTTGTGACAAGATATGTGATAAAATAGAAGTTTATTGTCTGCATAGTGTAATAAATACACTTTTCCTTAATCATATGTTTTTTTTACTTATGGACAATAATTTTGGGACCGAGGTGATATTAATTTGTTGCGATTTTATTCACGGGAAACAGAATGGACGGAGGATTATGGAGTGAAGCTAGTAGGAAAGTTTACAATCTTCGAGATGGCGTTGCACGAAGCACGATTCAGGTACATATCAGTTTTTATAAGCATAATCCATTAATATATTTCGTTACTAATAAAATAAAAGCATATCATTTTACATTAATTACCAAGTTTTACATCTATTTATTGAATTTATGGGGTTTTACATGTGTAGGTATACCCGAAATCATGGTCTGCAATTTACATACCACTCGATAACGTGGGTATGTGGAACTTAAGAACAGAGTTTTGGGCACGACAATACCTCGGCCAACAATTTTATCTACGCGTTTACACCAACTCGGGATCAGTAAGAGACTAATTTCCGATCCCAAAGAATGCTCGTTTATGTGGAAAGGCGGCTGGCCGCCATACACGACCGCTGTGATTTCTCATTAAGGTGAGCTTAGAGATCTTATGTCAACTTAAGATAGAATTATCATGGGAGTTAAGATAAAGTATTTATAGTTATGGTGCCAAACAATTAGCACTATTACGAGATGTTGCTATCAATGTTTTTGACCTTATCTCAAGGTCACACTCTCTTTTAAGCACGGATATTCCTTTTTCTTTTCAATATTTGCTGTTGTAATTGGACAAAAGATTCTACATTATTGAAAGTGTTTGTTAAAAGTAGTAGAGTTTTTATCTTGCTCGATACCACGAAAAGATTGTTTTGTATTAACGAACAAAATATATGTTCAAAGATATTTCATTTTAAATATATTTTTGAATTCTCGTGCCAGAACTTTCAAATAAATATAATATGTTATCTTATATTAAAAAACAAAACATAGGTTCTAATATATTTACTATGAGAATCTTTAGTAAACTATTTGGACATAATAAGATGTGTAAGTTTATTGTAACCAACTATGTCATTTGAGTAAACATAAAATTAAAGAAGACTCTATTTCAAATGTTGTCACCACAAAGATTTACATGATGAATTAACCGATAGACGAGCGTTTTGTTACAATTAATGTATTGTGTGTTTTCTAGTAGACTAATCAATGTTCCTAATCAATCCAAGAAGCATCCAACATATGTGCCATAAAGCTATAACAATCTACAGATTCATCAATCTGCAATTAAGGTTTCAACAAATCGGTACTTGTTAATTTCCATTATGTTTAAGGAAATAGATGCTATAAATTCAGTTACTTGTGTACCTTTTTCTGTGTCGAACTACCACAACCATGTCCTGATTTGCTCGTGATTCTTCCAATGATCGGGTTAATCTGTGGGCTGTTCTTGACACTTGTACATAGCTCGTGTTGCATGGTCTAGAACACGAATCAAAGGATCAGAATGAGATAACTACTTTGTTAAAAAACAATATTCTTTTAAAACGCTAAGCATTATTGCTACATAATGTTTATAACGTACCGCTAGTAATTTCAATGTGTGTAGTGGCACAACACGGTCATCATGATCAGCGGTTAGCAACATAGTAGACGGATATTGAGTAGCCTCGATTGAAGAATCTTCCCATGGTCGTTTAACGTTATGTAGCGGTGAGTACCTAATAAAAGAATCATCATTTCATAACGAGTCAAATACATGGCAAAATCTGATTATTTGTAAAAAAAAGTATGATTGTAAAATCATCTGGCGCCCGATAATGAGAAATAACCACTCACTTGATTAAGTGGTGGAAATCGGCTTCTACATTCGAACAACCGAACTCAGGAACCCACGCATGACCTAAAGCATGGGAAATGTCATTTAAATTGGCGAAAAAACAATTAAACAAATGTATTACTTAGTGAAAACACACTGTGATTTGAGAATTATGTACTCACCAATGGTAAACATATGGTATCGTAGCATGTCCATAACCCCGGCATGAGCTAGTGCACAACCAAATAGGTCCGGTCTCTATCATAACAATAATATTGAATGTCATGTAAGTAGCAACCCATTGCATATATATGTAGTAAAATGGGCAGGTCAACTAAAAACAGGGCTGGCACGGGGAACAATTCGGGTTGGGTTGACCCACATAGAAATTATCTTATCTTATGTAACAAAATGATTTAGGAACCTATGAATGTTAAAAATATATCGAGTGATATCTCCTTATGGATTTTATAGTTGACCTATTAACAGAAAATCATAACCCAAACGGCCCTATTTTTAAGTATAGAAGTAGGCGGCAATTCCCAAAACATGACACAAACCAGATATGGGAATAATCATTTTTGGGTTTAGCCTAATAAGTGGCAATTGGGTTCGGGTTGGCTTGTTTATAAACGGGTCGACCTACAAACCTGTTTAGTTCTATGTAGTTTTTTTCTTACTTTTTGAAAAATGATATAAATACTATAAAATCATTTTTTTTATTGATTGGATTGAGATTTTGTTCCATTTTTTAAAATGAATTTGAGATGTTCATATTTGAGTCCAATTTTTAGTTTGACCCGCCAACCTACATTTAATCCGCTAACTCATTTGACCCACTAACCTGCTAAGTTATATGAACCGTATGAGTCGTGTCCGTGTTACTATGATAATTAAAATATGTCCATGTTAGAGTTTGGGTTGAGTGATTCCAACCCGCCAATTAATCAAAACCTAACCCAATTTTCACCCCTAAATTACAAGTCCAAGTTTTTGTCTTTGAAGAAAACAACACATACCTGATTGATGCAAGCACCAATGAGGATGCCACCATTGCTTCCACCTTCGATACATAGCTTGCTAGGGTTGGTGTAACCAGTCGAAACAAGGTACTCGGCAACCGATATGAAGTCATCAAAAGAATTCTGCTTGTTTGCAAGAGAACCGGCTCGATGCCATTCTTCTCCGTACTCCCCACCACCACGAATATTCGCAACACAAAAAACAACACCTAAATGTCGTGCCAAAACAACACGGGTAACGTTAAACGATGGTGTTAAACTAGCACCATATCCACCATATCCGTATAACAAACAAGGATGCGATCCATCTAAAACTATATCTTTCCTTGCAACAATAAATACGGGGACACGTGTTCCATCTTTACTATGCACAAATACCTGAAACATAAAAAAGTCAAAGATATACATTTAAAATCACTGGAAAGTTAAATGACACTAATATATAGAAAATGTCACTTTTAAAGAGGTATTAGTAACATAATGAGAAGTGTTACTATATTTGAATTATTAGTGACACTTTTAAATGTTTGCAGTGTGACACTTTCTCTATGTGTCATTAAACGACAATTTTACTGTACTGAGAGCTTGCGTAATTACCTGATTAACATCATACTCTGCTTGATTAAACCCCGAAACCACAATTTCGCGTAAAACCGTCAAATTTGGAACCCTAGTTTTCAAATCATACTGATAGACCACACCAGGGGTGATGAAACTACTAAGCTTGACGAAAAACACATTATCTTGCCGCCTTGCGCTAATGTAGTCAACACTGCCAATGTCAATAGGTAACGTGTGCAGCAAGTCACCACTCTCCAAATCTCGTATTTGTAAAACATGTTTACAATCACTCAGATAACTCACGATCATTTGATTTCCGTTTATAGTTAGAGCCGACTCAATCACGTCCTTTTCAGATTCTTGAACGATTTCAATCCAAATAGTCGGTTTCTTGAGGTCTACTCGAACTAACTTGTTTCTTGGAGCATTCTTGTTGGTCAAGAAAGTAAAAATGGTCTCATTATTCGCAATGGCTTCATAACTTGCCTCAAAATTGTCGATAACCCTCACGAAAGGGAGAATTCCTTTTCCTCTATGACCTTCGAGACCATTTGGTAATGTTGATAGATCACAACAATAGAATTTGTTGAGACGTACCGCGCCTTTACATATATTTAAAAGAAGATACTGCAAAAAACAAGAAAAGAGTAATTAAATTTCAACATACAAACCATACTAATGTCAGATAATGTGGATTTTTTTTCAAAATTAATATCAAACAAATTATCGGTTCTAATATGGTCTTAATTAAAAAGGTTTTCAAAAATATGATACGCGTATAAATTATTATTCATATCGTGCACGCTAAGTTGATATATTATTTTTTATTTACTCGTATAAATTAATCAGACAAATACGAGAATGCGTATTAGCATGAACACCTTTCCATCGTCCGCAACTCTCGCTTCAAGAATATGTGTCGGGTTTTCAAGATCATTCCAACATAATATGTCTTCAGATTGGTTGGTTCCTAAAAAATGATAGTAAAGTTGATGGTTATGGTTAACGTTCACTTCTGTGCCAGCATCCATGTTTTTGCTCGCCCTAAATAGAAAAAAATGATAATGTCACTAACGTTATGTTTATAAACTGTTAGAACAAAACACAGATCAACTTGATACTGATTCTGCAGTTGGTACTGACAATAATTAGTACTGATGGGGCAGAACATGTTACTACTGATGAAGTTGATACTGGTGTATACTATAACTAAGTTATTACTGATCATGCACAGATTGAAGATACTACTGATCAATAGTAGTTACTACTGACGTTGGTTTTGGACTTACTACTGATTACCAGAGTTACTACTGACGTTACATATTTACTACTGGTGAGTGGTATTACTACTGGTATACGTTTTGGAAGCATATCAAGTCCGAGATCTTCGCAGAGATAGTTATAGAATGTAATTAAATGTATATCTTTTATTATTCGATGTAAAGCAAGTCCTAGAATAACTAGGGTAAATAGTTTAGCTTCAAGGACTATTATAAATAGTTCCTTACGAATTGTAAACGTACGTGTGTATTGTTAACTCAATAATATACATTGAAGCTTTTTGTGAAACTGTGTTCTTAATACTTTCGCATATTATTTACAGTTCATTGTTCTTAATTACATTGATATAGTGTTGATCCGCTGCAACTTCTATATTCAATTAGATCTAAAGTGTTTATTAACTTCTCTATAGTTAATCGATCCTGACAAGTGGTATCAGAGCTTATTGGTTCTAGATCTACTATTTGTTAAGAACAACAAAAAGTTTTAATCTTTAAAACACACACATTGTTAATCATGACGGATAACAATGAAAGCACTCAGGCCAATAAAATCCCTATACTCACTCCCAATAACTTTGGGATGTGGAAGAATCGTATTAAGCAATACATGCTTATTACAGATTATTCCATGTGGGAAGTTGTCCTTGAAGGAAACAAAACTGGTCCTGGTCAAGCAAGCAGCTCTGCAACTGAGGCAGACAAACTTAAGTGTGAGAATGAAAGAAGGACAAGGGAATCGAACTCAAAGCTCTAAGCACTCTCCTACTGGCCATTCCTAACGATTATCAACATCTCTTTGTTGAGTATGATGATGCAAAGGTGCTATGGGAAGCACTGGAGAAGAGATTCGTTGGGACCAAGAGCACCAAGAGGAACATGAAGTATGTTCTCAAACAAGACTTTGAAAACTTCAAAGGAAAACCCAATGAAACACTCACTCAAGTGTTTGACATATTCAACAAGCTAATTGGTGAACTTAACCAGGTTGGGGTTAAGATGGATCAAGAAGATGTCAACATGAAGTTCCTAAGATCTCTTAGTGAAGAATGGGCCATGTATACTGTGGTATATAGACAAAGAGATGCTCTAGAAGAAAAAGAGTTGGATGAACTCTACAATGATCTCAGAGTATTTGAAACTGAGGTAAACCAAAAGAACCCTTCTATTTCTTCTAATAATGCTGCATTTGTCTCTAGTACAGGTCAAGGTCAGGAAACCTTCACAGGAAAGGCTGCAGATTCTGAGGATGCTGCAAGAGAATCCTTCTTCACTAGTCATGTGCATACTGCATTGATTAGTGATGACTTGGAACAATTAAACCCAGATGATCTTGAGGAGATAGATCTTAAATGGCAGATGGCTATACTGAGCCTAAGGACAAAAAGATTCTTAGAGAGAACTGGTAGGACAAGCCTCAACTTCTCTATAGTTAATCGATCCTGACATAAACTATAGTTTAAGCAGAAAAAACTATACCAAGACATCATAAATAACTAGCGGATACTCGTACAAAACAACAGATATTATTAATATTTCAGTTATAAGCAATTGAATTTGGTTTCGTAAATATTCATCGGTTCAAGTTACACGTTTTACAAAATTTCAGTTCGTGTTATGTAATTTCACAATTATACCAAGTACAGTGTTATTGTAGGAAATTAAATTAAATTATTTTTTAAATATTTACTATTTGTGGAATGTGTAATTTATAAATAAGGTCAATATATATTATATAATTTGTAAAAAATAATCTTTTTACGTATACTTGTTATTTTGAATTTAAATTGTATAATTAATTTAGTACTAAAAAATATTTTAAATTCCGATTTTATAAACGGAGAAAACTAAATGATTTATATATCAATAGATATTAACAAAATTAATTACTTGGGAGCAGGGAATCGACAATAGAAAAAACCCTTTGTGTCGTGAGTCCAACTAATCGATGTAAATTTCACCTGCAAAATATTTCAAAATCCCATGAGAGATATGGAGAAGATTACAATATTAATTCGCTACAAGATGAATTTTATTACTGACATGCAGAAAAAGTCGCTTAAAGTACTAAAGGTTTAAAAGATGTTAGTAAAAGTAAAAAATCAGTCACAGTATCCACACATAAAAAGCTATAACATATAACCTGTCAGTAAAAGCTACTCCCTCCGTCCCACAAAAAACTTCCCATTTCATCACATATTTTTGTCCCACAAAAAACTTCCCATTTCACATTTGATGGGCTCCACATAATAAAATACTATTATTATTAATAACCACACCACTAACTATCCAATAACTATCTTTCTCTCTCCAAACAAATCTTATATTTTAATCAAAATTATTACCAATGACCCCACCACTAACTATCACCTTAAATCTTGTACCCAAATGAAATGGGAAGTTTTTTGTGGGACAGAGGGAGTATAATATAATGACGTTGTTCATTATGTCACTAAAATCACTATTAGTCTTTCACTAAAAGCACTTTCGTTGTATTTTTAATTTTTTTTGTAAATGGTGTTTTTTAATCTAATATAGTACTTGGGTCGTTTTTTTATATATAAACGGTTTCTTTTTATAAAATAATGTGTAATGCTGTGAATATATGTTAGTTTATATTTTTGTTAATAAACAATTGTTGATAAACGAAAGTAATCTTAAAACCTTACCCATGAAAGTTTGTCTGGCTCAATGGTCTTGTCATCTACCCGCATAACTTGTAGGGTTAACCAATCACTTCCACTCGAGCTCAAGCCATAAGCTAAGTATTTTGCATCATGGCTAATCTCAAAAACTCGTAACGCCACTGTCCCGTCTTTGCTTAGTCCATTTGGATCGAGCAATACCTCCCCTTCTTCATCCAAACTATCCTGAAAATCACAATAAAAAATATAAGTAGAAATTCATGAAAACAATGTAACTAAAATGGTTCGGTTCTTTTTTCTTTTCTTTTTTATTTCTCGGTTACAATTCTGGTCTGGTTTTGGAGCCGAACACATCCCTAATTCAAACATTGAATAATTTAATTTAATACCTGCATATAGAGAATTGGATGAGGACGGAGACCCGGATTATGGAAATAGAAATACTTATTTCCTTTCTGGAATGGACATCCATAGCGAGGGTAGTCAAACGATCTGGTCAACTTCTCGCCAAGTCTTTCTCTGAAATCGCAATTTTTAAACACTGATTCCGACAATGTTTTCTGTTTTTCCACATATTCTTTCACCTCATCGGAATCCGGATCTTCAAGCCTATATTCATAATTGAGACATAATTTAATAAAGTTGTTCTGTTAACTTAATGTAAAAAAAAAAAAAAAAGAATCGTCACATGTTTGACTTTGAAATAGTTAAAACCAGAACCAACCGTAACAGAACCAAAAAACCAAAATTCAGAAAAGAAAAAGAAAAAAGAAAAATTGAACTTAAGCCGTAACCGAATTGGAAGCGAAATCCGTGTTGGACCCGATTTTTGGTTTTCCGGCCATGTGCTCACTTTTTTTTGTCTTTTCCGGTTTTTGGTTTATTGGTTCCAATCCGGTTGTTTCTAGTTTTTTCGGTTCTAGAACCCGAGTTTGACAACTTCGAATCTAACTCAGTATATATTTTATGCTGACAATTTTGGTTCTAACTCAATATTTATTTAACGTTGACAATTTCGAGTCTAATTATTTCAGTTTGGTTCTGTTTTTGTAGTTTACGGTTTTCAAAACCGAACACATCCCTAGTATATATAGTGTTTAGGTTGTAATCAAGTTTCTCAAGCTTATTAAAGTATATACGTAGTTGGAAATAAAAGCTATATAAATTCTTTTTTCCCCCTTAAATGCACGTAAAAGGAAAATAAATAAAGATCTAACAAATACTACCCAATAAAAATACTCAGAAATTTAAGAGCGTAAGAGAACTTAGAAACCGTCTAGTTAATGTTTTTTGCTGTTCACTTAACAACATACTTTTCAAATAAAACGTAATAAAGTGGTTCCAAAATTGAAGTATAAACAAAAATATAAAGCAAATATAAGACAGAGTAGAGTTACCATCGATAGGGGTCAGAAATTGCAACACCATGGTAGCTATCAACCACGGTTTCATCTCGACGAGCATCTGGGTATTGCAATGGTTTCCTCATGAGACATTCCGAGCCCATGTTCGACAAATGTTGGGGGGCGGCTAGGGGTTAGATGTATGGTTTGAAGAAGTTTCTTTGTTTTCTCATCTCATTTATATAAGCAATTAAGTACGGAATCAAGAGGTGGAATTTTATATTTAAGGAATGTTGACACTTCGTGTAATTATGTCTTCATTTGTGTTTTGGAAAATATTCTCTTTCCTGCGGAACATTTATGGCACATATACGTTTAATTAATTGTCTCAAACGATCAATCTAATTTTGGCAAGGCTTTAAATAAATATTTTGTAATGCGAGTATAATTTTGTAAATAAATTATAATTATACATATATAATTATACAAAGATGAAAAAATATATAATTATAAATTTAACATAATTCATGAATATTTTTCTTTATATTCAGCATATCCAATTATTCTTATAACTAACTATATATATATATATATATATATATATATATATATATATATATATATATGTGTGTGTGTGTGTGTTTCATATAGCTCAGTTGTTTGAATACACTTAAAAAACATAACTTATTATGGGTAAAATGATAGTCAGGTTGGACCTCAAAATACACACACCTTACGCCAGGAGCCTTGGACCATGATGTGGCGGCATGGTCAAGCTTTGAGCGTTAGCATATCATGACGGAAGTCAAAGCATGATTTTATCACATATAAGTTTACTAAATGTAGTAATCTTATAATCCGGCACATATAAGTTTATACATTAACATGAAACTCTACTTTTAAAATTAACTTTAATTCATGCAATTTATTTTTTTAAGGAAAAAGTTTATAAGTTCACGTATCATTAAAGTATAAAAATTTAATTCCTCAATCATTTGATTTATAAGGAAAAAATGAACTTGAAAAAGAAAAAAAAAATTAAATCTCTACTCCTTTGTTAATCATTTTGGGGATAGGGTTAATTTTGTCCTTACATTAATTTAAGCAAACTATAAATTCTCCCAAACTACCATGTTCCTCTTTTCGTCTCCTCAACCGATACTATTCTCCCACCATCTTCCCCCAGTTTCGTTCAATCGAAGCTGTTTACACCATTTACTCTGACTCCAAATTGTCATTCGGTATTTGCGTATTGTTCAATATTCAATTCAATCCTTACTTGGAAGAATAAGAAGAGACTCCTCTCTTATTCCACGTGTCCACTCAATTTGGGTTTCATATCCACACCAATAGGTATAACCATTTGATTTTCTATTTAAACCACAAAGAAGAAGAAGAAGAAAACTGATGCATTCACTAAAGTTGGCATCTTATTGCACTTTGGTAAAAATATTGACTAAAATTGATATTACCACTACTAAAAGACGTAACTCGGTAAAGTTGTATAATTTGGTATTCTTTTCAATATCGCCACTAAGTTGTATAATTGATAATTACATGTTCAATGTAACCTTTATTAAACTGTTTTATATTTTAATTTATGTAGCCAACAAGGTATAAACATTTTTTTATAAATTAAACATTTTTTTTTCTATTATTGTCATAGAAGTCATAAAGTAAACAATTTTTTAGAGTTACCTTATTTGTTTATTAATCTCAAGTAATATCAATACATTAGTTGTAAAATACTTTACATTATATTTTACCTTATTTACTATACTGCATTTTTAAAATTATAAATGGGTTACTTTTTTAAGATTACACGTTGACAAATGTTAACATAAACCTATATGCTATATACATGTGTACTTTTTGATCTCCTTATAAACGGAATAAACATTAGAAGCAATATTTTAATAATATTTTTATGAATAGTACATTTTAAATGGTGATTGTATTATAAGGGTAATAATTTGTCCGATGAAATGCTTATTTGGTTTAGTGCACTTTTGTATTGTTGGAATTTCTCATTTTCTCTAATAACCATGCATTTCTCTTCCCTGCATTCAAATCTATGCATGCTGGAACAACTCCTGTTAAAATTTTTAGAAATAAAGTTTTTTGATGCTTAGATCTCATGACCATGATTTGTGCTTATAATTTTAACCCTCTTACTAACAAAATATGTTTGGTTATTGTAAAATAAATTACAATTCATGAATCAATTATATCTTGATCATGAGTTATTATTCGGTTTCTAGGATTTCTAGGATTTGGTGTTAACATCTCGGACGGCACATTCAACTTACAACCGAACTCATAAGACACAAACGAATAATTGGAACCCGAATCAAATAAAATATGAGTTGGCAAGGAGTTAATGAATAGAGTACCTGACACCACATCGTGTGCCTCCTTCGCCTCCTCCCGAGTGAGTTGGAAGCATCGTCCCTTCACCTTATCCGGCTCCACTCTCTTTTGAGCCGTGGATACCATTGACTCGGTCCCCTTCTTCGGGCACACATTGCTATAATGCCTTTTTTCGTGGCATGAGTAGCACTCCACATCGGCCGACAACTTGGCCTTACAATCCCGGGCTAGATGCCCCATCTTGCCACAACTATAGCAAGCTTTTGACTCTCCTCGGCATACGCCGGTATGATTCTTCCCGCACTTCTTGTACGAGGCAACACTTCCTTGTTTAGAGAAGCTCGAAGTGAACTTCCCTTTCTTGAACGAACTAGAGCCGCTCTCGGCCTTCCTCTTCTCGCCCACATGGGCCCTCTCGGCAACCCTTGCCTCATTAACCTCCTCAACACCCCGGGCGGCACTAATGGCCTCATTAAGTGTGACCGCCCTCCTAACCTCCAATTGGTAGTCCCACGGTAACCCACTAGCATACCGGACCACCCTCAACCTCTCATCCGAGTAGGTTTTAGCAACAAACGGGAGTAATCCCGTGAACTCCCTCGAGTATTCCTCGATCGACATATCACCCTTCTTAAGGGTCACGAATTTCTCGTGCATCTTCTCCAAATCCCTTTCGGGACAAAACTTGTTTTTCAACCTCGTGGTAAACTCATCCCACGACATCACCTCAATCACCTCCCTCCCGAGGGTTTCATACACGATATCCCACCAAACCATAGCATCTTCTTTTAACAATTGTGACGCATACGTCACCATATCGGCCTTCTTGCACTTACTACTACCGATGACCCGCTCGGTCTCTCGGATCCACCTCATGGTTACTTTCGGGTCCGAACTACCCGTATACACATTTGGCTTACAAGCCATGAAGGATTTAAACGAACAACCTTCTTTCACATTGGGCTTTGCCCTACCATCACTTTGGCCACCCGTGGAGGATTTCCCTTCACCGGTACCACTACCCCCGGTTCTCTCATCCGATCTAGCCTCGGATTCGCGGTCTCCACCCGACCTCTCACGGTCCCCAATAATTCGGTGCACTTCCTCGGCTACCGTCCCTTTGATTTGATCAATAATAGTTTGGAGATCCGCCATGGTTACCGGAGTCTTATTAGCTCCGACCTCTGATTCATCAACTCGCTGCATCGACGGTTGACTTTCTTGTTCAACCACCCTCTCGACATGAGGTATTTCTTCTTTCCGGTATTCCGGGGCTTTCCCATTTCTACGAGTATTCACCATTTCTTTCGATCAGGACTATACGAAAGACATTAAACATTTAGTACCTAATGTACAATCCATTAGTCGCATAAGACTCAATATCCATAATCATATCAACTTTCATAGGTCCCCTAGGTTCAACCCTAAACTTAACATAAAGTCTCAAGGTCAACATATAATCTCAAGGAATCTTACATTCCTAATGCTATAGTCTAAGACTAGTTTGGTCATCTAACCTAATTCACTTAAACCTGGCTCTGATACCAAGTTATAACACCTCAAATTTTAATACAAAACATTTGCCCAAAATATATCATTTTTCATAAATAGAAGAACTGTTCCAAAATATGGATTTACAAAACCTTTGGTATGAAAATCAGAGTATAAAGTTTGGTGTTACAAAATAGATCAAAACCAAAGCTAAGCATAAATCCAATCTAAGGTTCTTCTACTCTAGGCCCCGCATCTCTATCCATGCGTACCTAAACCTTCGATCCCGAACCCGAGTACATAGCAAAACAAACAAGGAGTACGTGAGACAAAAACGTCTCGTGAGCTACATGGGTTTAGACCCAATAATAATAATAACCATAAGACATATAAACAAACATGTAAGTAAATCGTCCATCTATCTAGTCACCCTATTGTGACTCTAATACATTGCTTTCCTAGCAATCATATCTAGTTACCGGGTTGCCCCCGAACTAACTAGAACCACATTGACTTATTAACCGAAATCCATCGCCATTAATAAGCCTCAAGATACCGGCAAGAGGGATTCGCCCAATCTACCGATACCTGCCTTACTCGCCGGACTACCTCCAGTTAGCAAGACTACTACCGTGGTTGAGTCGATGGAAATCCACCCAACCGCCCCTCACACCACACCTCATGACCGGGGGTCCCCCGCATCATCACATCATCTCAACGTATCATAACTCAGTGGTTATGTCAATCTAGCTCTCGACTATCACGTATATCATCAAACAAGTTAGTTCAATACTATCATCGGTATAACTAACTATCGACTACTAGTCTACACAATTAAGCAAATAGACCACAACTCAAGTAATAAAAATGTATTTCATAGGCTATGTACTCAGTAAATTTCCACACGTACTCACCTTAGCAAATAATGCTCCAACCGTAATCTTTCCGCCGGTTTCCTTGCTTCACAATTCGGTCAACTTTCCAAGACTTCACCGAATGCCTAATACAATAATCATAAGATGTTCAACATCACATACTACCAATAATGTATCCATTTATCACTAGATACCATCAACTAATACTTTCCCCCAATTATGGTGATTTTACCAAACCCTAGGTTTAACCAACCCTTAAGATTCTTACAAATCATCATCATACACTTGTTTCCTTTGTTAATATTGTAACACCACAATCTTAGAGCCATTTTTTTTTAATATGCATACGGAAGCGATTTTAGAAAAACTATAAACCCTATTTATTACATATTATAAAGGCCATTTACATATTAACCAAAATATATAAAACGTTTAAAGGTGTTACTAAAAACAGGCTCGATCCGGTTTACAAAATCAGAGTACGGTCAGACTTCCAAAACCCGACTCTAGTCAAGCCAAATCCACAACCTGAAAAGAGTCAACAAATGAGGGATTAGCACAAAGCTAAGTGAATAGAAATAAACATCAATCTGTATAACCACAACAAATTAGAAATCAAGAGAAATCAATAGGGAAAATCCGTCCAAACTTCCACAAGCAATTGGACGTTATGAGAGGATCGGCGGTCGGGCGAGGACCTTCGACTGTTGTCGGCCCAACAGTCAACCGATGGCTCCTTTACTTATTAGCACGGTACTCACCCCTGACGGAACACATTCGTAGGAGTCCGAGCACCTCATCTAATAGTAACGAAGCGTAGCCGAAAACCACCATAGCTAACCTCTAAAAAGCATGTGCACATACTACCATTAACAATCCCACAATTAATGGTACCACTGGAAAATCAATGAAAACCAAGAAAAATGAATTTTCCCAAATCAACCAAGAAATCTGCTCATGACCAAGTTCGCGTCGTGAACTTCTTCACGACCAAGACCCCATTTCTCTGACCCGAGTTACCGATCGCGAACACAAGTTCGCGACGCGAACTCCCCCAGATACCAAATCCTGCACTTTTTTCCTCAAAACTCCACCATTCCCTAATTTTGTACATCACACAAGAAAGAAGGTTAAGTCCACTCACCTTAGCTTCCCTTGTGAAGAACTCAGTAGTCTTATATCACTGAGTTTCTTTTCCTTTTCATGTAACAAAACGAATATCGAATTAGTTACCCGAAATCATTAACTTTGCAACAAGTACAAATTATAAGTCAAACCATTATATGTGTACAACCAATTGACAACTTAACACTTGCATTTCAAAACATATTAATTGACAATGTCTAGAATTCCATTAAGTCACTTCCAAGCAATTCATCATGCATTTTTATCCAAGTTGCACATAATCGGCCCAAACGGGTCGGGACACTTAATCAAGTCAAACTTGCAATTTACTAATACCACATTGTCAAGTTTTCCATTTATCACTAATTTAAGTTATTGACATACTACTTGCATCCATATACAAGCTTAACTAACTTTGAATTTATTTAAGTCAAATTGCACAATTTAACAACCAAACGGGTCAAGACCGAATTATTGAATCAACCATATCTTCTACTTCTACAACATGTTAAGCACTTACAAATCACCAATCTATATATAGCTTACCATGTTATTTCCATTCTTAGGCAAATTCAAGCTGTAATAAAATACATTTAACCAACTTTCACTTTATATACCCGAACGGGTCAAATCCGAATATTTTAACTTCAACACTTTCAAGCACAACTATAAATGCTATAATTATACCATTTAACAATTAATAACTAACTAGTTATTTTAACAAGATCAACCTCCATCCTAGACCAATATTAACCACCAATTTCACTAGTTCATGAAATCTCCCAATAACCATCCAAACACTACCCAAGCTCCATCATTTAGCACACATTCATTACAACTAACAAGTCATAACCAATTAAACAATTCATCAAGTTCATGACAACCAAAAACCCAAGTATTTTACTTCTAAAATTCATAGTTCATCTTTTCGCCCAAATAGCCAAACACTAGTTAGTTTACTTCTCAAAACCCACCAATACTTGGTTTTAAACATACATAACTTACCAAACATGTTTTCTTAACATTATAAACAACAACAACCATTAAAACATCAAGAAATCCAAGGTTTGACAAAACCCATCTTCTTCAAACCTCCATTAATGGAGTTTGAAGGTGAGCTTCACCAAAACCTTGCTTCTTCCACCAAATAATCACACACTACATGTAAAAGCTTGCATACACATGTAATAAAATATCTATAACAAGATTCACTAACAAATCACCAAGAATCACAAACCCTAACTTCAACAAAACATGAACTTCAAGAACAAGCAAAGGAGGAATTAAAGCTTACCCAAAAACTTGCACAAAATCGAGATCTAAGCAACCAAGGAAGAGATTTGAGCTAGGATCTTCAAGAAATCACCAAAAATAGAGCAAGGGTTCATGGGTGGGGGTTTGGGACGAGCTAGAGAGAGAGAGAGAGTGCAGAGAAAATGACTAACATTATCCCCTCATCTCTAACTTATATGATTTTACAAAAGGGAAAGCTTATTTCATTTAAAATCTGGCAGACTCGCGCGGGCGCGTCGGGGGGTTGCGCGGCCGCGTCAAACATTCTGGAATTTGGGCAACTTACTGATGCATCCCACGCGGGCGCGTCAAAACTCACGCGGGCGCGCGGACCTGACGAAATTCTTCTCCAACTCCATTCACGCGGGCGCGTCAACTTTTCACGCGGGCGCGCAGACTTGACTGTAACACTTTGTGGATTATGACAAATTCATTCACGCGGGCATGAGGAAAACTCACGCGGCCGCGTCAGCATAAAGTCACATAATTAATTTAAACATTTTAGTAATTACATATTTTAACCCCATGGTTAAAATATCACATTAAGGTAATTAACTAAGCAAATAATTTCGCATTTATTCAATTAAATATTTATCACTTACCAATTATTAATAAAACTACTAGGCCGGTTTTAGGATGTTACAACTCTCCCCTCCTTAAAAGGATTCCGTCCTCGGAATCCAACAACAATATTCAATTAACAAGAATTCATCACAATAAGTCTACGGGTCTATTCCAACCAATTTCATAATATGTTCCCGCAAAACATCGTCATTTCAATTAACAATCAATTCATTTCTTTAGTCTATACACATTCATATTAATCTCAATACTCATATAGCAATCACCATTCATGGTTCAGTTAGCACTCCACATGACGTAAAAAGATAATCAACTAGCATAAGTTGCAATATAATTTCCATATATCTGGTCGTGATCATTATTTCAAGTCTCAAATACCTACTTGTTTTTCTTTATTCTAACAAAATTTGCAATCTTGCACAGTTTAACTCGTTAAACGACCCGCAATTTTAAGAATTTATAATCAAAATTTCCGGTCTTAATCAATTAATTTCGAAAAATACACTTTCATGAGAAAAAGTCACATCAATTTTGCATACTAAGCAAAAATGGGTCAAAATCGAGCAATTCATCGTGACACTTATCAAAATCCTTAGTTAATCATACTTCTAACAATCATATACTATTTCATGCATAGTTGACCATATTATAAAGATGTCAAGATTCTACAAAGTCAAGTTGCACATTTTGACGAAACTAGTCAAGGTTACACAATTCAAGTCTAAACCACATATCTCATTACAAACATGTCAATATACATAACAATATCTTTTATACTCAATTAGTCATACTCACGACTTTTCAACCTCTACGAAGGTCAAAGTCACTAATCAATTAGGCATTTATCAAATTTTTAACACCTTATGGCCAAACAGATCAAACAAGTCTTAAAGACAAAATTGTTTTACTACTTCCATAACATGTTAAACTATTTACCAAAACCAACTCATGCAATTATCAGACGATTATCATCAAAATCAAGGTCTAGCAACTAAAAATAATTGCATCCAACCAAGTCTTGACGCTAGCTACCTTTAACGGTCAACATTGGGAAATTTATCGTAACAATTCCAACATACAACTAACGGTTCATTAAACATGTCAAACTCATGTTAGGGCCCTTTCAATTTAATGTCCACTTTTACTTAGACTCAAGTCAACCAATTACCATACAACTAGTTCTTGACTCTTACTTATTAAACATCCAAATAGCAAGATAATTTCATTAATTCAATTCGCAATTAAGCATAAACAACTTCTATCATTTCTGTCATGATATTTGATCTGGAAACATATCTCTTAAGACATAAAAGCTCAAAATCTCAATTCGACAACTTTTTATTACAATCAATAAAACATCATCATCACTTTGAGTAATTTTTTTAAAATTAGCAATTTAAACTATGATCAATTTTATCAACATAAATCATTTCAATACAATCCTTAAATCTAAACATAGATTTAAGTATAAATCACAATTTCAACACTTTTCTCAAATAATTTCATAATCAATGCAATCACTTACAACCTCTTTTCTCTTCAATTATTACTATCACACGTCAACTCAAAATAGTCTACACATACAGTTCATTAGTCACTTTTCAGACTCCAAATTCAAAATAGGAAACCAATCAGGATTGCATCATAAACATTTCAGGCCATTCAAATAATTATCACTGACTATCTGTCACGATTACTGTCTATAACAAAAGCAAGCATCAATTTATTCACATTGGACAGACATTTCCGATTTTCACCATACAAGTCACTACATGTGACCCGACGGGTCACAACAAAAGTTTCAACTTTTTCACATAACAAACACTAGTCCTACTTGGACTATTCAATTCACGTATACAATTCCTTCCATTTTAAATACAAGCATCACATTCAAGAAGTCTACAATAAATACTATTATACTCAATTTGATCCATGGTCACATATGTTGTGACCGAAACCGACATACAACCGATTCTCTTCGCTTCTCCTAAAGTGAAGGAACAAACAAACAGTTACAATCAACTTATCACCAATTTGCACAATACGGAAACACAAGCAACTTTAACCACCGAGACACTATGTGTGTCCAGACAAACCAGAAAAGATTCAATCGTTTAAAACATTATTTGTAACACCGCAAAATTAAAGCCGATTTTTTTTAATTAATTAAGTAACGGAAGCGTAATATTCAAACCATATTAAGTTAAGTCATTTTAGAAAATACAACTTCAAATCTAATGTTAATCAAAACGATTTAACGTGTTACTATAAAACGGCTCGAATACAAAATACTATCAGAGCAACCATTGGTCAACCATTCCTAACGAGCACCCCTTGACCCGCCCATCAACCGAACCTGCAAAAGAGTCAACGAGGGAGGGATTAGCTAACAGCTAAGTGAATGAACTTAATCAAACAATATATAATAGAACAACCGATATAAATTCACACTTTCTACAACTGATATAAATTCACACTTTCTAACACAATAACCGCAACCACACAAATGGTAACCACAACTTCTAAGGTCTACTCAGTTATCCTAGAGGACCGGCGGCCCCGTCGAACCACAACCCTTTTGCTACAAGGTTTACCGGAAGCCCGAAGCTACTTGGCATAGTATTAAGTCCCCTTATACAACGAATAAAAAAGAAGTCTTAATACTATCGCCAATAGCTAACGATGCCCAGCCCCTAACCACCGGCTGTCCCCTAATCTCAATAACCAGCCCCTATCCAGCAGGCTGACCCTAATCTCAATAACCAGCCCCTATCCAGCAGGCTGACCCTAATCTCAATAACCAGCCCCTATCCAGCAGGCTGTCTCTAATCTTAATCTATGTGCACCTATCCACTTACTCAAAACTACCACAATCAACTAGGCATCAAAGAAGAAACCATAAAAATCACAACAAAATTATGCATCAAGCAAAGTTCGCGTCGCGAACTAAAGATCGCGTCGCGAACTCCCGACGCTATCTTTTCCTCGAACGCTATTTCGGTTTTCTGTTCGAGCCGGAAACAACTTCGCGTCGCGAACCCGAGGTTCGCGTCGCGATCTGCTACAGACAGTCAAAATCCTGCATTTTTCCACAAGTATGCAATTTCTACCCAAATTGTACACATATAGATTGAAGGCTAAATCCACTCACCTTAGCACCGCAATCCGTCCAAACTCAGTTGTCTTATATCACTGAGTTTGCTCCCCAATTCCTGTACAAAATGAATACCGAATTAGTAATCCGAATTTATCAATTGATCGCAAAAGCAATACAAAACTAATACCGACATTTAGCATGAATGTAATGACTACCTTACTTGCTTACTACCAAAGTTGCAATTAAAAATTCTTAAGACATTCCCAAGTCAAAACCCACAACAATCACATTTAGTCACTTTTACATATTCTGCAACCAAACGGGTCAAAAACCCGAAATTAATGATACTACTTTAATGTACACAACTAACATTGCTATAGTTATACAATAAGCATTTCCTACTAATTAATCATTGTCAATAAAAGTCAACTACAATTTTGACCAAAGTCAACATCTCACAATTTAGTCTACTTTAACCAAAGTTCACCTAAATAAGTCAAAATCGCATAATCAAGTCAAGACTACAATCTATCATTCCCAACATGTCAAAGTGCACATAATAAATCATTCACATGATTACTAGTCAAACTACAAGCATGCCAAACAATTACCAAGTCAAAAGTTATATATTACCAATTTGACAGATAATACACAAACGGTTCAAGACTTGCAATTCAATTCCGACATCTCCTACTTCATGGTTAACAATTCTATAAATTCACAATTAGCATATAAAGAGTTCCAAAGTCAAGTCATGTACCATAAAAGACACTTTAGTCCAATTCTAGCATACAAGGCTCAAACGGGTCAAAACCGAACAATTTATCATAAGACTCCCCAAATCCTTAACCAATACATCAATTAACATCTAAACATCATTTTATGCATAAGTTAATATTTTAAAATAAAGTCAAACTACAGATTTGACCAAAACTCACAATTCCCAAATTTGACTACTTATTCTTTTAAACAGGTCAAAACTACTTAATTCGATACAAGGTTACCAATTACATCTTCAAACATGTCTAGATACATATAACAACTTTTAATATGACTAAATAGTTATTCCGTATTAATATCAAACTTCATATTGACTAGTTACCCTAGAAACACCCAAAATTTTCAATATATGTTTGACCCAAAAAAACACCTCCGACCACCTCTTACTAACTCAATAATCTGAGTACTTTTCTGACCATATTAGTTCATGAAAATATGATATAATTAAATTAGACTCTTAGACCTTTAAAACGACTGGTTACACGCCCAAAACGGAGTTACGGTTGATTTTATATGATTTTTACAAAATCACCAAAATTCTGAGAAAAAGCTGTCCAAATTTTACATACGGACATTTTCAACAAAAATCATCCAAACACTATGATCATCATCTAACTTTCACCAATTTAACCCACAATTAGATGTAAACAACTAATATCAATTCTAATATGATATTTAACCCAAATAAACATATAAAACACCAAAACTTCATAAATTCAAGAACTAGTTTTATTAATCCATCTTCTTCACTTTACTAACCATGGTGATTTCTTACACATTGATCAATTCAAGACTCTAGTCAAGTTATTAACATGATATAATCACTACTAAACATTAGAAACATAAATGATTCATCAATTTCACAAATTTAACAAAATCCATAAAAGTCATCTTCTTCAAGCTCACCTACAATGGTGATTTGTGGAACTCCCACCAAATCAAACTTACATCTAACAATTAAACATGTGTTTCACCTAACAAAGACATAAGAGCATAAGAGATTGATCAATTTCACATTTCAAGTAATAATTAGACAAATATCCCAACCCTAGTTTAGCTTTTTATCAAGAACCATAAACCCTAACCTTAAGAGGAGAATTCTTACCATATACTAGCTTCAAAAACGAGATTAAATCTGGGATTGAGAGGGTATTGAACTGATTTGATGAAGAAGAAGAAAGCATGCAAATATTTGGTGGTGGCGGTGTGTGCTACGATCAAAGAGGGAGAAGAGATGGATATTTTATCTAATTTGACACATACACACACTCAAGACACGTGCACATATATGGGAAGGGTAAGTTTCATTTAAACACAGTGTAAAATACCTGTTATCTAATTATACACAGATTAATTTTAAGGCCTAAGCGAACTCTGATTTATACAATGAAAATATATACGGAACCTTGGTTAAAAAGGGAATCTAGATATATAAATATCACTAATTAAACAAAACATTTCAGTTTTTCACTAATTTTAACCTCTTGGTTAAAATACAATTAAATCAATTAAAATTAAATATTAAATAATAAATTATTATTTACCAAAAGTAATAAAATAATAGGCCGGATCTCGGGATGTTACATTATTCATAACTTTGATTAAACTAGACTAATCCATACATCATAACACACTAATCTTAGTCCAAGTTTCAATAAAAGGGACATGTAAGCATGCATCACTTATATCTACACAACTCCCGACACATATGAGGTGTCCCAAATCAAAAAGCAATCAATTATTCTAATTCAAGTGACCTAACACACCGAAGGTAAACAGTTCAGTTCATCACAACATTTCACAAATCTTAATTAAGCAATTTACTTCAATTCAATTAACATACATATAAATATATAGATTGTCAAATACATACCTGTGATATCATCATCAGTGGAGGTGGTATCTTGGACAATCATCTGAAATGACCTACCCTCGGGTGGAGGGTGATTCTTCCTCTTCTGGCCCGTTGAAGATAACGATCCACTAATCGACCCCGACCCTGAACCCAATTTCCTCACTGAAGGACAAGCACCGGCCCTGATAATTTTCGTGTAGCATATATCACCCGATATTTATCATCACAACCGCAAGCATCTAAAGTTCTCTCCATTTCCCTCAACCAGTTCATTGTGACATTGGGGTCTCTACTTCCACTAAATTCAGGGGTTTTACAATCTAGGAATTGTTTGAAGGTGCAAGTCGGTTTCATACCTAATGGATAAGGTTGGTTCGTGAATTGATATTGAGGTATACCTTGACTTGGGTTAACATAGTAGTATTGTGGCTGTGACGTTACATGATGAGGTTCGGATGAGGTTGACATCAAGGGAACCGTCATTGTAAAGGCTGGAGTTGTGGGAATTTGCATGGTAGGGGCGGATAATATAGGGGTAAACATGTGAGGGATGTTTGGTGGTTGGTTATTCTGATTCTGATTCATGCTATCCACAAGATTTTGGAGGTGTTCCAATCGACTTTCCATTCTCAAAATATAATCTTCTCTGTCTGCATTTGCATTTCTAGATGTACCAATGATTTCCGGTTCGGGGTTCGACGGGATTACCAACGGGTTGGGATCGTTATCGGCCATACCTGTGACAAACACAACATCTCACAAACACTTAGTTTAATCCGTTAGTACCTATCATACTAACTACTACTAAACCACAATTCATATTCACTCTACTAATCCACTCCAAAATTAAGGAAGTTTGACCAAGTCGAGACAAGATTTGGGAATGGTACACCTAAATGTGCAACCATCGCCAAACCGAGGCTCTGATACCAAATTGTAACACCACAATCTTAGAGCCATTTTTTTTTTTAATATGCATACGGAAGCGATTTTAGAAAAACTATAAACCCTATTTATTACATATTATAAAGGCCATTTACATATTAACCAAAATATATAAAACGTTTAAAGGTGTTACTAAAAACAGGCTCGATCCGGTTTACAAAATCAGAGTACGGTCAGACTTCCAAAACCCGACTCTAGTCAAGCCAAATCCACAACCTGAAAAGAGTCAACAAATGAGGGATTAGCACAAAGCTAAGTGAATAGAAATAAACATCAATCTGCATAACCACAACAAATTAGAAATCAAGAGAAATCAATAGGGAAAATCCGTCCAAACTTCCACAAGCAATTGGACGTTATGAGAGGATCGGAGGTCGGGCGAGGACCTTCGACTGTTGTCGGCCCAACAACAGTCAACCGATGGCTCCTTTACTTATTAGCACGGTACTCACCCCTGACGGAACACATTTGTAGGAGTCCGAGCACCCCATCCAATAGTAACGAAGCGTAGCCGAAAACCACCATAGCTAACCTCTAAAAAACATGTGCACATACTACCATTAACAATCCCACAATTAATGGTACCACTGGAAAATCAATGAAAACCAAGAAAAATGAATTTTCCCAAATCAACCAAGAAATCTGCTCATGACCAAGTTCGCGTCGTGAACTTCTTCACGACCAAGACCCCATTTCTCTGACCCGAGTTACCGATCGCGAACACGAGTTCGCGACGCGAACTCCCCCAGATACCAAATCCTGCACTTTTTTCCTCAAAACTCCACCATTCCCTAATTTTGTACATCACACAAGAAAGAAGGTTAAGTCCACTCACCTTAGCTTCCCTTGTGAAGAACTCAGTAGTCTTATATCACTGAGTTTCTTTTCCTTTTCCTGTAACAAAACGAATATCGAATTAGTTACCCGAAATCATTAACTTTGCAACAAGTACAAATTATAAGTCAAACCATTATATGTGTACAACCAATTGACAACTTAACACTTGCATTTCAAAACATATTAATTGACAATGTCTAGAATTCCATTAAGTCACTTCCAAGCAATTCATCATGCATTTTTATCCAAGTTGCACATAATCGGCCCAAACGGGTCGGGACACTTAATCAAGTCAAACTTGCAATTTACTAATACCACATTGTCAAGTTATCCATTTATCACTAATTTAAGTTATTGACATACTACTTGCATCCTTATACAAGCTTAACTAACTTTGACTTTATTTAAGTCAAATTGCACAATTTAACAACCAAACGGGTCAAGACCGAATTATTGAATCAACCATATCTTCTACTTCTACAACATGTTAAGCACTTACAAATCACCAATCTATATATAGCTTACCATGTTATTTCCATTCTTAGGCAAATTCAAGCTGTAATAAAATACATTTAACCAACTTTCACTTTATATACCCGAACGGGTCAAATCCGAATATTTTAACTTCAACACTTTCAAGCACAACTATAAATGCTATAATTATACCATTTAACAATTAATAACTAACTAGTTATTTTAACAAGATCAACCTCCATCCTAGACCAATATTAACCACCAATTTCACTAGTTCATGAAATCTCCCAATAACCATCCAAACACTACCCAAGCTCCATCATTTAGCACACATTCATCACAACTAACAAGTCATAACCAATTAAACAATTCATCAAGTTCATGACAACCAAAAACCCAAGTATTTTACTTCTAAAATTCCTAGTTCATCTTTTCGCCCAAATAGCCAAACACTAGTTAGTTTACTTCTCAAAACCCACCAATACTTGGTTTTAAACATACATAACTTACCAAACATGTTTTCTTAACATTATAAACAACAACAACCATTAAAACATCAAGAAATCCAAGGTTTGACAAAACCCATCTTCTTTCAAACCTCCATTAATGGAGTTTGAAGGTGAGCTTCACCAAAACCTTGCTTCTTCCACCAAATAATCACACACTACATGTAAAAGCTTGCATACACATGTAATAAAATATCTATAACAAGATTCACTAACAAATCACCAAGAATCACAAACCCTAACTTCAACAAAACATGAACTTCAAGAACAAGCAAAGGAGGAATTAAAGCTTACCCAAAAACTTGCACAAAATCGAGATCTAAGCAACCAAGGAAGAGATTTGAGCTAGGATCTTCAAGAAATCACCAAAAATAGAGCAAGGGTTCATGGGTGGGGGTTTGGGACGAGCTAGAGAGAGAGAGAGTGCAGAGAAAATGACTAACACTATCCCCTCATCTCTAACTTATATGATTTTACAAAAGGGAAAGCTTATTTCATTTAAAATCTGGCAGACACGCGCGGGCGCGTCGGGGGGTTGCGCGGCCGCGTCAAACATTCTGGAATTTGGGCAACTTACTGATGCATCCCACGCGGGCGCGTCAAAACTCACGCGGGCGCGCAGACCTGACGAAATTCTTCTCCAACTCCATTCACGCGGGCGCGTCAACTTTTCACGCGGGCGCGCAGACTTGACTGTAACACTTTGTGGATTATGGCAAATTCATTCACGCGGGCATGAGGAAAACTCACGCGGCCGCGTCATCATAAAGTCACATAATTAATTTAAACATTTTAGTAATTACATATTTTAACCCCATGGTTAAAATATCACATTAAGGTAATTAACTAAGCAAATAATTTCGCATTTACTCAATTAAATATTTATCACTTACCAATTATTATTAAAACTACTAGGCCGGTTTTAGGATGTTACAAATATACCATCTATTAAGTGTATACATCATTTATATCACCATAACCCATAACCCCAAGAACTAGGGTTTCAAACCCAAGCATCAGAATACATAGATCTTAAGCTACAAAGATCAAGGAGTGAAGGTATACCTTTAATCTTCACTTAGAAGTGAAATCTACCAAGCCTTTGAGAAGAAATCACCACAAATCAGCCTTTATGCTCGAAAATTGCCAAGGAGAAAACTAGGGTTTTGATATGGCATTTAATGAGCCAAAACCCGACTTTAATGTTGTCGGCCCAAGTTCACGGCGCGAACATAGTTCGTGTCGCTAACTATGCGAAACGTGAACTCTTACCGATCGCTACCTAGGCGTTAACTTCGTTTGCCAGAAACCACCAATCCCTGAATGGATTTCCCGATCGGGAACCCAAGTTCACGACGTGAACTTTCCTTATGTAGCATGGCTGCATTTTTCGGTTGTTGTCTCGACCCGGTTTCGCCCATAACTTTATCATACGATGTCCAAATGACACGAAACCAATTCATACGTTCTTTAACCGATTTATCCTTATTTATCATATTTTTATACATTTTATTTATTTACAAATTTCGGGTCGTTACAACTATCTACCCCTTGCGAAGATTCCGTCCTCGGAATCTCATCATAGTTCACGAAATCCGGGTACCTCTTCTGAATCCCGTCTTTGATTTCCCAAGTCAAATTTGGCCCAAGTGAGTGCTTCCACTTGACCAATACCAACTCGATCTCTTTATTCCGAAGCATCTTTGTTTTCGTTTCTAATATAGCTTTGGGCTCCTCAATCAACCGGTTCGGGGCATCAACCCGCAACTCTTGTAATGGGATAATATTTTCAACTTCCCCGATGAACTTCTTCAAGTAACTTACGTGAAAGGTGTCATGCACACCTTGAAGCTCGGGTGGAAGTTCCAACTTAAACGCTTGAAGTCCGACCCGTTTCAATATCTTAAACCGTCCAACATACCTTGGACTTAACTTTCCTTTCTTACCAAACCGCATTACACCTTTCCAAGGTGACTCTTTCAACATTACCATATTACCGACATCCAAGTCGTATGGTCTCTTCTTCAAACCCGAATAACTTCTTTGTCTATCTTGGGCGGTTTTCATGTTGGCTTGTATTATACCGATCTTTTCATTTGTTACTTTCACAATCTCGGGACCCATGAGCTTTGTCTCTCCCGCCTCTAGCCAACACGATGGAGTTCTACACTTTCTCCCATACAACGCCTCATAAGGCGGCATCTTAATAGTCGAGTGATAACTATTATTATACGAGAACTCGACTAACGGTAAACGTTCATCCCATTTACCCCCGAAATCCAACACACACGATCTCAACATATCTTCAACCGTTTGAATTGTTCTTTCACTTTGACCGTCGGTTTGCGGGTGATAAGCCGTGCTCAACCGCAACTTTGTACCCAACTCTTTTTGTAACGATCTCCAAAATCTCGAGGTAAACCTCGTGTCTCTATCGGATACAATGGACAATGGAACCGGGTGGAGTCGAACCACCTCATCAACATATAGCTTAGCCAATTTCTCGAGTGGCAACGTTTCCCGAATGGCTAAAAATAACGCACTCTTGGTCAACCGGTCAACTATGACCCAAATGGCATCGTGACCCTTACTCGTCTTCGGTAAACCTACTATGTAATCCATAGTTATATCTTCCCACTTTCCGGCCGGTACTAACAATGGTTGAGCTACCCCATACAGTACTTGATGCTCGGATTTTACTTGTGCACACGTGGCACACTTCGAGATGTACTTGGCCACTCTTGCCTTCATTCTGGGCCACCAATAAACCCGTTTCATATCTTGGTACGTCTTTGTACTTCCCGGGTGAATCGAATACTTTGACTTGTGCATGTCATTCAATAATTCTTTTCGGATACCACCGAACTTAGGAACCCAAATACGACCGCCTACGGTTTTCAACCCTTGTGCATTTCAAGAAAATGTTGGTTCTTACCTAACCGTTCTTGTCTTAACTCGTCTTTTCCCATAATCTCTCATTGGGCATTTGATATTGACGGATTTATACATAATTAAATCCGCCAATATTATATATTTTAGGCTTGTTTTGTAAGAAAAATACTTTGTTTTGACCTAATGTATGTTATTCGTAAATTGCAGGTCACAACTCCAAAATACAATGGAAACATGCCAAAAAAGTGTTAAAACGAACAAGTCTTGAATATTGGCCGAATCAAAGAGCAGGTCCATTCTAGAACAGTAAACGACTCAACTTGCAGTGACGAATAAATTAAATAAAGGAGATCATTACAAGAATTAATCCTAGAATAAAAGCCCACGTGATCATAACAAAATAAGATGTGAGTTGGTCACAAACTCACAATTGAGCAAGCCACAATTCACAATTTAAACACCAACCCATATCTTTTTAAAAGGCAGCCCACATCACGATAATAATATAGAAGCCCATGTGCAATTGAAAAGAAGTGGCGGTTCTATTAATTAAAAGAAGACTTTGTCACAAAAGGGAGTTCACGTTTTTTAGGGAGTTTTGGCATAGGGCAGTTTTACGAACAGAGAAAAGAACCGTATTGGTTTCGACGAACAAAGCAGCCGTAAGGCTGCTATCTCAGATTTTGACGTACGAAGCAGATTGTATACGGATTTTGAAGGGGTTTTAAAGCATCCTACATCAACAACTATTTGGTTCAATTCTTGTTTTTATTGACTATGTTTTTGACTTTTTATGTTTGTTTGATGTTTGATTCGTGCTAGAACTTTCATTCACTATTGTTTGATGAATTTCTAGGCTTAAGTTTGGTTAATTTTAGGATTAATTTTCTTTGTTTGAACAATTGTTGATCAATGCATTAATCTTTTGGTTTATACTTTTGATCTTTGTAGTTTAATTTGTTTATTGATAATTAGTTTAACTATTGACAACATTTGAACTAGTTATTGATATCCTCATCTTTTCACTCAAGTGACCTAGATGGCGATTCACTAGGAATAGGGATTGAAATTAGATTTCAATAAGTTAGGATAAATCGGAAGTCTAACCGTAGTAACGGAAGTTCTAGGTTAGAGGGTTTAGGTGATCCAAACCTATTAAGATCAACAACTCGAGGTGTGATTAGATTACAACTTTTGAGAGAAGGAATTCCTATTAGTTGTGTCTAGTTTATTAAACGGAATTGAGAGGAATCTAGTACCGTGACCTCTAGAACATTAGAAGTAATCGGGGCTTAATAACCAGACATAGACCTAGATGAAGTCATGCATAGTGAATACCCTTTTTAATCTTGAAAGCAGTTCATAAAGATCATTTGTCAACTCTACTTTTAAAGCTAAATTAGTTAATTAAATCATTTCAATCAATTCAATGAAAACACATTTTAAATTATCTGTCCAAATTAATTTACTTAGTTCTAGTTTACGAGTCAGCTTAACCGTTCCCTGAGGAAACGATACCTAGTTTACTTACCTTCACTATACTACCCGCGATTAGGTCATACTTGCCTAAGAGTGTGGTAGTCTAGATTAGGTGTAAATTAGTATTCAAAATTTATAACTAGATTTAGCACATCAAGTTTTTGGCGCCGCTGCCGGGGAACGGTTGCTTGATTTAGTAGATTAGAACTTAGTTTATTAATTGATCATCGTCAAAGAACTTGTTTTTGGACGAGTTAATTGTTTTATTTTTATTTTTGTTTTTATTTTATTTTATTATTTTTGAATAGGTGCATTTCACAGTTTGTTTTGCTCCCTTGCAGTTTGTTTTACAGCTTATTACTCAATGGGGGACGTAGAACAACCGATGATGACTGAGGAGGAATGGAACTTGTTTAATCAAGAACTCAATAATAATTATCAAGGTGCTAACCAATGGTGGAATAACAACGAGAATTACAATTATATCCAAAGGCAGGACCCACATGAGTTTTACATGCACAACTATGCAAATCTTCCCGGATCTGATTTTCCCGATCAAAGAGCAAGACTAGAGCCAACACAACCAGAACAACAAAAGTCAAGGTTGGAAAATCTTCTAGAAATTTTCATGGCACAAGCCAAAGAACATGAACATTCAAAGATAGATGAAGAAATGCAAGAATCCGTGAGAATTTCACAAGCCTTAGCGAAGAATCGGGAGAAAGATATGGAGAGGATAACACATATGTTATCCGAACGATCACCGGGCGGTCTACCTCAAGTGGATGTTGTAACCACCCAAAGTGGTAATCAGGTAAATTCACCTCCTATGAAAACTAACGATTTTACTGATGTACAGAATGACGAGGAGGAAGAAATCCAAGAGCTTCTAGATTGGTGGTGTGTCTACGAGAGCGGATCGAAAGAAGAAGAGGTGGAGTTCGAGGAGATCAAAACCGAAGAAGAGCCAGAGAATGAAGACGTAACAAATGCATACACTCTTGATTATTCTTTCTTTCACGATGAATCCTTTGACGACTATCTCTCAACCGAATTAGATACACTATTTATGACTAGTGATCTCAATGAAATTGGTAATGATGACAAGAGCCCCGATGATGTAATAAGAGAGCTCGAAGAACTCTTATATGCTGACGCCTCAGATGCCCAAAAGCCCGACAGAGTTTTAGAGCAAATTCCTTCAAATGAAAAATTTCAAAACAATCCATCTCTTAACAATCATCCAACTCTTGAACCAAAACCACCTCCATGTCATCTCAAATATGTTATCTTACAGACACCGAATCTCGAAAACAAAACTCTTAAAGAACTCCATGTACACATCATCGATGACACATTTACCGATGAGTTCTTATATATGGTCGAGTCTCAACAAAAAAATGAACCTTGTTGTATATCTGGTACTGAGGCCAAAATTAAAATAATAGAAAGTCGCGAAGGCCCGAATGGCAACCATTTTGGCCCGAGTGATATCGTTGCTAAAGAACGCCCGGTAATCTACCCCAAGTAATCTAACTAGGGGCGAGTCAAGCTCAGGACTCGGAAGTAAACGAAGCGCTTCTCGGGAGGCAACCCGTGCTTTTACTAATTTTATTTTATTTTGTTTTGTGTGTTTTTTTTTCTTTTTTTCTTTTGATGTTAGGAACCTGAATTGAGCTGAATGAATGCTTGGGCGAGGATACTTGGATGAGGATGCTTGGATGATGATGCTTGCAATGCAAAACCACAAAACCTCAGGGAGTATTTTTCCTTTGTACCCTCATTTTTACACTTATGTTTTGAAACTTTTAGATGCATTGGGGACAATGCAAATTTCAAGTGTGGGGAGGGGGTTGAATTAAAAATTCCACCACTTAATTTTGTGAAATCTTTGAAATAATCATCTAAATGAACGCAAATGATTTTAATTAACACTAGCCAAATTTTTTTTAAGACATTTATCAATGCTTCGAGGAAAAACAAATTACAAAATTTTTTCGATTTAAACGATAAAATTTGTTTTAGTTTTTATGTTTCAAAATTTGTGGCTTTTCATTATTTTAAAAAATCTTTTTAGTAGCTTATAAAATTTTTAGTGGCATTAGTAATACAAGTCTTGCATAAGTCAAAATCTTTTCTTAAGTTAACTTTTGACCCAAAAGGTTGAGATTGAGTACTTAGTTTAAAAAATCCCTTTGTGTACGAAATACGCCGGCGAAAGCCGAGAATTAAAACAGTCAAAGAATCAGGATACTGCATCAGTTTCAGCTCCCTTCGGCCCAATTGGATGTCCAATATATATCATAAATCAATAAGGGGTCCGTTGGAAAGTCGAAGTAAGGGTTGAATCTGGTGTTAATTATCGAAAAATTCCAAAAGCTGAATAAATGTGATGTACAATGTGCATAACAATCATAAATAGTCACATTGGCAAAAAATTTAAACTGTGTTCAATTCAAAATATCTTCAAGTTGGGAGTTTTCGCAAAAGTAAAAATTTTGAATTATGCAAGAATGAGTAGACCTTAGGCTAATAGAGATTGAATAAGTTAACTAAAAAGGGATTAAAATAATGAAAAGTTGGGTAAAAACTGTACACAAATTTTGGCATAAAAACTTTAACAAATTTTATCCGCTAAAACAAATCATTTTCCAAAATTTGTTATGAATCGTGCATTAAAAGAAATGTCAACTAATATGATCTTTATTTATGGCTAGTGACCCGTTTTTAATTCATGATTTGCTTGAGGACAAGCAAAGTTTAAGTGTGGGGATTTTGATATTGACGGATTTATACATAATTAAATCCGCCAATATTATATATTTTAGGCTTGTTTTGTAAGAAAAATACTTTGTTTTGACCTAATGTATGTTATTCGTAAATTGCAGGTCACAACTCCAAAATACAATGGAAACATGCCAAAAAAGTGTTAAAACGAACAAGTCTTGAATATTGGCCGAATCAAAGAGCAGGTCCATTCTAGAACAGTAAACGACTCAACTTGCAGTGACGAATAAATTAAATAAAGGAGATCATTACAAGAATTAATCCTAGAATAAAAGCCCACGTGATCATAACAAAATAAGATGTGAGTTGGTCACAAACTCACAATTGAGCAAGCCACAATTCACAATTTAAACACCAACCCATATCTTTTTAAAAGGCAGCCCACATCACGATAATAATATAGAAGCCCATGTGCAATTGAAAAGAAGTGGCGGTTCTATTAATTAAAAGAAGACTTTGTCACAAAAGGGAGTTCACGTTTTTTAGGGAGTTTTGGCATAGGGCAGTTTTACGAACAGAGAAAAGAACCGTATTGGTTTCGACGAACAAAGCAGCCGTAAGGCTGCTATCTCAGATTTTGACGTACGAAGCAGATTGTATACGGATTTTGAAGGGGTTTTAAAGCATCCTACATCAACAACTATTTGGTTCAATTCTTGTTTTTATTGACTATGTTTTTGACTTTTTATGTTTGTTTGATGTTTGATTCGTGCTAGAACTTTCATTCACTATTGTTTGATGAATTTCTAGGCTTAAGTTTGGTTAATTTTAGGATTAATTTTCTTTGTTTGAACAATTGTTGATCAATGCATTAATCTTTTGGTTTATACTTTTGATCTTTGTAGTTTAATTTGTTTATTGATAATTAGTTTAACTATTGACAACATTTGAACTAGTTATTGATATCCTCATCTTTTCACTCAAGTGACCTAGATGGCGATTCACTAGGAATAGGGATTGAAATTAGATTTCAATAAGTTAGGATAAATCGGAAGTCTAACCGTAGTAACGGAAGTTCTAGGTTAGAGGGTTTAGGTGATCCAAACCTATTAAGATCAACAACTCGAGGTGTGATTAGATTACAACTTTTGAGAGAAGGAATTCCTATTAGTTGTGTCTAGTTTATTAAACGGAATTGAGAGGAATCTAGTACCGTGACCTCTAGAACATTAGAAGTAATCGGGGCTTAATAACCAGACATAGACCTAGATGAAGTCATGCATAGTGAATACCCTTTTTAATCTTGAAAGCAGTTCATAAAGATCATTTGTCAACTCTACTTTTAAAGCTAAATTAGTTAATTAAATCATTTCAATCAATTCAATGAAAACACATTTTAAATTATCTGTCCAAATTAATTTACTTAGTTCTAGTTTACGAGTCAGCTTAACCGTTCCCTGAGGAAACGATACCTAGTTTACTTACCTTCACTATACTACCCGCGATTAGGTCATACTTGCCTAAGAGTGTGGTAGTCTAGATTAGGTGTAAATTAGTATTCAAAATTTATAACTAGATTTAGCACATCAGCATTCTTGATTCTTTCGGTAATACTCGAGACGACTTATATACGTGTTAAAATTCCTCGGTTCGGGTTCTCATAAACTTTTCGACTCAAGGCGTCGGCTACTACATTAGCCTTTCCCGCATGATACACAGTCTCACAATCATAGTCGGTAATCAACTCGATCCATCTTCTTTGTCGCATATTAAGATCCTTTTGAGTAAACACGTATTGTAAACTTTTATGATCCGTGTACAATGTACACCGCGTACCATACAAATAATGTCTCCACAACTTCAAGGCAAGTATAATCGCCGCCAACACCAAGTCGTGTGTCGTGTACCTCAAGTCCGCGTTCTTCAATTGTCGCGAGGCATACGCGATCACCTTCCCCCTTTACATCAACACACAACCGAGCCCTTGATTCGAAACATCACTATAAACCACAAAATCTTCCATACCATCCAGTAATGTAAGAATCGGCGCATTACATAACTTTTCCTTCAACAATTTAAACGCCTCTTGTTGTTTCTTATCCCACACGAACTTCTCACTTTTTCTCGTTAACTTTGTTAGTGGAATCGCGATTCTCGAGAAGTCTTGTATAAATCTTCGGTAATAACCAGCTAATCCAAGGAAACTTCTAACCTCGGTAGGAGTCCTCGGAGGCTCCCAATTTGACACCGCTTCAATCTTGGACGGGTCAACTTTAATACCATCACATGTCACCACGTGACCTAAGAATTGCACCTCCCGCAACCAAAATTCACACTTCGAGAATTTGGCATACAACCTTTCCTGTTTTAACACTTCTAACACAAGCCTCAAATGATCTTCGTGTTCTTCATCGGTTTTCTAATAAATCAAAATATCGTCAATGAACACGATCAAAAACTTATCAAGGAACGGTTTACAAACCCGATTCATTAAATCCATAAAAATAGCCGGCGCGTTTGTAAGACCAAACGGCATCACTAGAAATTCATAATGACCATAACGCGTACGAAAAACCATCTTCTCAGTGTCGCCTTCTTTCACCCGAACTTGGTGATAACCCGACCTCAAATCAATCTTCGAGAAATAACTAGCACCTTGCAATTGGTAGAATAAGTCGTCAATTCTCGGCAACGGGTAACGGTTCTTAATTGTTACCTTATTCAACTCTCGGTAGTCGATACACATTCTCATCGAACCGTCTTCCTTCTTGACAAATAACACCGGTGCACCCCACGGTGACGAACTCGGACGAATAAAACCCTTATCTAACAAATCTTGCAATTGAGTCATCAATTCCCGCATCTCGGTGGGAGCTAAACGATACGGAGCACGAGCAATCGGCGTCGCCCCCGGAACTAAATCAATCTTAAACTCGACTTGTCTCTCCGGTGGCAAACCGGGCAAGTCATCGGGAAATACTTCGGGGAAATACCGAATAATCTTGACGTTATCCATCGTCTTCTTTTCTTTTCGGCCATCTAATACATATGCAATAAACGATGCACAACCTTTCGATATACTTTTCCTCGCCTTAATGGCGGTAATCACATTAGGCATGTGATGTCGTTTCTCCCCATACACATACACCTTCTCGTTCTCGGGTGTCTTAATCGACACTATTTTCTTTCCACACAAAATCTTGGCTTGGTGCATACCCAACCAATCCATACCGATAACCACATCAAACGCTTTTATTCCCATGGGCAACAAATCTACCTTAAATTTTCTACCGTCTATTTCTATTTCACAATTTCTATAAATACTTTCAACCATAGAAGTTTTCCCGTCGGCTACCTCTATCTCATAAATTTCATCTAACATCTCGGACGGCACATTCAATTTACAACCGAACTCATAAGACACAAACGAATAATTGGAACCCGAATCAAATAAAATATGAGTTGGTAAGGAGTTAATGAATAGAGTACCTGACACCACATCGTGTGCCTCCTTCACCTCCTCCCGAGTGAGTTGGAAGGATCGCCCCTTCACCTTAGCCGGCTCCACTTTCTTTTGAGCCGTGGATACCATTGACTCGGTCCCCTTCTTCGGGCACACATTGCTATAATGCCTTTTTTCGTGGCATGAGTAGCACTCCACATCGGCCGACAACTTGGCCTTACAATCCCGGCTAGATGCCCCATCTTGCCACAACTATAGCAAGTTTTTGACTCTCCTCGGCATACGCCGATATGATTCTTCCCGCACTTCTTGCACGAGGCAACACTTCTATGTTTAGAGAAGCTCGAAGTGAACTTCCCTTTCTTGAACGAACTAGAGCCGCTCTCGGCCTTCCTCTTCTCGCCCACATGGGCCCTCTCAGCAACCCTTGCCTCATTAACCTCCTCAACACCCCGGGCGGCACTAATGGCATCTTCAAGTGTGACCGCCCTCCTAACCTCCAATTGGTAGTCCCACGGTAACCCACAAGCATACCGGACCACCCTAAACCTCTCATCCGAGTAGGTTTTAGCTACAAACGGGAGCAATCCCGTGAACTCCCTCGAGTATTCCTCGATCGACATATCACCCTTCTTAAGGGTCACGAATTTCTCGTGCATCTTTTCCAAATCCCTTTCGGGACAAAACTTCTTTTTCAACCTCGTGGTAAACTCATCGCACGACATCACCTCAATCACCTCCCTCCCGAGGGTTTCATACACGATATCCCACCAAACCATAGCATCTTCTTTTAACAATTGTGACGCATACGTCACCATATCGGCCTTCTTGCACTTACTACTACCGATGACCCGCTCGGTCTCTCGGATCCACCTCATGGTTACTTTCGGGTCCGAACTACCCGTATACACATTTGGCTTACAAACCATGAAGGATTTAAACGAACAACCTTCTTTCACATTGGGCTTTGCCCTAGCATCACTTTGGCCACCCGTGGAGGATTTCCCTTCACCGGTACCACTACCCCCGGTTCTCTCATCCGATCTAGCCTCGGATTCGCGGTCTCCACCCGACCTCTCACGGTCCCCAATAATTCGGTGCACTTCCTCGGCCACCGTCCCTTTGATTTGATCAATAATAGTTTGGAGATCCGCCATGGTTACCGGAGTCTTATTAGCTCCGACCTCCGATTCATTAACTCGCTGCATCGACGGTTGACTTTCTTGTTCAACCACCCTCTCGACATGAGGTATTTCTTCTTTCCGGTTTTCCGGGGCTTTCCCACTTCTACGAGTATTCACCATTTCTTTCGATCAGGACTATACGAAAGACATTAAACATTTAGTACCTTATGTACAATCCATTAGTCGCATAAGACTCAATATCCATAATCATATCAACTTTCATAGGTCCTCTAGGTTCAAACCTAAACTTAACATAAAGTCTCAAGGTCAACCTATAATCTCAAGGAATCTTACATTCCTAATGCTACAGTCTAAGACTAGGATGGTCATCCAACCTAATTCACTTAAACCTGGCTCTGATACCAAGTTGTAACACCTCAAATTTTAATACAAAACATTTGCCCAAAATATATCATTTTTCATAAATAGAAGAACTATTCCAAAAGATGGATTTACAAAACCTTTGGTATGAAAATCAGAGTATAAAGTTTGGTGTTACAAATAGATCAAAACCAAAGCTAAGCATAAATCCAATCTAATGTTCTTCTACTCTAGGCCCTGCATCTCTATCCATGCGTACCTAAACCTTCGATCCCGAACCTGAGTACATAGCAAAACAAACAAGGAGTACGTGAGACAAAAACGTGTCGTGAGCTACATGGGTTTAGACCCAATAATAATAATAATCGTAAGACATATAAACAAACATGTAAGTAAATCGTCCATCTATCTAGTCACCCTGTTGTGACTCTAATACCTTGCTTTTCTAGCAATCATATCTAGTTACCGGGTTGCCCCCCGAACGAACTAGAACCACATTGACTTATTAACCAAAATCCATCGCCATTAATAAGCCTCAAGATACCAGCAAGAGGGATTCGCCAAATCTACCGATACCTGCCTTACTCGCCGGACTACCTCCAGTTAGCAAAACTACTACCGTGGTTGAGTCGATGGGAATCCACCCAACTGCCCCTCACACCACACCTCATGACCGGGGGTCCCCCGCATCATCACATCATCTCAACGTATCATAACTCAATGGTTATGTCAATCAAGCTCTCGGCTATCACGTCTATCATCAAACAAGTTAGGTCAATACTATCATCGGTATAACTAACTATCGACTACTAGTCTACACAATTAAGCAAATAGACCACAACTCAAGTAATAAAAATGTATTTCATATGCTATGTACTCAGTAAATTTCCACACGTACTCACCTTAGCAAATAATGCTCCAACCGTAATCTTTCCGCCGGTTTCCTTGCTTCACAATTCAGTCAACTTTCCAAGACTTTAGCGAATGCCTAATACAATAATCATAAGATGTTCAACATCACATACTACCAATAATGTATCCATTTATCAATAGATACCATCAACTAACACTTTCCCCCAATTATGGTGATTTTACCAAACCCTAGGTTTAACCAACCCTTAAGATTCTTACAAATCATCATCATACACTTGTTTCCTGTGTTAATATACCATCTATTAAGTGTATACATCATTTATATCACCATAAACCATAACCCCAAGAACTAGGGTTTCAAACCCAAGCATCAAAATACATAGATCTTAAGCTACAAAGATCAAGGAGTGAAGGTATACCTTTAATCTTCACTTAGGAGTGAAATCTACCAAGCTTTTGAGAAGAAATCACCACAAATCAGCCTTTATGCTCGAAAATCGCCAAGGAGAAAACTAGGGTTTTGATATGGCATTTAATGAGCCAAAACCCGACTTTAATGCTGTCGACCCAAGTTCACGGCGCGAACATAGTTCGCGTCGCTAACTATGCGAAACGTGAACTCTTACCGATCGCTACCTAGGCGTGAACTTCGTTTGCCAGAAACCATCAATCCCTGAATGGAGTTCCCGATCGGGAACCCAAGTTCACGACGTGAACTTTCCTTATGCAGCAGGGCTGCATTTTTTGGTTGTTGTCTCGACCCGGTTTCGCCCATAACTTTCTCATACGGTGTCCAAATGACACGAAACCAAATCTTACATTTTTTAAACGATTTATCCTTATTTATCATATTTTTATACATTTTATTTATTTACAAATTTCGGGTTGTTACAGACTGTACATCAAGCACTGAAGTAGCTGACCACTACCATGATTGGTTACATGAAGGAATTCATATTATCACCCCAAATAAAAAAGCAAATTCCGGACCACTCGATAACATGACAAACATTTTTAAATAAATAAATGAATAAATCATTAATTATATATAAATGTATTTTGTGTTAATAATTTTGCAGTATTTAAAGTTGAGAGCGCTTCAAAGGCAATCATTTACTCATTACTTTTATGAAGCTACTGTTGGAGCTGGTCTCCTAATCATGCATACTTTACGTGATCTCCTTCAAACAGGGGACAAAATTATTAAAATTGAAGGAATTTTTAGGTCGGTTAATTTAGCCAACTCTTTTTTTTTTTCAAATAATATTATATAATCGTTTGTTTTAGTATATAATTATTAATTATTGTGTTTGCACTGGGACATTGAGTTATATATTCAATAATTTTGTTGATACACGAGCATTTAGTGAAGTAGCTATGAATTCTTATATCAATTTAAAATATTAATATTTGTTGTTATTTTTCTTTAATATATGTCTCGAAGCATGCCGAGTAATGGTATTTAGGCCTACTCATAGGCCTACTCATTTGATGAAGACACGTGTCAAAATCAAGGGATAATATTAGGAGAGATAATTAGTGGAATACGCATGTCATCCTATCAAGTGGGTAGACCTATGAGTAGGTCTAAATGATGTGACTAAATATCATTACTTCTCCCTTATATGGAAACGTATTCATGTTTTTCCACACTTCATTTTTTGCCCATAACTTTTATTTTTGCTTTGCAACAATAAAAAATTATAAAAATGTCTAAGTTTTTGAAATTAAATTCTTTACAAAATGGGTATAGTTGTAAAAATTTGAAAATAATATCACAAATTCATATTATAAACCAAAAGTCTTATGATCCAAAAATGTAATGATCCAAATTTATTATGTTCAAAAAATATTACGAACAAAAAATGTTATGATCCAAATTCATTATAATCTAATTCTATTATGATACAAAATTATTATAATCAATGATACACATATATTATGATCAAAATATGTTATAATTCAAACATATTATCATCAACGCGCATATACGAAATGGTTATGATCAAAGAGTGAAAAGCAAGAAAGACTTGAAAGTTATTTATTACGACTAATATGACAACAACACAAACGCAACAACAAACATCATATACAACTAATTCTTGTTTCGTCTTTGATTTAATATTTACCAATTATATTAATGTATAACAAAACTTGTATTCATCATTTTAATAATAATTGACTATATGTTTTCTTACGGTTTTCCGTTGTTACGCGATTTATTTCTCGAAGTTAGCCCATCCGTCCGAGCGGGCTATGAAACTAGTTATAATTATATAAACAATTATACAAACAAAGATTAAAAAAAACATATAATTATAACGTTATGATATAATTCATCAATTTTTTTATTCATTTTCAGCATACCCAACAATTCTTATAACTAATTAACTATATATATTCGACTCATATAACCCAGTTGCTTTAATATGCTAAAAAATAGAACTTATTAAAGGTAAATTTGAGCTAAGTTGAACATTAGCATACACAAACCTTACGCCCAAAAGCCTTAAACCATAACATGAGCCTCAAGCGTTTGTGCGCCATGACGGAAGCCAAGGCACGTCTTTTAGAACCATGCATATGTAAAAGCTATTAGGTAGCTAAAGTGGAAAATGGGGTGAAAATGTGCGCAGATGGGAACACGATGGTTTTGTTTTGTGGAGTTAATGTTGATTATTCTAAATTTCATATTTAGGATTCTTCTTTGGAAACGTGAAATGTTGACATCTCGTTTTATAATGTCTTCATTTGTGTTTTGGAGAATATTCTCTTTCCTCCAGAACAATTTTGGTCAACTCCAAACAAAAATAACGAATATACAATTTTTTTTTTTTTTGAACGGTAAATTTAATTAAAAAACTAGAGAAAACAATTACAAAAGAAAATTAAAAACAAGACATAGGACTAATACACCACTCCGACCAACGATTGTTTAGCTTACTAGATTTCGCCCTATTCTTAATCCAAAAATATGAATTACTTTGAATTTCACAAAATAGTAAAGCGTCTCTTCCTCTTGTAGTTCCTTCGAATATCTTCCCGTTACGATGCTTCCATAAACTCCATATTAAGCTTTGAATTGAAGCTTCAAAAGCTTTCTTTTTATCACCCGTCAAGCCAATGGTCATTCCCCATTTTATTAATTGACCAATGCTTTGGATTTCGGTTGTTGCTAAACCCCACCATTTCCCAAATTCATTCAATATTTGTGCAGAAAATGAGCAAGACACAAAGATATGCTCCTCTGTTTCCATACCAGCGCCACATAGTACACAATCCGGGGATATAATAGGGATGTTTCGTTGAATCAAGTTTGTTTTGGTTGGGAGTCTACTGTTATACGCTTGCCACGCTAAGATCCCGAGCTTTGTTGGGATCCACGAACACCACGGGAAATCTCCTTTGTCAGTCCTCTTTAGCATAAGATCATCTATCGCCAATGGTCATTCCCCATTTTATTAATTGACCAATAACGAATATACAATAGAGTTGATAATCCATGTCACTTTTGCTTTGATATATACATATGTCACAAAAAAAGTGCACGATAACATTGTATGGTGAGATAAACAATGTACTGTGAGAATCGGAATATTTTGAATATAGGCAATAGCTATTAATGCATAAACATTTATTCTATGGGTACACGATTATCAAAGCACGAATATAAGAAACTACAAGATAATTAAGAAAACGGTAGATTAAAATTGGATTTTAATTATTTATATGTTTTTACTAATACTTTTATATGAATTAACAGATTGCTCACATATACGTTAGAATAGCTTTAAAGCCCGCCCAACTGGGCGGGCATGCTTCAAGAGATATGTAGGAAAATAACGAAATATTGATACTTTTTCATATATTAAATAGTATTTATTATATTTCAATAAACTTTAAAACTGTTTTCACTGAAATATAATACGTTCAAATGTGTTTATACCTATTATCTATATAATACATTTATCATAATAAAATAACAATATAGTATTGTTCATAACATATAAAATAAAAATTAAGGATGAAAATTTTTCCTCTTCCTCCTTTTTTTTCTGGCCTATCTTCCTGCCTTTTCTAATATTGGTTTTTCTTTTTATTACGGAGTATTTATTATATTTATATATTTTACATGTGCACCAAAAATAACCTCTTTTATAATAGTAAAAAGAATTTACATATAACTTTCTAATAAATACTTTATAAGATCAAATAGTTTATTAGAATTATTCTTTTTATAGTTTTAAATGACACAAAATTTGAAAATTTTGGGTTTATCTTATGGTGTGAGAATCACCCCTCATATTTAAATTGCCGTTCAACATTTTTATAAAGGTTCTAACTTCCCGTTAAAATAAGAATTCATAACACAAATAGATAAATCAAAATTTGCCGGAATAGAAACTTATCCCGGCATCTAAATAAATAGTCGAGTTTAATATCGCAGCAACGCCCGGACGTAAATTCCACTTTTTAAAAAATTATGTTTTTTATTGAATTGTGAAATTTTAAAAAGTAAAAAACAAAATAAAAAAATTTTAAAATCTTATATTGTAAATACAAAATAGTTGAAACTAAAACTGCTATTTTCCTACAATTTAAAATCTCCCCGTCTCGATTATATTATGAATTTTAAATAGTGTTCAAAAAAATTTAAAATATACTCATTTGTAATATTCCTATTTTTTTAATTATTATCTCAAAAGAATTACGTGCATGATCAAAACTGTTCATATAAAAAGTCAATTTTGTGGAGCTGAAAAATCGACACAGTATGAAAAGGTGGAGACTTTGCTGCTAGTTATTGAAATTAACCATTTAAATTAGAAAACACGTCGATTTTGAAATGGGTTTAGAAAAATTTAAAACAATACGGAAAAATGATCAAAAATTGTATCAACTCATATTAGGGAAGTTTTAAATTTTCAGAGTTTTTTTAGATTTTTTCTTAATTTTTTAGCAGTACCTTTTGTTTGTTATTAACATATACATGGAAAGAGTCATATAGTCAGAGAGAATATTGTGATTAGCTTATAATCAGGAGTAATTACCTCCTATCATTTATAGATATCTCTGTATAAATATGTGTACAATTATTCATTCAATATACAATTCAATTCTCTATTGCTCATATGGTATCAGAGCTTGTTACCTTCTAGCTCTCGATTTTTTTTCTCCCCACAAAATTTCTTGTTTCCTTGTTTCCTCCGATATGGCGACCGGCCCTAATCTCCTCAATTTGGCGACAACCACCGCCTCCACTCATCGTTTTCAGATCCCACCTATTACAGTAAAATTAGATCGTGCAAATTTTGCTCTATGGCGTACGACCATTCTTGCTGCTCTTGAAACCTTCGATTGGATGAATTTGTTCTCAAATCGAATCCACATCCTGCTACTCTTGATGTTCCAGCAATCGCAGCAACACCTGCTACCGCCGATTCACCTGCTATTCCAGGAACTCCGGCTACTACTGAACCAAATCCAGCGTTTGCTACTTGGCGGAAACGCGACCGTTATGTCTTGCTTTGGATTCAGTCCACTTTATCAGAAAAAGTGTTGTCATTATCACTCGCTGTCACTCTTCATATATGGCTTGGCAGACTATTGAAAAGACGTTTCAAGCCCAAACTAGGGCTACTCGTATGCAACTCAAAGTTCGCTACAAACTCTTTCTAAAGGGTCCATGACTATGATCGACTATATTGAACGAAAATGTTCGATTGTTGACACTCTTGCTGCTAATCTTCATCCTGTGTCTGATGAAGATCTTATTGGCCATATTCTAATTGGCTTGGATTCCTCCTATGGTCCTTTTACCACTGCCTTTATGATGAAAACAGATCTTCTATCTGTTGATGATCTTGCGGGGTTACTGCTCCAAGAAGAGGCACGCATAGAACACGAGCATCTTCGTCAATCTGCTGTGACGACTCCAACAACTGCTCTTCAAGTAAATCGATCAAGCAATCGATTCAATTCCTCTACCAATCGTCACAATTCTCAATCTTCATCCGCATCTCGTTCTTCTGACCAGAAACGATCGAGACCGATTTGTCAGTTGTGTAGCAAACCTGGACATGAGGCCATTGATTGTTGGCAGAGGCCAAATCAAACTGATTTCCCATCTCGTCGACCCAATCCTTGAACCCAGCTTCCACAGGCTCATATGGCACAATATAATATTCCTTCTACTGTGGTGGATCCATCATGGTACTTTGATACATGGGCTACAGATCATGTGTCTCATGATCTAAACAAACTCAATATTGCAGATGAATACAAAGGTGATGATAAACTACAAGTGGGTAATGGTAATCATCTGTCTATTTCTCATATTGGCTCATCATCTTTGCCTCCTTTAAAATTACCAAATGTGCTTATTGTTCCTAAAATAACCAAAAATCTTCTTAGTGTTTCCAAACTAACTGAAGATAATAATGTATACATGGAATTTTGGCCTAAACATTGCAATGTTAAGAATTTGCAGGGAAAAACAATCCTCCAAGGGGACAAATATGTTGGTCTTTATCGCTTGCCATACACTCGAGCAAGACACTCCTCAATGGCCTTCACTGGTATTCGTACTACTCTCCATGGCTGGCACAGGAGGCTTGCTCATCCTCTTGAACATCTTTTAAGGCGTTTAGTTTCATCTTTTAATCTTCCAATTACATCAAATAAGTTTCCCAATGTATGTGGTTCATGTCAGATGGGAAAGAGTCATAGATTTCATCTTCCTACTTCTCATGTTACTTCCTCTAAACCTTTTGAATTAATGTACCCTGATGTTTGGGGTCCTTCCCCTGTTTTTTCTTTAAATGGAAGTCGTTATTTTCTGTTGTTTATTGATGATTGCACCAAATTTGTGTGGATTTATTTTTTATCACAAAAGTCAGGCGTTTTTTCTACATTTCTCCAATTTAGAAAAATGGTCAAAACTCAATTTTCTTGTGATATCAAGAGTCTTCAAACAGATTGGGGTGGTGAGTTTCGAACTGTGTCTACCTTCCTTAAGAATAATGGCATTGAACATCAACTTTCTTTTCCTCATACACAAGAACAAAATGGTGCAGTTGAACGTCGAACTACACTGTATGCTACTAAAATTTAACTAACAACGTCAGTAAATGCGACAGATCATTAATGACTTATTTAGGACTCAAACTACACTGTATGCTACTAAAATTACAAACTTTATATCAAATTTATTGCAAAATTCATCTAATAGACAGTTTGCTACCTGAATTACAAACCTTATGAATGAATTGCAGGTTGAGGGTTTTTTTTTTCTGGTGATGAACCGTTTCAGCTGAATCGGTTGAAGATGAGGGGTGTAAAGTTGAGTGTTCAGTTGAGGTTTATAAGCTTTCAGAATCAGACAATCGGGGCATAAGTCGTCTCAATTGAAACAATGAGATTGAAAGTGAAACTATCGATGCAAAGCTACAGGATCGGATGAATTGAGTATTTGTTATGAAAGAATTGAAGCACAGATTGTATCTAATTCAAACGATGAAATTGAAATAATACAGTTGTATTAGTTATTGTATTTGAATGGAATTTATATGATAGAATGATTTCGGGTATCTTTTGACGTGATTATAGTTTGTTACCATAATTGCAGGGGTGAAGTCTTAGAAAACCAAACGGATTTGTTCATGAAATGTGTGGGCCAATCGGAGAATTACACGTGGCAAAACCGGCCAATGAGAGAGCTCGGAATTGCCTAGTTGTCAAACCCAAGCCAAATTAGGCCTCATATATAGGAGAAGATGTTCAACTTGGACCCGACCGGTTTATTACGAGTCACAAAAGCGAAGATCTTTGAATTAGAGGAAAATATATCCTCATTTATATGATTTCGACTAAGCTTTTGTTGACCCAAGGAGAAAGAAGTTATGTTTCTCCAATTTCATATGGTCCATATATATGATGCTGGCCCAGAATATTATTGAGTGCAACAAGTCCATTAAGAGCCCGACCACTGAAGTCTGAAAGGACGAACCCAGGTCCACTGGTTAAAGACCACGAATGGAATACTAAAGTCTAGGCCTCTAGGGCGCGCTAGAATTTTTGAGAATTTGAAGAAATTTAAATTTAATTATTATGGGCTTATGTATCCGGTTTAACAGAATTAGAATTTTGATAATTATAGAAATAGTAAGCGGAACACATATAATTTTTTTTTTTTTTTATCTTCCTTGTCGTAAAAATATGTATTTTTAAAATTATCACAAACGAAAGTTCTTAATTAATAAGTTAAATGTTAAGAAAATATTCCATTAACCATGGAATTGTAAATTACACTCATTGATCAATGCTTTTGATATCCTATAATTGAATGTGGTAGATTACCATATTATCCTTAAGAATCATTTACCCCTAAATTCACCACCACTACGGTCGTCGCCGGCACCACACACCGCAACCACCACAACCGCCGTCACCCACCACCATCACCTCTGCCACCGCCTCCTCCAACCCCCGCCTCCACCACCACCCCCTCACCACCCCCTCACCACCCACTACCACCCACTACAACCGCCTCCATCATTTCCGCCACCTCCACTATAATGAATAGGGGTAGATTTGTTATTTTACTGAATTTTAATTACATTTCCTGTTAACCAAACATAATTCTGAATTGAATATTAATTTTATTTACATCCAACCAAATCAAATATAGAAATGGAATCCAATTATTGAACGATCCCAATTCCTTTTTAGATTTCAAGTTAATCAAAAATATTCTAGCGAACCAAACGCCATATTAGAGCTTGTTTGGTTCACAATAATTATTGAGTTTTTTGAAGATCCAATTTCTAATGATTCATACGTCTGCTTCAGTTTAATTGGATTTGAATTTTGATTGCAAAAAGATTTTATTAATTGAGTGTGAATTCCGTCACTAGAGGAAAATATATTAAAATCTTTTGAACGAAAAATTTGGAAGATTACCTTATTAACCTACATCATCACCATCGCCATCGCCATCGCCATCACCATCGCCAATTCCATAACCACCACCACCCACTCATCACGCCCCCACCACCACCACTTCCGCCACACACTACCACAACCACCGCCCTACTCACCACCACTACCACCACCGACCACCATCACTACTCATCACCGTCACCGACCACCACTACCACCACCCACCATCATCTACCATCACAACCAGCGGCGGTACCAGGATTATATCTAAGAGGGGGCAAAGTTTTTCAATGTATGTCGTCGGGTAGGTCTTCAAATTAAACTTTTTTTCCCATGTCAAATCTTAAACCGAACTAAACTTGATACCTAATTTATTGTGGTTTGTATTTCTACGAAGAAAATCCAAACTCAAACTTTTTTCTTCTTGGAGAATATGAAGTCGAAATTTAAAAATTTAGCACTGTCAAATTAATAAACTTAGTATTATAGAACTTACAAATAAATATATTTAGCAATTGCAATTTATTAAGAAACATGAGGTGTGACACCATGATTTTTACCCATTTCAAAAACTTTTTATTTAACAATAAATAACTATAATCTTTAGCGGAAGACTTAGTCAAAGCAGTAGGTTCAGAGTTTCTTTTGTAAATCACAGCATCACTTTCTTTTCGTAAAGTTCTTTTCATAATAACTACTTAATTTAAAAACATTAAACGGTTACATAATTTTTTTAGACAACAAAAGTGGTTTAAGTTTTCTTATTTACAACCATATTTCAAAAACCATTATGTCCCAAGGGTATCACTGATTCTACGCATACTACCCTTTCATGTCCCAACACTTTCGCACCTCGCCATCATTTAACCTATACCGCATACACGGCAACCCAAAAAGCAAGAACAAGTGTTAGAATCATGTAAGAGTCGTAATCATATCTTAATAACATAAATATATCAAATCATAATATAAACCAAAAATGTTATTCATTCAAAACATATAAATTGCATATTCATACATGATACACATAAATCTTAAATCTTTTATTCATTATCTTTTTCATGATCTTTATCTTTATCGTTCCTTAATCTCATGTCGTTCATAATTCTTAGTGGATGGATCTATGAGTAAAGTAATAATCCTAACCCAAGTGATCCCAACGGTTCGCTAATAACGTGCCCAAACAACTCAAGTCCAATTCAGGTAGCTACTCCTGTCTTGACAAGAAGTCATTAAGGTCCATCCGCTTTCACTACTCCGACTTTGTATCGAACAATACAATACGGTGTCGTTAAGGGCTGTACAAACGGAGTATTCTTACACTCCTCCAGTTCCCAACGCGATACTTGTACAGACCTCTTCATGGTCAATACCGCTCCAGCCCACATACAATAAAGTGTGTATGGACCATGTGTCACCCGCCCACTAGAAAGGCAAAGTAAACTCCAATTCGGCTAGCACTTGTCCTAGGAGGTTCATCCTACTAGGACTCTTAAATCTGTAAGTAGAATTCTCATTTCTTATTCTACCCGTATCCCACTAATCCTTCTAATTCTTTTCTTTAATCGTAAACATACTAATTAACCAAGTGAAGAAATCATATGTTATTGTCACATAACATATAAGTAAATCATATAATTTAGAAAGTAGCATGTTATCTTTATAAACACTCATAACCATCTTCTCTTTTCTTTTTCTTTCTTTGTAGCTAAGTTATCAAACCAACCAGCTGTTATAAAACCTGTATTTTGAATACTTTTCTGCCCAGATAATCTCATGATGATATGATATAATGAAAGTAGACTCTTATACCTTTAAAATGACTGGTCATACACCCAAAACGGATCTAAGGTTGAATTTCTATGATATTTACAAAATCAACAAAATTCTACAATTATGCAGAATTTTAGTTACGGATTTTTACATAAAAAATCTCATATTTTATCCAAATTCAATTCTTTCTTTAATCTATAAATCTTGTATATTTTCTATTAATTCTTTGATCATATAGTTCTTTAACAGGTTTGACATACAAGTTATACATACAAATAGTAGCAAACTTTTACAAACAATATATATATCACATATAAATGCAATTTTAATTTTACTCCTTAAATCTTATAACATATCATTTGCTATCAAATAAGTTACATACTTTGCAAGTAACTTATTATTTTTCATATAAAATGTGTTCCATAAGATAATCATATGAACACTATAGTTCAATTAACTTGTAATGGATTCTTAACATAAAAGTATTAAAATCGGTTCAAAGTGAGTTGTAAGAAAAACTCACCTCAATTGATGATTCGGAATCTCCAAGTCAATAACAAAACTTCCCTAAATCTCCTTAATATAATACCTATATATTCATAAATAATTCTTAGTTCAATAGATGATATCTATTTTATTCCTAATAGTTAAGAAAGTATTTTCTTATTCTTTCACATTCTGTCCAGATTGTAAATCACAGTTTTGACCCATTTAGAGTCCGAATTTGACAAAACTTAAAACATGAAAAGTGTACAGAACACCGAAAAATACAGGACTCGCGATTGTCAGATGAATCAGAGTAACTGTTGATTTTATACGAATTTTACAATCTGCTGGGTTTACTGAAATCATCTTTGTCTAAAAGTGTCAATATCTTTATCTTATCAAACTTTTGACATTTTTAGGCTACAAACTTATTTTGAAACTTCATCTAAGATCAAATAACAAACATGCAAACCATGATTGTTGATCAAAAAGATCCATAAACTTGTTTGCTTTCTTTTCTTGATCAAAAAGTGATTAAAAGTCATAATACTAAAGTTCCAAGCTTAAAACTAACATGCATGTCATTATCCATGAATTTTAAGAACTTTACCTTGTTAAGATATGAAGAAAACTCAGATTCTAGCAAGGATGTACTTAGATTTGAGTTCTACACCTTGATCCTTCCTCAAAAACACCAAAAGTTTCTTATTTTGGCAAGATTTTAGCATGGATTCACCATGGATCTTTGAGATCTTCTTGAGAGAGTTTAAGAAGATGAAAATGCTGAAAGTGGGAGGTTGAAAGGTGTGTCAAAAGATTTATCCCGGTTTTAGGTGAGTCACCACCCAAAATTTCATCATTTGGCAAAATTAGCCCTTTTACTATGTAAAAATGCACTTTGGCTCTATATATACCATTAAGTCTTTCACTTTTAGCCATAATTCACCTCTTAATAACATCTTAAGTCCAATATTTAACCTCTAGTTAAATTGAACCTCTATATATATTTTATTCATTTAACCGATTTAACCGATTTCGGTAACTATATTTGCCTGGTAACTGAATAATGAAAATTGGGATGTTACAATCTTCACCCCCTTAAATTGATTCCGTCCCGGAATCAGTTACCAGAAAACAAACTTAGGTATCTCTTCCTCATATCATTCTCTACTTCCCAAGTCATGCCTCCTCCGTGTTTATTCTTCCATAACACTTTAACCAATTGGACTCTTTTCTTTCGTAGTTGCTTTACTTTGTGATCTAAAATGGATATAGGTTCTTCAATCATTCTTTTTGATTCATCCACTCGTAATTCGTCCAATGGTAAGATATTGGGTTCTTCGGCTAGGCATTTTCTCAAATAACATACATGAAATACGTTATGTATGCCTTCTAGTTCAGGTGGTAATTCTAACCTATATGCCTGATCCCCAATCTTTTCAAGTACTTCGAAGGGACCAATGAAACGAGGACCTAATTTACCACGCTTCCCAAATCTGGTTATTCCTTTCCATGGAGAGACTTTTAACATGACCTTTTCTCCAATCTCAAATGTCTTTGGTCGATGCTTGCTATCGGAATATTGATTTTGTCTTTCCCTTGCTATTCTTAATCGTTCTCGTGCGATTGCAACTTTCTCTGCAGTGATTTGTACAATCTCAGGTCCTGCAAAATGTTTCTCACCAGGCTCTAACCAGCAGGTAGGGGTACGACATTTTCTACCATAGAGGAATTCATAAGGTGCCATACCAATACTCGAATGATATGTATTACTGTAGGCAAATTCCACCAAAGGTAAATGTGAATCCCAATTACCACCATACTCGATCACACAAGCCCGAAGCATATCTTCCATAGTCTGAATGGTTCTTTCACTCTGACCGTCTGTTTGTGGGTGGTATGCTGTACTTAAATGTACTTTTGTCCCTAATTCTTCTTGCAATGTCTGCCAAAACCTCGAGACAAAACGACTATCTCGGTCTGACACGATGGACAAAGGTACTCCATGACGCGTAACCATCTCATGGACATATAATTTCGCCAAATTTTCTAATTTCTCTGTCTCTTTTGTGGCTAAAAAGTGGGCACTTTTTGTCAGTCTATCCACAATTACCCATATCATATCGTTTCCTTTTGTCGTTTTGGGTAATTTAGTGACAAAATCCATAGTAATTTTGTCCCACTTCCATTCTGGAATTTCCAATTGTTGTAATTCGCCATAAGGCTTTTGATGTTCAGCTTTGACTTGTGAACAAGTCACACACTTGGATACATATTCAGCCTCATCTACCTTCATTCCGGGCCACCAATAATTAATCTTTAAATCTCTGAACATCTTTGTGGTGCCTGGATGAATGGAATATTTAGATCGATGGGTATCACTTAATAAAATATCTCTTATACCACCGACTTTGGGAACCCAAATTCGTCCCTTGAAAGTCTTTATTCCATGATTATTATCAACAAGGTTCTCTTTTTGCTTGTTCATAATTTCATTCTTGATATTCTTCTCACTCAGGCCTTCAGCCTGGGCGGCTTTAATCTGTTCCATAATATCTGGTACTACGTCTATTCCCATATATTTTAGTTGATACGAGACTTTGGGTTGTTTGCGGCTTAAAGCCACGATATTTGCTTTTCCTGGATGGTATTGAATCTCGCAATCGTAATCGGCTAGAAGTTCCATCCATCGTCTTTGTCTCATGTTCCATTCCTTCTGATTCTTAATGTGTTGGAGGCTCTTGTGGTCAGTATACAGGGTACACTTCGTCCCATATAGATAGTGACGCCACAACTTAAGAGCAAACACGACTGCTGCAAGCTCTAGATCATGTACAGTATAGTTTACTTCAGCATTCTTTAGCTGTCTAGAAGCGTAAGCAATTACCTTCCCTCTCTGCATGAGCACACATCCTAAACCTGAGTAAGACGCATCGCTGTAAACAACAAAATCCTCATTACCCTCGGGTAATGATAGCACTGGTGCTTCGCATAAGAGCTTCTTCAATGTCTGGAAAGACTCTTCTTGTCTTTCCGTCCAAATGAAAGGTTCTGATTTTCGAGTTAACTTTGTTAAAGGAGCTGCAATCTTAGAAAAATCTTGAATAAATCTTCTATAGTATCCAGCTAGACCTAAGAAACTTCGAATTTCTGTGGGTGTCTTTGGTTTAGTCCATTTCATTACAGCTTCTATCTTAACTGGATCTACTCGAATTCCTTCAGCTCCTATGACATGACCAAGAAATTGTACTTCAGATAACCAAAATTCACACTTAGAAAATTTTGCGTACAATTTCTCCGTTCGCAATGTCTCTAGTAATTCTTGCAAGTGCTTATGATGATCTTCTATACTCCGAGAATAAATCAAAATGTCATCTATGAAAACGATGACTGATTTATCAAGATATGGGCGACACACCCGATTCATGAGATCCATGAAAACTGTTGGCGCGTTTGTCAGCCCGAATGGCATTACTAGGAATTCGTAATGACCATATCTGGTTCTAAAAGCGGTCTTAGGGATATCTTCTTCTCTGACTCGGACTTGATGATATCCTGATCTCAAGTCGATCTTTGAAAAGTAGCTTGCACCTTGAAGCTGATCGAATAAATCATCTATTCTTGGTAAAGGGTATTTGTTCTTTATCGTGATCTTATTCAATTCTCTATAATCTATACACATCCTCATTGTTCCGTCTTTCTTCTTTACAAATAAGACCGATGCTCCCCAAGGAGAGGAACTTGGCCTAATGAATGCTCGGTCAAGAAGATCCTTAAGTTGCGTCATCATCTCTTTCATTTCAGATGGAGCTAGACGGTAAGGTGCCTTTGCAATAGGAGCTGCACCTGGTATCAGATCTATCTTAAAATCCACTTGTCTTTGTGGGGGTAGTCCTGGAAGTTCATCAGGGAATACGCCGGGGAAATCTTTTACTACCTCAACATCTGATATCTTTACTTTCTCTTTCGTGGGTTCGACAACGTGTGCTAGATAAGCTTGACAACCTTTTATAAGGCATCTTCTCGCTTTCATGACAGAAATTAGAGTCATGTTTTCTAGATTTTTTCTCCATGTGCTATCACAAATTCTCCATTTGGCAGAGGGACTCGAACTAATTTCTTAGAACAAATTACCTCAGCATGATTAGCCGCTAACCAGTCCATACCAATTATCACATCAAAACTCACTATAGGCATAGGAATTAATGCTAAGGGAAACACATTATCATCAATAGAGATTGTACAATTCTTATATTGTTTTCTAACTAAAATAGGTTTACCTAATGCTACCTCAATATTCAAAGCATGCATCAAAGGAACACGAGGAATATCAAATTTTTCACAGAAGGACATAGACACAAAGGATTTACTAGATCCGGAATCAAATAACACACTCGCTGGTATTGAATTTATTAAGAATGATCCAAAGATTACCTCGTCGTCTCTTCTTGCTTCCTCAAGAGTCATCTGAAAGGCTCGTCCTTTGGCTTTCTGACCATCAGTTTTCTTCCATGCTCCTTCGTTCCTCGGTACTTTGGGTTCAGGACCTTGTGGACTAATGTGTCCTGTCTTCTTGCAATTATAACAGATCGGTTCATTCCTACAGTTCTCAAACTTATGCCCTGTCTTTCCGCAATTGCGGCAGCTCTGTGTGTTGCTGCTACAAGGCCCTTTGTGCTTCGAGTGGCACTTCTCACAATATTTGAGTTGTCCAAATCCGCCTCCTTTCTTCGAGAATTTTCCTTTCTTGCTAAATGATCCAGATTGACCCTCAAATTTTATTTTCTCATTCGAACCGCAAATAACACGACCACACGACTTTAAATCATCTTCCACCCGATGAGCTGCGTCCATCGCTGCCACGAGTGTCTGTTGTGCCCTGGCCGGGTTTCGGTATTCATAAGGCAATCCTTCAGCATATCGGTCAATAAGGGCTTCAGTTGTAGGGCATACGCCTTTCGCAAACAGAGATTTGTCTGAAAATACGGCGTTGTACTTAGCTATGGTCATGTATCCTTTCTCTAAAATCAGGAATTCTTTCTCCATTCTACGGGTAGCACTAGTGGTGCAAAATCGTTCTTTTATCATTTTCTTAAAATCCTTCCATGTCAAGTTTTTATCCACACCACCATCAGGGTTTTCGTTAACAGAATCCCACCATTCTAAAGCTGAGTTCTCCAGCATACGTATAGCATATCGGACTTTCTGATTTTCAGTGAACTCTCCGGAGTCGAAGGCTTGTTCCATCTTTCTAATCCACCTTAAACATACAAGGGCATCTTCACCCCCTTTGAATACAGGTGGTTTACAATCTCTAAAGGCCTTAAAAGTCATGAATCGGGTTTCAGCTTGTTGACGTACCGGCCTAGAAGGAGTCGTTTGACTCTCGCTTTCTTGTTCAGCTTCACGGAGAATTCCATCAGAACCGACTTTCAGTAAACCCGCGTTAACCATGATCTGTTGCATCTGCTCAATTTGATTGTTCTTTTCTTTAAGTTGTCTTAAAACATCAGCATATTTATCAGAGCTGGAGGAATATTGACTACTTTCTTCAGTTCGAACCTTTGGAGGAGAACCCGTTCGATGTACCTGACTTTCATTCGCCACACCTTTACCCTTATCAACATTCTTTGTTGTGGTATCAGCCATATTCCTGTTCAACCAAAAAACTTCACAAAACCCAAGTTAAGCTTGAAGGCTAACGTGAATTTGCTAAGTTGAAGAAAATAAAAAGAGGTCTAAAAGAACTAATTCTTAAAGTAAACTGACTAACTCTCAATCACACACCCATTCCCAGTAAATCTTAATCGTTCCTATATGAGCTAACACACTACGAGTCTGAACACTGACTCAAATGTTCAGTTCGCTCGCAACCTGGCTCTGATACCAACTTGTGACACCATGATTTTTACCCATTTCAAAAAGTTTTTATTTAACAATAAATAACTATAATCTTTAGCGGAAGACTTAGTCAAAGCAGTAGCTTCATAGTTTCTTTTGTAAATCATAGCATCACTTTCTTTTCGTAAAGTTCTTTTCATAATAACTACTTAATTTAAAAACATTAAACGGTTACATAATTTTTTTAGACAACAAAAGTGGTTTAAGTTTTCTTATTTACAACCATATTTCAAAAACCATTATGTCCCAAGGGTATCACTGATTCTACGTATACTACCCTTTCATGTCCCAACACTTTCGCACCTCGCCATCATTTAACCTATACCGCATACACGGCAACCCAAAAAGCAAAAACAAGTGTTAGAATCATGTAAGAGTCGTAATCATATCTTAATAACATAAATATATCAAATCATAATATATACCAAAAATGTTATTCATTCAAAACATATAAATTGCATATTCATACATGATACACATAAATCTTAAATATTTTATTCATTATCTTTTTCATAATCTTTATCTTTATCGTTCCTTAATCTCATGTCGTTCATAATTCTTAGTGGATGGATCTATGAGTAAAGTAATAATCCTAACCCAAGTGATCCCAACGGTTCGCTAATAACGTGCCCAAACAACTCAAGTCCAATTCAGGTAGCTACTCCTGTCTTGACAAGAAGTCATTAAGGTCCATCCGCTTTCACTACTCCGACTTTGTATCGAACAATACAATACGGTGTCGTTAAGGGCTGTACAAACGGAGTATTCTTACACTCCTCCAGTTCCCAACGCGATACTTGTACAGACGTCTTCATGGTCAATACCGCTCCAGCCCACATACAATAAAGTGTGTATGGACCATGTGTCACCCGCCCACTAGAAAGGCAAAGTAAACTCCAATTCGGCTAGCACTTATCCTAGGAGGTTCATCCTACTAGGACTCTTAAATCTGTAAGTAGAATTCTCATTTCTTATTCTACCCGTATCCCACTAATCCTTCTAATTCTTTTCTTTAATCGTAAACATACTAATTAACCAAGTGAAGAAATCATATGTTATTGTCACATAACATATAAGTAAATCATATAATTTAGAAAGTAGCATGTTATCTTTATAAACACTCATAACCATCTTCTCTTTTCTTTTTCTTTCTTTGTAGCTAAGTTATCAAACCAACCAGCTGTTATAAAACCTGTATTTTGAATACTTTTCTGCCCAGATAATCTCATGATGATATGATATAATGAAAGTAGACTCTTATACCTTTAAAATGACTGGTCATACACCCAAAACGGATCTAAGGTTGATTTTCTATGATATTTACAAAATCAACAAAATTCTACAATTATGCAGAATTTTAGTTACGGATTTTTACATAAAAAATCTCATATTTTATCCAAATTCAATTCTTTCTTTAATCTATAAATCTTGTATCTTTTCTATTAATTCTTTGATCATATAGTTCTTTAACATGTTTGACATACAAGTTATACATACAAATAGTAGCAAACTTTTACAAACAATATATATCACATATAAATGCAATTTTAATTTTACTCCTTAAATCTTATAACATATCATTTGCTATCAAATAAGTGACATACTTTGCAAGTAACTTATTATTTTTCATATAAAATGTGTTCCATAAGATAATCATATGAACACTATAGTTCAATTAACTTGTAATGTATTCTTAACATAAAAGTATTAAAATCGGTTCAAAGTGAGTTGTAAGAAAAACTCACCTCAATTGATGATTCGGAAGCTCCAAGTCAATAACAAAACTTCCCTAAATCTCCTTAATATAATACCTATATATTCATAAATAATTCTTAGTTCAATAGATGAATATCTATTTTATTCCTAATAGTTAAGAAACTATTTTCTTATTCTTTCACATTCTGTCCATATTGTAAATCACAGTTTTGACCCATTTAGAGTCCGAATTTGACAAAACTTAAAACATGAAAAGTGTACAGAACACCGAAAACTACAGGACTCGCGATTTTCAGAACAATCAGAGTAACTGTTGATTTTATACGAATTTTACAATGTGCTGGGTTTATTGAAATCATCTTTGTCTAAAAGTGTCAATATCTTTATCTTATCAAACTTTTGATATTTTTAGGCTACAAACTTATTTTGAAACTTCATCTAAGATCAAATAACAAACATGCAAACCATGATTGTTGATCAAAAAGATCCATAAACTTGTTTGCTTTCTTTTCTTGATCAAAAAGTGATTAAAAGTCATAATACTAAAGTTCCAAGCTTAAAACTAACATGCATGTCATTATCCATGAATTTTAAGAACTTTACCTTGTTGAGATATGAAGAAAACTCAGATTCTAGCAAGGATGTACTTAGATTTGAGTTCTACACCTTGATCCTTCCTCAAAAACACCAAAAGTTTCTTATTTTGGCAAGATTTTAGCATGGATTCACCATGGATCTTTGAGATCTTCTTGAGAGAGTTTAAGAAGATGAAAATGCTGAAAGTGGGAGGTTGAAAGATGTGTCAAAAGATTTATCCCGGTTTTGGGTGAGTCACCACTCAAAATTTCATCATTTTGCAAAATTAGCCCTTTTACTATGCAAAAATGCACTTTGGCTCTATATATACCATTAAGTCTTTCACTTTTAGCCATAATTCACCTCTTAATAACATCTTAAGTCCAATATTTAACCTCTAGTTAAATTGAACCTCTATATATATTTTATTCATTAAACGGAAATAACCGATTTCGGTAACTATATTTGCCTGGTAACTGAATAATGAAAATTGGGATGTTACATGAGGCAACATGGCCCGTGCGATGCACGGGCTTTGTTCATGATCATCAGTTATTCTGAAGGTAAATCGTATACATTACATTGGTGTTACGGAAAAAGTTGCTAAAGTATGATTACTAACATGTTTGACTTTGATTGCGGGTACTCTACTAAATAAGCATAGTGTGTCGGTGGAGAGTAAAGTAACAAAACTTCATTGGTTTTATTAACGTAACACAAAACACGTTATTCATAACTTAGAAGTTAGACTACAAAGAACTTTATGCTTTGTCTTTTATAAGAACAACTATGAATGAACAACGATATATCTTCAAGCGTGTCGATTGGCAACATAAATTAAATATTTAATGAAAAATTATAGTTATTTTTGGTGTTTAGAATAAAAGTCTATTAAAATAATTTATATTTAATTTATATATTTTATTCTGGTTTACTCCCTTAAAATAAAGAATGATTAATCCCTTTTAACCCCAATATATGTTCGATTCAACTGATAGGTTAGAATTTGGCTTTGCACTGGCTATGAACCAGTTTGAGTTATTGTCAGTGATTCAATTGATAGGTTAAAATCTGGTTTTGCGGATATAAAAGGTGAAAATTAAAATGAGTCAAATTGATAGCCTTAATAAAATTTAAATAAAAAGGAATCAGGTCAAATGAGTAAACATTACAAACATGATGGAACTTGATGGTCATTCTAACCCAAACAATTTGATTCCATATCACATACCTGATTACCATCACAAACACATTAAACATGTTAAAACATAGATCAATAGTTTCAGTAAGAGTTCAAATAGTCCTACACGGAAGTGATAAAGGGGTAGGTCGAACGGGTAAAAAACGGGTCAAATCGAAAATAAAAAATAATAATAATAATTGGAATTCTTACCCGTTTGTTCGATATAGATGCCAAAATGAAAACAAAGATTATGACAATTGATATCATCAATGCACAGGTGGAAAGGACGATAACTGAAACTGGTCAAATTGGTGAACATGTCAAACGGGTTCAATTCTTTTTTGTACAAAAAGCCTATCTATATATATATATATATATATATATATATATAATAAAGCAAAATTTTTTGAATTTAAGCCAACTAGATAAAAAGCCATTTGGCATCTTCTGCCAACTCACTAATGACTAATAAGTCCAAGTCACCCTCTTGTGATTTATGCCATAGTTGTAACTCCTATAGATGAAACCGTAATTTACTCTTCCAGAATTAAACCCTAAACCGTTCTCCCCTTTGAATACTCCGTTGCTTAGGCCATTCCTCACATTCTAATCGGTTTATATCTCTTTCTTCACCTTCAATCAAGCAACTAATGCTATTTCCATCTCATCCAATCGCCAATGTAACCCTAAACTGCCGGTGCTGCCCTCACCTAGCCCCTTTTGCAATCACTGTTCGGCGGCAATGAACAATTCAAATATGGTGCTTTAAAATCACAATTGACGCCTGCCCTTTCTTCGTGATATTAAATCACATGTAATTCACCGTGTAGACGCCGACTCAAGCAATTGCCAGTCTTTTCATTTTGATTTCATATATGCTGATTTGAAATTTCATTTTTAGTTTTAATCTCTCATTTATGATTTATGATATATGATTGCAGATTTATGATTTCAGATTTATCGTGATTTTTGATTTCAGATTTATCGCCGATTCATCATCGTCGACTTATTTATCGTGATTATGATTTCAGATTTTTTGACCCATTCCAGGTAATGCTTTTATACATTAGTCGAAATTGAATTGCATGTTGACCTGTTCATGAATTAAAAATGGTTAGAACTTAGGGTTTGTTCTAGTTTCCTGATTACTGATTTTTTGAATTGGAAAAGCCACGTTAATGCCAGCTTAAAGCCACGTAAATGCCACGTTACTGCCACTCACCATTTTTACGTTTCATGCTACTCGAATCGAAAACGTTTCTCTCCAGAGATTATGGCAGTCAAAACGTCCATCCTTTTTGGTTCACAATTACAGATTCAAACAATAACCCTAATTTGGTTCATTTCTCTCATCCTTTTTTGCCTCTACTTCTCTCGTCAGCGACTTCAAAACGGTACAATTTTGTCTCCCGTTTCCTTTTTTTTCCTTTTCGATTTTTAATTTAGTGCATGTAGAATGAACTGGAATTGAAATTATGTCTGATAATTTTATTGTTCAATAAAATTTTAAACGAGATTTGTTTAAAGGTGAAAACAGTACAGTGTTTTACCCTGTTTTGCTTAGTGCTTAAAAATCATGATTTCTGCGTTTAAAAGCTACAGTTTGTGGGGAAAGGATCACGTTTTCCAATTTGTACGCCCAAATTCTACAAGCAATCACAAAAGGTATTGTTTATTATTTCTTATTATTTTTACCATCTATACTGACTACGAAGTTGCATAAAGGGTTTAAAATGGTCAATTAAACAAGGAAGTAGGTACTCAAATCACTTAATATCAGTGAAGATATATAGGCATGATTTAATTCCACTTTGAGGCAGGGTAGCATCACGCACCATGAATGATTTTGTTTATAATTTACGGGTAAGACAATTTACGTGATCCTATTTTGGGTTAAACGAATGGGTGAATTTGCAGGCTAAACATCTTCCATACATAGAAGCAAAGAAGAATTAGCATACAGAGAAGCAAAGGTCTATCAAGGTCGAAAAGGGATAGGAGAAATGCAACAAGCTTCTGATAAATTGCTGATAAGGAAATGGACCCCCGGGAAAGAATGGAGGAATGAAAATGTCGGTAAAAGATGTTTTTGTTGTAATTGCTGATAAGGAATGACAACCCGTTAAACAAAATGGTTTTTTCATTTTCTCATTCGGGTCAGAAATCAGGTCATTTTTCTGTTAATGTAGTTCCTAGATTCTGTTGAAAGTAGACACAAGGAAGAATATGCACGATTAGAAGCGACAAAAAATCTGTCAAATTGTATTGTATGGCTGCAGATTCACTGCCACCTAATCAGAAAGATTTAATCTGATTCTTCTCCGCTCCCCTTTGTTCTTCTTAATTTTGTTTTTGACCACTTAATCATTTGTGCAGGTTTATATTGAATGCAGCAAAGTTGAAGAGTGCTTGCATGAAATATTTCAGACATAATATAAAATAAGATTACTTATCTTTTATATAAATGGTTAAGATGTATCATTTCATAAACTAAACAACATTCTAGAGATGTAATGCTCAGATGCAGCATAATCAATATATTGCCATTTTTTTGTACATAACTCAGATGCAGCATAATCAATATATTGCCATTTTTTTGTACATAAGTAATCTTTCACTCAGTGATTATTTTAAGCTCACAACATTGGAGTTGACAATATTTGGTAATTTTGACCCGTGAAGGTTCAATCCGGTATGTGTAAAGATATTTTTAATTGTAGTTTCATCTAAAAGTTTGTTAAATCATATAGTTATGGCATTTTCTATTATTTGGTCATAATCTTTAAGGTAATATGTGATTGGATCATTACATACATTGAAAGGCAATATGATTTAATGCATCATATTGTAATGGGACTAAAGTGATTTCATCATGTAAAGCTTCTTATTCTCACATTGGACTAAAGTGATTTCAAGAACAAATGATTTTGCTAGACAAGTGATTGTTAGTGTAGAACCAGATTCAGTGTTAAAAATGGCATTTTTGGAGTATATTTTGGCAACATGCTCTTAAGGTTTGTAATCCCTAAATTCTGCAATAATGCTTTTACTTTGACTTTTGAAGTCAAAGGTCCTAATTTGTTTATTCTAAGAATTGGATCGTTTAGAGGTTACTTAATAATATATATAATTTTGTATTAACTTCACAACAAATAGCGAAGTCAAAAAATCACGGTGTTGGAATTTTACCCAAGGATCCATGTTAATTGTATAGTTTATAGTTTTGTTGGGTTTTTTTTTTCCAAAAGCAAAATCAGTGTTACATTGATTCGTTACTCGAAGATTGATCATCAGAATAAAAGTTTGAGTAATAATTAAATGAGTTGAAATTTGAAATTATGTGCTGACTTTTGTACTCAACTTTATTTTCATTTGATTCATGGATCTGGTATTGGAAAGACCTTAAGAATCTACTCGGAGATGATGATATAGTGGTAGTTCTTAGGTTGAATCATCGTCCATGTTGCATTATTCAGTTCATCTCTCAAAGTATCCAATTGCTAAATTTGGGATCATCAAAATGAATAACACTTGGAACTTTATCATATCAACAAATAAAGCATATATTACATACAGAAATAAAAAAGAAAATTATGCTGCAAGGGTACTGATAGGTTCGAATTGAAGGCTGCAAGGGTAATCAATATTGAAACTCAAATAGGGTAATAATTGCAACATTAATATTGAAACTCAATTTTTATTGTTATATAGATACAGTTTGAAGAGTGTACATTTAACATGTTTATTTGAACATTTTCTAATTCATAATACACACTTAATTTCGATAAAGTTAAGTGGATTTATTATAATGACAGATTTCCTTCTAGATTTATATGACGGAATATAAGAAACAAATGATTCAAAGTATAAATATGTTTATATATAAGTAGATGTAGAGAAGAAATATAAAAAAGTGAATGAATGAGAAAAAAGGAAAGAAAGAAAAAAGAAAGTGAAAATGGGAAACAATAAAATGAAAAATGCTATGCGGTGGCACATTTAACTAGGAAGTATATATTGCTCTAATAATCCTTTTCTGTGTAAAATGGTCAACATTTACATTTAACATGTTTATTTGAACCTTTTCTAATTCATAATACACACTTAATTTCGATAAAGTTAAGTGGATTTATTATAATGACAGATTTCCTTCTAGATTTATATGACGGAATATAAGAAACAAATGATTCAAAGTATAAATATGTTTTTATATAAGTAGATAGATGTAGAGAAGAAAGATAAAAAAGTGAATGAATGAGAAAAAAAGGAAAGAAAAAAAAAAGAAAGTGAAAATGGGAAACAATAAAATGAAAAATGCTATGCGGTGGCACATTTAACTAGGAAGTATATATTGCTCTAATAATCCTTTTCTGTGTAAAATAGTCAACATTTACATTTAACATGTTTATTTGAACCTTTTCTAATTCATAATACACACTTAATTTCGATAAAGTTAAGTGGATTTATTATAATGACAGATTTCCTTCTAGATTTATATGACGGAATATAAGAAACAAATGATTCAAAGTATAAATATGTTTTTATATAAGTAGATGTAGAGAAGAAAGATAAAAAAGTGAATGAATGAGAAAAAAAGGAAAAAAAAAAAAAGTGAAAATGGGAAACAATAAAATTAAGGGCATGTTTGGGAAAGCTTATTAATGGGGCTTATGAGCTTATTAGCTTATTAACCTCCAAATTCAAGCTTATTTGAAGCTTAATAAGCTAATAAGCTCATAAGCCCCGTTAATAAGCTTTCCCAAACATGCCCTAAAAATGCTATGCGATGGCACATTGAACTAGGAAGTCTATATTGCTCTAATAATCCTTTTCTTTGTAAAATGGTCAACATTTAAGGAACTGGATACAATTTTTCCATATTCATAAAAAAAATTGTAGTTAGCATAAAATTATGAGGGTGGATAAGTGCCCACTCTGCCACCATGTGGTACCGCCATTGATCACAACTTACCACCATCACCCATCACTTATCGCCACCCGCATTGCGACTACTCCCGCCTTAAGATAAAATATGAAGTTGATTGATTTATCAAGTTATGAAATTATTTTTCACACCTACCCAAATTAACAAGTTAAAAGTAGATCAGTTTTGCATTAAATATTGATAAAGTAAAGTTGTCATACTCTTATCTTTTCTTAGATCTCTCATGGTCACCGTCCACAAATCTATAAATCTCTCCCAACACAAATCTCGTATGTAAATTAATCTTCAATTCCTTGCATAATTGATGCATAAAACAGATGAAAAAGGATTATTTTTTTTCAGATATAGGTTAATAAGCTAGTTTTTATATTAAAAACGCCTCTCTATTATAAAAGAGGGTAAACATAGAATGGCTATCTATTTTCTTTGTATATAAAATACTTTCATATAGAATATAATATAGGGTTTGAATAATTAAAGCTAGGAACCGAACCCGAGAAACTTAGACCAAACCGGACCCGACCCGAAAACATTCGGTTTCAGGTTTCCCTGTTGGATTCGGATATTTTTGCCATCCCTAATTAAAGCAAAGTAGGATAGGACATTTTTAACAGTTTTTTCTCTTTTTAAGCTAAATCGGTACAATTAAACCAAAAAGTGCAACAAACAAAAAACACAACATGTGAAATTGATAATGATTTGTAAATAGATATAGAGGTGACCGTCGCCATCAAAGAAAAATCAAAATCAATTTAAGATATCCCCAGCATAATGGGACCACCATGTTGACGTTACGATACACACACACATAACTGTAAAGAACCAGCCCTACTTTAACGCTTTTTCTTTTCTCACTCTCCGATCACCTAATCATTCTACTGCAAATTCCCCACATTCTAATCACCAAATCACTCATTCTATTCCATCGATGGAGAATGCATCATCAGGAGATGAATCAGATCACCGGAGCTACAGATTTGAGGATTACAGCGTCAGTGCCGACGTTAGTGAATCGGAGAGTTGCGGGGCTTCATCGTTTGGTTCTCCGGTGGCTTCGACTTCTCGCAGTACTCCGCCGTTGGTTGGGCCTCACTTCACCTCTTACTTGCCGGATCTTTCTCCGATCAAACCGCCGGTAGACGGAGGAACCTACGCCGGGAAAGCTGACAGCGAAAACCTAACAGGTAATGTCTGTTATGGGTTGAAGATTAGTTGCTCTGTTTTGTAAAGGCAAAATTGCCGGGAAAAATCAAATAATAATTTCTAATAATCAAAATTGAATTAAAACCTGAAAGTAACAATTCTTGTTTATAAAAAGTGGTGTTTTTTCATGATGATTTAAAAATGGTGAAGATAAATCAGCGAAATATATGAAATTATTGAATTATGACGTAATAAATATGCAGAGATTCAATTAATGAAAAATAGGTTTGCTAAGCTGTTGCTTGGAGAAGATATGACTGGAAGAGGAAATGGAGTCTGTACTGCTCTTGCTATCTCAAATGCAATTACACATCTTTCTGGTTTGTACCATTTTACCCCTGCTCATAAAAGTCAAACAAGATTGCTTTTAATTTCATAATTGATATGAATACTAGAAGTTACCGGTATAATAGTTGGTACCCATATTGAATTATATAGTTTTTGTATAAACTAGGCTAGAAATTTGACTAATTAGTCAAGAAATTCATATATAAATCCAGTTTCAAAAACACCATATTTTACTTCCAAAAGTCAAACCAAACTATTTCTTGACATCATAATTGTTCATTTCCAGCTACTGTATTTGGCGATCTATGGAAATTAGAACCTTTAAGTCAACAAAAAAAGTCAATGTGGAAAAAACAAATGGAATGGCTTCTATCCGTAAGCGATTCAATCGTCGAACTCACACCATCATTTCAAGATTTCCCAGAAGGTGGGAACTTTGAGGTTATGGTAACTCGACCCCGATCCGATTTATACATAAATCTTCCGTCACTAAAAAAGCTCGACATAATGCTAGTAACAATGCTTGATGGATTCCATGATTCTGAGTTTTGTTACATCGATCGCGGGTTAGTTGAACAACATTCTAATGTTTCATTGTCGGATAGCAGTTTGAGTCAATATGAAGAGAAATGGTGGTTGCCGATTCCTAAGGTTCCGATTGGGGGATTGTCGGATATTACCGTTAAGAGATTAAAACAGTGTCGGGAATGTAGTAATCAGATATTTAAAGCGGCTGCTTCGGTTAATGGGAACGTGTTGGCACAGATGGAGGTTCCGGAGATTTACTTAGAGACATTACCAAAGGTATTACGAATTAAGTTTTCTTATATTTACGCTTAATTTTCAGCCAACACACTTGTTATGTCAGGACGAATTTGTGTTTATAAAAAATATATACACAATGCATGACTTGAACTTACAACTTCTGTGTTATTAACATAATATCCTCACCAACTGAGCTACTAGACCATACGTTCATTACATGAATATAACTATCTTCATTAATCACTTAAACTTTAACACATTGAAATTACCACCACCACCAACCATCACTTCCACTACCACCATCCACCATCTACGACGACCACCATCCACCATCTGCGACCAACACCATCCACCACCACCGGACCGCCACCCCCAATCTGTCATCGCAGAATATTGTTACAGGGTATGAGCCGCCGCATTTTACGAGTACCCTTCTAGTGTGGCTAATACCTGACTAAGCCCCTGGTTGATTTGTTGGGTCCAACTTCAGATTCAGTTCAAATCTTCATGTTTAACTGTCTCATATTTCACATGTCCAAACTTTAGTCTCGGCCCAACCTTGAAATAAATGCCGGACTCTGTCCAAATTTGATAGTTATCCTAGCTCGTTTTTGATTATTCAGCACACTTAGTCGAAGATATAATGAAACAACATGATTTCGATCAGAAATTCTAACTCAATAAACTATTGACTATTAAACGACCCATAAACCTTTAGTTTAATGTTCAATTTATATTTAATTTATGTATTGTTTATATTAAATTTATAAATTACTTTATGTATCGTTTCAGAGTGCGAAAACTTGTCTAGGCGACACGCTCCACCACTACATAACTACCGCCGAGTTCTCACCGGAGTCCCTTTTGGATTACTTGGAGATGGCGTCAGAATGCACCACTCTTCAAATAGCAAACCGGATCGAAGCAGCGATGCATATTTGGACACACAAATGTTCAAAGAATCATGCAACCGGAAAGCATTTGTGGTCGGCAAATGTTAAGGGTCTCAATGGCCATAAAGAAAAAAGTAAACTTTTGGCGGGAAGGGCGAACGCCCTTCTAAACAACTTAAAACTTCAATTCCCTGGCCTTCCACGAACAACTTTGGATCTTGACAAGATTCGATCTAACAAGGTATGTTCTGTCAATCAATTCTTAAATCTTGATAACTTTCCTGATAACAGATTTTTTTAGGCTAAATTACACAAATGTCCCTACAGATTTGTCATTTCTACCATATTAATATTTGGTGATTTAGTTTCATAAAATTACACTCATAATCTTTATTTTTTAAACTATTGACATATTTGGTCCATTACCTAAACAAACATTTATTTTCCCCATCAAGTATGGTCACTTGTAATGCACAAGGGGGTACATATGTCTTTTCCCTTTCCCTTTACCAATTTGAAACCCATAAAAATTCGTTTGTTTAACGGAAAAAGTTAACATCTATTTAGGTAAAAGACCAAACGTGTCAATAGTTTGAGAGGTTAAGGACTACAAACCTAAAGGACCATTTGTGTAATTTACTTTTTTTTTTTTTTTTTTGTTTTGAATTTTGATTACAACATTATTTTGAACCGTTGTCTAAAGTTGATCGTTTTTGTAGGATGTAGGACAAGCTATACTCGAGAGCTACTCGAGGGTGCTTGAAAGTTTAGCTTTCAACTTAATGGCTCGAATTGATGATCTTCTATACGTTGATGATGCCACCAAGAGGCGGGCGGCAACGGAGGCTAGTGTTCGGGCTAAAAAGCCGACAACACGTGGCAATTCATGGTCTTCCATGGTGACAGCACCGGAATTTAGTCCTTCACCTATGATGATTAGAAGCCGAGAAAAGAGACAATATTCGTATTCGTATAGTTCAATGAACAATATGGATACTATGGAAGAGACTTTAGAAAGATTAACATTCAACTAATTAGTAATTATGAATGTGTAAGTAGATATGTATGTACATATGGGTTAAAGTGTACTTTTGGAATTTTGCTTATGTTAATTAGCTACCATGGCATAATGTAGCATGTTGTCGGTTTAGTTAATTTGACTATATTATGGTTGACTTTTTTAAGACCGTGACTTTTTTCCCCTTATATCGTGGTGACAACATTAAGGGTAGTCACTGATTTATGCAATGCGCTCTTTCCCATATACTCGATGAATTTCTTACTTGGTGACCTACAGAATTCGTCAACTATCAGAAAAGCTACATGTAGTTACAACTTTTTAAAAGTATAGAAGAAAATTCCAACATTTACTTGCACTACATAAAAATGTGTGTAAAATCCTTTTTTTCAAGTTTTAGTCACATTTTTTTAAGAAAATTGTATGTCACTAAAATTTAAAAATTTATTACTCATACTTTCTTTTGTTACTATCGATTTTACTTACCCCAGCTTTACCCACATTTTTTCATGTGTAGGTAAAACAATTTTTTAAAGAGATGTAAAATATTGGCCTATTTTGAAGCATTGGGTATAGTAACTCAAGCTAAAGAGTCAACTCAGCGACACTATTGTTACTTTTAGTGGCAACTTTGTAAGTGTCACAATAAGATCTTTTCTCTGGACGAATATAGAAGGGGTACGGTGTATCCACTTGGGCACTTGAAACTTTTTTTGTTAAAAAAGTTATAGTTTAAACATGAAAAATATAAATATCTGTTTATTGTAAATCTTACAAGGTTTATGTGTATATAATAGAGTGCATATTCTATGTAAAAAAACTTTATTGTAGATCTTATAAGCTATATGTGTTTACTAGCTACAAAACCCGCCCGATGGACGGGTATGCTTTCAAAATTTAGTATGTAGAAAAATACCAACAAAGATTAATAATTTTCTAAATGACATAATAATCGATAAATGTGATGATGATTTTGTACAAAAATTCGATACATGAAGAAATGTTACGTATAATTTACAAACGAAATAAGACTTCTTTGTAAACGACATTTGCTGTTGAGTTAGTGTAATTGCCATCTCTGTTACAACAAATGACCTTCAATCCTTTCTTGTTCTTTACTCGAGATACAGCTACATAAAGCTGGCTATGTGAGAATACCGGTTTTTGCAGAAACAAACCAACCTGAGACAACGTCTGACCTTGACTTTTATTAATGGTCATAGCAAAGCATACCTGAACAGGGAATTGCCTCCGATTCAATTTGAAAGGCATCTTGTTATCGGAAGGACTTATGACCATTCGAGGGATAACGCAAATTGTACCCACCTTGCCGCCAGATATGATTTTACCCTCGATTATCCATCCGTAATATCTGAAGTCTGCTTCCGTTGCACAATCCAGCTTTCTGATCAATATTCCGCATACACATTACTGGAACGCCGATCATTAACTTCAAGATATGCTGCGGGACGCCTGACATTTTGATACAGTTCTAGAATTCAGAAGTGTAAATATCAAGGTTGAACATAGTATCATCTTCATCTGCAGCAGAAACAGAGTCCGATGACTCGTACGTCTTTTCTTCTCCGGGAAATAAAGACAGCATCCGCTCGTTTATTACGTCAACCATTTCGTGAGTGGGAGCAAGAATGGCTCTATCTTGAAAAAAGCTGCGTTGCCATAGATTATCCAGCAAATGAGGGTATGTTTCTCGAATAATAGCCCCAACATTATCATCAGACGCTGGAATCAGCATGTTGTCCGGGAACTCTATTGACGACTCACCATCATTTTCACCACCTGTTTATAGGTAATTAGAAAAAAAATTAATATCATTAAAAAAATAGTGGAAGGGTTTACTATAAATTAGAAATAAATTAAATACACACCTATAGTGCAGTTTCCAATATCGAGTATCCAATCTGCGAATTCCTTTATCTCTTTTCTTTCAACATCAGATGATCCAGAACCCAGCTTCATGTTTACTGTTAAATTCAAGACAGTGCAGTGGTCCCAAAGATATGAAGCATTGATCGTCGCATGAACCACGTCTTGCCTACATCCGTTTTGAATAACATGGAGAATTTGCCGAAAATCACCACCAAACAAAACAACTTTTCCACCAAAAACATGTTTTGATGGTGTCGACGGGTCCTCCCTGCATATGTCTCTCAGAGTTTTATCAAATGCCTCGAAACAATATCGGCTAATCATTGGTGCCTCGTCCCAGATAATTAGCTTTGCTTTTCGGATCAACTCAGCAAGGTCACCGTCAGCTGATATGTGGCACAATGAATCTTCCACCACATTAATAGGAATTGCAAACCTGGAAATAGTACATAATTAGAAATTAGCATACAAAGTATAGATGATAATAGTATAATGTTGTGGTCGAGTATAATAGTGACGTGCAAACCTGGAATGAGCCGTCCTACCACCATCCAACAAAAGGGCCGCAATACCACTTGATGCAACATTCAATACTATTGACCCTTGGGAACGTAATGCAGCAGACATAGTTTTGTACAGGTAAGTCTTTCCAGTACCACCGTAACCATATACGAAGAACATTCCACCCTTTCCATTATTAACGGCGTCCATGACTGTTCTGTAGATACGTTTCTGCTCTGATGTAAGGCTGGCATAAAGAGTTTGATGCTGCTCGCGGAGTTCATCTCTGTTGTATGATTCCTCGTCGTATATTAATCGGTTGTAATTTTCCATCGTGTATTCTGCATCAGGATATGGCATGTTTGAAAAAGACTTCAAACTCTTGTTATTACAAAGCAGGATGTGTTCAATATACGTAAGACATATATTCATCCTTTGTGTGTCAGAAAGTTGTAAATCTTTATTCATAAACGACACAAGTTATGAAATAATAAAAAAAAATATGAAACTAAAGATAATGATTAAATTGAATGAATTGTTTAAATATATTACTTGGATCGTTACGCTTCCTTCGTTCAACGTTTAACACATCTTCCGCCAAAACATGCCAAGTTTTTTCCTAGACAAGCTCGGGACGAGACATACTATCAGTCATGAGGAGCATGACAAAAAAAGAACGCAAATAATTACCCATGCCCTAAAAACTTGCTTCCAACAACCCATCAATGTATTCCTTGTCGTCATGTAGAAGCCCACGGGCATAACACGCATCTCGGTATGATGGATAAATAACACCACGCCATTCCTTGAGGTCATCCCAGTTTCTTGGACCTGTTACCTTGTTCAGTAATACACGTAAATAATAAAGTTCACCCCATGAGGGCGGGACATGATGTATATATGCCCAAGTGTATCTCCTCTTTTTCTCTTCTGCCAAATACGTTGCTTCTGATTCCAAACGTAATACTGGGGCATCTCAACATACAGTAGTTTACGGGCGTCTAGATCTCTCTCATTTAGTTCCATCCATGCTATAAACTTGGTTTCGTTCACAGATGACGTATCTAACGCGTAATCAATACTTTCCCTTGCATCAAAGATTACTGGATGTTCATCCTCTAAATGGAATGGCAACCTCTCGACTGAAGGTGTCCTTTTATGAATATCAAACTGAAATATACGCCAGGTTGCCTCACAGGCGGAAAGATACCTACAATCATAATAATCTTTTATTTCGTCGATCTCTTCGCCCTCCACAACAACAGTAACCCAACAGTAACCCTGTCCGGTCCTTTGTTCACATACTTAAACAGATATTTTATGGAACCAATATGGTTGCACCATTCAACGTTTATATGAGACTGGTATTTTCTAAGCAAACCTGGATTGTATGGCACGACATAACCATTGTGCATAAATATTCCGCTTTTCTTTACAGTATTTCCATCATTTCTCCTCCGGTAGACTGCATATCCAGTCTCATCGATTATAGTTGATTCGTTAAACTGTTTCGGGAATTTTTTTTGTACACTTGAAATTGACAGTGCAAGCGCATCTTGAATTTTCAGCACCGCACGGGCCATGCATCATATGATCGGTGACAATCTGGTACAATTCAGGATCATGTTCTTTGTCGGATATCTCTGCTGATATGAATTCATCTATTTTTGATTCTGCAGTTATCTTGTCTTGTGCCTTAAGCCACAATAATATGTGGCAATGCGCAAGACCCCTTTTTTGGAACTCAATAGTGTAAACCACTGCGATTTAGAAAGGCAGAAAATAAGATAATAAATATATAAAAAGAAACATACATTTAAATGAGAACAGTTAAAAATGTGTTTGATTTTTACCTCCTTTTACGTGACCAAAAGTATGATTTTCTTTGAAATCCTTCAGGAGGCAGTCTAGCTTAATTTTAAACACTCTAGATATAATATCCGGACGATCTTCAGATTTCAAACCTTTCTTGGCCATTTCACGGGCAATCTCAGGCCAATTAGGGTTGCACGTGAAAGTTATGAATAAGTCAAGATAACCGTAAAACTTACAGATCGTCATAGCGTCCAAATAGTTCTGCATCATATACCTTGGACTCCCGGTGAATGACGACGGTAGCACGTACTTCTTACCACGTAATACATTACCATTATCTTGATTTTGTGCCAAGATGGCCAATTTCGCATAAGTCTCAGTTCTTAAATCTTTTTGCTGCGTAATTATGTATCTCATCCTCTCCGCCTCAACCATTGAGTATGCATCGGTACAAAATTGCTGTAACAATCTCCTACCACTGAGTATCATGGAGAACTGATTTCTCGTGTCTTGCAATTGGTAAGCGAACCACTCCCTCATTGATACTCGCGTGCCTTTATTTTTTTCATTATAATTAGTCACGCCTTGGTGGTAGACATCAGTACGGTACCCATCTTCTGCATAGGGGAAAAACAGAGGGTAATACAATGCTAGGTATAGTACGTGCAACTCGCTTATTTTTTTGAGTCTTCCGTTTTGCCTGTGGAGGACGATATCCCTAGGATTTGTTGTATCTTCAAAATCACCTACGATCAAAGCTGCTACTTCGGATGAAGTTGGTAGATTGTAATTCCTACCGTCTCATGACCTGCTACAATAAGTCTTAGCTTAATATTATTGCCATTTGAAGACCTTAATACTTGACCAGCCATCCGAAACTTCTCTACCAATGGATTGATTGAATCAAGCATGTCTCGTATCTGGGTCGTAAGCTGATAGTCTATTTCATTATTAGATGTTGACGTGCTTGTACGATTGCTGTAAAAAAAATAAATATCTTAGTGAAATATGAAAATTGAAATCGTTTGTAACACCTCAATTTTTAAAACACCTTTTAAATCATATTTTTAAATAAAAATATTACAAAGTCCAATATCGAAAAATACGGTTTAACAAAAACATTTGAAAAGATTATCAGAGTATTAAAATCCGGTGTTACAAAAATAATATCATAACCGTAGGATAAACGGGATCTACCTACGAGCTCCCGAGCTAATCAACATTAGGCCACTTCTATCGCGACCTTCTAATCCATCGATCTCGAACCTGAGTACATAGCCAAAAATAAAGTAGTACGTGAGACAAAATAGTCTCGTGAGATACATGGGTTTTCGACCCATTCTCAAATATAATAAAAGTCATATTCATTACTCTTTTTTACTCATTTATTACTTATTAACTCATGATCTTATTATTTTTATACATATATACTAGTAAGCTAACCATAAGCTTACTCTCATCAAAATCAAATACTTGTAAGCTAACCGGAGCTTACACATACTTTATCACATACGCTACAGACCTCTCCGAAGCAAACTCCCCCGATGTGGGTTATCTAGGTAAACTCCCCCGTTTCTGGGTTATCTATTGCTCCCCCGATTTCCGGGTTATCTGAAACTCCCCCGCTTTCCGGGTTATCTATTTCTTGACACACTACCCTTGTGCAGGGTGGTACCACCCAAGTAGGTGTCACTAACTCCCCCAACTTGTGTGGGTTATCTATGATCCGGATCCTTTTCTCAACACGTATTGAAATCATCAAATACGGGCCTATGCCCCAATAATACATGCTCAAACATAAATTAGAATGTATCTATTCTAATTATCATATTATTCTCGTTTCTTATTCAATTTCAATATTGACTTTACCAAGTCTTTTATTTAATAAAACATATTTATCATTTATCAAAATCATATTACTTTAACCTCTCTTTAACTAGAATATAAATCCATCTCTAGTCACTTTATACTTATTCTCTTAGCAAATAAATCACCACTTTTATTAGTATAATATACTAATCAATACTTGATTACTTGAAAATCATTGTCATTAGCTTTATTAATACATATTATTAATAAACCAAATATCTTACTTTCTAATTCATACTCTTAATCATACATCATATTAATAAAGAATTACTAATCACTTTTTCATTATTATAATCTCTTTCAAAATCATTAGTCATCTAGACATACTTAGATAGTCTAATATTTGCATTTTCTTATCTTTTCATTCATATCTTTATTAAAAATATTTATTAATAAAGACTCATAAAACATCATAGTTTTCAAAATCATTTGCTATGTACTCAGTAAAAGTCTCATGTACTCACCTTAGCCAAGCTAAATCCAAATCGTGTCTATTAACACAAATCCTTGCTTTCCAACTTGTGAAATGTCACCAATCTTTAGGTCTTCTTGACCTACCATCAATATCATCATAAAAATCTTGTTATTATCCATAACTAGTTACCAATAACTTGATAACAACCTTCTTAACCACCAAGTTCATCCAACTTGGTGGAACCAAAAACCCTAGTTCAAGATTTCTATCATCAAATCCCAAATCCAACAAGAACACAAGGTTCTTAAGCTTACAAAGAGTGTTCTACACTCATCTTAGTCATCTTCTCCAAAGATAACTTGGTAGGTTACCCCAAACCACCATTTTCCCCCAAATAAAGCTCACAAACTAACTACCAACTATCAAGGATCAAGAATCCTTACCTTTGATGTTAAGATCCACAAGATTGATGAAAATTTGAGCTCTAGAACACCAAAAGCGCCCCCTTTCTTCTCTCAAATCGGCTGCACAAGTTTAGGGTTGAAGAGAATGAGAAAACCCCTAAAAACCCGATATTTATATGAATCTGACAGATGTCGTGTTCGCGATCCACACCTCGCTTTCGCGAGTTTACGCGCTCCGGCCATTCTCGTGTCCAACTCGTGTTCGTGATCCATACCTCGTGTTCGCTAGTCCCGATATCTGATCCGCTTACTCGTGTTCGCGAGTCCATTCTCGTGTTCACGAGATGGGTGTTCGTGACACGAGTCCAATCTTCGTGTTCACGAGAATTCCCCATAAATACCATTTTGATTTCCAAACTTGTTTCCAACCAATTCTTGACCCGAATTCATCCATAACTTTCTCATACAATGTCCAAATGACACGAAACCAATTTCCACGTGTTTTAAATGATTTATCCTTATTTATCATATTTTTTTTATAATTTATTCGATTCAAAATTTCGGGTCGTTACATGGTTCGGTCACAAATTGCAAGGAAATAATTAATTAATTTCGATTGCTTACCTAACAGCTTGTATCCGGTTTCGAATCTCGTTTTCCGTGTCATATATATAAAGTTGACAAAATTTAGGACGGTCTCCTGGTTCGGGCATCAAATTACCCAATCTATGTGGATTTTCTCCATTTATCCTGAAGCAGTAAGGGCCATGTCCAACATTAACGGACTCGTCTTTCTTAGCACCCATAGAAGTGAAAGCGAACATCATGTTATATCTCCGTATATTGTTTAAAAACGAAGCGCTCTTTGGATGTTGATTGGTAATAAGATCTTTCAATAATTTTGGTGGTTCAATAATGTCAACTGGCAGCTTAACCTTACCCCTCATGCAACATATTGAAAATGAGTGGGGGTTTGAACCGTATCCTCCTCGGTCCTTCTCAGCTTTCCAAACCATAGCTCCACAAGACGCGCACTCGAAATCAGGATCTCCATGGTCAAGGTATTCTACAAAATATAAGTGCGAAAAAGTCTTATGATGTAAAAAACGAATTTATAGGGTTTACATAATAACATACTTTTTAATTATATAAATGTGTACCATTTGAAATTCCAACAATTGCATGTGGTGGTAGCTCTGGTTCATTTTCGTGTTGTGTGGTGGTAAAGTTTAAACCACGTGAGATTCTCGGACGCACTGTTTTTCCTTTTTTTGTCTTTTTTTCCTTTGCATTTGAAGAATCTCCTATTTCGATGTATAACTTGTTAATAATTATAAAAGGTAAAAAGATAATAACATACTAATCAATTGTATTTGCTTTAGGTGTCATTTGATAGTAAGAATTGCAAACCTTTTTCGCTTAAATTAAAATTTACGGGTGTACTGATGTTGAACCTTGAAGTCTTGTTGGTGAATACTCCACTCACTGAGTAAAATAGAATTTTAATTAAATATACATTGAAAATTTAGTAAATATTTAGGAAAAAACATATACCATTTGTTTTGATTTCACTTTTTGAAGTAGTCGGAAATGAGCAAGGTTGTGTTGTAGTTGTAGGTGTTGCAAACGTTACAAATGGTGATTTGGTTGGTGGTGTCGCGAATAATCCATGTATTGAAGCGGTATTTCGATAAAACATATTTAAAGGTGGACATAATTCAACTCGTTAATTAATTAAAATATATAAATACGGACATTAAAAAATGAATATATTTTTCATACGCAAAGTAAATGGATTTAAAAAAATTGGATATACAATTGACTTACATGATGAGTGAATCAACTGTGAGACTATGATAGGCATTGGTGATATAAATGAGGGACCTAATGAAATATAAAAAATGATTAAATAATTAGATAAATCATTAATGAACAACTTTATAATGTTGTGTAATTAATGAATCATTAAATTTTACGATCCTTGAATTAATACCTTTTGGTTCATTATTATTGGCCGATATCGAAGTTTTTGAACTTTTAGACGACCTTCCAGGACGTCATTTTGATATATCACCGAGCAAATCTGTGATAGATAAATAAATATATTTACAGAGGTTGCATACTTTATACTGTTTTAAAAAATTACATTATTATAAATATATGTTATAGACAATAAATGTTGCATACTTTCACTAATTGGCGTAAGTGGATTTCTTTTGATAGGTCTTCCAGGTTTCCTAAGCACTCCATTTATCTCATTTGGCAAACCTCAAAGTCGAAACACGGTATAAAATTTGGTTACATATTAACAAAAAGTATTTAATAGGAAACAATATAATCTAAACTATTAATAAATGTAGTAAATAAATAAAATACTTACGTGTGCAGGACGAAGAGCACAAACCATCTACCGTGTTTTCTGGCTGATTCTCATTGTTTTCTACCATGCATTTTCTTTTTCCTCCTTTTTTTCTTTATTATCTACCATTGCCTTATTAGTGGTGGAATTAGACATCTTCGTATAATCTACCACTATATATCATGTAAAATGAAATTAATATTTTAATTGAACAAATATATCATAAAAAAAATACAAATAACACAAATAATAATATATTTTACCCAATAAAAGGACAATAACTTGAATGCAAAGATTAAGTGGGTAAGTATTTAGAGATATTTAGATCATATCGTTATTATTATTTTTAAGAATTCTATTCAAGTTTGGACAACCCATCTATTTATTAAGTTAAAATACCGATCAACCTTTTTTGACCTTAAAGGGAGTCCGGCCCACAAAACTTGAAGTTGTGGCCGGCCCAAGAAAAGCCAATATGATTTCTGTCTAAGTTGACCTGTCAAATAAACGGACTGTAAGTCAAAATTGGTTAAGGCGGAGCGTCGGCACTCGAGAAAGCAGCCAGATTCATCCGATCGTTACAGAAGAACCAAAGACGATGGTGCCTCCCGAGTAAAATACCTTGCAGATCAGGGAGATCGGGCCGATTTAGGTGGTGCAATTTGGGTGACTATGCGGCTGTGGTTGCGATAACCCTATATCGGTAATTTTTAACCCTAACTATTGGCTGAAGGAAATGCGGGTTTATAATCTAGATAGCATTCCATAACCGTATGTTCCACTATACAGTGCTGTTATCCGCATAGTATTAAAAAGAATGAAATTTTCTAAAATAGATAACTGAATTTACTATACAAATCTTAATAATATTATTGAAAATTTTTAATCACAGTCCGTTTTTTTTCTAATTTTTAAAAAATTTCATTTTTTTGATAACATTTTTATATTAAGAGAATCCTCCAGGTGTTTGTGATTAGTAGCTGTTCAAACAGATTTCATATGATTCAACATGTTTACTCTATAAACGTATAATTGATTGTTGGTATATTTGAATGTGTTCTGAATATATAGAACTGTAGTTTTTAAAAGATAAAAAATAAACTTACCTGTTAGAAGATGTTGCCTAATCAGTTTTTAAAAGTGGTTATTTAAGTTCTTAGAGGCTCCGCAACCATATAGGTTATTTAATTGCTATCAAAATTTGACATCAGAAATTTAAAGTTAACTGTTAGCAAATGCGAGTCGATTATGATAAATCTGTAAATTTTTGAATAAGTACTATTAATATACCAATACTTTAAGAAGAAAACTTATCTTTTTTGGTGTTTGACATTTCGAGAGAAGTGTTGAACTAATGTGCGAATCTGCAATCGTATGGAACGTTCAATAAATTATGCCAATTCGAGAGAAGTGTTGAACTAATATACTTTAATTTGATCGATATACATAAAATAAACACATATTTGACAGTTTGACTTTAAAAGTCAAACTGTTATAACATCCTCTGTTTTTTTAGCCAAGTTACATAATTATGAAAAAAAAAACCAAGCACTTCTCTCGAATTGGTATAATTTATTGAACGTTTTAGTTCTGTTTTTTTTAATACAGTTTTACAATTATCAAAAATAAATATGTATTTTTTAATATTTGAATTTGAGTATAACAAAAATTAATGCAGGAACTTCGAAATACCTGTAATCTGAAGATCAATTTTTTGTGCTGCGATAAAACTGCCTGCAAGGTACGCATTGAAACACAGATTTTTAATAAAATAAAAACATAGAACCAAATGGAAAGAAAGAATCCATTTTTTACTGTTTTGATGAAATAGATTTAATGCATATGAAAACTGAATTCTACTGTTTTATTATACAGACAAAAAAATAAAAAATTGAAGTACTAATTGTTACCTGAATTCGTTATTTAATTATCGGAATTGGCTACGGCTTGATTACAAAGTAAGTATGCTCTAACTTTATAATTAAATAGCTATTATTATGAAGGGGAATGAAGCTTGATATTAAATAGTGTCAATGGTGATAGAATATTCAAATTTGGTAACGATATTGATAAGGGCGGAATTTTTGGAATACCGGTTTTTCCTCATCAACCAAAATTTAGGAATTTTGGTTGACTTATAAAGTTTATCATATGTAAATAGGTTAAACATATTTTTGGGGTATTAAAATCTATTTTTGTCCGATATTGGATGGTCTTTAATTGATCGAATCTTCCGTATTTTTAACTGTATACAGATTTCAATACATTTAAACACAAAATCTTGGCCCATAATATCGTTCTCATAAAAACTGAATGTTCAATATCAAATAAAATCTTCCGATTATTTGAGGGAAATATTGAAAATGGGAATTGATTTTTTGAAATTATGTTACCGAGATTATAGTAACTTTAACTTTAGAAATTATTTTAAAGATAAACATTTATCGTTATAATTTTGGTAAACTTTTAACATTTTTCGTGTGTAATTATTTTGAATATATTTTTGGTTAACTTTTAAAACATTATTGCTAAAAAAACTCAAACTCTATTTAAAGTAAAAGAAATAATAACACGCGAAAAATGTTAAAAGTTTACCAAAAAATTTTAAAGTCATGGATATATAGGAATTGTTTTAAGTTAACTATTTTTAATAGTTGAGTTATTTCTTAAAATAAAATGCATTTAAAAATTATATCAATTTTATGTAATGATTATCGAAAAATGTCGTACTTTCCTCTGTATTTGTACATGAAGAAAAATTCGTTCTAATAAATCACTTAAATTGGGAAGAAAAACTACACTATATTTAAGGAACATTTATTTTGATAAACTTATCATTGTTCGAATAAATTTTTTTTATTATATTATGAAAATAAATTAGAGCATTTAGGTCAATTATATTTGTTAATGGCTGTTATGAGATTATAAACCTAAATAATTTAATAAAAAAAATTTGATTGTGTAGACCAAAAAATTGTTTTACCACACGAATCAAATGAAACAAATGAAAAACCCAATGCAAATAAGTACTGCATCACATTAAAGTATAAAAACATCACCACCAATATTGTCTAAAAAATAGTCAAAATCATAAGATAACCAAGCTAAAAAAATTGTCTAAAAAAACAACATTGGGCCTTGTATTCAACCTCAATCTTCCGGTTCGATCTTCACCTGAACTAAACCCTCCGAGCTTTTCTTAGTGTTTTGATCTTCAGAATCCGTGTCAAGATCGTCAACATTAATAAACACACGGCGTCTCTTAGTGCTCGAACCACCGCTGCCAGATGAACCTTCACATGAAGTTGGTGTGTGCATGTCGAGAACGCGTTTAACACTATCATCAACCATGCTAACCTTCTTTATCATGTTTGAACGCGTTTTGAAATCCTCCAACGGCTCATCCTCCGGCTGAAATAATATAATCAAATAATTACTAAAATAATACAAATAGGATTATAATTCATGTTTTTCCGTAAAACTATACATTAGCATAAGGTTACCTCATCCACAACATCAGCGACTACACGGTCTTCAATAATTTTTTTTTTGAAATGTTTGATTAGTTCAGGCTCCTCAGACATACCATCACATCGGTAGGTGTGGTTATTTTTGTCATGGTTCTCTTTAGAGTACCACAGTTTGAATAGTAATTTTTTACCAAGAATATTATTCAACTCATCGGGGTAGTACTTTGACGGATCCTTTCCGTATTTGTGAATCAAGTCCCACACGGTAAGGCCGGTCAACTTGTTAATAGAGCTGTTGAAAAACACAACTTGTGTCGTACCAGTATCATCGATAAGTGTTACAACAACCCTAAACCTGCAAATTAAAAGCATATAAACAGTCAAAAAAGGGGGAAAACGAAGCATTATAATACGGGCTTCAAAAATTCGTCATTTTAGGGAAATTTTACCTTGAAACGGTCTGTACTGCCCCACAGTCTTCACATTCGTAAGTAGTATGGCGATTATTTGCTGATCTTACTTTAACTTTTTTGCTGCAAGGAGAACCGCCTTTATCGTGGCTATCTGAGAATTTCAATGTTTGAATCGAAGGTTCGTACTGTCAGACTTATTTGATGTTTTTAATTGTTATAATTTTTCTCTAATAAATCATGAATTTTCTAGGATAGTATTAAAGATCTTATCGAAAACTTACAGCAGCTTGCCAAAGGATCCAATAACTTCGAAAGAATTGAACGAGGAGCCGTATGAGGTGAAAATCTCATGTACGGTTCTGTAGAGTGGTAGTAAGGGTGTCTTATCTGTCAACTTTTCCACTATCACCCCAAAAAAATCAAACTCTGCCTTACGTAAAGTTGCCAGATGCTATATAAGCCCATCCCATTTGTTCGTGCACACAATGAATGGTTGCGTATACGATGCAGTGGGAATCATGTATATTTTAATTTAACAACGAATGTAAATTAAAAGAAATTATAAATAGGTTGATGTATTGTTGTATTGTTGTATCAGTTAATGGACAAAGGTTTGACATACCTGTTGAATCTGATGAATATGACCCACCATGCTTTTAACAACACCCATAAAGAAATCTGATAGTGTAACCACTTTAGCATCAGGTGGAAGAACTCAATTTTGAATTGGTTTGGATCATAATCATCCTGATTTTTAGCCCTTAAATACAATAATAAACCAAGCACAAATGTTAATAATTATGGTAATTGTCACAATTTTCTGTGAGAATTAAAAATGTTACTCACTCTGATTTAATTGCAAGAATAGCGGGGTGATTCTGATCAATAATTATTTTCGTTCCAAACAAAGCGTTGTGGACCGCCGGTGCATCTGCATTGTGTGGTTAACAAAAAAAATTAAAAAAAATACTCCGAGTACATATTAGTGGTTTTTTTACATATATCATTTAAATCCTGAAAAACAGTAGGGGTGTGCAAATATATCCGGTATCCGAAAATCCGAAAAAAAATCCGAAATCCGATCAGGAATTATCCAAAAATTCGGATATCCGAATTTTCGGATTCGGATTCGAATACCAATATTACGAATTTTTGGAAATTTCGAATATCCGATATCCGATTTTTGTCGATTTTTTATTTGTAAAAATTTAATATTATCTAATATCAAGAATACACCGATATTTTTTGTCTATATTAATATGTTTATGATAGCTTCTGGTTGCATATAGTTAAAAATCTTATTTTTAGTTTATATGTATTGAAATAATTGTGCTAATTGACTTAATTTACTGGTAATATCATTCAGCGAATTGCGAAACTTCGGATTTTCGGATATTTCAAATTATCCGATATTTGTATCCGAAATTTCGGATATCCAAATTTCGGATTAGGATTCAAATAGCGAAAATCCACTATCCAAAATTTCGGATATCCGAAATATCTGATTTTCGAATATCCGAAATTTCGAATAATCCGAAATGCACACCCCTAAAAAACAGTAATACTTAAATTCATTATTTTTAATTAACAAATTGAATCAAATGACATTAAAGGATTAGGTGTGATATTGAAGGAATTATGTGCACAGTTAGTCAACCTATGATGATACATACATGCCTACGAAACACTTAAGGGTCACACCGATGAGTGCATGTAATACGAGCAAGTTATGCAACGATACTACGAAGAGGAATGATTCATAATAGTCATTATGAATCAGTTAAGTTTTAAGTTAAGTTTAACTTATTATTAGATGAGTTTAACTAACTAATTAATACAAGTAGTTGTACATTTACTAGTTGAGTAAATATACAATGTGTTAATTAAAGGTTATCCATGATATGATTTAAAGTTATTAAATCATATAGTAATTGGATAATATTATTGTGTAAATTATATAAAGGTTATTATATAATTAACTATTAAAAGTATAAATCCAAGTATATATAATTCGAGTATATGGGTACCGAATTATTAGTGTGTTAATACTAGACATTTAATAGTTAAGTGCAACAATGATAAACTAGTTAAACTATAAGGGATGGAAGCGATAAAAGGAAGTTTAGTTAAAGTTCTAATATTAATTAAACTAGAAGGGTTTTAAGCGTAACTTATTTGTATATAAATAAGAGGCTTAGGGTAACCCTAAAACCCCTTGATCACCATACGAAAATCCCTCCCCCCCTCCCCTTCGATTTTCGGCCGAACACAAGATCAAGAACACAACTCTTTGGGTTTTCGTGTTCTTCGTTCGTTCTTCGTGTTCTTCAAGTCTTGAAGATCCAAGTTCGTTGCAAGTGATCATCTAGAGGATCATTCGTCGTGTTCATCATCAGTGGACTTATCTTAAGCATTAACCTAAGGTATGATTCATGGAACACTCTTTCTTCCTCTCCTCTTGTTCGAAGTCGAACCAAGAACCCTAGGGTTCTTGGTAGTAGTCGACGAACACACACAAGTATGTGTGTGTGTTCGAGTTCTTCGTACAAGGTTTCTTTCTTGTTAACCTAATCTAGATTTCCAACATCCCAATCCTTTAGGATTTAAGGATTAGGTTTAATCTCAGTTCCACATTTAGGGATTAAATCAGCTAGTTGGTTTCAATCGGTCAAGAACAAGTTCATGTTCTTGGTCAGCAAGGTTCGAACCAAGTACACTAGGAGGTCGACCCAAGTGGTTGATCAGTCGCATGGTGCGTAGTAAATCCCTACATTGGTATCAGAGAGTTGGTTTAGAGATCTAGACTAGATTAACAAAGATTGTTTGTTTACTTTAATTTTAAGTTTTTTTTTGTTTCAAGTTTTTCTTCTTCTTCTTCATAATTTTTGAAAAAAAGGGAAGAACCCTAGGACCAAGAAAATTAAACTAGTCTAAGTTTAATTGGTCAAGAAGGTTTCTAAAAAACCCCTAGCAATTTTCGAAAATACTAGGAAGAACCCTAGGATCAAGTATGTTAAACAAGATATGTTTAATTGATCAAAAGGATTCTTTCCTTACTTCCTTGAATTTTTCGTGACCAAGAAAGATCCCTAGGATCAAGTATGTTAAACAAGATTTGTTTAATTGATCAAAAGGATTCTTTCCTAATCCCTTAGGATTTTCGAAATCTAGAGGATACTTGGACACCAAGTTTATAAACTAGCCTAGTTTAATTGGTGGAAAAGTTTCCTAGGCTTAAGAATTTCTAAACCCTAAAGAACCCTAGAACATTAAACTAGTTTAAGTTTAATAGTTTAAAAGTATTAATTAGGATAATAATCTAAAACCTAGTTAATTAAACAAGTTTATGTTTAATAGGTTTAATTATTATTTTGATATATTTATTAAAGCTAGTTCTTTAAACATAGAAATGTAGACAAAGTTTTATTGTCTATAAAGTCTAATTTAAATAGTTTAAATGAATTTATTAAAAGTTATAATCTATCTTAGAATTTAAACAAAGTTTATTGTTTAATAGGATTGATTAAAATTAGTCTTTTTATTAAAAATAATGTCTTTGATCAAGAAAGTCAAAACCCTAGTTTTGATTGATCAAAAACAAGATTAGGTTTCATCTAATTAATTTAGGGAATTGATAAAGAGGATGTTAATTTTTAAGTTCTAAAATTAACAAGGTGTATTTAATTATTTATATATATGTATCAAAATTTTCGGAATTTTTAATTATTAGGTAAAATTGAATTTTAAAAGTTATAATAAGTTTATACGTATTTTAATTAGCTTAAGTTAAAATACATATGTATAAATTAGATGTAATATTCTTATTATAATGTTACAAGTTTATTATAAAATATACATATATACGAATACATTAAAATACAAGATAAAATGGAACAATTAAAAAGGGTAATGTTATTTTGATCTTTAAGGATAATATTATAGCTAGTTATTGTATAAGTTATAATATAATTGAAACTAGAAAGTACAAAGTTATGATTTCATTATAACTAGAAATTGTACAAGTTGAAATTATATGATTAACTAGAAATATACAAAGTTATATATATATTATCATATATTAAGATGTATAAAGTTATAAGTTATTATAACTAGATAATTATACAAGTATAATATAAATATTTTACAAGTCATGTAATATACTAGATTAAATGATCAAGTAAAAATAACAAGAACCTATATTTAACTAGTTCAAGTTAAATATAAGAAAGGTTTAAACAAACTAAGAATTATTATATATAGTTTTTATATAATAAGTTTATTAGTTTCACCAAGTATAAACCGGTGATTGTGTTAGCTTAAGTTTCATCATGGTTGTTGAAACTAGTGGGAGCTACACAAGAAAATCACAAAGTTTATAAGTGTGTCATTAAGACATAAGTTTTGGTCGAATCTAATAAGTCAAAACAAATGTTTAATTTCATTATTAGACATATGAAAAACTAGGTGTGTTAAACTAGGTTTATGTTTTAAGTTCATGAATCATAAAAGAATATAAAAGTTTAACATAAGTTTATAAGGTTTTTCAAGTAAGATAAAACAAGTAAGTTTTATTCTAGATAAGATTTTTCACAAAATCTAGTAAAACGTTTTGTACACCTCGTTTTAGGTATACATGTAAAATCGTGCAAATTCTTGAAACTATAAGTTTTAAAGAATAGTTCTTAAGTTTTAAAAGAGTGTCTTGTAGAATTCTTAAATTCACAAGTCACACATTTTAAACAAGGATTAAGATTGGAATAAAGGTTTAAGTTTAGTTTAAGACTTAAACAAACCCAAGAAAATCTTAGATCGAAGTACTATCCACCTAATGGAACACCTCACTTGTTAAACGATATTCATATTGTAAGGATAAAGAACCTTAGATATGGGTTCAAATCATTGCGAGTGTTAGGGTGCGTAAAGTTCTGTGATAATCGGGAGTCCCGGCGCAGAGCATCGCACTGTCTTAGATGTCTGATCTACTTTGGTGATAATCGGGAGTCCCGGCCCAAAAAGTACTTGAGTAGAATAAACATACTAGACTTTATTACTAACTTAGAAATGTACAATTAGATTGTACAAGGTTGTAATAAGTTATAAGTCTAAATATTCTACGACCCCTAGGAATCGTGTCAAGTCTTGATACGATCGGTAAGGATGTTACCTACCAGAAATAGCATGTCTCGTCGGGAAGTGCCCAACCCTTGCGGCGAGAATGTGATATATGAATCCTAGGCCTAAAATATTAATTATGGGTTTATAATATATTTGCATGGGTACCTTTACAATCTCCATAATCCCAACAACAGAGCCAATAACATCTGAAACAGAGAACATTACTAAATTTGAAGGTACCAAAAAATAAACTTGTGCCATATATTCTTTAAAAAATTGTTCGCTATAAAAATTAAATATTTAATTTGGCAAACCTCAAAGTCGATAAAAGTTAAATTTATATCCATGCAATAAAAATAATACATAAAAGTTAAATTTATAATATAAATAGGACGTACCAACAGCGTCTTTTTCAGCATAAGTATGATCTGTCGACTTACTCTCAGTATAAGGTTCGAGCAATAAACTATACAAATTGTCATCAGTTTGTTCAGTTCGAGTAACAGTTGTGTTGAATCCAAAGGCCAGTTTATACTTATGTGGTAATAAAGGGTAATTTCCAGTATTCTGATAAATTGTGAAGTTTGAAATTTCATAGCACTGGCCTTCCTCGAATAGCGGCTCGAACTTATACATAAACTCTTTCTTAATCCAAATTTGGATTCAATCATTCTGAAAAATTAAAAATTTAACCATGTTTTAATTAAATAATGTGGGTAAAAAAGTGTTTTATGATGTATTGACATCAATACCTGATCATCATGGAGCACCAAGTCTAGTGAATAAGGGTTATGCGGCTCGTTCTTACAGTGGGAATGCCAGATTGAAATACATCTCCCACGAACAGATACGTTTCGTAACCCTCCATCTATTTTCCCTATTGGGGTAATGGTTTTCTGTTTCATATTTTCTGAAATAAACATGTAGAAGTTAGTAATGGTATATATTCAATAAAGTAAAATGAATATAAATTTATTTACCTTGGTTTGTTCCCATGTTAACTGGAGTCTGGTTTGTATTTTCAGCAGAACGAAATCTTCGGGAACCTAGAGATATACCTGAACTTGCCAAAGGCCTCAATTTGCTACCGGACGAATTTGGTGTTTTCTGGTAATTCATCTTGCCTTTTCCCTTGTCGTTGTTCGTATTCATCCTGCAGAATTAAAAAGATTGTGGTTCATATATGATTGCATAAAAATTTAACAAAATGGTCACGTTTTATTATTTATAAACGATGTTATTTTTAATAAAATAATAACATGATGGACAGTTTGACTGTAAAAAGTCAAATTGTTTTAAAAAGTCAAAGTGTATCAATTATAATTGATAAAAATCTTAGAAAACAATTTTGTGGTTAAATAGAGTTTTAAATACTGTGTTTAATTGATAAAAACATAAAAAAATTATTTAAAAAAAACATTAAAAACGGTTATGAACCAGTAAATTAAATATATTAAAGATAGTAAACGTAGCAAAACTAATTAATAAAAAACATTTAAAAACCAATTTTTTTTGAAAATAATAACATCTTGGAGAGTTTGACTTTTAAAGTCAAACGACCCAAGATGTTATACTCTTATTAGAAATTTGTGTTTTAACAAACAAAACACTGTAAAAAGCGGTCCTGGAACAGTTTGACTTGAAAAGTCAAACTGCTAGAATTAGTAATTCATGAAAAAAAAATGTGTTTTATACGAAAACAGTAAACACGTTTCTGAAATATCCTTAAAAAATTGATAAAAATTTTTAAAAAAAATTTAATTGAAAAAAGGTTATAAAAATAAAATATGTGTTTATTAGCTGAATTGATTATACTGTTTCAGAACCGCATATTACTGTTTTCGCGTAAATCCATTTATTATTTACACCTGTTTATTTTTTTTTTCCAAAATTAAAGCAGTTTGATTGTAGAAAGTGAAACCTTTTTAACCGTCAAAGTGTAACAATTATAATTGATAAAAAGATTTTTGATACAATTTTGTGGTTAATTTCATAAGTTTACTGTTTCATAACCGTTTTTACTATTGAAGGTTTAAATAATTTTTTTTTATGTTTTTAACAATTAAAGCAGGTTGACTTCTCTATTCAAAATCTATGAAACAGATCAATAAATATATTAAAGATAGTAAATGTAGCAAAATTAATTAATAAAAAACGTTTAACCATCAAATTTTTATGAAAATAATAACATCTTAGACAGTTTGACTTTTAAAGTCAAACTGTCCAAGATGTTATTATTTTAATAGAAATAATTTTACTTTTAAATGTATGTAAAACTGTAAAAACGGTTGTGAAACAGTTTGACTTTAAAATTCAAACTGCTTGAATTAGTAATTCATGAATAAAATAAATAAATGTGTTTTATACGAAAACATTAACAACGGTTCTGAAATCATAAAAAAATGTACACTGATGCTAAAAAATATGTAATTGAAAAAAGATTAAAAAATAATAATAATGTGTTTATTAGCTGGATTTTTTTTAGTGTTTCAGAACCGATTATGAAACTGTTTTGTATAAATCCATTTATTATTATACATGCTTATTTTTCCAAAATAAAATCAGTTTGACTGTAAAAAGTCAAACTGTTGGACAGTTTAACAGTTTTTTAAATATATTTAAATTTTTTGGTTAATATATTAATTTTACTGTTTCATAACAGTTTTTACTGTTGAAGGTTTAAATAAATGTTTTTTATGTTTTTAACAATTAAAGCAGGTTGACATTTCTATTTTAACTTTATGAAGTCTGGTCCATAAATATATTAAAGATACTAAACGTAGCAAAATTGTTAGGAAACCTGGAAGACAACCTGGAAACGTTTTAGGAACTGTAAATGTATTTAAGCTAAATTGTTAGGAAACGTTTTAGGAAACGTAGCAAAAAAAACTAAAAAAAAATAGTAAATGTATTTAATCAAAACATGACAATTAGAGTATTGAAACAGTAAAACCAATTCATAAAAATTGTTGAAAAAATTTATTTGGGAAAAACCTGGGTATTTGAAGAGGAGTGCTTGGAAATTACAAAGACGTTTCCTCGATTCCTGTAATGTAACACAATATTTATTAGTATCGGCCGATAATGACGATAATTGTCAAACACTTATATGAATGCAGATTAAAAAGGTGGTGGTCTGATATAAAGAAAGACAGAAATACGGTAATCAAGTGATAATCAATCACCTGGTGGTGCAGCTTTGATGCAGGGAATACGATGGAGGTTTGGGTTTGTAAGTGTCTTGTTCAATCGTTCATAAGGTAGTATATAAGGTGATTGATTATCACAAAAATTCAAATAAGGGAAGATAATCACAGAATCACGGTTTTTAAGGAATCATCAAAGCATACCGTATATAAACACGGAATAGAGATTGAGTCGGGTATATCTATTGATTTAATTATATTCTAAATTAAAAGCATCAAAATAACTTCCTTAATGTTGGCCTATTAAGTTGGATGTTTCCTTATATGCAGGAAGACCGCAGTTATTATGTTACGAATTTGTGTGTGAATGAGGTGGACTAATACCCGAATTATAGGTTCAGATTCAAAGATAGAACTAGAGATTTAGCATAAACAATTAGAAATTAGAAGGATTTAGATAGAAAGAAGAACATGAACACTTTGCATTGTATGGAGGCTGTTACAAAATATGGCAAAGGTTGAGACAATTAGGTTACTACTTTCTATTTATACCTAGACCTAGATTCGACTAATTACATAATGCCCCCTAGACTATTGGTTACAATAAATGTGACCCAACAATCTCCCCCTTTGTAACAATAGTCTGGGAGGCGTATCTTCGAAGTCTTCATCTTGAGCCAAAGTTGTACTTGGTAGATATGTCGTTGAATAATGTTGTATCAGGAACAATTTGAGCTTTTTTTGGATGTGAAAATGAATACTTCTTGTAGCTTTTCAACCAACAAGATGTATTTTGAAGACTTTTGACTGAAGATACATATTGATCGACTAAAAGTAAGACCCATAATGATAGAGAGATTAACAGCGGAAGTCCTTTCTTGAAGTTGTGGCGTTTGTCGATTTGCTGCTGATCCTTGGTTCCTGATGTTTGTTGAAGTCGTAGCAGTGCGGAATATTGATATGATTTGGATTTTCTGACCGTTGTTGATAATGTTGGAGTACAGTCATAGAATCCCTTATCTGATGTATTGACTGTTGTTGATAAGATTGGAGTACAGTCATCAGATCCTCTATCAGACATAGTGACCGTTGTTGATAAGAATGGAGTACGGTCGTCTGATCTTCGCACGAGAAGGTATCAGGGTAACCCAAGATCACATAGATTTCCTGTTAGCACAATAGTTACAGAAACTGTGTGACCTACGTTCAGTGTTGGCATTGATGTTAGCACTGGTAGGATTTCCATTCAATCATCGTGGAATACCAATATTTTTGGTATCACTATGAATGTTCCGGCAATATCCCAAAGATATGCTTGGTAGAGTGCTTGTGTCCTAGAGAAATTTAATTCGGTTCTAGACTCTATACGTGGACAAACGAAGGCGAGGACTGGAGGTGGGTCCTCTTTTTCACTATCAACAACCTCCAAATGAGATGTTGATAGTGGATGTGGTTATCTCCGTGATTTTGAAACCAGTACTTTTTGTACTTGAGTGGTCAGTGGGGTTGTGCATTGCATCAATGGGTCCATGATGTCTTAATCAGAAAGCAACTTATGCAGTCTAATATTGATGTGGCTACCCGGTCATTTGTTCGGTTTAGGGAGGGTTTTCTGTTTTCTTTAACCCTTTCACACACGCTCCTCACTCAACTCACTTTTTCATTTTCAACCACACCCTCGTTTTTTTTACCATGTGAAAAGCTGATTTCCACCCCATGGATTTTTCTTCGGATTTTGATGTAATTCCGGTAAAAGTTGTTGCATGAATGATTGTGGATTTTAAGGCACAGCAACTTGTTCTTTTAAGGTAACACCGGACTCACATAGAGTATCCGTTAGCACACGGTATGAATCGGTAGTCGTTTGCACAACCGTTGATTCAGATATGTGACCTGCGTTTAGAGTTGGCGTGATTTTAACTCTAGCGGGATTTCCACTCAATCCTCGTGAAACATCAGATTGTGATGCCACTACGAATGTTCCGATGGATTCACGGAGATCCATTTTTGTAGTGCAAGTGTCCTATATTGGAAGGTTCTTGAGGGTGAGAACTAGACACACTGTGCATACAAAGAGACTTAACCCGGGGCCGGAGGTTATTATGAATCAATACCGACATACTCCGAATGAGTAGTCAGTAGCTTTTGTGCTACGTCCCCTAATGAAATGAAACAAATTCATGTTGAGAGGAATTTGAGTAGTTGGTGGTGGCGTGCATTTGCTTTACTGGGCAAGTAAAGTCTAGTGAAACATTCAACTTCTGAATGATCACCTATTTGTATGGTTGCCCGGTTTGTTGACGGTTTGGATGCACTCAAAGGTGTGTTTTCTTACATTTATCATGTTTTCACATCACCTTGCACTCACCTAGTTCTATACCCTAGACGTATACCCTCACATTTACCAGTTGGCAGAAATATTTCCCTGGATAGGTTAGGCCGGATCTGGCAAATCATGGGAAGGTATTGTCTTTATGAAAAGATTTTTCGTACGTTTATTTATGTTGGGTATTTTTGTTTTGATTTTTCTAAATTTAGTTTTCTCCCCCTATAAATAGTAATTCTCCCCTAGAATTAGTATTTCTCCCCCTCGACAAATCAAAAGTATGAAAAAAGTTTTGAGATATGAAGACGTACCTTAAACATCGTCGTAGGGTTGGAAGAGAGTTTTTGCATTGAAGGATGATTGAGCTTCGTGCTTTTCTTTTGATGATCGGGTTCTTAATCTGTTGTGATCAGAAGCCATTTTTTCGTTTAGGACCGGGTTTCAAGCTGAAGTGCTTGAAAGCCATTTTGTTTGAAGTTCGGGTCATACACTGAAGTGTGTAAGAGCCATTCTGTTGTGGCTCGAGTTATACACTGAATTGTGTATAAGTCATATAATGTTAATGAAATTTTAGATATATATATATAAATAGAATTTGAAAATTTAATTTTTTTAATAATAAAAGAAAATTTAACAAATTAAATATATATATATATATATATATATATATATATATATGTATATATGTATATATAAAAGATAAAATTAAAATTGAAATGAAATAAGGAATTAGAAAAAGATCCCTGGTCGAGACTGGTAACTATCTCCAACTATATATCATGAGTGTTGGTTAGGAGAGCTCTGTTTCCAGTCACATGCCTTGAATAGCCCAAATCAAGGTACCTCAGATTCTACATAAAACAATTAAAACATGTTTGGTACCCAATTATGTATGGGTCCTGAACGATCAGTGACTGATGTTTTTTGTAGAATTATTTTATGATAAAATTAGAGGTTTGGAGAACTGCAAGGATGCAGTTCAGAAGTTGTGGATTTAACGACCCATTTTAAAGATTTTTCAGAGGATTGAATAATCCAATGAGAGTTTTCATTTTTGATCCAGTTATATTTTACAAACGTTGAAGATTTGATGGGTGTTTTGTTGTCGCATTTTGAGGAACCTGAAGATTTTGGCTTAGGTGCGGAATTTCCTCTAGAAGATTTGCGACGAGAGAACGAGTGAGTATTAGAGGTTGGTGGGTTTTTGGAAAAAAATTTCGGTTGTTGGGAAACTGGAGATGATGAAATCTTTTGATTTGATTTTGTTGGTTTAGTGACATATCAGTTGCATTGATATGGATAGCACGTTTTGCATGTGTTTATAAGTTTACCAGATTTATGATATACTATGTTCTTATGAATACTGCAAGGTGCATCAAGTCTTACAAAAAAACGTTTATCAGTCTGAGTTATCTGCTTCTTTGTAATTTTATCAAAAAATCTTTTTGTTCCAGATTTGTCAGTTTTAACATACACATCACCAAAATAAGGAGAGTATCGGACAGGACGATAAACAGTAGAATCATAATTAGTTCTAAAAGTCGTTAAGATAGTTTTCTCGGACTTCTTGGCTCTTGTGACTCCATTGGGCTTCTTGACCTTCTCACTCTGAGACTCTAATTTACTATTGAAAGCATTTAAGACAGGTGAATTAGAGTTTCTCCTCAAGATGAATGGTACTGGATTAACAGGTGCCGGTCCTAATAAAGAGGATTTAGAATTTTGAGAAACATTTTTGTTAGTTTTAGGTTTCAATTCTAAAATGGTTTCCTCTAATTTATGTTTCTTATTTTGAAGGTCTTCTTTTTCTTTATCAAAAGCTTTTTGGGTTTCATCAATTTCAGATTCAAGTTGGACGATTTTCTTTTCTAAAATTAATGGTGGAACATAAATTTTGGGTTCGATGGTTTGTTTTAAAACTTCATTATCTGGAATTGAAAATTCTGCTGGTGTGATGATTGGGAAATATTCATTGTGTTCAAATTTCGCTTTGTTTTTGTCATATGTTGAGTTTAAGGCATCATAATTGAAGCTAATTTGAGCATATTCTTCATTTTCTCTGTTGAACTTTTCTATTTATGCTTCTTCATCTGGCATGTGAAGGAAGCTTTGCCAGATTCCCAAGTTCATGTAGTCGTAGTTGTACAATGTAGGAAGAACATCAGCAGCTTTTTCCAGATAATGAGGATTCTCTGCTCCGAGACCCGCTTTTGATTTGTAGCATCTGAACTCTTTTGGTTCATTGAACTTGATTGTTTGTTGTATGACCGGCTTTCACAATCGTCTGCTCCAGTTTTTTGATGTGTTCTTCGGCATTTTCCTTTTTGAGTGTGAGGCTGTGTATTATGGATCATTGGTCATCGATTTCCTTTTTAAATGTTTTGGTAACTTGTTTAATTTGTTCATTTAATTTTTGAATTTCGATGTCAGCCGTCTTCAACTGATCTTGGTAGATTTTTATCTTGATGTCTGCAGACTTCATCCATGTTTGCTCTCGATTTAATTGATTTGCCAAGTCGTTGATCAGCTGCTTGGAGTCGTCTTTATCACTTGACACCATTTTCATGGTTTTCAGGTTCGAAATTTCAATGTTTTTTGCATTAATAATTTGATTTAGTCGATTGACCTCACTGGTGTGAGCAACATGAAAGGATGACAACTGTTGTTGTAACTCTTTTGTTTTTTGTTGATTAGTATTGTTTTGATTGACTTGAGGAACAAGTGTTTCAAGTTGACGACGAAAAGTTGCATTTTCTGTTTTTAACTTTGTGATTTGTGCATTTGATTCATTAGTTGTGTTTACTTGTTTTTGTAAGCTTTCTTGTAATTCAGAAATCTTAAACTGAAAAGCAGATTTTGACATAGACAGCTGATTTTTTAATTCCTTGTTTACTTGTGTTAATTGAAGAGAACATTGACTTAAATCACTTAAATCATTTAAAAGTTGTGTTTTTTAGATTTGAAAATAGTTATTTGTTTCGTCAACTGAGATTTCTCATCAATTTTAAGTAAAAGTTTTTCATTAAACAAGGAATTTTCTGATTCATCGGTGTATGAGTCAGATAGAAAAGAATCAAAAGAAGAGTGTACCTTATTTTCATCATTTTGTGGAACAAACATCTCATCCCTCAGTTCAGTGGGATTACCAGTATTTGATAAAAACGAACTGATTATCACAATTTCCTTGTTGACTTCTTCATTAAAACGATCAGAAACCTCAGCATTCTCTCTTGCCATTTTTGCGATTTAGTAGTGTTGATTGAGTTCTCGGGTTGAAATGTAGAAGATCTTGTATTAACCAGGTTCTCGAGTTTGAGAATTGTAAAAGTTTTCGGGTTTGGGTAAAAGTTCTCGTGTTTAAACAGTGTAAGTTTTCTTTTAAGATCTTAAAAAAAAATTTAAAAATTAAAAGTGTTTAAAAAGGAAAAAAAAATCGAGAACTTACATGGGGTTTGATGTTAATTGTATTAAGTTTAAATGGGTTAATTGTATTGGTTTTAAAAAGAAAATTTGATTAAAAAAAATATTTAGGAAAGAAACAGGATGGTTACAAAAGCCATTTGCCACTTTAGATTTGAGCTATATTAAAACATGGTAAGTCACGTGTTGGTTTTGTAACATCAATATACGAGAAGATTACGCATTTAATCAAATTTTTTTTTTATATTTGATTTTGGGAACATCAAAATACAATTTGCCAGATCGTTGATTTTTAAATATGAGAAATTAGATTTGGGCTTTAATTGGATTTGAGCTGAAATTCGGTTTTGGGCTGAAATTTGGGCTTGTATCAATTAACAAAGTTGGGCTTGTATCGAAGTTAGGCCAAAAACAAGATTTGGGCCGAGAACTCTGAGAGACCAAATCAAAAGCTGCGCTGGAATCGTCGGGATCGAGAATAATCTGAGGTCGGATAATCAAAGATCAAGATCGAATCAAGCATTTGCCAAGATCGGAAATCAACTGTTGCTAGAAATTAACGACATCACTGATCGAACCCAATTGGTAAGAACAATTTGGAGTTGAGCCGGGAACTATCAATTGCCGAACACTTTGATTTTGATATTGCCGAACAATTGGAGCCGAACAATGGAATCGAGCCGAACTTTGTCTTCGAGCCGAACTCTATGTTCGAGCCGAACTGTATCTTCGAGCCGAACTTTGGAGCCGAACTCCTTCTTCGAGCCGAGAACTTTAACGAAGAATAGGTACGTACGAATACTTTGAAAAACTCACCAAATTGATCCTAGTTTGCTCAATTGTTAATCAAATTCAGTGATTCAAGTCACAAAATGCTAGAAATCACTTTTCTAACAGTTTGATACAATCAAAAAGCTCAAAACATAACAAATCAGAGATCAATTTCGGATTTTCAGTGACTTTTTGAGTTTTCATGTTTTTCACAAAAATCATCAAATTGAGAGCAATACTTGATGGATTTGATTGAAATTTGATTCTAAAATGCTTAGAATCAATGGAGAAACACGAATATCCAATCAAAACATCGATTTCTGACAAAAATTTTGACGATTAAATTTCACAGCTCTTTTTCTAAATTTTCAAAATTTTGCTAAAACTTGCTAAATCTCTACTGATTTGGATCGAATCCCTTGAGACTTTTGCTCTGATACCAATTGTAGGTTCAGATTTAAAGATAGAACTAGAGATTTAGCATAAACAATTAGAAATTAGAAGGATTTAGATAGAAAGATAAACATGAACACTTTGCATTGTATGGAGGCTGTTAAAAAATATGGCAAAGGTTGAAACAATTAGGTTACTACTTTTTATTTATAGCTAGACTAGATACGACTAATTACATAATGCCCCCTAGACTATTGGTTACAATAAATGTGATCCAACGCGAATTACAGGTGGCATTTTGGACGAATCAAATTGCTCGGAAGTGCCAAGGTGTCAAAATCATATCAAATTTAGGGGTCATATATAGGGGAAGATAATATATAAACATTCTGTAATTTGTCGTAAGCCAAAATTAGGATGCGTATTAAGATTCCGGCTATGAGCTCTGTCTGGTCCCAGGGCCAGTTAAGCCCGTGGGTTATCCTTCAGAAATAGTATACGGTTGAGAAGCCCATTGAGGCCCTAGTCTTGTTCAACGCATAGTATCTTGGGTCATGTGTCTAAACTCGGTTTATGAAAATATTGTAGATTATTTTTAAATGGTATGAAAAAATGGTATACTTGTGTTTTTTTTTTTAACCTAACCGTTTGAAAAAAAAAATGGTTTGAAATACATCCGATGACCGACAGTATCCGCGAACGTTTACACACTTTTAAATCCATATAAAAAATGGGTAAAATGAAATATTTATTTAAACGGTTGATTTGTATTGTTATAAAATTTGCCTACTGAAAATTTCTTTATCTTTAAAAAAAAAGAAGTTAAAAGCAATAATTAATTAAGAGTAGTAGTATTTCTTTCTACTATGTTTCTACTTATTTTGGTACACTCTTAAAATCAAATGATGATATAAGGAAAGATTATTAATAGATAATATATATTAACTTTAAAAATAAATAAACTTATGAGTTTCTTTTATTAATTCCGTTTGAAAGATGCAAGTGATTGTTGAGAGTCATTTAATGATGAGGGGAGCGTTGGCAGCAGCAAAAAGAATATGACTTAAAATACAAATGAAAGACGATGAATTGGCCTGACAAACTTAAACCCAGCCATCATCATCCCTTTTGCCCTACGTACGAACCCCTCTTCCTTCATTAATGCAAGTTTATGGTACAACCTGTAAACCATCTCTCGTCTTTAACAATTGCTACCAATCATTGTACGTAGGGTTACATGAACTTATTACTTATGCTTGAAATACAACCACACACCTTAATTTGAATGCTTGAACTGATCATGGTCAAAAACAAATTTATGATACACTGGCGACCTATACATCTACGTACACTCAATCGAAACATAATACTTCCTTCATATCAAAATAAGTGACACAAATTGACTTACAAGTTTTTTAAGGTAAAAGATTAAAGTAGAAGTTAAAATAGATTAAAGTACATAGTTGGTTAAGGATAGATCCCGCTTTTCTTATATAAAGTTATATTAATGAGTTTTAAAGTAAAAGTAAGGGTATAAAGGTAATTTCATTTTATTAATATAGTTAGTGGGTATGAGTCATATTAGTTATACCAAATAATGAAAGTTTCAAAGTGTGTCACTTATTTTGAAACACCCCAAAATGGAAAGTGTGTCACTTATTTTGATACGGAGGAAGTATTACTACTTTGTGATGTGGACATATAAAAAAATTAGGGTTTTGTTAATGACAATCCTTAGTGTTGTCTCTAATATGTATATAATATTTGTAATCATTTGATAAAGTACAGATCCTAAAATTCAGAAGGCAATTTTTACATTAGTTTTGTCTTTTTATTAACAACCCTGAAATATACCCCGATGATACATCAAGTATTTTTGCCTTACAAATATACATAAAATACATACTATGATAACGTGCATCAAGCATTTAGCCTTACAAATTATGGCAAGACATCACTTTTTTAAGATGTGATTTGAGTCGCAATTTATAAATAAAATCTTTATATATTTCTAGTCATATTCTTATATTCTCTAGCTCATTAATTAGTAGATTATTTTTAAAATTATCCGTTGTTCCAAAATAAAAAATATGCACTTCCTTCGTTTCAAAATAAGTGATACAAATTGAGTTTCGCGTATTTTGAGTCAAAATATTGTAATGAATGTTAAATTAAATTAAAATGGATGGTTAGGAGTGATGGGTCCCACTTATAATAATTAAAGTGGATTTAAAGATGTTTAAAAGTAAACTAAGGTTAAATAAGTAATTTCACTTTATTAAAATAGATAGTTAGATGAGTATCACTAGTTCTACCAAATAAGAAAGATTTTAAAGTGTATCACTTATTTAAAAAATCCCAAAAATGAAAAGTGTGTCAGTTATTTTGAAACGAAAGAAGTATATGAAGATCGCAAAAACGTAGATTTATTATTTTATACTATAATTTATGTATGAACTTCACTTTTTTACTTTAAATTTCTAATAATATATTTTAGATTTTTTTTTCCAGAAAAAACTCAAATTCAATAATGTGGCACATAAAAATTCGTGATAAAACATCACTTATGGCGCATTATTTTATTTCATACCGAACACTACCGCGATGAGCTTTTTAATAAACGCCTCACATATAAACATTGCTATGGCGCATTAATTAAAACCTTTGTTATATAAAATCAGCAAATACAAATCACCTTCTTAACCTTGAAGACCACTATTTGTTGATTCTTTCACATTAACCGATCTTAGAAAGAACCGGCCATTGATTAGGGAAAAAAATTGACAACTGCAACTCCGATCGCCCTACGGAGGGCTATATTGTAGGTGTCACACTGGTGGTATTTCATTTCATGGCTAATATGTTCAGCTGCTGTAGACTCTAGTAAAATAACGTAATTAAGTCCGGTTGGTAAATTATTAACAAGAGAAAAATTGTAATTCCGGTTGGTAAAATAATAAAATTATATCTCAAACAAAACATAAATAGAGTGTTAAGACTTAATAACCAGGGGCGGACTGTTAGGTACTAAATAGTTGTAAAGAATAATCTAGGGGTATATGGTAACATTGTATAATAGTTTAGTTAAGATTAGGATTAGTCTTTAATTAATCAAGGAATTAAGTCATGGTATATAAACCAAAGTGTAAGGCTTAATTCCTCAACTTTTGCTCATTAATCACATTCACATTTCTGCAATTTATCTCTCTACTTCTCTCTAGATTTCTCTCTCTAAAACCCTAATAGCTCTTCATCTCATTTCCACCAAAATCATCATCAAACACTAAGTATGGATTGATTCAGTGTTCTTATGCTCTACAATTGGTATCAGAGCACAATCCACTTGGAATAGATCCAAATTCGTGCTCAATTGATCCATATTTGAAGTTTTTGGATTTTTTTAGAAAAAGAGCTGTGAAATTAATTGTCAAAATTTTTGTTAGAAATTGTTGTTTTTATTGGATAATCATGTTTCTCAATTGATTCTAAGCACATTAGAATCAAATTTCGTTGCATTCCATCAACTATTGACCTCAATTTTGTGATTTTTGTGAAAAACATTAAAACTCAAAAAGTCCACTGATAATCCGAAATTGAAGGCTGATTTTATCTGTTTTGTGTTGTTTAATTGTATCAAACTGTTAGAAAAGTAATTTCTAACATTTTGTGATTTGAATCATTACATTTGGTTAAGAATTGAAGAATCTATGGCAAAATTATTAAGTTTTTGAAAGAAAAAAACGAAACTGTTCTTCGTCAAAATTGCTCGGCTCATTGAAGAACTTCGGCTCGAACACATAGTTCGGCCCAAGTATCAAGTTCGGTCCGAACTAGTACTGAATCTCGGCCCGAAGTAAACACCAACAAGTTCGGCCCACTTGAAGTTCGGCCCGAACTTAATCAAGTTCGGCCCAATCTTCCATAAGTTCAGCTAGGTCACAATCTTCGGCTCTTTAACAGGACTTCGTCTTGAACAATTAATTCAACAAAATCATCTCAATCGGATAAATCAATCGGCAATTGTATCTAAAATTCTTCAACACAAGTCTATATCAATTGGACGTTGTATCGATCAACATAAGTCTATATCAATTGGACGTTGTATCGATCAACACAAGTCTATATCAATCGGCAATTGTATCGAACACAAGTCTCAATCGGAAATTGCAAGAATCGATCAACACAGACTTTGGCTATATCCATCAGTCGACTTCCAATCTGATTCCAACAATCATTTAATTTCAATTTCAATTTCAAATTGTTCGACATCAGAGTGTTCGGCCTTTCAATTTCCATCACAGTTTGAGCAGACTCAAATTCATTTGTTCGGCCTTCAAATCCAAATTCATTTAAAATCCTAGACGAGATTAAAGACTTCTATAATCAACCTGTTGATTCCGACCTAAGAAAGAGTTTGATGTTTCAAGAAAGAGTTCGTCTGAGTTTCAGTGATCTTGACCTGCGTTTCATTTAGCTCAGCCCAAATCCTCTAAGTCTTCGGTCACAATTTAATCCCAATTGTGTTTGTGGCCCAAATAATACTTCATCAAATTAAGCCCAACTCCATAGTATGCCCAAATCCAAATTCAGACTATTGATCAAAGAATACATTTAAAGAGTTAATTTTTAAACATTTCGGCCCAACTGTTTTATTCACGGCCCAAAAATTTCATATTAGACCAAAATTGTTTCAATTTCACCGTTTTCATTTTTTTTTTTTACCCAAACAACAAATTGTTACATTTTAAACACCAAATTGTTACATCGTAAACACCAAATTGTTACATTTTAAACACCAAATTGTTACATTTTGTTTAACACGATCACAAATGTTTTTATTTTTAATCTTTAAACACTTTTAACTTCTACATTTTTTTTAAGGTTTTAAAAGAAAGTTTTCATATTTTTAAATACAAGAACTTTTACCCCTAATTGCAAAAATATGGATAAAGATCTTGCCAATGCGATAAAAGCTAGCAAATATTATAAACAAATTCAGTTTGAAAAAGTGTTAACTGAAGATGAAGAACAATTAGAAAATTTGTGCAGTATGCCAAGAGAGAATACTGAGGGTTCTGAAAGATTCAATGAAGAAGCCAACAAGGAAATTGATATAATCAGTACTTTTTCATCAAACTCTGATAATCCCACTGATATGAGGGATGAGCTGGTCGTTCCACAAAATGATGAAAATGAGGTACACTCTTCTTCATTTGACTCTTTATTATCTGATTCAGACACTGATGAATCAGAGAATTCCTTGTTTAATGAAAAAACTTTTTACTAAAATTGATGAGAAATCACAATTGACAAAACAAATAACTGATTTGGAATCTGAAAAAGCACAACTCTTAAATGATTTGAGTGAGTTAAGTCAATGTTTTCTTCAAATAACTCAAGTAAACAAGGAATTACAAAATCAGTTGTCTACTTCAAAATCAGCTTATAAATTTCAAATTTCTGAATTACAAAATAATCTACAAAAACAAGTAAATACAACCAATGAATCAAACACACAAATCTTAAAATTAAAGGAAGAAAATTTAACCTTTCATCGCCAACTTGAAACTCTTGTTCCTCAAGTAAATCAAAATAATCGTTCAAATCAAAAATCACAAGAGTTACAACAACAGTTGTCATCGTTTCATGTTGCTCACACCAGTGAGGTAAATCGTCTAAATCACATTATTAATACAAAAAATCTTGAAATTTCGAACCTAAAAACTATGAAGACGGTGTCAAGTGATAAAGACGACTCCAAGCAGCTGATAAATGACTTAGCTAATCAACTCAGTCGAGAGCAAAAATGGATGAAGTCTGCAGACAATGAAATTCAAAAACTGAATGAACAAATAAAAAACATAACAACAAATTTTAAAAAGGAAATCGACGAACAATCAGCAACCATACACAGTCTCACTATCAGAAAAGAAAATGCTGAAGAACACATCTCAAAACTTGAGAAAACGATTGTGAAAGCTGGTCATACTGAACAAACAATAAAATTCAACGAGCCAAAGGAGTTCAGATCGTACAAGTCAAAAGTGGGTCTTGGAGCAGAAAACACTCGCCCTCTAGAAAAAGCTGCATATGTTCTTCCAACTTTATATAACTACGATTACATAAACTTGGGGATATGGCAAAGCTTCCTTCATATGCCTGATGAAGAAGCAGAAGTTGAAAAGTTCAACAGAGAATAGGAAGAATATGCTCAAATTAGCTTCAATTATGATGCCTTAAACTCAACATATGACAAAAACAAAGCGAAATTTGAACACAATGAATATTTCCCAATCATCACACCAGCAAAATTTTCAATTCCAGTTAATGAAGTTTTAAAACAAACCATCGAACCCAAAATTTATGTTCCACCATTAATTTTAGAAAAGAAAATCGTCCAACTTGAATCTGAAATTGATGAAACCCAAAAAGCTTTTGATAAAGAAAAAGAAGACCTTCAAAATAAGATACATAAATTAGAGGAAACCATTTTAGAATTGAAACCTAAAACTAACAAAAATGTTTCTCAAAATTCTAAATCCTCTTTATTAGGACCGGCACCTGTTAATCCAGTACCATTCATCTTGAGGAGAAACTCTAATTCACCTGTCTTAAATGCTTTCAATAGTAAATTAGAGTCTCAGAGTGAGAAGGTCAAGAAGCCCAATGGAGTCACAAGAGCCAAGAAGTCCGAGAAAACTATCTTAACGGCTTTTAGAACTGATTATGATTCTATTGTTTATCGTCATGTCCGATACTCTCATGATTTTGGTGATGTGTATGTTAAAATTGACAAATCTGGAACAAAAAGATTTTTTGATAAAATTACAAAGAAACAGATAACTCAAACTGATAAACGTTTTTTTGTAAGACTTGATGCACCTTGCAGTATTCATAACAACATAGTATATCATAAATCTGGTAAACTTATAAACACATGCAAAATGTGTTATCCATATCAATGCAAATCATACGTAACTAAACCAGCAAAATCAAATCAAAAGATTTTATCATCTCCAGTTTCCAAACAACCGAAATCTTTTCCCAAAAACCCACCAACCTCTGATACCCACTCGTTCTCTCGTCGCAAATCTTCTCGAGGAAATTCCGCACCTAAGCCAAAATCTTCAGGTTCCTCAAAATGCGACAACAAAACTCCCACCAAATCTTCAACGTTTGTAAAATATAACTGGATCAAAAATGAAAACTCTCATTGGATTATTCAATCCTCTGAAAAATCTTTAAAATGGGTCGTTAAATCCACAACGTCTGAACTGCCTCCTTGCAGTTCTCCAAAGCTCTAATTTCATCATAAAATAATTTTACATAAAACATCAGTCACTAATCGTTCAGGACCCATAAATAATTGGGTATCAAACATGTTTAATTGTTTTATGTAGAATCTGAGATACCTTGACTTGGGATATTCAAGGCAAATGACTGGAAACAGAGCTCTCCTATCCAACACTCATGATAAATATTTGGGGATAGTTACCAGTCTCGACCAGGGATCTTTTTCTAATTCTTTATTTCCTTTTAATTTTAATTTTATCTTATATACACACACACACACACACACGCATATATATATATATATATATATATATATATATATATATATATATATATATATATATATATATATATATATATATATATATATATATATATATATATATATATATAAATTATCATTAAACATTAATTGACTTATACACAACTCAGTGTATAACTCGTGCCTCAAGAGATATGGCTCTTACACACTTCAGTGTATGACCCGAGCTTCAAGGAAATGGCTTTCAAGTAAATCAGCTTGGAACCCGGTCTTCAACGAACAATGGCTTCTGATCACATCAGATTCAGAACCCGCTCTCAAAAGAAAGCAACAAGCTCAATCAAGTTTCACCGCAAAAACTCTCTTCCAACCCTCCGATGATGTTTAAGGTACGTCTTCAAATCTCAAAACTTTTTAATACTTTTGATTTGTCGAGGGGGAGAAATACTAATTCTAGGGGGAGAATTACTATTTCTAGGGGGAGAAAATTTAGAAAATCAAAACAAAAATACCCAACATGAATAAACGAACGAAAAATATTTTCATAAAGACAATACCTTCCCATGGTTTGCCAGATCCGGCCTAACCTATCCCAGGGAAGTATTTTAGCCAACTGGTAAATGTGAGGGTATATGTCTAGGGTATAGAACTAGGTGAGTGCAAGGTGATGTGAAAACATGATAAATCTAAGAAAACAAATCTTTGAGTGCATCTGAACCGCAAAATAAACCGGGCAACCACACAAAAAGGTGATCATTCATGCGTTGAATGTTTCACAATACTTTACTCGCCCAGTAAAGCAAATGCACACCACCACCAACCACTCAAATTCCTCCCAACAGGAATTTGTTTCATTTCATAAGGGGACGTAACACATAATCTACTGACTGCTCATTTGGATTTTGTCGGTATTGAAAATATAACCTCCTGCCCCGGGTTAAGTCTCTTTGTATGCACAGTGTGTCTAGATCTCACCCCCAAGAATCTTTCCAATATAGGACACTTGCACTACAAAAATGGATCTCCGTGAATCCATCGGAACACTCGTAGTGGCATCACAATCTGATGTTTCACGAGGATCGAGTGGAAATCCTGCTAGAGCTAAAATCACGCCAACTCTAAACGCAGGTCACACATTTGAATCAACGGTTGTGCAAACGACTACAGATTCATACCGTGTGCTAACGGATACTCTATGTGAGTCCGATGTTACCTTAAAAGAACAAGTTGATGTGCCTTAAACTTCAAAATCATTCAGGCAACAACTTATACCGGAAACACATAAAATTCTGATGAAAAATCCATGTGAACTAAAACGCAACATCTTGAAAGCTGATTAAAATGCACATGAGCGTAATAGTCCACTCTCAAATTACTCATATGATCTGCTAAACCCAGCATGATCTTCCCCGGAGCCACCGACAATATAGGAACTAAAAAGTGAGGGTCCCTAGGTCTAGGTGAGCAGAATCAAGTATCATGGGATCTTGATTGGGGTGCGCTGAGGTAAAAATTGAGAGGGGGTATGAAGTATGGGGTGCAAATCAGCTTATCACATGGTAAAAACAAAAACGAGGGTGTGGTTAAAAATGAAAAGGTGAGTTGAGTGAGGAGCGTGTGTGAAAGGGTTAAAGAAAACGGAAAACCCTCCCTAAACCGAACAATTGACCGGGTAACCTCATCTATATCGGATTGCATATGTTGCTTTCTGATTAAGACATCATGGACCCAGTGATGCAATACGCAACCCCCACTGACCACTCAAGTACACAAAGTACTTGTTTCAAAATCACGGAGATAACCACATCCACTATCGACATCTCATTTGGAGATTGTTGATGTTGAAAAAGAGGACACACCTCCAGTCCTCGCCTTCGTTTGTCCACGTATAGAGTCTAGAACCGAATTAAATCTCTCTAGGACACAGGCACTCTACCAAGCATATCTTTGGGATATTGCCGGAACATTCATAGTGATACCAAAAAATTTGGTATCCCACGATGATTGAATGGAAATCCTACCAGTGCTAACAAAATGCCAACACTGAACGTAGGTCACACAGTTTCTGTAACTGTTGTGCTAACAGGCAATCTATGTGATCCTGGGTTACCCTGATACCTTCTCGTGCGAAGATCAGACGACCGTACTCCATTGTTATCAACAACGGTCACTATGTCTGATAGAGGATCTGATGACTGTACTCCAATCTTATCAACAACCGTCAATACATCAGATAAGGGATTTTATGACCGTACTCCAACATTATCAACAACGGTTAGAAAATCCAAATCATATCAATATTCCGCACCGCTACGACTTCAACAAACATCAGGAACCGAGGATCAGCAGCAAATCGACAAACGCCACAACTTCAAGAAAGGACTTCCGCTGCTAACCGATCTATCTATGGGTCTACATTCCGTCGATTTGCATGAAGTCTTCTAGAATATTTTTTATTGGTTGAAAAGCCAATTAAAGGTATATCTATCACCGATGATCAAAAGCTGATGCTGATTCTTCAAACAAAGCTGCACAACGGTTTAAAACTCAGCTCCAGCTTTACAAACAAGGAAGACTTCAAAGATATGCAACCTAGACTATTGTTACAAAGGGGGAGATTGTTAGGTACTAAATAGTTGTAAAGAATAGTCTAGGGGGTATATGGTAACATTGTATAATAGCTTAGTTAAGATTAGGATTAGTCTTTAATTAATCGAGGAATCAAGCCATGGTATATAAACCAAAGTGTAAGGCTTAATTCCTCAACTTTTGCTCATTAATCACATTCACATTTCTGCAATTGTTCTCTCTACTTCTCTCTAGATTTCTCTCTCTAAAACCCTAATAGCTCTTCATCTCATTTCCACCAAAATCATCATCAAACACTAAAGTATGGATTGATTCAGTGTTCTTATGCTTTTCAATCCATATTAATCCATATTATCATTTGTTCTTCCATATTATCATTTGTTCTTGCTTAATCCATTGATTAATCCTTGAATCTAAAACTACAATGGCTCTGATACCAATTGTAGTTTTAGATTCAAGGATTAATCAATGGATTAAGCAAGAACAAATGATAATATGGAAGATTAAAATGGAGATAAAACTAAGAACACTTTGCAATTGGATATGAAGGTTACAATTTAGGGCAAAGGTTGTATTAAATTAGGTTATACTAACTATATATACCTAGCCTAACTTTAGACTACATACATAAATGATCTTGGGCTGAAAAAGAGATTTGGGCCGAAATCTTAAAAGTGGGCTTTGGTGTCATATTGTTCAACAAGCAGCGGATGAATCAGATCGAACAATTGAAGAAGCAGACGAGATGAGCAACAATTGATCGAATCGAATCGAAGGTTGAGACTGAAATTGTTGAGATCGAGATTAATTACAGATTGATTGCAGATTACGAATTCTTAGGGCTTGAGATCAATTTAGCTCAGAAGCCGAACTATTGAATCATTGAATGCCGACTGTTGATGGCCGAACTATGTGGAGCCGAAGTTGTGCAGGCCGAAGTTGTTGAGGACGAGCTTTCGATCCGAGCAATGAAGCTGAAGATTGATCAATTGTTCGAGCCGAACATGGGAGCCGAACAAACTGAAGTTCGGGCCGAGCTTGTTGAGGCCGAAGTTGTTCTTGACGTTCGTAAGTTCCAAACCTTCACAATTTTGATGCTATTTTGCTCGATTCTTAACCAAATGTAATGATTCAAAGTACAAAAACGTTAGAAAATCAATTTCAAACAGTTTGATACAATCAAACAGCTCAAAACGGATCAAATCAGGCTTCGATTTTGGATTTTTCGGTAAAATTGAGTTTTTTCACAAAAATCATCAAATTGATTGATATACTTGATGGATTTCAACGAAATTTGATTCTAAAGTGCTTAGAATCAAAGGAGGAATGCGATTATCCAATAAAATCAACGATTTCTAACAAAAAAAATTTGCCATTAAATTTCTACAGCTCCTTTCAAGAAAAATTTCAAAAACTTCAAAAAAAACTTGCTAAATCACTACTGGTTTGGATCGAATCTCTTGAGACTTTTGCTCTGATACCAATTGTAGATTTTGATTTAAATATTGAACTATAGATTTAGCAATAACAATTAGAAATTAGAAAGATTTAGATAGAAAGAAAAACATGAACACTTTGCATTGTATGGAGGCTGTTACAAAATATGGCAAAGGTTAGGGGAATTAGATATGACCTAGGTATTTATACCAAGCTTAAGTTTAGACTAATTACATAATGGACCCCCTAGACTATTGGTTACAACATATGAGACCCAACACGGACCTTAGTGGTGCCGGGAGGATCCCGTACAACCCCTTAATTTTCGACTAGAAGTATAACATTTTCGCACTAAAATCAACTATATGTCGGTACTACCCATAAAAAAACGTTCGGCTACCCTTCACTTATAGTTTCATCAAAAAAGTAGCCCAAATTTGAAAGTCCTAAATTGGTTTAGATTATTAAATAGCTTAAATTTCAATTTAATATAATAAATAAAGTTCACTTTCAAACTTTATGATAATTTGAACAAAAAAACTCAATTCCTTTTTTGTCTCTCTATTGGAATCATCAAAAACAGACGTCGAACAATAGAAACAAACTGATTTGTAGTGTAAAAAAAACAAGTTATGGTGGTTATGGATGTAAATGTAATGACTCGTTTTCGAAAAAACAGGTCAACGAAGAAGACAACATTAAAATGTAGTATCTAGTTTGTCGTTTTGTAATGTTTAATTAACCTGTGTTTTAATATTTACGTTGAAAAAAAATGTGCTACCCTTAAACATTCGGTCTGGGTCTGCCACTGTTAATAACTATACAAAAACAGTCGATGTTTAAATCTTTATTTTATTATATTTAAATCCTCTGTTTATGACTTGTTAATCACTTGTAAATTCTACAATTACTTCTCCTTAATTACTTTTATGTAACTAAATAAAAAAATTATATTGAACATTCGTGCTTTAGGGTTTTTGCCTGGTCTAACAACTAGTAATATTAATTTTAGATAAATCAATAATATTAATACTAATTTATATTTAAATACAAACTTAATTATTGTTAACACGAGCAAAACCCTTTTTTAAGTCTTAAAAACAGGTTTATATCATTTAAAGATATAATTTACAAAGAAACAGACAGTTTGAAACTTTGAATTGGTCAAAGGTAATGACTTACAGATAAAAGGTAATGGCTTTGCTTTTGATGATGATGATGATGATAATCAACTACATAAAGATCATCTCGGCTTTTGGGAATGAATTATCACCACCATTACTGAAAACACATAATATACTCTATCCAATAAGTCAAAACATAAACATAGAAAAACACACAGAAAGTATCATGCTTTTACAAGAATTGAGAAAGAAGTGTATGATATGTAACAGTGCCTTTTTTGTTAACTGCACCTTGATTATAGACTACAGATTCATGAGGGTTTTACAAAGAGATACCAACAGAGCTCCATTGACAGTATGTCCACCTCCACATACTAAAAACACACACAGATTACACACACATAAAAGAAAATCTTCCCTTAGTTTTTTTTTTATCAAACTACAAAACCCTAATAAAACACACACACACATAGTGGGATTAATTTGATCAACAAGTAAGGAGGTGGACAGAATGCCAAAGAAATCTACAGGGAACTCTTTATTAAACCACCATGAAAGAAGGGTGTATGAAAGCTGCCCTAACACCAAAAAAACACCCACTCAAACACACACTATTGTGTGCAGATATAAAGAAAGATGTTTGAGAGATATGAAGTGGGCAGATGGTTGTTATTTATTCAAGATGATGATGATGAGAGATAGAGGGGTTGTAGAGAGAGAGAGGACAAAACAGTGAATTTTAGAGGGTTAAATAATTAAGAGGTGTGGATGGTAAGGGTTTTGTATTTTGTTTAAGAAATATGAGTTGTACATAACGTATTGATGATTGTACATATTTCTGGATTTGAGAATTTAGGCATTGGAAAAGGAAGTTAGCCATAATTATTCAACCACAAGCTCACTGGCACGATTATGATGAGAGTAAAAACGAACAAATCATGGGTCTCTTCTTCTTTCACTCTAAAGATTCTATCTACCTCATATATTGAGTATAGGGTGGGCAAAAGTTACATGAATCCCATCTTAAAAAAGGTCTGGAAAGTAGCTGGATTTGGGGGTCTTTTAGTTTTTTTTTAACGGCAAAAGAACGATAATATGTGAAGGTAAAATGTAAATAATTATAGGTAAAAAGACTGCTTTCGGTAAAACATCTAACAAGAGTGTAATTTTCCTTTTAGAAGGATAAAAAGTGTTTTATATATTTATCAAGTCATGGAAACGTTGGATTCTTTTAGGAAAAAAAAAAAAAAAAAAAAAAACTAAAAAGGCTCTGTGTCGATCAAAATCTTGAAAAGACTCGTGAGATCGAAAACGTTCAGAAACTTGAAAGAGAGTACATACCAAACGGCCCCATACGAACTATCAAACAACTGCTATATGATACGTTGTCCTCAAGCAATCAATAATAACGTGATTCCTTTGAACTAAATAACAATCAAGAGGTGGTAACTGGTAGGTAATTGTCGAACGAAAAACAAATGTAAAACAACATAACCATAATTTTAAGATATTAATCAGTTGATCTATTAATCTTGCTCTTTCACTACTAGAAAAAGTGTTTTTTGCGACGGGAGACTTTTTGCGGCGACGCATTACGCCGCAAAAGCCTATAAAACGACAAAATAATCGAGCTTCGTGCCTCAAAAATAAGGCGGGACGGATTTCCCCCCATTTTTTCAGGGGATCGCCGCAAAACACCCTGTATCGCCACAAAAGACCCTGTATTTTTTTAGGGTTATAATAAATGGGCAGCTTTCAGTGTTGTTCATTTGCATCGACCAGAGACACGACAGATGCAGATCGGGCGACGAGGAGAGATTGAGAGTTATAAATCGAGCAGAGCATAGTTTCTACACCTCCGGCGAACCACCACCACCTCCGACGAACCACATCGCTTCATCCAACTGATCAAGCAGAGAAACAGATCGAGGAGAGACACGGATCGAGCAGAGACACAGTTCGAGAACCTCCGACCGGGCAGGCTTCATTCTTCACTCATCACCACCTCCGACTAGTCACCATCTCCGACGAACCAGTCATCTCCGACCGACCGATCGATCAGAGACTCAGATTCAGGTAAGTACTCCGAATTTTTAACAGTTTTCAGTCACTTCAATGTTTATTGACGGTCATGTCGAAATGTTCATCTAATTTAGGGCTAGAAATCGAAAAACTGTTATTCAGATTCCTATACTGAAATTGTTTAGGTATTTAATTACTTATTTAGTGTTTTTGATTCTACTCTGCTTCTGGTTGATGATCTCATTTGATTTTAATTGTTGGTGCTTTAAATTAAGAAGCTTGATTCCTATACTGAAATTGTTTAGGTATTTAATTACTTATTTAGTGTTTTTGATTCTACTCTGCTTCTGGTTGATGATCTCATTTGATTTTAATTGTTGATGCTTTAAATTAAGAAGTTTGATTATATGCTTATTCATGTGTTGGATATTTGGGTTAAGTTTGTATAACTGTCTTTATGAAAATGCTCGATTTGACTAACATGAAATTATATGCTTAACCAGAGCATCATTAAGGTCTGCCATTAAATCTCCATTTGGGGATAAAAAGTTAATGGCAAATCTCCATTTGAAATAAAAAGTGATTCTGTAACTATAAAAGAAAATCAAATGACAAAATACAAAGCACATCAAGTAACCTTACTATGATTTCATTCAACATTAGATAGTTTGATCTTTTGATTTTATTAATTTGAATTGGATTACCTGCTTGCCCTTAAACATGTGTTAGTTTACTTACATAAAGTGAGAGAAGATCATAAGATATAATGCAACTGATTTATGACCTACCATATATTCTTGTTTTGTTATTTGTGTAGGTATAAAACAATGGCAAAAGGAAAACTTATATTAATCTGCAGATGTGGTTGTGAATTTGGGAAAAATCAGGATGGAAGCATGACATATAATGGCGGAGAAGCAAATGCAGGAAATGTTACTTCACAAACTAGCCAAGAATCTCAAGTACAAAATGAATTACGTGAAGTACGAAATCAGAATCGAAGAATCTTTCAAGCCTTATCTAAAGCAGGTGTAATGGACAAAAAATCATCCATCCTCTTCTGATTTGGATAAGGATGAAGAGCATAGCTATGATAACTACTTTGTTAAATATATGATTACATTAAACTTTAATATTGTTAACTTACTAAATGTTTTGTATGAAATGATTAAGTTTGAATATTTGATTGTGTTGATTTATTGTTGTGGTGTGTTAGAAATAGCAGTTTTCTAGAAATTATTGTCTGAAAATATCGGATGGAACAAGAAAAAAAAAACTAAAAAAAAAAAAAAAGTTTTTGCGACGACAAATCGCCGCAAAAGAGTCGCCGCAAAAAAGTAAATCCCACAGCGCGTATATCGCCGCAAAAAGATCGCCGCAAAAATGCTCGCCGCAAAAGGTGAATTTGATCGCCGCAAAAGAGTTTTAGCTACGAGGCTTTTCCGGCGAAGATTTTGCGGCGAACTCTCGCCTCTAAAGAGTTTTTGCGGCGATTTTTTGAGCTTTTGCGACGATTTTGATCGCCGCAAAAAAGTCTTTTTTTTTGTAGCGTTTGCTATGGCGTTTTTAATAGAATAGTGGTGGTGACTGAACTTAACATCCGTTGGTGCTGTATGTATTAACTATAAACTTTGCTAGGTAATCAAATTCCAATTTAAACCAAAAATCATATTTAATTCGTATTTTAAAACAATAGAAATTAGAGTCCATTATATCATTCAAAACATATTAGGAAATACTCCCTCCGTCCCACAAAAAAGTTCCCATTTCTAATGGGCACAAGTATTTAGGAAAGAGTTAGTGGTGGGGTCCATGGTTATATTTTGATTAAAATATAAGGTTTTCTGGAGAGAGAAAGTGCTTTTAGAAGATAATTAGTGGTGGGGTCCATAGTTTTAATATTATTTTATTAAGTGGTCCCTCACCATTTGAGAAATGGGAACTTTTTTGTGGGACAAAATTTAGAGGGGAAATGGGAACTTTTTTGTGGGACGGAGGGAGTATATCATTAAGTTTAACTTAAAATATATCTTAGAAAAATCCGTTGTAATTTGTAAATATCAGACCGGGGGTAGTGGTGCATCCCTCCCCCATAGTCGCTGGCCGGCGCCCCTCGTACTTCCAACGGCCTCATTACATTGCATATCAAGGACGTGTTTTGGTTGCTTTGGCGATCGATGGAGGTCATAAGCCATAAGCTTATTAAGGCTTATATAAGCTCATAAGCTCATCTAAATAAGCTTTCCCAAACACCCTGTAGTATGGAATTAAGGCTTGTACTGTATGATAAGTGGTATATGAATTAATAAAAAATCAATTTTAATTAAGATTGGGGCGTGGGTTTGTTTACCAGTACGTACGTGGATTTGGTCAAGATTTGTCATGTATTTAGTGAGAAGAGACAAAGTTGATGTGCCAGCGGTGACTGAACTTCACTATGCCCGATCTTAGAGAGAGACAGAGAGAGTGATTTGGTAAATTTAATGCTGAAATCTACCCTTGAGGCTTCAACCATCTGTCATAAATATATATACCCTGCCATGATCAAAGCATTTAACTCTACTGGTTGGGTTTTGGAAATTTTGGCTTTTAAAAGGCTTCTAGTACATAAATCTTGCATGTAACAACATTAAGCAATTAAACAGGCACGTGTCCACCATATAAAAGACTTCAGAGTGTTGATGATTATTAAGATTTTACATCCAAGTATATGTATAAATTCGTACCTAAGATCAGTGAGCTTCAATTTGCCCCTAAGTTGCCTTCGATTGTTACCGTCATCTTCTGCCTTCGATTTGACGAAGCAAGAGGAGATGAGATGTATGAGGGTGATCATTTGAATAAATAAGGATATTTTGTGTGTGTATTTTATAATATGTGAGGCCAAATAATATGGAGTAAAAGTGAATTGTTGACACTAGTGTCATTTGATTTCAGTTGGACTATCTGCTTACGTGACACTGAGTTGGCAAAAACTAAAAGCGTCATTACAGTCACAATTGGGAATGGTGTAATGCAACATACATAATTACCCGTCACAAAATCTAAATAGATAGAGGAAAATAATAATGACAGCTCTTAGCTAGGGCTGTCAATCTAATCTCTCCCTCCTCTCAAAGTGGTGGTGGCGATTTCGTACCGAGTCTAATGCTCTTTGGTGCAAAGTGGTTAAGGCAATTCATGGTGTGGCGGGAAAGAAAATCATCTCCCTTGGTGCCGGGACGTGGAATCAAATCATGGATCTTGAAAAAGAAATGGCGAACAACAACATAAACATCTCCGGCTTATTCAAAAAAAGAATAGGCAACGGGCACGACACCCTTTTTTGGCATGATGTCTGGATCGGTGGCACATGCCTTAAGGAGGATTTCGGTTGTCTATTTGAAATTGATTCTGCGAAGGACTGCTCAGTCAGGGACAAATTCACAAATAGGCAATCGGTTTTGGCTTCTGATCTTCAAGCGTCGGCCCCCTTGTCTCGCAGCTCTCCTAATTGGGCCTGGGCCCACCAGCCCAATACTATCAATGAACTTGATTCACTTGTTTTAATTAACGACTTACTCTCCCAATTGCCTCCGTTTTCAAATTTTGCAGACTCTTGGATTTGTACTATTGGCGCCACTTCAGTTTTTACGGTCAATAGTATGAGAAAATTGCTTATGTCTGGCGAAAATCCTATGGAGGTGGTGGAGAGCTTTAAGTGGAACAAATTGGTGCCGGGCAAGGTGAACATTTTTGCGTGGCGCCTTGAAAAAAATCGTCTCCCCACTAAAGTTAATTTAGACAATAGAGGTGTTGATTTGAATGACGTTCGCTGCCCAATCTGTGATGATAACCTCGAAGAAGTAGCTCATGTTTTTCTTCGCTGCCCCGTTGCAAATGATCTTTGGGCCTCCATTCTTGCTTGGTGGAATATCCAACACCCCGGGCTATCTACTATTTCCGAAGCCTTCCGTCTCGCAGAAAGGTCTTCCATTACCGGTAAAGACAAAAAGCACCTTGGTGTGGTTATTCTTGCCACCTTTTGGACGTTGTGGCAATTTCGGAACGAAATGGTGTTTCATTTGAAAAAGCCCAAAGCAGATGGCTTAGTGGACAAAGTCAAGTTTCTTTCTTTTCTTTGGGCGTCAAATAGGAGAAAAAATGTTACTAAAATTGGGTTGATTGGTGTTGTAGTCCCATTATTGTTTAACTCTTTTGTATGTTTAATCTAGCTCCTTGCTAGATCTTTCAATATAATTCTGCCGTTCAAAAAAAAAAGCTAGGGCTGTCAATAAGAACCTAAGACACGCATCAAAAACCTATACAATACAAAATAACCGCCCTTGTATTTTAGGAATAAACCACCATTAATAAAAGTAGAAACATTTTATGCATGTAACCCATAAATAAATTACAATACAATGTCCAATTAATCGACTACGTTATTAACCAACACAAATGGGAATTAAATCATAACCTCATGAACACATCATTTTACAAAAAGAAAAACCATGAACCTTGTCACTTGTCAGGCTTACTTATGCCAAACTGCATATTGGTGCCCATGGGCTGCAAGTTTCCAACCCGGGCCCGTTGGACACCATGACCCGCTACAAATTTTCATGCACAATTTTTCCCCAATAATGGCCGCATACACATTTGCTTGAGCTTCAAGTATTCTAATGGTGGATCGGCTGTTTATGTCTTGTTGCTTGCAAATATGGATCTACATATTTAATTTAAATTGCTATTATTATAACATAATAACTAACAAAATAGTTTTTGTAATCACAATTAAAAACTAATTATTTATTAAAAAAATACCAGATTCACAATTTGGTCATGCATGACGGTGCCCCAGTCGTATAAATGGTCATAAAAGATCGATGGTGTTCCTGGATGTGTAAGAATATACGCATACCCCTGAAAAGTTTGAAATAATAAATATAAATTAAAATAATAAACATAAATATGCTATAAATATTGATTTAATATTAATTTTACCTCCATGACATGATTTGAAGGAAATGGCCAATGACCCTGCAACATCAAAACACATTCCTGTAATTATTTACTTTTCAACTTTATATCTCATAATTCAATCATATGATTCATATCCCAATTTTTTTTTAAAAAATTACATAAATTTATGGACATATTTGCCCTTGAAATAATACCTGAGTGGATCCAGTATCATGATTATCAAGAAAAGTTACAGCTCTTGAAGGCCACCATCCAATTACACCTGGAGGTTTTCCTTGTGCATCTTTTAACCGCCAAAGTTGCCCCTTAACAGCTTCCTAAATTATTTTTTTAAATAAATTATTATTTACTATTAAAATAATATAAATAAAATTATAAAAATCACAATGTACCTGCAGAATTCCTTTTGTTGTGAAGTCAAATGCTGTAGAGAGTTGCCCTGTACCATCAATCCAATTGATAATGCGTTGCCTATGACTATCTGTAATTTAAATTTCTCAGAAATTAAAATAACATTATCTGACACACTAATTATTTGTATAAAGAAATTAATTATTTTGTAATAAAGAAATTAATTATTTATTGAAAATTAATTACTTTTCCGAAATGAAATACCTTGGTTGTAATCCAGGTAGGTCCCACTGTAGCTGCACGAGTCCCAATATTCTCCAACAGAAAATATTGGTTTTGCACACTCAATGTATTCTTTCACATATTTTGCAGAATAACTGATCGGTAAATAAGCATTTATTAACAATAAGTAAACAAAAATATAAATATTTATATAAAATTACATTACCCTCTTGAAAAGTCAAAACGAAAATCCTGAAAACCAACAGTATATCGTAACCATTTTAACCAACCAATAATATCTTTTCTAACAAATTCTTGTGTATGATCAATATTTGGAACACCATTGAAATTGTCACCAGTGCTACGATTACCCTGTATAATAAAACAAATGAAGGTATAAAATCCATAATTTCATAAAAATAATATTATTTTTTTATTTTTTGTTTTAGTACCTTTCCACCAGTACAAGATGTAACAGCGCGTTCATCCCAAGATAATGGGACCCCATCATAACGGTTATACATTCCACCATGCCCTCGTGTGGTCCCCACGCGATGATTAATTACAATATCAGCCATTGGTCGAATGTTATATTGCTTCATTTTGTGTAATAATGATTTTAGCAAAGATTCAGAACCGTATGAAGAGTTGAGAGAATATAGGTTTTGAGGAAGATAGCCTGTGAAGTGATATTAATGATTAATCATTAAGGGTTATATTAATAAAGAGTAGAAAGTAATAATTTAAATATTTAATTTTTTTATGAACCTTCAGGAGAAAAAGAATTAGTTGCAGGTGGCAACCAAGCTGATGTGATCCCGGATTTTGACATATCGGGTACTTTTTTTTCCAAATTTCTCCACCAATCATGTTTTCGTGACTCCCAGTTAAAAGCCTGAAATTTTTAAACTTTTTTGCATTAGTGTAATCCTCAACAAATATTCAAATTTGGTCAATGTTTGGTAGTTGACTTTTTTTGGGCCAAAAAGTTCCATAGAAGTTTCAAGCTTTTTAATTAAAGTTAATCATCTCTGTTATAACCAGTTTCTAGGAAGTATGTAGAAAAAAACAGATTGGTCAAAGTTATGGAAGCATCAATGCCAAAACAGAAAGAGTCAAACTTGGATGAAGTTATAGATGACTCATTCTAATGTATATGAAATTTTGTTAGTTGCCTGAAGTAAGATTTCTCTACCATTGCGCATCACTGGTAAAAACAAGATAAAATTTAGTTACTAATATATTTCCTAAAGAAGAAACAGATGTTAATTCATTAATTTACAGGGAATAAAGCATACCAATTTGTGCTTGCTGCACACCATCTTCATGGTCCTATAATCACAAAGAAAAGGGACAATGAGACAAGAAGCAAATCAGTAGGTTTAATATTATTAATATGTATTTTATCTTTTATAAGCATAAATCTCAACCTACAAAATGATTAAACAAAAAATAAATGTGAAGTAGGATGCTTACATTTCCTAGAACACCCATAGTAAATGAGGCTTGATAAATAACAAAAAATGCAAAAAATTTCCTGCATTCGTAACAAAACTTATCAAAGTTAGTTTTTTTAGGATGAAATAATCTAAAAACTTAACTTTACACGAGTGAGTAACAAAACATAAATTTATTCCATCCATGCCACAGCAAATGAAAAACTCCGCTTTTCAGTTTTGAAAGTTAAAGGATTGCACATAAAAGTTTGAGTTTGGTAAATATGCTGTTTGATTTCCAAAAGGTCAAAATTAGACTTTTTGGACAGAATCACTGTTTGTCAAAGTCATTTTATAGATTATATGAATACTTATATTTCAAACTATCACCTCCAGTTACAGAATTAAAATTGTCAAATTAACAGCGGAATTCAATTTTTGTGAAGTAGATGGAGATTAATTATCACAAATTACGCAGATACATGATTTGACGATCGATCAAACCTGAAGAAAAGAGCCGAGACATTACCTAAATTCAATTCAAGTCGTATGATGAACCCTAGCAGATTCAATTTATAGCTAACACCAAAACGACTTTGCATTAGAAACCTCACGCTATCGTGGTATTTAAAGGAATGGTGGAACGAAAACGAGTCAAATGCGATTGATTCTTCACTAGTGGAATGAAAATTTCCCATCCACAACAAAGGGATATTCGAGTTGCAATTAGGGCTTGCGGTGAAATTCACAGAGACGGATCACTATTTGGGGATTTTGGGATTCGATTTTTGAGAGGGAATGAGAATTATGTTGTAATGTTTGTTCAAACATTGAATATCAGCTACTCCTTTTATTCGTCCTTTTTACATCCCGCGGAATAAAATAAATTCCATTACTTAAAATAAATATTTTGTTTTTATGCATGAAAAATATGTGTAGAATTCTTTATTTTAAAAAGCCATAATTATTAGTGATAGTCTTTTATTATAAGGGTATTTTCATTTACGACTCACTTCATCGAGATTGATTTGCTCGTGTCATATGCGACCTTATTGTTCATGAGACTTTTTCTGAACTTGTTTATGAACTTTTATCTAAAAATATTTATCAAAGATTAAATCTATTATCTTTAGAAAATAATTTCGGATATCTTAGCAAACAATTTTTTAAGTGATTTGTGTAAATATAAAGGGGTATGTTTGGCAAGTAACCGTGACTTTTAATTATGTAGAAGTGTTTGACAAAACGAACATAATTGAAAATGTAAAATGATACTTCCTCCGTATCAAAAATACAGCTGGACGACGAAATGGATTTTGGAATTTATTAACATTCTCTAGTGAATCACTTTCCTTTTTAAGGTGTATCAAAATAAGTGAATCACTTTAATAAGTTATCTTATTTGGTAAGTTCTTATGTTTAAAATTACACATTTACCATTACTTATCCCTCTTTAAACATCATTAAAGGTGTGGATCACACCTATTTTTGTCATCTTCTTATAAAAAGCAACAAAATAGTACAAGGTGTGGGGACCATCCATTCTAATTACCCCATATAATTTCACTAATATCTTATTACCTTATTTTATCTCAAAAAACATGAACTTCAAAGTGATTAACTTATTTTGATACGGAGGAAGTATAAAATTACGCTAGAAACCCAAACTATAATTCCTAATGTCAAATTGTCAATAGAAGGGAAATGGTCACACTAACGCTGTGTTCCAGAATATTTAAATGAAAGAAAAGAAGAGAAAGTAAGAGAATAGAAGAGAAAATAAGAGATATTAAGAAGAAAATATTTTTGTTTCTTGTGTTCCCGAATCAGAGAGCAAAGAAAAGAAAATCATCAATCTTTGTGTTCCCGAGTTGGAGAGAAAGGAAAAAATTAGCGCATTTACAATTTTATCCTTAAAATATAAATTAATTAGCTAATTTCAAGGGTAATTTAGTAATTGCAAACAATTTTAATTAATTAAAATTTATCTTCTCTCCAAATCTTCCCACTTTTGGGAGGAAGATTAGGAAAGAAAAAATGCTCAAAATTTCTTTCCTCTTCTCTTTCTTTCTTTTAAAAAAAATATTCTGGAACACAAAAAATGTATTCTCTTCTTTCCGATTCTTTTCTCTTCCCTCTAAATCTTTTCTCTGGAACACAGTGTAAAAGAACAATTATACCATATACTTGGTATACATTTGTTATAGTCATATACTATTCATAACATTTTCTTATTAATTTTTGCAAATCTATATTTTGTGTATAACTAGTTTTGTACATGTTTGATAACCCTTTTATAATCATTGTTATATTTACATTGCAATTTTTATTTTCTCCCCTTAACTTCTTTTAACATCATAAACCACCATATAGATATAATTTTATATTACTCGAGCTTTTGAATCTTGGTATCCATGAACTTGAACAAATTAGGGCCGACCGTAATCTGAACAAATTCCACAACAGCACACTGCACACCCTATGTCAATTAAGGGATATATCCTGAGGACTTGTCACTTTTGATCACTTTGTTACTTTCTAGTATCTCATTCTGAGGACCTATGGCATCCATATTTCTTTTATGTAACAAAAAAAATAAAAACTTGTTATCATAACACATTTCCAAATATTTTACCATTAACGAAAATTATTTTTACAAGCCAAACGAGTATTCATAAATAGAGGCGACAATTCATTGGACCGCAACCCGACACGAATAAAATCATTTTTGGGTTAATATAAATGGGTTCAGGTCAAAAATTGGTTATCAACCTATTTAGTTTTATAAAAAAAATTACCTCAAAATTATGTAAATTCTATTAATAAAACCCCTAAATCCCACTTAACTTTTGACCTTTAAATTCTCATTCTCACGTATGCTCTTAAATCTCATAAATCTGAACTTGGACGTTGTTATTTTTATTGAGTGGATTGAGATTAACCTTGTATTTGGATCCATTTTTGTTCATGATCTGTCAACTTGGTTCTAAGTGGCTAACCCATTTAAATGAGTCCAGGTTAAGGTTGGTTTTTCTGACCCAAAATTCTAACAATTTGTAATCGGGTTGACTGATTCCAACCTGTCAACTGAACTCTATTACTCATGATCATAATATTAATAATGCATATGTCAGTATTATGCTAGCCCAAAAGAAGATACAATTCTTGGCCGATTTGTATAACAACCAGGCTTATTTCATACAATGAATTTAACTAGAAAACTACCAAATCCGTTACAAAAAGAGATTCACCTCCCATAGTTTGTATGGAACCCGATAAAATTTATGTTTATAAAAGCTCAAAAATTTGACACCATAAACGATACAGAACTCATCATCACTTCTTCACTTCAGCAGCCTTGATGATGTCAATGAATTCAGGCTACAAAAATAAAATTCAAAAAAGAGTAAGAACAAGCCAACTTGTGCTAGATGGAGTGCATGATCAAGAAGGAAAAATAACAATCAAGATTACCTTGAGAGAAGCTCCGCCAACTAAGAAACCATCAACGTCTTTTTGCCCTCCTAATTCGTTGCAATTTGAACCATTCACAGATCCTGTAAGTAAACACCCATATGTTTTAACACCGGTTAGCCAAAATAACCACAGGTGCAAAACCTTTCCGAAACAAGGACTATTAGTGTAATTTTTTGAATTTAAGGACTAGAGATGAAATTTGATATATATACCAGGGACAATGTAACAAGTTATCACATTGGAACAATGTAGATTTTAGTCATTTTACCCAAAGATCTACACTAATTGGAGTCTAATCGCTAATTGAAAAACATACCTCCATAAATAATCCTGGTTGAATCAGCAACTCCAGGCTTGGTATTTTGTTCAAGCCATTTCCTTAGATCTGCATGTACCTGTTAATCGCTCGCACACGAGAAAGTAAATATAAAAATTTTATGCTTATATAAATATTTTCCTTTTCTTATGTGACATTAAGAAAAATAATAATAACCCGAGTTTATTTTATATCTATAGAGAAACTAGTAGCTCGCTTACTTCTTGAGCCTGAGCCGGAGTGGCGACCTTTCCGGTTCCAATAGCCCAAACTGGCTCATATGCTAGGACAACGTTTTCCCAGCTTGAGATCTTGTCTGCAACAAAATATTTTACAATATAATGTGTTATAAAATAAATCATCATATATATTTTATTGAAGTTTATGAGTTTTAACTTAACACTTATAGTTGTTAATTAGTTTTTATTGAATGATTTATAGATATTAATATGCTAATTTATTAATTTAATGGAAAAATATCTTAAATTTTAAAAGGGAATTTTATTTTAAACTTCAATTGTGCCTAATCAGGTCAACCGGAAACCCGATAAAGGTAAGCAATCTTAACCCGATACCCGACCTGATAAAGAATCGGGTTGGTTGGGTCGGGTTTAAAAAAAACCTGATATCAACATAAGTTTCTAATACACCTAGCCCAATTAGCATGTTTGGGTCGGGTAGGGTTGAGCCTTTGGGTACTTATATATGAAACGTTTTAATACACATCTTATTAAAGAAAAATAGTTATACCTGCGATTGCCTTAGTTTGTGCAGAAACAACTTTCATAGTTGTTCCAGCTTCCCGCTCTTCAAGAGTCTCACCAACACAAGCGATCACCTTCAAACCTTGAGAAAGCGCGTATGCAACTTTTTCTCCCACAAACTGAACAAAAAGTTACAAAATGGACATGAAAACTCATAGACATTTGGTATAACAACAATACACAATTCCTCAAATGTGGGGTGTGAGAGACGTAAGATGTGGACAGTCATACTTCTACCCAAATGTGTAGACTAGGTTGTGTGTGAGTTTGTCATTAAAAATACAAACATTAAACAAAATATATACCTCATTGGTTTCATTTAATAGAGCTCTTCTTTCAGAGTGACCAATGATGACCCAAGGGATGCCCAAGTTCACGAGCATCTCGGCACTGCACATAAAAAAAACCATAATAACCGAATAATCGTTATTATTTTTAAAATGGAATACGGGATTAACTCTGTTAAAAATGCACAAAAACGCACCTAATTTCCCCGGTGAATGCACCTCCTTTCTTAACCCAACAATTTTGGGCTGCAATTTGAAATTGAGGCTTCAATTCACTTTTAACACAGGGGATGAACACAAAAGGGGGGCTCACCACAACCTCTGAATAAATGGGAAATTGTTGTGAATTCATCGGTTCATGGATCAACAATATGATATCTAAAAGACTTAAATTTAAAATGTTACAATAATGGATTAAAATTTCTTACCTACAACATCTGCAGATGGCACTTGACCACCATTAAGAGTCGACACGATCTTCTTAACCTCCTCACAAGTTCCATTCTACAACAAAAATCGTCAAATAAACTGATCAAATATTTGTTTTTCTAGAACAGCAGAACACACACCCTTTAAATTACTCATAAATTTACAATGTAATTACTCATAAATCTACAATGTATTTATCCACAAAGGGACTCGATCCCATGGCCACTAGCCAATGGAAACACCTCCCGACAAAAAAAATTATATAATCAATAACAACAAATTTGACTTATTAGTGTAACAACAATCTAACAAAAAAAATGGTCATATACCAGTAAAATGATCTGGTTATACTTACACATTTCCAGTTGCCGCCAACGAAGAACTTACGTCCCATCTTTGATTAAAAGCTTTCACAGCAAAAGAAATTGTGTTCCGATTGGATTTGTGTAATTGGCTAGAAACAGATCACAGTATTACGTACACACACACACTCTCTCTCTTTAAGCTTACTAAATGGAGTTGAAGTAGTTTTCTCCGAATTTTTTTACGGAACGTAGTTTTTAACGGATCACAAACTACACATAAAGACTATATTGCCCTGTTTTTATAGATAAATAATTTAGTTATATACTGTGTATATTATTTTTTTAATAAATGAATGTATCAACCATGTTAGACCACTTATTAATTACTGGTTAAGATGATGATAAACACTATAATATATTATCTTCCTTTTACACATATTATTGAAGGATAGTTCAGGAAGAGGCATATGTTCCATTTAAATGAAATGATGCAAAATTTTAACGTTAATTACCTAGAAAGATGCAAAATCCTTCTGGAAGAAATTAAAGAGACAAAAGCAATGTTCATTCAATAAGGTATTCTTTCTTAAAAATGGTAAAGGCGAAAAAACTATATTCACTATGTCAAAAGAGGTAAACCCACTTCTTTTTTAAGAGTAAATTAAAAAAATTGTTTATGTGGTAAACCCACTCCTATTATTTTTTGAAGTGTAAAAAGTAAATGACAGAAAAAAGAAGAAAAAAAAAATAGGGACAAGATTATAGAATTGAGAATACCACACACAATATTCATAAAAGAAATTATATTTATGCCTATTATTTATGTCTATCTATACATCTACTCATTTCTAAACTTGATATCTAATAATTCTCTTACCTAATATAATCTCTTGATTTTCATATTTGTCATCATCAAAAAAAGCAGTAATCTCTTGTCAAAATGAACTAAAGATGGTAATTTTAGTTACTGAACTATTCAACTCTCGTTTAAAAAAATGTGTATTAAAAAGATGTAATTAAGGATATATGTAAGTTTGATGTTTAAAACGTGTTTTAACTATATGTTTTGTGATATCTAAACATATTGCATAATTTTGAATCTAGTTACCTAACAAAAAATATAGTTTGTTCATACATCAGCCGTACCAAAAATAACATGGTCGTGCCAAAAGAATATCAGAGTCGCACAAAAATATCCAAAGTTGAATTGTCCATAATAAGTGAATTACTTCACTTATACGTTTTCACTGAACAAATAAAAATTAATGACAACACTCAACACTTTTTAAACTTTTCTTTATTAATTGATAATGATACAATAAATATGCAAGTGGTTTGTGTAATAACTAAGAACAAATCATAACTAAACTACTTGCATGTGATAGACAATAACAGATAATATCTAAGATAAGTTCTAATCAACAAATGATCAGGCACAAGACCAGACACCTTCGTTACAAAGATTCAATTCTCAAATCAAGTAACTAAGGATTAACTGGTGGTTTACACTCTGCTTAAAGAAATAAAGGTCTGGAGTAAATTTAGCAGCGTGTAACCTTGTTGGATGCACACTGAATTCGATCGCTAAGTTCTCAATTATAGCATTGGGAAACGTGGTGCCAAAGGAATGATCGATCGAATCCACGTGTGAGAATTCCGTTGGTGCAGAGGATATTTCATGCGACGAGCACTACTAACGGAATTCTGGCAGTACTTTCTGTAATCTTGTGATCGCCGATATCTTCTAGAATATTTGCAAGATATTCCATTTATCAGCGATGCACTAACTTGTGCTTTACTTGTGTCTTTCTATAACACTGAAACTTCAGGCCTTTGTACGCTTTAGGTAGCCATGAGTCTTCGGATACTCATGCTTCTTCAGATGACCTTCAGTTTCAGTGACCTTTACTAAGATTTAACACCCGTATTTTTATAACATCGTTTAAATCATTAAAATACATTTTTCCCAATAATAGACATGATGTCCAAAATACAGTTTAACAAAAACTTTAAAACCTTTATCAGAGTATACAAAAATACGGTGTCACCAAGTATATCAAACCATAGGCAAACGGGATCTACCTATGAGCTCCAGAGCTAAACATCTCTAGGCCACTTCTACTGCAACCTTCTATCACTTCAAACATGTACCCGAGTACATAGCCACAAAAACAAATGTAGTACGTGAGACAAAATAGTCTCGTGAGATACATGGGTTTTAGACCCCAATAATAATAACCATTTCATAAATAAATAAATAAATATATATATATATATATATATATATATATATATATATATATATATATATATATATATATATATATATATAAATAAATAAATATATATATATATATATATATATATATATATATATATATATATATATATATATATATATATATATATATATATATACACACACTACATCAATACCACCTAGTCACCATATTGCGACCATATCGATCTTGCTTCCCTAGCAAACATATCTAGTACCTAAACATATAGGTACCAGAAGCACAAACATGTCTAATACATAAACATATATGTATTGGAACCTAACATACCTAGTACCAAACATATGCGTACTAGAAACACCCGTGTGCTTAGTGTATAAACATATATACACTCGGTGTATAAACATATATACCACCGCTCAGTGACCGGCGGTCTCCCGCATTACCACCATCTATCTCTTATCATAACCTAACAGTTATGCCAGTCAAAGCCTTCGGCTGTCACATCAAACATTAAACAAGTTAGTTATCTAATAATAACAACATATAATTAGTTCAACATAGCATGAACATACCCATACAGTCCCATGGACCCGATCATAAGCAACCCACATTTACTTCTACATCTATGAACCCCAAGAGGTCCATCCTTACTTATTCTCATAAGATACATTTCTTATTTATCGATATTATAAAACTTTTATCTCTTCTTGACTATAATACATATTTATTATCAGTCAATTCATATTCATTTACATACATATTCGTTTCTCACTCTTATTAGTAATTTTTACCAAATAGGTCCTCATTACTATAAAATCATTACCAATTACTTTACTAATACATATTTATTAATAAAGACTCACTATCCATTCATTTAATCAATAATCTTTATTATAATTGTTCATTAATAAGGATTTCATAACTACCTTAGTTTATCATATTTACTTCCAATATCGTCAATCAGACTAGACATATTCTAGTATCACAGTATACATATTTTCTTATCTTTTCAGTTATTATCTTTATCAAAACATTATTTAATAAAGACCCATAAAAATATCATAAGTATTTTCAAAAGCTCTTTGCTATGTACCCAATTTAAAAGTCTCATGTACTCACCTTAGCAATAGCTAGATCCATATCGTGTTTATCAACACGAATCCTTGCTTCCCGCCTTTGGAGTATCTCCAACTTTTAGGTCCTTGCAACCTATCGACATTATCATCAAAATTCTAGTTATCATCCATAACTAGACATCATTTAGCATCAACATAATCAACCCCAACCACCAAGTTCACCAACTTGGTGGAGATCCACAAACCCTAGTTCATACAACTAATTCCAAGTTGCAAATTAACCATAGATCCATGGTCTACATACTTCTTATGGGTGTTCTACACCCTCATTACCCCATCTTTAACAAGATTCCAACACATCACATTCAAAATTATCATTTTCCCCAAATCTTGTTTACAAAACTAACTAGAAGATGAAAATACCTTAGATCTTTAACAAGGTTTGAAGATCTTCATTAATGGTAGTGTTCTATGCCCAAGAACAACCAAAATCGCCCCTAAGAGCTCCCAAAATCGGCTGCACCTTTGGAGTGGAGAGAAAATGAGCAAAAACCCTAAAATCCCGTTTTTATGCTGGTCTGGCAGTCCTCGTGGCACGAACCCAAAACTTCGCGATACGAAGTTTGGCGGGTTGCCCAATCGCGACACGAATCCAAATCTTCGCGTCAGCGATGACACGAAGACAGGTTTCTGTTTCACTTCGCGCCACAGTCCCAAATCTTCGCGACACGAACTTGTGCTGGTCTGCGACTTTTTGTTGTTTAATTCGACCCGGTTTCGTCCGTAACTTTCTCATACGATGTCCAAATGACACGAAACCAATTCCCACGTGTTTTAAATGATTTATCCTTATTTATCATATTTTTTTCATAATTTATTTAACACAAAATCCGGGTCGTTACAACTATCTACCCCTTAAAAGGATTCCATCCTCGGAATCACTTAAAAAATTTCCATTCCTCATTCGACCGAGCATTCCGCTCCCATTCTCTTGTGGTTATTACTATCGCACTTTTCTTATTACAATTAAATCGGTAATATACATTTAAACATTCTCTTAACCCCAAAAGCCCCGAACGGGTCAAAAATCAATTTTAAGCCCTTAGTACCCAAACGAGTCAAAATTGCACAATTTTGACCATAACACTTTCAATCCTTTAACCAATCCTTTTATACACATAGAAATGACATGACCCAATAATTACAATCAATTAATTGATCAACACGAACATCAAGGTCTAGCTTCGACCAAGTCGATATGTCCCACCATTGTTTAACCTTTGAGTTAAGCACAAAGTCAACTATTCTTTAACAATTTCCCTTCTCGTTAAGAATTCCGTTAATCATCCATTCCTTTACAATCGACCTTTAATTTAGGATCCAACTACAATCATATACTCGATTCCCAAATTCAATCTTGAAAACACTCAAACGGGTGAAAGTCGTATAATCCGACTACAACTCTTTCAACTATTCCGTTAACCTTTTCACATACATACAATCGATACATTATGCTCTCAATATTCACTAGTCAATCAAAACAGGAGTCAAAGCCCATCTTCAACCAATTCAACCAATCACAAGTTGACTAACCTTGACTTTTGCATAAAGTCAACCATACTTTTTCCAAACTAACAAATTCCATACTCACGGGGTACCATTACCAAATTATCACTTCCGGTTCTACTCATTATTGTTTCCTTAACAATCGTCCCCGTTTTTCCAAACTTTTAATTTTAACCCCAATTAATCCGAGAGTCGCACCTTTATCTAAGGTCACATCGACCTTTACCGATTTTGACCATCATTTGGTCACTCATACCATCACTTAGTATTCTTTTAACAATCTTTGCATCACATCGATCAATTTCGTAACTTTATTCTTAATTATCGGTATAATGATGTCCTACCGCAACACATTCCACAATTTCATACAAGTTTACCATATCTTGGTTACTAAATAATAATTTGCTCACTAGGTGTTTATATTTCCTCCTCTTCTATAAATCGTAGGCATCTCCTACACATACATGACCTGAATGCAACCGGCATTTCAAACCAAATTCTCATTTACCGTAACATAATAGCAATATCATTAACCACATGGTTCTACATTCATCATATATATACATAAGCATATACATATACATATATACATATATACATATATATCACGCCAATTCCATCTAAACATCTCTACCGTGCACATATACAAACATATGTATATGCCACACCAATACCATATAAACATATCTATTGTGCACATATACAAACATATGTATATGTCACACCGATACCATCTAAACATCTCTATTGTGCACATATACAAACATATGTATATGTCACACCGATACCACCTAAACATCTCTATTGATGCCACGCCAATACCATCCGGTATCCATCTATTCGCATCACGTAGCTTTGCTACATTCTCACTCATTCAATCGCCTAATTATCCATCATGCATTTTAGCACCTCTCCCATAATATCACATTATCATTTTCTTTCCTATTCAACATATTTCCATTTGACATACTTCTTAACACGTTTCATATAACGTTACCTTTCCACTATCATACGCCTTTGAAGGTCATCACATAGCTCACATGCATTGTACCCCGCGGGTAAACTAATAGCATCTCCATTTGCTATTTAGCGTTTCACTTACACATTAACCACCTTTAGCCGGTTCATTTCCTTAACAATTTCCAAATCTTTTGTCAACACTGGAGTAACTACCACTCCATTCCATTAACCATAATTCACCGTCCAATCCAATCATCCTTGAGTCAAACAATCAACTCCGGTCCACACTTGCAACCCATGACTTAGCAACCAATAGCCCAACACTCGATGTTCTACTTTTTCACATCGTGGGACTTAGGAATATTCCTTTCCCAATCATAGTCTTACACTACACTATGTCATACATTATCACACTATTACTATGACATTTTACCAACAATTGTCTTCTCATCCTTAATACCGAATCCATCAATCCTGTCACAAAACTTTGATATGGCTATATGCCAACTTATACTCAACCGTTTTCAACGATTAAAATTCGTCGTTCCCGACACTTATTCCTTTCCACAAATTTTCCATTTATGAGTTCTAAGGCATCACTATACCTTAGTCATTCTTACCTTAACCATTCACGTATAATAATAATACATTACTTATTCGGGTTCCCGCCAGATATCCAAATTCCATTTCCAAAGTTTCTATTTCTAAAATTCCCGTCCAAACTAACAATTCTTACCAACACTTAGTACTTCATTATACTATTATTCTCTTGTTGATAACATCTACCATTCTCATGGTCCCCCATTTAACACTACATAATAGCATCAACCCTTATATCCTTACTACATCGACTGTAACGACCGAGATTTTGTAAATAAATAAATTGTACAAAAATATGATAAATAAGGATAATTCATTTCAGAACCGTAGGAATTGGTTTCGTGTCATTTGGACACCGTATGAGAAAGTTATGGACGAAACCGGGTCGAGGCAAGGACCGAAAAGTGCAGCCTAGCTGACTGGAGAAGTTCACGGCGCGAACATGGGATGGCGATCGTGAACTTCGTCCAGGGAATTGAGGTTTTCAGACATAGAGTTCCCGACTAGTTATCGATCGCGAAGTGGTCACGACACGCGAAGTTCACGACGTGAACTTGAGTTCGCGATCGCGAACTGGTTAACTCTGTATAAAAACGGGTTGAGGCTAGGGTTTTGACACCTATACCCCTAGAACCCTACCAGCCGTTATTTTGGAAGACGTGCACGATTGTTGCTGTTCTTGAGCTGAAATCTTCATATTTCTTGGAGATTATTGATCTAAGGTAAGAATCCTTGCTAGTTTATGCATCTCTTTGGTATTTTGAGCTCTATTTGGGTATTAATGGTGGTTTTGGGGACCAACCATACCATCTTTGGGGAAGATGGTCTATCATGAGTGTAAAACACTCATGGTAAGCTTGTAATCAATGTGTACAAGTTGGATTTCGGTTTTATGGATAGAAATCTTGAACTAGGGTTTGAGACTTCCACCAAGTGGTATGAACTTGGTGGTTGGGAATGTTAAGATGGATTATCTAGTAGCTAGTTATGGTTTATGATTAGATTTGTGATGATTTTGATGATAGGTCAAGAAGGAGTTGAGATTGGAAGTACTTCTTTGATTAAGAAGTAAAGATTGTGTTGATTTACACAAGTATTGGATAGCATTGCTAAGGTGAGTACATGTGATCTTTCTGAGTACATAGTAAACCTTGTTTATGAATTGAAATGATTTTAGAGTCGTTATTAGACAAATATTTGATAAAGCAAAGATTGAATTGTTAGAGTATGAGTTTAATTTAATTGAATTGAATTGAATTGCAAACTGACTTACTTAGTTACCACTAGTATGATTTGAGTAGTGATATGGGGCTTGGCCCAAGTTGATGATTTGTTATGTGGTAGCTAATCAAATTGGATCCTAGATAACCCACACAAGTTGGGGGAGTTAGTGACTACTACTTGGGGCGGTACCACCCTGCGCAAGAGTAGTATGTCGAGAAATAGATAACCCGGAAATCGGGGGAGTTTGAGATAACCCGGAAATCGGGGGAGCAAATAGATAACCCGGAAACGGGGGAGTTTACCTAGATAACCCATATCGGGGGAGTTGTTTCAGGGAGGCCCGTTACGTATGTGATTGGCTTATGGCAAGCCTTAGAGATTGATTGACTATGTGCAATTTGATAATTACTTAATTATTATTTTATTGCAAATTATTTACTAACCGGGTCAAAAACCCATGTTTCTCACGAGACAATATTTGTCTCACGTACTACGTTTACTTTGACTATGTACTTAGGTTCGGGAGCAAAAGATTAGGCGGCCCGTAGTGATAGCATTTGGATGATTAGCTCGGTGTACCATTTGATTCCATAGACTATTGTTTTTTATATATATTTGTAACACCGGTTTTGGCACTCTCTAATTATTCAAATGTTTTATTTTAAACCATATTTTGGATATTGTGGATTTTTAAATGTTAAACTTGTTATTTAAAAAGTTTAAATTGTTTTGAAAAATCGATGTGTTGCAACTTGGTATGAGAGCATTAGTCTAAGTGAATTTGGTTGGTTACCCACTCTAGACTTAGACTTTGCTTTTGGGACATTATGTTCTATAGGAAGTTAGGTTGACCTTTAAGAACTAGGGTTGACCATTGAGGGAATTGTTTTAAATCGAGTTATTCTTATGTTTAATTTTGACTTGTTAGTCAACTTATTGGATTCTAATTGGGTTGACATCTTGTTATAGTAAGATGGCTAGAACGAGAAGTAGTCGATTAGTGGATGGAGAACAAGCTTCAAATGTGAATCCAGATAGGAATGGATTGGCCAATTCGGGTATCGGGAATAACCATACTCCGGTAACAATGGAGGCCATTCAATCCATGCTCACTAACATGCGAAATGTGATGCAACAAGATGTTAACCGGATTATAAATGATCGGTTGAACTTAAGAGATGATGATGAGGAAAGGGAGGAAGAGGAACGTCTTTTTGAGGAAGAGAGGGAGGAAGGTGAAGATTCCCCTCAACTCACTAAGACCAAGTCAACGGGGAACACCAACCCGACCGAGAAATCCTCCAATGGGGATAGTGGTGAAGAGAGAAAGATTGAACGTGAATGATGCTCTTACAAGACATTCCTTGCTTGCCGTCCCGACTTCTATCTCGGGAGTACGGAACCGAAAGTGACGGTCCAATGGATTCGAGAAACGGAACGTGTGCTTGAGAGTAGCAAGTGCAAAGAGGAAGACATGGTGACTTATGCCTCACGTTTGTTCAAAGATGATGCTCTTACATGGTGGGACACCGTGTATGAAACCTTGGGGAAGAAAGCCATTTACAAGATGTCGTGGGATGAGTTCACTAGGAGACTCAAAGAGAAGTATTGTCCCGAAAGGGAGTTGGAGGAGTTGTTGGAAGAGTTCTTGCACTTCAAGAAAGGCAATTTGACCTTGGATGAGTATACCAAGAAGTTCACGGGATACCTCCCGTTCGTGTCAAGTACTTACCCAACCGAACGTAGTCGTGTGGTTCGGTTTGCCAATGGGTTACCATGGGAGTATGAGCTCGAAGTGAAGAGGGCAACCACTCTTGATGAGGCGATCAATGTCGCCCGAAGTGTCGAAAAAGTTAGCAAGAGAAGAGTGCAAGAGAGATCGGTTGGTAATGAGAAGAGGAAGTTTGAAAGCTTTTCGGGGCCATCCAAAAAGAGCAAGTTTGCCCCGAGCGGGTCAAAACAAGGAAGTGTTGGGGGATGTAGGAAGTGTGGTAGGGACCACAAAGGAGAATGCAAGGCGGACTCTAATGGTTGTTTCAAATGTGGTCGTTTTGGCCACAAAGCTAGAGATTGCAAGGTTAAAAGCCTTGAAGAAGTTGAATGTTTCTCATGTCACGAGAAGGGGAACTATAGCAATGTATGCCCAAAGAAGGGAACCGAAACATTGGTGTCGACCGCTCACAAGAAACCGGAGCCGTCAAAAGTCAAAGGGCGTGCCTTCCAACTCACGCGTGAAGAAGCCAAAGAGACTCATGATGTCGTCTCAGGTACCTTATTCATAAACTCCATACCCACTTATGTGTTGCTTGATTCGGGTTCTACTTATTCTTTCGTATCTCATGAATTTGGTGCTAAGTTTAAGGTTCCACTAGAGTTACTTGATGAATTGTATGAAATAGAAGTAGCCGATGGGAAAACCTCTATGGTTCAACATGTCAATAGAAATTGTGAGTTAGAAATCGATAACAAGAAGTTTAAGGTTAATTTGATGCCTATGGGAATTAAGGCTTTTGATGTAATTATTGGGATGGATTGGTTGGGAATCCACCAAGCCAAGATTTTATGTGGAAGGAAATTAGTGTCGATTGAATCTCCCGAAAATGAAAAGGTGTACATCTATGGGGAAAAGAGGCATCGTATGCCAAACTTGTTAACCGCAATTAAGGCAAGAAAATGTTTAGCGAAAGGTTGTGCATCATTTATAGCCTATGTCCTAGATGGAAGAAAAGAAAAGAAGAAGGTTGAGAATGTGAAGATTATTCGAGATTTTCCCGAAGTTTTTCCCGATGACTTGCCCGGTTTGCCACCGGAGAGACAAGTCGAGTTTCGTATTGATTTAGTCCCGGGGGCGACGCCAATTTCCCGAGCCTTGTATCGTCTAGCTCCCACCGAAATGAGAGAGTTGATGGCTCAACTTCAAGATTTGCTCGATAAGGGTTTTATCCGTCCTAGTTCGTCACCATGGGGTGCACCGGTTTTATTTGTGAAGAAGAAAGATGGGTCGATGAGAATGTGTATTGATTACCGAGAGCTTAATAAGATGACGATTAAGAACCGTTATCCTTTTCCTAGGATAGATGATTTATTTGATCAACTTCAAGGAGCCGATTATTTCTCCAAGATCGATTTGAGATCGGGTTACCATCAAGTTCGTGTCAAAGAAGGTGATACCGAGAAGACGGCCTTTAGAACCCGTTATGGTCATTATGAATTTTTAGTTATGCCATTCGGTTTGACGAACGCCCTGAGAATTTTTATGGATCTCATGAATAGGGTTTGTAAACCATTCCTCGATAAATTCCTCATCGTGTTCATCGATGATATTCTTATTTTCTCCAAAACCGAAGAAGAACATGAAGAACATTTGAGGCAAACTTTGGAAGTCTTGAAACGAGAAAAATTGTATGCTAAATTCTCAAAGTGTGAATTTTGGTTGCGGGAAGTTCAATTCTTAGGTCATGTGGTATCTCGAAGCGGGATAAAAGTTGACCCGTCTAAGATCGAGGCGGTAAAGAATTGGGAAGCACCGAAGACCCCGACCAAAGTTAGGAGTTTTCTTGGGTTAGCCGGTTACTACCGAAGGTTTATTGAAGATTTTTCCCGAGTGGCGGTCCCACTCACTAGACTAACGAGAAAAGATGTAAAGTTCGAATGGGGGAAAAGGCAAGAGGACGCTTTTGCCTTGTTGAAAGAGAAGTTGTGCAATGCACCGATCCTCACTCTACCCGATGGTATGGAAGACTTCGTGGTGTATAGTGACGCCTCGAATAAAGGTCTCGGTTGCGTTTTGATGCAAAGGGGGAAGGTGATAGCTTATGCTTCAAGACAATTAAAGAATTCGGAAGAAAGGTATACAACACATGATTTGGAGTTGGCGGCGATTATTTTTGCCTTAAAGATTTGGAGGCATTACTTGTATGGTACAAGGTGTATCTTGTACACGGATCACAAAAGTCTCAAGTATGTATTTACATAAAAAGACTTGAATATGAGGCAAAGAAGGTGGATTGAATTGATTAGTGACTATGATTGTGAAATCTTCTATCACGAGGGGAAGGCCAATGTGGTAGCCGACGCCTTGAGTAGAAAAGTTTATGAAAAACCGGTTAAGGCTAAGTTAATGCGGATTGATGTAGTATCTAGCTTTATTGAAAGTATAAAGACCGCACAAATGGAAGTGATGGGAAAAGACGAGTATAGACAAGAGAGATTGGGAAAGAACCAAGTGTTTGAGGAAAATGGTCAAGGGTTGAAAACCGTGAATGGTCGAATTTGGGTCCCGAAATTCGGTGGAAACCGAAAAGTGTTGTTGAATGATGCTCACAAGTCTAAGTATTCGATTCATCCCGGAAGTACAAAAACTTATCAAGACTTGAAGAAAATTTATTGGTGGCCCGGGATGAAGTCGAGGGTAGCAAAGTTCATATCAAAATGTGCCACGTGTGCACAAGTGAAAGCCGAGCACCAAGTTCCTTATGGTGTTGCACAATCATTACAAGTGCCGGTCGGGAAATGGAATGACATCACAATGGATTTCATTGTTGGTCTCCCAAAGACGAGTAGGAATCATGACGCCATTTGGATGATTGTGGGTAGATTAACGAAAAGTGCGTTATTCCTAGCTATTCGGGAATCTATGCCACTTGAGAAGTTGACAAAATTGTATGTTGATGAAGTTGTTCGTTTGCACGGGGTACCATTGTCAATTGTGTCCGATCGGGATGCAAGGTTTACCTCGAGATTTTGGAGATCACTCCAAGAAGAGTTGGGGACGAAGTTGAGATTGAGCACGGCTTGCCATCCGCAAACCGATGGTCAAAGTGAGAGAACGATCCAAACGGTCGAAGATATGTTGAGGTCGTGTGTTTTGGATTTTGGTGGTAAATGGGATGAACATTTACCGTTAGTTGAATTTTTATATTACAATAGTTATCACTCGACCATTAAGATGCCACCGTTTGAGGCTTTATATGGGAGAAAATGTAGGACGCCTTCTTGTTGGTTAGAGGCGGGTGAGACGAGACTCACGGGTCCCGAGATTGTAAAAATAACAAATGAGAAAATTGGAATAATTCAAAGGAATATGAAAGTGGCACAAGATCGCCAAAAGAGTTATTCGGGTTTGAAGAAGCGACCTTATGATTTAAATGTCGGTGATATGGTGATGTTAAAGGTGTCGCCATGGAAAGGCGTGATGAGGTTTGGTAAGAAGGGCAAATTGAGCCCAAGGTATGTTGGCCCATTTAATATTTTGAAACGGGTCGGTTTGCAAGCATTTAAGTTAGAACTTCCACCCGAGTTGCAAGGTGTCCATGACACCTTCCATGTTAGTAATTTGAAGAAATTCTTGGGTGAGGTGGAGAATATTATCCCACTTCAAGATTTGCGGGTCGATGCGCCCAACCGATTGATTGAAGAGCCCGAGGCCATATTGGAGGCCCAAACAAAGAAATTAAGGAACAAAGAAATTGAGTTGGTGTTGGTCAAGTGGAAACATTCCCTTGGGCCAAATTTGACTTGGGAAGTCAAAGACGAGATTAAGAAACGCTACCCGAACTTTGTTGATTATGATGCGATTCCGAGAACGGAATCCTCTTAAGGGGTAGATAGTTGTAACGACCGAGATTTTGTAAATAAATAAATTGTACAAAAATATGATAAATAAGGATAATTCATTTCAGAACCGTAGGAATTGGTTTCGTGTCATTTGGACACCGTATGAGAAAGTTATGGACGAAACCGGGTCGAGGCAAGGACCGAAAAGTGCAGCCTAGCTGACTGGAGAAGTTCACGGCGCGAACATGGGATGGCGATCGTGATCTTCGTCCAGGAAATTGAGGTTTTCAGACATAGAGTTCCCGACTAGTTACCGATCGCGAAGTGGTCACGACACGCGAAGTTCGCGACGCGAACTTGAGTTCGCGATCGCGAACTGGTTAACTCTGTATAAAAACGGGTTGAGGCTAGGGTTTTGACACCTACACCCCTAGAACCTTACCAGCCGTTATTTTGGAAGAAGTGCACGATTGTTGCTGTTCTTGAGCTCAAATCTTCATATTTCTTGGAGATTATTGATCTAAGGTAAAAATCCTTGCTAGTTTATGCATCTCTTTGGTATTTTGAGCTCTATTTGGGTATTAATGGTGGTTTTGGGGACCAACCATACCATCTTTGGGGAAGATGGTCTATCATGAGTGTAAAACACTCATGGTAAGCTTGTAATCAATGTGTACAAGTTGGATTTCGGTTTTATGGATAGAAATCTTGAACTAGGGTTTGAGACTTCCACCAAGTGGTATGAACTTGGTGGTTGGGAATGTTAAGATGGATTATCTAGTAGCTAGTTATGGTTTATGATTAGATTTGTGATGATTTTGATGATAGGTCAAGAAGGAGTTGAGATTGGAAGTACTTCTTTGATTAAGAAGTAAAGATTGTGTTGATTTACACAAGTATTGGATAGCATTGCTAAGGTGAGTACATGTGATCTTTCTGAGTACATAGTAAACCTTGTTTATGAATTGAAATGATTTTAGAGTCGTTATTAGACAAATATTTGATAAAGCAAAGATTGAATTGTTAGAGTATGAGTTTAATTTAATTGAATTGAATTGAATTGCAAATTGACTTACTTAGTTACCACTAGTATGATTCGAGTAGTGATATGGGGCTTGGCCCAAGTTGATGATTTGTTATGTGGTAGCTAATCAAATTGGATCCTAGATAACCTACACAAGTTGGGGGAGTTATTGACTACTACTTGGGGCGGTACCACCCTGCGCAAGAGTAGTATGTCGAGAAATAGATAACCCGGAAATCGGGGGAGTTTGAGATAACCCGGAAATCGGGGGAGCAAATAGATAACCCGGAAACGGGGGAGTTTACCTAGATAACCTATATCGGGGGAGTTGTTTCGGGGAGGCCCGTTACGTATGTGATTGGCTTATGGCAAGCCTTAGAGATTGATTGACTATGTGCAATTTGATAATTACTTAATTATTATTTTATTGCAAATTATTTACTAACCGGGTCAAAAACCCATGTTTCTCACGAGACAATATTTGTCTCACGTACTACGTTTACTTTGACTATGTACTCAGGTTCGGGAGCAAAAGATTAGGCGGCCCGTAGTGATAGCATTTGGATGATTAGCTCGGTGTACCATTTGATTCCATAGACTATTGTTTTTTATATATATTTGTAACACCGGTTTTGGCACTCTCTAATTATTCAAATTTTTTATTTTAAACCATATTTTGGATATTGTGGATTTTTAAATGTTAAACTTGTTATTTAAAAAGTTTAAATTGTTTTGAAAAATCGGTGTGTTGCATCGACACACCGGCCCATAATCATTTCAATGTATAATTTCTATACACATACTAACTGGGAAGACTATTCCCAAAATTAATCTCCACATCATACAACTTATCTCCAATTTCTATAAGCACCAATTCGTGCAACAATCAAACAATTAAGTCATAATCTCATATCATTCATTTTACCTAAGATCTTCTAGGTGGCATCATGAACCCCCTCTAGATTTCCTTCCGGGCAGACTTCCCCTTTCAACTCACTCGTGAGTTCCTTTCACAACATCTTCTACCGCGCTCTCTTTCCCCAAAGTTCCATACAACACATTCTACCGCGTCAACGCCTCATCCTTCAATAATAGGGGTGTCAAACTCACCCTATCTTTCTTCCTTCGCTTGCTACTCTCTAGCCTTTGCTCAGTCTACCGAATCCACCACATCGTGACCTCTGGTTAAGAACTTCCGAATTAAACAACGGTTTTACACGCTATGAAGGCCTTATACAACATCCTTCCCTTTCTTCCGACTAGGTCTTGCTACATGTTTATGTAGATACTTCCCACAACGGGCTTCGCCATTCGATGACTCTTCCTTCATATGGGTATTGGAATCATTCCGTATACCCTCATGCATTTGATTATCCAAAAATCTAGTTCATGTCCTCATTCATAACTCTTTCCAATTTAGTGGAGATCGTCCACTTTTCACATTCATTCCTTCGCCATACCAACGTATCCAACAAACAAGATTCAAACGGTCAACTCAACAATCGAAAACAACACAATTAGATCAAAACATGGCATTTCTCATAGGGGTCGACCCTACTATACTAATGCCCTACGGTCTCAAAAGACTCACATTGCATAATTCATAACAACTTCTATAGGTCCCCTAGGTTCAACCCTAAACTTAACATAAAGTCTCAAGGTCAACCTATCGATCTCAAGGAATCTTACATTCATATTGCTACTGTCTAAGACTAGGATGGACATCCAACCTAATTCACTTAAACTATAGTTCTGATACCAAGTTGTAACACCCATATTTTTATAACATCGTTTAAATCATTAAAATACATTTTCCCCAATAATAGACATGATGTCCAAAATACAGTTTATCAAAAACTTTAAAACATTTATCAGGATATACAAAAATACGGTGTCACCAAGTATATCAAGACCATAGGCAAACGGGATCTATCTATAAGCTCCCGAGCTAAACATCTCTAGGCCACTTCTAGTGCAACCTTCTATCACTTCAAACCTGTACCTGAGTACATAGCCACAAAAACAAACGTATCGTGAGATACATGGGTTTTAGACCCCAATAATAATAACCATTTCATAAATATATATAAACATATATATATACTACATCGATACCACCTAGTCGCCCTATTGCGACCCTATCGATCTTGCTTCCCTAGCAAACATATCTAGTACCTAAACATATAGGTACCAGAAGCACAACATATTTAGTACATAAACATATATGTACTAGAAGCACAAACATGTCTAATACATAAACATATATGTATTAGAACCTAACATACCTAGTACCAAACATATGCGTACTAGAAGCACCCGTGTGCTTAGTGTATAAACATATATACACTCGGTATATAAACATATATACCACCGCTCAGTGACCAGGGGTCTCCCGCGTCACCACCATCTATCTCTTATCATAACCTAACATTTATGCCAGTCAAAGCCTTCGACTATCACATCAAACATCAAACAAGTTAGTTATCTAATAATAACAACATATAATTAGTTCAACATAGCGTGAACATACCCATATAGTCCCATGGACCCGATCATAAGCAACTCACATTTACTTCTACATCTATGAACCCATGGAGGTCCATCCTTACTTATTCTCATAAGATACATTTCCTATTTATCGATATCATATTACTTTTATCTCTTCTTGACTATTATATATATTTATTATCAGTCAATATATATTCATTTACATACATATTCGTTCCTCACTCTTATTAGTAATTTTTACCAAATAGGTACTAATTACTATAAAATCATTACCAATTACTTTACTAATACATATTTATTAATAAAGACTCACTATCCATTCATTTAATCAATAATCTTTATTATTATGGTTCACTAATAAGGATTTCATAATTGCCTTAGTTTATCATATTTACTTCCAATATCATCAATCGTACTAGACATATTCTAGTATCACATTATACCTATTTTCTTATCTTTTCAGTCACTATCTTTATCAAAACATTATTTAATAAAGACCCATAAAAATATCATAAGTATTTTCAAAACCTCTTTGTTATGTACCCAGTTTAAAAGTCTCATGTACTCACCTTAGCAATAGCTAAATCCATATCGTGTTTATCAACACGAATCCTTGCTTCCCGCCTTTGGAATATCTCCAACGTTTAAGTCCTTGCAACCTATCAATATAATCATCAAAATTCTAGTTATCATCCATAACTAGACATCATTTAGCATCAACATAATCAACCCCAACCACCAAGTTCACCAATTTGGTGGAGATCCACAAACCTTAGTTCATACAACTACTTCCAAGTTGCAAATTAGCCATAGATCCATGGTCTACATACTTCCTATGGGTGTTCTACACCCTCATTACCCATCTTTAACAAGATTCTAACACATCACATTCAAAATTATCATTTTCCCCAAATCTTGTTTACAAAACTAACTAGAAGATGAAAATACCTTAGATCTTAAACAAGGTTTGAAGATCTTCATGAATGGTGGTGTTCTATGCCCAAGAACAACCAAAATCGCCCCAAGAGCTCCCAAAATCGGCTGCACCTTTGGAGTGATGAGCAAAAACCCTAAAATCCCGTTTTTATGCTGGTCTGGCAGTCCTCGTGGCATGAACCCAAAACTTCACGACACGAAGTTTGGCGGGTTGCCCAATCGCAACACGAATCTAAATCTTTGCGTCAGCGATGACATGAAGACAAGTTTCTGTTTCACTTCGCGCCACGAACCCAAATCTTCGCGACACGAACTTGTGCAGGTCTGCACTTTTTGTTGTTTAATTCGACCCGGTTTCGTCCGTAACTTTCTCATGCGATGTCCAAATGACACGAAACCAATTCCCACGTGTTTTAAATGATTTATCCTTATTTATCATTTTTTTCATAATTTATTTAACACAAAATTCGGGTCGTTACATAAGAGTTTAGCTTAGAGAGGTATCTGTTCAATGGTTCAACGTTATTGTCAAGTGTGCGTTGAACCTGCTACAACTATCTAATCTGTTAACCAGTGTCTGATTCCGCAAGGGGAACTGATCGTTGTTTCAGATAGTGATCAGATAGAGTAGCTGGGTAACTGAAATCCGAACTGATCAGATTCAGTTGCCCACAATTTGAAGAACTGATCCTCAGATTGTCTTCTAACTATTTGCCTTTTTATATTCATTAAATACCTTCAGTTGGGGATGCTTTCCTCAACCCAACAACACTTATTAACAACTAACAGGTATACCACGCGTGATGATGCGTGAAATTTTCATATAATGTTATATTAAAGTTGATAAATGTTATCTAAGAATTTTGGTTTAGAAAAGACGCATGTCAATCAAGTAAAAAAGGCATCATTAATCTTGTCAAATCAAAGTTTAAATGTTATATTAAGAATTTTGGTTTAAAAAAGGAAAAAGAAATGAATCTAAGGGTACGTTTGGTACAGAGAATAAAATTGCAGAGAAATGATTGCAAAGAATGGAATTGCAGAGAAAGAGAATTGTCTGAAGAATGAGAATTGACTCTTGTATTTCGTAACACATAGACTTTAACAGAGAAATGTAACAGAGAATCATTTGTCTTGTTTGGCAAAAGAAAAATTCAATAGAGACTTGTACCAACTTTATCATTAACACATAAAAAGTTTTTCCCCACAAGAATCATTATTAGAACACAAAATATACAAAAAGAATAAGTAAATTAATAAGAAAATCAATAACAACATCCATGAACATAAACAATGTTCACAATACGAAACAATGCAAGAATTACACATACTCAAACACACATATTTACCAATATCTATACTTCTTTACATTGAAAAAAGATTATGCATCAATTCCGAAAAGATTTGTTCATGAATCCACATTTATTTAGCTACAACAACGCCTAGATTGAGAAGTTGACCCGTCTCTTCCTCCTCAAGGCCTGGGAATGCCACCATATCCAACTTTAATCCCATACGACTGCCATCCATATATACACACAACACAATATATATCATTAGCTTATAACTTAACATTTGAAGACTAAATTGTTCATGGTATTCTAGTTTGAAATTCACATTTGTGGGCCCTCCATAGCGATGGTGAAATGGGTTAGAATCAACAGAGTGTGTCAATTAGCGATGGTAAAAGGGGTTACAGGCCAAGGGTAGGTCTACCATTATGACAATTATTCTTCATAAACTATGAAATAGGAAAAGGATAAATGAAGAAACAGAGTGTGTCAGTTAGGAAAATTACAATTAAAATGCCTTAAATAAATTTCGAAACTGTGACTATCAGGTAAGCAATCTAATTTTCCAATTCAAAATTTAGATATTGTTTGAAACGATTGAATAATAATAAGCCCTAGTTCTATCCATGGTTTTAAAGCTGATTCTTTAACCAGAGTGCAGTTGAGTGTGTTTGATAATTGAAATTCAAATTAAAAATTGCTTTAACGTTAACTCTAGTTCTGATAAATTAAGTGCAAGATCATGATTCAGACAAACACACGGTACCTTTTCAGTTAAGAACAAGAGTGAGCGTTCAGTTGCTTCGATTTTCCGGTAAACATCGATCGCCGATCAGTGTTGGGTCTTCGTTGTTTGCAGATGCAGGTTAGCGAAGATGATATATCTTCAACGATGGGAACACTGAGACGGAACAAATAGGGATTTTAAAAGAAGATATTTCTCTTCAGTTCTCCATGCTTTTTATTCATTTCCCGACTTCTCATTTCCCACTATTTCTCCTTATTATGTAGAGAATCAAAAACAGGGAATAGGAATTGTATTTTTCCCCCCTTTTCCTTTTCTCGGGTACAAACAAACAAGAGACTTATTATTATTTTCATTTCTCAGCTTTTATTTCTCTTATCAAACATACCCTAAATTTTTTGAAATATTTGGACTTTTAGAACTAAAAATATTTTGTCTAAAAGAGTTAATTGAATTAAAGAAAAAAAATCATAATCTTAAATTTAAAAAAAGAAAAAAAAAACTAAGTGCATCAAGCAGGTTGCTGCTTATATGCACATAGCACTTGCGAGCTGCGCTACCTTACAATTGTTGAAATATTCCGCTTTAGAGAAATATATTTAATACGGACTTTCACTAAAGACAAAAAGTTGCATGCCACTGTTCACCCTACTTGCAAAATGTATACTTCCTTTAAAAATGCGTACTTCGTCCGATTTATAATAAGTTATTTTTGGTTTCACGGTTTTTGAGGCAAAATATGATAATGATAATTAAATTAGATTAATTGGATGGTTAGTGAGTAATGTGTCCCATAAATTTTAAATAAAATGAGGTTAATGATATTTAAAAGTAAAAGTAAGGGTATAGATGTCATTTCACTTTATTAAAGTAGATACTAGATAGTTAGTGGGTGTGGGTCCCACTACTTTTTACCAAATAATGTAAGTTTTCAAAGTGTATCACTTATTGTGATACACCCAAATATAAAAAGTGTATCACTTATTTTAAATCCGAGGAAGTATATACTAATTAGGAATATATATGCACCATCCATATCATAATAAGTGTTAATAATCTTTAAAAGTAGATGTTCGTGTAAAAAGTTAATTTCATTATATTAAAAGAAGAGAGTTAGTGAGTGTAATTTTCATTAATTTTAACTAAGTAAGGTAAATTATGGAGTAAAATGGAGTATTACTTATTTTGAAACTAAAAACAAATAAAAAATGTAACATTTGTTGTGATACAAAGGTATACAATTTGAAATTACTTTGCAAATTGCAAACAGCCAAACACGGGCTCCCTGGAGGAAAGTTAGGCAACTTGGCAAAAGTATGGCCTTGATCCAATCGACGACATCTAAGACGAAGAGTCGCCGAATAAACCTAATGATTAAGAAAGTTTCCTATTGAAGCCCTTACAAATATATTGCTGGGGAGAAAAACTGTAGCAAACTTATCCGTATATAAATAATTAAATATATCCACATTCTATTCTACATTTGAGTGGAAAATGGCATGTTATATTCATTTCGTATAATCACAAATTTACTTTAATCATTTTTATAATGGATTTTTTAACATATATCTCTGTGGCATATAATAATTTCCTTTTAAACATATAATCGTATTAAATGCATCTTCTAAAATGATAGGGGTTAGAGTTCATTAATATTATTCAATACATATTAGGAAATTATTGTTTCATTGAATGTCATTATCGTATGCCCAGGGGCATACGTTAAAAAAACTCTTTTATACTCCCTCCGTCCCTAAATAAAGTTCCCATTTGTGTTGGGCACAACATTTTAGGAGATAGTTAGTGGTGGGGTATTTGGTATTACTTTTGATTAAAATATAAGGTTTGATTGGAGAGAGAAAGTGTTTTAAAGAGATAGTTAGTGGTGAAAGTATTGGTAATAATATTATTATATTAAGTGGGCCCCTTATGTTTGTGAAATGTGAACTTTATTTAGGGACAAAATTTGAAGGAGAAATGAGAACTTTATTTAGGGACGGAGGGAGTAATATACTTCCTCCGTATCAGAATAAGTGAATAATTTTGAAGTTCACGTTTTTTAGGCAAAATAAGGTAATAAAAGATGGAAAATGATAATGACAGTCCTTATGGCTGTCAATTAAGAAGACAAAATAACAAAAGACAATCCCCCTGAATTTTAGGAATATTACTTTTTTAATCAATGTATAAGTTTTTTATGTATGTTAGTGACAGCCCTTAGGGCTGTCATTAACAAAACTTATAAAAGATTAGTGAAATTAAATGGGTTAATTAGAATGGGTGGGCCCCACACCTTGTACTATTTTGTTACTTTTTGTAGGATGATGACAAAAATAAATGACCTCCACACCAATTTTAAATATAAAAACTTACCAAATAAGATGAATTATTAAAGTGATTCACTTATTTTGATATACCCAGAAAATGAAAATTATTCACTTATTTTGATATGGAAGAAGTATAATATTTTGTTATGACAAAAATATGAAGCCAGTGCTTGTTGAAGTAACAATAACAAACATGTGACATCTAGGGTTGATAATGGATTAGATAATGCGATATACAAATCCATATATATTTAAATTTACATCGTCCACATCTATATTCATATCCATTTAAAAATATTGCGTTCACCCATATTCATATCCATTGGATTATAGTGGGTAAATGAACGGAAGACGAAAGAACTTTGTTTCATAAAGAAAGTCTGATAGTAAATATATATTTTTACAGTTTTTGTTGTATATGTACATAGTTTTTCCCAAAGGAAAATATACAAATGAAAATATAACTACGAACCTACAATGATGCATATAACATAGTTTGTAACTAATAACAAAGTATAAAAAGATACAAACAAAAATATAATTCAATATAGTTAAAAGCTTATAGCATGATTGGTAGCTAATCACAAACATTGATATTTAGTTGACTCCATATTCACTGTCATGCCCAAATTCCATCATCTGGACCACGCAATACTACATCTTTTTCTGAAGTTTTTTGCAGTTTTTTATTTTTTCTTCATCTATAATCATGTGAAGTTTGGTTTCATTTAATATGTCAATACTTTATGTAACTATAAAATATTCAAATGGTTTCCTATCCAATTGATGTTTGGGAGAACTGCTGTGTAAGTTATTCAAGGCTATAACTTTAAATAAAATATATAATATTAAATTAAAATAATATATAAAATGTTTTATAACGCATGTATTCTTAATTACTACCATATAAAATTATAATTTAAAAAATTTTCTTTCACGTTAAGTTAATTCATCTATAGATTGAAAAGTATTATCGATATCCGTTCCAGTAAACATTTATATTCGTTTCATATCTAATATTCACACATTTAACTTCATTCGTCTTCACCACCGATGCATCAAGCCAGGATGATTATAAAGCCGGATGCTAATTTCTAGTGACAACGGATGCATTCCTTTTCAAAATTTGTTTCAAATATAAATTTCTTTTTCAAAATTTTTTTTCGAACACTACTACAAAATGAGCCTAATGCAACCTTTTAGAAGCAACCTTTTTAAATAAGTTGCATTTAGTTACAAAATCACATTGTTTAATATAAAGGTTGCAATAGAGTACAATATGCAACCTTTTTACTTGAAGTTGCAAAATTTGACCAAAACTTGCAACCTTTTTTAAAAAAAAGTTGCATTACTATAACTTAAATGCAACTTTTAATTAAAAAAGTTGCATTACTATAACTTAAATGCAACTTTTAATTAAAAGGTTGCATAAACCTTCACCTTTTATAACATTAGTTTTGGAGGCAATTTGAAAATTTGAAAATAAATTAGAATTATTTTAGAGGGTACTAAAAAATTAAGGAAAATTACTCTCTTTTTCGTTAGTAAAAAAAAAACCCTTTCAATTCGTGCCCTCCTTTCATACGATCGGGATTTCAACTCAACGTTTCCTCCATCGCCTGCTTCAATTTCCTCCATCGATTTGTCTACGGGTTTCTGCCCTCTTGCTGTAATTGTCTATGTTTATGCCCTTAATTGTAATTGTCTCCATTGTTTATGCCCTTAGCTTTCTTAATCGCTTAATCGGTTTCTGCCCTTAATATAATTGTCTACATCTTTTTGATTTCATCATTTGCTTCCTTCGATAGTAGGTATTGTTTTCTGCCATGGATTGCTGCTAATTGCTCCATCTTTGTCTACATCTTTTAATTGAACCTGATTTTTTTAACCTAATTCAGTAACTTTATTAAACTGCCATCCTTTGATGCCATGAACTTTATAGAACATGATTTTTAGGGTAAACATTAAACCTGACTGACCCTGTGACATTCAGTTCCTGATTTTGAACCTAAACTCAAAAATCAGTTCCTCATTTTGAACTTGCGATTTTAGTCAATGTGAAAGAAAACTGAAATTACAAACATGAAACATTTACTGATTTTTTGACCCGAATCTGCATTACCTATAGTTCTGAGCCGAATCTGCATTACATGTTCTTTCACCTGAATCTGCACTACATGTTGATTTGACCCGATAGATTTCTTCATCACTAGTCCTACAATAGTGGAGTTCCTTTCTCCATCACCAGTTTGAAGCTTGGTTACTTTTACACACAATTCATATGTTAATACTTTTCTTAATTAGGTCACCTGCTGATGTACTTCTACTCTGCAGTAATTGTTTATTCAATCATGAAGGCTTGATTATATCCCGGCTAGGAGATCAGAATCAGAAATCATCAGTCTGGTTTATTAATTCGATTTAATTAGACTTTTAAGGTTATGAATTCAGTTGGTCGAGTTGCTTCTGAGTTTATTGCTGCAATAACTCAGTACCATTTGTCTTTTGCTCATTTAGATATAATATAATGATCTTCGTTTCCAATAAGATTTAACTTTTGAGTTGTGTTGCAGGATGGAATTTCACCACTTGTTCAACATTAATTTAAGCTTGTAGATAGATATTGGAGTTGTGATGTTTTCTCTTGTTTTTGGAATTTTGCGGGTACATGTTAATTTAACAAACTGTAGAGGTACTTCAATGCTGATGGTGATACATAACCTCTACAACTATGAAACTGATGTTTAAACTTTTTTCCTCAGCAGCGGCTTCCACCGGACACCATGTCCACCGGCCACCAGCATCATCGTCACTAGGTAATTTCCGTTTCGATTTCTTAATGTGAATACATTTAATCACAAAAGAATGTTTCTGGCTTGATTTCTGTTTTGAATACGTATAAAATCATTGATATACTATTTCACTTAAACTGTTTGAGATTTGTTACCCAATCTAGCAGGGAGAGTATTCTGTAAGGGTGCAATGCTGATGGTGATACATGGGAGGAATGTAAGTAGTTTTATTTTATTTTATATTATATTAACTTTGTAACGATTTAATAATGAACTTTTCTTGGATAGGACCAGATACAGGTTTGTTGCTGATTTTCTTTTGTATTCTAGAATTAGGATTATTAGCATTAGGTTCACTGCATTACCTATTGTTTTGACCCAAGTCGCTTTACCTACTGTTTTTCTAGAATAGGTTATTTTAGAACCTGTTATGTTGACCCGAATCTAGTTAAGTTTTAGAATGTGGTTGTTTTTTTTATAACCTGTTGTGTTTACCCGAGTCTGCAGATTTGACCCGAATATGCTGTTTTGACCTGAATATGTTGTTTTGACCCGAATCTGTATCACATATTTTTTCTGACCCGAATTTGCATTACATGCTTTTTGACCCGAATCTGCATTACTTGTGTTGACCCGAATATGCTCTGTTGACCCGTTTGACCCATTTCTTTTTGTAGGAGCAAATGAAGATCTACAAACCTTTAGAAGTTTAGAAGCTGAAATTGATTTGGTAGAGGTTTTACCCAACAAGAGATCTTGGAAGCTAAGATGCGGAGGCTTATGGAACAAGTTTGAAACTACTTATTTATGGATGTTTGAGTTTTTAGTAACCTTTCGAAAAAAAGAATCACATTCAAGAGCCATCTTATATGTGATGGAATAGTTGAATTATTTAGTAGAATTAAATGTTTGATTTATTAAGGTTGTTTCTTTATATTTAATAATAATAATTGTTGCATTTGTGTATATATTGCATTTGCATACAAAAAAGGTTGCATTTGTATATATAAAAGGTTGCATATACATTTAAAATAGGTTGCATTCGCATAAAAAAAGGTTGCATTTAAGACTAAAAAAGATTGCATTTGCATATAAAAAAGGTTGCTATTTAAAAAGGTTGCATTTGAATAATAAATGCAACACCTTCATAAAAAGTTGCATTAGCTAACAAAAAGGTTGCATTAGATCTAAGGCAACTCCACCTAATGCAGCCCTTGTTAAAAGGTTGCATTAAGCCTAATGCAACTTTTCCAATGGATAGTGCAACTTTTTATGGGGGTTGCATTAGCTTCATTTTGTTGTAGTGGAAAGATTATTTAAACTAAAAATTAAAATATTAGTTTAAAGATATTTCATTTTTAAAATTATTTAAAGATATAACTTTCAAAGTATACAATAAAATGCATGTAGTGCTTAATGAATATAATAATGTTAAATCATTTTCATATATATAAAATTAATTATTTAACTTTTTAAAGTAAAATATTATTAATTATTTAATTAAACCCAGGCTATTATAAATCGAACGGGATTTCTGTTAAAACAGAGTTACCGTTTTCTTTACCCGCCTTTTGTACTCTGTTTCTTCTTCTCCCTTTTGACACACATGAACACTATAAAATGCCTCAAAGGTTCAAGCTTTAAAGATTCATCATCCACCTTCGTTTACCCAACACTTATTATATGATTCTGATTTTGATTTTGATTCTAATTCCATTTCTTAATTCTAAAATCCGTTCCGATGGAGAATCCCGGAAGATCATTCCCGCCACCATCAATTACCGAGCCAGTATTTGAATCCTCCGTTCAATTCCCATCAAACATGACGGATTCCGGTAACCTCTGGGGAGGCTATGAAAGTCTGACTAACTACGGCCACCTCACACCAAAGGAGATTAGGGTTTCGTTCAGTGAACTCACTGAGTCACCACAGGTCCGGCGCCGATCAATTGCTAGCAGCCGCAGTGGCGGCATTTTCCGGAGTGGAGAACAAGTGTTGTTTTGTTCCTCAAATGACGTGTCCAAGAGAAAATCGACATTAATGAGAACAAAAACCAAATCTAGGTTAACCGATCAACCGGAGATCGATCAAAGGTCGTCGGAGAAGACCCCAAAATCATGGAAAAATCATGGTGAAAACGAAGAAGATGCGTTCTCTATCGATGATGATTTGCCCGATGAATACAAGAAGTTGAGGTATAACAAATTGACTTTGTTTCAGTTAACAAGTTTAATATCGATTATTGCGGCTTTGGCTTGCACGCTCGCGATCCCGAGTTTAAGAAATAAGAATTTGTTTGATCTCGAATGGTGGAAATGGGAAGTTATGGTATTCGTTATCATTTGCGGGCGGTTGGTTTCGGGTGCGGGGATTAGGGTCATTGTGTTCTTCATAGAAAGAAGCTTCTTATGGCGAAAACGGGTTCTTTATTTTGTGTACGGGTTAAGAAAACCTGTTCAGAATTGCATTTGGTTGAGTATGGTTTTGATCGCGTGGCAATGTATATTCAATAAAAAAGTCGAAACGATGACAATCGGGAAGAAGGTTTTGCCTTATGTAACCAAGATTTGGATTTGTCTTTTGGTGGGAACTATTGTTTGGTTATTGAAAACATTGTTGATCAAAGTTCTCGCTTCGAATTTCCACGTGAGCAAGTTCTTTGACCGGATTCAAGACTCGTTGTTCAATCAATACGTGATAGAAACGCTCTCGGGACCACCTGTGATCAAGATCCAACGCGAACAAGATGAGGAACATCGGGTTATGGAAGAGATAGAGAAGCTTCAAAGTTTGGGTGTGAGTGTACCGTTGCAACTTAAGGCGAATATGTTCACGAGTTTGAGAAATATTGGAACCCCGAGATCAATTAACGAGACCAGTTTTGGTAAGCAACGTGATGAGGGGATCACGATTGATCACTTGCATAGGTTGAATCAAAAGAATATATCGGCTTGGAATATGAAACGGATGATGAATGTTATAAGCACGACCATGTTAACAACGTTAGATGAACATTTGGAAGATGTAGCGAGCGATGACGATGAGATTTCTATGCAGATAACGAGTGAAAACGAGGCTAAGTTCGCAGCCAAGAGGATCTTTTACAATGTGGCGAAATCGGGCTCCAAGTAAGTTTTTGGTTTCATGGTTGCGGTTCGGGCTAATTGGATAATGACTAACGGATCATATATTTACTACGGGTTGAAGCGTTCTGGGTTGGATTCATCTTTAAACACTTTTTAATGGGCGTGCACCTCTTTAATTAGTCTCATTTTGTATTATTATATGCTTGAATTTGTTTATTTATTTGTTTTGACAGACACATTTACCTTGAGGATTTGAAGCGATTTTTACAAGATGATGAAGCTTTAAAGACAATTCGACTCTTTGATGAAGCAAGCGAGACCAAAAGAATCAGCAAACATGATCTGAAAAATTGGGCGGTATGTATGATATTTTAGGTCCATTTTTATTATAACGAACGTAACGTGCTTTTATTATCAAAATTAAGGGTTACAACAATGGCGCACCTAGAAAAATTGAAAGGGTTCCACAACTTTTTCATGCGCTTTGAAAATAGGTTGCCTAAGCTACTTTTTAATAAATATTTAAACAGAATACATATTTAATATTTTTTCTGCAACACATGAGGACCGGTTGCAAATTTTCTTGCTAAAAAAATAAGATTATTTTTATCACTACTCGTGAGATTTTAAAAGAGACTGCACAGGCTACATCATGCTATATGGTAGATCCACCCTAATTATAAATTTTTATAAAATAAGGTACTCGAGTAGGTTAAGGGTTGCGGGGCTAATCCATACTCGTTCCTTATTTGAAGTAATAATCTAAACGAGTAGATCACTTTAAAAGAATTTACATTGTTAGTTGTTTCTCTTGCAGTTATAGTTCTTTAGTCTAACTTCTATTAAATAATTAAATAAAAAAAAGTGTATCAATGGAGTAAATTTTTAACAACATATTTTAACAGGTTTTAGAGTAAAAGATTGTACAGACACAAAATATTTTCAAAAAAGTGACTGCGATTATAATTTTTTCAAACTAAAAAAATCATATTGAGTTAACAACGGGGCAATGTTTAAAAACCTGGGTCGACCAACCACAGGGCCGATCCAATCAATTTTTAGTTTTTTTGTTTCTTTCCAAAGTAAAATCAGAGTTGTGTTCTAGGTAGTCCAAGAGTTTGTAGAGTTCCAAGGGATAGATCTTAGACATTGGATCAAAATGAAGACCAATCTCTTAGCCACTGACACCTCCGGTCGCTGCCGACCACCTACGGCCGCCGCCGACTACCGCCGGCCGCCACCTCGGCGATGGTGGCTGACAGTAGTGGTGGTGCCGGTAATGGTGGTGGTGGTGGTGTTGATGTATTGAAACACATGTGATTCACTAAATACAGGGGTTCCAAAATATAAACGAGAATAATACTTCGAATCACATGTGTTTCAAGTCACGAAACACATGTGATTCATTAATAACAGGAGTTTCTAAAAACAAGAGAGCATACGAACTACGAATCACGTGTATTTCAAAATGTGAAACACATGTGATTCACAAAAAACATGGGTTCCAAAATATAGACGAACATATTACTTCGAATCACATGTGTTTCGTTCTGTGTTTGCATGGCATCTGTTCTCTTAGTAAGAGGCTGCGCTCCGGACCGTTACACTAAGCTCTTCACCTACTCGTTCCCCAAAGGCAGTGATAGGAGAAAAAAGACTAGACTTTAAAAACACGGAAACATATAAACTACGAATCACATGTGTTTCAAAAGGTGAAACACAAGTGATTCACTAATGACACGGGTTCCAGAATACATACGAGCATATTACTTCGAATCACATGTGTTTCAAGTCACGAAACACATGTGATTCACTAAACATTTGAATACAGAACCACCACCACCGGCCACCAGCGCCGGCCACCACCACCACTGCCAATCTCCCCCGCCGACCACCACCAATCTCCGCCGATCGCCGTCGATCGCCACCGCCCGCAGCCGCTGGCCACCGGTGGTGGTGGTGGGTTATTGATGTATGTAGTGGTGGTGGTGGTTTGAGTGTTGATCTTGACCTTTGACTTTTTTTTTCATCCAACGGCCAATTATCATTTGGACTAAAATTATATTACTCAGTACGAATCACCTCTCTTCACATTTAGGTCATTTTCATATCCTAATATTCTATTAGGATGAACTACATTCTCGATTTGAATTGTATTGACTTCATTCTTAACAAGAACTTATTTTTTTAAACAACCTATATTCATTGACCTTATTAATCTTTTTTTCACTTTTCAATTACGTCCTTGGATTAGATATTGTTTAGACTTTTTAAGACGTAATTTGATGTTTAAGAATGAATTTTTCTTGGATTAGATGTTGTTTAGACTTTTTAATGATATTGATGTTTGAAGTAATTTTACGTAGTATATATTTCTATGCTTTTAGGTGTTCCGGGTTGCCTCGCCGGTTCAACGGGTTGAAAGGTTGACCCATGACCCGGTAATATTACCGAGTCGAGCTATAACCCAGTTTTTAAAACATTGCGTCTGGGACTACCCTTGTAATTTTACTTAATCTAAATAAATCCGACCATTAAAGTATTAAACCATGATTTTGAACAGATACGGGTTGCCTAACATTGCTTTACATGAAATTTTCCTTAGAATAAAAGATTTAGTTCTCGTGCTAAATTGTGTTTATATGCTAAAACTCTCCTAATTTTCAGGTTAATGTGTTTAGAGAGCGTAGAGCTCTTGCACTATCACTCAGCGACACGAAAACGGCAGTAAAAACGCTCCATCAAATGTTAAATGTTGCTGTGGGAATCATAATAGTCGTAATTTGGCTTCTTATACTTAAAGTTGCAACTTCTCATTTCTTTATATTTCTATGCTCGCAACTCGTTTTGGTAGCATTTGTCTTTGGAAACACGTGCAAGACAACGTTCGAGGGAATTATTTTCTTGTTCGTAGTGCATCCTTTTGATGTCGGCGATCGATGTGAAATTGATGGTGTTCAGGTAATATTTCAAAAGATTACCAAAATATATGTGTTTGTTTATTGAGAAATGATACTTAGTCATACCATTTAGTCCTACTCATAATTATATCTACTTAATAGGATGATATGTATAATCCACTAATTCTTTCTCCTAATATTATCTCATAATTTTGACATATGTCTTCATCTAATGATTAAGAATAAAGGGTAAGACTCAATCCCATTATTCTTTTTGAATTGTGATCCTTTTTCAAGGCCAAATGAATATTATTTCTCTCTAACTTGGTTGGTTGAATTTTTTTACTACTTTAAACTATTAAATATGCACTATGATACAATAAAGTTAACAAAATGATAGATTTAGTACCATGACTTGCAAATTCGATTTTGTTTTTTGGGAATTTGAGATGAGCATATATTTTTTAATCCGCCAAAAGCTACAATAGAAATAAGTCAAGTAAGAAAATGCGATCAAATTAATGAGTCAAAGTACTAAATCAACAATTCTGTCAAGTTTAAGATATAATGTTACACCTTTAATAATTTACTTATATTAGATGAACCAACTCAACCAAGTTTCTAATATTAATATGCATTTTGATTTTTTTTAATTGTAGGTGATAGTTGAGGAAATGAATATATTAACTACGGTATTCTTGAGGTACGATAAGCAGAAAATAGCGTATCCAAATAGTGTTCTATCTACGAAGCCCATTGCAAATTACCATCGAAGCCCCGATATGGGTGATGCCGTTAATTTCTGCATCCATGTATCAACTCCTACCGAAAAGGTTGCCAAAATGAAAGAAAAGATTACAAGGTAATCATTATTTTTCACGATCGTTTGTGTTCGATATTAAGCTAACAGGTATTTGGATTTGCGTTTCAAAATTATATGTTTACTTAATAATATGGTTAATGCACACTTGTAATCATATTTTTCAAAAAAATTCACTTTGGTCATTTTATTTTTTTGTTCATTAAGGTCATTGTACTACACGAGTAGTAATTATTGGATATTAAACTTTTTTAACCCGTATACTTAAATCACTCGTCTATTAATAATAATTTACTACAATTATTTAAGATTTTTTTTTCACAAAGTATAATGACCAAATCATATTTTTTCGCAAACTATAAAGACCAAATTGAATTTTTTTTTCCAGTGACTTAATGTGCATTAACCCTACTTAAACGTCTGATTTCTATAAATACAATAACATTGATAAACAAAAAAAGTAGATCGACCAAAATACCTTTTTCGCAAACTACGATACTCAGTGAGTACATTAACCCTTGATAAGAAGTTTATAATGCAGTTTCAATAAACACTTTATGGTTCTAGTTATATAATTAGAGGTGACGTAATCAGTTTTCAGATAATGCAAAATTAGGTAAAATAAAGTTATTAAATTGCCCCCTTGTATATCTAATCTAAGAGACCTTTTTTTATTTCCATTTCATAAACTGGCTGCATAGAAAATTTAGTTTCAAATCCTTGCATAATCAGAATTTGTCAAAACCGATCATCTGATCATTATAACTTCAGAATTTGTCAAAATCAGAATTTATAAAAATGTTAGTTTCAGTTTCGTAGGTAACACTATGTTCTATGGTCAATTTTATTAAAGTTGATTATATGAATCCGGTTGCTTAATATGTTTGGACTATGTGGTTGGCAGTTATGTGGATAGCAAGAGCGAGCATTGGCAACCTGAGCCAATGATTGTGGTGAGAGATGTGGTGGATTTGAATCGGATGAAAATATCAATATGGCTTTTGCACCGAATGAATTTTCAGAACATGGGCGAAAGATGGAAAAGAAGAACTCTTCTAGTCGAAGAAATGATCAAGATTTTCAAAGATCTTGACATTGAGTACCGTATGCTCCCCATGGATGTCAATCTCCGCAATTTACCTGCTTTGGCTTCTGATCGGTTTCCCTCAAATTGGACCGCTTGTGCAAACTAATCTACCATTGAAGCATCAATACTTGTTGAAGAATTAATTTGTTACAAAAAGTTGAATTAATAATTATATATTTATACGCTTATAAATGTGAATAAACAACGGATTTTTGGTGCTATTCTTTGGTGCAATCCAAAGAGGACTAACTACGTTTGTTGCTCGTTTGTCTTCCTCATCTATTCAAAGAAATTCTTTTTATTTATATTTATATTTAATTATCAAAAGAAAAACTTATATGCAATGTGCAATATGTTGAAAAAGAACACTATTGTTGTGATGGTAGAGAAGTTGCAAAAGCGAATTTTGGTTAGGACTATTAATTGTGTACTCAAAGATGTGAAAGAAGGGCACTTTCCGGTTATAGCGGCTAATGAATATGAGAAAAGGAGGTTTGCTGTTCCTATATCGTATCTTAAACAAGCTTCTTTTGTGAGATTATTGGGCGAGGAATTTATTGGGTTGGATGAAAAGGAGTTGGAAAAGAATGAGCTAAATAGTAAATAAATTGCGGCTAAATAGTAAATAAATTGCACCTCAATGTACACAAAAGGAATATATACTTGTCAGGATCGATTAACTATGAACAATTAATAAACACCTTTAGATCTAATTGATGATAGAAGTTACAGCGGATTAACATTATATCAATATGATTAAGAACAAAGAACTGTTAAGAACAATATACGATAATATTAAGAACACAATTTCACAAAAAGCTTCAATGTATATTATTGATTAACAATACACACGTACGTTTACAATTCGTAAGGAACTATATATAATAGTCCTTGAAGCCTAACTATTTACCCTAGTTATTCTAGGACTTGATTTACATCGAATAATAAAAGATATACATTGAAATACATTCTATAACTAACTCTACGAAGATCTCGGACTTGACATGCTTCCAAAACGCGTACCAGTAGTAACTGCAATCACCAGTAGTAAATATGCATCGTCAGTAGTAACTCTGGTGACCAGTAGTAAGTCCAAAACCAACGTCAGTAGTAACTACTAATGATCAGTAGTATCTTCAATATGTGCATGATCAGTAGTAAGCTAGTTATAGACTTCACCAGTATTAACTCATCAGTAGTAAGTTATTCTGCCCCATCAGTAACAACCATAGTCTTCATCAGTAATAACTATGATCAGTACTAACTGCAGCATCAGTAATAAGTTAAACTGTGATCTACTCCAACAATCTCCCCCTAAACTTATTGATTCTCTTTTCAATCAATTAAGATTCTTTTGTTCTTCTTCTTCCCTCTTTCTTCTTTCTAGGGTTCTTTGATTCTGTTGTCTTCTTTGTTCAATGATATATTTGCTGTTTTTCTTTGTCAAATAATTCAATTTGTTTTGGAACATTACAGCATCATATGGCTTCATCATTGTGTTAGTGAATATCTGATACATAACCTTCTCTGAATGTGGATATTCTTTTTCATACAGGTATAGCTCACATCTTTTGCTTGATCTTTCAAAGAAATACATATTTGCAGTTGGGATCACATTCCAAGCATATACATTTTCTGGATTTGTAAATTGATCTGGGTAGTTATCTGGATAAAATGCAGCATCAATCATTCTTGTTAAATATCCAGCACCAGACTCTTTCCATGATTTCTTTGACATCCTTGGTTTACCAATGATCAGAAGTTTGATTACATCACTTCTTGAGCAGGATCTAACCAATAGTAACCATCTAGTAAATCTTTGTATGGCTTTGTCTTCCCTTACAATTTCTATTACATTTTTTGGCATAACTCTCCAATTGATGATTGGATTGTTTTGTATGGGAGCAATAGGTACTTCAAGAACAGGAACAATTTGTTCAGATTTTGACTTCTTTTGAATATTCTGTTCTTGAGTAATAGCATTTCTTTTCTTTGTGTGGGGAGTTGAGGATTCACCTGTAGTTGATATACTACCAGTTTTATTTGAACTTGGACTGATTGGAATTAAGGCTTTTGATTTCTTTTCTTCTTCTGCTTCTTGTTCAACCAAATCTTTCTTCTTGGCAGCACAATATTTTTCTACAATTGTGATCATCTTCATTCTGCCAAAGGACTTTGCATTGTGCCCTTTTGATTTTAAAAATTCAATCATATTTGACTTCTGTTCAAATACATCATCTGTTAATTCACTTTTTGTTCTTTTGCATTCAGATACCAGATCTTCAAGACATTTTATATGTTCTTCTTCAACTTTTCTTCTTCAACTTTTCTGAACATCTTCTATTTGAACATGTACTTGAACAGGTATTTCATTTTGAGCCTTCTTTTTCTTCTCTTCAAGAGCTTGATACTTAGCTACTTTCTCCAAGTATCTCTTGTGCTTCACTTTCCATCTTGATTGTTTATCAGCTCTCACAAGATTGATTTTGTTCACCATGTAGTGACCTAGTGCTCTGTTAGGGTAATCTTCATCATAAATTTCTTTACCCTTTCCAATACAAGCTGAAGGTGGAGGTGGAATGTATTTCATATCTGGCACACCTCTGATTATTATTGAAGGAGAAAATAATGTAAGTTCATTTTGTTGAAGAATTTTTGGATGTGGAGGAAGTGTGCATTCATCAACTTCAAACCAGTTCACATTATCATCAATGTCAGGTATGATAAGTGGTTGATCAGGTGTAGGAGGTTTGGTGATGACTTCAAAACGTTCCCTTTCAATTAGCTCTGGGAAAACTAGTTCTTCCTCTTCAGTAGTAACCAAGGTAGTTACTACTGATAGGGCATCAGTAGTGTTTGGTGCAGTTGTTTCATCTTGTTGATTTACTACTGCTATGATATCAGTAGTAGGAGTTACTACTGATACTTCTTGTTCAGTTTGTTCTTCCATAGGAGCAGTAGTAGTAGGCTCATCATCAACATTCATCTTTTCTGGGCCTTCATCAACTTTTGTTTCTTTGAGGTTGAGAAGAGAAGTTGCTGCTGCTGCAATTGATTCATCAATCATACTTTGAATGTTGTCCTTCTCCCCCTTAGTCAGCTCAACTGGTGGAGCCTCTCTATTATCAACCTTCTTTTTCAATCTTCTTATAATCTTTGTTTGTTGATGAAGCCTATGCTCATAGAGTCTCATTCTTTTGTTGATTGTGTTAATGTGCCTTTTCATGTATTGCATTGTTTTTCCTTGATTTGTGAGAAATGTAAGACAATCTTGTACAATGGTTTCAAGGTTTTCCATCCTATCCGTCAATTGTTTGTGTTTAATACTGCCCTCACTCCATCTAGCAAGATCATCGGGCTCACTAACAGCTACATTGGCTTTAAGGTTTTCCATCCTTTCCGTCAATTCAACAGTTTCAGGTCTACCCTCATCACTTCTTGGTGATGAAATGGGTTGTTTGGACACCCTCTTCTTCCTAGAAGAAGCAGTAGTGCCCCCCTTTTGGTTTCTTGGCACCGGGGTCCTCTTAGTAATTCCTCAAAAGAGTCATCACTTAGAGTTGCCGAGGTCTGGGTCTTAGTGATGTTCTCACTATCCTGTGCACCCACCTTTGGGGCATCAGTAGTGAGAGCCCTCGCCTCATGTCCTCTCTCCTCCTTGGAGGACAACTCTTGGAGCCTGGGGTTTGACTCAATTTGTCCCCTGGTGTCCTTGAAGGAAGTTTTCTTCCTTTTATAAATTGTGGATATGTTTTGGGTTACATTGGGTAGGTCTTCCACAGAGTGAAGAGTAGCACTCTGAGGATTTATTTCAAGTTCCTGGGACACATTCAGGACTTCTATTTGAGTGGGTGATTGAGTGACTGTTTGGGGTGGTGTTTGGGCTGCATTTGGGGGTGATGGAGTGGGTTGAGGTTCAATTGGGGTTGTATCTTTGATTGAACCCTCTCCAATAAGTTGTTGATCTTTGATCATATTAGGAAACAGAGGGGTTTCCTTGCCCGAAAATTTAAATTGTTTTCTCATATTAGAGAAAACTTTCTTGTTCAACTCAGGAGTTATAAAAATAATTTTAGGAGTTGACAAGTTTTGTAATTCACAATTTAAGATATGTTGAAGAAATCTGGGTTACATTAAAAATTTTGAAGCACTAAGATTTCCCAACATACCTTCAAAAATCATATTTGAAAAATTAAATACCTGGTCTGTGCATAAACAAACAACAGTAGAAGCTATTGATTTGTTAAACTCATTCCAGGTACTTCTTTTGGGAGAAATACAATGTTGAATGTTATGTACAAGAAATTTCCATTGTGGGGAGAGAAGACCCTTTTGAAAAGTGACTATGTCAAGTCTTCCCTCATAACCCATTTTACTTAAAATTTCAACAATGTATTCCTTAGGAAGAGTAGACATACCTGAATCATCATGTAGTTGCAGATGGTGTCTGATGGATTGTTCAGTTATAGTCACATTTTTGCCATCCACCGTGGATTTGATCATGGACATGGTTGACCCTTCGGTTCGTTCAGCATTTGTCCAGAAATCCACCATGCTTTCATGCACGCGCCATGCTTCAACAATTTAAATCTACTCCAAGCAAATGGATCGACATTAATCATGCACACTCCATGCATAAACAATCGAACATTTTTCACGATAGGTTTTTATGCAGTTAACACAATCGTTACCTAAATTAGTATAGTAACAGTTAATCTATAATAGGTGTATCATTGTAAAGAACGAGGTTTAATTACCCGGCTTCGCTCGGGATTGAAAATTTTACATTATAAAAACTAATATTTAGTTTCAAACTTTATAAACGATATATGTATATCAGTGTAATATCAAAATACTTGAATATATAAGTTTACTTGATATTTAGTGAGCCATTATAGTATTTACCATCATTCTACTTATTATTTAAAGATATCAAAATTAATAAATATAATATTTTACGTCGCCAATTTTAGTTTTTAGTTGTTACGGTTTTATTTTAATTAAATATTATTAAAAGGCCCCCTCTAAATTCACTAATAAGTAAATACATTGGAAATACACTAAAAAAAAGTCAATACTCTTTCCACCCAATCACGTCTCCCTCGTTTCTCTCTCTCTTTTTTGTCATCTCTCTCTTTTCACTCTCCAAACTTTTTCTTTATCTTTACTTTATCTCTTTCAAACCAAAACCCAATGAAGAAAAAGAAAAGAATACAACAACTGGTGGTGTTTATCTCTCTTTCAAACCAAAACTCAATGAAGAATATCAGAGCTGGTGACGGCGGAGATCGGGTTTGATGGAGATTGGGGCTGCCGGCAACCAAATGAGGCTGGTGATGGCAAAAAAATGATATCAGCGATCTGCCTGCGTCCACGCCCGTCACCGCCTTCGCTCCACCGCCTTCGCTCCACCGCCGTTCACCGCCTTCGCTCGTCCGTCGTTCACCGCCTTCGCTCGTCCGTCGTTCACCGTCATCACTCAGCCGCCGTTCACGGGCCGTCGCTCAGCCGCCGTTCACGGCCGTCGCTCAACCGCCGTTCACCGTCATCGCTCCACCGTCGTCCACCACCTCTCCACCGTCTCTCGTCTCTCTCTCTCTATCATGTCTCTCTATCTCTGACTCTCATGAAAGAGAACTTCAATCTCTCTTTATGTCTCTCTCTAATTTTTCTGTAATAACTAAAGTTTTGAAAGTTGATAGCTATTATTGGATTAGCTTTCTTATTATTTGGCTAAAATGTACATTAGAACACTTACCAAAACTGAAAAACACATTTCCCAATATTTTGAAATTTGACTTTTATTTTTAATTTAATACTTTTAGTAGGACCCTAAAATTTCAAATTATCGAATGATATACATTTTTTGTTGTGTTAAGTTTTCTATTAACTACAACCAAAAATATGTTAAGTAAAAAAAGTTAGATGTAAAAATAATATAGTTTAAGAGTTTAAAAAATACAAATTATAAAAGTTTAAAATAATACCAAAAAGGATTTAATAACAAAAAATGAATATAGTATTTTAAGTGATGTTATAAGTATAAATTACAAAATATTAGGCTTTAAATATATAAAATATAAAAAATTTAGGCATCAATTTATTAATTAGAAGAATTAGTTGTGATTTTTTTTTAAAAAATAGATAGTTAAAGGTCCGTAATAAAAATATATTAAATTTAAGGGTGTTTGTGAAACTTATTGGTTATTCAAGAAAGAAAAAAATCCTACTTGCAATGTCAGAACTATCTTCAAATTTAGTAAGCATTCCACATATTTAATATATAATGAATTTTAATCTATTTTCTTATCAACCGTAACTAATCTTACAAAGACCAAAGGGCTTGTAGCCTAACGGTATAAGGTGTTGGAAGGTGGTTCCCTTTGGCCCGTGGTTATGGGTTCGAGTCCCGTTGTGGACAAAATGGTGTAGATTTAGAAGTAGTGTAGAGGGTGTATGTTTTGCCGTTTAAAAAGAAAATCTTACAAAGCGTATAAAAAAAATTACATATTTAGTTTGCACTTGTGTTAATTTTGAATCTCTTTATTCTTAAATTTTGACAAATATACATTTGGTATAATACATAAGAATTAATAATTCATTTGTATGTCAAATTACATTGGTCAAGAAAAAATTTACTCATCAAAAGCTAATAATTTATTTATGTCAAATTACATTGGTCAAGAAAAAATATACCCATCAAAAGCATGTTAACATATATCCCATACATTATAGAAAACCTATATTAAAATTAAAGAAATGTAAATTTAATATATTTCTTAAATGGATTTTTAATTAAATCATTTGTTTGATAAGAAGTATCCATTTTTCTGATTCAAAATAAATGATACAATTTCTGTTTTGAGATGATTCAGAATAAGTTATATATTTTAAAAAATTATCTTATTTGGTTAAAAATAGTTGGACGCACACCCACTAACTATCTACTTTAACAAAATGAAATGACTCATTTACGCTTACTTATACTTTTAAACATCATTAATCCAAATTTATTTAAAAATTGTGTGACTCATTCCCCATTAACCATCCAGTTAATCCAATTTAACAATCATGATAATCTTTTGTCTAAAAAACTGTGAATCCAAAGTGTATCACTTATTTTGAGTCGGAGGAAATTTAAGTTTTTTGTGTTAATTTATTATATTTTATGTATGTAGTTTTTATTTAGAATAAAAAGTCCATTGTAATTCATAATTCATAATTTATAAAAACTCTTTTAGTGAACTCACACCTGGCACCACTTAAAACCATCTAAATCCTAATAGTTTTTGCAGTCACGCCTATTAGGGGTGTTTGGGATTGCTTATCAAAAATAGATTATGCGTTTTGAAAACGGATAATCAGATAATCAGTGGTTACAAAACGTGATTCTGAAAAATAGTGTTTGGATTTGATTATGTTGTTTGAAATCGTAATAATCAGATAATCAGTTTTTTTAAGTGTTTGGCAAATCTGATTATTGTTTGATTAAAAGGTAAAATGACTAAAATAGACATTATGCAAAACATACTCTTTATTTGCTCAAAACATCACATTAACCGTTTACTAGTCAACAAACATAAGTATATAAACAAACGACAACATATCGTCAAATAACCAAAATATATTGTCAAGTACATCACGTAATTTAAACAAACAACACACGAAGATGGCGGGAAATTAATCACGAAATAATTGCCCGTAATACATGTGATACATCTCTAGATTTTTGTTCCTTAATATTGCAAGTTCTCTATCATCCTATAAAACAAAAAAATAACATTTATGTTATGTAATGTTTCTTTAAAAAACCAAAAGTGTGAAACGAAAAAGTTCAGTACCTTTATTTTTTCATCCCACCAATCAGGTGTTACAGCAATAGTCTTTCTCACGGGATCCCACCCAAGCCCAGGTTCGATTCTCATTAAACGATCATATAACTTCCAATCTCTTTTCATCACATCCCAATGGTTTTTGAGTTGACGTTTGCTGAATACCTCTCCCGTCCGAGCTTTTAGGTTATTTTCCAAGTTCGTCCATCCTATCTTATTGAAGTCGATTCCAGGTTTATTACCATTTCTAACCTCTTCAAGACACAACTCAACAAATGTGATATGGGTACTAGTACCCCAAATGGCAACCTTTTTAGATGTATGGTTAACACTTGTATTATCCATGTCCTAAACATCAAATACAACAACAAACAACATCACTGCAAAGATTGAAATTATATTTATAATTATATTTCAAGGTTTATTTGTACTACTTACCTGCAACATCAAATAAAACAACAAACTAACTTTGCAATAATAAATTTCGACAAATACACTGAAACATCACAGCAAAGATTGTAGATTTCGACATATTTCAAGATTTTTCTTTTCATTCAGGCATTTCTTCAAACAGTTGGTGTGCATCAATTAATTGATGTTGATCAAACAAAGTTTTAGCAAAAACACACATGAAAATTTCGAGAATACACCATGAAATCGAAAGATTAAACATGAGTAATACATTTGAAACAGAGGTGATACAAGATTTTCAATGGAAAAGAATCAAAAGAAGATAATAATGAAACACAAAGATAAAGTAATTGAAGATACCAGGTGATCCTTGAAACTGACTTGACGTGAAAAATAGTTTGAGATTGTGAAGAAGATAAGGGTAGTTGGGGAATTTATGTTTGAGATGAAAACTGCGTTTTCCAACAGCAGGTGGTGACATGCTTTTCCAAAACGTGGTTTTGAAGCTTTGCAAACGCAGATAAGTGATTATGAGATTTGATTTTCCAAACACTAAAATCTGCTTTTCTGCGTTTTGAAACTGAGATAATCAGATAAGCATGTACAAAACGCAAACCCAAACACCTAATCTTACTTCTAAACGCCGTTTTGGAAAAACTCCGTTCAGATTTTGGCCACAATTTTGTATAAGCTATTGACCAAACTTATGGGCCTGTAATCACCAAATGAGATAGGCGAGCTGCACTTAGGAATTGTAAGTCTTGGGTATGCATTTTTAATAAAATGCCATTTCTTTATTAAAAATAAAAAATAAAGTAACACTGAAGACCTACTTAAAATGAGATGACTGTCGTAATAAACTTAATTTAAAAAATAACCGAGAAACATGCATATAAAACACTTGAAAATGTACACAGTTATTTAATTTACATCTTAAGATACCTCTTTGGACTTTAAGATACCAAAATAGTGTTTTTAGGCAAAGTTTTCTTTAGCTATTCATGCACGCGCCATGCTTCAACAATTTAAATCTACTCCAAGCAAATGGATCGACATTAATCATGCACACTCCATGCATAAACAATCGAACATTTTTCACGATAGGTTTTTATGCAGTTAACACAATCGTTACCTAAATTAGTATAGTAACAGTTAATCTATAATAGGTGTATCATTGTAAAGAATAATTACAAAAAAAAAAAAACATGCCAATAATATGGGAGATATTAAAAAAAAAAAAATCAATTTTGACTTTATTTGACCTTGACTAATTATGAGATTTTGACTGATTTTGACTGATACAGATAAGTTGCTCCAGTTAGTAAATTCATCACTTGGTTGGCCGCCGATAAATACCTAGTTACCGTCTAGACTGGTTATTACAACATTGATCCTCATTATATAACTGATAAAGCTAAATTGACAATAAAATTATTATAAATATTAATTTTTATGACAGTTATGAATATATTGTATCTACAATTTGTTGTGTATAGGAAAATAGTCAATAGTATAAAATATTCATTTAATGCATTTAGTATATCTAAAATTGATTTTAGATTTTCAAGTTTATAAAGAGCAAAACAATAAAGTAATAAAATCAAAACAATAAAGTAATAAAATCATGCATTTAATGCAATTAGTGGATGTGAAAGTTAATCAAGATATTCATGGGTACATAAAGAGAAAAAATAATGAAGTAAAATCATAGCTTACATTGCACATCATGAATTTCACAATTAAACATTGTTTTCTTATTATTGTAGCTCTCAACATGTTGGTCTTAATACGAGGTGCTGACATTTCTTCTAAAGTTAATAACCATAAATGGCTTGACCTCTTTAATCATTACGAAATATACGTCACAAATGTAGACGTCGTTAGCTTGATGGCTCATTGTTGGTCTAGCGAAGATGATCTTGGAGATAAGAATTTAGGGCCTAATCAATATTTTCATTGGAGATTTCGTCAGAATTTCTTCCAAACAACAAAATTTGTTTGTAATTTTCGTTCAGTGACATATGATTACAAAGAGTTAAAAAGTATGACTATAGATGTTTTTACGGCCGACATATCATCTATATGTGGGGAGCATGACCACAACAACTGCTATTGGTTAGTAAATAATGATGGATTTTACTTTTCCAAGGATAATAGACCGTTTCCAGATGGTTGGAATTTAGAAACTTACTGGTGAAATATATGTGGTTATTTTTTGTTTGATGAATTTTAATGAACAATGGATTGAGATATATTTATCTTTACTCTTAATTCCTTTTCCTTGTATTATTTAGTAGCATGTCTATTTCTATAAAGTTGAACTAATTGGGTGACTCTAAATGAACCTTTAGTGAAAAAGTGATGATTACATAAATGATTGAAAAGTGATACATGATTACATAAATGATTGCATCTTTTCTTATTAATTAAATAATTGGTGGGAAAGTATGATACTTTTTTAAGTAATTAAATATGAATTTTTTTAACCTTTTCTTTGACATTGTATATAAAAAGTAGTAAATCTTAAGATATTTATAGTTATTTTATTTTGTATTTATTGTATAAGCGGCTTAGTTAAATAAATATTCATCGATTATGGAAATGTTACAGATTTATAGGTTCGAATTACACGTATTTTCTCAACACTTATAAATAAGATATAACATATTTATATGATAATATATTTTAAAAAGTTGGGGTTTTTTTAACGACAAGTTAGTTAGTGGTTCGAGTCAGCAGTGACATCCTAGCGGGCAGTATGCCTTCCTCGAACCCATCTCATTTTTTTGGGGAATAAGCCCACCACCTTTTTTATCATCAAGTTATGCCTCAAACAAGTCTTGAACCCAAGACCTCTTGAAATTAAACCTCAATGCTATCCTTGGTGGCCAGTTGATCTAGACAAATAATTCATTTAGACTAATTTATGGTTTAAATTAGTTTTTTTAATTATTTTTACGATATAAACTAATTTCATTCAGTTTTTTTAATTTATAACTAGCCTATAACCCGTGATTAATCACGGGTGACTTATAGAAATTTTCATAATATTATCAAGAGTATTTCCGTAATCTTTTGCTTTCTTAAAACACCTTATTTATCGAAAATTTTGTACATCTGAAATAATTTCATAGTCAGAACATACAAGAGAGCTCATTTGCATTTAAGAGGCCAAGACGAAGTATCAAAGTCCAATGTTCTTACGGTATATTAGAAAGAAAGTAAAACATCAAAGTAAAAAACAAAAGCATTAATATTTCGATAATGATATACCATACTTTAAAGTAGATATGGGAAGATGGCGGTATGGATAAAAGATCAATACAATTAGCGTCGTGTTGACCCTAATCCATTATTGCCCATTTCTTCAAGTAATAAAAAAATCTTCAAGTAAATGTGTTGATACTTTCACCTCTACATCAACATCAATTTGATCTAACCATCCAGCAATAGCAATAGCAATAGCAATAGCAATAGCAATAGCAATAGCAATAGCAATAGCAATAGCAATAGCAATAGCAATAGCAATAGCAATAGCAATAGCAATAGCAATAGCAATAGCAATAGCAATAGCAATAGCAATAGCAATAGCAATAGCAATAGCAATAGCAATTACACTCTTGCAATTAGTTGCGGCCTTACATGAAGCAGCTTGTCTAAGCCCTGCAGTTGCATGAATAAGTGCTTTCCCAGACGGCCAAGATGCATAATCTGCTAGGTACCAAAAAGATGTGAGAAATAAAAGACGATGCAAAACATTTGTAAGCTAATGGGTCAACTCAGGTATGATTTATCTCTAACGAATAATTAAAAAATATAGCTTAAAAGGAAACACGCCAAATGGGTTGAATGAAGCAAACAAGTCGAAAGTCGCCCAAAGTGTAATTGCAATGCATAACAACTCCTAAATCAACTTATTATGTAAAAGTAGCTTGTTATGAAAATAATATAAATTTTATATGTATTTGACACAAATTATTTATGTTAAACATTAAACAATAGGACATAAATTCTTATGGGTAAATTTAACCCGTTCTGACCCATTACCCAACACGTCTAACCTATCGTTAATAAAAATGGAACATAAATACTTTTGGGTAAATTTAACCCGTTCTGACCCATTACCCAATCCGTGTAACCTATCGTTAATTACCGTTGGCACAATTAACATATTAACATTGATAACTCACCATGTATACCAAAATTTTGGTATACATACCAGTGAGTTTGAACCATGATACAACTTTCTGAAAACTTCTATAATATTCATACCAGTAAGTTTGAACCAAATGATGTCCCCCGGTTCAATATAATGACAATCATCAAGATTAGCACCCAATACAACCACCTTATTAACACCAATATCATCTGTTTCTGAGCAAAAAGTATTTTTATTTACTTCAAAACTAAATATATATGTTAAAAAGGATCATCTATATTTTCGTATGTATCGAATTCAATCACTGGAGTACAAAATGTACATGAACTCAATCTCATAATTAGGGTATAAATAATCTAATTCAACAAAAACTTTACACAAATTAAAAATTGAATAAGAAATTATGAAATGTCAAGTAAGCAAACATCATTCAAATTTTCTTATGAAAACATATTTCTCATGAACAATAAATTCATCGTTTTCTACTCCATCACCACACGTAAGTTTAAGGCAGAACTTCAGTTTGCAACATCCATCCTGCTGAGATCATCACGAGGATCTACATAAAATAATTAAATCTTATATAAAAGAAAATAAATTTATTTATAGAAAGAGCAAAAAGCACATGTGTTTGCATAAACTTTCTCATAAAAGTTTTTTATGCAATCAAATATTTATCTTGGTATTTATTTCTCACTTTCTTCCACCTGCTGGCCTGTAACTTCAACACAGTCTTGCAAGGTCTGCAACCAAAATTATTAATTAATTAATTAATTAATTTAATGTTGCATTGGATAAGCACGATCAGAAGCACTTTCAAGCTTCACATCAGAGTAGTTGATTGGGGATCGGTAGTGTGTTCCAATTAGAAAAAATCTCAAGGCCAATGGATAATGGTCTATTACCTTAATGATAAAAAATAAAAAATATATAAATGATTAATAAATAAATATGAAAGATGACAACCTGGTGAAGAAGTTGCCAAGTGATCTGGACATTTTCTGGGAATCCATAGTGACAATAAATTATGGTTTTAAATGAATTCAAGTATGAACTAAAATGATTAAAAAGTGTTGATTACCATTGTTTTTTGACCCTCGGGTATGTCATCGTCACATAAGAGACAGTTAATTTGGTGCAAGGTGTCATCGTCTTGTTACTTTCTGTTAGACAGTTAAAAAGTGTTGATTACCATTGTTTTTTGACCTTGCAGCTTCAATTTCACTGTCAAACAATCCAAGCTAGATGAAGATCTAAATACCACAAGTAATTTGTTTAATCATTATAAATTAAAAAATACCACCAATAAATACCTGATTTAAATTTTAAAAGATCACTTTTTGCCAAGAAATTCTAACATTAATTCGAGCTTCCCAACGACCACATTTGCGCAAGGCAACTCTGTATTTTACTATTTTGAGCTTCCTCTAGAGAACCCGGTGCTCTGACAACAAAGAATACGCACAAATTCACAACTTTTCAAATTCTTTATATGCATATCATATGCTATGTAGTATACATTATTAATTTCTGTTGCACATACATTCGTAAATGTTTTAGTGATATTTCAGTTCCTCCATTTATGTATACTATTGTGATTGCTTGTAGAATTTGGGCGTACAAATTGGAAAACCAGATCCTTTCCTCACGAAATATATACCATATTAGTGTCTTCACCTTTAAGAACTTACGGAGAAGCAGACCAATTGATTGTGCAAGCTTTGGAGGTGATGAAGATGATGCTCATATGAAGTCGCTGCATATAGAATTAGGCCTAAACTGAATCAAAGTAGAGGCCTAAAATTAGGGGGATTTTGAATTCATTCACACACGTCTTGAAACATATTGCAGCCTAAACGGTTGGTTTACACATTTGGCAGATTACATGGCATGAAAAAACTGAAATTCATTAAACGTGTCAATCATGAGTCAGCAATGACATGGCAGAAAATTCAAAAAAAGCTTCTTTTAATAGGTATAAAGATAAAGATTGGTATTTTATGGTTAAACTTAATTATAAATTCAATTTTTTTTAATGATGTTCTTCGTTTGTGGTTTTGACGATGATTCCAACCGAAAAAGGATGGTCAAAACTGAATCTTCAACATTTATCGATTGCTACTAACTGAAATTGCGTAGATTAATTATCATAATATAAGTTCAAAGTTAAGCTATTTGATCGTGAGTCTAATATTCCTTATAAATCATACATATTTAGCTATATTAAAGTAGGAAGGATTTTTCGGTTAAAATAAGAGTTTTGGCAAATCACCGTGTAATTTACTAACGAAAAATATTAGAGATATACTCCCTCCGTCCCACAAAAAACTTACCATTTGTGTTTGGCACAAGTTTTAAGGTGATAGTTAGTGGTGGGGTCATTGGTAATAAGTTTGATTAAAATATAAGACTGGTTTGGAGAGCATAAGATAGTTAGTGGATAGTATGTGGTGTGGTCCTTAATAATAATAGTATTTTATTATGTGGAGCCCATCAAATGTATGAAATGGGAAGTTTTTTGTGGGATAAAATTTTAGGGTGAAATGGAAAGTTTTTTGTGGGACAGAGGGAGTATATTTTAAGAATTTATGATAAAAAATACTACTTTACATACCAACATTTTCGATTTAGACAATTATAAAATTACCTTTTTCTATGACGAAAGTGCAATAAAGTTACTTTTCAAATTTTGATATCAAATAAAATATTATATTCTTTTCTTTCACTTCTTTTTACAGTTGGGAAAAAAAGTTGAAGTTGGAATTACATATCTTCTGTTAAATATGAAAGTTACTTATATTTTATATATTTTTAGATATATTAAAAAAGTCGTATTGCTTATATTTTTTTTATTAAAAAGTCGTATCTTTTTTATATAAGAATATCAAGGTTCTAAAAATAGGCGGCGTGACCGCACTATCAAACCATAACATTTTTCTAGGCGCTACTTCAAGCGATACATTTTTCTATGATTTATATATATGTATATAAAGTTCACAAAAAATTATAAATTTATTGATTTATATGATTATCCACATATAAAGTTCACAAAAAAATATTACGTTTAAATTTATAACTATATATGCCAATTTTTTTTAAAAAAAAAATAAATCAATTTTCATAGTTAGCATAAGAAAAACACAAAATAAGGTGCGCTTCTTATCGCACATTATCTTGCGGCACGCCTTACATAGTCGCTATGATTTATTTCGTAGTGGACGTTGGCCCCTAGGTTTTATTGTATTTTTTTAAAATATATCATTTACTTTGAAATATTTTAAATTAAAAAATGTATAATTTATCTTGAAACGAAGTAAATATAAATGTAGATAAATGTAAAGACCCGAAATTTTGAATCGAATAAATTATTGAAAAAATGATACATAAGGATAAATCAATTAAAACACGTGGAAATTAGTTTCATATCTTTTGGACATCGTATGATTAATTTATGGACGAAACCGGGTCGAAAGTTAGACCAAATCAGTTGCTCGAGCGCGCGAGCCATGGGCAGTCGAGCACGCGAGCGAAGTGCAAGAAAATCCTGATTCAGACAGAACCCGTGTCGCGTTCGGGAGTATTTCTGTCGAGGGGCGCGAGAGGTTGTCGAGGGACGCGAGTATCTGGGGCCAAAAATCATTTCTGGTCGTGTCGAGCGCGCGACAAGGTGGTGGTCGAGCGCGCGAGGTCGCCTGGAACACATTAAATTCTGGTATTGGCCATTAAATGCCAAACTTGAAACCCTAACTCTCTCTCTAGAGTTCTTATATATATTTTGAGTGGAAAATGCCGTTTGTAGCCGATTTTGGGGTCCAAATCAAGTGATTTTGCTTCCATTGTTGAAATCTCTTCTTTTTCAACCTCTAGATGTAAAATTTAAGGAATTTGGTTGGGTTATTGCTAACCCTAGCTTGAAGGGTTACTTCAAAGGGTGAAATGAAGTTAGTTAACTTAGATTTATGGTATTTTAACAAGGAAAAACATGTCATAGCATGTGGTTGGGTTAATCTTGAGATTTATGATAATCTAGGGTTTCGATGTTACTAAAATTTGGGGAAAGGGTGTTGGTGACTAATTAGTGTTAAGAGACTAATAATGGAGACTAATGATGTCAACCTTGGGTTGTGATTATATTTGGGTTATGTTGGTAAAATCTAGGAACTAAGATTTTGAGATTTCCACCAAGTTGGATGAACTTGGTGGTTAAGGATGATAATAGAGTTTATGTTATATTTGGTTATTGATGATAACTAGAAATGTGATGATTATGTTGATAGGTTGCAAAGATATATAGATTGGAGATATTTCACAAGTTGGGAAGCAAGGATTCGTGTTGATAAACACGATTTGGATTTTAGCTATCGCTAAGGTGAGTGCATATGAACTTTCAAAACTGGGTACATAGCAAATGATTTTGAAAACTATGATGCTTTATGGGTCTTTATTAATAAATGATTTTAATAAAGATATGATTGAAAACATGAGAAAAGGTAAATAGTAGACTATCTGATTTGTGACCTTGAGGAAATGTGACCTTAATTGAAATGTGAGTAGAACCGGAAGCGATAAGTTGAGAATGGTATCCAGTGAGTGCGGAATTTGTTAATTGGAAAAAGTATGGTTGACTTTATGCATAAGTCAAGGTTAGTCAAATTGTGAGTGGTTGACTTTTGGTCAAAATGGACTATGACTCTTACTTTAGACGAATAGTGGATGTCGAAGGCATAATGTATCGATTGTATGTATGTGAAAAAAAAATTAATGGAATAATTAAAAAAGGTATAATCGGATTATGCGATTTTGAACCGTTGGGCGTTTAGAGTTGAATTGGGGAACTGTAACGCCCCAAAATTTTATAATTAAATTTAATTATGTTTTATTCGTCTAAAACATTATTGTATTACTTATGTGATGTTATTTAGTGAAATAATAGGCGACATTTTGATTATTTATTTATATGAACTTTATTGTGTGACATCTCGTTTGTATAAGTAATTAACTAGGTGACGTTTCGATTATTATTATTGTGACGTTTAGATTCCCGAGTGTTTGTTATCTAGTTTCCGTGTCAGATGAGGTTGGTCGTAGGCCAAGACCGAACCCGATTTAATTAAGTTTTCTACATTCCACCGTCTAGTCTAACGTGATGAATGGATACAAACCGAACCATGCTCCATCTAATTGGGTTCGGCCATTTTTAAAGAAGGAGGAGGGCCCAAAAGTAAACACTTAACTTCTAGCCAAGCCCACCCATCTACAGCCTTAAGTTTATAAGTCGGTATTTTACGTATCACCTCTTGTATTCCAAACCCTATTGCCGACAATTTTCTCTTGTCCGGATGCCAATCGGCGATTAGAACACCTCCACTATCGTCATTCTTCTTCAGCCGCATATTATCGTTTCTTCTCCACTCCACCATCGATAGCAGGTAGCAAGCAGGAGATTGTGATCAGAATTATTGGTGGATTGTCGGTAATAAACGCATTCTTTTTATTTTCCGTTTTGTTCCATGAATCGTCTTCCTGTTCTATTCGATTCTATTGATTGTTAACCCGTTTGTGATGGGTTTTGCTGTTGTGGTCACCATCGGACAGGAACACTAGAATGATCATTGACGCACGTTCAAACCGGGACACAAATCAAACGTGGGGATTATATTCATGAGACATTCGAGCGGGAGGTATTGAGCAATTCCGCGGTTCAAGCCAATAATCGTTCCCGTAGTCGCTTAACTCTATTTCGGTGTTCTGATTTCCCCATAATCTGAGTTTTACTAATCCGTTTGGTGTAGAGGAAATAAAAAGGGCTGTGATTTTGTCGGTGTAGTACCAAACCTAAGCTAGGTTCGGTATTAGTTAGGATCTTATTGTTGTTTGTTCTAATCGGTCAATTAATCCGTGACTTAATCGAACCTAGAACTGCCCACTGTTTTGAGACCCGGGTTAGAAAGTTTGAACGGGCAGTCGAGGCCGAGCCTCGGGATGTCGTGGTGGGTTGGGAGTTTTGATGTTTTTGTAAAACTGAAATTCTATGACCAAAGGAGGGAAACCGAACCCGTAGGGTTCTCGATTTCCCAATCGGGAAACTTTTATCATCGAATTTTAGAAACGGTACTTAATTCTAGTAAATAATAATTTCAAGCTGTCGGGTATCAATTCTAAGTGTTCGGGATTTTTCGGTGACGGGTCGGGTTGCTAAAACGAGTTTTATAAGTCCACACTTTTCTGACAGAATCTGCCCTTCTGTTCTCAATTGTTTTTGACCTGCGTAAAATAACCTTTTGGATTTTTGGCCCGTGATGAGACCTTGTTTTCGGAGTTAGCTTTCCAATGACGTAACCCTCTCGTCAATCCGATTTATGGTTTAAAAGTTATGCCTGTTTCCATAAGCTGCTGTTAGGAAACTGATCTGTGCAACAGGTCTGTCTTCTGAGACCATTTTGAGACCCTTAGAATCCGTATTGGCCAGTGATCGTCTCATAATGAATTGTAGTTCTGATTGTCTAGTTTTTATGGTAAAAAGATGGGAAAGATCTAGTGCACCGTTTATGAATTACGGCAGTTCCCGTGAGACCGACGGGTGCTGCCAGTTTTCTAAATTAAGTCCTTGGGATGGATTGTAATTCGGGTTTTCATTTTTATGTTTTAGGAGCGTCTAGGAATAACCGAGCAGCGCCTTAGAGTTTCGAGAATCCTTTGGAGCTTACGTTTTCTCGAGGTGAGTATTCTCACCGTGTATTCAGTTTTAACGTTATACATGCATGACTTATGTGTTTCATTACTTGCACCATATTTGCTATCTGAGTTATCTGTGATTTGAGTTATATGTGATCTGAGTTATCTGGGCTATCTGAGTTAATTATGTTAAAGAGAATAAAATATAATAATACACATCTGGGTTTTTGGCTATATGCCTACTTGAGATCACCTCCCGTCTGAGTTTTTGGGATCACTCCCATCTGGGTTTTTGGCTTACGCCTATCTGGGGTGTGAGGAGGGGCGATCGACCCGAATCACACAAGCGCGCTATATAAATTAAAATCTGAGAATAATAAAATCTGAGAAATAAATCTGGGTAAATAATTGAGTAGATTCTGAGTAGGAGTACACCGATGTGCCTCATGTGTTGTATGTTATGATTGTATGCATTTTGAGACTATTCACTCAGCTTCCCAGCTGACCCATATTTTCCCCCACTGTTTCAGGTAACAGCAAAGGAAAGGAGAAGGTGGACGGTTGACCGCTGTATCTCACCAAAGCTGATGTGGACATCATTTATTATTTTTAAACGCTTTTACTTTATTAAACTATTTCCGCACTAAATACATTTTTTAAATAACGACTTTACTATTTTGGGATTTAAAATATTTGAATTATTGGGACTTTTTATTTAAAATCTTGTACTCAAAATTTTTTAATTTTTTGCAAATTTTTGGGTGTTACAGGAACCGAGTACATGATTATTGATGGATCATAAATTAAAGTCGATGGTAAAGAAAATGATGATTAATGGAACCTTTAGCAAGTACGGAAATTGTTAAAGTATAGTGGACTTTGTGCTAAAGTCAAGGATTTTACAATGTTGGGATATATTGACTTGGTCGAAGCTAGACTTTGACATCCGTGTTGATCAACTAAATGATTGGGTCATATCATTTCTATGTGTATAGCGGGATTAGTTAAAAGATTGAAAGCGTTATGGTCAAAATTGTGCAATTTTGACCCATTTGGGTACTAAAGGCTTAAGATTGATTTTTGACCCGTTCGGGCCTAACGGGGTTAAGCAAATGTTTAAATACATATTGTCGGTTTAATTGTAACGGGAAAGTTTGATGGTAATAACAACAAGGGAATGAGAGCGGAATACTCGGTTGAATGTGAATTGGAAATCTTTGAGTGATTCCGAGGACGGAATCCTTTTTAAGGGGTAGATAGTTGTAACAACCAGAAATTTTGAATCGAATAAATTATTGAAAAATATGAAAAATAAGGAAAAATTATTTAAAACACGTGGAAATTAGTTTCATGTCATTTGGACATCGTATGAGAAAGTTATGGACGAAACCAGGTCGAAAGTTAGACCAAAACAGCTGCTCGAGCGCGCGAGCCATGGGCTGTCGAGCACGCGAGCGAAGTGCAAGCAAATCCCAATTCGGACAGAACCCGTGTCGCGTTTGGGAGTACTTCTGTCGAGGGGCGCGAGAGGTTGTCGAGGGGCGTGAGTATCTGGGGCCGAGAAGCATTTTCTGGTCGTGTTGAGCGCGCGACAAGGTGATGGTCGAGCGCGCGAGATCGCCTGGAACACATTAAATTCGATTTTTGGCCATTAAATTCCAAACTTGAAACCCTAACTCTCTCTCTCTCTAGAGTTCTTATACATATTTTGAGTGGAAAAATGCCGTTTGGAGCCGATTTTGGGGTCCAAATCAATTGATTTTGCTTCCATTGTTGAAGATTAAGGTAAATCTCTTCTTTCTCAACCTATAGATGTAAAATTTGGGGAATTTGGTTGGGTTATTGCTAACCCTAGCTTAAAGGGTTACTTCAAAGGGTGAAATGAAGTTAGTTAACTTAGATCTATGGTATTTTAACAAGGAAAAACATGTCATAACATGTGGTTGGGTTAATCTTGAGATTTATGATAATCTAGGGTCTTGAATGGGAAAAGGGTGTTGGTGACTAATTAGTGTTAAGAGACTAATATTGGAGACTAATGATGTCAACCTTGGGTTGTGATTAGATTTGGGTTATGTTTGTGAAATCTAGGAATTAAGATTTTGAGATTTCCACCAAGTTGGATGAACTTGGTGGTTAAGGATGGTAATAGGGTTTATGTTATATCTAGTTATTGATGATAACTAGAAATGTGATGATTATGTTGATAGGTTGCAAGGATATAAAGATTGGAGATATTTCATAAGTTGGGAAGCAAGGATTCGTGTTGATAAACACGATTTGGATTTAGCTATCGTTAAGGTTTGTACATGTGAACTTTCAAAACTGGGTACATAGCAAATGATCTTGTAAACTATGATATTTTATGGGTCTTTATTAATAAATGATTTTAATAAAGATATGATTGAAAATATGTGAAAAGGTAAATAGTAGACTATCTAAGTATGTCTAAAATGATTGATGATTTTGAAAGAGATCATGATAATGAAAAGTGATTAATAACTAGTTGTTAATATGATGTAAAAGGAGTATATTTTTTATAAATGTGATTACTAATTATGAAGCTAGTTGATTTGACTATTTGAATTCTAGTTAAGAGTAGTATGTGGATAGATTGTATGACGGCCTTATGGCATTGATGATAGATGCGACATAAAGTCACATGTAATGGTTATGACGGGTAGATTGAAATAGGACAGGTACGTGATAGATCGGAGGTATTCTGGTTATCATGGTATCTTTAAACTGATGGATTGGAGGCATTCCGATCACCCAACAAAATGTTGGATCTTGCTAGATTGGAGGCATTCTGATTAGCAAGATAAAATGGGTCACCTTGCTTGGACACGATGACAATGGGGTTTCTACTGGATCGGAGGCATTCCATTTAGTAGGACAAAAACGGGGTCTAGTTGGATTGGAGGCATTCTGATCAACTTGACGGGTCGAATAGGCTATGAATGAATGTAATAGGATTACCGAAGAGGTGATCGATGTATATGAATATGTTAGGGTTACCGCGGAGGTAACTAAAGTATATGTGTATTTATATATCTAATATATGTGATGATTTATATATTAATGTCGGGTCTAAAACCCATGTATCTCACGAGACAATTTTGTCTCACGTACTATGTTTGTTTTGTGGCTATGTACTCAGGTACAGGTTTGAATGATCGAAGGTTGCACTAGAAGTGGCCTAGCGATGTTTAGCTCGGGAGCTCATAGGTAGATCCCGTTAGCCTATGGTTTTGATATACTTGGTGACACCGTATTTTTGTAAACTCTGATAGAGGTTTTAAAGTTTTTGTTAAATTGTATTATGGACAACATGATAATGTTGGAAATTGTATTTTAAATGTTTTAAACAATGTTTTAAAAATACGGGTGTTACAATAAAAGTGCACTCATTTTTCTTAATAGACTAATACTACTAATTAAAAATTAAATTATATGTATAAAATAATAAGCATTTAACAAAAATTACTACTATTATACAATAGTTGTAGTAAATCTATTGTTCACTCAGCTATGATTGGTGGGTTCTTTTTTTCATTTTCTACTGATATATAATATGTAGGAAATAAGTGAGAAAGTGAACAAGAATGTATGGTTGCCTTAGTGGTTTAATGTTTGTTTTGTAAGCACAAGGTCATGATCTCGAATCTTGGTTGTGGCATTTTTTTTCTAATTTATTTTGGAATCCGCATGTTAACATCTTTGATTTTGTTAGCTGAATCCAACATTTTTAAATGAAATAAATATACATTATCTAAGTTATTTTATATTAAATTAATTGAAACTGATTTCTATTAGTATTCTTCAAACAAAAATTATTTATATAAGCTTATAAAATATTGATTTTATTTAAAAATGAATTATTATACGTAACTTTTTAATAATCACTAAAGATATATACAAAAGATAAATATGCTTAAATAGAGTGTAATTTAATCATTAAAATCTAGATATTAAACAAAAAATAATAATTTATTAGGTGGTTATACTTGGAATATTGTATTACTACAATAATATATTTTAACCATAACACTAAAAATAAGGTTCGAATAGTATACAAAATAAAACCATATTTATAGCAATTCTTACAACTGAATGAACGAATTATAAAACCCGCAGCAGAGCGCGGCTTTCTATTGTGCTCGTTATAAAAAGTTATTAATCATCGGTATCAATCAGTCCAAATCATTTTTTTTCTCAAATTGGTGGGAAAAGTGAATTTTAATGGTAGGGATAGAATCACCCAAACGAAAAATAAAGAAAAAAAAAACATTAAAAATGAAAATGATGGTAAGCAACCGGCGCAAATCCTTAGCAACCCATTAAAAATTAGAAAGTAACATTTTAAAATTTATTGGGTCTTTTTAGTAGGACTCACATAACTTTACATAGGCCGAATGCTTACGTAAAGCAATTCAACCAATTGTCATGTTTCTTAATTACAGTCCAAAGATTGACAAATTTTATCCCCATTTCATTGCACAACTCTACACAAGCTTCTGAATATTGTCGGTATAACTCATTTGTTTGAAAAAGTTAACTGAAAATTGAGTTATTTTTTACATGACAATTTATAAACTAGTACTCGCACAAAGTATTGTAGATATTATTTTACTTCGTATTGTTATATAAGTATCAAGTTAAATATACAAATATTTGTCAATGTAGGTTATGTGTTATAGGGTTTTTCAATACGAATTATGCACATATTCTCAATATGTAACACCGTAAATTTAGAAACCATTTTTTTAATTAAAAAAAACACGGAAACGCTTTAATAATGATATCACTAAGTCTAAGTTTTACAAAAGTATTATCCATTACATATTATCCAAAATAATAAAATTAGTTAACGGTATTAAGTAACCAATGGCTCGTATTACAAATAGGGTTAAAAACAAGCAAGTCAGGCTGGTTGGGAACATGTCATATAGGGTTCTTGTCATTCAAGGCTTCTAGCTTAATGGTATTAGTGGAAAAAGATAAGGTGTTACCCATGACCAAGATCATGAGTTCAAGTCCTGTCGTGAACGTGAGGTTTATTCCCCATAGGTGGAAGGTTTGAGGAAAGACATACTGCTCATTGTGGATGTCACTGTTTAGAATCGAATCACTAACTTACTAACTTGCCGTTCAAAAAAAAAAATAAAAAAAAAAATATAGGGTTCTGGTCATACCTGGTTGGTTGGGCTGACTGATCAGCAACAATTTTGGCTCATTTTGTTTAGAATTCCGTAAATGAATAAAGTATTAAATATGACTACAGAACTTTATTATTTAATAAATTTAATAAGATAAAAAATCCTTTTAAGGACGTTGTAAACATTACCATATACTTCGTACTTCGTAATTTAATTGTAGAACGCAAAACACTGTTCACAAGAGATATTTATCATCTATACTATATTATAAAGCATTTACCATTTCCATAAATAGCAAGGCTGAAAATTCAGCCAACACACTTACTAATTATGGAATTAAATGCATTTTTAAAAAAATAAAGCTGCGTCCAGGAATCGAACAAAGGATATCCCGCACACAAGAAAACGCAGTTACCAAGTAGACTGGCAAACAATTCGTTTTGAACTTCCCTCCCTCCTAATATATATCTAACATACTGTGGATTTGACAAAAACCTAAATCCTTTGAATTTGCCGTCGCTTCCCATTCTCACAGAAGCGTCTCCTCGGTTCCTCACACAAGCGACTCCTTGGTTCCTTCAATACATCGGTTGACTTCAATAAATTGGGAATAGTAAAAGCATGATTCAACCTACAAATACTAACTTCAAGCGTCATGAATCCTCCCATTTTCCTTTAACGTTCCGTAATTTCATCGCCATCGCCGGGACCATTACGGCAAGCGGCATTGCTGACGCCCAATCTCATTGTCAGACGTCCAATCTCATTGTCACAGATTGTGCTTCCAACCTCATTGTCTCTTGATCTTTTGCAGGTTAATTGTTCCTCAATCCACTCCATTTATGATGGTTTCATGTAAATAAACTTCAATACACTTTTGATTTTGAAATGTATCTTTCAACTGGATTTGTTAGTATCTAACTTCATGTTTACCATTGTAATTGCTGCATCAGTTCAATCGATTTTTTGTTTGAGGTTTTGGTTGCTTATTAGTATGTGCCGAATTTATTTTAAATTGCTGGTTTCAATTTCGTTCTTTGATAACAATTTTGTTCTTGTTTTACATGGTTCATGTGTAGTTATTGTCTCTCTTCAAGGAGCAAGGGCTCTGATTACCTCATTGGCGTAATTAACGACCTTACCTAATGGCTTGGAAGGTGAAGTTTTCTAATTTTTGTCGAACAAACGGCTTGAATGATTTGTAGTTCTAATTATATCCACTCTTACCTTTCCTTTTACCTGTAAAAGAAATCTGGACATCAATTTTGATGTCAATATTAATAGCGTTTTATTGAATTTGCACAAGCTTACTTCTTACTAAATTTGCACATATTTTCTTCGTACTATATGGTATGTATTTAAATGATTTAACGTCTTGCTCACCTACAAACAAAGGTTTTTCACATTAATGTGTTCCTAATGGATAATAACTACTCTGTAACTAATTATCTAAGATATATGTAAACTCAAAAAAAGTTGGTTCTTGAGATTAACCTTGTTACATTCCCTTATGTTCCTAATGCAGTATTAGCTACCAATATTTTCAGTCACTATGACCGTCCTCGAATTGCTCAACGTTGTGAGAAGCCGCTCTTTATGTTTGACCCATTCAGGTAAACAAATTTCAAGGAATTTTGATTTTTTTGGAATTAATCATCAATCTTTTAATCTTTTAGCAGTAATGTGAAATGGCAGATATCAAAGGTGTCACTGAATACTTGGGCGATAGAGCCAAAAAGGTGATTGACATTGTTAGATGCTTAGAAGAAGGCTTCTTCAAAATTGCACCCTAGAAAGCTTTTCTTTTTGCTGCTTCATTTTTTTGTATAAATATAATTAGGCATGTTTCTGCTCCAACATTTGGATTTGACATATTTATGATTTTTTTATTTCAGGAGGATAACATAAATTTAAAGGCACCAGAAAAACCGTATGAAGTTAATAATGGTTACTGTTAGGTTAGGTGTTTTTTCAAATTTGTTATTTTTGATGTGTGTAGGTACAAGGGGATAGATGTAGATTTCACTCACTGATGACCCAAGAGAAACATTACAATATGGGAACCACCTGTTTATGCAAAACAAGAATGCTGATTCTTTTTATTTTTTATTTTTTTATAAAATCGTAATTTGTTCGTTGCTGGTATTTGTTTTAGGTTAAAGTTTTGTTTTCCTTTGGGCATATTTGGCAGGACTTTTCAAAAGATGCTTATTGATTTACTGGCTTCTCAAAAAGCCAATAATAATTCAATAGGAACTTTTGAAAAGCTTATCTAAACATGACCTTAGAATATATATATGGGTATGCTAGAATCAAACTGAATTCATATAATCGTGTTTTGTACTATGTTTTGCTTTGAAATGTAAATCAATCGAGATCCCTTCAATTTTTTGTGATTTAGCTAGGTTTTCCATACAGTTTTGTTTGAATATGTTATTTATGCATTATTACCATGTAATACAATTCTCATTCTAAAAGTAGTATTCATTACAATTTATGAACGGGGTTTTAAATGATAGGGAAGCAATCAACGGTGTTATGTGATCATATGTTGCCACATCATTAGAAAACTTAACAACCAAAGTTCCTCCTATATATTATCCTTTTTATTATTTTATGACTTGCATATCTTATTTAACTCTATCATTGCTATTTATATATAAAGCATTTAACGTTAAGATTAATGTAAATGTGTTGATTTTGAACCTCTATTAAGCCCAAGATACCACCAACCGAACAACATTTATTTGCTGAAAAGTTGAATTATACAAGGTACCCGCCGCCGCATTGCGCGGGTACCAGCTAGTATATGATAATCTTCGTAGCAAGGGTATGTTTGGTAAAGAGAAAATGAGACTAGAGAAATGAGTATTGTCTTATTTAGGGGTGTTTAAGACCGGGTACATAGATTTTCGGATACCCGGATTTCGGATAGTGATTTTTACTAACCCGAATCCGGTATCTGAAAATTCGGATAACCGGATTTCGTGTATTAAAAATCCGGTATCCGAAAAAAATAAAACTTTCAAATATTTTTAGAATATTTCGGGTATTTTTTCAGATAATCTTGGTATTTGTCAAATATTTCGGGCACTTTTCAAATATTTCTGGTATTTTTTTATTTTTCCAGGTATTTTCTCAAATATTATGGGTATTTTTCGTATATTTTTCGGATATTTTTGATTTTCGGTAATTTTTCAGATATCGGGTATCCGGAAATATTGAAAACGCTACCCAGATTTGATACCTGGAATTTGAATACCCGGATTTTCAGATATCCGGATTTTCAAATATCGGATAATTTTTCGGTTACCCGATTTTTCGGGTATTTTTGAACACCCGTAATCTTATTTCCCTTGTTTGGTATTGAGGAGAAATAGAACCAATAATTGGAATTCTCAGGGAAATTATATTACATGTAACCCAATTTCTCCCCTTTTTGTTGTGAAATGATACTTCCTCCGATTCAAAATAAGTGATACACTTGGGGTTTCATGGTTTTTGAGGCAAAAGATTATAATGATGGTTAAATTAGATTAATTGGATGGTTAGTGGAGAATGGGTCCCACACCTTTTGAATAAAGTAAGGTTAATGATGTTTAAAAGTAAAAAGTAAGGGTAAAGGGGTCATTTTACTTAGTTAAAGTAGATAGTTAGTGGGTGTGGGTCCCATTTTTTTTGCCAAATAAGGAAACTTTTCAAAGTGTATCACTTATTTTGAATCACCCCAAAAAGGAAAGTGTATCACTTATTTTGAATCGGAGGAAGTATTTAGCTTTGGAAAATAAAACATGGAGAAATTGAATTCTCCTTCAATTTGTAAACAGAAATGATAAAAGTGAGATCACTTGGCATCCACAGAACGGAATCAATTAGCGATCCTTATTACGTTTCTGTGTATTTCTTCTTTTGTTTTTTATTAATGAAAATGAACTGATAAGCCAGATGTTTTGTCAATAAAAAAACCACGTTTCTCTCTAAATATATGTTCACCAAATAAATATTTCACTAATTAACTCAAAAACTAGATAAATGAAGTAGCATAAAATTTACGTATATAGACATTGATGTTGATATACATATACCACTCCTTGCTAGATTACATCCATTAGTTAATTTCTTGATAGATAACTAAAACAAAAAAAAGAAAGATATATACAAACATACTTCATCACTAAACAAAAAAGAACCCGTAAGCGATAATCACAAACGGGATAAGTTTTAACGCATTTCAAAAGAACCAATCTAAAACAGACTTGTTGCAATAAAGATTTCAAAGCCTTCTTGATTGACAAATCTAATTTAAATGATGCAGCTTTAAACATTCACACCATGAACACAATAAATAAATATTGAAACTTTGATGCGAGGTTGAAGTATAAAAGTTGTTTTCAATCTCAACATGTGAAACATATCATAGAGATATTTCACGATGTCATGTTGCGCAAATAAAGATGTCATATAGTGACATCATTTCTTGACTACCGCAACTAGGTGTTCTTTTCTACCATAATCTTAACCATTTTAGCAAATCATGATGGAATTCTTCTCGAAGAATAAAGTTGATGTGTAACATAAAGAAACGACATCTGCTATAAGGAAAACCAAAAATGTATCCTAACCGATGTATACATGAATCCATTGTTTTGATTGTTTCCACCTGATTTTGGTTGTACCCACCTGGAACGTAAATGCTGCTGCAAAGGTTGTGGTAGCAATAAGTGTTGCAAACCACCATACAATCTTTCATCCCCTTTTGTATGTTACTATGACTATAAGTGTTGCAACAACCAATTGCTACGGTGACCATTAGTGTCGCAACAACCATAAAGTCTTTCATCCACTTCTCGCCTTCGAGGGTATATTCATATTATCCTCGAAAAATAATATTTCCTACAAAATAGAATGGCCATAGGTTACTCATGAAGTAACATTTCCTCTCCAAGTAGTTTAACCCCTAACCTTTTGTTGATCTAGTGTTTTAACTCTTTTGTTGACTAGTTAGTGGTTAAATCGATATTTTACGTTTAATTTGTAAGTTTTATCAAGATTAAATATGGTTTAATGGTAAATGTTCAAGGTAGTCTAAGAATTTTAACTAGTCCCAAGGAACAATTAATAGCCATTGGATAAAGAAAAAGTCAAAGGTCAAAATCAAGATTCAAACCATAGAAACACATGTGCTTCAATACATCAATACCCCACCCACCTCCGGCGGGCGGCGGCGGCGATGGGCGGCGGCCGGAGGTGGCCGCCGGCGGTGGTGGTCGTGACTTGAAACACATGTGTTTCACCTTTTGAAACACATGTGCTTCGTAGTTCGTATGCTCCCCCGTGTTTCACTAATAACAGTTGTTTTGAAAATAAATGAGTGTATATGTACAGCCAAGCACATGTGTTTCAAGTAATGAAACACATGTGTTTGTAAGCTAGAAGCACATGTGCTTCGCTAATAACAGTTCTTTTGAAAATAAAGAAGTGTATATGTACAACCAAGCACATGTGTTTCAAGTAATGAAGCACATGAGTTTGTAGGCTAGAAGCACATGTGCTTCGCTAATAATAGTTCTTTTGAAAATAAAGAAGTGTATATGTACAACCAAGCAAATGTGTTTCGTGACTTGAAACACATGTGCTTCGTATGCTCCCCTGTGTTTTATAAATTAATGTTTTTAGTGACTTGAAACACATGTGTTTCGTGACTTGAAACACATGTGTTTCACTAAATAACAGTTTTTTTTGAAAATAAAAGAATGTATATGTACAGCCAAGCACATGTGTTTCATGACTTGAAACACATGTGTTTCATTACTAGAAGCACATGTGTTTCACTAATAACAGTTGTTTTGAAAATAAAGGAGTGTATATGTACAATCAAGCACATGTGTTTCAAGTAATGAAGCACATGTGTTTGAAAGCTAAAAGCACATGTGCTTGTAAGTTAAAATCACGTGTGCTTCGCTAATAACAGTTCTTTTGAAAATAAATGAGTGTATATGTACAGCCAAGCACATGTGTTTCGTGACTCGAAACACATGTGCTTCGTATGCTCACATGTGTTTTAGAAACTCATGTTTTTAGTGACTTGAAACACATGTGTTTCGTGACTTGAAACACATGTGTTTCGTGACTTAAAACACATGTGCTTCGAAGTAATATGCTCATTTGTATTTTGGAACACTTGTGTTTTAGTGAAGCACATGTGTTTTAATACATCAATACCACCACCACCCCTATTACCACCAACACCTTCACTGTCAGCCACCACCGCCGCCGGCCGCCACCCACCGGCGGTGACGGTCGGCGGCGGCGGGCGGAGGCGGCGGGCGACAGTGGCTGTAGGTTGCAATGGCTAAGGGATTTGATATTGACCATCTTGATCCAATGACTAGGATTTATTCCTTGGGACTATACAAAACCCTTGAACTTCTTAGATTACAACTCATGGTTTAATTTGTTAACTTCCATTTTTGTGAACATTTCCCATATCTTTTAACTTGATGCAAATAATAACTAATAACACTATAATTAAATAGGGTATGGATCCATAAAAAAGGGTCCTTATTTGAAGAAGTTGAAGAAGCAATGCATTTTCGTAAAATATACATATATGTATACATATACATACATGTAAGTATATATACATATATAATTAGATCATATATATTATATACGGTATATGCATATTCATGCCCTATATATATGTATATATACACATATATATATACATGCATTTTACATAACTTGCATTTGCATTTTCATACGAAAATGCATATACATACCGTATATATATATATATGTGTATATATATACATATCAAGGGTATACGTGTGAAAAGATATATATCTATGGTCTAAATATTTATGTATATGTACATATATGTGTGTATATGTGTGTTTATATGTATATTTTACGAAAATGCAACTCTTTTCTAGCTTCTTCAAATAAGGATGCTTCTTTCTTGATCCATATTCTAAATAAATAATATGATTATTAAAAACTAGGTAATTTAAAATAAAAACTCACCGACCAGGATAAGTTTAACGCATTTCAAGAGAACCCAAACGTGATTCCGATTTATCCAATAATCGCTGATCATCATCTGAGAAACATCATATAGATTCTTCACCGGAGTGTTAAACAGAGCCGGTTTTTCCTTTCTATATCCAACTGCTAACAGAACAGTTACATTTTCCATTTAGTTTCACCAGATTATCACAATAAAATAAATAAATAAATAAAAATATGATTCATCTAAGCAAGGAGTAAATGACGTCATTATTTTGGTCCGGATCGATCAAATATTGTGAACTATATATTCTATTTTATCGATCTTCATAGAACGTTAAATCATATACAAGGAAGATGATAGAAGATATTACCATTAGAAAGATCTGCAGAAGATGGATCTGGTCCTGATTTGGAGCACCAGAATTGTAAATCGGGTGATCCTGCCTTCTGGTAGTCAGGTCACCGGTGGAGCACGAGTATATAACTGTAACACTCATCACTCCGGCTGCTTAGGGGCCGGGAATCTACGATCGGAATCGAAGACCATGAGGATCTGTACGATTAGGCCGAAGAGGTAGACACTGAGTTTTATAGAATTTGTTAACGAAATTATGCGTCATTGTCAACGTATCTAAAATGGTAAATTACAAGAATGGTCCCTAAGCTTACATACAAGTATAGACATACGAAGTACAGTATAAGTTTATTTATTTGATATACATACAGTTAGTTTGTGTGTGATTCACTAATTTATATTTTCTTGAGTTGATATATTGACTCGATTTTTATTTCTTCAGCTATGGAAGGAATATGATGGTTAAGATGAGATATAAACTTCTAAATTAAGTGGTAATGAAGGTTAACTATCTTTATATCTCATAAAAGAAAGCGTTTTTGCATTCTTTTCACACCATCAGTAAACCTAACTATTCAACCTCCATTTTAATTTCATCGTCCGTTCGATTAGGCAGACTTGTCATTCTCTCTGGTTGTAGTGCGCAGTACGTGAAGCTCCTCCGTTGCCGCGGCATCTAAACACGTAAGTAATACCAATTTTGTTTCCTATTTTCTAATTGATACACCTATGAGTCTATATCCTCAATTTTAAGGACTAGGGGTTACTATATGGTTACTTCTAATTGCCAATTGACGGTATGCAGTTTTTAATTTTGATAGTTATATCACATATCTTGATTCATGCTTTAAATTCGTGATTTTTAATCCGTAATTAGTCGACGGCTGCTGCAACGTTAACTGATGAGGATGAAGGTTAGTTTTTGAGCTTTGATTCAGCGTTTTAACAGATTCAAGGGTTGTGATATAAACTACTTTTAAGGGTATAGGTTCTTATGCATGTAAGGTGTTTGATAAAAAGCTTGGCTAAAAAGTATAACTTGAATAGGAGTGTTTTTGTAATCTATATTACTACATAACAATGGCTTTAATCTGCTATTTTTTTTTTGTAGCTTTTACAAGTAGTACTGACCTTCGTGATTTACTATTACTTTATTGAGAATTGAGAATGTGGCTCTGAGATACGTCATGAGCCAACCTATAATATCACATGCTACTTTTCAGTAACAATTAAGCCATTAACCATCCATTAATCTCATCTCTAACAACCTATACATTCATTATTTTTTGTATCTATTTTTAACATATGAAGTATCTAATTTTGAATTTTAGATGTACTTGAGCATTCTGACATGGCATCTTAAAAGCCATGTCATTATGCCCATGTAAGCCTTGCACCCTGAATTAATCTTTTTCAACATTTCCCTTGATTTGAGCCTTGCATCGTGAATATGTTAATCAACCTTTCACTATGCACCAAAGGAACTCATGATCAACACTTCCATTCATTCTCTGAACTTTTATATTTAAACTTTTAGGTGTTAATTGCATTATCTTTTCACTTGACCAGATAAAATCTGCATATGTTAAATCGGGCTAGGTTTTTCTGTTGCAGTAGAACCGTTTCTTGAGACATGTCAGTCCTGTTCACCAGGTTGTTGACTTGGCTGCTGACTCTTATTATGTAATTTATTTTAAAGTTATGTAACAAAAGCATTGGGTGAGATGTATTATGTTTTCTAGGTTTGGGATATACGGACACAAAAATTGAAATAAGATCTTCCGGGTCATGTAAATTCTTGATTTTTAGTTTTTATATATGATTTCTTTTAGAAGAAAAAAAGAAAATAATAATTTTTTGATATTTATGGTTAAGGTTTTTGATGGAGTCTAGATGGTGAGAAAGTAGCATCAGGTGGTAGGGATAGAGTTCTTAAACTATGGATGAGTTAACGAATCATAAAGTCGAGAAAAACTTTATGTATATGAAGAAAGTGTACATGAAAGTTTGGTGCTCGCTCGGGAATGATTAATACCATCACATCGGTTACAAAGCTAAATTATATAACCCTTGTGACAAATACAGTATTTCGGTTTTTTCTTTTTTCAAGTTTTCCTGTAGTTGTGTTTTGTCTTTTTTTGTAAGGATCGTTGTACTTATTCGTGCGGTGTTTAAGTGAATTATTCATGTGGTGTTTAAGTGAATCAAACCTGTTGTGTCTTCAAACAAATCCATAAACATTATTTGGTGTTCTACAAACTCAACAAATCCAAAAGCTCTTGCCTGATATACAATGTAAGGTACGGTACATTATCGGGTCAGTTTCCATATTCGCTTAGGTCTGCTCATCTTGATTTGTGTATGTTGAAGAAATAATTGTGAGTTTCATACCATACTAACTATAGATATGGATGCTTATGTTTTGACTTTTGATACTAACTAATTAACTATACTTCAAAGGAAGTTAAAGATTACATAAATTATGCAAATATTCAAAAAAAATCTACAATTCACCCGTGATTTATCACGGGTTATAGACTAGTTTTAAAATGAAAATAGAATAAGAAAGGTGTAGGAACAAAATTGCAAGTGTCTTAAAATTAAGTTTTTAAGATAAATGAAATATCAAATGCATTATAATATAGTAGAGATAATACCATGATACTTCTTTATAAAATAAAAACACTCAACAGAGAAAAAATTTAATGAAAGCCGAAAAGATTTTACCAAAACAAATATGATGATAAAGATTAATACTCAAATACATCAAAACTTTTGCATATTTTTCTTGTTACGTTTTACTTAGAGGACGGCTTCTTCCACATTTGATCTTGGTATTTAGCTTCTGCCACTGCTTCTTTAGGTCGTTCACAATTGCATTTTCGACAAACAACATTTCCATTATAGTTAAAGAAATCACACCTAAACCAGATATCACATTAAAAAAATATATAAATAAAATTTTATTATTTGAGAAATTAATAAATAGATAAAATAAAATGACGCAAAGACTTACGAGGGGCACTCCCACTCTCCGGAATTTAGCTGCCTTTTGGGACGTTGCTCTCGGCAACGTAAACACTTTGTATTGCTAGCAAAATTCATAAATCGGCACCTAAAATAATATATACAAAAAATCATATGTCAAAATGAACTTTATAATTTTGCTTATAAATTAATTAATTGTGACGTGTGAAATACTTACTGTGGGCAGTTCCAGTCTCCTTTCTTCATTTCCATATCATCAGATCCAACCCTTTTCGGTCCCTCAGTTTTGCATTTCATGCATCGAATGTTTCTCGAAAAATTCATAAAATTGCACCTGCAATAATTTATTTATTTAATGTTAAATACAATAAAGATAAATGATTAACAAATTTGATAACTTACTTAGGACAATTCCAATCCCCTTTTTTCATTTCAACTTCATCACCACCAGATTTTAGAGGACCATCTTCATTGCATTCGCGACACTTTCTATTCCTAGAAAAATTCAAGAAATTGCACCTACAAAATATCCATAGAAATATTCATCAATTTAGAACTATAATTAACATAAAATTAATAATAAATATAATTAAAAAAAAAACTTACTTGGGGCACATCCAATCTCCTCTTTTCATTTCAACATTCCTTGACGAATCACGTTCCTTAAATTCAGAAGATTGCTCTTTTCTAGCAACCGTTGAAACCGGTTTTTTCAACTCAGGGTCGATTTTAGTTTCACTAAGTTCAGTTAATTCCAAAAGCAATTTCCTAGCAGATTCTTCAACAACTTCTGCCCCTGAAGGCTTCTTATCAGAAACAACAACTGGATCAAGTGCATAATTTAACAAAATCCGCACAATATCTACAGTTCTAGCAGCTGATTCAATGTCTTTTAGCATCACATAAGCCCTATCACATGATCCTCGAAGAACACAAACACCACATACCTAACAAATTTAATAGCAATTTTATATATTATTACATTAAAAAACTTAACTTTTAACAGATGTTAATGGAGAATTAACTTACGTCTCCTTCATCGAGCTGTAAGTGTGCTCTCAGTCGTTTTCCTGAATTAACGGTCTTTCGGTTGATATTAGGGCATCCCTTATCTACAAGAGCTTGTATATCTTGCACAGATAATGACCTAAATTGCAATTCATCAATAGCTGAGCTAATTAACTTTGAATCGGATTAAGGAATTTTATTGCACGATGCTCAATTTTACAAATTAGGATAAATAGAGATTCATCAAACTGAAATTCATTTCTCGTTAATTTGATAAGATAGTGATAAAAACTACTCACAGCAACAATTTCTTACTTGAATAAGTCGAATCGATCACGGCCAAAACTGAGGCAAGCTTCCTTCAAAATGCTCATATCTTTATAAACAGCAACATCATTTGCACCTTCTTGATGAATGTAACCTTTAGCTTTCAATCGGTCTACGAAAGTCACCCACTCAGGCCACGGATGTTGTTGAGAGTCTCCCATTGTTTCGCTAACGCCAGCCGCGGCGGTGTCATCTTCTATGACGGAAGCGGAGGAAGAGGAGTAGCGGCGGAAGCGTAGGGTTGGGGAAGCGAATAGTTTAATCGGGAATCGAATTGCACGTAACGGGTGGAGGTTTGCGGTGACGGTGGCGTTGGTTTCAAACAGAGAGAATAGTCTGGTTGCAGCTGCTGCCATTTTTGTTGAGGAGAAAAGAGGGGAAAATAACCCTGTCTGTGGTGATGAGATCAGGGTTTTTCTCCCTTTTTGAGGGTTTTAGCTCGACTGGATAATGAAAGCAAAGTAAATAGATAATTTGATAATTATATAATCATTTTAATTAGGGATAATTACTTTTATATCCTTTTAAAACTAATAAATTATTTCTATATCCTTCTCAAATTCAAAAATTATTTATATATCCATCTAAACTTTATAATTACCTTCATGTCCTTTCAAACTAATATTATGTCCAAAAACCTATTTTATTATTTATTAAATCGTGATAATATCAATAATACATGCAAATAAACATGATTTTTAATACATAAATAACAGATTTATTGCATGCTTATTTGATAATTATTGATATTATAATGATTTAATAAATATATTAAAATCGGTTTTTGGATATAAAAGAGAGTTTTAATGATTTAGAAGGATATGAAGGTAATTACACAAATTTAGAAGGATAAAAAAATAATTTATGAATTTAAGAAGGATATAGAAATAATTTATGAGTTTTACAAGGATATAAAAGCAATTGTCCCTTTTAATTAAAATAGATTTTTCTAACGTATTTTTGTAGGTAAAATGTCTATTTTCTAGAAGGATGTGGGCAAAGTTCACCCAAGACGCGGCGTGGTGACATTATCAAGTCTTAAACATGACGAGTCGTGGCGAGACATGACGTTTTCTAAGGCGTCACTTAAGGCGGCGCGTATTTTAATTTAATATTTATATATATGTATATCAAGTTTAAAAAGAATTATAAATTAATTAAATTTTATATGTGAAAGTTTACAAAACAATGTTAAATCTAAATTTATAATATTATATCACATCACTTCTTTAAAAAAAATCATTTTTTTCAAAAAGAAATTTGAATTTTACAAGGAACTTCAAAAAAACTCGCGAAGAGGCGCGCTTTGCGCCGCCTTATCGCGTTTTTTCTACGTTACGCATTAAACAACCGTCATGAAATGTTTCGTAACGGCGGAGCCGTGCCTCACGCCTTGGCGCCCCCATGACGCGTTTTTTAGAATCTTGGATGTGGGCAAACAAAATATTGTTAGGTCAAATGCCTTTTTGTACTCCAATTCGCACTTAGATAATTATTCAGTACACTAAAATTGAATGGATCTATTTAGATATTCATGAAAATCCTGGGAACAAATTACCCTTGGGTCAAAGGCCCTTTTGCCACGATATCGCTTCAGGTACTATGTTTCTAAATCTTATGTTATACGATTCAAGAATTACTTGTTGATAAGTCACACGAGGTAATGCTTTTAAGGATGGGCCATTGGAGTTGCTATATGAGTCTTTGATGTGAAAGTAGTTATTAGAGTTAACATGCACGACCTATATATGGTTAAGCGTTATGAGTTAAAGACTGGAATCGGGAAAGATGAAATTAAAGTATATGGAAGGGAATGATGATGGGCAACCTTCATGAAGGTATAAAGTGGAACTAAATAAATGATCAATATGTTATGATTGGTAAAGAGGAAAACTATGGTGCCATGGGGTATCAAGGACGAAATATGAAAGTGGTAAAAAATTTCTAGGTAAGATTAATAGAGTGTAAGGTGTTACCGAAATGGTATGCTAAGTCAAGAGTAACAATAAATTATTGGAAAAATGACATAGAAAAAGTGTGATAGCTTATAATGGGTTTTGGATCGGAGTCAATTGGGTGACTCGAGTTGACCGGATTATTTGGTAAGAATGTGGAAAATTAAAAGTATTAGTGGTTATCTCGATGGTAAAAGAAAGATTGGGAAATTTAGTAATGAGGAAATGAATGGACTAAAACGATTGATAAATGAGTAGATTGGGGGAAAGCACTAGAAATGATTATGTGAACACCATGTGGTATAGTGTATAAGTGGGAGTAATGGCCGATGGGAGGCTTGTGATTTTAGGAAGATAATATTATGTGAAAAATGGAAATTGAATGGGCAATTATGAAAGAAAGTGATAGCTTGATGCTAAATGAATGGTGCATACATGAATTGTATGCAAGATAGAATGGTATTGCATGGATCTTGTTAGATCGGAGGCTTTCCGATTAACGAGATTTGATGAGTCACTATGGATTGGAGGCTTTCCGATCATTGTGACAGTTTGGAATCGGGATGGATTGGAGGCTTTCCGATCATCTCGAATAAGATAGTTAAAGTATGATTTGTTGTATCCGGGATATGGTGATTGTAGCTGACGTATGTAGAACTGTATGGTTAGTTGTTGATATGATTTTATGGTAATGAGAGCTTGAGTTGAAAATATGGTTTGTGTTTAAGTGTAAGTATGTGTAGGTGATGCCTACAAGTTTATAGATTATGAAAGGGGGTGCTTTTAGGAAGCAAGGTCTATTAGTAGCCGATGAGTGGTGAAAGTTGTATGATGAGTGGTTAGGCCACTGATGGATGTGATAGAGGCTCTAAAGCCGGTAATCGAGAATTGCAAGTATGGTATGTGGATGTTTAGAAGAGGTTTATGTAACGACCCAAAATTTTGTATCAAATAAATTATATAACAATATGATAAATGAGGATAAATCATTTAAAATATGTGGGAAGTGGTTTCGTGTAAATCGGATGACGTTTGATATGTGTATTCCCTTGTTAAAGTCGAAACGGGTCAAGATTGGGTAAAACACCAAGTTGGAAAAGTGCATTTTTGTTCCAGCATATTTTAGAGATCTCTAATCCGAGGATTAGCATCGCGAGTATTGATGGCCAAAGGTGCATTTTCAAGCAGAAAAGTTTAGAGATCTCTAATCCTGATTTTAGCATTAGCGAGTTCGGGCACCCGCGTATTTTAGCAACGCGAATTTCAGGATTAGCATTGCTAATTTGTGCAGGAAGTATAAAAAGAGGGTTTTAGCTAGGGTTTTCTCATTTCAAAACCCACTTGAGCTTGGAGCCGTTTTTGGAGGAGAAAGAGGAGTTTTTGGTGATTTCTTGCTCAAATCTTCACCATATTGAAGGATTTAAGCATCAAGGGTAAGAATTCTTGCTTATTTCACTTAGTTACCTTCATTTTGAGCTTGGTATGGGTAACAATGGTGGTATGGGGAACCAACCATGTCATCTTTGGGGAAGATGACTAAACATGGGTGTAGAACACTCATTCTAAGCTTGTAATCGATGTGTACAAGTTGGATTTGGGTTTATTGATGGAAATCTTGAACTAGGGTTTGAGATTCCACCAAGTTGGATGAACTTGGTGGTTAGGAATGTTAATATGGATTGATTAGTGATTAGTTATGGATAATAACTAGTTATTGTGATGGTATTGATGGTAGGTCAAGAAGACCTAAAGTTTGGTGACATCTCATAAGTTGGAGAGCAAGGATTCGTGTTGTTAGACACGATTTGGAATTAGCTTGGCTAAGGTGAGTACATGAGACTTTTACTGAGTACATAGCAAATGATTTTGAAAAACTGTGATGTTTTAAGAGTCTTTATTAATAAACGTTTTTAATAAAGATATGATTGATATGATGAGAAAATGCTAGAATAGACCATTTAAGTATGTCTAGATGACTAATGATTTTTGAAAGAGATTATGATAATGAAAAGTAATTAATAATTCTTTATTAATATGATGTTTGACTAGAATAATGATTATGAAAGTATGGTATTTGACTTATTAATAATATGTATTAACAAAGCTCATAACAATGAGTTTGAGTATCAAGTATTGATTAGTATATTATACTAATAAAAGTAGTGATTGAATTGGTAGGAGAAATTAATATAAAGTGACTAGAAATAGATTTGTATTCTAGTCAAAGAGAAGTTAAAGTATATGAATTTTTATAAATGATAAACACGTTTTATTTAATAAAGGACTTGGTAAAGTCAATATTGGAATTGAATAAGAAATGAGAATAATATGACAATTAGAATAGATGTATTCTAATTTATGTTGAGTATGTATTATTGGGGCATAGACCCGTATTTGATGATTTCATTATGTGTTGAGAAAAGGATCCGGATCATAGTTAACCCACATAGTTGGGGGAGTTAGTGACACCTACTTGGGGAGGTACCACCCTGCGCAAGAGTAGACTGTCGAGAAATAGTTAACCCGGAAATCGGGGGAGAAATAGTTAACCCGGAAATCGGAGGAGAAATAGTTAACCCGGAAATCGGGGGAGAAATAGTTAACCCGGAAACGGGGGAGTTTTCAGTTAACCCGGAAACGGGGGAGTTTACCTAGTTAACCCACATCGGGGGAGTTTGCTACGGAGAGGTCCGTAGCGTATGTGATAAAGATTTAGTAAGCTATGGATAGCTTACAAGTATGTGACTACGTGATGGGTAAGCTTACGGTTAGCTTACTAGTAAATACGAATAAGCGGTAAGAATATAAGATAATAATTAATAAGTAATTAAAGAAAAGAAATGAATAGTAATGACTTTTATTATATTTGAGAATGGGTCGAAAACCCATGTACCTCACGAGACTATTTTGTCTCACGTACTACTTTGTTTTTGGCTATGTACTCAGGTTCGAGATCGATGGATTAGAGGGTCGCGATAGAAGTGGCCTAGTGTTGATTAGCTCGGGAGCTCGTAGGTAGATCCCGTTTATCCTATGGTTATGATATTATTTCTGTAACACCGGATTTAATTACTCTGATAATCTTTTCAAAGGTTTTTGGTTAAACCGTATTTTTGGGATATTGGACTTCGTAATATTTTTATTAAAAATATGATTTAAAAGGTGTTTTGAAAATTGAGGTGTTACAACTTGGTATCAGAGCTATAGTTTAAGTGAATTAGGTAGGTTTGACCTCCCTAGTCTTAAGCTATGCTAAGTAGGACCATATGTTTCCATAGGATGTCCATGATTAGTCTTTTGAGACCGTAAAGTATAAAGTATAATAGGGTTGATCCCTAAGGGAAATGTCATGTTTTGATCTTTATGGGTTGTATTCGACTGTTGAGTCGAGTGTTCGAATATTGGTTGTTGGATATATTGGTATAACAAAAAGGTGAACACGAGAAGAGGATGAGCTCCTCTAATTCAAGAAGAGAAATTATAATTAAGTTTCGTCATGTCGCGGTGATGATGGAGAGGGTTCCGGTTTAGATATAACCCGACCCCGTTAATTTGGGAATTATCCGGAATATGTTTAATCAGATGAAAGAAGTAGTGAATAAAGATGTGATTCTGAATTGGAAGAAATGGAAGGATGTCCATTCGTGACATTCATGGGTTGTAAGCCGATGCGTATTTGGGAAGTTCCGAGCCGAAGGTGACGGTTCGGTGGATTCGTGAAATGGAGCAAGTGCTAGAGAGTAGTAAGTGCATGAAGGATGATATGATGACCCTTGCATCCCGATTATAGATGGACGAGACGTCGTTGTGGAAGAATGTGATGTATGAAAGTTTGGAAAGAGAATATGGTACTAGATGTCGTGGAAGGAGTTCTCGAGTAGATTGTTAAAGAAGTTTTGTCCCGAAAGTGTATAAAAAAAAGGGCTTTAAGAGAAGTTAATGCTAGAGATGTGGAGAAGGTGGTTCAACGAAGGGTCACTGAATCGTCATCAAGTGGAGAAAAGAGGAAGTTTGATGGTAGCTTGTAGTCAACAAAGGAAGAAAATCTCGTTCAAAGTTCGTCAAATCATGTTGATGTGAAAGGTGCAAAAGTGTGGTAAGTTTCCTCAATTATAAAATTGATGGTATGAGGTTCGTGGTTTATTAGTTAATTGTCGCACAATTTGGTGCTTAAATGAAATGGTATGTATAAGTATAGGTAAGTCGTTTGGTGTGGAACTGTACTCGGGGAACGGTTTCCCCGGTTTGTTATGTGTAAAGGTATGATATACCTGGGTGAGTTGGCGATTGGTATGTCGCGGATAGTTAGGATATTAAAAGATATTTGATCCGGGAATAGTAAATGATGTCAATGAAAGGATGGTAGTACGCGGAAGTACTAAGACTTAGTGAGAATGGTATATATGGATGGGAAACCATATAAGAAAAATGTTCAAAAGTAAAATTGTAGCATTCTGCGGGAATGATGATGGTGATGTGCTATCATCATATGATAATGGTAAAGAAAACAATGGTTAAAGATAAAGTGAGGTCTTAAAAAACTCTTAAATAGAAAATATGTGGAAAAGAGTAAGCGTCGGGAACGCCAAATTTAATCGAAAATAGTTGAGTAACAGTTGACAATTAGTCATGACAAAAATTTGTATCATGGATGATGGATTCGATGCTAAGGGTAAAAGGATAATTAATGGAAAAATGTCCTAGAAATGGTATGCTAAGTCAAGGGTAACAATTAATTATTGGAAAAAGGACATTTGAAAAAGTGTGATAGCTTATGTTTGGTTGTGGATCGGAGTCAATTGGTTGACTTGAGTTGACCGGGTGATTCGGTAAAATATGGATAATGGAATGAAATGGTGGTTACCTAAGTAGTGAAAGAAAGATTGGAAATTTAATAATGAGAAAATGAATCGACTAAAGACGATTGATAAATGAATAGATTGGTGGAAAGGACTAGATATGATTATGTGTATACCATACGGTATAAAGGTATAAGTGGGAGTAATGGTCTATGAAAGACATATGATTTTAGGAAGGTAATATTATGTGAAAAGTGGGGAACTGTAAATCGAATAAAGAATGTGATTAGTTATGAAAGAAAATGATAGCATGATGCTAAGTGAATGATGCATACATGAATTGTATGCAAGATAGAATGGTATTGTATGGATTTCGTTAGATCGGAGGCTTTCCGATTAATGAGATTGTATGAGTCACTTTGGATTGGAGGTTTTCCGATCATTGTGACAGTTTGGATCTTGATGGGTTGGAGGCTTTCCGATCATCTCGATGTGATAGTTAAAGTATGATAAGATGTGTCAGTAATGTGATGTATGTAACTGACATATGTAGAGCCGTGTGAATAATTATTGCTATAAGTAAGTGGAAAATGAGGACTTGGGTTAAAAACACGGGTCGTGTTTAAGTATAAGTATGTGTAGGAGGTAGAGGTGCACAAAATAACCGAAACCGAAACCGAAACCGGTATCCGAACCGCAACCGAAACCGGTCAAAACCGGTTTTGACCATAACCGTTTCGGTTATTGAATAACCGATCGGTTAGTAACCGGTTGGGGGTTTTATGGTTCGAACCGGTTAGTAACCGGTTAACCGAACCGGTTTTGACTCGAAACCGACCGCAAATTTGGTCAACACACCGGTTTTGACCGGTTAACCGGTTTGTAACCGAAACCGAACCGGTTACAATACCCCTTACACCGGTTAGAGTTTTCGAGTCCCCAAAGAAACCGGTTAACCGAAAACCGGTTATTACGAGCGTTGACCAAAACCGGTTACGGTCAAAACCGAAACCGGTTTTTGGCCTAACCGGTTTTTGTGCATCTCTAGTAGGAGGTGCCTACAAGTTCGTAGTTTATGAAAAATGGATGCTTATAGGGAGCAAAGTTTGCTAGTAGCCGATGAGAGGTGAAAGATGTATTATGGGTGGTTAGGCCACAATTGGATATGATTAGGGCTCTAAAGCCGATAATCAGGAATTTCAAGTATGGTATGAGGATGTTTGAAGGAAATTATAAATAGCATAAGTACTCGAATGAAAGTTAAAAAGTAATAGAGATCGTATGCTTTAGATGGAAATTGTGAATCGATTGTGGAAATAGAAATCAAGGAAAAGAGAAACAATTGAGAAAGGAGGTATAGAAATTGGAATCGGGAATGAAAAATTTGGGAAGTGATGTCTCACTAGTAAAGGATATGTGAATTTTGCAAAGTAAGTTTGACTTTATTCATAAGTCAAGGTTGATCAACTTGTGGATTGTTGACTTCGGGCAAAATTGAGTTTTGACTTTCGCTTTGAATGGCTAGCCAATGATAAGATCTTAATGTATCACTTATATGTGTATGATAGTGGTTAATTAATTAATGGAAATAATTATAGTCGGAGGGTGCGACTTTGAGCGTTGGGTGTTTCGGGTTGAATTTGGAAATCGAGTATGACTTTTGATGAATCATGAATGTAGGGTCGATTGTAAAGGAAATGATGATTAATGGAGCCCTTAGCGAGAAAGGAAATTGTCAAAGTATGGTTGATTTTGTGCTTAAGTCAAAGATTGGACAATGTTGACAACTTGGTCAAAGCTAGGCGTTGACTATCGTTTTGATTAAAGTGCTAATAGTAATGGTTGGGTCATATCGATCCTAAGTGGATAAAAGTATTGGTTAAATAATTGAAAGTGTTATGGTTAAATTGTGCAAATTTGACCCGTTCGGGTATTATGAACTCAAGTTTAATTTTTTTGACCCGTTTGGGTATAACGGGGTCAATTAGGCGTTTAAATGCATAAGTATTATTGAATCATAATTTGAAACGGAATGGGGATTGGAAATCCTTGAGTTGATTCCGAGGACGGAATCCTATTAAGGGGTGGATAGTTGTAACGACCCAAAATTTTGTATCAAATAAATTATATAAAAATATGATAAATGAGGATAAATCATTTAAAATATGTGGGAAGTGGTTTCGTGTAAATCGGATGACGTTTGATATGTGTATTCCCTTGTTAAAGTCGAAACGGGTCAAGATTGGGTAAAACACCAAGTTGGAAAAGTGCATTTTTGTTCCAGCATATTTTAGAGATCTCTATTCCGAGGATTAGCATCGCGAGTATTGATGGCCAAAGGTGCATTTTCAAGCAGCAAAGTTTAGAGATCTCTAATCCTGATTTTAGCATTAGCGAGTTCGGGCACCCGCGTATTTTAGCAACGCGAATTTCAGGATTAGCATTGCTAATTTGTGCAGGAAGTATAAAAAGAGGGTTTTAGCTAGGGTTTTCTCATTTCAAAACCCACTTGAGCTTGGAGCCGTTTTTGGAGGAGAAAGAGGAGTTTTTGGTGATTTCTTGCTCAAATCTTCACCATATTGAAGGATTTAAGCATCAAGGGTAAGAATTCTTGCTTATTTCACTTAGTTACCTTCATTTTGAGCTTGGTATGGGTAACAATGGTGGTATGGGGAACCAACCATGTCATCTTTGGGGAAGATGACTAAACATGGGTGTAGAACACTCATTCTAAGCTTGTAATCGATGTGTACAAGTTGGATTTGGGTTTATTGATGGAAATCTTGAACTAGGGTTTGAGATTCCACCAAGTTGGATGAACTTGGTGGTTAGGAATGTTAATATGGATTGATTAATGATTAGTTATGGATAATAACTAGTTATTGTGATGGTATTGATGGTAGGTCAAGAAGACCTAAAGTTTGGTGACATCTCACAAGTTGGAGAGCAAGGATTCGTGTTGTTAGACACGATTTGGAATTAGCTTGGCTAAGGTGAGTACATGAGACTTTTACTGAGTACATAGCAAATGATTTTGAAAAACTGTGATGTTTTAAGAGTCTTTATTAATAAACGTTTTTAATAAAGATATGATTGATATGATGAGAAAATGCTAGAATAGACCATTTAAGTATGTCTAGATGACTAATGATTTTTGAAAGAGATTATGATAATGAAAAGTAATTAATAATTCTTTATTAATATGATGTTTGACTAGAGTAATGATTATGAAAGTATGGTATTTGACTTATTAATAATATGTATTAACAAAGCTCATAACAATGAGTTTGAGTATCAAGTATTGATTAGTATATTATACTAATAAAAGTAGTGATTGAATTGGTAGGAGAAATTAATATAAAGTGACTAGAAATAGATTTGTATTCTAGTCAAAGAGAAGTTAAAGTATATGAATTTTTATAAATGATAAACACGTTTTATTTAATAAAGGACTTGGTAAAGTCAATATTGGAATTGAATAAGAAATGAGAATAATATGACAATTAGAATAGATGTATTCTAATTTATGTTGAGTATGTATTATTGGGGCATAGACCCGTATTTGATGATTTCATTATGTGTTGAGAAAAGGATCCGGATCATAGTTAACCCACATAGTTGGGGGAGTTAGTGACACCTACTTGGGGAGGTACCACCCTGCGCAAGAGTAGACTGTCGAGAAATAGTTAACCCGGAAATCGGGGGAGAAATAGTTAACCCGGAAATCGGGGGAGAAATAGTTAACCCGGAAACGGGGGAGTTTTCAGTTAACCCGGAAACGGGGGAGTTTACCTAGTTAACCCACATCGGGGGAGTTTGCTACGGAGAGGTCCGTAGCGTATGTGATAAAGATTTAGTAAGCTATGGATAGCTTACAAGTATGTGACTACGTGATGGGTAAGCTTACGGTTAGCTTACTAGTAAATACGAATAAGCGGTAAGAATATAAGATAATAATTAATAAGTGATTAAAGAAAAGAAATGAATAGTAATAACTTTTATTATATTTGAGAATGGGTCGAAAACCCATGTACCTCACGAGACTATTTTGTCTCACGTACTACTTTGTTTTTGGCTATGTACTCAGGTTCGAGATCGATGGATTAGAGGGTCGCGATAGAAGTGGCCTAGTGTTGATTAGCTCAGGAGCTCATAGGTAGATCCCGTTTATCCTATGGTTATGATATTATTTCTGTAACACCGGATTTAATTACTCTGATAATCTTTTCAAAGGTTTTTGGTTAAACCGTATTTTTGGGATATTGGACTTCGTAATATTTTTATTAAAAATATGATTTAAAAGGTGTTTTGAAAATTGAGGTGTTACAGTTTAAATGGTGTAAGTACTTGAATGACAGTTTAGAAGGGTAATAGAGATTGGTATTGCTTTAAATTGAAATTGTTAATCGATTGTGGAAATTGAAATCGAGGAAAAGAGGAAACAATTGAGAAATGAAAGATATATATTGGAATCGATAATGAAAAGTTGAGTAGTGATGTCTCAATAGTAACGGATATGTGAATTTTGCAAAGTGAGTTTGACTTTATTCATAAGTCAAGGTTGGTCAACTAGTGGATTGTTGACTTGGGTCAAAATTGGGTTTTGACCTTCGCTTAGTATGATTAGGCGGGGATAAGAACATAATGTATCGCCCACATGTATATGTTAATGGTTAATTGATTAACGAAAATAATTATAGTGTGTGACTTTGACCATTGTGTGTTCAAGTTGAATTTGGGAATTGAGCATATGATTGTTGATGAATCATGAATGCAAGGTCGATTGTAAAGGGAAAAAGGATAATTAATGGAACTTTTAGTGAGAAAGGAAATTGTCGAAGTATAGTTGACTTTGTGCTTAAGTCAAAGGTTGACAAATTTGGGATATGGCGACTTGGTCAAAGCTAGGCATTGACTTTCGTTTTGATTGATTTAATAATAGTAATGATTGGGTCATATCGTTCCTTTGTTGATAAAAGGATTTAGTTAAATGATAGGAAGTGTTATAGTTGAGTTATGGAACTTTGACCCGTTTGGGGTATTAAGGGCTTAAAGACGGATTTTGACCCGTTTGGGTATAACGGTGTTAAGTGACTTTAAATGTATAATTATTATTGGATCATGATTTCAAAAGGTTGATGGTAATAGATATAAGAGGATGGAAGCGGAATGAGGATTGGAAGTCCTTGAGTTTTGGGTCCGAAGACGGAATCCTTTTTAAGGGTTAGATAGTTGTAACGACCCAAATTTTTGAATCAAATAAATTATGGAAAAAATATGATAAATAAGGATAAATCGTATAAAAAACGTGGGATTTTGTTTCGTGTCAATCGGACATCGTTTGCTATGTGAAATCCCTTGTTTAAGCTGAAACAAAGATTGCTGGAAAAGTTCACGCCCGAGTTCACGGCGGGAACTAGTTCAGGACTGAGTTCACGGCGCGAACTTTAGTTCACGACCGTGAACTACCGACAGAGATTTTTTGGGTTCTGACGCGGGAAGTTCACGGCACGAACTTTTGCTAAAGCTGAATAAAAGCGGGATTTCAGCCATTTTGTGCATTTTAAAACCTAGAACTCCTCTCTACAAGTGAGTATACGTTTTTGAGTGGAAAAGGTCGTTTGGAGCTGATTTTGGACTCCAAATCACGTGATTCTTCTTCCATTGTTGAATATTAAGGTAAATCTCTTCTTTCTCAACCCCTAGATGTGAAATTTGGGGAATTTGGTTGTGTTATTATTAACCCTAGCTTGATGAACTACTTCAAATGGTTAAATAAAGCTAGTTAACTTAGATCTATAGTATTTCACCATGGGAAATGGATTGTGACTTGGATCTATGGTGGTTTTGAGTTTTATAAAAATTAGGGTTTTGTAAAATTTAGGGAAAATGATGCTAGTAGTTAACTAGTGGTAAAATATGTGGTAAATGGTGATGTTTGATGTTAAACCTTGTATGGTTTCATGATTAGGGCATTTGTTGAAAGACTTGGATTCTACAAGTCTTGAGAAGTGAAGATTTTGTTCAAAGAAGCACAAGAGGATTAAGTTTGGCTAAGGTGAGTACATGTGAACTTTAAAACTGAGTACATAGCGGTAAAGAAATATTTTCATAATTTGTGATTACTAATGTTTAAACTAGTTGTTTATTGTTATTATTAAATAGTTGGATTAATTGTGTGAATACTACTTGAGGTTAGTATATGGATAGTTTGCATGATGGCCTTACAACATTATTGATAAGATGTGACATATAGTTACATATAATAGTTATGACGGGTAGATTGAAATAGGACAGGTACGTGATAGATTCGGAGGCATTCTGGATTATCACGGTATCTTTAAACTGGTGGATTGGAGGCATTCCGATCACCCAACAAGATGTTGGATCTTACTGAATTGGAGGCATTCTGATTAGTAAGATAAGATGGGTCACCTTGCTTGGACAAGGTGATAAAGGGGGTTCTACTGAATCGAAGGCATTCTGGTTAGTAGGACAAAAAAAATGGGGTCTCGTTGGATTGGAGGCATTCCGAACAACTTGACGGGTCGAATAGGCTATGAATGAATGTGATAGGATTACCGAGGAGGTGATCGATGTATATGAATGTGTTAGGGTTACCGCGGAGGTAACTAAAGTATATAAATATATATCTATATATATTTAATATGTGTGATTATTTATATATTAATGTCGGATCTAAAACCCATGGAGCTAAGGATTAGGTGCGTTTCTAGTGAAGGCGCACGGGTTTAGTAGAGATAGCAAGGTGGATTTACGTTTGGCTTTGGTTATGATATATTTTGTAACACCACTAGTGATTTTTATTATATGCCAAAGGTTTTTGGAAATCCATATTTTGGGACAATACGTTAAATGTTTGAAAAAGGAAAGGATTTTACGGAAATATTTTGTATTAAAAATTTGAGGTGTTACAGATACACTTCCAAAACTTACCTTATTTAGCAAAAAATGGGACTCATTCTCCACTAACTATCTACTTTAATAAAGTAAAATTACTCTTTTACCCTTACTTTTACTTTTAAACATCATTAATTTCACTAAATCCAAAAGAAGTGGGACTCATTATCCACTAATTATCCACTTTAATATATTTTAAATCACTTTTCAATGTTTTGCCTAAAAAACCGCAACTTTTCAAGTTTATCACCTATTTTGATACGGAGGTAGTATTACTTACTAATAATAAGAAAGAGTTAAGCGTCTCCAAGGCTTATAAAAAGAAGCTTCTTTTGGTCTATATTTTCAAAGAGAGAGGTAGAAGTGAGAAAGAAAGACTTTCAGTAAAGCTAAATGGATATCATTGCTGAAAAACTCATGTCAGGATCGATTAACTATAAAAAAGTTAATAAACACCTTAGATCTAATTGATTATAGAAGTTGCAGCGGATCAACACTATATCAATATATTAAGAACAATGAACTGTAAATAATAAACGAAAATATTAAGAACACAGTTTCACAAAAAGCTTCAATGTATATTATCAAGTTAACAATACACACGTACGTTTACAATTCGTAAGGAACTATTTATAATCGTCCTTGAAGCTAAACTATTTACCCTAGTTATTCTAGGACTTGATTTACATTCGAATTCTATAGATATACATTGATTTACATGCTATAACTATCTCTACGAAGATCTCGGACTCGATATGTTCCATATAAGCTCATCAGTAGTATTCTGCAATCACCAGTAGTAAATAAGTAACGTCAGTAGTAACTTTGGTGACCAGCAGTAAGTCCAGATCCATCGTCAGTAGTAACTACTATTGATCAGTAGTATCTTCAATAAGCCTTGATCAGTAGTAACTAAGTTATAGTCTTTCACCAGTATCAACTTCATCAGTAATAAGTTTCTGCCCTATCAGTACTAAGTATCATCAGTACTAACTGCAGCATCAGTATCAAGTTGATCTGTGATTTTGTCCTAACAACTCACAACAATTCAGACTGAAATCTGTTAAGTGGAACATCAGAAGGACCAATGAACAAAAAGTTAGTTTGACTCGTTCACTCGTTTGAGCTGGAGATGTGTCTGGGAGAGTCGAGCTTAAACGAGTGAGGTTTGTTCAAATTTATGTTATACTTTCAATTTGTTTGTTCTCACAACTTGGACTTGTAAAAATCACATGAAAGTTTGATTAGTTCAGTTAGTTCCTCCACAAATACCCTTTTAAATTCCTTAATGTATGTATCTCTAATTCTCCAATATCCTTATGTGCTATATAATTTAGTTCTATAGACTAGGATATGGCAACATTTTTAACATAAACTAAGAGCAATTAGAGAGTATTGTTTTAGAATTGTTAACTTCAATAAAAATGCCTATGAAAAAAGAGATTACGACCGAAGATAATTTTATGAGGTGTGATTTGTACACTATACTTTTTACTTTATACATTATATTGTATAAGTTTTAAAGCAAACTGGACAATTGTACTAAACAATAATTATAATGATTGAAGTAAAAATTGTGGTAAAGAAACAAGTTTCAACGCACAAGTGACATGTACTACTTGTGTATTACAAGGTTTAAGGAGTGTGCAAGTACAACGTGTGTAGTACAATATGTATGTGTGCTATAGTGAGTTTAGGCCCACAAAGCTCAGAAGATAAAAAGGCAGAAAATTTGTGCAAAGTTTTGGAGAATACACATAGTCATAGATGCAAGTATGCAAAAGGTAGCATCGATTCGCAACCGTCAAGAGACGAAAAAACACAATGAAATTTGATTCGTGTTTGAGGTATATTTCGTAGTTATCACTTTTACCATCTTATTTTTAAGATTTTTATTGTGTATGTGTGCATATCTTACAAATTATTTGGGTAAATTTGCGTATAATTATCAATATTGTTGTAAAAATGTTAAAAACACGTACAATGTTTTTTGAACAACAAACACGCATTCATCTACACTACACTTTAAATACATATTTTGTTTTTAATGAGATTGAAACCCTTTTAAGATATGATATGCTTAGGATAGTTATGATCTTAATGAACCAAACAATGAAATCCTAAAATTATTAAAGTCTTTCAAGATTATACCACAAGTTTTATCTCACACGCCACAAAATACAAAATTTGCATTTAATTATACGACTATATTAACTAATAGTTGTGGTGAGTACATTAGTAGTGTAAAAATCGTCTTCAATTTCTATTTGTTAACCATGCCACGTCAATGGATAACATTACACCCTGACCAGTCAAATCAATCCAAATATTTGTCTACTCATATTACGTTATCTATTCACTTTCATCTTAAACCACACAAAAACCATCCAAAACAACGACTATAAGTTTATAACCAAAAATCCATACTCACTGTCCATCAAACGCAAAACCCAACAAAAATGGCAACTATAACCTCTTCCGCCGTGGCCATCCCCTCATTCACCGGACTCAAGTTCACCGTAACCACCACCTCAAGAATCAGCACCACCACCGTAAAGGCCGCCGCCACCACCACCCCAAAACTATCAATCAAATCTTCACTCAAAGAAGCCGGAATCGCAACCGTGGCCTTTGCCGCCAGCACATTGCTAGCAAGCAACGCTCTTGCTTTTGAAGTCTTGCTCGGAGACGAAAACGCCGGTTTGAACTTTGTACCAAATACTCTCACTGTTCCCGCCGGCGAGACGATCGTGTTCAAGAACTTTTCGGCGTTCCCACATAACGTGGTGTTTGACGAAGACGAGATTCCAGCGGGTGTTGATGCGTCTAAGATCTCGATGGACGAACAGGATTTGTTGAATGGACCGGGTGACACGTACAAGGTGACGTTGACCGAGAAAGGGACTTACCGTTTCTACTGTTCTCCCCACCAAGGAGCTGGTATGGTTGGCACCGTTACAGTCAACTAAATTTGTTTTCTTATTATAACAGATTTTGCTATATATTATGTAATCTAGTTTATTATATGCCAGTCTATCTTTGTCCATTTTAATCCATTAATTATCTAACCCCTTTGACCGTGCCATTTCTCTTAATTCGTAAAATGAAAATACCTTACGGTCATCTAACACATTAATGTTTACATATGGCAATGCATATGAGCACAAACTAAAAAATTTCACACAAAACAGGATTACAAAGAGTTCCATTTCCAGCCACTTCAATTCAATGAAACACGTTCAAGAAACAGTGTACAATACCGAATCTACGAGTTCACCAACACGAAAAAAACCCCGACACTAACATGAATATTCACCTCAACTCAACTCAATTCCAATGATTTTAGTTCATGAAAAAGCTAACAAAAACAATGAACAAACTCATTGAACACATGTATACCCGTCACGTATGTACTCAAATATTAACAAAAGAATTATGTGGTTAAAGCATTAGGGAGTGTGGAAGGACTACCGAGCACCTTACCACCAACATCAGGGAAATACTCGTGTCCAGGTAAAGAGTTGACTTTTGCATCAGCGTTGACTTTTATTGGGTACTTTAAAAGATGACCTTGTAAAGGAGTGTACTCATCATTAGTGAAATTCTCCCAATTATCTTCTGCAAGTTTGTTAATGTTGTGCACACATGTTAAGCTTTCCGGTTCCTTAAAGTAGTCTTCCAGTTTTCCCGTATGTTCTGCCCATAGCGACATTCTGTACCCATACACCTGAAAAAAACTCAAAATGTCAAAATTGAAAAAGTCAAAATTGATTTTAGTCAACTTCATGTAAAAGGACTAACTTGGCCATGGGGATGGTGGTTCTTGTGGGCCCATGTATGATGCGGCTGATAAGCACCCATAGCTATTTCAGTATCTCTAGAACCAGCCATTGACCGTTGATTAATATTTGCTGACCCCAATATCACATACTCATCATCTACTATCATCCCTTTAGCATGTACATATATCATAAATCTTCCGTGCTTTTGAGATGCCGAAACCTACAAATATATATATATTTAAAAATAAATAAATCTTTTTTATTTTCAAGAAAGAGTAAATTACACCAATGGTCCTTAAAGTATGTACTAAATTTCACCAATGGTCCTTTAGTTTAAATAATTACACTAGTAGTCCTTATTTTTTAAAGTTTTTGCACCGATGGTCCTTTTGACTAACGAGTGTTATATTGTTCTTTTAAATCAAGGGTATTTTCATCATTTACCATTTTACTTCTTACTAAAAAGAGTAAATTACACCAATGGACCTGAAGGTATGTACCAAATTTCACCTATAGTCCTTTAGTGTAAAAAAGTACACTGGTACTCCTTATTTTTTTAAAGGAAAAAGACTTTTTAATTTTTGTAAGAAGCAAAATGGTAAATCACGAAAATACCCTCAATTTAATAGAAGAATTTAACAGTCATTAGTCAAAAGGACTATCGGTGCAAAACCTTTAAAAAATAAAGATTACTAGTGTAATTGTTTAAAATTAAAGGACTATTGGTGAAATTTGGTACATACCTTAAGGACATTTGGTGTAATTTACTCTTTTTTGTAAGAAGTAAAATGGTAAATGACGAATATACCCTTGATTTGACAGAAGAATTTAACACTCGTTAGTCAAAAGGACCATCGGTGCAAAACCTTTCAAAAATAAGGACTTACAGTGTAATTTTTTAAACTAAAGGACTATTGGTGAAATTTGGTACGTAGTTTAAGGACCATTTGTGTAATTTACTCTTCAAGAAATTCAAAAACTTAAAAGAAAAAGTAGTATAATTACCGAACCGCCATTAGTAGAAGTTTGGCTGTTGGAATTTGACACGTGTTCATCACACTGTTCACGGTTACCAAGGCAGTAGAAATTTAAGTAGTCTTGCGGGTGTGCGTTTTCCACCTTTGAATTTTTTAGCTCTCTACCAATTACTTCATACATCATTTGCATAGTTTGTGTCTGAAGAAATTCATTATTTAAAAAGGTTAATAATACGAGGGTTATATACGTCATTTTACACAAACTTAAGGGACTAAAAATGGAAAAGTGGAGTTACCTGCCAAAACAGAATTCCTTGAACAGATGCAGAAGTAGGGACGCCTTCAGGCCACATTGGAATAACGATATAAACTGAAAATCTCTCGTTTGCTCTTATTTTACTAGCAATCTTTAATGCTAGTTCCACAGGGATTAAATGATCAGCACCTATTTATATAAACAAATAATGATTTACAATTACATTATAAATAAGGATAATTTCTTTTATATCCTTGTAAAACTTATACTTAATTGTTTCTATATCCTTATCCTATTCATAAATTATTTATATACCGTTCTAAACTTTGTAATTGCCTCCATATCCTTCTAAATCTTTAAAACTCTCTTTTATGTCCAAAAACCTATTTTAATATTTATTAAATCATTATAATATTAATAATTATTAAATATGTATGCAATATATATGTTGATTATGTATTAGAAATCATGTTTATTTGCCTGTATTATTGATATTATCATGATTTAATAAATAATAAAATAGGTTTTTGGACATAAAAAGAGTTTTAAAGGTTTCGAATGATATGAAGGTAATTATAAAGTTTACAAGGATATAAAGATAATTTATGAATTTGAAAAGGATATAAAAACAATTTATGAATTTTACAGGATATAAAAAGAAATTATCCCTTATAAATAAATTGGTTAAAAGTATGTGACTGAAAAGGTCAAAGTGGTCAAACCTGCATCTTTATAGGAATCCCATGCGTAGGAAGAACCGAGAAAATACTGGTTCTCAATATAAATGAAGTTTTTGGCAGATCTTATGGCTTGAATATATGCTTTCTGGATGCTTCTATCAATCAGCAGATCTTTTGCACAAATTAGATTCTGCAATAAATTAATATACACTCAATTTTAGCAACTTGAACTCATTAGAAAATAATTTATTCAATAATTAAAACAAACCTGAGACTCTGCAAACCGAACATCTTTCGGAAATCCTTTTAGAGAACCAGAATCAATAGACCGAAAAACCTGTAAATATTAAAACACCGAATAAATAAAAAGTTAGTACTACAGACTTGAAAATAACTCTACACTTTCTTGTCTACTTTTTAAATTTTTATTTTTTTATACTAAATGGAGTAATTATGATTTTAAAGATAAGGTTATTACAATAAAAATCTAAATATTTGAACAATTTGACAAGAAATGTCATAAAATAGCAATATACTTTAGCTGGTGATCCACTTTGGTAACTACAAGTTTTTAGCCGGCCTAATTTGGTAATTATTAAAAGAGACAAAAAAATATTTTATCACCAAAATAGGTCACCTAAAAACTCGAAATTACCAAAATAGACCTTAAAAAGTTGTTATTACCAAAATGGACCACACCTAAAGTATATTGCTATACTATGAGATTTGCCCTATATGTTAAATTAACCGAAACCAATCCTTTAGCTATTTTTTAGTTTGACCCATTTGAGATAACACACAACCCAAACAACCCATTCATAAGAGGAGGTGATTTGTACAGAACAATTTTTATCCATACAGAGCAATTTCATGCCAAATGACAATTATGTCGTTCCTTTCCTTTTACCACATTTTGCATATTACCCCTCCCACAAAGGATATAATTGTCCTTTAATATGAAGTTGCTATTTATGGATAAAAATTGCTTTGAAATTGTTATGTATGGATAAAAATTGCTCTGTACGAATCAGCTCCTATTCATAAGTAAACGGGCTGAAAAACAACAAACCTGAACATGCCAGTTTTCAGGATCTCCTTCTTTACAAACCCACAATTTAGGAGAATCATTTGGAAGAGTTGCATTAGGGCTAAGTATCCAAGAAATACGTTCTATTTTAATCAATGAATCATCATGCCAATGAGATATTTTCTTAAAACGCCTTCCAAATTCAGACCATTTTGTAGCTTTTTTCCATCTTTGTTCAAAGTTTTTTAACACATCATATGCAGCAGGACCATCAATTTTGCAATGTAGATCATGCCATGGTTGTCTTGGACCTTTTGTACCTGCCTATTTCCGATAATTTAAAATAAAAATAAAACACACTCCAAAAACACCAAATTAACATTTAAAAAGGGTGAATTTTTTTAGTTCCGTTTTGGTAATTACAAGTTTTTAGCCGGTCCGTTTTGGTAATTAAAGTTTTTTTATCCGTATTTACTACTTCCTCCGATTCAAAATAAGTGACACACTTGGGTTCTCACGGTTTTTGAGGCAAAAGATTATAATGATGATTAAATTAGATTAATTAGATGATTAGTGGGGATTGGGTCCCACACCTTTTGAATAAAGTGATGTTAATGATGTTTAAAAGTACAAAAGTAAGGGTAAGTGCGTCATTTCACTTTGTTAAAGTAGATAGTTAGTGGGTGTGAGTCCTACTATTTTTTGTCAAATAAGGTAATTTTTCAAAGTGTGTCACTTATTTTGAATCACCACAAAAAGGAAAGTGTGTCACTTATTTTGAATCGGAGGAAGTATTTAGTAACTAAAAGAAGTTATTATTGGCCCTATGTGGTTATTATTTATGTTTTCTATAGCTATAGTTATGAAAATAGGTCAGCTAAAAACTTGTAATAACCAAAACAGGCTTTAGAAACTTATAATTACCAAAACAGACCACTACCCAAAGTATATTGATTTTTGAGATTTCCCCTGTAAAAAATATGAATAAGATATACTAGTTCAAAAACCTACACTAAATGTTGGATTATGAAAATCTTTATCGAAGACAGTGTCGAGATCACGGAATAAACGATGTTCTGGTGTGTCATAACGTCCATCACAGAGGTCTAAACCACCAATAAAAGCAGATATTTTTCTGTTATTTCCATGAGCTTGTGTATCCAATATAACACATTTTTGATGATGTGTGTAAAGGGTCCCAACCACCTGTTATTTAATAAAAATGCATAATATAAGATCTAAAATCAGGAAATTAGTAATTAAAATTAGCAATCTATATAAGAAACATGCCTGTTGCTTGAAAAAGCTAAGCTTATTGCTTGCATATCGAGGTGATAACACACAGTGCACAGAAGAATGTTTGAAAAACTTCCGTGTTGCTTCATCATGAGTTTGCATAACTCCATCCTAAGAACAAAATCAGAACAGCCGAATCAAAATAGTAAAAGTCAGAAAGAATGAAGAAAAAACATGTTTCTAGTTTCTTTATAAAGATGGTAATTTTTTCAGATCATAAATGCTCACTTTTCCTGTTCAGTTTGCTTTATCCCAACCTACAATGGCCCACTAAAATGTTTAATCTGTAAATTCTTAAAAAGGAAATGTACTAATTAATTGTTGCAAGCATCTATTGAATCTTGTTATGTTCCAAACAGTTCACCAGCTATCTAATTATGGAATGCAATCATGCATATGAATAGACACCAAACTTTATGGGGAGGCCCACAACATTACTCTAATTATGTTATAATTTGTTCTTTATCCGCAGAAATGCAAACTAAATTGAACATAAATATCAATCAACAATTCTCAAATAAGCCGGATTTGTACCGTTTTGATGAAGAATTTGCTGTGTGAAGTTTTATCATCCCAAACCAGCAATAAAACCCTAACTCCTTCTTGTGATTTGTACTTCAACAGTTCCCCAAGAGTTAAATCCCAACCATTTGGCAGTGATTTGTTAGGTTCTCTAACCAGCTTCACCTTATCGTAGATTGACCACCCAACGATATACACCATATGATGAGCTTCTAAAATCGCATGACAAATATCTTCCCAACACCCTCTCTGCTTGAAGATTTTGCAATCTCCGTCCAATTCGATCTCCGGTAACTTCCCCTCTTGAACGTGAGCGTCCTGATACAGCGTCACATTCCCTCCGTGTCTCACCGGAAAATAGCTATCTTTCAGGCCAAATAACTCATCGGAATCGATCGAATTTGCTTTGTTCCGGTCATCGCAAGAGGTGAATTTGATTTTTAATCGAATTGCGGCGTTAGGTTTTGGCGGTTTACCACTCGGACCAATTATCGGGAACCATTCGTCGATTAACTCACCGGACATTACTCTCTCAGCAGAAATGGTAATGATGCCGATCAAATCGGCTCCGAAAACATCATTATCCTTCACCTGAAACTCCAGTTCCGACACCGGATGTGCGAGCGGCGTAATAAAATGCTCGTTCCAGATAGGATTTTGAGAGTTAGGTATCACGCGCGTTCGTGCGACGGTGGCTCCCCCAACGCTGACGGTGACGTAAGGATCACTGGTAATGATCTTACGACGGCGCTGAGATTTGGTTCTCTTTAATGAAGACGTTTTACAGGAATTGAAGATCGTGAAACAGCGGTGCATACGTTCAGATAACAAATCCATATTAGGTAAACATCGAGCTTCTGTTATGGTTAGATCGAGGTCGCCGTGAAGATAAACAAACGAACCGGAATCTGAATCTGAATTTGAACCACTGGTAGACATCGTAGGTGCACCACACTAGTATATATTGAATACTTATTCCAGAAAATATCAAAATCTACGTTTTGTGTTGAGTTGATTTCAGTAACTGCACTGACACTTTGTTAATTTTTTATTGGAAGAACCTATTGATCGCCGGAGATACAAGGACGGTACGACGGTGTTAGTGGTAGTGCCGTTTTAATCTCCGGCGAACGGCGTGGTATTATATTCAAATCGAGAAGACTGTGGCGGTGATAACAAGGATTTCCGAGTTGGTTGGGTTTGGCTACCAAAGTCGTAACTGTATAACACGTGGATGTCCGCATAAAGGCATGTTATGGGCATAAATTAATGTGCTATTTGTTAAATATAGTTTTAAATGGGTAATGTTTAAAAAATTTCTTATTTTTTATTCGATTTTATTGGATTATTTTTTGTATATTTTGAATTTTGATGTAAAATACTTCCTCCGATTCAAAATAAGTGCAACACTTTTCAAAAAGAGATGATTCAAAATAAGTGTAACACTTTCCTTATTTGGCATATTTTTATCTATAAAATTACTATTTTATCCATACTTAACTTTATTAAACATCATTAATTTCTCTTTCTTCAATAAAGACAAAAATTATGGTGGAACCCTTTTCACCAATTATCCCTTTAATTTATCATAATCTCCATTAAACTATTTTACTTCAAAATCCGTGAAAATGCAAATGTTGCACTTATTTTGAATCGGAGGAAGTATTATACTTTCACCGATTTAATATAAGTGACATACTTCTTTTTTTGGTGATTCGGAATAACTGATAGTCTGATAAACTCTTATAATTTATCTTATTTGGTAAAAAATAGTGATGCTCACACTCACTAATAATCTACTTTAATATAATGAAATAACACATTTAACCATATGTTTACTTTTAAACATCATTAATTTATTTTACTTAATAATTATGAGATTCATTTTCCACTAATCATTCAATTAATCTATTTTAACTTTTATTATAGTTTATAATCATTTGTCTCAAAACTCATAAAAATAACAACATATCCTTTATTTTAAATTGGAGGAAGTAATAAATTTAATTTAGATAGTTAGGTTTGGGTTTTTTTTTTAATAGGAAAATAGGGACAACAGATCAGAGATCTAATGGATCAAAGTACAAGAGATATCAATATAAACTTCGTCACACCACCCCAACCAGAGATCTAATGGATAGTTTTGATAAGATTTTAACATCATATGATATGATATAACTTATATTTTGTATTTAGTAACATGACACGCAAAGTGAACAAATGCTTAGAGATGCATTTATTTCAACAGATTTTAAAAATATTAATGTATTATTTAAATTAAAAGTATATTCCACGCATCAAAGTCAACTTACAACTATGAGTTGTTGACATTCTGTAAGTTTGTTAGGAAAGACATTTATTTGTAGACTTTTTTTGCTTTCTGAGATCATCAACCATAGCCACAAAAGCAAGATCAGGGAATTGAAAAGTTGTAATAAAAATAAGAAAAATAGATTATGTACCTAAACTTTACCTTAATATTAATCGGGATTAAGTCTTGTCATAAATATATATGATTATTAAGAATAGATTAAGATTCTCGGTTAAAAAAAAGAAAAATGAAAAATTGTGTACCACAATCCATATCATAAATATAGTATAATGATTATAAACAAGCAAAAATGTTTTTTTTGAACAGCAATAATAGAGGAAAAAAGTTTTGGCAAAATCATCATCCCCACCACGAAAATCCTAAAACTAAAATAAAAAGCTAGCAAGGGGCTAGCACCATGCAAAAATGTTAGGGGGTGTTTAGGAAAACTTATTTAGAAGTGCTTATGCTTATGAGCTTATAAGCTCATGAGCTTATTTAAGTTAACAAGCTTTTGTTAAATAAAGTGTTTGGATATGCTTATATAAGCTTATTATAAAATGACTAAAAAGGAGTTAGGGGGTGTTTGGGAAAGCTTATTTAAAAAGCTTATGCTTATTAGCTTATAAGCTTTTTAGCTTATTTAAGTTAATAAGCTTTTGTTAAATAAAATGTTTAGAACAGCTTATATAAATTAATTGTAAAATGACTAAAAATGACATTTTTAATAAGCTAATAAGCTTAATTGTTTGGTTTAGTTGTGCTTGTATAAAACATGTTTGATTGATGAAAGGAGGGGGCAAGGAGGTAAAAATCCTAAATAAGCTAATAATCCCCTCCAAAATGACTTATTTAAAACCCCCTAAATAAGCTTATAAGCATAAGCTTATAAGCTCAATCAAACACTAACTAATGCTTATTAAACTTAAATAAGTTTAAAAGCTCATAAGCCCTCCCAAACACCCCCTTAAACTAGGGTGGTAAACGTTTGTAAGGGTGAGCTAAGGTTATGGTGAAATGAGAGGGCAATGATGTAAAAATCTTAAATAAGCTTATAATTCCCTCCCAAATAGCTTATTTAAAACCCCTTAAATAAGCTTATAAGCTCTACCAAACACTTAAAAGTGCTTATTAAACTTAAATAAGCTAAAAAACTCATAAGCCCCCTAAATAAGCCCTCCCAAATACCCCCTTATTTGAAAATGTAGATGCTATTTCATTTTTTAAACACACCAAATTCAATAGCACTGTCACATATCTCTAAGCAGGATAAGGTACATGGCCATCACTAAAAGTTAGATTATTTTTTGCCAATGGTCTACCGCGCCCCACACTCTTAGTTTTCTACCAAACAAACCGACAAGCTAACCGTTGCTGGCATCATCAATTGCTTCATTTTACTATAAATCGGCGCTGGCGTTATAGAAGCGAATTTGTACCGTTGTTGCTCATAGAAGTTTATTGATGCAGATTAATTTGAAGGTTTTATTTTACCATCACAATTCGCAACATGTATTTTTTTTTTGCTGACCGGTTGTCTTTAGATCTAGATCACTTTTTTTCTTGTTTCATTTACGAGGGATTAATTATGAGGGAAGGAATCTATTCATCGAAAATTCAGAATCATAAACCTTTGTTTGTATTTGCTCATATAACTAAACAAAACATAAAATATTGTTCATTGTAGGGTGGCAATTTGGAAACCCGACTGTGACCGACACGAATATAAATAGGTTATGATTGACACATATAGTTCTAAGTCAGTTTTGAGTCACTCAACTGACCCGTTTATTAAATGGGTTAGATTTGGTTGATGATAATTTCAATGGGCAATCCGCCAATCCAATTAATAAATAAGTTAGGGTTGAGATATCTGACATTGTTAATATAAACAAATCAGATTCGGGTTGTATGTTTCTGACACACCAACCCGCGAACCCGAACACTACCTGAATTATCACCCCTAGCTAGTTCATTGTCATTTGTTTTATAAATAAATGAATATCGTCAACTAGTATGTTGATTGTTGAATGCTCGGTTCGTTTACAACCTTATATAGGATCAATTAAGAAAAGAGATGAATTCGAACTGAAGCATCTTGTTGAGCACAAAGTCAGAGGTTAGATATAGGATATAGGATGCAAAGATCTACCAAATTCAAAAGCTACAACTCAACTCATAATACTCGTAATTTAAGCATTTGCATTCAAATCAAGAGCAGAATACTTGTTTTAATTTTACAAAAAAAAAAAAACATAGTGTTACAAATATATCTATTACGTACACGCTTAAAGCCATGACATATACGGAGTACTTACTAATTAAACATGTGTAACCAAAGTTTTAACTATTCTATTACCGATCGGTTCTTCCTATCGAAAACTATAACTATTATATATAATTATATACTAATTTTTTTTACCAACTTAAACATCATATACAAAATACCCCTAAAAACCGGAATACTCTTCCATAACCTTTTAGCCAAATTTATGTTGCGAAAAGTTAACATATCTTTGTAGGTGTCCTTAATCTTTATTATATACATAACCAGAGGAAGGGTATAACGGTAAATGTACCACAATACCAACCCAAGAAAGGATGTTAAGGATCCACTGGGATCGAATCCTCGAGTTTTGAATCTGGGATAGGTGGCGGTGGGGCCCGGATCATGACACTCTGGATGAATGCGATCATCTGCACATAAATAAATCTCTTAATTTATTATATTATTTAAGTAATAATCTAATTTATTAAACGAATCAATTTAAAAGGTTTTATCACTTTATGCATTAAAAATGTATTAAAGCTCTTACGATAGCAAATGAAGCACACACGAGACTAAAACCAGGAAACACGAATGGAGCATTGTCAGACAAGAATAAAGCTGCAAGATAAACGACAATTAATTAGTTTTTAATTAAAATCATATAAAAAGATAGAGTTAACAGTAGAAAATTAGGTCACCTGTTAAAGGGCTGAAAATTAGTGGAGAAATAATACTGGCAAAGGAACATAGGCCTGTAATACACCCTTGAGCCTTTCCCTGTAAAGAATGGAAATATATAAAATAAATTATAATTATTTTATAAATTTTCGTCCGTTGTTTAGTTTCTCCATTGACTGTGAGTTCATAATTATGTAAATATTTATCAAATTACCTGCTCAGTAGGTCCAACTTGTTTGGATACAATGCTTCGTAACTGGAAAATATAAAATTTGTTATAAGATAACGAAATATTAAAAGTTCGCGAAATAAAATATAGCAAACACAGAGAACTCACACTTGGTCCCGCAAAAACAGCCAGAATCTGAAACATGGCTGCAAAATAAACAACCTGTTCGATACAAAATTCATTAGAAAAAATCGTGAAATACACCAAAAAATGTGAAAAATAATAGCATGAGTACGTACCCAAGATGACCAAGCTACACTGTACAGAAAAATCTGCAATCAAAACCGAAAATTTGAATTTTTTTAAAATGTTGAATAATATGACGATTTTAAGATTGAATATATTTATATATCTATATAAGTAGAAATCTACTTACATGTACACAATTAAAGGCGAGCCCAATTGCAAGAATTTTTTCTTCATTGATTACTTTAGCTAATAGGGGCATAAGTACCATCTACACCAGTTGAATATAAGATAACTTTAAAAATTTAATTTTAAAAAAAGTTACTCAAAAAACAATATTTAGAAGACATACTTGAGATATTATCCCTGCGATACCGTTTATGATCAACAAATCAGCAAACTGGTCTTTATCAAAATGGAATTCAGCCTTCAAATAATACTGCAGTATACAAAAAATGTAGGAATGATAAAAATAGTATCATATTTAATTACTATGGAATATTTGAAATGATGTACCAATAATGCAGAATAAAGCCCTAATTCACCCAAACTGCTAAAAAATGCCACAATAGCTGCTTGCGAAAATGTCCAGCTGAAAGTTCAATTAGGAACAATTTCTTAGAATCAAAGACCTATCTCCTAGAACTTTGAAATTGAAATTTGTATTCTTCGGGAAATGAATCGATACATTGACATACCTACTCCTCAACAGAGCAACTGAATCATGCAACGAAGGAGTTGAACGAAAAGGGCGACGCTTGTCTGTACATCCTTTTTCTAAAAGACATTCATTCACCGTTTCTTCTTTCAACGAAACGGCGATCACCGCTGCCTCCATACTCGATTCCGGCAGGAAGATTCTCATGTACACGACGGAAATCATTGCCACCGCCGCAGCTACCTGTAACAAACAGCCGAATTTATTAACCACACACATTCATCCAGTAATCCAATTTAACAAATTATGTTGCAGTAGATTTACAAATTACTTGAAAAACGGAGGCGGTGGAGGGAAGGAAGCGAGTGGAGAGATTGCCGAAGACGAACGAACATGATGATATGCCGGAAAGGATTCCGAATGCCGACGCCCGTCGTCCCACTGCCACGTTATCCGCCTGAAAATATCCAAATTCCGACGATTGATACAAGCCAAAGAATTTACTCAAAAGTCAAAATAGTCAAATTGGGTTTTGCGATCAAAATAGTCAAATAATACATTAAAAAGGTCAAATAACTATGTTGACATTCTCTTCCTTAGAGAGAAAAAAAAACGGGTCCAATTATTATGGTTTTTACATTAAACCGGCCAATATTCTAATCGCGTCACATGATTAGTTAAATTAGATAACATTATCGTTGAGTAGATTTATGATATAATAATTATATAAATCGTATACGGATAACAATAAAGGTAGAAAAATACAAAGTAATTACCATAAAAATAAAAAAGATTTCATAACTTATTTCTCAACTAATTTTATTATTTTTGAGTTCCAAAATCTATATAAAAATTTTATGTCTATTTTTTTTTTTTTTTAGAAAATCTATTTTTTTCCGGTTCGATCGCTCCAATAGGACGGTTTTAATGGAGCTATAACAATCAATCTAACCGGCTTATTTCGACCAGTTTAACCAGGTTTTTATAGTTGCATTTTTTGGTTTTAGTTAAATATAACAATTTTGAAATAGAAAATCTAAATATTTTTATTTTGGGCAAATAATAGTTGATGCATGAGATACAACACGCATAGAAAGATGATTACCACATACGCATGTGCAAGGCAAAGCACGCTTCCTTCACAAACCATGGAGGTGAGGGTTTTGAGTGCATAGTATGCAAAGAAGAAATTCCTGTCCCTGCTGTATGCCAAAATTACTGTTTTACCACCAAATAATCAGTTAGTTACAAATATGGCAATTGGAAATATAGATTTTTTTTAAAAGTAAAAAACTGTATGAACATGTATATGACGCCATTGACAGTCTTGTTTGTTACAACTTTAAAATATTGGTTGGTGATGACATAAACATAAGAAAGTAAAGGAAGAAGTATTCAATATGTGTAAAAGATTGAATTGGGATGTTACTTTTATGTAAAAAGGAAAACAAAGGGTATCAAGAGAAAAAGAAGAGTTGGATGTTGGACCAAAAAGTAATAAAAGTAAGATATAAGGATTTGCTAAAGATGATGTTATTAGACTGGTGGATATGACTTGGTGTGGTTCTAGGTTGCTACCAACTACAGCGTAGAGGCAAACGGGACACCACCCCCTTCATACCGTAAAGGGGTTTCATGAAGAGGGAGTGTCCACGGACATGGAGGGTTAAATTTGGTTATGTGAACAACATGGAACACCACTCGCTCAACATTTGGTAGGTGTGGGCATGTAATGAATATTTCCTTTAAAATAGTACGTTGTGATTTCTTAGATAACATCTGATGTTATAATAATTTTGATCAAATATCTTTTATTAAATAAATAAAATGTGAAGAAGTAAGAGATTGCATACCCAAGGGTAAAGTAGTGAGGAGCATTGGGATAGTGAGCATGACTTTTCTCCCATAGTTGTCTGATAGATTTCCAATAAGAGGCATCATCACTAGACTCCCCATTCCTGTTACCTGCCATTTTTTTCATATAAATACAACTCCGTCATCACCTTTCTTTGAGACATGACACATAATGTGCTAAAACAATTTTTAAATAAAATTTTAAATGTTATTCATATTAAAACTACTTTGAAGGTCTCGTCCAATCATGTACGTACTAGGTTCATTTTTATGGATTTTGTTAAAAAAATGTGTTGGGGGCGTGGAACACATTTAAAGAACACGAGGTGTTAACGTGTTTTATGTTGATTGTTGTCTTTTCAAGAAACTTAATACTCCGTAAAATTTTACCATTCGTATAAAGATGTCTCATCAACAAAAAGATTATAGATAAGAGAAATGGTATTAGTTCTTACAATTAATGATTACTTGTGTGCCTACTCATTTGATAATGTCAAGTGTCAAAATGAATGAATGATATAATGGAAGAAAATTAGTGAATTATACATGTCATGTTGTGGTAAATATGCACATAAATTGGAACCAAATAATAGGCATCAAGACCACTTATCTAGAGATAATAAGGTCGATGTTTGATTTAAAAAAAAAAACGAAATATAGTTGAGAAAAAAATGTTGAGAGATGATATTGTTTTCTAATAAATCTTATTTCTTATATTGTTGCTTATTTAATAAATAGAAGTGTTCAAACCAAATGACGGCACAAAAAATAACTAGCAAATTAATTCCACATATTAACATTTTATAGCCAATATGATTAAATAGGAATATTTAGTAGGATTTAGGACATGTTTGGCAAAGTTATAAAAAGTAACTTATTGACTTTTTAAGAAGCCAATAAGTTAATAAGTTGTTTGGGTAAATGCTTCAAAAAGAAGATTTCAAGAAGTAAGGGACCCCTTACTTTTCAAAACTCTTTTTAAAAAAATCAATAAGCTAATAAGTGTTTTTCAAAAAGCTCATCCAAACATGCCCTTAATATAATTTTTCAAAAATATTTTATCCAAAGTTTGAGTTTGACTAACCCCACTGTCCCCGACCAGATTTGAAAAGGAAACAAGGAATCTTTGGTAGTAAGAGTGAAAGCAACGGAATCTTCTTAATCAACCACCAAAATTTCCTATGTTTTCTTCTAAGAGTGATTTAAATTACTTTTGAAATTATTTAATTCTGGTCATTTCAGAATATATTAGAGCACCAATGTTAGAAAACAAGCATTGTGGTCACCACGTGATGCTGCGGGATTTTAAAATATACAATTTTTATGTTAAGATTTAGATTCAGTTTATTTGATTTTTATATTTTTTGTTCATGAACAAAAAACAATGTAAAGCTAAATTTATGTTAATGTATTGAGTGCAAACAACTAAATGTAAAATATAAGCCACACTATTACATTATTTATAAACTTGGTAAAATTTATCGAGTAAATTATTTTCAATTTTATATTAAATGAGTTAATACGGGTTTCTACTACAATATACATTTTCATATCGGGTTTCAATTATAACAGAACTTAGAATTAAGATATCTTGGGTCGATAATTTTTTATTTGGGAATTATATGTTTTGCTTGCAGTTCACTGAAGTATATAAAATTTTTCATGAATTTAGCTAAGTAAATAATATATTTTAGATAAGATTAATTAAAATTATAAAAAGTTTTGAAATTAAAAGTATGAATTATAAAAGTTTAAGAGTGAAAAGTTTAAGAGTGAGGTGGTTTTAGTAACAAAATATTTAAAATTTTGTTAATAGTGTAAATGATATAAAAACTTAGGGGTGCTTATAAAAGATATTAAATTAATTGAGAGAGTGAATAAATTTTTTATTAAAAACTGTGATAGGAAAAATAAATTCAAAAAATGTAGTTGCTTGGGTTTGAACATGAGCATTTTGGGATGAAGGAAATCAACTTACCAGCTAAACTATAAACACAATTCACACACCTTTTCATCCCCACTTGTATATATTTATTAGAAAGAAACTTCTCAGCCAATAAAAAATCAGTGAACAATGAAATCACTATCACAATTGTATAATAGGGATAATCATCCCGGCTAAATTTAATACGGTTAATTAAATGGGGTTCTTCTTTTAGTCTAGTTTTACAATTGTATTAATTTTTAGTCAAGTGAAACACATTTATCTTTTCTAAAAGACGAGGAGAAATAAAGAAAGAATAAACATGGATCTTGTTAACATCGAGTTTTTTATTAAATTGGATCAAACACGACAATTATGACGATGAGAGAAAACAAAATATTAAATCACGAATTATTTTGCAACCATTTTTTTGAAGTTATTAAAACTACTCTCACGTTTTAATTTGTTTTGGAGAGAAAAACATACTTTTTAAAATAAATGGGGTTTTTAAACGTACTTTTAAGAATTTAATAGTTGTACAAATACAAAATGTAGAGACCATGTAGTACGTTGAGAGAGCAAAAAAAAGGTATATTTAGCATGAAAATCGGATGAAAAGCAAAAAATAAAATGATCAAATTAAGACAAAAACAAGTAAAATGAATCTAAAATATTAGGAAATTAAAAAAAGAATATTTTCAACCAAAAGTAAAAGTACAAAATAAATAACCAGTTCGATGTTACCATGTATATTGACGAAAACAGCAAGAAAGCCACATTAAATACATCAAAACTTTGAATTTTATGATATACACACGTATACTGACTGATACACACAACACAAAAGTGCATTTAAATTATTAACTAACAAGAATAAGAATTGCAGAAGAAAAACGTAAGCATGCAATTAATAAACTGAATAAAAAGAAATAAAGTTGTTATGAATTAATTACCGCTTGTGTAACTCCGGTGAGATAAATCGCTAAGGAGCACTCATCTTCTCCGGGACAAAGTGCGGCCATGGTGACGTCAGTCATGGCCGGAACCACCATGAAGTTTGCAAAATTGAACACAAACACCGTCATGAAAAGGTGGCCCAACCCTGAGGATATGATTGTCTTCTCATCCGCCATGGTGATGGCCGGAGATGGTGGTGGTAGAGTGGTGGGTGTAAATTAAGAAAAGAATTGAAGCAATATTGCTTAATGTGGAAGCCTACTCATCTCTCTTTATATACAAACCGAAAAGATATTATGTCACTATTGATTGTGTCATGAAGCAAATGAATCTCACAAGCCAAGTTACAATTACTAATTGCGTGGAGATAGATACCCTCTTTTTCTCCTATGCCTATTCGTGAATGGAATTAAAATGAATCGTTTTGATAAAATTGCTAAAATACCCCTTTAATTAAGGAAGTTTTTCAAATGGAAAGAGACCCAAAATGGTCAAAATAATAGTAGTATATACTTTGCATTTTGCGCTAGTTTAAAGTCCCGTGTAAGATGCTAAAAACGGGTAAAGAAGAGATTTTTCTAGTATATGAAACTCCCTCTGTCCCACAAAAAACTTTCCATTTCACTTTAAATTTTTATCTCATAAAAAACTTCTCATTTGCTACATATGATGAGCTCCACATTATAAAATACTATTATTACTAAGGACCCCGCCATTTATTATCCGACCGGATGTAAAAAAAAGCAACCGTACGACATGTTTCCAGCAACGTCTGTGAAATGTTTATTAATTATGAAAAATATTAAAATATTATCACTTTAAAGTAAAACATCTAAAAATGTAACGTAGACGTACCAATCAACATTTTTCGAGTTGTTTGATCCTGCAATAGCCATGTCGGAGATCTGACCAACGGGTACTTGGGGAACCAGACATCTTCTCCATTCGTAGTTTCAGCAAGCTCGGTTTTAGTGTTAAGTACCGTTGCCCATTCATTACGAATAAAGCTATAGTTCTCGAAGCGAGGAAAGGATTCGACATCGGTGTAATCAATTTTGAAATACTTTAAAGAGAAGACACCGCCTTCTAGTTTTCAGTTTTGGTATGCAGAAAATAAGATGGGGGGGGGGGGGGATAATGGCTGCGAATTTGTGTCTCTGAAAATAAATGATTAGTAGTTAAAACCAAAAACAAAAAATAGTATCTTAATTAGTAGGAACTTACAAATTTGTCAAGCATGAACAAATATAGTTTGTTATGTTTGTGGTCAAGCCAAACATATTCAACGTGAACAAATTTGCATTTGTACCACAAATGTGGATTCCAGAGGTCTTCAAAGTTTTCAACAGGTTCGTATCCATCAAAATCCATCGTTTATATGCTGCACAACAACTCCATCGTTAGTTGATGGAGTATATATATAGTTTAAAAAAAACGTAGAATTCAATATGTATTTAATTTTTTAAAAAACGTAAATCAAAATATTTAGTATCTGCCTATTTAATATTCAATATGTATTTAATATTTAAAAAAACGTACAACCCAAAAAACATAGAATTAAACATGTAAATCACTGGAAATAATTAGTTTGTAAACGTAATTATAATTTAGGAAGGCTATTAAATGGGAATTATCTGTTAACAAGAGCATAACAAAAAACCACATGGCCCAGTGGTTATCACCTTGGTTGTTTTCCGAATGGTCTTGGGTTCGAATCTCGGGTAAGGCACATTTATTTTGATTTTAAAGGGTGCTTGAACATTGCTAAAAATAGAAGTGTTGAAAATTCAGACTTCCTCTTTTAGAAATGTCTAGAATGCTTTTTAAAGTAGTAAGATAACAAAAATTTAAGAGTTATAATGAGAAATTATGTAAAGGCTAGGGAGGGAAATGTAAATATTGAATTTTACAAATGAAAACAAAAAATATAACAAATGTAGGGATCGAAAATGGACAATCTGATTTGTGATGATGTGCTTTTGCCAAGTCATCCAATATATCTTTAATATTTAGCTTCAATTAAATGTGAATGCATCGTATTCTAAAACTCAGCTTCAAATTTCAATAACCAAAATAATTCATATTTTAAGGTGGTTTTCAATAAATTTTTTTAACTCCGTTCCAAATTCAAACCCCGTTTTATGCTTTATAATGAACAGTATTGACAAATGTATTACTTCCTCCGATTTAAAATAAGTGGTACATTGTTAGTTTACGGGTTTTGAGGCAAAATATGATAATGATAATTAAATTAGATTAATTAAATAGTTAGTGGAAAATGGGTCCCACAAATTTTGAATAAAGTGAGGTTAATGATTTTTAAAAGTAAAAGTAAGGGTAAAGATGTTATTTCACTTTATTAAAGTAGATAGTTAGTGAGTGTTGGTCCCACTACTTTTTACCAAATAAGGTAAGTTTTCAAAATATATCACTTATTTTGATACACCCAAATATGAAAAATGTATCACTTATTTTAAATCCGGGGAAGTATATGATAATATCAATCAAGCCAAGACATTCTAACTATTTACTTACTGTTTTCTGATTTGACCATCAGTTTAATCGGATTTTTATAACAATGATATTTGTAGAGGAGCATTATTCCTAGTTCTTTGAGTTTAAAAATATTAATTGAAGGAAACTACGAGACATAAAAGTCAAAGACTGAGAATAAGAAAGACATTGAAGACGTGAAAAGGGATATGGTTGTAGGGGCCGTAGCTTGCAAGTTAATGCAAGAATTTGGGGGTTAACTTTTAACTAAATGAAATGGGCGACAATTATTTTATAGATATAAACACAGTAAATAAAATCATTAAAATGATATTTCTGTTTGAGAGATGATATTGGTAGTTGGTACTAATTATTTGTGTATATTATGTGCAGGGGTGTCTTTGAGGAGGTGTAAGAGGTGCAACCGCACAGGGCTTATATTTTTGAGGGGACCTAATTTTTTGTATACATCTTTTATATATACTATTATTATATTGTTTAAGTAAGTGATACAACAAATATTCTAGTAATAATGAATTTTATATATAGCAATATGTATTTAGGGCGCCTATTTTTGTCTTTTCGCACTGGGCCTTTAAATTCTCGGAGACGCCCCTGATTATGTGCCTACTCAGTTGATGAAGACAAGTGTCAAAATCAAAATATAATATGAGAAAAGAGAATTAGTTGACCACTCATGTTATCTTATAGTAGGTAGTAACATGAAGCAACCATAAAAAATAGCCATCAATATCATTTCTCTTACGTTTTTAGTTTACATGATCGAAAAATTACTATTTTAATGTTAATGTATGTCTTTATTTAGAAATTTACATGACTGTGTTATTCGAAATTTGGACAATGTGAAAATATGAATAACTTAATCAAGCAAAAGTAGGTATCTTTGATGATCGAAAACAGTCCTTACATACACTTTACAAAATAGTTATGAACGGAAAATAGATGTATTGCTTTGATATAGTGATTAGAAAGAGCAGAGTAGTCGACGACATTTATTACACAAAACACACATGTACATACGCATACACACACAAATACATACATACACACATACATACACACACATGTACAAACACAAACACATATAAGGAATAGTAAGCAATGTCATTTATTTGAACTAAGCAATGTTACTTGGTTAAAGAATAATAAGGAATGCTCATTACATTTCTTAGTATTCACTTTATCTTTTCCTTTCCCATTCCCCATATGAACCAAGCGCAAAATAGAAAGACACGTTACATTTTTTCAGCAAATTATTATCTATAATATATATATGAAATAATGAACAGTTTAATGAAAATTTTACTTTTATCGATGTAAATAATTTATTTTATATGTTAATTAATTGTTTGCATTATTATTTATTGTAATTATTATTATTATTATTATTATTATTTATTTTTATTTATTTTTATTTTATTTTTTTGAACGGCAATATTATTACTAGAGTCTAACAAATTGCTAGACTAAAAGGATTACAACGAAATTACAAGGGAAATTTAATCCAGTCAGTCCATGAGATCTTACATTTAATATTTCGATGGCTTAACCAAGAAAAAGAAAACAAAATAATGTTGTCAACTAAATCTCCTTTACGCATCTTCTTATTGTCAAAAACCATAGAATTTCTAAAACTCCAAATCATCCAACATGTAGCTATACCAATAACTTGAAGTTTTAAACGCCGATCATTCCGGTTCGAAAAAGAATCACAAAAATCCCACCATTCGTTGAAAGAAGTGAAACTAGGAGACCCAAGCTCGCACCAACGGAAAACTTTAGACCAAACTATTAGTCAATAGAATAGTCAATAGAATATTGACCCTAGTAAATACCCATTAATTGTCTTTATTACCTTCCTTTGTGTAATTAGGAATAGAGCATAATTCTAGAGAATATGCTTGTATCATTGTAGTATTTAAACCATATCATTGTAATAGAATGGGCATCAATCTTGATCACCTTCATGGTATCAGAGCCTTCTCTTTCTCTCCATATTTTCCAATCAATTGTGTGCTTCGGCCACCCTTACTGCCTTCGTCCAAACCTTTGTTTTTTAAACATCAAATAGCTTCGGCTATTCCCTCTCCTTTCAATGGGCGAACCCAACACAAACCCACCAAAAACCAATACTTTACATCCCGTTTATACGGTTACCAATATCCAAAACAAGGTTCGGGTTCTTGACGGAATCAAAGTGACCTACTCGTCATGGGTCAAACTATTTCGTCTTCACGCCAAGGGCTACAAAGTCCTTACCCATATCGACGGCACCACACCGCCGACTGACCCTCATGAACTCGAACAGTGGCACGAAATAGACGCCATCGTCTTGCAATGGATCTACGGATCCCTTTCCGATGATCTTCTTACTCGTGTGCTTGAACCGGATACAACCGCGTACAACGCATGGGTCAAAATTAAAGATCTATTTCTGAATAACAAGGGCTCGCGTGCCGCGGCCCTCGAACATGAATTCACCAATCTCACGTTACGTTCATCGTCTTCATTAGATGACTATTGTCAAAAACTAAAAGACTTAGCCGATCAATTGAATGACGTTGATAATCCCGTTAACGAGCAACGTCTAGTTCTTCAACTAGTTCGTGGTCTTCCCTCGGAATACGATACGGCCGCCGCTTACATCAACCAAACCCTACCTAATTGGGACACGGCCCGTAGCATGCTCCAACTAGAGCAGAATCGACAAACTGCTCGGGAAAACACGAAACCCGCTGCCACCGTTGGTGAAGCCAATATCACATCCGAACCCCCCCCTCCTGCTCGCAATACTCGGAACTCAAATCAGTCCCGAGGAAACTATCGCAACAGTGGCAATTTTTCGGGTAATCGGCATCAAAATCAGCCTCAAAATCGCCGAAACAGTAGCCATAATTCTGGTCCAAGAGTCCCGTTTCCACCGCACCCATGGTGGCCCATGGCTCCTCCTCCATGCCCGTACCCATCTCAAAACGGGTGGCCCTACCCGTGGTACCCGCAGCCCCCTCGGTCAAACCAAAACCGCCACTCAAATCGCCCCAACAATTCTCAACCCAACGATTCGAGTCAAGCAAACATTGCCGGGTCTTACGATGCACTAGACCCGACAGACATTGGAGCCGCGTTTCAAGCCGTATCTCTCAATCCTCAAGAAGATAACGAGTGGTACATGGACACGGGGGCCACATCTCACCTCACGGGTGACGTTGGTAAACTTGAACATTTTTCTAACTATTCTCGTATCAAATCGATTTTTGTCGGTAATGGTAACCATATATCGGTGAACGGAACCGGAACCCATACCTTACAAACCGACCCGAAACACCTTCAATTAAAACATGTCCTTTATACACCCAATATTATTAAAAATCTTGTTTCCGTTCGCCAATTCACAATCGATAATTTAGTATCTCTTGAATTTGACCCGTTTGGTTTTTTTGTGAAGGATTACAAGAGTGGGAAGATCATCTCCCGCCACAATAGTACCGGTCCGCTTTATCCATTCACAACTCCATCTCCACCGCATCTTGCTCTCAACACCATGGCAACACCCGATTTATGGCATTTCCGTCTCGGTCACCCGGCCGGAAATATCATTAATTTTTTACGTAATAAGTCTAGTATTGTGTGTAATAAGAGTGATTTCAACACTCATTCGTTATGTCATTCGTGTCAAATTTCTAAACACAAACGTCTTCCTTTTCACGATTCCACATCTAACACTTTCTTACCTTTTGACATAATTCATTGTGACCTTTGGACGTCCCCAATCACCAACGCCAATGGTTACAAATATTACATGGTTTTGATTGATAACTACACACAATACGTTTGGGTTTATCCCTTAAAATTCAAATCGGAAACTTTTACTCGTTTTACACAATTTCATAACTTTGTTCAAACACAATTTAATACAAAAATTAAAAGTTTTCAATGTGACATGGGTGGTGAATTTGATAACAAAAATTTTCACGAATTTTCCACCACTCATGGGTTACAATTTCGTTTTTCATGCCCCCAAACGTCCCCTCAAAACGGAAAAGCGGAAAGAATGATTCGACGTTTAAATGAAATCATTCTTGTTCTTTTGGCTCACGCCTCACTACCAACCACATTTTGGGTGGATGCTTTACATGCCGCCGCATACCTCCACAATATCACACCCACCAAAACATTACAAAACCAAACACCCACCTCTATCCTCTACCAACGACAACCAACATATAACCACCTTCGTGTTTTTGGGTGTGCATGTTACCCAAACTTATCCGCTACTAGAAATCACAAGCTTGACACCCGATCCATACAATGTGTATTTCTAGGATACCCAACAAACCACCGGGGGTATCGGTGTCTTGATCCTTCAACCGGCAAAATCCATATATCCCGCCACGTCACATTTGACGAAACCGTCTTTCCCTTTGCCAAACCCACCCAACCTACCAATGATTATACGTTCCTTAATCCCGATACTAACCTACCATCCACCATGAACCATTACAATACTCAAAACCACCCTCCACAAACCAATAACATTCCAAACCTCAACCCATCACTACAAACCACTCCATCCGCCACCCTTCCGCCAACCGCATCCAACCCGACCCCACCTACATCCCCTATGCCACCTACACCCAACCCGACACCACCTACACCCAACCCGACACCACCGAACCCGGCACCACCCACATCCCCACCACATCCACCACCCCCGCCGCCCGCACCCACCCACCACATGACAACCCGCTCCCGCAACCACACTATTCGACCACCGGAAAGACTAAACCTTCACACCACCACTATATCACCACTACCCAAAAACCCTCACCTTGCACTCTTAGATCCAAATTGGAAAGATGCAATGATGGATGAATACAAAGCGTTATGTGACAACAAAACATGGGAATTGGTTCCACGACCCACCGATGCTCACATCATTCGGTGTCTTTGGTTATATCGTCACAAATTTAAATCCGATGGGTCTTTATCTCGGCACAAAGCAAGACTTGTGGTTAACGGTAAATCTCAACAAGTGGGCGTTGATTGTGATGAAACGTTTAGCCCGGTTGTCAAGCCTACAACAATCCGGACCGTTCTCACTCTAGCCGTTTCTCGCTCTTGGTCGATTCATCAACTCGACGTAAAGAATGCATTCTTACATGGGAATTTAAACGAAACGGTGTATATGCATCAACCACCCGGTTTCGTCGATCGTAAACGCCCAAATCATGTGTGCAAATTACGAAAATCTCTATATGGGCTTAAACAAGCACCTCGGGCATGGTATCACCGTTTTGCAACGTTCATCACATCACATGGGTTCAAAAGTACCACAACCGACACATCATTATTCGTTTATCGTCGCGGGCAAAAAATGGCATATTTACTTCTATATGTCGACGATATTATTTTAACGGCATCAACTGATACATTCTTACAACAAGTCATAAAAACGTTATCTAAAGAATTCGCTATGACCGATTTGGGCAATCTACATCATTTTCTCGGAATTCAAGTAACCAAAACAAAAAACGGCCTATTCTTATCTCAATCTCAATATGTTAATGACATTCTTCATAGAGCTAACATGAGCACGTGTAACCCGGTTGCCACACCCGTTGACACATCATCCAAGCTAAGCGCCACCGCCGGTGACCCATTAAAAGATGGCACTCTATATAGAAGCTTGGCCGGGGCCCTCCAATATCTCACCTTCACAAGACCGGACATCACATATGCCGTTCAACAAGTGTGTCTTTTCATGCATGCCCCTCGAGAGCCTCATTTTAACTTCCTCAAACGAATTCTTCGTTACTTAAAAGGCACATCAACTCAAGGGCTTCACATAAATGCGTCCAAAACACTCAACGTAACCGCCTACTCGGACGCCGATTGGGGAGGTTGCCCCGATTCTCGAAGGTCCACCTCGGGCTATTGCGTGTTTCTTGGGGACAATCTGGTCTCATGGTCCTCAAAGAGACAACCCACTATCTCCCGTTCTAGTGCCGAAGCCGAATACAAAGGAGTCGCCAATGCAACCGCCGAAACAAGTTGGTTACGCAACTTACTCCTCGAACTCCATGTACCAATTACAAAAGCCATACTCGTTTATTGTGACAACATCTCGGCTGTGTACTTATCCGACAATCCGGTACAACATCAACGAACAAAACACGTAGAAATTGACATTCATTTTGTTCGAGACCTTGTAAAAATCGGTCGCATACGGGTCCTCCACGTCCCCACCGATCAACAGTATGCCGACATCTTCACCAAAGGTCTTCCTCGGCAACTTTTTCAACGTTTCAAAACCAGTTTGTGCATTCGGACACCTCCTGCTCCAACTGTCGGGGAGTATTAGTCAATAGAATAGTCAATAGAATATTGACCCTAGTAAATACCCATTAATTGTCTTTATTACCTTCCTTTGTGTAATTAGGAATAGAGCATAATTCTAGAGAATATGCTTGTATCATTGTAGTATTTAAACCATATCATTGTAATAGAATGGGCATCAATCTTGATCACCTTCATCAACAGCCAAGTTACACGAGAAAAAAACATGCGAGATTGATTCGACTCCCGAATCACAAACCGGACATAAAATAGAGTTGATTTCTAAACCTTTTCTTGATAAATTTAATCTAGTAGGAAGCCTATCCAAGGAAAGCCTCCAAATGAAAATGTTCACCTTTATTGGCACCGAGGAACACCATTTAGGGTCAAAAGAGAAGCCGGGGAAGAGAAAATTATTTATATATTTTCTAGCATCGGCAATCGTGAATTCACAAGAATCTCCAAGGGACCAACAAACTTTATCTTTTCCTTCTTGCAGGCGGGAATCACTAATAAGCGACATGAGATTTTGTAATTGTTCTTCTTCGACACCTCCTCTAATAGGCCTTCGCCAATTGAAACTCCAACTATCATTATTTAATCTGTCCTTCACTTTACAAAAAGGATTCAACTCTAGTTTCAAAAGGCGATTAAAAAGAGAGCATAAAGGAACATGACTTGCCCAAATATCCGACCAAAAGTGTATGCTAGCTCCGTTCACTAGTTTGAATTTTATAGAATTATAGTCTATAATCTTGGAATCGTGAAGGTAATTAATAGTACCAACGATTTGGCCCCAAGTACCTTTTTTATGACGATTAAGAACCGGTTTGTTAAAACCACCATTTTCTCCATATATAGATTGAATAACACGACATCATAAAGAATCTTTTTCATTATAAAATCTCCATCTCCATTTTATAATAAGAGCTAAATTAAGAGCCTCTAGGCTAGCAATACCCAAACCACATTTTTCTTTTGAAGCCAAACACGAATTCCATTTAACCCAACTCATTTTTTTATTATTTTCTGTGCTTCCCCAGAAAAATCTAGCTCTCAATTGTTCAAGTTTTTTTAACGTAGAAGATGGAGCTCTAAAAATAGACAACCAATATATACCCAAAATTCCCAATACTTATTTAATAAGTGTAAGCCTTCCCCCGATAGAAAGTAAATTTGCTTTCCAAGAAGAAAGTTTTTTTGTCATACGATCATGGATGGTATCCCAATTTGAATTTCGGCCCATGTATGAGCCCAATTGAAGCCCAAGATACTTAAAAGGAATGCTGCCTTTGACGCAGCCTGTTGAGGCACACATTTGATCGTGCAAAAGGTCATTAACTCCAATACCATAGATATTGGACTTGTGAATATTAATTTTGAGGCCCGAAATATCGTAGAAATCATTTAACACACTGATTATAGTATCTAAATTCTTTTTGTTCCAATCCGCAACAAATACAACATCATCCGCATAGAACAAATGAGAGATAGAAAAATTAGAATTACCAACATGAGCTCCAGAAATGCGGTTATTTAGAACTTCATTTTGAATCAAAAGGTGAAGACCCTCCATAGCAATAATAAACAAGAATGACGATAAAGGGTCTCCTTGACGGAGGCCACGAAGCATAGAAAATTCTTCGGTAGGGCTCCCGTTTATAAGAATAGAAAGTCTAGCCGAAGAAAGACATTCTTTTATCCAACATCGCCATTGAGTACCAAAGCCCATTTGCATCATAACATAGTCAAGATAATCCCAACTAACCGAGTCGAACGCTTTTTCAAAATCAACTTTAAAAATAAGAAGTTTTTTGTGCTTTAACTTATACCATTCCATAACTTCATTTAACATTAGTGACCCGTCCAAAATTTGCCTCCCTTTTATAAACGCCGTTTGTTCACTACTAATTATAGTGTCAATTACTTTAGCTAATCTCAACGCAAGAACCTTTGCAATAATTTTGTAGATGAACCCAATTAAAGAGAGAGGCCGAAAATCTTTCACTAAAAGAGGGTTAGAGGTTTTTGGAACAAGAGTAATAAAAGAAGCGTTACAACCTAATGGTAATTTACCATAAGATAAGAACTCATGAACCGCATCACAAATGTCAGCTTTAAGAATATCCCAATATTTTTTTTATGAATTTGAAAGAAAAATCATCGGGGCCCGGAGCTTTTTCACTTCCGCAATTCCAAACCGCCTCTTTAATTTCCTCCATGGTGCATGATTTTTCAAGCATAGATACATCCGAATCTTTAAGATGCAAGAACTGGTCATGGTTAAGATTCGGAGTAGATGTTTGGATGGAGCTAAATTTTGATTTGAAAAAGTCTAAAAAAACTTTTTTTACATTTGGAGGGTCAACTATCCACTCTCCATCCTCCATAATACCTTGGACTGATTGAGATCGTCTACGTTGATTAATTAAACCGTGGAAAAAAGAAGAATTTTCATCACCTTCGATGTCCCATTTAATCTTGAGTTTTTGCATCAAATCAATATTTTCAAGATTTTCCAATTCTTTAACTTCTTTAAGCCATAAAATACGGTTCTCTAGATCATCGGGAGAAGCGGACCCTTGATCCAATTTGTCATCAACTTCTGCAATTGACAAACATAACTCATTATAGTGACGTTTGCTTTTCATTTTTGTGTCCGCATGCCATTTTTTACATTGACCCTTTATAAGTTTCATTTTGTTTTTTAAATTAATGATTTTTGAACTCGTGACTACATAAGGAATAGTAAGACATTGTTTCATCTCCATGTCAAACGAGTCAATTTCTAGCCATGAGTGGAAAACTCTAAACGGAATAGGACCAAAGTCATTTTTTTTTCGAGTGCAACAATATTGGAATGTGATCCGAGTAGTTACGATCAAGAGCGATAACTTTCAAATTTGGGTCTTGTTGAATTAAACAATCTGAGATGAGAAATCTATCAAGTTTGCTCATTTTTGTGCCACTTTTGTTCATCCAAGTGAATTTTCCCCCCCCCCCCCAATACTTAAATCAATAAAACCATTAGAATCAATGAATTGATTAAAATGGTCTGCCCCTTGTTTATTAAAAACTGAACCGTATCTTTCAGATTCGAATCTCACCTCATTGAAATCGCCAAATAAAATAAAGATACCTGAATTATTTTCAATATAAGAATTAATAACTTCCCAAATAATTTGTCTATCATCAACGTCTTGAGGGGCATATATATCTATCATATGAGAATTAACATTTGCACCCATCCATTTCCCTTCAGCTATGACAAAGTTTACATCGCAAGTAATTTTAGATGTGGCGAATGCCGCGGGATCCCAAATAGAAACTATACCACCCGAGTGCCCACGAGCTGAACTAGAAGCAAAATCAAAGTTGTAATTTCCCCACATCGACTTTAGTCTAAAAAGATTAATATTTGTCATCATCGTTTCTTGAACACCAAGGAAAGAGACACCATTTTGGAAGCAAAGCTTTTTTATCCACTTCCTCTTATCCACATTACCAGTACCCCTTGCATTAATTGACATTACGTTCATCATTAAAAATTAACACACGTTTACCTTGATTCTTGGAATTTTCATGAAATTGTAAAGTCTTTTTGCCAAAAAATGAACCACATGAGGATGAAGATTTGGCTTCTGGATCTTCATCGACCGAAATATTTTTGTACTTTTCGAACCCCGGAGGACAACTAAGAGAAGCTTTAGAATCACTGTTACAATTGATCAACGATTTTTAGTATTATTATTATTATTATTATTATTATTATTATTTATTGCTACTTAATTTTTATCCCACAAGATTGTCGTTTTGTCCTGAAATATATACATAATTTTTATTGGATTAATTGTTTATAATTACACCTAAAGTGTACAAACACAATTAGTACATCACGTCTTTTTTTTATTATAAAATAGATAGATTACAAATCTTACATCACTTTTAATATATATGCTTTTACAACCCGTTGCAATGCACGGGGTACAATTACAAGTTAAATAATATATTCATATTTTTATAAAAATAAATGAAGTCTTTTAGATGTGGTATTTTTTTAGAATGTGCTTTTCCAAGGTTTTAAAAAACGTGAAATTGGTGGCATAAGCCTTAAGTTTTGGAAGTCATTACGTTTCTTAAGATGTGATTTAAAATGAAAATTTTGTATATAAAATTATAATTATATATATACACAGTTATACAAATAAGGATAAAAGAACACGTAAATATAGATTTATAATATAGTTTATTAGATATTTTTCTTCACTTTAGGTATATCCAACAATTCTTATAACTATAACTATTTATATTTAACACATATAGTTTATTACCTTTAATACGCCTAAAAATATAGCCTATGGTGCTTAAAATTGAGCAACTCAAATCTTACGCCTAAACTTTGGATCATGACGTGACGATATGGTCAAACATTAAGTATTAGAAAACCATGGTTTTTCCTTACATCTTGGCACTTTTCTTTATAAAAAAAGTTTAAAATATGATATGACAATTATTGGCGGAAATATTAGATCAAACAGTTATTGTAGTAGTTTTCGTGATAATTGTTTGATGTGAAATTGCAAGTAATAAGTTATACAGTAAGCTAGGATGGGTGTTTATATTTGTGATAATTAATGGGCCCAAATAATTTGATGATGCGTGGGCGATTTATTTACGTTTTATTGCGTACAAGTTTCGCTCAAGATATGGCAAGATATTCTTATGTTTTGGCGTTGCCCATGGACCATGGCTAAATTGGTTGGGTACTTTATTTGATTTTGATAAAGGGAAAATGTGAAAAACTGTATGACATATTATGTTTTTCACATTTAAGCCTAGAAACATTTGTTATTTATTAAAGTGATATGCAATTTTTTTTGCATTTGATGCAGCACAAATATATATAGAAGAGCGAAATTTGTATTTTTAGAAGCTCAAAATCGATAAGGAAAGGGGCTTAACTGAAAAAGGCAAAACTTTTGCCACATGTCTCAATTTCAGGCCCACGAGTAATCAAATCGAAACTTGCGACGAGAACTACAAAATTATAAACAGCCATAGGCGGTTTACCGAGCTTTCCGGCCCAAAAACGCTATTTTTGGATATTTATTTGCGTTTTTTTGTTTTTTTCTTATTATGTTGGACTTTATTTTAGGCCAAGTTTATGGCCCGTTAGTTGATTTTGGCTCATTCGAAATTATTGGCCGTATTTAAAGTGTGTTTTAGTAAATAGAATAATCAGTTGAAGTTTTTGTGAAAATTGAATTCTCTCCTAAAATAGAATAAGTACTTGTTTATGTTGGACTAGCGATGACAAAAAAGAAACCCTGAAACTGGTGAGTAATCCGATATCCGAACGCGTTTAACCAAAGAATCCCCAAATTGACCGGGTAGGGATGGGGACAGGATCACGTCCATTTGACATTGATGCTTTTCAACTAGCAAATTCACTCTGATTTCGACAATCATATTTGTGTTTGTGTCTAGACTTCACGGGAGAAGAGATTGATTAGGAGGGAATAGAACTATAAGGTTTGACTGCAAGATCAACAAAAATGATAACTATGAAAATTTACCACTTATTCAAAATAAACATCATCTTCAAAACTTGGTAATATATTTACCTTTTTACTTCTCAAAACTGCTTTTAAGGTAAATTTTCTCTATATATCCTAAGACAGACCTAAATATAAGAGTTAATTGCAAGAATTGTCCATGTGGTTTGGTCAAATTGTACGTTTGGTCCTTAAATTTTATTAAGTGGAGGCGCATTACCTATGGTATGCGTTTTGTTGCACCCATAGTCCCTCCCCCTAACTCTGTTAGATTCCAGCCGTTAGTGGACGCATGTGCCCTCACGTGAGGGCAATTTGGTTATTTTTAATGTGGTCCCACATTTTCTTTCTTCTTCCTCCCTCTTCCTCCCGAATCACATAACAAAAGATTCAAAAGATTGATCAGAGCTCCGATCATCTTGTAACATTGATCATACCAAAAGATTCAATTTTATGTTTTTTTTTTGATGAACCAGGAGGTCTACCTCTGACCTTTTTGACTGATGCAAATCCTTCATCCATCGGAATGGAACTAACAGGGGCGGCAGAAATAGGCGGAGCAGTAGAATGTGGTGACTGTTGTTCAAAAGCTCCGTTCACCGGAGCTACGGTGGCGGCAATCACAGGTGTCAGCTTCGCCGGCTTAACTGCCAACGGTGACATAGAGCCATCAGGTGCGTACTTCCTCGGTCTCCCCCTTTTCTTCATCATTATTTCACCACCGCCGTGACCACCATGGCCACCGTGCTCGTTGATGTTGATATTATGGTGGAATCCGACACTTCCACTACCGCCGCCACCTCCGCCGCCGCTGCCGCTAGACATTACATCCGTCGCAACGCTGTAATCACCGGTGACGCCGGGAGTATATGACACGTGGACGTTATTCACTGGCGGCTGAGATGTTACCGGCGTCATCGACGGCTCGAAGATCCTTCCAGATTCAGATCCGTTCATTTGTATGAGGTTTTTGAAATCTGTTCGTCGGAAATATTGAACAAATTGCCTGGAAAACGCAAACTAGTATCACTAGCTGGAAACCAAAATTCGAAAGCAAAGTAAAAAAATTACAGCTTCTAAACTAAAATTAACTAACAAAAACACAAATTTACCATGATGTTTATGTTGAATCTGGGTTTATTTTGATAATTAGGGCTTTGGATTTATGTTTAATATGAAGTTGATTTTGAAAGAAGAACAGTCACCACCGCCGGAGAAGATGATCGGAGCTCTGGTGGACTTCGGTGGTGATGAAGAAATGGTTAAGTGTTATGTGATTTGGGAGGAAGAGGGAGGAAGAAGAAGAAAAGGTGGGACCACATTAAAAATATCAAATTGCCCTCGTGTGAGGGGCACATACGTCCATTAACGGCTGGAATCTAATAGAGTTAGGGGGAAGGACTATGGGTGCAACAAAACGCATACCATAGGTATTGCACCTGTACTTAATGAAATTTAAGGACCAAACGTACAATTTGGCCAAACCACAAAAACCATTCTTGCAATTAACTCTAAATATAATAAAAAAATCCCTTTATAGGCTCAACAAAAATAGACAGAACAAACTAAGCAATAAAAAGCTTATTGGGTTGGATTACTTCTCAAAACTATTACTTTCTCCCCATTCTTCCCACAAAAAAGTTTTAATTTCTCATGGGCACAAGATTTTAGGAGATAGTTAGTGGTGGGGTCCTTAATAATACTTTTTATTAAAATATAAGGTTAGATTGGAGAGAGAAAGTGTTTTAGTGGTTGAATCATTGGTGATAACATTATTTTATTAAGTGGGCCCTATGAATTTGAAAAATGTAAACTTTTATGGGACAAAATATTAAGGTGAAATGAGAATTTTTTTGTGGGACGGAAAGAGTACTTTGTAGCAATCTTTAAACTTAAAAAATTTCTTTATTTTGAGATGATTTTTTTGAAATTTGAAACTAATAATAATCAAATGCTCCAAATCCTCATCTGAAATGTTGTGTGGGAGTAATGAATCATTCGTATTTACTTCTTCTATTCTTAACCAATTTAAAAATACATAACTCACTAAAGAAAATGGAGGTTTTTAATCTCTAATAAAAGAAGAGAAGCAAAGAAAAAAGAAAAAGAAAAGAGTAGAACTTTAACTTTCTACGTTTTATGGCTTGGACATGTTTAAACGGGTATAAGTTGGGTATGGGTTGTGTAGTTGACAGGAAATTAATCATATTGCGTCTAGGTAAACATTTTCAATCCGTTTATTAAACGTTTCGGGTATTGGTTTAGGGGTCTCAACATATTTAATGTTTCAATACGACACAAACCTGACACGACACGACCTATTTGTCTGGTCTATCTACATCTCAAATAACCCATACTCTACCCATAGACGAAATATCTAACTAACAGACTTTGGTTAACACCATTATATGGGAAGGACCAAAATTAATTAAAGGTTTCAAAATTGGAACTACGCCTACACTTTCGAAACCAATGATACCAAACGTGGAAATTTAACCATACCACATAAATTAATAATACAATTTATTTGATCGATCAAGCTTTACAGTATCAAAAGCCATACAGAGTATGAAGTGACTGAAACATAATATTTGGAAAATTACCAACAGTTTGTGAATAGTTTTGCTCTTTATGAATTATATTTTTTATTATATAAAATGTAGCTCTTTAAATATGTTAATTTACATACATTATATGTATTTTTGTAAACCCGTAATTTCGCGACGCTCTCACTAGATGCAAATTATATTCATAGTTTCGTTGCAAATGGCAAATTCGTGCATGACGTAAACGTAATGGAAATCTTGAAATCACTAAGTATACTGGTCCACTAGCCAGGTTCTCCTATATATAATAAGCCCAATAAATTTTTGGTAGTACATAAGTTTGGGCCTTTGAACAAAATATATATCCATCGAATAACTTTGGTTTGTTGAATGTAGTCTATCAATTTTATCAAGTTTTAAGGGACAATTAATAGTCTTTGGATTAATAAAAAGTCAAGGGTTAAAAAAAAGTCAAAGATCAAGATCAAAATTCAAATCACCACCACTATCAACACATGTGATTTAGTACATCAATACCCCACCACCGCCGGCGGCCGGAGACGGCGGAGGACGGCGGCGATCGGCGGTGGTCGGCGGCGGCCGACGGCCGGAGGTGGCGGCTGGCGGTGTTCGGTGTTGGTGACCAGCGGTGGTGACCGGCGGTGGTGGTCATGACTTGAAACACATCTGATTCGAAGTAATATGCTCATTGGTATTTTGGATCCCCTGTTTTTAGTGAATCACATGTGTTTGAAACACATGTGATTCGTAGTTTGTATGCTCCCCTGTTTTTAGAAACTCTTGTTTTTAGGGAATCACATGTGTTTCAAGTCACGAAACACATGTTATTCGAAGTAATATGCCCGTCTGTATTTTGTAACCCCTGTTTTTGGTGAATCACATGTGTTAACACATGTGATTCATAGTTCGTATGCTCCATTGTTTTTAGAAACTCATGTTTTTAGTGAATCACATGTGTTTCGTGATTTGAAACACATGTGATTCGAAGTAATATACTCGTTTGTATTTTGGAACCCTTGTTTTTAGTGAATCACATGTGCTTCACCTTTTGAAACACATGTGATTCGTAGTTCGTATGCTCCCATGTGTTTTGGAAACTCATGTTTTTAGTGAATCACATGTGTTTCGTGACTTGAAACACATGTGATTCGAAGTAATATGTTTGTCTGTATTTTGAAACCCCTGTTTTTAATGAAACACATGTGTTTCAATACATAAATACCACCACCGGCCCCACCACCACTGTCAGTCACCGCCACCACCGCCGGCCGGCGGCGGATGACGGCGATCGGCGGTGTCCGGAGGCGGCGGCTGGCGATGGCTGTAGGTGACAGTAGCTAAGGGATTTTATCTTGACCATTTTGATTCAATTACTATGATTTGTCCCTTAAGACTATACAAAATTATAGACTACCTATAACACAACTTGTATGAGATAATCTTAATACAGGTATTCCAACATTCATTATATTATATCATGTAAACGTCATCAGAAATGTTAGTATTTGATAACTTTATCTATTTGTGAAACTTATTTCATGATTACGAGTTAGTATCCGGTTAGGACTTAAAAATTGGTGAGAACTACGAGAATAATTCTTAATCAATCATTGTAACACCGCATTTTTGAAAACCATTTTTTTAAGATATCCAATTAAGTATTAATCTAGGTTACGGAAGCATATAGATAGGTTCCTAATTACGTTAAGTTTACAACCCGTGGTCCCACAAAATATTACAAACCAAGTATTAGTTAAAAAGACGGTATTACGAAACACGGCTGAATTAACAAAAACAACTATTTAGAGCATGGTCAAACTTCCCGTCCAAGCCCGACCCGTTCAAGCCTTCCAACCTGAAATGTGTCAATAAAGGAGGGATTAGCACAAAAGCTAAGTGAATGAATTCCCAGCACTACCAACTACACTATTCACTTAAACACGGAAGTTATAAACATCTCCGGTTGGGTAATCACTTATTTGAGAGGATCGGTGGCTTTGCGGGCCTTAAACTATGGTCGGCCAAAACCACGGTAACCGATAGCCTGTATCCAACACCCCGGGTAAATCCCTCCCCTTAACCGTGCAACGTATACAGGTAAGGTCGGATACCCTATTAGTCGATACACTATGCTCAGCCGATATCCTTCCGACACTGACCTCATCCCGAATGTGCACATAGTCATGTATGGTATTCCCCTAACACTAGCCATACATAACAAGTAGACTAGCTACGAAAAACACCGCGAAAAACATCACGAAAGAGTTCCCAATCGCGAACTCTAGTTCACGATCGTGAACTAGTGTTCGCGTCGGGAACCTCAGACGTGAACTATTTCGCGAGCAACAACGAAGTTCTCTGGACTGACTTCCCGATCGTGAAGTGGAGTTCACGGCGTGAACTCCCCCCGTCTGGCAATTTCCTGCATTTTACTTGTATGCCAAAAACCGAATGTAAATTAACTAGACTCGAGTTGTAGGTTAAATCCACTCACCTTTCAATCCTCGATTTCCTTAACTCAGTGAGCTAGTATCACTGAGTCTCCTTCCCGCTTCCTGTAACAAGTATACCGAGTTAGTGATCAATCCACCGAAATGTCAAATTCGACAATTTAACAAGTTGCAACCTAAGACTCATAAAATATACATTTTATGACATTACCAACTTGTATAACAAACACAACTCACCAAGTAGTCATTTATCATCCAATAAACCGTTCTACCACTAATTCACCCAAACGGGCCAAAAACCCGAACTTGACTAAATCACTTCCACATTTCCATCAACTAGCACATAACGTCTATACTAGCAATTCACAATTGTTTAGCAATTCTATCAAGTTCATAATTATCACAATTCCAAGTATTACACTTGCACAATTATTAGTTCACCATTTCCACACATCATCCAAAAGTGTTTGATTACTTCCCAAATTCATCTCTTCTAGGTTTTTAACAACCATAACTTACCAATCATGATTTCTCAACCTAATAAACAATTCTATCCATTCAAACATAAAGAAATCCAAGATTTGTCAAAACCCACCTTCAACTTCCACCATTAATGGAGGTTGAAGGTGATTTTCACCAAATCTTGCTTTCTTCCAACAATCAACCATACATATGATGTAAAAGCTTGCATAAACACATAAAACAACATCCATATCGATATTCAACCGTAAAACACTAGGAATCATAAACCCTAGTTCACCACAAGGTTCAAGAACAACAAAGACAAGTAAAGGAGAAGGTGTAACTTACTTCTAAGCTTCTCATACACTAACTTTAGCAATAAATTCGGAAATCACAAAGAGATTGGACCACCAAAGCTCAAGAACAAGCAAGAACAAGTGAAGATGGAGTTGAGAGTGTTTTCAATGGAATAGTGGATAATGTTTTTGAGAAAGAAGTAAAAGAAAAGAAAGGGTTTATCCCTCTCTATCTCCACGACCGGCCAAGCAAGGGTGGGCCCCCTTGTTGGCTAAAATTCACTTTAACAGTATATGTCTGAAAAGTCCCTCTCGTAATTAATTAATTTAAAATAGCAAACGGACTCCAATTTTAAAAACGAAAGCATTTCCGGAAACAAAATTTAACAAGGAATCTAAAAGTGTAAAAATCACATTTTTATTCCAGTTATTGAAGGTATTCACTACGCACCATGCGACTGATCGACCCATAGGATCGACCTCCTAGTGTACTTGGTTCGAACCATGACTGACCAAGAACATGAACTTGTTCTTGACCGGTTAAAACCAACTAGCTGATTTAATCCCTAAATGCGGAACTGGGATTAAACCTAATCCTTAAACCCTAAAGGATTGGGATGTTGGAGATTTAGATTAGGTTAACAAGAAAGAAACCTTGTACGAATAACTCGAACACACACATTGCTTGTGTGGTTCGTTCGACCATCAACCAAAGAACCCTAGGGTTCTTTGGCCGAATTCGTCCAAGAGGGGAGAAGGGAGAAAAGTGTTTCTCAAAACATACCTTGTTGATTGCTTAAGATATATCCACTGATGATGAACAAATTGAGCGATCTTCTAGTTGATCTAAGCAATGAACTTGGATCATCAAGATTTGAAGAACACGAAGAACACAAAGAACACAAGACTTGTGTTTGTGTGTGTATTCGGCCGAAACCAAAGAAGGAGGAGGCATGGGTTTCGAATAATGATCAAGGAATAAGGGAACCCCATGCATTCTATTTATAATATAAAGACTTACACTTAGGGCCCTTCTAGTTTAATTAAGATTAATCTCTTAATTAAACTTATCTCTTACACTTTAAACCCTTATAGTTTTACTAATTTATTATTGTTGCACTTAATTATCAAATGTCTAGTATTAACACACTAATAATTCAGTACCCATATACACGAATTATATATACTTGTATTTATACTTTTAATAGTTAATTATATAATAACATTTATATAATTTACACAATATTATTTACACAATAATATTATCCAATTACTATATGATTTAATAACTCTAAAGCATATCATGGATAACCTTTAATTAACACATTATATATTTACTCAACTAGTAAATGTACAACTACTTGTATTAATTAGTTAGTTAAACTAATCTAGTAATAAGTTAAACTTAACTTAATACTTAACTGATTCATAATGACTATTATGAATCATTCCTCTTCGTAGTATCATTGCTTATCTTGCTCGTATTACATGCACTCACCGGTGTGACCCTTAAGTGTTTCGTAGGCATGAATGTATCATCATAGGTTGACTAACTGTGCACATAAATCCTTCAGACTCCCACTTGTGCAAGTTTGTAACCTTTGTCTTAATGATACGAGCTACAATGGCCTTTTAGATGGGCATGTAGGTAACCAACCCCATAAAAACAACTTACGTAACCCAGGTATAGTTTATGAAAAACTCTTTAATAGCGTCTCCTAGTAAAGAACACTCTGTCTCTACTTCTTGGGCAAACTATGTTAGGCTTATCCCTTGCAGCACGATATTTGTAACAATGAATACGAGCATGGTAGAAATTATCAACTCCTGTATTCGAAATCATTTTATGACTTCTTGATTTAAGCTGCTGTGATAAACGACAAAGAACAAATCAGTTCGTTTGGGCACGGGCGTGCACTTGTCAGTTTCTCATCATGTCAAAGGACCTATAAATATCTCTCCTAAAGAGGAGATGTAATTACCATCTTGTTATATTTCGATTTGTACCCAGTATCGCCTCGTATGACAAACGTATTTCAGAATTTTCTAAGTTGAACCAAAGCACATTAGTCATTGTATCCTAAACCAAATACCTTAGGCTTAAAGACAATCCTAGTGAACAATACTTTTGAACTTTTCAACCACGAAGTATTGTCACGGTGGTCAATCCAATATTCGTTGAGCCTCCAACAGAATATCACCGATATTTGGTTTACACAAAACTTGTGTAGCTATCTTCGAAGAACTTCGAATCTACCACCAAATACCGCGATGACGTTGACGTCCCATCGAGGTTCCCACCAAGACGAGTAGTCACGGATTTTGTGTCTTCTTGAATAAATAGACTTTTACATGGATCTTGTAAAACATACAAAGTCTGAATAAAAATGATACTAACTCATGTACTATTCCTCACTGGACATAGATACTGAATTATTACTGGATCATTACTTATTCCTTTCGTTTGTGTTGATTACTTAATGATTCTTACAACCTTAATTGTAACTTTATCACTAAACCAATCATTTCTATTAAACTAAAGACATAAGACGAGTATTTAGGAATACTATTACTTTTGTCTTTGCTAGATATTGTTCTTGCAACAATCTAGAACATATTCCAGTATTTGCTTTTTATGAAATTCGGTAAACATAGGAGGATTGGAAATTAACTCCTTTGTTTCTTGAATTCATAAAATTATCCTTGCAACTAAAGCCTCTTTTAGTTACTTGATTTGTAGATATACTCACTATTTAAAGAAGTTTCCTTAAATGATTGTGTTATCCACTGAAGTGTTAACAACCTATTAGATATGCAATAATTAATCACAAGACTTGTGATCACGCTATTAGGTTTGCAATAATCTAATCAATGATCATTTATTTCTCTTAACTCTTTGGCTAACGACTTGGTAAAAACCTTGTTGTTAATGTCTTACTAACTTACTGAATTCACTAACATCTTTAATGAATTACGTTAGTCTTAGCTCCCACTTACTTTTATGGAACTTAAGCATCTCTTAAACTACTACTTTGACCTAGTCAATAACTTGTAGTTTAATCTTTTAAGAATTCTAACAATAATTAAGATCATCCTTTGGATTTGCGAATATCCAACATTCCTTTTTAGGGAATCATGACCTTTATTGATTACTGTATCTAGCAAGTATAAAACACTTGGAATGATACTATCAATTCTTATATATATTAGTATTCTTTAAGAACTTTATTTAATGTCAAAGTCATTCCTTGGATTTCTCAAATATCCATTATTCCTATAAGGGAATTATGACTTGATTAAATATTGTATTTATTACAAGTATAAAAGACTTGTAATAATACCTTTTAATTCTTAAAAATTTTAATATAGTTTTGTCCCTTTTAAGAGTCATTTAATGTCTAAGTCATTTTACTTGGATTATTTGAATATCCAATCATTCCTATTAGGGAATTATGACTTCATTAAATTATTTACTACAAGTATAAAAGACTTGTAACAATACTCTTTAAAGTCTAGCTTGATTATATCCAATATAATCATACTATATTAATACTAATACATTTAAAACTTTCTATCATAAGTAATGACTATTACTTAGGATGTTTTAACTAAGTTCAATAACTTTTAAACCTTATGCTTCCATAAAACTCTTAAATACTTTCATTAGAAAAACTTTCTAATTACTAGTATCTAAATACCTTGAGCTATCAAGACATTATTTATACAACAATCAAACAAATAGATAAACATGAAACATAAGTAAATCAAAAACTTGACTTACAATCTAGTCATAAACCTTGACTAGTGTAATTATCACACATGCACACAATATAATTCAACCATGGATTCGAAATTTATTTAAAACCAAAATAAAACTTGTTTTAACACAAAATAAAATTATCCAAACAATAAACTAAAATTGTTTAAAACGAATCCACAAAATACTGAATCATAAAACTTGGTGCTCGTGGGATCATCACAATCTCATGCCGGTCATCATCACTTTCCATCTTCTCCTGCAATAAACGATTGCAAAAGTTAGATTACTCGTAATGTACTTTACAAGTATCTTAAAGTGATTAAGAAGTGTGGTTGTGTTACCTGAGGAACTTGCGTTTCCTCCACTACCACTTGCACCCTTTGGACAATTTCTTTTCTAATGCCCAGCCTCACCACACTTGAAGCACCGGTTCTCGGTCCTCGCAGTGTTAGACTTAACCTTCTTGACCTTTTCTTTGACACCTTTACCATTTGGCACTCCTTGGTTAGGATAGATTTTACCCTTTCCTTTACCATCATGCCCTTTTTCATCGCTATCATCAGTTGTGCGACCCCTTTTAGAATTGGTCTCAATATTCAACTCAACAGCCTCGAGCATGGATTGTAGTTCGGGAATGGAATTATCCATATTACGTTTGTTGTAGTTGGCTACAAAGGACTTGTAGTCATCGGTCAATGAGTTGAGTACCATGTCAATTGCAAACTGCAATGGCATGTGGTGACCAAGTCTAGTAAGGTGATCAATGTGCACTTTCATTCTTATGACGTGTGCACCCACTGATGCTCCCTTAGCCATCTTGCAAGAAGTGAACGCCTTACAAGCGTAAAATGCTTGTCCTGGTTCGTTTTCTTCATCCTTGGCAGGAGTTTTCAACACGTTTCTTTCTCGGTCAATCCTATCCCTCTCTTGTCTGAGCATGATCTTAAAATCACGCTTCCAATTGAGGAAATTTGACCCGGTCTTTTCTTTCTTTCCTAGAAAGAAACGTCGCGAGAGTTTGTTGTAGGTTATCGTTGTGTTTGTTGCTGCCATCTACAAATCAAACCAGTGTAATTAGTACTCATCAATAAACATTCTCTAAAATATATTATAAACCCATAATTAATATTTTAGGCCTAGGATCCATATATCACATTCTCGCCGCAAGGTTTGGGCACTTCCCGACGAGACATGCTATTTCTGGTAGGTAACTTCCTTACCGATCGTATCAAGACTTGACACGATTCCTAGGGGTCGTAGAATCTTTAGACTTATAACTTATTACAACTTTGTACAATCTAATTTTACATTTCTAAGTTAGTAACAAAGTCTAGTATGTTTATTCTACTCAAGTACTTTTTGGCCCAGGACTCCCGATTATCACCAAAATAGATCAGACCATCTAAGACAGTGCGATGCTCTGCGCCGGGACTCCCGATTATCACAGAACCTTACGCACCCTGACACTCGCAATGATTTGAATCCATATCCAAGGTTCTTTATCCTTACAATATGAATATCGTTTAACAAGTGAGGTGTTCCATTAGGTGGATAATACTTCGATCTAAGATTTTTTTGGGTTTGTTTAAGTCTTAAACTAAACTTAAACTTTTATTCCAATCTTAATCCTTGTTTAAAATGTGTGACTTGTGAATTGAAGGGTTCTACAAGACACCTTTTTAAAACATAAGAACTATTCTTTAAAACTTATAGTTTCAAAAATTTACACGATTTTATATGTATACCTAAAACGAGGTGTACAAAACGTTTTTACTAGGTTTTGTGAAAAACCTTATTTATAATAAAACTAACTTGTTTTATACTACTTTGAAAAACTTATAAACTTACGTTAAACTTTTAAATTCTTTTATGATTCATGAACTTGAAACATAAACCTAGTTTAACACATCTAGCTTTTCATACGTCTAATAATAAAATTAAACGTTTGATTTGACTTATTAGATTCGACCAAAACTTATGTCTTAGCGACATACTTACAAACTTTGTGATTTTCTTGTGTAGCTCCCACTAGCTCCAACAACCATGATGAAACTTAAGCTAACACAATCACCTGTTTATACTTGGTGAAACTAATAAACCTATTATATAAAGACTATATATAATAATTTTTAGTTTGTTTAAACCTTTCTTATATTTAACTTGAACTAGTTAAATATAGGTTGTTGTTATTTATACTTGATCATTAATCTAGTATATTACATCACTTGTAAAATACTTATATTATACTTGTATAATTATCTAGTTATAATCACTTATAACTTTATACACTTTATAATGATTATATATAACTTTGTATATTTCTAGTTAATCATATAATTTCAACTTGTACAATTTCCAGTTATAATGAAATCATAACTTTGTACTTTCTAGTTTCAATTATATTATAACTTATACAATAACTAGCTATAATATTATCCTTTAAAGATCAAAATAACATTACCCTTTTTAATTGTTCCATTCTATCTTGTATTTTAATGTATTCGTATATATGTATATTTTATAATAAACTTGTAACATTCTAATCAGAATATTACATCTAATTTATACGTATGTATTTTAACTTAATCTAATTAAAATACGTATAAACTTATTATATCTTTTAAATTTCAATTTTACTTAATTATTAAAAATTCTGAAAATTTTAATACATATATATAAATAATTAAATACACCTTGTTAATTTTAGAACTTAAATATTAACATCCTCTTTATCAATTCCCTAAATTAATTAGATGGACCCTAATCTTGTTTTTGATTAATCAAAACTAGGGTTTTGACTTTCTTGATCAAAGACATTATTTTAATTAAAAGACTAATTTTAATCAATCCTATTAAACAATAAACTTTAAATTCTAAGATAGATTATAACTTTTAATAAATTCATTTAAACTTTTTAAATTAAACCTTATAGACAATAAAACTTTGTCTAAATTACTAGGTTTAAAGAACTAGCTTTAATAAATCTATTAAAATAATAATTAAACCTATTAGACATAAACTTATCTAATTAACTAGGTTTTAGATTATTATCCTAATTAATATCTTTTAAACTATTAAACTTAAACTAGTTTAATCTTCTAGGGTTCTTTAGGGTTTCGAAATTCTTAAGCCTAGGAAACTTTTCCACCAATTAAACTAGGCTAGTTTAATAAACTTGGTGTCCAAGTAACCTCTAGATTTTCGAAATCTCTAAATGTAATTAGGAAAGAATCCTTTTGATCAATTAAACATATCTTGTTTAACATACTTGATCCTAGGGTTCTTCTTATGGTCACGAAAATTCAAGGAAGCAAGGAAAGAATCCTTTTGATCAATTAAACATATCTTGTTTAACATGCTTGATCCTAGGGTTCTTACTTGTATTTCGAAAATTGCTAGGGTACTTAGAAACCTTCTTGACCAATTAAACTTAGACTAGTTTAATATTCTTGGTCCTAGGGTTCTTCCCTTTTTCAAAAAATATGAAGAAGAAGGAATACATGAAACAAAAAAAAAAAACTTAAATTAAAGTAAACAAAAAATCTTTGTTAATCTAGTTTAGATCTCTAAACCAACGCTCTGATACCACTGAAGGGTTTCACTACGCACCATGCGACTGATCGACCCATAGGATCGACCTCCTAGTGTACTTGGTTCGAACCATGACTGACCAAGAACATGAACTTGTTCTTGACCGGTTAAAACCAACTAGCTGATTTAATCCCTAAATGCGGAACTGGGATTAAACCTAATCCTTAAACCCTAAAGGATTGGGATGTTGGAGATTTAGATTAGGTTAACAAGAAAGAAACCTTGTACGAAGAACTCGAACACACACATTGCTTGTGTGGTTCGTTCGACCATCACCAAAGAACCCTAAGGTTCTTTGGCCGAATTCGTCCAAGAGGGGAGAAGAGAGAAAAGTGTTTCTCAAAACATACCTTGTTGATTGCTTAAGATAGATCCACTGATGATGAACAAATTGAGTGATCTTCTAGTTGATCTAAGCAATGAACTTGGATCTTCAAGACTTGAAGAACACGAAGAAAAAAAAGAACACAAGACTTGTGTTTGTGTGTGTATTCGGCCGAAACCAAAGAAGGAGGAGGCTAGGGTTTCGAATAATGATCAAGGAATAAGGGAACCCCATGCATTCTATTTATAATAGAAAGACTTACACTTAGGGCTCTTCTAGTTTAATTAAGATTAATCTCTTAATTAAACTTATCTCTTACACTTTAAACCCTTATACTTTACTAGTTTATTATTGTTGCACTTAACTATCAAATATCTAGTATTAACACACTAATAATTCGGTACCCATATACACGAATTATATATACTTGTATTTATACTTTTAGTAGTTAATTACTCCCTCCGTCCCTAAATAAAGTTCCCATTTGTGTTGGGCACAATATTTTAGGAGATAGTTAGTGGTGGGGTATTTGGTATTACTTTTGATTAAAATATAAGGTTTGATTGGAGAGAGAAAGTGTTTTAGGAGATAGTTAGTGATGAAAGTATTGGTAATAATATTATTATATTAAGTGGGCCCCTTAAGTTTGAGAAATGGGAACTTTATTTAGGGACAAAACTTGAAGGAGAAATGGGAACTTTATTTAGGGACGGAGGGAGTATATAATAACCTTTATATAATTTACACAATAATATTATCCAATTCCTATATGATTTAATAGCTCTAAATCATATCATGGATAACCTTTAATTAACACATTGTATATTTACTCAACTAGTAAATGTACAACTACTTGTATTAATTAGTTAGTTAAACTAATCTAGTAATAAGTTAAACTTAACTTAATACTTAACTGATTCATAATGACTATTATGAATCATTCCTCTTCGTAGTATCATTGCTTATCTTGCTCGTATTACATGCACTCACCGGTGTGACCCTTAAGTGTTTCGTAGGCATGGATGTATCATCATAGGTTGACTAACTGGGCACATAAATCCTTCAATTATATCACACGTCGGGTATTTTAACCCCTTGGTTAAAATACCACAAAAGACAGCAGGCTAATTAAATTAACTAAGCATTTAATCAGATAATCATTTAATAAGATACCTTAAGGTCAATAAACTACTAGGCCGGGTTTTGGGATGTTACAACTCTCCCCCACTTAGGAAGATTCCGTCCCCGGAATCCCATCTCGATCAAATAAGGATGGATAACGTTCCCGCATATCGGCCTCGGTCTCCCATGTCATATCCGCACCCAAACTGTGCTTCCAATTTTCCAAAACCATAGGAATTTGTTTCTTTCTTAATTTTGTCACCTTTCGGTCCAATAACTCCACCGGTTCCTCGACCAACCTTTTCTTTGTATCAACCCGCAACTCTTGAACCGGAAGAATTTGGCTCGGATCTTCAATGTTACATTCTCTTAAATAACAAATGTTAAAAGTGTTGTGTATTGCCGACAACTCCGGGGGTAACTCGAGTGTTACCGATTGGGAATTCACCACCTTACTAATTCGAAACGGCCCAATAAAGCTCGGGGCCAACTTCCCTCGTTTACCAAAACGAATCACACCCTTCCATGGTGAAACTTTCAAATAAACCATCTCGTTTTCCGAGAACGTAGCGGGTCTACGTCTCGGATCAGCATACATCTTTTGTCGGTCACGGGCGGCCTTCAACTTTTCTCGAGCAATGGCAACTTTATCCGCGGTCATTTGAACAATATCGGGTCCCGCATATTGTTTCTCACCGGTTCCAACCAACACGTCGGGGTTCGACACCAACGCCCGTACAACATCTCGTACGATGGGATCTCAATACTTGAGTGGTACGAGTTATTATAAGCAAATTCGATCAACGGTAGGTGGGAATCCCACGACCCACCGTACTCTAACACACAAGCCCGCAACATATCTTTAAGAGTTTGTATCGTTCTTTCCGATTGCCCATCGGTTTGGGGATGATACGCGGTATTCAAATTCACCCGCGTCCCCAATTCTCGTTGCAAGCTATTCCATAAATTTGTAGCAAAACGGGGATCCCTATCGGACACGATAGAAATCGGAATACCATGTCGAGATACTACTTCATCGATGTATAATTTCGCCAATCTACTAAGTGAGGCGGTCTCACTAGTAGCCAAGAAATGAGCACTATTCGTTAATCGATCAACTATAACCCAAATCATATCGTGACCCCTTTGTGTACGCGGCAATTTGGTCACGATTTCCATAGTAATCCGATCCCACGTCCACTCCGGAATCGGTGATTGAGTTAAAGTTCCATAGGGCTTTTGGTGTTCGGCCTTCACATGAGCACAAATATGACATTGGCCCACATAACGGGCAATGTCGGTCTTCATCGTAGGCCACCAATAAAGTGCTTTTAAATCATTATACATTTTCGTGCTACCCGGGTGAACCGATAACCGAGAATTGTGAGCCTCGGCTAAAATCAATTCCCGCAAACCCCCGATTAACGGTACCCACACCCGAGATTGATACGTCTTTAAACCCCGAGAATCTTCTTCTAAAACATCCTTCCTCTTTAACAAAATCTCGGTCTTCAAATTTTCAACATTCAAGGCTTCCATTTGTGAAATCTTCAACCGGGACACCAAATCCGACACAATTTCCATCCTTATAAATTGTACCCGCCCCGAATCTCCCTTTCTACTTAAGGCATCGGCCACCACATTTGCCTTTCCGGGATGATATCGAATTTCACAATCGTAATCTTTAATCAACTCTAACCATCTTCGTTGACGCATATTCAACTCCTTTTGCGTGAACACGTATTGCAAACTTTTATGGTCCGTACAAATCACGCACTTAGTACCGTACATATAGTGTCTCCGTAATTTTAGTGCAAAAACCACCGCCGCCAACTCCAAATCGTGAGTCGGATAATTCTTCTCATGATTTTTCAATTATCTCGAAGCATAAGCAATAACCCGATTTCGTTGTATCAACACGCAACCCAAACCCGCAAGTGAAGCGTCACAATAAACAATAAAATCCTCCGGGCCTTCGGGTAAGGCAAGAACCGGAGCTTGACACAATAGTTGTTTTAGAGTTTGGAAGGACTTCTCATGATCATCACCCCAACGAAACGGTACATCCTTACGGGTCAACTTCGTCATGGGACCCGCTATCTTCGAAAAATCTTTAATAAACCGGCGGTAATAACACGCCAAACCCAAAAAACTTTTTATCTCAGTCGGGTTCTTTGGAGCAACCCAATTTATAACCGCTTCGATCTTTGTCGGGTCCACCTTGACTCCATTCGAGCAAATAACGTGACCCAAAAAGTGAACTTCTCGAAGCCAAAATTCGCACTTCGAGAACTTCGCATACAATTGTTCCCGCTTCAACGTTTCTAACACTTGCCTTAAGTGTTTCTCGTGCTCTTTTTCGGTCTTGGAATAAATTAAAATATCGTCAATGAACACAATAACGAACTTGTCGAGATAAGGCCGACAAACTCGGTTCATCAAATCCATAAATATCGCGGGAGCGTTCGTCAACCCGAACGGCATGACCAAGAACTCGTAATGACCGTAACGAGTTCGGAACGCCGTTTTATGAATATCGTTTTCATGAACCCGAACTTGGTGATAACCCGATCTCAAATCGATCTTTGAGAAATAAGAAGACCCTTGGAGTTGATCAAATAAATCGTCAATACGTGGCAAGGGATACCGATTCTTTACCGTTCTCTTATTCAATTCCCGATAATCTATGCACATACAAAGTGCACCATCCTTCTTTTTCACGAATAAAACCGGAGCTCCCCAAGGCGAGGAAGTCGATCGAATAAAACCCTTATCCAATAAATCTTGGATTTGTGTCATCATTTCCCGGATTTCGGACGGTGCTAAATGATATGGTGCTCTAGCCACGGGATTGGCACCCGGCACCAAGTCAATTTTGAATTCTACCTCCCGAACGGGAGGTAACCCAGGCAAGTCTTCGGGAAACACCTCCGGGTATTCCGAAGCCACCCGGAGATCACCAACCACTTTCTTCTCTTTTTTCACATCGATCACATAGGCCAAAAACGATTCACATCCCTTGGTCAAGGACTTACGGGCTTTCATCATGGATATAATGGGTATGGTCGGGGTCGCACGGTCTCCCCGGGCCACGACATGTGACCCGTCGGGTAAAAGAAAGGTAATTAAGTTTTGGTGACAATTAATGTTGGCTTTATTGACACTTAACCAATCCATACCTAAGACCACATCAAAGCCGGATATCGGCATAACAAGTAAAAGAATCGAAAATTTCACGCCATCAATATCAATACTAGCCTCGGACACGGATGTCGTGACCGGAACCATTTCACCATCGGCCACGTCTACCTTTAGAGGTGTCGCGATCAAAGAAGTAGGCAAATTCAATTTGACATAAAAGCTCTTTGAGGAAAACGAACAATTTGCACCCGAATCAAATAATACACGAGCGGGTATGGAGTTTATTAGAAACATACCCGTGATGACATCATCGGTAGTGGTGGCATCCTCCACCGTCATCTTGAATGCCCGACCCGTAGGTGGCGGATGACCTTTCCTCTTTTGACCTCCCGACGAAACCGCTCCCCCGCCCGAACCCGAACCTTTCTTTGTTGGACAATGCATGGCCCTATGACCCTCTTTTTGACAATTCCAACAAACACTATTTTCCAACTTGTATTCCGACGACTCATGCCCGTGTTCCCACACTTGATACACCTTCGAGTTTGTGCCGTACACGGACCGACATGAGAGGACTTACACGGTAGGCACCACAGGTTCCTTTGGTTGGAACCTTGAAGGATTTGCTTTCAACGATCATTGTTCGACTTATGATTCCCTTGGGATTTCTTGTGGTTGCTCGAGTTTGATTGTTCATACTTTACCTTATGAAACGGGGCCTTCTCCCGACTCATCACCTTTTGGGCTAATAGATCACTCTCGGCCGATTTGGCGAGATCATAGGCTTGCAAGAGAGTTCCCGCAACCCTTGTTACGTTCCGGTACTCGGGCAACAATGCCCCGACAAAGTGTTTGATTTGGGTAGACTCATCGGGCACCCATTGAGTCACAAACCGGAGCTTCCCATTGAATTGAAGGATAAGCTCATCCACCGTCATTCGATCGTTCATCTTTAACATTATAAATTCACTCCGAATTTTATCCAACTCAAACGGGCTACAATACCTAGCCTCCACTTGCTCCCTAAATTGTTTCCACGTGATCGCATCCATCATTTCATTACTAAAATTTGCGGTCAACCCATCCCACCAATCCATAGCCGGTCCCCCAACATCCGGGACGCGTACCGGACCTTCAAATGGTCCTCACAACTACAAGCAATAAGGGCCTTTTCGGTAGCCCTAAGCCATGTTAGAGTTTCCGCCGGGTCGGTACTACCACGGTACTCGGTTGGCTTACAATCGAGAAAATTAGTGTAGGTACACGGTTTCTGTAACACCTCAAATTTTAATACCAAAAATCGGCCAAAATAAAACATTTTATAAATAGAAGAACATCCTCAAATTTGGATTTACAAAAACCTTGGTATGAAATCAGAGTATAAAAGTAGGTGTTACAAAATAGATCATAACCAAGCTAAGACTAAATCCAATCTAGTGCTCTTCTATTCTAGGTCCCGCATCTCTATTCATGCGTACCTAAACCTTCGATCCCAAACCTGAGTACATAGCAAAACAAAACAAGGAGTACGTGAGACAAAAACGTCTTGTGAGCTACATGGGTTTAGACCCCAAAGTTAATAATAATAACCGAACGACAAACAACAAACACGTAAGCAATCACCCATCTATCTAGTCACCCTATTGTGACTCTAATACCTTGCTTTCCTAGCAACCATACCTAGTTGTCGAGACATCCCCAACCAACTAGAACCACATTAACTTATTAACCGGGGATCCCCCGCATTAACAAGCTTCAAGGTAAAGGCAAGAGGGAATCGCCCAATCTACCAATACCTGCCTTACTCGCCGGACTACTTCCAGTTAGCAAGACTACTATCATGGAATGGGCCGATGGGGATCCGCCCAAATGCTCCCCATTCCATACCTCATGACCGGGGATCCCCCAAATCATCACATCATCTCACCATATCATAACTCGATGGTTATGTCAATCTAGCTCTCGGCTATCACGTCTATCATCAAACAAGTTAGTTCAATACTATCATCGGTATAACTAACTATCAACTACTAGTCTACACAATTAAGCAAATAGACCATAACACAAGTAATAAAAATGTATTTCATAGGCTATGTACTCGGTAAAGTCCACACGTACTCACCTTAGCAATAAAGATGCTTTAACCGTATCCTTTCCGCCGGTCCCTTGCTCACAATTCGTCCACTTCAACACTTCACCGAATGTCTAAAACAATTATCACAACAAGATTATCAACACAAACTACTACCAATGTGTTCATCTACCTCTAGATAACACCCATCAATCCATTTCCCCCAATTATGGTGATTTACCAAACCCTAGGTTTAACCAACCCTTAAGATTCTTACAAATCGAAATCATACACTTGTTTTCCTTGTTAATATACCATCTATTAAGTGTATACACCATTTATATCACCATAACTCATACCCCAAGAACTAGGGTTTCAACCCCAAGCTTCTAAATCCATAGATCTAAAGCTACAACTACAAAGGATTGAAGATATACCTTTAATCTTCCACTAGGAGTGAAGAATCACGAGATTTGACCAAGAATTCGGCTCCAAACGATGCTTTTCACTCAAAAATGTTCACACACTTGAAGAGAGAAAACTAGGGTTTTTGGAAATGCATTTATGGCTGAAAAACCCAATTTAATGCACTGGTCGGAAGGGCTCGCGCCCCGCTCGCGCCGAGCTCGTGCCGCGAAAGGACGCGGGTCTTCCCGCTGGTCGCCGCTTTATACCAGACTTCGCGCCCAGCTCGCGCATGGCTCGCGCCGCGAAGTCGACGCGAAGCCGACGCGACTTTCTCGCGTTTCAGCTCTGGTCCCTCTGCTCAACCTCGCGTTTCGCTCGCGCCAGGCTCGCGCCGCGAGCCTGCCTTTGCAGCAGGGCTGCACTTTTCGGTCTAGGTTTCAACCCGGTTTCGCCCATAACTTTCTCATACGGACTCCAAACGACACGAAACCAATTCCTACGGTTTTAATATGATTTATCCATAATTATCATATTTTTATTTATTTTATTTATTTACAAATTTCGGGTCGTTACAGTTTCTTCTCTACCGGGAAAGGTTGGTAGAAGAATTGTTGGTGTTGGGTATTAGCAATTGGTACGGTGTGTGTAACGACCCGGAATTTGTAAATAAATAAAATGTATAAAAATATGATAATTATGGATAAATCATATAAAACACGTAGGAATTGGTTTCGTGTCGTTTGGACACCGTACGAGAAAGTTATGGATGAAACCGGGTCGAGACGAAGATGAAAAAGTGCAGCCCTGGCTGCATGTGAAGTTAGCGACGCGAACATTGTTCGCATTCCGTGAAGTCGAGCCAGGGAATTGGACCAAAGGATGCGATGTAGTTCACGTTGGTTGAGCGATCGCTAAGTTTGCGTACGAGGTTTGGAGTTAGCGACGCGAACTTAGTTCGCGCCGTGAACTCTGGTCGACAGCACTAAAGTCGGGTTTTGGCTCATTTAATGGAATAGTAAACCCTAGTTTCTCTCCTTGGCGATTTTCGAGCATAAAGGCTGATTGGTGGTGATTTCTTCTCAAATCCTTGGTAGATTTCACTCCTAAGTGAAGATTAAAGGTATATCTTCACTCTTTGATCTTTGTAGCTTAAGATCTATGTATTTTGATGCTTGGGTTTGAAACCCTAGTTATTGGGGGTTATGGTTTATGGTGAATAAATGGTGTGTACACTTAATAGATGGTATATTAACAAAGGAATCAAGTGTATGATTAAGATTGGTAAGAATCTTAAGGGTTGGTTAAACCTAGAGTTTGGTAAATCACCATAATTGGGGGAAAATGTTAGTTAATGGTATTTAGAGGTTAATGGATACATTATTGGTAGTATGAGATGTTGAACATCTTGTGATCATTGTATTAGGCTGTCGGTGACATCTTGGAAAGTCGGTGAATTTGTGAAGCAAGAGATTTGGTGTCAAGAATTCGGTTGGAGCATCTTATTGCTAAGGTGAGTACGTGTGGACTTTATTGAGTACATAGCCATGAAAATACTTGTTATTACATATGTCGAGTCTAATGATAATTGTGTAGATTTTAGTAAATAGGGTTAGTGGTATATTGTTGAATATAGTTAACTAACTTGTTGATGATTGATGTGATAGCCAAGTTCTTTGATTGATATAACCATTGAGTTATAGTAAGGTTGAGATGATGTGATGACGCGGGGGATCCCCGGTCATGAGGTATGAAATGGGGAGCATTTGGGCGGATCCACATTTAATCAGATAATCATTTAATAAGATACCTTATGGTCAATACTAGCACATAACGTCTATACTACCTTATGGTCAAAAACCCGAACTTGACTAAATCACTTCCACATTTCCATCAACTAGCACATAACGTCTATACTAGCAATTCACAGTTGTTTAGCAATTCTATCAAGTTCATAATTATCACAATTCCAAGTATTACACTTGCACAATTATTAGTTCACCATTTCCACACATCATCCAAACACTAGTTTGATTACTTCCCAAATTCATCTATTCTGGGTTTTTAACAACCATAACTTACCAATCATGATTTCTCAACCTAATAAACAGTTATATCCATTCAAACATCAAGAAATCCAAGATTTGTCAAAACACACCTTCAACTTCCACCATTAATGGAGGTTGAAGGTGATTTTCACCAAATCTTGCTTTCTTCCAACAATCAACCATACATATGATGTAAAAGCTTGCATAAACACATAAAACAACATCCATATCGAGATTCAACCGTAAAACACTAGGAATCATAAACCCTAGTTTACCACAAGGTTCAAGAACAACAAAGACAAGTAAAGGAGAAGGTGTAACTTACTTCTAAGCTTCTCCTACACTAACTTTAGCAATAAATTCGGAAATCACCAAGAGATTGGACCACCAAAGCTCAAGAACAAGCAAGAACAAGTGAAGATGGAGTTGAGAGTGTTTTCAATGGAATAGTGGATAATATTTTTGAGAAAGAAGTAAAAGAAAAGAGAGGGTTTATCCCTCTCTCTCTCCACGACCGGCCAAGCAAGGGTTGGCCCCCTTGTTGGCTAAAATTCACTTTAACAGTATATGTCTGAAAAGTCTCTCTCATAATTAATTTATTTAAAATAGCAAACGGACTCCAATTTTAAAAACGAAATTTAACAAAGAATCTAAAAGTGTAAAAATCACATTTTTATTACAATTATATCACAAGTCGGGTATTTTAACCCCTTGGTTAAAATACCGCAAAAGACAGCAGGCTAATTAAATTAACTAAGCATTTAATCAGATAATCATTTAATAGGATACCTTATGGTCAATAAACTACTAGGCTGAGTTTTGGGATGTTACAATCATTTAAAAGCTTTTTTAGATAATTATTTGAAATTTTGGATCTTTACGAAGATTTTTTGTTATAATGATCCAAAATTTATGATAATAATTCAAACTTTTTTAAAATAGTTGATTAAGAATTGTCCTTACAATACTCACCCGATCTCATTTCTAATGGTTACAATAGATAAACATGTGTCGATGATATATAGACGAAAAACAGATGATGAGGAATGATTTATATCTATGCATTGGGAATCTGATTTTATATAATCTCGCGTTGTTAGCAAATCGGGCCATCTTAGCATTTGTTGCTTAAATTTCTGAAGCCCGGGTTATTGAGCGACCTAAATTACCAGTTAACTAATTTTTAGAGTAAATTACACGAATAGTCCCTGTGTTTTGATCTGAGTTTTGGATTTGGTCCCTAAATTTTAGAAATTACACTAATTGACCACTAAGTATCGGACTTCGTATCGGTTTTGATCTCTAACGCTAACAGCCGTTAAAAATGACCGTTAAATCTTGACATGTGCTTTGACATGAGGGTAATTTAGCCATTTTACAATTTCTTTTATTAATTGCTAAATTATGTACAATTTTTTTGTTAACAATTATTTCCCTTTCATTTTTTTTAGCATCTTACACTGTGTCAAAACCTAAGAATCGATTGTATCAATATATGAAAGCATACTCAAATCAGTAAAAGAAAATCAGAAATCGATATATGATAAGATACTCAAATCAATATATGAAATCAGAAATCGTTTGTGTTAAAACCCAAGAATCAAAACCCAACATCATACATCACATATGAAACCAAAATCAATCTTGTATTAAAAAACCCAGAAATCAAACTCGACTATGCCGTCAATGAACGACAAGAGAGGTAATTGGGTTTTCTTAGTGTACACCTCACAAGAACACCATCTCCAATTCGGTTTGAAGAATTGGGTTTTCTTGGTTCGATGTGTTCTTCCTACAAGAGAATTCACGATTATGCATCTGACCACAAGAAGCACGAAGGTGACTCAAAATCCGACCACATACCATAGAAAAAAGAAGGAATCATCGATCACGACGGAGACGGCGGAAGCAAGATCGGCATACTCGATCATCGTCTTCGATCTCGAATTGGTACGCGTATATTTCAGATCTAAAATGTTTTTTACAAGATCGGGGTCGGCGAAGAAAGAGTCGTCGGAAGCTGTGTTCGATCGCCGGTGTGGGTTAAGCAATTAGGCTGACTAATTTCTTCATCTTCATCAACTGTGTTAGGGAGATACCATGTCATCGGAGGCGGCGATGGATGTATGCGGCCATGGTGATGACCAGATGGCTCGTCGGATAAGAAGACGGCGGCAGATGGCTCGCCGGAGAAGACGATGCCTCGCTGGTGTATAAAAATGTTGAGAGACACGGAGGGTTTAAAGAGATGAGATGGATACCTTTTTTGATAAAAGAGAAAAAATGACATATTTACCCTCATGTGCAAAGCACATGTCTAGATTTAACAGTCAACTTTAACTGCAGTTAGCGTTAGGGACCAAAATAGATACGAAATCCGATACCTAGTGACCATCAGTGTAAATTTCTAGAATTTAAGGATCAAATCCAAAACTTAGGTCAAACCACATGAACTATCCGTGTAATTTACTCTAATTTTTATGACTCCATTGATATAAATAAAGATTTTTAGCGACGGGTGGCAAACTTGAATGTCTAACCCTGGTGACTGTTTTTAGCTTTTGTTTTTCTTGTATCGATTTGGCTGTTCCTTGTGTGTTTGTTTCGGACGTTTTGTCTCGGTTGTACTCTTTTTCCGTTGGTCTTTTGCTAGCTTTTTTTATAATTTTCTCTTATGTGGGCGCCTCGTGGGTGATGGCTTTGCCGAAGCTCTCGGGGTTTCCCTTACCGTTCAAAAATAAAAAACAAAAAAGATTTTTAAAAATTTTATACTCCCTCCGTCCCATTTTTATTGTCTAGTATACTATATTAGTTTGTCCTACAAAAATTATCATTTACTTAATTTCAACCAATCAAAAAACATTTAAGTGGGAAAAAGAAAATTTGATTGGTTAAATGGTACAATTAATGTACTTTCTTAAACTGTGTGTATTTTTAAAATGTACAATAAAAATGGGACGGAGAGAGTGGTATAAAGTTCTACTCCGCTATTGTTTACGTTTGAAGTCTTTATTTATGGAAGCATATGGAAATCGTCAACAACGAGGTTTGTTAATGACACCATACTTTAAAATTTATATTTTGTAAATAACAACCCTTATTAACGTTTGATAACAATCTAAATACATAAAACGTCTAATATGCATAAAACGTTTGTACTTTATTTGTGGTGGTTGAAATCTAAAATGCAGAGACAGTTATTAATTATTATACAAGTTTTTAATGTATGTCTTGACGTTTTATTGATAGCCCTTTATAATTTTCTTTAAAATTGTAATGTTTTTTTAAGTATGTCAATACTTGATGCGTTGACAACCACTTAATTGATAATGTGACATCCAAAAAAAATATTTTTAGTTTTTATATATGCACATTATTTTCTTTAAATTTGTTTATACATAACCAAATACATGATAATATTGACACTCACTTATTTAATATGATAAAAAAATGTTTACAAATAAGAAAATGTACCGACTAATCAAGCTATTAACTTATGAATAAGTCAAAACATGAGTTAAGTAGGAGGAATCAAGCTATTGTATACGGGGTAGTGATAAAAGTGGTGGATATGTGTGAATTGTGATGTTTTGTTAAAAGATCGAAAATATGTGTATTTATTTTATAATGGTGTAACTCTAAAGGTAGAACGAATATTAATTGGGTAGGATTAGGCCTATGCAGAATGGACCGAAACCGACCAGGACCAACCGGGATCGAAGGAACCGAACCGAACCGGACCGAACCACATCCAACGATCCGGTCCTCGGTCCACAAAAAACATGAATTTCGGGTCTCGGTCCTAACTGGGTTGGTCCGGTTTTTGGACCGTGCACAGGCCTAGGCAGGATTATTACAAAATCTTCAGCATCATTATTTATAATCTTTTTTTAGTTCTTACTAATTTTATTTAATCAAATTCTTCCTTAATAAAAAGAATTATGATCAAGCTTTATTGATATGCTTAAATTGATAAATTCACGTAACTGGGAGGACTTAGTATGGTGCACGGGATTATCCGTGCAAACTATGAATTTTTTTTGAATAATGTTAAAATAACATTAATTTTTTTTAATTTCTTTTGCTAGTTTATGTGACACCCCTAAAAAATAATGTGCAACCAGTAACACTCCTATTCCGCCATACGTAACATGACAAACGTATGATATTCCTTTCAAAATTATGGTCATTTCCTAGAAAGAGAACATAGTAATTATCATTTACTTTAATTATTTATTTTTTTTGGGTAAAAACTTTCCTAAAAACTACTACGCACTTAAAGGATCTCCAATGTTAAGTTTAAGGGTAAATTACAGTTTTTGTCTCTGACCTTTTTCTAATTTGAGATTTTTGTCCCTAAACTTTTTTCTTCTGTTTTTTTATCCTTTATGTTTTTAAAATTCTGCATATTTGTCCTTCCGTCTATTTTTGGCCGTTAAGTGACTAAAAATACAAAAAAGTAAGGGTATTTTTGTCCTTAACGTTTTTTTCTTTTTTTTTCCTCCTTTTTCATCTTCTTCATCCCATCTGATGAACCCTAATTTTAAATTACAAATTTATAACTACTTTCTAACCTAATAAGATACAAAAATCTTCAATTATCATAAATTGAATGCAAAATAAGTCAATGTAAAGCAAAACGAGAGGAAGAAAGTTGAAATAGATGAAGGATTCTGGGGTATTCTCAAATTATAACAGATCTGCCACCAAATCAGCCATGACACCGCGCCCAAATCTGCCACGACACCCAAATCTGCCACCACAAATCCGCCACCACAAATTCGCCACCACACCCAAGTTCAATAACAGACATCTTCTCGGGCGGAGGAAGAAGCATCTCCTCATATGATTGTACTTCTATTCACTGCCATGGCGTCAACACCCATTTGAACATCCAAAAATCAGATCTAGAAGATGAAGAGTGCAGGTTTTGGTTTGAAGAATCCTGATTTGATGCAGGTAATCATTTGAAGAAATCAATAACATTTCATCGTGATTTAGTGATGTATAATGAGAACGGATCTGTGGTGTTGCACGCCAAAAGTTCGAATCGGAAAACGGATATGTGGTGTTGCACCACCACCGGCTCTTCGTCTTCTCCGGCGGGCGGCGGTTCTGGTGCACCAAATTTAGGGGTTTCGGGTGGAAGATTTCGGACATCAATCCCGACCACATACAACCTCGTAAAGACATGCATCTTTGTATTCTACATCTGAAGCCACTGTCACTTCAGAGAAGAGAGAGGGCAGAGAAGATAGAGAGTGAGAAGAGGGAATGTAGAACTTGAGGTCGTCGGAATTTGGCCGGAAAAGTCGTCGGAATTTGGTGGTTGTAGTAGATGAAGAAACGAGACCGGAGAAGGTGTGTGTGTGAAGATCGATCGGAGAAGGTGTGTGTGAAGATCGATCGATCGGGTTTTAATTTTTGGACATTTTTGTTTATGAAGATTAGGTGAAAAAAGAAAGGAAAAAGAAAAGAAAAATATACAAAAGAGTTAAAATAGGGGTAATTTGTAAAATGGACAAAAAAACCGTCAGTTAACTGACAAAAATAGACGGAAGGACAAGAATTTTAAAAATATAAAGGACAAAAAACAGAAGAAAAAAATTTAGGGATAAAAACCTCGAATCAGGAAAAGGTCAGGGACAGAAACTGTAATTTACCCTAGGTTTAATAATAGCTTCAAAAATGTCAAAGAAGTTCATAAATCATAATATTTTGAAGCATAATGATTTTGTGTTTTATAATTATGTGGCATGAAGATGTCGAATATCATAAACATTTTCGTAATTGCCTTAAAATTGAATGCATATATAAGTTTCACATTTTTCGGAATGTTTATGTAGAGAAACGTTTTAGGAGGTGTATTATTTTTACGAATTTCTGAAGAATAGATCTCAATCATTGATAAATAAGATCTAATGGTTCAGACTAATCACATATTTTATATATGAAGGGTATTTTGGTCATTAGGCATTTAAAAAAATTTAATTTTGATTTTTTTATTTTTTATTATTATTGTTATTAAAAAATAATATTTATTTTATAATTACGTGTAGTCATTAATCACATGTGATTTTAGTGTAAAATCATATGTGATTGTATATTTAATCACATTTAATGTTTTAGTTTAATTACATGTGATTCAATACACAATTACATGTGATTCAGTATGCAATCACATTATGTGTTATTAATGAAATAATAATAAACTTTTATAAAAATAATAATAAAAAAAATTAAAATTCTAAAATAAAAAGAAAAAAAACAATTGTTTTTAAAAATGACCAAAATACCTCCTAAATGTATAAAATATGTGATTAATTTTGACCATTTAATTTTATTGATCAATAATTGAGATTTGTTTCTCGAGACTTCGTAAAAATGATAGATCTACTAGAACACAACTCAGTTTATGTATAGTAAAAATACGTTGATAAAATGAAAGGTACTCGATTTTAAATCTGGAATTTACATCATGATTTAAAGCAAAGTGTTATTGTTCTATTTTGAGTGATTTTTTTTTCTTTCAAGAAAAGCTTGATTAGAATAGCAACAAACTACAAATTTATAATCCCGACAACCTATCATTGATTTGTTTAAATCTCAAAATATAAAATAATTAACGCCGTCTTCAATCATGATATGTTCAAATAACTGGAGGCGGTCCGGATTAATAATTTATATTTGTGCTCGTCAATATGGTTCAGTTGAAAAGGAAATTACCTTTACATGTACACTTTCAAACTTATAAATTTTTAACATTTGGTCCCTTGTGATTTGTTTGTAACTCTTTCGTTTTTGTATTAGCTTTGTTTTTTCTTAATCTGTTTTTTCATTTCCGAAAATCAGTGTTTATAAGTTTACATATATTAGAAAGAAATTGATAACGATAAATTTAGGAGTTGTGGGATCGTATGACCAGTATTATGAAATTGCACATTAATCAATAATCATCATATTTATTTTAAGTATCAGTCAACCATTAATAAAAATTCAAAATTTCTTTTAAAACAACTCTAAACAGCCGTTAATAAAACTCAAATTATTAATGTTTTAAAACTCGTATTTTGAATCAGACCGATCGATGCCTTAAAAACGGTCGAACCGGTCGGACTAGTTTAACCAATCGGTTGAACCGGATTATAATAATATTTGTATTTAGGATAAGTTAACAATGTAAGATGTATATAACTTGTAAAACAACTATAATAAAATTATAATTATAATTACATGAATATACAAACGTCAACTTAATTGGTTTTAAATTTACACGTTTATTAAACTGATTTACATAAAATAATCTTTATTGATTACTGTTGGGTAAGCTGAAAGCAATCCTTAGTGCAATGGATTTAATGAAGATAAATATATAATAGTTGGAAGACTATATGAAGATAAGTTCTTCAGATTGTGATTGTATAAGTGTGTGCTATGTTCAGATCCTCATCATTCAGTTACACTATATGAACATCCAAAGAAGCAACAATCAGTTCCCTGTGCGGAATCAGAGAGTGATCAACCGTTCAGATGGTCGTAGTAGGTTCAGTGTGTACTTGACAATGACACACTGAGTCTTAAAGACAAATGCTATACTAAGTCTGAATCTTAGTGAAGGTCACCAAAGCTAGCATAGTATATGAAGAAATATGAGTACCTGAAACACTCATGGTTATCTGAACATTTAGCATCTGAAGCTTCAGTGATACAAAAAGATACAAGTATAATACAAAACCGGGAGTCGCCCCAAAAAAATCCTATGCAAATATTCTAGAAGATCTCGACGACCACAAGACGGCGGAAAGTACTGTCAGAATTTCGTTAGTAGCGCTCGTCGCATGAAAACATCCTTAACACCAACGAGATTCTTACATGTGTACAATTCGTACATCTCTTAGTTGTCATCTCTTATAAATCCTATAAATAGAAGACTTGATGGGCGAATTCGTGCGTGCACCCAATAACATTTTCACTCTGCTAAAGCTTTCTCAGCAAACCTATCCAAGCGAAGTGAAATCTACATGTGATACTGTTTCATCAATTGATTCTAAGTGATCACAATGTCTAATCTTGTGTTTGATTATTTGTTAATCAATATTTGTCTTAAATAATATCTGTAATTGTCAATCTCTTTCAACTGTTTAGTTATTATTCGTGTTCTTAGCTATTCCGCAACTACTTTTACTTTGTTAAATCATTAATTGATTAATAAAGAATAGTTTATATATATTGAGTGTTCATAAATTTTAAGTTGACTAGAATAACCATATAAGTGTATTCAAGCCCCCCTTCTACACTTATCAAACACTTGTTACGAGACTAACGATCAACTTTTATAAACTAAATTGGAGTGTAAAGTATGTTCTTTTGCAACATTAAACAACGTGTTATGCCCTTAATTAACACCTTTATTTAATTTGTAAGCCTATGGATATCTTTTGGAACCATAGGTCATTTTGTGAATTCTTGGAGGTTTCCTTTGTATTTTACCAAAAATTGGAGGAGTAGAATGTACATGTAATGTATTATTTAACGTTGCCGGCTTTATTGATAACTGCGGTCTATATACAACTCCGGTGGCCGAGTTGGCAAGTCAACCTAACGTTGCAAGAAGTTTATAATTTTTTGTACGATTGTTACATCTAATTATGAAAGTTTATGTAAGACGAGAATTGGATTAGAATGCTGATCAAATTTAAACGAATTTAATAAAATTATTAGTTTGATCGTTTGAAGTTAATTTGAGACCATTATAAAAAGGTTAGAACCTTTAAAAAGTTTAATTACGATAATATATATGGGTTTTAATATTTACATTTTGGTAACACTGAATTTACTTGTTGCAAAAAGTGATGATCAAAACTGACCAAGTTAATTGGTATTACTAATTACTAGCCTATAACCCGTGATAAATCACGGGTGACTTATATAAATTTTCATAATTTTTACTCTTTTAAGAATACTCCAATCATTTGAAAATATGTAGCTTAAAAATAATTTCATAATAAAACAAATATTCTCGTATATTTTCAGAATATCAACTGTAAGGACAAGAAAAAAAACACTTTCTTAAATCATAATTATAAGTAAATCTTTAAATACTTCCACGGCCTCTTCAATTGCATTATTAAAGAAATCGATAAATATTTTAATAATATAGGTTTCGTAGATATATTTCATGTAAAAGGAACAAAAGATTAGTTGTGGGTCAACTCGAACCGTTTTGATATGCGTTTAAATTACTTGTTCTGAATCAATTTGTTTTTACCCGACCCGCCCGTTTTCCACATGTAATTAAGTTTTAAGAATTAAATTGACCCGCCCAAAGTGACGTGACCTCACAAAGTAATATAACACGAGCACTACAAACAACTTATGGGTCATAGTTTTGTTTCAAGACTTCAGGAGCCATGTAGTATGGAATACCTACAATCTCATTAAATCTCTGACCTGCAAAAATTAATTAAAATTATAAAAAGTTTATTCACTGCAAATAAAATTAAAGAGTAAATTACGGTTTTTGTCCCTGTGGTTTGGCCGTTTCTGCGTTTTTGTCCCTGTGGTTTTTTTTTTCTGTTTTTTTGTCCCTGAGGTATGCAAAATTCCGTTTTTTGTCCTTCCGTCCACCTGCCGTCTCTTTTTAGCCGTTAAACTTCTCATGTGCTTGGCACATGAGGGCATATTAGTCATTTTAGCACCTTTCTTCTTCACAAACTATCACCCACTTTACCTGCACCTCAAAGAACTTCACAAAACCATTCTTCCTTTTCATAAGAATCCATTAAAACAACAACATCTGCAATTGAAGCTTGGAAAAACCAAAACAACATCTGCGATTCTTTCTCCGTGCCTATCAAATCTTTTAATTTTATAAATCATATTGATACCAACACGACATCGTTTTCCCCCCGGTCCACCGTCGGCCCCCTCGCCGGATCTGAGTTCTTCCAACCGCCGATCTCTTACCACCTCCGTCTTCTTACACGATCCACGGCGGGCATTTTCAATTTCAGATGGGAATGCCCGAACGATGAGTAAATCTGGCAACAAAGAAGAAGAAGACAACAATAACTATATCCACCTCCTCTCCCCTCTCTTCTTCTTCCACATTCATACCCAAATCTCCACCCCATTCCTAACTTCAAACCTTTGAAAATTCAAGCTACAATCCATGGCGACATTGTTGGGTCACAACATCAATGAAGGAAGGATTCTCTAGCCACATGAACTATATGTTGCCGATCAAATGTTATTACCGCATCAACTGTGTAAATCAGTTTCTGATGGTGCGATCAAACGCAGTCATCATCTCGAAACCCTAATGGCACCACATGAACTTCTTCATCGATCTTCTTGCAGAGGTGATCGCACCGCCGTTGAAGAAATTATGTCGCCGCATCAAATGTCGCATGAAATTGGTCGATCAAACATTCAAGAGAAGATCGTGTTACCTAATTAATCGATTAAGAACAAAAAAGATGTTTCTGTTAAGATCAGGGGATCAGATTCGAGTGCGATTTCTATCAAAATTGAGATGCCGTATGAAACCCTAGGGAGGTGATGTGGGTGTAGTGACGTGTTGAAGGATATAAAACAAAAAATGATTAAAGAAAAAGAGAAATGAAAACTGTAACACCCGTATTTTTATAACATCGTTTAAATCATTTAAAAATACAATTTCCCAACATTTGACACATTGTCCAATATACAGTTTATCAAAAACTTTAAAACCTTTATCAGAGTTTACAAAAATACGGTGTCACCAAATATATCAAAACCATAGGCAAACGGGATCTACCTATGAGCTCCCGAACTAAGCATCTCTAGGCCACTTCTAGTGCAACCTTCTATCACTTCAAACCTGTACCTGAGTACATAGCCACAAAACAAACGTAGTACGTGAGACAAAATAGTCTCGTGAGATACATGGGTTTTAGACCCCAATAATAGACATTTCATAAATATGTAAACATATATATAAACTACATAAATACCGTCTAGTCACCCTTTTGTGACTCTAACTACTTTGCTTTCCTAGCAAAGATATCTAGTACCTAAACGTATAGGTGCCAGAAGCCCAATCATATCTAGTACATAAACATATATGTACCAGAAGCCCAATCATGTCTAATACATAAACATATATGTATTAGAACCTAACATACCTAGTACCAAACATATGCGTACTAGAAGCACCCGTGTGCTTAGTGTATAAACATATATACACTCGGTGTATAAACATATATACCACCGTCCAATCAACATATCTAATACATAAACATTTATGTATTAGAACCTAACATACCTAGTACCAAACATATGCGTACTAGAAGCACCCGTGTGCTTAGTGTATAAACATATATACACTCGGTGTATAAACATATATACCACCGTCCAATCAACATATCTAATACATAAACATTTATGTATTAGAACCTAACATACCTAGTACCAAACATATGCGTACTAGAAGCACCCGTGTGCTTAGTGTATAAACATATATACACTCGGTGTATAAACATATATACCACCGTCCAGTGACCAGGGGTCCCCCCGCGTCACCACCATCTATCTCTTACCATAACCTAACAGTTATGACAGTCAAAGCTTTCGGCTATCACATCCAACATCAAACAAGTTAGTCATCTAATACTAACGACATATAATTAGTTCACCACAGTGTGAACGTACCTGTATGGTCCCATGGACCCGATCATAAGCAACCACAGTTACTTCTACATCTATGAACCCTATGAGGTCCATACTTACTTTATACATAAGATACATTTCTTATTTATCGATCACATAATACTTTTATCTCTCCCTTGACTATAATAGACAATTATTACTAGTCACTTCATATACTTTCTCATATATATTCGTTCTTTACTCTTATTAGTATATCTTACCAATAAGTACTCATTACTACAAAATCATTCCCAATTGTTTTACTAATACATATTTATTAATAAAGGCTCCGTATACATTCTTTTAATCACTTACTACATATTTATTGTTCATTAATATAGATTCCATAATTACTTGGATCTATCATAATTTACTTCAAATTCATCAATCATACTAGACACATTCTAGTATCACGTTCTACATACTCTCATACATTTTCAATTACTATCTTTATCAAATATTTGTTAATAAAGATCGATACAATATCATATGTACTTTCAAGACTATTTGCTATGTACCCAGTTTAAAAGTCTCATGTACTCACCTTAGCAAATAAGTGCTCCAACCGTATTCTTTACGTCAGTTTCCTTGCTTCACAATTCGGTCAACTTCCAAGACCTCACCAAATGCCTAATACAATAATCACAAGATTATCAACATCAAATTCTACTACCCATGTGTCCATCTATCTCTAGATAACACTTATTAACTCATTCCACCAATTATGGTGATTTACCAAACCCTAGGTTTGACCAACCCTTAAGATTCTTACGAATCATAATCATACACTTGTTTCCTTTGCTACTATACCATCTATCAAGTGTATACAACGTTTATTCACCATAAACCATAACCCCCAATAGCTAGGGTTTCAAACCCAACCATCAAAATACATAGATCTAAAGCTACAAAGATCAAGGAGTGAAGATATACCTTTAATCTTCAACTAGGAGTGAAGTCTACCAAGCTTTGATGGAGAAATCGACCTCAACCAGCCTTTGCACTCGAAAATCGCCCAAGAGAGAAACTAGGGTTTGCCAAAGACATAAATGAGCCAAAACCCGATTTAATGCTGGTCGTCCGGAGTTCGCGTCGCGAACCCACTTCGCGTCGCTAACTTTGCATGTTCGTGAACTCTTCGCGATCGTTACCTAGGCGTGAACCTCAATTGCCAAAAACCCCCAACTCTCTGGTCGGAGTTCCCGATCGGGAACCCCAAGTTCGCGGCGCGAACTTTACATGTGCAGCAGGGCTGCACTTTTCGGTTGTTGTCTCGACCCGGTTTCGCCCATAACTTTCTCATACGGTCTCCAAACGACGCGAAACCAATTCCTACGTTCTTTAAACGATTTATCCTTATTTATCATATTTTTATTCAATTTATTTACTTACAAATTTCGGGTCGTTACAAAAACGACAGAAATACCCTCACGTTTTCAGCACGTGAGGGGTTAACGGCTAAAAAGAGACGGCAGGTGGACGGAAGGACAAAAAAACGGAATTTTGCATACCCCAGGGACAAAAAAACAGAAAAAAAAACACAGGGACAAAAACGCAGGAATGTCCAAACCACAGGGACAAAAACCGTAATTTACTCAAAATTAAAATATCAAAAATTGTTTATTTATTTCCAGTCAATACCATGTAGAAGTGAGGCTTCATTATAACGTGATCTAACAGTAGCAATTGGTGCATGGCCTAATTAATCATAAACAAAATTAACAATAAAACATTTAATCTTGTAAAAATCTTTCATTTACCCACTTTATGAAAATAGTACCAATCTCATCATCAAATGTAAGGCAATATGCTTTCATCAAATGCAAGGCAATACACTTTCAGCTCACGATCTGTCTACATGTTAATTCATTGACCTGTTCATACAATTTTGTTAATCGGTTTTAACAAAATCGATTAACACGCTATATACAGTCAATAAAAGTCTTAGTTAGTAGGAATTATGCTAAATTGCAGTTTGGAACATTTTAAAACTTATATTATAAATCGCCATCAAACCCCCAAAATTCTATCTATACAGATTTGCTCAATTCATGACGAACCCTGATTCAAAAATCGAAAATTAACTACTTACACATTACACGGACATAAGCGTATGAACGTCTTCTCCAAATATAAGGGTGAAAACAGTTCAACCATAACTACTTCCAAAATCACCGTCTGAAATGAAGAGTAGAGATTGAAGCACAAATATAAAAATAGGTTGCGATGATGCAGACGTGGAATGCAGAGGTAGAAAATCCGGAATGTTAACCTAACATAATCGTTGAAATTTTAGGAAATAATTTATATCCCGTAAAGACTTCTTATAAAAAACAGGAACTTAATGAATTACAATAAGGTAACCAGAATTAGGTGATTCTGCAGAATCATAATCTTTTTTAAGAGATTACAAATTAATCATCGAATCATAACCATTTTCATATTTAAATTTCTATTATGACGTCATTATAACGTGGAAAGAGATTTCAAAAACGCTTTCTTTTATTATATATAAAGATTTTATGATTTAGCATGATCGGTTATGTTATCCCATATACAAATCATGGGCTCCTTATGTTAAGTATAAATAGATCCAAAAGTATGTTAGTTTCCGCACTTCATGATTCCATTACGTGGCTGAATTTGTATCGTTAAGATCCAGATTGTTTACTTGTAGACCTTTTATTACTTGAATCAATAAGATGTGATCGACTAATGTAAGCTCAGTCGGTAAGATCTAAGGAAAAGTCAGAATCGATGAGATATATATGCTATATATTTTGTTATAGTTATTTATAAGTTAGTTATCATTAGCAATGTCATCTATATGGATAAGCCACAAAATATAATTTAGAGGTTTAAAATAGCCATTTGTATAATTCAAATATATATCTTACCAGACGATAATTTATTATTCAGATATAGATTTATAAACAACATCCAAATTACTCAAACTCTGTATTATTAAGATATTATTCTGTTAAAAGCTAACAAGGAGTCATAAGTCCTACAATTTTTTTTATGAAGGACAACATAACAAATCATGTTGATTAGAAAGAAATTAATTAATCATACCTATGAACAATAATTCATCGGTAAAATATTATACATCAAACCTGTGTTATCGGCTCGTCAGTGTAGGAGCCAACGGATGGCACATGGCGTCGGTTGGCAACTCGTTGATTTTCAGGCCTTGAGGCTGAAGAGAAGGGTGAGACGACGATTGTATGAAGAGTATATAATCGGATATTTAATATTGTGTTTATATTTTATAATTGTGGGCCCAATAAATGAAGAGAATACGTATTAATGATATGCATATATCAGTTGATTGTTAGTTAGAGTGTTAGCTAACATGACCTTGATTTATCAAAAAATAAATGGCAGGTGTTATTTGTAACACCCGTATTTTTATAACATCGTTTAAAACATTAAAAACACAATTTCCAATATATGACATGTTGTCCAAAATATGGTTTAACAAAAACTTTAAAACCTTTATCAGAGTATACAAAAATACGGTGTCACTAAGTATATCAAAACCATAGGCAAACGGGATCTACCTACGAGCTCCCGAGCTAAACATCCCTAGGCCACTTCTAGTGCAACCTTCTATCACTTCAACCTGTACTTGAGTACACAGCCACAAACAAACGTAGTACGTGAGACGAAATAGTCTCGTGAGATACATGGGTTTTAGACCCCGATAATAATAATAATCATTTCACAAATATATAACATATATAACTACATCAATATCGTCTAGTCACCCTATTGTGACTCTAACAATCATGCTTCCCTAGCAAACATATCTAATACCTAAACATATATGTACTAGAAGTACAAGCATGTCTAATACATAAACATATATGTATTAGAACCCAACCTACCTAGTACCAAACATATGCATACTAGAAGCACATTAACTTTTTAACCGGGGATCCCCCACATTAATAAGCTTCAACCAAATCTAGTATATAAACATATACATACTAGTACCTACCGGGGATCCCCCGAATTGCTCAAGATAACGGCAAGAGGGAATTGCCCAATCTACCGATACCTGCCTTACTCGCCGAACCTTCCTCCAGTTAGCAAGACTACTACCGTGGATGAGTCGATGGGAATCCACCCAACTGCCCCTCACTCCACACCTCATGACCGGGGATCCCCCGCGTCATCACATCATCTCATTCTTACCATAACTCATCGGTTATTCCAATCAAAGCCTTCGGCTATCACATCAATCATCAAACAAGTTAGTTATCTAATAATAACTATATATAACTAGTTCAACATAGTGGGAACGTACATGTATAGTCCCATGGACTCGATCATAAGCAACTTGCATCTACTTCTACATCTATGACCCTAGAAGGTCCATACTTACATATTTCATAAGATACATTTCTCATTTATCGATATTATATTACTTTTATCTCTTCCCTGACTATAATACATAATTATTATTCTAGTCACATCATATTCATTATCATATATATTCGTCATTTGCTCTTATTAGTAAATCTTACCAACAGATACTCATTACTACAATAATCATTTCCAATTGATTTACTAATACATATTTATTAATAAAGACTCAATATGCATTCTTTTACTCATTATCATTATTATTATAGTACATTAATAAAGATTCCACTATTACTCAGTTTATCATACTACTTCCAATATAACCAATCATGCTAGACATATTTCAGTATCACAATATACCTATTTTTCTTATCTTTTCAGTCACTATCTTTATCAAAACATTTATTAATAAAGACCTATGAATATCATATGTATTTTCAAAACCATTTACTATGTACTCAGTTTTAAAAGTCTTATGTACTCACCTTAGCGATAGCTAAATCCATATCGTGTTTATCAACACAAATCCTTGCTTCCCGCCTTGGAGTATATCCAACTTTTAGGTCTTCGCAATCTATCAACATAATCATCACATCTCTAGTTATCATCCATAACTAGACATCATTTAACATCGACATAATTAACCCCAACCACCAAGTTCATAAACTTGGCGGAGATCCATAACCCTAGTTCATGGTTACTAACTCTATATCATACATCTGACACAATACATGGTTCACACACTTCCTATGTGTGTTTTACACCCACCATCAACATATCTAGCCAAGACTTTGACAAGATACCATTATCACCACTTTCTCCCAAATCAAGTTCATAAACTAGTTAGGAGATGAAATTTACCTTTGATCTTAGTTTAGATGCATAAATCCTCAAAGATGGTGAAGATCTAAGCTCAAGAACACCAAAATCGCCCCCAAAGAGCTCTCAAATCGGCTGCCCTTCAACAATGGTGGAAATGGGTGAAAACCCTAAATTTCCCGTCTTTTAATGCTGGCCTCGCAACAATTCGCGTTCGTGAACCATAGTTCGCGTCGCGAACTATGCGTGCCGCGAACTCTTCGCGTCGGGAACTAGTCGTGAACTCAAATCGATCAAAAACCCCAAAATCGCTCTTTGATGTTCCCGATCGGGAACTACCATTTAAGTCGCGAACTTCACCAGGCAGCAGGGCTGCACTTTTCGGTCTTCGTCTCGACCCGGTTTCGTCCATAACTTTCTCATACGGCGTCCAAATGACACGAAACCAATTTCCATATGTTTTATATGATTTATCCATATTTATTATATTTTTCCATAATTTATTAAATATAAAATTTCAGGTTGTTACATTATTTAAATAAAATTTGGTAAAGGCCCAACCTATGAATTAATATAATACAAGTGTGACATATATGAAGTAACTAAGGACAAAATAGCCACAAATAAACAAATCAATTACGATGGACACGTACAAGTCATTGACACTTGACTTTGCACACGATTTGTTGTTTTGTGGTTGTCATTGGTATCAAAATGTATAGTATACCCTTCGGCTAAAGAATATACAAAATCTTAATATTATGGCTATGTCTTGGACTTTGTCAAATATAATATTAATATGTTATTGGCGGGTATCACTCATGTATGCAAACGTACATCATCAAACCTTTTTGTCATCAACCAATCCAATTTAAAGTTTTAAACTACCCATACTTGAAATGATTTATAATTTATACTGATTGTATATTTTGACATTTTGTTGTACATCATGGTTTATAAAATTGTTTATACAATGTAGAATGTAGATATCAGCTCTTCTTTGTATGAAAAGATAACTAAATGAAGATAAAGTGTACATGTGCTATTTTACAATACAAAGACTAATGAGAACTTATCGAATAACAAAGATCGAGTGCCACATTATCCATCGCAAATATGTAATTCGAGCAAATTTTGGTAATTAGCATTTTTTATTTTAAATTTCAATGCCACAATATGCATGCTTGATTTTTAATATCACAACTAAAACTTCAATTACCAAACATAATTTTTCTTCATTTGAATTTAATACAAACTGACTTAACAATTCAAAATATTTACAAATTTAAGTCATCAAAAATACACGAAAAACAGTAAATAGGTACACAAAAATCATAAAAAATATAACAAATTAAAAAGAAAGAAAAAACCCTTAAGCAGCATGCAATTGAAGAGGTTGAGGTTGAACCATGGTTCTTCGCTTCCACAAATTAATTTCTTTCTTTGGCTCTAAGTTTACGCCTCCGAAGTCCCTAATGAAATTATCACAAACCCCTTTGTTTCTCACCATTACTGGTACAGAAGAAGGAACCATGACGTCATCATCTCCTTCGCCGTCGCTCCCACAATTTCTCTCATCATCGGTGAAGTAATTCGGGTGACCGGAATCTAGCGGTGTAACCTGCGTTGTCCAATCAAAATTCGTAAACGCATCTCTCCCACTTGAGAATCTTTTCATCGTGCTCAAACATGGAGCCTTCTGAAGATCCAACGCCGTCGTGGACTTATTGTTGGTTGCGTCGGACTTTCTCCCGCTCCGGCTAGCTCCGCCGCGAAGTAAGCTCCGGATCAATGATTTTTTCTTGCACTCATCAACAACCACCGGATCGTCTTCTCTTTTGTTAGCTCTTACTGGGGAGAACGACGCCGTTCGTGAAAATTTATTTGTCGGCTTTGAAACTCTGGGTGGTGGTTTATTGGTGGCACCGGAGATTTTTTTCCGGTGCTGTTTGCCTTTGACTGTACCCATGCAGGAGACTGTCGGAGAAGTGGGTTCATAGGAAAACGTGGAAGTTGAGTTGTTCTTAATTTTCCGGCGATTGTCCGACTGGATCATGCTAACCACGGGACCGGAAAACCCAATTCCGAGGTTTGACTTGTGGGGTTTTTCCGATGATCTCTTATCTTTGACGGGGCTATAAATTAGTGTAGGGTTTTGAAATGAAACAGATGATGTGGCTCCTGGTAACAACTTCAAGATTTTGCTTATTGGCTTTGCTGCTGATTTGTGTTGTTCCATTTTTAACTAGCCAAATTTAATTTCCAACTCGATCTTTGTGAAGAAATTAGGGTTGTTATTCTTTCTCACACTATATGTATGTTTTATCTAAAGTGAAGAAGGATTTTGTAGCACCTGATTGTATGTATGTATATATATATATATCATGCGGATATGCATATGGGTTTTTGGCAAGAAAGAGCGAGGAAGAGAGGGCAGTGGATACTTAGGGGAGAGATAGACAGAGGTCTTGGGTCAAATATATAATCGTAGATTAGGTGCCGCGCCATCAAACCTTAAATTATGGCGCGTCACGACAAGTTATACGTTTTTTAGGCGTAACTTAAAACACCAATTTATTATATATTTTATATACTTCGTATATGTATATCAAGTTCACAAAAATTTATAAATTTATTGATTTATTTGGTATTCTCACAAAATGTATAGAATTTTAATTTATAATTGTATATATGATTATTTAAAAAAAATTAATTTTCATACACAGCTTCAAAAAAGCTCGCCACATTATGCACCTTATAGCGTCTTACATACGTCACGTCTTACACAAGCATCATGGTCAATTTCGTAACATGGGTGCCGCGCCTCGCGCCTTAGCGGTGCACATTTTAGAACACCGATAGTAGATAAGACTGTAACGCCCGGATTTTTATGATAATGGTTTAATTAATTTTTTTATAAGAATTTCCTAATTTCGATAATTAAGTTTTGACGATCCACCTTTCATTATCTACTTTGTTAATTAATTTATTTGTATCTCCGTTCAAGCTGGTCACTCATTTAGTTAATTCGGTTGTCGAGTCGAGCCGGGCCAAGCCCCGAGGGGGTGGCTGAGGCTGTTTGTTCATCTCGGGTGCGGGCTGATTGTTTTGTGGATCCGGGCCATGTGCCATTTTAATGCGAATCAAGGGAAGTCTTTGGGCCAACCCATTTCTGAAAGCCGGTACTAATTAAGCACAGTTTAGCCCTATGGTGCCTTACGGGCCGGCCCGAGAACTTGGTGGGCTTGGGGCATTTTGGAAGTCTCGGCAATAGGCTTTTAATTGCCACCGTTTTGTTTTTCCTCTAATTTCGAAATCACGTCTGCCACTCCAAAGAGAACCCTCCCACGATCGCAACCCTCGTATTGATTTATCGTCCAACCTTTGAATCCTTACCAATTATGATCATCGGTGACGGTGTTGTAGTTTTGGTGTGTTATTAGGTAAGGGCAATTCTTGTTTATTGATTCTTTTTTGTGTTTTGTCCCAGCAGTCCTCGGTTTTGATTCTTGGTGGCGTAGTAGCATTTCTTTCGGTAACTATTCTCTTGAATTTTGATTTTTGAATTTTAATCATAATTGAGATTTTTGGGTTGTAATTTTGTTCCTCGTTGTTCATCAACGTTTTGTATTTTGGCGATTGGTGTTCGTTTCGATTGTTGATACGGTAAATTCCTTTCCTCGTGAATTGTATTATTTCGAGTTTGTTGTCTTTGTTGAATTGCTACCGAGCCAAGACTCGAGGAACACCCAGAACTCAGGTCTCAGGCATCTTGATAGATGTTCGGGATTTGTCAACAGAAATCATGCTGTTCGTCTTGGACAGAATCTGTCTGCCGGGTTCAGGGCTGTTTCAGGCAAGTTAAAGTCAGAATTTGAATTCCCGGCCTTCTGGAAAGTTTTAGTTCTCTGACTTAGCTTTCTGTGGCCGCAAACCGCTCGTCAATAGGACTTACGGTTTGAAAGATAGTGCACGAATCTGCCATGTTGCGTATGGTTTTCGTAATAGTGCACGAATCTGCCATGTTGCGTATGGTTTCGGGATCCTTCGGGGCAGATCCGGACAGAGGTTTATGTAGCCCTAGTTGTCTAGCATCCGCAGTTTAAATTTGGTAATTTTAAGATAAACGGTTTAGGAGATATGTCGATTTCGGTAAAACTGTCGTAGTAAATCAGAATCTGCATTTTTGTAAGTTTTGGGTAGGGATAATATAAATTCCGTGTTTATATATGTTTATAAGTGCACCGGATCTACTTTTTGACGCTCCTTGGATACTTTGAATTTTAGCATGGCAAAGGTGAGTTCCTTACCGGCCTGTTTGCTTTAGTATCGCCTCGTTAATTATTTATGTGTTAACTGGTTTTTGTGAAAAGCGTGTTGTGGTTGCTTGTACTGGATATGTTACTTGATAGGTACGTATGGCTCTGATAGCATTACTAATAATAAATGTTCACTCCTCTCGGGAAGTACTTCGATGCTTTGGGTATGGTTTACCATATGACGTGACACCCAGGGCGTGGTATTGCGCGGAGGAGGGGGATGTATCATGGTGTGGTTTACGGCATGACGTGACACTCGATCGTCCATAATTAATAATAGGTGAATTGTGGTATGGTTTACGGCGTGACGTGACACACAATCACTGAAAGACTTTGGAATACTGCTTTTATATTTTGGCATTTAATGTCATTTAATACTTTTGCTTCCGTGTTTTTAAATGTTTTGGTTTGGTTTTGGCATTTAATATCATTTAATACTTTTGCTTCCGTGTTTTTAAATGTTTTGGTTTGGTTTTGGCATTTAATGCCATACTTTAATTTATTTAATTTATTTGCGAAAATTTGGAACGTTACAAAGACTGCAAACTTGTTGGTGTTTTTAAATGTTTTGGTTTGGTTTTGGCATTTAATGACATTAAAGCACCATACTTGTTGGTGCATTTACCATAATCTATAAGTAAATCTGTAAACTGTATAAACATATAAAGCAATTATTATGATACATAGATTAAAATGTGGTGTAAAATTTACTCCGTTTAATTTATAAGCAATGGTGCTAGTTATAGTGGTAAGAGTTATGGAATTATTTTTTGGAGATTACGTGTTGATTCTTCCTTCCTTAAATAAACATTATCAAATAGTGATCAAACGACCATGAAAATATTAGTTAGGTCACGTACATCACGACCATAAACTCGACCACCTCATGAGTCCTAAAATATACAATTTAATTTTTTAATGGTTCGTTAATTTATGTTTATAAGTATATTATTAAACTTTTGAAAACATTGAAACTATCATTCACATAATAAAATATAAATTTGGAAAGGTTACTTACATAACTAACTAACTACTTCATATTTTGAAAATTATTAGTTACTTGGTGTTTCAAAAAAAATTATGTGCCTTATTAGACATGTTAAAAAATCCCTTATAAAAACAATCCTTGAGATTTACAATAAATTTCATTTATGATCATTTAATTTAAAATATTTAATATTTTGCACATTCAGTCATTTAGCCCAACCAAGGATGGTAGCATAATAGTATTAGTGTAAGTTGTTGCTCCGTCACGTGTTCAAGTTTCGTCATGAACAAATAGAATTAGATTAGATGCGATTTAAAAAAAAAAGTCATTTAGCCCAACCTTCACTAAATTCTTCCTTAAAGAAATTACACTGTAGTCCTTTAAAATCACTCCAATAGTTATTTTTCTGTTAAATATTTAATAAACATTAGGATAAAGAAATGACTACCAATGTAATTTGACCAGTAGTTCTTTGAAAAAAATGACTACCAATGTAATTTGACCAAAATGCATTTTAGTACCTCGAATTTGGCTAACTATGTTATCTATTATCCTGAACTATTAATAATGTAACATGGTACCATGAACTTGAGAAAATTATTGATTTAATACTCCGACTCACTAATTTGGTCTTGTTTTTCTCACGCGATTTGCTTATAAATATCAATATATTGAGATGAACATATATTTTTAGTGCATCAAATTCTCTAATGAAAGTGTGTCAAGGAAGAAAACGAGATCAAATAAATGAGCCAGTATACTAAATCGATCATTTTGCAATTTTTTTATAACAAAAAAAGGATCCTAAGAGAGAGTTTCGGCATTGCCATCACCCCTCTTAGAAAAACCATCATATATATATATATATATATATATATATATATATAAACATCCACATACAACTCAAAGTACCAAGACCAACAATTTAACACAACAAGGCTACCACTACCACCTGGCCTACCCATACAGACTTTTACCACAGAAAGCATAAAACACACAAAATGCGTACAACAAACAAGACTACCGAACTTGTATTTGCATCTGCACATTTCAATCTTTAGCAACTGTCCTCACCATCATAGAGTTTTTGACCTTCAGATTCATTAATTGCATCCTAATATTATCATTGATAGTATTTAGTACGACTTCAACCAATTTAATCTTCATGCTAAATAATCTATCATTCCGTTCCTTCCAAATGAAATATACTGCATCAGCAACAGTAATTCTCTTCACTACACTAGTGATGTTATTACCACATTTCAACTGAATCAAAAGTCTGACAATATCAGTCCAATTATCTAGGAAAATTACTCATATAACTCACCCTTTTTAAATTGTTCCAAATAACTTTTGAGAAAGAACAACTAAAGAACAGATGGTTATGCGAGTCATTTCCATGTTTGCATAAGGAGCAAATAAGATCATTTCTAGGACACCAAACAGCCATTATGTCCTGAGTTTGTAATCTCTCCTGGATTGCCAACCACATTATAAAAGCTTGCCTAGGATTACCTTGAGAAAACCACACAATTTTGTGCCAAGGAACAATACTACTAGTGGTGCTAAGCTTCTCCCAAACACCTCTAACACTAAAATCCACCAACTTCCCATCATCTAATTTCCATCTCACTTTATCATCAACATTACTGAGGGTGGGAACGGGTAAATTATAGACACCAGGGTATAATTGGGCCCAATCTGCGGGCCAATTCCAGCAACCACTAACCACCATTTTATCAATAGTCAGATTATCTGCTAATCTAGCTTCATATCTACGTCTGCTATTAATAATATCACATAAAGGGCCCACATTATCCCATTTATCATACCATATAGAAGTAGACTCTCCATTACCAACAACATGCCAAACAGCCTCTTTAATTTTACCTCTAAGGTCCAGCAAACACTTCCACATCCAACTATCTTTTCTAGTAACAGGAATATCCCATATACTCCTTCCTTTAAGTTTCATAGAATTTAGCCATTCCACCCACAAGGACTTTTTATTAGCAACAATAGCCCAAAGATGCTTGCATAAGAAGGCTTCATTCCAACTCCCAAATCTTTAAGCCCAAGACCACCCTGGTCTTTAGGCATGCATATACACTTCCAACTGATTTTAGCCATACTTTTCTTACCTTCACCATTGTTCCACAGAAATATTTTCATAATTCTTTCTATCTCCTTCATAATTGTTTTGGGCAGAAGCAAAACAGAAGCCCAATATATATGCATAGAGGCCAACACAGCCGAAATCAACTGTAATTTGCCAGCATAGCATAAGATAGAAATCTGTTCTTCCAGTCATTAACTCTAATTTTAATTCTATCCACCAGCTGTTTACAGTCTTTAATCCCTAATTTCTTGTCAATAAGAGGGACCCCCAAGTATCTAACAGGTAATTGACCATTAGTGAAAGGCAATTCTTCCATTATCAACTGTTTCACACTATCAATAACATTAGAACAAAAAATAGTGCTTTTTCCAACACTAGGCTGCAATCCAGATGCATTACTGAATTCCGAAAGAGCTGCCTTAATAACTTTCACAGATCTTAGATCACCATTACTTAGGATGAGTAAGTCATCTGCAAAACATAAGTGAGTTAGCTTCATATCTTTGCAACCTTTATGGTATTTAAATCCAGGGTTCATTCTAATTTTCCTTTTCATCATTAAAGTAAAAATCTCTATCACCAAAGTAAAAAGATAAGGAGAAATTGGGTCTCCTTGTCTTAACCCCCTTCCACTTTTAAAGTACCCCTCTTTAGTTCCATTTACACAAATAGTGAAAGAAGCAGTAGACACACATGTCATAATCCAGTCAACCATTTTGCTATGAAAACCAAACTTAGACAGAATTACTCTAAGAAATTCCCAGTTGACCGTATCATAGGCCTTAACAATGTCTATTTTGAAGGCACACCTCTTTGCACCATGCCTTCTATTATACCCTTTAAGCAGCTCTTGAGTGACAAACAGATTATCCTGAATTAACCGTCCAGGAATAAAAGCACTTTGATTAGGATTAACCAATTTATTTAAGCTCATCTTTATTCTATTAGTAAGAATCTTACTAATACATTTATACACCACATTGCAACAAGCAATAGGTCTATAATCGGAAACTTTCACAGACTGAGTTTTTTTAGCAATAAGGTTGATAGTAGTAGCATTTAACTCCCCAAGAATTTTATAATTTCTAAAAAATTCTTTGACGGCTAAACAAACATCATGCCCAACAACACTCCAGGATTTCTTAAAGAAAACAGAGGTATAACCATCCGGACCTGGGGCTTTATTATCCCCAATATCAAATATAGCAGATTTAATCTCATCATCGGTGACATCAGTGATCATAGCATTTGCCTCTTCAGTGGAAAGAATATTGATAAAAAGGTTGTCAATATCTTCAATATCACTAACCGGATGAGAACTTCCCAAAAATTCCTTAAAATGTTTAACAAACTGATCAGCAACTGCATCTCCTTCAAACACAATGCTATTCTCATCACTAACATTAAGAATCCTATTTTGTCTTCTTCTGGATTTAATGCATTGATGAAAAAAAGCAGTATTCCTGTCACCTTCAATCATCCATTTTATTTTTGCATTCTGGAAAAGAAGGCTTTCCTCATCCTTCACTGTTTCATTGTACTCATTTAACAAGCTAGCAACCTTCTCTTTTAACTGATCATTATGTGGTTGGCTCACCATAATATTCTGAGCATCTTTTAACTCACTACTTATTTTCATGACAAGCTAAGACAAATTTCCTTTACTCCAGCTCATATTATTCACATGCTATCTTAAGGCCTTAAGTTGTTTCATTAAAACATACATCTTCCTTCCCTGAACTTCAATATTCCACTTACTTTGGACCATATTCAGGAAATCATTTTTAGCAGCAATGTAATTGGGAAATCTAAAAGATTTATGTTTTTTTTTCTTAAAACTTCCAGGAATGCTCAACACAGCTGGGCTATGATCAGAGGTGAGGAAAGGTAAAAAATGTATACTAGGCTGCTCAAAAACATCACCGAATTGGCAATTAGCCATCCCTCTGTCCAGTTTCTTCATAGTACTAGTAGTAGGCGATTTAGGAGACTTAATCCAAGTATAAAACAGGCCCTTGCTGCATATATCATCCACTTCGATACAATTGACACAGTCAATGAATTCCTGCATATCATTATCCACATAAGAGCTTCATGCAGAGTGTTCCACACATTTTAAAGTAACATTAAAGCCCATAAAACCCACGGGTTTCCATTCATGATACGTTTCGTCATACATAAATCTTTCCACAAGTCTCTCATATCCTTCCCTGAATTAGCAGCATACACAAAGTTACAGAAAAAATTCTTCTTACTTTGGCATAACTCAATATGACATAACATGGTTTGATTGGAAGTGTATATTGTGCTTAAATTCACCAAACCATTATTCCATCCCACCACAATTCTGCAACCCTTCTTGCTTCGAGCAATATTCGAATTCCAATTCCATCCACCAAAAACCTTATCAAAAATAGGTTTTAATTTCTTGTCTTTAACGTGAGTTTCTATCATTTTGCAAGCTTAGGGTATCATGATGCACACTTAAAAGTTTGGGGGTATTAAAATGCATTTTGGCCATGTAAACATTTATTAAAAGTAAATGACTATATGTGAAATTTGGGGTAACTCAGGGACCATCATTGTAATCCAGTCAAATATAAAAATAAAAAATTCTCCAAAATGTTTAGAACGGCGGAGAAACCTTGAACCCGTGTGTTCTTTTGACACCAAGTGAGTCTTCTCTAAAGACCAACTTCATGTAATGATCCGTTATTCTTGTGGGGATTGAACTCCTGACATATTAATAAAGGTAAAAGAAGGTTAAAAATATAATATTTAATTTGCAACTAATAGTGTTACATTAAAATTTGGAATTATTTGGCAATACTACTCATCATACCAAAATGGTTAGATTATTTTACAGTACATGTGTGAAACTTTCTCTCTCTGAAAAAATACTGCACCAAAATAAAAACAATTTGTTCTATCTATAAGAAAGTATATATATATATTAGTTTGGGCCGGGCAAATGAGATATCGGACATACATATTAACAAACCCGGAGAACGGGTGGGGTTTGTTTTAGTTTATTTTTGGATTTATTAGCTTATTTGGTCTGTCTTATCTTCCAAAAAATGAGCTTAAACAAACATTCCATTGATCTTACATGTTTTATCGGGCTCATTAATTTAATACTGAAAAGTGAAAACACAGATCATGTTATTGGGTCTGTGAGCCTTGGGCCGGTTTATTTAGCTCATCTTCGGCCTTGAATATTCTTGTTTTTTGAAAAGTTTCCACTAAACATTGTTTGTTCTTTTTTATTATTTTGGCCTTGGTTTTCTTTAATTGCATTTCTCTTAAAAAAAATCATGTTTTTACGTTTGTTTAATTCCGTATTTTCACAAGTAAGTTTTGATTAATTAGCATTAAATTTCATGATCAAATCCACGACTAATGAACTTATTACATAATGTTCACGTGCACTAAGAAATAAATGTTCTAACTTTTGTATTCATTTCTTCTCTCAAAGTTTACCACCCCCACTAGACCCACTAGTTTTTGTTTTACTTTAAAAAAAATATTCTCATTATAGGCGACCTAATTGTTGCCGTGACAGTTTTTGAATCTTGCCCTGACTATCTGGTAAATGTTTAGTAAAGGATGAATCGAACATGTGATCTCTAGGAAGTCATTCATGAACTCTTACCACTAGACCAAACATGACCTTTGAAATGTGTTCTTGGCACCTAGTGAGAATGATGTCACAGACCATGGGTCAGGTTCAATATACATATCATTATTAACCTAAACATAGAAAAGCAAAAAGCACAAGCATTGTCAAGCAAATCATTTTAACTACCATCCAGGGATCATATGCTCTGTTTTTGGCCCTGTTTGTGGTTCATCTGTTTTCCATATTGTAGAGTGTAGACCATGTTTTAAGGAAAACTTACATTACATCAACTTATAATTATATTCAACGAAATTGCAATCTTCAGCACGAGTTATTCCTCCCACTCTAGATTGGATTAATGGATGTACCTGGTATCTATATTCGGGTTTTGTTAATAGAATATGTTATGTGTTGTCATCTGGTCTAGGTTCTCATTGTTTAGACAATGATAGTGTTCTTTTAATCCTAGTTTAGAAGCTAGAGTATAGTAAGGTTTGCATTTTGTTGTTGCTTAAGAATATTCAAATATTGGCAATAATATAAAAATAAAAAGCATGTACAAGTCAAGTGTATAAGGGCCACCATTGCAATGGTATTTTTTATGCGTGTTCTTAGGGAGTTTACTTGGTTGATTTTAAAGTCTTTGTGTGAAGACTAGTGGGCAAACACGTACCTTGACTCCTTGAGCTGCTATGGTTGTACATGCAATTCATGCATTAACCACTTATACATTGTGTTCATAATAAAAAGATCTAATCAAGGCTTCACAAATGATAGAAGAAAGAGTTTTATAGACAACGATGTGTGGTAGACCAACTTCTGGTGTGTTGTCTTAGTCAAGACAAAGGCCAACGGGAGTAGGAGGAATTTTCCTTGTGAAAATTTTGTAAAGATGTTCGAATGGCTCTGATTAATCGTGGACCAAAAGACTCATCTTTTCTTGACTTTTAGTTTGTACCATACGCTCTTCTAGTGCGGATGTTAATTAGATGAGTATGGCATATGTGTATGGTGTTTGCACACATTAGTTCATAACACAAAAACATTCATTTCTATTCTAGCTCAATGGTCATGGGGAAACCTAAGGGCGTAAATGGGCTCTTCCACTTTTCTGTAATCGTCTTCTTTGTTTCTACCATATATATAATGACTTGTTTGGGTGCTGGTAATTTGACGCTCGGGTGCTTTGAAAAAGAGCGGCTTGCTCTTCTGAAATTCAAATATAGCTTAACAGATTACAATAACAAACTCTCATCATGGGTTGGGAGTGATTGTTGCAGGTGGTTTGGAGTCGGTTGTGATGGTCTCACTAGACATGTTGTTAGCCTTCATCTTAGGGGACATCTAGTTTTGGATGGTCTCAGCATTATCTACTTTAATACTTTCCCTGATTATACACAACATTTTCATGATGATGATTTTATTGACACTCTCTTTTTACAAGGTGTTGAAGTAAACTCTGCTCTGGCAGAGTTGAGGCATCTGAAATACTTGGATTTAAGCGATCCCCAACTTCATTGGATCCTTGAAACAGCTACAATATCTCAATTTGTCTAATGCAAATTTCGGTGGGAGTATTCCTCATCACCTTGGCAACCTCTCAAATTTAAATGTTCTTGATCTTGGTCCCAATTTGCTGATGGCAGATGATCTGGCATGGGTTTCTGGCCTTTCATCTCTCGTGCATCTTGACTTGAGTAGAGTCAATCTTCACCAAGCGCAAAATCTTGACAATTTACTCTACAAGATTCCTTCTTTAGAAGAGTTACATTTGTCAGAGTGTGAACTTAACATCAATCTTGAATCTTCTAAGCTTAATTCTACTAGCATGCTTCCCAATATCAAACATCTTGATCTTAGCCGGAATTCGTTACAAGGCTCTTTCCCTCATTTTTTACAAAACATGAGTTCCCTTGTATCCCTTGATCTTTCAAATTACAATCTCAGTCATCCTGCACGTAGTCTTGAAAATTTACTCAACATCGTTCCTTCTTTGTCTGAGCTACACTTGTCAGGTTGTGGGCTCCAAAATACGCATATGTCTCTCATTCAAGTAAATTATAGTAAATCTTCTAACATTCAGCTGCTAGATCTTAGTTCGAACTCAATTGAAGGAGAATTTCCGACTTTTTTGATGAACTTGAGTTCACTTAGCTACCTTGACCTCTCAGGAAACTATCTAAATTCATCAGTTCCTATCATACCTGATCTTCTCACACTCGACCTCTCTTATAACATCTTTAATCACATTGAGCACATTGGAATTTGGAAACAATGTCATTTAAAAAGGTTGTGGGTTAATGATAATTATATTCAAGGAGAAATGAACGCTCCATCAACCAATATGTCTGAATGTTCCCAATATGCTTTAGAGGAGGTGGATTTGAGTGTAAATCAACTTAATGGTTCAATTCCTGAATATATTGGGAACTTAATACATCTAGAAAGATTGTATCTAGATTACAATCAATTGACAGGTATCGTTCCTATTTCTCTAGGGAAACTGGTTGCTTTAAAAAAATTAAGTCTAGAATGGAACGGGTTGAATGGTCCCATCCCAACATCTCTTGGAAGATTGTCTTCATTAGAAAAGCTTTCATTGTCCTCAAATTTGTTAAATGGAACAATTACATCATCCATTGGGCAACTCACCGAGCTTGTGTTCTTTGATGTCTCTAATAATTCCTTAGAAGGTGTAGTCTCAAAAAGCCATTTTGCTAAGCTCTCAATGTTGAAGCACTTGGATACAACTTCCAATCCCAGCTTGACATTCAACATTTCAAGTGAGTGGATACCACCATTCCAATTGAGACTAATTCGAATGGGCTCATGTAAGATTGGAGGTGAAATTCCTCCATGGTTACAAACTCAAAGTTATCTTAAAGAGTTGGTAATGTCCAATTCAAGCCTTTCTGGACATCTTCCTACATGGATGCAGAAGATGCCAGTCATTCCCTCGTTAGATCTCTCGTACAACCAACTTACTGGACCATTAACAAATCTTCCTGGCCTGAAACCCACCCACTATTTGGGCTTATTGCTTTTAAAAAATAACCTCTTCAATGGACCAATTCCAAAGTCATTGTGCACGTTGAGACACTTGCAAGTTCTCGATCTTTCCAATAATAGGTTATCTGGGAAAATTCCAAAATGTTTAGAGGAACTTCATTTGAATGCAATCCTGCTTAATTCGAATAATCTATATGGTATTATGTCAACTTCACTAACCTGGCTAAACTTTAACAATAATAGCTTGAGAGGAGAGCTCCCTGTTACCATGGGTTATTTTTATGAGTTACAATATCTAGATTTGGGTGATAACATATTATCTGGAAGCATACCCAAGTGGATTGGAGAATATCTTAATCATCTAATAGTTCTCAGACTACATAAAAATTTCCTCACCGGAAGAATTCCACGATCTTTGTGTAGTAACTCTAATCTTCAAATTTTGGACATTTCTTACAACAACATAACAGGAGCTATCCCGCATTGTTTCAAGATGTTAAGTGGCATGGTAAAGGGTAGTCCCAATTTAACTCCAGGTTCTTTTGGTTTCAGACAGTACGTTCATCAGGTCATGAAAGGTGTTGATCTTGAATATACAACGAACTTGGCATTTGTCACTAACATGGATCTTTCCGGCAATAAAATTAGTGGAGAAATACCGAAAGAGCTAACAATCCTGTCTAGGTTGGCGGGTCTCAATTTGTCTAACAATAATCTTAATGGGAGAATTCCGGATAGCATTGGAAACATGAAGGGGTTGTTTTCTCTTGATTTATCAGGAAACGAGTTGACCGGGATGATCCCTCCAAGCATGCAAGATTTGAACTTTTTGAGCTATTTAAATTTGTCACACAACAAATTGTCGGGACAAATTCCAACAGGGAATCAATTGCAAACCCTTATCGATCCATCAATATATGAAGGCAACATAGATCTATGTGGTGCTCCACTACCAACGAATTGCTCCAATCATGAAGACAAAACAAGAAACAACAATTACAAAGCAGCTGATGAGCCTAACAAGATATGGTTTTATGTGGATATAATGTGTGGTTTTGCAACAGGTTTTTGGGGCATTGTTGGAGTGTTGTTGTTCAAGAAGAAATGGAGACAAAAGCTCTTCATGTTTTTGGGGCATTGTTGTGTAATGAAATTTGTTTTAGTTTTGGGCTCTACTATGCCATAATCAACTATGCCGACCGAACTAGGGTTCTGGCAAAGTTGGCGGCAGCAGAGGAGGATTCCGGCCGGATTAGTTTTCGAGAAAAAAATTCCGATGTCATGTTGGAGATTGTGATACCCTTTAGGGTTATGCGTTGTATTAATACGAATTATATAAAGTTATGTATACACGTTATTTACACAGAGTTGCCCTACACTATACATTATTAACATAAATGGATCAAATATAATTAATTATTTAACAATTAGAATAGTCTAATGGTGGTATTTTCTAAGAGCTTAGTATATATGTAATCCTAGTAAATTAATCCAGACTTTCTACTAAGATATGTTATTTTAGTTTCATAACAATACTGGCCCAACTGTATTTTAACACAATTTCACTGAAGTATTCAATCAACACATTGGTTTACAAAGGTCTCTTCCAACCGTGACTCGTCACTAAACACATCCCTACTGACGGATTACTGACAAGATCATGCTGTAACACCGCATTTTTTTTAAAGGCAATTACGTATTAGTCTAAGTACGAAAGTATTTACTTAGTCAGGTTTACAAAACGTGGTCCCACAAAATATTACAACCAAAGTTAGTTAAAAAGACGGTATTACAAAACACGGCTCATTTTATAAAACATATAATTTAAGCGTGGTCAAACTTCCCGTCCAAGCCCGACCCGTTCAAGCCATCCAACCTGAAATGTGTCAATAAGGGAGGGATTAGCACAAAAGCTAAGTGAGTGAATTCCTAACACTACCAACTACACTAAACACTTAAACGCGGAAGTTAAAGAACATCTCCGGTTAGGTAATCACTTGTTTGAGAGGATCGGCGGCTTTGCGGGCCTTAAACCATGGTCGGCCAAAACCACGGTAACCGATAGCGTTTTGTATCCAACACCCGGCCAACTCCCTCCCCTTAACCATGTAACGCATACAGGTAAGGTCGGATACCCTATTAGTCGATACAATGTGCACAGCCGTTATCCATCCGACACTGATCTCGTCCCGATTGTGCACATAGTCATGTATGGTATTCCCTAACACTAGGCATACATAACAAGTAGACTAGCTACGAAAAACACCGCGAAAAACGTCACAACTGAGTTCCCAATCGCGAACTCTAGTTCGCGATCGCGAACTAGGGTTCGCGTCGGGAACTCGGACGTGAACTACTTCGCGACGACAACCAAATTCTCTGGAGCTACTTCACGATCGCGAACTAAAGTTCGCGTCGTGAACTCTCCACGTCTGGTAATTTCCTGCATTTTTCACCAACAAGCCAATACCAAACGACAACTAACCGAAACCCGAGTTGTAGGTCGAATCCACTCACCTTTCAACTTCCGATTCCTTAACTCAGTGAGCTAGTATCACTGAGTATCCTTCCCGGTTCATGTCAACAATATACCGAGTTAGTGATAATCCACCGAATCGTCAAAATCATCAATTTCAACAACTAACTACACAAGACTCATAAAATGCACATTTTATGACATTCCCAACTAGCATCATTCCTTCATCAATACAATTGGCCATTTTAACCATTTAGCAAGTATTCACAACTAGTTGACCCAAACGGGCCAAAAATCCGAACATGATCCTAACACTTCCACATTTCCATCAACTAGCAATTAACCCTTCAACTAGCAATTCACAATCATTTAACAATTCCACCAATTTGACAACTATCACAATTCCAGGTAATATACATGTATAATCACTAAATCACCATTTTGACAAAATCATCCAAACACTAGTTAAATTACTTCACCATTTAATTGATACTAGGTTTTTAACATCCATAACTTACCAAACATGATTTCACAACCTAATAAACAATTCTATTCATCCAAAACTCAAGAAATCCAAGATTCATCAAAACCCACCTTCAACATCCACCATTAATGGAGGTTGAAGGTGATTTTCACCAAATCTTGTCTCCCTTCAACAATCAACCATACAAATGATGTAAAAGCTTGCATAATCACATAAAACAACTTCCAAATCAAGATTCACCAACAAATCATCATGCTACATAAACCCTAGTTCAAACTCTAGCTCAAGAACTTCAAGACAAACCACAAGAGAGTGAAGTACTTACCACAAAGCTTCCTCTAACACAAAAGCAAGCAAGATTTCGAGATTAACACAAGACTTCAACAACAAAATCTCAAGAACAAAGAAGGAGGGTTTGGAGAGGATGCAAGCAATGAAATAGCACTACTACAGATCGGGTTTGTTAGTGCGGACCAATAAATTTATTTATTGCGGTGGTACAATATAACCGCAACAACAAATTCAGTTCGCACTGCAAAAGAAAAAACCGCAACAATAATTCAATTTGTTGTTGCGGACATGATAAACCCGCATTAACAATTCCATTTGTTGTTGCGGTCAAGCTAAACCCGCATAACAATTCCATTTGTTGTTGCGGCCATACGTTACCCGCATTAACAATTCCATTTGTTGTTGCGGCCATACGTTACCCGCATTAACAATTCCATTTGTTGTTGCGGCCATACGTTACCCGCATTAACAATTCCATTTGTTGTTGCGGCCATGCTAAACCCGCAACAACAATCTAAATTTTCAGTTTAAATTAATTAATTAATTGGCAAACAAAAACAAATTTCATAAAGATACAACGATAACATTACATATATGTAACATACTATTATAAGCCAAACCAAAACAAGGACAACCAAAACCTAAACACAAAGCTAACTAACATCATGTTGATTCACAGAAGAGTAACGTTGAAGATAACTCCAGCACCACGGTTTTTTGTTTCGAGATCAAGGGTGAACATCACATGTTGGTTCGTGCGGATGCCCATCTTCTGTTTGAAGTCGACCATATCACCATTGATAGTCATATGGTCTATAAAACGAACATTGGGCCTCCTTCGATCACTGTGGCATAGTAAATTGAAAACCATGTATGGGGGACTCATCTCAAGGTTTGACAAAGCACACAAATGACGCTCATTCCAAAGTTGGTGATCCCTAACAAATTTTGCTGGAATAGTCTGATGAAAGAAATGAAAATTAAATTTATACTGCAAATTAATAATAATAGCAAGAAATTAAAAAGAAAAATCATACAATTTTTCTTGTCATGGACGCACACCATTTTACGATGAAGAAATTATTAACGTGATCACCAATATGCAGACTGCTAGAACTCATATTAGAAACTTAAAAGATCGATTAATCTTACTTTGAAAAGTTTTTCTTTGAAACGTTCTTGTAGGTTTAAAAACGCACGAAACGTTCTTTGATATAACAAATTAAAGGAATGAATGAAGTCTGCTTGGATTGGGGATTAGGGTTATGGCGCGCATCACAACTGTACAACCGCATCTCCAAATAAGTGAATAGTCATTTTGATTTCTGCTGCAGCATCATCAAGATTCGCGAGAGAACAAAATCTGCTGCAACATGTGAATCTTGATGATGCAGCACCAGTAAGCAATGACTTACTAAACCTTCATATATATGAAAATTAAGTTTGATCCATCAAAATAATTGCACTTATGGTACAATATATAGAGCTGATATTAATTAGTTCTCTTTTAATTTCAAAGAAACTATCATCACGCATATATTTTAGAATCTCAAGAAATATTTGATTCTCCTGCAACATTACCTTATGATGTGGTAAAAATCGAGGAAAAACATTTGTTGTTGCGGTTTCCAGATTTGTTGTTGCGGTTTCCAGATTTGTTATTGCGGTTAAGAGGATAAGTTTAAAAAAGTAGCTGCAACACTAGCTGTAACTTCCATCCAACTTGATGTGTATTTACTCGATGCATTAACTCAACTAAATCCCAAAATATTAACTCAAATTATTCTGAAATGCAGTTACACTGTTACATTTGTTAGTGCGGTTTTTCGTATTTGTTAGTGCGGTTTTCCGTATTTGTTAGTGCGGTTTCGCGTATTTGTTAGTGGGGTTTTCCGTATTTGTTACACTGTTACATTTGTTAGTGCGGTTTTCCGTATTTGTTAGTGCGGTTTCGCGCTTGAATTCTAGATGACGGTCAATTTTCCCTCTTCAATTTCGACGCCCTTGGTTATTATATATAGTTAACCAATATTATTCTGAAATGCAGTTACAAGAAAACTGTTAATCAAAAACCCTTTTTTGTTATTAACATCATGAGTTCCCAAAACGAAAATCTTCCACAAGAGATTATTGATATCGAGTCTTCTACCGACGACGATATAAACAACTACAGAAGTGAGGATCCTCTAGAGCACAACCATTACCTTTCTGTGAAATTGACCTCGCAAGTTATACAACGGAGGGAAATTGTATGCATTCTATATTGTGGTTCTTTTTTCTTTCTGTTTACTGTTTATGATGATGAAATATTTTTTTGATTTCTTAATTTCAGACTATACCAGCAAAGCTGGTTCAGGATCTCAAGCTCTTCAACTATAGCACATGTTGTGTCTTCGAGATGGGGGAAATGAGTCAGAGGTTCGTGTTGGTGGATACCTTTCGTAATCGAAAGAAACCAATGGAAGAAAGACCCTATGGCCCGATCACCATTCATGGTGATTTTGACGAGTTGAGAATGAAATGGGGCATCCATTGGAACCGATGGGTTGTTTTCACCATTGATCTTGAGAAAATGAAGCCCGGAGGCCGAGTTTACATGAAATTAACTTTGTTTTGATTTTTTTTGGTTGTAAATTTTGTGACTTTTTAATTTCCCTTGTAATTAATGCATCCCCTTTTTTAATATTATCTTAAAGTTTTTTTTGTTAACCATCTATATATCTTCAAAGTCTCCGATAAAATAATTAATTTATCTTCAAATTTATAATGTCAAATTTCAAAATAATTATTTAAAAATATAAATAAATTAATATAAATATTTTAATTTATTAATTTATAGTATTAGCAAATAATGAATGAAATATTTAAACCAGTTTTACTTGTTTCAAGTTATTTATTGTAACGGCTAGAATATATTTGTTATTGCGGGTTTTCTTCCTTTGTTGTTGCGGTTTGCTGTTTTGTTATTGCGGTTTGACCGCAATAACAAAACAAATCTGATTGTCATCTAATATCCAACAGACATATTTTGAAATAGTTGTCTTTCTTCTTTGTTGAGATCCTGTTTTCGTTCTGCTACTGTTTTTAAGGTAATTTCGTTTTCTTTTTTTAATATCATGCTTTGAAGTAGACTTAGAAATATAAGTATCTTCCAATTAGTTGCCAAAATAGACACATTACATTCATAAAATAGAGAATACAGTAGATTATGCAAACATTGCATATCCTATGAAAACTATGCAAATCCCTATCAAATACAATTTCATTTTCCTTAGCTTTAAGTCATGTTCCTCGAGCTTCCTTTCAAGATTGTTCTTCGAGTTTATTAATCCTGGAATGATTTGTTTGGATCTTTCACACATAACAGGATCAAACCACACAAAAAATCTACATGTAGAACCCTATAAAAAAGAATATTATACAATAGTTAATAATTAGTTGAATTCTAAAATGGTTATATATTAAATATCTTCAAATTAAAGGCCTTACCTTTGTTGGACATGTATAAAACCTTCGTCCAGGGTTTCTGGCTGTCCATGAAGTGCGAATCACTGCTTGTTTGCCACATGATGAACAGAAAACCATCTTGTAGCTAGAAAGATATAATGTGTTCGTTTTTTTAAGGTTGATAAATGGCTGAATATGTGACTTACTTATATATCTTTCAATTACCATTTAAATATATAATATTAATTAATTTTTATTGTCGCTTTATTAATTTTTAGATGGAGCGTAATTATTGGATGTATCATGCTATACGTTCGTCCGCCGATTATGTCATCGGTGTTGGAAATTTTATTCGGTTTGCTGAATCGAATCGCGTTAAGAACGCAAGTCCTTCGAGTCCTTGCAACGTTTGTAAAAACTTTAAAAGATTCACAAACACCGGTGATATAGAGCACCATTTGTTTCGCCATGGTTTTATGTATAATTACACTTGTTGGTCAAGTCATGGAGAATCACGACTTAATTGTAACACCTCTTCGAGCAATGTAGATAGTAGTAGTACTGCATATACAACATTGAACAATGACTCATACCACAATAACGATCAATACACTTCAAATGACCGTTTCGATGAAAGTATTAATGAATTGGATACTAATATGAGTGGTGACGTTGGTGAACAAGATGAATTACATCGCTTATTTGATGAAGCCGAAACACCGTTATATAAAGGTTCTAAATTAATGAAACTTGATGCTGTGTTGAAGTTAATTAACTTAAAGATGAAAAACGGATGGAGTGATACAAGTTTCACAACCCTATTAGAGCTTTTACATCATGAGTTGCTTCCGGAAGAAAATGGATTACCAATTTCTACATATCGAGCAAAAAAATTAATGTGTCCAATGGGATTGGAAGTAGAAAGAATACATGCATGTCCCAATAATTGTATGTTGTTTCGGAACGAGTTCGCAAATCTGCATAACTGTCCTCATTGCAAGGCATCGAGGTATAAACGTAAAAAGGATACAGATGAAGTTGACGATAATGTGACAAAGAATGGACCACCGGCTAAAATGTTGTGGTATCTTCCTATTATACCAAGACTGAAAAGGTTATATTCAAATGAGAAAGAAGCCAAGTTACTTTGTTGGCATTCAGAAGAACGTGTGATTGACGGGAAAATTAGACATGTTGCGGATTCACCGCAGTGGAGAAACATAGATAAAAGGTATGTTGAGTTTGGGAAGGAGATCAGAAACATACGGTTTGGGCTTAGTTCGGATGGGATAAATCCTTTCAGTAACATGAGTAGTCGTCATAGTACGTGGCCAGTTCTCTTATGCATTTACAATCTCCCACCATGGTTATGCATGAAACGGAAATACATTATGATGTCCTTGTTGATTCAAGGTCCGAAACAACCGGGTAATGATATTGATGTTTATTTATCCCCTTTGATTGATGACTTAAAAACTCTTTGGAGTGATGGTGTAGATGTATACGATGCTTATAGAAAAGAACAATTTAAATTGCGGGCCATGGTTTTTTGTACTATCAATGACTTTCCAGCATACGGTAACTTGTCAGGATACAAAACGAAGGGTAAGAAAGCTTGTCCTGTTTGTGAAGATGAGACAAGCTCGGTGTGGTTACCAAATTGTAAAAAAACTGTATACATGGGACATCGAAGATTCCTTACCAAGAGTCACCCGTTTAGGAAGAAGACGATTGAGTTTGACGGAACTGTCGAGGTTAGGACGGTGAAGAAACGATTTGATACATTTTCACGAGTTGAAAATATTAATGTTGTGTTGGGTAAGAGATTCCGTATTGATAATGATGCCATATGGAAAAAGAAGTCCATATTTTTTCAATTGCCTTACTGGAGACATTTAGATGTTAGACATTGTCTTGATGTTATGCACATAGAAAAAAACGTATGTGAGAGCTTGATAGGCTTATTATTGGATATTAAGTACAAAACTAAAGATGGTATTAAGGTTCGAAATGACATGGTCGAGATGGGAATACGTAAAGATCTTGCTCCCGTACAACGAGGCACTCGTACTTATCTTCCACCCGCATGTTATAATACAACGAAAGAAGAAAAAAAAAGTTATGCCAATGTTTGCACGATATTAAGGTTCCTTCATCTTATTCAGCAAACATTCAAAGATTTGTATCAATGAAAGATTATAAATTGCTTGGGATGAAGTCTCACGATTGTCATGTTTTGATGACACATATGATTCCAATCGCAATTCGTGGAATTTTACAAGATGATATCCGACATACAATCACAAAGCTTTGTTTGTTTTTCAACAATATTCATACGAAAGTTATTGATGTCGAAGATTTGGACAAATGGGAGAAAGACGTTTATGTTATCCTTTGTGAACTAGAGATGCACTTTCCACCATCATTTTTTTGATATAATGGTTCACCTAATATCTCATATCGTACGAGAGATTAAGGCATGTGGTCCTGTATTTCTACGTTACATGTACCCTTTTGAAAGATACATGGGAATATTGAAAGGTTATGTAAGAAACCGTAATCGACCAGAGGGAAGTATTATTGAAGGGTATACTTCTGAAGAGGTGATTGAGTTCTGCCAAGGTACGTATGTAATATATATGATCAACTATATATAGCAAAAATTAATTTATTATATATTTTGTTTTTCTTAGGCTATATGGAAGGTGTCAAAAGTGTTGGCGTTCCTAAAAGTCGCCATTCAGGTCGACTTGAAGGAAAGGGATGAGTAGGTTTTAAGATAATAGTGCCAATGCACGGAGAACTACAAGTTGCTCATTTAGTAATCTTAAAGCACATGACATGCCTCACTCCGTATGTTGATGAACATATGGATATGTTAAAGTCGACGAACCCGGGTAAACAACAAGTGTGGTACATAAACAACCAAAACAAGGATTTGGCAAGTTGGTTTAAAGAGAGGGTGACAACAAGTGACGACGTTGATGACACTGTCAAAAAATTGGGACAAGGTCCAGATGCTAGAGTAAGAACTTACCAAGGATATGATATTAATGGTTATACATTTTACACCAAAGATCAAGATAGAAAAAGTACAGTGCAAAATAGTGGAGTTACAGTAATAGCATCAACAACCGAAATCGATAGGCGTGATCAAGATACATTGATAAGCATCGCAAAAGATTCTTATTACGGTGTGATAGAAGAAATTTGGGAATTGCAGTATTCTGATTTCATAATCCCAGTGTTCAAGTGTAAGTGGGTAAATAACCGTACGGGTGTTATAGTTGACGAATATGGTTTACACTTGTCGATCTTGAAACTAATGGCTACAAATCCGAGCCATTCGTTCTCGCAACACATCTATCACAAATTTTTTTCGTCAAAGATCCAAGCAAAGCAAAATACCACATTGTGTTGCAAGGTAAAAGACGTATTCTTGGGGTTGATAATGTTGTGGATGAAGAAGAACACGACAACTTCGATGATTTACCACCATTTTCCGTCGGTATCGAACCCTGGAATTTTGAAAACATGAATAGAAGCTCATATGTACGAACTGACGGAGAAGGAACATATATTTAATAACTCGATCTATTATATATTATTGAAAATTAATATTTGTATTATATATGTGTTTTAGTACTATGCAAATTTATAATTAACCTACTGTTTTATTCATGTGTAACATCTTTTAACAATTTGAATTTGTTACTATATATGCAACGTTCTTGTAACACACAAAAAAAATGAAACTCAAAACCGCAACAACAAATTAACAAAACCGCAACAACTAATTCACCCAACCGCAACAACAAAAAAACCGCAATAACTAATGGACATAAACCGCGGTAACAAAAAGAATAAAATAACCCGCTAAAATGAAATAAAGACCCGCTAAAACGAATTGTTTATTCCAAAATTTTCAAATCCCAAAACATAAGTTATCCAAACATCGAATCCTTAATCACTTTTGCACAAAACCTTAATCGACCAAACCCTCCGTTTTCTTCACCAAAATCACTCTGCACTAGTTCACCGGAGTTTGGATTCACCGTCGTTTTCTTCACCTTGGATAGTAACCGACGTTGCTTTCACCACGTCATATCCTTAATCACTTTTCCAAAAACCTTAATCACTCTCGTCGACCTAAACCCTAGTTTACCGTTACATCGCCGATATTCCTTCACCAAGCTAGGTATTAAAGTATTATGTTAATGATTTCTTGTGTTTGTTATGCATTCGTTCTTAACCATCTTTTTCTGTTAACGTATTATGTTCACGCATTTGTGTCGTAATTCTGCAGAAATGGCCGATAATCAAGAACGTAAGAGACGTAGAGGCGAACGTGGTCCTGCATCTTTTGGGAAGAAATATAGCAAAGATGTATATAAAACTGAATTTGATGAAAATCATATCCCTCTGAGTAAAGAACTGACGTCATGGTTTGGGATGACGGTTCAACATCGTTTCCCGCTAGCAACTGATATGGGCAAAATGGACAAAGACATATATGAACAACTATGGCTGGATACCAAGGTATATATTTATTAATTAGAAATATGAAATAGTTATTAAGTGATGATAGCATATAATTTATTTACTCTAAATTGTAGAATATGTGGAATATCGAGAACGATGATGCAAAAGAGTTAATGAGGAAGAAAGCTGTGAAAATTGGTACTAATTTTAAATCTAGGCTTGTTAAACATTTCGTCCTTACAGGTAAGGATGCTTGTGAGAAGTATAAGTTTCTTAAAAGGCATGATTGAGAAGCATTTAAGGCACAAAGAAGCACCCCAGAATTTATGGTATCTCTTAATTATATTATATGTCTAGTATTGTACAATATTTTATTATTAACAACTTATTAATTTGTGTAGCTAAAAAGGGAGAAAGCACTGGCAAGCAATGCAAAGAGACAATTCAAGGTCCGCGTGAGCCGAAGCGGGTGGACCCGTTTAAAAAAAAGTAAAAAGGATGCAGTTTGGTCTGAACTTCTACAAAACCATAGTGTTCTTTCGGATATTCAAAATGAACGGTCTAGGTTGTTTTTGATGGGTTGCGCAGTAAAGAATAGTGAAGGAAAGTTTGAACTTCCTAACGAAGCGTTGGACAATTTCCTAGTTTTGGTATACTAAGTTTTATTTAATTGAAGATTTTTATCTTTTTGGTAAACAAATACTTTTTGTAGCTCGCGGAAGAGAAAAAGATGATAGAGGATGGTACTTATGCATTAAATAAAGAGGATCCTTTAATTCGTCTTCTAGGACCCGAGCACGGGGGTAGATCTCAGACCGTATCCGAGGCAATTGGATACACAAAGGTTAAAGGTGGATTGATTAGAAATGTGATCCCGCAAAGTACCCCCACGGTCAACACAAGCCACCATGATTCATGTGGGTCCCGTGGAATGGTGGAACACTATCCACCTATTGAGGTAACAATTTAAAACTTTTGCAGCCTATACTATCCAGCCTTATAAGTGTATATGTTTTTACAGGTGTTGTCACCATGTGAGTTGCTAATTAGGGTGGCTGATGCCCATTTAGTCAAAGTTGGTTTTGGACAAGTATGGCCAACTGTTGGATTCCAACTGTTACATAATAAACCGATTGCCGATGGTTGTGTAAAAGTCCAAGTTGATGCGATCGTGGCAGGAAAGGAGGATTTGCCTGTACATCCTCTCACAAAAACAGATGATGTTCAATTGGTTGAGAATTTGCCATATAATATAGTACAGTGGCCAAGATATGCAGTGAAGGTATATTTTAGTATTTTTACATTGTTTGTGAACGCTTTTATCTAACATTGTAGAAATGTTTTAGCTTATTGGCGATGGGCTTGTCAATTCCCCGGAAAGGGACTTGAGAGAATCCTCTCCATTTGATTTGTCAACAAACAATGTTTATATACCAGAAATGCCCGAAACTTCACCCTTCCCTTTAGACCAAGACTTTTATGGATATGCACAAATGGTTAGTCTTATCATTATCATTATTTTGATCGTTATTTTTAAATACTAATATTTTTATCATTACTTATTGTAGTTGCAATCGGTCCCCGCAGCCCAAACCGTCCCCGCAGCCCAAACCATCCCCGAAGCCCAACCCGACAGCCCAGCCCGAACAGTCCCTAAACCCCAAACACCCACCGCAGCCCAAACCGTCACCACACATCAAACCGTCCCCGCAGCCCAAACCGTCCCTGCACCCCAAACCGTCCCCGCAGCCCAAACCGTCCCCGCAACCCAACCCATTAACCCAGCCCAAACAGTCCCCGTAGCCCAAACAGTCACTAAAGCCCAACCCATTATCCCAGCCCAAACCATCCCCGAAGCCCGAACCGACAGACCAGCCCGAACAGTCCCTAAACCCCAAACACCCACCGCAGCCCAAACCGTCACCACACCCGAACCCGAACCCGAGGATGTTCCACTAGATCCTCAGTACGACCAGCATTATGCGATGGTAATGGCCGATGCTCCCCAATTTCTCCCAATACTTGATGCATTCTTCAAATATAACAAATATGGTCTTAGTGTTCCTTCCCCTCCGGGTATGTATCATGAGACATATACAGAAGGCATCCCAGCCACCGAGGTTTTACAATTTGCTCGATTCCATTGGGTTGATATGAGCATGATACATTGTTTGTCAATGTAAGCTTAATATTTTACTATTTGGGTATAATTGTATTTATTAACTTTATGTTGTATATTTAAGGTATTATTATGCAATGGCGGGCAGCAATTCACGATGTGCATTTTTCAATGCACACTATATTACCGATCCAGAATGTCGCACCAACAAGAACCATGTCATCCAACATATCAGGGATGTTTTAAATCATCATCCAAGCAAGTCATACATTCTTGCACCATACTATCAACAGTAAGATTTGATTTTCCATAATACACGCAACACTGGATGTTTTAAATCATCATACAAGCAAGTAACTTTGATTAATTGCTTGTGTTTACTTGCAGGCAACACTGGATGCTTTTTATCCTCTGTCCTAAAACGAATATTGCATATATTGTTGATTCTTTATTGCGCGAAACTGGTGCCGATTACTACACTCTTGTAGGAGTAATCAATCGTATTTTTCCTCGTAGATTTAAATGGATAAACACAACTGTATGTTTTCAATTTCCATTTTTTACCAATTTATTTAAGATGTATAAAATATTCAATATATTGAAATATTACAGTGCTGGAAACAAGACCAAAGCTGGGAATGTGGTTACATTGTTAGTCGACATATTGAAGAATTTTTACAGACCATACAGTTTAACATCAACAAATCTGTAAGTTTATGTTATAGTTTTAAAATATTACTCATTTAGATGTAAAAATTATTGATATTAATTGTTTTTCATGAGCAGATGTGGAAGACTAATAAGAGTTTTGATGCTTCTATGATTCATGAATACATAGAAAGGTTGTTGCCACTGTATCTCGAATGGATGAAGAGGTGCAAGCAAAGTGATGCCACTTATTAAAGGTTAGCAATTAAGCAAGTGTAAATTTTTGAACATATAGTTGTAAATTTTTGAAACACGGTCCATTACAATGATCACAACCTGCAAGTCCATTACAATGTAAATTTTTGACATTAAGTTACTGTGCGATTGTACATTTTAAATATATATGAGCTAGATTTATATATATATATATATATATATATATATATATATTGTGGAATGATTTTTTTTTTGTTTATTTTGAATATCAAATATTGCGGTTACTTTATCATGTGTGCGAATAACTAATATTGCGGGTATAGCATCTAGTGTAGTGTGCGAAGAACTAATAGCGCGTTTTGTTATTTAATGTTGCGGTTTCTTTCTTATTGCGGTCTCTATGTTTGATATTGCGGTCTCTCTTTTGTTGCGGTGTTGGATTTAGTATTGCGGTTTCTTTCTTGTTGCGGTCTCTGTGTTTGATACTGCGGTTTCTCTTTTGTTGCGGTTTGTTTGTTTGATAGTGCGTAATTTGTTAGTGTGGTCCTTTCCCCGCAACAACAAATCGTTTTCCCCGCAACAACAAATCGTTTCTGTAGTAGTGTAGTAATAATGTGGATAATGTTTCAAAATGGCAAGCAAAAGAAAAGAGGGAAAGGGTCCCTCTCTCTCTTGAAGCCGGCCAAACAAGAGGGTGGGCCCCCTTTTGTGGCTTTTTAACAATTACAGTATATGTCTGAAAGTCCCTTTCGTAATTAATTTATTTAACATAGCAAACGGACTCCAATTTTAAAAACGAAAGTATTTCTGGAAACGATATTTAACAAGGAATTCAAAGATAAAAAAATCACGTTTTCATTCCAAATATAACACAAGTCGGGTATTTTAACCCCTTGGTTAAAATACCACAAAAGGCAGCAGGCTAATTAAATTAACTAAGCATTTAATCAGATAATAATTTAATAATATACCTTAAGGTCACTAAATTACTAGGCCGTGTTTTGGGATGTTACAACTCTCCCCCACTTAAGAAGATTCCGTCCCCGGAATCCCATCTCGATCAAATAAGGAGGGATAACGTTCTCGCATATCGGCCTCGGTCTCCCATGTCATATCCGCACCCAAACTGTGCTTCCACTTTACTAAAACCATAGGAATCTGTTTCTTTCTCAATTTCGTTACTTTTCGGTCTAATAACTCCACCGGTTCTTCGACCAATCTCTTCTTCGTATCAACCCGCAACTCTTGCACCGGAAGAATTTGGCTCGGATCTTCGATGTTACACTTTCTCAAGTAACAAATGTTGAAAGTGTTATGAATTGCCGACAACTCCGGGGGCAACTCGAGTGTTACCGATTGAGAATTTACCACTTTGCTAATTCGAAACGGCCCAATAAACCTCGGGGCCAACTTTCCTCGCTTACCAAAACGACTGACACCCTTCCAAGGTGAAACCTTCAAATAAACCATCTCATTTTCCGAGAACGTAGCGGGTCTACGTCTCGGATCGGCATACATCTTTTGTCGGTCACGGGCGGCTTTTAACTTTTCTCGGGCAATTGCTACTTTATCCGCGGTCATTTGTACAATATCGGGCCCCACATATTGTTTCTCCCCCGCTTCCAACCAACACGTCGGGGTTCGACACCGACGTCCATACAACATCTCATACGGTGGCATCTTAATACTTGAGTGATACGAGTTATTATAAGCAAACTCGATCAACGGTAGGTGGGAATCCCACGCCCACCGTACTCTAACACACACGCCCGCAACATATCTTCAAGTGTTTATATCGTTCTCTCTGATTGCCCATCGGTTTGGGGATGATACGCGGTACTTAAATTCACCCGCGTCCCCAATTCTCGTTGCAAGCTATTCCAAAAATTCGAAGCAAAACGGGGATCCCTATCGGACACGATAGAAATCGGAATACCATATCGGGATACCACTTCAACAATGTATAATTTTGCCAATCTACTAAGTGAGGCGGTCTCACTAGTAGCCAAGAAGTGTGCACTCTTCGTCAAACGATCAACTATAACCCAAATCATGTCGTGACCCCTTTGTGTACGCGGCAACTTGGTCACGAAATCCATGGTGATTCGATCCCACTTCCACTCGGGAATCGGCGATTGAGTTAAAGTTCCATAGGGCTTTTGGTGTTCGGCCTTCACTTGAGCACAAATATGACATTGGCCCACAAAACGGGCAATGTCGGTCTTCATCGTCGGCCACCAATAAAGAACCTTTAAATCATTATACATCTTCGTGCTACCCGGGTGAACCGATAACCGAGAATTGTGAGCCTCGGCTAAAATCAATTCCCGCAAACCCCCGAGTAACGGTACCCAAACCCGAGATTGATACGTCTTCAAACCACGAGAATCTTCTTCTAAATCATCTTTCCTCTTTAATAAAATCTCGGCCTTCAAATGTTCGACATTTAACGCTTCCATTTGTGAAATCTTTAACCGGGACACCAAATCCGACACAATTTCCATCCGCATAAATTGTACCCGCCCCGAATCTCCCTTTCTACTTAAGGCATCGGCCACCACATTTGCCTTTCCGGGATGATATCGAATTTCAAATCGTAATCCTTAATCAACTCTAACCATCTTCGTTGACGCATATTCAATTCCTTTTGCGTGAATACATATTGCAAACTTTTATGATCCGTACAAATCACGCACTTAGTACCGTACAAGTAGTGTCTCCATAATTTTAGTGCAAAAACCACCGCCGCCAACTCCAAATCGTGAGTCGGATAATTTTTCTCGTGATTTTTCAATTGCCTCGAAGCATAAGCAATAACCCGGTCCTGTTGCATCAACACGCAACCCAAACCCGCAAGTGAAGCGTGACAATAAACAATAAAATCCTCCGGGCCTTCGGGTAAGGCGAGAATCGGAGCTTGACACAATAATTGTTTTAAAGTTTGAAACGACTTCTCGTGATTTTCACCCCACCGAAACGGCACATCCTTATGGGTCAATCTCGTCATAGGACCCGCTATGTTCGAAAAATCCTTAATAAACCGGCAGTAATAACCCGCCAAACCTAAGAAACTCTTTATCTCGGTTGGGTTCTTTGGAGCAACCCAATTCATAACCGCTTCGATCTTCACCGGGTCCACCTTGACCCCATTCGAACAAATAACGTGACCCAAAAAGTGAACTTCTCGAAGCCAAAATTCGCACTTCGAGAACTTCGCATACAAACGTTCCCGCTTCAACGTTTCTAACACTTGCCTTAAGTGTTTCTCGTGTTCTTCTTCGGTTTTGGAATAAATTAGAATATCGTCAATGAACACAATAACGAATTTGTCGAGGTAAGGCCGACAAACTCGGTTCATCAAATCCATAAATATTGCGGGAGCATTCGTCAACCCAAACGGCATAACCAAGAACTCATAGTGGCCGTAACGAGTTCGGAACGCCATTTTATGAATATCGTTTTCGTGAACCCGAACTTGATGATAACCCGATCTCAAATCAATCTTTGAGAAATTAGAAGACCCTTGAAGTTGATCAAATAAATTGTCGATACGCGGCAAGGGATACCGATTCTTTACCGTTCTCTTGTTCAATTCCCGATAATCAATTCACATACGGAGTGCACCATCCTTCTTTTTCACGAATAAAACCGGAGCTCCCCAAGGTGAGGAACTCGACCGAATAAAAGCCTTATCCAATAAATCTTGGATTTGTGTCATCATTTCCCGAATCTCGGACGGTGCTAAACGATACGGTGCTCTAGCCACGGGATTGGCACCCGGCACCAAATCAATTTTGAATTCTACCTCCCGAACGGGAGGTAACCCAGGCAAGTCTTCGGGAAACACCTCCGGGTATTCCGAAACCACCCGGAGATTACCAACTACCTTCTTTTCGTTTTTCACATCGATCACATAGGCTATAAACGATTCACATCCCTTGGTCAAGGACTTACGGGCTTTCATCATGGTTATCATGGGTATGGTCGGGGTCGCACGGTCTCCCCGGGCCACGACGTGTGACCCGTCGGGTAAAAGAAAAGTAATTAACTTTTGGTGACAATTTATGTTGGCCCTATTAGCACTTAACCAATCCATACCTAAAACCACATCAAAGCCGGATATCGGCATAACAAGTAAAAGAATCGAAAATTTCACGCCATCAATATCAATACTAGCCCCGGACACGGATGTCGTGACCGGAACCATTTCACCATCGGCCACCTCTACCTCTAGAGGTGTCGCGATCAAGGAAATAGGCAATTTCAATTTGTCACAAAAACTCTTTGAGGAAAACGAACTATTAGCACCCGAATCAAATAGTACACGAGCGGGTATCGAGTTTATTAGAAACATACCGGTGATGACATCGTCGGTGGTGGTGGCATCCTCCACCGTCATCTTGAATGCCCGACCCGTAGGTGGCGGATGACTCTTCCTCTTTTGACTTCCCGACGAAGCCGCTCCCCCGCCCGAACCCGAACCCGAACTCTTCTTCATTGGGCAATGCATGGCCCGGTGATCCTCTTTTTGACAGTCCAACAAACACTATTCTCTAACTTGCATTCCGAGGACTCATGCCCGTGTTGCCCACACTTAATACATCTTCGAGTTTGTGCCGTACATGGACCGGCATGGGCGGACTTACACGGTAAGCACCACGGGTTCCTTTGGTTGGAGCCTTGAAGAATTTGCTTTCGACGATCGTTGTTTGTCTTATGATTTCCTTGAGATTTCTTATGGTTGTTCGAGTTTGATTGCTCATACTTTCCCCTATGAAACGGGGCTCTCTCCCGATTCGCGGCTTTTTGAGCCAAAACATCACCTTCGGCCGATTTGACAAGATCATAGGCTTGCAAGAGAGTTCCCGCAAGCCTTGTCACATTCCGATACTCGGACAACAACGCCCCAACAAAGTGTTTGATTTGGGTGGACTCATCGGGCACCCATTGTGTCACAAACCGGAGCTTACCATTAAATTGGAGGATAAGCTCATACACCGTCATTCGATCGGTCATCTTCAACATCATGAATTCATTCCGGATTTTATCCAACTCAAACGGGCTACAATACCGAGCCTCTACTTGATCCCTAAATTTCTTCCACGTGATTGCATCCATCATCTCATTACTAAAATTTACGGTCAACCCATCCCACCAATCCATAGCCGGTCCCCCCAACATTCGGGACGCATATCGGACCTTCAAATGGTCCTCACAACTACAAGCAATAAGAGCCTTCTCGGTGGCCCTAAGCCAAGTTAGAGTTTCCGCCGGGTCGGTACTTCCCCGGTACTCGGTTGGCTTACAATCAAGGAAGTTCTTGTAAGTGCACAGTTTCTTCTCGATCGGGAAAGGTTGGTAGAAGAATTGTTGGTGTTGGGCATTGGCAATTGGTACGGTGTGGGTGGGTGGCGGTTGTGGTATGCTTGCATTGGGAGATGAGGAGTCATTTCGGGGAAAGACGGGATTTTGAGTAGTTTGAGTGAAGTGTGGGGGTGGGTTTGCTTGGGTTGGGGGTGGCAAGGTAGACCGAGCCTCGGGTCGCGGCTCAGTCGATTGGCTTTGGCGAAGATCCCTTTTGGTATCCTCAAGTTCCATATTCCGTGTGTCCAACAACACGATATATTCTTCATTCGGTATTTCATCACCCCCCGAGCCCGTTGCTCCATCATTCCCAAGGTTCGTGTTCGGTGGGACATTTTCCAAGGTGTTTCCATCCGTAGCCATTCCTGCTACAAAACACAACATCTCACCAAGACTTAGTTTAACTCGTTAGTACACATATACTAACTACTAAACCCAATTCACACTTGCTCTAATCCCCTTTGGGAATGGAAAACCAACCCCATGTATCCATCGCCAAACCGAAGCTCTGATACCAAGTTGTAACACCGCATTTTTTTAAAGGCAATTACGTATTAGTCTAAGTACGGAAGTATTTAGTTAGTTAGGTTTACAAAACGTGGTCCCAAAAAATATTACAACCAAAGTTAGTTAAAAAGACGGTATTACAAAACACGGCTCATTTTACAAAACATATAATTAAGCATGGTCAAACTTCCCGTCCAAGCCCGACCCGTTCAAGCAATCCAACCTGAAATGTGTCAATAAGGGAGGGATTAGCACAAAAGCTAAGTGAGTGAATTCCTAACACTACCAACTACACTAAACACTTAAACGCGGAAGTTAAAGAACATCTCCGGTTAGGTAATCACTTGTTTGAGAGGATCGGCGGCTTTGCGGGCCTTAAACCATGGTCGGCCAAAACCACGGTAACCGATAGCGTTTTGTATCCAACACCCGGGCAACTCCCTCCCCTTAAGCATTTAATGCATACAGGTAAGGTCGGATACCCTATTAGTCGATACACTGTGCCCAGCCGTTATCCATCCGACACTGACCTCGTCCCGATTGTGCACATAGTCATGTATGGTATTCCCTAACACTAGGCATACATAACAAGTAGACTAGCTACGAAAAACACCGCGAAAAACGTCACAACTGAGTTCCCAATCGCGAACTCTAGTTCGCGATCGCGAACTAGGGTTCGCGTCGGGAACTCGGACGTGAACTACTTCGCGACGACAACCAAATTCTCTGGAGCTACTTCACGATCGCGAACTAAAGTTCGCGTCGTGAACTCTCCACGTCTGGTAATTTCCTGCATTTTTCACCAACAAGCCAATACCAAACGACAACTAACCGAAACCCGAGTTGTAGGTCGAATCCACTCACCTTTCAACTTCCGATTCCTTAACTCAGTGAGCTAGTATCACTGAGTATCCTTCCCGGTTCATGTCAACAATATACCGAGTTAGTGATAATCCACCGAATCGTCAAAATCATCAATTTCAACAACTAACTACACAAGACTCATAAAATGCACATTTTATGACATTCCCAACTAGCATCATTCCTTCATCAATACAATTGGCCATTTTAACCATTTAGCAAGTATTCACAACTAGTTGACCCAAACGGGCCAAAAATCCGAACATGATCCTAACACTTCCACATTTCCATCAACTAGCAATTAACCCTTCAACTAGCAATTCACAATCATTTAACAATTCCACCAATTTGACAACTATCACAATTCCAGGTAATATACATGTATAATCACTAGATCACCATTTTGACAAAATCATCCAAACACTAGTTAAATTACTTCACCATTTAATTGATACTAGGTTTTTAACATCCATAACTTACCAAACATGATTTCACAACCTAATAAACAATTCTATTCATCCAAAACTCAAGAAATCCAAGATTCATCAAAACCCACCTTCAACATCCACCATTAATGGAGGTTGAAGGTGATTTTCACCAAATCTTGTCTCCCTTCAACAATCAACCATACAAATGATGTAAAAGCTTGCATAATCACATAAAACAACTTCCAAATCAAGATTCACCAACAAATCATCATGCTACATAAACCCTAGTTCAAACTCTAGCTCAAGAACTTCAAGACAAACCACAAGAGAGTGAAGTACTTACCACAAAGCTTCCTCTAACACAAAAGCAAGCAAGATTTCGAGATTAACACAAGACTTCACCAACAAAAGCTCAAGAACAAAGAAGGAGGGTTTGGAGAGGATGCAAGCAATGAAATAGTAATAATGTGGATAATGTTTCAAAATGGCAAGCCAAAGAAAAGAGGGAAAGGGTCCCTCTCTCTCTTGAAGCCGGCCAAACAAGAGGGTGGGCCCCCCTTTTGTGGCTTTTTAACAATTACAGTATATGTCTGAAAGTCCCTTTTGTAATTAATTTATTTAACATAGCAAACGGACTCCAATTTTAAAAACGAAAGTATTTCTGGAAACGATATTTAACAAGGAATTCAAAGATAAAAAAATCACGTTTTCATTCCAAATATAACACAAGTCGGGTATTTTAACCCCTTGGTTAAAATACCGCAAAAGGCAGCAGGCTAATTAAATTAACTAAGCATTTAATCAGATAATCATTTAATAATATACCTTAAGGTCACTAAATTACTAGGCCGTGTTTTGGGATGTTACACATGCCAACAACAACACATCACTAACTCATCCTCACTTAAAAATATATATTAAAATATTATATTTAACACCCCCAAAGATTACTTTTAACCCCCCTCAATATTACATTTACCCCCCCCCCCCAATATTACTTTTTAACCCCCAAGCTACGACGGCATCCTCCAACACGTTGCCAAAGGATGGGTTTCTAGTGATGGGTTTTGCGACGGGTGGTGCCAATGGCGTCACCCCCCAGCGGGTCCAAAATGGTTTTTGTCGGGTTTGTGACGGGACCGTTGGCACGGGTCTAAGAATTACCGAGTTACACTTTCTAATATTGTTGGTTGTCTTACTCCTTTGATGCAAAATAAATGAGCAACTTGAGAAGTCTCGAGTTGAAGTTTCCCCATTTATAACTTGAATCCTTTTGGACCCAACTTTAATGCATTTTTTTTTGTTGTGTTCGTGTTATGTTTAGAGTTGTCACTCATATTTTCGATAAGAGTAAATTACACAAATGATCCTTTAAGTTGGTACTATATTATATTATATATTTGGTCCTTTAGCTTCATAAATTACACTGGTATTCCATATTTTTTAAACAACTATCATTGGTCATTTATCTAAACAGACGTTAATTTTTTCCGTCAAAACGCTCACGTGTGCATCACACGTGATCATAAAGGGAAAGGGAAAACCCCCCGTGTGCATCATAGTGACCATACTTGACGGGAAAAAGTTAAATGACTAAATGTGTTAATAGTTTTAAAAAAATTAGGACTACTAGTCTAATTTATGAAACTAAAGGACTAAATATATAATATAGTACAAACCTAGATGACTATTTGTGTAATTTACTCTTTTAATAAAGACAGAGTTTTAGATGTCTTGTAAATAAAAAATATTTCAATGTAGTATTTAAAGAAATAAGAATCAAACTTTTTATGCATTAGGGAGTATATCTTTAGTAAAATAGACACTCTTTTCTGGAAAATGTACTTCACCTTTTTCAAGAAAATCAAACACCACATAGTTCTTCCTTGCAAGTATACATAAAATGTGTTATGTTTGTCAACATTTGATCTGTAATATGTGAACAAAGGGATGATTGTTAGGTTAATATTCGATCCATTTCAAAAAGTAAGATGATGAGATTGAATGTAAGTAAAAAAATCGCTTTTTCTATTATGATCACCTCTTTATCCTCTTTATATAGTGCAATTGTGGAAATGAATATTCCGCGTTTATAATGATAAGATGTGATGGCATATTAAATGTAGTTGATGCACACAAATACTTTATAAGTAGTTTATCACAAAAGTCATAATTTTATGGACATAAAAAGTATGAAATATATGAAATCCATATTTAGACCAAGTGATTTCCGGAATTTCAAATTGGCCTCAAATTCATTTTTCCTAAAATATGTCGTTCGATACCACAAATAATTTGACAAATGTTTACTTATTTGTAGGTAGTGTATTTTGTGCGAGTTAAGTTGATTTTGTGCAACTGGTGATTTTTTTTATCTTTTATGAATTTTGACGTCTTTCCCTTTGTGCGACCGAAAGTTGTACTTTTGTAGCACGTGGATGAGTAAACTCTAGTTGTGTTTGAGTTGCGATCCGCTACGGTCAAGTTTTTTTTTTAACGGCAACAAGGGGAACCCGAGGAGCTTCGGCTACGCCATCACCCTCCGAGCACCCACAAGAAAAACTTTATTAAAAACAAGCTATCAAGGAGCTAGTAAGAAACAAAAACAACCGAGTCTAAAAGAAACAACCAAAAACAACCAAAACGAACACAAAACGGCACCTATAAAAAAGACTAGAATGTGACGATTGTATTTTCATATTATTTTTTTGACTTATTGTAAAAGTTCTTCTTGCATATGAAATTTGAAGCCTTTAATAAAGAAAAAAATATGTAATATTCTTCCCGCATATATGTAAGCACTTAAACTTTTTTCCACTTGATTCATGGTTTTTTTCACATTCCACTTGGCTATAATTTTTCCTTAAAGGAAAAGAACATATCAAGAAGGACTAGCAGGTTACCCGCGCAATGCGGCGGCATGTACCCTGTGACTAAATTTGACGACGATCAAGTAGTGGGTGGTGATGACGTTAGTGATAGTGGCTGCTGGTTGTGGTCGTACGGATAGTGGCTGCTGGCAGTGGCTGCTGGTTGACTGGACGTTTAACGTTTATGCGTTATGTTGGATGTTTTTTTGGGATAAAACAAAGTATCAAGTAGATCAATTGGTTAAAACACAGTCCGTACTTGCAAAAGGTCTTGGGTTTGAATCCCCTAAGTAATTTTTATTTTATTTTGTGGTGTTTAAGATGTTTCCCAAAATAGAAATTTAAGATTAAGTTTAAGATTAAGACATTCTAAACTTAGAAGATCTAAATACTTTAAAAATGAGTAAGATAATTAATCTATGTAAGGGAAACAAATAAGTGGAAAATAAATAAGATCCAGTAAACCAAATTCCACTCACCTAAAAGGTCGAAACGGATTTTGAAAATAAAATGTTTCAGTAACAATACCTTTTGTCAGCAAAATTATTATTTATTATTAAAAAGATATTTTCGTTATAAGGGTTTTTCTGAGGGGTTGAGTTTATGCTCGTGATATACACTATATAATTGTTGTCGTGATTGTTTTTTATTTTTTTATGACAATTTGGTAAATATTTACCCAGAAAATGATTACACTCGCGACCTTTAGAAAGTTATTCGAAAATCCTTACAATTACCACTTGATGATTTTTGTTAGCAAAACTAGTAATTTTTAATCTCTTAAGTAGTTAAGATTCAAAATTTGAAATTATATTTTTCGTTAGCAAAATTAGTAAATCATTAAAGGCTTTGACCAACAAAAGAGTATATCCTGGTGTATATTTTGGTATCCACTTCAATTTTTTTATATATAAACTAAATACCAAGACACATATGACAATTCTATCAAGCAATGTTTTAAAAATCATTTTTGTTAGTTAGTGTCTTGAATACGGTCGAACTAGATAAGTCAGTGGGTCGAACTGATGACAATATTGAATATTACAGTACAGTAAATATGTAAATAGTTTAAAAATATCAAAAAAGTAGAAAAATACCAAACATCTAAAAAATTCGATTTTTGAATTTTTTTCACTCCGACTGACCGTTTCAACCGGAATTTTTTTTATGTCAAACGGGTTAATTCTGACTGAGTTATAGCTATCAGTCAAACCAACTCATTTTGACTAACTACATTTCTATTTCCCGGTTCGACCGCAGGTTTTTAAAACAAGTCTATCAAGTTAACCCATTTTTACTTGTAATACCCAAACTACCCTTGATTTAGAAGAAGAAAACCGAGTCAAACCATTCGGCCCTGGAACAACGTAATCGAAATTCATTTTTCACTTTTCACTGCCATTCTCATTTTCTCAATAACATCAAATCTAATCCAATTGCACTGCTCCACAAATCAAAAGAGGAATAACGAAGAATAAAATCTCATCGAATTTGAAATTTGATTGTTGTGTCGTTTATCATCATTTCAGATCAATTTCAAATTCACTGTTTTCAGTTTCAACATTAGAACAGTACGAACCCGTTTGATACATATGAGTATCTTCCGTATGGAAATTTTCACTTCACTCGAAGAACCTCAAGTCAATTTCTGAAGGATCAGGCTATTTTGTTTTCTTCGAATCGATCCATATTTTGGTAAGCTCCGTCAAGTCTATCCTTTTGCTATCATCGAAATGAATTGTGGACGATTATTACATTTGCAGCAAATCCGATTGAGTGTTTAATTTTTTTTTAATACCGCGAGGTTTTTTTTTTTCCGATTGTTGCTTAGGGTTTCTCATGTTGCTAGGGGTATAAGTTGCAATTTGAAATCTCATTTGGTTCGTAAAATAGTTGCTTTTTCTCTTCATTTGTATGATTATGAACGTGTTTTTAGCTAAAATTATTCCGTCTTGTGTTATTAGAAGCTTTGAAGGTAATGAGTTCATTGAAGTTTGAACACAGTATTTGATTACATGCTTTTATATCTTTATAATGCTGTGGTGCCATTTGTATTTTGCTCTTTGATTGTGAATAATATATTGTAACATATGCACTTAATAATTTAAGTTTATGTTTTTATTATGATCATAGGAAATCCTGCAATGCATCGTGTGGGAATTGCAGGCAGTGCCTCAAATTCGGTCCGTCCTCGTAAGGAGAAGAGATTTACTTATGTATTGAATGATATTGATGACACAAAGGTTAGTACTCATTTGATGCAAATTTGTTAAAGTGAACACACACTTTGAAAACTCATGAGATATATCGTTCTATAGACGTAAAAATTAAACTGATTTTTAACATAAGTTTACAATCCTTATTTTTCTCTTTTGCAGCATTGTGCTGGTGTGAACTGTTTGGCTGTATCAAAGTCATCAAAACCAGATAACTCAAATTATCTATTTACTGGTAGCCGCGATGGAACATTAAAGAGATGGGAGTTGACTGAGGAGGATGCTACATGCTCAGCCACCTTTGAGTCTCATGTTGACTGGGTATCATTCTTCTTGACTTTTAATAATTAAACTTTTGGTTGTGTTGTTGACAAAATGACCAACAAGGACATTATTGTGGCCTAAAAATACTTAAACTTTTGATGAAATTAAAGTATAAAATTAATGTTGAAATGTACAGGTGAATGATGCAGTTCTTGTAGGAGGGAATACTCTTGTATCTTGTTCCTCAGATACTACTGTCAAGGTTTGTTTTCAGTGTAAGGTTAAACATTATAATAAATTAATTATTATTTGTACAATATTAGAATTAAATATTATTTCTTCTAGGCATGGGATTGCTTTTCTAATGGAACTTGCACTAGAACTTTCCGCCAACACACAGATTACGTCACTTGTCTCGCTGCATCAGAAAAAAACGTAATTTTTCTACCAAAAATACCCTTAAAAAAATTAATTATTATCCATAAGCTATTAAATATAATTTATTATTCTTTTTTAATGCTTATGATTGTAGAGCAATATTGTTGCTTCTGGTGGGTTGGGTGGTGAGGTGTTCATTTGGGATCTTGAAGCTGCACTTGCTCCAGTGAACAATGCTAGCGAGGATGCTGACGTGGATCGTCCAGCTGGCACTAATGGGAGCTTAAGTAACAATATTTCATTGCAAACAAATGTAGCTCAAGGATATACTCCTGTTTCTGCTAAAGGACATAAAGAGTCTGTTTATGCATTAGCAATGATTGATACTGGAACTCTTCTTGTTTCTGGTGGAACAGAGAAAGTAACCAACTAATTTACTAATCCTTTTTTTTTTTTTTTTAATTTTAAATACTTAATTTTTATTAATATTTTAAATATATTATTATAGGCTATACGTGTTTGGGATTCAAGGAGTGGTTCAAAAATGATGAAGCTTCGAGGGCATACAGATAATATTAGGGCTTTGCTTCTCGACTCCACTGGGAGGTTTGTTGTTGAATTAAATTAAATATATATTTATTTTTTTAAAAATCGATCAACAATATTAAACTATTTAATTTCATTCATCCAGGTTCTGCTTATCAGGATCTTCTGATTCCATGATCAGGTAAATATTAATATATTAATATTAAGGGATAATTGCTTTTATATCCTTGTAAAACTCATAAATTATTTCTATATCCTTTTTCAAATTTATAAAATATCTCTATATCCTTCTAAATTTTGTAATTGCCTCCATATCCTTATAAATCTTTAAAACTCTCTTTTATGTCCCAAAACCTATTTTAATATTTATTAAATCATTATAATATCAATAATTATCAAATAAGTATGCAATATATTTGTTGATTATGCATTAGAAATCATATTTATTTGCTTGTATTATTGATATTATCACAATTTAATAAATAATAAAATAGGTTTTTGGACATAATAAAGAGTTTTAAATGTTTGGAAGGATATGAATGTAATTATAAAGTTTAGAAGGATATAGAGATAATTTATAAATTTGAGAAGGATATAGAAATAATTTATGCTTAATATTAAACATCACGAATACAATAAAAATGAATAATTTTTTTTTTTTTTTTTTTGAAAATAGATTATGGGATCTCGGGCAGCAACGATGTGTGCATTCATACGCTGTTCATACAGATTCTGTTTGGGCACTTGCAAGCACTCCTACTTTCAGCCATGTATATAGTGGTGGACGAGATTTTTCGGTAATTAGTTATTATTTTTTATATTTTTTTACTATATAATAATTTATATATTATATTGTGTAATTGCAGCTATACTTAACAGATCTTGCAACACGAGAAAGTATATTATTATGCACAAAAGAAGATCCAATTCAACAATTAGCAATTCATGATGATTCAATTTGGGTAGCAACAACTGATTCTTGTGTTCATAGATGGCCTGCAGAAGGGAGAAATCCTCAAAAAGTGTTCCAAAAAGGTGGTTCTTTTCTTGCTGGAAATTTGTCTTTTTCTAGGGCTAGGGCTTCATTGGAAGGATCTACACCTGTAAGTTAAATCTTTTTATTTTTTTAATTTTAGGGATAATTGCTTTTATATCCTTGTAAAATTCATAAATTATTTCTATATCCTTTTCAAATTCATAAATTATCTACATGTCCTAAACTTTATCATTACCTTCATATCCTTGTAAATCCTTAAAACTTTTTTTTATGTCCAAAAACCTATTTTATTTATATATTAAATTGTGATAATATCAATAACGCAAAAAAAATAAACATGATTTCTAATACATATTAACACATATATTGCATGCGTATTTGATAATTATTGATATTATAATGATTTAATAAATATTAAAATAGGTTTTTGGACATAAAAGAGAGTTTTAAAGATTTACGAGGATATGGAGACAATTACAAAGTTTAGTAAAGGATATAGAGATAATTTATGAATTTGAAAAGGATATAGAAATAATTATGAATTTTACAAGGATATAAAAGCAATTAACCCTATTTTTTATTTTATGTTTGAAAATAAGTATTGTTAATCTGATTTGATGTGTAGGTTCCTGTGTATAAAGAACCGACTTTTAGTATCGATGGAATTCCGGGGATCATGCAATTTGAACTTATGAACAATAGAAGACATGTGTTGACTAAGGTCAACATTACTAGTTTTTTGCAATATTTTAATATTTGGAAAATGTTATAAATAGTTAAATAGCAATATAATTAAGGCGGTGGACCGTTTTGGTAATTAGAAATTTTTAGCTGGTCTATTTTAGTAATTACAATGTTAAAAAATGTAATAGATATTAATCACATTGGACTAAAAAACTTGTAATTACCAAAGCAGACCTTAAAACGTAATAATTACCTTTAATATATAAATAAAGTGATGGTTTAATTTAATTTTTTTTTATAAAATTGTGTTTGATAGGATAAAGGTGGTTGTGTGAAACTTTGGGAGATCACTAAAGGAGTTGTGGTTGAAGACTATGGACATGTTTCATTTGAAAAGAAAAAGGAAGAACTATTTGAGATGGTACATAACGTGTTGACCATTTCATGCTAATTTTTCTTGTTGACTTTGACTTTGATTTTGACTCTGACATTGACTATGATTGTCCAGGTCAGCATTCCGGCTTGGTTTACCATAGATAGCAGGCTCGGGAACTTGTCTGTGCATTTGGACACCCCACAATGCTTTTCAGCTGAAATGTATTCTGTTGATCTTAACATCACTGAAAAAGCTGAGGATGATAAGGTTTCTATGTTTTATTTTCCTGTCTTTTTTATACTTTTATATAGATATATATACATACATAAATGTCTCTGTGTTTTGGTCTAAAACTATTTACAGTTATTGTCCCTAGTTTCACTGGTTGCTTGTACTTGTGGTCCCTCTTTACAAGGAAATGATCAAAACAACCTGAAAAAATTCAAAATTATCTAAACAGATTAAGGGTATTTTGGTCATTTGACTTGGATAGAGGGACCACAAGTGAAAGCAAACAAAGAAAGTAGGGACATGGCGATAACCGTAAATAGTTTGCTCCGTAATTTGAAGAATTACAGAGGTCAAGGGTATTTTGGTCATTTCACTTGGTGATCCGTAAACAGTTTGCTCGAGAGACGATTTCTGCAATTTTGTCCAAACCACAGGGACCATTCCTGTAACTTTTTTTTTTCTTTTGAAACAGATTAACTTGGCACGAGAAACCCTAAAAGGACTACTTACTCACTGGCTCTCCAAAAAGAAGCAGAAATCGCCCCAAAATGGAGAAATTTCATCTTCTAGAAACAATACAACTCTTTCAAAAGCCGAAACAGACAACAACATTAATAATAATAATAATAATAATAGTGAAAACGATTATTCAGTTTATCCACCATTTGAATTCTCAACTGTTTCACCACCTTCAATTATAACCGAGGGTTCACAAAACGGGCCATGGAGAAAGAAAATAACTGAAATGGAAGGAACTGAAGATGAAAAAGATTTACCTTGGTGGGTTTTAGATTGTATTCTGCATAACCGTATGCCCCCACGAGAACACACCAAGTAATTATTTTTTTTATTTTTAAATAAAAGTAAATAAGTTTTACTTTTACTTTTAAATCTGCAGGTGCAGTTTTTATCTACAGCCATTTGAAGGTTCGACTACACAGACTGTGACACAAGGGAAGCTGAGTGCACCTCGTATTTTGAGAGTACATAAGGTTTATTTAATTGCGTTTTAATCCTCCAAGTTTCACTCATTTGCAATTTTGGCCCTTGAAAACTTTATAATTAAGCAATAATATCTAAGAGTAAATTACATAAATGGTTCCTTTATGTTTGTATCATATTAAAACTTTGGTCCTTTAGTTTCAAAAATGACACAGACAGTCCTTATTTTTAAAACTTGTTGCACCCATAGTCCTTTAGGCCAAACGATGTTAAATTTTTCGTTTAACTTCCCCCATGTGCAATGCACATGAGAATATTTTTGTCTTTTCGCAAATAGAGAGAAGACACAAATAGAAGAAAATATTTTCGTCTTTTCAAAAATAAGGACTGTTTGTGTCAACTTTGAAACTAAAGGACCAAATTTGTAATACGATACAAACATAAAGGACCATTTATGTAATTTACTCATATGTAAATATGTTTTTTTAGGTTGTTAATTATGTAGTGGAGAAATTGGTTCTTGAGAAACCATTGGATAGCTTGAGTATCGATGGAACTTTTGCTCCCGGAGATGGATTTAGATCTGGACTCAAACCATGGCAAAAGCTTAAGCCCTCCATAGAAATCTTATGCAATAATCAGGTTAATTAATTAATTAGTTTCAGTAATTAAAAGTAATTATAAAATTAATTTCAATATTCAGGTGTTGACACCTGACATGAGCTTAGCGACTGTCCGTACTTATATATGGAAAAAGCCAGAGGACCTTGTCCTCAACTACAGAATCGTGCCCGCAAGATGATTATAACGTAAGATTTTTTAATTAGTTAATTAACATATTTTTTAAATATGCATTTACCGATATATTATTTTTAAAAGGCTGTAGGGTTTGCTATTGTGATAATTTTGGAAAACGAGCTGTTGGATTTTAAGATATAGCTGTTGAATACGGAAGATGATGTCGATATGTTTAGTGGTATTAAGGGACTGAGTATTGTAATTGGAAATAATACCGTTGTCACATGTGCCAACCAAGTAAGTTTGTGTTTTTGTACATCTTATTATTCAATTTGATTCTTATATTTTTGTACCTAATCGTAACTTTAGAAGACGACTAATTATGATTTTATTTTAAAATTTCTAAAACTTCTGCAAATCATGGATAATAAACCTAAACTCCAGCCTATGAACATCCACGGGGTTATCCTTCGAGTGAAAACCCAAAACCATCCGCGGGGTCGTCTTTTTAAAACTACAAAACACGATTATTTTTAACGTTAAATGTTGCATTTTCGAATTATGAAACTTATAAGAATAACACCGCAAGCACACTCACACATGATTTATATAACACACCACTCAGTTAATCCCAAAATCTTTGGGAGTTTTTAGTTAACAATAACTTTAGAAACCAAGTTCTTGTATTTTGACATGTTCACCTGTTTCAACTGTCCCCTTCCTCATCATTGTCACAAACTCTTCATAATTAATCTTCCCATCCTGCCATCATCGACCAAATGTCAGTTATAAAATACAAGCTGAAAATACTATAGATGAGAGAAGAAAAAAAAAACTGTTGGTAAATCATAAATGTATTCATTATGTTAATAGAGAGTAATATAAAAGAGTGGGGATACGATGAGAAGGTAGGCGAGTAAGTAGGGTAACATGTCAAAATATAATAGTTGAAACCGGCAATATCAATATTGAAACTTGTCCAGTGAAAACTGGATTGAGAACCGACTGGAACTGCTAAACTGGACCGAACCGAGATATGTCAGTTCGGTTATCAATTCTGATTTTCATGTAAAATCGGTTCTCGGTCCGGTTCCGAGCGATCTGGTCCGGTCCAAAACCGAGAAAAGTCGCAGAAACTTTCCCGGTTCTCGGTTCAGTCGCGAGCGTCATCAATTGGCCAAAAACATATTCTCAGTTCGATTTGATTTTTGGACCGTGCACAGGTTTAATTGAATTATTTCAATTATAATTCAGGGGATAAAATGATTAGACGCTTTGCATACATTGAAAAATAAAAAGATTAATGTTGCTAACCTTGTCGGTATCTACATCGTCAAGGACTTCATCAATGGTTTCTTCATCTCCCATTCCATATTCAGTCATAGAATGTTTTAACTCATCTCTAGTGATAAATCTAAAACAAAATTGATGTCAAATAACAAACTGCATAACAATTTTAATTAACGAAAAATGATTTGTATAAACAAACCCGCTATTATCTTTATCGAAATATTGGAAGGCTTTATACAGATTTTCTTCCCTGTCGAGTTTGTGACGATGCATTGTAGCCGTGATGAACTCGATGTAGTCAATCGTTCCATTCTTATCAACATCGGCCTAGTAAATGACATGTTTGAATTTTTCAAGTCAAATGAACCGCTTTCTAACTACGAAAATGAGATAAATTATTTGAATTGTCACAAAAAATATGACGATGAAACTAAACATTGTAACGAACGCTATACGTAATGAAAATGTTGGTTCAAATCAAAAGTTGTATCAATTTTGGATTTGACGAGTATATAATTTAGATTTGGAAGTAGTTTCTCTACCTTCAAGTATGACTGTTTACATCTTACCTCCCTCATACATATCATTTTAAGGGATTGTGTATTGTTGTTGTATAGTTTGGCCTCAAAAGGTCAAAGAAAGAATGTAGTTAAAAAGCTTACGGCTTCCATAAGTTGTTGTATTTCTGACTCGGCGAGTCTTGATCCAAGCTTTGAAAGTCCGGTTTTAAGTTCTTCATATGTTATGGAACCACTTCCATCGGTGTCCATATTATTGAACATTTGTTTTAAGCCCTTTATTTCTTCGGTTGATTCTAGGTTTTCTGCAATAACCTTCAATAAACAAACTACTTGTTATGATACCATTGAGATCTCTAAAATGTTTCTTGTCAACCCCGAAGAATCACAATATATTAATATATAATCTTCTTGATCGAAAAGAACACAAATTGATTTATAGGAAGCATACCTTCAATGCGAGTTTCTTCAATTTGTTCATGGCTCTAAATTGCTTCATTCGAATTAAAACAGCACTATCCATAGGCAAATCTGATGCTTCACCGTTTTCTTTAAGCCATGGGTGTTCTGAAATGTGAATTTCGTTCATGATTCAATTCTACTCTCTTTTTTATCTTTACTTCTAGAGGTGGCAAAATGAGCAGACTCGTGTTGGGTAATAGGTCAAGATAGGTTCGTTTAAAAGGGTTCAATGATAGTGTGGGTCAAAACCGGCCAGTCAGTTGGTCCAACCCGTAAAAACATATTTATCCAATTTTTTTAATTTAATATCTAGTTAACATTTTGAATATGGTAACAAAAATTATATACAAGGATAAAAATCTAACTAATTTTTTTTTTGTAGCTAATACTTTTTTCAGGTTTATGCTGACTTTCAACCCTTTTAACTCATCTTTCTTAATAAAATATGTTATCTAAACCCCATTTGACTAGTTAGAGATAAACTGTACTTAACATTTATCTCTTTTATCAAGTAAAGATGTCAAAATGGTCACCTGTGTTCCTTATATAAATACACTTAAAGGGAATTTTTCGGGTAGACTAACCGAGGGCTTTGTCTGCAGTGATGCGTTTCTTAGGATTTCTGGTCAACATCTTTGAAATTAAATCCTTAGCTCCGCTAGATATAGATGGCCATGGAGCGCTTTGAAGGTCCAGTTTACCATCTAATATTTCTTCAAATATCCCCTTTTCGGTCTCTATAAAAGAATCATACTTTTAGTTTTAGATGAAAAACATAGGTATACTTTGATTTTTAAGTCAATTAAGCTAATGTTCATCACTTCATCATGAAAGAATTGTTTTTTTTTTTTTTTTTAATCAGGGTTCCGACTCGCTTTGCGAGCCAACTAATCCCAGGGCGACCACTCGCTTTGCGAGTAGCCCGGAGTCAGCGCAGCTGCGCAGGTGAACCTCTGTGGCCTCAAGGGGTTATCTTTTTGCTCCTAGTAGGGAGTGAACCCGGGACCTCCTGGAAGTTTCACCATTTAGGAGACCAAGTTCAACTACTAGGTCACCACCCTTGTAGTTTAATGAAAGAATTGTTGTAATACGGCAAACATAAATATTGGTGAATACCAAACTTTGTAAAGTGATACCCACAACCAAATAGACGATTTCTTCGTTTGGTTTAAAATTATGTTTAATTTCAAATTTAAAAACCGTAAAATTGAACTAAAAGTTAGATGCAATTATTTAACTGAGTTAGAGATTCGACCTCCCCAGAAAGGAGGGACGCCACTAAGAAGAATGTATAAAATGACACCAGCACTCCACACGTCTATTTCTTTCCCGTAACGCCGACGTAACACCTCTGGTGCCACATAATATGCGCTTCCAACTATTTCCTTGTAAATTTTACCTAGAAAAATAAGCATATTAGTTGCCATAAATCAAAGGTGGAAATGATAAGTGCAACAATGAAGGGACTATTTATGTTAATATAAAATAGTAAAGGGGTTATTAATATGATTTTAATAAAAAAATTTATATCTTTGATGAGCATAACTTGTGCGTAATCAACAACACATATGTTTTGCCAATTTTAAATTTTCAAAAAATTATATAACTTAGCTGAAACTGAACAATAAATGTGCAAAACCCAATAATTACATCTTTGTAATCAGAGTGAATTTGTGGTGAATCATACGATTGGTACATATAAACTAAGATTAAGAACCAATATTGTCTGATTGTCTAAAATAATTAAACACCATTTGAATATATATTATCTCTAGTCTCCTAGCTCATGACTAGAAGTTATTTGTAGCTTAACATAAGATTAATAAATACATCATGCAAATCGTAACTTCTTAATATGACTTATTTGATATCGAAGTTTTTATCCGCAAAAGGACCAGCCCAGTAAAAATTATTAATCACAAAATCAAATATAAATAGCAATGTGACTGAAATACTACATTAACATCAAGCAAAAATATTTGTAAACAAAACAAAATTTATACAGTATACGATTAAAATGTTATATTTTTTCACCTTTTATATAGAAACTATCATCCCAACTTGTTGGGAAATATCCTTGTATGTATACAGTATATATCATCATCGAAGTGTCTTTATCTATTTGTGCATTATTGCAAGTTGTTAGGGTCCAAAGTTCACATTTCACATGATCATGTGTGATGTGGATAAGGCAATATAAAGCACAAGGACAAAACTTCATTGACCTCGTTGACCTGTCATTTTACCATTGACTTGTTGACTCAGTGTGCACTACACGTATTTCCTAGTCATTTTATTGTCCATCAAATTATCTTTCTTAACTTCTTTTTTGTTTGAATTTTATTCTGTGACAATAGTGTTCAAACTTTTTAAATAACCTTAAAATTTGTGATTTGGTACCTATTTCTGATCTATATAAAGAAATTATTATTTAGTTAGGCAAACTAAAAGTTTTGAAAAATAATCATAATTCTTTTGTTTATATTTGTAAATGTAATTATTAAAAAATCAAATAATAATAACTCTATTCTTTCCAAAATATGTATCCATCTTCTATTCAATTTGTCGCAAAATAAATATTCATATTCACATTACAACCAATTATTTATTTTACAAGTTAGTAAATATCACGTTTTATTGATGGAAAGTATAATAATTGCAATTATTTTGTGACGAAAAGAATATTGGTTAAGTATTTTTTAAATCTATAGGTTAATTATTGTGACCCGTAACCATTTAGAATTAGAAGGAAAAAACTCTTAATACTCAATTTAGATCTACACTTCAAAATGTATCTACAAGTATGGGTACTTTATGAAATTATTTGAAATCATATTAGTTTGCAATTTAATTAAAATCCTATCTCATTTTGTCTTTAATATGGGATTATTTCTTTTGGACAACATAAAACGCTTAGTCACATGTAAACAAATTCAAAAAATGCCTTACGTGAACCAAAAGGGAAGTACCAAATATACACTTTTGCAATATTGTTAAAGCTAAAATCCACTTAACACCTTACATAAAACTACATTTTTTAATTACTTACATTATTTAGTAAAGTATACTTAAAATTCATTTAATCAAGAGCTCTACTGAAACCCTAAGTTTCGTTTTGCATGTCTTTTTTTCCAAAATAAATGTAACATTTTATTTGTTTTCTTCTAACTTAAAATAATCGAAGTGTTTAACCACATTTCAAGAAAACAGAACAAAGTATTTATTTGAAGGAAGAGATGAATAATTATAATAATATACATGATAACTAACCTTCTTCAATGAAAACAGAAAGCCCAAAATCAGTAGCCTTCAATGGAGCTTCTTCGTCTTGATTAACCATCAAGAAATTTTCAGGTTTCAAATCCCTATGCATCACCCCCATGAAATGACAAACATTCACCACATTCACAATCTGTCTCCCAATTTTGGCAGCCTCTTTCTCAGAATAACTTCCTTTCTTTGTTATTCTATCAAAAAGCTCACCACCACTACACAACTCCATAACCAAATGCACATTCATTTCATCTTCATATGCACCCCTAAACTCCACAATATTCGGTTGCCCGGTTAAATGTTGCAACATCAAAATCTCCCTCCTCACATCCTCCATATCCTTCTTTGTAACAAGCTTTCGTTTAGATATCGATTTGCATGCATACTTCATTCCCGAGGCCTTTTCGGTACAAAGATATGTAACACCAAATTGCCCTCGCCCTAATTCTTTCCCGATAATGTAACTTTTCGTTAGGTCAACGTACACTTTTCCTAATATGGATCCATCATCATGGTTTTTGATAGTTTTTTGTGGGTCGAATTTGGTCGGGATTGGATAGTATGTTCTTTCTTGATCATCGAAGAAACGATCATCGGGGAGATTATGAGTGGGTGATGGGGATGAGATCGGTATTTCATGGCTTTTACGAGGTTTTAGTATAGACCAACAAATACCCATTTGAGATTGAGGTGTGGTATGAAATTGGTTCGTGTTAGATTTTGGGTTTTTGTAAAGATTTTGAATTGAAGTGGATTGAGTTGTGAATATTGAAGGTGCTTTGCTTTGGGTAGATTTTTTTTTCTTTCACTTTTTGCTCTTTTTGCTTGTACACGCCTTTGTTGGTTTTCTTGATTTGAAGTTGCTTTCAGAAGTGATTAGCCTTTTTAATAGATATGGGGACCGTATGGTATACGTCGAGGCTTATGTGGGAACGTGTTTGTGTTTTTACATTTGAAAACAACAAAATCTTAATTGCAACAATATTTATTAAAATATTGTATTTATTTCTAGTTAATCTTTCAACTTCATCTTCCTACCTATAAAATAATTAGTATGTAGAATCCACTAATTCTCTTGCTTTTCTTTCTTTTTTCGAATGGCAAAGGGCGACAACGGAAATGAGCTTCGGCAATGTCATCACCCCAACAGAGAAATATAAAAAATAAAAAAAAAGATGAATGGTATTGGTGCCTACTATTTGTGTCTACTCATTTGATGATTCCAAATGTCAAAATCAAATAATGCTATGAGGAAAGTGAATTAGTTGGTTACACATATCAAGCTTAAAGATAGGTAGACACATAGGTAGTCACAAATATCATTTCTCATTTAAAAAAAAAGCTAGCAAAAGTGTAAAAACGAGTACAAGCATGAAAAAACCATACGCTAAAAATGTGAAAACATCAAAAAAGCACCCAGGACAAAAGCCAACACAAAATAAACCAAAACAAAACTCCATAATTCTGGCATCGATTTTTTAGATTCCTTGCCTTCAAGTTTCAACCATCTAATAGGATGAGATTTGGATAACACTAAACACTAATTCTCTTTCTTAATATCATCTTTTGATTTGGACACTTATATTAATCAAAGGGAGCTGATTCATACAGAGCAGTTTTTATCCATACAGAGCAAATTTTTTATTAAAAGACAATTATAACCCTCTATTTTCTCTCTTTTTTTCCTCTTCGTGTTCCACTTTCATGAGTAGAGCAATTACAGATTCTACGTATTAAAGTAGAAGACTAAGATTACCAACCATTTTTAGATTGAACCAGAGTCTTATAAAAAAGTTTATACAAGCAACAAACAAGTTCATCGTCATCATCATTTTCTGGTGTATCACCGTCGGATGCCGGAGAACCAAAGATTACCGAGAGTAACAACAAGCCATTTTCAGCCGGAGGGATCTGGTGGCGGCGGCAGTTGCTGGAGGAAGGAAAGGCAATTCGTGAATCCCGATTACAAGCTTGGTGAATCCCGGTTAATGTAACACCACAATTTTAGAGCCATTTTTTGTTTTTTTTTAAATATGCATACGGAAGTGATTTAAGAAAACTATAAATCCTAATTATTACATATTATAAAAACCATTTACATATTAACCAAAATATATAAAACATCTAAGGGTGTTACTAAAAACAGGCTCGACTCGGTTTACAAAATCAGAGAACGGTCAGACTTCCAAAACCCGACTCTAATCAAGCCAAATCCACAACCTGAAAAGAGTCAACAAATGAGGGATTAGCACAAAGCTAAGTGAATAGAAATAAACGTCAATTTGTATAACCACAACAAATTAAAAACCAAGAGAAATCAATCGGGAAAAATCGTCCAAACTTCCACAAGCAATTGGACGTTATGAGAGGACCGACGGTCGGGCGAGGACCTTCGACTGTTGTCGGCCCAACAACAGTCTACCGATGGCTCCTTTACTATTGGCACGGTGATCCCTCCTTACGTAACGAATTCGAAGGAGTCCGATCACCCCCATCCAATAGTAACGAAGCGTAGCCAAAACCCACTATAGCTAACCTCTAAAAACATGTGCACATACTACCAATAAAAATCCCACAATTAATGGTACAACTGAAAATCGAAAAGTATAAAAAAAATACACTTTTGCCAAAAACAGCAAGATAGCTAAGCTATCTAGAGATAGCTACGCTATCTAGAGATCGCTTAGTTATTTCTAACCCCTTAGCTATTTCGGTTTTCTGTTCCAATAAAAAAAAACAGCAAGATAGCTAAGCTATCTAGAGATCGCTTAGCTATTTCTGGACCCTTAGCTATTTCTCTTATGAACTCCACCATTTCAACCTTTTGTACATTACATAAGAAAGGAGGTTAAATCCACTCACCTTAGCTTCCTTTTGTTCCGAGCTCAGTAATCTTATATTACTGAGGCTCCTTAAAACGAATACCGAATTAGTTACCCGAAATCACTAATTTTGCAACAAGTAATATAAGTTCAAGATCACATCTTTATACTACCACTTACAACTAATTACTTGTATCCCACACATAGCAATCACCAAAGTCTAGACTCCATCAAGTTAATTCCATGTAACTCATTATGCATATCTTAGTCAACTTGCACATTAGGCCCAAACGGGTCAAAGCACATAATCAAGTCAAACTTGCCATTTTCCAATTCCATATTGTCAAGTAACCTAATTAATACCGAATTTGAGTAAATTACATATTACTTGCATACCAATGCAAACTTAACCAGCTTTGACCTTATTTAGGTCAATTTGCACATATTGGCAACCAAACGGGTCAAGACCCGAAACTAACATAATTAAACTTATAATCACACAACTAATACATTTATACTATGAAATTGATAATTAAATTTTATAAGTCACACAAGACTAAAGTCAACTTGCAGGTTTTACCAAAGCCAACAATCTCTAAATTTAACTAGTTTATTATAGAAAACGGGTCAAAACCATTTTATTAACTTCTCATATTTACAAAAACATAATTATCATTTCATCAAGTATACAATTACCATTTCATGGCAAATCTCATGTTAACTAGCTATACTTTGGAACACTCAAAATTATCAATACAAGTTTAACCCAAAACGACACATTCGACCACCTGTTACTAACTCAGAATTCTGAGTACTTTTCTGACCTTAATAGTTCATGAAATTATGATATAAATAAAGTAGACTCTTATACCTTCGAATCGACTGGTCGCACGTTCAAAACGGAGTTACGGTTGATTTTATATGATTTTTGCAAAATGTTCAAAATCTGCCATTTTTCTTTAGCTACGGGATTTAGACCAAAAACTCATCCGAACTTGTTAATTCATGACAAAATCAACAAATCAAGATACAATCAAACCTATACAACAATTATCACTTCTAACATGATTATATAACTTAACAACACTTCAAGAACACCAAAATACACATATTTCCTACCCAAAATCACAATTTCCACACTTTAAGATTTTTAGGTCATCTTCTCTAAAACCCCATTGATGGAGCTTGATGACATGAACACAAAATTAAGGTTTTAACCATAATTTACACAACTAGTATGAGGAGGACAACCACAAACATCATTTAAACCCTAGAAATCTAACAATTTCAACATAAGAATCAAGACATCAACTCATCTCAAGAACCCTAATTTTCTCAACTTGCAAGAACATAAACTTTAGCAACAAAGAAGCATTTCTTACCTTAATCTTGACCTAAATTCGAAATCACAGAGAAGGAGGACAAGAGAATCAAGCAATTTCTTCCAAAATTAGAGTTTCTTCAAATGAGTGTGTGGAGTGTGTGTGTGTGTGAGTGTGTGGAAGCAGGCAAGAGAAAGGAAAAGTAGGAGGTTTTGACACCTCATACACACGTGTCCATCAAAACAATATAAAGCTCACAATTCATTTCACAATATAGAAATACAGAATATTAGATTCGCAGATACTTAATTTAGACCTAACTAACTCCAATTTTAACAACGAAGATATTTTTAGAACCCCGATTCAGAAGTGAACCCAGATATGTAAAAATCATTTTAATATTTAAATATCTCAGTTTTACTAAATTTAACCCCATGGTTAAAAATACAATTAAATATAATTAAATCAAATAAATTATATCAATCAATAAACAAATAAATTTACTTACCGAAAGTACTTCAAAATTCTAGGCCGGGTCTCAGGATGTTACAGTTATAAGCTTGGTGAATCCCGATTACAAGCAGTTGGTAGCGATTAAGGCCACCGATGATGGTGGTGGCGTGGTCTGGTCTGTCGGTGGTGGTGGTGATGTTGAATGAGATGAAGATTGCTTGTGTTGAATGAGATGATAAGGATTGCTTGTCTTGAAATCTGGTTTCAGATTTGGGGAAAGAGGAACCGAAGAGGAATGTTTCAGATTTGGGGATTTTGGTGCCTGTGAAAGAGGATAACAACTAAGAGGATTTTGGGGATTGGAAACTTAGGAAAGAGGAACACGATGATGAAAATTTCAAATTTGGGGATTTCATGAGCTGATTCTTGAATACTGGAGGAACACGAAGAGGAAAAAGGAGAGAAAATAGAGGGTTATAATTGTCTTTTACTACAGAATTACTCTGTATGGATAAAAGTTGTTCTGTACGAATCAACTCCTTTAATCAAATGAGTATGAAAATAAGTAAGAAGATTTAGTAAGCAATATTATATCTCGTATTTATTGCTTGTTTAAACTAGTCATTTAAATCGGGCCATACACACATTTTTTCTCTTTTAAATCGCAAAGAGAATATCTCTATCGAAAAAACTAGCGAAAATCTAGAACATATTGCACCACAAATAAAACAAAAGCAAAACACTGAACCTGAACAACGAAATCGGAATACCTTATAACCCCTCCATTAATTAGTCATTTTCTCATTTCACATAATATTTCCCAATGTCGTAGAACTCGTTACTCGTTGTCCGTTCGTTCGACAACCTTGTAGCGAGTACTCGGTTATTCGATGAGTACTCGGTGAGTAGGGGTGCCCAAAGGGTTGACCCGACCCGACCCTAACCCGAACCCGAACCCGATTACGCTTATCGGGTCGGGTCTATTCGGGTTCCATGTTATTATCGGGTTTTTTTAAACCCGACCCGATCAACCCGATTCGTTATCGGGTCGGGTTTCGGGTTAGAATTTCTTACCTTTGTCGGGTTCGGGTTGACCCGATTAGACCCGATTAAAGTTTAAGTATTTTATTTCCTATAAAAATTAACATATTTTTACTATTAAATCAATTAATTATCAAATTATATGATAAAGTATTCAATAAAAATCAATTAACAATTAAAAGTGTTAAATAAATACTCATAAAATTCAATATATTAAATAATTTCTATAGTTTTTACCAAAAATTCCTAACTCAAGTGTAACCCGACCAACCCGATCGGGTCAACCCGACAAACCCGAAACCCGACCAACCCGAACCCGACAACCCGTCGGGTTTCGGGTTAGAATTTTATAAATTGTATAAAGTTATAAAATATATAAAATTCATGTAATTTACCTAATTTTTAAAATAAATACATATTATATGATAAAGTTTAAGTTTAATTATGTCCCATGTATAAGATTAGTAGCATAATGCAAGTAACATAACATCATTCCCTTGTGGGCCTAACACTGCATTCCTTTTAAATCTATAAACCTAAAATTTTAAAACTCAATTGGGCCTAAATCCCCGTTGTAGTCTGATATTTATCGCGAAAACCGATTTTCACCATCGTTGACCACTGTTGACTGTCGTTGACCGAGTAATTACTCGATTAGGACCAACCCGACTCAGTTATACACCGGGTAGCGGTTACCCGGCGAGTACTCGGCCGGGTAGACCGACTTTTACAACACTGATATTTCCAACTACGTACTATTATGTTTTAGATCATTTTTTGAACATAAATTCAGAGAACGGTATTTTTATTTCCTTCTTTTTTGGGCTTAAACGAATGAATGGACCCGATCTTTCAAGCCCAGGCCCAAGACCAAGCCCAGTTAGAAGAATTGGGCCATTATCAAAGTCATGGCACCTATCTTGAACCATGTGATGAGTGTCACTCATGGAAATTAGGTAGTGATGTATTTATTAATTAAAACAACACAAACTTAACATGTTACAAATAACATATACAATTGTTTTACAGTCAAACATAAATTAAAGAACTAGCTATTGAAGTTTTCAGGATAATAAAAAGATCATATATCCAATTTATAAATTACGATGTGTCCATCAATTTATTTTATCATTTTTGTTTTCCTTGGTCATATTGAATAATTTTCTTCTTCCACCAACATAGGTTTTCAGTAAATATAATAACTAGATATTGGTAAAACTATGTATCTTTGTTATACCTAAATTTTTGAGCCAATAATAGTGAGTTTTGTCGTGGGTTTGATCATTGTCACATAGTTTGGTCATAAGTTTGATCATAAGCTGAAATAATTTTGATATGACACTAATAACTAAACTTTAATTTCATCACATCACTGTTAATCTTATGTCAACTTTGATTATATTCAGGATAATATATTGAAGTGGTAGGAACGTGATAGTGTTCTTTTGATGTTGCTAGTCAATGCATATATATTGCCATCTGGCTGAAAATGGACCAAAGAGCGTGGAATACTTTATATAAGTCTTTAGGGCCGTTTTACATTCAAACCGATGACATAGTTCCTCTGACGTCACCAATAGATGTCAGTGATAACATGGCAAAATTAAAAGCAGAGACAACGAGATAAAATATGAAAAAAGTACATGTGGTAATTTTCTTGTGTAGGGATTGAATTAGATAGAAAATATGACATTCCTTTTCTTATTTTGAAGGCCGGTTTGTATTATAGAATGCGTACCAGATTTTTACATATGTATGCATGTAATATACTTGATTACATTTTTACCCTTCAATGTAATTTGCTTCGAACAAAACCAATCGAACTAAATTATAATTTGGTTCATATTAGTTCGGTTTAAACTTTTAAAAATAAAAAGATCAATTGATTTCACCTATTTGATTTGGATAAAGCTAAACCATCAAATGAACACATCTAATCATGTATGGGCTTCTTGACACCGAATATGACAATATGTGACCTGTGTTCGGAGTATGCAAGGAATTGTACATATTAGCCCCTGAAATTATATCTTTGTATACTCAATCTTCATATAATAATATGTGTGGTTATAAAATGAAAATATATTACTTCGTAATATATTACCTCAAGTAATAGTTTTGTGGTGTTACAAGTTACTTACTTCAAAAGGTTATTCATGTTTATAACAGGCTATATAAGATGACCAAGTTTAGCTTGTGATGTATATGACATAATTGATATTTTGTTTTCTAAATTCCTTCTACCTATCTAGCACATATTTATCTAGGAAAGAGATTAAATGTGTATCTTTATCATAGATTTTCATCAATTGGTAGCAAAGAAGAAAAAAGAAAATAAAAAAGTGGCTATTGCTGAGAAAAACAAACATATTTGACTTACAAGGTATCAAATGGGTGTGAATGGACATTAGTAACAACCGATTGGGCTGGTGTTAAGAATTCAGTTCCCACGAAGAGATAAACAAATAATTTCCATCGTTTCTCCACGTCATTGCATACATATTGATGAGAGACATGACTCCTCAGGTTATTTGTGTTGTATGAAGAGGACAACTACTAATATAGTAATTCTTTTCAAATTAAGATTTGCGTCCAGAATCTATTTGATAACTAATAAGTATATAAATATTTTATATAGATTTTAGAACTCAAAATAATATACTTAGTTGAAAAATATATTTTGAAAAATATTCAAAATTTTATGGTTTTTTTTTAATATTTATCTAGTTTTTTGGACATTTCTACATAATTTACAAAACTACAATAACGTTATTGTTATCGGGTTCAAGCGTTAATCAGTCTAACCAATTCAACTACATTATGACATAGATTTTGATTGGTTAAAAAAACGAGTTTTTAAAACATTTTACCAAATATATATCTTTTAACACCGATACCATTTACATTGAGAGAGAATTTTGTCACATAACTAACTGAAAATATAATACTACTATAAAATATTGAGGGCATGCCACACACACTAATATAAAAAAGCATTTACGTTGACTAACTTTGTTTTCTTTATAGTTTAATTCACAGCTTATAACCCACCACTCCCCCTCTCTGTTTTTTTAAATGTTCTGTCCATACTAAATGAAATAGTATTTTTACTTTATCTTCCTACTTATTATATTAAGACATAGAGTTGTATTCTAGGAAGTCCAAAGGATTTGTCTAGTCCCAAGGGACAAATCCTAGCCATTGGATCAAGATGGTCAATATCAAATCCCCCACCTACAGCCACCGTCGGCCGCCTCCGGCCACCTCCGACCGCCGTCCGCCGCCTCCGACCACCGCCGATCGCCGCAGTCCGCCGCCGCCCGCCGCCGGTGGCCGGCGGCCGGCTGTGGTGGTGGTGGCTGACAGTGAAGGTGCTGGTGCTAATGGGGGTGGTGGTGGTATTGATGTATCGAAGCACATGTGCTTCACTAAAATACAGCATATTACTTCGAAACACATGTGCTTCAGGTCACGAAACACATGTGCTTCAAGTCACTAAAAACATGAGTTTCCAAACACACAAGGGAGCATACGAAGCACATGTGCTTGACGTTATGAAACACATGTACTTCACTACACATAAAAAAATCAAACAAGTGACGAACATATCATTATAAAGCACATGTGCTTCATAAAGTCAAGCACATGTGCTTCATAAAGCCAAACACATGTGTTTTTGTTCCTGAACACATGTAACTTACAAGCAAGTCATTTGTGTTTGAATCACGAAGCACATGTGCTTGACGTTATGAAACACATGTGCTTCACTACACAGAAAAAAAATTCAAAACAAGTGACGAACATATCATTATGAAGCACATGTGCTTTATAAAGCCAAGCACATGTGTTTTTGTTCCTGAACACATGTAACTTACAAGCAAGTCATTTGTGTTTGAATCACGAAGCACATGTGGTTGACGTTATGAAACACATGTGCTTCACTACATAGAAAAAAAATCAAAACAAGTGACGAACATATCTTTATGAAGCACATGTGCTTCATAAAGCCAAGCACATGTGCTTCATAAAGCCAAGCACATGTGTTTTTGTTCCTGAACACATGTAACTTACAAGCAAGTCATTTGTGTTTGAAACACGAAGCACATGTGCTTGACGTTATAAAGCACATGTGCTTCAATACACAGAAAAAAAATCAAAACAAGTCAAGAAGCACATGTGCTTCCAGTCACGACCACCACCACCACCGGTCACCACCGCCGACCGCCACCTCCGGCCGCCGTCCGCCGCCGCCGGCCGCCGCCCATCGCCGACGGCCGCCGCCGGCCGCCGTCTCCGCCCGCCGGAGAAGCACATGTGCTTGTAGTGGTGGTGGTGGTTTTGAATCTTGATCTTGACCATTAATTTTTCTTGATCCAAGGGCTAATAAATGTCCCTTGGGACTAGATAAAAATCATGGACTACCTTGAACATTTCACTTAAGACATATGTCAAAATCAAGAGAAAGAGCTAGTGAATTATACATGTTACTAGGTTATTACCCGTGAAAAATCACGGGCTATCAGTATTTTTCCCGCTAATAATTTTTATTGATTACAACAATTTATCGTTAATTGCATGAAACAAAAACACATGTATATTATTCAAACACTATTACAATTAAAACGTTTTTGTAACACTAAAATTGTAACAATCTTAAAGTTCGTTACAATATGTAGGTCTGATGTGACGAAATTGTAACACTTAGCATCATTACTATCATGTGTTACAATTGATCAAACAACGTTACCACCATGTGCTTCGTCCTTTGCTAGTTTGCTTTGCCTTATTAGCATACATATTATACCTATTAGGCTATTATACATTAGGCATTTAATGTTATTGTGCACACATTTTTTACTATAAAAATGTCTTTCTTTGAAACCCATGCCCGAATTCCTTGCACCTCCAAATAAATTTTTTAGCATTTAATGTTACTGTTCACACATTTTTTTTAATATTAAAATGTGAAGAGATTTATTATATAATGATGCATAATATAACTTTTTTTAAAGTAATTATGTAGCTTAGTAGGTTAACACTTTATGCTTCTTTCTTTAAAACCCATGCCCGGGTTCCTTGTACCTCCAAATAACTTTTTTACAAAAAATTTCACAAACACCCCTTAAGTTTAGGATATTTATTATAAACCGTTTAGGATATTTATTATAAACCATTAATAACATATCAAGAACTTTTCTAATTAATGGATTTAAAAACTAAAAGTTTATTGACATTTGTCAGACTAAAGTTATTATGAAAGGTATTCATAATTTGGTTGTTTGTACGTATAGTAGTATAAAATGTTGTGGTCATACATGAAGAAAAAATCAATTTACTTTTAACCTAAAAAGTTAAAACCCCTAAGCATAACCAATAACTCATATGCCACACAGTTGAAACAATATAAAGACTATAACATAAACAATTTGTAAACAACCCTAAAACATACTTTAGGGATATATGTTCATCTAATCTTATATTTAATATACAGAAATAATAGTGATGTTTACTATTAATTTGTAATTCTAAAATTATAAGTCAAACATAGGGATTATATGGACATATTATGTTGATCTTGACTATAAAAGTCAACAATTGATTATGATATACCTATTATACATTAGGCATTCAATGTTACCATTCACATATTTTTTGAAATTATTAAAATGGCTTTCTTTGAAACACATGGTCGAGTAGGGTGTGTTCGGTTCTGGAACCGGACCGAACCGGACCGGAACAGGTAAACCCGGTAACCGGAAAAAGGAAATTTCAAGGACCGAGAACCGGACCAGTTAAAGCGGTTCCGGGTCGGTTCGGTCTTCAAGCAGGTTTGTAACCGGTAAACCCGGTTTTTGTGTTTGTCATCCGATTATCCATTTTCAGTGCATATTTTTATCTTAAAATATATAATTTTAAACATTTTAGCGTATTAAAAGCTTATATACCTATTATTTCGACATATATATATATATATATATATATATATATATATATATATATATGAAAACTCGTAAGTCTATACACCTATTAAAATACCGGTTCCAAACCCGAAAAAACCAGAACCGAACCGGGACCGGAACCAGTAAACCCGGTTTGTTATTTTTTTATCAAATCTAAGAACCGGGAACCGGATCCGTTAAGCCGGTTCCAGTTCGGTTCAATGGCGGTTCCGGTTCGATGCCGGTTCGGTTCCGGTTTTCCGGTTTTTATACACACCCCTATGCTCGAGTTCCTTAAAACTCCAAATAATGTTTTTTGCATTTAATGTTACTAATCACACATTTTTTTTAATATTTAAAAGAGATTCATTATATAATGATGCATAATATAACTTTTTTTAAAGTAATTATGTAATTTAGTTGGTTAACACTTTATGCTTCTTTCTTTAAAAAGACAAAAAAACCTTAAAACAGAAATAATAGTGATGTTTACTATAAATTTGTAATTTCAAAATCATAAATCAAACATACGGTTTATATGGACATATTATGTTGATCTTGACTATAAAAGTCCACAATTGACTATGATGATCTTTAGGCATTAAGATTAGGATTTATGATTAGGGTTGATTATCCCGTATGTGTACATGGTAATTGAATAATTAACTGTATTAAACTAATTAAAAAGAAAGTAATCAAACTGAAAGTAATAAACGAATTTATTTTTTTTTTGAACAACAAAAAAAGAAGGTAATTTTTTGTAAGTGCCAAATAACTAAATTACCCCTTTACTTATAAAATATGTGATTAATCTTGATTATTATATCTTAGTAATCAATTATTGAGATTATCTTTTGGGACTACAAAAAAAATTTAAAACTACATTAAACATTTTACTATTTTAATAATAAATATATTTACTCGAATGCTTAATTTATCATTTATGTTTTTTTACATGTTAATTAATAAAGTAACTCAATTAAAATAAATATCAACACCGTATGTATAAATATGATCAATATTATTGAACTTATGGAGTTCTCAAATGCTTAATTTATCATTTATGTTTTTTTTTTACATTTTAATTAATAAAGTAACTCAATTCAAAAATCTTGTACTTATCAACACAGAAAGTGATAAATATTATGGGTTTTGCTAAATAGTACCCTTAGGGTAATGGTTAAGAGCAATTAAAGTAGTTAATATACAGGTATTTATGCATCCCACTACTAGGTGGTTAGTGAAATTTAGGGGGTGGTTTTTTATGGAATTAATTGTACACAATTTTTAAGCATTGAAATTTTTTTAACCATTGCATTAGGCTATCCGGTATGGGTACCACATGTGGTACCCAATTTCCCTGCCACATCATCGTCACCTCAGCAACCACACCACCACCACACCACATCATCTCTAGGATATACCCACCACACCACACCACACCATTTTATTCCACTAAATTATAAATAAAATAAAAAAGAAAATACCTATCATCCAATCAGAAGCCAACACATGTCAAAAAGTAACCCCAACGGCCTGTTTCCTCTCGTGGCCATCTCCATGCTTCCTCCACGCCGACTCCCAACGCCGTGTGGGGGGGGGGGAGCGGTGTTCCAGTTATAAGCACGCCGTGGGGGTGTGAGGTGTACACCACGCCGGACACTCCCGTGGACCCATACCCTTCAGCCTTAAGGGCACTTGCGAGCATTTCTCAAATATTATTAATACTATTTAACTTACGAAGGAATGACTTTTAATTAGTTAAATTTAATTAAATACTTAATAATTTAAAAAAGAGGTTATTTTGTGGGATTGACACGTGTAAAATTGAAGATATGCCATGTGGTCATATAGGCTTTGATTTATTATAGTAGTAGAGTAGATTTTATCAAGTGGGTAGGAAGATCAATAGGTAGGAACAAATGATATGAATAAATATTATTTTTCTAAAAGAAAATAAATATGAGATTCTGTTTTTTCGATTCAAATATGTAACATGATAATGATTAGTCAATTTATTCGGTTGAAATTTGGGTTTTTATTTAATTAACAAAAAAAATCCTTATCTCCCTTAATCTATTCTCATTGACTTTGAGTGATTGAACTAAAGAGTTTATCAATTTTAGATATATTGTATAACATAGAAATGAGAACACGATGAGATGTGTTCAAGGTATTTTTTAATTTGTATGTAGTTTCAAGAGAAAAATTTAAATCATTGATTAATTATAAGTAATTGTCAAGATCTATCACATATCTTATACGTGGAGGGATATTTTGGTCGGGGTTTTTTTTAAATTACTTTTTATTTTAGAATTAATAATAAAAATTTATTTTTTTTAGTTTTTTTATAAAAAAATTTATTTTTTGTCATTAATAACACATATGTGATAATCACATGTGATTGTATATTGAATAACACGTGATTAAATATACAATCACATGTGATTGTACACTAAAATCACAAGTGATTAATAACCACACGTAATAATTAAATAATATTGTCTTTAACCAAACAAATATAAACTAAAAAATAATAATAATATAAAACTAAAATAAAATAAATAAATAAATAATCAAATATTTTTTTGTAAGTGTCAAATGACCAAATACTTCTTCATGTGTAAAATATGTGATTAATCTTGACCATTAGATTTTATTGATCAATGATTAAAATATGTCAATTAAGACTACACAAAAATTAAAGACTACCTTAAACATTTCACTACTTATAATATATCAGTTTTACATTGATATATATACCGACACTTTACTACATTTTTAATGGTTAAATTAATAACATATGTATACAAAAAAATCGAATTCTTTTAATTTTTAATTTTTTAGCTTTTTTATTATTATAAATTTATTATTTTATCATTAAAAAACAATATTATTTGATAATTAGGTGTGCTACTTAATCACATGTGACTATAGTGTACAATCACATGTGATTCAGTATACAATCACATTTGATTCTCACATTATTTGTTATTAACGAAAAAAAAATAATTTAAAAAAAATAATTCTAAAATAAAAATATATTTTTATTTTTTGTAAAAATGACCAAAATACCCTTTCATGTATAAAATATGTAATTAATTTTGACCATTATTTATATTTAATTAACGGTTGAGATTTGTCTATTTTGGTTATATAACAACAAGGACTACCTTAAATACGTATCATAATTATATGTAACTTTAATTTTATTTATGCAGACTCGTATATGATCGACAAATGAACTAAAGTAATTTATAGAATAACTCACAAAATTTATAGAGCCATGAAGTGTGATGTCAAAACCGTTCTAATAATTCGATCAAGTACCACTCAATGAATTAACATAAGACGACTCCCAATGGAAGCGTCGATCAGCAAACTGACGGCTTCAATAAACTGATATTATTGCCTTTAGTTGTTATTGTCGGCTCCTGCTTTCGGTTTGATGACAGAAGAGGAGAGTACAGGTGTCAGGCCATTTGAATGAAAATGCATGGGTATTTTATCAAGTGGGCATATATTTGAATGAATTGTATGTGTATTGTTTACAGAGTTGTGTCAGTTTGGTGTCAGTTAAAATGTCAGTTGATATGATGCTAAGTTGGCAAAAACTGAAGCATTCGTTGCAGTCACACAGTTGGCAAAAGTTTTTAATTAAGATGTTGGCTTCCTAACGTACTTAATCATATTATGTAATTTCTCACACTCGCCATTTTTCATTAAAAAAAATCATCAACAAAGAGATGTCAAATGCAACATATATAAATATACATCCAACACAATTGTCTTTGAATCATTCAAAAGAAAGCTGAAAAGAAAATGAGAGAGCTTTGGTGCTCCATTGTTTCTACAGTAGTCCTCCGATCACTCTTTCTGTTCTTTGCCTTTCACTTTGGAGTTGGTTAGTACCATAAATTAAGTTGTCTTGTTCCTTTTACCCTTTAATTAATTGCCAAATTATAATTAATTATGTAAAAATATATATGGTGCAGTTGGGGCAACACTTGGAGCAATAGTAGGAGCAGTGATAGGATGGAGTGCTAATAAGAGGAGGTTGGTGGAAGGTGTAATTATAGGCGCTGCATCAGGGACTACTTTGTCATATAACCTCATTAAAGCTATCTTTGATTACCTGCATTTAGATGATGCTGATGAACGTGCTTTCGTTGTTGAATTCGTGAGTAACTAAATCATATCTTTGACTATCATCTTAAGAAGAAAATTAAGCTTTTTCCGGCTGAATGATTTATATGTACTATATATATTCTAGGTTAAGCTTATAACAGGAGATTTGATGAAAATACTTCGTCACGATGAGCATAAAAGTATGGGATTCAACAAGGTAGTTATTACTTCTCGTATTACCATATATTATAGAAACAACCATAATATATCTTGATGTTGCCCTTCCTCCTTTCGACATGATATTAGTTGTAAGATTGAAAAAACTGAATTAACAAGATTTAATCCACACCTATATAAGCAAATGATGCCTAGGTCAGTTGGATTGATGCATGAGTTTTATTCTCATATAAGGTGTGGGGTCTGGAGTTTGAATCATCTAAACACCTTGTGATGTCAAATATGAGGGATTTTCCCCTTGAGATCCCTATGGAGCTAGGCTGAGTTTGTCCTGTAAAGGAGCTCGAACTCAGGGTGCTGGATGGAATATTGCGAGTAGGCTTCCGTTGTATCATTTTCCGTTTCCAGAGGGTTATAATTTCATTGATAATTGATTGGAATTATAGTCATCATCCACAATTTTATTCATAATCTACAATTTGAAATTGTCACACATTGATAAATATATATACATAACGAAAAGTTATGAATGAAACGTCACAACCCTTAGTTTTGGTGGTTTCTAGCGGCAGTTGGCTGCCCGTACCCTTTGGTGGGGCCTGTTCGGTGGTGTCCCTTGGTGGTGATACCCTTCCATTTGTTAAACTTATAATTCTACATCCTGTTTAATACTAAATAATAATATTACTGAATTCATACATCTGCAGGTACCCTTTGGCAAAGGTTATTCGTTGGCAGATTTCACCATACGGTCATTGAAGCGTACGTTATGATTGATTGATCGATCATCTTGTCAAGCATGCGTTATGTCATATAGACTTGTTTAATATATATGTCTTTTGTGTCGTTTGTAATTAATGGTAACAATATATCCACCGTGCCCTTGTTGCACAATATGGGCGATTTCACACTAGTTTTGCTTTGTAATATCTTTGCATGTCGAATATGAAATAAGACCGGGAGGGCGTATATATGTAGGAACATATGATGACTGTCTCATGTTTTATGTCATGATGTCTTCTGATGTGTATATTGTTGTCACTTGTCACCACTTGTGAGAGTACTGTATGAATTCTGTCCCTGGAAATTTGTTAAAACATATCTTAAAGTGTCTAGCATCATATTACGAATATTATTTCCTCCGATTCAAATTAAGTGAAATATTATTGGTTTCACGGTTTTTAGTCAAATAATAATAATTTTGCTTATAATAGATTAAATGCGATTGTTAGTAGAGATGAGTTTTACACCTTTTGAATTAAGTGTGGTTAATGATGTTTAAAAGTAAGGTAAATGAGTCGTCGCAAAAGGGTTGATTTCTTGTAGTGTTTTTTTTTACCAAATAAGGTATATTATCAAAGTGTCATGACTTATTTTAATATATCCAAAAATAGAAAACGTTTCACTTATTTTGAATCAGATGAAGTATTATTGTTCAAACACCATTTTTGCAGTTTCATTATTTACAAAATCATAATCAAATGCTAGTCTTTATATTATGGGAATTGATTTGTATAAGGCATATTTTACTAATATAAGGCAAACTATATTTATTTGACTTTTGTGCCCTTACAACTTTCCCCCTTGTGATTAAACCCTAATCCCACAATTTATTAAATGCCGTCGGAAAAAAAGAGATAGCAACTCGACAACTCGTAATCTTCTTCAATTGTATTTTACTTATTATCACCACTTTGGCGTCTTCAATTAGTATTGCCGATAATCTTCATCATTTTATCTAATTGATAAGAATCCCAATTTATATTTGACATATCAATCAAATTAAATTGTATTTGGTATGAATCCATTTAAATTGTATTTGATTAAGTTTGTTATGTATTATTGAGATTCCTACCAATAAGATGGTGGTGATCGTGAAAATTAATTGCGTCAACTGCTCATAATATGTCAAATACAAATTTAAGATGACGATGAATCACATCTTTTTCTTTTGTTCGACGGTAAGACAGACTAATTGTGGGATTAAGGTTTAATCATAAGGGTAAAAAATTAGTAAGAGTATAAATGTCAAATAAATATAGTTTGCCTTATATAAGTAAAAAGATGCCTTTAACAAATCAATTCCCTTATATTATAGATAGTAAACTTTTTGTTCTTGTAATAGTTGTAATAAGAGTAGTAATTTGAGTTGCAAATTAAGCTTCACGAGTGCTATTAAAATAATATTTATGATATCATTAACTGTTTTGCAAAACTAGGAAAAGCTCAATCATTTTATGAAATGCTTTATTCATGATAAAGTGTATTAAGCCAGACCACTTATGTGGGCTTGGACAAATGAGTATGGATAATTGTTTATGGGCTTCGGATATTAAATCGGACCACTTAATAATTGGGCTAAAGATTTCGTCGTTTCAACTAGGGTTCACTGGCCTTTGTCATTTCCAATTGCCGGCTTCAAAGATGCGCTTCATCAACGTTCCCGAAGTTGATGTCTTCTGAAAAGGTGGTGATAAATGTACCACATCTTTTAATGCCTACACCACAATTACTGCTTCACATACTTGTACAGTTTGCAGTGATACTTGTACTTTGTGGTATACACATCAAAAATTGTGGTGTAGAAATTAACTCTCCTTCTGAAACCATCATTTGCACTTCCCCTCCCTATCATCCTTCCCATTGCACCACCATATATGCTCCCTATTTGATGTGAATCGGAGTTTCTTCCCCTACCACTTTGCCTCCTCCGAAACACCATGGTTGAGTTTTTGTAATTATCATTTCATCAATTTTAATTTTGTTTACTTGATTAAATAGACCAAATGCATAGTAGGTGTAAACTTTGTGTTATTCAATGTCAAAGGAGAAAAATAATAATGTCAAATACAACAACAAAATAGTGGTCGGGTTTGAAAAATTTTGAGGTTTTTCATCCATGAAAATACACAAAACAAAGACAAAAAGAAATAAAATAAAATCAAACAACAATATGGGTATGCTTTTTTACCTGAATCATCAAGTTTGTTCATTTCAGACCATAATAACCATGGGTTTCCCATTTGGTCTGATGTTTATCACCGAATGTATGGTTATCGACTTGTATAGCATATTAGAGAAGATGAGACGGTGTTGATGTTTTTGGCTAGATCTTCTAAATAAAAAGAATGGTAGTTATAATTATACATTAGGATTATAGAAAGCTTGCAAAATAGTTTATATCGAAAATAAAACACTAAGTATATTGTTAGGGAAATTGTGAGTTTCATTTTCAATACATATGTTTATATAGGAAAACTATAAAGTAACATAAGATTATTTCAACTCCTACCATTTATTTAACTTAATTATGGTATAAAAATTCTTTCATTTATTTATTTTAATAACTGCATTTTTAAAAATTTTAACATATGCAGGTTACAGAGAAGGAGATATTCCCTCATATTCCCGACTACTATTATGTTTCAGATCCTTTTTTGAACATAAATTCAGAGGACAGTATTTTTTCTTCCCCTTCTTTAATTTTGGGTTTAAAGGAAAGAATGGGACCGATCTTTCAAGCCCAGGCCAAGACCAAGCCCAGTTAGAAGAGTTGGGCCATTATCAAAGTCATGGCACCTATCTTGAACCATGTGCTGAGTGTAACTCGTGGGAATTAGGTAGTGATGTATTTATATTAATTATAACACAACACAACTTAACATCTTGCAAATAATATATACATTGTTTTACAGTCAAGAAAATCTTAAAGAACTAGCTTTTTGAAGTTGTTTTCAGCAATAAAAAAAGATCGTATATCCAATTTTTAAACTTGCAATGTGTCCATCAATTTATTTTGTTATTTTTGTTTTGTATGGTACTCATATTAAATTATATTCTTCTTCCACCAAGAGTTGGGCCATTATTTTCTTTTCCAGGTCCTATGTTAATATCAAGTTATATTTTTATTAAGAACCCGATCCAACAAACCCGATTCGTTATTGGGCCGGGCATAGGGTTAGGACTTCTTACCTAGGCCTGTGCATGGTCCAAGAACCGGACCGACCCGGTTAGGACCGAGAACCGAAATTTATGTTTTTTGTGGACCGAGGACCGGACCGAAAAGGCGCGGTTCGGTTCTTTTTCGGGTATTTTCGGTCCGGACCGATTTGGACCGTCTAGAACCGTATGCAATTTTTAGCTACTTTTTTTGTATTTCGCTACTGTTTCGAGCAGGAAAAGCGTTGTTTTTTTGGTATTTTCGCTACTTGTAGAAGAATGACGATTGACGAACGAATGAGCAAACTCTGTACGAGCGAACATGTAGCAGAGCAGTGCGTACGAGGATTTCGATTTATCGAATGGAGGTTTGATCGAACGAGCAGATTCTGTACGTGTTATAGATTTTTCGATCGAGCACTAAGTAAGAGAAAACCGACGATCATTTAGGTTTGATCGAACGAGCATGCTCTAGATTACGTGATGTTATTTACGTTGTTGGGGTTATTTACGTGATGTTATTTATGTTGCTGGACTTATTTACGTTGTTGGGCGTATTGTTGTTGGGTTGAACACTCATCGGTCTTACGCGGGTATTTTCGGGTCCTTCGGTTATTACCCGAAATGGCCGAATTTTTCGGTTCCCATAAATTCAGGACCGAGGACCGGACTGTTGGATGTGGTTCGGTCCGGTTCGGTTCGGTTCCTTCGGTCCCGGTCGGTCCTGGTCGGTTTCGGTCTATTCTGCACAGGCCTAATTCTTGCCTTTGTCGAGTTTCACGTTGACCCGATTAAAGTTTAAGCTTTTAATTTTCTCTATTAATTAAGATATTTTTTACTATTAAATCAATTAATAAGCAAATTATATGATAAATTGTTAGACCATATTCAACTAAGATCAAGCTAATTCATGTTGAATTGATGAAGATTGAAGTTTATGTGTGTGTGTTCTTGGTGTTTGAGTGTGTGTAAATGAGAGAGAAAGATGGAGGGAGTTTGTAGCTTTCAAATGTGTAATTCTGTTAAAATGAAGGAAAGCTTACAAATTAAGCCTAAAAGCAAGGTATTTATACCTCCTTACTAAACAAGCTTAATTAACACTAATTAAGCCTAAACCCAATGACTAAGACTAAAGACTAGTTCATAACTATTACAATATGACACTTCTAGTCCCCTAACTATTGACTACAACATAAATGACCCTAACAATCTCCCCCTTTGTAGCAATAGTTTGGATTAGCCTGATCTTGAAATCTTCTTCTCTAGCAAGGTCTGAAACTGATTTAATCGTTTAAGTAGTTTTGATGTAGTATTAGTTTCAGCTTTTGATAATCAGATAAGAATAAAACTTTTAATCGGCTTTTCAACCAATATAAAGTATCTTAGAAGATTTCATGGAGTCTTGACTTAATTTGTCTTGATCATTATCCAATCTCCCTCTTTTCGAACTTTGGAACTACATCCCTGTCTTCCTTCAAACGAGTATATTTAAAAATTTGAAAATTCTGGAAATGAAACATATGTTTGGTAAGAATTTGACTGGGATTTAGAAATGTTGGGGATTTAGTTTTGGATAGAGATTTGTGAGGATGGGATAATGACGGTTTTGAATTATATAAAGAATGATTTGAAAGTTAAAGGTTTTGAATGTGTGTGTGTGTATGAATGTTTGTACATAGGAAAGAATGATATATACATTTAAGATTTGAATGAATGTGGATAATATGTATTTTGTATGATACAAAAGATTTGAACAGTTTTGCTTTTGTATGGATATGGTTGTTATAGAATTTGGAAAGAATGATTTATACGATTAGATTTTGGATGGATATGAATGTGAATTTGTGGTTTGGATATAATGATTTTTCAGTTTAAGATTTGAAATGGAAATGTTGGGATTTTGTGAGAAATTTCTGAAGATGAGTTGGTTTCTTTTTCTTCATAAATTATTTCATGTAAATCGACGAAAATGTAGACCCATGGATAGAGTTGTTTTGTAGCGGAAGTCTTTTGTTGAAATTGTGGCTTTGTCGATTTGTGATTATTGATAATTGTTGTTAGGAATAAAATGTTGTTGAAGTTTACGCTCCCCCTCAAACAAACAATTATGTCTTAATGAATCTTCGGTTTCTTGTTTACTCCCCCTTAATTGGTGCATATGTCTTTTTGATGTGGAGTAAACTGGGCTAATATATCTTCTTAAGTCTTGTAAGCATTTTTCTTCATAAACTGAACTTCTTAGTAAATTTTCTCCCCCTCATGATGATTAAGATTTATCGGAATCATCATGAAAAATGTGAAGTTCATCGAGGTGAAATGAAGAAAATCTTCGAAGCCCATGGATACAAATGTGAAGTAGAATGATATATTCATATTTTGAATGAATCAATATGCATCACATTTTATCACCGATGTTAATTATGTAGAAATCCGAACTAATCATTTGGCATTTAATCTCAATGATCAACCGGGATCACATAGATTACCCGTTGACACAACAGTTACACAAACTGTGTGACCTACGTTCAGTGTTGGAATAGATGTTAGCACTGGTAGGATTTCCATTCAATCATCGTGGAATACCAAGAATGTTGGTATCACTATGAATGTTCCGGCTTTATCACAAAGATAAGCTTTGTAGTATGCCTTGTGTCCTAAAAGTGTATTTTGGTTCTAGACTCAATTAGTGGACAAACGTAGGCGAGGACTGGAGAGGCTTGTCCTCTATTTCAATATCAACATTCTCCATGTGAGATGTCGATAGCATATGAGATAGTCTCCGTGGAAATGAAACAAGTACTTTTTAAGAAATACTTGAGTGGCTGGGGGGGTTGTGCATTGCATCACTGGGTCCATGATGTCTATTTCAATATCAGAGAGAAACACATGCAAGCTGATAGAGACGTGGCTACCCGGTTTTTTATTAGTTTGGTAAGGGTTTTTCGTTTTCTTTAACCCTGTCACACCCTCCTCACTCAAGCTTATTTTTTAATTGTCAACTACTCCCTCATTTCATTTTACCATGTGTTTGGCTAAATTTCACCCCATACTACATTCCCCCTCTCAAATTTTATCTCAGCGCACCCCAATCAAGATCCCGTGATACTTGATTCTGCTCACCTAGACCTATGTACCCTTACATATTGTCCTATATTGTAGGTGGTTCCTAGGGAAGATCATGCCGGTTATAGCAGATCATAGGAGTAATTTGAGAGTGAACTATAACGCTCATGTGCAAATTATCAGCATTTATGATGTTACTTTCTAAGAATAACATGGATTTTTCATCGGAAAATGTATGTGTTTCCGGCATAAGTTGTTGCCTTTAAGATGAAAAAGATTAGGCACAACAACTTTAACAAATTAGGTAAAACCGGAATCACATAGAGTATCCGTTAACACACCGTATGAATCGATAGTCGTTTGCACAACCGGTGATTCAAATGTGTGACCTGCAGTTAGAGTTGGCGCTGTAACGACCGAAATTTTTGGTTAATGAATTAAACGGAAATATTGAGGAATAAAGGTGGTAAAATGTTTAATCGACTCTCCGTTGTGTTTTACCGAGTGTTTGGATGTTTGGGACTTGGTGTAACCAAGTATGGGTCAAGACTTGGATGGAAGCAAGTTTAAAAGACAAGAAACTGACCCAGACAGCCCTCGCGGCGCGAGCCAGGCGCGAGCCAGACGCAAGGTTGAACAGAACTTCAGAGACGAAACGCGAGAAGCTCGAGTTGAGGCTCGAGTTGAGCCAAGAGCCGCGAGCGAGATGCGAGCCAGTCGCGAGCGAAACGCGAGGTCTGTATTTCAGCGGCAACCAGCAGGCAAAGCCGCGTCACTTCGCGGCGCGAGGTGGGCGCGAGCGGGGCGCGAGGAGCGTCAGGAATACATAAACTTGTGTGTAATCTAGGGTTTCATTTCACCTTCAACCACACACGTAGTGCAGCCGATTTGGGAGCAAACTTGGGCGATTTTGGAGCTCAAGAGCTCAGATCTTCTCCATCTTGAAGGATTGAAACATCAAGGGTAAGTATTCTTGATTTTCTTGCTTATCTACCTTGATTGTGAGCTTTGTATGGGTAAAAATGGTGGTTTGGGGAACCAACCATGTCATCTTTGCGGAAGATGACTAAACATGGGTGTAGAACACTCATTGTAAGCTTGTAATCGATGTGTACAAGTTGGATTTGGGTTTATTGATGGAAATCTTGAACTAGGGTTTGAGATTTCACCAAGATTGGATGAACTTGGTGGTTAGGAATGTAGATATGGATTGTTTGGTGATTAGTTATGGATAATAACTAGTTATTGTGATGGTATTGATGGTAGGTCAAGAAGACCTAAAGATTTGGTGTCATTTCACAAGTTGGAAAGCAAGGATTCGTGTTGTTAGACACGATTTGGATTTAGCTTGGCTAAGGTGAGTACATGAGACTTATACTGAGTACATAGCAAATGATTTTGAAAACTATGATGTTTTATGAGTCTTTATTAATAAATGTTTTTAATAAAGATATGATTTAAAGGATAAGAGAATGCAAGTAATAGACCATTTAAGTATGTCTAGATGACTAATGATTTTTGAAAGAGATTATAATATTGAAAAGTAATTAATAATTCTTTATTAATATGATGTTTGACTAGAGTAATGATTAAGAAAGTATGATATTTGGCTTATTAATAATATGTATTAATAAAGCTCATAACAATGATTTTTAAGTATCAAGTATTGATTAGTATATTACTAATAAAAGTAGTGATTGAATTGCTAGGAGAAATAAATATAAAGTGACTAGAATTAGATTTGTATTCTAGTCAAAGAGAAGTTAAAGTATATGATTTTTATAAATGATGAACATGTTTCATTTAATAAAGGACTTTGTAAAGTCAATATTGAAAATGAATAAGAAATGAGAATAATATGACAATTAGAATAGATATATTCTAATTTATGTTTGAGTATGTATTATTTGGACATATACCCGTATTTGATGATTTCAATATGTGATGAGAAAAGGATCCGGATCACAGTTAACCCACACAAGTTGGGGGAGTTAGTGACACCTACTTGGGGAGGTACCACCCTGCGCAAAAGTAGACTGTCGAGAAATAGTCAACCGGGAAATCGGGGGAGAAATAGTTAACCCGGAAACGGGGGAGTTTCAGTTAACCCGGAAACGGGGGAGTTTACCTAGTTAACCCACATCGGGGGAGTTTGCTACGGAGAGGTCTGTAGCGTATGTGATAAAGATTTAGTAAGCTATGAATAGCTTACAAGTATGTGACTACGTGATGGGTGAGCTTACGGTTAGCTTACTAGTAGATACGAATAAGCGGTAAGAATATAAGATAATAATTAATAAGTTATTAAAGAAAAGAAATGAATAGTAATGACTTTTATTATATTTGATAATGGGTCGAAAACCCATGTATCTCACGAGACTATTTTTGTCTCACGTACTACTTTGTTTTTGGCTATGTACTCAGGTTCGAGATCGATGGATTAGAGGGTCGCGGTAGAAGCGGCCTAGTGTTGATTAGCTCGGGAGCTCGTAGGTAGATCCCGTTTATCCTATGGTTATGATATTGTTTTTGTAACACGCGTTTTAATACTATGATAAACTTTTATTGGTTTTTGTTAAACCGTATTTTGGGAACATTGGACTTGTAATTTTTTTATTTAAAAATATGATTTAAAAAGTGTTTTAAAATATGAGGTGTTACAACTTGGTATCAGAGCTATAGTTTAAGTGAATTAGGTAGGTTTGACCTCCCTAGTCTTAAGCTATGCTAAGTAGGACCATATGTTTTCCTTAGGATGTCCATGATTAGTCTTTTGAGACCGTAAAGTATGGGTATATTAGGGTCGATCCCTAAGAGGAAAGATAATGTTTTGGGCTTTATGGGTTATGTTTAACTAATAAGTCAATCTTTGAATTCTAATGGTGTAATGTGTGGATATAGCAAATGGTGAACCCAGGAAGTGGAGAAATCCCACGAGATCATGAGACGGATTCAAATCGAATCCCGACTCATCCCGGTAATAATGGAGAGGGTTCTGGTTTGGGTGCAAACCAAACCCCGGTAACTATGGAAGCTATCCATAAATTGTTTACCCAACTTAGGGAAGAGGTGAATGAGGATGTGAACCAGATCATGACTAACCGGTTCAATGAAGAGAAGAATGATAATTCTAAGTCCCGTGGGGGAAGTAAGTCTTCGGGTAGCAAGACCCGTACCGAGGAGCCATCGACCGAAGGAAGTGATGATTCGGGGTCGGAGGAAGGGGAAGGATGCTCATACAAGACATTCATGGCGTGCAACCCCGGTGCGTATTACGGAAGTTCAGAACCGAAGGTCACGGTTCGTTGGGTCCGGGAGACTAAGCAAGTGTTAGATAGTAGCAAGTGTTCGAGGAAAGACATGGTCACTTATGCATCCCGACAGTTGAAGGATGAAGCGTTGACATGGTGGAATACCATGTATGATACTTTGGGTAGGAAAGCATTGTATGAGATGTCGTGGAAGGAATTCACGAGTAGAATAAAGGAAAGGTTTTGTACCGCTCGAGGTGTCGAGCGGGGTATTCGGCGAAAAGCACAAGAGTTGTCGCCAGGAGGGGAAAAGAAGAAGCTCAATAGTAGCTTGGGATCGACAAAGGGAGATTGTTTTGGATCGAGTTCGTCAAAGAAAACTGGTGTTGGAAGTTGTCAAAGTTGTGGTAAGAATCACCAGGGAGAATGCAAAGCAAACACGACGATATGTTTCAAATGCGGAAGATTTGGGCACAGGGCGAAAGATTGCAAAGTAAGGAACCTAGAGGAAGTGGAATGCTTCACTTGCCACGAGCTGGGGCACTATAGTAGTGTGTGCCCGAGGAAAAGGACCGGCACGTCATTATCAACCGCCAATGAGAAATGGGTGAAGGAAGCTCATGGAGCCGCTTCAGGTAATTCGTTTATGAAGTTTTAATATATGATTAGGATTTAGTTGCTTTTAAGTCGCACAGATTGGTGCTTATGTGGTCTAAGTATGAAAATAATTATGGACGAAATGTATAAGGTGAAAAGGAATAAGGTTGGGAGGTAGTCTCCCCGGGTAATTATGTGTATATTAGAATGGGATAGCGACCGGTATGTCGCGAGAAATAAAGATAAGAAGGACTATGTTATCGTGGATTATTTGAAGGCGAATCACGAGAGTGGTAAATGTTTCCAACAAGAGGATAGTAGTACAATGAAGTACTAGGTGCAAGTGGGAATTGTGAAGTACAAGAAAAATATATAAATATAAAATGGAACCTAGATATTGGTTGTGATTGATTGAATGTTGACAAAAGGTTGTATCATGGATGATGGATGCAATGCTAAGTGTAAAAGGTTAGTTAACGGTAAAGTGTCATAGACATGTTATGCTAAGTCAAGGGTGACAATAAATTGTTGGAGAAAGGACATAGAAAAAGTGCGATAACTTATGTATAGACTATGGATCGGAGTCAATTGGTTGACTCGAGTTGACCGGGCGATTCGGTCGAGATATGGAAGATTAGATGCAATGGTAGTTACCTAGGTGTTAAAAGAAAGATTGCAAAACTTGATAACGAGAAAATGAATCGACTAAAGACGATTGGTGAAAGGATAGGTTGGTGGAAAGCACTAGGGATGGTTATGTGTATACCGTGTGGTATGATGGAAATAAATAAATATAAAAAAAAAAAATAATAAAAACAAAAATTTAAGGTCAATTATGAAAGAAAATGATAGCATGATTCTAAGTGTAGGGATGCATACATGAATTGTATGCAAGATGGAATAGTATTGTATGAGCCTTGTTTGATTGGAGGCTTTCCGATCATCTCGATTAGACAGTCAAAGTATAATTTGTTGTTTAAGGGATATGATGTTTGTATCGGACGTATGTAGAACCGTATGGTTAATTATCGTTATAATTTTATGGCAAGTGAGAACTTGGGTTGAAAACACGGGTCGTGTTTAAGTAGAAGTATGTGTAGGAGATACCTACAAGTTCATAGTTCATGAAAAAGGAATGCTTTAGGAAGCAAAGTTGGTTAGTAACCAATGAGTGGTGAAAGATGTATAATGGGTGGTTAGGCCACAGTTGGTTATGATTGAGGCTCTAGAGCCGGTAATCGGGAATTTCAAGTATAGTATAAGGATGTTTGAAGGAGATTATAAATGGTATAAGTAATTGGATGAAAGTTAAAAAAAAAAGTAATAGAGATTTAGTATTGCTTTAAATGAAAATGATTAATCGATTGTGGAAATTGAAATCGAAGAAAAGAGGAAAAATTGAGAAAGGAAATTTAGATATTGGGATCGGGAATGAAAAGTTTGGGAAGCGATGCCTTAGTAATAAAGAATATGGAAATTTTGCAAAGTAAGTTTGACTTTAATCATAAGTCATGGTTGGTCAACTAGTGGATTGTTGACTTAGGTCAAAAATTGGGTTTGACTTCTGCTTAGAATGGCTAGGCAATGATAAGATCATAATGTATCGTCTCCATGTATATGATAATGGTTAATTGACTAATGGAAATAATTATAGTGTACGACTTTGTCCGTTGGGTGTTTTGAATTGAATTTGGGAATCGAGTATGATTAATGATGAATCATGAATGTAAGGTCGATTGTAAAGGAAATGATGATTAATGGAACCTATAGTGAGAAAAGAAATTACCAAGATATGGTTGACTTTGTGCTTAAGTCAAAGATTTGGCAATGTTGACAATTTGGTCAGAGCTAGACATTGACTATCGTTTTGGTCAATTGGATATTAGTAATGATTGGGTCATACCATACCAATGTGGATAAAGGGATTGGTTAAGTGATTGGGACTGTTAAGGTCACATTGTAAAATTTTGACCCGTTCGGGTATTAGGAACTCAAGTTTGGGTTTTTGACCCGTTTGGGTATAACGGAGTCAAGTGGGCAATTAAATGCCTAAGTATTAGTGGATCATAAATTGGAAGTGGAATGAGGATTGGAAATCCTTGAGTTGATTCCGGGGACGGAATCCTTTTAAGGGGTGGATAGTTGTAACGACCGGAATTTTTGGTTAATGAATTAAACGGAAATATTGAGGAATAAAGGTGGTAAAATGTTTAATCGAGTCTCTGTTGTGTTTTACCGAGTGTTTGGATGTTTGGGACTTGGTGTAACCAAGTATGGGTCAAGACTTGGATGGAAGCAAGTTTAAAAGGCAAGAAACTGACCCAGACAGCCCTCGCGGCGCGAGCCAGGCGCGAGCCAGACGCGAGGTTGAACAGAACTTCAGAGACGAAACACGAGAAGCTCGAGTTGAGGCTCGAGTTGATCCAAGAGCCGCGAGCGAGATGCGAGCCAGTCGCGAGCGAAACGCGAGGTCTGTATTTCAGCGGCAACCAGCAGGCAAAGCCGCGTCACTTCGCGGCGCGAGGTGGGCGCGAGCGGGGCGCGAGGAGCGTCAGGAATACATAAACTTGTGTGTAATCTAGGGTTTCATTTCACCTTCAACCACACACATAGTGCAGCCGATTTGGGAGCAAACTTGGGCGATTTTGGAGCTCAAGAGCTCAGATCTTCTCCATCTTGAAGGATTGAAACATCAAGGGTAAGTATTCTTGATTTTATTGCTTATCTACCTTGATTGTGAGCTTTTTATGGGTAAAAATGGTGGTTTGGGGAACCAACCATGTCATCTTTGCGGAAGATGACTAAACATGGGTGTAGAACACTCATTGTAAGCTTGTAATCGATGTGTACAAGTTGGATTTGGGTTTATTGATGGAAATCTTGAACTAGGGTTTGAGATTTCACCAAGATTGGATGAACTTGGTGGTTAGGAATGTAGATATGGATTGTTTGGTGATTAGTTATGGATAATAACTAGTTATTGTGATGGTATTGATGGTAGGTCAAGAAGACCTAAAGATTTGGTGTCATTTCACAAGTTGGAAAGCAAGGATTCATGTTGTTAGACACGATTTGGATTTAGCTTGGCTAAGGTGAGTACATGAGACTTATACTGAGTACATAGCAAATGATTTTGAAAACTATGATGTTTTATGAGTCTTTATTAATAAATGTTTTTAATAAAGATATGATTTAAAGGATAAGAGAATGCAAGTAATAGACCATTTAAGTATGTCTATATGACTAATGATTTTTGAAAGAGATTATAATATTGAAAAGTAATTAATAATTCTTTATTAATATGATGTTTGACTAGAGTAATGATTAAGAAAGTATGATATTTGGCTTATTAATAATATGTATTAATAAAGCTCATAACAATGATTTTTAAGTATCAAGTATTGATTAGTATATTACTAATAAAAGTAGTGATTGAATTGCTAGGAGAAATAAATATAAAGTGACTAGAATTAGATTTGTATTCTAGTCAAAGAGAAGTTAAAGTATATGATTTTTATAAATGATGAACATGTTTCATTTAATAAAGGACTTGGTAAACTCAATATTGAAAATGAATAAGAAATGAGAATAATATGACAATTAGAATAGATATATTCTAATTTATGTTTGAGTATGTATTATTTGGACATAGACCCGTATTTGATGATTTTAATATGTGATGAGAAAAGGATCCGGATCACAGTTAACCCACACAAGTTGGGGGAGTTAGTGACACCTACTTGGGGAGGTACCACCCTGCGCAAAAGTAGACTGTCGAGAAATAGTCAACCCGGAAATCGGGGGAGAAATAGTTAACCCGGAAACGGGGGAGTTTCAGTTAACCCGGAAACGGGGGAGTTTCAGTTAACCCGGAAACGGGGGAGTTTACCTAGTTAACCCACATCGGGGGAGTTTGCTACGGAGAGGTCTGTAGCGAATGTCATAAAGATTTAGTAAGCTATGAATAGCTTACAAGTATGTGACTACGTGATGGGTGAGCTTACGGTTAGCTTACTAGTAGATACGAATAAGCGGTAAGAATATAAGATTATAATTAATAAGTTATTAAAGAAAAGAAATGAATAGTAATGACTTTTATTATATTTGATAATGGGTCGAAAACCCATGTATCTCACGAGACTATTTTTGTCTCACGTACTACTTTGTTTTTGGCTATGTACTCAGGTTCGAGATCGATGGATTAGAGGGTCGCGGTAGAAGCGGCCTAGTGTTGATTAGCTCGGGAGCTCGTAGGTAGATCCCGTTTATCCTATGGTTATGATATTGTTTTTGTAACACGCGTTTTAATACTCTGATAAACTTTTATTGGTTTTTGTTAAACCGTATTTTGGGAACATTGGACTTGTAATATTTTTATTTAAAAATATGATTTAAAAAGTGTTTTAAAAATTGAGGTGTTACAGGCGCGATTTTAGCTCTAGCAGGATTTCCACTCAATCCTCGTGAAACACCAGATTGTGATGCCACTATGAGTGTTCCGATGAATACACGGAGATTCATTTATAAAAGTGTATGTGTCCTAAATTGGAAATATTTATCGGTGAGATCTAGACACATTGTGCATTCAATTGAAGACGTAACACGGGGCAGAAGGTTAATTATTTCAATACCAACATACTCCAAATGAGTAGTCGATAGATTATGTGCTACGTCCCCTGATGAATTGAAACAAATTCCTATTTAGAGGAATCTGAGTGGTTGGTGGTGGAGTGCAAATGCTTGACTGGGCCAGTTAAGTCTGATGAATCATTCAACACATGAATGATCACAAATTTGTGAGGTTGCCCGGTTTATTGTCGGTTTGGATGCACTCAAAGGTGTGTTTTCTTGATATTATCATGTTTTCACAATTACAAGTGTTAAAGTAAAATCCTATAAAAATTAAATATATTGAAATAACGTTAATATGATACTAATAAGTAATAACCAAACTTTGATTTGATCACATCACTATTAATCTTATGTCCGCTTTGATTATAATCAGGATATCAGGATACTATATTGAAGTGGTAGGAACGTGCTAGTGTTCTTTTGATAATGCTAGTCAATGCATTATATATTGCCATCTAAGAGCGTGAAAATACTTTATATAGTCTTTAGGGCCGTATTACATTCAAACCCATGACATAACTCCTATGACGTCACCAATGGGTTCACTAATAACATGGCAAAATTAAAAGACTGACAAAAGAGATAAAATATGAAAAAAGTACATGCGGTAATTTTCTTGAAAGGTTAAGGCGGTGAGGTGAGGTAAAGTAAATCAACAATAGGTCCTATCTAAAGACAGAAGGAGTCTAGTCTGAAACTGGTCTCGTGCTGGATTCGACGCAATGGGCGAGAAGGCTGAGAAGGGGTTGAATTAGATGAGAAAATATACCATTGCTTTTATAATTTTAAAGGGTTTGTATTAGAATCCGTACCAGATTTTTACATTTGTATATAAGGGTGTTTTTTTTGGATAATTTGGATTTATCCGTACCAAATAGGTGAATTCAAATGGTTTTTGGATTTTAAATGTTCAAACCGATCCGTCCAAACTAATTTAAAACCAAACCGATCCGGTTGAATTTATCCGAACTAGGGGTGAGCATTTGGACCGAAAAAACCGAACCAAAAACCGACCGAAACCGAACCGAAACCGATAACATGTTAACGGTTCGGTTTCGGTTTTGAAAATTCATCGTTATCGGTTCTATCGGTTCGGTTTTCGGAAAATAATGAACATTTGGCCTAAAATAACCGAACCGAACCGAAACCAATAACATGTTATCGGTTCGGTTTCGGTTTTGAAAATTTGTCGTTATCGGTTCAATCGGTTTGGTTCGGTTCGGTTTTGGCCCGATAATCACCCCTAATCCGAACCAAATTGTTTTTTTTTAATATATTTTACAAGACTACAAAAGTATATAACATAACTAATATTAAGTTTAATATGTACAATTTCAAAAAGATAAACTATTTTATAAATAAAAACAAAAGATATTCTGGTGTTGATTAATTAATCGATCACAAATAAAAAATGCTAAATTCTCCTCCTAGTTGAGATAATTTTGAGAGAAAAATACAATTATTAGCTGTGCAATTAAATCAAAATATCATAAACGTGATTTTTTGTAAGCCATAAAAGTTATACCTTCTAACAATATTTACATCTTGCTCGACTGGAACCGTCTTTGTCAACATACTTGCTAAAGTGATCCCAACCAATTGATCTTTGTTACTTTTATTTATTATTTTTTAGGGGAAATATAGCCTCATGTTGAGGTATTGTTGAGGAAGGTTTATCTTCCATTATGGTGATTTGTTGCAAGTGATCAACTCAAATATATGTATATTACTATTTGAATTTTTTGGATAATCCGGATTTTAGAATTAAAATCAAATCCAATCCAAAAACAAAACTATTAATCTTATTCAAGTCCAAACCCAATAAAAAACCAAATCCATTTGGATAATCCGATTATATCCGAATAATAAACACCTCTATTTGTATACATGTAAATATGTAATATACTTGACTACATTTTTACCCTTTAATGTAATATACATCTTGTTACCAATATATATAACTGATTAACTTTTTCTAAGGGTGAGCATTAAAAAATAAAAAATCGAAAGCAATCTGTTAATACCGACAAAAACCGAAATCATCTCAAAACCAACGTTCCGTTCTAAATTTTGAAGAAGAATCGATGGGTTCGGTTTCGGCTTTAACCAGAAAGCGCCCATTAAGACTAATTCACTAATAATGGTTTATATTATAGTTATACTTCCTCTCATTCAAAATAAGTGCTACACTTTAGGTTTCACGGTTTCTGAGGCAAAAGATTATAATGATGGTTAAATTAAACTAATTGAATGGTTAGTGGATAATGGTTCCCACACCTTTTGAATAAAGTGGAGTTAATGATGTTTAAAAGTAAAAGGTAATGGTAATTGAGTTATTTTACTTTGTTAAAGTAGATAATTAGTGGGTGTGGGTCCAATTATTTTTTTGCCAAATAAGGTAATTTTTCAAAGTGTAACACTTATTTTGAATCACTCATTTATGAAAAGTGTAGCACTTATTTTGAATCAGAGGAAGTATGACACAAAATACATTATATATTGAGTTTAGTCTAGTGTTATTAGTGTAAAGTGTTAACCATAATTTATTGATTATTGTTAGAAATGCCATTGTGGATATTAGAGTAGATTAGGTACTCTTAAAAAAAATCTGTTCTTACACTTCCTCCGATTCAAAATAAGTGCTACATTTTTACTTTCACGGTTTTTAAAGCAAAATAATGTAATGATGGTCAAATTAGATTAATTGAATGATTAGTGGATAATGGGTCCCACAACTTTTGAATAAAGTGAGGTTAATGATGTTTAAAAGCAAAAAGTAAGGGTAAATGAATCATTTCAGTTTGTTAAAGTAGATAGTTAGTGGGTGTGAGTCCTACTATTTTTTTGACATTTATGGAAATTGTAGCACTTATTTTGAATCACTCATTTATGGAAAGTGTAACACTTATTTTGAACCGGAGGAAGTATATTTTAGTACCGTTTTTGTTTTGAGTTATAATTGTCAAACTTATAGTACGGGTTTTGTTACAAATTTTAGATGTCTAACTTTTAATATATATTTTTCTTAACCGTCTTTGTTGTCGTTCTGTGTATTGGGAATATTTTGGAAAACACTGCTCAAAAAATATGTCATCGCCATAGGTTTAAACCAAGCGATGTCATTTTTGGAACCGACAACTTTACTAGAAGAAAATAAAATATTATTTATATTAAACCTACGGCGATGATATGTCGTCACTATAGGTGTTACAAAAACAACGTCATCTCTTTAGAAAATCAAAAAGATTTTATCTTTAGCCTTTAGCAACGACATGTCATCGTGATATCTTTTGGCCCACGTTTCCTAAAGTCCGCGCTTTGAATTTATTTTCCCACTCACTTATAGTGACGACATGTCGGCGCTATAAGTAAAGTCAAATTAAGTTCTGATCAAACTTCTTGTGACGATTTATCGTCGTTGGGACATGGTCAATTTTTTTGTGTAAATCAACAAATTAATTATCTTATTCGTCAAAACGACAAAAAGTAAATCTTCTATGGACAAAGTCAAGTTAGTAAGTACTTAGTTATTCGTCCCGTCACCCTCGATCGACTTAGAGGAATTTTCCAACTTTAAAAGAATAAAATGGTCTTTAATTAGAATTTTTCAACTTTGACCAAAATGCGTAATGATTAGAAGTTTCTAGCCGTCTTCTTTCTACTTTCCATGGCAGCCCTTTATTCATCGATATAAAAACAACGTATTTCATTTTAAAGATGCATCTAATTTTAAATCAATCACCTTACAAAATCATCATGATCACTATGTTTACTTCTTCATCTTTAGAACATGGATATATTTATGGTGACAAGATAAAAGAGCTTTGCACCTCCATTATTTCTCAAGTTTTCTTCCAAACACTCTTGATCATCTTCGTATTCCAGTTTGGTGTTGGTCAGTATCCAAAATATATTCACATATTGTGTAATATGTGGTTTTACCCTTTTAACCCTATTGTTGATATAATACGTTGGTGTAGTTGGGGGTACTATTGGAGCATTAGGTGGCGCATTGATCGGTTCCAAGAACAAAATCAACTTCTTAGAAGATGTAATTATGGGTGCAGCTTCAGGGGCAGTTTTGTCACATAAAATCATTAGGGCTACCTTTGATCTTTTCTTGAATTGTGATCATGTAGATGAGCATGATTGCTTCTTTTATCTGGTAACCAAATCTTGCATGATATCTTAATTAGCCTCAAATCATCATTTCAAAATTCATTATGACATTTTCAGATTATTTTAATTTGTTACACTCAGTTATTAACAAAAATTTATGAAATATTTTGTTGCAGATTGATATTCTAGCAGCAGATTTAGAATCAAAACTTCTTCGAGACCGAGATCATGTATTCTTAATTACCAAGGTAATGACAAAAAATTAGTAGTTAAAGCAGCAATTTAGATACACAAAATTTAATATGGTTTTTCTGACACAAAATTCCATTTAAACTGAAAAATGTATTTAAAAAATCTTTTAAAATTGTAGAAATTAAAGTTACTAATTTTATTCAATACATATTTTACAAAGGGCTTACACAGCAATATATAGTGTTTATGATGTCCCACATATAGTTGTGTGTTCAAGTCTCGACGTGGACAACCTGATGTAAAATTAGGGAATGTGTGTGTTAACCGTTCAAAAAAATATTCAATACATATTTATGAAATTAACACTTCAATAAATGCAAATTAATAGATGTTTGTAAGGCATTCATCCCATAATTGCAAATTAAACCAATTAAATTTGAATTGGTGTGACAGACTGCAAGCTGTGAAAAGCTAATTAAACTTCCAAAGATTGAAATATCAAAGCACGACATCTTTGACTCTTGTGGAAACGCAACTTGTTGCTCAATTTGCCTTCAGGTACGTTGCATGGATTTAAACATATATAATTGCAATATTATTAATGAATTTTATTGATTTAAATGGCATTTAATTGGATTAAAATTTGAAACAGGATTTTGAGGTTGGGAATTCAGCTGGCATTTTTCCAAAGTGCGAGCACAAGTTTCATCCGGAATGTATATCCCAATGGCTTCTTACCCACAATTCATGTCCAGTTTGTAGAAGAACCATATAATTAATATAATCAACACACACACAAACGTGTATTAAAATTCATTAAATTCTTTTGTAAATACATATATGTTTATTTTTCATTATTTAAAATTGGGTTTTTCTAACATGTGCCCCTAGGCACATGTTTAGGTGTATTTAATTCCTTCAACATTTCCTAATTAAGTTTTGATACTCATTAATAAAGCTCATATTTCACATTTTCAAAGGATGCATTAAGTGCATTTTTTAAGTTAAATTGGAATGTTAATGTTAATTAATAACTTAAACATGTGCCCAAAAACCCTTCAAAATTTTGTTTCATTGTTTCACTCACAGCCGTACATTCCCGTGTGGCTTTTTGCTGCTAAAGTGTATATTCGTGACAACAAATTCTTTATATTCATTCAATTTTATGTAACTATCTCATTTTTTAATACTTCCTCTATTATCATTTTAAAATAAATGATACATTTTTATAATTTATCTTATTTGGTAAAAAGTAGTGGACTCACACACATTAACTATCTTATTCAATGTAGTTAAATTACTTTTATTTACCATTATTTTTATTTTTAAAATTTATTAACATTATTTTATTCAAAAGAAATGAAAATCATCTTACTAGCTATATATCTTAATCCATTATAACTCTTATTATAACGTGTCTCAAGAACTGTTAAATAAATCAATTATTATAATACGGATGAAGTATTATAAATAATTTTTTTTTAAGAGAACATAATCAACATAAAATAGGTGTACTTTGTATGTAGTGGAAATAACGTGCCGTCTTGGGGATGCAATGGGGAAAGAATCACGCTATTATGTCTCTCATTTATGGATTGGGTGCCTTGTCTTTTTAAATTTCGTAGCTTTCCTTCTTTCCTATGTTTGCTTGTTATCATAAGATAAAATCAATAAATTAAGCCTTAATCATACTTTTACGTATGTGTGTGTGAAGATTAAAAAATACATAAATGAAGGGCAAGTGCGTACTTAATATATGTAACAGAATTACGTAATTCAATTACTGAGGAATATGTCATACTTTTACCAAACTACCATTCCCTTTCAAATCCTTCCCCACCCTATCGAGGAATATGTCAAGGAATTCCAGATCTGAAGCTTCGCTTTCCGTAGGGGATCCAGAGTGCATAAGTCTTTTGATCTCAATAACCGCCCTCAATTATCGTCCAAGGTGGGTCAGTTGATTCGAACAAAGTGAGCTCTACCCAGGAAGTTCAAAACACGTTGGATGTTGGTAATTACGTGGGATTCAATATGATTGGGTGTGAAGCGGTTATAAAGAATCTTATTTCCAAGAATGGTGATGTTACAGTTCCCCAATGAAAGTGCTCTCCCTTAATCCGGGAGTTACGTTACAATAATCGAATTTAATTTATGGGTATTCAAGAATCTCATGTTTCAAAAGATGTTAACCATAGACTCATTCACGGTCTTCGAGGGAATAGTAATTGTGATTACTTATTCTTAAAAGCTATAGGTAAATCGGGTGGAATTATTTCCATTTGGGATATCTCTTTCTTTGTAGAATCTGGTTCTGCAATTGATTCTGGGTTCGTGGATGTCTGGGGTACCTGGGCTGGTTCTCACCTCTGTGGGTTCATAAACGTGTACGCCCCTCAGGCTCCCGCTGCCAAACGTCGCCTATGGTCGGCTATTTCCGACTTCCTTAATAATCACAGTCAATTTCACTGGGTCATCATGGGCGATTTCAACGAAGTTCGCGAGCCTGACGATCGTAAAGGTACAAACTTCTCAAACTATGGGGCTACGATTTTTAACGATTTCATATTCAGGTCTGATCTGGCTGAAATTAAAAGTGGTGGTCGGCGTTTCACTCGCATGAGCACTGATGGTGAAAAACATAGCAAATTGGATAGGTTTTTTGTTTCAAGGAACTTTCTATCCATTTGGGCAAACCCGAATGCATTAATTCTCCCAAGGCTTTATTCAGACCACTTCCCCATTCTGTTAAGCTCTGATGTTGCGGATTTTGGGCCGACTTATTTCAAGTTCTTCAACTCATGGCTTAATGACCCATCTTTTGGGCCCGTTGTCTCGAATTCCTGGAATGTTCATTATCCGACCCGCCTTTCCCCGATCCAGATCTTCATGTTCAACCTAAAACATTTGAAGATCAACATTAAGAAATGGAGATCAGATAAGTTAATCATACTCAAATTACAGACCGAAAATCTTCTTAAAACTATGGATTCTATTGATTTAAAAGCAGAAGTTTCTTCTTTAACACCTCAAGAAATTTCAAATAGAAACGTCTGCTTTCTCAAATATAAGGAGTTGGAAAAGGCTAGAATCCTTGATCTCAAACAGAAATCTCGTATAAAATGGGCTTTAGAAGGTGACGAAAACTCGAGATTCTATCATGGAATCATAAATCACAACAAGAGAACAAACTTTATTCACGGCTTAAGCATCAACGGTGTAACATCCTAAAACTGGCCTAGTTGTTTTAGGTATATTTTGATAATATTTTATAATTTCCATTTGACCATATGTGGAATAAATTGATTAAGTGTTAAATGAATTGTTTGACCTCTTGTCATTTTGTGATATTTTAATCAAGGGATTAAAATACCCGATTACTGAAATGTTTAAAGGATTTCATGATTTTTATATTTTTGGATTCTCCTTTTAATATCGTTTCCGAATATATTTTCGTGGCTAAAAATAGTGTTCGTTTGGTATTTTAAATAAATTAACTACGAAAGGGACTTTATAGATTGTATTGCTTAAAAGTGGAAAAGAACACCAAGTGGGCCCCACCCTCCTCTTTGGACGGTTTTGGTGATGGGGAAAAGCCCCATCTTTTTGTCATTTCATCCATCTCTCTCTCTCTCTCTCTACGTGATCTCTCTCTCTCTCTCTCTAACCTCTCTCTAAAATCTCCATCTTCTTCTTCTTCTTCATTGTTCTTGAGCTCCAAGGAAGATCTTGTGCTCATTTCTTGGTCAATCATTAATCCGAACACGTTTTTGTGAAGGCCTTGAGGTAAGCTTCAATCTATGGGTGTTCATTTTCGATTCCATGATAGTTGGTAAATTAGGGTTTATGTGTTCTTGAGTTTTGGTTGGTGATTATTGTGTTAGATGTTATATTGTGTGTTTATGTAAAAGTAGGTTGTATGGGTTTTGTCAAACCTTGGATTTCTTGTGGTTTGAATGTTTGGAATTGTTCATTAGGTTGAGAAAACATGTTAGTAAGTTATGGATGTTGAGAAATCGAGTATTGGATGTTTTGGTGGATTATGACTTGATTTGGGTGAGATTGTGAGTTAAAACAATTGTTTAAGTTTATTTAGAAATTATGGACCAATTATTGTGTTAAATGACTAGTTGGTGGAATCATGGCATTGATGTGTTTTTATGGGTTTTGTTGCTTGTATATGTTAAAATGACATGTTAAATGTGTTAGTTGTATTATGTCAAGTTTTGATGAGGTTGATGAAATGCTAGCTAGTGTTTGGCTAATTGGGTCAAAAGATAGAAATAATGATTTATGGGTAAAATACTTGGTTTAGGGAAGTTATGATCTTATTGAATTGATTAACTAGTTATGACTTGCTAGATGTGGTGATTATGTGAAAGTTGGTTGACTTTGAAGGTGTAATAACTATATTCGGGTTTTGACCCGTTTGGACCATTTTGGGATAAAAGTGAATTAGTAGTTTGAATTGTGTAAGTATTAGTATTCTTGTCATGTTTATGTGTTAGTATTAGTATTGGTAAGCTTGAGAGGTAAGCTTGAGAAGTGAGTTTGAGCTTGATAGGTAAGCTTGAGAGGTAAGCTTGAGAGGTCAGCTTGAGCTTGAGAGGTGAGCTTGAGAGGTAAGCTTGAGAAGTGAGCTTGAGAGGTAAGCTTGAGAGGTGAGCTTGAGAGGTAAGCTTGAGAGGTGAGCTTGAGAGGTGAGCTTGAGAGGTAAGCTTGAGAAGTGAGCTTGAGAGGTAAGCTTGAGAGGTAAGCTTGAGAGGTAAGCTTGAGAAGTGAGCTTGAGAGGTAAGCTTGAGAAGTGAGCTTGAGAGGTAAGCTTGAGAGGTAAGCTTGAGAGGTAAGCTTGAGAGGTAAGCTTGAGAAGTGAGCTTGAGCTTGATAGGTAAGCTTGAGAGGTAAGCTTGAGAGGTAAGCTTGAGAAGTGAGCTTGGGAGGTAAGCTTGAGAAGTGAGCTTGAGCTTGAGAGGTAAGCTTGAGAAGTGAGCTTGAGAAGTGGGCTTGAGAAGTTAGCTTTAGAACTCGACTCGACAACTTAGTTTGACCTGTTGGATGGATAATGTGTAAAATGATTAGTTGACTTGTTGGATATGTATGATATGGTCATGACATTTTTATATGATATTTCAAGTGTTTAGTTATTCATGTGGTGCGAGTGTTAGTGCTAAATGTATATTTAACATTGTTTATAATTTGGTGGAATTATATACTAATTCGGTATTCCTTTGGTATACAGGAACTGGGATCGAGACTCAAAAACATTAGACCTCTGAGTTCGACAAGTGGAAGTAACGGTGAGTGGACTTAACCTCAAACTTGTGTTCGGTTACAATCGGTTTGGTATTGCCTGTTTGGGAAAGGTGCAGGAAAATACAGGAAACATGCAGGAAAATACAGGAAAACGCAGGAAACGCTCCCTGGAGCGAGTTCACGATCGTGAACTACCGTTCACGATCGTGAACTTCAGATTACAAGTTTTCGGGTCGTTCTCGGGCGTGAATCTTTGACAGTTTGGGTTGTTTGGTACCTGTTCGATCGGGTTAGACGAAATAGGATGTGTGCACATAGATGAAAAGGTTTTGCTTGATGGGTAACAACTCGATTAGTGGAAATCGAGGATAGGTAAGAGGCCAGCGTCGGAAGGATAACGGCTGGGCAATGGGTATCGACTAGTAGGGTATCCGACCTTACCTGTATGCGTTACATGGTTAAGGGGAGGGAGTTGCCCGGGTGTTGAATACGAAGCGCCAACGGTTACTGTGGTTCTGGCCAACCACGGTTTAAGGCCCGCAAAGCCACCGTTCCTCAGTGATAGTGTTTACCCAACGCGGAGATGTTTTATAACTTCCGTGTTAGCAATCGGAGATGTAGAATCTACTTCCGAGGTTAGTAGGCGGAGATGTAGATTTACTTCCGTGTTAGTGATTAGACAGTTAGCGGTTACTGGTTCGGTGGAACAGTGATTCAAGGGAACAACGGTCAAGCGGTTACGAGGAGTAACAATCGTAGAGATGTTGGTGCTTGCTTGTCAAGCTTTGCATAATTTAAAGTTTATGTCCATTCACTTAGCTTTGTGCTAATCCCTCCCTCGTTGAATCTTTTCAGGTTGATCGGTGCTTTGGACGGGATGATTGACCAAGCTCAATGGGTTGTGTTTGTAAAGTGAGCCATGTCGTCTAAGTGACACCGTTTTTGTATTGTTTAAGTAATGTTCATTTTGGAAGCTTATTGTGGGACCTTGTTTGTAAACTAAACTAAACTAAACTAACCTAGAGGATAACCTAATCGCCTTCGGGCATTTAGAAAAAAAAAACGCTTCCTAAATTTTGCGGTGTTACAAACGGTTCTTGGGTCTCCGATCCCAACTTAATCAAACAGGCCTCTGTGAATTTTTTCTCTAAGAAATTTGTTGGGCCTTCAGCAATTCAGCCCACTTTTTCTAGCAGCAACTTCAGAAAGTTATCACCTGAGCACTCGAGTTTTCTGGAGTCAAATATCAGCCTTGAAGAAATTAAGGCAGCTGTTTGGGCATGCGGATCCGCTAAAGCTCCGGGCCCAGATGGTTTTTCTTTCGCCTTTTTCAAGTCTTTCTGGGATCTCATTAAATCTGACCTTCGCAATGTTGTTAAATCGTTTGAAGCTTCGGGTATCATTGATAAAGGATGTAACGCATCTTTCTTTGCCCTAATCCCCAAAGTCACTGATCCCATTGCCCTTTCAGAATTCAGGCCCATTAGTCTCATTAATTGCATCTACAAACTCATCTCGAAGGTTCTGGCTAACCGTCTCAGCCTCGTCATTAATTCTATGATTGGCCCGGAACAGAGTGCCTTCATAAAAAACAGAAATATTCTTGATGGGCCTCTCATAATGAGCGAAATTATTTCATGGGCAAAGAAAACTAAGAGAAAATGTATGTTTCTGAAGATTGACTTTGAAAAGGCGTTCAACTCGATTCTTTGGGATTTTCTTGATGAGGTTTTTTGCCACATGCAGTTCGGTCAGAAGTGGAGCCACTGGATTCATGGTTGCCTGAGTTCCAATACAGTATCTATTTTAATCAATGGTTCGCCTACTTCAGAATTCTCCATGGGAAGGGGCATCCGGCAAGGTGACCCTCTTGCTCCATTTCTCTTCATTCTGGCTGCTGAGGCTTTAAATATTGTCATGTTAGAAGCAAACATCAAAGGTATTTTTAACGGTATTCGATTGCCCAGAGATGGTCCGATTGTAACCCACCTCCAGTTTGCGGATGATATTATATTCACAAGTGATTGGTCATTTGCAAATGCGTACAACCTTATTAGAATCCTTCGGTGTTTTCAATTAGCTTCGGGTCTGAAAATAAATTTAAATAAGAGTTGTATCATGGGTGTGTCGGTTCCGGAAGAGGAAATCGAGGATATGGACAGGAAAATTCATTGTAGAGCGGGTAAATTCCCTTTCACTTACTTAGGGGTGCCTATCGGAGCTTCTATGAATAAAACCGAACACTGGGCAAATCTTATAAACAAGTTTAACTCAAAGCTTTCTGCTTGGAAATCGAATTCTCTTTCGATTGGGGGCCGACTTGTTCTGGTAAAATCAGTTTTAGGAAGCCTTGGTCTTTATCTTTTCTCCATTTTTAAAGCTCCCAAGAAAATTTTAAACAAACTCGAAAGCATAAGATCAAAATTCTTTTGGGGTTATTCGGAAAACAAAGAAAAAATCTCATGGATAAACTGGGAATCGGTTTGCACAGAAAAAAAGAAAGGTGGGCTCGATGTGGGCAGCTTGCGTGGCCAAAACCTTGCCCTTATAGCTCGATGGTGGTGGCGTTTAAAACAGAATCTGAATCTCTTTGGAAACGTGTTATCGTCTCTCTGCACGGTGATGACGGGGGGATCAATAATTTATCAAAATGTGGTAACTTTCTGGGGGTGTGGAGGTAGGGCTGTCGAAAATAACCAAAACCCGCTCTACCCGCCCGACCAGTTTCGTATTCGGGTAGATCGGGTCGGGTAGTTCGGGTATTGGGTAGAAACATTTGGGTACCGGGTAACCCGAAAATAATACGGATCGGGTATAAGGTAATATTTTAAGTTGGCGGGTATACCCGAATAACCGAAATTTATTATAAGGAATTTTTTAAAGGTAATATTTTATAATTTTATAAATAAAATACGATCGTTATGTTTGCAATCCATGAATTTCATCTAAAAGTCAATGATAGAGTCTCATGTTGGTTGGAGTTTGATAAATTACGGACAAATATGATATATAATTAAGATCGGAATATAGACTTTGTGGTCGCCTATAATACAAGGGTGCAAATTCTCGGGTATTAGTGGATATAACCGTTCTCGACCCATTACTCGAACTACCCATACCCAAGTACCCGAATTTAATTTGGTTCGGGTATAGGGTATTTTTTATATTTGAAAAAACCCGAGCTACCCGACCCGAACTACCCGAAACCCGAAAGTTATACCTGATCAACACCCCTATGTGGAGGAACATTATTAAGTGTCAAAAGGAATTTAATTCCTTCAATCTCCCCGTCGTCTCCTGGATTCAGTGGAGGCAGCCTCAAATTGGGGCTGAAGGTTCGTGGTCGTGGGCTCTCGAGCCCACTGGTTTCTCTGTCTCATCCCTAAGGTATGTTTTTGATGATGGTTCGCTCACTTCAAACCTTAGCAGAAGTTTTGATTGGTGTAACTGGGTTCCAACGAAAGTTAATATTCTAGCTTGGCGTTTGCTTCATGCCCGTCTTCCAACCAAACTTAATTTGGAGAAAAGAAACATAATTTGTTTATCGACTTCTTGCCCTCTGTGTGATGCTTTTAATGAAGACGAAGACCACCTTTTTGTCAATTGTTCGGTTTCCAGGAAGATTCTGGGTGAAATCTGCTCTTGGTGGAATATTAACATATCGGGGTTCAATTCTGTTGCTGATATTTTCACTTGGTTGGCAACTTCGAACATGGGGAAAGTACAACTAAAGGCCATTTCGGGAGTTTTCTTTTCTTATTTTTGGATTATTTGGAATTTAAGGAACAATAAAGTTTTCCCAGATTCCAAAAGAGATCGTTTAGATGGCTTGAACGGGCAGGTGCAGGCGTTATCGTTTTTCTGGTTCAAAGCCAGAGCTCGCAGATGTGGTGCTTGTTTTTTCTTTCTTTGCTTGTTCTTTGTTTGCCTAGCTCCTTGCTAGCTTTTTCCTAATGAATTCGTTGCTGTTCAAAAAAATAAAAATAAAAATAAAATAAAAAAATTACTGAGTATTTGATTTAGACTAAAAATGAGATAAATACAAATTGAATCTTTTGATTTACATGAATATCATAAATAATTCTAATAATTACCGTCAATTCAACGAATACCAATAATTAGGGTGAATTTCAATCAAACACAAGTCTTGTGTAATGACGAAAACATGAACTTTCATAAGAATCAAAACTAGAAGTTCCAGGATATCAATGAAACCCATAAATTATATATCAAGATTTTCGAACGAGCATGCGAATGCGAATGGGTTAAAGATTTGGCCCACAGACAATTCCCGAATTAGAAAAAGAAAAAAACAAAAAAAACAAACTTTAAAGCGTAAATAACATCTAAAATACGGCGTTGTTAGGCCCAAAAGTTCCGTAAACAACCTATGTTGGTTTACCAGCACTTTCTCTCTTGTCGCAAATTTCGATTTGACTGGTCGTGAGCCTGAAATGGAGTCATATAGTTGAAGTTATATTTAGTGAAACACGTTTACTCTATTTACATCTGCATCATTACCATACCGTTTTTGAAAGACATTATATCAAGGACACAAATTAGAATGAAGAAACATACTATGTGATTTGTCATTAATCAGCTTGTAATTCAGTTATTTGTAAAAACTAATAAATATCTTACTACTATATAAAGCATTTAGGCCTACCCCATTAGGCAAGTTTAAGGAGCTCCTTAAACTTGATTTTAAGGACCTTTCCACTTTTATTAGTTAGTTCTCTACCTTAAAAAAAATAAATCGCGGCTAATAAGATTCGAACCCAAGACCTCTCCTAACTTATCACTATGTGTTAACCACTTGCTATACATTACACTTTGGTAACACCACCCACACTTAATAACAAAAGTCTGTTACTCGAAAACCATTTTACCCAATAACATTAAATATACGACGCTGTAAATCATCAACTCTTACCAAAATCCACATTTCCGTTTAATTATTTATTTCTAGCAACAATTATTACCGTGTAAACGAACAACACTTGCTCGCCACGAAATATGGTTTCTGGATACCCGCCGCCGCATTGCGCGGGTACCCTGCTAGTGTTTTTAAAAGGTGTACGTGGGTTTGGAGTCAAGTCCATACACACACCAAGGCCCAAATCATAAATAAGTCCAAAACACCAATAAGGGTCAAAGAACAGAAAATCCCATAAAAAGGGAAAATAATTCCAGATTATTATGCACAATTAATCATTCCATATCTACCATACATCAATCCATAACCTACCTTTTGGTCAATAAAAATAAAAAATATATTAGACAACTGTAATAAGGTTTTCAAATACCATATTAGAGAACAATGTTAACCCACCCAAGACAACATGAAGTCAAGCACTAGAGGCGTGAACCACGGGCCGAACACACTTGGTATGCACTTCATACCCGCAATCAATGCATTGGTAAGCCCAACCCGAACCTTGCTCATCACAATCACAACAAATGAACGGGCCCCCACCATTCCCCTGTGACACCAACGTGAGTTCGTGCCGATGGCCCGAATGAAATTCCATGCTCGGGAGATTCTTAGCATCCTCGTCCATTTGCTTCTCCAATAGCTCAACCCGAGCCTCGGTAAACGGGTACGCTTCCTCTTCATACAAATTAATCAAACTTCTTCCATTCTTTGTAACCGTTTTTCCATCCGGGCCTATAATTACCAAACTAGGAATACCCCTAATATCAAAGTACTTGGTTAGGTCCTTATTGGTCGAGTCCCCGAAAGGGAGGGCTAGCCATGGCATTGCATTGAAAGAAGAGTCAAACTCTAGCTCGTTGTGATCACTCGACACATAGATGATTTCAAAGTCTTCTTGTTCTTCATGTTGAGCTACTTTTGCTTTTATCTTTTGGTAAATTGACATCAATTTGGGAGTGAATTTGTGACTTGGGAGGCACCATTGTGCCGAAAAGTAGAGCCCAACGGTTTTGCCAATCAAGGAAGAAAGGGATACCTACATAATGTTGTCACATATATGTAATGTAAGATATGACCCAGCAAAAAATATCTATAAATTTTGTTCCGACAAATTTATAACTATTGTTGATGTTATTACCAAACTCGTATACATATCTTTATGTTTATTTTTACTATATATAATGCATATATGGGACTTTCTCAAATGAGCAAATCTTAATTTTCAGTCACCACATTTGTTGTTCGGGCAAGATTATTGTTTATAAAAAAATGGGTATTTCATGAGACTCGAACCTTCGACCTTAATAGTATTATCACTGAGCTCTGACAACAAGGCAATTTTTGTTAAAGGCAAAATTTAGCACATCCAAGGCAATTTTTATTTATTTGACATTTATACCCTTAGGGTTAAAAAGGGGGTAAAAATTTTATAAGGGTATAAATGTCAAATAAATAAAATTTGTCTTGCTAAATCTTGCCTTTAACAAATTAATTTCCATAAAAATCTTGTTAAAATAAATATGCACTAACCTCTTTCGATGGCGAATGAGCCAAAACAAAATCTCTATCATGATTCGTAAGCAAATTTAACAAAGTTTGTCGCTCATGCTTATCCTTTTCGTGTTTCAACAATTCATCCAACCTCTCATTAGTAAACGGGTACGCTTCAACCCCATAACGATAAATCAACTCAACTCCATCCTGTAAAACACAAGTTTCATCATCGGGTTGTAAGATGATCAAACATGGAATCCCCTCAACGTCAAATTTCTTGTTCAACGCCTTTTTAGTTTCCAAATCAGAAAATGGAATTGCAAGCCATGGCATGTATGATTGGTAGTAGTTGTTGAATGCGTTTAAATCTTCGTCAGAAGAAACAAAGATGATCTCAAAGTTTGATCTTTTTTTCGCTTTGATTTGGTTGTATACTTCGATTAAGAGTTTGGTAAATCTTTGGCATTGTGGATACCAATTTGCTGAAAAGTAAATGCCAACGATTTTGTCTTCAAGATCCGAAATCTTGATCTGAAATGGCGATATTTAAGTTACAATCACACGCAAACAAAATATTTTTAGTACCCTAATATAGGCTAAAATATGTAAAAAAAAACACCATTAGCGCAAAACATACAATACTTATGAACAACATTTACAACATATATGAATAGCATTCTACTACATATATATATCACTAATGGGTATAAATGACTACCTATAGATCACAAGTTCGAAAATAATCATGATTGTTACGTCGCATATATTATGAGTATAACATGGGTACAACATGTATTAACTTTTGTCCAATATCACTTACAACACTTTAATACTAAATATTACCCCTACCATATATCTACAATTGTAAAGAGGGATTGGTCAAGCTTTGAGTGGGGGCATTTGTATTCAAGATCCTTATGCTATAACCAAGAAAATTTCTAGAAAATAACATGATGCACCATGTGTAAATTGGTATAAGGTGGAAATAATGCAAAGGCAGCCCCACTTCTGAACAGAGAATGGAGACTGAAAGTGAGAGGCACACCTTACATTTATGGAATTCTTTTTATGTTGCTTACAACTCATGATAATTTTTAGTTATGGTAGGTTGATGAAAGCCTTTACAAAGGTACTGTAATGCACTACTTGTTTGAGTTTAATGGGACATAAATAAGAAGAAATTAATATAATATTTGTTTCATAATCAATCTTACTACTTATATTAATATTGAGTTAATTGCAGGATTGATCCCTGTGGTTTGACTAAATTGCACGTTTGGTCACCGTGGGTCAATAAGTGCAGACGCAGTACTCATGGTTTGCATTTTTGTGTAGTTGTGGTCCCTCCGCCCTAACGTCGTTGTTAGACTGCCTTTGTAGTTGAGAGGCCTTATTGAACCACGGTAACTAAACATGTAATATGATCAAACTACATGGACCATTCTTATAATTAACTCATTCATATTTATTTGATAAATATAAGTGACCAAATCAAATGATAAGATTTAGAAAGAAAATTAGTAACACACATATCAATCATTTGTTATGTTTCTAATAAATTTAAGAAAATAACCTTTAGTAACATCGTTAACAAAAAAAACTAGCTATATTATATTACTATAGTTATTATCCCTTGATTTCCTAACAAAAAGTTTATGATCAATGATCATGTAAAGACATAGAATATGCTTGTTTTAGAATGATATATTGTTATGTTCACGGTTTTTGAGTGAAAATATTATAATTATGGTTAAATTAAATTAATTGGATGGTTAGTGGGGAATGAGTAGGGGTGAACATGGTACGGTACCACGTGTATTTTCCTTATACCGTGTACCGTACCAACTATAGTTGGTACGCTAATTTGACTACCGTTACCGTACCAAGTATACTTGGTACCAATTTATTTGGCTACCGACAATGTTGGTTGGTACAAATTGGTACCATATACCAAGATTGCAAACTAATATGAAACTATAAAAATACTAAAAATAGGATATGTTTTATAATATGATATTTTACCGTAATCTATCATTTAAAACAAATTAGCAAATTTTCCAAACTCGGAAACATGATAAATAAAACAATGATTTATTAATGTCATATAAAAATTATCTATGTTAAAGAATCAATTATATATATTGTATGATAGAGAGAGATTTTTAAAGATATAAATTACACCATAATTTATGTATGTATATATTGTAAGAATTAATTTATATATATGTATGTATATATATATATATATATATTGGTTGGTACGGTACTACCATGGTATTTAAATATTTGTACCATTACCGTACCATGAATACTCGATTTGTACGGTACCACCAACCAAACATGTTGGCTACCAACATAATGGCTACCAACTTTAATTGGTTCGGTTGGTAACATGTTGGTTGGTTTTGTTCGGTACAAATTTGACACCCCTAGGAATGAGTACCATATATTTTGAATAAATGAGGTTAATGATGTTTAAAATTTAAAAAAAAAATGGATAAAAAGATCATTTCACCATATTAAAGTATATAATTAGTGGGTGTAACTCTACTTTTTTTTCCAAATAAGATAAATGTATCACTAATTTTGAATGATAAAAAAAATTTATCACTTATTTTAAATCAGAGGAAGTATTAAAATTACTCCGTATAATATACTAATTTCTACTTTATAATCCATGCGCAATAATCCTGTTAGTCTCTACATGCCATCTATCTTTCTCCTGTTTTGATCTATTTTTCGATTTTCGATTTTAGGAAGGAAAAAAAAAGTTCCCGCGAAACATACAAAACTAGATCTAATAAAAAGCTTTTAACTTTTAAGTAACGCGCGGTTAATTAAAACTCAATCATTTTGGATTGATCGAGGTCTTCTTAATCGTCATGCACCAAAAATTCTAGAGAGAGAAAATGAAGGTACCTGAGCTCCGGCGGGAGCAAGAAGAAAGTCACGGCCGTGATCCGAGGTGAAGAGAGATGCATACCTGTGGCCGCAGTTGATCGTCTCCGGCGATGTTGTGTTGATTGACGACAGATGTTGCGTCATCTTTCTCTGTCTTAAATTAGTTTCTCACTCTAGAATATAACAAGGAGAATAATAACATAAAGGAAACCCGACATTGAGGTCCAAGGAGCTTTGGAGTTTATATTCTTGTGCGGCCGTACGGTATTATCATTCACACTCACACACAACAATCATACAAAAATACATATATATATATATATATATATATATATATATATATATATATATATATATATATATATATATATATATATATATATATATATATTTAATTAAACTTGATACTTGTATATATTTGTAACGTGTTTGATGATTGAGTAACGTTGATTATTTGAGAAAGTATGTTTATTGATCCAAATATTTGTCATTTGTTATAGTTGTATACAAAGTTATTTTATATAGTATTCTTAGTGGTTTGTTCAAGTTAGTCTATTAATATTTGTAATGATTTGAATTTTTTTGTGTAAAATAAATTATGAAACAAAATATGATAAATAAGGATAAATTATTTAAAGAATGTAGGAATTAGTTTCGTGTCATTTGGACATCGTATGAGAAAGTTATGGACGAAACAAGGTCAAAAAGGGCACTTTCAGTTAGTGCTAATTTGTTACTGTTGATTTGTTACTGCTGATTTGTTACTGCTGATCAGTTACTGCTGATTAGTTACTGCTGATTTTCGTCTGGAACACCTTAAATACGGGTTTTTGGCCATTAAGTGCCAAACTTGAAACCCTAACTCTCTCTAAGTTCTTATACATATTTTGAGTGGAAAAGGTCATCTGAAGCCGATTTTAGGGTCCGAATCAACTGATTTTGCTTCTATTGTCGAAGATTAAGGTAAATCTTCACTCCTTGATGTTTATTACTTTAGATCCATGGAAGTAAAAGTTTGGATCTCGAACCCTAGTTCTTGGGGTTTTCTTAAATGGTGAAATAAATGTTTTATACACTTAATAGATGATATTTTAACAAAGGAAACAAGTGTATGGTTAAGATTTGTAAGAATCATAAGATTTGGTTAAACCTAGGGTTTTGGAAATCATCCAAATTGGGGGAAAATGTTATTAAAGGGTTTCTAATAATAAATGAGTTATTATTAGTAGTATTTGTTGTTGAACAAGTTGTGATTGTCATATTAGGGTGTTTGGTGAAGTCTTGGAAGGTTGATCGATTGTGAAAGCAAAGAGATATATCGTGTGAAGATCACGGTTGGAGCATTTTATCCCTAAGGTGAGTACATGAGACTTTTAAACTGGGCACATAACAAATAGTTTTGAAAATGCTTATGATATTTTTATGGGTCTTTATTAAATAATGTTTTGATAAAGATAATGTCTGAAAGATAAGTAAGTGAGTATAATGTGATACTAGACTAGGTCTAGTATAATTGATGATTTTAAAGGTAAATATGACAAACAAAAGTAATTGGCAATGATTTTATAGCAATGAGTATCTATTAGTAAGATTTACTAATGAAAGTAAAGAACGAATACATATATGTGGAAATGAATATGATGTGACTACTAATAATTATGTATTATAGTCAACAAAGAGATAAAAGTAATATGATATCGATAAATGAGAAATGTATCTTATGAATATGTAAGTATGGATCTTCTAGGGTCATAGATGTAGAAGTAGATGTGAGTTGCTTATGATCGAGTCCATGGGACTATACAGGTACGTTCATACTATGTTGAACTAGTTATATATAGTTATTATTGGATAACTAACTTGTTTGATGATTTATGTGATAGCCGAAGGCTTGATTGAAATAACTGTTGAGTTATGGTAAGAATGAGATGATGTGATGATGCTGGGGACCCCCGGTCATGAGGTGTGGAATCAGGAGCAGTTGGGTGGATTCCCATCGACTCATCCACGTTAGTAGTCTTGCTAACTGGACGTATTCCGGCGAGTAAGGCAGATATCGGTAGATTGGGCGAATCCCTCTTGCCGGTATCTTGAAGCTTATTAATGGAGATGAATTTCGGTTAATAAGTTAATGTGAAGCTTACTAATGGCGATGGATTTCGGTTAGTAAGTTAATGTGAAGCTTACTAATGGCGATGGATTTCGGTTAGTAAGTTAATGTGATTCTATTACATATATGTTTATATATTAGGTATGTTGTGCTTCTACTAGTTCGTGGGGAGCCCGATAGTTAGATATGATTGCTAAGAGGGCAGGAATCGATAGGGTCACAATAAGGTTACTAGACAACATTGATATAGTATATATATATATATATATATATATGATTATATATATTTATGAACTGGTTGTTATAATTGGAGTCTAAAACCCATGTATCTCACGAGACTATTTTTTCTCACGTACTACGTTTGTTTTGTGCCTATGTACTCAGGTACATGTTTGAAGTGATAGAAGGTTGCCCTAGAAGTGGCCTAGAGATGTTTCGCTCGGGAGCTCATAGGTAGATCTCGTTTGCCTATGGTTTTGATATACTTGGTGACACCGTATTTTTGTATACTCTGATAAAGGTTTTAAAGTTTTTGTTAAATTGTATTTTGGACAATATGTCAAATATCGGGAAAAATGTATTTTAAATGATTTAAACGATGTTTTAAAAATACGGGTATTACAATATTATCTAGTCTAAAGGGACAATTATTAGCCCTTAGATTAAGAAAAACTCAATGGTCAAGATCAAGATCAAGATTCAAACCACCACGACCACTACAAATTACTCATGTGCTTCAACACATCAATACCCCACCCACCTCCGGCGGCCGGAGACGGCGGCAATGGGCGGCGGCCGGCGGCCGGAGGTGGTTGCCGACGGTGGTGACCGGTGGTGGTGGTCGTGATTGGAAGCGCATGTGTTTGAAACACATGTGTTTCACCTTTTGAAACACATCTGTTTTGAAAATAAAGGAGTGTATACGTACAGCTAAGCACATGTGTTTCATGACTTGAAACAAATGTGTTTCGTTACTAGAAGCACATGTGTTTCACTAATAACAGTTGTTTTGGAAATAAATGAGTGTATATGTACAGCCAAGCACATGTGTTTCAAGTAATGAAGCACATGTGTTCGTAAGCTAGAAGCACATGTCTAGCACATGTGCTTCACTAATAACATGTCTTTTGAAAATAAAGGAGTGTATATGTACAGCCAAACACATGTGTTTCAAGTAATGAAGCACATGTGTTTGTAAGCTAGAAGCACATGTGCTTCACTAATAACATGTATTTTGAAAATAAAGGAGTGCATATGTACAGTCAAACACATGTGTTTCAAGTAATGAAGCACATGTGTTTGTAAGCTAGAAGCACATGTGCTTCACTAATAACAGGTCTTTTGAAAATAAAGGAGTGTATATGTACAGCCAAGCACATGTGTTTCAAGTATTAAAGCACATGTGCTTCGTATGCTCTCATGTGTGTTTAGAAACTCATGTGTTTTAATGACTTGAAACACATGTGTTTCGTGACCTGAAGCACATGTGCTTCGAAGTGTTATGTCGTGTTTTAGTGGAGCACATGTGTTTCAATACATCAATACCACCACCACCCCCATTACCACCAGCACCTTCACTGTCAGCCACCACCGCCGCCGACGGCCGCCGACGGACGGCGTTGATCGGCGGTGGCGGACGGAGGCGGGCGGTGGCAGGAGGCGGCGGCCGGCGGTGACGGTAGGTGGGGGATTTGATCTTGACCATCTTGATGCAATAGTTAGGATTTGTCAATTGGACTATGCAAAACCTTTGAACTTTCTAGAATACAACTCAATATTCTTAATTTAATTAAATTAAATATGTATGTATAATAGTGTTATAAACTTATAATATTAGAAAGAGTTAGAAAAATATAAGTTATTATAGCCTAACACGTAGCAATAATATTCTCTCTCCATATTCTTCTTCCATAGTTTGACGGGTGTCATAGAAGTAGGGTGATTGTGGTCTAAGAACTGGACTAAAATAGATACAAGAGAAACTAAAATCATGAAATCATAAAATAATTATTCACGTCGTGATGACAAATGAAGTGTATGGCCCACAAAAGATGAAGAAAATTAGATATCAAATGGAAACAAATTAAGTTGTGGAACTTAGGTTTACATTTTCCTCGTTAGTTTCTGCATATTAATTTCATTTGTCTTATACAAAAGAAGGCCAAAATTTTGGTGGAAATTAGGATCAAAAGAGTGACATGAATAAACTCGAGTTATCCAAACAAACGACACGCATGTGCTACTATATATACGTTCTGTTTACCTGAGAGTACATTCGCACAAAGCGGACCTAATGTGTAACATGTGGTAGCCCGTATAACTTCTTAAAATTTCTGAATAATATTAAAAAACATACTTCTATTTTTTATTTTATGTGATACTCTTAAGAAAAAATTGTGTAACAAGTGATATCACTCGGTTTATTATTGGGTCCGCCAATTTTTTCTTCGGTCCATGATTGCATTTGCATACTTTCTCATCCGCGTACCTTCTTATCATGATTTTAAGTCGATAACAACTGTGTTTACTTTCTCATCCGCATCTGATATCCCTTGCAATCTTGCATGATCAATCATTTGCATACTTATTTTTTATAAAGGACACTTAAAATACATAGATTTATGTTGTTGTACTTTGCAAGATAATCGATCCCAATAAAAAGCTAAAGTAGGGTGTTCAATATTCGGTTTCAACCGAGTAAACCTAACTCCGAACCAAACTCAAATGAATATGGTTTTTTGTTAAAACCGAAACCGAAATCATAATTGATTTTCGGTTGGATTCGGTTTAAGAAAAAGGTAAACCAGAGAAACCAAATTCGAATAAATGAATATATTTTAAATAATTTAATTATCAACCGGTGGTAATTTCAAATTCTGTTTTCCTATATTTCTTTTGTACAAAACTATCGATTGTAAATTATAACCTTTTTTTCTATTCAAATTCCATTTACTGGACAAGTAGCAAAGAGTTTGAAGACTTGATTTATTATTTGTGTGAGTTTTTTCTCTTTGTTTTTGTTACATTTACTTAAAAGACATTAGTTGAAATGTTGAACAGTAACTTTCAATCGAGCCTATAGAATATTTGAGTGGTTGAACATGATACTCGTTTACTAAACATTTGTTACATGAGATTTTGTAATTTGTAAAATTTATTATGCATTTCTTTTCTTAGTTGATGAAAAGATGTACGTTTTAGTCGAGATAAAATCGGCGAAACTGAAAATTAAACTGAATTGTAATAAGGTCTTTGGTTCGGTTTAGAAACTATGATTTTTGGTTTGGTTTGATTATTGTTTGACTTGGTGAATTTTCAAAATTGAGAAAAACCAAAGCATCTGAAAACTAAACTATTGAATGCCCGTAAGTTAAAGTATGCAAATCATCTACCAATAAAAAATTTATGGTAATATTTTTTATTTACTTTATTATAAAATTGGATCTTCCTAGAAAGAAATTATGTGATTTTCTGACTTGAGAATATATTTGGTAATTGGTATCACTGAACGCTTTTTATCTTGATTAGTGACCTTGTCCTAAGGATCATGTCAATATGACTAATTTGTCCTATTCCAAAGTGTCGTGCTTTATCAGTAAGAGAAATATAATCTGGATTGACATATAGTGATATAGTTAAAGAAAAATTGTATTCATGTTACCTGGAAAATTATTAACATATAAATTCACTAATTTTGTTACTTCATTTTATTTTTTAATTTGAAAACTTGTATCTATCGATAGTTGCTAGACTCTAACCAATATGATTTGTCATACCTAAATTCTCCTCTACTACTCTACTAACACAACTCTTATAGTCAAATTTCCTCTTTTTTTTTGTCAACGACAGCATAGGTATACGACAATAATAACAAACTTTAAAGTTTTTTAAAAGACTATTATATTAAAAACCAGGAAAAAAAATCCAATGCGCAAAAGGGAGCCTAGTAGGAAAAAAAACCACCATATAAAATAAACAAAACAAATATTACATGATCGGATTCTGAAGCCACATAGGCTAGCACATTTTATCAATTTGTTACTGTTTCTCATCAAGAGGAGAGAAAGGCACTATACTACTATAGTGCTGTAAAAAGGGGTCTGTCTCTAACTTTCGCATCTTCCTTACCCCAAGTATTTACGGTTACACCAATTCTAAATTTAAAGTTAAAGTAAAACTAGTATGTACTAACAACTAATAAATCCTTAAAAGTAGTTATTAATTCATAGGGTTTGAGTATAGTATATTCATGTAATTGTATATGTACCTAAAGTTTTTTTTTTCCTTCAAAGATAGACAAACACCCAACATAAAGGGCAAAAGAAGTTGGTTTTTTATGATATCGGACCCGGATCTTGAAGAGGGATTGACACGTTGATGGTTGGAAAAAGCATAAGTAGATATTAGTACCTTTTTTTATGTTTGGTGAGCAAGGGGAAAGGGGATGCGTGTTGTTCCCAAACACTTCCACCCAAAAGTGTGGGCCTAACAACATACACATTTTACAAAATTCAACCAAACCTAATAGACACCTGTCTCGTTTCATTTATTTTTCCCAACTTTGCAACTAAATGAATAATCACCCTTTTCATGTTTTTCATTTATACATTTCTCCAAACACTTCATTTATTTACAAATATTTAAATAAATAATATATCATGCGCTAAGGTATTTGTTAGAAATAAATATATATAGATATAGAAGATTGGTTTTCAATTTTCGATTTCTTTGATCATATATGACTTACATTAGGTTTATTTGAATTTTAGGGATGTTTGGGATTGCTAAGCAATTTCAAAGGGTTTCATTAAACAATTCCAAACACAATTTCTGTCAACTTTTTTTTTTTTAATGACAAATCAGAATCTATTCTAATTACCACTTATGTTCATGACGGGACTTGAACCCACGATCTCAAGGATGGGGCAAACACACAAAAAAAAAAAAGACGAATTTATCTTGGTATTTTAAGGGATATTTTTGCAATATTACCATTGAAACATGATAACTTGAATCTAATTCGAGATTGTGGGAAAACAGATCTGATTATATGCTTTTACCATGATGAATCACATTACATTAATCCCACAAAAGTAAAAATCTCAAGAAAAACATGTGCATTATGAGAATTTAATTGGGACCAAAATGCATCAATGAAAACAGGGTATCTATGAGCAATATGCACCAAACTTAACTCATCGGAATGCACTAGCTAGTCTTGATTAAAATGACAATCAAGAATCAGGATCATAAATTAAGTAATATCCTTCTAACAATCATATATAGCAATACAATTCGTCAATAATAAATGATACATAGTCACAAATTTATCTAGCAAAAGAAAAGTAACAAAACGTAGCTAATAATAACCATCTCTCTGATCACAATGGGGTGATACAAGGCTCGGCACAAATATAGGGGCACTCGGGTCACTAAACTCAGAAAATTTTAATACATAATCATGGCACAAGGTCTTTCCATAGGGAATTTCCTCATCCAATCTTCTCAAATGGTATAAACCTACGAACCCTATCCGGCTAATCACCCCCAAGAACACTTCACATTGTACTCCTTCATTATCCATATTTTACGTTCTCGTGCACTATACCAAAAAACACATAGACATTCGTCCATTATCCCCAAACGCATATTCGCAATACCCATAAAAGTCCGATAAAAATCATCACCGGGTTGCGGGATTTCTTTAAATTCCTCTTCGGATAAACCGAAAGAAAGAATTACTTTCTTGTAATTATTTGCATCCATCATAAACCAATGAAGCGCCCCATTGCATAATGTACCAAGTACCAACTCTACCAATAAATCCATACTTGACTTCTCCAACTGATGTTTAAGAGAATTCTTTATTATGTTTTGTGTGTATTACATTGCAGGGAATAGCTAGTATTTATACATGATTTCATAGAGCTAAAGGAAGAAACAAATAAATACAATGGCTGTGATTGAGGAGGTATTGCTGTCACATGCTGGCCGAATATATACTTGCTAGAAATAAGAGATTGGTAAGACTTTCCTTGTTAACACTCCCCCTCAAGTTGAACGGTGGGATTCCCAAAATTCAACTTGCACAAGACTTCATTAAGAGCTTTCCCACTTACGGCTTTCGTTAGAATATCGGCAAGTTGGTCTTCGGACCAAACAAACTGAAGTGAAATAATTTTTGCTTCTAATTTTTCTTTAATGAAGTGTCGGTCCACTTCAACGTGTTTTGTTCGATCATGTTGTACTGGATTCTCTGAAATTTTAATGGCTGCTTCATTGTCGCTAAACACTTCACTGGGTTTCTTTGGAGCATACCCTATTTCTGCTAGGAGATGTCGAACCCATAGTATCTCGGTAATTCCTCTTGCAATTCCCCGAAACTCTGCTTCTGCACTTGATAGGGCCACAACCTTCTGTTTCTTGCTGCGCCATGTAACAAGGTTACCACCAACTAGGGTAAAGTATCCAGCGGTGGATCTTCTGTTGTTTTTATCCCCTGCCCAATCTGCATCAGTATATAGTTGTGTTTCTAGGTGACCGTTTGGTTTAAATATAATTCCGTGCCCTATTGTTCCTTTGAGGTATCTTAGAATTCTTAGTACTGCTTCCATGTGTGGTTGTTGCGGTTGGTGCATGAACTGACTTACAACTCCTACCGCATATGATATATCGGGACGAGTATGTGAGAGATATATGAGTTTTCCCACCATTCGTTGATATCTTGTTTTGTCAGCTAGCTTTGTGTTTTCTTCGTTCAAAAGTTTCTGGTTCATGATCATGGGTGTTTCTGCTGGCTTGCAATTTATCATACCAGTCTCTGCCAATAAATCAAGGACATATTTTTTTTGATTCATGAAGATTCCTTGCTTTGATCTAAGGACTTCAATTCCAAGGAAATATTTGAGATTTCCTAGGTCTTTCATTTCGAACTCGGAGAACAACTTCTTCTTTAATCTTGTTATTTCTTCTTCGTCATTGCCTGTAATAATCATATCGTCAACATAAATTATTAGACAAGTTATGAGTTTACCTCTTCGTTTAAGGAATAATGTGTGGTCTCCGTTGCTTTGTTTGTAACCGTTTTTCTTCATTGCTATAGTGAACCTTCCAAACCATGCTCTAGGAGACTGCTTTAATCCATAGAGAGATTTCTTGAGACGACACACTTCTTTTGATCTGAAGTTATTGGTGAATCCTTGTGGGGCTTCCATATACACTTCCTCTTGTAGTTCTCCATGTAAGAAAGCATTCTTTACGTCTAATTGGTATAGCGGCCATTTTTGATTTGCAGCTATTGAGCAAAGCACCCTGATTGTGTTTATTTTTGCTACTGGAGAGAAGGTTTCTGAGTAATCGATTCCGTATGTCTGTGTGTACCCTTTAGCTACCAATCTTGCTTTGTATCTTTCAATTGTACCGTCGGGCTTATATTTAATCGTAAAGACCCATCGACATCCAACCGTTCTTTTTCCCGTTGGTAAAGTACATTTTTCCCAAGTTTTGTTTTTTTCAAGGGCTCTCATTTCTTCTTCCATTGCATTCTTCCAATGTTTTGACTCCAAGGCTTGCTTTGTGTTTGTAGGGATTTCCTCGGAACATAGTGCCAAGGCAAAGGCTTTGGCTTGTTTGGATAGATCACCTTTGGCTATGTTAGCCATTGGGTATTTGCATCTTTTTGTTTCCTTTTCTGGTGAATATCTTTTTGGCGGAACACCTCGATTTGCTCTTGGAGGCAGAGTATAGCCTTCTGGTTCAGGTTCATCAGTTTGGGTGGTGTGATTTTCTCCCGATCCAGTACTGTGATTTTCTTGATCCGATACATCATCTGATTCATTGTTTGGTTCTGAATTCTCTTGATCGGCTACATCACCTGATTCCTGCACATTCTCAGTTTGCCCTGACGGGCTATTAGTTTCTACAGGGAGAGTATTACTTACCTCGGGTATCAGGTTGGGAGTCGATTCTTGGGTGGCACTGTCTTCAGTATCTGTTGGAGATTGAGGTTCTAATGTTTCCAACCAACTGAGGGTGTCATTCTCATTCTCCCCCTGACCACTGAGTTGGGAGGTGTAGTAATACTCGGTTTCAAGAAAATCACAGTTCATTGTTGTGAACATCCGTTTGGTTTTAGGATTATAGCACCGGTATCCTTTCTGATTTATCCCGTACCCAACAAAAACACATTTTTCCGCACATGGGTCCAGTTTAGACCTATTAGATTTGGGTATGTGTACAAAAACCGTACATCCAAAAATGCGTGGTTCTAACGTGAGGATGGGAGGAGGTTTAGTATACTCGGTAAGGACTTGTAGCGGGGTTTTAGAGTTTAAAATTTTGGTTGGAAGACGATTAATAAGATAAATGGCGGTAGCTAGGGCTTCGGGCCAAAAGGATTTTGGAACTTGAGACTCGATTAGAAGGGCCCGAGTAATTTCAAGAACAATGCGATTCTTTCGTTCGGCTACACCATTTTGTTCGGGGGTATGTGGACACGAGGTTTGGTGGACGATGCCTTTATTTTGAAAAAATAATTTCATATCTGAGTTCACAAACTCTCCTCCATTGTCAGATCTAAGGACTTGGATTTCTTTGTTAAATTGGGTTTTGATCATATTATAAAAAATAGTAAATTTTTCAAAAACTTCACTTTTGGTTTTTAACAAATAGACCCATGTCATACGAGTGCAATCATCGATAAACATAACAAAAAAACGAAAATTTTGTCCCCCCATAATTGGGGCCGGACCCCAAACATCGGAGTGGATTAAAGAGAAAGGTAAGTCAACCCTTGTATTATTTGGTTTGAATGTTTTTCGGTGACTTTTGGCGAACACACATGTCTCACAATGTGTTTTACAATTTAAAGGAAAAAGTTTTGGAAATAAAATATTTAAATAACTGATAGAGGGATGACCTAGTCTTCTATGCCATAACCAAGCTTCCCTTTCTACGGTTCCATGAGATAGCATTACACTCCCACTTTTAGCAACCTCATCCACGTAGTATAGCCCATTTCTCTCAGTGCCACGCCCAATTATCGCTCCCGTCCTGATATCCTGTAAAATACAAAACGTGGGATGCATGAGGACACAACAATTTAACTCTTTTGTGACGTGACTCACACTTAAGAGTTTATGGGACAAATCAGGAATATATAGACATTTTGATAATTTTAATTTTGGAGAGATTTCAATAATTCCGCCCGTTTTTACATGTAATCTCTCCCCGTTAGCCGTATGAATATGTGTTTTTGTTGGTTTATTTGTTGCCGTAAAATCCGACAAATCATAGGTCATAGTGTCGGTTGCCCCGCAATCAAATATCCAAGAGTGTTCCCGTATCTTACTGTTTTCGACAATATTGACCGACCCACCCTCATTTGGAATCCCTTCAACATTGTTGGAGTTTTTATTTAAAAAAGAATTGAACGTACAGCTTTTGTCATTTTCAAGGTTTATTTTGACATTTTGGAAAAAAAAGGGTTCATTAGGCTGCCCTTTTTGTTTTAAAATTTGACGGTCATCATTTTTTGAAATATGGTCATTTAAACTATTTGTTTGTTGAGGGGACCAATTTAAACCTTCTGTTTGTTGAGGGCTAATATTGAAAACGTTATTAAAGTTTGGGGATATAGGGTTGTTTAGACCTTTATCCCCGTTACCTGTTACGAAGAAATCTCCGTCATCTTCTTCCTTGATTTCGGCCGTCGCAGTCGTAACACCCCCAAATCCAGTACCGTTTTTTCGATCGATGCTATTTCCGGTGCCGTTTTTCCGCCCTTTTTCGGGTCCGAGATTTTTAGGGTTCTTTTTGTGTCCATCTGTCCACCAATCGGGATAGCCAATAATCTGAAAGCATTGTTCTTTTGTGTGCCTTGTCATACCGCATTTCTCACATACGAGGTGAGATTTATCTTCTTTGATTACTGGATTTCTCTTCCCTTGATGATACCCTCGGGTTGCAAGTCCTGCTCCGTCGATCTCAGTGGTGACTGTGACGAGTCCGGCAGCTATACCCTGAGTATCAGTGTTAGTTGCTCCCAGAATAATCTGGTGAGCGGCTTCCTTACGGACAGTGGCGTATGCAGCCTCTGTAGAGGGAAGAATCTCCAGTCGAAGAATTTCTCTTTTAATGGATTCGTATTTGCGGTCAAGGGCATTAAGAAATTGAAACAATTTTTGTTCTGACCTGATTTTGGAGTAAATTTGTATATCTTCTGAACACTTCATTGGATTAGGATCGATCCGATCGATCTCTCCCCAAACCCCTTGAAGTGTAATCCACAGTTCTTCAAGAGACGATTCGTTTTGCTTTATTTCATTCGCCTTGACGTGGAGATTAAAAGTCTGAAGTTTATCTTTCCCGCTGCTGTAAGTGACCACCAGAGCATCCCATAAGCTTTTCGCTGTAGGGTACTCGGTTAGGTTGCCTGCCAGCGTGGGTTCGATATTCTGAATTAGCCATGAGAAGACGATTAAGTCTTCTTGTTCCCACTGCTCAAACGTCTCGCTTTCTTGGCTCGGAGGGTTTGAGGTTAAGTGGGATAATAAGGCTTTTGATTTCCCGCCTATGGCAACTCGAATCATTCGAGTCCATAATGCGTAGTTTTGATTGTTTAATTTGAGATTGATTTGGAGATTGTCTGAAAGTTTGGGGTTTGGTGATTGAGATTGAATACTATTTCGAAGTAGGTTGGCTAGTTGGGTTGATAAGGCTGTTTCCGAGTTACCTTCCATGGCAGCTCGGTAGAACCTTGATCGGAATTTTTCAGAGGGAATCGGTAGATGATGAGACCTGCTCTGATACCATGATGTTTAAGAGAATTCTTTATTATGTTTTGTGTGTATTACATTGCAGGGAATAGCTAGTATTTATACATGATTTCATAGAGCTAAAGGAAGAAACAAATAAATACAATGGCTGTGATTGAGGAGGTATTGCTGTCACATGCTGGCCGAATATATACTTGCTAGAAATAAGAGATTGGTAAGACTTTCCTTGTTAACACCAACATCTTTCCAAACATTTGATTTCAACGATAAAACTTGAAAACATTTGGTGTTTTCGTCCTTTTTAAACCCTAATATAACCTTGTAATCATCTATGGATGAATCATACCCAAAACCCCAACATAATGACCCAAAGTCACGAATTTGTTTGTTCTTTTGAAGTTTTTTCGCCTCGTTAGTCAAAGGATTGGCGACTAAAACATGAGCATTTGTAGTAGACATGCATACAAGACCGTTGGAAGCACCAAGGAGATAATCATCGTGTTCGTTATCAGAACCCATAACACCACTTTGTAACCAAGCCATTATGATTCTTCGACTTGAATATATTATATTATTGACTTTGCGATCATTGATGTCGGAACTTATTGTGATTGAGATGAGTTTTAATAAAACGAGAACTGGAGATGAAAGAATGCCAAGACTTACACACGCGCTTGAACTGGATCAGTTCTTTCACATCGAACCCTATCAGTATCTTCTCAAGCAAATCGGGGACCAGCTCAGCAGCCATTGGAACCCTAGTACGGAGATTGACACAAATCGAGCTTCGATTGGTTCGGTGTTAAGTTATCATCTGCTTCAAAGTTCAAATTTCTAATCGCTATTAATGCCCATATATATACGAATTTTAACTAGGATAACCTTGAAAAATAAATAATGAATTTAAGGAAACAAAATATCAGCAGTGTTATAATCAATATATAAATGGCTAAAATAACGGTGGCATGCGTACTAATCGTCGCTAAGCTTTATCGTATTTAAAATAGTTGCTTTCACCCCGAACTTATCTAACTTATCAAGCCTAAAGTGTAGGGGAGGAAATAAAATAGCTAAATGGAAACAACTTGGAGATCATCCAAAACTAATTATAATGCGAACACATTTTTTTAATATTCAAAATATTGTATTATTATCGAAATTATACAACGTATTAACACCCAAAGGCTTAAAACATGAAAGTCTCCCAAACTCAGTTTTATATGCATATAATAAATCCGTTTACTCGAATAGTAAAACCATGTTTTAAAACCTAGGTTGACGGTTCGTAATCCCTTTTTAGTATGTATTCTCGTTTGAACTTCAATTTTGAAAGACGATTTGTTAAAATTGAAAACCGGATCAAATAATTTGGAAGATAATTCGACAAATTTGAAAAACCGAATCATGGGAAATCAGACAATTTTGAAGATTGGTTACACAACCGAATAATATAAAATTAGATGATTTGGAAAGTGATTAGTCGATTTGGAAGATAATTTCAGTTTAAAATACTTGATTTGGAAACCACAAGAAACCCATTTGGAAGGTGATTTCAGTATCAACGTGATTGGAAGGTTATAATTAGTTGACCTGATGGTTTAACAGTTAAACCCCGTGTCATATAATATTGAGTTAAACTATTAATGTTTTGAAATCATAATTCTGCATTATAATGAACCCTAGAATAAGAATTGTAAGAATATATGAAGGATTATCATCAGATACCATACGCTTATCACCATTGCATCACAGTCTTCAACCCTTGAAAGAAAAGAGAAGCTGGCAATTGCTATCGGTGGTGTACGCGGACAGAGATATAAAGTAACCGATACATAATACAAAAACTGAAGAAATTAAACAACTTTGATGAATCATGAATGCCTTAATTTATACCTTCCAGAGGAAGGTTTTCTATTTCCGTCAAAAAAGTGGCAAGGAAACTAAATCAATCAAAAATACAGACCGGATAACAATTGTAGAAAATAACAATGCTCACACGCCTATATTATTACCAAAAAAAAAAATCTAAAGATCTAATCCTTTTTCACCGCCCCTTCATTGGTAATATTAGTGATCAATACATCGAGGCTAGTTAGATCCAATCTGAGATTAAAAGCGTGAACTTCATAAAAATCCAATCCATCTTCAAGAGAGATCACATACTTAAGAAAGGGATCCAAGTGTTCCTTTATTACTAGCATGAATTCCTTGGCGGGTGGTTCAACGAGGATCATTTCCTCCATCCAAGCTTGGATGGCTATTGAGGTCTTACGCTTTGGAGGATTAGATTTCCTCTTAGTTGCTATGCCTCCTTCGACACGGGCGATCATCTTTTGTACAGACTCGGGGTCCGATGAAAACTTTAACATTGTTTTTGTGAAAATTGTGAATAGAATGATTTTTCATCGATTACAGTGAGTCGTTTATATTTTTTTTTGAACGGCTAGTTAGTAAGTTAGTGGTTCGAGCCTAGACAGTGACATCCACAAGGGGCAGTATGCCTTCCCTCGAACCTTCCACCTTTTTGTCCATGACAGGACTTGAACCCATGACCAATAGGTCATGGGCAACACCTTAAATCCACTTTGGATACCACTAGGCTACAAGCCTTGGGTGTGAGTCGTTTATATAGTGGGAGAAGGATCAACCGGATTGTTTTTGGCTGTTGGATTGGTGTTAATATCTACGGTGTTGATTGATTTTGGTTGAATCCGTGTGAAGTGAAATTGACCAATTGGGAGAGCTCTAATTTATATTGATTGAATCCGTGTGAAGTGAAATTGACCAATAGGAAAGCTCTAATTTATATTGATTGAATCCGTGTGAAGTGAAACTGACCAATTGGTCTTTTGGAGTTTATTCTCATTCACAATAAAAAACAATAAACTTAAGAGAAATACAATTGAACGCCTTATAAATGAAATTTTAAAATCACAATAATGAATTAAAATTTCAAAACAATAATGTATACGTATAAATTTTATTATTTTTAAAATATAAGTAAACAATAATGAATTAAAAAACAATAATAAGACTCGTATAAATTATGTAAAATTTAAAATCTTAATTAATAATACGTAAAATCATATTTTTTTAGTTTCATAACTTAACAGATTGTTTCAGTTTTTAAAAAAATGATAAAATAACTTAAAAGGTTTAAGTTTTTGAAATTGATAAAAGGAATTCCTTATAAATGAATTAAAGTTTTTTAAATAATTAGTTAAGAATTATACTTACAATTTTTACCACTTTTTAAGTCCTCACTTCATCCTAACCCTATTACCTTTAATAGTTCATTTATATGTTTATGTTTAACTAAAGTAGCACAAACGGTATTATTATTATTATAGTTATCAAGGCGTATATTTTCGACGAAGATGTCAAACATTAAAGTAGGAAAAGTTTCTCATATATCCTTACAAAACTCAAAAATTACTATATCCTTCCAAAACTTATAAATTATCTTTAAATGTTTCTAAACTTTTTAATTATCAATAAAAAAGAGTTTTAAAAGTTAGACGGATATGAAGGTAATTATAAAATTTAAAAGTATATAGAGATAATTTAAGAATTTGAGAAGAATTTATATACTATAAATAAGTTAATTTACATCTTTCTAAAACTTATAAATTAATTATATATCATTCTTAAATTTATAAATTATTTCTATATCATTTTAAACTTTTAAATTACCTTCATATATTTCTAAAACTCTAAAAGTCTTCTAAATGCCCAAATTGATAGTTAAAATGCGAAACTAAATTAAAAAATGCTCCACTAAGGTACAAAATAGGAATGTGAAATTAAATAAAGAAAAGCTCCACTTGAATCAAACCAGTCCACTACACCAACAATTGATATTTTTATTCGTAGCAATATTATACTCCGTATTTCGTAGCAACTCTTTCACTTACTTATTATTGACGGCGTAGATCAATTTTTTTATTATTATTAATGAACAGCACTATATTATTGTTTTAAATATGGCTAATGTATTATAGGGTAATGTGAAAATGGATACTCGTTTTATTTTAAATTTGAGATGATATTTGGGATGAATACAAATATCATAAATAAAAAAAATATTTGGATAGTGAATAACCCCGTTTTCAATTTGGATACTCCGTTTACATTCTTAGTGAACAGTGCCTCTACTATGAGAATTGTATTAATAGAGGAATAAGATGACAAGATGTAAAAGGGATATATATCGGGGTTTTTAGGGTAGCTTGGTCCTTAGGGTTGGGCCACAGGATTCATATCGTATTATCAATGTATTGGTCCACCACCATGATAGGGAGGTTTACAAGTAACAACGGCCGGATATATAATTGGATAAGGGAATATTTGTATCCACAATATAATAAATGTAATTACAGCTAATATTATTGAATGGCAAAAAAAAATTTACCACCACTATCCATGCCTTTTGATAAATGTATATATTACTAATGGGTCCAATTAGTGTTACTATAAAAAAAACTCGGGGCATACCTTGCACGATGTTTTTGAATTCATGGGTCTCAATCAGTCAGGTTGATCCCGGTTTTTCCTTTTATAAATCTACCCTGCAACATGCGCCTATAAGAAATTGGATGGTCAAGTTGACACTATCGGGTTGTCGCTTGACCCTATTTCAACTTTTTAAATGATGTTAGCATGTTTTTACCATCACAATATCACATTCTTTAAAACAAAAGTTGATGGTTTCAAGTGACGTACATGTCATTAAATGGTCTGTTAGTTCAATTGGTTTGTGTGTCATGTTAATATTTTTGAGGTCACTTGTTAAACAGGTCATTATGTTAAATATAGAAATAAACAATTAAGGAAAAGATTGGACGCCACCTCATTACAGCTCATGTCTCCAACGGCTAGGCTTGATTTCCGAAATCACCATTAAGACCTCTTCTTTATTCTTTTTCCTACTTTGTGTATAAATAGAGATATCCCTATACTGTTAAAAAATAATTATATAATACAAAATCAGTTCATAAAGTTATCATGGTATCAGAGCAGGTTGGCTCATCATCTACCGTTTTTTTCAATTAAGCTTTCTGTCAATTACTCCGAGCCGCCATGCCTACATCCGCAGACGGCAACTCGGAAAATCTGTCATTACAATAAGCCAATCTGTTAAACAACCTCAATCCGCAACACCCACAAATTCCCAAACTTTCCGACAATCTACAAATCAATCTCAAACTTAACAACAAGAATTAGAATCTACAAATCAATCTCAAACTTAACAACTGCATTTAGTCAATTATGGAGATTAGAACCCTTACAATCTGAAGAAAAAAAAAAACAAATGTGGCAAAGAGAAATGGAATACTTTGTTTCGGTTAGCGATCAAGTGGAATTTCTTTTAATGAAAATTTGTAGGAATCAAAAAGTGATAAAAGGAACAAGTAATATTAGAGTTAGTTGCCGCCCGGCTTGTGCCAAAATCAAAATGTTTTGGTTTTGAAAGAATATTATATTGTGCTACAATGGGTATTGATTTTTTCAGGCAAGTTGCAGCTGAAGAATCTCTTATTGATCCTGCCTCATGGAAAAAGGTTACAAATTTCTTCACCATAATTTCATCTGTTTATTATTCTATTAAAAAAGATTTTGATTAAGTTGAGTTTTTAAGTTGTGGCTAAAAATGTACAGGTTGAGAAAATTGTATTTGTGGTTTTCTTTTCGGGAGAAAGAGCCAAAAGTAAAATTCTGAAAATATGTGAAAGCATTTGGGGAAATCGTTACCCTTTTGCACAAGATTGCAAACAAGAACAAACTATAACTGAGATATGCATATGATCCCGTTGACTATTGTGATTCTTTCTTACTTGCAGGCTCAACTGCTCATATTGATTGTTGAAGGAAATGCTGAATTAATGTCATGGTGTATAAAGATTTTTAAAGAGAATGCTTGAAATATAATAATGTCGTATTTTGGTAATTTTCAAATTCATTATTCATGTGTAATTAATTTTGCATATTTTATCATGTAGCACTTATTATAAAATTTGATATAATCAACAATTTTTTTGTCGATGAAGCGAATCTATTGCAATTTAAAGTCGTGATTATTCACTGTTTCTTGCAGTTATTATTTATTATGTTAAAATATTATTAAAAGTTTTAGAGCCACCTGGGTTATAGGCTAGTTTAAAGTTCCATTATTACCATCGGTTTTCTTGACCAGCTTTTGAATCTTGTCAATGCATCCCTGACAGTGTAACGATACCTTCAACACCGTAGTCGTGACCGGAAACTGACTCGCCGGAAAATCACACATATTAAAATTCGGTCGCCAGAAAGTCGTAAGTTAGCAAAAGAGTTTGTAAAGTAAGTACTTTTTTGTTTTACTCTCGTCTTTCAAGGCGGTGGCAGTCGCCGGAGAGGCGTTGTGGTTTTTTATCACCGGAGATATTAATTCCACCTTCTTCTTTATTTTGTTCTCAATCTTCTGCCGGAGTTCGACCGGATCAACATTACCGATCACCATGATTTTTTTCAGCTCGTTGTCCCCCTTCTTCACCGACTCCACACCTAAATATACAAAACATTAAAATCGAAATTCAAAATTCAAAATGAAACGAAATTATGAATGAGTAAATGGATACTACCGTTGAGAGAACGAACAGCTTTAGCGATTTTCCCGGCGCAACCTTCGCAGTGCATGTCAACTATATTAAAAAACAATTGTGATAGATGCATTAAAAGTTGTGTGGTGTAAAAATTATCCCCTTTTTAATTTACGTGAGAATGTTTTGGGAGAAGTGGTTCTGAATCATGATGCGGGTTAGGGTGTAAATAAATTAAGTTAATTCGTGAGTTGTCAGACGACTTGAAAAATATTTAAAATTGTTAGGTACTACTTTGTTGTAAATAATAGTCTAGGGGGTAGTTTGTAACATTGTATATTAGTTTAGTTAGTCTTAGGATTAGTCTTAAGCTAATTAAGGGAATTAAGATAATGGTATATAAACCAAAGTGTAAACCTTAATTCCCTAACTTTTGCCATTAATCAAATCTGAATTTCATGCAATTGTTCTCCTCCTTCTCTCTAACTTTCTCTCTCTAAAACCCTTATTTTCTTCAAGTTTTGCATCCAAAACCTTCACCAAGAATCAAACAATGGATTGATTGTGTGTTCAAGTGATTACAATTGGTATCAAAGCACAAATTCATTCTGAATTCGATCCATATCCATTGCTTGCTGTCCAAATCAGAAGATCAAAAGGGTTTATCAAGTTTTTGAAGAAAAAGGGGTCAAAAATCAAAAAAACGGATTTGAGGTATTAATTCTTGTTCTTATGGATTAAATAGCTTCATTTTGTTAAGATATTAAGCTTAGAATCGAATTAGGATCGAAACCAATCCATTTTGATGAAGAAATTGTGATTTTTACAAAACACCATTAAAGTTTCAAAAACCTTCAAAATTCAAATTTTCCATTAGATCTATGTTGTTTTTGGTAAAGATTGTAGTAATGGATTGAAGGAAATAGGTTTTGGGTCATTTTGCAAAAAGAATCAAAGAATTTGGTTAAGAAACGAGCGTTTTAGGATCAAATTAGTGGTATTTCATAGCTGTTCAGAGCTGTTCTGCTCAAGAACGACGCAACTGTTCTCGGCCCGAGAACAGTAACAAGTTCGGCCCGAACTTAACCAAAATCTTCGGCTCGAACACTAGAAAATCTTCGGCCCGAACTTCACCCAAATCTTCGGCCCGAACACCAGTCAAATCTTCGGCCCGAACTTAACCCAAATCTTCGGCCCGAACACTAGAAAATCTTCGGCCCGAACACTCGTTAATCTTCGGCCCAAACATCTCAAAACCTTTGGCCCGAACTTCTTCAAAGTCTTCGGCCCGAACTATAGTCAATCTTCGGCCCGGAAATTACTCAATCTTCGGCCCGAACTATAGTCAATCTTCGGCCCAAACTCTTACAAGTCTTCGGCCCGAACTCTTTCTTCACACTTAAATTTTTTCCCTGCCGTTTTCTTAACCTTACCAATACGAAATGACTTCCAAGGACGCCTTGTCCATTGGATCAGACACAAAACCACCGGTTCTCTACCGAGGAGAATACGGACAATGGAAGAAATGGTTTCTCCATTTTATCATGAGTCAACATGCCGGTCCAGATATCCTTGACTCCCTTCAAACTGGACCCGCTAAGTTCTACCGTGCAGTGGTAGCAACTCCAAACGCTCAACCACCAGTACAAGGAGGTGTGATTGAAATTCCCCCGGCGGAATACACCCAAGAGCAGAAGGATAGGGCCAGGGCTGACGTGTACGCACACTCTTATATGCTACAGGGCCTCACGAATGAAATTTATAGCAGCCTTGATAGTTTCAGCACTGGTAAAGAGCTCTGGGATGAAATCCAAAAGCAAATGGAAGGTACTGACCTGGGTAACAAAGCTAAGATGGTATCCACCCTAAACACCTACGGTCAATTTAAAGCTACCCCGGGAGAAGAATTGGAGCAAACCTATCATAGATACTGCAACATGCTCAATGAACTCAGAAAGAACAATCTAAACAAAGGGAAACTTGAACTTAACATCAAATTTATTCAATCCCTACTACCGGAATGGGAGAGTTTTGGCAACAGTGTTATGCAGCACAAGGACTTAAGCCTCATAGACGTTCATGAATTATATGAGTACCTGCATCAAAATGAACCTATGGTGAAGGGAAACGCCAAATCTAGGCAAGACACTGCTGACACTCTTGCAATGTTGACCAAACAAAACCAGGCTCTCAACAAAGGTATCCATGAAGCAATGATTGCAGCACAATAAAAAGAAGTGGTAAAAGAAGAACCAGAGACTCTGATCCCAGCGGGGACAAATGATGAAATCGAGTCTGTTCGTCAGGCAATTGCCTTAATCTCAAGCTACAACAACAAATTAATACTACAACAAGCCTACGAACAACAACCTCAGATCTTCATCGAACTTCAAATACAACTCTTCCCAAAACCCAAACAACAAATCTTCATCTTCCTCTACTGAGCCACCGAAAAAGTGCTACAACTGCGGGATGACCGGGCACTTCACCAAAGAATGCAAGAAGCCAAAGGTTAAGGATTCAGAGTACTTTAAAAAGAAAAATGCTGATGGCGAAGCAAGTTGAAAGTGGCAAAGTCCTTCTGGCTGAGGACCTACAGTGGTTAGAGGATTCAGATGATCAAGAGGAAGAGGAATGCACTGCCAGCCTGGCTCTTATGGCGAGATCAAACGAATTAAGAGCTGAACTGGGCATCCCTGAGAACGATGAAAATGAGGTACACTCTTCTTCATTTGACTCTTTACTATCTGTTTCAGACACTGATTCAGACACTGATTCAGACACTGATGAATCAGAGAATTCCTTGTTTAATGAGAAACTTTTTCTTAAAATTGATGAAAAATCGCATTTGACAAAACAACTTGCTGACTTGAAATCTGAAAAAGCACAAATTTTATATGATTTGAGTGAGTTAAGTCAATGTTCTCTTCAAATAACACAAGTAAACAAGGAGTTACAAAATCAGTTGTCTGCATCAAAATCTGCTTATCAACTTCAAATTTCTGAAGTACAAGATAATCTACAAAAACAAGTAAACACAACCAACGAATCAAATGCACAAATCTCAAACTTAAAAGCAGAAAATGTAACCTTTCGTCGCCAACTTGAAACTCTTGTTCCTCAAGTCAATCAAAATAACCTCTCGAATTAAAAAACACAAGAGTTACAACAACAGTTGTCATCATTTCATGCTGCTCACACCAGTGAGGTCAATCGACTAAATCAAATTATTAATGCAAAAAACCTTGAAATTTCAAATCTGATAACCATGAAAACGGTGTCAAGTGATAAAGACGACTCCAAGCAGCTGATCAACGACTTGGCTAATCAATTACATCGAGAGCAAACATGGATGAAGTCTGCAGACATAAAGATGAAAGACTACCAAGATCAGTTGAAAACGGCTGACAACGAAATTCAAAAATTAAATGAACAAATCAAAAACATAACAAACAGTTTTAAAAAGGAAATCGATGAACAATCAGCAACTATACATAATCTCACAGTTAGAAAAGAAAATGCTGAAGAACATATCTCTAAACTGGAGCAGACAATTGTCAAAGCCGGTCATACAGAACAAACGATCAAATTTAATAAGCCAAAAGAATTCAGATCTTTCAAGTCAAAAGCGGGTCTCGGAGCAGAAAACATTGGTCATCTGGAAAAAGCTGTTGATGTTCTTCCTACACTATACAACTATGACTACATGAACTTGGGTATCTGGCAAAGATTCCTTCACATGCTGGATGAAGAAGCAGAAATTGAAAAGTTCAATAGAGAAAAGGAAGAAAATGTTCAAACTAGCTTCAATTATGATGCTTTAAACTCAACATATGAAAAGAAGAAGGCGAAATTTGAACACAATGAATATTTTCCAATCATTACACCAGCAGAATTTTTCATCCCAGACAACGAAGTTTTAAAACAAGTCCAAGAACCAAAGCTCTATGTTCCACCATTGATTTTAGAAAAGAAAATTTGTCCAACTAGAATCTGAAATTGATGAAACCCAAAAGGCTTTTGATCTAGAAAAAGAAACCTTCAAAAGAAAATATATAATTTAGAGGACATCATTTTAGAATTAAAACCTAAAACTCACAAAAATGTTTCTCAAAATTCTAAATCCTCTTTATTAGGACCGGCACCTACTAATCCAGTTCCAATCATCTTGAAGAGAAGCTATAATCCACCCGTTTTGAATCTTGCAGATCGAAGATTAGCGTCCCAGAGGAAGAGGTCCGTGGAGCAAGCTGAAGTCAAAAGAGCCTCGCAGTCAAAGAAGTCTATTCAGACTGGATCCAGTATGCTTAAGAAGCACAGTCTTCTTAAGAAGTCTAGTCCATTTATGTCTGTAGTTTCATCTTTTTATGTTAAAAATAAATGTAATGACTCTAGACAGTTTATTTCTCCGAAAGAAGCGTATGGCATTGTTTATGATTCTGCAATTTATCGTCCAGTTAATCACTCTGTTAATGGTATAAATTTAATTGCTAAAACTGATAAAAATGGCAAAAAGATTTATTTTGATAAAAAGACTGATAAACCAATTTCTCAGTACGATGAACGTTACTTTGTTAAAATAAATACTCCGTGTGGTAAAAGACATGATGTTCTTGGTAAACGTCGTGAAATCAATCAGTCTTGCACAACTTGCTATCCAGATCCATGCAAATCAATAAACTCTCGACCAGTAAAATCTACCGTCACACGTCCATTCAAACCAACATCTGAGAAATCTTCATCTCGTCGTCCCCTCATGTATCGGGAAGTTTCTAAACAAACATCGTCAAATCCGAAGTCTTCAACAAAAGCTCACAATATAACTTCAAAAAAACCAAAGAAACCGTCTAAAAACCCACAAACTTCTGTTTCTCACCCTTCTTCTAGTCGCACATCTCCTCAAGGAAACTCTGCACAAAAGCCAAAACAGTCAAATTCCACAAAAAGCGACAAACCACCCACCAAAACGTCTAATCATGTGAAATATTATTGGATTAAAAAATGAAAAATCTCATTGGATCATTCAATCCTCTGAAACAACTTTCAAATGGGTCATCAAAACTGAACTGCCTCCCAGCAGTTCCCAAAACCTCTAAATTGATCATATCATAAAATCTGCATAAAACATATGTCACTAATCGTTGTGGACCCATACATCATTGGGCACCTAAAATGTTTTATTTGTTTTATGTAGAATATATGGTACCTTGACTCGGGTTGTTCGAGGCACATGACGGGAAACAAAAATCTCCTGACAAACTTTCGAGAAAGATACTTAGGAACAGTCAAATTTGGGAATGATCATTTAGCAGCCATCTTAGGACTCGGTGACATCATTCGACCAAACCTCATTATCAGAAATGTTGCTTTTGTTGAAGATCTCTCACATAATCTCTTCAGCATCGGCAAGTTCTGTGACAAAACTCTGGAAGTTAATTTTCGCACAAAAAAGTGTGTTATTCGTACTTATGATGGTGAAGAACTTCTTACCGGAACAAGGGATACAAACTTATTCACCATAGATCTCAATGATGTTGTTCCAATTGAGGAAGTATGTCTCGTGTCAAAAGCTACTTCCAATGAGTCATGGTTATGGCATCGTCGTCTGTCGCATCTTAACTTCAACACAATGAACAAACTGGTAAAAGGAGGCCATGTATCTGGATTACCTGATGTTGCGTTTGACAAAGATCACAAATGTTCATCATGTGAATTGGGTAAAATGACCAAAAAGTCTCACAAACCTAAACCGGCACCAAGTACTTCCAAACCCCTTGAATTTCTACATATGGACTTATGTGGTCCAATGAGCGTTCAAAGTCTTGCTGGTAAACGTTATGTTCTGGTTATTGTTGATGACTATTCAAGATACATATGGGTTCATTTCCTTCGCTCAAAGGATGAGGCCGCAGAGATCATCATTTCTTTTATCAAGAAAACACAAGTGAACCTGGAATTAAATGTTCAAACAATCCGTACCGACAATGGTACTGAATTTAAAAATCGGGTTCTTGACTCTTATCTTGAATCAGCAGGCATCACTCATCAGTTTTCCGCTGCACGAACTCCCCAACAGAACGGTGTTGTGGAAAGACGAAACCGTACGTTAGTGGAAGCTGCTCGTACAATGCTCTCATTTTCAAAACTTCCATTGTCGTTATGGGCTGAAGCTATCAGCACTGCATGTTTTACTCAAAACCGTTCCATCATCAACAAAACATACAACAAAACTCCATATGAGCTTATCACAATCGAATACCAAATGTAAACTTCTTCCACATCTTTGGTAGTCGATGCTTCATCCTAAATGATAAAGACAAACTCAACAAGTTTGAAGAGAAAGCTAATGAAGGAGTCTTTATTGGATATTCAAAGGAATCAGCTTCATTCAGAGTCTACAACCGATCCACCAAGATGGTCAGAGAAAGTGTCAATGTATCATTCGATGAAACCTTTCCACTTGATTCATTGACAACCGGGTATTGAAAGACCTCTACCTACAACATCCTCTGATCATTCAACATCACTGAATGATCTTGAAATCTTATTTGAACATTTCTATGATGAATATCACAATTCGAAACTATGATAAATGATAAATGTTAGGCCAGCGGTTCCAATGATATATGTTCAACAATTTTTCCGTAACCTTACGCTGGTGACATCAACCAACCCACACCAATTCGAAACTATGATTGATGAACAACCGGTGCAATTCACAAAAGATGATCTATATGACATCTTCAGGCTACCCCGTGGCGATTCCAGATCACCACTCACAACACATGAACCTCAGCTATCATTCCAGGAAGTGTATGAAGGAATCCACGCTCTTGGTCTTGACCTTCCTCGGGCTACAATCAACCTCAGAGAATTAAAAAAGAAACATATGGCAAGGAGCTGGTCCCACGTCTTCACGATTTTCAACCGATGTCTGACAGGAAAGTCATCTGGACATGACAGGGCCTCTATAAATGTTCACCACGCCTATCATGCCCTCTGCTATAACATGCATTATGACTATGCTGCCTATCTGTGGGAAGAATTCAGGCTCGCCAAAGAAAAGGAACCAAAATATCTGATCTACCCGCGGTTCGGTCCATCTTAATCGAACACTTCATGCAGCGATACCCAAACATTCACATCAGAGATGCTGCAAATCAATTCAAACCAGCTAGTGTTGCTTTCCTTCGAAGAGATAGTGGCACCATTGCAGTTGACGCAGCACCGGTCCCTCTCCCACTACCTAAACTTGCTAATGTAAATCTTGATATAATCAGACAATACCGGGACGAGCACTATCCCGAATGGAGACCAGAGGCTCAATAACCACAACCCGACCTTCAAACAACTCCACAACCACAACAAGTCCAACCAGCTGCACAACCTCAACAACCAGCAGCTCCTCAACAACCTCCGCGACAACCGGCTACCCGAGCTGCTCCACGACAACTACCGGCCTCTCAACGACCAAAACGAATTCGCCTTAGAAACGCAGGTGCGTCTGGAAGTTGCTCAGCTGTGCCTGCACCCACTCAACCCATCATACCTCCACCCACTCAACCCATCATATCTCCACCCACTCAACCCATCATACCACCACCCACTCAACAAATTGTACCTCAACCAACCCAATCCATTCCAACACCACCTACTCGAACCATTCAACCCTCCTCATCTTCCTCGTCATCATATTCTGATGCCACCGTGTCTGATCGACCTAATTCACCACCAGGTCCACCTTCCCCACCACCAAAAGACTTCCCAGATCCCTTTGACGACCCTTTCTTCCACGATCTACCATCCCCTCCAATACATCAATCTCCTTTCCCGTCCACAATAACTGCACCCTCCACTCTACCACAAACCACATCTACCATCCCAACTACCACCACAACCATACCACCACTCACATCTACAATCCCAACTACCACCACAACAATACCACCACTCACATCCACCATTCCCACAACAACTACTCTACCACCAATCACATCAACCCTCCCCGCAACAACAACTACCGTACTACCAATCACAACCACCATCTCGTCAACAACAACTACCACACCATCCACCATACCAACCAATCCACCACTCACAACTACCATCCCCCCAACCACCGTCTTCATTCCTCATACCATCTCCATCACCAACGGTAGAGCCTCGAGGGTCACTGTAACTCCACCATCAACAATTGAAATCACCCTCCCTCAACAAACTTCTGCATCAGAGGCTACCACAACCACCACCTCACAAATACACACTCTAGATCTACAAATCATACCTCACATCACCACAGCCTTACAAACAGTGAATACACGACTGGCGAATCTTGAGAGTAGACTGGAAAACATTCCTCCTCCTCCTCCTCCGGCTCTAGGCAAATGAAGTTCGGAATGGCTTCTGGCGTCATCTCGACAATTTACCCTGGAAGAACTTAAGGAGATGCTTGCCCTTCGCACACGAGAGTTTCTTGAGTCATGCTCTCAAGATCCTCTATTTCAATGGAGGCCGGAGGACCCTGAAGATGATCCATAAGGAGGAGGGAAAAGAAGAAGACTGGAACAGGGTGGATCCAGTTCCCAATATACAGCTGGAGGAAGCCAAACACAACAACAACCCAGTTCCTCTCAACAAAGACAAAGTGGAGGCCCACGGGACTACGATTACATCAATGACTGGGCGGTTGTTGAGTTTGATTATGATCAGGTGTTGAACGTTGAACCACTCAACCAGTGGCGCGTAGATGAAAGTGAAGACATCTTGCCACAAAACAAACGTAAGCCAAGTGAGATGACTGACGAAGAAAAACTCGAATCTATGAGTCATATCCAATCTATCAATTTTGAGGTTGAGCATCATCGAAAAGACAACGTTCAACGAGTTCTAAGAAAAGAGGCGGACACAGTTATCGATCTATAGAGCGACTCGGAAGAACATAAAATTGTGAAGGAAGCTTTTACCGAATCACTTCAAACTGCCAACTCTCCTCCAGACGACGACTCTGACAGCGACAAACCAAGGGAGGAGGAACCATTTGATATAAAAAGATTCCCTTTCACCCGAGAAAACTATCAAAGATACTTCCACAATTACGCTCAACTGGTTGCCGCCAGAACACCAGCACCGGAACCACCAACTGTCTCTCCAAAACACGATGTGCCGGTCTTATCATATAGCGAGAAGAGAGCGGCGGATAGAGCTAACAAACGTCGTCTAAAGATCTCCAAAAAGTGCCTATTCCAACAAGTTAAGATGCCATTTGTTGAAGATCGCTTCTCAGCTATTTTCCAGGAGACAGAACTGCCTGTCAATTATCCAGATTTGTACAAAGAAGTGATTCTGCCACTGAGAGAAAAGAAAATGTATTTCCTCACAATGCATTACCTTAGGGGCAAAACAAATCGATACAACAAGTCTCCAATAACACAGCTCCTGGAGATAACGACCGACCATTTCTCAGGTTACTACTGGTACACCATCTTCCATATTCGCAGAGCAGACGATCCGCTGTACACGATTACTGAAGGAGACTTCTATATCCTCGAACCTCGAGATATAGAATGTCTATACAACAAAGTACGCTTACTACCAGACACCCCTCATGCAATTCAAAATCATGCGAGAAATTTCGCTAAGGCTGCTCTGAAGCGCTTCATGCTCGTTAAATCTCTTGCTGCTCGAATGGAAGATGTACAGATGGCTGTTGAGAGTGGCACAGCAAAGGTTCACTTGGCTGCTCCTTACAGATCACTTCCCTCTGAAATTCAAACTCGGAGAACAGTTGTTCTAGGTGAACCCAACTTGGGAATGACTTACATGAACTTCTTCAATGAAAAAGTTTTCTTCCGGGTGTCAGACATTGCCAAGTTCTGTGACGGCACTTTACAACTCCTGAAGAAAAAATTGGAGAAAAAGGGGAGGCACTTGAACAGACATCCCAACGACCCAGAGAACACCTCTCTTCGAAGCAACATTGACACACTAATCACTGCTATCAAGGAAAGATTAAACTGGCGAATAGTGATTAGACATTTTGAGGTTCATCTGGGTGTACGAGACAGAAGCAAAACGCCCACCTACACAACTGAAGTTAGTAATCCGCCACTAAAATTTGGTCAATATCATGGGCTCAGATGGTCGGACGAATCAGTTGGTCTCCGTCCAACATACGAGAGACGTGGTCGGCGTTGACTTTCAAATGTTAGGATGCACATCACTTGTTCCAATGTATGGCTTCTGATCAAAACAGATTCAGAACCCGCTCATCCAAAGAATGCACGATTCTCAAGCAAACTTAACCGCCAATACTCTTCTACAACCCTCCGACGATGTTTAAGGTACATTTTCAAACTTCAAAACTTTTTCATATCTTTGTTTTGTCGAGGGGGAGAAATATTAATTCTAGGGGGAGAATTAGTATTTCTAGGGGGAGAAAATTTATAAATTCAAAACAAAAATACCCAAATTAATCGATAAATCTTTCAAAATACCGTACCTTCTCATGGTTTGCCAGAACCGGCCTTACCTTCCCAGGGAAATATTTTTCAGCCTTTGGTAAATGTGAGGGTATAAGTCTAGGGTATAGTTATAGGTGAGTGCAAGGTGATGTGAAAACATGATAATTTTAAGAAAACACACCTTTGAGTGCATCCAAACCGATAATAAACCGGGCAACCACACAAAAAGGTGACCATTCATGCGTTGAATGTTTCACTAGACTTTACAGGCCCAGTAAAGGAAATGCACGCCACCACCATCCACTCAAATTCCTCTCAACAGGAATTTGTTTCATTTCTTAAGGGGACGTAGCACATAATCTACTGACTACTCATTCGGAGTATGTCGGTATTGAAACATATTAACCTCCTGCCATGGGTTAAGTCTCTTTGTATGCACAGTGTGTCTAGTTCTCACCCTCAAGAACCTTCCAATATAGGACACTTGCACTACAAATATGGATATCCGTGAATCCATCAGAACACTCGTAGTGGCATCACAATCTGATGTTTCACGAGGATCGAGTGGAAATCCTGCTAGAGCTAAAATCAAGCCAACTCGCAGGTCACACATTTGGATCAACGGTTGTGCAAACGACTACTGATTCATACGGTGTGCTAATGGATACTCTATGTGAGTCCGGAGTTACCTAAAAAGATTAAGTTGCTATGCCTCAACATCAATAATCAACCAGGCAACAACTTTTACCGGAAACACATCAGATTCCGATAAAAAATCCATGTGAACCATTCTTATAAAGTAACATATTAAATGCTGATTAGATTTCACATGAGCGTTATAATTCACCCTCAAATAACTCCTATGATCTGCTATAGCCGGCATTATCTTCCCCAGGAGCCACCAACAATATAGGACATACTGTGAGGGTCCATAGGTCTAGGTGAGCAGAATCAAGTATCACGAGATCTTGATTGGGGTGCGAAGAGGTAAAATTTGAGAGGGGTTATGAAGTATGGGGTGCAAATCAGCTTATCACATGGTAAAAACAAAACGAGGGTGTGGTTGAAAATGAAAAAGTGAGCTTGAGTGAGGAGTGTGTGTGAAAGGGTTAAAGAAAACGGAAAACCCTCCCTAACCCAACAAAAATCCGGGTAACCACATCTATATCAGACTGCATGAGTTGCTTTCTGATAAAGTCATTATGGACTCAGTGATGCAATGCACAACCCTCCTAGCCACTCAAGTACAAAAAGTACTTGTTTCAAAAATCACAGAGATAACCACATCTCCTATCGACATCTCATTTGGAGATTGTTGATATTGAAAAAGAGGACCCACCTCCAGTCCTCGCCTTCATTTGTCCACGTATAGAGTCTAGAACCGAATTAAATTTCTCTAGGACACAGGCATTCTACCAAGCATATCTTAGTGATATTGCCGGAACATTCATAGTGATTCCAATAAAAAATATTGGTATTCCACGATGATTGAATGGAAATCCTACCAGTGCTAACATCAATGCCAACACTGAACGTAGGTCACACAGTTTCTGTAACTGTTGTGCTAACGGGCAATCTATGTGATCCCGGGGTACCCTGATACCTTCTTGTGCGAAGATCAGACGACTGTACTCCATTCTAATCAACAACAGTCACTATGTCTGATAAATGGATTCTATGACCGTACTCCAACATCATCAACAACGGTCAGAAAATCCAAATCAAATCGATATACCGCACTTTTACGACTGCAACAAACATCAGGAACCAAGGATCAACAGCAAATCGACAACGCCACAACTTCAAGAAAGGACTTCCGCTGCCAACCGCTCTATCTATGGGTCCACATTCCGTTGATTTGCCTGAAGTCTTCTGAAATACTTTATATTGGTTGAAAAGCCAATTAAAAGTATGTCTATCACCGATTATCAAAAGCTGATGCTGATTTCTCAAATAGAACTGCACAACGGTTTAACTCTCAGCTCCAGCTTTACAAACAAGGAAGACTTCAAAGATATGCAACCTAGACTATTGTTACAAAGGGGGAGATTGTTAGGTACTATTTTGTTGTAAATAATAGTCTAGGGGGTAGTTTGTAACATTGTATATTAGTTTAGTTAGTCTTAGGATTAGTCTTAAGTTAATTAAGGGAATTAAGGTAATGGTATATAAACCAAAGTGTAAACCTTAATTCCCTAACTTTTGCCATTAATCAAATCCGAATTTCATGCAATTGTTCTCCTCCTTCTCTCTAACTTTCTCTCTCTAAAACCCTTATTTTATTCAAGTTTTGCATCCAAAACCTTCACCAAGAATCAAACAATGGATTGATTGTGTGTTCATGTGATTACAAAAATCAATTCAATTTAAGTTGAGTAGAGCTCGAGCTACTCGAGTAGATTTTTGAGTCGAGCTTAAGTATGAAAATATCTAGTTCGTAAGGCTCGTGAAGCAAATCGAGCTTATATTATTTTATATTCTCATCTTTTATTTTACCTAACTTCTACGATTTTAACAAACTAGTTTATAAATAAAATATTTATTTTAAGAAAATATGGCAGAAAGTGGACACGCACAAGTTCGTATTTTCAGAGTTATATTAGTGTCTGGCAGGTAGGGGTGTCAAAAGGGCCAACCCGACCCGACTTGAAGCCGAACCCGATTATTCTAGTCGGGTATACTCGGGTCTCATATTGATATCGGGTTTTATTAACCCCACCCGACAAACCCAACATCGTTATCGGGTCGGGTATCGGGTTAGGATAGCTTACCTTTATCGGGTTTCGGGTTGACCCAATCAAACCGATTGAAATTTAAATTTCTTTTTTCTTTTATATTTTTACATCCTTGTTTCTTTTTTAACATAACCCAATAATTAAAGAAAATAGGAGAAACTATATTATGCAGCATAAATTTATTAAAGTTTTAGATTTTATCTTCTGTTCTGTGTCACATACATAAACCTTCTGTCCCTATTAAATCTTTATACAAAAAAATTAAAGTTTTGTAGATCAAGTTCTACAATTTATTGATTTAGTGAACCTAGAAATTTCTAAGGCTTGATGGTTAATTAATCTTTACCGTTCAATCATTAACCATTATTTACGTTTTAGCGTATTACAAGTTATAATACTTCTTTCCTAACTTAGATGTAACCCGACTAACCCGATCGTGTCAACCCGACCACGACCAACCCGATTCTTTATCAGGACGGGTTTTGAGTTAGTATTTTTTTAACTCAAACCTGACGGGCTCGGTCTGATAAGAGCTATAAGCCGACCTAACAACTCGAATGACACCCTTAGTGGCAGGTTACACGGATGCATATTGATTAGTTAAAAGCTATTTTCTCTATTCAAGACACATGAGACATCATTACAAAACTTTCATCAAGAAGAACACAACCTAATAAAAGCTTAATTACATAAACCACATTTTTGTAAATTAGACAGGATAGTTTCAGGGCTGAGTATTTAGGCCGAAAAAACCATATTTTGGTATCTATTTGTGTCTAAGTATGACCAAAGCCCACTTTTTCACTAAAAGAATTCTAATATTTCATAACTTGTTTTATTTATTGGATAACTTTTTTACATATCGGTTATTCATTTTCCATTATCATTCTCCTGTGTCAATTTTGGAAATTAGACATGATAGTTGCAAGGCTGAGTATTTAGGTCGAAAAAACGAAATCAAAAACCAACTGAAATTGAAAATATGTAATCTGTTTGATTTTGAAAATTCATAATTATCGGTGTTGGTTCTATCCGGTTTGGTTTAGTATACAGATAGGGATGAACATTTGAGATAACAAAACTAAATTAAAATCAAAATGAATCTAAATAAATTAATTAAAACTGAAAACATATACTTAGTTCAGTTTTTAATTTTAAAAATTCTACTAATTTTTATTTTTAGTCTATTATTTTAATTCGATTTGGTTCGGTTCATGAAGCTTACCATTAAATAGTTTATATGATATGATTATCTATAACAAAAAAAAAACTTTTTATTCATAAATTTTATATTATAATAATTAAATTCAAATTCAAATGGAAATTTGTCACCGATGGAAACTGGAAAATATCGGTTTAGAACTTTAGATACGTAGGCTTGATATGAAGTACTAACTAACATAAGACACGTGTAATCTATCTCTCCAAACACCTACTATAAAATATCGTAAACCTCGATTTCTCGATTCCTCTCAAACCCTCGTATATCTGAGGCGTCGTCTTTCTTTTTCTCTCTTCATACCGACTCCATCTATCAAATCGGCCAGTGATTCTTTTTCACAAATTCCTTCATTCTCAATCAATAAAGCGCTAGATCTTTCAATTTCCAATCTCAAGGTACCGATCTGATTATAAATTTCAGGCTTCTAGGGTTTGTGTTTAATTTAATCTGAAAAATCGATTCCGATGTGATTTCGATCTTGTTTATTTTGGATTTCAGATGGTGTCAGATGCGAGCAAAAAGAAGGGGCTCCAGAAGAAGGCAGCCGCCGCTGCCAAAAGAGGAGGTAAAGCAGCCGCCGCCGCTACGTCGGCCAAAGCGGCGGCAATCGGCATGAACGGGAGCTCTAGTTCGGATAATTTGTCTAATGGGATGGGGAATCTTGTGATTTCTGATCGCACTTGTACTGGTGTTCTCTGTTCTCATCCATTGTCTAGGGATATTCGGGTAAGAATAAAAGTTAAAATTGGATCTGTTTTTTGAAAAATTTGCGATTTTTATTTTATTTTAATTGATATATGGTGTTTGATGTATCTGTTTGTTTAGTCTTATTGGATGATAAATACAGCATATATATTTAGGGATTTAAGAGGATGGAATTGAAATTGTTTTAACAAGTATTACCTTTATGTACATATTTGAATATATTATCAATTATCATGTGTTTATATTAGGTTCCATGCAATAAAATTCAGGATACCTCATAATAACTATCTGTTGGTTTGTTTAATAGCTTGTTTCTGTATGGTCTTCCTTGAAATCGATGTATTTTATGTTTTTATGTACGTTGATATCAATTGTGCGGTATCACTTTATGGAATATTGTTAAATGCATCTTAATGTTTGGTATCAATTTTGCTAATATATAAGCTAATCTTGAAATTGTGATTGCAGATAGAGTCTCTGTCACTTACTTTCCATGGACATGATCTGATTGTTGATTCTGAGCTGGAGCTTAACTATGGAAGGTTTGCATCATTCTCTTGTGACAAACCTTAATTACTAGATACAATAGCTGCTTACATTTGTTTTTCTGTATTTTTGATTAGACGATATGGTTTACTTGGGTTAAATGGTTGTGGGAAGTCAACTCTTCTTACTTAAATTGGAATGCGAGAACTCCCAATTCCTGATCACATGGATATATTCCATCTCACCAGAGAAATTGAAGCTTCTGATTTGTCCTCACTTGAAGCTGTTATGAACTGTGATGAAGAAAGGTTGAAATTAGAAGCAGAAGTTGAGCGTTTGGCTGCACAGGTACTAAAAAATATATACAAGAATACAAGATTAGTCAGGATGTGTTTTGTTATTTTGATTTTGATTTTTATGTTATTTGTGGATTTAGGATGCTGGTGGTGGTGAAGCACTTGATCGTATCTATGAACGGTTGGATGCAATGGATGCATCAACTGCTGAAAAACGTGCGGCTGAGATTTTAACCGGTCTCGGTTTTAACAAGAAAATGCAAGCAAAGAAAACACGTGATTTTTCTGGTGGTTGGAGAATGCGAATTGCTTTGGCTCGTGCTTTGTTTATGAACCCTACAATCTTGCTGCTTGATGAACCCACTAATCATCTTGGTAAGTTCTTACTTATATTTAGCACAAAAGCAAAAAAAATATATAAATAAATAAATTAATTATAGTTGTGATTCTTAATGATGTTTTGTGAATGTTTCACAGATCTTGAAGCTTGTGTGTGGTTAGAAGAAACTTTGCAGAAGTTTGAACGTATTCTGGTTGTTGTCTCACATTCTCAAGATTTCTTGAACGGTGTTTGCACCAACATAATCCACATGCAAATTAGACATTAACAGGGGGCGTTTAAGAATGTTTATATGACTGTTTATAAGCTTATATAAACTCAATTAAGCTTACAAATGTAAACTTAATTAATTTGTAAACAACCATAAAAATTCTTGTATAAATATAATAAAGAAACTCTGCATTATATAGTATGGAGTAATTTATTAATTTTTTTGAACTTAATGGGGTCTTCGAATAGTTTGCACCGGATTCAAACTTTTTTGCTTCATATCTTGCATAACTTTTTTGCTTCAAATTTTTTAAAAATTAAAATATACATAAATCCTAATCTAAGTTAATGGTAAAATAGCTTAAATACCCTTGACGAAAGAAAAGTAAGTGTCGAGTTTGGCGGAAAAGTACTCTTGATGAAAGAAAAAACCCTTGGTCTTTAATGATATTTAGAGCATTTTACCATTAATTTAGATTAAGATTTATGTTTTATAAATTTAAAAGATATAAATATTATTAAATGAGGTAAAAGGATATATGTGAGAATTTTAAAGCTTTTGAAGGATATATACATAATAATGAAGTTTGTAAGGATATATACGTAATATTGAAAGTTTGCAAGTACGTGTATGAAATTATCCGTACTTTTTTATGCTTCGACTAAAAGTGTGAATATATGTGCTAGAAAAACATTGGACCTTTCACTTAGAATTTCATTAAATTAAAATAAAATAAAATAAAATCCAACGTTCCAAAATTTCCAAAATTTTCTAGATTATTAAGAACTTCAGATGACAATTTAATTTAATAAATAAATCTTACTTATCACTCTATGACAATTGAAACAAAAAAGTTGAATTCTTTTTTTATGTCAGTTGAAACTAACAAAGTTAAAAGTTTTAACAAAAGTGAATTGATTTGTAGTTTAAGAAAACAACACTTATGAAAGTTACAAATAAAAATCTAATGACTTGTTTTCAGAAAACATGTCAATGAAAAGGACAACTTTATAAATGTAATTTTTACTGTTTTTAGTCTTGTTTGTCGTATTGCAATATTTAATCTAACTGGATTTTTAATTTTATTTTGGCCAAAATACATTTTAGTACCCTAAACTTGGCTGACTGAAATTTCTACTACACTGAACTAATAAAGGTACACCATACTACCCTGAACTTGACAAACTGATCAATTTAGTAACCTGGCTTACTAATTTAGTCTTGTTTTCTCATGTGATTTGATTCTAATATCAATATATTGAGATGAATGTATATTTTTTAGTTCGTTTAAAGCTCCAACGAAATTAAATCAAGTAAGAAAATGCGATCAAATTAATGAGTTAGAGTAATAAATCGACCATTTTGTCAAGTTCAGTGTACCATGGTGCACCTTTAATAGTTCAGGGTAGTAGAAATTCCAGTCAGCCAAGTTTAGGATACTAAAGTGTATTTTCGCTTTTTTATTTTTGTTACATAGGAAAAAATCTGTCATCCCTAAAGTTTGTCCTGTTCCGCCACTGTTTTTGAGTTTGACAATTTAGATCTAATATATGATACATTTTTTCACGCATAATATGTGTATATGCTCAAATAAATGTGAAGAAACAATCATTTGCTATTGGAGAAACCTTCCAAGTTACATGTTTTGCTTTTCTACTATGTTAGCGGTTACACATAGGAAACATGTTTGTTGATGAGACAATTCTAAAGCTCAAAACTAAGTAAATTAACAACGAACTCTAGTAAAACCAAACATTAGAAGTGTCATCAAGACCACAATCAACACCATTTTGTCTAACCAACGACTCACCCAAGCTCGGTCCATCTACCCCAAAAATAGAATCACGCAAAGCAATTTCCGCCTGAGCTTTTGCTAGCTGCCCTTCGGCTTTATGGATTTCTTCACGCAACAACGATATTATACCCGCACACCCGTACACGGGATCCTGTATTCTACATTTGGCCTCATAATACAAAGACTCTATTGCAAGAGCTCGTAGATACACAGGCAATGACTACATAAAATAATTAAAATTGGCAATCAAGATAGAATATTAGATACTAAAAAAGATTACATTCAAGATTTACCTCAAGCATTTTCCCGATGTTGCTAGCACCATAGATTTTGTGAACACAAAGGAATCTTTGAGGGTTATCGGGAGGAAAATATGGTGAGAAAACGCAATCTGGAGGACATCTTCGTCTAAAATACTTGCAAACCGCACACCTAGTAGAGGTCATTTGATTAACTTTGTGAAATATATGTGATCTTGAGAAAAATATGAAAATCTACTCTCAAGATCTTGTTAAAATCTAATGGATGATTTGCTTTTGATTTTGTAATTTTATTTTAAGGTGGAATTGTAACGGCTACATTTTTTAATTATTTGTTGTAATAAGGAAAGTAATTAAGAGAATCCAATTTGTTGTAATATTTTCATAAGGATTTGGCTAACTCATGCCCTAAGGGCATGAGGTAAGGAGCATTAATTGAACATAATCTTTCCTATCATAATGAAAAATACATTAAATGAAGTCTAATTTCACCAATTATTAAATGCATTTTTTAACATAAATGGAAATTGTAACACCATTGAATGCTTTTATCTCATGCCCTTAGGGCATGAGTTAGAAAAAACCCTGTTCATAATAGTAATAGTTGTGAGAAATGACCAAATTAACAAATTTATTTCCAACGGTTATTTTTGCTTGTCAAAATTTACAATTCTATTTGACCAAAAATTCTCATTCTCATTCCATTTTCGAGAGTAATAGTTACAATCTTAATTAGGACAATCCATCAATACATATAGTTTATGATTTATTTTTTTTAATTGAGACACTAGTACATTACAACGTAGCGAAAGGGGGTTTGCCCCTTTTCGAATCATCGTATAACTTGATTTAAAGCGAACACTTGTATGTACCTATAAGTGTATTCTTGTACACGTATCTTGCCACAAAAATTCATCTATACCATGTCAACATTAAGGGAGAACCTAGTATATAGTACGTGGTTGACCGTGCAACCCCAAAATTTTCTAAAATAATGTTAAAATCTTTTTAATTTTTTTTTGTTAGTTGAGGTAATAGTGGCTTTGACAACATTATCGATTCAACCAGATTAAGGTTTTTAGAAAGAAAAAAAAAGACTCGATACCATGTTGGGGATTGTGGAAACATCCATTTGGATTATACGTTAATATCGATAGTAACACATACACGTTAATTACACAAAGAATGCCTTACACTATACATTATAAACATAAGAAGTAACCTATAATTAACTATTTAACCGTTTGGGGCTGGGGCCACTGCACGATAGAACTTAGCAGGACCGGTTGTAAGGGATTCAAGGATATCTGGACCGGTATGTTGGCTCAGGATGAAATGGAGAAACCGTTTCTTCCATTGACCGTATTCTCCTCGGTAGAGAACAGGTGGTTTTGTGTCTGATCCAATGGACAAGGCGTCCTTGGAAGTCATTTCTTGTTGGAAGAAAAACGACCGCACAAAAATTAAATTCGGAAAAAGAAGTTCGGGCCGAAGACTTCTGTAGAAGTTCGGGCCGAAGTTTGAGAGAAGTTCGGGCCGAAGTTTGAAAGAAGTTCGGGCCGAGCTTTGAAAGAAGTTCGGGCCGAGGGTCAAAAGAAGTTCGGGCCGAGGGTTGAAAGAAGTTCGGGCCGAAGATCGATTGAAGTTCGGGCCGAAGATTGATTTGAAGTTCGGGTCGAAGATTGATCTGAAGATCGGGCCGAAGATTGATTGAAGTTCGGGCCGAGGATTGATCTGAAGTTCGGGCCGAAGTTTGAGTTGAAGTTCGGGCCGAAGTTTGTAATGATGTTCGGGCCGAACTTAAGGATGAGTTCGGGCCGAACTTGTTACTGTTCTCGGGCCGAAGTCTTTCTTGGCAGAACAGTGACGAACAAAACAGAAAAACCCACTAATTTGATCCTAAAATGGTCGTTTCTTAGCCAAAATCTTCGATTCTTTTTGCAAAATGACCCAAATACTTTTTCCTTCAATCCATTACTACTATATTACTCACAAACAACATAGATCTATTCGAAAATTTGAATTTAGAGGGTTTTTGAAGCTTTAATGGTTTTTCCTAAAAATCCAAATTCTTCATCAGAATGGATTAGATTCGATCCTAACTTGATTCTAACCTTAATATATTGAAAAAATGAAGCTATTCAATCCATAAGAACAAGAATTAGTACCTTAAATCTGATTTTTGATCTTAAACCCCTTTTTCTTCAAAAACCTTGAAAAAACCCTCTTGATCTTCTGATTTTGACACCAAGTGATGGATTTGGATCGTTTTCAAGATGAAATTATGCTCTGATACCAATTGAAATGTATAATAACACTTAATCAATCCATACAAGGTGTTAGATGATGATTTTTGGTATGAAAAGTGAAGATGGTGATTAGGGCTTTTAGAGAGAGAAAGGTAGAGAGAAGGGAGAGAACAATTGCTGGAAATGAAGATTTGATTAATGTGCAAAAGTTGGGAATTAAGCCTTACACTTTGGTATTTATACCATGGCTTAATTCCTTGATTAATTAGGACTAATCCTAATCTAATCTAAACTTATATACAATGTTTCAATATACCCCCTAGACTATCTATTACAATATATTTAGTACCTAACACAGAGCATCTTCCAAAGCAACCAACCAAGCACACACGTCCATTAATTTCTAGATGTGAACATAAGCAAGGAAGCACACACGTCTCTTTTCTTGGTCTCGGGTGAACATGAGCAAGCAAGCACACACGTCTATTGATTCTTGATATCGCGTGAACATAAGCAAGGAAGCACACACCTCAATTGATTCTTGGTATCGTGTGAACGTAAGCAGGAAAACAATCGGTAATACTCTCATGCTCTATTCCGCTTTTATCTCTTCTATTTCCTTCGATTAATACTAACTGTTATGTAACAATTTCGTTGGTTGGGGGCTGTGATATTTCGAGCAGAAGGAGTGCAGGAGAGGTGATTTCAGTTTTCTAGTCGAGTTCTCTGACCATTTCGGTAATCACCATTGTGTTAGTTTCTTTTGATTCTTATTCTGTTCTTTTTGATCGAATCCGTGGCCTAATCGTTTTAATATTTCTGTGTTGATTAATTCCGTGGATGAGCAGAAACCAGATACCAAGCATCCCGTTTGAGTGGTGTTCATCCGTAGCAGCAACAAGTCAACTCTTTCCGGTTCTTCATTCGGTAGTATTCTAGTTTATGTTGCCTCTTGTTTTATTCGAATTCTAATTGTTGTCATAGGCTAATCCAGTGTTGTGTAGGTGTAGGTTCAGGGCGGAACCTTGAGGGGTTCGGGTTTTATTAGCTTGGTTGCCTTGTCGAGTTGTGACCATCGTACCTTGTTAAAATAATCGTTTTTGTTGTTGTATTCTCGAGCCCTATGATTGTCATAATAAACTGTTTTCCATCGAGTCGTGATTGGGTCGGTCACTGATTTTCTAAAGGGTGGATTAAGGGCTGGTTTTAATGTTGCGGTTTAGCTAAACGTAATTATAACCGAAACACCGGGAACCAAACCTTTAAGTTCTTGGTTCCTAAACCGAAATAGATTTCTAAATAAAAACACTAGATAAAAGGTAAACATACTTCTGAGATTAAAAAGTGATTTCGGGACTGTCGGGTGTCTCGGGAATAATTGGGTGGTTGTCGGGTTTTAAAAACGGGTTTTAGTTAATATGCTGAATTTTAACAGAATCTGTCCTCCGACTTCGGGACTGTTTTTACCACACTCAAAATACGTTTTTGGATTTCTGGCCCTACTGGTCACTAGCTTTCTGAGTCCTCTTTCCAATGCCGATGACGGCTCGTTAATCTGATTTACGGTTTAAAAGTTATCGTTGTTTTAGTAAACCATCGCATAATAGTTTTCGGTTCAGCTATTCTGTCTTGTAAGCCCGATTTGAACCTTTTCTGTTTGGATTCAGTTTCCGAGGTCTTCTGTAAAATTTTAGTTCTCTGGGTCATTTAGAAAAATTTGAATAATATCTAGTGAGCGGTTTGAGATTTATAGCCGTTCCCGCGAAAGTGCTGAGTGCTGTTTAGTTTCTGCTGAAACAACCTTTGAGCCAAATCCTAACCCGAGCTTCCTTGTACCTTGTAGGACCTTCTAGGACCTGCTAGAGACGCTCTACTGTACCGAGTATATTTAGGAGCATACGTCTATTCGAGGTGGGTGATCTCACTATAAACTTGCATTTACATTCACTTCATGATTATGTGCCATATGTCATGAATTGCTTTGAGATGAGCTTGTTATTTGTTGATGTGCTATGTGTTATTTATTTTACTCGTATTCTGAATTGAGATATGGATACTGAGTAACCGAGCTATGTATCATATCATTATGTGAATGATCTGTGTACTTGAGTTTTGATTATGAGTTGTTATACACTTGGGTTGTGCTATGTAGTTATATATCTATGAGATGATATACTTGAGCTTGAGCTATTAGTTTTATAAGAGTACATGTTGTAATGTGTCAACACGTTAATAAAACTAACTAACTATATTTGAGATTCATGAGGTAGCCAACTCTTCCCGGGGGCCAAGTACAATTCACGACTGTCAGCGTGGTACTGCGGGACACTGGTGGGTGTTGGAAGGGGTGCTAGTGACGAGCGCGAGAGCAGGGGCACGCGTTGTGGATTCGTCACGGCACTGCGAACCAATTGAAATTTAATAAAAGGCCTAATAATCGAGAATTTAGTAGAGCCTCTAGGGATCACTTATGTGGCTTGAGTTGTTTGTATTTATTTGTTTATTTTGATATTATTCACTCAGCGGTTGCTGACCCCAATCACTCCCCTCCATTTTTTAGGTACTAGCAAGGGCAAAGAATAGGTCAATGGTTGATGAGCTGCGTTTCTATTTTTTTATGGATTTGGATTAAAACATTGATTTCGAGTCAAACATGTTTTGTTTTAAAACCTTTAATTATTCCGCATTTAAACTACGAGACGGTTTTATATTTTTATTTATGAGTTGGGACCTCTGAGTTACTTGTACTTTTGGGGAAAAATTGTTTATTTTATTTATTTAAAATTTTTAAATTTCCCCTAGTTTTTGGGATGTTACATAAAGCTAAGCACATGTGTTTTTGTTCCTGAACACATGTAACTTACAAGCAAGTCATTTGTGTTTGAATCACGAAGCACATGTGCTTGACGTTATGAAACACATGTGCTTCACTACACAGAAAAAAAAAACAAAACAAGTGACGAACATATCATTATGAAGCACATATGCTTCATAAGGCCAAGCACATGAGTTTTTGTTCCTGAACACATGTAACTTACAAGCAAGTCATTTGTGTTTGAATCACGAAGCACATGTGCTTGACGTTATGAAACACATGTGCTTCACTACACAAGAAAAAAATCAAAACAAGTGACGAGCATATCATTATGAAGCACATGTGCTTCATAAAGCCAAGCACATGTGTTTTTGTTCCTGAACGCATGTAACTTACAAGCAAGTCATTTGTGTTTGAATCACGAAGCACATGTGCTTGACGTTATGAAACACATGTGCTTCACTACACAAAAAAAAAAAAAAAAAATCAAAACAAGTGATTATGAAGCACATGTGCTTCATAAAGCCAAGCACATGTGTTTTTGTTCCTGAACACATGTAACTTACAAGCAATTCATTTCTCTTTAAATCACGAAGCACATGTGCTTAACGTTATGAAACACATGTGCTTCATTACTTGAAACACATGTGCTTGGCTGTACGTATACACTCCTTTATTTTCAAAACACATGTGTTTCAAACGCATGTGCTTCCAGTCACGACCACCACCGGTCACCACCGCCGGCGGCCACCTCCGGCCGCCGTCCGCCGCCGCCGGCCGCCATCTCCGGCCGCCGGAGAAGCACATGTGTTTGTAGTGGTGGTGGTGGTTTGAATCTTGATCTTAACCATTAATTTTTCTTGATCCAAGGGCTAATAAATGTCCCTTGAGACTAGACAAAATTAATAGACTACCTTGACCATTTCACTATAATGTTATTTATTTCTATTTCGTACATATTTGATAACGAAAGGAAAATGAAGATCTTTGTGTTTTCTGATGAAGTAAAAGGTTTGTAAACATTTCAATCAATCTGAGAGCTATTCATAGACTTTTAGAAAAAAACCAAACTCTTTTGAGTATGGAAAAAGAAAATCTTATTGAATTAAGACTTAAATACGTTTTTCAGATGTTTCCTAGAAAAACAAACGACACTTAACACTCTATTTTTTCCCCTCTCGTCTGACTGATCTTTGCTATTGGGAGGACCTAGTATGATGCATTGGGGTTGCACGGATAACCTTTGAATTTTTTCGAATAGTCTTCAAATAATGTTTATTTTTTATTGTTTTTTATTTGTTAGTGTATAGTTGACACTCCTGAGAAAAAAATATGCAACCGGTGACACCTTCAGTTTTTTTTGTGGGTCCGCCACTGCCTTGCTAGTTAATATAGTTAAAAATATATAGATAACAATATGATAGGACAATAAATATAACTCATACACAAGTTGGGGCTAGCCCACTTGGCTAACATGGAGAGAAACTAACAAGGAGGTTTGGGTTCAATCCCAAGCATAGAAGATTTATACGTAATTATTTCAGAAGTTAAAGTTTTATCGTTTTGAAAACTAAAAAATTAGAGGTTAGGGTCTGTTTGGTTGAAGAAATTAAAATACGAAAGTTTGAATTTGGATGAATTGAAAGTTGAAGAAATGAAACTTAGCACAATTGGTTGATAGAAAATAAAATAAAATTTATAATAATTATAATAACCGGAAAAAGGAATTAAGGAATTCCAATTTCTTTTCTCTTAACAATCAAATAATCCAAGGAATATAATCTAGAATTCATTCTCCTCAAACAAAAAAGGACAAGGAAAGAACCCTAGACAAGGAAAGAATTTCATATTTTCATCAAAGTTCCATGGATTAAACGGGGTTTTTTTTTTTTTTTTAAACATAATGGGCTTTGCATTAATGGCAAACGTTTGGTACTTGCTTTGGGCCTTTTAGTATGTTCACAAACTATCCAATATAAATATGTGTAACATCTCTAGTGCTCTAATCTTATTAAAAGATTCCATTTTATCTTTGAAACTAGTAACGTTTAAGAACGAGTATGTTTGGGCCGCGCTCTGCTGCGGTATACGAAATTTAGTTTATCTACTTATCTAATTTTAAAATTATAATAGATCAAAAGATTAATTGTGTGACGCTAAACTATTTGCTTATATGTGTTATTAGCGAAATTTAAGTTTATATAATTATTTAGTTTATATTCTTATATATCATTTATCTATATGGAAGTTGCGTCATTGTCCTGCTTGTGCGCTCCAATTGAAGAGTGACTGCTGTCTATGCCTATCGTCATCTATACCTCATACCTTTTGCTACCTGCCTGTGTGTATGAGCAGCTATATTCGCCGACCTTCACACACAACCACCGCCTTTATCTATAATTAACCATATAACAAAAGAACACAGCATGTCTCCTTTTCATCTCCCTATTCATTTTGCGCAACTTGATCCTCTAATCAAAATTTGCCCCGAGCAATTGCTTGTATCTGCTCAACTAAGTTGCACGGAAACTCCATCTAGAGTGCCGCTCCCGTATCGGAAACCTTTGGGAAACCGATACTCCTAGGATACCTGCCCGAAACGTTTCTCAGGTGCCGGAAACGTTTCTGTGAAGTTTCTTCGGCGTTTCAAGAAACGTATCTGTGTTTTTTTAAACATTGTCATTGGTTTTGATTCAACGGAAGATGTAAAGATGTGGGATGTAGGTGGACATGCTTTTAATTTAATGGAAGATGTAGGGTTTTGGAGGTTGCTGATCTGTCACTAGATGAACCGGATTTAAAAAATGATTTGATTATTGATAATTAATTACATTTGAAAGATTTAGTATTTTTTAGAGTTTATACACTCTACATCAATAATATCTATTTGGAATTTCTTTAAAATACATATATTTTTTTATGTTTTATGTGCCGTATCTCTGCCGTATCCGTATCTTGAATTTTTAAGTTTTGCCGTTTCCCGTATCCGTTACGTATCCGTTTCCCCGTTCCGTATCCGTTTCCGTGCAACTTAGCTGCTCAACATTGATCCATTCATCTTTTTCTCTTCTCAATTTCAGGTTAATATTCTTTAAATTAGGGCTTTAATTTGAGTACATAAGAGAATATTTTTTTTCTAGCAGAAAGATTGAACACGAAGCAATTTCTTGAATAAAAACAACACTCGGTTCAGAGATGGTCAGGCACCTTTTTCCATGAGATTTATTCCTAATTTTGATCATTCTTCTTCCCATGTAACAATCTCTTTCCTAACCCTTTAGCATTTTTCCCTTCTAATATATGTTTTCCTTCTTTTTTTCTTTCACTGGCAAGTAATCATTTTAAACAGTGTATTATTTTCTTTTGGAACGAATAATGATACCTGGGAACACCCAAATCATATTACCCTTTGTATTTGAACAATGTTTTCTCTTAAAACAAATTGCAATTAAAGGTCTGCTTCCCTAAATCATGAAAAATAATATGGATTCATTGTGTTTGTTCATGCTGGTGTAGCTCTAATGTGTAGTTAGGTCAGATACTACTTTGTTTAATTTACGTATGCTATAAGTTATGTGTGCCAACTACCGGATGACATTAACACAAGTATGGCCTTACAGAATTCTTTGTTTATGCTTTTTTTAGTGGTATTTTTTATAATTGAGAAACTTGATTACTGGTTGTATAGTTTTTATTTATTAATATTTTTTAATCTACAGGCTTTGACCTTGACACCAACAAGAGAGCTTGTAGTTCAAACAGAGAATCACATACTGAAATACTAGCAATTGGTTTAAATGTCAACAGGATGTATCTGATGAAATGTTGAGCAGAGGATTTAAGGATCAAGTTTATGATGTTTATCGATACCTTCCATGAGAGCTGGAGGTGATAAAATTTATGTTACAATAATTTGGATATATATCTAGCAATTTTTATTTCATCTTAATAATATCAATATTTGTTGCAGGTTTGTTTAATATCTGGTACCATTCCTAATGAAATAATGGAAATGACATGCAAATTCATGACTGATCGTGTTCGAATCCCTGTAAAACATGATGAATTGACTCCTGAGGTAACACATATACTCTGATAAAATTATAATAAAGATAAAAGTTTAGCCTGGGATTACATGAAATTTACTTATGAGATAATACAAGATAACACCATTAAATTACAGGCAACATCAACGCAAAGAACAGAGATATATATTAGTTCTCTTGATAAGACCTAATCTGTCTAATTATAGACACCAAAATGACACGCTGGTTAGTGGGGAAAATGTGCAACTTTTGGTAGTTAATCAGTTGCGAGGGTCACAATGGTTAGGTACTTTGGTTAGCAATTAATTATGTTGTATTCATACCATTATGTTTTGGGACACTAGACCCTTTACCCCGAACTTTTCTTGCGAATCTCGATCATACAGAATAAACGACGACGATAAAATCAGCAGCACTATTAGCTGAACTTAGATTTATGTGATTTTTGACTACCAAAAATATTGGTTTAAAAAAACATTCTTTTTTGTTAATAAAATTTATATATTAATTGTTTAATAGGTGAAACCATAGGTGCTATGATGGAACACTTAGACATGTTTGCAGTAATGCAGTTTGAATATGGGGCGGTTACATCAAGCAGTTCTTGATTCTTCTCCAAATAGTAATTCCTCGCGGAATATGATGAAGGTAATTTCTTATTTCTAATTAACCAACCCTGACTTTACGTAAAACCCCTGAAGCTCTTACTACTCATGATTTAATACTATTAAGTAATAATGTTATTTTTTTTCTAACTAATACATTAGTTTCTTTTTAAATGGACAATTATCAGTACTCCTGGCTCAACCCAACCTGGCCTACCCTGTTTCAAATTAAACCAACCACACATCATCTTACCACCTGTAATTGCATGCCAGTATTTATTAATCTTTATTTGGTTTTCATGGTTCAGGAAATTCTGCACGATTTCAAACTCTTCCTTTTTTGGCATATGAGCATATTTCTTACTACATTAATTTTCTTATTATTTTCTCTACAAAAATTGAGCAGAACTTGTTGGTATTCGTTGTTGTGCTTTCCAGGTCTCTGTCTCTCCATCTCTCTCACACACTTGGATCTGCTTGTTACTGCAATGCTAATATATGTTGTTCTTTTTATTTTTGAATTTTCTTAAAAGTGACCCTTTTTTCTTATTTTATAGTGGAGTGTCAATGGTCTCAAAAGGCATGCTAAGAGAGCACTTGCTTCCGTTAGCAAGCAACATGACATGTACAATCGTTTTTGGTGGGTTTTAATCTGTCAAGTATAAAGGCACCCAACACGGAACTATACTTTCAAGTACCCTTTTCAGAAGCTACAATATATGTAAGTTATCATTGACTCTCTAAAAAGTTTTTTATGTTGACTTTGACTTTCTTAATTTTGAGTCTTCTTTTGCAGACTCCAAAAAGATGCTTTAAAAAGGCGGCTGAGAAGTGACATGTTAACTTGTTATCAAGCATTGTGGCTGCTTGTTCTTGGGGCAAACCTGTTTGGATGGGTACTCGAGCTCATTTTGCCTCTGCTCCTGAAGATGGGGCATTTGGTGGTAGATGGGGAGCTGCAGTCAAGACCGCCCTGACCAAGGTCATCAAACCGGAGTGTGGGGGGAAGCAACAGCTGACCAAGGTCAGCAAAGCGGATTTTGGGTCCTGGGGGCACCGAAATGTGACCAAAATCAGAATACAAAATACTCCTCTACGGGTGCAAATAAATCTGATCAAAATGAAGAGACTAGAGACTGGGGTGTTAAGAAAGCTGACCAAGGTCAGGGCAATCGAGAGCTTGGGCTTGGGGTGCTAAAAAAACTGACCAAGGTCAGCAAACAGGATCATGGGGCACAAAATAACCTGACCAAGATCAGCAATCGGGATCTTGGGGTGCTGCAAAACCCAAGGTCAGAAACCAAGGTTTGAGCTCCAACCTCGGGTACGGGGGAAGGAAGGTCAAGATCACTCAAGAGAAAGGTTTCCGTTCTTATTAATTTTTCTTTTATTAATTGAGTCCAAAAATGATCAAAAAAGGATTTATACTGTTCAGTTATCTATTAATCATGCAGTATTGAGGTTCTATTTCATTTAGATAGAAGTGGTAATTTTGACATGTTCACTAATATTTGGTTGATGTGGGCTGCATACAAAAGCGATTCTACTTGTGCTGCTTCTTGTGTTATTATTAAAGTTATCTTTTGAATCGAGATTCTACTGTGTTGCTTTATGTGTTATACTAGCTTATAACCCGTGATAAATCACGGGTGACTTTTCAAAATTTCATGATCTTTGTTCGTAAAATGTTATATGCAAAAAGACAATAAAACAAAAGATAGTATTATTTTGACAATAGTTGCATGCCCATTTTATCGTATAAAAATAAAACAAAATTTAGAATAAAGTACATGTTGTTTACAAACATTTTCAAATCTTTTGTAAAACTTCATGGTAAACAACGTTCAACGTGTTGTTAGACACCTTCCCGTCTTTGTCGTATATCAACATCTTTAATCCTTTGCGACTTTTAACTCTAGAAACAACAACATAAAGCTGACCATGTGTGAAGACAGGTTGAGGTAAGAAGATACCTACATTTGAAAGTGACTGGCCTTGGCTCTTATTGATAGTCATAGCAAAACAAACTGAAAGTGGAAACTGACGTCTATTCATCTTGACTGGTAGTCTCTTGTCCAAAGGGCTTAGTTTCAAACGTGGTATTAAAGTAACATGTCCTATATTAGTTCCTGTTATTATTTTAGCTTTAATCACATGTTCACCAAGACTAAGGACCCTTAGTCTTGTTCCATTACACAATCCGGCTGTCTGATCAATGTTTCGTAGAAGCATAACCGGTGCACCGACTTTAAGAGTTAACATGTGGTTCGGTATACCTGAAAGTTTTAGACCATTAAGTATTTCCGGTGAGTAGTAAGAATCGGTGTAATTACTATCTTGGCATTCAGTTTCACATATGCTATCTGAACTATAGTAATCTTTAGGTTCACCGGGAATCTTTGACAGCAAATGGTCATTAATTACACCAACTACTTCATGCGTCGGTGCAAGAATCGCCCTTTCTTGAAAATAATTACGATCAGATAAATTGTCTTTAAAATTAGGATAAACAAATTCCACGAGAGATGCAATAGGATTAACGACATCAGTTATAAGCAAATCATGTGGAATGTCAATTGTGGCCTCACCATCATTAGGACCACCTAACACACCATCTCCTAATTTCAGGATCCAATCACCAAACTCTTTAACGTCTTCAATATTAGTCTCTGCAGAGCCCTGTCTAAGACGCATGTTCGTCGTTAATTCTAGTACAGTACAGTGATCCCATATGTACGACGAATTTAGTGATGCGTGTACGACTTCCTGTCTGCTTCCAGAAGGAATAACTGGAAGAATCTGCCTGAAATCACCTCCAAATACAATAACTTTACCACCAAAAGGTAGATTTTTTGCACCAGGGATGGTAGATCCAATAATATCTCTCAATGATCTGTCTAGTGCTTCAAAACAGTGTTTGTGCATCATAGGTGCTTCATCCCATATTATCAAAGTAGTCTTAATAAGTAAACCAGCAAGATCAGTGCCTGATATTATTGAAATGAAAAAAGTGAATTATAAAAAAAAGCTCTTTTATTAAATAAATGATATAAGATCCATACCTGATGATACTGAACATAAAGAGTCTTCATTCACATTTATAGGGATGCCAAATCTAGAATGAGCGGTTCTACCGCCGGCTAATAGTAAGGAAGCAATGCCACTGGAAGCGACATTCAAACAAATATCACGTTTACACCTGACAGCTGCAGACAATGTTTTCCATATATATGTCTTACCAGTACCACCGTAACCGTAAAGAAAGAAAACACCTCCTTTTTTCTTTTTAATTGCAGACATAACTCTTTCGTAAACAATTTTCTGTTCTTGAGTTAGACTTGGAAATAGCATGTCGTGTTCTGCCTTCAGTAAGTTTGTGTCATAGCAAATTTCATCGTGGATCAACCTATTTGTGTACATTTCTAAAAATTCCATATCAGGCAAAGGCATTCCGTTGATACAACTTAGGCTGCTACCGTTTTTACGAAGGATATTGTCAATGTGCTGCAAACATAGATTGTAACTACGACGTTCTCCGATCTGTAAATCTGCAACAATAAATTATTGTTTACAATGTTAAAAATATCATATATAATTACTAATGACGATTTAGGAAAATAGTATAATACATTGAAAATAAACTTAATTGCTTGATAATCGGACTGTATTTTTGTTATGGTTCCAACAACCAAATAGTTCATAGCCTTCATATGAAAAAAACAATTAATTTATTCTTGGTAAAATACGTACCTATATCATAAAAAATAAAAAAAGTATTGGTGGGATATACCTCTTTCAATTCTTTAAAATCAGCACAGTTCTTCCTGGTCAAGGAAAGATAGTCGTCTTGTAAGTTGTAATTTGACCTTGTACTCATTTGGGAGACTGTAGGTTCTTCATCAACTTTGGAACGCAATTTAAACAACCTATTGTGCTCTTCTTTAAACAGTCTGATATCGGGTATATCTTCGTTGATAAACAGTCGGGTGCAGTGGTACATTGTTGATACCGATTGGCTATCTGCGATATATTTACCAAAGTTGAATCAAAGTTTCGAATTTTATATGGTTATGAATAAAATAATATTTGGTGGAAAATTCTCACTTACCGAGGTACATTTTGTGCTTTACAAACTGCACAGCTATTATCGGTAACCCAATAGTTATTTTGCCTAGAGCAGTGCTCATTTCTTCCGCATATTCATCCCATAACGTAAAGTTACTCAAGTTCTTTCCATTGATAAACATATAAGTTTTTGTATTATAAAAGATATGACAATGTAACAACTAAGTAACACTTACCTGATGTCTTCAAGTTCCAATTTTAACATTTTAGATTCTCTCGTAGGAAAAACTTTAGTTTCCAAATTTCCTTTTGTTATGACTGCTCCAATAATGTCTAATTAAATATTTATAGTTAGTCATAGGGGTTACATAATACAGTTTAAATAGTTGATGGACATCAGAAATAAGTAATTAGTATACATAGGTAGTTATGAAGCAACACATACCGTACGAAACAGTGGATTCAGACTTAGAATTTTCAATTTCCTCAAAACTTTTAAAACGGAAACCGTATAGAGGTCCACTAAAATCGTCACAGGGTTTCACGAGAGTGGTTCTTAGAAACTTAATTCTTTGTTCATTGTCAACAATTAACGGTCTTTGTGTTATTGTCTCTTTTTTAAATCTTGAAACAAAAATTGCATCCCCTTCGTGGATAATATCCATAAACTTTGGGCAAAAATCCTTGCTAATGTATGCGTATATATTGTAGGACTACAGAAAATAGTAAACGATTTTTAAAATATATTCAAAACATTGTTGTCATTAATCAAAATTAAATAGTAAGTTTCATACCTTCTCATCTTGCAAGATCATCTCAATCTGGTAGAGGATAAGTGGGTTATAATTACATTTTTTCCTCCATAACCTAATTACCCTCACCTTGATTGTTTCATCTTCATTGTTATCTCCGGCCAATTCGTTGATGTAACATTGTTTTGTAGACATTTCTGTAGACAAATTAAAACGTATTAGTTGATAATTAATAAGTTTGTAATAAAACTCATATATACGTCTAGAGAAAGCATATTTATTAATCACATTCGGTTTATGCAGGGTTGATTATATAAAGATAGTACCTGTAGTGAATACGTGAGATGCAGGAAACAATGAACTAAGAACGGAATTGGGTTGAAGCCTGGGTATGACAAGTTTGCAGGTAACCCGTAATATGCCTCAATTGTCTATATATAATAAGGATTTTCAAAATTTCGAATCTGTGAAAATTTTCGTATATTTCCAATGATTTAAGTATAAGATGAAAAGATCTCCATATTACGGTTTGTGAAAGATTTGGCATATCAATTTTTGATATGGAAATATATTTTTAAATATTTGTTCAATATATAATAAATACTTACCGAACTGTTTTAAATGTTATGTCCTCATACCCAAATAAAGTCAAATTTCGTTTTTATTGTTTACCGAAATGTATGGCATTAAAATTGTTTCCTAAAATAAATTTCTTTTTTAAAAAAGATAGTCAACAGTGATAGAATTAATTTTTTACAATGATTTAAATTTTTAACGAAATAAAGTGAAAAATAGTTAGTTATTTCATTTGATTTTTTAAAAATTGCAGGCAATTTTTAGTAAATGATGATTTTACTTATTGTACAATGCAGGCAATAATGAATTATTTATAACGAAATTACAGATAAATAACAAAATAAAGTGAAAATTAATTAGTAATTACCTAATTTTTTAGCCTTGGTGTTTAAACATTGCAGGCAATAACGAATAATTTAATTCTTAAATTGTGAAATTCGTTTTATTATGGGTCAATTGTCTGCCATTAAAATTATTTCCTAAAACAATTTTGTTTACCATTAAAATTTGTTTACCATTAAAAACATTCCTAAAAAAACATATAACATTAATTCGTTTACCATTTAAATTTCGTATACCATTGCAGGCACATGGAGGCACATGGACATCTGATTAGGTGGCACACACATGGCAGCCATGTCATAATCGATTATTGACGTCATTATGACGTGTCAAGAGTGACATGGAAAAATTTCAAAAACGCTTTCATTTATTATATATAAAGATTGAAGTTGTCTTTTGAATCGATTTCAATGGGCCGTGATTATCACGGCCCTATTAACTACCTAGTATATAGATAGGATACACATCCAATTTTAAACCCGGATCTTTTGTGTTTGAAATTGTTTAAACTTCATTGTCGGATTTATTAAATTTATCTTCTAAACTACAATAAATTCGAACAACAAAAAATACATTATTGTAACAAAAATTTTAGAAAAATGAATACTTAAAAGTAAAGTCAAATATTAAACATATATTTTTAGTGTTATGGTTAAAATATATTATTATAGTTAAAAACTTAAAATACAATTTTCCAAGTATAACCACCTCTAAAATTATTATTTTTTGTTTAATATTTAGATTTTAATGGTTAAAATACACTTTGTTTAAGCATTTTTATCTTTTATAAATATATCTTTAGTGATTATTAAAAAGTCACGTATAATAAAAGATTTATAATAAAATCGATATGTTATAAGCTCATATAGATAATTTTTATTAGAAAAATATTAATTGAAATCAGTTCAATTAATTTAATATAAAATAACTTAGATAATTTATATTTATTTCATTTAAAAATGTTGGATTCGACTAACAAAATTAAAGATGTTAACATGCAGATTCCAAAACAAATTAGAAAAAGAAGTGCCAACGCGAGTTACGTATAATAATTTTTTTATAATAAAATCAATATTTTATAAGCTCATATAAATAATTTTTATAAGAAGAATATGAATAGAAATTAGTTTTAATCAATTTAATATAAAATAACTTAGATAATGTATATTTATTTCATTTCAAAATGTTGAATTTGGCTAGCAAAATCAAAGATGTTAACATGCAGATTCCAAAATTAATTAGAAAAAAAATGCCACTGTCAAGATTCGAGATCAACACCTTGGGCTTACATAGCAAGCATTCAACCACTAAGGCAACCATACATTTTAGTTTTCCCTCTCACTTTGCCCTATATATTATATCATCAGTAGAAAATTTTAATAAAAAACCCACCAATCACAGGTGAGTGAACAGTAGATTTACTACCACTATTGTATAATAGGTAAATGTGGGGAAAAAAACGATATTAGCTGTAACAAGAGGCCTACAGGTCTAAGCATTTATTTTTATAAGTTTATAAGAGTGAAATTTTCGAGAGTTCAATTCCAAGGAGCAAAAAGTTATAACCCTTGTGGCTACAGAGGTTCACTCGCGCCGACTCTAAGCTATCCAATAAGTGGGTGGTCACCCTAAAATTAGTCGGCTAGTAAAACGAGTCGGAACCCATGCTAAAAAAGAGGATTATGATGCCTAAAAATAACTTTGTGAAAGACATGAAAAGCTTACAATATGTAGGAGAGTTTAATGACATTTGATCGATCCAAGGACAATTAGGCTATAAAGTCTAAATTTATTTTTACACATTTGAATTCCCAACTGTATAAAATTTATACTTATTATCAATTAATCTGACTCGTAACAAATATTGAAACAAATCACGTGTTTTATGAGACAATAAATATCTGATAATGAGTGTACAATAAACTAGTGGGGTTTAGCTTTGGAGAACATGCATGGTTTCACTTTAGCAGCTTTTACATGGAGTTGGTCATTAGGGAAGGCTTTATTCTCTTTCTATCTTCAAATTATATGATTGAGGAATCATGTTAAGGAAAGACAACTCCAATCATATCTATATAACCCTACAATATAACAATACATATGACATATGTGATAGACAATTAATTACGTTATTGTAATAACTAAAATTGTCATTTGTGCCTACTTTTATAACTAGCTTTTATGCATAATTATGTATGTCAACTAATTAAGAACATTAAACTATTCAAACTAAAATATGTTAAGTTAAAGACAGGGTATCTAAGAGTATGTAGTGTGACATTAAAATGGCTCCTATCACGAGCTCATTTCCACACTGCCCATTTCATGATCAATATTGGTGAAGGATTTCGTGGTGGGCAGCATGGGAAAAAGATGCGAGAGATGTGAGTCAAGGTGTTTTGTGGTGTTTAGTGATTGTCAGTATAATATAATGTGATGCTGATGTGCCATAGTAATTTAATGTGTTGGAGGAATTGAATAAAATTGAATAGATATGTCTCTGTATCGTGTAGGTAGTCACTTTCCTAAATAATATTACAAAAATCGTTTAAGGATAAGACGGAGAGGATTGATTTTTTTTTGGCCAAAGTATGAACAGAAGAGAGAAAAATGATTAGTCTTTGAAACTTAAAACGTCCAAATACCTCCTTTAAACTTATAAGTACAATATTAAATGTATCATTATTTCAAATTAATGGATCAAATAATGGGGCACATAACCGAGTCAAATAACGGGTCAAATTTACCCCGCTAGGGGCAGTTTCCTCAAAGACCCTGCACGTAGGCATCGTCTCTTTGGTACAAAGAATGAAATTGCAGAGAAATGAGTGCAGAGAATGGAATTGCAGAGAAAGAGAATTCGTCTGGAGAATGAGAATTGACTCTTCTGTTTGGTAGCACAGAGACTTCAGTAGAGAAATGTAACAGAGAATCATTTACCAACTTCTGCACATATTATTTTCCACAATAATCATTATTTAAACACAAAACATACAAAAATATAGATAAATTAATAATAAAAATTCATTAATAAAATCAATGATAACATGTATAAATACTCAAGTAAAGCAACTAAAAATCAAAATCTTATAGGAACTCAGATGATTAAACTCAAATTTATGAAAACCCAGATGTTTACTTTCAATAACTTTGTAACAATTCAGCAAGTTTACATCTATATTAAACAACAAAAATGACTAGAATTAACAAGACAAAATCTTTTTTTAATTCTCATTATATGTTTCTCCTCTTTTCCCCTTATTTAGTAGAGAATTAAAACTAGAGAAAAGGAAAAGTTTTTTTTCTCCATCTTCTTTTCTCAATGTAACCAAACAAGAGATTTTACCTTCATTTCCCTTTCTCTGCCTCCAAATCTCTGTACCAAACACAGCCTAAAATGCTTAACAATCTTCCTTTATTTTTGTGAGTTACTTTCATAAAATAAGTTGACAAAACACACAAATCTATGTATAAAGGGAAATGTCTTAAAAGATTGAATTCTCATCTTAGTATATTAAACATTCTAAAATACTTGAGAATCAAGGTATTTTAAGAATTCAACTCTTCAATACTTGAAAGATGATATATACATAAACTTAAAAGACTAAAAATGTTACAACTAGACACTAATAAAGGTCACTGTTAGGTACTAAATATATTGTAATAGATAGTTTAGGGGGTATATTGAAACATTGTATATTAGTTTAGATTAGATTAGGATTAGTCCTAATTAATCAAGGAATTAAGCCATGGTATAAGTACCAAAGTGTAAGGCTTAATTCCTAACTTTTTGCACAATTAATCTTTTCCATTTTCCAGTAAATTATTCTCTCTACCTTCTCTCTACTCTCTCTCTAAAACCCTAATTGTTCTTCATCCTTTTTCCATCTAGAATCATCATCAAACACCTTATATGGATTGAATCAGTGTTATTGTGCTTTTCAGTCACGTGTCTATATCCTATCATGAATGTATATAAAGCTAAGTCCTCGGCTTCTTGAAGCGACCAACTCCATCTTCTTTTTGAAAATACACTTACAACCCAAAGGTTTACAATCAGCATGTGGTAGATCAAATAACACCCAAGTGTTATTCCCTGTGATTGAACCTAGGACCCTGCAAGGGTGCGTGGCCTCCTTGGCCCGCTCTTTTAGTCTCAACTTGTTAATGCATTTACGGGTGTGCACTCCACACATTCTAACATGTTTCAGCTTAACATACCTAATTATTATACTAAAATATATAACGTAATGGTTGCCCAAACCACACCTAATCTCTAAAGAGTTCGGCCAAAAGTCCCTAAATGTCAAGGTTTATATCTTATCGGATATTGGTACAACTAACCTAATTCAGTCAACTACTACACGATTTTGAGACTGAAAATATTTAAATATATGTCCAAGAAGAATGTATGTCACCATGTCTCAAACATAACGTTGGTGCAAAAAGTCGAGGTGACCAAGCCCCATGGTCAACGATTCTTATTGTTAATTGACAAAATCATGAAGTCCTTAAACTATGCCCTATATTACAGTTATAACTGGTCAGATGGGTCAATTAGGATATATGAATTCAAATTACTTTTTATAGTTGTTGTGACGTGGTGGATCGTCATTGATCAATCGGTTTTACTCTTTTGTCCTTGCTTACGTTTTACAAAAGAACTTTATAATTCCAATATGAAATTTGACATCGAAGACGTGTGCAAATACTATGTAAAATTTCCACTCTCCACTTGCCAATACTACCTAAAATTTCCTACTTGTTTCCTTGCTGTCCATTATTTATTCTATTACCTTTTTTTCGTAAACTATAATATTTAAAAATCAGACTTGTTGTTTAGTAAATATACTATGATATTGATAACCTAATAATAACTCACGAATAGTCTTCTTAAGGTTACAAGTTCAATCCCTTCCTGAGTAAACATATAATTTACTAGATGGTCAGGAAAAGTTTGAAATGAACACGGTAATGATTAGATCGCGTACATCACGAGCAAAACCCGATCACTCCGGATGAGCTATTATAAATAGAATACCATTTAAAAAAATATAGTCAGACAACATATTTTCTTAGAACATATTTATAGGTATCGATTCTGTTTTTCCCTTTATGTATTAATTAATAAGTTAGAAATTTATAAACTTACTATAGTTTAAGAAAAGATATTGGAATATGATGATGTAGTATAATAATTTCAAAATGCGCGTAACACTTTTGTAGATTGAGATTCAATGATTAAACTATAGATTAAGCATTAACAAGTAAGATTATGGAAGATTGAGATGGAGAATTTCTTAAGAACACTTTGCTATGGATTTGACAATTACAAAATGGGGCAAAGGTTAAGACAATTAGGTTACAACTTTCTATTTATACCTAGACCTAGATTCGACTAATTGCATAATGTTTTTCTTGAAGTTGTGGCTTTGTCGATTTGTTGATGATCCTTGGTTCCTGATGTTTGTTGAAGTCGAAGCAGTGCGGTATATTGATATGATTTGGATTTTCTGACCGTTGTTTATAAAGTTGGAGTACGGTCACAAAATCCCTTATCTGATGTATTGTTGTTGTTGATAAGATTGGAGTACAGTCATCAGATCCTCTATCAGACATAGTGACCGTTGTTGATAAGAATGGAGTACGGTCGTCTGATCTTCGCACGAGAAGGTATCAGGGTAACCCAGGATTACATAGATTGCCTGTTAGCACAACAGTTACAGAAATTGTGTGACCTACGTTCAGTGTTGGCTCTGATGTTGGCTCTGATGTTAGCACTGGTAGGATTTCCATTCAATCATCGTGAAATACCAATAATTTTTGGTATCACTATGAATGTTCTGGCAATATCACAAAGATATGCTTGGTAGAGTGTCTGTGTCCTAGAGAGATTTAAATCGGTTCTAGACTCTATACGTGGACAAACGAAGGCGAGGACTGGAGGTGGGTCCTCTTTTTCAATATCAACAATCTCCAAATGAGATGTCGATAGTGGATGTGGTTATCTCCGTGATTTTGAAACAAGTACTTTTTGTACTTGAGTGGTCAGTGGGGGTTGTGCATTGCATCACTGGGTCCATGATGTCTTAATCAGACAGCAATTCATGCAGTCTGATATAGATGTGGCTACCCGGTCATTTGTTCGGTTTAGGGAGGGTTTTCCGTTTTCTTTAACCCTTTGACACACGCTCCTCACTCAACTCACTTTTTTATTTTCAACCACACCCTCGTTTTTGTTTTTACCATGTGATAAGCTGATTTGCACCCCATACTTCATACCCCCTCTCAATTTTTACCTCAGCGCACCCCAATCAAGATCCCATGATACTTGATTCTGCTCACCTAGACCTAGGGACCCTCACTTTTTAGTTCCTATATTGTCGGTGGCTCCGGGGAAGATCATGTTGGATATAGCAGATCATAGGAGTAATTTGAGAGTGGTCTATTACGCTCATGTGCAATTTAATCGGCTTTTTAAGATGTTGCATTTTAAGAGTTCACATGGATTTTTCTTCGGAATTTTATGTGTTTCCGGTAAAAGTTGTTGCCTGAATGATTTTGGATTTTAAGGCACAACAACTTGTTCTTTTAGGGTAAAACCGGACTCACATAGAGTATCCGTTAGCACACGGTATGAATCGGTAGTCGTTTGCACAACCGTTGATTCAAATATGTGACCTGCGTTTAGAGTTGTCGTGATTTTAGCTCTAGCAGAATTTCCACTCGATCCTCGTGAAACATCAGATTGTGATGCCACTACGAGTGTTCCGATGGATTCACGGAGATCCATGTTTGTAGTGCAAGTTTCCTATAGTGGAAATATTCTTAGGGGTGAGAACTAGACACACTGTGCATACAAAGAGACTTAACCCGGGGCAGGAGGTTATTATGATTCAATACCGACATACTCCGAATGAGTAGTCAGTAGCTTCTGTGCTACGTCCGCTAATGAAATGAAACAAATCCCTGTTGAGAGGAATTTGAGTAGTTGGTGGTGGCGTGCATTTGCTTTACTGGGCCAGTAAAGTCTAATGAAACATTCAACGAATGAATGATCACCTATTTGTTTGGTTGCCCGGTCTGTTTACGGTTTGGATGCACTCAAAGGTGTGTTTTCTTTGATTTATCATGTTTTCACATCACCTTGCACTCACCTATTACTATACCCTAGACCTAAACCCTCACATTTACCAGTTGGCTGAAAAATTTCCCTGGGAAGGTGTGGCCGGATCTGGCAAACCATGGGAAGGTATGTCTTTTGAAGTAGTAAGTAACGTAAATTAAAAGAATTTGTGATAAACAGATGCAATCTTTACTAGAAAACTAGTAAAGATATCGTTTACGGATATTACAACGACTTATAATTAACGTTACAAACATAAAACTTTTTATTTGGGTATTTTGTTTTTGTTTTTCTGAATTTTCTCCCCCTAGAAATAATAATTCTCCCCCTAGAATTAATATTTCTCCCCCTCGACAAAACAAAAGTATTTGCAAGTTTTGAGATCGAAGGACGTACCTCATACATCGTCGGAGGGTTGAAGGAGAGTATTTGCGGTGAAGCTTGATTGAGCTTTGTGCTTTCTTTTGAGTGCGGGTTCTGAATCTGTTTTGATCAGAAGCCATATCCTTGAAGCTCGGGTCATACACTGAAGTGTGCATAAGCCATTGACCGTTGAGGACCGAGTTATACACTAAATTGTGTATAAGTCTGTCCTTTGTTAATGAAATTTTAGAGATATATATATATATATATATATATATATATATATATATATATATATATATATATATATATATATATATATATTTATATATATGTATATAAGATAAATTAAAATAAAAAGATCCCTGGTCGAGACTGGTAACTATCCCCAAATGTTTATCATGAGTGTTGAATATGAGAGCTATGTATTCAGTCGTGTGTCTTGAACAGCCCAAGTCAAGGTATCTCGGATTCTACATAAAACAATTAAAACATGTTTGGTACCCAATTATTTATGGGTCCTGAACGATTAGTGACAGATGTTTTATGTAGAATTATTGTATGATGAAATTAGAGCTTTGGAGAACTGCAAGGAGGCAGTTCAGAAGTTGTGAATTTAACGACCCATTTTAAAGATTTTTCAGAGGATTGAATAATCCAATGAGAGTTTTCATTTTTGATCCAGTTATATTTTACAAACGTTGAAGATTTGGTGGGTGTTTTGTTGTCGCATTTTGAGGAACCTGAAGAGTTTGGCTTAGGTGCGGAATTTCCTCGAGTAGATTTGCGACGATAGAACGAGTGGGTATCAGAGGTTGGTGGGTTTTTGGGAAAAGATTTCGGTTGTTTGGAAACCGGAGATGTTGAGATCTTTTTGATTTGATTTTGCTGGTTTAGTGACGTAAGATTTGCATTGATATGGATAGCACGTTTTGCATGTGTTTATAAGTTTACCAGATTTATGATATACGATGTTCTTATGAATACTGCAAGGTGCATCAAGTCTTACAAAAAGAACGTTTATCAGTTTGAGTTTTTTGTTTCTTTGTAATTTTGTCAAAAAATCTTTTTGTTCCAGATTTGTCAGTTTTAACATACACATCACCAAAATCAGGAGAGTATCGGACATGACGATAAACAGTAGAATCATAATCAGTTCTAAAAGCCGTTAAAAGAGTTTTCACACAAATAGAGTTATTACTTTTATTTTGAACCGAAAAAGAAGAAACTACAGACGTACGAGGACTACACTTCTTAAGCAGGTTGGGCTTCTTAAGCATACTAGGTCCAGTCTGAATAAACTTCTCGGATTTCTTGGCTCTTGTGACTCCATTGGGCTTCTTGACCTTCTCACTCTGAGACTCTAATTTACTATTGGAAGCATTTAAGACCGGAGAATTAGAGTTTCTCCTCAAGATGATTGGTACAGGATTAACAGGTGCCGGTCCTAATAAAGAGGATTTAGAATTTTGAGAAACATTTTTGTCAGTTTTAGGTTTCAATTCTAAAATGGTTTCCTCTAATTTATGTATCTTATTTTGAAGGTTTTCTTTTTCTTTATCAAAAGCTTTTTGGGTTTCATCAATTTCAGATTCAAGTTGGACGATCTTCTTTTCTAAAATTAATGGTGGAACATAAAGTTTGGGTTCGATGGTTTGTTTTAAAACTTCATTATCTGGAATGGAAAATTCCGCCGGTGTGATGATTGGGAAATATTCATTTTGTTCAAATTTCGCTTTCTTCTTGTCATATGTGGAGTTTAAGGCATCATAATTGAAGCTAATTTGAGCATATTCTTCCTTTTCTCTGTTGAACTTTTCAATTTCTGCTTCTTCATCTGGCATATGAAGGAAGCTTTGCCAGATTCCCAAGTTCATGTAGTCGTAGTTGTACAATGTAGGAAGAACATCGACAGCTTTTTCCAGATAACGAGGATTCTCTGCTCCGAGACCCGCTTTTGATTTGTAAGATCTGAACTCTTTTGGTTCATTGAACTTGATTGTTTGTTCTGTATGACCGGCTTTCACAATCGTCTGCTCCAGTTTTTTGATGTGATCTTCGACATTTTCCTTTTTGAGTGTGAGGCTGTGTATTATGGATGATTGGTCATCGATTTCCTTTTTAAATGTTTTGGTAACTTCTTTAATTTGTTCATTTAATTTTTGAATTTCGATGTCAGCCTTCTTCAACTGTTCTTGGTAGTCTTTCATCTTTGATGTCTGCAGACTTCATCCATTTTTGCTCTCGGCTTAGTTGATTCGCCAAGTCATTTATCAGTTGCTTGGAGTCGTCTTTATCACTTGACACCGTCTTCATGTTTTTCAAGTTCGAAATTTCAATGTTTTTTGTATTAATAATGTGATTTAGACGATTGACCTCACTGGTGTGAGCAGCATGAAATGATGACAACTGTTGTTGTAACTCTTGTGTTTTTTGATTTGAAAGGTTATTTTGATTGACTTGAGGAACAAGAGTTTCAAGTTGACGACGAAAGGTTAAATTTTCTGCCTTTAATTTCGAGATTTGTGCATTTGATTCATTAGTTGTGTTTACTTGTTTTTGTAAACTTTCTTGTAATTCAGAAATCTTAAATTGAAAAGAAGATTTTGACGTAGACAGCTGATTTTGTAATTCCTTGTTTGTTTGTTTTAATTGAAGAGAACATCGACTTAAATCATTTAAAAGTTGTGCTTTTTCAGATTCTAAAACAGTAATTTGTTTCGTCAACTGCGATTTCTCATCAATTTTAAGTAAAAGTTTTTTATTAAACAAGGAATTCTCTGATTTATCAGTGTCTGAGTCAGATAGAAAAGAGTCAAAAAAAGAAGAGTGTACCTCATTTTCATCATTTTGTGGAACAACCAGTTTATCCCTTAGTTCAATGTGATTGTCAAAATTTGATAAAAAAGAACTGGTTATCTCACTTTCCTTGTTGGCTTCTTCCTTGAATCTATCAGAACCATCAGTATTCTCTCTTTCCATTAAGCACAAATTTGCTATTTGTTCTTCATCTTCAGCTAACACTTTTGCAGTCTGAATTTGTTTATAGTATTTGCTAGCTTTTATCGCATTTGCAAGGTCTTTATCCATATTTTTGCAATTATAATGATTTTTGGGTAAAAGTTCTCGTGTTTAAAAATGTGAATATTTGCTTTTAAAATTTTTTAAAAAAAATGTAAACGTTAAAAGTGTTTAAAAAGTTGAGAACTTAATCGGGTTCGGGTTTTAAAAAAATATGTAAAAGTTTGAAATTGAATTTGGATTAACCGTTCTCAAATTAAAAGTGTTTTTGGCTTAAGAGACTAAAAAAAATGACGTTTTAAGACAAAAAAAATAAAAAAATGACGTTTTAAGGCTTAGAAGACTTAAATCTATGACTTAAAAATGACGATTTATATTGCTTTTTAACAAAATGTTGGCTGATCAAATTAAGTGGGTTTAAATCTGATTTTGAATTGGGCTATTATTAAGCAATTTGAATTAAAATGGGAATTTGGGCCTGAATCTTTAAATGGGCCGAGATCTAATTAAGCTGAAGAAGAAGTTGGGCGATTGTTTTGGACGGTGAAGTCTTGGAAGTTCCAGAACTCGAGTAGAGTCAACGCAAGAAACCAAAAACAATCGATGAAGAGATCAACTGAAGTCGGAAGCAGAATCAGATCGGAATCAAGAATATCGAATTTAATTGAGCATAAACCAAAGTCGATTTGATTGTGCATAAACCAAAGTCGAACACGAGCAGATTAAGAAACCTGTCGCACTCATCAATAGTCGTCGACGATGTCGAGATCAATGAGGGAATCAAGAAATCAAGCAAGGAATCAGGCACGAGCAAAGAAGTCTGAATCTATGTCGAATCTGTGAAGTTGAATCTGAGGTAAAAATTGAGTTTTTGTACCGATGCTTAAGAAAACAATTTCAATCGATGTTTTTCTTTGAGTCGATGTTTAAGAAATCAATTGAGTTTGAGATTATGATCGATTAAGAAAGCTGAATTGATGTGTTTATTAGCAGAATCGAATTGATTTAGTTGAACAGTATTTGGCCGAAGTCTGTTAAGAGCCGAACTTGGTGATAGCCAAAGATTGTAGAGAGCCGAACTTGGGCTTGAGTTCGGGCCGAACTTGAACCTGTCTTCGGGCCGAACAATGAACTGGGCCGAACTTGATGTTCGGGCCGAACTTTCACACTATTTCGGGCCGAACTTGTTGTAGCCGAACTTGTTCTTGAGCGACGAACACAGTATGTATTTTCTTCAAAAAAGTCTACAATTTTGATCCTAGATTCTTCAATTCTTAACCAAATTCAGTGATTCCAATCCCAAAACGTTAGAAAACACTTTGCTATGGATTTGACAATTACAAAATGGGGCAAAGGTTAAGACAATTAGGTTACAACTTTCTATTTATACCTAGACCTAGATTCGACTAATTGCATAATGCCCCCTAGACTATTGGCTACAATAAATGTGACCCAACAACTTTCTGTAGCATGCGCAGGTCACACATGGCACAAATTAGTTAGAAGCGGTTGGAGTAGCTAGATTTTGGAATACCGAATTAAATTTCAATAATTTAAGTATTAAAATAAAGAGAAATGACATTTCTACTTTGTATCAATTTCACATGCATACTCACCATAATATGATATATGTCATTCACTAATTCTCGTTCCTTATATGATCTTTGATCTTGACACTTGTCTTAATGACGTGAATACACACATAATTAAATAGATATAAATAGTATACATCAATAACATTTCTCTTAATAAAACACTCCATGTTGGTACAAAACCAATGACTTGTATTTTTCAGTAAATAAAACACTACATGTTGCCATGTTGGTACAAAACCAATGACTTGTATTTTTCAGTTACATGTTCTATTATATATTAAATTTTATTTAATCGCAATATTAAGTACAACAACCGATAGCCTTACTATGCAATAATTGTTTGAGACCAAGGACTTTAGATATCTTTCAAAAGGTTTATAAACTTATCACATTACAAAGTTGTGGATGTCCATTCTTATAAACTTGTACTCGATATCTATATATTACCTTTTAGACGTTTATATATACATTATCCAAATATATATTACACATTAAATGTAGGGCTGGCAAAATCAAACCCGACCCGTCAACCCAACCCGTTTAAAACCCAAAATTAGCGGGTTGGGTTATAACTTTCAACCCGTGGGTCGTAAATGGGTCAACCCGTTTACAACCCGCATATAAACAAGTCGGGTTGGGTTTAGATTTACAACCCACTTACGACCCGTCAACCCGTTTAAATATATTATATATATCTTAATTACATAATATAATATCCGTTTCAAAAAAAAATTACATAATACTCCCTCCGTCCCTTAATAAAGTTCACATATCACCTTCAAGTTTTGTCCCTAAATAAAGTTCTCATTTCTTAAACTTAAGGGACCCACTTAATATAATAATATTATTACCAATACTTTCACCACTAACTATCTCTTAAAACACTTTCTCTCTCCAATTAAAACTTATATTTTATTCAAAAGTAATACCAAATACCCCACCACTAACCATCTCCTAAAATGTTGTGCCCAACACAAATGGGAACTTTATTTAGGGACGGAGGGAGTATAATATAATATATCTTAAATACAAACATAATGTATTATTATAATGTAAAATCTAGCATACACATACATGAGTCACATATATCAATTTATCTGGAAGTTAAAGTTGAGTTATGGAAGACGATGGTCGGTTGCTTATTTTTCTGCTTTTGTTTTGTATTTTGAACAACTTTTAGTAGTGTTAACTTTTGTTTGTATTTTGCAATTAATCTACTTATTTTGTTATTTTAGTCTTTAATTGTGTGTTGTTTTTTCTATATATTTTTTTTTATAAAATGATGTTTTATTGGACCAACCCGTTTATGACCCAACCCGCTTGTAAACAGGTTGGGTTGAAGATCTCAACCCGTTTAGATAAAAAGGTTGGGCTGGGTTGGGTTGGGATCTTCAACCCGCGAACCCAACTAGTTCAACCCGTTTATGACCCAACCCGACCTGATTGCCACCCCTAATTAAATGTTAGGCTAAAAAAAATTAAAAATGCAATTAGAAAAACATTATTATATATAGGGAAATGCTAAACAATGCCCTTAGGGTAATGTTTAAGAGCAAATTTTGTGCTTTAAAAAGTTATAAAATAACTAATAAAAACCATCCCCATTAATTTTATTAAACCACCCATGTTTGTTTTATTGTACATTAACCCTTTAAACTTCCTTAACCATTGCCCTAAGGCCACTCTCAACCGTGACGCGTCAGTAAACCCATCAGTAGCGCCACATCATCACATCCTTACTGACACGCTACTGACACGGTCGTGTCAACCTTACCCATCACTAAACACATCATTTCCACATCATCATTTCTAATTAAACATAAATATAATATATTATTAAAATAAAAATAAACATTTAAAATATTTTTAAAAAATAGAAAAAAACAAAGAAAAAAAAAAGACTTTTTATAAAAAAAATACAAATTGTACAAATTTTTAAGCACGAATTACAAGTTCCCAACCCCGCCCCCCCCCCCCCCCCCCCAATCCCCCCACCCCTCCCCCTTCCTCTTCCTCCTCTCCTCTTCCGCCTGAAACATCCCACGACGCATGTCTCATCCCGTCCTCACCACGACGCAGGTTCTAAGACGCCAACCACGACGCGGCCGTGCCAACGACGTCGTGGGGCGGCGGCAAAAAAACGCCCACGACGGGGCCTACTGACGTGCCGTTGGCACCGGTCTAAGGACAATGGTTAGGAAAACCCTTATATAAATCAGTCCAAATTTCTATTTTTTTTATGCCACATAAACTTAAAACAAATCATTACAGTGATATACAAAAAAAATAAAACAAATAAATTAACACTTCAAATTTTTTGAACTTATTCTTAAACCTAGAAAATGCTGTTATAACACAATATCATAAAACGTATTTAAAGGAGAAAATCATGGTATCTGAAGAGTTAGATATAAATAGAAAGTGTCCATGTTTGTGGTTTGGATTACAATATAAACCCCCTCCACAAAGCACCTAATTATAAATTAATGGTTTATTTTAAATGGGAAGGTCTATATATGTGTGAGACCTTCCAAAGGCAAATCTTTCTCACCCCTTCTTCTTTCCTTCATTATCATCCCTGATCATCTCCAATTAAATTTATAAAATATCATATACTAATACATTATTATTGAAGGGTCGAGTTTGTTAAAATTATAAAATTCAGAGCTTCTGACTTGAAACGACGCCAGGCCCAAGATAATTCATATTATTCTTGGACCAGGTTTCATTCCAAGCCAGAAGACTCAACGCAATTGGCTACATGCTCAAATAGGTATTTTGATTCTTTTTATATATTCTTTATTCAGTAAGATATAAATATTCTTATTATGATTAAACTGCATTAATATCAAATATTTCTATCTTTTTTTATATGCTATTAGATGGATTTTATTAAGTTACGTATGTCAATAATATAGTTACATAACAAGTTCTTTGTTTCTTGTGTTTTTATTGATATTAAAAAAGTTAAAAGGGTTTAACTTTAATTGATAGGATTACCAAGGGTTTACAGTGCACATTATGGGGTGAGCGTGATCCGGAAATTGATTGGACCAGAACTAATCATGATGAATTTTCAAAAAAAAACTGAACCGGTTAAATGTTTTCGGTTTCGGTTGGTTTTTGGCTGCGCTCGATTCAGTTTTTTCAGCCCAATTGCTCACTCCTATCTGAGACCGGACCGAAACTATAAATCATGAAATTACAAAACCGAAAACCAAAACGATTACATGTTTTGGGTTTCGGTTCACATTGGTTTTTTCCCGCCCAAATGCTTACTCCTAGTGCACAATATATATAATTATATGAATCCTTCCAAAAAAAAATGAGTGAAAGTAGGCAAGACAAATTGATTGTCGTCCCAAGAGCATAAGATAAGAAAAGTAGAACAAACTTTATTTTTTATATTTGAAATTGCATTTAATATAGGTAAAAAATAAACTTTATAAAATATGTAACAAATGTATTTTTTTTCTTTATGTATAAATTTTTTTTGTTCATTCGATTATCCTTATCACGTGGGTTAGTTAGACAATCCCATATAAATCAGCACAAAAAAGATGTAAAACAAAATCAATAAAAACTAGTAACACGTACTGTAACAGTATGTTCATATGAAACCAGTTAAGGTGAAGTTTCACAAACCGGAATATTTGAGTTTCACTTATCTTTTTTTATTTCTTTTTTATAGAATATCTTTTATATTATCCAAATAAATACAAATAGCTTACCTAAAGCCATAAAAAATACATAAAAAAACATAATTTAACTATAAAACACCTTTCATCTCTTCCTACTTTCACTTACTCTACTCCAATGTTTCTCACTTTGACACTCTCCTTTACCATTTCCTACTTTCACTTACTCTAAACTCCCCTGTTTCAGTTCCTCTGTTTCAGTTCAACTTTTTTGAGAGGGAGAAAAAATGGCTAACGTCTCCGGGGAGAATCTGATGCCGGAAAATATTCCGGCGATGTCAGTGGACCTGGTGACACAATTTGGGATGTTGTGGGAGGTTTTAAAGACGCCATTAATAGTTCCATTGCTACAATTTGCAGTTTATATTTGTTTAGCAATGACTGTGATGCTTTTTGTTGAAAGACTTTATATGGGTGTTGTTGTAATTCTTATAAAACTCTTTTGGAAGAAACCTGATCAACGATACAAATGGCAACCGATTCATGAAGATATGGAAATTGGGAATTCGTCATTTCCCAAGATTCTTGTTCAAATCCCAATGTTTAATGAAAAAGAGGTTATAATTTGAATTGAATTCTTGAGTTTTGTAAATAAATTTTGTTTGTTTGAGTTAAAGTTTGAATCTTTATGATTTAGGTATACAAGATCTCAATTGGTGCAGCTTGTAATCTTGCATGGCCGGCCGACCGACTGGTGATTCAAGTTCTTGATGATTCTACCGATCACAACATTAAGGTAAAAGTGAATAAATTCAAACCTTCTTGTGCTAATTTTCTTTTCTAATTTTATCTATGATATGAATAATTATATCGATCAAATAAGTAGGAAGATAAATAAGAAGATTTATTAAGAAACAATATCATTTCGGTATTCTTTAGTTTTTGCATGTGATTACTTGTTAAGCAAGGTGTTAAATGTTCCAAGAAGTGTTTGAATGTGCATTGCAAAACGTATTGCTTAATTAATGTTGCCTGAAGTTATTATAATTAGTTTTAAGCGTTTAGGTAAAGTGATTATTTAAGGATCAAGGGTCTGTTTGGTAAAATTAGGTGGAGTTGCAAAATTGTTAATAATTTTCTAGAAAGGCAAAAACATATACTCATATATTCTACACCTATTTAATACACATTAACCAAATCCATAATCTATACTCTATAGGTTAATATGTTACCCCAATCCCAATAGACTAAAGATCATTTGATATCTATTAGTATTACTGAAAAGACCAAAACTTATTTTATTAAAATATCATTGATAAAGAATAATTATATACTTCTGTAACTAATTTCGAAATGCAGATATCAACAACCCATTATTATAATTTTCATGTTCCCCTTCAATTTTTTCATACCCTCTCTGACTAGTAGCTAGTATACTGTGACCCGCTTCTACGGGTCGTAGATACTCGAAACAAGTTGGTTATGCGCAATTCGGTTCACGGAGACTTATGTTTTGAGGGGAATTAAAATGATCAATTTTATTATATTAATATAATACAAAACTAAAAGTTCAATCACATTAAAATTACGTTATACTAATATAGTTAAGTCCTCTAAAGGTGTTTGTTTGGTCACAACTACTATACTAAAAATTTCCCGACATAACAATTACACTGAAAAGGATTTACATGGCGTTCATAATTTACATTCACAAATACAGAGTCATTATTAAATTATAAGGAAATATTAATATGTTTTCAACATAAGAATTTATACCTTTTTCAAAAAATGTAAAAAACAATTAAAATATTTAAAATTATTTGGACATACAGACATTCCGGTTTGGGTAACCATAGGGTATCTAGAATAAAAGCCGAATATGAACCGCACTGAAGATGTTTTTTGGGTTTTGGTTTTTTCGGCTTCGAATCACGCGGATCAATTCAATTTTCGTTTTTTAACCCCCTAATTAATTATGTAGGAACTGATTGAGAAAGAATGCCAACATTGGGCTAACAAAGGAGTTAACATATGGTACCAAATTAGGGAAAACCGAGTCGGGTACAAAGCGGGTGCACTTAAAGAAGGATTGACTCATGATTATGTCAAAGACTGTAAATATGTCACCATCTTTGATGCCGATTTCCGGCCCGAACCAGATTTTCTCCGGCGAGCCATCCCCTTCCTTGAGTTGAACCCTAAAATTGCCCTTGTTCAAGCCCGTTGGCGGTTTGGTAAGTGGTCACTAAACCCTCTAACCATTTATTTTTTCTAGTATATATTAAAAAAGAAATATCATTGACAAATAGATGAGAAGAAGGATTTTTGGGAGTATATAGCATTTGATTTGTACGTATTAAAAGTTGTACTTTGGTGAATCTATGAGTCTATGGTCAAAGAGACAGTAATTAGTTGAATACCAGCACATGTTCAGAATCAACTAACGGACCACAAACCAATGTCCCATGTTACCTACCATAATAAGTTGCTCTGGGTTATCAGGGCAGGTTTGTCATTTACTATTTATGGACATTTCTAATCATGTATCGTAATTATAACAGGGGCAGTAAATCCAAAATATTCTCGCCACTACTTCGTTTTTAACAAGTTTCTTTTATGTTAATCTTTACAAAAATATTTTTTTATTGGACTAAAAAGTTGGATAAATTTATGCAGTAAACTCCAATGAATGTTTATTAACAAGAATGCAAGAAATGTCACTAGATTACCATTTCACAGTGGAGCAAGAAGTGGGATCAGCTACTCATGCATTTTTCGGCTTTAACGGTAAAAAATATTCCATCTATCTTAAATCAACCTTAAACCAACCATAACAATACCAAAAATAATTTAGGGATAATATCATAAATTACCACAGGAACTGGCGGCGTGTGGCGGATTGCCGCCATCAATGAGGCCGGTGGGTGGAAGGACCGTACAACTGCGGAGGACATGGATCTTGCGGTTCGGGCCGGGCTCCAAGGGTGGAAATTCCTCTATCTCGGTGACCTTCAGGTACCACATACAATTCATTTTTTAAAAAGTAAAAAGTATTCCTGGTATAATGGGCTCCCCAGGTAACAAGCTAGTTTTGTTTGTGATGTAAGTAACCTAACTGTTAATGAGTTCTAGAAAGTTATTTAGAAGCTCTTACCACTAGGCCATCACCAAACTGGTAATTTATAATTGATGTCGCAGGTTAAAAGCGAACTTCCTAGCATATTCAAAGCGTTTCGTTTCCAACACACAGGTGGTCTTGTGGTCCGGCTAATTTGTTTAGGAAAATGGTGCTCGAGATCATTAGAACAAAGGTTAGTAATTAATTAAGGTCGTTAGGTGTAACTTATAATCCTTATTTTGGTTAATTATTACACGAGTGTGGCTTTAATTTGTGCAGAAAGTGACAATATGGAAGAAGGTATATGTGATATATAGCTTTTTCATGGTGCGAAAAATAATCGCTCACATGGTCACGTATTTCTTCTTTTGTGTGATTCTGCCTATATCTATCTTGGTCCCGGAAGTTGAAGTCCCGACATGGGGAGCCATCTACATTCCTTGCATCATTACCACATTGAACTCGGTTGGGACACCAAGGTAGCCACATTTACAACCAGCCCGAAAATTTCATAATCAACCGACTTAAAATTATAAGTTATACTTTCTCTATATCAGAATACACGGTTTTTGAGGCAAAAAAACTATAACGATGATGAGTCTCACTCATTTTTTATTTAAAAGTAAACATAAGGGTAAAATGGTTATTTAACTATATTAACAGAGAGACTTAGTGTTAATGGATGTGAACCCAGTACATGAAAACAATTGAGATCAAACAAGAACAAATAACCAACCAATAAACACGTTGATTAATTAGAGAAATCCGGTTACATGAAAACTCTATCAATTGTCATACTCTAACCTATACACCGTAAACATATATATAGAATAGAGTCCGTATACTAATCGAATTACAATTCCTATGTCTATCATATTACGTAGAAGTAGGAAACTATCCAAATATTTAAACCTTGGAGTGGGCCCCGCAGCATACAGCCCATGGGCTCAATCCATTCGCCAACAATCACCCCCTGAATGGTTGAGTCGGCAGTTCACACACACCGAGCATCGACCTCATAGCACCAAACTTGATTCGTGCAAGTGCCTTCGTTAGGGGATCTGCTACTTGATTTTCTCCCGCTACATGTTCGACTTCAACCTGCTCGTTTTCAACACGCTGTCGTATGAAGTGAAACCGGGTGTGAATGTGTTTGCTTCTACCGTGAAACACCGGATTTTTAGACAATGCAATTGCAGACTTGTTGTCTATTCGAATCAATACTTTTTGCTTCTTTAATCCGGTCACCTCAGCGAGTAATTCCCTTAGCCACACTGCTTGACATGCAGCCGATGTAGCTGCCATGAATTCCGCTTCACAAGAAGATAATGCTACAGTATCTTGTTTTTGTGAACACCACGTGATGGGGGATTTTCCAAGAAAGAACACGTGACCGGTAGTGCTCCGACCATCATCCGGGTCTACATTGTGACTACTGTCACTATAACCCAGAAGTTTTAACTCGTTGCATCTCTCGTATCTGATTCCAAGCGAAATTGTACCGCGAAGGTAACGAAGTATTTGCTTGACTGCGTGAGCATGAGATACTCTTGGACTTTGCATATAACGACTAGTTACTCCGACCGAGTAAGATAAGTCCGGACGAGTGTGAAGGAGGTAGCGTAAGCAGCCTACTAACCTCCGATACTGAGTGGCTTCAACTTCTGGTTCTTCCTCGGCTTTCGATAATTTTAGTCCCGGTTCCATTGGACATTGTGTAGCATTACATTCTTCCATGCCCGCCTCTTTTAATATTTTCATAGCATAGTTTGACTGCTTAATTGTTACCGAATCTTTTCCTTGAGATACTTCAATGCCTAAGTAATAAGTCAGCAGACCAAGATCCGATAATTCAAATTTTGAGGACATCATGCTTTTGAATTGGTTCGTTATTTCATCACACGTTCCTGTTACGAATAAGTCATCGACATATACTGCCACAATTATATATTCACCTTTTGAAACCTTTTTATATACGGCCGATTCTTGCAAGCATCGTTTGAATCCCATGTCTCGTAAGATGCCATCAAGCTTTATGTTCCAAGCCCTTGGAGCTTGTCGTAAGCCATACAAAGCTTTTGTTAACTTATAAACTTTCTCTTCCTCTCCCACCTTTATGAACCCCTCGGGTTGACTTACGTACACTTCTTCTTTTAATTCACCGTGTAAGAAGGCCGTTTTAACATCTAGGTGGTATATCTTCCACCCGTTCCCGGCCGCAAGAGCAATCAGTAATCGTATTGTCTCGAGTCGAGCTACTGGTGCGAAGACTTCGTCAAAATCAATTCCGTATTCTTGTACATAGCCTTTTGCTACGAGCCGCGCTTTGTACCGCGAAATTGATCCATCTGCATTTCTTTTAATCTTATATAACCACTTTAGACCGATTGGTTTGGCATGTTTGGGTAAAGGTACTAACTTCCAAGTTTTGTTCTTCTCGATCGATTCGATTTCGCTTTTCATCGCCTTAAGCCATTCGGGTTTCACAATGGCTTCTTTGTAATTCCTTGGCTCCTCGTCACATGTTAACATTAATTCGTACATGTTTAGTTCATAGTCATTTAACCGGATAGGTAAAACCGAGTTACGATTAGAACGACGTACCTGGTTAGGTTCAATTTCGTGGTGCCCGTCGGACTCGTTATCACTGTTCGACTCTGGTTCTGTTGAGGTTTGGGCTTCCGCTGTTGACTGTGGGCTCGCTTCGTGAGGTTGTTCTGGCGTGGCGGTGGGCTGAGCAACTTCGGTTGCTGTTGGACTTGGAGTAACAGGTCCATTTGTTGTAAGTAGTGATATTACAAATGTACCTGATTCATTCTTTTTGCTTCTGCTGCCCACGTGCAATTCATTTTCTTCCTTATCCCAATTCCATGCCATTTTTTCATTATAAGTAACATTACAACTTATAATGATTTTATTTTCTTTAGGGTTAAATAAACGGTCGCCTCCCGAACCCGGTTCCTTCCCAAAATAAACCAGAGATCTCGATCTATCGTCTAGTTTCTTTAGGTGTTTTGAAACAATCCTTTCATACGCGACACATCCGAACACCTTCAAATTTTCAAGATTCGGTTTTTGACCATAGAATTTTTCGTAAGGTGTAACTCCTACCAATGCTCTCGTAGGGGTACGATTAATTAAATAAGTTGCATGTCGAACGGCTTCGCCCCAAAATTGATTTGGAACCTGTTTTGCTTTCATAAGGCATCGTGCCATTTCGATTAGCGTCCGGTTTCGTCGTTCTACTATACCGTTTTGTTGGGGCGAGTACGGAGCCGTTAACATTCTTGCAACACCTTCTTCGTTCCAAAAACGGTTAAAGTCAGTTGAAGTAAATTCACCTCCTCTATCCGTGTGGAATGTTTTTATTTCTTTGCCGGTTCGGTTTTCGATTGACTTTTTAAATCTTTTGATCACATCAGCCGCGTCGTTTTTATGCTTTAACAAAAACGACCACATGTATCTAGAAAAGTCATCAATAAGAACTAATATATAAGCATTACCGGCTGGAGTGGGAGGGTCAATTGGTCCACAGATATCTCCGTGTACCATTTCGAGGATATTTGTAGACTTATATTTAGTTTTCTTCGGGAACGTGTGCTTGTGTTGTTTGCCTATCACGCAAATTTCACACATTTGATCTTGATGTTTTAAGATCGGCACACCATTAGTCAACTTGTGCATCATATTCGCCGCACCAAAGTTGATATGGCCTAGACGTTCGTGCCACAACCAAGACTCATCATTAATTTTTGCTTGTAAACATTTAGGCTTACCAATTTTCAGTCGGGTTTTATAAAGGCGATTTTCACTCCGTGGGACTTTCATGAGCAGCCTTCCATTCCGATCTCTCATTGTCAAGAAATCACCATACATTCGGATATCGCATCCAGATATTGTAGTTTGACCGAGACTTATCACATTGCTTTGAAGAGATGGAATGTAGTAAATATCTTTCATGAGTTTTTGTTCTCCGTTTTTACCTTCGAACAAAATCGATCCCTTCCCTTTTATCTGAACGCACGAGCCATCTCCAAATCTTACCCTTCCGGTTATCCGTTCGTTCAATTCCGAAAAGTAAGAGTACTTTCCGGTCATGTGATTGCTTGCACCGTTGTCGAGATACCAAGTATCGTCATCGTCTTGGTTCGGTTTCACCTTGGGAGGAATATATTTATCTTCATTTAGGAACACTATTTCTTCTTTCATCATGAAGAATGTTCCTTCCTCGTGATTTACATCTTCTCGAGCATCATTTAGGTTTGCCTCATGGTTACGCCATCGGTCCGGGCATCTTGACACGAAGTGTCCGTATTTGTCACAGCGGTAACATTTAATCGTTGACATATCTCGCTTTTCGTTGTTACCTTTTTTCTTTTCATCTTCCCGGTTGTCATGGTTTTGGGTGTTACCCCTACCGCGACCTCGTCCCCGACCTCGTCCCCCTCGATATGCACCACGCCCTCTGCCACGGCTTGGGTCTTGGTTTCGATTTGTGTTTTCGGTTCTGGAATACAGTAGCTTTTCACCGGAATCAGATGCTTTTTCGGTATCTTTAATAACTACATCTTTGGTCCGTTCCTCGTAAGCTTTTAATCTTCCAACGACATCTTCATAAGTAATGGTTTTTAAATCCAAAACTTGCTCGAGTGCCGCCACGATGTGCACAAATCGATTAGGAAGGCTCATAAGAAATTTCTTGACTAATTTTTCTTGCGAAATTGTTCCGCCGAGTGAGGCCGAAACACTAGCAATACCCGATAGTTTTGAAGAGAACTCGTCAATCGTGCTCGTTTCTTTCATCTTCAAACTTTCGAATTCGGAAGTCAGAGTTTGTAATCGTGCTTCTTTAACGCGATCTGCACCAAGGTTGCGGGATTTGATCGCATCCCACATCTCTTTCGCCGTCTCGAGATTCCCGATTTGCAAGATCAAATCTTCTGGAATCGATTGGAATAATAAACCCATTACGATGTTGTTCTTCTTTGCATCTGTTGATCCTGGATCAACAACATCCCATACGCCATGGATCCCGAGCAGAACCTTCATACGCATGTGCCAAATTGTGTAATTCAGCGATGTTAGTTGCGGGCACTGAAACGTGATCGAGTGTGCATCTTTTGCGGGTGGATTCGATGTATCTCCTGTCATCGCCAATCAACAGCCTTGATCGCAATACACGAAATCGAATGTAAGCTTTGATCGAATGTAAGCTCTGATACCAATTGAAAACAATTGAGATCAAACAAGAACAAATAACCAACCAATAAACACGTTGATTAATTAGAGAAATCCGGTTACATGAAAACTCTATCAATTGTCATACTCTAACCTATACACCGTAAACATATATATAGAATAGAGTCCGTATACTAATCGAATTACAATTCCTATGTCTATCATATTACGTAGAAGTAGGAAACTATCCAAATATTTAAACCTTGGAGTGGGCCCCGCAGCATACAGCCCATGGGCTCAATCCATTCGCCAACAGTACATTTTACCAAATAAGGTAAATTATCAAAATAAATTATTTATTTTGAAAATGGTCAAAATAGAAATACAAATGTTGTTGAAGGACTATTGCATGATATCTCCGATCTCTTTATGATATGTTTTTTATTTGGTTTTTTTTTTTTTGGGTAAATTACATTTTTTGTTCCTGATCTTTTCTTGATTCGTGGTTTTTGTCCATAAACTTTTTTTTTTCTGTTTTTTTGTCCTTGACGTTTTTAAAATTCTGCATATTTATCCTTCGTTTATTTTTGGCCGTTAACTGATGAAAAATGAAAGACATGTGAGGGCATTTTGGTCTTTTTTACCATTCTTCATCTTCTTCAAACAAAATCCTTAATTTTTCAAACCATCTTCTTCAAACAAAATCTCTAATTTCTTCAAACCGTCTTCTTCAAACAAAACCCCTAATTTCTTCAAACCATCTTCTTCAAACAAAACCCTTAGTCTTCTTAGTTTTCTTAGTTTTAAGTGTATTACTATTAGCATCTGATTCTTCAACTTCTTTTTCTTTTTCATCGCCCAATAAAACGGTTTCCTTTTTGACACAATCAAGGGACTCTATTTGTTCGTTTTCATCGGCAGATTCGTTTTTGTCACTTTTGCCGTTTGTAAAATCGCCACTAGCAAGATAACGTAACTCAGAATCGATCCTTGATTCCTGACCGTAGGATAAATAACTGTATCTTGAAGAGGATTGATCTGAGCTCTCCATTTCGCATACATTCTTATACAGTTGATCGATTGAGTTGTGACTCTTGATGCTTAAGTCAATTGATTTCTGGGTTTCCATCGCCGATGTATGACGGGATGCAAGAAGACGATGGCGGTGTTGTTGAATTGCAGAGACGAGAGGGATTGAGGGAACGATTTATTGTTTAGATTCAATTTTAGGTTTACAACAATCAGTGGAGAGGTAGAATTAGGGTTTAATCGGGGAAGAACACATAAATGAGGAAGATGATGCAAGGGTAATTTGGGTAAATACACAAAAAAATCGTTAGTTAACGGATGATTTTGGACGGAAGGACAAAAATGCGGAATTTTAAAAACATCAAGGACAAAAAAACCGAAAAAAAAAGTTTAGGGATAAAAACTCAGAATCTGGAAGGACAATTTCTGTAATTTACCCCTAGTTTTTTTTCATGGCTATTATGGACATCTAATGTTTGATTCTGATTCAGGTCGTTCCATTTATTGTTCTATTGGATTCTTTTCGAGAATGTTATGTCACTGCATCGGACTAAGGCAACACTCATTGGTCTACTTGACGCAAAAAGATCTAACGAATGGGTTGTCACCGAGAAACTTGGAGATTCTGTTAAAAACAAAAAAGCAAACCAAAAACCCAAACCTAAACTCACACCCAAAACGTTCAAGTTTAACTTTGGAGACAGGTAAAGTCTTTTTTGTTTTAGAATTACATTACAATTTTGTATATAACGATTGTTTATTTCAAATAAGTAATTCAGGATTCATCTTACCGAATTGGGATTTGCGGCTTTCTTGTTCTTCATTGGATGCTATGATTTAATGTATGGAAGACGTCAATATTTCATATACATTTTCCTTCAAGTGATAACATTCTTGATTGTGGGAGCGGGTTATGTGGGCACTGTCGTCCGAAGTTCTTAGTGTATGTACTTTTTCTCCATATGATGACGTGTTTAGAAGAAACAGAACTAGCTAGGTGTTCAGATTTTGAGTTTCTTGCAAATTTATCTGTTCGATCGTGACAAAAACAAGCATCAGCCAGTGTAGTATACAGTTAGAAGGATAATGGTTAGAGGAAGAAGTGTAAGCATCCATCGATGGTGATGTTTTGTTTGATTCCAATCGTATGTAATTTTCTGTATTGAATTTTGCATTAGAGTTTTTGAGAGGGAGATAATTTGATGGTAATATTAGCAAATTATTTTCCCATGTGGGACATTCCATTTTATTTGTGTGGTGCATTTTGCTAGAATCATATATCATCAAATGAATGATTTTTTGGTCCTCTTTCTTTGTATTATTCCGTAAACATCTATCAAATTATCCCGACAGAAAAATTTAGAAACACTCATGACAACGGTTAGATTATGTAGATCTCAAGCAAAGCTCAGCAACCTTGAAAAACCTTTAAGAAAAATAAACTCCTTACAAAAACCAGAGAAACACGTTTATGAGTTTAATTATTTATGGTTTGGTCCCCTTGTTATAAGTATATTAGTATGTGCCAAAATCATGCTATCTTTTACTTTTTAAAACCCTATACTTGAATGGTCCATCCTTTTTTTCCCCGTTAAATTAATCTTTTTTCTACAGCAAACACATTTTTTCTACAGCAAACACACAGCCTCTACACTATTAATTCTACACCACTATCCATAACGGGACTCGAACCCTTGACCTCAGGCCAAAGTGAAACACCTTTTAACACCTTATAGTGCTAGGCTACAAGCCCTTTGGTCCCGTTAAATTAATCATATCTTGAAAACCGTGCTACGTATTATTTACATAAATGTAGGCATGCACTTATATGCTAAAAAGGTGTGTTGATGTCTTCATATGCAAGTCACGATAGTTATTTATTTAATTTGACAATTTCATATGCGAATAGTTATTTGTTTAATAAACCTTTTAAGGCCAACGGATAACTTAATAAAAAAATGGGTTTACTTTGCATCAACTTTGGATCATGAAAAACTTCATGATCAAGGTTCCATGGTAGATTCAATGCCTAGATCCGATTAATTTTATTGCATTCACATATATGTAAAGGCTGGGGTATGGTTCCTGATTATATTTAGGCATGACAAAGACGTTTTTTTTTTGTATAAGTGACACATTGATATAAGATAAAAAATTTGAAATTCTTATTAATATTAAAAATATTGACTACTAAATTTTCTGCCATGGTTTTTAGTTAAAATCCGTATTCCGTAGGTATCCCGTTATTCCAATGCATTATGATTTAGAGGTATTATAAATAGTATCAGAGTTGTAGCAAATTGGGGTGTGATTGGCATGCGGCAATTGTAGAAATTTTGCCCTGATTACTACTTATTTTATGAGTGTTTAAATGCCCTGAAAACCCATTTGCACAACATTTACTATTCCTATGTTAAATTGGGGGGCCTTTGTTAGTTTATAAGTATTCAAATAAAACTAGCAACCTTTTGCATGTTATGATTATTGTTTCTTTACGCACGACTTCACTTGTTATTTATTTAAGTAATTACTAGATAATGTCTTCAACGAGACTTAACCTACAATTTTTTACTTGGTAAGCAACTCACAACTCATGTACCACTAGAGTACAAGTTCATTAACTATTTTATTATTCAATTGGAGAAGCGTTCACGTAGGTCTATTATTTTTGTAAAGTTTTGAGGGACAAATCTCAGACCTTGGATCAATCAACCCTCAAATCACCATCACCACCAACATCACATGTGATTCAACACATCAACACCACCACCACCTCATGTGTATTAAATCACATGTGATTGCACACCGCCGACCACGACCACCCCATGTGTATTAAATCACATGTGATTCAACACCGCCGACCACCATCACTACCACCACCAACCTCTGATTGCCACCGTCTCCACCACCGGCAACCCTCGCCACCGTCGGTTGCTTTCAATCACATGTGATTCCGTATCCAATCACATGTGATTGTGTACCCAGTCACATGTGATTGCGGCGGGCGGCGGTAGTTGTATATTGAATCACATGTGATTTGATGATGGTGGTAGTTGTATATGGAATCACATGTGATTTGATGATGGTGGTGGTTAAAAAATCTTTTGATCCAATGACCAAGATTTATCCTTGAGATTTATAAAAATCAAAAACTTTCCTTGAATACGACGCTATTCAGTTGACATCAAATGACCAGAAAGACGTGGAGATGTTGACAAATATGTCGAAATGAAATTAGTAATAACTTACTGTAAAATTCTACAATTGCCATGTTCCTTATAAGCTAAAAAAACGTATTGGTAGAACTTTTTGTTGATATTTTCTAATAGCAGGTGAGCATAAAAACCGAAAAACCGAAACCAAACCGTTAAAACCGACAAAACCAAACCGTTAAAACCGAAACCATTTCGAAACCGACGGTTTGGTTTTAGAGTTTGAAAAAACCGATGGATTCGGTTCGATTTCGGTTTTAACCAAAAACCGCCCCATTAACAAACCGCCCCACTAATATTTAATATATTATATATATTTTTAAAATTTTATATTTATTAAATAGAAGTCGACCTATTTAAGTATTTTAAAGTCCATCTACTATGGTCCATTGATGCCTATATCGTAATTATATGCTATTAAATACGTTTATAATTTGAATTTTGGGCTGAAAATGGTATTCATTATTGAAATGTGTTATTAGACATTAAACTTAATGATGTAAGTTAGATATTATTACTAAAACTTGTATCTAATTTTGAAAAAATAAAGATTAATGCATGAAATTATGTATCTATGTTTAAGACGAGGTGGTTTCGGTTTTAAAACCGAAACCGAACCGTTAAAGGCTAAAAACCGTTAAAACCGAAACCGTTAGAAACCGAAACCATTGGGTTTGAAAATCCTAAAACCGAAATTAGCGGATTCGGTTCGGTTTGAGCCTAAAACCGCCCCAAACCGCCCCATGCACACCCCTAATTGCTATACCACTTGCAATGAAAACAAACAATTTTTTTGCCTTTCAGAAAAGAAAAAAAAAACCGTTTATATAGTAACATGGTAAATAAATGGTCACTTAAATGCTTAAACAAAATACAGTGTAATAAGTATAAGTATATGATATAAAATGTTATAAACAAACATTCATAAATTTTAAAAATAAAAATAAATGGTGGCTGTGGGGTTCGAACCCACGCGCACTTATGTGCAGAAGATCTTAAGTCTTCCCCCTTAACCACTCGGGCAAACCACCTTGATGCTTCTCCCTCTTTTTCAAACCAATTAATACTTAATTTCCAATCTCGAACTGAATAATGAGAATTAGATCATCATCAGTTGTAACAATCAGAAAATATAGATTTTGAAGTGTTTCACATTGTATCTGATCCATTAGCCACTAAGCTCATACAAATTTGTCACTTACAGAGGATCAAAGCCTGAATTAAGAAATTTTATTTTAGGTCATTATTTTAATTTCTCTAGTTACAGAGATCTTCAGGGAGGGAGAAAAGATTTGAAAACCTTGAGTTTACGGGTGTTCGTTTGGACGGTTTGGTTTTATCCGAACCAAATAGGTGAAACCAAATAAAATCCGGTTTTCAAAAGTTCAAACTGAACCGTCCAAACTATTCGAAAACCAAACCGATCCGAACCAAATAACAATTTGGTTGTTTGGTTTTATCCGTTTGGTTTTTCCTTAAAATTTTCAAAATATTCCAAAAGTATATAACATAAATAATATTAAGTTCATATGTAAAATTACAAAGTGATAAACTACTTTGTACATAAAAACAAGTCTAATTCATAGCTTGTGACATTTACAATCATATATGCAAAAATTTTGACATAAACTTTATCAAAAACTCCAAAAAGATTGGTACATCACCAACTGATACAATATAAAATGGAAAAAGTGTTAGTATATAAATCAATTTACTATAAGAAATGTAAAGAAAAGAGAAATCATAATTGATTACAATGGAAACCAACAAGTGTTAGTATATAAATCAATCAATTTACTATATATTACTATTCGATTTTTTTGGACAATCCGGTTTTCACAATGGAAACCAAATCCAATCCAAAATCCAAATTATTAATTTGGTTCAAGTCCAAACCGATCCAAAAAACCAAATAACTAATCCAAATAATCCGATCCAAAATGTCCAATTGGACAATCCGGTTATATCCGAATAGTGAACACCCCTACTTGAGTTGAATAGGAATGTAATTAGTTGATTAATTATTTTAAGCAGCTTTTTAAAATGATATTCTACTTTTAAACCTCACAAAACGTGATTAAGGTAATTCATTCGTGATTAATTATTTTAAGCAGCTTTTTAAAATGATATTCTACTTTTAAACCTCACAAAACGTGATTAAGGTAATTCATTCGTGATTAATTGTAAAAAAGAAAGCATTAAAGATTTACAATTGCAGAACACAGAGAGAACTCAAAATAATTGGACACAATTCATTAACCAATTTAAACTTTTCAATAGAAAACAACACATGGGTGACATCGTCAACAAAATTCTAGCAACAACCATTTTAAAAAAAAAAACAAAAATATCGATTCAAAAACAGCACAAAATTCGACAACCCAAAACCTAGAATCTATGACCGATTGCCACCTTTCTTTCCCTTTTTGAAGTTGGGTTTTGAATTAGAATGAGGGGTTGCATTGTGGCCTCCTTTCTTCCCATCTGCAAGCAACAACTTATTAATTTAAACTCAGTATAGGGGTATTTTAGTAATTTGTTAATCAAAATTCTCATGAACTGTACATGGTTTTGATAAACAAAATATAAAATTGAATACAAATTATTAACCTGATTTCTGAGGAGTGTTTGATTTGGCATTTTGAGGAGTGTTTGGTTTTCCTTTCTTAGCAGAATTTGGTGCAGTTTCAGCAGGTCTTTTCACACCTTTCACAGGCTTCACTTCCTGGGGAGTTGGCTAAGAAATTGAAACAAAATTATTTAAAAATAATTATATAAATTACACCATTAAGCCAAATTTAATGTCATAAAAATCATTATTTTTTTACCATTTCCTCTTCAGAGTCATCATCATCCTCTGAATCGTCTTCTTCAGAGTCATCATCATCATCAGAATCATCATCTTCATCCATTGCATCCTTCACAGACACCTTCGGGTTTCCCTCAAGTTTACCTGATTAACCAAAACTGTTAATAAAAAATAAAAAATTTAACATGATAAAAGTATACAAGTTTACCATTAGATTTAGCATTAGCATTAGCATTAAGGCTCAATGCCTCTTCTTCATCTTCATCCTCTGAATCTGAAACACAAGTAAATTAAATCCAATCCAAAATTAGTATATAATAAAATAAACAAAGCAATACAATATAATTTTAAACGAGACACACCTGAGAAGTCATATTCATCACCTGTGGAACCGATAAAAACAAATTATGGTCAAGGAAACAATTTTAACTTTAATTTAATGATAAGAAATAACGAATAATATAACAAACTCAGATATGATAAATAATTGAATAAAACAGAAATGAAACTTAAACAAAGGATATTCAACTGGATTATCAGCAAGATATCCACAAAAGTAAACACTTCCATCTTTCCAGCCATGTGACAACTCCAAATCTTGCTCAAATACCAAAATCAGTTATTATTTGAGGTGCACGCTCAGACGATAGAGTACCAACCACTAATTTTTTCCCATTAAAATTGATTTTTACAGAGATATTTTCCACCTTTTTACCATTCTTAACCTCACCCAATGCAACCTGAATCAAAACACAGTGCCAAACACTTAACAAAATGTACCACAAAATTAACAAACACATATACATATATAGCCACCAAATACAATACCAAACTCATTAGTGTTCTGATTTTTTAAGCTCAAAAGTGAATGAACTTTTAACTAAATTTGAGATTATGAGTACCTAATATTGCCTATTATATGGATTAAATTTAATAACATAATAACTACATAGGTTAAGTGAAAATTTTGAAGGTTAAATTGAGCTAGTGTTTCATGTAAATAACAATAGTTAATTAAATAAACTGAAGAAAAAAATAACGTATCTTTTGAGTAAGATGAGTATTCATACCTGAGAAAGATGAAGGAGCTTCATATCCTCAACGGTGACCTTCAAGCTTTCATTAGGTTTAACCTCAACACCTAACAATAACAACAAACTTCAATAAAATGATTGCAGACAACGAAATGAGAAACTAAGACACTGTTTACAGTAATCGCTACGACAACAGATGGATGAACGAACAGTTGTGTAATGAAGCATATAATAGTATTAAAAACATACAACTTGATTAATTGAAAACGAATTTTACCCCAAAAAGCCATTGCTGCTGGTTGCGATTGAGAGTGATTGAAAAAGTGTTTGATTGATCGAGTTGAGGACAAAAGACGGAATGAGGGATTGGAGCTGTTTGAAAGAGGTTTATATAATCGAAAGTTGCCGCTTAAGGCTTTAGGGTTTATGAAAGGGTTTTGTGATTCTTGCGATTTTTGAATTGGGTTCGGTCCCTTATTGGGCCTTGGATTTGGTAAACAAATACTCGACTTAGGCGTGCCATTGATGATGGGATAACGGAGCCCATGATATCCTACAGTGGCGTCATAGCTCCGTTTGCAAGCCTATGACAAACTTTACACTTGTTTTTACCTTTTTGGATTTTGACAATGGCAGTCACAAGACTGTCAATAAGGATGGATAAAAATAAGCAGACTTGATTCTGATTAGAGGATGAATTTGAATGTTGCTAAAAAGAAGGAAAATAATTTATCTAATGGAGTTAAAAGGAACTAAATATATAAATAATCTTCCTATTATCGGTTATTAGTGACAGTCCTAAGGGGTGTCATTATCAAAACCTTTACAAAACCTATATTTTTTTTTTAACTTGGGTTCTGACTCGCTTTACGAGCCGACTAATCTCAGAGCGACCACTCACTTTGTGGGTAGCCCGGAGTCGGCGCAGGTGAACCTCCGTGGCCGCTAGAGGAATTTTTTTTTCTCTTAATATGGATTGAATCTGAGACCTCCTAAAATTTTTCATAATTTTAGAGATTATGATCACTGAGTTGTATTCTAGGGAGTCCAAAGGATTTGTCTAGTCCCAAGGGACAAATCCTAGTCATTGGATCAAGATGGTCAAGATCAAATCCCCCACCTACAGCCACTGCCGGCCGCCGCCTCCGGCCACCTCCGGCCAAGACCTCTCCACTTTTGTTAGTTAGTTCTCTAACTTAAAAAAAAATAAATCACGGCTAATAAGATTCGAACCCAAGACCTCTCCTAACTTATCACTATGTGTTAACCACTTGCTATACATTACACTTTGGTAACACCACCCACACTTAATAACAAAAGTCTGTTACTCGAAAACCATTTTACCCAATAACATTAAATATACGACGCTGTAAATCATCTCTCTTACCAAAATCCACATTTCCGTTTAATTATTTATTTCTAGCAACAATTATTACCGTGCAAACGAACAACACTTGCTCGCCACGAAATATGGTTTCTGGGTACCCGCCGCCGCATTGCACGGATACCCTGCTAGTATAATTTTAAGTGCTGATATTCTGAGATTATATACACATAAAAACTATTTACAACTTCAAAAGTTATGATCAATCAATCGAAACTCTGAAATTGGAGCTAACATATTGCACCAACTAATTCTGAATAAATCTAATTATAACTACAAATACTGCAGAAATCATTCAATCAATATGAATATACGATCGTGATCAAATTTCAAAGCATGAACTCCATGAATCTGAGCCAGACGGCTCCACCTTTCGTCACTTTATCCGCTTCCTTTGAGCAAGTGGACGACGATGACGTTGATGCAGTCATACCGCCAAATCCAACTCCGACGACGGTGGCCGGTTGCTTTGGACAGAGAAAGAAATTCCGTGAACCTAACTCATTCAATTTCTCATCCAGAGGTAAACCTGTCAATTGCCAATTTATACCAGATCAGTAACCAATTTTTTACGTCACACTAACAGCGTGTAACGTGCAACAAGAATTGGTCAAAAAGCATAATAGAATACAGCTTCTATTGCGTGACGTACTAATTACGATAACGCTTCTTCGCGTTGAATTTGATTTACGAAAACATGATTTAATACTGGTACCGGTTAACAGATTGAATATTTAGATTGAAAATTGAGTGTTTATGCAATAAGAAGTACCGATTGAAATCGAAATCAGAGAATAGAGATTGAACTTACTTTCTAAACTGAACTGCGAGTAATGGAGATCGAATCCGGAAGCATCTAGAGACGGAAAAATCTGTCGTCTGCCTTCCTTTGCGTACTGCCGTAAAGCGGCGGCAATAAGATCACCAACAGTCGATTCCGGCGAAATCAAAAGGTGCACGGGACCTAGGCTTCTCTGAATCGTTACATTAAGCAATAACTTCGTCAGTTTCGGATGCGTAATCGTCTCCGTCATAACCACACCTCTACCGGAAATCAATTCCGGCACCGTCCTTGGTCTCGTCAACTTGCCGACCATATCTTCAGCCACACGGCCGTGAAACGACACCGATTTCTCTGATAATCTCCCCCTTTAGTTCTTCAGTTGACCTTTCGAGCTGTTTTTCTTCATCGACATCGTATAATTTTCGTATCTACACACACAAAGAACTCAAGTTTGTTTCGTCACCGGAGACGGCGGTAGCGGAAGAAACGGAACCGGGGGAAGCCGGTGGCAGGGGAGGAGCAGAGGCTCTCAGGTTTGCCGTTAACAACAACTACCATAACCTATAGAATGGCATAGGAGTAAACAAGGAAGCAATCAAGGGGTCATATGAGAGAAATATAGAGATATTAAAAATTGAAAGCCGACATTGAAGACTTTAAGTGTGCCTTTATATAGGCGTGTCGACGTGGAATTGTGGATGAACAGGGAAAAAGGATAAGGGGGAATTTAAGTCGTTACTAACTTGGAAACCACGTTGAAAAGCATGAAAACCGGAAATTGCAAGTTGTTGCCCATATTGTGACAGCGGAATAGACCGTTTGTAATTTGTGCGGCAAGCAATTGGACAAAGAGTGAGGTGGCACGAGATGGCGGTAAAACGAATTTTTGGCTTGGGTCACTTCACCAAATTCTAAGGTGTACATGTTGCTGATAACTTATAGATGATAAAGTTTAAATCTTGTCATAAAAAAATAAAAAACATTAAACTAACGCAAAGCAAAAAGCGTACGTGGCATAATTTAACCTACCGAGTAAAGAAAGAAAGAGATAGTGGTGGTTGAGGACGGTGGTTGATAGGGCTACTAGCCACTTGTCCGGCTAGTGGGTATGAAGTTATTAACACGTGCAAATGTAACCTTGCTCAATATTTTGCAGATAATTTATTTATACGCTTCTCGTATTAATTAAGTCATAAAATATAGTTAAAAATCCAAATTAGAGACATAATCATCCGATATATATGGTTTACATTAACACCCGAGTTCCATGATACCCTTTTATGATAAGTGGAGTTTTTGAAGTTGGCAACCGAGTACGATGAAGTCAGTTATTTTATACTGCCCAATATATTAGGATGTTTTATATTGACTTTAAAACAAACGATATTGCTTATTTGTCCATATATGAAACTTTAGGGCCATAATATTAGTGGATGTGTGAAGGATTGTTTGTTGGCAAGTTCAGGATCCCATGCTCTGTTGTTATACTCATTCATCCATTCGGCCATACTCTCACCGTCTCACCAATTGATTTTGAGATATCATTCAATCTTGCTCGCATCCCATCACAAAATATATTTTATGTTGTTAATATATTTTAAAAAATGTATTATAAACAATTAAGTAGGATGTGATTGTTGTATAAAAAAAACTTACTTTCTATAAGCATAAAGCACACACGTTAAATTTATCCCTTATTTTAGTTATTTCTTTGTTTTTTCTCTCGGTCTCTCATTTTAGTTATTTCTTTGTTTTTTCTCTCGGTCTCTCATGAATCCCGGTTTTCCAACCTGATAGATCCAACTCAAAACCGACCCGATTTTGATGATTTTGAACAGTTTTGAAACTCTCTTTTGACAGTTTTACTATTTCCGCTGAATGTAGATCATGTCTGTTTTTTGACAAGGATTATTCATTGGCACGAATTCACATAACTGTCAAATAATTCTCTGTTTTAAAAAACTTTCTAATTTAATCTGTTTGAAGATTTCAAATGTACCATCAAACTACTTTAATCTGAAAATGATTACACGACTTTATTGATTCCAAATATTTAAAATTCCGTAAAATTTCTAACAATGATACTATTGACTCGGGCATCATGTTGTTACCTTTTCAAAACCATGAAACATCATATACTATGAATAATCATCTCCAATTAAAATACGTAAAATGACTCAAATAGTCGTATAAAATGTTTATGCAAGTATGATGTCATTTTATGTAATTACCTCATATTTTTCATAAATGAAATAATTATATTATTGTACCTAAAACAGAATCGTTTCAACAAAGATTGGATTCTAAAATGGACAAACGATCGTTAGATTATATCAAATAAACAACATCATCTCAGGACACTTAATTATATTAAGTAAATTAATGGTGACAATTTCTCACCTGACATGAAACCCAACGTGAAACCGACACGAATAAACAGGTTTAAAAAATAATACGATTTGGGTAGCTTTCGACCCACTTGAACCATTTGACCAGTTTCTTTTTTTGGTCACTTCTTTTTTCTTTTAAACGGAACCGACCTATGACTGTGGTGGAGCGGATTGAGCGGCGGAAGACGTCGTAGAAGATGACGAAGATGAAGATGAAAATCCAAATGAAGGAGTTGATGCAGTAGATGATGAAGGAGTTGATGCAGTAGATGATGAAGGAGCTCTGAATGTAGGGTTAGCGGTTGCAGATGAAGGAGCTCCGAATATAAGGTTAGAGGTTGCAGGTGCGCCAAATAGTGAAGGGGATGAGCTAGGGTTTGAGGCAATTGAAAATGGAGATGGCGATGATGAAGAAGATGCAGTGGTTGAAGAATTCCTGGAGAAGGAGAAGCCCGCCATTGATGAAGGGGTGAGGATTCCGGAATTGGGAGTCTCCATTCCTCCTCTTCCCGTCGATTTCGAGTGAGCCCTTAATTCTAGCAGCTTATTCATTGTTGATGAAAGCTCATCCATCTTATGCTTCACATAAACCAGATCCGTGCCCTGTTTCTGAATCTGGGTTCCTATGACTTGCATTTGATCTTGCAGAAGACCCAAGCCTTCTTCCACAGCCTCCATTCTTTTCTCTGTAGCTCCCATGGAATTGCTCTGATACCATTTGATAGGAACTTGATTCCTATCTTTGAAATCATACAGAAAACTCATTGACATTTCCTTTCAATTCGAGAAGAAAGGATTTCTCCCAAAAGTGTTAAACTTTTAATTCATAATTTTCATAGATGAAAACCTACTCCAAAAGTGAGAGGTATAAATACTACAACTAGACAAGGGGAGAGGCACTTGCAAGCAGGCAAGGAATAAGGCCTCCCTAAAAGCTGACAAAAAGTACTAAGATAGTGCTCCCACCATTTGTAAAAGTGGGAATTTAAGAAATAATAAAAACATAAATATTAATTGTTTTGTAATGCTAATTTCCTCCTTGTGCTGTTGTTGTCTTCTTTCGTTGGTATAGAATCCACGGTTGGGGCTTATCAGCTTCTTGTAAATATTTGTGCAGGAGAACAATACATACCTTAACTACTCCATGAAGTATTGGAATTTCACATCCATGTGTCCAAACAGAGGATATATACATCAGCAAACTCAAAAAAGCCAAATATTAACAATAATTCATCCTTTCCCAACCGTCAATTTTGCCACGTCAGCAAAAAAAGCATCCAAATGCAACAACAAACACAGGAGCTATAGCTATACCCAAAATACCTTAACTATTTATCTGAGCATTCAACATTTTAACTATTTCGACCTCCTACATAAGTCAATATTATCTGGCCCTTTTCTGTTCCAATACCATTGACGACAGTTGCTTTGATTTCCATCTTTGTAAAAAAAAATCAGGTGAACTGATTCAACTAGTGTCATGTAAATGTAGATAGATGATGTGAAGAAACAAATAAATCAAAAATTCCATTAGTGTTTCAGTTTTATCAAAAATCAATCATAGATTAAATAATTTTGGTGATCTGAAACCATAGAGCGACCGGAAGCAATTCATTATGTTTAATGACTTCGGGTTTATTTACATACGTGGCCTTTGCATTTATGACTTGGCCTTTAAGACATGACAGCCATGCCATGTGGCATTTATGACACGGCACATTTCAAAGAAAGCTTATATAGTTAGATAGATAGAATATTATGGATTAAATCAAGAAAATAGTAATTAGCATCTCAGGACACTTGATTAAATCAAGTAATTAGTATGAGGGGTTGCATTATGGCCTCCTTTTTTCCCATCTGCAAGCAACAACTTATTAATTTAAACTCAGTAGAGGGGTATTTTATTAATTTTTTAATCAAAATTTTCATAAACTGTGCATAATTTTTATGAGCAAAGTATAAAATTGAATACAAATTATTAACCTGATTTTTGAGGAGTGTTTGGTTTTCCTTTCTTAGCAGAATTTGGTGCAGTTTCAGCAGGTCTTTTCACACCTTTCACATGCTTCACTTCCTGGGGAGTTGGCTAAGAAATTGAAACAAAATTATTTAAAAATAATTATATAAATTACACCATTAAGCCAAATTTAATGTCATAAAAATCATTAATTTTTTTACCATTTCCTCTTCAGAGTCATCATCATCCTCTGAATCGTCTTCTTCAGAGTCATCATCTTCTTCCATTGCATCCTTCACAGACACCTTTGGTTTTCCCGTAGAAGCGATAAAAACAAAAATATGGTCAAGGAAACAATAACTTTAACTCAAAGATAAACACGAATATGATAAATAATTGAATAAAACAGAAATGAAACTTAAACAAAGGATATTCAACTGGATTATCAGCAAAAAATCCAAAAAAGTAAACACTTCCATCTTTGCATCCATGAGACAACTCCAAATCTTGGTTAAATACCAAACTAGTTGTGAACTGAGGTTCACGCTCAGACGATAGAGTACCAACCTCAATTTTTTCCCCATTAACATTGATTTCTACAGAGATATCTTCCACCTTTTTACCATTCTTCACCTCACCCAATCCAACCTGAATCAAAACACAGTGCCAAACATTTTACAAAAGAAACTAACAAACACATGCATATAAAAATATAGCCACCACATATATAACAAGTATGTGTGATGGAAGTACTAATTATGCAATTGTAGACTTAACAAGTCATTTAATACCAAACAAATTAGTGTTCTGGTTTTTTGCTCAAAAGTGAATCAACTTTAACTAAATTTGATATTCTAATATTGCCTATTATATGGACTAACAAAATAATTACATAGGTAAAGTGAAAATTTAAGGTTAAATTGAGCTAGTGTTTCATGTATAGTTTTAATTAAACAGATTAAAGAAAAAATGTATCTTTTGAGTATTCATACCTGAGAAAGATGAAGGAGCTTCATATCCTCAACGGTGACCTTCAAGCTTTCATTAGGTTTAACCTCAACACCTAACAATAACAACAAACTTCAATAAAATGATTGCAGACAACGAAATGAGAAACTAAGACACTGTTTACAGTAATCGCTACGACAACAGATGGATGAACGAACAGTTGTGTAATGAAGCATATAATAGTATTAAAAACATACAACTTGATTAATTGAAAACGAATTTTACCCCAAAAAGCCATTGCTGCTGGTTGCGATTGAGAGTGATTGAAAAAGTGTTTGATTGATCGAGTTGAGGACAAAAGACGGAATGAGGGATTGGAGCTGTTTGAAAGAGGTTTATATAATCGAAAGTTGCCGCTTAAGGCTTTAGGGTTTATGAAAGGGTTTTGTGATTCTTGCGATTTTTGAATTGGGTTCGGTACCTTATTGGGCCTTGGATTTGGTAAACAAATACTCGACTTAGGCGTGCCATTGATGATGGGATAACGGAGCCCATGATATCCTACAATGGCGTCATAGCTCCGTTTGCACGACCGCATACCAATCACTTGCTTTTTACCATCTTTATGACAAACTTTACACTTGTCATACCTTTAAAAAAAAAAAAAAAATATTATATATATATATATATATATATATATATATATATATATATATATATATATATATATATATATATATATTTGTAATTGGGTTCTGACTCGCTTTGCGAGCCGACTAATCTCAGAGCAACCACTCACTTTGCGGGTAGTCCGGAGTCGGCCCAGGTGAACCTCCATGGCCGGTAGAAGATTTTTTTTTTCTCTTAACATGGATTGAAGCCGAAGCCTCTGCCTCTTGAGAATTTTAGAGACCAAGTTTAACCATTAGGATTGACACCATAAAGTTCCTTAATTATACACCAACTTGATCATCACAATACCATAAATCCTTCATCCTTTTAGGATTGATACCATAATACCATAAATCCTTCATCCTTTTAGGATTGATACCATAATACCATAAATCCTTCATCCTTTTAGGATTGATACCATAATACCATAAATCCTTTCAAAAAAATGTTTGATTATGATCACTATAACGTGATTTTTTTTCAGTTAACCATTACTTTTAGCTTATCATTCCATCCCTAATGATGGATCACCTTATCGAAGAATCTGAATTTACAAGTTTGAACGGTTATGTTGGATTGCTTATTCCATCAACGACCAATAGATAATATTGATCAAAATCGACTTTATAAGTTTATTAACATGTTGAAAAACATAAGGTGCACACATTTTTCATGTTATTATAATTTGTTGCAGGTCATAAAAATTGTCTAATTTATGTTATGATAATGATAATGATTTTAAGACATTTACTAAATTAAGAAATCGGAAAATGGAACAACATAAAATAAGTGAAAATTTCTAATTTAAAAATTCGTATAGAAAGGCTATTCTCTTTTTTAATGTTGGAATTTATCACCACTTGCCATGATCCATCACTGCCACATTATTGGCTAAGTGCTAGCGATAGACTGATAGTATGGCATCTTATCGTCACCTGCAATCTCCTTGGCCTTTTATATGATTTTCATTTACAAAATCACATGTTGGTTTCATACATTATGCTGTTCGGCAAACAATTAATTTTATGTCACGTGACAACGAGAATGACCAAATCCAAGTAACTGACATGGTCGATTCAGTTCAATTTTCTGTTTTAGTTCTCATAGTATTGTGCAACTATTCTCTCTCTCTCTCCCTGGCGTTTCAACATCACATGCGTTTCGATCTGCAACCGTTCTTGATTCATCCTTGCAAGCTCCCCTGTTACTACGAGAGATTAAGTTCTTTCGTATTACGAGCGCTGTTTACAGGGATTGACATCTTGAGCCCCTTGCCTTTCGTCCGTCTTTTGTGTGTCTGCACACTTTCGGTTTCATTTGCTACTGTTCCTGATTCGTCCTTGCAACCATCCCTGTTAGTTTGATTTCTCTTGTTTTACGAGCGTTGTTTACAGGGACCGACATCTTGAGCCCCTAGCTTTTGTCCGTTTCTTTGTATTGTTAGGTTTTCAGAATTTTGTGGAAGATGAAACATCACTATGACTCTGGAGGACGGTTGGGCACCGCAGGCAGGAAAATACAACTATGTTTGTGTCAAATTTACCGGAGGATGCAAATTACGATGGCTTGAAGAACAAATTCCAAAAGTTTGGAAAGATCACTGATATATACATTGCCCGCAGAAAAGACAAAAGTGGTGACTACTTTGCATTCATCTGGCATCCATGATGCAAAAAACTTTGAGAAATCGTTTGGCGAAATAAGGTATGGTCATTCTATTCTTCGGGTCAATCTCGCCAGATATCAAAGACAAAATGTTTATGATAAACGCGGCGGCGGTTTCAAGCATCCTGTCAACACACGTACTCATCCAGTTCCAAAACCTAAAAATCAATATCACATGAATAACACTACTGGCGCCTATAACAGTGATAGATCATATGCGGCGGCTGTCAAAGGACAATCAATTCACGTGCAGAAAGACAATGGTCCCCCTTTACCATTATATCCATCACGTGTTCTGGATAGTCAGTTGAAAAGTTTGATTCTCATCGGTGAAATATCTGACATGAATAAGTTAAGGAATCTCCCTATGTTGTTTGACGATGAAGGTGTTTCTGAAGTAAAAATCTACTATTACGGTGGTCTATATGTCACTCTGAACTTCGATCGATCTGCTTGTGCTAAGGGCTTCTTGGACAATAAAGATTGTTGGCAAAAATGGTTCAAATGGCTTAATTATGGTGAGCTAGCTATGGACATCCCGTTCCAAAGGTTACGCATCATTGGTCTTCCACTTCGATTCCGAATATAACAAAAATCGCTAGTAGATTTGGAAACTTGGTTGAAATGGTTGATGTCATGTGGGAAAGTCCGAATCTTGCAAATGTTAAAATCGCCATTTTAACCTCTTCTAAATCCAGAATTAATGAGGAAATCTCAATTTCCTAGGGTGGATCTGTGTTCCAGATTGGTGTCTCAGAGATACTATACGATTGGCACCCTTTTTCCTTGTATCCATTCTCCACAAAACCAAACTACCTGAATGATGAAGATGGTAATCCTGAGTCGGAATTGAACTCGGATGAGGACGATGGTATCAGTGATACATGGGAAAGAATTTCTGCGGTCAATGTTCCTGAAGTTGGCGAGATTCTGCCAGATGCTTCCGTTGATGTCGAAGTCGAAGTCGATACCGGCAGAATTCCGGTCAACTCCGGTGATGGTGTTACTACGGGTTCATGTTCCAATGACAAATTAAATGCTAATAATAATAATATTGATAATATCAACATTGATAACACGTTTGTTGATGAGGTGAACACAATTCCCAAGGTCGGTAATGATGATGACAGAGGCCGAAATTTTTTAACGGTAATATTGATTTTACTTCTTTCGGATCTGGGCTCAACTTTGGGCCTTTCCCTTGTTCGGCTCCTATTGGGCCAGTGGTGCACGTGTCAAATATTAGCCCATTCAAGATGGGTGTGGCCTGTTCAGACAATGTTGGGCTCGGGAGTGCTTCTAAAAAACGCAGGCGTTTCTCCCCTAACTGACATATCAATCATATCGTTTCTCCTGTCGAACCACCCACAGCTCCATCAATTGATTTAAATAGAGTTCAATCGGCTTCGGTTAACTCAGGTGATGATTCTTCATCTCAATCAATTCCCGATATTGTTAAAACAGCGGAAATCGGCGCAGAATTGGGTTTCCAGATTAACAATGAAGATCCAATCTTGTGTGAATTATTTTCTGGTGAAGGTGTTGTCAATATTTCTTAATGAATTTGCTTTCATTAAACATTAGGGGGATGAGTGATTCTCATAAAATCGATTGGGTTAGAGAATTAAAATTAAAACATAAAATTGACTTTGTGGGTCTACAGGAAACTCATGTGGCAGCAGGATGCTCTATCGATGTGTTTGGGTGTTGGGGTAATAATAATGTCAGGCATAAATCAATAGAGGCTGTTGGTAGATCGGGTGGTCTATTATGCTTGTGGAACCCTGATGTGTTTGATGGCAATGTTTGTATTCAATCTCGTCATTATCTCACAATTGGTGGTTGTTGGAAAGGTTTCCCCGGCGATACATATCTTGTTAATATCTATGCACCTCAATCGCTTTCTGAAAAAAAGGTATTGTGGGACGAATTGGTGAATCTTAAAAATTCTCGACAGGGGAATTGGATTCTTTTTGGTGATTTCAACTCTGTTCGTCGGCCTGACGAAAGATTAAATTCTGTTTTTTGTCGCTCCACTGCTAATCACTTCAACAATTTTATCACCACCGCTGGCCTGTCGGAATTTAGCATGGGCGGTAGAAGGTTTACTTACTTAAGCCCAGATTTTTGCAAGCTTAGTAAACTTGATAGATTCCTTGTATGTAGTAATTTCATGGCCATACAGTCGAGATCAGCGGTTACTGCACTCCCGCGTGAACACTCTGATCACTCACCAATAATTTTGTGTAATACAGTGGTTGATTTCGGTCCACAGCCTTTCAGATTCTATAATTCGTGGTTACTTAGGGGTGGGTTCAAGGATATGATCAAGGAGGCTTGTTATTCTTTTCATGGTTTTGGTACCCCAGACCTTTTTCTCGTGGCAAAACTGAAACATATAAAAAACGAGATAAAAAAATGGAGGCAGATTGAGTTCGTCAAGGAAAATTGTGAATCAAAAACTCTGAAAAGACGTTTACTTGCACTTGATTTAGCGGTTGAATCTCGTGCATTATCCGAGGCTGAATTGCAAGAGGTTAAGTCGGGTAAATTGCGTCTAAATGAATTAGACACTTTTGTTAAACTCGATTTGAAACAAAGAGCTCATGTTAAATGGGCAATTGACGGTGATGAAAATTCTTCATTTTTTCATGGCTCTCTTAAAAACAAAAACAGAAATAACCGGATCCACGGTTTGTCTATTAATGGTTCCTGGATAACCGATCCTAGCGCGATTAAAACCGAAGCGCTCAGGTTCTTCACCGAGAAATTTACGGATTCATGGCCGGTTAGACCTTTATTCTATAATTCCTTATTTAACAAATTGTCTGATTCGCAGAGCAGTTACATTGAACAATCATTTTCGGTTGATGAGATTAAGTGTGCAATTTGGGCTTGTGGAGGGGATAAGGCTCCCGGGCCCGATGGGCTCACTTTCAAATTCATAAAAACCCATTACGATATTATCATTGATAATCTTATGGCTTTTGTTCGGTATTTTGAACTTAAAGGTTCTATTGCTAGGGGTTGTAACTCATCTTTTATAACCCTTCTTCCAAAGATTAAAGACCCGGTGAACCTTTGTGATTTTCGGCCAATTTCCTTAATTAGATGCATGTACAAGATATTGGCCAAAGCGTTATCACTGAGATTAAAATCGGTAATTGATTGTATTGTCGACGGAACTCAATCGGCCTACATAAATGATAGAAACATCTTAGAAGGGCCTCTTGTAATTAATGAATTATGTTCTTGGGCTAAGAGGTCAAAACAAAAAATGTTTTTATTTAAAGTTGATTTTGAGAAAGCTTTTGACTCCATCAATTGGGGTTATCTTGACTCCGTTATGGATCAAATGAATTTTGGCATTAGATGGCGTTCTTGGATTCGTGGGTGTCTATCATCCTCTTATGCTTCGGTCTTAATTAATGGATCTCCCACCAAAGAATTCCATGTTTCAAAAGGAGTTCGTCAAGGCGACCCATTATCTCCTTTTTTGTTTATTTTAGCAATGGAAGGTCTTAATGTGGCCATGAAATCGGCGTGTGAAAAGAATATATTTCGAGCTCAAAAAATTGGTCCGCACGGTCCCAAACTATCACATTTATTCTATGCGGACGATGCAATTTTTGTAGGTGAGGGTTCCAACACCAATTTGTCAAACCTTGCTAGAATTCTAAAATGCTTCAACGTTTCTTCCGGCCTTCAAGTCAACTTTCATAAATCAAATTTATTTGGTATTGGTGTTTCTACCCCTTTACTAAATAATTGGGCCAACATCCTTAATTGTGTGCCGGGTTCTTTGCCTTTTAATTATCTTGGTGTCCCGGTTGGTAGTAATATGAATCTAAAGAAAAATTGGGTTCCGGTTATCAATCGATTTAATTCAAAATTGTCCGATTGGAAAGAGAAAAATTTATCTTTTGGTGGAAGGCTTACGCTAGTCAAATCGGTATTGAGTAGTCTACCATTATACTACTTTTCGTTATTCAAAGCCCCCTCTTGCATTATAGATAATCTCGAACAAATTAGAAGGCGTTTTTTATGGGGCGACAAAAAAATTAGTTGGGTTGCTTGGTCCACCGCATTGGCCTCAAAAGAACTAGGTGGTCTTGGTATCGGCTCTCTTAAAGCACAAAACCATGCACTATTATCTAAGTGGTGGTGGCGCTTACGGGATGGCAAACCGTGCATATGGAAGGATGTAATCTTGGCGGTTCATAATCTGAAATATAAACCGGTACACAAAATGGAAACATGTAATTCCGTGGGGGTTTGGCGAAACATTACACGTATAGAACTTGAACTTAAAAAACTTGATCATGATTTTTTTGATTTATTCGCTCTTCGAACAGGTTGTGGCTCTTCTTTCCTGTTTTGGAAAGATGCATGGTTTGGAAATCACCACTTCAGTCGTTATTCCCTAGCCTTTACGCCATTGAAGGCCGGAAATCTTGCTTCGTATCGGATCGCATCACGGATTCAGGTTTCTCGTGGGATTGGAAACACGGTTTTAATAATGCCTCAATCGTTAATGAATTTATATCATTGCTGCATTTATTAAATGGCGTGAAATTAAACACTTCACCGGATAAGTTATGGTGCAAAGTCTCTAATGATGGTTCTTTTGCGGTTCATCATATTCGCAATTGGCTCGATCAGAATTTGACTACTATTGGTTACGTTAATATGCCATGGTTGAACATTATACCTATTAAAGTTAATTGCTTTGTTTGGAGGGTCGGGCTAGGCCGGATTCCAGTTGCAAAAAGTTTAGAAAGGCGCGGAGTTAATGTTGATTCTATTACGTGCAAAATTTGCAACATCGGTGATGAGGATATCGATCATGTGTTTCTAAGATGCTCTCGTTCGGTGGAAATTCTATCTTGGATCTTTAAATGGTGTGATATTCCGTTACCTACTTTTAACTTAGTAACGAAACTTATTGAATTTGGTGCAAATTGGGGGAATTGCCCTAAAAAAAGAAAGGTTTTAACAACTATTATACAAAGTTATTTTTGGTGTGTATGTAAAGCAAGAAACGAGAAGGTGTTTAGCAATAATCACAAGTCATCTCCGGTCATTGTGGGCGAAATTATTGATACATCATTTTTGTGGTTAAAACATAGGAGTAAATTCTCTTGTAATTCGGTTGATTGGGGCATTTGTCCTTTTTTTGCTTCCCTGTAATTGTTCTTGTTTGTTCTTGTTCTTGTTTTGTGCCGTCTTAGTGTCTTGCTAAGTTCGGTTGTTTTTATATATATTTGCCGTTTCCAAAAAAAAAAAAGACATGGTCGATTCCAAATCCGGGTGGAAGAAAAGAATCTTTGAGATTCATCAAATATCAAATCAATTAATAATCATCAATAAATTTAATTTAATAACAATGTAGAAACGTTTCAAAATCACAAAATATATGATTTTAATTTGTAAGTGCTGATATTCTGAGATTATATACACATAAGAACTATTTTCAACTTCAAACGTTATCATCAATCGATCTTTATTTTGACGAAACTCTGAAATTGGAGCTAACATACTGCAACGAACTAATTCTGTAATCTAATTCCTCCTTATATACATTTACCATTCAAATAGTTACTATTCATAAGGAAAACAGATAAATTCATTATATATTAATTATGTGAAAAAATGATTAAAAGTGTTGGGGGCCAAGTGGTTTTCCCAATTCTGGTATTGCTTCCTTAGGAGCACGGCTTGTTCCATCCCTTCTATCAACAAGATTCCATATTGATTTTTAGCTTTTATTTATATTAAACAACTACTTATTTATATTTAAACTTTTTTAACGTATTTATCTATGATAATATATTAATGTCTGTTAAAAGAAAAAGATAATATGTTAATATTATGTAGGTGGTAATTAGTTTTATACAACATTGGTTTTCACTAAAGTACCTCATAATATCTTCTATCTATATTGCATTATAAAGCATTTAGTTAAAGGTTTTTAATCTCTTTAATTTTAAGTATTTTAAAATTACTAAAATACTCCTATATTAATTATAATTTCCATAAACAAAATACCATTAAAACGTCATAATTTACAATGTATATTCCAAATATGTACCTCCATCAGTTATCTATATGAATTTGTGAAAGTAGACCATTTAATACATAAACATTGCTTTTGTTTCCAAAATTTTAACTTGATACTTAATATTATCATAGCAAATACAAGTTAAAAAGCAATCATTTTGGATTCAAACTTCTAAAGCAGATTAAGAATTGTATTAAGGATGAAAGTCAAAAAAATTCAAATTAGAAAATAACATGAAGTATTAATACATAAGTTATTTTTATTAGCCTGACCTTGAAGATTTAAACCATTTCAAACACAAAATGTTCAAATTCAAAATTATAGGTATAACCTTACCATAGATAGGGCTATAAACTGAACGATTATATGAACTAAATTTCGATAATAGCACATGATTAATAAGCAAATAATTTGGCGCCATGTTATCTCATGATCTTTTATAAGTTTAAAGTTAGACAAAATACACCGCAGCGAAGCGCGGCCCCTACAATACTCGTAAAGTACATGAGTTATACATATCAAAATTAGAATTACATAAAATAAGCATTTGGCATTTGACAATTTTACCATATCATAAGACAGACTAAAATATTATCTATTGGGTAAAATATTTTTTGCTATTTCTTTAAATTGAACCTGAATATACTTATTTCTTTATTTATAATATCGTAAATTATTGATGAAAAGAAATTTTGTTGTCAAGAACATATTTTTTTTAAACATTGTTATTGTCAAAATATTAGTAATCTTCTAATATAGCAACTTTTTTATGAAAATAATTTTTATTTAATCAATTATCTTCTAATCAACTCTTGCAATCTAATTCAAAATAGAAATCTTAACAGAAGTATCTACTTTGTCAGGTCACGACCAAGATATTAGACATTGTGGGCTACCTATATCCATGAGCACATTGTCAAAATGAAAAAAAAAAAATCACGAAAAATTGCCGAGACAAATCATGGAAAAAAAAACCTAGGCACAAAATCATTGAATATGATTTTTTATTCTTGTAATTGTCACCAAAACCTAATGATTTTTTTTTATCTCACCTTTTGTATGTGTTATGGAAAAACATTTCGATATCACATTCTATAAATTTGATCTCATAATGAATACTTTATCTAAATCACACTTTTAAGCTAATACTGAAAATTCAAAATGGCAAAAAATAACACCTTAGGTTTCTTTAAGGCAGTATAGCAGCATCATTGTATTAAATACAACCTGAATAACAGATTTTGAATTAATTTTGAGGGTTTACTGTTGAAAACATCATCTAATTACCACATTTCCCCTCTTTCAAAATCTCTATAATTTCTGATTGGTTCATATCATGTCAAAAGATAGAATCGGAATGGAGTTTAAACCCTGTAAAATATCAAAATCATTGTTATAAGTTGGAAAAAAAGATGGTTTGACTTTTGTGGTCAGACAAACTTATGCAGCAATTTCCATTAACAATCACTACAGAAAGATGTATATTATTAAAAATGGCAATATAAAAAGATGAACTTTTATTAAAAGGTCACATAAGTCCCTAGACTTAATTTTGGCGTGATTTAATCCTGTAAGTGGCTAACCTGGTGGTTTAAGGAATTTATAAGGATAACAGCTGGGATTTGTGATCAATGCCATTAAAGATGAAAGTTCCTGTCATTGGTACAAATTGCCTTGTAATAAGCTGCAAAAACACAACAATTAAATGTTAAAATCACATTAGAAAACCAAAACTAATGAAAAAAATATACAAATTTTTTTTTAACCTTAATAACTTCTTGTGATGCAACTCCACCGACATACGCTGCAACTGCATGTAGCTCAGCAGCACCATAACGACACATTTCATTAATAAGATCTTCTGTTAAGGTGGACCCGTTGCACCCCAAATCACTCAGCAGGCTAACTGCTGTTGTTTTTAATCTTGATATATCATCATCCATTGCACTGCTAATTACATGCCAAATATAAAATCATAATAATTATAATAATTAACTTCAATTATGTCTCAAAATGAAGTGTTACCCGTCAAACTGCCCGGGAAAAGTATTATAGTTTGCTGAAAATCGATCAACAGCCCGAAGCAATATATAGAATCCCACAGCCACACTACCGTTCAAATACAACAAATAAAAACCAGTAAAAAAATTAAATTTAAATATTATATAATTTAAATATTGAAAGACACCTGTACTCCTCATCAGTCAGGTATTTTTGCAACTCGGGTAAAACTGGAGAATTGAACTCTTCCTCAACCAGTTTATATCTGCAAACCTAGAAAAAAATGACATTATAAATAAATGATATATTTAGTGGGATAGTAAATAAAAGATACTGTGGTAAAGAACTTACTGTGAGTTTTCTTGCATTTTTACAGAAGCTTTTTATAACTGGTTTGGAGATACTATACGGATCTCTACCTAATTTTTTCAAAATATCTCTAACACGTTGCTCAATCACAACAAAATCAGCCTCAGCTTTAGCCTGGTACAGTTTCTGCAGGTTTATATATAACCTACAACATAATATATATAATTAGAGATATAAGAAGAACAGCCCGGGTCGACCCATTTATAAGTGCATGGGTCGGTCACTCACTCGGTAGAGGATGTCATATCTGGTATTGATCCCTCAAGAGGGGTCTCCCCACCACCTTCATTATCAATGAATTCCTGCAATTTACAATTTTAAAATAAATAATAATAATAATAATTATGTTGACAATTTGATATTAAAAAAGTAGAGTGAAAATACCTTTAATGCTGCCACCATGATCCAAAAATCTGATGAACCAGAATCGACTTCAGCACATGGATCATCAAGTATCCGTTTTAAATTTGAACCTAACAGAATCAGTTAGAGAGAGAGAGAGAGGGAGAGGGAGAGAGAGCTAAATAGTAAATACTTACTGATTCCTTGAGGAGCAAAAACCTTGAATGAGGCCTCAATAGCTTCTTTATAATTGTCTTCGTCAATTGCAATTGTTTTTGATTTTATTAGTTCCTAATAGCACCAAAATAACCACCTTAACATAGACTCTTAAAAAAACTCAAGGGTAAATTGGTAATTACCTTGAATTCTCTTTTCTCTTCTCTTGTTAATGGCACCAAAATAACCACCTTAACACTAACCTTTATGACGTTGATGCAGTCATACCGCCAAATCCAACTCCGACGACGGTGGCCGGTTGCTTTGGACAGAGAAAGAAATTCCGTGAACCTAACTCATTCAATTTCTCATCCAGAGGTAAACCTGTCAATTGCCAATTTATACCAGATCAGTAACCAATTTTTTACGTCACACTAACAGCGTGTAACGTGCAACAAGAATTGGTCAAAAAGCATAATAGAATACAGCTTCTATTGCGTGACGTACTAATTACGATAACGCTTCTTCGCGTTGAATTTGATTTACGAAAACATGATTTAATACTGGTACCGGTTAACAGATTGAATATTTAGATTGAAAATTGAGTGTTTATGCAATAAGAAGTACCGATTGAAATCGAAATCAGAGAATAGAGATTGAACTTACTTTCTAAACTGAACTGCGAGTAATGGAGATCGAATCCGGAAGCATCTAGAGACGGTAAAATCTGTCGTCTGCCTTCCTTTGCGTACTGCCGTAAAGCGGCGGCAATAAGATCACCAACACAGTTTCGGACGCGTAATCGTCTCCGTCATAACCACTCTGTTGGAATTATGTGTCAACATATGTAGAACACTAGCATACCGCGCAATGCGGCGACGGGTACCATGAAATTATATTTCACACTGATGTTAGTGATGGTGGTGGAAATAGTGATTGTGGTGGGTGATGGTGTGTAGTGACTGTCACGGCGAGTGGAGGGTGATAGTAAGTGGTGGTAGTAACGATTGTAAACTAAAAAACATAAAGATGTATTGTAATTTACCTTCCTTTCCTCAAAGTCCATTAGTTATAGGAATCAAATGTTTCATAGATGTAATGTACTACATTTCTATCATAATGTAAATAACTCTATTATCAAGTCGATGAGAATGCCTCTCATTATGTCGGTTATGTCACGTTGTTGTTCTACGAATTCATTTGACCATTTAACCTGTTTTTCATTTCTATCTTTATTTTTTTTTTTAAATGCCCATTTAGTTATACTTTGAACAACTCCATCAACCCATTTCAACTATTTTCATTCAATTCTCGTTTTTTTTTACTTACCAATTTAATTCATTAGAGAGAAAAAAATAACACATGACCCTAACAAACCCATTTGACTTGTCATTTTAAGTTAAAGTTAAAATAAAGACAATTCAAAACTCTTTGCTTTATTTTTTGCTTTATACAATACGCGTTCATCAGCCTCTTCAACAGATCGGCATATACATTTGATGCTGCCGTCAAGTCAAAATAATGAACACAAATGAATACAAAATCAACAATAATTTATTAATAGTTCTCATCATTCAATAGTTCAGAATCTCTCAATCTACACTAAAAAATAAAACTAACATGTCTACAAACAAATGGAGAAATACATGTATGTAAAGTTTAAGCATTACAAAATTATATCTGTTCAAATAAATGTCAAAAAGCAAGTCAAATATTGTAAAGTTGCAACAATATGTAATGAAATGCGACTCAAGTCTATGCATAATATCATAACATCAATTCAGATTATCCAAACAGAACTAAAATTAAATAAATTTCATTGAAACAAATATTATTTGACAAAGAATATACCTGAAATTGATTTAGTTAAACCCTTTTTGCCCTTTTTTACTTCCTATTAAAACTATGAACAAAATCTGTGATAAATTTCCATGAACAAAGAAAGGTACAATTTCCATAAACATGATATTATAAGAATGGTTAAATTCTATGACAAAAAAATTTACTCCACTCGATCTTACAACATGTTAGAGCTGAAGAGTGACAACACTCAAACTCGCCAATATAACCTGCATAATTAATAACAGTATTTATATATAAACCAGAAATTATGCTATAATTATACAAAAAGAGTGTTATAATAAGAACAAACCATGCTTTTGCATAAGAATGAGAAACTTGATGATGGCTTTTGAAGAAGGCCTGATAATGACCTATCTCTTTCCCCTTTTTACAGCATTGTACATGCTCTTAAAGGCCTCATTCAATACGCTGATCCTCACTAAATAAATATGCTGCAACAAAAAAATCGCAAAATTCATCACTAAATAAATAAAACACTTGAAAATATGCAATCTATCGTATAACCATTATGAAAACCATAAATCCAATAGGCAAAAGCAACACTTTATGGTTTCTAATAGGTTAATATCACTGAAGCAAGCCACTTAAAAGACAATATTCAATCAACTAAGAATTGGACTTGCTGAATAGCAATATTTTTTACACTTGTCAGATTTAACTGCAATATTCAATTATAATTTCAACCATGGCACACAAAAACTTCAAATTTTTAGATTATGCCACATTGATGCACCATATATTTCTAAAAAGAAACTGCCAAACTGTCTTAGTTTGTGATAAATAACAGCCTGGTGGAAAGATGAAAATAAGCCTAATAGAATTAAAAAAACAGTACATTCTACTATGCACTCAATAGCTAGTGTATATCGATTATTCAGCGGTCAGCCACATGTATATCAACTAAACCTTGAGCATCTCAAAACAAACAAACTTGTAATAAAGCTATACAAGTCAGAGTCAAAAAATGTAACCAGAGCAAAGTAAACACATAAGCTAAAACGTATCACACAAGATTAAAAATCATTTTGAGCTAAAACTTACGAAAAAAGGTCACGAATTTTAAATCGCATTATAACACCCGGTGTATGGATTTTAGAAACAATAAACAAATTGTGTTGAAAACAAATTATCTACACCAGAAGCAAATTACGAACGAATTATTTGAGAAAGATTTCAAAACACTTTCTCAGTCACGGATTAAAATCAGAGTCCAGAATTGTCAATTAACAATGTGCTGAACGAGGAATTGGTGCCCGCGCTTCGCGGCGGGGAGAAAATATACAGATTATATATACAGGTTAACATATCTATAAACTATAGCATACAGTCGATACAAAAATTTCACACGCAAGCATATTCTTATACACATATATGATATAAAATAAGAAACATCTTAATAGCAATTGTCCATTTGCTGCCAAATGAAAGTTGCAGGCCACTCAAAAGTGATAAAAAGAGCTCAATATAATCATCATTGCACCTCATTAATTCTATAGCAAGTGCTGCACACAAATTAAAACATGATTATATATAATAATTAAATATTATTTTCCAAGGTTAATTAATTAATTAATTACTTGAAAATAATCGCTCTTAGAATTGCCGTGCTTATAGCAATCAAACGCTTAGATTCTCATTTTAGTGCATATCTGACAAATAAAAATAAAAATATAATTAATGACTTAATGAGTGTAAAATTGAAATATAATTAATTACTTAATGAGTGTAGAATTGAAGATATGTTAATAAGAGAATCATGCAAACCTCTCATAGTTAAGCTCCAACCCAGAATCAACATTGAAATCATGTACAAAAAATTTGCATCTTATTCTGATTGATCTTCCACACTTTCAAGTGTAGCCCATGAACAGTGTAATTGCAGCTATTTCGACATCAAATTTGGTCTCCAAACTGTTGACTAATGTAACTAATGCTTTTGTTATAACTGCTGAAAATCCATCCTATAAAAACAAAATAACTTATGTATCATTAAATAAACATGTAGTTTATTAATAAGATAGATTTACCTGTACTCAGGCTCAAGCAGTTCTTTAGCATCTAAACTTGATACGTAACTCTTTTTAACATTAATGGTTTATATACGCAACTTATCAGAAGGTGGAAAACTAACAATTATATGACAATATTTATTTCGCTGCATTGACAATATAACATGCCATTCTTCCATATGTATCAAAATGTCTATACTCAAATCCACACAAAATTAGGACCAACAACAAAATAATAAAAAATATTATAACACATAAATACCTTAATATAACCATTCATCCCTGTGGCAGCTGCAATAATATGTGTACCACTTTTAGGTAATTTCATTAAAACCAAAATGGTTAATCAAACATACTTGATAATGGACACCATTTTATAAAACGGATGGACACTGTTTAAAGCAGCAGAACACTGTTTCAAGCTCCTTCTAATAATCAGAAATACCTTACATAAAAAAGGATATTAAGTTAAGAAATTATCTCTTTCTCTATTTTGCACCTCATTAAATAAAGCAAGATCATCATTTCTTTGTTTTGAAGGTATTCCACTCTCCACAATGCGACCTCTCTTGCGATAATCTACTCTTGATTCCCTCCTCGGAGAACATCTCATATCTGGTGAATGAGCCATTTTGCAACCCAAATTCCAACTACCACCACTTTAATTCTACCAAAAACTAACATGTTATTAATTTCGTTAGGGTAAGTTGAATAATTATTATCCTAATTGACATTTGGAAGACCCGCAAGTTGCAAAGTTACTTAATCTAGACAAAACAATTATGTAAAATAATTTCAAATAATAAAATAAATAGAAGAAAAGACACTATAAAAATGTACTATTATTGTATAAAAAAGAGACATCATCAAATACCTTAAAAAGTACAAAAAAAAAAAAAAACTATTTCAATCATGAGACATTGCATGGAATGAAATACAATTTTAGCAACTTACAACCCATTTGACTTTTTATAGATAAAACATAACCCAAATCAATCATTTATAACAAAATTGTTGAATTTGTGAGAAAAATGATGAAAAAAGAAATACATGTGGGTAATATCCCAAGCTTCTTTGAAATGCAGAGTATAGGATTCATCTGTGCAGCAACTTATTGTACACCTTTTTCAGGGAAATCCACAAAACCTTTTCTCCACATCTTTTTTCAAAAATTTGTGGTAATATCTAGTAAAGAAGCACAACATAATGTATATCGTTGTTTCAACCTAAGACTCTTTCCTTCTAATGAATCATCCCCTGGATATAGTATTATCTGGTGACAAAAAAACTGAAAATATTCAACCAAAATATAGTGCTAGAAATATATTTCAATTATCTAAGCTAGAGGTGCATGTAGGAACCGATTTTTTTTATCCGAACCTGTTTTATTAAAACAGGTTTCTAGCCTTCCAAGCTGTTAGCGGTTCAGACAAAAACCGATGGTTCGAGACCGGTACTTGGATTTACGAACAAACCGGGTTATAAACAGGATTTTCTTAAAGCAGTTTAAAAACCGGATATAGCCGTTGCACACAAAAAGCAGTTTAAAAACCGGATTCGACAGTTTTGCGTAAAAGACTATGTTTTTTATTTATTTATTATCATGAATTGTACCAAAAAAAAAAATCAAAATACCGCAAAACCGGTCCAAACCAGTTTCAAAATCAGTGTGAAATCCGATCCGGTTTTTAAACCGATCCGAACCGGTTATAAACCGATCCCGTTTTAAAATAATCTGTTTTCACCTTCGCCGGAAAAACCCAAACCGGTTTTCCGATAAATCCGGTTTAAAGCACCTCTAATCTAAGGGGCGTCTAGTTGAAGAAAACATTTTTCAGTTTGACAATATCTTTTTTCTCTAGGAGATCGGAAGAGTTATCATTCTCTTGAAAACAACTGAAAATTTTGAGTTTTAAAACTGCGGTTATAAAAAAATGTAATAACTGAGTTTTCTATTTTCCACAAAAAAATATGTTGTAAAATAAAATTTAATAATTTTAGTATCTAGACCTTTTATGCATTTGCTTACTTTCACATGCTTTAATACGCCTCTAGAATTATAAGTAGATAAATCAAAATTTGATGATGGAACTTTAGTAGCTCATAAACGAAGGTTATTTGTAGTTTTTGTTTTATATTCTGGAATAGGGACATCATTAGCAACAACAATAATATCTTCTGCACCAATCCATCTTCTCTTTCCGTTAGAACCTTTAATAACTTTTCCATATAATTTTACAGGATTTGAAATATCATTTCTCATAATTTTCCAAGGATTTCCCATCTACAATCAGAAAATGAAGTTAAATTGCAGCTTTTATTCTCAGTAAAGGGAAAGGGTAGAACCTTAAAATACAGTTCGAGCCAATTTTCAGCAACTTCCTCTTGTCATTCTTTTGTCTGTGATAATCAATTCGGATCTGATTTTTAAGGGGCATGTAACTTGATTCACAAAAGGACGCTGATTATCAATAAAAGAATTTCGTATTTAGTAATTGCGACACTTTTTCACCAACTATACAACTATTTTCATGATATCGATATTTAGTAATTGCGACATTATAATTTTGTTTGACGCCTTTTTTTTTTTTACCAATTATACATTTATCTCCATGTAGTTTTGTGACCAAGAATCCAATTGGTAGTTCACGATTACCCCGATCCGGTCAACCCGACAAAACTTACCGACCAGTTTCTTTTTCGGGTCAAGTTTCGGGTTAGGATTTTTTTACCTCAAGGCTCAAACCCAATAGGTCCGACCCGCTAACCCGATAAGGGAGCCCTTACAAAACCATTATATAAATTCATAATTATATACAAACTCATTCAACCCATTGTTCTTGTAACCTACACAATAGTTAATTAACTATTTATTTATAAATATAAATATTTTGTTAGAAGAAAATAACCTTCTCATATACCCGAATAAACTGGAACCAACACAGCTAACTGATTCTGAGATAGAACAGGAACCGAAAGCGAGGTTTTCTCCACATCCCTATTATACATGGACTGCAAAATTCTAGATTATTTTACAGAAGAGTGATAAAACTTGATTATAATAACTATAAAATATGGATTTAAAATTTTGCTTATGTTTCTAAATGATTAGTCATGACTACAATATCATTATGAAGAGTATTCCTGACCTAAATTTCTTGCAAACACTGGGATATGTCCGTCTACCTTCACATATCCAAACTCAAAGGGGAAACCATAATATAAAATTATTAATATAAATTGTCTGTGTTGGATCTGATTTTAAAGGGACATGTAACTGGATTCGCAAAAGGAAGCTGATTATGATTAACAACTATAAAATTACCTAATTATCTTGCTCAAATGATTATCTAGTTGTCTTCCTCTGATTCTTACTCTTAATAATCACCTTTAAAACGTACATCCCTAAAATAAGACCCAGTTACATGGAACGGACAATAAAATCATTTTAGGAGAAATTGAATAATCTCACCTACTGTGCGCAATCGATCGGAGATGGAGTTGCAGTAGCCCCTTTGTAAGCTCTTTGGCCGAGTCCTTTGTAAGCCCCTTTGCAGTAGCCCCTTTGTAAGCTCTAGCTGAGTCCTCTAAATGTTGTTCAGTTTCTGTTTTTACCCATTTTTTAGAAAGTACATGATTTGATTTCCCGTAGAATTTGTTATCATTGCTTTGCCAATTGTTAAATGAAATTTGGTTTAAAACAAAGACTCGCAATGTCAGACGCCTAATCCTACCATATGTTGCTTCCCCGGCTTCTTCATTCGTGGTTACTCATCAAAACCCCCAAATCGATGAAGAAATAACGGAAGGAAAAAATAAATAATGAAGAACAATATGTATGAAGAACAATACCTGAAAAATCCCTGATTTTGTGGGGATGGGGGCGTTGAAAGCTTGTAAAGAAAGGAAGGATGTGCATAAAATCCCTGATTTTGTGGAGACTGTTGTTGAAGAAATGAAGCATATTGATGGATTTGTGGCTGGTAAAGAGAGAAGAGATAAAACACCTATTCATCAACCGGTCATCTACATGTTAATATAGGTAATTTATAGGGTGAAAAGTAATTGATGAGGGGTTTGAAGATGACTGGTTGAAGAATCATCATGGTCGAAGAGTCGAGGAGCCGGTTGAAAAAACGAGGAGCCGTTTGAAGAATCGAGGAGGGGAAATGGAAGAGGCGGATGACGAAGAGGCGGATAATACTCTGACCAGATGGGCCCAAAGACGATGGGCTATAATTATGTTTCGGTTGCTGCATTACCAAAAGAATAACAGGCTTATTTTTCGGTGGGCTTAACCCGCGTGGTTGTCCATAAAAGATATAGTTATTGAGTTTATGATTTGGAATGCAACGCAAGGCTTGGCTAGGTGGTAAAGTCGTGGTTTTATAACCCAAAGGTGGTCGGTTCAAATCCTGTCAAAGCTTTTTTTTTCTTCCAAAATGATTAAATTCCATAATTAGCAAGTGTGTTGGCTGAATTTTCAGCCTTGCTAAATGTGGAAGGGATAAATTCTTTATAATATAGTAGAGATATTTGAAGTAATGGGGATCACATTAGTAGGAATATAGGCCAGTCTCCAGTATGCCTATGAAACAGTGAAGGATCACACCGGTGAGTGCATGTAATACGAGTAAGATATGTAATGATACTTGGAAAAAGAACGATTTTAACTTATTACTAATTAGTTTAACTAACTAATTAATACAAGTATTTATACATTTACTAGTTGAGTAAATATACAATGTGTTAATTATAGATTATCCATAATATGATTTTAAAGCTATTAAATCATATAGTGTTTGGATAATATTATTGTCTAAATTATATAAAGGTTATTATATAACTAATTATTAAAAGTATAAATACAAGCATATATATTTCGTGTATTAATATATGAAATATATAAGTGCATTAATTTCAGACATTAAATAGTTAAGTGCAATAATAAAAGACTAGTAAAACTATAAAGGATGAAAACGTAAAGGGGAAAGTTTAATTAAGTATTAAACTAAAGAGGTTCTAAGTGAAAGATCTTCTATTATAAATAGAAGATCTTAGGCTTAACAAAATACTCTTAATTCTTAACCCTAGCCACCTTACACGAAATCTATCCCCCTACTCCTCTCCCTATTCGGCCAAGATCTAGGAAGAACACAAAGTTCTTGTGTTCTTCAATTGTTCTTCGTTCGTTCTTCGTGTTCTTCAAGCCTTGAAGAATAAGGATCATTGCAAGTGATCAACTAGAGGATCTCTCGTTGTGTTCATCATCAGTGGACTTACTTAAGCAAGATTAAGGTATGATTTGGAAAAACCTTTTTCCTTCTTTCCCTTTGTACGAATTCGAACCAAGAACCCTAGGGTTCTTGGATGATTCATCAAATACCACAAGTATGTGTGTGTGTTCGAGTTTTTCGTACAAGCTTTCTTTCTTGTTAATTTAGTTTAGATTTCCAACATCCCATAATCCTTTAGGGTTTAAGGATTAAGTTTAATCTCAGTTCCGCTTTCAGGGATTAAACTAGCTAGTTGGTTTAACCGGCAAGAACAAGTTCATGTTCTTGTCAGTATGGTTAGAACCAAGTCAACTAGTGAAGGAATTATGTGCACAGTCAGTCAACCTATGATGATACATCCATGCCTACGAAACACTTAAGGGTCACACCGGTGAGTGCATGTAATACGAGCAAGATAAGCAATGATACTACGAAGAGGAATGATTCATAATAGTCATTATGAATCAGTTAAGTATTAAGTTAAGTTTAACTTATTACTAGATTAGTTTAACTAACTAATTAAAACAAGTAGTTGTACATTTACTAGTTGAGTAAATATACAATGTGTTAATTAAAGACTATCCATGATATGATTTAAAGCTATTAAATCATATAGTGATTGGATAATATTGTTGTATAAATTATATAAACGTTATTATATAATTAACTATTAAAAGTATAAATACAAGTATATAATTCGTGTATATGGGTACCGAATTATTAGTGTGTTAATACTAGACATTTAGTAGTTAAATGCAACAATAATAAACTAGTTAAACTATAAGGGTTTAAAGTGTAAAAGATAAGTTTAATTAAGAGATTAATCTTAATTAAACTAGGAGGACTTAAATGAAACTTATTCTATTATAAATAGAAGGCTTAAGGTTTCATTTAAACCTAAACGATAATTCCCTTTACACCTAAATTTCGAAACCCTAGCCTCCTCTCTTTGAGTTTCGGCCGAACACACTCAAGAACACCAAGTTTGGTGTTCTTCGTTCTTCGTGTTCTTCGTGTTCTTCAAGTCTTGAAGATCCAAGTACATTGCTTAGATCAACTAGAAGATCGCTCGATTTGTTCATCATCAGTGGATCTATCTTAAGCAATCAACAAGGTATGTTTTGGGAAACCCTTTTCTCCCTTCTCCCTCTTGGACGAATTTCGGCCAAAGAACCCTGTGGTTCTTTGGTTGATGGTCGAACGAACCACACAAGCTATGTGTGTGTTCGAGTTCTTCGTACAAGGTTTCTTTCTTGTTAACCTAATCTAGTTCTCCAACATCCCAATCCTTTAGGGTTTAAGGATTAGGTTTAATCCCAGTTCCGCATTTAGGGATTAAATCAGCTAGTTGGTTTAACCGGTCAAGAACAAGTTCATGTTCTTGGTCAGCAAGGTTCGAACCAAGCATGCTAGGCGGTCGACCCAAGTGGTTGATCGAGTACAATGAAACCCTACAGTGGTATCAGAGCGTTGGTTTAGAGATCTAGACTAGATTAACAAAGATTGTTTGTTTACTTTAATTTTAAGTTTTTTTTTTGTTTCAAGTATTTCTTCTTCTTCTTCATAATTTTTGAAAAAGGAAGAACCCTAGGACCAAGAATATTAAACTAGTCTAAGTTTAATTGGTCAAGAAGGTTTCTAGAAAAACCCTAGCAATTTTCGAAAATACATAGAAAGAACCCTAGGATCAATTATATTAAACAAGATATGTTTAATTGATCAAAAGGATTCTTTCCATAATCCCTTAAATTTTCGTGACCAAGGAAAACCCTAGGATCAAGTATGTTAAGCAAGATTTGTTTAATTGGTCAAAAGGATTCTTTCCTAATCCATTAGAGATTTCGAAATCTAAAGGAATACTTGGACACCAAGTTTATTAAACTTGCCTAGTTTAATTGGTGGAAAAGTATTCCTAGCCTTAAGTTTTCGAAATCCTAAAGAACCCTAGAACCTTAAACTAGTTTAAGTTTAATAGTTTAAAAGTATTAATTAGGATAATAATCTAAAACCTAGTTAATTAGACAAGTTTATGTTTAATAGGTTTAATTATTATTTTAATAGATTTATTAAGACTAGTTCTTTAAAGCTAGTAATTTAGACAAAGTTTTATTGTCTATAAGGTTTAATTTAAAGAGTTTAAATAAATTTATTAAAGGTTATAATCTATCTTAGAATTTAAACAAAGTTTATTGTTTAGATAGGATTGATTAAAAGAAATTAATCTTTTAAATAAAATAATGTCTTTGATCAAGAAAGTCAAAACCCTAGTTTTGATTGATCAAAAACAAGATTAGGGTTCATCTAATTAATTTAGGGAATTGATAAAGAAGATGTTAATTTTTAAGTTCTAAAATTAACAAGATGTATTTAATTATTTATATATATGTATTTAATTTTTCGGAATTTTTAATAATTAGGTAAAATTGAATATAATAAGTTTATACGTATTTTAATTAGATTAAGTTAAAATACACATGTATAAGCTAGATGTAATATTCTTATTAGAATGTTACAAGTTTATTATAAAATATACATATATACGAATACATTAAAATACAAGATAAAATGGAACAATTAAAAAAGGGTAATGTTATTTTGATCTTTAAAAGATAATATTATAATTAGTTATTGTATAAGTTATAATGTAATTAAAACTAGAAAGTACAAAGTTATGATTTCATTATAACTAGAAATTGTACAAGTTGAAATTATATAACCAGAAATATACAAAGTTATATATATATTAAGATGTATAAAGTTATAAGTTATTATAACTAGATAATTATACAAGTAAGTATTTTACAAGTTATGTAACATACTAGATTAATGATCAAGTGAAAATAACAAGAACCTATATTTAACTAGTTCAAGTTAAATATAAGAAATGTTTAAACAAACTAAGAATTATTATATATAGTCTTTATATAATAAGTTTATTAGTTTCACCAAGTATAAACCGGTGATTGTGTTAGCCTAAGTTTCATCATGGTTGTTGAAGCTAGTGGGAGCTACACAAGAAAATCACAAAGTTTGTAAGTGTGTCGTTAAGACATAAGTTTTGGTCGAATCTAATAAGTCATAAGAAATGTTTGATTTGATTATTAGACATATGAAAAACTAGATGTGTTAAACTAGATTTATGATTCAAGTTTATGAATTATAATAGATTTAAAAGTTTAACATAAGTTTATAAGTTTTTCAAGTAAGATAAAACAAGTAAGTTTTATTCTAGATAAGATTTTTCACAAAATCTAGTAAAACGTTTTGTACACCTCGTTTTAGGTATACATGTAAGATCGTGCAAATTCTTGAAACTATAAGTTTTAAAGAATAGTTCTTATGTTTTAAAAAGGTGTCTTGTAGAACTCTTCAATTCACAAGTCACATATTTTAAACAAGGATTAAGATTGGAATAAAAGTTTAAGTTTAGTTTTAAGACTTAAACAAACCCAAGAAAATCTTAGATCTAAGTACTATCCACCTAATGGAACACCTCACTTGTTCAACGATATTCATATTGTAAGGATAAAGAACCTTAGATATGGATTCAAATCATTGCGAGTGTTAGGGTGCGTAAGGTTCAGTGATAATCGGGATCCCGGCGCAAAGCATCGCACTGTCTTAGATGGTCTGATCTACTTTGGTGATAATCGGGAGTCCCGGCGCAAAGCATCGCACTGTCTTAGATGGTCTGATCTACTTTGGTGATAATCGGGAGTCCCGGCCCAAAAAGTACTTGAGTAGAATAAACATACTAGACTTTATTGCTAAACTTAGAAATGTACAATTAGATTGTACAAAGTTGTAATAAGTTATAAGTCTAAAGATTCTACGACCCCTAGGAATCGTGTCAAGTCTTAATACGATCGGTAAGGAAGTTACCTACCAGAAATAGCATGTCTCGTCGGGAAGTGCCCAAACCTTGCGGCGAGAATGTGATATATGGATCATAGGCCTAAGATATTAATTATGGGTTTATAATATATTTTAGAATGTTTATTGATGATTACTAATTAAACTGGGTTTGATTTGTAGATGGCAGCAACAAACATAACGACACGTACCAACAATCTCTCACTACGCTTGTTTCTAGAAAAGGACGAATTGACTGGGTCAATGTTTCTCTATTGGAAGCGTGATCTTCGGATTATGCTTACGCATGAGAGAAAAGGAAATGTCCTAGAAAGAGCAATACTAAGTACTCCTGCCGCAAATGCTAGAAATGAACCAGGATAAGCATATTACGCTTATAGGGTGTTCAAATCTCGCAAGGTGGTTAAAGGGATCATCGGTAAGTGCTCACGTCATGAAAATGAAAGAGTACATGGATCATATTAGGTCACCCAGTATCGTTGCAGTTGGCAACAGTAATGATACTCAACTCGTTGTTAGATGACTATAAGTCTTATGTAGTCAACTACAACATGCATAACATGGAGCAATCCATTGTTGAGCTACATTCCGTGCTCAAGACTACTGAGTTGATTTGGGGACCAAGTTTAAGAATGATCTCGTAGTAACCGATGATGATAGTGATCAGAGAAAGAGGCGCAATGGAAAGGGAAAGGATAAAACCGATCCCAGCCACGACGTGCCTAAAGGGTAATGGAGTCAAACAAAAGGGTCAAGAAGGTAAAGCCAAACAAGAACCGAGAAACAGTGTCTTGGTTGTGGCAAAGGTCAAAGGGTAGGAGGCAATACTTGCTCCTTAGTTGACTTGACCAACTTCTAGATACTCGCTTCCTACTTGTAAAAGTTTATTACAAGTAAATCAAATTTAGCAATCGTTTATTGCATAAGATGATAAGTGAGATGACCGGCATGAGATGGTGATGATCCCACGAGCACCAAGTTTTTCATAATTCAGTATTTTGTGGATTCGTTTTAAAACAATTTTACTTTATTGTTTGGATAATTTTATTTTTGTTAAAACAAGTTTTATTTTGGTTTTAATTAAATTTCGAATCCATGGTTGAATTATATTGTGTGCATGTGTGATAATTACACTAGTCAAGGTTTATGACTAGATTGTAAGTCAAGTTTTGATTTACTTATATTTCATGTTTATATATATTTGTTTGATTGTTGTATAAATAATGTCTTGATAGCTCAAGGTAGTTAGATGATAGTAATTAGAAAGTTCTTCTAATAAAAGTATTTAAGAATTTTATGGAAGCATTAGGTTCAAGAGTTATTGAACTTAGTTAAAACATCTTAAGTAATTACTTATGATAGAAAGTTTTAAAGTATTAGTATTAATATAGTATGATTATATTGGATATAATCAAGATAGACTTTAAAAAGTATTATTACAAGTCTTTTACACTTGTAGTAAAGGTTTTAATGAAGTCATAATTCCCTAGTAGGAATAGTTGGATATTCATACAATCCAAGTAAAATGACTTAGACATTAAATGAACTCTTAAAAGGGACAAAACTATATTAAAACATTTAAGAATTAAAAGGTATTATTGCAAGTCTTTTATACTTGTAATCAATACAATATTTAATCAAGTCATAATTCTCTAATAGGAATAATGGATATTTGACAAATCCAAGTAATGACTTTGGCATTAAATAAAATTCTTAAAAGAATACTAATGTGTTTAAGAATTGATAGTATCATTTCAAGTGTTTCATACTTGTTAGATACAGTAATCAATAAGGATCATAATTCCTTAAAAAGGAATGTTGGATATTCGCAAATCCAAAGAATGATCTTAATAATTGATAGAATTCTTAAAAGATTAAACTACAAGTTATTGACTAAGTCAAAGTAGTTTAAGAGATGCTTAAGTTCCATAAAAGTAAGTTTGAGCTAAGACTAACGTAATTCATTAAAGATGTTGATGAATTCAGTAAGTTAGTAAGACATTAACAACAAGGTTTTACCAAGTCGTTAGCCAAAGAGTTAAGAGAAATAATAAATGATCGTTAATTAGATTATTGCAAACCTAATAGCGTGATCACAAGTCTTGTGATTAATTATTGCATATCTAATAGGTTGTTAACCCTTCAGTGGATAACATAGTCATTTAAGGAAATTTCTTTAACTAGTAAGAATATCTGCAAATCAAGTGACTAAAAGAGGCTTTAGTTACAAGGATAGTTTTATGAATTCAAGAAACTAAGGAGTTAATTTCCAATCCTCCCATGTTTACCGAATTACATAAAAGGCAAGACTAGAATATGTTCTAAATTGTTGCAAGAACAATATCTAGCAAAGGCAAAAGTAATAGTATTCCTAAATACTCGTCTTATGTCTTTAGTTTAATAGAAATGATTGGTTTAGTGATAAAGTTACAATTAAGTTTGTAAGAATCATTAAGTAATCAACACGAACGAAAGGAATAAGTAATGATCCAGTAAATAATTCAGTATCTATGTCCAGTGAGGAATAATACATGAGTTAGTATCATTTTTATTCAGACTTTGTATGTTTTACAATATCCATGAATAAAAGTCTATTTATTCAAGAAGATACAAAATCCGTGACTACTCGTCTTGGTGGGAACCTCGATGGGACGTTAACGTCATCGCGGTATTTGGTGGTAGATTCGAAGTTCTTCGAAGATAGCTACACAAGTTTTGTGTAAACCAAATATCGGTGATATTCTGTTGGAGGCTCAACGAATATTGGATTGACCACCGTGACAATACTTCGTGGTTGAAAAGTTCAAAAGTATTGTTCACTAGGATTGTCCTTAAGCCTGAGGTATTTGGTTTAGGATACAATGACTAATGTGCTTTGGTTCAACTTAGACAATACTGAAATACGTTTGTCATACGAGGCGATACTGGGTACAAAGGAAGTTGTATTTTTAAATCGAAATATTCAAGATGGCAATTGCACCTCCTCTTTAGGAGAGATATTTATAGGTCCTTTGACTTGATAAGAAACTGGCAAGTGCACGCCCGTGCCCAAATGAACTGATCTGTTCTTTGTCGTTTATCACGGCAGTTTGAATCAAGGAGTCATAAAATGATTTCGAATACAAGAGTTGATAATTTCTACCATGCTCGTATTCGTTATCACAAATATCGTGCTGCAAGGGATAAGCCTAACATAGTTTGCCCAAGAAGTAGAGACAGAGTGTTCTTTACTAGGAGACGCTATTAAAGAGTTTTTCATAAACTATACCTGGGTTACGTAAGCTGTTTTTATGGGGTTGGTTACCTACATGCCCATCTAGAAGGCCACTGTAGCTCGTATCATTAAGACAAAGGTAACAGACTTGCACAAGTGGGAGTCTGAAGGAATTATGTGCACAGTCAGTCTACCTATGTTGATACATTCATGCCTACGAAACACTTAAGGGTCACACCGGTGAGTGCATGTAATACGAGCAAGATAAACAATGATACTACGAAGAGGAATGATTCATAATAGTCATTATGAATCAGTTAAGTATTAAGTTAAGTTTAACTTATTACTAGATTAGTTTAACTAACTAATTAAAACAAGTAGTTGTACATTTACTAGTTGAGTAAATATACAATGTGTTAATTAAAGACTATCCATGATATGATTTAAAGCTATTAAATCATATAGTGATTGGATAATATTGTTGTATAAATTATATAAACGTTATTATATAATTAACTATTAAAAGTATAAATACAAGTATATAATTCGTGTATATGGGTACCGAATTATTAGTGTGTTAATACTAGACATTTAGTAGTTAAATGCAACAATAATAAACTAGTTAAACTATAAGGGTTTAAAGTGTAAAATATAAGTTTAATTAAGAGATTAATCTTAATTAAACTAGGAGGACTTAAATGAAACTTATTCTATTATAAATAGAAGGCTTAAGGTTTCATTTAAACCTAATTGATAATTCCCTTTACACCTAAATTTCGAAACCCTAGCCTCCTCTCTTTGAGTTTCGGCCGAACACACTCAAGAACACCAAGTTTGGTGTTCTTCGTTCTTCGTGTTCTTCGTGTTCTTCAAGTCTTGAAGATCCAAGTACATTGCTTAGATCAACTAGAAGATCGCTCGATTTGTTCATCATCAGTGGATCTATCTTAAGCAATCAACAAGGTATGTTTTGGGAAACCCTTTTCTCCCTTCTCCCTCCTGGACGAATTTCGGCCAAAGAACACTAGGGTTCTTTGGTTGATGGTCGAACGAACCACACAAGCTATGTGTGTGTTCGAGTTCTTCGTACAAGGTTTCTTTCTTGTTAACCTAATCTAGTTCTCCAACATCCCAATCCTTTAGGGTTTAAGGATTAGGTTTAATCCCAGTTCCGCATTTAGGGATTAAATCAGCTAGTTGGTTTAACCGGTCAAGAACAAGTTCATGTTCTTGGTCAGCAAGGTTCGAACCAAGCATGCTAGGCGGTCGACCCAAGTGGTTGATCGAGTACAATGAAACCCTACAACTAGGAGGTTGACCCGACTGGTCAATGAGTTGTACAAAACCCCACAGTGGTATCAGAGCGTTGGTTTAGAAATCTAAACAAGAATAACAAAGTTTTTTTTGTGTCTTTAATTTCAAAGTATTTATTTTTTTGTTCCAATTTCTTTTTCCTTCCTCTTAATTTTCGGAAAAAAGGGTAAGAACCCTAGGACCAAGAATATTAAACTAGTTTAGTTTAATTGGTCAAACAGATTCTAACCCTAGAATTTTCGAAATTTCTAAAGAACCCTAGGACCAAAAATATTAAACTTGTTTAGTTTAATTGGTCAAAATGATTTTTTCCTATACCCTTTGATTTTTGAAATCTAGAACCAAGAACGTTAAACTTGTTTAGTTTAATTGGTCAAAAAAGATTCTTTTCTTTTTCCCCAAGATTTTTGAAAATCTAGAGGAAACTTGGACACCAAGTATGTTAAACTAGTTTAGTTTAATTGGTAAAAAAGTTCTTAGGCTTAAGAATTTCGAAACCCTAGTAAAACCCTATGATCAAGAATATTAAACTAGTTTAGTTTAATTGGTTAAGAGGATTAATTAAAATAATAATCTAAAACCTAGTAAATTAAACAAGCTCTAGTTTAAGAGGTTTAATTATTGTTTTAATAGGTTTATTAAAACTGGTTTTTTAAAACTCGAAATCTAGACAAATTTTTTGTCTATAAGGTTTAAATTAAAAAGTTTAAATAAATTTATTAAAGTTATAATAATCTATCCTAGAATTTAACCAAAGATAATTGTTTAGATAGGATTGATTAGGATTAATCTTTCAATAAAAAGATGTTTTTGATCAAGAAAGTTAAAACCTAGTTTTAATTGATTAAAAACAAGATTAGGGTTTGATTAATTAAAATTAATAAGGATAAAAAGGAAGTATTGATTTAAAGTCTTAAAATTAACAAGATGTATTTACATTTATATAGAATTTTCGAAATTTTTTAAATATTTAAAATAAGATGCATTTTAAAAGATAAAATAGTTTATACGTATTTTAATTAGATCATGTTAAAATACATATGTATAAACTATGTGTAATATTCTCTTTAGAATATTATAAGGTTTTAAAGTAATAAATCATATATATATTAAATACAAGATTTAATGGAACATTAAATACAATGTTATTTTGATCATGAAGTTGTAATCTTAAGTATAACTAGAATTTGTATGAGTTATAATTAAACTAGAATGTACAAAGTTGTAACAAATTAGAAATTGTACAAGATAAAGTTGTATTATAATTAGAAAATACAAAAGTTGTACAAAAGTATTATAATTAGATTGTATAAAGTTATAAGTTATTATAACTAGTTAATTATACAAGTATAATGTAAGTATGTTACGAGTTACGTAAAATACTAGATTAATGATCGAAAGTTAAATAACAAAAAAACTTTATAACCTATATTTAACTAGTCTAAGGGTCGTTTGATAGTTGCTAATTGAGTTAGTGCGGATTGAGTCAGAATCAGATTGAGTCAGAAGCGGATTGAGTCAGAACTTCTAATTGAATCCAAGTGTTTGATTAAATTGCTAATTGAATGTGCTAACTGATGAATAATGACCTTATTACTCTTCATTTTTGTGCTAGATAAAATATATGTGTTTGATTAAACTGCTAAATAATTAAAAATAATTACATAAAAATCATCATATAAAATATTATTTAAATGTGATTATTTAAATAAAATATAATTTAAATAATTATAAATAATAATTATAAATATTTAATATTTACAAATATTATTAAAAATTTAAATCAGTATTATTTAATTAATATACCAATCAGTATTATTAAATACTTAAATTAATTTAATATAATTCAAATGCAATTGATTCCTCCTGTCTTCCCAATACTTAAAATATATAATTTAATATAATAATTAAAATAAAAATAAGTGACGGAGATCCGAAAGAACCCTTTTGCCCAGGAGGTTTTGCGAATCCATAAATAATCATAAACAAGATACTGTCAAAAAATTCAGTGATTTAACTATTTTGCAATGAATCAAACATGTATGAGTAGTAAACAAGATACTTGCAGAATCGATAAACAATAATGAATCAAATATAATCGTGAAGGAAAGAACAACTCACAGAAATCGAATCAAACCCACAGAAACCTGCAAAACCCACATAAGCCCATATCGTAAGTCAGGACACAAACAGAGAGTCGTACCTGAGCAAGATATGGATAGTGGCGTGGTGCAGCCTCGACGGAGGAATGAGGAAGAAAATCAGCGGCGGAGGAAGGAGGAAGACAATTAGCGGCGGAGGAAGGAGAAAACGTTACTTGTGGAAAAGGGGTTTTTTCAAACGAGAGAGCAAGAAATTAGACCGAGTCCATCACATTTTCAATTCGGACTGGATCCCCATTTTGGATTGCACCGAATCCTACTATTTGACCGAGTCAGACAAACGGTGACCAAAGCAAACACCGGGTTTCTACCGAATCCGAACTTTCTGTTTGAGTCCGAATCAAAACGTGAAATCAAACAGGCCCTAAGTTAAGTATAAGAATGGTTTAAACAAACTAGAATTATTATATAAAGTTTTTATATAATAAGTTTATTAGAATTCACAAAGTATAGACCGGTGATTGTGTTTCCTTAAGTTCCATCATGGTTGTTGGAGCTAGTGGGAGCTACATAAGAAAATCGCAAAGTTTATAAATGTGTCCTTAGGACATAAGTTTTTTGGCGAATCTAATAAGTTAAAATAAATTTTTAATTTTATTATTAGATATAGAAAAACTAGATGTGATAATCTAGAGTCATGACTTAAGTTCGTGAGTCATAAAGAAATAAAATCTCTATTTTAAAGTTTAACATAAGATTAAGTTTTTCAAGTAAATAAAACAAGTTTGTTTTAATAAGTAAAAGGTTTTTCACAAAACTTAGTAAAACGTTTTCTACACCTCGTTTTAGGTACACATGTAAAGCCGTATAAATTTAAAACTATAAGTTTTAAAAGAAAGTTAAAAAGGCGTCTTGTGAAATTCTTCAGTACACAATTCGCACATTTTAAATAAGGATTAAAATTGGAATAAGGTTTAAGTTTAGTTGTAAGACTTAAACAAAACCCAAGAAAATCTTAGATCTAAGTACTACCCATCTAATGGAACACCTCACTTGTTAAACGATATTCATATTGTAAGGATAAAGAACCTTAGACATGGATTCAAATCATTGCGAGTGTTAGGGTGCGTAGGGTTCTGTGATAATCGGTAGTCCCAGCGTGGAACATCGCACTGTCTTAGATGGTATGATCTACTTTGGTGATAATCGAGAGTCCCGGCTCAAAAAGTACTTGAGTAGAATAAACATGCTAGACTTTATTGCAATTAGAAATGTGCAATTGGATTGTACAAAATTGTAATAAATTAAAAGTTTATATATTCTACGACCCCTAGGAATCGTATCAAGTTGTGGTACGATTGGTAAGGATGTTACCTACCAGAAATAGCATGTCTCGTCGGGAAGTGCCCAAACCTTGCGGCGAGAATGTGATATACGGATCCTACGTCGAAAATATTAATTATGGTTTTATAATATATTTTAGAGATGTTTATTGATGATTACTAATTAAACTGGGTTTGATTTGTAGATGGCAACAACAACCGATACGATAAACACCAATAAACTCTCGCGATGTTCTTTTCTAGGAAGTAATGAATTGACTGGCTCAAATTTCCTCAATTAGAGACGTGATCTTAGGATCATGCTCAGGCATGAGAGGAAAAGAAATTACCTAGAAAGAACAGTGCTAGATCCCCCTGCCAAGGATGCAAAGAATGAACCAGGGCAAGCGTATTATGCTTGTAAAGCGTTCGTTTCTTGCAATATGGCTAGGGGAACACCAGTAAGTGCTCACGTCATGAAAATGAAAGTGCACATTAATCACCTTACTAGACTTGGTCACCTCATGCCATTGCAGTTGGCAATTGACACTATACTCAACTCGTTATTTGATGACTACAAGTCTTTTGTAGCTAACTACAACGCGTATAATATGGATAAATCCATTTCTGAGCTGCCTTCCGTGCTCAAGGCTATTGAGTTGAGTGGTGGGACCAAATCCAAGGATGATCTCACAGTGAATGATGATAGCGGTAAGAAGAGAGGAATGCAAGATGGAAAAGGAAAGGGTAAGACCAATCCTAACCAAGGAATGTCAAATGGTAAAGGTATCAAACAAAATGTCAATAAGGTGAAGCCTAACACAACGAGGACCGAGAATCGGTGCTTCAAGTGTGGCGAGGTCGGACATTGGAAAAGAAATCGTCCAAAGGATGCCAGTAGTGGAGGAATTGCAAGTTCCTCAGGTAACACGACCAAACTCCTTAATCACTTTAAGATACTTGTAAAGTATATTATGAGTAATCTAACTTTTGCAATCGTTTATTGCAGGAGGAAATGGAAAGTGATGGTGACCGGCATGAGATGGTGATGATCCCTCGAGCACCAAGTTTTTATCATTCAGTTTTTTCGTTGGATTCATGAAAACAATTTTACTTTAAATTTTGTTGGATAATTTATTATTTTATGATAAATTTTTTCGGTTCTAAGTTTATCATCTTTGAATCCATGGTTGAATAATATTGTGTGTGCATGTGTGATAATTATACTAGTCAAGTTTTATGACTAGGTTATAAGTCAAGCCTTGACTTACTAATAATCTCATGATTTATATTTGTTTGATTGTGGTATGATGAATGATATCTTAAAAGCTCAAATTACTTAGATACTAGAAATTAGAAAGTTGTTTCTGATACAAGTATTTAAGTAGTTTTATGGAAACATAAGGTTCAAAGTTATTGAACCTAGTTAAAAACATCCTAAGTAATAGTCATTACTTATGATAGTACGTTTTAAAGCATTGGTATTAATATAGTATGATTATATTGGATATAATCAATATAGACTTTAAGATTATTATTACAAGTATCTCACACTTGTGATAAAGGGATTTAATAAAGTCATAATTCCCTAACAAGGAATGTTGGATATTCGCAAATCCAAAAAATGACTTAGATATTAAATAAACTCTTAAAATGGTCAAACTATATTAAAGTATTTAAGAATTAAAGGTATTAATGCAAGTGTTTCAAACTTGTAATAAATACTGTATTTAATCAAGTCATTATTTCCTTATAGGAATATTGGACATTCATAAAAATCCAAGAAATGACTTTGACATTAAATAAGATTTTTAAAAGATACTAAAGCATTTAAGAAGAGTTCTAAGTGAAAGATCTTCTATTATAAATAGAAGATCGTAGGCTTAACAAAATACTCTTAATGCTTAACCCTAGCCACCTTACGCGAAATCTATCCTCCTCATCCTCGCCCTATTCGGCCGAGATCAAGGAAGAACACAAAGTTCTTGTGTTCTTCAATTGTTCTTCGTTCATTCTTCGTGTTCTTCAAGCCTTGAAAAATAAGGATCATTGTAAGTGATTAACCAGAGGATCTCTCGTTGTGTTCATCATCAGTGGACTTACTTAAGCAAGATTAAGGTATGATTTGGAAAACCTTTCACTACTACAAAATGAGCCTAATGCAACCTTTTAGAAGCAACCTTTTTAAATAAGTTGCATTTGATTACAAAATCACCTTGTTTAATATAAAGGTTGCATTAGAGTACCATATGCAACTTTTTTCTTAAAAGGTTGCATTAGATACCTTAAATGCAACTTTTAATTTAAAAGGTTGCATTAGTATAACTTAAATGCAACTTTTAATTTAAAAGGTTGCACAAGGATAATCCTATTTGATATTTGAGTTTTAATATTAAATAAATTATTTGAGTAAGGAGCGACGCCTTTTTTCTTCCAACCCTACCTCTTTCGATTTACTCTACACAGAATACAGATGCGTCTTTCTACACCACGCCCGATCTTTCTTCTTCAATGGCCATTCTCTTCCAACGCATCTTTCCCTTCTGACCATACGCACCCCTTAAGCCTCCAGGCGCCGTTGACATCGAAACCCTAATTCAGTTTGGGTATTACACCAGTGCACCTCTTACGAATCGTCATCTCCCTGCAACCCTAATTCGAGTACGAATTCGAACCAAGAACCCTAGGGTTCTTGGTTGATTCGTCAAACACCACAAGTATGTGTGTGTGTTCGAGTTTTTCGTACAAGCTTTCTTTCTTGTTAATCTAGTTTAGATTTACAACATCCCATAATCCTTTAGGGTTTAAGGATTAAGTTGTTTAATCTCAGTTCCGATTTTAGGGATTAAACTAGCTAGTTGGTTTAACCGGCAAGAACAAGTTCATGTTCTTGTCAGTATGGTTCGAACCAAGTCAACTAGGAGGTTGACCCAAGTGGTCAATCAGTTATACAAAACCCTACACACACCTCTACCGGAAAACAATTCTGACACCGTCGTTGGTCTCGTCAACTTGCCTACCATATCTTCAGCCACACTGTTAAAACTGAGTTATTTGTTATTGTATATTGTATTGTGTCTTTACATTGCAAGTATGCTATCATATTTATACACAAGGAATGACAACATAAAAGGAAGAAGTTTATGAGGATCCCTTGATTTGAGGCAGTGATCGTGAGGTATCAGCTGCCCTTAGGTGGCTTGATTTGTTTTCCTTTTTTGTAAATATTACCGTTTAACACTCTCCCTCAAGTTGAATAGTGGGATTATCGAAATTCAACTTGCCAAGAACTTCATGTAGGGACTTCCCGTTCACTGCTTTAGTTAAGATATCAGCAAGTTGGTCTTCAGACCAAACGAAAGGAAGTGTGATGATTTTGGCTTCTAACTTTTCTTTGATGAAATGTCGATCCACTTCTACGTGTTTTGTTCGATCATGTTGGACTGGATTTTCTGAGATTTTAATTGCTGCCTCGTTGTCGCTAAAAACTTCGCTTGATTTTTGTGGAGGATACCCTATCTCGGTTAGCAGTCGTCTTACCCATAACACTTCAGTTATCCCTTCTGCGTCAGCGATTGATAGGGCTACTACTTTTTGTTTCTTGATGCGCCATGTTACAAGATTTCCACCGACAAGAGTAAAGTACCCTGCGGTTGATCTCCTGTCTTTTTTGTCTCCAGCCCAATCTGCATCGGTATATAGTTGGTTTCAAGATGACCGTTTGGTTGAAACAGGATTCCATGTCCTACCGTTCCTTTGAGATATTTTATAATCCTCAAAACTGCTTCCATGTGAGGTTTTTGAGGTTTGTGCATGAACTGACTTACCACCCCTACAGCGTATGCTGTGTCTAGACGAGTGTGAGAGAGGTATATTAGCTTTCCTACCATTCGTTGATATCTTGTTTTGTCCACTGGGTCATTGTTTTCTTCATTGAGGAGTTTTAGGTTCATAATCATTGGCGTTTCGGATGGTTTGTAGTCAATCATCCCGGTTTCTGCCAGTAAGTCAAGAACATATTTTTTCTGATGCATGAAGATTCCTTCCTTTGACCTTAGAACTTCGATTCCTAGGAAGTATTTGAGATTTCCAAGGTCCTTCATTTTAAATTCTGAGAACAAGCTCCTTTTTAATTTTGATATTTCTTCTTTGTCGTCACCTGTAACTATCATATCAACATAAATTATTAGACATGTTATTAATTTACCCCTTCGTTTGAGAAATAAAGTGTGGTCTGAGTTGCTTTGTTTGAAACCATAGTGTTTCATGGCTATGGTAAATCTCCCAAACCAAGCCCTAGGGGACTGTTTTAAACCATAAATAGATTTTTTAAGGCGACACACTTCCCTTTTCACTGAAATTGCTTGTGAATCCGTGTGGAGCTTCCATGTGTATACTTCTTCTTTTAGTTCTCCGTGTAAAAAAGGCATTTTTTACATCAAACTGGTGTAAGGGCCAGGCATTATTTGCGGCTACAGAGCAGAGGACTCTGATAGTGTTGAGTTTTGCTACAGGAGAGAAAGTTTCTGAGTAATCAATTCCATATGTCTGAGTGTAGCTTTTTGCTACTAATCTTGCCTTGTATCTTTCAATTGTTCCATCTGGTTTGTATTTGATTGTGAACACCCATCGACATCTTACAGTTTTTTTCCTGGTGGTAGGGTACATTTTATCCAAGTTTTGTTCTTCTCTAGGGCATCCATTTCTTACTTCATTGCATTTTCCCACTCTCTTGATTCTAGAGCCTGCTCTGGGTTTGTAGGTATTTTTTCAGAACATAGGGCTACAACGAAAGCCTTGGCTTGATTAGATAGATTTCCTTTGGCAATGTTGACCATTGGATATCTACCCCTTTTTGTCTCTTTTTCTGGTGAGTATCTGTTAGGTGGGATGCCCTGGTTTGCTCTGGGAGGTAAACTGTATTTTGTGGGTTCGTCGTCTTGGACTGTGGTACATTCTTCTTCATTTTCATTGTCTTCAACTGTGGTAGGTCTTTCTTCATTATCTAATCCATGCATGTTCTCTTCTACGCACGAATTAGTAATACTAGGAGATGGGTCATGGTCATTTACCTCGGGGGATATCAGGATAGGCAGCGAGTCTTGGGGGGAATTGTCTTCCGTGTGCTGAGGAGCTTCAGAATCTTTTTTAGTATTATGTGTTGTTGTGTCAATGTCAATTGTTGCATGCCAACTCAGTGTGTCATTTGTAATATTCTCCCCCTGACTGCTGAGGTTGGCGATGTAGTAATATTCTGTTTCAAGAAAGTCACAGTTCATGGTGGTAAACATGCGTCGGGTTTTTGGATTATAGCATCTGTATCCTTTCTGATTAACACCGTACCCAACAAAAACACATTTTTCCGCACATGGGTCAAGTTTAGAACGAATAGATTTTGGTATGTGAACGAAGACAGTCCAACCAAAAATCCGGGGTTCTAGAGTGTGAGTGGAAGGAAGATGAGTGTATTCGGTGAGGACTTGCAGTGGCGTTTTTAATTTTAAAATTTGAATTGGAAGACGATTGATGAGATATGCAGCTGTAGCAAGAGCTTCAGGCCAAAAGGATTTTGGAACTTGTGATTCTATTAGAAGAGCTCTAGTAATTTCAAGGAGGATACGATTTTTCCGCTCTGCGACACCATTCTGTTCAGGGGTATGAGGGAAAGATGTTTGGTGAATTATACCTTTATCTTGGCAAAAAAGTTTCATATCGGTGTTGATAAATTCCCCACCATTATCAGATCTAAGGACTTATAAATTTTTCTTAAATTGGGTTTGGACTATGGTATAAAAAGACGTGAATTTTTCAAAAACTTGCATTTATTTTTTAGTAAGTATACCCAGGTCATGAGTACAATCATCGACAAACATGACAAAAAAACGAAAAGTTTGACCTCCAAAGATTGGAGCCGGGCCCCAAACATCAGAATGAATTAATGAAAAAGGTTGATCAACTCTAGTAAAATTTAGTTTAAAAGTTTTTCGATGACTTTTGGCAAATACGCATGTTTCACAATGTGTCTTACAATTTAAAGGAAAAAGTTTTGGAAAAAGAGTATGTAAATAACTTATAGATGGGTGACCTAGTCTTCGGTGCCACAACCATGCCACCCTTGATATTGTCCCGTGAGATCACATTGCACCCCCATTCTGAGTGACTTCATCCTCATAATATAGCCCGTCCTTTTCAGTGCAACGCCCAATTATCGCTCCTGTCCTGATATCTTGTAAGATACAAAAGGTAGGTTGCATGAGTACCGAGCAATTTAATTCTTTTGTGACGTGGCTGACAGACAAAAGTTTGGAATATATAAACATTTAGAGAGCTTAAGAGTTGGAGAGATCTCAATATTCCCTCCCAATTTTACATGAAGTTTCTGTAACACCTCAAATTTTATAACAAAACATTTTACCAAAATATATCATTTTTATAAATAGAAGAACGGTTCCAAAATAAGGATTTACAAAAACCTTAGGTATGAAAATCAGAGTATAAAGTTTGGTGTTACAAAATATATCAAAACCAAAGTTAAGCATAAATCCACTCTAGTGTTCTTCTATTCTAGGACCCGCATCTCTATCTATGCGTACCTACACCTTTGATCCCGAACCTGAGTACATAGCAAAACAAACAAGGAGTACGTGAGACAAGAAAGTCTCGTGAGCTACATGAGTTTAGACCCCGATAAAACAAACAAGTATCACATTATATATATATATATATATATATATATATATATATATATATATATATATATATATATATATATATATATATATATATATATATATATATATCATCGTACTTTTAGCCACCCTATAGTGACTCTATCATTCTCGCCTCCCTAGCAAGTCTATCTAGTTATCCGGATAATCTCCAAATAACCCGTCATCTCACATACTTATTAATCGGGGATTCCCCGCCTTAATAAGCCTTATGGTAACGGAAAGAGGGAATCGCCCAATCTACCGTCACCCGACTTCTAGCCGGATCTCGTCTGGTAGCAAGCCTCCTAACACATGATGGTCCATGGGTCGATGCCCAATCCGCCCCATCCAAAGTGACGGGGGATCCCCCGAATCACCGCCAATCTATCACTCATCATAACTTCTCAAGTTATTCCATCTAAGCCCTTGGCTATCTCATAAATCATCAAACAAGTTAGTTTTAATATTCATAATAATATATACTAACTCTACATACTAATAGCCTACACAATTAATCAAATAGACCAAATCACAAATAAGAAAACATATTTCTATAGCTATTTACTCAGTAAAATCCACACGTACTCACCTTAGCAATTAATGCTCCAATTTGTTCTTCACACCCAATCCTTTTGCTTCAACAAGCTAGCACCTTCCAAGACTTCACCAAAGCCTAACCTAACATTTACAACTTGTTCAACAACAAATACTACTAATAATAAACCCCCTTTTATCACTAGAAACCCTTTAATAACACTTCCCCCCAATTTGGATGATTTCCAAAACCCTAGGATTAACCAACCCTTAAGATTCTTACCAATCTTAACCATACACTTGTTTCCTTTGTTGAAATACCATCTATTAAGTGTATACATCATTTATTTCACCATGACCCATAACCCCAATAATTAGGGTTTCAAACCCAATGATATTGGCAGATTTATACATATATTTATCTGCCAATATACCTATTTTTATATGTGTCTATCGATTAGAATATGTTGTTATCACTCAAAATGTAGTGTCTGTTGTATTTTGCAGGCTATAGAAAAAAAAAAAGTAACAAAAACGGGTCAAAATGGTACAAGAAACGAAGAAATGCAGAAATTCAAGAGATAGCGCCGCTATCTATGATAGCGCCGCTATCTTGGTCGCTATCTCCACCGCTATTTTCCTTCCAAAAGCGAAATCGGGTCGCTGTTTGCTACAAAAAAAATTACAGATAGTGCCGCGATTCCCAAGATAGCGCCGCGAATTAACGCGGGATCCAACATAGCGGCGCGATTTCGTGAATAGCGACGCGATTTCCAGCGATCTGACACCTATTTAAACGAATATGCAGATCTTATCTCATAACTTTTGACCTACAAGACGAATTGGCAGCCGAAAAATACCCTAGGAGTACTCAAGATCAAGATTCCAAGCATCAAACATTGGTTTTATTATCACTTTTGATTACTATTATGTTTATGTTTACGTTTCTTCACGATTGTTTGATGATTTTTAGTATGTCTATGTGCTAATCATCTTATATTCGCTATGATTAGATGAAGTTTAGGTTTTAGGTTTGGATATTCTTAGGATTTTATGATGATTGTTTGAACATTTGTGTTTTTAATAAAGAACCTTTTCGTTAAACCTTTACATATGCATTATTGAATCTGTTTAATGCTTGATTGATAAAATATTGACAACATTTAATTGATCTAGTAATACCTTTGACTTTTCATACCTTTTGACCTAGTCAGCGACTCACTAGAAATAGGGGTCCGAGATTTGATACCAATAACCTAGGTGCAACTTGAAGTCTGATCTTTGGAGAAGAAATTCCTAGGATTAGAAGGTCTCGGAAAGCCGGACCTAGTTAGAAATAACAAGCAGGAGTGTGAATTTAAACAGATTTCTTGAGAAGAAATTCCTAGAGATCATATTAGACTCATTGTAAGGTTTTGAGAGAAATCTAGTCCCTTAAACTCCTAGAACATGAATTAAATCGGTACTTCAAAACCAAACCTAGACCTAGACGGATTCGACTCATAGTGAATATCCTCCTTAATATTAAAAGACTTCCTCGTCGTTTTTAGTTGATTGTTTACTTTTAAAAATCAAATTTAGTTTTTATTATTCAGTTTGCAAATAAAAATGTTCCAAATGAAAACCCTTTTTAATTACTTGTTCAGATTAATTAATTAGTTTTACCTTATCTAATCAGCTTAATTGTTCCATGTGGAAATGAATATACCCGAACGTACTTACCTGAACTATATTGCTCACGATTAGGTCATACTTTCCTAAGAGTGTGGTAATCTAGGAAAGGCGTATTTAGGAGATAATTTTATAACTAGATTTTACACATCAAGTTTTTGGCGCCGCTGCCGGGGAACAGTTCCGAGATTAGTAATTTAGAACTAATCAATTAATCGATCCTTTTGTAGGAAGTTATTCTTATACAAGTTACTTAAAGTTTTTTTTAATTACTATATGGTTTTCATTGAAGTTGTTTAACTTTTGCGTGTTTACGATTTGCTTTAAGTTTGCAGGTGTATGACCCGTGGCTCTAACTCAGAACCGATATCACCGCATTCTGAACCAGAGAAACTTCTTCGCCAGCGACGTAGAGCACTCTTAGCAACAAAAGGCTTAGCAGCAACAAAATTTCAAGTTATTGACAACCCCATTTACAATATGGGCGATCAACCACAGCCTCAAGACGAGCAACCTTTAGCGAAGGGAAAAAGAGTGCAGTGTATAGTTGACTCCCCCTCATGTAGACATCTATCACATCTGATGAACATGTGTCATTCCAATATCGTGAACATGTTTTCTGAACATTGTAGTATGGAGTGACTTTGTGAAAAGATCTGCTGAATTATTACTAGATTGGACGTATTTCATTTCGATCTGATTATCCTTTATCAAGTCTTGGGTGTATGAGAAAAATCTGGGGGTATATGATTTGTTCCTGTCAGTCTTTATATACCCTTCTTTCATCTGTGTAACACAAGCTGCATTGTCTTCATGAATCACAGTTGGATTTTTCTCCCCCTCTAGTCCACACGAAGTTAAAATGAGTTTTGCCATCGATCTTAGCCACACACACTCTATGCTGGCTTCATGTAGTGTGATGACTTCGGCATGATTTGATGATGTCGTGACAAGTGTTTGCTTTTGGGAGCGCCATGAAATAGCAGTGCCTCCACTCATGAAAACATATCCCGTTTGAGACCTAGCTTTATGAGGATCAGATAGATAACCTGCATTTGTATAACCGACTAACTCTTGTTTGAATCATTAGAGTAAAATAGACCTAAATCAACAGTTCCTCGAAGGTATCGAAAAATATGTTTGATACCATTCCAATGTCTTTTTGTATGAGCTGAACTAAATCTTGCTAACAAATTAACTGCAAAATAAATGTCGAGTCAAGTACAGTTAGTAAGATACATTAAAGCTCCAATTGCACAAAGATATGGTACTTCTTGACCAAGAACCTCTTCACTTTCTTCACGAGATCTAAAGGGATCGTTATCAACGTTAAGTGATCGAACGACCATTGGAGTGCTTAATGGATTCGCCTTGTCCATATTGAAACGTTTCAAAATCTTTACTGTATAATTTGATTGATGGACAAGTATTTCATTATTCCTATGCTCAATTTGTAAACCAAGACAATATTTGGTTTTTCCAAGGTCTTTCATTTCAAATTCTTTCTTTAAAAGTACAGTTGTTTCATGAATTTCCTAATGTGTTCCGATAAGGTTCAAGTCATCAACATAGACGGCTATGATTACAAATCCGGATGTTTTTTTCTTAATAAAAACACATGGACAAATAATATTATTGGTATAACCTTTACTTATTAAGTAATCACTTAAACGTTTATACCACATGCGTCCAGATTGCTTCAACCCATACAAAGATCGTTGTAACTTAATTGAATACATTTCCTTGGGTTTTTCACTTAATGCTTTTGGCATTTTAAATCCTTCAGGAACTTTCATGTAAATATCACTATCAAGTGATCCATACAAATAAGTTGTTACAACATCCATTAGACACATTTCTAAATTTTTGGAAACTACCAGGCTGATTAGATATCTAAACGTTATTGCGTCCGTAACCGGGGAATATGTTTCCTCATAATCAATTCCTAGTCTTTGAGAAAAACATTGGGCTACAAGTCTAGCTTTATATCTTATATTTTCATCTTTCTCATAGCGTTTTCGTATGAAAACCCATTTATAACCCACAAGTTTCACACTTTCTGGTGTGAGGGCAATGCGTCCAAAAATATTACGTTTATTCAACAAATTAAATTCAGCTTGCATGGCTTCTTTCCATTTATCTCAGTCATGTCTATTTTGACATTCAATGACACACTTTGGTTTAGGATCATCATTCATAATTTCACATGCAACGACATAAAAAATATTTCATACATATTTCCTATTTCATCCCGGTTCCATAATATATTTTTTTGACCATAATTGGCGGAAATCTCATTGTTAACATCATTCATTTTCTCTTGTGGAGGAGTCTTAATATTTTGTGTTTCTTCAGAAACACTTTCCTTATGATCATTTGCATTTTCTGCATTCTTTCTTTTTCTAGGATTCTTATCCTTGGAACCAATTGGTCTTCCACGCTTTAAGCGTGCTTTAGACTCTTGAGTGACTTTATCACCTGATTTTAAATTTGGTATTTCAATCCGGGCTGGAGCATTAACAACCGATATATGTGATTTTGTCACTCTTTTGGTATCAGTAAATGCATCACGCAATTTATTTGCAATTACCTGCAAGTGCATTATTTTTTGAACTTCTTTTTCACATTGGTTAGTTTGAGGATCAAGTTATAATAATGATGGCTCACACCATGATACATTTTTTCTTTGTTTTTCTTTTCTTCTCCCAATGTTGGAAAGTTTGCCTCATCGAAGTGGCAATTTGCAAAACGTGTTGTAAAAACATCACCTGTTAAAGGTTCAAGATAACTTATGATTGAATTTGTTTCATACCCAACATATATTTCCAACCTTCTTTGAGGTCCCATTTTTATTACTTTTTTAGAAAGTAAAATCTTAGATAAAGACGCCTTTTATTCTTCTCCTTTACAATGTCACCCGTAAAATTTGAGATTTTAAGACAATTGGTCTAGAAGCCATCGTGACCATCTGTCGTAACCAAACCTCATATCACGGTGAACGGCGACCATGACCAGATATCCCATTTTTGCCTTCTTTTTGGTCATCTAGGTGACTAGGTGGTCGATATAGCCATATAGGCTACATTATTATATGTAATGGTTGCTTATACATTATATAATGCAAATAACGCCTGTTTAGTTAAAAGAAAGAAAACTTAAATAATACCAATGATCAAATTCAAGTTTTGTAACTATTATGGATAGACTAACAAAAATAGAAGGTTTTTTCTTTCCTTAATAAAGAAAAGGATCTTGAGTGGATCAATATGCGGTCAAATTGTTACAAATGATCAAAAAGGATCACAAAGAAGCATTATTCTAATAGTTTGATAAATAACATAATTAACGACATTTTCTTTTTTCTTCTTGTTTTTCTTTTTCTTTCGATATTTATACTAGATTTTACGTACACGTTAATTTGTGGTACGAGACAACATGGCTCGTGCGATGCACGGGCTTTTTTCATGATAATGAATTATTATTTCGAAAGTAAAACGTATACATTGTTTTTGTGTCACGGACGAAGTACAAAATTATGTTCACTAACATGTTTAGCTTTAATTGTGGGTACTTTACTAAATAAGCAAAGTGTGACGGAGAAAAAGATAAAGTAACAGAACCATCATCGTTTCTATTAGCGTAACACAAAAAAAGTTATTCATAACATAGAAGTTATACTACGGAAAAATTTATGCTTCATCTTGTAGAAAAACAACTATAAATGAACGACGATATATCTTCATTATAATCATTTATTAATCTTATTTATGACAAACTATACATGTGCTTATCAGTTATAATCATCTAACAATAATTATTTTAAAACTCTAGATATGTCGATTTATTAGTTTCTATTATAAAATGGTTTTTATTACTTATATTAATTTACTAATAATTAATGAAATGCTTTTCATATGACAATTTGAATTTATTAGTTATAATTATCTCTTCAATTTTCAAATATATTAAACAACTATATTTAGATGTACTTCTTTTATTATAAAATGGTTTTATTACTTATGTTAATTTACTAATAATTATTTCAAGACTTTTCATATGACAGTTTTAGTTCATTAATCATAATTATTTCTTATTTATCTTTATGACCAAAATTCAACTTATATTTATATTAAATAAATGTAATTAAATGCTACATTAGTTTAGACATAATTTCACGACTTTTGATATGAAAATTTGATGAAGTTATTAGTTTTTATTATATATTTTTTATTACAATTTTTTTTCATTACAGTAATTTATTAATCATGTTTATGACAAACTATACATTAGTTTATTACTCATAATCATTTTCTAATAATTATTATGTTAATATATTAAACAACTATAATTAGATGTACTTTTATTATAAAATGGTTTTTATTACTTATATTAATTTACTAATAATTATTTCAAGACTTTTCATATGATATTTTTAGTTTATCTTACTACTATATAAAGCATTTAGGCCTACCCCATTAGGCAAGTTTAAGGAGCTCCTTAAACTTGATTTTAAGGACCTTTCCACTTTTGTTAGTTAGTTCTCTAACTTAAAAAAATAAATCGCAGCTAATAAGATTCGAACCCAAGACCTCTCCTAACTTATCACTATGTGTTAACCACTTGCTATACATTACACTTTGGTAACACCACCCATACTTAATAACAAAAGTCTGTTACTCGAAAACCATTTTACCCAATAACATTAAATATACGACGCTGTAAATCATCAACTCTTACCAAAATCCACATTTCTGTTTAATTATTTATTTCTAGCAACAATTATTACCGTGTAAACGAACAACACTTGCTCGCCACGAAATATGGTTTCTGGGTACCCGCCGCCGCATTGCGCGGGTACCCTGCTAGTTAATCATAATTATTTCTTATTCATTTTAATGACCAAAATTCAACTTCTATTTATATTAAATAAATGTATTAAATGCTACATTAGTTTAAACATTATTTTACGACTTTTGGTATGGAAATTTGATGAAGTTATTAATTTTTATTATAATTTTTTTACTACAATAATCTTTTTCATTACATTAATTTATTTATCATGTTTATGACGAACTATACATTAGTTTATTACTCATAATCATTTTCTAATCATTATTTTATAACTCATGATAAGTGAATTTATTAGTTTTTATTATAAATATACATGAGTTTATCACTTATATTCATTTACTAACAATATTATTTCAAGACTTCTAATATGAAAATTTGATGGAGTTATTAGTTTTTACTATATTTTTTTATTACATTAATTTCTTATTTTTATGACCAAACTCAACTTTTAAATATATTAATTTATTTATATTTACAAATATGTAAGCGAGCACTTATTTGAATGTGAATGATCTTGTTTATTATGAACTTTCCTACATATTGATTATTAAAGTAATGTACAACGTGACTTGCCTTCACCTCCGATCATAGTTTATTCCTTTTGTTTTCCCGTTTGCATTGTCATCATGCCTTTTGTTGCCCAACGATCGTATCGTCAACCCACATGTTTAGCTTTTGGTGTGTGTCATATATACTATCTAGACTTTAACACTTGAGTATAAGATATAATCAAATAATTAGACGCTATAATCAAAGAATTATGAGGAACTGAATGATACCGATTTGAGTATAAGATATTGTGTAATCATGAGAGTAACACCGCTGGAGATATTCGATCCTACAAAATAAACAAACTTAAATTAAACGATGTATCATTACAAAAAAATCACTTAAAAACATCAAGACATATTTGATTTATGAATTCACCAAATGAAATTCATAATAGGAGAATAGATGAATGAGATTAACAACCTTACTTATCTATTTATACTAAATAATTCATTTTTAATTTGTATTTAAAATTCTAAATTAATTAATACATTTAATATGTGTCTTTACATTTGCTAGAAACTAAAACCTATATATTAAATATAACAATTTAATTTACCTTTAATATGTGTCTTTACATTTGCTAGAAACTAAAACCTATATATTTAATATAATAATTTAATTTAATTTAATTTAATTTAATTAATCTTATAAATGAATTTATTACATTATTAATATTATTAATATTAAATGCAAGGTATTAAAATTTAATTTAATTTAATTTAATTAGTCTTATAAATGAATTTATTACATTATTAATATTATTAATATTAAATGTAAGGTATTAAATTCAACTTCATTTTTGGAACTTATTTTTACGTAGATATAGATTTCATAACACGAGTGAAATTGTTTTTTTTGAACGGCAAACCTAGGAAATTTCATTAAAATCTAGCAAGAAGCTAGATGAGAAACAAAACAACTACAAAAAGAAACAGGAAAGAAAATCAAAACAAAAACACAAAACCTTCCCCGTTACACACAAAGCATAGGGGACACAACCCAATCTGAACACCTGTTTACTAGTTTACTGCCGTGGGCTCGATTTTTTAGCCAAAAAAAAGATAAGGGCTGAACTTGACTGCTTAAACAGCCCCCTTGAACGCCTTCCGATTCCGTGAACACCTTTGAATTCCGAAACTTCCAAATAACCCAGAAAAAAGTGAAGAAAACACCCGTTATGGCCTTTTTGGGCGAGGAATTCAAAATTGACGAAGCAATCCATGAAAAAATGCCATCGGAGGTGTTAATCCCTGAAACATCTATTTCCCACCAACGACCAATATCATTTAGAATTCTTCTTGCAACCGGACATCTTGCGAACAAATGGTCTTCGCATTCCTCATAATAGTCACAAATTGGACATAATTGGGATAGACAAGTGATGTTCCTTTTAAGTAAATTCATTTTTGTTGGGAGCCTTTTATGAAAAATTCGCCACGCAAGTATGTTCGCTTTAGCCGGAACCCAACTACACCACCCAAAGCTTGTGTTTGATCTAGATTTGAGGTGCAAATCATGGAAAGCATTTCTAAGAGATGAGACCGTGAACACGAGTGAATTGACAAGATAGTTTACAATGATGACGTCATTAAACAACATTTTGCGTATATTGGGTTGAGCCAGTGGAAACGTGTCCACATACACACCTCTAAGCCCACTTCATCACGTCACAAAGGACCCAAACCCTTCTATTTTATTATTATTAAGAGTCAGGCGCAGGCGGCTTATGGTCCTGGCTAACCTCCTACCCTATGGCTACGGCTCGGTCGTCTATTGCCCCATATTTATCCAAACATTTCTCCTTTTTCCCTTTACGGAACAACATTTCTTAAATTCTACTTTTAGCTTTATCTCCCCATTTATCCTTTTTGGAATGTTATTTATATCTTTTTTTTTAAACGACAAATATAACAATGGAAGTCTACTCGTAATATTTCAGTAAGTACTTCGGGTTTGAGCTCATTTATATGACAAACTCAACTATTCTAACCGTTGGCAACATTACTTTGAATGGAGAGAGAATGTTCGCTTAACCGTTATAATTAGAGAAGAAAAATATGAGTATTTTAATAGGGTATTAATATTTTGTGTAACCATATTTTATAATGAGGCGACCCAAAAACTAAATAAAATGAGTATTGTTATTATAAGCATGTCAATTGAAAGTCAAAGCGTCAATTTGGGTCATTGTTAACAACATTCTAAGTTAGACAATAAAAAGAAGAAATGTAAATGAAAGTCTACATGCTTAATCATTTAAGTTTTTTAAATAATCTGTACATGTCGGATGAACTAAATCCTAATTGAATTTGATTTTTTCATTAGAATAAATTTCTTAGTTAATAAAAGGGTTTTGATAATGACAGTCCTAAGGGCTGTCATAGGACATGCATAAATACTTGTATATTCATCCGTAACCGACTCCTGAATTTCAGGAAACACTTCCCCCATAAATTAATGTACAACATTTTATGCACTTAGTGACAGCTCTTAGGGCTGTCATTATCAAAACCCTTAATAAAATTAGCCGCTGTTTACTCTTTTCTACACGAAATCTTACATGCAAGTATACAACTAATATCACATGTTACTTTTCCTAAATATATATGAGCAATTTTTAAAATTGTTGTGTTAACTGTTATGGACTTATGGGAATGGGACATGTAGATTTTGTATCTTATGTATTTGTCTGTTTTGGCCCATGGGCTCAGTCGGCCCAACAAAATGAGAACGGAATTTAAAAAAAAAAACTAATATACAAAAAACAACGAAAATGCGAGGATCTCTAATACTATACATATTCGTTAGAAAATTACAGCTCCACAAAACCGATATAAGATGAAACCATAAACATTAAACAAGATGCAACCAAGATGTATAAATAGATCTACCACAAAATGAAGTCACATCATTAGGCAGTTCTACTTTTAAGTCCAATTTGCAATTGTCTTATTTCTTTTTACATATTGTTCACCTCTTGTATCTCCTATCATATTTAGTTATCCTTACTTCTTAATCCTTTTTCGATACTTCGGCAAGTACTTATAAAACCCATATTATGTGCAAAGTGCAATTCATATATAATCAAGAGACGTATCTAGGAAAAAAACTGAAGGGTTATACCAGTTTTACATTTTCCATACACTTAATTCTTTTTAAATTTTTTCTAACATTATGTGGAACTTTTGAAGGGCTATACGATCTGCCTCATGCTACATGATAGGTACATCCTAGTAAAACAGTTTCAAAAAAAGAAAATGTACATTTTTCTTTATATATGAGAATGATGGAAAGAAATGTTAAGACACATTTTCTTTATAGTTCTCCGGTGATCAAGTTTTTAAATTTTAACTCGATCATTGTATAATATTATGGTTTTTGATAAACAAAGAATTGTATCGAGGATTGCATACCGTATGTGGATCATGGCCCTCGTTCTTTATATAGGCTTTTCCGTTTATCATTATTTATTTATTTTAGTCATTTTTCTTAATTAATCCCAAATTATTTCCTAATCTTCGTCAAGGGATAATAGCTTCAAGTTCAACAACTTGAGTCAAACTCATTTTCCATATCTTAAAAGTCAATACTCAACAGAAAACAACAACAATGAAGATCAACAAACTTGATCGTCATCATCATCTCGTTGACCCGATCCATTTCAAAACACCCATCAATCTTCACCATCATCCTCCTCTTTCACACCACCATTACAGCTGCCTTCCCCAGACCCCCACCAATTCCAATTTTACCCTTACCCACTTCACAGCAGCTATCATGGCACCTGTCAGAAATTCGGACCCAACACTTTCACGGACACGGAATGGGGATCCGGCCACGCCGACCCGTCAGTCTTCAACCCGACCGCTCTAAACGCAAGCCAATGGGTCACTGTTGCAAAGGAAAACGGGTCATTCTTACGGCAAAACATCATGATGGGTTTTGTTTGTGGCCGTCGGATTACTGTGTGAAATCGAGTCCATGGAAATGGTGATGTGGTGGGTGAATTGGCGAAAGCGGCTGAAGAAGCTGGGATTCAATTGGGGCTTTATCTATCTCCATGGGATAGACATGAAGCGGGAAAACCCTAGAATATAATGAGTATTATATGGCTCAAATGACTGAATTGCTCACTAGGTAATCCAATTTACCCAACTTATTGTTTAGTTTTTTCATGCTCGATCCAATTAGCTGAGGATTTCAATTTCTTATACATGGAAGCCAACTGTCAAAACCACCTTAAACAGAATCCAAATTCGGGGTTTTTACAATTAGCTGCCATAAATTAATTATGATTATTTGATTGTTTAGGGTCATGTTAAGTCACGTCCTTTCTCTATTTAGGGGTCATATTACATGTAAATAATCATGCAACACTTTACAAGTGATTTCATGTCATATAAATGAGAAAAGTGAATATGTGGTTTATATAAGATTAGGTATCTTAAAACCACGTCATTTTGAACTTAAACTATGTAGTTTTCAGTACTCCGTAGTCAATTAATTCTCCACTCCCACAACTAATAAACATCGACTCATTTAATGTCACACTTTCCTAATTAGTGTTTTATTCACCTTAATGAATATATGAGCATTTTATGCTGATGTGTCAAATTTTAATTGGTTCTACACCTAAGATTAGGTATATGACACCTAATTTGTTATCAGTTAACTATAACAGGTACGGGAACATAAAAGAAGTATGGCTGGACGGTGCAAAAGGCGAAGGAGAAAAAGACATGGAATATTACTTCAACAACTGGTTCAGCCTAATCCACCAACTCCAGCCCGGATCGGTCATATTCTCTGACGCGGGCCCAGATGTCAGATGGGTCGGTGACGAAGGCGGTTACGCAAGCCCAACTTGTTGGTCACTTTTCAACCGCACCAATGCCGCCATTGGTGCCACCGATCCCAACTACTCACAAGGCGGTGATCCGCTAGGACAAGAGTGGGTCCCACCAGAATGTGACGTGTCAATCCGGCCCGGTTGGTTTTGGCATCCAAACGAAGTCCCTAAATCCGCTATAAATCTACTTGAATTGTATTACAATTCGGTAGGGCGAAACTGTCTTTTACTGTTAAATGTACCACCGAATTCTTCAGGTTTGATATCTGAAGAAGATGTTAAAGTTCTTAACGAGTTTTCTAACCTCAAAAGATCGATTTTTGGAAATAATTTAGCGCAAAACGCGATGGTTTCTGCTAGCGGGACCCGTGGTGGTTATAATGATACTCGGTTTTTGTCTAGTTGTATCTTGGAAGAAGGTATTTTTACGTATTGGGCCCCGAATAAGAATCAATCTCGGTGGGAAATATATGTACATTTTCAAGAATCTATAAGTTTTAATGTTGTACAAATACAAGAACCGATCCAAATGGGAAAAGGATTGTTGAGTTTCATTTAGATGTTGTTAATGAAGACGGTGAATGGCGGGAAGTTGTTAGTGGGACCACGGTTGGATACCGGAGGATTTTAAGGTTTAAAACCGTGAAAAGTCAAAGTCTAAGGCTCGTTATTGACCGTTCAAGATCAGACCCGTTGGTTGCTTATTTGGGAGTTCACGTTGATACGGTTTCTAAAATTGGGAACATGAAGAATTACACGACTTCAAACTCGAGCTCGTTTTCTAACTATAATGTTAGTCAAGTTCAAGTTCAAGTTCTGCATCATATCACTTATAATGACACGCGTGTTTCTTCGATATAGTCTGACTCTGTTATTAAAATGTAATTTCATCATGTTGTTTTTTATATTGAAACAAAACAAAAGTTCCACGATTACACATACATTTTGGAAGCAAGTTATTGTGATGTCTTGATAGTTTCCACTATCACTTTTGTAAACAATAACAACAATAGAATTCAGCAACACAATCAAATCACAAGTAAATTAAGATAAACTGTTGGAACATAAAGGATTCTACTACTGAAAATTGAATTACTACTGCTACTGATGATAGAAGATACTACTGATCTCGATAACTACTGCTAAAGGCAAAATACTACTGACGATCACAAATACTACTGATGTCTATATTTGGTGCTGATCGTGTCCGAGATTCTAGTATAGTTAGTTATAGCATGTAAATCTTTATGTAATTCAATTGTAATCGATTCCTAGAATAACTAGGTTTAATAGTTAGGCTTCAAGGACTATTATATATAGTTCCTTATGAATTGTAAACATACGTGTATTGATCATTCGAATTAATACATTGAAGCTTTTTGTGATAAACTGCACTCATCGTATTATTCATATACAAATTCCAGTTTACATTGTTCTTAATCTAATAACATAAGTGTTAATCCGCTGTAACTTCTTGTGTTAGTAGATCTGGGTTATAATAACTTGTTCGGTTATTCGATCCTGACATAAACCATTTATTTGAGAGGAATGGGAACAAGTTACAATTTTCTGCATAATCCAAAATTAAACAAAAACATAAAATATAAAGATAGAAATGGCTCTGCTGCAGGCCGACAAGGATAGTGGCACAATTCTTCTGACCCACCAATCACACAACCTCAAACATCGTCTCCTGCTCCCTGTTTGGGCTGCGGGTCCTGGGCTTGGGCTCCAATTTCCTTTTGTTTTTTGGGCTCTTCTTTTATAGACTTTCAGTGGTGTCTTTAAGAAGCCGAGCAGCCATTGACCTGCATCTTCTTGTTGGCACTTCATTATAAGCTTCACTTTTGATTTTGCTGTTATTTTCGTTTTCGGTTTTTTGTGTTGTAACGTGTACAAGTATGTAATCAAGATTTGTGTTTGTTTCTGAAGACTTCGAGGTCATGATTGTAAAGTTGGATGCTGATGTCCATCTATGGAGTAAACAAAACAAATTTTGAACATTTTCTTCATGATGAGAATCATGAATGTAGTTGTAGATTACTAAATCATATTATACATACCTTTGATTTGGGCACCAGGATCTACAGAACCAATATGACAATTATTATCGTTACAAATATACTGACCTGAGAAAATTGACAAAAACTTTAAATACAACAGCTGGAGAATTCAATCTAGAACAATAATTCATCACCATAAGCAAAAGAAAATACCGAAATTGTTTTATAATTAGCAAAAGCAAGCATTTTTAGCTGTCATTGAAGACTTTTGGCGATGTGAACACAATAATTACTATAAATCGTCAACCCAACAGACGTGTCAAATCCTGTAACAGATTGTAAATTAATTAAATAATCGAGTATAATCGGTGTCATTGAGAGAGATAATACATTTGAAGAACACAAATCATGAGATTTGGGTTTTGTTATTTGAAGATTACATAGATCTTGAGTCTGTGAAAACACTGAAGAAAATTAATTCCTACTTTCTAAACAAAACAATTGACCTCGAGTACGAAGAATGTCAGATAAATTTGAATGTGGGGCAGCAATTTCAGTTGAGTTCGAATTTGTGGGTTTATCAGTCCTTTGTGTTGTTTCTTCAAAAATGGTAAAAGAAAGGTATTGAAAAAACGAAATGCGGTGATCGAGCACGTGACCTTCAGATCTTCAGTCTGACGCTCTCCATCTGAGCTATCCCCGCTTGATATTTAACCTTCATTAATTACCTTCATATATTGTAAAAGATAATATTTTAATTTTTTTGACTCATTTCTTGTTATCATTTTGATCACGTGCTCAATCTTTTTAATTATTTTCCATAACGTAATAATCTGTTGTTTGAGAGTGCGTGGCTCATTTGCTTCTATCCAAACAGTAACACTATGTTCTCGAGTTTTAAATGAAATGAAAATAATTAATAAAGTGAAGGAAGAGAAATAAAATGACAGATGGTAATTTTAATTGTGTTCTTGAGTACTTAGAGAGAGACTAAAGGAAATTAAGAAGATAAGTTTTATGTTCTTGAATTTGAAAGAAAGTTGCTTAAGGTTCTTTGCAAACTTGCTTTTCAAGAATCAAGATTCTTCGAACTTTTCTGTTTCGTTCATGTAATCTCCAAACGGGAATTGGTAAACTGCTGTCTAATTACAAGTAAATCTTTCTTTCAGTGAAACAATATTGCATAATAACATCAAATACTTTGAACAATTACATGTAAAAAATCATTCTGAGTTCAATTTCTTTCGCAAGAAGACAAGATAAGATCACGCATGAGTAAGTTTCCAGAGCTGTAACATTTGTAATGAAGCATTTGGTTGATCCATAGGAACCATGTGTCCAGCATTATGAACTCTTAGAAACGTAAGCGGCCCATAATTCTTCATAATTCCAGCTTCTTTTCTATCTACTAAAAACGAAACATTTGAAGAATTCTTTTGACCCGACCATGTCATCGCATTGACCCATCTCGAATTCCCTACAAATTTTGCGGTTTTATTCAATAAAAATGGCATAACTAATGGTTTCTTTATTGCAAAAGAATGATTAGGGGCTATTTATCAGTAGAAAAATGTGTCACTTTTTAAGAAAAACTGTATGGAAAACTTGAAAAAAAAAATTCACTTTTTAATTTTCTAACTAAATTTCCGAATCTTAATTTTATAAGTTTTCATGTAAAATACTTACCAACCCAATTGCAAATAAGATCATATTCTCCGGCATACACAAGCAACTCAATTCCTTGTTCCAAAAGTGTTGAATTCCAACTTCAAGATCTCTCATCCAATCATTAAGCATAGCCTCGCATTACTACACGAAACAAAATCTATGTCGCTTGGTACACCCAAAGCTGTTTTAACCGATGATTCGCTTAGAAAATTTTCCATGTTTGAGAAATCATAGCACAAACTTCCTAGTTCCTTCACATTGCTTCCTAATATCATAGTACTACAAAAAGAAAAAGAAAAAAAAACATATTACAAATTAAAGTTGAAATGATTATGTCCTTCGGGTAACTAATGTAGTTTGTTCTTACATTTATATTGCCTGCGATATCTAGGATATCCTCGAAAATTTCTTGACAGATTCCCAACGCGGTCCCGCATGAGGTTGTACCCGTTGTACCTAGAGAAACAATCGTGTACATAAAATTAGAGGTGACAATTACGGTTTAATCTACTTGTAATTTTGTCAATTTTGGTATGTTATAGGCTTATATCTCAAACCAGTGAAACGGGACACATCAAATAATATGGCTAAAAGTAGAACATGTGAAATGGATTAAAAGTGAACCAAATTTGGGTTTCGAGGTATATATCCTTTTAGTATCTCCTAATTCATTTTATTCATAGATTTATAAAAAGGGGAATCATTTTTGTGGCAATAGATAATGGCATACTACCCCTTGTGGATATCATTGTCTAGGCTCTAACCACTAACTTACTAGCTTGCCGTTCAAAAAAAAAAGATAATGGCATTAATTGTATTGTAAGATATTATATACATAGAAATAACATTTTAAAATTGATAAATGTTATTTGTGGGTTAATCTGATCCGACCTGTTCCAAATGTGCTAAATTAATGATATGTTTAAGCACAAACTCATTTTAACCTAAGTAATCTAACCACCGTTACTTGAAATGAATCTTTAACAAAAGAAAGTGCAAATATTATGCTTACCACATTGTTTGATAGCCGCTTCACAATCAGGGATTTGTTTGTTAATTTGGGTATAATCCGATTGTGATATTAAGCTATTAGCTAACGCGAAATCAGTATAAGCTTTATACTGAATTGCAGGATCAGTAAGCCCGTTTCCGATTCCAAAACCCTTCAAATTTATATGAATCCCTTCTTTCTTCTTATTCCCTTGATTAACTCGAGCCGCAAAAGCCGGAATGTAATGTCCCGCATATGATTCCCCAGTGATGTAGAAGTCGTTGTTGACATAATCGGGTGCGCCTTAAAGAATGCCTAAATATTCAAAAGATTTCAAAGTTAATCCAATTATTAATTAACTTTGGATAAATATATAAAAGGGACTAGGATTTAAGTCTAAACCTGTAAGAAAAAGTAATGATCATTGCTGACACCAGTTTCATCGTGACGGATATCTTGATCACTAGAACTATAACTGAAACCGGTTCCTGTTGGTTGGTCAACGTAGATCAAGTTTGAAACCTGTGTGTGTCGTAAATGGTTTTCGTTAAGGTTTTATTAACACTTTTTACGAAAAAATTGTCAATCCAATAGAAGCTTTGTATAACACTTTTGTGACTTTTTTTTACTTTTAGTGACACTTTTTTTTACTTCTAGTGACACTTTTTCTATGTAAGTAATTATTAATAAGCTACAATTTTCTTGTAGCAATATATTCGTAACGAACTTTTAAAACATGGACAAAAAGTGTTACTTACAGAACTAGCCCATCAAAATACTTTTACAAGCCCATTTCCTACTCTAATTGTATATTTCCGTATATTAAAATATTAAATATCATTTGTTCGAGGTAAACTAACCTTATCCCAGCCATAATCGTTCCAAACAAGTGACAAGTTGTTGGTAATTTTAAAGGGACCATTTTCATAAAATAGAGCCAATTCACTACTACACCCTGGTCCTCCGGTTAGCCATATAACTACTGGATCCGTTTTGGCTTTTCTTGATTCAAAGAAAAAATAGAACATCCTGCACGACAAATACGAACTCCAAATTTATTATAAAAATATTTAAAATAATGAATTTTTTTTGTCTGCTGCTCTATTAAAATATTCCTGATAATTCACAGGACAATAATATCGGAAATTTTAGGTCATCTTAAAAAGTACCAACCACTTCAATATACTCAAATCATTGAAAGATTCTGAAAAATAAAATCTATTAATAGAATAACGGACTAGAATACTTTCCCACCCAATATTCCTAACTCTTTCCTAATCATCAAGAATCAAGATATTTTCAAAGGGTAGGTTTTTTTCTTTCAAATGTTCACATTTTTACATGACTAATAAGTTATTTAGAACAGCCTAACATATACATATCCTAAATCTACATTATTTTTATTCACAATACGAATTGAACTCGCAACATCTAAATCCAGACGCTGGGAATCCTTTTGTTTTTATATGATTAATATGACATAATATCCATATATAATAAGTGCATAGTTTCAATCTTTTTTTATTTAATTAATGCAAAATTAAACTCCATGAAGACTGCCTTTTTCACATAAAAAAATAATCTTGACTCCATGAAGTCTATAAATTTCACGTCAAATATGTTGTTACAATAAAACTTTTTACAAAAACGAATACTTACCGAGCATCAACGGTATGTTCAATGCGATAATATCCAGCATGTTGAGCAAGATCTTGAACGGTGGCACCGGAATCACCAAGAACAGATAGAGATAACCGTTTTTCAACTATCCCGGATTGTGTAACTTTGATTTCTTGATCGAGATACGAAGAATGGTTGTTGGACTTAACAATATTAACATCAAGATTTGGATGCAAATTGAGGTCTTTGATAAGTTGTTGGCCTGTTTTTTTCCAAGATTTTGAATGATGAAATGAAGTAGGAATTGTTCTTGAAGAAGATGATGAAATAAAAACTAGAAAAATAAGAGGTATGAGATAGAGGATTTGGGGAGGAGGAGGAGCCATGATTTTGAAGATAGAAGAAAGAAGGTTGCTTTTGGTTGGTTAGTGGTCGTATGATGTATGTATGTATGTATATATAGTGTTTGATTGTGTATTGCGATTCTTGGATTTAGTTAGTGTGTGAAAAGGGATATTTTCACACACTTAGTGTGAGAGAGAGTGCGCGTGAAAATGAAAGAGAGCTCAACTTTGGAGATGATGTTGATTTTTGTTTTATTTCCATTCTTTTGCCATCGGATATGTTTTCATAGTTGTATTATTTAGGGATAATTTCATACACGTCTTTGTAAACTTTTAATATTACGCATATATCCTTGCAAACTTCATTATTACGTATATATCCTTCCAAAATCTCGAAATTCTCATATATATCTTTTTATCTAATTTAATAATATTTAAATCTTATAAAATTTAAAAAACATAAATCCTAATATAAATTAATGGTAAAACCACCTACGATATAAAATGTTATTGTCGAATTTAGCAAGAAAATGCCCTTGACGAAGGAAAAAACTCTTGACCATTAAGGGTATTTAGACCATTTTACCATTAATTTAGATTAACATTTATGTTTTAATTAAATTTTGAATGATTTCAATATTATTAAATTAGGTAAAAAGATATATGTGAGAATTTTGAGGTTTTGAAAGGATATATACGTAATAATGAAGTTTGTAAGGATATATACGTAATATTAGAAGTTTGCAAGGACGTGTGTGAAATTAACCCATTTGACTCTTTCTTCATTTTTTTTCCATTTAAATTTCTTAAGTTAACAACTATTTAAATTTCAAACTAAATAATTATCTGATATTTTAAAAAGGAATGATCAATTATATATATATAGGGTAATGATCCATAGAAAAGAGTCCTTATTTGAAGAAGCTAGAAAAGGGTTGCATTTTCGTAACTTATACATATATGCATTCATATACAAACATATATGTATATATACATATATAATTAGACCATATATATTATATACATGCATATACATGCCCTATATATATTTATATATACACATATATATACACTAGCTTCAAAGCCCGCCCGAATAGGCGGGCATGCTTCGAAAAATAAAATGAAAAATACCAACAAATAAAACTTAAGAAAGCATATCATGATAATCTATTATTGTAATGATAAACGTGTTTTGATATCGGGCACCTTGATGAGCTATCGGGCATCAAAAGTATACCATGTTCCTCCATAAATTTGCATAATTTCAATGCAGTAATAGCTTACGATATTTGTCTCCACAGAAGCTAAATCCACACTGAGAGAAAATACAAATTCAATCCAGTAAAATCTGAGCAACATTGGGCTTTAGCCGGATCATCTAATAGACAAAATACAAATACAAACCTTCATATTCTTGAGGCTGCATTCGATTACACTATAACACATTCAAACGTGCTAATTATGAAAATTATGTAAATGAAACTAATCAAAAAAATCTTTAAAACTTGATTGTAATAGTGTATTACCTAGTATGAAGTGCAACTCTTTCATCTTTGCCAGAACAATCTTCTGCAATCATGCAAGTTTTCTTTTTATCACTTGAAACAAAAAAAGTTGCAAAATTAAAAAGAGAAACTAAATCATACATTTTCACTCAATGAAACAAAACAATGCAAGAAAGAAAGAAGAAACTTTTGTTTGAAAAAAATAAAAAGAAAGTATGTATATACAGCAAGTATGGACATATGCTCCTTTACTGAATGGATCACAACCTAACCCAGCCCATCAATTTCATCATCTCTTTCTCTATTAATCAACGACCATTTTCTTATTTTTATGTGGTTGGTGTAAAAGAATGACATATATTTTCTATAATACTATTCTTGTCAGCAAAGTAACTAAAAGATATTTTTATGTGTGTTACTCTCCTATGTATATCTAGAGGTATAAATGATGATAACAAATTATGATATTTACTCGGTGGGAAAATTATACATGAATCATTGTTACCTATTTTAGGTAATATCCTAGTGGTATAAGAACAATTTGTTTTAAAATTACCTTAATTACCATAAACAATTTAATATGTTCCAAAATTACCTAACTACCTAATTAATTACCTATTACTCCCTCTGTCCCTATATTATTATCTACAGAACAAAAATCACACAATTTAAGAAAAATGCATTTTTTATACTGTCCAACTAATAAAATTTTATTTTTTACCACCAAACTATTTTTTGATTGGTGGAATTCTTAAGTTGACATTAATTTTGGGACAAATAAAAAAGGAAAGGTGAACAATAGAATTGGGACGTATGAAATACATAATTACGGAAAATAGGCGAACACCAGAGGCTCCTAAACCACCAATATAATTTTTGAAGTGCACCAGCCCCCATTACCCTTACCAACCAAAAATCAATAATAATTCGACTAAAGAATGATAAAAAAACTCATACCACATTAAGCAAATAGAAACAGTGAATAAGATTACATGAGCTCTCGTAAAAAAGTGACGATCTATTTGATACTTTTGCATCAACCTACAAACAAAAAAAAGTCTAACTATCACATGTTTAAAATTTAGTCTGCTATACTCGTATCAAGATTAAGTGGATCATAATCAATTAAGTACCCGTAATAATACCCAAAAAAAAAAAATGGGTTCCAGGAAATTCATTTCTTTGAAGTATTTCAACAAACACTTGGTACTCACCATCTCACTGAGAGTTACATGGATTTTGGATTCTCACGTGTCTGATAAAACACGAAACACGATCATCATTGAGCACCATCATGTTTCCAATCATCTGCACTCTACGACTAAACAATCCCTGTAATAAAAAGTTGCAAACACACCAAAAATCTATCATGAAATCAAAACAAATTTATAAAATTGTACTAATACATAAATATTGAACATACCCAGATAGAGATAATTTCAAGCGTGTGTAAAGAAGGCAATTCATATGCCATTGCCTTCTCGTTTTCATCTTCAGTTACATTTCGAATCTGAACAGGTGGTGATTTGGGTTTAAGAGATAATATTACATGCTAAAAACATATGCAATAATAACTTTCACAAAAGCTACAATTAAGAATAAATTTGAGATTATTATACAATTATCTTCTGCTTTAAAAGTAAGATCACTGTTGAGACCATGTCTGACATTATCACCATCAAGAACGTATGTCAATTTCCCTTTACAATGCAAAGCTCGTGTTAATGCACAAGCTAATAGGATCATCCTGAAATTATATTCATAATTAAACCTTTTAAAAGCTGATTAATCATATATGCAGCTAAAATTATATGCTGGTTAATCTCAAATAGTTCGATTAGTACAAAGCAAAAAAGTAAAAATAACAAATATTAGCTAACCTGAACCATTGAGTCCAGTAATCCAAAACGACACAACCTTTTTGCTGTAGCAACTCTTGCCTATCAATTTTCTCTACAGAGCATTTATGCCAACGAATATTCGTGGATCTGTGACGAATCGAACCTAATTTCAATGAAATAGTTACAGAATATTCCATATAATCAACTTTATAATTTACATCTGTCACGATTTAGTACCATTATTGGTGTAACACCCTAAAAATTTACAAGATTTTTAAAATTTTTGAAAACAAAATTATAATCAAAAGGTCCCAATAACTTGAATAATTAAATCCCAATAATAGTATTTTCATTTAAAATATATTTAATGCGAAAATAGTTAAAATTAAGTGTTTTTAAAATATTAAATGCCGTCCACATCGGTAATGAAAGATACAGCGGTCAACCGTCCACCTTCTCCTTTCCTCTGCTGGTACCTGAAACAATGTGGGGGAAAATAGGGGTCAGCTGGAGAAGCTGAGTGAATATCTCAAAATGCAAACAATCGTAACATACAACACATGAGGGCACATCGGTGTACTCCTACTCAGAATCTACTCGATTATTTACTCAGATTTATTTCTCGGATTTTATTACTCAGATTTATTTCTCGGATTTTATTACTCAGATTTTAATTTATATAGCGCGCTTGTGTGATTTGGGACGAGAGATCAACCTCGCCCCTCCTCACACCTCAGATAGGCGTAAGCCAAAACTCAGACGGGAGTGATCCCAAAACTCAGACTGGAATAATCCCAAAAACTCAGACGGGAATAATCCCAAAAACTCAGACGGGAATAATTCCAAAAACTCAGACGGGAGGTGATCCCAAAACTCAGATGTGTGTTATTATGTTTTATTATTTCTTTAACATAATTATCTCAGATTGCCCTAGCATGTAATAGCACAGAATGACTCTGTGCCGAGCTCAGTTACCCAGGCACAATGTCTCAGATCATGAATAAGTAAACAGCTGCTCAGATACTCAGATAACAGATCAAACTCAGATAACAGATCAAACTCAGATAACAATTATGGTGCAAGAAATGTAACACGTAAGTCATGCATGTATAACGTTAAAACTGAATACACGGTGAGAATACTCACCTCGAGAAACGTAAGCTCCAAAGGGTTCCCGACAATCAGAAGGTCAGCACGTTATCTCCTAGACGATCCTAAACCAAAAAGTGAAACCCGGAATTAAAATCCAACCCGAGGGCTTATTTCAGAAAACTGGCAGCCCCCGTCAGTCTCACGGAAACTGCCATAACTCCTAAACGGTTCAATAGATTTTCCCCATATTTTTACCATGGCTAGAAGACAATCAGAACTACAAATTACTGTGAGACGGTCACTGGCCAAAACAGACTCTAAGTGTCTCAAAACAGTGATTCAAGACAGACATACTGCACAGGTCAGTTTCCTAACAGCAGCATACTAAATCGACTATAACTTTTAAACCGTAATTCGGATTGACGAGCGGGTTGCGGCGTTGGAAAGCTAATTCAAAAACCAAGGTTTCAGCACGGGCCAAAAGTTCAAAAGATCATTTTAAGTACTTCAAAAGCAGCTTGGAACAGAAGGTAGATTCTGCTCAAATCAGTGATTTAAAAATGTAACAAGTCGACTCAACCCTAACCCGAAAACCCGAACACTCTAGATGGAAATCAACAGCATTAACAATTCAGGTTGTCATTCGATGATGGTTCTAAAATCTAAGGCCATTAAGCATTCCCGGTTGGGAACCTAGAACCCTACGGGTTCGGTTCCTCTTTCGGTAATCATTCCTATATTCAACAATAATCAAATCAAACTAAAACAATTAGGGCTTGATATCAACCACTAGTATGCAGTCCTAAGGCTCCAATAGACTACCAATTAATACCAAAATTCAAGGAAAAACATTGTTAATAACGGACGAGGAGAAGAATTAACAATACCGAATAGATGAACACCCGAACCGCAACTCGTTGCTACCAGAATCCTGCCTTAGATCGTCGCACACCACAGCTCGTTCCTCCTGCTCGATGGTGGATTAGAATAGCATGACAATCAAAAAGATCGAGCAGAGAAAAACAAACTACCGATCAAGCAATACCGAATCTTCTAAGGTCCGGCTACACGAGACTCGTACTGCACCACTTCTTGCTCGATGATTCCTGCTGTTTGATTGCCGAAGGAAGAAAAAAGGAAGACAAGGACGAAGGGAAAAAGTGCGGCTGATTAGGGTGAGTGATTAGGAAGAATTAGGGGAAATCTCAGGCTTGTGGGCTCTCCTTCTCGTTTGCTTGCACCGACCCAAGACATCAATGGGCTCGGCCCTCACTTGCACATTCAATCCATCATTTTACTCGAGACCAGAACAAACAAAAACGTATAATACTCGAGGCTTCATATTCGGGATCTCTTGGAACTCAACGCATGCTCAATATAAATCAAGACTCGTGGTTTTAAATGACGTGAATTCAAGGGTACACTTAATCGTTATTCTCGGGATTTAAAACGTTACTAATATGAACGATGCACATGACTCATTTAAATAATTTGAATACGAAACGGCACACTTTAATGGCTCAAATTAAATACCCATTAAATCATATAGGCACATAATCTTAGTCAAAGTGATTAAAACGTAATTAAAACTAATTTAAATTATTATTTAATTACCCGAAATTTCAAGACGTTATAACTCAACTCCACTTGAAATAGACTTCGTCCCCGAAGTCATTACTCGGAAGAAACTCAGGGTAGTAATCTCGCGTCTCAACTCATACTCGCCAACGACACACGTCCTCAAATGGGGAAAGAAAACAAAAGTGATAAGGTTAAGAATGGAAATGAAATTCATCAGGGTGTCCTACGACATGCATACTCAAAATGGAAAAGAAGAATAAAAACGTCAAAGTTATGAATAGAATGAAGTTCTTCATGGTGAATTTACTTAATAGGGAATGAACTCCAGATCACGTAAGTGCTCATACAATTATCCGCCTCTAGTGGCGCAAAACGATAAGGCTAAAAGAAATACGATCAGGATACTCACTATGGATCTCAGTTTATCTCTAAAAGAAAAGGATATCGTTAATAAATACAAAACAATTCACGATACTCTGCTGAAGACGTCTTCTTGCTCTCGCAGTCGGACCCAGTTGCTGCACCTAGCGGTTAACGCTGTGTTGAATCTCCGATTCAACTCCACTTGGAGATTCGCTACGGATTTGTTGATGATGTTAGATGATCTCGGCGTGGAACTTGGTCATTCAATCCGGCTCTAAAATCGCACACGACCTTCTTATGGCGATAACAATAAATATATAGAACATAACTTCCCGCACAACGCCATCAAATAATAATCACTTATACATATTTGCAACATTTTAAAATCTTATTATTGTCAATTCCATATTAGAAATGGCTCTAAAAAGGTCCTCTGCCCTATGGGACACCAATTTGCATAAGGCAAGGAAGCAATCTAGTAGTTCACACCATTATCGGTTAATACAAAAGCAGGAAATTATTCACAAGAAATGTACATATCACACATAATTCTCAGATGATGCACACAGAAATTAATGTCACTCAGTAGTACTCATGCAATTTACTCAGAAATATTACTCATGAATGTAACTCAGAAATCTAACTCGGAGTATATCTCAGAAGTATAACCCAAAAATGTTTAATTCAGGAGCAAACTTGTAAATCTTAACTCAGAAGCAAACCCAAACTCCAACTCAGTGACAACTCATAAGATAATAATATTTACCAGTAATAACATTAGGTATAAATCACTTTTTTTTTTTTTTTTTTTTTTCTTATTACTACTCGCGTGTTCCGATTTACCAGCTTATAATACTTGGAATGATATACTCTCTCTCAACCGTGTTATTGGTTCTCAAACTAACTCTTCCTTAACATTATAAGGTTACCTTACTCTATTAGGTTTGCATATTACCGATGTTGATAACCCTTTAAGTAGCTCAAATTAACGATCTTGTCATTTAACTCTTTTTATCAGGTTCTCATTCTACTACATTTAGTGGTTTCTCGATAATATTTTAATAGATGTTTTCTCATTCATCTAGTTTAACGATCCTTTAATAGACCGTTTCTCTGATTTTACACAATTTAAAATATCTCTTAATTATTTTGACCATATCTACTCATTAATTTCATGTTATCCACTAAAAATTACGAATTAAATTTTATACTCTTATTTATAATGATTTCTCGTTACTCAAGTTACGAATTAATTCCTTAGTTCTCATTTACTCAATTCGCAGTTACACTTTATTCCAAATCTTACGGTTTATTCATGGTTCATCAATTCAGTACACTTTCGTCTTTTCGAAATTTCTCCTAAGTTCAATATAAATTTATTGAATAGTTGTTCTCATCTCAAATTTGATAATTATTCATAAATAGAGTTTTCTCATATAATTTTATAATACCTCAAAACTCATAACACTTTATAATACTTCAAAAATTTGAATAAAACTTCCCGTTAATTTAATACTTTTCTCTTTTGACTCATTTTATTAATTTGCTTATGTAACTTGATTTGTAAATTTCTTATAACTCAAAATTACTCCATAATTAATCAAAATAAAATTTTATCCTATAGCTCGTTTTAATAATAACTCATTACCAGCAAATTACCGATCTCATTTTAACTCATTTTCCTCAAAATTTCATTGCAGCAGTTTTCTCATATTCGACTCATTAATAAGTTCTTATCATTTTAATTTAATGATTTCTCATTATCACATTTATAACCACCCAAGAATAAGTATACTGTCTTATTTGTATATAATTGTAGTATTACTACTTCCCCTTTTGTACGATATTCATTCAACCCAATTAACTTGATTTGTTAATTTCTCCAGTAAACCCGATCTATCATTTTGTTGTAAACTCTATAATTACCCATAGAATAAATTTAATTATTCTCAACTGCTTGATTTGATAGTGACTCTTATAATTTATTTGATCAATTATATGTATCTAGATTTCGCACTTTAAATTCATACCAATAAAATCTCTCTGCATAATCATCATGCTCATATTATTTATAAATAATAGTTAATGATGATTATTTCTTGACAATTTTCCTTTTTACCCCTACTCAACTCCACTTGGAGAAAAACTCGTCCTCGAGTTTGGAACTAGTATGGTCTACCAAAATAAACAAGCATGCATGTATTCGCACAAACAATTAGGATACACATACTAACTTCACAATAACAAGCATTGGTCCATCGTTCCCTTCAAAATCTCCCCATAACCAACCAAAAGTTCGGTGTGTACGATAATAGGGGCCCTCTATTACTTTCGACACCTACTTCTGTTTGGTCACGAGTAAATTCCAAAGTTTACAACTTCCCACATATAAACCCACCAACCAATCACACTCAGAAGAAAGGAATTTAAATCACACTCATGAGAAAGGAAGTTTATTTTCAATATCTGATAAATACAGATATGCACCCAACAGTGCATACTCAAAATCTCATAATCATTACTCAGAAAATCATGCGTACATTTAGTCTCGTACGCGATACTCGGATAACTCAGATTCATAGAAATATTTCCACTTAGTTATTTTCACAATACAAATCACCTTTTAAACTTTTCATTTGGATATGCCATTTATCATTCCTCATAAATATAACTTATATCCTCTTCACAGTTATATTAAATTTATTGTAATTTGTGAGCATGTCGATTAATATCTTTTTGATCAGAGTTCTCAGTTATTGCGTTCCTCGATTAATTTGATTCAATTTATCGCTCTTTTAACTCGTTTTTAAATAAATCATCATCAAATTGATGACGTTAGCTTTCTCTTAATCCTCTTATATAATTACTCTTTAAGATGAGCTTTAATAATATCTGATTAATTTGACTCAGCAATTCCTCAATTAATTAGTCTATTAAACTTACATAGTTTATTTTAAGCTATCAGTGTGAACTCATTAATCTGTCACTTAACTTGTCATCCACATTTAGTTTTGCACTCGGCAATTTAACCTACTTACTCGAAATATGTTTCCCATTTTATCTCAATTTAATGATTCTTAATTAAATACTAACTTGCTGACTTTAATATGGAATCTGCTTACTATTATATCTCGTGATTCATTGTATTCACGAAAATTTTAATTTCTCATTTAGATAACTTCTCTTTTAACCCTGATCAATAATTCTCTCTTAGATCCTGTTAATAATTCTCGTTTAGCTAAATGTAATTATTTCCCATTTTATTGACTTAATAATTCTTTCTTTTACTCAATTTGGTAAATCCTCTTAAAAATATTCTTAATCAATTTGATCTACTAATCTCAAATTTACTCGTTTTAATTGACTCAGTCTATTAAGTGTTTTCTCCCATATGAAAGATTTTTAATATTCTCCCAATACGAATATTAGGTACTCCTCTTTAATGTTAATAATTTCCTCGTTTTTCATTTACTCAAATCATGTTTCTCATTAGTTTTTATAATTTCACCTTTCTCCAGTATATATTTTTCATATATATAAATATAGAACTCTAAGAATTAAAATCGAAATTATGCTAAAATTAAGTTCTAAATTATTCACAAAATTATGGAATCTCATAATAGTATTTCTATATACATATATGTTTAGCCATACAATCACAAGTAATTCTCTCAGGATATAACCGAAAATTCTCAGAATATGCTACTCGTCTATACTCGGAATATAGCAAAATCTCAATTAACTAATACTCTTAAATATTACCGGCTGTAGGAAGCGAGAGGTCGACGTGACATGCTGTATGTTCGATGTGGAAACTTTTCTCAGAAAAATATTTGACTCTTTTCTCATTTGAAAAACTCGATACTCAAACTTGAGTTTGAATTCGCCCCTTGCGAACCCAAATCTCTCAAGTCAGAGCTCTGATACCAACTTGTAACACCCTAAAAATTTACAAGATTTTTAAAATTTTTGAAAACAAAATTATAATCAAAAGGTCCCAATAACTTGAATAATTAAATCCCAATAATAGTATTTTCATTTAAAATATATTTAATGCGAAAATAGTTAAAATTAAGTGTTTTTAAAATATTAAATGCCGTCCACATCGGTAATGAAAGATACAGCGGTCAACCGTCCACCTTCTCCTTTCCTCTGCTGGTACCTGAAACAATGTGGGGGAAAATAGGGGTCAGCTGGAGAAGCTGAGTGAATATCTCAAAATGCAAACAATCGTAACATACAACACATGAGGGCACATCGGTGTACTCCTACTCAGAATCTACTCGATTATTTACTCAGATTTATTTCTCGGATTTTATTACTCAGATTTATTTCTCGGATTTTATTACTCAGATTTTAATTTATATAGCGCGCTTGTGTGATTTGGGACGAGAGATCAACCTCGCCCCTCCTCACACCTCAGATAGGCGTAAGCCAAAACTCAGACGGGAGTGATCCCAAAACTCAGACTGGAATAATCCCAAAAACTCAGACGGGAATAATCCCAAAAACTCAGACGGGAATAATTCCAAAAACTCAGACGGGAGGTGATCCCAAAACTCAGATGTGTGTTATTATGTTTTATTATTTCTTTAACATAATTATCTCAGATTGCCCTAGCATGTAATAGCACAGAATGACTCTGTGCCGAGCTCAGTTACCCAGGCACAATGTCTCAGATCATGAATAAGTAAACAGCTGCTCAGATACTCAGATAACAGATCAAACTCAGATAACAGATCAAACTCAGATAACAATTATGGTGCAAGAAATGTAACACGTAAGTCATGCATGTATAACGTTAAAACTGAATACACGGTGAGAATACTCACCTCGAGAAACGTAAGCTCCAAAGGGTTCCCGACAATCAGAAGGTCAGCACGTTATCTCCTAGACGATCCTAAACCAAAAAGTGAAACCCGGAATTAAAATCCAACCCGAGGGCTTATTTCAGAAAACTGGCAGCCCCCGTCAGTCTCACGGAAACTGCCATAACTCCTAAACGGTTCAATAGATTTTCCCCATATTTTTACCATGGCTAGAAGACAATCAGAACTACAAATTACTGTGAGACGGTCACTGGCCAAAACAGATTCTAAGTGTCTCAAAACAGTGATTCAAGACAGACATACTGCACAGGTCAGTTTCCTAACAGCAGCATACTAAATCGACTATAACTTTTAAACCGTAATTCGGATTGACGAGCGGGTTGCGGCGTTGGAAAGCTAATTCAAAAACCAAGGTTTCAGCACGGGCCAAAAGTTCAAAAGATCATTTTAAGTACTTCAAAAGCAGCTTGGAACAGAAGGTAGATTCTGCTCAAATCAGTGATTTAAAAATGTAACAAGTCGACTCAACCCTAACCCGAAAACCCGAACACTCTAGATGGAAATCAACAGCATTAACAATTCAGGTTGTCATTCGATGATGGTTCTAAAATCTAAGGCCATTAAGCATTCCCGGTTGGGAACCTAGAACCCTACGGGTTCGGTTCCTCTTTCGGTAATCATTCCTATATTCAACAATAATCAAATCAAACTAAAACAATTAGGGCTTGATATCAACCACTAGTATGCAGTCCTAAGGCTCCAATAGACTACCAATTAATACCAAAATTCAAGGAAAAACATTGTTAATAACGGACGAGGAGAAGAATTAACAATACCGAATAGATGAACACCCGAACCGCAACTCGTTGCTACCAGAATCCTGCCTTAGATCGTCGCACACCACAGCTCGTTCCTCCTGCTCGATGGTGGTTGCAATACAGCCCCGTTTCAATAGGATTAGAATAGCATGACAATCAAAAAGATCGAGCAGAGAAAAACAAACTACCGATCAAGCAATACCGAATCTTCTAAGGTCCGGCTACACGAGACTCGTACTGCACCACTTCTTGCTCGATGATTCCTGCTGTTTGATTGCCGAAGGAAGAAAAAAGGAAGACAAGGACGAAGGGAAAAAGTGCGGCTGATTAGGGTGAGTGATTAGGAAGAATTAGGGGAAATCTCAGGCTTGTGGGCTCTCCTTCTCGTTTGCTTGCACCGACCCAAGACATCAATGGGCTCGGCCCTCACTTGCACATTCAATCCATCATTTTACTCGAGACCAGAACAAACAAAAACGTATAATACTCGAGGCTTCATATTCGGGATCTCTTGGAACTCAACGCATGCTCAATATAAATCAAGACTCGTGGTTTTAAATGACGTGAATTCAAGGGTACACTTAATCGTTATTCTCGGGATTTAAAACGTTACTAATATGAACGATGCACATGACTCATTTAAATAATTTGAATACGAAACGGCACACTTTAATGGCTCAAATTAAATACCCATTAAATCATATAGGCACATAATCTTAGTCAAAGTGATTAAAACGTAATTAAAACTAATTTAAATTATTATTTAATTACCCGAAATTTCAAGACGTTATAATTGGAATCATCACAACTGATTATAGAACCACATTCATGCAAATTGACTTCAATACCGGTTTTTAACAATGACAATCGAGAAGCTTCATTTGCTCTAATTGGTGCTAAGTTCGTCGATGTCAAGTTCCGACGGCAATTGAGCGATGTCGCCAGAAAATTCGTGAACCCTACTTTCGTCAATTTCGCTTCAATGAAGTCAATTCCCAGCGAAAAATTGAAAATCAATGACTGATTTGATACCGAAAATCATTTGTTATTCAGCATGTATTCGTTAAAATCCCGTGATTATCGATTGAATTGTTATATTGCAGGAGGAATAGAAGAGTATCATATGGTTTTGTTTTGATGAGGCCAGCTGGACGAGTAAGGGAATTACATGTGGTATTAGGGACCAATGAGAATGCTCGTAACTGATTAGTTGTCAAAACAATTTCAAACGTAGCCTCATATATAGGAGAAGATATATAGGAGAAGATATGCATTTTACGTAACTTGCATTTGCATTTTCATATATGTGTGTATATATATACATATAGAGGGTATACATGTTAAAAAATATATATCTATGGTCTAAATATTTATATATATATACATATTACCTATATTAACATTTTCCAAAGGAAAATGCTGTTCATGACCAGTGCATGAGCAGTGATTTTTTTCAATTTCTTCCTCACCCACTCTACTTCCCGTTTCTTCTTCTCTGCCATTTTTTTCCCTCACCCACTCCACCTCCCATTACACATTATTTCCTTTGTCGTCTTCTTTTTTCCTTCTCACCGTGCTGCATAATTCTAGGGTTTTTTTTCCCTGAATTCTTTAGGGTTCAAGAAGATGAATTCAGTTTCCCTGTTGTTAATCGATTGACGGTAAGGGATCGATTGTGCACACCATGTGTTCGTGAAATGTCCCAGAAAGAGCTTCGTGCTATGTCGAAACCAGGTAGACGATCTTGGGGTTTTTAGGTTTGAAGTTTAACATCGTAGCCTCGGACATGGGTTTAAAGACAGGTAAGTTTCGTTATCTTTATTCCTCATACTCTTAATCATCTTCATATATATCTTCACCATGATTCACCGGATTGTTACTTTTGTTGGAATCTGATCCCGGGGGTGGAGGATCGGAGCTGGTGCATCGGTGGATTGAGGTATTCCCTTTTTCGTTAGATTTAAAAATGTATATTAGTTGTGTTATTTGGTTACAAGTTGAAGATATTGATTTATGTATATACTCCTTGAATTCAATGGATTGGATGCACTGGTATTTTTATATTATTTTTTCATTGGAACATGAATATATAAGTAGGGACGTGAAAAAAAAGCTAAAAACTAAAAACCCAATACGGAACCGGAACCTGGACCGGTTGGATCCGATTTTCAGTTTTTCGTCCGGTTATCCGGTTCTCGGTTTGGATTTAACTATTTATATGTTGTCAATTATCGACTAGGTTTGATTAATCATGTGGTTAATAAATAGGTTTTCAAAGAGCTCTTACAGCTTATGCTACAAAGATTTTTATGAAATTAGCTATAAGTGGTACAAAGATTATTGCAGCTGCCACAGGGATGAATGTAGGGTATTTATTTATCATCCAATTTATTTTTATTTTTTTGTTGTTGATGCTAATTTTGTGTAAATTTGAGTATGGACATATGATAAAGATGAAAGAATGACATATTATATTGTCAATACAGCAGAATATTGTCATAAGACGGTTAGTTTTCCACCTTCTGATGAGCTGTGTATATAAACCATAATATGTTAAAAAGAGTTAAATAATGAGTTTACAGGCTGAAGAATTGGCTGAAATGTGTCTAAATTAATCGATACACTGTTAGCTGATGCAGTCGACATGTCAGAAGTGCAGAGAAATCTATCTTAGAGCAAGGGGTGTGGTGGCTTAAGCCAAACCGCCACCTATGCGCCACCTCATCATTTCACATTTCACATTCAAAACCCCCAAATACCCCCTCTACCATCACTAACCAATAATACTCCTTTGGGACCCACCAAAATATCCATAACTTACAAAATACTCTTTAAAAAAATAAAACTCTCTCTCTCTCTCTCTCTCTCTCTCCTCGCCGGTCTCGCCACTCCTCCGGCGAAATGTCTCACTCACCTCACTTGGGGTGTGGTGGCGAAGGAAGATTGTCGCCAAAAGGGTGCCACCTCATGTTTGGTGGAAGGCCACCGCCACCGTACCTATCCCTCTTATTAATAAACTGCATGTTTATTTAATGATACATAACTTATTTTGTTTTTATAGGATGAATTTTCAGCAGTTAATAGTTATGACAAAAGCATTAGTTATATTAGTCAACGATTTGGAGACCAAATTTGATGTTGAAATGGCTGCAATGACACCATGGGCTACACTTGAAAGTAAGAAGCATTTATTTGTATATTATATGAAATCATAAAGTATTTTTTTTTTCTCTCTTAGCAATGTTTTTGCAGGCATGTTAATTATATAAAAATGTTCCTTATTGGTAGCATCCCTGTACTTGGAAGCCATCCCTCTCCACTTTATTTCCAGTTCTTTTTAGACAAGGCGAATACAATAATCTTCATCTTTCATAAGCTTATAGACATTTGATAGGAACGGGACAAATTATATTGATAAATTGGGATTCACATTATTAACCGTGTGGAAAATGAGATCATGGAAAGCAAAGGTATGCATATCAGAGTATCAAACACATATTATCAAATTAGAGAAAATTACATGGACCGTCCCTGTAATCCCCAAAATCCAATAATATTTTTTTTAACTTTTTTGGTTATATATAAAGTAAATTAGCGAGTTTTGAAATATTTGATTTATTAATTTATTGTTGTGGCAGGTATTTGACAGTGGAGCATGCAAAATCAGTGTAAGAACATAACGCCGCCTTATAATGTTAAATCATTTACATGTTATAAACCTTTGAGTGATTAAAATGATGGTCCTTAAGGTTCACCCCTAATTTCACATATAAAACTATCACACAATAGTCCTTTTCTGAATATCTTTTGTACCTATAGTCCTTTATGTCACAAAATCATCTTTTTGATTCTTCACAAAATAATTCAATTTATGTTTTTTTGTGTGTATAAAATTCAGGGATCAGATGTAATTCCTATGGAGTGTTGCAGAGTGAATCAAACAGGTATGCTTCTCATGTCATCTCATTTATAATTACTTTTTGAGTTTTTTCTTGATTTAATTTTGTGTTTTTCAAAACAAAGATTTAAAAACTTCGTTAGCTAATTGGATGATGTGATTGTTATAAAGATGCAAAATTTGTGGTTTAGTTGCTTTTTTTCTTTATTTTTGAGGTATTTTTGTTTCTGTAGTTGACCCGGAACGAAGATCGGGTCAATGGTCAACCGGTTGAACCAGCAGGTCAACCCACGTCAACTAAGAACATAGATAGGCAGCATTTAGATCTAGGGGAAAATGGCAGATAGAAATACGTGAAAGATTTAGGGAAAGAGAAATCATGAAGTTTTTAAACAGTTGAACCAGTTGGGTCGACTTGGAGTTTTTAAACATTAGGAAAGAGAAATCATGAAGGAAGAGAAATCATGAAGCAGGAGGAATCATGAAGCAAGAGAAATCCAATGCAACAACTTCTTTTTTTAAGTTTTGTGTTTACTGTCCATTACTCATAATTTGGCTATGATTCCCGAATTGAAATCCAATCACGCTTATGGTCTTAAATTTGAAGGTATATTGACCGTAACTCTGTGATTTATTTTCAGTTAAATTTTAAAACTCACATATTTTTGGGTTTAAACTTTAAGTCCTTATACAATATGTGGTTTGAAGATTTGGAATGAGCATAATATGGGATACAAAATATAATGCAGATTTTATAGGTTTTAACTCCTGCTGCAAGTTGTTTTCTTAAGATCATGTTTTTATCTGTGCTGTTTAGGAGTCATCATGTGTATCTTTATAACCCGCCGCGAAGCGCGGGCACATATTCCTCGTATGTATGTATATGTATATTTATATGTATATTTTACGAAAATGCAACCCATTTTTAGCTTCTTCAAATAAGGATGTTTCTTTCTTGATCCGTATTCTATATGAATCTTAAATATCTTATACGGAGTACTCAATATTTATGTTTGTTGTTTGCTTCAAAAAGAATCTTAAACGAGTCAGCCTTATCACTAATTTGTTACATATAAATCATTAGTATTATTTAAAAAGGAAATAGGTTAAACATGTTTTTTCAACATTAATGTTCGATTTTTTTGTGAGCCGACTAGTCTTAGTATGATCACCGCTTTTGCGGGTTGCTCAAAGTTATCGCGGGCGAACCTATGTCGCCACAATAAAATATTTTTTGTTGCTTGTCGAAATTAAACTTATGATCACCTAAGAATTTTACCATTTTGTATTATAGTCAACTTTCAGTATTTATAGGTTAAAAGTAACCCGCATTAATTCAAATTTAATTATGTTTGATGGTATTGCCAAAAATGGTTATCAAATTTATGAAAATATCTTCGTTAGTTACGTCAAGTTTGGGAGCTATCCTAACAACAATTTTAAAGGCCCGTTATTTTAAAGTTATATTTGATTTATAGTGAAAAGTAGACTTTTGGTCAATCTTATTTACTTCATTATAGAAACTTCAATTCATAAAGATTCCACATTTTGTATAGTCAACTTTCAGCATTTATAGGTTAAAAGGAACCCGCATTTATACAAATTTAATTATGTTTGATGGTGTTGCCAAAAATGGTTGTCATCATATTTAGGAAAATTTCTTCGTTAGTTACGTCAAGTTTATGAGCTATATATCCTCAATACAACAATTATAAAGGTCCGTCATTTTAAAGTTATATTTGATATAAAGTGAAAAGCAGATTTTTTGTTAATCTGATTATAAATAATCGTTTTGTGTGTGTGTGTGTTTGTGTCTAAGTTATGAACACGTTGTTAACAAACTGAGCATATATCATCCTCTCTTTTTTCAAAACTGTCAGGATCGATTAACTATAGAGAAGTTAATAAACACCTTTAGATCTAATTGAATATAGAAGTTGCAGCGGATCAACACTATATCAATGTAATTAAGAACAATACTCTGTAAATAATATACGAAAGTATTAAGAACACAGTTTGACAAAAAGCTTCAATGTATATTATTGAGTTAACAATACACACGTACGTTTACAATTCGTAAGGAACTATTTATAATAGTCCTTGAAGCTAAACTATTTACCCTAGTTATTCTAGGACTTGATTTACATCGAATAATAAAAATATACATTGATTTACATTCTATAACTATCTATACGAAGATCTCGGACTTGATATTCTTCAAAAACGCGTATCAGTAGTAAAACCAATCATCAGTAGTAAATATGCAACGTCAGTAGTAAGTCTGATGATCAGTAGTAAGTTCAGAACCATCGTCAGTAGTAACTACTATTGATCAGTAGTATCTTCAATAAGCCTTGATCAGTAGTAACTTTAGTTATAGTATACACCAGTATCAACTTCTTCAGTAGTAACATGTTCTGCCCCATCAGTACTAAGTATGATCAGTACTAACTGCAGCATCAGTATCAAATTGATCTGTGTTTTACTCCAACAATCTCCCCCTAAACTTATTGATTACATTTTAATCAATCAAGTTTCTTTTGTTCCTCTTGTTCTTTTCTTCTTTTCTCAAGAGTTCTTTGATTCTGTTGAAGCCTTTGTTCAATAATATATCTGCTGTTCCTCTTTGTAAAATAATTCAGTTTGTTTTGGAACATAACAGCATCATAGGGTTTCATCAAAGTGTTTATGAATATCTGATACATAGTCTTCTCAGAATGTGGATATTCTTTTTCATATAAGTACAATTCACACACTTTGCCTGATTTCTCAAAGAAGTACATATTGGCAGTAGGAATGACATTCCAAGCATACACATTACCTGGATTTGTAAATTGTTCTGGATAATTATCTGGATAAAATGCAGCATCTATCATTCTAGTTAGGTATCCAGCTCCAGATTCTTTCCATGATTTCTTTGACATTCTAGGTTTTCCAATAATCAGAAGCTTGATTACATCACTTCTAGAACATGATCTGATTAAAGGTAACCATCCAGTGAATCTCTGTACAACTTTGTCTTCCCTTATGACTTCTATAATATTGTTTTGTATCACTCTCCAGTTAATAATTGGATTGTTTTGTAATGGAGCAACTGGCATTTCAAGAACAGGTATAGTTTGTTTTGACTTCTTCTTAGAGCTTTGTTCTTGATCAACAGATTTTCTTTTCTTTGATTGGGGAGTTGAAGTATCACCAATAGTTGAAATACTACCAGCTTTGAGAAAATTTAGACTGATTGGGATTAAAGTTTTGGCTTTCTTTGATTCTTCAGCTTCTTGTTCAGCCAAGTCTTTCTTCTTTGCATTACAGTATTTTTCAATAATAGTCATCATTTTCATTCTTCCTAATGACTTTGCACTAAGCCCTTTTGTTTTTAAATACTCAATCATGTTGGCCTTTTGTTCAAACACATCATCAGTCAAATCACTTTTAGTCTTTTTACATTCAGAAACCAAATATTCAAGGCATTGAATATGTTCTTCTTCAATCTTTCTGAGCCTTTTGAATTCTTCCTTTTGAGCTTTTATCTGAATGTCATCTGTTTGAACAGGTATTTGTGCAGGAATTTTACTTTGTACTTTCTCTTTCTTTTCCTCTATTGCTTGATACATTTCCACTTTCTCCAAAAATTTTATGTGTTTTATTCTCCATCTGGACTGCTTTTCTGCTCTGACATGATTTATCTTGTTTACCATGTGATGTCCTAAAGCTCTGTTTGGATAATCATCATCATATATTTCTTTTCCTTTTCCAATATGAGCAGATGGTGGAGGTGGAATGTATTTCATATCTGGTATACCCATCATCAGAAGTTTTGGATAGAATAGATGTAATTGACCTTCTGGTAAAATTTTAGGGTGTGGAGGAAGTGTACATTCATCTACCTCAAACCAATTCACATTATCATCAATGTCAGGTATGATAAGTGGTTGATCAGGTGTTGGTGGTTTGGAGATGATGACATGTCTTTCTCTTTCAATCAGCTCTGGAAATTGTAATTCTTCCTCTTCAGTAGTAACCAGAGTAGTTACTACTGGTGTAACTTCAGGAGTTACTACTGATAGGGCATCAGTAGTATTTGCTGCTTTTAATTCCTCTTCTTCATTTACTACTGCTATAATGTCAGTAGTAGGAGTTACTACTGGTGTTTCTTTTTCAGCTTGTTCTTTAGTAGGAGCAGTAGTAATTGGCTCTTCTTCTGTAACCATCATCTATGGGCCTTCATCAACACTTGATTCTTTTAAGTTTAGGAGAGAAGATGATGCTGCTGCTGCAATTGATTCATCAATCATAGTTTGTATGTTGTCCTTCTCCCCCTTAGTGAGCTCAACTGGTGGAGCATCACTATCATCAATCTTCTTCTTTAATTTTCTGATGATTTTGGTTTGTTGAAGAAGCCTGTGCTCATATAGTCTCATTCTTTTGTTGATGGTATTTACATGCCTTTTCATTGCAGCCATCGTTTTTCCTTGGTTTGTTAAATACTCAAGACAATTTTGTACTGTGGATTCAAGAGAATCCACTTTTTCCGTCAATTGGTTGATTTTAATTCCGCCCTCACTCCATCTAGCAAGATCATCGGGCTCACTAACAGGCACATTGGTTTTAAGGTTTTCCTTCCTTTCCATCAATTCCACAGATCTGCCCTCATCACTGCTTGGTGATTCATTGGGTCTTTTAGACATTCTCTTCTTCCTAGAAGAAGCAGAGATGTCCCCCCTTTTGGTTTCTTGGCACCGGGGTCCTTTAAGTAATTCCTCAAAAGAGTCATCACTTAAAGTTGCCGAGGTTTGGGTCTTAGTGATGTTTTCACTATCCTGTGCACCCACCTTTGGGGCATCAGTAGTGAAAGCCCTCTCCTCATGTCCTCTCTCCTCCTTGGAGGACAACTCTTTGAGCCTGGGGTGTGACTCGATTTGTCCCCTGGTGTCCTTTAAAGATAATTTCTTTCTTTTATAAATGGTGGAAATGTTTTGGGTTTTGTCTGGTAGGTCTTCCACAGAGTGAAGAGTAGCACTCTGCAGATTTAATGCAAGTTCCTGGGACACATTCAGGACTTCTAAGTTAGTGGGTGATTGAGTGGCTATATGGGGTGGTGTTTGGGCTGTATTTGGGGGTGATGGAGTGGGTTGAGGTTCAATTTGGGTTGTATCTTTGATTGAACCCTCTCCAAGTGGTGTGTGATCTTTGATCATGTTAGGAAACAGAGGGGTTTCCTTGCCCGAAAATTTAAATTGTTTTCTCATATTTGAGAAAACTTTCTTGTTCAACTCTGGAATTATAAAAATATTTTTGGGAGTTGACAAGTTTTGTAATTCAATGTTTATGATATGTTGGAGAAATCTGGGATACATTAAAAATTTTGAAGAGTTAAGATTTCCCAACATACCTTCAAAAATCATGTTAGAAAAATTGAATACTTGGTCTGTGCATAGACAGACAACAGCAGATGCTATTGACCTGTTAAACTCATTCCAAGTACTTCTTTTCGGAGAAATACAATGCTGAATAGTATGGACAAGAAATTTCCATTGTGGGGAGAGAAGACCTTTTTGAAAAGTTACTATATTTAGTCTTCCCTCATATCCCATTTTGTTTAAAATTTCAGCAATGAATTCCTTAGGAAGAGTAGTCATACCTGAATCATCGTGTAGTTGTAGATGTTGTCGAATAGATTGTTCTGTGATGGTGATCGTTTTTCCATCTACAGTTGATTTTATCATTGGTACAGTTGCACCCTCCGTTCTTTCAGCATTGGTCCAGAAATCCACCAAGTGCTGTTGGTATGCCTTCGGTTTCACCGTTAATGCGAATCGTATGTAAGAATTTTTCAAAAAGTTTACGATTGGTCTGAAATCCTTTGTTCCGTCTGGATTGCGTAGAAAGGCACACATGTTGTGGAACTCTGAGTATTTGAGATCAGTTGGAACATTGAGAGATTGTAGAGTTGCCATTTTGTGGAATTTTGTGAAGAACAGAAGTGAATTTTGTTATTGATGAAGGGTTTTTGATCGTAAGTTAGGGTTTATCGAGAAGATTTAGCAAATCGAAGTGAGGATAATGCTAAACTAATCGTCTACCGCCTTTTATATCTTTCGATTTAACCTGCAGAATTACTAAAATATCCTTCGAATCATAACATAACGGTTATTTTCATGGGGGTTAGTATGGTAATTGTGTTTCTGAAAGACCAGTAGTAAATAAGATATCAGTAGTAAAACGTCAGTAGTATCTACTAACATCAGTAGTGACTACGGATTTTGACGTCAGTAGTAACTATAGACATCAGTAGTAACTATTAACACATAAGACCAGTAGTATATGTGAATACCAGTAGTACTGACTTACCAGTAGTATTTGTGTAAACCTAATATACACCAGTAGTAATGAACTACCAGTAGTATTTTGTGCATACACTTTCATACCAGTAATGCAGACCTACCAGTAGTAAAATACTTAAAAAAAACTTTTTACAACAAAACTTTACACATGATTTTAAGAGAGATTTTAAGTTATTAAAATCATTCCAATACTGCTAACCAAGAGGTTGAATCTTCCTACATCAAATGCTTTTGTAAAAAGATCTGCTAATTGATCATCAGTATGGATTTTAACTACTTTGATTAATTTCTTTTCATTACAATCTCTTATAAAGTGAAATCTTATTTCAATGTGTTTAGTTTTTGAGTGTTTTACTGGATTATTCACAATACTAATAGCACTTTGATTATCAATAAAAATAGGAGTTTTAAGGATAGAGATACCAAAGTCTAGAAGCTGGTTTTGAATCCACAGTACTTGAGCATAGCAAGCAGATGCAGCTACATATTCTGCTTCAGCAGTAGATGTTGATACATTTGTTTGCTTCTTACATTTCCATGACACCAGTCTTGATCCAAAGAATTGACATCCACCAGTAGTGGACTTTCTGTCTTGACATTCACCTCCATAGTCACTATCTGTGTAGGCTATGAGTTCAAATGGTGAATCATGTAGATACCATAGACCTAGTGATGGTTTGCCTTTCAAGTATCTGAATATTCTTTTAACAGCTTGCAAGTGTAGTTCTTTGGGTCTTGCTTGATATCTTGCACACACACAAACACTATACATAATGTCAGGTCTTGATGCAGTTAAGTACATCAAAGAGCCTATCATTGATCTATATAAGTGTTCATCTACATCCTCCCCCTCAACATCAGGATGTAGGTGTTTGTGTGTTTCCATTGGTGTACTAGCACTTTTACTGTCTTTCAAATCAAACTTTTCCAAGATGTCTTTGACATATTTTGATTGATTTATCAAAATACCATCAGTTCTTTGATTGACTTGGAGTCCAAGGAAGAAGTTCATTGGACCCATGGAGCTCATCTTGAATTTAATTTGCATCAGTTCTTCAAATTCCTTGCATAGTAAATCATTGGTTGAGCCAAAGATGATATCATCTACATAAATTTGTACCAGTAGTATATCATCTTTGACTTTCTTTGTAAACAAAGTTTTGTCAATGGCTCCTCTTTTAAAGTTGTTCTTCAATAGGTATGATGATAATGTGTCATACCATGCTCTTGGTGCCTGATGTAGGCCATACAGAGCTTTATCCAATTTGAACACATAATCACCATGTTTTGAATCTTCAAAACCTGGAGGTTGGCATACATAGACCTCTTCTTCAATCTTCCCATATAGGAATGCACTCTTAACATCCATTTGATAGACTTTGAATTTCTTGAATGAAGCATATGCTAGAAATATTCTTATGGCTTCAATTCTAGCAACAGGAGCATATACTTCATCATAGTCTATTCCTTCTTCTTGAGTGTATCCTTGGGCTACAAGTCTGGCTTTATTCTTGATCACTATACCTCTTTCATCTTTCTTGTTTCTGAAAATCCATCTTGTTCCAATGGCTCTTTTTCCTCTGGGTAGAGGTACAAGTGTCCAGACAGCTTGTAACTTAAATTGAAGGAGTTCCTCTTGCATTGCCTCAATCCAGTTTGAGTCCTTCATTGCTTGTTGGATCTTCTTTGGTTCATCCTGAGACAGAAAGCATTCATACATACATTCATTAGCAATTAAACTTATATTACACATATTTGCAGTTAAGCTTTTGTTTAATTTGCTTCTTGTTTGTAATGGTGAGTTGACATCACTTAGAACAAGGTCTAATGGATGGTTCTTTTGAGTCCTTGTAGTTGTAGTTTTATCAACCACTAGTTGATTTTCAAGATTGGACTCATTTGTCTCAGGTAGTTGTTCTTCTAGAGATCCTTCATTGTCATTGATATTTGGTTCATCATCTTCTTGGTCAGAGTTACTACTGCTATTATCTTCATTGAGATCAGTAGAGTTGTTGTTGTTACTGGTATCAGTAGTATCTTGAGAATCTAGGTTAATGTTGGGACCAGTAGTATTTTGAGTACTATTACTGGTATCAGTAGTATTTGAATTACTACTGTCCTTATTCTCAGAGTTACTATTGGTTCCAGAACTTGAGTTATTACTGACATCAGTATTAACTATTGGAGCAGTATTAACTACAATGTATCTCATTTCCTCTTGACCAGTATTAACTGATGATGTTCCTTCCTTTTGATTGTGACAATTTGAATTACCTACATTGAAATTCATATTAGAATTAAAGGATTTGGTTAGATTGTCTATGTCAAATAGCCAATCTGGACCATTTCCTTGTTCATTAGGTACATTTTCATTAAAGGATACATTGATGCTTTCTTCAATTATCCTTAGTCTTTTGTTGAATACTCTATATGATTTGCTTTGAGTAGAATATCCCACAAAGATTCCATCATCAGCTTTGCAGTCAAATTTACCAATTTGTTCTCTTGTAATTAAAATAGTACAAGGACAACCAAATGATTTTAAGAAACTTATAGAAGGTTTTCTTTTATTGAAAAGTTCATATGGTGTTTTAAGATGTGGCTTCACTATTAATACTCTGTTCTGAACATAACAAGCAGTATTAACAGCTTCTGCCCAAAAAGTAATTGGTAATTTTGAGTCTGCAAGCATTGATCTTGCTGCTTCAATGATGGTTCTATTTCTTCTTTCAGCTACACCATTTTGTTGTGGAGTTCTAGGTGAGCTGTATTGCCTGTCAATACCTTTAAGATCACAAAAGTTAATTAAGTTAGCATTTTTAAATTCTGTGCCATTATCACATCTTATGGCTTTCACTTTTTGATCAGATGTGTTTTCCAGTTTGACAATTAAGTTCTTTATGAGTTCACTTGTTTCATCCTTTGTCCTGAGAAAGAAAACCCATGTATATCTGGAAAAGTCATCAGTAATAACAAGACAATATTGTTTCTTTCCAATACTCATTACATTTGTAGGTCCAAAAAGGTCCATATGTAAGAGCTGTAAAGGAACAGAAATAGAGTTCACAGTTTTGGACTTATGAGAAGTCTTGTGTTGTTTACCTTTTAGGCATGCAACACAGTGATGATCACACATGAATTGTTTTTGAGGTAGTCCAATGACCAGATTTCTTTTTACTAAATTATTCATGTTTTTAAAATTTGTGTGACACATCCTTCTATGCCAAAGTTCTGATTCAGTGGTGTTTGCCTTGGATATAAAACAGTTGACCTCATTTGTAGAAATGATTTCTCCCCCTATATCTAGGCAATACACATTGTTTCTCCTTGGAGTTCTTAAAACGACATATTTTTCATCTAAGATAAAATCAGGAGAAAGAATGATGCACTCAATGTCTGTGAAAATAATTTTGTTCTTTTTATCACAAACTTGAGACACACTGACAAGATTGTATTTTAGTTCAGCTACATAAAATACATCATCAAAGGTAATTTTGCCATTAGTAACAGTACCTTTACCTGTAATCTTACCTCCCTGGGGATTCTCACCAAATGCCACATATCCTCCATCAAATGACTTGAAATCTTTAAGAATTTGCAGATTTCCAGTCATGTGCCTTGAGCATCCACTATCAATATGCCATGTTCTTCCTTCTTCTGGGATCTGAATGCTCTGCACAAGTGAGTAAAGGATTAGTTAAGTTTGGGAACCCAAGCTTTATATGTCTTGGGTTCATCCTTTGAGAAATAAGCTTTTGGGGATTTAACTTTAAATACTTTTGGTACCCATACTTGTTTAGTACTGGTGTTTTGTTTTACTACTGCTCTTTTGAAATTAGTACTAGTGTGAGCATTTCCTACTGATCTTGGTTTATACCCGTGAATTTTTGCTTTTGAATACTTTACTACTGATGGACCAGTAGTATTTGGGTACTTACCATGTTTAGAATGACCAGTAGTGTTTTTAGGGTTAACACCAGTAGTATTTTTGAAAGTTGTTTTGGGAGCAGTAGTGTTTTTGAAATTAGGGTTTTTACCAGTAGTATTCTTGTACTGGTACCATACAGCATTATAATGAGGGTTAACACCAGTAGTAAAATTGTTAAAGTTTCTACTGGTGTTGGAAAATTTAAAATATTGTTTATTTTGATTGGATTTTCCATTGTTCTTGAAGTAATTGCTGTTCTTTGGGCTTCCAACTCTTCTGTTTTGCACAAATCTTGGTGCACTTCTTCCAAATCTTGGAGTTTCAGCAATTGGAGTTTTGATTGTATTTACTACTGAGGGACCAGTAGTATCTTTTAACTTTTGAGTTTTTGCATTTTCTTTAAAAACTTTAAATTCCTTTAACTCCTTGCAGTTTATTGGATTGAAGTGACAATCATTTGCTAAATGATTCACTTTGTTGCAAATAACACATTTTAATTTATATTCTTGAGCCTTTATTATTTTTCTTTGTTCTAAGAGTTGGTTCCTATTTCTTTGGTTTCCCCTTTTTAGAATTTTGGGTATATTTTCTGCATTATATTTAGGAGATTCATTTGGACTTTGAGCTGAGTGAAAACTTGTATCAATTGATTTTGGTGATTCAGTTTGGGAGATTGTAAATTCAATTGATTGATCATCATCAGAAGAATTATTTGATTCAGATGTTTCATTAGGTGATTCAGTTTGATTTTCAGTTTTTAATTCATTAATGATTCTTTCTGAACTGTTTTTAAGTGGTGGAATGATTTTATATGGAGGTGGTACAGCATGATATCCCACCCCATGAACAACTTTTTCTGTATTTTGATTATTAGTTAATTCATCAAGAATTTTAGTGCTTCTTTCAAACTTTTTAATTGTTAATTTATTTTGTTCAATTTCAAGTTGACATTCTTCTAATTTACTTGTTAGTTCTTTATTTTTTATTTCATAAAATTCTTTCTCATCCACAGCCTGAAGCAATTCTTCTTTTATCCTTTGATCAATCATCTGGTACACCTTTATTTGATGTTCTTGATCAGTAATCACACCATCAAATTCATGATTTCTTCTCACTGCTTTTGCTAAATCTTCATTTAATTTATTGTTTTCTTTTTCTAAGTTTTTAACAATTTTAGCACATTCAGAAGTACAAGGTTTAGGTTTTACCTCAGTTTTGTTGTCAGTAAAGGCCATGAGAGCTTGATTTTGAGCATGCTCTTCTGCTTGGAAGCTCCAGTCATAGCCTTGTCCTTGTTGTGAAACAAGAGCAGTTGATTTTGATCTTTTGTCTGGCTGAGGACACTCTTTTGCAAAGTGACCAAGGTTGTTACAGTTGTAACATTTGACTTTAGTTTTGTCAAATCCAGCTTTGTCACCTTTGTTGAAGTTGAGGCTTGTCCTACCAGTTCTCTTTAAGAATCTTTTTGTCCTTAGGCTCAGCATAGCCATCTGCCATTTAAGATCCATCTCCTCAAGATCATCTGGGTTCAATTGTTCCAAGTCATCACTAATCAAGGCCGTATGCACATGACTAGTGAAGAAAGATTCTCTTGCAGCATCTTCAGAATCTGCAGCCTTTCCTATAGAGGTTTCCTGACCTTGACCTGTACTAGAGACAAATGCAGCATTATTAGAAGAAATAGAAGGGTTCTTTTGGTTTACCTCGGTTTCAAACACTATGAGATCATTGTAGAGTTCATCCAACTCCTTTTCTTCTAAAGCATCTCTTTGTCTATATACCACTGTATACATAGCCCATTCTTCACTAAGAGATCTTAGGAACTTCATGTTGACATCTTCTTGATCCATCTTAACCCCAACCTGGTTAAGTTCACCAATTAGCTTGTTGAATCTGTCAAACACTTGAGTGAGTGTTTCATTGGGTTTTCCTTTGAAATTTTCAAAGTCTTGTTTGAGAACAGACTTCATATTCCTCTTGGTGCTCTTTGTCCCAACAAATCTCTTCTCCAGTGCTTCCCATAGTATCTTTGCATCATCATACTCAACAAAGAGATGTTGATAATCGTTAGGAATGGCCAGTAATAGAGTGCTTAGAGTTTTGAGTTCGATGCCCTTGTCCTTCTTTTCCTTCTCACACTTAAGTTTGTCTGCCTCAGTTGCAGAGCTGCTTGCTTGACCAGGACCAGTTTTGTTTCCTTCAAGGACAACTTCCCACGTAGAATAATCTGTAATAAGCATGTATTGCTTAATACGATTCTTCCACATCCCAAAGTTATTGGGAGTGAGAATGGGGATTTTGTTGGCCTGAGTGCTTTCATTGTTATCCGACATGATTAACAATGTGTGTGTTTTAAAGATTAAAACTTTTTGTTGTTCTTAACAAATAGTAGATCTAGAACCAATAAGCTCTGATACCACTTGTCAGGATCGATTAACTATAGAGAAGTTAATAAACACCTTTAGATCTAATTGAATATAGAAGTTGCAGCGGATCAACACTATATCAATGTAATTAAGAACAATGAACTGTAAATAATATACGAAAGTATTAAGAACACAGTTTCACAAAAAGCTTCAATGTATATTATTGAGTTAACAATACACACGTACGTTTACAATTCGTAAGGAACTATTTATAATAGTCCTTGAAGCTAAACTATTTACCCTAGTTATTCTAGGACTTGATTTACATCGAATAATAAAAATATACATTGATTTACATTCTATAACTATCTATACGAAGATCTCGGACTTGATATTCTTCAAAAACGCGTATCAGTAGTAAAACCAATCATCAGTAGTAAATATGCAACGTCAGTAGTAAGTCTGATGATCAGTAGTAAGTCCAGAACCATCGTCAGTAGTAACTACTATTGATCAGTAGTATCTTCAATAAGCCTTGATCAGTAGTAACTTTAGTTATAATATACACCAGTATCAACTTCTTCAGTAGTAACATGTTCTGCCCCATCAGTACTAAGTATGATCAGTACTAACTGCAGCATCAGTATCAAATTGATCTGTGTTTTACTCCAACAAAAACTCAAGGCACATGTAGTGTTTTCCCCCTGCTTTTTACATAAATAATGGTACATTGGATACAAAAATCTAATTGGGAGATTGAGATAATTAGTTTCTCGTTTTTCATGCTCAAGATTGGCAGCCAAAAACCTTTTATACATCTTATTAGAATAGTTATTTAGTTTGTGTGTTTGTTTTTGTATTATAGTTTTATGGTACTGGCCGGTCGAACATGAAAACGGGAAGGTAGCTTGTCGGTATGAGCCGATTAGATCGATGGTTATAACTCGATTGGAATCGGCTGATTGGACATAAAAATTCGGTTAAACCGACCGGTCGAATCACAAAAAACTGACTTTTAAAAAGAATAGATAAATAAAATAAAATGACAGCCCTAAGGGCTGTCAATAAGAGGCTAATATCAATGTAAACCAACCCCCTGCATTTTGGGAATTATCTGTTTATCAATGAACGTACAACCCTTTTATGCTTCTTAGAGACAGCCCTTAGGGCTGTCATTAGCAAAACCCATAAAATAAACATGTGGATTTTTATACAGGTTTTGAAACTTAAAAATGATAAACTTAGTTGAAATTTTGGAAGAATTTAGATTTTTATGGTATTTATTTTTGCAATTTTCTAGTTTTTTTCACATTTGTACATCATATATATAATTACACCATCATAAATACTCAACACTAATATCATCCGGTCAATCGATTAATGCAAAAACATTTCTGGTTTAATGCAAAAACTATTTTTTGAAACATTGCTTATTTAATGCAAAAACTATTTTTCAAAACATTGCCGGGTGGTTTAGAACTTTTATTTATGCCTATGAAACCAGTGTTCCTTTAAAAAGTTTAAAGGTTTTACTCGTGAGTTTAATACTTCCCCATTTCAAATAAATGATATATATATTTTGTATTTTAGGATGTTTCAAAATAAATAATATATTTTAAAAATTTATCTTATTTGATAAAAAAAATAATGAATTTCACACCCTTCCAAGTTCCAACTATCTCAATTAATTTTACATTTATTTTTAAATTAATTAAAATATATGAGAGACATCCCCAAACCTATTTAAATTAATCTAATCTAACTTTTAATATAATCTTTTATTTCAAAAAGCATGAAACATCACATATTTTGAAATGGAGTAAGTAGTTTATTTTAATATATTTATCCAATCAGACAAATAATTTTGATACAATTTGATTCCTTGATGCAACAAATTACGTAAAAAACAAAGGTGAAGAGAAATTCGTCTAACAACGTATTAATATTCTCACAAGTTAAATAATCATTCAGCTTTGTAGTTTCCTTCCATGTAGTTTTCAATAAAAAATTAATCAACTAAAAACATTGCCCTTTTCATCATCATCAATCATCATTATCTATGTCTTGAGTTGAAATAAAATTGTACAATATCAATGTTATTGTTTGTATTCATAGAATAAACATGATTTCTCAAGTGGACTTTTCGGTCACTCCAAAGTTTATTTATGAATATTAATTATATCATACGTTAATACCAAAATTAAAAATTTGCTGTGGCTGTCAATGTATAGAGATTAATAGGCCTGTAAACGAACCGAACAAAAACGAACGGGCCTTGTTCGTGTTCGTTTGTTAAGAAAAAAATGTGTTCACGAACGATCCACGAACACTTATCGAACTGAATTTTGTGTTCGTGTTCGTTTGTTAAGAAAATTTAGTGTTCACGAACGGTTCGTGAACGAGGGTAACAAACATAAACGAACACAAACGAACATAAACAAACATAAACGTACACAAAACAAACACAAATGAACACAAACGTACACAAACAAACACAAACATAAACAAACGAACATAAACGAACACAAACATACATAAACAAACATAAACAAGCACAAACGAACATAGATAAACACAAACGAACGTAAACAAACGAACACGAAGGGATGTTCACGAACGTAAACGAACGAACGGGCCTTTGTTCGTGTTCGTTTGTTTAACTAAACGAACACAAAATCTTGTTTGTGTTCGTTTGTTTAGCTTAACGAACGAACATAAACGAACTCCCGCGAACGGTTCGTTGAACGTTCGGTTCGTTTACAGGCCTAGAGATTAAAGATCCACAACGTTTACTTTGAAAAGACTTGCACATACGTGATTATAGTATCGCCAATTACACAAAATTGATGTGGTTTTTGTCTGTTAACAAACGCGTAGAAGAGCGATCACATGAAGATTAATAGCAAGTAACAATAAGACAGTTGCCAATTAGATGGAACTAATGTTTTTTGCTAACTTAGCGTTAATAGCAAAAACAGTTGCTAAGAACTAGCTGGAGATGAGGACACGTGGGAATTAGATTAAAAGCAAGTGATTACATGAAGACGATTATCATATGTTACAAATATCATTTTATCGAATAATAAGATAAGGTATTGATGCAGTCATCTCAAATGAAGTATATATATACCAAGTCATAAGTTAAGTCACCATGACCTTACTTTAGCAAGGCGGGCCCTTATTACTTCTAATTCTTCCTCATCATCAACACCCTCCTCCTCCTACAATATCACATCAACACTTCATTTTAAAGCTCACAAACAAACTTCTTTTTTTTTTAAGAATTGCTTTTTGTATAAAATAACAACGTACTTTTACATTTGTGCATGTTTAGTCTTCATACAAGTTTTTGTATTCCAATTGGATCATTAAGAACTTTTTAAATCAAAAATATTTATTTAACAGTTATCATTATATATAGATCTAAATACTCAGTTTTTAAACAATAATCTTTTGTAAGAAACATCTTTTAATAATCCAATTGAGATACAAAACTATCTTTCAATTACCTAATAGGACAAAACAATGAATGATCAAGAATAAATGAAAAAAAATCTAGGCAAAAAAAAGAGACCTTACGGGATTTATCCAAACTTTTCGAGTATAATGATTTAAAAACTTTTTGCATTAAAAACACAATCTTCGGGACTTTCAATTAGGGTGGCAATTCATGTTGTGTTCGGGTTAGCATGTTCGGCGGGTTCATATAACCCGACCCATTTAATTAATTGTGTCAAAAAGTTCAACCCTAACCCGACTCATTTGATTATGTTAGAACGGAAAGGAACGTGTCGGGAAAAGTACCTCTGCATCTTGAGTAGCTTGAGCAGGCTGCTTTAACCGTTCTTTCCTGACAGTTTCTGGCAACTGTGCAGCAGTCTCACCAGCAATTGCAGTTAAGACCTTATCAACTTCTTCATCAATCTCATCTTCTATGTCATCTGAATCTAATGCAGAGTCAACTGCATCATTCACAATCTCTTCAATAACACCTGCCTGCAAATATAAAAACAATTCAATATTATATTTCACAAGTAATACAAAATTAATGTTCATTAACAAAACTTAAGCACACATTAACAGGGCTAGAGAATTTGAAGTACCTTTGTCATTTCTTTGTTGAACTCTTGCATTGTGACAGCCATTTCAGGAGCCTTCGTTAGGTTATTAACAATCTTCATAACTTCAGCACTTTTTGACAGGTGTCCCACCGTACGAGCAATAGCTGCATAATAATTAGCGGGGCATATTAAAAGGAATAATCATACTTATAAACAAGACGAGTGAAACTATATAAACATAATTATTATTCTAAACCAAAAAATACTATTTGATTCAAACTGCTCACTTACTCCACCATAAAAACTGCCTAATTTGTCTACTTCCCTTAAATTCAAATCAGACTGCTCACTTACTCCACCATGGCCATTAAATACAATATCTTTTTTTTTTTTTTTGTGATCTTTGGAATACAGACATAAACATAAAAAAGATGCAAAAGATAGCACATGAAACGTACCAACACTTTCGCCTAGATGCATTGATATTGAATTCAATTGAGCTTTATTTTCATATAGGCGATTCACAGTTCTTCTGGATCTCACAATTTCTTTAGCAAGTGATTGTGGTCAATTTTACATGAAAAATACAGAATTAGGAGACATATTTCAAACTTAAATAGTGTATTTTGAAGAAAAAAAACTTAACCTCGAACTAAAAAAACATACACGGATAATAAATCATGCAAATTTCTAGAATAGCATCATGTTTAAGATGATAAGTGCCATTGGTAATTCCCACACACACACTTAGGTTCTTAATTTCTACAGTGAACCAAAAAACATAATGGTGGATTAACTAAAGGAGCTGAAACCTATATATGTGACCTAAATGGAATCTATTATTGCTACTGAGATAGCAACCAACGAATTTTTATAAATCATTTGTGCAATTTGGAGCGCAATAGCATCGATTTCCTAGTTACAATTCTTTAGAGCTTAATTATAAGTGAAATTATATTGTTTGCCAATAAAAACACAATCAATCAAACTCTAAGTTAATACTAACCTTAGCAGAACCCGTATCATTTCGTTTGGCAGCCTCTCGGATTGCTTTCTAAACACTTTTTTCTTCCCTCTGTATATCTAACAAAAAAGCCCCAAAATCAAATACTCATAAACTCAATAATTGCTCAGATCAGACATAAGTAGAGTAATTTACCACGAATCTGGCGCTCGATGTTGCGACACTCTTGACGGAGGCGACGTTGCCAATCACGTAATAGCTGTTGCGGATTAGGTTTTGATTTTATTATGTTCATCACTTTCTCCATCTTCTCTGATAACTATAATTCTCTGGAGATTTTAGAGAAAAGAGGGATCTAATATGTAAATTTGATGAGGATGAAGATGAATGTGTGAGATTTCAGACTCAAAGATCTACCTAATAACTTGATTGTCTGCAGATAGTTGATCAATTTTGATTTAGGGAACAACAAAAGTGTGAATTAGATTCTTCAACGCGCTTTTATTTTATTCCTGGTGTAGTGGCTAAGGTTAAATATCACTAACCATTTATTAAAGAGTTTGGTAATGACTCTGATCTGCATAAAATGATTATACATTTATTGATAGAGTGGTGTTCCTAAAATTTAGGGGGCGGTTTTTATATTAATTTTGTCTTGTTATTGACATCCCTAAGCGCTGTCATTATCATTTTCCTTTATTAAAAAGTTATACTTCCTTCAATTCAAAATAAGTGTAACATTTTCTTTTTTAGGGTGATTCAAAATAAGTAATACACTTTGAAATTTATCTTATTTGGAAAAAAATAATAGGACCCACACTCACTACATATCTACTTTAACAAAGTGAAATGACCTATTTACCCTTACTTTTTACTTTTAAACATCATTAACCTCACTTTATTCAAAAAGTGTGGGACTCATTCCCACTAACTATCCAATTAATCTAATTTAACTATCATTATAATCTTTTGTCTCAAAAACCGTGAAACTCAAAGTGAATCACTTTATTTTGAATCGGAGGAAGTATTTTTTTCTTTTTTTTTCTTTTTTTTTCTTTTTTAAAGTTATAGTATTGTTATCTATAAAACATATTTTTAACTTTTTTAACACAAAAACTTGTAATAAGATACTAAAACATATATTATAAACTTATATATTAACTAATAATCAACCCATATATTTTAGAAATTACTCATTTTTTATGCATAGCTAATTTTTCAAAGACATTGACATCGTTAACAAAACCTGAAAATTGTTAGCTATTTATCCTAAGCGATGAGTTTCATAAGTTGCTGTGAGTCAAGTATGAAAAGAAAAGCTAGCTACCCAAAGTGAATATAAAAAAAATAACATGCGTTGTTACTTCATGCGATTACTCTCTAAAACAATATGAAGATTGTGTCTCATTTATATTCTTATGATTTTGCTATGGTTCTTAAATTAAATCTCGATGTCTTGTACACTTCAAAGTTCAGAGGACCATGGGCCTTACATACCAAATTTGAATACCTTTGCTTCAAAGCCCACAAAATGGCCCATTATATTTTAGCTTTTAAACCCAATAATAATCGCTCCGTTAGCTTAAGCTAGACTTCCACAAACCCAATGAAAGGATTAGGTCACTTAATTTCTTATCAGTTATCACGATTATTTAATGGTAATTACTTATACATGAAATATGGTTGGGGCTATCATGAGCAATTTCCGTAATGTGTGACACATAAAATTATGTAATTAACTCGTCATAAAATATATAAAAATAAGTATCTAGAATTCAGTTGCAAACAATATTTATTGACAAGAAATGAACAGTTATTTACAATGACAATCGTATATACATAAAAAATCATGACCATATGGATAAAAAATAAAAAATCATGGATAAAAACTCAAATACTACAGGAACAATTTATGTAACTTGCTGTATAAAATAATATCATTAAGGCATACTCTAGTTGCAATGAATTAATGCTTTCATTATATTTCTCAATTTCACAATTATATCCGTTATAGAATCTGTTCATCACTTCGCTTTCTTAGAGTAAACAAATAATACGAGTAACATTTTTAGGTTTTGTTCACGTGTATTGTATAATAATTCGTTAGAAGCATATATATTGCATTATACATGGCTTGAAAATCTTGATTTTGTCGGCAGGAAAGATCAATCGGTAACATCATTCGCAATCGGACAGTGTTTTTTTTAAAGGGTAGGCTCAATTAGAAAAATAATATATTTTCTATCACTTATTTAGTCTATAAAAGAGGCTTATGAAAAAACTTATTAAAGTAGTTAGGCAATCATATTCATGGATTTAATTTTTAAATGATATCGTGAATCCGTACATCAAGTATAGTAGAATGACAAATATATGGGTTTGAGTCGAATCAACAATGATCAAAATTGATTTTGGTTTAACATTTCAAGTTAGAATTTCAAAAAATAAATGACGTGTTAAATAAATTGGGTCGAATCAGTATTGTTATGTCCACACTGGTTATCTCCATGCGGCGAAAAAAATGCCGCCACCACACTTCTCAAAAAGGTGGATCATGATGTGGTTGAGAAATTTACAAAACTAGAAATTTCGACTAGCTGTAATACCTTTGAGAGATCAAAAAGGTGGGGCTAAGGGGGAAGCGCCTCTTATGGGATCCTAGGGGCAGCTCCCCGATATAAAAATGAATTTATCATAAGTGACTATTACATAAACACCGATTAGTCTCCATTTTCACAAGACAAAAACTAATTGCATCTCGCTAGTCTACACCTTTATTATTATTTTTCAATTAGTTTAAACTTTTGAATTGGCTGGCAGCCGCTATACACACCACACATCACACACTTTTGTTTTTTTTTATTTAGTTTTGATTTTGGGTGAACTTTGGGTGTGAACTTTAGGTTTTTTTATTTATCGATATTTTTAATAATTTAAAAACGATATGTGCTTTTCAAAATGATATGTTCCTTTGTGCTAGGCTTTTTGTTTTGCTAAGTTCATCACTATTTTCAAATTAGGTAATCTGTAATTAGATACTCATGTCATGTCTATATAGCTCTTACCAAAGTGAGGCATATATTGAAATAGACTAAAATATTGAACATCAATGTTTCAATTTAAATCGAAGTTATTTCTATCACTAATTAGCCTTAAATATAAAAGAAAGACACACACGTATATAATATACTAGGATAAAACCCGCGCTATGCGGCGGCTGCGAACTATATATTCCAGACGATTAAATGTCGATAGGTTGTATATTTTTATAACGAATACATTACATAAAGATTTTATTTTCGTAAGTCATTTCCATTATATCACTAAGTTTTTGTAATTGCATAAATAAGTTGGTCTCAAAACAGATTACTAAGAAAATAAAAATTATCTCATATCACAAAACAGATTACTAAGAAAATTGACTCAACTGTAGCCTGCTCCAATGCATCTTTAATTGCAATAACAAAACCATTTTTTAGTAATAATCGGGTTGGTCCATCTCGTAAACTTTTATATCCATTTCTTAGTTTTATGATGTGTTAATTGTGGTTGCAAGAACTATATCATTACAATAATAATGTAATCTTTTCTTAATAAAGCAGTTCTGAATGTGTTATGCCTTTGAACACACTTTAGTTGAATTTTGACCGGTTTGACCCATAACATTTTTGGTTGAATATTTTATGACATACCTTTTGGATAGAAAATATGGTTGAATATTTACCATATGGAATTAAAATTCCCTTGGTGATGGCAAAAATAGCATAAATAATCGCTGGGATCCATTCAAATAAAGTCGGCAACACACAAATCGAAAACTCCAACTGCAATCAGAAAGGTTTGATTATGTATGAGTTTTTTTCTATTATATTAACAACAAACCATGAAAGCCGATACACTTTATCTGCTTCAGCCTTCATTTGCTAAAATTTACCCAATTTAGGATTCTTGAAATATAGGCATAAAATCAAGAAACCTGCACTGCGAAGTTTTTTTAAGGCATTTTGATAAAGAGAACGAGGAAGAGAAAGTAAAGAATAGGTTTCTGTCCTTTTCCACTTTAGAGAACAAGGAGTTTCCTATTTCTGGAAAGGGAAATAATTGAGAATCGTTAAAGTTGGTTTTGTAACCTTAGCTATAAAATTTATATTTATGAACACGTTTCCTCAAAATTCAGCTTTTAAGAGGTAGTTGTGTATATAGTTAGTTGTAGACTTGTAGTTAATAGGAAAAGATGACAAAATATGCAATTAAAAATGAAAAATATTAGAAAAACAATAGGATGCAAACTAAACCTTTTGCTCGAAAGGTCAACCTTGTAAGTTGACATTATTCAAATAATGCCACTTCATGTTTCTGTGTCTTCCATACCTCAACAAATCAGAAAGATATAATGTATTATATAATCAAGATTAACCAACATTTAATCATCTTTAGATACTTATTAAGGGGATGTTTGAACTTTGGACATTATATTTTGAATTAATTATATAAGAAGATGGCAGTTGATTAAGACATTGTGTTAACGTCTCAAGGTGATATGAATAAAAAAAACAAAATATTACATTAAAAACTCCAAAAAGGTGAAAAATTACATCCATTTTCTTATGACCAAAAATGTGACTCACAATAGGAGAGATCTCCGACAAAACGTATCAACATGTATAAAACAAGATGCAACGGTAGGAAATAATGAAAAGAAACCTAATCACTCGATATAATAAGATCATAAAAATACATACAATTACATAGTATATGTGTCATCACCCCGGTCCCTAGAGGTGGCAAGATGGTAGGTTGGGTACCTGTTGAAGTCAAACTTGAGGTCAAAACAAAAGGTGTTGCTGTTGCCAATTTATGAGTTCCTTCGGTTGTTGGTCATACACTATTGACCCTAACATGAAAAAAGTAATATTTTATAAAATCATCAAAACTCTAATTTTAAATATGAGGATTTAGACTATATTGAGAAAATAATATATTACCTTTGCAAGCCAGACAAGGAAAAAGTTTTTTTATGCAATAAGAAAAAAAAAAAAAAGCATAAAATAAGTAAGTACGGATGATGATTTACCTCTAAAATGAAGATGGTGTAGGATTAAGGTAGAAAAGCAACGAAGGAGATGCGACATATTAGTAACCTGAAATTTTTTAACACGAAAATATATTTCTCAAAAGTCAAAACCAAAGTAAACAGAATTTGTGTCAAATTCATTTAATTTTAAAATTAAAATGGACACCTTAATATATAGCATATATTAGGCACCATTACCAGTACCAATCTCCATATTAAGCCCGCTATCCATTTTCGAGTCTCTGGCAATAAAATGTACATTTTTTCAAGTTTGATATATATAATAACTAGCCTATAACCCGTGATAAATCACGGGTGGTTTATAGAAACTTTCAAACAAAAGTTCATATACATTGTAATTTCATAGACTGTCCGTGTAATAAAAGAAGTTAAGGGACCAATTTCATAATTTCATTCAAACAATTTGGGTGATTATGTAATCTACTAAAAAAATAATATAAGGAAACGAAAAGGTAAATCATCCGGTGGATTAAACAACTGCTTTCAAAGTCTCGTCGCTTCGGTAAATCATTTGAGCCCTCATAAAGCTTAACTATGATCCGAATGGCCTATGAATGAAACGGGATTCCAGAAGAAGAAAAAATATATGGAATTTAGAAACTCTATAAAAATAATAAAATGAAAAACTAAATTTGATCTTATCGTTATGCCTATGGGTCATGTTCGTGTTCTTTTGCTCATACGATCAAATCCCACATCTAGGTAATCCCTTGAGATGATTTTTTAAAGTTCTTGGATGCTTCAAAGCAGTTGCAAATGGGCCAGCGAAACAACAAACGCGTCAAGAAAACAACAAAAAGTTCAACTGATAACCTTTTGGTATAAATCATACGTTTTACATCTTTACACATTGTCAAATATTATTTCAATAACAGTCTATTTTGTAGAATAAAATGATATGATTTTAGTAATTATAAAATACACTTTGGACGACTTTAAACCCGATTCATAGGTCGATTTGTACCTGAATATGATCACTTTTGAAGTAATTGTCTTAGAACATAATACAAGAAGAACAACTTCTCCTTCCGGCATCCTCCGTATCCTTACAGTTACAACCCTGTAAATAACAAAGACAAAAGAATTAAAAAAAAATCTTCCTTTTGAAATTAACAGCTCATAATGTGAAATAAAGAAGAACATTTTGAAATCACGTCCTCTTGAGTTAAAGTTGATGGACGTTTTGTGGTTGGGTCAGCAATAAGACACAAGGTTTGTTGAGTAATAGTCTCATATACAATGCCGGCAAGATTAATTAGGATTCAACATTGTATAATTTATTTTAAATCTCTCCTTTAAAGTTTCTTGGTCGGCAAGATTAATTTATTCAATCGCATATCTTGTGCCATAAACAACTTTACAGACCACCCAAAAACTTACTATTTCCATAACAATTTAAATTTATGAATAAAAAAAGGTTCTACTATTTTATAAATATAAAGTTCAGTTTAGATGACTTTTGATCCACTTACCCCATTCTAAGCTAGTTTAGATGTCAATTTTCGGATAAGCACGGGACAATAATGGGCCCAAGCTCACACGGTTGTCAAATGCCAACACTTTCGTAGTAAAACAACTGTCAAAAGTTAATAACCCGAAAATTAGTATCGGATCATAATTAAAAAAAACAGAGGTAAAATATATAACTTCAAGAAATGGATATATTGCGACTGTTTCTAAAGTTTCTTTCTTTGATCACAATATGATGTTATCACCAGAAGGGGCAAATGGACTGCCGGTCAGATTTCGTAACAGATACAAACATGCTCGGGTCAAACTGATCAGGTTGACCCGGGTTGATCCGGACTTCCAATTAACAACTATAATCACCCATTCAACGAAAACATACCCACTGGCCAAAATCATTATGATGTAAACATTAGTCCTGAAATGATGTGATGCAAGCAATTTGACTTGCTTATATATATTTTGACTTGTTTCCTTCAAAAAGAGGCTAATTAATTCATTTAGTTAATGAGAAGCATTTTCCTCTTTGATTCAAATGAGATAAATCATCATTATGGTTTAGCAAAAAACTGGTTGCTTCTAAAAAACATACAGATTCTTAAATCTCCTGGTTTTCTAGTAAGTTATAAGTTATTTCACCAGTAAGTTATGGTTTCACCTGAACAAAACCAAGTCTGGCGGCTAATGATGAACCTAAAAATATCACATTTACATCTAGTCATAGTCATTCGGTACCACCAATTTCTAAAGAGCTTAGGAAAGAAACTTGTGTTTACCTTTTGTATGGAAATATTTAGGTATGTTTTAAAAAATCCAGCCACCAAAGCCCTAGGCGATGCTTTTACCCATTCAGGCATGTTTAACACAACTGGAGGTTTTAATGGAAGGACAATGTAGATATACAAAATCAACAATCTGCATAAATAAGTAAACCCTTGTAAGCCCTAAACAATTCTGCACTTACAGTCAAGAATTGCTTCTGTATCTAATTGATTTTGCATATTTCAGTATAATGTTCAAAGATGCCAAAATTCTTCAATCAAACAGCAAAACTCAATTCCTGTTCTGGTAGAAATACCAAAGGTGTGTTACCAATCAACTGCTCGTACAAATCGATTGAGTTTATACTAAAAAGATTAAGGAAAAACATAACTGGAATTCTATAACACATACCTCGATATTTGAAGAAGAGAAAAACCAATTTTAAATTAATCGATTTGAATAGCATTCTTCATGGAAATATGCAAAGATCGCAACTGATTGAGGCCATTGAAGAAGAATTGAGTTTTAGATGGAGAGCAAGTAAGTATTGCAGGAATCTCGCCTTGAATAAGGTTTAATTGGTGTTGCAAAAACTGAAAGTTAAACCACACGATTCATTTATGCAGATTTTTCGGAACAGAGAAGCTGTAATTAAAAACCGCCAGATACACGTGTCGTCCAATAGATCCAGAATTGCAGCAGAAAAATCATACATGTCAGCATCTAACATGGCATTTATAAGAAAAATTGAATTCAAAATCTTTTCTTTTAATAGGAATATAGAAAACATAACTTCTAAACCTACCTTTTGAAAGTTTCTCAATTTGTAACTGCTAACATATCATTAACAAAAACAAATGTGCAAATAACATATCATTAACAAATAACATGATCGAATAAAGTGTGCAACAACTTCCTTTAAAACAAAAACAAGATGATGACAGATGGATTAAGTTTATCCATATTCATCTCCAACAAATTGGTATCTGCCACCTATTGCATAACTTGAGCTTAATTTTGATATGTATGATCATCAGCACCTACAAATAAGTTTAAAAAGAATAGTGCAACATTAGTATCAAATGATAGAATATTCATTTTTTCATACTTTTGAACAGATCGGATACCTGAAAAAACAAATCGACAACCATTAGTATTAACTTACCCTCGAATGGAAGAATCATTGAACTCGAAATCAATGACATATTGCATCGCATTCTTAAATCCTCAAAAAGAAAGAAAGCAAAAACTAAAAGAAACCTAAAGCATATAAAATTAGTTGTTTGACAAAATCGTTCACGAAAGAGAATGGTAAAGAAAAGGTTATCCGTATCTTCAATTCAATGGGCGGGATGAGTGGCCTGAATAAAGGAATTCTTTGAATTCAGATTCGTATCAGTTACTCAAATCGAGGTGCGGGATGCGGAGGTTACCCAAATTCGTAGGGGGAATTGAAGAAGAAATCCGCTAAGTTGAAGATCATTCCTTGATTTTGGTCGAAGATCATTGAAGGCCTCTGTAACGTTTAAACGCAAAGAACGCGACTGCACATTGAATGGGGGCCGAGGAATTAAGCTATCTAGATCCATTCGGTTTTAGCTACATGAAAAAAAGCGTGGACTTTAATTTTAATTAAACGGCAGGTAAGGACGAAAATAAAACAATAAATAGAACCATTTTTATTTTGAAATTTAAGACCTGCTAAAAATATAAAAGGAAAATTAAGACCTGCTATAATTAACTTTATTTCAGCAATCTAAGGAACTAAAATTAGGGAGAAAGATTGCATTGCATTAAATAAATAAACGGTTTTATTCGACTCATATGTTGACGGCGACTTAAGTAGGTAGTTACCCGAAAGTGTAACCAAACCTCTTACTTTGCCTAGTGGTAAGAGGTTTACCTATGGATCCTATAGACCCGGGTTCGAACCTCGTTGGAAGCTGGTTTTTAATTAATTAGGCAAAGGGGAGGTTGCTAATTAAGGAAGGTTTGAATTCAGACCTTCCTTTTTTAGAAAAGTGCAATCTGCATTATAAAGTAGTAAGATAAGATACCATATAGATGTCTCAAATGAGACGATCTCCCAAATTCATGATTAATAAAATCGCTCACGTATATAGCTAGGTAAAAGTATTATTGATTTATATATCCATAGTGCAACCTATAACTAGACGCTTATGTATGGATTTGATGCTATAATTGGGTAACTTCTTTGAAAAGAACTTACAAAATTTTGTTGATTGTAACCAACCATCAAACAAGAACCCTAATTTGGGGGTTTCATCACTTCACTCAATTTGCACTCATGAAGAATTTTGCATCCTCCATTTAATGTTTGTTGACTAATTAAGTTTGACCATACTTGGCACACATATTTGTCAATTTTCGAGCAACGTCCGGTGTCCCCTTGACACAACGGATGTGTCAACCATATACGAAAATTATGGCAACAACATAAATGTGCTATATTTTCTAAAACAAAGACCAAAAGGAAATTAAGTAAATAGTTTACAAGATAAATTGAAGTTTTTAAGTAAATAGAAAGAAAATAAAAGGACAATTATTTATATTTAAACAGAAAATCGTATTTAATATATTTTTTAAAATGATATAAATTAAAATTTATTAATGTTATTTAAGATATATTTAGAAAATTACTGTTTCACTTAGCACATCATAAAATTCCTTATAATATACTGTGTATTTTATATGTAAAGTAAAGTAACTCATAAACGCCATTTAGATTTTGTGTCAAGTAGTTAATCACATGATTTTCTAATAAATAATACACATTAATGTCGATGTGATACATGCCACCTTATATTTTATATTTAGGGAGCTGATTCGTACAGAATAATATTTATCCATACCGAGTAATTTCATTTCAAATGACAATTATGTCCTTCATTTTCTTTTATCAAATTTTATATTTCATCCTTCTCTTTAAGGGCATGATTGTCATGATATAAAATTACTCTGATTCAAAATTAATATATACAAATTACCTTACTATATTTATGTTAAATTCCTCCTATAATACAAATGAGATACAAAAGTACTGTTCACATATAACTTTTTTGGAAACGGCAAATGAAATAACAGAAGCCTACTCGCAATTTTTCAGCGAGCACCCCGAGTTCGAGCTCCGCATAAGCGGGCAAACCCAGCCCCCAAAGGGATTTCCAAGGAAAATTTCCCATATGTGCCCGTGTGAGGTATGAGTTAAATTACACTAATGCAACGCTCCCAAAGGGATTCGAACTCACGACCTGCAGCCCACATGGGTATAAACCCAGTGCCTCAGACCAGCTACGCCGACCATCATTGGCTGTTCACATATAACTATAAAATATATAATAAAAGTAACAAAAGGTTGATCTGCTTCAGTGGCAAAGGCCAAGTAAGTAGTTCTCTCACTCATACATCACCCGAGTTCGATCCTTTAATATTGTATTCTTTTTTTTCAGCATGAATTAGAATTATTCCAGCCTTTTTTTCCCATATTCCAACATATGACTCATTTTCTCTCTTTTTAATTTTTATCTTCAATCCATCAATTTATATTTCCAAAACTAATATTCTATATCATAATTCTATTGCCAAAGTTTTAGTATCCACGTTTGTATTTTTTTTAAAATATTATTTATGTTTTTAATTTTTAATATTCTACATTTTATAACTTTTTTATTCATTACTTATGATGTCAGGACTAAGGCACGTGAATAATTTATTTTTGTAGTATCAACTTAATATGTTGGTTTTCAAAATATAATTTATAAACAGAATATTATCGTAACTTTTGGGAGAAAGATTATGAGAGAAAAAATGTTCCAAATTTCCTTACTCTTCTTTTCCTTTCTTTTATAAAAAAAACTCTAGAACACAATACATTTTTTATTTCTTCAGTTTCTTTTCTCTTCTCTTGAAATTAAAACTCGGGAACACAGTGTTAGTCTTTTAACAAAAAAATGAGTTGTAAAAAGTTAATATTTTTAGATTCTTGAACAACTTTTATATTATAAACGAAAAATAAAAATCCGTAGCGGAGCACGGACACTATTACACTTGTTTGTAACAATCTTTGGAGTCAATATAATTGGATCAAATATATTAATTGAATTTCACCCATTATACCATGTTGACATAAATATATGTGAAATAAAGTTACGACTGTAAATTACTTCAGAATAGAAAAAGGATAGAAATCTACTACTTCTTTTAATTATCTATCACTTTTAATTATTGCGTTCAAGGAGGTCCATTAATTTATAAAGTCTCGAGTAACAAATCTCAATCATTGATCAATAAGATCTAAGGGTTAAGATTAATCACATATTTAATACATTGAGGGGTATTTTCGTCATGTTTAAAAATAAAAATAATTTTTTATTTTAAAATTTTTTATTTTTTATTTATTTTTAAAAATTATTATTTTTCATTAATAACACATAATGTGATTGCATACTGAACCACATGTGATTGTGTACTGAATCATATGTGCTTGAACTAAAACATCAAATGTGATTAAATATACAATCACATGTGATTTTACATAAAATCACATTTGATTAAAACTACATGTAATTATCAAATAAAATATTGTTTTTTAATGAAAATAATAATAAAAATAAGAAAAATAATAATAAAAAAGTTTTAAAATAAAATATAAAAAATAAAATAAATCAAAAAAATTTTAAGTGAAAAATGACCAAAATACCCCTTCATGTATAAAATATGTGATTAATCTTGACAATTAGATCTTATTGATCAATGGTTGAGATTTGTTCCTCGGGACTTCGTAAAAATAATGGACCTCCTTGCACGTTTCTCTATAAGTATTATATGATATTTAATATCGTAAAACATATTACTATACTTTTTTTTGTACCATTTCTAATATTCAAACTTTTTTAATAAATAATATAATGAGGAAATTAAAACAACCAAAAAACTGAAAAGAACGTTAATCAATATCTTTCCCCACGTATCGTGAATAGTACGAAATAGTTTTTTGTTTTATCGCTTACATTTATTTCCTTTTTTATATCAATACCAACCCAATCCTGGTCTGATCTAGCATATAGTATGGAATAATTCATTAATCCTTAAATATTTTTGAACAATGTTTTTATTTTTACCTTTTAAGTATAGACAACCGCTAAGTTAAAAAATGCAACCGATGCCTTTTGTGTTGCAAAAAAGTTATAATATATATTCTATTTTGTTGAAAAAATAATTTAAGCAAGTTATTATCAAAGCTTAAGATTATTTGGTATGAGCACCCAACCATTGTGTGGTAGCTGACATGGAAGCCTTTCCACGGCGTGGAAGCAACTTTAACACCATTTTCGTGAGAAAAACTTGATCACGGCCCCGGTTGAGCACGGGGTGTGGTGCTGATTTTTTGGTCGTCTTGATAGGCCCTTTTCACTTGTGGTTAGGTATGTTAATGTGCTGTGTATTCCCTGCAAAGTAATATGACATGGTTATTTAGATGATTTCGGATGTTACAAAAGTTTTGGTGTGATGGTACCCATCCCATACATACCAGTCTAGCTAAAAATATACTTCATCCGATTCAAAATAAGTGATACATTCTTGATTTCACGGTTTTTGAGGCAAAAGTTTATAATATGGGTTAAATTAGGTTAATTGGATGGTTAGTGGGGAATGGGTCCATAAATTTTTAAATAAAGTAAGCTTAATGATATTTAAAAGTAAAAATAAGGGTAAATGAGTCATTTCACTTTAATAAAGTAGGTAGTTAGTGGGTGTGGGGTCCACTCCTTTTTACCAAATAAGGTAAAATTTCAAAGTGTATCACTTATTTTGATAAACCCAAATATAGAAAATGTATCATTTAACTTGAATCGGAGGAAGTATACAACCCCTCATTTTTTTTATAAATAAGCCGGTTAACCCAATCAATATTGCATGCATCGGTCCTACATAATTTCCTTATTTATACCCTAACTTACCTGTGTTGTTTATGCATATACTAGTTTATAACCCGTGATAAATCACGAGCGACTTATTGAAATTGTCTTAATATTTTCATAATTTTTATAACTTTCTACTTCCTCCGATTCAAAATTAGTGATACATTTTCCTTTTTTGGTGATTCAAAATAAGTGACACAATTTGAAAAATTACCTTATTTTGCAAAAAATTGTGGGGCCTTCACCCACTAACTATCTACATTAAAATAATGAAATGACCATTTTACCCATACATTTACTTTTAAACATCATTAAGCAATAATAATATACAATAAGCAATAATCATAAAGTTTATTACTTCCTCCGTTTCAAAATAAGTGAATCACCTTAAAGTTTACGTGTTTTGAGACAAAATAAGGTAATAAGATATTTGTGAAATTAAATGGGGTAATTAAAATGGATGGGCCCTACGCATTTTATTGTTTTGTTGCTTAGTCTAAATGGTGTAAAGTCAAATATAGGAAGATGACAAAAATGATGAGGCCCAACACCTTTAGTAATGTTTAAAGAGGGATAAGTAAGAGTAAATGAGTAATTTTAAATATAAAAACTTATCAAATAGGGTAAATTATTAAAGTGATTCACTTATTTTGAAACACCCCAAAAAGGAATGAGGTAGCAATGAGTTTAAGTTTTAAAATTATTAAAGTAATCTATTTAGCGTATCGCTTAAGTTTTAAAATGTAAGATTAACTTTGACTCCAACGTAGCAATGAGGTGGCATCTAATTGGGAATGAGGTGACATCTAATTGGCTCTGATTAATGACGTCATTATGACGTGGAAAGAGTGACGTGGCGTGATTTCAAAAATGCTTTCTTTTATTATATATAAAGATGTGCGGTGTGCCTCTCATTTCGCCCCATCTATTGTACTTCCATTTAAGCACATAGTTCAACTCTCCATTACATGGCTCTCTTTCTCACTCTTGTTTTCATACTCACTTCTTCTTTAACCAATGCTCAAGGCAACCCACCCTCACCTGGATACAACCCTAGTTCCAGAGTTGACACAATAGCATTTGATCAAGCCTACCAAAACTTATGGGGCCCACAGAACCAGCGGTTCGACCAACGCTCAGTAACCATCTGGCTCGATAAATCTGCGGGTTAGTACTATAGCTAGCTAGCTAGCATTCATGCACCATATTTGTTAGACCCAACAATATTTATAATTTGTACACCATCCCTTTAATATATATGTAATTATGCACCACAAAATCATTGGTTTCACCATTTTGCTTACCAAATTAACTTCTTTTTTGTACACTTTGCTGGAAGGACAAAAACCATATTTTTTATGGTATACATGATGGTGTACAAAATTATCTTATGTCATTCATATATGAATTGAATTCATTATAAGTGCAACATTATTTTTTAAATTTTGAATTACAGGAAGTGGTTTTAAATCAAAAAAGTCATATAAATCCGGTTACTTTGGGGCAGCAATCAAACTACACCCTGGTTACACTGCTGGAGTCATCACATCATTTTACGTACGTATAATGTGACATTAACGTTTACTCCAAGTAATTGTATCTTTACATGCAATCTATGTTTCTTTTTTATGAGACTATAGATTGGTAAGAGTAAAATGGTTAAAGTCCGCTAATATAGTGGTGTATATAAACATAGACATGTATATATATATCAACTCGATCTTTCTACGTCTTGAGTTTTAATAGTTGTACGTTGTGCTTTGATGATTGTATAGCTTTCAAATAATGAGGATCACCCAGGAAACCATGATGAAGTCGATATTGAGTTCCTAGGGACAACGTTGGATAAACCTTATACATTACAGACGAATGTGTATATTAGAGGAAGCGGAGATGGGAATATCATAGGACGGGAACAAAAGTTTCACCTTTGGTTCGACCCTACCGAGGATTTTCACGATTATGCAATGCTTTGGGCACCCAATGATGTTAGGTACTATTTTGTTGTAACTAATAGTCTAGGGGGTAGTTTGTAACATTGTATATTAGTTTAGTTAGTCTTAGGATTAGTCTTAAGCTAATAATGGTATATAAACCAAAGTGTAAACTTTAATTCCCTAACTTTTGTCATTAATCAATTCTGAATTTCATGCAATTGTTCTCCTCCTTCTCTCTAACTTTCTCTCTCTAAAACCCTTACATTCTTCACAAGTTTTCATCCATAATCATCACCAAGAATCAAACAATGGATTGATTGTGTGTTCAAGTATTTACAATTGGTATCAGAGCACAAATTTATTCTGAATTCGATCCATATCCATTGCTTGCTGTCCAAATCAGAAGATCAAAAGGGTTTATCAAGTTTTTGAAGAAAAAGGGGTCAAAAATCAAAAAATGGATTTGAGGTATTAATTCTTGTTCTTATGGATTAAATAGCTTCATTTTGTTAAGATATTAAGCTTAGAATCGAATCCAATCCATTTTGATGAAGAAATTGTGATTTTTACAAAACACCATTAAAGCTTCAAAAACCTTCAAAATTCAAATTTTCCATTAGATCTAAGTTGATTATGGTAAAAATTGTAGTAATGGATTGAAGGAAATAGGTTTTGGGTTATTTTGCAAAAAGAATCAAAGAATTTGGTTAAGAAACGAGCGTTTTAGGATCAAATTAGTGGTATTTCATAGCTATTCGGAGCTGTTCTGCTCAAGAACGACGCAACTGTTCTCGGCCCGAGAACAGTAAAAAGTTCGGCCCGAACTTAACCAAAATCTTCGGCCCGAACTTAACCCAAACTTCGGCCCGAACTTAACCTAAATCTTCGGCCCGAACACTAGTCAATCTTCGACCCGAACTTCTGCACATGAGCGTAATAGACCACTCTCAAATTACTCCTATGATCTGCTATATCCAGCATGATCTTCCCCGGAGCAACCGTTAATATAAGAACTAAAAAGTGAGGGTCCCTAGGTCTAGGTGAGCAGAATCAAGTATCGTGGGATCTTGATTGGGGTGCGCTGAGGTAAAAACTGAGAGGGGTTATGAAGTATGGGGTGCAAATCAGCTTATCACATGGTAAAAACAAAACGAGGGTGTGGTTGAAAATGAAAAAGTGAGCTTGAGTGAGGAGTGTGTGTGAAAGGGTTAAAGAAAACGGAAAACCCTCCCTAAGCCGAACAAAAATCCGGGTAACCACATCTATATCAGACTGCATGAGTTGCTTTCTGATAAAGTCATCATGGACCCAGTGATGCAATGCACAACCCTCCTAGCCACTAAAGTACAAAAAGTACTTATTTCAAAAATCACGGAGATAACCACATCTGCTATCGACATCTCATTTGGAGATTGTTGATATTGAAAAAGAGGACCCACCTCCAGTCCTCGCCTTCGTTTGTCCACGTATAGAGTCTAGAACCGAATTAAATTTCACTAGGACACAGGCATTCTACCAAGCATATCTTAGTGATATTGCCGGAACATTCATAGTGATTCCAATAAAAAATATTGGTATTCCACGATGATTGAATGGAAATCCTACCAGTGCTAACATCAAAGCCAACACTGAACGTAGGTCACACAGTTTCTGTAACTGATGTGTTAACGGGCAATCTATGTGATCCTGGGTTACCCTGATACCTTCTTGTGCGAAGATCAGACGACTGTACTCCATTCTAATCAACAACAGTCACTATGTCTGATAAATGGATTCTATGACCGTACTCCAACATCACCAACAACTGTCAGAAAATCCAAAACAAATCGATATACCGCACTTCTACGACTGCAACAAACATCAGGAACCAAGGATCAACAGCAAATCGACAACGCCACAACTTCAAGAAAGGACTTCCGCTGCCAACCGCTCTATCTATGGGTCCACATTCCATTGATTTGCCTGAAGTCTTCTGAAATACTTTATATTGGTTGTAAAGCCAATTAAAAGTATGTCTGTCACCGATTATCAAAAGCTGATGCTGATTTCTCAAATAGAACTGCACAACGGTTTAACTCTCAGCTCCAGCTTTACAAACAAGGAAGACTTCAAAGATATGCAACCTAGACTATTGTTACAAAGGAGGAGATTGTTAGGTACTATTTTGTTGTAACTAATAGTCTAGGGGGTAGTTTGTAACATTGTATATTAGTTTAGTTAGTCTTAGGATTAGTCTTAAGGTAATTAAGGGAGTAATGGTATATAAACCAAAGTGTAAACCTTAATTCCCTAACTTTTGCCATTAATCAATTCTGAATTTCATGCAATTGTTCTCCTCCTTCTCTCTAATTTTCTCTCTCTAAAACCCTTATTTTCTTCACAAGTTTTCATCCATAATCATCATCAAGAATCAAGCAATGGATTAATTGTGTGTTCAAGTAATTACAAATGAGATAATGTTTGCTTTCTTCGATTTTTTTTCTTTCTTCAAATTTCCGTTATTCTATAAATTTTTATTTCGTGGGTCGTACCATTGTTAGTATAACAAGACCTATAAGATTAAAACAGTATATAACCAAAAGACGTAGGTACTTTCGAGAACGTATTTTAAAGAGCTTAAAATAATATTTTCAGTAAAAATATCCTCAAAAATGTTAAATACTTTAAATATAAAGATGTAATTTGGTACGCTATAAGTAAGGATTTATTTGGTTTTGTAATCAGACCGAACCGGTGCGGAACCGAAAAACTCAAAAACTAAGAATCGAGAACTGAACTAAAATAATGGTTGCGCTTCGGGCCGGTTATTTCGGGTTTAAAAATGGTTAGAATTGAAACTACATTATCAACATAAACACATCTTGAGTTAGACGAAAAATTGTCAAATTCAGGTTTAGAACCGAAAAATCGACCCCAAACCGGATCAGAACCGAAAAAGACACTAAAGAGAAACTGATAACTGACCAATAATCGAAAGATGAGTCCGACCGGTTCCAATTCGGTTTCGATTCAATTTTTTGTGCTAGTGTAAAATTAAGAATAATTTGTAACTTTGCTTTTTTTTTTTAATAGAAACCAAAAGTATTTTATCGTTAACTTTGAGGGCCAAAGTTGCTACCAAAGTCACCATATTAGAGTGCAATTATTACCAAAAGTCATTATATACAAAAGCTTTATCTCGAGTCTTTTAAAGCATGTATTATAATTATGTTATTTGTACATATCACTGCTTGTGATTAAAATTAATACCCGTACGATATTTTCTCATTAATTAGAAGAAAAAATAACCTGAATGAACTAGCTATTAAACTTTATATAAATAGTGTTTGTACCTATTTGTGTGTCACCCTTCCACGTGTTATACATTTACCCATAGAGTATTATTAATGATTGTGATTTTTGGACTCTAATGTACCAGACAAAAACAAAACTTAAATGTTAGTAATCTTTCTATATGACATGTAGATTTTTCGTGGATGATGTGCCAATTAGAAGGTACCCGAGAAAGAGTGATGCAACGTTTCCTTTAAGACCCATGTACGTATACGGGTCTATATGGGATGCATCTTCGTGGGCCACTGAAAACGGTAGGTACAAAGCAAATTACGGGTACCAACCTTTTGTTGGTAGGTATAGCAACTTCAAGCTTGATGGTTGTGCCACCGACTCACCGCAATCATGCCGCCCACCATCAGGTTCTCCGGCCACCACCGGAAGGTTGAGCCGCCAGCAAGTCGAGGCGATGCAATGGGTTCAAAGGAACAACAAAGTGTATGATTATTGTAGTGATCCAAAAAGAGACCACACCCAAACACCAGAGTGTTAAAGAAGTGTTTTCTTTAATGGGAATGTTGGTTTGATATGAGTCCATATCTTTTAATTTTATGTGTTTTGTGTTTTCTTGTTTGTTGTGTTGTTATTATCCTTATAAATGATCGAAAGAGAGAAGTAAATAAAAATGAATAATTAAGAGTACTTAAAGAGTGTTTGTATTTATTATTATTGTCTCTTTCCTTTTTGCAATTATATGACATATAAAGTATTAAGGTATGTTGTTAGGACTAGTTTTGAGCGTAAAGGATGTAATAAGCACCCTTGTGATGGCTTATTTTGTAAGCTTTCCTCACATTTGAATAGAATTACACTTTGAAAGCTCTCTTCCCTCCATCTCATTCTCTCTCAACACACACACACTAAAAACACACACTTGATTCTTCAAATCTTCACAAATCATCATGAATTAGCTTGATTTCGATTGCATTAGCTCTCTCATTTGGTATCAGAGCAAAAACCCTCTGAGAGTAGATCCAAATTCGCGGTAAATTCGTTAAGATCTGAGATTTATTGAAGAAAAAGTCGTTCGAGCTTTGTGAAATTAAATCGAAAATTTTTGTGTTCGAATCAATGAATTGAGTGAAGATTAACGTTTCTCCATTGATTCTAATAGGAATAGAATCAAATTTCGATCAATTCCATCAACAATTGATCATGATTCAGTGATTTTTGTGAAAAATTGAAAAGTTCAAAAAGCTTCTGAAAATCGAAGAATTAGAGCTGTGTTGTTATGGATTGAAGGATATTATCGGATCAGAGTGTTAGAAAATGAATTTCGAACAGATCGTGATTGGAATCATTGAATTTGGTCAAGTATTGAGCAAGAATTGAATCAAAATTGTAACGTTTTTGATACCTGCTCGTTCCGTTCGAGTGTTCGGCTTTAAGAACTAGTTCGGCTCCAAGACTCTTCTTGGCTCACAAGTATTCAGCCACCAGACTTTGATCAAGTGTTCGGCCACCAGACTTTGATCAAGTGCTCGGCCACCAGACTTTGATCAAGTGTTCGGCCATCATCTCGTTCGATCAAATATTTGTTCGGCTCGAACAATTGCCATCAAGTGTTCGGCTCCAAACACATTCTCGGCTCAGGTTCTCGGCTTGTACCACTATTCGGCTCGTACCACTATTCGGCTCAAGACCTCGGCTCGAATCAAGACATCGGCTCGAATCAAGACTTCGGCCTCCAAAAGTCTTCGGCTTCAACTTCTGTGTTCATACAACACTCGGCCCGAACACAACTCTCGGCCCAACAAGCGTTCGGCCCATACCCTCGGCCCATACAACCTTCGGCCCGAACATCAAAGAGTTCGGCCCAACATAGTCTTCGGCCCAAGTTGTTTTTAAATCCAATTTTCATTAAAAATCATTTTAAAATGACTTCAAAAAACGCACTTTCAATCGGATCTGATCTTAAACCACCGGTTTTGTATAGAGGAGAGTATCCTCAGTGGAAGAAACGATTTCTCCACTTTATTAGAAACCAGGAGTTACATTCAGAAATTCTAGAATCTCTCAAGAATGGGGAAGCAGTGTTTTACGAAAATGTTGTTGATGATCCAGATGCTAATCCTCCAGTCATTGGTGGTAGACGTCCACTTAATCCTGCTGATTATACTGCTCAGCAAAAACGTCGTAGCAAAGCCGATGTACAAGCTTATTCATTCATGCTTCAAGGCATACCAAACGACATCTATAACAGTTTGGATAGCCTTGAAACTGGTAAAGAGCTTTGGGATGAAATCAGAAAATAAATGGAGGGCACGGTTTTAGGGAATAAAGCTAAAATGGTTTCAACCTTAAATTCTTATCAATCATTTAAAGCAACCATCGGAGAAGACTTGGAAAGCACTTATCAATGTTATTGTACATTGTTGAATGATCTCCGCAAAAACTACTTGAGAAAAGAAAATCTGGAGATTAATATCAAATTCATCAATAGTCTTCTTCCTGATTGGGAAATGTTTGGGAATAGTGCCATGCAACACAAGGATCTCAGTCTGATCGATATTCATGAACTTTATGAATATTTGCACCAAAACGAGCCAATGGTCAAAAACATAGTTAAAACTCGACAGGAAACTGCAGATACCCTTGCACTACTCACCAAACAACATCATCAGTACACTGCAACTACTAAAATGTCAGAGAGTGTAGAACCGTCTTCACTATCACCAACTGATGAAATGGAAAAAGATCTTGAGGATTCACTTCTTGGTATGTCTCTAATCTCAAATTATCAGAAGAAGTACTACTTGTAACACCCGTAGGTTTATATATATATATATATATATATATATATATATTATAGAATATTTTTATATACAATAAGTTATTACTAGTCTTATACTAATGTATCCTTGGTATTGGAACAAAAGATACAATCATAAAATAATTATATACACCTTATTCTAAATTTTGTAAGTTTTACAACATTTTGTTTACTAAAAATATCACTATAATAATTGTGCATTTATTAATAAAAAATGTATACATAGTAGATATGCATTGTAATATGCTCGTTAAATAGAAAAAAAAATATATAATAAAAATTAAATAGTTATGCATGGTTTCATGCATACAACGTAATGCATGTATTTATTATTAAATAAAATGGCAATAGATGATAACTATCAAATTAGTCATCATTTGAATCAGATGACTATGCTTGCGAGACTTAAGACAAATCAAGCTAGCTAGTTGTAGACTAGTGACGAGGATGCTAAAATTTTCAGTATAAATAGGAGCATTGTAAACTAGAATGAAAGCACACCATCAAATAACAATATACGTAGCAACAAACAAGAGTAGGACAAAAGTTGGACACAAGTTGGTTTTCAAACTATAAGGTGAGTTTTTATAATGCTTTTCAAAATGAGATATATATGATATACTTGCATTTATAGTTATTTTCTTTTGCATTAAGCTTGCCATATTTTACATTATATGTATCATGTTTATTACATTATGAGTTCTTGGGTAAATATTTAAGACGGACGCAAGGGGGCGTTCGCAATAGAGGAATATAATGGGCGTTCATAAAATAAATAAATTATGGTATGGTTAGAACACGGGAGGCATCTTGGTGTATCTAAATCGATACCGGCAGATACATGTCTAGACCCACTAGTACATGTATAGATGGTCATGACATGAGCTACACATAGGTAGTCTTGTTAAATAATGACCTGGAAAGAGAGAGATAATTTACCCAATGCTCAAATAAATTTTTTTTATATTATGACACATATCATATCAAATTGCTCGTGGTATTTTTGTAAACAAAACAAAAGAACTCACTAAGCCATGTGGCTTAAACATTTACATATATATCTCAGGATATACTCGTTAAGGACAAGCCTGGATTATGACATTGTATAAAGTTGGGACCAAAAGACACTTGGAGACTTGGTTATGTTTATAGTTAAGAATAAATTCCCATAGGGAAATCTTTGTATTGTATTGTAGCTTTTGTTGTAAACTCTGATACTTATGAATAAAATTGTCATTTTAGTATAATGTAGTCTCGGGTGTCTCAAGTTGGTATCAGAGATTAATAGTTTAAGTTAAATGAGGTTAAGACGTAGCTAACCTTAACCTAGTTTAACCCTAGACTATTAAGTGAGGATATTTAACCTTGTCAACACCTTTAGTAACCCTTTTATAAGACTTGTCGAAATTAGATTAGTTGCTCTAGAATTAACGTAAACTATTTTAATATAGGAACCATGTCTGATGAGATGCCCATGCCACTATCACCTGAACAAGAATTCATAGAACCAGACTATGTTGCTGTCCCTGCACAATTCCTAGACGACCTATTTGCAGACTTTGACACCTTAGCTCAAGCCTATTGTGAAGAAAATATGCTAAGGAGATCTTATGAAGTCGAGTGGCGCATTGCGTCACGCTAAGCCATTACTAGGTTCACGGACTCACTTCGATATACATGGTTCGTGATAAATCAAAATTGGCACAAGGCCAAAAAGTATGTGAAGTTGGTTGTCTACATGATTGGGGAGATACCTAGTATCTGCCCCAACCCCGAGACACTTAGCCATGCAGATTGGCTTGGTCACCAGTATCAGTAAACTTTTCCTTAAGAAAATGTAGGGGCTAAGGAAGATCAAATAGTACTCCAACTGATAATTTTTGTTTGTATATATAACCCTTGGCCGTAATCCTAACGTAGTATGCTTTTGTAAAGACTAATGTAACAAACATATAGTAAAATATGTTAAGTAGTATGCTTTTGTAAGATTTGTGTAACAACTATATAATGTAAAATATCTTAAATGTTAGAAATAAAAAAATTTTGGTTGTACATAAAAATGTTGTGATTTACATGCTTTATAGCTTTGTTATATTTCATATGTATGTTTCATTATATATATTGGATATTATATACATATTCGTATTCCAGTTAAAAAAAAATCATGTCGACCCAACGATCAGGAGCAAACACACCCCCCAATGTCAATAATGAGACACCAATACGTGAAAATGTGATAGGACAAAATAGTTCCACTACTCGAGGTAGAGGCAAAGGTAGAGGTAGAGGCAGACCACCCAGTAGTAATAGGACAGCCCCTGAAGTTGACATTGCAGATATAGTTGCTAGGACTATTCAAGCAGTCGTCCCTCCAATGCTACAACAAAATAAAGAAGATATCCTAAGAGCCGCTGAAGAGAACACTATTAGAATTATTAAGGAAACGGTCGATGATAGTACTGAACAAGAAGGTATGGAATATCATGAACCTATACCACAAAAAGAATGCAGTTATAAAGAATTTATGAGTACCAAACCCACTGTTTACTATGGGAAAGGAGGTCCAATAGCAACTATGGATTGGATAAATAATGTAGAAGTATGCTTTGAAACATGTCGTTGTCAACCATCCCTTAAGGTAAGATATGCTACTACCCTACTTCAAGGAGCATCTCTACATTGGTGGAACGGTGTTAGATCTATTTACGGGATTTCCGTAGCAGCCGATCTTTCATGGGAAGAATTTAAGGAAATGATGAAATTAAATTATTGCCCCAGGAGCGAAACTTTAAAACTTGAAATTGAATTCATGCGTCTCGAAATGGGTAATGATACAATACAGAAATATACTGAAAAGTTTGAGGAGAAATCTAGATTTGCTCCTTTCCTTGTAGGAAATGAATCTAGAAAAATTGAACTATATACTGAGGGGTTAAGACCTGACCTTAGACGGATGGTGCAAGTAACTATGCCTAAAACATTTCTACAAGCAGTAGAGGCAGCAAAAATGGCAGACAAAGACCGTGAAAAGATACTCCAAGAACAAAATATTCAAAAGAGAAAATTTGAGGGTTCTAGTAGTAATGTTAAGAAAGGAAAATTTACACCGATGTCAAATAAAAAGTTTGCATCGTATAGAACATGTGAAATATGCGGGAATGCACACTCAGGAGTCTGTAGATTTCAAAGTTCAACATGTTTTAAATGTGGGAAACCAGGACACATGTCTCAAAATTGCATGAGCAATGAAAAAAGGTGTTATCATTGTGGGAAGATGGGACACATAAGACCTAACTGCCCAGAATTAGGAAAAATAGCACCTAATAACGCTAGACAGGAAAGGAAGGATCAACCAAAGGCAAAAACTCGAGCATTCAACATGACAATGGAAGAGGCTAAAGATACTCCAGACGTTGTTTCAGGTACCTTTCTCGTTGGTAATCTGAATGCTCAAGTCTTATTTGATTCTGGAGCAAATAGAAGTTTTGTTTCTATCACATTTTGTCAATACTTAAATTGCCCAATAGAGAAGTTAGATAAGGAATACTTAGTTGAAATAGCAAATGGTAAACAATTAGGAGTAAATGATGTGATTAATAACTGTGAAATCACGATAGATGGAACAAAATTGCCTATACAGTTAATACCCATAAAACTAGGGGAGTTTGATATTGTAATAGGAATGGATTGATTATCCCATAACAAGGCCAATATCATCTGTGACAAAAAGTTGATTAAAGTCGAAACACCAGATGGTAGGATAATTTTTATACATGGAGACAAAAAGTGTGAAGGTATAAATTTGATATCAGTAATGAAGACTAGAAGAATTTTAAGAAAAAGATGTGAAACATTTATGGCATACGTCATTAATCTCAAGGAAGAAAAACATAAAGAAATCAAAGATATACCTATCGTATGTGATTACCCAGATGTGTTTCCTGAAGAATTACCTGGACTACCGCCTGAAAGACAAGTGGAATTTAAAATAGATTTGATACCAGGAGCTGCACCAATAGCCCGAGCGCCATATCGCTTAGCTCCTACTGAAATGCATGAACTAATGAAACAACTTCAAGAGTTATTAGATATGGGTTTTATACAACCAAGCTCATCTCCTTGGGGAGCACCTATTTTGTTTGTTAAGATAAAGGATGGAACAATGCGTATGTGCATCGACTATCGTGAATTAAACAAAGTCACAATCAAGAATAAATACCCATTACCCCGAATAGATGATTTATTTGATCAATTACAAGGGGCAAGTTATTTTTCAAAAATAGATTTAAGGTCAGGATATCACCAAGTTAGAGTCAGAAATGAGGATATCCCTAAGACAACATTCCGAACCAGATATGGCCATTATGAGTTTCTAGTAATGCCATTTGGACTCACCAATGCACCTGCAATATTTATGGATCTTATGAATCGAGTATGTAAACCATATCTTGACAAGTTTGTAATCGTATTTATTGACGATATTCTAATCTATTCTAAGAGCCAAAAGGATCATGAGCTTCACCTTAAAATTATTCTAGAATTATTACAAAAGGAGAAGCTATATGCCAAATCCTCTAAATGTGAATTCTGGAACTAGGAAGTTAAATTCTTAGGACATGTGGTAAATAAAGATGGAATTAAGGTGGATGAAACAAAAGTAGAGGCAGTAATGAGATGGAAACTTCCTAAGACACCTACAGAAGTTCGTAGCTTCCTTGGTTTAGCCGGATATTATACACGATTCATTCAAGGCTTCTCTAAAATTGCATCACCATTGACTAAACTTACAAGAAAGGGTAGTAAGTTTGAATGGGGACCTGAACAAGATGAAGCATTGTTGGAATATGCTTCACTCGTATAACATATAGTTATATGGCTAGTAGTTTGTGAGCCTAAAGGGTCACACACTTAAACACTTAACACCATAAGATATATAGTGTAATTAGGGTAATTACATTATATATTAATATAAGCTACATGCTTGTATATAAGTTTAATATTAAATGTTAATATTGAAACCTTATTGTGAGCAAACTAGAAGGAACAAAAGATAAGGACTTGTGTGTAAATATAGATCAATGGTTTATGGAAATCATTAATGGGAATTATGTCACCATTATGGAGTGTAAATGGCTCCATAAACTCCCTCTCTTGCCTTGCTTGACCATGGCACACACACACACACATCCTCTCATCTTTTGCTTCCATTTGCTTGAAGATAGAACTAGCATTCTCTAGTGGTGTTCTTGCAAGTGTTGTGTGGACTTCTTTTAGAGGTATTCTCCTTTAGAATACTTGGTTTCGGTCATCATATTCGTCCATCCGATTCCACAAAGATCAAAGGCTTCAAGGGTATGAAATGTTCTTCCTAACTCTTTGATTTTGATTATAGTTTGATTGTATGATTAATATCAAGATCCGTTTATGGTGATTTAATTATTTCCGCTGCGTTTGTTTCTTGTTTAAACCGAAAATCACCAATAGTGGTATCACGAGTCATTATATTAATCATATAATTAGCTAGATTTTGTAAAAAGTGGCAAAAAATCAATCTTTTTTGATGTAAAAAAAACCTACCGATCGGACATGAAAAAACCGGAAGGTTTTTTTATTTAAAATTTCGGTTTTTTAATTAAAAAGTGGGTTAAAACTTATATTTTTGGAACCCAATTGCCATTTATTACAAAATCATATCAAAAAATTAATCTAGTTTGTTGAATTTTTTGATTATTTGGCTTGGAATTACTAGTTTAATTTTGTTTTTGATATGGCAAAACATGTATTTTTGCCATATCCCAAGCCAAAGCCTTGTCAATTGTTGCTTGTTTGTGCAAACCGATGAAAGCCTAGACCTTTGTGAATGAATGTGTTGATTGTTTGGTTGTTTTGGTTGATTTGGGAAAAGCCGTGTTTTTGGCTTAAATTGTTGTCATTTGTTTCAATTTGTTTTTCTTTTATTTTTGGTGCCATTTTTTGGGGCAAATTTCATTGTAAAGTAATTAGAATAGTTGTATTTTATTTCTTTGTATTTTGTAATTTGTTGACCAAAGATGGAGAGAAAATGAGGACAAAACAACAATTTTCAGCACCTCCTGCGCAGCTGCACGAAAACAGACTTTCCCAGAGATTGGCTATTCCGTTTGACCTGAAACCACCGCCAACATTTCCGCAACTCATATACCTACAACTTTACAGAAGGCGGGGAAGACCACCGAACACTCCTTCAATGACTTTTAGGGCCTTGAAGTCAGTCTGAATTTTCTGGCAGAATTGATTTTTTCACAATTGTTGGTTTCTACTTGCCCATGAATGTCATGAGGGCAAGTGGGAGCCCATTGGGTTTATGTAGGCCCGTTTGGGTTCATGTTGGCCCGTCCCCTAGTTTGACCCTTCGGTCCGTCGTGATGACTCACGTGACCGAATCTAGGATTTCATCGGTCGAGGTTTGCACAAAATTTGTTGCATGTTTTATTTATGTTTGTGGTTGTTTTCTTTTATATTAGATACAAGTAATAAAACAATTAAAATATGATTTTAGACACAAACATTAAAACATCCAAACCTTTTATCATCTATGATTACTTGTTAATCATTAATGATTAACCTTTAATCTAAAATTGTTTTGAGATTAAACTAAGTTTAAATACGATTTGAAACTTCACCCCTAATAATCGCTAAGTGTTTTTACCGTTTATTAAACGACTTATGAAGTGGTATGAATGAAGTACATGATTCATTCATATCTTAATAAAATTTTATTAATTAAAATTTAAACATACCTAAAATTTAAGTCACGCCGTCCAATCGGTTGATAATCACTTGCTTCTATTTTTGAATTCACGTGAGGCGTGGTTTGAATTTAGATCCAAGGTCATTATTCTCTACGCGTGAGACCTAGATCTATTTTGGCATGATTTCACATTGGATGACTTAATCGAGTTAACGGTGAGACCTTGACTCGAGGCGAAGATGCGACAAACATGCCACTTGACCCTAGATGCGTGTTCACTAGGTGCCATGAAGTCCCATACCTCTAAGAGTTGCACTTGTAATGCAATTGTTGATCGTCACCTACCTATTGGATCTATCATCTCTAGCAGATCAACTGATGCGATGATGGCAGCTCAATGGGATCTTAGCTTTTAATTAAAATTAATTGGGTAGTTAATTTATTAAAAGAAAATATTATTGAAAATACTATTTTTTGAACTTTGTGTGTTATACAGATAACAACAACAAATAAAAACCTAAGTATCTCCACTATAAAATCAGTTCTTGAAAACTGAAACTGACTAATATCAACTTTATCGACTGATATCGAACTATAAGGATTGTCCTTAGAGATGAGAACAAGTTGATACACCTATAAGAGGCCTTACCTGAGGCACCTCCTGTCAATGCTTCTGCTGCTGTTCGTCAAGCCTTTACCGAAACGTTTAACGAACACCAAGAAGTTGCTACTCCTATGCTTGTGAGCATGAACCCCGAGATTAGAAAGAACTTCGAGGAACTCACAGCATACGACACGATAAGCAAGTTGAAAATGATATTACAACAAAAAGCAGAACATTAACTGTTCGAAACAGTTAAAGCGTTCCACGCTTACAAGCCAGAGGACGGCAAATCAGTTAGCACTTACATCTTGAATATGAAATGCTATCTTGATCAAATAGAGCGTCTTGGTTATCCATTGCCACAAGTTCTTGGAATGAGCTTGATTCTTACCTCACTATCCAAGGACTATGACCAGTTTGAAAAGAGTTTTTTAAAGTACATAGCATGGGGAAGACAATTGGTGAACAACATGCTATTGTAAAACTGGTTGAGCAAAGGTTACCCAATTCTTTTCTAGTAATCAGGGAAGGTAAAACCGCAAGCACAAGGCAAGAGTCTAGGTAAGGGTAAGCTAGTTTACTTTTCCAAACCTACGATTCCCCCACCTGCTAAAAAGGAGCACCCTACAAAGGATATTTCTTGCCATCATTGAGATGAAATCGGCCATTGAAGGAGGAACTGTCCTGCCTACTTGGCAAGAGTTGATGAAGGACAAATGTGTTCTGGCTAGCACATTAGGTATCTTCATTATAGAAATCTATACTTTTACTAATAAATCTTGAGTGTATGACACTAAGTGTGGAACTCACATTTACACAAATGTGCAAGATTAAAAGTAAAGTATAAAGCTAAAATAATGGAAGCTGTGATCTAATCCTTCCTAATGTGTTAATTATTGTTTTGAACAATTGTTAATTATGCATTGTTTAGCTTTATCGTTTGTTGAATAATAATTTAAACTATTATGGATTATGATATTTTGTTTTATGAAAAATAACATATTTTATAACTATTCCTTGTAATAGTATGCTTGAAATTGATATGCATGATCCAGATTCAAACGATAGTTCTATATAAAAATGTAGCACTCAAGAATCCAAAACGGTTTGGATTCCATTTACCTAGAGCATTGTCATCTTTTCCACATAAACAAGAAACGCATTTTGACACTACCACACGAAGGGCTTATTAACAAATGATTATGAATCATTTAAATGCCTCTCTTGTATATTATGGAAAGATAACAAGAAAGCTTTTTCCCCATGTTGGCGAAAGAGCTAAAAATCTACTTGGACTCATACATACTGATGTATGTGGCCCTTTTAGAACTAAGACTAGGAAAGGTGTTACCTACTTTATCACTTCCACTGATGATTTCAGTAGTTATGGTTATGTTTACTTGATTAAACATAAACATAAAATCTTTGAAATGTTCAAAGCTTTCTAAAGTGATGTAGAAAATCAACTCGGCAAGACAACAAAGGATTTCCGTCCTAATCAAGGAGGAAAGTACATGAGCCAAGAGTTTCAGGATCATCCAACCCAACGTGAGATTGTCTCACAATTCTCTCCTCCATACACTCCACAAGATCATGGTGTGTCTGAAAGGAGATATCGGACCCTGCTTGACATGGTTCGATCTATGATGAGTCCTACTACTCTTCCTCTATCCTTTTGAGGGGCATGCACTGAAGTGTGCTGCTCGAATACTTAATATGGTTCCGACCAAGAGGTTAAAAAGACACCATATGTAATATGGCATGGGAAAGTCCCTAATTTGTCTTACTTGAAGATCTGGGGATTTGAGGATCTCGTGGAACGAGACATGCCGAACAAACTTGAACCCATATCTATCAACTGTATCTTCGTTACTATTTTACTACCCACCTGAGAACAAATTGTTGTTACTCGGTATGCTGAGTTTCTTGAGAACAGTCTCAATTCACAAAGCAAGTGGGAGCACTGTAGACTTTGACAAGATTCAAAGTAAAGATGCAAAACCTTCTGGTAACACTAGCAAATATCATTCTGAGGCTAGACATATAGATGTTGGACCACAGAATGATGTTGTTCCCATTCGTAGGTCCGCAAGGACACCTCATGCACCTGAACGATATAGATTTATGTCGATGCTGAGGAGCAAAGTTTCGAGGATCATAATGAACCCCCTAACTGTCAAGTTGCATTATCGAATTTTGAATTCGAAAAATGACTTGAAGCTATGAATGCAAAAATGAAATCCATAAGAGACAATCAAGTTTTGAACTCAGTTGGTCTTTCTCAAAACAGTAAGACTGTTGACATGGATGAAAATATACACACCTATAAAGCTCTTGTAGTAGCAAGAGGTTACACTCAATTCTACGAGATTGACAACGATGAGACCTTCTCGCTTGTTACTAAAGACGTTAGGATTCTTATAGCCAAAGTAGTGTACTATGACTATGAGATTTGGTTAATGATGAAATAAAACGTTTGTTTCACCTAACATCCAAACTGAACATGTGTATATATGAAAGCTAGTGGGAGCATTGTCATTTCTCAAATCATACATGTTGATGACATGCCATTCATGTGAAACAATATACCATGGCTACAAGATGAAAATCCTGGCTTGGAAATGTTTTGACATGAAGGATTGTAGAAATACGACACACATACTTGAAGTTAAGAATCTATCAAAGCGGTTGATTGGTTTAAGTCAAAGTGCTTACATTGACAAAATTCTAAAATGGTTTAGAATGAATGCTCCCAAACGAGGAAGTCCTCGTATACAACAACATGTAAACTTGAGTGAGACTCAAGGACCTTCCACACCTGATGTGGTGAAGCGAATGAATGTAATCCCCTATGAGTCGGCTAGTCCATTCATCATGTAGGCTGTAAGAAGCACTAGGCCAAACGTAACGTCCTTAAGGGATCTTACTAGAAAATACCAACAGAATCCATGAGAGAGTCACTGAATCACTGTTAAGAACACATTGAAGTATTTTTTGAAATACTGGATATATGTTCATTGGTTATGGTGGAGATACCAAACTGAAGCTAAATATACTTGCTATACTTATGATAGTTTTGAAATAGGTCGTGATGACGCTAGACCCTATTTACGAAGGTTCACTACATTCGAATGATTAATCAAGATATGTGAAATTCGTACTCTTAAAGTTCAAACAGATAACTAACTAGCTGACACTTTATCGAACTCAATGTCTTGTACCAAACATATTGAATATGTGTTAGGTCACAACAACCCTGGTTTATAATGTTAATTGATAGAATATTATACTTAGAGAAATATTAAAGTGATAACACAAGAATATGGTCAATGTATAAATCCACTAAGTGTGGCTTGTTGCGGAATAACAAGACCACTGATCAATTACAAAAGATGTGAATGTGTAAAGTAAATTGGTAAGTACTCCTTTGCAAGATGATCTCTATTTATAATGTTATAGAGATCTTACATAATGAGCAAAGGAGTAACCGAAGGACTAAGCAAGGAAAATGACTAAGATCAAGGGATTTGATCTTAGTCCGTTACTATACTGAGTATCACTCAGTCCTTCTACTCAGTATCACTATTTGATACTGAGTACTGATACTGAGTTCTAATACTGATCACTCAGTATCAGACCTAAACTTAGCTATGTTATTCTACATATTAATCAAAGCTAGTCTAGGTTGTTTTGTTATCTTAAGATCCAAAGGGGTAAGGCTTTTTGCCTTAACAATCTCCCCCTATCTAATGATAACAAAACAATTACAAAGAAAAAACTAAACAAAATAAGCTACAGGCTGCAAAGTCTTCTTCTTTAGTCTTTGTTGATCGATTCAAACTCGTAGAAGACTTCTTTCTTCACATGGATGAACTCTTCTCTTTTCTTCAGTTCATCTTGCCTGTTGTTTAGTACAGCAACTATCTTTTTTCTAAACCAAGCATCTTCTTTCTTGGTTATCATCCATTTAAGACCCACCAAATGGCTGATAGGAGCTGTTGCCAAATCTGCTTCAGTAATGAAGCATTCCCTGTCATCTGAGTCAGTATACATGTATCCAGATGTTGGATATATGGTACTCTTTTGATCCTGAAAAATGAGATTAGGGGGAACAGTATATGTGGGAATTATTCTGAAAGTATTAAGACACTCAGGTTTGTTGTTCCTCATAGCTTCAGTCATCACACTGAGTGCCCTGTATTCTGCTGCATAAAGAATGCCTTTTTCATAGCATATAGCAGATACAACCCAGATTTCATCCATCATCACTTGGGCTTCAGAAGATCTTGAAGGCATTTCCTTGATCAGTCTAGCAATTTTTATCCAATCATGAAGTCCCATATTTTGAATGTCATGGAGGAGAAACTACATTGGAGGACTGACTGGCCCAGTACAAGTTGCAACAATTGATCTATCAACAGTTTTGACCTTTATTTTGTTGACAAACTCATTTAGCCAGTATATGTCTCTTACAGTTGGAAATGCTTTCTTCCTCAGCATACTCATCCTTGTTTCCCTATATCTTGTTCTTTGTGCCACAATGTTCCAATACTGTTCAAGTAATTCATCTCCAGTTCTTCTTACAGTATGAGATCTTCTTGGAACGTCTTCAGACTCAGATTCAGGTTCTTCCTTAACAGGGAAGAACTTTTGGGCCTCAATCTCATCCTCAGCTTCACTCTTTCCCTCAGTAAACTGAGCAGATCTTCTAGGTCTTGAGATCAGAGGAGCTGGATCTTGTTCTTCACTAGATTCTGAGGACATAACCACATTTATCATTCTTCTGGTTATTGGTCTTCTAGGAATTCTAGAAGGTCCTTCAGCCTGAGATGAGATAGATTTTCTTGTATGCTCTTCATTATCTGAGAATGATGATGAAGAGGTTTCTTTATTTGCTTCATCCAATGCAAAGTTTAAAAAATCTTCTGATTCCACTGGATGTTCTTCATCTTCATCATCAGCAATGGGCCACACAAAAGGTCTATAGACCACAATTTGTAAGTTATTTTCTTCTAGAGCAGGTGGCTCAGTATAAGCTTGCTGTGGTTGGTCAGTATGAGTCTCCCCCTGAGCAGATGGCTCAAGTGGGTCTTGAACTTGTAATTCTGACCTTGTTCTTTGTCTTCTTCTCTCATACTGAATGCGAAATGGCTCAGTATGAGGGCTTTGCTGATGTTGTTGTTGAGGTTGATCTTCATTCAATCTTCTTCTTTTCTCCCCCTGAGCAGAAGGCTCAGTTTGATCAACCTCAGAATCTCTTTGTCTTTTCTCCCCCTTTTTGTTATCATTTGATGAGGAGGGAAGAGGATCAGTATCACCACCCATGTCCCCTTCAGGTTGTTCAAGAGTAGGGGAGGGCATGGGCTCAGTTGCAGCATTAATATCACCAGCACCTCCTTCTCCTTCTCCTTCTTCATTGTGGTCACCAGGTGAACCTGGTGGAGTTTGTGGAGGCTGCTGTGGTTGTTGAGGGAGTGATACTGACTGTTTTATTAAATCAATATCACCACTCATCTTGTCCATTCTGGCTAGTATTACATTTTGAGTTTGTTGGATGGCCAGAATGTGCTGCATGATTGCTTGCAGAGTCACTTGGGCTGCTGCAGCTTGAGATGCCGGAATGCCCTGCACAGATGGTGCTAAAGAAACAAAAATATAAAACTGGTTAGAATGAAAGGTTTATCAAATAGAATTGTGGTGTTGTTTAATTCTACAATCATATAAACAGAGTTTGTGAAGTCTGTATTTCATCTGGTATAGGATGAAATATTGTGGACTTGTGCATAGCATGTGTAAGAAGATTTTAGTAAAGATGAGTGTGAAAATTTAAGTAGCTCAGTATAGGATAAGTCACATTTACTAAAAGGTTTGGGTGTGGGAATTCGAAGCCTGGGATGTGCTTCTTGTTATTTTCAATGTTTATCACTCGGTATGAGAGTGATAACAGAAATGTGGCTAAACCCCATTGAATATTTTTGGATTATGTGGCTTAAGGGTTTGTGATCATTTCTTGAATGATGCTACCCAACTCAAAAATAAGTTGGACATTATTCAAGCAGCACCAGTGGGTGTCAGTATGACATCAACCACCATTGTCTCTTTAAATGTTGAGACAACTGTAGACTGACAATGATCAATTTTGTGTGCTCAGTATATGAATTTTGCATAGCAGCAGTGGGCTAGCTATGTTGGCCATAAGAGGATATATTTAAAAGATCGTGTGAGACTTTGGTCAGTATTGAGTTGGTACTGTCCAATACTTAGTCTCTATTTGGGAATGAAATATATGTATATAAGTTTAAGGATTTTTAGAAATTCATACCTGAGACTCTGTCAGATTCCCTTCGAGCATCTGCAGAGGTCGGTGCAGGATCATGTGTTTGTTGATGAGCAGCACCAACCTCTTCAATACCGACCCCTCTGTCATGCTGAGCACCTTCCAGTGCAGTTTGTGCATATTGAATCTCCACATCAAGAGGAACATGAGGTTCCTCAATTGGTTGAGCAGGTGGAGCTTGTTCTGGACCTGGAAGGTCAGCGGTGGCTGCAATAAAGCTTTGGGCTTGAATAGATGCAGTTAATGATGGGACATTGGCAGGCTGCACCTCCTCAGATGATAAGTTGCCCATAATGATAGGAGAAACATTCCTTCTTCTTCTTCGAAGGAGCAGTGGTGTGTCTTCTGAGGACTCAGTTTCACGATCGGTTTCAATATGAGGAGCAGCAAGATCTTGTGCAGGTGGAGAGATAGTTGGTTCTTGAACTTGTGGGACATCCTGCATCTCAATATCTTGACCAGCCTGTGCTCCATTACCACTATCATCATCATTATCATCATCGTCTGACTCAGTATCAGACATGTGTTCTACATCATCAATGTGTTCTTGAACAATGGCCCACATAGGAGGACTTAGAAGAGGTTCTCCTTCTCTTGGTCTGTAAAAGAAGATCTTCTCACTGAGTGGAGGAAGATCAACTCTTGGGCTGTGAAATTCATCATAAATGTGTGTGGGCATTGAGTTTTGAAATATGAGTGAAAGAAATCTGCAGAAAGGGACATTGCATTCCCTTGTGTTTGCTCGGACCAGAGTAGCTAATTCATTGAAGATTAGGCGAGCAAAATCAATGTTTCTTCCATAGTACAGAGCATGTACTATTTGCATCCCAAATTCGTTTATTTGGTCCAAAGCCCCCGTCTTATGGGTCATACATCGAATTATTGTTGTGATAAGAATACCCCACATAGGACCAAATTCATTTCTTTTGATTGTGCCAGTTGTTCCTCTTCGACCCAGAAAAGGCAGAACAGAGCGTGCCTCTGATCGATCAACAAATGGGTCATACTGAGCTTGGGCGGGAAGTCTCAGTGCTTCACGAATGATTGCAGTAGAAACAAATGCCCTTCTTTGATCTCTAATTACCCACCCAGCAATCATATCTGGAGAATCGAGTGTAGCAGAGTACCAAAACTCGCATAACATTTCTGGGTAGATTGCTCTAGGAGATAATGTCAGGGCACGAGCAATTGGGCAATTCTTCATAAAAGTGACGATGTTCGTGAATTCTTGGCATGCCCAGGCTTGAGGAATATTGAAATTTGCTGTGATGTTGTTCCTCGCAAACCTGGGTACTTCATTATTTCGGAATTGGATTTCCGATTGAACTTCTGGAGCAACAAAAGTATAGTTCGCCATCTGTGATTTTGATTTGAAAGAATTTGCTTGCTAAGAGAAAGTGAAATCGTTAATCGCAGAGAGAATTTAAGATGAAAGAAGAAATAACAGTAAAAAAAAATTTGAAATAAAAATAAACGGTTATTTATAGGAGATTTGAAAGATAAATAAGGTATTGGGAAGTAAAAGCGGCTGATTTGACTGCCTTATCTTCTGCCAACGGTAACTTTCTTATTAAGAAAAGTTACCGTTTGAGCAGTATGAGGATTAAGCTCGGTGTAATAGCCGTCATACCCCAATACCGAGTTAAAAAAAAATTAATTTAAAAAATTTAAAAAAATATAAAAAACAATTTATTTGCTCTTGTAATTTAAAAAAAATAAAAATTTTAAATTTTGTTGATAACAGACTAGTGATACTGAGTGGTCAGTATCAACAGGAGTGATACTGAGCGCTCAGTTTTAAAGAAATTTAATAAAGATTAAGGATTCAACATACCTAATTGCCCTAATAAATACATAAACCTTTCCTCAGGAAGAGGTTTAGTAAATACATCAGCCAATTGTTCATTTGTTGGTACATAATCTACTTCAACCTTACCCTTTTCCACATTATCTCGAATAAAGTGGTGTCTGATATCAATGTGCTTGGTTTTGGAGTGATGGACTGGGTTCTCTGTGATAGCAATAGCACTCTTGTTATCACAATGAATAGGAGTCTTATGAAAGTTGAACCCATAGTCTAAGAGTTGATACTGCATCCATAATAATTGAGCACAACAACTTCCTGCAGCAACATATTCTGCTTCTGCTGTGGAAGTTGCTACCGAATTTTGTTTCTTGGATGACCAGCCAACTAGTCTTCCACCTAGAAATTGACATCCTCCACTTGTGCTCTTTCTGTCCAATCTACAACCTGCAAAATCTGCATCTGTGTACCCTTCAAGGTCAAAGTTTGAGATGATTCCTGCAACCTTTCTGAATCGAGCTTCATTGTCATCATCACACATCTGGCTAATACTGAGCAGATTGTGTTTAAGACCCTCTACATAGGCAACTCTTTTAAAAGTTATGTTGCCTGCCTTGATCACACCATAACCTCTTGTCTTTCCCACCGAGTCATCTCCAAACTTGACAGAAGGACCCTTCTCTGGAGTATAATTAAGAAGGTATTCCATACTGCCTGTCATGTGTCTTGAGCAGCCACTATCTAAGTACCACTTTCTGTCACCCTGCACAAGACACAAAATAATAATTAGTTCCTTTTAGGAACCCATTTTTGAATGGGACCTTTGGTGGGATAAACACAATTTGACTTGATCTCTTTATGTGAAGAGGTCAGTATCACTTCAGGGGTAACTTTAGAAGTTTTCTTTGGTGATACTGACTTAGTTTCTCTCCTTTTCTTTGGTACTGAGTACCTAGGACTTGAGAGATCAGTCCAGCATTCATCTCCCTTATGACCAGTATGATGACATCTATAACATTTCCTAGGTCTATTTCTAAACATATTTTCATATGGTATTTTAGAAAAATGTTTCACTTTTGGTAGGTCAGTATGAACGAGTTTTGCAAATTGTTTACTTAAAGATTTGACCTGATCACCAAGTGTTTTTAAAACATTAATTTTGTTATTTCTAATAGATGTATTAATATTGTTTTTAACTGGTTTAGGAGATGGATGATCTGGTTGTTTATTTTTATTTGGCAGAGAAGTCTTTCTAATTTTATTAGTGGTAGACTTCTTGTCTTTGCCAACCAAAGACCTAGTTGAAGTTGTCTTTTGTTTATCATGTTTTGAAGGAACAACTTTAACAGGTACTTTAGATGTCTCAGTATTTGATGTTTCTGTTCCTGCAACTTCTGTATTTGATGAAACATGTGAGATAGAAATTGTTTTATTATCATTATATAATTCAAAAGTTGTTGTATTAAATAATAATTCAAAAGGTGGAACAGCAGAAGTGTCATACTGAACTATTGGTAGCTCGGTATCAGAAATTTCTGTTATTTGAAATTCAATACTGAGTTCTTGTAGCTCAGTATAGCACTTTGAGCAGATGGAAGGACCAATAGGTTTTTCTAAAATTTCATTTTCTTCATCATCTGACTCAGTTTGACATCCAACTTCACATAAAGTTTTAGCTTTTACAAAATTAATAGGGTTCATAGTAGAAAACTCTTCAAATAAATCAGCAAAATTGTTCCTGCTTTTAAATTGAGGATCAACACCAAGTGCAGCCCTCACATTTTCTGGAAATTGTTCATTTAAACATTTATTTAATTTTATTGAAGCATTTCCCCAAGATTTACACTGTTTTTCAAATTTCTCTTTTTCAAGTTTGTGTAAATGAGCTTTATCAGCTAATCTTTGGTTAATGTCTTTTAAATCTGAAAAATTTAGTTCTAAATCTTTATATTTTGCTAGTTTATCCAAGTTTTCATTATTTACCCTTTCAAGTTCTTTAATTGTTAATTTTAAAGCTTTTTCTTTTTGTACAGAAGTTTTAAGATCAACAAGCATATACTCAAAAATCTTGGTTTTTTCATTCACTGAATAAGTTTGAAAGGAACTTACCTTGTACAACTGAGTGGAATCCCAATCAGTATGAACACTCATCCTCTCAGCCTCTTTGATATCCTTTTCAAAGGAACTCTTCAAATCATCTTCAGTGAAAGCCATAAAGGCTTTATTTTCAATCTCCTCTTCATCATCACTTAACTCTTCATCCATCCAGGCTTCTGAGTAAAGTGCTTGATGAGGTGCTCCATTTCCTTCGGCCCTCTTTCCCTTGATCCAATTCTTCAGCTTGACATATTTGTCTCTATATCTTTTTGCTCGGTATGCAATCTTGTCATTTTGGTCAGTCTCAGAAGACTTAGTATGACAATTTGCAGCAATATGTCCAGGCTTTCCACACCTATAGCACAGACCTGATCTAGGGTCAGTATTAGAAGAGCTAATACCAAGCCTCTTCTTCTTCAACTGATCCAGCTTCATAGACATGAGAGCCATTTGAGTTTCAAGCTCTTCTGCCTCAGCATCATCAAGATCAACTTCTGGTTCTTCTGGCTCAGTCACAGTATAAGCCTGTTGCACAACTAGAGCCATACCAGTGGAAGACTTGTCAGTTTTCTTCCAGTTGATCAGTCTTGCAGCATTATTCTCCTCATGATTCAGCATTAAACCATACAAAGTTTGAAGAGTGTATGACTCAATGTTGTTAGCAGCATTGACAGAATTTGTCATGTCAAGAAATTGTTGAGGAAGGCTATCCAGAAACTTTTGAACAAGCTCTCCTTCCTCTTTCACAATGCCTACACTGATTAAATCATGGATAACAGTATTGAACCTGTTATAGAGAGTGGTGATGTCTTCATTTGGAGTTGAAAAGAAATTTTCATATTTCCTTCTCATGTTGCTTTTTCTTTGCAACTTCACCTTTGCTGTACCTTCATAAGTGACTGATAGGCTATCCCACATAGCCTTTGCTGTTGGCAATTTCATAATTGCATTAAGTATCTCTTTTGTAACAGCATTACCAATCACTCCTTTAGCTCTGGAGTCTAAAGCATACAACTGACGGTCAGTGTCAGTCCAGTTGTGCTTTAGTTTAGGTACAGATCTTATGCCCTCAGGAGCATCATCAGTAGAAGCAACCGGTTCCACAGTTTGTGGAATGATGGGACCATCATTTAGCACAGTGAGCATCTCATGATGAATAGATTCAAGATACCACTGAGCTTTGAGCTTCCATTGATGGAAGTCTTTTCCATCAAAGATGGGTACTCCCTTTCCAGACATAACTGGTGCAATAATTGTAGACATTTTGGATTTTTGAGTGTTGGAGGGATAGATGTAGGAAATGGCTGCCAGGGTTATAGATCGACTAAATAGAAGATTATTTAGCCTGCTCTGATACCAGTTGTTAGGTCACAACAACCCTGTTTTATAATGTTAATTGATAGAATATTATACTTAGAGAAATATTAAAGTGATAACACAAGAATATGGTCAATGTATAAATCCACTAAGTGTGGCTTGTTGCGGAATAACAAGACCACTGATCAATTACAAAAGATGTGAATGTGTAAAGTAAATTGGTAAGTACTCCTTTGCAAGATGATCTCTATTTATAATGTTATAGAGATCTTACATAATGAGCAAAGGAGTAACCGAAGGACTAAGCAAGGAAAATGACTAAGATCAAGGGATTTGATCTTAGTCCGTTACTATACTGAGTATCACTCAGTCCTTCTACTCAGTATCACTATTTGATACTGAGTACTGATACTGAGTTCTAATACTGATCACTCAGTATCAGACCTAAACTTAGCTATGTTATTCTACATATTAATCAAAGCTAGTCTAGGTTGTTTTGTTATCTTAAGATCCAAAGGGGTAAGGCTTTTTGCCTTAACAATATGAATGGAACATTGGACTTCGACAAGCTATTAGTTTCATGTAAATCTGTTTTAGTATTTGGATAATGGAACATTGAGCAGTTTTTATTGGAATAAATTGATATATTTGATATGATCGGTTTTATATGAATATCTACTGTGTTCTATATTTGCATGTTTATATCCATGAATATTTACTGCGTTTTATATTCTAAATTGTCCATTGTCATATTAATAATATGGGAATATTATTAAGACAAATCTGAGGGCATTGATGACATTATCTTAGTATGACTAAGGATGATGAAATCAAACTCACATGTTGTTCATAATGATGCACAATTGGACTGACCCAACCTATGAGAAATCACTTCCTGGATTTATGTCACAAGTGAATCTCACAAAGGCTTTGTCACTTATCCTCTGACTTGAGATGCAAGTTGGTTTGTGTATGTAGAGGGGCAAACTTTGATATGGTTAAACGTTGACCTGAATAAGGCTGCTATAACAACCATTATCGGGTTTGTCATTAAGCATATGACAGACACGTGCAGTCAACAAAGAATTTGTTCCTCCACGCATATGGATTAGATACTACTGGGCCCCTCGATGATTTGATTAGATGTATGTGTGGCCACACCCAAAAGGTAATCAAGATGAATCTTGATTGGTTTTGGTAATCTACTTTAATGTATAGATCGAGAAACGGAATCGTTGAAATTTTAGATTGACATTAATCCTTGTCTAAAATTCAACATAGTATCAGTAACAAAAGGATAACTGCTCGAAAAACTTTGAACAAAGATTTTATGAAACTCCTCATGTACTTCTAGGGGTATTGGCGGGTTGCTAGACTCTAACCTTTGCTTGTATAACTACTTGATGTTATCACGTGCGCAAGTGGGAGCTGTTGGAATATGCTTCACGCGTATAACATATAGTTATATGGCTAGTAGTTTGTGAGCCTAAAGGGTCACACACTTAAACACTTAACACCATAAGATATATAGTGTAATTAGGGTAATTACATTATATATTAATATAAGCTACATGCTTGTATATAAGTTTAATATTAAATGTTAATATTGAAACCTTATTGTGAGCAAACTAGAAGGAACAAAAGATAAGGACTTGTGTGTAAATATAGATCAATGGTTTATGGAAATCATTAATGGGAATTATGTCACCATTATGGAGTGTAAATGGCTCCATAAACTCCCTCTCTTGCCTTGCTTGACCATGGCACACACACACACACATCCTCTCATCTTTTGCTTCCATTTGCTTGAAGATAGAACTAGCATTCTCTAGTGGTGTTCTTGCAAGTGTTGTGTGGACTTCTTTTAGAGATATTCTCCTTTAGAATACTTGGTTTCGGTCATCATATTCGTCCATCCGATTCCACAAAGATCAAAGGCTTCAAGGGTATGAAATGTTCTTCCTAACTCTTTGATTTTGATTATAGTTTGATTGTATGATTAATATCAAGATCCGTTTATGGTGATTTAATTATTTCCGCTGCGTTTGTTTCTTGTTTAAACCGAAAATCACCAATAAGCATATCAAACCTTAAGGCGAAGGCTGAGTAGTGCACCAGTGTTATCACTACCCAACGGTACAAACGATTTTGTTGTCTACAGTGATGCTTCAAAATTTGGATTGGGATGTGTACTTATGCAAAGAGGTAAAGTGATAGCATATGCATCTAGGCAACTAAAAGAACATGAAAAGAAATACCCCACCCATGATTTAGAATTAGCTGCTGTAGTATTTGCCTTGAAGTTATGGAGACATTATTTATACGGGACAAAATGTGTAATCTATACTGATCACAAAAGCTTAAAAGATTTATTTAACCAGAAGGAATTAAACATGAGACAGCGACGCTGGATAGAGTTAGTGAGTGACTATGATTGCGAAATTCTTTATCATCCAGGAAAAGCGAATGTTGTGGCCGATGCTTTAAGTCGTAAAGAACACATAAAAGGGAATACACTAAAAGTTACAAGGGTGGAATTGACCGTAAGCTTGAATGACTAGATTAAAGAAGTACAACAAATAGCCATGCAAGATGAACATTTAAATGAGGAAAGAATTAAAGGTCAAGTCAAATTACTCGAAAATGACAGTATGGGAATCAAACAATTTAAGGGAAGAATATGGATCCCTAAATATGGAGATCTAAGAGAAACGATCTTAAATGAAGCCCATAAATCTAAGTATTCAATTCATTCAGGAAGTACTAAAATGTATAAAGATTTGAAGCAAATGTATTGGTGGCCGGGAATGAAAAAGTCAATAGGGAAATTTGTAGAGACATTTCATACATGTCTCCAAGTTAAAGCCGAACACCAAAAGCCGTACGGTAGATTACAGCCATTAGAAATTCCTATATGGAAATGGGATCATATTACGATGGATTTTGTGGTTAAACTACCCAAAACTCAAAAAGGACATGATGCAATATGGGTAATCGTAGATAGGCTAACTAAATCTGCATATTTCTTGCCCATAAAAGAAACCTACTCATTAGAAAGGTTAGCCAAACTATATGTGGATGAGGTAGTTAGTCGACATGGTATACCCCTATCAATCGTTTCCGACAGGGATACACGATTTACATCAAATTTTTGGAAAAGTTTTCAAAAAGAAATGGGTACACGAATAAACCTAAGTACGGCATATCATCCACAAACTGATGGTCAAAGTGAAAGGACTATACAAACTTTAGAAGATATGCTCAGATCATGTGTTGTCGACTTTAGTGGTAGTTGGGATAATCATTTACCATTAGTTGAATTTTCCTATAATAATAGTTACCACTCTAGCATAATAATGGCACCCTATGAAGCATTATACGGTAGAAGATGTAGGACGCCTGTCTGTTGGCATGAAGTTGGACAAAAGCAATTTGTTGGCCCAGAAATTATACAACAAACCGCAGATAAAGTGATACAAATTCGAGAAAGGATTAAAGCCGCCCAGGACCGACAAAAATTCTATGCGGATAAAAGACGAAATCCAATTGAATTCAATGAAGGGGATAAAGTCATGCTGAAAATATCACCTTGGAAAGGAATAGTAAGATTCGGAAAACGAGGGAAACTAAGTCCCCGATTTATTGGACCCTTTGTTATCACTAAAAAGATAGGTAAAGTGGCTTACCAGTTGAACCTTCCAGTAGAAATGCAACAAATACATAACACGTTTCATGTGTCAAATCTTAAGAAATGCCTTTTAGATGAATCTACGATAATCCCATTTGAAGATTTGACTATTGATGAAAAGTTAACCTATGTGGAAGAACCAGTACGGATTATGGATAGAAAGGTCAAACAACTTAGAAATAAGTCTATTCCTTTAGTAAAAGTACGATGGCAATATCATCAAGGGTCAGGAGCTACATGGGAACCTGAAGCAGAAATGAGATCAAAGTACCCACAATTATTCGACTAAATTTCGAGGACGAAATTTCTTGTAGGTGGGAAGATTTGTAACACCCGTAGGTTTATATATATATATATATATATATATATATATATATATATATATATATATATATATATATATATATATATATATATTATAGAATATTTTTATATACAATAAGTTATTACTAGTATTATACTAATGTATCCTTGGTATTGGAACAAAAGATACAATCATAAAATAATTATAGACACCTTATTCTAAATTTTGTAAGTTTTACAACATTTTGGTTACTAAAAATATCACTATAATAATTGTGCATTTATTAATAAAAAATATATACATAGTAGATTGCATTGTAATATGCTCGTTAAAAAAGAAAAAAAATATATATAATAAAAATTAAATAGTTATGCATGGTTTCATGCATACAACGTAATGCATGTATTTATTATTAAATAAAATGGCAATAGATGATAACTATCAAATTAGTCATCATTTGAATCAGATGACTATGCTTGCGAGACTTAAGACACATCAAGCTAGCTAGTTGTAGACTAGTGACGAGGATGCTAAAATTTTCAGTATAAATAGGAGCATTGTAAACTAGAATGAAAGCACACCATCAAATAACAATATACGTAGCAACAAGCAAGAGTAGGACAAAAGTTGGACACAAGTTGGTCTTCAAACTATAAGGTGAGTTTTTAGAATGCTTTTCAAACTGAGATATATATATATGATATACTTGCATTTATAGTTATTTTCTTTTGCATTAAGCTTGCCATATTTTACATTATATGTATCATGTTTATTACATTATGATTTGTTGGGTAAATATTTAAGACGAACGCAAGGGGGGCGTTCACAATAGAGGAATATAATGGGCGCTCATAAAATAAATAAATTATGGTATGGTTAGAACACGGGAGGCATCTTGGTGTATCTAAATCGATACCGGCAGATACATGTCTACACCCACTAGTACATGTATAGATGGTCATGACATGAGCTACGCATAGGTAGTCTTGTCAAATAATGACCTGGAAAGAGAGAGATAATTTACCCAATGCTCAAATAATTTTTTTTTTTATATTATGACACATATCATATCAAATTGCTCGTGGTATTTTTGTACACAAAATAAGATATACTCGTTAAGGACAAGCCTGGATTATGACATTGTATAAAGTTGGGACCAAAAGACACTTGGAGACTTGGTTATGTTTATAGTTAAGAATAAATTCCCATAGGGAAATCTTTGTATTGTATTGTAGCTTTTGTTGTAAACTCTGATACTTATGAATAAAATTTTCATTTTAGTATAATGTAGTCTCGGGTGTCTCACTACTCAAAACCAACAAACAACAACCAAAGATCTTGTAACGCCTCGAAATTTAAGTTATTTATTTAATTAATTTTAATTAGTAGAAAAATAAATTATATATTTTAAATAGTTAATATTTGTCATTAATAAATTTATTTAGGCGACCTGTAATTAGACGGTTCGTTTTAGTAGACGTTGTTAGTTATTTTGGACCGCTTAGTTAATTGTATGAACTGGGTTATATTCTTTCGAGTTGGGCCGGCCGATTAGGCCAAGGTCTTCTTCTATGATTCGTTTCTAGCCTGAGCCGAGTTTCCTTTCTTTTTGCTTGTTTCCTTGCTCGGTTTTCTCTAAGGCCTTTCCTTCGGGTACTTGATTCTATCTCGAGCCGGGCTTAGTTCTCCTTGCTCCTCCTCTTCTTCAGTTCTACAAATGTCGAGACACGGCCCAAAGAGTGGACCGGTTTTTTTTTAAGAAGCCTTAAGTCGTTGTTTTGCTTAATTATCCTTGGAGCCGGATTTAAGTCAAAAGGGTGGGCCATCAATGATTCTTTTATTCAAGGCTTGTGGCCTTAATTGAAAATATGAAAAGGCTTAATACCCTAGAAATTCTCCTCCACTCGTTCATCCAATTCGGCAGCCGACATCCTCCTCACTTTTCATTCGTCAATTGCAGCGTTCAAGTAGGAGCCACCAACTGTGATTTCGGTATTAATCTGGTTCCTTCCTAATCTTTTTTCGTCTTCAATACTACCGAATTCTTACTTTCATGATTGGTGATGGTGTGGCGGAAGCAAAACAGGGATAATCAACCAAGGAGGGTAACGAACCAAGTTTTGCTTCAGGTTCTTGTTCTCCGAATTTCAAGCTGTAGCATTACAAACGTTGTGGGTGGTATGTATCAAAGCAGGATCATCTAAGACAAGAATGGTGTTTATCGAGTGAAAACCCGAGCCATAAATCCCATCCTGAGCCTTGAGCAATCTGATATCGAGCCAAGTCATTTAACCGATTCGGTAGCTAGTCTCTTTTAGTTCTTTAATTCCTTTTTCTGTACCATTGTGTTTAGAGCTGATACTAATTATTTTTGTGTCTGTGCGGCGGTTTCGGGCAGCAGCCAAGGGGAACTGATCAAGTGAAGGTGTCGTCGGATTTAGCCGAGCAGGTCACGAGCTTGAGTAGCGATTCATCGGTAGTGACTTTATTCCGTCTTCCTTTCATTTAAAATCCGTTCATTCGTTTTCGTGTACTGTTTTGTTTCGAGCAGGTGGTCAAAAGGTTGAGACCGGGTCATGAGGACTCGGTTCTTTGGTCAATTGACTGATTATTATCTTTGGTCTTTTGATTAAATAGTTTAGCAATCGTTTTGTAGCCTCGGTTCGTATAATTGATTAATTCCTTTATAGTAGTTAGAGCTCTCCCGTGTCATAGAATTAATAAAGCGGGGTGTTGTTTGAAACTGTGTTTTGGTTATAGTTGTCGGGTAATGAATTCTAAGTGTCAAGGTTGTTCGGTGACGGGTTAAGCTTACAAAAACGGATTTCAAATTCACAAAATGCTTGGCAGAATCTGCCCTCTTATTCACAACTGTTTTTGAATTGTTCAAATTAATCTTTTCGGTTTTTGGCCCGTGATGGGACCTTGATTTTTGAGTTAGCTTTCCAACACCGCAACCCTCTCGTCAATCTGAATTACGGTTTAAAAGTTATAGTCAATTTAATATGCTGCTGTTAGGAAGATGACCTGTGCAACAGGTCTGTCTTGCAATGCTGTTTTGATACACTTAGGGTCTGTTTTGGCCAGTGACCGTCTCACAGTAAATTGTAGTTCTGATTGTCTAGTTATCGTGGTAAAAAGATGGGGAAAATCTAATGAGCCGTTTAGGAGTTATGGCAGTTTCCGTGAGACTGACGGGTGCTGCCAGTTTTCTGAAATAAGCCCTCGGGTAGAATTTTAATTCAAGGTTTCACTTTTTGGTTTTAGGGTCGTTTAGGAGATAACGTGCTGTACCTTTGACTGTCGGGAACCCTTTGGAGCTTACGTTTCTCGAGGTGAGTATTCTCACCGTGTATTCAGTTTTAACGTTGTACATGCATGACTTACGTGTTACATTTCTTGCACCATAATTGTTATTTGAGTTTGATCTGTTATCTGAGTTGATCTGTTATCTGATTATCTGAGCAGCTGTTTACTTATTCATGATCTGAGACATTGTGCCTGGGTAACCGAGCTCGGCACAGAGTCATTATGTGCTATTACATGCTAGGGCAATCTGAGATAATTATGTTAAAGAAATAATAAAACATAATAACGCACATCTGAGTTTTGGGATCACCTCCCGTCTGAGTTTTTGGGATTATTCCCGTCTGAGTTTTGGGATCACTCCCGTCTGAGTTTTGGCTTACGCCTATCTGAGGTGTGAGGAGGGGCGAGGTTGATCTCTCGTCCCAAATCACTCAAGCGCGCTATATAAATTAAAATCTGAGTAATAAAATCCGAGAAATAAATCTGAGTAATTAATCGAGTAGATTCTGAGTAGGAGTACACCGATGTGCCCTCATGTGTTGTATGTTATAATTGTTTACATTTTGAGACTATTCACTCAGCTTCCCAGCTGACCCAAACTTTCCCCCACATTGTTTCAGGTACCAGCAAAGGAAAGGAGAAGGTGGACGGTTGACTGCTGTATCTTTTCATTACTGATGTGGACAGTATTTAATATTTTAAAACCCTTTATTTTATTTTAACTATTTCCGCAATAAATACGTTTTAAATGTTAAATATTAATATCTGAGATTTATTTATGGGACCTTTTGATTATAATTTTGTTTTCAAAAATTTTAAAAAATCTTGTAAATTTTAGCGTGTTACAGATCTTCATCCAACTTCAAATCTGCTCCACTACTTCATCTGCCTCAAACCCAACTGAAAAGCCAAAACTCACACCGTTGGATCCACAGAAAAAGTGTTATAATTGTGGTATTGCTGGACATTATTCACGTGATTGCAAGAAGCCAAAAGTCCGTGATTCTGAATTCTTTAAACGGAAGATGCTCATGGCTAAGCAAAATGAGGCAGAAAAAGTGTTGCTAGCTGAAGACCTTCAATGGATGGAAGATTCGGATCCGGAAGACGAAGAACATGCAGCCAACCTGTTCTTTATGGCAAGAGAGAATGCCGAGGTGGCTGACAGAATCAATGAGGAAGTTGACGAGGATGGAAAGGTACACACTTCTCTCCTATCTAATGAAAAGAATACCACTAATTCTGATACTTGTTTTTGAAGGAATTATGTGCACAGTCAGTCAACCTATGATGATACATCCATGCCTACGAAACACTTAAGGGTCACACCGGTGAGTGCATGTAACACGAGCAAGATAAGCAATGATACTACGAAGAGGATTGATTCATAATAGTCATTATGAATCAGTTAAGTATTAAGTTAAGTTTAACTTATGACTAGATTAGTTTAACTAACCAATTAAAACAAGTAGTTGTACATTTACTGTTAGTTAATATCATTAAATATGTAATATTTAATATATCCGTTATTATCTAGAGGATATTATATTAGGCATAGAATATTTAGTTGCTAGTATTATGGCTTGATCATAGGTAATTGACAGCCAATGTATTATGTAAATAAAGCATGTATATCACACAATAATACTGAAGGAATATACTTCTATTATGGTATCAAAGCCTAGGGTGTAATTTTTTCCTCTTCCGCTACAAACCCTAGCTTATCTCTGCCGCCGATTACTTTATTTCTCTCGCCGGCTATTCTTCTTCTTTCTTTCTCCTCAGTCATCGGAAAATGGGTACAGTAGCCAAAACTACATCATCGTCTTCCCCATCACTGTCCTCAACCTCTCTTAACGCTACCAATATCAAACACAATGTCCCAATTGTCCTAGACATGGAGAATGTCCAGTATGCTACCTGGGCAGAGTTGTTTCAGATTCATGCTCGATCAAATCGGGTGTTGAATCACATTATCCCGTCCTCCAAAACCGTTCCACCTGCAACCGATGACGAAAAAAAGGAATGGTTGACGGTTGATGCTACTGTTTTGAAGTGGATCTATGCCACGATTTCTGAGGATCTGCTCAACACGATCCTTGAATCCGGTTCGACTGCACAAGAAGCGTGGGAACGGTTACGCGATATCTTTCAAGATAACAAATCCTCTTGTGCCGTCACACTAGAACAAGAATTCTCCAACACTGTGATGGAGGATTTTCCGAACGCCTCAGCTTACTGTCAACGACTTAAAATGTTGGCTAATCAGCTCAAAGGCGTTGGAGCTCCGGTCTCAAACAACCGACTCGTGCTACAAATGGTTGCGGGTCTGTCGGAAGCATATAATGGCGTCGGCACACTCTTATGTCAAAGTGAACCACTTCCCCCGTACTATAAAGCTCGTTCTATGATTGTGTTGGAGGAAGCCGGTCTCACCAAGAAACTTGCGGGTTCATCTACCACTGCTCTTGTTGCTTCTCAAACCGAGGGTTCGTATTCTGGTTGGTCCAGGCCCAATTACTCCCCTCGACCTCAACAGCCTGCTCCGGGCATTTTGGGCCCTCGTCCACAGGCTTACACCGCAGCAGCTCCACCGTCCCCGACGGACATCGAGGAAGCAATGTACACGCTTGGCCTCACACCACCTGACCCGAGTTGGTACATGGATACGGGTGCCACATCGCATATGACCTCCTCGAACGGTAATCTTACGTCTTATTTTAATATGAGCAAAAATAATGGCATCCTGGTTGGTAATGGTCAATCTATTCCCATACACGGGTATGGTAATTATTTTTTACCTTCGCCTTTTCAGTCCTTAGCTCTTAAAAATGTTTTGTATGCACCAAAATTAATTAAAAATTTGGTGTCTGTTCGTAAGTTTACCACTGATAACTATGTTTCTGTTGAATTTGATCCCTTTGGCTTTTCTGTGAAGGAATTTCAGACGGGCAGGCCAATCATGAGATGTGACAGTCAGGGGGAGTTATATCCAATCACTAATCAAGTTCAAAATCAAGTCTTTGCTGCTCTTGCACCGTCTCTTTGGCATGATCGTTTAGGTCATCCAGGTGCATCTATCCTAGATAATCTCCGGAAACACAAACATATAGATTGTGTTAATTCTCGAGATAATCATTTTTGTTTTTCGTGTCCTCTTGGAAAACACATTAAATTACCGTTTGTTGCTTCTAATTCTACTACTTTAAAACCTTTTGATATTTTGCATTATGATATTTGGACATCTCCGGTTTTGAGCTCGGTGGGGCATAAGTACTATCTTGTAGTGGTAGATGATTATACTAATTATTTGTGGACTTTTCCACTTGCTAAAAAGTCACAAGTTTTTGCCACTTTACTTCAATTTAGCATTTTTGTTCGTACTCAATTTGAACTTAAAATTAAAAATATCCAATGTGATAATGGTCGGGAATTTGACAATAAATCATTTTGGGATTTTTGCAAAAATAATGGTATTTTTATTCGTTTTTCGTGTCCGTATTCTTCTTAACAAAACGGTAAATCGGAACGAAAAATACGTACTATTAATAATATGGTACGTACCCTTCTTTTTCATGCTTCTCTCCCCTCTACGTTTTGGCATCATGCCCTTCACATGGCTACTTATCTTATTAACATTCTTCCCACAAAAGTTTTAAATAATAACTCTTCCACTAAAATTCTTTTTCACAAAGAACCCACATTTTCTCATCTAAAAGTTTTTGGGTGCTTGTGTTTTCCTCTTTATCCATCTACCACAATTCACAAACTTAAACCACGCACCACTCCTTGTGTGTTTTTAGGATACCCGTCTAATCATAGGGGTTATAAATGTTATGACATCATTTCTAGAAAAATCATTATTTGTCATCATGTGCTTTTCGATGAACAAAAATTCCCTTTTTCTTCCCTATTTCAACCCACAAATACCTCATATGATTTTCTGAGCCCAATAACACATTTGGATCTGCCTTCGGGTATTGACCCACCACAAGCACCTACTCGTAATCAGCCCATTTCTCCGTCTGGGCCTAGTGCATCTTCTACTTCTGGGCCGTCTCTTTCTCCTCTGTCCACTCCATCGCAGTCGACTACTGGGCCGCCAACTCCTCCGCCCAGCCCAATGACCACTCCGCCTGATCCAGTCCCTGTGGACTATCCGCCGAGCCCATCACCAAACATTTCTTCTGCTGCTCCAGCGGTCCAACCCCAACCTCATTCTTCACCTCCGCAATGTCCGGTTACTCGTAGTCAAAATGGTATTGTCAAAAATAAGAAAATTATTTCACTCCATTCCACGACTACTCGGTCTCCTATTCCAAAAAATCCTGTCTCTGCTCTGTCTGACCCAAACTGGAAAATGGCCATGGATGACGAATTTAATGCACTTATTGAAAATAAGACGTGGGAGTTGGTGCCCCGTCCTACTAACGCTAATATTATTCGTTCTATGTGGATTTTTGCTTATAAGGTCAATGCAGATGGATCTTTTACGAGGTATAAAGCTCTCCTTGTCGGTGATGGAAAGACACAACAGGTGGGCATTGACTGTGGGGAAACATTTAGCCCTGTGGTCAAACCGACGACAATCCGTACGGTTCTTAGTCTTGCTCTATCTAAGAAGTGGGATCTTCACCAACTAGACGTTAAAAATGCTTTTTTACATGGTGATCTTAATGAAACGGTTTATATGCATCAACCCATGGGTTATAGAGATCAACAACTACCGAATCATGTTTGTCTTTTACGAAAATCGCTTTATGGCCTCAAACAAGCCCCCCGGGCATGGTATCGCCGTTTTGCTGATTTTGTGTCCAACATTGGTTTCACAAACAGTAAATCTGATAACTCACTATTTATTTATAAACGGGGTGAAGACATCGCATATCTTTTACTCTATATTGATGATATTATTTTGACCGCTTCATCTACGGCCTTACGAAAGTTCATTATGTCTCTTCTCAGCACTGAGTTCGCTATGAAGGATCTTGGTCCTTTACATTATTTTTTGGGAATTGCTGTTACCCATCATGCCGGTGGTTTGTTCTTATCTCAGCGCAAATATGCTGAAGATATAATTGAACGCGCAGGGATGTCGGCATGTAAACCCTCACCAACTTCGGTTGACACCAAGCAAAAACTCAGTGCTCATTCAGATCTAGCATGCTCTGATCCGTCATTATATCGGAGTCTTGCAGGGGCTCTTCAATATTTGACGTTTACACGACCGGATATTTCTTATGCCGTTCAGCAGATTTGCTTATTTATGCACCAACCCATGGAAACACATATGCAAGCTCTTAAACGCGTTGTTCGATATGTCAAAGGGACTATGTCCCATGGACTTCATCTCTATCCGTCCACTATCTCTACCTTAGTTTCGTATACTGATGCAGATTGGGCAGGGTGTCCGGATACTAGACGATCAACTTCGGGATATTGTGTCTTCATGGGTGACAATTTACTATCATGGTCCTCAAAACGCCAGACCACTCTCTCTCGTTCGAGCGCCGAGTCCGAGTATAGAGGCGTAGCTAATGTAGTATCAGAATTGTATTGGTTACGAAACCTCCTTGTTGAGCTTCACTGTCCTATTCAGAAAGCTACGTTAGTTTACTGTGATAATATCAGTGCCATATATTTATCTGGAAATCCAGTACAACATCAACGGACCAAGCATATTGAAATGGATATTCATTTCGTTCGAGAAAAAGTTGCACGTGGAGAAGTTCGTGTATTACATGTCCCTTCGCGACACCAGATAGCCGACATTTTCACAAAGGGACTTCCATTAATATTATTTGAAGATTTTAGAGACAGTCTCAGCGTCCGTCCTCCTCCCGCTTCCACTGAGGGGGTGTGTTAGTTAATATCATTAAATATATAATATTTAATATATCCGTTATTATCTAGAGGATATTATATTAGGCATAGAATATTTAGTTGCTAGTATTATGGCTTGATCATAGGTAATTGACAGCCAATGTATTATGTATATAAAGCATGTATATCACTCAATAATACTGAAGGAATATACTTCTATTATTTACTAGTTGAGTAAATATACAATGTGTTGATTAAAGACTATCCATGATATGATTTAAAGCTATTAAATCATATAGTGATTGGATAATATTGTTGTATAAATTATATAAAGGTTATTATATAATTAACTATTAAAAGTATAAATACAAGTATATAATTCGTGTATATGGGTACCGAATTATTAGTGTGTTAATACTAGACATTTAGTAGTTAAATGCAACAATAATAAACTAGTTAAACTATAAGGGTTTAAAGTGTAAAAGATAAGTTTAATTAAGAGATTAATCTTAATTAAACTAGGAAGACTTTAATGAAACTTATTCTATTATAAATAGAAGGCTTAAGGTTTCATTTAAACCTAATCAATAATTCCCTTTACACCTAAATTTCGAAACCCTATCCTCCTCTCTTTGAGTTTCGGCCGAACACACTCAAGAACACCAAGTTTGGTGTTCTTCGTTCTTCGTGTTCTTCAAGTCTTGAAGATCCAAGTTCATTGCTTAGATCAACTAGAAGATCGCTCGATTTGTTCATCATCAGTGGATCTATCTTAAGCAATCAACAAGGTATGTTTTGGGAAACCCTTTTTCTCCCTTCTCCCTCTTGGACGAATTTCGGCCAAAGAACTCTAGGGTTCTTTGGTTGATGGTCGAACGAACCACACAAGCTATGTGTGTGTTCGAGTTCTTCGTACAAGATTTCTTTCTTGTTAACCTAATCTAGTTCTCCAACATCCCAATCCTTTAGGGTTTAAGGATTAGGTTTAATCCCAGTTCCGCATTTAGGGATCAAATCAGCTAGTTGGTTTAACCGGTCAAGAACAAGTTCATGTTCTTGGTCAGCAAGGTTCGAACCAAGCATGCTAGGCGGTCGACCCAAGTGGTTGATCGAGTACATTGAAACCCTACAGTTTTGTCCAAAATCAGATATCTGTAGTTGATTTGTTAAAACAAAACCTTTTAGATGAAAAAGATTTAAACAATCAATTTCAAGAACGTTTAAATGATTTGCGAAATGAAAAAGAACAACTTGTTCAATCATGTGAAAAACTTGTTCAACAGATTAAACAAACCAAAAATTATAAACTCGAGAATCTTGATTTACCAACCCAAGTATCAGAATTGCAGGCTAAATATGACAACAACTACAAACTTTACACTAAAACATGGTATGAATATCAAATTACTAAAAACAGTTTGGAACGTAAACAACAAGATTTTGATGAAAATGAAAAACAGTTCAAATCTTTAAACTCTCAAATTAAAGAATTATCAGAAAATCTACATGAAAAACACATCAATTCTTTAAACGAAATGAAAAACAATCAGAATATCATACAAAAACTTAAAAATGAAAACAATAAATTGAATTCCCATATCAAGCATCTTGAGGAATTGATTGTCAAAAGGGGACATACTGATCAAACAATTCATCTAAACAAGCCCAAAGACTTTAAATATTTCAATTCACGAGAAGGGCTAGGAGCTGATAATCCAGAGTATCTTAAGAATGCATGCAGAATGGTTCCTACATTATATGATTCAAGATACATGAACAATGGTATCTCGCAAAGCTTCATTCGGATGACAGACGAGGAGGAAGAATTGAGACCTTCAACAGAGCTAAAAAGGAGAATGCCCAAATTAGTTTCAATTACACTGAATTAAATAAAACATATGACACTAAAAAGACAAAATTTGAAAATGATGATTATTTTCCAATTATTACACCTGAAGAATTTGAGATTAAGGGTAATGTTGTGCTTCAACAAAAAGTAACACCAAAGATTTATGTTCCCTCTCTAATTCTAGAAAAGAAAATTTGCCAATTGGAAAATGAAATCGATGAAACACATAAGGCATTTGACAAAGAAAAATCTGATTTACAAACCAAAATTCATGAATTAGAAGATAAAATTGTTGCAATAAAATCTGTTTCTAATCAAAAGGTTTCTAATCAAAATGCTTCTTCAAATCTACCAATACAAAAGTCTAATTCTTCTTCTCCTAAAACTCCAGTTCTTTTAAGATGAGATTCTAATTCACCTGTTTTAAATATTCAGATAGAAATTTAAAATCCAAGCTTCACAAGCCAATGCATGGCGGAGCAACAGCAGTTGAGCAGTTTTCGAAGTCTAAAACAACTAAGTCTAGTATGCTTAAGTCCAAGGAGCTTAAGAAGTCTAGATCTCCTTCGTTTTTAGCTTCTTCTTTTTCTAATTCAAATAAATGTAATAACTCAGCAAAGTTTATTTCTCCAGCTACACTTTATGGTATTGTGTATGATTCTGCAATTTATCGTCCTGTTAATCACACTGTTAATGGTGTAAATTTGATTGTTAAAACAGATAAAAATGGCAAAAAGGTTTATCTTGATAGAAAAATTAATAAACCAATTTCTCAATATGATACATGATATTTTGTTAGAAAAGATGCTCCTTGTGGTCCTCGACATAATGTTTTTCATAATAATGGTTCAATTATTCATTCTTGTACAATTTGTTTTCCCAATCCATGCAAAACAATACTTTCTCGATCTCTAAAACCTATCACTCCACGTTCATACCCATCACTCTCTAATAAATCTTCATCTCGTCGTCTTGTTTATCGAGTAGTGTCTACACCTAAATCGCCAAATTCCGGTATCTCGCCTCCTTCTCCCAAGAAAAATCAAAAATCATCCATGTTTGTTAATACAAATGGATTAAAAATGAACAATCAAACTGGATTTTATACTCTCCTGAGAAATCCTTAAAATGGACTATAAAGTCACCAAAAACTGTAACGCCCCGAAATTCTTAATAATTAAATATTAGTATTAATAAATGTAAATTGAGTATTAATCATATTTTTATATATAATAATAAATATGTGACGTTTCGCCTATACACGTTATTTAATTATCTGACGTATATTAATTTTCGGGGCCGGCCGCTAGGCCAAGACCTCGATCTAGTTCCTTGACCTCGTTTTCCTTCCTCAGGATTTCTAGTTTTTATCTTGCTCGTGTCCGCTCCCAGCCTTGTGGTCTTGTCGATTTTCTTGGGGACTAGTTGGAGTTGTTCCTTTCTTGAAACCGGCTTAATAAAAGAAGAACAAAGAAGCCCGATTACATTTTTATTTCATTCTTAGCCCAATCGGTGGTGAGGCCACTAGCCCACGTGCATGTTACCATAATTAAAAGGAAGAGGTCCAATCCCTAATCCCCACTTGTTCGTCTAAACTGGCTCCCTCTCCCAATTGAAACCTTGCGCCGTTCTTGCTCACCATCTTCGGTTCTTCTTCATCACGTCGAGCATCCCTATATTGTTCCTTGTTCCATCGCACCAGAGTAAAGGGGTGGTGTAGCGATCATCGAGCAGAAGACGAAGTGAGCCCAAGTAATATGCGAGCTGCGGTATAGAGAGCATCATCGAGCAAAGGGCTGTAATTAGCTCGAGATGGAGCAGATTGTTTCATGGAGGAAAGAATTGGTGATGCTGTTTCGGGTGTCGTTGTTTCATCAAGCCGTGAATCACCGAGAGTGCCCAGACAAGTGTTTGGGGCGGAGGAAAACCTGCGGTAGTTCTTCTTTCCGCTTTAGTTCCTTTCATTTAAATTTCTGAGTTTATATCATAATCTAGTCGATTCCGGGTTTGATTGTAGAATTTTATATGTGTTGGGATCGTAACCGAGTCCCGAGAGTTGTTGTGGCTGAGCAGGAGTGAGCAAGGAGGTTATCATTGTCGAGTTGGTGTACCCACAGCCGAGCACAATTCCCCGAGTAGTTTCCATCGGAGCCGGATTCGTGATTCACTTGGTAGAGCTCTAACCATTCCTTTGTTTATTGTTTTGTTTCAGATCACCTCTAACCCTGTTGCGTGTAGGTTGAAACGCAGTTGTGACCGAGTCGTTTAGGGCTCGGGTTTCGTTGAATTTAATTACCTATCTTAGATTATCATTGAGCGTTTAGATTATCGTCATGTTTTAGCTATTTTGATTATCCGACCCATTTGTTTTGGAACTGTTTTGGTGTCCTTCATAAGTGTTACCATCTAGATATCGAGGTTGGGACTACTGATTTTGTAGTGTCGGGTCAAGGGTCGGGGTAAAAACCATTTGTTGACAGCTAGGCATTTTCGTTAACCGAAAAACCCGGAAACCGAACCTTAAGGTTCTTGGGTTCCTATTCGGGAAGCCCTCTTTATTTCACCTGGAGATCCTTGTGAGAATTAAGAATACCTAGTCTAATCTGAATTCTAGAAACATAGAATGAAAACTTTGATGTCGGGTGTTCCGGTGACGGGTTGGGTTGTTAAAACAAGCTTTATAAATAGAACTTCTTTGGCAGAATCTGCCCTGTTATTCTAAACTGTTTTGACATGTTTAAAATAATCTTTACGGCTTTTGGCCCGTGATGAAACCTTGGTTTTTGAGTTAGCTTTCCAACACCGCAACCCTCTCGTTAATCCGAATTACGGTTTAAAAGTTATAGTCAATTTAGTAAGCTGCTGTTAGGAAGATGACTTGTGCAGCATGTTTGTCTTGCATCCCTGTTTTGAGACACTTAGATTCTGTTTTGGCCAGTGACCGTCTCACAATAAATTGTAGTTCTGATTGTCTTCTAGCCAGGGTAAAAAGATGGGGAAAATCTAATGAACCGTTTAGGAGTTATGGCAGTTTCCGTGAGACTGACGGGGGCTGCCAGTTTTCTGAAATAAGTCCTCGGGTAGGATTTTAATTCCGGGTTTCACTTTTTGGTTTTTAGGACCGTCTAGGAGATAACGTGCTGTCCTTCTGATTGTGGAGAACCCTTTGGAGCTTACGTTTCTCGAGGTGAGTATTCTCACCGTGTATTCAGTTTTAACGTTATACATGCATGACTTACGTGTTATATTTCTTGCACCATAATTGTTATCTGAGTTTGATCTGTTATCTGAGTTTGATCTGTTATCTGAGTATCTGAGCAGCTGTTTACTTATTCATGATCCGAGACATTGTGCCTGGGTAACTGAGCTCGGCACAGAGTCATTCTGTGCTATTACATGCTAGGGCAATCTGAGATAATTATGTTAAAGAGATAATAAAACATAATAACACACATCTGAGTTTTGGGATCACCTCCCGTCTGAGTTTTTGGGATTATTCCCGTCTGAGTTTTTGGGATTATTCCAGTCTGAGTTTTGGGATCACTCCCGTCTGAGTTTTGGCTTATGCCTATCTGAGGTGTGAGGAGGTACGAGGTTGATCTCTCGTCCCAAATCACACAAGCGCGCTATATAAATTAAAATCTGAGTAATAAAATCCGAGAAATATATCCGAGTAAATAATCGAGTAGATTCTGAGTAGGAGTACACCGATGTGCCCTCATGTGTTGTATGTTACGATTGTTTGCATTTTGAGATATTCACTCAGCTTCTCCAGCTGACCCCTATTTTCCCCCACATTGTTTCAGGTACCAGCAGAGGAAAGGAGAAGGTGGACGGTTGACCGCTGTATCTTTCATTACCGATGTGGACGGCATTTAATATTTTAAAAACACTTAATTTTAACTAATTCCGCATTAAATATATTTTTAAATGAAAATACTATTATTGGGATTTAATGATTCGAGTTATTGGGACCTTTTGATTATAATTTTGTATTTAAAAATTTTAAAAATCTTGTAAATTTTAGGGTGTTACAAGTTGGTATCAGAGCTCTGACTTGAGAGATTTGGGTTCGCAAGGGGCGAATTCAAACTCAAGTTTGAGTATCGAGTTTTAAAACGAGAAAAGAGTCAATTATTTGTCTGAGAAAAGTTTCCACATCAAACATACAGCATGTCACGTCGACCTCTCGCTTCCTATTGCCGGTAATATTTCAGAGCTTTTATTTATTTGAGAATTTCGTTGTATTCTGAGTTTTGAAGAATGACAAATATGAGAATTGCTATCATTAATTCGAGTATAATTTCGATATAATTCTGAGTGTATTTCGCGACTAAGATCGCTTTTCTGAGTATATTTTTCGTGTGTAATTCTAAGTACATCCGCGTTATACATGCTACTATAATTACATAATATTTTATATAATCTGTGAGATTTTATAATTCTGAGAAATTCTAACCAATAAGGGTAATAAATGAATATAAAATTATGATATAAACTTCATAAATTATTTAACGAGGACATGTTTTGGGGTGAATAAGAAAAGAGGAGTAATAAATTCTTTATATTGATAAAATACTAAAACCTTTCGTTTTAGGGAAAATACTTAATAAAAAGAGTTATTGAAACGAGTAAACGGTGAAACGAATAAAAGAAATATGTTTTTATTATCAAAAGAATATTTTTGTGACAGTTCATCAAGTCCAGCAAAAGTGAAAATACCGAGAACATATTATAAATTTTTTTTAAAAAATTGATAATTATTTTACATGATTTACATTTGAGCTAGACGAGGAACGTTAAAAAAAAAAAAAAAAAAAAAAAAATTTGGATTTTATTCTTATCCGTTATTTCAGAGTCGTTTTAGTTTTTAATATTAGAACTTTAGTTGGATTAAGCATGTTTTTTTTTAAATGTTGAATTAACATTTGAGATTTTATTTAGTGGAACCTTTTCACTTATTTATCCAAATTTAAAAATTTAAAATTTATGAAATCTTTGGACAATTAAAAAGGAGAATGTTTTTTTATAAAGAGATGAGACATGATGTATTGGGAAAATCTTTTTGCTGAGAAAATAATAAACCGAGATTTATTTAATTGAGATCAAATGAGAAAACTTTTAAAGTATGTGATTTTAATAGCTGAGACTGAAAATCCATAATTATTTTTTTATGAATTCAGTGAGAGATTATTTATTTAACGCAGAGATATTGAATAACCTATGTAAGTTTGTTATACCAATTAATCGAGGATTGCCAAGTCAAATTAAACAGAAATTATTCAAGTTTATCTTAAAAGGTATTTATTAAAAGTGAACCAAAGGGAGACTATCATCATTGATTCGGTGTTGATCTATTTAAAATAAATTAAAAGAGTTTATGAACTATATTATGTTCCGAGTTTAACTGTTGAAAACATAATAAAATATTTTGCTGAGTGCCTTTTGCTGAGTGCATTTCTGAGTAATGTTTATAAGATTTCGAGTACATACAGCTGAGTGCATATCTGTATTTATCAGATATTGAGAGTAAACTTTTCTTCCTTCTGAGTGTGATTTGTTTGTGGATTACTTTATGTGGGAAGTTGTGAACTTTGGGATTGACTCGTGACCAAACAAAAGCATGTGTCGAAAGTAATAGAGGGCCCCTATTACCGTACACACAGGACTTTTGGTTGGTTAGGGGGAGATTTTGAGGGGAACAATGGACCAATGCTTGTTATGGTGAATTTAGTATGTGTATCCTAATTGGTTGTGTGACTACATACTTGCTTGTTTATTTTGGTAGACAATACTAGTTCCAAACTCGAGGACGAGTTTTTCTCCAAGTGGAGTTGAGTAGGGGTAAAAAGGAAAAACTGACAAGAAATGAATATCATTAATTATTATTTATAAATATTATGAGCATGGTGCTTATACAAAGAGATTTTGTTGGTATGAATTTAAAGTGCGAAATCTAGATACATATAAATGATAAAATAAATTATAAGAGTAACTATCAAATCAAGCAGTTGAGAATAATTAAATTTGTTTTATGGGTAATTATAAAGTTTACAACAAAATGATAGATCGGGTTACTGGAGAAATTAACAAATCAAGTTAATTGGGTTGAATGAATATCGTGCAAAAGGGGAAGTAGTAATACTACAATTATTTACAAAATAAGACAGTATAATTATTCTTGGGTGGTTATAAATGTGATAATGAGAAATCATTAAATTAAAGTGATGAGAATTTAGTAATGAGTCGAATATGAGAAAACTGCTACAATGAAATTTTGAGGAAAATGAGTTAAAATGAGATCGGTAATTTGCTGGTAATGAGTTATTATTAGAATGAGCTAAAAGATAAAATTGTATTTTGATTAATTATGGAGTAATTTTGAGTTATAAGAAATTTACAAATCGAGTTACATAAGCAAATTAATAAAAGGAGTCAAAAGAGAAAAGTATTAAATTAACGGGAAGTTTTATTCAAATTTTTGAAGTATTATAAAGTGTTATGAGTTTTGAGGTATTATAAAATTATATGAGAAAACTCTATTTAGGAATAATTATTAAACTTGAGATGAGAACAACTATTCAATAAATTTATATTGAACTTAGGAGAAATTTCGAAAAGACGAGAATGTACTGAATTCATGAACCATGAGTGAACCGTAAGATCTAAAATAAAGTGTAACTGCGAATTGAGTAAAGGAGAATTAAGGAATTAATTCGTAATTTGAGTAACGAGAAATCATTATAGATAAGAGCATGAAACTTAATTGGAATTTTAGTGGGTAACATGAAATTTATGAGTAGATATGGTCAAAATAATTAAGAGACATATTAAATTGTGTAAAATTAGTGAAACGGTCTATTAAAGGATTGTTAAACTAGATGAATGAGAAAACATCTATTAAAATATTATCGAGAAACCACTAAATGTAGTAGAATGAGAACCTGATAAAACGAGTTAAATGTCAAGATCGTTAATTTGAGCTATTTAAAGGGTTGTCAACATCTGTAATATGCAAACCTAATAGAGTAAGGTAACAATATAATGTTAAAGGAAGTTATTTTGAGAACCAATAACACGGTTGAGAGAGAGTATACCATTCCAAGTATTATAAGCTGGTAAATTGGAACACGCGAGTAGTAATAAGAATGAGTAAAAACGTGATTTATACCTAATACTATTACTTGTAAATATTATTACCTTATGAGTCATTACTGAGTTAGAATTTTGGGTTTGCTTCTGAGTTAAGATTTATGAGTTTGCTCCTGAGTTATACAGTTTCGAATTATACTCCTGATATATGTTTTGAGTTTATTTTTGAGTTGGACTTCTGAGTTATATTTCCAGATCATATTTTGGAGTTATATACCTGAGTATATGAGAATTCTGTGTACTATGTATATTCCTTGTGATTTATTTGCATGGTTTTTATATTAATTGATAATGGTGTAAACCGCTAGATTATTTATTATGCTGTTAACAACCTTATCGTTTTTTATTCTTCTTTTCCATTTGAGTATGCATGTCGTAGGTCACCCTGATGAATTTCCTTTTCATTCTTAATCTTATCATTTTGTTTTCTTTCCCCATTTGAGGGCGTGTGTCGTTGACGAGTATGAGTTGAGACGCGAGATTACTACCCGGAGTTTCTTCCGAGCAATGACTTCGGGGACGAAGTCTATTCCAAGTGGAGTTGAGTTGTAACGCCCCGAAATTCTTAATAATTAAATATTAGTATTAATAAATGTAAATTGAGTATTAATCATATTTTTATATATAATAATAAATATGTGACATTTCGCCTATACACGTTATTTAATTATCTGACGTATATTAATTTTCGGGGCCGGCCGCTAGGCCAAGACCTCGATCTAGTTCCTTGACCTCGTTTTCCTTCCTCAGGATTTCTAGTTTTTATCTTGCTCGTGTCCGCTCCCAGCCTTGTGGTCTTGTCGATTTTCTTGGGGACTAGTTGGAGTTGTTCCTTTCTTGAAACCGGCTTAATAAAAGAAGAACAAAGAAGCCCGATTACATTTTTATTTCATTCTTAGCCCAATCGGTGGTGAGGCCACTAGCCCACGTGCATGTTACCATAATTAAAAGGAAGAGGTCCAATCCCTAATCCCCACTTGTTCGTCTAAACTGCCTCCCTCTCCCAATTGAAACCTTGCGCCGTTCTTGCTCACCATCTTCGGTTCTTCTTCATCACGTCGAGCATCCCTATATTGTTCCTTGTTCCATCGCACCAGAGTAAAGGGGTGGTGTAGCGATCATCGAGCAGAAGACGAAGTGAGCCCAAGTAATATGCGAGCTGCGGTATAGAGAGCATCATCGAGCAAAGGGCTGTAATTAGCTCGAGATGGAGCAGATTGTTTCATGGAGGAAAGAATTGGTGATGCTGTTTCGGGTGTCGTTGTTTCATCAAGCCGTGAATCACCGAGAGTGCCCGGACAAGTGTTTGGGGCGGAGGAAAACCTGCGGTAGTTCTTCTTTCCGCTTTAGTTCCTTTCATTTAAATTTCTGAGTTTATATCATAATCTAGTCGATTCCGGGTTTGATTGTAGAATTTTATATGTGTTGGGATCGTAACCGAGTCCCGAGAGTTGTTGTGGCTGAGCAGGAGTGAGCAAGGAGGTTATCATTGTCGAGTTGGTGTACCCACAGCCGAGCACAATTCCCCGAGTAGTTTCCATCGGAGCCGGATTCGTGATTCACTTGGTAGAGCTCTAACCATTCCTTTGTTTATTGTTTTGTTTCAGATCACCTCTAACCCTGTTGCGTGTAGGTTGAAACGCAGTTGTGACCGAGTCGTTTAGGGCTCGGGTTTCGTTGAATTTAATTACCTATCTTAGATTATCATTGAGCGTTTAGATTATCGTCATGTTTTAGCTATTTTGATTATCCGACCCATTTGTTTTGGAACTGTTTTGGTGTCCTTCATAAGTGTTACCATCTAGATATCGAGGTTGGGACTACTGATTTTGTAGTGTCGGGTCAAGGGTCGGGGTAAAAACCATTTGTTGACAGCTAGGCATTTTCGTTAACCGAAAAACCCGGAAACCGAACCTTAAGGTTCTTGGGTTCCTATTCGGGAAGCCCTCTTTATTTCACCTGGAGATCCTTGTGAGAATTAAGAATACCTAGTCTAATCTGAATTCTAGAAACATAGAATGAAAACTTTGATGTCGGGTGTTCCGGTGACGGGTTGGGTTGTTAAAACAAGCTTTATAAATAGAACTTCTTTGGCAGAATCTGCCCTGTTATTCTAAACTGTTTTGACATGTTTAAAATAATCTTTACGGCTTTTGGCCCGTGATGAAACCTTGGTTTTTGAGTTAGCTTTCCAACACCGCAACCCTCTCGTTAATCCGAATTACGGTTTAAAAGTTATAGTCAATTTAGTAAGCTGCTGTTAGGAAGATGACTTGTGCAGCATGTTTGTCTTGCATCCCTGTTTTGAGACACTTAGAGTCTGTTTTGGCAAGTGACCGTCTCACAATATATTGTAGTTCTGATTGTCTTCTAGCCAGGGTAAAAAGATGGGGAAAATCTAATTAACCGTTTAGGAGTTATGGCAGTTTCCGTGAGACTGACGGGGGCTGCCAGTTTTCTGAAATAAGTCCTCGGGTAGGATTTTAATTCCGGGTTTCACTTTTTGGTTTTTAGGACCGTCTAGGAGATAACGTGCTATCCTTCTGATTGTCGAGAACCCTTTGGAGCTTACGTTTCTCGAGGTGAGTATTCTCACCGTGTATTCAGTTTTAACGTTATACATGCATGACTTACGTGTTACATTTCTTGCACCATAATTGTTATCTGAGTTTGATCTGTTATCTGAGTTTGATCTGTTATCTGAGTATCTGAGCAGCTGTTTACTTATTCATGATCTGAGACATTGTGCCTGGGAAACTGAGCTCGGCACAGAGTCATTCTGTGCTATTACATGCTAGGGCAATCTGAGATAATTATGTTAAAGAGATAATAAAACATAATAACACACATCTGAGTTTTGGGATCACCTCCCGTCTGAGTTTTTGGGATTATTCCCGTCTGAGTTTTTGGGATTATTCCAGTCTGAGTTTTGGGATCACTCCCGTCTGAGTTTTGGCTTATGCCTATCTGAGGTGTGAGGAGGTACGAGGTTGATCTCTCGTCCCAAATCACACAAGCGCGCTATATAAATTAAAATCTGAGTAATAAAATCCGAGAAATAAATCTGAGTAAATAATCGAGTAGATTCTGAGTAGGAGTACACCGATGTGCCCTCATGTGTTGTATGTTACGATTGTTTGCATTTTGAGATATTCACTCAGCTTCTCCAGCTGACCCCTATTTTCCCCCACATTGTTTCAGGTACCAGCAGAGGAAAGGAGAAGGTGGACGGTTGACCGCTGTATCTTTCATTACCGATGTGGACGGCATTTAATATTTTAAAAACACTTAATTTTAACTAATTCCGCATTAAATATATTTTTAAATGAAAATACTATTATTGGGATTTAATGATTCGAGTTATTGGGACCTTTTGATTATAATTTTGTATTTAAAAATTTTAAAAATCTTGTAAATTTTAGGGTGTTACAAAAACAGAACCGCCTCCTTGCAGTTCTCAAACTCTCTAACTTCATCATGTTTTATAATTCTACATAAAACCTGGTATACTAATCGTGTAGGACCCATAAATCTAAACCAGTTCAAAGTACTTCAAAACCGCTTGAATTACTACATATGGACTTATGTGGTCCTATGAGCGTTCAATCATTTGCCGGTAAAAGGTATGTATTGGTGATTGTTGATGATTATTCACGATATACATGGGTTCATTTCTTACGTACAAAAGATGAAGCAGCCGATATCATTATCGCCTTCATAAAGAAAACTCAAACAAATTTGGATCTAAAAGTCCACACCATTCGTACTAATAATGGGACTGAATTCAAAAATCACACTTTAGATTCTTTCCTTGTTTCAGTTGGTATAACCCATCAATTTTCCGCTGCCAGAACACCGCAACAAAATGGGGTTGTTGAACGAAGAAATCGTACCTTAGTTGAAGCTGCTCATACCATGCTTTCCTTTTCCAAACTCCCATTATCTCTTTGGGCTGAAGCCATCAGTACGGCTTGCTTCACACAAAATCGGTCCATCATCAACAAAACCTATAACAAAACTCCATATGAACTCATTAATAACCGAATTCCGAATGTTAAATTTTTCCATATTTTTGGGAGTCGTTGTTTCATCCTTAATGATAAAGACAAATTGAATAACTTTGAAGCTAAAGCTGATGAAGGAGTTTTTGTCGGCTATTCACGAGAATCTGCATCTTTCAGGGTATATAATCGGTCAAATCGGACAATTCGAGAAAGTGTCAATGTTACTTTTGATGAGACCTTTCCTCTGGATTCACTAACAACAAACATTGAAATTCCTTTACCTTCGTCGTCTCCTTCTACATCCGAAATTGAGTTTGATGTTTTGTTTGAACATTTTTATGATGATTATCATAACATCCGACATACTTTACTTGAGGAGGCTGGTGTTCCATTTCCATCAGTAGCTGATGTTCAATCCATTACAATACCTGAAATGCAAAATTCAAGTTCTACTGATTCTCCATCTCATACCTCTGCAGCTCCCAATAACAACTTTTCTCCTTCTGATTCTGTTTCATCTTTGGAAACTTCGTCATCTCCGCATAGTCCCCCACTTTCTTCTCAAGGTGTCAATACTTTATATTTGACTTTAGTTACACCACAAGCTCCACCTTTGGTGATCGATTTTTCAAAATTCAATCTTCAACGTGTTGATCCTCCTCCTTCTACCTCAAATACTCAAACTGCCATAGTCGCACATCCTGCATTCACTGATACTTCAAACATCATTCCGGGTTAACTACCACTTCCGCATTCTCACAAATGGACAAAAGATCATCCTCTTCATCAAATAATCGGTAATCCTGAATCTTCCGTTCAAACCCGTAAAGCTACTGCTGAAGAGTGTCAATTCTCTGCTTTTCTAAGTTCTAATGAACCTAAGAAAGTCAGTGAAACTTTGTCTGACCCATACTGGATTCTTGCTATGCAAGAAGAAATCAATCAATTTGAACGTTTAAAAGTTTGGCGTCTGGTTCCAAAACCACCCGGAAAATCTGTTATTGGTACGAAGTGGATTTTCAAAAACAAAAAGGATGAGAATGGGATTGTAATTCGTAATAAAGCACGTTTAGTGGCTAAAGGTTTTGCTCAACAGGAGGGCATTGATTTTGAAGAAACGTTTGCTGCGGTTGCACGAATAGAAGCCATTCGAATATTTTTGGCATATGCAGCACATAAGAATTTTACTATATATCAAATGGATGTAAAAACTGCATTTTTAAATGGCATTCTCAATGAAGAGGTCTTCATTCATCAACCCGAAGGTTTTGTAGATCCACATTTTCCTGATCATGTGTATATTCTCGACAAAGCACTTTATGGGTTAAAACAGGCTCCTCGTGCTTGGTATGACGTGCTATCCAAATTCTTAGTTGATTCTGGTTTTTCAAAAGGCAAAATCGATAAAACTCTTTTCATCAAGCGACAAGGGGAAGATATTGTTCTCATTCAGATTTATGTCGATGATATTATCTTTGGCTCTACAAATCTAAAATACTGCAAAAAGTTCTCTGATCTTATGGGTAAACGATTTGAAATGAGTATGATGGGGGAAATGAATTTTTTTCTTGGACTTCAAGTTCGCCAATTACCTACTGGGATCTTCATCAATCAATCCAAGTATATCTCTGATCTCTAAAATATCTCATGAATGATTGTAAACCAATTTCGACGCCGATGTCGCCTGGTTCTAAATTGCATGCTGATCCTGATGGTAAACTTGTTGATATCACAAATTATCGGGGGATGATTGGATCTTTGTTATATCTAACTTCGAGTCGACCAGACATTATGTTCTTGTTAAGGCAAAAAGCCTTACCTCTTTATGAATCTTAGGATAACAAAACAATCTAGTATAGATTAGATTAAATTGTAGATCAAAATAGCTAAGTTAGGAGTGATACTGAGTTTGGCCAATACTGGCCACTCAGTATCAGCACTCGGTATTGGAAACCAATACCGAGTAGAAGGACTGAGTCACAGTCAGTATAGTAACGGACTAAGATCGAATCCCTTGATCTTAGTCATTTCATTTACTTAGTCCTTCGGTTACTCCTTTGCCCATAATGTAAGATCTCTATAACATTATAAATAGAGATCATCTTGCAAAGGAGTACTTACCAATTTACATATTCACATATCTATCTTTGTAATTGTTCAAGTGGTCTTGTATTTCCGCTACAAGCCACACTTAGTGGAATAATATACGTTTGACTAAATTACTGTGTTAATCACCTTAATTGTCTTAAGTAAATTATTAATCTAACAATTATCAAGTTAACCATGGTTGTTGTGACCTAACAACTGGTATCAGAGCAGGCTAAATAAATTCTTATTTAGTCGATCTTTTAACCCTGGCAGCCATTCCTTATACTTATCCTTCCAATACCCAAAAATCCAAAATGTCTACAATTGTTGCCCCAGTCATGTCTGGTAAGGGAGTGCCCATCTTTGATGGAAAAGACTTTCATCAATGGAAGCTTAAGGCTCAGTGGTATCTTGAATCAATTCATCATGAGATGCTCACTATGCTGAATGATGGTCCTATCATCCCACAAACTGTGGAACCCGTTGCTGCTACTGATGATGCTCCTGAGAGCACAAGAACAGTCCCTAAACTGAAACACACCTGGACTGATACTGACCGTCAGTTATTCAGTCTAGACTCAAGGGCTAAGGGAGTGATTGGTAATGCTGTTACCAAAGAAATACTTAATGCAATTATGAAATTGCCAACAGCAAAGGCTATGTGGGATAGTCTATCAACCACTTATGAAGGCACACCCAAGGTGAAGTTGGAGAGGAAAAGCAATATGAGAAGAAAGTATGAAAACTTTTTCTCTACCCCAAATGAAGACATCACTACTCTCTACAACAGGTTTAATACTGTTGTCCATGATTTAATCAGTGTAGGCATTGTAAAGGAAGAAGGAGAACTTGTCCAAAAGTTCTTGGATAGTCTCCCTCAACAGTTCCTTGACATGACAAATTCTGTCAATGCTGCCAACAACATTGAGTCATACACTCTTCAAACCTTGTATGGATTAATGTTAAATCATGAGGAGAATAATGCTGCAAGACTGATCAACTGGAAGAAAACTGACAAGTCTTCCACTGGTATGGCCCTAGTTGTGCAACAGGCATATACTGTTACTGAGCCTGAAGAACCAGAAGTTGATCTTGCTGATGCTGAGGCAGAAGAGCTTGAAACACAAATGGCTCTTATGTCCATGAAGCTGGATCAGTTGAAAAAGAAGAGGATGGGTGTTAGCTCTTCCAATACTGACCCAAGATCAGGTCTGTGCTATAGGTGTGGAAAGCCTGGGCATATTGCAGCAAATTGTCATACCAAGTCAACTGAAATTGATCAGAATGACAAGATTGCATACCGAGCTAAAAGGTATCGTGACAAGTATGTTAAGCTAAAGAACTGGAGCAAGGGGAAGAATGTAGCAAGGAATGGTGCACCTCATCAAGCACTTTACTCAGAGGCTTGGATGGATGAGGAAATAAGTGATGATGAGGAAGAGGTTGAGAACAAAGCCTTTATGTCTTTTACTGAAGAAGATTTGAAGAGCTCCTTTGAGAGAGATATCAAAGAAGCTGAGAGAATGAGTGTCCATAATGATTGGGATTCCACTCAATTGTACAAGGTGAGTTCCTTTCAAACTTATTCAGATAATGAAAAAGAAAAGATTTTTGAGTATATGATTGTTGATCTTAAAACTTTAGTACAGAGAGAAAATGCATTAAAATTAACAATTCATGAACAAGAAAGAGTAAATAACGAACATTTAGATAAATTAGCAAAATTTAAAGATTTAGAACTAGATTTTTTAAACTTACAAGACATTAACCAAAGATTAGCTGATAAAGCTCATTTACACAAACTTGAAAAAGAAAAATTTGAAAATCAGTGTAAGTCTTGGGGAAATGCATCCATTAAACTAAATAGATGTCTAAATCAACAATTTCCAGAAAATGTAAGGGCTGCACTTGGTGTTGATCCTCAATTAAAAAATAGAAATAATTTTGCTGATTTATTTGAAGAGTTTTCGGATATGAACCCTATTCAGTTTGTAAAAGCAAAAACATTTTGTGAAGTAGGATGTCAAACTGAATCAGATGATGAGGATAAAATCATTTTTGAAAAACCAATTGGTCCTTCCATCTGTTCTAAGTGCTATACTGAACTACAAGAGCTCAGTATTGAATTTCCTGAAAAAGAAATTTTTGATACTAATCTCGAAATAGTTCAGTATGACACTTCTGCTGTTCCTCCATTTGAAGTTTTATTTAACACAACTACGTTTGAGATATATAAAGAACCTGAGAATACAAAAAAGAAACTTACTGCTACTCAAACTGTTTTAACTAATACTGAATCCACAGGAACAGCAAAGTCAACTACTCAAGAATCTAAAGAACCTGTTCAAGTTGTCATTCTAAAACATGATAAAAAGAAAACAACTTCAACAGGATCTTCAAGTGTCAAAAACAAGAAGTCAACTGATAAAAAGACTTCTATGCAAAATAAAATTAAAACACCAGAATCATCTCCTTCAAAAACAGTCAAAAATAAAATTAAAACTCCATTAAAAAATGACAAAAATAACATTTTAAAATCTATTGGTGATCAGATCAAAATTCTGAGTCAAAAGTTTGCACAATTTACTAATACTGATCAACCAAAAATTAAACAATTTTCAAAATTTCCTTATGAAAATATGTTTCGAAACAGACCTAGAAAATGTTATAGATGTCATCATTCTGGACACAACGGAGATGAATGCTGGACTGATCTCTCAAGCCCTAGGTACTCAGTACCAAAGAAAATGAGAGAAACTAAGTCGGTATCACCAAAGAAAACCTCAAAGGTTTCTCCTGAAGTGATACCGATCTCTCTCACAAAAGAGATCAAGTCAAACCCCGTTTCTCCTACCAAAGGTCCCATTCAAAAATGGGTTCTTAAAAAGAACTATCTGATTATTTGTGTCTTGTGCAGGGTGACAGAAAATGGTATCTAGACAGTGGCTGCTCAAGACACATGACTGGCAGTATGGAGTACCTTCTAAATTATACTCCAGAGAAGGGTCCTTCTGTCAAGTTTGGAGATGATTCAATAGGGAAAACAAGAGGGTATGGAGTTATAAAAGCAGGCAACATAACTTTTAAAATAGTTGCCTATGTGGAGGGTCTTAAACACAATCTGCTCAGTATCAGCCAGATGTGTGATGATGATAATGAAGCTCGGTTCAGAAAGATTGCAGGAATCATCTACAATGATAAAGGGCAACCTGTACTTGTTGCTAGAAGAGAAAAAGATGTTTATGTGGTCAATCTGTCTGAAATAGACCCCACCATTCGAGTTTGCCTGTTGTCTAAAGTCAAACCAGAATTACATTGGTTATGGCACAAGAAGCTCTCTCACATAAATTTCCGTAATATTATTGAGCCCAGTATCAAGAAATTGGTGAGAGGGTTGCCCACTATTACTTATTCAAAAGATAAGTTATGCTCAGCATGTGAAATGGGCAAGCAGAAGAAGAGTTCATTCAAGTCAAAAGTTAATCACTCCATAAATGAACCTCTTACAATGATTCATATGGATCTTTTTGGTCCCATCAGCACACCATCATTGGCCAAAAAGATCTATACATTAGTCTTAGTTGATGAATTCTCAAGATACACTTGGGTTATTTTTCTCAAGACTAAAGCTGATGCAACAACAGAAATCATTGCCTTCATTAAAAGAGAAGAACTTCAAAAAGGCAACAAGGTCAAACAACTTAGAAGTGACCATGGTACTGAGTTCAAGAACTCGGTATTGGCTGATTTCAGTGAAGAAAAAGGAATTATACAAAACTTCTCTGCAGCCTACACACCACAACAAAATGGTGTTGTAGAACGGAAAAATAGAACTTTGATTGAAGCTGCAAGAACTTTGTTATGCCATGCTGGACTGGCACTGAGCTTCTGGGCTGAAGCTGTTAATTGTGCCAACTTTACTCAAAACAGAGCTACTATAGTCCAGCGTCATCAAAAGACTCCTTATGAGTTATATAATGGCAAAATTCCTAATGTGGAATATTTTCACATCTTTGGGAGTAAATGCTTTGTACTAAGTACTAAGCAAAATCTCAACAAATTTGCTCCCAAAGCAAATGAAGGCGTGTTCATGGGCTATTCTCCACACTCTAAAGCCTTCAGAGTGTATGTCATCTCCACTAAGATGATTGTGGAATCTATTCATGTTACATTTGATGAAAATCAGAATGAGCATTCTACCTCAGCAAGTGAAGACATCAGTGGCATAGAAATTCTATGCAATCCAGAAAACTCCATTGCTGAACAGCCCAAGTCTCACCCATACTATGTTGATCACAGTATGAGTGATACTGATCAAGAGACATCTCAGTCTGACGTCAATATAACAAATTCTGAGGTTCCCATTACTGAGAACCCCAATACTGAGGTCCCAATTCTTGATTTGAACAACTCCACATATGAGGAAGGAGAATCCTCCAATACTGCTCAAGATTCTACTCCAAATCTGCAAAATCCATCACAGCAACCAGTATTGTCTGATACTGATCAGAATTCATCACAGCATCAGGCAGACAATCCATCACCACTACAAGATATTGTTGATCTTGTTTCAAATGTTTCCTTAGGAAATAATCTAAGGGAACACAGAGACCATCCTCATGCAAACATTATTGGTCCCATTGAACAAGGTGTTCAAACAAGAAGAAGGTTAGAGTTTGAACCCCAAGCAACTGCAAACTTCTGTTTCTTCTCAAGTTTCTTATCTACCATGGAACCCAAGAAAGCTGATGAAGCTTTATTAGATGAAGACTGGGTAGAAGCTATGCAAGAAGAATTGACAGAGTTTGAAAGAAATAAAGTTTGGAACTTAGTACCACCTCCTGCTGGTAAAACTATAATTGGTACTAAGTGGGTGTTCAGAAACAAAATGGACAAGGATGGTGTTGTCATCAGAAACAAAGCAAGACTGGTTGCTCAGGGTTACAGGCAAGAAGAAGGTATTGACTATGATGAAACTTTTGCACCAGTTGCAAGAATTGAAGCTATTAGGCTGTATCTTGCATATGCAGCTTTCAAGAATTTCAAAGTCTATCAGATGGATGTCAAAAGTGCCTTTCTTAATGGAAAACTACAGGAGGAAGTTTATGTCAAACAACCACCAGGTTTTATTGATCCTAAATTTCCTAATTACGTTTTCAAGCTTGATAAAGCTTTATATGGGCTCAAACAAGCTCCCAGAGCCTGGTATGATACCCTATCTGAGTACCTAATTGAAAATAAGTTTATAAGAGGTAAAATTGACAAAACATTATTTTCAAAAAGAAAAGGTTCTGACATTTTACTCATTCAAATATATGTAGATGATATTATCTTTGGCTCCACTGACAAGTCAATGTGTGACTGGTTTGCTAAGATAATGTCATCTCAGTATCAGATGAGTATGATGGGAGAACTTACTTACTTTCTTGGTTTACAAGTTGAACAAAAGCCTGATGGCACTTTCATAAATCAAAGTAAGTATGTGCATGACATGCTCAAGAAATATAAATTTGAAAATTTATCATCCATGCATACTCCTATGGGTACTCAGGATAAAATAAGTAAAGATGAAACTGGTAAACCAGTATGTCAATCCACATACCGAGGTATGATTGGTTCTTTACTTTACTTAACAGCTAGCAGGCCTGATATCATGTTTGCAACTTGTTTGTGTGCTCGGTATCAGGCTGATCCGAAAGAATCACATATGAAAGCTGTTAAGCGAATCTTTAGATATCTTTCAGGTACTCCTAACATGGGTCTTTGGTATCCCAAAGACTCAAACTTTGACCTTGAAGGGTATACAGATGCAGATTTTGCAGGTTGTCGGTTGGACAGGAAGAGTACAAGTGGAGGATGTCAGTTCCTCGGTGGCAGACTAGTTGGCTGGTCATCCAAGAAACAAAATTCAGTTGCAACTTCTACTGCAGAAGCAGAATATGTTGCTGCAGGAAGTTGCTGTGCTCAACTATTTTGGATGCAGTATCAACTAATGGACTATGGGTTTAACTTCCAGAAGACACCTATACATTGTGATAACAAGAGTGCTATTGCTATCACTGAAAACCCAGTCCATCACTCCAGAACTAAGCACATTGATATCAAACACCACTTTATTCGAGATAATGTGGAAAAGGGTAAGGTTGAGGTAGATTTCGTTCCTACAGATGACCAATTGGCCGATGTCTTTACTAAACCTCTCTCTGAGGAAAGGTTTATGTACCTACTAGGACAATTGGGTATGCTGAATCCCTAAATTTACTTAAATTTTTCTGATACCGACTTATCAGTATTGCTTTCAATACCGATCGAGTCAGTATCACTAGTCTGATTTATCAAATTTTGTACATTTTTATTTTTTTTATTAATTTATAGATTAAATTAAATGTTTTTTTAATTTTTAATATTTTTTTTAATTTAATTTTTTTTTAAACTCGGTATTGAAATCCTGGAGTAACACAACTGACTTTTAACCCCTATACTCCCCAACGGTAACCTTTCTTAATAGGAAAGTTACCGTTAACACAGGATAAGGCTGTCAAATCAGCCGGTTTAACTTCCCAATACCGTAAATATCTTTCAATTAAGTATAAATAACCGTTTTTTCTTTCATTATCATTTTTCTTACAACAGTTATTTCTTAAATTCACTTTCGATTCTCTCTGCGATTAACGATTTCAATTTCTCTTTGCAAGCAAAATTTTTAAATCACAATCACAGATGGCAAACTACCGATTCTTTGCACCGGAGGCTGCACCGGCAACACAATTCAGAAACGATGAACTACCAAAGTTTGCGAGGAACAACATCACAGCAAATTTCGACATTCCTCAAGCTTGGGCGTGCCCCGAATTCACACAAATGGTAACATTTCTGAAGCACTGCCCAATCACTCAAGCACTGATTAGATCTCCCAGAGCCATTTACCCAGAAATGCTCTGTGAATTCTGGTACTCTGCCAAAATCGACTCACCAGATATGATTACTGGTTGGGTGATTCGTGACCAAAGAAGAACCTTCGTCTCAACAACAATAATTCGGGAAGCTCTGGGTCTTCCTGCTCATGCTCAATATGAGCCATTTGTTGACAGAGTCGAGGCTCGATCAGTGTTACCACTTATTGGACGAAGAGGAACCACGGGAATCATTAAAAGAAATGAATTTGGTCCAATGTGGGGTATACTGATCTCTACGATCATTCGGTGTATGACTCACAAGACTGGTGCCTTGGACCAGATCAACGATTTTGGTATGCAGATGGTTCATGCCATGTACCATGGAAGGGATATCGACTATGCTCGATTAATTTTTGAAGAATTAGCATCTCTGATTCGGGCCAAAATCAGAGAATTAAACGTTCCTTTCTGCAGATTCCTTTCTCTCATTTTTCAGAATGAGATGCCTGCACATATATATGATGACTTCAACAGCCCAAGAGTGGATCTTCCCCCTCTTCATGAGAAGATTTTCTTCTACAGGCCAAGAGAAGGAGAGCCTGTAATGAGTCACTCAATGTGGGCTATAGTCCAGGCACACATTAATGATGCAGAATCTTCTGATACTGTATCAGAAAATGATGATACTGACGATGACAGTAGTGCTGGTGGAAACGATGATCAGGATACTGAGATGGTGGAAGCTCAACAAGCAATAGTATCATCTCCACCCGCACAGGATCCTGATGCCCCTATTATTGAAGAAGCTTCTGATACTGAGCCCTCAGAAGACACACCATTGGTTCTTCGAAGAAGAAGAAGAAATCTTTCCCCTGTCCTTATGGGAAATATGTCATCAGAAGAGATGCAAACTGGAAACATTCCATCTTTAACTGCATCTCTTCAAGTACAAAGTGCTGTTGCCGCCAATGCTGACCTTCCAGGTCCAGAACCAGAACAACTTGCTCATTATCTTGAGGACCCTCATGATCCTCTTGATGTCGAACTTCAGTTTGCTCAGCATACACTGGAAGGTCCAGGTAGCAGAAGAGAAGAAGCTCTTGAGGGTGCTGGTGCCTCAAATCCTAATCCAAATGATCCAGCACCGACCTCTCATGATGCCAGAAGAGAATCTGATAAAGTCTCAGGTATGAATTTCAAAAATCCTTAAACTTATATATATATATATATATATATATATATATATATATATATATATATATATATATATATATATATATATATATATATATATATATATATATATATATATATATATATATATATATATATATATATATATATATATATATATATTTCCCCCATAGAGACTATGTATTGGCCAGTACCAACTCAATACTGACCACAGTCTCAATCGAACTTTCAAATATATACTCTTATGGCCAACATAGTATGCCCACTGCTGTTATGCAAAATTCATATACCGAGCTTTTCACATGATCATTGTCAGTCTACAGTTTTTTCACCATTTAAAGAAACAATAGTGGTTGATGTCACACTGACACCCACTGGTGCTGCTTGAATGATATCTACCTTATTTTGAGTTGGATAACATTGTTCAAGAAATGATCCAAAACCCTTTAAGCCACACTTGCCAAATATTTCCATGGGTCACAGCCACATTTCTGTTATCACTCTAATACCGAGTGATAAACATTGAAAATAAAAAGAAGCATATCCCAGGCTTCGAATTCCCAAACCAAACCTTTTAGTAAATGTGACCTATCCTACACTGCGCTACTTAAAATATCACACTCATCTTTACTAAAAACACTTCTTACACATGCTTTGCACTAGTCCACAATATTTCATCATGAACCAGATGAAATACAGACTTCCAAATTCTGTTTATATGATTATAGAGTTAATCAATACCACAATTCTATTTGATAAACCTTTCTTACTAACCAGTTTTATGTTTTTGGTTTCTTTAGCACTATCTGTGCAGGGTCAAAGAGCTCAAGCTACTCAGTCTCAGGAAGTACATGGAGCTCTACAAACTATTCTTAATCAAATCCTGGCTATGCAGACCACTCAGAATAACATTCTGGCCAGGATGGATGAAATGAGTACTGAGATTGATTCCTTGAAGCAGTCAGTGGCACTACTACAACAACAACAACAACAGCATCCACCACCTCCACAAACTCCAACTGGAGGAGGTAATGATGAAGAAGGTCCTGCCACTGACCCAAGAAGATCACCATCTCCTGCACATACTGAACCTATGCTTTCCCCAACTCCTGAAGATTAACAGGGGGACATGGGTGGTGATACTGAACCCATTCCCTCCCCTTCAAATGATAACAATAAGGGGGAGAAAAGACAAAGAGATCAAGAGGTTGATCAACCTGAGCCATCTGCTCAGGGGGAGAAAAGAAGAAAATTAAATGAAGATCAACCTCCACAGCAACAACAACAACATCACCAAACACCTCATACTGAACCTCTTCGGTTTAGATATGAAAGAAGCAGACAGAGAGGAAGATCAGTCTTGGAACAACTTGAAGAAGAATCATCTGAGCCATCTGCTCAGGGGGAGACTGATACTGATCAACCTCAGCAAGTTGTGACTGAGCAAAACAACTTGCAGATAATTGTGTATAGGCCTTTTGTGTGGCCTATTGCTGATGATGAAGATGAATAACATCCAGTGGCATCAGAAGATTTTTTAAACTTTGCACTGGATGAAGCAAATAAAGAAACCTCTTCATCATCATTCTCTGATGATGAAGTGCATACAGAAAAACCTATCTCTCCTCAAGCTGAAGGACCTTCTAGAATTTCTAGAAGACCAATAACCAGACGAATGACAAATGTGGTTATGTCTTCAGAATCTAGTGAAGAAACAGATCCAGCTCCACTGATCTCTAGACCTAGAAGATCTGTTCAATTCACTGAGGATGAGATTGAAGCCCAAAGATTCTTTCCAGTCAAGGAAGAAGATCCTGAAACTGATACTGAGGCAGATGACTCTTGGAAGCCTCATACTGTCAGAAGAAAAGGTGATGATGCTCTTCAACAATATTGGAACATCATTGCCCAAAGATTCAGATATAGAGAAACCAGGATGAACATGCTTAGGAACAGAATCTTTCTGGATGTGAAGAACATACACTGGCTAAATGAATTTCTCAACAAAATCAAAGTTAAAATTGTTGACAGATGCATTACTGCAACATGCACTGGGCCAGTCAGTCCTCCATTGAAGTTCTTTCTTCATGACATCCAGAATATGGGAGTACAAGACTGGATTAAAATTGCTAGACTGATTAAGGAACTGAAATCCAGGTCCTCTGAAGCCCAAGTGATGATGGATGAAGTATGGGCTGTAGCTGCAGTTTGTTATGAACAAGGCATTTTATATGCAGCAGATTATAGGGCACTCAGTGTTATGACTGAGGCTGTCAAAAACAACAAGCCTGAGTGCCTGAATACCTTCAGAATGTTTCCCAAGTACACTGTTCCTTCTAACCTTATATTTCAGGATCAGAAGAGTACCATATATCCAACATCTAGATATATGTACACTGACTCAGAGGACAGGGAGTGCTTCATCACTGAAGCAGAACTGCAAATAGCTCCTATCAGCCATTTGGTGGGCTTGAAATGGATGATAACCAAGAAAGAAGATGCTTGGTTTAGAAAGAAGATAGTTGCTGTACTAAACAATAGGCAGGATGAACTGAAGAAAAGAGAAGAGTTCATCCATGTGAAGAAAGAAGTCTTCTATGAGTTTGAATCGATTAACAAAGACTGAAGAAGAAGACTTTGCAGCTTGTAGTTTATTTTATTTAGTATCTCTTTGTAATTGTTGTGTTATCATTAGATAGAGGGAGATTGTTAAGGCAAAAAGCCTTACCTCTTTATGAATCTTAGGATAACAAAACAATCTAGTATAGCTTAGATTAAATTGTAGATCAAAATAGCTAAGTTAGGAGTGATACTGAGTTTGGCCAATACTGGCCACTCAGTATCAGCACTCGGTATTGGAAACCAATACCGAGTAGAAGGACTGAGTCACAGTCAGTATAGTAACGGACTAAGATTGAATCCCTTGATCTTAGTCATTTCATTTACTTAGTCCTTCGGTTACTCCTTTGCCCATAATGTAAGATCTCTATAACATTATAAGTAGAGATCATCTTGCAAAGGAGTACTTACCAATTTACATATTCACATATCTATCTTTGTAATTGTTCAAGTGGTCTTGTATTTCCGCTACAAGCCACACTTAGTGGAATAATATACGTTTGACTAAATTACTGTGTTAATCACCTTAATTGTCTTAAGTAAATTATTAATCTAACAATTATCAAGTTAACCAGGGTTGTTGTGACCTAACAGTTCTCTACTTGCATATGTGCTCGGTATCTGGATGCTCCTAAAGAATCCCATCTTCAAGCAGTCAAACGCATCTTTCGTTATCTAAAGGGTACTCGAGATCTTGGTCTGTGGTATCCTAAAGAAACTTCTTTTGATTTGTCTGCTTTCTCTGATGCCGATCATGCTGGATGTATGCTGGATCGCAAGAGTACATCTGGAAGTGTCCAATTTCTGGGAGATAAATTGGTGAGTTGTTTTTCTCGTAAGCAAAATTGTGTATCTCTTTCAACCGCAGAGGCAGAATATGTTGTTGCGGCAAGCTGCTTATCCCGGGTAATTTGGATGCAATCACAATTAAAAGATTATGGCTTTCTTACAGCTGCATTCCTTTATATTGAGATTCACGAAGTGCAATTGCAATTTCATGCAATCTTGTTCAACATTCCAAAACTAAACATATCGATCTTCGATATCATTTTGTCAAAGATCATGTTGAACAAGGTACTGTGGAATTGTACTTCGTGTACACTGATCTTCAATTAGCTGATTTGTTTACCAAGGCTTTAAACGAAAAACATTTTAACTTTCTTGTGTCTAAACTTGGTATGCTAAATCTCAAGACTTAAACCGTTTTCCTGTTTTATGTTTGTCTATTATTTCCTTTTTCATTACTTTGTGTTCATCAGAATGGCTTATGCACACATCAGTGTATGACAACACTCGGCCCAACACTCGAAGCACATAAATCTTCGTACTTCGGCTTCAACTTCTCCAAATGAGATAGCTAATGCAATCGAAATCAAGCTAATTCATGATGATTTGTGAAGATTTGAAGAATCAAGTGTGTGTTTTTAGCGTGTGTGTTGAGAGAGAATGAGATGGAGGGAAAAGAGCTTTCAAAGTGTAATTCTATTCAAATGTGAGGAAAGCTTACAAAATAAGTCATCACAAGGGTATTTATACCCTAACCTCTAAACACAATTAAGCTAGTCTAATTAAGGCTAATTACATCCTTTAAGCTTAAAACTAGTCCTAACAATCTCCCCCTTTTTGAGCTTTAGCACCTCATCTCAGTCTTCCGTCTTCAGATTCTTCTCATGATCCGTAATGATATTTATAAACTCCCAGACGTGCTTCAAACAGTTGAAATACTATTCTTCAATTTAATTCTTCATCAAAAACTGTATTCAACATATCTATGTTTTGCTCTTTAATGTTCACATCTGAATTGTTTGAGAAGAAATTGAAATTTCAAACACTCAATGGAAATAATTTTGTTTCATTGAATCTGTAGGTGTAAGAAAGTCCTAAAACTGGTTTACTATATATTTGAAGGTTCTGGAAATGGAATATCAGTTCAGTAAGGATTTGACTGGGATTTTCAGATATTGGAGATTTTGTTTTGGATTTTGTGGTAGAGGTTTTGTGAGGATAGGATAATGATGTTTTTGAATGATTTGAAAGTTAAAGTTTTGGATGTGTGTGTTTGTTTTTGTAAGAATGATTTGTATCGGTTAAAATTTGAATTGAAATGTGAATGTTTTATATGTAGGAAAGAATGATATGTACATTTAAGATTTGGATAAATGTGAATGATTTGTATGGACGTGGTTGTTATGGAATTTGGAAAGAATCATTTATATGATAAAGTTTCGGGTTGAAATGATTGACATTTTGGGTTGAAATGGATGTTTTGGGTTTAAATGGTGAAGAATTTGTGATTTAATGGATAGAATGATTTTAGAAGTTAAGATTTTAGTTGTGATAGTAAAGAGTTTGAAAGGAATGATTTGTAATTTTAGGATTTATATGGATGTGGACGTCTTGGGTTTTGGTAAGAATGATTCGTAAAGTTAAGATTTTGTAGGTGGTGAATGTTTTTATTATGGAAGGAATGATTTGTCATATTAAGATTTTAGGTAGATATGGATGATTTGGATTTTGGAACGAATGATTTGTACGTTTAAGATTTGAATTGATATGGTTGGGAATTTGTGAGAGAAGTTTCTATGTATGTATCGGTTTCTTTTTCTTCACAAATTTAAATCGACGAAATGTAGACCCATAGATAGAGTTGTTTATAGCGGAAGTCTTTTCTTGAAGTTGTGGCTTTGTCGATTTGTGATCATTGATAATTGTTGTTAGAATAAAATGTTGATAAAGTTTACGCTCCCCCTCAAACAAACAATTATTTCTTAACGGATCTTCGGTTTCTTGTTTTTACTCCCCCTCTACTGCGGTTAAAAGGTACATTTTTTTTATCTTCTAATTTTTTTAATATCTTTATTCTGTCTAGGGGGAGAAATAATCATTCTAGGGGGAGAATGAGTATTTCGAGGGGGAGAAACTTTAAAATTCAAAATTTTTATACCCGATTGAATACATAAACGAGAAATTTTTCAAAAGACAATACCTTCCCATGGTTTGCCATAATAGGTCTTACCTTCCAAGGGACATTTTTTTCAGCCGATTGGTAAATGTGAGGGTATAAGTCTAGGGTATAGATTTAGGTGAGTGCAAGGTGATGTGAAAACATGATAATACCAAGAAAACACACCTTTGAGTGCATCCAAACCGTAAATAAACAGGGCAACCATACAAAAAGGTGATCATTCATGTGTTGAATGTTTCACTAGACTTAACTGGCCCAGTAAAGCATCTGCACTCCACCACCAACCACTCAGATTCCTCTCAACAGGAATTTGTTTCAATTCATAAGGGGACGTAGGACATAATCTATCGACTACTCATTCGGAGTATGTTGGTATTGAAAATATTAACCTCCTGCCCCGGGTTACGTCTCTCTTTAATGCACAGTGTGTCTAGATCTCACCGTCAAATATTTCCAATATAGGACATGTACACTGTTAATATGAATCTCTGTGATTTCATCGGAACACTCATAGTGGCATCACGATCTGATGTTTCACAAGTATTGAGTGGAAATCCTGCTAGAGCTAACATTGCGCCAACTCTAAATGCAGGTCACACATTTGAATCATCGGTTGTGCAGACGACTACCGATTCATACGGTGTGTTAACGGTTACTCTATGTGAGACAGGTATTGCCTAAATTGTTCAACTTGCTGTGCCTAATATCTTCAATCATAAAGGCAACAACTTATGCCGGAAACACATACATTTCCGATGAAAAATCCATGTGAATCATTCTTACAACGTAACATCATATATGCTGATCAATTGTACATGAGCGTTATAGTTCACTCTCAAATAACTCCTATGATCTGCTATAACCGGTATGATCTTCCCCAGGAGCCACCTACAACATAGGACATACTGTAAGGGTCCATAGGTCTAGGTGAGCAGAATCAAATATCACGGGATCTTGATTGGGGTGCGCTGAGATAAAATTTGAGAGGGGGAAAGAAGTATGGGGTGCAATACAACTAAATACAAGGTAATATGAAACGAGGGTGTAGCTGAAAAATGAAAAGTCAGCTTGAGTGAGGAGGGTGTGACAGGGTTAAAGAAAACGAAAAACCCTTACCAAACCGATTTATAGCCGGGTAGCCACGTCTCTATCAGATTGCATGTGTTGCTCTCTGATATTGAAAAAGACATCATGGACCCAGTGATGTAATGCACAACCCCCCCAGCCACTCAAGTACAAAAAGTACTTGTTTCAAAATCACGGAGATAAGCACATACACTATCGACATCTCACTTGGAGATAGTTGATATTGAAAAAGAGGACACCTCTCCAGTCATCGCCTTCGTTTGTCCACAAATTGAGTCTAGAACCGACATAAACACCTTTAGGACACAGGCAAAATACCAAGCATATCTTTGTGATATAGCCGGAACATTCATAGTGATATCACACATGTTGATATTTCACAATGATTGAATGAAAATCCTACCAGTAATAACATCAAAGCCAACACTGAACGTAGGTCACACAATTTTTATAACTGTTGTGTTAACGGGCAATCTATGTGATCCCGGTTTACCCTGTTCGATTAGAATGTACATATCTGATGATAAACACGAGACTTACAGTTTATATACTCATCAACGGTCAGGTTTTCAATGATAAAATGTGATGTATATTGATTCATTCAAAATATGAATATATCATTATTCAACACATTTTTTGTCAATGAGCTTCGAAGATTCTTCCTAATTCCACCTCGCAAAACTTCACATTTTACATGATGATTCAGATGAATCTTGTTCATCATGAGGGGGAGAATATATTACAGAAGTTCAGTTTATTCCACATTGAAAAGACATATTCCACATTGAAAGCTCTTTTCCCTCCATCTCATTCTCTCTCAACACACACACTAAAAACACACACTTGATTCTTCAAATCTTCACAAATCATCATGAATTAGCTTGATTTCGATTGCATTAGCTCTCTCATATGTTATGCACGAGATTTTTATAATATTCAACTTTTATTTCATTAAAGAAACAAAAATAAAATTTTAAAGGGAATAAAAAGACTTTGGGACGTGAGAGATTAACCTTCTAATTGAAAAAATAAACTCATAGCAATAAGCTACTTGAAGTTTTACATGTGCAAACTGCACGAGAACCAGCTTGTACCACTTAACCGGACTAGATAGAGTTATAATGCTCCGATTTTTAGTTCTAATTTTCATGTAAAATTAGTTCTCGTATGGTGTGGTTCAGTTCAGTCCAAAATCAAAAAGAAAAAAAAAACAAAGAAAGTTTATCGATTCTCACTTTAGTTCTGACCGGTTTCAGTATGGTATAAGAAGTTATCAGTTCAATCCTCGATCCGACATAAACTATTTTTGTAGACCTTAGTTCGGTTTTGTTCCCCCACTTCGAGTAGCCTCTTAAAAGGGAGTATAACACTTCTAATATATATAATATCGGAAATGTTTTTAAAATAATCACATTTTTTTCCGATTTAACCATACATACGTCTTTATGTCATTTTACAATTTTTATCTACCGTACAATTTACAACTACTTTAACTAACTTACGTAACTAAAATCTCTAACCCCATAACTCACAACTTAATGCTACTTTGGATAAAAATATCATGTGTTATCCTGTTTGTGTTGGCTCGATTTAATGACAAGAGCATGAGGTCCACAATTATAATATGCTTATCAGATTTTCGTTTTATATTGTGATAGTTATATTATATGGATGTTATCAAGTAGAATTATCAACCGCTCATGCTTGTAAAAAACTATATTTAGAACATTAGCCGATTTAATATAAAAACCAAATTACTCTATATATATATATACTAGCTTCAAAGCCCGCCCGACCGGGCGGGCATGCTTCGTAGAAAAATAACAAAAATATTGATACAGTTTAAATGACAAAACAATCCGAATATTTCAATAAGTTTGTTGAACATAATTTTTATAGAATACCAAAAATAATCATTAATTGCAGAATAATTACATACATGATAAGGAAATATATAATGCTTCTATAACACAAATAGGGAATTCGAGGTTACATATTATATAAACATAAGAAAATTTAAGCTTACACAATAATAACAAATAAATAAAATCTATATAATAAAAGAATGTGTGTTTTAATATAATGGCACATAGCTATTAAGTAAATCAACATAAGCTACAAAAATGTGTTTTTTGGATAAGTAAAAAACATTGGCAAAATAGTTGACTTTTTGGTAAAAGTCAAACTATTTTAAAAGGATCAACCTTACTTTTAGAAGACCTTTTGGTGGCACCATCATTCCCTGAACTTGATTCTGCTTTCCCACTCTCTTCGGTCCCAACACAAACGGAATTCACATTTCCCAAAGTACCCTTTGACTTTTTTTTACCCTGTCTTTCCCATTAGAAGCCTTTGCTTCCGTTTCTGCATTAGGCTGCATACTCCCAGGGGTCTGCAATAATAATAAAAATAGAAAAAGAAAATTGGCATAATTATATGATGCAGAAATATGCTGATTAAAAAACATAATTCATTAAAAAGGACCGTGTTTACCATAGGCATGTTAGGATGACCATAAACTCCTGGTGGTGGATACATAGTATGGTAAGGAACCGGTGTCCCATAAGGTGGCATCATAGGATGCTGAAATAATTTACTTTTAATAAATTATTACATGAATAAAAATATATTGATATTTTTAAAAATGCTGACCTGGCCTCCCCACATATACGGATGAGGAGTTGGAGAAGCAACAGTCGAAGGGAAAAAAGGTGGAGCACCTCCAGACCCATAATAAGCCTAAAGCATAGAAAAAGTAAATTATTGTAAAAACAAATTCATTACATTTTGTAAGAGAAAATTCAGAATATATTATTGATTATAAAATGCACCTGCATAGAGCTTGACCAATCAGCATAAGATGGTGGAGGTGTTTCCTGTAGTTAAAGAGATTAAGTCATTAAGACAATTTGTATAATAAAACAGAAAACATCAAATCCTGCACACAAGTAAATTAACGAAAACCTGAGGTTTGTAATGCTTAGCAGGTGAGGTTTGTTCCCCAGAACCCATGAAACTACAGGCTGAGATATTTATTGTGAAGCAACCAATTATCAGTAATTAATTTAATTTTAATCTTAATATAATCACGAAGCACCTGCAGAAATAAAATATGTGTAGTCAGTTACTGATGAACCTCGGAATGATAATTTTTTTAAACTTTTTTTCAGATTAAAATAGGATTATATAAAAATAAAAATAAAAATATCAGAATAATAGTTTTACATGCTGATTACAATTTAAAACAGATTTACATATTAGTAATTTTACTTTTAAGTCAATTTAAGCACACCGGCAGGCATTTAAGATGACTTTTAAGTCAATTTGAGTTTTCTTTTCTTATGATTAGCCATTAATATGATTGTGGAATTATACCTGTTAGAAGGAAGTTTTTCGAGTATTGAGCCTGTTGGATGCTCCTATTCACAGATATAAATCGTTAGGAGGTGATTGAAATTTTGAGAAGATGAAGAAGTAATCACGTGTAAAAACAATTTTGGTAATATGTAATATGTAATATGTATACTATAACCGACATATTAATATGGTTTTGGTAATCCCGTGTAAAATTGTTTTTACATTAAATAATATCAATATTTTAATCATTTTATTAATAACATATTTAACAAAAAAAGTGCTCCAGGTCAAACCAACATCACCCGTACAAATAATTACCCGTTTCAACCTGAAGCCATATTGACATGTGACATAAAAATCTTGAGGTCTCCAAGTTATGGAATCACTTCAAGGGTATATTGTGTAATTTACCACTACGTTGTGTAAGATGTTCTAGCTCAAATGGATCAGCAAGTACTCCAGATGGCAGTCTTTCAATATAAGTTTTTATATCAAATCTGAAAAGAGGGGAAAAAATGTGTTATATATCAACTTGTTACTGAAAATGGTCTCATTCAATTATACATTTTAACTGTATAAATAAATATAATATTCTAAAGAGAAAACAATTGCATATATCATTTATAAGATGATTCACAAAAGTATGATTTGAAACTAAAAAATAGATTCACATGTTCATCTTGTGAGCCAAATGAAAGACATTGTCAAAATGTGTCACTGGTCAACCCAGCCCAAAGCTGTTTTTGACCCGTTAAGAGCTTGAGTTTACCTCCAATTTGAGCAATAAGTAAAGTAATGGTAGCTCTGCAACAAAGCAATCACTTCTTCCGGTTTTCTAGCAGCTATATATTTGTAAGACACCAAGCAGACTTAAACAACTATAAATCTTAGAAACATTAAAATAATGGACAACATTAACATATGCCATTTATGAGCCGGTTAATTAAAAATTACGATTTGACAAAATAAAATTTCAAATTACCTGTTAATAAGGCGAGCCAAATGAAAGACATTGCACAAATATCAGTATATCAAAACATTGTTACGATTAAAAATAATAGAACCACAACAAAAAAAGCATACCTTGAAAATTCCATTGTAAAATATGAGCAATTAGAGCATAGTGAGCCCTAAAAATTTGAAAAATTAGAAAAGCATAATTATAAACCCTAAGTTAATACAACAAATCGAAACTGGAGCAATTAAGAAAACTGAAATGTTGATTGATGCGTACCTGCAAAATACATGATTAGAAGTTGGAGACGGTCATTAGCTACAGTGTCGGATAACCACGCATAATTAGCTACAACCTTAGAAAAAAGAGACGAATTAGGGTTTAAATCTTCTTATGATTATTAGAAAGCTGCAGATTCAATTATGCAAATCAAATAGGCGACGGAAAGAACTGGGGCGATTGAAAATGATGCAATATTGGAAATTAGCTTCAAATTGAGAAAGCTTAACAGGCTGTAATTCCGGAACTGTTTGAATTTACAGGCTGTTTCGTCAAATTGAGATCTTTTCGTGCTGGAAATCCGGACTTCCCGTAACTGGCTGTTGGACGCATGATGTATTGTGACGATTTGTGGTGAAAATAGTGGACCAATGGCTGAATTACACTTGGATTAAAGGACCAATCAGAATCGAGCAAAGTGATGATGTGTCGAATACAAATCGGGTCTACCTGCATATATAGGGGAAGATTTGTGGTATAGAATTACTGTTCACAAAGGTAAAAGTTAAATTAATAATTAATAATATATATTACGTTTGTAAATTTGTTAGAAAAAGCCCACCTAAGCGGTTTTATTATGTGATGTAGAAAGTCATTCAAATCTGATGTCTCAATGTCGAATCTTGCTTCCAACAATTATTTTTTACTTCTCTTTATTATTAAAATTACTTTCCAGGAAATATTATTATTTATTTATTTATTCATTCATTCCTAAATTAAAAATATTAAATGAAAGAAACATATTACTTTAAAAAATAAAATAATTTTAACCACTCATAACAGTATCACAGTATGGTTGTTGTAGCTACAATAAGGGGGTGTTTGGGAGAGCTTATTAGAGAGGGGCTTATTAGCTTAGTTAAGCTTAATAAGCTACATTAAGTGTTTGGATAAGCTTATAAGCTCGTGCTTATGAGCTTATTAAGGGCCCCTTATAAAGGCCATTTTATTGGGGATTATGAAGGCTTATTTAAGAAATTGAATGGTTTTACATTTTTATCCTCCACCTAATCTTATCCATTTTTCTTTTCTTCACGACATGTTTACTCATTAAACCCTTTTTAGTAATTTTACAATAAGCGTAAATAAACTCTTCCAAACACTTTATTTTAAAAAAAACTTATTAACTTAAATAAGCTAATAAGCTAATAAGGTTAAACTATTTTAAAAAGCTTTCCCAAACACCCCATAAACATGATGTTATAACATTTTTCGTAAATTAGAAATAAAGAAATTAAATACAATTCAAATCGAATCTTAATGTAAACATAAAAAAATTGCATATTAAAGAAGAGCATAAACGCGCGTGAGCATCATACTCGTTTCAAAACATTGAGCATTCTTATTTTGGATCTTTCATTACTTTATTGGAGAAACGTTTAAGAAGGTCCATCTTTTTTACGAAGTCTTGAGGAACAAATCGCAATCATTGATCTATAAGATCTAATGGTCAAGATTAATCACATAGTTTATACATGAAGGGGTATGTTGGTCATTTGGCATTTAAAAAAATTTTGATTTTTTTTTATTTTTTATTTTAAAATTTTGATTTTTTTTTATTTTTTTTAATTTTTTTATGATTTTTATTATTAAAAAATAATATTTATTTATTAATTACGTGTAGTAGTTAATCACATGTGATTTTAGTGTAAAATCACATGTGATTGTATATTTAATCACATTTGATGTTTTAGTTCAATCACATGTGACGCAGTACGTAATCACATGTAATTCAGTATGCAATAGTGTTATTAATGAAAAAATAATAATATTTTTTTAAAAAATAATAAAAAAAAATTAAAAAAATAATAATTCTAAAATAAAAAATAAAAAGATATTTTATTTTTTTAAAAATGACCAAAATACCCCTCAATATATAAAATATGTGATTAATCTTGACTATTAGATCTTATAGATCAATGGTTGAGATTTATTCCTTGGGAATTTGTAAAAATAATGGACATCCTTGAACGCAACTCTACTTATTTTCATAGACTAATTTGAAAACTATATTTAACAATGATAAACGCGAATACTCAAGGCCCATTTATAGTACTTAATTAGTACAGCTCGTTGATAAAATTGCATAGAAGACCAATTGCAATTGTGGAACGGGCCCGCTTCTAGCCCAACATTATAAAGGCTTAAACCATCTAACGTATACATCCGATTAAAAGATATAAGCGGGATGACTTTTCATTCGAAAGTTGATAGCAAACCAGTATAATATTCGTATAAAATACAAAATTTGATATGATGAACAACTTTTACTAATTGTTAAATGTTGATTAATGAAAGAAATTGATATATATTTTCATTCCCTCAACTCACATGCATACAAATCGATCTCTTTCGTCGATGATTTCTCGGTATATATTTATTCAGGCGTGATTTCTATAAATAGACCTAGTAAAAACCAAATTTTCCAAAAAAGATTTCATTTTCAAATCTTTTCAAAATAGACCGTGCGACTGTCCGACTTATACGACTCCACAAATTTTAACAAGTGTGCTCTGGTCGCACAAAAATATTGTTTGGTCGTACATCAGTCTATAAAAAAAATTTGTGGTTCATAAGAACATGTCTACCTATCACATGGAGTCGCAAAAAAAAAATCAAGTCGTATGATATATTTTGAGAAAGCCAAGTTGCACATATTATTCAGGGAAAAAAATATATATATTTTTGTTCTATTTTGTTACCTCCTTATCTAAACATGTTTGTTTTTCTACATGTGATATCAATTCTCATAAAGTCGTTTATATTGTTTGCAAGTGGAGGGTTCCACTGCATGGTGGTTCGTTAAACTCAATTCTTGCTTGGGGTGAATCCAATGGATTTTTTGGAGAAAAGCTTCGTATTTTCAAATCGATTATTCATACCAATTTTTTCCAGATTTTGTTGAAATGCTTAATATGTTAATCTAATTGTGAAACTAATAGTTTAAATGTGAAGTGTTTAAGTGCAGATTTGAATGTTATTAAGGGTTTGGACTAGATATGCAACATTGTGATTCTTCCAGGTAAAAAAGGTAAAAGATATTTCTTTTATTTTATTTTTAGATGTTGTTTGTATTTGTCTATTTCTGCAGGGTGTTAAGTGTAATTGTTGAAGTAAGTCGGTGAAGATTTTATGTAAATATATATATTAGTTTTCCTTTTCTTTTTGTATGTATGTGAAATAAACGTGAATACTTTCTCTCTGTAAGTTTCTCTCTCTGATCGTCTTCTTCGATTAGGGTTTGTAATAGTGTAGGTGTGTGAACGTTTATCATCTGTTGATGATAAATCGTTGAGAGTTTTCTTGTAGTGAGTTTTATGTTTTGTATTTGGTCTTTGACCGGTTGAGTCAGTTTAATGGAAAGGAAGTTTTGGTAATCTTGTTGTTGTTTAAGATCTATATCGTTTCATGAAAATTTACATGGTATCAGAGCTTAGATAGCTAAGCTTGATCTTCGATTCGTTATTATTCGCTGGAAGAAAGTTAGGGTTTTCGAAATTAGGGTTTTATGTTAAAACCTAACGATCAGACTCCAATAGGCGCAGATCTGGTGGTATTTGTGGTTCATTGTTCGATCTGATTCAGATCGGTTGTATATCTGTAGTTTCTTCTTCAGATCTGGAGTTTATTAAATCATATCATATCAGATCCGTCGCTAACTGTACGCCTCTTATTATCAGTGCGAGTCTACAATCGATCCTGGTTCTTATCTCGAGCTCTTCTCTCAAGATCTCTATTATTTTTCTTCTTGGCTGTTCCAGAAGAAAGGTTTTCTGTAATTCCGCAATTTTTAAAATCTCTGTAAGTCTTCTTTCCTTACAGCAAGGCAGCTGGAGTACTCTGTAAGTATTCCTTTCCTTATCTCTGTATTGTTTGTATTAGTTTTTCTCTTCATTTCCAGATATTTTGTATTGTTTTGTTCTAACGTTTTTTGTAGAAGAGAAAGTCCTGAGTTCAACACATGTCCAGACTCCTTCAGAGAGTTCTGGAAACTTGTTCCTGACTCAGTTACTTTATAGGAATATTGTGTGATTCCTGATTTGTTATTGTTTGTTGTGTTTGTTATTTTCTGGCTGTCTGATCTGTTGTTCGTAATCTGCTTGTGTGTTCTTTTGTGTTTGTGTGCTAAATATTTTTTTGGAATTATGGGTGATCAAAATGATATTACTCTTATTAATAAACTTGACTTTGGTGACCCTTTGTACTTACATGCTAGTGATACAGCTAGTACTCCTATTATCTCCCTAAAATTAAAAGGAACTGAAAATTACAGTGTGTGGAGTAGAACGATGCTATTAGCCTTAGAAACTAAAAACAAGTTAGGTTTTATTGATGGTAGTTGTGAGAAAAGTTTAACAAATGATGTTCTAGCTAGGCAATGGGATAGGTGTAATTATGTTGTGCTTTCCTGGATTTTAGGTACTATCTCTGAAGAATTGTGTGCTGGTCAAATTTTTAATAATAATGCTAGAGTTGTTTGGAATGAATTAAAAGAAACATATGATAAAGTGGATGGGTTTATGGTTTTTAATTTACACCATAGTATTAATTCTATAAAACAAGGTGGTATAGGATTGTCTGATTACTATCATAAACTAAATTCATTGTGGAAACAATATGATTCTGTGGTTCAGATTCCTGTGTGTACATGTGATAATGCAAATGTTCTTCAAAATCATAATAAAGTGTTGAAATTAATGCAGTTTTTAATGGGATTAGATGATGTTTATATGCAAATTAGGAGTATTATCTTAACTAGAGACCCATTACCCGATGTCAAGACTGCTTATAATATGATTTCTAGGGAAGAGTCCCATAGGAAAGGGTCTAATGTTGAAAGTAGTAAAGGTCAAAACACTGTTTTTGTTTCTCAGTTTAATAACTCTAAAAGTTTTTCAAATAATAACAATGGTAGTAACAATTATAATAATAAAACTTTTAGTAAAAAACCTAATCCGAACTTTAAGTGCACCAATTGTAATATGTTTGGACATACAGTGGATAGGTGTTTTGACCTAGTTGGATACCCCCCTGACTTTAAAAAGAAAAATGTAAATGGTAATCAAAACAAGTCAAAATACAGTAATAATGATGTGGTCTCTAATGAAAAACAAGTTAGTTCTAATGTTACTACTTTGCCTAGTCAGTTTTCTAATGAGCAGATAAGCAAGATTATGTCCTTAATTGGTGAATCATCTACTACACCTGGTATGCAGTCAAACATGGCAGGTTTGTGCAAAAACTTTTATAATAAAAGTAAAATTTTTAATGGAAATTTTCATAAATTTTTTAATTCAAACTGTGTTCTCAAAAATAAAAATGTTATTTCTGGTTGGATAGTCGACTCTGGTGCCAATCAGCACATGACAGGGTCCTCTGAATGTTTGGTTGATATTGTTGATGTGTCTGAGTTAAAGATCTTTGTTAGTCATCCGAATGGAACTTGTGCTTTTATTAAAGAAATTGGAAATTTGAGATTAAATAATAGAGTCACCTTATTTGATGTTTTAGTGATACCAGAATACTGTGTTAATCTTTTATCTGTTCAAAAAGTATCTAAAGATTGTAAACTATATATTGGTTTTGATGAAAACAATTGCTATATTCAGGACTTGAACTCAAAGACAAATGTTGTGACTGGTAAAGAATGTGGAGGCCTGTATATTGTTAATGTAAGTAATAATCTGCTTAATTGCAATTATGTGAATACGTGTTTTCTGTCCAAAGTTGTTTGGCATAATCGTTTAGGTCATCCTGCTGATCATGTAGTAAATATTTTAAAACCGAGATTAAAACTGGATGGGCCTGTTGATTTGTCTCCTTGTGAGGTTTGTCATAGGGCTAAACAAACTAGGGAACCATTTCCTTTAAGTGACCATAAATCAACTAGCCTAGGTGAATTAATACATCTAGATGTGTGGGGTCCTTATAAAATCACAAGTAGGGAAGGATATAAATACTTTCTAACTGTTGTTGATGATTTTTCTAGGGCTGTATGGGTGTTCTTATTAAAGGGTAAGGATGAAGTTTTTGAAAATGTTGAAAACTTGACAAAATTTTTAAAAAATCAATTTAATAAATCTATAAAAATTTTTAGATCAGACAACGGTACATAATTTATTAATAATAGAATGGATTTATTCTGTAAAGAAAATGGTATTATTCATCAAACGTCTTGTACTTATACTCCCCAACAAAATGGTATAGTTGAAAGGAAACATAGACATCTTTTAAATACTGCTAGATCTCTTATGTTTCAAGGGGGAGTTCCTCTTTATTTGTGGCCTGAGTGTGTTTTAACTTCTGTTTACTTGATTAACAGGTTACCATCTTCTGTTCTGGATGGTAAGTCTCCTTATGAGTTAGTGTTTGGTTATGAGCCTTCTCTTAATCATCTGAGAAGCTTTGGCTGTCTCTGTTTTTCAAAAATTTTAAATAATTTTGATAAGTTTGCTTCAAAGTCAGAAAAGTGTGTTTTTTTAGGTTACTCAAATGAGAAAAAATGTTACAAATTATTTTCTCTTGATAATAAAACAATAATTTTTTCTAGAGATGTTCAGTTTTACGAGAACATTTTTCCGTTTAAAATGACTGTTGAAGCAATGGAAAACACAAATGATGTAAATCATTTGAATTTTTTTGATAAGTATGTTTTTAAAACAAATGATAATTGTAATGTACCCGATGATGATGGGGGGGCTTCTCGAGATGTTGGCAGTGTGTTAGATGGTCCTAGTAGGTGTATTCCTAATAGTGATAATCGGACAACTATAGATGGTAATGAAACATGTGGTAGGAATGTTTCATCTAGTAATAATCGTAGTGAGTTAGATGGTCCTAGAAGGAATGCGTCTACTAGTGATAATCGGACCACAGCACCTTCTAATGAGAGAATAAATGAGCAATTTGCTCCTGAGGGTCAAACTGGTAATAATTTTCAAAATGAGGGTGCTCTACAAAATAATGAATAAAGGAGATCTACCAGGCCTGTTGTTGTTCCTAAACATTTTGCTGATTTTGTGCTAAATAATAAAGTGAAATATGATATAGGAAAAGTTGTTAATTACTCGAATTTATCCATTGAAAATTTGTGTTTTGTGAGTGGTTTAAGTAAAGTTCGTGAGCCTAGTTCGTTTAAGGAGGCTGCTGTTGATAGTCAGTGGGTAGAGGCTATGAACACTGAAATGGAAGCCTTGTATCGTAATAAAACTTGGGAAATTACTAGTCTTCCTGTTGGTAGAAAACCTATAGGATGTAGATGGGTGTATAAAATTAAATACAAAGCTAATGGTGAGGTAGAAAGGTATAAGGCTAGACTTGTAGCCAAAGGCTACAGTCAAAGAGAAGGAGTTGACTTTGAAGAAACTTTTTCACCAGTTGTGAAAATGGTTTCTGTAAGGTGTGTTATTAGTTTAGCTGTTGAAAACAGCTGGCCTTTATATCAGTTAGATGTTAACAACGCTTTTTTATATGGAGAATTGGATGAAGATGTTTATATGTGTTTACCCGAAGGGTATTTTTCTAACAGTGACACTAAAGTTTGTAAACTTGTTAAGTCTTTATATGGTCTTAAGCAAGCTCCAAGGAAATGGAATGAAAAACTTACTAATACCTTGGTAAGTAATGGGTTTACTCAAAGTCTTAACGATTACTCTTTGTTTGTAAAAAATAGTAATGGAAGTATTATCATATTATTAGTATATGTTGATGACATTGTGATAACTGGTAATAATATTGTTGAAATCGAAAAATTTAAAGTTTATCTTAATTCCAACTTTATGATTTTCTTTTCCGGCCATAACTTTTTTTTTTCTTTGTAAAAAAAAAAATCTAAAAATGCCAAAGTTCTTAAAATAAAATTCTCTACAAAATGAGTATAGCCATGAAAATTTGAAAAAAAAAACCCGGATAAAATATTGGATCATTTTGTTAAATTTGGATCATTGTCAAAGTTTTGAATCATTTTGTTAATTTTGGATCATTTTGTTATTTTTGGATCATTGTTAATCTTGCATAAAAAATTTTTGCATAAATAACTAGTCAAATAATATATCTTACATAATTTTGGATCATTTTGTCATTTAGGATCATTTTGTTTACTTTGTACGATTGTTAATTTTTGAATCATTTTGTTATTTATGGATCATTGTCAATTTTGGATCATTTTTTTTTTAAATTTTCATGACTATACTCATTTTGTAGAAAATTTAATTCTAAAATTTTTGGCCTTTTTAGATTTTTTATTTTACAAATAAAAAAAAGTTATGGGCGAAAAACGAAGTGCGGGCGAAAAAACCCACTTCTAATTATAGGAGGACAAGTGGCAAAAGGAGGAAATGGGGGTTTCGAAAATGACCTCTATGCCATTTTTTAGACGAGTGGACGAAAATTGTCCTCGCAGTCCTCACCGGGTTTTGAGTCCTCGCCGGATCCGGATCCGGACCCTATTAATATATATATATATATATATATATATATATATATATATATATATATATATATATATATATATATATATATATATATATATATATATATATATATATATATATATATATATATATATATATATATATATATATATATATATATATATATATATATATATATATATATATATATATATATATATATATATATATAGGGGTGCATTATAGACAGAACCAAATATACAAACAGAACCCACAGAACCCACGAAATTAAATCAGGTCCGTTGAAATGTAAGATGGATGGCTGAGATTAGTGGGGCCCAAAATAAACCATAATTAATAGGGAAAAGGGTAGTTTATGATTTTTGCGTCTAATTAAATATGGAAATTGAAAATCAATATTATGCATATCATTTAATGAGGCGTATTTTAAGGAAACAACCATCATCACGATTCCTAAAATATCTCCTCCTCTCATCAACCATCATTACGTTCCTAAATATTTTTTGGATTTGAAGCTGAGGAAAGTTGAAAGCAATGACTGGAAATTGAAAGCAATGACCGGAAAATTGAAAGCGATGGTGTATACATACATGTATTTCATGAAATAAATTAAAGATTGGTGAATACATACATGTATTTCTTGTAGTTTTTGATGTTTACTGGAATTTTTCATTACTAACATTGAAATATATGAATAGATACATGTATATCATGATGATTTGGGTTACGTTTATATCATGAAAAAGATGATGAAAATGTTCGGGTCTATTAATAGGATAATACATATGTGTATAAGTATAACTGTAATTTTCATTTATTAAAAAGTCAAAATACACATTCAAAATACGGTGAATACATACATGTATATCATGTAATAAATTAAAAATTGGTGAATACATACATGTATTTCATGTATTTTTTGCTGTTTGCTAGAATTTTGCATTAATGTCAATGAAACCTCTGAATACATACATGTATATCATGATGAATACATACAAGATTGTATAAACCCTTTAGGATCTCTGGCCTCATAAACTCATAGAAATATCCGTTAACTCGTCGGAAATTCAGAGAGTACCTCTGCCGAATCGCTCGTCGGAAGTCTCCTGTGAAATCATTCCTCTCTATTGCTTACCTTTAACAGAAATCTCCTCTGCTGGAAATCTCCGCCACACGTCGTGGAATTGAGCTCTAGAACCGCCGCTCATGAAATATTATAATAGAGAAACGATTAGATCTTCATCATCATCGTACCTTATTTGTGTTTGCTACTATGATGTCGCCACCAGAACCACCACCGCCGTTATAGGGCCGAGATCTAACAGAAACTAATGAGAGTTCGGGGGTGATGAGCGGCGGTTGTAAAGGTTGTAAAGGTGACGATGGTGTTCGCCGGCGGTGGCTGGTTGCGGGGATAAAGGCATGGTTGAGTGAACGTAATTCGTGTAGAGAGAAAGGTAGAAGAATGGTTAAATTTAGGGCTCAGTCGTGGGAGTTTCTAAACAAATGATCAGTTACCACAAAACTAGGATAAATCGAAATGTCCAACATACTCTGACGAATTTAGGGGGGAATTTCAAAAATCCTCAAATCTGATTGGTTGAAATTAGTTCTTACAGTTCTAAAGCGAAAATTGGTTCTGATTTTAATTCTACACTATATATATATATATATATATAGGCAAGCGTTCATGCGAGAACCTATATTTTTGCGAGAACTGCGAGAACCATTTTGGGCCATTAGATCAAGAGATTAAGGGTTGAGATCAATGATTGCATTATCGTAAATAGATAACCAAAAAAGGATAAACAACTAAGAGGGGAAGGGTATTATAGTAAAGATATCCTAAATTATTTATGGTAAATATTTATTTTGATGGACAACCTAATTCATCCCTATTTTTTTTGAACGGAGATTCATTCCCATCTAAAAAATCTCTCTAACCCCGATAAAGACTCTCAAATCCGTTTAACATATAGAGAGTGAAACAAAATATTATTTGATCTTTCATCTCTGTTACTTCGTCGTGCAACCCTGCGTTCGTAATAATTTCTGCCCATGTCGTTACTTCATCGACGGTAACGGCCGCCCGCTCCACCGTTGCGCACCACAGCCGCCCGCAACATCACCTTCTCTTAACATGTAACGCCCTGAAATTTTAATAATTAAATAATATTAATTTAATCGACATATTTAAATTTAAAATGAATAATTAGTAAATTAATTATAAGGAAGTAGGCGGTTCGTTTGTATCAGACTTTATATCAGTTAATAACGCTTTAAATATGCAGACATGTTAAATATTGAGAAGTTTAAATTATTTGGACACTTTATAATTTAATAGACGTTCATATATTATTAGATGTAATTAACTAGTTCGTCTCGGGTTTTAACCGGTTAGTTAATCGTAAGAGTTGGGTTATAATCTTTTGAGTCGGGCCGGCCAAAAGCCAAGGCCCGGATAATAATTATGGGCTTAGTGATTACCAATATTATCAGAATGTAATTAGGAAAAAGCCACATTCGTGTCCTACCCTAAATTCCCCTAGCCTCTTATGCGTCTACAATGGAGTCTTGGCTGTCGTACAATAAAAATGGGGGCATCTGTTTTCGTTTGGTGGAAAAGTTGGGAGAAGTGGCATGTGCGTGGCCACCTCATGCTTTTGTTTAGAGATGATTGTTGTTGCGTGGCTGTAGGAGAAGACACCACCACCACACCAAAATTAAGTGGTGGTTGGCAGCACTAAGAAGCTAAATCTCAATCTCTATCTTTTGTTCGAATTACCGAGAAGGAGAAGGTTGATCGGTATTTTGGTGTTGCAAGTTCAGGTGTTGTTTTGGTTCGTAGGGTATAATCTTTAACCCCCTTTTCTTGTAATCTTTTATTCGTGTGTTGTTTTCTGAGCCAAGACTCGAAGGGACCCAGAATCTCAGTCTCGGGTATCATGGTTGTTATTCGGTACGAAGATGTCGGGTTTTATCATTATTAGTTTATAAAAATCGTTTTAATATTCTGGAAGATTAGATTTGTTGTCTTGCGCGCTGTTTTTGTCATCCATAGAGTCGATTTTAGAAAAGGACCGTCTCACAGAGATTTGTAGTCCTATGAGTTAGAAAACCGTGACCGAAGACCTCTCGTCAGTACGAGTTTCGTTCAGTAAGTTATGGCCAATCTCGTAACCTATCGCTGTGCTGAATTTTGGTGTAAAGTTTCTTGAAAATCATTTTTCTAAATCATAAAATTGTTATTGAATTAGTTATAGTTATATCGAATCTAATAAGGCTGAAATTCTAGCATCTGTTACCGAACCTTGGGTGGTCTCGGTGGGTTGAGGTCATATAAATTAAATCGTCCTCTTGGAATGAAAACAAAGCGGGAATTTATAACCGGGAGGGAACCGAACCCGTAGGGTTCTCGGTTCCCCAATCAAGAGACTTTTACAAGTCAATGTTAGGAATCAGCCATGATTTGGGAAACCAACTTTTTCAAACTTTCGGTAGCCATCTAGGAGCTTTCGGGTTTTCGGGTTTTCGGGTTGAGTTGACTTGTTATATCGTTTCTTTTAAGTCACTGTTTTCGGGCAGAATCTATCTTCTGTTCTAAGCTGTTTTTGAAATACTTAAATTAACCTTTTAAACTTTTGGCCCATGATGAAACCTTGGTTTTTGAGTTAGCTTTTCAATGCCGCAACCCTCACGTCAATCCGAATTACGGTTTAAAAGTTATAACCGATTTAGTATGCTGCTGTTAGGAATTTTACCTGTGCAGTATGTCTGTCTTGCATCACTGTTTTGAGACACTTAGAGTCTGTTTTGGCCTGTGACCGTCTCACAGTAAATTGTAGTTCTGATCGTATTCTAGCCATGATAAAAAGATGGGGAAAATCTAATGAACCGTTTAGGAGTTATGGCAGTTTCCGTGAGACTGACGGGTGCTGCCAGTTTTCTGAATCAAGCCCTCGGGTAGGATTTTAATTCCGGGTTTCACTTTTTGGTTTAGGACCATCTAGGAGATGGCGTGCTGTCCTTCTGATTGTCGGGAACCCTTTGGAGCTTACGTTTCTCGAGGTGAGTATTCTCACCGTGTATTCAGTTTTAACGTTGTACATGCATGACTTATGTGTTACATTTCTTGCACCATAATTGTTATCTGAGCTTGAGCTGTTATCTGAGTTTGATCCGCTATCTGAGTTAATTTGTTATCTGAGTTTGACATGCTATCTGAGTATCTGAGCACCTGTTGATTTATTTTAATCTGAGACATTGTGCCTGGGTAACCGAGCTCGGCACAGGGTCATTCTGTGCTACTACTTGCTAGGGCATCTGAGATAATTATGTTAAAGAAATAACAAAACATAATAACACACATCTGAGTTTTGGGATCACCTCCCGTCTGAGTTTTTGGAATTATTCCCGTCTGAGTTTTTGGGATTATTCCCGTCTGAGTTTTTGGGATTATTCCAGTCTGAGTTTTGGGATCACTCCCGTCTGAGTTTTTGGCTTATGCCTATCTGAGGTGTGAGGAGGGGCGAGGTTGATCTCTCGTCCCAAATCACACAAGCGCGCTATATAAATTAAAATCTGAGTAATAAAATCTGAGAAATAAATCTGAGTAATTAATCGAGTAGTTTCTGACTAGGAGTACACCGATGTGCCCTCATGTGTTGTATGTTAGGATTGTTTGCATTTTGAGATATTCACTCAGCTTCTCCAGCTGACCCCTATTTTCCCCCACATTGTTTCAGGTACCAGCAGAGGAAAGGAGAAGGTGGACGGTTGACCGCTGTATCTTTCATTACCGATGTGGACGGCATTTAATATTTTAAAAACACTTAATTTTAACTATTTCCGCATTAAATATATTTTAAATGAAAATACTATTATTGGGATTTAATTATTCAAGTTATTGGGACCTTTTGATTATAATTTTGTTTTCAAAAATTTTAAAAATCTTGTAAATTTTAGGGTGTTACAAGTTGGTATCAGAGCTCTGACTTGAGAGATTTGGGTTCGCAAGGGGCGAATTCAAACTCAAGTTTGAGTATCGAGTTTTAAAACGAGAAAAGAGTCAAATATTTTTCTGAGAAAAGTTTCCACATCAAACATACAGCATGTCACGTCGACCTCTCGCTTCCTATTGCCGGTAATATTTCAGAGCTTTTATTTATTTGAGAATTTCGTTGTATTATGAGTTTTGAAGAATGACAAATATGAGAATTGCTATCATTAATTCGAGTATAATTTCGATATAATTTTGAGTGTATTTCGCGACTAAGATCGCTTTTCTGAGTATATCTTCCGTGTGTAATTCTGAGTGCATTTGCGTCATACATGCTAAAAATTATAATTACATACAATTTTATATAATCTATGAGGTTTTATAATTCTGATAAATTTGTAACCAAAAGGGGTAATAAATGGATATGAAATTTTGATAGTAATTCCATAAGTTATTTGATGAGAACATGTCTTGGATAAATAAAAATGAGAAGGAATAAATTTTTCGTTTGGGAAAAGCACTTAATAGAAAGAGTTATGGAAACGAGTAAATGAAAAATATTTTTACCATCAACCGATTTAAAGAATATTTTTATGGTGGTTTATCAAGTCGAGTGAAGTGAAAATACCAAGAACGTATTTTTATTTTTTTTATTTTTAAAAAAAAAATAATAATAATATTTAAATTTGATATTTATTTTAAGTTATTTACATTTTAACTAGACGAGAAAGCTTAGCTAGAATTGGATTTTATTTTTATCCGTTATTTCAGAGTCGTTTTAGTTTTAATATTAAAACTTTGTTGGATTAAGCATTTTTTTTTGTGTTGAATTATCATTTGAGATTCTATTTAGTGGAACCTTTTCACTTAATTATCAAATTGAAAAAAAAAAAATTTAAATTTATGAGGAATTCGAGTGTTATGAAATCTTTGGACAATTAAAAAGGAAAATATTTTTATAAAGAGATGAGACATGATGTATTGGGAAAATCTTTTTGCTGAGAAAATAATAAACCGAGATTTATTAAATTGAGATCAAATGAGAAAACTTTTAAAGTATGTGATTTTAATAGCTGAGTCTGAAAATCCATAAATTTTTTTTATGAATTCAGTGAGAGATTATTAATTTAACACAGAGATATTGAATAACTTATATAAGTTTGTTGTACCAACTAATTGAGAAATTTCTGAGTCAAATTAATCAGATATTATTGAAGCTCATCATAAAGAGTAATTATATAAGAGGATTAAGAGGAAGCTAACGTCATCAAATTGATGATGATTTATTTAAAAACGAGTCAAAAGAGCGATAAATGGAATCAAATTAATCGAGGAACGCAATAACTGAGAACTCTGATCAAAAAGATATTAATCGGCATGCTCACAAATTACAATAAATTTAATATAACTGTGAAGAGGATATAAGTTATATTTATGAGGAATGATAAATGGCATATCCAAATGAAAAGTTTAAAAGGAGATTTGAATTGTGAAAATAACTAAGTGGAAATATTTCTATGAATCTGAGTTATCCGAGTATCGCGTACGAGACTAAATGTACGCATGATTTTCTGAGTAATGGTTATGAGATGTTGAGTATGCACTGTTGGGTGCATATCTGTATTTATCAGATATTGAAAATAAAATTCCTTTCTCCTGAGTGTGATTAAAATTCCTTTCTTCTGAGTGTGATTTGTTGGTGGGTTTATATGTGGGAAGTTGTAAACTTTGGGATTTACTCGTGACCAAACAGAAGTAGGTGTCGAAAGTAATAGAGGGCCCCTATTATCGTACACACCGAACTTTTGGTTGGTTATGGGGAGATTTTGAAGGGAACGATGGACCAATGCTTGTTATTGTGAATTTAGTATGTGTATCCTAATTGTTGTGTGACTACATACTTGCTTGTTATTTTGGTAGACAATACTAGTTCCAAACTCGAGGACGAGTTTTCTCCAAGTGGAGTTGAGTAGGGGTAAAAAGGAAAATTGTCAAGAAATAATTATCATTAAATTTATAAATAATATGAGTGTGACGCTTATGCAGAGAGATTTTGTTGGTATGAATATAAAGTGCGAAACCTAGATACATATAATTGATTAAATAAATTATAAGAGTAACTATCAAATCAAGCAGTTGAGAATAATTAAATTTATTCTGTGGGTAATTATAGAGTTTACAACAAAATGATAGATCGGGTTTACTGGAGAAATTAACAAATCAAGTTAATTGGGTTGAATGAATATCGTGCAAAAGGGAAGTGGTAATAATACAATTATTTATAAAATAAGTCAGTATACTTATTCTTGGGTAGTTATAAATGTGATAATGAGAAATCACTAAATTAAAGTGACGAGAACTTATTAATGAGTCGAATATGAGAAGACTGCTACAATGAAATTTTGAAGAAAATGAGTTAAATTGAGATCGGTGAATTGCTGGTAATGAGTTATTATTAAAACGAGCTAAATGATAAAATCTTATTTTGATTAATTATGGAGTAATTTTGAGTTATAAGAAATTTACAAATCGAGTTACATAAGCAACTTAATAAAATGAGTCAAAAGAGAAAAGTATTAAATTAACGGGAAGTTTTATTCAAATTTAGAAGTAGTATAAAGTGTTATGAGTTTTGAGGTATTATAAAATTATATGAGAAAACTCTATGTATGAATAATTATTAAACTCGAGATGAGAACAACTATTCGATAAATTTGTATTGAACTTAGGAGAAATTTCGAAAAGACAAGAATGTACTGAATTGATGAACCATGAGTAAACCGTAAGAATTAGAATAAAGTGTAACTGCGAATTGAGTAAATGAGAACTAAGGAATTAAGTCGTAATTTGAGTAACGAGAAATCATTATAAATAAGTGTATGAAAATTAATTGGAATCTTTGGTGGGTAACATGAAATTAATGAGTAGATATGGTTAAAATAATTAAGAGGCATTCTAAATTGCGTGAAATCAGTGAAACGGTCTATTAAAGGATCGTTAAACTTATTTATAATGAGCTATTAAAGGGTTATTAACATCGGTAATGTGCAAACCTAATAGAGTAAGGTAACAATATAATGTTAAAGAAGAGTTATTTTGAGAACCAATAACGCGGTTGAGAGAGAATATATTATTCCAAGTATTATAAGCTGGTAAATTGGAACACGCGAGTAGTAATAAGAATGAGTTGTTATCTGAGTTAGATTTTTGGGTTTGCTTCTGAGTTAAGATTTATGAGTTTGCTCCTGAGTTATACAGTTCGAGTTATACTCCTGAGATATGTTTTGAGTTTATTTCTGAGTTGGACTTCTGAGTTATACTTCCAGATCATATTTTGGAGTTATATACCTGAGTATATGAGAATATGTATGATATGTATATTCCTCGTGAATTGTATGCATGTTTTGTATCAGTTGATAGTGGTGTAAACCACTACTTTGCTTGTGATGTCTTAGGCAAACTTATGTCCCATAGAGTATAGGACCTTTCTGAGCCATTCTGATAGAGAATTGCCAATAATAAAATTGTAAAATATTGCAAATATGTATAAGTGATTATTATTTGACGGAGTTGTGCGGGAAGGAAATTTTTCCATTAAAACTTATTATCATCGTGAGAGATCTGAGTGTGATTGTGCAAATGGGTTGGATGACCTGGTACTACGCTGAGCATCTGGTATCGTCAACAAATCAATAGTAAATTTCCAAGTGGAGTTGAATCGGTGATTCAACGCGACGTTAATCGCTGAGTGCAACAACTGTATCCGAATGCGAGAGCAAGAAGACGCCTTCAGCAGAGTATCGTGGTGTGTTTTAAGCTCATTATCAACATTTTCTTTGCATACTGAGATCCGTAGTGAGCATCCTGACCTTATTTCTTTTAGCCTTATCGTTTTGCGCCACTAGAGGCGGATAATTGTATGAGCACTTGCGTGATCTGGAGTTCATTTTCTATTAAGTAAATTCACCAGGAAGAGTTTCTTTCTGTTCATAACTTTATCGTTTTATTCTCCTTTTTCCATTTGAGTATGCATGTCGTAGGTCACCCTGATGAATTTCCTTTTCATTTGTTAGCCTTATCATCTTGTTTTCTTTCCCCATTTGAGGACGTGTGTCATTGGCGGGTCTGAGTCTGAGATGCGAGATCGCCACCCTGAGCTTCTTCCGAGTAATGACTTCGGGGACGAAGTCTATTTCAAGTGGAGTTGAGTTGTAACGCCCTGAAATTTTAATAATTAAATAATATTAATTTAATCGACATATTTAAATTTAAAATGAATAATTAGTAAATTAATTATAAGGAAGTAGGCGGTTCGTTTGTATCAGACTTTATATCAGTTAATAACGCTTTAAATATGCAGACATGTTAAATATTGAGAAGTTTAAATTATTTGGACACTTTATAATTTAATAGACGTTCATATATTATTAGATGTAATTAACTAGTTCGTCTCGGGTTTTAACCGGTTAGTTAATCGTAAGAGTTGGGTTATAATCTTTTGAGTCGGGCCGGCCAAAAGCCAAGGCCCGGATAATAATTATGGGCTTAGTGATTACCAATATTATCAGAATGTAATTAGGAAAAAGCCACATTCGTGTCCTACCCTAAATTCCCCTAGCCTCTTATGCGTCTACAATGGAGTCTTGGCTGTCGTACAATAAAAATGGGGGCATCTGTTTTCGTTTGGTGGAAAAGTTGGGAGAAGTGGCATGTGCGTGGCCACCTCATGCTTTTGTTTAGAGATGATTGTTGTTGCGTGGCTGTAGGAGAAGACACCACCACCACACCAAAATTAAGTGGTGGTTGGCAGCACTAAGAAGCTAAATCTCAATCTCTATCTTTTGTTCGAATTACCGAGAAGGAGAAGGTTGATCGGTATTTTGGTGTTGCAAGTTCAGGTGTTGTTTTGGTTCGTAGGGTATAATCTTTAACCCCCTTTTCTTGTAATCTTTTATTCGTGTGTTGTTTTCTGAGCCAAGACTCGAAGGGACCCAGAATCTCAGTCTCGGGTATCATGGTTGTTATTCGGTACGAAGATGTCGGGTTTTATCATTATTAGTTTATAAAAATCGTTTTAATATTCTGGAAGATTAGATTTGTTGTCTTGCGCGCTGTTTTTGGCATCCATAGAGTCGATTTTAGAAAAGGACCGTCTCACAGAGATTTGTAGTCCTATGAGTTAGAAAACCGTGACCGAAGACCTCTCGTCAGTACGAGTTTCGTTCAGTAAGTTATGGCCAATCTCGTAACCTATCGCTGTGCTGAATTTTGGTGTAAAGTTTCTTGAAAATCATTTTTCTAAATCATAAAATTGTTATTGAATTAGTTATAGTTATATCGAATCTAATAAGGCTGAAATTCTAGCATCTGTTACCGAACCTTGGGTGGTCTCGGTGGGTTGAGGTCATATAAATTAAATCGTCCTCTTGGAATGAAAACAAAGCGGGAATTTATAACCGGGAGGGAACCGAACCCGTAGGGTTCTCGGTTCCCCAATCAAGAGACTTTTACAAGTCAATGTTAGGAATCAGCCATGATTTGGGAAACCAACTTTTTCAAACTGTCGGTAGCCATCTAGGAGCTTTCGGGTTTTCGGGTTGAGTTGACTTGTTATATCGTTTCTTTTAAGTCACTGTTTTCGGGCAGAATCTATCTTCTGTTCTAAGCTGTTTTTGAAATACTTAAATTAACCTTTTGAACTTTTGGCCCGTGATGAAACCTTGGTTTTTGAGTTAGCTTTTCAATGCCGCAACCCTCACGTCAATCCGAATTACGGTTTAAAAGTTATAACTGATTTAGTATGCTGCTGTTAGGAATTTTACCTGTGCAGTATGTCTGTCTTGCATCACTGTTTTGAGACACTTAGAGTCTGTTTTGGCCAGTGACCGTCTCACAGTAAATTGTAGTTCTGATTGTCTTCTAACCATGATAAAAAGATGGGGAAAATCTAATGAACCGTTTAGGAGTTATGGCAGTTTCCGTGAGACTGACGGGTGCTGCCAGTTTTCTGAAACAAGCCCTCGGGTAGGATTTTAATTCCGGGTTTCACTTTTTGGTTTAGGACCATCTAGGAGATGGCGTGCTGTCCTTCTGATTGTCGGGAACCCTTTGGAGCTTACGTTTCTCGAGGTGAGTATTCTCACCGTGTATTCAGTTTTAACGTTGTACATGCATGACTTATGTGTTACATTTCTTGCACCATAATTGTTATCTGAGCTTGAGCTGTTATCTGAGTTTGATCCGCTATCTGAGTTTAATTTGTTATCTGAGTTTGACATGCTATCTGAGTATCTGAGCAGCTGTTGATTTATTTTAATCTGAGACATTATGCCTGGGTAACCGAGCTCGGCACAGGGTCATTCTGTGCTACTACTTGCTAGGGCATCTGAGATAATTATGTTAAAGAAATAACAAAACATAATAACACACATCTGAGTTTTGGGATCACCTCCCGTCTGAGTTTTTGGAATTATTCCCGTCTGAGTTTTTGGGATTATTCCCGTCTGAGTTTTTGGGATTATTCCAGTCTGAGTTTTGGGATCACTCCCGTCTGAGTTTTTGGCTTATGCCTATCTGAGGTGTGAGGAGGGGCGAGGTTGATCTCTCGTCCCAAATCACACAAGCGCGCTATATAAATTAAAATCTGAGTAATAAAATCTGAGAAATAAATCTGAGTAATTAATCGAGTAGTTTCTGACTAGGAGTACACCGATGTGCCCTCATGTGTTGTATGTTAGGATTGTTTGCATTTTGAGATATTCACTCAGCTTCTCCAGCTGACCCCTATTTTCCCCCACATTGTTTCAGGTACCAGCAGAGGAAAGGAGAAGGTGGACGGTTGACCGCTGTATCTTTCATTACCGATGTGGACGGCATTTAATATTTTAAAAACACTTAATTTTAACTATTTCCGCATTAAATATATTTTAAATGAAAATACTATTATTGGGATTTAATTATTCAAGTTATTGGGACCTTTTGATTATAATTTTGTTTTAAAAAATTTTAAAAATCTTGTAAATTTTAGGGTGTTACAAGTTGGTATCAGAGCTCTGACTTGAGAGATTTGGGTTCGCAAGGGGCGAATTCAAACTCAAGTTTGAGTATCGAGTTTTAAAACGAGAAAAGAGTCAAATATTTTTCTGAGAAAAGTTTCCACATCAAACATACAGCATGTCACGTCGACCTCTCGCTTCCTATTGCCGGTAATATTTCAGAGCTTTTATTTATTTGAGAATTTCGTTGTATTATGAGTTTTGAAGAATGACAAATATGAGAATTGCTATCATTAATTCGAGTATAATTTCGATATAATTTTGAGTGTATTTCGCGACTAAGATCGCTTTTCTGAGTATATCTTCCGTGTGTAATTCTGAGTGCATTTGCGTCATACATGCTAAAAATTATAATTACATACAATTTTATATAATCTATGAGGTTTTATAATTCTGATAAATTTGTAACCAAAAGGGGTAATAAATGGATATGAAATTTTGATAGTAATTCCATAAGTTATTTGATGAGAACATGTCTTGGATAAATAAAAATGAGAAGGAATAAATTTTTCGTTTGGGAAAAGCACTTAATAGAAAGAGTTATGGAAACGAGTAAATGAAAAATATTTTTACCATCAACCGATTTAAAGAATATTTTTATGGTGGTTTATCAAGTCGAGTGAAGTGAAAATACCAAGAACGTATTTTTATTTTTTTTATTTTTAAAAAAAAAAAAATAATAATAATATTTAAATTTGATATTTATTTTAAGTTATTTACATTTTAACTAGACGAGAAAGCTTAGCTAGAATTGGATTTTATTTTTATCCGTTATTTCAGAGTCGTTTTAGTTTTAATATTAAAACTTTGTTGGATTAAGCATTTTTTTTTGTGTTGAATTATCATTTGAGATTCTATTTAGTGGAACCTTTTCACTTAATTATCAAATTGAAAAAAAAAAAAATTTAAATTTATGAGGAATTCGAGTGTTATGAAATCTTTGGACAATTAAAAAGGAAAATATTTTTATAAAGAGATGAGACATGATGTATTGGGAAAATCTTTTTGCTGAGAAAATAATAAACCGAGATTTATTAAATTGAGATCAAATGAGAAAACTTTTAAAGTATGTGATTTTAATAGCTGAGTCTGAAAATCCATAAATTTTTTTTATGAATTCAGTGAGAGATTATTAATTTAACACAGAGATATTGAATAACTTATATAAGTTTGTTGTACCAACTAATTGAGAAATTTCTGAGTCAAATTAATCAGATATTATTGAAGCTCATCATAAAGAGTAATTATATAAGAGGATTAAGAGGAAGCTAACGTCATCAAATTGATGATGATTTATTTAAAAACGAGTCAAAAGAGCGATAAATGGAATCAAATTAATCGAGGAACGCAATAACTGAGAACTCTGATCAAAAAGATATTAATCGGCATGCTCACAAATTACAATAAATTTAATATAACTGTGAAGAGGATATAAGTTATATTTATGAGGAATGATAAATGGCATATCCAAATGAAAAGTTTAAAAGGAGATTTGAATTGTGAAAATAACTAAGTGGAAATATTTCTATGAATCTGAGTTATCCGAGTATCGCGTACGAGACTAAATGTACGCATGATTTTCTGAGTAATGGTTATGAGATGTTGAGTATGCACTGTTGGGTGCATATCTGTATTTATCAGATATTGAAAATAAAATTCCTTTCTCCTGAGTGTGATTAAACTTTGGGATTTACTCGTGACCAAACAGAAGTAGGTGTCGAAAGTAATAGAGGGCCCCTATTATCGTACACACCGAACTTTTGGTTGGTTATGGGGAGATTTTGAAGGGAACGATGGACCAATGCTTGTTATTGTGAATTTAGTATGTGTATCCTAATTGTTGTGTGACTACATACTTGCTTGTTATTTTGGTAGACAATACTAGTTCCAAACTCGAGGACGAGTTTTCTCCAAGTGGAGTTGAGTAGGGGTAAAAAGGAAAATTGTCAAGAAATAATTATCATTAAATTTATAAATAATATGAGTGTGACGCTTATGCAGAGAGATTTTGTTGGTATGAATATAAAGTGCGAAACCTAGATACATATAATTGATTAAATAAATTATAAGAGTAACTATCAAATCAAGCAGTTGAGAATAATTAAATTTATTCTGTGGGTAATTATAGAGTTTACAACAAAATGATAGATCGGGTTTACTGGAGAAATTAACAAATCAAGTTAATTGGGTTGAATGAATATCGTGCAAAAGGGAAGTGGTAATAATACAATTATTTATAAAATAAGTCAGTATACTTATTCTTGGGTAGTTATAAATGTGATAATGAGAAATCACTAAATTAAAGTGACGAGAACTTATTAATGAGTCGAATATGAGAAGACTGCTACAATGAAATTTTGAAGAAAATGAGTTAAATTGAGATCGGTGAATTGCTGGTAATGAGTTATTATTAAAACGAGCTAAATGATAAAATCTTATTTTGATTAATTATGGAGTAATTTTGAGTTATAAGAAATTTACAAATCGAGTTACATAAGCAACTTAATAAAATGAGTCAAAAGAGAAAAGTATTAAATTAACGGGAAGTTTTATTCAAATTTAGAAGTAGTATAAAGTGTTATGAGTTTTGAGGTATTATAAAATTATATGAGAAAACTCTATGTATGAATAATTATTAAACTCGAGATGAGAACAACTATTCGATAAATTTGTATTGAACTTAGGAGAAATTTCGAAAAGACAAGAATGTACTGAATTGATGAACCATGAGTAAACCGTAAGAATTAGAATAAAGTGTAACTGCGAATTGAGTAAATGAGAACTAAGGAATTAAGTCGTAATTTGAGTAACGAGAAATCATTATAAATAAGTGTATGAAAATTAATTGGAATCTTTGGTGGGTAACATGAAATTAATGAGTAGATATGGTTAAAATAATTAAGAGGCATTCTAAATTGCGTGAAATCAGTGAAACGGTCTATTAAAGGATCGTTAAACTTATTTATAATGAGCTATTAAAGGGTTATTAACATCGGTAATGTGCAAACCTAATAGAGTAAGGTAACAATATAATGTTAAAGAAGAGTTATTTTGAGAACCAATAACGCGGTTGAGAGAGAATATATTATTCCAAGTATTATAAGCTGGTAAATTGGAACACGCGAGTAGTAATAAGAATGAGTTGTTATCTGAGTTAGATTTTTGGGTTTGCTTCTGAGTTAAGATTTATGAGTTTGCTCCTGAGTTATACAGTTCGAGTTATACTCCTGAGATATGTTTTGAGTTTATTTCTGAGTTGGACTTCTGAGTTATACTTCCAGATCATATTTTGGAGTTATATACCTGAGTATATGAGAATATGTATGATATGTATATTCCTCGTGAATTGTATGCATGTTTTGTATCAGTTGATAGTGGTGTAAACCACTACTTTGCTTGTGATGTCTTAGGCAAACTTATGTCCCATAGAGTATAGGACCTTTCTGAGCCATTCTGATAGAGAATTGCCAATAATAAAATTGTAAAATATTGCAAATATGTATAAGTGATTATTATTTGACGGAGTTGTGCGGGAAGGAAATTTTTCCATTAAAACTTATTATCATCGTGAGAGATCTGAGTGTGATTGTGCAAATGGGTTGGATGACCTGGTACTACGCTGAGCATCTGGTATCGTCAACAAATCAATAGTAAATTTCCAAGTGGAGTTGAATCGGTGATTCAACGCGACGTTAATCGCTGAGTGCAACAACTGTATCCGAATGCGAGAGCAAGAAGACGCCTTCAGCAGAGTATCGTGGTGTGTTTTAAGCTCATTATCAACATTTTCTTTGCATACTGAGATCCGTAGTGAGCATCCTGACCTTATTTCTTTTAGCCTTATCGTTTTGCGCCACTAGAGGCGGATAATTGTATGAGCACTTGCGTGATCTGGAGTTCATTTTCTATTAAGTAAATTCACCAGGAAGAGTTTCTTTCTGTTCATAACTTTATCGTTTTATTCTCCTTTTTCCATTTGAGTATGCATGTCGTAGGTCACCCTGATGAATTTCCTTTTCATTTGTTAGCCTTATCATCTTGTTTTCTTTCCCCATTTGAGGACGTGTGTCATTGGCGGGTCTGAGTCTGAGATGCGAGATCGCCACCCTGAGCTTCTTCCGAGTAATGACTTCGGGGACGAAGTCTATTTCAAGTGGAGTTGAGTTGTAACGCCCTGAAATTTTAATAATTAAATAATATTAATTTAATCGACATATTTAAATTTAAAATGAATAATTAGTAAATTAATTATAAGGAAGTAGGCGGTTCGTTTGTATCAGACTTTATATCAGTTAATAACGCTTTAAATATGCAGACATGTTAAATATTGAGAAGTTTAAATTATTTGGACACTTTATAATTTAATAGACGTTCATATATTATTAGATGTAATTAACTAGTTCGTCTCGGGTTTTAACCGGTTAGTTAATCGTAAGAGTTGGGTTATAATCTTTTGAGTCGGGCCGGCCAAAAGCCAAGGCCCGGATAATAATTATGGGCTTAGTGATTACCAATATTATCAGAATGTAATTAGGAAAAAGCCACATTCGTGTCCTACCCTAAATTCCCCTAGCCTCTTATGCGTCTACAATGGAGTCTTGGCTGTCGTACAATAAAAATGGGGGCATCTGTTTTCGTTTGGTGGAAAAGTTGGGAGAAGTGGCATGTGCGTGGCCACCTCATGCTTTTGTTTAGAGATGATTGTTGTTGCGTGGCTGTAGGAGAAGACACCACCACCACACCAAAATTATGTGGTGGTTGGCAGCACTAAGAAGCTAAATCTCAATCTCTATCTTTTGTTCGAATTACCGAGAAGGAGAAGGTTGATCGGTATTTTGGTGTTGCAAGTTCAGGTGTTGTTTTGGTTCGTAGGGTATAATCTTTAACCCCCTTTTCTTGTAATCTTTTATTCGTGTGTTGTTTTCTGAGCCAAGACTCGAAGGGACCCAGAATCTCAGTCTCGGGTATCATGGTTGTTATTCGGTACGAAGATGTCGGGTTTTATCATTATTAGTTTATAAAAATCGTTTTAATATTCTGGAAGATTAGATTTGTTGTCTTGCGCGCTGTTTTTGGCATCCATAGAGTCGATTTTAGAAAAGGACCGTCTCACAGAGATTTGTAGTCCTATGAGTTAGAAAACCGTGACCGAAGACCTCTCGTCAGTACGAGTTTCGTTCAGTAAGTTATGGCCAATCTCGTAACCTATCGCTGTGCTGAATTTTGGTGTAAAGTTTCTTGAAAATCATTTTTCTAAATCATAAAATTGTTATTGAATTAGTTATAGTTATATCGAATCTAATAAGGCTGAAATTCTAGCATCTGTTACCGAACCTTGGGTGGTCTCGGTGGGTTGAGGTCATATAAATTAAATCGTCCTCTTGGAATGAAAACAAAGCGGGAATTTATAACCGGGAGGGAACCGAACCCGTAGGGTTCTCGGTTCCCCAATCAAGAGACTTTTACAAGTCAATGTTAGGAATCAGCCATGATTTGGGAAACCAACTTTTTCAAACTGTCGGTAGCCATCTAGGAGCTTTCGGGTTTTCGGGTTGAGTTGACTTGTTATATCGTTTCTTTTAAGTCACTGTTTTCGGGCAGAATCTATCTTCTGTTCTAAGCTGTTTTTGAAATACTTAAATTAACCTTTTGAACTTTTGGCCCGTGATGAAACCTTGGTTTTTGATTTAGCTTTTCAATGCCGCAACCCTCACGTCAATCCGAATTACGGTTTAAAAGTTATAACTGATTTAGTATGCTGCTGTTAGGAATTTTACCTGTGCAGTATGTCTGTCTTGCATCACTGTTTTGAGACACTTAGAGTCTGTTTTGGCCAGTGACCGTCTCACAGTAAATTGTAGTTCTGATTGTCTTCTAGCCATGATAAAAAGATGGGGAAAATCTAATGAACCGTTTAGGAGTTATGGCAGTTTCCGTGAGACTGACGGGTGCTGCCAGTTTTCTGAAACAAGCCCTCGGGTAGGATTTTAATTCCGGGTTTCACTTTTTGGTTTAGGACCATCTAGGAGATGGCGTGCTGTCCTTCTGATTGTCGGGAACCCTTTGGAGTTTACGTTTCTCGAGGTGAGTATTCTCACCGTGTATTCAGTTTTAACGTTGTACATGCATGACTTATGTGTTACATTTCTTGCACCATAATTGTTATCTGAGCTTGAGCTGTTATCTGAGTTTGATCCGCTATCTGAGTTTAATTTGTTATCTGAGTTTGACATGCTATCTGAGTATCTGAGCAGCTGTTGATTTATTTTAATATGAGACATTGTGCCTGGGTAACCGAGCTCGGCACAGGGTCATTCTGTGCTACTACTTGCTAGGGCATCTGAGATAATTATGTTAAAGAAATAACAAAACATAATAACACACATCTGAGTTTTGGGATCACCTCCCGTCTGAGTTTTTGGAATTATTCCCGTCTGAGTTTTTGGGATTATTCCCGTCTGAGTTTTTGGGATTATTCCAGTCTGAGTTTTGGGATCACTCCCGTCTGAGTTTTTGGCTTATGCCTATCTGAGGTGTGAGGAGGGGCGAGGTTGATCTCTCGTCCCAAATCACACAAGCGCGCTATATAAATTAAAATCTGAGTAATAAAATCTGAGAAATAAATCTGAGTAATTAATCGAGTAGTTTCTGACTAGGAGTACACCGATGTGCCCTCATGTGTTGTATGTTAGGATTGTTTGCATTTTGAGATATTCACTCAGCTTCTCCAGCTGACCCCTATTTTCCCCCACATTGTTTCAGGTACCAGCAGAGGAAAGGAGAAGGTGGACGGTTGACCGCTGTATCTTTCATTACCGATGTGGACGGCATTTAATATTTTAAAAACACTTAATTTTAACTATTTCCGCATTAAATATATTTTAAATGAAAATACTATTATTGGGATTTAATTATTCAAGTTATTGGGACCTTTTGATTATAATTTTGTTTTCAAAAATTTTAAAAATCTTGTAAATTTTAGGGTGTTACATAACAATCCTTTGTCTATCTCTGTTTCAGGGAACACAACGGCCAGGTCTGCTTTCATCGTCGGCAATTAGAAGATGAAGTAGAGAAAGAGATGACCAGGATCCGGTTTCGTCCCCGGTTAGATCTGGTTTTCAGTGAAGTCGGCAATTAGGGTTCCGGCAACTAGGTAATCATTATTTGGGTTTTTTTTTACAATTCAAAGTAGAGCTGTTAGAGTTTCTCTGTTAATTTCGAATGGTTGGTTTTTTCCTAGATGGGAGGAATATTATGATGAACAACATGGAGTGATATTCATCGATTTTAATTTAATATAACCAAATACATTTTCTAATAATGAAGTATAGTATTTTATAAAATAAAAACATAGTTTTTATAGTGATAATAAAAACGTTACACTCGATCCAGTATTTAGTTCATAATGCATTTTGTTTAAGCTCATTTAGTTGATAAATTCAATTGATTTTAATCAGTATCTAGTTCATAATTGGTTTTCGGTGATTGGTGTTCAATATGCCTTTTAATTAAGTTCATTAGTCAATTGATTTTGATTTTGATTTGATATTAAGAAATGATTTTAATTTGATATTTAAGAAATGATTTTTGATGAATTGCAGATTTATACAAAGGTACAAAGTGGATCTTTAGAAATTGCAACATCAACACTTGATTCTTTGCTTGATTTAATGGCATGTATTTTGTGATTCACACCGATCAATGGGAAGCGTTAATATTTACAAATATCAAGTTAGAAAATTAAGAGTTCAACGTCTTAAAGGAGAGAGAAAAAGAGAGATTGTCCTTGAATTTAGTACTATATGATATTTTTTGTAATGTACACCGATGAACATGTGTTGTTTTGTTAGTTTGTTAATTAGTGAAATTTTCGTTCATTAATGTAGCTTGCGATTTTACATTAATTTTCAGTGGTTATGTGTTCATTATTATGGTTATTCACTAGTAAACATAATGTCATGTTACTCTGTTAGTATATATCTTTGTTTTGTTCATCATTATGGATTTGTTCACCGGTGAACACATCGACCTGTTAGTATATATATTTGTTTTGTTCATCATTATGGATTTGTTCACCATTGAATACAACGACATGCTAATAAACAAAATACACGTAATATTTGCTGGTGAATAACTATTGAAGAAAAAAGTCTCGCAAAAAGAAAAGAAAAACTGAAATCGGATCCATGAGAATAGGAGAGTAAGTTAATATTTGATTTGATTAGATAAGGAAAGTATTTTTTTATTGATTTAACAAATAATTAATTAAAAGAATTAGAGTTAAAAAGACATTAATACCCTTTTACATTAAAGAAGTATTTAATAAAAATAAGTGGTCATGATTGGTTCTCGCAGTTCTCGCAAAAAAAAAGGTTCTCGCATGAACGCTATATATGTATAGATGATTTATTTAATATTATTATAAATGCTACAACAAAATGGAATTTAATTTTTTTATTTTATACATATACAAAAGAAGTAAGCATAAATTTAACAACTAACAATAATTGGATTAAATGTAAAATAACAAATCAAATGAAAAACAATTTGTGACCACTAACATGATAATGTACATCTTAAATAAATGTGATAATACCATACACAATCTCATATACTATAATTTTTATACAAAATGTACATAAACAACGAATAACAATTTTATACATAAATACAAAAGAGGTTATGTAATTTTAAACAAAAACAACTAACATACTTCTCTAGAACAAAATCATAAAGAGTTCATCTCTATGAATTGTTTTCTTCAAAATATATAAATAATAATGATTAAGTAGGATTACAAATTAATAACGACGATAAATAACAAAAGCCCTATAGATCTTTGTTGTTGACTTCACTTGGAGTGTTAAAATTTTAGATGCACCTTTAGAGTGTTAAAATTTTGCATTATGAGAATGGGTATTTATAGATGCTAATGTGTAATATTCATAAGACTTGAAAAGTCTCTTATTTTATTGAACCTTTTATTGCTATAATTATTTGTATTTATTTCAAAACTCTTGATGTTACAATTTAATGAGTTTGTTTTTATAAATGGATTTATATAATATTATTATTACTATTATTATTAAATGCATGATATATATATATATATATATATATAGGGTTGAATTAGTTTCAGAACTAATTAAGGCTACAGAACCAGCATAACTCAATCTAAACCATTGATTTTTGAAATGAAATGATCATGGAAGACACATTAATGTATTTGATGAAGGAACCCCAAATATTGGTTTGCATGGATGTCATTCATGCATGTATACATATGTGTATATGTTTTCATGTATGTATACATAAGTGTTATCTATACATATATGTATACATGCATGAATGACATCCATTCAAACCAATATTTGGGGGTCCCTCATCAAATACATTAATGTGTCTTCCATGATCATTTCATTTCAAAAATCATGTTGGAATATGCTTCACGCGTGTAACATATAGTTATATGGCTAGTTGTTTGTGAGCCTAAAGGGTCACACACTTATACACCAAACACCATTAGATATATGTAATATAATTAGTGTAATTATATTATTTATATAAATTAGCCAATTAAAGTTTTGTGTTAAATTGTTAAGTATGAAACTTAGTTGGTGTGCCAAAAAGAAGAACAAAGAAGCAAGGGACCTAAGTGTAAAATACAATTAAGAAACAAAAGAGAATTAGGCAAGAAAATTAAAAACTCTAATCCACTCTTGATATTGTAAACGGCCGCATAAACACACAATAGGTTGTGGGTGTTTGTGTGGTGAAAATTTTACACGTCCAAGTTCTAAAGGTGTGGTAGGTACACGAATAAGAAAAAGGTTTTCACCTTTTGACTTGTCTCTTTTTCTGGACGTACGTTAGTTCTTGATTGGTACAAGGGACTAGCATCCCAATTGGTGTTCTTGCCAAGGTGTTGTGTGGACTAGCTTTAGAGGTATTCCTATTGGATACTTAGTTTCAATCCGTCCATCTCCTCCATCCGATTCCACAAAGATCAAAGGCTTCAAGGGTATGAATTGTTCTTCCCAACTCTTTGATTTCTTGATTAGGTTAATTGTATGATTTAATATCAAGATCCGTTTATGGTGATAAATACTTTCCGCTGCGTTTTGTTAATTGTTTTAACCGAAAATCACCATTAAATCAATGGCTTAAATTGAGTTAATTTGGTACTGTAGCCTTAATTGGTTCTGATTCTAATTCTACACTATATATATATATATATATATATATATATATATATATATATATATATATATATATATATATATATATATATATATATATATATATATATATATATATATATATATATATATATATATATATATATATATATATATATATATATATATATATATATATATATAGTGAAGAATTAAAATCAGAACCAATTTAGCCTACAGAATCGTAAGAACTAAATTTAACCAATCAGAATTAAGGAAATTTGAATTTTCCCCCTAAATTCGTGAGGGGTATAATCGTCATTGCGAGCAGCCTTATTTTCCCCTAAAAAACTGCCACCATCTCTCCTCTTTAATGTTATCCTCTTTCCACGATCTCTTTCTCAAATCCCTCTTTTTCAACAAAAAAGATCTAGGGTACTAGTTTCAGACCATCGAAGATGAAGATGGTGGGCGTAATCGAAGATGAAGATGGTGGGTGGAATCGAAGATGGAGGAGATACAAAATCCATATCTCGGCTGAAGGTTTATTTTATCTTGATCTCTAATCGGTTGGTGGTCACAGTGAAAAAGAGAATGAATCTCCCTGAAAAACGTCTCTCCCTCATACCACGTTTGTTTTTCAAAAACCCACATCCATATCGCTCAATATCTCGTTTTCACTCTAGATTTTCTCAGTGTGCCGGCGAAGAAACGCAACAAATCCATCGTAGATCAGAAGCTGGAGGACGGATTCATTGTGGATCCGATTATCACATCATCTAACGAACTAATTAGAACTAATTCAAGAAGAAGACCGACATGGATGGCAACGTACACACCTATAAAGCTCGATTGGTAGCAAAAGGTTACACTCAAACCTACGGGATTGACTATGATGAAACCTTCTCGCCTGTTCCCGACATTAGAGCTATTAGGATTGTCATAGCCATAACAGCGTACTATGACTATGAGATTTGGCAAATGGATGTTAAAACTGCTTTCTTAAATGGACATCTTGATGAAGATGTCTATATGGTTCAACCTGAGGGTTTTGTTAATCCAAAACACCCAAAGAAAGTATGTAAGCTTCAAAGGTCCAGTTATGGACTAAAGCAAGCATCCAGAAGTTGGAACAAAAGATTCGACGAGGAAGTCAAAATGTTTGGCATTACTCAGAATCCCGACGAGCCATGTGTATATGTAAGAGCTAGTGGGAGCATTGTCGTCTTTCTAATCCTATATGTCGATTTACATACTACTCATAGGAAATAACATTCCAATGTTACAAGATGTAAAATCCTGGCTTGGGAAGTGCTTCGCTATGAAGGATCTTGGGGAAGCGGCATATATACTTGGAATAAAGATCTATCGAGATAGATCAAAGAGGTTAATCGGACTAAGTCAAAGTGCGTACATTGATAAGATTCTAAAACAGTTTAGAATGGATGCTTCTAAACGTGGAAGTCTCCCTATGCAACACAATGTACACTTGAGTAAGACTCAAGAACCGTCCTCACCTGATGAGATGAAACGTATGCGTGATGTCCCCTATGCCTCGACAGTAGGCTCTATCATGTATGCTGTGCGGTGCACAAGACCTGATGTAGCGTTCTCACAGAACCTTGCAAGCCGATATCAACAGAATCCAGTTGAGAGTCACTGGACTGCTGTTAAGAACATACTGAAGTATCTTAGGAATACTAAAGATATGTTTCTTGTCTATGGTGGTGAGCCTCAAAATGAGCTAAGCGTTACTTGTTATTCTGACGCTAGTTTTGAGACTGATAGAGATGTTTCCAAATCTCAAACGGGGTATGTTTTTGTTTTGAACGGAGGCGCTGTTGATTGGAAAAGTGCGGAGCAGCGCACTATCGCCATGTCTTCTACAGAAGCTGAATACATTGCAACTACTGAAGCTGCAATGGAAGCTGTTTGGATGAGGAAATTCATTTTTGGGCTTGGAGTTGTCCCCAGTAATGAAAAACCTATGGATATGTACTGTGATAACACAGGTGCTATCATCATTGCCAACGAACCCGGTGTTCAGAAAGGCGCCAGACATTATCGGAGGAAGCTTCACTACATAAGAGATGCGATCCTAATGGGAGATGTACGCTTGCTCAAAGTTCATACAGATGACAACTTAGCTGACCCCTTCACGAAGCCAATGCCATGTACCAAACATATTGAGCATGCTAGAAACATTCGGCTTCGACCAGCTAGTAGTTTCATGTAATCTGTTTTAGTATTTGGATAATGGAACATTGAGCAGTATTTATTGGAATATATTGATATATTTGATATGATCGTTTTTATATGAATATCTACTGTGTTCTATATTTGCATGTTTATATCCATGAATATTTACTGCGTTTTATATTCTAAATTGTCCATTGTCATGATTAATAATATGGGAATATTATTAAGACAAATCTGAGGGCATTGATGACATTATCTTAGTATGACTAAGGATGATGAAATCAAACTGACATGTTGTTCATAATGATGCACAATTGGACTGACCCAACCTATGAGAAATCACTTCATGGATTTATGTCACAAGTGAATCTCACAAAGGCTTTGTCACTTATCCTCTGACTTGAGATGCAAGTTGGTTTGAGTATGTAGAGGGGCAAACTTTGATATGGTTAAACGCTGATCTGAATAAGGCTGCTATAACAACCATTATCGGGTTTGTCATTAAGCATATGGCAAACACGTGTAGTCAATAAAGAATTTGTTCCTCCACATATGTGGATTACATACTACTGGGCCCCTCGATGATTTGAATAGATGTATGTGTGGCCACACCCAAAAGGTAATCAAGATGAATCTTGATTGGTTTTTTTTGGTAATCTACTTCAATATATAGATCGAGAAACAGAATCGTTGAAATTTTAGATTCACATTAATCCTTGTCTAAAATTCAACATAGTATCAGTAACAAAAAGATAACTGCTCGAAAAACTTTGAACAAAGATTTTATGAAACTCCTCATGTACTTCTAGGGGCATTGGCGGGTTGCTAGACTCTAACCTTTGCTTGTATAACTACTTGATGTTATCACGTGCGCAAGTGGGAGCTGTTGGAATATGCTTCACGCGTGTAACATATAGTTATATGGCTAGTTGTTTGTGAGCCTAAAGGGTCACACACTTATACACCAAACACCATTAGATATATGTAATATAATTAGTGTAATTATATTATTTATATAAATTAGCCAATTAAAGTTTTGTGTTAAATTGTTAAGTATGAAACTTAGTTGGTGTTCCAAAAAGAAGAACAAAGAAGCAAGGGACCTAAGTGTAAAAAACAATTAGGAAACAAAAGAGAATTAGGCAAGATAATTAAAAACCCTAATCCCCTCTTGATATTGTAAGCGGCTGCATAAACACACAATAGGTTGTGGGTGTTTGTGTGGTGAAAATTTTACACGTCCAAGTTCTAAAGGTGTGGTAGGTACACGAATAAGAAAAAGGTTTTCACCTTTTGACTTGTTTCTTTTCCTGGACGTACGTTAGTTCTTGATTGGTACAAGGGACTAGCATCTCAATTGGTGTTCTTGCCAATGTGTTGTGTGAACTAGCTTTAGAGGTATTCCTATTGAATACTTAGTTTCAATCCGTCCATCTCCTCCATCCGATTCCACAAAGATCAAAGGCTTCAAGGGTATGAATTGTTCTTCCCAACTCTTTAATTTCTTGATTAGTTTAATTGTATGATTTAATATGGTGATAAATACTTTCCGCTGCGTTTTGTTATTTGTTTTAACCGAAAATCACCATTAGTGGTATCACGAGTCATTATATTGATCATATAATTAGCTAGAATTTGTGAAAAGTGGCAAAAATCAATATTTTTTGATGTATTAAAATACCGATCGGACATTTAAAAAACCCTACGGGTTTTCTTTTTTTTTATTCGGTTTTTTATAAAAACATGGGTTAAAACTTGTATTTTTGAACCCTATTGTCACTTGTTACAAAATCAAAATCAAAAATTAATCTAGTTTATTGAATTTTTTGATTATTTGGCTTGGAATTACTAGTTTAATTTTGTTTTTTGATATGGCAAAACATGTATTTTTGTCATATCCCAAGCCAAAGCCTTGTCAATTGTTGCTTGTTTGTGCAAACCGATGAAAGCTTAGACCTTTTGTGAATGAATGTGTTGATTGTTTGGTTATTTTGGTTGATTTGGGAAAAGCCGTGTTTTGGCTTAAATTGTTGTAATTTTGTTTCAATTTTTTCTTTTATTTTTGGTGCCATGTTTTGGGGCAAATTTCATTGTAAAAGTAATTAGAATATTTGTATTTTATTTCTTTGTATATTGTAATTTGTTGACCAAAGATGGAGAGAAAATGAGGACAAAACAACAATTTTCGGCACCTCCTGCGCAGCTGCACGAAAACAGACTTTCCCGGAGATTGGCTATTCCGTTGGACCTGAAACCACCACCAAAATTTCCGCAACTCAGAGACCTACAACTTTATAGAAGGCGGGGAAGACCACCGAAGACTCCTTCAGTGACTTTTCGGGCCTTGAAGTCAGTCTGAATTTTCTGGCAGAATGCATTTTTTCACGAATGTTGGTTTCTACTTGCCCATGAATGTCATGAGGGCAAGTGGGAGCCCATTGGGTTTATGTAGGCCCATTTGGGTTCATGTTGGCCCGTCCCCTAGTTTGACCCTTCGGTCCGTCGTGATGACTCACGTAACCGAACCTAGGATTTCATCGGTCGAGGTTTGCACAAAATTTGTTGCATGTTTTATTTATGTTTGTGGTTGTTTTCTTTTCTATTAGATACAAGTAATAAAACAATTAAAATATGATTTTAGACATAAGCATTAAAACATCCAAACCTTTTATCATCTTTGATTACTTGTTAATCATTAATGATTAATCTTTAATCTAAAATTGTTTTGAGATTAAACTAAGTTTAAATACGATTTGAAACTTAACCCTTAATAATCGCTAAATGTTTTTACCGGTTATTAAATGACTTATGAAGTGGTATGAATGAAGTACATGATTCATTCATATCCTAATAAAATTTTATTAATTAAAATTTAAACATACCTAAAATTTAAGTCACGCCGTCCAATCGGTTGATAATCACCTGCTTCTACTTTTGAATTCACGTGAGACGTGGTTTGAATTTAGATCCGAGGTCATTATTCTCTACGGTGAGACCTAGATCTATTTTGACATGATTTCACATTGGATGACTTAATCGAGTTAACGGTGAGACCTTGACTCGAGGCGAAGATGCGACAAACATGCCACTTGACCCTAGATGCTTGTTCACTAGGTGCCATGAAGTCCCATACCTCTAAGAGTTGCACTTGTAATGCAATTGTTGATCGTCACCTACCTATTGGATCTATCATCTCTAGCAGATCAACTGATGCGATGATAGAAGCTCAATGGGATCTTAGCTTTTAATTCAAATTAATTGGGTAGTTAATTTATTAAAAGAAATTATTATTGAAAATACTAATTAATGAACTTTGTAATTTTGTAGATGACTTCAAACAATCAAACCCTAACACACACCACCATTCGTTCCATTCTCGAAAAAGAGAAACTTGATGGAACGAACTTCGTGGACTGGGCTCGTAACCTAAGGATTGTCCTTAGGGCCAAGCACAAGTACCACCATTTGGAGGAGGCGCTGCCCCCTGCCCCTGCTGCTACCGCCACCGCTGATGTTCGTACGGCCTATACCAAAAGGTTCAACGAACAGCAAGAGGTCGCCGCGCTCATGCTGGTGAGCATGATACCTGAGATTCAAAAGAATCTCGAGGACCTCACCGCATATGATATGATGGTTGAACTACAAACCACATATCAAAAGCAAGCCGAGCAGGAACTCTTTGACACTGTCAAAGCCTTCCACGCTTGCAAGCAGGAGGAGGGACAGTCTGTTAGCTCTTATCTCTTGAAGATGAAGAGCTATCTAGACCAAATGGAGAAGCTTGGTTACGCTATGCCGCACGTCCTAGGGATTAGCTTGATTTTAACGTCCCTAAACAAGGACTTTGCGCCGTTTTTCATGACTTATCATATGCATAGTATGGGGAAGACTTTCGCCGAATTACATGCTATGCTGAAACAAATGGAAGCAAGCCTACCCAAGAAAACTCCGGCCCCTACTGTCCTTGCTATAAGGCAAGGAAATATCCAAAAACCGAAACCGCAAGTAGTTGCTAAGGGCCATGGCAAGTGAAAGCAAGTTTACAAGCCCAAGCCAAAGGTTCCCCCACCTACTCATAAGGAGCACCCTGCTAAGGAGCTTTCTTTCCATCACTGCGGTGAAACAGGCCACTGGAGGAGGAATTGTCCTGCCTACCTGGCGGAGTTGATGAAGAACAAAGCCAATAAGATTGGCACATCAGGTATCTTCACAATAGAACTATATGCTTTCCCTAAGAAATCATGGGTATATGACACTGGTTGTGGAACTCACATTTGTAATACCATGCAGGGTCTAAGGGGAAGTAGAAAGCTAAACCATGGAGCTTTGGATTTGTACGTAGGCAATGGAATGCGTGCACCGGTCGAAGCTATAGGAAGCTATGATTTAATCCTTCCTAGTGGTTTAATTATTGTATTAGACAATTGTCACTATGCGCCTAGTATTACTAGGGGTATAATATCGCTTTCTTGTTTATGGAATAATGGTTTTATTCATCTTTACGGATTATGGTATTTCAGTTTCAAAGGATAATGTTTTTTACTTTAATGCTATTCCTCGTGATGGTATCTTTGAGATTGACATGCATAATCGTATCACAAACAGTAGTTCTATTTATACATGTAGCAACAAGAAATCCAAGAAGAACTTGGATTCTACTTTCCTATGGCATTGTCGCCTTTGCCACGTTAACAAGAAACGCGTTTTGAAATTACAAAAGGATGGACTTATAAAATCAGATGATTCTGAATCATTTGATAAATGTGTTTCTTGTATATCTGGTAAATGGCGCGCAAGCCTTTCTCCCATGTAGGCGAAAGGGCCAATGATCTACTTGGACTCATACATACTGATGTATGTGGCCCTTTTAGAACTCGAACTAGGGAAGGTGCTACCTACTTCATTACTTTCACTGATGACTTTAGTCGTTATGGTTATGTTTACTTGATTAAACATAAACATGAAACCTTTGAAACGTTCAAAGCTTTCCAAAATGAAGTAGAAAATCAACTCGCTAAGAAGATAAAGGCACTCCGTTCTGATCGAGGAGGAGAGTACATGAGCCATGAGTTTCAAGACCATCTTAAGAATTGTGGGATTGTCTCACAATTCACTCCCCCTTATACACCACAGCATAATGGTGTATCGGAGAGGAGAAATCGCACCTTGCTTGACATGGTCCGATCAATGATGAGTCCTACAACTCTGCCTCTATCCTTTTGGGGTTATGCACTCAAATCGGCTGCTCGCATACTGAATATGGTTCCCACCAAGAAGGTTGAAAAGACACCATATGAGATATGGCATGGGAAAGTCCCTAACTTGTCTTACTTGAAGGTCTGGGGTTGTGAGGCTCTCGTGAAACGAGACACGCCAAACAAACTTGAACCCAGAACTGTCAAGTGCATCTTTATAGGATACCCTGAGGAAATGATGGGTTACTATTTCTACTACCCACTTGAGCAAATGGTAATTATTGCTCGTTATGCTGAGTTTCTTGAGAGCAATCTCATTTCACAAGAATCAAGTGGGAGTACCATCGACTTTGACGAGATTCCAAGCGATGAAGATGCACAACCTATTGTAGAGACTAGCGAACATCAAGATGAGGCTGAACATGAAACTGTTCCTGTTGCACCTCAAAATGAAGTAGTACCCGTTCGAAGGTCCGCAAGGACACCTCATGCACCTGAACGATATGGTTTCCATGTCGATGCTGAGGAGCTAAGTTTAGGGGATCATAATGAACCCCCTAACTATCGAGCTGCATTATCAGATTCTGAATCTGACAAATGGCTTGATGCTATGAACGCGGAAATGCAATCCATGAAAGATAACCAAGTATGGACTTTGGTTGATCTTCCTCCTAACAGTAAGACTGTTGGTAGCAAGTGGCTCTTCAAGAAGAAGACCGACATGGATGGCAACGTACACACCTATAAAGCTCGATTGGTAGCAAAAGGTTACACTCAAACCTACGGGATTGACTATGATGAAACCTTCTCGCCTTTAGCCGACGTTAGAGCTATTAGGATTGTCATAGCCATAGCAGCGTACTATGACTATGAGATTTGGCAAATGGATGTTAAAACTGCTTTCTTAAATGGACATCTTGATGAAGATGTCTATATGGTTCAACCTGAGGGTTTTGTTAATCCAAAACACCCAAAGAAAGTATGTAAGCTTCAAAGGTCCATTTATGGACTAAAGCAAGCATCCAGAAGTTGGAACAAAAGATTCGACGAGGAAGTCAAAACGTTTGGCTTTACTCAGAATCCCGACGAGCCATGTGTATATGTAAGAGCTAGTGGGAGCATTGTCGTCTTTCTAATCCTATATGTCGATGACATACTACTCATAGGAAATAACATTCCAATGTTACAAGATGTAAAATCCTGGCTTGGGAAGTGCTTCGCTATGAAGGATCTTGGGGAAGCGGCATATATATTTGGTATAAAGATCTATCGAGATCGATCAAAGCGGTTAATCGGACTAAGTCAAAGTGCGTACATTGATAAGATTCTAAAACGGTTTAGAATGGATGCTTCTAAACGTGGAAGTCTCCCTATGCAACACAATGTACACTTGAGTAAGACTCAAGGACCGTCCTCACCTGATGAGATGAAACGTATGCGTGATGTCCCCTATGCCTCGGCAGTAGGATCTATCATGTATGCTGTGCGGTGCACAAGACCTGATGTAGCGTTCTCACAGAACCTTACAAGCCGATATCAACAGAATCCAGGTGAGAGTCACTGGACTGCTGTTAAGAACATACTGAAGTATCTTAGGAATACTAAAGATATGTTTCTTGTCTATGGTGGTGAGCCTCAAAATGAGCTAAGCGTTACTTGTTATTCTGACGCTAGTTTTGAGACTGATAGAGATGATTCCAAATCTCAAACGGGGTATGTTTTCGTTTTGAACGGAGGCGCTGTTGATTGGAAAAGTGTGAAGCAGAGCACTATCGCCATGTCTTCTACAGAAGCTGAATACATTGCAACTACTGAAGCTGCAATGGAAGCTGTTTGGATGAGGAAATTCATTTTTGGGCTTGGAGTTGTCCCCAGTAATGAAAAACCTATGGATATGTACTGTGATAACACAGGTGCTATCATCATTGCCAACGAACCCGGTGTTCAGAAAGGCACCAGACATTATCGTAGGAAGCTTCACTACATAAGAGATGCGATCCTAATGGGAGATGTACGCTTGCTAAAAGTTCATACAGATGACAACTTAGCTGACCCCTTCACGAAGCCAACGCCATGTGCCAAACATATTGAGCATGCTAGAAACATTGGGCTTCGACCAGCTAGTAGTTTCATGTAATCTGTTTTAGTATTTGGATAATGGAACATTGAGCAGTATTTATTGGAATATATTGATATATTTGATATGATCGTTTTTATATGAATATCTACTGTGTTCTATATTTGCATGTTTATATCCATGAATATTTACTGCGTTTTATATTCTAAGTTGTCCATTGTCATAATTAATAATATGGGAATATTATTAAGACAAATCTGAGGGCATTGATGACATTATCTTAGTATGACTAAGGATGATGAAATCAAACTCACATGTTGTTCATAATGATGCACAATTGGACTGACCCAACCTATGAGAAATCACTTCATGGATTTATGTCACAAGTGAATCTCACAAAGGCTTTGTCACTTATCCTCTGAATTGAGATGCAAGTTGGTTTGAGTATGTAGAGGGGCAAACTTTGATATGGTTCAACGCTGACCTGAATAAGGCTGCTATAACAACCATTATCGGGTTTGTCATTAAGCATATGGCAAACACGTGTAGTCAATAATGAATTTGTTCCTCCACATATGTGGATTAGATACTACTGGGCCCCTCGATGATTTGAATAGATGTATGTGTGGCCACACCCAAAAGGTAATCAAGATGAATCTTGATTGGTTTTTTTTGGTAATCTACTTCAATATATAGATCGAGAAACAGAATCGTTGAAATTTTAGATTGACATTAATCCTTGTCTAAAATTCAACATAGTATCAGTAACAAAAAGATAACTGCTCGAAAAACTTTGAACAAAGATTTTATGAAACTCCTCATGTACTTCTAGGGGCATTGGCGGGTTGCTAGACTCTAACCTTTGCTTGTATAACTACTTGATGTTATCACGTGCGCAAGTGGGAGCTGTTGGAATATGCTTCACGTGTGTAACATATAATTATATGGCTAGTTGTTTGTGAGCCTAAAGGGTCACACACTTATACACCAAACACCATTAGATATATGTAATATAATTAGTGTAATTATATTATTTATATAAATTAGCCAATTAAAGTTTTGTGTTAAATTGTTGAGTATGAAACTTAGTTAGTGTGCCAAAAAGAAGAACAAAGAAGCAAGGGACCTAAGTGTAAAATACAATTAGGAAACAAAAGAGAATTAGGCAAGATAATTAAAAACCCTAATCCCCTCTTGATATTGTAAACGGCCGCATAAACACACAATAGGTTGTGGGTGTTTGTGTGGTGAAAATTTTACACGTCCAAGTTCTAAAGGTGTGGTAGGTACACGAATAAGAAAAAGGTTTTCACCTTTTGACTTGTTTCTTTTTCTGGACGTACGTTAGTTCTTGATTGGTACAAGGGACTAGCATCCCAATTGGTGTTCTTGCCAAGGTGTTGTGTGGACTAGCTTTAGAGGTATTCCTATTGAATACTTAGTTTCAATCCGTCCACCTCCTCCATCCGATTCCACAAAGATCAAAGACTTCAAGGGTATGAATTGTTCTTCCCAACTCTTTGATTTCTTGATTAGTTTAATTGTATGATTTAATATCAAGATCCGTTTATGGTGATAAATACTTTTCGCTGCGTTTTGTTAATTGTTTTAACCGAAAATCACCATTAAATCAATGGTTTAGATTGAGTTATGTTGGTTCTGTAGCCTTAATTGGTTCTGATTCTAATTCTACACTATATATATATATATATATATATATATATAGTGAAGAATTAAAATCAGAACCAATTTAGCCTATAGAACCGTAAGAACTAAATTTAACCAATCAGAATTAAGGAAATTTGAATTTTCCCCCTAAATTCGTGAGGGGTAGAATCGTCATTGCGAGCAGCCTTATTTTCCCCTAAAAAACTGCCACCATCTCTCCTCTTTAATGTTATCCTCTTTCCACGATCTCTTTCTCAAATCCCTCTTTTTCAACAAAAAAGATCTAGGGTACTAGTTTCAGACCATCGAAGATGAAGATGGTGGGCGTAATCGAAGATGAAGATGGTGGGTGGAATCGAAGATGGAGGAGATACAAAATCCATATCTCGGCTGAAGGTTTGTTTTATCTTGATCTCTAATCGGTTGGTGGTCACAGTGAAAAAGAGAATAAATCTCCCTGAAAAACGTCTCTCCCTCATACCACGTTTGTTTTTCAAAAACCCACATCCATATCGCTCAATATCTCGTTTTCACTCTAGATTTTCTCAGTGTGCCGGCGAAGAAACGCAACAAATCCATCGTAGATCAGAAGCTGGAGGACGGATTCATTGTGGATCCGAATATCACATCATCTAACGAACTGATTAGAGCTCGCGAAGAATGGTTATTGTTCGATTTAGGGTTTTTGACGGCGATGAATAAGGTTGGAGAAGGTAAATCAAAGTCTGAAGGAATGACAGGTATGTAATTTATTCAAGATACATCTTATATTTAACGATTAGGTAAACATAAAAGTATACGAACATCAATGTATTGGGTTCTATAAGTGAATCGTATTCGGTATTTTCCTAGAGATTATTTTGGGGATGAATTGCAATATATAATTTTGTATTTTTACATATTCTATTTAACGATTAGGTGAACATAAATGTATACGAAATTCAATGTATTGTTGTTAAACATTAAGGAAGGCAGTAATGTATTAAGTTGCATGTTGGTTTAATTTCTTAATTTTTTTTATAGTAAAAATGGAAGTGAATTTAAATTGGGTTTTAAAGAAGTTTGGTTTTCATACAAAATTAGAATTTAAATTTAGGTTTTAAAGAAGTTTGGTTTTCATACAAAACTAACTGTAAGAAAACATTGATGTGAAGGATTTATGTACACAGTTAGTCAACCTATGATGATACATCCATGCCTACGAAACACTTAAGGGTCACACCGGTGAGTGCATGTAATACGAGTAAGATATGTAATGATACTTGGAAGAGGAATGATTCATAATAAGTCATTTATGAATCATATTAAGTACTAAGTCAAGTTTGACTTATTACTAGATTAGTTTAACTAACTAATTAATACAAGTATTTGTACATTTACTAGTTGAGTAAATATACAATGTGTTAATTATAGATTATCCATAATATGATTTAAAGCTATTAAATCATATAGTGTTTGGATAATATTATTGTTTAGATTATATAAAGTTTATTATATAATCAATTATTAAAAGTATAAATACAAGTATATATAATTCGTGTATATGGGTACCGAATTATTAGTGTATTAATACTAGGCATTTAATAATTAAGTGTAACAATAATAACTAGATAAACTACAAGGGTTTAATGTGTAAAAGATAAGTTTAATTAAGAGATTGATCTTAATTAAACTAGAAGGGCCCTAAGTGAAAGTCCTTCTATTATAAATAGAAGGCATGGGGTTCCCTTATTGCTTGCTCATTAATCACGAAATCCCTCTCCCACTCTCTTGCAGATTTTGGCCGAATAGAGGGAAGAACACAAGCCTTGTGTCTTCGTGTTCTTCGTTCGTTCTTCGTATTCTTCAAGTCTTGAAGATTCGAAGATCATTGCAAGGATCAACTAAAAGGTCGCCCGTTGTGTTCATCATCAGTGGACTTACTTAAGCAAGATTAAGGTATGTTTTGGGAAACCCTTTCCCTCTCCCTCTTGTTCGACCGACACCAACCAAGAACCCTAGGGTTCTTGGTAGTTGTCAAATACACACAAGTGTGTGTGTGTGTGTTCGGGGTTTTCGTACAAGGTTTCTTTCTTGTTAATCTAATCTAGATTTCCAACATCCCAATCCTTTAGGGTTTAAGGATTAGGTTCAATCCCACTTCCGCTTTTAGGGATTGAATCAGCTAGTTGGTTTTAACCGGGCAAGAACAAGTTCATGTTCTTGGTCAGTGTGGTTCGAACCAAGTGACTAGGTGGTTGACCCAAGTGGTCGATCATTATCAATCAAAACCATTCAGTGGTATCAGAGCCATGGTTTAGAAATCTAAACTAGATTAACAAAGTTTGTTTGTTTATTATATTTAAAGTTTTGTTTTTTTGTTCCAACTTCTTCTTCTTCTTCTTCTTGATGTTCGAATAGGGTAAGAACCCTAGGACATGCATGTTAAACTAGTTAAGTTTAATTCGTCAAGAGGCTTCTAAAAAAACCCTAGTAATTTTCGAACAAGTGCAAAGAACCCTAGGATCAAGTATGTTAAACAAGATTTGTTTAATTGATCAAAAGACTTCTTTTCCCTAACCCTAGAATTTTCGGAATTGGGTAGAACCCTAGGATCAAGATTGTCAAAAATCTTGATCAAGAGGATTATTTCCTTAATTGTTTGGTCTTCCAAATCTAGGATCAAGTATGTTAAACCAAGATTTGGTTTAATTGATCAAAAAGGATTCTTTCCTTTTTCTTAAGATTTCGTGATCAAGAGGTTACTTGGACACCAAGTTTGTTAAACTAGCCTAGTTTAATTGGTGGAAAAGTTTCCTAGACTTTAAGGATTTTTCCGAAAAACCCTAGATGTAATCTAGAACCCTAGAACATTAAACTAGTTTAAGTTTAATGATTTAAAAGAATTAATTAGGTTAATAATCCAAAACCTAGATAATTAAACAAGTTTATGTTTAATAGGTTTAATTATTATTTTAATAGATTTATTAAGACTAGTTCTTTAAACCTAGAAACTTAGACAAAGTTTATTGTCTATAAGGTTTAAATTAAAAAGTTTAAATAAATTTATTAGGGTTATAATCTATCCTAGAGTTTAAACAAAGTTTATTCTTTAGATAGGATTGATTAGAATTAATCTTTTAATGAATAATGTTATTGATCAAGAAAATCGAAACCCTAGTTTTGATTAATCAAGAACAAGAGTAGGGTTTAACTAATAAATGAGAATTAAAAGAAGTGTTAATTTCTAGTTCAAGATATTAACAAGACGTATTTATTTATGTATATATATTATTTCGGATTTTTTTTTTAAATATTTAAAAGAAAATGAATTTTAATAAGATAAAATAAGTTTATACATATGTATAAATTAGATGTAATATTCTTATTAGAATGTTACAAGTTCATTTTAAAGTAATAAGATAATGTATATATACACATATATTAAATACAAGATAAAATGGAACAATTAAAGGATAATGTTATTTTGATCTTAAAGGATAATAATATAACTAGTTATTGTATAAAGTTATTATATAATTAAGACTAGAAAGTAAAAAAGTTATGATTTCATTATAACTAGAAACTGTACAAGTTGAGATTATATGATTAACTAGAAATATACAAAGTTATATATTATTATTATTATTATTATTATTATTATAAGGTGTATAAAGTTATAAGTTATTATAACTAGATAATTATACAAGTATAATATAAGTATTTTACAAGTCATGTAATATACTAGATTAATGATCAAGTGATAATGTAACACCCTAAAATTTACAAGATTTTTTAAAATTTTTGGAAACCAATTTATAATAAAAATGTCCCTTAAATAATCCTCAAAATAATTATTTAATATTAAAAATGTATTTAATGCGGAAATGTCTTAAATAAAATTCAAAGTTTTAAAACAATATAACGTTTCACATCAGCACTCGAAAGTAGTACATCAGTCAACCGTCCACCTTCTCCTTCCCTTTGCTAGTACCTGAAAAATGGGAGGGAGGTTTTGGGTCAGCGGGGAAGCTGAGTGAATAAACTCAAAATGCAAACAACTATAACATACAATACATGAGGGCACACAGATGAAACTGCTAATCATTTACCACTAAGTTAATTTATCAGTTGTTTTGTATCTTTTAAATTTATATAGCGGGCTTGTGTAATTCGAGTCGAGAGATCAACCTCGCCTCTCCTTACACTAAAATGCCACTCAGGCTACCACACAGAATTTCCACACAGAATAACCACATAGATTTTCCACTGAGATTTATTAGTTATTTTTATGTTTTCAACTCCTAACATAAACCACACAGTTAGCCCTATCACTTAGTAGCACAAAATGACTTAGTACCGGCTCAGATACTCGGCACGTCCGTCTCAGATCAATGGTAGTCACTCAGATAACAGATCAACACACAGAAAGTACAACAGGTCAAAACAGTTAACCACGTAAAGTCATGCACGTATCGTTATAACTGAATACACGGTGAGAATACTCACCTCGAGAAACGTAAGCTCCAACAGGTTCACGGAAATCAAAAGTGCAGCAACTTACCTCCTAGAAGGACCTAAACATAAATCAAAATCTCGGATTAAAATCCATCTCTTAACTCTATTTCAGAAAGCTGGCAGCACCCGTCGGTCTCACGGAAACTGCCATAATTCCTAAACTGTGCAGTAGATAAATCCCAAATTTTTACCATGAAAAGTAGACAACCAGAACTACCTATCTCTGTGAGACGGTCACTGGCCAAAACAGACTCTAAGGGTCTCAAAACAGTGTCGCAAGACAGACATATCGTACAGGTCATATTCCTAACAGCAGCATGCTAAAGTAGTTATAACTTTTAAACCGTAATTCGGATTGACGTGAGGGTTGCGGCATTGAAAAGCTAACTCAAAAATTAAGGTCCCAGCACGGGCCAAAACCGAAAAGATTAATCTAAACATTTCAAAAACAGTGGTGAATACGAGGGCAGAATCTGCCAAAATCTATAAACTTAAAACCCGCTTTTATAACCCCGACTCGGAAACCCGACACCATAAGTTTCACCCGATAGTTTAAAACTCATTTTCTCCCGTTGTAACAGATTTCTAACACTGAGTTACAAAAATTCGGGAATGGGGAAACCAAGAACCCTACGGGTTCGGTTTCCCCCTTCGGTTGGAAACTTCCGGTTTGGTCAATAAACATGGTAACCCTAAACCACCGAGACAGCCCGAGATTTAACCCCGATTGCCTAAACCTCGACCGAAACCCGTAGCAGTCCTTAAACTATAATAGTGAAAATCTGAATGACAACATCTATTTAGATAACGAGCAGATTTAAAGAACAAGGAGAAATTTAACTACCTACGTAACTATTCCGGTCGAAGGTCTAGATTCTGCTCGATCACCCTTCCAAACGCGCCCGACAACTCCTCCAATTGTCGACTTCCGAAGCTCGACGCAACTCTGCCTAGAACTCCAACAATTGATCGATCCTGTCGCTCGATTCACAACTCTCGGAACTAATGGATTAAAACAAATCAATCACATGAAGAAAACGATTACGGAAAAAGAATGGGTACCGATTTAATATAAAGAGTTTAATCAATAAATCCTTGCCTGATCACGAGAGTAAATCGACGATGGTGATGATCTTCTGCTTGTTATCGCCGATGGAGGATTCTAGGGACGAAAGAATGAGTTACGTACACCAAGTGCACGGCTGATTAGGGTAGACAAGGAAAATTAGAAGCCTACCGCTAATAATGATTGATGCCTTGAGGACTTAGAGCCCAACTTCATGCAGGTGGGCTGAGACGACTTTTATACAAGCCCAACGACAAAACAAGCCTTAAAGGCTAGAACAAAACGATGGCTAGGAAGTCTAATTCATCCGCACATGTTCGAGGAAACGTATAGGCGGACGCATTTAACGGTTCTTGGCCTTGGCCTTCGGCCGGCCTTTGACCCGACACTTAAATTTGTAGAATTTAATTTCACAATTATAGTTACACAATCACGCTATTAAGTTATCCTTACGACGTAACCCCGTAATTATTCAATGCACACATAAATGTATAGGAAAACCACGCCACATAGATATTTCACCAATCAAGAATTTAGGTTAAATAATTAAACGTAATAAAATTAAATTACAAAAACTTGGGGTGTTACAGATAAATAACAAGAAAACTTTATAACCTATATTTAACTAGTTCAAGTTAAATGTAAGAAAGGTTTAAACAAACTAAGAATTATTATATATAATCTTTATATAATAAGTTTATTAGTTTCACCAAGTATAGACCGGTGATTGTGTTTGCTTAAGTTCCATCATGGTTGTTGGAGTTAGTGGGAGCTACACAAGAAAATCACAAAGTTTATAAATGTGTCGCTAAGATAAAAATTTTGGTCGAATCTAATAAAGTCAAACTATATGTTTGATTTCATTATTAGACATATGAAAAACTAGGTGTGTTAAACTAGATTTATGTTTCAAGTTTATGAATCATAAAAGTTTTAAAAGTTTAGCATAAGTTTAAAAGTTTTTCAAGTATGATAAAACAAGTAAGTTTTATTATATATAAGGTTTTTCACAAAACCTAGTAAAACGTTTTGTACACCTCGTTTTAGGTATACATATAAAGCGCGCAACTTTTTGAAACTATAAGTTTTAACGGAAAAGTTCTTAATGTTTAAAGAAGGTGTCTTGTAGAATTCTTAAATTCACAAGTCACACATTTTAAACAAAGATTAAGATTGGAATAAAGGTTTAAGTTTAGTTTAAGACTTAAACAAACCCAAGAAAATCTTAGATCGAAGTACTATCCACCTAATGGAACACCTCACTTGTTAAACGATATTCATATTGTAAGGATAAAGAACCTTAGATATGAATTCAAATCATTGCGAGTGTCAGGGTGCGTAAGGTTCTGTGATAATCGGGAGTCCCGGCGCAGAGCATTACACTGTCTCAGATGGTCGGATCTATTTTGGTGATAATCGGGAGTCCCAAACCTTGCGGCGAGAATGTGACATATGGATCCTGGGCCTAAAATATTAATTATGGGTTTATAATATATTTTAGAGAATGTTTATTGATGATTACTAATTAAACTGAGTTTGATTTGTAGATGGCAGCAACAACCACAACGACAAGTACCAACAATCTCTCACTTCGCTCAATCCTCGAAAAGGACAAGTTGACTGGGTCAAACTTTCTCAATTGGGAGCGCAATCTTCGTATTGTGCTCACGCATGAGAGAAAGTGGTATGTCTTGGAAAGAGCAGTACCTAATGTCCCTGCCGCAAATGCTAGAGTTGAAACGAGGAAAGCTTATGATAAGCATGTCAGCGATGCACTCGATGTGAGCTGTCTAATGCTCGCCACTATGAGTCCTGAGTTACAAGCGGGACTTATGGATGTGCCTGCATTTGAGATGATCCAGCAACTTAGGGATTCATTTCAAGAGCAAGCTCGCACTGAGAGGTTCGACATCAATCGAGCCTTCAACTCTTGCAAGATGGGCAAAGGAACGCCGGTAAGTGCCCACGTCATGAAAATGAAAGGGCACATGGATTATCTAGCTAGACTTGGTCACCCCATACCGTTGCAAATGGCAACAGATACTATACTCAATTCGTTGTCTGATGACTACAAGCCTTTTGTGGTCAACTACAACATGCATAATATGGAGAAATCCATTGTTGAGCTACATTCCATGCTCAAGACAGCTGAATTGAGTTTGGGGACCAAATCTAAGGATGTTCTAATGATCGGTAATAGCAGTGGTAGTGGCAAGAAGAGAAAAGGGCATGGTGGTAAAGGAAAGGGTAAAACCAATCCTAACCAAGGAGTGCCAAATGGTAAAGGTGTCAAACAAAAGGTCAAGAAGGTTAAGCCTAACACAGCGAGGACCAAGAATCGGTGCTTCAAGTGTGGTGAGGTTGGGCATTGGAAAAGAAATTGTCCAAAGAGTGCAAGTGGTGGTGGAGGAAACGCAAGTTCCTCAGGTAACACAACCACACCTCTTAATCACTTTAGATACTTGTAAAGTACATTACAAGTAACCTAACTTTTGCAATCGTTTATTGCAGGAGGTGATGGAAAGTGATGATGACCGGCATGAGATGGTGATGATCCCACGAGCACCAAGATTTTATAATTCAGTATTTTATGGATTCAATAAAACAATTTTATTTTATTGTTGGATAATTTTTATTTCATGTTAAAACAAGTTTTTTGGTTTTAATAAATTCGAATCCATGGTTGAATTATATTGTGTGCATGTGTGATAATTACACTAGTCAAGGTTTATGACTAGATTGTAAGTCAAGTTTTTGATTTACTTTATATTTCATGTTTTATACTTGTTTGATTGTTGTATAAATAATGTCTTAATAGCTTAAGATACTAGTAATTAGAAAGTTTTTCTAATGAAAGTATTTAGATATTTTACGGAAGCATAAGGTTCAAAAGTTATTGAATTTAGTTAAAACATCTTAAGTAATGGTTACTTATGATAGTAAGTTTTAAAAGTATTAGTATTAATATAGTATGATTATATTGGATATAATCAAGATATACTTTAAAGAGTATTGTTACAAATTTTTCATACTTGTAATAAAGGAATTTAATGAAGTCATAATTCCCTAATAGGAATAATTGGATATTCGTATAATCCAAGTAAAATGACTTAGACATTAAATGAACTCTTAAAAGGGACAAACTATATTAAAATATTTAAGAATTAAAAGGTATTATTGCAAGTCTTTTATACTTGTAATAAATACAATATTTAATCAAGTCATAATTCCCTTATAGGAATGATGGATATTTGAGAAATCCAAGAATGACTTTGGCATTAAATAAGATTCTTACAAGAATACTAATATGTTTAAGAATTGGAGTATCATTTTCAAGTGTCTTATACTTGTTAGATACAGTAATCAATGAAAGTCATGATTCCCTTATCAGGATTGTTGGATATTCGCAAATCCAAAGGATGATTTTAATCATTGATAGAATTCTTAAAAGATTAAAATACAAGTTATTGACTAGGTCAAAGTAGTAGTTTAAGTGATGCTTAAATTCCATGAAATTTAGTGGGAGCTATGACTACCATATTCATTAGAGGTACTAGTGAATATAGTAAGTTAGTTAGGACATTAACAACAAGGAATTAACAAGTCGTTAGCCAAAGAGTTAAGAGAAATAAATGATCTTTAATTAGACTAATGCAAACCTAATAGCGTGATCACAAGTCTTGTGATTAATTATTGCATATCTAATAGGTTATTCACACTCTAGTGGATAACATAATCATTTAAGAAAATTTCTTTAACTAATAAGAATATCTACAAATCAAGTAGCTAAAAGAGATTTAGTTACAAGGCAAGTTTTATAGATTCAAGAAACAAAAGAAGTAATTTTCCAATCCTCCTATGTTTGCCGAAGCATGTAAAAAGGACAAGACTAGAATATGTTCAAAAGTTGCATGAACAACATCTAGCAAAGACAAAAGTAATAATATTATTAAATACTCGTCTTATGTCTTTAGTTTAAATATAAATGACTAATTGTAATTAGTGATAAAAGTTACAATTAAGGAGTCATTGAGCAATCAACACAAACGAATAGAATAAGTAATGATCTAGTAATAATTCAGTATCTATGTCCAGTGAGGAATTATACATGAGTTAGTATCATTGTTATTCAGACTTTGTATGTTTTACAAACATCCATGAATAAAAGTCTATTTATTCAAAAAGATATAAATCCATGACTACTCGTCTTGGTGGGAACATTGATGGGACGTTAACGTCATCACGGTATTTGGTGGTAGATTCGAAGTTCTTCGAAGATAGCTACACAAGTTTTTGTGTAAACCAATATCGGTGATATTCTGTTGGAACTCGACGAATATTGGATTGACCACCGTGACAATACTTCGTGGTTGAAAAGTTCAAGAGTATTGTTCACTAGGATTGTCCTTAAGCCTGAGGTATTTGGTTTAGGATACAATGACTAATGTGCTTTGGTTCGTGTTAGACAATTCTAAAATATGGTTGTCATACGAGGCCTTACTAGGTACAAAGGGAGTTATATTTTGAATCGAAATATAACAAGATGGTAATTGCACCTCCTTTTTAGGAGAGATATTTATGGGTCCTTTGACATGATGAGATAACTGGAAAGTGCATGGCCATGCCCAAACGAACTGATTTGTTCTTTGTCGTTTATCACACCAGTTTAAATCAAGAAGTCAAGAAATGATTTCGAGTACAGGAGTTGATAATTTCTTCCATGCTCGTATTCGTTATCACAAATATCGTGCTGCAAGGGATAAGCCTAACATAGTTGCCCAAGAAGTAGAGACAAAGTGTTCTTTACTAGGAGACGTTATTAAGGAGTTTTTCAAAACTATACATGGGTTACACAAAGCTGTTTTTATGGGGTTGGTTACCTACATGCCCATCTAGAAGGCTACTGTAGCTCGTATCATTAAAACAAAGGTTACGAACTTGCACAAGTGGGAGTCTGAAGGATTTATGTGCACAGTTAGTCAACCTATGATGATACATCCATGCCTACGAAACACTTAAGGGTCACACCGGTGAGTGCATGTAATACGAGTAAGATATGTAATGATACTTGTGTTAGGTCACAACAACCCTGGTTAGTTTGATAATTGTTATGATTAATAATTTACTTAAGACAATTAAGGTGATTAACACAGTAATTTAGTCAAACGTATATTATTCCACAAAGTGTGGCTTGTAGCGGAAATACAAGACCACTTGAACAGTTACAAAGATAGATATGTGAATGTGTAAATTGGTGAGTACTCCTTTGCAAGATGATCTCTATTTATAATGTTATAGAGATCTTACATTATGGGCAAAGGAGTAACCGAAGGACTAAGTAAATGAAATGACTAATATCAAGGGATTTGATCTTAGTCCGTTACTATACCGACTGTGACTCAGTCCTTCTACCCGGTATTGGTTTTCCAATACCGAGTGCTGATACCGAGTGGCCAGTATTGGCCAAACTCGGTATCACTTCTAACTTAGCTATTTTAATCTACATTTTAATCTAAGCTATTCTAGATTGTTTTGTTATCCTAAGATTTATACAAGAGATAAGGCTTTTTGCCTTAACAATCTCCCCCTATCTAATGATAACAAAACAGTTACAAAGAGATACTAAACAAAATAAACTACATGCTGCAAAGTCTTCTTCTTCAGTCCTTGTTGATCGATTCAAACTCATAGAAGACTTCTTTCTTCACATGGATGAACTCTTCTCTTTTCTTCAGTTCATCTTGCCTGTTGTTCAGTACAGCTACTATCTTCTTTCTAAACCAAGCATCTTCTTTATTGGTTATCATCCATTTCAAGCCCACCAAATGGCTGATAGGAGCTGTTGGCAATTCTGCTTCAGTGATGAAGCACTCCCTGTCCTCTGAGTCAGTATACATATAACCAGATGTTGGATATATGGTACTCTTTTGATCCTGAAAAATAAGGTTAGGAGGAACAGTATATTTTGGGAACACTCTGAATGTATTCAGGCACTTAGGTTTGTTGTTTTTGACAGCCTCAGTCATAACACTGAGTGCCCTGTAATCTGCTGCATAAAGAATGCCCTGTTCATAGCTTACATCAGATACAGCCCAGATTTCATCCATCATCACTTGGGCTTCAGAAGACCTGGATTTCAATTCTTTAATCAGTCTAGCAATTTTAATCCAGTCTTGTACTCCCATATTCTGAATGTCATGAAGAAAGAACTTCAGTGGAGGATTGACTGGCCCAGTGCATGTTGCAGTAATGCATCTGTCAATGATTTTTACTTTAATTTTGTTGACAAACTCATTCAGCCAGTATATGTTCTTTACATTCTGAAAGACTCTGTTCCTCAGCAAGTTCATCCTGTTTTCCCTGTATCTGAATCTTTGAGCAACAATGTTCCAATATTGTTGGTGAACATCACCACCTGTTCTTCTGACAGTATAAGGCTTCCATGAATCATCTGCCTCAGTATCAGTTTCAGGATCTTCTTCTTTGACAGGAAAGTATCTTTGGGCTTCAGTTTCATCCTCAGTATATTGAACAGATCCTGTAGGTCTAGAAATCAGTGGAGCTTGATCTGTTTCTTCACTAGATTCTGAAGACATAACCACTTTTGTCATTCTTCTGGTTACTGGTCTTCTAGCAGTTCTAGAAGGTCCTTCAGCTTGAGGTGAGATAGGTTTTCCTGTATGCTCTTCATCATCTGAGAATGATGAAGAAGAGGTTTCTTTATTTGCTTCATCCAGTGCAAAGTTTAAAAAATCTTCTGATGCCACTGGATGTTCTTCATCTTCATCATCAGCAATAGGCCACACAAAAGGCCTATACACAATAATCTGCAAGTTGTTTTGCCCAGTAGCAACTTGCTGAGGTTGATCAGTATCAGTCTCCCCCTGAGCAGATGGCTAAGATGGTTCTTCTTCAAGTTGTTCTAGGACTGATCTTCCTCTTTGTCTGTTTCTTTCATATCTAAACCGAAGAGGTTCAGTATGAGGTGTTTTCTGATGTTGTTGTTGTTGTGGAGATTGATCTTCATTTAGTTTTCTTCTTTTCTCCCCCTGAGCAGATGGCACAGGTTGATCAACCTCTTGATCTCTTTGTCTTTTCTCCCCCTTATTGTTATCATTGGATGGGGAGGAAATGGGTTCAGTATCACCACCCATGTCTCCCTGTTGATCTTCAGGACTAGGGGAGAGCATAGGTTCAGTGTCAGCCTGCCTTGCACTATGAGTATGGGCAGGAGATGGTGATCTGCGAGGCTCAGTGGCAGGACCTTCTTCATCATTATTGCCTCCAGTGGAAGGTGGTGGAGGTGGTGAGGACTGTTGTTGTTGCTGTAGAAGTGCCACTGATTGCCTCAAGGAGTCAATCTCAGTACTCATTGCATCCATCCTGGCCAGAATGTTATTCTGAGTATTCTGAATGGCCAGTTTTTGATTCAGAATGGTTTGTAAGGCTCCATGTACTTCCTGAGACTGAGTAGCCTGTCCTCTTTGACCCTGCACAGATGGTGCTAAAGAAACCAAAAACATAAAACTGGTTAGTAAGAAAAGTTTATCAAATAGAATTGTGGTATTGATTAACTCTATAATCATATAAACAGAATTTTGAAGTCTGTATTTCATCTGGTTCATGATGAAATATTGTGGACTAGTGCAAAGCATGTGTAAGAAGTGGTTTAGTAAAAGTGAGTGTGATATTTGAAGTAGCTCAGTGTAGGATAGGTCACATTTACTAAAAGGTTTGGTTAGGAAATTCGAAGACTGGGATATGCTTCTTGTTATTTTCAATGTTTATCACTCGGTATTAGAGTGATAACAGTAATGTGGCTTTGACCCATGGAATTTTTTGGCTAACTGTGGCTTAAAAGGTTTTTGATCATTTCTGGAACAATGTTATCCAACTCAAAATAAGTTGGACATCATTCAAGCAGCACCAGTGGGTGTCAGTGTGACATCAACCACTATTGTCCCTTTAAATGGTGAAACAACTGTAGACTGACAATGATCTTTTGAAAAGCTCAGGATATGAATTTTGCATAGCAGCAGTGGGCTTACTATGTTGGCCATAAGAGTATATATTTTAAAGTTCGATTGAGACTGTGGTCAGTATTGAGTTGGTACTTGCCAATACATAGTCTCTATGGGGGAAAAATATATATATATATATATATATATATATATATATATATATATATATATATATATATATATATATATATATATATATATATATATATATATATATATATATATATATATATATATATATATATATATATAAGTTTAAAGATTTTTAGAAATTCATACCTGAGACTTTATCTGATTCTCTTCTAGCATCATGAGAGGTCGGTGCTGGATCATTTGGATTCTGATTTGAGGCACCAACACCTTCATGAGGTTCTTCTCTGCCAATATCTGCACCTTCCAGTGTATGATGCTCAAATTGAAGTTCTACATCAAGAGGATCATGGGGTTCCTCATTATGTTGAGCTGTTGGTTCTGGTTCAGGACCTGGAAGGTCAGCATTGGCTGCAGCAGCACTTTGGGCTTGAATCGATGCAGTAAGAGATGGTACATTTCCAGCTTGCATCTCTTCTGATGAGAGATTTCCCATAATAACTGGAGAAATATTTCTTCTTCTTCTGTGGATGACCAGTGGTGTGTCTTCTAGGGTCTTAGTATCAGATGCGGTTTCAATAAGAGGAGCATCCTGATTCTGTGCTAGTGGTGATGATACCGCTGTTGGTTGAGCTTCCACCATCTCTGTATCTTGATCATCGTTTCCATCATTACCACTGTCATCATCAGTATCATCATTCTCTGATGCAGTATCAGAAGATTGTGCATCATTAATATGTGCCTGGACTATAGCCCACATTGAGTGACTCATTACAGGCTCTCCTTATCTTGGCCTGTAGAAGAAAATCTTCTCATGAAGAGGAGGAAGATCCACTCTTGGGCTGTTGAATTCATCATATATATGTGTAGGTATCTCATTCTGAAAAATGAGAGAAAGAAATCTGCAGAAAGGAACATTTAATTCTCTGATTTTAGCCCGAATTAGAGAGGCTAATTCTTCAAAAATAAGTCGAGCATAGTCAATATCTCTTCCGTGGTACATGGCATGAACCATCTGCATACCAAAGTCATTTATTTGGTCCAAGGCGCCAGTCTTGTGAGTCATACACCGAATGATTGTAGAGATCAGTATTCCCCACATTGGACCAAATTCATTTCTTTTAATGATCCCTGTAGTACCTCTTCGTCCGATAAGTGGTAATACTGATCTCGCCTCTACTCTGTCCACAAATGGCTCATATTGAGCATGAGCAGGAAGACCCAGAGCTTCCCGAATAATGGCTGTGGAGACGAAGGTTCTTCTTTGTTCACGAATAACCCAACCAGTAATCATGTCTGGTGAGTCAATTTTAGCAGAGTACCAGAACTCACAGAGCATTTCTGGGTAAATGGCTCTAGGATATCGAATCAGTGCTTGAGTGATTGGGCAATTCTTCAGAAATGTAACCATGTGTGTGAATTCGGGGCTCGCCCAAGCTTGAGATATATCGAAATTTGTTGTGATATTGTTCTTCACAAATTTGGGTAGATCATCATTCCTAAACTGGGTTGCCGGTGCAGCCTCCGGTGCGACGAACGTATAATTTGCCATCTGTGATTTGGATTTGAAAAAGAATTTGCTTGCAAAGAGAAATCGAAATCGTTAATGGCAGAGAGAATCGAAAATTGTAAGTAAGAAATAATTGTTTTAAGTAAATGTGAATGAAAGAAAAAACGGTTATTTATACATAATCTAAAGATATTTACGGTATTGGGAAGTTAAACCGGCTGATTTGACAGCCTTATCCTGTATCAACGGTAACTTTCCTGTTAAGAAAAGGTTACCGTTGGGGAGTATAGGGATTAAAAGTCAGTTGTATCACTCCAGGATTCCAATACCGGGTAAAAAAAAATAATTTTTAAAAAAAAATTTAAGAAATTATAAAAACATTTAATTTAATCTATAAATTAATAAAAAATAAAAAATTATAAAATTTGATAAATCAGACGAGTGATACTGAGATGATCAGTATTGAAAGTAATACTGGTCAGTCGGTATCACTATATTTTAAGAAAATTTAAGGATTCAGCATACCTAATTGACCTAGTAGATACATAAACCTTTCCTCAGAGAGAGGTTTAGTAAATACATCGGCCAATTGATCATCTGTAGGAACAAAATCTACCTCAACCGTACCCTTTTCCACATTATCTCTAATGAAATGGTGTCTGATATCAATGTGCTTTGTTCTTGAGTGATGGACTGGGTTTTCAGTGATAGCAATAGCACTCTTGTTATCACAATGTATTGGTGTCTTCTGGAAATTAAACCCATAGTCCATTAGTTGATACTGCATCCACAAGAGTTGAGCACAGCAACTTCCTGCAGCAACATATTCTACTTCTGCAGTTGAAGTTGCTACTGAATTCTGATTCTTGGATGACCAACCAACTAATCTTCCACCGAGGAATTGACATCCTCCACTTGTACTCTTCCTGTCCAACCTACAACCTGCAAAATCTGTATCTGTATACCCTTCAAGGTCAAACTTTGAGTCTTAGGGATACCAAAGACCCATGTTAGGAGTACCTGAAAGATATCTAAAAATCCGCTTAACAGCTTTCATATGTGATTCTTTAGGATCAGCCTGATACCGAGCACACAAACATGTTGCAAACATGATATCAGGCCTGCTAGCTGTTAAGTAAAGTAAAGAACCAATCATATCTCGGTATGTAGATTGACATACTGGTTTACCAGTTTCATCTTTACTTATTTTATCCTGAGTACCCATAGGAGTGTGCATGGATGATAAATTTTCAAATTTATATTTCTTGAGCATGTCATGCACATACTTACTTTGATTTATGAAAGTGCCATCAGGCTTTTGTTCAACTTGTAAACCAAGAAAGTAAGTAAGTTCTCCCATCATACTCATCTGATATTGAGATGACATTATCTTAGCAAACCAGTCACACATTGACTTGTCAGTGGAGCCAAAGATAATATCATCTACATATATCTGAATGAGTAAAATGTCAGAACCTTTTCTTTTTGAAAATAATGTTTTGTCAATTTATCTCTTATAAACTTATTTTCAATTAAGTACTCAGACAGGGTATCATACCAGGCTCTGGGAGCTTGTTTGAGCCCATATAGAGCTTTAGCAAGCTTGAAAACGTAATTAGGAAATTTAGGGTCAATAAAACCTGGTGGTTATTTGGCATAGACTTCCTTCTGTAGTTTTCCATTAAGAAATGCACTTTTGACATCCATCTGATAAACTTTGAAATTCTTGAAAGCTGCATATGCAAGATACAGCCTAATAGCTTCAATTCTTGCAACTGGTGCAAAAGTTTCATCATAGTCAATGCCTTCTTCTTGCCTGTAACCCTGAGCAACCAGTCTTGCTTTGTTTCTGATGACAACACCATCCTTGTCCATTTTGTTTCTGAACACCCACTTAGTACCAATTATAGTTTTACCAGCAGGAGGTGGTACTAAGTTCCAAACTTTATGTCTTTCAAACTCTGTCAGTTCTTCTTGCATAGCTTCTACCTAGTCTTCATCTAATAAAGCTTCATCAGCTTTCTTTGGTTCCATGGTAGATAAGAAACTTGAGAAGAAACAGAAGTTTGCAGTTGCTTGGGGTTGAAACTCTAACTTTCTTCTTGTTTGAACACCTTGTTCAATAGGACCAATAATATTTGTATGAGGATGGTCTCTGTGTTCCCTTAGATTATTTCCTAAGGAAACATTTGAAGCAAGATCAATAACATCTTGTAGTGGTGATGGATTGTCTGCCTGATACTGTGATGATTCCTGATCAGTATCAGACAATACTGGTTGCTGTTATTCTAAATTTTGTAGATTGGATGTTGATTCTTAAGAAGTACTGGAAGATTCACCTTCTTTAAAAGTGGAGTTGTTCAGATCAAGACTTGGGACCTCAGTATTGGGATTCTCAGTAATGGGAACCTCAAGCTTTGATATATTGAAGTTAGACTGAGGTGCGTCTTGATCAGTATCACTCGTACCATGATCAACATAGTAGGGGTGAGACTTGGGCTGTTCAGCAACAGATATTTCTGGATTGCATAGAATTTCTATGCCACTGATGTCTTCAGTTGCTGATGTAGAATGCTCATTCTGATTTTCATCAAATGTAACATGAATAGATTCTACAATCATCTTGGTGGAGATGATATACACTCTGAAGGCTTAGAGTGTGGAGAGTAGCCCATGAACACACCTTCATTTTCTTTGGGAGCAAATTTGTTGAGGTTTTGTTTAGTATTGTGTACAAAACATTTACTCCCAAAGATGTGGAAGTATTCCACATTAGGAATTTTGCCATTATATAACTCATAAGGAGTCTTTTGATGACGTTGGACTATTGTAGCTCTGTTTTGAGTAAAATTCGCACAATTTGCAGCCTCTGCCCAGAAGCTCAGTGCCAGTCCAGCATGGCATAACAAAGTTCTTGCAGCCTCAATCAATGTTCTATTCTTTCGTTCTACAACACCATTTTGTTGTGGTGTGTAGGCTGCAGAGAAGTTTTGTATTTTTCCTTTTTCTTCACAGAAATCAGCCAATACCGAGTTCTTAAACTCAGTACCATGGTCACTTCGAAGTTGTTTGACCTTGTTGCCTTTTTGAAGTTCTTCTCTTTTAATAAAGGCAATGATTTATGTTGTTGCATCAGCTTTAGTCTTGAAAAAATAACCCAAGTGTATCTTGAGAATTCATCAACCAAGACTAATGTATAGATCTTTTTGGCCAAAGATGGTGTGCTGATGGGACCAAAAAGATCCATATGAATCATTGTAAGAGGTTCATTTATGGAGTGGTTAACCTTTGATTTAAATGAACTCTTCTTCTGCTTGCCCATTTCACATGCTGAGCATAACTTATCTTTTGAATAAGTAATAGTGGGCAGCCCTCTCACCAGTTTCTTGATACTGAGCTCATTTATATTTCGGAAATTTATGTGAGAGAGCTTCTTGTGCCATAACCAATGTAATTCTGGTTTGACTTTAGACAGCAGGCAAACTCTAATAGTGGGGTCTATTTCAGAAAGATTGACCACATAGACATCCTTTTCTCTTCTAGAAACGAGTACAGGTTGCCCTTTATCATTGTAGATAATTCCTGCAATCTTTCTTAACCGAGCTTCATTATCATCACACATCTGGCTGATACTGAGCAGATTGTGTTTAAGACCCTCCACATAGGAAACTCTTTTAAAAGTGATATTGCCTGCCTTTATTACTCCATACCCTCTTGTTTTCCCTATGGAATCATCTCCAAACTTGACAGAAGGACCCTTCTCTGGAGTATAGTTTAGAAGGTACTCCATACTGCCAGTCATGTGTCTTGAGCAGCCACTATCTAGATACCATTTTCTGTCACCCTGCACAAGACACAAATAATAAGTTAGTTCATTTTAGGAACCCATTTTTGAATGGGACCTTTGGTAGGAGAAACAGGGTTTGGTTTGAACTTTTTTGGAGGAGAGGTCAGTATCACTTCAGAAATAACCTTTGAGGTTTTCTTTGGTGATACCGACTTAGTTTCTCTCCTTTTCTTTGGTACTGAGTACCTAGGACTTCAGAGATCAGTCCAGCATTCATCTCCTTTGTGTCCAGTATGATGACATCTATAACATTTTCTAGGTCTGTTTCAAAACATATTTTCATAAGGAACTTGAAAATTGTTTAATTTTTGGTTGATCAGTATTAGTAAATTTTGCAAACTTTTGACTCAGAATTTTAATCTGATCACCAATTGATTTTAAAATGTTATTTTTGTCATTTTTTAATGGAGTTTTATTTTTGACAAATTTAGAAGGAGATGATTCTGGTGTCTTAGTTTTATTTTGCATAGAAGTCTTTTTATCAGTTGACTTCTTGTTTATGACACATGGAGATCCTGTTGAAATTGTTTTCTTTTTATCATGTTTTAGAATGACAACTTGAACAGGTTCTTTAGATCTTTGAGTAGTTGACTTTGCTGTTCCTGTGGATTCAGTATTAGTTAAAACAGTTTGAGTAGCAGTAAGTTTCTTTTCTGTATTCTCAGGTTCTTTATATATCTCAAATGTAGTTGTGTTAAATAATAATTCAAATGGAGGAACAGCAGAAGTGTCATACTGTACTATTTCGAGGTCAGTATCAAAAATCTCTTTTTCAGGAAATTCAATACTGGGCTCTTGTAATTCAGTATAGCACTTAGAACAGATGGAAGGACTAATGGGTTTTTCAAAAGTGATTTTATCCTCATCATCTGATTCAGTTTGACATCCTACTTCACAAAAAGTTTTTGCTTTTACAAACTGAATAGGGTTCATATCCGAAAACTCTTCAAATAAATCAGCAAAATTATTTCTATTTTTTAATTGAGGATCAACACCAAGTGCAACCCTTACATTTTCTGGAAATTGTTGATTTAGACATTTATTTAATTTAATAGATGCATTTCCCCAAGATTTACACTGATTTTCAAATTTTTCTTTTTCCGGTTTGTGTAAATGAGCTTTATTAGCTAATCTTTGGTTAATGTCTTGTAAGTTTAAAAAATCTAATTCTAAATCTTTAAATTTTGCTAATTTATCTAAATGTTCGTTATTTACCCTTTCAAGTTCATGAATTGTTAATTTTAATGCCTTTTCTTTCTGTACTAAAGTTTTAAGATCAACAATCATATACTCAAAAATCTTTTCTTTTTCATTTTCTGAATAAGTTTGAAAGGAACTCACCTTGTACAACTGAGTGGAATCCCAATCAGTATGGACACTCATTCTCTCAGCTTCTTTGATATCTCTCTCAAAGGAGCTCTTCAAATCTTCTTCAGTAAAAGCCATAAAGGCTTTGTTCTCAATTTCTTCCTCGTCATCACTTGTTTCCTCATCCATCCAAGCCTCAGAGTAAAGTGCTTAATGAGGTGCACCATTCCCTGCTGCATTCTCCCCCTTTCTCCAGTTCTTTAGCTTGACATACTTATCTCGATACCTTTTAGCTCGGTATGCAATCTTGTCATTCTGATCAGTTTCAGTTGACTTTGTATGACAATTAGCAGCAATATGCCCAGGCTTTCCATACCTATAGCAAAGACCTGATCTTGAATCAGTATTGGAAGAGCTAACACCAAGCCTCTTCTTTTTCAACTGATCCAGCTTCATGGACATAAGAGCCATTTGTGTTTCAAGCTCTTCTGCCTCAGCATCAGCAAGATCAACTTCTGGTTCTTCAGGTTCTGTTACAGTATATGCCTGTTGCACAACTAGAGCCATACCAGTGGAAGACTTGTCAGTTTTCTTCCAGTTGATCAGTCTTGCAGCATTATTCTCCTCATGATTTAACATTAATCCATACAAAGTTTGAAGAGTGTATGACTCAATGTTGTTAGCAGCATTGACAGAATGTCATGTCAAGAAACTGTTTAGGAAGACTATCCAAGAACTTTTGAACAAGTTCTCCTTCTTCCTTTACAATGCCTACACTGATTAAATCATGGACAACAGTATTAAACCTGTTGTAGAGAGTAGTAATGTCTTCATTTGGAGTAGAGAAAAAGTTTTCATACTTCCTTCTCATATTACTTTTCCTCTGCAACTTCACCTTGGGTGTGCCTTCATACGTGATTGATAGACTATCCCACATAGCCTTTGCTGTTGGCAATTTCATAACTGCATTAAGTAATTCTTTGGTAACAGCATTACCAATCACTCCCTTAGATCTTGAGTCTAGACTGAATAACTTACGGTCAGTATCAGTCCAGGTATGTTTCAGTTTAGGAACTGTTCTTGTGCTCTCAGGAGCATCATCAGTAGCAGCAACGGGTTCCACTGTTTGTGGTATGATAGGACCATCATTTAGCACAGTAAGCATCTCATGATGAATGGATTCAAGATACCACTGAGCCTTAAGCTTCCATTGGTGAAAGTCTTTTCCATCAAAGATGGGCACTCCCTTACCAGACATGACTGGGGCAACGATTGTAGACATTTTGGATTTTTGAGTATTGGAAGGATAAGTATAAGGAATGGCTGCCAGGGTTAAAAGATCGACTAAATAAGAATTAATTTAACCTGCTCTGATACCAGTTGTTAGGTCACAACAACCCTGGTTAGTTTGATAATTGTTATGATTAATAATTTACTTAAGACAATTAAGGTGATTAACACGGTAATTTAGTCAAACGTATATTATTCCACAAAGTCTGGCTTGTAGCGGAAATACAAGACCACTTGAACAATTACAAAGATAGATATGTGAATGTGTAAATTGGTGAGTACTCCTTTGCAAGATGATCTCTATTTATAATGTTATAGAGATCTTACATTATGGGCAAAGGAGTAACCGAAGGACTAAGTAAATGAAATGACTAAGATCAAGGGATTTGACCTTAGTCCGTTACTATACCGACTGTGACTCAGTCCTTCTACCCGGTATTGGTTTTCCAATACCGAGTGCTGATACCGAGTGGCCAGTATTGGCCAAACTCGGTATCACTTCTAACTTAGCTATTTTAATCTACATTTTAATCTAAGTTATTCTAGATTGTTTTGTTATCCTAAGATTTATACAAGAGATAAGGCTTTTTGCCTTAACAACTTGGAAGAGGAATGATTATAATAAGTCATTTATGAATCATATTAAGTACTAAGTCAAGTTTGACTTATTACTAGATTAGTTTAACTAACTAATTAATACAAGTATTTGTACATTTACTAGTTGAGTAAATATACAATGTGTTAATTATAGATTATCCATAATATGATTTAAAGCTATTAAATCATATAGTGTTTGGATAATATTATTGTTTAGATTATATAAAGTTTATTATATAATCAATTATTAAAAGTATAAATACAAGTATATATAATTCGTGTATATGGGTACCGAATTATTAGTGTATTAATACTAGGCATTTAATAATTAAGTGTAACAATAATAACTAGATAAACTACAAGGGTTTAATGTGTAAAAGATAAGTTTAATAAAGAGATTGATCTTAATTAAACTAGAAGGGCCCTAAGTGAAAGTCCTTCTATTATAAATAGAAGGCATGGGGTTCCCTTATTGCTTGCTCATTAATCACGAAATCCCTCTCCCCCTCTCTTGGAGATTTCGGCCGAATAGAGGGAAGAACACAAGCCTTGTGTTCTTCGTGTTCTTCGTTCGTTCTTCGTATTCTTCAAGTCTTGAAGATTCGAAGATCATTACAAGGATCAACTAGAAGGTCGATCGTTGTGTTCATCATCAGTGGACTTACTTAAGCAAGATTAAGGTATGTTTTGGGAAACCCTTTTCCCTCTCCCTCTTGTTCGACCGAAACCAACCAAGAACCCTAGGGTTCTTGGTAGTTGTCGAATACACACAAGTGTGTGTGTGTGTTCGAGGTTTTCGTACAAGGTTTCTTTCTTGTTAATCTAATCTAGATTTCCAACATCTCAATCCTTTAGGGTTGAAGGATTAGGTTCAATCTCACTTCCGCTTTTAGGGATTGAATCAGCTAGTTGGTTTTAACCGGGCAAGAACAAGTTCATGTTCTTAGTCAGTGTGGTTCGAACCAAGTGACTAGGTGGTTGACCCAAGTGGTCGATCAGTATCAATCAAAACCCTTCATAATGTAACGTCCAGTTTTGAAGTGTACAGTAGTGTTAAATGTAGTTTTGATTTGGTGAGACTTGTTTTAATTGTAAGGCCTAAGAAGTAAGAAGAAGTGGACGTAAGAGATCTGGATATGTGAATTACAATGAAAGTGGGAGGAAGAAGCCAACCACAACAATTGGTATGATGAAATAATTTACTTTTTAATGATATACACAAAATTTATTGATTTGTTTTAGACTTGGAAGCAAATGATAACATAAACGTCAAGCGAAAAGGAAAAAGATAAATTGAAGACGAACCAACCAAAAATGAAGTTGCAAGTGTTAGGAGCTGCAAAAATGTTTAGGCTTTGTAAACAAGCATGTATATATACAACTATGTTTGACGTATACATTAATGTATGTAGTATAGGAATGAGTTATGATGTATACATTAATGTATGTGTATAAGAAATTAAGAATGATTACATTATTGTTACGTGTTTATTTGTATACATTATTGTTAACGATGAAATGAATACATTGATGTTATCTATTTAGTAAACACACAATTGCTATAATCCATATATATGAAAATTCAGTTATATATAAAAACCAAAAAATATAATAATAAATTGTTACTGAATGAAAAAATATAATAAAAAGTTTATAAGATCCATATTTTTAGGAACACGTTTAAAAATTGCAGTTGCCTTTAATAACCGAATTCTTGAAATACCTGATATACCCCCCATGAATTTAAAAAAATATATATATATTAAAATGTATTATCTTGAATCTTATTGGTTGAGAAATAGTTCTGCGGTACTGTAGCTTAAAAGGGTTTTGCATATAATCTTATTATTATTATTAAATGCATGATATATATATATATATATGTGTGTGTGTATATATATATATATATATATATATATATATATATATATATATATAGTGTAGAATTAGAATCAGAACCAATTAAGGCTACAGAACCAGCAGAACTCAATCTAAACCATTGATTTTTGAAATGATATGATCATGGAAGACACATTAATGTATTTGGTGAGGGACCCCAAATATTGGTTTGCATGGATGTCATACATGCATGTATACATATATGTATAGATAACACTTATATATATGGGAGGGTTCATGCGAGAAACCTTTTTTTTGCGAGAAGAGCGAGAACTAATTTTGACCACTTATTTATTTTAATTATTTTTTTAATATGTAAGGGTATGATTGTCCTTCTAACTTATTTTTTAAGTTTGTCAATTAAATCAATACAATTAATACTTTTCATTTATAATAATATTGCTAGGTTCACCACTTTTCATCAACTAGTTACATTTTTTCGCCGGAAAATTTTTGTATGAAACCACCACTTTCACAGGAAACAAACAGGTTCACAACTGAACAACCCAAATCAGGAAACCGAATAACCAAATCTGCAACAAATCATACGTGGTCATCATTGTTCACCAGTGAATAACCATAATGATGAATAAACCATACATGTACTAAAATCGTGTTCACCGGTGAATAAACATAGAGATGGCATATAACCATACATTTGTTCTTTGATTAGACAATTAATTTTGTAGTTTTTAAGTGAACAGTGAACAGAGCCAATTTCATCTACAATGATGAACTAAAAACAACATAATACACCATGATGAACAATAGCGTCGAAACCCTGAATCAAATGAACCAAGGTTGTTCATCAAATGAACGAAGGTTGTTCATTAAATGAACGAACTCTGTTCATCAAGTATAATGTTAAGATTATAAGAAACAGAAACTGTTCATCAAGTAGAAAGAAATAAGAACCAAAAAATTGTGGGTTGGTTAATGAAATCAATGGTGGAGATGAAGATGGAAACGATCGAGTTGGGTCAGGGGTACAATCCGCCGGCGGCGCCAACAAAAATCAGCGGAGGTGGTTGCAAGTTTGCTTCCAGATCTGATTCTGGAAATCGAACGAAAACATTAATCGCCGGGAAACAAAAATCGTTTGCCAGCGGTGATTCTTGCAGGTCTACCACGGAAGAACACGTGACTGATTGTAGGAGCCCGCGGAGGAGATGTGCGCGATGGAACAGGCGGAATCGTTACTGTGGTTCTGGCCGGAAGTTTGGGCTGGGCTGGTCGCCGGGATTTTGTGGTTGTGATGCTCGACGGCAACATTTCTGAGGGGAGGGCTGACGGCGGCTAGAGATGTCTTTTTGGGAGAGAAAACCGGTGAAAACACACACATGTGCGTGTTGTGTGTTTCAACCCTAGAATGATTTTTATTTAAAACAAAATAATTAATATTAACTTTACATTTTTACCCTTTAAACCCTTGTTATTAATCCATTAAAGTATAGTTATTTACAGAATGGCCATCAATGATCTTAGCCATTTATATTTTAATCTAATGGTTAAAACCTCCTTCTCGCATTTCTCGCAAAAATAACACTTCTCGCATGAACCTTTGCCTATATATATATATATATATATATATATATATATATATATATATATATATATATATATATATATATATATATATATATATATATATATATATATATATATATATATATATATATATATATATATATATATATATATATATATATATATATATATATATATATATATATATATATATATATATATATATATATATATATATATATATATATATATATATATATATATATATAGGGTCCGATTCAGCGTAGAACCGTTTAAAGGTACAGAACCGCAGAACCATCCTAACATCCAATGTTTTCTATGTTATACATAAGGTATACATTTTCATACATGCTGTAACACATTTACACATCCAATGTTTCCAATTTTTTATATAAATATATTTATATATTATGTGTATAAAATATTGGAAACATCGGATGTTAGGTTGGTTACGACGTGTATGAAAATGTACAGCTTATGTATAACATAGAAAACATTGGATGTTAGGATGGTTCCGCGGTTCTGCACCTTTAAACGGTTCTGCGCTGAATCGGGCACTATATATATATATATATATATGTGTGTGTGTGTGTGTGTGTGTGTGTGTGTAGGGTTGAATTAGTTTCAGAACCAATTAAGGCTACAGAACCAGCAGAACTCAATCTAAACCATTGATTTTTGAAATGAAATGATCATGGAAGACACATTAATGTATTTGATGAGGGACCCCCAAATATTGGTTTCATGGATGTCATTCATGCATGTATACATATATGTATATGTGTTCTTGTATGTATACATAAGTGTTATCTATACATATATGTATACATGCATGAATGACATCCATGTAAACCAATATTTGGGGGTCCCTCATCAAATACATTAATGTGTCTTCCATGATCATTTCATTTCAGAAATCAATTGTTTAGATTGAGTTCTGCTGCATCTGTACCCTTAATTGCATCTGTACCCTAGCCATTGGATTAAAATTGTCAAGATCAAATCACAGTATTTCAAGCACATTTGTTTCAAACACATGTGCTTCCAGTCACGACCACCACCACCGGTCACCGCTGCCTCCGGCCACCGCCGGCCGCCGCCGAACACCGCCGATCGACGTCGTCCGCCGCCGGTGGCCGGCGGCGGCGGTGGTGGCTGACAGTGAAGGTGCTGGTGGTAATAAGGGTGGTGGTGGTATTGATGTATTGAAACACATGTGCTTAACTAAAACACATGTGTTCCAAAATACAAACGAGCATATTTCTTCGAAGCACATGTGTTTCAAGTCACGAAACGTATGTGTTTCAAGTCACTAAAAACATGAGTTTCTAAAACACAGGGGAGCATACGAAGCACATGTGTTTCAAGTCACGAAACACATGTGCTTGGTTGTACATATACACTCATTTATTTTCAAAAGACCTGTTATTAGTGAAGCACATGTGCTTCTAGCTCACAAACACATGTGCTTCATTACTTGAAACACATGTGCTTGGCTGTACATATACACTCCTTTATTTTCAAAACAACTGTTATTAGTGAAACACATGTGCTTCTAGTAACGAAACTATCAGTTTGTGGGGTTCCATCTTAAAACCAATTGGTTGTAAGAGGAGTAACCCAGGACCCTTATAAGCACATTACTGGTTCATTTCTTGTCCAATGCTACATCTCAACACGCCCCCTCACGTGTGGCGTCATTTTTTATCGCGCCTAACACGTGGATATTTGGGTTACGTGGGGTCCGTGTGGCCGTTTGACCAACTACAGGTGAACCTTGCTCTGATACCATGTCAGTTTGTGGGGTTCCATCTTAAAACCAATTGGTTATAAGAGGAGTAACCCAGGACCCTTATAAGCACAGTACTGGTTCATTTCTTGTCCAATGCGGGACATCTCAATAGAAACACATGTGTGTCAAGTCATTAAACACATGTGCTTGGCTGTACATATATACTCCTTTATTTTCAAAACATATGTGTTTCAAAAGGTGAAACACATGTGTTTCAAGCACATGTGTTTCAAACACATGTGCTTCCAGTCACGACCACCACCGCCGGTCACCACCATCGGCGGCCACCTCCAGCCGCCGTCCGCCACAGCCGCCCGCCGCTGCCGTCCGCAGTCTCCGGCCGCCGGAGGTGGGTGGGGTATTGGTGTATTGAAGCACATGTGTTTGTATGGTTTGAATCTTGATCTTGACCTTTGACTTTTTCTTGATCCAATGGCTATTAATTTTCCCTTGGGACTACCTTGAACATTTACCTATAAATTTAAACAAACTTACATTTTTAAGCTTATTTAAGTATATAACCACCTTAAATAAGTTTTTCAAACAATCTCTTATGGCCACTGCATATATGCATGCTATTTAACTAAACATTATATTGAAATTCTATATAAGTGAAAGTGTGAAAAACACTAGAACACACAATCAATCCATTGCTTTAACAAATATGGTGATTTAGGAAGAAAAACTTGGTGAAGAATGTTAGGGTTTTAGAGAGAGAGTAGAGAGAGGGAGAGAGCTTTTGCAGAGAAATGTGATTTTGATAAATGGCAAAAGTTGAGAATTAAGGTTTACATCTAGGCTTATATACCTTTACCTTAATTCTCTTGATTAAACCTAATTAACTTAAGTTTAATACTAACACAATATGCAATGTTACACATTGCCCCCCTAGACTATTCTTTACAACAATTTAGTACCTAACAATCTCCCCATTTGTAACAATAGTCTAGGTTGCATATCTTTGAAGTCTTCCTTCTTTGTAAAGCTGGAGCTGAGTGTTAAACCGTTGTGCAGTTTTGTTTGAAAAATCAGCATCAGCTTTTCATCATCGGTGATAGATATACTTTAAATTGGCTTTTCAACCAATATAAAGTATTCCAGAAGACTTCAGGCAAATCGACGGAGTGTAGACCCATAGATAGAGCGGTTAGCAGCGGAAGTCCTTTATTGAAGTTGTGGCTTTGTCGATTTGCAGTTGATCCTTGGTTCCTGATGTTTGTTGAAGTCGTGGAAGTGCGGTATGTTGATTTGATTTGGATTTGCTGACCGTTGTTGATGAAGTTGGAGTACGGTCATAGAATCCCTTTATCAGACATAGTGACTGTTGTTGATTAGAATGGAGTACAGTCGTCTGATCTTCGCACAAGCAGGTATCAGGGTAACCCAGGATCACATAGATTGCCTGTTAGCACAACAGTTACAAAAACTGTGTGACCTACGTTCAGTGTTGGCTTTGATGTTAGCACTGGTAGGATTTCCATTCAATCATCGTGGAATACCAATATTTTATCAAACTCTTGGCACCAGTTTATTCATATTACTGCTTCCCAGCTTTTAAGCCTTAACGCTGGACACCTCTCTGGTTCCTTCGTGTAAGAGTAACTGGTTCGCTTGGCCATTGTAAGCCATGATATTGACCGAATTTTTGAAGCGGGTCGCGAACAGCTGTAGAGAAGGTGGGCGTTTTGCTTCGATCACGTACCCCTAGATGAACTTCAAAGTGTCTAATTACCGTTCTCCAATTTAATCTTTCATCAATGGCAGTAATTAGTTTCTCGATATTGGTTTGTGAAGTGATGTGATCTGGGTTGCTGGCAAGTCTGTTCAGGTGTCTACCCTTTTTCTCCAACTTCTTCTTTAGCATCAACAGTGTGCCGTCACAGAACTATGGGACTTCTGAAGCACGAAAGAATTGGGTATTCATTAAATCGGTCCTTGTTGGTCATCCCCAAGTTAGGTTCACCACAAATAACAGTTTTCCGAGAGTGAACATTGGATGGAAGTGATCTATATGGTGCAGCGAGGTGAACCTTTTCTGTGCCACTTTCAAAGGCCATCTGCACATCTTCTTGTCTTGCAGCAAGAATTTTCACCAGCATGAAGCGTTTCAAGGCAGCCTGAGCAAAGTTTCTGGCAATGTTTTTCTCAGTGTGAATGCTGTCACGAATCGTTCTGACTTCATTATATAGACATTCAATATCTCGAGGTTCGAGAATATAGAAGTCTCCTTCATCTATTATGTACTCTTGATCATCTTCTCTGCGGATCTTGAAGATGGTGTACCAGTAATAGCCAGAGAAGTGGTTGGTCTTGATGTCCAGGAGGTGCTTGATTGGTGATCTGTTTTATCGACTTTTCTTGTTTCGTAGATACCACATTGTGAGATAGTACATCTTTTTCTCACGTGGAGGCAAGATCACCTCTTTGTATAAGTCTTGATACACAGTTGGCAGACCCGTTTCCTGGAAGATAGCAGTAAAGAGGTCTTCAAGGTACGGCATTTTAATATGGCTGAATAAGAGCTTTTTGGAGATTTTTAGTCGACGTTTGTTTGCTCTATTCGCCGCCCTCTTTTCGCTATCAGATAAGACCGGTATATCGTGTTGAGGAGAAGAAGTTGGTGGTTCCGGTTCTTTGGTTCTGGAGGCAACTAGTGAGTCGTAGTTGTAGAAGGATTTATGATAGTTTTCTCGAGTGAATGGGATCCGTTCCACCTCCTTTGGTTCCTCCTCAACGGATGCTTCACTGTCAGAGTTGTCATTTGGAGGTGGTTCGGTGAAAGTGTCATTCACTACTTTATCTTCTTCTGAGTCGCTTTCAGTGTCAATTGTTCTATCAGCATGCTGCCTCAGATACTTCTGAACGTTGTGCAAGCGATTATTTTCAACATCCGCATTGATTGATTGAAGATGACTCATAGATTCAAATCTTTGTTCTTCACTCATCTCTTCTGGCGGGATGCTGTTTATTGGCAATATATCTTCGCTTGCATCCAATCTCCACTGATTTCGTGGTTCAACGTTCAGAACCTGTGTATAATCAAAGTCAACAACCGCCAGTCATCGTTCCATAAATCTTCTAGTGGGCCTCCACTTTGTCTTTGTTGAGAGGAACTGGGTTGTTGTTGTGTTTGGCTTCCTCCATCTGTATATTCGGAACTGGATCCACCCTGTTCCAGTCTTCTTCTTTTCCCTCCTCCTTGTGGATCATCTTCAGGGGCCTCCGGCCTCCATTGAAATAGAGGATCTTGAGAGCATGTCTCAAGAAACTCTCGTGTGCGAAGGGCGAGCATCTCCTTAATTTCATCCAGGGTAAATTGTTGAGATAACGCCAGAAGACATTCCGAACTTCGTTTGCCTAGAGCCGGAGGAGGAGGAGGAATGTTGTCCAGTCTACTCTCAAGATTCGCCAGCCGTGTATTCACTGTTTGTAAGGCTGTGGCGATGTGAGGTATGATTTGTAGATCTGGAGTATGTATTTGTGTGGTGGTGGTTGTGGTAGCCTCTGATGTAGAAGTTTGTTGAGGGAGGGTGTTAGGTCACAACAACCCTGGATTGTTTGTATAATTGATAGAATAATTAGACTTAAGACAATTAGAGTGATTAACACAATATTAGAGTCAAATGTATAATTCCACTAAGTGTGGTATGCTGCGGAATAGCAATACCACTGATCAATTACAAAAGATATATAAGTGTAAAGTAAATTGGTGAGTACTCCTTTGCCAAGTGATCTCTATTTATAATGTTATAGAGATCTTACAATGTAGGCAAGGAGTAATGGAAGGACTGGTTAAGGAAAGTGACCGAGATCAAAGGGATTTGATCTGGTCTGTTAAACATGGTAATGGTCAACTCATTCCTTGTACTCAGTATTGGATGTCAATACTGAGTCCCAATACTGAGTGACCAATACTGTCAACTCAGTATTGGACCAAGACTTAGCTAATTTATTCTACATATTATTCTAAGCTAGTCTAGGTTGTCTTGTTATCTTAAGATCCTAAGGGGTAAGGCTTTTTGCCTTAACAATCTCCCCCTATCTAATGATAACAAGACAATATTACAAAAGAGAAGTAAAGATAAAAACTGCAGAGTCTTCTTCTTCAACCTCTGCTTATGGCTTTATGGTCATAGAAGACTTCTTGCTTGATATGAACAAACTCATCTTTCTTTTTGAGCTCTTCTCTTCTATTCCACAGTACATCAACAATCTTCTTTCTGAACCAAGAGTCTTCTTTCTTGGTTATCAACCACTTCAATCCCACCAGATGATTTAGAGGAGCTTTGGGTAGGTCTGACTCAGAGATAAAGCATTCCCTATCCTCTGAGTCAGTATACATATATCAAGAGGTAGGATATATTGTGCTCTTTCTGTCCTGAAATATAAGACCATGAGGGACATTATATGGGTTTAGTACATTGGAAGTATTGAGACATTCTGGCCTATGATTCTTGTAAGCTTCAGTTAATACACAGAATGTCCTATACTCTCCAGAGTATAGAATTCCCTTTTGAAAGCACACTGCAGAGACAGCACAGATTTCCTCCAAGATCACTTGAGCTTCAGATGACCTAGAAGGCATTTCCTTTATCAGTCTGGTGATCTTGATCCAGTCTTGGAGTCCCATGTTCTGAATATCATGAAGAAGAATCTTCATGGGTGGACTGACTGGTCCAGTGCATGTTGCAACCATTGAGCCATTGACCATTTTCACTTTGATTTTATTGACATCAATGTTCATCCAGTATATGTCTCTTACACTGAGAAAGACTTTGTTTCTCAGTATTTCCATCCTTGTCTCTCTTTACCTTGTTCTTTGAGCAACAGAGTTCCAATATTGTTCTCTAAGGTCTGCTCCTTTCAACCTTCTTCTAACGTGTGATGTTGAGGGAACATCAGTCTCAGTATCAGGATCAGTCTCAGGTTCCTCTTTGACACCAAGGGCATGTAGGTAGAAGAATCTTTCTGCTTCATCTGCTATTTGTTGATCAGTTTTCTTTGGAACCTGCTCTTCATGATGAACAGACCTTCTAGGTCTAGTGATTAGGGGAGCAGGAACAGGTTTTTCACTTGATTCAGAAGACATAACAACTCTTGACATTCTTCTAGTTGATCTTCTGATAGTTCTCGGGTCACCCTGAGTTGGCATTGGTGGTTCTCTTGGTGGCTCTTCATCATCAGAGGATGATGATGAGGACCCTGCATCATATGCTACATCCAGTGCAAAATTTGAAGTTCTGAGTTGGCACTGGATTTCGTTCTTCATCATCATCAATAATGGGCCATACAAATGGCCTATACACAATAATTTGCAGGTTGTTCTCATACAGGGCAGATGGCACAGTATGAGCCGGCAGAGGTTGGTCAGTATCAGTCTCCCCTGAGCAGATGGCTCAGTCTGACTTTGTTCTTGTTCAATTCTTTCTAGAACTGACCTTCCTCTTTCTCTTCTTCTTTCATACTGAAATCTCAAAGATTCAGTATTGGGCACTTGCTGTGATTGTTGTGGAGGTTGATCTTCAAGTAATCTTCTTCTTTTCTCCCCCTGAGCAGATGGCTCAGGTTGATCAACCTCATCTTCTCTTTGTCTCTTCTCCCCCTTATTGTTATCATTGGATGGTGAGGGAAGAGGTTCAGTATCACCACCTGCATCTCCTTGAGTATTATCATGAGAAGGGGATGGCATGGGTTCAGTGGCAGCATCAGTATCACCCTCTTGATCTTCATTTGTGGGTGATTGTCGAGGCTCAGTATTATCATCTCCACCTTGATCTTAATTATCTCCACTGTGTTGAGATGGTGGAGTCAGTGGAGGTTGTTGATGTTGTTGTTGTAGTAATGCAACTGATTCTTTTAATGAATCAATGTCATTACTCATGGTTTCCATCCTGGTCAGTATGGTATTCTGTGTGTGTTGCATTGCCAGGATTTGCTGCATGATTGTTTGTAGGGAGACCTCTTCCATTGGAGCCTGTTGAACATGAGTACCCTGCACAGATGGTGCTAAAGAAACAAAACATAGTAACTAGTTAGTATGGAATGGCTTATCAGATAGAATTGTGGTATTGTTTAATTCTAAAATCATTTAAACAGAGTTTTGGAAGTCTGTATTTCATCTGGTGTATGATGAAATATTGTGGACTTGTGCATAGCATGTGTAAGAAGTTTTTCAGTATAAGGGACTGTGATGTGTAATAGCTCAGTATAGGATAAGTCTCTTTTTCTGAAAAGGTTTGGGTAAGGGAAAACGAAGCTTGGGATGTGCTTCTTTGTTGCTTCAATGTTTATCACTCGGTGTTAGAGTGATAACAGTAATGTGGCTTAAACCCCATGAAATTTATTTGGATAGTGTAGCTTTAGGGTTTGTGATCATTTCTTAAATCATGTTATCCAATTTAACATAAATTGGGTATGATAGAAGCAGCACCAGTGGGTGTCAGTGTGACATCAACCACCATTGTCTTTTTATATGTTAAGACAACTGTAGGCTGGCAATGATCTTTTGTGCTCAGTGTAGGAATTTTGCATAGTAGCAGTGGGCTAACTATGTTGGCCTTAAGAGAATATATATTTGAAAAAAAATCGTTTGAGACATTGGTCAGTATTGAGTTGGTACAGGCCAATACTTAGTCTCTTGGGTTTTGAAAAATTATATATATAGAAGTTTGAAGGTTTTATTAGAAATTCATACCTGAGACTTTGTCAGATTCCCTTCTTCCTTCAACAGAGATAGGTGCTGGATCATTTGTATGTTGATTGGAACCTCCAACACCTTCTTGATTTGGTTGTTCTGTTTGTTGTGCATCTTCTTCCAGATTTTGTTGCTCATAAGCAATTTCAACATCCAATGGAACATGTGGTTCCATGTTTGGTGGGGGTTGAGCAATGTGTGCTTGTTCGGGTTCTGGAAGTGCAGCATGAGATGCTATTTGATGTTGCTCTTCTAGAGAAGGAGTCAGTGTTTGATGTAAACTGTGTAACAATGAGTCTGTTGACAGTGCAGCCATGATGACTTGACTCAACCTTCTTCCAACCCTTCTTCTGATAATCAATGGGTGTTCTTCAGTATCAGAAGCTGATGCAGTGTTGGGAACATCATGTTCTGGTTCTTGGACTGGAGAGGGTGGAACATCCTCCATTTCAACATCATCATTGTCATTAGCATCCTCATCACCATTATCATCATCTGCATCAGTATCATCTTCATCTTCATTCTCTTCCATATGAGCCTATGCAATGGCTAACATTGTGACACTGAGGGGTGGTTCATCTTCCCTAGGCTGATGAAAGAATATCTTTTCATGGATGGGAGGAAGATCAGCTCGAACTCCATCAAAATTATCATACATATCCTCTGCATGGAGTGTTGGAAGATAATTGAGAGAAACCTGCAAAAGGGAACATTTGGGTTTCTTTGCCTAGCTTGAATGAGTGATACAAATTCATTGAAGATCAATCTTGCATAATCAATATGCCTGTTGTGGTACATGGCATGTACCATCTGCATCCCAAAATCATTAATTTGGTCAAGTGCCCCTGTTTTGTGGGTCATACACCGAATTATGGTAGAGATCATAATTCCCCACATTGGACCAAATTCATGTCTTTTGATGGTTCCAGTTGTTCGTTGTCTTCCAAGAAGCGGCAATACTGATCGTGCAGTATCACGATCAAAAAAGGCATCATATTCAACGTGTTCTAGAAGTTGTAATTCTCTTCTGATGATGGCCGTTGACACGAATGCTCTTCTTTGACCTCGAATTACCCAGCCAGTAATCATATTTGGAGAATCCAAGTCTGCAGTGTACCAAAATTCGCAGAGCATTACTGGATAAATTGCTCTGGGATAAAGTTGAAGAGCAGCGGAGATTGGACTATGCATCAGATAAGATATCATGAGGCGAAATTGATGGCATATCCAACCTTGAGGAACATTGAAATTAGCAGTTATGTTGTTCCTTGTAAATTTCGGAAGATCATCTCGTTGGAAATCCTTTGCTGGTGCTTCATTTGGGCGGATGAAGACGTAATTCGCCATTTCTCTGTGATTAGTACTTGAAATTTTCTTGAAAATAGACTTGAAATTGTTAATCGCAGAGACAAATTTGAGAGAAAAAGAGTAAATAACAGAGGAAATGGTTTCAATTTGAAGAAAATGATTATTTATACTCTTAATTGGAAATGATTACAGTATTGGGAAGTAAAAACGGTGAAATGACAGCCTTATCCTATTCCGACGGTAACTTTTCTATTAAGGAAAGTAACCGTTGGGGAGTATGAGGTTTGAAATCAGTGTTGAACTCCAGTACTCCCAATACTGAATAATAGTTAAAAAAAAATTAAATTAAAAAAAATTGAAAAAATAATAAAAATATTTAATTTAATCTATAAATTAATAAAAAAAACTTACAAAAAGTAAAAATAAAATACCAGACGAGCTATACTGAGTCAATCAGTATTGTGTCAATACTGATAAATCAGTATAGGAAAGAATTTTTAAGAAAAAATAATTTCAAGGGTTTAGCATTTCCAATTGTCCTAGTAGGTACATAAACCTTTCTTCTGAGAGAGGTTTAGTAAATACATCAGCCAATTGATCCTCTGTTGGGACATAATCTACCTGAACCTTACCCTTTTCCACATTATCTCGGATAAAGTGGTGTTTGATATCAATGTTCTTGGTTCTTGAGTGATGGACTGGATTTTCAGTGATAACAATAGCACTCGTTTTATCACAATGAATAGGTGTCTTTTCAAAATTGAATCCATAGCCCATAAGTTGATACTGCATCCATAAGAGTTGAGCACAACAACTTCCTGCAGCTACATATTCAGCCTCTGCAGTTGAAGTTGCTACTGAATTTTGCTTCTTGGATGACCAACCAACTAATCTTCCACCACGGAACTGGCATCCTCCACTTGTACTCTTTCTATCCAGTCTACATCCTGCATAATCTGCATCTGTGTACCCTTCAAGATCAAAGTTTGAATCATTGGGATACCAAAGACCCATATTATGAGTACCAGATAAATACCTGAATATTCTCTTAACAGCTTTCAGATGTGATTCTTTGGGATCAGCCTGATACCGAGCACACAAGCATGTTGCAAACATGATATCAGGCATGCTAGCTGTTAAGTAAAGTAAGGAACCAATCATACCTCGGTATGTGGATTGACATACTGGTTTACCAGTTTCATCCTTACTTATCTTATCCTGAGTACTCATAGGGGTGTCCATAGAAGATAAGTTTTCAAATTTATATTTCTTTAGCATATCATGCACATACTTACTTTGGTTTATAAAGGTGCCATCAGGCTTTTGATCAACTTGTAAACCTAGAAAATAAGTAAGTTCTCCCATCATACTCATCTGATACTGAGATGACATAATCTTTGAAAACCAATCACACATTGACTTGTCAGTGGAGCCAAAGATAATATCATCCACATATATCTGAATGAGTAAGATCTCAGACCCTTTTCTTTTTGAAAATAGTGTTTTATCAATTTTACCACGTGTAAATTTATTTTCAATTAGGTACTCAGACAGGGTATCATACCAAGCTCTTGGAGCTTGTTTGAGCCCATACAAGGCTTTATCAAGCTTGAAAACATAATTAGGAAATTTAGGATCAACAAAACTTGGTGGTTGTTTAACATAAACTTCCTCTTGCAGTTTTCCATTCAAAAAGGCACTCTTGACATCCATTTGATAAACCTTGAAGTTCTTAAAGGCTGCATATGCAAGGTATAGCCTAATTGCTTCAATTCTTGCAACAGGTGCAAAGGTTTCATCATAGTCAATTCCTTCTTCTTGCATGTATCCCTGAGCAACCAGTCTTGCTTTGTTCCTGATTACAACACCATCTTTGCCCATTTTATTTCTGAACACCCACTTAGTACCAATGATAGTTTTGCCAGTTGGGGTGGTACTAAGTTCCAAACTTTGTTTCTTTCAAATTCTGTAAGCTCATATTGCATAGCTTCTACCCAGTCTTCATCTAGTAAGGCTTCATCAGCCTTCTTTGGTTCGTTGGTAGATAAGAAGCTTGAAAAGAGACAAAAGTTTGCAGTAGCATGAGGTTCAAAAGTCAGTTTTCTTCTTGTTTGTACTCCTTCATCAACAGGACCAATGATATTTGTATGAGGATGGTCTCAGTGTTCCCTTAGATTTGATCCTAAGGTAGCATTTGAAGTAGTATCAACAACTTCTTGTTGGACTGAGGGGTTGCTTGTCTCATACTGATTAGAATTTGTATCAGTATTAGACTGCTCGGGATTGCTGGTTTCTTCATTGTGCAGATATATGTGATGTTCAAGTGATGGATTGGAAGTTTCTCATGTTTCATAGGTGGAATGATTGGGATCAAGATTTGCAGACTCAATGTTGAAGTTTTCAGTGTTGGGAACTTCAGTATTTGTGGAAGTTTTAGCATACTGAGTGAAGTCTTGATCATCATCACTCATATCATGTAAGCCAGGATATGGGTGACTTTTGGGCTGTTCAGCATTGGAGTTTTCTGGATTACATAGGGTTTCAATACCGCTTATGTCCTCCTTTGCTGAATTAGAATGCTCATCCATTTGTTCATCAAACGTAACATGGATAGATTCATCAATCACCTTTGTTGAAAGAACATACACTCTGAAGGCTTTGGAGTGTGGTGAATAGCCCATAAAAATTCCTTCATTTGCTTTGGGAGCAAGCTTGTTGAGGTTTTCCTTAGTACTGAGAATAAAGCATTTGCTCCCAACGATGTGGAAATACTCCACATTAGGAATTCTGCCATGATATAACTCATAAGGAGTCTTTAGATGTCTCTGGACTATAGTTGCACGATTCTGTGTAAAGTTGGCACAGTTTACAGCTTCAGCCCAGAAGCTCAGTGCCACTCCAGCATGGCATAACAAAGTTCTTGAAGCTTCAATCAGTGTTCTATTCTTTCTTTCTACAACACCATTTTGTTGTGGTGTGTAGGCTGCAGAGTAATTTTGTACAATTCCTTTTTCTTCACAGAAATTTGCTAATACTGAATTTTTAAATTCAGTACCATGGTCACTTCTTAGTTGTTTGACCTTGGCACCCTTTTGCAGTTCTTGTCTCTTGATAAAAGCAATAATTTCTGTGGTAGTATCTGATTTTGTCTTGAGGAAGATGACCCAAGTATATCTTGAGAATTCATCAACCAAGACCAAGGTATAGACATTTTTACCCAGAGATGGTGTACTGATGGGGCCAAAAAGATCCATATGTATCATTGCTAAGGGTTCATTAATGGAGTGGTTAACTTTTGATTTAAATGAACTCTTCTTCTGCTTGCCCATTTCACATGATGAGCATAACTTATCTTTTGAATAAGTAATTGTGGGCAATCCTCTCACCAACTTCTTAATACTGAGTTCATTGATGTTCCTGAAGTTGATGTGAGAGAGTTTCTTGTGCCACATCCAGTTCAGTTCTGGATTGACTTTAGAAAGCAGGCACACACGGATGATGGGGTCAATTTCTGAAAGATTGACTACATATACATCTTTTTCTCTTCTGGCAATGAGAACAGGTTGTCCTCTTTCATTGTATATGATGCCAGCAATCTTTCTGAATCTAGCTTCCTTTTCATCATCACACATCTGACTGATACTGAGCAGATTGTGTTTAAGACCTTCTAAATAGGCAACTCTTTTAAAAGTGATGTTGCCAGCTTTGATTTCCCCATATCCTCTTGTCTTCCCTATGGAATCATCCTCAAACCTGACATAAGGACCCTTCTCTGGAGTGTAATGCTGAAGGTACTCCATACTGCCAGTCATGTGTCTTGAGCAGCCACTATCAAGGTACCATTTTCTATCACCCTGCAAAAGACACAAAATAAGGATTAGTTCCTTTTAGGTACCCATTTATAAATGGGACCTTTGGAAGGGTTAACATATCTATTCCTTTTAATCTCTACTTTTGTGGGAGTCAGTATCACTTTAGGAGAACTAGTATTATTAGTTTGTTGTGGCACCGACTGTGGATCCTCTTTTTTCTTTGGTACTGAGTACCTAAGATTTGAGAGATTAGTTCTACACTCATCTCCTTTATGACCTGTATGATGACATCTGTAACATTTTCTGGGTCTATTTCTAAACATGTTTTCATAAGGAATTTTAGAAAACTGTTTATCTTTTTGTTGATTAGTATGAGTCAGTTTTGCAAACTTCTGACTTAAAATTTTGATTTGATCACCAATAGATTTTAAAAGACTATTTTTCTCATTTTTCATAGGAGGGTGTTTTTCCTTTTCAACAGTCTTTTTAGGAGATGAGTGTTTCTTTTTGTCTGGTAAAAGTGTCTGTTTTTGCTTTTGCTTTGACTTAGTACCTTTACCAGTTTTGGAATTTGTTGAAAGTACTTTAGATTTATCCTTCTGTTTTATTACTTTAACAAATTCTTTAGATTTTTGAGTATTTGAATCAGATGTGCTTGCAACTTCAGTATGAGTCTTTAAGGACAGTATAGAAGTTGTTTCCAAAGTTTTTAAAATATTATTTTCAGAGTATGGAATTACATTAAATAATAATTCAAAAGGTGGAACTACTTAAGTGTCATACTGATCTACAAGGATTTCAGTATCAGAATTTTCTGTAGGAGGAAATTCAATACTGATATCCTATAATTTAGTATAGCTCTTAGAGCAGATAGAGGGATCAATAGGTTGAACTTGGTCAGAAATGTTTTTGTCCTCATCATCTGAATCAGTTTGACAACTAGTTTCACAAAAAGTTTTGGATTTAACAAAATTGACAGGATTTAAATGATTAAATTCTTCAAATAGATCAGCAACATTATTTCTAGTTTTAAACTGAGGATCCACACCAAGTGCAGCCCTCACATTTTCAGGAAATTATTGATTTAAACATTTATTTAGTTTGATAGAAGCATTTCCCCATGATTTACATTGATTCTCAAATTTTTCTTTTTCTAATTTATGTAAATGTGCTTTATTAGCTAATCTTTGATTCATGTCTCGTAAGTTTAAAAAATCAAGTTTCAAATCTTTTAATCTTGCTAATTTACTTAAATTTTCATTATTTACTTTTTCTAGTTGTAAGATTGTAAGTTTTTAAGCTTTTTCTCTCTATACTAAAGTTTTAAGATCAACAATCATATACTCAAAAAAAATTCTTTTTCATTCAATGAATAATTTTGAAAGGCACTCACCTTGTACAACTGAGTAGAATCCCAATCACTGTGGATACTCATTCTCTCAGCTTCTTTGAGATCTCTCTCAAAAGTGCTCTTCAAATCTTCTTCAATGAAAGCCATGAAGGCTTTATTTTCAACCTCTTCCTCATCATCACATATTTCTTCATCCATCCAGGCTTCAGAGTAAAGTGCCTGATAAGGTGCTCCATTCCCACTAGCTCCCTTTCCCTTGCTCCTTGCCTTCAACTTCACATATTTGTCCCTATACCGTTTAGCTCGGTATGCAATTTTGTCATTCTGATCAGTTTCAGAAGACTTAGTGTGACAGTTGGCAGCAATGTGACCAGGCTTTCCACACCTGTAGCATAAACCAGATCTGGGGTCAGTATTGGAAGAGCTAACACCGAGCCTCTTCTTTAACTGATCCAACTTCATGGACATGAGAGCCATTTGAGTTTCCAATTCTTCTATCTCAGCATCCTCAAGACTATCCTCTGGCTCATCTGGTTCAGAGACAGTATAGGCTTGTTTAACAATTAGGGCCATACCAGCAGAGGTCTTGTCAGTCTTCTTCCAGTTGATCATTCTAGAAGCATTATTCTCTTCATGATTAAACATTAAGCCATACAATGTTTGAAGAGTATAGGACTCAATGTTGTTAGCAGCATTGACGGATTTGTCATGTCAAGGAATTATTGAGGAAAACTGTCCAGAAATTTTTGACAGAGTTCCCCCTCTTCCTTCTCAATTCCAACACTGATCAGATCATGAACAATGGTGTTGAATCTGTTGTAAAGGGCAGTGAGATCTTCATTTGGATTAGCAATGAAGTTTTCATATTTCCTTCTCATGTTGCTCTTTCTTTGCAACTTTACTTGTGGTGTGCCTTCATAAGTAACTGTCAAGCTATCCCACATAGCTTTAGCAGTTGGCAACTCCATGACTCCATTGAAAATCTCTTTTGTGACTGCATTACCAATCACACTCTTGGTCCTTGAGTCTAGACTGAACAGCTGACGGTCAGTATCAGTCCAAGTATGTTTCAACTTTGGAATTGTTCTTGTAGATGCAGGGACATTGTCTGTAGCTGCAACAGGTTCAGTGGTTAGAGGAATGATGGGACCATCAGTCAGTACAGTGAGCATCTCATCATGAATAGACTCAAGATACCACTGAGCTTTTAGTTTCCATTGATGGAAATCTTTGCCATCAAAGATTGGCACTCCCTTTCCTGACATCACTGGAGCAACAATTGAAGACATTTTGGTTTTTGATTTTTGGGAAGGCTAGGTATATGGAATGGCTGCCAGGGTAATAGATCGACTAAATAAGAATTAATTTAGCCTGCTCTGATACCAGTTGTTAGGTCACAACAACCCTGGATTGTTTGTATAATTGATAGAATAATTAGACTTAAGACAATTAGAGTGATTAACACAATATTAGAGTCAAATGTATAATTCCACTAAGTGTGGTATGCTGCGGAATAGCAATACCACTAATCAATTACAAAAGATATATAAGTGTTGAAGTAAATTGGTGAGTACTCCTTTGCCAAGTGATCTCTATTTAAAATGTTATAGAGATCTTACAATGTAGGTAAGGAGTAATGGAAGGACTGGTTAAGGAAAGTGACCGAGATCAAAGGGATTTGATCTGGTCTGTTAAACATGGTAATGTTCAACTCAGTCCTTGTACTCAGTATTGCATGTCAATACTGAGTCACAATACTGAGTGACCAATACTGTCTACTCAGTATTGGACCAAGACTTAGCTAATTTATTCTACATACTATTATAAGCTAGTCTAGGTTGTCTTGTTATCTTAACATCCCAAGGGGTAAGGCTTTTTGCCTTAACAGAGGGTCATTACTATGGTGGATGGTGGAGTGACACTGACCCTCGAGGCAATACTTGTGGTGATGGGGATGGTTGATGGTGGGATGGAGGAGGTAGTGGGTGTGATGATGGTTGATATTGGTGGAAGTGAGGCGATTGTTGTTGGTATGATGATTGTTGTTGTTGGGACGGTGGTTGTTGTAGTTGAGATGATGGGTGTGATTGGTGGTACGGTAGTTGTGGTGGTAGGGGTGATGGTTGTGATTGGTGGTACGGTTGTTGCGATGGTAGGGGTGACGGTTGTGAATGGTGGTACGGTGGTTGTGGTTGTAGGGATGATGGATGTGAGTGGTGGAATAGTAGTTGCGGTTGTTGGTATGGTAGAGGTGATTGGTGGTAGAGTGGAGGTTGTAGTTATTGTGGAGGGTAAAGGAGATTGATGTATCTGAGGGGATGGTTGTTCGTGGAAGAAAGGGTCGTCAAAGGGATCTGGGAAGTCTTGTGGTGGTGGTGAAGGTGGAGAGTGTGGTTGATCAGACACAGTGGCAGCTGAATCTTCTGAAGATGAAGGTGAGGAGGGTTCAGCTGTCTGTGTGGGTGGAATTGGTGTAGTGGGAATTGGTTGGGTGGATGAGGTTATAATGGTTTGGGTTGGTGGTGTTGGCAGCGATAGAGTGGAGGGAGTTGGTAGCTGTTGGGATGATGAAGTGGCAACCGACCGACTTCCTGAGGCACCGCTGGAAGTCAGACGAAGTCGTTTTGCACGTCGGTGAGCCGGTGGTTGTCGTGGAGTTGCTCGGGTAGCCGGTTGTCGTGGAGGTTGTTGAGGAGTTCCTGGTTGTTGAGGTAGTGGTTGTGGAGCTACCTGTTGTTGAGCCTCTGGTCTCCATTCGGGATAGTGCTCATCCCGGTATTCTCTGATGATATCAAAATTTATATTAGCAAGTTTAAGTAGTGTGAGAGGGACCGGTGCTGCGTCAACGGCAATGGTACCACTATCTCTGCGAAGGAAAGCAACATTAGCTGGTTTGAATTGATTTGCAGCATCTCTGATGTGAATGTTTGGGTATCGCTGCATGAAGTGTTCAATTAAGATGGACCAGAACCGTGGGTATATCAGATATTTTGGTTCCTTTTCTTTGGCGAGCCTGAATTCTTCCCATAGGTAGGCAGCATAGTCATAATGCCTGTTATAGCAGAGGGCATGATAGGCGTGGTGAACATTTATCGCGGCCCTGTCATGACCAAATGACTTTCCGGTCAGGCATCTGTTGAAAATTGTGAAGACGTGGGACCAGTACCTTGCCATATGTTTCTTTTTGAATTCTCGTAGATTGATTGTATCCCGAGGAAGGTCAAGGCCAAGATCGTGGATTCCTTCATACACTTCCTTGAATGAGAGCTGCGGTTCATGTGTTGTGAGTAGTGGTCTGGAATCGCCACGAGGTAGCCTGAAGATATCATATAGATCATCTTTTGTGAATTGTACCGGCTGTTCGTCAACCATAGTTTCGAATTGGTGTGGGTTGGTTGATGTCACCAGGGTAAGGTTACGGAAAAATTGTTGAACATATATCATTGGAACCGCTGGCTTAGCATTTATCATGTAAAATAGCGGGTGTGGCTGAAGAACATGGGATAACACCGGATAATCGATGCTAAAGGTGATCTCTTCCTCCGGGGCCCAATAAGAGTTGTTTTCCGCCAGTGGCTTGATCCTGTCGAGGGGAACCAAGGTGTTCTCGTCTAAGATTTGTTGTTCGGCCATCTGAAAAATATACAATGAAAACAAGATGGCACAGACAACAAGCAAAGTTAGTATACAGTGTTTTGAAAATTGTTACGATGATAATTCACTGATCGAGACGAAACACTTGTAATAAATTTTAATAATATATATATATATATATATATATATATATACATATATATATATATATATAAGAATAATATAAAAATCTTAATTTTATTAAAAGTATTAATATATAAAATTTAAATATTATAATTATATACAATATATGAATATATAAATAAAATAAATGATAAAAAAAAATGAAAAGAGTTCGGCCCGGAAATAGTGACAGGCCAAAGATCATAGAAAGAGTTCGGGCCGTAGGCAATGGGAAGTGTTCGGGCCGAAGTTAAAAGAAAGAGTTCGGGCCGAAGTCTGTTGAAGAGTTCGGGCCGAAGTCTGTTGAAGAGTTCGGGTCGAAGATTGTTGAAGAGTTCGGGTCGGGAACAGTACATGGACGATGGCCAAACTCTTTTTGAAAGAGTTCGGGCCGACGACCTGGACGGGTTTTTTGGATTTTGCAAGTTTTGCGTCGCAAATCAGTCCTAGGTCGATTTGTACTATGTAAAAACACCTTTGTGTAGGTCGATGCTACTATACTAACATCCTTGTCGAGTATCAAAAGAGACACTAGATCGAACAATTTTACCCTCGTCGTAACCCTACAAACGGTCCGAACAGAAAGCAGTTGAGATTCAAGTAATCGAACGGAAAAACATGGGAATTTTATACACAAGACGTACCGAAATCAGTGTGGAAGTTAACTGGAGTGTGTTCGATCCGAGATGTAAGAAGTTTCGAGTTGAAATCGATTGGGAATCGTTAACTGTGGGTATCGCGTGGTGTGTTAATGTGTGTATTCGAGAAGAGTGGAAAAAGTGGAACAGTTGTCCGGAAAGAGTAATTATATGTGGGAGGTGTCGAGCCGAACACTAGTCAACCGACTTTGAACTTCGGGCCTCGAACAGTGATGTGTTCGGCCCGAGGAGTTTTGTTTGGAGTTCGGCTCAGTTGTTCAAGTCGAGAACAGTGTAGTTCTTGGCTCGACAACATTTTGTAAAATAAAATAAAATAAAATAAAATTAATGAAAAAGAAGAAAAATCCTAATAAAATTCGAGGGTCGGGAACGTTGATCATTTGACTTGCAGTGTCAGCTCCCCCTTGACTGATGAGATATAATGTTATCCCCCTCGATTGATGATGACTTTGGAAGACAGGGTTTCAAGACGAATTTCTTGAAAGCCATATTGATGATACGGAAAGTTCAACGACTTAACAAATGGATAACTGAGAGATTAAAACAATTAATTTTTGAGATTTAGCATACCAAGCTTTTAGACCAGATAATTAAAACGTTTTTCGTCCAAAGCCTTGGTAAACAAATCAGCCAATTGAAAATCGGTGGATACGAAGTACAATTCGACATTGCCCAGTTCAACATGATCTTTGATAAAATGATATCGAAGGTCGATATGTTTAGTTTTAGAATGTTGAACTGGATTGCAAGATATTGCAATTGCACTTCTGGAGTCACAATATAAAGGAATGCGGCTATAGGAAAAACCATAGTCCTTTAATTGTGATTGCATCCATATCACTTGGGACAAACAGTTAGCGGCCGCAACATATTCTGCTTCAGCAGTTGATAGTGACACACAGTTTTGCTTTCGTGATGACTAGCTGACTAACTTATCTCCCAAAAATTGAACTCCTCCAGATGTACTCTTTGTAACGCCCTAAAATTTTAAATAATTAAACAATATTTTAAATTAAATTTATATTATGTTTTAATGGTCTAGGAGTTTAGCGCATAGCTATGTGTGACGTTTGGTAATTATTCGTATTAAAGGTGTGACGAGATTAATTTACGTGTTAATTAATTATCAGAGATTCTGTGATTTTTATTAATTGAGATTTACATAATATGTGCAATTACTATGTATTAAATTTGAGTAAAGAAACGTGTGACGTTTTATATGGATAACTAGGGATTTATTCATTTCTTGGATAACTGTGAGTATTATTTATCGTGTGGCGATTCATACGTAAGTAATTAAAAGTATTAGTTACTTATGATATCTTAATCCCGAGTTTCAAGTTTCTAGTATGTGTTGAGTTCGTGTGAATGCCGAGGCCCGGCCAATAGGCCAAGGGCTGATTGCCTGGTGATCCGACGGGGGCCTTGTCCGGGTTCAGCTTGAAGGAAGGTAAGTTCGGGCTTTGTGTGGTCGATTTTATGTTTGGCCCGAGAGACAATACTTATGGGCTTAAAGCCTTGAGACTATTAGGGGGCCATTAGTTGCCTAAACCTTCCTATACGTCTTTAATCCCCAACCCTATCCAGCCGAATTCCCCTTCTTCCCATTTATTTTCCTCCTGGTGTTTTGTGCGGCCGTTGAAGAAGCGGGGCATTCCCATTTCCGTTTTGTTCTTCCTTTCCAATCGAGCCATAAAGTGACAAAAGATCAAGCATGTGGTGGTGACGTGTCTTATCTTGTGATCAATGGAATTTTGGTTTCTTCTTGGTGAATCTGGCATGTTGGCTTCCACATGGGTCGGTGGTTTTAAAAGATCAAAAGTCAATTGTGGTGTCTCTTATGATGGCGGTGAGATTCTTTTTATTTCGATTGATGAAGTCTTTCTTTTTCTTGTGTGTTAAATTTTCTTGTAATACCGATATCAATTATTTGTAGTGACGGCGGGATTAAGATGCATTTGGCCAATCATTTCTCGTGAATGGCAAAGGATTCCATCGAGCAATTAGGGAGTCGGTGGTTACATTTTTCTTTTGAGCCATCGAGGGATCTTAAGGCAGGCAGGCATCAAGGTCACGAGGTTTAGTTGGTAAGTCTCTTGTATTGCTTTGATTTTCAGCGAGGAAGGAGTCGGCCAAATCATAGAGACAATAGTAATTTTCGTGGTGTCTTTGTTTGGTGTTCAGTTGAGCGTTTTAATCGTGTTTAGTAGCCTTTCTTACGTTTTCATTCTTTCATCAATCTATCGTTGTTGTCCTAATTGAGTTGATGCAGGGGCTGCGATCGAGCCATAAAGGTTTCGGCTTTTGGTTAAGCTTGTTTGATTATTCGAATAATTTTGTGGTGGTCAATTGTATCGGTTCTACCGGTTCAATAATTTCTTTGGGCTTGTTGACTGTTGTTGCATTCGTTTGTTTGTTTTGTCGTCTAATCGTTCCTTTTGTTCCTGAGATTGCGATGTCGTTTGTTGGTCACCGAATTGTGGTGGGTGTCGAGTTGGGTTGGGTTAACACCTTTTGGCCAAATGATCTACACGTTTATTAATCGAAAAACCGAAAACCGAATCCGTAAGGTTCTTGGTTTCCTAAACCGAATAGTTTTCTTAAACGAATTAACTAGATTATGTAAATATAATCTTCTGTGGTAAAAAGAGATTTTTGGGGCTGTCGGGAAGTCTCGGGAATAAACGAGTTGATGTCGGGAATTCAAATCGGGTTCTATTTAACATGCTGAATTTTAACAGAATCTGTTTGCTGACTTCGGGACTGTTTTTACCACACTTAAAACACGTTCTTAGATTTTTGGCCCATGCTGGTCTCTAGGTTTCTGAGTCCTCTTTCCAACGACGCTGAAGGCTCGTTAATCTGATTCACGGTGTAAAAGTTATTGCTGTTTTAGTAAACCCTCGCCGGTTAGTTTTAGGTTCAGCTCTTCTGTCTCGTGAGCCTGTTTTGAGCCTCTTCTGTTTGGACTCAAGTTCCGAAGTCTTCTGAAAAATTGTAGTCCTCTGATTCATTTAGTTGCTGTAAAAAATTTATTAAATTCTAGTGAGCGGTTTTAGAGTTATAGCAGTTCCCGCTGGGGTGTCGGGTTCTTGCCGATAAATATGGGTTGAGTTTTGAGCCAAGTTTTAATCCTAGCCCTATTATGTGATGTAGGATCTTCTAGGAACTGAGTTGTGACTTGTACGTGCCGAGGATACTTCCAGGAGCTAACGTTCATTCGAGGTGGGTAATCTCACTATAAACTTGTACTTACTTTCGATTCATGATTATGTGCTATGTGTTGTGAATTGTCTTGTTGATTGAGCTTGAGTATTGATTGTGTGATTTATTTGAGTTATCTGTGATCTGAGTTATCTGGAGACTGAGTTATCTGAGTTCCGAGTTCTTGAGTTAAAACATTAAACATAATATACTTGACTTGACACCGAAGAGCACTGGTGTCAGATGTTTGTCTTGGCACCGAAGAGTACTGGTGCCAGACGTTTTGACTCAACACCGAAGAGTACAGGTGTTGAGCCTTGAGTTGTGTGAGGCGGGTCGAGGTTGATCTCTCGTCCCAAGTCATACAAGCGCGCTATATAAATTTAAAATCTGAGAAATAAATTTGAGTAATTTGAGAATTGAGTAGCGTCTCTAGGGATCACTTATGTGGCTTGAGTTGTTTGTATTTATTTGTTTATTTTGATATTATTCACTCAGCGGTGGCTGACCCCAATCACTCCCCCCCCCCCCCCCCATTTTTGCAAGTACTAGCAATGGCAAAGAGAAGGTCAATGGTTGATGAGCCGCGTTTCTATTTTTATGGATTTGGAGTAAAACATTTATTTTGAGTCAAACATGTTTTGTTTTAAAACCTTTAATTATTCCGCATTTAAACCACGAGACGGTTTTATATTTTTATTTATGATTTGGGACCTTTGAATTACTTGTACTTTTGGGGGAAAATGGTTTATTTTATTTATTTAAAATTTTTAAATTTCCCCCGATTTTTGGGATGTTACACTCTTCCTATCCAGCATACACCCGGCATGATCAGCATCAGAGAAGGTAGAAAGATCAAACGAGGTTTCCTTTGGGTACTACAAACCAAGATCTCTGGTGCCTTTGAGATACCGTAAGATTCGTTTGACAGCCAAGAAGAGAGACTCTTTAGGAGCAGCCTGATACCGAGCACAGATGCATGTTGAGAACATAATGTCCGGACGACTGGCAGTCAGATAAAGTAGTGATCCAATCATACCCCGGTAGTTTGTGACATCTACCGGTTTTCCATTGAGATCAGCATGTAGTTTGGTGCTAGTGGACATCGGTGTTGCTATAGGTTTACAGTCGTCCATTAGATACTTCGTCAGTATATCAGAGATATACTTTGATTGATTGATGAAGATGCCATTTGAAATTTGACGAACTTAGAGACCAAGGAAGAAGTTCATTTCCCCCATCATGCTCATTTCAAAGCGTTTTATCATGAGATCAGAAAAAGCTTTGCAGTATTTTGGATTTGTAGAACCAAAGATTATATCATCAACGTAGATCTGAATTAGTATGATATCTTCTCTTTGACGTTTGATGAACAAAGTTGTATCAACTTTTCCCTTTGAGAAGCCAGATTCGACCAAGAACTAGGAAAGAACATCATACCATGCCCGAGGGGCCTGTTTCAAACCATATAGAGCTTTGTCGAGAACATAGACATAATCTGGATGTTTGGGATCCCCAAACCCTTCTAGTTGATGAACAAACACTTCCTCTTTCAGAATACCATTTAAAAATGCAGTCTTTACATCCATCTGATAGACAGTAAAATTTTTGTGAGTTGCGTATGCTCAGAAGATGCGAATGGCTTCAATACGAGCAACAGGAGCAAATTTTTCTTCGTAATCAATGCCTTCCTGTTGAGCGTAACCCTTAGCAACCAACCGTGCTTTGTCACGAATGACAATTCCATTTTCGTCTTTCTTGTTCTTGAAAATCCACTTAGTTCCGATGACGGATGATCCTGGAGTCTTAGGAACTAAACGCCAGACTTTTAATCTTTCAAATTGATTAATTTATTCTTGCATTGCAATTATCCAGTCTAGATCGGAAAGGGCTTCACTGACTTTCTTAGGTTCAGTGGAGCTTAAGAATGACGCGTATTGACATTCATCCGCTGTAGCCCTTCGAGTTTGGACGGATGACCCTGGGTTTCCGATGATTAGATCCAAAGGATGTTCCTTTGTCCACTTAGTAGAATGAGGAAGTGGAAGTTGACCAGGGTTAATGTTTGAATTATCATTGAAAGCAGGATGTGGTATTATTGCAGTTTCAGGGTTTGGTTGGTGAGGAGGTGGTTGTGGGTCAGCACATGGAAGGTGAAATTTAGAGAAATCAATCACCAGTGGAGCAATAATGTTTGACGGGGATGGTTGGGTTTCTCGTGTAGATGTGGAAGGACCAACATGTGTTGTGGGTATTGGTGAGGTTGGAGCAGGTGAGGTTGGTGATGGGGATTCATTTGTTGATGGGGTGTTGATTTCCGGGGCAGTGATGGATTGAACATCAGCCGTAGGTGGAGGTGGGGGTGGGGGTAGGGGTGGGGTTGTATGGCTGACGTTGTGATATTCATCATAGAAATGTTCAAATAAGATTTCAAGATTATTCAGCGATGTTGAATGATCAGAGGATGTTGTAGGTAGTGGACGTTCTATACCGGTTGTCAATGAATCTAGCGGAAAGGTTTCATCGAATGATACATTGACACTTTCTCTGACCATTTTGGTTAACCGTTTGTAGACTCTGAATGAAGCTGATTCCTTTGAATATCCAATAAAGACTCCTTCATTAGCTTTCTCTTCAAACTTGTTAAGTTTGTCTTTATCATTCAGGATGAATCATCGACTACCAAAGATGTGGAAGAAGTTTACATTTGGTATTCGATTGTTGATAAGCTCATATGGAGTTTTGCTGTATGTTTTGTTTATGATGGAACGGTTTTGAGTAAAACATGCAGTGCTGATAGCTTCAGCCCATAACGACAGTGGAAGTTTTGAAAATGAGAGCATTGTACGAGCAGCTTCCACTAATGTACGGTTACGTCTTTCCACAACACCGTTCTGTTGAGGAGTTCGTGCAGCGGAAAACTGATGAGTGATGCCAGCAGATTCAAGATAAGAGTCAAGAACCCGATTCTTAAATTCAGTACCATTGTCGGTACGGATTGTTTGAACATTTAATTATGTTAAGGCAAAAAGCCTTACCTCTTTGTGAATCTTAGGATAACAAAACAATCTAGAATAGCTTAGATTAAAATGTAGATTAAAATAGCTAAGTTAGAAGTGATACTGAGTTTGGCCAATACTGGCCACTCAGTATCAGCACTCGGTATTGGAAAACCAATACCGAGTAGAAGGACTGTGTCACAGTCAGTATAGTAACGGACTGAGATCAAATCCCTTGATCTTAGTCATTTCATTTACTTAGTCTTTCGGTTACTTCTTTGCCTATTATGTAAGATCTCTATAACATTATGAATAGAGATCATCTTGCAAAGAAGTACTTACAAATTTACACGTTCACATATCTATCTTTGTAATTGTTCAAGTGGTCTTGTATTTCCGCTACAAGCCACACTTTGTGGAATAATATACGTTTGACTAAATTACTGTGTTAATCACCTTAATTGTCTTAAGTAAATTATTAATCTAAACAATTATCAAACTAACCAGGGTTGTTGTGACCTAACAACTGGTATTAGAGCTGGCTAAATTAATTCTTATTTAGTCGATCTTTTAACCCTGGCAGCCATTCCTTATACTTATCCTTCCAATTCTCAAAAATCCAAAATGTCTACAATCATTGCCCCAGTCATGTCTGGTAAGGGAGTGCCCATCTTTGATGGAAAAGATTTCCATCAACGGAAGCTTAAGGCTCAGTGGTATCTTGAATCAATTCATCATGAGATGCTTACTGTGCTAAATGATGGTCCTATCATCCCACAAACTGTGGAACCCGTTGCTGCTACTGATGATGCTCCTGAGAGCACAAGAACAGTTCCTAAACTGAAACACACCTGGACTGATAATTTACAAGATTTTTAAAATTTTTAAATACAAAATTATAATCAAAAAGGTCCCATAAATAATCCCAAAAATAATTGTTTAATATAAAATGTGTTAAATGCGGAAAAGTCTTAAATAACTTCAGAGTTTAAATTAATAAAAACGTTTCACATCAGCACTTAGAAGTAGTACAGCAGTCAACCGTCCACCTTCTCTTTTCCTTTGCTAGTACCTGAAAAATGGGAGGGAGTTTTTGGGTCAGCGGGGAAGCTGAGTGAATAAACTCAAAATGCAAACAACTACAACATACAATACATGAGGGCACACAGGTGAACTCCTAATCATTTACCACTAAGTTAATTTCTCAGTTTTTGTATCTTTTAAATTTATATATCGCGCTTGTGTAACTCGAGTCGAGAGATCAACCTCGCCTCTCCTTACACTAAAATACCACAAGGGCCCACACAGAATTTGCCACAAGGGCCCACACAGAATTTGCCACAAGGGCCCACACAGAATTTGCCACAAGGGCCCACACAGAATTTGGCACTCAGGCCACCACACAGAATTTCCACTGAGATTTATTAATTATTTTTATGTTTTCAACTCCTAACATAAACCACACAGATAGCCCTATCACTTAGTAGCACAAAATGACTTGGTACCGGCTCAGATACTCGGCACGTCCGTCTCAGATCAGTAGTATGTAAAAACAGTCACTCAGATAACAGATCAACACACAGTAAGTACAACAGATCAAAACAGTTAACCATATGAGTCATGCACGTATCGTTATAACTGAATACACGGTGAGAATACTCACCTCGAGAAACGTAAGCTCCAACGGGTTCACGGGAATCAAAGATACAGCACACTATCTCCTAGACGGTCCTGCTTGCTAGCTTAAATTGATTCAGCCGCCTGCTTGCTAGCTTAAATTAATTGACGAGCCTAGTCGCTTGCTTGCTTCCTCACGTCACCCACCTGACTTGTTTTTCTGTAAAGTCCTTGCCAACCATAAAATGGATTAAGATGCCTCCACGTCAAAACAACCACCGTCTCTTCTCAACCTCACGTGGCCAGCACTCTCCTACCTCTAATTCACTCGATCTTGGCAATAATTGATCGGAACATGGCTGAACTCGGTACACACAAAAGATTATCCTCAGCTTGTTTCTCCTCAGCCACGAAAAGGACAAAATTTGCAGGTTGGGGGCTCACGGCTGCTTTTGGGTTGGGGAATTAGGAAATGATTAATTAGGTTTTTGGAAGCTTAAATATCTCTGGACTCCAGCTCTACAAAAATGTTTTGGGCCAAACACAATTAACACCAACCCGGTCCACCTTTCCTCTGAATTCGCAGCTCTTGGCCCCTCTAAACCTGCTCAGTTGAACCCGAAGTGACCCAAGACTCGGCCTTGGCTTCCGAGACACTCGCACGGCTCCAAAAACACAATAAATAGGCTCGGGGAAAACATAGACGCTACGCTTAAATTATTTAAAACACGAAATGTCGTGTAACTAAAAGGTTCAACGATTAATATTAATATTAATATTAATTATACATATAAATGCATATAATAAATACACAAATAAAATTAGAAAATGTAATTTAAATTAATATTTAATTCTCTGAAATTTCGGGGTGTTACAACTCAACTCCACTTAAAATAGACTTCGTCCCCGAAGTCATCGCTCGGAAGAAACTATTGGTATCGATCTCGCTAACGGCACACATATCCTCAAATGAGAAGGCACAAAAAGGGTTAAGAATTAAAAGAAACTCTTCAGGGATCTCGGTTTATCGAAAGAAAAAAAAAAGGATGTCGATAGCAAGTACAAACTAACCAAGATACTCTGTTGAAGGTGTCATCTTGCTCTCATAGCCGGACGCGGTTCCAGCACCCGGCGGTTAACGTTGCGTTGAATCTCCGATTTAACTCCTCTTGGAATTTGCTACGGATTTGTTGATGATGTTAGATGATCTCGGCGTGGAACTTGGTCATTCAATCCATACTCACTAACACACACGACTCTCTCATGGCGATAACAATAAGTTTTTTTTTTTTACGGGAAATTTCTTCTCGTACAATTCTATTAATTGGTAACTATACATTTTAGCAACATAAAAAAAAATCTCATTATTGACAATTCTCTATCAGAATGCCTCAGGAAGGTTCTCTACACTATGGGACATCGTTTTGCTAAAGCATAAGAAATGAATGTGTGGGTCGCCCCACTGCCAAATATCACAAAAGCAGGCACGTTGTTCACAAGGAATGCACCTATCACACAGATAATTCACACAGAATTCAAAATCACCCAGTAGTACTCATGTAATTCACCCAGGAATGCAGGATGATACACGAAGAATCATTAGCACACAATAAGCAACTCAAGTATTTACCCCGAAATATCACTCACGAATGTAGTTCAGAACTATACCCAGATTTGTAACTTAGAAGGTAGTAATATCTATCATCAACAGCGTTACCTACCACACATAAATCTCATGTATAATCATGTAAAGGCATAATCACACACATCCGATTCATCTCCCATGTACTCGTTGATATATATATATATATATATATATATATATATATATATATATATATATATATATATATATATATATATATATATATATATATATATATATATATATATATATATATATATATATATATATATATATATATATTAGGTCACCTCCGATTAATAACTCGGATATACGTACCAATAATTAGAACGAATTATTTCTATATAAAATATATCTCCCCAAATTACTCATTTGCATATACTCCAAATATACTCGATTAAAATTTTCATAATTCAACTTTTAACTTATCTCCATCTATACTAATAACTTATTTCAAGCCTCGCTTAATGACTTCCCACAAGTCAACTTATAACTTTTTATTTTTATTATTTGGACCACATATTTACTCATTAAACTCATACTACCCACTTTTTACTAAAAAAAAAATCAATTAAATTTTATACACTTATTTGACTGATTTCTTATTACTCGATTTACGAATTAATCCATTAGTTCTCATTTACAAAATACACAATTACCTTTTATTCCCAATTTAAAGATTTTCTCATTGTTCATTATTTTAATATTTTCTCGCCTTTTAGAAATTTCTCCTTAGTTCAATATAAACTTCAACTTATTTAATAATTGCTCATAATTAATTTTTTTATCATAAAATTTTATAACACTTCAAAATTTTAAAATTAAATAAATTAATAAATAAAATATTATTCGATAACTCCAAATAAAATATATTACTCACAAAATATAATTTTCTCATAAAAACTTTATAGCACCTCCAAATTTTAAATAGAACTTCCCGACAATTTAAAACTTTTCTCTTTCAACTTGTTTTATTGACCTGTTCATTTAACTCGATATATAAACTTCTTATAACTTAAGAATTTACTCAATAATCAATCTACATGAAATTTTCTCATTTGAGCTCGTTTTAATAATTCATTATCAACTCCAATTAACAACCTCATTTTAATTCATTTCCTCATATCCGACACATTATAAATTCTCATTACTTTATAATTTCTCATTATCTCATTAGCTATATAGTTATAATATTTGTAACATCTCATTTGCACATTTACACTCAACCCAATTAATCTCAGTTATCAATTTTATAAACTCTATAATTACCCCGTGAAATGACTTTAAATAATCTTAATTACTAAGTTCGATAATTACTCTTATAAACTCTCCGATCAATTATATTATCTAGATTTCACACTTTAACTTCTTTACCCAGAAAAATCTCTATGCATAAGCATCGTGGTCATAATATTTATAAATAGTAGTCAATGATAACTAATTCTTGGAAATTTTCCTTTTTACCCCTACTCAACTCCACTTGGAAAAAAAACTCGTCCTCGAGTTTGGAACTAGTATTGTCTACCAAAATAAATAAGCAAGTATGTAGTCACACAAACGATTAAGATACACATACTAATTTCACAATAACAAGCATTGGTCCATCGTTCCCTTCAAAATCTCCCCCTAGCCAACCAAAAGTCCGGTGTGTACGGTAATAGGGGCCCTCTATTACTTTCGACACCTACCTTTGTTTGGTCACAGGTCAATCCCAAAGTTCACAACTTCCCACACATAAGTTCACCAGCAAATCGCACTCAGAGAGAAAATATTAATAATAATAATAATAATATATTTTCCATATCTAAAAAAAAAATACAAATTCGCACTCAGTTGCATGTATTCAAAATCTTATAAACATTCTCAGAAATGCACTCAGCAAAAGGCACTCAGCAAAAGGCACTCAGCAAAAGGCACTCAGCAAAAGGCACTCAGTAAAAGGCACTCAGCCAAAATATTTTATTATGTTTTCAACAGTTAAACTCAGAACATAATATAGCTCATAAACTCTTTTAATTTATTTTAAATAGGTCACCACCGAATTAATGATGACAGTTCCCCTTAGTTCACTTTTAATAATTACCGTTTAAGATAAGCTTGAATAACTTATTTTTAATTCATCTCGGAAATTCTCGATGAGTTAATATAACAAACTTTTATAGTTTATTCAATATCTATGCGTTAATTTAATAATTCTTCATTGAACTCATTTATCACATAAAGAGAAATTGAAGGATTTTCATACTCAGCTTTTTAAATCACATACCTTAAAGGTTTTCTTATTTGATCTCAATTTAATAAATCTCAGTTTATTATTTCCTAGCATAATTTCTCCTCAATACTCGTGTTTCATATCTTTATAAAAGCATTTTCCTTTTTAATTGTTCCAAGATTTTATAACACCCAAAATTCTAAAAATTTCACAATTTCTAAATTTGGTGAATAACCGAAAAATTTTCACTAAATAAAATCTCAAATGATAATTTAACATTTAAAAAACATGTTTAATCCAACTGAAGTTTTAACACAACAACAAAAATATGTTCTCGGTATTTTCACTTTACTCTACTTGAATAAAAAAAATTCTTTAAATTAGTTGATAATATAAATATATTTTATTTACTCGTTTCAATAACTCTTTTTATTAAGTGCTTTCCCAAAACGTAAGATTTTAACGTTTTCTCAATGTGTCAAATTCATTACTCCTCTTTAATACTAATAACTTCCTCATTTATTCAAGCATATTTCTCATTTAAATAATTTATGGATTTTATATCCACAGTTTATATCCATTTATTACACTTTTGGTTAGTTGTCTCAGAATTTTATGAAATCTCACTTCAACTCTATAAGGTGTTTCTCTAAATTGAAAACTTTTATTACTTTCTCATTGGAATTTATAATTTCACATTTCTTCCTTATATGTTTTTGTATATATAAATATATAGGACTCCAATAAATAAAACCATAACTATTCTCAAATTAAGTTCTAAATAATACTCATAACTATAGCATCTTGTATTAGTATATTTATATACATATATGTTTATCCATACAATTCACAGGTAATTCTCTCAGGGAATAAGCTGAAAGTTTTCAGAATACGCCACTCGTCTATACTCAGAATATAGCAAAATCCCAAATAAATAATACTCTTAAACATTACCGGCAGTAGGAAAAACGAGGGTCGACGTGACATGCTGTACGTCTGATGTGAAAATTCTCTCAGAAACTGTTTTACTCATTTCTAAAAAAAAAAAAATTCAACTTGAGTTTGAATTCGCTCCTTGCGAATCCAAATCCCTCAAGTCAGTGCTCTGATACCAACTTGTAACACCCTAAAATTTACAAGATTTTTAAAATTTTTAAATACAAAATTATAATCAAAAAGGTCCCATAAATAATCCCAAAAATAATTGTTTAATATAAAATGTGTTAAATGCGGAAAAGTGTTAAATAACTTCAGAGTTTAAATTAATAAAAACGTTTCACATCAACACTTAGAAGTAGTACAGCAGTCAACCATCCACCTTCTCTTTTCCTTTGCTAGTACCTGAAAAATGGGAGGGAGTTTTTGGGTCAGCGGGGAAGCTGAGTGAATAAACTCAAAATGCAAACAACTACAACATACAATACATGAGGGCACACAGGTGAACTCCTAATCATTTACCACTAAGTTAATTTCTCAGTTTTTGTATCTTTTAAATTTATATAGCGCGCTTGTGTAACTCGAGTCGAGAGATCAACCTCGCCTCTCCTTACACTAAAATGCCACAAGGGCCCACACAGAATTTGCCACAAGGGCCCACACAGAATTTTCCACAAGGGCCCACACAGAATTTGCCACAAGGGCCCACACAGAATTTGCCACAAGGGCCCACACAGTATTTGGCACTCAGGCCACCACACAGAATTTCCACTGAGATTTATTAATTATTTTTATGTTTTCAACTCCTAACATAAACCACACAGATAGCCCTATCACTTAGTAGCACAAAATGACTTGGTACCGGCTCAGATACTCGGCACGTCCGTCTCAGATCAGTAGTATGTAAAAACAGTCACTCAGATAACAGATCAACACACAGTAAGTACAACTGATCAAAACAGTTAACCATATGACTCATGCACGTATCGTTATAACTGAATACACGGTGAGAATACTCACCTCGAGAAACGTAAGCTCCAACGGGTTCACGGGAATCAAAGATACAGCACGCTATCTCCTAGACGGTCCTGCTTGCTAGCTTAAATTGATTCAGCCGCCTGCTTGCTAGCTTAAATTAATTGACGAGCCTAGTTGCTTGCTTACTTCCTCACGTCACCCACCTGACTTGTTTTTCTGAAAAGTCCTTGCCAACCATAAAATGGATTAAGATGCCTCCACGTCAAAACAACCACCGTCTCTTCTCAACCTCACGTGGCCAGCACTCTCCTACCTCTAATTCACTCGATCTTGGCAATAATTGATCGGAACATGGCTGAACTCGGTACACACAAAAGATTATCCTCAGCTTGTTTCTCCTCAGCCACGAAAAGGACAAAATTTGCAAGTTGGGGGCTCACGGCTGCTTTGGGGTTAGGGAATTAGGAAATGATTAATTAGGTTTTTGGAAGCTTAAATATCTCTGGACTCCGGCTCTACAAAAACGTTTTGGGCCAAACACAATTAACACCAACCCGGTCCACCTTTCCTCTGAATTCGCAGCTCTTGGCCCCTCTAAACCTGCTCAGTTGAACCCGAAGTGACCCAAGACTCGGCCTTGGCTTCCGAGACACTCGCACGGCTCCAAAAACACAATAAATAGGCTCGGGGAAAACATAGACGCTACGCTTAAATTATTTTAAACACGAAATGTCGTGTAACTAAAAGGTTCAACGATTAATATTAATATTAATATTAATTATACATATAAATGCATATAATAAATACGCAAATAAAATTAGAAAATGTAATTTAAATTAATATTTAATTCTCTGAAATTTCGGGGTGTTACATCAGAGCAGGCTAAATTGATTCTTATTTAGTCGATCTTTTAACCCTGGCAGCCATTCCTTATACTTATCCTTCCAATTCTCAAAAATCCAAAATGTCTACAATCATTGCCCCAGTCATGTCTGGTAAGGGAGTTCCCATCTTTGATGGAAAAGATTTCCATCAATGGAAGCTTAAGGCTCAGTGGTATCTTGAATCAATTCATCATGAGATGCTTACTGTGCTAAATGATGGTCCTATCATCCCATAAACTGTGGAACGCTGCTACTGATGATGCTCCTGAGAGCACAAGAACAGTTCCTAAACTGAAACACACCTGGACTGATACTGACCGTCAGTTATTCAGTCTAGACTCAAGAGCTAAGGGAGTGATTGGTAATGTTGTTCGCAAAGAAATACTGAATGCAATTATGAAATTGCCAACAGCAAAGGCTATGTGGGATAGTCTATCAATCACTTATGAAGGCACACCCAAGGTGAAGTTGCAGAGAAAAAGCAATATGAGAAGAAAGTATGAAAACTTTTTCTCTACCCCAAATGAAGACATCACTACTCTCTACAACAGGTTTAATACTGTTGTCCATGATTTAATCAGTGTAGGCATTGTAAAGGAAGAAGGAGAACTTGTCCAAAAGTTCTTGGATAGTCTCCCTCAACAGTTCCTTGATATGTCAAATTCTGTCAATGCTGCCAACAACACTGAGTCATACACTCTTCAAACCTTGTATGGATTAATGTTAAATCATGAGGAGAATAATGCTGCAAGACTGATCAACTGGAAGAAAACTGACAAATCTTCCACTGGTATGGCCCTAGTTGTGCAACAGGCATATATTGTTATTGAGCCTGAAGAACCAGAAGTTGATCTTGCTGATGCTGAGGCAGAAGAGCTTGAAACACAAATGGCTCTTATGTCCATGAAGCTGGATCAGTTGAAAAAGAAGAGGCTTGGTGTTAGCTCTTCCAATACTGATCCAAGATCAGGTCTTTGCTATAGGTGTGGAAAGCCTGGGCATATTGCTGCTAATTGTCATACCAAGTCAACTGAAACTGATCAGAATGACAAGATTGCATACCGAGCTAAACGGTATAGAGATAAGTATGTCAAGCTGAAGAACTGGAGCAAGGGGAAGAATGCGGCATGGAATGGTGCACCTCATCAAGCACTTTACTCAGAGGCTTGGATGGATGAGGAAATAAGTGATGATGAGGAAGAGATTGAGAACAAAGCCTTTATGGCTTTTACTGAAGAAGATTTGAAGAGCTCCTTTAATAGAGATATCAAAGAAGCTGAGATAATGAGTGTTCATACTGATTGGGATTCCACTCAGTTGTACAAGGTGAGTTCCTTTCAAACTTATTCTGAAAATGAAAAAGAAAATATTTTTGAGTATATGATTGTTGATCTTAAAACTTTAGTACAGAGAGAAAAGGCATTAAAATTAACAATTCATGAACTTGAAAGGGTAAATAATGAACATTTAGATAAATTAGCAAAATTTAAAGATTTAGAATTAGATTTTTTAAACTTACAAGACATTAACCAAAGATTAGCTGATAAAGCTCATTTACACAAACTGGAAAAAGAAAAATTTGAAAATCAGTGTAAATCTTGGGGAAATGCATCTATTAAACTAAATAAATGTCTAAATCAACAATTTCCAGAAAATGTAAGGGTTGCACTTGGTGTTGATCCTCAAATAAAAAATAGAAATAATTTTGCTGATTTATTTGAAGAATTTTCGGATATGAACCCTATTCAGTTTGTAAAAGCAAAAACTTTTTGTGAGATAGGATGTCAAACTGAATCAGATGATGAGGATAAAATCACTTTTGAAAAACAAATTGGTCCTTCTATCTGTTCTAAGTGCTATACTGAACTACAAGAGCTCAGTATTGAATTTCCTGAAAAAGAAATTTCTGATACTAATCTCGAAATAGTACAGTATGACACTTCTGCTGTTCCTCTATTTGAATTATTATTTAACACAACTACGTTTGAGTGTTAGGTCACAACAACCCTGGTTAACTTGATAATTGTTAGATTTATAATTTACTTAAGACAATTAAGGTGATAAACACAGTAATTTAGTCAAACGTATATTATTCCACTAAGTGTGGCTTGTAGCGGAAATACAAGACCACTTGAACAATTACAAAGATAGATATATGAAATGTGTAAATTGATACGTACTCCTTTGCAAGATGATCTCTATTTATAATGCTATAGAGATCTTACATTATGGGCAAAGGAGTAACCGAAGGACTAAGTAAATGTAATGACTAAGATCAAGGGATTTGATCTTAGTCAGTTACTATACTGACCGTGACTCAGTCCTTCTACTCGGTATTGGTTTTCCAATAGTGAGTGCTGATACTGAGTGGCCAGTATTGGCCAAACTCAGTATCACTCACTAACTTAGCTATTTTAATCTACATTTAATCTAAGCTATTCTATATTGTTTTGTTATCTTAAGATTCACAAAGAGGTAAGGCTTTTTGCCTTAACAATCTCCCCCTATCTAATGATAACAAAACAATTATACAGAGATATAAAACAAAATAAACTGCAGGCTGCTAAGTCTTCTTCTTTATTCTTTCTTGATTGATTCAAACTCATAGAAGACTTCTTTCTTTACATGGATGAACTCTTCTCTTTTCTTCAGTTCATCTTGCCTGTTGTTTAGCACAGCAACAATCTTCTTTCTGAACCAAGCATCTTCTTTCTTGGTTATCATCCATTTCAAGCCCACCAAATGGCTGATAGCAGCTGTTTGCAGTTCTGCTTCAGTGATGAAGCACTCCCTGTCCTCTGAGTCAGTGTACATATATCCAGATGTTGGATATATGGTACTCTTCTGATCCTGAAATATAAGGTTAGAAGGGACAGTGTACTTAGGGAACATTCTGAAGGTATTCAGGCACTCAGGTTTGTTGTTTTTGACAGCCTCAGTCATAACACTGAGTGCCCTATAATCTGTTGCATATAAAATGCCTTGTTCATAACAAACTGCAGCTACAGCCCATACTTCATCCATCATCACTTGAGCTTCAGAAGATCTGGATTTCAGTTCCTTAATCAGTCTAGCAATTTTAATCAAGTCTTGTACACCCATATTCTGGATATCATGAAGAAAGAACTTCAATGGAGGACTGACTGGCCCAGTGCATGTTGCAGTAATGCATCTGTCAACAATTTTGACTTTGATTTTGTTGACAAATTCATTTAGCCAGTGTATGTTCTTCACATCCAGAAAGATTCTGTTCCTCAGCATGTTCATCCTGGTTTCTCTATATCTGAATCTTTGGGCAATGATGTTCCAGTATTGTTGAAGAACATCATCACCTTTTCTTCTGACAACATGAGGCTTCCAAGAATCATCTGCCTCAGTATCAGTTTCAGGATCTTCTTCTTTGACAGGAAAGAATCTTTGGGCTTCAATCTCATCCTCAGTGTATTGAACAGATCTTCTAGGTCTAGAGATCAGTGGAGCTGGATCTGTTTCTTCACTAGAATCTGAAGACATAACCACATTTGTCATTCGTCTGGTTATTTGTCTTTTAGGAATTCTAGAAGGCCCTTCAGCTTGAGGAGAGATAGGTTTTTCTGCATGCTCTTCATCATCAGAGAATGATGATGAAGAGGATTCTTTATTTGCTTCATTTAGTGCAAAGTTTAAAAAATCTTCTGATGCCACTGGATGTTCTTCATCTTCATCATCAGCAATAGGCCACCCAAACGGCCTATACACAATTATCTGCAAGTTGTTTTGCTCAGTCACAACTTGCTGATGTTGATCAGTATCAGTCTCCCCCTGAGCAGATGGCTCAGATGGTTCTTCTTCAAGTTGTTCCAAGACTGATCTTCCTCTCTGTCTGCTCCTCTCATATCTAAACCGAAGAGGTTCAGTATGAGGTGTTTGCTGATGTTGTTGTTGTTGTTGTTGTTGTTGTTGCTGTGGAGGTTGATCTTCATTCAGCTTTCTCCTTTTCTCCCCCTGAGCAGATGGCTCAGGTTGATCAACCTCTTGATCTCTCTGTCTTTTCTCCCCCTTTTTGTTTTCATTGGATGGGGAGGGAATGGGTTCAGTATCACCACCCATGTCTCCTTGTTGATGTTCAGGACTGGGGGAGAGCATGGGTTCAGTGTCAGCCTGCCCTGCACTATGAGTGTGTGCAGGATATGGTGATCTGCGAGGCTCAGTGGCAGGACTATTTTCATCATTATTGCCTCCAGTAGATGGAGGGGGTGGAGGCTGTTGTCGTTGTTGTTGTAATTGTGCCACTGATTGCTTCAAGGAATCAATCTCAGTGCTCATTTCATCCATCCTGGCCAGAATGTTATTCTGAGTAGTCTGCATAGCCAGGATTTGGTTGAGAATAGTTTGTAAAGCTCCTTGTACTTCCTGAGACTGAGTAGCTTGAGCTCGGTGACCCTGCACAGATGGTGCTAAAGAAACCAAAAAAAAAGTATAAAACTGGTTAGTAAGAAAGGTTTATCAAATAGAATTGTGGTATTGATTAACTCTATAATCATATAAACAGAATTTGAAGTCTGTATTTCATCTGGTTCATGATGAAATATTGTGGACTAGTGCAAAGAATGTGTAAGAAGCGTTTTAGTAAAGGTGAGTGTGATATTTAAAGTGGCTCAGTGTAGGATAGGTCACATTTACTAAAAGGTTTAGGTTGGGAATTCGAAGTCTGGGATATACTTCTTTTTATTTTCAATGTTCATCACTCGGTATCAGAGTGATAACAGAAATGTGGCTTTGACCCATGGAAGTTTTTGGCAAGTGTGGCTTAAGGGGTTTTGGATCATTTCTTGAACAATGGTATCCAACTCAAAATAAGTTGGACATCATTCAAGCAGCACTAGTGGGTGTCAGTGTGACATCAACCACTATTGTTTCTTTAAATGGTGAAACAACTGTAGACTGACAATAATCATTTGAAAAACTCGGTATATGAATTTTGCATAGCAGCAGTGGGCATACTATGTTGGCCATAAGAGTATATATTTGAGAGTTCGATTGAGACTGTGGTCAGTATTGAGTTGGTACTGGCCAATACATAGTCTCTATGGGGGAAAATGTATATATATATATATATATATATATATATATATATATATATATATATATATATATATATATATATATATAAGTTTAAGGATGTTAGAAATTCATACCTGAGACTTTATCGGATTCTCTTCTAGCATCATGAGAGGTCGGTGCTGGATCATTTGGATTTGGATTTGAGGCACCAGCACCTTCAAGAGCTTCTTCTCTTCTGCTTGCTGGACCTTCCAGTGTATTTTGAGCAAACTGAAGTTCGACATCAAGAGGATCATGAGGAGCCTCAAGATGATGAGCAATGTGTGCTGGTTCTGGACCTGGAAGGTCAGCATTGGCGGCAACCGCACTTTGGACTTGAAGAGATGCAGTTAAAGATGGAATGTGTTCAGTTTGCATCTCTTCTGATGACATATTTCCCATAGGAACAGGGGAAAGATTTCTTCTTCTTCTTCGAAGAACTAGTGGTGTGTCTTCTGAGAGCTCAGTATCAGAAGCTTCTTCAGTAATAGGAGCATCCGGATCCTGTGCTGGTGAAGAAGAAACTAGTGCTTGTTGAGCTTCCACCATCTCAGTATCTGGATCATCATTTCCACCATCACCACTGTCATCATCAGTATCATTATTTTCTGATGCAGTATCAGAAGATTCTGCATCATTGATGTGTGCCTGGACTATAGCCCACATTGAGTGACTCATTACAGGCTCTCCTTCTCTTGGCCTGTAGAAGAAAATTTTCTCATGAAGAGGAGGTAGATCCACTCTTGGGCTGTTGAATTCATCATATATATGGGGTTAAAACTCAGTTGTATTACTCCAGGCTCTCCTTCTCTTGGCCTGTGTTAACGGTAACTTTCCTATTAAGAAAGGTTACCGTTGGGGAGTATAGGGGTTAAAACTCAGTTGTATTACTCCAGGATTCCAATACCGAGAAAAAAAAAATTAAATTAAAAAAAATTAAAAATTAGAAAAACATTTAATTTAATCTATAAATTAATAAAAAACAAAAATTTACAAAATGTGATAAATCAGACGAGTGATACTGACTTGGTCGGTATTGAAAGCAATACCGAGCAGTCGGTATTAGAAAATTTAAGTAAATTTAGGGATTCAGCATACCCAATTGTCCTAGTAAGTACATAAACCTTTCCTCAGAGAGAGGTTTAGTAAAGACATCGGCCAATTGGTCATCTGTATGAACGAAATCTACCTCAACCTTACCCTTTTCCACATTATCTCGAATAAAGTGGTGTCTGATATCAATGTGCTTGGTTCTGGAGTGATGGACTGGGTTTTCAGTGATAGCAATAGCACTCTTGTTATCACAATGTATAGGTGTCTTCTGGAAGTTAAACCCATAGTCCATGAGTTGATACTGCATCCACAATAGTTGAGCACAGCAACTTCCTGCAGCAACATATTCTGCTTCTGCAGTAGAAGTTGCAACTGAATTTTGCTTCTTGGATGACCAGCCAACTAATCTGCCACCGAGGAACTGACATCCTCCACTTGTACTCTTCCTGTCTAATCGACAACCTGCAAAATCTGCATCTGTATACCCTTCAAGATCAAAGTTTGAGTCTTTGGGATACCAAAGACCCATGTTAGGAGTACCTGAAAGATATCTAAAGATTCGCTTAACAGCTTTCATATGTGATTCTTTAGGATCAGCCTGATACCGAGCACACAAACAGGTTGCAAACATGATATCAGGCCTGCTAGCTGTTAAGTAAAGTAAAGAACCAATCATACCTCGGTATATGGATTGACATAGTGGTTTACCAGTTTCATCTTTACTTATTTTATCCTGAGTACCCATAGGAGTATGCATGGATGATAGATTTTCAAATTTATATTTCTTAAGCATGTCATGCACATACTTACTTTGATTTATGAAAGTGCCATCAGGCTTTTGTTCAACTTGTAAACCAAGAAAGTAAGTAAATTCTCCCATCATACTCATCTGATACTGAGATGACATTATCTTAGCAAACCAGTCACACATTGACTTGTCAGTGGAACCAAAGATAATATCATCCACATATATTTGAATGAGTAAAATGTCAGAACCATTTCTCTTTGAAAATAATGTTTTATCAATTTTACCTCTTATAACTTATTTTCAATTAAGTACTCAGACAGGGTATCATACCAGGCTCTGGGAGCTTGTTTGAGCCCATATAAAGCTTTATCAAGCTTGAAAACGTAATTAGGAAATTTAGGGTCAATAAAACCTGGTGGTTGTTTGACATAGACTTCCTCCTGTAGTTTTCCATTAAGAAAGGCACTTTTGACATCCATCTGATAAATTTTGAAATTCTTGAAAGCTGCATATGCAAGATACAGCCTAATAGCTTCAATTCTTGCAACTGGTGCAAAAGTTTCATCATAGTCAATACCTTCTTCTTGCCTGGAACCCTGAGCAACCAGTCTTGCTTTGTTTCTGGTGACAACACCATCTTTGTCCATTTTGTTTCTGAACACCCACTTAGTACCAATAATAGTTTTACCAGCAGGAGGTGGTACTAAGTTCCAAACTTTATTTCTTTCAAACTCTGTCAATTCTTCTTGCATAGCTTCTACCCAGTCTTCATCTAATAAAGCTTCATCAGCTTTCTTGGGTTCCATGGTAGATAAAAAACTTGAGAAGAAACAGAAGTTTGCAGTTGCTTGTGGTTCAAACTCTAACCTTCTTCTTGTTTGAACACCTTGTTCAATGGGACCAATAATGTTGGCATGAGGATGGTCTCTGTGTTCCCTTAGATTATTTCTTAAGGAAACATTTGAAGCAAGATCAACAATATCTTGTAGTGGTGATGGGTTGTCTGCCTGATACTGTGATGAATCCTGATCAGTATCAGACAATACTGGTTGCTGTTCTTCTGAATTTTGCAGATTTGGTGTGGATTCTTGAGCAGTATTGGAGGATTCTCCTTCCTCATATGTGGAGTTGTTCAAATCAAGAATTGGGACCTCAGTAATGGGGTTCTCAGTAATGGGAACCTCAGAATTTGTTATATTGACGTTAGACTGAGATGTCTCTTGATCAGTATCACTCATACTGTGATCAACATAGTATGGGTGAGACTTGGGCTGTTCAGCAATGGAGTTTTCTGGATTGCATAGAATTTCTATGCCACTGATGTCTTCACTTGCTGAGGTAGAATGCTCATTCTGATTTTCATCAAATGTAACATGAATAGATTCTACAATCATCTTAGTGGAGATGATATACACTCTGAAGGCTTTAGAGTGTGGAGAATAGCCCATGAACACGCCTTCATTTGCTTTGGGAGCAAATTTGTTGAGATTTTGCTTAGTACTGAGTACAAAGCATTTACTCCCAAAGATGTGAAAATATTCCACGTTAGGAATCTTGCCATTATATAACTCATATGGAGTCTTTTGATGACGCTGGACTATAGTAGCTCTGTTTTGAGTAAAATTTGCACAATTAACAGCTTCAGCCCAGAAGCTCAGTGCCAGTCCAGCATGGCATAACAAAGTTCTCGCAGCTTCAATAAGAGTTCTATTTTTCCGTTCTACAACACCATTTTGTTGTGGTGTGTAGGCTGCAGAGAAGTTTTGTATAATTCCTTTTTCTTCACAGAAATCAGCCAATACCGAGTTCTTGAACTCAGTACCATGGTCACTTCTAAGTTGTTTGACCTTGTTGCCTTTTTGAAGTTCTTCTCTCTTAATGAAGGCAATGATTTCTGTTGTTGCATCAGCTTTAGTCTTGAGAAAAATAACCCAAGTGTATCTTGAGAATTCATCAACTAAGACTAATGTATAGATCTTTTTGGCCAAAGATGGTGTGCTGATGGGACCAAAAAGATCCATATGAATCATTGTAAGAGGTTCATTTATGGAGTGATTAACTTTTGACTTGAATGAACTCTTCTTCTGCTTGCCCATTTCACATGCTGAGCATAACTTATCTTTTGAATAAGTAATAGTGGGCAACCCTCTCACCAATTTCTTGATACTAAGCTCATTAATATTACGGAAATTTATGTGAGAGAGCTTCTTGTGCCATAACCAATGTAATTCTGGTTTGACTTTAGACAGCAGGCAAACTCGAATGGTGGGGTCTATTTCAGACAGATTGACCACATAAACATCTTTTTCTCTTCTAGCAACAAGTACAGGTTGCCCTTTATCATTGTAGATGATTCCTGCAATCTTTCTGAACCGAGCTACATTATCATCATCACACATCTGGCTGATACTGAACAGATTGTGTTTAAGACCCTCCACATAGGCAACTCTTTTAAAAGTTATGTTGCCTGCTTTTATAACTCCATACCCTCTTGTTTTCCCTATTGAATCATCTCCAAACTTGACAGAAGGACCCTTCTCTGGAGTATAATTTAGAAGGTACTCCATACTGCCAGTCATGTGTCTTGAGCAGCCACTGTCTAGATACCATTTTCTGTCACCCTGCACAAGACACAAATAATCAGTTAGTTCTTTTTAGGAACCCATTTTTGAATGGGACCTTTGATAGGAGAAACGGGGTTTGACTTGATCTCTTTTGTGAGAGAGATCGGTATCACTTCAGGAGAAACCTTTGAGGTTTTCTTTGGTGATACCGACTTAGTTTCTCTCATTTTCTTTGGTACTGAGTACCTAGGGCTTGAGAGATCAGTCCAGCATTCATCTCCATTGTGTCCAGAATGATGACATCTATAACATTTTCTAGGTCTGTTTCGAAACATATTTTCATAGGGGATTTTTGAAAATTGTTTAATTTTTGGTTGATCAGTATTAGTAAATTTTGCAAACTTTTGACTCGGAATTTTGATCTGATCACCAATGGATTTTAAAATGTTATTTTTGTCATTTTTTAATGGAGTTTTAATTTTATTTTTGACTGTTTTTGAAGGAGATGATTCTGGTATTTTAATTTTATTTTGCATAGAAGTCTTTTTATCAGTTGACTTCTTGTTTTTGACACTTGAAGATCTTGTTGAAGTTGTTTTCTTTTTATCATGTTTTAGAATGACAACTTGAACAGGTTCTTTAGATTTTTGAGTAGTTGACTTTGCTGTTCCCGTGGATTCAGTATTAGTTAAAACAGTTTGAGTAGCAGTAATGTTCTTTTCTGTATTATCAGGTTCTTTATATATCTCAAATGTAGTTGTGTTAAATAATAATTCAAATGGAGGAACAGCAGAAGTGTCATACTGTACTATTTCGAGATCAGTATCAAAAATTTCTTTTTCAGGAAATTCAATACTGAGCTCTTGTAGTTCAGTATAGCACTTAGAACAGATGGAAGGACCAATTGGGTTTTCAAAAATGATTTTATCCTCATCATCTGATTCAGTTTGACATCCTTCAAAAATGATTTTATCCTTATCATCTGATTCAGTTTGACATCCTACTTCACAAAATGTTTTTGCTTTTACAAACTGAATAGGGTTCATATCCGAAAACTCTTCAAATAAATCAGCAAAATTGTTACTATTTTTTAATTGAGGATCAACACCAAGTGCAGCCCTTACATTTTCTGGAAATTGTTGATTTAGACATCTATTTAGTTTAATGGATGCATTTCCCCAAGATTTACACTGATTTTCAAATTTTTCTTTTTCAAGTTTGTGTGAATGAGCTTTATCAGCTAATCTTTGGTTAATGTCTTGTAAGTTTAAAAAATCTAGTTCTAAATCTTTAAATTTTGCTAATTTATCTAAATGTTCGTTATTTACCCTTTCTTGTTCATGAATTGTTAATTTTAATGCCTTTTCTCTCTGTACCAAAGTTTTAAGATCAACAATCATATACTCAAAAATCTTTTCTTTTTCATTATCTGAATAAGTTTGAAAGGAACTCACCTTGTACAATTGAGTGGAATCCCAATCAGTATGAACACTCATTCTCTCAGCTTCTTTGATATCTCTCTCAAAGGAGCTCTTCAAATCTTCTTGAGTAAAAGCCATAAAGGCTTTGTTCTCAACCTCTTCCTCATCATCACTTATTTCCTCATCCATCCAAGCCTCTGAGTAAAGTGCTTGATGAGGTGCACCATTCCCTGCTATATTCTTCCTCTTGCTCCAGTTCTTTAGCTTAACATACTTGTCATGATACCTTTTAGCTCGGTATGCAATCTTGTCGTTCTGATCAGTTTCAGTTGACTTGGTATGACAATTTGCTGCAATATGTCCAGGCTTTCCACACCTATAGCACAGACCTGATCTTGGGTCAGTATTGGAAGAGCTAACACCCAGCCTCTTCTTTTTCAACTGATCCAGCTTCATGGACATAAGAGCCATTTGTGTTTCAAGCTCTTCTGTCTCAGCATCAGCAAGATCAACTTCTGGTTCTTCAGGCTCAGTAACAGTATATGCCTGTTGCACAACTAGGGCCATACCAGTGGAAGATTTGTCAGTTTTCTTCCAGTTGATCAGTCTTGCAGCATTATTCTCCTCATGATTTAACATTAATCCATACAAGGTTTGAAGAGTGTATGACTCAGTGTTGTTGGCAGCATTGACAGAATTTGTCATATCAAGGAACTGTTGAGGGAGACTATCCAAGAACTTTTGGACAAGTTCTCCTTCTTCCTTTACAATGCCTACACTGATTAAATCATGGACAACAGTATTAAACCTGTTTTAGAGAGTAGTGATGTCTTCATTTGGGGTAGAGAAAAAGTTTTCATACTTTCTTCTCATATTGCTTTTTCTCTGCAACTTCACCTTGGGTGTGCCTTCATAAGTGATTGATAGACTATCCCACATAGCCTTTGCTGTTGGCAATTTCATAATTGCATAGAGTATTTCTTTGGTAACAGCATTACCAATCACTCCCTTAGCCCTTGAGTCTAGACTGAATAACTGACGGTCAGTATCAGCCCAGGTGTGTTTCAGTTTAGGAACTGTTCTTGTGCTCTCAGGAGCATCATCAGTAGCAGCAACGGGTTCCACAGTTTGTGGGATGATAGGACCATCATTCAGCACAGTGAGAATCTCATGATGAATTGATTCAAGATACCACTGGGCCTTAAGCTTCCATTGGTGGAAATCTTTTCCATCAAAGATGGGCACTCCCTTACCAGACATGACTGGGGCAACAATTGTAGACATTTTGGTTTTTTGAGAATTTGAGGGATAAGTATAAGGAATGGCTGCCAGGGTTAAAAGATCGAGTAAATAAGAATTAATTTAGCCTGCTCTGATACCAGTTGTTAGGTCACAACAACCCTGGTTAACTTGATAATTGTTAGATTTATAATTTACTTAAGACAATTAAGGTGATAAACACAGTAATTTAGCCAAACGTATATTATTCCACTAAGTGTGGCTTGTAGCGGAAATACAAGACCACTTGAACAATTACAAAGATAGATATATGAAATGTGTAAATTGATACGTACTCCTTTGCAAGATGATCTCTATTTATAATGCTATAGAGATCTTACATTATGGGCAAAGGAGTAACCGAAGGACTAAGTAAATGTAATGACTAAGATCAAGGGATTTGATCTTAGTCAGTTACTATACTGACCGTGACTCAGTCCTTCTACTCGGTATTGGTTTTCCAATACTGAGTGCTGATACTGAGTGGCCAGTATTGGCCAAACTCAGTATCACTACTAACTTAGCTATTTTAATCTACATTTAATCTAAGCTATTCTATATTGTTTTGTTATCCTAAGATTCACAAAGAGGTAAGGCTTTTTGCCTTAACATTGAGATATATAAAGAACCTGAGAATACAGAAAATAAACTTACTGCTACTCAAACTGTGTTAACTAATACTGAATCCACTGGAACAGCAAAGTCAACTACTCAAAAATCTAAAGAATCTAAAGAACCTGTTCAAGTTGTCATTCTAAAACATGATAAAAAGAAAACAACTTCAACAGGATCTCCAAGTGTCACAAACAAGAAGTCAACTGATAAAAAGACTTCTATGCAAAATAGAATTAAGTCACCAGAATCATCTCCTTCTAAATTTGTCAAAAATAAAATTAAAACTCCATTAAAAAATGACAAAAATAACATTTTAAAATCAATTGGTGATCAGATTAAAATTCTAAGTCAAAAGTTTGCAAAATTAACTAATACTGATCAACCAACAGTTAAACAATTTTCAAAAGTTCCTTATGAAAAATGTTTCGAAACATACCTAGAAAGTGTTATAGATGTCATCATACTGGACACAAAGGAGATGAATGCTGAACTGATCTCTCAAGTCCTAGGTACTCAGTACCAAAGAAAAGGAGAGGAACTAAGTCGGTATCACCAAAGAAAACCTCAAAGGTTATTCCTGAAATGATACTGACCTCTCCCACAAAAGAGATCAAGTCAAACCCGTTTCTCCTAACAAAGGTCCCATTCAAAAATGGGTTCCTAAAAAGAACTAACTTATTATTTGTGTCTTGTGCAGGGTGACAGAAAATGGTATCTAGATAGTGGCTGCTCAAGACACATGACTGGCAGTATGGAGTACCTTCTAAACTATACTCCAGAGAAGGGTCCTTCTGTCAAGTTTGGAGATGATTCTATAGGGAAAACAAGAGGGTATGGAGTCACAAAAGCAGGCAATATAACTTTTAAAAGAGTTGCCTATGTGGAGGGTCTTAAACATAATCTGCCTAGTATCAGCCAAATGTGTGATGATGATAATGAAACTCGGTTCAGAAAGATTGCAGGAATCATCTACAATGATAAAGGGCAACCTGTACTCGTTGCTAGAAGAGAAAAAGATGTTTATGTGGTCAATCTGTCTGAAATAGACACCACCATTCGAGTTTGCCTGCTGTCTAAAGTCAAACCAGAATTACATTGGTTATGGCACAAGAAGCTCTCTCACATAAATTTCCGAAATATTAATGAGCTCAGTATCAAGAAATTGGTGAGAGGGTTGCCCACTATTACTTATTCAAAAGATAAGTTATGCTCAGCATGTGAAATGGGCAAGCAGAAGAAGAGTTCATTTAAGTCAAAGGTTAATCACTCCATAAATGAACCTCTTACAATGATTCATATGGATCTTTTTGGTCCCATCAGCACACCATCATTGGCCAAAAAGATCTATACATTAGTCTTAGTTGATGAATTCTCAAGATACACTTGGGTTATTTTTCTCAAGACTAAAGCTGATGCAACAAAAGAAATCATTGCCTTCATTAAAAGAGAAGAACTTCAAAAAGGCAATAAGGTCAAACAACTTAGAAGTGACCATGGTACTGAGTTCAAGAACTCGGTATAGGCTGATTTCTGTGAAGAAAAAGAAATTATACAAAACTTCTCTGCAGCCTACACACCACAACAAAATGGTGTTGTAGAACGAAAGAATAGAACTTTGATTGAAGCTACAAGAACTTTGTTGTGCCATGCTGGACTGGCACTGAGCTTCTGGGCTGAAGCTGTTAATTGTGCCAACTTTACTCAAAACAGAGCTACTATAGTCCAGCGTCATCAAAAGACTCCTTATGAGTTATATAATGGCAAGATTCCTAATGTGGAATACTTCCACATCTTTGGGAGTAAATGCTTTGTACTTAGTACTAAGCAAAATCTCAACAAATTTGCTCCCAAAGCAAATGAAGGCGTGTTCATGGGCTATTCTCCACACTCTAAAGCCTTCAGAGTGTATGTCATCTCTACTAAGATGATTGTAGAATCTATTCATGTTACATTTGATGAAAATCAGAATGAGCATTCTACCTCAGCAACTGAAGACATCAGTGGCATAGAAATTCTATGCAATCCAGAAAACTCCACTGCTGAACAGCCCAAGTCTCACCCATACTATGTTGATCACAGTATGAGTGATACTGATCAAGAAGCATCTCAGTCTAACTTCAATATAACAAATTCTGAGGTTCCCATTACTGAGAACCCCAATACTGAGGTCCCAATTCTTGATTTGAACAACTCCACATATGAGGAAGGAGAATCCTCCAATACTGCTCAAGAATCCACACCAAATCTGCAAAATTCAGAAGAACAACAACCAGTATTGTCTGATACTGATCAGGATTCATCACAGCATCAGGCAGACAATCCATCACCACTACAAGATATTGTTGATCTTGCTTCAAATGTTTCCTTAGGAAATAATCTAAGGGAACACAGAGACCATCCTCATGCAAACATTATTGGTCCCATTGAACAAGGTGTTCAAACAAGAAGAAGGTTAGAGTTTGAACCCCAAGCAACTGCAAACTTATGTTTCTTCTCAAGTTTCTTATCTACCATGGAACCCAAGAAAGCTGATGAAGCTTTATTAGATGAAGACTGGGTAGAAGCTATGCAAGAAGAATTGACAGAGTTTGAAAGAAATAAAGTTTAGAACTTAGTAACACCTCCTGCTGGTAAAACTATAATTGGTACTAAGTGGGTGTTCAGAAACAAAATGGACAAAGATGGTGTTGTCATCAGAAACAAAGCAAGACTGGTTGCTCAGGGTTACAGGCAAGAAGAAGGCATTGACTATGATGAAACTTTTGCACCAGTTGCAAGAATTGAAGCAATTAGGTTGTATCTTGCATATGCAGCTTTCAAGAATTTCAAAGTTTATCAGATGGATGTCAAAAGTGCCTTCCTTAATGGAAAAATACAGGAGGAAGTTTATGTCAAACAACCACCAGGTTTTGTTGACCCTAAATTTCCTAATTACGTTTTCAAGCTTGATAAAGCTTTATATGGGCTCAAACAAGCTCCCAGAGCCTGGTATGATACCCTGTCTGAGTACTTAATTGAAAATAAGTTTATAAGAGGTAAAATTGACAAAACATTATTTTCAAAAAGAAATGGCTCTGACATTTTACTCATTCAAATATATGTGGATGATATTATCTTTGGCTCCACTGACAAGTCAATGTGTGACTGGTTTGTTAAGATAATGTCATCTCAGTATCAGATGAGTATGATGGGAGAACTTACTTACTTTCTTGGTTTACAAGTTGAACAAAAGCCTGATGGCACTTTCATAAATCAAAGTAAGTATGTGCATGACATGCTCAAGAAATATAAATTTGAAAATTTATCATCCATGCATACTCCTATGGGTACTCAGGATAAAATAAGTAAAGATGAAACTGGTAAACCAGTATGTCAATCCACATACCGAGGTATGATTGGTTCTTTACTTTACTTAACAGCTAGCAGGCCTGATATCATGTTTGCAACTTGTTTGTGTGCTCGGTATCAGGCTGATCCGAAAGAATCACATATGAAAGCTGTTAAGCGAATCTTTAGATATCTTTCAGGTACTCCTAACATGGGTCTTTGGTATCCCAAAGACTCAAACTTTGACCTTGAAGGGTATACAGATGCAGATTTTGCAGGTTGTCGGTTGGACAGGAAGAGTACAAGTGGAGGATGTCAGTTCCTCGGTGGCAGACTAGTTGGCTGGTCATCCAAGAAACTAAATTCAGTTGCAACTTCTACTGCAGAAGCAGAATATGTTGTTGCAGGAAGTTGCTGTGCTCAACTATTGTGGATGCAGTATCAACTAATGGACTATGGGTTTAACTTCCAGAAGACACCTATACATTGTGATAACAAGAGTGCTATTGCTATCACTGAAAACCCAGTCCATCACTCCAGAACTAAGCACATTGATATCAGACACCACTTTATTCGAGATAATGTGGAAAAGGGTAAGGTTGAGGTAGATTTCGTTCCTACAGATGACCAATTGGCCGATGTCTTTACTAAACCTCTCTCTGAGGAAAGGTTTATGTACTTACTAGGACAATTGGGTATGCTGAATCCCTAAATTTACTAAAATTTTCTGATACCGACTGATCAGTATTGCTTTCAATACTGATCAAGTCAGTATCACTCGTCTGATTTATCAAATTTTGTAAATTTTAATTTTTTATTAATTTATAGATTAAATTAAATGTTTTTCTAATTTTTAATATTTTTTTTAAATTTAATTTTTTTTTACTCGGTATAGGAATCTTGGAGTGATACAACTGACCTTTCTTAATAGGAAAGTTACCGTTAATACAGGATAAGGCTGTCAAATCAGCCGGTTTAACTTCCCAATACCGTAAATATCTTTAGATTATGTATAAATAACTGTTTTCTTCTTCATTACCATTTTCTTACAACAGTTATTTCTTACATTCACTTTCGATTCTCTCTGCGATTAACGATTTCAATTTCTCTTTGCAAGCAAATTTTTTAAATCAAAATCACATATGGCAAACTACCGCTTCTTCGCACCGGAGGCTGCACCGGCAACACAATTTAGAAACGATGAACTACCCAAATTTGCGAGGAACAACATCACGGCGAATTTCAATATTCCTCAAGCTTGGGCGTGCCCCGAATTCACACAAATGATTACTTTTCTGAAGAACTGCCCAATCACTCAAGCATTAATTAGATCTCCTAGAGCCATTTACCCAGAAATGCTCTGTGAGTTCTGGTATTCTGCTAAAATTGACTCACCAGACATGATTACTGGTTGGGTTATTCGTGAACAAAGAAGAACCTTCGTCTCCACAGCCATTATTCGGGAAGCTCTGGGTCTTCCTGCTCACGCTCAATATGAGCCGTTCGTTGACAGAGTAGAGGCTAGATCAGTGTTACCACTTATCGGACGAAGAGGTACTACGGGGATCATTAAAAGAAATGAATTTGGTCCAATGTGGGGTATACTGATCTCTACAATCATTCGGTGTATGACTCACAAGACTGGAGCTTTGGATCAAATAAATGATTTTGGGATGCAGATGGTTCATGCTATGTACCATGGAAGGGATATTGATTATGCTCGATTAATTTTTGAAGAATTAGCATCTCTGATTCGGGCAAAAATCAGAGAATTAAATGTTCCTTTCTGCAGATTTCTTTCTCTCATTTTTCAGAATGAGATGCCTGCACATATATATGATGAATTCAACAGCCCAAGAGTGGATCTTCCTCCTCTTCATGAGAAGATTTTCTTCTACAGGCCAAGAGAAGGCGAGCCTGTAATGAGTCACTCAATGTGGGCAATAGTCCAGGCACACATTAATGATGTACAATCTTCTGATACTGCATCAGAAAATGATGATACTGATGATGACAGTGGTGATGGTGGCAACGATGATCAAGATACTGAGATGGTGGAAGCTCAACAAGCAATAGTATCATCTCCACCAGCACAGAATCCTGATGCTCCTCACATTGAAACTGCTTCTGATACTGAGACCTCAGATGACACACCACTTGTTATCCACAGAAGAAGAAGAAATCTTTCCCCGGTGATTATGGGAAATCTCTCATCAGAAGAGATGCAACCTGGAAATGTACCATCTCTAACTGCATCTTTTCAAGAACAGAGTGCTGCTGCAGCCAATGCTGACCTTCCCGGTCCTGAACCAGAACCAACAGCTCAACATATTGAGGAACCCCGTGCTCCTCTTGATGTAGAACTTCAATTTGAGCATCATACACTGGAAGGTGCAGCTGTTGGCAGAGAAGAACTTCATGAAGGTGCTGGTGCCTCAAATCAAAATCCAAATGATCCAGCACCGACCTCTCATGATGCCAGAAGAGAATCAGATAAAGTCTCAGGTATGAATTTCTAAAAATCCTTAAACTTATATATATATATTTTCCCCCATAGAGACTATGTATTGGCCAGTACCACCTCAATACTGACCACAGTCTCAATCGAACTTTCAAATGTATACTCTTATGGCCAACATAGTAAGCCCACTGCTGCTATGCAAAATTCATATACCGAGCTTTTCCCATGATCATTGTCAGTCTACAGTTGTTTCACCATTTAAAGGAATAACAGTGGTTGATGTCACACTGACACTCACTGGTGCTGCTTGAATGATGTCCAACTTATTTTGAGTTGGAAAACATTGTTCAAGAAATGATCCAAAACCCTTTAAGCCACACTTGCCAAAAATTTCCATGGGTCAAAGCCACATTACTGTTATCACTCTAATACCGAGTGATAAACATTGAACATAAAAAGAAGCATATCCCAGGCTTCGAATTCCCCAACCAAACCTTTTAGTAAATGTGACCTATCCTACACTGAGCTACTTCAAATATCACACTCACTTTTACTAAAATACTTCTTACACATGCTTTGCACTAGTCCACAATATTTCATCATGAACCAGATGAAATACAGACTTCCAAATTCTGTTTATATGATTATAGAGTTAATCAATACCACGATTCTATTTGATAAACTTTTCTTACTAACCAGTTTTATGTTTTTTTTTGGTTTCTTTAGCACCATCTGTGCAGGGTCAAAGAGCTCAAGCTACTCAGTCTCAGGAAGTCCATGGAGCTTTACAAATTATTCTCAATCAAATCCTGGCTATGCAGACCACTCAGAATAACATTCTGGCCAGGATGGATGAAATGAGTACTGAGATTGACTCCTTGAAGCAATCAGTGGCACTTCTACAGCAACAACAACAGCCTCCACCACCTCCACAAACTCCAACTGGAGGAGGTAATGATGAAGAAGGTCCTGCCACTGACCCTCGAAGATCTCCATCTCCTGCACATACTGAACCTATGCTCTCCCCAAGTCCTGAAGATCAACAGGGGGACATGGGTGGTGATACTGAACCTATTTCCTCCCCATCAAATGATAACAATAAGGGGGAGAAAAGACAAAGAGATCAAGAGGTTGATCAACCTGAGCTATCTGCTCAGGGGGAGAAAAGAAGAAAACTAAATGAAGATCAACCTCCACAGCAACAACAACAACAACATCAGCAAACACCTCATACTGAACCTCTTCGGTTTAGATATGAAAGAAGCAGACAGAGGGGAAGGTCAGTCTTGGAACAACTTGAAGAGGAACCATCTGAGCCATCTGCTCAGGGGGAGACTGACCAACCACAGCAAGTTGCTACTGAAGTCAACAACTTGCAGATAGTTGTGTATAGGCCTTTCATTTGGCCTATTGCTGATGATGAAGAAGAAGAACCAAACTCAGTGCCATCTCAAAATCTTATTCAACATGCACTGGATATGGCAGAACAAGAAAGCTCTTCATCATCATCCTCCGATGATGAAGAGCCTCAAGATTATCTAGTTCTCAGAAGAAGAAGACTACCCACAAGAAAACCCATTAATGTGATTCTTACTTCCTCTGAATCGAGTGAGGAATCTGTTCCCTTAATCACAAGACCAAGAAGACCTGTTCATACTGTGGACAGTGATACTGATACTGAACGGATTCCAAAACCGACTCGACAACAACTATGTGCAGAACAAGAAAAATTTCTGTATGAACAAGAGTTGGGAATCAAAGAAGAACCAGATACTGACCCAGATACTGACACTCCTGGTCCATCTCATAGAATTTCAAGGAAGGGTTCAGATCATATTCAACATTATTGGAATATGGTTGCTGCTCGAACTCAGTACAAGGAGAGAAGGAAGGAGTTCTTGAAGAACAAGGTATTCCCAAACGTAAGGGGGATACACTGGTTAAATCTTGATACAAATAAGGTGAAAGTGAAATCCAAAGAAGGAAAAATTGTTATCACCTGCACTGGTTTAATCAGTCCTCCCATGAAGATTTTTCTTCATGATATCCAATCAATTGGGCTTCAAGACTGGGTGAAAATTACAAGACTAATCAAAGAGCTTCCAACCAGATCAACATATGCTCAGATAGTCTTGGATGAAATCTGTGCAGTTTCTGCTGTATGCTATGAGAAGGGACTACTCCATGAGGTGGAGTATAGGACACTCAGTGTAATGACTGAAGCATTCTCAAATAACAAACCTGAGTGTCTTCATGCATACAAATTTATTCAGAAGTATCCTCTACCTCCTAACCTTGTTTTTCAGGATCAAAAGAGTGTCATATATCCAACTTCTGGATACATGTATACTGATTCAGAGGATAGAGAGTGCTTCATCTCTGAAGCAGATCTGCCAAGAGCCAGCATCAGTCATCTTGTTGGACTGAAGTGGATGATAACCAAGAAAGAGGATTCTTGGTTCAGAAAGAAGATTGTTGCTGTGCTAAACAACAGGCAAGATGAACTGAAGAAAAGAGAAGAGTTCATCCATGTGAAGAAAGAATTCTTCTATGAGTTTGAATCGATCAACAAAGAATAAAGAAGAAGACTTTGCAGCCTGTAGTTTATTTTGTTTAATATCTCTTTGTAATTGTTTTGTTATCATTAGATAGGGGGAGATTGTTAAGGCAAAAAGCCTTACCTCTTTGTGAATCTTAGGATAACAAAACAATCTAGAATAGCTTAGATTAAAATGTAGATTAAAATAGCTAAGTTAGAAGTAATACTGAGTCTGGCCAATACTGGCCATTCAGTATCAGCACTCGGTATTGGAAAACCAATACCGAGTAGAAGGACTGAGTCACAGTCAGTATAGTAACGGACTGAGATCAAATCCCTTGATCTTAGTCATTTCATTTACTTAGTCTTTCGGTTACTTCTTTGCCTATTATGTAAGATCTCTATAACATTATAAATAGAGATCATCTTGGAAAGAAGTACTTACAAATTTACACGTTCACATATCTATCTTTGTAATTGTTCAAGTGGTCTTGTATTTCCGCTACAAGCCACACTTTGTGGAATAATATACGTTTGACTAAATTACTGTGTTAATCACCTTAATTGTCTTAAGTAAATTATTAATCTAAACAATTATCAAACTAACCAGGGTTGTTGTGGACTAACAAATTCCAGGTTCACTTATGTTTTCTTGATAAATGAAATGATGATCTCTGCTGCTTCATCCTTTGAGCGAAGGAAATGAACCCATGTGTATCTTGAATAGTCATCAACAATAACCAGAACATACCGTTTACCAGCAAGACTTTGAACGCTCATTGGACCACATAAGTCCATATGCAGTAATTCAAGAGGTTTGGAAGTACTTGGTGCCGGTTTAGGTTTGTGAGACTTTTTGGTCATTTTACCCAATTCACATGATGAACATTTGTGATCTTTGTCAAACGCAACATCAGGTAATCCAGACACATGACCTCCTTTTACCAGTTTGTTCATTGTGTTGAAGTTAAGATGTGACAGACGACGATGCCATAACCATGACTCATTGGAAGTAGCTTTTGACACGAGACATACTTCCTCAAGTGGAACAACATCATTGAGATCTATGGTGAATAAGTTTGTATCCCTTATTCCGGTAAGAAGTTCTTCACCATCGTAAGTACGAATAGCACACTTTTTTGTGCGAAAATTAACTTCCAGAGTTTTGTCACAGAATTTGCCGATGCTGAAGAGATTATGTGAGAGATCTTCAACAAAAGCCACATTTCTGATGATAAGGTTTGGGCGAATGATGTCACCTAGTCCTAAAATAGCTGCTAAATAATCATTTCCAAATTTGACTGTTCCCAAATATCTTTCACGAAAGTTGGTCAGGAGATTTCTGTTACCAGTCATATGCCTTGAACAGCCCGAGTCAAGGTACCATATATTCTATATAAAACAAATAAAACATTTTAGGTACCCAATGATGTATGGGTCCAGAACGATTAGTGACAGATGTTTTATGCAGATTTTATGTTATGATCAATTTAGAGCTTTGGAGAACTGCTAGGAAGCAGTTCAGATTTGATGACCCATTTGAAAGAGTTTTCAGGGGATTGAATAATCCAATGAGATTTTTCATTTTTAATCCAGTTATATTTCACATGAGTGGGCGATTTTGAAGATGGTTTGTCGCATTTTAAGGATCCTGACGATTTTGTTTTTTGTGCGGAGTTTCCTTGAGAAGATGTGCGACGAGACGACGAGTGGGGATTAGAAGTCCGTGGGTGTTTGGAAATAGGAGACGATGAAATCTTTTGATCTGCTTTTGTTGGTTTAGTGACGGATGATTTGCATTGATATGGATAGCACGTTTTGCATGTGTTTATAATTTTACCAGATTCATGAAATACTTTGTTCTTATGTTTACTGCAAGGTGCATAAAGTCTAACAAAAAAATGGTGTATCCGTTTGAGTGATCTGTTTCTTTGTGATTTTATCAAAAAGACTTTTTGTTCCAAATTTGTCAGTTTCAACAAACACATCACTAAAATCAGGAGAATATTTAACAGGACGATAAATAGTAGAAGCATAATCAGTCTTAAAAGCCATTGCAAGAGTTTTCACACGATTAGAGTTATTACATTTATTGTTAACAGAAAAAGAAGAAACTACAGACGTAATAGGACTAGACTTCTTAAGTAGACTGGGCTTCTTAAGCATACTGGGTCCAGTCTTAATAGACTTCTTGAACTGCTTGGCTCCGGTTACTTTCTCTGGCTTCATGGACTTCTTTCTTTGAAACTCTAATTTTTTATCTGCAAGATTCAAAACATGTGGATTAGAGCTTTTCTTCAAGATGGTCGGAACTGGGTTAGCAGGTGCCAGTCCTAATAAAGAGGATTTAGAATTTTGAAAAACATTTTTGTGAGTTTTAGGTTTTAATTCTAAAATGGTGTCCTCTAAATTATGTATTTTCTTTTGAAGGTTTTCTTTTTCTAGATCAAAAGCCTTTTGGGTTTCATCAATTTCAGATTCTAGTTGACAATTTTCTTTTCTAAAATTAATGGTGGAACATAAAGTTTTGGTTCCTTGATTTGTTTTAAAACTTCGTTTTCTGGGATGGAAATTTCTGATGGTGTAATGATTGGAAAATATTCATTGTGTTCAAATTTCGCCTTCTTCTTTTCATATGTTGAGTTTAAAGCGTCATAGTTGAAGCTAATTTGAGCAAATTCTTCCTTTTCTCTGTTGAACTTTTCAATTTCTGCTTCTTCATCCGGCATGTGAAGGAAGCTTTGCCAGATTCCCAAGTTCATGTAATCATAGTTGTATAGTGTAGGAAGAACATCAACAGCTTTTTCCAGGTGACTAGTATTTTCTGCTCCGAGACCCACTTTTGATTTGAAGGACCTGAATTCTTTTGGCTTATTGAATTTGATCGTTTGTTCAGTATGACCGGCTTTGACCATTGTTTGCTCCAGTTTTGAAATGTGTTCTTCAGCATTTTCTTTTCTGACTGTGAGACTATGTATGGTTGCTGATTGTTCATCGATTTTCTTTAGAAAACTGTTTGTTATATTTTTAATTTGGTCATTTAAGTTTTGTATTTCTATGTCAGCCGTCTTCAACTGATCTTGGTATTCTTTCATCTTGACTTCTGCGGTCTTTATCCATGTTTGCTCTCTTTTGTTGTAACTCTTGTGCTTTTTGATTTGTAGAGTTGTTTTGATTGACTTGAGGAACAAGAGTTTTGTTCGGGCAAAGCCCATGTCCCTTGTGATCTTATGATTACAAAACAAACAAGTGGGGTTTACTCAGTCGAGCTGCACTGACTTGCTCATCACAAGTCTCACACTGACCTACTCAGTGTTGGTCTGACACTGAGTAGATCCGGTATGGCAGCTCAAATACTTTGAAGATAATCACAACTGAGTTGCACTGACCTACTCAGTATTGGTCTCATACTGAGCTACTGAACCTTGGTCTCATACTGACCAACTCAGTATGACCACTGAGCTTTTACTTAAGACACTGACTAGAAGGACTGAGTAATCCGTTATTGATTCTCCATGATTTACTAACTTAGTCAAACCCTTTAATCATGGGGTGTCTTTATTAGAATTGGGAGTTACATATAGAATAGGGTTAATTGTAAAACCTCTATACATTATAAATAGAGGTTTAGTCTTTAGTTGTTAAGTATCCTTTTGGATCCCGGTTGATCATTTGTGTGGATCACCGGTAACCCAATTCTAAATGTAACACTTTGTGGAGTGTTCTTGGTTATTCCGCAACCAAGAACACATTTTATACGTTTGTGCTTAATAAGAATAATCGTATGACGTATATGATCTTGTCTTTACCGATGTTATTAACAATATTGGGGTTCGACTGACCTAACAATTGGTATCAGAGCGGTTCAAAGTTATCTACAACTTTGATGATCTTATAACTCTATATATTGTTCAAGATCAAGTCTTTTCATAAAGAACTATGCAGAATTTTCGTCATATTCAGCGCACGGGTAGAAGAAATATCGGATCTCCTTCGTTAATCGTCGAATCTGTGTGAAATTTGAACAGGAGGTTCTCAACACACAGACACACAATCTGACCGTTCAGAATTGCAGTTCGAGTTTTTGGTAGAGAGTTATGTATGGCGCAAAAGTCAGATTCTATGCTTTTTATTCCTTACTTTCTGGGCAGCCATGGTAGAAAAATCAAATCTCTTTCTTCAACCTTCGAATAAGCGTGAAATTTGGACAAAAGGTTCACCATAATGTGTTTAACGTTTTCACCATTCAGATCTTCAAAATGAATTGTTAATTGAGAGATATATATCTTGGAAGATTATTGACGAATATTTATGGTATGTTTTTAATTCTGCACAACTCTGTTAAAACGGCTATTGTATCTTTTGTAACCGTTGGATTTTCATAAATTGTGGATATTATATCCATAACACATACATGTACTCGGTATCAAAATTTCAGACTGATCAGAATTGTATACTGAGAGATACATATTTTCAAAGTTGATGATTTTCTAATACTGATTGTCTCATACCAAGTGGTCAGTATGAGACCGCTGTGATCGTTTTAACCGATGGATCAATATGATTTTTGGATATGATGTTTAAGACAGATATATGTATGTTGTGTAAAAAATTCATAATAATCAGAAGATTCTACATGGAGATATAATTTTTTGAAGTTGCTGCAAAATTATTGAAGTTGCTGAATTATACAAGTGAGTATGTTTCACATGTTTTTTCTCTTTTTAAGCATATGAAATCATCTTAAATTGAGGAAATCTATAACTTGATTGATTCCTTCGTGATGTTTCAAGTCAAAGATAAAATATATCGAACAGTTTAAGGTGATGACTCTGATTTAGGGGGAGAAAACACAATGTGATATACATTTTCTTTATATGAAGCTAATGTTCTTGAAGCTAAGATGTTCATTCTAAGTTATTCAAGGGAGTACGTGTCACACATTATTTTACAATCATTTGAAATCCTCTCAAACTGAGGAAATCTATTAGTTGAATGATTCTTTGGGAGTGTTTCATATCAACTCAAATATACCGCAAAATTTGAGGGGAGTCTATGATTGTGGGGGAGAAAAGTTAATGTGATATATATTCTCTTCATGCACTTAGTATATTTAAAGAATGTGAAAAGATATCAAAAAGAAGACAATACGAGACAAGATGGAAGATTGTTTTGTTATCATTAGATAGGGGGAGATTGTTAGGGCAAAGCCCATGTCCCTTGTGATCTTATGATTACAAAACAAACAAGTGGGGTTTACTCAGTCGAGCTGCACTGACTTGCTCATCACAAGTCTCACACTGACCTACTCAGTGTTGGTCTGACACTGAGTAGATCCGGTATGGCAGCTCAAATCCTTTGAAGATAATCACAACTTAGTTGCACTGACCTACTCAGTATTGGTCTCATACTGAGCTACTCAGTATTGGTCTCATACTGACCAACTCAGTATGACCACTGAGCTTTTACTTAAGACACTGACTAGTAGGCATGTGTTCGGTCCTGGAACCGGATCGGACCGGACCGGAACCGGGAAACCCGGGAACCATAAAAACTGAGAAATCCAAGACCGAAGACCGGACCGGTTAAACCGGTTCCGGTTCCGGTTCGGTCCAAGCTCGGGTCGGTCTTTAAGCGGTTCCGGAACCGGATAAACCCGGTTTTGTGCAGTTTTTCCAAGCCTTTTTTTCTGTTTTTCCTTGGGTTTTTTTCCTGTTTTGCAGGGTTTTTTTTCCTGTTTTGCAGAGTTTTTTTTCCTGTTTTCTGCTTTTTTTTCTGCGTTTTCTGCTATTCTGTGCAGTTTTACAGTTTTTTTTTCTGTTTTCTGCATTTTTTCTGTTTTATCCTACTGTTTTGTGCAGTTTTTTCCTGCATTAATGGCTCAACAATCGGATATCAACAACAACATACAAATATCAACCAAACTGTTTTTTAATGCATTTCAATCACCAAACATCAACAATAATACGAAAAGAATACATCAAAATTCAGATTTAAAAAGACCAACACAAATTCAAGTTTCATAGTTTTCAAACAATTCACCAAAAAAGTATTCAACTTCAATCTTTTTCTCAAATCTTTTTCTCAATCACCAATAATCTCAAATCCTATTCTCCTTGCGTAATACTTCTTCCAACTCTAACATAAACCGGAAACAAAATAAAGTTGGAACTTGCAAATTAGTATATATATAAAATAAAATAATTAATTAGTCACTATAATGGAAATATTACCTTTAGCAACATCATCATCTTGTAAAATATCTTCTATATTATCCACAATCGGCTTCCTTGACTTTCTTACCCAATCTTGAGTGCAAACTAAAGCCTCAACGATCGGTGTCGCCAAGTTACTTCGATAAGGATCTAATATGCGTCCGCTTGTACTAAAAGCCGACTCGGATGCCACCGTTGATATTTGAATTGCCAAAAGATCTACAATAAATACATAAAGTGTAAAGTATAATAATATCTTTATAAAGATAAATAGATATATAAATATTAAAATTATACCTTTAGCCATCCGAGATACTATCGGGTAACGGGATGCATTTTGTTTCCACCATAAAAGAATATCAAAATCCTTAGTATATCTAGTTGTCGGCTCGTCCAAGTATGATTTCAACTCCGTTTGCATTGTAGAAGATGTGTTGTCCGCTTCTACTAGAATATCACCCAAAAACCCATTCTCATCATCATAAATTACTTCTTGACTACCATTATTTTGAGAAGATACATTACACCTTGGAATGTCAAATTTTTGCTTATACGTATCAAAAAAATTCTCAAATCTCACTTCAAGATCTTCTATCAGTTTTTTAACAAATTCTGGAATATCCACGTTTGGTATACGATTATTAATTGCTAACAACCTTGCAAACGCATTTTTTAGAAATATCATCTTCATTCATGGATCCAATAAAACCGCAAAGTACATATAGTCATTGAGGTTTTCAATTTTTCCCCAATACTTGTTAAATTTGCTTTTGCATTTCCATGCCAGTCATAAAAAATTGAGGATTTGCCGACCATTCACGTATATGTTTGTCAACATCACATATTTCAGTAAACAATCTATGTGCTAAAGGTTTAGAAGTCGACGACACTAAGACCGTTTTGGTCTTGAATTTATCAAGAGAGTCGACCATGCCTTTGCAAACAACAAAATCCTCATGGTCGGGGGCTTTAATATCTCTTGCAAATGAAGGATCTATCACAAAAAATGAATAATAAATTAAATATTATTTAATGAATAATAAATTAAATAAATGAATGAATAACTAGTAAGTAGATTAAAAATAAATGGTAAATTACCTACGACACGGTACTTGAGGAAAACATCTTCCAAATCAACGGCAATTTTCAATAACTCATAAGTTGAGTTCCATCGAGTGGGACAATCATTGCACAAAAACTTCTTTGATTGCACTCCAAGTTCTTTCATACAGTCTTTAAACCGTGTAATCCTTTGTGTTGAATTTCTTATGTACCGTACGGCTTTTTGCAAACATTTAACACTTGCCTCGTTTTCATTCAACCCATCTTTTACAATTAGATTAAGAATATGTGCCATACACCTTATGTGAAAGTGTTTGCCACCGGCATACATAGTTGGTAAAACCTTAACTAAAAATTCCATTGCTTTGTCATTTGAGGTAGCATTATCTACCGTTATTGTCATTACATTTTTTATACCCCAACCTTGTATGCATTCTAAAATTTCTCTCCCGATATCCTCCCCCCTATGACTATCTATAGGTCTAAAGTTAGTAATTCTCTTATGCATTGTCCAGTTTTCATCAATGAAATGTGCCGTGACCACCATATAATTCACCCTCTGACATGAGCTAGTCCAAGTGTCAGTGGTCAAATGAACGGTATTTAGGGGATTACTTAAAAATGTTAACAACTTCTTCCTTTCATCAATATAATACTTTGCAACTTCATTTGAGATGGTAGTTCGGCATGGCAAACGTACCTTACAGTTTAATGCACTAGTGTACTCAATAAAAGCTTCGTTTTCGACAAACTTAAAGGGTAGTTCACCCACTATAAACAAATTTAACAAAGCTTTTCTAATTCTAATATCATCATGTTTCCAACTAGTAACACTTCCCTCCCCTTTCCCATCTTTATTTAATTGTAACATGGTTTGTTTTTTCATGTTTTCCGGGTTACTTTTACAAATAGGTATATGCCTATTTAATGTAGATGTACCATTTTTATTTGGGTCGGCTTTGATAACCGAGTAACAAAATAAGCACCTCCCATGCTTGATTTTTATTCCATTCTCGTCTCTAATAAAAATCCGTTTAAACTTTTTCCAACAAGGAGCTGTTTCTTTCCCTTTTTTCTTTCTTTTCTTATTATTTGGTAGTCCATCGTCAATTTCATCACTGCTATCTTCGTCATCATCATCAAAATTGTGTATTCCTTCTTGAGTATTTTGTTGTTAAGGTAATTCTTCAAAAGTGTTTGGAATGAACTCATCATCATCATCGATCTGAAAATACAAAAAAACATGTGCACTTATATTAGTTTATACTCATCAAGCCATATAAATCATCAATATATATACATCATTGTTGTTCAATCCCAATCGCCATTCACTGTATTTTTTTTTAGTTTTAAGATACGAGATGATTACTACTTAATTTACAGATTTTGATTTTACAAATATGAAGTGCGGATATGGGGGCCCAAACGGATAATCAGGATACCAACTCAAAAATATCATTCATGCCTCTAATTTTTTATAACCTGAGAAGATTCCACTAATCTACAACTTGTTAAACTAAAAATATTAAAATATATGCACGAATGATAATACTAACTCAAAAATCCTAACTCAAAAATTCTTTGAACGAATTCTCATATTGTAGTGTCGAAATTCTTTTAAACAGGCAATTATATTCGGTAATCAACTTTGATTTCTAAACACTTACTTGCTTTTCTTGTGTATTTTGCCAATTCTCCATTGATTTCTCTTGATTTTGATCCTTGCTAGACTTGAAGAAGACGAACCGTGAAAATTGACGATGAAGAATACGGGTTTGTTACATGGTTTAAGGAAGTTTTGTTATGGAAGGATAATATATTACTAGAAACCATCCATATCCCCACCAAATTTAAAACCCTCCCATATTTAAAACCGGTTCTAAACCCTTAAAGCCCGGGACCGATCCGGCCCGGGACCGTAAACCCGGTATCATTTTTTGACTAAATACAGGAACCGGAAACCGGACCGCCTAAGTCGGTTCCGGGTCGGCTCGGTTCCGGTCCCGGTTCGGTTCCGGTTTTTCGGTCTTGCTGCACACCCCTACTACTAGAAGGACTGAGTAATCCGTTATTGATTCTCCATGATTTACTTACTTAGTTAAACCCTTTAATCATGGGGTGTCTTTATTAGAATTGGGAGTTACATATAGAATAGGGTTAATTGTAAAACCTCTATACATTATAAATAGAGGTTTAGTCTTTAGTTGTTAAGTATCCTTTTGGATCCCGGTTGATCATTTGTGTGGATCACCGGTAACCCAATTCTAAATGTAACACTTTGTGGAGTGTTCTTGGTTATTCCGCAACCAAGAACACATTTTATACGTTTGTGCTTAATAAGAATAATTGTATGACGTATATGATCTTGTCTTTACCGATGTTATTAACAATATTGGGGTTCGAGTGACCTAACAAGTTTCAAGTTGACGACGAAAAGTCAAATTTTCTGCCTTTAAGTTGGTAATTTGTGCATTTGATTCATTTGTTGTGTTTACTTGTTTTTGTAAACTTTCTTTTAATTCAGAAATTTTAAATTGAAAAGCAGATTTTGACGTAGACAACTAATTTTGTAAGTCCTTGTTTATATGTGTTAAGTGAAGAGAACATTGACTTAAATCATGTACAAGTTGAGCTTTTTCAGATTCTAAAACAATAATTTGTTTTGTCAACTGAGATTTCTCATCGATTTTAAGTAAAAGTTTTTCATTAAACAAGGAATTTTCAGATTCATCAGTGTCTGAGTCAGATAGAAAAGAATCATAAGAAGAAGAATATACCTCATTTTCATCATTCTCTGGGATACCCAGATCAGCCCTTAACTCGTTTGATCTAGCCATGAGAGCCAGACTGGCGGTGCATTGCTCCTCCTCTTCATCATCAGCGTCTTCCAACCACTATAGGTCCTCGGCCAGAAGGACTTTCCCACTTTCAACCTGCTTGGCCATCAACATTTTCCTTTTAAAATACTCTGAATCTTTGACCTTGGGCTTCCTGCATTCTTTGGCGAAGTGACCCGTCATGCCACAGTTGTAGCATTTTTTCGGTGGCTCGGTGGAGGAAGATGATGTTTTGTTGTTTGGAGTGAAGGAGGTGGAGTTGAATTTGAAATTTGAGGATGATCTGAGGTTGTTATTGGTAGGCTTGTTGTGGTATTTGTTGTTGTATCCGGAGATGAAAGCCATTGCCTGGTGGTACGCCTCTATTTCATCATTTGTTCCTTCTGTGATAGGAGTCTCAGGTTCTTCCTTCACAACCTCCTTTGATTTTGCAGCAATTAAGGCTTCATTGACTCCAAGGGTTAAAGCTTGATTTTGTTTGGTTAACAGTGCAAGAGCGTCAGTACTTTCTTGCTTGCTTTGGGCAATTCCTTTTACCATAGGCTCATTCTGATGTAGATATTCATATAGTTCATGAACATCGATCAGTCCCAAATCTTTGTGCTGCATTGCATTGTTTCCAAACATTGCCCATTCGGGGAGAAGAGACTGGATGAACTTGATATTGACTTCCAGGTTTCCTTTGACCAGGTTGTTCTTGCGAAGATCGTTCAGTAGGGTGCAGAACATGTGGTAGGTGGATTGTAGTTCTTCTCCTGGATTTGCTTTAAATTGACCGTAGGCATTGAGAGTTGATACCATTTTTGCTTTGTTGCCCAGGTCCGTTCCCTCCATTTGTTTTCGAATTTCATCCCATAGCTCCTTGCCCGTATCAAAACTGTCGAGGCTACTGTATATGTCATTTGGGATACCTTGCAACATGTATGAGTGTGCATACACATCTGCCCTTGCCCTTTCCTTTTGTTCTTGGGTGTATTCCGACGGGGGAATTTCAACTACACCACCAGGTACCGGTGGTTGTGAGTTTGGGGTAGCTACCACAGCTAGGTAGAATTTTGCTAGTCCATTATGAAGAGATTCAAGGATTAGTGGACCGGGAGGTTGACTCATGATGAAATGGTGAAAACGTTTCTTCCATGGACCATATTCTCCTCAGTAGAGAACAAGTGGTTTGGTGTCCGATCCGATGGACAAGGCGTCCTTGGAAGTCATTTCGTAGTGGTAAGGTTAAGAAAACGACAGGGAAAAAAATTTAAGTGTGGAGAAAGAGTTCGGGCCGAACAGTTGGGATAGTTCGGGCCGAGGTGTCTGAAGTGTTCGAGTCGAAGAGATTGAATGTGTTCGAGTCGAAGAGATTGAATGTGTTCGGGCCGAAGAGATTGAAATGTTCGGGCCGAAGACTTTGTGGTGTTCGGGTCGAAGACTTTGTGGTGCTCGGGTCGAAGACTTTGTGGTGTTCGGGTCGAAGAGTTGGTAGTGTTCGGTTCGAAGACTTTGCGGAGTTCGGGCCGAAGACTGTATATTGTTCGGGCCGAAGTCTTTGGAAGAAGATCGGGCCGAACTTATCAATATGTTCAGGCTGAACTGTTAGATGAGTTCGGGCCGAATAGGATACTGTTCTCGGGCCGAGAACAGTAGCGTCGTTCTTGAGCAGAGATGTTCCGAACATCCAAGAAAAATTCCACTAAATTGATCCTAAAACACTCGTTTCTTAACCAAAATCGATGATTCTTTTTGCAAAATTACCCAAAACTGTTTTCCTTCAATCCATTTCAATAATATTCATGAAAAACAACCTAGATCTAATCTAAAATTCGAATTTTCAAAGTTTTTCAAGCTTTAATGGAGTTTACTCAAAATCCAGATTTCATCATCAATATGGATTGGAATTGGATGAAACTTGATTCTAAGCTTAATATAATGAAGAAATGAAGCTATTCAACCCATAAAAACAAACTTTGATACCTTAAATTCGGATTTTGATTTTTGACCCCTTTTTCTTCAAAAACTTGAAAAACCCATTTGATCTTCTGTTCTTGAGTGTAAGCAATGGATTTGGATCGAATTCCTTGAAGGATTATGCTCTGATACCAATTGAAAAACACTAGAACACACAATCAGTCCATTGCTTTAACAAATATGGTGATTTAGGAAGAAAAACTTGGTGAAGAATGTTAGGGTTTTAGAGAGAGAGTAGAGAGAGGGAGAGAGCTTTTGCAGAGAAATGTGATTTTGATAAATGCCAAAAGTTGAGAATTAAGGTTTACACCTAGGCTTATATACTTTTACCTTAATTCTCTTGATTAAACCTAATTAGCTTAAGTTTAATACTAACATAATATGCAATGTTACACATTGCCCCCTAGACTATTCTTTACAACAATTTAGTACCTAACAAAGTGTCTCTACAATCCTCAAGTTGTAGGTCTGATTTTCTCTTTTGGGGCTCTTTAGTCCGTCATTTTTTAAATTTAGGTTTATCGTAGACTTACACATACATATATACATTATATATTTTGAAAACGATCCTCTAAAATTTGTGAGGCATGACAGTTGACCTGGTGCGCCCATACACCCTGCTGAATTTGTTAAGGTGGTTTGTGTTCCGTAAACTCCTTAGGTAATAACAAACACTGATCAAGTTTGGCATTTGAAATTTGAGAATTGGTGGAGGTTACAACTTCATATTTGCATGACAATTTTTACACAAAGGTTTCACATTTGACGAACCAATTAATGTTCTAACCTAGCTTCTAGGTTTTGTGCATAACTATATGCCATGTAACATGTTTAAGAAGTATAATTATGTAGAATATACTATTAGTATATCTTTATTAAATTTATATATTCAGTAAATATGGATACTTATAGCTATGCGCGTACTTATAAATATTTTTTGTTTTTTTAGTGGCTATATACTAATCTACTCTAAAACAACGTACACGTCCACAATATGATTTAAACCATCGACCATAAAAATGGAGGGCATACACCACACTGTTATTAGGCCAAATGCATTTTGGTAAATATGTTTTGTTTGATTCTCTAATCTAAACACATTATTATAGAAGTAATATAATTAAAATCAACTTGTAATGAAACAAAAACTCTATTCGATTTCAACATTCAAGTACTTTTTCTCTATTTATATGTAAATATATATAAGTATTATATGATTTGTATAATGAGGTTAGTACATGTTTAGTGTATTTTATATAATCCTTATTCCTTAACCCTCTGTGTGTCATATCTGAACGTTCAGTAATTTTTATTTTATTTTTATTAAAAATCGCTCTTAAATTCTCGATTTTTTCCTGTATCCATTAATTATCAAGGTGTAAGAAGATAACCTAGGCATTTAAGTTATGCATCATAAGTTAATATATTATACTACTAAGATAAATTGTGAGAATGTCGTCCATTAACAACTTTCTTGAAAGTAATTAAGGACGTTGTTATCTTGAATTTTGTTATTTATACGTGGGACTACTGTTTAATTGTAACATTACTTCAGCACTTCACTTTCTGTTTCGCATTATAAATGCTATATATAACTTATAATCCAACTCACCAATTGATCGATTGTTAATTGTTAGATGATCACGAATATTACGTGATCACATCAATATTTGAATATCAAATATATTTAGGTGTTATCTTGTATATCTTTTAATTACTTGTATTTATCTTGTATCCTTAATTAAATTATTGTAATCTGCTATTATAAATACAAGAATGCACCACATCAATTTGTGTGGATAATTTAATATCTCTTATATGGTATCAGCCAACCCTAATACCCTCCTCTCCTAGCCGAATTTTTTTTCCCCCTAAAACTCCAAAAATTCGCAGGGACCTTCTTCTCCAATGGCCTCTTCTTCGACTGCCACAACCTTCCCCATCAACACCCTTCTTCATATGATACCAATCAAACTCTCCTCCACTAATTTCCTATTATGGCGAAATCAGATGTTGCCCCTTTTCTCCTATCAACAGCTTATGTCGCATATTGATGGCTCCTCTTCTGCTCCATCAGAGTTTATCACCATTGATGATAAACCCGTGTCCAATCCCGCTTTTTCTACATGGGCACAACTCGATCAGCAGGCAATTATTCTCCTTAACTCATCTCTTACGGAGGAGGCTGCTGCGGAAGTATTAGGGCTTTCCACAGCTCGAAAAATCTGGGTGTCTCTAGAAGCCGCCTACAGTAATTCGTCGGTAGAACGGATTCACTCGCTTAGAGATTCTCTTCGCCAAATCTCTAAAGGGACTTCTTCGATTGCTGATTATGGGCGCACCTTCAAAGGCTACTATGATAAGTTAGCTGCCATTGGGCAGCCAGTTGATGAAATCGACAAGGTTCACTGGTTTTTATGTGGTTTGGGTGCTTCTTTCGAAACCTTTTCGGTGGCTATTCGCACCTCCAAACCACAGCCTACTTTTCGGGATCTTTTATCCCAAGCCGAGAGTCATGAATTGTTTCTTCAATCCTTGCATGGTGCCACTACGCCTCCGGTCGCTTTCAATGCCGAGCACTCCAATACAAATAATAACCGGGGCCGTTCTAATAATTACTCTCGAGGAAACAATAATAGTGGTAATACTCGTGGTGGTTTCAATGGTGGTTGAGGTCGTGGTCGGCGCCCTCCTCACTGTCAATTGTGTAGAACTAATGGGCATTATGCTTCGGCTTGTCCTAATCTTCACACATATGCATCTCAACATGGCAGCCCCTCTTCTATGCAAAATAATGATGCAAATTTGGCTCAAGCATTCCACTCTCAGTGCAATATTAGTCAAGATCGCCCGGATAGGTATGTTGATTCCGGTGCCACCGCCCACATGACATCTTCCACATCCGCCACCACCGATAACTCTCCTTATACGGGTAATATGCATGTTGCCTTTGGTAATGGTTCTAAACTCCCAATTTCTCACATTGGTAGATCTATGATTTCAAATAAATTGTCCTTAAATGATATACTTGTTATTCCTAACTTGTCCAAGAACTTACTTTCTATTAGTAAGCTAACCACGGATCATCCCGTTGATGTTCTTTTTTCTCAACCTCTTTTTCACATTCAGGACAGGGCAAGCAAACAAGTGATAGCACAAGGTCGATGTGAAGATGGATTATATGTGCTGCGTGATGATCATAATGCTTTAGTTGCGGTCATTAAAAATTCGAGTCAAGTTTCTTTTGAATTATGGCATAATCGTTTAGGACACATTTCATTTGATGTTATTTCTTTATTAAATAAATTGGGTATTTTGCATGTTACTTCTATTTTGCCAAAACCTATTGTTTGTGAACCTTGTCAACTTTCCAAAAGACAACGATTACCGTTTGATTTAAATACCAAACGAGCTACCCATCCGTTAGACTTGATACACTGTGATCTTTGGGGACCCGCACCTATATCATCTCATGGGTATTCATACTATGTTATTTTTATTGATGATTTTTCTCGCTTTACATGGTTTTACCCATTAAAAACGAAATCGGGTTTCTATGATGTATTATCCAGTTTTATTAAGCTTGTGCAGACACAGTTTTCAAGAAAAATAAAAGTGTTTCAAAGTGACGGAGGCACAGAATTTCTTAATCATACGGTTCGGCATATTTTTGAACAAAATGGCACGTTTCATCAAATATCGTGCCCCTACACTCCTCAACAAAATGGGCGGGCCGAACGAAAGCATAGACATATTGTTGAAACAGGTCTAGCTATGCTTTTTCATGCTCACGTGCCCGCATCATTTTGGGTCGATGCTTTTAGCTCTACAACGTTCATCATCAACAGAGTACCTACGAAAGTGTTGAATGATTGCTCACCTTTCGAGCTTCTCTACTCTAGACGGCCAACTTATGATAATTTTCGGGTTTTTGGGTGCCAAGTTTATCCGTATTTACGCGATTATTCAGCTCACAAGCTTGCCCCAAGAAGCATACCATGTATTTTTCTCGGGTATAATTCGCAATACAAAGGGTACAAATGCTATGATCCAGTCTCAGCTCGTATGTATATCACCCGACATGCTCGTTTTAATGAGGTTGCATTCCCATTTGCAAACTCCTCAACTTCAACGGATCTATCCAAACTGGACTTATGTACTTTTCTAGATGATGATTCAAGTCCACCAATCTCACATGATGTATCATCGGACATCCCACCTACTGCTCCGAATACTACATCTCCACCATGTGACATTTGCCCTACGCATATACCACTACATGCTCCTGCCCTATCCATACCTGATCCACCTGTGCAAACCGAGCCAGCCCAACCTGTGCCAGCAGCCCAGACTGTGCCTGTGGCCCAAACTGTGCCAGCGGCCGAACCCGAGCCAGCGGCCCAAACTGTTCCAGCAGCCCAGCCCAACACTGATGCCCAACCCGATGCTCCTCAGGCCCAACCTGTTGTTGCTCCAACACACGGTATGACAACCAGGTCTAAAAATGGTATTTTTAAGCCTCTTCATCGGGTCAATCTGGCTACTCTTTCGGTAAGTAAACTTCACGAGGCTATGTTTTCTGCCACGCAACCCAAGGGTTATAAATCTGCTACCAAACACTCAAATTGGATGGCAGTTATGCATGATGAAATGGAGGCTCTAAGGCAAAATAATAGTTGGACCTTAGTACCTAGACCACCAAACTCGAACGTTGTTGGATCGAAATGGGTCTATCGTACAAAGTATCACTCGGATGAATCAGTTGAACGCTACAAAGCTCGTCTTGTAGCTCAAGGTTTTACCCAAATACCCGGCCTTGATTATTCTCTCACTTTCAGTCCGGTAGTTAAAGCTTCAACAGTACGCATTGTTTTATCCCTCGCGGTCACTAATAAATGGCGATTGCACCAATTGGATGTTAAAAATGCGTTTTTACATGGCCACTTAAATGAAACTGTTTTCATGGAGCAACCCCCGGGTTTTGTGGATCCAAACCTCCCTAATCATGTGTGTAAACTGTCCAAGGCACTATATGGTTTGAAGCAAGCTCTGCGTGCTTGGTTTCATCGTTTAAGCACTTTCTTACTTGCCAGCGGCTTTGTATGTAGCCGAGCTGATCCCTCTCTTTTTATTTTTGCTCGTGATTCCTGCATCATGTACTTGCTTGTATATGTGGACGATCTCATTTTAACCGGAAATCAGGAATCGGTTATTGCCTCATTTACTGCTCGGTTAAATCAAGACTATTGGGGATCTAAACTATTGCCATTAAGGACCTTGGGGATCTAAACTATTTCCTTGGCTTGGAGGTTACTTACACCCCTGATGGATTATTCTTGGCACAGTCAAAATATGCCACTGACATCCTCACTAGAGCAAACCTTCTTGACTCCAAGCCGGTGTCAACCCCGTTAGGCACGCATGAAGTTTTTTCTAGTGATGGAACCTTATTTCACGATGTCACTTTATATAGGTCCTTAGTCGGTGCCCTTCATTATCTTACGATCATGAGGCCCGACATCTCTTATGCAGTTAATCAGGCAAGTCAGCATCTCCACTCACCCACCGATGCTAATTTTCAATCAGTCAAACGCATCTTACGTTATGTTAAAGGAACCCTTACCCTGGGTCTCACATTCCGCCAACCGCAAACCCAAACCATCTTGGGTTACTCTGATGCTGATTGGGCTCGGTGCCTAGAAACTCGTCGTTCCACATACGGGTATTCTATATTTTTGGGTGGAAATTTGGTCTCCTGGAGTGCTAAAAAGCAACCGACAGTTTCACGCTCTAGTTGTGAGTCAGAATATCGAGCTATGGCAAATACGGCTGCAGAGATTATCTGGGTCACGCATCTTCTAAAAGAACTACACGCCTTGCCTTCTGTCCGTCCGACCCTACTATGTGACAACAAAAGTGCATTATTTATGACTCAAAATCCGGTCTCTCACAAACGAGCTAAACATATTGACCTGGACTATCATTTTGTTCGAGAATTAGTGGCCTCTGGCAAACTTCACACCAAGTTTATATCAACCAAGCTTCAGGTGGCAGATATATTCACGAAAAGTCTTCCGCGCACTCAGTTTGAACATTTTCGTGCAATGCTTCGTCTTGGTCCACCACCGGTTCGCTTGAGGGGGGATGTTAGATGATCACGAATATTACGTGATCACATCAATATTTGATATCAAATATATTTAGGTGTTATCTTGTATATCTTGTAATTACTTGTATTTATCTTGTATCCTTAATTAAAGGATCTCTTATTGTAATCTCTTATTATAAATACAAGAATGCACCACATCAATTTGTGTGGTTAATTTAATATCTCTTATATTAATGGATGTCATTTCTACACTACGTAAATAAGTTCATACTTCATATACTATAGTATACAATTATTATAACAAATTGTAGGGCATATAAAGCAATAATATTTCTCTAAAGCGATAGTTACGGTGTGTGAAGTAATATATGTATCGTAGAAATCACTTTACATTTTACATGTTAGAATGTTACTTTACGCAAAAAGTGTAGAAGATTGGTAACTAATTAGTTCACATTTGCTTTTATAATAATGGTGAATTCTAACATGGAAAGCTAGCTAGAAATACATGTGTCTCTATATTTGAGAGCAATTTTCTTTATAATAAATTTCTTGTGGAATAATGGATTATTAATTAATTTTGGCATTTGAATATGGACATTAGTAGGTAAACCCTCATATTAGCATGACCATTTTGTCACTAAGGTTTCATTTCACATGTGCGAGAAGGAATATAAAATTTAATGCATTAATACAATAATACAAGAACGTACATAGTTATCAAAGTTTAAAAAATCTTTTTTATCACTTATTTGTAACTTTGTCTCATGACAAGACTTTGATAGATATGACTATATGAGTATCTACAATATAACAACCACCCATAATAAGTGAGTAACAAACCAATTAATCTACATCAATTGACCACTAAAAATTACCTTGGGGTTTTCCTTTAAAAGATCTTGGGTTCAAGCCTTATTGGAGGTAAAATTTGGAGATTAAAAGGTGGTGGGGTTTATTCCCCATATGTGGAGGTTCGAGAGAAGTCATACTGCCCCTTGTGGATATCACTGTCTAGACTCGAACCACTAACTTACTAACTTGTCATTAAAAAAAATAAAAATAAGTGAGTAACAAAAAAGAGTTCGTCCAAAGTTTTTTGTAATATGTCTAATGACTAAGACTTTGCTAGATATGATGCGGCTGTGAAAGGCGTGACATAAAATAAGACGTTGGTGTTAATACTATCAACTCGAAGATAACTCGAGTCACCCGTTTAAATGTGCATGTTATATTAAAAAATATTATTTTTTAAATATATCATATATAAAAATTATAAAAATTATAAGTTTGTAGTGTAGTGGAAAAGTTTGAGCTCTCATTTCGATTGGGGCCTATTATATAATCAGATTCAAACTTGCATATATTTAGTATATTTTGTGATTTGGACATTTGCTAGTTGCTCTATACTGTTTTTCATGGGTTAAACGGGTCAATTAGATCAGTTGGGTTTCACGGGTTCCACGGGTCGTATCTGGTTGACATGAAATTAACCTTGTCGTGTATGTGTTTACATTTTGAATCTGTGTATTAAACGAGTCGGATACGACTTTAGGGGGTCTCAACCCGTTTAAAGTCTCAACACGACACAAATCCAACACGAAACGTCCCATTTTTACAACCAACCCCCACCACCACCATCAATATCAATATAGATGCATTGTCTTCATTTAATATGAAAGTGGATCATATCCAATATATCATCACATACATTTGAACTAGAAAGAATTGTTACTTAAAAAAAATGTTAGGCGGATTTATATTTTAATCTGTAAGAGCATAAGGTGTGGAAGACATATTATAGGTATGTCATAGGAATTTTGGGCTTATAACTTGGCTATAACATGGGGAGGGAAAAATGGTTCCTTGGTGTTATAGCCAAAGTTATGTTATAGGGGTCCCACATTTATTATTTGGTGTATTTTGACATGATTGATTGGTTGGACATTTTTCGTGTTTCAATCCAAATTACAACTTTAAATCCCGTATATTGCTAAATTCGTTTCTCATTCGACCCGTTTCAGTTTTAAGATATTGTTATGAATAGAATTATTGCTTAAATTGGTTGCTTCAATCGACCGATTTGATTTCAGCTTTTATTACTTTTTCTTATTAGAATCACAACTAAAATAGTTTAACCCATGTGACACGTTTAATTGCTAAATCATTTTGGCTTATTTAGCCGTGTCATTTTTAACTACTCCTTGTGATTAGAATTATGGATCACATCTTGAGACATATGCACATGTTTGTCATTTCTCTTGCCAAAAGACTTATGATTCTGCGTGGAAAAAGCTATATTTGATCAGATTAATAATCATTACATTGACACCAAACTAGCGAGATACAAACACCAAATCAATAATGCACAAACCACATTTATGTTGACACCAACTTAGTAAGATATGAAAACTTCATAACTTAACAATAGGATACACTTATACCATTTCATTAACCATTACAAACACTGAAACACATAAACTGACTAGATTTTTTTGTTAATACAGGTTCTAACTCGTTTTTGCAAGTCGGCTAAATATTAAAGTCTACATATATAGTTTTATAGGGAAATTAGTGAATTGAACCGATTTGATGTGCTTTAACTCAAACGTACACGACCTATTTCAACATAAGACTCATTTATACTTTTTAGCCAGCCAAGTCCAATATGTCTATTTTGTCACCGCTGCACGTTCATCGCACAAATCTGCTTGCCTAGGTTTTAAAACAATTTAAGGCAGGACGCAAGTTATACACATTAAACAATTAATATATGTATACACATGTTTAATCTTTATCTTCACTATATATTATATATTATCAGGGTACTCGCGCAATGCGGCGACGGGTATCCTGCGACTATATTTGGTGGCGGTCAATTGGTGGGTGATGTGGCGATAGTGATGGTGGCTGGTAGTGATAGTGGTGGTGGTCACGGATGGTGGGTGGTGGTAATTTCAATATTTTTAAGGTTTAAGAGATTAATAAAGATAGATCTGGGTCTAGTATTGAACATATGGTCTAGTAGCTCGGTTAGTTAAGGCATTGTGTTAATAACACAAAGTCGCAAATTCAAATCATAGATGATGCATATTTTTGCTAAGACTATGGGGTATGGGCACCACCACCACTTGAAAATTTCTGCCACATCATCTGCCACCTCAGCAACCACACCACATCACACCACTCCACTTTATCCAGGAAATACCCACCACCCCACACCACATCATTTTTTTCCAACTCATCATTTCTTTTCCATTTATTTAATAGGAGTTTAAATTATTGATTTTCTAAAAGATGCTTAAATTGTAGTTTTATAAAAAAAATTAGCTGATAAAAAATAAAAAGTAAACGTACATTCTTTAGTTTTTTAAAATAATTCTATTAAGTGGCAATACAATAATTGTTTACATTTGGGTTGGGCTTAATTAAACAAGGCCCATGGAAATATTATATCCAACTATTTAATTAGAAGAAACCCTATTCTCCAGCCATCTTCTCCGGCAGAGGTTTCATCGGACTTTCTGGTTTTCTCCATCTTCTATTCTTTTTTCTTTTATGTTTTATGTATATTTAACGGTAAAAAACCTCGAAATCCGCCCTCCACGCACGTTAACACTCGTGCTCGTTACCACCCTTCTCCACCACCGCACCCCACGCCGTGTAGGGGGGCGGTGTTCCCCGCTCGTCCACGCCGTGGCCAACCGGCCACCTCAGCTTCTCCTCCCCGCCCCGGTGCCCATACCGCCTAGTCTAAGCAAAAATGTCTCCTGAAATAATAAGTGTTGGCCGAATATTAAACTTTTCTAATTTTCAACAAAGATACTTACTATTTCAATTTTGAAAATATTTGTATTTTGAAATAATAGATCTTTCAGAAAAACTCAAAAACACGAACAGACAAATAAGAACTATACAAAAAAGGAATACAACATACAAAACGAATTGCAATCTCTCATACAAAGACTTAAAACTAAGATTCATAAATTTTATGAATCAATACAACTAATTGCTCTTAAGAACTTGCAAGAAGTTGGGCCTTCTACGAAGAAATCGGGCCACACAATCTTGGGCTAGCTATAGATTTTACGCATATTATTTTGGCTTATTACTCTTGTCCAGAATATATTTCCACAACTTTTAAGAAAGCTACAACTTAAGCCCTTAAATTTCGCAACACAGAAACCTGCATATTTCTAATCACACAATAAAAACTAACTATAACTATGTCAGGCTTAGATTAGCTTACTTATGTATTTTAACATAATTACTAGGGCAGATGTTGATTATTTTATTACAATGTACCATATTATTTTTATTAATCTCTAAACTCGGATAATTCTATTGACCACCACCACTGTCACTACTCACAACCTCTACCCATCACATCACCTACCACCCACAATCACTATTCATCAACCACCACCATAATCACTAATGTCGCCACCTCCATCACTACGCACCGCAACCCACCACCATCACTACTGGCACCACTATTAGTACTATCCGTACCGTAAAATATAATTACAGGATAATCACCGTCGCATTGCGCAGGTAAGTGCTAGTTTATAAAAAGTATATTCTATCATGTAACTGAAAAGAAGGAACATAAAGCATGACATATAATTGAGTCCATTAGTATGTATTTTGGGTTGGGCTTCGTAAACAAGTGAAATGAATACAATCACAACACCAGCTGAGACAAGCCTACATTTATCTTTTCATTGAGTTATGTTCACTCTTCTTGCCCTTTCTTTGTCAAAACCGTGCTCATCTACACCTCATATTATGAAGTCGTTTATCCTTCAACATTTTTGGGGCAACGAGGACAATGATAGGGGTGGTACAATGAATTGTATATATGCTAACAATTAATATGTATAAGACGTATCAACTAATTATAAGCAAATTACACAAATCATCCTCACCAAATTTTGAAATTCGTCCTTAACTTTTCAAAATTACAAAATACTCCTTTTTAAACCTTGTTTCAAAACAGAGTGAAAGATGTATGCGGGTCGTTGTGTTCATGTGAGTTGCACATGCGATGATTAGCAGACAAATTTATGGACGAAAGTTACAATATTTTGAATTAACGACAATATTTTAATTTTAAAAAGTTAATGATGAAGTCTGTAAATAGGTCCAAACTATAAGGACAATTTTATAGTTTGGTACTAATAATATATATGGGACTCGTATAAAATATGATGAATCCAGAGATTTTAAACTAAAATGGTCTACTGAATTCACCACACCTGCCCATTACACGACACAAGTGTCAAATCCCAATCATAAGTACGTTGTAATCTTTAATCATGTGCTTTGTTTGTTCAATTTATATATTTGTTTATCAAACTCTATTTAAATGATGTGAAAAGAAACATAATATATGAATTGTGTGTTATGATAGAATGTGACAATTGCTTTTAGTCTAAGTTAGCAAGCACCCCACATTGATATGATAACTTACATTTTTCCTGCCGTAGTAAGTAAACTACAACCTGTCATTGTATCATCCTCTTTAACTTCATCATTCAATTATGCTTTTCCAACTAATGATCCACCTATTTATAACTCTCATTCATATTAATTTTATTCTGAAGTCTTCTTATAAGCAGTCTTTCTACTTTCGAGTTGAGATATAATTGTCTACATGTGACCTCTTCATACTATTCATTTGAAGAAATTAAGTATCGTTGTCGTTGTTGTTGATCCACCTATTTATAAGTAACACGTAATTAACTCCTTACCAGCATCGTATCGATATTTAAAACTCAATTAAATTCAAAACAATGATCTTAATATAATTAGTAGAGTCTATAGTAATAACTCTATACTATAGTACTTCCTCCGTATCGATATAAGTGAATCATTTTAAAGTTTACATTTTTTGAGATAAAATAAGGTAATAAGATATTGGTGAAATTAAATGATGTAATTAGAATGGATGGACCTCACACATATAGGAAGATGATAAAAATGGATGGGTCAACACCTTTAATGATGTTAAAAGAGGGATAGGTAAGGGTAAAAATGTAATTTTTAATATAAAAATTTACCAAATAAGGTAAATTATTAAAATGATTCACTTATTTTGATACGGAGGAAGTATTATTGTACTCACTCTTTATCTAGACACTAAAATAGTAACTTTAAATTACCTAACTAAACAACGATCTCAAACATATAAACCTTCGACCGATCATGTATCACCGTAGACATCCAAACGTAACAAACGGTTAATGAGATCATAATTAAAGAAAAAGATTGAAATTAACTTATGATATGATAGACTTGTAACTATTTAAATACATGGTGGTATGTAAATGTCATGGCACATTGACATTTAAATTGCCAATGTAACTAAAATAGCAACACACCACCAACTAAATTTATAACCTTTCCAACTAAAAGCAACACCATCCCACCAAACCATCACATCTATACTGCTATACACTCCATAAAACCCATCTATGCCACTCACACACCATCACCCATATCCCATATTTTCAAGATTTCATCTTTACTTTTCTTGAAAATGGCAACAATTTTTTAATCATCTCCCACTTTCAAATTCTCATTCCTACTATTATTCATCCTCCAATGCACCACCACCACCACCGTAGCTCAGGCACCAGCGCCGGCACCAACCGGCCCCACCAACATCACCAAGATCCTCGAGAAAGCCGGCCAATTCACCACCCTAATGCGCCTAATGAAAGCAACACAAGTTGGTGATCAAATCAACACACAAGTCAATAACTCCAACCAAGGGATGACGGTTTTTGCTCCGACTGATAATGCGTTCTCCAGCCTCAAAGCCGGAACCCTAAATTCTCTCTCCGGTCAACAAAAAGTATCTCTATTACAGTTTCATGTCATGCCAACTTACCTCACTACTTCACAGTTCCAAACTGTTAGTAATCCGTTAAGAACACAGGCCGGCGATAGTGCAAGCAGTGGTGGACCTAGTATGGTGTACGGGGTTGCCTGTGCAACCCCTAGTGTTAAATTTTTTTACAATTTATTTTGTTAGTGTAAGTGACACCCCTGAGAAAAGATGTGTAACATGGGACACCCCTCAGTTTTTTTTCTAGATCCGCCACTGAGTGCAAGTAATAAGTTTCCATTGAATATAATTACCTCCGGCAACCAAGTGAACATCTCCACCGGAGTAGTGAACACTATCTACACGGATGGTTCACTTGCAGTGTATCAAGTGGACAAAGTGTTGTTACCCATGAGTTTGTTTGGTCCGGCGTCTCCTGCTCCGGCACCGGCACCTTTGAAGAAGAAGAAATCGGGCGCCGATGATGACACTCCGGCAACTGATGATGGTACCAGCGCTGATGCCTCCAGTGCGGGGATTTTGGGTGGTCATTTGCATGGATTGTCGATTGGAGTGACTGCTTTCGTTGCAATGTTCTATTTGTTAAAATAGACGGCGAGGATGATGACAGATCGGAAAATGAATTTTGGAATTATTTTTTACGGTGATCGGGTTAAGGGTAGTTATAATGCATTGCGTGTGTTTTAAATAATTACAACCTTGTCATCTATGTCATTTATTTTGTTGATTGAATATAATGAATATGTGAGATTAAATTTAAATTCAACACTTATCACTTAATTATACGAGGCAACATGGCCCGTGCGATGCACGGGCTTTGTTAATGATAAAACGTTATTTGTAGTTAAATCGTATACATTGTATTGGGATAACGGACAAAGAACTAAAATCAAGACCGCTAACATGTTTAGGTTGATTGTAAGTATTCTACTACATAAGTAAAGTTTGTTGTTGGAAAACGCAAAGTAACACAATTATTATTTTTATTTTTATTAGCGCAACATAAAACATGTTATTCATAACATATAAGTGATAATATAAAAAACTTCATTGTTTGTCTTTTATAAACTATGAATCAACAACGTCAATATATTTAAAACTAATGTCCGTTAATGCAAACATTATGTTAGACGTCTAATTGTACATTTTTGTTTCTCAAAAAATACATTATAAAAACTAGAAATCCATAAAAAACACAAAAGCATATATCTTTGTAATAAAAATAATAATGAAATCGTTATTTAAAACAAAAACAATATAAAAACTCTTCGAGTGTAACAAAATCAAAGATCAACAATAATATCTTTTAAGTGAGCATTGAATTTACTACTATTATTTAACATATAATTTACTACCATATATTTTATAATTTTTTTTATAGTTTATAATATGTAACTTCTAGTTAAATGAAAAGACTATTATTTAATTGAATTTACTACCATTATTTATGCTATTGTTTAATTGAATTTACTACTATTATTTAACATAGAATTTACAACCAGATTTTATAAAAACATTTATAGTTTATATTATGTAACTTCTGTTTGAATGAAAAGACTGTTAGTTAATTGAATTTACTACTATTATTTTTGTTATATTTAATTGAATTTACTACTATTATTTAACATAGAATTTACTATTATAGATTTTTTAAATTTCAGCACTACATTTAAATATCTATTTAATTAATGCTACTTCAGACTTGGAACTTCTTTTTTATTTAATTGAATTTACTACTGTTATTTATGTTAGTATTTAATTTAATTTACTAATATTATTTAACATAGAATTTAGTTTGTAATATGTAACTTCTAGTTAAATGAAAAGACTATTATTTAATTGAATTTACTACTATTATTTATGTTATTATTTAACTTAATTTACTACTATTATTTAACATAGAATTTACTACTATTATTATTTAACATATATTTTATAAATATTTAGCACTACATTTAAATATCTATGTAACACCCGTATTTTTAAAACATCATTTAAATCATTTAAAATACAATTTCCCAATATTTGTCACATTGACCAAAATACAATTTAACAAAAACCTTAAAACTTATATCAGAGTTTACAAAAATACGGTGTCACCAAGTATATCAAAACCATAGGCAACGGGATCTACCTAATAGTTCTCGAGCTAAACATCTCTAGGCCACTTCTAGTGCAACCTTCTATCACTTCAAACCTGTACCTGAGTACATAGCCACAAAAACAAACGTAGTACGTGAGACCAAAATAGTCTCGTGAGAAACATGGGTTTTAGACCCCAAAAATAATATCATTTCATTAATATATATAAACATATATATATACTACATCAATACCGACTAGTCACCCTATTGTGACCCTATCAATTTCTGTTCTCCTGACAATCATATCTAGCTATCGGGTTGCCCCCGAACTAACTAGACGCACAAACATACCTAATACATAAACATATAGGTACTAGAATCACATTAACTTACTAACCGAAATTCATCGCCATTAGTAAGCTTCACATTAACTTATTAACCGAAATCCATCGCCATTAATAAGCTTCAAGATACCGGCAAGAGGGATTCGCCCAATCTACCGATACCTGCCTTACTCGCCGGAATACGTCCAGTTAGCAAGACTACTAACGTGGATGAGTCGATGGGAATCCACCCGACTGCCCCTCATTCCACACCTCATGACCGGGGGTCCCCCGCATCATCACATCATCTCAACATATCATAACTCAACGGTTATTTCAATCAAAGCCTTCGGCTATCACATAAATCATCACACAAGTTAGTTATCCAATAATAACTACATATAGCTAGCTCAACATAGCATGAACTTATCTGTAAGGTCCCATAGACCCGATCATAAGCAACTCACGTCTACTTCTACATCTATGAACCCTATGAGGTCCATACTTACTTATTTCATAGTATACATTTCTTATTTTATCGACATCATAATAATTTTATCTCTTCCTTTATTATAATACACAATTATTACTAGTCACATCCTATTCATTTTCATATATATTCGTTCTTTACTTTTATTAGTATATCTTACCGATATGTACTCATTACTATAAAATCATTCTCAATCGCTTTACTAATACATATTTATTAATAAAGGCTCCGTATACATTCTTTTAATCAATTACTTCATTATTATGGTTCATTAACATAGATTCATAATTACTTTAATTTATCATATTTTACTTCAAATTCATCAATCATACTAGACATATTCTAGTATCACATTCTACCTACTTTCATACGTTTTCAGTCACTATCTTTATCAACATATTTATTAATAAAGACCCATAAAATATCATATGTATTTTCAAAGCTATTTACTATGTACTCAGTTTAAAAGTCTCATGTACTCACCTTAGCAATAAAGTGCTCCAACCGTATTCTTTACGTCAGTTTCCTTGCTTCACAATTCGGTCAACCTTCCAAGACCTCACCAAATGCCTAATACAATAATCACAAGATTATCAACATCACATACTACTACCAATGTGTCCATCTTTCTCTTGATAACACTTACTAACTCATTTCCCCCAATTATGGTGATTTACCAAACTCTAGGTTTAACCAACCCTTAAGATTCTTACAAATCATAATCATGCACTTGTTTCCTTTGTTAACATACCATCTATTAAGTGTATACAACATTTAATCACCATAAACCATAACCCCCAATAACTAGGGTTTCAAACCCAACCATCAAGATACATAGATCTAAAGCTACAAAGATCCAGGAGTGAAGGTATACCTTTAATCTTCACTTAAGAGTGAAATCTACCAAGGATTGGAGAAGAAATCGCCACCAATCAGCCCTTATGCTCGAAAATCGCCAAGTAGAGGAACTAGTGTAACATCCCAGAACCCCGTAGCACGATATTGTCCGCTTTGCCCACCGGCGCACGGTTTTGTTCTTGGTATGGACCACTTCCACCCAAAAGGCCCCATGCTAAGAGAGGTATCCACACCCTTATAAGGAGTGTTTAGTTCCCCTCTCCAACCAATGTGGGACGAATCTTACAATTCTCCCCCCCTTGGGACACAACTTCCCCGTTGTGCACATCGGTCCGGGTCTGGCTCTGATACCACTTGTAACACCCTAAAATTTACAAGATTTTTTAAAAATTTTGTGTGCAATATTATAATCAAAAAGGTCCCATAAATAATCCCCAAAATAATTGTTTGATATAAAATGTATTTAATGCGGAAATGTCTTAAATAAAATTCAGATTTTTAAAATAATAAAAACGTTTCACATCAGCACTCGGAAGTAGTACAGCAGTCAACCGTCCACCTTCTCTTTTCCTTTGCTAGTACTTGAAAAATGGGAGGGAGTTTTTGGGTCAGCGGGGAAGCTGAGTGAATAAACTCAAAATGCAAACAACTACAACATACAATACATGAGGGCACACAGGTGAACTCCTACTCATTTGCTACTCAGTTAATTTATATGTTTTTGTATCTTTTAAATTTATATAGCGCGCTTGTGTAAATCGAGTCGAGAGATCAACCTCGCCTCTCCTTACACTAAAATGACACTCAGGCTACCACACAGAATTTCCACACAGAATTACCACTCAGAATTACCACTCAGATTTATTAATTGTTTTTATATTTTCAACTCATAACATAAACCACACAGATAGCCCTGTCACATAGTAGCACAAAATGACTCGGTACCGGCTCAGATACTCGGCACGTCTGTCTCAGATCAGTGGTAAATAAAAACAGTCACTCAGGTACTCAGATAACAGATCAATCACACAGAAAGTAAAATAGATCAAAACAATTAACCACATAAGTCATGCACGTATCGTTATAACTGAATACACGGTGAGAATACTCACCTCGAATAACCGTAAGCTCCTAAATATCCTCGGTACTGAAGAGCGTCTCTAACCGGTCCTAGAAGGTCCTACAATGTACAAGGAAACTCGAATTAAAACTTCGCTCAAAACTCATTTCACAACATTCTGCCAGAACCCGACACCCCCGCGGGAACTGTTATAATTCCTAAACCATCCACTAGAATTTAACCAAATTTTTACAGTAGCTACACGGATCAGAGGACTACAATTTGTCAGAGACTTCGGGAACTAATTCCAAACATAAAGGGGTCGAAACTGGCTCACAAGACAGAATAGCTGAACCGAAAACTATTCTGCGAAGGTTTGCTAAAACCGCAATAACTTTTAAACCGTGAATCAGATTAACGAGCCGTCAGCGTCTTTGGAAAGAGGACTCAGAAACCTAGAGACCAACACAGGCCAAAAATCGAAAAACGTATTTTAATTGTGGTAAAAACAGTCCCGAAGTCAGCAAACAGATTTTGTTAAAATTCAGCATATTAAAATAGAACCCGTTTTAAATCCCGACATCAACCCGTCTATTCCCGAGACACCCGACAGTCCCGAGACTCATTTAAACTTTAGAAATCTGTTTGCTTTATTTTTAGTCTTTTATTAGAAATCTATTTCGATTGGGAAACAAAGAACCTAAAGGTTCGGTTTCCGGGTTTTTGGTTATTAAAACGTCTAGATTATAAACCCGCCATCTTTACCCAACCCGACACTACAACTCAGCAGCCAAAAGACAACAATAGAGGCCATCATAAGGAATACTCAAAACAGTGAATAACTCAACAATTAGGACTACCAAACGGTTTTATCAAAATCGTTTAAACCAATTAATACCACAACCATTCATCATAATTTATAAAACACAAAGACCAAAACCGAGCCTTAATTGGCTCGGTACCATCTCTTGACGAAACCTACATAACCATGGATTTAGACACGAATAAACAATAAAATCAAGAACACCAAAATGTTAGTTTAAACCCGAAAGGAATAGAGATAATACGAATGAAAAGGGATAAAGGTTATACCCTACGAATGATACTCAACGAAACACGAACACCCGGATCATCAAACCACGACACCACCCGAAATCACCATCTCTGTTGGTACCAATCAATTAAACCAAACTTAAATTAGCCTTGAAATAACACACGAAACAAAGCAAGCACCTCAAATTAATTAGAGGTGCTTGCCGTCCAATTCTTCACTTTACCCGAATCCACGCAACACCAACACATGGAGGTGATCTGTAACACCCTAAAATTTACAAGATTTTTAAAACTTTTAAAAACAAAATTATAATCAAGAGGTCCCAATAACTTGAATAATTAAATCCCAATAATAGTATTTTCATTTAAAAAACTGTATTTAATGCGGAAATAGTTAAAGTTAAGTGTTTTTAAAATATTAAATGCCGTCCACATCGGTAATGAAAGATACAGCGGTCAACCGTCCACCTTCTCCTTTCCTCTGCTGGTACCTGAAACAATGTGGGGGAAATAGGGTCAGCTGGGGAAGCTGAGTGAATAATTTTCAAAATGCAAACAATCGTAACATACAACACATGAGGGCACATCGGTGTACTCCTACTCAGAATCTACTCGATTAATTACTCAGATTATTTTCTCGGATTTTATTACTCAGATTTTAATTTATATAGCGCGCTAGGGTGACTTGGGACGAGAGATCAACCTCGACCCGCCTCACACCACCTCAACACCTGTACTCTTCGGTGTGAGTCAAAAGGCCTGGCACCAGTACTCTTCGGTGCCAAGTCAAAACGTCTGACACCAGTGCTCTTCGGTGTCAAGTCAGATATATATTATGTTTAATGTTTAACTCAAAACTCAGACGGGAGGTGATCCCAGGCGTATAGCCAAAAACTCAGATGTGTGTTATTATGTTTTATTATCTCTTTAACATAATTATCTCAGATGCCCTAGCAAGTAGTAGCACAGAGTGACCCTGTGCCGAGCTCGGTTACCCAGGCACAATGTCTCAGATTAAAATAAATCAACAGCTGCTCAGATACTCAGATAGCTTGTCAAACTTAGATAACAAATCAAACTCAGATAGCGGATCAAACTCAGATAAAAGCTCAAACTCAGTTAACAATTATGGTGCAAGAAATGTAACACATAAGTCATGCATGTACAACGTTAAAACTGAATACACGGTGAGAATACTCACCTCGCGAAAACGTAAGCTCCAAAGGATCCTCAATACTCTAAGGCGCTGCTCGGTTATTCCTAGACAATCCTAAAAGCATAAAAATGAAACCCGAATTACAATCCGTTCTAAGGACTCAATTTAGAAAACTGGCAGCACCCGTCGGTCTCACGGAAACTGCTATAACTATTAAACTGTGCAGTAGATTTATCTCATATTTTTACCATGAAAAGTAGACAACCAGAAATACATATCTCTGTGAGACGGTCACTGGCTAAAACAGACTCTAAATGTCTCAAAACAGTGTTGCAAGACAGACATGCTGCACAGGTCGTCTTCCTAACAGCAGCATACTAAATCGACTATAACTTTTAAACCGTATATCAAATTAACGAGCCGTTAGCGGCATTGGAAAGAGGACTCAGAAAACTAGAGACCAGCACGGGCCAAAAATCCAGAAACTTATTTTAAGTATGATAAAAACAGACCCGAACATAGACCACAGAATCTGCCCGAAAATTCAGCTTGTTGTTTTAAATCGTTTTATAACCCGACATCAACCCGTTAAATCCCGAGGCACCCGACAGCCCCAAAATCACTTTTAATCAGAGTATTTCATATTCACAAAAACCTCGTTAGTTTATTTGATTAAGCTATTCGGTTTAGGAAACCAAGAACCCTACGGGTTCGGTTTCAGGTTTTTCGACTAATAAACGTGTGATTCATTTAACCAAAAGATGTTAATCCAAAACAAACCCTAACACCCTCTGATTCAGTGATCCAAAGCTCATATATGGACCTGCGCGTTTGACCAACAAACAAGAATTCAACATACAAAATTTCTAGGACTCGAGAATGGGAATAGTAACAACAAAACAATAACATCTCGGTCCTGTACGTGACTTTATTGACTAACCTGACAACCACCACGAAACAATGATACGACTCAGATAAACAACTACTCAGCAAAAACCCAACTCTTACAACTCAGCTGCTAGAACTTGAACTCAAAAGAAACAATCACATAATAGAACTCAACGAATTCAAGGAATAAGGGTTTGGAAACTACCGAATAGAACACGGGAACCGGCTCGAGAATAAGACAGCGACAATGAATTCTGCTTCAGTTCGGTCATTGGTCTCAGCCCAATGCTTCTCGCCTTGCTTCGATGAAACGAAGCCAACATCACATAGTCGATGGAACGAAACCAACCAACGCCACACCACCGCTGGTTGTCTCTGATTCTGCTCGATTGAAACTTACTGATCAGCCCCACAATACCATCGGGATTAAACCATGATAAATAAACCGAATAAAACAAGGAAAGTGATGACTACCGAATATGATATGGGTTGCGGTTTTATTGGTGCGATCGAAGGATTTCTTTAGCTCGTTACACTTAAGATTTTTATGGCTTGGAACGTTCTCTACGACTGCTCGATTCCCTAATCAGAAGTCTGAGTCCCGAAATCAATAATACTCGAAGGTTAGAATAAAATTCGGAATCAAGAGAGCAAAATAACAGAACCGGAAAAGAAAAACAAGGTCCTTACCGATTAAATGCAAATCCCAGGTGCGATGGTGAAGCTTGCGATCAAGAAGGAACAAAACGAGGGAGAGATTCTGCTTTGTGTGGCTCACGATCAAGAAGAATTGAGTGTATGGGTGTTGCGGCTATGTGACAATGAAGAAGCAGAAGCCAAATCTAGGGATTAGAGTAGGAGGTTTAATTTAAATGTTCTACTCACGTGGGCTTGGGACCCACTTGCAACCCAAGTCTTTTTAATTTGATCGGATATGGGCTTCAAGGAAAGCATAGCGGATCGGGTATCGGTTAAGAGGGAGCATGCATGGCCTTGGCTAACACTCACTTGTGGCCGAGAACTTCACAAAGTTGTGCTCGGCTAGAAACTGATCGATGGAGCAAGAATAGAGTTACCGGGCTAAATGAATACCGAATAAGGAGTTGTCAAACAGGACTTGCGAAGTTCGGGCCTTGGCCTAACGGCCGGCCCGACTAAAAATACCACACAACTCCTATGGATAAATAACGGTCCAAATAATTAAAAACGTCTAACTAAAACAAACCGTCTAATTACCGGTCTCCTAAATAATATGAACCGCCTAACTACAGGTCGTCTAAAAATTTCATAAATGACAATTATTAACCATTTAAAGTATATAATTCATTTTTCTACTAATGAAAATGAATTAATTTAATAACTTAAATTTCGGGGCGTTACATGATCGAGCTGCTTGCTTGGATTCACACGAAAAGAATTAATGGACGAGCTTGCGTGCTTGCTTGGATTCGCGCGAAAAGAATTATTGGACGAGCTTGTTTGCTTGCTTGGATTCACACGAAAAGAATTATTGGACGAGCTTGTTTGCTTGCTTGGGTTCACACGAGAGGAATTAATGGACGAGCATGTGTGCTTGCTTGGGAGAAAACGGAAATTGGTGGTGTACCAGGGGTGTCGGCCGAGAGGGGAGAGAACACAATGGCAAAATTTAGGGTAATCTCTTAGCTTAAGTATCATAACTCTTGGGCTCTTAAGCTTCTAATTAGTCGGGCCTCACAACGAATGGGACTCGGACTCAAAAGAAACAAATGAAGAAATAACAAGGGGCTCGGGCCTTGGCCAATTAGTCGGCCCTCACCCACAATCACGGTACCAACACCAAAACTCGTAAGCTCGGTATTTTAAATGTCATGTAAATTAATACTCATTAATTATCCGAACACAAAACTCGCAAACAAAACGTCACGTATTAAAGGTGTACATGATTAATTGTACACCCGTATTTAATTAGCTCGAACTAAATACACATAAAGTCACATAACACATAAATCTCAAATAAGTAAATATCCCACAATTTATTTAGTAAAAGTAATTAAATCAATTACAAGAATTTTTAGGGCGTTACACCATTGAACTCATCTTGAACTTGATCTGCATCAGTTCTTCAAATTCTTTGCACAATTGATCATTTGTTGATCCAAAGATGATATCATCTACATAAATTTGTACCAGTAGTATATCATCTTTGACCTTCCTTGTGAATAATGTCTTGTCAATGGCACCTCTCTTGAAATTGTTCTTTAATAGGTAAGAGGACAATGTATCATACCAAACTCTAGGTGCCTGATGAAGGCCATATAGAGCTTTATCTAGTTTGAATACATAGTCATCATGTTCTGGATCTTCAAATCCTGGAGGTTGACATACATATACTTCTTCTTCTATTTTCCCATACAAGAAGGCACTTTTTACATCCATTTGGTAGACTTTGAATCTTTTGTATGAAGCATATGCTAGAAATATTATGATTGCTTCAATTCTGGCAACTGGTGCATATACTTCATCATAATCAATCCCTTCTTCTTGTGTGTAACCTTGTGCTACAAGCCTTGCTTTGTTTTTGATCACTATACCTCTTTCATCTTTCTTGTTTCTGAAGATCCATCTGGTTCCAATGGGTCTTTTTCCTTTTGGAAGAGGGACAAGTGTCCATACAGCTTGTAGTTTAAATTGAAGAAGTTCTTCTTGCATTGCTATGATCCAGTTTGAATCTTTCATGGCTTGTTGAATCTTCTTAGGTTCTTCCTGTGACATAAAACATTCATACATGCATTCATTAGATATTAGACTGATATTACAAATATTTGAACTCAAGGCAGAATTAAATTTGCTTCTTGTTTGCATGGCCGAATTTACATCACTTAAGACTAGGTCCAAAGGATGATTCTTTTCAGTTCTGGTTCCAGGGATTTTGTCAACAGATATTTGAGAATCTAAGTTTGATTCATTTGATTCAGGAATTTGTGCATCTATCCCTGCTTCTTCTTGATTGTTTGCATTTTGTGGAATTTCATCATTACTACTGGTATCAGTAGTAACGTTTTCTTCATTAACTTCAGGAGTATCATTGTTGTTACTGGCATCAGTATTACTGGCATCAGTATTGAGTAAGTCATCATCACAATTCTGAGGTTCAGAGTTACTACTGGGATCAGTAGTATCTTCAGAATTTGAGTTGTTACTGGTATCATTGAAATTAGGGTTACCAGAGTTACTACTGTCCTCAGTATCAACTGTTGAAGCAGTATCAACTAAGATATATTTCATGATTTCTTGCCTTTCACTTGATGATGGTCCTACTTGTTGATTTTGATTGTTTGAATTTCCTGTATTAAACTCATAATTGTCATCAAATGATTTGGTTAGATTATCAATATTAAACAACCAATCTGGAAATTTCCTTGTTCATTCATAAGATTTTCATTAAAGGATACATTTACACTTTCTTCAATGATCCTCAGCCTTTTGTTGAACACTCTGTAAGATTTGCTTTGAGTTGAGTATCCTACAAATATTCCATCATCTGCTTTGCAGTCAAATTTACCAATTTGTTCTCTTGTAATTAGAATAGTACAAGGACAACCAAATGATTTTAAGAAACTTATTGATGGTTTTCTTTTATTGAAAAGTTCATATGGTGTTTTAAAATGAGGCTTAACTATTAATACTCTATTCTGAACATAACAAGCAGTATTAACAGCTTCAGCCCAAAAAGTTATTGGTAATTTTGAATCTGCAAGCATAGATCTGGCTGCTTCAATGATAGTTCTATTTCTTCTCTCAGTCACACCATTTTGTTGTGGAGTTCTTGGTGAGCTGTACTGCCTGTCAATACCCTTAAGATCACAAAAGTCAATTAGGTTAGTATTTTTAAATTCAGTTCCATTGTCACATCTAATTGCTTTCACTTTGAGATCTCTTGTATTTTCCAGCTTTACAATCAGATTCTTGATTATTTCACTTGTTTCATCTTTGGTCCTGAGAAAGAACACCCAAGTGTATCTGGAAAAGTCATCAGTAATAACAAGGCAATATTGTTTCTTTTCAATACTCATTACATTTGTAGGACCAAAAAGGTCCATATGTAAGAGCTGCAAAGGTTTAGAAATAGAATTAATTGCTTTGGTCGTATGAGAAGTCTTATGTTGTTTACCTTTTAGGCAGGCAACACAATGATGATCACACATAAATTCTTTTTGTGGTAGACCAACTACCAAATCCTTTTTAACTAGATTGTTCATATTTTTAAAATTTGTGTGACACATCCTTCTATGCCAAAGTTCTGGTTCATTTGTGTTTGCCTTAGATATAAAACAGTTGATCTCATTTGATGAAATGAGTTCTCCCCTATATCCAGGCAATACACATTGTTTCTCCTTGGTGTTCTTAAAACAACATATTTTTCATCTAAAATAAAATCAGGAGAAAGAACGATGCACTCAACATTTGTGAAAAGAATTTTGTTCTTCTTATCACAGACTTGAGACACACTAACCAGATTGTACTTAAGCTCAGCAACATAAAATACATCATCAAAAGTAATTTTACCATTTGATACTTTACCTTTACTGGTAATCTTACCTCCCCTAGGATTTTCTCTAAAAGCAACATACCCTCCTTCAAAGGACTTGAAATCTCTAAGAATTTGAAGATTTCCAGTCATGTGTCTAGAGCATCCACTATCAATATGCCATGTTCTACCTTCTTCAGGGATCTGGATACTCTGCGCATATAGTAAAAGGATTAGTTAATTTTGGGAACCCAAGCTTGTTTTGTCTTGGGTTCATCCTTTGAAGAATAAGACTTCTTAACTGAATGATTCTTATATGCAGTTTTGTATTTAGTACTGGTGTTTTGAGTCACTACTGATCTAGGTTTAAACCCGTAGTTTTTAGCTTTTGAAAATTTTACTACTGATGGACCAGTAGTGTTTGGGTAATAAGGGTTTTGAGCATAATCAGTAGTGTTTTTGTAGTTATACCAGACAGCATTGTAATTAGGGTTTTTACCAGTAGTAAACCTGGAATAGTTTCTACTGATGTTTGAAAACTTTGAAAATTGAGGAAAACGATTTTGTGTTCCATTGTTTTTGAAATAATTGCTTCTGCTTGGACTTTTATACCTGGTATTTTGAACAAATCGTGGTGCAGTTCTTCCAAATTTATGAGTATTATCAGCACATGTTTTATTGAATTCCTTTTGATTTGGTTTCTTAAACTGCTGTTCTTTAGCTTCTTTAGTTTGTTTTAATTTTAATGCTTTTTCCTTTTCTTTGTTAATTTTGAATTCTTTAAATTCTTTATTGTTAATAGGATTGAAATGACAGTTTTTAGCTATGTGATTAACTTTGTTACATATTAAGCATGATAATTTTGTTGAATTAGAATTTTCAGGTTTTCTTTGTTCTTTTAATTGGTTTAAATTCCTTTGATTTCCCCTTCTTAAAATTGTTGGTATATTTTCTGAGTTGTATTTTGGGGATTCAGTTTGACTTTGTGTGGTGTGAAAACTAGTATCATTTGATTCAGTTATTTGATCATCATCAGAAGATTCATTACTGGTTTCAGTTTCAGTTTGACTTTCAATTTTTAAATCATTTAAAATTCTTTCTGTACTAGATTTTAATGGTGGAATAAAATTTGTTGGAGGTGGGACTGCATGATATCCCACTCCATGAATAACGTTTTCTGTAGTTTGATTGCTAGTTAATTCATTGACAATTTTAGAACTTCTTTCATATTTTTTAATGGTTAGTTTATTCTGTTCTAGTTCCATTTGACATTCTTCAAGTTTGATTAAAGTTTCTTTTAATTTCAATTCAATATGTTCTTTTTCATAAGTGGTTTGTAGCAATTCATCTTTTATCTTTTGATCAGTTATTTTATAGATTTTAATTTGATTTTCTAAATCAGCTATACAACCATTATATTCAATTCTTCTGTTTCTATTTAAAATCATCTCTTCAAGAGTTTCTTTATTTAATTTTTCTAATTCTTTGTATGATTTAATGCATTCAGGAGTGCAAGATTTAGAATGTACAACAGTAGTGGAATGATCAGTAGTAAATGCCATAAGAGCTTGGTTCTGTGCATGTTCTTCTGCTTGAAAGCTCCAGTCATATCCTTGTCCTTCTTGAGAGACTAAGGCAGTTGAGTTGGACATGTTGTTCTTGTTGTAGCTTGATCTTTGATCTTTATTTGGGCATTCTTTGGCAAAGTGACCCAGATTGCTAGAGTTGTAACATTTAACCTTTGTTTTATCAAATCCAGCTCTATCACCTTTGTTGTAAGACAGATTTTGCCTTCCAGTTCTTTTAAGAAACCTCTTTGTTCTTAAACTTAGCATAGCCATCTGCCATTTGATATCCATCTCTTCCAAGTCATCAGGATTGAGCTGTTCTAAATCCTCACTAATCAATGCAGTATGCACATGACTAGTGAAGAAAGATTCTCTGGCTAAATCTTCTGTTCCTGCATTCTTCATAGCCTCCTGACCTGTTCCTGTATTTGACACAAAAGCAACATTGTTTGAAGGTAGAGTTGGAGTTTTAGTACTTACCTCAGATTCGAAGACTCTTAGTTCATTGTAGAGTTCATCAAGTTCTTTCTCTTATAGTGCATCTCCTTGTCTATATATCACAGTATACATATATCATTCTTTACCCAAAGATCTAAGAAACTTTCTGTTGACATCATCATTGTCTGGTTTATAGCCAACTTGATTTAGTTCACCAATAAGCTTGTTGAACCTATCAAAGACTTGTGATAATGTTTCATTCTTCTGGCCTTTGAAGTTTTCAAAGTCCTGTTTCAGAACAGACTTCATGTTTCTTTTGGTGCTCTTAGTACCAACAAACCTCTTTTCCAGTGCCTGCCACAGCTTCTTTGCATCATCATATTCAACAAATAGATGTTGATAATCATTGGGAATAGCAAGCAAAAGAGTGCTTAGAGCTTTGAGTTCGATTCCTCTGTCTTTCTTCTCTTTTTCACACTTCAATTTGTCTGCTTCAGTTGATGTACTTGCTGCTTGAGTCTGAATGGTTTTGTTGCCTTCAACAACAACTTCCCACATGGAATAATCAGTAATAAGCATGTACTGCTTGATTCTGTTTTTCCACATCCCAAAGTTGTTGGGAGTGAGAATGGGAATTTTGTTGGCTTGAGTACTTTCATTGTTATCAGACATGATGAACAATTTTGAGATCGAAAGTATGAAACTTGATGTTTGTTCTTAATTCGTAGATCTAGAACCAATATGCTCTGGTACCACTTGTCAGGATCGAATAACCAAACAAGTTATTATAAACCCAGATCTACTAACACAAGAAGTTACAGCGGATTAACACTTATGTTATTAGATTAAGAACAATGTAAACTGTAATTGAATAAGAACAATACGATGAACACATTTTATCACAAAAAGCTTCAATGTATTAATTTGTTCGATCAATACACGTATGTTTATAATTCATAAGGAACTATATATAATAGTCCTTGAAGCCTAACTTATTAACCTAGTTATTCTAGGAATCGATTACAATTGAATTATATAAAGATTTACATACTATAACTAACTCTACTAAAATCTCGAACACGATCAGCTCTAAATATAACATCATTAGTAATCTTGATCGTCAGTAGTATTTTGCCTTTAGCAGTAGTAAATCGAGATCAGTAGTAACTTTCATCTTCAGTAGTAATTCAACTTCAGTAGTAGATCATCTGTGTTCCAACACTCTTTTCCCGGTGAGGACTGCGAGGATTCCAAAAAAATCTCTAAAATGATTCAAAACAAACTTTTTTCAAAATTCTGTTTTTTTAATATCAAAATCGCAGCCTATAAGATCAAAAAATAATAATTCAAAAATGATCAAAAAAAAAAAAATAGGGATCATTATTTTGATCCACAAAAAAAAATATGGATTAATGTTATGATCCGCAAAAAAAGTGGATCATAATTTTTTTTTCAAATTTTTTTTATCAATGTAGTAATAATCATGAAGATTTATATATATTTTTGAGGTGTCCTCGCGAGTCCTCACCTTTTTTTGAGTCATCACATGGTCCCACTTCTATCATGCATAATGTACAAACGACAAATATATATGTCTAACGACCACCATTGATTGTTACAGTGACCAAATCCACACACAAAAATCATGAGGGCGCATCCAACAACAACATAATGGTGAGAAAAACAAGATTCTAGTTTTATATGGAAATTTGGAGTGCATTAGTCCTCTGCCAACCCACGTCGTGGGCTTCCCATCAATGCACATCAGTGCATGACGGCATTGGCACTGCGCCATCGTGCTAGGCGTTGGTAGAAATGCGTCTTGGGGGAGGGGGTGTCGTGGCTGTTGTGTGTGGGGAGGGGCTTAAATGTAATATTGTAATATTTTTTAAAGTAGGGATGAGTTAGTGATGAGTTAGTGGTGTGTTGCTGATGGCACAACCTCGTTAATAACCTATCGGTAGGGATGTGTTTAGTGATGCGTGAGATGCCTTAGAAGCACCTAAATGCTATTAAAAATATAAAATCTGAAAAATATATATTTTAAAATTTATTGGAAAAACAGTACACTTTATATGTACAACTAAACGAGGGAGTAATCGTTTAAAAGATCCAAAGAGGTGGCGGACATTAATGGAGTGTGTTGTTTGTCAATTGAAAATAAGAAGAAAAGGTGACGTGTAACGTGAGATGCAAGAAAGCTCAAGAAAACGAGCGCTTGACCCCTGACGCCGTTTTGTCGCATTCACAACTTAACGACCTGATTTCCCCGTTAAACCCTTTTCCCCGTAGTTGCAATAAAAAAGGGCACAAATGCAGTGCGGTTTTAATGTTTTATGCACCGTTACTTCATTTTAAGCTATTGTATGGTACGCGCTGCTCAATGGAATTGCTTTTCCAATTATTCTCCACTTTAACTTCAACAAGTATTCATTGTTACTTTTGTCTAAAGTCAAGTTTCTTTTTTTTTAAGTTCAAAAAATTGTAAATTAATCAATCAAATGTTTTAATCCACAAATTTAATTAGATACATTTAGACTTTAGAAGCAAAATGTATTCAAGGGTGCAAGCAAGGTAATTAGCCCCCATGCAAAATTTTAAATTTATATGGCCGAGTAAATTACAAAAATTATCCATATAGTGTTTTGAATTCTAGATGTTGTCTCTATAAACTTTTTTTGTCTCTGTAGTTTCTGATTTTCCCCTTACTTTATCATTATGTCTAAATTGATCCGTTAACTAACCTCACATTCTAAGCATGTGAGGGTATTTTGGTCATTTTTATGTTTCTTTTTTTTTTCATCATTCATCTTCACTCATCTAGTCATCTTCATAACCAAACATTTATATGAACAAATGTCGAATTCATTATTGGTTTAGGTAACGAATACTTTCAAAAATGAAAGATCCACAACAAGCTCAGACATTTTTTTTACCAACAAAAAACAACAAGCTCAGACATGCATTCAACAAAACGTACAATCTTATATTTCACAAACTAAAATCACTTGTATTAACGTAGGAAACAGAGTTTTAGGTGAAGATACTCAATTATAACCATATCTTCTTCCCACATTGAAAATGATGTATTCATCTTTAGTTAATCTTGGATTAGCTAAATTTTGCCCAAATAAAAAGAATTTGGAGTTGGGGTTTTCAAAATCAGTATAATTTTTCCTAATTTTTATTTGTCTGCGCAAAACCCTATAGTGAAGACTTAAATTAGTGTGTGAATGTGAATGTGTATGTGTTTATAAAATCTATAATCGTTCAAGGGTGGTTCACGGGAGTAGAATGTGTGACGGAGGGTCTGGTGTATGCAGAGGGTGAGGAGGAGGAGGGGAGATTGGTTCGCCAGAGTAGGGTTCCAAGGGGCAGCGCCCCTGGCTTGGGTTGAGATGCCACTGGCTTGGGTTGAGATGCCAGGTCAGTTGGAAACTTTTATTCGTATTATTATTCCTTTATAAAAAAAACATAGAAAACACGAATTTGAGAATCAACCCCGGTTTTCCGACCCGTTGGATCCGACCCAGACTCGGCCTATATTTGGCAATTTTTTGTGGTTTCGAAACTGTCTTTTGGCAGCTCCCAAGAATTTTTGGAGACAGAGATTTCGTATCTATTTTGGTTATTTTTTTCTGATACGTTTTACACATAGAAATCAACATTCTATGTTATTGATAATCACTTTGATTTTATTCGATTGTAGACTTCATTAGTAACAACTAACAACGAAATACTTTAATATGAAAGTGTTTCACGACTTCAGAACGTCCCAAACAAAAGGAATATGTACAAATTAATAACATTCTTACAAATCAACAACCTAAATTTTTTTATATTAAACAAATATATGTAACTTATATCATTAAAAATGTAGATACACAATTGTAGACACCTTATAAGGTGTGTCTAAACTGTAATTAGATAGTAATATGCATATATGTTTAAAAATATCATTTAAAAAGTTAGAATAAAATAAAATATTTGATAATCATTATAATGTACACATACAAGTAATATATTTCTTATAATTAATTTTTTATAACCAAAAAAAATATATAGTTTAACTGTATTTGAGTAACCTTATAATCAAGTAGTTGTTGGTTTAAGTTAAATTGGGAACATTTAAGATGTAAACATATGTGAGTTAATTATAATTGTTCACATTTAAAAAATTATATTTTGTAATTCAGCAGTCATAAATCATGACAATATTCTATGTGCATTTTTCTAAGTTGAAATCGATGACAACCTTTTTAAAACTTAATGATAAAGTGGCTTATTTTCCATAATAAATATTCTTGTACACCCACAATTAACTTTTTTCTACTATTCTCCCATCTTTATATCAACGTGTATATATGTAACTGTTTCTTTAATTTAAAAGCTAGTCGATGAACTTCTTCATACATGCTATTACTTACCCTTTTACCTTTTTATATAATCGATTGCCCGATGATTCATCTTTTTCAACAAAAAATGTACGGGTGATTTATGTACCAGATATTTTGACTCATACATGATACATCACAATCAATGTCTGATATGTTTGTAAAGTTTACAATTGTACATTATGGTATATGATCAAAAGATTGTTGTAAAAATTAATGCCTTGGCGGAACATGTACGAAGACGTAGACAATAATACCTCAGATATAAGGACAAAATCATAAAATTCAAATTACCAACATGAATAATTTCTTTAATTTATTTAAAAACATATTTAATCTGACAGGACTTGAAGCTAGCCCAATTACCTATTTGACATGGGCCTAGTCCAGCATTGAAGACCGGCCCAAGTTTATGAAATGACCAACCACCGGTTCAACGGTTTAGATAAGAGTTTACTAGTTTAGGCCTTTAGGGCACAGGTGATATAAATGCAGAAAACTCCATAGCCATACAGTTTAGGGCTTAAACGAAGAAAACTGAAGCCGGAGAAGAGGGCTCTTCATTTTGAAGGAGCTGTAGTAGTGTCTTATCCAAATCGTCCAGTGAACAATCAATCAGTCAATTAAACGGTATCCTTCGTGAATTTAATCTTCATCAATTCACAAGTGAACGCTGATTTCAGTTTTTCATTGAATTTATCGAACTCATTAGATTCAATACTCTATACTGTTTGAGTTCAATTGATCGTTTTTTGCGGCAGTAATCTGTTGATTTCATCCTTGATTGTGTATTTTTTTTTGCTTCATTTTTGGTGTTATGTGAAACCTGAAAACCTTAGTTTTTCAGGTTAATTATTGCTGTAATCTTATTAATGTGAGGCATAGCTTGTAATCTATTACTCGTATTGATCGATTCTGTATATATTTCTCCTGCGTGTATTCATATTCAATCTAATTAGTAATTGCATGAACTGCATTATTTTCAGTGTGCGTTGTGCCTACATCTGTTATCGAAACACTAGGTATCTAAGTGCTTGTGTAAATCTGTTAGCTTTAAAATGCTTTACCTTATTTTTTGCATTGATGGTCTTGAAAGATGGATCGGTACCAAAAGGTCGAGAAGCCAAGAGCAGAGCAACCAATTGATGAGAATGAGATCCGAATTACTAGCCAAGGGAGGATGCGAAGCTATATCACTTATGCTATGACTTTACTTCAGGTATTTTTTTTTTGCTTATTTTAAATCTTTTTAGTAAATTTATCTGTTACAAGTTTTAGAAAGTTACATGCTGTTTGTGCATGTAATTATGATTCATTTTTCTCTTGGTTACTTCAATGTTTATGAAAAGTATAAGATTGCATTAACATTGATATTCATTATTATTCACTTCTAGGAAAAAGGCTCGTCAGAAATCGTGTTTAAAGCCATGGGTAGAGCCATCAACAAAACTGTCACAATTGTGGAGCTAATAAAGGTTTTAAATATGATTAATTCTATCACAAATTATTTTTTACTTCTTATTGCATTCTTTTTGGATAAATTTTATAGCTATTCTTACATTTTGTAATGTAGAGACGAATTGTTGGTCTTCATCAAATTACATCCATTGGATCAACCGACATAACTGACACCTGGGAACCCCTAGAGGAAGGATTACTTCCGTAAGACACAATTTCACACTTTTAACTTTAAAAAGAATAAAAAATCCGGTTAATTCCAAAAAAATTAAAAAAAAATTCAATTTTTTTCCTTCTATTACAGCCTGGAGACCACAAGGCATGTTTCAATGATAACCATAACTCTCTCCAAGAATGAGTTGAATACATCATCTATCGGGTAACTGAATGATAAACACTAACTTTTTATAACTGATTCGAATTTTATCGCTTTAAATTGTTTTTATGAATTTTTTTAATATATTGTATTCATCCGGTTGTCAGGTATCAGCCACCATTGCCTGCTGACCAGGTGAAGGTGACTACTGATTTTGATTATGAAGGAGGTATAACAATATATTAATATTGAATATTGTACACACGTTTTTCATTTTTTTTTCTTTTCTGATTTACAAGATAATTTTTTTTTATTATTATTATTTTTAAGAGGGCGGCTCACCAACTGCAAGAGGCAGGGGTCGTGGAGGAAGAGGAAGGGGTAGGGGAAGGTTTAGAGCTCCACCAGGTATTATTTTATTTATTTATCTATTTATTTATATAATTTAAATTTGTGAAATTGTTTAATTAATTAAAAAATTAAAAAAATAATATTTTTTTACAACAGCAGGAAATGGTTACGGGCCAGCGGAGTATGATGACGGTGGTTGGGATAACCCTGGTGGTTACCCTAGGGGTAGAGGAAGAGGCAACAGTTTCCGTGGGCGTGGAAGGGGAAATTACGGAAACGCCCCTTACATGGAAAATCAACAAGAAGTAGGAGGATACAATCAAGAATCTCCCAGGGGCAGGGGGCGTAATTTTCGCGGGCGTGGCAGGGGAAATTACAATAATGGTCCTTATAATAATGATAACCAGCAAGATTTTGGTGGGTACGATGAAGAAGCACCCAGGGGTAGGGGGCGTAATTTTCGTGGTCGTGGAAGGGGAAATTACAATAATGACCCTTATATGGAAGGTGGTCAACAAGATGCAGGTGGTTATAACCAAGAATATCCTATGCGAGGTGGAGGTACTGCTTTTGTAAATTTAATTTGATATTTTTGCTCCGGTCAAAACCTTTATTAATTACCTTCATATCCTTCTAAACATATTCAATTAAATTATGAATCTATGCTCCGAATATATGAATTGCCCTAAAGATTCAAAACGGATTTTCGGCCATTTTCTAAAAAAAAAAAGATGAAAAAAATCCAATGGATTTAAAACGGATTTTTCGGTAAATCAATGACGAAATTTTTTTCTAGAATCCCTAAAATTTGTTTGACATCTTCTATGCGAAAATGATCCATTTTCATAAGATCTTCTTGGCTCTTATTCAAAAGGTCCAATAATGTATATATATTGGACCTTTTGAGGCAATTATAGATCCTGGGAGGCAATTCTGATTGGTCAATAAAAATCGATTTCAAAGCCATTTCTTTTTGTTTAGCCAATTTATCATAAAAGGTAAAAGGGGGTAAAGGAACCATGTGTTGATTGTCCTCGTCCAAAAACCTATTTTATTATTTATTAAATCGTAATAATATCAATAATACAGACACATAAACCTGATTTCTAATACATAATCAACAAATATATTTTGAGTACTTATTTGATGATTATTGATATTTTAGTTATTTAACAAATATTAAAATAGGTTTTCAGATATCAAAGAGAGTTTTAAAGATTTAGAAGGATATAGAGAAAATTTATGATTTTGAGAAGGATATAAAAGTAATTATCCTATATATTTTCGGAATTTTTTTTTTTAATTTTTGTTTTTGGTTGTTTTTATTATATGTAGGCCGTGGTCGTGGGAGGTTCAATTCTCGTGGAAGGGGTCGTGGTGGGTTCAGGTCAAACAGGACAAACGAGGGTGCGACAGGTGGCGATTAAAAAAAGCATGAAGTTTATGGTTTGATGTATGTTTGGATGTCTGCTTTCTATGTTTTTGTTTCATTTTTCCAGTTCCAGATGATAATTGAGTTAGGCAACAATATCAGCTTGTATTAAAAATGTAGACTTAAATCGTTACTTTATTTTTTTAATTTTTCTTTGTAATTTTTCTGCTTAGTTTTATTTTTGTTTACTTGCGGAATATGAGTTTGACTCGCTAAGGGATAATTATGACGTTTTGGGTTTGTTTTATTGGTAGTTGGTTTGTAGTATTGGCTGGTAGTGCAACGTCAATCTATTTCGTTAAATATCAACAACAATGATATATTTAAATGTAATATTCCGTCAACAATATTTTCAGGTTAAGAAAAGTCCATCTACTTTTGAGTTTATGTGAAAATATTGGCGATGATGTTTAACATTAGTGTTCAATTGGTCACGTGTCATGGTCAAGAAGTTGATATAAATTAGCATTATTATTAAAAAGTACAAAGGAGCAATTTTTGAAAAAAATGGTCTACACTCTCGAACTTTTTGGAACCCTATAAGAGTTGTGATAATGTATGTTTTACAAACCTGTCGGTCCAACTGTGTCAGGCTAGGAAAAAAGAAATAATCGGTCGTGAATGAGTCGTTTAGATTAGTAGTTAAAACTCAGTCAATATCAGTTGGATGGATATAAAAATTCGGTTCAGTTGGAACAATTGGTTTATATGGATTTTTTATACGTTTTGGAATTTAAAAGTATTAACTTTAGTTGAAAATTTGGTTTTAGATTATTTTATGAATTTTTTTATGATATATTATCTTGTATTTTTAATCTTTGGAACACCTTACTATTTACAAAATTATTGCATCATAAATAATTAACAATATTGTCATCTGGTTCAACTGAACGCCTCATCCAATCCGACCAGATTGGTACGACTGGACGGTTTAATACAAAAACCGGTTTTCAAAATAATGGTGATTCAACTTAGTAGAAAAATTCTTTTTCCAAAATAAAGATCATCATCCAACTAAAATTGCCTAAAAGCCTTGCCCTATGTCGACAGCCAAATAACACCACTCTTGTTGCCATACCATAGCCAAAGCTCATTCGTCATGGCTATGCTGCTCTCCCAAAGGTTTTTAATTTCAATCGTTTTTTGTAAATTGTGACTGATTTTTGGGTCAAAAACTATGTTATTCATGCATGTATACATATATTATTGTACATGTATGTTATTCATGTATACACAAATGTTATTTGTGCATTATTTGTTAATGCATGTTTTTCAGTAATTTTATATGTTTTTCTTAAAAATATATGTTTGTTTTGGGTTAAATATTATGTATTTACTAATTATCCATTTTAATAAAGTGAAATTAGTCTTATACTTTTACTTTTACTTTTAAAACTCATTAATATTACTTTATTCTATAAAAAATGCGACTTATCCTCCGCTAACTATGTAATTTAATTTATTTTAATCATTTACTTTAAAAAAAGTTGACTATATGTTAATACGCTAAGTCTTATTTGGCCACAAGTGGTAGATAAATATATATAGACACACTCTCACACACATATACGATATAATCTCCATCATTTAATTGTAAGCTTTCCATATATTTCAGAATTAAAAATGGGAATTCATGAAGATGTAGAAATAGTTATTGTGGGTGCTGGATTAGCTGGTCTTACTACTGCCTTAGCCCTCCACAGGTAATAATTCTACCATTCTTTATGCTTCCCTCACTTATACCCAAGCTATATATACTTGTACTCTACAACTAATTGAAGCAAATCCAATAATCCATGGTGACTTTCTCGTTTTTTAGTCTTGTCTGGTCACTTGTACTGTACTAGTGGTTGATGCAATTGATCTGATCTGAAGTTCATTGATGTTTTTAAGGTTGGGTTTGAGAAGTTTGGTGTTGGAGTCATCAGAGAGTTTGAGAATTACCGGATTTGCCCTTTCTATATGGACCAATGGTTGGAAGGCGCTGGATGCTGTAGGAATTGGGGAGTCCTTGAGACAAAAGTCAACACAAATGAAAGGGTAAAATTGTAATTTAGACAATAGAAAGGTTAGTCTGGTAATTAAGTTTGGAGTTTGAAATCGAATTTTTGTTGTTGCAGATTGAAGATCGCGTCTCCTGATACTGGGCTTTTTACTTCAGAGCAACCACTTGATAGAGATGGAAAATTGTGAGTCACTTTTTGTTTTATTCTACCGATTTTACCCTTTATATAGTACATAAATTAGAAGATAATTAATATGCATTTTTACACTACCAAATGGTTTGTATTAAGATGTTTAAAGGTTTTTTCTACTATGGACAAAATAAAAGATAAATTAGATAATTTGATAAATAGTTTTGCTTTAATTCTAGCACGGGTTATGAAAGCCGGTGCATTAGGCGAAAGGATTTACTAGAAGCACTAATGAACGAGTTGCCATCCGGAACCATTAGATACTCTTCAAGGGTTGCAAACATCGATGAACTTGACCGGTTCAAACTGGTGCACCTAGCCGATGGGTCCATTCTCAAGACCAAAGTTGGTAGTTAGTTGGTTCATTGGTTGTGTACGTTTCATTAATTATAATATGAGTTATATTGATGTAGGTTTTGATAGGGTGTGATGGGGTTAACTCGGTGGTGGCTAAATGGTTGGGTCTTGAGACACCCGTAAGTGTTGGGAGATCGGCTATTCGAGGTTTGGTTGAGTTTCCAAATGGTTCGGGTTTTGATCCTATGCTTCATGTCAACTTTGGAGGCGGTGTGCGCTTTGGTTTGCTTCCCGTTGATGACAAGAGTGTCTATTGGTTTTGCACCTTCACACCATCTCAAGTTCCATCTTGTAAGCCAACTAATCTAATTTTAAATTTTAAAAATACGAACCGAACCGAATCAAAACTGAAACTATATTATCGGTTTGGTTTCAGTTTTGAAAATTTATCATTTTCGGTTTATTCGGTTCAGTTAGGTTCACTTTGGTTTCTGGACCCCTAATTGAAAGTATTTCAGAGGTGGCAAATTGCGCATGTTGATGGGTTGGGGTCAAAACGGGCTGAATCGGGTTAAGTTGAACTGTCATGTTCAAAGATCTTTTTGTTAATAAACTAATGCACCAATTTTAAACGAGTTGTCTATTTTCAAAGATTCTTTATATTAATAATTAACACGTTTGTATAAATAACACCAAGTTTAAATAAAATAATTTAAAAAATGTACGAATTATGCATACGACCTTCAATACGTTTTGACCAATCTACAACCTTAAATTTTTAGCTATATTATTAATTTGTTCATTTGACACGTTAAAATAAAATATAGCCGAAATCAATTAACAAAAGTTAATAGGTCGAAATTACAACCCCTAGGCATTTTGTTTTGAATTAATTATGCCAATTGTTCAAAAACTTCTATTTACTAAAGTATTACGTCTTGATTCGTATAGATGAGGAAGATTGGCAAGAAAAACCGATCAAAATGAAACAATTTGTATTAAGTCGAATCAACAAGATGCCTCAAGAAGTACAAGACGTTGTGGAAAAAACGTCGCTAACTAGCATCTCAATCGCACCACTAAAGTTTAGATTACCGTGGAAGATTTTATTTGGAAACATAGTGAAGGACAATGTTTGTGTAGCCGGGGACGCCCTTCATCCCATGACTCCCGACATTGGTCAAGGTGGATGTTCATCACTAGAAGACTCGGTTGTGCTCGGTAGGTGTATCGGGGAGGCTCTTTTGAAGAAATCGGGTGAAGAAAGTGACGAATTTGAAAGGATTAAAAAGGGGTTAGAGAAATATAGAAATGAAAGGAGATGGAGAAGTTTTAATCTTGTTAGTGTTGCATATTGTTTGGGTTTTGTGCAAGAGAGCAAGGGGAAATTGATGACTTTCTTGAGGGAAGTTTGGTTTTCTAAGTATACACCTAGTGTTTTCCTTAAGATGGCTAATTTTGATTGTGGTGATCTTGTTTTCTAATGAGAAAGGGGAAATGATATGTGATGGTTCTGGTATTTCATCTCAAGATTGTTAAACTTTGTTGATAAACGGGTTTTGTTAATGTCAACTCCATGATATTTTCCATTAACATACATTCTCATTTATGGTTCGTATTGTATTTCAATTTAATTGTCTATTTTATTTAATTGAAAAAGGTAATAAGAAACTTGAACGGTTGAACCTACAATTTTTGGAATGAATGTGTTGTTAGCGTATGTCCATTTAGAAGTGCTAATATAATGATAATGCAACAAAACTGTTATATGAACCCATCACATACTACTATGACATTAGTCATAAGCTAACTTAGAGGGGACACCTACACTTATATGAACCCATCACATACTACTATGACATTAGTTATAACCATAATTCAATTTATAATTTAATTTTGGCTAATGTGGGATCGATAAATGAAAGAAAATGGTATTGTTAGGAAGATGTCTAATTGACTCCAGTTTCTTGTTTTATTTCGTCTGTTTGTCGTAAAAACGAGGCTCGTCATAAAAACTCCGGGGGTTTACGTAGATAAAATTTTTTGAAAAATCCCCTGAAAAATCGATATTCACAGGATTAACTTAACTGACAGAACATTTGTAACCTGGCCCTTCAGATCCATTTTGTTAATTTAACTCTTTTAATTAACTATTTTTTATATTTGTTATTATTTTCTACCCGAATAAGTGAAAACAACTACTTTAGTCAGCCACTAAAAGCCTCACCAAATTACAAATTTTGAAGCATAAAATATAACACCAGACTGCAAGTATAATGGTGGATGATGTACTCAGTGACGTGTGTATCTTGTTAAGCTCCATTAGAGTCTCGTGATCAAAACATATAACCTTCAATTGACTTTAGAGATACCATAATTAATTGTTTTAAATCATCGTATGAATATTCAAAATCTTAATCATGAAGAAGAAGAAAAAGAAGAAGAAGATGTAGATATAGTTATAGTTGGTGCTGGAATAGCTGGTCTCACAACAGCCTTAGCCCTACACAGGTATCATATCATGATTATCATATCTCTTATGCTTCAATTATTCAATTTTGTTATGAAAACAACAATTCGTATTTTCTACATGTCATCGATCTTAACCAATCTATTTATGATCAACACAAAATAAGGTGTGGGACAATTTGCATATTATGTCGCGAAAATAACGGAAGTTTAAAATCAAGGAAAACCCAAATGCAAATGAAAACTCGCTCATTTGTGACGTAAATGTATTAAAACTGACCGGTTGGACCAGGAAATGGTAGTCCGAAACAACCAGGTTAATAGTGTTTAACCGGCTGTTAAATTGGCTTTTATTTTTTCAATATTAACTTTTTTGTATTAAGGTGGATATTTGGTATGTTTCTGATAGATTTGGAAATCTAAATTATTTTATATGTTTTAAAGTTTTAACGTTGAGTGTTATCATTTTTTATAGACTAAGAACTTGAATTTTATTGGAAAATATTTTTAGTTTTTTTTATCTGTTATAATATTTATTTTGTATCTTCTATTCATTTTGGCATTCATGTACTTTTGAAATAATTAATTTATCATAAATACCCAACACTATTATTATTCGGTTCAATTCAAAACTCTGATTTTAAACATTGTATACCATTGTAGTGTCAATTGATCTACTGGACTAAATTTAACATTTTTACTCTCCATAACTAACCTTGGTTTTTTCCTTATGTTAAGGTTGGGTTTGAGGAGCTTGGTGTTGGAGTCATCTGAGAGTTTGCGAATTACCGGATTTGCACTTACACTATGGACCAATCCTTGGAGAACCCTAGATGCTTTAGGAATTCGGGATTCGCTCAGACAAAAGTCCACCCAAATAACAGGGTAAATTTGTCATAATTTACACAATATACACAAACTAGGGATATTTTGGTAATTCTCCAAAGTTTGAAGTCAGTTTATATGGTTGACAGTTTCAAGATGGCCTCTCCTGATACTGGTGTTTTTACTCCAGGGCAAGCACTTGACAAATATGGAAAATTGTGAGTCTCATTTTTAACCCACAATCCACATATAAATGTTATTTCTAGAAGGGAGGTTATTATAACATCATATAAATTACTTTAAATACCACAATTGTTGTTTAATATATGTCGTACAATTTGCTATAACAGATGTACATTGTGACATTTGAAATAATTTATGTGGTGTTAAAATCGCCTCCTTTTTCTAGAAACATAAAAAACTACAATTTTTAATAAGATTGTGACAAAATTTTGTTTATAGCAAAGGTTATGAAAGCCGATGTGTTAGGCGAAAGGATTTACTCGAGACATAAGTCAACGAGATGCCACGGGCAACCATAAGGTACTCTTCAAAGGTTGCAGCCATCAATGAACTCGACTGGTTCAAATGGGTGCACCTAGCCGATGGATCCATTCTTAAAATCGGTCCATTCTTAAAATCAAGGTAGTTGGTTTAAGCGGCTAATTTGTTTTGGGGAACCATGAATTGAGGTACATGTCTAATATTGGTTATATTAATGTAGGTCCTAGTAGGGTGTGATGGGGTTAACTCGGTGGTGGCTACATGGTAGGGCCTTGCAACACCGGTAAGTGTCGGGAGATCGGCTATTCGTGGTTTGGTTGACTTCCCAAATGGCTCGGGTTTTGAACCTGTGTCTTATCTTAACTTTGGAGGTGGGACGCGCTTTGGTTTTCGTCCGGTTGATCACAAGACTGTGTATTGGTTTTGCACATTCACCCCTTCTCAAAGTACATCATGTATGCCATTGTTTATCAATGTGTATATTCAAATTTACGTTTCATTTAGACATTTTGAGTTAAAAAAACAGTATCGGGTGGTGATCTAGTGGTAATGATTTCTTAATGACTTTCTAGATGTTAAATGTACGATCACTCCCTGGGTTAACATTTATCAGATTAGCAGTAGAAGGTTTAAAAAAGACCACAATAACAGTTAGGTCTCGTTCATTCTAAGCAAAATTTGACCATCCTGACGGAATCAATTTTATAAAAAATATAAGAAAATAATATGAAAAGTACATAAGTCATGCCAATTTTATATTTGGAGTGTACGATCCCCAAGCAAAGCTTGACCCGGTACTTAAAACATTGCATATGTGCCGCTAAGACCGGTGCCAACGGACACCATCACTTTGCCGCCGGTTCTCGCCGGTTTGGTGGCACCGTTGGCACCGTTCCGCCAGTGCCACCGCCGGTTAAAGTTAGCCGCTTTGAAGACGGGATTGTGTGTGTCGCCGGTTGAATTGGGTGGGTCCAAGGGGGTATTTTGTGTGTGTGTGTTTAGTAATGGTGAGTCCCAAAAAATTAAAGGGAAGTGGTATTGTTGGCATGTGTACGTCAATTTAGTGTCGGTTGGAAGGTGAGCTGACGTGGCGCTGATTTGGCAACAACTGAGGGTACCAATTTGCCCAAACCATTGGCACCGGTCTAATATCACCCAAGTTATGTCGTAAAATCAAAAAGATAAATGAAAATTTTCATTCCAACCCTCCAAGTTTTTATACTAGCACAATCACCCCTTCATTTACTTCTTGTTACACACAAATTACATACAACTAACCCACATATCATTCTCCCATATATGAATGTGTAAATTCAATAGTGTATCTATAACCTCATCTCAAAATAAGTTAAAACTATATCCCTCCTTAGTATAGAAAGTACTACGTTTGAATGGATAAATTTATTAGTGGTTCATGACACACCTTTTACTAAATTATTCGTTTTTTTCTTCTAATAGACGAAGAAGAACTCCAAAAAACCCCGATGAAAATGAAGCCATTTATATTAAGTCGCATTGACAAGATGCCACAAGAAGCACAAAATGTGGTAGAAAAAACATCCCTAAGCAACATTTCTTATTCGCAATTAAAGATAAGGTTGCCATGAAATGTTTTATTTGGAAACATTGTAAAACACAACGTTTTCGTAGCTGGAGACGCCCTTCGTCCCATGACCCCTGACATAAACCAAGGTGGATGCTCGGCCTTAGAAGACGCCATCATTCTTGGTAGGTGCGTTGGCGAGGCTCTTTTGAACAAATCGAGTGAAAATGATGATGAATTTGAGAGAATTGAAAAGGGGTTAGAGAAATATGGGAGGGAAAGGAGATGGAGAAGTGTTAGTTTGATTAGTGTTGCATATTGTGTAGGGTTTATACAACAAAGCAAGGGGAAAATGATGAGTTTCTTGAGGAAAGTACGGTTATCTAGCTATACTTCTAATGCTTTGCTTAAGATGCCTAATTTTGATTGTGGTGATCTTATTTTGTAGTAAGTTAAGCAATCATGATCTTTGGGGTATTGTCATCTTAAAATGGTTCAAATGATGTTAAACTTTGGTATATTTAAGTTTTAGCATCCACATATATTTAAGTTATTTGCATAACCCATTTTTTGGTAGAATCCAGCAGAACTCAACTAAGTCAATCAGAATTTAGTAAATAAATATACAAACCAATAACATTTAACCCATATCAAACATATACTTTAAAAAAAATTAAAAATACTGAAAAACATATATGTTCAGATAATGTACAAATAACACTTATGTATACATACATGAAAACATACATGCGCGATAACATATATGTTTAAATGCATGAATGGCATACATACAAACCAATATTTGGGAGTCCTTCATCGAATCCCTTCATGTATTATATCTTCCAATTTCCATGATCATTTCATTTTGAAAATCAATGGTTTATATTGAGTCCTGTTGAGTTCTATTTAAAATTTGGGTTCTGCAAATAACCCCTCACTATATATATGAATCCATGACCCTTTATTCGTTTTTAAACATGTTACTTAATGATTTGGATTAGTTTGTAGTTTACACTTAATAAACTTGTGTTCGGGTTGGCGGTTTATATATTCCAAAATCGACCCAACTTGTTTAGCTAATTGCGTCGAGAAGTAAAACCTTACTCCGGACACATTTACTACTCGTGTGTCGTGTGAGTCATATTGAGTCGTTTACACAATAAATATTAAAAGACAGTAGCCACTAGCCAGATTATTTGAATGCACACCAAATAATAAGAGAAAAAACCTAATCTTACTACTTACTAATGCATTTAGGACTACCATGTTAAGGAAGTTTAAGGAGCTCCTTAATTTTAAGTTTAAGGAGATTTCCACTTTAAGAAAGTTTTTCAACTAAAATAAAATCAAAAAGTGTTGCTTACAGGGTTCGAACACAAGATCTCTTCTTAGTAGTCACTATGTGTTAACCAATTGCTATAATTACACTTTATTTCAAACCACCAAAACAAATTATAAGACGTTGTACATCATCGCATTTGACCAGCCCTTTTATTTCCGTTTCATTTTATATTTCCGGAAACTATTGACTATACTAAATTGTCTTACCATCTTTTATTTCGGTTTCGATTTATATTTCCGGAAACCATTAATTGTCTTACCACCAAATTAATTGACCTTTTGACTATACTCAATCTTCTTCACGCAACACTTTTCAATATTGAAAGCTTTTGTTCATAACGTCTCGACCACAACCTACACGTAAACACAACCTACACATAAACACGATGCTACAAATCAGGCGACGTTATACCCACCTGCGATTTCCGGCAACAATTTTACCCATGACATATGCTCCGGTGTTAAGGTTTGTTGTCCGTTTAAGATCATATATATTAACAATCGCTTGTTATCTTCTCATACTAATTTTCTTTAACTTTGCATATTTCAACTGTCTAGGTGTAAGCAACTTCTGCAACTAAAAGGTCTTCAACCACACATATTGGTACTTCATTGCTCACTGCACCACCACATCTGGATGCAGGGGATTCAACTTTTGAGGCTCAAGAGGTACAACTTTCATAACAAATTTTGAAATGCCTATTATGTCACATTGTGATCAATAGGTGCGTATATATCAGGGGTATTCTATTCTAATGGAATTTTTTCATTCCATTTTTGCAAGGCTTTTGGACCATACGAGACAACTGAAAACTTTCAAGACCTCTGGAAACCTCTGTACTTGTACAAATGCAGATGCGTGCGCGTTGAATATGTTTGGTTTGACCACAAACAAAACAAACTATATTTGTTTTTGCTTGACAAATTTGTAAGTAACTACTAATTGTGCACGTTAATTATGTACTACTAATATCCATTTCTTTTTATAGCAAAAGAAATAAGGAAGTATTCGTATCTTTAGCAACGTTGAATTTTATATTTAAAAACGTAATAAATATTCAAATTTAACAAATTTATGTGTTTAAGATTCTTAACTTATTCAAAATATTCATATGAGCAATTATTGCTTAAAAATTTCAAGTTTGTTCAAAATATTCAGATTTGTAAGTAACTACTAGTTGCTCACATATTCTTTAATTATAATCTTTAAGTTTGTTGAACTTGAATGTATTATTATGTTCTAGATGATAATGATTACTAATTGCAATTTTTAAAGACGGAAAAAATCATTCATTTGCGCAATTATTGTTGGAAAAACCATGTAAACGAACAACACTTGCTCGCCACGAAATATAGTTTCTGTGTACCCGCCGCCGCATTGCGCGGGTACCCTGCTAGTGAACTGTAATATACTTTGAAAGACACGATAAATATTAAGGCATAAATATAAAATAACACATAAAAAGATTAGGGGTGAGCATTTGGACCGAAAAAACCGAACCGAACCGAAAACCGACTGAAACCGAACCAAACCGAAACCGATAATATTTTATCGGTTTGGTTTTGAAAATTCACCATTATCGGTTTCGGTTATATGAGTTTCGGTTCAGTTCGGTTTTTGGACTGAGCTCGCCTCTACATAAAATAGCTAAACTTGACCACCATGAGGGAGCTCGTTATAAACGGGAATATTTTTTTAAGTATGTTAATGCATGATTATAGCGTGATAGAGGTGTATTTGCCATAATCTCGTGTAGTGGGCTGTCTTCTTTTGAAGCTGGGATTGATGGGATTTTGTAAATGATTCATTTGTCCAGCCTGATTTGGTGTGTATGTACTTGAAACTATTGTTGGCTCAATAATGCACATAAGGTGTTTGATTTAATGTCTAAACCAGATTTATTTCAAACAAGGAGATTGACACTTAAAAACATACACTTTCTCTATATGCAACAGGTCTTATCACTGTTAAATGGTTACTAGTTCCTGTTCATGTGTTATTTTTTTAAAGAAATTATCACATTTTTATTTTATTAAAACTATAAACATCATGCGTTTATAACATTAGAGTATGGCCGCAACAAAAAATTTGGTAGTTGTTGCGGGTAATGTATGGCCGCAACAACAAATGGAATTGTTATGGCGTGTTTAGCATGGCCGCAACAACAAATTGAATTGTTGTTGCGGTTCTTTCTTTTGCAGTGCGAACTGCATTTGTTGTTGCGATTATATTATACCACCGCAATAAATAAATTTATTGGTCCGCACTAACAAACCCGATCTGTAGTAGTGTTAGTCCTATCTTCCATCCATCCAGACATGTCACATTTATTACTTATATAATCATTTTCACATGAATGCCTACAAGAAAAACGAGCTCAACTTCATGATCCAGCTTAATAAGAAATTGGTCAGAAATACCTAAATATGACGATTTTTAAATGGTTGTAGAGGTGCACAACAAATCCAGTTACTGAATCGGACTGGTTTTAAAATTGGTTCAGACTGGTTTTAAGCTCGTCAGACCGGATCAGTTCACAAACCTCTGGATAGGGTTCTGGATCGAGGTTAGGGGGTGAACTGGTTTGAAAACCGGTATTTTTGTTAACCTAGTTGTTAGAACTGGTTTAAACATCAGATTTCGAAGAAAAACCGGTTTGAATTGGACACATACCCCACTCCCCAAAACCGGAATAAAACCAAACCGGAATAAAACCAAACCGGGTTTAAACCAAACCGGTTGACTTAATTCGAACCGGTTCTGAAACCGATTCGATTTAGGGCTCGATTTGGTTTGTGCATCTCTAGTCTATTGTATGGTTTTTCTTCATACATAATTTATAATTGTTGAATCATACAAATACCACAGCTAATGATCACAATTTTGTGGAAATTGGTTTCATTTGTTTTCACTAGGGTTGTGCACGATTTGGTTTGGGTTTGGGTAAAACTGAAAGCAAACCTAAAATTTCGGTTTTTGGAAAACCAACATTCAAAACAATTCAGTTTAGAGGAATGCTATTTTGTCGTATTTTTTAATCCTACTCATAGGCCTATTTACTTCTAATATTGATATGTGTCATCCACTAATTCTCTTTTTTTATATTATCCATTGATTTTGACATTTATCATAATCAAATTAGTAGGCACATGAATATGACCAAATGGTAGACACCAATATCATTACTCATCGATTTATGCTTACCCCTAGTTTTAACTTCGTTAGCCATAACTTGAGATATAATTAAACTTGTTTTAATTAACAAGGTCAGCCACCAACATGGGCTATTATCATCACTAATTGTACGGAAGCAGCATGTGCTAGAATGTGGGCTTGCAACCTACATCAAATTTTTTAATTGCAAGAAAGCAACCTTTCAATATTTGTTTTCATAGCTTTTTAGGATTATATCTACTGCAAAAGGTCAGACCCAAATGATTTTTAGGTACTTCCATTTGGCAGTTATATGAAAATTCACTTATCAATCTTCATCTTTTCATGTACTCTATACTTTTACCTAAAGTTTTAATTTAGTGGATAACATTTGAGATCTCATTTAACATGGTTTATGTTTGAATATATTAACTTTTTATACATTATAGTTGAATTAATGGTTATCATATTATAAATATAAAAATGATTATTCTACATTTTTTGGTTTATTAATATCATTGTGCTACACGACTATTAATTTCTATTGGATGACAATAATTTAAAGACATACATTTAGGCCGCCTACAACCGGTTAAAAATACTTTACTACCATTTTTAAAAAAAAAATTGCACAAATTATAATGCCCAAATTGAAGTTTTCGCAAAGTGCAGTGTCCCAAGGATGCATTAATCCTACTAATTAATAATGGTCACGTCATCATTTTGTTATCAATTAAAATATAAAATATATATTTGTTTGTTAATGACTTAAATGACAAGTACAATGACCTTAATAAAAAAATTTTGAATGATCAAAGTGAAATCTTTCGAAAAGTACGATGACTACCGGAAGCATTTAATCCTTCAAATTTTGCTTGGTTTCCATTTTAGAGGTGAAAAGCACAATAACACTGATTCAATCCATTTAGAGAGGTTTGATGATGATTTTGGTGATAAAAGTGAAGAGAGAGATTAGGGTTTTAGAGAGAGAAACAAGAGAGAGAGAGAGTGAACAATTGCTGTGAAATTGAAAATGAGATTAATGGCAAAAGTTAAAGAATTGAGCCTTACACTTTGGTATTTATACCATGGCTCAATTCTTGGTTAGTTAGGACCATTTTGGTAATAAAACCTAACATCTATACATTGTTACATAACTAGTCCCTAGACTATTGATTACAACTAAATATGACCCAACAATCTCCCCCTTTGTAACAATAGTCTAGGAAGCGTATCTTCGAAGTCTTCATCTTGAGCAAAAGCTGAACCTTGTAGATGTTTCGTTGAATAATGATGTATCAGGATCAGCTTGAGCTTTGTTAACATGTGAAAACGGATACTTCTTGTAACTTTTCAACCACAAGAAGTATTTTGAAGATTTTACTTTGAAGATACATATAGACCGACTTAAAATAAGACCCATATTAATAGAGATATTAGCAGCGGAAGTCTTTTCTTGACGTTTGTGGCTTTATGTCGATCTATGGTTCTTGATAATTGTTGTTGAGGTAACATGTTGATAACGGTTACGCTCCCCCTCAAACAACAATTATTTCTTCACTGGTGTTGGATTAAACAATCATTAGCCTTTTTGTGCTTGATGCACTCCATCCCAGTCTTCCGTCTTCAGTTGCTTCTATTGGCCCATTGCTCTCCTTCTCACGTAAGAAGTAAGTTCAAGATCTCATTGCAAATCCTTGATCTGATCAAATGTTGATAGATGATTGTGTAACCTTGTGAAAAGATGGGCAAGCTACAATGTTCATGTATTCTCAGATGTACTTCAAGATGGTGAATTACGTTTGATCATTTCAATTCTTTTTCAAATGCTGTAATTAACATCTCTAGATTTCGCTTTTCAATGATAACATCTGAGTGGCAGTAGAAGCAATTATAATTTCCGTTACAGAACTTCGAAGTTTCAAACACTCAAAGGGACATTTTTCGTTGAATTAGTTGGTGTAAGAAAGTTCCAAAAAAAAATGTCTCATTTAAGGTTAAAAGTTTTGGTAATGGAATGTCAATCTGGAAGGATTTGTCTGGGATTTTGGCTATTGGAGATTTTGGAGAGAGATTATGTTGATGATTCGGTTTTGTTCTTCTTTACTTGTTTTTCTATCTAGTACACTGATTATCATTTTCTCTTTCTCTTAATCACTTGAGTACATGTGTTGTGAAGTTTCTTCTTTGATGGGATGTTTGTGGTTCTTTTTGACGTTGTTCAGTTATACATCCGATATTTTAACTATTTCTTGCTCTTTTTCTCCCCCTCATGAGGATCATGATAAGGGTCCTCATGATAAAGCTGAATCGTTGCGTTTTGGAAACGGAGATAGGAATGGTGTGTCGGTGAAAATCAAGAGCCAAGATCGGAATGAGAACCAGAAACATGTAGTACTCGACAAATTGATTTAATCCTATGAATGTTTTGAGAAAAATATTGGAAAATGAAGAATAGCAATGTCAATGATCACGTGAAGTCATAAACAGATGCAATCTTTACTGAAGAACTTCAGTAAAGAGATCGTTTACGGATATGACAAACACGATGATTAGAGACATTGTTAATCAAATATTTGAAATTTAAAAGAAATCAATTTGTTTGGTTATATCAAAGATCAGTGAAGTATACCACTTACAAAGATGCAATCTTCTCTGAACGTGTGTAGAGAAGAGATCGACGGATATACAAAGATCAATGACATAACAATGTGCATTCAAAACGATTTTGAGTGTGTGAGAACTGGAGAAAGTCAGAATTGAATCTGAGCAGTTTTGAGAAGATGAAAAATGATTTCTCCACGGAGCGTTTAAGAATGAAAATCGTTTAAAAATAGTAAGAACAATCAATCCAAGATGGTGTTAAAAACAGATGCAATCAGTACTGATTGAAATCAGTAAAGAGATCGACGAATTTAACAGCAAATTGTGTTGAGTGTTACAAACAAGTCATTTAAAAATAAAAAATTTATGTTGTGCAAAATCAGGGTTGTGAAAAATTGAGCCACAACGCAAGAGACGAAAAATTTGTCATAAACAGATGCAATCTTTACTAATCGAGACTAGTAAAGAGATCGTTTACGAATATGACAAAAATTTGTATCCTACGTTGTGAACACATCATTATGAGCACAAAGTGAGATAAAAATTTTGGAATGTTGATCATCACTGATTAATAAAGATTTGATATAAATGTGATGTCAGCAACTCAATTTGATTTAAAAATATTTTTAATTGAGTATTGACATGTGCCATGTTGTGTGGCATCAGAGAAGTTCAAAGATTTGGAAAATCAAAATTGTATTAAAAATGAGAAAAATCTATTTACAATTGAAAAGGTTGACAATGAAGAAACACAATTGTAGCAATGAGAAATAAGAGAATTTGCAATAAACAGATGCAATCAGTACCAACCTAGACTGGTAAAGAGATCGTTTACTAATATTACAAAAGCTAATACTCAAATTGATAACCTTGTGTGATTGTAAATTTGCACGAGGTTGAAAAAAACTGTTTGAGGAAAATAAAAAATTTATTAGCAATATAGAGTAGGAAGATTTGTAATAAACAGATGCTATCAGTACCAATTGAAATTGGTAAAGAGATCGTTTACGGATATTACAAAAATTGATACCACATATTGATAATTATAAAAATATTTGAAGGGAGCACTGGAAAATTGGTTAGCAGTTCTGAAAGGATGCTCCCCCTCAACAGTTGCGTTTCATAAATCATAAAATCAGTTATGCTCCCCCTCGATATATTAATAATGATTTTCTCCCCCTCGACAAGTGAATATAGAAATTCTACCCCTCAACCAATGATATCGATGAAAAACGGGTTTCAAGCAGATGCACTTGAAAGCCATGCTGATGAAGAGCGGGTTATACACTGAAGTATGTATAAGCCATTTAGAGAGGTTTGATGATTGTCAGGATCGATTAACTATAGACAAGTTAATAAACACCTTAGATCTAGTTGATGATAGAAGTTGCAGCGGATCAACACTATATCAATAATTAAGAACAATGAACTGTATGAACAATATGCAAGAATATTAAGAACACAGTTTCACAAAAAGCTTCAATGTATATTATTGAATTAACAATACACACGTACGTTTACAATTCGTAAGGAACATACTTATAGTAGTCCTTGAAGCTAAACTATTTACCCTAGTTATTCTAGGACTTGATTTACATCGAATAATAATAATATACATTGATTTACATTCTATAACTATCTATACGAAGATCTCGGACTTGATATCTTCCAAAAACGCGTTGTCAGTAGTAAAACTAATCACCAGTAGTAAATATGAAGATCAGTAGTAAACTTGGTTATAGTGAACACCAGCATCAACTTCATCAGTAGTAAATGTTTCTGCCCCATCAGTACTAAGTATGTCAGTACTAACTGCAGCATCAGTAATAAGTTGATATGTGTTTTGCTCCAACAATCTCCCCCTAAACTTATTGATCATCTTTTAATCAATCAAGTTTCCTTTGTTCCTCTTGTTCTTTTCTTCTCTTCTCTAGTGTTCTTTGATTTTGTTGAAGTCTTTGTTCAATAATATATTTGCTGTTCCTTTTTGTAAAATAATTCAGTTTGTTTTGGAACATAACAGCATCATAGGGTTTCATCAAAGTGTTTATGAATATCTGATACATTGTCTTCTCAGAATGTGGATATTCTTTCTCATATAAGTACAGTTCACACACTTTGCCTGATTTCTCAAAGAAGTACATATTTGCAGTAGGAATGACATTCCAAGCATACACATTACCTGGATTTGTAAATTGTTCTGGATAATTGTCTGGATAAAATGCAGCATCAATCATCTTTGTTAAATATCCAGCTCCAGATTCTTTCCATGATTTCTTTGTCATTCTTGGTTTCCCAATAATCAAAAGTTTGATTACATCACTTCTTGAACATGATCTGATTAAGGGTAGCCATCCAGTAAATCTTTGTACAACTTTGTCTTCCCTTATGACCTCTATGACATTGTTCTGCATTACTCTCCAGTTAATAATTTGATTATTCTGTAATGGAGCAACTGGCATTTCAAGAACAGGTATAATTTGTTGTTTTGATTTCTTCTTAGAGCTTTGTTCTTGATCAACAGATTTTCTTTTATTAGATTGGGGAGTTGAAGTATTACCAACAGTTGAAACACTACCAGCTTTGAGCAAATTTAAGCTGATTGGTACTAAAGTTTTGGCTTTGGCTTTCTTTGATTCTTCAGCTTCTTGTTCAGCCAGGTCTTTCTTCTTTTCAGTGCAGTATTTTTCAATAATAGTTACCATCTTCATTCTTCCAAAAGATTTTGCACTGTGACCTCTTGTCTTCAGAAAGTCTATCATAAGAGACTTTTTGTTCAAATATATCATCTGGTAACTCACCTTTTGTTCTTTTGCATTCTGCTACAAGCTCTTCAAGACAGTTTAGATGTTCTTCTTCTACTTTTCTAAACCTTTTGAATTCTGCTTCTTGAGCTTCTATCTGAACATCTTTAATTTGAACAGGTGCTTGAACAGAAATTTCTCTTTGATCCTTCTTTTGTTCAAGGGCTTGATACTTAGCTACCTTCTCCCAAAATCTCTTATTCTTCACCTTCCATTTGTCTTGTTTATCAGCTCTAACAAGATTTATCTTGTTTACCATGTAATGACCAAGAGCTCTGTTAGGGTAATCTTCATCATATATTTCTTTACCCTTTCCAATATGTGGTGGAGGAGGACTATATTTCATGTCTGGCACTCCACTTATTATAACAGAGGGAGAAAATGATCTAAGTTCATCTTGTTGAAGTATTTTTGGATGTGGAGGAAGTGAGCACTCATCAACCTCAAACCAATTCACATTATCATCAATGTCAGGTATGATAAGTGGTTGATCAGGTGTTGGTGGTTTGGTAATGATGACATGTCTCTCTCTTTCAATAAGCTCTGGAAAATGTAGTTCTTCCTCTTCAGTAGTAACTAGAGTAGTTACTACTGGTGTTACTTCAGGAGTTACTACTGATAGGGCATCAGTAGTATTTGCTGCTATTAATTCCTTTTCTTCATTTACTACTGCTATAATATCAGTAGTAGAGGTTACTACTGGTATTTCCTTTTCAACTTGTTCTTCCATTGTAGCAGTAGTAATAGGCTCTTCTTCTGTCACCATCATCTCTGGGCCTTTATCAACATTTGTTTCTTTTAAATTTAAAAGGGAGGATGCTGCTGCTGCTATAGATTCATCAATCATTGTCTGTATATTATCCTTCTCCCCCTTAGTGAGCTCAACTGGTGGAGCCTCACTATCATCAATCTTTTTCTTCAATTGTCTGATGATTTTGGCTTGTTGATAAAGCCTGTGCTCATATAATCTCATTCTTCTATTGATGGTGTTGACATGCCTTTTCATTGCAGCCATGGTTTTCCCTTGGTTAGTTAAATATATATGGCAATTTTGTACAGTGGATTCAAGAGAATCCAATTTATCCGTCAATTGAGTGATTTTAATACTGCCCTCACTCCATCTAGCAAGATCATCGGGCTTACTAACAGGTACATTGGTTTTAAGGTTTTCCTTCCTTTCCATCAATTCCACAGATCTGCCCTCATCACTGCTTGGTGATTCATTGGGTCTTTTAGACATTCTCTTCTTCCTAGAAGAAGCAGAGATGCCCCCCCTTGTGGTTTCTTGGCACCGGGGTCCTTTGAGTAACTCCTCAAACGAGTCATCACTCAAAGTTGCCGAGGTTTGGGTCCTAATGATGTTTTCACTGTCCTGTGCACCCACCTTTGGGGCATCAGTAGTGAAAGCCCTCCCCTCATGTCCTCTCTCCTCCTTGGAGGACAACTCTTTGAGCCTGGGGTGTGACTCGATTTGTCCCCTGGTGTCCTTTGAAGAAAGTTTCTTTCTTTTATAAATTGTGGAAATGTTTTTGGTTTTGTCTGGTAGGTCTTCCACAGAGTGAAGAGTAGCACTCTGCAGATTTATATCAAGTTCCTGGGACACATTCAGGACTTCTGTTTGGGTTGGTGATTGAGTGGCTATTTGGATTGGTGTTTGGGCTGTATTTGGGGGTGATGGAGTGGGTTGAGGTTCAACTTGGGTTGTAGCAATGGTTGAACCCTCTCCAATATTGGGTTGATCTTTGATCATGTTAGGAAACAGAGGGGTTTCCTTGCCCGAAAATTTAAACTGTTTTCTCATATTTGAGAAAACTTTCTTGTTCAACTCAGGTAATATAAAAATGTTTTTAGGAGTTGACAAGTTTTGTAATTCACAGTTTATGATATGTTGTAGAAATCTGGGATACATTAAAAATTTAGAAGAACTAAGATTTCCCAACATACCATCAAATATCATGTATGAAAAATTAAATACTTGGTCTGTGCATAAACAGACAACAGCAGAGGCTATTGCCTTATTAAATTCATTCCAAGTACTTCTTTTTGGAGAAATACAATGCTGAATGGTATGTATTAAAAATTTCCATTGTGGGGAGAGAAGACCCTTTTGAAAAGTAACTATATTCAGTCTTCCCTCATATCCCATTTTATTCAAAATTTCAGCAATGTATTCCTTAGGAAGAGTAGACATACCTGAATCATCGTGTAATTGTAGATGGTGTCTGATTGATTGTTCGGTTACTGTGATGTGCTTTCCATCTACTTTAGATTTTATCATTGATGATGTTGTTCCTTCTGTTCGCTCAGCATTGGTCCAGAAATCCACCAAGTGCTGTTGATATGATTTTGGTTTTACAGTTAAGGCAAACTGTATATATGAATTTCTCAAAAATTTTACGATCGGACGGAAATCTTTTGTTCCGTCGGGATTCTTTAAAAATGCAACCATATTGTGAAATTCTGAGTATTTGAGATCGGTTTGCACATCGAGAGTTTGTAAAGTTTCCATTGATGTTGAGATTTTGCAAGAATTTTGTTACAGATGAAGGGTTTTTGATCGTAAACTAGGGTTTATCGAGAGGTTTTAGCAAATCGAAGTGAAGATAATGCTAAATTAATCGTCTGCCGCCTTTTATATCTTTCGATTTAACCTGCAAAACTACGAAAATAGCCTTCGAATCATAACATAACGGTTATTTTCATGGGGGTTAGTTTGGTAATTGTGTTTATGAAAGACCAGTAGTAATTAAGATATCAGTAGTAAAACGTCAGTAGTATCTACTAACATCAGTAATGACTAAGGATTTTGACATCAGTAGTAACTATAGACATCAGTAGTAACCATTAACACACAAGACCAGTAGTATATGTGAATACCAGTAGTACTGACTTACCAGTAGTATTTGTGTAAACCTAATATACACCAGTAGTAATGAACTACCAGTAGTATTTTGTGCATACACTTTCATACCAGTAATGCAGATAGACCAGTAGTAAAACACTTAAGTAAATAAATAATATTTTACAACACTAACTTTACACATGATTTTAAGTGAGATTTTAAGTTATTAAAATCATTCCAATACTGCTAACCAAGAAGTTGAATCTTCCTACATCAAATGCTTTTGTAAAAAGATCTGCTAATTGATCATCAGTATGGATTTTAACTACTTTGATTAATTTCTTTTCATTACAATCTCTTATAAAGTGAAATCTTATTTCAATGTGTTTAGTTTTTGAATGTTTTACTGGATTATTCACAATACTAATAGCACTTTGATTATCAATAAAAATAGGAGTTTTAAGGATAGAGATACCAAAGTCTAGAAGCTGGTTTTGAATCCAGAGCACTTGAGCACAGCAAGCAGATGCAGCTACATATTCTGCTTCAGCAGTAGATGTTGATACATTTGTTTGCTTCTTACATTGCCATGACACCAGTCTTGATCCAAAGAATTGACATCCACCAGTTGTGGACTTTCTATCTTGACATTCACCTCCATAATCACTATCTGTGTAGGCTATGAGTTCAAATGGTGAATCATGAGGATACCATAGACCAAGTGATGGTTTGCCTTTCAAGTATCTGAATATTCTTTTTACAGCTTGTAAGTGTAGTTCTTTGGGTCTTGCTTGATATTTTGCACACACACAAACACTATACATAATGTCAGGTCTTGATGCAGTTAAGTACATCAAAGAGCCTATCATTGATCTATATAAGTGTTCATCTACATCCTCCCCCTCAACATCAGGATGTAGGTGTTTGTGTGTTTCCATTGGTGTACTAGCACTTTTACTGTCTTTCAAATCAAACTTTTCCAAGATGTCTTTGACATATTTTGATTGATTTATCAAAATACCATCAGTTCTTTGATTGACTTGGAGTCCAAGGAAGAAGTTCATTGGACCCATGGAGCTCATCTTGAATTTAATTTGCATCAGTTCTTCAAATTCTTTGCATAATAAATCATTGGTTGAGCCAAAGATGATATCATCTACATAAATTTGTACCAGTAGTATATCATCCTTGAATTTCTTTGTAAACAATGTTTTATCAATGGCTCCTCTTTTAAAGTTGTTCTTCAATAAGTATGATGATAATGTGTCATACCATGCTCTTGGTGCCTGATGTAGGCCATACAGAGCTTTATCCAATTTAAACACATAATCACCATGTTTTGGATCTTCAAAACCTGGAGGTTGGCAAACATATACCTCTTCTTCAATTTTCCCATATAGGAAAGCACTCTTAACATCCATTTGATAGACTTTGAATTTCTTGAATGAAGCATATGCTAGAAATATCCTTATGGCTTCAATTCTAGCAACAGGAGCATATACTTCATCATAGTCTATTCCTTCTTCTTGAGTGTATCCTTGGGCTACTAGTCTGGCTTTATTCTTGATCACTATACCTCTTTCATCTTTCTTGTTTCTGAATATCCATCTTGTTCCAATGGCTCTTTTTCCTTTGGGTAGAGGTACAAGTGTCCAGACAGCTTGTAATTTAAATTGAAGGAGTTCTTCTTGCATTGCCTCAATCCAGTTTGAGTCCTTCATTGCTTGTTGAATCTTCTTTGGTTCATCCTGAGACAGAAAGCATTCATACATACATTCATTAGCAATTAAACTTATATTACACATATTGGCAGTTAAGCTTTTGTTTAATTTGCTTCTTGTTTGTAGTGGTGAGTTGACATCACTTAGAACAAGGTCTAATGGATGGTTCTTTTGAGTCCTTGTAGTTGTAGCTTTATCAACCACTAGTTGATTATCAAGATTTGAATCATTTGTCTCAGGTAGTTGTTCTTCTTGAGATCCTTCATTGTCATTGAAATTTGGTTCATTATCTTCTTGGTCAGAGTCACTACTGCCATTGTCTTTATTGAGATCAGTAGAGTTGTTGTTGTTACTGGTATCAGTAGTATCTTGAGAATCTAGGTTAATGTTGGGACCAGTAGTATTTTGAGTACTATTACTGGTATCAGTAGTATTTGAATTACTACTGTCCTCATTCTCAGAGTTACTACTGGTTCCAGAACTTGAGTTATTACTGACATCAGTATTAACTATGGGAGCAGTATCAACTATTATGTATCTCATCTTTTCTTGACCAGTATTAGATGATGTTCCTTCCTTTTGAGTATGACCATTTGAATCACCTGTATTTAAATTCATGTTAGAATTAAAGGATTTGGTTAGATTGTCTATGTTGAATAGCCAATCTGGACCATTTCCTTGTTCATTAGCAATATTTTCATTAAAGGATACATTAATGCTTTCTTCAATTATCCTTAGTCTTTTGTTGAATACTCTGTATGATTTGCTTTGAGTAGAGTATCCCACAAAGATTCCATCATCAGCTTTGCAGTCAAACTTACCAATTTGTTCTCTTGTAATCAGAATAGTACAAGGACAACCAAATGATTTTAAGAAACTTATAGAAGGTTTTCTTTTATTAAAAAGTTCATATGGTGTTTTAAAATGTGGCTTAACTATTTATACTCTGTTTTGAACATAACAGGCAGTATTAACAGCTTCAGCCCAAAAAGTAATTGGTAATTTTGAGTCTGCAAGCATTGATCTTGCTGCTTCAATGATGGTTCTATTCCTTCTTTCAGCTACACCATTTTGTTGTGGAGTTCTAGGTGAGCTGTATTGCCTGTCAATACCTTTAAGATCACAAAAGTTAATTAAGTTAGCATTTTTAAATTCTGTGCCATTATCACATCTTATGGCTTTCACTTTTTGATCAGATGTGTTTTCCAGTTTGACAATTAAGTTCTTTATGAGTTCACTTGTTTCATCCTTTGTCCTGAGAAAGAAAACCCATGTATATTTGGAAAAGTCATCAGTAATAACAAGACAATATTGTTTCTTTCCAATACTCATTACATTTGTAGGTCCAAAAAGGTCCATATGTAAGAGCTGTAAAGGAACAGAAATAGAGTTCACAGTTTTGGACTTATGAGAAGTCTTGTGTTGTTTACCTTTTAGGCATGCAACACAGTGATGATCACACATGAATTGTTTTTGAGGTAGTCCAATTACCAGATTTCTTTTTACTAAATTATTCATGTTTTTAAAATTTGTGTGACACATCCTTCTGTGCCATAGTTCTGATTCAGTGGTGTTTGCCTTGGATATAAAACAGTTGACCTCATTTGTAGAAATGAGTTCTCCCCCTATATCTAGGCAATACACATTGTTTCTCCTAGGAGTTCTTAACACAACATATTTTTCATCCAAAATAAAATCAGGAGAAAGAATGATGCACTCAATGTCTGTGAACAGAATCTTGTTCTTTTTATCACAAACTTGAGACACACTGACAAGATTGTATTTTAGTTCAGCAACATAAAATACATCATCAAAGGTAATTTTTCCATTAGTAACAGTACCTTTACCTGTAATCTTACCTCCCTGGGGATTCTCACCAAATGCCACATATCCTCCATCAAATGACTTGAAATCTTTAAGAATTTGCAGATTTCCAGTCATGTGCCTTGAGCATCCACTATCAATATGCCATGTTCTTCCTTCTTCTGGGATCTGAATGCTCTGCACAAGTGAGTAAAGGATTAGTTAAGTTTGGGAACCCAAGCTTTATATGTCTTGGGTTCATCCTTTGAGAAATGAGCTTTTGGGGATTTAACTTTAAAGACTTTTGGTACCCATACTTGTTTATTACTGGTATTTTGTTTTACTACTGTCCTTTTGGAGTTATTACTGGTGTGAGAATTTCCTACTGATCTTGGTTTATACCCATTGTTTTTAGCTTTTGAATACTTTACTACTGATGGACCAGTAGTATTTGGGTACTTACCATGTTTAGAATGACCAGTAGTGTTTTTAGAGTTAACACCAGTAGTGTTTTTGAAATTTGTTTTGGGAGCAGTAGTATTTTTGAAATTAGGGTTTTTACCAGTAGTATTCTTGTACTGGTACCATACAGCATTATAATTAGGGTTAACACCAGTAGTAAATTTGTTAGAGTTTCTACTGGTGTTGGAAAATTTAAAATATTGTTTATTTTGATTGGATTTTCCGTTGTTCCTGAAGTAATTGTTGTTCTTTGGGCTGCCAACTCTTCTGTTTTGCACAAATCTTGGTGCACTTCTTCCAAATCTTGGAGTTTCAGCAATTGGAGTTTTGATTGTATTTACTACTGAAGGACCAGTAGTATCTTTTAACCTTTGAGTTTTTGCATTTTCTTTAAAAACTTTAAATTCCTTTAACTCCTTGCAATTTATTGGATTGAAGTGACAATCCTTTGCTAAATGATTCACTTTATTGCAAATAACACATTTTAATTTATTTTCTTGAGCCTTTATTGTTTTTCTTTGTTCTAAGAGTTGGTTTTTATTTCTTTGGTTTCCTCTTTTTAGAATTTTGGGTATATTTTCTGCATTATATTTAGGAGAATCATTTGGACTTTGAGCTGTGTGAAAACTTGTATCAATTGATTTTGGTGATTCAGTTTGAGATATTGTAAATTCAATTGATTGCTCATCATCTGAAGAATCATTTGATTCAGATGTTTCATTATTAGATTCAGTTTGATTTTCAGTTTTTAATTCATTAATGATTCTTTCTGAACTGTTTTTAAGTGGAGGAATGAATTTGTGTGGAGGTGGTACAGCATGATATCCCACCCCATGAACAACCTTTTCTGTAGTTTGATTATTAGTTAATTCATCTAGAATTTTAGTGCTTCTTTCAAACTTTTTAATTGTTAATTTATTTTGTTCAATTTCAAGCTGACATTCTTCTAATTTACTTGTTAGTTCTTTATTTTTTGTTTCATAGAACTCTTTCTCATCCACAGCTTGAAGCAATTCTTCCTTGATCCGTTGATCAATCATCTTGTACACCTTTATTTGATGTTCTTGATCAGCAATTACACTATCAAACTCATGATTTCTTCTGATTGCTTTTGCTAAATCTTCATTTAATTTAGTGTTTTCTTTTTCTAGATTTTTAATAATTTTAGCACATTCAGGAGTACAAGGTTTAGATTTTACCTCAGTTTTATTGTCAGTAAAGGCCATGAGAGCTTGATTTTGAGCATGCTCTTCTGCTTGGAAGCTCCAGTCATAGCCTTGTCCTTGTTGTGACACAAGAGCAGTTGATTTTGATCTTTTGTCTGGTTGAGGACATTCTTTTGCAAAGTGACCAAGGTTGTTACAGTTGTAACACTTGACTTTAGTTTTGTCAAATCCTGCTTTGTCACCTTTGTTGAAATTGAGGCTTGTCCTACCAGTTCTTTTTAAGAATCTTTTGGTCCTTAGGCTCAGCATAGCCATCTGCCATTTAAGATCCATCTCCTCAAGATCATCTGGATTCAATTGTTCCAAGTCATCACTAATCAATGCAGTATGCACATGACTAGTGAAGAAGGATTCTCTTGCAGTATCCTCAGAATCTGCAGCCTTTCCTGTGGAGATTTCTTGTCCTTGACCTGTACTAGACATAAATGCAGCATTGTTAGAAGAAATAGAAGGGTTTTTGTGATTTACCTCAGTTTCAAACACTCTGAGATCATTATAGAGTTCATCTAACTCCTTTTCTTCTAGAGCATCTCTTTGTCTATACACCACTGTGTACATGGCCCATTCTTCACTCAGAGACCTTAGGAACTTCATGTTGACATCTTCTTGATCCATCTTTACACCAACTTGGTTGAGTTCACCAATTAGTTTGTTGAATCTGTCAAACACTTGAGTGAGTGTTTCATTGGGCTTTCCTTTGAAATTTTCAAAGTCTTGTTTGAGAACAGACTTCATGTTTCTTTTTGTACTCTTAGTCCCAACGAATCTCTTCTCCAGTGCTTCCCAAAGTAACTTAGCATCATCATATTCAACAAAGAGATGTTGATAGTCATTAGGAATGGCCAGTAGGAGAGTGCTTAGAGTTTTGAGTTCGATGCCTTTATCTTTCTTCTCCTTCTCACATTTAAGTTTGTCTGCCTCAGTTACAGAGCTGCTTGCTTGAACTTGACCAGTTTTGTTTCCTTCACAAACGACTTCCCACATGGAATAATCTGTAATAAGCATGTATTGCTTAATACGATTCTTCCACATCCCAAAGTTATTGGGAGTGAGCATAGGGATTTTGTTGGCCTGAGTGCTTTCATTATTATCAGTCATGATTAATAATGTGTGTGTTTTAAAGATTAAAACTTTTTGTTGTTCTTAACAAATAGTAGATCTAGAACCAATATGCTCTGATACCACTTGTCAGGATCGATTAACTATAGACAAGTTAATAAACACCTTAGATCTAGTTGATGATAGAAGTTGCAGCGGATCAACACTATATCAATAATTAAGAACAATGAACTGTATGAACAATATGCAAGAATATTAAGAACACAGTTTCACAAAAAGCTTCAATGTATATTATTGAATTAACAATACACACGTACGTTTACAATTCGTAAGGAACATACTTATAGTAGTCCTTGAAGCTAAACTATTTACCCTAGTTATTCTAGGACTTGATTTACATCGAATAATAATAATATACATTGATCTACATTCTATAACTATCTATACGAAGATCTCGGACTTGATATCTTCCAAAAACGCGTTGTCAGTAGTAAAACTAATCACCAGTAGTAAATATGAAGATCAGTAGTAAACTTGGTTATAGTGAACACCAGCATCAACTTCATCAGTAGTAAATGTTTCTGCCCCATCAGTACTAAGTATGTCAGTACTAACTGCAGCATCAGTAATAAGTTGATCTGTGTTTTGCTCCAACAATGATGATTTTGGTGATAAAAGTGAAGAGAGAGATTAGGGTTTTAGAGAGAGAAACAAGAGAGAGAGAGAGTGAACAATTGCTGTGAAATTGAAAATGAGATTAATGGCAAAAGTTAAAGAATTGAGCCTTACACTTTGGTATTTATACCATGGCTCAATTCTTGGTTAGTTAGGACCATTTTGGTAATAAAACCTAACATCTATACATTGTTACATAACTAGTCCCTAGACTATTGATTACAACTAAATATGACCCAACAAGAGGCATCACTTATATCAATCTAATTGAGATTTACGTTCTTTGTGTTTTTGCTATATTTTTTTTAAGTGCTACTTTGGATCATCACATTGTGGATTTTATGTAACCAAATATATAAAAGTGTCAAAATACTACAAATTACACATAGGCATTCGTATACATAGTTTAGACATATAATCCAATCGTACGAAAGGTATCAAAAACATATGGCATGCATTTAAAGTTTATTTATATATACGATTATATTTATATTTATTTCATTAAGATGCTTAATTTGACTTGCAGAAAGTTTTGTTAAGGCTTTAATTGAAGATACATCTGCACACATGGCCAGAGAGCTATACGGATAGGAAACTCATTACGTACCGATTATTTTTATATGTTTCTCCGTGTCATAAGGATTCCAATATATACTATTTAATGCATTACAATTTACACATCTAGAGTGCTCTCAGTTATAATCTATACTGATGCTTTAATTTTTCTCGCATCACATGTTAGCTGATAATTCAACTGATATACATACAAATTCACTTCATTTTTTTGAATCTCAGACATTATAATATACACACACAAAATACTAATATATATATAAAATACTCACTTTTATTCACATAAACCTTACATTTCTCTCTACTCTTCCTTCGGCCAACCGAAGCAGCCGAAGAAACCTAAATGAAGGCATGGTGGTTGCAATGAAGACCACCATTGGCACTAGGGCTGTCAAATCGTGTTATCGTTTCGTGTTATCCAGTAACACGACACGACACGACACGAAATCGTTCAACACGAAAACGACACGGCACGAAGTCATGTTTTATTTTGCTAACACGAACACGACACGATTAAAAAACGATAAACACGATTAACACGACAACACAAAATAAATAATAAATTTCTTACTTATTACATGCTAAAAACACGACAAACACGACAAAATTATAACTATCGTGTCAATTTCATGTTAATCTCTGAACACGAACACGACTTCGTGTTTGTTTTACACAACACGAACATGACACGAACACGAATTCAAATTTCAGTTTCGTCTCAATTTCGTTTCGTTTCGTGTATTTTTGTCGTGTCGTGTCAGGTTTTGACAGCCCTAATTGGCACTGCTGATAGCATACGATACTGAAATATATTTTTATCAATCGTGTATCAAAATATCAATATTGTCATGATATATCAAATTAACTAATAACCCTAAAAAAGAAGATGATTTGTATACTAAATGTTAATTACCTCTTATTGATGATTTATTATAGTGTTTTTAATAATAGTATATAACGACATTAAAAGGAACACTAGTACAAAATTAACCTATCGCCACTACAAAAAGCCGTGGCTATAAATGATTGGCCACAGTTTTATTTTACATCAAAAGCGTAGTCTATTCTCTCGCGTTTTAAAGTACGTTTATGGCTACGCGGGTCATATCATAGGAAAAGTGTGGCCATAACATATAGTCGTGGAGATTTAGTACTATGTAGCCACGTATAATTTAAATGGTTGTAGTTGTAAACCTACTTTTAAACACACTATTTTTTATACAGCGTGGCTAATTATCTCCATATAGTCACATGCAATTATGTTGGAGGTGACCATAAGCGTGATTGTAGACATGTAATTATGCATACAATTGTGGTGATTTCGTACTATTTCGCCACATATTATTAAAGTGGCAGTAGTTTTAATCCTACTTTTAGAGACACTATTTTTTATACACCATGGCAAATGCTCACGATATAGCCACATGTAGTTATGCTGGTGGTGACCATAAGCACGATTCTAGACACGTAATTATACATACAATCGTGGCGATTTCGTAATATATAGCCACACATAATTGAAGTGGCAATAGTTGTAATCCTACTAATAGAGACACTATTTTTTATACACCGTGACTAATAGTCACCATATAGCCACATGCAGTTATGCTGGTGGTGACCATAAGCCCGATTGTAGACACGTAATTATACATACAATCGTGGCGATTTCTTAATATATAGCCACACATAATTGAAGTGGCAGTAGTTGTAATCCTACTTATAGAGACACTATTTTTTATACACCGTGGCTAATCGTCACCATATAGCCACATGCAGTTATGCTGGTGGTGACTGTAGACACGTAATTATACGTACAATCGTGGCGATTTCGTAATATATAGCCACATATGATTAAAGTGGGTATAGTTATAATTCTACTTTTAGAGACACTATTTTTTATATATTGTGGCTAATGGTCACCATATAGCCACATGCAGTTATGCTGGTGGTGACCATAAGTCCGATTGTAGACACATAATTATACGTACAATCGTGGCTATTTCATAATTTTTAGCCACGTATAATTAAAGTGCGGTATTTGTAATCCTACTTTTAGAGACACTATTTTTAATATACCGTGGCTAATGGTCACCATATAGTCACATGTAATTATGCTGACGGTGACCATAATCCCGATTGTAGTCACGTAATTATATATACAACGTGGCTATTGTATACCGTATAGTAACATATAGTTATGTGGCAATAACCCCATTGTAGACACACACTTTCTCTATAATGTGACTTAGGTTTACCATATAGCCACATCTACTTGTGGAAATTGTGGCCATAAGCGTACTTTTAGATACACAAATGTTTTTACAATATGGCAAATCGTGACAAATAGCTACATGTAGTTATATTAACTGTGGCCACAATCCTACTTATAAACACACATATTTTCTTATTAATGATGGCTAATGTACTTTATTGTCACATGTAGTTATCTTGAAATGCGATAAATACAATCATATATAACTAAAATGAAATGCTATTAATACTAATAAAAAACCGTCGATATAATTCTTCAAACGAAGTTTAAAACAAAAACAAGTGCATAAGACATTTAAATAAATCCGATGTTCAAATACTAACGACAATTCCTACTTTGTTGTTTTACATTTGCTCCTTGTTCTCTTTTTCATATGTTGTAATGTTGTGTACTGTTTCTTCCTCTTCTTGACACCGTGTATCTCGTTATGTTGTGGATCCTAATATAATTTTTTGTAACAATGAAAAGGGATTAGTTTGAAAAGCTTATTTATGGAATAACAATACAATAAATTAAAACTACTTAAATAACTAACCTTTGAGTCAGAAATGACAAGGTCTTTGGGCCAAGCTACGAAACCACCAAGAGCATCCTCTACCGTTTTGTGCTCACCAACTTGAATGGGTAAAAAGGAGGCCGCTTTTACTAGTTCATCAATCGAAACTCTATAACAATTATCTTTAAGTGAAACGCCGTGTATCTTTTGTTCTCCCGAAGAATAGTAAATAGTTCCACGTGCAACAATGTTTCTTAAATTTGGATATGCCAAATTACACTTTGCGGTCTATGAAGATATATGACATATCAAAACCATAAATTGAAATTATAAAAGAAAATATAGGTAAAATAGTCATGAAAACATACTCTTTGGACTTCTGTTAATGAGTCTTTCGGTTTTGTAGCATTTGAAGTGTCTTTCCCAGATCTAATGTCATTTTTGTCACCTTTCAAAGAATCCTGAGATTTTACACAATTATAATACATTGCAGGGAAATTTATTAAAATTAACACATATAGCCCCGATCAGTTTACTTACCAATGCCACAATTTCCTGTTCGGCTACCTCAGTTGTCGTATTTTCAAAATCCAACATATTAACATCAATATGCAGCATAGGGTTAGGAGTGTCATGCTTAGATCCAGATGAGACTACTTGTTGGCAATTTGTTAACGAATCCTGAAACGTACAATTAAAGATACATTAAAATATTAGAGATATAATTTAACAATTATTAGAAGTAAATATTTCAATTAAATTACTAACTCTGCTATTCGAAGTAGATGGGAGGTTCGGTAATTTCTTTCCTTCAGAGGCTAATTGAGCAAATAGTTTATCATATTTATCAAAAAAAAATTCTTGTTCCATCGTCTTCTTTTCTTGTTCCTTCATCTTTTGTCGCAACTCCACAACTTCTTTATCCTTTAGCTCGTGCTCACGCCTTTCATCTTCTAGTTGTTTGCGTAGTTGAACAATAAGTTCTTTCGATGAACCTTTACGAGATGGAAGTTTCCAATATTGACCTGGAGTAACTCCCGTGCCAACCCCTCTAACACGTCCACTACGATCTTTCCCAAACACAAGTGTGAGGGCATCAGTGCCTTGATCAACCTTTCTAGACCCCTCTTTAATCTCATTTTCATGGTGAGTCTGCATACAAAAAAAAAACATTTATAATAATTAACAATTGACCTAACTTCTATATGTGCAAAACCTGTTATAACTAAATGGGTCAAAATGACCCGTTTATAACTAAATGTATTGGTAAAACAAAAATTTCTAAAATGAGAAAAAATAAAAAACATACATGATATGAATTGTTTTTAAATTCATATATTTTTAAACATTTTTCTGAATTTTTTAAAACATAATCCGGATCGACCCATTTATAACTAAATGCATTGCTAAAAATTTTGAAAAAATAAAAAACATCCATGATAAGAATTGTTTTGTTTTCATATATTTTTAAACATTTTTCTGAACTTTTGTAAAACACAATACGGATCGACCCATTATTGACTAAATGGGTCAAAATGGCCCATTTATATTTCTGCACGTAACAAAAATCGTTAGTTTGACCAGAATGAACTGTTTGACCAATCTGGCCCGTTTGACCAAAATGCCCGTTTGACCCACTTTAACGAACGAAAAAAACAAAAAATCGTGTTTCTTACTATTTTATTTGCCAGAACCCCGAGCTCACCATCCTCGTATCCTCCATCTTTGTTTTCACGTCCTTTCCTCCACATGAAAGATCGTAAGGGGACTTCGTCTTCTGCAATTTCTTTTTTTTTTGACCTTGTATTTTATCAAACACATAGAATTATAAACATTCAACAATATGAATTTTGAAGCTTGAGAATTAGGTGATGAACTTACAAGTTTTTCTTGTAGCCCCGAGTATCCGGCTCGTCCCACCCTATGTGGATATTTATTTTTTGCACGTGCTTCAGTTCCCTTGCGAGACGCAACCTTAAAAGGGATTCAAATGATCCATAGAAAATTTAGACTAAATAACAAAAATAAAATGATTATTAATATAATTATAAATATTTAACCTTGAATTTGTCTGAAAGTGTCCATTGTACGAACTGATCCCAGTATTTTTCTATTTGAAAAAACGTACGGTATTGTTTAGGGACAATTTTAAGTTTTTGAGGTTTACTCAAATTTGGCATTATGAACTTTGAATACAATTTTCTTCGAAAGTCGCGTAGATGCTCACTTAAATGATGCATTATGAGTGCTCTTCTCGACTCATCTATTTCATAATAACGCTACAAGAATATTTCAAACATAAGTTAGTTACATATACTCAAAAGCAATAGGAAAAAAAAAGAATTTAAATACAAATATAAGTAGATATATACCGTTATTTGATCCCATAACATATCCTTTATCTCCGGTGTCACCTTCTTCCATGTCAAAATACTAAGTCCAACATCCCGCCTTACCAAGTCACCCAAATAACTAGAGAACTCAGATTTATACCTTCCAACAAGTCTATTACTCTTATCAAAGTTAACTACATGTTTCTTACCACCAGAATCTTCAAAATCTCTTATCATCTTTCGTAACCTTGTCAAGCCCCTAACTCTTTTATTGGTTGTCGCAACATGTTTTCCTTTTTCTTTTTTCCGATTCACCGTGTGTTGTTCTAGTTTATCAATTTCTTCCTCGACATTATCTAAAAGTCATGAAATACCAAAAAAATAAAAATCTTAACATGTATATTGTAAATTAGTTAAATAGGAGAATATTTCGAGCATTACCATTTTTTTGATCCATATGTGTTAGAGATTCATTAGAGTCACTACCGGAATGATCATCTTCGCTTGATTCCATATTGTTGTCTTCTCCTGATTCTATACTAATGTCTCCGTCTGATTCTATATTGTCTTTTTCACCTTCATGGTAATAATCATCTTCGAATTCAGACTCTTCATCAATCAAATTCATAGATTTTCCCATGATACTTCACTTCAAAAAAAAAAAAAAAAAATGTGTAACAACTTTTTATGTCATATAATTCAGAATTGTATATAAAGATGATATATAAATTGGATCGGGTCGGGCTGTCGGGTTACATGGGTTGACCAGCAGCTCTAAGACATTTATTTTGGCCCGTTCTGCATTTGACTAGTTTTATAAAAAAAAATAATTCAGAAAACTTAACAATTGCCATTTTGACCTGAACCGATCATCCCAATTTGCCCATTTCAAATTGATTTACCATAGAAACTTATTTAATATTTTGAACAGAAAGAAATGCTATGTGATTTACAGTTAGCAGCAAACATCGAATTCAAGCTATACTATTTTGAGCATCCCCTTGTGATTTAGCAGGAAAAAAAAACAGTAGCAGAACAAAAAACAATTAAAAATTTTAAGCAGCCCCTTGTGATTTACAATTATTTTAGTAGCTCGTTGATTTAATTCAAGATATACTAAATTCACTAAAAATGCATTTAACAGCAACAAAAATTAAAAATCCTATAATCAGAATGATGAATCATAGAATGATTTAAAATCTTAGTTTAAGAATCAGATTATTCTGATAATCAGATTGACTGTATATACAATGCTACATCAAAATTACGAAACCTAGATACAGTAACCCTAAATTCGTAACAGATTAACAAATACAATCACATATACACGTAGGTTCAGGCGATGGATCAATTAAAATCGTAAGAGAGATCAACACTGTACGGATCAAATAAATGTTGGAAAAAGTTGTGATAAAATGATTTTTCACCAACTTTGGACCTATATAATTATATATATATATGTGTTATATATAGTTATTGGTTGGTAGCTATGTGTTCTCCTATATGAGAGCTACGTAACGGTATATAGCGTGTCCAAAGTCGAGTTGTGGTGAATGAGATATCGACTCTCAAAGTAGGGTGTTTGATACAAGAAATCTTGGAAGTGGGGGATGTGGGAGAGTATCCCACATAGGAAAAAGATGAAACCATTTGTTGGTTTATAAGGTTGGAAGTTGCATGGAAGATTAAATCCTTATACACGGGTTTTACCCGCACGCCTACGCGCGGGGGGGGGGGTGCAAATAATTTGGACTGAGTTGCCCGAAATGGCTTGAACTCGCGTACGCCCGAGCGACCTGCGGGCACGAATGCAGCTCCGAAATTCCGGGCTCGTGCGGGTCAATTTTTGAACCTCATCGACACTGCAGTTGTCTCGTACTGACCTCCTCAGTACTGATTTTTTCATACTGACCACCTCAGTACTGAACCGATCAATACCGACCTCCTCGCACTGAGTGTTCGACGTGTACTGAGTCTGATACTGACCTACGCAGTATCAGTCTGATACTGACCTGCGCAGCAGGCAGTCTCATACTGATCTGCGCAGCAGATATCTGATACTGACTTCCAATACTGACCTCCAATACTGACCTGCGCAGCAGCAGTCTGATACTGACCTGCGCAGCAGCAGTCTGATACTGACCTGCGCAGCATCAGTCTGATACTGAGCTGCTGCACTGACTTCCAATACTGAGTTCGTATACTGACTTCTGATACTGAGTTCTCGGACTGAGTTCCTGGACTGACCAGAAGGACTGAGCAGAACAGTTACAAAAATTCTGCAATTAGTGCAGATTACTGTTTTGATTTCTTGTTTAATTGTATTGAATGCATTTAATGTTTTGATTAAACATCACTTGGCATTCTACACTATAAAAGGAGACCTTGGGTCTCATTTGTAAACACACCTTCTACACCTACTTCTTCTTTCACAGCTTTCTCTCTTAAAGAAAACACTCTAAACTTGGTTAGTGTTCTGGCTTGGATTATATCCGGTAGTGTAAAACTACTCGGTTGTTTTACCCTGGGAAATAGACAACGAATCTATTTTAAAGGATCGTGAATTTCACGAGACTCAACCAAAACCTTGTACTTATTTGTTCTATTTAGTTTGTTTCAATCTTTTGTAAACGTATTCGTCAATTTCCCTTATTGTAATTGTATTTTATTAATGAAAATTGGTATTAGCTCCTACAAACTTAAAATAGATTTTCCTCTCTAGCTAATACCGGTTGGAAAATACATTTTTTTTTTCCGGATTTTGCTCGTTAATAGCATAGATTCGGAAAAGTGGTGATTGAAACGTTTTATAGAACAAAAAGGTTCAATTGAGTTTTTCAAAAATTTCCAATTTTGTTTTGTTTAAATTTGTTAAATCAAATTTTTGGATTTAAAGTACATTATATCAAGTTTTTAAAGTTTGATTTTAAATAACTTGATATATTGTTTAAAACAATTTTGGATTTAAAAATTTTGGTAATCAAGTTTGCTTTGGCTACTTGATTTTATCATACTTGTGAAAAGCTAAAATTCTTCGGGATTTTTATCTATGGATTGCTTTGGCATCTAGAATTTTGCTTTCAAAGTTGAGAATTTTGGAGTTTCTTATGAAACTTGTAGTTGATAGTTATAAAGTTTCGAAAGTTACATTAGTTGAAAAGATACAAGATAGTCTTTGACTTCTTGAGTTGATTCCTATAAGGATGTTACTTGAAATATATCTTTTAGCTAGTTGTATGTGAGAAACTTATATAATTTTGGATTAAGACTAATTTGTCTTATTTTGTACTTTTCAGTTGAAAGATGGAAAGTGGAATGGATACGCCGCCGGCATCCACTGTGTTGACTCCACCTTTTGTGAATGCTATTCCTTTGGTTGGAACTCAAGTAGCCGTGAACACCGTTGCCAACCATGCCGAAAGGCCCGAAAAGTTCAATGGTTTGAACTTTAAAAGATGGCAACAAAAGATGTTCTTCTACTTGACCACGTTGAACCTTGCAAGGTTCTTGACCGAATCCGCTCCTACGATCGTTGATGGGGAGACCGATGTTCAATCCGTGAACGCGGTAGATGCATGGAAGCATTCGGATTACATATGCCGAAATTATGTCTTGAATGGCTTGATTGATTCTTTGTACAACGTGTATTGCAAAATAACGACGTCCAAACTCTTATGGGAGTCGTTAGATCGCAAATACAAGACCGAAGATGCCGGAACAAAGAAATTTGTCGTTGCCCGGTTCTTGGATTTCAAGATGATTGACTCAAAAACCGTAATGAGTCAAGTGCAAGAACTTCAAGTGTTGTTACATGACATACATGCCGAAGGAATGGTGCTTAGTGAGACCTTCCAAGTCGCGGCTATTATTGAAAAGTTACCTCCTAGTTGGTTGGACTTCAAAAATTACCTTAAGCATAAGCGAAAGGAAATGTCCATCGAAGATCTTATTGTTCGCCTTCGTATTGAAGAAGACAATAAAGTTGCTCAAAAGATTAGTTACTTGCCCGAGTCGGCAAAAGCTAATGTTGTTGAGAATGGGGAATCTTCTAGGAGAAACAAAGGCAAAGATGTGGTCAAGAACAAGAATGGTCATTTGAAACCAAAAGATGGGATTGTGAAAAAGAAATTCCACAAGTTCAACGGTACGTGCTACAATTGTGACCAAAAGGGTCATAGGGCTTCGGATTGTAAGCAACCGAAACGAGAAAATGCACATGAAGTCAATGTGGTGGAGCATAGTGATGAACATATGCAACTTGTGGCAATGATATCCGATATCACGGCAATGATCTCGGAAGTAAACTTGGTAGGAACTAATGATGTTGGTTGGTTCGTTGATACGGGTGCTACCCGTCATGTTTGTTTTGATCGAGCCCGATTCACCACGTTCAAAGAGGTTGACAATGGTGAAAAGTTGTTTATGGGGAATGCGGCGACGGCCGATGTGAAAGGAGAAGGAAAAGTGGTCTTGAAGATGACCTCGGGAAAAGAACTTGTGTTGAGCAATGTGTTGTATGTGCCGGAGATTCGTAAGAATCTTGTTTCCGGGTGGTTGTTGAACAAGTTTGGTTTTCGTTTAGTGTTTGAATCGGACAAGGTTGTGCTAACAAAAAGTGGAATGTTTGTGGGGAAGGGCTATGCCCTTAACGGCATGTTTAAATTAAATGTCGTTTAAATTAAATGTTATTTGAATAAATGATTATTATGAATAAAACTTTATTATGTTTATTATTCTTGTGTTACTTACATTTATGTCAATAAATTTCAATTTAAAGTCCTATTTTATTTAAATTAACTTTAAAATACATTCCACATCGATTCAAATTCACAAATATAACGAATACATCCTTCCATTTGGTTGAAAGAAATAACCAAACCTCCTTGATGTACACGAAAGAGTGTAACTTTACTTTAGAGAAAAGTAAATATGAAGTGATTGATACATTAATATGTACAAATGTGGGGGTAAGTCGTGTGTCGACTACTTATCTTTTATAAGATAACCCGTGAAGATAAGATGAAACATCGTATGCATTTTGATTTGAAAGAAAATCATCTAATAAATACTTACGAATGCGGGGGTACCTTGCTAAGGTATTAATTCATCTTAATAGAAAATTAACATCAATTAAAGAAGATATTCTAAATAATTGATGGTATATATTATTGTCTCAAATTTACATTAGTCAAGTGTACAATGTATAATGGTGAGACAAAATATGATATGATAACTACTCTCAAGTGAAGTTATCATGATTGACTATAAAAGTTAAATGATAAACTTACGGATCCGCTTATGAAAAAGACTTAAGTAGAGAGTTAGTTATAACGGAATGAGACCAAAGCCCTTGGAATAAAGTTTATGCGAAGGAAACCTAACCTAGTTGACTGGAGATCCCAAGATCTAGGTTCAATAGGACAACCTAATTGTATAAACGAAGGGATGTCACTGTGGGGGTAACGGAATTCCTCCATACATTCTTAAAGGGAGTACATTGTACTACTTCCTAGTCCATTCCTAGTTCAGTGACAATGAGGATAAGCACTATGGCTTTTAATGATTCGTGGTAGAGAATCACCTATGTGAGAGAGAAGTGGGGTCGCTTCGAATGGGATTGTTGGGCACAATTCTTAGTAGCTCTCGCAGAACCAGGCAGTGTCCATGACCAAGACGGGCACGATAAGAGGATATGAACAAGTTAGGGAGAGTCTTGTGAGAATGTATACCGTCGTCTACACAAAAGGCGGACTCAGTTCAAGGACATCGCGTCTACTGACTGCTAGGAGACTAAGTGTGCTTCTCAAGGGAGGGTTCAAAGGCTAACACCTACCCATCCTTTGCAAGACTTGACTGTTGAACATTTATCGATGGTTTGTGGTGTTTTCAATCGATCTCTATTCATGTGGGGGATTGTTGGAAAAAGTTGTGATAAAATGATTTTTCACCAACTTTGGACCTATATAATTATATATATATGTGTTATATATAGTTATTGGTTGGTAGCTATGTGTTCTCCTATATGAGAGCTACGCAACGGTATATAGCGTGTCCAAAGTCGAGTTGTGGTGAATGAGATATCGACTCTCAAAGTAGGGTGTTTGATACAAGAAATCTTGGAAGTGGGGGATGTGGGAGAGTATCCCACATAGGAAAAAGATGAAACCATTTGTTGGTTTATAAGGTTGGAAGTTGTATGGAAGATTAAATCCTTATACATGGGTTTTACCCGCACGCCTACGCGCGGGGGGGGGGTGCAAATAATTTGGACTGAGTTGCCCGAAATGGCTTGAACTCGCGTACGCCCGAGCGACCTGCGGGCACGAATGCAGCTCCGAAATTCCGGGCTCGTGCGGGTCAATTTTTGCACCTCATCGACACTGCAGTTGTCTCGTACTGACCTCCTCAGTACTGATTTTTTCATACTGACCACCTCAGTACTGAACCGATCAATACCGACCTCCTCGCACTGAGTGTTCGACGTGTACTGAGTCTGATACTGACCTACGCAGTATCAGTCTGATACTGACCTGCGCAGCAGGCAGTCTCATACTGACATGCAGTACTGATCTGCGCAGCAGATATCTGATACTGACTTCCAATACTGACCTCCAATACTGACCTGCGCAGCAGCAGTCTGATACTGACCTGCGCAGCAGCAGTCTGATACTGACCTGCGCAGCATCAGTCTGATACTGAGCAGCTGCACTGACTTCCAATACTGAGTTCGTATACTGACTTCTGATACTGAGTTCTCGGACTGAGTTCTCGGACTGAGTTCCTGGACTGACCAGAAGGACTGAGCAGAACAGTTACGAAAATTCTGCAATTAGTGCAGATTACTGTTTTGATTTCTTGTTTAATTGTATTGAATGCATTTAATGTTTTGATTAAACATCACTTGGCATTCTACACTATAAAAGGAGACCTTGGGTCTCATTTGTAAACACACCTTCTACACCTACTTCTTCTTTCACAGCTTTCTCTCTTAAAGAAAACACTCTAAACTTGGTTAGTGTTCTGGCTTGGATTATATCCGGTAGTGTAAAACTACTCGGTTGTTTTACCCTGGGAAATAGACAACGAATCTATTTTAAGGGGATCGTGAATTTCACGAGACTCAACCAAAACCTTGTACTTATTTGTTCTATTTAGTTTGTTTCAATCTTTTGTAAACGTATTCGTCAATTTCCCTTATTATAATTGTATTTTATTAATGAAAATTGGTATTAGCTCCTACAATAAAACGGAGAACATGATACGAAACAGAGAAAATGAGTTGGATTAGATACCTATAGCAAAGAGTCGAGCAACACGAAATTGATCTTGATGCAGACGTTTACGAAATTGATCTTGATGCAGACGTTTACGAAATTGATCTTGCTGCACACGTTTTTCTATAGCAGCCGCTGCCATCTAGGGCAAATAATATAGAAGTATAAAACTTCCGATGGAAAATGGAGAATAGATCTGAAATTTTCAACTAATTCCTAATATCTCAACTAATTCCTAATATGTATATGGCTCCAAAATCTTGTTTTTCAATTTGGGGAAATGAAATGGCTCCAAAATCTTATTTTTCAATTTGGGGAAATGAAATGGCTCCAAAATTTATTTTTATTAAAAAAGTTATATGCGTGGTTACAGCAGCTATCATGACTATTTTTTATACTTCTTCCGATTCAAAATAAGTGCAACACTTTCCAAAAAGAGATGATTCAAAATAAGTGCAATACTTTCCTTATTTGGCATATTTTTATCTATAAAATTACTATTTTATCCCTATTTAAATTTATTAAACATCATTAATTTCTCTTTCTTTAATAAAGACAAAAATTATGGTGGGACTCTTTTCACTAATTATCCCTTTAATTTATCATAATCTCCATTAAACTATTTTACTTTAAAATCCGTGAAAATGCAAATGTTGCACTTATTTTGAATCGGAGGAAGTATGTAATTTCATTATTTCACATATTTGCTTGCATAATCTTCGACTAGAATATTCTTTTTTTTTTAAGTTATGAAGGAACATTGCGATGAACACAATTAAAGATGTTGGTGGCAGTTAGAGGAACAAAGTTACGGTTCTAAAAAAAGCACAAATAGTATTACTTATGGTATGACACAATTAAAAATTTGATGTCAACACCATGTAATGTAAACTGTATATTTTAATGTAATTTAATTATTAGTATAGTAGTTTGTTCTAGGTAGTCTAAGAAATATATAAAGTCATATGAGACAATTATTGACCCTTGAATCAAGAAAAAGTCAAAGGTCAAGATCAACACAACCATCACCACCACTACCATCACATGCGACTCAACACACCAATACCCCCACCACCACTGCCAACGGCCGATGGCGGATGGCGGTGGCGGACGGCGGCCGACGGCGGATGGCGGTGGCGGACGGCGGCCGCCGGCGGTGGTCGGTGGTGATGATCGGTGATGGTGGTTGTGTATTTAAATCACATGTGATTTGATAAAGGTTGTGGTTAAGAGATTATTTATTAAATTACATGTGATTTGATAAATGTGGTTAAGAGTATTTGAGAGTTTCAGCCGGATAGGACCGAATACCAAACCGATGACACTCGAAGACCAAACGTTTCTTCTTCTTTTTCTTGATTTTGGTCTTCATTAAATGGGCTCGACCGGGTTGGTTGGGTTATATAGTTCCACACCTAAAACGAAAGGTTATAAACTCAACAAACATACAAAGGCTAACCTTGAACTCATGACCTCTTGGCCATATATTTTAGTTTATGATTTAACATAAAAATAATCCAACTCGATCACCAAACACAACACTTCACATAACACAAACTTTCCTGGTACTGCCCATGCAAACATACATATTCCTCTTTTAATACAATTACCATACAACCCGGTCATAACATCTTACAAATTGTGCATGTATATAAGATGCTTATCAAAACTAAAACTATTTTTTTAAACAAAGATACTAACGTACTACAAAAGATAAACTACAAAAGATAAAGTAATTTCAAATTGAGTAATGGTATTTAGGCCTACCATTTAGTTATACTTATAGTCCTACTCATTAGATGAGAACATGTGTCAAAATCAATAGATAATAGTAAGAGAGAGAATTAGTGGAGTACACATGTCATCCTATCAAATGGGTAAGACTAAGAATATGATAAATAGTAAGACAAAATATCATTTCTCTTTCAAATATTAACTTCTAAAAATTACTACAAATTGGCTTAGCTAATACTAAAAACTTACTAGCTACACAATTATGTATTTTAATAATTACTATGTAATAATATATACGTAATAGTTGTAAACATTTATAATAATAGGGCCATTTTCATAATTAGGATTTTAGGGACATTCTAAGCCAATTAGGCCGATATTATATAAGCCCTAATTTTGTCCCAAGTTGTTCTTCACATAAGCCAAAAATACCCAATATATTCTATTCTATGCGAACATTGAGCCTGAAGCCGGAAGGGGCAGACTAAATTACGGATCTTCTAAAAATCTTTCGATCGAACTCTCGACTCTCGCTTTCTGCTTGAATGAGTCAATTTACAGATTAATTGACTATTTGCAGATTAATCGACTGTCGCTTCTCTCATTCTCTCTACTGTTTGCAGAATAACAGATTTAGTGAATCAGTTCAGCTATCTGGTAAGTGAATTCCGATTACTAAATCAGTTCTTGCAAAATTGAGTTAAGTTTGGGTAATATTTGATTTACTGTACCTGCAACTAATTTTCTTTTAGATCTTCTGAAAAGCAAAGTGTTGTTGTTCATATTTCATAACCATTGCTGTGATCCCCAATATTGTCGTCGAGATTAACAAAGTGGGAGCTTCTACTTGTGGTCACTTAAGGTTATCAAAATTTGGTTATTTAAGATAAATGTATCTAGTTTTAAATAATGAGAAGAATGACCTGAAATTGGAAATTGGATCGCTGAATCAGCAGGTTAAAACCAGAAACTCTTACACAAATCTGTTTTTAAACTATAAATGGTTGCAGCTAGTTTTTAAACTATAGAATCTGTTGCACAAATGATGAAAGAAAAAGAACATCAAGTTTTTAGAACACATAGTTATGAATAGGCGTGTGCATATAGAGTGCTGGGACCATTGGGACTTGTAACTGTTGTTCTCCATTCAAGAAATCTGACTATTTTTTCCAAACACTGATAAATTTTATATGAATCTAAAGTGATTAAATCTGGTTTTATGTGAATCTAAATTAATAAATTTTATAATCAACATGTGAAGAATTGATCAAACGTCTCTTATTTGTTATCTGGAGACAACAAATATAACTACGAATATTGTATAAAATTTGAGAGTCGTGGTTCCATTGAATCCATTGGGACTTGTAACTATTGTTCTGAATTTGTAGGTGTCAACTGAATCTTGTTCCAGCAAATCTTATTTCCAGCAGTTCAGCAGCTCAAAACAAAATTTATATGCTGCAATTCTTATTTCTAGCAGCTCAAAACAGAATCGTTTTAGTTTTCGGGTGATTATTTCCGGCAAACAGAGTTATGCTGGTCACAGAAGATACCTACCATATGATCATCCATTTCGAAGGCAGAAAAAAGCGTTCAATGGAAAGCAAGAACATGGCACTAATCCACCACCAATGACTGGGGAAGAAATATACGATGATGTAAAATCTATACGGAATAAATGGGGAAAGGGAGGTAAGGATGCTGAAACTTCAACCGGGAGAGGTGGGAAGGTGAAGAGAAAAAGGAAAACAACAAATGCAGCTAGTAGTTCAATTGCGGAAGAAAAAGAAACCCATTATTGGAAAAAGTACAACATATGGCATCAACGCCTTAGCGTATTGGAGATATAATTCAGTCCAACATTGTATAGATTTCATGCATATTGAAAAGAATGTAGCTGAGAGTCTTGTCGGAACATTGCTACATATTCAAGGGAAGACGAAAGATGGATTGCAGGCTCGAATGGATTTGGTCCACTTTGGGTTAAGACCGGAGTTGGAACCTAAGACACGTGACAACAAAACAATACTTCCTGCAGCATGTTATACATTAACGAAAGAAGAAAAAAAACAAGTTTTGTGAAACATTGTACGAGTTAAGGGTTCCACAAGGGTATTGTTCGAATTTTTCAAGCCTTGTGAGTCTAAAGGATCGGAAGTTGATCGGACTTAAATCACATGACTATCACATGCTAATGCAACAATTTCTGCCATTGCAATAAGATCAATTATGCCGAAACCCACAAGATATGCTATCATCAGGTTTTGTTTCTTTTTCAGGTCAATATGCAGCAAAGAAATCAAAGTAGAAGAGCTAGAGAAGTTGCAACAAGAACTCTGTGTCACGTTATGCTTGCTCGAGAAATACTTTCCCCCGTCATTCTTTGATATCATGGTTCATTTAACTGTGCACCTTACTAGGGAAGTGCAACTATGTGGTCCAATATGTTTTCGATGGATGTATCCATTCAAAAGGTGTATGAAGGTTATTAAAGGGCATGTGCGAAACAAAAACAAACCAGAATGTTGCATTGCCGAAGAGAATGTTGCAGAAGAGACGATTGAGTTTTTTAGCGAATTCGAAAAAAGCATGAAGACAATTGGTATTCCACACGACAAAAATATTACATTAGAAGACGAGAATGGTGAAGATTATAATTTTTCTAGCGAAGGAAAACCACTGTCAATTGGTAAATCAATTGAAATTTCTCCAGAAATGTTCTTGAAAGCACATTTCTTTGTAATGCAAAATACGCCTGAACTTGAGCATTATATCGAGTAAGTATGATTTATCTATATATTTATCGTATTTTGATTTCTCAATTTTTTTCACCCAAGTATAATTAACAATCATTCGTGTATTTGTAGGCGGCACAAGGCCTTTTTGGAACAACGACATCCTTCTCAACGACACGCATGGTTGGAGAAAGAGCATAGTAAAATGTTTGGTCAATGGTTAAAAAATGAGGTAAAAGTTATGGTTTCTACATTATTTTTCATTCAATATAAAGCCTATCCTTATATATTAAATTTTTATTTTCATTTTACACAGATTAGTAAAAAAAATTAAAAATAATTTGAAAAAATAAAAAACATCCCTATGTTGAATTTTTTTTATTTTCATGATTTTTAAACATTTTTTGAATTTTTTTTAAAACCTAATCCATATCGATCGATATATAACTAAATGGATTGGTAAAAAAAAAAACTAGAAAATCAAAAAAATTAGAAAAAATAAAAAATATCCTTGATATGCATTGTTCTTGAATTGTTTTTGTTTTCATTCAATATAAAACTTATCCTTATAATGAATTTCAGGTTGAGAGAGAGTTAAGCTGTCTCCAAAGAAAGTATATCAGAGACCGTAAGGTGGATTTCACATGGTCCACATCTAAACATAATAAAATATGATGTATATCACATAAATGGATACCTATTTCGAACAAAATCTCGTGAAGGTAGAGTTTACCAGAATAGCGGGGTTAGCGTAGAGGCCACAAACATGCACATTTCTAAAGAGGGTATAAGATATGACAAAACGTTATAATATGATGTTTTACAAGAGATATGGATGCTAGATTATCATATAAGAAAAATTCCTCTTTTCAAGTGTCATTGGGTTGACAATAAATATGGTGTTAAAATAGATAATCTTGGCTACACCTTAGTTGAACTTGACAGATTAGGACACAAGGATGATCCAATCATTTTAGCCTCACAAGCTCGACAAGTATTTTATGTGAAAGACCAACTTGATAAGAAAAAATCTATTGTCTTTAAAATGCCTCCTAAAAATTATAGAGATGCGTATGATGATGTTGATGAAGAATTCAGTACAGTAGTTCTTCCTCAGAATGAAAATATATTTCCGCGTGTAGATCCACTTGACTTGGGTAATGAATCTCGCAATGATTACTTTCGGACCGATGGTGAGGGTATAACAATACGTAAAAACCAAATGATAATGCTCAACACGTAGGCAAGTATACTATCTCTATTATAACAATACGTAAAAACCAATGTGACCAATTTTATGCAGAAATCATTTTAGCTAACTTCATTCTTTTGGACATTCATTTTCCTACAAGAGTAAATCAGGTAATAATTTTTCTTGGATTATAAAATTGGACATTTTGAAACAAGAGATGTTGAAATAGAACCTCCAATGAAGATTTACGTATGTACAATAGTAAAAATTTGACCCGTTTGGGAAATATTGATTTGTTTGGACAATTTCGACCCGTTTGTGCAATTTCGACCCGTTTGGGACATTACGACCCGTTTGGGAAATTTAATACTAAGGGATTGAATCATGTGATTTAAATAATTTGTTACTAAAATGAAACGAAAATTTTGACCCATTTGGGTAATTGCTGATTTTTAATATTTTCTTCACCATGCACCAATATTTGCAATTTGATACTAAAAAAGAACCTCATTTGACCCTTAAAAAGTCAAATATGCATTTTATATTGTTTTTGCTTTTGTTTATTGCAGATGATGGTTAGCTCAAATAAGGGAGTTGGAAATAGAAGTTGAAGAACCGTGTTTTATTGATGTTTTTAGAGTTGCAAGTTTTTAGCGATATTATCATATTCTTTTTGTCTTTTCTTTTTTTAGGTTGGTGTTATAATTTCTATTAAAAACATCTTATGCTTCTAAATTAGAACTTACGTGTAACATTTCTTCGATTTTATTACAAACTCTGACTATTTATAATATTTGATATTTGTATTATAGTTTGTGACAAATATTTGATGTTTGCATTAATACTAACACATAAGGTTAGATTTATGCTGTATCGTGACGATTTTTTATACACACATAGACTAATTACAAACACGCATTTTAGTTGTATCGTGACTATTTTTTATGTTATAGCCACACATAAGTTTAGATTTATTGTGGCTATTGTTTTGTAGGGTATGACACATATTTATTAGATAGCCACGCAAGTACACAAAAAATTATGTGACCATTGTTTGTCGTATAACAACATAAAACACACAAAATAATGAACGTGACTGTATACTTCTTTCAACAACAATGAATTCATGTGGCTAATGAATACCAATTTTTTGAACATATCTATTATATAGCCACACAAGCACAAAAAATAATATGTGGCTATTGTTGGTCGTATAGCCACATAACACACATAATAATGATCGTGGTCATATACTAACTTTTAACAACAACGACTTAATCATGGCTATTGTTTGCTCTTTAGCCACATAAGTCGTTATCACGTATATGTGACCCTTGGTAATATTTAGCCATATTTAACATCATTAATGTGACAATTTGTTACTTGTAGACACACATACATATACAATTAAATCGTGCTTATAGACTAATTATAGAGACCTAATTTTAATTTTACCTTTACCCTTGCTATTACTTAGATGATAGCCACATGTAATTTTAGTTTTATCGTGACTTGATTTTGCGTATGGCAAATATCCATCATATAGCCACACAGACAAAAAAAAGGTTTGAGTGACTATTGTTTATCGTACAGCCACATAACACAAACAAAAATGACTGTGGATATATTCTTCTTTCAACAACAATTAATTCATGTGGCTAATGAATATTAATTTTTGGAACATATCTATTATATAGCCACGTAAGTGCACAAAATATATGTCGCTATTGTTTGTTGTATAGCCACATGACACACATAATAATAATCGTGGCCGTATACTAACTTTCAACAACAACGACTTAATCATGGCTATTGTTTGCCCTTTAGCCACATAGGTCGTTATCACATATATGTGACCCGTGATAAGATTTAGCCACATTTAACATCATTAACGTGACAATTTGGTACTTGTAGACACACATTCATATACAATTAAATCGTGGTTATAAACTAATTATAGAGACAAAATTTTAACCTTACCTTTACCATTGCTATTATTTAGGTTATAGCCACACGTAATTTTAGTTTTATCATGACTTGTTTTAGGATGTGGCAAATATCCATCGTATAGCCACACAGAAAAAGGAAATTTTTGAGTGAGTATTGTTTATCGTATAGCCACATGATACACACAATAATGATTGTGGCTGTATACTTCTTTCAACAACAATGAATTCATGTGGCGAACGAATACCAATTTTTGGACACACAAGTAGTTGATTCATGTGGTTAAATATATGTCTTTTGCCTCACGTATTAACCGTGGCAAAATAATGTCACATTTTAACAAAAAAATCATGGCGAAAAGTCTGACATTTGGCCACGCTACATGACCGTGGCTAGCAATGGACACGTTTATCATGTTAAATCGTGGCGAAAGTGTTCAAATCTAATTTGCAATTGTCACAGTAATTTAGTTAAAATGTGGCTAAAACAACATTAGAACATTATTTTTGAGATTTAGCCACACGAACAAGTCAAACTGTGACGAGACTGTTTAAAAAAAAGCATGGCTAAAAGCTAATTTTGTACTAGTGGAATATTAAAAAGTAGATTTTAATATGAACCGACACCATCCTATTCCTTTTTTATTCTTGATAAGTCAATTCTAGATCAATCATTAATCCAAATCGTAGCTAGAGGTGATGCGTTGTACGCCTACGTACTTAATTCCCTATCCATGTTATGTTATTGACCAATTGTTTTAAGGATGATATTCTATGTTTTTCTTACCAAATGACCTTTGACCTAGCGGTATAGTGTCTGCCTCTCAATCTTGTGGTCAGGAGTTTAAGTCCTGTCGTGGACATAGATGGTAATTAGGAGTAGATTAGATTTGCCGTTTCAAAAAAAAAATGTTTTTCTTACTATACTGATTTACTTTTTCATACCATTTTATTTTATTTTTCCATTTAGAATTAGAGAAATGTTCAAAAAATTTAATCATTATTGTAAAATCTTAACAGACAAATATCAACATTTGGATCGATCAATCCTCAAATCATCACTACCACCAAAATCACATGTAATTCAACACATCAACACCACCACCACCCAATGTGTATTAAATCACATGTGATTGCAAACCGCCAACCACTACTACCACCACCCCATGTGTATTAAATCACATGTAATTCAACACCACCGACCACCACCAACCTCTGCCGGCCACCGTCTCCGCCACCGGCAACCTCTCGCCACCGTCGGCTGCTTTCAATCACATATGATCGTGTATCCAATCACATGTGGATGCGGCGGCCGGATGTGGTCGGTGGCGTCAATGGCCGGCGGTGGTGGTGGTGGCCGGTGGTTGTATATTGAATCACATTTAATTTGATGATGGTGGTAGTTAAAAGATCTTTTGATTTAATGACTAAGATTTATCTCTTGAAACTTCATAAAAATCAAGGACTTCCTTGAATACAACTTTGGAGTATAATCACTTTTACAAAGTATCAAGAAAACATTTTAACATACATACTTCCTCCGTATCAAAATAAGTGACACACATTGACTTACACGTTTTTTGAGGTAAAAAATTAAAGTAGAAGTTAAAATAGATTAAAGTACATAGTTAGATGGATCCCACTTTTCTTGAATAAAGTGATATTAATGAGTTTTAAGAGTAAAAAGTAAGGGTATAATGGTAATTTCACTTTATTAAAGTGGATAGTTAGTGGGTATAGCCGTATAGGTCCCACTATTTTTACTAAATAAAGAAAATTTCAAAGTGTGTCACTTATTTTGAAATATTTCAAAATGGAAAGTGTGTCACTTATTTTGATATGGAGGAAGTATATATAAATGTGCATTTCGCATATGTTAACCTGTTTCAGCTTAATATACCTAATTATACTAAAATATCTAAGAGTTAATTACAACAAATGATCATTTGTGACTGATCTTAAATCCAAATATTTGTTTTTTCCCTCCAAAAATTTGCATAAAAATAATGGCACCTTACAGTATCAATATAAAATATGGTTTGCAGAGCACACTTTTAATTTTTTTAGAATTTAGATCCACCAAAGGTCAAAGTAAAACCATGTGAGACTCCATTTCATTTCTATCTTTTTAAGCAACTATATTCCCTTGACCCATCAGTCTTTAATCTTTGTTTTAATGCAATTTTTGTTCATTAAGCAACAACACAACATTAAAAGTCTATTATGCTTGTGATTCCGGTTACTTAATTAAGCCTTCTTTGCTATACTACAGTAGTAAATAATAATTAAGTTTTTTTAATGACATACAATATGGTGCATTGAATCAGTTACTTTCTGAATATGTATTTAAGTAACATTAATAAACTCAAATTTTTATAATTTTGTAAGATGTATTAAGTGCTTATATTTGATTTCTTCGTTACAAACTTGTGGTAAGTTAAAGATTGAGAATAATTTCTTTTAAATTAATTGTGTTTTTCATTTTACATGTTAATAACATGATAGAATAAAATTGACTTGTGGGTATGATCCATTCACGGCTCTTGTGCTGGTACTGCCATGTGATGTGAACTCAATGTAGACAAATGGTTAGATACAACGTGGGAATGATTTAATCAGATTCACAATTCCTTCACTCCTGTGCATAAATATTTATATTTATTTTTAAATAAAAATAAATGAATAAATAAATCGTATTAATTCTTCTCTAGTTGCAGATTTACATGTGATGCTGTTGGGTTGGTTCGTATTTAAGTGCCTCTTCCCTCGAATTTCCAAACCATCTTCTTCTTCTTCCTCTTTTGCTTCATCTCCTTAGTTTGTACACCAAAAATGGCGAAAATTATCATCTTATTGCTAGCTACTTTATGCTATCTTTTCATTCATGTCAATGCTTTTAGGGCTTCAGGATGGAAAAAAGCTCATGCAACCTTTTACGGAGGCAGTGATGCCTCAGGAACAATGGGTACGTTTTTTTCTAGCAAAAATTACTTGTATGTGGAATATCATTACATTTTTGTGTATGGTACCACCATCGATGCATGTAGTACAACACGTGTAGTCGGCACGGTATTTTGTACTTTGTATTGATTTTTAACTTGTTTTGTGAAGGGGGTGCTTGTGGGTACGGTAACTTGTACTCAAGCGGATATGGTACAAGAACTGCTGCATTGAGTACCGCTTTGTTCAATGATGGTGCTGCGTGCGGTCAATGTTACAAGATCATATGTGATTACAAGGCGAACCCAAAGTGGTGCCGAAAGGGTGTATCTGTGACCATCACTGCAACCAACTTTTGCCCACCAAATTATGCCCAAGCTAACGATGCTGGAGGCTGGTGCAATCCACCCCTCCAGCATTTCGATATGGCTCAACCTGCTTGGGAGAAAATTGGCATTTACGCCGGTGGTATTGTCCCCGTCTTTTTCCAAAGGTCATCCACCATTTCCTTGTACTTTATCACTTAGGGATAAGTGTATATTAATGCACCATTTATATAGTCACAATGTTACAATATAAACCCTAAAATATGTTCTATTTTTTGACGCTTTTTCAGAGTACCGTGTAAGAAACACGGTGGAGTCAGATTCACAATTAACGGGCGAAACTACTTTGAGCTTGTTTTGATCACCAATGTTGGAGCGGCGGGTGCTATTAAATCCGTGAAGGTCAAGGGCTCGAAAACCGGGTGGCTACCGATGTCTAGAAATTGGGGAGCTAACTGGCAGTCAAATTCGTATCTCAACGGCCAATCCATGTCCTTCATGGTCACAACCACAGACGGAGTCACCAAAACCTTCTCGAACATAGTCCCCGCAAATTGGGGCTTTGGTCAAACATTCTCAAGTCGTTTACAATTCTAAAGGAGGAACAAAAACATTGTGCTTCAACGTTTAAAGTTTGGTGTTTTTATAGATGCAGCAGCGGGCTTACTCTTTTTATAGAAGCAGCCCGCCGGGTTTTCTCTTCCGGACATTTTTATAATAACCGTATGGATTTAAGGAGCGAACGAGTTTCCCTAATTCTAACCGGGAAAACCCAAATATATTTGATATTGAATTGTGTCGTTATATATATACTTGTGTATTCTTCGGTAATTATGTAATAAGAAGCACTTTGATCTTTCTTACAAGGGTTCAAGTCTTGTAATATTAATATGACAAGTTATTGAATTATAACACCTTTGTTGTGTGATGGTTTTGTCAAAGCTCGCCTTTAGTATGTTCTTTTAGTTGCTGTTAAAACATGGTTAAAGTTAATATTTATAAAATAAAACTAAATTCGAGTTATTTAGCTCTAAGTTGGTTTAAGTTGTCTTTCACTCGTTTGCACATCTGATTCTCCAATCAAGGTATTATGCAAATCCGAGTTCCCAGTTTGTTTTATATGTACTTACAAAATTATTATTTAGATTCTTCTTACAAAACCAATTGGTTCTTTATTGAATATCTTACTTCGCGGTGGTAACAAAGTTCAAGGAGGTGGGTATGTCACGTGATTGTAAGCAAAATATATTTTCTAACTAGGTTATAACCCGTGAAGAATCACGGGCTGTTACTCTTTATACTGATCGTTAAGAATATATAATACAAAGTTTTATGCCAGATTTAGTTTGACATGTATTATATTTTTATCGTATACAATAAAAAGGAAATATATTCATAACGGGACCAAGTGGGTTGCAAAACTGGTAATAACATTTGAATGACAAATATCGAAATATGATTAAAAGGAAGTCCAACATCCAATGACAAATTATGAAAAATGTTTAATAAAAAAAATCAAGATAAATTTCTAAAAACTTCTTTAAATACAACGTTTGAAGTTTTATTCGTCACACCGCCATCTTTATCTTCTATTAATATCTTCAGTCATTTTCTGCTTTTTACTCTAGATAAGGCCACATACAATTGACCGTGTGAAAAAACAGGCTCTCTCAAATACAGACACACCTTTGACAATGATTGACCTTGACTCTTATTAATTGTCATAGCAAAGCAAATAGAAAGTGGAAATTGTCTTCTTTTAAATTTAAAGGGGATTTTGGCGTCAGATGATGTCAAAGATAATCTTGATATAAAAGTACGATATCAAACATTGTTCCCAGATATAACAACCGCTTCTATAACACAGACACCCAAAGCCACAATCTGAAGTCTTGTACCATTGCATAAGCCATTTTTCTGGTCAATATTTCTTAATAACATAACGGGAACACCAATTTTTAAAACTAACTGATGATTTGGCAATCCACCCATTTTAATACCATTAAGCCTATCTGGTGAGTACAAACTACCATCAAACCCTTCATTCAAAAACTCTTCAGGACAAATTAATTGTTAAATAATAATTAAATTGGAAAACATTAGTGAAAATTAAAACAACAACAGTAACTATGGATCAGTTAATCTTAGGTTTGTCATAATTTTGATGTAGGTGATATACGACCATAAGTTTAAGTAAAAAACACAGTTACATAACAGGTTCTAATAAACTAATAATATACATATGCTTTAGTCAAAATATGACAAACCTAATATCCAGATATATAATGTTAGTATCCTGCAAATGAATAATATTCGAATTATTAATATTAAGAGAAAAAAACTGTTATGTAACCAGAAAATTAAAACCCTATACAATCGTTATTGTTATTGTAACTGCAAATCCTAATATACAGTCGTTGTTTAATCAATATTAAAACCAGACAAAATAAGTTTTAATATAATACATCTTATTATGATTAAACATCTGTAACATTGCTGCATTAAATTTTTTTTATGTAAAAAATCAGACCCACAAAAGTGAAAAATCACATGTGGTTAATCAATGATTTTATTGAATGTAACCTTTTGCAGTATAAAAATAAAAATTAAAATGATTCAACAACATTAACATTCTTGCAGTTTCACAGTTTATGTTTTAAGATTGTTAAGATTTGACTTTTACAATGTTTAAAAGATCAATTAAATAGTGGCTGTCATTTTGACTTTATAAGTCAACATCTACATAAACAGTCATATATAAAGTCAATAAACTTATAAAGGTAAATACAAATTTGTTAAATGTAAATAACATGTTTGACTGTTATAAGAAACATGCATAAACCAAAAAGCCTAACCACTAAATAGTTAACCCTAACACTAAACCATAATCTTATCCCTAACCAAAAAATACTGTTTAAAAGATTAATTAACAACAACCGTTATCTTGACTTTAAAATTCAACATATACATAAACAGTCAAACATTCATACTTTATAAAGTCGATAAAAAATTGTTAAATTGTTGAAAACATGTTTGACTTTTTTAAGTCACATGGATAAACCAAAACCCCTAACAATAAACAATTTTTACGACCATAAGGTTTTAAATGTGGTCTCTGGATCATGCAACCAGAAAAAGTGACAAAATTGAATGATGAAGGGTCGCTACATACCTGGTTATTTTGTGAAGAAGGAACACCAAATTCTAAAGATGACTGTTTTTCGAATAAAAAACTTAAAAGTATATAGTGTTTATATAGGATGGGTTTTGAACAAAAATCTGTTTAAAAAAAACAGAATTTGGTTTTTTTTAATACTTAATAAAGATCCATCCTAAATTTATGTAAAGATGATTGGATGCAGTTAATTTTTATGCCATAATTATGGAATATTAAAATTTAATATAAAAATAGAAACAGTATTAAAAAACGAAATATTATGGCATTAAAAAGCTTCAGAAATTTAGGAAATCTTAAAATTCTTAAAATTCTGAATATTTGAATTTTTATTCGGAAATTGGTTTTTATTTAATTTAGGGTCTAGCATTTATCCGGAAACATAGAAAATAACTAAATCTGCATATTTGGTATTCCTTTAATCTCATCCTTAATTTAAGGAGTCAATCATCTATTTGCCAATTCAATATGCATTTTTGAATGTTTGTTATTTGCAGCCGAAATTAATTCCACATTCCTTCAATTCTAGGTCGATTAAAAAAATTGGAAATCTTTATATTTTCGTTCACTTTTAAAGTCTATTTTTCAATCTTGACTAAGTTACAATAAAAAGTGTAGTTGTTTAGTACGGAAATTGGTTTTTGTTTATTAAAATATTTTTGACATATTTTTTTTAACCATATTTACAAAATATATATTTATTTCGTGGTTACAGAATAACACTGTAGTTGTTTAAACATATTTTTGAATTTTTAATTATGGGTCGATTATATATTTCCAAATTTCAATATTTATTTCGTATTTCGTATTTTTGACATATATAACGACATTAAACATTTAATACCGGGTCGATTAAATAAGTTAATTTCGGAAAATCTTCAAATCTGGCAATTTGAGATTAACATAATCCCATCCGAAAATAAAGGATGGACTTATTTATTTTGTATTTAAAGCTGCAAATTCGAAATTTTGTAATTAGGATCCGAAATCAATGGCACAAAATAATTAATTAATGGTCAAATAAAAAAACTTGAAATTATAAGAAATTGTCACGTGTCATTCTGCCTCCTAAGAGGTGCCACGTGGCCACCTACAAAACCTTGTTTTATTATTATATAGATGTTGTCTTTATGTGATGGTAACTTGATTGACGCCAAATATTATTTTAAAGTGTGGGGGGTTAAACCCCCGATATAACCCATTAACGGCGCTAAAGCCAATTTTGCAATACCATGCTTAGAGTGTCAGGTGTGGTCACATGAGTGAAATGATCACATCTGCGTCATCTATAGCCACATCAATATTTCATATTTTACATTCAAAACTCCTAAATGCATCCTCTACCATCACTTAAGCCATTTGGGCCCCACACCTTTTATTTTTCTTTTTCTTTTTTTCAAAACAACTTAATATTTCATTAAAATAAAAATTACAAATTAAAAATTACAAATACCGAAAAATTAAAAAATACCGAAAATTTAAAAAAGTTACCGAAAATTCTAGAAAATACCGAAAATTACTTTGATGTGTGAAATTTTGTTGTGTGAAAAGGTTTCGGTAGAGAAATGTTGTGTGAAAATTTGTATAAAATGTGTGGTATTTATAAGGGTTTAAGGTTTATTAAAATTAAAAAAAAACAAAAAAAAAATCGTCTGGACACGTGTCAGCCCCCATTAGCTCGTTGGTTGCGTGGGGTGGCTGGCGAATAATGGGGTTTGGCTTGGCTGGCGGTATGATGGCTTGGGTGAAATGGTGATGTGGCATCTCACTTGGTAGGGGTTGGGTGACCACACCTAAGGCTCTTATGCTCGCCACCTGTCTCGCCGTGCCCACAACGCTCACTAATCACTTTTTCTACTTTCTTCTATTTCTTTTTTTGATTTTGTAAATTGTGATTAATTTGGGTAGTTTTATTCATGATCCTTCGCTCATCGTTCCTGCTAAGGAAATTATCATCGACGACAAACTCCATTTCACTGAGGAACTAATCGAGATATCTGACTGGAAAGAGCAAAGACTATGAAGAAGCAAGATTAAAATCGTCAAGGTCAGGTGGAACTCCAAAAGAGGTCCTGAATTCACGTGGGAACGTGAGGACCAAATGCGAAAGAAATATCCTCATCTATTTCTCGTTGTCTATCCTGTTCGCTCTTCGTCTTAAATTTCGGGACGAAATTTCTTCAACCAGGGGAGAATGTGACAACTCGATATTTCTGGTATGTAAGTTCATTTCATTTCTATAACTTTCCTTATTTAGAAAGTTTCTATTTTTAGACATTTCTATTTCTGGCATCCTAATTCACAACAAACTTACATATTTTTACACCATACATTAGTGTTTGACTATTTTAGTCAACACAACATTTTTATTTCCTTATGGTGACTCTTTTGAGCTAAAACATTTCTAAAACAATAAGCTTATCGGTTAAACAACAAACGTAACAAATTTAACTTAAACGTGACTCGAATGTACAAACCATCTAAACCGACACTTTGACTTGATACCCGACCACTTTGTGGCCGGTTTTCCTTCCCTTGTTTGACCATAATCTCGGCCGAAACACCCCTTGGGGTGTTGGCCATATCTCTTCAAAATTGATCCTTATCCATTGCTTTTAAACAAGTCCTACTACTACTCAAACTCTTCTAAAACCCTAGTTTCCCTTCCATATAAATACCTACCCTTAATCAACCATAAACCTCACAACTCCCTTCGTCCGATCGAATCAAGCCAAAGCCGAGCATCTCCTTTGATTCGTCCGATCTCACCATCATCCCCCTTCTTCTTCGTTTCTTGATCGTTTGATCCAAGGTATGAACCCTAAAACTCTTGTTTCTACTTGTTTTATCCTTGCTAACCTGATGTTCCGAACCCGAGACCATGGCCCTAGGCCATATGGTCTCGGTTAGCCAAGAAGTCCGAACATACAAGCATGTATGCGACCGTATGCATGTGTGTGTGTGTGTGTGTGTGTATTTATTGCTTGTTTTGTTGCTAGATCCGTACCTAGAACCCTAGATCTCGAACCTTGACATGATAAACCCTAGATCTAGTCCCTAGTCTCGAACCCTACCCGATCTAGACACTAAACTCGGACCTATACTCGACCCAGGCCAAACTAGAACCAAACCCTTAGGGTTTCGGCCTAGCCGGTCAACCCTAACCGAAGTAGCATAAAACCAAACCCTAGTTGACCTAGATTGATCATGTTTGACCTTGGTTGACCGAATAACATCCTAGACTAAACCCTAGCCGAAATCTAGAACCCAAAGGTTGACTATTGTTGACTAATTTTGACCAATGTTGACCAATAAGTCAAACCGGGTCAAGGCCGGATCTTGACCCAAACCGTGGACCCAAACCCGAATACCCCATCGGGCCAAGGCCCGTACTTGGCCCATATCGATCTACCTTAGTCTATCAAGCCCAAACTTTAGTTGGCCCATTAGTATCCAAGCCCATTTGGACCAAAGCCCAAACCTTTGGCCCATTTATACCTAAACCGAACCCAATTGGGCCCAAGCCCAATCCATGGCCCAATCTAATTGGACCTAAGCCCAATAAGAGGCCCAAGTGGCCCAACATAGTGGCCCATTAAGCCCATCTAGGCCCATTAAGCCCATTAGGACCAATAAGCCTAACCCAAGCCCATTTCATTTCATTTCGAAGCCCATTTCATTTCATTTCGGCCCATTAAGGTCCAATGATCCAAATTTATTCGATGTCACAAAACATAAAACATAACATTAATGGCATATCATTTAACTTATATTGTATCTAGAATCGCCTGTTTTAGCTTAGTCTAATTAGTAGTTATATCATTTAGGAAGCTAGGAGTCTCTGAAGGATTCCTCTGTCCAAGTACTGTTGCTAAGCTTTGCCCAGGTGAGTCCACAGACCCCTTTACTACTTTTATTGTTTTATAAACTTTGGGGTGGAAAACATAAACACAATTGCTATTGTTTTACTATGACTGTACAACATCTATACATTTTCATTATCGCGTTGGCATGACAAACGATTATTATACCGGACTAAGGTTTGCCAGCAATCATTAGCTAGTGGATGTAACGACCCGAAATTTGTAAATAAATAAATTGTATAAAAATATGATAAATAAGGATAAATCGTTTAAAGAACGTGGGAATTGGTTTCGTGTCGTTTGGAGACCGTACGAGAAAATTATGGGTGAAACCGGGTCGAGACCTAGACCGAAAAGTGCAGCCCTGCTGTACGAGGGAAGTTCACGGCGTGAAATTTAGTTCACGATCGTGAACTCCCTCCAGGGATTGTTGTATCTGGCAATGGTTGATCACGATCCGTTAACGATCGCTAAGTTCGCGTGCAAGGGAAAGTTAGCGACGCGAACTTAGTTCGCGTCGTGAACTTCGGTCGAGCAGCTTTAAGTCGGGTTTTGGCTCATTTGATGCCATATCAAAACCCTAGTTTCTTCTTTTGCGATTTTTGAGCTTGGGGACTGATTGAGGTCAGATTCTTCACAAATCTTTGGTAGATTTCACTCATAGTTGAAGATTAAAGGTATATCTTCACTCTTTGATCGTCGTAGCTTAAGATCTATGTATTTTGATGTATGGGTTTGAAACCCTAGTTCTTGGGGTTATGGGTTATGGTGATATAAGTGATGTATATATTTAATAGATGGTATATTATCAAAGGAAACAAGTGTATGATTATGATTTGTAAGAATCTTAAGGGTTGGTTAAACCTAGGGTTTGGTAAATCACCATAATTGGGGGGAATGAGTTAGTAAGTGTTATCTAGAAATAGATGGACACATTGGTAGTAGTATGTGATGTTGATCATCTTGTGATTACTGTATTAGGCATTTGGTGAGATCTTGGAAGGGTGACCGAATTGTGAAGCAAGGATACTGAGGTAAAGAATACGGTTGGAGCATTTTATTGCTAAGGTGAGTACGTGTGGACTTTACTGAGTACATAGCTATATGAAGTATTTTGATTACTTATGATTGGTCTATTTAATGTCTGTCTAGACTTATTATGTGTTGAGTTAGTATATATTATTGATAATATCTAACTAACTTGTCTGATGATTGATGTGATAGTCGAAGGCTTTGACTGGCATAACTGATAGAGTTATGATTAGAGATATATGGTGGTGTCGCGGGGGTGACCCCGGTCACTGAGACGGGTGTACATATGTTTGTACACTAAGCACACGGGTGCTACTAGTACGCATATGTTTACGTAATAGGCAATGTAGGGATCTATTAATGCATATATGTTTATGCCTTAGGTTCGCTTGTGTTCCAATACCTATATGTTTATGTATTGGATATGACTGTGTTCTGGTACATATATGTTTATGTACTAGATATGTATGCTAGGAAAGCAGGACCGATAGAGTCACCATAGAGTGACTAGGATGTGCTGGTAAAATATAAATATGTATTTATATACGATGTGATACTTGATATTATTGGGGTCTAAACCCATGTAGCTCACGAGACATTTTTGTGTCTCACGTACTCCTTGTTTGTTTTGCTATGTACTCAGGTTTTGGATCGAGGATTTAGGTGCGTATGGATTGCGATATGCGGGGCCTAGAGTAGAAGATCATTAGAGCGGATTTGTGCTGGCAAGCAACTCGAAGGGATGCTGCGCCACCTAGGTACGCGTCTGGATCTGCCTCGGCCCGCTCGCCTGCGCTCGCTTTCCCTGCTTTGAGAGATGGAAAAGGCTGGCTAAAAGGCTAACTTTGGTTTTGATATATTTTGTAACACCAAACCTCATACTCTGATTTTCATATCAAAGGTTTTTTGTAAATCCGTGTTTTGGAACTAGTCTTCTATTTATGAAAATGAATTATTTTGGGCAAATATTTTGTATTAAAAATTTGAGGTGTTACAGTGGATCTACACCATGGATATGCAGATAGTACTATTGGCTGACACTCATCCTCCCATCGAACGATTGATCATTACTTGGTTTATCCAAGACATTTCCGGGAGTGTATATCCATAAAAGAACATAACATACTGGAGTTGAAGTGTTGATTGTGGACTTAGGGGTTGGTATATTAACTCAATAGACTAGCTACCTGTTGGGGATAACGGTCATGCGATGTCAAACATAACAACTTGTTCAACACATTTTCATAAACTAAACTAGTAATTGTAGATCTTCTACAATTACATTTTACTTTTCGTATTTACTTTTCATATCATATGAGTGTTGAACCTTATACTTTTTCAGTCATAAAACATTTTCATAACAAACATTTTGGGTAGCAAAACACTTTACTTTAACTTTTACTATAACCCTGTGGATTCACTCAACATAATTGTTGACCCTTTTATTATTTATGTTTTCCAGGTGATTAGGTGTAGTGGAACTGGAGGATATGAGCAGTGGGATTGTCGTGAGCCATAATTAAAACATTAAGTTTACGAACAATCATTTCATTTCAAAACAATTTGTATTTTAGGAAACTTACTATTTTTGGAAACTTTCTACTTTTGGAAAGTGAAACACTTTTATTTTTCGTTATTGCGTGGTTGTTTGTTTGCTTAATTTTTGCTATGTAATCATGAACGTTACACCCTCATTCTTCCGCAAAACATTTTAAATGAAGTAAAACTCATTTTTGGCGGGGTGTGACACACATTGTGATTTTTTTTTTCGTTTCTTCTCAACTTTTCAGATATTACATTTTAAACATCTGAACATTAATTTTTCTAAAATGATCACAATTTACTATCATTAACTTTAATATTTAATATCTGGACTTTTTCTCCATCAAATTATTTTTACTCTTTTTCCCAACTTTATTAAACTTTAACTTTTATTAAATGATAGTTTACTACCCTAAATTTTAGCATTCAACGTCTATATTATTTTCTAAAAATAATGGTATATCTTTACAACTCTTATGTTACTATATAAAACATGTCACACATATAACTATATGTTATACAACAGAAATGTATATTGGTGTAAATTATGTTTTAAACGTTGTATGAAAATCTCTGCATCATCATGCGGATACTTTCTGCTAATGTTGTAGAACTCGTTACTCGTTATTCGTTCGTTCGACGACCTTGTAGTGAGTACTCGGTTACTCGGTGAGTACTCGGCGAGTACTCGAATCGGGAATTTTTATGTATAAGGTTATAAAAATATATAATATACATGTAGTATGCCTACTTTTTAAAATAAATACATATTAAATGATATATTTATTAAGTTAAATTATACTCCATGTATAAGATTAGTAGCATAAGGCAAGTAACATAACTTCATTTCCTTGTGGGCCCAATACTACATTCCCTTTAAATTTATTAACTTAAAATTTAAAAATCAATTGGGCCTAAATCCCCGTCGTTGACTGATTTTGATCGCCTAAACCGATTTTCACCACCGTTGACCATTGTTGACTGCGTTGACCGAGTAATTAACCGGTTCGGACCAACCCAGCTCAGTAGAACACCGGGTAGCGATTACCCGGCGAGTACCCGGGTGGGTAGACCGAGTTTTACAACAATATTACAACTATGTCATTTGGAAGTGGAATAAACTTGCAAAAATAAACCTAGTAACATATAAAAACTAGATTTGACGATTGATATTATAGGCCCAAATTATTCGGTATCTTAGCCCGTCAGCCCAACCTTACGAAATCATCACACCAGGCAGATATCCATCGGGTCAAATTCGTCAAACAAATTGGGGAAAATCTCGTTGCTAGGTTAGCCATTAAATTATAAATTTAATTAAACTCAAATGACCAGCCTTACCGCCGATTCTACCGCCGATCAAGTTCAGGTAGCTGTTAAAGACAATTCGATCACCGTCAATGGTGAAAAAGATGACGAGCTACACGCGCTTTTGTTGCCAAACGTCAATGATCTCCCCGCCTCTCCTCCTCCTTCAATTGAATTCAATTTCGCCATATACTTCGCTCCTGGTGTGTAATTTCACAATCAATATATTTAATTTCTTCAATTTGATACATGAATTGTTAAAACCTAGTATTTTCCAAAATTTAAAACTGGCATTAAAATGTAATCATCATTTGTTTATGTAATCTAAAGTTAACTAATTTGATTTAAGAAGTCAAATGTGAAATAGTTAGATTTCTTTATCAAATTTGAAGCTAAGAACTGAACTAGTTTGACTCAAAAAGTCAAATATGAACTTAGTGTGGCACTGAGGAAGTGTGCATACAAGTTAATGCCTGATGGTACAACCCATGCATGCATAGAAATTCCTTGTATATTATGTATGTACACTGAATGTTAAATTTGACTCTAATTCCTTTTTTCTAACATTATTTTTTATTAAATTATACATCTTTTAAGATTTTATGAAGCCGGAGCATGATCAATATAATTATCGTCATGCAAATGGGTATGAATTTTGAAAATATCTCTCTCTTTTGGTAGAATAAGTTATTTTTAGGATGTAAGTTGTAAACTTATCAACTAATTTTATGAATTAAGGTTGTGTATTATTGGGTTAGCTGCTGCACATGTGGCATTTAAGGATGAAGGAGGAATAAATGCTGTTGATTTTAACGTTGGAAAATCTAACCGCAGTGAGATCAAAGTCACTGTGAAGAGAAAAAGGGTACATCCCTTCTTTAACCTTTTATTAATCTTTTTTTTTCAATTAAAAATATTTTTATTTATTATTAATGTTACATAACCGTTCAAATTGGATTTAGTATAGCTGGTAGTTGCATTAGGTTTTCACTAATTTTTTGATAGCTACTTTGACCTCATAAGTCAAAGTGATGCTATTTGACCATGTTGATTTGTCATTTGCAGAATGCACAACATTTTGAGTCTAACACAGCCTTATGTAAAGTATGCACCAACAATGCTTTCTATATTGTGAGGTAAATATATCTATTTGATTTCCAAAGTCAACTCCTTGACTTTTATAACTTTATTCATTTTTCTTTATATTTGGTAGATGCTGTATAAAAGGCTCTTTGTTAGAAGTGAATGAGCGGTTAATAAAACAACCCGGATTGCTTAATGCATCAGTAAGGCCATGTTTGGGAAAGCTTATTTAAGGAGCTTTTAAGCTTATTAGCTTATTAACTTTGAAAATTGCACTAATTTTAGAGCTTAATAAGCTAATAAGCTTAAAAGCCCTTTAAATAAGCTTTCCCAAACATGCCCTAAGTATAACTTAAAAGTTTAATTCTTTTTTTTTTTATAATTAATATTGTTAACTAACATTTTGTGGTCAACTGCAGGCGGATAGAGAAGGGTACATTGCTATTATGATGCCCAAACCAACAGACTGGATCAAAGCCAAAGATTCCTTCATCACCTTTGATGAGTACAAGAAATTGAGACAGTTATAAATGAGTCAAATTTACACTAATTTTCTACAGTTTTGTATCGATTTTCTTTACATTTGTACGAGTATGTTTATCAATATTTACGCATCTACAAACAAATATTCTATAGTTGTGGTTAACCTCTTTAGCAACAAGTTATGTTTATTGTGTATTTTGGGAAACTTTTGTGGACCAAAATCCGATAAAGAGTTTACTAATGATGAATATGAATTAAGTTCTTCGTATATTTTCGTATTGTATGGTACCCTTTGGGATAGTTTGATGATTTGTTTGACTTTACGATGGTTGGCGTTGACTTGATGTTGACTATCGTTTGACTTTGTTGTTCAAGAAGGATGGATCATAGATCCTTATGTTCAACAGTGTGATATCCTACTCAAATCACAAAACAGGATGTTTTTGGTTGTTTGTCTACAGCATCGTACCTAACTAATTGTGGATGAATAATGGAGTATATTACAAGTTTAAGTAAGAATATGATGACTTTTAATCCTAATCCTACATAGATAACGGATAATATAGTCCCTATACCTTTACGACACTTTCTACCTTTATGACCTTTTACGTATTTTTCTTTCTCTTTAAATAACTTAACTAATAAAATGTATATCACTGGATACCGCCTATATTTACTTCATCACTAATACTAAATTTATTACAAGATTAATAGCTCAACAATTTTACTTGATACTTTTAATTCTAATTTTATAATTCTAAACAGATTATGTTTGTATTGATTGACAGTATTAATCTAAACCCGCTAACTCAAATCTGACCCAAGTGCCACCCTTATTAATGAGTTACAATTAGCTACTTATTTTTGCAACGTATTAATATACTATTTTTTTTATTTTAATTTTATATGTATTACTCCCTCCGTCCCTTAATAAAGTTCCCATTTCACCTTCAAGTTTTGTCCCTAAATAAAGTTCCGATTTCTCAAACTTAAGGGACCCACTTAATATAATAATATTATTACCAATACTTTCACCACTAACTATCTCTTAAAACACTTTCTCTCTCCAATCAAAACTTATATTTTATTCAAAAGTAATACCAAATACCCCACCACAAACCATCTCCTAAAATGTTGTGCCCAACACAAATGGGAACTTTATTTAGGGACGGAGGGAGTAATAAGCAAGTGTGTTGCTTGGGTTGTACACTTTATCATAGATCTAAGGTGTACTTTTTTTTTTCTTTTTTGTGTGATTACATAATATTTAAACGTATCAAATATAATAAAATTTATTATATGTATATATTTTTAGTTTGATTGGTAAAATTTTAAAATTTATTGAATGAGATAATCATTATTTATGGAATGTGTAGTTGTGAAAAAGGAAATATATAATTTTTAATAAGGAAATAAAATAACTATTTCTACAATAACCAAATATAGTCGCTAAAATTTTGAATATTTTTATGGCTTTTTCTAACATGTGCCTAGGATGTATTAATAAACTTTAATCTTTCAAAAAAAATTACAAAAATCATTTAATGCATTACCTAATACCTTCAAATATGACTTTATTAATGTTAATTGTTATACTTTTAGAAATATATGTTAGTCTTCATTAATGCACCATAATATGTGCCTATGGGGCACATGTTAGAAAAACCCTATTTTTATCTACGGAAAAAATCTCTAATACATTCTATATTTGGGCCTAAACCCAATAAGTTTAACTAATGGGCCCAAAATTTAAGTAAATAAAACCAAACCCTCAGAAACCTCTCCGTTCCATTCAATTTCATTCTCCTTTTCCGTTCCCCCTTTTCTCACGCCAAAACCTTTGTGAAACAAACTCTCAATAACAACACATTTGGGGGCTATTGCCGTTGACAACGATTCAATCACGCATCCTCATAAACCCTGATTTTTTTCTTTTATCTTCTATTCGATTTCACATTAGCTAATTTGATCACTTTAGCTTTAATTTCCACCATTGATGATGTTTGTTGTTATGTATGAATCAAACACTGCCGTATTTATTTGATGTAAAGATTCAATTTTGTTTGTGTTAATATAACGAATATCATGATGGCCGATTCATCTACCGCCACCATTAGTCGCTCCGGCGAAGACGGCAGTGTTAATAGCCCATCCGGCAGGAGAAGTTTACCGTTCCCGTGGGCCCAAGCTGTACGCAGAGGAAGTGAGCCAGATTTGATTTCTTCGTCTCCGCCTTTGTCGCCGAGGGTTTCTGAACGGAATCAGGTTGTTGATCCAGTGACGGTGCCGGTGGAGCCTCAACCGGAAAATTGCAATGCCGCTGGTGTAAAAAAGTCAGCTTGGAGTAAGCCATCGGCTAACGGTGTTGTGGAAGGTACTAGTTCTCCGGTGATGGGTGCAGCGTCATGGCCCGCTTTATCGGAGTCGACCCGAACCGGAATGAAATCGACGTCATCTCCTTCAGAGTCTTGGTCTAACCCGATCTCCGATGAATCAGCTAATATTTCTCCGGTTAGTTTTTTATTCTTTTGATCCAAATTATCTATCTTATTTACATTAATATGTTTATTAGGGTTTCAATTTCTAATCACTATATTCGTTCATTGATTATTTTCAGGCACCTGTAATTTCACCACCACCACCAAAACAATTTAAACCTAATGCAAACCCTAATTCTAACCCAAACCATTTACACCAACGACAGCAGCCACCCTTCAGGCGTGGTGGAGCAACTGGCGGTGCATCTTCCGGCTACAATCGGCCGCTAGCTCCACCACTACCGCCGCCACCATTTCCTGTATTTGACATGTATGCTAATTTAGTACCACCACCACCTCCCTATAAGGGCAATAATTGGTCCCCTAGGAATCCAGCCCGAAGGAATAACTTTAATCCTCGACCCGTTAACAATGGCGGAAGGCGAGATCGTGATTGGCGGGCCCCAAGAAACCCTCAAATGGGCCCACCACCACCCCCACCCGTTAGGGGATTTATCCGTGGTCCTGCGCCGTTTATTCCACATCAGCCAATTAGACCATTTGGAGCTTCAATTGGTTATGGTAAGTTGTTATATGACCGGTTTCTACTTTCTTTTTATGTTTATTAGATTAATAAAATTATGGACTAAATATATTAACTTTATAGATATGGGTCCACCGTATGTATATGTATCTACACTAGCTCCAGAGCCTTATAGGGGTGCACTACCACCACCTCTGCCTTTGTTTATGCAAAATTTTGATCCTTTTTTGCTTGGTTCAATACTTCAACAGATTGAATATTATTTCAGGTCAGTTTAAGACTCTATAATTTTAAAGAAAAACTTGGGAGTTTTATTTTAATTAGTGGGCTTATGCGAAGTTTTTGTTAATGACAGTGATGATAATTTGGTAAAAGATAACTATTTGAAGTCACGTATGGATAAAGAGGGATGGGTTCCGATCACATTAATAGCTGGTTTTCATCGAGTAAGTTATATTTTAATATTTATAAATTTTAAAGTGTATTTATTTATTATATATATGCTACTAATTATCACATAAAAATGTGTTATTTCATATGTTTCGGCATTGACTTTGTTGCAAGAAAACAGGTTGATGCTATTGCCGTTGGACCTTAAACTTGTTCAGCATGGCTTATTTGTATTTATTTATTTATTTAAATGATTAGTCTGTTAAATAACAAATTATTAATTCATTTATTTCTATTTATTACATGATTTTTCAGGTTAAACATTTGACAAATGACATCCAAATGATTATAACATCGTTGAGAGATTCTACTAGTGTTGAAATTCAGGTGCACTTATTATGCCATTTAAAGTAACAAATTAGTGTTTTAATTTCTTGATAATTATTACCTAAAAACAGTTTATATTGTTGCAGGGTGACAAAATAAGGAGACGTGGTGATTGGAAAAGATGGATACCGTTATCTAATAACAAGATTCAAACGGATGCTGTTGAAAATGCGTCGTTACAAAAGCTCACATTGCAAGACGGGCCCACCAACAGCAATGGTGAACCCTGTTTCTGAAGTCAAACTATAGTTCGTCGTTTCAGTCAAAGTCAACATCATCTTTGACTGTACCAAGATTTTGCAGTTTTCGTTGGATACTTGACTAATGAAGTCTACTGATTGTATATATGCTGCTGGTGGGACCCGTTTTAGGATGAGAGTTTTTGCAACATGGATGATTAACTATTATTTTATGGTGCTAGTTTTATCCCCCATTTCTGAAAAACGTACACATTTATGTTACATTTTGACTAGGTTTTTTTTGTTTTAGTGACTGGTTTTGTGATAAATTTGGGTTTTTTTCTGTGTTTTTGTAGATACTTGTTTTATTGGTTGCACTTATAATGTATGATTTTATACGCCATTTAGGTCTCCTATATACTCTAATTATGCACCTTTGCAAATGATCTTTTTGCACAGTTTCTCTTCATTAGGGTAGATATATGACTAGAACAATTTGTATCTACACAGAGTTAATTTACGATGAAGGACAATTATATCATTCCTTTCTTTTTACCGTAGTCACATGGAACGCGGTATGTTCAGGTACGGATACGCGGAACGGGCACGCAGTTCACCAGTTTAGGTGTATCCGGTACGAAAGGGGTAGGCTCATTTCGGTATGCGTGCGGTACGGTGTACCTTACGTTTTGGAACGATATACCTTTAAAATTAAGTATATTTTGCATATACAAAAAACATAGAATAAAATCTATAGAATTTTAAGGACATTAACGAAAATACTTTATGATATACCAAAAAATTAAAACACATAAAGCTAACAAAAAAAAAAACAGTTGTCTAATATATTGATAAAAAATACAGAGATAATGATCTTTTCCTAAACTATAGGGGTGATTACATTTTGAATCATTCCTATAATATAGAGATATACAAAATCAATCATGAAATTTAAAAATTATGTCAATACGTTCCTAACTTCATGGGAAACGCATTCCATATTAATCGGGTACGAGGTTCTCACCTAATGGGAACGCGAATTACGACGTACCAATTCGTTTACCTTCTTTTATCGGGAACTCCAAATTGGCGTACCGAAGAGCGATCCTGGTAGCGTTCGGTACACTAGCGTATCGCGTTTCGGTACGCGGTGTCCGGTTCGCAGTACGCACCCTAAACAACGTATCGTGTGACTATGCTTTTTACTACATTTTGATTTCACCCCTCATATTAAAGGCATAATTGTCATTTAGTATGAAATTGCTCTATATCAATTCATTTCCTTGCAAGCGACTTCATTTTAGCTAAAAATGTGACATAAATATTACTTAAACATCGAATCAATTATCTAATCAAAATGACCAAGTAGACTTCATCATTAAACCCGGAAATTGAGTCGAACCATCGATCACATACACAACAGACGGTTGAACCGAGAACTTTCCGCCAAACTTCACATTCGAAAACCCTTCAACTTCATAACGGTCCCAATTTCGGGACCCACCTACCCTCAACCCCCACCCAAAATCATCATCGGGCAGATCAGAAACCAACAAACCCCATTTTAGATCTCTAGAACCCGAGTTGTTCATCTCAACCCACCCACCTATTCTTGTACTCTCATCAAGATCCGACTCAACAACCAGAGCTGTGGACCCCACAAACGAATCATCAACTGACTCTATTACACTTTTACGGTTTCTAAACATCCCGATCGGTAAAGCCATCGGGCCAAGAGAAACATCGGTTGTAAATTTGGGTACTTTTTGTAAACCCATGAGAAATAACTTTGTGTTGTAAGAAACCCGATACCCGATTTGCCCGAAAGTGCTTAAACAACGCGTTGACCCCGAGCCCGATATGAATTGGGCCAATGAAGCAATAATGTTTGATTTTTTTAAGGTTAAGTTGATTCCACTACCGATTCGTTGGTTTAAAATCGGGGGCCCGTTAAACGAATGGCCCGTAATACCAACATCACTGCATTTACCGCCCAATGGAACGGCTGTTAACGAGCAAGAATCATTAATATTTGCAGAATAAACCACTTTAGCTAGTGAAAGTGGAGTGACTAAATCATCAAATTGATTTTTTTTATTACTTGTTATAAACTCGGTTGTTAGGGAATCGGTTTCCCGAATTGTGGTTTCGAAAGCGAACTTAGAATTTACGCCGGTTTTGGTTCCGGTTCGAGTTATGGCTTCTTGATTGTGTTCGTGAATTCTGTCGATCATTAAAAGTAGCCCTAATATTTGTATCTCCCCTTTTACACGAGTTGTGGATTCTTGAAATGGGTTTGTTTTTGATGAGTTTAAGGAAAGTAATCGTTCCAATTTGTCTTGTCGGTCTCTGAGTTTCATAATATCTGAAAATGCTTCTCGTTGTAATCTCTTCAAGATTTCAATCTGAAAAACATTTAGATTAGGAAAATTAACCTAAATGGAACTGGTCAGATGTGTTCCAAAGTGTATAGTTATTCATTATCCATATGAATGAAAATTAACATATAACTAACTTATAATGCAGAAGCAAAAAATGAACTGTTAAGATCAACATCAAAACTTATTAACTGAAGAATTTGAAACACCAAAAACAACATTTTCAGCAATTTTCCAAATTGAATTCAACAGTTCATGAAGAAATTATAAAAGTTGGAGTACTAGAGTCAGCAATTTGTTACAGTAGTGCAGTGGCTTAATGTACTTCATCAATTGATAGCTGAAAATAAACCTAACCTCAAAATTCCAGACGCCGATTTATTGTAAAACCCTAGGGCAATACGCACAGTGAAGATATGACAAAATTACACAATGAGAAACACACGAAACATGAACTTCGAGAGTTTAATTATATATTGAGCATGTATATGTTAAGAAAATAGCGATCAGCTAATTAGGGTTTTAGAGATGATAGTACCGGATGGCGACGCCTGGAGAGTGCAAAATTGTCAAGGATGCCATTGGTGAAGTTTTGTGTGGATTTTGCAAAACGTTTGAGTTTATCAACAATTACAGCTACGGGCTCCATGTTTTCAGAAACCATTTGATGAATGCAATCGAGAATTTGATTCAATTTGGGGTTTATGAACGTGTTTGTGATGGAAGGGACAAACGGTTCCGGATTGTTAAGAGATAGCGGCAGGTACAAATTTGGGTGGCATCAATTGAGAAAATGGCGAATATTGGGTATAAAAGGAAATAAAAGGAAATCATGACCACTAGTCGTGCATAAAATACCCGATACCGAAACCGAAACCGGTACCCGAACCGCAACCGAAACCGGTCAAACCCGGTTTTGACCGTAACCGGTTCGGTTAGTAACCGGTTCTCCTATTTTCGACCAAAAACCGGCCGTAACCGGTTTTTAAAAACCGGTTTTCGGTTATTCCCGTTGTAACCGGTTTCGAAACCGGTTAGTAACCGGTTTTACGCTGGAAAGATGGATTTTTCGAGCAGATTATAATCAGACCGTTTTTAACGGTCATATGACCGTTGGGGACGTTTTTTTGACCGTTAGAATTGTATTTTTGGACCATTTTGCCTAGGGGCGGCAATTGGGTTGGGTTTGGGTTAGCGGGTTCGGGTTGGCGGGTTGGCGGGTTGGAATCACTAAACCCAAACCCGACCTGTTAGATTTTTGGGTCAGAAAAAACAACCCTAACCCGGACTCATATAAACCAAGGTAACCCAGACACAACCTGTTTAACCCATAAACTTATCAGGTTGGAGGGTCAAGTGGGTTAGCGGGTCAGAACCAGGTTGGCGGGTTAGGAACAAATAAAATGAACTCAAATACAAGGTTAATCTCAATCCATTTAAAAATTAATAATAAGTTCAATTTCAAATACATAATATACCAACCTAATTTAGTTCAAAATTGAGATTGTAAAATAAGAAATTTTTCGTGTCCCAAATCTACAAGCTTTTGGTCGGGGAAAACATGCTAGAAATTAATTGCGTGAGATTTGAAGGACAAATTCAAATTTGAAAGGTCAAAAAGAAAGGGAAATACTTTAGGTAGGATAACTAATTGAAGATGTGTGTTATATTATTTATGGTATTTACTACTTCCTCCGTATCAAAATAAGTGACACAAATTGGCTTACACATTTTTTGAGGTAAAAGATTAAAGTAGAGGTTAAAATAGATTAAAGTACATAATTAGTGGAGAATGGGTCCCACTTTTCTTGAATAAAGTGATATTAATGAGTTTTAAAAGTAAAAGTAAGGGTATAAGGGTAATTTCAATTTATTAAAGTGGATAGTTAGTGGGTATGAGTCCCACTATTTTTACCAAATAAGGAAAGTTTTCAAAGTGTGTCACTTATTTTGATACACCCCAAAATGGAAAGTGTGTCACTTATTTTGATACGGAGGGAGTACATACATATTTTTTTGAAAAATCTTTAAAAACTAAACGGGTTGACGGGTCGACCCGGTTTTACACAAGACAACCCGAACCCAACCTGATTTATAAACAGGTTGAATGGGTCGACCTGTTTTTGACCCGAACCCATTTATGATCAACCCAAACCCGACCTTTTTCGTGTTGGGTTCGTGTTGGGTTGCGGGTCGTGTCAGGAATTGCCACCCCTAATTTTGCCCCCTAAACTCCCCTATAAATACATATCTTGCATTTGGTTAAAATCACAACTTCAAAACACCCAAAAACACTCTCCAAACACTTTCGATTAGCAAAAAACGTCAAAATATCGCACCCAAACCAAAGCCAAAGTAGTCAAGATTTCACCGGCATTGGTTCTACAAATGAAGAAACGGCAAGTATTGTTAGAGTTTTGCCAACTACACGAGTTCCCGAACTTTTTTGACCAAATGGGTCGTTCGACATCGTGGAGTTAAGCAATGGTCTCGTAAAGGCGCATTGTAGAAATTGTGGTCAATTCATGGGAGCTAGTTCCAACTCGACGATGAGGACACATGTCGCAAAGCATTGTCAAACGATAAGAAGGGGTTCACAACAAGAGGGTCAAGCGACTATGGCACGAGACGGTGGTATCTTTGCGTACCAAGCGGAACGTTGTCGAGAACATATGGCCAAATTCGTGATTCAACAAGGTTTGGCATTCAACCACTTTGACAACCCAAGATTGACGCGCCTCATCCAACAAGAGCTTCAACCACGTTATAATCATGTAAGTCGTACTACTCTTAGACGAGATTGTTTAAAACTTTGGAAATTGGCTAAAAATGATCTAGTAAATGGTTTTGAAAATTTAAATACAAGTGTAAACCTAACAACGGACGTTTGGTCGGCGCATCATGGTTTGCCTGGTTCGTACATTTGTGTTACCGCACATTGGATCGATCCAAGCACATGGCAAATGATGAAGCGTGTGATCGCGTTTGAAGATTTTCCACATCCCCATACGAGTGAAAATTTATTTTATATGTTAAGTCACGTAATAAATTACTATAAATTAAATGGAAAAGTTTTTGCAATCTCGTTTGACAACGCATCTAATAATACAAATGCGGTTGCAAAGCTAATATTATCATTCAAACCTCCTGTGAATGGTCTTTTCTTCCATAGTCGGTGTCTCGCACACATTATAAATTTATTTGTGCGAGATGGGTTGAACTCACCGGAGATTGGTGCTATAACACATGACTTTTGGTTGATGCTATGTGATGTTTTTAAAAAGGGTCCAAAACGAGTTAAAAGATATATTCGTTTGTGTAAGCAAACGAATTCACTTTGTTTATCACCTAATTGGGACATTACCATTCGTTGGAATTCAAGTTATGACATGTTTGTATGTGGTGTTCGTCAACGTCAAACTTTACAATATTTTCATGACAAACTTTTTACAAAGAAACGTGTTAAAACAAATTTAGTGACGAAAAATGGGAGGTTATTAAAAAGTTAACCGAATTGTTTAAACTTTTTAAAGATGTAACGGTTTTAGTCTCCGTTGTTTACTATCCAACAAGTCATTGTGTACTAAACAACTATGTTTGATGCTCATAAAATTGATACTTTTGATTTGGAAGGTAGTATTTATAAAACAATGGTCGCGCCAATGAAAACTAAACTAAGAAAATATTTTCTGTAACACCTCAAATTTTAATACAAAACATTTGGCCAAAATAATCATTTAATAAAGAGGAGAACTATCCCAAAATACGGATTTACAAAAACCTTTGGTATGAAAATCAGAGTATAAATTCGGTGTTACAAAATATATCAAAACCAAAGCTAAGTCTAAATCCGTTCTAGTGTTCTTCTACTCTAGGCCCCGCATATCTATCCATGCGTACCTAAACCTTCGATCTCGAACCTGAGTACATAGCAAAACAAACAAGGAGTACGTGAGACAAAAACGTCTCGTGAGCTACATGGGTTTAGACCCGTCAATAATAATAATCGTAAGACATATAAATACATATACAAGTAGTTCTTCCATCTATCTAGTCACCCTATTGTGACTCTATGATCCTTGCTTTCCTAGCAATCATATCTAGTTATCGGGACATCCCCAACTAGTCACCCTATTGTAACTTTATTTACTAAATTCTACACAATCATCAAATAGACTCGACATATATAATAACAAGTATTTTCATGGCTATGTACTCAATAAAGTCCACACGTACTCACCTTAGCAATACGATGCACCAACCGAATTCTTGACACCAAATCTCTTGCTTCACAAATTCACCGACTTTCCAAGATGTCACTGAAAGCCTAATACAATGATCACAAGATGTTCAACATCTCATACTACCAATAATGTATCCATTAACCACTAATTACCATTAACTAACATTTTCCTCAATTATGGTGATTTACCAAACCGTAGGTTTAACCAACCCTTAAGATTCATACCAATCGAAATCATACACTTGTTTCCTTTGTTAATATATCATCCATTAAGTGTATACATCATTTATTCACCATAAACCATAACCCCCAATAACTAGGGTTTCAAACCCAACCATCAAAATACATAGATCTAAAGCTACAAAGATCAAGGAGTGAAGATATACCTTTAATCTTCACTTTGGAGTGAAATCTATCAAGCTTTGATGAACAAATCGACCCAAATCAGCTCTTGCACTCAAAAATCGCCAAGGAGAAAACTAGGGTTTTGGAATTGCATTAAATGAGCTAAAACCCGACTTTAATGCTGTCGACCAGAGTTCACGGCGCGAACTAAGTTCGCGTCGCTAACTCTGCGCTTGCACGCCAACTTCGCGATCGTTATCAACTCGTGAACTACATCACGCTCAAAAGCCAAATCCGCTGAAGACGGTTCCCGATCGGGAACTATAGTTCGCGGCGCTAACTCCCAAATGCAGCAGGGCTGCATTTTTTGGTTGTTGCCTCGACCCGGTTTCGCCCATAACTTTCTCATACGGTCTCCAAACGACACGAAACCAACTCCTACGTTCTTAAAACGATTTTATCCTTATTTATCATATTTTTATACAATTTATTTATTTACAAATTTTGGGTCGTTATAACTATCTACCCCTTAAGAAGATTCCGTCCTCGGAATCTCATCATAGTCCACGAAATCCGGGTATCTTTTCCGAATCTCGTCCTTGACTTCCCAAGTCAAATTCGGCCCAAGTGAATGCTTCCCCTTGACCAATACAAACTCGATCTCTTTATTCCGGAGCTTCTTTGTTTCGTTTCTAATATCGCCTCGGGCTCCTCAATCAACCGGTTCGGGCAGTCAACCCGCAACTCTTGTAATGGGATAATATTTTCAACTTCCCCGATAAACTTTTTCAAATAACTTACGTGAAAGGTGTCATGCACACCTTGACGCTCGGGTGGAAGTTCCAACTTAAACGCTTGATGCCCGACCCGTTTCAATATCTTAAACGGTCCAACATACCTTGGACTTAGTTTCCCTTTCTTACCAAACCGCATTACACCTTTCCAAAGTGACATCATGTTGTATGGTCGTATGGTCTTTTCTTTAAACCCAAATAACTTCGTTGTCTATCTTAGGCGACTTTCATGTTGGCTTGTATGATACCAATTTTCTCATTCGTTACCCTCACGATCTCGGGACCCGTGAGCTTCGTCTCTCCCGCCTCTAGCCAACACGATGGAGTTCTACACTTTCTCCCATACAACGCCTCATAAGGCGGCATCTTAATAGTCGAGTGATAACTATTATTATACGAGAACTCGACTAACGGTAAATGTTCATCCCATTTACCACCGAAGTCTAACACACACGATCTCAACATGTCTTCAACCGTTTGAATCGTTCTTTCACTTTGACCGTCGGTTTGCGGGTGATATGCCGTGCTCAACCGCAACTTTGTACCCAACTCTTCTTGTAATGACCGCCAAAATCTCGAGGTAAACCTCGCGTCTCTATCGGATACAATCGATAATGGAACCCCGTGGAGTCGAATCACCTCATCAACATATAACTTAGCCAACTTCTCAAGTGGCAACGTTTCTCGAATGGCTAAGAATAACGCACTCTTGGTCAATCGGTCAACTATGACTCAAATGACATCGTGACCCCTACTCGTCTTCGGTAAACCTACTATGAAATCAATAGTTATGTCTTCCCACTTTCCGGCCGGTACAACCAATGATTGAGCTACCCCATACGGTACTTGATGCTCGGCTCTCACTTGTGCACACGTGGCACACTTAGAGATATACTTGGCCACTCTCGCCTTCATTCCGGGCCACCAATAAACCCGTTTCATATCTTGGTACGTCTTTGTACTTCCCGGGTGAATCGAATACTTTGACTTGTGCACATCATACAATAACTCTTTTCGGATGCCACCGAACTTAGGAACCCAAATACGACCGCCCACGGTCTTCAACCCTTGTGTATTTTCGAGAAAATGTTGGTTCTTGCCTAACCGTTCTTGTCTTAACTCGTCTTTTCCCATAACCTCTCGTTGGGCATTCTTGATTCTTTCGATAATACTCGAGACGACTTCTATACGTGTTAAAATTCCTCGGTTCGGGTTCTCATAAACCTTTCGGCTCAAGGCGTCGGCTACTACATTAGCTTTTCCCGCGTGATACACAATTTCACAATCATAGTCAGCGATCAACTCGATCCACCTTCTTTGTCGCGTATTAAGATCCTTTTGATTAAACACGTATTGTAAACTTTTATGACCCGTGTACAACGTACACCGAGTACCATACAAATAATGCTTCCACAACTTCAAGGCAAATATAATCGCCGCCAACTCCAAGTCGTGTGTCGTGTACCTCAATTCCGCATTCTTTAATTGTCGCGAAGCATACGCGATCACCTTTCCTCTTTGCATCAACACACAACCGAGCCCTTGATTCGAAGCATCACTATAAACCACAAAGTCTTCCATACCATCCGGTAACGTAAGAATCGGCGCGTTACATAACTTTTCCTTCAACAATTTAAACGCCTCTTCTTGCTTCTTCTCCCACACAAACTTCTCACTTTTTCTCATTAACTTCGTGAGTGGAATCGCGATTCTCGAGAAGTCTTGTATAAATCTTCGGTAATAACCGGCTAATCCAACGAAACTTCTAACCTCGGTAGGAGTCCTCGGTGGCTCCCAGTTTGACACCGCTTCAATCTTTGAAGGATCAACTTTAATACCATCACTCGTCACCACGTGACCTAGGAATTGTACTTCCCGCAACCAAAATTCACATTTCGAGAATTTTGCATACAACTTCTCCCGTTTCAACACATCTAGAACAAGCCTCAAATGACTTTCGTGTTCTTCCTCGGTTTTCGAATAAATCAAAATGTCGTCAATGAACACGATCAAGAACTTATCAAGGAACGGTTTGCAAACCCGATTCATTAAATCCATAAAAATCGCTGGTGCGTTTGTAAGACCAAACGGCATCACTAGGAATTCATAATGACCATAACGTGTACGAAAAGCCGTCTTCTCGGTGTCGCCTTCTTTCACCCGAACTTGATGATAACCCGACCTCAAATCAATCTTCGAGAAATAACTAGCACCTTGCAATTGGTCGAATAAGTCGTCAATTCTCGGCATCGGGTAACGGTTCTTAATAGTCACCTTATTCAACTCTCGGTAGTCGATACACATCCTCATCGAACCGTCTTTCTTCTTAACAAATAACACCGGTGCACCCCACGGTGACGAACTCGGACGAATAAAACCTTTGTCTAACAAATCTTGCAATTGAGTCATCAATTCCCGCATCTCGGTGGGAGCTAAATGGTAGGGAGCACGAGCAATCGGTGTCGCCCCCGGAACTAAATCAATCTTGAACTCGACTTGTCTCTCAGGTGGCAAACCGGGCAAGTCATCGGGAAATACCTCGGGGAAATCCCGAATAATTTTGACGCTATCCATCGTCTTCTTTTCTTTTCGGCCATCTAATACATATGCAATAAACGATGCACAACCTTTCGATATACTTTTCCTCGCCTTAATGGCGGTAATCACATTAGGCATGTGATGCCGTTTCTCCCCATACACATACACTTTCTCATTCTCGGGTGTCCTAATCGACACTATTTTCTTTCCACACAAAATCTTGGCTTGGTGCATACCCAACCAATCCATACCGATAACCACATCAAACGCCATAATTCCCATGGGCAACAAATCTACCTTAAACTTTCTACCGTCTATTTCTATTTCACAATTTCTATAAATACATTCAACCATAGACGTTTTCCCGCCGGCTACTTCTATCTCATAAACCTCATCTAACATCTCGGACGGCACATTCAATTTACAACCTAACTCATAAGACACAAACGAATAATTGGAACCCGAATCAAACAAAATATGAGTTGGCAAGGAGTTAATGAATAAAGTACCTGACACCACAGCGTGTGCCTCCTTCGCCTCCTCCCGAGTGAGTTGGAAGGATCGCCCCTTCACCTTCGCCGGCTCCACTTTCTTTTGAGCCGTGGACACCAATGACTCGTTTCCCTTCTTCGGGCACACATTGCTATAGTGCCCCTTTTCGTGGCACGAGAAACATTCAACCTCGGCCAAAGATTTGGACTTGCATTCTCGGGCCATATGTCCCGGCTTCCCACAATTAAAGCAAGTCTTCGACTCTCCTCGGCACACGCCGGCATGATTCTTCCCGCACTTCTTGCACGAGCCAACACTACCTTGCTTAGAGAAGCTCGAAGTGAACTTCCCTTTCTTGAACGAACTAGAGCCGCTCTCGGCTTTCCTTTTCTCGCCCACATGGGCCCTCTCGGCAACACGTGCCTCATTCACTTCCTCAACACCCCGGGCGGCACTAATGGCCTCATCGAGTGTGACCGCCCTCTTAACTTCCAATTGGTAGTCCCACGGTAACCCACTATCATACCGGACCACCCTCAACCTCTCATCCGAGTAGGTTTTAGCAACAAACGGGAGCAATCCCGTGAACTCTCTCGAGTACTCTTCGATTGACAAATCACCCTTCTTAAGGGTCACGAACTTCTCATGCATCTTTTCCAAATCCCTTTCGGGACAAAATTTCTTTTTCAATCTCGTGGTGAATTCATCCCACGTCATTTTCTCAACCACCTCCCTCCCGAGGGTTACATACACGATATCCCACCAAACCATGGCATCTTCTTTTAACAATTGTGACGCATACGTCACCATATCGGCATCCTTACACTTGCTACTACCGATAACCCTCTCGGTCTCCCGGATCCACCTCATAGTTACCTTCGGGTCCGAACTACCCTTGTACACATTCGGCTTACAAGCCATGAAGGATTTAAACGAACAACCTTATTTCACATCGGGTTTTTCCCTAGCATCACTTTGGCCACCCGTGGAGGACTTCCCTTCACCGGTGCCACTTCCCCCGGTTCTCTCATCCGATCTAGCCTCGGATTCTCGGTCTCCACCCGACCTCTCACGGTCCCCAATAATTCGGTGCACTTCCTCGGCCACCGTCCCTTTGATTTGATCAATAATAGTTTGGAGATCCGCCATGGTTACCGGAGTTCTATTTGCTCCGACCTCCGACTCACCCATTCGATGCATCGACGGTTGACTTTCTTGTTCAACCACAACCTCAACATGAGGTATCTCCTCCTCCCGGCCCTCCGGGGCTCTACCACTTCTACGCGTAGTCACCATTTCTTTCAATCAAGACTATATGAAAGACATTAAACATTTAGTACCTTATGTACAACCCATTAGCCGCATAAGACTCAATATCCATAATCATATCAAATTTCATCGGCCCCCTAGGTTCAACCCAAAACTTAATATAAAGTCTCAAGGTCAACCTATGATCTTAAGGAATCTTATATTCCTAATGCTACAGTCTAAGACTAGGATGGTCATCCAACCTAATTCACTTAAACAGTAGCTCTGATACCAAGTTGTAACACCTCAAATTTTAATACAAAACATTTGGCCAAAATAAACATTTAATAAAGAGGAGAACTATCCCAAAATACGGATTTACAAAAACCTTTGGTATGAAAATCAGAGTATAAATTCGGTGTTACAAAATATATCAAAACCAAAGCTAAGTCTAAATCCGTTCTAGTGTTCTTCTACTCTAGGCCCTGCATCTCTATCCATGCGTACCTAAACCTTCGATCCCGAACCTGAGTACATAGCAAAACAAACAAGGAGTACGTGAGACAAAAACGTCTCGTGAGCTACATGGGTTTAGACCTGTCAATAATAATAATCATAAGGCATATAAATACATATACAAGTAGTTCTTCCATCTATCTAGTCACCCTATTGTGACTCTATGATCCTTGCTTTCCTAGCAATCATATCTAGTTATCGGGACATCCCCAACTAACTAGAACCATATTAACTCATTAACCGGGGATCCCCGCGTTAACAAGCTGCAAGGTAAAGGCAAGAGGGAATCGCCCAATCTACCTATACCTGCCTTACTCGCCGGACTACTTCCAGTTAGCAAGACTACTATCATGGAATGGGCCGATGGGGATCCGCCCAAATGCTCCCCATTCCATACCTCATGACCGGGGATCCCCCGCGTCATCACATCGTCTCAACCTTACTATAACTCGACGGTTGTATCAATCAAAGCCTTTGGCTATCACATCAATCATCAACAAGTTAGTTAACTATATTTAACAATATACAACTAACTCTATTTACTAAATTCTACACAATCATCAAATAGACTCGACATATATAATAACAAGTATTTTCATGGCTATGTACTCAATAAAGTCAACACGTACTCACCTTAGCAATACGATGCTCCAACCGAATTCTTGACACCAAATCTCTTGCTTCACAAATTCACCGACTTTCCAAGATGTCACCGAAAGTCTAATACAATGATCACAAGATGTTCAACATCTCATACTACCAATAATGTATCCATTAACCACTAATTACCATTAACTAACATTTTCCCCAATTATGGTGATTTACCAAACCCTAGGTTTAACCAACCCTTAAGATTCATACCAATCGAAATCATACACTTGTTTCCTTTGTTAATATATCATCCATTAAGTGTATACATCATTTATTCACCATAAACCATAACCCCCAATAACTAGGGTTTCAAACCCAACCATCAAAATACATAGATCTAAAGCTACAAAGATCAAGGAGTGAAGATATACCTTTAATCTTCACTTTGGAGTGAAATCTATCAAGCTTTGATGAACAAATCGACCCAAATCAGCTCTTGCACTCAAAAATCGCCAAGGAGAAAACTAGGGTTTTGGAATTGCATTAAATGAGCTAAAACCCGACTTTAATGCTGTCGACCAGAGTTCACGGCGCGAACTAAGTTCGCGTCGCTAACTCTGCGCTTGCACGCCAACTTCGCGATCGTTATCAACTCGTGAACTACATCACGCTCAAAAGCCAAATCCGCTGAAGACGGTTCCCGATCGGGAACTATAGTTCGCGGCGCTAACTCCCAAATGCAGCAGGGCTGCATTTTTTGGTTGTTGCCTCGACCCAGTTTCGCCCATAACTTTCTCATACGGTCTCCAAACGACACGAAACCAATTCCTACATTCTTAAAACGATTTATCCTTATTTATCATATTTTTATACAATTTATTTATTTACAAATTTCGGGTCGTTACATCTTCGCAACATACCATTGGCAATTACATGTTCGGCCTTGTTAGACCCTACTTTAAATAAAATCGGTGTCGAAACCACTATGAGTGCAATTTGTTATGATTTGGAATTGCATTTGGTAAGTCCTACATATATTAAAAATGCACAAGATCATTTTTGGGAAAATTTTAAATCATTATTTGGGGTTTATTTTCAAAAGTATGGTGCACCAAATGCTTCTTCAAGTTCGTTTGCCCCAATTTTTGGTGATGTTGATGTTCCCACCGACCCATTAGCCCATTTATTTAATACTATAAGAGAGGAAACAACTAAACGGCAAAGGGGTGAGAGTAGTGAAGAATCCGCTAATGGCGAATTGTCGAGATACACGAAAACAAACTTTTTAGGCAATATGACCACTCGAGAAATCGAACATTTTGATATATTGGCTTGGTGGAAAGAAAGGGAGCCTCAATTTCCCATTCTAAGCGCTATGGCCAGAGATTTACTAAGTGTCCAAGCTTCTACGGTAGCTTCGGAATCGGTTTTTTCTGTTAGTGGCAGGATATTATCTATTAAGAAAACAAGACTCACGTCGGCGTCTTTGGAGATGTGTATTTGCTTGAAGGATCACTTGGATGCGGTGGACCGGATTCAAGACAAACAAAAGCTAGAGAAGGAACTTGACGTTGAAGAAGAACTTCTCGACATGGAAGTTGCTCAAGGTCTTTCAACCTCACTTTCCGATGAAGATATAGCTCAAGAAGGTGAATCGTCCCGAGCATCTAGCTCCGATGGGTATGAATATGAAGATAATGACCCACAAAAAGATAGCGACGAAGAGTGAAGATTTGTAGTTTAATCGTATTTTTAGTAGTAAATCTCGAATCTTGATGATTTTAACGTTTCTATGCTTTCGAACTTTCGTATTTTTATGTTTAATTATGTGTACTTGAATGTTTTTAACGTTTCTATGCTTAATGAATGTTTGTATTTTGCTAAAACGTTTAATGGTTGTGTTTGATATCGAATTGCGGCAAAAAAAAAAGGGGTATTATAGTGTAACCGGTCAAAACCGATTTTTTTACCGGTTACTAACCGAACCGGTAACCGGTTACACCGGTTGGGGTTTTTGGATGTCGAAACCGGTTACTAACCGAACCGGTCATTGGAGAAACCGGTTACTGGAGGCGTTGACCAAAATCGGTTAGGGTCAAACCCGAAACCGGTTTTTGCCGAAACCGTTTACTGTGCATCTCTAATGACCACTGTTTGATCGGAACAAAATAATTAATCGCTGAATGATTCAACCGTCTGAATGATTAAGAGGTTTTGTATAAAACTTGGTTTTATTGTGAGAAACTTTTTTATAAGAATTCTGGCTGCTTAATGATTCAGCATATATTTAATTTCTTCAATTTGATTCATGAATAAATATTAGGGTGATTGACTGATTTTCAAATATACACCAAATGAAATCAAAGTTCCCCAAGAATAGACTTAAGTTTCAATTCTTCTCAAAATAGGTCGTGCGACCGTGCAACTCCACTAGAACGCCGCCACGTGTCCGGGTTAGTGCTGCCCAACTTTGTTACTACTGCTCGTTAGTACTGCTCTAAACATTGTTACTACTGTTTGTTAATACTGCTCAACATTGCTACTACTGCTCGTTAGTACCAATCAACACTTAGTACTGCTCCGTTAGTGCTGCTCCTAGTTACTACTGCTCAAGAATCTCAGTCGCACGAGATATTTTGGGAAGATTGAAGTCTATCAGTTTTAGTTGGAAGTCTCTCACTTAAATTGGTCTATTTTGATAATTAACTCTAAACATTATGTGTGTTAATTATTTTATGTAAAAGAGAAGTATAGGTGCTTCAAAGATAATTGTGGCATGTGCAATTCTTAATAGCTCTTGCGTGTTCAAACGGGTGTTCATGACGAAATCGGACACAAAAAGAGTATACAACCATGTCATGGAAAGTCCGGGGTCTCGGGGTTTCTATCAAAATTTGGATCGTTACGAAAATATAATAAAGAGATTATCCATATTGAGATTGTCAATAAAATAAAAGATGGTGCCATAATTTCCTTTCAATTAAATGACGAAGTGGAAGTCACATACTTCAAATAGGTATGTTTTGGCACAAAAGAACCCGTAGAAATTTTGAAGGGTCGATCCAAGAATTAACTGAGTCAGATGATGATGTATTAATAAACGTCATGGAATATAGGGATGTCATAGAATTGAAAACCCAACATGGAACTATACCGAACCGGAACCGGAATCGATTGGAACCAGATTACTAAAAAGCGGTTACTTTGACATGAATACATGTCTCGGGTATTTCAGGTCCTGGTACATCTCATATAGAACAAATCAGGTCTAGACCGGAACCGAAATTTAATTAATTTTTTTATAACCGTTATTAATATAATACTTGTTTAATTAAATATATAATCGTCCATGCAAGCCCCAATATGACGCTTCTTTTTCGATAATCATCAACTTAAGTTCGATAAATTAGAAAGTAAAACCGTTTGGTCTATGAGCAATTAAGATTTTTATTTTTCATAATACCATTGATAGTATTCAGTTTAAGTTTATTACACGATTGCTATTTGTAAAGCATTCTAATATTAAACATATAAACTAACATATATGACGCTAACACCCGAAACCGGCTCTAATTACAATTTCGATTCTGATCGAGTCTATACCCGAATTTCCCGAACCGTACCCGGAATAGAACCGGAACCGGATTCTGTTAAACGGTTTCGGTTCTCGGGTCTACTAATCCTCTAAATTCAGGTCTCGGGTATTTCAGGTCCGAGTCCATCCGGGTCGGTTCCAGACTGTTGGTTCCCAACAACACAAACCTGTTGCGTTATGACCGAGTAACGAAGATAAGATAAACGAACAACAAGATTTCAATGATTAAGAGTTTATTAAAACAACTTAATACAGTACAAAGTTTGCGAAAATAGATAGTACAAAACTAACTAAAGCTCTATACTTGAAATGACACTTTAGACCGCTCAAACTAGAAGAGTGTAAGCTGAGAGTTATATCAGCTGATACTAACAGCTGATATTAATGCCTTAGTAATAACTATTGAGAAGTTAATACTTAGACAAATAACTAACTCTCAGAGAATGTTCTTGTGCTTATGATTTCTAAAGGTGTTGTAAATGCAAGCATTTACGTCTGTATTTATAGCTCAAGATCCATGTTCCTTAGTCCCCAAGTTTAACGACGTGTAAACATATTATTCGTCGATGTAGACTTGTCTATGGATCATTAAATGCTCTTGCACAAGTTATTGTCCCAAGTGTACTTTGTGTCAACTACTTCCGGTACCCTTTCTGACGCACAGTGAAAGGTGTACTACATAAGTACAGAAATGGTTGACTTTCTCTTTACATGCTTGAGGGACAAACGATGATAATGTACTGACATTATCTTCTATTCCAAAATAGAAGATCTTCATCGTTTTCTTCTTCTTTGAGTGGGAAAGGGAAATATTCAAGGTGTCAATGAACATTTCCTTTAAGTCTTTTTCTGCAGCAGGTACTATCAGCTGATTCCACAATCAGCTGAATAGTCTTCTTCTTGTCTTTGTCCTTTGGTCATAGACTTCGAATGAACTCTCGTTAATAGCTGCTGATTTGACTTGTATCCTAAAGCTAAGTACGTACTCAGCTGAAGGTTTATTGTATATACTTGCTTCAGCTGAGATACATACTTCAGCTGTTGTTTATTCATCTTGGCTATCGATCATCAAATCTTATTTACTTAGTCTTGGGACTAACAATCTCCCCCTATTTGACGCAATCGAATAGCCGTATAATTGTAACCCTGTAATGATTCAGCTGATGAAGTCAGTTGAATACTTATGTGCTTTGACCCTTAGGGTTCTTTTGTATATGTATATCTTTTTACAATTTTTACAAGTATATTACACAACTTTTGATTTTCTATTGATAAGGCAATTAAAATTACAAGGAAAATAAAAAAAAACTATAATGCCTTGGATATAGCTGATCCAACGACATTGCGATACAGTGAGTTGAAGGCTGAGTTTATTAATTTCTTCATTTCTCTTCCCTCTTCAGTGGAGGAACTCAGCAGCTTGTGATATATCATAAGTTGATCCACATCTCATAGATCCAACTCATCTGCTCGCTGAAAGCACTGCTCCTTCTTCTTCTCCAGGTAGCAAAAACCATGAATTGGTTCTTTTACGATCAGCCCAGGGACGAAGTTAACTCCCGTGGGGATGGATTTTGTGATATTGGGTCTAGGTCGTTTTGCAAATATGATCGATGACCCAATATCTAGTGGTCTGGAGTTAGCAAGGGGCTCGAGGAGAACGGACTTACGTTTCTCCCCTCTTGCTGAGGAGCTTTCACCAGCAAATCCTCCGACAGCAGCTGTTTAAGATTCACACAATTCAGGAGGTATGCGATATACCAACTCAGGAGCTTGTCTCCTGATTGTCTCGCATAGAATCTTGAAAGAGTAGATTGCGAATTTTATCTCGTTTTCCAGATCTGTTATAGTCTGCGATGGTTTTGCAGATCTGGCAGCTACTTCAGCTTCTTTCCATTCATCGTAATTGAGAACGAAGCTGATCTTGTTCAGAGGAAACTTTTCTTTGACCACATCTTCTCCAGCTCTTGTTATAACAATTTCGTCAGAAGAGCTGGGATCCTATCTGGGGGGCCCTTACGCTGGTGATCTTTGCCTCTTGCCTACGCTGATAAAGAACTTTGTTGAACAACCTAATGTTCTCAGCTCTTTGGGCTTCAGCTCTTTGATACAGCTCTTCATGAGTTTTTCTTTGAAGGGCAATGGCTGTATCAAGATCAGCAGCGGTTCCAACCTCTTCTAGGATGAGGTTTTTAACCGCAACAGATGTAGGCTCCCCCTCAGCAGGATAAGGGATCTCATGTATAATAGGCTGAGGTTTTTGGATTTGCGGGGCTTGGACTTGTGGGCCCTCAACTGATTTAAAAGAATCGACAATTTTAACAAAACCAGTTGAGGGTACAGCTTCTTCTTCTTGTGTTCCAGCAGAGGTGATAGGTGGAATTCTTGAGTTATCACCTGCTGGAACGTCTTCAGTATTGGCTCCAACAGCAGAGGTGACTATAGGTTGTGAACTATTTTGTTCACCTTGTTGTTCACCTGCTGAAGTGGCCTCTTTCTCCACCTCAGAGAGTGCCCGAAGAAGAGGGGTACTCTCTGGTGCTGAAGCAGGACGGACAACAGCGGCACCCTCATTGAGCTTAGCAAGAACGAGGTCAAGGGTGCCTTGGAGACCAGCGACTTGGGAAGTCAGCGAGCTGACTTCAGTCTCCATTTTGTCCAGCCTGGTGGACACAGTAGAAGCTGACTCCTCAATAGCCTGAGAGAGATGGCTATGAGTAAGTGTCAACAAAGACTCTTGCTTTGAATGGGCAAGAGCCAAGCTGTCCCGAACTTCGGAGAGAAGTTGGTCTTGATCGACTCTGTCAGAATCGCGAAGGGAGTTCAATGCTTGACGCATGTAGTCGTTAAGAGATATGAACCCGCTGGTGTTGACGCGAATCTGATCAGAAAGAAGAGCCAGCTGAGGAGCCTGAGAATGAACCTCAGTGTGCAGAGAAGTTATGCTGGAAGAGAGATTCTCAGCAGTTTGGGCAAACTTCTTTGGAACATCCTTGCGAAGGGAGTCCATCTGCTTACTCAGCGTGGCCATCCCAGGTCGAATCTGGGATGTAACAACTCTAGACATCAGAGCAGCAGCTGCTCTGATGGGAATGCGTCCTCCAGCTTTCCTGGATTCAGCATGGGACACTTGGACGCTTTGGAGGTAGGGGTCCAGCATGTCTCCAGCTTGAGGGGTAACCTCAGCTGTGGAAAAAGGTGTTCCCGAGGTAGGAAGAATGGTTCCTATGGGTTCCTCAGAAACTTTGGGGGGTGAGTTGGGTCCAACTGAAACTTCTGGGGTTGTAACAGAAGTGCCGACATCAGTTGTCAAAGCAATTTGAAGCTCAAAATGTTCTTCGTCAGATGACGAATAATGAGACTGAATGAAATCATCAGTCGATTCGAACATTAGATGAAAAGCTGTTTGAATCTCTGGAGCTTCTGTCTCACCAGCCGGCGACACTGGTATGGAGACTGGAGGTAGAGTTCCTCTGGGTGGTTGGTTAGCTGCCTCACAGCTCAGTTGGCGATTACTTTCGCGATCACTGGCAGCTAGGGTGGATGCCTGAGTAACAATTTGGTCTAAAGTTGTCTCTTCATTGGCGGTGGTGGTTTCCTTGATCACTAGCTGGTGTAAGCCACTGACGTCGTGGGAAACAGAAGGGTCAGCTTCAAGATTGACTTGGTTTCCAGTCAATCTATCATCAGCTGAAGACTCAGGGAGTGATGAAGAAATTGGGGGTGGTGTGTGTGCAGCTGACTCGCGGGTGGCTTGGGTTGAGCCGAAAACTTCACCAACAGTCTGTTGAGAGACTGAGGTTGCTTGTGGAGTTTGTTCCCGTGTTACAACGACAGATAATGAATCGGTCGAGGAGCTACGCAGAGGTGTGGAGCCGGCACTAACTCCTGAAGAACGAGATTGCCGTTTTGAAGTCTGCTGACTTGTTGAGAAATCAGCAGAGAGAGAGTGGATGAAACGAAAGGGAAAAAGAGAGTCAGCCGGAAGTGTCTGGACAGGAACTCCAATTGTTGATAGAGTTCCTGGAAAAACATTGTAAGAGTGAAAATGAGAAGGACTGCATTCACATGCTGATACAGCTTCTGATTGTAAGCCTTCCAATTGTGATCTCGAGTGAGAACCCAACGGATTCCGGCTGAATCCTGATGATGCTGCGATCGCCAGCTCAACATCATCAACAACATCATCATCTCCACAAGTAGCAGACCCTCTTACCCTCAGCTGAGGAGAAACAGGGGCGCTGGAAGTGGAAGAAGATGATAAAAAGAATGAAGAGGAAGAAGGAGGGCGGTGAGCAGATCGCTTCACACGCTTCTTCCCACCACGTGGAATATCACCTGTTTCCACAATTTACACGTTAATGTGCATTGAGATCCCAGCGGAAGTGGTGGTATTTCCATCAACAGTTTGTGTGCGATCAGTTGATGGAAAACACTTCAGATGAGAAAAGGACGAACCTTCTTGTAGGGCAGATTTCTTCGATGTTGCGCCCTTCTTTCGATCCCTTTTGCATCTGACTCGATCATCTATGATCTTCAGCATGTACGAGGTGAGGGGAAATGCCTTCTCATCATCCTTCTTCTGGAAGATGAGGTTGGAAATGGAACGGACCATCACCGATTCCCCAAGGATGTCCTCATAATCTATCTTCAGCTTTTCAACCATCACATGTGCGACGCACAATGTGAAAAAATGAAGATAGGGAATATGATTTCCCTTGCTTTTCAGCTTGGTCTTGACCTCCTCGTACGCCAGCCTCCCGTAGTCGATCTGCTAACCGGTGACTAGGGCTTCAGCAAAGACTTGCATGCTGGAGTTGCACTGGTTGAGAGACCCGGAATTGCCGCCTATATCCTGAATGATGTGGGTAAAGAAATAGGCCCAGGGTCTCGTCAGCTGAGACTTCTTGAAGATCGACACCTGATCTTTTTCATTTTCTAATTTGTATCCAGTGATACAGATTAGACTCGCTTTAGCTTCATCAGCAGATTTAGTCTGCTGATATTCTTCTCCAGGTTGTAGATAATCGAATCCGCAAGCAACTCAGAAATCATCAATAGAAATGGTGATTTGATGATTCCCTACTTGCGCAGTAATGTCGTCTCCAGATTCGGAGGCGGTCATCCAGAAATCACGCAAGAGTTCTATGATACTCTTGGTGACTCTGGTAAAGGCACCACGGATAGGGCAGTGACGCACAAACATCACAATCGGTCGATAAATATCGACAAGATCATCCGGTGGGGAGGTGTTGGCTACTAGGTTAGAGTTCTGAGAGAACTCAATGGCAGCCCTAGTAATTTAACCTTCTGAGCTTTCTTCGTCATTTGGGAGAGAGAAGGAAGAAAGATAAAGGTTAGAAAGTAGAGGGTTTTTGAGGGAGAATTGTGAGAGAGAAGGAAGAAAGATAAAGGTTAGAAAGTAGAGGGTTTTTGAGAGAGAATTGTGGGAGAGATGAGAATAAAGTGGAGAGGAGAGGTGGGTACTTATAGGAGATTTATGGGTCGGTTTGGGTAAAGTTTGAATACAAACCGGGTCATAATTGGATAGTTACAAATAGGGGTGCCCAAAGGGTTGACCCGACCCGACCCTAACCCGAACCCGATTACGCTTATCGGGTCGGGTCTATTCGGGTTGCATGTTATTATCGGGTTTTTTAAACCCGACCCGACCAACCCGATTCATTATCGGGTCGGGTTTCGGGTTAGAATTTCTTACCTTTGTCGGGTTCGGGTTGACCCGATTAGACCCGATTAAAGTTTAAGTATTTTATTTCCTATAAAAATTAATATATTTTTACTATTAAATCAATTAATTAGCAAATTATATGATAAAGTATTCAATAAAAATCAATTAATAATTAAAAGTGTTAAATAAATACTCATAAAATTCAATATATTAAATAATTTCTATAGTTTTTACCAAAAATTCCTAACTTAAGTGTAACCCGACCAACCTGATCGGGTCAACCCGACAAACCCGAAACCCGACCAACCCGAACCCGACAAACCCGAATCCTTATCGGGTCGGGTTTCGGGTTAGAATTTTTTAACCTCAAACCCGACGGACCCGACCCGATAAGAGCCGGGTCGGGTCGGGTTGGCCCGTTGGGCACCCCTAGTTACAAACCAACTATAGACACGTTAGTTATCGTGCAAGGGCAGTTGGATGTGACAGTGTGAGAAAGTGGAGTCGTTTCTGTGTCAGGGTAGTGGAGCCGTTTCTGTGTCAGTGTGTCTTGTCCCTTATAAATGCCAAATATTTCCACTCGAGTGGAAATATTTGCCACAGAGAACGTGTGGATAGGGTTGGAAGATGCCCTTTTTAGGAGAACCAAACGTTTTAACTTGTAAAACATGATAAGTTATCATTTAAGAGATTTTATTCGGCTGACTGATAAATTCAAAAATATTTTTAGTCAGCTGAATGTACTAAGTAACAAGATGAGTCTTATCAGCTGCTGATAGTACTTCAGCAGTTGACTCAGGCATTTAACATACCCAGCTCGCTGATCAAAAAATTAAATCATTTTTCATCTAAAGACTTAGTGAATAGATCAGCCAGCTGAAGGTCTGTTGAAATGAAGTGGAGTTCCACGTCACCTTGTTCAATGTGATCTCTAATGAAATGATACCTTATATCGATATGTTTGGTTCTAGAATGAAGAACTGGATTGTTGCTGATTGCAATAGCACTTGTGTTATCGCAATAGATGGGAACTTTGCAGAAGTTCATATCGAAATCAACAAGCTGATTCTTCATCCAAAGGACTTGAGCACAACATCTTCCAGCAGCAACGTATTCTGCTTCAGCTGTGGAGGTAGAGACAATACTTTTTTTCTTGCTTGTCCAGCTGACTAGCTTTCCACCAAGCAGCTGACATCCTCCAGTGGTGCTCTTTCTATCCATTTTGCAACCTGCAAAGTCTGAATCTGAATAGCCAATTAGATCAAACCCGGAGTCTTTGGCATACCAAAGGCCTAGGCTTGGAGTACCCTTAAGGTATCTCAAAATTCTTTTTGCAGCTATTAGGTGAGATTCTCTAGGATCAGCTTGATACCTAGTACACATGCAAGTAGCAAACATAATATCTGGTCTGCTGGCAGTGAGATAGAGTAATGATCCAATGATTCCTCTATAGAATGTGACATCAACTGACTTACCAGTTATGTCAGCATCTAGATTGTTTGGAGGAGCCATTGGTGTTTTCATGGATGATGATGAATTCATATCAAATTTCGTTAAGAGATCTTTGATATATTTTTCTTGATTTATAAAAATTCCATTTTTAGATTGCCTAACTTGTAAGACAAGAAAATAAGTTAATTCACCCATCATACTCATCTCATACTTTGTAGACATAAGTTCAGAAAAGCGTCTACATAGTTTTTCATCAGTAGCACCAAAAATTATGTCGTCCACATAAATTTGAACAAGAATGATATCACCTTTGATTTTGCGAATGAATAAGGTTTTATCAATTTTCCCCCTGGTGAAATCATTTGCTATGAGGAACGTGGAGAGTGTATCATACCATGCACGAGGAGCTTGTTTTAACCCATACAATGCTTTATCCAATTTAAACACATAGTCTAAACATTTAGGATTCTCGAACCCTGGTGGTTGCTTAACGTATACCTCCTCTTGCAACTTTCTATTCAGGAACACACTCTTCACGTCCATTTGAAAAACTGTGAAGTTTTTGTAAGCAGCGTAGGCTAGAAATATTCTAATTGCCTCAAGCCTAGCCACTGGAGCAAATGTTTCATCAAAATCGATTCCTTCCTCCTCTCTGTATCCCTGTGCAACAAGTCTAGCTTTGTTGCGAATAACCACACCTTCTTCATCCATTTTATTCCTAAATACCCATTTAGTACCAATTATAGTCTTTCCAGCTGGTGGGGGCACCAGCTGCCATACTTTGTTGACCTCGAATTGGTTAAGTTCTTCCTGCATCGCTTGAATCCAGCTTGAGTCTTCTAAAGCAGCTTTAATATTTTTCGGTTCTTCAGTTGCTAGAAAACAAGACCATAAGCAAAGATTGCATGATGCTTTACTTCTTGTAACAACTCCTTTCTGTGGATCTCCAATGATTAACTCAATTGGATGTTCTAAGGTCCACTTAGATTGAGGAGCAGCTGTAGAAGAGGAAGATTCAGCAGAATTAGATCCTTGTTGAGCGGCTGACTGCTCAGCAGGATGAATTACTTCATTTCGAATGGATCTTCTTGAAGTATGAAGAGGTGGCTTAGAAGTAGCCTTGGATGATGCTCTAGCTGTTGGAATTTCTTGTTGAACAGCTGCAATATCTACAAGATATGTAGGAGCATCATGGTACGTCTCATCTGATTCATTTATGGGAACCTCGAAGAGATTTAAAGCATCGGAAAATGCTTCAACTGTATCATCAGGAGATGGTTCAGCTGATCTCTGAAATGCATCAGACGAGTCTACAGAGGTGGGGTTCATAGCTTTTGAGTGTTCTTCAAAAGTAACATTTATGGACTCTTCCAATGTTTGTCTTCTTTTGTTGAAAACTCTATATGCTTTGGATAGAGTGGAGTATCCCAAGAAAATGGCTTCATCAGCGTTAGAGTTAAATTTACTCAGCTGGTCTCGTGTGTTTAACACAAAACACACACAGCCAAACACATGAAAGAAACCTATGAATGGTTTCCTCTGACGAAAAATCTCATAAGAAGTCTTCTTGTGTCTCTTCACATAGAGAGACCTGTTTTGAGTAAAACAAGTTGTGTTAACGGCTTCTGCCCAAAATTTCTTAGGCATGTTTGACTCAGCAAGCATTGTTCTTACAACTTCTATTAGGGTTCTGTTCCTTCTTTCAGCAACACCATTTTGTTGAGGTGTTCGTGCAGCTGAGAAGTTTTGGGAGATCCCAACATCTGAACAGAAGTCTTCTAGAGTCTTGTTCCTGAATTCAGTACCATTGTCTGATCTCAGCATTTTGACTCTAGACCCATTTAGAAGTTCCATCCTTTTGATGAACTTGATAATCTCTTCAGCCGCATCACTTTTGTGACGAAGAAATATTACCCAGGTATATCGTGAGTATTCATCAACGATAACAAGTGTATATTTCTTTCCACCTAGACTTTCAGTACTCATAGGGCCAAAAAGGTCCATATGGAGCATGTGAAGGCAGCTGTCGATGGAGAAACATTGCTTTGATTTGAAGGAGCTTTTATGTTGCTTGCGTTGTTCACAGGCTGAACAAAGCTTATCCTTTTCATATTTGATTTGTGGCAGACCATTCACCAGCTGACCTCGAGACAGCTTCGATATGTTTTTGAAGTTCAGGTGAGATAGCCTCTTATGCCACAACCAATTCAGCTCTTCAGTAGAATGAGAAAATAGACAAACTTCTTGATTTTGAGGATTCATGTCAAGTGTGTAGACATTCCTTGTTCTTGGAGCAACTAATACAACCTTTCCATTCTTATCCGTCACCGTTCCTCTGTATTCGTTAAAGTTCACTGAGAACTTTCCATCACAAAGTTGGCTAATGCTGATTAGATTATGTTTCAGCCCATTTACATAACCAACTCTTGTGATTTTTATGGATCCATTTGAAATGGTTCCATAACCTTCAGTTGAGCCTCTACCGTTATCACCAAAAACTACTGAGGGACCATCACAAACTTCAAACTCTTCCAGCAGGGATTTGTAACCAGTCATGTGTCTTGAGCAACCACTGTCGAAGTACCAGACATGTTTGCTTTCGTCACCCTGCACATAAAATAAAAGAGTTAGTTCTTTTTGGGAACCCACACTTCGGTGGGTCCTTGTGACTTCCCTTTGGGACTCACAGAAGTTGGCTTTTCAGTAGGCTCACATACTGAAGTCGGGGAAGGTCTCAGACATGTGTTGTCACACTCACTTGCCATGTGCCCACGATCTCCACGCTTATAGCATTTTCTGTTTCTTTGCAGTGGAGTAGAGGGCGAGGCAATAGGATTGGGAACTGGACCCAAAATCCCTTTCATTTTCTGATTATCAGAGATAGTCATAGTTTGAACGAGCGATGTCAGCTTGCTGACCTTTCCTTTCAGCCGTCTGACAGATACAACTGAAGAACGACTTGAAGTATTCTTAGGAATACTCTTACATTTGTTCTTTGCAGCTCGAGTACGAACTCCAACTGGCTCACCCTTTGAGGGTGTAAGAACAGTTTTCTTTCCTGCTGTCCTTCTAGTCTTCTGCTGAGATTTAGCAGAAGAGGTAGCAGGTGCTGAACCCAAGATAGATTTCCTTGGTTCAACAATTAATACAGTAGGTGTCCTGACTATCATGGCAGAGGAGTCAGTAGATGACTCTTCACCAGTAGCTTCAGAAGGATTTTCTGAGGACATCTCGGTAGCATAGGTTTTGGTAGACCTTACAAAGGAACCAAAAACCAACTTTTCAGCTGGCACAGAAGCATCAGCCGACGAGTAGTACAGATCATCTGTACTGCTGTCAGGTACAGCGGCTGCAGCAAGGAAATCTCCTCCTAGTACAGCTTGAACTTGACTGGGAATTTATGAGTTAACACATTCACTCACACGTTTGGATGAACGAGACCATGATTCACAAATCTTTTTAATTGCTTCAAGTTCTTTAACTTTTTCACTTAGATCATGTTGAAGAACTGAGTTAATAAATTTTGTTTCAGAAAGTTCTTCTTTTAAAGTTTTGTGGTCAATTAAATGTTCTTTCAAAAATGCATTTTCATGTAGAATAGCACTATGTTTATCCAAACATTCACCTTTCAGCTGATCAATGAAGTGCAAGTCACAAATAATAGAATCAACAATATCGTTGGCTTTAGTAGTCTCAGCAAAGATTTGAGAGGTTACCTTTTTATGAACAATGTTGACCCATTTGTAGGAACTAGCATCATCAGCTGTAATACTTTCATCATCATCAGCACGAGCCATCAAACACATTGTGGCCATTTGTTCATCGTCATCAGATGAGCTGTCACCAAAGTCAGCCCAATCATGAGTTTCAGTTACGAGACCCTTGTCAGCAGCTTTGCCTTCAAGTGCCTTCTTTTCTTCTAGAATTTTTTTAGTGAAGTCTTGTAGCTTTTTGTATTTATCTTCAATGGACTCACCAGTTGAAGATGATGAACTAGCTTTCTTCTGCTTGCAGTCGTTAGCATAGTGTCCCTTCTTGTTGCAGTTGTAGCAAGTTATCTCAGAGATGTCAGGTGTACTTCCAGAGGGTCTAGAAGAAACAGCTGATGAGATAGATCTGCTACTCGAGCCTCTAGCTGAGGAGCCAGACTTGTTTTTGAAGAATTTTCTATTTTTAACAAGTAAGGCCAACTCAGATATAAGGGCATCGTTGTCTTCATCTTCGTCGACTTCTTCAATGCTGACTTCAGGCATGTTGAACAAACCAACAGCCGAAGTGTTGTCAGCCTCATCATCTGATGGTGGATATTCGATTCTGCTAGGCTTGTTTATAAAGGAGACAAGAGCAGTCGAAGATCCAGCAGAACTCACTTTAGAGTCCTTTGGAGGTTGAAATTTGTTGAGTGCGGTTCTCTCATGGCTTAAAAACATACCATAGAGAGACGAAAGAGTATAGTCTTTCAGAGTAGGAGATGTACTCATGCAAGTTATGATGGTAGCCCATTTAGAAGGTAAGGCTGCCATGAACTTACACATTTTGGACATATCGTCCTTATCAACCCCATGAGACTTCAGCTCGTTTAACAGAATGTTATAACGATTGAAAGTTTGAGCTATAGTCTCACTTGGTTTGGCTTTAAACAGTTCATAATCATGTATGAGCATGTTTTTGTTATGTTCACGCACAACATATGTGGCTTCATAAACTTCAGCCAATCGTTCCCACATCTCTTGAAAAAGCATGTCTCGACCCTTGTTCTCAAGATGAACAAGACGTTTTTCAGCGTCTATCCACTGAGCCTCAGACTTCACCACATAGTGTTCTGGTATTTCAGAAGAACCAGGAATGAGGGTTTTAGGAACATAATTTCCTATCGTTATGTTATCTTGAAGTTTTGGGTGATAGGTAACCATGTGGGACAACATACGGGTTTTCCACATGGGGTAGTTGGTTTGAGTGAGTTTGGGAGGTTTTCCAGATGATGTAGGTTCAGCCATAACAGATGCTCAAAATTGATGCAAGAGAATTTTGACACCCGCTCTGATACCAGTTGTTGGTTCCCAACAACACAAACGTGTTGCGTTATGACCGAGTAACGAAGATAAGATAAACGAACAACAAGATTTCAATGATTAAGAGTTTATTAAAACAACTTAATACAGTACAAAGTTTGCGGAAATAGATAGTACAAAACTAACTAAAACTCTATACTTGAAATGACACTTTAGACCGCTCAAACTAGAAGAGTGTAAGCTGAGAGTTATATCAGCTGATACCAACAGCTGATATTAATGCCTTAGTAATAACTATTGAGAAGTTAATACTTAGACAAATAACTAACTCTCAGAGAATGTTCTTGTGCTTATGATTTCTAAAGGTGTTGTAAATGCAAGCATTTACGTCTGTATTTATAGCTCAAGATCCATGTTCCTTAGTCCCCAAGTTTAACGACGTGTAAACATATTATTCGTCGATGTAGACTTGTCTATGGATCATTAAATGCTCTTGCACAAGTTATTGTCCCAAGTGTACTTTGTGTCAACTACTTCCGGTACCCTTTCTGACGCACAGTGAAAGGTGTACTACATAAGTACAGAAATAGTTGACTTTCTCTTTACATGCTTGAGGGACAAACGATGATAATGTACTGACATTATCTTCTATTCCAAAATAGAAGATCTTCATCGTTTTCTTCTTCTTTGAGCGGGAAAGGGAAATATTCAAGGTGTCAATGAACATTTCCTTTAAGTCTTTTTCTGCAGCAGGTACTATCAGCTGATTCCACAATCAGCTGAATAGTCTTCTTCTTGTCTTTGTCCTTTGGTCATAGACTTCGAATGAACTCTCGTTAATAGCTGCTGATTTGACTTGTATCCTAAAGCTAAGTACGTACTCAGCTGAAGGTTTATTGTATATACTTGCTTCAGCTGAGATACATACTTCAGCTGTTGTTTATTCTTCTTGGCTATCGATCATCAAATCTTATTTACTTAGTCTTGGGACTAACACAGACCCGATACCATCCCTAATGGAACATAAATTCAAGTAATATTTATTGTATTTATCACAATTATTGTTTAATATGATTGTACAATTCGTTGTAAAACTTTATTGTATGGTGTATGAGGTAAAAGTAGTAGGATATAAATAAATTCTTACAATCTTTAATCTTTATCTGTTTATACATCCCCAGAAATTTGTTAGCATAAATCATACCAATTTGCAAACTAAAACAGCATGCATTATGCTTTCATTATTCACATAAACAACACAAAAGTGACTCATTGAAAATTTAAATAGTAGTAGTTATGGAAACTAAAATCTTCAATCAATAATCCATTTTAATATCACAACCAAATTAGCATGCCATTATATTACTCTTAATCATAGGCCCCCTACTACAATTGACAACCTAATAAGTAAAAAGAAAACCTAGACTTCATCACGAAGGCACAAACCGATTATTTAAGTGTGAGTGATTGATTACCGGAGAAGGGAGAATGGCAAAGAAAGTACAAGAAGCGAACAACTTAGTGACGAAAACATAGCAACCGATTACTATATGGACTTTTATACATAAAATTTTGTTTTCAAAGAGTGTCATTACACTCTCACCGCTAAAACATAGCCTCACGCCCTAGTAAACATGCACGGCGCATTAATTCCTATATCATAAGTTACAACACCAAAAGTATAATGTAAACATAAAACAACTATTATGTAGCAAAAGGTGGATAACCGGCAACATGAAACCCCGACCAACCCCATTATAGCTTTAATTTAATGAGAATTAAATATAAACCTACATTAAAAGTATGTAATACTAAAATCAAACCTTTTTTTTAACGGCAACCTAATCTACTCCTAAAATCAAACCTAAAACATATAGTAAGATACTTACGTACGTTTTAATTTTATTATTGACATTTTCTTTTTGGTATTTCTCAAAATTATTAATGATTACAACTAAAAGATATTTAATTAGGTAGTAAATAACGTGTTCTTTTAGACCGTGTGATTATTGTTCATGTACGATTATGAGAGAAGAATATGAATATGAATTAGAGGTTGAGGCATGGATTAGGACCACTTTGCATTTCCCAAATTGATTGAATGAAACTAACTTTTCCTTTCTTTCTGTCACAAAATCTGCATGACTTCTTTTCCCCCCTAGACTTTTTCTCTCCTTGACAATTGAACCAGAAACAACAAAAGACTCTCTCTACCCTCCACTATTTTTAGTCCATTTCATTAATCCTCCTTTTTTTCATTATCTCTCTATATATACGTACACATATCCTATATCTATCACCCTCACGCCCAAAAGTATAGAAAGAGAAAAGATCCCTCCAAACTTCATCTTCTTCAGTTTTAAACCACATACCAATGCAAAAAAAGAAACTTATGTTTTCCCCATTTAAGAGGGAGCTAAACCAACCACTGCCACTTTAAAAGCTTTTTCTAGAGAGAGAAAGTCTTAGAGAGAGAAAGTCATGCTTCTGTTCTGGATATGTAGCGAATGTTACTCACAAACAAATTAAAGAGCATGACCCTTCTATCTTATAGCTTTTTTAACCTACCCTTTTCTCCCATTACTCAGAAACTAAAATTAAATAAAAAATATAAAGTTTCTTTGAAATTAGAGTCAAAGATTCAATCTTTTTGGCTTCTTTTTTGTAATTATGGCTGTTCAAGCACAGTTGTACTCTGATTATTATCAGAATAATAACATGGGGTTCTCTAATTTGCCTCAAGATTGGGTTTTTATGATTGGTTCCCACTCTGTTTTTGGAATTGGGGATGAACACAAACCATCTTCTTCTCAAGAACAAAGATTTCTTGATTCTCAAAAGATTATGAATTCTGCTTCTGGTTATCATGATAATGTTTCGTCATCAAATTCAAGAAGAAATGGTGTTATTGGATTTCAAAATTTGTCTTCTGAGCTTGAGAGACAGAGGTTGGAGATGGATTGTTTTCTGCATTTTCAGGTCAGTTTTCTTTATTATGCATTTTAACAATTCAAAGTTTTGATTTTTTATATATGGGCTTTTTTAAAAAGTTATATTAAATAAAGGGTATGCATTTATAATCTATTTTGGTGATTTCTTGAAGCAGAATGAGAAATTAAAGGCTGTTTTGAATGAAGAAACGAGAAAACGAGAGGTAATCTTGATGCAAAAGTATGAAACAGAAATGAAGGCAATAATGGACGAAAAATATGAAGTTTTAAACACGGCAACAAACAGAACAATTGAGCTTCAAAACTACTTATTAATGGCGGAAAAAGAAGCCAAAAATTGGGAGCAAAAAGCCGTTGAAAATGAAGCCATGGTAACAGACCTCAACAGAAAGCTTCATCAAGCTAAAGAAAGAAAACATGAAGATGCAGAATCAATCTGCAATGGTGGCGAAGATGATCATGAAGAAAAAGAAAGACAAAAGAGGATGGTATGCAAGATATGTCACGTGAGAAGCTCGTGCGTCCTATTGTTACCTTGCAGGCATCTCTGTTGTTGCAGGCCTTGTGAAGGTCTACTGATGTTTTGTCCTGTTTGTGAAACTGTAAAAAATGGAAGCTTGGAGGTTTTCTTTGGTGTCTAAATTAGGGGGTAGAATGGTCAGAATGAAAAGAAAAAAGGGTAAAAATGGGTATCAAAAAGACTTTTTTGGTAGTAGTATTACTATTAGTGACAAAGATCCAAAATGATTACGGGTATTCATGGAAAAATGTAAAAAAAATGTAGTATTAGTATTACTATTTTTTTAATTAATGATGAATTATTGATAATTGTTGTTGACACGAACTGACAATAACTTATCAGTAAAAATAAAGATGATGTGACAATACTGACGAATTAGAAAATGTTTCACAGTTGCAAGATATATTACATAGTTGAAAGATATATTACATGACGTTGCTTTTTTGAAAAATTAAGCTAACATCACTAACTCCTAATTCGAATATGTTATTAGTACGCAACTACACATTTTTTCAAAATTTTTAGCATTGATACGCTATGACTATGAGTACAATTTGGTTGCGTACATGTTTCTAACCATTAAGAGGGGGTTTGAGATTGTAATTTAAAGCAGATTATCTGCTTATTGTTTTGAAAACGCAAATACCTTAATATAAGTATTTGGCCAAAAGTTTGAAATAATCGATTATTTGCGTCTTAGTACATCAAAAATGGAGTTTTTGAAAAAGCAGTTTGGGCATAAAACTGATTATTTGCATTTTACATACTTCCTCCGTATCAAAATAAGTGAATCACTTTGAGATTCAGGTTTTTTTGAGACAAAATAAGATAGTAAGAGATTAGTGAAATTAAATGAGGGTAATTTTTTTTGAACGGCCAGTTAGTAAGTTAGTGGTTCGAGTCTAGACAGTGATATCCACAAGGGGCAGTATGTCTTCCATCGAACCTTCCACCTATAGGGAATAAACCCCACGTCCACGACGGGACTTGAACCAATGACCATGGCCATGAGCAACACCTTATCTTTTTACCAATACCACTAGGCTAGAAGCCTTTGAGTAATTAGAATGGATAGTCCCACATCTTGTACTATTTTGTTGCTTTTTATAGGAAGATAAAAAAAATGGATGGACTCCACACCTTTAATGATGTTTAAAGAGGGTTAAATAAGGGTAAATGGGTAATTTTAAATATAAAATTTACCAAATAAGGTAAATTATTAAAGTGATTCACTTATTTTGATACACTTTAAAAAGGAAAGTGATTCACTTATTTTGATACGGAGGAAGTATTAAATAAAAATATAATCAGGTTTGTCAAATATTAAAAAATTGATTATCTGATTATTGCGATTTCAAACAACATAATCAAATCTAAACACTAATTTCTAGAATCAGGTTTCGTAACCGCTGATTATCTGTTTATTCAGTTTCAAAACTCATAATCTATTTTTTTTAATAAACAATTCCAAAACACCCATAAATATACAAGAATTCTATCAAAATTTAATAAAAAAAATACGAAAATGTCAAGTTGACTGCCAAAAGAGAACAGCAATTCTGCGAAGCCATAATAGGATGATATAAAGTGAAAGCATTTTCCCTGAAATAGTCTTCTAGTGTTGTATACTTCCTCTGATTCAAAATAAGCGAAACACCTTGGATTTCATGATTTTTAAGGTAAAAGATTATAGTAATAATTATATTAAATTAATTGGATGGTTAGTGGGAATTGGATCCCACAACTTTTGAATAAAGTAGAATTAATGATGTTTAAAAGTAAAAAGTAAGAGTAAATGAGTTATTTCACTTTGTTAAAGTAGATAGTTAGTGGGTGTAAGTCCTATTATTTTTTGACAAATAAAATAATTTTTCAAAGTGTGTCACTTATTTTGAATCATCATAAAAGGAAAAGTGTGTCACTTATTTTGAATCGGAGTAAATACTTCCTCCGATTCAAAATAAGTGATACACTTTTACTTTCACGCTTTTTGATGCAAAACATTGTAATAAAGATTATGATAGATTAAAAAGTATATAATTAGTAAAGAAGGGTCCCACATATAATCTTTGGCTTTGTTGAAGAAAGAGAAAGTAAATTAGGTGGCCATCTTAATGATGTTTAATAAAGTTAAGTAAAGATAAAATAATAATTTTATATACAAAAACTTACCAAATAAGGAAAGTATAATATTTATTTTGAATTACCCATATAAGAAAAGTGTAACATTTATTTTAAATCGGAGAAAGTATTTGATATTGAAGTGATGGTTGAGTTTTGTACAGAAAAAGATCACACAAGACAAATATAAGATTTTCTTTTTACTTTTTATTTTTTAATTAAAATTTCCATTATTATTTTTCTGTGTCTTGCGGCTCTTGCCCACTGTCCATCTGTATATATATACAAGACAAATACTTTCTTCTGTTGGGATTTTTACTAGCCCTGTTCTGCAGCATTGCAGTCACCACTTGTACTATACTGCAACACAAAGTTGTACTTATCCTTACACTACCCTAAAAACCTATCACAACTTCCCAATTAAGCAGTCATTTTAGTATCTAACCCAAATAAGGTTCTAGAAAGCGTAAAGTGTGGTGTGGCGGTACCATCAAGCCTCAGTTAAGGCGAGCTATGGCGGGCCATGGCGGGCCATGGTGTTTTTCAAGGCGTGATTTAAGACGGCAAATTTTTTATATAATTTATATACATACGTATATTAAATTAAATTTTTTTTATAAATCTATTGATTTATATAACAATTCATATATAAAGCTTATAAAAAATATTACATCTAAATTTATAATTATATATTTTACCATTTTTTTAATAAAAAATTCAGTTTTCACAGACGGCATTAAAAAAACTCGTCATAAGGCGCGCCTTATCGTGCCTTATTTCACATGACGCATAGCCCAGCCGCCATGGTCTGTTTCGTAACGTCGACGCCGCGCCTCACGCCTTGGCGCCGCCATGGCGGGCCTTTTAGAACCTTGAACCCAAGAGTGATTTGTATAGAAAATTTTATACAAATTATTTGATGCATACTAAATATTCCTAATTTATCATTTTATTTATAAAATAATTGATATATAGGATTTTTTTAGTTCTTTCTCTCAAACTTATCTTTAGATTTGAATATTTGTATTAATAAAATGAACAGAAAATAAGTAAAAAAAATCAGTAGGAAGCAATACCATATTATATTTGTAAAGCACGAACCTAATTTGTACGTAGTAAAAAGATACATGTCAAACACTACATTTTGTCTTTTTGGTTTAATGCTTGTACAAGTAAAATTATCATGGCTATTATTCGCTTTGTTAATAAACTGCAATTGTATAACACCAAAGGCCGAAGTCACCAAAACGTACAAAAAATATACAAAACGTAGCAAATAACAGAAAGAAACACAGGAATAAAAGGAAATAGATCATCTAGACTTTATTTTAGTTTTCTCAGAATCTTACAAATCAACATATATGAGACGCACTTCCTGTTAGGACATCACATCTTCAAGTAAATGCACACCCTCATACTAAAGATATAAGATGTATTCCCGGGATCCAGTTAACTATCCCATACCCGACCCGTTACTCACCTTGATGTCTCGTTTGATCCGTTTGGCTCGTTTGACCCGCTACTTGAGAAGTTAGAGAACCTTGCACACCTGATTATACAATCATGTACATATACACATTAATATACAACTTTTACTAATAATATGATTAATTTCTATAACCATATCATCAAACTTGTCTTAACTCAAAATAGCATTTTTATGTATTCTGGACAGTCTGTAACATTTTAATCAGCTGCCTAACAGTTATACTTTGTTCTGCCGCTAAAACCAATTTCACTGGAAAGTAGACTCAAATACCTTTCCAACGGTTCTGACCTCATCAAAATCCGAGTTACGGTTGATTTTATATGATTTTTTACAAAATCAGTAAAATTCTGACAAATGCTGAAAAATGGCTACGGATTTTTACACCAAATTCTCATATTTTATCCTAACCACTTCAAACACTTCAAGTACTTCAAATCTAGTTATTTTAGAAGTATTTAAGCATCCTTTTAACACCAAAAACATCAAACTTTAAAAGTCATACTCAACATAACTCGACCGACGTGTTTTATCGCCCATTTTTAACATCAAAGTCATTTCAAGACAACTTCTTAAAATTCTTGCACCTTCTAATTTTACACTATTTATATCTATAACTAGAATATTACATACTACACAAATCTTGAATTTGTTTACTAATATGGTCATAATCTCATAATCATACTTACTTATTCTAAGTTTCTAACTTTATAAAAACTATTAAAACTACTTCAAGATCAAATCTTTGAAGTATTTGTACACACTTCAACTACATATCCTTCTCATACATAACAACAATTTAAAATAAGTAGTTTTATCCATATTTTACACTTGCATCTTAATCAAGCATTTTAACAAACACCTTATACGCATATCTTAGATCACTTATCACCAACTCCTTTTTAGTTAAGTTTTACCAAAAACCACTTTCTTGACATAAACACTTGACTAGTAGCTTTGTACCAATTAAAATTAACATGCTAACAACTAACTCAACATTATAATTATTAATCATTAGCTAATTTGGGTTATAATTCCATAACCCTAACTTTAACAAACTAAACAAAATGGAGGAGTTGTACCTTCCCACTAATTGAAGATTGATTTGAAAGAATAAAACACAATCGTGAACTCAGCCTCTTGAGCTTGTCGCCTTCTTCTTGAACTCAATTCATCACCACACACATATCACGTATAAAATGAGGAAGACAAATACCCCCTGTTGATTTTGTGTGGTACTTTAGGTATTTACTTTCTTAACCCTAAAGTAACATTTTTGTCCAACTTTAGTCCCTCAATAGTCTAAATTATACCCAATATTTGTATAACTAAAATAAATAACACTTAATTATATTATCTCAATTTTTTGGGTGTTACATTATTATTAACCCATTAATTTCAAATCAACTAATAAGTCTTGTATATTTCGCGTAATCGTGTTTACCTCGGATCCAAAGAGGGACATCTTCTTCCCAGCTTCATATACGTGAAGAAAGTGAAATCCTTCTTTTCGAATCACAAACATTGTTTTCTAACTGTGTTCAAATTTTTAATTCCAATCCATTTCCCTTTTATTCTCACATACTACCTCCCTTCGTAGCATAAAAAATTGGGTTTTACTTGCAGAAACTTGAAAGAACAAGCCTAAAAATAGGCCTAATAAGGAGATTAAGACATGTAAAAACAGTAAAATAATAACAAATGAAGATAGATTAGAGTGAGAATTTCATATTATTAATCATTATTAATCAAATGTAATTTCATTTTACAATTTATATCTCTTCATTTAAGGGATATAAAGGGGGAGAATTTCATATATCCTGTATAAACTTGAGTAATGTTACATTTACGTAAGTAAATTTCGTGATATTATATAAAACTAATTAAGTATTTAAACCATATTATTTACACAATCTATTTAATTATTTAAAAACCAATAACTAATATTATGATTTTTTTAATGACTAACACACACCCTCTAATTCTACATTTTTTTTGACGTCAGGACTTAATCCCATTAGATTATGGGCAACACATTACAATAATCTCTAATACCATTAGGCTAGAAGCATTGTATAATATTATGATTGTTATTGTTAAACTTTTTTTTCTATTAAAACAATTAACTAAATTATTAACTAATATTATCTATACTCCTTTAATAATCATCAAGGGGATAGGGGTATTTTCGTCCTCACATTAATTTAAGCACTCCCCCTTCCTCAAACTCCGTTACATTCTCACATCCTCAACCTCCTCCTTTTACCCCACAACGTTAACATTCTTCACCGAACTCCTTTACCTTCCCCCTTCCTCAACCTCCTCCTCCTTCTTCATCCACCTGAACCGTCATCTCTCTTCTCCACCAACTGCTTCACTAACGCCTCACAGTTTGCCGGTTCTTCGTTCTCCTCGCACTCAACCACCAACCGCCAACCGTTGAGAGACACCTCTTCAAACCGTCGTCTCCGTACCATTGTAACCATTAATCTTCTATATAAGTTCTTACAAAATTCTAAAGATCACAGTTGATCGTGAAGATCCAGATGAAAAGTTGAAGAAGATGACGGTAAGATTTTTATTTCAATCTGGATATCGATTTTAATAATAATGCTGATGATGATTATTGTTCCAGTTTTTTTCTTCTCAATTATTTGCTCCTTAAAGTATGCAATGATTAGGTTCTTTCTATCTAACTTTATAAATCCCTAATTGGATTGAATTAGGGTTCACGTGTTTCATTAAATTGCAACATAGGTATATTGTTTATATGATTATAATCCATGAACAAATTGACACTTAGTGATGTATTTTTTTTATTTTTATTTCAAGAATCAGTCATGAATTCTTACTTTCACTTCATTAACAGAAAAACAACAGTTTTTGTTTGTTGGGAAGAACACAAAGGAGAATGCAAGGATTGCACAAATCCAATGACATTTTAACGTCTGGTTCTGAATTATGCTTCACTCATAATGAAAATTGAAGACTTAATTAAAGATAGCCTTATGTTCAATATCTTAATTCTTAAATCAGTTTTATGATATCATAAATTTAATCCTTCTCACATTCAGGTTATTTTTTTCAAAATTCCTATTTGCACGACAGGTGTAGCTATTAATGTATATAATATACGAATTCAAGTTTGAGAGAGTGTAATATAATTGAAGAATTTTAGTTGGCAATTTAACAAATTATAGAGCAGCTTTTGTTTTTTTCTCTTAATTATCTTTTTTTTTTTTTCTGCAGGTTTAATTTCACCATCTCTTAAATGTGGATCCATTTTCATTGAAAGCTCCCATATAATGACAGCAAAAGATAGTGAAATTAAACCTGCAGAAAGAAAAAAAAAGATAATAAAGAAAAAAAAAGCTGCTCTATAATTTGTTAAATTACCAACTAAAATTCTTTAATTATATTAGAGTCTCCCAAACTTGAATTCGTATATTATATACATAAATAGCTATACCTTTCATGCAAATAGGAATTTTGAAAAAATTAACATGAATGTGAGAAGGATTAAATTTATGATATCATAAAACTGATTTAAGAATTAAGATATTGAACATAAGACTATCTTTAATTAAGTCTTCATTTTTCATTATGAGTCAAGCATTATTCATAACCAGAAGTTAAAATTTCATTGGATTTGTGCATTCCTTGCAGTCTCCTTTGTGTTCTTCCCAACAAAGAAAAACGGTTGTTTTTCTGTAAATGAAGTGAAAGTAAGAATTCATGACTGATTCTTGAAATAAAAATATAAAAATACATCACCAAGTGTCAATTTGTTCATGAATTATAATCATATAAACAATATACCTATGTTGCAATTTAATGAAACACGTGAACCCTAATTTCAATCCAATTAGGGATTTATAAATTTAGATAGAAAGAACCTAATCATTGCATACTTTAAGGAGCAGATAATTGAGAGAAAAAAAACTGGAACAATAATCATCATCAGCGTCATTATTAAAATCGATATCCAGATTGAAATAAAAATCTTACCGTCATCTTCTTCAACTTTTCATCTGGATCTTCACGATCAACTGTGATGTTTAGAATTTTGTAAGAACTTAAATAGAAGATTAATGGTTACAATAGTACGGAGACGACGGTTTGAAGAGGTGCCTCTCAACGGTTGACGATTTTTAGTGAAGCAGTTGGTGGAGAAGAGAGATGACGGTTCGGGTGGATGAAGAAGGAGGAGGAGGTTGAGGAAGGGGGAAGGTAACGGAGTTCGGTGAAGAATGTTAACGTTGTGGGGTAAAAGGAGGAGGTTGAGGATGTGAGAATGTAACGGAGTTTGAGGAAGGGGGAGTGCTTAAATTAATGTGAGGACGAAAATACTCCTATCCCCTTGATGATTATTAAAGGAGTATAGATACGGATAAATGAGAAATAAAAGCATAAAATTAGTTTGTCTTAGTGGTTACAACATTTGTATTTGTTGTTGAGCGGAAGGTCTTGGGGTCGAATCTCTATAGTCTCCTTTGCTTTCTCTTTTTTTTATATATATATATTTTTTTAAAAATTTATTTGTTTAATTATCATTAAAATTCTGATGAAGTAAATCAGTTTTATTTCTATATCATGTGATTATATGCTCGCTTTTCTCAAGCATATATAGTATTCGCCAATATTCATTATTTTTTGTTCATGAATACAAAATAAAGCAATAGACCGAATCTAAATCTCAACGTAAAAAAATGTATATTTTAATTTCTGTACCATCGCGTGGTAAGCATTATCCTCGTTACCCAAACAGAAAAGCCATAAAAATGAACAAATTAAACAATAGGCCCACAAACGACAAAGGCCCACATTAGGGCCCACGATGCAAATTACGCGTCTAAGGTCGGCGAAAACTTCCTCTATAAATAGCGCTTTACCCCAAAGCGAATCACATTACGCAAACTTTGTATCTCAAGATCTCCTCTCAAAGCTCTCGCCGTTCGTCGAAACCCTAACCCTAATTTCAAAATAAATTGGACAGCGAGGGATCTGTTCACTCTTATTCTTTTAGATCGTTACTAAGGTCTAATAAACCCACCGATTTCCTTCTCTAATTTCTGTTTTTCGGGTTTAATTTTTGCGTTTTCTATCCTTTCGACTCGATCTCGAGGAAACAATCGAGGATGTCTCGGTGCTTTCCGTATCCTCCTCCTGGTTATTTTAGGAATGGTGCTCCACATGACTCCTTGATCGAATCGATTAAGGTTTGTTCAGAAAGCACTTTTGAGATCTATTGTCTTTCTATGATTTATGTTCGTCTGAACTGTGTCATATAGCAAAAGATCGATTCGTTGTGTATGTTCTACTTGTAATTTCTTTGAGGAACCGGAAGCATGCTTGCGTTGATATGAATTTGTGTTTGTCGTCAATTGAATGGATAATATTCGCTGTTTTAAAAATATCAATTGAATGGATAATAGGTTGATTTTGGACGAAAGTAGGGGTTTGATTTGTTACAAAAGGATTGTTGAGGTTCAATTTGAATAATATATTTGAGGATTGTAAGGGTTTTTAGGTTGTAACAGATTGTTTGTTGAGGATGATTTTATCAGTGATTATTGTGTGTTAATTGGAATTTGGTACTTGTGGTTTATAGTCATCTAGGGTGAAATAATAGGTAGTGCTCAATATCAAGTATTGTGGTATTAGTAGTGTGCCCGAATTGGTTAATTTCTGGAACATTTTTTGCTTTTGGGAGACTTTTTTTAGTTTAAGCGTGTGTATAATATAGGTAAGTGCTAGGGCTTATGTGATTGACCTTGCTGCTAAATGTTTGTATTACTTGATTGGTTCTATATGTGTTTTAATACTTTTTGTCCAACTTGTTGGTCTTTTTAAATAAGAAACAGAAACTTCATGATTTTGGTAAATTCAACTTTTAAGATAAACATCAAAACTTTTAAGGCTATGTCTGTGTCCTTTAAAAATTTTATTGTTGTTATTTGGTGTAATTGATTCTCGGACTTTTTAGTTAGTTGTTCATTTTAGGAGTCTTCTCAAGGATAGCTGGGTGACTTCTCTGAAGTTAAATATTTGGTTTGTTATTTGATAATTTGATAATGTTAAATCTTTCATGAAAAACTTGCTTTTATCTTGGTTATTTGTGTTATGTGTACGATTGTAATAGAATATAGGCATTATGCGTTGTAAAATCTTTCATCATCTATAGTTCTATGTATATCTGTCACATAAAGAAGGGTTGTATACTTCTGCAATCTTTCATGTCCTATATTACCTTTGGTTCTAAATAATTTTTGGGGTGCTTTAATTAAAGCTCCAGAAGCAAACCGATAAATCCAAATCCGAAAGGAAGAAAGAAAAGAGAGCAAAGAAAGAAGAAAAAAAGCAAAAAGAAAAAAGAATTAATGGAGAAGAAAAGATTAGCAAGAAACAAAAGAAGAATGCGATCGATAAAAAATCAGCAGAATTCAAAAAAACAGAGCCAAACACTGTACAATTGGAGAGAAGTGATTTAAGTGAAGAACATGGTCCACCTGTCACCTTACACAGACCAAGTTACTCTTCTGACAGCACACAAAATAGTAACAAAAGAAAAAGAGATGACGTAATCTTACCTGAGGGCCCCACTGTTCATGGTTAGTTATATTATATTGTATTACATCTTGTTTTTCCAGCTGATTTACTGATCGTTTTTTAATTCATAATAGGGAAACCGATTAAGATTCGGTTACTAAAGAAGCAAAAAGGACCTGATCAAATACCAGTTAAAGAAACTGAAACTGTCCCATCAGTACCTTCTGTTTCCAATTCTGTTAAAGAATCATTGGTTTCAAACAACAGAAAGGTTGAAGCTGCTGTTCCTGCAACATCTGGCAGAGAAAACGGGCCAGTAAACGGGCCGGTAAACGGGCCGGAGACAAGAAATAATGACCTAAATGGGCTTCTTTCTGTTGGAAAACAGTCAGCAAGACCGATCCTGCCACCTGTTGCTTCTCGATCAAGAAACAGTGAGGTACAAATTCCAAATTATGGAAGACCTGTTCGGGTTGAAAAACAAACGGGCCTTGATAAACCGGGCCCATCTTTGGGCCCACCACCAGCTTCATCTGTATTAAGAAAGCCCGACCCGTTAGTTACAAGAAAACGGTCCATTAATGAACTCAGTTTACCTGTTACCAACGGTCCCACAAACGGGCCCACCAGACCTGAGAAGAAAAAGGACCCAGTTCCCGAGGTCCAGAAAAAAGTGGGCCCCACACGACACGAGAAAAAGCTGCTTAAAAAGCACTCAAAATATGAAAAGGTGATTGGCGGTTGGGTCCCACCGGTTCTTGAAGCTCCTGAACTACCCGCTTATAATGATGATGGTGAAGATTGGCTCTCGAGAAAGGGCAAAACGGTAAAATCATCTTTTGGGAATGATGTTGAGGTGTGTCAGGAACCAGGGGCAGTATCGTCTTTGTGGCAACCGTGTGCTAGGTTTTTGGTGGAAGCTGATATGTATGCGATGCCTTATACGGTTCCGTTTTGAGATTTGGACTAGAAGATTGTACAGTTTTTTGATGGGTAGGTGAAAAGAAAAGGAAAAAAAGAGTAAAGATTTTTTGTAATTTGTTCAAGGGGAATGCACCAATGGGGTAACCCTCTTTTATTAAAAAAAAGAAGTTAAAAAAGAGTAATGTAGTTTTTGGTATACTTAAGGATGATGTGTTTGAAGTTGTTGGCTTCAATAGAGTTTTGGTACGTACTTGTTTGTCTAACCGTATTCAAACATATTATCGGCTTCTATTGTGTTTTGGTAATTGGTACTTTTTCATCTAACGAAGCAAATGAATCTAACTATAAAATCAATCTTTCTATATTATAAATTTATTACTTTCAGTAGTTTTAGCCTAATCAAGGCTATGATCTCTGACGATTTGGACTTATGAGAGATTAATATTAGAGCAGACTTATAGGAATGTTATGAGATTTAGACTTATACGCTTGTATGTTCATATAGAGAAGACTATTGATCCATATGCTTGCATAGTTGCATGGTTGATACGTGTTATTTACAGAACTCTCTAATATCGATCAGGTAGAACAGTAGAAGGAATACCTCTTTCTCGGTTGAGAAGGCCCATGGGCCGACAATCGGGAACCTTATCTGGACCGGATGTAAGACACCAAATATATTTTATAACTAACTATAAAAAGAGATTATATCGATTGATGAATAATTCATTAGCATATAAGCGTCACTTTCGTCTATCTCCTGAAGTAAAGACCAAAGTTTATTTCACTTTCCTCTACGTTTAGAACCAAATAATTACGTGCAACCATGACCATAGTCATTTGAGTAGAGCGTAGTTGGTTACTTTAACTTAGTGTTATAGGATATAGGAGCCAATTACGTTTCGAACCATTTTGTTTATTACTACTCGTAATATAATACGTTTTGAATTAATTCACAATACAATATGTATAGTTATCATATACCTAAATAAAAGTTATTTACCATAATGGAAATAGAGAGAATAACTATTCATGTTAAGACCCATGGTGTAGCAGTATGTGTGTTTCCCTTCATCATTATGGTCGGGGATCAAGTCTTATGTGGCATTTATAAGTAAATAAGAATTTGCCTAAAAAAAATAGCATGTAACAAATCCATGAGCGACATCGGTATATGTATCTAAGGCTGTTGGATATGGTAACCACTGGTTATAGCAAAAATCATAAGCAACCGCATCACACTACTTTGGAGGAGATCACACCACCTAAATATAGATGGGCCTCACCAAATACCCACCCTTCTCTGACAACCATATGGTGGCCTCATGTGGCTGTGACCACGTACAGTCGTCCCACGACCACCCCCAGGGGTACAACAAATTCTAACTACAAATATACATATATCACAACCACATGACAAATATACTGTTATGGTTTACACCCACAATTATCCAATTTAAAAAGAAGAGATTTTTTTAAGACACTCGCATAGCATCCGTGGTTGCCAACCACTAAACCACCAGTGTGGTGTTCACTCAACCACAAGTGCCATGTAGGTTGACCACAACCAACTATGTGGGCTCTAAATCAAAGAACAAGCTTCCCTGGTTATGACTCGTCACATCATGTGGGCTCTAAGGCAAAGACACTCTTCCTTTGTCCCGTTATGTTCACTTTCAAAAGTCTTGGCCTCACAGCATACGCTTTGGTCCGCTCCGAAGGAAGGGTCCCACATGAACGTGTGGTACGTACCTTCGTTAAGTGATATAATTGTCCTTTAGCTTGCCCTTTGTCCACATTGCCAGGATTGGATGGTGGTGCATTTGTCTGCATCTTTTTAATATCTTTTCTGACCAAAGGATCCTTTATTAAAGTTTTATTAGAGCATCAGGTATGGTGGCTCAAGCCAAAACGCCATATTAGCGCCATCTCTGCGCCACATCACTATTCAACATTTCACATTCAAAACCTCAAATACCCCCTCTACCATAACTAACCAATAATACCCCTTTGGGACCCACCAAAATACCCCACACTTAAAAAATACCTCTCACATTGGTTTTCTCTCTCATCCGTGAGTTCACCGGCGAAGGTGCTCACTCACTTAACATATGGTACAGTGGCGAAGCCTATGTGGCACAAAATGCCCTTCCACCTCATCTCACGTACCGCTCTCTCTTAGTGTTTGTTAAATTGACGTGCTAAATAATAATTATAAGGATCTATCTGCATTTGATTTATTTGTTACCATAGTTAAGTTAATCTATCATTTATTTGTATACATCTTATTTCGTGAGTGTTTACGAATTTATCAAGTGGCTTTGTTATGACATTTTTAGAGTTTGTATTGACTATTGAAGAATATTTTAGATGATAATTAATTTGTCTAAGTTGTAGAAACTTCTTTTTAGAGCGACGTATGTTTCAATCATGTTAAGATATTTTTTATTTTTAACACCCACTTGAACTGAAACCAATCACAATTAAAAAAAGAAAAATTGCTTTTAACAGTTGTTAAACCTTTGGCACGGGGGTGGTGTGGTTCGGTGAGGATTGGCGCACCAAAGTAAGTTTGGCATGGCTTTAAGAGCATCTCTCTTGTGCTCTTTATATTAAAAGATAATCTTACAAAACTAATAACATATACTAATTGGTTTTATCAACATTTTATTGGTTTTATCATACCTTTCTTTTTGGAAACGGGTTTTAATATACATGTTATTGATTTTGTAGTAATTTGTAAATCATCAATGAACTTATACCAAAACATTTGTTTTCATCGGATCTGTAAATCGTCATATGAGTAATTCATATAATCGAGATTTTTTATAAAGATAATGGCCAAGATATGAATCATTCATATAATTGAGATTTTTTATAAAGATTAATTGGAAGGAACATCGATCTATTTGAGACATTACATATATTCATACAATTGAGTTTATTTATAATGATTAATCCAAGAAATATTGATATTTGATAAATTACATTACAAATTGAAAAACAGTCTTGTGCACTGCCAAGAAAAAAAAAAATCAGGCAGAGAACACAGATTACAGGAAAATACAAAACAACAGTGGAAACAATACTAATACAAATTGTTTGAAAATTTGAAAATAACAGAAAATAAAAGCATCAAATAAAAGCTTTTTATCTTCTTTTTATGTACTACAGTAGCATGCATAAAGCAACAGCAGCAACTATGTAATACTAGTACACAGCTAACATCAAATTACCGGAGTCGGAGAAGTCGTCGGAGATTATCAGTAGCTCCGGCATCAAAGCCGACGGCAGCCTCCACGTGGCAACTAACCTTTGGCCGGAGTGAAAAAGTAGGCAAAGGCAAGCTGCTCGGCGGTGGAGAAGGAGTAAACACAACAGAACCTGAAAACTTATCAACAGAGATAATATCATCGGGATTGTTAATCGAGGAAGAAAAACCCCTAGAAATAACATCCTTCGGATCTGGTCCGATCATTTCATCAATCGAAGTTTCCGTCGCTGGTGGTGCTTCCTTCGCATCCGCCTTGACCGGCGGAGGAAGCAGATCCACTTCCTCTTTCTTCGAATCCTTCTTTTGATTCTTCGATTTTTTAGGCGTAAGAGATTGATCTCGCCCTCGGTTTTTGACATTTTTGTTGATTCGAGGTGACGATAATCGAATATTACTGTTAAATGTACTATTACTACGAGATATATTCAGATTCCGATTGTGTACCGGCATCGAGATCGGAAGAGGAAGTAGCGGCGGCTGTTGACGGTGGTTCTGTAGGTTATAGGGTAGACGGAAAACTGGAACGGCAGGTGGATACGAATGAGAGAGAGGCGACGGAGATATAGACATTAAACCGCCTCCGCCAAACTGGCCGCCGGCGAGAAAACTCGCCAAAAGTAAATTATCAGATGGATGAGAAAATAGAGCCCGATTATTGCCGGAATTCCACTTCGGATTTCCGATCCGGTGTTTGTAATCACCGGAAGAGTATTTCATCAGAGCTGCCTCCATAATCAAAATCGAATTATTAAATAAAAGGTTTGCAACTTTAGATAGAAGCTGTGATTGATCTCAAATAAAGACGGATCAAACGCACAAAATTTGGTTGTAAATTAACTGAAACTAATATACACGAAGGAATAATATGTAATTATAACAACTAAATTTGATTAAATAGTGTTGTTAAATCATGAAGAAATTTGATAACAAGAAAGTGGATCTGGAGATGGAAGAACACCCAAGTTGGGGTTTTGTTGACACCTTGCTTCGATGAAAGTATCACTCAAAAGCCAACCAAAGAGATCTTTAAATAGAAGGCCTCCAACGGCTACCTCGGTTTTATCTTATTTTATTTTATTTTAATGTATGTACCTATAAATTAATAATGCTCTTTTACAGTAACCAATAATATTAAGATAATGTCTCTTAACAAATCTTTACTGTTTATAAAACATTTAGGATTTTTCCTTAAATAGCCTTTTAAAATTCAGCCATTTTCTTTCTATTTTGAGATTTTAAGAAAATGAATAAAAAATGTACCAATCATGCCTCGAACCCATAACCTTGCGCTTAATTGGCATGCACCTAGCCACATGGTCTAACATCTTCATATGTTTTAAGTACAAAACATATTACCTATAAAAAACTTTCACTTTCGCCTTCGCCCAGGTTAAGCCCACAAATGACTAACCCGCCTGTTCGTTATCAAGTGTGTTATCAGACGGCCCAATCATGTAAATGTTGCCCACCAAAAAAATTGATTGGCCCAAAGTAGAGACACACGGCCACACGTTCGTTTGATTCTCATCCGTCTTTTGGCTCGCCGCCTGTACGTTATCCTCCGCCTATTCGATTATGTGACAATGATCGAACCGAGGACCCTAAAGCCAATCATCTTCATCTGCCTCCTCGATTCTGGCTTTTTCTCTTCGATTGCTTCAACCATGAGTATGTATCTGCAAACCCCTCCTCGATTTCATACGAAATCTTCACCCTATAAATACAAACAATCAATCAAGGAAATTACAATCCCATTTGAAATCTCGAGCAAATAAGTTGAGGTATGTAAGTATGTTCAATTTAACCGTCGTTATACTACTCAATAGTTAGTTTTAACTTTGGTGTTTTCGTCATTTAAGAATCCCAAAATGCTTATTAATCATCAATTGTTGTGGTCAAAAGATGGGGATCAGGATTTTCAGCCAAAAATGAAGAAAACAACTTCTGATCTGGACGATAAAAGGTACTAACGGGATCATGTGCTTTTAGTTTCCCCATAATTGTGTATGAACTTCTAATTAGCTTTGATTTTATTTATTTAGGAAACAAAATACTGTTTTACATTTTTACATTTGTTTTTTGTGATTTAATCTATATGAATCACTACATATAAAATGTAACCAAATTTTCCATTTATAAGTAAACTGGTTGCAATTTCCAACTTAATAACCAATGAAAAAATTTGTTTGGACTCTCAGGTGTTAAGTTGATTTGATAACGAATAACAAATGGTTGAGATTTTTGCTATCGTAAAAATAACATGCTTCATACTATTAAGCTTACAAAATACAACCTTGATAAACTTGAGTTTCAGTATGATTATTAATTTGGTCAAATTATTATTTGAGTTTTCATTTGATTAATTTGTAAATTATTTTTTGCTTTTCAGGTTCAACTGACAGAATACAACTCTGTAGCCAATGGTGTGTTGACTGGTTTGACTCTTTTTGAAGATTTTAGTAGAACGGTCTTTTCTAATTCAATCTGCAATGACTGTTTTTTACTTTCATTGACAATGTTATGAGTGTCGGCTTTGTTGCTAAATGAGGTTTATCTTGTATATGTTCTCAAATGTTTTCTTCTAATGTAAATAATATATACTTGTTTTCTGATTTTAAATACTAGCAATTGTTTTATAACATTTTATGTAGCGAAAATTGTTACCGAAGATGGCCTTGATTCTGAAAATGATGAATCTTATCCCTATGTGCCACCAGTAGTACAGGAAGAAAGCTCTGGTCAGAGTGAAACCGAGAAGAATAAAGTTTTGATTATTTTTAGTTAATTTCAGTTACGAGTTTTTATTTTTGTTTTTGGGTTGTTTGAATTGTGCATCTTCTATTTGAATAGCAGCTTAGAACCTGTATATCCTGATAACTTATTTGAATAGCAGTCAGGTTGTTGTCGGATGATTTTTTTAATCTTTGGCTCTGTAATTTGTCGAATGAACTTATTTGAAGTAATGAAATTTTAATATGTAGCATTCATTTGCTTTAAGATGATTAATTGATTATGTTTTGTGGCTACTATTTAGTTCTTGATATTTTCGTACATGTATGTTTTCATTTGAAAAAAAGATCGAAACATCAATGATCGACATTATACCTTTGTTCATTGGTAGTAGAATATATAATGTTTTAAAAATTTGTATTTTGTGAATTTTTTCCCGTTAGAAGTTTGTATCTTTTCGTTATCTTAACAACTCATAGTTCATCTCTATATATCTGGTGTGAAGGTTGCAAACAATACAAGCTAGATTGAGTTCAATATGGTATAATTATGCTTGGCTTGAATTATATTCTAGCTCGAGTTCATTATGGTATAATTATGCTTGGTTTGAATTATATTTGATGTATAATGAGTTCTCTGGATGCATTCTTAGATGAGGATTTGAGCGTAAATAACGTGAATATTAGGCATCTTAAATCCTCCTTGAACCTAGATTGAGCCTGCATTTTAGGGGCTTAGGGGTTGCATTTTCAGGTCAGAAACATTCAACCTAAACTCGATATGTTCATATAAACGATTAAGTTATATCAACTTTAACATGTTTACTTTCAACTTGAAACGACGACTTCAGACCTCTGCGTTAGAACCACCCCCACCATTGGCGACCACCACCATCATCCATTACTTGCGACCATCACTACCGTCACCACCACCCCCTAATTGATCGCCACCTAATATAATCACAGGGTACCCGCCGCCGCATTGCACGGGTACCCTGCTAGTTAAAATTTTATTGATAAACATATAATAAATTAAAATTTTAATGATAAACATATAATAAATCAAAACTTCTTTAAATGGAATTAATCTCTCTCGCATTTTTAGATGTCAATTTGTAACATATATGCAGCCAAAACAAATCACCATGTAAGTGATATATATATCATAACGTATAAAATTGCTCATATATGATTTTGTTGCCAATGTTTATTGGATTAAAAGGAGTTAATTCGAGATATGATATTTCTTTCTATATTTTAGACATATTCATAGTCTATTCATTTGATCATGACAAATGCCAAAATCTAATAATAATATTAAAAAGGGTTTTGTTAATGACAGTCCTTAGGGATGTCTCTAACATGCATAAAACGATTGTACGTTCATTGATAGAGTGGTGTTCCTAAAATTCAGGGGACGGTTTTTATATTAGTTTTGTCTTGTTATTGACAGCCCGAAGGGCTGTCATTATCATTTTCCTATTAAAAAATATAATTAGTGGATGACACAATTGAAACTGTTCAAAAAAAAAGATGACATTTGTCAAGTTTATAGATGGGTAGAACTTTGGGACCTTTGGGTAGGACTACAAGTTAAAAAGAAATACTATTACTCTTAATTGTTAAAGTTAGGGCAAATTGCATAAAATATCAACAAACTATACATCAATTATCATTTCTAGCAACCAATTACTAAGGTCTCTCCCAACCGTGACGCGTCACTAAACACGTCAATAGCGCCACATCATCTCATCTTTACTGACACGCTACTGACACGGTCGTGTCAACCATAACCCTTTTACTTTTTTAGAAGGTAACCGGTCACAATTTTGCCCTTCTTCCACAGTTACGTAACCCACCTTCAAGAACGCCATCGACGTCACTGCCACTGCGTCGCCATCACCATCACCACCACTGCGTTGCCAGTTACTTCCACTGCTCCCATCGACAGTCACCCCACCGCTATCGATGGTTAATCCACCGTTATCGCCGGTTAATTCTACCTGCATTGGAATTGATCTTTTTCACTTCATTTCTCAAATCGATGCTGTTATGTAATTATTATGGCTATATGTTAGTGTTTGGAAATTGGAATTGGATCAAAATCAGCTCAATTAACCTCAAATTTTTGCTTTCGAGTGGAACAGGAACTCTCAAAATTTGAGAATTTAAGGTAAAAGTTGTTTGATTTTGGTCCACAAGATTCTGTTCTTTTTTCATATTGAACTATGCTTTGAGTTAAGAGTATACTCAATTAATATTCAATGAATTTCCGCTTGATTGTATATTTCTAATTCTATCTGTTATCTTCAGAGTTAAACTAAGGGTGGTAAATGGTGATGGCGTTTTTGAAGGGGGTTACGTTATTGTGGAAGAAGGGTTTTAAGAGTGGGTAAAGTGTTGGTAAAACCTGCAACCCCTTTCTCTTCACCCTCTAATAGCATCCACAATGATTAAAGTCTCCAAGGACTTATTACTTTTGTCACATCATCTAATAACCTATTACTTAAAAATCTCTCTAATGGTTGACATTTCCAAAAAAAATTTCTTCTAAATATTAATAATTTACCTTTAACTATATCAAATGTTTTATAAATACCCCTCACTTGTTTAATTTAACAATTTTTATAGCATTACAAAACTTAACATTTTTTTAAATGTCTTTTACAAAACTATTATAATACTATTTTAAAAAGTATTGAAATATGATAAAGTTATAATTAATAGTTACATAAATAATAAATTATTCACATATTAATATATACATGAGTTTAAAATGTAAAATTGTAAAATATAGAGATTAAAAAAATCAAACATTGAAAGATGTTCAAGTGGTTGGGGAAGAATAAGTGATTGGAGTGACTTCTTAAAAAGTCATCAATTCCAATGAAAAAAAAGTCATTTTAAAAGTTATTCAAATAGTATCAACCTCTTAAAAAACCTTCCATTGTAAATGCTCTAATAAATTGAGATTATAGCCAAACCGGCAACTTAAGTTTTGGTGAAATTTGAATCATATTTGGGTTTTTTGGTTTTGGTGAGATCGAAGAGAAGACAAAGGAGGTGGTACTGAAAGATTAAAACATTAAAGTTTATTAGATGATACATGTCATTATGGTATTGGAAGATAAATATATTTCTGAAAAAGATTGACTAAAATGTGATTGTTTACTTGCTAACAAGGTAAAAGTTGCTATCGTTGATAAAAAGGTAAAAGTTACTTTCTATTATAGATAATTTTAGTAATTGATTGCTAGAATTGAGAATATTGCTAATTTATGCAATTTGCCATTAAAGTTATTCATTCATTGTTTCGTTGCTAATTATATCTTTTAATTAAAGGCTTTTGGGTAATTATCTTTTTACACTATAGATATGTTAGTTATTTTAGAAATTTTAATTATAAAATCAATAAGAGTGGAATATTCTATTTTGCAAAAGAGTTTTTAGTATAAGTAATGGATATTCCTAAAATATGAAAGGATTTAAACTATTGAAGGATTAATAGTTTATAATTTAATTAATAATTAGTTTTCAAAATAATATATTCTCCTCTTATGAACGGTACTTAGGGCTGTTATTATCAAAACTAAATTATTTATAGAAGTGTTTTTATTATATATTTTCAGGTTTATTGAAATTCTAAAAATTATCAATTTATTTTTCGGATTTATAGACTAGCATAAGAGCACATGATGTGGAAGGATAGTTATAGTCATGTTATAGTATTTTTGGGCTTATAACTTGGCTATAACTTGAGGAGAGAAAAATGACTATTTTATGTTATAGGTAAAGTGGTGTTATAAGGGTCCCACATTTGTTATTTGGTGAATTTTGATTGGTTGGACACCCCACCTCCCTCCATTTTGGCGACCGTCGTGGCCACGACGAAAGCCGCTATAGCACCACACCAGGTGTGGTATAACCCCATTATTGGGGATTTTTTTGCTTTGGCGGGTGGATAACTAGCTCCACACCCGGAGCTCTAAATAAGAAAAAATTGGCAAGTCAATTTTGGTTTAAAACCGAAGCCTTTGGTCAATCGAATGGATGGTTCAACATCTCCACTTCCTTCTTCGGTTGGAGTGCTTCACTTTGACGACTAAGGAGGAGAAGAGATGTGTGAGGTCATTTGATTAAAAATAAGTATTTTATGTGCATATATATTATAATGTGCGGAGCTTAAACTGCAGTAGTGTGTAAGTTTGATGTCAAATGAAGTGTCAGATAACGTGCCGTTAAGTTGACAAAAACTAAAACATTAGTTGCAATCAACATTGAAAGTCGTCTAATATATCTATTTATTAACGATTTAACGAGTGACTTCACATTCTTTACTCCCTCGTATCTATTTTAAAGTTACGACGCATATCAATCTCATTTTAAGTCGATTATTAGATTGATAATTTAGGTATAAATCATTTTTCATATCAAAACAATGACTTAAAAGTTTTCTAATTTAATTTTCAAATAATGACGGAGCCATTACTCAACATGGAAAGTGGTCCATCCCCAAGGGACGGCAATTTTGGCGAAACACGAGTATTTTACTATTTATCATAAATTAAAATAAAATATTAGGTGATGATTTATAGTGTTCTCTTTTTAAAAGGTAGCATGGCAAATATTATATGAAACTAAATGCGTATCTGTAAATCAAAGTTTTATAATTTAAAATAATAATATATGTTCGTGTTTGTTGCACATTATGATATTAAGTTTAAATTTTTTGTTTATAATGGTGAATACGGCGACCAATAACCCGATGAATCTAGTAAAAAAGTGGCAACTTTTCTAAAATGTGTATTTACGTGGCTTTTACTTATATTATTGTTTTTTTCCAGCAATCTAGGTTTATTACGAGGCTGGTATATAGGTAAAAGGAGATAAATTCATTGTTTGTTGTTCAGCTATCCGAAGAAAGTTGAATATTTCACTTTGATATATGCAAGCTAATTGGTAGTTCTGTGGTTGTTTTCAGATTTCCTCATCTGATTATTCAAAAATGTCACTCAGTAAGATTTGAAACGTTATTTATTGTGAGATAAAAGGGGTCTTCTACTAGGAAAGGAAACCTTAAGATGTTATATGGAATTTGCAAAATTAATTTGTCTTGCCTCTTATTCCATTGTTGAACTCAGGTAGCTCTCATAACTTACTTAAACTACCAATGTGACATATGGTCAAAATTCTTTTGTATCAAATGAAGATAGAATTATAAATAAAAAGAATTCGGTGATTAAATAAGGTGGGAAAATTAATATGAGGGGTGTATATAGTAATTAATATCATATTAAAAGTTATCTAACCGGTTAGATCAGTTGTTAGTACTATTGTCTCTCTTTAATAGATCTAGTGTTCAAGTTACACAAGTTTCACATATTTTTAAGATTTTTGAAATGACAATATAAAAGTAAGTGAGTGTATTAAAAATTCAGATTGTTAATTAGAGAAAAATGTAAAATGCGTTATATAGTAAATATTTAGTAGAGATACTGATTTTAAAAACTAAAATCTTTAATAAACATTAAAAGATGTCAAAGAGGATAATATAATGACAAAATATAGACTTTCCATCACCTAACATCTCGTCTAAATATTTTCAGTGTCCGAATGATAAAAGATCAACTATTTAAAGTAAAAACACATTGTCAATAAAGTAAAACCACACGAGATATGAATATAAATTATACATATTCCGGTAAATGTCCGATTAACTATTGGGTACTAACAAAATTCTAAAAAAAGGGCCATAAATTAGTCGCCCTGAATATTAGCGACGACCATTTGACGTCAGAATTAAAAATACGCGAATCTTAGAAGTCTGCTTAAGATGAGGATATTAACTTTAGGGCGGCAGCCGTCAAGTTTATCTGGGCCATTGATCAGCCGGAGCCGTTGGAGAAACTATGACCGTTGATATATACCTTCCGTTCAAAGAAAGGCAATATCGACCGGTAACTCGGTAAGTAACCAATTAGGTGATCCTAGACACACACGTGGTGACGTGTCCTTTGCCTCACCTGGTGAGAATTGCGTTGTCAACACAATCTAATTTTCAGTTTTTTTTATTAGACAACTCCTAGTTAAACCTGGCAAAATCAGACACGACACGACAACTCGACACGAACCCGACACGAATTTAGTGGGTTTGGGTTAGAAGTTTCGACACGTTTAAGTAAACGGGTTGACTCGACACGACACGAAAGTTAAACGGGTTGGGTTAGTGTCAATATTTTCAACTCGAAGGTAACCCGAATTACCCGTTTAAGTATGTATATATTTTAATAAATTTTATATATCTAAATATATTACATGTAAATATCATAACTTACTAGTTGTAGTAAAAAAGATTAGGCTCTTATTTCATATCAAGCTTAATATCTAATTATATTACGTTTTTGTTGGATTTTTATTATGTTTTTTGAATTTATATTATATTTTTATTGGATTTTAATAATGTTTAATCGATATATATAAACTTTTACGATTTAAGCGGGTTAAACGGGTTGGATTGGGTTGGCACAAAATTAACCGTGTCGGGTTTGGGTTAACATTTTGAACCCGTTTATTAAACGTGTCGGGTTTGGGTTTAGGGGTCTCAACACGTTTAAGGTCTGGACACAATACGAACCCGACACGAGACGACCCATTTGCCACATCTACTCCTAGTACGTAACTAATATTATTATTTTTTGTCAAAAAAGTATTACATTAGCTTACATTCTAACTGACATTTAACTGACCGTTGCGCTCTTGGTGAAGAGAGCTATAACGCCATGGCCAGTATAGTATAACGAAGTTATAGGGGAAAATGGGTGTTCATCGATATTAATTACCAATGATGAAACTATAATTAGTTTATCAAATAAGTGTTAAAATAAACACCTATTTAATTAACAAAAAGAGTTTGAGTAAAATCCTAACAGAAATTGTTAAATTCTTTCACCGTAATATAGGGGTGAGCTCAGTATAAAAACCAAACATAAACAATAAATTTTCAAGACCGAAACAGAACCGATAACATGTTATCGGTTTCAGTTCGTTTCGGCCGGTTTTCGGCTCGGTTCGTTTTTTCGGTCAAAATGCTCACCCTTACTATAATATACAAATTCTAAAAAAGATTGTATAAATATACCAAACTATAGGTAGTGGTATGTGAAAAGGTTTTTATAGTTTAAAGAGAAATAATATTGTTGTTTACTATTTTTGTCTGTTTATGTGTCTATTCACTTGATCAGAATAAGTTTCAAAATCAATGGATGATACGAGAAAAAAGAAAATTTTTGGATTACATATATTATTTTGTGGTGATTAACAATATGAGTTAGATACAAATAGTAGATATTAGTATCATTTCTCTAATTTAAATATGGTTTTGATAATGGCAGCCATTAGAGCTGTTAATAAAAAGGAATATTCTATTTAAAAAATAATACTATGTTTAATTAGATTTTAAACAATTAAACAATTAATACATATGAGTTGCGTTCAAGGAGATCCATCATTTTTATGAAGTCCCGATAAACAAATCTCAACCATTAATCAATAAGATCTAATACTCAAGAATAATCACATATTTTATACATTGAAGGGTATTTAGTCATTTAAAAAAAAGTATAATTTTTTTTATTTTTTATTTTTTATTTTTTATTTTTTATTTTATTTTAGAATTATTAATTATTTATTTTTTTATTATTCTTAAAAAAATTACTCCGTATTATTTTTCATTAATAACACATAATGTGATTGCATACTGAATCACATGTGATTGAACTAAAATATCAAATATGATTAAGTATACAATCACATGTGATTTCACACTAAAATCACATGTAATTTTTACACTAAAATCACATGTGATTAAGTGCTACACGTAATTATCAAATAAATATTATGTTTTAACGAAAAAAATAAAAAAAATAAAAAATAAACAAAATTTAATTTTAAAACAAAAAAAAAATAAATTTTTTTAAAGTGCTAAATGACCAAAGACCCCTTCATGTATAAAACATATGATTAATTTTGACCATTAAATCTTATTGATCAATAATTGAGATTTGTTTATCAGAATTTCGTAAAAATAATATATTTCTTTGAACGTTTCTCTATATATCTTTATTATTTAAATTTCTTCAATGATTTTAGGAATATGCATTCAACTATTTCAATTAAATGTCCCTTTTCAAAATGGAATATACCTTCCTTAGAGTTAGAGCTATTATTATCAAAACTTTTTGAATATTACCTTCTAAACACAAAAATATTTATGTCTACTTATGTGTTACCCATTTTTAAAATTGACATACGTGATCCAATAATTCTCTTTCGTTATATCACCTTAATTTTTACATTTGTCGTGATCAAATAAATAAACACATAAATAAATACAAATGATATGCATCAATATCATTTCTCTTTTTAGAATTCATTATTCTAAGTTCCTAACAGACGTAACTACCGTATGATTCATAAGTTTGGTCGGTTCGTTAGTATATGATTTCTATGTACATTTGTATTCAATCAATCAAACATACAACTTGGCATTTGTTTATTTATTTATATTTTAGATATCATGCATCGTCCTCTATTTGGAGGAGACAGTATCTTAAATTAGCTGTATAGTCTATGATTACAACGTTTTTTTTATTAATTATAGTCTTAATTTTTTTTAATAAATTTATGTACTACTATTTGTTTGGTTCTAAATTGTTTAAAGAGTTCAACTTCTTTGATCAAGAATTCAGGTTGACACTTTTAAGTTAATTTATGTGTTAGTTTTCAATATATGTTATATCATCGTATCCATTATTCATTTCATGGAAAATTGTTTATATGTCCTTTTAAATATTATAAATTATTTTTATATCCTTTCAATATTTATAATTATCTTTATATTATAAACTTTTTAATTCCTTTCATATCCTTATAAACCTTTAAACATTTCTTTTATGTCCAAAAACCTATTTAAAAATTAATTATATCATTAAATATCAATAATCATTATCATTAAATGTATTTATTTAAAGATTGACTATATTACCCTTATTCTATCTAAACTTAAACCTAACTTACTCAATTATCACTTATCTTCTCAATAACGTATAGTTGTACAAACTTACTCATTTATCGCCGGTGAGTGCTCCATTATCTCCCATCTCGGTGTTGAACCATTATCAATAGTAGCATCCATATCCATATATATATTATAAAAAATCAAATTCCATAAAATAATTGTATGGTTCTGTTAATATCATTAACACATAATTAATTCTTTAAATACAAATTAAAGAATGCTAACTACATCAATAAAATCATAAATGAAGAAATACATTCGAGCAATTACTTGAAAGTAATACACGTGAAGATGGAATTAAAGTGAAGATTGGATTCGTTAATGACGAATATTCATAATTCACATATAGGGCTGCTGATTTCATACGTATGGTTTCTTTCAATTTATTTAGGCTTAGGTTTAAGTATGGGTTTAAGTTCATATAGAATAAGGGTAATATGGTCAATTTTTAAAAATAAATATATTTAATGATAATGATTATTGATATATAATGATATAATAAATTCTAAAATAGATTTTTGGACATAAAAGAAATTTTTAAAGGTTTATAAGGATATGAAAGTAATTAAAAAGTTTATAAGGATATAAAGATAATTTATAAATATTGAAAGGATATAAAAACAATTTATGATATTTACAAGGACATATAAACAATTTTCTCTTAATTCTACTACTTGTCGTTAAGGGTGGCAATTTCAGACCCGACACGAAGCCCGACCTGAAACCGACACGAAAATAAACAGGTTTGGGTTGAGGTAAAAAATAATTGGGTCAGTCTCGGGTTGAGTCAGCTGACCCGTTTATTAAACAGGTTAGGTTCGGGTCAATGATAATTTAAATGGGTCGACCCGCCAACCCGTTTAATTATTAAAATTTATTTTATAATACATATATTTATACTTAATTTATTGTTTACTAGTTAAAACGTAATTAATAGTTAGATAAAGATTAAAAATATTACTTAGTAATTTGGTGTTTATTATTTTGTTATGAATTTGTGTAATAATAACAACATTTTGACCTCTTTGAACCGTTTAACTTGTTTGGCCAGATAACCTGTTTAACCTGTTCTATTAAATGAGTTATATGGGTTAGGTTTAGGTTGAAGTTAAACAAGTTAGGGTTGAGATATCTGACCCGTTAATATAAACAGGTCGGTTTCGAGTTGAACGTTTCTGACCCGCCAACCCGCGAACCCGAACCCGTCAACACGAACCCGACCTGAATTGCCACCCCTACTTGTCGTAATCTATTTGTAAGGCTGTTTTTTAGATTAATAAATTAGGTTATTCTTTTATTTTCTTTTTCCTCACAAAGTAGAAAGAACGCAACTATGAGAAAAAACATGTTTCATAGATAATTTTATTGTGATATCATGATACATATGTTTTTTTTTTTTTTTCATTAAGAATAATTTGTATAAGCATTTAAAATGATGGATATGACATATAAATCTGTATAACTTTAAAAATTGAGTTCCATTTTAATGTGACATTTATAACATGTATATTAAAATCCTATCTAACATTAAAACCAAACATTAAGATTTTTTTTTTTTGCCGAGAATGAAAAACACTGTAACTGCCAAATATAAGTAATGCATGTCATTAAACACAATTCATTTAACCCAACAATAACTAATGCAACGTTTTAGAAGATGAAAAGGTTTAACTCCAAATATAAGTAATGCATGTCATTAAACACAATTCATTTAACCCAACAATAACTAATGCAACGTTTTAGAAGATGAAAAGGTTTAACTCCCCTAACTCTAGCCGTTACAGGAACTTCCATACCATACCTACAATTATATAAAAAGAAACTCAGCCAAGCTTGGCAAACACACACTTTCCATCATTTGCTACTGCTGAAGTTTGCTAAATTAAACATTCTAAAGATGAGATGCCCCTACCGCCTGTTTCTCTCCAAGGTTTTTTTTTTTTTTAATAATTTCATATGGAAATATATATTTATTTATATGTGTTTAGGTGGTGGTAAAAGGTGTCATCCTCTAGAAGAACTTGACAAATACATATTTATGGCGAGATGTGTTGCTGCACAAAAAGCAGCCAAAGAAGCTGCAGATAGAGCAAGAATTCATATTGATGCTTGGTTACCAACATAGACTAAATTTTTGGTGAGAAATTATAATTTAATAAAAAGAATATTATTGAAAGATATTTAATCAAAAAAATATTATTAAAAGAACTAGGACAAGTGTAGTTAAACGAGGGCAGTTAGGGTCCGGGTTTCGCTACTGCTTTAGGTTGCTAAGATTCATCTGGATCAAAGGATGCTTTTGAAAAGGCCGATTTTCGGTATCAATTGCCGGATGAATTCAGTGACAGCCAAATAATTTTTATATGCCAAAAGATTTTGATCCCGATTGTCAAAATTAGGCTATATAAATTAAATCTATCTAAAATTAAAACTAAAGGGATTGTGAAGTGATCAGGCCTCAGTGTTTACTTTGTAAAGGCTTGCCATTGTTGCCTGCATTAGATTTTACATTAAAAGATTGCATCATTGTCTTACAAACATCTAAAGCATCATCACACATCCCATTTAGTGCATATGCCGCAGCCATAGAATTCCATGAGATAACATCTCTTTGAGGCATTTCATCGAGCATCTTGCAAGCGTTATTTAACCGATTACATTTCCCACACATTGTAATCAATCCATTCCCCACATATAGATTTGAATTCAATCCCTTTTTAAAACAACAACATGGGTTTGTAATCCAATTGACGAAAAACCGAACATGCTTTTAAAACTTGAGGGACTATGAAAAGATCAGGGCTTACGTTGAACTTGAACATGTTTCTGTACATAAGAAGTGTTGTTTCGTAGTATTCATTGTTTATGTGGCTCCTAATCATGACGTTGAAAAAGATCCCATCTTTTTGAGAAATATCATCGAACCTTTTCCGGGTTATTTGATGTGCCGACATTCAGAATAAGCTTTCATTAATTTTTGTCGATAATTAATCTGCAATGTATCGTTGTTAACTGTTTGATATTTGGACATTTACATGTTGTTTTACAAAAGAGAAAAAAAAAAAAAACCAGAAAGCAAAAAAGTAAAATTATCAGGCTTTGAACCCACTTCCAATTGAAGTTGAAATGCCTTTAACACTATGCTTATAACCACTGCGCCACTTGAAATCTTGGGTACCATTTGACATACGAATTCATTTCTGCACCACAACTTTTATTTCTTATACCACATTATACAAGTTTTACAAGTAACTGTACAAGCATGTCATGCAATAATTGTCGTAGATGACTTAAAAGTTGTGGTGGGAAAATCACCCCCTTTTGACATATCTAATATTTATTCTAACTTTGATTTATTCCTTATGCATAGTAATCTAAGTACCATAAATGTATAATAGATAGAATACTTAAATGTGAAATTTTTGCTTTTAAATTGATGGGTAATCCAAGGAAGGCGTATTACCAATGGATATCGAGAATTAAGATAATTTATAATAAAAAAATATTGACGGTTTCAATGGTAATATAATATTTTAGATGAATCTACTGTTAGCGTCATATCCGATTACTATGATGGAATTTTATATAAAAAATGATGCACGAGAAGAAAAAAAGGAGATAACCTAAACACTCTAAAGATGACGGGGCAATACATTCACCTAAAATATTAAATTACCATTGCAACCGTCAATAATTTTTTATATGAAATTAACGAAGTATGTCGATGTCAAGAAATACACAAACCCGCAACAACAATTTCCGATGAAGAGGTAACAATAATCAGAAATATAAAAGTGATCGTACATATTTTTATTTTCTTTGCTTCTTGCTCATTCGTAGGTAATTACCCGTTTTTTATATTGTGTTAGACTTTTGTATTGTGGAGGAACAAAACAGTTTCCATAACCAAAACCTTTGATAATGATTGTGTTCTGAACTTTTTATGTCAAATTCGGGAAATACTCAAACCTGCAACTACACCCACAATTACAATTTCCGACGAAAAGGTAACAATAATAAGAAATATAAAAGTAATCGTACATATTTTCATTTTCTTTGCTTCTTGCTCATTCTTATGTAATCGTACCTATTTTGTGTATTGTGTTAGACTTTTGTATTGTGCAGGAACAAAATAGTTTCCATAACCAAAATATTTGACAATGATTATATTATGATTTTTTTGTCAAAATAATTATATTTGTAAAAGCAAGATAACATGAAAAATGATAACGATAGTTGATATAGAATCACATATATTCCCCCCATAAAAGAAGTGGGAGACGCTATAAAGAACATCTATGATCTTTTCTCTAATCAATAAGAATATGGCAAATATGTAGTTATGATGTTAATTTTTTGTTTGAAGGAAATAAATTTATAATTACTCCATACATTCTCTATATTATTTTAATTGTTTAGCCTTCCTATAAATATTAATCACAATACTTCATAAATTTTGTTATTTTTCTAAGTCTTCATATTTGTCTTTACATCTACCTATATATATTAGTTTGTATTTTTGCCGTATCAAAAAATAAATAAATTAGTTTGTATTAAAACAAATCGTATGATCGATCTGATGGAATATTCTGGTGGGATGATGCGGTGATTACGAGGAAGGTAATAGACGTGACTAAATTACACTATAGTTATAAAGTTGATGCTTCGAAGAACAAAATCAAAGCTTATTGGATTGGAACCGGAACACTACCTTTACCACTTAAACTTTAAATTTGATACATTCTACTACACGCAACCTCAAATCTGATCACACTAACATACGACTTAATTCATTATCCAGTGAAACTAAATTAACCACAATTAAATTAACATACGAGTGAAATTTACTCAACAAAATTGTACTTATTGCTAACCAAAAATCCATTTTATACTTTCTCTGTCAGTCAAATTAACCTAATAAGTTACTCAAGGAAAAAAAATTAAAAAGAGACAAATTTATAATGAGCGTGAGGCGAGGATTTGTTGCCGGTTCTAAGAAGTTCATGATATGTGCTCGGTCGTGATGAATCTGTAGGCGGAGATGAAACTTTCGATTGTGGTGGGTGGCTAAGGATTCTGCTGATGGGGGAGTGGTGAGGGAGAAGAACGGCGTTGACATTCAATTGCAAATGAGGAATCGCATGAAGATCTTTGTAGCAGTACTTATATGTTATGAATAACATGTTTTGTGTTATGCTTATATAAGTACTTATGTTTTCTTACTTTATATTTTCCTCCGAAACACTTTGTTATGTTCATACTTTGCTAATGATACCAGTAACTCCTAATCATGAACGAAGCTCGTGCATCGCACGGGCCATGCTGTCTCGTATTAAAAATAACTGGCTTTTAAACTTTTAAAGGGTTGACTTTGGAACCATAATGATTTAACTTTATGTTAAAGATTAATAATTCTTTCCACAAATATATAAAAATATAAATATAACTCTCAAAATTGAACGATTACATGACAAATTGCAAAAATGCATATGAAAAACAATTTATACTTAATATTTTGTTCAAAATAGTTTTGTTTAATTTAGTAATACAAGGCCATATATATAATGATCTGGATTTTAATGTCCACCTAGCCGTTTCGACCGAGTTATAACTAGATTTTTAAAAATTGCCTATGACATATTTTTTTAAATATTCTTAGGCAAGATATTATACATTGATATGATTCATATAAATGTAATAAAATATTTTTATTAATTAAAAGAAAACAAATGTTTTGGAAAATTACCAGCAGACAGATGCATCATAGTCAACTTGCATTGGACACCGACCATTTGATTTTAAAAACCCAAACCACATGATTAAGTGTGTTTCAATCAAAGGTCATGTATATAAGAATATTTAAATTATAGATTTTGATAATCACAACTCTTAGAGCTATTGTAAGACACGCATCAGAAAACTTATACATCTAAATATAACAAACTCTGTAAAAGTTGTTATTATTAAAATCCTTAAATTATAAATGAATTTTTATTATCTTCAACATCATTCAGTAGTATCTTTATATGTTGTTCGTTAACTTTAATACAAGATAAGTATTTGGTAAATACATTTTAAATATTCACACTATGATAAAATATGTATTTTTTTAAGAAAAAGAAATCCCTTGACCAACCAATAAATGTTTGCTCATCGAATCTGTGACTTCTAAAAACCATTCACAAATCCTTACCTTCATGCTAGGGGTGATTATTGGGCCAAAACCGAACCGAACCGAACCGATAGAACCGATAACCGATAACGATGAATTTTCAAAATCGAAACCAAACCGATAACATGTTATCGGTTTCGGTTCGGTTCGTTTTCGGTTCGGTTCGGTTATTTTAGGCCAAATGTTCATCCTTTTACGAAACCCGAACCGAACCGATAGAACCGATAACCGATAACCGATAACAATGAATTTTCAAAACCGAAACCGAACCGATAAAATGTTATCAGTTTCGGTTCGGTTCGGTTTCGGTCGGTTATCGGTTCGGTTCGATTTTTTCGATCTAAATGCTCACCCCTACTTCATGCCATAACCATATGCTTGATGTGCTTTTTCTTCTTCTTGGTATTATGTTTTTTTAAACACTTATAATTTGTAGATGGAGAATTAATTGATCTAAATGCCGGTAACATATGATTAGAAACCCGTGAACTTTATAGGCTAAAATATTAGGCAAATATGTATCAAGAAAATGTTGATCTTTGGTTTGATTTATAATTATTAGGATGGGCTTAAAAGACGCCCGTTACTGAAAGATCGTATTCCTTTTGGGCTACTTGGGCTTCCCTCAAGTAGAACCACCAAATAAGTACTCAATTATAACCTTCTACCGATTCATTACGGAATTGGATTAGATAAATCTTGTGTTCAATTCTATTACCATTGGACAAATCCAGCTAGTGTAATACTCATGTGTTGTCTAAGACATCAGGTTTTAAATCTAATATACTTATAATTAGTTTGATAAACAAGTATTAAGGGCATGTTTGGAAAAGTTTTTTAAAGTACTTATAAGCTTATTAACTTATATAAGCTTAAATACCTTACAACTTTAACCTTATATAAGCTAATAACCTTATAAGCACTAAAAATAAGTTTACCCAAACAACCCCTAAAATTCAAAAAGTTGCTTCAATATAATGTAAAAACAATAATACCATCTAAAAGAGGCTAAATCTATAAGTTCGGTTAAACATGTTGTTCTATCTTAATACATGTATCATTTACTATGCATGAAACACAAATGACCATTAAATGTTGACGGCGATCTCCATCGGTCTCTCAGGCTACCAAATCTTTTCCACATGTGCATGGGGACGCACACAAAGAAATTGGTGCCTTGTTTCGATATTACAGCCTTGCAGGGCTTCATAACTCACAAGGTGTACATATATGTTTTCATTTAGAAAAAAAATAACAAAAAAGGATACTAAACATCTATTTTAATTTCCGGATCCAAAATTCTAATAAATGGAAGGTTTATTTAATGTAATCCAAATTCTCATAAGGAGTATAAATATCAATGTTGGGTGATGGTTGTCGGCCAAAAACAACATCAACATCTTCCTTTCACTGGAAAAACAACTTTTAACTTTTCTTGAGAACGAGATACCACTTTTTATAACAACTCAATTGCATTTTGTCATATAAATATGTATGATAGAGTAAGATAGAATGAAACTACAGAGATGGATAGAACCAGAAACCAGCGATAATAACAATACACATAAAGGATATGGTTAAGGGTTATTAATGTCCAAGAATGAAAGCATAATCATTGGTTAGTAATTTTTAAAAGTGTTGTTTTATGCTAGATGGTGATTTGTACGAAACGTTTTTTTAAGGTTAGTCGGAATGGGCAAAAATTGCCGTGGTATGGTGATGACATGTCAACTTTAACGGGGTACGTGGTGGAGAGGGGAATACCACCCCTACACATGTGGTGGTAAAAAAGTAGTATGGTGTGGCCCCACTCACAAGGAACAACAGTGGTGGTGGAGGGAAATGAGTGTGATGATTGGTTTATGTTTTATTTAGAGTAAATGACTGTTTTTGTCCATATGGTTTCCCCGATTCTGCGTTTTTGTTCCTGTACTTTTTTTTTTCCTTGTGCTTTTCCAAATTCTGCAATTTTTTCCTTCCGTCCAAATTCCTCCGTTAGCTAACGTGAAATGCCAAAAAAGTAAGGGTATTTTTGTCTTTTCCTTTTTATTTTATTTTTCATTTTCTGTCACTTTCTTTTTTCATCTTCTTCCTCTTTCGTCTTCTCCAAAAAAAATCCTAAAAACAATTTTTCAAATCTGCTAATCTAGGTAGAAGATCCAAATCTATCATTCTATCTCAAAAGTCAAAATCGAAGTGCACCCTCGTCTAAATACGCAAATCTACATAAATCCCTTTTCATTTGGTCACTTCTTCTCCTATATTCTCATTTGGTCACTGAAGTTTTTCCATGTCTCAATTCCGTCAACCACCGTACCACCACCTATAAATATTGAACATCCCTTTTCAGATTGCATAAATTTTGAAGAAATTTTGGTTTCCACTGCAAATCAAAAGGAAAGGTAACAAATTGAGAGTTAATTCTCCGGCGGCACTCAGATCAATATGGATCTACCAATAAAATATAAACCCTTTTCCGGTGACGAAAACTCAGATCTGAGCTCTACTTCTTAAAATAATGTCTCCGATCTCAATCTCCTCCCCTATCGCCGCCCGCGATGACAACCTTACCGCCTATGAGATCATCTAAGAACCCTAATTTGAAGAATGGAAAAAGAATCAGGTACTGATTTGGTTGTCTTTTTGAATCAGGCGGCACCTTCGTCTTCTATCTTTCTACTTTTCCACTCCTACGTTCGACTTCCACTGATCACGTAAAGTTAAGTATAAAATTAATCGATTTCTAGGTTTATAGGTTTCTTTGATTTTGTTTGATTTAGGTTAGGTTTGGTTTGGTTTAATTTGATTTTGGTTTGATTTTTGGGTAAGGAGAGCTTAGAGAAGAGAGTAGAGGTTAAAGTGTTTAAGAAGATGAAGATCTGGGCATCCATGAGGAAAGAAGAAAGAGTATTTTGGGGAAAAGACATTTTCTAAATTTACAAGTTTTAAAGCTTTAGGTACAAATAATTTATGGAAAAGACATAAATTATCCTCACATGTTTGGCATGTGCGGTAAGTTAACGGTAGAAAATGGACGGAATGATAAAATCGCAGAATTTTGAAAAGCATAGGGACAAAAAAAGAAAAAAGTAAAGGGACAAAAACGTAGAATCAGGTAAACTACATGGACAATTTCTAATTTATGTCATTTACTCTTTTTATACATTTAAAATAAAATAGAATGGAAATGGTATGGGTTGGTGTGGTACTGTGGTGTGGTGTGGTGTGATTGGTGTGGTGGCCGATGAGTATTTCTTTGATAAATTATGTGGTGTGGTTGCTAAAGTGGCAGATGGTGTGACAGATAAAAATTATGTGGTGTGGTGCCCATTCCGAATAGCCCAAGGATACATCACCAGTTAATGCGTAGAGTTAATTGCAAGAATAGTCCTAATGGTCTGGCCAAATTGCACATTTGGTCCCTGTGTTTCATTAAGTGCAGGCGTGGACCGCGTGGTACCCATGATTTGCATTTTTAAGCACTCATGGTCCCTCCCCTCTAACACTATTAAATATTGTAACACCTCAATTTTTAAAACACCTTTTAAAACATATTTTAAATAAAAATATTACAGAGTCCAATATCCTAAAATACGGTTTGACAAAAACCATTAAAAGTTTATCAGAGTATTAAAACCGGTGTTACAATATAATATCATAACCATAGGATAAACGAGATCTACATATAAGCTCCTGAGCTAAACATCTCTAGGCCACCTCTATCGCAACCTTCTAATTTTTCAATCTCGAACCTGAGTACATAGTCAAAATAAAGTAGTACATGAGACAAAATAGTCTCGTGAGATACATGAGTTTTAGACCCGACATTAATATATAGATAATCACATACATTATATATATAAATATAAATATACTTTAGTTACCTCCGCGGTAACCCTAACACATTCATATACATCGATCACTTCCTCGGTAATCCTATCACATTCATTCATAGCCTATTCGACCCGTCAAGTTGTTCGGAATGCCTCCAATCCAACGAGACCCCATTTTTATCCTACTAACCAGAATGCATCCGATTCAGTAGAACCCCTTTTGTCACCTTGTCCAAGCAAGGTGATCCATCTTATCTTACTAATCAGAATGCCTCCAATTCAGTAAGATCCAACATCTTGTTGGGTGATCGGAATGCCTCCAACCCATCAGGTTAAAGATACCGTGATAATCCAGAATGCCTCCGAATCTATCACGTACCTGTCCTATTTCAGTCTACCAGTCATAACTATTACATGTGACTATATGTCACATCTATCAACAATGCCGTAAGGTCATTATACAATCTATCCACATACTAATCTTAATTAGCATTCACATAATCAAATCAACTAGTTTCATCATTAGTAATCACATATTATAAAAAGCATACTCTTTTTACATCATATCAATAATTAGTTATTAATTACTTTTCATTATCATGATTTCTTTCAAAATCATCAATCATTTTAGACATACTTAGATAGTCTACTATTTACCCCTTTCTCATCTTTTCAATCATATCTTTTGTTAGAATCATTTATTAATAAAGACCCATAAAACATCATATGTATTTTCAAAAACCATTTACTATGTACCCGGTTTTAAAAGTCTCATGTACTCACCTTAATCAAGCTTACTTCAAGATACGTCTCTTGAATAAGATTATCACTTCTCAAGACTTGAATACCTCAAGTTCTTCCACCAATGACCTAATATCAAAACCAATACAATGGTTTACATCAAACACCAATACTAATCATATATTCCATGGCTAGTTAACTACTAGCACCATTTTTCCCCAAGTTACCAAACCCTAATTCCATAAATCACCATATTTTTCATAGATCCATATCATGAACACATTTTCCTTGTTAAAATACCATAGATCTAAGTTATACAACTTCTATTCAACCATTAAAGCACAAACCCAAAACTAGGGTTTGAGATTCAAGCTTTCCCTACTTGAATCTAAGGCTTAAAACTCAAGAGAAGTAAAGATTTACCTTTGATCTTCAAGTAGGAGTAAAAATTCACAAGATATGATGAAGAGATCAGTTCCAAACGGTCCTTTCCACTAAAAAACGTATACTCCCTTGATAGGAGAGAAGCTAGGGTTTGTTTTGGCATTAAATGACAAGAAACCCGATTTAAATGCTGCCAGCGACCAAAATCACGTCGCTATTACCCAATAGTGTCGCTATATCCGTCGCTATCTTTAAGTCGCGATCGAACCCCCAAACGCGAATTCGGATTTCTGTTTTGGGACGAAAAATCGCGTTGCTAACCCCCAATCGCGACGCTATTTTGGTGTCGCTAACCAGGCTGCACTTTTTGTAGTTTCCTTCGACACGGTTTCGTGCATAACTTTCTCGTACGATGTCCAAATGACACGAAACCAATTCCTACGTTCTTTAAATGATTTATCCTTAATTATTATATTTTTATATAATTTATTTATTTACAAATTTCGGGTCGTTACAACTATCTTCCCCTTAATAAGGATTCCGTCCTCGGAATCAACTCAAAGATTTCCACCCCGGGCATTCCACTTCCATTTTCTCGTGTTTATTATATCCGAACTTTTCCAATTATGGTCAAATAACAGTTATACATTTAAAGTCACTTAACACCGTTATACCCAAACGGGTCAAAAATCCATCTTAAGCCCTTAATACCCCAAACGGGTCAAAATTCCATAACTCGACTATAACATTTCAATCATTTAACTAATTCCTAGAGGCACATGATATAAAAACTCAAATAAGTAAATAAGCTAATAAATTAGGCCAAACATTACCTTTTAAAATTATTTTTGAAAACCAAAAAGTTAATAAGTATCGCGTCTGCAGTTAATGAAACACATAGACTAAACGTGTAATTTGGCTAAATCACAGGATTCATTATTGCAATTAACTCTTAATGCATATATGATTGTACTTGTACATATACGATGGTGGTCTAGAATAAAAGTATTGGTGTACGATTAAAATCTGGGGTGTACTAGTTACTGTCAATTTTTTTAATGATTAGTGTATATCAAATTAAAGTATTCAAAATTTTCTTAATTATTCCTTGAAAAAAATTGCCTATCTTTTTTCTTTACAAATTTCATTTAAAGTTGATAAGTAATGATATTGCTTTCTACTATTTCTTGTACTTATCTTCATAGTGAAATGTTCAAGGAGTTTTATAATTTTTATAAGGTTTTGAGGAACAAATTGAGTTTTATTAAAATCAGTGTTAAATCAACCTCCAAATCACCACCATCACCATCACATGTGAACACATCATCACCACCACCACCACCACCCAATTTGTTTAAATCACATTTGATTCAACACGGCCAACCACCACCACCACCAACTTCAGCCGGCCACCGTCTCCTCCACCGGCAACCGCTCGCCACTGTCGGCCGCTTGCAATCACATGTGATTGCGTATCCAATCACATATTAATAAAGAAAATTAATAATTTATAAATGTTATTTTATCAAATAAATATAAGGATAAATGTGAACATAAGAATAAATATAAGTAGATACACAAAAACTAAAAGATAAATTTTTGCAACCTTATTTAGGTAAATAAGCCATAGTCATAAAAAAAGAATTAATTTTTACACCACTAATATCATATTGTACAAATATTAATGGAGATTATAAAATTAGGAAAATGATAATGACAGTCCTTAAGGCTGTCATTAAGAAGGCAAATAACAAAAAATAACACTTGAATTTTAGGAATATTATTTTTTTAATCAATGTACAAGCTTTTTATGCATTTCAGTGACCACCCTAAGGGCTGTTATTAATAAAACCCATAAAATTATACTATGAAAGTATAAAACATCTATCATCATGATATACTGATTAAAATGGAATTTTGTTCAGAAATAGGCTTGATCGGCATTCAATTTTCACAAACAGGCTTGTTTTTTTACGGTTTTCAAAAATAGGCTTTATTGAGTCCCCGAGGCCGGCTTTCCCGTTAAAACCGGACTCCTGGAGACCGACTTTGGCTCTTCTGACATGACCACTGAACCGTGGTTCTCCCCGAGGCCGGCTTCCCCTAGATTGCCTCCCTGAGGCCGCCTTAGGCCAACCAATATTCACCCCTCGGCTATATATTCCACACTTCACGCCCACCACTAAACCACACATTTTCTTCTCCACTTCACAAAATTCTCAATATTATCAACCCTTTACTATTAATTACCAAAAAAAAATAAAAAAAAATAACATATTTCTAATACCATGTGGCGAAGTCAAAAAGCCTTAATCATTGAACTTCGACTATAAGTTGAGATGTTAGAAGAGAGAGTTGACCTAATGAGTCAACAAGCTCGAGCCCGTGAACTTCGAATTATCATTGACGAGAAGCAACGTACAATATGTGAAATGGATAACCTGTCTTATGAAGGGGCGGTGGAGGAGGCAGTTCAGGAAGCAAACGCACATATGATGCAACGTACGAGGGAAACGCCTCCACCGACATTACATTTTGTGGAGTAGCAAACTCAAAACTCCTCAATACGTAATCAACAACTAGAAACAATTGACTTGGTTGAGGAGTATGGTTGGGCCAGGAGTGTAAAGGAATTTTACTTGAACGGGGATAGGCGCGGGAATGAAAGCTTTTGCTATATTGTATTTTTAGGTCGTACCCAGGTACCTAGGGAGTTTTGGAATACCCTGTTAGATGAGAATTCCAGCTCTGTTTTGTTCCGTGCAGTACGTAATTTAATTATGTTATTATCCATATTTTTAATCGAATCTCAAATGTAAATAATTGTATATTTATTACAGCATATAGAATGTTGGGTTAGAAGATGGATGCGTTATCGGTTGTATCTTGGCTATAATACTGGAGAATATAAGCGATGGACAATAATGCCTACCAAGTTTGAGTCTCTACTTTTACCACCTCACGGATCAGATGATGTAAAATATGCAGATGGCAGTTTGACACCTTACCCCGCTTGGGGGGACATGGATGTCTTATACATCCCGTTACGTTTAAATGATAACGTTTGGTTGCTTGTGCAGATGGATCTTGTTAGCAACGAGACATGTTTAATTTGCAGTTGTCGTTGTTCGATAAAGCGTGACGTGCTTACGTCAACCCTAAAATGTTGACGAGCTGTTTTGCCTGGTTTTAAAAGGAGTTTCTCCTATGAAGAAAGAAACCCCCAACTTCAGGCGAATCTTTATTTCGCCAAAGGCATACCTCAAGGTAGGGAAGAAGACTCTGCTGTATTTATTTGTAAGTTTATGCACTATTTGGTAACATGGAAATCAATCAAGCAAGATGGAGTCATCGATAGCAATCAGATCGCTACGGGTTATCGACAACTTATGGCTCGTGATTTGTATAGCTATCGTATTTTAGAATCACAACCCGAAATATTTCCTTTTAGATCTGTGGTTTTATATGATGATTTGAATTAAATTTTCAATTGTATTTGGTATTAATTTTATAAAATCGTGATGTTAGTGTTTATTTGTCATTTAAAAATCAAGTATTTTAAAAAAAATTGAAAAAAATTAAATGTCTAACTTTGGAGCATGATACAGTACACTTTTAAGTTATTCACATATAACTTTCTAAATGATAGTTGCGGTATTGATGATAGTGTGAACATATGAAAAAGAATTAGAGCAAAAAGATAAGTAATGAAAGAGTTATGACAATCTGAAAATGCAAAATTAGTGTTTATTTGTCATTTAAAAATCAAGTATTTAAAAAAAAATTGAAAAAAATTAAATGTCTAATTTTGGAGCTTGATACAGTACACTTTTAAGTTATTCAGATATAATTTTCTAAATGATAGTTGCGGTATTGATGAGCATGTAAACATATGAAAACGAATTAGAGCAAAATGATAAGTAATGAAAGAGTTATGACAATCTGAAAATGCAAAATAATGGTTTTTTGTAATCCAAAAACATAAAAAATGGTTTGCAAAAGTCAATAAATTAAACAAAAATAAATAATTGCATAATACAACTTTGGCCAAAATATAAGCTAATGATTGTGGCCTCTTCTTCCACCTGTCCCACAATTCGGTGGTCTTCTGTTTCTTGCCGGCCTTTGTTGTTCTTCATGATTAGATGGCTATATATTGATGTCAAACCGATGGATCGGACTCACGTTTCTATTAGGTTGTTGATCAGAAAATTGGCCCGCGAAATAATTATGAGGGGAATGTGTGAAATTGAATTCGTGAGGATATTGTTGGCGAGCATACGCGGGGGGGGGGGGGGGGGTATTAAACAATTCCGGGAAAAAAATCATTTTGAGAGATCCCATCCATATTAAGTGCATTTTGGTTTTCAAATTGCTACTAGAGCCCCCCTGTTCAAAGTTCCAACTTGGATTGTAGCCCATCTGGTGTGATGTACTGGCACCACCAGCATATTCAGTTTGTGTTTGTTGGGCACTAGATTCCCCCCGGTTTGATGGGCCCTCATCTTCTGTCTGAGTTTGTTGGGACCTACGAGCCCCCCGCATCCATCTGGGAACCGACATTAGTTCCTCTTGTGTCAGATGTGGTGCTTGATGGTGAATAGGTGTCACACGAGGAGCCCAATAACTTGGACGTTCTTCTTCATGTGCCTGGTGCAAGTAATCCTGGGACACTTGATACATGTCACCTATAAAAGGCAGAAACTCCTGTTGTCCCAGGTACGGTTGCATCATCGATTGAAGATGGGCTAACCCATCAGCCTACATACATGTTATATCAAATATTAATATATTATGACTAAGTGTACATATAAACATTATTATGAAATACTACCGCAACATTTAAAGCTCCTCCCAGATTATGGCCACGTGATAAGTTGTCTCCAACAGGCCTTGGATTTTTAATAAAGCCTATTGTACGCTGAAAGTACCAAGGCATATAATCATAAGCGGCTGTTGGACTGGTCATCCATTGTGTCACATTGATGGAATAATTAAGACGGTTGTTCCAATGTGTCACATAAACGACATGCTCCGCCTGCCAATTTATACATGCGCGCCCTCTACGGTTCTGTCTACGTAACAACCTATGATCCGCTATATTAAAGAGGGGCGCCATTGGAATACCTTGATAAACCGAGAATTGTCTTAATACCTTGTTGGGTAAGTACTGCTCAACTACTTCCCAATGAATAACATATGTTACACATAACCAGGTCTGCGGGTTGTATGTACACACTGGTGATAGAACACCGGCAAAATGTTCATAGGCTTTGTATGACTATAGCCAATTTGAAACAAATGCACAAACTGAGGTTGATGAGCAGGGCCCCATCTCTGATGAACAAGATGAAATATTATTTTGGAACTCAAGCAGGCCTGACCACTTACAAATTAATATGTTTTTTTCTAACAAGCAAGAGATGATTGACGCAGTTAGGTCTTGGAATATAGGCCAAAATAAAGAGATTTGGGTTGTTGATAGTTCAACTACAAGGTGCGTTGCTAGGTGCTCCACTCTGAAACCAGAAAAAATACGGAACAACCTGAAGGAATTATGTGCACAGTTAGTCAACCTATGATGATACATCCATGCCTACGAAACACTTAATGGTCACACCGGTGAGTGCATGTAATACGAGCAAGTTATGCAATGATACTACGAAGAGGAATGATTCTTAATAGTCATTATGAATCAGTTAAGTATTAAGTTAAGTTTAACTTATTACTAGATTAGTTTAACTAACTAATTAATACAAGTACTTGTGCATTTACTAGTTGAGTAAATATACAATGTGTTAATTATAGATTATCCATGATATGATTTAAAGCTATTAAATCATATAGTAATTGGATAATATTGTTGTATAAATTATATAAAGGTTATTATATAATTAATTATTAAAAGTATAAATACAAGTATATAATTCGTGTATATGGGTACCAAATTATTAGTGTGTTAATACTAGATATTTAATAGTTAAGTGCAACAATAATAAACTAGTTAAAACTATAAGGGATGGAAGTGTAAAAAGGAAGTTTAATTAAGAAGTTAATCTTAATTAAACTAGAAGAGTTTTAAGTGTAAGATCTTCTATTATAAATAGAAGGCTTATGGCTTAACCCTTGATGTTGATTCCATACTCCTTAATCACGAAATCCTTGCCCCTCCTCTCTATTTCGGCCGAAGCCTCAAACACAAGAACACAAGTTTGTGTTCTTCATGTTCTTCGTTCGTTCTTCGTGTTCTTCGAGTTTCGAAGAACAAGATCGTTGCAAGTGATCAACTAGAAGATCGCTCGTCGTGTTCATCATCAGTGGATCTATCTTAAGCATTAACCTAAGGTATGTTTCATGGAACACACTTTCTTCTTCTCCTTTTGTACGATCGAACGAGAACACCAAGAACCCTAGGGTTCTTGGTGAGTGTTCGACGAACACACACAAGTATGTGTGTGTGTTCGAGTTTTTCGTACAAGTTTTCTTTATTGTTAATCTAATCTAGATTTCCAACATCCCAATCCTTTAGGGTTTAAGGATTAGATTTAATCCCACTTCCGCATTTAGGGGTTAGATCAGCTAGTTGGTTTTAACCGGTCAAGAACAAGTTCATGTTCTTGGTCAGTATGGTCGAACCAAGCATACTAGGAGGTTGACCCAAGTGGTCGATCAGTGTTATGAAACCCTTCACAACCCAGATGAGAACCTCACATCCACCAGCAACCAGTCTAACCGAAACGCATCCACCAGCAACCCCTCTAACCGAAACCCATCCACCAGCAACCCCTCTAACCGAAACCCATCCACCAGCAACCCGTCTAGCCGAAACCCATCCACCAGCAACAACAACACATCTGATATCATCCCGGCCCCATGTGAATGGTATGTTCGTGCAATTAAGAAGCGGAAGGAAGGGTTGTGGCAACTACGAAAATGGGTATGCATGCACAATTGTCATCAAGGTACGGTTATCGGAAACAACAACAGATGTTTGACGTCCGAGTACATAGCCACCAAAATCCTCCACCACGTAAAGATCAATATCGCATACCCGGTAAAACACATTATAGCAGATGTCAGTGAACATATTAAAGTTGACATATCTTACATCAAGGCTTGGCGTGCTAGGCATATTGCTATAGAGAGGCTATTCGGGACTTGGGAAAGAAACTTTGAAGAGTTTCCCAAGTACATTGAGGCTTTATTGGCGTCAAACCCTTCCACAATCGTTCAGTGGTCAATTAGGGAGATGGAGAGTGCTGATGACACCCGGCAAATTTTTAAATCTATTTTTTGGGCTTTTGGACCTGCTATCGCAGCCTTTCCGTATTGCATGCCTGTTATTTGGGTAGACGGGACATTTTTAAAAGTCTCGTATAGAGCGGAACTGTTGACTTCCGTCACAAAAGACGCGAATAATCAGATTTTACCTCTCGCGTATGCCATTGTTGACGAGGAGTCAAACGAAAATTGGGCATGGTTCTTCAATCACCTACGGCAGTACGTTTCAAATCAACGTAATCAACAATCTGGCAGGCTACGTCGGTTATGTGTTATTTCTGACAGGCACCAAGGGCTTCTATATGCAATGAACAATCTGGAAGAGTGGCGGGAGCCAAATGCGTATCATAGATATTGTCTGAGGCACGTCAGAAGCAACTTCAACAAGCGTTTCAAAAACCACCGAATGAAGCAACTATGTTGGGTGATGGGTGCCACGACTGAATTGCGTAAGTTTGAGGTAGCCAGAGACGAACTCCTATCTATCAACCCTTCCGCGGGGCCGTATCTGGAGGAGATCGGGCTTGATAAGTGGACTCTTTTGGGAGACACAAACCATAGACGTTGGGGGAACACGACATCAAACATCGCCGAGAGTTACAACAATGTATTGCGTGGAGCTAGGCTTCCCCTAATTAAGGCAATGGTTGACTTCACATTCACAAAAACTGTCAACCTCTTCAGAGAGCGTGCGGAAAAAGCGTCTAAATGTAACACGCCACTAACCCCGCGTATGTGGAGTCTTTTCACCAGGCACGGTGTATATGCACGGCAGCACGATATTCTGAACTTTGACTACGGGGAGGGTGTGTACAGGGTGGGGACAAGGGTTCAACCCGGGCAAAGTGGTGGGAACGATCAAACGGTGACTTACAACGATGGAAACGGTTCTTGTACACGCGGGAAGTGGGAAATGATGCGCTTTCCGTGTTCACATACTATTGCCGTTTGTCGTCATAGAGGTGATGACCCGAGCCGTCTCGCGAATCGGGTGTATACGACACACTTTTGGCAACGTTAATATAGAAAAGCCTTTACACCGCTAGCCCATGTCTTTTACTGGAACGACCCGAATTGGGGATTGAGAGCCGCAAGTGGAAGAATTTCAACAAGAAGGGGGAGGAGACAGGTGAATAGGTACCCAACCGAGATGGTCCAGGCAGATCCAACGCAATCTGGCAGAAACCGTTGTGGAATTTGCGACCAGACAGGGCATAACAGAACCAGATGCCCAAATATTAGTGGAGATTGAGTGTAGAAGCATTGTGTGCTTTTTAGTTATTTATTTGGTACTTAAGTTAATGTATTATTAAATATGTAATAGTTTTTTAATGCACTTTTTAATATGATAAGACCAGTTTTATTACACATGATATATCAAACTATATTACATATCATTCATTCTCACGTTTAACAATAAAAATCACATTTCTACCATTAGTCTGATAGTCTTCATTTATGGTAATAGTACAAACTTCATTAGCTAGAATTCCGTTTTCATGCATGAAATGCTTGAAATCACCACTCATTTTAACTTGCTCACGAAAAGCATGGAGGTCCATGACTTCAACAGAATCACCTCTTTGTATCACGCAGTGTCTTTTCTGAAGGAGGTGGTTATGCTGCCTCACAAATCAATCGGGTAAAATCTAAAAATACAAAAAAAAATATATATATGATTTTAGTTAATTGAACAAATATTATCTTGTAATTTTACAACCACATTTTAAACGTACCATCTTTTGCTTTCTCGTGTCAAATTTCTTAAACCTCCCTTTTAACTGCCTGAGATGAAGAACATCTGGTCCTATTTCACCCAAGTTTTCAATATATATCGATCATATTGAGATTGCTCTGCATCAAGCCAACATAGTTGCTCATCGTCTGCAATTTCTTCTGCATGTACTTCATTGTAGTCTCTAGCTATCAAACTTTCTAACTCAGCCTCATCTTAAGGAGGCGAATCATACACGTAATGGTATGGAGGAGACTCGTTATTCGATGAACTCATTCTTGTTTTTTTTTATTTGTGAAGTATAGAGTTGTGAAATATGTTTTTTTTTTTTTTTGTGAAATGTAATGGGAGAACTAGTGTAGTTTTTTTTTATATGTAATCCGAGTGTGAAGTGTGGATATATATAGCGGAGTGGGAATGGGCTAAAGTCGGCCTTGGGGAGGCTTTTTATGTGAAGCTGGCCTCGGGGAGGCCTTGTGTCAGACCGAATGTCAGGAAGCCCAAAGCCGGTCTCCAGGAGTCTGATTTTAACGGGAAAGCCGACCTCGGGGATCCAATAAAACCTATTTTTGAAAGATAAAAAGAAACGAACCTATTTGTGAAAATTCAGAAAAAAGTGGCATATTTCTGAAGAAAAAAAAAATTCATTAAAATGTTGGGTAAACATCACCGCCCTATATAAAAACGCCGATTTCCCCCAAATTATCAGTCTCTCTGGACTCCACAGTCTCCCTACAGAGTTGATAAATCTAATTTAGCACAAAAATGGCCGAAACTCCGTCATCGTCCCGCACATCGCCGCCACCGCCGCCACCACCACCACCAACTCCTCCATCAGTATCCGATAATCCTGTTCCAACACAACACTGGTGCTACCAGTGCAACAAACGTGTTCCGGTCGAAACCCTACCCGATCAGCCTGACGTTATCTGTTTCGAATGCAAAAACGGGTTTGTTGAGTTAATATCTGTTCGTCATCCTCAAGCACTTGAAGTAACGGATGATGATCAACCGGCTTTCGGTCATGAGTTTCTTCAGGTCCTTAGGTTAGTCGCTCAGGCAGCGCGTGAAGATGACGCGCCTCCTTTGCCTCCTGCTGATCGCGACGGTGACGACAACGATTATCTCCGAATCGAACTCGACGGATGGAATGAAAACGATAACGATGAAGAAGATGACGATGATGATGATGATGATGATAATGAAGACGAAGGCGATGAAAATCAAAATCAAGTAGATCGAGATCGCGATGGATCCGATGATAACGAAGATGAACCACAGATCGAAGATGAAGATGTCCGTAGAAGACAAAGGCGCGATGTCATCCGTCTTCAGCTCCGTGACTTTGCGACTCGAGCGTTAAGCCGTCGCAATCGGATGCTCGATTGGGGAGAGATTTTAATGGGACTCGAAGACCACTCAATCGAATTTAGGTTTCCAGGAGAAGGTGATCGTTACATCGGCAATCCAGGCGATTACGTTGATGCTGCAGGATACGAAGCATTACTGCAAACCCTAGCTGAGAGCGATAGCGGTGGCCGGAGAGGAGCACCACCGGCGGCGAAATCTGCAGTAGAAGCATTACCAACTGTTGAGGTAGAATCAACTGAAACTGAAGTTTGTTCCATATGTAAAGATAAAGTATTCAACAATGAGAAAGAGATTGTGAAGCAATTGCCTTGTGGTCACTTGTATCATGAAGATTGTATAGTGCCATGGTTGGGTTCTAGGAACACATGTCCAATTTGTAGGTATGAATTGCCTACTGATGATCCTGAGTATGAAGATGAGAGGAAGAAAAGATCAACATCAATGGCTACAACAACTTCTTCTGGTGATGGGGTTTAAGAAATGGTATGTAAGCATTTTCAGTATTCGGATTCCAGTTTTTATATGAATTTGATGGTAATGATCTCATTGTTGTAAATAAGAAATTTACTCAATTTGTAGATTCAGTGTGTCTTTTATTGCTGTATGTTTGATGCGTGTGAAATAGCCCCTGCTGATTGCTAGAATAATGATATATAGCTAGTGGAAGCAAATTCTGACCCAACCCGAACCGACACGAAAATAAACAAGATAGGGTGGACTCGAAACAAGTTTCGGGTCAGTTTTCGGTTGAGTCAACTTACATGTTTATTAAACATGTTAGATTTAGGTTGACGATAATTTAAATGGGTCGACCCAACAACTCGATTAATTATTAAAATATTTATTCTTTGATAGTTTGTAGAGGTATTTGAAAAATAGATATATTTAGAAAGTAGATATACTTGTAGTAGGTTCTACTTCTACATACACATTTTGCTTGACCCGTTTTACTCATCATCAAACGGGTTATGTAGGTCGTGTTCGAGTTGAAGGTAAACATGTTAAGGTTAAGATATCTGAACCCGTTTGTATAAACATTAAGTTTAAGGTTGAATGTTTCTGATGTATGGACCCGAACCCGGCCTTAGCTGCCACCTCTATATATTATAGCTAATAAATGTAATTAGTGTGTCCCATACGGTGGTTATACGCAAACACATTTATATCTGATTTTGACCATTAGCACTCTTGTGTATGTTTTATTGTTTGTTCTTCAACAGACCAAATCAGGATCATAAGATTCAATTCCACTGTGATACTTATAATATTGTCTTCTTTTACAAGTCAAACTTGTCTCTAGAGCTGCGACACAACCGACACCTTTAGTTTTTGCAAAACAGCGTCACGTCACACTCACAAAATACTAAATACCATTAGGGGTGTTCACTATTCGGATATAACCGGATTGTCCAATTGGACATTTTGGATCAGACTATTTGGATTGATTATTTGGTTTTTTGGATCGGTTTGGACTTGAACCAAACTAATAATTTGGATTTCGGATTGGATTTGGTTTCCGTTGTGAAAACCGGATTGTCCAAAAAACCGAATAGTAATACATAGTAAATTGATTTATATACTAACACTTGTTGGTTTCCATTGTAAGCAATTATGGTACTCATTTTCTTTACATTTCTTATATAAAATGGTACTTGTTCCATTTTATATTGTATAAGTTGGCGATGTACTAATCGTTTTAGAGTTTTTGATAAAGTTGATGTCAAGATTTTTGCATATATGATTGTAAATGTCACAAGCTGTGAATTAGACTTGTTTTTATGTACAAAGTAGTTTATCGTTTTGGAATTTTACATACCGAACTTAATATTATTTATGTTATATACTTGTATAGTATTTTGAAAATTTTAAGGAAAAACCAAACGGATAAAACCAAACCAACCAAATTGTTATTTGGTTCGGATCGGTTTGGTTTTCGAATTAGTTTGGACGGTTCGGTTTGAACTTTTAAAAACCGGACTTTGTTTAGTTTCACCTATTTGGTTCGGATAAAACCAAACCGTCCAAACGAACACCCCTAAATACCATATTAAAATACATTTTGGGCCCACCTTGCCCCGTCTCTTCACTTCGGCCCGCCGACTTAAAAAACCGAAGCAACAAACTGAAGGACCGTGTCAATGAAAAGAAGAAACCGAAGGAACTAAAGGTGACTTCAGCCGACCGACTTGAAAAACCGAAGCAACAAACTGAAGGACCGTGTGTTATGGATCGTATTGGTACAAGGACCAAATTGTCACAATTGCAAAGTTGGAGGGTTTAATTGTAAACATTTGTAAAAGTTGTTAATTCTGTTGTTAATGGTAGTTAAGGAGTTTTTAGGGTACACTTGTATAAAGTTCCTTCCTACTATGTCACCACCGATTCAAAAACCTACCATGAGTTCATGCAAAAAACCTGCAGCCACTAATGCAGTCAATAACTTGCCTAAACCAATTTTCAAACAACCGAACACAAATACAGTTAATGTACCAAAGTCTGCACCTGTAAGGCTCTTGCAGTTGTCGAGACAAGAATCTGATGAAAAAAGGAAAAATAATGTGTACTTCTTTTGTAACGGAAAATACACTCGCGTTTGTACATGCTCATTTGGCCTGATGAAGACTGTAATGAAGCTGCAACAGGGGAACATGAGCAAATATCACCTGTGAATGGTATTTCTTTGTCTATTCATGCATTGTTGCGGAAGCTTAACAACTTAACTGTCAAGAATCAATTTCACATTCCAATTGTTGAGGAGCTATTGGACGAACTTCACGGGGATGTTTTTTTTTTCTTTTCAAAATTAGATTTGAGCAGTGGTTACCATCATGTACGAATGAAGTCATCGGATATCGGAAAAACAGCCTTCAGGACTATTCTAGCCGTGAACATGAGTTATTTCTTTTGTCTCCTTCCGTGTTAGACGGCAAAGTTGAAATGTTTGAATCCCAAAATTCCAAGTCAACAAAGAATTAATGGAGTCTATTCCACATCCATGTGACAATTTTTCTCTGTTTCCAATTACAATATCATGACCCATTAATTTAATTATATTCTGTTAAATTCAAATATAAAAACCATATTCTTTTATGCTAAGTTTTCGTATAAATCTTGGCTTTATAAAAAACATTTAACACCAACACATTTGGTTCGTATAACAATACTGAAAGCAACCAAACCCAACATGAGTTGTGCATGGTGCAGTTTGATGTGGTTTTTGCATCAACACCGAACCCACAACCGTGATTTAGGTTTGAGAAAATCCAAACCACATGGCGCTATATATTAGTGGTGTGGATCAATCCGAAAAATCTTGAATAATTGCATGGATTACCCGTGGAGAAGACTAAAGCATAATGATCATTTAAACTTTTCTTTTTTGTTTTAAAGACCACTTCAAATAAGATCGCAGACTGTCTCTATTCTTATTTTAAATATTTAATAAATCAATAGAGAAACGTTCAAGATAGTCCATCATTATTGTAAAGTGATGATGGATAAATCTCAGGCATTGGCCGGTTAATCAACCCCCAAATCACCACCACCACCACATGTGATTCAATACATCAACACCACCACCACCCCATATGTATTAAATCACATGTGATTGCACACTGTCGACCACCACCACTGTTAGAGCAAATCACAGATCAACTTAGTACTGATGATGCAGTTAGTAATAATTATGTTTATTACTGATGGGGCAGAAACATTTACTACTGATGAAGTTGATGCTGGTGTTCTCTATAACTTAGTTACTACTGATCATACAAAGATTGAAGATACTACTGATCATTGTAGTTACTACTGACGATGATTCTGGACTTACTACTGATCACCAAGTTTACTACTGATGTTACTTATTTACTACTGGTGATTGGTTTTACTACTGATACGCGTTTATGGAACATATCAAGTCCGAGATCTTCGCAGAGATAGTTATAGAATGTAAATCAATGTATATCGTTTATAATTAGATGTAAATCGTATCCTAGAATAACTAGGGTAAATAGTTTAGCTTCAAGGACTATTATATATAGTTCCTTACGAATTGTAAACGTACGTGTGTATTGTTAACTTAATAATATACATTGAAGCTTTTTGTGAAACTGTGTTCTTAATATTTCTCATATTGTTCATACAGTTCATCGTTCTTAATTATTGATATAGTGTTGATCCGCTGCAACTTCTATCATCAAATAGATCTAAGGTGTTTATTAACTTGTCTATAGTTAATCGATCCTGACAAGTGGTATCAGAGCTTATTGGTTCTAGATCTACTAATTGTTAAGAACAACAAAAAGTTTTAATCTTTAAAACACACACATTATTAATCATGACTGATAATAATGAAAGCACTCAGGCCAACAAAATTCCTATACTCACACCCAATAACTTTGGGATGTGGAAGAATCGTATTAAGCAATACATGCTTATTACAGATTATTCCATGTGGGAAGTCGTTTGTGAAGGAAACAAAACTGGTCAACTTCAAGCAAGTAGCTCTGCAACTGAGGCAGACAAACTTAAATGTGAGAAGGAGAAGAAAGATAAAGGCATTGAACTCAAAACTCTAAGCACTCTCTTACTGGCCATTCCTAATGATTATCAACATCTCTTTGTTGAATATGATGATGCAAAAATACTGTGGGAAGCACTGGAGAAGAGATTCGTTGGGACAAAGAGCACCAAGAGGAATATGAAGTCTGTTCTCAAACAAGACTTTGAAAATTTCAAAGGAAAGCCCAATGAAACACTCACTCAAGTGTTTGACAGATTCAACAAACTAATTGGTGAACTCAACCAAGTTGGTGTAAAGATGGATCAAGAGGATGTCAACATGAAGTTTCTAAGGTCTCTTAGTGAAGAATGGGCCATGTACACAGTGGTGTACAGACAAAGAGATGCTTTAGAAGAAAAGGAGTTAGATGAACTCTATAATGATCTCAGAGTGTTTGAAACTGAGGTAAATCACAAAAACCCTTCTATTTCTTCTAACAATGCTGCTTTTGTGTCTAGTACAGGTCAAGGACAGGAAACCTCCGCAGGAAAGGCTGCAGATTCTGAGGATACTGCAAGAGAATCCTTCTTCACTAGTCATGTGCATACTGCATTGATTAGTGATGACTTGGAACAACTGAATCCAGATGATCTTGAGGAGATGGATCTTAAATGGCAGATGGCTATGCTGAGCCTAAGGACCAAAAGATTCCTAAAAAGAACTGGAAGGACAAGCCTCAATCTCAACAAAGGTGACAAAGCAGGATTTGACAAAACTAAAGTCAAATGTTACAACTGTAACAACCTTGGTCACTTTGCAAAAGAATGTCCTCATCCAGACAAAAGATCAAAATCAACTGCTCTTGTGTCACAACAAGGACAAGGATATGACTGGAGCTTCCAAGCAGAAGAGCATGCTCAAAATCAAGCTCTCATGGCCTTTACTGACAACAAAACTGAGGTAAAATCTAAACCTTGTACTCCTGAATGTGCTAAAATTATTAAAAATCTAGAAAAAGAAAACAATAAATTAAATGAAGATTTAGCAAAAGCAATCAGAAGAAATTATGAGTTTGATGGGGTGATTGCTGATCAAGAACATCAAATAAAGGTGTACAAGATGATTGATCAACGGATCAAGGAAGAATTGCTTCAAGCTGTGGATGAGAAAGAGTTTTATGAAACAAAAAATAATGAACTTACAAGTAAAATAGAAGAATGTCAACTTGAAATTGAACAAAATAAATTAACAATTAAAAAGTTTGAAAGAAGCACTAAAATTCTTGATGAATTAACTAATAATCAAACTACAGAAAAGGTTGTTCATGGGGTGGGATATCATGCTGTACCACCTCCATATAAAATCATTCCACCTCTTAAAAACAGTTCAGAAAGAATCATTAATGAATTAAAAACTGAAAATCAAACTGAATCATCTAATGAAACATCTGAATCAAATAATTCTTCTGATGATGAACAATCAATTGAATTTACTATATCTCAAAGTGAATCACCAAAATCAATTGATACAAGTTTTCACACAGCTCAAAGTCCAAATGAATCTCCCAAATATAATGCAGATAATGTACCAAAAATTTTAACAAGGGGGAATGAAAGAAATAAAACACAACTCTTAGACCAAAGAATACCTGAAGGTGCTAAAAATAAGAAACTAAGATGTGTTATATGCAATAAAATGAACCATTTAGCAAAGGATTGTCACTACAATCCAATAAACTGCAAAGAGTTAAAAGAATTTAAAGTTCTTAAAGAAAATGCTAAAACTCAAAAGTTAAAAGTTACTACTGGTCATTCAGTAGTAAATAAAATTAAAAATCCAATTGTTGAAAATCCAAGATTTGGAAGAAGTAAAACAAGGTTTGTTCAAAACAGAAGAGCTGGAAGCCCAAAGAACAGCAATTACTTCAAAAATAATGGAAAATCCAATCAAAATAAACAATATTTTAAATTTTCCAACACCAGTAGAAACTCTAACAAATTTACTACTGGTGTTTACCCTAATTATAATGCTGTATGGTACCAGTACAAGAATACTACTGGTAATAACCCTAATTTAAAAAATACTACTGCTCCCAAAACAAATTTCAAAAACACTACTGGTGTTAACTCTAAAAACACTACTGGTCATTCTAAACATGATAAGTACCCAAATACTACTGGTCCATCAGTAGTAAAGTATTCAAAAGCTAAAAACAATGGGTATAAACCAAGATCAGTAGGAAATTTTCACACCAGTAATAACTACAGAAGGACAGTAGTAAAACAAAATACCAGTAATAAACAAGTATGGGTACCAAAAGTCTTTAAAGTTAAATCCTCAAAAGCTCATTTCTCAAAGGATGAACCCAAGACATATAAAGCTTGGGTTCCCAAACTTAACTAATCCTTTACTCTCTTGTGCAGAGCATTCAGATCCCAGAAGAAGGTAGAACATGGCATATTGATAGTGGATGCTCAAGGCACATGACTGGAAATCTGCAAATTCTTAAAGATTTCAAGTCCTTTGATGGTGGATTTGTGGCTTTTGGTGAGAACCCAAAAGGAGGTAAGATTACAGGTAAAGGTACTGTTACTAATGGAAAAATTACCTTTGATAATGTATTTTATGTAGCTGAACTAAAATACAATCTTGTCAGTGTGTCTCAAGTTTGTGATAAAAAGAACAAGATTCTGTTCACAGACATTGAGTGCATCATTCTTTCTCCTGAGTTTATTTTAGATGAAAAATATGTTGTTTTAAGAACCCCAAGGAGAAACAATGTGTATTGCCTGGATATAGGGGGAGAACTCATTTCTACAAATGAGGTCAACTGTTTTATATCCAAGGCAAACACCACTGAATCAGAACTTTGGCATAGAAGGATGTGTCACACAAATTTTAAAAACATGAATAATTTAGTAAAAAGAAATCTGGTCATTGGACTTCCTCAAAAACAATTCATGTGTGATCATCACTGTGTTGCATGCCTAAAAGGTAAACAACACAAGACTTCTCATAAGTCCAAAACTGTGAACTCTATTTCTGTTCCTTTACAGCTCTTACATATGGACCTTTTTGGACCTACAAATGTAATGAGTATTGGAAAGAAACAATATTGTCTTGTTATTACTGATGACTTTTCCAGATATACATGGGTTTTCTTTCTCAGGACAAAGGATGAAACAAGTGAACTCATAAAGAACTTAATTGTTAAACTGGAAAACACATCTGATCAAAAAGTGAAAGCCATAAGATGTGATAATGGCACAGAATTTAAAAATACTAACCTAATTAACTTTTGTGATCTTAAAGGTATTGACAGGCAATACAGCTCACCTAGAACTCCACAACAAAATGGTGTAGCTGAAAGAAGGAATAGAACCATCATTGAAGCAGCAAGATCAATGCTAGCAGACTCAAAATTACCAATTACTTTTTGGGCAGAAGCTGTTAATACTGCTTGTTATGTTCAAAACAGAGTATTAATAGTGAAGCCACACTTTAAAACACCATATGAACTTTTCAATAAAAGAAAACCTTCTATAAGTTTCTTAAAATCATTTGGTTGTCCTTGTACTATTTTGATTACAAGAGAACAAATTGGTAAGTTTGACTGCAAAGCTGATGATGGAATCTTTGTGGGATACTCTACTCAAAGCAAATCATACAGAGTATTCAACAAAAGACTAAGGATAATTGAAGAAAGCATCAATGTATCCTTTAATGAAAATGTACCTAATGAACAAGGAAATGGTCCAGATTGGCTATTTGACATAGACAATCTAACCAAATCCTTTAATTTTAATATGAATTTCAATGCAGGTAATTCAAATTGTCTTAATCAAAAGGAAGGAACATCATCTGTTTATACTGGTCAAGAAAAGATGAGATACATAGTTGTTGATACTGCTCCCATAGTTAATACTGATGTCAGTAAGAACTCAAATAATGAAAGCAGTAGTAACTCTGAGAATGAGGTCAGTAGTAATTCCATTACTACTGGTACCAGTAATAGTACTGAAAATACTACTGGTCCCAACTATAACCTAGATTCTCAAGATACTACTGATACCAGTAACAACTTCAATACTACTGATCTCAATGAAGATGATGGCAGTAGTAACTCTGACCAAGATAATGATGAACCAAATACTAATGACAATGAAGGATCTCAAGAAGAACAACTACCTGAGGCAAATGAGTCCAACCTTGAAAATCAACTAGTGGTTGATAAAACTACAACAACAAGGACTCAAAAGAACCATCCATTAGACCTTGTTCTAAGTGATGTTAACTCACCACTTCAAACAAGAAGCAAATTAAATAAAAGCTTAACTGCAAATATGTGTAACATTAGTTTAATTGCTAATGAATGTATGTATGAATGCTTTCTGTCTCAGGATGAACCAAAGAAGATCCAACAAGCAATGAAGGACTCAAACTGGATTGAGGCAATGCAAGAGGAACTCCTTCAATTTAAATTACAAGCTGTTTGGACACTTGTACCTCTACCCAAAGGAAAAAGAGCCATTGGAACAAGATGGATCTTTAGAAACAAGAAAGATGAAAGAGGGATAGTGATCAAGAATAAAGCCAGACTTGTAGCCCAAGGATACACTCAAGAAGAAGGTATAGACTATGATGAAGTGTATGCTCCTGTTGCCAGAATTGAAGCAATAAGAATATTCCTAGCATATGCTTCATTCAAAAGGTTTAAAGTCTATCAAATGGATGTGAAGAGTGCTTTCCTGTATGGGAAGATTGAAGAAGAAGTTTATGTTTGCCAACCTCCAGGATTTGAAGATCCAAAACATGGTGATTATGTGTTTAAATTGGATAAAGCTCTATATGGTCTACATCAGGCACCAAGAGCATGGTATGACACACTATCATCATACTTATTAAAGAACAATTTCAAAAGAGGAGCCATTGATAAAACATTGTTTACAAAGAAAGTCAAAGATGATATACTACTGGTACAAATCTATGTAGATGATATCATCTTTGGATCAACCAATGATTTATTATGCAAAGAATTTGAAGAGCTGATGCAGATTAAATTCAAGATGAGCTCCATGGGTCCAATGAACTTCTTCCTTGGACTCCAAGTCAGTCAAAGAACTGATGGTATTTTGATAAATCAATCAAAATATGTCAAAGACATCTTGGAAAAGTTTGACTTGAAAGACAGTAAAAGTGCTAGTACACCAATGGAAACACACAAACACCTACATCCTGATGTTGAGGGGGAGGATGTAGATGAACACTTATATAGATCAATGATAGGATCTTTGATGTACTTAACTGCATCAAGACCTGACATTATGTATAGTGTTTGTGTGTGTGCAAGATATCAAGCAAGACCCAAAGAACTACACTTGCAGGCTGTCAAAAGAATATTCAGATACTTGAAAGGCAAACCATCACTAGGTCTATGGTATCCACATGACTCACCCTTTGAACTAATAGCCTATACAGATAGTGACTATGGAGGTGAATGTCAAGATAGAAAGTCCACTACTGGTGGATGTCAATTCTTTGGATCAAGACTAGTGTCATGGCAATGTAAGAAGCAAACAAATGTATCAACATCTACTGCTGAAGCAGAATATGTAGCTGCATCTGCTTGCTGTGCTCAAGTACTATGGATTCAAAATCAACTTCTAGACTTTGGTATCTCTATCCTTAAAACTCCTATTTTTATTGATAATCAAAGTGCTATTAGTATTGTGAATAATCCAGTAAAACATTCAAAAACTAAACACATTGAAATAAGATTTCACTTTATAAGAGATTGTAATGAAAAGAAATTAATCAAAGTAGTTAAAATCCATACTGATGATCAATTAGCAGATCTTTTTACAAAAGCATTTGATGTAGGAAGATTCAACTTCTTGGTCAGTAGTATTGGAATGATTTTAATAACTTAAAATCTCACTTAAAATTATGTGTAAAGTTAGTGTTGTAAAATATTATTTTCTTAAGTGTTTTACTACTAGTATTGCTGTACTACTGGTGTGAAAGTGTATGCACAAAATACTACTGATAGTTCATTACTACTGGTGCATTTTAGGTTTACATGGATACTACTGGTAGGTCAGTACTACTGGTATTCACATATACTACTGGTCTTGTGTGGTAATGGTTACTACTGATGTCTATAATTACTACTGATGTCAAAATTCTTAGTCATTACTGATGTTAGTAGATACTACTGACGTTTTACTACTGATATCTTATTTACTACTGGTCTTTCATAAACACAATTACCAAACTAACCCCCATGAAAATAACCGTTATGTTATGATTCGAAGGCTATTTTCGTAGTTTTGCAGGTTTAATCGAAAGATATAAAAGGCGGCAGATGATTAATTTAGCATTATCTTCACTTCGATTCTCTAAACACCTTTCGATAAACCCTAGTTTACGATCAAAAACCCTTCATCTTTAACAAAATTCTTGCAAAATCTCAACAACAATGGCAACTTTACAAGCTCTCGATGTGCAAACCGATCTCAGATACTCAGAATTTCACAACATGGTTGCATTTTTAAAAAATCCCGACGGAACAAAAGATTTCCGTCCAATCGTAAAATTCTTGAGAAATTCGTATATACAGTTTGCCTTAACTGTAAAGCCGAAGGCATATCAACAGCACGTGGTGGATTTCTGGACCAATGCTGAGCGAACAGAAGGAACCACATCATCAATGATAAAATCGAAAGTAGATGGAAAGTACATCACTGTATCTGAACAATCAATCAGACATCATCTACAACTTCATGATGATTCAGGTATGTCTACTCTTCCTAAGGAATACATTGCTGATACTTTAAATAAAATGGGGTATGAAGGCAGACTTAATATTGTAACTTTTCAAAAAGGCCTTCTATCCCCACAATGGAAATTTCTGGTTCATACCATTCAGCATTGTATTTCTCCTAAAAGAAGTACTTGGAATGAGTTTAACAAGGCAATAGCATCTGCTGTTGTATGTTTATGCACAGACCAAGTATTCAATTTTTCTAATATGATTTTTGATGGTATGTTGGGAAATCTTAGTTCTTCTAAATTTTTAATGTATCCCAGATTTCTACAACATATCATAAACTGTGAATTACAAAACTTGTCAACTCCTAAAAACATTTTTGTATTACCTGAGTTGAACAAGAAAGTTTTCTCAAATATGAGAAAACAATTTAAATTTTCAGGGAAGGAAACCCCTTTGTTTCCAAACATGATCAAAGATCAACCCAATATTGGAGAAGGTTTAACCATTGCTACAACCCAAGTTGAACCTCAACCCACTCCATCACTCCCAAATACAGCCCAAACACCACCCCATATAGCCACTCAATCACCAACTCAAACAGAAGTCCTGAATGTGTCCCAGGAACTTGATATAAATCTGCAGAGTGCTACTCTTCACTCTGTAGAAGACCTACCAGACAAAACCAAACATATATCTACAATCTATAAAAGAAAGAAATCTTTAAAGGACACCAGGGGACAAATCGAGTCACACCCCAGGCTCAAAGAGTTGTCCTCCAAGGAGGAGAGAGGACATGAGGGGAGGGCTTTCACTACTGATGCCCCAAAGGTGGGTGCACAGGACAGTGAAAACATCATTAGGACCCAAACCTCGGCAACTTTGAGTGATGACTCATTTGAGGAGTTACTCAAAGGACCCCGGTGCCAAGAAACCACAAGGGGGGGCATCTCTGCTTCTTCTAGGAAGAAGAGAATGTCTAAAAGACCCAATGACTCACCAAGCAGTGATGAGGGCAGATCTGTGGAATTGATGGAAAGGAAGGAAAACCTTAAAACCAATGTACCTGTTAGTAAGCCCGATGATCTTGCTAGATGGAGTGAGGGCAGTATTAAAATCCAACAATTGACGGCTAAAGTGGATTCCTTGGAATCCACTGTACAAGATTGTCTTTATTATCAAACAAATCAAGGAAAAACTATGGCTGCTATGAAAAGAAATGTCAATATCATCAACAAAAGAATGAGACAATATGAACTTAGGCTTCATCAACAATCAAAGCTTATCAGAAAATTGAAAAAGAGGATTGATGATAGTGAGGCTCCTCCAGTTGAGCTCACTAAGGGGGAGAAGGATAACATACAGACAATGATTGATGAATCCATTGCAGCAGCAGCTTCCTCCCTCTTGAATTTAAAAGAAACAGAAGTTGATGAAGGCCCAGAGATGATGATTACAGAAGAAGAGCCAATTACTACTGCTCCTACTAAAAAACAAGCTGAAAAAGACATACCAGTAGTAACTCCTACTACTGATATAACAGCAGTAGTAAATGAAGAAAAGGCAGCAAACACTACTGATGACCTATCAGTAGTAATCTCTGAAGACATACCAGTAGTAACTACCTTAGTTACTACTGATGACATTATTGAGCTGCCACCACTACTAGAGCCTACAGTGATACTTCCACCATCTCCAAAAAGAACAACAACAACACAAATGGTGGTAAAAGATATTGATGATGATATCAACTGGTTAGAAGTTGATGAATGCTCCCTGCCTCCACATCCTAAAATACTTCCCATATCTCAGATACACTACTATGGTCCCAAATTTGTTATTGAATCTGAACCAAATATGAAGAAAGACAATTACATAGGAAAGGGAAAAGAAGTTGCTGATGAAGACCAACCCAACAGAGCACAAGGTCATGAAATTGTCAACAAAATCAATTATGCCAAATCAGCCAAACAGGATAGGTGGAAGGTAAAGAGAGCAAAATATTTAAAGAAGGTTGAAGTCTCTCTAGCAAATGAAAACAAAAGATTAGCAGAAAGGGCTAGAATATTGAGACAACCTTTCACAGAAATCAAATTGGCAGATATAGCAGATATATCAAAACTGCCACAATTTCAACAGAAGATCAAATCTAAACAAGTTGCTGAAACAAGAAAGGAATTACAAAGAAGAGAACTGAAAAAATTTAGGCAACTTGAACATGAAACAATAGAACTTCTTGAAGCACAAGTACAAGAATGCAAAGAGCAAAAGGCTGATATGCCAGAACAATTTGCAGAGAAAAAGAAAGAAATGATCACATTCTTAAAATCAAAAGGGTATAACACAAAGGCATTTGGAAGAATGAAGCTGATCAATTTAATTGAAAAGTACTGTGTAGAGAAGAAGAAGGATCTTACTGAGCAAGATAGTAATGAGAAGTACACCACTAAACTTGAACAGATAGACTCCAAAGAAATGAAAGAAAGAAAAACAATATCTGGAGAATCATCTGGTGTATCCTCTCAAACATCAAAGAAAAGAAAGACAATTGCTTCAGAACTTGATCAACCAAATAAAAAATTACAAATGGTTCAAGTTCATGATCTCCCCATTGCTCCCCTACAAAATAATCCAATCATCAACTGGAGGTACATAGATGATATGATTGAGATTATAAGAGAAGATAAGGTCACTCAAAGATTCAGAGCTTGGAAACCTTTGGTCATGTCCCTAACCAGAAGTGACATTATTAAGATGTTGATCATTGGTAAACCAAGAATGACTAAGAAGAACTGGAAGAATTCAGCTGCAGGTTATCTTACTGAAATGATTGATGCTGCTTTCTATCCAGAAAATTATCCAGAGAAGTACACAGATTCAGAAAATGTTCAAGCTTGGAATGTGCTACCAACTGTCAACATGTACTTCTTTGAATATACAAGTAAGAAATGTGACTTATTCCTTTATGAGAAAGAGTATCCTCATTCTGAGAAGACTCTCTATCAACTATGGTGCATGAATTTTATTAAACCACATGATGCTGTGATGCTCCAAAACAAATTGAATGAATTTGTTAAAAGAATCAGCAAATATATCATTGCACAAAGGAATAAAAGGAACCAACAGACTTTAGAAGGTGATAAGAAAAGAGCAAAGTTGTTGGAAGAAAAGAAAAAGAAGAAGTAAATAAGAAACTTGATTGATTAAAGGATAATCAATAAGTTTAGGGGGAGATTGTTAGAGCAAATCACAGATCAACTTAGTACTGATGATGCAGTTAGTAATAATTATGTTTATTACTGATGGGGCAGAAACATTTACTACTGATGAAGTTGATGCTGGTGTTCTCTATAACTTAGTTACTACTGATCATACAAAGATTGAAGATACTACTGATCATTGTAGTTACTACTGACGATGATTCTGGACTTACTACTGATCACCAAGTTTACTACTGATGTTACTTATTTACTACTGGTGATTGGTTTTACTACTGATACGCGTTTATGGAACATATCAAGTCCGAGATCTTCGCAGAGATAGTTATAGAATGTAAATCAATGTATATCGTTTATAATTAGATGTAAATCGTATCCTAGAATAACTAGGGTAAATAGTTTAGCTTCAAGGACTATTATATATAGTTCCTTACGAATTGTAAACGTACGTGTGTATTGTTAACTTAATAATATACATTGAAGCTTTTTGTGAAACTGTGTTCTTAATATTTCTCATATTGTTCATACAGTTCATCGTTCTTAATTATTGATATAGTGTTGATCCGCTGCAACTTCTATCATCAAATAGATCTAAGGTGTTTATTAACTTGTCTATAGTTAATCGATCCTGACAACCACCATCTCATATGTATTAATCACATGTGATTGCACATCGCCGACTACCACCACCGCCACCACCCCATGTGTATTAAGTCACATGTGATTGCACACCGCCGACCACCACCACCCCATGTGTATTAAATCACATGTGATTCAACACCGCTGACCACCACCACCAGCAACCTCTCGCCACCATCGGCTGCTTTCAATCACATGTGATTGTATATCCAATCACATGTGATTGCGGTGGCCGAAGGCGGCGGCGGGCGGTGGTGGTGGTTGTGTATTGAATCAAATGTGATTTGATGATAGTGGTAGTTAAAAAAAATTTTGATCCAATAAATAAGATTTATCCCTTATAACTATGTTTTATTTGTGGACTACTTTGAATATAACTCTAAATAAATAATCTTACAAATATTTATTAGAGTTATATTCAGTTGGATTCTTACAAGACTCTTGACTTTAATTAGCACCATAGAAAGAGAAAAAACAAGTGACGTCTCCATCGATCCTACTCTCCTTTTTCTTCATCGCCGGTCAAGGTTTGAAGTAAACCACCTTTTAAAGTACACCCACCAATGCATTATCAAGAACTCAAAATTGCATAATTAAAAGGCAATCTCAAAACTCTTATAAGACTCCATTGTACTTATATACAATAATGATAGATGTGGCACTGTTCATTACAAATGAAGAAAGATTACGGAACGGTGTTTCAAAAAGTAACGGACCTATATATGTTATAAAATAAAATTATTCCCTGCGGTAGGGGTGAACGGATCTATCTATAAATGTTAAAAAATAAAAATATCCCATGTAGTAGGGTGGTATTGTAAACAAAAATACAAAGTTTTGTTTTTACCCCTTAAGAATATATACTTCATATAAAATATTTTCTTAATTTAGTCTCTACTTATACTAAATAATTTTTATACTATTGTAAAAAGTTTCTAAAATCCGATAATATTACATACTTTTTATTTTTGGATTTTTTTTAGACGCAAGCATGTCTTTGACTCTTTGCATAAAAATCTTAATAATAAATCTCTTATTTTAACTTGAATTATTGAAATTATATTTATCAGTATACAAATAAAGAATTCTTTTAATTACTAAGAGCTAGCATAGATAATATAAAATTACGATCTTTTATCAAATATGTTTTATTTAACAAAACTTTCGAAATCGTATGAATATTCTTATATCTTAATTTATTTATATCTTAATGAGTAGGAGTATATTTAATAAATGTAAGAACACAAATAGTTTAATATTTAGACTTAATAAAAAAAACAAATTTGAACAAAATCAAAAATCCATACCCACATCTCAAAATAAAAATATTAAAACCCGCAACAACGTGCAAATCAAGTATATTAATTCATAATTATTAAAACTAATAATTTTATTACAAATTCATAATAATAAAATAATATAAACAGAAAAGTTACATAGATTAAATTTCTCTAATGACTCACAACTAATAAACAAATAAGTAAGTGTTACGGAATCTCTTATTATCTGTAATTTTAAAACTAAATGGATAAGTAATGTAATTCCGAGCACCCGCAGCGAAGCGCGGACCTTACATTACTTGTTTGCTTACATTTATCCTCACACTTAACCATGATTGAAATTGAACAAAGACATGAAGACATGTCTTCTCTTCATTCTCCCTCTCAATCAAAATTCCGTTGCAATTCAGCAACGGATTTTACATTTTGCAACATATCGGAGCAAAACGGAAACAAATATCCTCTCATCTTCTCACCATCTTTTGGCCCGAAAAAAGCGTATTCGGGCTCACTGCCCGCAACAAATGCACAAAATAAGATATTGGAAATGATGAACAACTTACCCGAGGCTTGTCTTGAACTTTCGTTAAAAGATATAGTTGTAGAAGATATTGAAAAACCGCGAACTTTGGTGGAGCTTACAAGTGATTTGAAGACAAGTTTCAAGGGTAAGAAAAGAACGCGGAGAAAAAGTCCAATTTCGAGAAGTGTTAGCTTGGATACCGGGGTGTTTATGCTCAAAATGTTTGCACCAATTTCTTTTGGTACGAAGAATTCTCGAAACTCGTCAAATATGTCTTCGAATAATTATAGTTTTAGCCACAAAAGTAGCAAAGGATCAAGCGATAAGGGTGATGATAAATCTACATATGCAACCACCAAATCTAGGTATGTTTATTTTCTCCCCAATTAAGTTGCTGTTGTTATTGACAAACTGAATTCAGATTTCTGATTAAAAAAACAAAATATTTTTGTATGACTTGTATTTTTTGCTCTCTCATGCATACATATCTATAAGCATACGCGTATATATACATGTGCATATAAGTATCAAATGAAATACGCATGCCGTTAGTTAAGCTAGTTTATTTTACTCGTATTAAATAAAGATTATGGTGATTTCCAAAACTAGATCTAGTAAAACCAAGATTCTCAAAATAAAAAATAAAAAATCATTTTCATATTTTCCCAAAACAAACCATGCGAATGTTTGACTCGTGCCACTCTATGCAAAATTTAACAAGTGTGTTCTTGTCGCGGAAAAAATGTCTGGTCGCACAAAAATATGGCCTAGTCATATATCAATCGCGCAAAAAATTATCTAGTCGCACAAAAAACATCTACCTACCACATGAAGTCGCACACTCGCAAAAAACATCCATGGTATATTTTTGGAAAATCAAGTAGCACGAGTTGTTTTTGAGAAAATAAATTTGTTTTTTTTATTATCTATTTTGGTAATTACCTCTAAAGATTAATATATAGTTGGATTTTGGGTGCATGTAGGTCTACAGAATTGGCACCAGTTGGATGTTGGTTCATTAGTAAACCATGGAAGCCATCGAGCAAAAGGGGATGCGTCTTCTGATAACGTGAAGAAAAAGAAAAAAAAAGCTGACTAATATATATGATTATTTCCATTTAATTTAGGGAAACAACGAAAATTAGTGGACACGGCTTAAATCTATTTGATCACCTAAATTCCGGCAATTAGGATATTATATGTGAAAATTAATTTGTATAACAAAATTACATTATGATGGTATAGTTAGAACTAATTTTTATTTCAATTTATGGCAAAAATAAGATTTATGATTTGATTCCTAGTATGTATTGTCAATGTATTGTATACATACCAATAAGCAATGTTTTAAAACCTGAGTTATTACTCGGCCCGGTAAAATGGCCGCATCACAGGTCAACCGGTTTAACTGGCGGGTCAACCCGGGTCAACTAAGTATATACTCATATAAAAAAATATGTATATTAAATATATGTACATCATGCAGTAAAATTTGTACATTATTATACATTTAAAGTAAAAAAATAAAAAAATAGGTTAACCCGGGTCGCCGGTTTTCACAATATCCGGTCAAAGCGTACAACGCCGATTCTAAGCAAAACCGGCCCCGATTGAAGTGCCTTTTACACCAGGTCTCGGTAGCCGTTGAACTTATCAGGTCAATCCGGATTTTAAAACGCTACCAATAAGCAACCTTATAAGAGCATCATGTAGAGAACATTTCGCTGGTCAATCCCACATGGAATGTCCCCATTTTGGCATTCATGCGCCGTTTCCCAAGCGATTGCAACGGCGCAACGTTAACATGAAAATCGGTATTTTTTTGGTGTGTGAATGTTGGGACCTAAAAGTGATGTAATAGCTTGAGCGATGAACGGTGATTTATTTTGATGTGTGAATGTAAAAAATGAGAATGTTAAGAGGACGATAATGTGAGACAATAATTTTGAGCTATGGTATCTGATCCTTAAAAGTAGCCTAGTCATTAGATATTATGTGAAAAGTTGCAACAAAAGTAAGGCATTGCTTGATTGGTAGTATGTACCTAACTATTTAAATCGTTTGCTCAAGTGGCAAATCTTGAGAAAACACCCAAAAGATGTGTCCGTCCGTAAATGCCGTCAGCACCACATGAAGTAACCCGCCCAAATTTACCGATGCTTTACAAAACAAGCTTAGACTCAAACCGAAAGTCGCTCAATGAGCATACAAGGTGGCAAAGGGGAACGAAAAATTTGCGGTTGGAAGAAATGATGCTAGCACATCGGGTTGTTGGAGAGAATACCAAGTTAATTTTTTTTTTTAAACGGGAAATCTAATCTACTCCTAATTACCACATATGTCTACGACGGGACTTGAACTCCTGACCTCAAGGTTGAGAGGTAAATATCATACCGTCAGGCGAAAGACCGTTTGGTAGAATACCAAGTTAATTAACACGCGAAAAGAATAAATCCGAAATATAAAAGTAATAATTAATTTTCGTATGGTTTTTTAGTTTTTTCGTATTTATTTTCTATTTTCATACTTCCTCCGATTCAAAATAAGTGATACACTTGGGGTTTCACGGTTTTTGAGGCAAAATATTATAATGATGGTTAAATTAGATTAATTGGATGATTAGTGGGGAATAGGTCCCACACCTTTTGAATAAAGTAAAGTTAATGATGTTTAAAAGTAAAAAGTAAGGGTAAATGAGTCATTTCACTTTGTTAAAGTAGATAGTTAGTGGATGTGGGTCCTATTTTTTTGCCAAATAATGAAACTTTTCAAAGTGTATCACTTATTTTGAATCACCCAAAAAAGGAAAGTGTATCACTTATTTTGAATCGGAGGAAGTATTATAATTTGTTTTTTGTTTGTAAAAAATGAATTGGTTTGAAAATTAGAAAATAGAAGTACAATAAAATGATTGGGGTTACTCAAAAATTGGTTTGAATCAATCAAATTCGGATGCATGATTCCCATTATTGGCCATTCTCTCTACACTTCATATTTAATCTGCGAATTTTAACCAAAGCTGCACTGATAATATTCTTCTACTGGATATACGAACGCACAAAACCTAATCCAGGTACTACGTATTCCAAACCTAATTGTCGAAATTAGAATTATGCGAAGCTTTATAGTTAATTGACAGTATTATGTGATGATTAACTGAGGTTAATATCGTAGTTTCAATCAAATCCTGTAGTAACTGAAATTGTTTATATTACCGATCTGGTGATTGAATTGAATTTTTTTCTTTTAATAATTTCATCCACATCAAAATCATAAGAATAAGTTAATCGTAATAAATGTGGTTGAAATTGCTAATATTATTTGATGATTGAATTGAAGTTTTTCTTTGGGCAAAATGCATAGAAGGGTAACCTACTTTCCATCAAAGTTTATTTAAGGGTATGTACTTTTGTTTTGATAACTAAAGGGTAACCTACTTTCCATTAAAGTTTATTTAAGGGTATGTACTTTTGTTTTGATCACTAAAGGGTAACCAACTTTCATAAAAGTATAAAAAAAGGTAAATGTGACTTGTGAAACTTGTTACCGGTAATCAATTCTTCCATTTGTTTCCCACGTGACTATTTAATGCTTATATGATTAGTTTTGTTTCACAGCCTTCAAACTAGGTCAAAATAAAGTCGATCAATTCTTTGTTCAAATTCCAAAATTCCATCTTTTCTTGAACTAATGGTTAAGGTATGAAAACAAAACTGATCTAGTGACCCAAGTTAATCAAGTTCAAGACTCATCTCAGAAGCTCAACTTTAAGAACCAATACATGATCCTTTTTTGAATTTATTGTTTGAGTAAAATGATTTAGAAACGAAGAAGCATGTACATTTTAAACCTTTTTTTTTTTTTTTGTAACCGTTCATTTTGGTTGGAACAGGTAAATTAAACTTGTTGAGTGAGTTATTTCCCCTTTTTATATACCTTTATGAAAGTAGGTTACCCTTTGATCAACATTTATGAAAGTAGGTTACCCTTTGATCAACCTTTATGAAAGTATGTTACCCTTTAGTGATCAAAACAAAAGTACATACCCTTAAATGAATTTTGATGGAAAGTAAGTTACCCTTCTATGCATTTTGGCCCTTTTTCTTTTGATAATTTCTTCCACATTAGAATCATGAATAAGTTTTAATCGTAATAAATCTGACTGAAATTGGGAATTTGAACATAGGGCTTTCAAAATCTTACAATAAAAATACACGAAACGAAATTGAGACGAAATTGAAATTTGAATTCGTGTTCATGTCGTGTAAAACAAACACGAAGTCGTGTCAAATTATGATTTTGGAAATATTTAGAAATTTATATTATATTTTTGTCTTGTTTATCGGGTTTATCGATTTTTTTTAGCATTACTATGTAAGAACTTTGATATTTTTGTTATTTATCTCGTTTTGTCGTGTTTATTGTTTTTTAATTGAGTCGTTTTCGTGTTAGCAATATAAAACACGACTTCCTATTATTTACGTGTTGAGAAAAACGAATTCGTGTCGTTTCGTGTTACAAAAATTACGATACGACAACACAATTTGACATAGTCAAATATAAAGGATAGATGATGAAATGAGAATATAATAAATACGTATCTAATCTTACACCTGTCCCTCACTGGTCACCATGAGTCCATGAGTCCATGACTTCTCATTATTCTGCTTTTTTTTTCTTTTTTTTCTTCCATTTAATGTGAAAATGAATCAGTTTCCTAATGGAGACACAATGCCAACCATGTTCATAGTTTCTGATGTATCCATGTTCAACAATCGGATACCTGCCTCAACTATATATACTTGTAACTATGACATGTTTATTCATAAATTAAAAAAACATCAATTGACTATAGGATTTCAAAAGAAGGAAAACGTCACGTGTCTCTGAGAGATCCTCTGAACACTTCATCGGGATGTCTAACTTATGATATATCTTGCTGAAGTGTTTGGGGGAACTCCAAGGGCCACTTGATAACATTGTACATTGTGAAGTATTGATATGTATCTATATGTATATGTGTATATGTGTATTTTAATCCCTTTACTTCCACTTACATCAAACATACCATTACTATTACTATTACTACTAGAATGATTCACCGAAAACCACCTCTCTGGGTTAAACTCCATCGGATCATCCCAGACCGTTGGATCCCAACCGCCACCATAAAATTAATGGTGGCACCCCGTGGAATCGCGTACCCTTGCACCTCTGTGTTCTTTGTGACATTATGAGGCAGCACGAGATGTGCTGGCGGGTGTCTCCTCAACCCTTCCAAAACCACCGCTTTCAAATACGTCATTTTCTCTAGCTCATCTTCGTTTACAACCAATTCTGTGTCGACACCTGGTGGTGGTCCCACAACCGCCACAATATCAGCGTACAACTTCCTCTGAATGTCGGGATACTTCACTAGATTCGCCATGATCCATTGTAACGCGGTGGCTGTGGTGTCTGTTCCCGCGTTAAGAAACTCACCACACATGCTCACCATCTCTTTGTCTGGAAGATTTAAATTCTTGAGGGTATCAACGTACGCTACAATCCGTTCGTTTTCTGGTACAGTTTCAACCGATTCGATTCGTGATTTGATGAGTGGGAGTAACGTCTGTTCTTGATCATTCCTTATTTGTAACAACTCTTTCCATCTGTTTCTAAACAATATCTTACCTAACCTTGGGAACAAACTAAACACACTAAACCGTCCCGACTCAATTAACAACAAGAAACGATGCTGTACCATAGCAATTTCATTAATACGATGTTCGGGCTCGTCAACCTTCCCTCCAAAACACATAACCACCAACAAACAGAACATAGCATAATGAAAACGGTCAATAACCTTAATCCCGTTTCTGTCAGCCTCTTTATGGTCCTGTAGCCGACCAATGAGGTCATGAAGAACACGTTTGCGGGCCCACGAGTACGATTTGATACGCGACGGGTGCATCACCTCGGTGGCAAGGCTCCGACGATAGAGCCGCCAAGTAGGAAGTGGAGGAGATGGTGGCGGTAGTTCCGTTTTGGGTGAGGATTTGGTGGGCGAGAGAATGGCTGCTGACGAAGATGAAGGGTTGAAAACCGATAAAAGGAGTGAAGATTGGCCCTTGAGATTTATGAGAAGGGGTTGGAAGTTTAAGGGGGAATGGGTTAGTTGTAGGATGATGGAAGATATGAAGGATGGGCCTGGGTTCTTGATTCTCCATATGGATCTGATTAGGCAGAGGGAAACGGTTATTATGAACCAGGTTTCGATTCTCGGTTGTGTCTTCATGGTCTATCTGGCTCAGGGTATATATATAATATTAATATGTCATCAGCTTCTTCAAAGTAAACTCAAATGTCGATGTCTGCTTTCGTAACTATTTTTAATTCATCATTTTCTTATTACCAATATATACGGCGGAGTATATATTTAACTATTTTTAGGTTTTACTAGTCAACTCACTTCCAAAAATTAATTATTGTGCACTCAAAAGAGTTTGTAGTAAAGGGAGTGATATTGCAATCACACAAATTAAGTCATATACCACATTTATACTTTAATACAGTTGTACACTCTGCTTTAAAATTTATACAGTGTGGTGTAGGAAGTAATTTTTTTGGTACGAATATCAATTCTTTTGTAGTAAACATGTTGAATACTGATTAGCAATGTTTTAACAACCGGGTCGGACCAAGAAATACGTGTGGTGTCGGATGAATGTAACCGGTCAATAAGCATGAAGTGGGCCGGATTAAACCGCCAGATTGGTTACCGAACTGGGCCTATAAAATCAAGTTGGGCCGGATATATTTTTTTTTCCAACACTATCTTATGAAGATATTACGAGTATTATTCAACAAATTCATTCAAGGGGTGATATGGAAGATTTATTTATCAAGGCACTTCTGACCTAATTAGTATCTATGGAGTTGGTCAATGATATCCATTGCGCTTAATTGGGCTTAAGAGCACTCCCAAGTCCCAACGGGACCGTTAGTTGTGGTCGTGAGTTAAAGTGGTGGTATCACTCCATTGGCACGCCCTGCTAGTTAGGCCGCCCGTTTGGATATGTCACTTTGGAGACGGGAGGAAGGCATGCGTGAGTTTGGTTAGGTGGGGCCAAAGGGGTATTTTATGTGTGTGTATTTTGTAATTGCGGGTCCCAAAAAATTTAAGGGAATATGTATTATTGGCATTAGTACGCTAGTTTGGATATGTCACTTTGGAGACGGGAGGAAGGCATGCGTGAGTTTGGTTAGGTGGGGCCAAAGGGGTATTTTATGTGTGTGTATTTTGTAATTGCGGGTCCCAAAAAAATTAAGGGAATATGTATTATTGGCATTAGTACGCTAGTTTAATGTCGGTTGAAGGGTGAGCTGACGTGACGCTAATTCGGTAAAAACTGATAGTATCAATTTTATTCACCAATAGGAGTGGTCTAAGTGATATGGCTAGGGGTGTGCATGGGGCGGTTTTAGGCTCAAACCGAACCGAATCCGCTAATTTCGGTTTTAAGATTTTCAAACCAAATGGTTTCGGTTTCTAACGGTTTCGGTTTTAACGGTTTTTAGCCTTTAATGGTTCGGTTTCGGTTTTAAAACCGAAACCACCTCGTCTTAAACATAGATACATAATTTCATGCACTAATCTTTATTTTTTCAAAATTAGATACAAATTTTAGTAATAATTTCTAACTTATATCATTAAGTTTAATGTCTAATAACACATTTCAACAATGAATATCATTTTCAGCCCAAAATTCAAATTATAAACGTCTTTTGTAGCATATAATAACGAGATAGGCATCAATGGACCATAGTAGATGGACTTTCAAATACTTAAATAGGTCGACTTCTATTTAATTGATATAAAATTAAAAAATATATATAATATATTAAATATTAGTGGGGTGGTTTCTTAATGGGGGTGGTTTTTGGTTAAAACCGAAACCGAACCAAATCCATCGGTTTTTTCAAAATCCAAAACCAAACCGTCGGTTTTGAAATAGTTTCGGTTTTAACGGTTTGGTTTCGGTTTTTCGGTTTTAATGCTCACCCCTAGATATGGCCATAGGGGGAAATAGGAGTTGCCACTTTTTTTTCATAGTCATAGTTTTATCTCCTTGGATCTTCTTAACAAGATTTTCAACGACGCACAACTTTAACCCCGATTACGAAACTCAATACAATGGAGCACTTATGTTGGAACAGTTGGGTGCCCGCTAAACTTAATATTCTTGCTTGGCGGATCATTCACAATCGTCTTCCTACAAAACTGAATCTCCTCAAAAGAAATATCACTTGCCTATCGCAATTATGCCCCCTATGTGACTGCGTTGATGAAGACCAAGACCACCTTTTTTTGAGATGTTCGGTTTCTAGATCTCTGCTGCTCGATTTCTCTAGCTGGTGGAACATTGACTTATCGGGTTTTAGCTCTATTACCGATTCTGGTTGGATTGGGTTGATGCTGCTAGCATGAAGGCGGAAGGAAAGAAAGGTCTTAGCAGTGTTTTGTATATCTATTTCTGGCTCATTTGGAGATTTCGAAATGGCAAGGTGTTCAACTCTCGGGATGCATTTCAGAACTGCATAAAAGCTGGTTACTTGCAGGCTATTTCGTTTTTCTGGATTAGGCATAAGGCTCCTTCTTGTAATTTGGCAAGTAGATGAGGTGATTGGTGTTTGGACCCTTTGTCGTGTTTTTGATTCTTGTTCTGTTCAGTTTTTGTTTTGTCTAGCGCCCTGCTAGTTTTGTTTTAATAAATTGCTTGCTGTTAAAAAAAATAAAATACAATGGAGCACTTTATTGTTCTTTGAAAGTGACTTTATTGATAGCATATCGAATATTTTATATCTAGTGGTTTTCATAGACCATAGTAATCATATAAAGAAGGAGCGTTAAAATCTAACTACATTGAAAAATGTAAATATTACATATAATTTTAAAATTCACGACCATAATATAGTACAAAAATTTTCTAATATTCCTCCGTTTACCCTTTTTACACCTCTACAATGTTATTTTGCTACAATGCCAACAATTAAGCACAAATTTATACAACCACTTATTTTCTACATAAAAATTGCAAAGTTTTCATACATCAATAACATTGAAAAACTTATAATTCCATCGAATTTTCATTTTCTGTATCACATTAATCGGTCCTTTTTTCTCATTGGCCGTTGATGTGTGGACGTTGTGGAAGCCTGAACCGGAGCTGTGACGCCGGAGACTTCACGGCGACTCCATGCCAACAGATTCCACCTCGACACATCTCATGTTCCACCTCATCACCGACACGTGTCACCACCGCATACGTCGCAGCTTTACGTGAAACGTCCCACGTCAACGCTGCCAACAACAAAACTCCGATTGCCGCCGTTGATAGAATTAGCACCGATGCTCCGCCGTAGCTCCGCCCACTCACCTGTCCGTAAACTTTGATCGCCGCTATCACCACCAAATACAACATCATCAAATTGCGAACCACCACGTCCGAAACCGCCATGACAATTGAAGAAATTAAGAGATAAAAACCGAATTCTATGTGAAAATGAATATTTGAGATCGAAAATTAGGGGTTTTGAATGGAAGGTATTAAATGAGGAATGTTGGGTGGGTTTTTTTGGGTTTTTCAGTACCTCATTCTTATCTACCACGATTCCGTTTAAACTGGCTCCAGAATCAATTTTTCTAATTTCAAGGTAGGGTATAATATTTGAAGCGTAGTGTACAAGTACTTAATAAATGAATGTTCTGAGTGGTGGAAAATTTTCTTGAATTACGATTTTAATGTTATGTTGGTTATGGTGAAACTATACTTTACACCTTGTAATTTATCTCATTGGCAAGTTACATCCCTCAATAAACTTTCTTATCATCTTGGATTTTAGATACGTGTATTCTAGTCTCTAGCAGATAAGATATTTCCTAACTTGTCTATTTTTGTATTCATAGCCGTATTTTTAGAAGAAATCTTTTTAATGTAATCAAACTTTCATTTTTATCAAACTTTTATTAAAAAATATTGTTATTTTCTTTGCTGGGGTTTGACCTCGCAGCTCGACCCCAAGTCCCAACCAGGGGTTCTGCCCCTTGAACCCTACCAGGGGTGCGACGCTGCCCCCTTGGACATCGTAAATAGGAGTGTTGCCTTCATACTCCCGTTGAGTCAGTATATTTTAAGCATAATAAATTTCAAACAAATGTACATTATGCACCACCCTTATTTATTTAATATTTTTTAAGATTGTATTTGGTCAATATGTCATATTTGTGATACAAGTCACCAACAGTTTAGTCGCCCCATTATACATTATCTTATAACTTTTTAAACTATATATTACATTAAAAAATGCTAATGTAATTCCTTAAGTTATTCTTTAAGAAAAAAATACCGGACTTCTTAAAATGTTGTACAATAACTATAAAAAATCACCACTCCAAAAGGCACTAACCACTAAAGGTGGTTATGATTAAATATTTGTGCATAAATGTTATAATCATATCTTAAAATTATTCTAACTCTGGTTTGCAAATCTCTTCAAAAAAAACTAGAAAGCCTTTTAAGAAGATAAGTATTTTATAAGCATATGAAGGTGGTATTAGACGTTGCATAATGTGATAAGACCGGCTTATTATGAATCATCATATAAATAAATAAATTTATAAATTTATGTGAATTTGGTATGTATAAAAATTATATACTTCGTATATGTAATTTTTTGTCATAAACCGTATTATAAAAAAGTCATGGTTCACCCCATAGAAACGCGATTCACCGATTTGGCCATGAACTGCGTACCGGACGCCGAGTACCGGAACACGATTCATTAGCGTCCCGAACACTGTCGGGATCGCCATTTGGTACGCCATATTGGAGTTCCTTATCAACTAAGGTACGCGAACCGGGTCGGCATGCAATCGTGTTCCTGGTGGGTACATCGTATCCGGTGATTTGGATCGCGTTTTGTATGAAGTCGGGGACGTAATTTTAAAATTGAGCAGAAGTTGCAAAAAAAGTTCTTTCACAACCTGTTAGCAGCTCCTCGGCAGAGAGAAACTGGAGCACATATTCTTACATTCATAACGTGAAGAGAAACCGTCTTAATTCCAAAAGAGCTGACAAACTTGTTTTCATCCATTCAAACGTACGTCTTTTATCTCGATTTTCAGAAAATTATAATTCTTGACCACACAAAAACTCTGGACCACACAAAAACTGGGATGTGAATCCAGAAAGTACGAACATAGAAGATTCAAGTGCAAGATTGGAAGAGATGACATGGAATATCTTGGATGAAGAACAAGTTGTTGGAAATGGAAAAGGAAAAAGACCAAGGGTGGAAGATCACTAGACAAGTGTTTTTGTTTTGTTTGCTTTATGTCATTTAAATTTTGGTAGACGATTAATTTCTTTTTAGTTAACGCTCAAGTATTTTCGTTAATGTCTTTGAAGTATTTATGGATTTTATGCTATGTTTTTATTTTTTGACTTTGAAGTTTGAACTTTAAAACTATAATTATATATATATTTATTTATATATATATATAAAACTTGATTTGAAGGGTACATCGTACCATATTATTTGGTACATCGTTCCAAAATGTAAGGTACACCGTACCGTTGTACCGGACACGTACCGAAATGAACATATCTCCCTTCGTTCCGGATACGCCAGAACTAGTGAATTGCGTACCCGTTCCGCGTACCCATACCGGAGTGTACCGCGTTCTATGTGACTATGGTTCACCCTAACTCAATGGACCCATCATGCCGCATCTTCTTGTTCTATTGAACTTTGCTCATAACCCATAACTCATAATCGTCTGGATTTTGCGATATTTTAAATTGTTGACGGACTCAAAATGCTAAGACACTAATTTAAAGGGTCCAAACTGAAAACGACTACGGTATGGCGATGGGAAACTGACATCAGCACCGACACATGGAGCTTGCAGACGTGGTCATCATCTATTCAATACTCGTTTCGTTTGATTTCTCTTCCATAAATTATGTTATCCGTTTGTTGAAACATAACGTCTTTAGTTTGTAATTTTTAGTTTATAAATGAAAATTTCATATTAGATTAATCAAGTTAAAGGTTTTGACACCAACAAACACTAACAAAATATTTGTAATTGTAGAAAAAAAGAGATCAAATATTCTTAATCACACAATTTTACCAACCTAAGGCTCGTAGCCTAGTGTTATTACTGTATAATTGTACGTAGTGTTGCCCATAACCTAAAGGTCATAGGTTCCATCTCCGATAGAGACAAAGAGCCAAATAGACGTAGATTAGATGTCGTTAAAAAAAAATACACTTTACCATACATAATGCTAGCTTTCCATAAAATGATGGCTAAGGACATTAATGATATATCCTTTATTAACCATATAGGGGCTAAGAAAACCCTTTTGGTTATTCACATCCCTTTCTCCCTTCTTCAAAACCATCATTTCCTCGGAACCGTTTCGTGAAACAAAACCATCCTTTATTATATATGTTTTCGGTTTCGGTTTTGTTTCGTTCAATTTCCAGTTCGTTTATTTTTTTGGGCTTAAATACTCATCCATAGTTTTATCTCCCTTCCATTGAAGTGATGTCTACCTACTCTAATAAGTTTCCCTTCAACCAATGTTCAATTGGCAAGACGTAAATATAGTCCTATTTAAATCTCCGAACTTGAACTTGTAGACATCCCAATTTTCATTATTCCTTGAACTTCATCTTCCTTTGTGTTTTTGTGACATTGACCTTCGATATCAACAGGTTCGTTTTTATTTTCCTTTGTTTTTAAGTTCATTACTAAATTTCCTTATTTGTCCAGGACAATTTGTTCGATGAATATTCCCTTCGGGTAGGGAATATATAATATATTAAAACTGTAAATTTTGTTAGTAATCCATTTCTTCCTAAAACTGTCTTCCTAAATCTGTCATTAAGATAATATATATTAAAATTTTAAAATCAAGCTATGTCATTTTGTCAGGTTAGATAGCCTGATCTGTAGAACAGAAACAAAGCCCGTCTAGCTCAGTTGGTAGAGCGCAAGGCTCTTAACCTTGTGGTCGTGGGTTCGAGCCCCACGGTGGGCGACAATTTTGTTGATATTTTTTAACCATTATTGCCAAACCTCTTTGGTTTCAGTAAGTATGTTAATGAGATTTAACTGCGCTATATTTCATATTCCGATTATCCCAAACTAGCAGGTACCCACGCAATGCGGCGACAAGTGCCTGAAACTATATTTCTAACGAGCTCTAGTTGATCTGTACCCGGAATCCATCTTTCAACGTGAGGTTGTTCAAGGGTACAATATCAACTTTAACACTTGGGCCACCATATTCTTCAAATACAATCTGTATCATCTTTTTCATTAGATTCTATTTGCAATTGATGTGTGTTGAAACTGATTCTCCGAGATTCCGGACGGAGGGTTGTTACGCCTTGAACCCTGCAAGAGGACCTGAAATCAACCGAAAATCTTGGGTTAGATGCTCCCCGAGGATGATCCTCGTGAGGGCACTCCAACGCTCAAGTCAGTATTTATCGACGTGAGGTCTATCGGATAATCAATGCTATATGTAAAGATCGTATTGAATGTAAGAGTTAAGTTGTGTGTACCCTCCCTTGGTCTCTATCTATATACGAGTATATATAGCCAAACCGGAAGTCGGTGAAGGTCGAAGAAGATCCTTCCCCAGACCGGTCCTACGAAAGGTCTGCTGGTCCAAAGGTAAGGCTCAGAGCTTTTACCCGTTGTGTCGTGGCGTAGTACCACGCCACCGCCGACTTGGGGATTTGCTCGCATTAAATGTCCTTGGGACTCAAAACTGCTTTTACCGCGATCTCCGCCTTACCCCCGATTGCTATGTCGGGGGTATACGTCCTGCGACCGTTTACCCTTCCTGCGTTTGGGAGCCTTCGTTTTCCCGGATGGTATTGGGTATACCTCATTAAGTCCCTTAAGTTAAAAGGAGGCTTAAGCGAAGAAGACTTGTTTTTACTTGTATCGATGTTCAACCTGTCTTGTCATTGAAAAATGACCGTTGTGGGTTTGTGACCGTTGGATTTTACCACCGCCTCACCGACTTACAAAGTCTTTTTAAATTCCTCTCTTATATATATATTCACTTTCTTTGGCTTAATTCCTCACTTCCCTTTCCATCTTCTTGATTTCTCTTTTTTACATCCTTTCCCTTCCCTTGGTTTCCTAACTATGACGAAGAAAGATAAAGCATCGAAGGAAAAAGGCGAGAAATCTGTTCTGCGAAGTGCTGCGAATACTCATACCAACCTAACTTCTTCCGATATTTCTGCTCTTTACGGCGATTTTCACATCGATCGATGTTACCGTCTTCTTCTTCCTAATTCATCCGATACTATTCTTTCCGCACCCGATGGGTTTGAACCAGTATACATGCAATACCTTTTAGGAGGGTTAAGGTTTCCTATTGACGATTTCATTCTTGCACTCCTTCAGGATCTTGGGCTTCACCTTGCTCAGCTTGCCCCCAATTCCTTCCGTAAGATTATTATTTTTATGATGCTTTGCCGCTCTCTTGGTATTCCTTTATCTACCAAGGTGTTTCGCCACCTGTACGTCGTAACCGGAAGGGGGGATTGGGCCGTTTTTACCCTGCGTCCTGGCCGAAGTGAGCATATCACCGGATTGAAAGATTCTATTAGGGATTGGAAGTATGCTTTCTTTTTTGTTGATCGTCTGGCGTTCAATGACGTTTCTCTTTGTTGGGGCAAAATAACTGGGCGCACCTCTGAATCTGCTCCCGACCTATCTGACGACGAAATTGGCTATGTCAACCGCTTATCCGCTTCAGAGGTTGTATGGGAGGATCCTGATGAAACCTTTCTGGGAATGGCCGATCTAAGCCCCTACTACTTTGTCCGTCAAGTCCGACCCGTTTGGCGAATTGATGGAAAAGCTGTTTCCTTATTCCATCGTCTGGGAATGCCGAAACCAATACAAGGATAAACATATTTTACTGAAGGAGCCATAACTCCCTTCCTTCCCCCCTCCGAAGATGTCCTCAGTTCCGAGGGGACACCGGAGGCCCTGGAACGTGGAGCTGAGGTTACTTCGGGAGTGACTGTATCTATCGTGGAGTCCCCGGTTTTCCGAACGCAGGACACTATGGTGCATGATTCTCAATCAGATCTGACAGAACCCCGAAAGGTGGGGTCTGTCAAATCCCTTTCCAAACGAGTTAGTTCGAGAAACACTTCCCCCTCCGCCAAGCGTCTCAGGACCGAAGGTATTCACCGAACTACTTACCATTTTCGCTGTTTTTTTTTTTTTTTTTATATGTTGATGAATATTGGATTGACGATTTTGCATTACAGAAGATACGCCGGACGTTGTTATTTCTGAAGCAGTTTCTGTGAATGTTTCCGAAGAAGTTCCGGTAACCGTATCGTTCACCCCGTCGTCATTAGTCATTCCTACCGTGGTTACTTCAAGTGTTGTCATACCAGCAACCTCATTTGGGCTTACATCTACACCCCCTGATCCATCGGCCATAGCTTTATTCAGCAGTCTTCTCTTCACTTCCGGGCTTCAGACACCAGCTTCCGGAAGGTTTGCTCAGTCACTTCCACCCGTTCGGCAACAATCATCGCTGCCTGTTTTTCCTTTCCGACGTAAGTGTCTATATTCTTGTGCTTATTTCGTCTTTTTGTGTTTACTAATTCGTTTACCTCCTTTTTTTTATTATTATTATTAGCCCGACAGGTTCGTACCACCATCTCGGAGTCTACGAGAGGGCCGTCTACCGCTGGCCCAGTGGGTCCTTCTGAAGCACCCTTCTCTCGAGATTGTGGGTTACAAGCAACAAGCACCCTGGCTCCGCCGATCGTGCATGCTTCCGTCGCTCCTTCCTCCGTTTTTCTGAACGCTGCCGATGTGTCTGACGAGGGAGTCTTTCTGCGTGCCCGAACAGATCTCCTTCGTGCCGTAGAATTGCTATCTGAGCTGCACGTTCGGGGCATTCGCAACAGGCAAGCGGTATCTTTTTATTCCGACGAGTTCAAACGGATGGAGGAGGTAATGAGCAAAATGAAGGTCTTGCACCAACGCGATGCTGAAGAGAAAAATCGCTTGGCAGGGGAGAACGAACGCTTAACGGAAGAGAACAAAGATCTTTGTGCTGGCTTGGAGGATATGAGGCGTGCTGCGGTCGAAAAGGATGCTCGTATTATTGAACTGAACGCCGACCACAGCTCCCTCTCCTCCCGTATTGCCGAGCTGGAAGCGTCTTTAGTGGAGAAAGATTCGCAGTTGGATGAGGCTGTTCGTTGTTATACCGAACTGGATGCACTAAATGACAAACTTAAAGAGGATTTTGGCGTTCAGTCTCATCATTTGGGAGCATGCCGGAAGGATATTAAGTGGTTGATTGAGAAGGGGGGACCTGGTTTGTGTGGGTCGCTGTTGAATTCAGAGGAATTTGTTGGTAGGAATTCTAAACTCCAGATGGAGTGTGTGAAGTTTGGACAGTATAAAGGCTGCTTGGACACTCATAGGGAATATGCTCACTTATTGGAAGATGTCCCCCTTATCCACGAGCATCCGGATGCTCAGGTTAATATCATGTCTCTGTTTGGCGAGTTGGTAACCCCAAACTACTCTCTTTTGGAGTCCGTTCGATCGGGTGCGGTCCCCTTGGATGAATTGAAGAAGCTTACCGGGAAGTCTTCTGTAGGGCCGGAAGATATTGGTGAGAGCTCCCACCCGGGAAATGACTCCCCCGCATCTTGATTTTCTTGTTTGTGTTGTATTTCGAATGATTTTGTTTGTTTGAATCTTTTGTACGCGTATACTTTCTTTTGAATAGTTTGGGTGTTTGTATCGTCGCCATTATTATTATGAATGTTTTTATTTATATAGAGGCGTCCCCCTTTTATAAATTTCGCATAGTAAGTTCGTTTGTTATTCGTCGGCTTGGTTCGATATTCGCTCCGGAGTTGAATCATCCGACCTCTTCCGGGGTCAGGATGTTCTGTTCGTAATTATGATCGTAAATTAGTTAATTAATATCTACTTGCGACCTCGACTGTTTTTGCAAGAATCCCTTTGTCGAAGGGTTTTTAATTAACTTCGCACGCATTCGTTGGGTACATTAGACAATAAGCGACAAAATATTAAAACAAAACTACCCTTTCGTGGTGCGCAAGTGTCCAAGAAAACTTATAGAAATGGTATTTGCGCAGATTCCTCATGTTCCAAGTTCGAGGAATGGGCGATCCGTCCATTGTTTCTAGCACGTACGAGCCGTTCCTTCTTGCTTCTTTTACCCTGTACGGGCCCTCCCAGTTAGGAGACAACTTTCCTGGCTTGTAGTGTAGGCTGGCTTCATTCTTTCGAAGGACTAAATCTCCCACCTTACACGCAGATTCTCGCATCCTTGCATTGTAATACCCCTCCGTCATCGATTTGTATGCGGCATGGCGTAATGCGGCATTCTCCCTTCGTTCCTCCACGAGGTCCAAGTTATATCTTAGTGCCTCTTCTTTACCTTCTAAACGAAAATTTTCTATCCTGGGAGAAGGCACGATCACCTCCAAAGGGATTACCGCTTCGGATCCATATACTAAACTAAACGGCGTTTCTCGTGTAGCACTCCTCGCCGTGGTCCGATATGCCCAAAGGACACTGTGCAATTCGTCTGCCCATCCTCCTTCTGCCCGATTCAAACGAGTTTTGATCCCTTTCAGGATGGTTCTGTTGGTTACCTCCGTTTGACCGTTGGCTTGAGGATGAGCCACAGAAGTGAAGTTTTGTCGGATGCATAGCCCTACGCACCATTCTTTAAAAGGATTGCTAGCGAACTGCTTCCCGTTGTCGCTGATGATGGTATGCGGGAGGCCGAAACGACAGATAATCTGCTTCCACACAAATTTAATAACATTTGCCCCGGAGATGCAGGACAGTGGTTTTGCTTCAACCCACTTTGTGAAGTAATCTATAGCAACGACCAGAAACTTCAAACCGCCCGGAGCCTTCGGGAAGGGGCCCACTATGTCAATCCCCCACTGACAGAACGGCCACGGGCTATGAATGCTCGTGAGGCAGGCAGGTGCTTGATTCGGAACATTAGAGTACGCTTGACATTTCTGACACTTTTTTACGTATTCCTGGACATCTTTTGACATCTGAGGCCAGAAGTATCCCATCCGAAACACTTTTTGCGTCAACGCTCTTGATCCCATGTGTGCTCCACACAAACCTTCGTGTACCTCCTCCATGGCTCTTTGTGATTCTATTCTTCCCAAGCATCGCAACCAAGGGGTTAGATACCCCTTCCGATACAGTACCCCGTTTTTCATCGTATACCTTCCTGCGTTCATTCTTACCTTCCTTGCTTGGCTCGAGCTGCCCGGAAGCGCCCCACTCGTCAAATATCGCATTAGCGGTTTCATCCAGCAATCTTCGTTTGCTTCAATTTCCATTACTTCCTTGCTAATGGTACGCTCAATACTCCTTTTTGGAAGGACTTCGACCAGAACCTCCTTCGTGAGGTGGTGGTATAGCATAGAAGCCAGCTTGCTGAGTGCGTCTGCTTCTTTATTTCGAGTGCGAGGTATTTGTGTTATTCTGAACTTTTTAAATCTAGCCACCCTTGTCTTTACTTGTTCCAAGTATTGCTTCATGTGGCTTTCTTTAGCTTCGTAAGACCCATTCACTTGGTTTACCACCAGCATTGAGTCTGCGAAAGCTTCCAACTCGCTTATCTCCATGCTCTCAGCCAGATTTAAACCTGCTAGTAATGCCTCGTACTCAGCTTCGTTGTTTGAGCAAGCAAAATCGAATCTGAGAGCGTATGTTACTTTTTCCTCCTCTGGTCCCGACAGAATGACCCCAGCTCCACATCCCCCTGCACTTGCCGCTCCGTCCGTGTACATCTGCCATACGATGGGGTTTTTGCCGATAGGTACGCCTTCCCTCCCGTTCAACTCCGTATGCATAGTTTCCGTAGCCGACTTCCCTTCGTCCGGCATTTCAAGCAAAAAGTCTGCTAGGGCTTGACCTTTGATGCTTGGTCTGGGTTTGAATAGAATGTCGTACTCTCCTAGCTCGATCGCCCATTTGGTCATACGCCCTGACCGTTCAGGCTGAAGCAATATATTTTTGATCGGCTGGTTGGTCAAGATTGTTACTGAGTGAGCCTGAAAGTACCTTTTCAAGCGTCTGACTGAATATATGAGGCTTAGGATCAGCTTTTCAATGAGGGAGTAATTCAATTCCGCCCCTTGTAGCACCCGGCTGACAAAGTAAACCGGAATTTGCTTCTTTTCCCTTTCTGCAAGAAGGACCGAACTGATCGCTTCCTCACTCGTGGAGAGATACATGACAAGAGACTCTCCCTCTTTCGGACTAGCCATCGTTGGGATAGTTCGCAGATGCTGCTTGAGTTCCAGGAACGCTCTCTCGGCCTTCTCAGTCCATTCTACCTCTCCTTTCTTTGTGCACCCATGTAACGTTTTGAAGAAAGGAATGGATTTTTCGGCGGACTTAGCCAGGAAGCGTCCGAGAGCTGCCAACTTTCCGTTCAGTGCCTGCACATCCTTTACCGTCCGCGGGGTTTTTGCCTTTAACAGGCTATCTATCTTCTCCGGATTAACTTGTATCCCGGAAGGGGTAACTATATGACCCAAGAACTTTCCCCTACTCATCCCAAACGAACACTTCTTTGGGTTTAGCTTCATGTTAATACTCTGGAGCCGCCGGATGGTTTCCTCCACGTCTCGGACTAGATCCACGTCCTCCTTACTCTTGATCACCATATCATCCACATACACCTCTAGATTCCGCCCTATTTGTTTTTCGAAGGCTTTATCAACCAATCGCTGGTACGTTGCTCCGGCATTCCGCAATCCGAATGGCATCTTGACATAGCAATATGTACCTCTAGGTGTGTGGAAAGTTGTTTTCTCCTCATCCTCCTTGGCCATCTGAACTTGGTGGTACCCTTTGTAGGCATCTAGAAAGGACTTCCACTTGTATCCCCCAGTGCTTCCACCTTTTGTTCGATTTCCGGGAGGGGATAGCTATCTTTGGGACATGCTTTATTAAGATCCTTGAAATCCACGCACATCCGCATGGATCCATCCCCCTTTTTTACCAGCACGGGGTTCGCTACCCATTCCGGGTATTGAGTACTTCGCAGGACACCGGCAGACACCAGATCGTCTACCTCCTTATTGACTATCTTGCTCCGATCGGTTGCCATCCCCCTCTTCGATTGTTTGACGGGCGTAAAAGTGGGATTGATGTTTAGTCTGTGTTCTGCAAAATTTCTTGATACACCCGTCATGTCTTTGGGTTCCCACGCAAACACATGCTTGTTTTTTCTTAACAGGGCCTCCAACTCCTTTCTTATTTTAAGTGGGAGGTCACTACCCATTCGGATCGTTACTTCCGAGAATTCAGGATTTATAACCACTTGAACCTCTTCCTGTTCTGTCCAACTATCTTGGTGTATGATGCTTCCACACTCCGTTACCGGCATGGGCATGCTCTGAAGGGTGAGTACTCCGTGATCCGAGGGAAACTTAAGCAAACCATGGATAGTGGAAGCTACTGCCTGTAGTTGCCACATTCCCGTCCGTCCGAGTATAACATTGTATCGAGACGGGGCCTCTATGACAATGAACTCGGTGACAATGGTCTTGTTGCGACTTGTGTTCCAATCGGTCAATACCAAAGGGAGGTGGATTTTTCCTCGTGGCCATACGGATTTTCCAGAGAATCCTACTACCGAGGAGGTGGCAGATTTGAGGAATGCCTTAACGTCCGGAGGAAACTTATCAAAACAGTGATTATACATAATATTTACCGAGCTTCCTCCGTCAACGTAGATACGTCGCACCATCGTCCGGGCGATAGCTCCACAAATTACAAGTGGTTCCATCCCGACGTACCCTGCAGGAACCGGCTCATCCCTTCCGAATTCTATAGTTGTCACTTTCCTTTTTCTCATATGAGCATCGAAAGGGAGAGAAGAGGATTCGCCTCCCTCTACCGCAAGGATCTCCGTATCGTAGACAGCTTCCTTAACCTTTGGAGCTTCCGTCTGGACCTCTTTTCCCTTCCCCTTTCTCTGAGCGTCCTTCTCCCGTTTGTAACTCTCACAAGTAGCAGTAGCATGCCCCATTATCTTGTGGAATTCACAATAGGCATTGGGATCCCTCGGGTACCTTTTACGGAAGGACCTCCCTTCTTTATCCTCTCTCGACTCATTCGCCGTTAACGTTTCATGACGGTATGGTTCGTACCTTTCGCCCGGCGTCCTTCCCCCCGGCAATCTTCCCCGGAAAGGCATTCTCCCCGGGAGTGGGGACCGGTAAGAGTTTTTAGATCTTTCGAGATTTCGATTTGGGGCTGAGCCAAAAGTTCCCTTCCTCTCTTGTGCCTCGAAACGTAATTTCTCCGCGCTCTCCTCCTCCTGCTTCAACACCTTATTGACAACATTGATCATATCATCGGCCTTATAAAAGTCTTTCTTCGATAGCTCTCTGAACAGTTCGCCCTCTCTCAAACCATATGTGAACGCTGCAATGATGAGGGAGTCTTCTCGTACGGGCATTTTTCGGCTTTGTTCATTAAATCTTCTGAAGTATGATCGGTTGGACTCTCCCTCTCGTTGTCTGCAAGCCGTTATCGACTGGGACCGTTGTTGGTATTTCTTCTGCTGTATGAAGCTGTGACTGAATTGTGCCACCAGGTCTTCGAAGTTGGAAATACTTTTTTGCGGAAGGCTAGATAGCCAGTACCGGGCAGACCCTTCGAGGGTTCCTGCAAAATACAGACACCACAGCCTTGAATCCATGGGGATCATTTTCACAGCCCAACGAAAACTAGCCACATGATCGTCTGGATCACCCGTTCCGTCATAGGACTTAACTCGAGGCCCCTTCAGGCCGGGCGGTATGGGTATCTCGTTGATGTCGTCTGTGAAAGGAGATCGAAAACCCTTCTCCTCCGACGGCTTTTGATGACCACGCTTAATTATAACAATACACAACAATCAAAAGCATTGACAGCTTAATTATAATGCAACAATACGATAACAAAAGACAAACAATTTTTAATTTTGAATATGACAACAAAAGAATTACGAAAAACAAAAGTATTAGTACATTAGTAATATTGGGAATTCACCTTATCTAAGTAGCTTCTACCAAAGTATAATCTCCAACTCTTTTAGGGTTAAAGCTAATCCCTGCAAATAACATTTAGGTTATATTTTATCTAACAGATCAAGTGGACACAAAAGCCAAAAAGAAAACAACCTTATTTACGAGCAATCAAGCACAGCACAGGCACAGACACATGTTTTTTATACATTTCCATACCCAGGCGGCCTGTCTAGTTTTGAGTTTTGACCTTATACTCAACATGTCCAATCTGCCATCTCTACAAATGTGGGTTCAATTTCACCGTAAGTACTTACAATAAAATTAATTAATCTTTGAACGTACACATGCTTACTTGGATTCTGGTTGATTTTAACACCGATCCCACCAAAGCTACGACCAATATCAGTAGCTCCATATTGCTGATAGTATCTATTAAAAGCATAAGACATATGTGACACAATACAATCGGGCTCAAAACACAACTCGGTTGAACCAGTGAATAATCAACATTATTGTTTCTTAAATTTATCTCTGAAGCTTTCACTAAAGCAATGCACCATGAAATCATTTCATTGAGTTATTACAATATCAAAATTTATAACATTAGAATCAACAACCTAAATTCATTTATACCATTAGATAAGTAATATAAGCTAAATTTATGATATAAAAAATACATGTAGCAAGTATCAACAAATTTAATATATTACTTCTATTTTTTTATGACCCGTATTACAAGAATGGTAGTTTGACCAGGATGACTTGTGTGACTTAACGAACATTATTAAACAAAATAAGTAGTTAACATCTCAAAAGAATATTAATATATATTAATCTACTCTTGTCACAGGTTGTAAAAATGATCAAAAATGACTGCAAAAAAATTATGAAAAGATAGATGATGCAAAAGCTGAAATTGAATCAAACAAATGCAACCAAATAGATTGTTATTAAACTCAATATGAACACTTTTATAGAATTTTCTTTTATCCTTTATTTCTATTGCAACCAGTTTCCAAAATTTTATCATTTTAATCAAGCATTAAGATAGATAAATTTAAATCTTTACTATAATATAGAGTGCGTAATATACCACAAATCACCTTGACTACAAGAAGGAAACACACAAATTTGTAAAGACATTTACACAAACACATAGAGTGCATAATATACCACACAAATTCGGTTAGACAATAGGAAAACTAATAATATGCATAACAAAAATGGCATTGCTAATCCCATATGAGTGCAAAACATACCTTAAGTTGAACTTTAAAGGCCTGAAGCTTGGAGGAGTTGAACAATGAATTTAGAATCGGCTCTGAAAACAGCAAATTGAAATGAAATATGTTTCTGAAATTATTCGTTCAAATTGTGTAAAATAAATATTGGTTCAATTTAGAACATTTACCTCAGATTATCTGCTGGAGATTTCGATCGTCTGGAACCGTAGATTTCCCCCAACAATGTTGTATTTATAGAGTGAATATATCGTATGAAATCGAGGTGAGGTTTGAAGATGATTGGTTGAAGTATTATCATGGTTGAAGAACCGAGGAGCCGGTTGAAGATGAGTGGTTTTTGGGTCGCAGAAATCGAACAAGCTGATAACGAAGAGGCGGATAATGAACAGGCGTGATAACACAGCTATACATGGGCCGAACCCGTGGGCCGCAGAACCCAAAAGGCTAACAGGCCTTTTTTCAGTGGCTTGACCCGCGTGTAAATAATATGTGTATTATGTTTAGGTAACTATTTGCAGCCGTAGGCTTGGTCGAGTGGTATTTGCTTGATTTTGTAACTTGTTGGTGCTGGGTTCGAAGCCTAGCAAGGCTTTTCTTTTTTTCCAAAAGGATTAACTCCATAAATAGTAAGTGTGTTGGCTGAATTTTCAGCCTTCCTATTATGGAAGGGGTAAACTCATTTATAATATAGTAAAGATGATAGTGATATATCACCTTAATTTTGCATTATTTTGTTACATTACTTTGAATCAGTCTCTATATTAAAAGTAAATGATGTATTAACTAGATCTTCTTGGTTTTATAACTTTCTATAGAAAATCAAATCCAAGTTCCTTAAGGTGACTTTAAAGCAAGCCTATCCCTTTTTATATATCGAATACTGATATATATTATCGTAACAACTCCTTATAAGTCATCATTTAACAACATTATGGCAGTTGATAAAAATCAAGATAAAATATGCGAAAAGGAAGAGACAGTATGATAAGTGTCGTGATCTTGTTATTAGATGATTTTTAGAAGAGAAATGGTATAAAGCTATATATTATTTGTGTCTACTTCATCTTGTTACTCATCATAAGATGATATGTGTAATCAACTTATTTTTTCCCTGACATTATCCCTTAATTTTGATACGTTTTTGATGAAATGGGTAAAAAGATAAGTAGGAACAAATTAGTAAAAATGTATACAAGTTCTCTTTTTAGAAATCATTCGATCTTCTATTTACTAGCGAATCATTAAATTATATGAACCAATGTATACCGAAAGGTCTTAGTCGCTATCGCCATTTTAATCATTGAGTTTTGATAATGACAACCCTTACGGTTGTATTTAATTCATGGAAAAGGTCATTTCTAAAATTAAAGAGTTTGTTATATTTAGATGTATAAATTTGTAATGCTTATCTTATGATAGTCCTTAGGGTTGTTATTATCAAAACCCTTACATTTAGCATTACATAAACCTAGGAAGTGACATGTTGGATTAGGGATGGCAAAAACATCCGAACTCGACGGGGAAACCCGAAACCGAATGTTTTCGGGTCGGGTATGAGTTTTTCGGGTTCGGTTACGGGTTCGGGATTTTCTCGGGGATTTTCTCGGGTTCGGGTACGGGTTCGGGTAAAGGTATTCCCGGCCCGGTATATATTAATTATTAATATTTTTAATTATTTTATATATTAAATTATTAAATATATAATATATAAGTGTTATCGAGGATTTTCTCGGGTTTTGTTCGGGTTTCGGGGCATATTTCGGGGACGAGTCAGGTTCGGGGTTTGTAAAATCCCCGATGGGGAAAACCCGAAAAAAATCGTCGGGTATCGGGTCGGGGTCGGGTTCGGTTTTTTATTTCGGGTTCGGGTATGCCAAAACCCGCCCCGTTGCCATTCCTATGTTGGATAACATTAAATACCTACAAACTTTCTCTTGTATGTTCAATTTTTTACCTTTAAATGTCTTGCGCTTAAGTTTATACAATGCATTATCTTGTTATTGTCTTGAAAATGCTAAAAATGACAAGTCAATAATTTTTTTTAACTGAAACAAAAGACAAGCTATAGACCGAGCTTCGTCGGTAAAACCATCGCTTGATCCATAGCAAATCAAACTAGAACAGAATAAAAAACTCTAGTGAAAAGTTAGAAAAAAAATACAATTAAGTAATCTTACTACTATATAAAGCATTTAGGCCTACCCCATTAGGCAAGTTTAAGGAACTCCTTAAACTTGGTTTTAAGGACCTTTCCACTTTTGTTAGTTAGTTCTCTACCTTAAAAAAATATTAAATCACGGCTAATAAGATTCGAACCCAAGACCTCTCCTAACTTATCACTATGTGTTAACCACAAGCTATACATTACACTTTGGTAACACCACCCACACTTAATAACAAAAGTCTGTTATTCGAAAACCATCAACTCTTACCAAAATCCACATTTCCGTTTAATTATTTATTTCTAGCAACAATTGACTATTAATTACACAATTAGTAGCGGCTGTAAATCAACGCATTTTGGGATACCAACCTTATTTCCGTTTAATTTATTATTTCAAGCAACTTTTGACCATACCAAATGCTATTATAAGAGGCTCTCAGGCATGTGGATAATGATATTTCCGGCGTATTCTTTATAGATGGCCCTGGAGGAACAGGAAAAACTTTTTTGTATAAAGCTCTCCTTGCAAAGGTCCGGTCTTGTGGTTTCATTGCGCTAGCGACAACTTCGTCAGGTGCGGCAGCTAACAACATGCCGGGTGGTAGAACAGCCCACTCCCGATTCAATATTCCAATTAACCTTGAAAACAACTCACTCTGTAACATTAAAAAACAAAGTGGGACCGCAAAACTGCTTAGAGCTGCAAAACTGGTCATATGGGACGAGGCTTCGATGGCTAACAGGCAGGCTGTGGAGGCATTTCATCGATCAATGCAAGACATCACGGGGATCAGAGTCCCTTTTGGTGGAAAAGTTATGGTGTTAGGTGGTGACTTTAGACAGGTTTTGTCGGTCATTAGACGTGGAACACGAGCTCAAATTGTAGACTCCAGTCTAAGAATGTCACCGCTATGGTCCGTGATTAAAAAGATGAGGCTCACTCTGAATATGAGAGCGCGAACAGATCCATGGTTTTCCAATTTTCTTTTACGAGTGGGGGATGGAGATGAAGAAGTTATTGATAAAAATTATATCCGCATCCCAGATGACATGACAATTCCATACATGAATACGGATGGGTCCATGGAAGACTTGATTAATGCGATATTTCCTTGTATGGAGGTCAACGGAAATTCAGCAGATTATATCATTTCTCGGGCAATCTTGTCAACAAAAAATGACCATGTTGATGAGCTTAACGATAAGTTAATAGGTAGATTTTGTGGAGTCGAGAAAACATATTACAGTTTTGACGAAGCAGAAGACGACAGAAACGGATTCTATCATATGGAATTCTTAAACTCACTTAGCGTTAGTGGTTTGCCACCTCATGTTCTCCGTCTCAAAATTGGGTGCCCGATAATACTTTTACGAAATCTCGATCCCTCCCATGGATTATGTAATGGCACGAGACTTATATGCAGAAAGTTTGAGCCAAACCTAATTGATGCGAAAATAGCCGTTGGCCAGCATGCTGGAAAAAGAGTTTTCTTGCCAAGAATACCTCTATCTCCGTCTGAATCCGACATGTTTCCTTTCAAGTTGAAAAGAAAACGGTTTCCGGTTAGGCTAAGCTTTGCCATGACAATCAACAAAGCCCAAGGACAGACAATTCCAAACGTGGGCGTTTATCTTCCGGAATCGGTGTTTTCGCATGGGCAACTTTACGTTGCCCTGTCAAGAGGAATTTCACGTCACACAACAAAAGTATTAGTAGCTCCAGTAAAAAACTTTAATCTTGATGGAGTTTACACGCGAAACGTGGTGTATCGAGAGGTTCTACATGATGAGTAAGATGCATCATATAGTAGTAAGATTTTTTATAACTCTATTTGTACTTACTTAGGTTTTTTATTTTTAATGCCAATAATATTGGAGATGCATCATTTATGTTATTATATATCAAAGCATGTAACCGAACAAAATTTACACGCCGATGATCATTCTTAATTTATATCTCTACTTTTATACAAGTTATCATGCTGTTGTACTATAATCGTTATAAAAAATCTGCAACCAAACAACATTTTGATCGCCGAGAACATATAGTTCGCAGGGTACCCGCCGCCGCATTGCGCGGGTACCCTACTAGTCTCTAATAATAACGGAAATCAAATTTAGAACTGTTGATATGAATTGGTGGTAACGACTTCCAGATGATTTTTTAAAGGCTACTTATTCGATTCATCTATAAGTAAACATAAGACGTGAAGAATATTTAAAAAAATCATGTATAACAATTAGATGATTTAGATATGAGCAAACCTGTATCCTTTGAAAGAAGAAATTGGAACTATTCAAAAATGTTTATAGTGAATACTTTATTTATTTTTGGGTGGAAGCATAGATTGGGAGTTCCATGTTCCAGCGTGTTACAATAGACCCTCACACACAAAACCCACTCAAAAGTCGTTGAAGTCTTCTATACGGATGGAGTCTTCCAGAAAGAAAGCCATTTATTTCCACGTCGTATGAGGCATTATGAACCAATAAAACATTGCCACGTAACTTCTTCTTGCAATAGCAGCCGTTAGATCTTCCACGTCTGCATCACCAACCCTCATCACACCCTTCGCTCTTCGTGGCCTTCTCTCCCATATCACACTCTACACTCCTTCCCTAGTATAAAGACTCTGCCGAAGCAAACGGAAGATCATTTCAATACCAAATCTCACAAACACAAAGAAACACACACAAGATTCAACATAGATCGAGCGAGATCGCAATGAGGAAGTGGACTCTTCCTTCCGTTTTGTTTCTACTATGTCTTCTCTTTCTTCTTCCAGATCAAGGTATGTTATCGGCGATTTATGACTGTTTGTACCATTTAATTGCTAATGTATATTCAGATTCTATGTGGAGATCTATGGATTTGTGTTTGTTTGATGTAGTGAATGTATCTTATCAGAAATTAGAAGTTTTTTAATTCAGTTTAAATTTTATATGTTTAATTGATTTAATCATGTAACAGTTTTCATGATCCTGATTCAAATTGTTGATCTATGTTTCTTTAGTTTCTGGAAATTGTAATCGTTCAAGCAGATCGACTATTTCTGTGATGTTTGAAACTATCCACTGGAGTTAATTAGGCGTATGATGTAGTTTATTGGAAACATATCTATAATTTGATGCTTAAAATGTGTTACTTTGAAGAATAAACCTATGAATCCCTGCTACTAGCGAAATGTTATCATAGTTATATGAGGGAGAGTACTATCTTCATGAAAATATATCACAGCTAAGCTTCAGACTAAAGGAAAAAAGCATAGTTTAGCTAAAAAACAGCTAGTAAGCAGTAGAAAGGTCATTCATTTGCTCTATATTAAAATCCTTTTATTGATTGAATATATTTCTCCCCTAATGTATATTTCTCTCATAAATTGGTGCATAAAATGTCTTAACTTGAAGGAAAAACATATGAATTTCTGCTATGTACAATGAATTATCTCACAGCTAAGCAAATGATAGAATGATAATCTGTTTGCTAAGTTAAACTTTGAGCATATGATGGATAGTGATCAGCTTAACTATATGCTTTAGTTATTTGAAAGTTTCCGTAACTATTTTAATGTGGTCTAATAATAAATTTTATTTGTTTTGCTTTATAGGCCGGAAGTTACATGCGAATGCAGAGTCTGATTCAGATGAACTAGTGGATCCACCCAAGATTGAAGACAACCTTGGTGCTGTTCCACATGGTTTATCCACTGATTCTGATGTCGCCAAGAGGTATTCTAAACTTTTTAATAAATATTGTTTGATGGTTTATTATTTTCTTTTTTTTTTCTTTTCTAAAATGCTTCATTTATATGATTCAGGGAAGCTGAGTCAATGTCCAGGAAAAATCTGCGCAGTAGTGCAGAGAAGTTTGAGTTTCAGGCTGAAGTATCTCGGCTTATGGACATCCTTATCAACTCTCTTTACAGCAACAAAGATATTTTCTTGAGGGAATTGATCTCCAATGCATCTGATGTAAGTTCATATCTTCAAATTTATATTTTTTTAATCTAAATTTTTGGAGTACATTACATCTAAGTATTTGCAAATTACAAATTTCAGGCTTTGGACAAAATTAGATTCCTTTCACTTACTGATAAGGAAGTACTTGGTGAAGGTGATGATACCAAGCTTGAGATCCAGGTTTATATTATGATATAATTCTTCTTTATTTTTGTTTCATTTTAAGCATTTTCTTGTCGTTCTGAAATCTATTTTTTGTTTTAAATTTTTTGTAATTTGTTATTGTAACAGATTAAATTAGACAAAGAAAACAAGATTCTTTCTATCCGTGATAGAGGTGTGGGTATGACAAAAGAGGATCTTATTAAGAATTTGGGAACAATTGCAAAGTCTGGAACTTCAGGTATTGTGTCTGATACTCATTAAACAATTTGTAACAGTTCCTTAATTAATAATGTTTTTTTGTTTTTGCTTTCTTGTATCTAGCTTTTGTGGAGAAAATGCAGACAGGTGGCGATCTTAACCTAATTGGTCAATTTGGTGTTGGATTTTATTCTGTATATCTTGTTGCTGACTATGTGGAAGTAATCAGCAAACACAACGATGACAAACAGTACGTTTTCTGCATTTTATGCCATTATATTCACATTATTTCTAGTTTTTTTAAATTTTTTTTTTAAATTTTTTAGGTATGTTTGGGAATCAAAGGCTGATGGTGCTTTTGCAATTTCTGAAGATACATATAATGAGCCAATTGGTAGAGGAACTGAAATTAGATTACACCTTAGAGAAGAAGCTGGTGAATATCTAGAAGAGTCAAAATTGAAAGTAAATTTGTTGACTTTTTGCATTGTAACCAATTACAATTGCAAGATTTAAAGGTTCTGAAAAAGCTAGTCTTTTTTTTTTCCACAGGATTTGGTGAAAAAATACTCTGAATTTATCAACTTCCCGATCTATTTATGGGCCACCAAAGAAGTTGATGTTGAAGTACCTGCTGATGAAGATGATTCCACTGATGAAGAAGAAAAACGTACGTTTAATTATATACTTATACTGTATCTAATATCTATAATTTCATTTTAATATAATTTTATTTATAATTATAATAATTTGAGCAGCCGAGTCAACCGATGAAGGTGAAGAGAAAGAAGAAGAAGAAGATGAAGAAAAACCAAAAACCAAAACCATAAAAGAAACCACATACGAATGGGAACGGTTAAATGATGTTAAAGCTATTTGGTTAAGAAATCCAAAAGAAGTTACTGAGGAAGAATACACTAAATTCTACCACTCTCTTGCTAAGGTAAAAATGTAAAACAGTAAATGTAAATTATCCGGGTCGCAAAAACGGGCGGGTCTTAACGGGTCAAAATTTTGTATTTATAACAGGATTTTGGTGATGAGAAGCCTATGGCATGGAGTCATTTTAGTGCTGAAGGAGATGTTGAATTCAAAGCTGTTTTATTTGTACCACCAAAAGCTCCATCTGATCTGTATGAAAGCTACTACAATAACAACAAATCTAACCTTAAACTTTATGTCAGAAGAGTGTTCATCTCTGACGAATTTGATGAACTTTTGCCCAAATATCTTATGTTCTTGTTGGGTCTGGTGGATTCTGACACGTTGCCATTAAATGTGTCCCGTGAAATGCTTCAACAACATAATAGTTTGAAAACAATCAAGAAGAAACTTATTAGAAAGGCACTTGACATGATCCGCAAACTTGCTGAAGAAGATCCTGATGAAATTCATGATAACGACAAAAAAGGTAGTTAAAATGTTGGATAATTTATATAATTATGGTTCATATTTCTTGAATTTTATTTTTTTTATAAGCCAAAACACATTTTAGTACCCGAATTTGGCTGACTAGGTGTTATACTACCCTGAACTATTAAATGTGCAACATAGTACCCTGAACTTGACAAAATGGTCGATTTAGTACCCTGACTCATTAATTTGTTCCTGTTTTCTTACTTGTCCTACTTTGGTTAGTGTTTTTGACGAACTAAAAAATATATGTTTTCTAAATATATTGATATTAAAAGCAAATCACCTGAGAAAACAAGAGCAATTGCGAGCGAGTCAAGGTACTAAATCGAACATTTTGCCAAGTTCATGCACATTTAATAATTCAGAGTAGTAGAAGACCTAGTCAGTCAAGTTCAGGGTACTAAAATGTATTTTGACTTTTTTTATATTTCTTGATGTTGTTTTTTATTAGGCCAAAATTTGAACTTGGCTAAACTGGACAAAATGGTCGATTTAGTACCCTGGCTCGTTAATCTGATTATATTTTCTTACTTGAACAAATTAGTGAGTCAGGGTACTAAATTAGTGAGAAAACAAGACCAAATTAGTGTGTCAGTGAGAAAACAAGACCAAATTAGTGTGTCAGGGTACAAAATTGACCATTTTGTCAAGTCCAGGGTACTATGTTGCACCTTTAAGCACCTTTAATAGTTCAGGGTAGTAGAAAACCTAATCAGCCAAGTTCAGAGTATTAAAATGTAATATGACTTTTTTTTTATATTAAAATTAATTTGTGTTTGTAGAAGTGGAAGAAGAATCAAAGGAGAACGATGAAAAGAGAGGGCAGTATACCAAGTTCTGGAATGAATTCGGGAAATCCATTAAACTTGGTATCATTGAAGATGCAGCAAACAGAAACCGTCTAGCCAAACTTCTTAGATTTGAGACGTATGCACTTTTTTACATATTTTATTTATCTATATCTTTACATATTTATTTAATTAATTAATTATTAATTTATTTTGCAGCACGAAATCAGATGGCAAACTAACATCACTTGATCAGTACATCTCAAGAATGAAATCCGGACAAAAGGATATTTTCTACATTACAGGCAGCAGCAAGGAACAGCTTTTGAACTCCCCCTTCCTCGAGAGACTTAAAAAGAAAAACCTTGAGGTAATTAATTATATCTTTAAATAATAATTATATAATCATATTCTTATAGGTAAACGTTTAAGGTAGTTCTTAATTTTTATGTAGTCCTAAGGGACAAATTTCAACCATTGATTAACAATATCTAATGGTCAACATTAATTACATATTCTATACATGAAAGTGTATTTTGGTCATTTGGCACTTACAAAAAAAAATTGAAATTTTGAAAAATTTATTTTTTTAAAGTTTATTATTATTTTGCATATTTGATCACATGTGATTAAAAATAATAAAATAAGGATAAATAAAAAATCTAAAAAACATAAATTATTAATTTTTTTGCTGTTGTAAAAATGGCCAAAATACCCCATGTATAAAATATGTGATTAATCTTGACCATTTGTTATTAATGGTCAACGGTTGAGTTTTGTCTCTTGTGACTACAAAAGATTTAAGGTTTACCTTGAACACATCTCTATAATGATATTTCATTTGTGTAAATTAAAGTATTAATTTTATTTTTATTTTTTGTAGGTTATTCTTTTCACGGACCCTGTAGACGAATACCTAATGCAATACTTGATGGATTTCGAAGACAAAAAATTCCAAAACGTCTCCAAAGAAGGATTAAAACTGGGCAAAGATTCAAAAGACAAAGAAATCAAAGAATCATTCAAAGATTTAACAAAATGGTGGAAGGAAACACTTGCAAGTGAGAACGTTGATGATGTGAAAATTAGCAACCGTTTAGCCGACACACCGTGTGTAGTTGTAACATCTAAATACGGTTGGAGTGCAAATATGGAAAGAATTATGCAGTCACAAACTTTATCTGACGCTAGTAAGCAAGCGTACATGCGTGGAAAAAGAGTGCTTGAAATTAATGCTAGGCATCCGATTATTAAAGAGCTTCGTGAGAGAGTTGTAAAGGACCCTGAGGTAAATATGTTTTTAACCCTTCCACTTCTTCTTTTGCGCTGGTTTCGCCCCTAACTTTGGTTAATTTGTTAAAAAAAATCTGTGAGTTAGTGACTAGTTATCACAAGTTTATTTTTTTTGAACGTTTATACTTGCAAAAACTATTTTAACACTTAAACTTTTTTTCTCTCGTAATGGTTTGGTCCCCTATACATTTTTATACCTTCTTTTTGTGACAATATTAAGTAATAATAAGAGGGTTATTTGTAGTACACCATTTAAAGGTAATTACCACTAAATTAGTGGTTTTTGACCATATTACCCTTCTCCATGTTATCTTTTTACTGGTAAAATGGTCAATACAACTAATTTAGTAGTGTATGGCTAAAAATGAGGGTATTTAAACCACCTCTCGTAACAATAATTATAAGAAGAGTAAATTAGGATGGTCCTTGAGGTTTATATCTATTGCACCTATGATCCTTTACTTTAAAAAATTACACTGATAGTCCCTTTTTGTTAAACCTGTTGCGCCTATAGTCTTTTAGTCTAACGTTCGTTAAATTTTTCTGTAAAATAACTACACCATTAGTCCTTTGAAATTACATTGGTAGTTCTTTTTATGTTAAATTATTTAACATACGTTAGACTTAAGGACAACAAATGCAGAAGGTTTCCATAAAATAGGACTAATAATGTAAATTTTTAAAGTAAAAGATCATACGTGAAATTTGGGATAAATGTGAGGGACCATCCTTGTAATTTACTCTAATAATAATAGTGTTACTAAAACAGTTAAATAGGTGAGAAATTTCACACCGTTTTATAGTGGAAAGTTCAAGGATTAAACCATATTTAACCTTTAGAAAAGCTACACCTCAACACAAAATTACTTTTTTGACCAGTAAAATATCAATACAAAGGTTGAAACACCAAATCAACAAAAGATAAGGGGTTAAGTTCTAACTTAAGAAAGTACACAATAAATCATGCCAAAAAAAGGTTACAATGATTAAAATCACAAATTAGAGGATGATTTTTTTAAAACATAATTAACTTACCTTTTTATATACGTTTAATTATTATTTCAGGACGTAAGTGTAAAGACAACCGCTCAACTAATGTACCAAACGGCACTAATGGAGAGTGGATTCATGTTAAGCGACCCAAAAGACTTTGCTTCACGAATATACGATTCTGTGAAATCAAGCTTAAGCATAAGTCCCGATGCAACCGTTGAAGAAGAGGAAGAAGTAGAAGAGGTTGAAACTGAGACCCCGAAAGAAGAAACTGAGTCTGGTGGGCCCGTAGAAGAAGGAGAAGAAGAGTATACGGATATTAAGGATGAGTTGTAGGTTCTGTTAGTTTTATGATGTCTTTTTTTATAACTCGTTTTAGGTTGTCTTTTTTTATAACTCGTTTTAGGTTTGTCGAGATGTTTCGGGTTGGGAGATGATATACTTTGATGCATTGTTTTAGTCCTCGGCTTTGAAAGATGGTGATGTAACACATAAATTGTTGGCAGGATTTTTGGTGTTTAATTAATTCAGCTACAGTTTGGGACCATTGAGTTTCAGTATCTTTTTCTTCACATGTTGCCACCTATCATAATGATAGGAGCAAAACCAGTTTTTTTTTTTTTAATTTTATTTATTGTTGTTTATTTTCTTCTAACTCTTACTTCTAAAATCAAAGCTAGTAGTAGTTAATTAAGTCTTTTTAACTCTTGCTCTTAAAATCTAGGCTTCATAGTAAGTAGTGGGTTGGTAGTTGTAGGTTGGATTTCAGGTTTCTTATTTGCTTGTTTCAATAAAGATATGTAATTTGAGTTAAATGAGAAAAGAAAAAGAAAACTGTTGCCAAAATTGTATCTTCTATATTTTTGGAGAATTTTGGGAGATTGAATATGTTGAATCTATCTTCTACCAACCAAAGGCGATTTCATTTAGAGGATGTTTATTACTGCTTATGGCATGATATAAGTTTAGTACGGGATGAGTTTGTATTAATTAGTATCAGAGTCACCTCTACGTTTGAAGTTCCAACACTTGGAGTGGTGGCTTGAACTCGGAAAAAGGAGGGTGTCAGCTGTGACCAATGAGCTCCGAATGGTGGCCGGCTTGGACCTAAAAAGATGATATCAACTGTGACCGACATATACGTGACAATGAGGATATTGATTCTTCAAGCGTGTGACACTGTTACGATGCCGCATCGTCCAGAGTATGAATAGGATGATGGCTTGTAAGTCAAGGCATCTACTCCTCCTCCGAGCTAGCTTTTGGAAGTGAGTTTATACTTAGCTCATTGCATGAGATTTGGTATGTGATGAGTTCGTATCTATACCATCTCAAATAAGTCTTCTATGACATAACCATATTTTTAAGTTTAGGCTCATTTAATTAGTTTCAAATAAGACTATGGGTAGGTCATCTCTGCCACATCAGCAATTCATCAGTTTTTTTCTCTTGCGACTAAACGCATATAAACCACTGACCAAACTCATTCCCTTTGAAAACAACCCATTCTCTTTGAAAATTTGGCGACCAATGGTTGTCTCTAGGGGTGAGCATTTGGGCCGAAAAAACCGAACTAAACCGAAAACCGACAGAAACCGAACCGAAACAGATAACATGTTATCGGTCGGTTTCGGTTTTGAAAATATACCATTTTCGGTTTCGGTTTGGTTTGGTCTTCAGACGAGAATGAACATTTGGCCTAAAAAACCGAACTGAAACCGAAACCGAATCGAAACGAGCGCTAAAACATGTAATTAGTTCGGTTTCGAATCTGAATATTCATCGTTTTTGGTTTCGTTTATGAAAATTCATCGTTTTTTGTTTCGTTTATATCAGTTTCAGGTTAGGTTCGCTTCGGTTTTTCCACTGCGCTCACCCCTAGTCGTCTAGCCGACCGATTCCCCTTGGGACGCGTCACACGATTTTGATGTAAGGGAGAGGGGACGCGTCGTGAGCGGCCAATGGTGGCAACCGAAGGAGTGCGACGCACCCCTCATACATAGTCTAACATTTTTAATTAGATTAGATTATTTATTGTCATCCAAACTATTAATTATGCACACAAAACAAAAATAAATCTTAAAATTGCTCTCTATTTTACACACATCTTATATATCATTACTTCTAGAAGTACTTAAAAAATCTAAATAGCACATGAGCCATCTTTAAGAATTTAATATTTGAGTATTTATGTGAATTTATAACCTCTGAAAGCTACTAATATTGTCATCCACATATGATGTCCAATTGTCAATTGCAAAGTTATCTCTTCATTAGTCATCTTCTCCTAATAACGTGTCTCTTCTATAGAAGGCGCGCGAAAGTTGAAGTTTCTATCTTATCTTTATGTGAAATATGATAACTCCAAAAAAAAAAAAAAAAAAAAAAAAATTGTGTGGGACATGGCATTTTAAGGAAGTTAACACAATCGTCGTCGTCAGACCTCCATTTAAAAGTTTGTATTTCGTGAACATTGAATTGGTATTTAATTATGAGACACACAAGTCTTAATAAATCATAAATATCATTTTAGTCTATTTATTAGATATTATAGGATACGAGCAAAACTCTTTTAACTATATATGATACAAAATGTTTCAAAAACGTTCTTGGATCGGTGTCCACGTGGACTTTGTAAGTGGTTACAACTCCTTCAAGATAACGTAATTGTCTAGAATCAGAATTTGACTTGTGTCTTACCGTTGAGGAGATAGCGACTACTTGATCAATAATCCACCATTACAGTTTTTTTGCCATTTCATCACCAATTTTCAAGTAGGCACGTTTCAACCTTCTACAATCTACAGTATATGTTTTTTTTTTTTTTAAAATAACTGAATTATATAAAAACTAATAATAACCTAGCAAAAACAATTATAAATACGAAAATGATTTTTGATCCAATTGGATCGAGAAACTTTGCAATTTTTGTTTCTAGAGGAATACCACAAAAACAAAATATTGACAATTTGATCTAATAAATCCTTTTGAAGCATATTCTTGTCCCACTACCGCATTGTCCAAACCACTACACCCAAGATAGAATGCAGAATAATCTCATAATCTTCTTTAAGACTGTATCCTGTATGTAAAGGTGTACTGTCACACCATGAAGGTCGTCCGTCGTCCCTCACCAGGGGACACGTCCCTCCCCTTACGGCAAACCACGACCGCGACCAACCCCATGCATTGGGTCGTCCAGGAGCCCAATCAAGGCCCTCGTGTGCGGTGCTTTGCTGACTTGTACTTCATGCATGGTAAGTGGTGCATGTATTAATAAAATAATTTTAAGGTTTGTTTGTTAGTTTATTCACCACTACATGAGTTTGTCGGAATAGAGGAAAGCTAATGTGATGCTAATTTAACAGCAGCGCCCAAACATGAGTTGGTCACCCCTTATACATATCGTCATCAAACCAAATGAAGGCATCATTCAGATTGCCCAGGTCCGGAAAAAGTTAAGATGTCCTTACAAAGGGGTTTTGCTTTGCATTACCATGGGTTTGACACGTTCATTGAATTAATAAATAGTTCACCTTCTTAGATAATTTCAGTATTTTCGTAAACCGAAAGGATGTTCATTCTTAACAAAATTGCAATTTAAGTTATAAATATGAGTAATGGTATTTAGTCATAATATTTATACCTACTTATAGTCATATTTATTAAATAAATACATATGTTAAAATTAACGGATAAAGTGTCTCGACTCGTTAAGATCAGTCATTTGGTTCATGAAAACATCTCACGCCACTTGAATTTAAACTATTAATTTAAAAAAAAAATACATATATTATAATAATGATTATAAATCAATAGAATCTTCTATTTTTCCTTACAAAAACAATCACCTTCTTGATAGACCTAACGTGTCTTTAGGAGGTGCAGGAGGTGCAGCCGGCACAGGGCTCCATATTTTATAGGGGCCCAATTTTTATATATATTATATATATAATATTAAAATTTAAGTCAACTTAATAATTTAACAGAAAAAAAATTAGAAAACCTAATTTTTTATAAAAATCTTGTATTCAGAGGGCTCATTTTCATGTTTTCGCACAAGACTTTCGAAATCTCAGAGACACCCCTAGATAGACCATAAGACCACCCGTAACGGTGTGGTCGACCATTTGGTCGATCAGACGTGGAGCTCCAACTCGACGCGTCCCCCCCTTACGCCCATACCAAATCGACGCGTCGACCGTGCCCAAAGGTCGACTAGTCGACCGATCAATTTTCAAAGGGGGGAGGCTTTTTCAAAGGGGAATGATTTGGTCGCCTGGTTACGTGTGTTCGGTCGGGATTTTTTATGTGTTTGATCGGACTGATGTGGCGCAGAGGTGGCATGGGTGACCAAACCGGGTTTGATCACCCATTACGCACAGTCTAATATACAAGGTGGGCCGTAGGGCGTAGACGGTGTCTCAAGTCTTAACCCATTGAAATGGGTTCCTTTGGTTTGCTAAATTATCTCACTCCAATTGAATTAAAGCCAACTGTTTAAAAAATATTATATACTCCATTATACAATCATATTAAATTAATAGAACCTTCTATTTTCCCTTGCAAAAACGAACACCCTTTTGTTAGACCACATACTATACAAGATGGTCCCTTCGGCGGACTTGACAATTTATTAGCTTCGAATACGTCAATAACGTACAAATTGGTCCGCCCAAGTTTTTGTTTCCATGTGCAACTGTATACTTGGTGTTTATATGTTGTTACGTTTTTTACTAAATTTTTACAGTTATTCATTTCTTAAGTTAGAATATCTATTTACCAAATTAAATTATTAGAAGTTATTACATTATAATCTAGTAGATGATGTAGTCTCTTGTTCTTTAAATTGGTTAAGGCTTAGATTCAAAGCAAATTTTAATATAGTAGATTGGTTAAAAACATAAGATTGTAACTTTGTAATTATATTGTTTCTAGCTTCCAATAAGTGTTTTAATATAATCACCATTAAAAAAATTACAAACGACAAATAGCGTACATGTAGAACATAAAAATGTAGGCGATAATTTCTACACCACTTATTTTAAAGTATCTACCACAATAAGTGCATTATATAATTATACAGTAGGTAAAAATATTTGTACAGTATGGTATAGACATTAAAATTTGTGGTACAAAAATTAATTCCCTAAAAATATTAACCTCATAATAGTATCAAATACTGCATTTTCATTTAATTATAACTAAAGAGTTGTTTGTATTCTAGGAAGTCCAAGGGTTTTGCATAGTCTCAAGGGACAAATCCTAGTCATTGGATTAAGATGGTTAAGATCAAATCCCCCACCTACAACCACCCATAGCCACCCCCGGCCGCCGCCTCCGGCCACCGCCCGCCGCCGCCGACCACCGCCGATCGCCGCCGTCCGCCGGCGGCGGTGGTGGTGGCTGACAGTGAAGGTGCTGGTGGTAATGGGGGTGGTCGTGGTATTGATGTATTGAAACACATGTGCTTCACTAAAACACAGCATATTACTTCGAAACACATGTGCTTCAGGTCACGAAACACATGTGTTTCAAGTCACTAAAAACATGAGTTTCTAAACACACAAGAGAGCATACGAAGCACATGTGCTCGAAGTAACGAAACACATGTGCTTTACTAACAAGAAAAAAAATCAAAACAAGTGACAAACATATCATCATGGAACACATGTGCTTCATAAAGCCAAGTAGATCTGTAAACGAACCGAACGAACACGAACGGGACCTTGTTCGTGTTCGTTTGTTAAGGAAAAAATATGTTCGTGAACGGTTCACAAACACTTATCGAACAAAATTTTGTGTTCATGTTCGTTTGTTAAGAAAAATTAGTGTTCACGAACGGTTCATGAACGAGGGTAACAAACATAAACGAACATAAACAAACACAAACGTACACGAAACAAACACAAACGAACACAAACGTACACGAAACAAACACAAACGAATATAAACAAACACAAACGTACACAAACGAACATAAACAAACAAAAACGTAAACAAACGGACATAAACGAACACAAACAAACACTAACAAATGAACGTAAACAAACGAACACGAACGGATGTTCACGAACGTAAACGAACGAACGGGCCTTTGTTCGTGTTCGTTTGTTTAACTAAACGAACAAGAAATCTTGTTTGTGTTCGTTTGTTTAGCTAAACGAACGAACATAAACGAACTCCCGCCGAACGGTTCGCGAACGGTTCGTTGAACGTTCGGTTCGTTTACAGGCCTAAAGCCAAGCACATGTGTTTTTGTTCCTGAACACATGTAACTTACAAGCAAGGTTGAATCACGAAGCACATGTGCTTGACGTTATGAAACACATGTGCTTCACTAACAAGAAAAACAATCAACACAAGTGACGAACATATCATTATGAAGCACATGTGCTTCATAAAGCCAAGCACGTGTGTTTTTGCTCCTGAACACATGTAACTTACAAACAAGTCATTTGTGTTTGAATCACCAAGCACATATGCTTGACGTTATGAAACAAATGTGTTTCAAACACATGTGCTTCCAGTCACGACCACCACCACCGGCGGCAGCATCCGGCCGCCGCCCGCGGCCGCCAACCGCCGCCCATCGCCGCTGCCGTCTCTGGCCGCCGGAGGTGGGTGGGGGATTGATGTATTGAAGCACATGTGCTTGTATGGTTTGAATCTTGATCTTGACCTTTGACTTTTTCTTTATCCAGTGACTATTAATTGTCCCTTAGGACTTGTAACACCTCAATTTTTAATACAAAACATTTGGCCAAAATATATCATTTTCATAAATAGAAGAATCGTTCCAAAAATATGGTTTTACAAAAACCTTTGGTATGAAAATCAGAGTATAAAGTTTGGTGTTACAAAATAGATCAAAACCAAAGCTAAGCATAAATCCAGTCTAATGTTCTCCTACTCTAGGCCCCGCACCTCTATCCATGCATACCTAAACCTTCGATCCCGAACCTGAGTACATAGCAAAACAACAAGGAGTACGTGAGACAAAAACGTCTCGTGAGCTACATGGGTTTAGACCCAATAATAATAATAATCATAAGGCATATAAACAAATATACAAGTAATTCGTCCATCTATCTAGTCACCCTATTGTGACTTTACTATCCTTGCTTTCCTAGCAATCATATCTAGTTATCGGGTTGCCCTCGAACCAACTAGAACCACATTAACTTATTAACCGAAATCCATCGCCATTATTAAGCTTCAAGATACCGGCAAGAGGGATTCGCCCAATCTACCGATACGTGCCTTACTCGCCGGACTACCTCCAGTTAGCAAGACTACTACCGTGGTTGAGTCGATGGGAATCCACCTAACTACCCCTCACACCACACCTCATGACCGGGGGTTCCCCGCATCATCACATCATCTCAACGTATCATAACTCAACGGTTATGCCAATCTAGCTCTCGGCTATCACGTCTATCATCAAACAAGTTAGTTCAATACTATCATCGGTATAACTAACTATCGACTACTAGTCTACACAATTAAGCAAATAGACCATAACACAAGTAATAAAATGTATTTCATAGTTTATGTACTCGGTAACTTTCCACACGTACTCACCTTAGCAATAAAAATGCTCCAACCGTATTCTTTACGCCAATTTCCTTGCTTCACAATTTGGTCAACCTTCCAAGACCTCACCAAGTGCCTAATACAATAATCACAAGATGTTCAACATCACATACTACCAACAATGTATCCATTTATCATTAGATACCATCAACTAACACTTTCCCCCAATTATGGTGATTTACCAAACCCTAGGTTTAACCAACCCTTAAGATTCTTACAAATCATTATCATACACTTGTTTCCTTTGTTAAAATACCATCTATTAAGTGTATACATCACTTACATCACCATAACCCATAACCCCAAGAACTAGGGTTTCAAACCCAAGCATCAAAATGCATAGATCTTAAGCTACAAAGATCAAGGAGTGAAGATATACCTTTAATCTTTAACTAGGAGGGAAATCTACCAAAGATTCGTGAAGAAATCGACCTCCAACTGTTCTTGAGCTCAAAAATCGCCAAAGGGAAAACTAGGGTTTTGATATGGCATTTAATGAGCCAAAACCCGACTTTAATGCTGTCGACCCAAGTTCACGGCGTGAACTTAGTTCGCGTCGCTAACTTCGCACTTCGTGAATACTTCCTGATCGTTACCCAGGCGTGAACTCTGATGGATCAAAACCACCAAATCGCTGTATGGAGTTCCCGATCGGGAACTCAAGTTCACGGCGTGAACTTTCCTATGCAGCATGGCTGCATTTTTCGGTTGTTGTCTCGACCAGGTTTCGCCCATAACTTTCTCGTACGGTGTCCAAATGACACGAAACCAATTCCTACGTTCTTTAAACGATTTATCCTTATTTATCATATTTTTGTACAATTTATTTATTTACAAATTTCGGGTCGTTACAGGACTAGCTAAAATTCTTGAACTACCTTGAATATTAACCTATAAGTAAATTATCTTGAGATTTAGAAATGTGGTTGTCTTCAAAAGTCAAAAGATGCGCAAATATATTTGAGTATATCTTATTAAAGGGTATATCTTTTGTGGTTATGTAAGCGTAGTAAAAAACTTAAAGTTAGTTGGGTATAATAACTTATATTTCTTTTGTCTTGTTTGTATGTTTTCTAGCTTCTCTTTAGTTTTAATTAAAAGTTGCTTAAATTTTTTTTATCTTGAGCATCTCTCTTATATGACAACAAAATAAGTATCGTGTTTCTCAAAGTGTGATTAGGCCTGTAAATGAACCGAACATTCAAAGAACCGTTCGCGAACCGTTCGGCGGGAGTTTGTTTATATTCGTTCGTTTAGCTAAACAAACGAACACGAACAAAATTTGATGTTTGTTTACTTAAACAAACGAACACGAACAAATGCATGTTCGTTCGTTTATGTTCGTCAACATCCGTTCGTGTTCGTTTGTTTACGTTCGTTTGTTAGTGTTTGTAACGACCCGAAATTATGAATCGAATAAATTATTGAAAAATATGATAAATAAGGATAAATCATTTAAAACACGTGGAAATTGGTTTCGTGTCATTTGGACATCGTATGAGAAAGTTATGGACGAAACTGGGTCAAAAGTTAGACCTAATCAACAAGAAATTCGGACCAAGGGTACCAGCCATGCTCGAGAGGCGCGAGCCACGGTCGAGCGGCGCGAGCTACGGTCAAAAATTTGGAGTTCGAACAGAAGGTTGGTCGAGCGGCGCGAGGACCTTGTCGAGAAGCGCGAGTAAGTGTCGAGTAGCGCGGGAGGTTGTCGAGGGGCGCGAGTATCTTGGGCTGACCACTTCTGGTCGTGTCGAGCGCGCAACAAGGTGGCGGTCGAGCGCACGAGGTCGTCTGGAGCATTAAATTCCGGTTTTTGGCAATTAGATGCCAAACTTGAAACCCTAACTCTCTCTCTAAATTCTTATACATATTTTGAGTGGAAAAGGTCGTTTGGAGTCGATTTTGGGGACCAAGTCAAGTGATTTTGCTTCCTTCGTTGAAGATTAAGGTAAATCTCTTCTTTCTCAAGCTTTAGATGTAAGATTTGGGGAATTTGGATGAATGAATGTTAACCCTAGCTTTTGGGGTTTTCATGGATGATGAAATAGAGCATGTAAAACTCTTATCTATGATGTTTAAACATGGGGAAACATATTTTTAACTTAGATCTATACTAGTTATGAGATGTATTTGGGGGAAAATGGTGGTTTGGACAACCTACCATGGCTATTTGGGGAAGATGATTATGGAGAGTGTAAAACACTCATAGCTAGCTTAGGAACCTTGTGTTCTTGCTAGATTTGGAATTCCATGATGTAAATCTTGAACTAGGTGTAACACCTCAATTTTTAATACAAAACATTTGCCCAAAAATATCATTTTCATAAATAGAGGACTGGTTCCAAAATACGGATTTACAAAAACCTTTGGTATGAAAATCAGAGTATGAGGTTAGGTGTTACAAAATATATCAAAACCAAAGCTAAGCATAAATCCGCTCTAATGATCTTCTACTCTAGGCCCATCATATCTCAATCTATGCGCACCTAAATCCTCGATCCAGAACCTGAGTACATAGCAAAACAAACAAGGAGTACGTGAGACACAAAAATGTCTCGTAAGCTACATGGGTTTAGACTCCAATAATATCAAGTGTCACATTGTATATAAACACATATTTATATTTCACCAACACAGTCTAGTCACCCTATGGTGACTCTATCGATCCTGCTTCCCTAGCATACATATCTAGTACATAAACATATATGTACCAGAACACAGTCATATCCAATACATAAACATATATGTATTAGAACACAAGCGAACCTAATACATAAACATATGTGCATTAGATCCCTAGATTACCTAGTACGTAAACATATGCGTACTAGAAGCACTTGTGTGCTTAGTGTACAAACATATGTACACTCGCCTCAGTGACCGGGGTCACCCCCGCATCACCACCATCTATCTCTAATCATAACCTATCAGTTATGCCAATCAAAGCCTTCGGCTATCACATAAATCATCAAACAAGTTAGTTAAATATTATCAATAATATATACTAACTCAACACATAACAAGTCTAGACAAACATTAAATAGACCGGTCATAAGTAGTCAAAATACTTCATATAGCTATGTACCCAGTAAAGTCCACACGTACTCACCTTAGCAATATAATGCTCCAACCGTAATCTTTCCGCCAATTTCCTTGCTCCAACAATCAATCAACTTTCCAAGACTTCACCAAAAGCCTAATACAGCAATCACAAGATGTTCAACATCACATATCACTAATAATGTATCCACTTATCTCTAGATACCTTCAACTAACACTTTCCCCCAGTTATGGTGATTTACCAAACCCTAGGTTTAACCAACCCTTAAGATTCTTACAAATCATAATCATACACTTGTTCCCTTTGTTAATATACCATCTATTAAGTGTATACGTCACTTATATCACCATAACCCAAGACCCCGAGAACTAGGGTTTCAAACCCAAACATCAAGATACATAGATCTTAAGCTACAAAGATCAAGGAGTGAAGATATACCTTTAATCTTCACTTAGGAGTGAAATCTACCAAGGATTTGTGAAGGAATCGACCACAATCAGTGCTCAAGCTCGAAAATCGCCAAAGGGAGAAACTAGGGTTTGCACATGCCATTAATGAGCCAAAACCCGATTTTAATGCTGCTTGAAGGAGTTCACGATCGCGAAGAAGTTCGCGCCGTGAACTTCCCCGGTCGTGAACTCTTCCCGATCGGTAACTAGGCGTGAACTTCGATCGGCCAAAAACCACCTGTAACACCCTGAATTTTTAATAATTAATTAATATTAGTTTAATCGTCATATTTAAATTTAAAATGAATAACTAGTAAATTAATTATAATGAATTAGATGATTGATTTTTATAAGGCGTTATTGAGTTAATAATGCTTTAAATACGTAGACACATTAATTATTTAGCCGACGTATAGTTAGACCGTTCTTTTCCTTGGACATTCTAAATGTTATAGGCGTGCGTTTATTAATAAAAATAATTATTTAGTTCGTCTCAATATTGGACCGTTAGCTAACCGTATGAGTTGTGTGATACCTTATTGAGTCGGGCCGGCCGTAGGCCAAGGCCTCCTCCATTGGTTTTCTTTGTTCGGTGATTAAGCCCAATTCTATTTCCCTATGGTTTGCTGCTCACGTCCAAATAAAAACGAGAAGGGCTTGAGCCCAATATTACTCCTACCTGCTTGCTGCTCACGTCCAAATAAAAACAAGAAGGGCTTGAAGCCCGAAACTAATTAAGACATATAAATTAGTTCCTTGTCGTACACTACCCTAATCATCATCGTTCCTCCACCACCATTCGGCAGACACGTCTCCACCAATCGCCGATCTCTGTCCCTGGTATACTCTCGATCGAACAGTCCTGCATCCACTCTAGACCGATCGGAATTAGGGAGTCAAGAGTGGAATTCTTCGGTAAGCTCTTGTTTCATTCTCGATTTTCTTCTGGCAAATTCTATTCGTTAATCACAGCCCTTTTGTATGCGACCTTCCACTTGCAGAGAGTCCTGCCGATGTAGCTCTTGTTCTTCTTCCTTATCGAGGTGACATTCTAGCAAGACGGTAACGATCGGGTGTAAGGGGGTACCACCGTCGCAGATTCGGATTGAGGAAACGATCGGGTATCGAGCATTCTATACGGTATGAGTTTTTGGTATTCTGCTCGTTTCGCTGTCTTATTCGATTTGTAATTCGACTCTAACGTTTAGATTTCTGTGGACTGCGGGAATTCCACTCACCAACAGGAAAGCATTCGGGCAGGAGCGATCTAGTAATCCTAGTCGATAATCGATTCGGTAGTCTCCTAACCTTGGTTCCATTGTTTTTGTTTTTCCCTGTAAACTGAATTGCGATCTGTTTAGTGTAGAAGGGATATCTGGGATGTGGGGTTTGTCGGGTAATGAATTCTAAGTGTCGGGGTTGTTCGGTGTCGGGTTAAGTTTGCGAAAACGGAATTCAAGTTCACAAAATGCTTGGCAGAATCTGCCTTTTATTCACAACTGTTTTTGAACTGTTTAAACTAGTTTTTTCGGTTTTTGGCCCGTGCGGGGACCTTGGTTTTTGAGTTAGCTTTCCAACACCGCAACCCTCTCGTCAATCCGAATTACGGTTTAAAAGTTATAGTCAATTTAGTATGCTGCTGTTAGGAAAATGACCTGTGCGACATGTCTGTCTTGCAACACTGTTTTGAGACACTTAGAGTCTGTTTTGGCCAGTGACCGTCTCACAGTAAATTGTAGTTCTGGTTGTCTACATTGCATGGTAAAAATATGGGATAAATCGACTGCACAGTTTAATAGTTATAGCAGTTTCCGTGAGACCGACGGGTGCTGCCAGTTTTCTAAATTGAGTCCTTAGAACGGATTGTAATTCGGGTTTCATTTTTTATGCTTTTAGGATCATCTAGGAATAACCGAGCAGCGCCTTAGAGTATTGAGAATCCTTTGGAGCTTACGTTTTCTCGAGGTGAGTATTCTCACCGTGTATTCAGTTTTAACGTTGTACATGCATGACTTATGTGTTACATTTCTTGCACCATAATTGTTATCTGAGCTTGAGCTGTTATCTGAGTTTGATCCGCTATCTGAGTTGATTTGTTATCTGAGTTTGACATGCTATCTGAGTATCTGAGCAGCTGTTGATTTATTTTAATCTGAGACATTGTGCCTGGGTAACCGAGCTCGGCACAGGGTCATTCTGTGCTACTACTTGCTAGGGCATCTGAGATAATTATGTTAAAGAGATAATAAAACATAATAACACACATCTGAGTTTTTGGCTATATGCCTGGGATCACCTCCCGTCTGAGTTTTGGGATTATTCCCGTCTGAGTTTTGGGATCACTCCCGTCTGAGTTTTTGGCTTATGCCTATCTGAGGTGTGAGGAGGGGCGAGGTTGATCTCTCGTCCCAAATCACACAAGCGCGCTATATAAATTAAAATCTGAGAAATAAATCTGAGTAATTAATCGAGTAGATTCTGAGTAGGAGTACACCGATGTGCCCTCATGTGTTGTATGTTATGATTGTTTGCATTTTGAGAATTATTCACTCAGCTTCCCCAGCTGACCCAAACTTTCCCCCACATTGTTTCAGGTACCAGCAAAGGAAAGGAGAAGGTGGACGGTTGACCGCTGTATCTTTTCATTACTGATGTGGACATCATTTAATATTTTAAAACACTTTACTTTATCTTAACTATTTCCGCAATAAATATGTTTTAAATGTTAAATATTAATATCTGAGATTTATTTATGGGACCTTTTGATTATAATTTTATTTTCAAAAAAATTTAAAAATCTTGTAAATTTTTGGGTGTTACACCACCATTCCCGGAAAGGAGTTCACGATCGTGAACTCAAGTTCACGCCGTGAACTTTGTGCTGCAGCAATGCTGTAGTTTTCGACCTCTTTCTCGACCCGATTTCCAAACGACACGAAACCAATTCCTACGTTCTTTAAATGATTTATCCACATTTATCATATTTTTATACAATTTATATATTTACAAAAATTCGGGTCGTTACAACTATATACCCCTTAAAAGGATTCCGTCCTCGGAATCACTAAGAATTCCAACTCACATTCGTTCGAGCATTCCGTTCTCATTCCTTGTGGTCATTACCATCAAACTTTTCTCATTTCGGTTCCGTTAACATTACGTATCTAAACATTCACTTAACCCCGTTGAGTCCGAACGGTCAAGACCAAATTTAAAACTCATAATACTTAAAAGGTCAAAATTTCACAATTTGACCATAACACCATCACTCTCTCAACCGATCCTTTTATTCCCATAACAATGGTATGACACAATCATAACCATTAACTAGTTGATTAAAGCAAATGTCAAACTCTAGCTTTAATCAAGTCGATATCCCAACATTGGTATATCCCCACATTGTCTAACCTTTGACTTAAGCACAAAGTCAACTATACTTTAACAATTTCCCTTCTCGTTAAAGATTTCATTAATCATTCATTCCTTTACTATCCACCTTTAATTTGTGATACATTTACGATCGTATACTCGATCCCCTAATTCAATCTTGAAAACACCCAAACGAGTCAGAGTCGTATAATCCGACTACAACTCTTTCAACTATTCCATTAACCTTTTCACATACATACAATCGATACATTATGCTCTCAACATACTATTCAATCAAAACGAGAGTCAAAGCCCATCTTTGACCAAATTCAATTAATCACAAGTTGACTAACCTTGACTTTTGTATAAAGTCAACCATACTCTTCCAAACTAACCAATTCGTTCTCATAGGGTACCATTACCAACTTATCACTTCCAGTTCTAACCTTGACTTTTGCATAAAGTCAACCATACTCTTCCAAACTAACCAATTCGTTCTCATAGGGTACCATTACCAACTTATCACTTCCAGTTCTACTCATTATTGTTTCTTTAACAACCGTCCCCGTTTTTTCAAACTTTTAATTTCTGCCCAATTAATCTGAGAGTCGCACCTTTAACTAAGGTCACATCGACCTTTACCGATTCTTGACCATCATTTGGTCACTCACACCATCACTTAGTATTCTTTCAACCATCTTTGCATCACATCGATCAATTTCATAACTCTTATTCTCAATTATCGGAATTAAATCTCCTACGCAACATATTCCACAATTTCATACAAGTTTACCATATCTTGGTTACCAAAAATACTTTGCTCACTAAGAGTTTCTCTTTCCTCCTCTTCTATAAATCGTAGGCATTTCCTACACATACATGACCTAAATGCAACCCGCATTTCGAACCAAATTCTCATTTACCATAACATAATAGCAATACTCATTAATCACATGGTTCTACATTCGTCATATATATACATAAGCCTATACATATTCATATGTACATCTATATTACGCCAATTCCATCTAAACATCTCTACTGTGCACATACACAAACATATGCATATGCCACACCAATAACATATAAACATCTTTATCGTGCTCATATACAAACATATGTATATGTCACAGCAATACCATCTAAACATCTCTATTGTGCACATATACAAACATATGTTGTAACACCTCAATTTTTAAAACACTTTTTAAATCATATTTTTAAATAAAAATATTACAATGTCCAATATCTCACAAAATACGGTTTAACAAAAACCATTAAAACATTTATCAGAGTCATGAAATCTGGTGTTACAAAAATAATATCATAACCATAGGATAAACGGGATCTACCTACGAGCTCCTGAACTAATCAACACTAGGCCACTTCTATCGCGACCCCCTAATCCTTCGATCCTGAACCTGAGTACATAGCCAAAACACAAAGTAGTACGTGAGACAAAATAGTCTCGTGAGATACATGGGTTTTCGACCCATTCTCAAAAGAATTAAAAATTAATATTATAACATTATAAATACTTATCCTTATCATTTCTTATTAATTCATAATTCATCTTCTATTCATTTAACCGTATAACTAATAAGCTTACCATAAGCTTACTCATCATCTAATCACATACTTGTAAGCTATCTCCAAGCTTACACTTTCTTTATCACATATGCAACGGACCTCTCTGAAGACAACTCTCCCGATATGGGACGTCATAGGTAAACTATCAAGGTAATTGGGAACCCCCATCTTACCGAGATTCATAAGCTCTCCCCGTTCCTGGGTCGTCATGCTCACCCAACACTGGGTGTCGTAAACTGTGACATTCTACTCTTTGCGCAGGGAGGTACTACCCCAAGTAGACGTCTCATGCTCCCCCATTTCTGGGCGGTCTTATTCCGGATATCTCATTAACACTTATGAGCTTCAACTCCTTTCATCAAAATATGAGCATTAGCTCCTTTCATTAATTTCATCACTTATTAGAGTACACCTATTCTAATTTATCATATTATTCTCTTTACTTATTCAGTTTCAATCTCGACTTTACCAAGTCCTTTACTAATTTAAAACATATTTATCTTTTATCAAAATCATATTACTCTGACTCTTCTTTAACTAGAATACATGTTTATTACTAGTCACTTTATACTTATTCTCTTAGTAATTCGATAACTACTTTAATTAGTATAATATACTAACCGATACTTATTACTTAAAAATCATTGTCTCGAGCTTTATTAATACATATTATTAATAAACCGATTATCAAGCTCGTATAAATCATTATCTTTATTCATACATCTTGTTTATAAAAAATCATTAATTACTTTTCATTATCATAATCTCTTTGAAAATCATTAATCATTTAGACATACTCAAATAGTCTATTACTAGCACTTTCTTATCGTATCAATCTTATCTTTATTATAAAGACGTTTATTAATAAAGACTCCTAAAACATCATAGTTTTCAAAATCATTTGCTATGTGCCCAGTAAAAGTCTCATGTACTCACCTTAGCCAAGCTAACTCCAAATCGTGTCTAACAACATGAATCCTTGCTTTCCAACTTGTCAAAATGTCACCAATCTTTAGGTATTCTTGACCTACCATCAATATCATGACAATAACTAGTTATTATTCATAACTAATTACTAATCAATCCATATCTACATCCCTAACCACCAAGTTCATCCAACTTGGTGAAATCTCAAACCCTAGTTCAAGATTTCCATCAATAAACCCAAATCCAACTTGTACACATCGATTACAAGCTTACAATGAGTGTTCTACACCCATGTTTAGTCATCTTCCCCAAAGATGACATGGTTGGTTCCCCAAACCACCATTTTTACCCATACAAAGCTCACAATCAAGGTAGATAAGCAAGACAATCAAGAATACTTACCCTTGATGTTTCAATCCTTCAAGATGGTGAAGATCTGAGCTCTTGAGCTCCAAAAACATTCAAGAATGCTCCCAAATCGGCTGCACTATGTGTGGGGTTGAAGATGAAATGAAACCCTAGCTTACACACAAGTTTATGTATTCCTGACGCTCCTCGCGCCCCGCTCGCGCCCACCTCGCGCCGTGAAGTGACGCGGCTTTGCCTGCTGGTTGCTGCTGAAATACAGACCTCGCGTTTCGCTCGCGTTTCGCTTGCGCCTCTTACCTCAACTCGAGCCTCAACTCGAGCTTCTCGCATCTGAGCTCTGAACTCACTGTTCGATATCGCGTCTGGCTCGCGCCTGCCTCGCGCCGCGAGGGCTGTCTGGGTCAGTTTCTTGCCTTTTAAACTTGTTTCCATCCAAGTCTTGACCCATACATGGTTACACCAAGTCCCAAACATCCAAACACTCGATAAAACACAGGGGAGACTCGATTAAAACACAGGGGAGTTCACGATCGCGAAGAAGTTCGCGCCATGAACTTCCCCGGTCGTGAACTCTTCCCGATCGGTAATTAGGCGTGAACTTCGATCAGCCAAAAACCACCATTCCCTGAAAGGAGTTCACGATCGTGAACTCAAGTTCACGTCTTGAACTTTGTGCTGCGGCAATGCTGCAGTTTTCGACCTCTTTCTCAACCCAGTTTCGTCCATAACTTCCTTGTACGGGGTCCAAACGACACGAAACCAATTCCTACGTTCTTTAAATGATTTATCCGCATTTATCATATTTTTATATAATTTATTTATTTACAAAAATTCGGGTCGTTACACTAGGGTTTGAGATTTCACCAAGTTGGATTAACTTGGTGGTTAGGAATGTTATTATGGGTTGATAATTGATTTCTAGTTATGGATGATAACTAGAAATGTGATGATTATGTTGATAGGTTGCAAGGACCTAAAGGTTGGAGATATTCCAAAGGCGGAAAGCAAGGATTCGTGTTAATAAACACGATTTGGATTTAGCTATTGCTAAGGTGAGTACATGTGAACTTTAAAAACTGTGTACATAGCGGTAAAGAAATATTTTTAGTATGTGATTATTAATGATAAACTAGCTATTTAATTTTTATATTAACTTGTTGGTTTGATTGTGTAAATACTAAGTGAGATTAGTATATGGATAGTTTGTATGATGGCCTTACGGCATTGTTGATAGATGTGACATATAGTCGCATGTAATAGCTATGACGGGTAGACTGAAATAGGACAGGTATGTGGTAGATTCAGAGGCATTCTGGTTATCACAGTATCTTTAAACTGATGGATTGGAGGCATTCCGATCACCCAACAAGATGTTGGATCTTACTGAATTGGAGGCATTCTGATTAGTAAGATAAGATGGGTCACCTTGCTTGGACAAGGTGACAAAGGGGGTTCTACTAAATCGGAGGCATTCTGGTTAGTAGGACAAAAATGGGGTCTCATTGGATTGGAGGCATTCCGAACAACTTGACGGGTCGAATAGGCTATGAATGAATGTGATAGGATTACAGAGGAGGTGATCGATGTATATGAATGTGTTAGGGTTACCACGGAAGTAACTAAAGTATATATATATATATATATATATATATATATATATATATATATATATATATATATATATATATATTTAATATGTGTGATTATTTATATATTATTGTCGGGTCTAAAACCCATGTATCTCACGAGACAATTTTGTCTCACGTACTACGTTTGTTTTGTGGCTATGTACTCAGGTACAAGTTTGAAATGACAGAAGGTTGCACTAGAAGTGGCCTAGAGATGTTTAGCTCGGGAGCTCATAGGTAGATCCCGTTTGCCTATGGTTTTGATATACTTTGTGACATCGTATTTTTGTAAACTCTGATAAAGGTTTTAAAGTTTTTGTTAAATTGTATTTTGGACAACATGATAATGTTGGAAATTGTATTATAAATGTTTTAAACAATGTTTTAAAAAAATACGGGTTTTACAGTGTTGTTTGTGTTCATGTTCGTTTATTCTTGAATTAAATATAAAATATTATTCATAATATTGATTAATTATAATTAAAATAAAAAATGTAATTATATAAAGCCTTAGGTTTAGACTTTCTTGTTCAATTCATTTGGAAACCCACAAGTCTACATCTCCATTACTTGTTTAGAATTAACAATCTTGATTGTTCATGTTTTCAGTTATGCAACTTATCTTACTACTTACTAATATATTTAGGCCTACCTCTTTTAGTAAGTTTAAGGAGCTCCTTAATTTTAAGTTTAAGGGGATTTCCACTTTTAGTAAGTTCTTTAACTAAAAAAAATAAAGTGTGGCTTACAAGATTAGAACACAAGACCTCTCCTAAGTAGTCACTATGTGTTAACCACTTGCTATAAGTTACACTTTATTTCAAACCACCAACACTAAATGCCTTAAGGTGTACTTCCGAGCATTTGACCGCAACACCTTATATTTCCGGAAGCCAATTAATGTACCTTTTCGGTTTCGGTTTGTATTTCCGGAAAATCTCCTTATAATACGCTGTAATTCTAAACATTTGACCTGCCCTTGTATTTACGGAAGTTAATTAATTGAGCTTTTCGGTTTCGGTTTGTATTTCCGGAAATTAATTAATTGACCTTTCTTACCAGCTTTTATTTCCGTTTTGCTTTTTATTTCCGAAAACTATCTTACCATCTTTTATTAATCCGTTTTGACCTTTATTACCATCCTTTATTTCCAACCTACGTTTTTATTTTTGACCACAACCTACACATAAACACAACCTACACATAAACACGATGCTACAAATCAGGCGACGTTTTACCCATGACATATGCTCCGATGTTATCGTTTGTTATCGGTTTGAGATCATATCTTGCCCCTTATTAAAGGGTTTATGACTACTAAGTATAGAAGTCATTAAACTTAAACTTAATCTTATTTTTATTTTGGGTAACATCTTAAACACCACAAAAATAAAAAAATATTGCTTACAGGATTCGAACACAAAACCTTTTGCGAGTACCGACTGTGTGTTAACCGATTGCTCTAAATGATACTTTGTTTTAGAACAAATAAACAACCAACATTAAATAGAAAACATATTGTATCGAACTTCTCATATATAAGAAAAAACATTTAAGATAACAATTCAGTATGAAACGCACAATCAAATTCAATACCAAACATTTAAACCAAATTTGACTAATTTGTTTCACGGTTTAATAATTCCAAGTTACCTAATTAAGCATAAACTTCTTCGAATTATAACGACCAATTTATCTTACTTCTTTCTTAAAGCATTTAGGTCTTCTAAGTTTAGGGGATTCGAACCCAAAACCTTTTGCGAGTATGGACTGTGTGTTAACCAATTGATCTACTAGATACTTTGTTTCATCCCAAAAAAACATCCAACATAACGCATAAATTTAAAACGCTCAGTCAACAATTTCTTTTTCTGTCGGACAATTTAGTTACGGGAACCCGCCGCCGCATTGCGCGGGTACCCTGCCATATCATCTGCTATCTCAGCAATCACACCACCACCACACCATATCATCTCTAGGAAATACCCACCACATCACACCATTTTAATTTCCATCTCACCATTTCATTTCCATTTATATTATAAAAAATTACTTAAAAATTAATTTTTTAGTACATACCGTCAAAAGGTTATAAAAATTCAGATTTTAATTGATTCCTAATTTTTGTACATTTTTATTCTTTATGTAAGTGAAGCCCAAAAGAGCCCAAGCATTTAATTAAAAAAGCCCAAAAAAAGAAAAGAAAACATAATTCTCTCATTTGTCATCTTCTTCGTCCGTTGTTTCCTGCTTGAACCACGCAGCCATAGCCACAACCACAACCACATGTAAGTTTCTTCTTCTTTTTCTGGTATAAATCTCTTCCAAAATACCTTGTAACGATCGAAACCCCATCAAAATCCGTTCCCCACGCCCGTTGTCTCCTGTGGCCGTGGCCACCCTTCCACCACGCAGTCCCCCCACGCCGTTGTGGGGGTGGTGTTTCCCAGCCTCACCACGCCGTGCCCTGCTCCACGTCACCCCCCACGCCGAGAATTCCATGCCCATTCCTACCAGCCTTAATGAGAATTAATTTTTCGATAAATGTGAAGGGTTTCATTGTAACTGATTGACCACTTGGGTCAACCTCCTAGTATGCTTGGTTCGAACCATACTGACAAGAACATGAACTTGTTCTAGCCGGTTAAACCAACTAGCTAGTTTAATCCCTAAAAGCGGAACTGAGATTAAACTTAATCCTTAAACCCTAAAGGATTGGGATGTTGGAAATCTAAACTCGATTAACAAGAAAGAAAAAGACTTGAACGATGAGCACCAAGAACCCTAAGGTTCTTGGCTTACGGTTCGATCGAACACACCGAAACACACATACTTGTGTTTCGGTCGAATAGAGAAGAAGGGGAAGAAGAATTCTTCCAAGCAATACCTTAGTCGCTCAAGATAGATCCACCAGTAATAAACACAACGAGAAGCCCTCTAGATAAGCTCTTGTAATGATCAACTATTCGACAAACTCGAAGAACACGAAGAACACCAAGCTTGGTGTTCTTAGTCATTGCATGTTTCGGCCGAATGGAGGGGGAGAGGAGGGGGAAATTTCGTGGCTAGGGTTCTCTATATGGGAGATTAGGTTAAGCCTAAGATCTTCTATTTATAATAGAAGATCTTTCACTTAGAACCCTTCTAGTTCAATTAATATTCAATACTTAATTAAACTTTCCCTTTTTCGTTTCTAGCCCTTATAGTTTAACTAGTTTATTATTGTCATTTTAACTATTAAACACTATGTATAATATACTTTATATATAATTCGGTATAAATACCGAAATATATATATACTTATATTTATACAATTAATAATTAATTATATAATAACCTTTATACAATTTAGACAATAATATTATCCAAACACTATATGATTTAATATCTTTAAATCATATTATGGATAATCTATAATTAACACATTGTATATTTACTCAACTAGTAAACGTACAAATACTTGTATTAATTAGTTAGTTAAACTAATCTAGTAATAAGTTAAACTTAACTTAATACTTCACTGATTTATAATAGCTATTATAAATTATTCCTCTCCAAGTATCATTGCATAACTACTCGATTTACATGTACTCACCGGTCTGACCCTTGAGTGTCCTATAGACATGGACGTGACATCATAGGTTGACTAACTGTGCACATAAATCCAACAGACTCTCACTTGTGCAAGTTCGTAACCTTAGCTTGATGACACTAGTCCTGCAGCGGCCCTCTAGCAGGCAATACAGGATAACCAACCCCATAGAAACTCTTATACCCAGGTATTGTTTAGAAAAACATATTAATAGCGTCTTCTAGTAAAGAACACTCCGTCTTTACTTCTTGGGTAACGTGTTAGGTTTATGCCTTGCAGCACGATATTTGTGATAACGAATACGAGCATGGTAGAAATTATCAACTCCTGTACTCGAAATCATTTCTTGACCTCTTGAGTTAAAACTGTGTGATAACGACAAAGAACAGATCAGTTCGTTGAGCACGGCCGTGCATTTTCAGTTTATCATCATGTCAAGGGACCCATAAATATCTCTCCTAAAAAGGAGGCGCAATTACCATCTTGTTATATTTCGATTTGAAATACAACTTCCTCTGTACCCAGTAAAGCCTCGTATGACAACCATGTTTCAGGCTTGTCTAAGACGAACCAAAGTAAATTAGTCATTGTATCTCAAACCAAATACCTCAGGCTTAAGGACAATCCTAGTGATTAATACTTTTGAACTTTTTCAACCACGAAGTATTATCACGGTGGTCAATCCAATATTCGTCGAGCTCCAACAGAATATCACCAATATTTGGTTTACACAAAAAACTTATGTAGCTATCTTCGAAGAACTTCGAATCTACCACCAAAAATCGCGATGACGTTAACGTCCCATCAAGGTTCCCACAAAGTAACTTTTATTCATGGATCTTTTAAAACATACAAAGTCTGAATAATAATGATGCTAACTCATGTATTATTCCTCACTGGACATATATACAAAATTATTACTGGATCATTACTTATTCCTTTTGTTCGTGTTGATTACTTAATGACTTTTACAACCTTAATTGTAACTTTATCACTAAACCAGTCAATTATATTAAACTAAAGACATAAGACAAGTATTTGAAAAAATACTATTACTTTTCTCTTTGCTAGATTTTGTTCTTGCAACAATCTAGAACATATTCTACTCTTGCCTTTTATGCAATTCGGTAAACATAGGAGGATTGGAAATTAACTCATTAGTTTCTTGAATTCATAAAATTATCCTTGTAACTAAAGCCTCTTTTAGTTACTAGATTTGTAGATATATCATTACTAGTTAAAGAAATTTCCTTAAATGATCATGTTATCCACTTGAGTGTGAACAACCTATTAGATATGCAATAATTAATCACAAGACTCGTGATCACGCTATTAGGTTTGCAATAATCTAATTAACGATCATTTATTATTTCTCTTAACTCTTTGGCTAACGACTTGGTAAAACCTTGTTGTTAATATCCTAACTAACTTACTATATTCATTGGTACCTCTAATGAATATGTTAGTCATAGCTCCCACTAAATTTTATGGAAATAAGCATCACTTAAACTACTACTTTTGACCTAGTCAAAACTTATAGTTTAACCCTTTAAGAATTAATCAATTATCAAAGTCATCCTTTGGATTTGCGAATATCCAACATTCCTTTTGAGGGAATCATGACTTTCATTGATTACTGTATCTAACAAGTATAAGACACTTGAAACGATACTTCCAATTCTTAAGTGTATTAGTATCTTTTAAGAATCTCATTTAATGCCAAAGTCATTTCTTGGATTTCTCAAATATCCATTATTCCTATTAGGGAATTATGCCTTGATCAAATGTTGTATTTATTACAAGTATAAAAGACTTGCAATAATACCTTTTAATTCTTAAATTCTTTAATATAGTTTGTCCCTTTTAAGAGTTCATTTAATGTCTAAGTCATTTTCCTTGGATTATATGAATATCCAGTTATTCCTATTAGGGAATTATGACTTCATAAAATTCATTTATCACAAGTATGATAGACTTGTAATAATACTCTTTAAGGTCTATCTTGATTATATTCAATATAATCACACTATATTAACACTGATACTTTAAAACTTACTATCATAAGTAACCATTACTTAAGATGTTTTAAATAAGTTCAATGTACCTTGAACTTTATGCTTTCCATAAAAACTCTTAAATACTTTCATTAGAAAAAACTTTCTAATTACTTACTAGCATCTAAGTAATTTGAGCTTCTAAGATATTCACACAACAATCAAACAAATATAAACAATGAGATCATTATTAATGTAGTAAAACCTTGTAGGATTCACATGGCGGAACTTGAATCCCACATTACTGGATCTAGGGGTGTTCAAAACCGGGTACCCGGATTTTCGGATACCCGAAATTCGGGTACCCGGATTTTCGGATAGTGATTTTTACTACCCGCATTTGGTACCCGGATTTCGGATACCCAGATTTCGGGTACCCGGAATTTCGGGTATCCGAAATCCGGGTATCCGGTATCCCGAAAAAAAACATAATATTCAAATTTTTTTCGAGTATTTTTCGTATATTTCGGATATTTTTCAAATATTTCGGGTACTTTTCAACTTTTTTGAGTATTTTTGGATATTTTGGGTATTTTCTCAAATATTTTGGGTATTTTTTGTATATTTTTCGTATATCTTTTATTTTCGGGTATTTTTTCGGGTATTTTTTCGGGTATTGGGTATCCGGAAATCTTGAAAAACACTACCCGTATTTGGTACCCGGAATTCGGATACCCGGATTTTCAGATATCCGGATTTTCGGATACCCGGATTTTCGGATACCCGGATTTCGGATATCGGGTAATTTTTTGGATACCCGGTTTTTCGGATATTTTTGAACACCCCTAACTGGATCTCTACTAGTCAATGAGATCACAAGAAGAATAAGATGAAGAACATTACCTTTAGATTGCTAAAGAATGATCCACCTCTACTGCACCACATGGACACGCTGCAAGACCGCGTTGTACCAACAAAGCAATACACAAAGACTTGTGTGTGTGTGTGTGTGTGTGTTTCGACGAACACAAAACCAAAAAACCCTATAGGGTTTGGTTTCGGTCGACGGCAAGGAGAGGGAGAGGGAGAGAGTGTTTAGGGTTTCTCTAAGAAAGTGAATCAACCCCTAAGCCTTAACCTTAAGTCCTTATTTATAAGGACTTAAGTTACAGTTAAGTCCTTGGAGTTTAATTATGATTAATCTCATAATTAAACTTCCTATTAACACTTTAAACCCTTGGACTTTTACTAGTTAATTAATAGACTATTAATTAATTGTCCGTTAAATATTTAACTTAATATTTAACCATCCTCTTAAATAATAATTAACTTATTATTATTTATTCTCTTTTTTATGATTAACTTAACTAGTTAACTATTCCACACAACTTACATTATTCGGTTTTCCATTATTGGGTGTGTAGTGGTGTGACCCTTTAGTGCCTTATAACATTGGACACGATGACATGTGTACTTATCTGTGCACATAAATCCTTCAATTAAGTCAATACTTGACTTTATAATCTAGTCATAAAACTTGACTAGTATAATCAACACACATGCACACACAATATAATTCAACCATGGATTCAACGATAAACTTAAAACCCCAAAATTTATCATAAAAATAGAAAATGTAATTTTGTTCAAAAAAACTTAAAAACAAAAATTGTTTTACTGAATCCATACGAAAAATACCGAATTAAAAACGTGGTGCTTGTGGGATCATTATCTCATGTTAGCCCATCTCACTTTCCATCATCTCATGCAATAAACGATTGCTAAAGTTGAGTTACTTGTAATAACTTTTACAAGTAGGAAAGGAGTATCTAGAAGTTGGTCAAGTCAACTGAGTAGCAAGCATGGCCTCCTACCCTTTGACCCTTGCCACGACCAAGGAACCGTTTCTCGGTCCTTGAGTTGCTTGGCTTTACCTTCTACACCTTTTTTTTGACTCCATTACCCTTTAGGCACGTCGTGGCTGGGATCGGTTTTATCATTTCCCTTTCCACTGCGCCTCTTTCTCTGATCACTACCACCAATCCACCATCGGTTACTGCGAGATCATTCTTAAACTTGGTCCCCAAATCAACTCAGTAGTCTTGAGCACGTAATGTAGCTCAACAATGGATTGCTCCATGTTATGCATGTTGTAGTTGACTACATAAGACTTATAGTCATCTAACAACGAGTTGAGTATCATTACTGTTGCTAACTGTAACGGTACTGGGTGTCCTAGTCATTCAACATGATCCATGTGCTCTTTCTCTTTCATGACGTGAGCACTCACCGATGATCCCTTAACCACCTTGCAAGATTTGAACACTCTACAAGCGTAATATGCTTGCCCTGGTTCATTTCTAGCATTCGCGGTAGGAGCATTTAGTATTGCTCTTTCTAGAACATTTCCTTTTCTCTCATGCCTAAGCATAATCCGAAGATCACGCTTCCAATTGAGATATATTGACCCAGTCAATTCGTCCTTTTCTAGAAACAAGCGTAGTGAGAGATTGTTGGTATTTGTCGTTGTGGCTGTTGCTGCCATCTACAAATCAAACCCAGTTTAATTAGTAATCATCAACAAACATTCTCTAAAATATATTACAAACCCATAATTTATATTTTAGGCCTAGGATCCATATATCACATTCTCGCCATAAGGTTTGGGCACTTCCTGACGAGACATGTTGTTTCTGGTAGGTAACATCCTTACCGATCGTATCAAGACTTGACACAATTCCTAGGGGTCGTAGAATCTTTAGACTTATAACTTATTACAACCTTGTACGAATTTAAACATACATTTCTAAGTTGCAATAAAGTCTAGTATGTTTATTCTACGCAAGTACTTTTTGGGCTGGGACTCCCGGTTATCACCAAAGTAGATCAGACCATCTAAGATAGTGCGATGTTCTGCACCGGGACTCCCGATTATCACAGAACCACTAGTACAAAATTAGTCTATCGCCACAACAAAAAACCATGGCTATAGATCAATGGCCACAGTTTTATTTTACATCAAAAGTGTAGTCTATTCTCCCGCGTTTTAAAGTACATATATGGCCACGCGGGCCATATCCTAGGAAAAGTGTAGCCATAACATATAATCGTGGCGATTTAGTACTATATAGCCACGTACAATTTAAGTGGCTGTAGTTGTAATTTTACTTTTAGATATACTATTTTTTATACACCGTGGCTAATGATCACCATATAATCACATGTAGTTATGCTGGTGGTGACCATAAGCTCGATTGTAGACACGTAATTCTACATACAATCGTGGCAAATTCGTACTATTTAGCCACATATAATTAAAGTGGCAGTAGTTGTAATCCTAGTTTTAGAGACACAATTTTTTATATACCGTGGCTAATGGTCACCATATAGCCACATGCACTTATGCTAGCGGTGACCATAAGCCTGATTGTAGACACGTAATTGTACATAAAATCGTGGCTATTTCGTAACATATAGCCACATATAATTAAAGTGGCAGTAGTTGTAATCCTACTTTTAGAGACACTATTTTTTATACATCGTGGCTAATGATACCATATAGCCACATGCATTAATGCTGGTGGTGAACATAAGCCTGATTGTAGACACGTAATAAGATCATTGAGTCATACATAAGTTTTCCCATTAAATGCCAAAATTCAGTTAAATACTAACAATATGCAGAATAAAAGTATTAAATATATATAATAAAATGTAACAAGTGTGTAAATAGAAATTCAATCGTCTTCATCGTCAGTGTCACTCGTCAAATTTTTCCATGCCCTTTGAACTGATGGTACATGCACATGTGGGAGAGTTGGGTGAGCATAAATCTTAGTGAATTCCCGAATTCTGGGTTTCACAATACTGATAACCACACACAGCCAATTATAGATAACCATCACAATAAATACAAAATTATCATTATTACTACTAAGGCACACAGGTAAGGAACTCACCTTTGCGGAGCTAACAATCCAAAGTATCCAAGAACGTCAACAAAGAGATTCGGGCAACAATAAACCTACATAAACGATTAACGGGATTTACATTAGTTCCCGGCACAATAATTAAAAAAAATCAGAATCTGAGTTGACATCTAGGGCTATCTTTCGTATCCCGAAGGGTCCTGAAACTGTCCCGCAACACAGCAGATTCGTGCAGTGAGTTCAGCACTGCGATAGTGAACGAAAACAGCTGTATTGTTCAAACCGTAAGTCCTATTGACGAATAGTCGGTATCCACGGAAAGCTAACTCGGAGAACTAAAACTTTCAAGAAGACCGGGTAACCAAATTATGAACCTAACCTGTTCAAAAACAGCCATGAACATGGCAGACAGAATCTGTCCAAACCGAACAGATTGAAGCAAGCATCTAGAAGTTGGAACTTACACTTTGACAAAAGAATCAAAGAATTTGGTTTGTTCAAGAGTGAGTTCGAGGCGTGTGTCTACACAAAATTCAGTGGGAGCATAGTAATCTTCCTAGTCTTGTATGTCGCCGACATACTGCTTATAGGAAACGATATACCAGCATTACAAGGAGTAAAATCCTGGTTAGGTAAATGTTTCCAGATGAAGGACTTGGGAGAAGCCGCGTTTATACTAGGTATAAAGATCTACAGGGATAGATCTAGGCGGCTTATTGGACTTAGTCAAAGTACATACATTGACAAAGTACTGAAAAGATTCAGTATGAGTGATTCCAAGAGAGGTCTCATTCCAATGAAACATGACATTATACTGAGCAAAGCTCAGAGTCCTACATCTAGCAAGGAAATATCTAGGATGAGTTTGGTACCATATGCTTCGGCAATTGGATCAATCATGTATGCCATGTTATGTACTAGGCCCGATATTGCTTACTCCATATGTCTTACGAGCAGATATCAGAAGAATCCCGGTGAGCCCCACTGGGTGGCTGTCAAGAACATTCTCAAGTATTTGAGAAGGACGAAAGAAATGTTCTTGGTCTTTGCAGGTTCGATGGAAGAATTGCGTGTAACTGGTTACACAGATGCAAGCTTCCAAACCGACAGAGACGATTACAAATCTCAATCAGGATTTGTCTTCACACTAAACGGAGGAGCTATATCTTGGAAGATTCAGAAACAAGATACGATAGCAGATTCAACTACAAAGGCTGAGTACATTGCCGCAAATGATGCTGGAAAAGAATCCATGTGGCTTAAGAATTTTATCGAGGATCTTAGAGTTATTTCCAGTATCTCTAGACCCATCGAAATATTCTGTGACAACAGTGGAGCAATAGCGCAAGCTGTTGAGCCAAGAGAGCATCAAAAGACCAGGCATGTACGCAGGAAATATCACCTCATACATGAGATTCCGAGGACGGAATCTTCTTAAGGGGTAGATAGTTGTAACGACCCGAAATTTGTAAATAAATAAAATGTATAAAAATATGATAATAATGATAAATCGTTTAAAGAACGTAGGAATTGGTTTCGTGTCATTTGGACACCGTACGAGGAAGTTATGGACGAAACCGGGTCGAGACAACAACCGAAAAATGCAGCCCTGCTGCATAGGAAAGTTCACGCCGTGAACTTGAGTTCCCGATCATTCAGCGATTTGGTGGTTTTGATCGATCATAGTTCACGCCTAGGTCGCGATCGGGAAGTGTTCACGAGGTGCAAAGTTAGCGACGCGAACTAAGTTCACGCCGTGAACTTTGGTCGACGGCATTAAAGTCGGGTTTGGCTCATTTAATGCCATAACAAAACCCTAGTTTTCCTTTTGGCGATTTTTGAGCTCAAGAACAGTTGGATGTCGATTTCTTCACGAATCCTTGGTAGATTTCACTCCTAGTTGAAGATTAAAGGTATATCTTCACTCTTTGATCTTTGTAGCTTAAGATCTATGTATTTTGATGTATGGGTTTGAAACCCTAGTTCCTGGGGTTATGGATTATGGTGAAATAAAGGCTGAGTACATTGCCACTTAATAGATGGTATTTTAACAAAGGAAACAAGTGTATGATTATGATTTGTAAGAATCTTAAGGGTTGGTTAAACCTAGGGTTTGGTAAATCACCATAACTGGGGGAAAGTGTTAGTTGATGGTATCTAATGATAAATGGATATATTATTGGTAGTACGTGATGTTGAACATCTTGTGATTGTTGTATTAGGCTTTTGGTGAAGTCTTGGAAAGTTGACCGAATTGTGAAGCAAGGAAATTGGCGTAAAGATTACGGTTGGAGCATTTTATTGCTAAGGTGAGTACGTGTGGACTTTACTGAGTACATAGCCATGAAAATACCTTTTATTACACATGTCGATTCTATTTGATAATTGTGTGTAATTTAGTATATAGAGTTAGTTATATATTGTTTAATATAGTTAACTAACGTGTTTGATGAATGATGTGATAGCCAAGGGCTTTGATTGAAATAATTGTTGAGTTATAGTAAGGATGAGACGATGTGATGATGCGGGGGATCCCCGGTCATGAGGATATGGAATGGGGAGCATTTGGGCGGATCCCCATCGGCCCATTCCATGATAGTAGTCTTGCTAACTGGAAGTAGTCCGGCGAGTAAGGCAGGTATAGGTAGATTGGGCGATTCCCTCTTTCCTTTACCTTGAAGCTTATTAATGTGGGGGATCCCCGGTTAATAAGTTAATGTGGTTCTAGTTAGTTCGAGGGTAACCCGATAACTAGATATGATTGCTAGGGAAGCAAGGTATTAGAGTCACAATAGGGTGACTAGATAGATGGACGACTTACTTATATGTTTGTTTATATGTCTTACAATTATTATTATTATCGGGTCTAAACCCATGTAGCTCACGAAACGTTTTTGTCTCACGTACACCTTGTTGTTTTTTCTATGTACTCAGGTTCGGGATCGAAGGTTTAGGTACGCATGGATAGAGATGCGGGGCCTAGAGTAGAAGAACATTAGATTGGATTTATGCTTAGCTTTGGTTTTGATCTAAGTAACACCAAACTTTATACTCTGATTTTCATACCAAAGGTTTTTGTAAATCCATATTTTTGGAACAGTTCTTCTATTTATGAAAATGATATTTTGGGCAAATGTTTTGTATTAAAATTGGAGGTGTCACAATAGACATGTTTGAAATCGATACATTATGTTATAACATTTCGTGGGATTGAAATACGAGGTTTTACGTAATATTTTCACATTGTCTATTATTACCATGTTGTTAAACCTATCCTTGATACACAAAGTTTTGAGTATCAAAAATGTTTGTTGTTGCTTGAATTTAGTGGGAGCTAGATTCAAGAGTTAATACCATTATGAATATTTATCTAGTCATAGTTATTGAATAGAGAAACAAGGGTTGTTAAAATAAATATTCATAAATGTTTACAGAGTTTGCTAAACATTAGATGTGACCAAAAGATCGAGATTACTTCATGGAGCCCAAGCATGAGTAATTTCGAGTAGATGTCCTCTGACCTGAAACAATTTGGTTTGAGACGCGATGACTTCTGATCTTTAGCATTTATCTAACGTCACACCGTAAAAGGGTGATCATAAGGAACTTGACTAAGACAGCGGAAGTCGTGGGAAAGATAACGCAAATGTCAAGATGGAATTTGCACCTTCTTTAATTAGAGGATATATTTCATGGCTGCTCGACGATTAAGACTACTGAAATGTGTGGCCGCGCTCGGAGAATGATTAGATCATTCGGTAATCCGTTACTGCAGAAAGTCGAAATCAGAATCGAGAAAATTCGAGTATATAGAACAAGATCCCTGCTCCATGTCTATTACTCAAATTAAGAAATATCATGATGCGAAAGGAAAATCTGTTAGTGTTATTCATTTTATGAATATTATCTCTGGATGTAAGAGTTCTTATAACGTGGTTATCCTAGATGTCTGGCTAGGGACCGCTTTAGGCCAACGATGATAAGTAAGTGATACTTAACTTGCACAAATGGGAGTCTGAAGGATTTATGTGCACAGATAAGTACACGTGTCACTGTGTCCAATGTTATAAGACACTAAAGGGTCACACCACTACACACCCAATAATGGACAACCGAATAAAGTAAGTTATGTGGAATAATTAACTAGTTAAGTTAATTATAAAGAAGATAATAAATAATAATAAGTTAATTATTATTTGTGAGGATGGTTAAATATTAGGTTAAGTATTTAAGGGACAGTTAATTAATTGTCTATTAATTAACTAGTAAAAGTCCAAGGGTTTAAAGCATTTGTGCTGTCTACCCACTTATAAGCTTTACATGTGTAAATCACTAATTCTCTTTACTCATATCATCCTTTGATTTTGACATCTGTCATCATCAAATTGGTAGGCACATGAGTAGACACAAACTGTAGGGAGCAATACCATTTCTCTTAATTTTCTTATCACACTTTTTGATGTTTATATTATATGGTTTTGATTATAACAGTTCTAAGGGCCGTTACTTAAAGGAAAAGAAATTAAAAACGACTTTCATCCATCTACAACATTCATCCTCCAACTTCAGAAAGAAACGAACTTAAAAATGATTTTTTTACCCTCTTATGCATTGCACATGAGTTGAGTTGACAGAATAAATTAACGCCGGTTAGTATAAAGGACAATCAGTGAAAAACCTTTCAGAATTAAATACCATCAATGTAATTTTTTAAACTAAAGTACCATTGGTGAAATTTGCTACAAACTTAAAGGACCACCTGTGTAATTAACTCTTAATTAAATGAGATAATTATTTTTATATCTTTATAAAACTCATTAATTATTTTTTATGTCCTTCTAAAATTCATAAATGATCTATGTATCCTTCTAAATTTTGTAATTGTCTTCATATCCTTCTAAATCTTTAACACTCTCTTTTATGTCCAAAAACCTACTTTTAATTTTTATTAAATCATTATAATATCAATAATTATCAAATAAGTATGCAATATATATTTTGATTATGTATTAAAAATCATGCTAATTTGCATGTATTATTGATATTATCATGATTTAACAAATAATAAAATAGGTTTTTGGACATATAAAAGAGTTTTAAAGGTTTGAAAAGATATGAAGGTAATTATAAAGTTTTGAAGGATATATAAATAACTTATGAATTTTATAAAGATATAAAAATAATTAATGAGTTTTACAAGGATATAAAAGCGATTATCCGTAATTAAATTAACTCATGTTTGTCTTTAGAGTAAATTACACAGATAGTCCATGTGGTTTGACCTAAGTTTTGGATTTGGTCCATAAGTTTCAGATATTACACCGATGGTCAATAAGTATCGAACTTCGTATCGGTTTTGGTCCCTAAGACTAACATCCGTTAAATTTGGCTGTTAAATCTGGCCATACATGAGGGTAATTTAGTCATTTGTGCACTCTCTCATCTCACATCTCATCCCTCCCACTTTCTTCTCTGGAAACTCAGTTCACCATCTTCCCTGTTTATGTGTCTTTGTAGTCATCATCTCTGTATGAGAATCTTCATGTGTTAAAAGAAAAATTACGAGCAGAAATCAATTGCTTACATAAATTAAGTAATTAATTACCTCACAATTTTAGGTTTATCTCTAACAGTCAAAATTACACGTGAGATAAATCATCGATCAACCACAATTTTATGTATCTCTGTAAAAGCCAAAATAAACTCTTCACCAAGCCCATTTTGTGCATACCCAGATATCAAAGCAGACCAACTAACCAAGGTTGGTTCAAGACTTTCATCGATCAGCTTCCGTGCACTATTAAAAACCCCATATTTTGAGTACAAACGGATTAAATGATTCCTACTTATTGGATCATTCTCTAATCTGAGTTTGATTAAATGGGTATGGATTTATAACCTGGGATTAAGAGACTTAATTTCGCATCATTTAGATAAGAGTTTATGTGTCCTTTTTAAATGTGAATATTCTTTCTTATTGTACAAATAGTTCTACATAATGTATAAATAAATAATGTAATTATGTGTTAGATAGATTAAAATATATGGTGCAAAAGTCACTACCTATAATTAATACGAGTAGTAACTATTTGTAGATATGCCGTCTAGTTCTTCTTAATAATTTTTTAGAGATTACAAGTTCAATTTTATGGAACCCCTTATACCGTGTCACGGGGATGGTCGTTCCTTCTAGTCGTCATTTGGTCGGTTACCACAACGCGTCCCCCTACTTGTCTTGCTCCCGACTCATCCCCTTGGGATGGTCGGTTTTGCTCAATAAATCGATTTGTTTTTAGTTTTATGTTGTTTTCCTTAAAATCTATCAATTTATTAACTTAAACTCAAAAGTTTAACTCATTTCAAATAAAACAAACTTGTAAGTTTTCATATAATATAGAAAGAAATTCAACTAATATTACTCAAATAAGATTAATAGTAGCATAATATCCAACATCCAACAATCTTTCGAAATAAATCTTAATCTCAGTCTTTATACAATTACAAGACCTAAGAAATATATAAATAAATGATGTGAAAAAAAATTGAATGATATATCCAATTTTTTAAATACTCAATCATCAAATCTGTTATAAAGATAATATTTTTACAGAATTTGAAAGATATATAACAGTGGGTGGGACGTCTTTTTAAGTCCGGTTTTTCCATATGGACCTAAAAACCGCCCAAAACATGCTACTTTATCCGAAAGTTAAAATTAAACACATCGGTATTTCAAATGCTTTGATTTTTTCGGGGCAAATTTTACAGTTTCGATTCAGGTTTCGTTTTTTATTCTCGCCTCTATAATTTACTTTACTTTATATTAATATATCTGAAATTTCCGGTTTTGACTCGGTTTGGGTCATGCTTAAAAGGCCAGAGGTTAATGGGCTACAATATAACCCATATTATCAATTGGGCCTTGCAACTCGAAACCCAACAGATTTTAACCTAAAGCAACATTATAGTTTGTTGTTTATAAGCTGCCATTCATCCGCGTAACTAAATATCAAACCCACAAAGCAGAAATTAGGGTTCATGGCTATAAGGTATGTTATCAACTAGTGGAAAGTACCCCGCGCGATGCCGCGGGGACTTTCCATATGACACCTAAAAGATGACATCAGTAAATGTATCAATTGTACATCATATAGTTGTATTATTCTGCTGATTGTATCTAAATTTTTTTATCGTTAATTATTATTCGATTCATATGCGTTAGTTTTACTCCGTGTAAAATGTGTGATAGCCATGTCAACCAAAAAAACTTTATAGTAAAAAGAAGATCATATAATTCGATATTTTGTAAGTTTAGACATTTTTAAAACAAACTTTGTATATGAAACTACTAACAATAATGCTAAAAATACAAAAAATAATAAAAGCTTTAATAATACTTATCATATTCAAGTTAAAAAATATTATAGTGTTAGTAGTTAAAAACATCATTATTTTTAGTTATATAAAAATTTATTAGTTATACATGAACGTAAAAATTTTAATAACAAATCATTATTTTTATAAGAATATAGTTATTAAATATTAAAGTTTAGAGAGTAAAAAAAAAAAGATTTTTTATTGAAAAAGATTTAAAAGAATTGAAAAAAGATTAAAAGAACTAAAAAAAATGTAAAATTTTGATTCCGTAGGGAGTAAATAAAAAAATTTTGATTCCGTAGAGAGTAAATAATAGAGTTAAAAAAAGAACTAAAATTTGATCCCGTAAGGACTTGAACCCAGGTTGCCTGTGGATGGGGATGATAGTAAAGGCTTGCTAACCAAGTTGGCAGGCAATCTTTTGTGTATTAGTTTGCCTTTTCACATATATATATTGAACGAAAGTTTCAGAAAAGACAAAAAGCACTATTCATTCCATGTTAAATGTTACTCCATATAGTAAATTTCCCCAATCTGTCTACACGATAAATTTTGCAACTTTTTCAGCCGAATGACGATTCTGGATTTAATTCCCACAACGGTAGTCTGAAAAATCACACCTTTTCGTAGGGTGTGATCAATTGATGCTTTGATCCACGTGTTCCGATGGTTTGCCATCCTTTTTTTGCTTAATTTTTGTATTAATCATAATTCATACGCATATGATGCATAATACTGTAAATCTAGCGAGCATAATGATGATTGTTTATATGTTCCGGTAACTCATGAATGGATTACTAAACCTCCTACTCATTCTGAATGCTCGCTATTTTAGCTTTACATAATACAATTGAGTAACTAATTTAGATCAACAAGGTTAAAAATAAAATTTGCCAAAGTGAGTAGAAGTTAAGCACATTCGAAGGCTTGACAAACTCAATATAATCGAAGCTTGTTGAGCTCAAAAATTGTGCGATATTATATGTTGTCATTTTTTATATAGTTCACTAGCTTTGTTTGCTTGATGATTTCCAAATTTGACGAAAAGCAATGAATTATTGTTTAATCAATTCTGAATTTGTATCTTATATTTGCTTCTAATTGCATATGTATTATATAGTTTAATTTGCTATCGCTATGAGGAAGACATACCTGCTCCAGAAGCAAGATCTGATCTTGTCTAAGATGGTAGCAAACCTCTAAGAAGTTCTGAGCGGTTATTCAATTCATCAAAATGTTTTTGCAATAATTTACTCGTTTATTGTTTCTGAAAAATTGGGCGAGGTGATGATAAAATTCAATGGTCTGTCAATCCACTGACAAATTTTGATTGATGTTATACATTGAATCCCGACAGGTTCCGACCGCTTATTTTTTTACGTACCCTTTGAAGAACGTTTCATTTAATCGTTGAAAAAAACTTGAAAGTTGTACGTGTTCTAATGTTATTATGGCATATGATGAAGCTCTACTAACAAATGGGTAATTTGCGACTGAATGCATTTCTTTGATGCTACAACACCTTGGAGAACTGATGCCTAATTACATATTATATTTTATCTAAGACTTCACTGTATGTCATACTTTTATGTTTTAGTTTTTTGTTTGTTTTTGCATACCACCTGTTTGCTGGAGTTGACTTTGTTGACTGAAAATTTGGATGGTAAATGCAAGTAAAGTTTACTGTGATTAAATGATTTAAAATTTGGATGGTTCATCCTTTTTTTTTGCGTAGAAAAATTCTATCGATTTTTACTACATGGAGAAAGAAGTCAAACGGGCAACATGCTGCCCTTTTGAATTGCAAAACTAATTCTTTTAAAAACAACAAACAAATAAAGGATAGATATTTGTAAACAAATAAATAATTGCTTCAGTTATTTAATATAATGGGAATTGTAAAATGGCATATTTCTTGATGTGACGGATTCGTTTAATAGTGATTTAAATTGGATATATGAATGGTGAAACAACCAAGTGTCAAATTAAGGATAGATTATGTAATTAGAGGAAAGTAGGTTAGCTAAAGCCTGCGATCCTGCTTCCACCAGTCGCTTATCTAATTCAGAATGCGAGCAGGAGTTGAAAACGTGATCTTGCTCAATATTATTGCAACAAAAACACAGATGTTGTTGACACTATGTTCCCTAGTAAAATGGTTCCTTTTTGTAGAATTTTATCTGATCCAGTCGATGTTTATTTTAATTTTTTGCGTATGTATGTATTCAAGGCTACGAGGCTTCATGCAGTATGGTCTGACATTTGAGAGCTGACAGATGATTTGATATGTCATTTGAATGCATATGACCTTTTAGGAAAAAGTTTTTGCTTCGAAAAGTTTTCTTCCATAAGTTATTTTCAAGACGCACAAAAAACTTTTATCACATTTATATGCATTGTAGCAAAAATAAATTTGAAAGTTCTTATTTTTTTTTTTTAATGAGTAAAAAATCTGTGTGAATTTTAAAAAGTCATTGGAAAATTTATGCTCAACAGGGTTACAAAATGCCTTTAGGTGTATGTTCAATATGCAGTCGATGTACTACTTATAAAGCCCATAAGTTGTGGCCTGACCCAAAAAAGCACTGCCAGTTAAGGATGGAAGACTCTTATCGATTTTACTTTTTGTTTATATGTATTGTAGGCTTGTGCAAAGTGGACTAACAATTACTTAGAATTAAAACCGCTGGGAATTCAACCCATTAAAGGGTAACACACACCCCCTCCACCAAAACCAAATTGCCCACTTGGCACCCGCCTCACCGTCGCCACCATACCCCATATTAGGTGAGTGAATGGATTTGTGAGTGCTGCAACGAGGAGAGGAGAGGAGAGATGATTTTTATTTATAAGGATTTTGTGAGTGAGAGATATATTGGTGGGTCTAAAATGAGTATTATTGGTTGGTTATGATAAAGGAGATATCTGAGGTTTTGAATGTAAAATGTGAAATAATGTTGTGGCACTGAGGTGAGTATTTGGCTTAAGCAACCATACCCATCGCTCTTAGACGGAGCTATATCAGTTCAGTTCTCAGCTATCATTTTCATGCAAAATTGGTTCTTTGTTTGATCGATTCGTTACAAAGCATTTTGCTTTGGTCCAAAGTCGAGAAAAGCTTAAAGAAAGTCGAAGAAACTTTCTCGGTCCTTGCCTCATATTAGTTTCGGCTAGTTCTCAGTCCGGTTCTAACCGTCTTCAATCTGACCGGATTGGTTCTCGAATTGATTTGGCTCCGAATAATTTGGTTCTTGAACTGTGCATATAGCTAATATCCCGTATGATTACTGTTTTTGGCAAGCAAAGATATTTATAAATGGCTTAAGAATTTCAATAGTTATCTTCACATCTGATTTTGAAGAATTATTTACTCCAAAGTTAATATCTAAAGTATGCCTTGATAAAACTATAATCGTCACGTACCGTCAAATTTTTGCTCACGAGTAATCGTATTGGTTTCTACATTTTGTATATTTATATATCTACCTACTTGATGAAGAAATATGTTAAAATCAAAGAATAATATTACATTAGATAATTAGTGTATTATACATGTTATGTGGGTCACATAAATACCTTGCTCACGGCTAAATAACTTTTCATTATTAGACAAACATTGAGCGGTCATCAAATAATTGCTTCATGTTAGAACAATTTTAAAAATTATTCCATAAGATTGGTACGATTCTTGTAGGAAAAAGATCGTAAAAGTTAAGTTATGATTTTGTAGAATAATTTTAGCTTAGAAGATACTTTTGACTATATATAAAACAATATTTTAATTAGGGTCCTCCTATTCAAACACCCCTCTTTAAATATTTAATAAAATTAATAATTACTTAATTAGTAAATATTTAATTGTTATTAACTATTAGGGGTATTTGGATAGATTTGAAGGGTGTCTAAATAGGCAACCCCTTTAATTATTGATGAATATACAATGGAATTCACTAGATATGCGGACTTTTGCGTCTTCAGAAGAAGCTATGCATCTGAACGTTTTAATATTTTTTTAGAATACAATATAATTCCGTTTCATGATATAAATATTTGTTAATATTAGTTGGATATTTAATCGAATCTGGTTAAAGTGTTAGACTGTACCAAATTGAATTAGATCCAAACAAAATCCAAAATTGACACCGAATTAATTTGAATGAATTTATTCTCTACAAATATAATACGAACTTTAGGCCTTTTGATGTATAAAATATAAAGCTAAAAACAAAATGGTACAATTTGCCGGTGTGCTAATCACTTAAAAGACTATAACTAAAAGCCAAATTAAGTATGACACAGTCTTTCCTGTTACAAAATAATTATTCATGGGTAAATTGTACTCAATTTAAAGAATACTAATATACTATTAAAATTTATCTATTTTCAGATAAAGATATGTTTAATCTTTCTTATGTATGTCTTTAACAAGATAGAATATTGTTATTCTTAGTTAGTAGTATAATGGAAGTTTCACTTTTTTCATTAATATTTTATGTATTTATAATAAAATAAGACACTTCATAGGTCATTTAGAAAGTAAACTTATTTAATTTTAGTTTGTTTAAATCTGATTTAATTCCACGTGGCAAAATATTTTAAAGATATAAAAAAGAATGGGTATAAAAATGTCAAAATGACCAAGTCCTGATTTCACATTAAAGATTGCAACCCAGGCCGACGGCAGAGTGAGGGGTCCCCTTTTTTAGTTTTACTGATTCAAACACACCCGACATATTTGACTCTCAAAAATCTTTTAAATTTATGTTAGGTTTCCTTTCATGCTGCCAAACTCTTAATCCATTAATGGTCTTAATTAAACAAAAGGTCAAACTTTGTTAACGATACTAGTTTTTTTTTTTTTTCTAAGTTTAGGTCACAAATAGTTATGGAAAATGTGTAATCCCTTTGTAAAAAAGTTCATTTTATAGTAAAAGTCAGTAACATTGAATTTGGCTCATATTTATCATGTTATCATCTATTTCACACCTTATATCTTAAAAGTCGGCTAATAATTACCTTCACCACTTTCTAATATTTTCATAATTATTTGGTAAATATATAACCTTATTTGGTAAATATATAACCCTAGAGGGAACGAACTCACCACTTTCTAGACTATCACCGGATAAGAATTTTGTGGACAACCTTAGTATTTGTAATATATTGCAACAAAGTCTTTATAGATATAGTAAATTATGCATAACTATATCAAAGTTGTCATACTTATCATATTAATCGATGAAGTCATCTCATTGACAAATAAAGGGAAGGACATTCCCTTGCCATTCATTGTGTTTTGAGGTAATACTTAACAACTTGGGCCATATAATCCAATATCATCAATATTCACGAAAGAAATAAGTAAGAACAAAATAATATAAAAAAACAAAGAACCAATACAAGTTGAGTACAAGTTTCCTTTGTCCATCACACTACATAAACTTTTGATAACATATATAATAAATGGATTTGTTAATGACAGCCCTAAGGGCGGTCACTAACATGCATACAAATACTTGTACATTTATTGATAAAATAGTGATATTAAAATTTAGGGGGCGGTTTTTACATTAATTTGACTTATTATTGACAGCTCTAAGCGCTATCATTATCATTTTCCATAATAAAAACGTAAAGTGTCTATTTCGCCGTTTTATTAAGTTATAAATCTCCTTATTTATCAATTTTAACAAAGACATTTAATAACATATAAAAATTAATAATTTATTAATGTTAAATTACATTAATTAAAAAAGAATAAGTTATTAGATGTATATCAACCATAAGGGCATATGACACATTCTAAATATTATTTATAAATGTTTAAAATATTAAGTTTATCTAACTCATGTTACAAGGTTATTAGATGAGGAGATTTAATAAACTTAAACTTAATATTTATATTTAAAAATATATTTAATACATACGAAAAGTAAAAATAAATTAAATTTAAAAAAACTATAAAACCATTGTACGAAGCAGGGTACCCGCGTAATGCAGCGACGGGTACTCGTAACTAAATTGTAGAATTTTTTAATTTTTTTTTTTTGCAATAGTCAAGACGTTACCTTCAATAAGTGTTGAATAAGATGAGTGGTAAGACCTTCTAGAATACATATTAAATTGTATCCGAAATAAAATAGGAGACAATTTCGACGTTTTGCAGTGTTATGTTGTCTGTTTATTTGGGATTAAACAAAATGTTATTTAGATCAATTGGTTAACACACAGTCAATACTCACAAAAGTTCTTATGTTCGAATCCTATAAGCAACATTTTTTTTATTTTTGTGGTGTTTAAAATGTTATTAAAACTATAAATAAATTTAAATAATTCTATATTTAGTAGTGTTAAACACATTTTAAAGGAGTAAGATTAAACAATTCTTATATCATGGAATATAGGTTTGAAAAAACATAAATATTTACTCAATATCCATAATATTCACTAACCACCAACATTTCCATCTCTTGCAATCAACCGCATCAAAATTTGTACATTACCTTGAATCCGTGTTTTCTAACTATGAGAAAAAAGATAGTCAAACCTCAAAAAAGGGAAGACGACTTTCATAACTGCCTACTCTTGTAGTCTTGTTTCAGGCCCCTTCAAAACATATCTAGAGAGAGAAAGTGTGGAGGAAATTTCTAGAGAGAGAGTAAATTAAAAGAGGAGTCAAACCCTTTAATCTTGTGTTCTTATTGATTTTTTGTTTTTTAGGATCATTTCGTCAATCAAAATCAAAATCCAAATCTCAATTTTCCAATTCAACTCAATTTCCCCAATTTGCAAGATACCCCTCAATTACCGCCTTATAATCATCATAACCTTACAAATCGTTGTTCGGATATTTCCAAACCCTAATTTTTGTGGTGGTGCATAGCTTACCTATCGAATTCTCGATCCTGTTCGCCAATTGTGAAGCTTGGGTTTGGTTGATTACATTATGATTTTAAACACTCGAACTGATTTTTCAGGTCAGTAAAGTAATCGGAATTGTTGAATTTGGTGAAGGTACGAGTAGTTGAATTGTGTAAAATGGGAGGTGTTTGTACCGGTGGGACGATGAAGCGGAGCACGGTGGCGGAGTACGGCAGTGATAAGGGGAGTGTAGGGTTTTCAGGGAAGCTGAAATCGGTGCAGAGCTTCGGTCAGCAGCAGACGAAGAAGGATGATTATGATGATGCTCATGCTCATGATGATTCAGGATTATCGTCTGCTTATGCACATGATAATTATGATGATGATGATGCTTATCATAGGCGGATTACATCTTATGATTCTGGTGAACTGTTCTTCTCAATTTCTAGAGAATTGAAACCTTCAACCCCTGCTAGGGTTAGCAAGGTATACATATTCAATCTCTCTCTCTCTCTCTCTCTCTCTCTATCTCTCTCTCTCTCTCTCTCTCTCTCTCTCTCTCTCTCTCTCTCTATCTCTCTCTCTCTCACACACACACACACACACACACTCAACTCTGAGATCAGAATCTGCTAAACTTAATTTGAATATTGAAATCCTGATATGGTGTGATTTGGGGGAATTCCATACAGCAAATTAAAGCTGAAACCTTTAGGATTGGATCAAAATGATCACTAGATAAAAATGTTTGATATCTATCTATCACCATTTTGAGCTAAAAATGTACGTTTTTTAATCACGTAAAACTATTTTAATTATCGTACTAAAGCGGTTATTGATTTTTTTTTATTAGGTACCTCATGTGAGCACATTTCTTGGAAAAGCTGGTAGTGTAGGTCTTGAAGTTTTAGACACATTAGGCAGCAGTATGACAAATTTAAATCCTCAAAGTGGATTTGTATCAAATATGGCTTCAAGAGGAAATAAAGTAACAATACTTGCATTTGAAGTCGCTAATACAATTGTCAAAGGGTCCAATTTGATGCAATCACTTTCTCAAGAAAATATTCAAATTCTTAAAAAAGAGATTTTGCATTCAGAAGGCGTACAACTTTTGGTTTCTACAGATACAAAGGAGTTGTTGCGTATTGCAGCTTCTGATAAAAGGTAGACATTTTTTAAAACATTTTTATTTTATTTTTTATATTCGTTTAATAATACAGTTTTGTTTATTTTATAGGGAGGAATTAGATGTTTTCTCAAGAGAAGTTGTTCGGTTTGGAGATATGTGTAAAGATCCACAATGGCATAATTTGGATCGTTTCTTTTCTAGGTAAAGCTTGAAACTTTATGTTACTTGACAAAGTTACAAATTAGAATAATACGAATTAATTTTGAATTGTTAATGGTTCAGATTGGACTCAGATTTTATAACAAACAGCCAGCTTAGAGAAGAAGCTGAAGTGACTATGCAAGAACTCACAAATTTTGCTCAATATACTTCTGTAAGTTACTTATATTAGTTTAATATTTTCTTAAATGTTTATATGTTTTTCATAATCAAATAATTATGCAAATATCTTGTTTTGTTGCAGGAATTATACCATGAGTATAATGCTTTAGATAGATTTGAAAAGGATTACAGACGTAAGCTTGAAGAAGTTGAAGCTTTGCATCTTCCAAAAAAAGGTTAGACATTTATAAATTTATTTTATAAATTATTTTGAGAAAATAATAATCCTTTTATCTATATTTGTAGGAGAAAGTCTGACGATCTTACATAGTGATGTAAAGCATCAAAGAAAACTCGTGAGAAACTTAAAAAAGAAATCTCTTTGGTCTAAAAGTCTAGAAGAGGTATTTTTATTTAATCTTTTTTACATTTTTATTTCATATATATATTAAATATAATAATGACTGATATTTTTTTATTTAATTTTAGGTTGTGGAAAAGCTTGTAGATGTTGTCACCTTCATTCATCAAGCAATAACCGAGGCTTTTGAAGAAAATGGTAATTTAAAACTTATGTTATATAATATTAATAGTATTACTTTTCAAAATTTTCACAAATATTTACGAGTTTTTTTGTTTTTTTTTTTAGTGCAAAATGCAACAGTGAAGATTAAGGAAGCTAATAAAAAGACCGAGACACTTGGTGCTGCAGGTCTTGCTTTACACTATGCAAATTTAATCACTCAAATGGACAACATTGTGAGCTACTTTCCATTTCTTTATTTATTTTTTAAACAACATAATTAATTATTAATTACAAATTAATTAATTTATTATTTAATCAGGCATCTCGGCCTATTTCTTTGCCCCCTAATATGAGAGACAATTTATATAACGGTTTGCCAGCAAATGTTAAGTCAGCTTTACGTTCTCGCTTACAATCACTCGACTCAAAAGAAGTGGTATTTTTATTAAATTTTTTATTATTTTTTGTATATTATATTATTAAATATCTATATATTGTATAACATTAACAAATGTTGCGTTTCAGATGACAATGCCTCAAATTAAGGCGGAAATGGAAAAAACACTCCAATGGCTAGTTCCAGTAGCTAGCGATACTACAAAGTATGTATTCAACAATATATTTATATACTTTACAGACAATTATATAATAAATTATAAATTTAAATATTAGTTTTAATATTTGTGTTTGCAGAGCACATCAAGGATTCGGATGGGTTGGAGAGTGGGCAAACACAGGGTAAATTAAATCCAATCCGTCTATACTTTTTTTTAATATAGATTTTTAATTTTAAAATTAACGAATTTATTTTTTGTTTAACAGTAACGAGTTTGGGAAGAAGACAGCTGGCAGTAACAATATTATCCGTTTGCAGACACTTTATCACGCTGATAAACAAAAAATGGACCGATATATTCTCGATTTAATTACTTGGCTTCATCGACTAATAAGTTTAGTCAGATTCAGAGATAAAGTTCCAAAATACATTCAATCTAAATCTCCTCCTACAAATAATAATAATATTAATAATAATAATAATGTGCGTTCGGATTCTTCTAGATTAATAAAAGGTAATAACGGTAAACATCAAAGGGTTCAGATTTCATCGGAAGATAGGAATCTTCTGGAAGAAGTTATGAAACGAAGAATGTTGGTTCCGGGAATTAGTAAAAGTCAAGAATTTGTAATCGTGAAGAAAAATAAAAGTTCGGTTTTTGCATCGAGTAGAAGTATGGGAAGTTCGCCTAGGAGGGAATCAGGTGGGTATGCTACAAATGTTGATGATATGTTAGATGTTTTGGATGGGTTAGGTACAAGTTTTTAAGCTCTTGGTACATATTGGGAACAATATTTGATGGTATTGTTGCTTGCTATATAGCTTGCTTGCATTGGTGGGTTTGGTGGTTATATGTATATATGTCTCTGTTATATGAGGCGGGTGCCGTGTAGTAGATTATTTATGAGATTATTTTGCTAAAGTGTTGTTTTATTTAATATATGTGTACAATATATAATCCGTTTTGTCACGATTTTTCTATATTAATGATTCATATGTTACATAGTGGCTGAATTGTATCTTTCGGTAATAGGCTGGGTGGAATTGTGGAGGTTACATGATTAGTGACATTTATATTGTTGTGGACGTATTTTATGATCACAAATCACACTTGTGAAATTGAATAACTAAAAAGCTGACTTCCATAAGCACATTGATAGTTTTAAAATGGGGGTTTGTTTTAACTTATAAAATTAACTTTAGGGCTTGTGAGTTGCTGAGTGTTCATAAATTATAAAAGTGCAAAGTAGCAATTAATTATTATGTTTCATATCATTATATTAAACTACCCCAGTCTCATAAGCTCAAAACAGACTCAAAATAATCACACCAAAAGCAAACAACCATACCCAAAACCAGATCTTTCCCTTTTCTACACCTAGAAGCTTGTACACAATTTATGTTATAAACACATTTTCCCTAAATAATAGATTTCAAAGTATTACAGTTTTTTTCTAATAAAATCATGTGTTTATTGTACTCCATTTGATTTATTCATAATGTGAGAAAAAGGCTTTACAGTAAATTGCAGATACCTCAAAAAAGCTGCTCATCAGTCACAAAATTATTTTCTACTAAAAAGGTAGTAAAAGCAAGTCACAAACTATAAACACTTGACATAATTTTAATGATTATGCGGCCAACATTAAAATGTTATCTGCATTTTTTAAAGATGAAGGTAGAAACAATAATCTTTAATTAAAAGTTTGATTAAAGAAGATACAAGAAAACAAATTTGATTTCAAAATGAAGATAATTTAAAGTCAAAATGTAAGAACTTTTTTGGTAAATGAAAATAGGGATCAGATGGTTTAAGTATTGGAGGTGCCCAATTGTCGTAAAATTGTAGGCAAACACCTCATCTTGCATATTTAAATGCAAGCATTGACCACTCATCAAAACTTGCTAGAAAGGATCATGATTTTCTGTAATATTCCTCCTCTCTTTATATAGCATCTTCAAACCTTTTGTTCTTTTTCTACCTTCGATATGGGAACAGGCAAGTTTAAAGAAAAAGAACATATTAGATTGTTTTCATTTCCTCATCTAAACTCGGTTATACATCTTAAGAGGTTGAACGACGCCCCCAACCATACATCCTTGAGCTTTATTCATCTTATAATGTACAGTTAAGTTTGACAAAATACCCAAAAAAGATCATGCCTCTTTAACATTTTTGCCTATCAAGATTTTGATCGGAATGTTGATATTCACATTCTTATTGTATTTCTACTCAGCCATACAAAAGAAAAATAATACTTCGTATAAACAACTAGCAGAAATTGAAGTAACATATTGTATGATAAAAAGGCTGGTATTCTTATGATATGTTTATATTTGTAGTTATCCAATTAAAGTTATAACAAATTCTACTTGATGATTATGTTGGAAAAATTACAAAAATCTAATGCCTCTTATCATCAAATGAAACGTGAATAATCCGTTATTTTCTCTTTTTAAATAAAGAGGTGCTTCCTATCTGTCGGTGCTTGATACGATTTTCTTTTCTAGAGTCAATTTATATGGGGAAATACTGAACTCAATTTCCCCATAATATTTAAGAAATACAATAAGAATGTAACGCCCTGAAATCTGTATTAATTAAATAATAACATTTAAGCACATTTTATTATTTATTATTAATTCTATAATATTTAGACGACCTTTAGTTAGATAGTTCGTATTAATTAAACGTTAATTAAATTAGACATGTCGGCTAATAATTAAATTAATTATTAACTTTTATTGGGTAAATAAATAGTTAGTCGTCTCATAAGAGTTGGACGACAATTTATTAGACGATTACTATTATGTAAGTGATATATAATTAGACGGTTTGTTTTTATTAGAAGTTATTTATTCATGTGAGAGGGTCAGGCTTAACTCGGTCTAGTTATTGAAATTTGAGTGGCGTTATTGTGAGTCGGGCCGGCCAAAGGCCAAGACCTCGGGCTTTCGAGTTGTGGGCTAGACTAATAATTAACTCCTATTGTACCCTAATCATAATGATCCCTTTTATCCCTAAATATCTCGGCCGTTTATTATTCTTCTTCCTCTGCCTCATTCGAATTCTACAAAGAAGCAATCACGCATGTAAACGGTGGGGCGGTGGTCTGTGTTGAGGCGGCAAGCAAGAGATAGGCACAACCATGGATAATGTTCTTTTATTTTTATTTTATGAGATCAGCAAGTGAGATTGCACATGGGACGGTGGCATATTGGTGAATTGATTATGTGGTTGTGAAGCATCGAGAGGAAGGCAACAATTCTAAGAGGTGAAATTCTAAGAGGTGAGTTGGTCAAATAAATAAATTGCATATTATAATCGTCATAATGGATTGGTGGTGGTTAATGTATACCAGTTGATTATCGAATTCTAGAGAATAACTTACCGTTTTCATTCGAGCAGGAGAAGTGTTAATCGAGAAATGGGGCTGCGTCACTAGGTAGTATTCCGGATTCTTTTTCCTTTAGGCTTTGATCACTTGTTCGATTTCGCCTTTAATATAACCGGTTCTCATGATTCTGAATTCCATCATCACAGCCAAGAAGATTAGACAACGGGATTGCTTCGGGTTTGAGCGAACAGGACAAGTAATGCAGATTGTTTTCTTCTTTTGACCGAGCCAGAAATAATTGGCATTCTTGCATTCGGTAGTACTCTAATCCATTTGATCAATTCCTTTCCAAGATTTTTGTTTCTGCTTTTTTTAATTCCGTGATTAACGAGTTTATCATAGTGGCTGCGGTTTTGAGGACTTGATACCGAACCCGAGTTGGGTTCGGTTTAGTTGTGAAGCTGCCTTGTTGTCTCATTTTGTTTATAGTTCCGTTGTTATTCCGTTATTTAAATTTTTCTAGAATTATTAATTGTTGATAAACCGAGCTAGATTACTTTAAACTATGGTTTTTGAAATAAAATGAGTTTTGGGACTGTTGGGAGTCTCGGGAATAAGCGGGTTGATGTCGGGATTTAAAACGAGTTTAAAACATCATGTTGAATTTCTAGCAGAATTTGTCCTCTGAGTTCATGCCTGTTTTTACCACACTTAAAATACGTTTTTGGATTTTTGGCCTGTGTTGGTCTCTAGGTTTCTGAGTCCTCTTTCCAACGACGCTGATGACTCGTTAATCTGATTCATGGTTTAAAAGTTATTGCTGTTTTAGTAAACTTTCGCTGGATAGTTTTCGGTTCAGCTGTTCTGACTCGTGGGCCTGTTTTGAGCCTATTCTGTTTGGATCTAGATTCCGAAGTCTTCTGTAAAATTATAGTCCTCTGAGTCATTTAAGTACTGTAAAAATTTGAATAATATCTAGTGAGCGGTTTGAGAGTTATAGCCGTTCCCGCCAAAGTGCTGAGTGCTGTTTAGTTTCCGCTGAAACAACCTGTGAGTCTAATCCTAACCCGAGCTTCCTTGTACATTGTAGGACCTTCTAGGACCTGTTAGAGACGCTCTTCAGTACCGAGGATATTTAGGAGCTTACGGTTATTTCAGGTGAGTATTCTCACCGTGTATTCAGTTATAACGATACGTGCATGACTTATGTGGTTAACTGTTTTGAGCTATTGTTACTTTCTGTGTGATTGATCTGTTATCTGAGTATCTGAGTGACTGTTTTATTTACCACTGATCTGAGACAGACGTGACGAGTATCTGAGCCGGTACATAGTCATTACGTGCTACTATGTGACAGGGCTATCTGAGTGGTTTATGTTATGAGTTTAAAACATAAAAATTAATAACAAATCTGTGTGGTGGCCTGAGTGGAATTTCTGTGTGGTAGCCTGAGTGGCATTTCTGTGTGGTAGCCTGAGTGGCATTTTAGTGCAAGGAGAGGCGAGGTTGATCTCTCGACTCGATTTGCACAAGCGCGCTATACAAATTTAAAAGATATGAAAACTGAGAAATTAACTGAGCAGTAAACGAATAGGAGTTCACTGTGTGCCCTCATGTGTTGTATGTTGTAGTTGTTTACATTTTGAGTTTATTCACTCAGCTTCCCCGCTGACCCAAAAATCTCCCTCCCATTTTCAGGTACTAGCAAAGGAAAAGAGAAGGTGGACGGTTGACTGCTGTACTGTTTCTGAGTGCTGATGTGGAACGTTTTTATTATTTTTAAAAACTCCGATTTTATTTAAGACTTTTCCGCATTAAATACATTTTTATGTCAAACAGTTATTTTGGGAATTAATTATGGGACATTTTGATTATAATCGTGCACACACAAAAAAAAAATTAAAATCTTGTAAATTTTAGGGTGTTACAACTAACCAGCCATTCTTACCTGCCAGAGCTAGTAAGATTCTTACCGTTTTGATACGTGCTACCGGGGCGAACACTTCGTCGAAATCAATTCCCTGCTTTTGCACATACCCCTTCGATACCAACCTGGCTTTATGTTTCACAATTCTTCCTGCTGGATCCCGTTTTATCTTGTATACCCATTTCAGGCCTATGGGTTTGCATCCTGGTGGAAGATTAACCAAATTCCACGTTTTGTTCTTCTCTATGGCATCTAATTCAGATTCCATTGCTTTAACCCACTCGCGATCTGTACTCGCTTCCGCATACGACACTAGTTCTTCGCACTAGTACAAAAATGAGCAATGGTCACACTACAAAACTGTGACCATATGCCTTTAGTCACTAATTTTTTTTTTCCACTAATAATGTGACCAAAGGTCGTGTCATTTTAGGCAATGTATGACTACATTTAAATATAGTGGTTGTAGTAACCAAAAAATAGTAGTCGTAGCCTTAAAGTGTGGCTATTGAAGAAGAAAATCTATTGTGATAATCATGCATTCTAACTTATAATGTGGCCATAAACTGTTTATAGACACATTTTTTATTTTTTGTGTGACTATTGTTCAACCAATGGTTACATGAATTTATTTTTATAGTAGCACTTGCTATTCTTTAGTGACACTAATATATGTCTATTATGACTAATATATACCTTTTAGACACATATAGTTACTCAAACAATAGCTAAAAGTATAATAAGGACATACATTTACAAATCTTTAAAAACCGGTATAGACTGGTCGGTCTAACTGGTTAAACTGTGACTCGAACATTCAACAGGTTTGATTGCTTAAAATCACCGGCAAAAACTAGACCGGTTAAAGCCAACCAGTAATAGTCAAACCCTAGTAAACACTCGGGTTAAACCAAAGGTCTTAAGGATGTCAAGCTTTAATATTTTTAAAAGTGTTGAAGCCCCCTTGTTTTTATAAGGAAACTAATTCTCCCACTTTCTTACAAATACCAATGTGGGATAACATTTAGCCATATTTTAACCTATTAATATGACAATTGGTAATTTGCAGACACACATTCATAGTCAATTGAACTGTGACAATTGGTTATTTTTAGCCACATAAGTTGTTATCGCATGTGACCTTTTGATAATATTTAGTCATATTTAACATCATTAACGTGACAACAACGACGAATTCATGTGGCTAATAAACATATATGCTCAACTATACTTGTACTACATTCTCCCTTACTAGTAGTTACACACATAAATTTAATCATGGCTATTGTTTTTGCTTTAGCCACATAATTCTTTATCACATGTGACATCTGATAACATTTAGCCATATTTAACATCATTAATGTGACAATTTATTACTTGTGGACACACACACATAGTTAATAAAATCGTGGTTATAAGTTAGTTATAGGTACATACTTTTAATTTTACTATTTCCATTGCTATTGTTTATGTTATAGCCACATGTAATTTTAGATTTATCATGACTATGTTTTAGGGTGTGGCACAAATCCATCATATAGCCACACATGCACACAAAAATAAGTGGCTATTATTTGTCTTATAGCCACATGATACACAAAATAAAGATCGTGGCTATATACTACCTTTCAACAACAATGAATTCATGTGGCTAATAAACACAACATTTGGACACACAAGCAATTGATTCATGTGACTAAATATGTGTCTCTCGTCTCACATAATAAATATCACAAAATAATGTCACATTTTAACAAACAACCATGACGAAAAGTGTGACATTTGGCCACACTACGTGACTGTGGCTAGCAATGGACACCTTTATTATGTTAAATTGTGGTTAAAGTGTTCGAATCTAATTTGAGATTGTTACAGTTTTGGAGTTAAATGTGGCTAAAATAAAATTTGAACATTATTTGTGACCTTTAGCCACACAAACAAGTTAAACTGTGGCAATGCTGTTTTAGAAAAACTGTGAGTGTAGGCTATTTTTGTACTAGTGTCGGAATCGGCGGTGAAATTCAATTCGTCCAACTCCCTGTTGATGGACGACAGCTGTCGGTACCGTTTTGGGGCATCACCATCGGTTGATTCCGATATGCCGCTTGGTTGTCACACCCCGCCAAAACTGGTTTTGCGGAAGAGCGGGCGTGCGACTTACATCGGAAATCACAACAATCGATCAATAGTAAATCAGCGCAAATCAAAATGGATTACCAATACTTAATGATTCCAAACAAAAGTTATTGCTTTTGGTAATAAAGATTTCTTCTAAATGGTAATCCGAATGCGTTTGAATATGCTAATGAAGCTTCAACTTTCATTTCCTGAGAAAACATATTAGAAAAAGTGTCAACACAAAGGTTGGTGAGTTCACAGGTTTATTGACTATAAATCGTTGATTTATTCCAAAATGTTTGTCAGTACAACTCGTGTACTAAAATAATCGTTGAAAAGCGTTTCAAAACCCTGAGACTAAATTTGCACATGTTCAGTGCTTAATACACTCTTGTAAAATGTTTTAACTTTATAAAACATAATTTGCATATGATCGGTGCGTAAAACCATTTCAACATGATTTTAGAAAGGTAAGTCGTTTAGTACAAATCTATGTATGTTCAAGTTCACATGTTTCAAATCCATGAAACATAATTGTATAAGTTTAGTGCGTAATCCCTTATAGGCTAGCTAGGCGTACAAGTTAAAGTATAAGTTCATGAGCCTGTAATCAAACCTAAATCCGCCTTTACCTAGGCATGTCGAGTCCACGACGTTTTAATATAATATATATCCATATGTTACACGGCTAGAGCGACTAGCCATGAGCGGGGGATCAATCCCGAATAGTACTACTCATATATTCGTTGGCTAACTATAGTTGATGATTACAGTAATGTTAGATCTAAACGATCTGACGATAGGGTAGTCGTCTATCAACTCACGGTTATACAAAGATTAGTGTCGCAAAATATAGTTTTTCATACAAGTCTTAATTAAGACTTTTTCATAAAAATACTTGTTTGAGTATGTCTTTTCAATGACCAGTTATCTCAAAAGGATAGTTTATCCAAGTTTTCACAAAGATTGGTTGTATCAACATATTGTTCGTAAGTGTCTTTTAAAAGACTAGTTGTACCAAAATACTGTTTATGCATGACTCGTCACAATTAAAATTTACCTTATAAACAATAACAGTCATACATGCATTTATAAAACAATTATATGTTTCTCACCCCAAAAATAGTTAAAATACAGTAAAAGTGGGGCTGTGAAAACTCACCTTAGCACTGTTAGCAACTTATATTCCAATAAGTGTGGTGGTTTCCAACCAAAGTTTCCGTGCGTCCTAAATGCATATTCATAGTTAATAAATGATGGTCACAAGACACACCTTGTCTATATGATACATAGGGGATTCTCTTAATACTATTCTAGACTCGAGTCTCGAGTGATACGTTGGTGTCTCGGTTGGGTTGGTATCATATTGTGATACGATTGATAATTCTTTAAATAAAATACATTTAAATAATTATAATTATTTAGTTATTGAATAAATTTTAAATAATTAATTCTGAATTAATACACGTAAATTACTTTAACAGAACTGATTTGTTTCTATTCGTTTTGGGCTTCCATAAAAGATATGGGTTATATTTCAGTATGTTGGGCCACGCGGAATGTTGGGTTTATGCATGCATTGGATTAAGTTACTGGATCAAACCCAACACTCGCCTGCGATTTGGAAAGGTTTTCGTTGCTGGTCGGCGACTGAAACAAAAGACCGACGGAGAAAGCAGACTACCGGTGGCCAAGGACACACAAACACGCAACGCACACACACACACAACATCGACACATACGACCAAACCCACACCTATGGTTCATGTACACAACGAGGTGCACGCACACACACACACACACACTCCGTGTGTGCTGCCGGAGTCATCAAACGGCACAACATCTAGACACGGTTTCACACATACATGTATTATGCAAGTGGGTTTCAGTGATGCTACCTGCTCAACATATAGAGTGCCGAGAGATATGGAAACCGGAGATGGGTTTCTTGCTTCTATCTCATGCTCGCCGGAGTAGGTTGTGGTTCGCCGGAGCTCGGCATTGGTCTGCCAAGGTGGTGTTTCTTTCTCCGGGAAAACGCAAGGAATGGTGGAGGTTTGTTGGTTTTCACCCGAGGGAGATAGGGAGTCCGAGCTTTGTTTGTTTCACGGGAGATCTTGTGCTTTGCCTGCCGGATGTTGCTTCTGCCGGAACAAGGATTTAGAGAGAGAGAGAGAGAGAGAGTAGAGAGAGAATCGAGAGGTTGAAGATGGCTGTTTCTTTCTGATTCTTCCGATTCAAAGAGAAGGGGGTTATTAAAAGGTTATTAGTTAATATCCAAAGGTTTGAGTTGATTGTGGATACTTATGAACAAAGATGGCTTTGTGTAAGGCAAAAAGAAGAAAAGCATGGTAGTTGTTTGCTTGTGCAGCTTCTTCTCTGCTTTATTTTCGTCTAGGGGAAGTAATGATAAGAGGATGGAATGAGTTAAGAAATGTAACGTAGTTAGATCAATTTATTAGACAAGAGTCTTTACGCATGGGTAGAAAGAAGTGCAGATGTGTTTCTCAAAGAAAAGTGAAGTGATGGAGCATGGGAACCAAAAAGAAGAGATGGTGGTGTTGTACTTGTCTGCTCGAATTCGACATAGAGATGGGGCATAACTTAAAAGGATGCACAAGACTTTCTTTTAATTTCTCTTTTCCTTTCATGGTATTTATTAGTGTATAGATCTTACTTAGATGTATTAAATTAAGAATTGTGTTCATATATTTTTTTTAGACGCATGCCATGTGCGTGTATTTTAGAAACTTAAATCATCTGTATGGATTTGATTCAATTTCCTTTGTGATTTATTAAGTTTCACGTTTATTAAGTTTTAACATGGTTAGGGGTTCACTCTTCGTTTCACTTAAATGGGTTAGATTGCGATATACTATATTGCAAAAGTATATAATTTATAATTTTAATTGAACCGCATATAGTTTACGTTACGTCACCAACTCAGTATATTACGGGTTCCAAGATTAATTGCTAAATTCAATAAATATCGATGTCTATCACGTGTGCCCAATAAAATATGTAAAATCAAACACTCAAAGTGGGTATAACTAGACTTGATGTGTCAAGTTTATTTCTCGACTGATAAATGATATTTTACAAAACAGTGCTCGGGTAATCTGAGTGTCAGGAGAACGACCCGTTTTCGAGGGTTGTCACATTGGTGGATTAGAAAATGCATTTGATTTTTGGGATTTTGTCGTAGGGGTGATTTGTGGAGTAAGGCTCTGCATTGGAAGGGGAGTAATTTGGGGATTTAGGGCTTGTGATGTGTTTTGGGTTTGAAGTGTTTGACTGGATTGAGTGTATGGACTGGTATTTTCATTTAATTAGGCTTGTGTTTGTGGGCTCAATTCTTCATCAAAATGGGCATGTTGTTGCGAGTTACTTTCATAGCTCCATTTATCTTCCACATTGGAGTGGAATGGTTCTCCACTATCGCCGCTTGCATCATCATTTAAGCCATCTACATAACCTTCCAATACAAATGGAATTTCAAGATAATTCTTGAAATTGTCAGTGGTTTCCCAATCCCAACCTTTTTCTTCATTAAAGCATACATCTCTACTAACAACAATTTTTCCGGTGTCGGGATCGAACAATCTATATGCTTTGCTTCCAATCTCGGTTCCAAGATGAACCATAGGTTTGCTCCCGTCTTCAAGTTTTTGTAAGTGTGTCTTGTTAATTCTTGTGTGAGCAATGCAACCAAACACTCTAAGGTGTTCTATATGGGGTTTTCTTCCTGACCAGACTTCATAGGGAGTTTGATTTTCTAACGCTTTTGTTGACACACGGTTAAGAACATACACCGTGTGTCTCGCAGCCTCACCCCACAATGACTTTGGGACTTTCATAGATTTCATTATCGTTCTCATCATTTCAACGATCGTTCTATTTCTTCTCTCCACAACTCCATTCCGTTGTGGAGAATACGGGGCTGTGTAATGTCGGGTCAATCCGGTTTCTTCGCAATAAGTTGTGAACTCTTTTGACAGGAACTCTCCACCACGATCGGTACGAAATGTCTTCATTCGTTCACTTGTTTCATTTTCAACAAGAGTACGAAACCTCTTGAAAATACCAAACGTTTCGTCCTTCGTTTTCATTAAATAAATCCACATGACACGACTATAATCTTCAACGAGAAGTAAGAAATACCTATTTCCCGATGGTGTAGCCGGAGTGATCGGCCCACAGAGATCACCATGAACAAGTTCCAATTTCTTTCTTGCCCTGTACACTGTTTTGGTTGGATACGGAGTTCTTGTTTGCTTCCCGTTTAGGCAGCCTTCACATATATGTGATGTGCTGTTGATTTCTGGTAAACCACACACTATACCCTTTTGTGACATAAGTTTAAGGGCGGTGTAGTTTACATGCCCGAGACGAGCATGCCACAACCAATCATTCTTTCTTTCTTCCATGAGTAAACAATCTGATCCAAGATCGTTTAAGACAATTTTATAGAGACGGTTGGCTGACCTGTTCACCTTCATAAGTAATTTCCCTGATTGATCATGGATCCATAGAAACGATCCATACATGAGCACTTTGTCACCGCCTTCTGCTAATTGTCCCAAGCTTATGATATTGTTGCATAGGCTTGGGATATAATACACGTCTCGTAATAGTCGTTGCTCACATTGGAACAAAATTGAGCCCTTTCCTTCTATGCGAACTCCAGACCCGTCCCCGAACCTTACATTCCCTTTGATCGTCTTATCAATCTCACGGAATTTTTCTTCTTCACCAGTCATGTGATTGCTTGCCCCGTTATCAAAGTACCGCACATTATTCTTCGCGGTTTCAATTTTGCTTGACCTGAGCTTTGGTGTTATCTTTTCTTCATTCAAAAATACCTCTTCCAACACATCTGTGGAGTTACATGCACTTAGTAACAAAGCAGGTTCTTCAAAATTTTGTGTGAGATTGACTTCTTGATTTCTTTCACGTCTTGGATTTTTACACTCTGATTCAAAATGCCCGAAGTCTTGACAATGGTAACATTGTACCTTTGTTTTATCAAAACCCCGGTTCGATGTTTGGCCGCGACCTCCTCCGTCACGCCCTTGGCAGTTTCCACCACCACGACGGCCTCCGCGATACGAGTTATTTCTGCCCCGGCCTCTACCTCTTACTCAGTCTTTGTTTTGCCGGTTATCTCGATATGCAGATTTTTCATCTTCATCATTCTTTTTCTTTGTCTTATCCAACCACTCTTGATGTGTCAAGAGTAGTTTGCCATCATTTTGCTCTCCCTGACCACGTATTCTTTCCTCGTGAGCTTTTAATCTGCCGACGACTTCCTCCACCGTCATGACACTCAAATCAGCAAATTGTTCAATGGTGGATGCTATTTGAACAAACTTAGATGGTACCGCTCGTAGTAATTTCTTTACTACGTAATCTTCTTCCACCTGGTCACCTAATGCCCGAATATTACTCACGACATTATTCACTTTCACGGTGAAATCATCAATCGAATCCGTCTGCTTCATACTCAAAGTTTCAAATTCCGCCTTAAGGGTTTGGACCTTCGCAGTCTTCACCCTTTCCGCCCCCATAAACATTGTTTTTAAGGCTCCCCATGCGTCTTTTGCTGTCTTTTTTCGGCCAGCGACAACAACAAGTCTTCCGGGATACCTTGGTAAATAGCAGCCATCGTCATCTTGTCTTTTTTCACCTCAACCACCGTGTTAGAGGTACGTGGTTCAACCGCATCCCACACCCCTTGAGGTTGCATGAAGACTTTCATCTTAATTGCCCATGCCGCGTAGTTGCTCTTAGAGAGCATCGGATAATTGAGGCTGATAGGACCATCCTTTGAGAAGTTTACGTGTTTGTCTCCCATACTGGATGATTATACTTTCTTTGAGGGGTTTGTACCAGGTTTATAAGCTCCGATACCAAATGTAAACTTTGGTTTAGGATTCGTATGGAAAATGGAGAGAACAGAGGGTAAATTTGGAGCAAGTTTTCTTGGTTTATTTCTGAATGCTGAAATTACAATGCAAAGCAAATACTTATACTACTGCAACGGCTAGAACGTGGCTTGTAACCACTTACTTAATTATCCTACTAAAAAGGAAAATATGGCCCACATGGCCTTGATTAAGTCATAGCTAATAAACAGAAAACATAAATAACATTTAAACTTTATTTTTCTGGATTATACTAACAAAATATCCTTTTTGAGTCCTGATGGAGTATTAATGGTGTTTCCATGCATAGGATCACTAATCCACATGACAATCTAACCGGCCTGTCTAATAACTCTAATAAGATATTAAGATGTGTAAGTTTGACCCAACTATTCTCGGTTCCCATTTTGTTTTAACCTGAATGAATTTGTTTGATAGTTGACCTGCAACTACATATTCTAAATTGAAAAAATTATGCAGCATATATGCGTTGTGTGGGAGGATATCTTTAACTGTACAAAACTTAGTAAAAAACTAAGTGAATGAAAAACCCAAATCCTGTCAACCAAAGTTAAAAACTTTAACTGAAATTAAAGACACAAACAACAGACACAAACAACTTGTACAAAACTTAGTAAAACCTTAAACTGAAGTTAAACTTTAACTGCAGACATGTGATATCTGGTGTTTTCTTTGTTAACCAAATGTGAGGAAGGAAACAGATGGAAAAAGGACATATAGTTTTTGACGTTGTAGTTAAGTTTAACTTTTTGTAGCTCTCCATGTTCCCCAATATTCAGTAAAAAGAAATCCATTTAATATTTACAAAAGATTAACAGAAGACAAAGATTTGTAGATTATAAATCATAAATCGGTGAGTCAAAATTGATAATCTAATTTAAAATCACTATTATGAAATCAAAATGTAAAGGTTGCCAATTGCTTGCGCATCTACACGGTGAATTAATCTCACGAACAAAGGGCAGATGCCAATTAGATGTGATTTTAAATCACCATATTTGAATTGTTTATTTGAAGTTTAAACTGTATTCATCTATCTTATCTTGAAGTTGAAGTTATCACGTGGTAACTTAAGATATTAGAGGAAGATAGAGACTGGCCGGATTAATATCGTATTTATCTTATTGAATTATTTTGAAATTTCATTGGTAATTATTAGATGACATGACATGCTTTCTTTTATTATAGATAGAGATAGAGATATTTGAGGAGTTTCTTTTGTCAAACAAAACCCTTAATTGTTTTTAATTTTTTTTTTTTTTGCTTGCATTAAAAATTACAAACTTTTGGACGAAATTCGGGTATAATAAACTATACAGGGATGAATTTATAATATACTCCCTCCGTCCCTAAATAAAGTTCCCATTTGTGTTGGGCACAACATTTTAGGAGATGGTTAGTGGTGGGGTATTTGGTATTACTTTTGAATAAAATATAAGTTTTGATTGGAGAGAGAAAGTGTTTTAAGAGATAGTTAGTGGTGAAAGTATTGATAATAATATTATTATATTAAGTGGGTCCCTTAAGTTTGAGAAATGAGAACTTTATTTAGGGACAAAACTTGAAGGTGAAATGGGAACTTTATTAAGGGACGGAGGGAGTACTTTTCACTACAGAGTTGAAGCCCGTCGGGTCTCCCTACGAAGCAAACCCAAAACTGACCGGAAGAGTTCGCCGGAGAGACACAATCTCGAGACTATGGCGGTTGATAGTATGCCTCCGATCGTCCACACACAACTCAGTTACCTTCTCACTCATTCCCCTTACTCGATCAAGGTACGCGATTTCACACTTAGGGTTACAGCAAGCTTTTAAAACGAACTTGAAAACCCCTAGGTCAGAATCAGATGTTCGTGTTTTATATATTTTGTATTGTTTTCTGCAGGTTGAACAGATGTGGTCTGGCTCAAAGAATCCTGGTTTACTTGATCGATTCACATTAGCTATACCCTTTTGTCTCGATTATATCAGATGTCAGTTTACTAGACCTCATTTTTAGGCATTTTCAATTGAATTATTTAATCTGTTTAAACAGCTTCAATTTTTTGTTCATGTACTCCCTACATTCAAAATAAAAAAATAAGCATGTTTTCCCCTTCCGTGTTCAGAAATATTCTGATCATCACTAAAAACTGCACATGATTTCTGATCGTAATGTTCAATTCAATGTCATTAATGCAAATTTCAGGTTGTGATTAAGGTTTTTAATTACATTTTGGTGTTGTAATCACAGGGGATGTGATCTACAATGCACAATATCCATTATTGGCACCTGATATTATTTTCGGGCCTGAAGATGAAAAATTTCGACCATATCCTGCTGCTGGAGAAGGAGATTTAAAACCAAAGAACAGTTTATCTGATTGGAATTGCAAAGATCCAACTAGACTATTGTCTCTAATTCATGAACTTAGGTATTATACGTTTTTCAAACCTTAAAATAAGCTCTTTATAATGACTAGATTATGACTAATGTCTATTTATCATAATACAAAATGGTTGTGTTTATAATAATGCAGGAGTTTGTACATGGCATACCAGAAAAAACGTGTTGGGGAAGTTGATGATGAAAGATTAAAGTTTGAACTCAATACCATGTATTCTCGAGAGGTAATCTTTATATCATATACTTATATAATCTGAATAATTAAATAAGTGAAAACTTTTATGGAATCATTATTTTTAATCATTATGTAATATTCTTCTCTAATCATATGTCATCACTTTTCAGGGAATTGAAATGTGTATGAACACTGGTGTTGACAAGGTATTTCCGTTCAGTTTTGTGATTGAATTTTATAATTATTAAATATTTCAATAACTGATTTTTGTAAGACAATTTTCAATGCATACAACCTCCAAAAAAATTATTTAAAGATTTGAACTTTAGTGTAGCCCGAAGAGGTAAAATTTGCAGTTCCATTACTTGAGGTGGATTTAAACAAAATGGTTGTGGGTGCCAGCTGGCATCACCAACAGAAGATATACTTACAGGTTATTTTATTCATTTTGTGCATTTATACATTATTTTATATATATTATAAATGCAAACTTGTTATTGCGTGTAGAACGTCTCACAAGTTTTGCTGCATATGTGCTAAAATAGTGAACATATCTTTCTTTTTGACATCCCGTTTTTTGTTTTTGACCATTTTACCCCTATGCCACCTCTACTTTGCTTATCGCTTTTTTAAAAAATAAAAAAATAATAAATAATATTGTTGAATGAACACAGGTTATATATCCTGTGAGTAGAAAATATTTAGCAATTGCTTCAGCTCCACGTTTAAAATTGGTATCTTCACCTGAATTGAAGGCTTTATTTTCCATTGATGACTTCAGGCTTCCTTCCTGGATCGAAGGAATGTAAGTTTATTTATTTATTTATTTATTTTCATTTTTTTTATTCAGGAATATGTAATGTTTTATTATTATTTTTTTGTTTTTGTTTTAGGTGTATGGCTGAATATCTTCCCACTTTAGAGGATATGCTTGAATCACAGGTTCATAGACATAATACTTCTATTATCGGTTAATATAAATATACTATTTTCTTTTAATTAATTAATTTATTTTTCTTTTTTACTATATACCAATTTATTTATTTTTAAATTACAGATAAGAGATGCTATTACATCTATTGAAGTTAGAAGGAAGTTTATTACAGCATTGGCTATTCCTTTTGGAAGACCACTAGAAGCTGATCCAGTATCTCAACTTTTTTTATTTTACATTTAGTTTTTAATTGAATTTTATATTAAAATAAAATCTTTAAATTTTGTATTTCGTTTGCAGGTATTCTGCAGGAAGGCCACATTTTTAGCTTGCTCCGGCGTGTTTACTTTTCTGGTAATATACAAACTCTTATTTTTCATTTATCATATAATTAATAATTAATATTAATACATACACAATAATTTGTTTGTTTATTTATTTATTAATAAATTTTATTTTCAAATAGGTGCACTTTACCCTTCCACTCCAGTTCCCAAGGCAACAACCAGGTTTGATGCTTCAAAGTTCTCAGGTAACATATATAAAAATATCATATTATTACAATTATAATTATAATTTTTATTGCATTATTTGTTGTTATTCTGATTTTGTTTTTATTTTTGAAGCATTTTCACTCTAACAGTGCACCAATCAAGTCAGCTAATTTGCAAGATTATCCATGGAGTCCAAGATGGGATGTGACAGAAATGGCTGAAAGAATCTTGTAAGCTATTTTATAATTATATATTTTGTTTTATCTTTATTGCATGATTCTTATGAATTTGTTCATTTTGACAGTGATTATCTTGTGGAAGAATGTTTGAATTTCAAGAAGTATTGTAACGAACTACTTGTTCAGCAGCGTTAGTGCCATTTACATCAATTGTGTCTTCTATTTTCATGTTTTAAGATTTTAATTGTTTGGTATGATTTTAGAATTTGTAAGAACACCATTGGATTTGGATTCGAATGTTTTAAGATTTTGGTAAATATGTTTTAAAAGGTATGGTGTCAATTATTTTACGGGTGGTTTCAACTAAATATGGTGTGGTTTTAGTGCATTGTTTGAAAACACAACCTAACCTAAAACATACCTAGTTGGTTAAATTGGTTGAACATTACGTTACGAATTTGTATATCAATTTATAAATGCAATTAACAAACATGTAGAATGTTAATATAATTATATGGGATTTTCTAATATAAGCCTTAGGGGCATATCATAGTTGTTAAATATTTTACTCTTTATTTTAATTATGGTAAGAGTAAAATTTATATAACACAAAAATATTAATGAGTCATATATATCATTATATTCTAATTAAGGAAATTTTACATTATTAAACGTTAGAAATCGTATGCCCATAGTGCATGCATTAACAAAATCCTTATTATATTAATAGAACTTAAGTACGTATAAAACTAACATTTAGATCGAATCTGAAGCAATTTGTTTATTGGCATCAAGTTTTGTCTATTTTGACAAAAGGGCCGAATAAGTCCAAACGCAGGCCATGGGTCGCACATCATATCATATCGTATGAATTAATAATTGGAGCCGTAAATAGTGGTCTACTTAAAACTTTATTAACATGTGAATACTGTAAATGATAAATACACATACATATATCTAATTTATATTAACTAAAAATACAAATTATGATTTGCTCTTTTTCCTGGAACGTATATAAAATATGATTTGATTAAAGATACTGTTTTTTACTAGTTACGATTAAACATCTAATAGGTTTTTTTGGACTGGAGTAGATAATTTTAATGTGTAATCTTTAACTCAAATGGTGGAGACTCAGCGTAGATAATTTTAGTATGTAATCTTTATAAAAAGAAAATTAAATATATAGTTACCTAGAGTTGGTTAAATTCTTTTATAGGAAAAATCGTAATGTTTGATTTAATGCATTGAATATAATTTGTTTGACAAGTTATATAATAACTACCTTTTAGCGACAACAAAATAAATAAACAACCAAACTCAACAGTGTAATTAAAACTCTAAGCAAACTTGATGTAAGCATATAAAATAATAGTTCAAAATGCATATTAGAAATTTGTACATCAATCAATAATTACTACATGCCCTTTAGGTATCACTAATTTATTAATGAAAATATAAATTTAATACGTGAAATAATTAGCTAAAAATAATCTGATTAGTTGTAGTTAACAAAATCTTTAAAATATAATATATGTTTTAGTAAAAGCTACCAAGTAATAATTCTCCAAAATTTTCAATCGAATTTTATCCTTTTCTTTTGTTAATAGTTTTTACTTATTAGTCTATATTTCTAAATATATCTTAAATATTTTAATAAAATTTAATAATATATTAACTACCCTACATGCCAAATCACGAGTTACTTTTTTTTTTTTTTTTTTTTTTTTTTGTCCTTCAGAAAATAGGAAGTTTTTAAAATTTATTTCCCCCACATGATTGATAACATAATACGGTTAAAAATAGAGTGACGAATCCACATGTTGACCCCTCGTATTCAGGACATGCTCAGTTTTAGTCCAACTACTTTACATATATGATATATCCAACTATTACTCATTCTTTACTCGAGGTCCATGTTTTATGACTTTATCTAGTTTTTTTGAAAGACGTTGCACATAGAATATATAAAAGGGATACAAAGAAGGACATATTTCTGCTAAGAGACAAAAATACACCAAAAATAAAAGAACCACTGCAATTCAACTTTCAACGTGACTAAACTAAAGGTACTTTAGTTTATAACGGGCTCTGCGAGTATTTGAGTTTTACTCATGATGTATGTACTCGACCTAACTATTGTTATGTTTATTTTTAAGTATTTATCTGGACATCTAGAATATTTACTTAAGAAATAACCGAACCTGTGACTTTTAGTAAATTCTTTCGGACATAATTATTGCTAAGTTAATTATCACCGAATAATTAGAATTAGATCTCTAACTTTGACTCAAATGGAACCAACTAACTTTGCATGCACATATTGACACATATACTTTTTTCAAACCTATTTAAAAAAAATTAGCATGTAAAAAGCTACCTCACTTGATACAATTACAATCTAAAACGAAATAAAAAATTTCCAAATATAAATTATGTTTTGTAAATAACAATACTTGAGGGGGTAAACATGCACTTAGGAAAGTTTTAAACTCCAAACGGCATATTCAATAACCTGGCGCCATTTGGGCCCTCAATTTCATACAACCACCGTCAATCACCCCACGACACCTTCACCCCCGATTCTCTCTCCCAACATTTCATTTCTAGATCTCCATAAATCCCACCGCAAATCCCTCAATTCATCATCATATTCCACAAAACCATGAGAGAAATCTTACATATTCAAGGAGGCCAATGCGGCAATCAAATCGGTACCAAATTTTGGGAAGTTGTATGTGACGAACACGGCATTGATCACAGCGGAAGGTATAGTGGAACCACTGCTGATCTGCAACTTGAACGAATCAATGTTTATTTCAATGAAGCTTCCGGTGGCCGGTATGTTCCTCGTGCTGTGCTTATGGATCTCGAGCCTGGGACAATGGACAGTATTAGATCTGGACCTAATGGTCAGATCTTCCGGCCGGATAACTTTGTGTTTGGGCAATCTGGCGCTGGAAACAATTGGGCGAAAGGACATTATACTGAAGGCGCTGAGTTGATTGATTCAGTTCTCGATGTTGTGCGCAAGGAGGCTGAGAATTGTGATTCTCTGCAAGGTATGTATAATCATATAATCAACCATCTATACATATAATTGCTTGAATTTGTTTACTATTGCGATCTGGATCTGAAAAGTGAAAATATATGCAATTGTTCGATTACTCGATATGAACTTTCTGCGGTTGATTCACTAATTGTGTGTATTTATATTGTAATTCTAACATCTTCGTAAATATTTTATGTTACTAATTGAGATGAATATAGTTGAAATTCATATGTGCTTGCTGTGGACGTTAGATCACTTAAAGTGGATACGATCCTGACAAATTTGTGGATTCTCGGAATGACCTATAGATATAATGTTCTAATGTACAATTAATTTATTATGTTATGCTATGGAACAAATACACTCAACTCTGACAAATTGCTTTTTAATCAATTATTTGTGACCTTCATCAACTTCCTACTGAATTTCACTCCCTTGAAACTTCGGATCAAAATTTAATCATTTTATTAATTCATTTTTATAATAATTTGTGTTTGATTTGATTGCAGGTTTTCAGGTGTGTCACTCACTTGGGGGTGGTACAGGTTCTGGAATGGGGACACTTTTAATTTCAAAAATAAGAGAAGAATACCCTGACAGAATGATGCTCACATTCTCTGTTTTCCCTTCACCAAAAGTCTCCGACACAGTTGTTGAACCCTACAACGCCACACTCTCAGTCCACCAATTAGTTGAAAATGCTGACGAATGCATGGTTCTCGACAACGAAGCACTGTACGACATCTGTTTCAGAACCCTAAAACTCAGCAACCCAAGCTTCGGTGACCTAAACCACTTAATATCAGCAACCATGAGTGGAGTAACTTGCTCCCTACGTTTCCCTGGTCAACTCAATTCCGACCTCAGAAAGCTGGCAGTCAACCTTATCCCATTCCCACGTCTCCACTTTTTCATGGTCGGTTTTGCCCCTCTGACTTCCCGCGGGTCCCAACAATACACCTCCTTAACCGTACCCGAACTCACACAACAAATGTGGGACTCGAAGAACATGATGTGTGCAGCGGACCCTCGCCACGGGAGATACCTAACCGCATCAGCAATGTTTCGTGGCAAAATGTCGACAAAAGAAGTCGATGAGCAGATGATAAATGTTCAGAACAAAAACTCGTCTTATTTCGTGGAATGGATACCGAATAATGTGAAATCGAGCGTCTGTGACATCCCGCCAACTGGACTGACAATGAGCTCCACGTTTGTTGGAAACTCGACATCGATTCAGGAAATGTTTAGGCGAGTTAGTGAACAGTTTACTGCCATGTTTAGGAGGAAAGCGTTTTTGCATTGGTATACGGGTGAAGGAATGGATGAAATGGAGTTTACTGAAGCTGAGAGTAATATGAATGATTTGGTGGCTGAGTATCAGCAGTATCAAGATGCTACTGCTGAAGATGAGGAAGAGTATGATGAAGAAGGTGAGGAGGACTTTGAAGGGTAGAATGGTAATTTTGTATGTTTTGGGTTTTCGGTTTTTAAGTGTAGTTTTGATGTTGTGGTTTGGATGTTTGTTTGGTATGTTACTATGTTTGATTTGCTAGTGTTTGAATAAGTGTTTGAATGAATGTATGGGAATATTGTGGCATGTTGTGATGATTGCAAACAAAGGGAGAAAGCAACTTTTTGAACCAATCAAAAATTATAAAGTATAAGATGTCATAAGTTTAAAATGTTTTTCAGTAATTATGGATGGAGTAATCTTAATAAATGACAATAATGTATCAGAAGAATTGTTACTAAGAATTTTTTAAACATAAGTTTAGGGCTATGGTTATGAATTATGAATTATGCTTTATGAATCATTGAATTGTGATTAAAAAAAGGTGGTCCTTTTGTCACTTTAAAACAAACTAAAGGCCCGATAGGACTTGGCATTTTGGTTCTTTTGCAACTCCAAACCTTTAATTTTCAAATGGTCCATGAGTATGAAGGCAATGGTTCAAGGTTCTGCAAGTGAACACGCGTTTTGCACATAATCTTTAAGCTTGTTTAAACTACATGTGTCAATATCGTGATTTGTAATCAAAGTGTTTTCAAATTCTTCGATTTATGCAGGATTTTGGAGTGGTGATGATAGTAGGTGACTTAGCACCTTATCAAGAATGATGTATTGCAAACTTGTATATTAATACTCTAAATATAGAGTGATTATTAACTAATGTACAAGTTTGCAATACATGTTTTCCTATTATGCGGATTAATAGGAAAAAATAAAATTAGACCTGGCAAATGGGTCGTGTCGAGACCTTAAATGAGTTGAGATTTTAAACTTCCAGTTCTAGTAATCAAAAGGCCATCATGGACCAAGATCCAAAGGGATCAATCTTTTACACCGATGTATCGTACTCTCTCGACCAGGTCATCATAAGAAAAGACTGCAAAATCTTTCCGAAGTGTTATAAAGAGGGAAGGCACGCTACAACTAACATAACAGCCTCTTCCTTGCCCCCCTAAGAATCCAAGGGCCATATCCCAAGATATTTAATAAATGGGTTCAAAATGTTCACCTAAATTCAACATGCTTAATTTTGTGTTAACCCAACATGACCTGTGGAACCCGTGAAATATATGAAAATGTGAAACTTAACTTATATGATTAACTTGTTTAAGCCGTGAAAATTCCCATATAGTTTCTAAACAAGTGTCTAAACCATAAGCATATAATTTTAAATTCTAAGTGACCATTTAAATGTTCAAAACATAAAATATAATAAAATTCAACAGAAGAAAAAGTTTTAAAATTATGAAAGCATAAAAAGTTTACAAGATAAACTTAAAGAGTACAAACTTATCTGACTACGACTGCAATTCGTAAATTTCTATAATATTTAGTTATTTACATATAATAAATAACCAATGTAAAATTTATTAATATGAAATAATTAATAATAATTCAATTCGTTTAACTTTCGTATCATGTTAAGTTAACCTACTTAAACATGTAACCCAACTCCATGAATTTCACGTCAAGTTTTAGAGCCCTGTTTGAATTTGTCAAGTTTAGTTTTATTATTGAAAAGACGGTAATAGTAAAAAAAACGTGACAACATCATGCCACAAAACATTCTTTTTTCACGTGATTCAAACTAAAACTTTTTAACCAACAAAAGTAATTCACTCCACATTTTAAACTAGACTAATTTTACACTAAAACATATAAATGAAATAAGCCAAAATTCTCTACATTGTATTTCAAAGAATCTCTCAACAAATTCACCGATAATCTAATAAACCAAAGAATACGCATATAAAAAAAATATAGTAATAAACCGATATTCTAATTACCAAAACACCCCTATCAAGGTTGACCGGTTAAAAGTCAAACCAACCATCATCTCAACTAAGAATTCTTGTTCTCTTTCATCAACATAACCCTTCTCTTTCTAGCATCCGCAGCAGTTTTAACCGTTAATTCATTATCGATCACCGAAAATCTAATTCTATTTTGATCCGAAAAAGACTTCTTGTTCTCTCTCATCCTCATAATCCTGTTCTTTCTAGCAGTCGCAGCGTTTCTAGCCCTTAGATCATTATCCATCGCCAAGTATTTATTTGGATCCAACGGCTGAGATGAAGCCATGAAGTCATAAGCCTCCCCATGAATGTTGCTGCCACGTGGATCAATCTGATTGAATAACCCAAATCTACCGCCACCGTTGCTGTTACTGGAGCAAGCTACCGGCACCAGTTTACCATTCCGATCTACTACAAATTGTTGACAATGCTGTGGTGGTGGTGGAGGAGGGGTAAAAACGGTAATTTGTTGATGATAACGTTGTTGATCTAAAGTTAATTTCATAGGATTTTTCCATAACTGGAAATCTTCAATGTTTTTTGGATAATTTATCTGAAATCACGTAATTAAATAATTTTAAAAAACGAACATGGATTACCGGAAGTAAAAATCTAATATCAAAATATAAGATTCAAGATTACCTTTTGTCGTTTTGCTTTCAACTCCAGATTTTCAGATGTAAGTTCTTGGTGGAGGTTTTTCATGCCGTGTAATTTCTGTTTAAAATTAATTAAAATTAGGCTAAAAAAGAGTTTTATGAAGAAAAATAAGTCAAAGTCAATATTATGAGATTATTGCATACCCTTACAAGAACTTCTCGTTCTTGTTGCATTCCATTGTATCTCTCAATTAAATCGTTCGTTTCCTGTTAAATAATTGGGGGAAAACATTAAGCTTTTAATGATCGGTTATAAACTAAATCAAGAAGTTCATGAAAAAAAAAGTGAATATTAATAGATGTCAAGATTCCAATCAAACACAAGTACATAACCCCAGATTATGAAGTTTTGCAAAAATCATAAGAATTTTAATACCCAAATGTCAAAACTTAATATGATTCAAGAAACCGAATTATATTAACTAAAAATTGTATGTCATTCAAGAAATCGAATAATGATAGAGTTCAAAAGAATTGAAGATACCCAAATGTCAAATTACCTATGTGAATATTCATAAAAATCGAATTACCTTTCGCTTTAAGTTTTTCTTGACAGATGACAGATGTTTATGTTTATCACCACCGTCGCTTCCACTACCACTGGGTAAGAAACATAGCGGCGTTGTAGGGCTTTTATCAGCGTCAGCCGCCGTTACTTTGTCCGGTAAAATATTATTGATTAGACGGTGAGTTAATGGTGACGTTGACGGAGACGATTCCGATCTCGAAACCAAAACAGATCTTTTCTTTTTCCGACCCCAAGTGAAACTGTATCGGCTTAACAACTCCGATTTCGCAAACAATTTCGGAAAATTGACCAAGATTTCAATAACTTCAACCTCTTCTTCCGACGGAATTCTCCAGTTACCACCACCTCCGGCGGCGGCGCCACCGCGTGCTCTGTGTTTCATTGTAAGTGATCTAATTTCGACGAAAAAGATTGGAAACCCAGTTGCGGAAACAGTTTGTTGTTAATATTTTACGAATGAGAGATGAGATTTAAAGAGAAAAGATTTAAGAGATTAGATGAAGAGAGAGGGGTGAGTTGGGGGATAGGGGAAATATATTATGGGTGAAATAAGGAAAAGGGGAGTGGCTGATGCCACGTGTCCATCTGGTAGAGATGGGAGAGGGTGATTTAGGGTTTAGAGGGATGGTTTGTATATGGAAACGTTTACAATGTAGATGCGAACTATCAAAAGGAAGATCTTTACCTTATGATGTTACCATATTTAAGGTTATTGGTCATTTTTATTTACAAAAAATGAAATAAATAAAGAATTTGAATTAAATTAGTAATTTTACTGTAATATTCCTTCGTGAAAGATAAAAACGTTTTTACTACAAATGAAACTAGAAAGAAAAGGAGAATAAGCTTTCAAAAATTAGATAGATTTTGGTAGGGTGATTATCGGTCCAGAACCGAATCAAACCGATGAAACCGATAACCGATTATGCATGAAATTCGAAACCGAAAAGGCGAAAACCGAACAGTTAATACTTATTCAGTTTCGCTTTTGGTTCCCGTTTTCGGTCTAAAAACCGATATTGTCCAATAAGCCCCAAAACCATTTTTTTGCTATTTTCCTTCCATTTTTCAGATTTCACCCCTAAATTCACCAAGTCATCAAATTGTTTTCAACACAACAAATGCAAAGACCAAGTGACCAAGTTTCAAAATAAACATTTTAACAAAAAATCCCGATTGCAAGGGGAGGTAGTTGAGGAGTTTCCTAGTTTTTTGTTGCATGGACTTACTTATCGGTTCGGTTAAAAACCGATCAAAAATGGACCGAAACCGATAAAGCCAATTTTTATAAATCGAAAACCGAACTGAATTCTGTTTTCGGTTCGGTTTCGGTTCGGTTTCAGGTAATTTTTCGGTTCGGTTCGATTTATTCGGCCCAAATGCTCACCCTAGATTTTGGGTATGTATGTAGGTGTGTGTGGGTGGATTTGTTGAGGTAAAGATTACTACATTGGTATTATTTTGAAAATTTTGAATTATAAATTTACCACATTTAATTTATGATAAATACACAAAAAGTATGTTTCTTTAAATGCGATTAAATCTACAATATTATTTTATCAACAATAATATTTTAAAGATATTAATGTCTTACCTATTTATATTAACTTAACACATAATAAGCTAATACTTAATAGGTTTATTATGATGTTAATTTACACAATGGAATTTGTATATGTTAAAATATATTATATTTATTAATTTATTATACTAAATGTATAGAATGTATAATATGTAGGGGTGACTGTGGTTCGAATATCAGGCTGAATCGGATCAAAACCGAAAATCATGAAGTTACAAAAAAGCTGAACCGAAAATCATGATCGGTATTAGTCCGATTAAGCTTCGATCGTTTTTCGGTTCGGTTCAAATTTTTCAGCCCAAATCATAATCGAGTACCAGACTGAAACCGAAAATCATCAAACTACAAAACCGAAAACCAAACTGAAATCATAATCGATGTTGGTTCGGTTCAATCTTCCCGGCCCAAATGCCCACCTCCTAGTAAATTGCACATAAGCTTGCTGTATTTAATATTCATCTTCAGAGTTATCAAACAATTACAAATTGTTAAATTGTTTGATAATAACTAAGAGGGAAGGGTGTCGTGGCAGTGAAATGTATGCCATCCTATGTGACATAGCGAAATGTATGCCATCCTATGTGACATAAATTCACGTGCCACAACACAGGGTGACATTTTAGTGAGCCTCCGCGCGAGTATATTAGCAAAAGTAGCATACCAATGAGGAGAGAAGTATTTGTTTTTTTTAGGTATTTTGTGTGTACAAAGTATTTTACTCTGTACTAGTTTTCCAAAACTGTTTCGAGTTGAGTTAGCGAGGGTATTTGGAGGTATGAATATGAAATATTGATGTGACACTGAGGTTGGCTTGAGATGACTTGTCAGCCGGGTTGGGGTGAGTTGGCTGCTAGGGTGGGTTGGGGTGCCAGATCAGCACGGTGACGTGTTTCTAATAGTCCGCAACAAATGCCGTATACAAATAGAGAAAACAAGTCAAGCCCATAGTTGACCATAATTGCCCGTGGACTTGGTCAAAAATGGTTGTTGGTGCATTAAACCTGACTATTAAATTACATGTTTCAGTTTTTTAGTACGTGCTAATACAAGGACAAAACAAAACAAAAATGATAAAAATTAATTAATACGCAGATAATTAATCATCAAATCGAATATCAATGAAAACAAATAATTTAAAAAAGAAATTATCCATTTGTTAGCTAAAAGGTCCACAATGTCACAAAACCAAATAGTTCAACAGATACAAACTAAACTTATATTCCAAATTAACCGAATTACCTAACAGAAAAATCAAACTTTCTGTTTCTTGATTTTTTTACCTATAACAAAATCATCATCAGATTCTTGACCGCTTGATCCATCAGAATCATCCTTAATTTTTCTTTTTTTCTTGTTTTCTGTTGAAACAGAAACAGTTGTAGTTTTTTTCTTAACCGAAACTGAGGAATCAGTTTGTTTTTTAACAGTAACTGTTGTTTTCATTGGTGAACCGAGTTTTTGTTGTTGAGCTTTATTCCGTTTTTCTTCAAATAATTTCTTGGCAACTTCTTTTGCAAGCAACCCAGATTCCATCATCCTATAAATACATTTTCTAATTAGATCAATTTTCAAGTAATTGCAATAAAAATCAAAACTTTTTTTTTCTCTTTTTTACCATATTCCAGCCATTTCGCTATTTGGTATTTGCTTGTGCAAGCTTTCATAAAAAATCCTCAACGGGTCTCTCTGAAACATTAAAAAGTCATAAATAAAATAATCTTTAAACACACACACACACACACACTCACATATATTATATATACATAAATATGTATGTATTTATATGTATGATCATGAAGTATACCTCTTCTGGAGGGTCACGTTTTTGACCAGGCAAATCGTACACCTTTTTTGTCTTCTTAACATTTGCAGCTTCAACTTTACCGCCCTTTTTCGGTTCTTCTTTCTTCTTCGCATTTTGTTCACTTATTTTTCCACTTTTTTTCTAAAAACAAATATTTATCATCAAAACAGCTTAAATGACTTCATATTTCAGATTCAGGGGTCAGGGGGCATATAAACTTATTTATGTAATGATTTTTTCCATCATCTATGGACAAATGAAATCACTTTTGGAGATTAATGTAAAGTTACTTGCTTAATTCTGGGTAGAGTGGATGAACAGCAATTATTTGACTTTGAGTACGTTCAGTGTTGATAGATATTCATAAAGCATAAATAGTCAAACAGCAGAAAATAGCGAATTCAAAGTTCAATTATATGTATTTAATTTTACTAACACTAATCACTAGATTATAATAGGCTAATTGCACTTTAGGAATTCAATATGTACCTAAAATTTGGGGATAAATTGTAGAGAAACTACAAGACTTTGTATCACAAACCTTATCAGAAGTTCCAGGTTTTTCCTTCTTCACCTCACTGTTTGGTGTCTTCTTCTACATTCAAAAAATAAAATAAAAATAATTCAGAAATAATTTCAATAAAGATAACAGAATCTAAAAAATCACAAACCGTATTGGCATTTCCAGCTTCCTCCTTCTTCACCTTATTAACCGGTGTCTTTTTCTGTATCAAAAATCAAAACTTCAACCAAAATAAACAAAATCCACAGAAGAAAATTGAAATAAAATAAAAAAATAATTATCGACCGTTCCAGCACTTGCAGTGGCTTCTTTCTTGGGCTTAACATTGATAGGTGTTTTCTTATCCGGTGTAAATTCTTCGTCAGATTCATCTTCTTTCTTCAATTTGGGTCCTAATTTCTTTAACTTTGCGTCCTTAAGAGAAAGTGATTTTTTGTTCTTGTTTTGATAGATTGAGCTGAGGGATTTTTCGTCATCTTCATCGCCATCTTCTTCCTTCTTCACACGCTTTGCCTCTTCGGAAGACATTGTGTTCTTCGTAATGTGTGGGGTTGCGCAATTTGGAAGGAAAACCGAGGGTTTTGGGGAAATTGGGGAATTCGAAAGGGGGAAATCCGAAACTGAGAGATGTTTTTGAACGAATATGGGCTAAGAAAAATGGGGTTTTTAATAGCTCTTGGGCCTCATGGCCCAATTAGTATTAGATTTCTATGGTGCAAAATTGTTATGCTCACAAAATAACACCTTCTAAGTAGAGCACAAACCGGTTTTTTTTAAATGGACCGGTTTAAAAACTAGTTAGGTTTCGGTCAATAATGGTCAAAACTGGTTCGAGGTAAAACTGGTTCCGAACCAATTTCTTTCATAAACTATCAAACCGTTTTTCTAAAAATTGGATAGGATCTTATCCACATTTTGGACACTAAATTTGTAAAAGGTATAAAGCGGTTTCGGTTCGGAATAAAACCAGTTTGGTAAAATCCGATTTCTTGCAAGCAACATATAGAAGCTGCTAGAATCGAAGTTCAAACGTATAGTTTTTCAAGGATGATTAGTGCAAAAAGGGGTTATATGTAAGACCTTAGACAAATCTCACATGTGTCATGTACACTCGATGTGTTTGATATTTCTTCAGTAATCCCTCAACTATATATGCGCATTATGGGGAAAGTCTCGATGAAGAGAACTAATTTCATCGACTTTTGATGCCCTACACATCTTTGGGTTTTCCATCAACACTAATTTTATCACCTTTTTAACAGACTTTTAAAAAAGTGTTGAAAACACAAAATTTGAAAACCATTTAAATTAATGGCAGAAACCCTTTGGCTTAAAACAAAACCATTTCTAACCTCATGAAATTAATATAATTTCCTTTTTTGTAAAACCTGCCCCCAAATTTCACAACAAATCCAGCCGCGCCAAATTGACGTATTCGCGGCTTTATGCCACCTTCAACAAATTTCTCAGATAATGAAACGGCCGGTTCAGGCGTTGCAGTTATGGCTCCGTCGCCAGCCGCCCAAAATCAAGGTCTTCCTAGCCTTCGTTTCCGCCATTGTCGCCCTCATCGTTATTCGTATGGTGGTTTACGATCACGATAATCTCTTCGTTGCCGCCGAAGCCGTCCATGCGATCGGAATTTCTGTGCTTATTTATAAACTCGCCACCGAGAAAACTTGCGCCGGTAATTTGATTCGGTTATTGCTCTTTGATGATGCTTATTATCGTTATTGCTCAATTGCTTGTAATTTCTCTTCAAAACGATCAATTCATTCCAATTAACCGTTTAATTGTTTACATTGCTTATTGTTTTGTGGTTTATCTATGTAATGCATAGCAAGTTAGGGCAAAATCCTTGATTGATCTTTCGTTGATCATGAATCGATAGAAGGCTTAACAATTGATACATTAATCACAATGATGATATGATATTATAATCTAGATTCTATCTCTGTAATTCTAAACATAATAATTGGTATAATTTGTTATAATTAACACATACGCTTTGATATTCTGTACTTATTTTGAATCTCAATGTTGAAATCAATTAGGAATTTTGTATCAATTTTGAAGTTAATTGGTAATTTATCCTCTTCAAGTGTTTATAATATTCTGAAATGAATTGAAATGGTGTTTGGTATCAGGTTTATCACTGAAAACACAGGAATTGACGGCTATTTTCTTAGGGGCTAGACTGTATTGCAGTTATGTAATGGAATATGATGTACACACTTTACTCGATTTAGCTACATTGACAACAACAGTTTGGGTCATCTATATGATGCGTTTTAATTTGAATTCTAGTTACATGCTCGACAAAGACAATGTTTCAGTTTTCTATGTGGTAAGTTACTTCAGCATATTATTATTATTTTAATTATTATTATTATTATTATTAAATAAGTTATGATTCATGAACTGAATGTAGGTTATTCCTTGTGCTTTATTGTCACTTGTGGTTCATCCTACAACACAGCATTACATTGTAAACAGAATCATTTGGGCTTTTTGTGTTTATCTGGAATCCTTTTCTGTACTCCCACAACTTCGTGTCATGCAGAATACCAAGGTTAGTTTTTTATTAATAGAAACTGCCAAGATAGTAATCAAAGATCCCAAACATAATTCTCTCTGTAACTACAAGGAGTGAAAGGTTCAGTTTTGGACAACTTTACGAGTGAAAGTTTAATTTCTGACAATTTTAGGAATGAAAGTTCAATTTTTTTAACAATATTAATAGTGAAAGTTTAATTTTTTACAAATTTAGGAATAAAAGTTCAATTTATAACAATTTTAAGAGTGAAGGGTGAAAGCTTATTATTTTTTACAAATATAGCAGGGAAGTTCAGTTTAAACTATTTTAGGAGTGAAAGTTCAACATTTAACATTTTTAATAATGAATTAACGAGTGAAGGTCAATTTTTTTTACAAATATAGGAGTGAAAGCATAATTTTCAGTAAATGTAGGAGTAAAAGTATAATTTTTGACAACTTTTGGAAATAAAAGTCTAATTTTTTAACAAATATTAGACTGCAAGTTCAATTTTATGCCAAACTGAGTGACCTGATAATAGTTATATTTTGACAAAAATTTCCCTATATTTTTAAAAATTGAACGTTCGGTTATTTTAATAAGTTATTACCTTTACATGCACAAATTTTGAATCTTGGTTACCTTAATTTACAATTTTTCCTTTTATTAACTCATAATCTTGAAAAAAATCGTTATAATATGTAATCATCTAACTTGAAGTTATGATTATTTAGATTGTTGAACCATTCACAGCGCATTATGTCTTCGCTTTAGGCGTTGCAAGGTTTCTGAGCTGTGCACATTGGATTCTTCAGGTATATCAAAAGTCAAAGTCAAAGTCAACATCTCAACTTATATATGAATTTGTGATTATTGTATAAATTTAATTATATTTGTTGTATTTATACAGGTTTTGGATACTAGGGGCCGCCTTTTGACAGCTTTAGGTTATGGAATGTGGCCTTCATTGGTTCTCCTTTCTGAAATTGTTCAAACATTTATACTTGCTGATTTCTGCTATTATTATGTTCAAAGGTTCGATTATTTTTAGGATGCTAAATTAATTAATTAATGATTAATTATGATTAAGATGATGTTTTTGTTGGTTGCAGTGTTGTGGGTGGACGACTAGTTCTTCGTCTCCCTTCAGGAGTAGTGTGATTTTGCAATCGTGTAAAGAATTAAAGAAAACAGAATTTGTAAATTAAAGATTTAGTATTGTATTGGAAAGATTACTTGCATGTAAAGATTTATTGCTTTTTATTGTGTATGTTATATGTTAATGTTAATACTGTATAATAAAAGAAAATATTTTGTACTATATGAATATGAATGTTGCATTTTGATTGAGTACTACTTATTTATCGAACTACAAACCATAATGAAAAATATATGTAATTGTATAAAATTGTTGAATACAAATAATGAAAAACATAAAAAGTTGATATAAATGTAAGGGTAATGTTAATTAAATAAAATTAAGATGGGCTAACTTGATATTGTGAAAATAATAATGAATTAAATAGGGAGATGGAGAAATTGACACATGGAAATGGTTAAATGGACAATGCAATTGACCGATGAGCAGGCAAAAATTACAATTGGATTTAGTGCTTTATTAGTGTGTTTATATTATGTTTTGATACAGTAACTAGGTAATTTTGAATAGAGAGAAGCAAGTTATGTTTTATCAGCTTCTTCAAATTGTTTACAATAAATTGTTCTATATCAATACTTTTATAAACATTTATCAAATGCAACTGAAAAGGTTCAAGAACGACCATGAAAACAGTTAGGTCATGTATATCACGAGCAAAATCGTGTAACACAAATACCATTTCAAAAAATTAAAAAAAATAAATTATCATTATCAATACTTTATATAAAAATCACAAGATGTTATAAAGGGATATGATGCGCATTTAGATGTCTACTCGAAACTTTAGTATAAAGTTGAGTAGCTTCATATCTATTTTCCTTGTAAAGTTGTAATCACATATATCATGACTTTATTTGTTAACGAAACCGAATGAATGAAAGTATGAAACACACTATGAATCAAGTAACTTGACCCATCATTGCCATCAAACGACCCGGTTTCACTTTATAACTTTCGTACATGTACTTGTGTACATATATACAAAATTACTTTTCCAGATCAACAACTGCTAAATCCAGAACATCGTTTCGTTACGCATTTGTACCATATGCTTTGAAAGTTGTATAACCGCTAGCCGTACATGCATATTTTTTTTTTGAACGGTCAAATATTACATATGTTAGTGGTTAGAAATTAGTATCACCTAGTTAGAATACACATTTGTCGGTTTGAACCCATAACCACCTAGGGAAAATCCCCCAAGACAAGCTTGGTGGCCAAGTGAGCTAGCCCACTTGGTTCCGTACATGCATATATACACATGGAAGGAGAGAGAGTGAGGCCGTTGTGTGATTCCATTCGATTAGTGTGTGATTTACCGATTTTGTTTCTGCAGCTTCGGCTGGTGTCTATGCGTGTGTGTGTGTGTGAGAGAGAGAGAGAGATGATTTTTAATGATTCGCTCTTGATCTTCCATTAAAGCCGATTGATTTGATTCCACAAAAGAAAACGATCAGTTTTCACAGTCTGAATTTCACCAAATTCTCCGAGTTTTTGTCGATTTTGTTCGATCAACTTCATCCAGGTATGCTTTCAAGGACTCAATTACGTTTTGAAAATGACAATCGATTAATGTATCAAGTTTGCTACTTGTTTTTTTTATAATATTTGTAGTTTTTGCATTTATTGAGCAATTAAATCCTCTTCGTTTCTTTCTGAAATTTTGTAAATCAAATGAGAGATTTCGTCGTTTGCGTGTGCATCTCTACACCGTCACTATGTGAAAAATACTTAATTTTTTTAGAAAAAAGGAAATAAAAAGAAGATAAACTGCTAGCTTTATCTCGTGACGAACCGGATTCTGTGACCAAAACCAACGACAAACTCCCTTTTTTCCACCAGTTGCTCACAGATAAATATAAAGAGATAGCAATCTCATATTTTCTAATTAATTTCCCACATATTTTATATACAATATTTGATTAATACTGTATAATTTCAGAAATGGAGAAAGAGAGAGAGCTCCGGAACGGAAGATCTAATCGGTTCTCAAATCCTATGCGACAAACAGGTAATAATTCACTAAACAAAATCCGTTATTTTGTTAGAATTCTGTTTTTATTGTTTGTAACTGAAAAAAGTACCAACAGACTATTTTTATTGTGGATTAAATGGTTTTTAATCCAATTATTATATATAATTTGTGTGTGTGTAAAGAAGGTGGGGACAATGATGTTTTCTTGGATAAATCGTTAAAAAAAGAGAAGATGAAAAAATTGAGTTGTGTGGGTGAAATGAATCAACTTTCTCATTCTACAACTACAGGCATCAAGAGAGTTAATTTTCCCCAAAAGGTAATTATTTAGTTAATTAATTCATCTTTTGTGTAATCTTAATTATTAATAATTTAATATGGATTTAACTCAATAAGTATGAATTTTTTTTTCCTTTTCTTGCAGTTTTCTGATCATTTTGGTTTCATTAATCATGCATCTGCACCACGGAAGCTACGTTCAGGTTTGTAAGATTACTATATGAATAAATTAAACATCATTTTTAATTATAAGGAACACTATTTATTATTTATAAAAAAACCTTTATGTAAGTCAAGAAAAAAATATAATATGTATTATATATATATATATATATATATATATATATATATATATATATATATATATATATATATATATATATATATATATATATATATATAGTTTATGTTGCGTAGTCCTTAATAAATATTTGCTCAAATATATATTAGAAAAAAGTCTTAAAAGTGCATTTTTAGCTGTAACATTTGGTACATATAATTTTAAATCAATTTGATCAAATTTTGAAACGTATTTTGTTAAAGAAAATGTCTTAAATCTTATAATATAAAACAAATTGTCAATTTGTTGTTTAGAAAAGGTAATAATTAAATTAAATACTAAATAATAAACAAAATGGGTCTAGGCATGGCCAAGTTGGACTTTCCAGGCCTAAATCGGCCCAATTTGTTCCAAATGGACTTTTGCAAGTGGATCTTAGACTTCTAAATTTATGAAATTTTCACCAATATATATCTTCATGCATAACTATAAAATTTATATAGTTTTGCATATTCCATTGTATCTCTTTTTACATAAATAATTTTATAATCACATTTACAGCTATGAAGAAACGACAACATGAACCTCAAAACGACAACATGAACTCAAGAAAGAACAATGGGTTTGAGTTGCAATCAACCGATTGCACAAAGAAATGCAAATCCATTTTGCTTAGTAAACCAGACCCGAAAATCAGACCCGAATACAAAAACATAAAAGAATCAGTAATAACAAAAGACGAAGAAGAAGCAGCAGCCGCTTTATTTGCATTAGCTCAAACATCTACTAACCACAATCAACATAATAAAACTTCACAAGTTAAACCGTTAGAAGGCACGAATGAGATAAAATCAAAATACAAATGCTTGATTCATGTTGACATATGTCGTTTTATTAAGGATTTACAGTTACCCGAGAGCAAAGAGTTGATGAAAGTCAACGAGTCAAACCAAGAAGCTTGTGTTAATAATGTATCACCCGATACCAACCCACAAAAGATTATAAACGAATATAATCATCTCACGGGGTTACGTCTAACAAATTCTCAAGAAAACTATTCAATCGGTTTTGACGATCATTTTTCGACAGAAAAACAGGTGATTGTTTTCGTTGTTTTATGATTTCAGAAAACATTACACAGAGATTTTATCTTTATTTCTGATGCTATTTATAATTACTTGATGATAACAGGAGCTACCATATTTGGGCAACCAATTTGCATCAACAAGCTGTTATCAAAATTGGAACGATAACCAAACACAGAACACAAATATAATCGCTCCTGATTTTCGTTCTTCGATTCAGTTATCTGGTTCAAAAAATGGTTTGAAGATAGATCAACAACGGTGTATTTCAATGGCAGTATTTGCTAACAAGGGGAAAATGCAAATTAATGATCATGATACTGATAGTGGGCCGACATTGAAGTTAAGTTTGTAATAAGGTTTAGAAAGAATGGTTGTTTTCAGGCCGTGTATATAAACTTGGAATCATGAAATGAAAAACAAAACTAAATATTATTATTGTTACAATGAATTTTTCAATGTGTTCCAACTTTCAATCAAAGTCTCTAGGGACAAATTATAACCATTAGATGAATAATAATTAATGATTAAAATTATTCACATGTTTTATACATGGAGTATTTTTAACATTTGACGTTCACATAAAGTTGTTTTTTCACGAATAAATACATAATAATAAATAAATAAATAAATAGATAAATATTTGGATTACAATTTATATGAGCATCATTTTTCAAAAATACCATTCCATGTATAAAGTATGTGATTAATCTTGATCATTAATTATTATTGATCCAATGGTTATAATTTGTCATTTGCTACTTGGATTAAAAGTTGGATCACATTGAACACAAACTCTATTGTTACAACATAAAGAATATGAAAGTTGCATAACATCCAAACCCTGGTATTTGTTGTAGTCATTAAAAGGGGAATTACTGTTTAAAGTATTTCATTTACAAAAATCAAAGGTACAATTTCATTAGTAAAAACAATTATAATCCTGAAAACGTCGAGATTATAGTAAACGTATGAAAATTCATAAAATCAAAGAAGACGAGAAACCTTTTCACTCCTGCTTTTCCAGTTCTCCCATCCTCTCGATGATTGCCTAAGGATTAAAACAACAAAATTTTAATTATGGTTTTTTTACTCCTAAATTTCATTAGTAATAACCTTAATTATGGTTATTACTTATATTATAGTATAATCTTGTTTAACAATATATATACCTTTTTGCTTGTTTCTTGGAATTCTCCAGCAAGAATGAATTCATCTAATATCAGATACACCTTTTAACAAATCAAACCCCCGATTCAGCTATAGAAAACAAAGTAAAATAACATAAAAAAAAAATGTAAAATTGAGGAAATTTGTGTACCTTATGGAAGTTAAAGACCAAATCTAGTTCACATACATTACTGAAGAAGTGATCAAGTATTTCAACAAATAAGTGGATGCCTTCCAAATATGCAAGCTCATTATCGGTTATATCAACACAAAGTGAGAAAAACAGTCCAGCATATCGCCTGTATATAACTTTGTGTGTACGAAACTGCAAAATCAAACAGATTAATATTTAATCAAATTGGGGATACTGATCAGAATTTGAACTTATACACATCTATGATCACTAATTGGTGTTTTAGCATGGTCCTCAATTACAATTCGAAATCGTTTATAAGATATGTAAAACCCTAACTGAAAATGCAAATCATCATATTATTGCTAAATTTAAAGCTAAAAGATGATAGGATGATCAGTACCTCGACGAAGTTAGTGAATTTGGGATCTCTGTTTACGACCAATCGATGAACCTAAAATTAGGGATAGAATGAAACTTTGCAAAGTCAAATTACGTTGACCGAATAGAGGTTAAAGTTCGAATTTTGATATGGTGTTTACCTCATATTCGACCTTATGCTTTTCGGATTCTTCAAGAGGAATGTAATACTTAGCTAAACGAGTCTTCCCTTGCCTGTTCTGAAGCAGAATGAATCGGATCTGTTCAATTTTAAGAACATAAATGCAATGATTCAGAAAAGAGAACAAAAATTCGAATGAAATTAGAAAGTAAAAACGGTATGTTGATCAAACAAGAGTCGGAGATCACCATTTTTGTGTGATTCGAGTAGTAAGAAGGAAATTCGAGTTCTTCCTGCTGATTCTTCAAAAAGAATTTCGAAATCGGAAGTTTGGAGGTTGAATTATTGACCAGTTTTGGATCCCCCGTATGAAAGCTTGACTACAATTGGTTGAAATGTTTCATTTAACCCCCCAAGGTTTGTTTCATGTTTAACATACCGATCTAAAACAATTAATCATTTTACTTGGTAAATAATTTGATTAAAGTTTTCAAGCATACAAATCAACTTACTACATGTGTAATTTTTCATTTCTCTCCCATTATCTCCTCCATTTAGTGAAGAACTACACATGTAGATGTTGTGCTTACTATAACAAATCTTTTTAAAACTAAACAATACATCAATGTCTTCTTATACTATGCGTAAGAAAAGAGTTGCGCCCCTCCATCCCAATTTGGTCATATGCCAAAGATGCATCCCCCCTTACATGAACAATTGAACATTGTCCGAGGCGTCCCTATGCATCGTTTGGTCGCCCAGACGACCGTAGGAGGTCGTGAGGCATATGCAATGGTTGTTTATACTTTGTGTTTAGTAATTGGTACATATATTAATAATATTATTTTAAAGATTTGGTTGTAGGTTTGGTCACTGTTACGTGGATTTTGTTGGGATTTGTTACGTGTTTGATCGGACGAGAAATAACTATAGGGCTGATTTGATCAACCTTACACATACTCTTGGTGTTTTTAGTTTGGAATGGAAGAATCTTTTGCTATGATCGTATCGAGAATTATGAGGGTTAATAGGTGTTGGCAATTATATTTTCACTGAAAAGCACACCATGAAGTTGAGTTTTATTTGTAATTTACGCGATCTAATTGTTATTGTGTCCGTTTTCAAACTTTCTCATGGACATATGGTAATGTTACGCAGTGAAGGATCGAACACGTGTCCTCCAAGAAGTTATTTCAAGAGTTCTTATCACTAAGACACACCAGATAGTTAGATTAATTTCTACATGTTGGTAATTCTATACTAATTACTTCAATATTTCCTTAAAAAATTCCTCCTGTTAACTCATCCATAACTCATTATTTTTGTCACATTACCCTCTTCATTATTGATAAAAAATAAAAGTTTATGTCAGCATATCTTTCCTCCCTCCTCTTTGCTCTCTCTTCCCTCCCCCTCCTCCCTCTCATCAAACTCTCACGAGAAATGGAAGAGGTCTTTCCCAACTCGTCAGATGACTTAATCTGACGTGTCCTATTGACGAGGTTGTGCCAACGGCGTTGATGGATTGACAAATTTATGCTTCTAATTATTAGTAAATATATGTATATCTTGTATTAGTTTAAATAGATTGATGTATATCTTATATAGTTTAGGTAGATCTAGAGATTATCTCCTCATTGTATTTGCCCTATATATAGGGATCATTATGTTAATGAAAGACTCAATCATTAATCATACCATACACACTTTTATGGTATGGAGCAAAATTCCTTAACCCTAAATCGAACCCTAGCCGTATCCCCTAGCCGTCGCCGGTGTCTTTTACGAAATACATGTCTCCGCCGAATACGAACCCTCCGCCCACCCAACCGGAGCAACCAAAAACCTCCACTCTCCACCCCGTCTACACGGTTACGAACATACAGAATAAAGTTCGAGTGCTAGACGGCACAACAGTTTCGTATTCGTCTTGGGTTAAGCTTTTTAAGCTCCATGCTAGAGGATACAAGGTTCTCGATCACATTGACGGTACGCCGTCACCCGGTGTCGATGATGACACATACGATACGTGGTCCGAAATCGATGCCATCGTTCTACAATGGATCTACGGAACATTGTCCAATGATCTTTTGGCTCGTGTACTTGATTCTGAAGCAACCGCGTATGATGCCTGGAAGAAGATTCGTGATATCTTCTTAAATAACAAAAGCTCTCGGGCCGCTACCCTTGAGCACGACTTCACCAACCTTACCCTTGCCGCGTGTTCGTCCATGGAAGACTATTGCCAGAAACTCAAAGCACTAGCCGATCAACTCACCGACATGGACAACCCGGTCAGTCAAACCCGAATGGTTCTTCAACTTGTTCGAGGTCTTACAGCCGAGTTCGATACCGTCGCATCCTTCATCAACCAGAGCTCGCCGACTTGGGATGTTGCTTGTAGTATGCTTCAACTTGAGCAACACAGCCAATCCGCCCGCCAAACTGGTTCCGCAATGGTTGCACCGTCGGCCACCAAACCGCAATCTGCCGGACACTCATCCTCCTCCAATGATCAACGTAACTACGGACGCGGACGAGGTCGTGGCCGCTCTTCAAATCGCGGGGGTCGCGGATCGAACACCGGCCGCGGACGGGGTTACTCGATGCCACCGCCGCACTCCTACTTCCCACATGTGTATCCCCCTTGGGCTTGGTGGGCTCCCCCTCCTTGGCCATATCCTACACAGGCTAATGGTTGGCCCAATAGCTACAACTCGGCCCCATCTCCAAAACAGAGCTCGGCCCAAGCTCATGTGGCCCAACAAGCTGAGCCCAACCATCCGGCGATCGACGACTCAGCCCAACCGGCCCACCCATCCGAAGCTGTCCATGACTACAATGCTCTACACCCTACCGACATTGGAGCCGCTTTTCAGGCCATGCACTTGAATCAACTCGACCCAAATTGGTACATGGACACCGGCGCTACATCTCATATGACTTCGGATGCACGTAAAATACAAACCCCTTTATCAAATTCCATTATTCGTAATATATTTGTTGGTAATGGCAATACTATACCAATTAACGGATCCGGTAATGCCTTACACCCCACCCCACACCAAACCTACCAATTACGAGACATCCTTTACACACCTAATATTATCAAAAACCTTTTATCCGTTAGAAAATTTACTCGTTATAACAAAGTATCTATTGAATTTGATCCTTTCGGTTTTCATGTGAAGGATTTCAGGAGTGGGACGATACTTTCGCGCCACAATAGCTCGGGTGACCTCTACCCTTTCACCGCTCCCGAACCGCAACCTTCCGTACACTTGGTCACCACCTCCACGGAGCAATGGCACAACCGGCTCGGTCATCCGGGCCACACTATCTTAGATTTTTTACGTAATCGTTCTTTTATTTCTTGTAATAAACTTAAACCTTCTACGGTTTGTCATTCGTGTCAGTTAGCTAAAAATAAAAGATTACCTTTTTATGATTCAACTACAATTACGTTTGCTCCATTCGATATTATTCATTGTGATCTATGGACATCCCCAATCCTTAGCAATTCCGTTATAAATAATATATGGTTCTAATAGATCACTTTACACAATACGTGTGGGTTTACCCACTTAAATATAAATCCGAAACTTTTACCAACTTCACAAAATTCCACAAACTTATTCTTACCCAATTTAACCGCAAAATTAAAAGTTTTCAATGTGACTTAGGGGCGAATTCGATAATAATAATTTTAAAACATTCGCCTCTACCAATGGCCTCACCTTTCGATTCTCTTGCCCACAAACCTCCCCTCAAAACGGCAAATCCGAACGCATGTTACGTCGTTTAAACGACATTGTCCGTGCCTTGCTAGCTCACGCTCATCTCCCACCCAAATTTTGGGCCGAGGCCCTTCACACCGCCTCCTACCTCCATAACATCCTTCCTACAAAAAGCCTTAAATCCATCACCCCCACATATGCCCTATACCTTCGCCACCCTACCTACGACCACCTCCGAGTTTTCGGTTGTATATGCTACCCAAACACATCCGCCACCCAAACACATAAATTCCAACCCCGGTCTCTCCGATGTATCTTTATAGGGTATCCTTCCAATTTCTGTGGCTACCGTTGCCTTGACCCTCTCACCGGCAAAGTCCACATCTCCCGCCACGTCATCTTCGATGAAACATCTTTCCCTTCCTACCACAACTCCACACCCACCTCTTACACCTTCCTCGATGACCCTCTTCCCACCCACTTCCACGACACCTACACCTCCCCACCACCAAACCCGCATACAACCACCCCTGCCCCACCACAGCCACCCCAAACACCCCAAAACCCGAACCCTCCGCATACCACCCATGCCCCGCCTCCACCACCACAAAACAGCCCCCCCCAACCCCTACGCCAACCCCACCCGCCAATCTAAACCCCCCGCCACCCCCACCTGCCCACACCAACCCTCTGCCACCACTTAACACCCACTCAATGACCACCCGTGCCAAAGACGGCATATCCAAACCCCGCACCATTCTCAACCTCCATACCTCCACCACTCCATCCATATCTCCCACACCTTCCACGTACTATAAGGCTTTCCAGGATCCTAATTGGTATAGTGCCATGAAAGATGAATATAATGCGTTAATAGAAAATGATACTTGGGAGCTTGTACCCCGTCCCGCTGACCGCCCTATTATACGTTGCATGTGGCTATTTCGCCACAAATTTCATGCGGACGGGACATTGCAAAGATACAAGGCACGATTGGTCGTAAATGGAAAATATCAAACGGTTGGTATTGATCGCGATGACACTTTTAGCCCGGTCGTAAAACCAGCCACCATCCGTACTGTACTTAGCCTTGCAGTCTCAAAATCTTGGCCCATACATCAACTAGATGTGAAAAACGCTTTTCTCCACGGTGATCTTAACGAAATAGTATATATGCATCAACCACCGGGATATTTTTGATAAAAACGCTCCAAATCACGTATGCAAATTGAGAAAATCTCTATATGGGCTAAAACAAGCACCTCGGGCCTGGTACAATCGCTTTGCAAATTTTATTATCAAAAACGGGTTTCGAAGTAGCGTTTGTGACAACTCACTATTTATACATCGTCAAGGGGATCAAACAAGCATACATTCTACTTTATGTTGACGATATTATACTCACGGCTTCTTCCACCACATTTTTACAATCGATTTTTCGCACTCTTTCACAAGAGTTCGCGATGACGGATCTCGGGGTTCTACATCATTTCTTGGGCATTGCGGTTTCTCGCGACACAAACGGGCTATTTTTATCCCAATCACACTATGCTCAAGACATTTTAAAACGAGCATCCATGACCACATGCAATCCATGTCACACATCGGTAGATACCAATTCCAAACTTAGCGCCACTACCGGAAAACCTTTGACCGATGCTACTTTATATCGAAGTCTCGCCGGGGCACTTCAGTACCTCACATTTACACGGCCTGACATATCTTACGCGGTACAACAAATTTGCTTGTCCATGCACTCACCGCGCGATGCGCTTTTCAACTTTATGCAACGAGTGTTACGGTACGTCAAGGGTACTATTAATCATGGCATACGTATCATAAAATCCCCTAGTCACGATCTTACGGCTTATTCCTGTTGGATTATGGTGGGTTCAAAACGCAGCTGTTAGGTCACAACACCCTGGTTTAGTTGGTTAATTGATTGGTTAATTATAACTCTAAGACAAATATTGTATAAGAACAAGATATGAGTCAAATGTATAATTCCACTAAGTGTGGCTTGTTGCGGAATAACAAGACCACTGCTCAATTACAAAAGGTATGAAAGTGTAAAGTAAATTGGTGAGTTCTCCTTTGCAAGATGATCTCTATTTATAATGATATAGAGATCTTACATAAAGAGCAAAGGAGTAACCGAAGGACTAAGATAGGAAAATGACTAAGATCAAGGGATTTGATCTTAGTCCGTTACATATGGTAACTCAGTCCTTCTACTCAGTCCTTGTACTCAGTATCACTATCTGATACTGAGTGCTGATACTGAGTTCCAATACTGATCACTCAGTATCAGACCTAAACTTAGCTATATTATTCTACATATTAATCAAAGCTAGTCTAGGTTGTTTTGTTATCTTAAGATCCAAAGGGGCAAGGCTTTTTTGCCTTAACAATCTCCCCCTATCTAATGATAACAAAACAACTACAAAGAGTTAAACAAAAAATACAACAGCATAGTTGACAGAATCTTCTTCTTCATTTGCTGTTGATGGCTTCATTCTCATAGAAGACTTCTTGTTTGATGTGGACAAACTCTTCTCTGCTTTTGAGTTCATCCCTACTACAATTCAGAACTGCAACAATCTTCTTTCTGAACCAAGAGTCTTCTTTCTTGGTGATCATCCATTTCAGTCCAACAAGGTGACTGATTTGAGCTCTTGGTAGATCTTCTTCAGAAATGAAGCACTCTCTATCCTCTGAGTCAGTATACATATATCCAGAAATTGGATATATGACACTCTTTTGATCCTGAAAAACAAGGTTAGGAGGAAGAGGGTACTTTCTAAGATACTTGTATGTATGAAGGCATTCTGGTCTATTGTTTGAGTAAGCTTCAGTCATCACACTTAGCGTTCTATACTCTATCTCATGGAGCAAGCCCTTCTCATAACATACTGCAGAGACTGCACAGATCTCATCCAAGACTATTTGATCATATGTTGATTTCTTTGGAAGCTCTTTGATCAGTCTTGTGATCCTCACCCAGTCTTGAAGACCAATTCTTTGAATATCATGAATAAATAACTTCACGGGAGGACTAGTTAAGCCAGTACAAGTGATAGTGATTCTTCCTTCTTTGAGATTCACTTTTACTTTATTGACATCCAGGTTTAACCAATGTATCCCCCTTACATTTGGAAATGTTTTGATCTTCAAGAACTCCTTTCTTTCCTCCTTATACTGAGTCCTGGCAGCAACCATATTCCAGTAATGTTGAATATGGTCTGGACCCTTTCTTGAGATTCTATGGGAAGGACCAGGAGTATCAGTATCTGGGTCAGATTCTGGTTCAGATTTGACTCCCAACTCTTGCTCATATAGAAATTTCTCTTGTTCTGCCCAGAGTTGTTAAGGAGTCAGTCTTGGAGCCTGCTCAGTATCATTGTCCCTTGTATGAACATGTCTTCTTTGTCTTGTTACCAAAGGAGCAGATTCCTCACTTGATTCAGAAGAAGTGAGAATAGCATTGATAGGTCTTCTTGATAAGGAACTCCTTCTTCTAATCACCAGATTTTCTGGTTCTTCATCATCCGAGGATGATGATGAAGAACTTTCTTGTTCTACCAGATTTAGTGCATAGTTTACTAAATCTGGTTCTTCATCTTCATCATCAGCAATAGGCCAGATGATAGGCCTATAGACCACAATTTGCAAGTTATTTTCTTCTTGAGCAGGTGGCTCAGTATAAGCTTGCTGTGGTCGGTCAGTATGAGTCTCCCCCTGAGCAGATGGCTCAAGTGGGTCTTGAACTTGTAATGCTGACCTAGTTCTTTGTCTTCTTCTCTCATACTGAATCCGAAGTGGCTTAGTATGAGGGCTTTGCTGATGTTGTTGTTCTTGTTGTGGAGGTTGATCTTCATTCAATCTTCTTCTTTTCTCCCCCTGAGCAGATGGCTCAGTTTGATCAACCTCAGTATCTCTTTGTCTCTTCTCACTCTTTTTGTTATCATTTGATGGGGAGAGAAGAGGATTAGTATCACCACCCATGTCCCCTTCAGGTTCTTCAAGAGTAGGGGAGGGCATGGGCTCAGTTGCAGCATCAGTATCACCAACACCTCCTTCTCCTTCTCCTTCTTCATTGTGGTCACCATGTGAAAATTGTGGAGTTTGTGGAGGCTAATGTGGTTGTGGAAGTAGTGAGACTGACTGTTTTATTGAGTCAATATCACTACTCATCGTGTCCATTCTGGCCAGTATTATAGTTTGAGTATGTTGGATGGCCAGAATTTGCTGCATGATTGCTTGCAGAGTCACTTGGTCTCCTGCAGCCTGTGATGCCTGAATGCCCTGCACAGATGGTGCTAAAGAAACAAAAATATAAAACTGGTTAGAAAGAAGGGTTTATCAAATAGAATTGTGGTGTTGTTTAATTCTATAATCATATAAACAGAGTTTGTGAAGTTTGTATTTCATCTGGTTTAGGATGAAATATTGTGGACTTGTGCATAGCATGTGTAAGAAGATTTTAGTAAAAGTGAGTGTGTAAATTTAAGTAGCTCAGTATAGGATAAGTCACATTTACTAAAAGGTTTGGGTTTGGGTATTCGAAGCCTGGGATGTGCTTCTTATTATTTTCAATGTTTATCACTCGGTATTAGAGTGATAACAGAAATGTGGCTAAACCCCATGGAAAAAAAATTTGGATTTTGTGGCTTAAGGGTTTGTGATCATTTCTTGAATCATGCTATCCAACTCAAAAATAAGTTGGACATGATTCAAGCAGCACCAGTGGGTGTCAGTGTGACATCAACCACTATTGTCTCGTTAAGATGAGACAACTGTAGACTGACAATGATCAATTGTGTGCTCAGTATATGAATTTTGCATAGCAGCAGTGGGCTAGCTATGTTGGCCATAAAAGGATATATATTTGAAAGATCGTGTGAGACTTTGGTCAGTATTGAGTTGGTACTGGCCAATACTTAGTCTCTATTTGGGAATGATATATATATATATATATATATATATAAGATTAAGGGCTTTTTAGAAATTCATACCTGAGACTCTGTCAGATTCCCTTCTAGCATCTGCAGAGGTCGGTGCAGGATCATGTGTTTGTTGATGTGCAGCACCAATATCTTCAATACCGACCTCTCTGTCTTGCTGAGCACCTTCCAGCGTAATTTGCTCATATTGAATCTCCACATCAAGAGGAACATGAGGTTCCTCAATTGGTTGAGCAGTTGGAATTAGTTCTGGACCTGGAAGGTCAGCGGTGGCTGCAACTAAGCTTTGGGCTTGAAGAGATGCAATTAATGATGGAACATTTGCAGGCTGCACCTCCTCAGATGATAAGTTTCCCATAATGATAGGGGAAATATTCCTTCTTCTTCTTTGAAGGACCAGTGGTGTGTCTTCGGAGGACTCAGTATCAAAAACTGTTTCAATATGAGGAGCATCAGGATCCTGTGCAGGTGGAGAGATATGTTGTTGAGTCGGTTCTTGAACTTGTGGAACATCCTGCATCTCAATATCTTGACCGGCCTGTGCTCCATTACCACTATTATCATCATTATCATCATCATCATCATCATTGTCTGACTCAGTATCAGACATGTCTTCTTCATCATTTATGTGTTCTTGAACAATGACCCACATAGAAGGACTTAGAAGAGGCTCTCCTTGTCTTGGCCTGTAAAAGAAGATCTTCTCACTAAGAGGAGGAAGATCAACCCTTGGACTGTGAAATTCATCATAAAAATGTGTGGGCATTGAGTGTTGAAAGATGAGTGATAAGAATCTGCAGAAAGGTACATTACATTCCATTGTGTTAGCCCGAACCAAAGTAGCTAATTCATTGAAGATGAGCCGTGCATAATCAATGTTTCTTCCATAGTACAGAGCATGTACTATTTGCATCCCAAATTCATTTATTTGGTCCAAAGCACCCGTCTTGTGGGTCATACACCGAATTATTGTTGTAATGAGAATACCCCACATAGGACCAAATTCGTTTCTTTTGATTGTGCCCGTTGTTCCTCTTCGACCCAAAAATGGTAAAACTGAGCGTGCATCTGTTCTATCAACAAATGGATCATACTGAGCTTGGGCGGGAAGTCTCAGTGCTTCACGAATGATGGCAGTAGAAACAAATGCCCTTCTTTGATCTCTAATTACCCACCCAGCAATCATATCTGGAGAATCGAGTGTAGCAGAGTACCAAAACTCGCATAGAATTTCTGGGTAAATTGCTCGAGGAGACAAGGTCAGTGCACGAGCAATTGGGCAATTCTTCAGAAAAGTCACAATGTTTGTGAATTCTTGGCATGCCCAGGCTTGAGGAATATTGAAGTTTGCTATTATGTTGTTCCGTGCAAACCTGGGCAGTTCATCGTTTCGGAATTTGATTTCCGATTCAACTTATGGAGCGACGAAAGTGTAATTTGCCATCTGTGATTTTGATTTAAGTGTTTGTGCTTGCTAAGAAAGAGTGAAATCGTTAATCGCAGAGAGAATTTTAGATGAAAGAATGAAATAACTGTTGAAAAATATTTGAAGTTAAAAAAACGGTTATTTATAGGAGATTTAAAGATAATTAAGGTATTTGGAAGTAAAAACGGCTGATTTGACTACCTTATCCTCTGCCAACGGTAACTTTCCTATTAAGAAAGGTTACCGTTGAGCAGTATGAGGATTAAGCTCGGTGTAAGAGCCGTCATACCCCAATACTGAGTTAAAAAAAATTAATTTAAAAAAATTTTAAAAAATATAAAAACAATTAATTTACTCTTTAAATTAATAAAAAAATAAAAATTTTAAATTTTGATGATAACAGACTAGTGATACTGAGTGGTCAGTATCAACAGGAGTGATACTGAGCATTCAGTTTTAAAGAAAAATAAGGAAAATTAAGGATTCAACATACCTAATTGCCCTAGTAAATACATAAACCTTTCTTCAGGGAGAGGTTTAGTAAACACATCGGCCAATTGTTCATCTGTTGGTACATAATCTACCTCAACCTTACCTTTTTCCACATTATCTCGAATAAAGTGGTGTCTGATATCAATGTGCTTGGTTTTGGAGTGATAGACTGGGTTCTCTGTGATAGCAATAGCACTCTTGTTATCACAATGAATGGGAGTCTTATGAAAGTTGAACCCATAGTCTAAGAGTTGATACTGCATCCATAATAATTGAGCACAACAACTTCCTGCAGCAACATATTCTGCTTCTGCTGTGGAAGTTGCTACCGAATTTTGCTTCTTGGATGACCAACCAACTAGTCTTCCACCTAGGAATTGACATCCTCCACTTGTGCTCTTTCTGTCCAATCTACAACCTGCAAAATCTGCATCTGTGTACCCTTCAAGGTCAAAGTTTGAGTCTTTGGGATACCAAAGACCCAGGTTAGGAGTACCTGTAAGATATCTAAAGATGCGCTTAACTGCTTTCATGTGTGATTCTTTTGGATCAGCCTGATACCGAGCACACAAACATGTTGCAAACATGATATCAGGCCTGCTAGCAGTTAAGTAAAGTAAGGAACCAATCATACCTCGGTATGTGGATTGACATACTGGTTTACCAGTTTCATCCTTACTTATCTTATCCTGAGTACCCATAGGAGTGTGCATGGAAGATAAATTTTCAAATTTGTATTTCTTTAACATGTCATGCACATACTTACTTTGATTTATAAAAGTGCCATCATGCTTTTGTTCAACTTGTAAACCAAGAAAGTAAGTAAGTTCTCCCATCATACTCATCTGATACTGAGTTGACATTATCTTAGCAAACCAGTCACACATTGACTTGTCAGTGGAGCCAAAGATAATATCATCTACATATATCTGAATGAGTAAGATGTCAGAACCTTTCCGTTTTGAAAATAATGTTTTATCAATTTTACCTCTTGTAAATTTATTTTCAATAAGGTACTCAGACAGGGTGTCATACCAGGCTCTTGGAGCTTGTTTGAGCCCATATAGAGCTTTATCAAGCTTGAAAACATAATTAGGAAATTTAGGATCAACAAAACCTGGAGGTTGTTTAACATAAACTTCTTCTTGTAGTTTTCCATTTAGAAAAGCACTTTTGACATCCATCTGATAAACTTTGAAATTCTTAAAGGTTGCATATGCAAGATACAACCTAATAGCTTCAATTCTTGCAACTGGTGCAAAAGTTTCATCATAGTCAATGCCTTCTTCTTGCCTGTAACCTTGAGCAACTAACCTTGCTTTGTTTCTGATGACAACACCATCCTTGTCCATCTTGTTTCTGAACACCCACTTAGTACCAATAATAGTTTTGCCAGTAGGAGGTGGTACTAAGTTCCAAACTTTGTTTCTCTCAAAATCTGTGAGCTCTTCTTGCATAGCCTCTACCCAATCTTCATCTAATAAAGCTTCATCAGCTTTCTTTGGTTCAATGGTAGATAGGAAACTTGAGAAGAAACAAAAATTTGCAGTTGCTTGGGTTGGAAATTCTAATTTTCTTCTTGTTTGGACACCTTCTTCAATAGGACCAATAATGTTTGAGTGTGGATGGTCTCTGTGTTCCCTTAAATTGTTTCCTAGAGAAGCATTTGAAATAGGATCAACAATATCTTGTTGATTTGGTGTGTCTTGTGTCTGATACTGAGTGGAATTCTGGTCAGTATTAGACAGCGCAGGTTGCTGTTCTTCTTCATTTTGCAGAGTTGATGTGGATTCTTGTGAAGTGTTGGATGTTTCACCTTCTTCATAGGTAGAGTGGTTCATATCATTAGTTGGAAACTCAGTATGGAGGTCCTCTATTATGGGAGCCTCAGTATTAGTCGCAGATGAGTGATACTGAGTTCGAACTTGATCAGTTTCATTAAACTTATTGGGAATAAAGTGTGGATGAAACTTGGGCTGTTCAGCAATGGAGTGTTCTGGATTGCATAGAATATCTATGCCACTTATGTCTTCACTTGCTGAGGTAGAATGCTCATTCTGATCTTCATCGAATGTGACATGAATGGATTCTACAATCATCTTGGTTGAGATGATATACACTCTGAAAGCTTTAGAGTGTGGAGAGTAGCCCATGAACACACCTTCATTTGCTTTGGGAGCAAATTTGTTGAGATTTTGTTTTGTACTGAGTACAAAGCATTTACTCCCAAAGATGTGGAAATATTCCACATTAGGAATCTTGCCATTGTATAACTCATATGGAGTTTTCAGATGTCTTTGGACGATAGTGGCTCTATTCTGAGTAAAGTTTGCACAGTTTACAGCTTCAGCTCAGAAACTCAGTGCCAGTCCAGCATGGCATAATAAAGTTCTTGCAGCTTCAATCAGTGTTCTATTCTTTCTTTCTACAACACCATTTTGTTGTGGTGTGTAGGCTGCAGAGAAGTTTTGAATGATTCCTTTTTCTTCACAGAAATCGGCTAATACTGAGTTCTTAAACTCAGTACCATGGTCACTTCTAAGTTGCTTGACCTTGTTGCCTTTTTGAAGTTCCTCTCTTTTTATAAAGGCAATGATTTCTGTTGTTGCATCTGACTTAGTCTTGAGGAAGATGACCCAAGTATATCTTGAAAATTCATCAACCAAGACTAGAGTATAGATCGTTTTGGCCAAAGATGGTGTACTGATGGGGCCAAAAAGATCCATATGTATCATAGTAAGAGGTTCATTAATGGAATGATTGACTTTGGACTTGAATGAACTCTTCTTCTGCTTGCCCATTTCACATGCTGAGCATAACTTATCTTTTGAATAAGTAATAGTGGGCAACCCTCTCACCAGTTTCTTCATACTGAGCTCGTTGATATTTCTAAAGTTGATGTGAGAGAGTTTCTTGTGCCATAGCCAATGCAATTCTGGCTTGACTTTAGAAAGCAGGCATACTCGAATAGTTGGGTCTATTTCAGATAGGTTGACCACATATACATCTTTTTCTCTTCTAGCAATGAGTACAAGCTGGCCTTTATCATTGTAGATGATTCCTGCAACCTTCCTGAATCGAGCTTCATTGTCATCATCACACATCTGGCTGATACTGAGCAGATTGTGTTTAAGACCCTCTACATATGCAACTCTTTTAAAAGTTATGTTGCCTGCCTTGATCACACCATAACCTCTTGTCTTTCCCACCGAGTCATCTCCAAATTTAACAGAAGGACCCTTCTCTGGAGTATAATTGAGAAGGTATTCCATACTGCCTGTCATGTGTCTTGAGCAGCCACTATCTAAATACCATTTTCTGTCACCCTGCACAAGACACAAAATAAGAGTTAGTTCTTTTTAGGAACCCATTTTTGAATGGGACCTTTGGTGGGATAAACATATTTTGACTTGATCTCTTTATGTGGAGAGGTCAGTATCACTTCGGGGGAAACTTTATAAGTTTTCTTTGGTGATACTGACTTAGTTTCTCTCCTTTTCTTTGGTACTGAGTACCTAGGACTTGAGAGATCAGTCCAGCATTCATCTCCCTTGTGACCAGTATGATGACACCTATAACATTTTCTAGGTCTATTTCTAAACATATTTTCATAAGGTATTTTAGAAAAACGTTTCACTTTTGGTAGGTCAGTATGAACAAGTTTTGCAAATTGTTTACTTAAAGATTTGACCTGATCACCAAGTGTTTTTAAAATGTTAATTTTGTCATTTTTAATAGGTGTATTAACATTGTTTTTAACTGGTTTAGGAGATGGAGGATCTGGTTGCTTCTTTTTATTTGGCAGAGAAGTCTTTCTAATATTATTAGTGGTAGACTTCTTGTCTCTGCCAACTAAGGACCTAGTTAAAGTTGTTTTTTGTTTATCATGCTTTGAAGAAACAACTTTAACAGGTTCTTTAGATGTCTCAGTATATGATGTTTCTGTTCCTGCAACTTATGTATTAGATGAAGCATTTGAGATAGAAGTTGTCTTATTATCATTATATAATTCAAAAGTTGTTGTATTAAATAATAATTCAAAAGGTGGAACAGCAGAAGTGTCATACTAAACTATTGGGAGCTCGGTATCAGAAATTTCAGTTATATGAAATTCAATACTGAGTTCTTGTAGCTCAGTATAGCACTTTGAGCAGATGGAGGGACCAATAGGTTTTTCTAAAATTTCATTTTCCTCATCATCTGACTCAGTTTGACATCCAACTTCACATAAATTTTTAGCCTTTACAAAATTAATAGGGTTCATAGTAGAAAACTCTTCAAATAAATCAGCAAAATTGTTCCTATTTTTAAAATTGAGGATCAACACCAAGTGCAGCCCTCACATTTTCTGGGAATTGTTGATTTAAACATTTATTTAATTTTATTGAAGCATTTCCCCAAGATTTACACTGTTTTTCAAATTTCTCTTTTTCAAGTTTGTGTAAATGAGCTTTATCAGCTAATCTTTGGTTAATGTCTTTTAAATCTGAAAAATTTAATTCTAAATCTTTATACTTTGCTAGTTTATCTAAGTTTTCATTATTTACCCTTTCAAGTTCTTGAATTGTTAATTTTAAAGCTTTTTCTTTTTGTACAGAAGTTTTAAGATCAACAATCATATACTCAAAAATCTTAGTTTTTTCATTCACAGAATAAGTTTGAAAGGAACTTACCTTGTACAACTGAGTGTAATCCCAATCAGTATGAACACTCATCCTCTCAGCCTCTTTGATATCCTTTTCAAAGGAGCTCTTCAAATCATCTTCAGTGAAAGCCATAAAGGCTTTATTCTCAATCTCTTCCTCATCATCACTTAAGTCTTCATCCATCCATGCTTCTGAGTAAAGTGCTTGATGAGGTGCTCCATTCCCTTCTGCCCTCTTGCCCTTGCTCCAATTCTTCAGCTTGACATATTTGTCTCTATACCTCTTTGCTCGGTATGCAATCTTGTCATTTTGGTCAGTCTCAGAAGACTTGGTATGACAATTTGCAGCAATATGTCCAGGCTTTCCACACCTATAGCAAAGACCTGATCTTGGGTCAGTATTAGAAGAGCTAACACCAAGCCTCTTCTTCTTCAACTGATCCAGCTTCATAGACATAAGAGCCATTTGAGTTTCAAGCTCTTCTGTCTCAGCATCAGCTATATCAACTTCTGGTTCATCTGGCTCAGTCACAGTATAGGCCTGTTGCACAACTAGAGCCATGCCAGTGGAAGACTTGTCAGTTTTCTTCCAGTTGATCAGTCTTGCAGCATTATTCTCCTCATGATTCAACATTAGACCATACAAAGTTTGAAGAGTGTATGACTCAATGTTGTTAGCAGCATTGACAGAGTTTGTCATGTCAAGAAATTGTTGAGGAAGACTATCCAGGAACTTTTGAACAAGCTCTCCTTCCTCTTTCACAATGCCTACACTGATTAAATCATGGATAACAGTATTGAACCTGTTATAGAGAGTGGTGATGTCTTCATTAGGAGTTGAGAAGAAGTTTTCATATTTCCTTCTCATGTTGCTTTTTCGTTGCAACTTCACCTTTGATGTGCCTTCATAGGTGACTGATAGGCTATCCCACATAGCCTTTGCTGTTGGCAATTTCATAATTGCATTAAGTATTTCTTTGGTAACAGCATTACCAATCACTCCCTTTGCTCTTGAGTCTAGACTGAATACTGACGGTCAGTATCAGTAGGTGTGTTTCAGTTTTGGAACTGTCCTTATGCTCTCAGGAGCATCATCAGTAGCAGCAACGGGTTCCACAGTTTGTGGGATGATAGGACCATCATTTAGCACAGTGAGCATTTCATGATGAATGGATTCGAGATACCACTGAGCTTTTAGCTTCCATTGATGGAAGTCTTTACCATCAAAGATGGGTACTCCCTTTCCAGACATAATTGGTGCAACAATGGTAGACATTTTTGATTTTGGAGTAAGTGAAGGATAAGTATAAGGAATGGCTGCCAGGGTTATAGATCGACTAAATAAGAGTTTATTTAGCCATCTCTGATACCAGTTGTTAGGTCACAACACCCTGGTTTAGTTGGTTAATTGATTGGTTAATTATAACTCTAAGACAAATATTGTATAAGAACAAGATATGAGTCAAATGTATAATTCCACTAAGTGTGGCTTGTTGTGGAATAACAAGACCACTGATCAATTACAAAAGGTATGAAAGTGTAAAGTAAATTGGTGAGTTCTCCTTTGCAAGATGATCTCTATTTATAATGATATAGAGATCTTACATAAAGAGCAAAGGAGTAACCGAAGGACTAAGATAGGAAAATGACTAAGATCAAGGGATTTGATCTTAGTCCGTTACATATGGTAACTCAGTCCTTCTACTCAGTCCTTGTACTCAGTATCACTATCTGATACTGAGTGCTGATACTGAGTTCCAATACTGATCACTCAGTATCAGACCTAAACTTAGCTATATTATTCTACATATTAATCAAAGCTAGTCTAGGTTGTTTTGTTATCTTAAGATCCAAAGGGGCAAGGCTTTTTTGCCTTAACAGCAGCGGAAGAAAGTATTTTAAAATCAAAATTTAACCACCACAATCCACCAAGGACCATATCTCTAAACCAAAAAATGCAACAAAGAAAGGAGAGAACATCAAACCCTTGAAGACACCCGCAAGAATGATGATGTTGATGAGTGGATGAAGGTCACGAGTTGGTTCCCCTCTACCGTTGATCCACACCGAGTTACCGTTCCTTTCGAGCCGCTAACCCAACACCGGAAAACTCAAGATCTTCTTAGTTTTTCGGTGAACTAACACTTGTATATTTTGAGAGAGAAAGTTATAGAAGCCTTAGCCCCCTTTTCTGCCATGAAGATGATGTATTTAAGGCCACCAAAACGTGCACAAGGTTGTGGCAAAAGTCAACATCATCTCTACATGCATTGGACCATAAAGTGGTCCAATAGAAAAGAAGCACCTACTAGTGGAAGAGTAATTATTAAGTCTCCATGCATTGGACCATCAAATGGTCCAATCACATCTTTCAATAAAGTCTTCCATCCATTAACTAAGAGTCTCCCATATTAAACATGGGTCTCCCTTATTAACGGAGTTGCAGTAGGGGCAGCAGTAACTGAGCAACAGTAGTAGGGGCATCCGTAGTAACTGAGCAGCAGTAGTAGGGGCATCAGTAGTAGGGGCATCAGTAGTAACTGATCAGCAGTAACTGAGCATCAGTAGTAGGGGTATCAGTAGTAGGGGCATCAGTAGTAACTGAGCAGTCCCTTATTAACTAAGGTTCTACCTTATTAACTAAGGTTCTACCTTATTAACTATGGTTACCCCTTATTAATTCTCTCATAAAATCAAGTGTATTCGGAAAGAAATTCCCCCGGTGTGTGACCCGATAGGCTCGTGTATTATCAGCCATGATACCCGAACGCGTGTGTCGGTGGGCACGATTCTAACCAACTCCCACTTGCACACGACGCGACGTGTTTTATGTATCACAAACAAAGAGCGGCCCTAGCTAGGCATCTTTGTCCCTAAGTCAACACGAGTTTGTCATCCACGACAACGACAATTACCAATCATATTAATGATGGTCCTATAGATATGTGATCGTATCATCCCTTTGTACACGATATCCTTGTGAACACGAGACATGGATTAATGTCGTCATTCTCCAGATCGTTCACGATTATGTTTCTCGATCTATTATTTAGTGGTGACCAAAATGAGTTGTAATTGAACCACTTTCAATATAACTCAAGCATGGCCATGCTTTTGGGTGTCAGCGCTAAATCATCGAGGGGCCTATGGATATCTCTCTTCATTGAGGTAAAAATCCTTTTGACTACATAGTCCCTCCACATAAGTTATCCTTACCCAACTAAGCTCCTTATAACGGCCATTTACGAACCGCGTTAGAGCATTAATCTAAGTAAAGTAAACTTATACTTTGGAATCTCATGAATCTCTGGTCTAAGGATGAAAATGATACTCCCGAGTTACTTGTGACAGTTTCCATGAAGTAAACTTAGGTGTGAGTCTCCAGTCACTTGAAACTCATTTCAAGCACATGCAATTGTTGCGTCTATATCTCATAACCAACACATTGCCTCAGTCTTCATTCATAACTTACTTCCATTTAAGTATGACTGACTGTGGATGTTTAGATATAAATCTAGGAAGTGTTTAAACATGAAAAGATGGAACACAATAAAGATTTTGAAAGTAACTGCAACACGCATATGTATAGACATATTTATACATCAATACAATCAAAAATTACAATACTGCTTCAAGTTCCCAAAACTAATCATCAAATTCAAACTAAAACAGTACTCAAGCTAAATCACTGGCTAATCTCACACCTATTCCTCTAGTTTGAGAATCGTGTACAGCCTGTGACAACGGCTTAGTAAACGGATCGGCAAGGTTCTCTTCCGATACTACTCTGCTTATGATAACATCACCACTTTCTATCTTATCTCTGATAACGTGGTATTTACGAGTAATATGCCTCGTTCTTTTGTGAGCTCTAGCTTCCTTAGCTAAGGCTACCGCACCCTCATTGTCACAAAATATTTCAATGGGGTCGGCAATGCTAGGGACAACTACCAAGTCATTGATGAATTTCCTCATCCACACAGCTTCTTTTGCAGCTTCGCTTGCTGCAATGTATTCTGATTCTGTCGTGGAATTAGCAACTGTGTCTTGCTTGGAGCTCCTCCAGCTCACAGCACCACCATTCAATAGGAATACATAACCCGATTGCGATCGGAAATCATCCCTATCAGTTTGGAAGCTTGCGTCTGTGTATCCAACTACACACAATTCTTCCATACACCATATACCAAGAACATATCCTTCGTTCTTCGAAGATATTTCAAGATGTTCTTGACGGCTATCCAATAAGCTTCTCCAGGGTTTGCCTGATATCTACTTGTCACGCTCAACGCACATGATACATCAGGTATTGTGCATAGCATGGCGTACATGATAGATCCAACTGCCGAAGCATAAGGGATCTTCTTCATTACGTCACGTTCCTTATCGGAACTTGGACATTGAGCCTTGCTCAAAGTCACTCATGCAACATAGGAAGATTTCCTTTCTTGGAGTCTTCCATTCTAAACCGCTTTAGAACTTTGTCAATATATGCACTTTGACTCAACCCGAGAAGTCTTTTAGATCTATCTCGATAGATCTTAATTCCCAAGATGTACGCTGCATTTCCTAAGTCCTTCATTGCAAAACATTTTCTAAGAAATGTCTTGACATCACTCAAAATCGGAATGTCATTGCCAATGAGTAAGATGTCATCAACATATAGGACTAGGAATACAATTGCGCTCCCACTAGCCCTGACGTATACACAAGGTTCATCTTTACTTTTAGAAAATCCAAATTCCTTGATTTTCTCATCAAAGCAAAGATTCCAACTTTGAGATGCTTGCTTAAGTCCATAAATGGACTTCTTAAGTTGACAGACTTTATTAGGATACTTGGGGATGTACAAAACCCTCAGGTTGTTTCATATATACCTCTTCTGAAAGCTTCCTGTTAAGGAAGGCGGTTTTTACATCCATTTTCCAAATTTCGTAATCATGAAAGGCGGCAATAGCCAAAAGTATCCTGATAGATTTCAACATAGCCACTGGGGAAAAGGTTTCATCATATTCAACACCATGGGTTTGAGTGAAGCCTTTTGCGACCAGTCGTGCTTTGAAAGTATCAATCTGTCCATCCATGCCGGTCTTTACTTTATAGACCCATTTACACCCCACATGCTTACAGCTGGGTGTAGGATCAACCAGTTACCATACTTGGTTGTCCTTCATGGATTGCATCTCGACTTCCATTGCATCTCTCCATTTGTCAGACTCTGGGCCTTCCATCGCTTCCTGGTAGGTAGAGGGTTCTTCATGATCCCCTAGTAACTCGCTACCCTCAGATATGAGAAACCCATATCTCTCTGGTTCAGTGCGAGTTCTACCAGATCTACGAAGAGATAATGGTGGAACGTCAGTTTCTACCGCATCCTCTTGATCGGTACCAACCTCTTGAGGTTGTGTGCTAGTGCCAACATTAGGTAGTTCATTGGATATATCTTGAATTTCCTCAAGATCTATATGCTTCCCACTAGGTTCCTTGGATAACAGTTCTCTTTCAAGAAAGACTGCCCTTCGAGCAACAAATACCTTGTTCTCGGTAGGTTTGTAAAACAAATATCCAAGTCTCGTTCTAGGATATCCAATGAAATAACACTTTCCAGAACGGGGTTCTAGTTTGTCATCTACCTCACGCTTCACGTAGGCTAGACAACCCCAAACTCTAAGATAGGATAGTGGAGGTTTACTCCCATGCCATATCTCGAAAGGTGTCTTTTCTACCTTCTTTGTTGGTACGAGATTAAGAAGCTTGCACGCCATTTCTAGAGCGTATCCCCAAAAACTTATAGGTATTTGGGTTCTTGCCATCATTGATCGAACCATGTCAAGTAATGTTCGATTTCTCCTCTCAGCGACTCCATTCAATTGTGGAGTCCTAGGAGGCGTTAATTGTGAGACAATCCCACAATTCTTAAGATGGTCAATAAACTCTAGATTAAGATACTCTCCGCCTCTATCAGATCGAAGTATCTTGATTGATTTGCCCAATTGGTTTTCAACTTCGTTTTGGAATGTCTTGAACACCTCAATGGTTTCTGACTTATGTTTAATCAAATAAACATATCCAAACCTACTATAGTCATCTATAAAGGTTATGAAGTATCTACAATTATTCCTTGTAAGGTGTTTAAAAGGACCACACACATTCGTGTGTATAATGTCTAATAAACCCTTAGCCCTCTCACTAACACCGGTGAAGGGAGCTTTAGTCATCTTGCCTAATAAGCAAGATTCACATACATCATTTGAACCATTTTCAAATGATTCCAAGTACCCAATTGCTTGACGCTTGGAGATGCGAGTCTTGTTTATATGGCCAAGACGACTATGCCATAAGGATAATTTATCCAAAGTATCTTTGGATGTAGAACCAATTTCCATGATTGATCTTTTGTTGCTAACATGTGCTATCACCTCATAAATGCCATGACATGGTAAATCATTAAAATAACAAGTACTATCTTTAAGACAAGAAATAGAACCATTGTTATTAAAGGAAAATACAAAACCATCGTCATACAATGCATGAAAAGAAATAATGTTTCTTGCCACATGAGGCGAATAACAAACATTTTTCAACAAAATAAAGGAACCAGATTTAAAGGACAACTTCACGTTTCCTTGAGCTTCAACAGGGACAACATACTTGTTTCCCATGATGAGATCTTGTTCCCCTCTTTTCAACTTCTCACTTTCCAATAGCACCTGTAATTTGTTACAAATATGAGAGCCACAACCGGTGTCTAAGACCCAGTTTTGCGAAGTAGAAGTTTGATAGAGTTCAATCATGTACATACCCTGCTTTGAGGTACCTCCAACTCCTTTAGCTTTTAGCTTGTTGAGTTCCTCAAGGTATACGGCGGAAATGCCCCTTTTTCCCGCAATAGAAGCAGTCTGCATCTTCCGGTGTCTTGGCTTGAGAAACCTTTCCTTTAGCCATCTTTACCGAAGTAGGCTTAGGCTTGGATGCACCAACCTTGCCTTTACCCTTACCTTTAGAGGTAGGGGTGGACTTCTTCTTCTTGGAAACCTTTCCTTCTCGAATTGCAAGGACGGAATGTGATGGGTTGGGCTTTCTTTTGGTCATGGTAGACTCGGCGGTCTTCAACATACCATGAAGCTCCATGATGGACTTGTCCATCCCATGCATATGATAGTTCATTACAAATTGTTCATATGATGTAGGAAGTGACCTAAGGATTAAATCCACGGCCAATTCCTTCCCAATGGAGAAGCCTAACTTCTCCAAACGTTCCACGTTTGCTTTCATGCGCAACACGTGAGCGCTCACATCCCCGCCTTCGAGGAGTTTACAATCAAGCACGTTCTTGAGGCACTCGTACCGCTCTAGCTTTGCTTGTTGTTGGAACATGTCCCGCAACTGGTTAATAAGCTCATAAGCGTACAAATGATCCATTTGCTTTTGCAAATCAGGAGTCATTGTGCTCAACATTAGACATGAAACGTCCTCATTTTCTTTCATGAGACGTTCATGAGCATCGTGTGCTGCTTGAATTGCATCCTCCCCTGGTTCATCGGGAAGAGGTCCTTCAATAACGTGCATCTTTCCTTCATGGCGGAGAACAAGCTTTAGTTGTCTCTCCCAATCAAGGAAATTTGCACCATTGAGTTTCTCCTTTTCAAGGAAAACTCTTAAAGAAACATTGGTGGTGGTGGTGGGGTTTGAAGATGCCATCTATTTAAATAGCAAAGTAGTTTTAGTTAGTTTGATGGGTCCTTGTAAATATATAACCCAAAATATTTTATATTTAACAAGGGCTAAGAATCCATATTTCACAATACATTATGACGGGTATGCCGCGGATCATAATGTAAAGCTATTTCCGGTGGTATCTATTGTACCATTGTAATCACCATATTGTACTAATGCCATATTGTACCAATTGTACCAACACCATATTGTACCAATTGTACCAATAATCATATTGTACCAATTGTACCAATTGTACCAATTGCATTTATCTTGTACCAATTGTGACTTACAACTCTTAGCTTCTTGCGGGATCCCTTGACAACCATTGTGTCAATTGGCATGTTTGATCTCTACATGCACTAACCTTAAATCAAATTTTAAATGACTCAGTTTCGCTCGACAATCATTTAAAACCTAATTTGAAGTTTGTAAATCGACCATCTAGATTCACGATAATTCCATTACCAAATTGGCTCAGTTTCGCTCGACAACCAACTTAAATAAGGAGCTTATACTCACCTTCATCATGCTTTACAAGGCACGGCTCGGTTTCGCTCGACAACCGACCTTGCTCCACATGACTTAAGTGGTGACATCCAATGGATAGTGCAAGACTTACATTTTGTGAGAAATCATATAAATCATCCAACATGATACGCGGTGAAACACTTTGACTATAATGGTTCGGCTAATGCACGACGACCAATCATAGAAAAACGAGTCACACTCACCTTCCACACTGTCCATTCAAAGATCGGCTCGGCTAATGCACGACAACCGACTTTGTTTAGCAAGATTTGGGTAGCGTCATCATTTAGACAATATAAATGATATTCTCTAAAAACGGGTTTTTATTTCTTTTAAGTTTTGATTAATTACTTTTGTGACAAAATCATTTTTCACCTTTTAATTAATCCATTTAAAAATTTTGATTAATTACTTTTGTGACAAAAACATTTTTCACCTTTTAATTAATCTCTTTTAAAATTTTGATTAATTACTTTTGTGACAAAAACATTTTTCACCTTTTAATTAATCTATAGCGAGTGATTTAATTAAACCATTTTTAATTAATCTACTTATTTATTTAACATTGCGAAAATCTAACAACCAAGCAAATAAATAAACATCACACGCATACAACATAAAATTGGTAACCATGCCCAAATCCTATGCGTTTTTCCCGTGAGCCAACCCGGGAAAAACAAGGTCAACTATGGACAAATAATGACCTTCCATGTGAGCTCCCACTAAATCCGACGTCTCCATTAGACTTCATCGAATCCAAGGTTGCCTAGACATCACTTCATGATTCCATTTGGTTGTCTTTTGATCTTCATTTTACAAGTACATAGAAAATATAGAAATGGCTAACAAGCCACGATACTAACTAGTACAAATACAGATGAAAATCAATGGCATGCAAGCCATAATTAATAAATATTACATACCAAAATTAATATATTATTAATTACAAACTGTTGTGACAAAGTCACCAAATGAATAACAACCAAACACACGGCACAAGGTCAAAGGCATGATGGTTACCAATCTACTAGCTACTACATACATGAAAGCTAAAATGGTGTGCCAAAAACCATTGATAAATATTTTGACAAAGATTCGAAATCAAACACTCAAGGAACAAAGAATCTTTGTATGTATTAAAATACATACACCAACACAAATATATGCATGCATGCATTTCATGCCAAAATCATGACAAGCATATAAGTGTGTGAGTCAAAATATTATGGGTTTAGCAAAGATGTACTCCAAGAGCACATGCATGGCTAAAAACCCGAAATCTAAAATATGGCAAAACCGATCCGCAAATCATTTTTCAAGCCCGAAATGTGCAAGAATCGGTTAGAGTAGGCTCTGATACCACTGTTGGATTATGGTGGGTTCAAAACGCAGCGGAAGAGAGTATTTTAAAATTAAAATTTAACCACCACAATCCACCAAGGACCATATCTCTAAACCGAAAAATGCAACAAAGAAAGGAGAGAACATCATACCCTTGAAGACACCCGCAAGAATGATGATGTTGATGAGTGGATGAAGGTCACGAGTTGGTTCCCCTCTACCGTTGATCCACACCGAGTTACCGTTCTTTTCGAGCCGCTAACCCAACACCGGAAAACTCAAGATCTTCTTAGTTTTTTGGTGAACTAACACTTGTATATTTTGAGAGAGAAAGTTATAGAAGCCTTAGCCCCTTTTTCTGCCATGAAGATGATGTATTTAAGGCCACCAAAACGTGCACAATGTTGTGGCAAAAGTCAACATCATCTCTACATGCATTGGACCATAAAGTGGTCCAATAGAAAAGAAGCACCTACTAGTGGAAGAGTAATTATTAAGTCTCCATGCATTGGACAATCAAATGGTCCAATTACATCTTTCAATAAAGTCTTTCATCCATTAACTAAGAGTCTCCCATATTAAACATGGGTCTCCCTTATTAACGGAGCTGCAGTAGGGGCAACAGTAACTGAGCAGCAGTAGTAGGGGCATCAGTAGTAACTGAGCAGCAGTAGTAGGGGCATCAGTAGTAACTGATCAGCAGTAACTGAGCATCGGTAGTAGGGGCATCAGTAGTAGGGGCATCAGTAGTAACTGAGCAGTCCCTTATTAACTAAGGTTCTACCTTATTAACTAAGGTTCTACCTTATTAACTAAGGTTACCCCTTATTAATTCTCATATAAAATCAAGTGTATTCGGAAAGGAATTCCCCCGGTGTGTGACCCGATAGGCTCGTGTATTATCAGCCATGATACCCGAACGCGTGTGTCGGTGGGCACGATTCTAACAATTCCGACGCCGACTGGGGGGATGCCCTGATTCACGCCGGTGTACATCGGGTTATTGTGTATATCTTGGAGACAATCTTATTTCATGGTCATCAAAAAGACAGACTACGATATCAAGATCTAGTGCTGAAGCCGAATATAGAGGAGTCGCAAATGCAGTAGCGGAGACTAGCTGGCTGCACAATTTATTACTGGAACTTCATGAACCGTTAAGAAAAGCTACAATCGTATACTGTGACAACGTATATTCGGTCTATTTATCGGGCAATCCAGTTCAACACCAGCGTACCAAACATGTTGAAATTGATATTCACTTTATCAGAGAGAAGGTCAAAATCGGACATATTCGGGTTCTACACGTTCCAGCCGCTTATCAATATGCCGATATTTTCACCAAGGGTCTACCTCGACAACTCTTCGAGACATTTCGTGACAGTTTAAGCGTCTGAAATCCTCCCGCTCAAACTGTGGGGGACTATTAGTAAATATATATGTATATCTTGTATTAGTTTAAATAGATTGATGTATATCTTATAAGTTTAGGTAGATTCTAGAGATTATCTCCTCATTGTATTTATCCTATATATAGGGATCATTATCATTATGTTAATGAAAGACTCAATCATTAATCATACCATAAACACTTTTACTAATGACTAGACTGTTGGGACGTGATTTAGTGCTATTGAAGATTATAGAAATAAATTATAGATTTATGATTGTAACATATCATTTCATTCCAATTTGGATGGTTAAAATATCTCTTCCGTATTGAATAATATCAACACAACGGAAGGAATCATATTCTTCTACGAAATGATACATTTCATTTCAAAGTGTTCATTAGAAACAAGACCCATTTTTCAATATTTCATCGAGTTCACTTTAATTAAGTTAAAACATAAATCGCTTAAAAAAATAATTTAATATTATAAAGACACACAATCAAGTATAGCATCGATCACACCATCATACGGTAATATTTGTTGAACCGCTACAAAATCAACCATAATTTTGCATACTCATGACTTTATACCATGATAATACCATATAACAGTATCGTTATAAGTCTTGGGTAAATTAGAGAACATACACCGTGATTAATGAGTATGTTCATTGTTCAATTCAACATCATCTTCATAATACACCATACCGTTTCAATTTTATATTGTTTTTTTAACAACAATTCAACATTCATCAAGTGAAAATCAAACACACAAAAACATACCATAATGATCAATCTTTTCCTAAACATTTTTCTTTATCCATAACGACGTCTAATTGGAGAACGTAGTGATGGATGCAACAACAACGGTGATGGTGAGAGAGACGAGTTGGAGGTACGCCCCAATTTCGAATAGTTGGTCGGGGTCCTTGTCGGGTCTTCAACTTCTGACCTTTCTATCTTTTTGCAACCAAAAACGTTTGTAAATTTACGCCATATTGATCTTTGTTGTTTCGGTTTTTGAGACCGATTATCATCCCAAGCTTTGGGTCGTGAGGGAGTATTGTTGTATGCCATATGAAAGATGATCTTCCAATTGCAAAGTGGGGGTTGATTCTTACAAGTCTATAGAGATCTAGTGTTGTGGTTGAGAGCTTACGCTAATAGTTATTGTTTTTAAATGGAAATTCTACTAGCTCCAATATAATAAATTAAATTAAAATCAAATATTAATATATATATATATATGATAAAGTTGCATCTTATATTGCCATAATCATGCTACTTTTTCTTTCTTATCTTGTTTATAAGTTCACCCAAGTCGGCCTGTGCTTAAATCATGCCATGTTTTATTTATGTATACAAAAAGTGTTATTTAGACGGTTACTAAGTATTGTCATTATAAAAAATTTAGATTTTTATCAAATTAGAACAGTATCATCATTCACTCGAACTGATATACAACTGACACACATATCAACACTACCCATTCATCTAATATTACTCTTTATACACATTTAGCATTCATAATTCACTGTTCATAAAACATTTTCATTCTACCCCTAAAGTTTTGTTATAGTTAAAATTTAATACCCCGTTAATAAAAAATGGAGTTGGTTAAATTTTGCAAGCTATATTATATTTTAACTTCATTATTACACTTACCCCTTAGAGTTTCATGAAATATGTTTTAACTCCCAAATTTTATAATCTAACATTTAAACCCTATGTAAAAAAAACAAATCATTTTTATTACTTAAAAATGCTTTTCTTCCTAGATTTTTATAATTAATACATTTAACCAATAAACTTTTTTAACTTTTATACTTTCTCCTTAAACTTTTACGATTTATATGTTTAACAACAATGATTAGTATCTAAACCAAATAAAATGTAAACAATCCAAAATAAATAATATTAACGAATTTGTATACTTCAATGGTTATTATTTAAACCAAATAGAATATTAGCAAATAAATTGGGCAAACTCTTACAATTCAAAATTAATATTACTAATATTATATCAAAATACATATTTAATTGAATTATAACATTTATATGTTTTTATAATCATAGAAGAAAAAAGGTAAAAAGAAATCGATGCAACGCACATATGTAACACTGATTAACCTATATTACATAAATGATAGGATTATCAGTGTTCATAAGAAAATTAAGACAAAAAATGTTTTAGAAAATGGGTATACTTTCAATTTTACCCTCTAAAACATGGATGATTTGGTAAATATTTACTAAATATTAGTTTTTACCTCTAACTATCACTAATGACTTACAACTACAACTATAATTTTAATTAAATTTCTACTTAGATGACATACAACATTTGTTTTCTCTAAATGCTACTATTAATAAAGTTTTTGAAATACAATTAAAATGAGCATAATATTACAAAAAATTTGTTTTTTTATATTATTTGTAGAGCACACACATATACATACATATATATGTATACATAATATTATTTGTGTATGATAAATGTATATATAGTTAATAGTAGGTGATGTAGAAGATTTTATTTAAAAAAATACATTTTTTCTTATAAGACACAATTCTACAAACTTTTGATCATAAATAGAAAAATCAGATCTGCTATAAATCATATATATATTTTTCTTAAGAAAATGAATGCTTTAAAATCTCGCTGCGGAGCGCGGGCCAGATAATACTCGTTCTATACATATCTTAGACAAACCCACAAAAACACCTCTTCCCCTCTTCTTTTAATTCTTTGTCAAATCGTAACATTCCTACTGACACAATCATGTCAATAGTTACCGTAGTGAAGTGACAATGAACTGAAGTTGTCGTTATCACAAATCTTACGGGAATAATTGAAAACTTGTATAAAAGGTTAATTATGTTTTAGTCTTTAGATTTTAATTAATTTATTTATAGTCTTAGTCTTTAATTTTTTTATATTAATTATATTAATCATTTTACTATAGTTTTTTATTTTTAGGAGAACTTCATATATATCCCTCAAAAGGTTGTATAAATTTATATATACTAAATCTAAAATTTTGAAATCACACATACTGACATACCTCTTAAAAGTTGCATAATTCCATAGGAGTGACATAGATTCAAAATTTATTGAGTACTAATGCTTATTCAAAATATTTTTAAATTATAGTTTAACAATTTCCTAAAAATGATTCATATTTCTTGATAATGATCGAATTTCTCTTCATGATAAAAAAATAAAGATTCAATGTCTTTAACAATGATTTGATATTTCTTAGATGATTGCCTAAAAATTGTCCTCGCAATCTTACCGAATCTTAACTCACTCCATATTTATATTCAACTTAAAATTATTATAATACATATATATCCATTAAATATTATAAAAAATAATAATACCAATTTTAATCTTTTTTTGTTTTTTGAACGGCCAGTTAGTAAGTTAGTGGTTCGAGCCTAGACAGTAACATCCACAAATGGCAGTATGCCTTCCCTCAAACCTAATACCAATTTTAGTCTACTTCGATAAAATTAATCTATAACATAACCCATTAATATACCCTCAAGCAGTCTCCTCTATATATGACTTATCATTATATATTAACGACACTTTAACAAACAAATCATAACGCGTCTTACAAGTTTCGAGCATCAAATCACTCACCAAATGTTGAGGAGCGAATTACATCTAAGGTCCTTGTGGTTTACCACTTATTGCAGCCACAATCTCAAACTTCATTAACTATACTGGGAGTCCCTGGTGTTGTCATTTTGTTGCACCTGTAGTTCCTGAAACAAACATCCGTCTAAAAACTATGTTAAATCACCCATGTGCATATCACATGATGGGTAGTATGGTAATTCTCCACCCCTTCCTCATATTTAAACCCGATTAAATTACATGGAAGGTCCATGTGGTATACTACTTATTACAGTCTTAGTCCCTGAACTTCATTTATTACACCGGAAGTCCCTGGTGTATATGTTTGTGTTCGTTTAGTTAAACAAACGAATACGAACAAAGGTCCGTTCGTTCGTTTACGTTCGTGAACATCCATCTGTCCCTGGTGTATATGTTTGTGTTCGTTTAGTTAAACAAACGAACACGAACGAACGGGCTTTTGTTCGTGTTCTTTTGTTTAACTAAACGGACACGAAATCTTGTTTGTGTTCATTTGTTTAGCTAAACGAACGAACATGAACGAACTCCCGCCGAACGGTTCGTTGAACGTTCGGTTCGTTTACAGGCTTACATGTGTGTAACAAAGTGTATACACCAGGAACTTCCGGTGTAATAAATGAATTTCAGGGACTAAGGCTGTAATAAGTCGTATACCACAGGGACCTTCCATGTAATTTACTCGGGTTTAAATACGAGGAAGGGGTGTACAATTACCATACTACCCATCATGTGCTTTGCACATGTGGAGTTTAACAGCCCTAATAAACGGCCGTGTGCTTCAAGGACTACGGGTGCAACAAAGTGGCAACACCAGGGACTCCCAGTGTACCTAATGAAGTTTAGGGACTGTAGCTGCAATAAGTGGTAAACCACAGGGACCTTAGATGTAAATCGCTCAATGTTGAGCAAACGACTCAGAAAAAGATTTCGCGGGATTCTTACTTCGTTTTTTAGCTCAATACTTCGTTGAGTGATCTGTTGCTCAAAGTTTCTGCTGCAAAGGGGCGATTATGGGAATGTTCGTAATAGTCATTAATGGAGAATGGTAAGTCACTGAAAAAGAAGAGCGTAATGGTCCAATTATACGGTTAACTTTCTATAAAAAAAAAAATTTAAAAACGAGTAATATTTGATTTTTTTATAATCAGTAGCGCGATTGTAAGCAAATACCAAGATATTATGGCATGTAGAAAAACACCAGATAAAATATCATTATTTCAATATCCATCGCTCCAAAATACTAGCATTTTGGAATAAGTTCTCATTGGGTCCCACATTTTACTGAATGGAGCTAGCTTTCCTCAATCTAGCACGTGTCACCCTAACATGTTCTTCCAAAACTTTGTCTTTAGGTTCACTACTCGGATCCACATTCAAAGAAGCCGATCTCTCAATCTGAGTTGACTCGGTTTCAGAACCAGTTTCAACTTCTGCAGTTACAACTACATTTTGTGTTGAGCTTGTTTTTTGTGCTTTCATGACAGCTGGCACTTGAGGTGGTCCCTCTGCATCTGATTGGTCCGCATCATCAGAACCTGCTGATGAGCTGGCAACAGGAGATGACGGCTCTTTTGTATCCGGTTGAGCCACAGTTTGTTTCTTTGGTTTAGATACCGGCTGGCGAGCTTTCACAGATTTTTGTGGCTGTAATTTTAATTTATTTATTTAATCAGTATAAAGTTTAATTCCCAGTGTTACTAATTATTATCTAAAAAAATTATTAAATAAATAAATAATAATACCTGAGAAGGACGAGGTTTTGGTGTTGATTGTGAAGCAACGTATTGAATAATATCAAGAGTTCTTGTTTGAACATAACTTGCAGCTCTTTGCCAATACAAAACCGCCACATCAGCAGCCATTGTTCTCAATTCAGACAAATTACGGTCAATGTCTGTTTCATGTTTTGAAATGTATGGTCTGAAGAACGAATCATAAACATACACTGTCCCCTGAAATTATTGGATTAAAACAAATGAACAACATAAAATAAAAATAAAAAAAAATAAAAAAGACAGATTTACCTTTGTTTTGGGGTACCATAAGTATATGTAAAATGCCAACTTTGCTTCACTATACATCGGGACCCTTGAAAAGTAGAAAACATGACATAAAATGTGAAAAAAGCGAAGCTAAAATTTATTAGTCATCTAATTTAAGTTCTTACCATGAAATAAATGTGTCACCAATTCGTTCACAAACGGTTAGTACAGCAACCAAGATCCTGAAAATAATAATTTATATTTTTAAGCACAGCTTATGATATTATCAACTTAGGATAAGTAATATATGGTAATACTAATAGTCTAATACCAGTATTGGCACCAAAAGCGAAGTTGCTCGATATCAGGTTTATTTTTTTCAACTGTTTTGAAGCACTCGTAGGCTGGATATGCATAACCAAACAACATCCTGTATGTAATTTTAAAAAATAAGTGAACTGAGATTTTTATAAATTAAAAAAGAAGAAAAAGTAAAGGATTTGATTAACATACACAAGCCCTCTGGTAAGAAAGGATCCAATCATCTTGTAAGCCTGTTGGAAACAATAAATTAATCATTAAAATGCAAGCTCCATAGTTAAAAAGAGACGAGAGTAGACACATATGCTATTTTCTTCATTTCTACTCTAATGTCTCGTTTCCACAAATAGTGATACTGAAGCTTAAACTAAGAAAAAAAGCATATATACTGATGAAAGCAACATGTATTATTGTCCAAGTATAAAAAACTGCTAATTTCCCTGAAAGTTGATCAAAACCTAACAGCATAATAAAAGTGACTTTGCAGATTGCAGTTTTCTTCATGTTAGATCATTGATCATTTATTAAACATCACCTCACTGAACCTCAAGAATAGTGAAAATATAACAAGCTTTATTTCATTTTCCTCTACACATTTGGAGGAACTGGAATCACTTTCTGAACAAATTTCATATTGGGGCAGCATCAAACTTAAATCATCAATAATATCAATTTAAAGATACTTTGCAGCCTAAGCTGGCCTAAACAAATTCAGATTCGTAGGTGCCCTGTCTAGGACTAAATAATAATCGTAATTGAACTTAAAACACAACAATTCATCTCTAGGAACAGCGATTAAGCATCACGAACTCAAACAGAAACAATGAAAACCTAGAAATCGGAAAATGATACATACATCGAGCAGCTATACACGTTATAACAATCAATCGGAACTTTGATACATATGTGTGCCACAAATAGCATCACTTAATGCAATAACAAACCTCAAAACTAAAATCAAAATGAAATGTACCACAAAATTAACCTTACCTTTTACTAATTACCGATATAACTGAAGCAAAATACAGTAGTGAGGTAGCAGAGAATCGAGTTATTGGTAGAAGAGATGCTATTGAACTCTGTAGCTATCGACTTAGTGGAATGACGAGAAGAAGTACCGCCGCCGTTACGCGACGGCGAACCGTTGCGACGTTTGATGAAGGAGAGAGAAGAACACGAAGCGATTTTGCGTAGTTTGAAAATTATTCTATTTTTCTCCCTCTCTGTCACTCACCATATTGGCTTTTAATTGAAGAAATGTAGTTTTTAAATGAAGTATTTATTTGAAAACTGAAATAAACATTGTATATTTGAACTAATTGAATCACATGTTTTAATTAATCCAAAACATAAATAATTTATTATAGTTTGCTCATATGTTTGCTTTCAATCTTTTGAAATGAACATACATATTTTTCAATATATATATTATCCCTGTATCAAAATAACTGATATTTTTTGAGGCAAAAAATTTAAAACGTGAATTAACTAATTAAGATAAATTAAATGATAATTAGTGGTGAATAAGTCACACTCCTTTTAAATAAAGTGATATTAATGATGTTTAAAAGTAAAAATAAAAATAATGGTGAGAAGATAATTTTAATTTATTAAAGTAGATATTTAGCGTAGAATGAGTCTCACTTTTTTGCCAAATAAAGTAAAATTCAAAAGTGTATCACTTATTATAAGGGCAGTGATTTTGTGGCCACACAAATTACTTCAAACACCACAACCACTACTTTACAATACTTGTACAATATGTTTTAAATGTTGTACAATATGGTAGATGAAGTAATTTGTGTGCTCCCAAAATCACTACCCTTACTATAATTAACCATAAATAGAAAGTGTATCACTTATTTTGATAGGTAGTACATATAATAGAAATGATGTTATATACCAATAATGTGTAACCCAGTTGGTAAGGGTGGAACATATTTGCAATAAAGAAATACAACTTAAAAACCCGTAACACATCATGGATAGAAAGGTTTTGATTATTTTCGTTTATAACGGTCTCTCTCAAGTAGTTGAGCTTTGGTTGTGATTTACGCGATCAAACTGCTGTCGTAATTATTTCTAAACCTTCCACTAGCAATTTGATGTATATTTACCTAATAAATAATTGAAATTATGAACATCATTTTAAATATGATATCATTAAACCATCAACAAATGATTGAATATATGGGCAAGACATGTATCTAGGGCTGTAAAATCGTGCTATCGTTTCGTGTTTTTGGGTAACACGACACGACACGAATTCGTTTAACACGAAAACAACACGACACGAAGTCGTGTTTTATTTTGCTAACACGAACATGACACGATTAAACAACGATAAACACGACAACACGAGATAAATAACAAATATATCAAATTTCTTACTTACTACATGTTAAAAACACGAAAAACACGACAAAAATATAACATAAATTTTAAATGTTCCTAAAATCACATCTATCGTGTCAATTTCATGTTAATCTCTGAACATGAACACGACACGACTTCGTTTAAGTTTTACACGACACAAACATGACACGAACACGAATTCAAGTTTCGATTTCGTCCTAATTTCGTTTCGTTTCGTGTATTTTTATCGTGTCAAACAGGTTTTGACAGCCCTACATGTATCAATAACGCCTTCATCTACTGTAGTCCGGTCCATATAAAGTTATCTTCTTCTATTATTACACGGCCACTATTGATTATATGATGTAACTAGAGTGCTGCATTTTATTGTATGTCTTTTCTACAATCCTTCTGATGGTACAAATCCACTATAAAAGTCGATGAAATCATCAAGTTATATAAAAGTCAAATGCAACAAAAGAACCCCCCACATTGTGAGACAGAGAAAATCTATAACACGATTTTTTATATTGTAATTTATATACGTACATCTTTTATCTTTAAAATGGTATTTTTTGTTTATAACGAGTTTCTTTATCATGGTCGAGTTTTGCTTGTGATGTAGACGACGTAAGAGCTTCGTGTGTGGTAACGAGGGTGAGAGGGCGCCGGATGCCACCTCGGCTCGCCAGCCTCGCCACCACACCGTCCGCTACGTGAGTGAGATGATGCGCTGGACAGTCGACGAGGGCAGCGGACCAATGAGCGAGTGACGCGTGGACTAGCCGTTGCAAACGGCTAGTTCGACCAGAATTCAAATTTTTTTTAATAAAACCTATTATAAATATCCCTTTCAAACACAACATTTTTCACACAACTTTCTACACATTCTCTACTATTTCATACACTTTCACTTCCAAAAACACACAAAAATGTCTCAACAACATCCCGATTGGATGAGCGGTGTGCTCAGATGGGGAAGTGCCGACTCACCCGCATCTAATTCGTCAACACCTTCGTCCCAACAATCGGTATCATCCACCCAAAATACCAAAATGACGGCGTCCAATCCGTACGGTACCCAATTTGTCATGCCAACATATACCCAAGAGCAATTTCAATAATTTGTGTTGAACCAAAACTTTCAAAACCTTCAACAAAATCCCCCTCTAAGTTTGGTCACAACCACAATGGTCACAACCACAATCATCACAACCACAACCACAACCACAACCATCACAAGCTCAAGACGTGGAGGCCGCTGAAAAGGCTAAAAAAAGGGGGGGGGGGGGAGTTGCAACCAACTTAAGTCGGACGGTCATGCGGTGGGACCAAGCACAATAAGTGTTATTGGCCGAGTGTTGGGTTAGCGTTTCCGCGTATGCTGAAAAGAGCGCCGATCAATCCGATGATTGTTTTTGGAACAAAATCCTTGTTGAGTTCAACAAGGATGTTGATACACCGCGTACCAAAGACATGTTGACGGGGAAGTGGACGACTTTAAACGGTAATTGTCAACGTTTCAACGGTATCTACAAACGTTTACAACGTACAAGTAGAAGCGGTGAAAATGAGGTTGATTTTTTGGCCCGTGTCCGACAAGCGTTCCCTGACGAGTCGGCGTAAAAAAAAACAGTTTAATAACCAAGGTGCGTGAGAAGTTTTGCAAAAATGTCTGAAATGGGATGCCCCCGAGCCCATTTCGCTTTCAGATAACGAAGAACTTTTCGAGGAAGATACGAGACCACGTCCGGCGAGAAAGTCTCGTAAGGCAAAAAAAAGTAGGTCGAAAAGTTCATCGGGCACCGCCGGAAGTGCCGCACCGCCGGACCTTGGCGAGGCCATGATGGGCGAGTTTAGGCGGAAAAGTGAAGCCGCTCAATCCGCATACGAAAGGCCAAAGGCGCGGGATGCCGTCATCATTAGGTTGGAAGAATTGAGATTCCTCGCCAGTAGCACCGACGGTATGGGGCGCGCGGATAAGGCGAGAATCGTTAAGCAAAAAAAGGCAATCCGCGAAAAATACCCCGTAGAGCAAGTTGAACTTGACCTTGAAGATGACGATGAGTAGTTTTGTTTTTTATTATGTTTCGGTATTTTTTTTCTTTTTTTCGGTAAATTTTTTTCGGAATTTTTTTTATTTATTAGGTATTTTTATTTTTATTTGTATTATGTAATTTTTATTTTAATGAAGTATTATGTTTTTTTTTTAAAAAAGAAAAAAAGGTGGGGCCCAAATGGCATAAGTGATGGTAGATGGAGTATTTGGGGGTTTTGAATGTGAAATGTGAAATAGTGATTTGGTGTTGTTAAAACCTGACACGACACGACAAAAATATACGAAACGAAACGAAATTGGGACGAAACTGAAATTGAATTCGTGTTCGTGTCGTGTTCGTGTTGTGTAAGACAAACACGAAGTCGTGTCAAGTCGTATTCGTGTTCAGAGATTAACACGAAATTGACACGATAGTTATGATTTTGTCGTGTTTGTCGTGTTTTTAGCATGTAATAAGTAAGAAATTTGTTATTTATTTTGTGTTGTCGTGTTTATCGTGTTATCGTTTTTTTAATCGTGTTGTGTTCGTGTTAGCAAAATAAAACACGACTTCGTGTCGTGTCGTTTTCGTGTTAACATTTTCGTGTCGTGTTATCCAGAAACACGAAACGATAGCGCGATTTGACAGCCCTAGGTGACGCATAGGTGGCACCCGACACCAAGTGACCACACCTAATGCTCTAACTGTTAACGTGACAATTTCTAAACATTTTCCTGGCCATTTAGTAAATATTACTGCTACCAAGTTGAAACAACACTTTTGTTACTTGGGTTACATTTTTCTGTTATAGTTAAGCTATTAATAACAAGTTAAGTACGTTTTGTAGTTTGTGGGCCCTTTGTTGAGTATCATTGTTCCGGAAGACATGAACATTCATGTTCATCTACTTTACTCCAATTCTTGATTTTATTTGATGCGTATAACCAGATTCTAGGTAATAATTAGACACTTAAAATACTTTTAATCAGGCAAATAGATCGAATTATAAATAGACTGTATTGTCATTTGTAGGCAAATAAACAGATTTTGTGTAAGTTGCAAATGTGTTTTTTATTTAATTTTAGTATAAATAGACTGATTGATGAAGGATCACAAAGAAGAGAATAAACATACCAAAACATTTATTATGTTCATCTCAACATATTTTAGGTGTGGGGTGAAACTAAAGATGACAAAAAAAACTCTCCTAAATTTTTAGGTGTTAAGTTCAAAGTATTCTTGTTATAGAACTATTTAGTTATCCCATTCTTGTAACAAGTATATAAATATGCAAGACAAACGTGTACATAAAGTGCCTGGCCTATAGACTATAGTTGCACAAATGAGCTTGGGCCTAGTACCGGCCCTATCCAGGTTAAGCCCAAATACATGTGTTTTAAGTTTTCATGATTGATTTTGGATGCCCAAATGTATTTTAACATTAGAAGCCTAGAGGCTAGAAGGTAAGGGTTGATCCGCATAATCACTTGAAATGTTAAAATAGTTACACCTTTTTAGCCCATAAGAAAAGACAAAATAAATAATAAATAAAAATAGATATCTCATAAGGTTTATATTTCCAAAAAATAATCTTTTTGTGTGTATGGATAAAATATTATTATGTACAAATCACCTATTCTGAAAGCATAATTTATAAATAGTAATAATTGAATATTAGATAAGCTCAAGCGAGTTATATTGTCCAATAAACACAAAACAAGTAACTGTAATGGTTGGATTGTTTATATTTTATCGGGTTTATACCTGCTATGCAAGTCAATTAATCTCAGGATAACCATCCGTTTTGAGGGTAGTCCGGAACCGACTAGGGTATATTTATTGCTTTTAAGTATTAAACTTGGGACCTTATGGGAATTTACTATTTTTGGAGATCAAACTTTATCTAGTAGGACATCATCCTTGTACTCATTTAGTTTGTTACTATAGGGAGTTTTAACGGCTGCAAAGAACTCACTGTAAACTATTTAAAGTAAATATTTATTTAAATAAAATGTTTATGTGCAGATAAATTAGCTGCAATTTATAATAAGGATTATTTCCTATAAACAAACTAAGAAAATGAGAGTGTGAAAGTGATAGACGGGCTTTGTTTGGACCAGACAACTGTTGCTCCCATTTGTGAATGTCTACGGACCTAATGATAATTATATCATTATAACAATTATAAAATATACTACAATATTCTCACGTTTTAATTGAACCAAGACACATATAATAAAAACATTAGGTTTATTTGTACTATTTGGTTCTTATGATAATAACATAAAACAACAATCAAAATTCAGTTTATATATAAACTAGTTCTTTTATTGTTAATCAGGTTTTCGACTTCCATTATAAGCCGAATAATCACCTGGCGACCACCCGCTATGCGGGTAGCCTAGATCCGCGTGGATGAAACTTGTGACAATAATAGGTAGTATTATTTTATTTTTCTTTCTTATATGGATTGAATCTAGGACCTCCACCACCCTTGCGGTAGTAATAAACTAGTTAAAAAACTGAAAATACAAACCAAATAGTATAATCTAAAATCTATAAGTCACATTAACACCTCCTAATTAGTAAAAATGATAGTATAAGACAACAGTTCTACAAAATTGTCGAAGGTTGGTTACTGGCCTTGTGCTTTTTATATGGGAGTTTATGGTCCATTACAACAAGGAAAAGGCCCACTAATAAGAATGGATTTTGTAGAAAGTTTTTTTTAAATTTTTCTTTTTTCTTTTTTAATCATCAAGCGAGAGAGGTGTGGATTCTCTCTTCAATTTGGCAAGTAGCTAGACTTTGTTTATTAAATTAAATTAACATTTGGGACTCCCTAATAGTATAAATAATTTTTGGGCTTTCAATTAGTTTGGACTTTTTTTAAGAAATTATAAGTAAGCATAACCTACCCAAGGCTAGTGGTATTGGTGAAAAAGATAAGGTATTGCCCATGGCCAAGGTCATGGGTTCAAGTCCCGTCGTGGACGTGGGGTTTATTCCTCATAGGTGGAAGGTTCGAGGGAAGGCGTACTGCCCCTTATGGATGTCACTGTCTAGGCTCGAACCACTAACTTACTAACTTGCCGTTCCAAAAAAATAAGTAAGCATAACCTAACGCTTTTTTAGGATAACACCGACATGAAAGAACTTTTTTCCGAAAAAATTTATACTTTAAGTTGAAATTTAATGAGTAGCACAAACATTTCCAGGCTCCGTATCCATTTAATATACCCTTACCCATTCTATAAACAAAAAATATAATCTTTTTAGGTGAGTAAGTGTTGGGATAAATACAAGTTGTTGCAGTTAGTACTGATAAAGACTTGATGCTGCTACAAGAGTTAGTACTGATGTGGCAGAATTACAAAGTTACTACTGATCTTGGATATACTACTGACGATGGCAGATACTATTGATATCGTTATTTAGAGCTGATCGTGTCCGAGATCTTCGTATAGATAGTTTAGAATGATTATCTTTTTGTAATTCGATTGTAATCTAGTCCTAGAATAACTAGGGTTATAATGTTAGGCTTCAAGGACTATTATATATAGTTCCTTATGAATTGTAAACGTACGTGTATTGATCGATCAAAATTAATACATTGAAGCTTTTTGTGATAAACTGTGTTTGTGTTCGTTCATATTCAATTTACATTTTATATTGTTCTTAATCAATAACAAGAGTGTTAATCCGCTGTAACTTCTCTTTGTTAGTAGATCTGTGATTTAATAACTTGTTAAGTTATTCGATCCTGACAAGTGGTATCAGAGCATTAAAGTTCTAGATCCACGAATTAAGAACATCAAAAAGTTTCATACTTTCGAAACAAAAATTGTTAATCATGTCTGATAACAATGAAAGCACTCAGGCAAACAAGATCCCAATTCTCACTCCAAACAACTTTGGGATGTGGAAAAAACAGAATCAAGCAGTACATGCTTATTACTGATTATTCCATGTGGGAAGTTGTGATAGAAGGCAACAAAACCATTCAGACTCAACTCACAAGCACATCAACTGAATCTGACAAACTCAAGTGTGACAAAGAAAAGAAAGACAGAGGAATTGAACTGAAAGCTTTGAGCACACTGTTGCTTGCTATTCCCAATGATTATCAACATTTATTTGTTGCATACGATGATGCTGAGAAGCTGTGGCGGACACTGGAGAAAAGGATTGTTGGTACCAAAAGTACCAAACGAAACATGAAGTCTGTCTTAAAGCAAGACTTTGAAAACTTAAAGGACAGAAGAATGAATTATTGTCACAAGTTTTTGATCGATTCAACAAACTTATCGGTGAACTCAATCAAGTTGGAATTAAACCAGACAATGATGATGTCAACAGGAAGTTTCTCAGATCTCTTGGTGAAGAATGGTCTATGTATACTGTTATATATAGACAAGGAGATGCATTGGAAGAAAAAGAACTTGATGAACTATACAATGAACTACGAGTATTTGAATCTGATGTAAGTCAAAAAAACTCCTACTTTACCTTCAAATAATGCTGCCTTTGTGTCAAGTACAGGTACAGGTCAAGATGTTGCATCTGGAAAGCAGACGGAGTCTGAAGATGCAGCTAGAGAATCCTTCTTTACTAGTCATGTACACACTACATTGATTAGTGAAGATCTGGAGCAAATTAACCCTGATGATCTGGAAGAGAAGGACATCAAATGGCAGTTGGCAATGCTGAGCTTGAAGACTAAGAGATTTCTTCAAAGAACTGGTAGACAGAATCTGACCTTTAACAAGGGTGAACGTGCTGGCTTTGACAAAACCAAAGTCAAATGCTACAACTGTAATAATTTTGGTCACTTTGTTAGAGAATGTCCTAGCAAAGATTAAAGATCAAATTATAACAAGAACAACACTTCAAACTCAAGTGCTTTGGTATCTCAAGAGGGTAAAGGTTATGACTGGAGCTTTCAAGCATAGGAACATTCTCAAAATCAAGCTCTCGTGGCCTTCACTGATTCTACTACTGAGGTAAATTCCAAATCTTGCACTCCTGAATGCATCAAAGCATATAAAGAATTAGAAAAACTTAATAAAGAAACTCTTGATGAGATGATTTTAAACAAAAATAGAAGAATTGAATTCAATGGTTGCATTGCTGATCTTAAAAATCAGATCAAAATTTATAAAATAACAGATCAAAAACTAAAAGATGAATTATTACAAGCAACTTATGATAAAGAACATGCTGAATTAAGATTAAAAGAAACCTTAACCAAATTAGAAGAATGTCAGTTAGAATTAGAACAAAATAAATTAACTATTAAGAAATTTGAAAGAAGTTCTAAAATAATTGATGAATTAACCAGCAATCAAACCACTGAAAAAGTTGTTCATGGTGTTGGATATCATGCAGTCCCACCTCCAACCAATTTTATCCCTCCACTTAAGTCTAGCTCAGAGAGAATCTTAGATGAATTAAAAATAGAAAGTCAAACTGAAACCAACAATGATTCATCTGATACAAACCATTAAATCAACTGATACAAGCTTTCACACCACTCAAAGTCAAGAATACCCTAAATATACCTCTGAAAATATACCCACTATGTTAAGAAGGGGAAATCAAAGAAACCAGAATCAGTTAAAAGAACAAAGAAAGCCTGAAAGTGCTAAAGTAACAAAATTAACCTGCCTAATTTGCAACAAAGTTAATCACCTAGCAAAGGATTGTCACTTCAATCCAATTAATTGCAAAGAATTTAAGGAAAATAAAGAAAAACTAAAATAATCCAAATTATAGCAAACTGAAAAGGCTCAACAAATTAAAAAACCACATGTTGAAATCCCAAAATTTGGAAGATCTGCACAACGATTTGTGCAAAATATCAGGCATGGAAGCCCAAAAAGAAGTAACTATTTTGAAAATAATCGAAGACAAAATCAATTTTTAAGATATTCAAGTTTTCCAAACATCAGTAGAAACTCCCACAAGTTTACTACTGGTGACAAACCTAATTACAATGCTGTAAATTATAACTACTATAATACTATTGATTATCTTAAGATGTCATACTATCCAAATACTACTGGTCCCTCAGTAGTAAAATACTCAAAAGCTAAAATTCATGGATACAAACCTAAATCAGTAGTTACATCTAAAAGCAGTTCAAACACAAATTGAACACCAAACCTACATCAAAAGTTCAAACAGTTAGAAAAGCTTATTATTCATAGGATGAACCCAAGACAAAACAAGCTTGGGTTCCCAAAATGAACTAATTCATTTACTTTATGTGCAGAGTATTCAGATCCCTGAAGAAGGAAGAACATGACATATTAATAGTGGATGCTCTAGACACATGCCTGGAAATCTTCAAATACTTAGAGATTCAAGTCCTTTGAAGGTGGATATGTTGCTTTTGGTGAAAATCCTAGAGGTGGTAGGATTACAGGTAAAGGTATAGTATCAAACGGTAAGATTACATTTGATGATGTGTTTTATGTTGCTGAACTTAAATATAATATGGTTAGTGTCTCACAAGTATGTGATAAAAAGAACAAGATTCTTTTTACAAATATAGAGTGCATCATTCTTTCTCCTGATTTTATTTTAGATGAAAAATTTATTGTTTTAAGAACACCAAGGAGAAATAATGTGTATTGCCTTGATATAGGGGGAGAACTAATTTCTTCAAATGAGGTCAACTGTTTTATATCCAAGGCAAACACCAATGAATCAGAACCCTGGCATAGAAGGACATGTCACACAAATTTTAAAAATATGAATAATTTAGTCAAAAAGAATTTGGTAGTTGGTTTACCTCAAAAAGAATTCATGTGTGATCATCATTGTGTTGCATGTCTGAAAGGTAAAAAACACAAGACTTCTCATAAGTTCAAAGTAATAAATTCTATTTCTGACTCTTTGCAGCTCTTACATATGGACTTATTTGGTCCTACAAATGTAATGAGTATTGGAAAGAAACAGTACTGTCTTGTTATTACTGATGATTTTTCCAGGTATACTTGGGTTTTCTTTCTCAGGACCAAAGATGAAGCAAGTGAAATCATAAAGAATTTGATAGTCAAACTGGAAAACACAAGAGATCTTAAAGTGAAAGCCATTAGATGTGACAATGGCACAGAGTTTAAAAATGCTAACTTAATTACTTTTTGTGATCTTAAAGGCATTGACAGACAGTATAGCTCACCTCTAACTCCACAACAAAATGGTGTAGCTGAAAGGAGAAATAGAACAATTATTGAAGCAGCCAGATCCATGCTTGCAGACTCAAAATTACCAATAATATTTTGGGCTGAAGCTGTTAATACTGCCTGTTATATTCAAAACAGAGTATTAATAGTTAAGCCTCATTTTAAAACACCTTATGGACTTTTTAATAAAAGAAAACCTTTAATAAGTTTCTTAAAATCTGTTGTCCTTATACAATTTTAATTATAAGAGAACAAATTGGTAAGTTTGACTGCAAATCAGATGATGGAATCTTTGTAGGATACTCAACTCAAAGCAAAGTATACAGAGTGTTCAACAAAAGGCTAAGGATCATTGAAAAAAGTGTGAATGTATCATTTAATGAAAACTAAATGAATGAACAGGGAAATGGTCCAGATTGGTTATTCAATATTGATAATCTAACCAAATCACTTGATTTTAGTTATAAATGTAATGCAGGTAAAACAAACAATCAAAGTCCACAAGGAGGATCATCACCATTCAATGGTAGTCCAGATACAATGAAGTATATTCTGGTTAATACTGATCCCACAGTTAATACCGAGGATAGTAGTAACTCTGGTAACCCTAGCAATCTTGATACCAGTAATAACTCGAACTCACAAGATACTACTGATCCCAATAGTAACACAGAAACTCAAACTGATAATGGTGAACCAAACAATACTGATATCAGTAATAACAATAAACCACATGATTTGAATGACAATCATGTTACTACTGATAACAGCTGCAATAAAGAAACTCAAGAAAATCCAGAAAATCAAGAAAAAACCTGGACAGATGCACAAGTCCCTGAATCCAATGAATCCAACCTTGATAGTCAAATTGTTGCTGATAAACTTTCCAACTCAAGAACTGAAAAGAACCATCCCTTAGACTTAGTTCTAAGTGATGTGAACTCAAATATGCAGACTAGAAGCAAATTTAACTCAACTTTATATTCAAATACTTGCAATATAAGTCTAATATCTAATGAATGTTTATTTGCTTGTTTTCTATCACAGGAGGAACCTAAAAAAATTCAACAAGCCATGAAGGATTTAAATTGGATTGAAGCTATGCAAGAAGAACTTCTTCAATTCAAATTACAAGCTGTTTGGACACTTGTACCTCTTCTTAAAGGAAAAAGACCCATTGGAACACGATGGATCTTCAGAAACAAGAAAGATGAAAGAGGTATAGTGATAAAAAACAAAGCCAGACTTGTAGCGCAAGGATACACTCAAGAAGAAGGAATAGACTATGATGAGGTATATGCCTCGTTGCAAGAATTGAAGCAATAAAGTTCTTTCTGGCATATGCATCATTCAAGAAATTCAAAGTCTATCAAATGGATGTTAAAAGTGCATTCCTATATGGGAAAATTGAAGAAGAGGTATATGTTTGTCAACCTCCAGGATTTGAAGATCTTGAACATGATGATTATGTGTACAAATTAGAAAAAGCTCTATATGGCCTACATCAGGCACCAAGAGCTTGGTATGATACATTATCATCATACTTACTTAAGAACAATTTCAAAAGAGGTGTTATTGACAAGACCCTGTTCATAAGAAAAGTCAAAGATGATATACTACTGGTCCAAATATATGTAGATGATATCATCTTTGGATCAACAAATGACCAACTGTGTAAAGAGTTTGAAGAATTAATGCAAATCAAATTCAAGATGAGCTCAGTGGGTACAATGAATTTCTTTCTTGGACTCCAAATCAGTCAAAGATCAGATGATATATTGATTAATCAATCAAAATATGTCAAAGACATCTTGGAGAAATTTGCAATGAAAGACTGTGAAAGTGCAAGCACACCAATGGAGACACATAAACACCTACATCCTAATGTTGAGGGGGGGGGGGGGGATGTAGATGAACACCTATATAGATCAATGATTGGGTCTTTAATGTACTTAACTGAAGGGTTTCATACTCACATCTAGTGAGACTAATCGACCCATAGGACCGACCTCCTAGTTTACTTGGTTCGAACCATACTGACCAAGAACATGTACTTGTTTTTGACCGTTTAAAACCAACTAGCTGATTTAATCCCTAAAAGTGGAAGTAGGATTAAACCTAATCCTTAAACCCTAAAGGATTGGGATGTTGGAAATCGAACTTGGTTAACAAGAAAGAAACCTTGTACGAAAAACCTAGAACACACACATACTTGTGTGTGTTCGTCGACTACTACCAAGAACCCTAGGGTTCTTGGTTCGACTTCGAACAAGAGGGAGAAGAGGAAGAGTGTTCCATGAAACATACCTTAGTTAGTGCTTAAGATAGATCCACTGATGATGAACACAACGAGCGATCTTCTAGTTGATCACTTGCAACGATCTTGTTCTTCAATACAAGTTGATACTAATGCTGCAGTTAGTACTGACAAAGACTTGATGCTGCTACAAGAGTTCGTACTGATGGAGCAGAATTACAAAGTTACTACTGATCTTGGATATACTACTGACGATGGCAAATACTACTGATATCGTTATTTACAGCTGATCGTATCCGAGATCTTCGTATAGATAGTTTAGAATGTTTCTTTTTGTAATTCGATTGTAATCTAGTCCTAGAATAACTAGGGTTATAATGTTAGGCTTCAAGGACTATTATATATAGTTCCTTATGAATTGTAAACATACGTGTATTGATCGATCAAAATTAATACATTAAAGCTTTTTTGTGATAAACTGTGTTCGTGTTCGTTCATATTCAATTTACAGTTTATATTGTTCTTAATCAATAACAAGAGTGTTAATCCGCTATAACTTCTCTTTGTTAGTAGATCTATGATTTAATAACTTGTTAAGTTATTCGATCCTGACAGTAGGAAAATATTAACTTTTTATCAGTAAAATATTAAAAAAAAATTACAATCCAAATTATATCAAATAAACAGTATAAATATCAAATTGTGTAATATTTTGAATTTCAAATATTATTGGCTCCGTCCCTAAGCATAAAGAGGAGCTAAATGTGTGGTAGAAGAAAAAAAAGGTGGTTTTTTTTAACGGGAAAAGGAAAAAAGAAAAATAAAAGTTCTTCTATCCGAAGAAGAATAAGAGCTATATCGAATTGAATACTTAAACTATGGGAAAAGTTTTTAAGATATGGAGGAAAAAAGTACATAATCCAAAAGTGTTGCATAGTGATAGATTGCTCCAAACATAGAATACCGATCAATATAACTTTGTCTATCAAATTAACATTTAGGACAAATTCTTCTATCATTTCAACCGGTCACATAACGGTATTCTGTTTATTGATTGGAGTCGACAACTCGCTATCATTTCATAACTTATACGATAAATATGAACCCGCCATTGATGACTTATGTTGGTTAAGTTTGTGGTCCTTGCTCGATAAACATTATGTAATACAGAAGAACTTATTGCTAAATGTTCGTATTCTACAGTACTATGATGGTTGACCGTTGCGTTTTATTTCTCAATCATTGTCCACCTAATTTATGACATGCGTATACTAGTAGTAGACCATGTCTCACTCGTGACGTTTGGTGTCTATGAAGTCGACGCGGTCACACGAATGAGGGGTGTCGCAAACTTATCCTTGTAATGGTTCTCATGCATGCATCCTAAATATGTATAATAACAATGATATATAATCCATTCAAATGAGGTGTGTGAGAGCGATAAAATGTAGACAAACATTAATCTAAACCCTGTTGGTAGAGAAACTGTTTCCAAAAAGATATTGACAAAATTGGATAATTGTTACATAAACTTTAACTATTTATTTAAGAAAGGAAATGTTCTTACTTTGGGTTATCCTGAGAAATAAATTACATAATGTTTTCTGTTTGATTCAGTTATACAAAGAAATTTTGTTTTACTTGCGTCTTGTTCAAGAACATTTGGTTTTAGTATACCCGACTCTCATTACATTTCGGTTTTTTAGTAATTTTTTAAAAAGTACTCCCATTTATAATGAATATTCTAGTGTTGTCGAACCTATGCTCATGATAGGTATACAACCTAATATTTATCGTGACTGTTTTTAAACTCATCATAGATAGGAAATCATTTAGGAAATTATCATGATATGTATTCATTTTCCGGCATTTTAAGAATTTATTTTGTCAAGAAATTTTGGACGAGAGTGCGACACTTGTTTTGTCTTTTACAATGCAGTATCGTGCATTGATAGTTGTACAGTTTTCGTTAGACCGACAGTACATGTGATTGACTCCTATGGCTGAGGTACGTCCTTAGTCCTTTGGTTTCCCCTTATTTCACGGATTGGGCTGCTAATGGGCCCATTACACACATTTATTATGCCTCCTAAATGCTCATTCATATTACAAACCATTTTTGTTGCAAATTTCGTATATTTCTATTCAAAATAAGTGAGATTTTTTATATTTAGGTGTATTAAAATAAGTATTATTTCGTAAATTTACTTTATTTAGTTAAAAGTAGTGGGTTTCACACCCACTAATTATCTACTTTAATAAAGTGAAATGATATCTCTACCCTTACCTTTACAGTTTTACTTTTAAATATCATTAATCTTACTTTATTCAAAAAATATAAGACTCAATCTCTACTAACCATCCAATAATAACCCATATTATAATCTTTTGTCTCAAAAAACGTGGAACCCAAAGTGTATGACTTATTATAAATCAGAGGAAGTATTTTATTTGGTTAGACATTTTAATTTTATTTTTCTTTTTATTGTGAATTACACAAAAATAGTCATTAGTAGGTTTATGACCAACAATATTTAAGGAGAATTTGACCACATCACCTAGAACAATGTCCATATTAGGTTGGTATCAGAAATATACAACTTTCACTCATAGCCAATAGATTTTGTGAACTTACTATATGAATGAAAATTTCACCATTATTGAAACCGAAGATCTAAAATGGGATGCTTCCCGAATGCCTTTTTCCTTCGCTACTTATATTAAAATTTTCGTTTTATTTTAAGGTTTATGCTAACTACTACCTAAAGATGTTTTAAAGGTGTAACGCTATACATTAATAATTGAACTCTAATTGCTTATTATCAACTACCTTGAGGTGGTAATGCCTGAAGTACAATTAATTATGTATAATTTATATGCATGTTTTTACATCTTAAACACAACCCTACTTATTATTATTATTATTATTATTATTATTATTATTATTATTATTATTATTATTATTATTATTATTATTATTATTATTATTATTATTATTATTAAAGAGTATTCCTGTTATAAGGACTCCCTAAGGTGTCTTAGTTTCGATCGTGGTGTACGCACAACCTAATTGTTCCCATGATTGTTTCTGAACTTTCTCATGACAATCTGATAAATCTTTAGTCATATGAAATTGTAAGTTTTTAGGGTTCCATCTTAAAATCAATTGGTTGTAATAAGAGTGACATAGGTCCCTTATAAATACATTACAAATTCATTTGTTGTCCAATGTGAGACGTTATACAACACGCCCCCTCACGTGTGGTGTATTTTTTCGCGTCTAACACGTGGATATTTATGGGTTACGTGGAGACTGTGTCATCATTTGACCAACTACGGGTGAACCTTGCTCTGATACCATGTAAATTTGTGGGGTTCTATCTCAAATTAACTGGTTGTAATATGAGTAACCCATGACTCTTATAAATATATTACAGATTCATTTTTTATTTAATGTGAGATGTTACTCAACAAGAACCATTCAGTACCCCTTTAAAACAATCTAAATACTGCTATTAATATTTTTCATATTTAATTGTTGTGACAAATTCTAATGGTCAACACGTATATATATTAATGAATTGGAAAACAAAGGGTTAAATTGTTAAAAGCTGGCATCTTCTCAAATAGAGAAATGGTATAGACTAGTAAAAGCCTTGGTTTTCTTACTAGAAATCTTAGGTTCAAATCTCATTGGTTTCAAGATTTTGGGTTAACTAGGAAAGATTAGGAAATGGCTGCGGCAATTTCTGGTTAGACCACAAGTTTCCTTTTTCAGTTTTTGGTTTAAACTCGTGGGTGAAGTCCGATTACACTAGTTTTAAAGGTAACATTTTTACGCCATATTAAAAATATTTTTGCATATCTTCATACACTAAGTTAGACGGCTAAAGTAGATAATTTTATTCATTAATAATGATATTTGCATTTTAGTTGTCTTTTTACTCGGTTGATCAATACAAATTTCAAATTAAACAAATTAAAGGATAAGATTATGAAAGACAATTAGTAAATTCCGCGTATCAATTATTTTATAGATATAAAAAGATAAAATATGAAGATTTAATAAAAAATAATACATTCTGTACCCATATTTGTCTATCATTATATTTTTGGACAATTTATCCATACTCTCTATCATTACATTTTTGGACAATTTAGATTACATGACTTCAAATAAGAGTGAAAAAGTCAATGTTAAGACATTCAAAGAAAAGGTTGTATAAAAAAAATTAGGTTCTAAATCTTCGCAATAGGTTTTGTTTGAAAAATCTTACTAACTATAAAACGTGTTTTAAAGGCATTAAACATGTTGGAAAGTGTTCTTATCATAAGTAAGTGTTCTCACCGAAAACCTAACCTTTGATTCTAATTCATAAACATTAAAAGGCGGATTTGTCTTAAACCTAGCGTATCATGCACCTCGCCAGATTGAATTGTCTTTCAAAATCGATCAACTTACCCATGATGGTTTTTAACCCGGATTATTTCAATCCGTTAGCTATGCGACCATTATGCCTCAGCTAGTTCTTTTTAAACGAAAAGATTTAGATTTTACATTCTATTCTACTTATTATACATTTATCATACAATATTCACTGTTCACAAATTTTTTTATTATTAAAATGTGTTGAAATTCTTTATATAAAGGTGCATTAAGAAGATTTTATCAAGTAGTGATTTTCCCAAGTTGGTTATCACAATGTTTTCCTTGCTGTCAAATCAAAGTTCAAATCCTAACAAATGCATATATCACTCACCTATTAAATTTTAGAATTCTTTATCCTAAATCTTTTTATCTATTTATAATTAAAAAAATTACAACTTTTTTATCCTAAACCTTTTTATCTATTTATAACAAAAAACTTACAACTTTCCCAATTAATAAATTTAATCCCTAAAAGTTTGCAATTTACATATTTAAGTTGTAACCTTTTATAATTTACAATCATAATGAAATATTATATTCAATTTTTGTTATTAATTTTAGGGAGTTTATTTTCATACTACAAATTTTGATGCCTACACCACACTGTACAACTATTTCTGCAGACTGTACAACTACATAAAGCATTTGTTGTGGTACATGAGTTAAAACATATGGTGCAAAAATCACCACCTTTAATTTTATCGTCTTAAACTTTTATAATTTATATTTTGTACTATTAAAGTTTGCAAAACTCCTTATTTTTTACTTGAAGTTACATATTTATTAGTTAATATAAAGTCTAATACCATGAAAAATGTATGTCATTCAATAATTTAAAAATTGAATAATACTTAAAACAAATAAAATCATAACTAAAAAACAAAAAATATCCACCCAAAACATTATAAATACTAAATTTTTGTATTCTTATATAATAAGTAGAACAAAGGTAAATATTATAACGTCACTAATTATCAAATACATTTATATATTGAAGTATTTTGATATTACACATATACTTATGCATGTTAATTTATAGGTAAAAAAATATCATTTATAGGGTCGCTGAAAGCATCCTCCACTAAAGAAGATTTAATGAAGACAAAAGACAATAGTTAGAAGACAACCTGAAGATGCGTTCTTCAGATTGTGGTTAACTATGAATCTGATTAGTTCGGATTGCAGTTGCATGGCTACACTATCCGATCAACAATAAACATAGACAAATTAGTACATCTCTTAGTTGTCATGCACCAACGGAATTCATACACGGAATTCACCCACCAAGTTCTGTAACATCTTAAAACCGGCCAAGTAGTTTTAGGTATATATTGATGTTGATAAATATCTATTTAACCTTATGCGAACTAATTGATTAAACGTTGAATGAATTTTTTGGCCTTTTGTTCTTTTGTATCCGATTATCGAAATATTTAAATGATTTTATGATTTTTATATTTTTAGATTCTCTTTTGAATTTCGTTTCCAAAAATGTATCGTTTTTGAAAATGGAGTCCGTTTGCTATTTTATATAAATTAAATACGAACCAGACCTTTTGTGGTGTATTGTTAAAAATGGAAACCAACCAAAGGGGCCCCCCTTTGTGATTTTCGGCAGCCAAAGGGGAGGGGGGCAACTCCTTCTTCTTTTTATTTCTTCTTTTCCTTTTCATCTAATTTCTCCATATATCTCTCTGTACTTTATCTCTCTCTCTCTCTCTAAAACACCCATTAATACCTTTTCAAAGTTCTTGAGCTTTGCTTGAAGATTTTAGCTGGATTCTTGCTCTTCCTAGCTTCTAACCACGTTTTTTTGTGTAAGCCTTGGGGTAAGATCTTATTCCTTGTTAGTTGTTTTGAAGTTCTTGTTATATGATGAACTAGGGTTTTGAGATTTGGTGGGTTTGTTGGTAAATCTTGTGTTAGATGTTATATTAAGTGTTTATACAAGCTTTGACATGTATTGTATGCATTATTTGTGGAAGAAAGCTTGGTTTGGCGAAGTTCATCTTCAACCTTCATTAATGGAGTCTTGGAGAATATCAGTTTTGACCAAACCTTGAGATCTTAAAGTTTTTGTGGTTTATATTGTTAGTTTAGGTTAAACTAGCATATTGGTAGTATTAAATGTTGATTTGGTTGATTATAACTTGTTTGTATGAAATGGTTAGTTAAAAGGTTGTATGGATCTTAAGTAAATTGTAAACTAGTTACTGTGTTAAATGACTAGTTGGTGGAAAGATGTTATTTGTATGTTTTATGGGTTTTGATGCTTGTTATGTCAAAATAAGATGCTAGTTATGTTAGTTGTGACTTATGTCAAGTATTGGTGAGATTTGAGAAAAATGCTAGTTTTATAGTGTTTGGGTGGTTTATGTTAAAATATGAACTAGTTAGTTGGAAGTTGGTAAATTGAGTTAAAAATGGAGTCTAATCTTTAGGAAAATGATTAATTAGTTATGAATTGCTAAATGGTAAAGTTATAGCATCTGTAGTTGTGTATGGAAGTGTTAAAGTTAAAAGGTGAGTCTTGACTTGTTTGGGTACATAATGTGAAAGATGACTAAATGTGTTTTGATATAACTTGGATTGATCTATGGATGGAGTTGACATGGTAAATTACATAAAATGATGAATTGTAAGCTGTTGACATGATTACAAGTGTAGGATGTATTATTGTTTCAATAATCCGGTTTTGACACGTTTGGATGATTAAGTGGTGAAATGACTTGTTTGCTTGAAGTGTGTAAGTATAAGTGGTTTTATTATGTTACGTGCTAGAAATAGTATTGATAACATTTGGTGGAAAGTTAGTGTTTATTATTGTTGATGTTGGTAATTATTGATAAATACCGGTTACTAACTCGGTGTTCTTTGGTGTACAGGAACCCGGATCGAAACTCAGAAATACTAGACTTCTGAGTTCGACAAGTGGAAGTAAATGTGAGTGGATTTAACCTCCACATATGCGTCACCTGGTGACACCCTTGTAAAGTGAAATCAGAGAAATCATCACCCGGTGTCACACATGTGTCACCTGGTGTAACGACCATAATTTTTATATTCATATTATTTAATCGGGATTTATACGAATTAAGTTATTTATGTTAGAATATGTTTACCGTCGTATTATATTGAGTGTTTGACTATTTGGGTGTAACATCCCAAAAACAAGTGAAAAATAAGAAAATTTTAAAGTAATAAAATAAGTATTTTCCCATAGTACAAGTAAATAAAATCGGTCCCACTCATAAATTCATAAAATAAACTGTCACGTGGTATTTAATGCGAAATAAATAAAGTTTTAAAAATAAGTTTGACTCGACAAACATTAAAGTGAAAATCCAGATCCATCAATAAAACCGAGATGCAACTCATCAGCCATGAACCTTCTCTTTGCCATTGCTAGTACCTGATGTAACACCTCAAAATTTGAACCATTTATACCAAATTGTAACACCTCAAAATTTGAACCATTTTTTTTTCAACACATGCGGAAGCGTTTCAAAATTACATATATATAACTTGTTATTCACAAGTTATAAAAAAACATAAGATGTATAATTTTACAAAAGTTAACTTTCCAAAACAGTGTTACTTAACATTACGGCTCGACATCATAATCATTTCTTTAAGTCTTGGTCAATCATTACTAAACTTAATCTCCAAAAGACCCGTCCAACTACAACCTGTAAAAGATTCAACATAGTGGGGGATTAACACAAAGCTAAGTGAATGAAAATATAACATTTTATATTGTCTAAGTACAACAATCTCGTTTCACAACCTTCACATATTCACAATCTTTACGGATTCACAATCTTTACAGATTCACAAATAACGAGAGGTACGGCGGTTTTGCAGAACCTTACAACTGTTGTGGGCCTAACAACAGTTTACCGATAGCCCTTTACTCATTAGCAATGGTAAAGCTTCCTTAAGACACAACGAATATGCCAAGGTACAATTACCGTTATCTAACAGTAAACGAAAGCCCAGCCCCCTAGTCAAGCTGCCTCTATACTTTTCCATGTGCACATATCGATTAATTAACACATAGTCAGTTAATTAACATTATACCATTAATACTGGTCCTGAAATAACGAAGCGGTACTAATGAATCAGCACTAACTAATCAGCACTAACTGAATCAGCATTACTAAATCAGCACTAACGGGATCAGCACTAACGGGATCAGCACTAACGGGATCAGCACTAACTGATCAGCACTAACGGGATCAGCACTAACTGATCAGCACTAAATGATCAGCACTAACGGGGTCAGGACTAACTAATCAGCACTAACTAATCAGCACTAACGGGGTCAGGACTAACTGATCAGCACTAACGGGGTCAGGACTAACTGATCAGCACTAACGGGGTCAACACTAAACACTTTCAATTGCAACAAAAACCATTGCAACTTAAACAATACAAAGGTTATAAATCCACTCACCTTTGCCAAGTTTTTCGCCACTCAGTTGTCTAATATCACTGAGCCTCTTTTCCTTTTCCTGATAAACAAAACAATAATCAACCGATTAGTATCCAATTCGAACCGTTGTATCACAATAACACTACTATGAACCAAAATGTACAAATAATCTCATATGGCATCAAATTACCATTTCAATTTATTTGACTATTAAATGTCAAAGTCCAACTTACAAAATCACCTCTAAAACAATTACCATCATTTTGACCCAAAAACTACACAATGTTAAATATCTTCAATAACCATTTAAAGTATATTTCACAAACATCATTTTGACCATTTTCTTACACTACATCAAATACATAGTTACCATTTCACTTCGTTCTTTTTCTTTTTATTTGTCATAAGCAGTTCAAACCAAAACCATTTCAATTCATTCTTTTTCTTTTGTTTGTCATAAGCAATATACAAAACTACCAAATTATATTCCTTTTTTTTATGCCACGAAGTAGCACTAAACAACCCAAACCATATCTTCCTTTTTTTTATCTCTTTGGCTAAAATTAAATAAAACCATATGCCTTTTTTTTAAGCATTAGTTGTCCACACAAAACCAAAACAATATCTCAATTCTAATTTCTTTGTTCTACATCTACGCATAACATCCAAGAACAAAACCCATATGTCTTTTATTGATTTATTTATGGTTTTACGCAGTAGCAGGTCTCCAAAAACATATTAAAACATAAAGAAATCATCAATTTTACCATTTAACAAGAAACCTACTAACAAACTCAAGAACCCTTACTTAGAATTTAACAAGGTTTTAAGAGTACAAACTAAGAGCAATATATTTACCTATGGAGATGCTGAAACACGAACGGATGGCAGAAACATAGAAATATTTAGGCATTTTTTTCTTTATTTGGAGTTCAAGAACACACATGTGTGTGTGAATTACGTGACAGAGCAAAGAGAGAAAGAAATTTGGATTTTTCTTAAATTGACACCACCATTCTCTCACAATACGTGTCACACAAAGGTTTGGCCACATTTCATTTAAAACTCAGAGTAATACTGTATATCTGGTTCGCAGTTAATTAATTTAAAATACCTAACTAACTTCGTTTCTAACAATGAAAATATATTTGGAACTTTGGTTCAAAAAAGAATCTAATGATATAAAAATCATTAAAATACTTAAATATTTTAGTTTCAACTAATTTTAACCCCGTGGTTAAAATACCAATTAATTCAAATAAATTATATAAAATTCAAATAAATTAATAAATAATATTTATCACTTACCGAAATGATAAAAACACTAGACCAAATTTCGGGGTGTTACAAATCTCCCCTCCTTAAAGAGATTCCGTCCTCAGAATCTTAACTTATGCTAATAAATGCAAAATGAATATGTTCATGACTAAGTCTCAGTTTATCACATCAAATTAGAATCCATCGTTGTTCCATTTCCACTTAAAAATCTTTACGTGTGTCAACTACTCAAACGGTCACACACACTCAAACGGTATCTGATATTTCCTTTTAACCAATGCATTATCATGATTCCATTAAATAAATTGTGCAACATCTATATTTTTTCTTCTTTGTCAACATCCTCGTAATGATTGATTTAAGTATCTTAGTTTCAATTTCATTACATCCACTAACTCGGCAATTATTTCAAGTCATGTCAACTAAATACGGTCCATAATTCCCTTGCGTCTCCAAGCATATGCATTAATAACATTTTGTTCGAGTTACAATCAATTTTTCACAATTGACAATCCTCTAATACACTCTAATCATATCCTTTATCACATTATACATATAATGTTTTCATAGTCTTAAGGTAAAACAATTATTGTAAATTCCAAGTTACGGTTTAGGTAATCTTTAACATGTCTTTTAAGAATCCAAAAGTATAGGCATTTAGAAAATTTCTTTAAGTTGACTATCAGTTTCATAATTCACAATCCTCTCGTACATCTTAACCATCTCCTTTGGAACAGTCTATACTCTTTTATTGTCCGCGTAAACGATGCATCTCATATTCTACAATTAAAATCTCCATAGTTTAAGGCAAAATAAAGATTCCAACTCCAAGTTAAAGGTTTGCTAATTCCTTTCGAGAGGTTTAATGGTCTAAAAGCATAGGCTCTTACATAATTTCCTTGCATGTAGTCATAATATTTGATTCAAAATCTATAATGTTACGTCCCGTTCATCGCTCCATCGAAATTACATACACCTTCACGATTTAACCTTGCATTGAAACTCGTAAATCACGAACAATTGGTAACAATTTACGGTCATATCCACTATATTCAACAGTATCCACCTTTGTAATCCAAATTTACATCCATTATAACATATAACTACGTCCAATCTCGCCTTATCCGATACTCATCTAAAATACACTTCTTCATCAAATCCAATTTTATAACATGTTACAGGTATCTTCAATCAATCATTAGCAAAACAACCCGAAATAATCGACAAGTTAGGTTCGTTAAATCATTTCTTTTTCATACTCCTCATTCAGCTCGGAAGGCATTTTAGACAAAATTAACAGTTATCTTTTTAAGTCATTCAAATCATTTATATATCTATATCTGTTATCTTTCATTTCTAACATCCATAATAAAGGTAATAATAGATTCATATTTATGGAACCGATACATTCAGTCTTCACTATACATGTCACTACATGTGACACAACAGGTCACAGTTAAAATTTCCTCTTTCTTATACCAACCGCTAGTCTTACTTAAACTATCCAACCAACGTCTATTATTACATCATTTTAATTATAAGTTTTGTGTTTCAGGAGTTTACAATAATTACCGTTATACTCATATTAATCTACAGTAACATATATTGTGACTGAAGCCGACATTCAACCCATCATCTTTACGTCTCGTGAAGCAAAGGAAAAAGTCATACAATTAATTTCAACTATAAGTATCTGCTTAGGGAATCTTTACAATAATTATTATCAAAATCAAATTCAACTTCAGTCACAGATATTGTGACTGTAATTAAACACTACCAATCATCTTCAATTCTCATGAAGTAAAGGAACACAAGATCAATTACTTTCAATATATCACATATTTGCACAAAACATGCATGAGCAGTTTACTCTAATATTACGTGATATAAATAAGGTATTAAGTTTATCGAAAACATACCCGTTATATCATCATCAGTGATGGTAGCAACATCCACCGTCATCTAGTAAGCTCTACTTCCAAGAGAAGTAGCATTCTTTCTCTTTTGTCTTGCAGATGACAATCCCCGACCACCTAGTCCTTGACCTATACCATATCTCAGTTCATGATGTATTTAAAATAAACAACACTTAGCAAATCATCAAGTAAACAAGCTTGTCTCAAGCAATAGCAGTTCATGACAGATAGCACAATATCATGAAACGAAAGTAAATGCAAGTTTATAGTGAGATCACCCACCTCGAATAAACATATGCTCCTAGAAGTATCCTCGGCACGTACAAGTCACAAATCAGTTCCTAGAAGGTCCTACATCGCATAATAAAACTCGAATTAAAACTTGGCTCAAAACTCATTTCAAAACATTCTGCCAGAACCCGACACCCCCGCGGGAACTGCTATAACTCCCAAACCGCTCACTAGAATTTAATCAAATTTTTACAGTAGCTGCATGGCTCAGAGGACTACAATTTTTCAGAAGACTTCGGAAACTAAATCCGAACATAAAGGGCTCAAAACAGGCTCACAAGACAGAATAGCTGAACCGAAAACTATTCTGCGATGGTTTACTAAAACAACGATAACTTTTAAACCGTAAATCAGATTAACGAGCCGTCAGCGGCATTGGAAATAGGACTCAGAAAACTAGAGACCAACACGGACCAAAAATCCAAAATCGTATTTTAAGTGTGGTGAAAGTAGTCCCGAACTCGGAGAACAGTTCTGTTAAAAAAATTCAGCTTATTAATTAAACCCTGTTTTGACTCCCGACATCATCCCGCTTATTCCCGAGACTCCCGACAGTCCAAAAACCATTTTTTATCACAGCAGCTCATAACATGTAATCTCGTTAATTTATTTAGAAAGTATTCGGTTTGGGGAACCAAGAACCCACGGGTTCGATTCCCGGTTTTTCGGTTAACAAAACGTTTAAGTTATCGACAAAGATTTTCCCCAACCCGAGACTCAGTGATAAACTCGATGACAACAAACTGAAACAAATAAGATTGACACAAACGGTGACCCGAATCACCAACTAATTAATCACGAACAAAGCAAGTGTAACAATTGACGATTAAACAACAAGACAATCAAACTTGCGATACCAACAAATGTTTAAGCAAACACCCGAGCCCTCTTTGGCTCGGTATTCATTCTGCTCGAGACCTACATTATTAGCAGATTAGAGATGGAACAGTAACGAGCAACATATAGTATCGGAGAAGGAGGATTAAACTACCGAATAGAACGCAACAATCTGGCTCGGTTAATAAAAGTTTGAAACTCGAACAGTGTCTTGCTCAGCAATCTTTCTGCTCGATCTCCACTGCTCAGCAACACGTCCGTAATCACCAAAAACACGAGCATTAAAAACAAGAACAATGGAAACGGAATAAATCGAAAGAAGAGTACAAGGTACTACCGAAACCAAATGATCAATCGGAGCAATAGAGCTTGGGAGTTCCTTTCTGCCTGGCGACGAAGTGGAGATGCTCTTGGCTGCAATTCTCTAGGATCGTAAAAAGAAGGAAGCAGTGAAACAGATGCAGCCGAATGGGGAATATGGTTAATGATATTCGGTATTAATTGTGAATTGAAGAGGGAATAATTGACCAAAATAGCGAGACTTAATTCCCAAGGGAACCGACAAGGCTCTAAGCCTCTACTCTACCGGATGGGCTTAAAGTGGATCATGAAGTTCGGTTTTTAATAAGCAAAAATGGGCTCAGCCCTTTATCTCTTTTGGTCAACACACTAAGCCACAAAGCCGTCTAAAATTTGAACACGTGAGGAGGAAGAAAACAAGATGGAATTCCCACTTGACTTAAACAAAGGAACAGGAATTAAATAACAACGAGATTAGGCCTTGGCCTATCGGCCGGCCTCAGAATAAATAACGTTTAAGTTAATTAGCTAAGCTTGGGATTAAATGTCACGACACATTCAGTTAGCTTATAGATAATTTTCTCAAGAAGTTAATAACACCCTAGTTATTAAATAATTAATCCTCACGATTAAATAAGCACCGCTTTAATGACACTCTTCTCATTAAAGAATAAATGCGTATTTATTTTTCTCGAATTAAATACACATAAACCACATAATACATAAAATAATTCTCATATAAATAAATGTCACATAATTTATTTTAAATAAAAGTGAATAATTCAATTACATAAATTTTTAGGACGTTACAACTCAACTCCACTTGAATCAGACTTCGTCCCCGAAGTCATTGCTAGGAAACAGCTCGGGATAATGCTCCCTCATCTCAGCCTCGGGCTCCCAGGTCCACTCTGAACCTTTTCGGTGCTGCCACTGCACCTTCACAATAGGGATTTTTTTGTTACGCAAAGTCTTCATCTTACGATCTAAGATGACAATCGGTTTCTCGATGTAATTCAGTTTCTCATCAATCTGGATGTCTTCTAGCGGTACGATCTCTGACTCGTCGACAATACATTTCCTCAACTGAGACACATGAAATGTATTGTGTATAAGGCGCAACTCATCGGGCAACTCTAATCTGTAGGCCACCCTGCCTACTCGTGTGATCACCTGATAGGGACCGATATAACGGGGTCCCAACTTTCCCCTCTTTCTGAACCGAATGACACCTTTCCATGGGGAAACCTTGAGCAAAACATAATCACCGACCTGAAACTCTAACACTGACCGTCTCCTACCAGCGTAACTCTTTTGCCTACTCCGCGCGGTGACAAGTCTCTCACGAACCTGCTGAATCAACTCGGTAGTTTTAAGCACAATCTCCGTACTACCAAGTACTTTGTGGCCAACCTCGCCCCAACAGATGGGCGTCCTGCACTTTCTGCCATATAACATCTCAAATGGCGCCACGGCTAACTCGAAAAGCAATAAGTTAGAGCAATTCACAGCAAAATGAAAAGAAAGAAAGAAATAAAAGGGGCCGCGCACCTATACTCGAATGAAAACTGTTGTTGTAGGAAAACTCTGCCAATGGTAGGTATTTATCCCAACTACCCCCGAAGTCTAACACGCATGCTCACAGCATATCCTCTAACATCTGAATCGTACGCTCACTCTGACCATCGGTCTGCGGATGAAAAGCCGTACTGAAATGAATTCTCGTACCCATCTCGCCCTGGAACCTTGCCCAAAACCGCGATGTGAAACGCGTATCTCTATCCGAAACAATAGACACCGGCACTCCGTGTCTCGACACAATCTCCTTCACAAATATATCGGCCATCTTCTCTGCTGACGACGCCTCACGAATAGGAATAAAGTGAGCACTCTTGGTCAAACGATCTACCACGACCCATATAGCATCGAAACCACATGGAGTCTTCGGTAACTTGGTGATCAAATCCATAGTTATCTGCTTCCACTTGCATACCGGTATCTCTAACGGTTGCAACAAACCATGCGGTTTCTGGTGCTCGGCCTTGACTTTACGACAAGTCAAGCATTTCTCCACATACTCAGCTACCTCAAGCTTCATCCCCGGCCACCAATAACTGTCACGAAGGTCTCGATACATCTTTGTCTCCCCGGGATGAATAGAAAATTTCGACTTATGCGCCTCGTCCAATAAAATAATACGATTTCCTCCTTGAGAAGGAACCCATACTCGACCCAGATGTGTCAATAAACCTCTGCCGTCCTTCATGAAATCAGAAATAACACCATAAACACGCTCTCTCTTTGTCTGCTCGGTCTCCGAAGCCTCTATCTGTGCTGTACGAATCGACTCTAGCAAAGGTACCACCGTTGTTAGCCTCATACAAATACCATGAATCGGATCTCTGTTCAGTGCATCTGCTACCACATTAGCTTTGCCCGGATGATGATGAATTTCACAGTCGTAATCCTTCAAAACGTCTAACCACCGTGCTATCGTTGTAAGCCTCATACAATTGCCGCGAATCGGATTTCTGCTCAGGGCGTCTGCTACCACATTAGCGCTACCCGGATGATAAAGAATTTCACACTCGTAATCCTTCAAAACATCCAACCACCGTCTCTGTCGCATATTCAAGTTATGTTGATCCATCAAATACTTCACACTCTTGTGGTCGGTAAAAATCGTGATCTTCACACCATAAAGATAATGCCTCCAAATCTTGAGAGCAAACACCACTGCTGCCAACTCGAGATCATGCGTAGGGTAATTGCCTTCGTGAGGCTTCAACTATCTAGATGCGTAGGCAATCACCTTTCCCCGTTGCATCAGTACTGCACCCAAACCCTGAATAGACGCATCGCAGTATACCACAAAATCTTCTACACCCTCTGGTAGTTAAAGAATCGGCGCCTCGCACAGGCGTTTCCTCAGCACCTCGAAAGCCTCTTGTTGTTTCTCTCCCCAATTGAACGCTGATGATTTCTTGGTCAACTTGGTCAATGGCAACGCGATCTTGGAGAAATCTTTGATGAACCGTCGATAATAACCCGCTAAACCCAAGAAACTACGAATCTATGTCGGCGTCTTTGGCACCTCCCATTTCATTACTGCTGAAATATTTGCTGGGTCCACTTTGATACCTTCTTCATTCACTACGTGCCCCAATAATTGTACCTCACGTAACCAAAACTCGCACTTGGAAAACTTTGCATACAAACTCTCTTTCGGCCTCTAATACTTCGCGCAGGTGTTTCTCACGCTCTTCCCTTGTCTTCGAGTAGACAAGGATATCGTCGATAAAAACAATGACAAAGCGGTCTAACATGGAACTGCATACTCGGTTCATAAGGTCCATGAACGCTTCCGGTGCATTAGTGAGTCCAAAAGGCATCACAACGAACTCATAATGACCGTAACGCGTTCGGAAGGCGGTCTTCTCAATGTTGTCTTCTTTTACCCTCATCTGATGATAACCCGATCGTAAATCAATCTTGGAAAACCAAGAAGCCATCTGTAACTGATCAAATAAATCGTCGATTCTCGGTAGTGGGTAACGGTTCTTTACCGCAAGTTTATTCAACTCACGGTAGTCGATGCACATCCTCTGTGACCCATCTTTCTTCTTCACAAACAGAATAGGAGCTCCCCACGGCGAACTACTAGGACGAATAAACTCTTTTTCTTCCATTCTTGCAACTGGTCGTATAACTCTTTCATCTCAGGTGGCGCTAGACGATAAGGAGCCTTGTCAACCGGTGCCGCACCCGGTACTAAGTCGATGCGGAACTCAACCTGTCTCTCTGGAGGAATTCCAGGTAAATCATCGGGGAAAACATCTGCGAACTCACTCACGATCGGCACGTCCCTGATCATTCTCGGTTTGTTCTCAAGAATCGTATCAATCACATAACACAAAAACTGTAACGCCCTGAAATTTTAATAACTAAATAATATTAATTTAATTGTCATATTTAAATTTTACATGAATAAATATTAAATTATAATGAAGTAGACGGTTCGTATTATTTAAGACGGCCTGTAGTTAGACGGTTCGTATTAGTTATACGTTTATAATTAAATTATATGTCTCGTTAGGCTTTCGGATGGCGGTGTCGGGTTTTATCTTTATAATTATTATTTTCTTTTAATTCGTTTTAGTATTATAGAAGATTTGGTTTGTTGTCTTGCGAAAGAATCTATGAGTTAACTAAATGTGCCGTAACATTTAATCCCGAGTTAATAATTTAGACCTTTAATAATTCTCGAGGCCAGCCGATAGGCCAACGCCTACCCTTTACTACTTCGTTTATACTTCAAGCCGGATTCCCTTATTTTTGTTTTCCATATTTTGCTTCCCTTATTCGGTGTTCAATGAGGCAACAACCGAGCCCAAGCATTACGAATTTCAACTAAGAAGTATTCTTTTAGCCAAGCTTAAATCGTGTCCCACTTGCCACAATTCTTCCACTCCATTGGCTGGCCCTAAACTCTTATGTCGGCCCGATTTTTGCAAGGGAAAAAGGCTTGAGGCCCTTTAATTCTTTTTATTGGTCATTAAGCTACCATATTAATCCCTATGCTCTCACCACTGAATTAATACCCTAACCCTACTCCCTACGACTGTGAAATCCCCAAGCCTCTTTTTCCCGTTTCCATCCAAAGCTAGAGCATCTCCATCGTTTATAACAGTCGGGCAAGGAGCAGAAGCTGCTCAAGTGATTCGGTGGTTCATAGTATTGGTAAGATTCCGTTATCCTCTTTGTGTTGTTTACTCGATTTTTGCCTTCCTCCATTGTGATTGTTTCTCCATCGCAGAGCAAGCTGTAGAGCATCTCCATTTTGTTCCTGTTCCATTCCATCACCGAACCAGAGTTTGAGGAGCTCGAGTTAGGCTTGTTGTCGGTAAGGTTTCACCCTTGTTTCTATGTTTTTCTTTTTCCAATCTAACAGATCCTAACCCCCTCGCCTTGGTTTTATGGATTCGATCATTGTCGAACAACGAGCAGTTGAGCCTCGAGCAATTCAGTGAGCTGTGGTGATTCTCGAACTAAAAAGGTCCTGTGTTCGAGCAAGAGTTTCAAGCAAGCAAATCTTAGCCGATCTCTACCTTGTTTCGGTAGTTTCTCGTTTATCCTTACTTTGCTGATTATGGTTCTTTATTATAATCTACCTCGTGATGTATAGGGCTGCAAGATTTGAAGTTGTTCCCGATCCGTGATTATGGATCAACCAATCTGATTCAAGTTGAGGGTGCGGGCTGCTGGTAAATCTCGTTCCTTCTTATTTCTATTGTTTTGTGCTGGCAGATTCTGTTCGCCACTTCGGGTCTGTTTTCGATCATGTTAGGGTCAGATTATGGACCCCGTGTCTTCTAGACTTTTATAGATCGCTGTTTTACCTTTCCGTGGCCACCGACCGCTCGTTAATTGAGTTAACGGTTTGTGAAATACGACCCTTTTTGTAACTGACTGCAGTGGTGAAATACTGCACGAATTTGCCTGTTGCAGGCCTGTTTCGGGACCCTTCGGGGCAGAACCGGGCCGAACTTTCTATATACAGTTTGTAGTGTCCTATGTATACTATAAGCTGTGAAAATTTGGTGTCATTCGGTGTACCGAGTTGAAAGTTATGGTCGGCAGATTTTGCTTTACATTGTGTTTTGAGAATGTTGATTTTCGGGAAACTTTTATAATCTTTATCGGGCTTTTGGGAGTTTATTCATTTTGAGGAAACTGAATTTTGATGGTGACGGGTTGGGTAAAAGCTTTTGGTTATAATTAGACGTTTTATTAATCGAGAAACGGAAACCGAACCTTTAGGTTCTTGGTTTCCTTAAACCAGAAAAATTTCATAATAACCAAACTAGATTATTTCTAAATGTAATTTTTGAGTTAAATCATTTTTCAATACTGTTGGGGGTCTCGGAAATAGACGGGTTGATGTCGGGATTTAAAACGGGTTCTATTTTAATATGCTGAATTTCAACAGAATCTGTTTGCTGACTTCGGGACTGTTTTTACCACACTTAAAATACGTTTTTGGATTTTTGGCCTATGCTGGTCTCTAGGTTTCTGAGACCTCTTCCATCGACGCTGACGGTTCGTTAATCTGATTCACGGTTTAAAAGTAATTGCGGTTTTAGCAAACCTTCGCTGGATAGTTTTCGGTTCAACTGTTCTGTATCGCGACCTGTTTTGAGCCTTTTCTGTTTGGATCTAGCTTCCGAAGCCTTCTGTAAAATTGTTGTCCTCTGAGTCATTTAACTACTGTAAAAATTTGAATAATATCTAGTGAGCGGTGTGAGAGTTATAGCCGTTCCCACGAAAGTGCTGAGTGCTGTTTAGTTTCTGCTGAAGCAACCTTTGAGCCTAATCCTAACCCGAGCTTCCTTGTACATTGTAGGACCTTCTAGGTCCGGTTAGAGACGCTCTTCAGTACCGAGAATATTTAGGAGCTTACGGTTATTCGAGGTGAGTATTCTCACCGTGGATTCAGTTATAACGATACGTGCATGACTTATGTGGTTAACTGTTTTGATCTATTTTTACTTTCTGTGTGATTGATCTGTTATCTGAGTATCTGAGTGACTATTGTTATTTACCACTGATCTGAGACAGACGTGCCGAGTATCTGAGCCGGTACCGAGTCATTTTGTGCTACTATGTGACAGGGCTATCTGTGTGGTTTATGTTATGAGTTGAAAACATAAATAATTAATAAATCTGAGTGGCAAATTCTGTGTGGTAATTCTGTGTGTAAATTATGTGTGGTAGCCTGAGTGGCATTTTAGTGCAAGGAGAGGCGAGGTTGATCTCTCGACTCGATTTGCACAAGCGCGCTATATAAATTTAAAAGATATGAAAACCGAGAAATTAACTGAGTAGTAAATGTGTAGGAGTTCACTTGTGTGCCTCCATGTATTGTATGTTGTAGTTGTTTACATTTTGAGATTATTCACTCAGCTTCCCCGCTGACCCAAAAATCTCCCTCCCATTTTCAGGTACTAGCAAGGGCAAAGGGAAAGTCAATGGTTGATGAGCTGCGTTTCTATTTTTATATTTATGGATTTGGATTAAAACATTTATTTCGAGTCAAACATGTTTTGTTTTCAAAACCTTTAATTATTCCGCATTTAAACCACGAGACGGTTTAATATTTTGATTAATGAATTGGGACCTTTGAGTTACTTGTACTTTGAGAAAATTAATATGTTTTATTAATTAAAAATTTTAAATTTCCTCTGATTTTTGGGATGTTACAAAAACCCCACGGCACCGTGTTGAAGATGTCTCCTCGCTTTCGCAGCCGAACACAGTGCCGACACCAGTCTATCAACATCTCCCTGAACCACCAACTCAACTCCACTTGGAGGTTTGATACGTCTCTGTTTGCTGTAACACAGGATCTCGGCGCGATACTCTGACATCCAATCCATCCCCACAATGACGCACAACTCTCTCATGGCGATAGGAATAAGATCAATGGGGAATTTCTCCCCGCACAGCTCAATCGTGCAGTCACAGTATACTTTTGTCGCGGAAATAGTCTTATCATTAGTTACTTCTATGGTCAAAGGCATACCCAGGTTCCCTACTTTATGGCTCAATAGTGTGCAAAAAGCATAAGACACAAAGGAGTGGGTAGCCCCACTATCAAACAACACAAAAGCAGGCACATTGTTTACACGAAACGTACCTATCACATAAATACACATATAATCTCACATATGCATATAGTAATCTCATTACAAACATTATATCTCAAATAATTTTCCTCAAATATAAAAGAAGTAGTACCAGCAACGGCGTTAGGGGCCCTCTTTGCCTCCTCCCCGGTCATGGTATAGGCTCGCCCTAGTTTGAACACCATCTGTAACGACCCGAATTTTGTAAATAAATAAATTGTACAAAAATATGATAAATAAGAATAAATCATTTAAGGAACGTAGGAATTGGTTTCGTGTCGTTTGGACACCGTACGAGAAAGTTATGGGCGAAACCGGGTCGAGCCAAAGATCAAAAAGTGCAGCCTTAGCTGCTCAAGAAGTTCACGGCGCGAACTAATGTTCGCGATCGCGAACTCGGTACAGCGATTTTGGAAATTCGTCGCGAAGTAGTTCCCGACCTAGTAACGATCGCGAACTATGCGTACGTGAAAAAGTTCACGTCGCGAACTCTGGGTAACGATCGTGAACTTTCGCGACACCAGCATTAAATACGGGAAAACTCATTTATTTCATACATGAAACCCTAGTTTTTCCCACTCATTGTGTGTGAACGATTTCTGAGTGAAAGGGGACGTTTGGAGCTCAATCTTCATCAAATCTTGGTGATTCTTGCTCCTTGTTGAAGAACAAAGGTAAATCTTCATATCTCTTGAGTGTTTAACCATAGATTCAAGTAGGGAAAGCTTGAATCTCAAACCCTAGTTATGGATTTGTTCATGAATGGTTAAATGGAAGTAATATAACTTAGATCTATGGTATTTTAACAAGGAAAACGTGGTCATGTTATGGATACACGAAAATATGGTGATTTATGAAATTAGGGTTTGGTAACTTTGGGGAAAATGGTGCTAGTAGTTGACTAGCCATGGATTATGTAGTTAGTAGTGATGATTGATGTAAACCATTGCATTGGTTTTGATAATAGGTTATCGAGTGGAAGATTTGAGGCATTCAAATCTTGAGAAGTGATATTGGTGTTTAAGGAACACGACTTTTGGATAAGCTTGGCTAAGGTGAGTACATGTGACTTTTAAACTGGGTACATAGCTAGTAAATGTTTTTATGACCTAATGATTTTGTCGAGTCTTTAAGTAATTTAGTCATTTATGTGTTTTATGATGAATTGTTTGTTTGATAACGAAATGATTGATTGACTGAGAAATGATGGAGCTATGAGCTCATAACGATAAAAGATAAGTAATGATGATGATGATGATGATGATGATGATGATGTCCCTAGGGCCGTAGTAGATTGGAGGCATTCCGGTTACTACGGTACCTTAAGGTTAGTGGTAGATTGGAGGCATTCCGATTACCCAATACCTATGAGTCCCGGTAGATTGGAGGCATTCCGGTTACCGTGGATATGATGGTCTTGATAGATTGGAGGCATTCCGATTATCTTGACATTGGCCAATGATGAAAGTGATAAAGTGACCCAAAACAAACTTAGTAATAATATTTTAAGAATTAAATGATATTATTTGACTAATTGTTTATCGGGTCTAAAACCCATGTATCTCACGAGGCAATTTTGTCTCACGTACTATGTTTGTATTTTTGCTATGTACTCAGGTTCGGGATCGAAGATCTAGGAGGCCCGTTTAGAAGAGGCCTTGTTGAGATTAGCTCGGTGTTGATGATTAGAGTCCTTATCCTATGGTTAAGATATAATTTGTAACACCGTTTTTGTAAACTCTGATAATCTCGAACAAGAAACCTTTTCGTTTTTGTAAAACCGGTATTTGACACCGATACAATATTGTGTATTTTGGATTAAATGTTATTTAAATATTGTTTTGAAAATTGAGGTGTTACAACTTGGTATCAGAGCTATAGTTTAAGTGAACTAGGTTGAGTTGACCATCCTAGACTTAAACTGAGTTAGTAGGACCGTAGGTTCCATAGGATACTTATGAAATGGCTATTGAGACCTTAAAGTGTAGGTTCGATAGGGTTGACCTTAAGGGAATAGGTCATGTTGGTTGTGGAACGGTCAATGTCACCGTCACTTTGATAAATTGACTTCTAAATGGTTGATGTCTTATTATAGCAAAATGGTGAGAACTAGATGTGCAAGAGGCCCACTTGATCAAGGGCAAGATTCGAATAACATTGTTGAACCGGTATTTGGTCCTCCACCTCGTGACGAAGTGGAGAATTCGGGTGTTGAAAGGAACACTCACACCCCGGTCACCGTGGAACACCTCCAAACTATGTTCAACCAAATGAGAGACATAGTGAACGAGGATGTGAACCGAATCCTCAATGAGCATAAGGCACGTGAAAGGCGGGAGGAATCTCCACCCCGCACGAAAAGCAAGTCAAGTAGTGTTGCTCAAACCGAGAGGTCTTCAACGGAAGAAGGAGAGAGTGACCCCGAGCCGAGGGAAAGGAAGGGGTTCACGTACAAAAATTTTATGGCTTTTAAGCCCGATAACTACTATGGTAGCTCCGAACCAAAAGTCACGATCCGTTGGATCCGTGAAACCGAGCAAGTCCTTGAAGCTAGTAAATGCAAGGACGGTGATATGGTGATCTATGCTTCTCGATTGTTGAAGGATGAGGCCCTCGTGTGGTGGGATACCTTGTACGAAACGTTGGGAAAAAGGGCGATGTACAAGATGACGTGGGATGAGTTTGTGAGTCGGTTGAAGGCAAAATTTTGCCCCGAGAGAAATTTGGAGAAACTTCAAGAAGAGTTTGTTCATTTGAAGAAAGGTGGTTTGAGTGTCGATGAGTACACTAGGAAGTTCACGGGGTTAATCCCGTTTGTGATCAAATTGTATCCGGATGAGAGATCCCGGATTGTTCGGTATGCCAATGGACTCCCGTGGGAGTATGCGTTAGAAGTAAAGAGGGCCGCCACACTATATGAGGCTATTAGTGCGGCGAGGAATGTGGAGGAAGTGGGCCAAAGGAGAATCAATGAGAGGCCAAAGTTTGAAAAGTTTGAGAAGAGGAAGTTTGAAGGGAGCTCGGGTTCGGTGAAGAGAGGAAAGTTCACCCCGACCTTTCCTAAACAAACAAGTGTGGGTGCTTGTAAGAGGTGTGGCAAAGACCACAAAGGGGAATGTTTGGTGGATTCGAAGTCGTGTTTCAAATGTGGAAGACCGGGGCATTTGGCAAGGGATTGCCGGGTCAAACCGTTGGATGAAATCGAGTGCTATTCGTGCCATGAAAAAGGGCACTATAGCAATGCATGCCCGAAGAAGGGAAGTGAGACCATGGTGTCGACCGCTCAAAAGAAACCGGAGCCGACGAAGGTCAAGGGACGGTCCTTTCAACTTACCCGAGATGAAGCCAAAGAAGCCCACGATGTCGTTTCAGGTACCCTACTCGTAAATTCTATTCCCGCCCGGATCTTATTTGACTCGGGTGCTACTTATTCGTTTGTGTCACATGATTTTGTTGTGGTGTTGAATGTGCCGTTAGAAATCCTTGATGAAATTTATGATATAGAAATTGCGGATGGTAAAACCTCCATAGTTCAACATATGTGTCAAAATTGTGAATTGGAAATAGATGGGAGAAAGTTTAAGGTGAATTTATTACCCATGGAAATTGCGGGTTTTGATATAGTTATAGGTATGGATTGGTTGGGTGAGAATCAAGCAAAGATTTTATGTGGGAAGAAGATAGTCTCGATTAGGACTCCCGACAATGAAAAGGTTTATGTGTATGGTGAGAGACGACACCATTTACCATGTCTTATGACCGCGGTTAAAGCTAAGAAATGTTTAGCCAAAGGATGTTCGTCCTTTTTAGCATATGTGTTAGATGGAAGGAAAGAGAAGAAGACGGTGGAAAATGTAAAGGTGATTCGGGATTTTCCCGAGGTATTTCCCGACGATCTACTTGGATTGCCACCGGAGAGGCAAGTAGAATTCCATATTGATTTAGTCCCGGGAGCGACGCCGATAGCTCGTGCTCCATACCGGTTGGCCCCCACCGAAATGCGGGAATTGATGTCCCAATTGCAAGAGTTACTTGACAAAGGATTTATTCGTCCTAGCTCATCTCCATGGGGTGCGCCCGTATTGTTTGTTAAGAAGAAAGACGGTTCAATGAGAATGTGCATTGATTACCGAGAGTTGAACAAGATGACTATTAAAACCGATACCCGTTGCCTAGAATCGACGACTTGTTTGATCAACTTCAAGGCGCCGACTATTTCTCAAAGATCGATTTGAGGTCGGGTTACCATCAAGTTCGAGTGAAAGAAGGAGATACCAAGAAGACAGCGTTTCGTACACGTTATGGACATTACGAGTTTTTGGTAATGCCATTCGGGTTGACTAATGCACCGGCCATTTTTATGGACCTTATGAATCGGGTTTGCAAACCATTCCTCGACAAGTTTCTTATCGTATTTATTGACGATATTCTTATTTATTCAAAAACCGAAGAAGAACACGAGAGCCACCTAAGACAAACGTTAGAAGTGCTACAACGAGAGAAATTGTATGCTAAGTTTTCTAAATGTGAATTTTGGATTCGAGAAGTCCAATTCCTTGGTCATGTCGTGTCCCGAGAGGGAATCAAGGTTGACCCGTCAAAGATTGAAGCGATCATGAAGTGGGAACCGCCACGAACTCCAACCGAAGTGAGAAGTTTTCTCGGCCTTGCCGGATACTACCGTCGATTTATTCAAGACTTTTCTCGAGTGGCGACACCACTCACATTGTTGACCCGAAAGAGTAGTGAGTTTATGTGGGGAGAAAAACAAGAAAATGCATTTGCCACATTAAAGGAAAAATTGTGTAACGCCCCGGTTCTCACGTTACCCGAAGGGATGGAAGACTTCGTTGTGTATAGTGATGCTTCGCATAAAGGTTTGGGTTGTGTTTTGATGCAACGGGGGAAAGTGATTGCTTACGCCTCGAGACAACTAAAGAATGCGGAAGAAAGGTACACGACTCACGATTTGGAATTGGCGGCGATAGTGTTTGCTTTAAAGTTATGGAGACACTACTTATACGGTACGAGGTGTACGTTGTACACGGATCACAAAAGCCTTCAGTATGTTTTCACTCAAAAAGACCTAAATATGAGGCAAAGAAGATGGATCGAATTGATACAAGATTATGATTGTGAAATTGTCTATCATGCGGGGAAGGCCAATGTGGTAGCCGACGCCTTAAGCCGAAAGGTGTATGAAAAGCCGATTAAGGGAAAGCTAACACGTATTGAAGTAGTCTCGAGTATAGTAGAACGAATCAAGAATGCCCAACGGGAAGTGATGGAAAAAGATGAGTTAAGGCAAGAACGATTGGGAAAGAACCAACATTTTGTGGAAAATAAGCAAGGGTTGAAAACCGTGGGTGGATGAATTTGGGTTCCCAAGTTCGGGGGTACCCGAAAGGAATTGCTAAACGATGTTCATAAGTCTAAGTATTCGATCCACCCGGGGAGTACAAAAACGTATCAAGATATGAAGAAGATGTATTGGTGGCCCGGGATGATGGCAAGAGTGGCAAAGTATATTTCTAAGTGTGCCACGTGTGCACAAGTAAAAGCCGAGCATCAAGTGCCTTACGGGGTAGCTCAATCGTTACAAATCCCGGCCGGAAAATGGGATGATATAACAATGGATTTTATTGTTGGATTGCCAAAGACAAGCAAGAACCACGACGCCATTTGGGTCATCGTTGACCGGTTGACCAAAAGTGCATTATTCTTGGCAATTTGGGAAACCATGCCACTTGAGAAGTTGGAAAAGTTGTATGTGGATGAAGTGGTGAGACTTCATGGAGTCCCGTTGTCGATTGTGTCCGATAGAGACGCGAGGTTTACCTCGAGATTTTGGAGATCGTTACAAGAGGAGTTGGGAACGAAATTGCGGTTGAGTACGGCTTACCACCCGCAAACCGATGGTCAAAGCGAGAGAACCATTCAAACGGTTGAAGATATGCTAAGATCGTGTGTGCTAGATTTTGGAGGTAAATGGGATGAACATTTACCATTAGTTGAGTTCTCCTACAATAATAGTTATCAATCGACCGTTAAGATGCCGCCTTATGAGGCGTTGTATGGAAGGAAATGTAGGACTCCATCATGTTGGCTCGAGGCGGGTGAGACGAAACTCACGGGTCCCGAGATTGTGAGGTTGACCAATGAAAAGATTGGGATAATCCAAACCAATATGAAAATCGCCCAAGATCGACAAAGAAGCTACTCGGGTTTGAAAAAGAGACCGTACGATTTGAATGTTGGAGACATGGTAATGTTGAAAGTATCGCCTTGGAAAGGCGTGATGCGGTTTGGTAAGAAAGGCAAATTGAGCCCAAGGTATGTTGGCCCGTTTAAGATTTTGAAACGGGTCGGTTTGCAAGCTTTCAAGTTAGAACTCCCACCCGAACTTCAAGGTGTTCACGATACGTTTCATGTAAGTTATTTGAAGAAGTTCGTGGGTGAGGTTGAAAATATAATTCCGTTGCAAGAGTTGCGGGTTGATGCCCCGAACCGATTGATTGAGGTACCCGAAGCCATACTAGAGTCAAAAACCAAGAAACTTCGGAATAAAGAAATTGAATTGGTGTTGGTCAAGTGGAAACATTCACTTGGACCGAACTTGACTTGGGAAGTCAAGGACGAGATTCGGAAAAGATACCCGAACTTCGTGAACAATGATGAGATTCCGAGGACGGAATCTCCTTAAGGGGTAGATAGTTGTAACGACCCGAATTTTGTAAATAAATAAGTTGTACAAAAATATGATAAATAAGAATAAATCATTTAAGGAACGTAGGAATTGGTTTCGTGTCGTTTGGACACCGTACGAGAAAGTTATGGGCGAAACCGGGTCGAGCCAAAGATCAAAAAGTGCAGCCTTAGCTGCTCAAGAAGTTCACGGCGCGAACTAATGTTCGCGATCGCGAAATCGGTACATCGATTTTGGAAATTCGTCGCGAAGTAGTTCCCGACCTAGTAACGATCGCGAACTATGCGTACGTGAAAAAGTTCACGTCGCGAACTCTGGGTAACGATCGTGAACTTTCGCGACACCAGCATTAAATACGGGAAAACTCATTTATTTCACACATGAAACCCTAGTTTTTCCCTCTCATTGTGTGTGAACGATTTCTGAGTGAAAGGGGACGTTTGGAGCTCAATCTTCATCAAATCTTGGTGATTCTTGCTCCTTGTTGAAGAACAAAGGTAAATCTTCATATCTCTTGAGTTTTTAACCATAGATTCAAGTAGGGAAAGCTTGAATCTCAAACCCTGGTTATGGATTTGTTCATGAATGGTTAAATGGAAGTAATATAACTTAGATCTATGGTATTTTAACAAGGAAAACGTGGTCATGTTATGGATACACGAAAATATGGTGATTTATGAAATTAGGGTTTGGTAACTTTGGGGAAAATGGTGCTAGTAGTTGACTAGCCATGGATTATGTAGTTAGTAGTGATGATTGATGTAAACCATTGTATTGGTTTTGATAATAGGTTATCGAGTGGAAGATTTGAGGCATTCAAATCTTGAGAAGTGATATTGGTGTTTAAGGAACACGACTTTTGGATAAGCTTGGCTAAGGTGAGTACATGTGACTTTTAAACTGGGTACATAGCTAGTAAATGTTTTTATGACCTAATGATTTTGTCGAGTCTTTAAGTAATTTAGTCATTTATGTGTTTTATGATGAATTGCTTGTTTGATAACGAAATGATTGATTGACTGAGAAATGATGGAGCTATGAGCTCATAACGATAAAAGATAAGTAATGATGATGATGATGATGATGTCCCTAGGGCCGTAGTAGATTGGAGGCATTCCGGTTACTACGGTACCTTAAGGTTAGTGGTAGATTGGAGGCATTCCGATTACCTAATACCTATGAGTCCCGGTAGATTGGAGGCATTCCGGTTACCGTGGATATGATGGTCTTGATAGATTGGAGGCATTCCGATTATCTTGACATTGGCCAATGATGAAAGTGATAAAGTGACCCAAAACAAACTTAGTAATAATATTTTAAGAATTAAATGATATTATTTGACTAATTGTTTATCGGGTCTAAAACCCATGTATCTCACGAGGCAATTTTGTCTCACGTACTATGTTTGTATTTTTGTTATGTACTCAGGTTCGGGATCAAAGATCTAGGAGGCCCGTTTAGAAGAGGCCTTGTTGAGATTAGCTCGGTGTTGATGATTAGAGTCCTTATCCTATGGTTAAGATACAATTTGTAACACCGTTTTTGTAAACTCTGATAATCTCGAACAAGAAACCTTTTCGTTTTTGTAAAACCGGTATTTGACACCGATACACTATTGTGTATTTTGGATTAAATGTTATTTAAATATTGTTTTGAAAATTGAGGTGTTACAACTTGGTATCAGAGCTATAGTTTAAGTGAACTAGGTTGAGTTGACCATCCTAGACTTAAACTGAGCTAGTAGGACCGTAGGTTCCATAGGATACTTATGAAATGGCTATTGAGACCTTAAAGTGTAGGTTCGATAGGGTTGACCTTAAGGGAATAGGTCATGTTGGTTGTGGAACGGTCAATGTCACCGTCACTTTGATAAATTGACTTCTAAATGGTTGATGTCTTATTATAGCAAAATGGTGAGAACTAGAAGTGGAAGAGGCCCACTTGATCAAGGGCAAGATTCGAATAACATTGTTGAACCGGTATTTGGTCCTCCACCTCGTGACGAAGTGGAGAATTTGGGTGTTGAAAGGAACACTCACACCCCGGTCACCGTGGAACACCTCCAAACTATGTTCAACCAAATGAGAGACATAGTGAACGAGGATGTGAACCGAATCCTCAATGAGCATAAGGCACGTGAAAGGCGGGAGGAATCTCCACCCCGCACGAAAAGCAAGTCAAGTAGTGTTGCTCAATCCGAGAGGTCTTCAACGGAAGAAGGAGAGAGTGACCCCGAGCCGAGGGAAAGGAAGGGGTTCACGTACAAAAATTTTATGGCTTTTAAGCCCGATAACTACTATGGTAGCTCCGAACCAAAAGTCACGATCCGTTGGATCCGTGAAACCGAGCAAATCCTTGAAGCTAGTAAATGCAAGGACGGTGATATGGTGATCTATGCTTCTCGGTTGTTGAAGGATGAGGCCCTCGTGTGGTGGGATACCTTGTACGAAACGTTGGGAAAAAGGGCGATGTACAAGATGACGTGGGATGAGTTTGTGAGTCGGTTGAAGGCAAAGTTTTGCCCCGAGAGAAATTTGGAGAAACTTCAAGAAGAGTTTGTTAATTTGAAGAAAGGTGGTTTGAGTGTCGATGAGTACACTAGGAAGTTCACGGGGTTAATCCCGTTTGTGATCAAATTGTATCCGGATGAGAGATCCCGGATTGTTCGGTATGCCAATGGACTCCCGTGGGAGTATGCATTAGAAGTAAAGAGGGCCGCCACACTAGATGAGGCTATTAGTGAGGCGAGGAATGTGGAGGAAGTGGGCCAAAGGAGAATCAATGAGAGGCCAAAGTTTGAAAAGTTTGAGAAGAGGAAGTTTGAAGGGAGCTCGGGTTCGGTGAAGAGAGGAAAGTTCACCCCGACCTTCCCTAAACAAATAAGTGTGGGTGCTTGTAAGAGGTGTGGCAAAGACCACAAAGGGGAATGTTTGGTGGATTCGAAGTCGTGTTTCAAATGTGGAAGACCGGGGCATTTGGCAAGGGATTGCCGGGTCAAACCGTTGGATGAAATCGAGTGCTATTCGTGCCATGAAAAAGGGCACTATAGCAATGCATGCCCGAAGAAGGGAAGTGAGACCATGGTGTCGACCTCTCAAAAGAAAGCGGAGCCGACGAAGGTCAAGGGACGGTCCTTTCAACTTACCCGAGATGAAGCCAAAGAAGCCCACGATGTCGTTTCAGGTACCCTACTCGTAAATTCTATTCCCGCCCGGATCTTATTTGACTCGGGTGCTACTTATTCGTTTGTGTCACATGATTTTGTTGTGGTGTTGAATGTGCCGTTAGAACTCCTTGATGAAATTTATGATATAGAAATTGCGGATGGTAAAACCTCCATAGTTCAACATATGTGTCGAAATTGTGAATTGGAAATAGATGGGAGAAAGTTTAAGGTGAATTTATTACCCATGGAAATTGCGGGTTTTGATATAGTTATAGGTATGGATTGGTTGGGTGAGAATCAAGCAAAGATTTTATGTGGGAAGAAGATAGTCTCGATTAGGACTCCCGACAATGAAAAAGTTTATGTGTATGGTGAGAGACGACACCATTTACCATGTCTTATGACCGCGGTTAAAGCTAAGAAATGTTTAGCCAAAGGATGTTCGTCCTTTTTAGCATATGTGTTAGATGGAAGGAAAGAGAAGAAGACGGTGGAAAATGTAAAGGTGATTCGGGATTTTCCCGAGGTATTTCCCGACGATCTACTGGGATTGCCACCGGAGAGGCAAGTAGAATTCCGTATTGATTTAGTCCCGGGAGCGACGCCGATAGCTCGTGCTCCATACCGGTTGGCCCCCACCGAAATGCGGGAATTGATGTCCCAATTGCAAGAGTTACTTGACAAAGGATTTATTCGTCCTAGCTCATCTCCATGGGGTGCGCCCGTATTGTTTGTTAAGAAGAAAGACGGTTCAATGAGAATGTGCATTGATTACCGAGAGTTGAACAAGATGACTATTAAAAACCGATACCCGTTGCCTAGAATCGACGACTTGTTTGATCAACTTCAAGGCGCCGACTATTTCTCAAAGATCGATTTGAGGTCGGGTTACCATCAAGTTCGAGTGAAAGAAGGAGATACCGAGAAGACGGCGTTTCGTACACGTTATGGACATTACGAGTTTTTGGTAATGTCATTCGGGTTGACTAATGCACCGGCCATTTTTATGGACCTTATGAATCGGGTTTGCAAACCATTCCTCGACAAGTTTCTTATCGTATTTATTGACGATATTCTTATTTATTCAAAAACCGAAGAAGAACACGAGAGCCACCTAAGACAAACATTAGAAGTGCTACAACGAGAGAAATTGTATGCTAAGTTTTCTAAATGTGAATTTTGGATTCGAGAAGTCCAATTCCTTGGTCATGTCGTGTCCCGAGAGGGAATCAAGGTTGACCCGTCAAAGATTGAAGCGGTCATGAAGTGGGAACCGCCACGAACTCCAACCGAAGTGAGAAGTTTTCTCGGCCTTGCCGGATACTACCGTCGATTTATTCAAGACTTTTCTCGAGTGGCGACACCACTCACATTGTTGACCCGAAAGAGTGGTGAGTTTATGTGGGGAGAAAAACAAGAAAATGCAATTGCCACATTAAAGGAAAAATTGTGTAACGCCCCGGTTCTCACGTTACCCGAAGGGATGGAAGACTTCGTTGTGTATAGTGATGCTTCGCATAAAGGTTTGGGTTGTGTTTTGATGCAACGGGGGAAAGTGATTGCTTACGCCTCGAGACAACTAAAGAATGCGGAAGAAAGGTACACGACTCACGATTTGGAATTGGCGGCGATAGTGTTTGCTTTAAAGTTATGGAGACACTACTTATACGGTACGAGGTGTACGTTGTACACGGATCACAAAAGCCTTCAGTATGTTTTCACTCAAAAAGACCTAAATATGAGGCAAAGAAGATGGATCGAATTGATACAAGATTATGATTGTGAAATTGTCTATCATGCGGGGAAGGCCAATGTGGTAGCCGACGCCTTAAGCCGAAAGGTGTATGAAAAGCCGATTAAGGGAAAGCTAACACGTATTGAAGTAGTCTCGAGTATAGTAGAACGAATCAAGAATGCCCAACGGGAAGTGATGGAAAAAGATGAGTTAAGGCAAGAACGATTGGGAAAGAACCAACATTTTGTGGAAAATAAGCAAGGGTTGAAAACCGTGGGTGGACGAATTTGGGTTCCCAAGTTCGGGGGTACCCGAAAGGAATTGCTAAACGATGTTCATAAGTCTAAGTATTCGATCCACCCGGGGAGTACAAAAACGTATCAAGATATGAAGAAGATGTATTGGTGGCCCGGGATGAAGGCAAGAGTGGCAAAGTATATTTCTAAGTGTGCCACGTGTGCACAAGTAAAAGCCGAGCATCAAGTGCCTTACGGGGTAGCTCAATCGTTACAAATCCCGGCCGGAAAATGGGATGATATAACAATGGATTTTATTGTTGGATTGCCAAAGACAAGCAAGAACCACGACGCCATTTGGGTCATCGTTGACCGGTTGACCAAAAGTGCATTATTCTTGGCAATTTGGGAAACCATGCCACTTGAGAAGTTGGAAAAGTTGTATGTGGATGAAGTGGTGAGACTTCATGGAGTCCCGTTGTCGATTGTGTCCGATAGAGACGCGAGGTTTACCTCGAGATTTTGGAGATCGTTACAAGAGGAGTTGGGAACGAAATTGCGGTTGAGTACGGCTTACCACCCGCAAACCGATGGTCAAAGCGAGAGAACCATTCAAACGGTTGAAGATATGCTAAGATCGCGTGTGCTAGATTTTGGAGGTAAATGGGATGAACATTTACCATTAGTTGAGTTCTCCTACAATAATAGTTATCAATCGACCGTTAAGATGCCGCCTTATGAGGCGTTGTATGGAAGGAAATGTAGGACTCCATCATGTTGGCTCGAGGCGGGTGAGACGAAACTCACGGGTCCCGAGATTGTGAGGTTGACCAATGAAAAGATTGGGATAATCCAAACCAATATGAAAATCGCCCAAGATCGACAAAGAAGCTACTCGGGTTTGAAAAAGAGACCGTACGATTTGAATGTTGGAGACATGGTAATGTTGAAAGTATCGCCTTGGAAAGGCGTGATGCGGTTTGGTAAGAAAGGCAAATTGAGCCCAAGGTATGTTGGCCCGTTTAAGATTTTGAAACGGGTCGGTTTGCAAGCTTTCAAGTTAGAACTCCCACCCGAACTTCAAGGTGTTCACGATACGTTTCATGTAAGTTATTTGAAGAAGTTCGTGGGTGAGGTTGAAAATATAATTCCGTTGCAAGAGTTGCGGGTTGATGCCCCGAACCGATTGATTGAGGTACCCGAAGCCATACTAGAGTCAAAAACCAAGAAACTTCGGAATAAAGAAATTGAATTGGTGTTGGTCAAGTGGAAACATTCACTTGGACCGAACTTGACTTGGGAAGTCAAGGACGAGATTCGGAAAAGATACCCGAACTTCGTGAACTATGATGAGATTCCGAGGACGGAATCTCCTTAAGGGGTAGATAGTTGTAACGACCCGAATTTTGTAAATAAATAAATTGTACAAAAATATGATAAATAAGAATAAATCATTTAAGGAACGTAGGAATTGGTTTCGTGTCGTTTGGACACCGTACGAGAAAGTTATGGGCGAAACCGGGTCGAGCCAAAGATCAAAAAGTGCAGCCTTAGCTGCTCAAGAAGTTCACGGCGCGAACTAATGTTCGCGATCGCGAAATCGGTACAGCGATTTTGGAAATTCGTCGCGAAGTAGTTCCCGACCTAGTAACGATCGCGAACTATGCGTACGTGAAAAAGTTCACGTCGCGAACTCTGGGTAACGATCGTGAACTTTCGCGACACCAGCATTAAATACGGGAAAACTCATTTATTTCACACATGAAACCTTAGTTTTTCCCTCTCATTGTGTGTGAACGATTTCTGAGTGAAAGGGCACGTTTGGAGCTCAATCTTCATCAAATCTTGGTGATTCTTGCTCCTTGTTGAAGAACAAAGGTAAATCTTCATATCTCTTGAGTTTTTAACCATAGATTCAAGTAGGGAAAGCTTGAATCTCAAACCCTAGTTATGGATTTGTTCATGAATGGTTAAATGGAAGTAATATAACTTAGATCTATGGTATTTTAACAAGGAAAACGTGGTCATGTTATGGATACACGAAAATATGGTGATTTATGAAATTAGGGTTTGGTAACTTTGGGGAAAATGGTGCTAGTAGTTGACTAGCCATGGATTATGTAGTTAGTAGTGATGATTGATGTAAACCATTGTATTGGTTTTGATAATAGGTTATCGAGTGGAAGATTTGAGGCATTCAAATCTTGAGAAGTGATATTGGTGTTTAAGGAACACGACTTTTGGATAAGCTTGGCTAAGGTGAGTACATGTGACTTTTAAACTGGGTACATAGCTAGTAAATGTTTTTATGACCTAATGATTTTGTCGAGTCTTTAAGTAATTTAGTCATTTATGTGTTTTATGATGAATTGTTTGTTTGATAACGAAATGATTGATTGACTGAGAAATGATGGAGCTATGAGCTCATAACGATAAAAGATAAGTAATGATGATGATGATGATGATGATGATGATGATGTCCCTAGGGCCGTAGTAGATTGGAGGCATTCCGGTTACTACGGTACCTTAAGGTTAGTGGTAGATTGGAGGCATTCCGATTACCCAATACCTATGAGTCCCGGTAGATTGGAGGCATTCCGGTTACCGTGGATATGATGGTCTTGATAGATTGGAGGCATTCCGATTATCTTGACATTGGCCAATGATGAAAGTGATAAAGTGACCCAAAACAAACTTAGTAATAATATTTTAAGAATTAAATGATATTATTTGACTAATTGTTTATCGGGTCTAAAACCCATGTATCTCACGAGGCAATTTTGTCTCACGTACTATGTTTGTGTTTTTGCTATGTACTCAGGTTCGGGATCGAAGATCTAGGAGGCCCGTTTAGAAGAGGCCTTGTTGAGATTAGCTCGGTGTTGATGATTAGAGTCCTTATCCTATGGTTAAGATATAATTTGTAACACCGTTTTTGAAAACTCTGATAATCTCGAACAAGAAACCTTTTCGTTTTTGTAAAACCGGTATTTGATACCGATACAATATTGTGTATTTTGGATTAAATGTTATTTAAATATTGTTTTGAAAATTGAGGTGTTACACCATCGGTAATCCTCGAAGTAGCCGGTGCAGGGTTTTTCACTACCCCGTACCCTCCTAACAAATAACCACATATTTCGTTAACACATATAACACAACAAATAGAAATAAACATATAGAAATTTCAAACCTCCATCCTGTAAATCTGGGCACTCTGATCGCACATGGCCCTCCTTGTGGCAGTTGAAGCATACTGCCCCCTTGACGCTGCAGCTGTTGGCCATGTGTCCCTTCTGTCCACACTTATAACACATGGGTTCGTATTCTCCCTCCCCAGCATTGACACCCTTGATGGCCTTCCTATCATCATCTCTTTTCGCACCTCCACGTGCCTTGCCTCCCGAACTCTCCTCATAATTGCCTCCACTGTAAGGCTTAAACTCGAACTTTTGACGCTTCTAATTTCCTTGTGTCACATTACCAGTAGCAGGTGCCGATCTTTTATTCTCCTGCCGCTGAAGGTCCAACTCAATCTCTCGGCTACGAGCCTGCTCACTCATCTCCTCAAGTGTACCCGTAGATCCAACTCTCACAAACTCTCTGATGTCACTTCGCAGCATCGTAAGATAACGGGTCATCTTTATTTCTTCAGTGGCCACATGATCAGGACAAAAATTGGCCAACTCACGGAACTTTGCAGTAATCTTGTTCACCGTCTCTGTAGTCTGCTTGAGCTCCAAGAATTCTCTGGTAATCCTTTCCACCTCGACATGTGGCACGTACTGTTTCTTGAATTGTTCTGCAAGTGTCTCCCATGTCATGGCGTTAATTTCCTCCTCGGTCATTTTTCCTGTTATCTCTAGCCACCAATGATGTGCTAGTCCTTTCATCAGGTGAGACGCGTAGGTAGTCTTCAGATTTGCCGGGCACTTGGAGATTCTAAACACATTTTCCATATCGGCGAGCCATCGAATAGCAATCTTGGGGTCAGTCCCCCCTACGAACTCGGGCGGTGAGCAAACTGAGAAGTCACGATAAGAGAATTCCCTTGGCGGTCGCTGCTTGGGTGCGGTTGCAGTGAAAGTCGCGAACTGCTCCTGCATCATGGTGCTGACCTGCGTGGTTATCTCAGTAAACATGCCTCGGAACATAGCCGGCAATCTTTCGCCCATCATCTCGTCAATCAGGTTACGAACTTCGTCAAGGGTAGGTCTGCTGCGGCCCATTTGCTATATGAAAGAAAATATATATAAGAACTGGGAAAGTTTTAATGATATCCAAATGCTTGACAAATGGTCTCCTTGAATCCTTTTCGAAACATAGGCATGAGTCCTGTGCGCATAATAATGGGGGCCCTCCACTATTATTCGCACCTACCCCTGTCATGGTTTCGAGCCAGTTTCAAAAATCTCATGATCTCCCATCCTTATACCATCCACATAACAAGTAATTCACCTTAATATATATATATATATATATATATATATATATATATATATATATATATATATATACACACACACATCTAGTCACACAATTCACGCTATTCTCGTGTCAATTCTCTAGTATTCTAATAAAGATTATTGTCACTCGCGACGTTTTAAAATAAACTATAAACTCATGATTAAGTACTAGAGGCACAAGGTCAACGTGATGTGCTGCTTCTCAATTTGGATTTGGGCTCGTTTTTAAAACATCTTTGAAAACTCGCGTTTGAAAATTCGTGCTTAGACTTGAGTCTGGAGTTCATCTCTTTTGAACCCAGTTCTCTTAAGCCAATGCTCTGATACCAACTTGTAATATCCCAAAAATAAGTGAAAAAATTTTAAAGTAATAAAATAAGTATTTTCCCAAAGTACAAGTAAATAAAATCGGTCCCACTCATAAATTCATAAAATAAACCGTCACGTGGTATTTAATGCGGAATAAATAAAGTTTTAAAAATAAGTTTGACTCGACAAACATTAAAGTGAAAATCCAAATCCATCAATAAAACCGAGATGCAACTCATCAGCCATGAACCTTCTCTTTGCCCTTGCTTGTACCTGAAAATGGGGAAAAGTGTTTGGGGTCAGCCACACGCTGAGTGGATAAAATCAAAATAAACAAACACATACAAACAGTTCATGCCACATACATGTTCCCTAAAAGACTCTACTCATTTCTCGTTATTAGGCCTTTATTAATTCTCTTTAGGTTTGCCGTGGGTTGTGACGATACTCAACGTACGCCCACCGCCATACGCTCGTCACAACACCCTCTTCCAACACCCTCTTCCAACACCCGTCCTCTAGGTGCCCCGCAGTACCACGCTGACAGTCGTGTAGTGTACCTTGGCAACTCAAACGGGAAGAGTTGGCTCTCGCCGTCGCCTCTTACGATCGGTAATTAAAATCTCATAGTTATTAGGTTAGTTTTATTAACGTGTTGACTCATACAACATGTACTCATATAAAACAAACCATCTCATACTCAACACATATCATCTCAACAGATATGTAATCAACTAGCACATCTCACATGCATATAACTCCTAACATAACTCATGTACACAGACCAACACATAATGATATGGTACCCAGCTCGGTTACTCAGTATCCATATCTCAGTTCAGGATGTATTTAAAATAAACAACACTTAGCAAATCATCAAGTAAACAAGCTTGTCTCAAGCAATAGCAGTTCATGACACATAGCACAAAATCATGAAACGAAAGTAAATGCAAGTTTATAGTGAGATCACCCACCTCGAATAAACGTATGCTCCTAGAAGTATCCTCGGCACGTATAAGTCACAAATCAGTTCCTAGAAGGTCCTACATCGCATAATAAAACTCGAATTAAAACTTGGCTCAAAACTCATTTCAAAACATTCTGCCAGAACCCGACACCCCCGCGGGAACTGCTATAACTCCCAAACCGCTCACTAGAATTTAATCAAAATTTTACAGTAGCTGCATGGCTCAGAGGACTACAATTTTTCAGAAGACTTCGGAAACTAAATCCAAACAGAAAGGGCTCAAAACAGGCTCACAAGACAGAATAGCTGAACCGAAAACTATTCTGCGATGGTTTACTAAAACAGCGATAACTTTTAACCGTAAATCAGATTAACGAGCCGTCAGCGGCATTGGAAATAGGGCTCAGAAAACTAGAGACCAGAATGGGCCAAAAATCCAAAATCGTATTTTAAGTGTGGTGAAAGTAGTCCCGAACTCGGAGAACAGTTCTGTTAAAAAAAAATTCAGCTTATTAATTAAACCCCGTTTTGACTCCCGACATCATCCTGATTATTCCCGAGACTCCCGACAGTCCAAAAACCAATTTTTATCACAGCAGCTCATAACATGTAATCTCGTTAATGTATTTAGAAAGTATTCGGTTTGGGGAACCAAGAACCCACGGGTTCGGTTCCCGGTTTTTCGGTTAACAAAACGTTTAAGTTATTGACAAAGATTTTCCCCAACCCGAGAATCAGTGATAAACTCGATGACAACAAACTGAAACAAATAAGATTGACACAAACGGTGACCCGAATCACCAACTAATTAATCACGAACAAAGCAAGTGTAACAATTGACGATTAAGCAACAAGACAATCAAACTTGCGATACCAACAAATGTTTAAGCAAACACCCGAGCCCTCTTTGGCTCGGTATTCATTCTGCTCGAGACCTACATTATTAGCAGATTAGAGATGGAACAAAACAGTAACGAGCAACATATAGTATCGGAGAAGGAGGATTAAACTACCGAATAGAATGCAACAATCTGGCTCGGTTAATAAAAGTTTGAAACTCGAACAGTGTCTTGCTCAGCAATCTTTCTGCTCGATCTCCACTGCTCAGCAACACGTCCGTAATCACCAAAAACACGATCATTAAAAACAAGAACAATGGAAACGCAATAAATCGAAAGAAGAGTACAAGGTACTACCGAAACCAAATGATCAATCGGAGCAATAGAGCTTGGGAGTTCCTTTCTGCCTGGCGACGAAGTGGAGATGCTCTTGGCTGCGATTCTCTAGGATCGTAACAAGAAGGAGGCAGTGAAATAGATGCAGCCGAATGGGGAATAGGGTTAATGATATTCGGTATTAATTGTGAATTGAAGAGGGAATAATTGACCAAAATAGCGAGACTTAATTCCCAAGGGAACCGACAAGGCTCTAAGCCTCTACTCTACCGGATGGGCTTAAAGTGGATCATGAAGTTCGGTTTTTAATAAGCAAAAATGGGCTCAGCCCTTTATCTCTTTTGGTCAACACACTAGGCCACAAAGCCGTCTAAAATTTGAACACGTAAGGAGGAAGAAAACAAGATGGCAATCCCACTTGACTTAAACAAAGGAACATGAATTAAATAACAACGAGATTAGGCCTTGGCCTATCGGCCGACCTCAGAATAAATAACGTTTAAGTTAATTAGCTAAGCTCGGGATTAAATGTCACGACACATTCAGTTAGCTCATAGATAATTTTCTCAAGAAGTTAATAACACCCTAGTTATTAAATAATTAATCCTCGCGATTAAATAAGCACCGCTTTAATGACACTCTTCTCATTAAAGAATAAATGCATATTTATTTTTCTCGAATTAAATACACATAAACCACATAATACATAAAATAATTCTCATATAAATAAATGTCACATAATTTATTTTAAATAAAAGTGAATAATTCAATTACATAAATTTTTAGGACGTTACATTGGGAGCTCGACGGGAGCTGGGCACAAGGAAGGAACAGGGAATTCAGAAGTTCGGTGGGAGGATTTTCGTGCTGGGGTCGCGATGGGAGCTCGGTCGGAGAATGCACGGGTCTGCATATAAGTCGAGGTCGCGTAACCTCGCGACCGGAGCTCGATTGGTGCTCGATGGGAGCCATGTCTGGACTATATAAAAAGTCGATTTTTAGGGGTTTTCTCATTCTCTTCAACCCCACAAAGTGTGCAGCCGATTTCTAGAGAGAGAGTGGGCGATTTTGGTGTCTTGGAGCTTAGATCTTCACCATCTTGAAGGATCTAAACATCAAGGGTAAGGATTCTTGATTATCTTGCTTATCTACCTTGATTGTGAGTTTTATTTGGGTAAAAATGGTGGTTTGGGGAACCAACCATGTCATCTTTGGGGAAGATGAACTAACATGAGTGTAGAACACTCATTGTAGGCTTGTAATCAATGTGTACAGGTTGGATTTGGGTTTATTGATGGAAAATCTTGAACTAGGGTTTGAGATTCCACCAAGTTGGATGAACTTGGTGGTTAAGAACATTAATATGGATTAATTAGTGATTAGTTATGGTTAATAACTAGTTATTGTGATGATATTGATGTTAGGTCAAGAAGACCTTGATATTGGAAGTACTTCTTTAATTAAGAAGTAGAGATTGTGTTGACTTTCACAAGTTGAAAAGCAAGGATTCGTGTTAATAGACACGATTTGGAGTTAGCTTGGCTAAGGTGAGTACATGTGAACTTTTAAACTGAGTACACTGTAAAAGAGTTTTGAAAATGGATAATATCTATCGATTCTTTATTAATACATGTTTTTAATAAAGAAAGTGATTAGAAGGATAAGGAAATTTGATTGAATTGCTAATAGAGTATAGCTATTGAAATTGATGATTTTGCAAGTAAGTGTGATTAGATAAATTAATTAATGAGGTTGTTGATAAGAAGTATTAATGATGATAATGGCTTAAAGAGTATGATATTGGGCTTTCATTAGTAAGATTTAATAATTAAGCAAATGACAAAGGTTTTAAAGTAATAACATCTATTAGTAAAATATACTAATAAAAGTAGTGATTTCACTTTCAGAGAACAAGTATGATTTGATTAGTATTATGTATGTGCCTTAGTCAATGTAAAGGTAATATATTTTTGAATATGAATAATAAGAAGTGAATCTTATTAGTGGATTTAAGGATAAAGTCTATGGCGCTAATGATAAGAAAACATAAATGAAATATGATTATGTTGAAAGAGAATAATATGATAATTACAATAGATGCATTCTAATATTATGTTTGAGTATGGTTGATTGGGGCGTATGCCCGTATTTGTTGAATTCAATATATGTAAAAAGGTTTTCGGCCAATGATAACCCATTTATGGGGGAGTGAGATTGCTACTTGGGGTGGTACCTCCCTGCGCAAGAATTGTATATCTATGTGAATGATAACCCGACAATAGAGGGACTATGATAACCTGGTAAAAAGGGGGATTACGATAACCCGCGAGACGGGGAAGTTGGAGACCTTGGTAAGTTTGGGAGAACCCCAATTACCATGTGATCTCGTGATGATAACCCACATCGGGGGAGTTTGCTTCGGAATGATCCGTGGCGTATGTGATAAAAGGAGTAAGCTTATGGATAGCTTACATTTACGTGATTATGTGATGGGTAAGCTTATGGTTAGCTTACTAGTAAATATGAATAAGCGATAAGAATATAAGTTGAAAATTAATAAGCAAATAAAGAAAAGAAATGAGCATGATTTTTATTATATTTGAGAATCGGTCGAAAACCCATGTATCTCACGAGACAATTTTATCTCACGTACTACTTTGTTTTGACTATGTACTTAGGTTCGAGATTGAAGGATTAGAAGGTCGCGATAGAAGTGACCTAGAGGTGTCTAGCTCGGGAGCTTATAGGTAGATCCCGTTATCTTATGGTTATGATATTATTTTTGTAACACCATATTTTATAACTCCGATAATCTTTTCAAAGGTTTTTGTTTAACCGTATTTTGAGATACTGGACTTAATAATATTTTTATTTAAAAATATGATTTAAATGATGTTTTAAAAATTGAGGTGTTACACCTGGTGACACCCTTGTAAATTGAAATCTAAGAAATCGTCACTTGGTGACACATGACCCCGTCACTGGGTGACCAATGCGATTTTTGGTAGCTAGCTTACTTGATATGTATACTTAGTCGCTTGAGGACTACTATACATGACTATGTGCATATATATGAAGAGGCTTAGCTTGATCGGTAACAACAACTCGGCTTGATCGGTAGCCAAGGATTGGGAAGTCAGTGTCGGAAGGATAACGGCTGGGCATAGTGTATCGATGATCGTGGCATTCGGACCTTACCTGTATGCGTTACACGTAAGGGGGTTTACCGGGCTGTTGGGTGCAGCGCTATCGGGTATCATTGTTAGGCCAACGATGGTTTTAGGCTCCGGCAGGACCGCCGATCTTATTGAACAAAATAGTGATTATGTGGTTACATGGTTTTTGAATGTGGAAATGTGATTGCTTGCTTGTTGTGCTTAACAGAATTTGTAAATTATATTAATTCACTTAGCTTTGTGCTAATCCCTCCCTCGTTGACTCTTTTCAAGTTGATCGGTGCTTTGGACAGGATGATTGACCGAGCTCAGGAAAATATGTTTTGCAATATGAGCCATTTCGTTAAGTGACACCGTTTAAATAATGTTTATTTTGGAAATTACTTTGGGACTTTTGGATTGTAAACATAAATCTAACACTTATTTATTCTCTTTATACTTCCGCACTTCTTTAAAAAAAAAATGGTTTCTAAAATTTGCGATGTTACAAGTTCTCATCTTGCTAAAAGCTCCATCAGATAAAACCCTTTGAGCAAAGTGTGAACACCCAGTGATACATTTTATTACGTAGTTTCAAGAATTGAATTTTAGTAACAAAGGTGTCTGGTCTTGTGCTTGATCATTTGTTGATCAATACTTGTCTTAGACAGTATTTGTCATTGTCTATCTTTCACAAGTAGTTTAGTTAGGATTCGTGTTCTTAGCTATTCCGCAACTACTTGTATCTTTGTTTATCGTTATTAATTAATAAAGAAAAGTTTATCTATTGTTGAGTGTTATCAGTTTTTAATTTGGTCAGTATAACTGTATAAGTGCATTTTATCACTTATCACGGGACTAACACAGTTTGAAAGTAAATCATGATTATTAAAATATAAAAATTCCAACCCCGGGCGAAGCCGGGTATATCATACCTTGTTTTATACGTTAGAGCATGGATGGAGTATTGAGTAATGTCCCACATTGTACAACTAACAAATATGTAATGTATTTATAAGGGTCAAGAGCTACTTTTCTTACAACCAATTGGTTTTAAGATGAAACCCCACAAAGTTTCATGGCATCAGAGCAAAATTCGCCCGTAGTTGGTCAAACGCCACACAGATTCCACGTAGCCCATAAATATCCACGTGTTAGGCGTGAAAAAAGGACCTCACACGTGAGGGAGAGTGTTGAGTAATGTCTCACATTGGACAAACAAAGAATCTATAATGTATTTACAAGAATCGTGAATTACTCCTCTTACAACCAATTGGTTTTAAGATGAAACCCCACAAACTCACATGCAGTGCCAAACCTATGTGGCGTCTTATTTGGGCTTCCTAAGTCCAACCCCCAACCCTCGTGCCAATGGCCACGCCAAATCGCTGGCGCTAGATTTCGTTTTTTTTTTTTTTTTTTTTTTTTTGTGGTTTGAATGAATGAGTTTTTTGGTGGGTCTTAAAAACTATTTTGACTTAAGTTATAAGTGGATGAATTTTTGAAACTGTAAATGTAAAATAAGGCACTAAGGTGGATGTTTTTGTTTAAGCCACTACACATTAATGGAACATGCGGGCGTGATAAATTTCTGCAAGATGATCGAGGTGTATTATACTACTGCCTTTTTTAACGATGACATTCGATTTAATTATGCCAGCTATATGTTTGTTTGATGTTTTGAACCACAACTATTACGAATTATAACTAAGACTATTTGTAAAGGTAAGGTCGTAAGACACTTTCTTGGGCGTGTCCCCATGCTTAAGTGGCAAGGGTTTGGTCGTCTGCATACCATATTTCAACTGTTGTAATATTACCGAAAGTAATCTCTTTAGATTTTAAACTTATCTTTATCTTTACTATATATATAATGGATGTTTGTTATTTCGAGACAAGTTTGTGTTTATAAAAATATACATCATGCAAAACTTAAATTTGTGACCTTTGTGTTTTTAACACAATGCCCTAAACAACTGAGATACTATATCATGTATTCATGTGTTAATTGCTAAACTATAATAATCCTTATTAATCTTTTAAACTTTAAAAAGTAGAAATTATCACCACCCACGATCATTACTACCACCGCCACCACCACCAACCATCCGAAACCACCATAACCGCCCACCAATTAGCCGTCATAAAATATAATTACAAGGCACACGTTATGGCATTGCACTTATTATACTAGAATATATATGGAATAAAATATAATATATTGGGATGTAACAATTTATTTTATATGAAAACATAGCATTATACAAAATGGACACTTGTAAGATGACTTAGGTTGCCCAAAAGTTGCATGTATATAATCTCATTCTTGTTATTGGTCTCATCTTGCCTAATTCTATTTACGCAAAAAGGTACATAACCAAAGTGGCAATTTAATTCAACTTTTTTCAAAATAATGAACCTTTCAAACATAGCTATTATCTTGCATGTGATCTCCTTATCAAAGATTATCATCATACCATTATGGATGTTATATCAATAGATTAATTCGGTTTAAGTTTGAGTCTGACAATTTTGTATTTTTTGTTTTGTTGATTTGATTTTAAACACATATTAAAGCATACGTTACTATAAAGAGATAATAATATTTCTTACTAAATATTTTTACTCTTTTGATGAATATAAATTTTTAAATCAAATGATTAGATTCAAAGAAAAAAAATTAGTGAATTTTCATGCCAGTCATTTTATGAATAGGAGGAAAAAAATAAAAATTTTAGTAGCAATGTTTGCATTACTATATTAATCACAAATTAGAAGAAAAAGATACCAACCTTTTTCTTGATTTGATAGCTTAAAGTTGATGGATAGAATTTGAGATATAATTAACCAAGGAAGATAGTCTCAACTTTCTTATGTGATAAGGTTGGTGTAGTTTGTGATCAATATAAATCGCTAATTTTTATTTAACCTATAACTAAAAAGTTAAAAGTTGATTGATTTCACATGAAATTTGGTCTAAAACCCAATATTTCAAGTTCAAACGTATGGACACAAGAAGGTTTATTAACGTTTTAAGTCAAGCGTAGGAGATTATGACGAATATCATTTTGATACTTGTAAACAAGTAGGGTTTTTATTGAGTAATGAGTCCAAACTTCGATCCAAGCATTTATCGAGTTTAGATACCGAGTTCTTGTTAAATTTATTCCCGACCCATTTGCAGACATATGTAGGAGTAACAAAGTTCACAATTCTCTTAAACGAGATCACAAAGTTCGTCGTAGTTTCATATATACTAGTACTCAATACCTGAATACAATTATTTAAAGTAAAAAGATCTTTCTTGCACTACAAAAACCTTGATTCTATACTTAGATGTCAAAAGAAAGTGCTAGTCAAACTTAACTTTATGCCTAAATAAATTCAACTTTCTTTATTTGTAATTGCAGTAACAAAATCCCGAAATTTAAATTAGAAAACGGGAATGGTTACCTTTTTATATGTAACATGTTAAGTTTTGACCATTGAAAGAGGTTCAAGTGTTGAAGTGTGGTTGTAAAATTCTGTAAAAAGGTCGATTATATACTCTTTATCCTTAAACCGAGAATGACTACCTCTTCTATTTGAGGAAAAATGTAGTTTTTCGGTCAAATGGGGCACTTGATATATTAAGTGCATTCACATGTTTCTACATTGCATAACGTATGTTTTGTTAGATTTCATTAATTTGTTAGGAATTTTCATAATAATCTAAAAATAAGTTAGCAAAAAAATTGATCAAATAAGTTAGGGAAAGTGGTTTTCACACCATAAAAACTTATTCAAATATCATAATCTATACTCTGCTTCAAAATTTATACAATATAGTAGGAAAGTAGTTTTTATCATATAAATGTCACATCGGATAAATTAGATCATCTAAAACGCTAAACTTTTGTAAAGGTTTTTATACTTTCAATGTCATATAACATAATCAATAGGGGTTGCAAAATTAAATGCAACTTGATCCATCAATCCAACTCATTTAGAATAATAATACATTTTTCGCATTGTATATAATTGTAATATTGCATGAGTTATTTTTAAATACAATTATAGGGGGCTTAATATTTAGAGGAATTAATTAAGAAATATGTATTTAGTTATTGTTTTTAGATAATAGGATGAAATAAAGAAAATTATGCTATTTAAGATAAGTGTAATAAATGGTTTATAGAGAGAGAGAGGGGGGTCATGATGTCTTAATAAAGTGCAACAAAGCCAACATGTTCTCAAACTCTCAGAATCACCCTTTGCTCTCTTATTTCTCACTTCCAACACTCCCACATGCCTTTGCCTTTCTCCTAGCTATCTTATACCCATTAATTTGGTCAACTCAAAACAAACTACTGATTTGACTAACCTCAACAAGACTTGGTTGTACATTTGAAATTTGTACAAGCCACAAATTTGGATAAACTTGTTAAAGTAACTAATATGTATCTATACTAACTTAAAAGTTTTTAAAAAAATATCCTTGCGGCCACGGAGATTCATCGCACTAACTCCGGGCTATCTCTCTGAGATTAATCGGCTCGCAAAACGAATCAAAATCTAGGTTACACAAAAAAAAATTACAGGTAAAAGAGAAAAGAGAAAAATAAGTCTTTACTCTTTTTGGTTTGCAGAAGAGAAAAACATGAGCAAATATTGAATAAAGATCAAAATAAATTAGTAAGAGTAATCCATGTCCATAGAAAGTTTTTTGTGTTTCTTCATTTACACTAAAAGCTCTATTTTATAATATATTATACTAGTACTAGTGTAAGGAATTGAATATAAAGCCACATTCATATAGTGTACCCTATAAATACACACCTTTTAATTCCCACCACACCACCTTTCATTCACAATCTCTCTCTCCCTCTCCCTCTCTCTCTCTCTCTCAAAAAAAAAAAAAAAAAAAAACAGTGACACTTAGATTCCCGATATGGCCTTCAAGAAGTCATCAAACAAGCTCTCACAAGCAGCACTTTTGAAGCATATCATAAAAAGATGTTCAAGCCTAGGAAAGAAACAACAACAACATTATGATGATGTACCAAAGGGTCATTTTGTTGTTTATGTTGGCGATAACCGAAGCCGATACGTAATACCTATTTCATTTCTATCAAGACCCGAGTTCCAAAGCCTGCTACAGCAAGCCGAAGAAGAATTCGGGTTCGATCATGACATGGGCCTAACAATTCCTTGCGAAGAACAAGTCTTTGAGTCACTTACTTCTTTTCTACGGTTTTGAGAACATACATCAACTACTACTATTAATATCTTTTTTTTTATTTTAATTATTTTTTCTTAGATGTAATCTAACCATGGATTAAGAAGAAAATATTAAAAGTAAATTAACCCACAACTTGAAATGGGTTTTTTTAGTTAATTGTAAATCTAAAAAGATTTTTCACATAATGTATGTGGATTTTGTTTCTTGTTATTTGTGAATTTTATATCTTTGAATTATTCATTTAAATTGTATTAACATATATGGATGGTAGCTATATATAGGCTTGATCTTTTTTTTTTTAGCTTCAAATAAGTACGTTCATACACTTTTTTTTTTTATTACTAGTTTGTATTCAATGTTCAAATGTTGCAAATATTGTGTAGAAATCATGAATTTAGATAGAAAACTAGATTATAAATTCGGGGGTCGGGTTTGGCTTAGCGACATTGTTAAAATTCTTTTTATGTCGCTCGAATTTATTTATGTTATCTAGTTCTTAATGATCATGTTTATTTATGTTTTACATGGATGTTATACACTATAAGTAACAAACATGTCAAACATTACGACTATAAGATAATATGTGATATATCATAGTTACTATAAAGAAAAAGAACACATGATTAAATTAGTTTCAAATAAAGTCTTCATATGTTTATTACTCAATTTTAAAGTAGTTTCCTTAGCCTTAAGAATTGGAAAAGATAAATTTAAATGGTTGCCATATGGTCCCACGCTTAAACACTCAAAAGAATATTATTTTGGGTCTTTTATGCACAAGAGGTAGATATGCAATTATTTGTTGTTAGTTTCTTTTGAAAAATTAACTCAATTTATAATTCAACATTTTTAAATGATAACGAACAAAGTGACTCTTATCCACGTCTCTTTTAAAAAGACTGAATATTGTTATTGACTTATTGTTATTGAACAAAATGACCTCAAGAGTAAAACAAGTCGATTTAATTTCTTAATACTAAATATATGAATGGCGCTAGAAATTTTTTGACAAGAGTAAAGTTAAACATGATATATAATACATTAATACGTAGTATGTGCATTCTAAATAAGTTAAATATTTTTATCAAATTAAAAGTTTCGACAAAATGTCCAAATTATATGTACAATTTTTTGTGTTACTTTACTCTTGTCAAAAAATTATGTACAATTATTTTTGGCAATTGACCCGCGCATTTTCAATATTTTATTAGACTTACTTTGATTTAAGTGAAATTATACACACAAACAGACACACATGCATACATATATATTCTAATCGTTTTTTTAAATTGGCCTCTAATTTTTATTTAAGAAACTTGGATTTATTTGCGACCAAAAAAGTTTGTAGTGTTGGAACTAGTCATTGCCTAAGAGTTTATTTGTCAACAAAACTAGTTTAAAGACGACTTCTCATTACCAAACAAAATCTAGAATTTAAGTTGGGTAGGATATTAGTGTCTTTAAAATACCAAACACACGTATAATAGGTGCCTAAGAGGCCCCTAGGGGCCCTGGATACAATTTAGAGACATTCTAAAAAAATTAGTTACGTGGTAGTTCAAAAGAAAATGCAAAGTTGTGACAAACCATAATTAAACAAAAGTTTGTAAGAGGCATGTTTTCCCCCTTTCTTAAATTTAATTTTTAATTTTGATTTGTGGCCAAATTAATTACATGACAAAAACTCGCTTTGTTAGTAGCTCAGAGTCAGTTCGAGTGAACCTATGTAGTCATAAGGGAGTATTGTTTTGCTCCTATAGATTGGACCTAAAACATACTTATGATTCCCCTCTTTTGGATATCAAATACAACCACTTTGTCAAACATGTCGACCTGGTTTTTCGTGTTAGTACTTTAATAATTTCTACTTATGCACACACTACATGTATGTTCGATGGAATGTAGTCTTTATGAGTTTTCATTATATTAGAAATAAAAACAATTATGGTTATAAAGAATTATGGTAATTTTTTAATTTTTTTGTCGTTCTAAAAGGATAAATTTCAGTTATTGATCAATAATAATCAGTGCTCAAGATTAATTATATATTTTAGACATGGAGGTGTATTTTGGTCATTTGAGACCTACATACATTTTTTTATTATTACATTTTTTTTATATTTTAATATTTTTTTTATTATTATTTTGCTAATAATAAATATTATGTGATAATCACATGTGATTATATACCTAATCACATGTGATATTTTTTTTATAGTCACATGTTATAATTTTGTACAATCACATATGATTATCACATTATGTTTCTTTTAGAGAAAAAAAATTAAAAAAAATTATGTGAGTGCTAAATGACAAAAATACCCCTCAATGTATCAAAAATGTGATTAATCTTGACAACTAATTATTATTTATCAATGTTTGAAATTTATCACTTGGAACTTATAAAAATTAAGGACTACCTTGAATAAATCCTTATAGTTCTATTGTATGAAAGATGAACTACTGTGTTAGTTTTTTCTATGTTTTTTAACGGCACCTAATTCACTTCAACTTTATTCATGACGGGACTTGAACGCATTACTTAGATCATAGGCAACACCTTTTATGTATTTAGTTGACCTGAGTTGATATGTGACCCGGTCGCCGGCCATCATAACAACTCGACTAAAAACCATGGTTTAAACATTACTAGTCAAATGCTTTTTTAGTTAATTACAATTAAATCCTTCAACTAATGTTACATATTAATTAGACCCAATAATACATACTTCGTTTTTTTAATCATCCGCTAAATCTCCCACCTATATATGGAGCAAGGATTTGAATTGAATTTGATGACGTGTCATGCCCACCCAATCAGAACACTCCTTAATGATGAGTCATACGCTGACTCAAAGGGCTGCAATGTAATTTCACCGTACACCGTCCACTTCTCACGACTTCCTTCACTCTAGGGTTTTTTCCAAAGACGGTTTCACACATTCTCTCCCCACCGTTTGAGTCATCCTCCTCCATACTCTTCCCCCAATTCCAAACACCGATCTACACAGTAGCTTCACAGCGTCATTTTATGACTTTATTCCGATCGTCTTCCGCTAAAGAGATCTGGCGAAAAGAAAAACCACAAACGAGATCGATCAAAAGATGGATTCGATGGTGAAGAAATAAGCTGCTCGCAAAAGAACTTATGTTCCTTCGATCCACGATTGTGGCACATGTAAAAGGTTTTATCAGAATCTTTTTTATTTTGATTTAAACCGTCTTTGATTTGAATTGAACTTCAAAACCGTATTTGATTTTGATTTTGATTTTATATTATAGGCGGCGGCTACAACTGTGGATTGAATTGAAGAATTCATAATCGACTGGAGGTAGGTGATGATTTTGCTTTTAATTTCAAAACCACATTTGATTTTGATTTTGATTTTATATTCTAGGCGGCGGCTACAATTGTGGATTGAATTGAAGAATTCATAATCGACTGGAGGTAGGTGATGATTTTGCTTTTAATTTCAAAACCGTATTTGATTTTGATTTTGATTTTAATTTTATATTCAATCCCCTTTATCAATGCAGATTAATAGTATTAGTAAGCTTAATAGATCAAGTACGGTAATTAAAAAGATGCATTCAAAGTATTTTTGTCATTCAAAAGATTTGTTTTTTTTGACTATCTACTTTGATTTTTGTTTAGGGTTTGTAAAATTATGCATTTTCATTTTGTTTCCAGTTAAATGTTAGTCAATATAAGTGTTTATAAGCTTTGATTGATTAAACCATAAGAAATTTGATGATTGTTTTTCTTACTGGGTTGTAAGTAATTTTTGTTTCCTCAAAAGATCAAATCTTGAAACCTACCCAAAATGGCTACTAATTTTGGCTGTGTATTTTTAAATATTTTGTAAAAAGTGTGTGTTATTCACCATCACTTGGGTTGTTTCATTTGAAGTTTAAAGAACCGTAGTGAGGTGAACCAACTCACTAAAATGGCTACAAATAATCTCATAAATTTGAAGTAAGTTGCTGATTAATATGCGTTTGTTCTTTTTTTTTACTGAACATATTGACCTTTTATTAACAGGGGAAAAATCATGACCACAAAGTGCAATTAATCCAACTCTAAAAGATTGAATGTAGGTATTGTAGTTAGCCCCGTTATGAGATCAGATAAATTTTTATGTAGTCGAGTCTCATTTTAATTTTAATACTTACATTATGATGTTATTGCACTCAAATTATGAAACAATCTTGTAAATTCATAGCTAATTTACACAGAACCGAATATGGGGAAGTTTTTGGACTATTTGCTTTCAAGAATCACTCCTTATGCATTGAGAATGTGTTATTTTTTATTTTCTTATTTTTTAATTTTCTTAAAAAATGCATAAATTTTATTTATTGGTGTTTGACTTTGGGCAGAAAGGTCAACTTAGCAAGCCTAATTATGTTGATCTACACAACAAATCCAAGACGTATAAACACTTGTTGCAGCACATGAAGGTAATTAACTTAACTAATTGATATACTCATTCGGCATATATGTAGTGTTTGGTGGACTAGCTGCATTCGGCTTAATTTTATTATTCAATGGTACCCTCATTGTTGTGGTAGATAGATAATTATATGTGGTGTAAAAATCACTACATTGATTTTATAGATGGAACCCTCATTGATCAAATAATTTGGACTAATCTTACTTTTTATAATGCAGAGTGAGGATGATTAGTCTTTAAGTGGTGTACCAATGACTACATTAACAGGGGTAGAACAAGGGCAAATGTTGTGATTATGATCTGATTAACATCTAGAGATGGAATACTTGGAATTTCTGAAGAGTTTCTTTGGGGCTGAAGATTGATGGATGTTGCCTTTCTGTTATGAATTGCAGATAATATTTTTTTTGGCAGACTGTCTTGGATTGCAGCCTGTAACCGGTATATGATCAATCTTTAAAACAGGCATGTTTTCTATTAAATTTCATCAAGTCTTCAAATGTTGCATTCATAACAGTCTTCATAAGCTATGTAAATCAATGTTACAATCTGCAAATCAGTCTCAACTGATGGTACATGTCCATAAAGTTATGTGACGTATGAAACAAATATGCAGATTCGTTTGTCTTAAAAATATGTTCTTATGCAGAAGTCCGGATATGAAAAAATTAAAACGCTAATCCCGATCATGCATTATATAGTAGATTTTTTAGACCCTAATTTTTTTAAGAAAAAACACTTTAAAATATTAATAAAATATTTTAAAGGGTTTATTGCAGAATCTTAAAAAATTGTGAATAACCCCAATAACTGTTTATGGGTTAGGGTCCTAAATAAGTAACATTCTCTAATTGAATAAAAAATTACCCGCTATTGACCCGAACCTGTATCCCGATCAAACTTGAACCTCTATAATCATATTCAGTATGTTTTTATGCATATGGTATCTAAAAAGAAATGGACAAATACAGGCGGGCAGGTCAACCCGACCCATTTTGCAATGTACTTAAATTGACCCGTTTTGACCCGAACCTATTTTTCTTAATATGTGACTGTTGTGTAGGTATGTATGTGGTGAAAATTGTATTATTTTACTTAACTAACATACAGACTACTGATATACAAGTTAGCATAATTTTCGGTAATGATTTCAAGTAATTATTATTTCTTGGATTTTGATTCTGATTTTGGATATGCAGCTTTGTGTTCTTGGAAACCTTTGCCCTGAAACTGTGGAAGAAGCCCTTGCTATGGTGCAATCTATCAAGGAGGTTCACACACACAAATACAATATTTTGTTATTTTGAATTGGATATCGAGAGTTTAATTGTGTATTTTTAGTCTAGAAGTCTATGTTAATGCCTATTTAAATAATTTGTTAATAATCATTGTGCATTTTTTATAAAAATAAAATACATCATAATAATAGTCATTTATAAATTGGCTTTTATGTATTTGTAGTCTAGAAGTCTGAATTGTGTATTTGTAATCTAGAAGTCTAAATTGTGTATTTGTAGTCTAGAGGTCTAAATTGTGTATTTGTAATCTAGAAGTCTAAATTGTGTATTTGTAGTCTAGAAGTCTAAATTTTGTATGCCATTCGTTTACATTTTTTAAGTTCATCTATTTGACCCATTAGAGGCATAGTAAATCCCAACTACAAATTTCGTGGAATGTCCCAAGCATCGTAGAAATAGGTCCAAAAGACGATGCTTATGATGATGATGTTTGTTGCAAAATATAGTTATAGGGTACTTGAAGTTGCATTGTACATAACCAAATGTTTATTCATAATTTCAATAATAATTGACTACATGATTTCATACTTTTTTTTTCGTTATTATGTATGTTATTTTTTGAAGCTAGCCCGCCCATCGGGCGGGTTATGAAACTAGTATATACATATGGAGACACGCACGAGTAGTTGTTTGGACCCATTAAATGATGAGAAATTTAAAAGATCAATAGCTACCAATCACAAGTTACATAAAAAATATTCAAAGCGATGTAACGCACCTGTTTGGGCCAAGGAAGAGAATTTAGTGGTTTGATAGGTGACCACATATAATATTGGCCAAGATTTTATTCAGAAAAACAAATCTTTAATTTAAAGGAAATATAAGGTGGTCCTACATTTATTGTTATGGCAGGTGTCCAATTAGTTGTTATGTAGCAACATCATGTGTTATTACGCCCTCCATCGACAAAGTAGCTACAATATATCATGAAAGAAAAAGAAGTATGGAAAGATGAGATGTAGATATTTATACTTTTAATCGTGAGTAAAGTTGTAAAGAAATTATATTCCGAAAGACCCTCAAAGTAAAAGTAGTAATTTCATGTAGAGGATGAGGATGTATCATTCATACAATCATTATTTAGTACTGAGAATGTAAAGGAGGCTTTTATGATTATATTAGCTTACACTCTAGATTTGAATTAGGAAGAGAACCGTAAGGACTATGTGAAATTGTGACCCTACTTTGTCATAAGAATCAGTTTTGGTGATTAGGGTTAATATTAGATATGTGTATAGAGGTTACGGGAATGAATAAAGATAGGAAGTGAGATCGGGTGAGCACTCTTTTTTTGTGAGGACTGAGAGGATAAATAGTGGGGAAAACATGAAATTGGAAAGGTTAAAATTATCATTTGCGCACACATACTCTCTCTCCTCGCCACATGTCAATTTCCGATTTGGTGGGTTTATTACCCTCAACCTCGGATTTCGGGCATAACTTTTTTTTATATAAATAAAAACTAAATATGCCGAAGTTCTTAAAATTAAATTCTCAACAAAATGAGTATAGTCATTAAAATTTTTTAAAAAAAACTAGATGAAATTTTGGATCATTTTGAATTTTGGATCATTTTGAATTTATGATCATTTTTGTTTTTCGAATCATTCTTTTTAGGATCATTTCGTAGTTTTGGATCAATTTGTTATTTTTGGATCATTGTTAATTTTGTATAAGCATAATTATATATAGAGTAAATTACACGGATGGTCCCTGTGGTTTACACAATGTTTTGAATTTGGTCCCTAAGTCTCAGTAATTACACCCGTGGTCACTGTGGTTTACACTTCGTATTGGTTTTGGTTCCTAATACTAACAGACGTCAAATATGGCTGTTAAATTTTTTAATGTGCTTAAAATACCCTTAACTTATACTCTTTTTTCTCTTATCTTCTTCCATGTACTCCTTCTACAATGTCATCCCCCAAATCAACTAACCCTAAATCACAATCCCCCAAATCAACTGTAACAACCCGAAATTTATAGATAAATAAATTTTATAAAAATATGATAAATAAGGATAAATCATCTAAAGAACGTAGGAATTGGTTTCGTGTCATTTGGACATCGTATGAGAAAGTTATGGACGAAACCGGGTTGAAACCTAGACCGAAAAGTGCAGCCCTGCTGCACAGGCAACTTCGCGGCGCGAGTCAGGCGCGAGCGAAACGCGAGGTTGAGCAGAGGGACCAGAGCTGGAACGCGAGCATCTCGCGTTGACTTCGCGTTGACTTCGCGGCGCGAGCCAGACGCGAGCCTGGCGCGAAGTCTGGTAAAAATCGGCAACTAACGGGCAGATCCGCGTCTCTTTGCGACGCGAGCTCGGCGCGAGCGGGGCGCGAGCTCTTCCGACCAGAGCAATAAAATCGGGTTTGAGCTCATTTGATGCATTTGAAAACCCTAGTTTCTTTCTCTCGAGTTTGTGGACGATTTTGGGTGTAAATCGTCATTTGGAGCCGATTTCTTCATCAAATCTTGTGATTCTTCACTCCTAGTTGAAGATTTAAGGTATATCTTCACTCCTTGATCTTTGTAGCTTTAGATCTATGTATTTTTGATGGTTGGGTTTGAAACCCTAGCTTTTGGGGGTTATGGTTTATGGTGAATAAACGTTGTATACACTCAATAGATGGTATATTAGCAAGGGAATCAAGTGTATGATTATGATTTGTAAGAATCTTCGGTTTGGTTAAACCTAGGGTTTGGTAAATCAATATATTTGGGTGAAATGGATTGATGGGTGTTATCTAGAGGTAGATGAACACATTAGTAGTAGTAATTGATGTTGATCATATTGTGATAATTGTATTAGGCTTTTGGTGAGGTCTTGGAAGGTTGACCGATTTGTGAAGCAAGGAAACTGACGTAAAGAATACGGTTGGAGCACTTATTTGCTAAGGTGAGTACATGAGACTTTTAAACTGGGTACATAGCAATTAATTTGAAAGTACATATGATATTGTATCAGTCTTTATTAACAAATATTTTGATAAAGATAGTAATTGAAAATGTATTAGGGTACGTAGAATGTGATACTAGAAGGTGTCTAGTATGAGTGATGAATTTGAAGTAAATTATGATAGATTCAAGTAATTATGGAATCTATGTTAATGAACAATAATAATATAGTAAGTGATTAAAAGAATGTATACGGAGCCTTTATTAATAAATATGTATTAGTAAAGCAATTGGGAATGATTTTATAGTAATGAGTACCTATTGGTAAAATATACTAATAAAAGTAAAGAACGAATATATATGAGAAAGAATATGATGTGACTAGTAATAATTGTCTATTATAGTCAAGGGAGAGATAACAGTATTATGTTATCGATGAATAAGAAATGTATCTTATGCGTAAAGTAAGTATGGACCTCATAGGGTTCATAGATGTAGAAGTAACTGTGGTTGCTTATGATCGGGTCCATGGGACCATACGGGTACGTTCACACTGTGATGAACTAATTATATGTCGTTAGTATTAGATGACTAACTTGATTGATGTTGGATGTGATAGCCGAAGGCTTTGACTGTCATAACTGTTAGGTTATGGTAAGAGATAGATGGTGGTGACGCGGGGGATCCCCGGTCACTGGACGGTGGTATATATGTTTATACACCGAGTGTATATATGTTTATACACTAAGCACACGGGTGCTTCTAGTACGCATATGTTTGGTACTAGGTATGTTAGGTTCTAATACATATATGTTTATGTATTAGACATGTTGGTGCTTCTGGTACATATATGTTTATGTACTAGATATGATTGGGCTTCTGGTACGTATATGTTTATGTACTAGATATGATTGTGCTTCTGGTACCTATAAGTTTAGGTACTAGATATGGTTGCTAGGGAAGCAAGATCGATAAGGTCGCAATAGAGCGACTAGACGGTACTAATGTAGTATATATATGTATATATATATGTTTATATATTTATGGAATTGTTATTATGATTATTGGGGTCTAAAACCCATGTATCTCACGAGACTATTTTGTCTCACGTACTACGTTTGTTTTGTGGCTATGTACTCAGGTACAGGTTGAAGTGATAGAAGGTTGCACTAGAAGTGGCCTAGAGATGCTTAGTTCGGGAGCTCATAGGTAGATCCCGTTTGCCTATGGTTTTGATATACTTGGTGACACCGTATTTTTGTAAACTCTGATAAAGGTTTTAAAGTTTTTGATAAACTGTATTTTGGACATTGTGCCAAATGTTGGGAAATTATATTTTAAATGATTTAAACGATGTTATAAAAATACGGGTGTTACAACTTGGTATCAGAGCTATAGTTTAAGTGAATTAGGTTGGATGTCCATCCTAGTCTTAGACTGTAGCATTAGGAATGTAAGATTCCTTGAGATCATTAGGTTGACCTTGAGACTTTATGTTAAGTTTAGGGTTGAACCTAGGGGACCTATGAAAGTGATGTGATTATGGATAATCAGTGTTATGAGACTCATGAATCGTACACGAGGTACTAATTGTTTAATGTCTTTCGTATAGTCAAGATCGAAAGAAATGGTTAACACTCGAAGAAGTGGAAAAGCCCCGGAAGGCCGGGAGGAGGATACACCTCATGTTGAGGCTGGGGTTGAACAGGAAAGTCAACCGTCGATGCACCGGGTGGGTGAATCGGAGGTCGGAGCTAATAGAACTCCGGTGACCATGGCGGACCTCAAAACTATTATTAATCAATTCAAGGGAGTGGTGGCCGATGAGGTGCACCGCATAATTGGGGACCGTGAGAGGTCGGACGGAGACCGTGTATCCGAGGCTAGATCGGATGAGAAAACCAGGGGTGGTGGCACTCGAGTGGAGAAATCCTCCACAGGTGGTTGTAGTGATGCGAGGGCGAGACCCGATGAAAATTATGGTTGTTCTTTTAAGACATTCAAGGCTTGTAAGCCAAACATTTATACGGGTAGTTCGGACCCGAAGGTAACTATGAGGTGGATCCGGGAGACCGAGCGGGTCATCGGAAGTAGCAAGTGCAAGAAAACCGATATGGTGTTGTATGCATCTCAATTGCTAAAAGAGGATGCTATGGTCTGGTGGGACATAGTTTATGAGACCCTCGGGAGGGAGGTGGTAGAGAGAATGTCATGGGATGAGTTTACCGTGAGGTTGAGGAAGAAATTTTGTCCCGACCGAGATTTGGAGAAAATGCATGAGAAGTTTGTGACCCTAAGGAAGGGTGAGATGTCGGTCGAGGAGTACACGAGGGAATTCACGGGATTACTTCCGTTTGTTGCTAAGACCTACTCCGAGGAGAGGTTGAGGGTAGTTAGGTATGCTAGTGGGCTACCTTGGGATTATCAGTTAGAGGTAAAGAGAGCGGTCACGCTAGATGAGGCCATTAGTGCCGCCCGAGGTGTGGAAGAGGTGAACGAGGCAAAAGTTGCCGAGAGGGCGTATGTGGGAGATAAGAGGAATGCCGATAGTGGATCGGGTACGGTTAAGAAGGGAAAGTTCACGACGAACTTCTCTAGGCAAGGAAGTGTAGCCTCGTGCAAGAGGTGTGGGAAGAATCATACCGGCGAATGCCGTGGGGAACCAAAAATTTGCCATGATTGTGGAAAGACGGGACATTTGGCCCGAGATTGTAGATCCAAACCAATGGCCGAGGTTGAATGTTACTCGTGCCATGAGAAAGGGCATTATAGCCACGTGTGCCCGAAGAAGAAAACCGGAACGCTTGTGTCAGCGGCTCAAAAGAAGGCGGAGCCGGCAAAGGTGAGAGGACGATCCTTCCTACTCTCACGGGAGGAGGCGCGTGATGGGGCGTCAGGTTCGGGAGCTAAGGATTAGGCGGCCCGTAATTGTAGCATTGGATGATTAGGCCGGTGTGCCATTTGTTTCCCTAAGACTTTAGTTTTGGGTATTATTGTAATCCTTCCGAATGCTTTGGTTAAAAACATATTTTGAATGTTATGAATTTTATTGTTAATTTATTCACTTGAAAGAATCGATTTAGCAAGGTTGAATAACTGTCGATAAGAGTAGAGGCATTTGGTAGGACCATTGAGATGGACTGGATGATTATGCACCAAGCCAGTATGTTGTGTGGGTATAGCCATATTGTTGGATTGTTGCCCAATTTGGTGCTTACGGGAATTAGTAGATGAGTTGTATGACGCGAATAATCATCGTGGGAATAATCTTCCGGGTTAAATGAATTCGTATTTTTGAGAATCATAGACCGGAGTCGGTTGGTTGACTCAAAGATGACCGGGATGACCGGCGAGTTATGGTTAATAGAATTGAGTGATAACTACTTCTGTAGCGACAAAAGATTTGGAAATATGGTAATAAAGAAATGAACCGATTAATGACGGTTAATGTGTAAGTGAAGCGATAAATAACAAGTAGAAAAGTGTTATTAGTTACCCGCGGGGTACAATGCATGTGCATTATACGATGGCCTTTGAAGGCATATGATAACGGAAAGATAATGTTATGTGAGACATGTTAGAGGATATGTCAAATGGAAATGTGTTGAATGGGTAAGAAAACGATGATATGATATTATGAAAAAGTGCTAGAATGCATGATGGATAATTGGACGATTGAATGAGTGGGAAAGTAGCAAAGCTACGGGATGCGAAAAGATGAATACCCAATGGTATTGGTGTGACATATACATATGTTTGTATATGTGCACAATGGAGATGTATAGATGGTATTGGTGACAAATACATATGTTTGTATATGTGCACAATAGAAGTGCTTATATTGAATTGGCGTGATGTATATATATGTATATATATATGTATGTATATGTTTATGTGTTTAATTGATGAATGTAGAACCATGTGGTTAATGAATATTACTATTATGTTATGGTAAATGAGAATTGGGCTTGAAATGCGGGTTGCATTCAGGTCATGTAAATGTAGAGGATACCTACGATTTATAGAATAGAGGGAAAGAGAAACTCCTAGTGAGCAAATTACCATGTGGTGACCCAGACATAGTACACCGTATAAGGGTGTGGGATGTATTACGGTAGCGGGCCTAGTACCGATAATTTAAGTTGATCAATGTGATACAAAGATGGTTGAAAGAATACCAAGTGATAGTATGAGTGACCAAGTGAAGGTCAAGGAACGGTAAATGTTATTGTGACCTTATGTTAAGGTGTGACCCTTGGATTAACGGGGACGATTGATGAGAAAGTAATAATGGGTAGAACTGAGAGTGATAGATTGGTAATGATACGCCGTGTGTACGGAAATTGCTAGTTGGAAAAGGTATGGTTGACTTTATGTAAAAGTCAACGTTAGTCAACCCATGATTGGTTGAATTGGTCTAAGATGGACTTTGATTCTCGTTTTGTTTTGCTAATAAATATTGATAGCATAATGTATCGAGTATGTGTTTGTGAAAAAGTTGATGAGATGGTTGATTGAGTTGTAGTCAGTTTATACGACTTGACCCGTTTGGGTGATTTCGATGTTGAAATTGGGAATCAAGTGTAAGACTGTAGTTGAATCATGAACTAAAAGTAAATGGTAAAGGAAAGGAGGATTTATGAAACCTTTAACGAGAAGGGAAAATGTTAAGGTTTAGCTGACTTTGTGCTTAAGTCAAAGGGTAAACAATGTGGGGACATACCAATGTCGGGATATATCGGCTTGGTCAAGGTTGGAGTTTGACATCCGTTTTAATCAATTAGTTAATGGTATGGTTGTATCATACCATTGTTATGAGAACGAAAGGATTGGTCGAGAGAATGACGGTGTTATGGTCAAATTGTGAAATTTTGACCCGTCTAAGTATTGTGAGTTTTAAATTTGGGTCTTGACCGTTCGGGCTTAACGGAGTTAAGTGAATGTTTGGATATGTAATGTTAACGGAACGGGAATGAGGAATGTTTGTTGGTAATGACCACAAGGGAATGAGAGCGGAAAGCTCGGTTGAATGTGGGTTGAAATTCTTAGCGATTCCGAGGACGGAATCCTTTTAAGGGGTAGATAGTTGTAACAACCCGAAATTTATAGATAAATAAATTTTATAAAAATATGATAAATAAGGATAAATCATCTAAAGAACGTAGGAATTGGTTTCGTGTCATTTGGACATCGTATGAGAAAGTTATGGACGAAACCGGGTTGAAACCTAGACCGAAAAGTGCAGCCCTGCTGCAGAGGCAAGTTCGCGGCGCGAGTCAGGCGCGAGCGAAACGCGAGGTTGAGCAGAGGGACCAGAGCTGGAACGCGAGCATCTCGCGTTGACTTCGCGTTGACTTCGCGGCGCGAGCCAGACGCGAGCCTGGCGCGAAGTCTGGTAAAAATCGGCAACTAACGGGCAGATCCGCGTCTCTTCGCGACGCGAGCTCGGCGCGAGCGGGGCGCGAGCTCTTCCGACCAGAGCAATAAAATCGGGTTTGAGCTCATTTGATGCATTTGAAAACCCTAGTTTCTTTCTCTCGATTTTGTGGACGATTTTGGGTGTAAATCGTCATTTGGAGCCGATTTCTTCATCAAATCTTGTGATTCTTCACTCCTAGTTGAAGATTTAAGGTATATCTTCACTCCTTGATCTTTGTAGCTTTAGATCTATGTATTTTTTATGGTTGGGTTTGAAACCCTAGCTTTTGGGGGTTATGGTTTATGGTGAATAAACGTTGTATACACTCAATAGATGGTATATTAGCAAGGGAATCAAGTGTATGATTATGATTTGTAAGAATCTTCGGTTTGGTTAAACCTAGGGTTTGGTAAATCAATATATTTGGGTGAAATGGATTGATGGGTGTTATCTAGAGGTAGATGAACACATTAGTAGTAGTAGTAATTGATGTTGATCATATTGTGATAATTGTATTAGGCTTTTGGTGAGGTCTTGGAAGGTTGACCGATTTGTGAAGCAAGGAAACTGACGTAAAGAATACGGTTGGAGCACTTATTTGCTAAGGTGAGTACATGAGACTTTTAAACTGGGTACATAGCAATTAATTTGAAAGTACATATGATATTGTATCAGTCTTTATTAACAAATATTTTGATAAAGATAGTAATTGAAAATGTATTAGGGTACGTAGAATGTGATACTAGAAGGTGTCTAGTATGAGTGATGAATTTGAAGTAAATTATGATAGATTCAAGTAATTATGGAATCTATGTTAATGAACAATAATAATATAGTAAGTGATTAAAAGAATGTATACGGAGCCTTTATTAATAAATATGTATTAGTAAAGCAATTGGGAATGATTTTATAGTAATGAGTACCTATTGGTAAAATATACTAATAAAAGTAAAGAACGAATATATATGAGAAAGAATATGATGTGACTAGTAATAATTGTCTATTATAGTCAAGGGAGAGATAAGAGTATTATGTTATCGATGAATAAGAAATGTATCTTATGCGTAAAGTAAGTATGGACCTCATAGGGTTCATAGATGTAGAAGTAACTGTGGTTGCTTATGATCGGGTCCATGGGACCATACAGGTACGTTCACACTGTGATGAACTAATTATATGTCGTTAGTATTAGATGACTAACTTGATTGATGTTGGATGTGATAGCCGAAGGCTTTGACTGTCATAACTGTTAGGTTATGGTAAGAGATAGATGGTGGTGACGCGGGGGATCCCCGGTCACTGGACGGTGGTATATATGTTTATACACCGAGTGTATATATGTTTATACACTAAGCACACGGGTGCTTCTAGTACGCATATGTTTGGTACTAGGTATGTTAGGTTCTAATACATATATGTTTATGTATTAGACATGTTGGTGCTTCTGGTACATATATGTTTATGTACTAGATATGATTGGGCTTCTGGTACGTATATGTTTATGTACTAGATATGATTGTGCTTCTGGTACCTATAAGTTTAGGTACTAGATATGGTTGCTAGGGAAGCAAGATCGATAAGGTCGCAATAGAGCGACTAGACGGTACTAATGTAGTATATATATGTATATATATATGTTTATATATTTATGGAATTGTTATTATGATTATTGGGGTCTAAAACCCATGTATCTCACGAGACTATTTTGTCTCACGTACTACGTTTGTTTTGTGGCTATGTACTCAGGTACAGGTTGAAGTGATAGAAGGTTGCACTAGAAGTGGCCTAGAGATGCTTAGTTCGGGAGCTCATAGGTAGATCCCGTTTGCCTATGGTTTTGATATACTTGGTGACACCGTATTTTTGTAAACTCTGATAAAGGTTTTAAAGTTTTTGATAAACTGTATTTTGGACATTGTGCCAAATGTTGGGAAATTATATTTTAAATGATTTAAACGATGTTATAAAAATACGGGTGTTACAACTTGGTATCAGAGCTATAGTTTAAGTGAATTAGGTTGGATGTCCATCCTAGTCTTAGACTGTAGCATTAGGAATGTAAGATTCCTTGAGATCATTAGGTTGACCTTGAGACTTTATGTTAAGTTTAGGGTTGAACCTAGGGGACCTATGAAAGTGATGTGATTATGGATAATCAGTGTTATGAGACTCATGAATCGTACACGAGGTACTAATTGTTTAATGTCTTTCGTATAGTCAAGATCGAAAGAAATGGTTAACACTCGAAGAAGTGGAAAAGCCCCGGAAGGCCGGGAGGAGGATACACCTCATGTTGAGGCTGGGGTTGAACAGGAAAGTCAACCGTCGATGCACCGGGTGGGTGAATCGGAGGTCGGAGCTAATAGAACTCCGGTGACCATGGCGGACCTCAAAACTATTATTAATCAATTCAAGGGAGTGGTGGCCGATGAGGTGCACCGCATAATTGGGGACCGTGAGAGGTCGGACGGAGACCGTGTATCCGAGGCTAGATCGGATGAGAAAACCAGGGGTGGTGGCACTCGAGTGGAGAAATCCTCCACAGGTGGTTGTAGTGATGCGAGGGCGAGACCCGATGAAAATTATGGTTGTTCTTTTAAGACATTCAAGGCTTGTAAGCCAAACATTTATACGGGTAGTTCGGACCCGAAGGTAACTATGAGGTGGATCCGGGAGACCGAGCGGGTCATCGGAAGTAGCAAGTGCAAGAAAACCGATATGGTGTTGTATGCATCTCAATTGCTAAAAGAGGATGCTATGGTCTGGTGGGACATAGTTTATGAGACCCTCGGGAGGGAGGTGGTAGAGAGAATGTCATGGGATGAGTTTACCGTGAGGTTGAGGAAGAAATTTTGTCCCGACCGAGATTTGGAGAAAATGCATGAGAAGTTTGTGACCCTAAGGAAGGGTGAGATGTCGGTCGAGGAGTACACGAGGGAATTCACGGGATTACTTCCGTTTGTTGCTAAGACCTACTCCGAGGAGAGGTTGAGGGTAGTTAGGTATGCTAGTGGGCTACCTTGGGATTATCAGTTAGAGGTAAAGAGAGCGGTCACGCTAGATGAGGCCATTAGTGCCGCCCGAGGTGTGGAAGAGGTGAACGAGGCAAAAGTTGCCGAGAGGGCGTATGTGGGAGATAAGAGGAATGCCGATAGTGGATCGGGTACGGTTAAGAAGGGAAAGTTCACGACGAACTTCTCTAGGCAAGGAAGTGTAGCCTCGTGCAAGAGGTGTGGGAAGAATCATACCGGCGAATGCCGTGGGGAACCAAAAATTTGCCATGATTGTGGAAAGACGGGACATTTGGCCCGAGATTGTAGATCCAAACCAATGGCCGAGGTTGAATGTTACTCGTGCCATGAGAAAGGGCATTATAGCCACGTGTGCCCGAAGAAGAAAACCGGAACGCTTGTGTCAGCGGCTCAAAAGAAGGCGGAGCCGGCAAAGGTGAGAGGACGATCCTTCCTACTCTCACGGGAGGAGGCGCGTGATGGGGCGTCAGGTTCGGGAGCTAAGGATTAGGCGGCCCGTAATTGTAGCATTGGATGATTAGGCCGGTGTGCCATTTGTTTCCCTAAGACTTTAGTTTTGGGTATTATTGTAATCCTTCCGAATGCTTTGGTTAAAAACATATTTTGAATGTTATGAATTTTATTGTTAATTTATTCACTTGAAAGAATCGATTTAGCAAGGTTGAATAACTGTCGATAAGAGTAGAGGCATTTGGTAGGACCATTGAGATGGACTGGATGATTATGCACCAAGCCAGTATGTTGTGTGGGTATAGCCATATTGTTGGATTGTTGCCCAATTTGGTGCTTACGGGAATTAGTAGATGAGTTGTATGACGCGAATAATCATCGTGGGAATAATCTTCCGGGTTAAATGAATTCGTATTTTTGAGAATCATAGACCGGAGTCGGTTGGTTGACTCAAAGATGACCGGGATGACCGGCGAGTTATGGTTAATAGAATTGAGTGATAACTACTTCTGTAGCGACAAAAGATTTGGAAATATGGTAATAAAGAAATGAACCGATTAATGACGGTTAATGTGTAAGTGAAGCGATAAATAACAAGTAGAAAAGTGTTATTAGTTACCCGCGGGGTACAATGCATGTGCATTATACGATGGCCTTTGAAGGCATATGATAACGGAAAGATAATGTTATGTGAGACATGTTAGAGGATATGTCAAATGGAAATGTGTTGAATGGGTAAGAAAACGATGATATGATATTATGAAAAAGTGCTAGAATGCATGATGGATAATTGGACGATTGAATGAGTGGGAAAGTAGCAAAGCTACGGGATGCGAAAAGATGAATACCCAATGGTATTGGTGTGACATATACATATGTTTGTATATGTGCACAATGGAGATGTATAGATGGTATTGGTGACAAATACATATGTTTGTATATGTGCACAATAGAAGTGCTTATATTGAATTGGCGTGATGTATATATATGTATATATATATGTATGTATATGTTTATGTGTTTAATTGATGAATGTAGAACCATGTGGTTAATGAATATTACTATTATGTTATGGTAAATGAGAATTGGGCTTGAAATGCGGGTTGCATTCAGGTCATGTAAATGTAGAGGATACCTACGATTTATAGAATAGAGGGAAAGAGAAACTCCTAGTGAGCAAATTACCATGTGGTGACCCAGACATAGTACACCGTATAAGGGTGTGGGATGTATTACGGTAGCGGGCCTAGTACCGATAATTTAAGTTGATCAATGTGATACAAAGATGGTTGAAAGAATACCAAGTGATAGTATGAGTGACCAAGTGAAGGTCAAGGAACGGTAAATGTTATTGTGACCTTATGTTAAGGTGTGACCCTTGGATTAACGGGGACGATTGATGAGAAAGTAATAATGGGTAGAACTGAGAGTGATAGATTGGTAATGATACGCCGTGTGTACGGAAATTGCTAGTTGGAAAAGGTATGGTTGACTTTATGTAAAAGTCAACGTTAGTCAACCCATGATTGGTTGAATTGGTCTAAAATGGACTTTGATTCTCGTTTTGTTTTGCTAATAAATATTGATAGCATAATGTATCGAGTATGTGTTTGTGAAAAAGTTGATGAGATGGTTGATTGAGTTGTAGTCAGTTTATACGACTTGACCCGTTTGGGTGATTTCGATGTTGAAATTGGGAATCAAGTGTAAGACTGTAGTTGAATCATGAACTAAAAGTAAATGGTAAAGGAAAGGAGGATTTATGAAACCTTTAACGAGAAGGGAAAATGTTAAGGTTTAGCTGACTTTGTGCTTAAGTCAAAGGGTAAACAATGTGGGGACATACCAATGTCGGGATATATCGGCTTGGTCAAGGTTGGAGTTTGACATCCGTTTTAATCAATTAGTTAATGGTATGGTTGTATCATACCATTGTTATGAGAACGAAAGGATTGGTCGAGAGAATGACGGTGTTATGGTCAAATTGTGAAATTTTGACCCGTCTAAGTATTGTGAGTTTTAAATTTGGGTCTTGACCGTTCGGGCTTAACGGAGTTAAGTGAATGTTTGGATATGTAATGTTAACGGAACGGGAATGAGGAATGTTTGTTGGTAATGACCACAAGGGAATGAGAGCGGAAAGCTCGGTTGAATGTGGGTTGAAATTCTTAGCGATTCCGAGGACGGAATCCTTTTAAGGGGTAGATAGTTGTAACAACCCGAAATTTATAGATAAATAAATTTTATAAAAATATGATAAATAAGGATAAATCATCTAAAGAACGTAGGAATTGGTTTCGTGTCATTTGGACATCGTATGAGAAAGTTATGGACGAAACCGGGTTGAAACCTAGACCGAAAAGTGCAGCCCTGCTGCAGAGGCAAGTTCGCGGCGCGAGTCAGGCGCGAGCGAAACGCGAGGTTGAGCAGAGGGACCAGAGCTGGAACGCGAGCATCTCGCGTTGACTTCGCGTTGACTTCGCGGCGCGAGCCAGACGCGAGCCTGGCGCGAAGTCTGGTAAAAATCGGCAACTAACGGGCAGATCCGCGTCTCTTCGCGACGCGAGCTCGGCGCGAGCGGGGCGCGAGCTCTTCCGACCAGAGCAATAAAATCGGGTTTGAGCTCATTTGATGCATTTGAAAACCCTAGTTTCTTTCTCTCGATTTTGTGGACGATTTTGGGTGTAAATCGTCATTTGGAGCCGATTTCTTCATCAAATCTTGTGATTCTTCACTCCTAGTTGAAGATTTAAGGTATATCTTCACTCCTTGATCTTTGTAGCTTTAGATCTATGTATTTTTTATGGTTGGGTTTGAAACCCTAGCTTTTGGGGGTTATGGTTTATGGTGAATAAACGTTGTATACACTCAATAGATGGTATATTAGCAAGGGAATCAAGTGTATGATTATGATTTGTAAGAATCTTCGGTTTGGTTAAACCTAGGGTTTGGTAAATCAATATATTTGGGTGAAATGGATTGATGGGTGTTATCTAGAGGTAGATGAACACATTAGTAGTAGTAGTAATTGATGTTGATCATATTGTGATAATTGTATTAGGCTTTTGGTGAGGTCTTGGAAGGTTGACCGATTTGTGAAGCAAGGAAACTGACGTAAAGAATACGGTTGGAGCACTTATTTGCTAAGGTGAGTACATGAGACTTTTAAACTGGGTACATAGCAATTAATTTGAAAGTACATATGATATTGTATCAGTCTTTATTAACAAATATTTTGATAAAGATAGTAATTGAAAATGTATTAGGGTACGTAGAATGTGATACTAGAAGGTGTCTAGTATGAGTGATGAATTTGAAGTAAATTATGATAGATTCAAGTAATTATGGAATCTATGTTAATGAACAATAATAATATAGTAAGTGATTAAAAGAATGTATACGGAGCCTTTATTAATAAATATGTATTAGTAAAGCAATTGGGAATGATTTTATAGTAATGAGTACCTATTGGTAAAATATACTAATAAAAGTAAAGAACGAATATATATGAGAAAGAATATGATGTGACTAGTAATAATTGTCTATTATAGTCAAGGGAGAGATAAGAGTATTATGTTATCGATGAATAAGAAATGTATCTTATGCGTAAAGTAAGTATGGACCTCATAGGGTTCATAGATGTAGAAGTAACTGTGGTTGCTTATGATCGGGTCCATGGGACCATACAGGTACGTTCACACTGTGATGAACTAATTATATGTCGTTAGTATTAGATGACTAACTTGATTGATGTTGGATGTGATAGCCGAAGGCTTTGACTGTCATAACTGTTAGGTTATGGTAAGAGATAGATGGTGGTGACGCGGGGGATCCCCGGTCACTGGACGGTGGTATATATGTTTATACACCGAGTGTATATATGTTTATACACTAAGCACACGGGTGCTTCTAGTACGCATATGTTTGGTACTAGGTATGTTAGGTTCTAATACATATATGTTTATGTATTAGACATGTTGGTGCTTCTGGTACATATATGTTTATGTACTAGATATGATTGGGCTTCTGGTACGTATATGTTTATGTACTAGATATGATTGTGCTTCTGGTACCTATAAGTTTAGGTACTAGATATGGTTGCTAGGGAAGCAAGATCGATAAGGTCGCAATAGAGCGACTAGACGGTACTAATGTAGTATATATATGTATATATATATGTTTATATATTTATGGAATTGTTATTATGATTATTGGGGTCTAAAACCCATGTATCTCACGAGACTATTTTGTCTCACGTACTACGTTTGTTTTGTGGCTATGTACTCAGGTACAGGTTGAAGTGATAGAAGGTTGCACTAGAAGTGGCCTAGAGATGCTTAGTTCGGGAGCTCATAGGTAGATCCCGTTTGCCTATGGTTTTGATATACTTGGTGACACCGTATTTTTGTAAACTCTGATAAAGGTTTTAAAGTTTTTGATAAACTGTATTTTGGACATTGTGCCAAATGTTGGGAAATTATATTTTAAATGATTTAAACGATGTTATAAAAATACGGGTGTTACATCAACTAACGCTAAATCACAATCTGATACGAACCATTTAGGGAGAATCAACAGAATTTAGTTAGTATTCGTAGTATAAATTGTAAAGGCACATGACACGAGCTGCTAATTCGTTTCCAACAGTTGGTTTCCGACAAAACTCGATTCCTCAAAGCTCCACATGGAATTACCGCAAAAATTCAAGAATTTTAACTCCACCAGCTGCTAAATTTGGTTGCAAATTCATAAAGCAAATCTAATGTTGAGATCCAGGTAAATGCTTTTCCGACGACGTGATTCCGACGAGATTTGCAGAAGCTTTTCCGGCCAAAATGGTGAGCGAATCCAACGGTAGTCTTTATACCAGAGAAATCGTGATGGGCGACAATCACCAAATGCGCCGATCAGAGCAAGGGTGGTGGAAAGCCTCAGATGTTGACTTTTACTACTGGTTCTTGAAAGTAGATCAGGCGGTGGAAATTTTTGGTGAAACTGAGTACTATTTTGTGGGTTGATGAAGGTACCCATCTGAAAAAGGACTTGACTCTATAAACTATGGAGTCTAAATCTAGAGATGGGAAGTAAAAAGCTTGAATTTTGAGAATGTCCCATTTAAAAAGCTTGAATTGAGTATTATGTTGCTCAAAATGATTTAATTGTTGATGATTTGTGTTCTCTTGATCAGGGGTTTGCTAAAAATTTTGAATTGTAGTTGAATCATTTCATGGGTGGTGGGTTGTGGCTCTTGCTGGTATGGTTACAGCTTAATTTGCAAATCAAGAAAAAAAATGTTAATGTACATTTTCAAAAAAGAATTTGGATGATTTTTTAATTGAGGTTAGGGTTTTAATTTGGGTGTGTTTTTGTATGTAGAGATGAAGGAAAGAGGAAAGAGGAAGGAGATGGTGAGGGTAAAATTTGTCAATTAAAAAGTTAACAACGAATTTTAACGGCTGTTAGTATTAGGGATCAAAACCAATATGAACTGTAAACCACAGTGACCACGGGTGTAATTACCGAGACTTAGGGACCAAATCCAAAACATTGTGTAAACCACAGGGACCATTCGTGTAATTTACTCTTATATACTTCCTCCGTATCAAAATAAGTGACACAAATTGGCTTACACGTTTTTTGAGGTAAAAGATTAAAGTAGAGGTTAAAATATATTAAAGTACATAATTAGTGAAGATTGGGTCCCACTTTTCTTGAATAAAGTGATATTAATGAGTTTTAAAAGTAAAAGCAAAGGTATAAGGGTAATTTCATTTTATTAAATTGGATAGTTAGTGGGTATGGGTCCCACTATTTTTACCAAATAAGGAAAGTTTTCAAAGTGTGTCACTTATTTTGATACACCCCAAAATAGAAAGTGTGTCACTTATTTTGATACGGAGGAAGTATATAATTAGTAAAAAAAATAACTATCATATATAATTTTGGATTATTATGTTAATTTTGGATCATTTTATCTACATTTGCATCATTGTTATTTTTTTAAATTTTCATGACTATATTTATTTTGTGAGGAATTTAATTTTAAAAACTTTGACATTTTTAGATATTTTTTTTCAAATTAAAAAAAAGTTATAGATGAAAAATGAAGTGAGAAGGAAAAAATCCACATCCAATAATTGGATGACAAGTGGCAAAAGTAAAGAAATGATGTTTCAAAAAAGACCTTTATGCCCTTCACGAAGTGAGTGGACGAAAATTGTTTTCGCCAGATGCTAACCCATAAGGATAGTATTGTATTTATACAATTTACCATACTTTTAAGTCCTTACCAGATGCTAACCCATAAGTCATACAATCAGCAATATTGTACTCCCTCCGTCCCTTAATAAAGTTCTCATTTCTCCTGGGCACATGATTTTAGGAGATAGTTAGTGGTGGGTCCTTGGTAATAAATTTGATTAAAATATAGGGTATTTTGGAGAGAGAAAGTGTTTTTAGGAGATAATTAGTGGTGGGGTATATGGTAATAATATTATTTTATTGAGTGGGTCCCTCTAATTTAAGAAATGAGAACTTTATTTTGGGACAAACATATTAGGGGAAATGAGAACTTTATTAAGGGACGGAGGGAGTAGTAGTTATCAACAATATGTGTCTAGTGATTACTGCTTCACTGGAGGTAGAGGTTTGGGAGGTTCAACCAATAGAATAGGACAAGGCTAAGAAGAAAGCAACGACACGATTCTCTATTCATTCAGGTGGTTTAGTGCACCTGCTTTATTGACTACTTGGTTGAAAAATGGAAAAACACGTCTTATTTACAAGCCAAAAGGAATCACACGGTGAGTATTTGAGACTAAATGAGCGACAATTGGAATTGAAAGAGCAGATATGTCGGCCCAAGCGGAAATGGAGAGGCAGAGGCTTGCACATCCAAAAGAAGAACTTGAGCTCTGTCGTCAAAATGTTTGAATTTAAACAAGCAAAAATGGAGAAAGACATCATATTCTACAATAAACCTGATAACCATTTGAGCATGAGACAACGGGGAAAGGTTTTGGAGTCGAAGCGCAAAATCTAGGAGTTGTATAGCCGTATAGTTTATATTATTAGTTTAAGTTTTTAATTTTTATTGCAATATTTTTAGTTGTTAATTAATATTAAAATCTTGATTAAAAAAAAGTTGGTTATGTAATTAGTCGTCATTACAAGCATTTAGTAAAGCGATTGGCCTTTGAAAGAGACAATTAATGCGACGTTAACATGTTCGTGATAGCCCATGTCACCTCGAGTCACTATTGCTACTAGTCTAAGAGAATTTAAATTTTGGCTGTAAATAAACCTATCCAATAATATGATGATCATATTTATTATACTCTCCCCTCCTTTACCCCATTAAATTTGTCACTTAATTATATAAATGGGTAGTTTTATTATTTCTTCTATATAGAAAGATAATTGATTTTGCTACCACAACTTTTAGTGATTATATTAGACATTACAGATTTTACAACTAATTATATAAGTATATTAAGCATTGGATGTAGTACATGCATTAAAAATTGTGGTAAGAAAATCAACTCTTAGACCACCCGTTATGGGCGACCGAACGAACGGTCGCGACCGCCACGTCCTCCGTTCCCGACGCGTCCCGCCCGTTACACCCTCCGCTCGCCGACGCGTCGCCAAGGGCCAACGGTCGACTACTCGACCGTTGGCAGCCCGCTCCAACGGCTCCAACACACCCACTTCTAACTTAATTTTTACCCCTTTTTTTTACCTTATAAATACCCAATCTTTTTCTAAAAAATTTCACACTTCTCATTTCTTTTCTTCATACTTACTCACATCACACACATCACACACACTATACTAAAAATGAGTTCCGACGATGAAATGAATGTCGCTAATTTCATTTTTGGCGACGAGGAAGAGGACATGGTTATACATCTTGGTTTTTTACAAACGGCGGCCGCGTTTCTTGAAGGTTCTAGTTCTAATATCCCTAGAACTCCTAGAAGATACGTGAATAGGGACCGTGGCGGTGCGAATGACCGTCTCGTGGCAGCCTACTTCGCTGAAAATCCGACGTATAACGAGCATGATTTTTGCAAACGTTTCAGGATGAGTCGTGATCTTTTCACACGCATTGTTCGCGATCTCACTAATACCGTCCCATTATTTGCGCAACGATATGATGCACTTGGGAACGCAGGTACTTCTCCGTTAATGAGGTGCACTTCTGCAATTCGTCAGTTAGCATACGGGACCGTACCGGATGCTCTAGACGAATACTTACAAATTGGTGAGAAAACTAGCCGTGATAGTCTCGCAGAGTTCTGTAAAGGGGTTATGCACTTGTATGGAGATGAGTTTCTGCGAAAGCCTACTCATACTGATGTGGCGAAGCTATACGCTTTTCATGAGGAGAAACATGGGTTTCCCGGTATGCTAGGAAGCATTGATTGTACTGATTGGCCTTGGGCTCAATGTCCAAATGCTTACCGTGGGCAATATGTTAGAGGGGATCACGGGAACGAACCATTCATCTTACTTGAAGCGGTTGCCTCGCAAGATTTGTGGATTTGGCACGCGTTCTTTGGTGTCGCCGGGTCGAACAACGACATCAACGTGTTACGAGCGTCCCATATTTTCAATGATCTCAAAGACGGGAAATCACCTGAGGTACCCTTTTTGGCAAACGGGGTGTCTTACAAATGGGGATATTATCTTACTGACGGGATATATCCGGAATGGTCTGTTCTTGTTAAGTCCATTTCACACCCAAATGCGAATGATGTTAAGCGGGTGAACTACAAGAAAGCACACGAAGCTGCAAGGAAAGACGTAGAACGAGCATTTGGCGTTCTAAAGAAAAAATGGGGTATAATAAAAACGGCTGCAAGGTCCCCAAATGTTAACAAAATAAGGGATATAATGTACACTTGTATCATATTACATAATATGATTATCAAAGACAAAGGCAGGGCCATATGTCCCGATTTTCATCCGGAAGAGCGACATAGTGAAGCCGACCCCGTACGATCACATGAAGAAGTATTGCAAGTTATTAGGGAGATCCATAATAAACAAACCCATCTTAATCTTAGATCTGATTTGGTGGAACACGTTTGGAATCGACGACCCCACCAGTAGTTTTTTTAATGTTTTTTTAATTATGTTTAATGTAATGTTTTAAATTATTAATGAAATTTAAATTAAAAAAAAAATTCCGAACGGTCACCCATTACGGGCATTTGGTCGCTGTCTGGTCGTGTGTTTGATCAGGGGAGAGAAAGCTGATGTGGCGCAGATGTGGCAGGGGTGACCAAACTGAGTTTGGTCACCCATTACGCCCAGTCTTATATAGAACTAGATAGGGAATCAATGCGACTACATTTAATTTAACCAAACAATTCGACTGTCTACTGTTAGAAAGTCGGAGTGTCGTGGCTCCAATTTAATGCAATTTGGGCTCACTTTATCTAACATCAATAGCCCTTGCCTCACCACGTACGTAATATATAAATATAAAGTATATATTGTAGTGTATTTTTTTAATAGCAAAAAACACTCTCTAAACTATTTATAAATATACATTATTATTGTTTATGATATGACTTGAATCTATGACCACAATCAATGGAAATATTTTTTAACATCTTATACCGTTAGGTTACAGGTTATTTGATTATTTTACTACATTTTTTAAAACATATCAAATTATTTGTTACTTTATCTATAGTATCTATTAAAATATAATTGTTATTGAGATCAGCAAAACCTAAAATTGACGACGTGATGCATTCTGATTGGACAATAACTTTGCAACTAAAATCGAAATTCAAAAGTTACGTGAAGTATGTTAGTATGGCCGGTACCACAAGAGCAGTTGTTTTATTTAAAGATATTGTAATAGATTTAAAGTGTCAATTAAAAGATTATGTAACGCATAAATTAAAAATATGTATTGTTTCTATCATGATATTAAAAAAAAAGACAAATTAAACAAGTGTATCAATTTGCATGTATAAAAAAGTTCTCTCTTTTAATATACATATTTTGTTGAATAAAATATGTATTAAATGGGTGAAACTCAAGAACGCATCAACACGTTGATGCACTTTTTAGAGACAAAGGATATATAATATTTATAGACAGTTGATATGAAAGGATACATTTCATGACTTAACGGTCAATGAAAGCATGGTGATATCGATTATATAGTGTTATTGGTCATCTTAATATTTTATAGAGTTTGGTGTGCTATGTGCTTGAAAACTATTTGGACAATGTTGGTTTTGTTTCATATTAAATTGAGAGAAAAAAATTACTGATACGAATTCATCACATACTAGATTTATATCATGTTATAAGTTAGATGTATAACTTATTTTTTAAAGTTAACTTAAAAAAGTAGGGAACATCTTAACTTATAAGCCAACATGTCAATAGGTTAATTTTTGTAATTGTGAGATTATAAAGTAAAGGTTTATGATCATAACAACTCTAAGGGTTCTTAATAAAAGCGTTAAAATATGTACATTAATCAATAACTACTTCTGGGTTTTAGGTATTATTTATCCACTAATAAAAATATAAGTTTTCAATGCATATAATAGTTTGTTATTAACAGTCATAAGACTGTTATTATTAAAACCCTAAAATAAATTATAATTTTCTTTTTCCAACCAAATAATCCTAGGCTACAAATTTTCCTTGAGAATTTTTTTTAGAAACAATAGTAAATAGTTAGATAAATGCTTATGAAAAAAACTTAACTTATTAACATAAGAATACAAAGATCTTGGGCATATGCCACTTGGTTTTGATTTATAGAAATGATGTAACCAACAGATTTTTGGCCTATAAATTGAAGACCCGACCCGGATCCTCCTCAACCGGAGGTAATTTGGACTGGACCCAAAATCTTTCACAAAATGGACCGCGATGCCTTTAAACATTGAATGGATAACCCAATACGCATTTTAATATTAAGTGGATAATATGTGACATAAATTTGTTTGAATTATAGGTTCTAGATATTATAATTATTTGCAAAAAGATATTAACATATTGACTTTCTAGCGACTATATACAGTTAAAGTTAATATTTAACATTACTCTTGCTAAAATGTAAAAAAAAAGGTAAAAAACAAAAACAAATACTTTCTTCGTATCATAATAAGTGATGCATTTTTCCTTTAGGGGTGTTTCATAATAAGTGATACACTTTAAAAGTTACCTTATTTGGTAAAAATGTGGGACTCTTCCTACACTAACTATCCACTTTAATAAAGTAAAATTACCATTATACCCTTACTTTTACTTTTAAAACTTATTAATATCACTTTATTCATAAAAAGTGGGACCCAACTTCCACTATCTATCTTACTACTATATAAAGCATTTAGGCCTACCCCATTAGGCAAGTTTAAGGAGCTCATTAAACTTGATTTTAAGGACCTTTCCACTTTTGTTAGTTAGTTCTCTACCTTAAAAAAAAATCGCGGCTAATAAGATTCGAACCCAATACCTCTCCTAACTTATCACTATGTGTTAACCACTTGCTATACATTACACTTTGGTAACACCACCCACACTTAATAATAAAAGTATGTTACTCGAAAACCGTTTTACCCAATAACATTAAATATACGACGCTGTAAATCATCAACTATTACCAAAATCCACATTTCCGTTTAATTATTTATTTCTAGCAATAACTATTACCGTGTAAACGAACACCCGCCGCCGCATTGCGCGGGTACCCTGCTAGTCTACTTTAATATATTTTAACTCTACTTTAATGTTTTGCCTCAAAATCTGTGAAACTCCAAATGTATTACTTATTGTGATACGGAGGAAGTACAAAACTGAGTAATTTCACGCACTTTCCAATATGTAGTTTTATTAGAGTAAATTACATAAATTATGTTTGTAGTCTTCTAAATTCTACGATCAATATACTTTTAATTGTGCTTGTGGTCTTCTAAATTCTACAATGTTGTCTATATACTTTTAATTACATTATTTTTGTCCCGTTGGTTTTCAATTTTCTCTGATTTTGTCCTTCCATCTATTGTCGTTTTAAAAAGGTTTATTTTTTTTATTTCTTGTTTGGATTATGAACATATATCTGAAAATGAATAATAACATAACAATTATAAAATTAACAATAACATATGAAAAATTCGATTTTTGCCCACCCAAAACCATATGAAAAAAAAATATTCCAACTCTATCAAATTCCAACCAATATCAACATAAAATATAAATATGCACCTATCAGTGGGTACATTATGATATTGTCTATGACGTTTATTCATTATTTTATTCTCTTCTACATACTCATTAACATCATATGAGATGGGCAAAAGGTATGAGATGACAACTTTAACATGGCCTTTTTCTTAAGTTTCATTATTATGTATATATGATATGCTTTACTTCATACACGATAATGTATTTCATTATAACTTTATATTATAAGAATAAAACTTTGAGTCCATATGAAGTAACTAGTGTGGGCCATGTAGTGATAATTAATGTTAGGAGGCAGGTCAGGTTAGGTGAAAATTGGAATGCTATTGCTATCTTAATATTCACAAAAATAAATAAAATAAGATATTATGAGAAATAATATATAAAAACAGCATATTTGATTAAAAAAAATAAATTTATGTCATGTTCTTCTTGAACTCAAACATACCAAAATAAAAAAAATAAATAAAAAAACACTAACATAAACAACATGAAATACAAAAATTTACCTCACAAATTCAGTCAATGCCATACATATATAGTATATCTACACAAAACGGGCTCATTTTGCTTTTGTGGAAAAGAACCGACTAAACCCGCGGGCATTCTTTTCGGGTGTCGGGTTAGATGATGATGAAGAAGATGAACCCGATTTTGTATACCGATGTTTTGAATTGTTTGGTGATTTTAAAATATTTTCAAAATCTGATAAATGAATCGGGGATTCGTTTCCTAAATGTTGCAAATTTGTCCCGTCACTAATACTTGTTAATTCGTCTTCTTGTTGTTCTTGTTCTTCATCGTTTTCGTGTTCTTGGGTCAAGGTTTGACTTTTTTGAGTCAACGGTGACCCCATGAAATCGGCTTGTGGGCGCATGCCTTTTAACTGTTTTCCTAGAAGAAATATTGTTTCTTGACACTCTGCTAGTTTTTCTGCAGCTGCTGCTAATTCTTTCTCCTGAGAATATAATATTTCTTTTTATTATATACCATTACAATTAATGTAATAATAGTGTTATTAAGTCAAAAGATAAATGAAACTTTGAGAAAAAAATGAAGGTTAAATCGTCAAATAGGTGAATGTTTAAGGATTAAACCGTATTTAACCCTAAAAAAACCATAGTCAACTAGAGTTTAGGACTAAAAATAATTTATTTTTTTATAAATTTATTTTATTAATTAACTAACCTGGTTACTTTTGGCATCCATGTCAGCAACAGGGGAAGTTTCAATCCTGACATAATTTACAGAAATTATAAATACTATAACTAAATTAAAAAAAATTAATTTATATTAATAATTCAACTTTATTTTTACCTTTGCAATTGTTCTTCAAGATCCTTACACTTTGCTTCAGTTTCCTTATGATTTTTCTTCTCTTCTTCAAGCTCATCAACCAAAGCCGCAATCTTTGACTCCAAATCGTTGACTTTAGCCTGCAAATCACCGGCCCGAACTTCAAGTGAATTATACGATTCCGCCATACATTTAAGTTGTGTTTCAAACAACCCGTTTGACTTTTGAGCAGCGGTCAACTGAGACTTCACTTCAGTCAAACTAACTTCAGTTTCAGTTAACTGTAACTTAACCGCTTCAAGATTCTCATTACACCTTGCTAAATCTGTTACCAAATTCTCTTTTTCCAATTTCAATTCCTCAAATTCTTCAAACTGTTGACTTTTTGAATAGTCAACTTTGTTTTGTTCAGATGTCGGGACTGAATTTGCATCGTGTGGAATGTCTGATTCGGATGTCGTGTCTGAAAACTGTTGACTTTTTGAAAAGTCAACCTTGTTTTCGGGTAACGCGATTTTGTCTATGCAATCAGGACTACTGGATTCAGTTTCATTAATTTCATAACCAATAAGATTTAACCTAAGTTCACTTGCTTCATGAAGAACACCCGAAACATGAACGATGAAATCGTTTAAATTTATTTTGCAAGATTCGGTATCTATAAATGTGGTGGAGAATTCTTCAACCTTCCGGAACATTCCAGATTCTTCCTTTGCTTCTTTTCCAAGAAACAAAACAAAATCATAAATTTGGGAAATTGCAGCCGCCAGTTCTTCATCGTTTTTAGATATTTTGGATTCGATAATTTCGTTTTTGTTTTTATTTAATTTTTCTGAAGATGAATTTGCTAATTTCTCCATTTCTAAGAAATCATCCATAAATTCTAACCGATTTGTGCTCTCAGATCTTTGTGGGCTTTCAAGATTATTATCTTTTTTGTTATGAGAAAGCTCAGAGATCAAACCAGTAGCCCAAGAGCCAGCAATGCTGACATCATCATCATTCTCTTCAGAAAACGAAACAACACTCGGTGCGTTACTACTTTGACTAATCTTGACTTCAGAGTTTGACTTCAGTTGACTTTCGAGAGACTGAAGTTTACCAACCGTTTTAGCACAAATGTTTCTAGAAGCTTGTAATTCGGTATTACGTTTACTCAAAGCTTCTTTCAACATCTTAGTTTCTTCTTCCATTCCCAATAACCGTTCGGTTAACAAATCGTTTTCCATTTTGTATTTTTGAATATTGTCGAGGGTAAAATCGGAAAATGACGAAAAATGTTGACTTTGCGGGCTCGGAGGTTTGACCGGAGACCGTTTGACCGTTTGACTTTCGACTTCTAGTTTCATTTGGGCCAAAGCAGCGGGCCCGGGTAGTTTCTTTCTGACGAGCCCGCGTAATCTCTGACATTCGGTTTCTAATTTTGCTATTTTCTTAACTCCTTCTAAATACTGTTTATTAGCAACTTCTGCAGACCGAACACTCATATTCTTTTCCTCATTTCTAATTTCTAATTCTTTTGCAACAATATGTAATTCATATTTAAGATTATTAATCTCCCGTTCACATGATTCGATATTGGATTTTAATAATTCAATTTCTGCTTCTGCTTTTGACTTTTCTTGACTCATTTTGACCAGCATGTTTGACCGATCTTGTAAAGATCTTGAAACGGATGCGTTTTCTGCAGCTGATCGCATGAGTTCTTGATCCAAATTTGTGATTTTTGCATCGAATTCTTGTTTCATTTTGTCGAATTGTTTTGTTTTTGCAAGAATTACATTTTGCACGTTTTGTTCGTGTTCTTCTTTTAGATTTCTTATTTGTCTCATGCATTCTTTTAATGCACCATCTAAATGTGCAGCACGATCTTCAGCAGTAAGTTTTAATAAAGTTACTGATTCTAAATGATTTTTTAATGTTGCAGCTTCTAATTCCGCCTTTTCCCAACCTTATAAAAAATAATAATTTAAAAAAATAAATAAATAATAATTTAATAGTAAATATTAAGTTATTAACAAACCTGAAACGGCTTCTTCTGCAACTTTGACGTGTTGTTTGACTAAATTCTCCTTTGTGGTCATTTCTGAATGTGCTTCAGAAAGCTGTTCATTTAATTCTTTAACTTCATCTTCTAGATTTTTTATTTGATCTTCATAAACTAATTGTTGATCTTCATATTTTTTCACTTGTTCTTCGTATGATTTCGCTTGATTTTCGTATGATTTTACTTGATCTTCATATGATTTTACTTGATCTTCCAAACCAGTTAAATGTGAATATTGATCAACGGAAATCTGAACATAATTCGGCTTTTTGTAGCTGCTATCTTGTTTCACCTGAAATGAAAATCGTCAAGAATAAAATTATTTTTATAGATTTTAATCATTTTATAAATAATTATTAAAAGGTTAGTGAAAGAAACGAACTTTTTCACCCTCAGAACCAGTTGAAGCAGGAACACTAACAGAATCTGTTACAACAACTGATTTATCAGATGATTTCTTTTTCCAGGGCCAACTCCGGCGATCCATGATTTACTGCATTTATTTAAAAAATAAAAATAAAAATAAAATTATAAAGTTGGTGGAAATCAAGACTTCTGTAACAGATGTTAGTTGAATAATATGTTTATATCAGCCCATAAAATTAATCAGGGAACAGAATTTTCACAAGTTTGAAAACATAGTTATAGACTTGCATAGGCATTTATTAGGGTTCATAAAAGCATTCACTATCATAAATTAAAGATAGACACTTTTTATCAATAGCTATATGTGTTTTTTACCTTCAGTTACTCTATAGATGATAAAACAATTCAAACATAATATGATTTAACACATTTTGAATCTTTGTAAGAACATTGTTGGCATGGGTCACTGACAACTAAATTAAACAAACTCTGTACTTGCTAGAATGAACTACAAAAAAAAAAACATTTTTTACTTGGAGAAAAAAATACACAGAGATTATTGATAATAATATATATAAACATTAGTGAAGAATTTCTTTATATTGACTGCAAACCTGGAAGAAAACAAAAAAACAATTATTTCTGATTCGGGTAGCTGATATATGAGTCTTGACTGAAAATGGGGACCTTTCTGCTTGCATTCAGAAACCTTAGTACAAGCTACGATTTTATTTTTATATTTTACAATTTAATAATTTTCAATTTCGGTGAGTGAGGGGTGGGGAAAAGAGAAGACAGATTAAGACTGAACACCAACAGCTCTAGAAAACAATGGCTCAAAATTGACATTTTTTAGAAAAAGAAAAAAAAAGCTAAGATGAAAAGTGACAATTAAAAGTAGAGGCATAATCTAAAATCAAAGGAATCTCAATCCAACTAGAATGGCATGCATCACCAAATAAACTTATATAAAAATAGAAAATAAAAAGAAAGACCAAAACATAAACACCGACATCGTTTGGGAATAAATCAAAGCTAATCATATTAATTAATTAAAATTAAAATTAAAATACTCCAAATTGTAGAGCGTAACATTTAGTTACAGATTCCTGCAGTTCATAAGCTAATTGAAACAAACACTGATAAAAAGGAATCAAGTATCAGTAATTTTTTCTAACAAAATTGACCTAACAATGTAATATAAAAACGTTAGCAAAATGTGGTTGGAATCACAAAAGGTGCAAATTCATATCCAATTGAAGATGAGTAAAGTTGAAGCAACACCGAATCGCCGACAACAGAATACTAGCTTGAAAGTAGATAATAAGAACCAAATTTGGGATAAAAAGTACCAAGAAGATAACCTATTGAATCTAGAACTCGATTAGATCGAGAACCGATAGGAAACATATAGTCTCGATAAAAGCATAAATTCAAAAACCGATTAATAACTTGAGCACTAATTAAAGATTGCAAACATCGATAATTAATTTATATTCCACTCACCGGCGACAATGTAGTTCTCAGGTGGATGAAATGAAAGTTAATTACGGAAACAATAAACAGTAAGTCGTCGATTGAAGAAGCTCGATTGGAGAATTTTGTCCTTTGAGCTCCTGTAGCAATTAGAGATCCACTATCTGAGGTTGTCTGTAATTCAAATTTCCTATAGATGTGAGAGACTGCGGTTGTTATTGACGGAAGTTGTGGTGGTCGTGTTCGCCGGCGAGGTGGCGATGGGTGGCGGAAGGCTGGGTTAGCTGTCACTTAAAAACTCAGGGGGTTTGAGAAGCTCTTTAAAATACATCACCATGTATTGCAGTATATGGAATTTTCACTTTCACCCCCTACTTGGCTACTTTTACTTTTAATAAGTTTATCGAAATTTCACTTTTGACCCCCCTATTATAATTTTGGTACACTTTCATACCATTATATAATTATAATCAAATTACTCGGTTTTATTCATAATTTTTCCAAGTTATTTCCATCTTATGGAGCTTATGTGCAATGTTTTAAAACCCGGGTTTTGAATCGGACTGGATACCTTAAAAACGGTCGAACCGGTTGAACCGGCTGGTCGAACCGGATAACAATATCATCTTATGTTTATGATAATTGACGATTTTAAAGGTACATAAATGATAATAACACCTAAAAATAGAACATAAGCATCATAACAAATGCATAAATTTCTAAAAATTATCTTTGAACAACTTATATTTCATATATATCAAAAAACTATACTAACTACCTAATATTAACAACTTTAAAATTCCACAGAATTAAGAAATAAATCATACTACAAATAAAACTTAACAAATAAGAGTTCCCACATCATCCACTTCACAATTTTGGGTCTGCTCACAATTTTTTATATTTTCTTGTTGACGCTTATGTTCCCACATCGCCACAAACAAGTATCTTGGCTCCTTCAGCTTGCTATGTAATGGGTTTGTTTGTTAATAGCTTGAATCCGATCCGAAAGTCAATGACCCGCCGGTTTTAAAGTCTGGGTTCAACCCGGTTTTAACATAAACCGGCCGGTTCAATCCGGTCCATATTTGGGTATTGCCCCGGCTTCTACGAGCCGGCTCCACACCCATTTCCGGCCCGACCCGGTTGCCGCGTCCGGTCCGACCCGGTCACAAAAACATTGCTTATGTGTTATATTTAGCTACGAGCAAATTTTTCCTAATTACCTTTTGTTTAGTCTCTATTACACATAAAGTCCTTACAGCTAATTCTATTTTTCAACTACTTGTATCTCTACTCATGTATTAATGTTTTATATTAATCCCTTAAATAGTTATAAAGGCAAAGTTCGGCCCATTATAACATAAATATTAAAAAAAACATTTCTATAGGTTAAAAGTATTATTGCGTTCCTCTGTTTTTGTTAGTTATGCAATGCATTTAAATATGAGAAATGATATTATTTTTTACTAAATATTATACTTATATTTCTATTTATTTGTTCAAAACATGTATTAAAATTTGGGTTTGGCTAACTCATGCCCTTAGGCATGAGGTAAAGAGCATTAATTGAACATAATTTTTCCTAATATAATGAAAAATACATTAAATGAAGTCTAATTTTACCAATTATTAAATGCATTTTTCAACATAAATGGAAATTGTAATATCATTGAATGCTTTTATCTCATGCCCTATGGGCATGAATTAGAAAAAACTCTTAAAATTTTAGTCATTTATGATTAGTAGAATAAAGAAGTAATGCAATGTCAAAGTGGCATTTGGAAACGTCAATTTTAAACCTCCTTTATTTATTTTTGGCATGTATTTTGCAATGTCACTTTAACCCCTTCATTAACTCTTGTATAAGTTTGGAAATTTTACTACGACCCCTATATTAAATTTAAATAGTACTATTATTTAGTATACATCATTTACAATTTCATTTCTTTCGTATCTACCAACTTAATTACCTAATTACTCATCTCACGTTCATGTGGACCTCATTTTTACTTAATCCTTTGAATGTTACAACGAACCAATATTGACATTTAGTTGTTGATTCATTGTCTTTAACATTTTATTTATGATTTTTATTTTGCTCAGTTGCATATCAACGGTTAGATCTCCAGGTTGGAAAAGTCAACTAGTACCAACAATTTAAATCTCATTTTTATAGTTTTAAAAGCTGGAGGGTGAGAGTTACAATAAGTTAGTAGATCAAGGAGTAGAGTGTAGTATTAAAAACAGTTAAAAGACAGTGGGGAGCCTGGGAGGGAATAATCATTGTTGGATTTACCTTTCCCTTTTAATTTATAAGATTACATCCCCTCAACAAAAAATTAAAATTACAACTACCTTTTTAATAAGTTGAAAGTTTATCTTTATAAAATTTACAAAAATACATGTCAAACTAATTAATTAGTTGACTATTACTATAAGACTGTTAGTAAACAGTATCTGTCTTTCCAAATTAAATACGTGACTTAATCTTTATAATGTTGATTAAATTTATAACTAAACTTTTTTTTTAAACTAAAATCTCATTAATAATAATTTCATGAGGGTCGGTTGTCAAATATGAAAATGTTTGGAATCAGACTTTGGTGTTTTGATATTGTAAGTTTTGTGAGACATTTTCCGAGCGTTTGATTATAGTTGGAGAGAGTCTGAGTTTTGACATCTTGTTTAGACCACAGAAGACGATGGGTGAAAAAATGAAAAAAAGAGGATATTTATAAAATAAAAATTGGCATTTAAAAAATATATAAACTATTGTATTGAAATTTTAGCCGTTGGTGGAAGACAAAGGACTGAATATTCGGTCGAGGGAACACGTCGGTTTAGGGACGCGGTAGTCGGGGGTGTAATGAGGGGCGCCTACGAATTAATGTCACCATTACGAGTGATCTAAATATAATATAGCCCGATGAACTTTAAACAAGAATAAGAACATAATGTTTCATTGATCATATCCTAGCTAATACAAATTAGCAACATAATGTAAACTTATATTTAGTTATTTTTAATAGATGCCTTGTTAACATACATTATGGTGTATAAATAATTTTTCTATTTAGACAAAAAAATATATATAATGCATCTTTTAAAAGCGTCAGGATTTGCTCACAATGAAATATAAACCAAATGGACAATTCTATCACTAAATATAATTTGTACTTTAATATGAAAAAGCCAAATTTAAAGATAGGATATTCTACTTCCTCTAATTTCTGTGCAAGGATAATTTTATTCTTTATGCAAATCATTACCCATTTAAAATTATAGGAATTATAATTCATTAATATTATTAAATACATATTTAAACTATAACTATTTATTAAAGACATCTCAATGTATACTCATAAAGCATGTTAGAAAAATCGTATATTTAGAGTGATATTTGTGTTATAAATAGGAAAGTAGTTATTAGTATTGAAAATAATAAGCTTGTGGAAGAAGGGAGGTATAATTTGTCATTGTGCTTAGCTGTAACCGAGTCTAATTGCAAATGGACCACCGTCACTCACAAACTACAGCTCAACACTTGAGTGTGACCCAACCCCGCTTTGTGCTGCCGTTACACGAAAACCCAACCTTGCCATGTCAAACTATTTATAATTTAATATTATTTATATACTTTAAAATTTTACCCACTTCACTCAAGGTTTTTATTATCATTCCATATGATATAGAAACATCTTAATATAATAATACGACATGAAAATAACGAAAAGATAATATTTTTTTATAAAGAGATTAACCTCTGAATAAAAGAAAGTATATTCTAGTTAGATTTTCGGTTATCTATTGTTTTATAAAAGTTAAAAGTTGTTAGATTTGGTTTATTAGACGCTTTTGAATTTATTCTAAAATTTCCCATTTTTCTGTAATAATGATGGATTTAGGTCTTATTTTGTGGTAGACACATGCCTAACTTGCAAATGTTTTTGTTGTATATTAACAAAGCATTTTTTGCATATTGTATCCACTACCCTGTATACAATTATAGTTAAGTATATATATATATTTTTTTTTGTGAAATTCTGCTTAAAATTAAACGAAAGTCAGACTAAAAAACTTACAAACATTCAAAGCTTACGATATACAGGCAAATTAATGCTCATATATCAACAAAAGCAAAAGACTAATATCTACTTATCAACCACATTATCTAAGTAAGCCAGAAACATTATATAAAATCAACAAACAATTATAAGAGAGGGATTAACAACAAAATAAAATTAATTAATCTTTCATGGTCCATTTGGTGTTTTTGCCCTTTATTAGCCTTGTAACTCTTTCTTTGTTCATGTACTTTTGCTAGCTTCTTGCTAGTCTTTTATCTATATATATTGCTCTCTTTGGTTGGGGTTGGGGGTGATGGCATTGCCGAAGCTCCTTTGTCCCCTTCCTTTTGCCGTTCAAAAAAAAAAAAAAACAACAAAGCCAATACCCCCAAAACAAAAACAAAAACTCGAACTTGAGATACAATCGAGTTAGAAAATATTTCCTAATTTTTAAATAACCACTATCTCTAAATTCATATTTATTTACTATGTAAAATTGAAAATTAGTTGGTTTCCAGCTGCCCGATTTTTGTTCAGCTTCACGGTTTTAGTGTTACAATGACATATATCGTCATTGTCTTCTTGTTGTTCGATGTAGTCTTCGTACATAATTATCATAAAAATATCATCGTCGTGAGATGATTAACCAAAATTATTCATGATTAATGTAATGATGAGAGGGTAGTGTTTTTATGAAAAATGAAGATAGTCAGGAATCAATGCTGTGTTGTAAAATGAGTATGTATATTTATATGAAAATTAGAAATTTAATTTTTTTTAAACGCCTTTGACCGACCGTTCAACGGCCTAAAAGCTCAAACTCCACCTCGTGCCTCGTCGTGGCCTTGGCCACCGATCACCCACGAGTCCCCATGCCGTGGCATATGACCATACCGCATAACCTAAAGAAATATTAGAAAATTTTTAGTGATAGGTTCTATAGGAACTGGACGATCTTATTTGGTCAAATACCTAGCGAAAAACTCTTATCTTCCATATACAGAGTACAAGTAGTTACTGGAATGTTGATCTGGATTTTGCAGCGTCGGATCTGAAGATATAGATTTCATGAAAATTGCATAAAATAAGTGTTGGGTTTTGTACACTTTTATCAACACATTTTGTTAGTCGCGGAATTACAAACAAACAAGATAAACGACAATTCCCGATGAAGTTATTATGACCGTAAGGTTTACAAGTCCAAGGTAACTAGATAATAAAATAATTAAATCGAAACTTACATTGGCGGCAATTGGTGGAGACAATCCTTGTGATCGAGTACGAGCCACTTTGTAACCGGTAGGTTTCAAGAAAGAAACCCTATACTTGTTCACACCTAAGGCTTGTAATCAAACGAGACAATATACCACGTTGTAGTATAATGTACTCTTGAGAAACACAACGAAAAACCAAACCGAAAACAATTCCGGCGGTGGGGCACGGCGGCGGCTGGCGGAGCAGCGGCGGCGCTGGGCTGCCGGCGGTGGTTGGGCGGCGGTGAGAGGGGCCGGCCAAAGGGAGAGAGCACAAGAGATTTTTGGTGTGTCTTTTCTCAAGTCCATGCCTTGTATTTATAGGGTAATTAACCCTAATCTCCTAATGGGTTTAACAAATGGATCAAGCCCATCTTAATAGTTAATTAGGTCCATTAACTATTAGCCCAATTTGATTAACTCTTATTAATCATTAGCCCACTTTCAAGATTAACTAGTTAACTAACCCGTTAACTTAATCTAGCCCAATATCGATTTTAATTAAACTTTTAATTAAAACGTTTTCGTTTATTCTCGTGTTTGATTGCACCTCAAGGGCAACCCGAGTAGGACCGATAATATACGTCACACGGTTAACCGTTTATTTGATGCGGGTGGAAACATATTCCAACAGTCTCCCACTTGGACATCTCATCAACTATAAACAGTTTCTTATGTGCGTATCTATTAAGGTGCACAATCAAATGCCGCTGCTAAACTCTGATTCTAATCAAGAGATCAGCTCCTAAGATAAGGGATCATATCTCCTTCGCTTCTGATGTCACAATAACTAGAGACACGGACCGTGTCAATCTCTGGTTATGATTATGTTCCCTGATTCAAGATTTATGATGACTGAGCAAAAACTGATTGAACATTCAATCTAGTCATGACCTGCGCAGGTACTTTGTTTGTCACATCAAATCAACAGGGGGCCTAAAGACATCGCTTTTTCCACTGTGGAAGAAGGAGCGAATAAACTTCGCCTACATCTCCTCGCCAATAGTTATCCCATAATATATGGATATACTCTGTATAGCTAACATTTACGAATAGCGTTGGAACACACCAATATATCATAGTGTCGTATCACGAAGACTAATGCATCTAGGTTTTAAGACTTATATGATATTAGTGTCTCACTATTACCTTTGATATTGTCCATGAGGTAATACTCTGAGCGTGGGTTGGTCCAACATTTAAAAGAAACTCCTTTTAAATGCTCATGAGAGTAGCAGCAATCTCCATGCTATGTTCAATCCTTTGAACAATCTACTCATTCTCTCATGACATCTTTGTTCAATTCTCACTCCCACGAGAATGATCGACTGTGGACGTTTTAAGTAATCTCTTAGGTTACTTAGGAAGTAATTCTAAACATGCAAAATTGAAACACAAAATTTAAATACAATAGGAAATGGTAGTACACTTTCAAATTATTTAATCTCCATAAATAAATCACCAAGTCATACAATTTTATTTTGTTACAATGTTTCAAATAAATAAACTAACATAGCTCACTATGAAATCTAATTCCTATCGTCCTTGCATGCTCGTCGTGCTTGGATCGACTTAGTGGCTTTGTGAAAGGATCAGCTGGATTCTCTTCCGATAATACCCTAGTCACAATGATGTCTCCTTCCTCAACACGCTTTCTCACATAGTGATATTTTCTGAGTATATGCCTGGTTCGACTATGATCTTTGGATTCTTTAGTCAAAGCGACTGCACCTTCATTGTCACAAAAGATTTTCAATGGGTCCTTGATGCTTGTTACAACACCAAGGTCACCGATGAAATTCTTTAACCATGTAGCCTCTTTTGCTGCTTCACTAGCAGCAATATACTCAGATTCACATGTGGAGTTAGCAACTGTCTTCTGCTTGGAACTCTTCCAAGTGACAGCTCCTCCATTCAATAAGAATACCCACCCAGATTGTGAACACGAGTTATCTCTATCCGTTTGGAAACTCGCGTCACAATAACCTTCCACAACAAGTTCGTCTTTCCCACCATACACTAAGAACATATCCTTTGTTCTCCTTAGGTACTTGAGAATCATTTTCACCGCAGTCCAACGATCGTTGCCAGGGTTGCCCTGGAACCGGCTCACCATGCTTAACACATATGAGACATCCGGGCGAGTACATACCATGGCATACATGATCGATCCAATCGCCGAGGCGTAAGGGACTCGACTCATTTTCTCCAGTTCTTGCTCAGTACTGGGACATTGACTTTTAGACAATGTTATGCCATGATTCATGGGTAGATACCCTTTCTTGGAATCAACCATACTAAAACATTTTAGTACTTTATCCAAGTATGTACTCTGGCTCAATCCTATTAGACGTCTTTCTCTATCTCTGTATATCTTTATACCAAGTATGTACGCTGCGTCTCCTAGGTCCTTCATAGCGAAACATTTTCCCAACCAAGACTTTACGTCGTGCAGTGTAGGAATATGATTTCCTATAAGGAGTATGTCATCCACATACAGTACTAAGAAAATAACAACGCTCCCACTAGCTTTGATGTATACGCATGACTCATCTTCACTTCTAGAGAAACCAAACTCCTTGACTTTCTCATGGAAGCAAAGATTCCAACTTCGAGAGGCTTGTTTCAATCCATAAATGGATTTCTCAAGCTTGCACACTCTATCAGGATATTTCTTATTGATAAAACCTTCTGGCTGTGCCATATAGACATCCTCAGTAAGTCTTCCGTTAAGGAAGGCGGTTTTAACATCCATCTGCCAAATTTCATAGTCATGAAACGCGCGCAGCTATGGAAAGCAATATTTTGATAGACTTTATCTTGGCTACTAGTGAAAAGGTTTCATCATAATCAATCCCATGAGTTTGAGTATAACCTTCTGCAACCAACCTAGCCTTATAGGTGTGCACATTCCCATCCATGTCTATCTTCTTCTTGAAGATCCACTTACATCCAACGGTTTTGACACCGGAAGAAGTCTCAATCAAGTTCCATACTTGATTGTCATACATGAACTGAATCTCACTCTCCATAGCCACTTTCCACTTTTCGGCCTCAGGGCCTTCCATAGCTTCCTTATAACTCGATGGCTCATCGTCATCAACTGGTAAACTATTACCAGTAGATGCATCGCTTTCAGCAATATGGAAATCATAATAATCACCAAAATGCTCAGGAGGGCGAACAGTTCTTGAGGATCTACGTGGAACGGTAGGAGTTACATCATTTTGTTCAACAGGAGTCTCATCCTCTGGTTGAGTGCTAGTGTCAACTATAGGTTCCACTACATCTTCATTGCTTGATTCTTGACACTCTTTAAGATCAATTTTACTCCCACTGTCTTCTTTGGATAATAGCTCTCTCTCGAGGAAAAATCCTCTTCGAGATACGAACACTTTGTTCTCTTTCGGATTATAAACCCGATATCCAAAAGACTGTCATGGGTAGCCAATGAAGTAGCACTTCTCTGATTTGTTATCTAGCTTGTCGTGAGATTCATGTCTTACATAAGCTTCACAACCCCAGATTTTCAAATGTTTGAGGGAAGGAGGATTCCCTGTCCATATTTCAGATGGAGTTTTGGCAACCTTCTTAGTTGGTACAAGGTTAACGATATGTGCTGCAGTTTCTAAGGCATATCCCCAGAAACTCACTGGAAGTGTTGATCGACTCATCATCGATCGAACCATGTCAAGCAAGGTTCGATTTCTCCTTTCCGACACTCCATTAAGTTGTGGAGTTTGAGGAGGTGAGAGTTGGGATACTATTCCACAACTCTTTAGATAGTCGATAAACTCTTGACTAAGATACTCTCCGCCCCTTTCAGAACGGAGCATCTTAATCTTCTTGCCCAGTTGATTCTCTACTTCTTTCTGATATTCTTTGAACGTTTCAAAAGTATCAAATTTATGTTTAATCAAATAAACATATCCATATCTACTGAAATCATCAGTAAACGTGACGGAGTATCGTTCACCATGTCTAGTGTTAGACTTGAACGGTCCACACACATCAGTATGTATGAGGTCCAACAAGTCTTTGCCTCTTTCACACGACCCTGTGAATGGCGCCTTTGTCATCTTGCCAAGTAAACAAGACTCACACACATCATTCGATTTGAGGTCAAATGATTCTAACACTCCATCCTTTTGGAGTTTAGCTATGCGTTTCTTGTTTATATGTCCTAAGCGACAATGCCATAGACATGACTTATCCAATACACCTTTGGATGAATCAACATTCAATATTAGATTTCTTTTGTTTACGCAACCATCTATTTCATATATACCAGCATAAGGAATAGCTTTAAAATAAAACACATCATTTTTATAAACTAAAATAGAACCATTCTCATTATCAAAACAGAGTTAAAACCATCCTTAAACAATGCGTAGTACGAAATAATGTTGCATGCCATAGAAGGCGAAAAACAAACATCTAATAAAATAATTGAATGACCAGTACAAAGCATGAGCTCATAATCTCCAATCTTGGTGACAACAGTCGAGACTCTGTTTCCCATGATTAGATTCAGCTCACCATGCTTCAGCTTCCTACTATTCTTTTTAGTCCTTGCATATCAGTGCAAATGTGAGTACCACACCCTGTATCAAGGACCCAAGAACTTAGACATAGAAGCACTGTGAAATTCAGTCATAAATGTACTTGAGATGCCATACTTTTGGACCATGTGATTCTTCATATCATCTAGGTACTTTGGGCAGTTTCTTTTCCAGTGAACCATTTCATTACAATGAGAACACATTGAATCCTTTTGTGTTATTAGTGAACTTCTCTTTCTCTTAAGCTTTCGTTGGGTATGTCCCACCTTAGCTTCCCTTTTTCCATTGGGGTGAGAAAGTTCATTTGTCGTAGCACCATTTGATTCAATATTTAAGATATGAGTATCAGAAATAAAGTTATGAATGTCTAACATCTTTGCTTCAGCAATTATTAGTTCCTTTCATAACTCTATGAGTGTAATGTCTTTATTATTCTTATCGTAGTCTGATACGAACGAAGAATATGCCGGAGTGAGCGAGTTCAACACTATGTCAACTGCTAATTCCTTAGACACATTTACACCCTAATCTTTTTGATATGTAGCCTCTCATCATTTTGATGAAGCTACATACAAACTCTCCTTTTCTCACTTTGCAATTCGGAATGAGTCTTAGATTTTCAACAGAAGCTCGTGAATTAATCATATAATCCACGTGGTTAAATTTCGTAATACTGTTACGAGATGAAACTTTTGAGATAGAAAATCGAGGACGATTTTATGGTGAAATTGGAAGTGGAAGTGGTGGTGTTGGAGGAAGATTGTTGTTAGAAGACATTTATAAAAGAAACAATTTCTTTATTAGTTTATTAGTTATTAATCCTTATAATAATTTCCCAATTTTATTCCATATAGGATACAAACACTACACCATTTGATGTGAAGAGGGATGCCGTATTTCACACCGAACAGTTTCACGCAGTAGACAAACTATTGTCAATTTCAATCATATGAAATCCCTAGTTCTTTTAAGATTCATTCTCATACGAGAATGGCGTGTTAATCTTGAATCTATGCTCTTTCTAATCCATGACAGGGATGTCGTGGATCATAGATTAGAAGGTGAAACAACCATGAAACAACCACGAAGATTCTCGGCTCAAGTTCGCTTGGGTATCGCGAGAATCGTTTCACTCAAAAGAATAATCTCAAAATTAACGTACCGGTAAACCGCACGAGCTTCGTTAATTAGATTATAATTAGAATGCGTGTCTTTCATGGAGAGCACACTTTGTTCACATTTTTATATTAAACGGGAGTTTTGTTAAATTTATATGATTATACTTTTAATCTTGACATTATCCTATCATGTCCTTTCGGTAGCTCCATTCTAAAGGAAGGGAAGCGGCGGGGCAGGTCAGCGCAAGGCGTATTAAAAACGCAACCCCGTTTGAGATCATAACGTCTCTCCTTATACCTCCTTTATATGCAATAGACTATGGGTGAGCCTACTTGTGACATGAGTGACAACGTATTTAACTTTAGTTATAATATATATAAACTTTTATAGTATATGCATTTTATGAGAATTAAACCTTTTAATTTCATTAACTAAAGTTCATATAGTTTTAATTTGATTCTATTAAACGTGCGAGGACGCGACGTATTAATTATTAATTGAAACTATATTCATATAATATTTAATATACTATTTATTACAAAATATTATATAAGGAAGGAATACCAAAAACTATTTTGGTATATGGAATTTTCGAATTCTATATATATATATATATACCATTAATTATTACCATATATGTATATATCTATTTATAGATGTTATTTATTGTATTAATTATTTCAATTAAGGAAACAATTCAAAATATCAAAATAAATCAAATCTACAAAATTGAAAAATTCCAAATTAAATCCCAAATCTTTTATATCTTATAAAATTTTCGGAATTTATATTTAAATAAATATATATATTCGAAATTTAAAAACGAATATATATACCATATTTAAATATTCCAATTTCCAAAAATTCAAATTTCTATTTTGGAATGTATTTAAAACCTTTTAAATTTATTTGAAAAGATTTTGGAAATCTTTTATTTATGTATATACATAAATTCGAAATTTATGTATCCATAAATAACTTAATTTTATTTATTTAAAAATCTTAAATAAATATACATAATATATACATAACCGAAATTATATATATAAAATATACAAATTATTTTAACCCCTTTTTAAATAAATCTCTAGACAATTATAAAACACTTTTAATAATCTAGTTTATATATTTAATTATTAAAAACGATTTTAAAATTAAAATATATATTTTCGATTTTCGAAAATACATAAAACATTTTATGGGATTTTCGGAATTATTAATCTAGTACACTTAGATTTGTAAACCGGTAGCTCTGATACCACTGTTGGGTTTTGTACACTTTTATCAACACATTTGGTTAGTCACGGAATTACAAACAAACAAGATAAACGACAATTCCCGATGAAGCTATTATGACCGTAAGGTTTACAAGTCCAAGGTAACTAGATAATAAAATAATTAAATCGAAACTTACATTGGCCGCAATTGGTGGAGACAATCCTTATGATCGAGTACGAGCCACTTTGTAACCAGTAGGTTTCAAGAAAGAAACACTCTACTTGTTCACACCTAAGGCTTGTGATCAAACGAGACAATATACCACGTTGTAGTATAATGTACTCTTGAGAAACACAACGAAAAACCAAACCGAAAACAATTCCGGCGGTGGGGGCACGGCGGCGGCTGGCGGAGCAGCGGCGGCGCTGGGCTGCCGGCGGTGGTTGGGCGGCGGTGAGAGGGGTCGGCCAAAGGGAGAGAGCACAAGAGATTTTTGGTGTGTCTTTTCTCAAGTCTCATGCCTTGTATTTATAGGGTAATTAACCCTAATCTCCTAATGGGTTTAACAAATGGATCAAGCCCATCTTAATAGTTAATTAGGTCCATTAACTATTAGTCCAATTTGATTAACTCTTATTAATCATTAGCCCACTTTCAAGATTAACTAGTTAACTAACCCGTTAACTTAATCTAGCCCAATATCGATTTTAATTAAACTTTTAATTAAAACGTTTTCATTTATTCTCGTGTCTGATTGTACCTCTAGGGCAACCCGAGTAGGACCGATAATATACGTCACACGGTTAACCGTTTATTTGATGCGGGTGGACACATATTCCAACAATAAGATATAAATATTATTTTAATTGAATGCGGTAACAAGGTAGAGTTTTAGGCTTTTAGCCATGAAATGAGGGTCCAACAACCCACCAGAAATTCGGCTTTGTGTTTTGAATTTTATGTCACTCATTTCGTAGGGTTGAAGATGTCACCCTACTCACTTTTTCTATTCTTTTAAATTGTAAATTATATTACGAATAAATTATACTTCGTACAATAATAATTTTATGTTAGTTAAAATTGTAGTCATGGTCCTTTCATATTGAACAGATGAATATTTATCTGCATTGGACATGAGGGTATTATGGTCATTTCCATTGTTTTGTGTTATGAGTAAATTACATTTATGGTTGCGTAGGATGCAGGTGCTTCATCCGGGTGTTTTTTTTACTTTGTGGAGCATTTGAAAATTCAGGAATTCTGAGGTCTTTAATCGCCCAAATTGGTTGATTTGTTTAATTTTATCCGATGGTCATGTACATTTTTTTTCCTGAATTAAATATAGGTTAAAGTTATGATGGAGATGTACCACATTGGTCTTTATGGTATCGTGACCCATTTTCTCTTTGTTAATTTTTTCAATTCTAATATAAATGACTATTGCGGTTAAAAATCATTGATGATCGCTTATGTTAGATCAAAATTACCGCTATAGTTCCATTAGCAAACCAGTTGACTAACTAATTGTCAAAAATCAACTGAAAATGTCAAGTTGGCATTTTATGTGGTACCTTGCATGATATTTTGAGTAACATGACAATTTGATTTTAATATTAATTGAGAATATTCTTAAGATTTGGTCGATCACTATGCTGTATTTATCACTATTTGATACTCCGTATTTGCTTATATTATTTATTAAACTATTGTAACTTTAGCTGTTTGAAAATTTCAAAAGCAGGATTTTAGTTATGAATTTTTTAATTTTAGGAAAACAAAATGGCATTAGCCAATTTCAATATTGTTTTTTTCCATTATTAATTGCTTGATAATAGAAAAAACTACTTTAGGCTAAACAGTATGGGCATAAAAGCCCCATGGTGTGGTGATGACTTGGCAATCTTAACCGGGTGGTGAAGAGGGGAACACCACCCCCCACCACTAGTGGTGATGAAAACGTTGTTTGGTGTGGCTACGATCGCGCGTCTTAACGGGAGGGGGAGAGAAATGCTTGTTTATGATTGGATGAAATGTTTTCTTTTATCTTTTTTTTTTTGTATTTAAAATTAAATGGAATGAAATGGTGCGGTGTCGTATGGTGGGTATTTCCTGGATAAAGTGATGTGGTGTACTGTTGTGTAGTTGTTGATGTAGCAGATGACGTGACAGAAAAAATAGTATTATGCTGATGCCATACCCATAGCCTTATAAAACCTTATGTATGGCAGTATGGTATTAAAACATTAATAATGTTAATTAAAAAAATATATAGCATGTCATAAAACCTTATGTATGGCAGAATGGTATAAAAACATTAATTGCTTGATGATGTTAATACAAAACCTTTTGTTCTGTTTTTTATTCCATCTATTCAAAATCAATATATAGTATGTGTTAATAATAGAGGACTGTAAATTTTATTTTTTATAAATATAAATATATACCGGAATAACAAATATTTTGATTGAAAATTAAGTTTTCATATTTAAGAAAAAAACCTAAATATATTATATATATTAAAATAAACTTATAAACACATTAAATTAAAATGCAATATACTAGGTGCCTTCTACAAAAGTAATCTATATTATAATAAAACAAGTTTAGAGAGTCACTTAGCTGAAGGATTTATATGCACAGTTAGTCAACCTATGATGATACATCCATGCCTACGAAACACTTAAGGGTCACACCGGTGAGTGCATGTAATACGAGCAAGTTATGCAATGATACTACGAAGAGGAATGATTCATAATAGTCATTATGAATCAGTTAAGTATTAAGTTAAGTTTAACTTATTACTAGATTAGTTTAACCAACTAATTAATACACGTATTTGTACATTTACTAGTTGAGTAAATATACAATGTGTTAATTATAGATTATCCATGATATGATTTAAAACTATTAAATCATATAGTAATTGGATAATATTGTTGTGTAAATTATATAAATGTTATTATATAATTAACTATTAAAAGTATAAATACAAGTATATATAATTCGTGTATATGGGTACCGAATTATTAGTGTGTTAATACTAAGACATTTTATAGTTAAGTGCAACAATGATAAACTAGTTAAACTATAAGGGATGGAAGTGTTAAAAGGAAGTTTAATTAAAGATCTAATATTAATTAAACTTAAAGGGTTCTAAGCGTAACTTATTTGTATATAAATAAGAGGCTTGGGGTAACCCTAAAAACCCCTTGCAACCCACACGAAATCTCCCCCCCTCTCTCCCCCTTCGATCGGCCGAACCAAGAACACAACACTTTGTGTTCTTCGTCCTTCGTTCGTTCTTCGTGTTCTTCAAGTCTTGAAGATCCAAGATCGTTGCAAGTGATCAACTAGAATATCGCTCGTTGTGTTCATCATCAGTGGATCTATCTTAAGCACTAACTAAGGTATGTTTCATGGAACACTCTTCCTCTTCTCCCTCTTGTTCGAAGTCGAACCAAGAACCCGGGTTCTTGGTAGTAGTCGACGAACACACATAAGTATGTGTGTGTGTTCGAGGTTTTTCGTACGAGGTTTCTTTCTTGTTAACCAAGTTAGATTTCCAACATCCCAATCCTTTAGGGTTTAAGGATTAGGTTTAATCACACTTCCACTTTTAGGGATTAAATCAGCTAGTTGGTTTTAACCGGTCAAGAACAAGTTCATGTTCTTGGTCAGTAAGGTTTCGAACCAAGCATACTAGGAGGTCGGTCCTATGGGTCGATCAGTGTCACAATGAAACCCTTCATTGGCACCTTCTTAGACCTTTAATATGACGCTTGGCAACCCCTTAAGATGCCTCAGATTTTTTTTCGCGCCTATACTAGAGACAACTATTTAATCCGGTATTTAAGGCAACTAATTGATCCGGTATTTAAGTCAATTAAAATTTTCAAGTCAATGCTTTTTCGAAAACAACTAATAAATACGGTATCGAAGGCAATTAAACATATATCAACACTAATTTCGATATTCCATGTATATCAAACCTTAATCTTAGAAATAAACCTCTAAATTTCCCCATTTTTTTGCAGCTGCAATACTATATTGAATTAACACTTCGATATTCCATGTATATCAACACTAAATACGGAACAATTCGTGTAATCCACAACATAAGGTACTGTTATTTAAACTGAGGCATATATCACTTTTATTGATTCTAGGCTGCTGCGTTATTATTCAAGAACAAGTATCAAATAATTTATGTGACTTGCTGCCAAATAACTCTCATAATTCTTAGACCTGCATTATTCGTTCAACCTGAGAAAATCCTCCTTTATCTTTCTTTTTAAACTTTTTTTAAATGTTATGTAAATTGTTGGCTGTTATAGTCGAAATAAGTTGGTTGTTGTAGTCTACTTACGTAATCCCCTTCCTTATTAGGCCAGTTATACAGTCAATTTGATTTCTGTTTTTTATCCTATATCAAAACAGCAATAATTTGTTTTTAAATTTTTAATTTTTCTGTTAAGTTTATAACTGTTAGTTGTTCATAAATTATTTTCAAAACTGTTATAGTTTACCCCATCACTTTTGACTTTAAGAATTGTCAAAAGTGTTTGATTTTGCAGTTTTTAGGTAAATTAGCAGTTTTGACTTTGTCAATTGTCGAAAGGTGTTTATGGTTTTGCAATTTGTAGGCAAATTAACAGTTTTTACTTTATTAGTTGTCAAAAATGTTTATGATTTTGCAATTTTTAGCTAAGTTAACAGTTTTGACTTTGTACGGTTTTGACGGTATTAAAAGTCAAACCTTAATTGAGAGTAAGATTATTCAAAAGAATCTTTTTATAACAGTAGATTATAATGGTAATTGACTGTATGAAAGCCCAAATTTATGGTGATAATTATATAAATTTTTTATTAAAATAAGTTTAAAAATATCACCGAAAAGATGTTAATGGTATTTTTGTTACCATAGTGAGCGTGATTGTACTAGAGTACAAACCGGGAGGTGGTGCTATCGGATAAATGTGTAGAATCTGTGCGAATTGAGAAGAAGAGCTTAAGCTTGTGTAGAACTTATAATTTAGCCCTAAAATTTCATCAATAAAGGGTTTTTGCTTTTTGTTGACGAATTGAGAAGAGCTTAGCGATGTTGATGTTTTATATCTTGGTGGATCTTGGTTATGGTTAGAGTTTGATAATCAAGTAACGTGTGAGAAATTTAAAAATCATGCAGACATGGTTTTCTATTTTACACAATTGCGTAATTTAGATGATAAAACCGTAGTTGATGATAAAATAGTGTGGGTACGGGTGGATGGATTACCACTAGTGGCGGGTACGGTGAACTCCATTAAAAAGATTATAAAGGATTGGGGGGAGGTCATGTTTGTAGATGGAGAAAATGAAGAAGATAGTACAGGCAATGTATGCATTAAAACAAAAATTGGTGCTAGGATCGATGAAGAAGTTGAGGTGACGCTTGATAATATAGTGTACACAGTTTGGGTATACGAAATAGCAATTTGGCAACCGCATTTGAGAAGTTCAGAGGTGGAAAGTGAAGCTGATGACGTTGTGTCATGTTCTCAAAATGGGTCATCAGATGCAAGTGATGATGGAGAAAATGGAGCTTTTGGTAATGATAATAATGAGACACCGGAGGTTGAAGTGGAGAATGATAAAATGTCAAACAACTCGGTTAAGGATGGTGACAAAAACAGTTTTAACGTGGAAGAAAAACCACATGGGGAGGGGTCTAACACCGTGGGTTCGGAAGGGGGTAGTGACCGAGTTGGGGGAAAAGAGGCCACCGAGAATACGGGGGAACATGGGCAGCGGGAAAAGGCAGAACCGGATCAGTTTAAACTTCAAGATGATTTGGTTTCTATACCACCGGGGTTTGAGAAACATGCCCCAAAACAGGCCGAAAGAGGCATGGGATCTTCCAACTCTTGCGCCTCATCAGGGTATATGAAAAGGAATCCAAAAACGGTATCGCTCATAGATGACTTGAGTAGATATATCGGGATCGGTCTTGCTATCGGTCATGATATGGAGGGATGTCAGAAGTCTCTTGAGTGCATGATAAGTAGTATGGGAGAAGGTAAGGGTTGTCCATGAATTTTATGTCTATAAACGCATGTGGAATTGGAGACGTGGTAAAACGAAAACGTATAGGGGTAATTTCTAATAAATACAAGATTTCCTTTCTTGGGATTCAAGAAACCAGAATCTCGAAGGTTGATCTTTTTATGATTAAACAGTTATGGGGTAATATGTCTTTTGATTTTGCGTTAAGCAGTGCGGTCGGTTCGTCAGGCGGTATTCTATCCATATGGGATCCGATGATGTTCTCTAGTTCTCGTATTGTGTGTTTACAAAATGTGCTATTTGTTCATGGGGAGTGGAAGACTAATAATATGAAGTGCATTATAGCTAATGTGTATGCACCCCAAAGTACAGTTGATAAAAGAAGATTATGGGTGACGATAGTTGATTATATGCAAATAAATGATGGGAATTTTTTTATTTTTGGTGACTTTAATGCCGTCCGGTCGGAGGGCGAAAGGTGGGGTTGTGAGAAAAATGATAGAGAAATGGTTGATTTCAATGGTTTTGTGGATTCGGCTAACATCCTTGAAGTTCCAATGGGCGGTTCGGCTTACACGAGGCTGAGCGCGGACGGTCGTAAAATGAGCAAACTTGATCGGTTTTTTGTGAATGAAGGGGTTTTGGAGGTATGTTTGGATTTAGTTTCTAATGTGATGACGGATATCATTTCGGACCATAGACCAATAGTGTTGGCGCAGCAAGTTGTTGATTACGGTCCTAGGGTTTTTCGGTTCTTTAATTCATGGTTAGATGATGATTCCCTTAACGAAGTGGTTAAGACCTCTTGGGCCGCTCCTTTAAAGACATCAAGTAACAGCCATTTCATCACCTTTAAAGACAAGTTAAAGAGTGTTAAAGAAAACTGTAAAAATTGGTGGAAAAAGAAAAATATAGAGTTGATGGAGAAAAAACGGAGTTTGACGGAAAAGGTAGCGGAAATTGAAAGAAAGATAGATGGCAATGCTGTGTTGGATGAGGATTTGGCGGAAAGACAGACGGCAAAAATTGAGCTATATAAGTTAGATGCTAAGGAATGGAAAGACTTGGCTCAAAAGGCTAAAGTGAAATGGTCCATTGAAGGTGACGAAAACTCCAAATATTTTCATGGCATTATCAACAGTAAGAGAAGACACGCCACGGTTCGTGGAGTAAAACAGGACGGCGAGTGGATCACGGATCCGCCACAGGTTAAACAAATTTTTTTAATTATTATGCTAACAAGTTTAAACGTGTTCCAGTTATTAAAGTTGCAAGAAGAAGCGAAAAATTTAAATGCTTGTCGGATGAGCATGCGGTGCTTCTTACGGATTCGATTACTTTAGCTGAGGTGAAGAAGGCGGTATGGAGCTGTGGAAATGACAAATCCCCGGGCCCTGATGGGTTCACGTTCGCGTTCATTAAACATTTTTGGGACCTGTTAAAAACTGATATTCTTAATTTTGTTGCTGAGTTTTTTGATACAGGTTTTATTCCGACCGGGTGTAACGCGTCTTTTGTTACTTTGATTCCTAAAGTAATAAATCCACTTGCGGTGATTGATTATCGGCCGATTAGCCTGATCGGGATTCAGTACAAAATTATTGCTAAAATCTTGGCGTTACGGCTCGCGTTGGTGGTGGATTCAGTGGTTAGTAACGAACAATCGGCGTTTATAAAGGGCCGTCAGATCTTGGACGGTCCGATGATGGTGAATGAGTTGATCTCGTGGTATAAAAAGAAAAAAAAGAATGCCATGGTTCTTAAAATTGACTTTGAAAAAGCTTTTGATTCTATAAGTTGGGAATTCTTGGACCGAATGATGGAATTTATGAAATTTCCGGATAAGTGGCGGAAATGGATCGGTGCGGTGTTGAAATCGGCTAAAGCGTCGGTCATTCTCAATGGCAATGCCTCAAAAGAATTCAACCTGGAAAGAGGGCTTCGTCAAGGTGATCCATTATCGCCTTTTCTTTTTATTATTGCTATGGAAGGTCTTCACGTGACAATGGAAGAGGCGATTTCCAGGAATTTTTTTAAGGGGGTGGCGGTTCATGATGATTCTTTTATTATCTCGCATCTGATATATGCGGATGATGTGATTTTTATGGGAGAATGGTCGTTAAATAATATTCAAAAACTGCTTATTATTTTGCATTACTTTCATATGTCCTCGGGGTTGAAGTTAAATTTGCACAAATCTAACTTATATGGTGTTGGGGTGCCGGATGGGGAGGTAAGAAACATGGCAAATTTGCTTGGTGTTTGTCACGGGCAATTCCCGTTTATCTACTTAGGTCTTCCGGTGGGGGCTTGTATGTCTAGAATTAAGCATTGGGATCCTTTGGTAGACAAATTTAAAAGTAAGTTATCGGTGTGGAAGGCGAATACTCTTTCGGTTGGAGGTAGGTCTTTACTTATTAAAACGGTGCTGGGAGGAATGGGTATTTACTATATGTCTTTATTTGTTATGCCTAAAAGTGTAGCAAATAAACTAGAGAAGTTGAGAGCCTCCTTTTTTTGGGGAGGAACCGAGTTAAAAAGAAAAATACACTGGGTTAATTGGGAGGCGGTTTTGGCATCTAAACAAAATGGTGGTCTTGATATTGGAAGCCTTTCCGCTTTCAACATAGCTCTTGTGCTAAAATGGATTTAGAGGTTTGTGACAACCGATTCTAGCTTGTGGTCTAAAGTTATAAAGGTGATTTATGGTGATCATGGAGCCTTGGATCTTATTCATTATCAACGGCTCGGTACCACCCCGTGGGCGCAAATTATTAAAATGGTGGGTAGATTCAAAGATTCCGGTGTTAATTTGTTGTCTCATTTGGTAAAAAAGGTTGGCGACGGTAGACGAACCCGTTTTTGGAAGGATAATTGGGTTGGAGGGGGTACTTTGGAATCGGTTTACCCAAGATTGTGCCTTTTAGATACGAACCAAAATTGTTCGGTGCTTGATCGGGTTGTGAATAATACCGTAAGGTGGCAGTGGGCTCGGGATATTAGAGGGGGTAGAGAAGAAACTCGGGTTATGGATCTAACTCGGTTAATTGAAGGTGTTAGTATGTCAAATGAAATGATTCGTGGGTTTGGAAAATCGGTAATGAAGGAGTGTTGGAAGTTAAGAGTACTAGAAGATGGCTTGATAATCTTTTACTTCCTTCGTCGGTTTTTCAAACGAGGTGGACCGGTTTAGTTCCCCGAAAAGTGAACATTCTCTTCTGGAAGGTTTATTTAAATCGAATTCCATCTAAAATTAACCTAATGATGAGGGGTATTATGTTTGATGATTTAAATTGTGTGATGTGCGGTAATGGTGTCGAGAACACGGAACACATTTTTTGGAATTGTGTAGTTACAAAAAGCGTGTGGCGCGGTATTGGGCGTTGGTTGCAAGTGGTTGACACAAATGTAGACACCTTGGACGATTTACTGTTCAATGTGGATACTAGTTCATTGTCGACAAAAGTAAAGAAGATCGTAGAGGCGGTGGTACTTACGGTGATTTGGATTATGTGGCGTCATAGGAATGCTATCCTTTTTAACAGTGGTGAATGTCGGCGAAATACGCTTGTGGATTCCATTAAAGAAGTTTCGTTTTTGTGGGTTTGTAATAGGCGTCATAAGTATAGAGTTAGTTGGACCGAATGGTTCATTTTACCTTGTAATTGTTAACTTGTTTTTGTTTCTAGCCTTGGGCTAGTTTGTTTTTCTCTTTTTTAATGAAAGACGTTTCCAAAAAAAAAAAAAATTGAGAAGAGCTTAAGTTATACTTCGTAATTGTCTATTTGATGATCTTGGTAGCTAACAAACGGGCATTTGGCTAACAGTTCGTTAGGCCAATCACCTCTATAATTAATGTTATCTTCTATATGTCAAATTTATTAATATTTTTAAATTCAATATTTAAATATATTATTAAAATTTATATAATGATTATTTCTATAGAGTTGCGTTCAAGGAGGTCCATGATTTTTACAAAGTCTCAAGGAACAAATCTCATTGATAAATATGATCAAATGGTCAAGATTAATCACATATTTTATACATAGAGGGGTATTTTGGTCATTTGGCACTAAAAAAAAATTATTTTATTCTATTTTTTATTTTTTATTTTTTATTTTAAAATTTTAATTTTTTTTATTATTTTAATTTTTAACTGACGGGTATTTTGGTCATTTTGAAAAAGAATAATTTTTTTATTTTTATTTTTTATTTTAAAATTTTTAATTTTTTTAAAAAAATTATTTTTAAAAAAAAAAATATATTTTTATTATTTTTTTTAAAAAATTATTAAATTTTAATTAATGACACATAATGTTATTCCATAGTGAATCACATGTGATTGCATTCTGAATCACATGTGATTTAACTAAAACCTGATTTTACACTAAAATCACATGTGATTTACACTAAAATCACATGTGATTTTACACTAAAATCATATGTGATTAAGTTATACACGTAATTATCAAATAAATATTATTTTTTAATTAAAAAAATTAATAAAAAATAAAAAAAAAATAAAAAAAATAAAAAAGTTTTAAAATAAAAATATAAAATAATAAAAATCGAAATTTTTTTTAAGTGCCAAATGACCAAAATACCCCTTCATAATAAAAAATAAAAAAAAATAAAAAAAATAAAAAATAAAAAATAAAAAATAAAAAATAAAAAAAAATTATTTTTTAAAAAATGACCAAAATACCCCTCAATATTTGTTTTGCCGATTTAGGAGCATGATTGTTTTCTTCAACGTGTTGAAATTTATCCTTTAATTTTACTGATGATGAGTTGTGGTAAGCTGACTTTAAGTGACATTGGCCATTGGTTTGGTGGAATGAGCATCAGAAGCTGATGGTTTAGTTGAAGGACTGGCATACTTCATTTGATGACATTATTAACTGGATAGTCAATTATAATTTATAAGGTACACTTGAATAAAAGAAATTCAGGCAGGGTACTATGAAAATTAGTCATCTCAAGTTTTTCTTACATGTTAATTCCAGTTTGATCTTATGGGCCATATGATAAAATAGTCATACAAGTAACAATATACATTTTTATCCTATATAAGTTATACAATATATTATTGTATTCTATAAAATTACATTTAACAAAATTATTGACCACCTGTGAATTTAAATCAAAATTTTGACTATTTTCTACTTTTAAAATCAACATACGTTACACGTTTGTTGAGCGTTGACTGTTTGATTGTTTTAGGTAAATAAACATAGGGTATTTCTACATTTCAACTCACCACAAATCAGCTTTAGAGTCATAAATTAACGTGATTTTTTAGGTTGTTTATTTGAATAAGGAGCTTTAGGCTTCATTTAATTTTAATTTAATCATTAATTTCCAAATCACTTGCAATGCTTAAAATCAGATAAAAATGGAATGTTTACCATAAAGTAATTGCATATAATACTCTATAAGCATTATATATTGTAAGCTCCTATTCCATAATTTGCGTTTAAAACATTACATATTTTCTTAACGTGTATCTAATAATCCTACAATTAACGTTAAACTTTTGTATTCTACTAAAATTACATTCGGTAAAATTAATGACAGCCCGTGATTTTTCACGGGTAATAACCTAGTGGTATTATAAATCTAGGTTCGTGTTGCATTTGATATTAGAAATGTACATTTATTTTTATTTTCATGATATTATGAAAATATATAATATAAAATTTATTTATAATATTATATAGGGTAGGGATCCATAGAAGAGCATTATCCATTGAAGAATATAAAGAAACAATTATAACCCTTAGATCAAGAAATAGAAGGATTAGATTAGAAGTTCAAAACACGCGCATACATAATTTAGAGCCCTAAAATCTGGATAAAAATAGGCAAAAGGGGCAATGTTGTAAATTTCAATCTCTCACCTAAGATTTACGCTCTCACCATTTACTCTCTGGAAATTAGGGTTCATCTGTGTCTCTCTCATTTAACGATGGCGATTCAAGGCATTTCTCTCACACTCGCGATTAACGAAGGCCGATTCATGGAGGTTTCAAATGTCTCTCTCTCACTCACGATTACAGGTGGTGTTGTCTTTTAATTATAACATAATTTCGATCTGAATTCTGCTTTCCAACTCTGTGAAATTGCTCGAAGATTTGTTTTCTTTTTATAACTGTAATTTTTTCTTTTTAGGAACTCAAATTGATGTTATTGACCTAAACTCAGACGTATTTTGTCTTCATTTCTTTTGGCAGTCGTGATTTTTTTATGTGAATCATGTAATTCAGTGCAAATTACTGAATTTGTGAACTTATTGAGATGAATTGATCATATTTATGTTATTGTTGGCCTGAAATGTAACTTTGTAGGTTTTCATGTTGTAGAATGATACATTTGAGATTATTGATATTTTATAAATCACTTTTAGTTATGATTCTTATTAATTTCATTGTTAATGGCGATACTTTTATCATTTTATGCTTATATACTGGTCAACATAGAGAAGTCTTTGTTATGACTAGATTCAGTTGTTGCTATAAGAAGGTTGCTTCCTTAAAAACAGTTATTAATAGAGGTATATATGTAATTTTAAGTAGAGTTTTATTGACTTAATTAAAAACTTTTAAAATAAAGATTTAAGTCTTTACAAACCGAACATCTAAAATATGGTTTAACTAAAACATTTGGAATAATTAGAAAGTACCAAAACCGGTGTTACAAATATATCAAAACTATAGTCTAGGAAATTAAATAAGTACACTGAGCTAATCCTTCCAAATGCTAACTACGGGCCGCCTAATCTTTAGCTCCCGAACCTGAGTACATAGTCAAAGTAAACGTAGTACGTGAGACAAATATTGTCTCGTGAGAAACATGGGTTTTAGACCCGGTTAGAAATAATTTGCAATAAAATAATAATTAAATAATTATCAAATTGCACATAGTTAATCAAACTCTAAGGCTTGCCATAAGCCAAAACACATACGTAACAGGCCTCCCCGAAACAACTCCCCCGATATGGGTTAACTAGGTAAACTCCCCCGTTTCCGGGTTATCTATTTGCTCCGCCGATTTCCGGGTTAACTATTTGCTCTCCCGATTTTCGGGTTATCTATTTCTCGACACACTACCCTTGCGCAGGGTGGTACCGCCCCAAGTAGGTGTCACTAACTCCCCCAACTTGTGTGGGTTATCTAGGATCCAATTGATTAGCTACCACATAACAAATCATCTACTCGGGTCAAAGCCCATATCACAACTCAATCATACTAGTGGTAACTACACAATCAATTACAATACAATTCAATTCAATGTAATTCAATTCAATTACTTACTCTATCAATTCAATCTTTTCTTTATTAAAACAATTATCTAATAAAGACTCTAAAATCATTTCAATTATAAAACGTGGTTTACTATGTACTCAGAAAGATCACATGTACTAACCTTAGCAATGCTATCCAACAATTGTGTTTAACAACACAATCCTTACTTCCGAATTGAGGAAGTACCTCCAATCTCAAGGTCTTCTTGACCTAACATCAATATCATTACAAAATCTAGTTATAATCCATAACTAGCTACTAATTAATCCATCTAAACATTCCCAACCACCAAGTTCATACAACTTGGTGGAATCTCAAACCCTAGTTCAAGATTTTCCATCATCAATCCCAAATCTAACTTGTACACATTGATTACAAGTCTACAAGGAGTGTTTTACACCCATGAAAGTTCATCTTCCCCAAAGATGATATGGTGGGTTCCCAAAACCACCATTGTTACCCATACTAAGCTCAAAATGAAGGTAACTAAGCAAGATATGCAAGAATTCTTACCCTTGATGCTTGAATCCTTCAAGAAGATGAAGATTTGAGCTCCAAGACTCTAAAAACCGTCCAAATGCTCTCAAAAACGGCTGCACTAAGTCTAGGGTTCGTAGGTGTTATGAGCCCTAGCTTCTACACAACTTTATATACCCCAGACAGCCCTCGCGCCCCGCTCGCGTTTGCCTCGCGCCGCGAGGTGACACGGGATGTCTTCTTGGTCGCTGCAGAAAAACAGACCTCGCGTTTCGCTCGCGACTGGCTCGCGCCAGGCTCGCGGCTCTTGTCTTAACTCGAGCCTCAACTCGAGCTTCTCGCGTCTGAGCTCTGTACCCACTGTTCAATCTCGCGTCTGGCTCGCGCCTGCCTCGCGCCGCGAGGGCTGTTTCAGCCAGATTCTTGGCCTTTAAACTTGTTTCCATCCAAGTTTTGACCCATACTTGGTTATACCAAGTCCCAAACATTCAATCATTCGATAAAACACAAACCGAAATGTAAACTAACATAAATAACGAAAATTCACATAAATCCCGAATAAATACACGAAATGAAAAACGAATAATTACAGTCGTTACAACTACCTACCCCTTAAGAGGATTCCGTCCACGGAATCGTCTCATAATCTATAAAATTCGGGTAGCGTTTCTTCATCTCATCTTTGACTTCCCAAGTCAAATTTGGCCCAAGGGAATGCTTCCACTTGACCAACACTAGCTCAATCTCTTTGTTCCTCAATTTCTTCGTTTGGGCCTCCAATATGGCCTCGGGCTCTTCAATCAACCGGTTGGGTGCATCGACCCGCAAATCTCGGAGTGGAATAATATTCTCCACTTCACCCACAAATTTCTTTAAATTACTAACATGGAAGGTGTCATGGACACCTTGTAACTCGGGTGGAAGTTCTAACTTAAATGCTTGTAGGCCGGCCCGTTTCAAGATCCTAAACGGGCCTACATACCTTGGGCTCAATTTGCCCTTCTTTCCAAATCTCATCACGTCAACATCACCATATCACCGACATTCAAATCGTAGGGTCGCTTTTTCAAACCCGAATAACTCTTTTGGCGATCTTGTGCCACTTTCACATTCTTTTGAATTATCCCGATTTTCTCATTTGTTATTTTCACAATTTCGGGACCCGTGAGTTTTGTCTCACCCGCCTCTAACCAACAAGAAGGCGTCCGGCATTTTCTCCTTAAAGGTCAACCTAACTTCCTATAGAACATAATGTCCCAAAAGCAAAGTCTAAGTCTAGGGTGGGTAACCAACCTAATTCACTTAGACTAATGCTCTGATACCAAGTTGTAACACACCGATTTTTCAACCCAAATTAAAAACTTTTAAAATAAAGATTTAAGTCTTTACAAACCGAACATCTAAAATATGGTTTAACTAAAACAATTGGAATAATTAGAAAGTACCAAAACCGGTGTTACAAATATATCAAAACTATAGTCTAGGGAATTAAATAAGTACACCGAGCTAATCTTTCCAAATGCTAACTACGGGCAGCCTAATCTTTAGCTCCCGAACCTGAGTACATAGTCAAAGTAAATGTAGTACGTGAGACAAATATTGTCTCGTGAGAAACATGGGTTTTAGACCCGGTTAGAAATAATTTGCAATAAAATAATAGTTAAATAATTATCAAATTGCACATAGTCAATCAAACTCTAAGGCTTGCCATAAGCCAAAACACATACGTAACGGGCCTCCCCGAAACAACTCCCCCGATATGGGTTAACTAGGTAAACTCCCCCGTTTCGGGGTTATCTATTTGCTCCCCCGATTTCCGGGTTATCTATTTGCTCCCCCGATTTCCGGGTTATCTATTTCTCGACACACTACCCTTGCGCAGTGTGGTACCGCCCCAAGTAGGTGTCACTAACTCCCCCAACTTGTGTGGGTTATCTTGGATCCAATTGATTAGCTACCACATAACAAATCATCTACTCGGGTCAAAGCCCATATCACAACTCAATCATACTAGTGGTAACTACACAATCAATTACAATACAATTCAATTCAATGTAATTCAATTCAATTACTTACTCTATCAATTCAATCTTTTCTTTATTAAAACAATTATCTAATAAAGACTCTAAAATCATTTCAATTATAAAACGTGGTTTACTATGTACTCAGAAAGATCACATGTACTCACCTTAGCAATGCTATCCAACAATTGTGTTTAACAACACAATCCTTACTTCCGAATTGAGGAAGTACCTCCAATCTCAAGGTCTTCTTGACATAACATCAATATCATTACAAAATCTAGTTATAATCCATAACTAGCTACTAATTAATCCATCTAAACATTCCCAACCACCAAGTTCATACAACTTGGTGGAATCTCAAACCCTAGTTCAAGATTTTCCATCATCAATCCCAAATCTAACTTGTACACATTGATTACAAGTCTACAAGGAGTGTTTTACACCCATGAAAGTTCATCTTCCCCAAAGATGATATGGTGGGTTCCCAAAACCACCATTGTTACCCATACTAAGCTTAAAATGAAGGTAACTAAGCAAGATATGCAAGAATTCTTACCCTTGATGCTTGAATCCTTCAAGAAGATGAAGATTTGAGCTCCAAGACCCTAAAAACCGTCCAAATGCTCTCAAAAACGGCTGCACTAAGTCTAGGGTTCGTAGGTGTTATGAGCCCTAACTTCTACACAACTTTATATACTCTAGACAGCCCTCGCGCCCCGCTTGCGTTTGCCTCGCGCCGCGAGGTGACACGGGATGTCTTCTTGGTCGCTGCAGAAAAACAGACCTCGCGTTTCGCTCGCGACTGGATCGCGCCAGGCTCGCGACTCTTGTCTTAACTCGAGCCTCAACTCGAGCTTCTCGCGTCTGAGCTCTGTACCCACTGTTCAATCTCGCGTCTAGCTCGCGCCTGCCTCGCGCCGCGAGGGCTGTTTCAGCCAGATTCTTGGCCTTTAAACTTGTTTCCATCCAAGTTTTGACCCATACTTGGTTATACCAAGTCCCAAACATTCAATCATTCGATAAAACACAAACTGAAATGTAAACTAACATAAATAACGAAAATTCACATAAATCCCGAATAAATACACGAAATGAAAAACGAAAAATTACAGTCGTTACAACTACCTACCCCTTAAGAGGATTCCGTCCTCGGAATCGTCTCATAATCTATAAAATTCGGGTAGCGTTTCTTCATCTCATCTTTGACTTCCCAAGTGAAATTTGGCCCAAGGGAATGCTTCCACTTGACCAACACTAGCTCAATCTCTTTGTTCCTCAATTTCTTCGTTTGGGCCTCCAATATGGCCTCGGGCTCTTCAATCAACCGGTTGGGTGCATCGACCCGCAAATCTCGGAGTGGAATAATATTCTCCACTTCACCCACAAATTTCTTTAAATTACTAACATGGAAGGTGTCATGGACACCTTGTAACTCGGGTGGAAGTTCTAACTTAAATGCTTGTAGGCCGGCCCGTTTCAAGATCCTAAACGGGCCTACATACCTTGGGCTCAATTTGCCCTTCTTTCCAAATCTCATCACGCCTTTCCAAGGCGACACTTTCAACATGACCATATCACCGACATTCAAATCGTAGGGTCGCTTTTTCAAACCCGAATAACTCTTTTGGCGATCTTGTGCCACTTTCACATTCTTTTGAGTTATCCCGATTTTCTCATTTGTTATTTTCACAATTTCGGGACCCGTGAGTTTTGTCTCACCCGCCTCTAACCAACAAGAAGGCGTCCGACATTTTCTCCCATACAATGCCTCAAACGGTGGCATCTTAATTGTCGAGTGATAACTATTGTATATGAAAATTCAACTAACGGTAAATGCTCATCCCATTTACCACCAAAATCCAATACACACGATCTCAACATATCTTCGACCGTTTGGATCGTTCTTTCACTTTGACCATCAGTTTGTGGATGGTAAGCCGTGCTCAATCTTAATTTTGTTCCCAATTCTTCTTGGAGTGATCTCCAAAATCTCGAGGTAAACCTCGCTTCCCGATCGGACACGATGGGAAATGGTACCCCATGCAAACGAACAACCTCATCAACATACAATTTTGCCAACTTCTCGAGTGGCATGGTTTCCCGAATAGCTAGGAATAACGCACTTTTCGTTAACCTATCAACAATCACCCAAATGGCATCATGATTCCTACTCGTCTTTGGGAGACCAACAATGAAATCCATTGTGATGTCATTCCATTTCCCGGCCGGCACTTGCAACGATTGTGCAACACCATAAGGCACTTGGTGCTCGGCTTTCACTTGTGCACACGTGGCACATTTTGATATGTACTTTGCTACCCTCGACTTCATCTCGTGCCACCAATAAATTTTCTTCAAGTCTTGATAAGTCTTCGTACTTCCGGGATGAATCGAATACTTAGACTTGTGAGCATCATTCAACAACACTTTTCGGTTTCCACCGAACTTCGGAACCCAAATCCGGCCATTCACGGTTTTTAACCCTTGATCATTCTCTTCAAATACTTGGTTCTTTCCCAACCTCTCTTGCCTATACTCGTCCTTCCCTATCACTTCCTTTTGTGCGGTTTTTATACTTTCAATAAAACTAGATACTACATCAATTCGCATCAACTTAGCCTTAACCGGTTTTTCATAAACTTTTCTACTCAAGGTGTTGGCTACCACATTGGCCTTTCCCTCGTGATAAACGATTTCACAATCATAGTCACTAATCAACTCAATCCACCTTCTTTGCCTCATATTCAAGTCTTTTTGTGTAAACACATACTTGAGACTTTTGTGATCCGTGTACAAAATACATCTTGTACCATACAAGTAATGCCTCCAAATCTTCAAGGCAAAAATGATCGCCGCCAACTCTAGATCATGTGTTGTATACCTTTCTTCCGCATTCTTTAATTGCCTTGAGGCATAAGCTATCACCTTTCCCCTTTGCATCAAAACACAACCGAGACCCTTATTCGAGGCGTCACTATACACCACGAAATCTTCCATACCATCGGGTAGAGTGAGAACCGGAGCGTTGCACAACTTCTCCTTCAACAAAAGAAAAGCATCCTCTTGGCTTTTCCCCCATTCAAACTTCACATCTTTTCTCGTTAATCTAGTGAGTGGAACCGCCACTCAGGAAAAATATTCAATAAACCTTCGGTAATAACCGGCTAACCCAAGAAAGCTTCTAACTTCGGTTGGAGTTTTCGGTGCTTCCCAATTCTTCACCGCTTCAATCTTAGACGCGTCAACCTTTATCCCGCTTCGAGATACTACATGACCAAGAAATTGAACTTCCCGTAACCAAAATTCGCACTTCGAGAATTTTGCATACAATTTTTCTCGTTTCAAGACTTCCAAAGTTTGCCTCAAATGTTCTTCATGTTCTTCTTCGGTTTTGGAGAAAATAGGAATATCATCGATGAACACGATGAGAAATTTATCGAGGAATGGTTTACAAACCCTATTCATGAGATCCATGAAAATAGCCGGGGCATTCGTTAGACCGAATGGCATCACCAAAAATTCATAATGCCCATAGCGAGTTCTAAAGGCTGTCTTCTCGGTGTCACCTTCTTTAACACGAACTTGATGGTAACCCGATCTCAAATCAATCTTGGAAAAATAATCGGCTCCTTGAAGTTGATCAAATAAATCATCTATCCTTGACAAAGGATATCGGTTCTTAATCGTCATCTTGTTAAGCTCTCGGTAATTGATACACATCCTCATCGAACCATCTTTCTTCTTCACAAATAAAACCGGTGCACCCCATGGTGACGAACTAGGACGGATAACACCTTTATCAAGTAAATCTTGAAGTTAAGCCATCAACTCTCTCATTTCGGTTGGAGCTAAACGATATGGGGCTCGGGCAGTCGGCGTTGCCCCCGGAACTAAATCAATTCGAAATTCGACTTGTCTCTCCGGTGGCAAACCGGTTAAGTCATCGGGAAAAACTTTGGGAAAATCCCGAATAATCTTCACATTCTCAACCGTCTTCTTCTCTTTTCTTCCATCTAAGACGTAGGCTATAAATGATGAACACCCACCCTTTCGATAAACACTTTCTTGCTTTAATGGCGGTTAACAAGTTTGGCATATGATGCCTCTTTTCTCCATAAATATACACCTTCTCATTCTCGGGAGACTTGATCGACACTAACTTCTTTCCACACAAAATCTGGGCTTGGTGGATTCCCAACCAATCCATCCCAATAATTACATCAAAAGCCTTAATCCCCATAGGCATCAAATCAACCTTAAACTTTTTGCTATCGATTTCTAATTCACAATCTCTATAGATGTGTTGAACCATAGAGGTTTTTCCATCGGCTACTTCTATTTCATACAACTCATCAAGTAACTCTAGTGGAACCTTAAACTTAGCACCAATGTCATGAGACACGAAAGAGTAAGTAGATCCCGAATCAATCAATACATATGTGGGTATGGAGTTTATAAATAAGGTACCTGAGACGACATCATGAGTCTCCTTGTCTTCTTCAAGCGTGAGTTGGAAGGCACGCCCCTTGACTTTCAACGGCTCCGGTTTCTTGTGAGCGAATGACACCAACGTTTCGGTTCCTTTCTTTGGGCATACATTGCTATAATGCCCTTTCTCGTGACACGAGAAACACTCTACTTCATCAAGGTTCCTCACCTTGCAATCTTTAGCCTTGTGGCCAAACCGACCACACTTGAAACACCCATTGGAATCCGCTTTACACTCTCCTTTGTGGTCCCTACCACACTTTCTACACCCACCAACACTTCCTTGTTTTGACCCGCTCGGGGCAAACTTGATTTTCTTGGATGGCCCCGAAAAACTTTCAAACTTTCTCTTCTCATTACCAACCGATCTCTCTTGCACTCTTCTCTTGCTAACTTTTTCGACACTTCGGGCGACATTGATCGCCTCATCAAGAGTGGTTGCCCTCTTCACTTCGAGCTCATACTCCCATGGTAACCCATTGGCAAACCGAACCACACGACTACGTTCGGTTGGGTAAGTACTTGACACAAACGGGAGATATCCCGTGAACTTCTTGGTATACTCATCCAAGGTCAAATTGCCTTTCTTGAAGTGCAAGAACTCTTCCAACAACTCTTCCAACTCCCTCTCGGGGCAATACTTCTCCTTGAGTCTTCTAGTGAACTCATCCCACGACATCTTGTAAATGGCTTTCTTTCCCAAAGTTTCATACACGGTGTCCCACCATGTAAGAGCATCATCTTTAAACAAACGTGAGGCATAAGTCACCATGTCTTCCTTTTTACACTTGCTACTTTCAAGCACACGTTCCGTTTCTCGAATCCATTGAACCCTCACTTTCGGTTCCGTACTCCCGAGATAGAAGTCGGGTTGGCATGCAAGGAATGTTTTGTAAGAACATCCTTCACGTTCAATCTTACTCTCTTCACCACTCTCTCCATTGGAGGACTTCTCGGTCGGGTTGGTGTTTCCCGTTGACTTAGTCTTAATGAGTTGAGGGGAATCTTCACTTTCCTCCCTCTCCTCCTCAAAGAGACGTTCCTCTCCCTCCCTCTCATCATCATCACCTCCCAAATTCAACTGATCATTTATGATCCGGTTCACATCTTGTTGCATCACATTTCTCATATTAGTGAGCATGGATTGGATGGCCTCCATTGTTACCGGAGTATGGTTATTCCCGATACCTGAATTGGCCAATCCATTCCCATCTTGATTCAAATTCGAAGCTTGTTCCCCATCCAACAATCGACCACTTCTCGTTCTAGCCATCTTACTATAATAAGATGTCAACTCAATTCGAATCCAATAAGTTGACTAAAAAGTCAAAATTAAACATAAGAATATCTCGTTTTAAAACAATTCCCTCAATGGTCAACCCTAATCCTTAAAGGTCAACCTAACTTCCTATAGAACATAATGTCCCAAAAGCAAAGTCTAAGTCTAGGGTGGGTAACCAACCTAATTCACTTAGACTAATGCTCTGATACCAAGTTGTAACACACCGATTTTTCAACCCAAATTAAAAACTTTTAAAATAAAGATTTAAGTCTTTACAAACCGAACAACTAAAATATGGTTTAACTAAAACAATTGGAATAATTAGAAAGTACCAAAACCGGTGTTACAAATATATCAAAACTATAGTCTAGGGAATTAAATAAGTACACCGAGCTAATCCTTCCAAATGCTAACTACGGGCAGCCTAATCTTTAGCTCCCGAACCTGAGTACATAGTCAAAGTAAATGTAGTACGTGAGACAAATATTGTCTCGTGAGAAACATGGGTTTTAGACCCGGTTAGAAATAATTTGCAATAAAATAATAGTTAAATAATTATCAAATTGCACATAGTCAATCAAACTCTAAGGCTTGCCATAAGCCAAAACACATACGTAACGGGCCTCCCCGAAACAACTCCCCCGATATGGGTTAACTAGGTAAACTCCCCCGTTTCCGGGTTATCTATTTGCTCCCCCGATTTCCGGGTTATCTATTTGCTCCCCCGATTTCCGGGTTATCTATTTCTCGACACACTACCCTTGCGCAGTGTGGTACCGCCCCAAGTAGGTGTCACTAACTCCCCCAACTTGTGTGGGTTATCTTGGATCCAATTGATTAGCTACCACATAACAAATCATCTACTCGGGTCAAAGCCCATATCACAACTCAATCATACTAGTGGTAACTACACAATCAATTACAATACAATTCAATTCAATGTAATTCAATTCAATTACTTACTCTATCAATTCAATCTTTTCTTTATTAAAACAATTATCTAATAAAGACTCTAAAATCATTTCAATTATAAAACGTGGTTTACTATGTACTCAGAAAGATCACATGTACTCACCTTAGCAATGCTATCCAACAATTGTGTTTAACAACACAATCCTTACTTCCGAATTGAGGAAGTACCTCCAATCTCAAGGTCTTCTTGACCTAACATCAATATCATTACAAAATCTAGTTATAATCCATAACTAGCTACTAATTAATCCATCTAAACATTCCCAACCACCAAGTTCATACAACTTGGTGGAATCTCAAACCCTAGTTCAAGATTTTCCATCATCAATCCCAAATCTAACTTGTACACATTGATTACAAGTCTACAAGGAGTGTTTTACACCCATGAAAGTTCATCTTCCCCAAAGATGATATGGTGGGTTCCCAAAACCACCATTGTTACCCATACTAAGCTCAAAATGAAGGTAACTAAGCAAGATATGCAAGAATTCTTACCCTTGATGCTTGAATCCTTCAAGAAGATGAAGATTTGAGCTCCAAGACTCTAAAAACCGTCCAAATGCTCTCAAAAACGGCTGCACTAAGTCTAGGGTTTGTAGGTGTTATGAGCCCTAACTTCTACACAACTTTATATACTCCAGACAGCCCTCGCGCCCCGCTCGCGTTTGCCTCGCGCCGCGAGGTGACACGGGATGTCTTATTGGTCGCTGCAGAAAAACAGACCTCGCGTTTCGCTCGCGACTGGATCGCGCCAGGCTCGCGACTCTTGTCTTAACTCGAGCCTCAACTCGAGCTTCTCGCGTCTGAGCTCTGTACCCACTGTTCAATCTCGCGTCTAGCTCGCGCCTGCCTCGCGCTGCGAGGGCTGTTTCAGCCAGATTCTTGGCCTTTAAACTTGTTTCCATCCAAGTTTTGACCCATACTTGGTTATACCAAGTCCCAAACATTCAATCATTCGATAAAACACAAACTGAAATGTAAACTAACATAAATAACGAAAATTCACATAAATCCCGAATAAATACACGAAATGAAAAACGAAAAATTACAGTCGTTACAACTACCTACCCCTTAAGAGGATTCCGTCCTCGGAATCGTCTCATAATCTATAAAATTCGGGTAGCGTTTCTTCATCTCATCTTTGACTTCCCAAGTCAAATTTGGCCCAAGGGAATGCTTCCACTTGACCAACACTAGCTCAATCTCTTTGTTCCTCAATTTCTTCGTTTGGGCCTCCAATATGGCCTCGGGCTCTTCAATCAACCGGTTGGGTGCATCGACCCGCAAATCTCGGAGTGGAATAATATTCTCCACTTCACCCACAAATTTCTTTAAATTACTAACATGAAAGGTGTCATGGACACCTTGTAACTCGGGTGGAAGTTCTAACTTAAATGCTTGTAGGCCGGCCCGTTTCAAGATCCTAAACGGGCCTACATACCTTGGGCTCAATTTGCCCTTCTTTCCAAATCTCGTCACGCCTTTCCAAGGCGACACTTTCAACATGACCATATCACCGACATTCAAACCGTAGGGTCGCTTTTTCAAACCCGAATAACTCTTTTGGCGATCTTGTGCCACTTTCACATTCTTTTGAGTTATCCCGATTTTCTCATTTGTTATTTTCACAATTTCAGGACCCGTGAGTTTTGTCTCACCCGCCTCTAACCAACAAGAAGGCGTCCGACATTTTCTCCCATACAATGCCTCAAACGGTGGCATCTTAATTGTCGAGTGATAACTATTGTATATGAAAATTCAACTAACGGTAAATGCTCATCCCATTTACCACCAAAATCCAATACACACGATCTCAACATATCTTCGACCGTTTGGATCGTTCTTTCACTTTGACCATCAGTTTGTGGATGGTAAGCCGTGCTCAATCTTAATTTTGTTCCCAATTCTTCTTGGAGTGATCTCCAAAATCTCGAGGTAAACCTCGCTTCCCGATCGGACACGATGGGAAATGGTACCCCATGCAAACGAACAACCTCATCAACATACAATTTTGCCAACTTCTCGAGTGGCATGGTTTCCCGAATAGCTAGGAATAACGCACTTTTCGTTAACCTATCAACAATCACCCAAATGGCATCATGATTCCTACTCGTCTTTGGGAGACCAACAATGAAATCCATTGTGATGTCATTCCATTTCCCGGCCGGCACTTGCAACGATTGTGCAACACCATAAGGCACTTGGTGCTCGGCTTTCACTTGTGCACACGTGGCACATTTTGATATGTACTTTGCTACCCTCGACTTCATCTCGGGCCACCAATAAATTTTCTTCAAGTCTTGATAAGTCTTCGTACTTCCGGGATGAATCGAATACTTAGACTTGTGAGCATCATTCAACAACACTTTTCGGTTTCCACCGAACTTCGGAACCCAAATCTGGCCATTCACGGTTTTTAACCCTTGATCATTCTCTTCAAATACTTGGTTCTTTCCCAACCTCTCTTGCCTATACTCGTCCTTCCCTATCACTTCCTTTTGTGCGGTTTTTATACTTTCAATAAAACTAGATACTACATCAATTCGCATCAACTTAGCCTTAACCGGTTTTTCATAAACTTTTCTACTCAAGGTGTCGGCTACCACATTGGCCTTTCCCTCGTGATAAACGATTTCACAATCATAGTCACTAATCAACTCAATCCACCTTCTTTGCCTCATATTCAAGTCTTTTTGTGTAAACACATACTTGAGACTTTTGTGATCCGTGTACAAAATACATCTTGTACCATACAAGTAATGCCTCCAAATCTTCAAGGCAAAAATGATCGCCGCCAACTCTAGATCATGTGTTGTATACCTTTCTTCCGCATTCTTTAATTGCCTTGAGGCATAAGCTATCACCTTTCCCCTTTGCATCAAAACACAACCGAGACCCTTATTCGAGGCGTCACTATACACCACGAAATCTTCCATACCATCGGGTAGAGTGAGAATCGGCGCGTTGCACAACTTCTCCTTCAACAAAACAAAAGCATCCTCTTGCCTTTTCCCCCATTCAAACTTCACATCTTTTCTCGTTAATCTAGTGAGTGGAACCCCCACTCGGGAAAAATATTCAATAAACCTTCGGTAATAACCGGTTAACCCAAGAAAGCTTCTAACTTCGGTTGGAGTTTTCGGTGCTTCCCAATTCTTCACCACTTCAATCTTAGACGGGTCAACCTTTATCCCGCTTCAAGATACTACATGACCAAGAAATTGAACTTCCCGTAACCAAAATTCGCACTTCGAGAATTTTGCATACAATTTTTCTCGTTTCAAGACTTCCAAAGTTTGCCTCAAATGTTCTTCATGTTCTTCTTCGGTTTTGGAGAAAATAAGAATATCATCGATGAACACGATGAGAAATTTATCGAGGAATGGTTTACAAACCCTATTCATGAGATCCATGAAAATAGCCGGGGCATTCGTTAGACCGAATGGCATCACCAAAAATTCATAATACCCATAGCGAGTTCTAAAGGTTGTCTTCTCGGTGTCACCTTCTTTAACACGAACTTGATGGTAACCCGATCTCAAATAAATCTTGGAAAAATAATCGGCTCCTTGAAAATGATCAAATAAATCATCTATCCTTGACAAAGGATATCCGTTCTTAATTGTCATCTTGTTAAGCTCTCGGTAATCGATACACATCCTCATCGAACCATCTTTCTTCTTCACAAATAAAACCGGTGCACCCCATGGTGACGAACTAGGACAGATAAAACCTTTATCAAGTAAATCTTGAAGTTGAGCCATCAACTCTCTCATTTCGGTTGGAGCTAAACGATACGGGGCTCGGGCAGTCGGCGTTGCCCCCGAAACTAAATCAATTCGAAACTCGACTTGTCTCTCCGGTGGCAAACCGGGTAAGTCATCGGGAAAAACTTCGGGAAAATCTCGAATAATCTTCACATTCTCAACCGTATAGTGTGACCGCCATACAAAAAGTGAATCCTATATACTGTAGTTATACAGTGAATCACCAAAATAAAGTAGACCCAAATTAGTAATTACAAGATACCACTTCATTAATTTTGGTCGAAATAATGTATAAAATAATGTTTCTTTAGATGCTAAAATAATACTCTACCACGTCTGTATTTTAGTAGAGTAGCTCAAAACACAACTCTTTTTCGTTTGGTTTCTTTAACCATTTTGTGTGAATGATACATTAGAATCTCGTTATTAGTCATGCTTATCATTTTAAATTCATTAAACATCTATATTTTTATAATAAACATTAACCTTTAGGAATTAATTGTGCATTTGCACAACCATAGACTAAATTTTTTTTTGAACAGTCAGTTACTAAGTTATTATTTCAAGCTTAGACAATAACATTCATAAGAGGCAGTATGCCTTCCCTCGAACCTTCCACCTATGGGGAATAAACCCCACGTCTATGACGAGACTTGAACCCATGACCTTGGCAATTGACAACACCTTATCTTTTTCACTAATATCACTAGGCCAGAAGCGTTGAGTAACCATAGACTAAGTTACCTAATCCGTGTGTGTATAACATGTTTTATTTATCCATTATAAATGTAGCTTAAAGTTGTTGGCCTTTTCCAATTATATGGTTATAATTTAATTTTCATTCTATATACTCCAAATAATATATTATATTTATTATCAATATTAAATAATGCCTTATTTATGTGTCTTCGTGTCTTAAATTGGCAATTATATTTATTTTTAATGTAACCTCGCAGCTACTCAAATTAAATAAATGATTGTGTTACCTCAACCAAGTACTTATAGTTAAACACATTTTGTCGTTTGTTCATTTTGATTTTGAATTTTGGATGTTGTGTTGCTGGGTACATATATCTTGTTAACCTTTTCAATTCTAGCACCGCGTTCCACTAACTTCTCTGGACAGGTTTCCCTTAATTTTTTGTGTGAGTTTGGTTTCTCTCTTAACAAATGATAATGGTATATTATACGTAGTAAGTGACACATTCATTAATAAAATCAATTTTATATTTTGGTTGTGACCTTATGGGGGTGTTTACCAGTACGGGGTTTTAGTCAGGGTTTACAATGTGTTTAGTCTGAATAGAGAAAGTTGATTTGCTACTGATGTGTCACAAGTGATGTCACACCCCGGCAAAAATGAATTTTACTTCATTTAAAATGTTTTGCGGAAGAACGGAGGTGTAACGTTCATAACAACATAACAAAAATTAAGTAAACAAACAACCACGCAATAACGAAATAAAAATAGTTTCACTTTCTAAAAATAGAAAGTTTCCAAAAATAGAAAGTTTCCTAAACAAGAAATTGTTTGAAAATGAAATGATTGTTCGTAAAATTAATGTTTTATTCATGACTCACGACAATCCACTGCTCATATCCTCCAGTTTTACTGTGCACCTAATCACCTGAAAAACATAAATATAAAAGGGTCAACAATAATGTTGAGTGAATCCACAGGGTTAATGTTTATGGTAAAAGTAAAGTGTTTGTTACCCAAAGTGTTTGTTATGAAAATAGTTTTATGCTGAAAAAGTATAGGTTCAACACTCATATGATATGAGAAATAAGTATGAAAAGTGAAATGTAATTGTAGAAGATCTACAGTTACTAGTTTTGTTTATGAAAAAATGTTGAATAAGTTGTTATGTTTGACATCGCATGACTATTATCCCCAACAGGTAGCTAGTCTATTGAGTTAATATACCAACCCCTAAGTCCACAATCAACACTTCAACTCCAGTAGGTTATCGTTCTTTTATGGATATACACTCCCGAAAGATGTCTTGGATAACCAAGTAATGATCAAATAATGTTGGGAGGATGAGTGTCAGCCAATAGTACTATCTGCATATCCATGGTCTAGACCCACTAGTTAATGATTACTGGCAACCTTAGTCCGGTATAATAATTGTTTGTCATGCCAACGTGATAATGAAAAATGAAATGATGTTATACAGTCATAGTAAAGTAGTAGCATTGTTTATGTTTTCCACCCCAATAGTTTATAAAATAGTAAAAAGAGAAAAAAAGGGGTCTGAGGACTCACATGGGCAAAGCTTAGCAACTGATAGGACAGAGGACTTCTTCACAGACTCCTAGCTTCCTAAACGATATAACGTTTCTAATTAGACTAAGCTAACATAGGCGATCTAGTTATGATATATGATATATGATATGCGATTAATGTTATGTTTATGTTTTGTGACATCGAACGAACTTGGGTCATTGGGCCTTAATGGGCCGAAATGAAATGGTTTGGGTTAGGCTTAATGGGCCTAGATGGGCTTAATGGGCCACTAGGTGGGCCTCTTGGGCCTCATGTTGGGCTTAGGTCCGATTAAGTTGGGCCATGGATTGGGCTTGGGCCCAATTGGGTTCGATTTGGGTAAGTAATGGGCCAATGGTTTGGGCTTTGGTCCACATGGGCTTGGATACTTATGGGTCGACTAAAGTTGGGCCCGATGGGCTTGGATAGATCGAATGGGCTAAGTACGGGGCTTGGCCCGATTAGGTATTCGGGTTTGGGTCACGGTTTTGGGTCAAGAATCCGACCTTGACCCGGTTTGACTTATGGGTCAAAATTAGTCAAATCTACAAGTCAATATTGGTCAAAATAGTCAACAAAAGTCAACTAGGGTTTCTAGATTTTGGCTAGGGTTTGAGTTCGACCTAGGGTTGGCCGAATAGGCCAAAACCCTACGGTTTTGGTGCTAGATCCGGTCTAGGGTTCGAGTCTATGGTTAGATTTGGCTAGATTTCGGCTAGATCTAGGGTTAAACAATTTATCAAACGAATCTAGGGTTTAAGAAGTCAAAACAATAACCAAATCAACAAGGTAACGAATCAATAAACGAACAATTGAGACACACACACGCATACAACTGTACGCATGCATGCATGCATGTTTCGGTATTTATGGCTAACCGAGACCATATGGCCTAGGGCCATGGTCTCGGGTTCGAATCACTAGGCAAGCTAGGAAGAAGGAAAAGAAAAACAAGTGTTTCGGGTATTACTTTGCGTACGAACGAGATCGAAAACGAGAGAGGGGGCTTGTGGATTGCTTGCAAACGAACAAGGGTTCGGGTTTGCTTGATCACGATCGGATGGAAGTGGTGGTGTGGTGGTGTGCTTGGCCGAAAATTTTAAAGGGAATTAGGGTTAAGGTTGCTTGGTATTTATAGGGAGATATTTAGGGTTTTCAAGAAGAGTTTGAGTAGGATTCAACTTGGTTTGAGTAACAAATAGATAGAATCAAGGAACAAGATAAGGATAAAGCCAACAAAGGATGACCACACACCCCATAGGGTGTTCGGCCGATTGGGAGTTTGAGTGGGGTCTAGGCTGGCCACTTAGTGGTCTGTCTATGGCTCAACGTGTCGATTTTAGATGCTTGGTTCAATCGAGTCACGTTTATTAAATTAAATTCGTTAAATGTGTAACCGATATAAAGTTACTATTTTTAGAAGTGTTAAAGCTTAAATGTGTCAACATAAAAGAAATATTATGTAGTGTTTACTAAAATAGTCAAACACTAATGTATGGTGTAAAAATAGGTGTTTTATTGTGTGTTTGGATGCCAAAAATAAAAATGTCTAAATATAGAAACTTTCTAAATAAGAAAACTCTTAGAAATGAAATAAGATTACATACCGGAAATATCGAGTTGTCACAAGTGACCATACCTATTACTATTAGACTACCATGTTTTGTCACCATTGTCACATCAACGTCAAATTTCTTCCTTCCGACCAAACACATGACACAAACCCAGACCAAACCCTTGTAGTGGTAACAAACCCACGACAATCACCCCGTAGTGATAACAAACTCACGACCAAATCTTTAAACTAATTTTATATTTTGGATGTTGTGTTGCTGGGTATATATATCTTGTTAACCTTTTCAATTCTATTATCACATGTGTTCCACATTACGTAACTTCTCTGGACACATTTCCTGTAACATTTTTGTGTGGGTTTGGTTGATATGTAAACAAATGATAATGGTATATTATACTCCCTATGTCCCTTAATAAAGTTCCCATTTCAATTGGGCACACGTTTTTAGGAGTTAGTTAGTGGTGGGGTTTTGGTAATATATTTGATTAAAATATAAAGTTATTTTGGGAGAGAAAGTGTTTTTAAAAGATAGAGATAAAGTACATGATAATAATATTATTTTATTGAGTGGGTCCTCTAATTTGAGAAATGAGAACTTTATTTTGGGACAAAAATTTTGATAGAAATGAGATCTTTATTAAGGGACGGAGGGAGTACATGGTAAGTTGTACATGCATTAATAAAATCAATTTTAAGATTTGGTTGTGACCTTGTGGGGGGTGTTTACCAGTATGGGGTTCTGGTTGGGGTTTACCATGTGTTTAGTCTGAATAGAGAAAACTGATATGTCGCTGATGTGTCACAAGTGACCAACCCTATTAGACTGGTAACAAACCCACGACAATCCCCCCGTAGTGGTAACAAACTCATGACCAAACCTTAACTCTAATTTTATTAATACATGTACAACTTATCACGCAAATGTACAAGTCTCCATTACATACCCCTCGACACCTACATTGGTCGCCAAAGCGACCAATCCATGAGGACGCGTCATTGATGGCTCATGTGATGGAGGAGCCACGTCGGAAATGGTGGGACGGCCGGCGACGGTCATTAAGCAACGCATTGTAACGCCCAATACCATTTCTTGATGTGACGGTGAACACTTACGAGGTAGTTACATTTACTACGTCATTTTTGTTTTTTGCTAGTTGACTGCTCGTTTTTTTTTTCATTTTCAATTAAAAAAGGATTTTGATCAGTTGAATTCATTAAATTTCTTTTAAAGGCAAAAACAAAAATATATACAAAATCGTCATCAACTGAATACATTGATTTTAAGTTTATCATTAATCCATCATGTAAACCCAACCCTGGACTTCTATTTGAAAAATATATGAATGGTTTGCATAGAGATGATAACTATTAACTAAGATTATTTCCACGTTATTATTAATTTTAGCATATCAACTTTCATTAACTTTTAATTAACAAAAAATAAAAAGCTATTAATGAAAAGTCTCTCCAATTGTTAGTCTTTCAACAAACTAAAAAAGGTATTCGATCTACTATTATCATTACTAGTGTTAAAGAAAATTAAGTTATAAAAATGAAATGCTATAAAATTTAAGGTTTAAAATGATAAGATACAAAATCTACTTGCTAGAGAAGATAAACAATAAAAGATTATTAAAGAGATGGAGAAAACTAAGTGGTTAGTGAATCTTTTGAATTAAACATAACTTGAATTTAGGTTGGAGCCCTTTTCGTTTAGTTAATTTTTTATGTTTGTATATGTTCTAACTTCTTGATAATTTTTGTTCTGATAAAATATATATTTGCCGCTCAAAAACAATATTTAAAATTATAAATTAAGAAAGTAATTAAGCTTTTACCATAATAAATTGTAAAAAAAAAATTGAAGTGGAAAGGAAAACAAAAGAAGGTGGTGATGGTGGGATGGCAGCCTTATTTGTGTAATCAAGTCGGTAATTTGGTTGGATTTATTATGGTCGGTTGTGACGCAGCTGTTAAAGCCACAATCGAGAACATTGGCGACGACATCGTTGATCAAAGAATATTTTATCCATTAATTCTAGAGGGGTCTCGTCCAGTCTAAAACACAACTGGATTCGAGACATTTGTCTCTCTAACAGGATTCAATTTTTGGGGCTTCAAGAGTCGTTCGTCTCTCACCCGGACGATTTCTTGTTGGCTGCTCTTTGGGGCCATCGTCAACATGATTATGATTATGTTGAAGTGCAGGGCAGATCGGGCGGTTTAATTTCGATCTAGGACACGAGCTGCTTCGCCAAGTCCAATAGTCTTAAGGGCTCGGATTTTCTTGCTGTGTGGGGCTCGTGGATTGGCTGTAATCTAAGGTGCGGGTTTATTAACATTTACTCTCATCAAGACAGGAGACGGAAAAAAAAACTTGTGGAATAATATTTGTCAGATTATTTCTTCTAATGCTGATATTTGCTCGGTGATTTTTGGTGATTTTAATGAGGTTCGTTCCAGCAGCGAAAGGAAAGGTTCCTCTTTTTCCTTTGCGGGTGCTAACGCTTTCAACGAGTTTGTTCACTCTGCTAACATCCACGAGATCAAAAGTGGGGGTCAAAAATTTACCAGAATGACTCCGGACGGGTCTAGTATGAGCAAGCTAGATCGGTTCTTTGTGACGGATAATTTCTTTCAACTGTGGCCCAACCTCAATGCCACTATTCTTCCAAAATTATTCTCTGATCACAACCCAATTATATTTCGGGCCACCGCTGCAGACTTTGGGCCCACTTATTTTAAACTATATAATTCCTGGTTAATGGATCCAGCATGTGTTTCTACTATTAATTTATCATGGGCTGCTTCTTCGCTTAGAAGATCCCGGACCCCCATTCACGCTTTTCTCAACAAGCTTAAAGGGGTTAAAAACGCGATCAAAGATTGGAGATTGCATATCAAGTGCGACGTCTTGGGGCCGATTAATGCTCTTAAATCTGAATTGGAGAGACTGGAAACTAAAGCTGAATCTTCCTCTCTTAGCAGTGAAGATATCGCCTCAAGGTATAACTGTATTCATAAAATTAAAGAGATTGAGAAAAAGAAAACGATCGATCTTAAGCAGAAATCAAAAATAAAATGGGCGGTTGATGGCGACGAGAATTCAAGATTTTTTCATGGGGTGATTAACTGTAATCGTCGCTCAAATTTCTTACACGGGATTGCAAATAACGGGGTCTGGATCAGTGATCCTTCAGTGATAAAAGAGGCTGCAAAAAACTTCTTCAGTTCCAAATTCTCCTCTCCGTCGGGCTGTCGACCTTCTTTTGTCGGTAGCTTTCGCAAATTGACGGATTCGCAGGCTGCTTCGCTGGAATCTGCTATCACTGAACAAGAAATTAGGTCTGCGGTTTGGGACATTGGTTCGGACAAGGCCCCCGGCCCGGACGGGTTTTCTGCAGAATTCTTTAAAAAATTATGGGATTTAATCAAAGCCGATCTGCTTGCTGCGGTTAATGCCTTCGAGCACTCAGGTATATTTGGCTCAGGACGTAATTCTTCTTTTTTAGCGTTAATTCCAAAAATTGCAGCCCCTATTACCTTCAATGATTATCGGCCGATAAGTCTTCTCAATAGCATCTACAAAATCATTGCTAAGATACTTGCTAATCGTCTCAAACTCGTTATTGATTATATAATTGGTGAAGAGCAGTCCGCTTTTATTTGCAATAGAAGTATTTTGGATGGCCCGTTTATTGTTAGTGAGGTCATCTCTTGGCTCAAAAAATCCAAAAAGTCGGCGATGTTTTTCAAAATTGATTTTGACAAAGCCTTTGACTCGGTAAAATGGGATTATCTTGATGAGATTATGGGTCAAATGAATTTTGGTGGCATTTGGCGCAAATGGATCAGGGGTTGTTTATCGTCGGCTAATGTATCGGTTCTAATTAATGGTTCGCCGTCCAATGAATTTCATATGAGGCGTGGTTTACGCCAAGGGGACCCGTTAGCTCCGTTTCTCTTCATTATTGCCGCCGAGGGGTTCAATATTGCCATGAAGAAAGCCCGTGATGTCGGTGTCTTTAATGGCGTCCGGCTGCCTCATGGCGGTCCCATCATCTCGCATCTTCAATATGCGGACGACACAATGGTTATAGGTGAGTGGTCCGACTTTAATATTTCCAACTTTATTCGGCTCATGCGATGTTTCTCGCTATCTTCGGGGTTAAAAATTAACATGGGGAAGAGTTGTATCTACGGGGTTGGAATTGACGATAATGAGGTGAATAGATTGGCCACTAAGCATTTTTGTAAACCGGGTTACTTGCCGATTCGTTTCCTTGGGATGCCTATTGGTACTTCTATGAATAAATGTGAATCTTGGGCTCCTATAATTAATAAGTTCCACTCAAAACTTTCTAAATGGAAGGCTAATTCGATGTCGGTTGGTGGTAGACTTACGTTGATAAAAGTGGTTCTTGGTAGCCTTGGAAATTATTTCTTTTCTCTTTTTAAAGCCCCGAAGAAAATTCTATCTAACCTCGAAAGTCAACGCGCCAAATTCTTTTGGGGTTATACGGGATCCGGAAAGAAGATCTCTTGGGTGGCGTGGAACGTCATTCTAAATAGCAAGGAGAAAGGTGGCCTTGGGATTGGAAGCCTTCAAGCCTTAAATCTCGCTCTTTTGGTCAAATGGATTTGGAGATTCAAAACCGACTCTTCTTCGCTTTGGAAGAGGTCCATCCAAGCTATTCACGGGTCTGACGGGGGGCTTGTTGGCGTCAACCCGGTCGGTAAAAATCCCGGTCTTTGGAGGAATGTGCTTAAAGCTACCAAGGAATTTCGCAAACTCAATTTCCCGCTTGAAAACAGGTTCACTATTTTGCCCGAAACGGCTGATCATCCTTATTCCGTTTCTTGGGCCCTCGACAGTAGTGGGACTTTTACGGTCGCTTCGTTAAGGAATGCCTTTGACGATCTTACTTTGCCCACTGTTCCGATCCTTGGTTTCGGTTGGAATAATTGGGTCCCGATTAAGATTAACATAAATGCGTGGAAAATCGGCCACCGGCGCATGCCCACCAAGCTAAATCTTTCGAGACGGGGTATTACATTTTTATCTCATAGCTGCCCGATATGTGACGATGGCGACGAATGTGAGGATCATCTTTTTGCGTACTGCTCTTTTGCACGCACCCTTATTCGCAGAATTGAAGGGTGGTGGGGTTTGCCTAGTGTGGAGACGGACTCGATTCCCCTGATTCTCTCTTGCTGTGATCGTGTTGGGCTTTCAGGTAACAAAGGAAAAGCATTTTCCAGTGTTGTTTTTGTGTTGCTTTGGGTGATTTGGAAGGCTCGCAATGATAAAGTTTTCAATAGACGGACTAGTGTTTTGGAAGATCTTGCTTTTACCGATATTCAGACTTACTCCTTTATGTGGATTAAGAATCGCTCGAGACTACCCAATCTGAGGTGTCATTGGCCGATGTGGTTGTCGGACCCGGGTGTTTGTTTTTAGTTTGGTTGTTCCTAGTTTGGGTGGGCGTCTTTCTTGTTTCGGGTTTTGTTGTTTGTTTCCTTTGGTTGTTTTTTTTGTACTTGGTTGCTTGCTAGTTCCTTGCTAGCTTTTTCTTAATATAGTTTCTTTTGTGGGCTCCTTGTGAGTGATGGCGTAGCCGAAGCTCATGGGGTTCCCCTTACCGTTCAAAAAAAAATTGTGTGTTTGGAGCCTTCCAATTTGTAGCGCACAATCATGGTTCGGCCTCACGATGTGTAATGGGACCCACTGACCCCAGGGGATCCGATTAGTGGTCCCCACCCACTGTGCAACACAAACACACGTGTCAGTCTCATTTATTTACTGATATATACTCTTCTTACAACAAACGCAAAGTAGATATACGCGCTTCTTTTCTTCCACCATTTGTCTCTGCCATTCTTTTACTATCAAATTAAGTAATTCTTAAATATATATGAATTTTTAAAAATAAAGCGTATTAATTTCTAAGTTTCTGAAAGTAGTAAATACATATTTGTTGAAATTGATCTAAATCGACAATCTCATTCTTGGCTTTATAAAGGGAGGTCTCATTCTTATTTTTCTATCGTTTAATATAAGGCCTAAGTTTTTTTAATTTGTCTTTCAAAATGATATCCAAAGTGTCGTAATAAAAACCTGTGGACCACAAATACTTGATCATGTCGTCAAACTATGAGAGTTGAGCAATGAATCGAAAATCCTAAGGGCTTAGGCCCAAAGTCTGATTGCTCGAATTATAAAAGAAAAGGACAATGTTAGATCTTTTGAACTGGAATTAGTTTAAAAGTCAAAATAAATTATTATTATTTTTTAAGTTTTTGGAGAAAAAAGCAACATGAAATGAACTTATGAAGATAGTAGAAAATGACAATATCTAGACAATGAACAAACATGATTAAATTATCGCTAAACGGGATGTTTACATCTAAAGTTATTATCATCAATATGTTAGATAAAATATTTATCATCAACCTAACTCTAATATAAAACTTTTTTAGATTTTAATCCAACTTTATTCTTAGATTTAGCATTCAGACTTCATGACTCCAAACCTACCTGGTATATCTATACACTCCCAATAACAATATGATTCGTCATTCTTTTTTTCCTACATAAATAAAAATATAACACATTATTTTCTCTTTCTCTCTTACACTTCAATCCACCAGTCACAATCGACCACCTTTGACCATCGTTAGAAACCACCAAAAAAATTGAAAAAATGAAGCAAACTATTTTGCCACGTACTGTTCGGCACCGGTACCATGTTAGCTTTTAAAAAAGAATCTATATTTTACATTATAATACTAAATTGACTAACATAATGTTGACGTTTAGCATAAATGAGTATTGGTTTTCGGATGATTAATATAGTGAAATAAACCCATCCATCCCCCTACGCACATCCAAGCAACCTAATCTAGTTATTAAATAGTTTAGTATGATTAATAAAATGGTTGATTGGAACATTTAAACTTAGATGAAATACTAAACTACAAAGTTAATATTAAAGTGTGTATTAATTAAATAAGTTTCGATGAAAATGAAAATTAGCAAGCTGGCAATTAAGTGGATACACATAATTTTATCCTAGTTTGAAAGTGAAGTGGAATATACAAATATGTATCGGTTTGTTTTAATTCGCTTGTTTATTTTTTCCAATTGATATATTTATCGTGTACTATATATGATGTGTAAAAACAAATTATTTATATCGCGTTATGATGAATAAAAAAATGATATTTTTATATCATAAAAATTAATTTCTTATATCACATGTATATTATAAGATAACTTTTGATTTAAAATAAAATTTTATGGTGTAAAAACTATTTTATCAATAAAATTAGATGATAGAAAAATCACGGGGAGTCAGCTTTAATTCACCAGCCTCCGGCCATTATATCTCGTACCATTTCGCATTGGATTCTATTTCACTTTGACTTTCTTAAATGCCTTAATTCTATCATCTTATATAGAGTAGTAAGACCACAAGATGCGTTAAAATTAAGTTAAGTTATTTTGGTTCTTTTAACATTCAAACTTAACTATGACGGCGAAAGTGGCGTGAGTAGGTGTGCTTTTTGAGGTATTTTGCAAGTTAGTAATATTTTAGTGATAATAGAGGGAGCATTTAGGGGTTTAAATGTGGAATGTGAAATGATAATATGATGCTGAAGTGGACATTTGGCTCAAGCCACCATATCCACCCCTCTTAAAGGCAAAAGAGAATCTCACACCTAGGCATGTCAAATCATGTTGCCGCTTCGTGTTTTTTGGTAACATGACACAACACTAAGTCATGTGTTGCTTTGCTAAATTGAAAACGACTCAATTAAAAAACGTTAAACACGACAAAGACAACAACACGAGATAAATAACAACAATATCAAATTACTTACTTTGTGCATGATTAAAAACGAGAAATACGACAAAAATATAACATAAATTACTACTAAATTTTCACAAATTTATAAATATCATATCAACTTCGTGTTATTTTCTAAATACAAACACGATACAAATTCAAATTTCGATTTCATGCCAATTTCATTTCGTTTCGTTTAGTGTATTTTGTCGTGTTGTATCAGGTTTTGACAACCCTACCACACCCATGTTAAATTAGTTGGAGGGTTAACCTTTGTTTTTCCCGTTTAACGCTCGCTATGGAATGACAATGGACAATTGGCGAGCCTCTGGCGCAACCCACGGTGTGAGTTTGACGCCTTCAAAGACAAATGACAAACCTTTTGCAGACAATACCGAGCGCTCTAATTTTCAAAGGAAATCTTCCAATCATTAGATAATATGATTGATTAATAACTTTTAAAATTGTGGAATAATTTCAATAAGAGAAAAATTTACAACTAAAAGGCCTTTGGGTTTGTGGTATGGTGAGTTGCCTTCCATCATTGTAATCGAGGGTTCACGTCACGTTTTAAACATATGTTGTATTTGGGATTAGATTATTTTAGTCGTTTAAAAAAAAAAATCTTGAAGCCATCATATTATGAATACTGGATCATTCCTAAAAAAAAGTCGGAAATCAACTGCGAAATAATTGTAATTGGATGAAAATGTTTCTAACTACTGCTTGTAACAAAGATTATCTTTTAATGACATACTTTAGAGTTGTGTTTGCAAAAATGGATAAAGAAGATACAATTGCTTTGATATGTTTAATGAGAATAATATTGGCTGATAGTTAAAAATATTCATTTAGCAAAACTAGTTGGGCCCCTATATATGTCCTGTGCTATTGGGCTTGCCAAATACTCTAAGAGACCACCGATATGGCGATAAGCGCGAATTGATAATGGTAAACTGAAATTTTGGTAAACTTAGTAGCTTTAAATGAAAAATATAATTAGTGATGTTATCGCAAATACTTTGAAGGTAATTTGTTAAATAATGAGTTTTGTTTGGCCTATTAGATTAACTAGCCTATAACCCGTGATAAATCACGGGCGGCTTATAAAATTGTTCACAAAAATAAGTTGAAAATATATAAGAAACATGTGTTGACAATAATAACTTTAATATTGAAAAGGTCTTGTTTTTCACACATTGTCTAAAGAACGATTTAATTTCAGACACGTCGGTAAATCGGGTGGATTAAAAGCTTGGCTATGACCCGAATGGACCGAGAACGAAACATGCAGATTCACCTATTAAAATGTCGTGAAATTAGGAAAAAATATGGAAGTTAGAAAATTTAATTAAAATGAATAAACTAAATTTGACCTCATCAGTCACCTCCATAAGTCGTGTTCTTTTGCTCATATGATCAGATTACACATATGGTAAACAAAATAACAAACATATAAGAAAAAGAACAACAAACAAAACAAACAAACATATAAAAAAAAACTTTTAGAGTAAATAACACGGATGATCCTTTAAGTTTATAGTAAATTTCACCAATGATCCTTTAGTTTCAAAAATTACACTGACCTTCCTTAATTCTGAAAGGTTTTTCACCAATGGTCCTTTACACTAACGGACAATATTTTTTTCTGTTAACTTACGCCATGTGCAATACACATGCAGGTAAAAAATTCATTTTTCATTTCTTTTCTTTTTATTCTTAAACTAAAAACTTTTATTTAAGACAAAAAAATTAATTTAAGAATGAAAAGAAATGAAAAATGCCATTTTTACCCTCACGTGCATTACACATGGGGTGAGTTAACAGAATAAATTAACGCCAGTTAGTGTTAAGGACCATCGGTGAAAAATCTTTCAGAATTAAGGACCATCAGTGTAATTTTTGAAACTATAGGACCATTGGTGAAATTTACTCAAACTTATATATATATATATATATATATATATATATATATATATATATATATATATATATATATATATATATATATATATATATATATATATATATATATATATATATATATATATATTAAAAATTGCATTTAAGAGTCAATTCTTTAAATTGTATAATTGTAGGTTAATTGGTAACTCTAATCAACCTGTTAAAAATTAATTACTTAAGCAACATAATATGAGGCACTATATAAAACTTAGTCATATGTAATGTCGCAATTTTCTTGTAATTTACTTTTGATTTGTTCTCGTGCATATAAAAATTTTACACTGTAAACTAAAGGCATTACTGTTTGTTTGACTAATTTTTGGTAAAAGTGAATTTTCCCACATTTAAAGTATATTTTACATATAATAATAAAAATATAATTAATTGAAAACAAATATCTCAACAGGGACTTTTCTAACACGAGTCAAAACGAGTTGGACCAGGTTAGCTTAACCCGCCAACTCATTTTTGGTATTTTTAAATCATAATGAAATCTTTGAATAAAACAATTAAGTAAGTTATAAGTATTTAAAACAGACATTGGGCGACTTTCAACCTGTTTGGCCCGTTTTACTATAGACAAGCTTTTCTATTTGACCCATTTGGATAAATACAACCAAAATACACCGATTGATAAGGGTTATGTTTAGCAAACCATCCCTAATCATTCGAGAAGGCAACACATTTTTAAGGGAATCAGTTTACATGTTTCCGTTGTTCATTTATTCCTTATTTTGCATACAATAACACGTATAAAAAAGTGATCTTGGCATAAGCTTTCACCATTTCTATGGTAAATGATTGAAAATATATACATAACAATAGTTGCACAATATTACAGAAAATAATAATTCCAACTTCCATTGCTCTTTTGTCAAGTTGGAATCTTTTTCATGAAACAGAATTCGTGTTAAAATTATAAATTAAATGATCTTGACATAAACTTTCACTATTTCTTTGTTAAATGATCGAAAATATATACATAACAATAGTTGCAAAATAAATTAAATTTTTTAAAACCTCATTGTTATTCAAAACTATTCATATTTAAGTACATTAAATGTATAATAAATACTTTAATTACAGGTTATAAAAAATAAAGTTATTCAATTTTCATTTAAATTTGATTATCATAAATTAAAACTTGAAAGTAAACGGCGGTTTAAACAATAACAATCATCAAAAAACATAACCAAGTGATATATCGTATAAGAGAAAATAGAAAATAGATCTATACATATTTACATTTAGCTAGCATTGTTTATGTGGACGGTTATTACCTTGCATTGCATTTACATTTACATATATGAAGGTATTTTATGTGGTGGTCGGTTATTAGTTAACGTATTTACATTTAGTAAAATATAGGAATTAACTCTTATAAGGGTCACTAAAAGTCAATTTATTCAATTTTATTTAAAAGTGAGGTGGCTTAAAAGTGCATATGTGGACTATTAGGTGGCAATAATGACTTGACATTTAAGTGACAAGTGGCCTCATACATGGCATAAGGTATGATGTGCCATTATGACATGGCTTTATAAATTTCAAAAAAACCTTCTTTTAATATAGATCTTGGCATAAGCTTTCACTATTTCTATGGTAAATGATTGAAAATATATACATAACAATAGTTGCACAATATTACAGAAAATAATAATTCCAACTTCCATTGCTCTTTTGTCAAGTTGGAATCTTTTTCATGAAACAGAATTCGTGTTAATATTATAAATTAAATGATCTTGACATAAACTTTCACTATTTCTTTGTTAAATGATCGAAAATATATACATAACAATAGTTGCAAAATAAATTAAATTTTTTAAAACCTCATTGTTATTCAAAACTATTCATATTTAAGTACATTAAATGGATAATAAATACTTTAATTACAGGTTATAAAAAATAAATTTATTCAATTTTCATTTAAAATTGATTATCATAAATTAAAACTTAAAAGTAAACAGCGGTTTAAACAATAGCAATCATTAAAAAATATAACCAAGTGATATATCGTATAAGAGAAAATAGAATAGATCTATACATATTTACATTTAGCTAGCATTGTTTATGTGGACGGTTATTACCTTGCATTGCATTTACATTTACATATATGAAGATATTTTATGTGGTGGTCGGTTATCAGTTAACGTATTTACATTTACATTTAGTAAAATATAGGAATTGACTCTTATAAGGGTCACTAAAAGTCAATTTATTCAATTTTATTTAATAGTGAGGTGACTTAAAAGTGCATATGTGGACTATTAGGTGGCAATAATGACTTGACATTTAAGTGACAAGTGGCCTCATACATGACATAAGGTATGATGTGCCATTATGACATGACTTTATAAATTTTAAAAAAACTTTCTTTTAATATATAAAAAGATATTGAGGAAATTAATTTTATAAGCCAAATAGTTTATTAGGTAGAAAGATTTAATAGATAAGTGGTTATTTAGTGTTCTAATGAGGCGTTAAGTAACTCTAGAATTTATTTCTTTTGTCTGACTTAACACATAAGCAAGTAAATTGGTCGCACCTATTTCGTATCATGTTTTTTTGAATATAAAAGTTTATGTTGATAGATCTTTTAGTGCAGACTGAAAAAAAATGTTGGCCTTTATGCCGTTAGATATTAAAATATTAGTGGTAGTTTGTCATTATTAGTTTATAGAAGAATGTTCCAGGTAGTCTATCATTTTTTTTTAAAGTCCCAGGGGATAACTATTGACCCTTGGATCATCAAGATCAATGGTCTAGATTACTTCATAAAATTAAGAGGTTTTTGGGCGGAGGGGTATTTTGGTCATTAAGGCATGTAACAGAATATGACATGTCTTCCTTCCCGCTCTCTCACTCTCTCTCTCTCTCTCTACCTTTCGTTGCCCTCTTTCTTTCTCTCTCTCACACAGTAAGTTGCTTTCCACCATTTTTCTTCGATTTTTCTCTCTATTTTGCAAAATTCGTTTGTTAATCACTGATAAAACATTGTTTATCTGATACATTTGTGAGTTCTATGGCCGATTTACCATTTCTGTTTCGAGGAATGTTTCCGATCAAAATCCAGCAGTTGCCGAACATGATTCTGGTATTTTTAACTTGTTTTTTTTTTTGTTTATTTCAGTTATTTTATAGATTATGCTCAAATAATTGCTCATTTATGTGTTTTTTTTCCTATTTCGAACTTTTCTAGGGTTTCTACTTTATAATCCGTCGATTTCATCAGTTGTTGTTCATAAATTATTGTTTATTTTGTTGTTTTACATTTAAATCTCAAGTTATTTGTTAATTGATTCAGGTTTCTATCGTTTTAATTTAGTGAATCTCATGTGTTTCATGTTATGAAGCACATGTGCTTCATGACCTGAATCGCATGTGCTTCGCTGTAAATATACACTGGTTTATTCATCAAATCAACTTTTATTGTGAAGCACATGTGTTTCAAGTGATGAAACGCATGTGCTTCGCTGAATTTTACACTCATTGTTTTTCAAAACCATCTGTTTTTAGTGAAGCACATGTGCTTCATGACCTGAAGCACATGTGCTTGGCTATTAATTTACACTCCTTATTTTCAAATCACCTGTTAATAGTGAAGCACATGTGTTTCAAGTCATGAAGCACATAAATGAGCAATTATTAACAATTGTTTTTATTTGTTTTTACAGGTTTAAATGTTGATTTGGATGTGTTGTTTACTGAATTACCAATATTAAGAACCAATGAAATTGTTTGTAAAAAAAGACCTATTTCAACTAAACAGGTTTCAACTGAATTACAACCAACAGTTCCTAAGAAGCTAAAGATAAAGTTGTCAAAAGGAGTATCAAAACCTTCAACAAGTCCTAAATCTAAGGCATCAACCAAACTTATAACTCTCTCTAAACCTTTAAAAATTACCAAATCAAAGTCCCCTACCAAGCCTTCCACCAAAAAATCCAAAACATCTTCCAAAAAGCAAAAGCCACCAAATCTAAAAATACTAAAAAACCTTCTTCTGATTTAGTTGTATCTAATTCCAACCAACTTCCTTCTATTCGCATTAGGACAACTCCTTCACAGCTCTCTAGAGTTATGCATTTGTTGTCTCCTTCTCAAAAGGAATGTGTTAGAAATTTTAGTTTTGGGTCTTTGTTAGAATTTGATATTCAAAGTCTTCCGGTAAGCTTTGCTATTATGTTGTTGATTCATTTGATCCTGATGCAATGGTTATAAAAACATAAAAAGGTAATATAGTTGTTGATTCGGATGCTATTCATGATGTATTTGGTATTCCGAAGGGAGTTGTTGGTATTCGTACATTAACATTCAAGTCTGGTTCTGAATTTATGCTTCAATGGGTTAATCCGTTTGCACCAATCACACATATCAGGCCTAGTATGATTTCTGAACAAATTTTAAAATCAGATGATGTTGATGATTTTTTCCAGATGAATATTCTGATGTTGTTTGTGAGTACAATGGCATCATGTGAAAGTAATGGCCGAATCAAGATGGATATATTGAATTATCTTCCGAAAGATTTTGATGTTAGTTCAATTGATTGGTGTGGCTTTGTTATTGATAGCCTTATAATTAGCAAGAAACATTGGAATCGAGATGATGTCCATCAAACTCATTATTGTGGTCCTGCCACTTTTCTAACTGTGAGTATATATATATTTTTTTAAAATTTGTTTCTTTGATTCAATTTATTAAACTTTGATTACTAAAATCATGATGTTTCTTATTGTTTTATAGCTTCTATATTGCGACAGAACCAAACTTGATTCAATCCACGTGGTTCGCCAGCGACCAATTTTCAAAAGTTGGAAAGGCATTTTGGAATTGAGAGAGTCAAGAGAACTTGCTTTGGGTTCTTTTGGTTTGCTTGATTTGTCGCCACCATTTCAAGTTGACAATGTAGATAATGTTGGTGTTGACACTACAAAGCTTCCTGAAAGTCCTGATCTTGTATCAAAAAATGTATTCATAATCTTTTATAATCACATTCTTTGAAGCACATGTGCTTCAACTTATGAAACACATGTGCTTGGAAACTGCTTTTAGTGAAACAGATTGCTAAAACACCAGTAATTTATAACACTTTTCAAAACTTTAAAATGAGCGTCTTTGAAGCACATGTGCTTCATGTCATGAAGCACATGTGCTTCATCTTATGAAACACATGTGCTTGGAAACTGCTTTTTGTGAATCAAATTGTCAAAACACCTGTAATTATAACACTTTTCAAAAATTTAAAATGAGCTTCTTTGAAACACATGTGCTTCATGTCATGAAGCACATTTGCTTCACCCTATGAAACACCTGTGCTTGGAAACTGCTTTTTGTGAAACAGATTGTCAAAACACCTGTGACTTTAACTTTATTTTTAAAATGTTGTAGGATCTCTTGAACATTCAAAAAGAGTTGATTTACCAGATTTTTGAAACACTGGATGCTCAGTTCCATCAAGGAGATAGAGCTTTAAATTTAGTTAAATCTGAATTTAACAGAGTGTTCAAGCTTGATCTATCTATTATTCCTGAGGTATATCATTTCTAATTATTTTTAATAATTTTATAAAACTGCTTCAATCATGTGTTTTTCTAAATGTATTAATTGATTTTTACAGACTAAGTTGCCATCTACTGTTGTTGAGAAGAGAGTATTTGAAGCTGTTTCTGAGGTGGGTTGTGATCTGCCAGTTGGGGCCAATGATGTACCTGAGCAAAATGTTTTGGTAGGTGGCCAATATGAGATATACGAAAATGATGAGATTTTGTCTCAATGGTGGGCTGATAATGTCGAAAAGCTGGTCGAAATTTCCGAAAAGGCTATGGTGCCATTCAAAGAAAAGAGAGTTTCAAAACCGTCACCAGCCTTGAAATCTCCCTATGTTAATAAGAAGACTGCCAGTCGTCCTTGTATTTCAGTTTCTGAATTTTCAATTGCGACTGAATTATTTGTAGCTATAGAATATCTAATGTGAGTTTGATGACCCTACTCATTTTATTAAAAGTTACAATCACTTTACTGAAGCACATGTGCTTGACCTTATGAAGCACATGTGCTTAACCTTAGGAAGCACATGTGCTTCATAATAGGAATTTATGTTGTTTTCTTTTCTTTTGATAATAGGGAAATTGTTTTCCAAACTCCTGATCATGGTTATAGTGTTACCCGACTAAATCTTGAATCGCTTTCTCCGTCAATTTATCTTGATGCGAATGTTGTTGATATTTGGTCGGTTATTTTAAATTATGAAGAACGTTTCAAAACTAAAGATTCTCCTAGAAGACTGTTTTTTCCAGCCACTATTTTTGTAAGTGTACTTTATTTATTATTTAATCCTTTTATGGAGTATTAACTATCTTTCCTGTACAGCCAAAAAAGTGCTTTCTCAAAAGACAATAAGCTGCCGAAAGAATCAGTGTACAATATTTTTAAGTCAACTGTCGGTTCTTTCCTTCATTATGATCCGTCGTTGTTGTCGTTTCAAAATATTGATCTGGTAATGGTTTTAATTATCAAAACACATGTGTTTGATATGATGAAACACATGTGTTTCAAGACAATTTGTTTTTGTGTTTTTGTTATTTGAACATGTATAGACACCAAACACATGTGCTTCACGTTATGAAACACATGTGCTTCACGTTATGAAACACATGTGTTTGGTACCTTTCATCTTTTTGTCTATTTTTGTTTCTTGCATTTAACACTACAAGTTTTCTTCCCAATTTGTATCGATAACCACTTCTACTGTTTAGTGTTTGACATTAGAAAGAAATCTCGTTTCCATATCATTGACAACAGGCTTGAGGCGAAAGTTACTTTAAAATACAAGGATGTTTGCGATATAGTGGTTTGATTTCAATAAATATTCATATATTTTTTCATAAATTTATCATATTTTTGATATATTTTTTAAAAATGCTTTTATATTCAACAATATTGTTTTGCAACACATTTGAAGTCATATAAGCATCCTTATGTTGAATCTGTGGAGATTTTTAGGTTTAGGAAGCTTGGTATGAGTTGGTGTTCAAACAAGAATAATGTTGATTGTGGTATCTTTTTGATGCTTCACATGGAATCATACATGGGGGAAACTGCTAAATTGTGGAACATGGATATACCAACTAAAATCGAGGAACAAAACTTCATGATGAGGAAGCTAAGGATGCGTTTTGCATCTAAAATTTTAACTCATGATCTAAATATTCATTCGAAAAAGATCCTTCGTTATGCATCAGAATTCAGGAAAGCTCACACAACAAAAGAAATCAGGAGGCTTGTTCTTCTTTCAATTCCTAATAGAGCACCTCGTGATAAATAATCAAGTTAGCATTTTGGTAGCTGAATCAAGTTTCAAGAATCAAATTTTAATTTTCATTTATCTGTTTAATATGCAACAATTTAGTTTCTTCTGTTGTTTGGATTTTATTTTGTATTTTTATCATGTTATTTGGATGCTTTTGATTTCAGGAATTTAATTGAGAATAGATTTTGAAATCAGATTGTGTATAGACTACACATGCTTACCTATGAAGCACATGTGTTTCGTTTAATGAAGCACATGTGTTTCAAATGGTGAAGCACATGTGCTTCACTTAACACAAGGATTCCAGATTCTCATATTACTGATGAGCATATTACTCGAATCACATGTGTTTCAAAATACCAACGTACATTAACTACAAATTTATTTTGAATCACATGTCATTTTGAAGCACATGTGTTCAAGTCATGAAACACATGTGCTTGGCTCTACATATACACTCCATTTTTTCAAAACAACTGTTATTAGTGAAGCACACGTGCTTCATAACGTGAAGCACATGTGCTTCAACGTGAAAAACACATGTGCCTCTATAAAATAAAGGGTTTCAAAAAACATGTGTTTTTAAATGATTTTATGTTCCTTTTTTTCTATACTTAATATTGCTTTTTTTAGAAGATATTTTAAATTAAAAATAATTTAATTTTTTTCACAGCCCCAAAGCATAATAATTACATTTATTTAATTTAAATTGTTTTTTATTGGCGGAGGGGTTTTTTGGTAATTTACTCGTGTACGTGACATAACAGTTAGCATCTTGTCAAAAAAAAACTTCCCGCTCTCTCTCTCTAACTCCTCCACTCTCCTTCTCTCTCTCACACAACCGATCAAAAACCCTTCATTTTTTCTCTCTTTTTCTTCGATTTTTCTCAAAATCGGTTAAATTTTTTCATCAAAAATCTTATTTTGATCATATTTCAATGGCCGACGCAACATCTAGTTCTGAGAAAACCATTTCCGATACAAATCGACCTAAAAGAGGACAATAATCAGGTAAAATTTAGGGTTTTTTGTTATTTTTTAATTTTTTTTTGTTTATGCAAAAATCCGTTGATTCATTATGTTATATGTTGATTTGTGCTTTATATTGTTGTTTTCTTTAAAAAAAATTAGAAATTTCAAAGTATTTTCATATTTTCTGTGGTTTATGAAAACACATGTGCTTCAGGGGTACGAAACACATATGTTTTGTTGTAAAATATACGGTTACGAAGCCCATGTGCTTCTAGTAAGGAAACACATGTGTTTCGTACCCCTGAAGCACATGTGTTTTCAAGGTTCCAAATTCAGAATGTGTTTCATGACTTGAACACATGTGCTTCAGGTCATGAAGCACATGTGTTTGTAAGCTAGAAGAACATGTGCTTCAGGTCATGAAGCACATGTTTTTTGTAAGCTACAAGCACATGTGCTTTAGGTAATGAAACACGTGTGTTTCATTGTAAGCGACAAGCACATGTGCTTCATAACTTCAAGCACATGTGCTTCTCAATGTAAAACACATTTTTAATTTTTTTAGTTAATCAATTTCTGTTTTCATAGGTTATGATTCTGATATGTGTTTAGCAGAGATAAGAAAAAAGTAATTAAAGAAAAAAGGTAAGAGGAGATCTATAGATAATGTTCAATCTATAGACGAAGTCCAATCAAAGGCTTTAAAGATCTCAAAGATAAAAACATTTCAATCAATTCGTGTTCGGACAACTCCTAAGCAGTTTTCAGAGGTCATGAAATCAGGGTTATCTGAATCCCAAAAGAAATGTATACATACAATGAGATTTGGATCTTTAATAGGTTTTGATTTAAATCAACTTCCAGGGAAGTTAGGATACTATGTAGTTGATAAGTTTAATGATGTTCAGATGCAAATTGAAACAGATAAGGGGGAGATTAAAGTTGATGCCCAAGCAGTGAATGATGTGTTTGGTATACCTAATGGTGGTACCAATATTAATGATCTTGATATAATTACCGATACTTCTTTTCTCAAACAATGGATGGGTCAGTTTGAAAATCCTGATCACATTAGACCATCTCACATTGTTGAGAAAATTAGGAATTCTGATGTGGCTGATGATCTGTTCAAATTTAATTTTCTTATGTTGTTTGGTGCAACAATGGTCTCTTGTGAACCAAATGGGAAAGTGAAGCTTGATTTTCTTAATCGTGTTCCAAGAGATGCGGATATTGGTAAACTGGATTGGTGTTTATTATTGTTGGACAATCTGAGATACAGTAAGAATCATTGGCACCGGGATAATTTTAGCAAAACTCTTTATTCTGGTCCCGTTACCTTTTTGATTGTGAGTATATATATATGTATATATATTTTGTTTTTGATATAGTTTAACAAACTTGTTTTTTAATATTCAATTTTTTTTGTTATTATTGTGTAGCTTCTCTATTGTGATCGAACAAGATTTGATGCTGTTCAAGTTCCGCGTGAACGACCAATATGTAAAAACTGGATTCGTTTTTTTGAGCAAGAGGGAAATCAAAGAAGTTGATGCTGGAGGTTTTGGAATGCTAGAATTATTACCACCTCTCGGAATTGAATCTGATGCTGAAGGATCCATAAATCTTGATAATCTATATTGTCCTCATGAGGACGAGCTGGTATCAAAGAAGGTATACATTTCACATTTTATTATAAGTTACGATCACTTTACTGAAGCACATGTGCTTGACCTTTTATGAAGCACATGTGCTTGACCTTTTGTGAAGCACATGTGTTTCAAATGGTGAAGCACATGTGCTTCATAACATGAAACACATGTGCTTCACTAATATCAGTTCGTTTTGAAAAATAAAGGAGTGTATATCTACAGGCAAGCACACGTGTTTCAAATGGTGAAGCACATGTGCTTCATGACTTGAAACACATGTGTTTGGAAAATATGTGTTACAACTTGTGCTTCAAAAACAGTAACAAAGCACATGTGCTTCAAAACTTGAAACACATGTGATTTATAAATCAAGTTTTTTAAAAAACATTCTTCAACTGTTTTTAAAACATTCTTCACAACTTGGTTTAAAACATTAAGCACTTGTGCTTGAAAACTCCATTCTAGAAACATATTTTCCAAGCACATGTGCTTCATTCTCTGATTCTAATTTCATTTTTTATATGTTTTAGGATTTTATGGAAAAACAAAAGGATTTGGTGTACGAGATATTTGAAAGAGTTGATGATCAGTTCCTGCAAGGGGATAGAGCTTTAAATTTAGTTAAATATGAATTTAATAGAGTATTTCTCCTTGAATTACCTATTTACCATGAGGTATTATCATTTACTAATTCTTTTTTAATTTTTTATAAACCTGCTTCAATCAAGTGTCTTTCTAAGTTTATTAATTGATTTTTGTAGACACAAAATGATCCTGAGGTGCAGGTTACAACTGATTTTGTTACTGATGTTGAAATGCCAACAGGAGGTGAGATTGTGAAAGATGATGTGAAGATTGAAGACGAGTTTGTGTCAAAGTGGTGGTCCGAAAATAGCGATGATTTGAGTTTAGATTCTTCAGCCATTGTGCTTGAAAAGTCAACTATGAGGTCGCAATTTATTAATACGAAACTCTTGTTTTTCCCCTGATCTCTAGTGCTGAATTTGCTATTGCAGCAAAGCTGTTTTCCTGTCAAAAAGAACGAATGTGAGTTTTTAAATTTACATGTGGTTTAAAAGATTTTTATAAAGACTGTTTTTCAAAACCAACTGTTATTAGTGAAGCACATGTGCTTCAAGTCATCAAACACATGTGCTTCATGTTATGAAGCACATGTGCTTGGCCCTATGAAACACATGTGCTTCATAAGGCCTAGCACATGTGCTTGGCCCTGTGAAACACATGTGCTTCATAAGGCCTAGCACATGTGCTTCAGGTCATCAAGCACATGTAACTTACAAGCAAGTCATTTGTGTATGAATCACGGAACACATGTGCTTGGACTTATGAAGCACATTTGAGTTTACCTTGTGAAACACATGTGCTTGGAAACATTAAATTCCATTTTATTTTTTTATTTTTTTTAAGTGACTGAACTAAAATTTATGTTTTCTTTATGTCATGATAGGGATTTTGTTTTCGAAGGCAAGGATGGTAATGTGATTAGTACAAGGTTGGGTTTGGAAACTCTTTGTCCAGGTTTGTATGTGGAGCCAACTGTCGTCGATTTGTGGGCAGTGATTATGAATCATGAAGAAAAATTTAAGAGTCATTTTGTCCAGGTTTGTATGTGGAGCCAACTGTCGTCGATTTGTGGGCAGTGATTATGAATCATGAAGAAAAATTTAAGAGTCCTTTTGCTTTGAAGAGACTTTTTGCACCAGCATCACTTATTGTAAGTTTAATTTGTTAATTCTGTATATTTATGTTCTGAGTGTTAACTATCTTTCATGTACAACAATCACATTTCTTTTCTGAACATAATAATGAATCAAGATAAAGCATATTCAATTCTTTTGAATCATTTCTCTCTGAATTTTTTGGTAATGATGCTGATGTTTTGTCGATGAAAGCTTATGATATGGTAATGGAACTTTTTTTTTTCCTTATGCGTTTTTAAGTTACAAAGATTTTTCAAGTTGTGAAGCACATGTGTGTCAAGTCATGAAGCACATGTGTTTCACAACTTGAAACACATGTATTTGATTAAGTGATACACATGTGTTTCTTCTTGTGAAGCACATGTCTTTCACCTAATGAAACACATGTGCTTCTCTTATGGAAGCACTTTTATCTTGTGAAACACATGTGCTTCACAACTTGAAGCACATGTGTTTCAGGGTACGAAAACCACTTTTATCTTGTTATATTTCATGACTCTTGAATGTATTACAGGTGTTCTTCCCAATTCTTGCACATGAGCACTTTTACGTCTTAGTGTTTGACATTAGATCTGAACCTGCATTATACATTTTGGACAACCGTACTGGAGGAGAGTTTGAAGAAAAATATGGCAAGGTTCTGAGAGTGGTGGTAAGTTTTAAATAAATATTCATATATTTTTTCATATAATTATTATTTTTTGATATATTTTTAAAAATCCTTTTTATATACAGAAATATTGTGTGATGAAGCATTTGGAAAAATATGAGCATCCAGCATCTGCAATTGTTGAGAATTTGAAGGCGAAGAAACTAATAATGAATTGGTCATCAGAAAAGAATTTTATAGATTGTGGTCCATTTGTAATGTTCCACATGGAATCTTTCACCGGTAAAATAAAAAATTATTGGAATTCTGAAATACCAAGGGAAGACGATGATCAAAATTTGATGCTTAGAAAGCTCAGAATGCGGTTTGCATCCAAAATCATCACTCATGAGCTCAACATTCATGCTGAGGAGATGATTGAGCAAGCATTTGAATTCTTCAACAGTCACTCATTGGAAGAAATGAAAAAAATGATCGTCCAAGCACTTTCGAACAGGAAAGTACGTAACAAATAGTTTGTTTAATATTCAATAAAGTCTTGTTATGATACAATTTAATTTCTAGGTTTTTTATTTTTGTTTGCTACTATCTAATTATGTTTTTTTGTTTAAGAAACAATTTACTAATGTTATGTTTTTGTAGATATACACTCTTTTATTTTTTTAAAACCATCTTCTATTAGTGAAGCACATGTGCTTCACAACTTGAAGCACATGTGTTTCAAGTCATGAAACACATGTGTTTGGCTGTCGATATACACTCCTTTATGTGCTTGGCCTAATGAAGCACATGTGCTTGACCTTATGAAGCACATGTGCTTCACCACATGAAAAAGAATTTATAATCACCTTGTTGAAGCACATGTGCTTCATTAGGCCAAGCACATGTGTTTTTGTTCATGCACACACGTAACTTACAAGCAAGTCATTTGTGTTTTTAACACATGTGCTTTTAACCTTTTTGAAACACATGTGTTTCAAATGGTGAAGCACATGTGTTTCTATTAAAAAATTAATATTTGTTAATTTAGTTTTACCTTGTATTAAAGATCAACTTCTTTTTCCTTTGAGATTTCGTTAACAATAAAAATCTGACAATCCTCCTCAGTATTCATTTTTTCCAAAGAGCAATTATATACAGCTGCTTCTATCTCCTTCTGAATGATATCAAATACTGTATTTGTGTATAATTTTGATGCATGCTCTTCAATTTTCAGTTTCGTACACGACTTTCTAGTTATTCGGATTGTCTTGCAATCCAATTCTTCTTGCTTTGATCTTTGTCTTAACATTGCCGAATCAAAGCTTCCCATAAAATTTATCAGATTTGTTCCTTGTTTCATGAAGTTTGAAAAAAAAAGGGCATTCTCACTTTCTGATCTTGAAGTTGTTCTCATCAATCCAAACATTTCAGTTTCAATTAAATATGTTGGAATCCAAGTTGATCTAATCTCAAACATATGTTTGAACCAACTATTATTTTGTAAAGCAAAATCATTCATCAACTTTTCCCATTTTTCCTCAAATTTATCAGGTTCGATGTACATGTTCCAAACAATTTTATCAAATCTGCTCTTGAAATCTCTTTCCACTTCTTGTTCAATTCCAGGAATTGCCTCATGTACCTATATCAAAATTACAAGGGACCATATTTATTAAGAATCACATGTGTTTTGCCTTTTGAAGCACATGTGTTTCACTAAAAAGAATAGTTACTAAAAACATTGAAGTATACAAAAATAACGAATCCCATGTGTTTCTAATAGTGAAACACATGTGCTTTACTGTTTCATAAAGCAGTTTCAAGCACATGTGCTTCACTATTTGAAACACCTGTGTTTCAAAGAAGGTGATTATAAATTTTTAGTTAATACCTTTGCTGGCAACTTTTGTGCAATATGCCACATGCATAGTCGATGTTTAGCAGTCCTAAATACATTCTCAATACATTTCTTCATATATTTATTCTGACCTGTTACTATCATAATTGGCTCTTTTTCAAAAGTCTTCAAGAATGAGTTAAGCAGACACGTATAAGTCTCTGTTGTTTCATCTTTTATCAATGCCGCATCAAAAGGCACACACCTACGATGATTATCTATTCCAGTGAAGGGCACAAACATGAGGTTGTACTTATAAATCACATGTCAATTAGTGAGTCAGGCTTCTATCATTTTAATTAGAAACCACATGTGCTTCCAGTAACGAAACACATGTGCTTCATGACCCGAAGCACATGTGCTTGGCTGTTCATAACACTCCATTATTTTTCAAAACAACTGTTAGTAGTGAAGCACATGTGCTTCTGACAACAAAACACATGTGCTTCATTACCTGAAGCACACGTGATTGGCTGTGAAGGAATTATGTGCACAATTAGTCAACCTATGATGATACATCCATGCCTACGAAACACTGAAGGGTCACACCGGTGAGTACATGTAATACGAGCAAGTTATGCAACGATACTACGAAGAGGAATGATTCATAATAGTCATTATGAATCAGTTAAGTATTAAATTAAGTTTAACTTATTACTAGATTAGTTTAACTAACCATTAATACAAGAAGTTGTGCATTTACTAGTTGAGTAAATATACAATGTGTTAATTAAAGGTTATCCATGATATGATTTAAAGCTGTTAAATCATATAGTAATTGGATAATATTATTGTATAAATTATATAAAGGTTATTATATAATTAACTATTAAAAGTATAAATACAAGTCTATATATTTCGTGTATATGGGTACCGAAATTATAGTGTGTTAATACTAGACATTTAATAGTTAAGTGCAACAATAATAAACTAGTAAAACTATAAGGGTTTAAAGTGTAAAGGATAAGTTTAATTAAGAGATTAATCTTAATTAAACTAGGAGGGCCCTAAGTGTAAGTCTTTCTATTATAAATAGAAGGCTTAGGGTTCCCTTATTCCTTTGATCATAATCTCGAAACCCTAGCCTCCTCCTTCTTTGGGTTTCGGCCGAACACACCAAGAACACTACACTTGGTGTTCTTCGTTCTTCGTGTTCTTCGTTCGTTCTTCGTGTTCTTCGAGTTTCGAAGATCCAAGATCGTTGCAAGTGATCATCTAGAGGATCGTTCGTCGTGTTCATCATCAGTGGACTTATCTTAAGCATTAAACTAAGGTATGATTCATGGAACACTCCTTCTTCCTCTCCTCTTGTTTGAAGTCGAACCAAGAACCCTAGGGTTCTTGGTAGTAGTTAACGAACACACAGGTATGTGTGTGTTCGAGTTCTTCGAACAAGGTTTCTTTCTTGTTAACCTAATCTAGTTCTCCAACATCCCAATCCTTTAGGGTTTAAGGATTAGGTTTAATCTCAGTTCCGCATTTAGGGATTAAATCAGCTAGTTGGTTTTAACCGGTCAAGAACAAGTTCATGTTCTTGGTCAGTATGGTCGAACCAAGTCAACTAGGAGGTTGATCCAAGTGGTCGATCAGTGTTATGAAACCCTACAGTGGTATCAGAGCGTGGTTTAGAGATCTAGACTAGATTAACAAAGATTGTTTGTTTACTTTAATTTTAGTTTTTTTTTTGTTTCAAGTTTTTCTTCTTTCTTCTTCATAATTTTCGAAAAAGAGGGAAGAACCCTAGGACCAAGAACATTAAACTAGTCTAAGTTTAATTGGTCAAGAAGGTTTCTAGAAAACCCTAGCAATTTTCGAAAACCCTAGAAAGAACCCTAGGATCAAGTATATTAAACAAGACATGTTTAATTGATCAAAAGGATTCTTTCCATAATCCTTAGAAATTTCGTGACCAAGGAAAACCCTAGGATCAAGTATATTAAACAAGATTTGTTTAATTGATCAAAAGGATTCTTTCCTAAACCATTTGAGATTTTTGAAATCTAGAGGAATACATGGACACCAAGTTTATTAAACTAGCCTAGTTTAATTGGTGAAAAAGTTTCCTAGCCTTAAGTTTTCGGAAACCCTAAAGAACCCTAGAACATTAAACTAGTTTAAGTTTAATAGTTTTAAAAGTATTAATTAGGATAATAATCTAAAACCTAGTTAATTAGACAAGTTTATGTCTAAAAGGTTTAATTATTATTTTAATAGATTTATTAAAGCTAGTTCTTTAAACCTAGTAATATTAGACAAAGTTTTATTGTCTATAAGGTTTAATTTAAAGAGTTTAAATAAATTTATTAAAAGTTATAATCTATCTTAGAATTTAAACAAAGTTTATTGTTTAGATAGGATTGATTAAAAGAAATTAATCTTTTAAACAAAATGATGTCTTTGATCAAGAAAGTCAAAACCCTAGTTTTGATTGATCAAAAACAAGATTAGGGTTCATGTAATTAATTTGGGGAATTGATAAAGAAGATGTTAATTTTTAAGTTCTAAAATTTACAAGGTGTATTTAATTATTTATATATATGTATTTAAATTTTTCGGAATTTTTATTATTATGTAAAATTGATTTTTTATAGATATAATAAGTTTATGCACATTTTAATTAGTTCAAGTTAAAATGTATACGTATAAATTAGATGTAATATTCTTATTAGAATGTTACAAGTTTATTATAAGAAATATATACATATATACGAATGTTATATATTAAATACAAGATGAATTGGAACGATTAAAAAGGGTAATGTTATTTTGATCTTTAAGATAATATTATAATTAGTTATTGTATAAGTTATAATATAATTAAAACTAGAAAGTACAAAGTTATGATTTAATTATAACTAGAAATTATACAAGTTGAAATTATATGATTAGCTAGAAATATACAAAGTTATATATATTAAGATGTATAAAGTTATAAGTTGTTATAACTAGTTAATTATACAAGTATAGTATAAGTATTCTACAAGTCATGTAATGTACTAGATTAATGATCAAGTATAAATAACAAGGACCTATATTTAACTAGTTCAAGTTAAATATAAGAAAGGTTTAAACAAACTAAGAATTATTATATATAGTCTTTATATAATAAGTTTATTAGTTTCACCAAGTATAAACCGGTGATTGTGTTAGCTTGAGTTTCATCATGGTTGTTGAAGCTAGTGGGAGCTACGCAAGAAAATCACAAAGTTTGTAAGTGTGTCATTAAGACATAAGTTTTGGTCGAATCTAATAAGTCAAAACAAATGTTTAATTTCATTATTAGACATATAAAAAACTAGATGTGTTAAACTAGGTTTATGTTTCAAGTTCATGAATCATAAAAGAATTTAAAAGTTTAACATAAGTTTATAAGTTTTTCAAGTAATATAAAACAAGTAAGTTATATTCTAGATAAGATTTTTCACAAAATCTAGTAAAACGTTTTGTACACCTCGTTTTAGGTATACATGTAAAATCGTGCAAATTCTTGAAACTATAAGTTTTAAAGAATAGTTCTTATGTTTTAAAAAGGTGTCTTATAGAACTCTTCAATTCACAAGTCACACATTTTAAACAAGGATTAAGATTGGAATAAAAGTTTAAGTTTAGTTTAAGACTTAAACAAACCCAAGAAAATCTTAGATCTAAGTACTATCCACCTAATGGAACACCTCACTTGTTAAACGATATTCATATTGTAAGGATAAAGAACCTTAGATATGGATTCAAATCATTGCGAGTGTTAGGGTGCGTAAGGTTCTGTGATAATCGGGAGTCCCGGCGCAGAGCATCGCACTGTCTTAGATGATCTGATCTACTTTGGTGATAATCGGGAGTCTCGGCCCAAAAAGTACTTGAGTAGAATAAACATACTAGACTTTATTGCTAACTTAGAAATGTACAATTAGATTGTACAAAGTTGAAATAAGTTATAAGTCTAAAGATTCTACGACCCCTAGGAATCGTGTCAAGTCTTGATACGATCGGTAAGGAAGTTACTACCAGAAATAGCATGTCTCGTCGGGAAGTGCCCAAACCTTGCGGCGAGAATGTGATATATGGATCCTAGGCCTAAAATACTAATTATGGGTTTATAATATATTTTAGAGAATGTTTATTGATGATTACTAATTAAACTGGGTTTGATTTGTAGATGGCAGCAACAAACGTGATTGCGACAACAAGTACCAACAATCTCTCACTTCGCTCAATCCTCGAAAAAGACAAGTTGACTGGCTCAAACTTTCTCAACTAGGAGCGCAATCTTCGTATTGTGCTCAGGCATGAGAGAAAGTGGTATGTCTTGGAGAGAGCAGTACCAAACACCCCTGCTGTTATTGCCAGAGCTGAAACGAGGCAAGCTTATGATAAGCATGTCAGTGATGCACTCGATGTGAGCGGTCTGATGCTAGCCACCATGAGTCCTGAGTTATAAGCGGGACTTATGGATGTGCCTGCATTTGAGATGATCCAACAACTTAGGGATTCATTTCAAGAGCAAGCTCGCACTGAGAGGTTTGACATCAATCGAGCCTTCAACTCTTGCAAGATGGTCAAAGGAACGCCGGTGAGTGCCCACGTCATGAAAATGAAAGGACACATGGATCACCTCGCTAGACTTGGTCACCCCATACCGTTGCAAATTGCAACAAATACTATACTCAACTCGTTGTCTGATGACTACAAGTCTTTTGTGGTCAACTACAACATGCATAATATGGAGAAATCCATTGCTGAGCTACATTCCATGCTCAAGACAGTTGAGTTGAGTTTGGGGACCAAATCTAAGGACGTTCTCTTGCTCGGTAATGGCGGTGGCGGTGGGAAGAAGAGAAAAGGGCATGGTGGTAAAGGAAAGGGTAAAACCTATCCTAACCAAGGAGTGCCAAATGGTAAAGGTGTCAAACAAAAGGTCAAGAAGGTTAAGCCTAACACTGCGAGGACCGAGAACCGGTGCTTCAAGTGTGGTGAGGCTGGGCATTGGAAAAGAAATTGTCCAAAGGGTGCAAGTGGTAGTGGAGGAAACGCAAGTTCCTTAGGTAACACAACCACACTTCTTAATCACTTTAAGATACTTGTAAAGTACATTATGAGTAATCTAACTTTTGCAATCGTTTATTGCAGGAGGAGATGGAAAGTGATAGTGACCGGCATGAGATGGTGATGATCCCACGAGCACCAAGTTTTTATAATTCAGTATTTTGTGGATTCGTTTTAAACAATTTTAGTTTATTGTTTTTGGATAATTTTATTTTATGTTAAAACAAGTTTTATTTTAGTGTTAAATAAATTTCGAATTCATGGATGAATTATATTGTGTGCATGTGTGATAATTACACTAGTCAAGGTTTATGACTAGATTGTAAGTCAAGTTTTGATTTACTTATGTTTCATGTTTATATTTATATATTTGTTTGATTGTTGTATAAATAATGTATTGATAGCTCAAGGTATTTAGATGCTAGTAATTAGAAAGTTTTTCTAATGAAAGTGTTTAAGAGTTTTATGGAAGCATAAGGTTCAAAGGTTATTGAACTTAGTTAAAACGTCTTAAGTAATAGTCATTACTTATGATAGAAAGTTTTAAAGTATTAGTATTAAGATAGTATGATTATACTGGATATAATCAAGATAGACTTTAAAGAGTATTATTACAAGTCTTTTATACTTGTAGTAAAGGTTTTAATGAAGTCATAATTCCCTAGTAGGAATAATTGGATATTCGTATAATCCAAGTAAAATGACTTAGACATTAAACGACTCTTAAAAGGGACAAACTATATTAAAGTATTTAAGAATTAAAATGTATTATTGCAAGTCTTTTATACTTGTAATAAATACAATATTTAATCAAGTCATAATTCCCTAATAGGAATAATGGATATTTGACAAATCCAAGTAATGACTTTGGCATTAAATAAAATTCTTAAAAGAATACTAATATGTTTAAGAATTGATAGTATCATTTCAAGTGTTTTATACTTGTTAGATACAGTAATCAATAAAGATCATAATTCCCTAAACAGGAATGTTGGATATTCGCAAATCCAAATGATGATCTTAATTATTGATAGAATTCTTAAAAGATTAAACTACAAGTTATTGACTAGGTCAAAGTAGTTTAAGAGATGCTTAAAATCCATAAAAGTAAGTGGGAGCTAAGACTAACGTAATTCATTAAAGATGTTGATGAATTCAGTAAGTTAGTAAGACATTAACAACAAGGTTTTACCAAGTCGTTAGCCAAAGAGTTAAGAGAAATAATAAATGATCGTTAATTAGATTATTGCAAACCTAATAGCGTGATCACAAGGCTTGTGATTAATTATTGCATATCTAATAGGTTGTTAACCCTTCAGTGGATAACATAGTCATTTAAGGAAATTTCTTTAACTAGTAAGAATATCTACAAATCAAGTAACTGAAAGAGGCTTTAGTTACAAGGATAATTTTATGAATTCAAGAAACTAAGGAGTTAATTTCCAATCCTCATGTGTTTACCGAATTACATAAAAGGAAAGACTAGAATATGTTCTAGATTGTTGCAAGAACAATATCTAGCAAAGACAAAAGTAATAGTATTCCTAAATACTCGTCTTATGTCTTTAGTTTAATAGAAATGATTGGTTTAGTGATAAAGTTACAATTAAGTTTGTAAGAATCATTAAGTAATCAACACAAACGAAATGAATAAGTAAATGATCCAGTAATAATTTAGTACCTATGTCCAGTGAGGAATAGTACATGAATTAGTATCATTCTTATTCAGACTTTGTATGTTTTACATCATCCATGAATAAAAGTCTACTTATTCAAAAAGATACAAAATCCGTGACTACTCGTCTAGGTGGGAACCTTGATGGGACGTTAACGTCATCGCGATATTTGGTGGTAGATTCGAAGTTCTTCGAAGATAGCTACACAAGTTTTGTGTAAACCAAATATCGGTGATATTCTGTTGGAGGCTCAACGAATATTGGATTGACCACCGTGAAAATACTTCGTGGTTGAAAAGTTCAAAAGTATTGATCACTAGGATTGTCCTTAAGCCTGAGGTATTTGGTTTAGGATACGATGACTAATGTGCTTTGGTTCAACTCAGACAATTCTGAAATACGTTTGTCATACGAGGCGATACTGGGTACAAAGGAAGTTGTATTTTAAATCGAAATACACAAGATGGTAATTGCACTCCTCTTTAGGAGAGATATTTATAGGTCCTTTGACTTGATAAGAAACTGGCAAGTGCACGGCCGTGCCCAAACGAACTGATCTGTTCTATGTCGTTTATCACAGCAGTTTGAATCAAGAAGTCATAAAATGATTTCGAATACAGGAGTTGATATTTTCTACTAGGAGACGCTATTAAGAGTTTTTCATAAAACTATACCAAGGGTTACATAAGCTGTTTTTATGGGGTTGGTTACCTACATGCCCATCTAGAAAGGCCACTGTAGCTCGTATCATTAAGACAAAGGTTACAAACTTGCACAAGTGGGAGTCTGAAGGAATTATGTGCACAGTTAGTCAACCTATGATGATACATCCATGCCTACGAAACACTTAAGGGTCACACCGGTGAGTACATGTAATACAAGCAAGTTATGCAACGATACTACGAAGAGGAATGATTCATAATAGTCATTATGAATCAGTTAAGTATTAAGTTAAGTTTAGCTTATTACTAGATTAGTTTAACTAACCATTAATACAAGAAGTTGTGCATTTACTAGTTGAGTAAATATACAATGTGTTAATTAAAGGTTATCCGTGATATGATTTAAAGCTATTAAATCATATAGTAATTAGATAATATTATTGTATAAATTATATAAAGGTTATTATATAATTAACTATTAAAAGTATAAATACAAGTCTATATATTTCGTGTATATGGGTACCGAAATTATAGTGTGTTAATACTAGACATTTAATAGTTAAGTGCAACAATAATAAACTAGTAAAACTATAAGGGGTTAAAGTGTAAAGGATAAGTTTAATTAAGAGATTAATCTTAATTAAACTAGGAGGGCCCTAAGTGTATGATTCATGGAACAATCATTCTTCCTCTCCTCTTGTTCGAAGTCGAACCGCATTTATGGTTTAGGGATTAGGTTTAATCCCAGTTCCGCATTTAGGGATTAAATCAGCTAGTTGGTTTTAGCAGGTCAAGAACAAGTTCATGTTCTTGGTCAGTATGGTCGAACCAAGTCAACTAGAGGTTGACCCAAGTGGTCGATCAGTGTTATGAAACATACAGGCTGTACATATACACTCCTTTATTTTCCAAAAGAACTGTTAGTAGTGAAGCACATGTGCTTCCAGTAACGAAACACATGTGCTTTATGACATGAAGCACATGTGCTTGGCTGTTCATATACATCCTTTATTTTCAAAACAACTGTTATTTGAGAAGCACGTGTGCTTCCAACAACGAAACACATGTGCTTCATTACCTGAAGCACGTGTACTTGGTTTTACATTGAAACTCCTTTATTTTCAAAAAGAACTGTTATTAGTGAAGCACATTGGCTTCTAGTTTATAAACACATGTGCTTCATGACATGAACACATGTGTACTTGTTTGTTCTATATGTAGCATCAAATGACATGACATCACTAAATTCCTTGTAGTTACACTTTGCTAATTCATCTACCCAAAATATTGAGTGTAATTGGCTATTTTCAATCTTGTACTCAAATGAGAAACCTAGTGCATATTTCTTCCTTTCTTCCATCTTATTTACAAGCATTTGAGCATCACTTTCATTTATAAAGACATTTAAATCCCTATTCCAATTTCTGAAATCATCAACTGTTCCGTTGACATTCTGTTCACAACCCTTCATCTTCCCCTATATATGCAGCTACATTCGATTTGATTTTGACATGTCATCACTATGCAGCTCTATGATTCGTCCTTTATTCCACGTGTAATTCCATGATTGGTCAACTGATTTGCTCACAAACTCCACAATACGTACGCTCGAATAGGCATCAGTTATTTGTATTCCGGTTTTCACGTGGAGGATAGCCGAAAACCTAGGGTTCCGGTGAACGTGAAACCATGTGGAGACGAGCCTCTTCTAAGCTATTAGCTCTCCGATCTGTTCCCCGAACTAATCGTATCGTGAATTCTTCGCTATCGCCGGCGACTCTTCGCCCTTCTGCGACTATCGTCAGCCGTCACTATTCAGGTACTTTTTCTCACCTCAAATCTGAATTTAATTGTTGCTTTTATATTACTGTCTATTCATTCTTTGATTATACATGCAATTGTTTCGAGATTTATGGATTTGGATGTTTTTATTGATTATGAATGGTAGGAAATGTGTCTAAAAAGGTCGAAGATGTGATGCCTATCGGGACTGGTCACGAGCGTGAGGAGCTTGAAGCTGAGCTTCATGTCTGTTTTTGTGCGACAGCTCAATTTGTAGAGCTATATCTTATTTTTTTTTTAAATTATCAATCTGACTTATCGAGATTAATATAAATTGTTATTTGTTTTTATGTATTCAGGGACGAGATATTTTGGATATCAATTTTCCTGAAGGTCCATTTGGTACCAAGGTAGTGACAACTGGTCCTGTGTAATTTTCATCGGAATTTGATGGTGATAACTTTTTATGATATATATCCATGATTTGAAATTTGAATGTCACAGCAGAATTTTAGCTATCTAAACTAATTTTTGAAATTGTTATGTGATGTAGAGCTTTTATTAGATGTAAGCTATATAGGATGATATATAGGCGAAATCATTATGCACTAAGTTAACCATAGTATCTGAGATTTTAATTTTATGATCATAGTAGGATCATCCAATGATGATTACAAGCCACATGAGTGGAAGAAATTGTGTTCTAAAGAACTTGGAATCAGGACTTCAAGGTTTACAACGCCTGCAAAAACTGTTTTAAATGTCCTTAGAAAAAAAGGTATATATATATATATATATATCCTCCCTTATATATGGAGCTACATATGATTCCATCATAACACCTCATCACAACGTTGCATTCTAATTGGTGGCAAATGCCACGTGTAAATCCTTCATTGGCCCAATCATTATTCACAAACTACACATAATGATAAGAACTAGGAGTTAATTTTCACCCGAAAAATCAGGCATACAACAACCAAATCGAATCCTTATTTTCAGCATGTTGATTCTCAAATTCCCTCCCAATTAATTATCCACAAAATAGAATACCAATAAGGAATCATAATTAAGGCATGTTTCAAATTCCCGAATAAACTAACCATTTTCCTTGATTGTCTCAACTAAAATCGCGAAATTTGAATAGCCCACATAATATATTCCTTTTTCAACGGAAAAAGACTTACCTTATTCCAGAATTTAAATTTCAATAAGCATCCTCCACTATATAAACCATGCATACCATACGAAATGCTTAAAAGTTTAACCCCTGTAATTAGACCCATGCAACAGTTGAAGGTACATGTTCATATTTTCAATATTCCGCATACACAGATATAAATTTTTTTAGTTGACTTATTCTTTTTGGTTCATACCTCATAATTAACAGCTCTCCAATATAATTATGAGGTTTCAGGTTATATCTTCCATACCAAATCAACACCTCTGCATTAACAAAGTTTTGGTTTATGTCTGCATTGTTTTTAATCATCTATTTGTATGACCTTGCAGGAAAACTGAAAGCTAAAAGACAAACAAATCTTCAATTGAAAGGTAATTTATAAACTTTTAAAAACTTTTGGTTCATACCTCAGAATTATACTTTTAAATACTGTCGGTTTTTATTTTTACTTCATTATAAATCTAGATTAAAATTCATTATATACAATAATTCAGCATGAAAAAACATGCATATATGTACATATAGAATCTTGAAACCGCTTGATAGAGTTTGTATATTAAAAACTCACCCGGAACATAACGCCGGCGACACCGAAGATGATGGCGATGAAACCGGAGTAATCAATTGGGAGAATATCAGGGTGAACTGGTTGAGGCTTGTAAGGCTTGGCGGTCGACGGTTGTCGGGGATCATTGCCGGACGACGACGTCGTTTTAGATCTGTTTTCTTCTCACGATCTCCTTCTTTCAACTTTGTCAATTTGGGCTGATTGTAAACTAACTACTTTAAATGGCGACTAACCCAAAGTTTAGTAATACTACAGAGAGGCCCCTGTATATAGAAAATATGACATAATGCTCCCAATAAAAGTTTGAATGTCATTATTTGGTTTGATTAGTTCGATAATTTGCGTTTAAACGATCATGATTTCTTAAATCTTCAAGGTGGCGTGGCATTTGATTTCGACTTAAACGGTTTAATGGCAAAATAACTAGAAAAAATGATAAAGTTATATATAGAGTCTAAAGCAAAAGACGATAACAAAATAAAGTTTAAATGTAAACAAAATTATTTATCAACTATTTATTAAGGGTTTTGATAATGACAGCCTTTAAGGCTGTCAATAAGAAAGAATATTCTTAGGTATATTTAATTATCTTGCAACTATTAATCTATATTTATCTTTATTAGTCAATTTAAATTGAACTAGAAGTCTTCTTCAAAACAGAATATTCTTCCTTAGTGACAGCCCTTAGGGCTATCATTATCAAAACTCATTCATTAATAGTAAAAACATTTGCGCTATCCCTCGAATGGTTATTAGTCCTTCCGACAACAAGATGACTTTCAAATTGAATCGGAGGCAATTTCCTGTTCAGGTATGTTTTGCTATGACCATTAATAAAAGTCAAGGTCAGAAGTTGTCTCAGGTTGGTTTGTTTCTGCAAAAACCGGTATTCTCACATGGCCAGCTTTATGTGGCTGTATCACGAGTTAAAAATAAGAACGGATTGAAGGTCATTTGTTGTGACATAGATGGGAATTACACTAATTCAATAGCAAATGTCGTTTACAAAGAAGTCTTATTTCGTTTGTAAATTTTATGTAACATTTCTTCATGTATCGAATTTTCTACCAATTCATCATTACAGCTACAACATTATTATGTCATTTTTAAAATTATTAATCTTTGTTGGTATTTTTCTACATACTAAATTTTGAAACATACCCGCCCATCGGGCGGGTTATGAAGCTAGTATATATATATATATATATATATATATATATATATATATATATATATATATATATATATATATATATATATATATATATATATATATATATAGGGGCGAGCTATTTACAGAACTCATTTTTTGCATAGAACCAAGCAGAACTCATCTAAGAATACTAGAATTTAGTAAAAAAAAATATGCAAAACAGTAACATTTAACCCAAATCAAACATATACTTTAAAAAAAACATCAAAAATACTGAAAAACATATATGTTCAAATAATGCAAAAATTACACTTATGTATATATACATGAAAACATACATGCACAAAAACATATATGTTTTCGTGCATGAATAACATACATGCATGGGGGTCCCTCATTAAATCACTTCATGTATCTTCCATTATCGTTTCATTTTGAAATTCAATGGTTTAGATTGAGTTCTGCGGGTTCTGTAGCCTAAAATGGGTTCTGTAACTAGCCCTTCACAATATATATATATATATATATATATATATATATATATATATATATATATATATATATACAATTAGTTAGACTTCAGTTATGTATTAATCTAATAATTTGTTAATTACTGATATATTTTTCTTAATTGTTGCATAATCCTCTTCATGTTAGGGTATGAGGTATACCTTCTTGGAAGTTGTGTCAGAGATCTTGTGTTAAAGAGAACTCCTAAAGATTTTGACATACTAACATCTGCTGAACTTAAAGAGGTTTATTTTTTTAAATTCGTTATCTATTTGGAAAATTTACTTTTTAATCATCATTTAACCTAAAATTATTCACATCTATGGATGAATTTGCAGGTAATGAGAGCATTTACAAGAGCTTTTTCAGCTTTCTCACCATCAAAGGTACCTCAACACATTTTTGGAGAGCAAAATCAAGACCCCATCCGTGTACCAAATCATTCTACATTTACAGTTAAAAGTATCATATGTTAAAATTTGTCTAATAATAAATAAAAATTTTAAATGAAAAAAAATGATTGTACATATGGTTTACCTGGATTAAATGCCACACGCAACACCAAGCATCTCGAGTAAAAACCGGAGCCATGATCTCTACAAATCTGTATAAATAATTAATTAAAAAAAATTCCTATTTTAGATGTCGCAATTTTGACCCGTTTACTTATCAAACGGGTCAAATCAACAAATTTGTTTGAAAGGGGAACTGGTCGAATTGGTCAAACAAGTTGAAACTTGAAAGTGATGCAGAGTTGATTATATTGTTTTTTAATGAACGTATTAATTAGTTATTAAAAAAAAGTTAGTATTTTCCATGGGACAGAGAGAGTAATTAAGAAGATGTGAAGTTCATCTGCATTATTCCATCTATTCCAAAAAAATATCGGGTGACTATTATAGTCAACACTATTGACTTTTGTCCAATTTAACATTTTTCATGTTGACTTTTTCTTTAGGTAGGAATTTGGGTACATACGCTGCGCATGGAGGCAAATGCGGGTCACTGCACCAACCTGGTTTCTCTTGTGTTTCTCTGTCAACACATAACAAAACATTAAAAAAAACATTAATATACATGTAAAAAGTTAGTTACTTCAGTTAAAAACAAACATATTATCATATACTGATATGTAGAAATGTCAATTTCAAAGGATTTACTTATAAATGGGATGATACATGTAATGTTTTATCTCTAACAAAATCAAACAGGTAAAAAGAAGTAGCAAAAAAGGATATGGGTCAAATGGGTCGAAAGTCAACTAAATTTTATTTTTATTGGATACAAGTACAACCTCCTAAATTGGTTTATTCAAAATTTTATACTATTATAATCATATTAAACACACTAAATGTTTATAAGTGTTTTGGGCCGACCCGTACCCATTTTGGGTCGACCCGTACCCATTTTGACCTGTGGACTTACTTGTGAACTTCACAATCTCCACGTCTTTTGGTCATTTGCCATGTTAGACCCCTGCTACTAGGATCCAATCCTGGTTGTGATATTTCTAACCCATGTTTCCTCACAAGTTTAATGTATTTGTTATATTAATAAGAAATATACAAAATAATTAAATAAAAACTTTAAAAAAAAACACAAAAATATTATCTCCAAACACTCACTCTTCAGCATCAAAATGCTCAACCCCGAGATCTTCATCCCAAATAAATATGAAATCATACGATGCAACAATATCAGGATGAAGGAATCTTTTCGCGTACCACCTTTAAAACAATGATTCATCAAAAGTCAATAACCAAATAGTCAAAGTCAAAGACACTAACAGAATCCTTTACCATTTTGTTTGTTTAGCTACACTTATATGAATAGCGTGTTTTGACCATTCAAATTCATCCCATTATGTTGTTTTTCCATCATAATGAAAAAGAAGGATTGTAAAATTCTCAGAGATTTTTTTACTGCATTATCAATGTGATTTTTCTGATTTTGACCAACCGTAAAAGTTACAAGATACTTCGGTTTGATCGTTAAATCATGCAAATGCAAAAAAAAAAAAAAAAAAAAAAAAAAAATTAATATAGTACCATATTAATGCAAAATGATCATCTTTTTCATGATTAAAATGCATAATATATAATATAAATAACTAATTATTGTAGTAATAAATGCACAAACCTCACTAGGTTTACCAAACAGTCTTCGAGGAAATAAGTCTGATTTAGAAGCAACAATAGCTGGAGGTAATCTTTCCGTACCCCGCGGGTTAGTTGAGACCCAAATCTGCATAATTAATTTTTTTTTTCTTCTTTTGAAATGTTATCCACAGAAATGACATTTAAGATAGTTTGTGTATCGATTGGAGAAATTAATCTGATCTGTTAGATTATAACAACCAAAAGTTTGTTAACTATTATTATGATAGTTAAAAACTAAATTATGTACACTATAAATGCTATAAATTTCATGGGATAATGGGAAAATGGGCGGGTCAGGTTTTATAACGGGTCGAAACAAAGGTAGTACCTTTGATGGTAAGACAGCTGGAAAAGATGCTCCAATGAAGAAACCGAAAAGAATACCAACTGTAGTACAAATTTCAATTATATCTTATTTTTTTAATTATGATTTGTATCTTACAAAGATATTTACAAGTTCTTTGAACCAGTTATTATAATTTTATAACAAACATGTGACACCCATGCATTTATGCTTTTTGTTTTGAAGCTAGCCCGCCCATTCGGGCGGGCTTTGAAGCTAGTATTACTATAAAGAAGATGTGCTTTCGTTGGACCTATGTTTGTATTTGCAGCATTGAATACAAATAGTTGTTCAGCATACTTCAAGTTTCTATTTTTCCTAGATAAATGCATATACTCTGGAGGAATCAACTCATGACTGTGTTTATCCTCGAAGTCAACAAGTTCATAATTTGCTAATCGATCATTCCAGAGAAACCAAACATGAGCCATGCATCCTGTTTTTCTTGTGTGTGTTTTTCTAATTCTTGTAAGATTTTCTTCTCCGTTGAGGGTGTCATCAGTCACATTCCTTGGTAAACCATATCTGTCGCACCAAACATATCTATCTTTTACTAAACCTGACCTTGTCCTTTTCTGTGTTGACCTAACTATGTCAAATCCTCCACTGTTTGCATAATTTCTATACATTTCAATACACTCTTCAACTGTTTTAAACCTTTTCCCTTTAATTGGTAGTAATCTGTCATCAACAATTGGAACATAATATATAGATCCTCCTGGTGTATCCATGTATAATGCTTTAACAGGTTTCGGACTGATATTCACGCCTGAAGCTGCATATTGATATAATAAATCAGAATACATAATCACATGTGTTTTTAAACTAGATGCACGTGTGTTTTTAAACTACATACTTTTTTCTGTGTTGACCTAACTATGAAGCACATGTGTTTATGTCATGAAGCACATGTGCTTCACTACTAACAGTTCTTTTTGAAAATAAAGGAGTTTTAATGTAAAACCAAGCACATGTGCTTCAGGTAATGAAGCACATGTGTTTCAGGTAATGAAGCACATGTGCTTCATGACATAAACACATGTGCTTCACTACTAACAGTTGCTTCGAAAAATAAAGGAGTGTTATAAACAGCCAAGCACATGTGCTTCAGGTAATGAAGCACATGTGTTTCGTTGATGGAAGCACATGTGCTTCACTACTAACAGATCGCAGTCAAACAAATGCGCAGCTTTCAAACACATGTGCTTGTAAACTTGAAGCATGTGCTTCGGTTAACAACCACATATGCTTCGGTTAACAACCACACAAGTTCGCATTTAAACAATTTGCAGTTTACAAACACATGTGCTTGTAAACTTGAAGCACATATGTTTTTTGTAAGCTATTACATGTTTCATAAAACTTGAATTGTAATTTCTTACCTGAATCATCGTTTTTTTTCTCTGTTTCGTTGCTATTCACAGATTCTGGGTTTAAATTCATTGATAACGTCGGATTTCCAGATCTGCGATTGATTAGAGCGAATTTATTCGAAACTCGATTTTGATTAGGGCTCGAATTCCAGAAAAACGCTGTTGAATGTTTGTGATTCAATTGCCGCAACCGGTTCGATGATTTGTTGCGTTAGTGATCGCTGGAAATCACAGGTGTTTGCGCCTTATAAATCGTCGGAGATCGCCAGTGATTTTGTAAAACTGGATCTGAGGGTTTTTTGCTGGAGGAGCTGATGTATAATTTCATAATGACCATAATACCCCTGCGCGTGTAATTGATGGGTTAATCTTGATCATTGATTGTGTTTCATCCGATGGCTGTAGATTGTCCCTTAGGACTTTAAAATTTCAAAGGACTTCCCTAAATACAACTCTTAGTTTATAAATAAAATAATAAATAATTTATTGATTTTAGGCTTTTAGCCTTTACAATCTAGTATGGGCTTAAAATCGGAGGCCTATATAATTTTGGGCTAGATTTCTTATTATTAGCTTAATTTATTGGCTAACACGGATTATGGGCCTCTCACATACCCCCAGATGAAGTATTAGCTTATTATTGTTATTATTATTATTATTATTATTATTATTATTATTATTATTATTATTATTATTATTATTAATATTGTTATTATTTTGGTAATATTGGTTCGATATATTTTGCGAGTTGACGAAATTTAACACTGATGTTACAAGCCAAAAAACCTTTAACATTATTTTAAGAAATTGTTCATATACTATACTAGATTCATAGCCCGCCCGAATGGCCGGGCATGCTTCATAAAATAAAAAGGAAAATTCTAAAAAAAAAACATAAGATATCATATATTAATCTATAATTGAAATGATGATAAATGTAATAAAAAAAACATAAGATAACAAATGGTACACACAATTTAGAGACGAAATAAAACTTATTTGTATACGACAAGTTGTTATTGAGTTAGTGTAATTGTCATCTTGGTCGCAACAAATAACTTTCATTCATTTCTTGCTCTTAAATCTAGAGACATCGACATACAATTGACCGTGTGAGAATACTGGATTTTGAAGAAACAACCCAACTTGTAACAACGTCTGATATTGGCTTTTATTAATAGTCATAACAAAGCATACTTAAACATAAAACATGGGCATCTTGTTATTGAAAGAACTAATAACCATGCCTTTTCAAATAGTCCAACGATTAATGCGGCACAAATGTAGACATCTGGGTCACATATATTATAAGGGCATGTTCGGACTTTGTCACAATCAATTTTCATAGATTTCATGAATTATATAAAGAGGTCATATAATATTTTTTAATTTACGTTAAGTAGTTAAGGTAATATCCATTTAATTTGAATTTTGATAATCGACAATATCAACCTATTTTAACATTTTTAATTATAATAATAGTTTTAAATTCTGTCAAACAAATTAAGGGAATTTGCACATTATTTGATTGTGTCAAACGAATTTGTTCATTATTTGTCTAAAGTTCCGAAAATTAAAATATATATTCCTAAAGAATTACCTAAAGGATTGATTTGACAAAGTATATATTTTAAAGCTTAATTGAAAGTTGAGATGGAAAGTCATATAAATGTGTCAAACGAATTTATTAAATTTTTCTAAAGATTCGCAAATTACCTAAATAGGATTGTAGTTATTTTTTTATTTTTTTTTTAATTTCACCCAATATTCCGTAGGCATGATCTTGTTACCTAATATAATTGCATGATTTACAGAAAAATGAATATTTGCGGAAACAATGGGTGTGAAATTTGTAGAGGAATATAAGGAGGATTTCGTTGGCCAATGGTTAAATTACAAGTGACATTCTCGACCAATGAGGGGGCTTCAAACTGCTGAGTTGGCAAACGAAAATCAAATGTAGACTCATATATAGGAGAAGATGTTCAAAAATAATTTTAGTGAAAATAAAACATATAGAAATGAGTTAGATAAACTCTTATGAAGATTATAAAATAATAGAAAAAATAAGTAAATAAATAATTCGCAATTGGTGTGCGGCGATGGACAGAAACCGTATCAAAGTCGAAGACTTGCAATATATTTTTATGGGTTAGGTTTTACAGTATAAATGAGCTGTTTTAATAAATATTAAGTACACGTTGTAAATATAGATATGTTTACGTAATAATCAATGATTGAATTAGGTATCTACGGCCTCACTATCATATGAACTAATTATTCGGTCAAATATTATGAATTAATATTCATATAATCACTCCCTTCTCTTTTTCCACAATGCATATAGTTTAAAGTTAAAAGGTAATATAGTTTTTACCAACGCTTTCTCCTAACAAAATCTAGGGTTTTTACCTAGATTTTATTAGGGTAAATTACTGCTTTTGTTCCTGACCTTTTCTTGATTCAGGGTTTTTGTACCTAAACTTTTTTCTTCCGTTTTTTTGTCCTTTATGTTTTTCAAATTCTGCATATTTGTCCTTCGTCTATTTTTTTCCGTTAACTGACGAAAAATGCAAGGCATGTGAGGGCATTTTGGTCCTTTTCACCATTCTTCATCTTCTTCATCTTCTTGGCCTCTTCATCTTCTTGTGACCCTCCCCCAGGACGGTGGTAGGATTTGCACTATCGAAGATCGATTCAGATTCAAATGTAAAAACATAATGATTACACACTATCGAAAATCGATTCAGATTCAAAAATCGAGACGGTGGTAGGATTTGCAGGTTCAAAAATCAAAAATCGGGACGGTGCTTCAAAAATCGATTCAGATTCAAAGATCGATTTGCTTCAAAAATCGATTTGCAGGTTCGTGTTTAGCAGATTAAAAAACCTATTTGCTTCAAAAATCGATTTGTTAAACATTTGAGCAGATTCACATTTTGGGTTATGGTGATTCACGCTTTTTTATGCTATGTTCTTGATTCTGGATATGACCGCCGCTCACCTACTTCTTCGTTGGTGCCATTTCTCCGGTGAAATCCTCTTTACCGAACATCGGGACGGTGGTAGGATCTGGATTTTTTGGCCGGCGGTGGGATTGAAGGGTCGTAGTAAGCTCCGTTGAGGTGAGGTTAATCGGCGTTCGGCATGATGAAATCTAATGGTTTTTTAATTGCTTTTATTGGTCCATAATTAGGTTGATTGTTCATACGGTGCTTTTGATGTTTTTGATTTTATGATGAAGAAAGACAAGATGGATTTTGATGATGATGATGATAGGGGTAATTTGGGGAAATTGACAAAAACAATCGTCAGTTAACGGCAAAAAATAGACGGAATGACAAATATGCAGAATTTGAAAAACATAAAGGACAAAAAAAGAGAAGAAAAAAGTTTAGGGACAACAACCCCGAATCGGGAAAAGATCAGAGACAAAAACTGTAATTTACCCTAAAATCTAAATACTATTTCTTCTCCATAAAGTCTACTTTCTAAACAAAAGATCGGTTCCTTGCTTATAAATTAGGCCAAACTAATGTTTTATGTAATTGTGTTACGCTCTATCGTTCTCATTTTTCTGGATAAGTTAGTTTCTGTTTGGCTAAAACTCACCCCTTAGCTGCCAACTCAAATTTTATCTGTTGAACTAATTTTCAAAGTCATTCTAACTACCAAAATGAAACATAATATCGTCGTTAAACAAATATGAGTAAAATGACTAAAATGAAACAGTAGCGTAATTACATATTCTTGTACGTCTTTTTATTATAACCTTAATCTCAAAATCATTCATCTTCTTATAAAATTCTATAACATTCTTTTGAAACCTACGAAAGATATGTTAAACCAATGAGAACTTATAGAAAAAAAGAAAAATTCTTTAACGAGGTATTAAACCATTAAGGGTAATCTTATAAGGGTCATTCTAAATTAACTCCCTAGTAAAAAAATCATGATGAAACAATGATTGAAATGATTGGAGAGAAGTGTGATATTACAAAATGATTGGAGAGAAGTGTGATATTACAAATGATTATTTTCTTTAGTAATAATAATCACATCTTTATTAATATTTTCTTTAGTAATAATAATCACATCTTTATTAATTACAAATTTTATTAACTTATATATGATATCTTTATTTATTTTGTATTTACTAATTTATAGTGACTTTACTTTATATTTAATAATAATAAGAACACGTTATAAATAAGTAAATATGACAAATTTTATTTAAAAAATTATATGACACTTTTAATCGCTCAAAACTAAAAGACTCTGCAAGGAGAGTTATATCAGCTGATACTAACAACTGATATTTACTGTCCTAGTAATAACGGGTTAAAATTACATCCTTAGTTATATTCTGGATAGAAACATCAGAAACATAATTAAAATTCTAAATAAAATGTTCACTTTTTTGTGATGTTTCTTCGAGAACTCACACGTCAAGTGAACATGATCATTTTTATTGATTTTTTTACGTTTTTGTAAGTTTTTAAATAGAAAAATGGTATTTATGTCTACTATTTATGCATACTCATGCGCCTACCAATTTGATTATGACAAGTGTAAAAATTAATGGATGATATGAGGAAAGAAAATTAGTAGATTACACAAAGTTAATGAGATAATATTAATTTATTAAAGTTAGTGAGAGAAAATTTAAAGTTAATGAGAGAAATTTTTTAAAAATGATAAAAAATGACATAAAGTTAATGAGATAATATTAATTTATAAAATGGGTCCCTCCAATTCTCAAATGGGAAGTTTTTTGTGTGACAAAATTTTTAGATGAAATAAGAAGTTTTTTGTGAGACGGAGAGAGTATATTACAATCTATACGTTTTAATGATACAAGTTGAATAACCCACAACAACTTTGTAATATATATTATGTTAAAATAAAACAGACTAAAAATACTTTATGCAAGAATTAGGATAATCCATAAAAATCATAAAATATTTTGTTTTGTATGAATTATGGTAAAGAAGAAAAAAAGTGTGGGGTGTACGCAAAAAAGCGTGGGGTGTACTAAATTCACTTAAAAGAATGGCATGAGGGATGTATGATATAGACATTCATATCTCTATGCAAAGGTAGAGACTCCTTTAAGGAAAACGAGATTTAATACCAAAAAATCTTTGGCATTGATAAAACGATTCCGAAACATGAGGTTGTAATATCTCTAAACATAAAGTCCGAAAGCCTACAATATGAAAATAACTTGATAATATATGCGAAGTTGATTATCACCAAAATCATGGTCGTTGTCATACTCATTGCAAGTTCTCTGTCCACATGCCACCAGCTTCATTTTATCTCATGGAATGATCGTATGAAAAGATGCATATGACATAAAAACATTACATGTACATGTATTTCCGTAAGGGCTGCAGAACAAATTGTTTTAAGCAAGTGGAAATATTTATCGCTTTCATTATGTTCCTTTTCTTAATTTGTATATGCTGTATATTTTTTGTGTCATATATTGATAATCTTCAAAATTAATTAATAATAAAAGGGTATTTTGGTCATTTGGATGAAAAAGCTAAAAAATCAGGATCACGGGAACGGAAAAACTAGAAAAAAGGTTTAAGAACAATCGTAAAATATATTAACTTTTTTCTAATCTATTCTAACTTTAACATGCCAATGATGTATACATCTGAATGAATCAATTAACATGTGAAATAAAGGTAACAAATCGGTTTTGTAATGTACGGATTCTTATTAGAATCTCTACCAATAATAACATGTAAACATCTAATAGGGCTGGCAGAACCCGATACAAAACGACATAAAGTACATGGAACAAAACAAAATTCAGTCGAAATCGAAATACGAATTCGTGTTGTGTAAAACAATTACGACGCCATGACGTGTTCGGATTCAGTATTCGACACGAAAATAACTTGAAATTAAATCTAAAAAAGCCCCAAAAATTAACATGAAAAAATCTGATAATTAACACAAAATCATAAGTAATTCAAGTTTTAACTAATTTATAGTTATAACCTTGAGAGCATGATTTGTCGGTCTTTAACCATATACTTCCATCGTCCCACAAATAAATTCTGATTTTCTTTTTAAATTTTGTTTAACAAAAAAAATTATTATTTCTCAAAATTAAGGATCCACTTAATAAAATAAAATTAATACTATGGACCTCACCACTAAATTGAAGGGTTTCATTGACACTGATCGACCACTTGGGTCAACCTCCTAGTATACTTGGTTCGAAACCTTGCTGACCAAGAACATCAACTTGTTCTTGGCCGGTTAAAACCAACTAGCTGATTTAATCCCTAAAAGTGGAAGTGGGATTAAACCTAATCCTTAAATCCTAAAGGATTGGGATGTTGAAAATCTAGATTAGATTAACAAGAAAGAAACCTTGTACGAAGAACTCGAACACACACATTGCTTGTGTGGTTCGTTCGACCATCAACCAAAGAACCCTAGGGTTCTTCGGTCGAACTCGTCCAAGAGGGGAGAAAGGAGAAAAGGGTTTCCCAAAACATACCTTGTTGTTTGCTTAAGATAGTCCACTGATGATGAACAAATCGAGCGACCTTCTAGTTGATCTAAGCAATGAACTTGTTCTTCGAAACTCGAAGAACACGAAGAACGAACGAAGAACACAAGCTTGTGTTCTTGTGTATTCGGCCGAAAATCGAAGGGAGGGGAGGGATGATTTTCGTGTGGTGTGTTAAGGGAATGATCAAGGAATAAATGAAACCTTAAGCCTTCTATAAATAATATAATAAGTTTCATTTAAGTCCTTCTAGTTTAATTAAGATTAGATCTTTAATTAAACTTTCCTTCTACACTTTCATCCCTCATAGTTTAACTAGTTTATTATTGTTGCACTTAACTATTAAATGTATAGTATTAATACACTAATATTTCGGTACCCATATACACGAAATATATACTTGTATTTATACTTTTAATAATTGATTATATAATAACCTTTATATAATTTATACAACAATATTATCCAATTACCATATGATTTAATAGCTTTAAATCATATCATAGATAATCTATAATTAACACATTGTATATTTACTCAACTAGTAATGTACAAACACTTATATTAATTAGTTAGTTAAACTAATCTAGTAAGTTAAACTTAACTTAATACTTAACTGATTCATAATGACTATTATGAATCATTCCTCTTCGTAGTATCATTGCATATCTTGCTCGTATTACATGCACTCACCGGTGTAACCCTTAAGTGTTTCGTAGGCATTGATGTATCGTCATAGGTTGACTAAATGTGCACATAAATCCTTCATAAATATCTCAAAATATTTTTTTTTCTCCAAGTTAAATAACTTTATATGTTATTAAAAAATATTACTAATAACTCAACCACTAACTATCTTCAAAATACTTGTAATAAAGCGAAAGGGGATTAATTTTGCTACCACATTTTTTGATGCTTATACTACATTGTACAAGTATTTCTGCATACTGTACAAATAAGTAATGCAACTATTGTAATAGATGCACTAAAATATGTGGTGTAAAAATCACCACCTAAAGCAAAATGAGAACTTTTTTGTGGGACAGAGGGAAAACTAAATAAACAATTTGATATTTATGTTACCTATCTCGTGTTGTCGTGTTTTTAATTGGGCCGGGTTCATTTTAGCAACAAAAAAAAAAAAACATGTCATCATGTTGTGTTTGGTTGAGAAAATAGAACTTGTATCGTTTCGTGTTTTGTGTCGTGTTACAGAAAATCAGGAAACGATAGCATGATATCACAGACAAGATATGAATTAACATGCAGTACGGTAGTTTTCATGGATTTTTAACTTTTTTGTGATAATCTTTGAACGCAAAGTCACTATCAATACACAAGTGTGATTTTGGCATTCCCTGATGTTTTAATCTGGCTTTTGTTTCAAAGTCTTAGAACAATGAATGTGGACATGTGGTGTTATGCAAGTGTAGAGGAAAGTGTGGCAATTAATATTTGTAGCATAGCTTATTGGAGATGTCTTATCAATTTTATACGTTTTGATTTAGACAATTCACAAAATCAAATCATACCCTTAATTTTATATTTAAGTTAATAAAACGTGAGAGTAGTTTGTTGGAAAATCATATATTTTTTTTTTTAACGGCAAAAAGGGAACTCAAGCAAAAGGAGTTTCGGCAAGGTCATCATCCCCAAACAAGAGACCCGAAAACTAACATAAAACTAAGACTAGCAAGAAGCTAGACCAAAAAGAGTACATCAAGATATACAAAAGGAAGGATTACAACACCAATTAGACCAACATAAATCAACCCTCTCCTTAAACTTCCTATTTTTACACCATAAATAAGAAACTAGGGGTGATTATCGGGCCAAAACCGAACCGAACCGAACTGATAACGATGAATTTTCAAAACCGAAACCGAACCGATAACATGTTATCGGTTTTGGTTCGGTTCGGTTTCGGTCGGTTTTCGGTTCGGTTCGGTTATTTTATGCCAAATGTTCATCCTTTTCCGAAAACCGAACCGAACCGATAGAACCGATTACCGATAACGATGAATTTTTAAAACCGAAACCGAACCGATAACATGTTATCGGTTTCGGTTCGGTTTCAGTCGGTTTCGGTTCGGTTCGGTTATTTCGGTCCAAATGCTCACCCCTATAAGAAACACTCTGAATATTACAAAAAATTAAACCCGGACTAGGAGCAACGCCATTCCTGAAGACAATCTCATTACGGGACTTCCAAATGCACCAAAAAAACGAGTAGATCACAGCCATAAAAATATCATTCCGGGCACCCGAAAGACCACAAGCAATACCCCAAGAAAACAGGTCCTCGAGGCACCTTAACTCATCACAATCAAATCCCCACCGAGAACCTATAAGCTGCAAAATAGAAGAAGAAAAAGAACAAACCCGAAAGAGATGATCTTCGTCTTCAAGATTACAGCCGCAAAGGGACAAAGGTCATTTATACAGTGCACGCCCCTATGAACCAAGTTAAATTTAGTCGGCAGTCTTCTAAGAGCTACACGCCAAGCATGGATGTTGATTTTCCCGGGAACAAGACGAAGCCATTGAAAAGGGGTCTGTTTACACTTCTTGAGAAACAAATCATCAAATGCATACCTTAAAGAGGCAGCCGAAAACACTCCGGATCTGTCCAAAGCCCAACGCCACATACCATCATTATTAAGTTGAAATAAACCATGAAAACACATATTTAATTTAGCTCCATCTTTGTTAACTTTAAGAATGTTCCGCCATAAACCAGAAAACCTACCCGAAGAAATATTAGCACCCAACCCGCCATCAATACCATGAAGGGATTGGATGACAGATTTCCAAAGAGAAACACCATCCGTCTTGAAACACCACCACCACTTACAAAGAAGAGACACATTTTGAGCTTTTAAACTGCCGATTCCAAGACCACCGGCCGATTTGTCAGCTAAAACACCGTCCCACGCCACCCAACTAATCTTGCGATGATTACTCGAGGAGTCCCAAAAGAATCTGGACCGGAAGCTCTCAAGCAATTTTATAACTTTTTGAGGAGCTTTAAACAAAGAAAGGTAATAAATACCTAAACTGCCCCAGACACTCTTACACAAGGTAATGCGGCCTCCGGAAGAGAGTATTTCGGCTTTCTATTTAGAGAGCTTAACTTGAAATTTTTCAATAATCGGGGCCCAAGAATCACACCTATTCATAGAAGCTCCAATCGCCAACCCAAGATATGTTATAGGAAATGAGCCACTCCTGCAATTAAAACAGTTAGCTAAGGCATTAACATCGTGAGAGGGCACACCAATCCCGAGAATATTGCTTTTAGAAATATTAATCTTGAGTCCTGAAGATAAGAAAAAACATCTTAAAAGACGAATCAAATTAAGGCAATTTGAAAAAGACCACTCCCCAATGAAAATAACATCATCTGCATATTGGAGGTGAGAGATAATCGAGCCATTGTTAGGCAGCTTAATGCCGTGAAACACACTCCTGCTTTTAGCTTCTTCCATAGCAATATTAAGGCCCTCAGCAGCAATAAGAAAAAGAAAAGGGGCCATCGGATCCCCTTGACGGACCCCTTTACCCATTTGAAACTCCGAAGAGGGCGAACCGTTGATCAGAACGGAAACATAAGCTGATCGAAGACATTCTCTGATCCAACTACGCAATTTAGCACCAAAGTTCATTTGAGACATAATGTCGTCTAAATAATCCCATGAGACCGAGTCAAACGCTTTGTCAAAATCAACTTTAAAAATAAGTGCGTTCCTTTTGGAGGATTTGAGCCAAGACATAACCTCACTGATAATAAGAGGGCCATCCAAAATGTTTCGACCTTTAAGAAATCCGGTTTGCTCTTGACCAATAACCTGATCGATAACAAGTTTGATACGGTTGGCAAGAATTTTGGCAATCACCTTATATAAGGATCCAATGAGACTATTCGGCCTGAAATCAGCAAAAACAAGCGGGTCAATACACTTAGAGATTAAAGAGATAAACGAAGAATTACACCCTTTTTCAAGAACACCATGCTCAAAAAAATATTCAATGGCAGCCATGAGATCGTTCTTAATAATGTTCCAGAAGTCTTTATGGAATTGCATCGTGAAACCATCGGGGCCTGGTGACTTGTCACCACCGCAATCCCAAATGGCCGTTTTAATCTCCGGTAAAGCAATCGGTTGCTCAAGCAGCTATTGTTGCATATCGTTTTAATAACCTATATTTTTAACATATAAAACATTTTAATTATATGTATTAAAATATAAATAAGTTGGTTACATGTTTTATTGAATATACATACTACTACAAAATTACTGCATGAAAAATGATAATGAAAATTCTAAATAATATTATTAGTATGTTAATGCATGCGTTATAAACCTCTACATCAATAACAAACCCCAATAAAATAAAAAAGATGTGAAACAGAACAAATTGGTTGGATAGTTGTTCCACACTTCCACATGGGTGACTTGTGATAAAAATTAAAATTAAAATTAAATAAAATTAAACATAGTAAACAAGTAGTCTTGGAATTTCTCTACTATTTGTATACATAATGATAATAAAATCAATTAAATCCACATGGTAATTACAAATTACAAAAGCGACCCCCCATCTTTACTCAACCAGCCATTTCCCTCCCCTCTCCCTACTTTCTCAGTTTCTTTGTGAACTCCGATTCAAATCCGGGACGACTCGGTGCTGCCATCTCCTTTAAGTTGGTGAGTCAACTCAGTGACTCAGTAACACTCCCACCCCATTACATTTTAGGGGTAATTCCGTAAAAAATACAAAAAGAGAAAAATGGACAAAATTATTCAGAAGACTTCTCATCGTGATGCCTACAATCTTAATTCTTACCTTTGTATATTGTGAGGTGAAATTACTAAAAAGTCCCCAGATCGGAGTTACTCAATTCTTTGTGCATTATAAACCGAGTCAACTCAGGGTCAAAATCGAAGCCAACTCGTTTGTTTTATTAAATTTTTTTTGTTTCTTCTTATCGGAGGAGAGGTCGAGATTCCGGCCAAAAGTCAAGATTACTCCGGATGCCTATGCGGCAGTGTCTTTGAAACTCCTCTAAATTTATAAACCGGCATGCTGCAGAATCGGACCGGGACAAGAACCGGATTATTTCTTCAAATAAATACTCATCGCAAGGGATCGTGAGAGGACCGGAGTGAGAAAAGCCGAATTCTTCTTCCGCATGGATTAAAACTTCTTAAAAACCGGATGATTTAAATGAGTTGCTCGGACGACAAATCTCCGGCAACTAGACCCAACGCAGACGGCAACGTGGCCGGCGGGGACGTCGGACGGTATGCATTTGCGTGATGCCATTGCTGCTTTCTTCCTCCACCGTCGTAGCATATGACGGAGTTGGACAATGTGTCGGATTTTGCTGCAACCTGACATTTTTTGAGTTGTTGTTGATTTTCAGTTTGTACGGTTAACTGTGTGTTTGATTAGTGTGTGTGTGTGTGATGATGATGAGGAGATAGGGGTTTAATTGTGGAAAGAAATTGTTGGTTTTGTAAGACTTTTGGATCCAATTGCCCCTGTTTTTCTAGCTAATTACAACTGTTTGACGGCTGTAATGCATTTTTTATTATTTGTCATTCTTTTCCCCCTTTCTAATAGGAATTATTAAATCTTTTAATCCATAAATACATATCATTATATCGATTATCATCACTTTCATCGCTACTCATCACCGCTACTCACCACCACAAGCACTACTGCCTCCACTCACCCTCACCATGCACAAACACTCACCATTACTAATATTCATCAATAGTCTTATTGAACAGTAATTAGTTCCTTATACGTTTAAAATGGCAAAATAATCTTATCCGAAGATCTTAACCATAGTTCTAGCTCATCCTGGATTTCCTTATGGCTCGCTAAGGCTTTAGGTTTTTTTTTTGGAACAACATTAAGGTTTGAAGCTTGACAATATTCCAATGGTCGTCACGATCAATTTATGTAAAATTAAATGGATCTATGTTCAATAAATCTCATAATTTTTGCAAAATTTTCTAGACCAAAATATATTTTAATATCATAAACTTGTTTGATCGGATCCTCTACTATGATAAACTATATATAGGGATGGATTATATACAGAACCAGTTTAAGATGCAGTACCGCAGAACCATTTATAAGCCAATCAGATTTAAGATAATAGAATTTAATATATATATTTTTTTATTTTTAATACGTGAGGGCATATTTGGAAGTTCACAATTCCCGTTTTTTAAGGTAACCAACTTTTGTTTAATGCTTCCTAAAAATATGGTAAGGTAGTTTCCATTATTAATACCCAAATAATTTTGAATAATTATTGCATACAAGGAAAGTAATGTTTTTCAATTAGTATTTCTTTTTTATCGAATTTTAGCTTTGATTTCTTATGTAGTGAATACATCTTTGTTTTTATAAAATTATTTATTAGTTTTCACTGAATACATTAATGTCCATGCAAATCCATAATTCGACCTCATAGCAAATATTTATAAAAAAACAAATACATACATGTTATACAAATACATACATGTATGCCACAATAACTGCTTCTAAATTATTTATAAAAAACAAGAATTCAATTCAAATACATACATGTATACAAAATAAACATATGTACAAAAAAAACATTTATGTATTGATCTTCATCGTATCTTTTTCCTCTTATGAACATAGATGTATCCATTTCTTCTTACATTATTTCTTGGTCTATATGTTTGTTGTTTTTCTTGTACATACATGTATACCCCAAGCATAGATCAATTCCAATCACTACTAAATACATACATGTAACAATGCGGAACCTACCGTCACGACTCTTAGTTACCGCATCAATCTACAAAGGGAAAAACACAAATTATAGTAATATAACCAAGCTTTCCACATACATATGTGTATATAGCAAATTACAAGCTTGTAGTTAAAACTCACTAGTAAGACAACTCGAGGACGGCGATCTCCAATACGTATATGTCGGTCTGGATTTCTAAGATCAGATTATTAATTTGATTAAAATGGATAGAGAAAATTAGAAGGATGTATCGAAAAGTACATGATTTGTAATGTGTATCTCATATATGGATTATGAAATTACTACAATTTCTTCAGGTTCCTCTTTGGCTTCATCAACACTTCCAAATCACGATGACGACGACATCGCAAACAACAGAACTTACTGGCAAGTGCTCGGCCGTGCCCAAACTAACTGATCTGTTCTTTGTCGTTTATCACAGCAGTTTGAATCAAGAAGTCATAAAATGATTTCGAATACAGGAGTTGATAATTTCTACCATGCTCGTATTCGTTATCACAAATATCGTACTGCAAGGGACAAGCCTAACATATTTGCCCAAGAAGTAGAGACAGAGTGTTCTTTACTATGAGACGCTATTAAAGAGTTTTTCATAAACTATACCAGGGTTACATAAGTTGTTTTTATGGGTTGGTTACCTACATGCCCATCAAGAAGGCCACTGTAGCTCGTATCATTAAGACAAAGGTTACAAACTTGCACAAGTGGGAGTATGAAGGAATTATGTGCACAGTTAGTCAACCTATGATGATACATCCATGCCTACAAAACACTTAAGGGTCACACCGGTGAGTGCATGTAATACGAGCAAGATAAGAAATGATACTACGAAGAGGAATGATTTATAATAGTCATTATGAATCAGTTAAAGTATTAAGTTAAGTTTAACTTATTACTAGATTAGTTTAACTAACTAATTAATACAAGTAGTTGTACATTTACTAGTTGAGTAAATATACAATGTGTTAATTATAGATTATCCATGATATGATTTAAAGCTATTAAATCATATAGTAATTGGATAATATTGTTGTATAAATTATATAAAGGTTATTATATAATTAATTATTAAAAGTATAAATACAAGTATATAATTCGTGTATATGGGTACCGAATTATTAGTGTGTTAATACTAGACATTTAATAGTTAAGTGCAACAATAATAAACTAGTTAAACTATAAGGGATGGAAGTGTTAAAAAGAAGTTTAATTAAAGATCCAATATTAATTAAACTAGAAGGGTTCTAGTTTATTACTTGGACACCAAGTTTATTAAACTAGCCTAGTTTAATTGGTGGAAAAGTTTCCTAGGCTTAAGAATTTCGAAACCCTAAAGAACACTAGAACATTAAACTAGTTTAAGTTTAATAGTTTAAAAGATATTAATTAGGATAATAATCTAAAACCTAGTTAATTAAACAAGTTTATGTTTAATAGGTTTAATTATTATTTTGATAGATTTATTTTAACTAGTTCTTTAAACCTAGTAATTTAGACAAAGTTTTATTGTCTACAAGGTTTAATTTAAAAAGTTTAAATGAATTTATTAAAAGTTATAATCTATCTTAGAATTTAAACAAAGTTAATTGTTTAATAGGATTAATTAAAAATTAATCTTTTAACTAAAATAATGTCTTTGATCAAGAAAGTTAAAACCCTAGTTTTGATTGATTGATCAAAAACAAGATTAGGGTTCATCTAATTAATTTAGGGAATTGATAAAGAGGATGTTAATTTTTAAGTTCTAAAAATTAACAAGGTGTATTTAATTATTTATATATATATATATATATTAAAATTTTTGGAATTTTTAATTATTAGGTAAAATTGAATTTTAAAAGATATAATAAGTTTATACGTATTTTAATTAGATTAAGTTAAAATACATATGTATAAATTAGATGTAATATTCTTATTAGAATGTTACAAGTTTATTATAAAATATACATATATACGAATACATTAAAATACAAGATAAAAATGGAACAATTAAAAAGGATAATGTTATTTTAATCTTTAAAGATAACATTATAATTAGTTATTGTATAAGTTATAATATAATTAAAACTAGAAAGTACAAAGTTATAATTTCATTATAACTAGAAATTGTACAAGTTGAAATTATATGATTAACTAGAAATATACAAAGTTATATATATTATCATATATTAAAATGTATAAAGTTATAAGTTATTGTAACTAGATAATTATACAAGTATAATATAAGTATTTTACAAGTCATGTAATATACTAGATTAATGATCAAGTAAAAATAACAAGAACCTATATTTTACTAGTTAAAGTTAAATATAAGAAATGTTTAAACAAACTAGGAATTATTATATATAGTTTTTATATAATAAGTTTATTAGTTTCACCAAGTATAAACCGGTGATTGTGTTAGCTTAAGTTTCATCATGGTTGTTGAAGCTAGTGGGAGCTACACAAGAAAATCACAAAGTTTGTAAGTATGTCTTTAAGACATAAGTTTTGGTCGAATCTAATAAGTCAAAACAAATGTTTAATTTCATTATTAGACATATGAAGAACTAGGTATGTAAAACTAGGTTTATGTTTCAAGTTCATGAATCATAAAAGAATTTAAAAGTTTAACATAAGTTTATAAGTTTTTCAAGTAAGATAAAACAAGTAAGTTTTATTCTAGATAAGATTTTTTACAAAATCTAGTAAAACGTTTTGTACACCTCGCTTTAGGTATACATGTAAAATCGTGTAAATTCTTGAAACTATAAGTTTTAAAGAATAGTTCTTAAGTTTTAAAAAGGTGTCTTGTAGAACGTTTCAATTCACAAGTCACACATTTTAAACAAGGATAGTTTTAAGACTTAAACAAACCCAAGAAAATTTTAGATCTAAGTACTATCCACCTAATGGAACACCTCACTTGTTAAATGATATTCATATTGTAAGGATAAAGAACCTTAGATATGGACTCAAATCATTGCGAGTGTTATGGTGCGTAAGGTTCTGTGATAATCGGGAGTCCCGGCGCAGAGCATCGCACTGTCTTAGATGGTTTGATCTACTTTGGTGATAATCGGGATTCTCGGCCCAAAACGTACTTGAGTAGAATAAACATACTAGACTTTATTACTAACTTAGAAATGTACAATTAGATTGTACAAAGTTGTAATAAGTTATAAGTCTAAAGATTCTACGACCCCTAGGAATCGTGTCAAGTCTTGATACGATCGGCAAGGACGTTACCTACCAGAAACAGCATGTCTCGTCGGGAAGTGCCCAAACCTTGCGGCGAGAATGTGATATATGGATCCTAGGCCTAAAATATTAATTATGGGTTTATAATATATTTTAGAGAATGTTTATTGATGATTACTAATTAAACTGGGTTTGATTTGTAGATGGCCGCAACAAACGCAATCGCGACAACAAGTACCAACAATCTCTCACTTCGCTCAATCCTCGAAAAGGACAAGTTGACTGGGTCAAACTTTCTCAACTGGGAGCGCAATCTTCGTATTGTGCTCAGGCATGAGAGAAAGTGGTATGTCTTAGAGAGAGCAGTACCAAACACCCCTGCTGTTAATGCCAGAGCTGAAACGAGGCAAGCTTATGATAAGCATGTCAGTGATGCACTCGATGTGAGTTGTCTAATGCTCGCCACTATGAGATCTGAGTTACAAGCGGGACTTATGGATGTGCCTGCATTTGAGATGATCCAGCAACTTAGGGATTCATTTCAAGAGCAAGCTCGCACTGAGAGGTTTGACATCAATCCTTCAACTCTTGCAAGATGGTCAAAGGAACGCCGGTGAGTGCCCACGTCATGAAAATGAAGGGACACATGGATCACCTTGCTAGACTTGGTCACCCCATACCGTTGCAAATGGCAACAGATACTATACTCAACTCGTTGTCTGATGACTACAAGTCTTTTGTGGTCAACTACAACATGCATAATATGGAGAAATCCATTGCTGAGCTACATTCCATGCTCAAGACCGCTGAGTTGAGTTTGGGGACCAAATCTAAGGACGTTCTCATGATCGGTAATGGCGGTGGCGGTGGGAAGAATAGAAAAGGGCATGGTGGTAAAGGAAAGGGTAAAACATATCCTAACCAAGGAGTGCCAAATGGTAAAGGTGTCAAACAAAAGGTCAAGAAGGTTAAGCCTTACACTGCGAGGACCGATAACCGGTGCTTCAAGTGTGGTGAGGCTGGGCATTGGATAAAGAATTGTCCAAAGGGTGCAAGTGGTAGTGGAGGAAACGCAAGTTCCTCAGGTAACACAACCACACTTCTTAATCACTTTAAGATACTTGTAAAGTACGTTACGAGTAATCTAACTTTTGCAATCGTTTATTGCAGGAGGAGATGAAAAGTGATAGTGACCGACATGAGATGGTGATGATCCCATGAGCACCAAGTTTTTGTAATTCAGTATTTTGTGGATTCGTTTTAAACAATTTTACTTTATTGTTTGGATAATTTTATTTTTGTTAAAAACAAGTTTCATTTTGGTTTTAATTAAATTTCGAATCCATGGTTGAATTATATTGTGTGCATGTGTGATAATTACACTAGTCAAAGTTTATGACTAGATTGTAAGTTAAGTTTTGATTTACTTATATTTCATGTTTATATATATATATATATTTGTTTGATTGTTGTATAAATAATGTCTTGATAGCTCAAGGTATTTAGATGTTAGTAATTAGAAAGTTTTTCTAATGAAAGTATTTAAGAGTTTTATAGAAGCATAAGGTTCAAGAGTTATTGAACTTAGTTAAAACATCTTAAGTAATAGTCATTACTTATGATAGAAAGTTTTAAAGTATTAGTATTAATATAGTATGATTATATTGGATATAATCAAGATAGACTTTAAGAGTATTATTACAAGTCTTTTATACTTGTAGTAAAGGATTTAATGAAGTCATAATTCCCTAATATGAATAATTGGATATTCGTATAATCCAAGTAAAATGACTTAGACATTAAATGACTCTTAAAAGGGACAAACTATATTAAAGTATTTAAGAATTAAAAGGTATTATTGCAAGTCTTTTATACTTGTAATAAATACAATATTTAATCAAGTCATAATTCCCTAATAGGAATAATGGATATTTGAGAAATCCAAGTAATGACATTGGCATTAAATAAGATTCTTAAAAGAATACTAATGTGTTTAAGAATTGATAGTATCATTTCAAGTGTTTTATACTTGTTAGATACAGTAATCAATGAAGATCATAATTCCCTAAACAGGAATGTTGGATATTCGCAAATCCAAAGGATGATCTTAATTATTGATAAAATTCTTAAAAGATTAAACTACAAGTTATTGACTAGGTCAAAGTAGTTTAAGAGATGCTTAAATTCCATAAAAGTAAGTGGGAGCTAAGACTAACATAATTCATTAAAGATGTTGATGAATTCAGTAAGTTAGTAAGACATTAACAACAAGGTTTTACCAAGTCGTTAACCAAAGAGTTAAGAGAAATAATAAATGATCGTTAATTAGATTATTGCAAACCTAATAGCGTGATCACAAGTCTTGTGATTAATTAGTGCATATCTAATAGGTTGTTAACACTTCAGTGGATAACACAATCATTTAAGGAAATTTCTTTAACTAGTAAGAATATCTACAAATCAAGTAACTAAAAGAGGCTTTAGTTACAAGGATAATTTTATGAATTCAAGAAACTAAGGAGTTAATTTCCAATCCTCCTATGTTTACCGAATTGCATAAAAGGCAAGACTGCAATGTGTTCTAGATTGTTGCAAGAATAATATCTAGCAAAGGCAAAAGTAATAGTATTCCTAAATACTCGTATTATGTCTTTAGTTTAATAGAAATGATTGGTTTAGTGATAAAGTTACAATTAAGTTTGTAAGAATCATTAAGTAATCAACACGAACGAAAGGAATAAGTAATGATCCAGTAATAATTCAGTATCTATGTCCAGTGAGGAATAATACTTGAGTTAGTATCATTTTTATTCAGAATTTGTATGTTTTACATCATCCATGATTAAAAGTCTATTTATTCAAAAATATACATAATCCGTGACTACTCATCTAGGTGGGAACCTCGATGGGACGTTAAAGTCATCGCGGTATTTGGTGGTAGATTCGAAGTTCTTCGAAGATAGCTACACAAGTTTTGTGTAAACCAAATATCGGTGATATTCTGTTGGAGGCTCAACGAATATTGGATTGACCACCGTGACAATACTTCGTGGTTGAAAAGTTCAAAAGTATTGTTCACTAGGATTGTCCTTAATCCTGAGGTATTTAGTTTAGGATACAATGACTAATGTGCTTTGGTTCAACTCAGACAATTCTGAAATACGTTTGTCATACGAGGCGATACTGGGTACAAAGAAAGTTGTATTTTAAATCGAAATATAACAAGATGGTAATTGCACCTTTTTTTTAGGAGAGATATTTATAGGTCCTTTGACTTGATAAGAAACTGGCAAGTGCACGGCCGTGCCCAAACGAACTGATCTGTTCTTTTTCGTTTATCACCGCAGTTTGAATCAAGAAGTCATAAAATGATTTCGAATACAGGAGTTGATAATTTCTACCATGCTCGTATTCGTTATCACATATATTGTACTGCAAGGGACAAGCCTAACATATTTGCCCAAGAAGAAGAGACAGCGTGTTCTTTACTAGGAGACGCTATTAAAGAGTTTTTCATAAACTACACCTGGGTTACATAAGCTGTTTTTATGGGTTGGTTGCCTACATGCCCATCTAGAAGGCCAATGCAGCTCGTATCATTAAGACAAAGGTTACAAACTTGCACAAGTGGGAGTCTGAAGGAATTATGTGCACAGTTAGTCAACCTATGATGATACATCCATGCCTACGAAACACTTAAGGGTCACACCGGTGAGTGCATGTAATACGAACAAGATAAGCAATGATACTACGAAGAGGAATGATTTATAATAGTCATTATGAATCAGTTAAAGTATTAAGTTAAGTTTAACTTATTACTAGATTAGTTTAACCTTAATACAAGTAGTTGTACATTACTAGTTGAGTAAATATACAATGTGTTAATTATAGATTATCCATGATATGATTTAAAGCTATTGAATCATATAGTAATTGGATAATATTGTTGTATAAATTAAATAAAGGTTATTATATAATTAATTATTAAAAGTATAAATACAAGTATATAATTCGTGTATATGGGTACCGAATTATTAGTGTATTAATACTATACATTTAATAGTTAAGTGCAACAATAATAAACTAGTTAAACTATAAGGGATGGAAGTGTTAAAAAGAAGTTTAATTAAAGATCCAATATTAATTAAACTAGAAGGGTTCTAAGTGTAACTTATTTGTATATAAATAAGAGGCTTAGGGTAACCCTTATTCCCTTGAAACACCTCACGAAAATACTTCCTCCTCCTCTCCTTGGCTTCGGCCGAAACACACACACAACACAAGCCTTTGTGTTCTTCGTGTTCTTCAAGTCTTGAAGATCCAAGTTCATTGCTTAGATCAACTAGAAGATCGCTCGATTTGTTCATCATCATTGGATCTATCTTAAGCAATCAACAAGGTATGTTTTAGGAAACACTTTTCTCCCTTCTCCCCTCTTGGACGAATTCGGCCAAAGAACCCTAAGGTTCTTTGGTTGATGGTCGAACGAACCACACAAGCAATGTGTGTGTTCGAGTTCTTCGTACATGGTTTCTTTCTTGTTAACCTAATCTAGAGCTCCAACATCCCAATCCTTTAGGGTTTAAGGATTAGGTTTAATCCCAGTTCCGCATTTATGGATTAAATCAGTTAGTTGGTTTTAACCGGTCAAGAACAAGTTCATGTTCTTGGTCAGTCATGGTTCGAACCAAGTACACTAGGAGGTCGACCCAAGTGGTTTGTAACATCCCAAAACCCGGCCTAGTAGTTTATTGACCTTAAGGTATCTTATTAAATGATTATCTGACTAAATGCTTAGTTAATTTAATTAGTCTGCTGTCTTTTGTTGTATTTTAACCAAGGGGTTAAAATACCCGACTTGTGATATATTTGGAATGAAAACGTGATTTTTATATCTTTGGATTCTTTGTTAAATATCGTTTCCAGAAATGCTTTCGTTTTTAAAATTTGAGGCCGTTTGCTATTTTAAATAAATTTATTACGAAAAGGACTTTTCAGACGCATATTGTTAATTAAAGGAAAAAGCCACATGGGGCCCCACCCCTTGTGTTTGGCCGGCCAAGGAGGAGGGAATACCCTCCTTCTCTCCATTTTGAAAGCCTTATCCACACACACACTATTCCATTGCCCCTCTCTCTCTAGAAAACCATCTCACTTGTTCTTGAGCTTGTTCTTGTTGATTCTTGGTACTAGAGTCCGAAATTCATACATAAGTTTGTGTAGAAGAACCCTAGAAGTAAGCTACATCTTCTCCTTTACTTGTTCTTGTTGTTCTTGAGCTTTGTCATGAACTAGGGTTTGTGATCTTTAGTGTTTTATGGATGAATCTTGAAATGGATGTTGTTTTATGTGTTTATGCAAGCTTTTACATCATTTGTATGGTAGATTGTTGAAGGAATACAAGATTTGGTGAAAATCACCTTCAACCTCCATTAATGGTGGAAGTTGAAGGTGGGTTTTGACAAATCTTGGATTTCTTGATGTTAGAATGGATGGAATTGTTTATTAGGTTGAGAAATTATGTTTGGTAAGTTATGGATGATGAAAACCTAGTATAGATGATTGTGTGACTTGATCTAATTGGTGTTTGGGTCAAAATGACTAACTAGAGTTTGTGCAAGCATGATACTTGCTATTGGGATAGTTATGAACTCAATAGAATTGTTAGTTTATGGTGAATTGCTAGTTTAGAAGTTGTGTGCTAGTTGATGAAATTGTAGAAGTAATTTAGTCAAGTTCGGGTTTTTGGCGCGTTTGGGTCAACTAGTTGTGAATACTTGATAAATGGTCAAAATGGTCAATTGTATTGATGAAGGTTTTGGGCTAGTTGTAGATGTCATAAAATGTGCATTTTATGAGTCTTGTGTGGTTAGATGTTGAAATTGTTGATTTTGACGATTCGGCGGATTATCACTAACTCGGTATATTGTTGACAGGAACCGGGAAGGATACTCAGTGATACTAGCTCACTGAGTTAAGGAAATCGGAAGTTGAAAGGTGAGTGGATCTAACCTCCAATTTATGTATGGTTTCAATTGGTTTGGAATAGCCTACTTGTGGGAAAAATGCAAAAATATGGTTGTGCAGGGAAAACTCGCGAACACGAGGATGAACTCGTGAACACGAGTTTGTTGGGCAGAACTTCGAACTCGCGAACACAAGGATGAACTCGTGAACACGAGTTTGTTGGGCAGAACTTCGAACTCGCGAACATGAGGATGAACTCGTGAACACGAGTTTGTTGGGCAGAACTTCAAACTCGCGAACACGAGATTCTTCGCGACTGCGAAGTACTGGCTCGCGACACGAACTCTGTCTTCGCGACACGAGTTGACTCTTTCTGTTTTGGCGCAAATTTTACTAGTTGGTTTACTTGTTATGTATGCCTAGTGGTAGGGAATACCATACATGACTTTGTGCACATTCGGGATGAGGTCAGTGTCGGAAGGAGAACGGCTGGGCACAAGGTATCGACTATTAGGGTATCCGACCTTACCTGTATTTCTTGCATGGTTAAGGGGGGGGAGTTGCCCGGGTGTTGGATACGAAACGCTATCGGTTACCGTGGTTTTGGCCGACCATGGTTTAAGGCCCGCAAAGCCGCCGATCCTCTAAGTGATTACCCAACCGGAGATGTTTTTATAACTTACGTGTTTAAGTGATTAGTGTAGTTGCTAGTGTTAGGAATTCATTCACTTAGCTTTTGTGCTAATCACTCCTTTATCGACACATTTCAGGTTTGGAAGGCTTGAACGGGTCGGGCTTGGACGGGAAGTTTGACCATGCTTTAAATTGTTATTTTGTTAAATGAGCCGTGTTTTGTAATACCGTCTTTTAACTAACTTTTGGTTGTAATATTTGTGGGACCATGGTTTCTAAACCTAACATAACTAGGAACCTAACCGTATGCTTCCGTAACCTTAGATTAATAGTTAATTGGATATTTAAAAAAAATGCGGTGTTACAATTTGGTATCAGAGCTTCGGTTTGGCGATGGATACATGGGGTTGGTGTTCCATTCCCAAATCGTGGCTCGTGTTTTGGTCAAACCTTCCGGTCAAAGGGGATTAGAGCAAGTGTGAATCTAGTTTAGTAGTTAGTAAATGTGTACTAACGAGTTAAACTAAGCCTTGGTGAGATGTTGTGTTTTGTAGCAGGAATGGCTACGGATGGAAACACGTTGGATAATGTCCCACCGAACACGAACCTTAGGAATGATGGAGCAACGGGCTCGGGGGGGGGGGGGGGTGATGAGATACCGAACGAAGAATATATTGTGTTATTGGAAACCCGAAACATGGAACTTGAGGACACCATAAGGGCTCTCTGCCAAAGCCAATCGACTGAGCCACGACCCGAGGCTCGGTCTACCGTACCCCCTATCACCCAAGCAAACCCACCCCCACAATTCACTCAAACTACTCGCATTCCCGTCTTTCCCCGAAATGACTCCTCATCTCCCAATGCAAGCATACCACAACCACCTCTCACCCACACCGTACCCATTGCTAATGCCAACACCAACAATTCTTCTATCAACCTTTCCCGATAGAAAAGAAACCGTGCACTTACAAGAGTTTTCTCGATTGTAAGCCAAACGAGTACCGTGGTAGTTCCGACCCGGCGGAAACTCTAACATGGCTTCGGGCCACCGAAAAGGCACTTATTGCGTGCAATTGTGAAGACCACTTGAAGGTCCGGTATGCATCCCGGATGTTGGGGGGACCGGCTATGGATTGGTGGGATGGGTTGACCGTGAATTTTAGTAATGAGATGATGGATGCAATCACGTGGAAACAATTTAGGGATCAAGTGGAGGCTCGGTATTGTAACCCGTTTGAATTGGATAAAATCCGGAATGAATTCATGATGTTGAAGATGACCGATCGAATGACGGTGGATGAGCTTATCCTCCAATTTAATGGTAAGCTCCGGTTTGTGACACAATGGGTGCCCGATGAGTCCACCCAAATCAAACACTTTGTTGGGGCATTGTTGCCCGAGTATCGGAATGTAACGAGGCTTGCGGGAACTCTCTTGCAAGCCTATGATCATGCCAAATCGGCCGAAAGTGATATTTTGGCACAAAAAGCCGCGAGTCGGGAGAGGGACCCATTTCATAAGGGAAAGTTTGAGCAATCCAACTCGAGCAACCATAAGAAATCTCAAGGAAACCATAAGTCAAGCAATGATCGTCGAAAGCAAATTCTTCAAGGTTCCAACCAAAGGAACCCGTGGTGCATACCGTGTAAGTCCTCCCATGCCGGACCGTGTACGGCACAAACTCGAAGGTGTATTAAGTGTGGACAAAACGGGCATGAGTCTTCGGAGTGCAAGCTAGAGAAAAGCGTATGTTGGACGTGTCAGAAAGAGGGTCATCGGGCCATGCATTGCCCAACGAAGAAGGGTTCGGGTTCGGGCGGGGGATCGGCTTCGTCGGGAAGTCAAAAAAGGAAGAGTTATCCGCCACCTATGGGTCGGGCATTCAAGATGACGGTGGAGGATGCCACCACCACCGACGATGTCATCACCGGTATGTTTCTAATAAACTCGATACCCGCTCGTGTGTTATTTGATTCGGGTGCAAATAGTTCGTTTTCCTCAAAGAGTTTTTGTGACAAATTGAAATTGCCTATTTCCTTGATCGCGACACCTCTAGAGGTAGAGGTGGCCGATGGTGAAATGGTTCCGGTCACGACATCCGTGTCCGGGGCTAGTATTGATATAGATGGCGTGAAATTTTCGATTCTTTTACTTGTTATGCCGATATCCGGCTTTGATGTGGTTTTATGTATGGATTGGTTAAGTGCTAATAAGGCCAACATAAATTGTCACCAAAAGTTAATCACTTTTCTTTTACCCGACGGGTCACACGTAGTGGCCCGGGGAGACCGTGCAACCCCGACCATACCCATGATATCCATGATGAAAGCCCGTAAGTCCTTGACCAAGGGATGTGAATCGTTTTTGGCCTATGTGATCGATGTGAAAAAGGAAAAGAAAGTGGTTGGTAATCTCCGGGTGGTTTCGGAATACCCGGAGGTGTTTCCCGAAGACTTGCCTGGGTTACCTCCCGTTTGGAAGGTAGAATTCAAAATTGATTTGGTGCCGGGTGCCAATCCCGTGGCTAGAGCACCGTATCGTTTAGCACCGTCCGAGATCCGGGAGATGATGACACAAATCCAAGATTTGTTGGATAAGGGTTTTATTCGGTCGAGTTCCTCACCTTGGGGAGCTCTGGTTTTATTTGTGAAAAAGAAGGATGGTGCACTCCGTATGTGCATTGATTATCGGGAATTGAACAAGAGAACGGTAAAGACCCGGTATCCTTTGCCACGTATTGACGATTTATTTGATCAACTTCAAGGGTCTTCTTATTTCTCAAAGATTGATTTGAGATCGGGTTATCACCAAGTTCGGGTGCACGAAAACGATATTCATAAAACGGCGTTCCGAACTCGTTACGGTCACTATGAGTTCTTGGTTATGCCGTTTGGGTTGACGAACGCTCCCGCGATATTTATGGATTTGATGAACCGAGTTTGTCGGCCTTACCTCGACAAATTCGTTATTGTGTTCATTGACGATATTTTAATTTATTCCAAGACCGAAGAAGAACACGAGAAACACTTAAGGCAAGTGTTAGAAACGTTGAAGCGGGAACAATTATTTGCGAAGTTCTCGAAGTGCGAATTTTGGCTTCGAGAGGTTCACTTTTTGGGTCACGTTATTTGTTCGAATGGGGTCAAAGTAGATCCGGGAAAGATCGAGGCGGTTATGAATTGGGTTGCTCCCAAGAACCCGACCGAGATAAAGAGTTTCTTGGGTTTGGCGGGTTATTACCGCCGGTTTATTAAGGATTTTTCGAAGATAGCGGGTCCTATGACGAGATTGACCCGTAAGGATGTGCCGTTTCGGTGGGGTGAAAGTCACGAGAAGTCCTTCCAAACTCTAAAACAATTATTGTGCCAAGCTCCGGTTCTTGCCTTACCCGAAGGCCCGGAGGATTTTATTGTTTATTGTGACGCTTCACTTGCGGGTTTGGGTTGCGTGTTGATGCAAAGAGATCGGGTTATTGCTTATGCTTCGAGGAAATTGAAGAATCACGAGAAGAATTATCCGACTCACGATTTAGAGTTGGCGGCGGTGGTTTTTGCACTAAAACTATGGAAACATTATCTGTATGGTACTAAGTGTGTGATTTGTACGGATCATAAAAGCTTGCAATACGTGTTCACGCAAAAGGAGTTGAATATGCGCCAACGAAGGTGGTTATAATTGATTAAGGATTACGATTGTGAAATTCGTTATCATCCCGGAAAAGCAAATGTGGTGGCCGATGCCTTAAGTAGAAAGGGAGATTCGGGGCGGGTACAATTTATGTGGATGGAAATTGTGTCGGATTTGGTGTCCCGGTTGAAGATTTCACAAATGAAAGCGTTGAATGTCGAGCATTTGAAGGCCGAGATTTTATTAAAGAGGAAGGATGATTTAGAAGAAGATTCTCGGGGTTTGAAGACGTATCAATCTCGGGTTTGGGTACCGTTACTCGGGGGTTTGCGGGAATTAATTTTAGCTGAGGCTCACAATTCTCGGTTATCGGTTCACCCGGGTAGCACGGAGATGTATAATGATTTAAAGGCTCTTTTTTGGTGGCCGACGATGAAGACCGACATTGCCCGTTATGTGGGCCAATGTCATATTTGTGCTCAAGTGAAGGCCGAACACCAAAAGCCCTATGGAACTTTAACCCAATCACCGATACCCGAGTGGAAGTGGGACCAGATTACTATGGATTTCGTGACCAAATTTCCGCGTACTCAAAGGGGTCACGATATGATTTGGGTTATAGTTGATCGGTTAACGAAGAGTGCTCATTTCTTGGCTACTAGTGAGACCGCCTCACTTAGTAGATTGGCGAAATTGTACATTGACGAAGTGGTGTCCCGGCATGGAATTCCAATTTCTATCGTGTCCGATAGAGAACCCCGTTTTGCTTCAAATTTTTGGAATAGCTTGCAACGAGAATTGGGGACGCGGGTAAATTTAAGTACCGCGTATCATCCCCAAATCGATGGGCAATCGGAGAGAACGATACAAACACTTGAAGATATGTTGCGGGCTTGTGTGTTAGAGTATGGTGGGTCGTGGGATTCCCACCTACCGTTGATCGAGTTTGCTTATAATAACTCGTATCACTCAAGTATTAAGATGCCACCGTACGAGATGTTGCACGGGCGTCGGTGCTGAACCCCGACGTGTTGGTTGGAGGCGGGCGAGAAGCAATATGCGGGACCCGATATCGTACAAATGACCGCGGATAAAGTTGCAATTGCTCGAGAAAAGTTGAAAGCCGCCCGTGACCGACAAAAGATGTATGCCGTTCCGAGACGGAGACCCGCTACGTTCTCGGAAAATGAGATGGTTTATTTGAAGGTTTCACCTTGGAAGGGTGTCATTCGTTTCGGTAAACGAGGAAAGTTGGCCCCGAGATTTATTGGGCCGTTTCGAATTAGCAAAGTGGTGAATTCTCAATCGGTAACACTCGAGTTGCCCCCGGAGTTGTCGGGAATTCATAACACTTTCAACATTTGTTATTTGAGAAAGTGTAACATCAAAAATTCGAGCCAAACTCTCCTGGTGCAAGAGTTGCGAGTCGACACGAAGAAGAGGTTAGTAGAGGAACCAGTAGAGTTATTGGACCGAAAGGTGACGAAATTGAGAAAGAAACAAATTCCTATGGTTTTGGTAAAGTGGAAGCACAGTTTGGGTGCGGATATGACATGGGAGACCGAGGCCGAGATGCGGGAACGTTATCCCTCCTTATTTGATCGAGATGGGATTTTGGGGACGGAATCTTCTTAAGTGGGGGAGAGTTGTAACATCCCAAAACCCGGCCTAGTAGTTTATTGACCTTAAGGTATCTTATTAAATGATTATCTGACTAAATGCTTAGTTAATTTAATTAGCCTGCTGTCTTTTGCGGTATTTTAACCAAGGGGTTAAAATACCCGACTTGTGATATATTTGGAATGAAAACGTGATTTTTATATCTTTGGATTCTTTGTTAAATATCGTTTCCAGAAATGCTTTCGTTTTAAAATTTGAGGCCGTTTGCTATTTTAAATAAATTTATTACGAAAAGGACTTTTCAGACGCATACTGTTAATTAAAGGAAAAAGCCACATGGGGCCCCACCCCTTGTGTTTGGCCGGCCAAGGAGGAGGGAATACCCTCCTTCTCTCCATTTTGAAAGCCTTATCCACACACACACTATTCCATTGCCTCTCTCTCTCTAGAAAACCATCTCACTTGTTCTTGAGTTTGTTCTTGTTGATTCTTGGTGCTAGAGTCCGAAATTCATACATAAGTTTGTGTAGAAGAACCCTAGAAGTAAGCTACATCTTCTCCTTTACTTGTTCTTGTTGTTCTTGAGCTTTGTCATGAACTAGGGTTTGTGATCTTTAGTGTTTTATGGATGAATCTTGAAATGGATGTTGTTTTATGTGCTTATGCAAGCTTTTACATCATTTGTATGGTAGATTGTTGAAGGAATACAAGATTTGGTGAAAATCACCTTCAACCTCCATTAATGGTGGAAGTTGAAGGTGGGTTTTGACAAATCTTGGATTTCTTGATGTTAGAATGGATGGAATTGTTTATTAGGTTGAGAAATTATGTTTGGTAAGTTATGGATGGTGAAAACCTAGTATAGATGATTGTGTGACTTGATCTAATTGGTGTTTGGGTCAAAATGACTAACTAGAGTTTGTGCAAGCATGATACTTGCTATTGGGATAGTTATGAACTCAATAGAATTGTTAGTTTATGGTGAATTGCTAGTTTTGAAGTTGTGTGCTAGTTGATGGAATTGTAGAAGTAATTTAGTCAAGTTCGGGTTTTTGGCGCGTTTGGGTCAACTAGTTGTGAATACTTGATAAATGGTCAAAATGGTCAATTGTATTGATGAAGGTTTTGGGCTAGTTGTAGATGTCATAAAATGTGCATTTTATGAGTCTTGTGTGGTTAGATGTTGAAATTGTTGATTTTGACGATTCGGTGGATTATCACTAACTCGGTATATTGTTGACAGGAACCGGGAAGGATACTCAGTGATACTAGCTCACTGAGTTAAGGAAATCGGAAGTTGAAAGGTGAGTGGATCTAACCTCCAACTTATGTATGGTTTCAATTGGTTTGGAATAGCCTACTTGTGGGAAAAATGCAAAAATATGGTTGTGCAGGGAAAACTCGTGAACACGAGGATGAACTCGTGAACACGAGTTTGTTGGGCAGAACTTCGAACTCGCGAACACGAGGATGAACTCGTGAACACGAGTTTGTTGGGCAGAACTTCGAACTCGCGAACACGAGGATGAACTCGTGAACACGAGTTTGTTGGGCAGAACTTAGAACTCGCGAACATGAGATTCTTCGCGACTGCGAAGTACTGGCTCGCGACACGAACTCTGTCTTCGCGACACGAGTTGACTCTTTCTGTTTTGGCGCAAATTTTACTAGTTGGTTTACTTGTTATGTATGCCTAGTGTTAGGGAATACCATACATGACTTTGTGCACATTCGGGATGAGGTCAGTGTCGGAAGGAGAACGGCTGGGCACAGGGTATCGACTATTAGGATATCCGACCTTACCTGTATTTGTTGCATGGTTAAGGGGAGGGAGTTGCCCGGGTGTTGGATACGAAACGCTATCGGTTACCGTGGTTTTGGCCGACCATGGTTTAAGGCCCGCAAAGCCGCCGATCCTCTAAGTGATTACCCAACCGGAGATGTTTTTATAACTTCCGTGTTTAAGTGATTAGTGTAGTTGCTAGTGTTAGGAATTCATTCACTTAGCTTTTGTGCTAATCCCTCCTTTATCGACACATTTCAGGTTTGGAAGGCTTGAACGGGTCGGGCTTGGACAGGAAGTTTGACCATGCTTTAAATTGTTATTTTGTTAAATGAGCCGTGTTTTGTAATACCGTCTTTTAACTAACTTTTGGTTGTAATATTTGTGGGACCATGGTTTGTAAACTTAACATAACTAGGAACCTAACCGTATGCTTCCGTAACCTTAGATTAATAGTTAATTGGATATTTTAAAAAAAAAATGCGGTGTTACAAGGTATGTTTTGGGAAACACTTTTCTCCCTTCTCCCCTCTTGGACGAATTCGGCCAAAAAACCCTAGGGTTCTTTGGTTGATGGTCGAACGAACCACACAAGCAATGTGTGTGTTCGATTTCTTCGTACATGGTTTCTTTCTTGTTAACCTAATCTAGAGCTCCAACATCCCAATCCTTTAGGGTTTAAGGATTAGGTTTAATCTCAGTTCCGCATTTAGGGATTAAATCAGCTAGTTGGTTTTAACCGGTCAAGAACAAGTTCATGTTCTTGGTCAGTCATGGTTCGAACCAAGTACACTAGGAGGTCGACCCAAGTGGTTGATCAGTCGCATGGTGCGTAGTGAAACCCTACACTTAATAGTTTTCGCCAATTTAGGGTTTTTTCAGACGAAATACGAGAGTCCTCTTCTTCAATTTCAGCATTTCAAGAATGATGTCCGGTTAGTTTAGTGCTAGTATTTGTTATTTTTCCAACGATGTCGTTAACTTCGTTACAATTTTCTTCTGAGACCCTTTGCGATGATGATTATTTGCAGAAAACATTTAGTTATTTTGATATTTTAAGTTGTTGTGTAGCAAAACTTGCATAAGATCGAGTTTGAGTTTTTTGATTTTTTGTTTAATATTATTTCAATTGACTGAAGTATACATCATATGTACTGATGCATGTTGTGTAAATATGCTTTTTATAAATATATATATGGCGATGCATTGCTCAATACGATTATTTATGTGTTCAATACGATTATTTTGGTCTGATTTTGATATCAAATCAAGTATTATGGTGTTATGTTATACTTTCAGGTGTAAGGGGAAGTGGAGGAAAATGGCAAGATCGGTTAACTACAATGAAAGTGGCAAGATCGGTTAACACGCTCGTATCAGCTACACAATCTGCATTTGATACAAAACAACATATGTTAAAATTATTTACGTCATAAACATCAAATGTTTTCTATGTTATACATAAGTTGTATATTTTCATACACGCTGCAACACATTTACACATCCAATGTTTCTAATTTTTTATACATATAATGTATAAATATACATTTTGTGCATTAATAAACATTCAATGTTACGCATTCCATGCACTATAATTTATACACGTAATGTAATGCATGTATCAACGTTTTCATCCACTTCGTGCGACACTAAATGTCGTAAACATTCAATGTTTACCTAGGTTCTATTGCTTTAAAAAAAATAAAATATTCATGCTAAAACACGTTTCCATTGACAATAAAAATTACAAACCACTGTTTCAAAAATGAAGAAACAATAAAAATTACAAACCATTGTTATCAAGGGAAAAACCAATTTTTTTTATTTGAATAGGTTACGTGATAATGTTTAGAAGAAATAACTTTGCTTATTTATAGAAATTTAGTAAATGCCTTGTACGGTTATACGGTTACATAACCAGTTTTACTTAAATCCTTAAAATGCCCTCCATGATTTATTATATAATACTAGCAGGGTACCCGCGCAATGCGGCGGCGGGTACCCGTAACTATATTTTGAAGTGAAGACAGTACCGATGGTGGTGACAATAGTGATGGTGATGAGTGGTGGTGCGTAGTGATGGTAGGTGCTGACATTAGTGATGGTAGGATTAGATCCGAAATTGACTTTTTGTGAAAGTAAATATGGGCCTTTTAAATAGATAAATGATGGTTGAGTTCTGGTGACGTTAAAGCTTATATATATTAGTATCTGGAATAAATCAAAATAATCAAGTAGTTGAAGTGGTTAACACACAGTGACTATTTAGAAGAGGTCTTGTGTTCGAATCCTGTAAGCAACACTTTATTTTTTTAGTTAAAGAACTTATTAAAAGTGGAAATCTCCTTAAACTTAAAATTAAGGAGCTCCTTAAACTTACTAAAAGACGTAGGCCTAAATGCATTAATAAGTATTAAGATAATTAATAAATTTAAAATCATGCATTCTGATTGGCTAATTTATGGTTCTGTAGTTCTGCACCTTTAAATGGTTTTGCGCTGAATCGCACCCTATATATATATATATATAAACACTGGAGTTAAATACGGAAAAGTAATAATAATTTATTATAACGACATAGAGATAACTAGATGAATATATACATAAATACGTATATATAGATGGAATAAGAGGCGGAATGGAATGAACTTGGTAATGGAATGAGTGGCGTAATGGAATGACATATTGTTAAGCATGCATTATCTCTACTTTTGTATTAAGTAAAAAAAATTCAATATTTTTTATACACATAACATAAATTAAATATATTAAACACTTGATAAATCGAAATCTAAATACATATTATAATAAAAAAACACAATCTTCAGTTATTTTAGAAAAAATAATAATAAGTTAGTTACATTTTTTAATTTTATAAATTATCTCGTATATAAATAAGTTAATTAATTATATATTTTCCACCCCATGTAATGGAAATTAAGAAAAGAGAAGGAATCACATTATACAAGTAACGATCCATTCGATTACATCAATTAAAATAGTTTTGTCTAGAATACTCTTTTCTTCAGATTTTTTTCATTCCAACGGAATTTGTCATTCCATTCCCTCTTTGATTCCGGCTTACCAAACGCTACCATATAGTTTTTGATATAACATGTGCATTTTCAAAAAATCATATTTTATTAAGAGAGTCAACTTTTATATCATGAAAACTATTCTCCAAGCCATAATTATTGGTTTACAAGTCTTATATAATTTGTTTTAAATCTTATATTATGTGGTGTGAGATATATTCAAGGTATTCTTTGATTTTTATGTAGTTTTATGAGATAAATCTCAACTATTTATTAAGTAAAATTAATGTTTAAGATTAATCATATATTTTATAAATGAAGGGGTATTTAATCATTTTTACGAAAAAGACTATTTTTATTAATTTTTTAATTATTATTATTTTTTAAATTAATTATTTGCCGTTAATAACACATAATATGATAATCACATGTGATTATATATTTAAGCACGTGTGATTGTATTCTGCATCAGATGTGATTGTAGTAAAATATCACATGTGATCAAATATACAATCACATGTGATTGTAAAATAAGATCACATGTGATTTACTACGACACGTGATTATTAAAATAATATTGTTTTAACGAAAAAATAATAAAATACACGTTTTTAAAAAGAAATTTGTAACTGCCAAATGACCAAATATCCCTTCAAGAATAAAATATGTGATTAATCATTATCATTAGGCCTTGTTAATTAATTGTAGACTTTTTCCCCTTATGACTACATAAAAGTTAAGAATTACTTTTACCATTTTACTATGTAGTGTATAAAATAATTTATGTGATTTACAAATTATGGCATGGGTAAACCAATAAAAGACGGAAAAGGTTATATGTAGGGACTAGAGGTAGTTTGTACCAATGCACGATATTTTAGGTGATTAGGTATTCCATGTTTATTAGAGCATCTCCAATGAGAGCTTTATCTAAAATTTTTTACCTTTTCACTAGGTTATTTGAAGGTAAATGACCTTCTAGGAAAAAACTTTTGCTTCAAAAGCTTTTACTTCCATAAGTCATTCCTTAGACACACAAAAAGCTTTCAACATTTTCATGCATTGGAGCAAAAGCTTTTTTGATAACTTTTTTTGAATATTGAGTGGAAAATCTACATGGTAATCCTAATAAGTCATTGTAATGACTTAACCATTGGGGATGCTCTTACTTCATCCGTATAAAAATAAGTTAATCACTTTCTTTTTCGGGATATATCAAAATAATTGAATCACTTTACTTATTTGGTAAGTTTTTATATTTAAAATTATTCTTTTACCCTTACTTATTCCTTTTTAAATATTATTAATGGTGTGAGGCCCCATCCATTTTTGTCATCTTTCTATATTTGGGGCTCATCCATTCTAATTATATAATTTAATTTCATTAATCACTTATTACCTTATTCTGTATCAAAAAATATAAATGTGAAACTGATTTAATTATTTTGATACGGAGGAAGTATAAATTTTCTAATCCTACAATTTTGTATTCGATCCTTTCTCACCATACCCCATGTGCAAACATGACCCCATCTTTTGCCTTTCTAATTAGCCAATATCTCTCACTTCCCTACAAATCATATTATATTCTTATTATAATTATATAATCCCCCTCCTTATTATACTTTCTATCCAATCAAATTTCGAAGATTAATAATACAAGTATGAGCACAAGATCTTGACATGTGGCATTGAATGAGGGTGTAACATTTAGAATATTTATTTTAAAAGGTTTTGGAGATCAATGCTTGAATTCCCACCAATATGTTTATTTCGGTATTTCATATGCACTTCAAACTGAAGTGTAACATTTAGAGAGAGAGAGAGAGAGAGAAAGGTAAATTCGATCTCAAAATCAGAAGCTTAATTATGTTTGAATTATAGTTGAAACAAATGATACATGAAATGAAAGTGAAATACTCGAATGACGTACATTTCGGTGAATGATGGACACGTAAAGATGTGACAATTTTTTTGTGTGAAATAAATTGCTTGGTCATAAAATTCATAAAAAAACGAAAATCTTCATGTCACAAAATTTCAAACAGTTAATCACGGCCTCACGGGACTTTTAGATGGTAAGAAGGTAACAACATATACTTGGCATGTGGTGCCCTGTTCTTGTTTTTAGCTTTGTATGTTTTTCTAGCTTCTCGCTAGCGTTTTATGTTAGTTGCTTGTGACGGGTTGGGTGATGGCAATGCCGAAACTCAATCTGTCTCAAGTTTTTGTTGCCGATCAAAAAAAATATACTTGGCATGTCAATAGCTAAACTAAAACATTACAAAGGGTTTACATGCTAATCACCCCATGAAATCTTTATCTTATAATTCCGATGGGTTAATCAAGAGTACCTTGTACGCGAATAACATAATATAATAAAAAACATCAAATATACGAATGCTACCAAAATCAAATAAAATAGAATTTCTGTAAATTGCCTTGGACCCCACACCAAATATCATATTAAATTGTCATGAGCCGCACCATTTTAGCCTCTACCACTCGTCTTTCAACCGATTAGTTTCACCGACATATAGCAACCGATGGGGCGTGCCAATGAGTAGCAGTGACACAGGTCTTATAAACTCTTAATGAATCCTAGCTTTGTAACACTTATACAGACTTTATCAAATAGTTAATCATTTGATTAGTTACTTAAACATGATCCTAGAAATCAGACAAATATTTTAAAACCAAGATTTGGGTGATTAAAAGTGATTTTAAAAATTAAACAAACTTAGGATAAAATTAAACAATGGTGGTCAACAAAGACCAGTATAATTCAAAGGGCCCATGTGAATATTGGGATAGTTTCAGAATAGGGTGCATGCATCCCCCAAAGTTGCAAGAGACTTATGTATCAAACTTCATACCCCACTTGCCAGTATTTAAGGATCATTGCAATTACTAGACATATATTGTTGAATGTTTCTTTTTTCTTAATTACATATTAAATTAGGAAAATCATAATGATAGCCCTTAGGGCTATCATTAAGAAGACAAAATAATAAAAGATAACCCTCTGAATTTTAAGAATGTTACTTTTTTAATCAACGTACAAGCTTTTTATGCATGTTAGTGACAACCCTCAGGGCTGTCATTAATAAAACCCATTAAATTAATAAATTATAACCATAATGCTCAGAGCTGTCATTAAGATACTATGACAACATGTATTAAGAAGTTGTATGTTGCTCAACAACTACCCCTATAATTTAGGTGTCATTCCTCCATTCATAAAAATATAACATTTTAATGCATGTAGTATTTTTTCTTTTTTAAAGATAATTTTTAAGGCTATAATAAACAAAACCCTTAAAATTAAACTACAAGTAAATGAACACTTTTTAAATTATGAAAGGAAGTGTGCTGGGACATTAAAATCGTGTTACAATTCGTAAAGTTCGCTTAGGAATCATATACTTAAACTTATGAACAAATCAACCAATAACATCACATATTTTAATGTTATTCACAACCAACGTAAGAAGGTGATTAAGCTTGATCAAATGAGACCTAAATGCATGTAAAACGTCCGTTTTAATATCATCATAAACTTTGTCTGTTTCTAAAAATTTACATCTATAAAAACACAACAATGATTAGGTCGTGTATATTAGTATATATATTACGAGCAAAATTCAGCTATCCACCACTAGGGCTATGCAGTTTGAACCGGGACCGACCAAAACCGACCGGGACCGGAAGAACCGAACCGAACCGGCGCCGAACCGTAACTTCCGGACCGGTTCTCAGTCCGTTTTTTTTAGAACCGACAGGTCCGGTCCGGTTTTAAACCGGAAAAACCGAAAGAAACCGAAAATACCTGATTTTAAATGTCCAGCACTCCAGTCCAGCCCATCCCGCCCATCCAGCAGCTTTAGCCCGACATCCTATTAAAAAAACCTGCACGTCTACACCACACGTACAACAGTACGACCGTCCGTTTCTTTCTGCAATTCGTCTCTCCTCTTCAACTTCTTCATTCGTCTTCTCCTCTTCAACTTCTTCGTTCGTCTTCTCCTCTTCAGAAATCGATCAATATCATGTCGAGGTCGGAATCTGATAATAGTGATTCTCAATTCCAGGTATAAATGTATACCATGTCTTAATTCTTATAGGCATGTTTAATAGTGATACACGTACGGCACTATCTGTTTATGAAGTTAGTGAGAATTGATCGACACTAGTTGTTTATGAAGTTAGGTGTTTAATAGTGATACACGCGTATAACATTTATAGGCATGTTTAATAAAAAGAGATAAACTATGTATATGATCGAGAGTAACCGGAGGAAATAGTGCAGAAACATGTATATAATTGAGATAAACATTTATAACATTTATAGTGCAGAAACAGCCGGTTCTAACCGGTCCAAACCGGTTCAAAACCGAATGAAACCGGAAGTTAACCGAAACCGACCGTCGACCACCGGTCCGGTCCTCGGTCGCTCGAATATAATTTTTCCGGTCCTCAGTCCGGTCCGGTTTCAACCGGTCCGGTCCGGTTTTTTGATTCTGCATAGGCCTACCCACCACCCTAGGGGAGATACAAACGGAAATACCTCTAAAAAAAAATTGTAGCTATTTTGTTGGTTTTCTTTATTAAATTGAGCCTTTTGATGCATTTAAATTCGTTCTGATGGTAATGGAACAACATTACTCTTGGAAGATTTGGTGTTTATTTTGTTGTAGATTCTGTTCAAAAATCACTCAACCAAGAAACATAAAACTTTTGCAGAGATTTTAGCTAATATATTGATGACGAAATAGATGCTTAATTATGGATAGTTTGGTGGCATGCAAATTAAGAATACAAATGTTCATGAATCCTTGTTATTCAACTCAAAAAATATCAATCTCAACAAGTTGAGGTGTATCGTACTATTGGAAATTACATATAATAACTTTTTCGAGTAGAAAATCTATATCTATATGATTCATGAATAATAATAATAATAATAATAATAATAATAATAATAATAATAATAATAACAATAATAATACTTCCCCCGTTTCAAAATAAGTAATACAAATTAGAGATCACGGTTTTTGAGGCAAAATATGATAATGATGTTAATTAGATTAAATTTGATAGTTAGTGGATGACGGGTCCCACATATATTGATTAAAGGAGTTTTTTTTACCAAAATGGAGTGTCAAAAATTAATATTTACTAAATAGGTGTGTTTTAAAACATATTTACAAAATAGGTGTCTTTTGTATAAAAAAAAACCCTTCTTTCATGTTTGGAAGTTCACATTCGTTAAAAAAACACCTCTTTGCCGACCCCAAGCAATTAATTTGGTACTACGTCTCCACTCTCCAACTGTAGACGCCCTTTGACCGGACACCCTCGACCGCTCGACGGTCGCCGCCCTCTGACGGACGCCCTCTGCCAACATGGGCGGTAAGTTTCAGCCCTAATTTGAGTTGATATGTCTCTTGTTCTCGGGAGTAATCGAATTTCTTGAATTGATTTTGAGTTTATGTCTTTGTTTGATTTAGGCAATCTTGAACTAATTTCGAGTTTACATGCTCCCAATTTATGAATTTTAAAGAGGGAATGTTAGTATTTGTACGTATTATCTAGTTGTAAAGTTGTTAGAGGTTGTTAGTGCGTTATTAACTCTGGTTAGCCTGTTAACTAGAGTTTACCTAGAGTTTACCTTTACTATTTATATATACTGTACTCTTCTTTATTGGGTAATCAATACAATCGCTTTTCCCACTTTTCACAAATCAAGAGGGAATCAAGCCAAACGAATAAGAAACAGACTGGAGACATTGGAACCAAATTAGTCGATAATTGGTTTTTGATAGTAGCTAAATTATCGTAATAGAAACACATAATAGATATTTACATTGCAAATTCTCAATTTTAGATGAGATGTCAGGTTTAAAAAGTGTTCACACAGAATGCAAGATGTTGCAGCATCATTGTTCAGAACCGTTTGTTTAGTTCAGTACAATTTGTTTGTTTAGTTGAACACTACTTGGTAACCAATTTTTACATTGTAAGTGTACAAGTTCTTATGTTGAACACTACTTCGTATAAATATAAAAACTCCCAACTGAGTTGCAGCAAATTTAATGTTGAGGGTTTTTTACATGAAAAACACCTATTTGGTAAATATTTTTTAAATCACACCTATTTGTCAAATATTTATTTTCAAAACACTATTTTTGTAAAAAACTCTTGATTAAAGTGAATTTAATGATGTTTAAAAGTAAAAATAATGGTAAATGTGTCTTTTCACTTTATTAAAGGAGATAGTTAGTGGGTGTGATCCCCACTACTTTTTACCAAATATGGTAAGTTTTCAAAGTGTATCACTTATTTTGAAACATCCCAAAATGGAAAGTGTATCACTTATTTTGAAACGGAGGAAGTAATAGTTTTTGTAAGGCCAATGACCTAGCGGTAAGATGTTTGCCCTCCAACCTAATGGTTGAGGATTCGAGTCCCATAATGGACATATGTAGTTATTTAAGAGTAGATTAGATTTAACGTTAAAAAAAAAAGGTTTTGCTAATGACAGCCCTTAGGGCTGTCACTAACATGCATAAAAAACTTGTACATTGATTAAAAAAGTAATATTCCTAAAATTCAGGGGGTTGTCTTTTGTGTATTTTGCCTTCTTAATGACAGCCCTAAGGGCTGTCATTAGCATTTTCCAAAAAAAAAAATAGTTTTTGTAAACAGATTCGTTTCAACATTAGCATCCCAACTGGCAAAATACCTACCGAATCTCTATCCCTTGTACTTATTTAATTTTTTATTTTTCCATAGAACTCAAAAGGGGTGGCGAAAATCGTTTATTTTTTATTTTCCAAAGTTTCATTATGTCAATTTACTATGAGATTATTTGGTATCATCTAGTAATACTCTAGCATTAAGTGTGTCTTAAATAATCTGGTCGAAGTTATCAGATCGATCTCTACTTGAAGTAAACATTTATGAGATGACAAAGAAAATTTTGAAAATTACCAAATAACTTGTATAAATATCAGAAAACGAAAATTAGATCCCTTAAAACAACATAAATTTTTTTGAACCGGCAAATAATTACATATAAATCTCCTATGCTTGGGATTGAACCCAAGACCTTCTTGTTAGTTTCTCTCCATGTTAGCCAAGTAGGCTAGCCCCGACTTGTTTAAAACGACATAAATGCTTCTTAAATATAGAATTAGCTTGAACCCATTGAACTAATGGGTGAAAAACCTTAATTTAGACGCAAAGGGACTTAATTTACGACATAAATGCTTCATAAATGCTTCCAAGTATAGTAATAATAATCTATCTACCCAAAGAGACTTAATTTAGACGCATGTCAATGATCTTTGATCCAGTATGTTGTAAACTAAGGTGATTCGTCCGCTTCGCTGCGGGAATATATGACTAACATTTGGTAGCATGACTTTATATAATTTATAGTAATAATAGTTAAGTTTGCGGGAATATTCATCCGCGCTTCATAGCAATTTGTATATCTAAAAAATAATATACATTGCAACCATACATTCTATCCATTCCCTTCTGTGTCTATAAATAAGACTTGCAATATCTTCTCGTTGATCCAATATTAACAATAGTTGAGAAAAATACGTATGTTTAGCTACTGAAAATGAATGTATTAAACAATCACAACAAAAAATCATAAAATGGTAAAAAGAAAATTTTTGAAAACTAATTTGTCTTCATACTTAAGTATATTAAATGTATATGTATTAAACAACCACAACAAAAAATAATAAAATAGTAAAAAAATCGTCAAGGAGCTAGGATTCGAAATTTTAACCTTACGCTTTCAAGTACTTGGTTTGGTCTTACCATTGTGACAGAATCATTTTAAACTCTAAATTTCTCTATCATGTTTATATATATAACTAACACAGCAAAAATAATAAAAAAAAGTTTGTGTAAACAGTAACCTGGTATCACTAATGTTTTATAAAGGTAATTCAAGTACTTGGTTTCTGTTTGTTTCTAGTTAGTATCGTGGTAGTTTGTTGTTGGATGTTTGCTGTCTTTGTGAATTCTTGGTTGTAAGTTGTGATTCATTTTTTATTAATATATTTTTGGGTTATCTTGGTTGGAGTGATGACAATGCCGAAGCTCTATACCGAAAGTTATTCCCTTTTTTTTCAAAAACAAAAAAAAAAGTCTCATTAGAAACACGTTTATATAATATACATGTTAATTAATAGCAAGTAATCTTTGTCTGTAAAACATAAATAGTCTATATAGCACTTTTGTTTATTCAGTTTTATCTTTTCTAAATGAACCCGTTTGCAATTTTAATAAGAATTGCTTACCTTTTTGCAGAAAAAAAAGTAATGATATATGTTAATTAGCTGTTTAACGAATGAAGACGTGTGGGTGGGTGGGATTCAACGGCCGTTGGCAATACGTTAATGCAATCCCTTATTTTAATGGCACCAAATTTTCATTAGAACAAAATTTTAATTGACATGGTATTCAAATTTTGGAGGCTAGTAAGCAACTGTTCTTGGTTTTTTCGTTTTTGAAATTAACGTTTATAGACTACTCATTCCGTGTGGTGTTAGTTTTTGTATTTTCTTTTGGATGCTTGTATGGGTATCTTTGCTAATTACTGACTAACGTTTATAATTTATCTTTTTGGTTTTTCGGATGGAGTTGATGTCATATTGCAAAAACTCTTTCTTTGTAGTTCCCTTTTCGCCTTTCGAAAAAAAGAACAAATCTTTAATTAGTCATTCTCATCAATTCCAATCATTATATGCAATTTTTAAAGCACATAAATCTAATGTTTTAAAAGTTGATTTTTATATTGAACTGACTAGTTGAATGAAATAGATTCTTTTTTCGATATCAAAGTCTAAATCAGATAGAATAGATGGATCTATCTTTCTATTTACATATATGACTAAAAAAATCTTAAATACAGTTGAATTATATAACTATCTTGATAGTATATTTATAATGTTGTTACGGAGTACGGAGTATTATGTAACCTGTGTACAAATCTTAGAAACTTGAAAAAAAATAAAATAAATACAATAAAAAATCCAAAGTTTTCCAAAACATATATAGAACTATATTGAGTCTGAAATGGTGTCTTATAGCTCAAATTATGTTCATTTTGGCACATGCCTGCTACTTATGCGATATTCAACCTCCATATACAAAACGGTTAATTCTTCCACGTTTGTATCACACATCCTAGTTGATGTAGAGATTGAAGATTCGGCAACTAACCAATATTTTTCTTGGATTTAAGATACTCATTCGCTATGTTAAATACAAAAATACAAACAAAATAAGACACGTGTCCATCTTAGCTCATAGCTAAGGCTAAGCAAAATTAAATTAAATATATCATAAATAAAACAAAAAATATGCAAATGGAAAGTGGGTCGTTCTTCAACCTCGCTCGCATCTATCAGGGTTGACCGATCTTTCTTCTCTCATTTGTTCTGCAAACTTTGTTATTTTCTTTGGGATTTTTGTCAACTATTAAGGGATGCCAATTCTTGAAATGTTGTTTATATTGGACACGGATTAGAGTTTAATCCCATGACGACTTGCTTTAATTAGTTTACTTCCAACTAGTGATTACGGATTTACGGGCTTATAATAAAATTCCCCAATGTTGAAATAGAAATATAATGACATGCGAATAAAATGTGTCCTTCACTCTTTATTCATGGACATCATCATTGTTTGTCAACATAAATTAGCGATAAATTTAACAACAGTCAGGTTGTAGTCGATAAATTCTTGTAAATCAAATTGATAACAGTTTAGTGTAAATCAGATTCCATTTATGCCAGGGGTGACAATTTTTTATCTAAAATTAATAAGTTAGGGTTAAGGTAAACAAGTTTCGAGTCAGTTTTTGGTTAACTCAACTAACTCGTTTATTAAACGAGTTTGATACTGGTTGGTGATAATTTAAACGGGTAGTCACGCCGCCAACCAATTGTTATACTTTAGTAGATCAATTCTGTATAAACATCTAAAAAGTGTATTTGTTTGATCTGTTTCGGTCATTCAAACTGCTAACATGTTTAACTCATTTGATTAAATGTTGTATATGGATCATGCCCAGGTTGAAAATAAACCGGTAAAGGTAGAGATATATGACTTGTTTATATCAACATGTCGTGTGCATGTTGAATGCTTCTGACCCTTCAACGTGCAAACTAGAATCCGACCCGAATTATAGGCCTAGTTTATGCCAAAACTTGATGATTGGTGTATATATCATTAAAAAAAACATAATGAAAAGATCACGAATTAGCATATCAGCTGTGCAGAATGGGGCACCCATATTCCTAGGGGCCCCTAAAATCCCATAAAAAATGACATCAACTTGTAAAACTTCCATTTAAATTAATTATATACAACATTTTCTAAAGTAAGTAGGAGAGGGTGAGATTGTTCTATAGGGTTGGTGAATGACGCTTTTTTTTTTTGTATCTTCTCCCATACACGAAATTGATCGAAGGGGGAACTTCATTCGAAAATTCATTAATCTCGATTATACTTTATCGTTTGATTCGACACAAAAATGCACCATAGTAACTAATTCATTAATTTTTTATAGATAATGTATCGAACCAACGAATTAGACTATTTGTAATGGTGACTAAACCCGAGTTTAGTCACTGGTGTCAAATCAATGTCACATCAACTTTCTCTCTTCAGACCAAACACATTACCAAACATCGGTAGTGGTGAATAAACTTATGAACAAACCTTAAATTTGATTTTATTAATGTTTAAGCGACCATTACACAACGCGCGTAACCACCATCGGTCGCCTGGACGACCAAAGGGAAGGAAGAAATGGGTTTTGTCACTAGGTTTGGTCGCCATAATGGGAGGTTTGGTTGCGACCATCGGTCGCGGTCGCCTCACGATGTTGGGAATTCTTAATGATGCCGCGGTCATTCTTAAAATAAATTAGTTGTTTTTGTACTATATAATGATGTTGGGAATTTTAACTGTTGTTGATTTTAATGTCACTATTCAATTTTAGTATAATACAAATTATAAGTATGTTAGTATAAATCCAAGATGATGTCACTATGATTAAAAATGAGGACGACAAAAAAAGGCAGAGATTAAAGGGTCCAAGGGACGATCATGGGTCTTTTGTAAATTCTTATTTTGGGGGGTAGTCTATTGTAGCCCATACATTATAATCGAAATATTTAATTCGGACATTATTCAACACGATCCGTAGTTCAATCCATGATTATCAACATTATCTTGAAGTTAATGTTAGTTGGGTAATGTAGTAAAAGATAAGGCTAAAGATTATATACAATATTTCCGTGTCATCTAGGGCAAAATGTATCCGTTGTTTGTAGTATTGATTAGGCGGGTATTATCATTCACCATAGTTCATTCGATGAACAAAATACGAGTTTCACTTCGACGTATTTTTCAAAGATGGAAGGAGTATCAAATAGCATATTAATCATTGGCAATGATTAGAATGAGTAATAATTATGATCAAGAATGATTAAGACTTGTATTAATAAATCCCTAAAATCTATTGCATCTCAACCACCCATATTTGGTCATTTAGCCTACGTCGTTGACTACTTGCACCTATGAACAACCTTACAAACTTCTTCAAATAAGAATCAGATCTTCTCATTACTTAGTTTGTATAGACTTAAGTTTAAATTCTTATGGATATTATCAGTCATGGCTCCCTCTAAATTCACTAAAAGTAAAATAATGATGATTACTTTAATGATTAGAAAGTTAAATATGATGATTAGTTTAATCATTGTCTAGATTATACTTTTTAATTAAATGTCACACTTTTCTTTTACTAATTAAATGTAAAACTTTTTAATTAAATATTGCACTTGAAATTTAAATATCTCATTTTATATAAATGTTACATTATACTGCCGCGTGACAATATTTTTAAACAAAAAAAAAACATTTTTCTTCTTTAATTTCAAAAAAAATTAAAAACAAAATTTCATATAATTCCAAAGTGCTATCAACAAACAATGCTCTTTGCCGTGTGTTTTTACTTTCAACAACTAAACACAATTTTTTTTCCATTGAATTGATAATCAACTTCTTAGGATTCGCACGACATAAATATAAACAATTTCAAATCAATTAAATAATCCTTGAATTCCTTTTAATATTATACAAGGCTGTGAAACATCGAAACATACAACAGCCCTCGTTAATATACATAATAATAAATCGTAATAAAGAAATAAAACAGAAGATAATTATATAAAAATAAATAAAGTTAAGAACACAAAAAATATTTAGAAAAGAAAAAAGAAAATGAGAAATTGATGTGCATATACCTCGAGCTTTGAGCATCTTAATAATTGTTTTCTTTTTTCCAATGTAAATAACTACACTTTCTATATTTTAATGATTAATTGAATTTTTTATTAGTGTATTTAGTAGGACGCTCAGTTATTTTGAGCCACACTTGTTTGCCACATAAAATACCTAGTTTTTGTTCACGTTATCTAAAGCAATTATGTACACAAAGTCACAAACCTCAAAGAATATCCGCAACGCTAAGGGAGTGTTTGGGAAGATTTATTTATAAGATTTATAAGCTTTTAAACTTATTTAAGCTTAATAATCTTTTCTAATTATTGGGAGAGCTTATAAGTTTATTTAGTGTTGGAGTAAAACACAGATCAACTTATTACTGATGCTGCAGTTAGTACTGACATACTTAGTACTGATGGGGCAGAAACATTTACTACTGATGAAGTTGATGCTGGTGTTCACTATAGCTAAGTTACTACTGATCATGAGAAGATTGAAGATACTACTGATCATTGTAGTTACTACTGACGTTGATTATGGACTTACTACTGATCACCAAGTTTACTACTGATGTTACTTATTTACTACTGGTGATTGCAGTTACTACTGATATGCGTTTTTGGAAGATATCAAGTCCGAGATTTTCGTAGAGATAGTTATAGAATGTAATTAAATGTATATCTTTTATAATTCGATGTAAATCAAATCCTAGAATAACTAGGGTAAATAGTTTAGCTTCAAGGACTACTATAAGTATGTTCCTTACGAATTGTAAACGTACGTGTGTATTGTTATCTCAATAATATACATTGAAGCTTTTTGTGAAACTGTGTTCTTAATATTCTTGCATATTGTTCATACAGTTCATTGTTCTTAATTATTGATATAGTGTTGATCCACTGCAACTTCTATCATCAATTAGATCTAAGGTGTTTATTAACTTGTCTATAGTTAATCGATCCTGACAAGTGGTATCAGAGCTTATTGGTTCTAGATCTACTATTTGTTAAGAACAACAAAAAGTTTTAATCTTTAAAACACACACATTATTAATCATGACTGATAATAATGAAAGCACTCAGGCCAACAAAATCCCTATGCTCACTCCCAATAATTTTGGGATGTGGAAGAATCGTATTAAGCAATACATGCTTATTACAGATTATTCCATGTGGGAAGTCGTTTGTGAAGGAAACAAAACTGGTCAACTTCAAGCAAGCAGCTCTGTAACTGAGGCAGACAAACTTAAATGTGAGAAGGAGAAGAAAGATAAAGGCATCGAACTCAAAACTCTAAGCACTCTCCTACTGGCCATTCCTAATGATTATCAACATCTCTTTGTTGAATATGATGATGCTAAGTTGCTTTGGGAAGCACTGGAGAAGAGATTCGTTGGGACAAAGAGTACAAAAAGAAACATGAAGTCTGTTCTCAAACAAGACTTTGAAAATTTCAAAGGAAAGCCCAATGAAACACTCACTCAAGTGTTTGACAGATTCAACAAACTAATTGGTGAACTCAACCAAGTTGGTGTAAAGATGGATCAAGAAGATGTCAACATGAAGTTCCTAAGGTCTCTTAGTGAAGAATGGGCCATGTACACAGTGGTGTATAGACAAAGAGATGCTCTAGAAGAAAAGAAGTTAGATGAACTCTACAATGATCTCAGAGTGTTTGAAACTGAGGTAAATCACAAAAACCCTTCTATTTCTTCTAACAATGCTGCATTTGTGTCTAGTACAGGTCAAGGACAAGAAACCTCCACAGGAAAGGCTGCAGATTCTGAGGATACTGCAAGAGAATCCTTCTTCACTAGTCATGTGCATACTGCATTGATTAGTGATGACTTGGAACAATTGAATCCAGATGATCTTGAGGAGATGGATCTTAAATGGCAGATGGCTATGCTGAGCCTAAGGACCAAAAGATTCTTAAAAAGAACTGGTAGGACAAGCCTCAACTTCAACAAAGGTGACAAAGCAGGATTTGACAAGACTAAAGTCAAGTGTTACAACTGTAACAACCTTGGTCACTTTGCAAAAGAATGTCCTCAACCAGACAAAAGATCAAAATCAACTGCTCTTGTGTCACAACAAGGACAAGGCTATGACTGGAGCTTCCAAGCAGAAGAGCATACTCAAAATCAAGCTCTCATGGCCTTTACTGACAACAAAACTGAGGTAAAATCTAAACCTTGTACTCCTGAATGTGCTAAAATTATTAAAAATCTAGAAAAAGAAAACACTAAATTAAATGAAGATTTAGCAAAAGCAATCAGAAGAAATCATGAGTTTGATAGTGTAATTGCTGATCAAGAACATCAAATAAAGGTGTACAAGATGATTGATCAACGGATCAAGGAAGAATTGCTTCAAGCTGTGGATGAGAAAGAGTTCTATGAAACAAAAAATAAAGAACTAACAAGTAAATTAGAAGAATGTCAGCTTGAAATTGAACAAAATAAATTAACAATTAAAAAGTTTGAAAGAAGCACTAAAATTCTAGATGAATTAACTAATAATCAAACTACAGAAAAAGTTGTTCATGGGGTGGGATATCATGCTGTACCACCTCCACACAAATTCATTCCTCCACTTAAAAACAGTTCAGAAAGAATCATTAATGAATTAAAAACTGCAAATCAAACTGAATCTAATAATGAAATATCTGAATCAAATGATTCTTCAGATGATGAGCAATCAATTGAATTTACAATATCTCAAACTGAATCACCAAAATCAATTGATACAAGTTTTCACACAGCTCAAAGTCCAAATGATTCTCCTAAATATAATGCAGAAAATATACCCAAAATTCTAAAAAGAGGAAACCAAAGAAATAGAAACCAACTCTTAGAACAAAGAAAAACAATAAAGGCTCAAGAAAATAAATTAAAATGTGTTATTTGCAATAAAGTGAATCATTTAGCAAAGTATTGTCACTTCAATCCAATAAATTGCAAGGAGTTCAAGGAATTTAAAGTTTTTAAAGAAAATGCAAAAACTCAAAGGTTAAAAGATACTACTGGTCCTTCAGTAGTAAATACAATCAAGGATGCCAGTAGTAACTAACTTGGTTACTACTGATGACATTATTGAGCTGCCACCACTACTAGAACCTAAAGTGATACTTCCACCATCTCCAAAAAGAAAAACAACACAAATGGTGGTGAAAGATATTGATGATGATGTAAAATACAATCAAAACTCCAATTGCTGAACCTCCAAGATTTGGAAGAAGTGCACCAAGATTTGTGCAAAACAGAAGAGTTGGCAGCCCAAAGAACAGCAATTACTTCAAGAACAACGGAAAATCCAATCAAAATAAACAATATTTTAAATTTTCCAACACCAGTAGAAACTCTAACAAATTTACTACTGGTGCTAACCCTAATTATAATGTTGTATGGTACCAGTACAAGAATACTACTGGTAAAAACCCCAATTTCAAAAATACTACTGCTCCCAAAACAAATTTCAAAAACACTACTGGTGTTAACTCTAAAAACACTACTGGTCATTCTAAACATGGTAAGTACCCAAATACTACTGGTCCATCAGTAGTAAAGTATTCAAAAGCTAAAAACAATGGGTATAAACCAAGATCAGTAGGAAATTCTCACACCAGTAATAACTCCAAAAGGACAGTAGTAAAACAAAATACCAGTAATAAACAAGTATGGGTACCAAAAGTCTTTAAAGTTAATTCCCCAAAAGCTTATTTCTCAAAGGATGAACCCAAGACATTTAAAGCTTGGGTTCCCAAACTTAACTAATCCTTTACTCATTTGTGCAGAGCATTCAGATCCCAGAAGAAGGAAGAACATAGCATATTGATAGTGGATGCTCAAGGCACATGACTGGAAATCTGCAAATTCTTAAAGATTTCAAGTCATTTGATGGAGGATATGTGGCATTTGGTGAGAATCCCCAGGGAGGTAAGATTACAGGTAAAGGTACTGTTACTAATGGAAAAATTACCTTTGATGATGTATTTTTTGTAGCTGAACTAAAATACAATCTTGTCAGTGTGTCTCAAGTTTGTGATAAAAAGAACAAGATTCTGTTCACAGACATTGAGTGCATCATTCTTTCTCCTGATTTTATTTTAGATGAAAAATATGTTGTTTTAAGAACTCCAAGGAGAAACAATGTGTATTGCCTGGATATAGGGGGAGAACTCATTTCTACAAATGAGGTCAACTGTTTTATATCCAAGGCAAACACCACTGAATCAGAACTTTGGCATAGAAGGATGTGTCACACAAATTTTAAAAACATGAATAATTTAGTAAAAAGAAATCTGGTCATTGGACTACCTCAAAAACAATCCATGTGTGATCATCACTGTGTTGCATGCCTAAAAGGTAAACAACACAAGACTTCTCATAAGTCCAAAACTGTGAACTCTATTTCTGTTCCTTTACAGCTCTTACATATGGACCTTTTTGGACCTACAAATGTAATGAGTATTGGAAAGAAACAATATTGTCTAGTTATTACTGATGACTTTTCCAGATATACATGGGTTTTCTTTCTCAGGACAAAGGATGAAACAAGTGAACTCATAAAGAACTTAATTATCAAACTGGAAAACACATCTGATCAAAAAGTGAAAGCCATAAGATGTGATAATGGCACAGAATTTAAAAATGCTAACTTAATTAACTTTTGTGATCTTAAAGGTATTGACAGGCAATACAGCTCACCTAGAACTCCACAACAAAATGGTGTAGCTGAAAGAAGAAATAGAACCATCATTGAAGCAGCAAGATCAATGCTAGCAGATTCAAAATTACCAATCACTTTTTGGGCTGAAGCTGTTAATACTGCCTGTTATGTTCAAAACAGAGTATTAATAGTTAAGCCACATTTTAAAACACCATATGAACTTTTTAATAAAAGAAAACCTTCTATAAGTTTCTTAAAATCATTTGGTTGTCCTTGTACTATTCTGATTACAAGAGAACAAATTGGTAAGTTTGACTGCAAAGCTGATGATGGAATCTTTGTGGGATACTCTACTCAAAGCAAATCATACAGAGTATTCAACAAAAGACTAAGGATAATTGAAGAAAGCATCAATGTATCCTTTAATGAAAATGTACCTAATGAACAAGGAAATGGTCCAGATTGGCTATTTGACATAGACAATCTAACCAAATCCTTTAATTCTAATATGAATTTCAATGCAGGTAATTCAAATTGTCTTAATCAAAAAGAAGGAACATCATTTGTTAATACTGGTCAAGAAAAGATGAGATACATAATTGTTGATACTGCTCCCATAGTTAATACTGATATCAGTAATAACTCAAATATTGAAAGCAGTAGTAACTCTGAAAATGAGGTCAGTAGTAATTCCAATACTACTGGTACCAGTAATGGTACTGAAAATACTACTGGTCCCAACAATAACCTAGATTCTCATGATACTACTGACACCAGTAACAACAACAATACTACTGATCCTAATGAAGATAATTCCAGTAGTAACTCTGACCAAGATGATGATGAACCAAACATCCATGACAATGAAGAATCACAAGATGAACAACTGCCTGAGACAAATGAGTCCAATCTTGGAAATCAACTAGTGGTTGATAAAGCTACAACTACAAGGACTCAGAAGAACCATCCATTAGACCTTGTTCTAAGTGATGTTAACTCACCACTTCAAACAAGAAGCAAATTAAATAAAAGCTTAACTGCAAATATGTGTAACATTAGTTTAATTGCTAATGAATGTATGTATGAATGCTTTCTGTCTCAGGAAGAACCAAAGAAGATCCAACAAGCAATGAAGGACTCAAACTGGATTGAAGCAATGCAAGAAGAACTCCTTCAATTTAAATTACAAGCTGTTTGGACACTTGTACCTCTACCCAAAGGAAAAAGAGCCATTGGAACAAGATGGATATTCAGAAACAAGAAAGATGAAAGAGGTATAGTGATCAAGAATAAAGCCAGACTTGTAGCCCAAGGATACACTCAAGAAGAAGGAATAGACTATGATGAAGTATATGCTCCTGTTGCTAGAATTGAAGCAATAAGAATATTCCTAGCATATGCTTCATTCAAGAAATTCAAAGTCTATCAAATGGATGTTAAGAGTGCTTTCCTATATGGGAAAATTGAAGAAGAAGTATATGTTTGCCAACCTCCAGGTTTTGAAGATCCAAAACATGGTGATTATGTGTTCAAATTAGATAAAGCTCTATATGGCCTACATCAGGCACCAAGAGCATGGTATGACACATTATCATCATACCTATTGAAGAATAACTTTAAAAGAGGAGCCATTGACAAAACTTTGTTCACAAAGAAAGTCAAGGATGATATACTACTGGTACAAATTTATGTAGATGATATCATCTTTGGCTCCACCAATGACTTATTATGCAAAGAATTTGAAGAACTGATGCAAATTAAATTCAAGATGAGCTCCATGGGTCCAATGAACTTCTTCCTTGGACTCCAAGTCAATCAAAGAACTCATGGTATTTTGATAAATCAATCAAAATATGTCAAAGACATCTTGGAAAAGTTTGACTTGAAAGACAGTAAAAGTGCTAGTACACCAATGGAAACACACAAACACCTACATCCTGATGTTGAGGGGGAGGATGTAGATGAACACTTATATAGATCAATGATAGGCTCTTTGATGTACTTAACTGCATCAAGACCTGACATTATGTATAGTGTTTGTGTGTGTGCAAGATATCAAGCAAGACCCAAAGAACTACACTTGCAGGCTGTTAAAAGAATATTCAGATACTTGAAAGGCAAACCATCACTAGGTCTATGGTATCCACATGACTCACCCTTTGAACTAATAGCCTATACAGATAGTGACTATGGAGGTGAATGTCAAGATAGAAAATCCACTACTGGTGGATGTCAATTCTTTGGATCAAGACTGGTGTCATGGCAATGTAAGAAGCAAACAAATGTATCAACATCTACTGCTGAAGCAGAATATGTAGCTGCATCTGCTTGCTGTGCTCAAGTACTATGGATTCAAAATCAACTTCTAGACTTTGGTATCTCTATCCTTAAAACTCCTATTTTTATTGATAATCAAAGTGCTATTAGTATTGTGAATAATCCAGTAAAACATTCAAAAACTAAACACATTGAAATAAGATTTCACTTTATAAGAGATTGTAATGAAAAGAAATTAATCAAAGTAGTTAAAATCCATACTGATGATCAATTAGCAGATCTTTTTACAAAAGCATTTGATGTAGGAAGATTCAACTTCTTGGTTAGCAGTATTGGAATGATTTTAATAACTTAAAATCTCACTTAAAATCATGTGTAAAGTTAGTGTTGTAAAATATTATTTTCTTAAGTGTTTTACTACTGGTATTGCTGTACTACTGGTGTGAAAGTGTATGCACAAAATACTACTGATAGTTCATTACTACTGGTGTATTTTAGGTTTACACAAATACTACTGGTAAGTCAGTACTACTGGTATTCACATATACTACTGGTCTTGTATGTTAATGGTTACTACTGATGTCTATAGTTACTACTGATGTCAAAATCCTTAGTCATTACTGATGTTAGTAGATACTACTGACGTTTTACTACTGATATCTTATTTACTACTGGTCTTTCATAAACACAATTACCAAACTAACCCCCATGAAAATAACCGTTATGTTATGATTCGAAGGCTATTTTCGTAGTTTTGCAGGTTTAATCGAAAGATATAAAAGGCGGCAGACGATTAATTTAGCATTATCTTCACTTCGATTCTCTAAACACCTCTCGATAAACCCTAGTTTACGATCAAAAACCCTTCATCAGTAACAAAATTCTTGCAAAAACTCAACAACAATGGCAACCTTACAAGCTCTCGATGTGCAAACCGATCTCAAATACTCAGAATTTCACAATATGGTTGCATTCTTAAAGAATCCCGACGGAACAAAAGATTTCCGTCCGATCGTAAAATTTTTGAGAAATTCATATATACAGTTTGCCTTAACTGTAAAACCAAAATCATATCAACAGCACTTGGTGGATTTCTGGACCAATGCTGAGCGAACAGAAGGAACAACATCATCAATGATAAAATCTAAAGTAGATGGAAAGCACATCACAGTAACAGAACAATCAATCAGACACCATCTACAATTACACGATGATTCAGGTATGTCTACTCTTCCTAAGGAATACATTGCTGAAATTTTGAATAAAATGGGATATGTGGGCAGACTGAATATAGTTACTTTTCAAAAGGGTCTGCTTTCCCCACAATGGAAATTTTTAATACATACCATTCAGCATTGTATTTCTCCTAAAAGAAGTACTTGGAATGAGTTTAATAAGGCAATAGCCTCTGCTGTTGTCTGTTTATGCACAGACCAAGTATTTAATTTTTCATACATGATATTTGATGGTATGTTGGGAAATCTTAGTTCTTCTAAATTTTTAATGTATCCCAGATTTCTACAACATATCATAAACTGTGAATTACAAAACTTGTCAACTCCTAAAAACATTTTTATATTACCTGAGTTGAACAAGAAAGTTTTCTCAAATATGAGAAAACAATTTAAATTTTCGGGCAAGGAAACCCCTCTGTTTCCTAACATGATCAAAGATCAACCCAATATTGGAGAGGGTTCAACCATTGATACAACCCAAGTTGAACCTCAACCCACTCCATCACCCCCAAATACAGCCCAAACACCAATCCAAATAGCCACTCAATCACCAACCCAAACAGAAGTCCTGAATGTGTCCCAGGAACTTGATATAAATCTGCAGAGTGCTACTCTTCACTCTGTGGAAGACCTACCAGACAAAACCAAAAACATTTCCACAATTTATAAAAGAAAGAAACTTTCTTCAAAGGACACCAGGGGACAAATCGAGTCACACCCCAGGCTCAAAGAGTTGTCCTCCAAGGAGGAGAGAGGACATGAGGGGAGGGCTTTCACTACTGATGCCCCAAAGGTGGGTGCACAGGACAGTGAAAACATCATTAAGACCCAAACCTCGGCAACTTTGAGTGATGACTCTTTTGAGGAATTACTCAAAGGACCCCGGTGCCAAGAAACCACAAGGGGGGGCATCTCTGCTTCTTCTAGGAAGAAGAGAATGTCTAAAAGACCCAATGAATCACCAAGCAGTGATGAGGGCAGATCTGTGGAATTGATGGAAAGGAAGGAAAACCTTAAAACCAATGTACCTGTTAGTGAGCCCGATGATCTTGCTAGATGGAGTGAGGGCAGTATTAAAATCACCCAATTGACGGCTAAAGTGGATTCCTTGGAATCCACTGTACAAGATTGTCTCAAGTACTTAACCAATCAAGGAAAAACTATGGCTGCCATGAAAAGGCATGTAAATACCATCAACAAACGAATGCGGTTCTATGAACACAGGCTTCATCAACAAACCAAAATCATCCGAAAATTGAAGAAAAAGATTGATGATAGTGAAGCTCCATCAGTTGAGCTCACTAAGGGGGAGAAGGACAACATACAGACAATGATTGATGAATCTATTGCAGCAGCAGCATCCTCCCTCTTAAATTTAAAAGAAACAAATGTTGATGAAGGCCCAGAGATGATGGTTACAGAAGATGAACCTGTTACTACTGCTACTATGGAAGAACAAGTTGAAAAAGAAATACCAGTAGTAACTTCTACTACTGATATCATAGCAGTAGTGAATGAAGAAAAGGCAGCAAACACTACTGATGCCCTATCAGTAGTAATCTCTGAAGACATGCCAGTAGTAACTAACTTGGTTACTACTGATGACATTATTGAGCTGCCACCACTACTAGAACCTAAAGTGATACTTCCACCATCTCCAAAAAGAAAAACAACACAAATGGTGGTGAAAGATATTGATGATGATGTAAATTGGTTGGAAGTTGATGAATGCTCCCTGCCTCCACATCCTAAAATACTTCCCATATCACAGATACACTACTATGGTCCCAAATTTGTTATTGAATCTGAACCAAATATGAAGATAGACAATTACATAGGAAAGGGAAAGGAAGTTGCTGATGAAGACCAACCTAACAGAGCACAAGGTCATGAAATTGTCAACAAAATCAATTATGCCAAATCAGCCAAACAGGATAAGTGGAAGGTAAAAAGAGCAAAATATTTAAAGAAGGTTGAAGTCTCTCTAGCAAATGAAAACAAAAGATTAGCAGAAAGGGCTAGAATATTGAGACAACCTTTCACAGAAATCAAATTGGCAGATATAGCAGATATATCAAAACTGCCACAATTTCAACAGAAGATCAAAACTAAACAAGTTGCTGAAACAAGAAAGGAATTACAAAGAAGAGAACTGGAAAAATTTAGGCAACTTGAACATGAAACAATAGAACTTCTTGAAGCACAAGTACAAGAATGCAAAGAGCAAAAGGCTGATATGCCAGAACAATTTGCAGAGAAAAAGAAAGAAATGATCACATTCTTGAAATCAAAAGGTTACAACACAAAAGCCTTTGGAAGAATGATGTTGATCAATTTAATTGAAAAGTACTGTGTAGAGAAGAAGAAGGATCTTACTGAACAAGACATTAATGAGAAATACACCACTAAACTGGAACAGATAGACTCCAAAGAAATAAAAGAAAGAAAAACAATATCTGGAGAATCATCTGGTGTATCCTCTCAAATATCAAAGAAAAGAAAGACAATTGCTTCAGAACTTGATCAACCAAAGAAAAAATTACAAATGGTTCAAGTTTATGATCTCCCCATTGCTATCTTACAAAATAATCCAATCATCAACTGGAGATATATAGATGATATGATTGAGATTGTCAGAGAAGATAAAGTCACTCAAAGATTCAGAGCTTGGAAACCTTTGGTCATGTCCCTAACCAGAAGTGACATTATCAAGATGTTGATCATTGGTAAACCAAGAATGACTAAAAAGTTCTGGAAGAATTCAGCTGCAGGTTATCTTACTGAAATGATTGATGCTGCTTTCTATCCAGAAAATTATCCAGAGAAGTATGCAGATTCAGAGAATGTTCAAGCTTGGAATGTGCTACCAACTGTCAACATGTACTTCTTTGAATATACAAGTAAGAAATGTGACTTATTCCTTTATGAGAAAGAGTATCCTCATTGTGAGAAGACTCTTTATCAACTATGGTGCATGAACTTCATTAAACCTCATGATGCTATGCTATTTCAAAATAAAATGAATGAATTTGTAAAGAAGATTAGCAAATACATTATTGCACAAAGGAATAAACAAAACCAACAGACATTAGAAGGTGATAAAAGAAGAGCAAAACTGTTGGAAGAAAAAGAAAAAGAAAAGAAGAAATAAATGGAAACTTGATTGATTAAATCATAATCAATAAGTTTAGGGGGAGATTGTTGGAGTAAAACACAGATCAACTTATTACTGATGCTGCAGTTAGTACTGACATACTTAGTACTGATGGGGCAGAAACATTTACTACTGATGAAGTTGATGCTGGTGTTCACTATAACTAAGTTACTACTGATCATGAGAAGATTGAAGATACTACTGATCATTGTAGTTACTACTGACGTTGATTATGGACTTACTACTGATCACCAAGTTTACTACTGATGTTACTTATTTACTACTGGTGATTGCAGTTACTACTGATATGCGTTTTTGGAAGATATCAAGTCCGAGATTTTCGTAGAGATAGTTATAGAATGTAATTAAATGTATATCTTTTATAATTCGATGTAAATCAAATCCTAGAATAACTAGGGTAAATAGTTTAGCTTCAAGGACTACTATAAGTATGTTCCTTACGAATTGTAAACGTACGTGTGTATTGTTATCTCAATAATATACATTGAAGCTTTTTGTGAAACTGTGTTCTTAATATTCTTGCATATTGTTCATACAGTTCATTGTTCTTAATTATTGATATAGTGTTGATCCGCTGCAACTTCTATCATCAATTAGATCTAAGGTGTTTATTAACTTGTCTATAGTTAATCGATTCTGACATTTAGGGAGTTTTAAAAGTTGTTTCGAGAGGATTTATAAGATTATTTAAGGACAAAATTAAGGCTTTGTGGAATATATAAGAAAAGAAAGGACGAACTCAAACAAGTCAAGACACTTTTAGAATTCAATTCAAAATTATATAGGGTCATGAGGGTTCAGTTCAACCTGTTAACAATTTTTTGTAATTTGGTTCAATTTTAAGATAACTTTAACACAAATCTATAATAATAATTATGATAAAAGAAGTTTTTATGTGCCACATGGCTTCTTTTTAGACCACAACTTTGACACTTGGCAACTCTTTATTGCCTCCTCAAAAAATTTCCCACCCATTTGAAGATTGAGGATATTTTATTCATCTTCTTTTTTTCTGGAAATTTTAATGCAGCTCAACAAACATTCCTAAAAAACCGGTTTGTATTACTCTGGTTTCTTAAATTATCTTTTTCAAAATTTAAACATTTCCTCCTTGCAATTCGTTTTTTATTAATTTAATTATATCATTCCTAATAAAAGGGAGTAAATCATGGTACAACCGTAAACATAATCCTTAATTGATTCTATATAACCATTGCAGTATATTTGTTTCATTTGAGAAATATTTCGTGGTTTTAAGTATTTGCATCATCTTCAAACCGCCTTCAAGCCAGTAATTATATTTATGTTTAATTTATAAACAATATTATGCTAAGGATAATTTCAGTATTCTGTCATTACTATTTTTCATAAACAGTATTATGTTATTAAAGTAAAAAAAATTGAGTAACATGTTCTTCATCTTTTAGTTTTGTGGATTTAGTATTTTGTTATCTTGCAAGTTAATTTTCCTTAATCACACAACATCAAGGTCAATATTAATTCAGTGCCTGATAAATTATTTTTATAGATAATTAATTTATTTTTTCTTCACCATTCAACCTGTTAATTGATTATTCCTTAAACTCTCAATGTATAGTAACGAATAGATTGATGCAACCATTTGGCAATATTATATGTAAAGCATTGTTTTACTTATTTTACTTTTCTATAATATTTTTCTAGATGATTTTTTTATTTTGGTGATAGTATGTTATGATTATTTGAGTGAGTTGTTAATCATGGATTGTAGTAGATATTAACTCACTATTTGCGAGATTATTGTTAATCTTAAAACATTTCAGAAAACAAATATGTGGACCTAAAGCATTTCAGAAAACAAGTTGATACTTAAAGCAATGTGAAAGCGTAGTAGAAAGGTAGAAATGGTTGATCAGTGTTTTGATTTAAGGGGAAAAAACGAGTATTTACTGGGTACCAGGTCGCCCGTTGAACCGTTTACCCGACTAGGTTTCAACGGGTAGAAAGCGACCAAAAAACCATGCAGATTTGACCCGCCCAATGGACCAGTCCCAGGGGCGGAATTAGAAATTTCTGCCAGCAGTAGCACCTTACGGGGATGAAAAAGGCGAAGATAAAGGGAGATGTGCCCCTTTATCCCGCTACTCACTAACAGGTTGTTGGTGGTGGGGGACGCCTTCGCAGAGCTAGGCGTAGCGTCCCGAACAAAAAAAAAAATTTACATAAAGGACTCTATTGTAAAATCAGCATGTCTGATTGTATACACCAACAAATCCACAAGAACTAATTTCGTTCTAAAAGTCATTAACAAATTTCATAAACGTAAAAATTAAAACCATACCAGACACATACTTTAAATATTTTTTTATATATGTTTGGACTATTGCTAATGACTAAGGGGTTTTTAAATATTACTATGGGTTATTGGGTATGTTTTTAATCTGGTATTATACCCATGATACTACAAAATCGTAACACCAAAAAGTACTTCAAAAAAACTACGATACGGTAAAAAATCTGAGTAGGGGTACGTGCCACTGCGTGCACCATATTACATCCTCCTCTGCCGGTCCCCGTTGAACCGCCTGGATCAACCCAAGTTTTAAAACATTGTATTTTTTAGAATTCTGTTAAATATTTGTATACAATAAATGATTAATTTGTCTATGCAGGACTTCAAATTATTGACTTTCTTTGATATGCAGAGTGTAACATGAAGTGATTCTGTGGTGTTAAAATCACGTGCTTACATATATATGCAATCATCACATACGGAGTAATTAACAATTCATTTTTATGTTCCATAAAATTTACTTTCAATAAAATTATTGACAATTCGTGATTGTTCACGATTCATAACCTATAACCTAGTTTAGTTATAAACTTGCTGATTTTGTATGTATACATAACTATTTTTAGTTAAGAATCCGTTCGAGAAATTATCCAGCTCTGCCCATGCTTGAGTTGGACTTAAATATCTAAGTCCAGAACTAAAATGACCCATATAAGTTGAGTTTAGTAATATTCTAACTACAAGGCTTTAATCCATCTATTTTTCGAATTTATATGGACTTTATTATTGTACTAGTGGTCAGTTGAGCTAGTTTTAAACATTACTAAGGCCCACAAAACTTGAGTTGTTTACCTTAGAACATGTTTAGACATTTAATAAAACTTGAGTTCAGAAACATGAGTGTTTGAATTTTGAATACATCTCTGATCTCTGTGTATATTTGATTCTTTTATAATAAAAAAGATGAGAAAAAAAGTTATGTTAATTATATTTCATTACTCTGAAGGTTTGATTTTTGTTTCTTCATTATGATTTCTCACTAAACTACTAATTACGTTTAACATTTGTTAATGTATATACAATTCCTTTTACCCAATTCATTTGACCCGTTCATTTTAACGCTACAACTAAATAGGCCATGCTTGATTTGGTTCAAAGACTAACCTAAGAACTAATAATTGAATTTTTTTATTATTTTCTACTTAATATTTTGACTTAGTCCTCATATCATCTCATCTTTTAATTTGACTATTTGTATTAATAAACAAGAAAAATATATAAAAAAAAGTTTAATAAAAATACAATATCATCTTCCTAATTTCTTACATTCTTTTCATTGAGAAAAGTAGTAGGTTAACTCATTAAAAAGAGTAGCATTTTAACAAAAACATAAAATATTCATGGTAATTAGTAATTACTACTACAAGAGTTTACCTAAACATAATATACTCTAGTCAACAAGTAGCATCAAGATGTGGTCCACACATGAACACATCAAATTTCTTCACCCGGTCCCACCACTTCTTCCCACCACCACCATCACTGCCACGTGGATCCTTCTTCTTCCTATTGTTCTTGTCCTTCATCACCTGAGCTAGACTTGTACATGTGCTACTATTACTTGTACTACTCATAGAACAACCAGTTTCATCTTCACCACCACTCCAACTAATACTACCACTACTATCACCACCACCACTATTGTTTTTCACCATCAACCTTTTAATACTTATACTAATGTTATTCTTTTTCACTTCATTCTTGTTATCATCATCCACTTGTTGCTTCATTAACTTATCATAATATTCCTTATTTTGTTTTTCTAACTCGTATATTTGTCCTTGAAGGTCGTCGATCTTACGACTTAAAACAAATACACGTTGATCTTCGGTTCTTTCTAATAGCACGCATCTTGCAAGCTCGCCCGCTTTTCGTTTCATAAATAAAGATTCCGATGCTAATCTCGAGTTTTCGTTTGTTAAAACAACACGTTCGGATTCTAACACTTCTAATAAACTTTTTTGTAATTCTATCTTCTTCCTAGATTCTTCCTACAAACACAAATAACGATAATGATATTGATTAATGACAAGGTTCTAAAAAATATAAAGCGCGATGTGGCATCACCATCAAACTCTAAGTCCTATGTTCATGATGTTTTTAATGCGTGACTTAAGGCGGTAAATTTTTTATATAATTTATACATATATTTATATCAATTTAATGTTGGGTTTTCTATGCATCTAGTCACAATTTATTTAAGGCGGAAATCAAAAACAACTTGGTAGAACATTGACCCGATAAAACCATTTGTTTGGACCGTTAGGTTTACAATTCTAACGCAACTAGAACTATTTAATTAATTAAATAGATGAACTCGAAACACTTACTTGTTCTTCGCGATTCGGTGAACTAGATAAACCCTGTGATCTAGTACGAGCCAGATCAAAACGATGCACTAGGATTCAAGTAAGAATCCCTCTATCGAATCACACCCTAGGTTGGTCAAGAACGAGACGATGTACCACGAGGTAGTACAAAGCACTCTTGAGAAACAAACACCAAAACCCGAACCCGAAAACCCTTTCGGTTCGTTCGATCGGCGGCAGCACGGCGGCGGCACGGTGGTCCGGCGGTGGTGTGGCGATGGCGGTGGTGTTCGGTCGAGATGCTCGGCCGAATGGGGAGGGAGGCAAGGAGGGAGTATCAAAGTTATGTCTTAGGTTAAACCCCTTAACCTTAATTTATATCCTTGCTAAACACAATTATGGTAACACCATAATTGGTCCAAGCCCATCTTAATTAAACTATTAATTAAGCCCGCAAGTACTTTAATTAAACTATTAATTAACACTTGGCCCGACACCGATAACTAGTCAATAACCCATTAACTAGTTAAGCCCGTCTGTCCCGTAACTCCATTTAATTAAACTATTAATTAAACGTTACGTTATTTCTCGTGTTCGTTGACGCCTCGAGGGCAACCCGAATAGGACTCTAAAATACCCGAACCGGAATACTAGTTTATTTGATGTGTTGGACACTATTTCCAACAGTCTCCCACTTGGACACCTCATCAACTATAAACGGTATGCGTTCGTGTAACCTTTAGAGTATGCATCGCATGTGCAGCTGCTGAACTCTGAACTATCAGAAACAGTCCTATGATAATTGATCATATGTCCTTCGTTGCACGATATCATGTAACTAGTGACATGGACATGTCAATCACTCTAGTTACGATTATGTTTCTTGATTCGAGATTTATGATGACGATTTGACTACATGATTGAACTTTCAATCTAGTCATGACCTGCGCAGGTACTTCAGTGTCACATCAAATCAACAGGGGGCCCATGGATATCTCCTCTATCACTTTGATCAGAGGGAACGAATAAACCTTAACTACATCATCTTCCTTCATAGTCATCACATAATATATGGAACTAATCTTTATAGCTACCAGTTACGAATAGCGTTGGAGTTAGACCAATGCATCACGAAATCGTACTAAGGAAATGATGCATCTTGGTTTGAAGACTCATACGATATTATCGCCTCACTATTACCCATGATAAAGTCCATGGGGTAATACTCTGAGCGTGGGTTGGTCCAACATTTAAATACACCTTTTAAATGCTCATGAGAGTAGCAGCAATCTCTATGCAATGTTCATACCTTTGAACAATCTACTCACTCTCCCATGACATCTTAATTCAGTTCTTATTCCCATAAGAACGATCGACTGTGGACGTTTAAGTAATCTCTTAGTTTACTTAGGAATAGGTTCTAAACATGCAAAAGGTTTGAAATGGAATAATTAAATACTATATGAATGATAGAACACTTGCAAATTATTTAATCTCCATAAATAAATCATCAATTCATACAATTTAATATTCACTACAATTTCAAATGAATGACAATTTATGATAAGTCACTATGAAATCTAATTCCTATCGTCCTCGCATGAGCATCATGCTTGGCACGACTTAGTGCTTTTGTGAAAGGATCAGCCGGGTTATTTTCCGACGATACTCTTGTCACTATCACGTCCCCATCTTCAACTCGTTCTCACGTAGTGAAACTTTCTGAGTATATGCCTGGTTCGACTATGATCTTTGGATTCTTTAGTCAATGAGACTGCACCTTCATTGTCGCAGAAGATTTTCATTGGTTCCTTGATGCTTGTTACAACACCAAGATCCCCAATGAAATTCTTCAACCATGTGGCTTCTTTTGATGCCTCACAGGCAGCAATATACTCAGATTCGCAAGTTGAATCAGCTACTGTCTCCTGCTTGGAACTCTTCCAAGTGACAGCTCCTCCGTTCAATAAGAACACCCACCCAGTTTGTGAGCACGAGTCATCTCTATCCATTTGGAAACTCGCGTCACAATAACCTTCCACAACAAGTTCGTCTTTCCCACCATACACTAAGAACATATCCTTTGTTCTCCTTAGGTACTTGAGAATCGTTTTCACCGCAGTCCAATGATCGTTGCCAGGGTTGCCCTGGAACCGGCTCACCATGCTCAGCGCATATGAGACATCCGGGCGAGTACATACCATGGCATACATGATCGATCCAATCGCCGAGGCGTAAGGGACTCGACTCATTTTCTCCAGTTCTTGCTCAGTACTGGGACATTGACTCTTAGACAATGTTATGCCATGATTCATGGGAAGATAGCCTTTCTTGGAATCAACCATACTAAAACGTTTTAGTATTTTATCCAAGTATGTACTCTGGCTCAATCCTATTAGACGTATTTCTCTATCTCTGTATATCTTTATACCGAGTATGTACGCTGCATCTCCTAGGTCCTTCATAGCGAAACATTTTCCCAACCAAGACTTCACGTCTTGCAGTGTAGGAATATGATTTCCTATAAGGAGTATGTCATCCACATACAGTACTAGGAAGACTACAACGCTCCCACTAGCTTTGATGTAAACGCAGGACTCATCTTCACTCCTAGAGAAACCAAACTCCTTGACTTTCTCATGGAAGCAAAGATTCCAACTACGGGAGGCTTGTTTCAATCCATAGATGGATTTCTCAAGCTTGCACACTCTATCATGATATTTCTTATTGATAAAACCTTCTGGCTGTGCCATATAGACATCCTCAGTAAGCTTTCCATTAAGGAAGGCGGTTTTAACATCCATCTGCCAAATTTCATAATCATGAAATGCAGCTATGGCAAGTAATATTCTGATAGACTTTATCTTAGCTACTGGTGAAAAGGTTTCATCATAATCAATCCCATGAGTTTGAGTATAACCTTTTGCAACCAACCTAGCCTTATAGGTGTGCACATTCCCATCCATGTCTATCTTCTTCTTGAAGATCCACTTACATCCAACGGTTTTGACACCGGGAGAAGTCTCAATCAAGTTCCATACTTGATTGTCATAAATGGACTGAATCTCACTCTCCATAGCCACTTTTCATTTTTCAGCCTCAGGGCCTTCCATAGCTTCCTTATAACTCGATGGCTCATCGTCATCGACTGGTAGACTATTACCAGTAGATGCATCGCCTTCAGCAATATGGAAATCATAGTAATCACCATAATGCTCAGGAGGGCGAACAGTTCTTGAGGATCTACGTGGAACGGTAGGAGTTACATCAATTTGTTCAACAGGAGTCTCATCCTCTGGTTGAGTGCTAGTGTCAACTATAGGTTCCACTACATCTTCATCGTTTGACTCTTGACACTCTTCAAGATCAATTTTGCTCCCACTGTCTTCTTTGGATATTAGCTCTCTCTCGAGGAAGAATCCTCTTCGAGATACGAACACTTTGTTCTCTTTCGGATTGTAGAACCGATATCCAAAAGACTGTCGTGGATAGCCAATGAAGTAGCACTTCTCTGATTTGTTATCTAGCTTGTCGTGAGATTCATGTCTTACATAAACTTCACAACCCCAGATTTTCAAATGTTTGAGGGAGGGAGGATTCCATGTCCACATTTCAGAGGGAGTTTTGGCAACCTTCTTAGTTGGTACAAGGTTCACGATATGTGCTGCAGTTTCTAAGGCATATCCCCAGAAACTCACTGGAAGTGTTGATCGACTCATCATTGATCGAACCATGTCAAGCAAGGTTCGATTTCTCCTTTCCGACACTCCATTAAGTTGTGGAGTTCGAGGAGGTGAGAGTTGGGATACTATTCCACAACTCTTTAGATAGTCGATGAACTCTTGACTAAGATACTCTCCGCCCCTGTCAGAACGGAGCATCTTAATCTTCTTGCCCAGTTGATTCTCTACTTCTTTCTGATATTCTTTGAACGTTTCAAAAGTATCAGATTTATGTTTAATCAAATAAACATATCCATATCTACTGAAATCATCAGTAAATGTGACGAAGTATCGCTCACCATGTCTAGTGTTAGACTTGAACGGTCCACATACATCAGTATGTATGAGGTCCAACAAGTCTTTGCCTCTTTCACATGACCCTGTGAATGGCGCCTTTGTCATCTTGCCAAGTAAACAAGATTCACACACATCATTCGATTTGAGGTCAAATGATTCTAACACTCCATCCTTTTGGAGTTTAGCTATGCGTTTCTTGTTTATATGTCCTAAGCGACAATGCCATAGACATGACTTATCCAATACACCTTTGGATGAATCAACATTTAATATTAGATTTCTTTTGTTTACGCAACCATCAATTTCATATAATGTTGTGTTCCATAGATGGCGAAAAACAAACATCTAATAAAGTAATTGAATGACCAGTACTAAGCATGAGCTCATAATCTTCAATCTTGGTGACAGCAGTCGAGACTCTGTTTCCCATGATTAGATTCAGCTTACCATGCTTCAGTTTCCTACTATTCTTCAGTCCTTGAATATCAGTGCAAATGTGAGTACCACACCCTGTATCAAGGACCCAAGAACTTAGACATAGAAGCACTGTGAAGTTCAATCATAATTGTACCTAAGATGCCATACTTTTGGACCATGTGATTCTTCACATCATCTAGGTACTTTGGGCAGTTTCTTTTCCAGTGAACCATTTCATTTCAATGAGAACACATTGAATCCTTTTGTGTTATTAGTGAACTTCTCTTTCTCTTAAGCTTTCGTTGGGTATGTCCCACCTTAGCTTCCCTTTTTCCACTGGGGTGAGAAGGTTCACTTGTCGTAGCACCATTTGATTCAATATTTAAGATATGAGTATCAGAATTAAAGTTATGAATGTCTAACATCTTTGCTTCAGCAATTATTAGTTCCTTTCATAACTCTATGAGTGTAATGTCTTTATTATTCTTATCGTAGTCTGATACGAACGAAGAATATGCCGGAGTGAGCGAGTTTAACACTATGTCAACTGCTAATTCCTTAGACACATTTACACCCTAATCTTTCTGATATGTAGCCTTTCATCATTTTGATGAAGCTACATACAAACTCTCCTTTTCTCACTTTGCAATTCGGAATGAGTCTTAGATTTTCAACAGAAGCTCGTGAATTAATCATATAATCCACGTAGTTAAATTTCGTAATACTGTTACGAGATGAAACTTTTTGAGATAGAAAATCGAGGATGATTTTATGGTGAAATTGGAAGTGGAAGTGGTGGTGTTGGAGGAAGTTGTTGTTGGAAGACATTTATAAAGAAAACAATTTCTTTATTTAGTGCATTCATTAATAAACCCTTATAATAATTTTCCCAATCTTTATTCATAAGGCTAGGATACGCCCACTAGTTATTTGATGTGAAGAGGGATGCCGTATTTCACACCAAACAATTTCATGTCGTAGGCAAACTATTGTCAATTTCAATCTTATGAAATCCCTAGTTCTTTGAGATTCATTCTCGTGGGAGAATGGCATGTTAATTTCGAATCAATGCTCATTCTAATCTATATGACAGGGATACCGTGGATCATATATTAGAAGGTGAAACAACCATGGAATACCCACGTGGACTTCTCGGCTCAAGTTCGCTTGAGTGTCGCGAGAATCGTTCCACTCATAAAATAATCTCACAATTAACGTACCGGTTAACCACACGAGTTCCGTTAATCAGACTATGATATGAGCGCGTGTCATTCTATGGAGAGCACACAATGTTCACATTTAATTAAACGGGAAGGATTTGTTTAATTTTATGATTATACTTTTAATCTTAACATCATCATATTATGCCTGTTCGGTAGCTCCATTCTAAGACAAGGGAAGCGGCGGGGCAGGTCAGCGCAAGGCGTGTTAAAAACGCAACCCCGTTTAGAGATCTATATCTCTTCCTTTTCATCATTTAGATGTCTTAGACTATGGGTGAGCCTACTAGTGACATAAGCGACGATGTATTTAACTTTAGTTATAATATATATAAACTATTATATAATTATATCTATGTTAATTAAAACCTTTTAATTTACATTTACTAAAGTTCTATATAGTATAATTAATTTTATAAACGCGCGAGGACGCGACGTTTTAAATCCTATTATAACTATATCTTATATATAATATTTAATAAACTATTATTACATAATATTATATATATAAGGGAAGAATATCAAATCTTATTTGATATATAATGGAATTCGAGATATACATATATATATATTCTAAATTAAACTATTAATTAATATATACACATATATAACACTTTTAATTATTTGTACCATTATTTAATTCATAAACTATTATAAGTAAATAAGACAAGATAATTAAATATTCGAAAATCCAATCCCTTTTTCTTTATTTAAAAATTCCGAAAATATTTAAATATATATAAATATATACCGAAATTATTTTCGGATATATCTATATCCATATTTAAAATATCTTTTAATTTTTAAAATCATATCCTTTTAAATCTTATTAAAATTTTCGGATATATCCCATATCCCTAATTTAAATTTCCAAATTATATCCTTATTTAAAACTCTTTTAAATAATTATCTAGATTTACTAAATCAACCTTTTATGGCAAGTATATATTCCGAAAATTACATACCCATAAATATGATTTATTTTATTTAAATATTAATTAAATATTTATATATAACCTTTTATATATTCCGAAAAATATATAAAAATATATAAAATACTTATTTAAATTCTTTTAAATAATATCTAGATTTGATAAAATCTTTTGGTTTAAATTCTAGATAATTTCCAACTTTTGTAATTATCTTAATTTATTTATTTTAATTAAAAAAACGTTTTTAATATTAAAATAATATTTCCGAATTTTTGGAAAATATAAAAATCATATTTTTAATTTTCGGAAACCCCAAAAACAATTTTCGGAAATTCCGAAAATCATAAAAACAATTTTTATGGATTTCGAATTTCTTGTCTAGCACAATTAGACTTGTAAACCAATGGCGCTCTGATACCACTGTTGGGTTTTCTATGCATCTAGCCACAATTTGTTTAAGGCGGAAATCAAAAACAACTTGGTAGAACATTGACCCGATAAAACTATTTGTTTGGACCGTTAGGTTTACAATTCTAACGCAACTAGAACTATTTAATTAATTAAATAGATGAACTCGAAACACTTACTTGTTCTTCGCGATTCGGTGAACTAGATAAACCCTGTGATCTAGTACGAGCCAGATCAAAACGATGCACTAGGATTCAAGTAAGAATCCCTCTATCGAATCACACCCTAGGTTGGTCAAGAACGAGACGATGTACCACGCGGTAGTACAAAGCACTCTTGAGAAACAAACACCAAAACCCGAACCCGAAAACCCTTTCGGTTCGTTCGATCGGCGGCAGCACGGCGGCGGCACGGTGGTCCGGCGGTGGTGTGGCGACGGCGGTGGTGTTCGGTCGAGATGCTCGGCCGAATGGGGAGGGAGGCAAGGAGGGAGTATCAAAGTTATGTCTTAGGTTAAACCCCTTAACCTTAATTTATATCCTTGCTAAACACAATTATGGTAACACCATAATTGGTCCAAGCCCATCTTAATTAAACTATTAATTAAGCCCGCAAGTACTTTAATTAAACTATTAATTAACACTTGGCCCGACACCGATAACTAGTCAATAACCCATTAACTAGTTAAGCCCGTCTGTCCCGTAACTCCATTTAATTAAACTATTAATTAAACGTTACGTTATTTCTCGTGTTCGTTGACGCCTCGAGGGCAACCTGAATAGGACTCTAAAATACCCGAACCGGAATACTGGTTTATTTGATGTGTTGGACACTATTTCCAACATTTAACACAAAAAGTATACATCTATTGATTTATATGATAATTCATATGTGAAGTTCATAAAAAAAGTTAAATATATAATTATATACTATTATCATTTTTTTTTTAAATTTTCAAATTTCATAATCAGCCACAAAAAAGCTAGCGATAAGGCACGTCTTATGCCAAAAAGCTAGCGATATGGCACGTCTTATGCCGCCTTATTGTGTTTTATAATCTGGCAACCCTTACACCGCCACCATGAGCTATTTCATAATGGCGCTGATAAAGACGGATAGTTTTGCGATTAAAGATTTGTTATGATATATAAAGTTTAATTAACAATACCTGAATCATATCCACATTTTGAAGTTCATCTATGACGAAATCGTACTCCACAAACTTCATTACGAGTTCTGATATTACTAATTCGGCGGGATTAGGTTTTTGGGGTTGGTAAGAAACTGAAATTTGGGGATCGTTTGAATAATGATCATTGTTTGTGTTGATGTCGTGTAAAATGGGATATAAATGTTCGTGTTCTTGTTTTTGTTGTTTGGATAATGTTCGAGTGTAACGATCGGCTAAATAAAGGTATCGGTTGTAGAGGTCTTGTAGTAATGCTAGGAGTTCGGGGCGTTTTCGATAATAAAAATCTGCACGTTCGCCAAATGTGTCTGGTTTGTCTTCCCCATTGACTGCTTCTATTTTATCTTCCATATCTGTTTTGTAAAAACGTATTGATCATTTATTCCAAATAAACTTAGTATTAAAAAAGTTTAGTTCCAGGTTCTAAGTTTGTTTTCTTGTTGGTTCACAATTTCAAAGAATTTTTATTTATTTTAAAAAGAGGGTATTCCATAAGGGCTTCTTGGGTGGTTAAACTTTGTATGTGATACGCGATTTAACCATTATCATGACCATTTACAGATCTTTATCTTGTAATCTCTTAAATATTTAGCTAGGAAAGATCGAGCCCATGGGTTTTTTTTTTTTGTCAACAAGAATATTCCTGAAAAAGTCTTTTACAAACTACAGAATGCTAATCTTTGCCCATGATGTACGTAAACCATTACAGCATTTATTAATTTATTTCTGTTAGAAAGCAAAATAACAAAAGGAAAAGGACGTATGACAAGTGAAAGGACAAATTCAAATTTTGAAAATGAATATCGGATTTTTATGAAAATTAGCAAGACAAGAATATTAACTGAGAATTGAATCATATGTTTGACAGCTCCTTTTGGATCAATTTTTGAAGTTGTAATACTTTTGGAACTTGAAAAGAAAAGTAATAGGATGAAAGTGACTATACATAAATATACAAATCTTTAGGTACAGTCTGGTAGCGTAATATAAGTCCCTCCCAAATCTATTCAAAAAACCTATTCCATACTCAAAAGATTCTCCCCTGCTATGCTACTTAAAGAATATTTGCTTTTTCCAAATAAAAATAAAAAGATAAGAAAATTTTAGTATTTTAACTAAAAAACCTATCAAGGTTTGTGCCAATGCACGGTGGAAGTTGATTTGTACATGGAAAATTTTATTTATTTAGAATAATTTATTTCAATAAACTATGCATTGTCGGGAACCAGACTAAAATCAAAAACTATGAAATTATAAAATTGAAAATCGAACCAATTACATATTTATGATTTATTTCATTCAGTATCGTATGGTTTTCAATTCAATTGAACTTTTTCAGCTCAAATATCCGCCCTACAATAAACAATATTGTCATTTATTTACTTTTAACATTCTTTTCATTTTATACGTCTTACTAAATTTAAATTTAAAAATTCGGTAAAAAGGACAAAGGTTAAGGTATGAGTAATAAATGCATTGCAGTATGCAGTGCTACTGTAGCCCTGCAGATAGGGAACCTAGAAACTCATACGACAATACATGAGATATAATGAGAAGATGTTTCCATCATTTACATCTGCCAAATCCCAACCGTTCATCATCACGTGATTTGTTTGTTATTTGAGAAAGGAAAAATTCGTTTGTGTGCAAATATTAATGCACACAGCTATATTTTCTTCACATTTACTTTGAATTAAATTTGTCAAATAACATATTCCTTATCATGTATTGATGAGTAGGTCATGTCAATGTACCAAATTAATAATGTTAAAACATTTTCATTAAAATTTTAAAGTATTTTTACATCAGTAATTTTTAATGTATCTATCATAATTATTATTAAGGGTTTTGTTAAGGGCTGTCATTAAGAGGTGGTTACGTGCATAAATCGTTTGTACTTTTAGTGGTGGGGGTTGATTCCTAAAATGCAGGGGGCGGTTATTAATTATTGTACAAGTTTTTTATACGTGTCTTGACGTCTTAGTAAGGGCTGTCATTATCATTTTCCTATTATTAAATATATTTGTATAATTAACTGTAAAACTTATTATACTTAATTTATAAGCTAAAAGTACAGTGTACAAATAAAATTCTCATAGCTATTACTATTAAATGGTTAACTATTTATTATTATTAATTAACTAAAACATTAGTTAGTGGAGGGTGGAACTAAAACATTAACAACAATGACACATGTGACCCATATCTCTATTTACCATTTAATTAATCTACTTTCCTACTTTACACTTTACAAATCGAGTTTCCAATAAATTAATCGCAATTATTCCAAATGAGATGACAATGTTTAAAATGATTATGAAAGTAAAGTTTCCGTACCTGAAATCGAGAGTAGGAGCCATGAAGGCTTACTGAAGAATCTGCTTTTGCTCCGACGTGATTGCTCCGCCGAAGAAGACGACGGAGATACACCATCAACGACGGCGTTGCATTCTAAGTGCGTTGCAGGCAACATCACATCAGCCGGCCCTATCGCCTGCTATATGTCGGAAACAATGCTTCCAAAAGATCAGAGGCAAGAAATAATCAATAGTACGATCAGATGTAAAACAATTGAGTTATCATAAATTAAATAATTGAGTATTAATTTCTGTCGGTAAATGTTGGCCAAGCTATTGTATTCTGGCTGGATTAATCCTGTACTATAGGTACAACGTTTAATGCACACTGTACCTACCGTTTCAAGTTTCAACAACTAACAAATATATAAATCGATTAATGCATATGGATTGGAGAAGAAGTATGGCAGATTGAGAAGAAGAATTAGATAATTAACAACAGTGACAAATAAACGGCACTGTGGCGCATAATAAGACGCAGATCTCGAGGTTTTAAACGGTTTTAATTGAATTACACTGTTTCCTTCTAAAACACAACAGATCATAAACATAAACACTCATCTTCACATAATTAGAATCAAATACCTAAAATTATTATCAAAATTCACTCCAATCAGTTGTTCTGTACAAGCGATTAAGCATAACGAGCTATACAGAACACGATCGTTTTTAACCTATTACAGAACACATACATATTCATCGAGCATTCTAGTCAAATATCAGGTAAAAACTTGTTTATTACAAAGGAAAATGGAAATTAAAGTTCAAATATGGAAGATGAAATGAGAAAAATGGAGGTAATACCTTGTTTGAAAGTGACTGTAGCTGGCTGCCGGAGTGACCGGTGGAAATGAAATTGGCCGGCGGACGGACGGTGAGGTCAGAGGAGAGGTGATCGTCGGTGGTGTAGGAAGTTTGTTGGTGTGGCCATGCTGTTGTGTTTTGAATTTGTGAGACGAAAAGTCGTGGGGGATAAGAGTGAGGGTTTTGTAGAGTTTGAGTGCAAGTGCTGCCAAAATCCCGCAAGCAGTCGTTTGATTTTTAAAAATGGAGTTGTATACTTTTCTTCTTTTGAAGTCTTATAATTTGAATAAAAGTATAAAGTACTGACTCCTGTGTATTACTACTTTACTGGCCGATTAATTGTTTTATCATTTAAAACATGATCTAGGCTACCACTTAACTACTAAAAATGTATTTATATCAAATTATGAAATGGACATATAGTTTAAAACTTATAAATATTTGTAACCTATAAATTATAAGTTTATAAACTTTCTAAAGTGTTAGTTTAAGCTTACAATTTATAAAATTGTAAAATGACCATAAAAGATATAATAAAAGAAACGGTAGTGATTTTCACACTACATAAGTTGCTTCACACATCACAGTTTACAACATTTAAATAATATTATATAATACTGTAAAGTAAAAATTGTGGTGTATAGGAGACTTTATATGGTGTAAAAATCATTACCTTAAAAGAAAGGATTGGTTAAGTAAAGAATATAATAATCTTTTATTTTCTTCTCAACTCGATTAAGCTAATAAACCATGAATTTGGGCCTAAAATAAGATAAAATATACACCCTCAAGATGTTATAGACCCGATTTCCATACATGACTTACTCATTAAGACAAATTTATCGCATATTTGACTGAGTATCAACGAGACACACTACCACTATTATAATTCATACCTTGTGGTTATATAAAGGTAAGAAAATATCAATTTACCTTATATGAAATAATACTTGCCTTGAACAAATCAATTCCTCTATTATAAACACCGGAAATACTTTGTGATGATTCACCCAATCACCAAACTATTTTTTTATTTATAATTTTTAATAAAACAAATAATAAACTGAATTAACTACGATTGATTCTACGTGTTTGAAAACATTATTTTTTTTCTTTCCTTTTTTAACTTTGTTACTTCGTCAAGTCTTCAATAGTCCTGTGCAAAGTCAACAGAGAACTGACTGGAACCACATAACCCAATCTTACCTATGGGTTAGTTTCTTAATTCTAATTTTAATGAAATTAGTTCTCTGACCGATTCAATCTAAGACCAAGACACACTACCACTATTATTTCAAGAAATTTCATTGGTTCTTGGTTTGGTTCCAGGTGGTTCTTGGTTTGGTTCAAGGCGGTTTCCGGTTTCAGTTCTGAGCGTCATCAATTTAGTCATCGGTCCGGCCAAAACCATTTTTTCGGTTCTCAATTCGGTTCCAGTTATTCAATTCGATTCTTGGACCTACTTAATCTTCAATGTATGTAGTTGGGTCGTTCTTACATTTATTCCCCACACAATGTGGGTTATCCTTTTGTCCCTTTTTAGTGCTGTTTGTAAATTATCAATTAATAGTTGTAACTTGATTATAAAAAAAAGGTTAACATATTGATACATCTTTAGTTATAAATACATGTAGTACCTTCACACATTATTAAACTTTTAGCTAACATGTACTCTTCACCATGCATATTAAAGACTTGTATCAATTTTATTATAACTATGATCAAAATTCGGTATTTCATAAATTTACCTTCACAAAATGGGCCAAATTATCCATAATCTTTTTTGAGGTTGAGTATAATTGGGCCGGTTACTTCGTGGTCAAAATTCGGACAATAAGAAAACTCCCCCTAAATCTTATTCTAGCCAGACTCGTAAAAATTACTCATTTTGGGTAAAGCTTCTAGTTTGTGGGTTGGAATCGGATCAAGGTATAAATTATACAGGTCCACCGGGTCAATTGCATATTTTTGACAAGTCCAAATCATGTAACTTGTACATATAGAACCCGTCAGAACCGCCGAAAATTCCAACCGAGCTATATAAGGTACAGTTCTCGGTCTTAGTTTTCATGCAAAATCAGTACTCGATTCATACGGAGTCAAACATGTCAAAAGGTCAACTACATAATTGACCCGTGATATTAAACTTACACATAAAAGCTTACTTTATTTTGTTATAATGATACAAATAGGGGTGCACACCGAAACCGGTTTTTAAACCGGATCAAAACCGGTTTGAAACCGGTTTTTTGGTTGGAAAATCGGATCGGTTCGTAACTGGCGGATCAAAACCGAATACCCCATCTCAAGCACAAACCGGATTTAAAACCGGATTAAAAAAACCGGTTATATTGACCCGTTACAAAAACCGGTTTAAAAACCGGATTTACCATAAACCGGATTAAAAACCGGTTTCAAAACCGGTTTAAACCGGATTTTTCTTTCCTTTTTACATATTTTGTTCCTAAAAGATACAAAAAATACAAAAAAAAAAAAAACTAAACAAAAAACCCGTAAATCCGGTTTTTAAACCGAAAACCGATCCGACCAAACCGATCCGATCCGGTTTCAAACCGGTCCGAACCGGTTTTGATCGGATTTAAGCTAGCCTCGTAAAACCGGTTTCAAAACCGAACCGGTTTTGGCAAATCCAGTTTTGACCGGAGTTGGCCAAAACCGATCCGGTTTTTAAACCGGTTCGGTTTTCGGAAAAATCCGATTTGTGCACCTCTAGATACAAATATGTAGTTGGACATTAAAACATTACGACTTATATCAAACATACAAGACCAACTAGTACACTAAAAGCAATTATCCCTAACTTATAAATCAACTAGATTTTCATAATTTCAAGAATCTAATATCGTATTAAATTTAACTATAAAGTCAATAATTCTAGCATACAAAGCGAATTTTCGAACTTATTTCGCATTCTAAATCAAATTTAATTTTATGTAACCATAAAATTCAATAAAAAATTCACAACAACACTAAAATCTTACCAACTTCAACTTCAACTTCTTACCGGCTTTTGAAGAACGGCAGACAAATAAACCTCCGAATTCCCTGACCCGTTGATCTTTTCACCAACAACCCATTTCAACTTCTTGTACCCGAACCGTTCTATCAGACGGGTCAACCCTTTTCTCTTCTCATCATTAGAACAAAGAAAATTATCCAACCAAAACAACCCACCAGCCCGAATAACCCGATCAATATCAAACATCAAAAACTCAAGCTTCTCAGCCCGTCCGCCAATATCCAGCCCGTTTCCAATGTGAATTATATCGAAAACGTTATCATAAAACGGAAATCTATGATCTAAACTTAAGTACAAGGGAAAAACACCTCTAGCACCAATAAATTCATTAAAAGGTGCATCAATATTCAAACTTGCGGTAACAATCGTCACATTTTTCTCCGCCATTCTCGCGGCAAAAGTGCCCGACCCACCCCCGATATCGAACCCGACCCGAATCCCGCCACTTCCTAAGGCTAAAACGTCATTAATCAAGAAATCATTTTTATTTCTTGATTTAATGAATCTTGAAATTTCATTTGCGTTATTTAAATCAAAGCAACCGGCGCAATCTCTGTTTAATTTCTTGGTATTTAAACATGCTAAATTCTTGCACCCAATTCCACTCCAACTATACATTTTCTCACTAACATTTTTCCAGAGCGAATTAGGGAAAGGATGAAGACCAATTTTAGGGTTTGGTTTCACAAAACATCGTCTTCTTGGTAACGGCTCACACCCTTTTAAAATTAACTTCTGTGCAAGACTCCAATCATCTGGGCAGACATTATTCGGTTTATAATTCATGAATTGCGACAAGAAATCGAACGATTTGTAGCAAGAATGACCCACGGATGCTACCATTTCCGTGATCCCTGTTCTCGAATCTTTACCCAACGGAAGCTGATTTCGTTGCAGAAACAATTTCAATTCGGTTGGGATACTGGGTGTTGAAAGATCGATACTTTCGTAACCCAAAAGCTGTTTTTCCATCTGGGCAAGTCTTTTTTGTGACGAATCGATTTCTCTGAGGATTAACGAAACTTGTTCGGAAATGACGGACATGTTTTTGTGGGTGTGATGATGAGTGAGAACATGAATCTGATGGTTATGGGGTTTTGGGGAGTATGTGAAAGCGTATAGAGCGAATAGATTGGTGGTTATGACGGAAAATAGCATGAGAATGTGTACGGCGGAGGAGCAGACGGTGGCGCTCTTGAATCGGGCGGTGCCGTCGCCAATTTTTAAGGAAACTGAACCCATTTTTGTAAGATTCCGGTGAGATTTGGGGGAGTGATGAGTGAGAGTGTGAGGGAGCAGGTGGGTGAGTAGAAGGTAAAGAAGAAGAAGACATTTAGTTGAATTAATTAAGACAAGTAGAGTGATAGATCTTGTGATATGTCGGTTGAATTTTTAATGATGTTTTTAATCTATCTTTTTTAATTTTTTAATTGTTTTTGACATTTGAGACCATGAATGAATTTATTTTCAAGTTTGTTGCTATGTGTTTATGTTGTTTAACACTAAATTAGGTTTCTTAATTTAACTTAATGATGGTGACATTTAGAGTGTTATTTAATGATTCATTGTGAACCGTACACGTGGACAATAAGAATGAGAGTTTGTGAATGCTTTTTAATAACTCCGTCTCAAAATTATTATCCACACATAATAAAAAATTACAATTTAAATAAAAAGTATATTAATATACTGTGTATATAATTTCATATTTATCACCTAAATGTTTTTAATTTGTATAATTTTTAACTTGACAATAAATTCTGGACATATTAAAAAGGAAATGTGGAAATAAAATTGGGACGGAGAGAATACCTGGTTAAAGAAAAATGGAAAGGTGCACTCCGGGATAGGTGTGGTAGCGTCATTTCCACATAAAATGTATTTGAGTAATAATATTGATGCCTACTTTTTGTGTCTATTTATGTGTTTACCCACTTGATCAATATATGTGTTAAAATCAATAAATAATATTAGAAGAAAAATTAGGAGATTACATGTCATCTTAACAAGTTGATAGACGCATAAGTGAGCAAAAATTGTAATAATCAATATAATTTCTCAATGCATTTTATGCAAGCGCTACTACATCGCCCTAGCCACGTCATTTCCACCGCCAATCATGTGGTGCAGTATTACTAGGGGTGTTAACGATTCGAGTCAAGTCGAATATCATGAAATATGGGCTCGACTCGTATAGTAATTACTCGGCTCGAACTCGAATAAGCTTTTAAAATTGTGCTCGAGCTCGAATATTTATATAGTGTTCGAGCTCGAGCTCGATACTCGTTTATAATTCCATATTTTTTGAAAATAACTAATTTACAAACTCGAAAAACTCGTTAATTACTCGACTCGTTAACACCCCTATTAATATATGTATATTCTTGTACTTATTGTATCAACACTTGTACTTATTGTATAAAACACTTATTCGGCTCGTTAGGATCGACTCGTTAGGATCGACTCGTTAAGATCGTCTGGCTTGTTCTGCTCGAGATTAAACGAGTTATCGAACGAGTCCAGTCGAGTATCAAATTATTAGGCTCGGCTCGTGAAACTAATCGAGTCTTGTTTTATGTTCGAGCTCGACTCGAGATCGAATTAGTATAGGCTCGAGCTCGAGCAGCTCGTTAAAAGCTCGACTCATTAACACCCCTAGGCCCTAGGTATTACCATGAGAAATACGTATTTTGAAGTTCGAATGGTGAGTCTTAAAAGGAGTGTAATGATTTGGGTTATGAGTGAAACATATATTTTTGTATCAATGTGAAAATATAAATACTGATGAGGTGATGACATGGTACAATGGCTTAAGCTACGACACTCATACTCCAATTGTTCGATTTTTGAGCTTAGAATATTAAAATGGTCTTTAAACAATATAATCAAATCAAAACACTATTTTTCATAATCACGTTTTGTAACCGCTTATTATTAAATTATTCATTTTCAATTCAAATAATCTATTTTAAATAAACAATTTCAAACACCAATAATGACAACCATAAAAGATATCTTAAAATGAATAAAAAAGTTGTATAAAAATTAATGGAGAGAAATTTCTAAAATCGAAGAAACAACATTTTTAATGTATCTCTTATGACTACTCTTAAAGCTGTTATTATTATAACCATTTTGAACAACTAAACCGATGAAAGACCTGTGGCCAAGCCTACGAAAGAAACGGCGTGGGTGAGCAGAAAATAAGCGTTCAGCAGCTATGAAGAGATTACGAGCGCCAGAAAAAGAGAAAACATACCTCGTCGCCGGAAAAAACGAGCGCCGCTTCTTCTTCTCTTCCGATTACTACTTAATTACGTCTAAAACTTTAAAACCTAGGGTTTTATTGGGCCCGCATTTAAAATATGATATTCTGGGCTTTTTCTTTTTGAGCCAACTTACTAGAAAATGTTATTGGGTTACTAACAAATGTTGCATGTTATGCTGATCCTCTGTTTTCAAAACCAAATGATGAAAAACAATTGAATATAAATGTTAATAGTTACATGTTCAATAATATATTTTATATATATTAAAAAATAAATGAAGAAGAAATGGTGAGATGGAAATTAAAATGGTGTCGTGTGGTGTGGTGTGATGCGTATTTCCTGCAAAATGATGTGCTGTGGTGTGGTTTCTAAGACGGCATCTGATATGACAGAAAATTTGGAGTGGGCGTGTGGTAGTGGTATTCATACTCACTAGCTTAAAAATCTCTTAAAATAGTTAGTACGGAGTATTATTTTAGGGAATTAATTTTGGTACCACATGTTTTTATGTCTACATCACAACGTACAAATATTACTGCACACTACACAAGTATATAAAGCATTTATTGTGGTGTGAACATTAAAAAGATGTGGCGTAAAAATCACCCCTATTATTTTAATTTAAGAGACAAAATTATAGAAGATTTTGATGAATGATAATTGTGATATGTGAGGGTATAGATGTGACATTGACAGTTAGTAGAGGGATGACATATGGAATCTGGAAGGGATACTTTTGATCAAAATCTGCCTCTTCGATCTCAAATACTGTTTTATGTATTTATCTAGGGCCATTTTTCTCTGGCATGACCTAGCGTCCGCCTATCGCCACCGTCTTCCACCACCATAGTCTGCTGCCACCCTCCTCAATCAACACCAAAATCCCTAAACAAACCACCAAACATCGTGATTTCTACATTCTCAATCATTACGTTACCAACTTCGTTAACAAGTTGTCAATCTAGGGTTTTAGTAGATGAAGAAATAACTAAAATTAGGGTTTTCTATCTATCCGAATTCCTTCGGATCACTTTGTCTAGTCCTTTTCAATAAAACGACATCCATTTTGCGGAAATCGTAACCGAAATTTGTTTTTTTATAAACATGCGCGGATTGCAGAAATCAAAAAGGGTTTCATGGGCATCAGATTTAAATCTTTGTCAGGTATACATCATATAAAAGGGTTCAATTTGTACATGTAGTTGTGATTTTAATAAATTTATATCTAATTAATACATAAATGAGATATTGGGAGATTTACTGGACTATAAATTACTCTCCAATTCCATTTACAGAGTTGCATTTTGACTCTTCATCTTAAAAATTAAATTGAAAGGAAATTGTGTCTCCTCTGTTAAAAAAAACTCATAATGCTAAAGTGAAACAATATTGATGTTGAATCTGCTAGAAATTCATACGGATTGCAGTTTAAAATTCAAAATTACGGACATTTGTGGGCTTTCTGAATTCATATACTTGCAAATTTGTGAATGAATTACTTAACTGCTCGAAATGTTTGTATTTTTTAGGATGATAAGGCTCTCACTTTATAAGAAGTTCTTCCTTGAAAATTTTCAATTTGTTGAATAGAAGTTCTTCCTTGAAACATTCATGCTAATTTCAAGTTGTACATATTGCAAAATTTCTGATTATTTTTGCTAGTTAATGACTGACTAACATGAATTATATAATTAATTAATGTTTTGTATAATAATAGGTAAAGCTGTTTTTATCAGATGAATCACCTTCACTAGTAGGTTTAGGTGGTCAAGATCATCTTCAAGCAAAAGAATCATGGCATTCAGCAGGAACAGGTTCGGATGACAATTTGCCACCTGGATTTGAAGCAATTCAGCCTGCAAATGCAAATGCATTTCAGAGTAAATTGTCTCAGATACCCCTCCTTCACTGGAAATGTCCTTCCAGAGTAAGTTATATAAGTTTTTAAATCTCTGTTTTTTATTTTATTTTAAATGTCCTATTGCTAAATTATGCTTTTATAGGAGTAATATAGATATATGTTTGCTGATACTTAAGTGTCAAAATTTGTAGAAATTGTACACAGGTACCTGTATTTATTGAAATATGCATATTCATTACTAAAGTATGCTTTTATATATAGATATATGTTGGCTCATGCTTAAGTGCCAAAATTTGTAGAAATTGTACACAGGTACCTGCATTTATTGAAATATGCATATTCATTACTAAAGTATGCTTTTATAGGAGTAATCTAGATATATGTTTGAAGATATTTAAGTGCCAAAATTTGTAGAAATTGTACACAAGTACAGTAAAATATCTATAAATTAATACTGTCAGGAGTGGAGGAATTTATTAATTTAGAGAGTTATTAATTTATTGATAAATCAATAATTATTAATTTAAAGAGGTTTTAAGTAATTATACCGTACATACCAAACAAAAACACAAATTAGTTTATGCCTCTTAGAATTACATTGCAGCGAACCTTGAGACTCGACATAAATTAGTAACTACTGTGTTCATATGCATTGGAAATTAATAATGATTTTTGAAGTACATTAAATGTCAACAAGAGTGTAATATATATTTTTTTCTCTAGTTTTTGTGAATGATTAATTTTATGATTCTTCGGACCGAAAATTATAAAGGAATCTTCCAAAAAAATTATTATCTTATTATTTTATCGAGTTTTTTAATTTTTTACATTGGCCCAAGTTATGACCGGACAAATCTATTATTTTAGAGAGTTTATTAATTTACAGAATATTAATTTAAAGTGATTTATTGTACCTGTATTTATTGAAATATGCATATTCATTACTGAAGTTAAATGTCACTGCAAACTGGTCCTTGAACTTAGCTAAATTTGCAAACTTTCCCTCAAAGTTTTCGAATCCAACCTAGTAATTGCTTTAGTTAAAAGATAGACTAATATTTTTTTGGGATTTTTAACAGGGCAAAATGTTACTAAATATCATCCAAGTTTATTAAATTATTTTTTAAAATTCCACAGTTTGTTTTGGATCCTACGTGGCAAGTGGCTGCTGGAGAAGAAAGCAAAGAATTAGAGTTTGAAAGTCAACGGGAAATGAGAGTACTCGAAGCAGTTTATCCAAGACCATCCTCCATTCCTCCAAAGTTAGTTTTTTTTTAATTGTTTTAAACATATATCATAAAATACGATATTAATAATAAATAATAATAAATTTTTCCTTTTTTTGCAGTCCTGTATCACCAATGGGTGACCCATACCACAACGATCATCATACACCAATTATCCCAATCACTCCAATCGAAGACGAAGACATGCCACCTGTCACCGCCACATCATCATCATCCACACCAGCACCTAGCAATAACCTCCCGCCACCTGTCACGGTCCCCGGTGTGGAACCAGATGTAGTAACCGCCGCCTACTCCGCCCTAACTGCCGCCATGTCAAACACCACTCAAGGAAACCTAATCGACCCTAATCTCCTCATTAAAATCCTAAGCAACCCAACTTTAATTGAAAAACTAGTATCCAACCATGCACCATCATCGGGTGGTTCTAGTCAACCGATTTCTCAACCACCACCGTTGACCACCACAATGGCGCCACCTGAGCCACCAATTCCCCGCCCAACCCACCTCCCGTTTTCATCACCGTCTTCTACCGGATCTCATTTTCCACCACCAACCCGGGTCGGACCCGTACCTGTTTCCAGTCTGGCGCCACAATCTGAGGTGAGTCCAGCTGGAAAGAAGGATATTAATTATTATAAGAGTTTGATCCAGCAACACGGTGGAGAAAAATTGGAAAATGGTAATAATAATAATATTAATAATCAGAGAACGCGGGGAGATGTCAAAACGAAAATGACAAAAGCATGTATATATTTTAATAGCACGAGGGGGTGTAGGCATGGGGCGAATTGTGTTTTTCAGCATGATTCTACACAACAGCAAAGAGTTAGTAATAGTAATAGTAATTTGGCAGAAGGACAAAATGCAAAAAGAATGAAAATGGATAGGGAGATTACTGGTACATAGATGCCACGTCATCCATTTTTGAGTTTGAGTTTGTGTTGGTGTAAATGTCTCGACTTGAAAGGCTAAGTGATACTCATCTACTGCAGGAAACAAATTGGATTATTTTTTGGTTTTTTGTTTTGTTTAAGTTAAAATTTTGGTTGATGGTTTATGCATCATGGGACAAGACTGCTGCTATGCTACATGTTTTGTTCTAATGGCAAATTGGTAATTTGATACAAAATTTATTGTTTGGTTCTTTTTATATTATACATCATCTCATCATAAAGGACACTACTTTTGTTGTGTTTACATGGTGGTTCCTATTTAATGCATTTGTTGATAGTTTGACACAAGTCTCGAAGGAATTTCTCACATTCGAGTTGATGTATGTATGACTGTCGATGTTTTACCTTCCCCGTTCCATGGAAGGGATTTGGTTGTTATTGCTAGTTGACCAAGGTCTAAGAATTCAACCAATTTTGACCTAATTACTTGTTCACCAATTTTGGTCGTTGAAGAAGATATGTTGCTAACTAATATAATTGTTTTTCAAAGATAAGTATTGAAGATATGTTGCTAACTAATGTAAAAAAAAATTATTTTCACCACCACCCGTCCATGACACCATTAAAACACAAATTTTCATTCGTATATTGTCTTTTGCTGACTATAATGTATATTTGTTTAAGCTTGTTATCCTCCTTTACTCAATTCTTGATTTTCTTGAATTGTTATGTGTTCTAGTATGACTAACCTTGATCTCCTTGATCTATGTTGGTTTTACTATGTGAATACATTCGAACTTCACCTTAAATCTATCTACAATGGGAATTAACTTTTACATCATATATTTTGATGCTTGTACTACACTGCACAAGTATTACTGTAGATTATATAAACATATAAAACAATCATTATGGTATATAGGTCAAAATATGCGGTGTAGAATCACCACCTATCTACAATACAAACATATCCACCCCAGTAAATATACATTACTCTCACCCCCTCTTTTACACCTCCATCCCCAGCCACAGTCAACCACCACTTGTGAACTCCATAAACCACCCAAAATATAATAAAAAAAACACTACATGATGGTTAAAACAACCAGTTGTTAATAAAATGCACCATTTTAATATGGAAGATGATTAATACACTACAACTTTTACTTAATTCACTATAATTATTACTTATATTTAACGGTAAAATTGTGTATAAATGACTTCCCTTTTAATATCATGTTTGTTGTGAATAATTTAAGTATCTGAATCTATACGTAAACCTCACATTCGAACTACATGTTGTTCAAACATAAGTGTTAATTAACTCAATGCCCGTGGGAAGAGGGCACATTTCAAGAACTTTGCCCCAACAAATATTGTCTAAAAACAAATTTGCATCTATAATCTCATATGATCATATAGGGTGAACATTTGGGCCAAAAAAATCAAACAGATGCGAAAACCGACTGAAACCAAACCGAACTGAAAAGATGTAATCAATTTGGTTTTTGGTTTTGTAATTTCATTATTTTTGGTTTCAGTCAGGTCCTTGGATAAGGGTAAGCATTTTGGCTGAAAAAACGGGAACCAAAACCAAAGTACCGAACCAATGCAAAACCAAAACATGTAGTCGGTTCGGTTTTTGGTTTTGAAAAGTCATCATTATCGATTTCGGTCCTATCAGTTTCATTTCGTGATATCATACGTAACACGAGCTGTGGGCAGAATCCCGCACATTTGAAGCTTCCTTTTCATTATATATATAAACATACCATGTTTAAACAAAAATTAACCAATAGAAAGAAGGAAAAAAAACCCCAAGAAAATGGCACAAACGCTGTTTTAAAACAAATACACAAGCACCATACCATCAAAATAATCATAGAAAAAATATCACACAAATCAAACTCCAACTTTCTTACATATTATATCAGCCCCATCACCTTTGCCATTTCTTCTCTGTAACTGTAACAACCACACCAATATAATCAACTTACACAAAATTTTAATTATATAAATACAGTATAATGTAACAAATATTTAATTAAAGATAGAGATATTACCTTGATTACCATTTCCTTTTGTGTTCTGTAACGCCTGAGACATTGACCTCTGAATCCTAGGTGAACCTTGTCTACCATTTACCGCACCCGGTAACGAGTGCCGTTTTTTCAAATATATTTCTTTTTCTTGTAAATCGGGACTCGATCTCGGGGAAATACTAGCAACTGCTTTTAATTTTGCTGATTCGGTTGCTTGCATGTAACTCGGGACACAATTATTATTATTATTATTATCATTATTATCATTATCTCTACTTTCTGCGTCAATGTGATTGGGTTTTGGTGACCCGAATGAATTTCTTCGTTTCCCGGGTTTCGGGTCTTTCGGTAACTGCTCCAAACTACTTCTTAAACCAGAGTCAACGCTTGACTTCTTACTTGTTGACCAAGACTTCCGCTTTTGACTTTGACTAGATGCTGTTTTATCCGGTTTTGACTTTTTGGTATTGGTTGACACCTGGCTAGATGGTGTTCCTTGTGATTCGGGAATTGTTATATGGCTTGTTGGAGATCCTTGTATAGATACTTGTGGGCCCGTTTCAGGCTTGTGTACGGGCTCAGGTTCGGGTTCAGGAACGGGCTCGGGTTCAACATTAGTTGCGGGTTCATCTAAAACTTCGGGTTCGGGTTTTTGTTCAATACTTTTAATTCCAATTTCAAACTGATCTGGTGAGTCGAGTGTGGATGTGATGGACAGCTCGGTCCCACATTCTGACCCACCGGCCTGAACCACCCGCGAACCGTGGTTAACCGGCGGTTCGATGTCTGTAAACGGGGTTGGGTTTTCAGGAGCAGAATCTGCAGATGGGCCATTCGGGTTAGAAGAACCGATTTGTGGTTTGGATGGGTCGGGCTCTGACACGTTTTCTTGATTTGAAGAATTGGGTGATTTTAACGGGTTGTTTTGAGAAGTCAACTCTTCAAACCTTGACTGAGCTGCAATAAATGCTGGATTACTTGCTTTCCTTGATCCAAACACAGATTTCCTTCCTTCTGAATCCGGTTGGTCAACTGCAAGTCTTTTTGCTGACCCTTTGGGTTCGGGTTCGGGTTCCAATACCAGATTTTCGGGAATCGGTTTCGGTTCGTTTTCTGATACCAGATTCTCGGGAATCGGTTTGATTTCGGTTTCCGATACCTGATTCACGAGAATCAGTTTGATTTCGGTTTCTGATACCGGATTTTCGGGAATCGGTTTGATTTGGGTTTCTGATACCGGATTTTCAGGAATCGGTTTGATTTGGGTTTCTGATACCGGATTTTCGGGAATCGGTTTGGGTTCGGTTTCTGATACCATTGATTCTGGTAACAGGTCCTCTTCTGTATGGTTTTTCACATTGATATTTTCTTCAATATCAATGGAATTCTCTTTTTCTTCAGATGGCACTGTTGGTTCCACAACATTAGATGAAATTACAATTTTGCCCTCATTTTCATTGTTAACAATAACTTCATCCTGATCATGTTTTGGTTCACATGATTCTAAAGTTTCTGGTGAAGAAACAGACATCCATCTTTCCAACCAATTCCATGCTGAATCAGATTTTAGAGGATCACATTTGATGTTTATTTGTTTGGTTTTTGGTGTAGATTCCAATAACTACAAAAAAATTATAATAAATAATAAATAATAAAATAAAATAAAATGTAACAATATAGAAAAAAATGGTAATGGGTAAATCATAAATGTCTTTACCTGGCGAGCAAGTCTGTTACTAAGTAGTTTCTCAATGGAAATATGTGTTCGCTTCAAATTAATTCCCGCATTTTGCACTCCCTAAAACAACATAAAAATTCAATCTTTAATCACATATGACTTAAAATTAAAATTAAAATTAAAATTAAAATTAATTAATAAAATATTTACCTTTTCTTGACGAGCACGAACAAGAGTTTGCACTTTGACAATGGCTTGAACACAACGTAAAGTTCCAACAGCATGAGTTCTCACCAAATGGCCTCTCACAGCTGCTTGCAATTTCACAACATTCTTCTGTTTCACAAATCGTCTTTGAGCCTGAAAAATTACAAATAATCTCAAATTTAAGATGAAAATAGATCAAGAAATTAAATAAATACGTACCAAGAATCGTCTAACAGCAGCCTGGATGACAAGAATTGATGATTCAGATTCAGATTTAGATTCAGACTCATCAGGAACTGGTTCACATTTGGTGTCATCTTTAATGGCAGATTCGGTATCAATAACTGATATTGTAGCATTTTTGGCAGTTGAATTGGGTATTTCTTCTGTCCATATATTGTCAGAAGTTTTTTCAGATATGTTAGGAATAATTTGTGATTCAGAACTTATTATAGGTTCTGAAATTGCTTTGTTTTCTGAAGAAGGTGGTTCAGTAACTACTGTGTTGCTCAACACTCGATGTCTGGCTGCTCGTTTCCTAAAACTCCAAACTCGTTGACCTTTATTCTGTAGTGATTTGAAGCAAATTATTAAAATTGAAGTATATAAATATGTTAACAGTATCTAAATTTGTAGCCATAAGATCCAATAAATATACACATACCAATCACATATTACTTAAATTCGATACATCTTCCTAGATTCCTTTTTCCTTTAGATCTCTTTTATAAAAATGTTACAAGAGTTCAAAGTATAAGATTTCCACCAGATATGATCAGTAATTCGGTATTTGTAACTTTTATGACACTTAATTTTAACTATTTATACATAAATAAAGATAAATCATTTAACCTAATTAATCAGCATACGTGGATCGTGATCACAAACCCTAAAAAAGAATCCAAGCACACAAGTTATACAGATTCAATCAGAATCTCGCATCTTTTTACGTTCATTTTCTCGAGCTAATTAATTATAAACATCAATTTTCCATCAGATACGCCAGCTAATCAGAAAAAGATAGCAGTTATTCAGCTTAATTTTCAACCAAATTAGCTACCTAACACAAATCGAGATCTCAAACCGCCACGCAGCTAAACAAACAGATAAATCTCGTTTAAGTCAAACACGCATTTCGGATAAGTCAAAATCGCTGAATTCAATGTATGAGAGAAAACAAAACAAACGAATTATTGTACAAATGATTTACACAAAATCGAATACACAAACACATTTATACCTCGGAAGAAGCATCAATTTCATCTCTATCGACGGAATCATCGCTACCAGCACAAGAAATGATCTTGAAGCAAGATGTGGCGGATCTCCCCATGATTAATTACAGTTGTAATCAGTGTCGATCGATCAAAGCACACAGTGGAGTGTATTTTTTGGTGTTACACAATCAGTCACATTTGAGAGTGTTTTTGGTCATCACGTTTTTGGAAGTTGCACCGGATAGAAGGGGAGGGGTATTTATGGAACAACACTACCCTAAACATACTCCTCCAATCTAGGGTACACGTTTTTTCAATACTTGCTTGTACGTTATGCATCAAAACATATACGTAGACCCCCGTCCCAAATCATGTAACGTTCCATTTCATTTTGAATTGATTAAGGATAAGTTTAAACTTGTTTTATTTATACTACATTATAATATAATATGTTTAAATATTTTTTAATTAATAATAAAAGGGTTTTGCTAATGACAGTCCTTGCGCATTAAAACTTGTAAATTAATCAACAACCACCTCCTGCATTTTAGGTATCTCTCATCCGGTAATAAAAGTACAACATTTTAATGCATGTTATTGACAGCCCTAAGGGCTGTCATTAGCAAAATCCATAATAAAATTAAGGAAAATAATAATGAAATCCTTAAAACTGTCAATAAGATCTCATGACATGCATAAAAAACTTGTACAATAATAAATAATCGTCCTTCCATTTTCAAAATAAACCACCATCAATAAAATTACAAACATTTTATGCATATAACTATAATTTAATGACAGCACTAAGGACTCCAGTAATAAAACCCTACAAATAAGTAGTAGACTGATATTATTGCTCCAAACATAGGTGAATATAAAATATCTATTTTGCAATTCAATAAAGGAATAGTAAAATTTAAAGTTGCACAATTTTGATGGGCTTTAATGATAATTTGCTTTACTTATTTTTTATAACAAATATTTAAATAAAATACTACCTCCGTATAAAAATAAGTGATTTACTTTTTATTAGGGTGGATCAAAATAAGTGATAAATTTTTAAAGTTTATCTTATTTGGGGAAAAAGTGGAACTTATTTTTCACTAACTATTTATTTTAATAAGGTGAAATTACCCTTCTACATTTACTTTTACTTTTAAACATTATTAATACCACTTTATTCAAAAAGAGTGGGACTCATTCTCCAGTAACGATTAAATTTAATATATCTTAACCAACATTTTAATCTTTTGGCTCAAAATTGTGATTTTTCAAATGTATCACTTATTTTGATACGTACGGGGGCGGAATTAGAAATCTATATATGTAATAGCACAATATATTTTTTTGGATACAATATAATAACATATTTTTTGAACATAAAGTTATGATTGCATTAAATATAACAAGATGATGTATGATCTAAAGACTTTGACTTGAACTTATTTATTTGGGTTTAGAAATAAACTTTATACATTTCTCTTTTCAACTAATCTTTTTGCATCTGTAAATGCTAAAATCTCTAATTAATCCTTTTTCAATAATCAATATACATTATATAATATTTATAAATATTCAAAGTACTTCACAGATTGTGAAGATTCAGATAATAGCAAGTTAAATATTATACTTATTAATAAAAAGAACAAAGATCATCATTCATTTATATATATATATATATATATATATATATATATATATATATATATATATATATATATATATATATATATATATATATATATATATATATATATTAACTAGCTTCATAGCCCGCCCGATTGGGCGAGCATGTTTCAAAATTTATATTATAGAAAATATCAATAAATATTAACAATTTTAAAAATGACATAAGAATCGATAGCTGTAATGATGAGTTTGTACAAAATTTGATACATGAACAGATGTTACATAAAATTTATAGACGAAATAAGACTTTTTTTGTAAAAGACATTTGCTGTTGAATTAGTGTAATTGTCATCTCTGTCACAACAAATGACCTTCAATCCGTTCTTGTTCTTAACTCGTGATATCTATAAATGTTAATAGCAATGTTATTGAGTTTTAGTTAGTATGAGTATGAGCAAGGCAAATTAGTATGATATCTATAAATGTTGTTGCATGGTGGAGTTTTGACAGTTTTTTTACAAAATTAATGATCCATGACCGAGTTTCAACAAAAATCAAATTTCAACACAATTAATGATCCATGAAGAGTTTCTAAGTTGGACGAGTTTTGACTGGTTTTTACATTGACTGAATTTTCTGTGATATTTATTCATGTATCAAAATTCGTACAAACTTATCATTACAAATATGGATTGTTATGTTATTTAAAAAGTATTAATATTTTGTTATTTTTCTTTAATATCTCTCTTGAAGCATGCCCGCGAGCGGGCTATGAAGCTAGTTTCATATATAGGATGACCTTGTATGTGTTAGTTAATAAAGAGTTATAAGACAATTAAATCATGTAAAAAAGATACGATTAAAACTAATAAGTAAGAATACTACCTTAGCAATTTTTGCAAGTTTATTATAGCATGTTTCATTTTTAATAGTTCTAAATAAATGAAATGACATATCAATATGAATATGATATTCTACAGAAAAAACATAATAAATATAAATTGCCAAAGATGAAAATGGTGTGGTTTTACAAAATGTTAATAATGTTTTCTTGTGTAGCCTTTGAAATTCATGACTTATAACAACTAAATGATAATACTCCAAACATGTGGTATTTCTCTGGTTTTCACCGCTATTTCATCTGATGTATAATTGGGCCTTTTAGCCCCCCAAACCATCAACTTTCATTTTTTGTTTTGATCTGCAATGAGTGGGCCTTTGGCCCAAGAAAGATCAATCGACTTCATCATGTCCAGTCCACTTTCTGAATCGACTTCACCTGTTTCTTAGTAGCCCTAAATCGACTTCATCTCCACATACGCACCATTTCCACTTTCTGAATCGACTTTGTTCAAGAGCACCATCGACGCACTCCATCACACACAAGCTACAGACGGATCACAGACGCACTCCATCTCACTTTTAATTCGAAATTTCAAATTTAAACTTCAAAGGTACGTTCGAATTCAAACTTCCAGACTTAACCCAATTCGTTTACTTTAATTCTTTTTTCTTTTTTATCATTCAACTTCTGCTTTTTAGTATGTAGATATGTAAATTACTAAATTAACAAACTATAAGATGTGATTCACTGAATTGTGAATTGTGTATCACTCTATCGTGTATTGTAATTTGTGAATTTAAACATGTACAAATTCAAACTTCCAGATTATGTATGTTCTGCGTTTAGTCATCGTTTGTTATATAAATGATGGATTCGGAACAAAGGTTCGATAAATTGATAGATCTGAGCTGATCAATTACGAATGAAATTTGAAAACATGAAAGCAATAGAGTCAAGAGTCAATTGAAAATAATGTTAAATAAAGTGAAATATCGTGAAAAACTCAATTGATCATATTTAAATACCAATTGCTGTATTGAGAAATCAAGCTTATACGTGCCCTCAAGAGCTAGAATTATACTTTTCAGCCTCCGCAACCTACACTTTGGTGTTTGGGTAAGCTTATTAAATAGCTTGTTCCGTTTTTTATAAGAATTCTTTTAGTGTTTGGATGAAGCCAAGCAACTTAAGCTCTTGTGCTTACCTAAGTTGTTTTAGGGGTGTTTGGGTTAAACTTATTTTAAACAGCTTGTGCTTATAGCTTTCCAATTTATGAGTAAATAAGCTCTTTTAGCAAACCATCTCATGAGGCTTCTTAAAAGTAGCTTAATTAGCCCAATAAGGTTAGCTTATTAGCTTACTGTGTCTCTAAACACAATAAGTTGTTTTGAGTATGCAAACAGCTTATGGTTTTTGATACACTTTCCTCTTATCGGATATGATTTACAGATGTATGATTTACATATGGTAGAAGAAAGAAGGGGAGAAGAGTAGTATGGGTATTTGACAAGGGAAGTCGGTTAGGGTTAATATAAATAAGCTCTTTGAGCAAATAAGAGGAGGTTTTGGTTAAGAAGGGGAGAAGGGTAGTGTAACGACCCGAAATTGTAAATAAATAAATTATGTAAAAATATGATAATTATGGATAAATCATATAAAACACGTGGAAATTGGTTTCGTGTCGTTTGGACACCGTACGAGGAAGTTATGGGCGAAACCGGGTCGAGACAAAGTTTGAAAAGTGCAGCCCTGCTGCCTAAAGGAGTTCGCGACGCGAACTCGGGATAACGATCGGGAAGTCGGGCCAGGGAGTTTGGCCATGAGTCGCTAAGTAGTTCGCGTCTGGGTAGCGATCGCTAAGTATGCGTACGATACGCAGAGTTAGCGACGCGAACGTAGTTCGCGACGTGAAGTCTGTTCGACAGACATTATAATCGGGTTTGAGCTCAATTATTGGAGAGAAAAACTCTAGTTTCTCTCTTCGAGCTTGTGAGCGATTTTGGAGTGCAGGAGCTGATTTGGGTCGATTTCTTCATCAAATCTTGTGATTCTTCAATCCTAGTTGAAGATTAAAGGTATATCTTCAATCCTCTGTAGTTGTAGCTTTAGATCTATGGATTTAGAAGCTTGGATTTGAAACCCTTGTTCTTGGGTTTGTGATCTATGGTGAAATAAATGGTGTATACACTTAATAGATGGTATATTAACAAGGAAATCAAGTGTATGATTATGATTTGTAAGAATCTTTGGTTTGGTTAAACCTAGGGTTTGGTAAATCGATATATTTGGGGGAAATGGATTGATGGGTGTTATCTAGAGGTAGATGAACACATGAGTAGTAATAATTGATGTTGATCATATTGTGATAATTGTATTAGGCTTTTGGTGAAGTCTTGGAAAGTTGATTGGATTGAGAAGCAAGAGATTGAGTGTCAAGAACACGGTTTGAACATCTTATTGCTAAGGTGAGTACGTGTGGAATTTTCTGAGTACATAGCCCTTTTAAATATTTCCATTACTTGTGATATGGTCTATTTGCTTAATTGTGTAGACTAATAGTAGATAGTTAGTTATACGGATGATAGTATTGAACTAACTTGTTTGATGATAGATGTGATAGCCGAGAGCTAGATTGACATAACCATAGGGTTATGATGAGGTTGAGATGATGTGATGATACGGGAGACTCCCCGGTCATGAGGTGTGGATTGAGGGGCAGTTGGGATGTAATTCTCATCGACTCTTCCACGTTAGTGGTCTTACTCATTGGACGTATTCCGATGGGCAAGGCAGGTATCGGTAGCGTGGGCGATCCTTTTGCCGATATCTTGTTTCTAGTTAGCTCGGGGGCGTCCCGATAACTAGATATGTATGTGATTCTAGCTAGTTCGGGGGCAACCCGATAGTTAGACGTGATTGCTAGGGAAGCAAGGTTGATAGGGTCACATTAAGGTGGCTAGATTGGATAGTGGGATATATATATGTATATTGATTGGTTATATGAAACGTGACATTTCATTTTATTATCGGGTCTAAACCCATGTAGCTCACGAGACGTTTTTGTCTCACGTACTCCTTGTTTTGTTTTGCTATGTACTCAGGTGCGGGATCGAAGGCTTAGGTACGCATGGATAGAGATGCGGGACCTAGAATAGAAGAGCACTAGATTGGATTTAGTCTTAGCTTGGTTATGATCTATTTTGTAACACCTACTTTTATACTCTGATTTTATACCAAGGCTTTTGTAAATCAAAATTGAGAATGTTCTTCTATTTATAAAATGTTTTATTTTGGCCAATATTTTGGTGTTAAAAATCAAGGTATTACAACTTGGTATCAGAGCTATAGTTTAAGTGAATTAGGTTGGATGACCATCCTAGTCTTAGACTGTAGCATTAGGAATATAAGATTCCTTGAGAACATAGGTTGACCTTGAGACTTTATATTAAGTTTAGGGTTGAACCTAAGGGATCGATGAATTTGATATGATTTTGGATATTGAGTCTTATGTGACTAATGGGTTGTACACGAGGTACTAAATGTTTAATGTCTTTCGTATAGTCTTGATTGAAAGAAAATGGTGACCACACGTAGAAGTGGTAAAGCCCCGGAGGGCCGTGAGGAGGAAGTACCTCCTGTCGAAAGGGTGGATGAGCAAGAAAGTCAACCATCAATGCATCGAGTTGATGAGTCGGAGGTTGGAGCTAATAGGACTCCGGTCACTATGGCGGATCTCCAAACTATTATCGATCAAATCAAAGGAACGGTAGCCGAAGAAGTGCACCGTATTATTGGAGATCGGGAGAAATCAGGTGGAGACCGTGAATCCGAGGCTAAATCGGATGAGAGAACTGGGGTAGTGGCACCGGGGAGAGAAAATCCTCCATGGGTGGCCAAAGTGATGCTAGGGCCAGGCCCATTGTGAAAGAAGGTTGTTCATTTAAATCCTTCATGGCTTGTAAGCCAAATGTGTATACGGGTAGTTCGGACCCGAAAGTAACTATGAGGTGGATCCGAGAAACCGAGAGGGTTATCGGTAGTAGCAAGTGTAAGGATGCCGATATGGTGACGTATGCGTCACAATTACTAAAAGAAGATGCCATGGTTTGGTGGGATATCGTGTATGAGACCCTCGGGAAGGAGGTGGTTGAAAAGATGTCGTGGGATGAATTCACCACGAGGTTGAAAAAGAAGTTTTGTCCCGAGAGGGATTTGGAGAAAATGCACGAAAAGTTTGTGACCCTTAAGAAGGGTGATATGTCGGTGGAGGAATATTCTAGGGAGTTCACGGGATTACTCCCGTTTGTTGCTAAAACCTACTCGGATGAGAGGTTGAGGGTGGTCCGGTATGCTAGTGGGTTACCGTGGGACTACCAATTGGAAGTGAAAAGGGCGGTCTCACTCGATGAGGCTATTAGTGCCGCCCGGGGTGTTGAGGAGGTTAATGAGGCACGGGTTGCCGAGAGGGCCCAAGTGGGCGAGAAAAGGAAGGCGGAGAGCGGCTCTAGTTCGTTCAAAAAGGGGAAGTTCACTTCGAGCTTCTCTAAACAAGGAAGTGTTGGCCCGTGCAAGAAATGCGCGAAAAATCATACCGGCATATGCCGAGGGGAGCCAAAATCTTGTTTTAGTTGTGGGAGGGCGGGGCACATAGCCCGAGATTGTAGGGCCAAGTCGATGGCCGATGTTGAATGTTTCTCGTGTCACGAGAAGGGGCACTATAGCAATGCATGCCCGAAGAAGGGGACCGAATCGTTGGTGTCCACGACTCAAAAGAAAGTGGAACCGGCTAAGGTGAAGGGACGATCTTTCCAGCTCACTCGGGAGGAGGCGAAGGAGGCACACGATGTGGTGTCAGGTACTTTATTCATTAACTCCTTGCCAACTCATATTTTGTTTGATTCGGGTTCAAATTATTCGTTTGTGTCTTATGAGTTTGGTTGTAAATTGAATGTGCCGTCCGAAATGTTAGATGAGGTTTATGAGATAGAAGTAGCCGACGGGAAAACGTCTATGGTCGAATGTATTTATAGAAATTGTGAAATAGAAATAGACGGTAGAAAGTTTAAGGTGGATTTGTTGCCCATGGGAATTAAGGCGTTTGATGTGGTTATCGGTATGGATTGGTTGGGTATGCACCAAACCAAGATTTTGTGTGGAAAGAAAATAGTGTCGATTAGGACACCCGAGAATGAGAAAGTGTATGTGTATGGGGAGAAACGACATCACATGCCTAATGTGATTACCGCTATTAAGGCGAGGAAAAGTATATCGAAAGGTTGTGCATCGTTTATTGCATATGTATTAGATGGTCGAAAAGAAAAGAAGACAATGGATAGTGTAAAAATTATTCGGGAATTCCCCGAGGTATTTCCCGATGACTTGCCCGGTTTGCCACCGGAGAGACAAGTCGAGTTTAAAATTGATTTAGTGCCGGGGGCGACGCCGATTGCTCGTGCTCCCTATCGTTTAGCTCCCACCGAGATGCGGGAATTGATGACTCAATTGCAAGATTTGTTAGATAAAGGTTTCATTCGTCCGAGTTCGTCACCGTGGGGTGCACCGGTGTTATTTGTTAAGAAGAAAGACGGTTCGATGAGAATGTGTATCGACTACCGAGAGTTGAACAAGGTGACTAGTAAGAACCGTTACGCATTGCCGAGAATTGACGACTTATTTGACCAATTGCAAGGTGCTAGTTATTTCTCGAAGATCGATTTGAGGTCGGGTTATCACCAAGTTCGGATGAAAGAAGGCGATACCGAGAAGACGGCTTTTCGTACACGTTATGGTCATTGTGAATTTCTAGTGATGCCGTTTGGTCTTACAAACGCGCCGGCTATTTTCATGGATTTGATGAATCGGGTTTGTAAACCGTTCCTTGATAAGTTTTTGATTGTGTTTATTGACGACATTTTGATTTATTCGAAAACCGAAGAAGAACACGAAGGTCATTTGAGGCTTGTGTTAGATGTGTTAAAACGGGAAAAGTTGTATGCCAAATTCTCGAAGTGTGAATTTTGGTTGCGGGAAGTACAATTCTTAGGTCACGTGGTGACATGTGATGGTATTAAGGTTGACCCGTCCAAGATTGAAGCGGTGTCAAATTGGGAGCCTCCGAGGACTCCTACCGAGGTTAGAAGTTTTCTTGGATTAGCAGGTTATTACCGAAGATTTATACAAGATTTCTCGAGAATCGCGATTCCACTCACGAAGTTAACGAGAAAAAGTGAGAAGTTTGTGTGGGAGAAGAAGCAAGAAGTGGCGTTTAAGTTGTTAAAAGAAAAGTTATGTAACGCGCCGATCCTTACGTTACCGGATGGAATGGATGATTTTGTGGTTTATAGTGATGCTTCGAATCAAGGGCTCGGTTGTGTGTTGATGCAAAGAGGTAAAGTGATCGCGTATGCCTCGCGACAATTGAAGAATGCGGAATTAAGGTACACGACACACGACTTGGAATTGGCGGCGATTATTTTTGCCTTGAAATTGTGGAGACATTATTTGTATGGTACTCGGTGTACGTTGTACACGGATCATAAAAGCCTACAATACGTGTTTACTCAAAAAGATCTTAATATGCGACAAAGAAGGTGGATCGAATTGATAGCCGATTATGATTGTGAGATCGTGTATCATGCGGGAAAGGCGAATGTGGTGGCCGATGCCTTGAGCCGAAAGGTATATGAAAAACCGAACCGAGAAATTTTATCACGTATAGAAGTCGTCTCGAGTATTATCGAAAGGATCATGAATGCCCAACGAGAAGTTATGGGAAAAGACGAGTTAAGACAAGAACGGTTAGGTAAGAACCAACATTTTCTCGAAAATGCACAAGGGTTGAAGACCGTAGGCGGTCGTCTTTGGGTTCCTAAGTTCGGTGGTATCCGAAAAGAGTTGTTGTATGATGTGCATATATCGAAGTATTCGATTCACCCGGGAAGTACAAAGACGTATCAAGATATGAAACGGGTTTATTGGTGGCCCGGAATGAAGGCGAGAGTGGCCAAGTATATCTCTAAGTGTGCCACGTGTGCACAAGTGAAAGCCGAGCATCAAGTACCGTATGGGGTAGCTCAATCATTGGTTGTACCGGCTGGGAAGTGGGAAGATATAACTATGGATTTCATAGTGGGTTTACCGAAGACGAGTAGAGGTCACGATGCCATTTGGGTCATAGTTGACCGATTGACCAAGAGTGCATTATTTTTAGCAATTCGGGAAACATTGCCACTTGAGAAGTTGGCTAAGTTGTATGTTGATGAAGTGGTTCGACTCCACGGGGTTCCGTTATCGATTGTGTCCGATAGAGACGCGAGGTTTACCTCGAGATTTTGGCGATCATTACAAGAAGAGTTGGGTACAAAGTTGCGGTTGAGCACGGCTTATCACCCGCAAACCGACGGTCAAAGTGAGAGGACGATTCAAACGGTTGAAGACATGTTGAGATCGTGTGTGTTAGACTTCGGTGGTAAATGGGATGAACAATTACCGTTAGTCGAGTTCTCGTATAATAATAGCTATCACTCGACTATTAAGATGCCGCCATATGAGGCGTTGTATGGAAGAAAGTGTAGAACTCCATCTTGTTGGTTGGAGGCGGGAGAGACGAAACTCACGGGTCCCGAGATCGTGAGAGTGACAAATGAAAAGATCGGTATTATTCAAACCAATATGAAAGTCGCCCAAGATAGGCAACGAAGTTATTCGGGTTTGAAGAAAAGGCCATACGACTTGGATGTCGGTGATATGGTCATGTTGAAAGTGTCACCTTGGAAAGGTGTAATCCAGTTAAGTCCAAGGTATGTTGGACCGTTTAAAATATTGAAACGGGTCGGGCTTCAAGCTTTTAAGTTGGAACTTCCACCCGAGCTTCAAGGTGTGCATGACACCTTTCACGTGAGTTATTTGAAGAAGTTTATCGGGGAAGTTGAAAATATTATTCCATTTCAAGAGTTGCGGGTTGACGGCCCGAACCGGTTGATTGAGGAGCCCGAGGCTATATTAGAAACGAAAACAAAGAAGCTTCGGAATAAGGAGATCGAGTTGGTGTTGGTCAAGTGGAAGCATTCACTTGGGCCAAATTTGACTTGGGAAGTCAAGGACGAGATTCGGAAGAGGTACCCGGATTTCGTGAACTATGATGAGATTCCGAGGACGGAATCTTCTTAAGGGGTAGATAGTTGTAACGACCCGAAATTGTAAATAAATAAATTATGTAAAAATATGATAATTATGGATAAATCATATAAAACACGTGGAAATTGGTTTCGTGTCGTTTGGACACCGTACGAGGAAGTTATGGGCGAAACCGGGTCGAGACAAAGTTTGAAAAGTGCAGCCCTGCTGCCTAAAGGAGTTCGCGACGCGAACTCGGGATAACGATCGGGAAGTCGGGCCAGGTAGTTTGGCCATGAGTCGCTAAGTAGTTCGCGTCTGGGTAGCGATCGCTAAGTATGCGTACGATACGCAGAGTTAGCGACGCGAACGTAGTTCGCGACGCGAAGTCTGTTCGACAGACATTATAATCGGGTTTGAGCTCAATTATTGGAGAGAAAAACTCTGGTTTCTCTCTTCGAGCTTGTGAGCGATTTTGGAGTGCAGGAGCTGATTTGGGTCGATTTCTTCATCAAATCTTGTGATTCTTCACTCCTAGTTGAAGATTAAAGGTATATCTTCAATCCTCTGTAGTTGTAGCTTTAGATCTATGGATTTAGAAGCTTGGATTTGAAACCCTTGTTCTTGGGTTTGTGATCTATGGTGAAATAAATGGTGTATACACTTAATAGATGGTATATTAACAAGGAAATCAAGTGTATGATTATGATTTGTAAGAATCTTTGGTTTGGTTAAACCTAGGGTTTGGTAAATCGATATATTTGGGGGAAATGGATTGATGGGTGTTATCTAGAGGTAGATGAACACATGAGTAGTAATAATTGATGTTGATCATATTGTGATAATTGTATTAGGCTTTTGGTGAAGTCTTGGAAAGTTGATTGGATTGAGAAGCAAGAGATTGAGTGTCAAGAACACGGTTTGAACATCTTATTGCTAATGTGAGTACGTGTGGAATTTTCTGAGTACATAGCCCTTTTAAATATTTCCATTACTTGTGATATGATCTATTTGCTTAATTGTGTAGACTAATAGTAGATAGTTAGTTATACGGATGATAGTATTGAACTAACTTGTTTGATGATAGATGTGATAGCCGAGAGCTAGATTGACATAACCATAGGGTTATGATGAGGTTGAGATGATGTGATGATACGGGAGACTCCCCGGTCATGAGGTGTGGATTGAGGGGCAGTTGGGATGTAATTCTCATCGACTCTTCCACGTTAGTGGTCTTACTCATTGGACGTATTCCGATGGGCAAGGCAGGTATCGGTAGCGTGGGCGATCCTTTTGCCGATATCTTGTTTCTAGTTAGCTCGGGGGCGTCCCGATAACTAGATATGTATGTGATTCTAGCTAGTTCGGGGGTAACCCGATAGTTAGACGTGATTGCTAGGGAAGCAAGGTTGATAGGGTCACATTAAGGTGGCTAGATTGGATAGTGGGATATATATATGTATATTGATTATATATATTGATTGGTTATATGAAACGTGACATTTCATTTTATTATCGGGTCTAAACCCATGTAGCTCACGAGACGTTTTTTGTCTCACGTACTCCTTGTTTTGTTTTACTATGTACTCAGGTGCGGGATCGAAGGCTTAGGTACGCATGGATAGAGATGCGGGACCTAGAATAGAAGAGCACTAGATTGGATTTAGTCTTAGCTTGGTTATGATCTATTTTGTAACACCTACTTTTATACTCTGATTTTATACCAAGGCTTTTGTAAATCCAAATTGAGAATGTTCTTCTATTTATAAAATGTTTTATTTTGGCCAATATTTTGGTGTTAAAAATCAAGGTGTTACAGGTAGTATGGGTATTTGACAAGGGAAGTCGGTTAGGGTTAATATAAATAAGCTCTTTGAGCAAATAAGAGGAGGTTTTGGTTTATGGTAAAATTAGGATTAGTTTAGCCCTAGATAATTCTCTCTCTAGGTATCTAGTTTACATTTCTGTAGTCTCTCAATTCAGTTTTAACTATATGCAGTATTAAATCAGTTTAATTTTAATTAATTAAACTGTATTTTTTTAATTTTTTTTTGTTTTTTAATACTGTTTCTTTAATAATGCAATTTAATAAAAAGCAGCAAAAAGCAAAGTTTGATTAAAAAAAAGTAATTTTGATTAAATTTCTTTAAAAAATACCTGGTATTTGAAGAAAAAAATAGTTTAATTAAAAAAATATTGAAAAGCTTGGACAGTTTGACTGTAAAAGTCAACCAGATTTAACTATATGCAGTATTAAATCAGTTTAATCTTAGTTAATTAAACTGTATTTTTTTTGGTTTTTTAATACTATTTATTTACATCAAAATAAATGTTTTAAAATATAATATGTTAATGAAGTTTTAATTTAGGCTTATTAAAGACTTTAAAAGTCAAACTGTCCAAGCTTTTCAATAATTTTATTAAATTATAATATTTTTTTTTAAATACGTGACCAATCAAAGCAAGAAACTGGTCAACCATTATAACTACATATAATCAAACAGTTTTAACTACACGCAGTAAAAATAGTTTGATTTTAAAAGTCATTAATTTAAAAAAAAAGCTGCTTATTTTATAGAATGAGTAAGTAAACCCTAATTTTATTGGTCAGGCATTTAAAAAAAACAGTTTAATTAATAAAATCACACACAATGCTTGGACAGTTTGACTTTAAAAGTCAACCAGTTTTAACTATATGCAATATTAAATTAGTTTAATTTTAATTAATTAAACTGTATTTTTTTTTAATATTGTTTCTTTAATAATGCAATTTAATAAAAACAACTAAAAGCAAAATTTGATTAAAAAACAGTAATTTTGATTAAAAAAAAATTTAAAATTTTAATGTAGGGTTATTAAAATACCTGGTAATTGAAGCTTTGTGATTGCTGCTATAATTTACGTTTCCTGCAATGTCAAGCTGTTTATATTAAGATCAGGTCTGAGATTAGTTCAATTTTTTTTAAACAATTAGTTGTATATTATTAACTGAAAGTGAATTTTCATACTACAGATTTAATTATGATGAACCACATGCAAAGAATTCGATAAAAAAAATGACGCCGTTGACTGCAGTTGACACAAACCACAACTATTCCGGTATTATGCGTATGAAAATTCAAAGGGATGAATATGTACCTTTTCTTTGATGTTGTTCTTCGATGCAGGGAGATGTTGCACTATTGTTTACTTGTAAGTATTTCAACAATAGTTTATGCACCTATATAGGGGTGGATATTTTTCGCTAATTTTCAAAAAATGGTATATGCGGGTGGAAATCACGATAATTATGGAATAGATTATGCCAAGCTGTAGACTAAAGCGGATTATTAGTTGTGTTTTAATTTGAAAATATTAACTGCATAAATATTTAAATAAACTTCCTAATTATCATAGCATCCATTTACCTATTTTTTGGGGTCTTTTATTGCTATTAAAGGAAATAAGATTTCTATTTAAAAGAATGGATTTGACAGGCTGTTTCATTAATTAGGTTCAAATCTTCAGCGTAGAATGTGGGTAAAAACGTAACTACATGATAATATGATTTCGGAAAGAGTTGAAAATCGTGGACCAATGAAGGAATTACACGTGGCATTGTCCTCCAATCAGAATCAAGCGTTGTGATGAGTTGTCATACCAGAATCGAATGTAGCTCCATATATAAGTGAGGATATTAATATCATAAGTTAAATATTATACAACAAGTACATTTTAACACGCGCGTTGCCGCGGGATGTTAAACTCTACAATTTATTTAGATGTATCTAATTGGTGTTTATTGTTATATAATATGTAGTTGTACGTCCTTTAGTTTACTTATTGTGGTCTAATATTATGTGCAATCCATGTTAACCTAAAAACTCTTATCGTAAATTTGATATCATCCAATTTCTATTTAGAAAATTTTGGCTCTAATTGAACTTCTTTTTATACAAAAAAATGACATAATTTTCAAATTAAACGATCATTTTTTATCTGTAAGTTAGAATTTGAATAAAAATGTTGAAATATAATATAAAATATGATATGTGATTTTCACATAAATTTTTTTTATCCAAAATGAAATATCATAAGGTTTGTCAATTTAAATTATAAAAAAATAATTTAATAAGTTTTAATTTTACAATTATAAAAATATAAACTTATTGAAATTTATTAAAACTACTTTTATTATTATTTTTAATTAACATATAATTATTATATTGATTTAATAACAAATAGAAGAAACAAAATTATAAGAATAAGTAAAGGGAATTGAAAAGGCAGGAAAAACAAAATTAGAAAATAAAAGGAACTGAAAAAGTAGGAAAAACAAAATTAGAAGATGGTGCAAAAAGAATGCATTGAATGGGACTTGAACCTCAAACTAATTGGTTGCTCCTCAAGGCGCTAGCCAATTGCGATGGATAAAACATGTACAACATCTTTGATTCATATATAATTAAAACGAATTTTTGATGTGCTAGATCAATCAAAAGAAGCTACTATTCATCAATAGGGAAATGTATTGTTACTAACGAGTATAATTCATGTCCGCGCGTTGCTGCGGATCTTTAAATCATAATTGTTTTAATTTAATATTTACATCTTTTATAAAATTCTGTTGTTAATAATCCTTTGGGTTGTTATTAAAAGCAAATAACTTGTAGAAGTTAAGACACTATATACAATCTACTTGAATTCAGGGATTAAAAGAAAAAAATTATAAAAGTTTAAGGTGTATAATTGTAAATTTTAACAACTAAAAGAAGGATTAAAAAAAGATAGTGTTTTGTGCTTGGAATCGAAAGTGGGCCATCGTCATCAAATGGGCAATATTCTCCAACATGCCCCATTAAACCACTCGGCTATGGCAAGGATTTGTTAATTATTTAAGCTGCACTGTATTTATATATAGAAATGGTGAAAGTTATGAACAATATTTTTAGTATGCTTATTGTATATATATCTAATTCCCGAACGTTGTAGTCTGTAGAGACGAAAAAGCAGATAGAAATAACCGCTTTTGTCACCGGGATAAATTAATAAACAAATATTTTTTATAATTTGGTTTAGGTTTTGAGTTGAGCTTTGAGGTTAGACTATTGTTAATAACTGGGTTTTCTTTTAATATTGTTTTGGGGTATTGAGTAGTTTTTTAATCCGATGCTAACACCTTAATATAAAAAAAAAATCATAAAATTTTGTGCTACGCATAAAAATTTGGGTAGTGGCACACTGGCACATGCCACAGTGTGCACTACTACAAGTCCGCCCCTGAGTATGAAGGTAGTATATATTATATTTTTTTTGCAACACAAGAGTATTAGTTACACAATTTTTTACTTAGAGGTGTTACTTACAACAAAAAATAAAAACATTTTTAATTTAATAAATTTTAAAATGTTGAACGAACTATATTAATTAAATAATGAGTGAGATTTGTATAATGAATTATTGTATTTATTATAGCTTTAATGAAATTGAATGTATAGTTGTTATGCACCTCTGTTTATTAAAACGGACATAAACAAAGTGGCACCGCAATAGGAGACACGAGAACGAGCAGTGATATAGTTATGCAGTATGCACCTCTGTGTATAAAGCACCCCTAACATTATGAATAAATAACCATTTGGCCCTTCAAAATATTGTTTTTGTTTGTTTGTTTTTTTTTAGTTAAAACGATCACTCTGGTAAATTACACTAATCATAAAAATTGAAGCAAGTAGTAATGTAGCTGAATCATTACATTAGCCTTATAAAAAAAACTTGTAGACAAACTAACTATTTTTATGACATGTCATAAACAAAAATAACTCTAGTTACTCAAAATAAATGAAAACAATATAAACCAAGTAACTATAACTTACATTGGAGTAATATATGACTTTTACTAAAGTTGCATCTAGTGACCAATATGATGATTATTATTTATTAAGGCTAATATTTGCATTTCAAAACTTCGTCAGTTAAGAGCTAATGCTCTCGCAAACTTCTTTAACAAGAGGTATTAATATTATAGTCAAATTCATATTCACCATAAATATTTAATTTGTAAGAGCAACTATCACCTATAGTAATAGATGATGTTAATATCTGATAGAAGCAGTTCAAAATGACTAATCTCCTAAAAAATTAAGAAAAAAATTAAAAACTTTAACAACTTTATCCTTCTCTTTTTAGTTAATCAAAACACAATTACAAATTATAATACATATTAAATAACTAATAGTTATAGGAAACAAACCATGTTGACATGCATGTTATGTAAAACTACTCACTAGATGCTAAAACTATCTTTTAAGTTGCCTAACAAAGATGGACCAAAAATATTTAAAAGAGAACATAAGGAAATTGAGTTTGTAAGTCTTTTGAGTCATGCTCATCTACATCATACATCATTTCCTCTTAAATGTAAGTCTTAGAACTACAAAAAAGAAGGGGTATTTAGAAATTACAAAATCAAAAACATTATTAAAAATTTAACTATTGAATTTCATTGTAACACCGTAAAATTTAGAAAACGTTTTTTTTAAGGTGTGCGGAAGCATAAAGATAATATTAAGTTTAGGTTTAGGTTTACAAACCAAACGTCCCAAAATAAACTCCAAAACAATAATATTTAAACGGTGTCACTTAACGACATGACTCATTTTACAAAACATATCCAATTGAGCTTGGTCAATCATCCCGTCCAAAGCACCGATCAACCTGAAAAGATTCAACGAGGGAGGGATTAGCACAAAAGCTAAGTAAATGAATTACTCCTACTAACTATGCTAATCACTAAGCACGGAGGTAATTTACATCTCCGACTACTAACCTCGGAAGTAATTTTACATCTCCGACTACTAAGCACGAGAGTAATTTTACATCTCCGACTACTAAGCACGGAAGTAATTTTACATCTCCGACTACTAAGCACGGAAGTAATTTTACATCTCCGACTACTAAGCACGGAAGTAATTTTACATCTCCGACTACTAACCTCGTCCCGAATGTGCACATTGTCATGTATACTAATTCTCTATCACTAAGTATACATATCAAGTAAGCTAGTTACGAAAAATCGTATCAAAAAGAAACCAGGGGAACTTCACGCCAGAGTTCACGACGCGAACTCCGATTCGCGCCCACGAAAAAGATCGCGATCTCTAACTCAAAGTTCTGTTTGGTCCGGGTGTAAAGTTCGCGCACGCAAACTAAAGCTCGCGCCGCGAATTTCCTGCATCAACTAAAATATGCAATTCCAAGCCAATTGAAACTAAACACAAGTTGGAGGTTAAATCCACTCACCGTAACCTTCAACCCCGTAACTCAGTGAGCTAATATCACTGAGTCTCTTTCTCGGTTCCTGTAACAAGTATACCGAATTAGTAATCGATTCACCGAATTGTCAAAATTATCAATGATAACAATTCATCATTCAAGACTCCTAAAATGCACATTTATGACATTCTCAACTAGTCTAATGTTATCAACATTTCATTGGGTCATCTATGACCATCTATCAAATTATCATAACTAGTTGGCCCAAACGGGTCAAAACCCGAACATAAATATACACTTCCAAAACTCCACCATCTAGCACACATTCACTACAACTAACAAGTCATAATCATGTAAGAATTCATCAAGTTCATAACTACCAACAATCCATGTATTTTACTTCCAAATTACTAGTTCATCATTTTGACTCAAATCATCTAAACACCAACTAGCATCTCATCAACCTCATCAAAACTTGACATAATACAACTAACACATTTAACATATCATTTTAACAAATACAAGCAACAAAACCCATAAAAACCTATCATTGACATAATCACACCAACTTGTCACAAAAACCCATTTACTAGCTTATAATTTATACATAAGTTATATACAACCTTTTAACTAACAATTTCACCCAATCAAGTCATAATCCATCAATCAACAAGAATAACTCATTAAACATATTATCATAACATGATACACAACAACAACAACAACTCTCAAAACCTCAAGAAATCCAAGGTTCGGTAAAACCCATCTTCTCCAAACCTCTATTAATGGAGTTTGAAGGTGAGTTCCACCAAAGCTTAGTTTCTTCCAACAAATAATCATACAATACATGTCAAAGCTTGCAAGAACACATAATATACCATCTATAACAAGATTCACTAACAAAACTCCAAGAATCATAAACCCTATTTAAATCAACTAGCATGAAATAAAAAACGAACACATATAGGATGAAGCTTACCTCAAGGCCTATTCAAAACGAGATTAGATTTGTGATTGAGCAAGAAACAAGCTAGCAATCTCTCTTGGAGCTCAAGAACACCAAGAAGAAGTTATGGGGTTTTTTAGAGAGAGAGGGAGAGATAACGAAGAGAGAGAGGGGGAGATGACAAAAATGAGGAGGAAGGGTTCCCCTTCCCTCCTTTGGCTGCCGAAGACCCTCACTAGGGGGGCCCCATTTGACTTTTATCACTTTTAAACAATTCAATATAAAATTCCCGTTCGTAGTTAATTTATTTGAAATGCCGAACGAGCTCTGTTTTAAAAAACGAATACATTTTCGGAAACGAAATTCAAAAGAGAATCCAAAATTATAAATATCATAAAATCATTTAAACATTTCAGAAACCGGATATTTTAATCCCTTGATTAAAATATCACCAAAAGGACAAAAGGTCCAACAATTCATTTACCATTCAATCAATTTATTCCACATAGGGTCAAATAGATATTTATCAAATATCAATATATACCTAAAACTACTAGGCCGGTTTTAGGATGTTACAACTCTACCCTCCTTAAAAAGGATTCCGTCCTCGGAATCCAACAACAAAATTCAAATAATCAAGAATTTATCACAATAAGTTTACGACTCTATTCCAATCAATTTCATACATACATGCTCAAATCAAAACTCACATCCAATTTGTCATACACTTCATAGAATACTTAGCAATTCCAACTTTTACCTTAATAACATACAATCAATTCATTTCATTTACTCTATACACTAATTCAAAATTATCTCGATACTCAAATAGCAACTACCATTCATAGTTCATTTAGAATTCCTAATGACATAAAAGTGATCCACAAGCGTATGTTTAAAAATTCCTTACACAGGCTCACAACAATTATCTTAAGTCTCAAATATCTATTCGTTTTCTTCTTTATTCTAACAAAAGTTACAATCTTGCACAGGTGAACTCGTTAAAGGACCCGTATTTTTAAGAATTTTCCAATAAAAATTTCCGGTCTTAATCAACTAATTTCCAAAAATTACACTTTCATAAGATAAAGTCACATCAATTTTGCATACTAAGCACAAACGGGTCAAAATCGAGCAATTCATCGTGACACTATCAAGGTCCTTAGATAACCATACTTCTAACAATCATATACTATTTCATGCATAATTAGCCATATTACAAGGATGTCAAAATTCTACAAAGTCAAGTTGCATGTTATGACGAGACGAGTCAAAGTTACACAATTCAAGTCTAAACCACATATCCCTTTACAAACATGGTAATATAAGTAACAATATCTTCAATACTCAATTAGTCATTTATCATATTCTTAACACTTTATGACCAAACGGATCAAACATGTTTTATAGACAAAATTGTTTTACTACTCCTATAACATGTAAACCATTTACCAAACCAACTCATGCAATTATCAACGATTATCATCATATCCGAGGTCTAGCAACTAATAATGCATTCAATCAAGTTTTGACACTAATTACCTTTAACGGGTCAAAACTGAGAAAATTATCATGACAATTCCAAACATACAAATAACGGTTCATTAAACATGTCAAACTCATGTTACGACTAATAAGCATTTTCAATTGAACATCCACTTTTACTTAGACTCAGGTCAACTAATTACAATTCAACTAGTTCTTGACTCCTACCTATTAACATCCAAATGACAAGGTGAATTCACCGATTCAATTCACAATTAAGCATTAACAACATTGTCATTCAAACATGTTATTTGATTTAGAAACATATTTCTTTAGGCATAAAACCTCATGACCTTAATTTGACAACTTTTATTACAATTATCCATACGTTATCATCTCTTTGAATAATTTAAAGATTACCAATTTAAACTATGATCAATTTTATCAAGATAAATCGTTTTAATATAATCATCCAATTTCAAAAATTTCTCAAATAATTTCATAATCAATGCAATCACTTAACAACCTCTTTTATCTTCAATTATTACTGTCACCAGTCAACTCAAAATAAACTACACATACAGTTCATTAGTCACTTTTCAGACTCCAAATTCAACATATGGAATCAATTAGGATTGCATCATAATATTTCAGGTCATTCAAATATTTAACATTGACTGACGGTCATAATTAATGGCTATAACAAAAGCAAGCATCAATTTATTCACTTTGGACATGCATTTTCCGATTCTCACTATACAAGTCACTACATGTGACCCGACAGGTCACAATAAACTTTCAACTTTTTTTTTCACATAACAAACACTAGTCCTACTTGGACTATTTAATTCACGTCTATGATTACATCTATCATAATTACAAGCCTTACATTAATTATACTCACAACAATTACTATCAAACTCAATTTATCTATGGCCACATATATTGTGACCGAAACCGACATACTACCAATCATCTTCACTCTCCTGAAGCGAAGGAACAACCAAGACAGTTAATCTCAACTTATCATCAATTTGCACAAAATATTAAAAATTTCCAGTTTTCTCTCTCTCTGATGGTGATTTGGCGGGAATTTCAGTTACGCTAGATCGCCCTTTGGTTTCATTGATTCTTCGTTCAATTCTTCTCTCCTTTCAGTGATAATTCCTCCGTTTGTAATCCTTGTGATTGTCTGCGGTGTTATGTCTGCTCGGCGAGTTTCGAAAAGGAGTGCGAAAATCCCGATTAGATTTGTCAATTCGATTCACAAATTGGGGGATAGGAAAACTTCTACTGATTCTATTCCTATCTTTTCGAGTTATAAGGGATCTGGTAACAAAGAGTTGATGGAAGGGTGATTCGGGGTGATTCAGGGTGAGGTTGGGGATCCTATTTCTAAGAGTGATTCGGCTGAGGTTATGGCTGATTTTGGGGATTCTACACCTCCTGAAGTGAACGCATATCTGAATAATGCAGATAATGGTGATTCTGGCAAGTATATGAATGTGAATAATACGGAGAATGTAAGTAATAATAACTCTGTGCATAATAATAGGTTTTCATACGTAAATGTGGTGAAAAGTGCTGATAAAACTGTGAATATGAAAATGAAATATATTCCTACTCATAAGAATGAGAAGGGAGATGATGTTGTTGTTTTTGATGATGATCTGATTAGAAAAGGTTCTACACTGTGGAATCTAACAGTATATGGTTATTTTGTTGGATTTGCTATGAATATCAATGAACTGAGATACAATCTCAGGAGAATGTGGGGTAAATTTGGCCTGATTGAGGTTAATGCATATAGTACAGATCAATATTTGTTCAAATTCAGAAGTGAGGAAGGAATAACAAAGGTTATTGAACAAGGACCATGGATGGTCAATTCTAAACCCATGATTGTACAGAAATGGAATGCAGAGTTGGGGATGGAAAAGATTGAGCATAAAAAGATTCCATTGTGGTGCAAATTATTAGATGTACCACTGGAAGCATGGAGTATGGAGGGATTGAGTGCTATCTCGAGCAGTATTGGGAATCCGATTATCATGGACTCAATGACTGCTAATGTGTGCAATAAGGGTGTAGGGAGAATGGAGTATGCCCGTGTTTTAGTTGAGGTGGATGCTCAAGTTGGATTTAAGGAGAATGTGGAATTGCAATATCGAGATAAAGAAAATAGAACCAAAGGTGGAAAAACTGTTAGAGTGGAATTTGCATGGAAACCTGAAAGATGTCCTCACTGTTTGGTGTTTGGGCATGGATTTAAACAATGCACTAAAAGAGAAAAAACTGAGGAGAAAATTAGTGAGGCAGCTAAAGAAAAGGAATTGAAAAATAAGTTGGTTAATCCAGACAATGAATTCAAGGAAGTTGTGAACAGGAAACAGAATAATTACAAAGTTAAACAAGGAAATGATAAGAACACTGATGTTGGGAGGGGGAAGAATAAAGGGAACAAATGGAAGGTGGATAAGAATATAATTGATAATATGAGAAAAACTGCTAATAAATTTACCCCACTGGAGGATGATGATAAGGAGCTTCCAGTAAATTTAAAGGAGGCAGTTAATAAACACATACATGATCAGACTAATCCAACTGACGAGGAATTGAATGAGTGGCCAAATTATGTGGTGAAATATTTCAAGGAGAAAATGAAAGAAAGAGATGTGGAGGAGGAGGATGTATTCGAAAGTATATCTGATATGGCTACTAGTATGAAGAGAAATGAATATGGAAGTAAGGGTGGTAGTGTTCTTTGTGATAATTAATGATGGATTTTAAAATGGGAGTCTGGAACATAAGAAGTATGAACAAGTTGAATAAACACAATGAGGTGAGGAATCTTATTCAAGAGGAAAAATTTCATGTCTGTGCTATTCTTGAAACACATATCAAGGAATGTAAGTTGAAACTGATATGTGATAAGATTTTTGGCAGATGGGATTGGAATTCTAATATAGCCCAGAGTAAAACGGGCTGCAGAATTGTAGTTGGATGGAATCATGATTTTGTGAGGTTAAATACTATTTACACCTCTAGTCAAACTATGTTATGTAACATTGAAATATGCCAAAGCCAGAAAAGCTTTTTCTGCAATCTGGTGTATGCTGCCAATTATGGGATTGAGAGGAGAAATTTGTGGAAAGACTTATGTATGACTAAGAGTATTATTAATGGTAACCCGTGGGTGTTAATGGGTGACTTTAATGTTACCCTTAAGTGTATGGAACATTCCTGTGGAAACTCTTATGTGAGTAATGATATGCAGGACTTAATTGACTGTGTTAACAACATTGAGATGGAGGATATTTGTTGTTCTGGATTATTGTACACATGGATCAAATCTCCCAAGTCTCCTTCTACTAGTATTATGAAGAAATTAGATAGAGGGATGGCCAATAGTCAGTTTGGGGATGTTTTTGAGCAGGCTAACTTGAAATTTCTGCCGTTTATGATTTCTGACCATAGTCCTGCTGTCATGACAATTCATGGGAGCATTAAAAGGGTGCAGAAGTCTTTTAGGTTCCCTAACTACATAGCTGCTAAGAGTGATTTCCTGAGTGTGGTGCATACTAATTGGAATGTGCATATTCAGGGAAGGAAAATGTATGTGTTAATGAAAAGGCTTAAGGCCATGAGAGTTCATGTGAATAACATGAGCTGGGCTAGGGGTAATTTGTCTGACCTTGTGGTGAAATTAAGAAGTGATTTAAAAGATGCTCAGAATAAGATGGTTAATCAGCCTAATGATGAGAATATAAAAGGAATAGTTGCTTCTTTGTTGAAGGAATATAATGAGGCGATAAAAGATGAGGAAAGCCTAATGTTCCAGAATGCCAAGGTTAAATGGATGGCTGAGGGGGATAGAAACACTGTTTTTTTTTCATCAATGTGTCAAATCCAGGAAGAAACAGAATGGGATTGTTTCTATCAGAGATGAGCATGATAAAATCTTTGAGTTTGAAGATGTTGGTGATCAATTTAACAAACATTTTAAGGAGTTTTTGGGTTGTAATGCTCCTGTCAGTAGCATTGATGATATTGAGAATCTGTTTGAAAATACTTTGACTCCTGATGAGGCTAATGATATGATCTCAGAGGTCACTGTTGAGGAGATTAAAGCAGCCATGTTTGATATTGGTGATAATAAAACCCCTGGCCCAGATGGTTATACATCTGTTTTTTTCAAAAAAGCCTGGAGTATTGTGGGTCCAGATGTGTGTTCTGCTATACAAGAATTTTTTCGAAATAATAATATTCTGGGGGAATTAAATGCTACTACAATTAATCTGATTCCTAAGAAGATTGATTCTGTTAAGGTGTCTGATTATAGACCAATTGCTTGTTGCAATGTGGTGTATAAGTGTATTAGCAAGATCCTTTCTAATAGAATAAAACAGAGTTTAGATAAAGTGGTTAACCCTAATCAGAGTGCATTTATCCCAGGCAGGCTTATCCAGGATAACTTACTTGTCACACAAGAGCTGCTCAGAGGGTATAATAGAGGGCATGGTGCTAAGATACGTGCATTCAAGATAGACATTGCTAAGGCTTATGATACAGTCAACTGGGATTTTATGAGGAATATTCTGATTAATTTCGGTTTCCACAGGAAAATGGTTGAGTGGATTATGACTTGTGTGACATCTGCTTCTTTCACTATATGTGTGAATGGTAGTAAAAAGGGTTATTTTAAGAGTAGCAGGGGGTTAAGACAGGGAGATCCTATATCTCCATACCTTTTTACTTTGGTCATGGAGATATTTGCATTAATGTTGAGAAGGAAAATTAGAAATATTGCAGGCTTTAAATACCATAAGGGTTGCAAGGAGATGAAGTTGACCCATTTGTGTTTTGTTGATGACCTTCTTATTCTGAGTAATGGTGATGTGAGTTCTGTGAGGATCATTAAAGCCGCTCTAAAGGAATTCAGTGATACGTCTGGTCTTCTTCCTACTATTGGAAAGAGTACTGCCTTCTTTTCTAATATTAGTGAGGAAGAGAAATTGTTGATTATGGAAGAGCTGCCTTTCACTGTTGGGAGATTACCTGTTAGGTACCTTGGTGTTCCCCTTATTGATAAAAAATTAGGGATAAAAGACTGTAAACAGTTGGTGGAAAGAGTTAAGAATCGTATAAATGATTGGAAGAATAAATTCTTATCTTATGCAGGAAAATTACAATTAATTTCTGCTGTGTTGACTTCTATGCACATCTACTGGGCCTCAGTTTTCCTAATCCCTAAAACAGTTGTGAAAGAAATTGAAAGGATAATGAAGAATTTCCTCTGGAATAAGGGAGAGGATAAGAAGGGTCTGGCTAAAGTTAGTTGGAAATGTATTTGTAGACCCAAAGACCAAGGGGGTCTTGGTATAAAAGATCTGGGTATATGGAATGAGGCCCTTTTATGTAAACATATTTGGGCAATTGTTTCCAAAAAGAAATCATTATGGGTGGAGTGGGCTAATATAGTAAAATTAAAGGGAAGAAGTGTCTGGGATGTTTCCATCTCTAAAAAAGACAGCTGGATGTGGGGATGTTTATTGGACCTGAGATATAAAATTAGAGATGCAGTGTGGAATGTGATTGGTAATGGGAAACGTACATCTCTGTGGTATGACAAATGGAATATGGAGGGTCCTTTATGCAATTTGATCAACAAGAGAACTAGATATGAGGCCAGATTGGATGATAATACAACTGTTGATGATATGATATGTGAAGGCAGTTGGAAGTGGCCTGAAATTTGGGCTCATTTGTTTCCCGTTGTTTACAATTTAGCTGTCCCTGTGTTAACTAATGTTACTGATAAGGCCAAATGGAAGCTGACTGATGGAAGTCTGGTGGATTTTAGTACCAGAATGGTGTGGGAAAAGCTGAGAATTGATAACTGTAGTGTTCCTTGGAACAAAGTCGTTTGGTTCTCTCAATGTAACCCTAGACAAGCTTTTATTATGTGGCTTGCAGTACAGGAAAGGCTGCAAACTCAAGACAAAATGGCCAGGTGGTGTCCAAGGAATGATCTTGTGTGTCCTCTGTGCAATCATGGTAATGATTCACATGATCACTTATTCTTTTGTTGTTCTTACTCTAATACCATATGGAGCTGTTTGAAGCCTTTAAGCTATATGCAGAGTTTTCCAGATAATTAGGTGAGTATTGTGAATCAATTATCTAATATGGTATGTAACAACAATATTCTGAGTATTTTAAGAAGGATCACAGTGGCTGCTGCTGTGTACTATATTTGGAAAGAACGAAATGATAGAATTTTTAGCTTGAAGAAAAAACCTGTTAATGTGATGATTAATTCCATCAAGGATAATATTAGAATGCAGCTTATGAGCCTGAGGGTTAAAGCGTCTATGAGGGTGCAGAAAGTTGCTCGTGATTGGGAGGTCCAGATGCAATTCAAGACTTAGTTTCCTGTTTTTTTTTTCTGGTTATTTTGAGTGATGTATTAGTTATGTATAGCTTGTTTGGTGTGAGCTAGTTTTTAGCTTTTATGTGCTGTATCTGAACGGTTTTTATATATATATTTTGATGGTTTTTCTGGGAGAGGGTGATGGCAATGCCGAAGCTCTTTCCTAGGGGATCCTTTTTTTGAAAAAAAAAAAAACTTTCACCACCGAGACACTATGTGTGTCCCGACAAACGATAATAGAAACAATCTTTATAACATATACTAACAACTTTGATTAACTAGACTAATCCATACATCAGATTACACCGAACTTAGTCTAAGTTTCGATAAAAGGAACATGTAAGCATGCATCATTGATATCTACAAAACTCCCGACACATATGTCATATCTAAAAATCATTAAGCAATCAATTATTCCACTTCATGTGGCCTAAATCACCAAAAGTTCGCAGTTCAGTTCATCACATCATTTCACAAGTCCTAATTAAACGACCCACTCAATTAATAATTCTACATAAGCACAAGTATTGAGTTTATCAAAACATACCCGAGCTATCACTATCGGTCTAACGTTGGTGAAGATTCCCCGACCACCCCGTCCTTGACCTACAAACCCACTTTCTTTTCCCAAGGACAATTTCCCTCTTGCCTAAAATTGAACACCTTAAATGCACTTCATTTCCCAACATGTGTATACATGCTCCTCGGTCAGTTCCCTCATCGTTACTTGAGGTACGAACATTTCCAGGGGCCAAGGGGGTCGGGTTCTCTTTACATGGCATATCTATAACAATCACAACAACTCATGAAAGCTTAGTTTAAATCGTTAGTAACTACATACTAATTACAACTAACTTCATTCACCGTCGCTCTAATCCCACTCGTCCGGAATTCTTGACCAAACTCGAGCCACGATTTGGGAATGAAACACCTAACAGTGTATCCATCGCCAAACCGAAGCTCTGATACCAAATTGTAACACCGCAAAATTTAGAAAGCGTTTTTTTTAAAGGTGTGCGGAAGCATAAAGATAATATTAAGTTTAGGCTTAGTTTACAAACCAAACGTCCAAAAATAAACTCCAAAACAATAATATTTAAACGGTGTCACTTAACGACATGGCTCATTTTACAAAACATATCCAATTGAGCTTGGTCAATCATCTCGTCCAAAGCACCGATCAACCTGAAAAGATTCAACGAGGGAGAGATTAGCACAAAAGCTAAGTAAATGAATTACTCCTACTAACTATGCTAATCACTAAGCACGGAAGTAATTTACATCTCCGACTACTAACCTCGGAAGTAATTTTACATCTCCGACTACTAAGCACGGAAGTAATTTTACATCTCCGACTACTAAGCACGGAAGTAATTTTACATCTCCGACTACTAACCTCGTCCCGAATGTGCACATTGTCATGTATACTAATTTTCTATCACTAAGTATACATATCAAGTAAGCTAGTTACAAAAGATCGCATCAAAAAGAAATCAGGGGAAGTTCGGGCCAGAGTTCACGACGTGAACTCCGATTCGCGCCCACGAAAAGATCGTGATCTCTAACTCAAAGTTCTGTTTGGTCCGGGTGTAAAGTTCGCGCCCGCGAACTAAAGTTCGCGCCGCGAATTTCCTACATCAGCTAAAATATGCAATTCCAAGCCAATTGAAACTAAACACAAGTTGGAGGTTAAATCCACTCACCATAACCTTCAACCCCGTAACTCAGTGAGCTAATATCACTGAGTCTCTTTCTCGGTTCCTGTAACAAGTATACCGAATTAGTAATCGATTCACCGAATTGTCAAAATTATCAATGATAACAATTCATCATTCAAGACTCCTAAAATGCACATTTATGACATTCTCAACTAGTCTAATGTTATCAACATTTCATTGGGTCATCTATGACCATCTATCAAATTATCATAACTAGTTGGCCCAAACGGGTCAAAACCCGAACATAACTATACACTTCCAAAACTCCACCGTCTAGCACACATTCACTACAACTAACAAGTCATAATCATGTAACAATTCATCAAGTTCATAACTACCAACAATTCATGTATTTTACTTTCAAATTACTAGTTCATCATTTTGACTCAAATCATCCAAACACCAACTAGTATCTCATCAACCTCGTCAAAACTTGACATAATACAACTAACACATTTAACATGTTATTTTAACAAATACAAGCAACAAACCCCATAAAAACCTATCATTGACATAATCACACCAACTTGTCACAAAAACCCATTTACTAGCTTATAATTTATACATAAGTTATATACAACCTTTTAACTAACAATTTCACCCAATCAAGTCATAATCCATCAATCAACAAGAATAACTCATTAAACATATTATCATAACATGATACACAACAACAATAATAACCACTCTCAAACCTCAAGAAATCTAAGGTTCGGTAAAACCCATCTTTTCCAAACCTCCATTAATGGAGTTTGAAGGTGAGTTCCACCAAAGCTTAGTTTTCTTCCAACAAATAATCATACAATACATGTCAAAGCTTGCAAGAACACATAATATACCATCTATAACAAGATTCACTAACAAAACTCCAAGAATCATAAACCCTAGTTAAATCAACTAGCATGAAATAAAAAACGAACACATATAGGATGAAGCTTACCTCAAGGCCTATTCAAAAATGAGATTAGATTTGTGATTGAGCAAGAAACAAGCTAGCAATCTCTCTTGGAGCTCAAGAACACCAAGAAGAAGTTATGGGGTTTTTTTAGAGAGAGGGGGAGAGATAACGAAGAGAGAGAGGGGGAGATGACAAAAATGAGGAGGAAGGGTTCCCCTTCCCTCCTTTGGCTGCCGAAGACCCTCACTAGGGGGGCCCATTTGACTTTTATCACTTTTAAACAATTCAATATAAAATTCCCGTTCGTAGTTAATTTATTTAAAATGCCAAACGAGCTCTGTTTTAAAAAACGAATACATTTTCAGAAACGAAATTCAAAAGAGAATCTAAAAATATTAATCTCATAAAATCATTTAAACATTTCAGAAACCAGATATTTTAATCCCTTGATTAAAATATCACCAAAAGGACAAAAGGTCCAACAATTCATTTATCATTTAATCAATTTATTCCACATAGGGTCAAATAGATATTTATCAAATATCAATATATACCTAAAACTAATAGGCCGGTTTTAGGATGTTACATTCATGAAGCAAATTCTAATGGGTCGACGTTATGTGTATAATCGATATTGTCAGTTCTACGTTTCTAGCACACCCATGTCATAAAAGAGATGCTGAAGTTAAATTTAGAGAGTTGTTGTCTGTTGGTGTGAGTTTTTATAATATAGGGGGTAGTTTGTAGTTTGACCATATTACAAGGACCGTATTTGAAGGTTTACAGGTGTGACACCAAGTTCAGAAATGGATACGCAGAAACATGTGCAGTAACGAAAAAGTAAACTTATTTGACAGCTGTTTTGTCATGACGTACCATGTGGATATTATACATTTAAAGAATTATCTACTAATTTTAAATTCCTTCACATAAAATCTTTTCATAATCTTATTATAAAAGAAATATTAATTTGTTGTAACTCATTATTTGGAGTCTCTTTATTTGCTTACACTTATGTCTCACATTTATATATATTCATGTCATGACTCTTGGCTTACAACCATTAGCCTATATAAAGGAGTTCATATGTACATTTCATTACACCAATCTTGTAACACAACTATATGAATGAGAAAGTTGGAGAAGATCCTATGAGTTGGGCTAATGTGTCTTGCAACACGTTATCGGTACTTTGCTCAAAGTTGGAAGTATCAATTTCTTCATCGTTGAATTCTATACTCCTTAGTACGTCTCTCGATCTCTTCTTATTTAATTCATTATTTATAATTTTCTGATTTATGATTCAATGCTAGACATCGAATCATACGGATCAGTGTGATTCAATTTGTGTGATCTCCACAATTTTGACATATATGAATGGCTATTCATTCTCAAAATTGATCAAGTTCATAAATATGGTTTTTTAATACTAAATGTCCAAAATCATTTGGACGATTTGATCTCCAATTAGTATTTCATATGAGGTTTTTTTAAGAAAAAAAAATGTGACAAATTGAATTTCTTTGTCAAAATTGAAATTCGATATTTTGAAGACATAATTTGGAGTAATAAAAACCAATCATTTGTGACAATCATTTAGAGTGTAATCAAAGATAGTTTTAATGGTTTATTTATTTGAAAGACAATATCTAATTTTGCCATTTATTCACCCAAAGTATAAAAACTTATAATATAGTGTGAAAAAAAATAAATAAAAGTACAAACATTTATTTTGTTGTGTAATTTATACACAAATATGACAAGATTCAACTTTGAATTAGTGAAGATTTTATATTATTTGAATATCTTATGATATTAATAAAATTACAATGTTTCGTGCTCGTAACAATCAAATGTTATTTTGAGAAAACAAAGACACAAGCATTCTTTGAATGTCTAGTTTTGATTAATTTTGATACATAATCAAAATGATTTCACAATGAAATCTATCTTTTAGAAAACTTTGATATTTTTACAATAAGAGATTATCATTACAACATGATAATATTATTAATGGATTTATATCAATTTTGCGACAAATTTTTATAAAAAGAATCGATTATTCGATGGGTTTTCTAAAAATGAGAAAAAAAAGTGGCATCATGAATTATATGTTGGGATATTGAGTTGATGCACTCACGTGATACACGATGTGTATATTTGCTATTTAGCATTTGAGATATCTAAAAATGAGCATTGTATTAAACTACTTAAAATGAAAAAATTATGAATCATCCCCAAATAGGCTCACTTATTCTTAATAAAATGCCTAGGAAAGATTGGCGGTTTTTCTGACTCCTAATGATGGGTGGTTCCGATACGCACAAGCGCTGTCTACCCTCACCGTCTTTCCTGGTTGTATTTGAATAGAGCTACCGAAAAGGGTTGACTAAATAATCTTTTCCCCCAATGTGTTTATATACTTATGACGAATTGGTGTCTATCAATCGACCTGTCGCTCGATAAGTGAGAACTCATTCGCACTAGTGTTTTTCGAACCTGCTGTTTCGACACACAATTTATGCTCATTCAAACCATAAACATATAAACATATCATTTTATATGATAAATAAATCCAATATTACTCCTCCCGTTGTAGGAAAATATCAAAACAATCATAAATTCTTTGAGACCACCGATTTTATGGCTCAAATGGAATAATAGAGCTATTTTTCAACTCATGATAATTGAATTCAATATATTTCTCCTCCCGTTGTAGGAAAATATCGAATTAAAGACACAGTATTTCATTGAGGCCCCTAATTTTGTGGCACAAATGGAATAATAGAGCTATTGTTCAGCTCATGGATTATATTTCCATTGGATTATGCTTTCCCATTTGAACAATGCTTATCTTTTGGATTATGGATTGATTACATTGATTATGTTTCTCGAAATAATTAAAGTTATTTTCCTTGTGAAATTAGTCAATACGTGTGACCGACTTTAAATTATTTTTACTTTGAGGCATGCATATTGGGTTGTTGATTGTCTGGTTGATTGTGGTACCCAAGTACACTTTCATAAAACATAAAAATTACTTAATCAACATTACGCCTCAAAGTAACTTCATTGACAACCATTTCGGGCCTGTCGACCCTTGGTTTTGGTATAGCTCAATATGTGTTGTCAAATGGTACTAATTTAACCATAGATGAAACCTTATATTGTCCAAGTTCCAGTCGTAACTTGTTGCGTTTTAAGGATATTCGAGAAAACATGTTTTCATCTCGAAACTGATCGAGAAAATGGTATTGAATACCTTTACATTACCTCTGATCAATACGACCCAAAAGCGTATATTGGAGAAGTTGAGATGTTTTTCCAAACTGTTTGTACTTCACTACGATATAAACCAATGAAAGCAATCTAATCATTAGTCGAGCCCCTGTTGATGGCGTAACTTATATGTTATGGCATGACCGGCTGGGACACCCGGGTCAAAATACGATGCTTCGAACTATGAATGCATCTCATTGACATCCTCTTGAAGGAATTAATTTCATGATTAATTCGAAAAGCCTATGCCAAATATGCTCGATTGTAAAGACACATCTGAAACCACTATATGTATAATCTACAAAAGTGATATCCCGTTTTCTTAAGAGAATTCATGGGGATATTTGTGGACCTATCCAACCAACATGCAAACCACTTAAAAATTTCATGATATTGGTTGATGAATCAACGGTGATGGTCACACGTAGTTTTTTTGTCAACAAGGAATGAAACAATTCCTAAACTCCTAGCCCATATCATTAAGTTGAGGGCTAATCATCCGAATTATCCAACAAAGTCAATCAGACTTGATAATGTCGGTGAGTTTACATCGAAAATGTTCGATGATTATTGCATAACATTGGGCCTTGATATTGAACACCGTGTTGTGTACGTTCATTCTCAAATTAATCTTGCGGATACGTTTATCAAACGAATACAAATAATTGCAAGAATTTTGGTTATGCGCACCAAAATGCCCCATATATATATATGGTTATGCGATATTGCATACATATGCATTGGTCCGTCTGAGGCCCATGGGCACCCAATAACTTCCTGCGTACCAGTTGGTAACTGTATATGAGCCCGACGTCTCATATTTACGCGTGTTTGGGTGCTTGGTAAATGTTCCAATTGAACTACCAAAGCGTTCGAAATTTGGACCTCAGAAACGACGGGGAATATATGTTGATTATTAATCCCCATCCATCATACTCTATTTAGAGCCCTTGACAGGCGATCTCTTTAACACTATACATGCGTATTGTGACTTTGATGAGACAAAATTCCCGTCATTAGGGGGAGATTGCACCTTAACGTTGATAAGGAACGACGTGAAAGGATGTGGCATGTACCCAATTTGTCTCATGTGGATACCCCGACTGCACATAGTGATAAGGATGTGCAAATAATTCCAAGTCTACAAAATGTTGCTAATCAGCTACCAGACGCATTTAATGACTTAGCAAATGTCACGAGATCAAATATACCTGCCGCATGCCTGCAAGGATAAACGTCCCTGTGAGACGCCATGTTCCGTTTGAACATGTTGCATCGGTCGAACCCACCGTGCAAAGGACGCTGCCATTGGTTGTCCAGTCCGCCGATCTTCCCAATAAAAGAGGAAGACCGGTTCGGTACCAAGGATGTTCTGCCTCAAAGGAGGAGAAATTCTGTTGTATACGTTTTGCCACACCAGATCATTAAGGATCACGGGAGTGTATTGGAGAAACGTGTTCATGATGAAACACATATTTCTCATCATCCCGATAATCTTGAAATATCTGTCGAGTATGCTAGCTTAGACAATATTTTGAAGCAAAACGAAACTGTCATCGATGATTTGCTCATATACGCAGTGGCCACTCACATTATGAGCAATGATGACATGGAATCAAGTACTATTGCTGAGTACAATGGACTGGTCTTTATGGAATACACAATCCAGGTAAAATTGGATTCCTTACCGAAAGGAAGAGTGTTTGGACCTGTTTCTCCAACACCACCTAATGTTTAACCATTTGGTTGTAAATTGGTATTCGTAAGGAAGCGTAAAGAGAATAACGAGATTGTAAGATACAAAGCTCGCCTCATGGCGCTAGGCTTCTCTTAAACGCCCTGGTATTGATTACGAGACGATGCATTCTCTCGTAATGGACGTTATAACATTCCACTACTTAATCAGTTTAGTATTTTCCGAAAAAACTGAATATGCAGCTTACGGATGTGGTCACAGCCTATCTCTATGGGGATCATGACACAATGATACACATGAAAGTCCTTGATGGACTCAAGTTTTCTGAATCAAGTAGTTCTAGACCACGGAACACGTTCTAGATACAAATGAGACGATCACTTTTTGGATTAAAACAATTCAGACGGATGTGGTATAACCGTCTAAGTGAGTACTTAATCAGCCTGGGATATTTGAATATTGAGATATGCCCATGCATGTTTATAAAGATGTCCACTTCAGGATATGTTATTATCGCAGTCTATGTAGACGATTTAAATCTCATAGGATCCTCGAAAGAGATGTTTGAAACTGCTGAAATCCTGAAGAAGAAAATAGAGATGAAAGATCATGGGAAAACACGGCATTGGCTCGGCCTGCAGATCGAGTACCGTGAATATGGGGTTTTTCCTCCATCAAGAGAATTACACCCTAAAGGTGCTAAGACGCTTTAGTTGCCATGACACAAAACCTCCATCTACTCTCATGGTCGTCCATTCTCTAGACATTAAAAGGGACCAATTCCATCCAAATGAGGATGATGATGAGATATTAATCCATGTGTGTTCATCTCTCGGTGCAATACACACAATATTGTACTTGACCCAATGTACTAGACTGTATATCTTCTTTGTTGTGATATGTGTGACTAGGCATAACAATGCGCCAACACGCCACCATTGAAATGGTATTAAAGACATCTTCTGTTACTTTAAAGGAAGTACGAATATGGTATTATTCTATCCCTACGCGTAATCGAGTGGATCAAGTGTGATTGATGCTCGAGATAACGTGACCCTTATTGGCTATGCCGATGTAGTTTACTTATCAAACCTGCACAAGGGACGTTCCCAATCTGGTTATATCTTTACCATATGGAATGCGGCAATATCCTAGAGGTCTTATAAATGGACTCTAGTTGATACCAAAGCGAATGCACCATGTTGAGTGCGGATAATGATTGCATCCTGACGTATGCTTTGCACCCTTTTGAGTGAGAATAATAATTGCATCCTGACGTATGCTTTGCACCCTGTTGAGTGTATGTGAGGGGGAGCATCCCGACGAATGCTTGTGTACTCTTTTTCCTTTCGTTCAAGGGTTTTGTCCCATTGGGTTTACCTTGACAAAGTTTTTTAATGAGACACTAACAGTACCCCATTCTCACTAGGAATTGTTGAATTTAGGGGGAATATCCAGTTGAATACTTATTAACCATTGTGCACTCTTTTGTCATTCGTTAGAGTTTTTGTCCCACTGGGTTTTCTCTAAACAAGGTTTTAATGAGGCAAACCATATATGGTTTTTTCCATCGCTCAAGACATCCAGATCGTACTCTTTTGTCCTTCGACCAGAGTTTTTTTCCCCAAGGGGTTTTCTCTGACAAGGTTTTAATGAGACGAATGTTTCATGGATTGTCTAAAGATACAAGGTGAAGCTCAAGAAATCCATATCGTACTCTTTTGTCCTTTGAATGGAGTTTTTGTCCCAAAGGGTTTTCTCCGACAAGGTTTTTAATGAGGCGAATGTTTCATGGATTGTCTGAAGATACAAGACGAAGTACATGTACAGTTCAACCTAAATTTAAACAACCAAGGGGGAGTGTTGTAACTCATTATTTGGAGTATCTTTGTTTGCTTACACTTATGTCTCACATTTATGTATATTCATGTCATGACTCTTGGCTTACAACCATTAGCCTATATAAAGGAGTTCATATGTACATTTCATTACACCAATCTTGTAACACAACTATATATGAATGAGAAAGTTGGAGAAGATCCTATGAGTTGGGCTAATGTGTCTTACAACATAATTAAAGTTAAACTTATCATTTGTATTGAATTGTATTTAATCATTGTAAAATTTAGACGACATTTAATACATATTTTAGTATGTTAGTAAATATTTTGTTCAGTTAATATGTCTAATCTTATGCCTTTTAAGGCATGAAAGCTGATTCATACAAAGTAATTTCATATCAAAAGACAATTATATCCGTAGTGGGAGAGATGAAATGCAAAATGCGGTGAAAGCAAAGAAAAGACATAATTGTCATTTGACATGACATTGCTCTGTATGGATAAAAATTGCTCTGTACAAATCCCCACCCTTAGGGCATAAGTTAACCATACCCTTATTAAATATGAAATGAGTCATACAGAACAATTTTTTTTCCATGTAGAGTAATTTTATATCAAATGACATTAATGCCCTTAAAGGGAGGAGTGAAATACAAAATTTGATAAAAAGAAAAGAGATGTATAATTGTCATTTGAGATAAAATTATTCTGTATAAATAAATATTACTTTATACGAATCATTTCTCTTATTAAATAACTAGAAAAATAAATAATAAAATTTAATATCAATAAATACCATCTTTCTATACATTTATAAGCTTCTTTTTTGTCCGAATAAACTGACAGATAGAGTGATAGACTTTATGTTTTGAATTGTGCTAATTTTATATTAAAAAAAACTTTATAGGAGGAACTCCTGCAAAAAAAAAAAAAAAAAAAAAAAAAAAAAGATGCACTAAATCAGAAGCATTTGGATCGGATTTTTTTTCTAGGGTTCTTCTATTCTATTCGATCTCAGTCCTTTTCCCGGTAATCGGGAGGGGGTAGGGTTGGGTTCGTCGATGTCTAAGGAGGTTAGGGATCGGAGTTGGACGATTAACATTGGGAAGCAGGCAGCGGCGATTCGTAACAAAGAGGTTGACCTGAAACGGATTTCGAAGTCCTTTTATGTCACCAATTTTCTAGGTTCTTGGGAAGTCGATGATCTCTGGAAGGCTATGCAGGTCTTTGGTACAGTAGTCAATGTTTTTATTCCTCGGAAGTTGTCAAAGATTGGTCGTAGGTTTGCTTTCGTTCGGTTATTAGCGTTAATAATGTTGATACCCTTATTGATCGTTTGAACGCTGCATGGTACGATTCGTATCATCTGTTCGCTTCGATGTCTAGATTCGAACATAAACCGCGTACATCGTGATAGTGGTCATCATCCGGTGCATGCAGTGCGTCGTGAAGTTAACAAAAAACGTGAAGTTTTGTGAATTGTTTAAGCCTGCGTCGTCTATGCCAAAGCCTGTCATGAAGCATAAGGTTGTTAAAGAGAATGAAAAAGGGACAGTTTTGAAGAAAAAAGAGATTTCTTTAGATAAGAGAGATTTGATGTCTTTAAATGATTCAGGTATTGTTTTGGTCGGTAAAGTTAGAGATTTATCGCTAATTGAGAACATTAAACTGGTGTGTGTCAAAGAAGGGGTCGCCGATATTGTCTTTCAGTACATAGGCGGTTCTTGGATTTGGATGGAATTTGATGATAAGCATGTGTGTGACAAATTCAAAAATCATGCAGACATGATGTTCTATTTCACCCAGTTGCGTTATGTGGACAATAAATTCGTGGTGGATGATAAAGTGGTGTGGGTTCGTATTGATGGGTTACCGTTGTTGGCGGGTACGGTAAGAGCTATTAAAAAGATAGTGGCAGATTGGGGAGAGGTGGTTTTTGTAGACGAGGAAAACGAAGAAGGAGGTACAAGCAAGGTTTGTATTAAAACTAAATTCGGGGCGAAACACAAGTAAGAAGTTGAGGTGACGCTTGAAGGCGTTAAGTATAATGTGTGGGTTTATGAGATAGCATTGTGGCAACCGAAATGTGGTTGTGGAAAGTAAGTTAGATGATGAGGATGATGATGGTTCTCTAGAAGGATCGACAGATTACAATGATGAAGAAGTTGATGAAAATGGGTTTGAAGACAATGGTTTGGTTACGAACGTGGGTGGAAATGAGGATGACAAACCTATTGATGATGGGGAACCGGTTGGGGCGGAGACACCAAATGTTCCAGTAGAGGCCATTCCATTAGAATCGGTGGGTAAGCCTGTCGTTGGAACTAGCGGGCAGAATAATGATGAAGATGTTGACCCCGTACACTCGAATAAGGAGGGAGGTGAAAACGGGCCAGAAGTTTCATCCTCCTTATCTAAACCACCCGGTTTTGATCATGTTGTTTCTGGATCCAACCAAAAGGTTGTGGATGTTAGTAGGGAGGACTCGGGTGAGTTTACGGGTTTCATGAAGAAGTCGGTTGAGGCGGTTTCGTTGGTAGAAGATTTAAACAGGTACATATGGAAGGATGTCAAGCTTCTTTAGATTGCATGATTAGTAGTATGGGTGTCGCTAATGGTCATTAATGAATTTAATGTCCATAAATGCGTGTGGTATTGGAGACGTGGTTAAGAGAAAAAGGATTGGTGTCATTTGCAATAATCACAAAGTTTCTTTTTTGGGTGTTCAAGAGATTAGAGTTTCGAAGGTTGACCGGTTTATGATCAAGCAGGTATGGGCGAATATGTCCTTTGATTTTGCGTTAAGTGTAACACCTCAACTTTTAAAGCAACTTTTAATACATATTTTTAAATAAAAATATTACTAAGGCTAATATCCCAAAATACGGTTTAACAAAAACCGTTTAAAAGTTTATCAGAGTATTAAAACACGGTGTTACAAAAGAATATCATAACCATAGGATAACGGGATCTACCTACGAGCTCCCGAGCTAATCAACACTAGGCCACTTCTATCGCGACCTTCTAATCCATCGATCTCGAACCTGAGTACATAGCAAAAAACAAAATAGTACGTGAGACAAAATAGTCTCGTGAGATACATGGGTTTTCGACCCATTCTCAAAAATAATAAAAATCATTAATATTCATTTATTTCATGTATTCACTTATTAATTATCAACTTAGATTCTTATCATTTATTCATACTTACTAGTAAGAAAACCGTAAGCTTACCCATCTCACATAATCACATATATGTAAGCTATCCATAAGCTTACTCCTTTTATCACATACGCCACGGATCATTCCGAAGCAAACTCCCCCGATGTGGGTTATCATCACAAGATCACATGGTAATTGGGGTTCTCCCAAACTTACCAAGATCTCCAACTCCCCCGTCTCGCGGGTTATCGTAATCCCCCTTTTTATCGGGTTATCATAATCTCCCTATTGTCGGGTTATCGTTCACATAGATATACTACCCTTGCGCAGAGAGGTACCGCCCCAAGTAGAAATCTCACTCCCCCATAAATGGGTTATCATTATCCGGATACTTTTGTTATACACATTGAATTTCATCAAATACGGGCCTATGCCCCACCAATTCATAATCAAGCACAAATTAGAATACATCTATTCTAATTATCATATTAATCTCTTTTACATAATCATATTTCGATTATCTTTTCTCACCATTATCGTCATAGACTTTATCATTTGATTCACTAATAAGATTCACTTATTATTATTCATAATCACAAATACTTTATCTCTACATTGACTAGGGCATGTATATAATACTAGTCGTTTTATAATTATCCTCTTAACAATTCGATCATTACCTTTATTAGTCTAGTTTACTAAACAATACTTGACACTTAAATTCATTGCTATTAGTTTTACTAATACATATTATTAATAAACCAAATATCATACTTTCTCAATCATTACTCTTAGTCAAACATCATATTAATAAAGAATATTTAATTACTTTTCATTATCATATTCCTTTTAAAAAATCATTAGTCATTTAGACATACTTAAATAGTCTATTACTTGCATTCTCTTACCTTTTTAATCATATCTTTATTAAAAACATTTATTAATAAAGACTCATAAAACATCATAGTTTTCAAAATCATTTGCTATGTACTCAGTAAAAGTCTCATGTACTCACCTTAGCCAAGCTAAATCCAAATCATGTTTATCAACATGGATCCTTGCTTCCCACCATTGGAGCACCTTCAATCCTTAGGTCTTCTTGACCTATCATCAACATATCCACATACTCTAGTTATTATCCATAACTAGTCACTAATCAAACCAAAATAACCTTCTTAACCACCAAGTTCACCCAACTTGGTGGAATCTTAAACCCTAGTTCAAGATCTCCATCAACGAACCCAAATCCAACTTGTACACATCGATTACAAGCTTACAATGAGTGTTCTACACCCATGATTAGTCATCTTCCCCAAAGATGACATCATGGGTTCCCCAAACCACCATTTTTACCCATACAAAGCTCACAATCAAGGTAGATAAGCAAGATAATCAAGAATACTTACCCTTGATGTTTCAATCCTTCAAGATGGTGAAGATTTGAGCTCTTAAGCTCCAAAAACGACCAAGAATGCTCCCAAATCGGTTGCACTATGTGTAGGGTTGAAGGTGAAATGAAACCCTAGCCTACACACAAGTTTATATAGTCCAGACCATTTTCACGCCGAGCTCGCGCCGCGAAGTGACGCGGGTTTGCCTCTTAGAAGCCGATCTTTTCCAATTTTTGCGCCCCGCTCGCGCCGAGTTCGCGCCGCGAACCAAACGCGATCTCGACGCGACCCTCTCGCATTTCGTTGTTGGAGTTTCTATTTGAACTCGCGCCTTCCTCGCGCTGCGAGGGCTGTCTGGGTCAGTTTCTTGCCTTTTAAACTTGTTTCCATCCAAGTTTGGACCCATACTTGGTTACACCAAGTCCCAAACAATCAAACACTCGATAAAACACAATGGATACTCGATTAAATATTTTTCCACCTTTATTCCCCAATATATCCATTTCATTCATTCACCGAAAATTCCGGCCGTTACATTAAGTAGCGCTATTGATATGTCGGGAGGGATTATTTCTATTTTGGATCCAAACTTGTTCTTGAGTTCCCGTATAGAAAGTTTTCAGAACGTGTTGTTTGTGCACGGGGAATGGAAGAAGAATAATCTTAAATGCATTATGGTTAATGTGTATGCGTCTCAAAATATTGTTGAGAAAAGACGTTTATGGGATTTTATTGCTAATTATATGCAGATCCATGAAGGGAATTTTATTATTTTCGGTGATTTCAATGCGGTTCGGGATGAAGGGGAAAGATGGGGGTGTGGTCTTAATGATAGGGAAATAGGGACTTCAATGGGTTTGTTGATTCGGCAGGTCTTGTCGAAGTTCCTATGTGGGGGGGGGGGGTTCTGCGTTTACTAGACTGAGTTCGGACGGTCGAAAAATGAGCAAACTTGACAGATTCTTCGTCAACCAGGGGGTTTTGAAGTGTGCGCAGATCTTTCAGCTAAGGTTTTGCTCGATATCGTTTCGGATCATCATCCGATAGTGTTGTCCCAGGATTCAGTAGATTATGGTCCTTGAGTTTTTCGGTTTTTCAATTCATGGATGGATGATGATTCGTTTGAGGCGTGGTTAAATCTGCGTGGGAGGAGGAGATTGCAAATTTCTAGCTACTTTATCATTTTTAAAGACAAGTTAAAGGTGGTTAAAGAAAAATGTAAGATATGGTGGCGTAGTAAGAATGCGGAGCAAGTGGAACAAAAGAAGAAATTGCTTTATGAGGTGAAGAGAATCGAACAAAAGATGGATGAGCTTTCGGCTTCTGACGAAGATCTTGTTGAAAGACAAGCGGCTAAACTTTCGTTGTATAAGTTGGAGGCTAAAGAATGGAAGGACTTAGCACAAAAAGCTAAGGTTAAATGGTGTATAGAAGGTGATGAAAATTGAAAATATTTTCACGGTATTATTAACAGCAAGAGACGTCATTCTCTGATTCATGGTGTCAAACAAGAGGGTGATTGGATTACTTCTCCCCCGGAAGTTAAAGATATATTTTTTACTTATTATGCTAATAAGTTTAAAAAGGTTCCGGTTATCAAGGTGGTGCGGCGCAGCGACAAGTTTAAAAGGCTCTCTCTCTCGATAATTCTGTGTTGTTGGAAGCTCCGGTCACTTTGAGCGAGTTAAAGATGGCGGTTTGGAGTTGCGGTAGCGACAAAGCCCCGAGCCCGGATGGTTTTTCGTTTGCGTTTATTAAAAAATATTGGGAAATTGTGAAACTTGATATATTTAACTTTGTTGTTGAGTTTTTTTATACAGGTTTCATTCCGACCAGGTGCAATGCTTCGTTTATTACTTTAATCCCCAAAGTAATAAACCCTCTTGCAGTGAACGATTACCGGCCTATAAGTCTTATTGGTGTTCAATACAAGATCATTGCCTAGCTTCTAGCGCTCAGGTTGGCACGGTGGTTGATTCGGAGGTGAGTGAGGAGCAATCGGCCTTTGTCAAAGGTCGTCAAATTTTGGACGGGCCGATGATAGTGAACGAAATTATCGCTTGGTATAAAAAGAAAAGGAGAAATGCCATGGTCCTTAAAATTGATTTTGAGAAGGCGTATGACTCCATTAGCTGGGAATTCCTTGATCGAATGATGGAGTTCATGTCTTTCCCTCAAGAATGTCGGAAATGGATTAGTGATATGCTTCATTCCTCTAAGGCGTCGGTTTTGCTAAACGGTAACGCTTCTGGAGAATTTAAACTTGAAAGAGATCTTAGGCAAGGGGATCCATTATCCCCATTTCTTTTTATTATTGCCATGGAAGGTCTTCATGTGGCCATGGATGAAGCAAAATCTAAGCACATGTTTAATGGTATCAAGGTAGATGAGAACTCGCCGGTTATATCACATTTGCTTTACGCCGATGATGTTATTTTCATGGGTGAGTGGTGTTTTAACAACTTGCAAAAACTTCTTATTATTTTGCATTATTTATATATGGCCTCGGGTTTGAAAATAAATTTGCATAAATCGAATCTTTATGGTGTTGGGGTTGTCGGACGGGGAGGTCAAACAGATGGCGAGTTTAACGGGTGTTTGTAGTGGTAAATTTCCTTTTATATATCTTGGCCTTCCGGTGGGTTCTTGCATGTCTAGAATCAAGAATTGGGATATGTTGGTTGATCGTTTTAAGCAAAAATTGTCCGGTTGGAAGACTAATACTCTTTCGGTAGGGGGGAGGTCTACACTTCTAAAGACAGTATTGGGAGGTATGGGTATATATTATATGTCTTTGTTTGTGATGCCAAAAACGGCAGCTAACATTTTGGAGAAGCTTAGAGCCTCCTTTTTTTGGGTGGCACCGAGGAGAAACGAAAAATTCATTGGATCAAATGAGATTCGGTGTTGGCTTCTTATAGTAATGGAGGGTTAGATATTGGTAGTCTCCTTGCTTTTAATATATCCCTTGTGTTGAAGTGGATATGGAGGTTTGTTAAAAGTGAGAACATGTTGTGGTCTAAGGTCATTAAATCGATCTACGGGGTTAGGGGAGGTTTGGATTTTGCCAATGTCCGAAACCTTGGCGCAACCCCTTGGTCTCAGTTATTGAAAATGATCTCTCGGAATAAAGAAAGCGGGATTGATTTGATGTCTCATTTGAAAAAGCATGTGGGCAATGGGCGGTCCACTCGGTTTTGGTACGATGTGTGGATTGGACCGACCCCTCTTCGTTTGGTTTATCCCCGTCTGTTCTTTCTTGACTCGAACCCGAACTGTTGGGTGGCGGACCGGATCCAATTTCAAACGGCGGTATGGGGCTGGCGTCGGCCCATTAGAGGCAGTCGGGAAGAGGAACATATTCGGGAATTGTGTAGCATGGTGGAAGGTTTTCCGGTTTCAAATGCCCCGGATGAGTGGCGTTGGGATATCGAGAAAGAGGGAGTCTATGAGGTTAAGACTACTAGAAGGTGGCTCGATAATTTATTACTCCCGATGTCAGTTATGCATACTCGTTGGAACAAGTTAGTTCCCCGGAAAGTTAATATCCTTTTTTGGAAAATCAATTTAAACCGAATCCCTTCTATACTTAATCTTTGTACTAGAGGTATCCCGATTGATGACTTTAGTTGTGTTATGTGTGGGGATGACATAGAAGATACGGAACATATTTTTTGGTCGTGCGAAGTTTCTAAAAGCATTTGGCGAGCCGTTGTAAATTGGTTGCAAGTGGTTGACACAAATGCGGAAGGTTTAGACGAATTTCTATTCAATCTGGATTCTAGTCCTCTCAGTTCCAAAAACAAGACGATTATAGAGGCGGTTGCGTTTACGGTAATGTGGATCATTTGGCGGCATCGAAACGCAATTGTTTTTAACAACGGTGAAGCTCGAAGAAGTTTGTTGGTTGATGCTATTAGAGAAGTGGCGTATCTTTGGATTTGTTTTCGTAGACCAAAATTTAGAGTTAGTTGGCCCGAATGGCTAATTTTACCTTGTAATTGATGTTGCTTCTTGTTTTTTATACTTTGTTTTTCTAGCCTTGTGCTAGTTTTTTGTTTATATGAAAGCTGTTTAAAAAAATAATAGAAGCATTTGGCTTTTATCTTTATTGAGTTTTTTTTTTATTTGAAACATTTCTCTATCAAGTATTTGTTACATTTTTTTTTCTTTCAAAAACTGGTATAGTATAGAGGCCATAATAGCAATGATCAAAGAAAGATACTTTTCAATAGGGGTGACAATTCAGGTCGGGTTTGCGTTAACGGGTTCGGGTTCGCGGGTTGGCGGGTCAGAAACGTTCAACCCGAAACTGACCTGTTTATATAAACGGGTCAGATATCTCAACCCTAACCTGTTTAACTTCAACCCAAACCTAACCCATATAACCCATTTAATAAAATGGGTTAAACATGTTATCTGGTCAAACAAGTTATACGAGTTAAACATGTCAAAATGTTGTTATTATTACATAAATTCATAACAAAATACTAAACAACAAATTACTAAGTAATATTTTTAATTTTTATCAAACTATTAAATACGTTTTAACTAGTAAACTATAAATTAAGTATAAATATATATTTTTAAAAATATATTTTGATAATTAAATGGGTTGGCGGGTCGACCTATTTAAATTATCATTGACCTGAACCTAACCTATTTAATAAACGGGTCAGCTGATTCAACCCGAGACTGACCCAATTATTTTTTATCCCAACCCAAACCTGTTTATTTTCGTGTCGGTTTCAGGTCGGGTTTCGTGTCGGATCAGAAATTGCCACCCCTACTTTTCAACATAGTGAGGTGGAACAGTATCTATTAATTCCAGTTGACAGTTTTGGGAAACTTTGATGGTGGTTCCAATTGATTGTCAAAAACAGGAAAAAGATGACATTCAATCCCATTTCAAAATCAATTTGTTCATATTTTAAACTATTTTTGGGCAAAAATAGAAAGAAAATTTGCAACTAAGTCATGGTCTTAAATATCTAAATATAGTGTTAGATTTACGTTTTTAATATTTGATATACTTTATACTTCAATTAAAATATTTGAATATTATCTTTCAAGAGTTGTGTTCTAGGTAGTACAAAACTTTTGTAAAGTTCTACGGGATAGATCTTAGTCATTTGATTGAAATGGTTAAGATCAAATCCCTTAGCCACTGACACCTCCGGCCCCTGGCGGCGGGCGGCGTCTGCCAGTGATGGTGCTGGTAATGGGGGTGGTGGTGGTGGTATTGATGTATTGAAACCCATGTGAGTCACTAAATACAGTGGTTTCAAAATACAGACGAGAATATTACTTCGAATCACATGTTTTTAAATCACGAAACACATGTGATTCACTAAAAATATGAGTTTCTAGAAACAGGGGAACATACAAATTACGAATCACATGTGTTTCAAAAGGTGAAACACACGTGTTTCACTAAAAACAAGGGTTCCAAAATATAGGAGTATATTACTTCGAATCATATCTGTTTCAAGTCACGAAACACAAGTGATTTACTAAAAACACGAGTTTCTAAAAACATGGGAGCATATGAACTACGCATCACATGTGTTTCAAAAGGTGAAACACATATGATTTACTAAAAACAAGGGTTCTAAAATACAGATTAGCATATTATTTCGAATCACATGTGTTTCAAGTCATGAAACACATGTGATTCACTAAAAACTTGAATACACAACCACCACTGCCAGCCGTCGCCGGCGGCCGCCGGGCCGCCACCTCCGTCCGCCATCCGCCGTCCGCCGCCGGCCACGGGTGGTGGTGGTGGGTTATAGATGTATTGAATCACATGTGATAATAGTGGTGGTGGTGGTTTGAGTGTTAATCTTGACCTTTGACTATTTCTTGATCCAAGGGTCAATCATTGTCCCTTCTTTACAAATTTTTTGGACTACCTAGAACAAACCACTATCTTTCTATCTAATTTTTTTAATAATAAATTAAAAATATAGAAATATGTAACCAATATCAAAATGTAAAAATTTCAAATAATGGTTACAGATGGATAAAAGAATCGAATAACTTGCCAAATGAAACAAACAAACGGTATAATTTGAGCTGATTCTGTAAAATAAAACGTTTTGTAAATCTTGGAACATGAGTTATCTTGTAGAAATAACTACTTTTGAATAAAACATGTCGAATATGAGATGCCTTGAAATTTTCAGCGAATGATATGATAAAAATAAACTTATAAGTTTAACAGAAATGTTATTGATTTCTTCAATTTGTGTAAATTTATCTTCTTATGTATTAGATCAAGATAAATATCAAAATCAAATGATAATATAAGAAGAGAATTAGTAGATTATACATATTAGTAATAACTAATAAGATAAAGTAGACCCAAATTATAAAAAGCAATAATATTTCTCTAAGTTCAAATAAGGTGCATATGATGCAGATGACATTTTTAATAAGAGTAGTTAATCTTTTTCATGATAACGTTAACTTGGATATCTTTTGGAGTAATGGATATTACTTCTTGCTATTTGTTCTTACTTATTTTCATATTCATTAGATCAAATGTCATTATATCAAATAAGTAAGAAGATGAGTAGTAACAAATGATAAGAATAAATATTATTTCTTTATGTTTTGTATTCTAGAGACTTGTCCAATGTACGTATTTATGCCTACTATTTGTGCTTACTCAGGTGCCTACCTACCTCTAAATTTGATATGTGTAATCTACTAATGCTATTTCCTCATATCATCCTTTGATTTTGACATGTGTCATAATCAAATTAATAGACACATGAGAAGACACAAATTATAGGCACAAATATCATTTCTCTTTATAAAAGTTTGGGAAAATTATATTTTATTTTATCCGTTATTTGTTAATCACACTTTAATGTTTGTATTATTATACTATAATGTTACGGCCAGTAAAATTATTAACATTTCATGATTTTTCACGGGTCATAATCTAATATAAATATAGACCAAACAGTAATATCAAAACTATATAAATATCAAAACAACATTCGACGTCACTAAACTATCATAGTTATAGTTTTGTTTATGTCAATTTAGGCCAACAACTTGTAACTTTTCTTGAAGTTAAGACAACCTTAAAGATTTGGTATGTCTTATGTTTATTCGTTCCAAAAAATATTGTTCGCTTTCTTATTTCAACCGATACAAATGGAAATCGTCAATAAGTTAAATTCATCCATGTTATGGGTCAATAATCTTTCTTATTACAAACAAAATGATCAATCATTCAAATTAACATGTAGCCAAATTATGTGTCGGCAACCAATAGTTTCCGTGTATTTTATTTTTATTTTATTGTTATCATGTCTTATTCCCTAAAACAGAAAGAAATGTGATTGATTAAAGTGTAGATTAGATGGGTCACTTGATGATTAGATAATGAGAATATTTGTAAGCATGAGGGGTGCTTTGTAATATCATTGGTGCTGGCCTACGACAAGTACTGTCTGAAATGATTTATTATAAGTCAAAATTTTGATTATTCTCTAGATAAATATTTATGAAAATGACCGTGAGAAAGTTTTGGAACAATCATTGAAACTGTTAAATTTCGTATATCATAAGTAAATCTCGGTTATTATGAAAAAAGTATGTTATTAATGAGACTTTGGAAAAAGTAATGAGGGGTGCTTTGGGATAATATGAGATGGTGAGTCACTTTTCTCATTTGCATCTCAAGCAAAACTATTAGCCCCACAACACCTGCCCCTAACTTGTTTTGCAATTAAGGGTATGGGAATGAATAGTTTTCTTTTTCAAATGGTTACAACCTAACTACAAAATGCCAAAATGTAAAGTTTATTTATTTATGAACTAATAACTAGTGTTGATATTGATGTATGGCCATCTTAATCATGAGTAACATTTAAGAAAATAGATTCATGTAGAGTCTTATTGACTCAACAAGGTACAGCCGGTTTTATATGAAACAATAAGTTTTAGGCTTCGTTTATAGCTCTAGGATCTAATGACATTAATCGACACCATCACACTAGCACATAATAGTACCACCATCACATACACGTTTATGACAATAAAGAGAAGTTTTTTATGAAATTTGATTAAGTAATAAACAAGATCTTAAATAGTTATGTATAATATTGATATCGCAAATCGCATAAGAAAACAACAATAGCATTTTTAATAGTTAGCAATGAACCCAAATAAGACAAACCAAGAAACTTTGTGGGCCATAATCCATAATCGATACAGAATAGACTGCAATGGATTAGTGTAAAATTAAATTTATAAGTAATTGTAATAAAATATTTCCTAAAACATACAAAATGATTCATGGAAGCTGGATAAGATTTGGGCCCAAATTGGGCTTTTAGCATTTTCCATTAGTTAGAAATAAAGCGTAAGCCCAAAATAGTAGCCCACTCTCATGAGACTGCTCACCAGCCCTGGTTAGTCGGAGTGAATATTCGTAAAATCACCGGCTTACTTCACCTCCGTCGGAGCGAACACATTTTCCGACCGTTTTGAGTCTGCTTTATCTGGCCTCTCCGACTTCATGTCTCATCTCATATTCTTCATTTCTCTGTTCATTATCATTAAGCAATTAAAACCCTAACATAATTTATCAGATAGATGTTTTTTCTTCAATCGTAGAACTGGTATGTATATTAACCTCTTCGATTGTGAATTTGATAACTGAAAGTAAAGCACTGGGATCATAATTTGTTCGCGTTTGCGTCCGAAGGGACTATTTTGACTCCGGAGAGTCAAACTAATGCTCGGGAGTTCTTTTTGTCTACTAATATATGCACAAATTAACCGATGATCCAATGTTCGTATTATATCTTAAGTTCAGTTTTTGTAAGCTGTAATATTTTCTGGTGCATAATCTCTGTATTTGGTTAACAGTTGAAGAAGATGATATGTAGAAGCATCTGAATTCAAAGATGGCACTTGTTACACACAGAGGTTACATCTGAATTCATGAATCAATTGCATCTTTTTGGATCAATCTAAATATCTAATTACTGTTTATGCCTTTTTTCAGGAACGATACACCACTCTAAATTTAATTACTCTGATATTATTCCTCTGTGTGAGAGGTTATTATCTTCATACAATGCTCCTTTTTATCTAAAACAACGGGCCATTTCTTCTATAAATGGGAGTGATCAAGAACATATTACAAGACTTGATTTAAAAAGTCAACGAGTCAACTCTGTCCTGAGTGTTGTTGTTTTTTTGGATAATAATTAAACAACGTGATCAAGAACATAATTGCATTCTTACGTGTTTTTTTGGATCAAATTGCAAGGGTAAGTTTGAGTATTTAACTATAAAATTATATTATAGAGGTCATGAGTTCGATTCCTTCCTTTGATAAATATTAACTAGATGTCAAACCGAAGGTTTAGAGCAGTTAGGTTGTATACCTCACAAGGAAAGCTCGACCATCCTGGAGGAAGTCGTCATAAGCAGGAATAACTTTTTAAGTAATCCTCACCTATATATGGAGCTACATTCGATTCTGGTATGACAACTCATCACAACGCTTGATTCTGATTGGAGGACAATGCGACATGTAATTCCTTCATTGGTCCACGATTTTCAACTCTTTCCGAAATCATATTATCATGTAGTTACGTTTTTACCCACATTCTACGCTGAAGATTTGAACCTAATTAATGAAACAGCCTGTCAAATCCATTCTTTTAAATAGAAATCTTATTTCCTTTAATAGCAATAAAAGACCCCAAAAAATAGGTAAATGGATGCTATGATAATTAGGAAGTTTATTTAAATATTTATGCAGTTAATATTTTCAAATTAAAACACAACTAATAATCCGCTTTAGTCTACAGCTTGGCATAATCTATTCCATAATTATCGTGATTTCCACCCGCATATACCATTTTTTGAAAATTAGCGAAAAAAATCCACCCCTATATAGGTGCATAAACTATTGTTGAAATACTTACAAGTAAACAATAGTGCAACATCTCCCTGCATCGAAGAACAGCATCAAAGAAAAGGTACATATTCATCCCTTTGAATTTTCATACGCATAATACCGGAATAGTTGTGGTTTGTGTCAACTGCAGTCAACGGCGTCATTTTTTTATCGAATTCTTTGCATGTGGTTCATCATAATTAAATCTGTAGTATGAAAATTCACTTTCAGTTAATAATATACAGCTAATTGTTTAAAAAAATTGAACTAATCTCAGACCTGATCTTAATATAAACAGCTTGACATTGCAGGAAACGTAAATTATAGCAGCAATCACAAAGTTTCAATTACCAGGTATTTTAATAACCCTACATTAAAATTTTAAATTTTTTTTTAAATCAAAATTACTGTTTTTTAATCAAATTTTGCTTTTAGTTGTTTTTATTAAATTGCATTATTAAAGAAACAATATTAAAAAAAATACAGTTTAATTAATTAAAATTAAACTAATTTAATATTGCATATAGTTAAAACTGGTTGACTTTTAAAGTCAAACTGTCCAAGCATTGTGTGTGATTTTATTAATTAAACTGTTTTTTTAAATGCCTGACCAATAAAATTAGGGTTTACTTACTCATTCTATAAAATAAGCAGCTTTTTTTTTTTAAATTAATGACTTTTAAAATCAAACTGTTTTTACTGCGTGTAGTTAAAACTGTTTGATTATATATAGTTATAATGGTTGACCAGTTTCTTGCTTTGATTGGTCACGTATTTAAAAAAAATATTATAATTTAATAAAATTATTGAAAAGCTTGGACAGTTTGACTTTTAAAGTCTTTAATAAGCCTAAATTAAAACTTCATTAACATGTTATATTTTAAAACATTTATTTTGATGTAAATAAATAGTATTAAAAAACCAAAAAAAAAAACAATTTAATTAACTAAGATTAAACTGATTTAATACTGCATATAGTTAAAACTGGTTGACTTTTACAGTCGAAGTGTCCAAGCTTTTCAATATTTTTTTAATTAAACTGTTTTTTTTCTTCAAATACCAGGTATTTTTTAAAGAAATTTAATCAAAATTACTTTTTTTTTAATCAAACTTTGCTTTTTGCTGCTTTTTATTAAATTGCATTATTAAAGAAACAGTATTAAAAAACAAAAAAAAATTAAAAAAATACAGTTTAATTAATTAAAATTAAACTGATTTAATACTGCATATAGTTAAAACTGAATTGAGAGACTACAGAAATGTAAACTAGATACCTAGAGAGAGAATTATCTAGGGCTAAACTAATCCTAATTTTACCATAAACCAAAACCTCCTCTTATTTGCTCAAAGAGCTTATTTATACTAACCCTAACCGACTTCCCTTGTCAAATACCCATACTACCCTTCTCCCCTTCTTAACCAAAACCTCCTCTTATTTGCTTAAAGAGCTTATTTATATTAACCCTAACCGACTTCCCTTGTCAAATACCCATACTACCCTTCTCACCTTCTTTCTTCTACCATATGTAAATCATACATCTGTAAATCATATCCGATAAGAGGAAAGTGTATCAAAAACCATAAGCTGTTTGCATACTCAAAACAACTTATTGTGTTTAAAGACACAGTAAGCTAATAAGCTAACCTTATTGGGCTAATTAAGCTACTTTTAAGAAGCCTCATGAGATGGTTTGCTAAAAGAGCTTATTTACTCATAAATTGGAAAGCTATAAGCACAAACTGTTTAAAATAAGTTTAACCCAAACACCCCTAAAACAACTTAGGTAAGCACAAGAGCTTAAGTTGTTTGGCTTCATCCAAACACTAAAAGAATTCTTATAAAAAACGGAACACGCTATTTAATAAGCTTACCCAAACGCGGAGGCTGAAAAGTATAATTCTAGCTCTTGAGGGCACGTATAAGCTTGATTTCTCAATTCTAGCTCTTGACTCTATTGCTTTCATGTTTTCAAATTGCATTCGTAATTGATCAGCTCAGATCTATCAATTTATCGAACCTTTGTTCCGAATCCATCATTTATATAACAAACGATGACTAAACGCAGAACATACATAATCTGGAAGTTTGAATTTGTACATGTTTAAATTCACAAATTACAATACACGATAGAGTGATACACAATTCACAATTCAGTGAATCACATCTTATAGTTTGTTAATTTAGTAATTTACATATCTAAATACTAAAAAGCAGAAGTTGAATGATAAAAAAGAAAAAAGAATTAAAGTAAACGAATTGGGTTAAGTCTGGAAGTTTGAATTCGAACGTACCTTTGAAGTTTAAATTTGAAATTTCGAATTAAAAGTGAGATGGAGTGCGTCTGTGATCCGTCTGTAGCTTGTGTGTGATGGAGTGCGTCGATGGTGCTCTTGAACAAAGTCGATTCAGAAAGTGGAAATGGTGCGTATGTGGAGATGAAGTCGATTTAGGACTACTAAGCAACAGGTGAAGTCGATTCAGAAAGTGGACTGGACATGATGAAGTCGATTGATCTTTCTTGGGCCAGAGGCCCACTCATTGCAGATCAAAACAAAAAATGAAAGTTGATGGTTTGGGGGGCTAAAAGGCCCAATTATACATCAGATGAAATAGCGGTGAAAACCAGAGAAATACCACATGTTTGGAGTATTATCATTTAGTTGTTATAAGTCATGAATTTCAAAGGCTACACAAGAAAACATTATTAACATTTTGTAAAACCACACCATTTTCATCTTTGGCAATTTATATTTATTATGTTTTTTCTGTAGAATATCATATTCATATTGATATGTCATTTCATTTATTTTGAACTATTAAAAATGAAACATGCTATACTAAACTTGCAAAAATTGCTAAGGTAGTATTCTTACTTATTAGTTTTAATCGTATCTTTTTTACATGATTTAATTGTCTTATAACTCTTTATTAACTAACACATACAAGGTCATCCTATATATGAAACTAGCTTCATAGCCCGCTCGCGGGCATGCTTCAAGAGAGATATTAAAGAAAAATAACAAAAATATTAATACTTTTTAAATAACATAACAATCCATATTTGTAATGATAAGTTTGTACGAATTTTGATACATGAATAAATATCACAGAGAATTCAGTCAATGTAAAAACCAATCAAAACTCGTCCAACTTAGAAACTCGTCATGGATCATTAATTGTGTTGAAATTTGATTTTTGTTGAAACTCGGTCATGGATCATTAATTTTGTAAAAAAACTGTCAAAACTCCACCATGCAACAACATTTATAGATATCATACTAATTTGCCTTGCTCATACTCATACTAACTAAAACTCAATAACATTGCTATTAACATTTATAGATATCACGAGTTAAGAACAAGAACGGATTGAAGGTCATTTGTTGTGACAGAGATGACAATTACACTAATTCGACAGCAAATGTCTTTTACAAAAAAGTCTTATTTCGTCTATAAATTTTATTTAACATCTGTTCATGTATCAAATTTTGTACAAACTCATCATTACAGCTATCGATTCTTATGTCATTTTTAAAATTGTTAATATTTGTTGATATTTTCTATAATATAAATTTTGAAACATGCTCGCCCAATCGGACGGACTATGAAGCTAGTAAGTAATATGATATGTTATATTTGAGTACGTATGTTAAGACATTTCAATTGTTATTAAAGATTTATTTGAGAAAACTGTTTAAACTTTCTAAAAATATAATTAGGGTCCCGATATAAAAATGTAATTGCTAAAATTAAAAAAGTTAATAGGTGTTATGTTTATATATTTCGCAATCTGCACCTTCGACTTGGATATTGAAACAACTACTAGTGTTTTGTCTTTTGGTGTGACAGTACCAGCCACCCGTTCTGACTTGACTTTATCGAAATTGTTTTTAGAAAGTCGTTCTTTCCAACTATATCTTCTTTGTAATTGTATGATAAAAACCATTATTATAAACCAAAAAATATATGAAAAAGCGACTGAAAACGATATAATAGTCAATAATAAGGCTTCTGAGCCCTCTTCTTTTAAATTCATATGGATCCAAATTACCGGTTGTTAAGCCAAGAGATTCATGTCTCTTAACTGAAGCAAATAAAGGGTGTTTGGAATTGCGTTTCAAAAAACGTTTACAAAAAGTTATTTTTGGATCCGTGCTTCAAAAAAGCAACTACCTAGCTATTTTTCCAAAATGACATTTTAAGGGATGTTAAACGTCAATAATCGCTTATTCACTTATTCTATTCTCTTATCGAAACATTATAAACTTGATTACTGTATTTCGATAAAACCAATAATTTGCTTGATATCGCAATCCCAAACACCGCTAAGTTATGCAGAATAATGATAAATTGCAGAAACGTTTAAAGATTCAATAAATTATAAATCACAGCTACTAGCATATAGAAAAACAAATATAAAAATATGTGTGGAATATATATTAATTACGGGGTTAAATTATTAGTTGCTATATTGATTAATAAAAGTTTGATATTATTTTTATTTCATCTTTGTTTTTAACTCCTCGTTTTTATTAAATTAAAGATTTTCAAACTCAGGGACTACACATGGATCATAATTAAGCATGTCATAATCAAGATACAGAATAGTGGTTTAGTTAAGAGACAGAAAAAAATAAAATATATTTATGTTAACACACATGTACAGTTAACTTTGTCAATATTTGCATAAAGCCCATCAAATTTGACCTCAAGTAACTAATCAATGTCTATTATCAACACATGTTGTGGAAAAATATTGGCATTTTTGTCAACCTTCCTCCAACTTCACTTATAAATGGATTCATTGTTTCCTCTAATTTGAACACAATCAAACACCAAAGCAAAGAGCTTCTCTAAGAGGTAAGTGTTTGATCTTTTAAAGTTCAAACTACTTATATATACTTCCACAAATGCTTATAACTATAAATGAATATATATCGATCTTGATCAATAATTTCTTGTTTTTTTAGGTTCTTTGAAAACCAAAACCATGGGAGCTGGTGGGCGAATGAACGAGTCTGAAGTGAAGAGAAGAGACGTCTTCAAACACGTTCCAGTCGAAAAACCTCCATTCGGGATCGCTGATCTCAAGAAAGCAATACCACCACATTGTTTCGATCGATCTCTAGCAACTTCATCATATTACCTTTTCCGCGATTTGTGCATGATCTTTTCGTTATATTATATTGCAAATAATTACATTAACTTCCTCCCGAAACCCCTATCATACGCCGCATGGCCACTTTATTGGGTCGCTCAAGGGAGCGTTATGGTTGGATTGTGGAACATCGTGCACGATTGCGGTCATCATTGCTTTAGCAATTACCAATGGCTCGATAACATCATTGGCCTCATCATTCACTCTCTTTTCCTCACTCCCTACTTTTCGTTCAAATACAGTCACCGTACTCACCATGCTAACACGAGTTCACTCGAAAAGGACGAAAATTGGGTCCCTAAACTCAAGAAAGACACATGGTTTGTCGAGATTCTCGCAAACCCCGTGGGCAACATGATGTTTGTTTTCTTTAGGTTGTTGTTCGGATACCCGGGCTACTTTTTATTCAATCTTCATGGAAGGATATACAAAGGGTTCCCGAGCCATTTTAACCCTCTAGGCCCTATCTTCAATGATAGCGAGCGCGTTCAAGTTTTCCTCTCGGATATCGGCGTTGCCACCGTTCTATACGGGCTTTACCGAATTGGATCAAAAGAAGGGTTCAATTGGTTACTTAACATCTATGGATACCCCTTGTTAGTTATGTGCATCTTTTTCATGTTGTTTACCTATTTAAACCACAATCATCCTTCGGTTGCTCACTACGATTCATCCGAATGGGATTGGTTAAGAGGCGCTTTACAAACCGTTGATCGGGATTACGGGATATTGAACACTATCTTCCATGATGAACCTAATGCTCATGTGGTTCACCATTTATTCTCCACCATTCCACATTATCATATTGTAGAAGCAACAAAAGCGGTTAAACCTATTTTGGGTGACTACTACAATTACGATGATACTCCGATTCTAAAGGCGATTTTTAGAGAGACAAAAGAGTGTCTCTTTATTGAAGAGGACCCGGAGAAAAAAGGTGTTTACTGGTTCCATAAGTAGACGTGAATCGCGAATATATATATGTCGTATAAATTGAAAATTTCTGCGAGCGAAAATATATAGTTGGGCTAAGATTTGTACCCTTGTTCTTTCTTTGTTTTATATAATAAGTATCGTCTGGTTCTGTGAGATAATTGTAAGGATTTAAATAGTGTTGTTAATGTTGCTTCTGTTGCATGTTACATTATTATCTCATTTTGGCCGGTTTAATTTCTCTCATCATATATTCACATATATTGCAATATTTAATCATACTCAAAAGTCAAAGCTGATCCAGTTGATTAACCTTTTTGTAAGCAATTTTCTCTTATCACACTTGCCCTTGTTTTCTAAAGTTAATCAGATATCGTTCCATGGACCAATAGACGTTTGTTTTAATAATCAATCGAGTCTCTAGAAAGCAATATTTTGGGTAAAAGGGATCACGCCAGTAAAATATATTTACGCTAGACATATACAGTACATAGAAATGTGGTAGAAGTATCACATTAACCTCCAGATAAAGCTTGTAAACAAACCAACTATCTTTATGACATGTCATAAACACGATAAATAACTCTACTAGCTAAACTGAAAAAACAAATAACTAGAGTTCTAATTCAATAGATCCTCTGTTTTCTTCTTAATTGTTCTTGTATAATAAGTAATTCAAATACATGAATATTTTACCATAAAAGAATTACAGTTATAACGTTTCACCAAACTAGTCATAAAAAACAAGTTATAACTAGAGTTTTATACAATCATTTTTTCTAGCTACAAACACTAGAAAGCGATTTCGCATCTCACGAACTTTAAAACTAAAAATAAGAAAAACTGAAGAGAATATATATAAAACACGAAGCGAAGTCGATGTTGAGCATGCTGGCGAGAGTCGTGTTCATTAAATGGTTTGACCTGAAAAACCAACTGAACCAAATGGTATTGGGTGAAACGGGTCTGGCTTATTTGGGTTTGGTTCGGATTTCTAGGTGTAACCGAAATCACATTCCGTTTTATGGTTGGATTTGGATTCAAAAATTCTTATTCGGTGTATATCCGAATAACCTAAATAAAAGTAAAGGACTTAATTTATTTATATATAGACTATATCACATGCCATAGAAACCTTCATTCATTGGAAATTTCAACTAAAATCACTGTAGAATCATTAATAAAATAACTAGGTTACTTAAAATATAATGTTTAATCTAGGTAATTCCAACATAATCTTCATTATATCGAATGTGATTTGTCACGCCCAATTCCAACATAAATCAAGGTAATTTACAACCAATTTGCACTAAGAAACATCCAAATTTGCAATCACCGTCATGAGTGGGTCTTAATTTTGATCTCAAGAGGTGTGATTTAGAACTCGTAAGTTTCAATATGGCGATAGCATGTCTTTAATTAATTTGGTTTTATGGAGAACAAAACCAAATAATCGATTACTTATATGGTTGGTTTGGTTTTAATTAATTTGGTTCGAGTACTGGTTGTTTAAAAATATTTTAAAAAACCGAATAACCCAAACCAACTAACGCTACTAAACAGAATACCACCCGAACGTACACCGCGAGACTCGATGACATACTTGCAATAAAAGTGAAAAAATATACCAATATTAAATTTTTGTAAGATATTAAATTTGAAAAGTCAAAATTGATGGCTAGAGCGGATGACATGTTTGCATGGTACAATAAATTTTTAAACAACGGCATTATTTAATTAATACATGATAAAAACACCGGACATACATAAGATCTACAACTACAAGAAAAAAGCTTACTGATTCAAGAAAATGTCGCTAAATTAAAGTAAAAAATTTATGTCAATAAAGTAGTCCGACGTCCCGGCTAACCCACAAGGCCTCTCCCAACATGTGTCGGATCGAGAATGTTAGAACTGCTGGATCAAAATGATACATATTGAGTAACTATAGACTAAGCATTAGTGTTTGTCCTTGTGATACAAATTTTGTCAATATATACTTTTTATAAGTATTATAGTAATCTGACAATGTTGCGATATATGGAAGGTACGCTAAATGAAGTACAAATAAAAAACAAATACATATCACAAGCGTGATGTACAAATACGAAGATGATACCACGTTACTCTACAATTTAAAAAGATCATTCAATCTTGGTTTTCAATCACTCTCAAATGTCCCAACCATGTCCTCCTTAAAAGTAGAAAACATACTATGTTGTCTTGTAATTAGTTGGTTTTGCCTGTTTTGAAGTGTTTGGTCTTGTAATTAGCTAGCTAGCTCTTATTTATATTTATATAAATACATTGTTTTTTGTTAGTGATTTTATGGCATGTCTGGAAAAATTTATTTAAGCGTATTAGCTTAATAAGTTTAATGTAACGACCCGAATTTTGTGTTAAATAAATTATGAAAAAATATGATAAATAAGGATAAATCATTTAAAGAACGTAGGAATTGGTTTCGTGTCATTTGGACATCGTATGAGAAAATTATGGACGAAACCGTGTCGAAGCAAAGGTCGAAAATTGCAGCATGGGCTGCATAGCCCAAGATAGCGGCGCTATCTTGGGATAGCGACGCGATTTATGGTGGTCACCAAACAGCGACCCAAGATAGCGTCGAGTTCTGTCGCGAAAATGAGAATTTCTGAGATAGAGTCAGAGATAGCGGCGCTATCTCCGAAGCGAATTATGGCGGGTTCTGAAATAGCGGCGCTATCTTGTAGATAGCGACGCTATCTTCCTGTGTGCAGCATTAAAGACGGGTTTTGGCTCATTTGATGGCATTGTTGACCCTAGTTTCTCTCCCAACGAGTTTGTATACGTTTTTGAGTGGAAAACATCATTTGGAGCCGATTTCTTGGTCAAATCTCGTGATTCTTCACTCCTAGTTGAACATTTAAGGTATATCTTCAATCCTTTGTAGTTGTAGCTTTAGATCTATGGATTTAGAAGCTTGGGTTTGAAACCCTAGTTCTTGGGTTAGTGATTAATGGTTAAATAAATATTGTATACACTTAATAGATGGTATTTTAACAAGGGAAACAAGTGTATGGTTAAGATTTGTAAGAATCTTAATATTGGTAAAACCTAGGGTTTTGGAAATCATCATAATTGGGGGAAAGTGTTAGTTGATGGTATCTAGTGATAAATGGATACATTAATAGTAGATTGTGATGTAGAACATTGTATGATTATTGTATTAGGCTTTTGGTGACATCTGGGAAAGCCGGTGAATTGTGAAGCAAGAGATTGGTGTCAAAAATACGGTTGGAGCACTTATTTGCTAAGGTGAGTACATGAGACTTTTAAACTGGGTACATAGCAAATAGTTTTGAAAGTACGTATGATATTGTATCAGTCTTTATTAACAAATATTTTGATAAAGATAGTAATTGAAAATGTATGAAAGTAAGTAGAATGTGATACTAGAATGTGTCTAGTATGATTGATGAATTTGAAGTAAATTATGATAGATTCAAGTAATTATGGAATCTATGTTAATGAACAATAATAATGAAGTAATTGATTAAAAGAATGTATACGGAGCCTTTATTAATAAATATGTATTAGTAAAGCAATTGGGAATGACTTTATAGCAATGAGTACCTATTGGTAAGATATACTAATAAAAGTAAAGAACGAATATATATGAGAAAGAATATGATGTGACTAGTAATAATTGTCCATTATAGTCAAGGGAGAGATAAAAGTATTATGTTATAAATAAATAAGAAATGTATCTTATGTATAAAGTAAGTATGGACCTCATAGGGTTCATAGATGTAGAAGTAACTGTGGTTGCTTATGATCGGGTCCATGGGACCATACAGGTACGTTCACACTGTGATGAACTAATTATATGTCGTTAGTATTAGATGACTAACTTGTTTGATGTTGGATGTGATAGCCGAAGGCTTTGACTGTCATAACTGTTAGGTTACGGTAAGAGATAGATGGTGGTGATGCGGGGGATCCCCGGTCACTGGACGGTGGTATATATGTTTATACACTAGGTACTAGATAGGTTGCTAGGAAAGCAAAGTAGCTAGAGTCACAAAAGGGTGACTAGACGGTATTTATGTAGTTTATATATATGTTTATATATTTATGAAATGACTATTATTGGGGTCTAAAACCCATGTATCTCACGAGACTATTTTGTCTCACGTACTACGTTTGTTTTGTGGCTATGTACTCAGGTACAGGTTTGAAGTGATAGGAGGTTGCACTAGAAGTGGCCTAGAGATGCTTAGTTCGGGAGCTCATAGGTAGATCCCGTTGCCTATGGTTTTGATATACTTGGTGACACCGTATTTTTGTAAACTCTGATAAAGGTTTTAAAGTTTTTGTTAAACTGTATTTTTGGACAATATGTCATATATTGGGAAATATGTATTTTAAATGATTTAAACGATGTTTTAAAAATACGGGTGTTACAACTTGGTATCAGAGCCAGGTTTAAGTGAATTAGGTTGGATGTCCATCCTAGTCTTAGACTGTAGCATTAGGAATGTAAGATTCCTTGAGATCATTAGGTTGACCTTGAGACTTTATGTTAAGTTTAGGGTTGAACCTAGGGGACCTATAAAGTGAGGTGATTATGGATAATCAGTATTATGAGACTTACGGGACGTACACGAGGTACTAATTGTTTAATGTCTTTCGTATAGTCGAGATCGAAAGAAATGGTTAACACTCGAAGAAGTGGGAAAGCCCCGGAGGGCCGGGAGGAGGATACACCTCATATTGAGGTTGTGGTTGAACAGGAAAGTCAACCGTCGATGCACCGGGTGGGTGAATCGGAGGTCGGAGCTAATAGAACTCCGGTGACCATGGCGGACCTCCAAACTATTATTGAACAACTCAGGGGGGTGGTGGCCGATGAAGTCAACCGCATCATTGGGGACCGTGAGAGGTCGGATGGAGATCGTGTATCCGAGGCTAGATCGGATGAGAAAACCAGGGGTGGTGGCACTCGAGTGGAGAAATCCTCCACAGGTGGTTGTAGTGATGCAAGGGCGGGGCCCGATGAAAATTATGGTTGTTCTTTTAAGACATTCATGGCTTGTAAGCCAAACATATATACGGGTAGTTCGGACCCGAAGGTAACTATGAGGTGGATCCGAGAGACCGAGCGGGTCATCGGAAGTAGCAAGTGCAAGAAAACCGATATGGTGTTGTATGCATCACAATTGCTAAAAGAGGATGTTATGGTCTGGTGGGACATAGTTTATGAGACCCTCGGGAGGGAGGTGATAGAGAGAATGTCATGGGATGAGTTTACCTCGAGGTTGAGGAAGAAATTTTGTCCCGACCGGGATTTGGAGAAAATGCATGAAAAGTTTGTGACCCTAAGGAAGGGTGATATGTCGGTCGAAGAGTACACGAGGGAATTCACGGGATTACTTCCGTTTGTTGCTAAGACCTACTCCGAGGAGAGGTTGAGGGTGGTTAGGTATGCTAGTGGGCTACCTTTGGATTATCAGTTGGAGGTAAAGAGGGCGGTCACTCTGGATGAGGCCATTAGTGCCGCCCGAGGTGTGGAAGAGGTGAACGGGGCAAAAGTTGCCGAGAGGGCGTATGTGGGAGATAAGAGGAATGCCGAGAGTGGCTCGGGTACGGTTAAGAAGGGGAAGTTCACGTCGAACTTCTCTAGGCAAGGAAGTATAGCCTCGTGCAAGAGGTGTGGGAAGAGTCATACCGGCGAATTCAGAGGGGAACCGAAGATTTGCCATGATTGTGGGAAGACGGGACATTTGGCCCGAGATTGTAGATCCAAACCAATGGCCGAGGTTGAGTGTTACTCGTGCCATGAGAAAGGGCATTATAGCCATGTGTGCCCGAAGAAGAAAACCGGATCGCTTGTGTCCGCGGTTCAAAAGAAGACGGAGCCGGCAAAGGTGAAAGGACGGTCCTTCCTACTCGCACGGGAGGAGGCGCGCGATGGGGCGTCAGGTTCGGGAGCTAAGAATTAGGCGGCCCGTAATTGTAGCATTTGATGATTAGGCCAGTGTACCATTTGATTCCCTAAGACTTTAGTTTTGGGTAGTATTGTAATCTTTCCAAATGTTCTTGTTAAAATCATGTTTTGAATGTTATTGTTAAACCTTATTTAAAAAAAAAAAAATTTGAATTAGCAAGATTAATTATGTGTCGATGAGAGTAGAGGCATTTGGCAAGACCATTGTGATCGATTGGGTGAGTAGGCACCAAGCCAGTGTGTTGTGTGGGTATAGCCATATTGTTAGATTGTTGCCCAATTTGGTGCTTACGGGAATTAGTAGATGAGTTGTATGACGTGAATAGTCATCGTGGGAATAACCTTCCGGGTTAAATGAATTCGTATTTTTGAGAATCATAGGCCGGAGTCGGTTGGTTGACTCAAAAATGACCGGCGAGTTATGGTTAATAGAATTGAGTGATAGTTACTTCTGTAGTGACAAAAGGATTTGGAAATATGGCAATAAAGAAATGAACCGATTAATGACGGTTAATGTGTAAGTGAAACGAGATTTTACTAGTTATCCGCGGGATTTAATGCATGTGCACTATGTGATGGCCTTCAAGGGCATAGGACGATGGAAAGGTAGCGGCATGGGAATCGTGTTGAGAAACAAGTTAGGTATGAAAGAAAACGATAATGTGATATATGCAAATGGTGCAAGAATACATGATAAAAATTGGGCGATTGAACGAGTGAGAAGGTAGCAAAGCTACGTAATGTAAAAAGATGGATACTAGATGGTATTGGTGTGACATATACATATGTTTGTATATGTGCACAATAGAGATGTATAGATGGTATTGGTGACACATACATGTGTTTGTATATGTGCACAATAGAGGTGTTTATATTGAATTGGCGTGATATATATATATGTATATATATATATATATGTATGTATATGTTTATGTGTTTATATGATGAATGTAGAACCATGTGGTTAACGAGTATTGCCATTATGTTATGGTAAATGAGAATTTGGCTTGAAATGCGGGTCGCATTTAGATCATGTAAATGTAGGGGATGCCTACGATTTATAGAATAGAAGGAAAGAGAAACTCCTAGTGAGCAAATTACCATGTGGTAACCAAGACATAGTACACCGTATAAAGGTGTGAGACGTATTACGGTAGAGGGCCTAGTACCGATAACTTAAGTTGATCGATGTGATACAAAGATGGTTGAAAGAATACTAAGTGATAGTATGAGTGACCAAGTGAAGGTCAAGAAACGGTAAATGTTATTGTGACCTTATATTAAGGTGTGACCCTTGGATTAACGGGGACGATTGATGAGAAAGTAATAATGGGTAGAACTGAGAGTGATAGGTTGGTAATGATACGCCGTGTACGGAAATTGCTAGTTTGGAAAAGGTATGGTTGACTTTATGTAAAAGTCAACGTTAGTCAACCCGTGATTGGTTGAATTGGTCTAAGATGGACTTTGATTCTCGTTTTGAATTACTAATGAATATTGGTAGCATAATATGTCGATTATGTATTTGTGAAAAAGTTGATGAGATGGTTGATTGAATTGTAGTCAGTTTATACGACTTGACCCGTTTGGGTGATTTCAATGTTGAAATTGGGAATCGAGTGTAAGACTGTAATTGAATCATAAATAAAAGGTCAATGGTAAAGGAAAGGATGATTAATGAAACCCTTAACAAGTAAAGAAATTGATGAAGTATAGTTGACTTTGTGCTTAAGTCAAAGATTAAACAATGTTGGATTATATCGACTTGGTCGAAGCTAGATTTTGATATCCGCGTGAACCAAGTAGCTAGTTGTAATGATTGGGTCATATCATTCTTATGTGTATAGCGGGATTGGTTGAAGGATTGAAAGAGTTATGATTAAATTGTGAAATTTTGACCCGTTTAAATGATATAAGTTTAAGGTTGATTTTTTTACCCGTTCGGGCCTAACGAGGTTAAGTGAATGTTTAAATACATATTGTTGACTAAATTGGAATGAGAAAAGTTTGATGGTAATAGTCACGGGAGAATGAGAATGGATACTCGATAGAATGTGGATTGAAAATTTCTAGTGATTCCGAGGACGGAATCCTTTTAAGGGATGGATAGTTGTAACGACCCGAATTTTGTGTTAAATAAATTATGAAAAAATATGATAAATAAGGATAAATCATTTAAAGAACGTAGGAATTGGTTTCGTGTCATTTGTACATCGTATGAGAAAGTTATGGACGAAACCGTGTCGAAGCAAAGGTCGAAAATTGCAGCATGGGCTGCATAGCCCAAGATAGCGGCGCTATCTTGGGATAGCGACGCGATTTATGGTGGTCAGCAAACAGCGACCCAAGATAGCGTCGAGTTCTGTCGCGAAAATGAGAATTTATGAGATAGAGTCAGAGATAGCGGCGCTATCTCCGAAGCGAATTATGGCGGGTTCTGAAATAGCGGCGCTATCTTGTAGATAGCGACGCTATCTTCCTGTGTGCAGCATTAAAGACGGGTTTTGGCTCATTTGATGCCATTGTTGACCCTATTTTCTCTCCCAACGAGTTTGTATACGTTTTTGAGTGGAAAACATCATTTGGAGCCGATTTCTTGGTCAAATCTCGTGATTCTTCACTCCTAGTTGAACATTTAAGGTATATCTTCAATCCTTTGTAGTTGTAGCTTTAGATCTATGGATTTAGAAGCTTGGGTTTGAAACCCTAGTTCTTGGGTTAGTGATTAATGGTTAAATAAATATTGTATACACTTAATAGATGGTATTTTAACAAGGGAAACAAGTGTATGGTTAAGATTTGTAAGAATCTTAATATTGGTAAAACCTAGGGTTTTGGAAATCATCATAATTGGGGGAAAGTGTTAGTTGATGGTATCTAGTGATAAATGGATACATTAATAGTAGATTGTGATGTAGAACATTGTATGATTATTGTATTAGGCTTTTGGTGACATCTGGGAAAGCCGGTGAATTGTGAAGCAAGAGATTGGTGTCAAGAATACGGTTGGAGCACTTATTTGCTAAGGTGAGTACATGAGACTTTTAAACTGGGTACATAGCAAATAGTTTTGAAAGGTACGTATGATATTGTATCAGTCTTTATTAACAAATATTTTGATAAAGATAGTAATTGAAAATGTATGAAAGTAAGTAGAATGTGATACTAGAATGTGTCTAGTATGATTGATGAATTTGAAGTAAATTATGATAGATTCAAGTAATTATGGAATCTATGTTAATGAACAATAATAATGAAGTAATTGATTAAAAGAATGTATACGGAGCCTTTATTAATAAATATGTATTAGTAAAGCAATTGGGAATGACTTTATAGTAATGAGTACCTATTGGTAAGATATACTAATAAAAGTAAAGAACGAATATATATGAGAAAGAATATGATGTGACTAGTAATAATTGTCCATTATAGTCAAGGGAGAGATAAAAGTATTATGTTATCGATAAATAAGAAATGTATCTTATGTATAAAGTAAGTATGGACCTCATAGGGTTCATAGATGTAGAAGTAACTGTGGTTGCTTATGATCGGGTCCATGGGACCATACAGGTACGTTCACACTGTGATGAACTAATTATATGTCGTTAGTATTAGATGACTAACTTGTTTGATGTTGGATGTGATAGCCGAAGGCTTTGACTGTCATAACTGTTAGGTTATGGTAAGAGATAGATGGTGGTGATGCGGGGGACCCCCGGTCACTGGACGGTGGTATATATGTTTATACACCGAGTGTATATATGTTTATACACTAGGCACACGGGTGCTTCTAGTACGCATATGTTTGGTACTAGGTATGTTAGGTTCTAATACATATATGTTTATGTATTAGATATGTTGGTTGGACGGTGGTATATATGTTTATACACCGAATGTATATGTGTTTATACACTAAGCACACAGGTGCTTCTAGTACGCATATGTTTGGTACTAGGTACGTTAGGTTCTAATACATATATGTTTATGTATTAGACATGATTGGGCTTCTGGTACATATATGTTTATGTACTAGATATGATTGGGCTGCTGGTACCTATACGTTTAGGTACTAGATAGGTTGCTAGGAAAGCAAAGTAGCTAGAGTCACAAAGGGTGACTAGACGGTATTTATGTAGTTTATATATATGTTTATATATTTATGAAATGACTATTATTGGGGTCTAAAACCCATGTATCTCACGAGACTATTTTGTCTCACGTACTACGTTTGTTTTGTGGCTATGTACTCAGGTACAGGTTTGAAGTGATAGGAGGTTGCACTAGAAGTGGCCTAGAGATGCTTAGTTCGGGAGCTCTTAGGTAGATCCCGTTGCCTATGGTTTTGATATACTTGGTGACACCGTATTTTTGTAAACTCTGATAAAGGTTTTAAAGTTTTTGTTAAACTGTATTTTTGGACAATATGTCATATATTGGGAAATATGTATTTTAAATGATTTAAACGATGTTTTAAAAATACGGGTGTTACATTTAACATGATCCCGGTACTAATGCGAGGTAGGAGGTGTGAAATGTGCACTTGTATAAGTCCAACATGATCCCGGTACGAGTTAAAAGTCGGACGAACAAAAATGCGGGAGTTAAGGGGGCTACACCGCATACAAAGTTCCAGGCAACGCCACTAGCGGGATCCATGCTGATGCCCGGTGAGCGGGCAAGGTCGAAGGGATGCCCTTGTGGGACTCTGAGCGGTGTAAAGAAGTTCCCAAAATGTTATCACTCCTTAGACTACATGTAACGTTCACACTATTCACCTGAACTCCATATCAATTTTCTCTCCCCATTTACCTTCCCACACACTCTCTCGCCTTCCCACACCACCTCACATTTTAACCAATAATTTTAACATATTTAATTAAAAACAAAAATACACATTTATTCATAATTAAAAGATTACATTTAAAAATGATAAATATTTTGTTCGATTTATGTGAAATTAAAGTTTGAACTTGTGTTAAAAAATTATAAGTTATGAAGGTATTTATAGGTAAAAAAATAGTAAAGTATAAAATAAATGTGTGTATTGAAATTGTGAATATATATAAAATGAGAAGTTATATTTAAAAATATTGAAGTTTAGAGTTATATTTAGATAATAATCATAGTTCTAAAAAGCCCGCATTGGCTTCGCCATGTCTCGCAAAGGCTTAAGGCTTGACCATGCGACGCCTTGGTCAAAGGCTTGGACGTAAGACTCGGCGTATGTTAAGGTCCAATTTAGTTCACTTTTACCCGTCATTAGCTGTGTTTTTAAGCGTATTAAAGGTATTGAGTCATATAGGCCAAATATATACAGGTATTTAGTTACAAGAATCGTTGAATATGTCGAAAATGAAGATAAAAATTGATTAATTATATTATAAAATTAAAATTATGTGTATAAAATTATAAATTATATACAAAAATTGCCGCCTTAAGACACGCTTTGAAAACGTCATATCTCACCATGGCTCGCTATATCATGAGGCTTGGCAGCACCGTCACGCCGCGTGTCTTTTAGAACCTTGATAATAACATAGCAGTGAGCCAGTGAGGATGTTGGAAAGAATGGCCCACCGGTATTACACAACTTGAGAAGTGGGCTACTTCATCTTTCATTCGATAAAATAGTGGGCCTGTTCACCTTTCATATAGCTTTGGCGCGTGAGAGGCCATCTTACGCACCTCCCCACTAAAGTGACTATCTTTCCATGCTTGTAACTTTCTTTGGCCCCCTTTCAAAATTACACTGGAATACCATTTCAAAAGAAAAAGAAAATCAACACACATAGATTAGTTAAAACAAGAAAAGAAAACGATAGCATGATAAAGGAAAACGCCTTACAAAAGAAATCCACGTCGACATTACGTTACATTTGTATCATTAGCCTTTATTATACAGGCAAAACAAAAACAAAAACAAATGGGACAAGGGTGGTGCAAATCATTATAGAATGCAATACAACATAGATTTTTTATGTCAATATTTACTTCCGGAACCAATAAACACCACTCTTCTCTTCACCTTCATCCGGTTCGACATAAATGCAATCCCTTGTTTCTCTCCAAAAAGCCTTTAAAATTGGTGTATCATCGTACTTGTAGTAGTCACCCAGAATCGGCTTAATAGCCTTGGTTGCCTCAACCGTATGATAATGTGGAATCGATGAGATCAAATGGTGCACAACATGAGCACAAGTAACATCATGAAATACCGTGTTTAAGATCCCATAATCGCGATCAACCGTCGATAAAGCACCTCTAATCCAATCCCACTCTTTCGAATCATAGTGAGCTAGTGAAGGATGACTATGATGTAGAAATGTGAAAAAGATGAAATGAGCGTTCATAACCAACAATGGAGCTCCATAGATGCAAAATAACCAACCCGCGCCCGTGGTCATTGCAACCTTGTAAAGAACATAGTAAGCAACCGCCATTCCAACATCGGACAACCAAATTTGTTTGCGTTCGCTATCGTTGAATATAGGACTTTGTGGGTAAAAGTGGCTTGCAAATCCCTCGTATGGCCTTCCATGAAGATTGAAGGTAAAGTACAAGGGAAAGCTAAGAAGTAACCTAACCGTAGTCATGAACAAGTTCCCGAGCGGATTGTTGAGAATTTCCGAATAAAAGGTGTCGGTTTTCCGTTTCGGGATCCATACCTCGTCATACTCCATTGAATTGGTGTGAGCGTGGTGGCTACGATGACTATATTTGAACGAAAAATATGGAGTGAGGAAAGAAGAATGGACAAAGAAACCAATAGTGTCATCAAGCCATTGGTATTCACTAAAGCTATGATGCCCTAAATCATGGCCTATGCTCCATATGCCCATGAAACTACTACCTTGACAAAACCAATAAATCGGCCATGCTATGTAATTTAGCGGTTTAGGTAAAAGCGGGATGTAATTTGATGCAATATGGTAGAAAGTAAAGCATATGGCAATATCGCGGAAAAGGTAGTAGGAAGACGTTGCAAGAGATCGCTTGAAACAATGTGGCGGTATTGCTTTCTTGAGGTCGCCGATCTCAAATGGAGGTTTTTGCGTCGGGACTCGTTTGAGAACATCTTTGTTCGAGGCAACATCGTTCATCCGGCCACCGGCTCCCATCTTGTTGCCCACAAAGAAAAAGATCCGCAAAAAGAAAGAACTAATTCAGCTTGTATTCAAATTTACAAAAAGAATAATAGAAATATAGCTTAAAACTCAAATACCTAAATAGACACCTCTAGGAAATTAGTAATTTATTTGCTTAATTTGTTGCTGGGAAGTAATCAAACTGCACAGATATTTATAGAGTCGTATAAGATGTGATAATTGGATTAATGGTAGAAACTATCAAAGAGTCATATAAGATGTGCTCCATGAGGTATAAAGTGTAAACTACCCATTTTTTGGATGCAAATAATGAAAAAGATCGACAAAGTCTTTGTAGTGTTAACCAATGAAACGACAAAACCCCAGTAGTTTAGTAGTTGTATGAGTTAACTTTTTACACGTGGATCAATTACGACATAACTTAAAAGATAAAGGTGTAGTATTATACAAGTAATGCATGAGAGATGATATTCTTTGATACTAAATGTTCATTAGAAAATCATTTAATTAATGAGAAATGATATTTAGTCATACCATTTGATTCTATTCGTAGTAATTCTCACTTGATAGGATAACATTTGTAATCTACTAATCCTCTCTCTTTATATTATCCCTTGATTTTGATACATATCTTCCTCCAATGAATATGATTATGAGTAAGAATAAATTAATAGTAGAACTAAATACCATTACTCCTAATTAATACAACTATCCAAATTAAAGGATAAGATTAGAATTTTTTTTAATGAATTTCACATGTTAATCATTTTATGTGTAAGAGAGTAATACAATTTTTCGTAGATGTATAATATTATTATTCGACAATCTTTTTATATTATATTAACGAATTACACGTTTATCTTCTTCTTGTAAATATAATTCAAGTAATGGATGGTGCGTTTTCTAAACAATACGACATTAATATTTGAACAAGATTAAAAATAGGCAAGTAAATTTTATTTCGACAGCTTATATTAATAAAAAAATGTTAGACTTCTGTAACACCAGATATTACAATATATTGGCAAGCAAGACTTTTGGTCATATAATTGTCATTATATAAGTCCAAAACGTTATTAGTTAGATGCCTTGACTGAACACTGAAAACAATGTAACCCAACACACCCAAATGGACCAACGTTTTTAGAATATAATAATAAATATAATTAAAAGTTGTAGATACAATTCAAAAATCGCAAGTATAAAATCTTAGCCTAAATCGACTTCAAACCTGCAACTAATCTCAAGGGCTCTTTTTAGTATCTTATTTCTATTTTCTATTTGCAGGTTCTTTACTTTGAAATAGATAAGATGGGCGCCAGTGGTCGGATGAATGTGACGACCGATGGCAATAATGTCCTCAAACGTGTTCCGGTCAAGAAACCTCCATTTGAGATTAGCGATCTCAAAAAAGCAATACCATTGTACTATTATGAACGAGATCTCTCTACTACCTTTTTGGTGACATAGCCATATGTTTCTAATGCAGAGCAGAAGAGTGAGTCTTATGTTTCTTGAAGCCCATGATCGTGTAAAGAAAGAGGTTCAATTGAAAATGATATAACTTTTGCCTCGGGTCTATGTTTCAGGCCCACGAGTAACCAAATCGAAGTTGCGACGAGGACATGGATATGATAAACGTTTGTAGCGGTTAACCGAACTTTCCGGCCTAAAAACGCTGTTTTTGGACACTTTTTGCGTTTTTATGTTTTTTCCTAGTAATTTTGAACTTTGTTTTTTTACCCAGTTTATGGCCCGTTTGTCTTTTATGACCCATTCGAAATTCTTTACCATATTTAAAGTGTATTTGTGTGAATGATATAATCAGTTAAACTTTTTGTGAAAATTTCTCTCTCAAAATTGTGTTATTTGTGTTTAACAAGTTTTGAAGGCCTATCTCATGGAATTCTTCAATCAACATATCTAATTTATACTAGGATGGCCAATCTATTGGTTTTGTCAAGGTAGTAGTTTTATAGAATATGCAGCATAGGTCACGATTAATAAAGAATTTATATGATTTATGTTATTGATTGATCGAATAAACCGAATACATGGAGGCAATATATAAACTTCTACTAACTAACAATATTCCTAGAAAATAGAAGAGATTTGCTAGAATCGGTTTAAACAAATAGGAAGAGATAAGTATGGAAAATATATTGAATTCCAATACTCCCCCTCAAGTTGGAGCATGTATGTTTTGCATGCCCGTCTTGCCAGTTAAGAACTCAAATTGTTGGAGACCCAAAGCTTTAGTAAATAAATCTGCAATCTGCATATTTGTATGAATCTTCTTAGGAATAACTTCTTGACTTTCAACTCTTTCTCTAACAAAGTAACAATTCATTTCAACGTGTTTGGTTCGTTCGTGAAAAACTGGATTGTTTGCGATATGACGGGCCGCTTGATTATCACAATAGAGAGGGGTTGCTTCATGCTGTTTGGCATCCAGTTTCTCGAGGAGCCAACGCATCCAAACGACCTCACTAACTGCAGCTGCCATTGCCCGATACTCAGCTTCGGCTGAGGAACGTGAAACCACAACATGTTTCTTGGATTTCCAGGAAATTGGGGCACCACCAAGAGTCAAAATGTATCCAGTTCTAGACCTACGAGTGAAAGGACAACCAAGCCAATCTGCATCACAATAAGTTAACAATTCTGTCCCTCATTCTTTCGGTAACAGTAGGCCTTTTCCTGCGTTGGTTTTTAGGTATCTCAAAACCCGGTTGACAACATTCATATGATCTTGTCGGGGATCTGATACGAATTGGCTGAACACATTTACAGTGTATGTGAGATCCCACTAGTACAAAAATGAGCAACAGTCACACACAAAAACTGTGACCGTATGCCTTTAGTCACACATATTTTTTCAACTATAAGTGTGACCAAAGGTCGTGTCATTTTAGGCAACATATGGCTACATTTAAATTAAGTGGTTGTATAACCGAAAAACAGTAGCCGTAGCATAACAGTGTGGCTATTTGTGAAGAACATTTATTGCTGTAATCATGCATTCTATCTTATTATGTGGCCATCAATTGTTTCTAGACACACATTTTTCTACTTTTGTGTGACTATTGTGCAACCCATAGTTACACGAATTTATTGTGATAGTAGCGTTTTCTATTATATAGTCACGAAAATATAGGTTATTATGACTATTATGTAACTTTTAGACACATACAATTCCTAAAAGTATGACGAAAAATATTATAAGGACACACATTTTTGTATTTTTGTGTGACTATTGTGCACCCAATTGTTACATAAATTTATTGTCATAGTGGCGCATTCTATTATATAGTCACGAAAATATAGGTTATTGTGACTATTATGTACCTTTTAGACACATAGAATTATTAAAACTATGACGAACAATATTATAAGGACACACATTTTTGTATCTTTGTGTAACTATTGTGCACCCAATAGTTACATAAATTTATTGTCATAGTGGCATCCTCTATTATCTAGTCACAAATATATATGTTGATTGTGACTATTATGTACCTTTTAGACATATACAATTACTGAAATAATGGCGAAAAGTATATTAAAGACATATAGTTTTTGTTTTTTGTGTGACTATTGTGTAACCAATAGTTACACTTATTTATTGATAGTGGCATTTTCTATGATCTAGTTACAAAAATATATGTTTATTATGACTATTATGTACCTTTAGACACAGATAATTACTGAAACAATGGCGAAAAGTATAATAAGGACATACGATTTTGGTTTTTTTTGTGTGACCATTGTGCATCAAATAGTTACACAAATTTATTGTGATAGTGGCGTTTTGTGTTATCTAGTGACAAAAATGTATGTTTATTATGATTATTATGTACCATTTAGACACATAAAATTATTCAAACAATGGCGAAAAGTATAATAAGGACATTCACTTTGTTTTTTGACCATCAATTTTTGATACACAATTTTATTTTAAATGTGGAAATATAGTACACTGTAGTCACAAGAAATTGTAATTAAGTGACATTTACAACTATTTTGACACATTGAGAACGAACTAAAGTGTGACCATACGTATAACACAATTTGATTTAGTGTTACTAATGCATATGCAATAGCCACATAAAAATATTACTAAAATAACACTTTTTTAATTAAAAGAAACATTATCAAAAAAACATTAATCCATACATAACAGCAAAAGACAATCCATACATAAGTTCAAAAGATAAATGACAAAGATAAAACTTCCAATTCAAACAAAACTATGAAATATCCAAATGAAATTGCATAAAAAACATAAAGGAAAACTAGATGTTGTTGATCTTGCTCATATTGCCCCTTGTCTTGACATGACGATGTATAGTTGTAAATTGTTTTCGCTTCTTGGGGTTTTCAACTTCGTTATTTGTCTCCGATTTGTTTTGTGGAACCTATGGTAACAAATAAATTTGCATGTAAGAAAGATTGAAAAAAATATGAAAAACTAAGTAGTTTAATATAATTATTTATCATGAAAAAACCGTAATGCATTAAGAAATAAATTCAGAGAACAAACTAACATTTAAGTCACAAGTGACAAGGCATTTTGGCCAACCTACAAAACTTTTATGTGCTTCCCCGATGGTTTTGCATTCACCAGTTTCTACTGGTAAAAATGCCGCTGCCTTTATCACTTCATCAATAGAGACTTTGTAGCAATCATCTTGCAATGGAACTCCATGAATGCTCTGTTTTTCTGATGACAAGTAAATAGTTCCACGAGCTACGATGTTTCTTTTATCCGGATTCGACAAGGTACACTTCATTTCCTACAATGGCTTATGGCATATCAACATCATAAACTTAAAAATAATTATATATATTGTCGGATAATAAGAGAAAATTTGTATTTTGTACCTTTGGTTGTAAATCACTATCCAATGGTGTCACAGAATTTGAGGTTGGATTCTTAATTCCAACCGATTTTTTGCTAGTTTTTATAATTTCCTTAAAAATAAAAGAAAATTGATAAGCAACATGTTTTATGAACAATATGCCCATCCAACCCCATAAGATATTAAAAGTAAAGATATTGTAACGTACCTTAATAACTTGTGTTATGCCTTTCTTTTGCAATACTTTCGATGTGTTAACATTAGGAGTCTCCTTAGATCCAATATTTTTGTCAAATGAAAATATGAAATCACCTACAATTAAACTAAAAAGATTTTCCGTTAACATGTTACATGTAGCTTATCATCAGTTAATCAATAATGAGCAATAGAGTAACAGTTTACACTAAAAACATTGTGTAAACTTTTCATCGAACAGTTGGTGTGCAACAAGCATACCTTAACTGTTAACAAAAATTCATAATTTGAAGGCATAATTATTATCACTGTACAACAATTAGCATTAATATTCACAAAGAAAGATCGTAATAATATAAAAATTGAATGATGTACTTACAAATTAATCTCAGAATGTTGTTGTCGATAACCCATAGCACGAGCATCAGATTTGGTGTGAATAAAATTGATCTTGTTAACGAATAGGGATGATTAGAAACTGTTCCGATATCCATGCCAGTTACCTACTGTCCCGTGATTTTTGAATGGATTTGGTGAAAAAAATTTTGGCGGTGAGAATGGCTTTGTATTCCCGCTTGATTTGGAGCCGAAAAATAGCTTGCAAACTATTGAAATCTTATCACTTTGTGCCTTCATGTTGTTGATAGTTGAGACGAAGTCTACAAACTGATAGACACGTATGAGAAAGAAAATATACTCTAAATGAAAACCATATATAATTCCATATAACGTTATATAATATTACTCATCTCTTTATATAATATGGTTTTATACGTTGTTAATTGACCTGTGTTGACCTGTGACCCGGACATCTTACCGGACCGAATAATAACCCGAGTTTTAAAACATAGCTATGCACAACCTTTACTTTTTCAGTATTCATTAAGGATACTTGGTCAACAAGTATATATTCTAGTTACACTTAAATTATATTTGTGATACAAATCACCAACATATATAATTGTTGTGTATTTAGGACGGTATTATTGATAACATTTAAAAATAAAGAGACATGAATTAATTTACAATAATGATTACTTAATACTTAATAACCATGAATTATTGTTTAATAGTTGATTAAAGGCATTAGACTCGTGTAGGAGTCGTGATTTAAGGCCTAAAGTTTATGTCTTGAACTCAAGGATTAAGACTCGTATGTGTGAAGTTTGGAGAAGTACATTGCGTGTGTTTATAGTTTTGGTTGTCATCGGTAGGGGTGTTAACGAGTCGAACTTTTAACGAGCTACTCGAGTTCGAGCTCGTTTATATCGAGTTCGAGCTCGTTTATATCGAGCTCGAGCCTATACTAATTCGATCTCGAGTCGAGCTCGAACATAAACAAGGCTCAATTAATTTCACGAGTCGAGCCTAATAATTTAATACCCGACTCGGCTTGTTCGATAGCTCGTTTAATCTCGAGCCAAACGAGCCAAATGATCTTCACGAGTCTATCCTAACGAGCCGAACAAGTGTTTTTACAATAATTATAAGTGTTGATACAATAAGTACAAGAATATACATATATTAATTAACCCAAGTCACCCATTAACGAGCTTTTCGAGTTTGTAAATTAGTTATTTTCAAAAAATATGGATTTATAAACGAGTATCGAGCTCGAGCTCGAACACTATATAAATATTCGAGCTCGAGCTTGAGCCCAATTTTAAAAGCTTATTCGAGCTCAAGTCGAGCTCGAGCAGAGTAATTACTAACCGAGTCGAGCCTAAATTTTCTGATATTTGACTCGACTCGAATCGCTAACACCCGTAATCATCGGTGTAGGGGATGAGTATATATTATATGAAGCTTGAAATATCAAAACTTGGTGGTCATAAGTAGATGATCAACTAGTGTCATTGATCTGTCGAAATAAGGTTCCCGGTTGGCTTTGTATAAAGAAGCCTATCTTTCTAGCCCTAAAAGGATTGAAAGGTTATGGTCTTTGGATTACAATTATTGTTATAATGACCGTATCCACATCTTCCTCTTGATATCTAGGAAATTTTTACCGATGGAAATAATTAAAAGATTTTAGAAAGGTTAACCATTGGAGATGTTCCTTATTAAAAGATTTTTAATTAATTAGTGGAATGTTTATGTAACAAAAGTAATAAATTATTGTCTGCTTAACCATTGGTGATGCTCTTAGTACGTAAACATTGTCATTGACTTATATATTCTATTTAATCTAACTATTATAATAAAAAAAAAAATTAAAATGTCACATGACATCTTCTAAAACCTCACATGATAACGTAAGAGATCACCAAATCAAAACAAAACAAATATGTTGTAAGTTTTTTTAATTAATCAAATTAGTTATCTACTTTCTCCGATTTAAAATAAGTGATACATTGTTGCTTTTACGATTTTTGAGACATAATATAATAATGATAATTAAATTTCATTAATTGGATGGTTAGTTGGGAATGGGTCCCACAAATTTTGAATAAAGTGAGGTTAATAATGTTTAAAAGTAAAAGTAAGGGTAAAGATGTCATTTCACTTTATTAAAGTAGATAGTTAGTGAGTATGTGTCCCACTACTTTTTACCATATAGGGTAAGTTTTCAAAGTGTATCACTTATTTTGATATACTCATATATAGAAATTGTATCACTTATGTTAAATCGAAGGAAGTATATCTTTAAATTTATGGCTAGCTTTAATCGCATATTCAAAATCAAATCAAATTATATCCAAAATTAAAACAAATTAATCAAAACAAATTTATGATTATCGTTTGTATTTAATTGGATATACGGTTAGCTTTTCATGAGTAGTTTTAAGGTTAGTTTTTTACTTTTTATAATTTAAACTTAATTTAATTTTGGGTTCTTTTTTATCAAGTTTTAAATATTGTTAACATAGCAAATTAAATCACCACCCAGAAACTTCACCATTGAATCACCGAACTTATCAATTCCGACCAATGCTGCAATCGTTTCTTCAAGTTTCAGGTTATAATATGATATGCATCGATATATTTAAGAATTTGTGATTTCAAATCTGCTTACCAATACGTTACTTATCAATTTTAAAGGAGTTTAATAAATCATGGTTGAACTAGTTTTTGTTTCAGGAGATCAGTATGTTACATCGATTGAAGTTACAATTTGTGATTTCTTCGATTAAGCTATTCAATTATACTCGAGCATATTATTGGATGATTTTGAATCTGCCATATTAGGGCTTTATAACGTCACATTCGTAGAATAAACTTATTTGATGTTTGTTGAACAATTAATTTCAGGATATTATTACTTAGAAGCATAGATACATTCTTTCTACAAAACAAATTCTATTCAATTTGCATTTGCAGTCATGATTTGGTGGCACTTGATTTATATGCAGATTCCATTATAGGCGTTGAAAATTGCAGTTTTTAGTGTTGAAAATTGCAGCGTTTGTTTTATGTATAAATCAATGAAGTTGATGGATTGGTATGTGAAGATTGTAGTTGCATCAACATCAATCGGAGGATATATGAGATAAAGCAATTTAACGTATGCCAAAATGTCTTATCTTTGCATTTGATTGAATTTTATATTTTCAATATTAATAACATGTTAAATAGGATATATTTTATCGTTTTCAGTTTCCAGCAACACATATTTTCTTGGATTGTGGATTCATATACATCTTACCAAAGCCTTTCGAAGAGCAGGCAAGTTCTCCAACAATTGTTATCAATTAACCAAAACATCAATTCACCAGTTTTGTATCAAACTAGGTGGTCTGTTTCGGCTCACTTATGGCCGGTTCCAAATGTGAATCAGACCAGTGATGTATCCATTTTCCGTTTGTACCGGTCCAACCGGCCGGTTGGACCCGGTTTATAAAACATTGCAAACCAGAAAATTCTAAGTATTGATTAACAAAAAAAATAATAATTTGTTTTTGAAATTTGCAGATTCCAACTGATTTAAAGTGAACCAAATGGACAAGTTATGGATGGTAACAGATAGACATAAAAAGCCTTATGTGGATGGAGTATTCAAGTATTGTTTTTTTTTTACATTTTTCATATTCTAATAATTATATTCGTTTGTATCAGGCACATGAGAACCCATGATCGTAGCATTTATCCAAGATAAGCATTCTCTAAATTCTAGGTAATTATAACCCACAAACTTATATCTTAAAATAGAACCGGTTCGGTTTGGTTCTTTGTCGGATATTTTCGGTCTTGACCGGTTGGAACCGACTGGAACCAAATGCAGATTTTTAACAGTGTTGAGCTGAAAATTTTAAGTTTTTAGCAGCAGAAAACTGCAGTTTTTAGCTGCTGAAAATTTAAGTTTTTAGCTGTTGATTTGTACTGAAAAGGACTGCTGATTTGTGCTGAAAAATGCTGTTGTTTTGTACTAAAAAAGGCTGTTGTTTTGTTTTGAAAAATGCAGTTTTTTTCTGCTGAAAAATACAGTTTTTAGCTGCTATTTTGTGCTGAAAAATGCAGTTTTTTGCTGCTGAAAAACACATGTTTTAGTTGCTGTTTTAGCTGCTGTTTTGTGCTGAAAATTGCAGTTTTTTGCTGCTGAAAAATACTGTGTTTAGATGCTGTTTTGAGCTGAAAAATGCAGTTTTTTGCTGCAGAAATATACAAGTTTAGCTGCTGTTTTGTGGTTAAAAAATGCAGTTTTTAGCAGCTAATTTGTCCTGAAAAATGATGTTTTTTGCTGCTGAAAAATGCAGTATTTTGCTGCTAAAAAATACAGTTTTTAGCTGCTATTTCGTTCGAAAAAATGCAGTTTTTTGTTGCTGAAAAATGCAGTTTTAATATGCTTATTTGTGCTTAAAATGCAGGTTTTAGATGGTGATTCAAAAATGTAAAGGTTCCAGCAGGGTTATTTTGGGACTTTCAATTTTTACCCGAACCGACCGGATTTCTTCTTGTTGAAAGTTTATCTTTAAATTGAGGCTTTTATGTAAACTTAATCTAGTTAAGGTAGATGGTAGTGATGTACTTTTGGATTATTAGCATTTTTGGATTTTTGCTTAGCTTTTATATTTATAAAATTCATTGGTTGATTATTCTCAAAATTTAGTCAAAATTCATTTTGGGAATCTTCTGTTATGTTGATATTTAGTTAGATTAATTGAGAATAGTTAGATTAAATGGTTTTAACGGGAGAGCATGAACTGATTAATAGGAAGGAGATTTACAAACGTATAAAGTAATATTGTAATAGCGCAGATATAATAAATCTACATAATGTCTTTTATGTAAACTACAAATCAAGCTTTTATAATAAATTCATATAAGGAATAATAAACCAGTAAATTGGAAATTTCCAAATATCGAAACATTAAATTGCATATCCTTTCGTTGACTTACAAACGCCTCTAATTTTCAACTTTAAAACATTGTCAACAAAGCTAGGCGAAGACGATAAAAAATAAACAAAAGAGAAAAAAAATGATGAGCTTATTGTTGATCCGTTTGGAAAATGTATATTAGTTAATATGATTTACCTTTAGACACATACTAAATTTTAGACGTGACCATAAAATAGTAATAGTCACAGTTTTTTTTCTTTTATCATGACAAGTATTCATTTTTAGACACATGTAATATAATGAAACATAACCATTAAATACTTATAGTTACTTTTTTTGTTGTTATTACTAAGTGGCTAATAAACACGATCATATGGACACATTAGTATTTAATGTGCCATATATATTATCTTTTAGCTACATCACAGGTTCATGTGTCTAAGTTCACTCCATGATACATACACATAAACAATTGATTCATGTGACAATATATTCACCAATCGTCTCTTAAAAAAAACTATCACAATATGTTTCCATGTATAAAAAAATCAGTGGCACATGGTGACATTTGGTCACACTATATTCCAATGTGGCTTGTAAATGTCACATTTGTTATGTTTAAGTGTGGCTAAACATTTTTTTTCAATATAATAGACACACAAACTAAATTAAAATGTAGCTAAACCAATTACAGAATTTTGTCAATGGCCTTCAGCCACGCTTTTAATCTGAAGTGTGGCTGGGCTGTTTTGTTAAAAGTGTGACCGTAACTCATTTCTGTACTAGTGTCCGGTCTTGTAGCTTGTAAGTATAACAGTTTACCTACTAGTCTTCGATAAATACATGCGTCCACTCGAGGTTCATCACTATTTTTGTCGAGTTTTAAGTTCTGCTCCATTGGGAACAGACAAGGACGACATCCCGTCATGCCGGTTTCTTCAAGGATGTCAAGAATATATTTTCTTTGATTGAGGACTAGGCCATCCTTGGTTCGAGCGACTTCTATTCCTAAGAAGTATTTAAGGTTTCCAAGATTTTTGATGCTAAATTTCTTATCAAGAAATTCCTTGACCTCATGGATTTTGTCTGCATGATTTCCCACAATTATTATGTCATCCACATAAACAAGAGTAGCAACAAAGACATCTTCTTGTTTGTATATAAAAAGGGAATGGTCAGCATGTGATTGCTCAAATTTGAGTTCTATGAGAGTGGATGTGAGCTTTTGGTACCAATTTCTCAACGCCTGTTTCAATCCGTACAAAGATTTCTTTAACTTGCACACCTTGTTCGCGGATCTTCATGTATACTTCCTCATGTAAGTCACCATGAAGAAAGGCGTTGTTCACGTCCATTTGATGAATGATCCAATCTCTTTTAACCGCTACGGAAAGAAGGGTTCTCACTTGTAACACCCAAAATTTTCACAAAAATTTAAAACTTTTTAAGTACAATATTTAAATAAAAAAGGTCCCAATATAAATCCCAAAAATAACTGTTTAACATTTAAAATGTAATTAGTGCAGAAAATATTTTAAATAAAAATTAAGTTTAATAAATGACGATGTTCCACATCAGCACTCAGAAACGCATACAACAGTCAACCGTCCACCTACTCTCTTCCATTGCTGGTACCTGAAATAATGGGGGGATGCATTTGGGGTCAGCCACACGCTGAGTGAATATTCCCAAAATGCAAACAGCTATAACATACAACACATGAGGATACATAGGTGTACTCCTACTCAATTTCTACTCAGTTAATCACCCAGATTAATTATTATCAAATTTTAAGTTTATATAGCGCGCTTGTGTGAAATTGCCACCCAGGCTAGAACTCAGATTGCCACCCAGGCTAGAACTCTCAGATTGCCACCCAGGTTAGAACTCAGATTGCCACCCAGGCTAGAACTCAGATTTGCCACCCAGGCTAGAACTCGGATGTTTCATTAATTATATTTTTATCTCTTTAACATATTTAACTCATATAACCCAGATAACTCATATCACAGATAACTCATATCATAGATAACTCAGATCACATATAACTCAAATAATTCAGTTCACGGCAGCACAGTACAACCTTATGATGAGCTCGGATACCCAGACATTAATATCTCAGATGAATAATAAATAAACACAGATACTAAGATTCTCAGATAACAGTTAAATCACAGAGACAGTTCAAGCATTTCAAAACACATAAGTCATGCATGTATATTGCTATAACTGAAAACATGGTGAGAATACTCACCTCGATAAACGTAAGCTCCGATGATCCCTCAGTAATCTACAATACTACTCACCAGCTAGCGCCTAGACGGTCCACAAAGAAGCTCGATCTCGATCTCTCGTCACCACCACGTCGCTTGATCCACTCGTTCTCCTTCTTCTATCGAATACTTGACTGGAATAAATACCCTCCAGGTTCCTGGCTGCTCTCACCCACGACACAAGGAACAAGAAGTAATCAAAAGCTAAAAACCGGGATTCTAAAACGGAAAGAAAGAGACAGATTGCAGTTTACCGGAATCACCAACACTTCCAACGGTTGGCTGGAAAACGGTGGTACCCGTCGGGCGAACAGGAACAAAAAGGCTCCTCGGTGGAGACAGAAACAAACCGGTTGAAACAGAGGTGGTATAGACTTCGACACCCAGGGAAGTTTGCTCGATAAACACCAGAACAAAGAGCAATAAAGGTCCACCGGAATGGAAACGTGTAGCGGCGGTGGATGAGCTCAGAACATCTACGGTGGCGGTGGCGGCAAAACGAACAACGGTGGGGACCACGGTCATTTAGAAACGGAAACAAAAGGCTACGGTGGTGTTGCAGAGACAAACATGGAGGTCTACGGTAGTGGTGGTGTTTCTCGGCTGAAACAGAAACGCGAAGAATCGCAATAACGATGCTCGAAGGCTGTAATAGAGAGTTCGCCGGAAAGCATATTAGAATCAGAGTTTAATGGTGGGTTTTTCACATTCACAGGTGACTAAGCAAAGTTGGAAAATAACTGTAACATCCTAAAACCGGCCTAGTTATTTTAGGTATATATTGATATTTGGACAAATATCTATTTGACCCTTTACGGAATAAACTGATTAAATGTTAAATGAATTATTTGACCTTTTGTCCTTTTATGATATTTTTAATCAAGGGATTAAAATATCCGTTTTCTGAAATGTTTAAAGGTTTGTATGATTTTTATATCTTTGGATTCTCCTTTTAATATAGTTTCCGAATATATTTTCATGGCGAAAATCAGAGCTCGTTTGGTATTTTAAATAAATTAACTATGAAAGGGACTTTTATATTGTATTTGCTAAAAGATGGAAAAAAAAGGCCAAGTGGGTCCCACCCCTCCCCTTGATCGGCCTCTTGAGGGGGAAAGCCCCGTTTCTTTTCATTTATCTATCTCTCTCTCTACGGTATATCTCTCTCTCTCTCTAACATCTCTCTAGAAAACCCAAAACCATCTTCTTTCTTTGCTTGATCTTGCTTAAACCCTTTCTCAAATCTCGTTTTGGAGTGTGATTCTTGTGTTAGAAGAAGACTTGTGGTAAGTGGTTCCCTCCTCTTTATGTTCTTGGTGTTCTTGAGTTTTATGATAAACTAGGGTTTGAGATCTTTGAATGATTCTTGCTAAATGTTGTTATAGATAGTATATTAAGTGTTTATACAAGGTTTGACATGCTATGTGTGGTTGATTGATGGAAGGAGACAAGGTTTGGTGAAAATCACCTTCAAGCTCCATTAATGGTGGATGTTGAAGGTGGGTTTTGACAAACCTTGGATTTCTTTTTCTTTAAATGCTTGGAATTGTTCATTAGGTTGAGAAAATATGTTTGGTAAGTTATGGATGTTTAGAAATCAAGTATTGTATGTTTTGATGGATTAACTGGTTAGTGTTTGGGTGGTTTATGCTTAAATTATGAACTAGTAATTGTGTTGGTGTGACTAGTTGGGCTAAAATGTCATTTATACGTTTTATGGATGTAAAGTCTAGATATGTCAAATGTCACGTTAAATGTGTTAGTTGTATTAAATCAAGTATTGGTGAGATTGATGAAATGCTAACTAGTGTGTGGATGTTTTTGGTTAAAATGGTTAACTAGTAATTTGGAAGTAAAATACGTGGATTGTTGGTGACTATGAACTTGATGAACTGCTATATAATTATGACTTGTTAGTTGTAGTAAGTGGTGCTAGATGGTGGAATTTTGGTAAGCATATAGTTATGTTCGGGCTTTGACCCGTTTGTGCCATTTGGTAGTAAAGTGACTTAAGAAACTTGGATTGTGCAAGTATAAGTGCTTTGTTAGAAATGTTATTGATAACAATTGATGAATTGTAAGTGGATGATGTGATTGTAGTTATAGAAAGTATTATTGTTTAATAATCCGGTTTTGACCCGTTCGGGTGATTAAATCGTGGATTTACCCAATTGTTGAATTGTGTATGTATAAGTGGGTTTAATATACTTATGTGTTAGAAATAATACTTATAACCCTTGGTGGAAAGTTAGTGTTCATTATTGTTAATATTGGCGATTATTGATAAGTACCGGTTATTAACTCGGTGTTCTTTGGTGTACAGGATCCGAGGAGGAAACTCAGTGATATTAGCTCACTGAGTTATGGGAATTGAAGGTTACGGTGAGTGGACTTAACCTCAAACTTGTGTTCGGTTACAATCGGTTTGGTATTGCCTATTTGAGGAAAGGTGCTAGAAAAATACAGGAAACATGCAGGAGAATACTAGAAAAATGCAGGAAACGTTCCCTGTAGCGAGTTCACGATCGTGAACTCTAGTTCACGTCGTGAACTCTAGTTCACGATCGTGAACTTCTGATTTTAGGTTTTTGGGTCGTTTTTCGGGCGCGAATCTTTGACAGTTTTCTTGTTTGGTACCTATTCGATCGGGTTAGACGAAGTAGGATATGTGCACATAGATGAAAAGGTTTTGCTTGATTGGTAGCAACAACTCGGTTAGTGGCAATCGAGGATAGGGATGAGGTCAGTGTCGGATGGATAACGGTTGGGCATAGTGTATCGACTAATAGGGTATCCGACCTTACCTGTATGCGTTGCATGGTTAAGGGGAGGGACTTACCCGGGGTGTTGGATACAGGCTATCGGTTACCGTGGTTTTGGCCGACCATGGTTTAAGGCCCGCAAAGCCACCGATCCTCTCTCTTAGTGGTTACCCAACGCGGAGATGTAGTAATACTTCCATGTTTAGCAATCGGAGATGTAGAATTACTTCCGAGGTTAGTAGGCGAAGACGTAGATTACTTCCGTGCTTAGTGATTAGACAGTTAGCGGTTACTGGTTCGGTGGAACGGTGATTCAGTGGAACAGTGGTTAAGTGGTTACGAGGAGTAACGATCGTGGAGATGTTGGTGCTAGCTTGTTAAGCTTTATATAATTGTAGATTATGTTCATTCACTTAGCTTTGTGCTAATCCCTCCTTCGTTGACTCTTTTCAGGTTGGTCGGGGATTTGGACGGAATGAGTGACCCAGCTCAAATGGATATGTTTTGAATAATGAGTCGTGTCGTTATGTGACACCATTTAAATATTATTATTGTTTTGAAGTTTAATTTGGGACGTTTGGTTTGTAAACCTAAACTATTTATTATCTTTATGCTTCCGCACACCTTTAAAAAAAACGTTTTCTAAATTTTGCGGTGTTACAATAACAGTGCTCGCCGGCAGCAAGCAGACACGGTGGAAAGGAGTTCGCCGGTGTACGGAAGAGGAAGAAGGTTTTCTTTCTTGAGAGGGAAGGTTGGCCAAAAAGGGAAAGAAGTTGGCGGCTGATTAGGGTAGAATTCCGATGCATTTTAGAATTCCGATGCATTTTATATACCCCAACACATGAAACGAATAAGGCTTGCCATCTGTGCTAATCGGCCTCAATTGGTCTAATGGGTCCATAAGCCCAACAGTTGAAAAGCAAGCCCAAACTAATATTATATCCAATTAGCCCATACTCACTCAGCCTTCCTACTCGAATAAAGTATCCAATGGACCGAATATACATACAATTTATTTGTAGAAAGACTTGACCAGTATAAATGCTAGTCACTAAACTCCCTTAATTCCATGGCATAAACCATTAACCCTTAATTTAAAATTAATTCATATAAAGTAATATTCACTTACTCGAAATTTCAGGGCGTTACATCACTTTTGTTAATTTTGCAACAGGAGCAAATGTATCCTGGTAATCTACCCCCTCCATTTGCGTGAATCCCTTCGCCACAAGTCTGGCCTTGTATCGTTCGATCTCTCCATTGGGCTTGTATTTGATTTTGTATATCCATTTTGAATCAATGGCACGCTTTCCTTTTGGCAAGTCTACGACGGACCAAGTTTTATTTTCTTCAAGAGCACGTATTTGTTTTTGCATGGCATGCTTCCAATTTTGGTCCTGAACAGCTTGTTTAAACGTTTTTGGCTCATCATTTAAGGTGATGGCCGCAAGAAAAGCTTTGTGAGTTTTAGAAAATTTTTCATAAGATACAAAATTTGCTAAAGGATGTACCGTAGTGTGTTCTTGAGTTGGAGCGGGTTGAGCATGGTCTATGGATGGGGGAAGCTTGACTTCATAATCGTCTAGGTGTTTTGGTCTTGTTTTGTTTCGTTGCTCTCTACCATGATTAACGGTATTATTTTCAGTTGGGTCTTCTTCCTGTTGACCCAAATCTGTGTTGTTATGCGGAATTTCAAGCACAACTTCTTCCAATTCATCACTGTTGTTGATGGAATCGGTCGAAGTGTCAGGGGCAGCGTCGGGTTCATACGTGCCACTGAGAACTTCATCATCTTCTTCATCATCTTCTTCATCATCGTGCCTACAGTTGGTTTTAAACGGGAAGGCATTTTCGGCAAACTTAACATCTCGAGATACACTGATTTTGTTTTGATTGGGATCATATATTTTATATCCCTTGGTTCCATGGGGATATCCTACGAAGATACCCGGTTTGCCTTTGATGGCAAATTTATCACCTTTGGTGTCTGTATTGCGGTAATAAACGAGGCAACCAAAAATTTTCATGTGGTTGTATTCCGGTTTATGACCGTATAAAACTTCATATGGGGTTTTCTTTTCGATGGTTCTCGAGGGCAATCTGTTTATAATGTACGTGGCGGTCAAAACACATTCTCCCCAAAATCTAGTTGGAATGTTGGCCTCAGTTTTCAAGGCACGAGCAACTTCAAGTAAGCGACGATGTTTACGTTCGACAACACCGTTTTGTTGAGGGGTGTGGGGACATGTAGTTTCTAGAAGAATACCATGCTCATTGTAAAAATCCAACATGTTATTTGATGTGAATTCGCCACCATTATCACATCTGACTCTTTTGATGTTCTTTTCAAATTGTGTTTTGACCATTTTATAAAAATTTATAAGACATGTGCTTGCATCATATTTATGCTTGATCAAGAACACCCAAACCGCCCTATTGTGATCGTCTACAATGGTTAGGAAGTAGTTTGCCCTTGAGAAAGATGGTGTGCGATATTTTCCCCATATGTCACAATGTATTAAATCAAAACATGCATTCGTTTTAGAGATACAAATAGGAAAAGGTTGTCTAGTCAATTTTGATTTAGTGCAAGAATCACAAACATGTCCTTTATTTCTAAAAGAAAAATTCTTAAGGAAGTTTATTTGATTTAACTTCCCTTCACTAGCATGCCCTAATCTTTTGTGCCACATGTTTCCACTAGACATCATTGCCCTTCTTTCTTGTTCAAGCATCCCCATCCGATATAGACCATTCATGCATTTACCCGCTCCAATCAAGCTCTTCGAAGCTAGGTCCTGCATTACAAAGAATTTTGGGAAGAAGCTTACAACACATTTTAGATCATTAGCAAGTTTGCTAGCGGATAATAAATTGCAATTAAAGTCGGGAATATGTAAAACTCCTTCAACTTTAGTCCCTTTCAGGAATGTGTGGCTTCCATTCCCTTCTACAGGAACGACTTGACCATTGGGAATGGTCACGGGTTCCTCAAATGGAGATGCGACTTTTTTTTCTAATATATCAGCTCGATTTGTCATGTGCTGGCTCCTGTATCAACAATCCAAGAGTCATTATTAATAATTTTACATGCCATGTTTGCCGAAGGGGATGAATTTCCCTTTGTTTCATTTGCTGCGTGATTGAAGTGATCCCAAAATTGTTGGTTATTGTTCTTTAATCAGCCCCTTCACAGGGCTCGACTCAACTTCGGCGCAGGCTGCCTTTGGTTTGGTTTTGTTTGGCTTGTTCTTTCCTGGCCACCATTCCGGGTAGCCAATTAGCTCAAAACACCCTTCTCGAGAGTGCCCATCCTTTTCACAGTAGGTGCATCATTCGGCAAATTTTGTGTTTTTCTTGACATATTTGTTTGTGTTGGTGTCACATTTTACAAAAGATTGGAAAGCAGCAGCTTCACTTGTCGGTTTCTTTGTGCTCGTTATGGATCTCTGTTGTTCGTCCTCAGCAACTAAGTGATTGGCATTCCCAAGGGATGGTATCGACTTCATCGAGAGAATTTGAGTCCTTATGATGGAGAACTCGGGATCTAGACCCATGAGAAACTCATATAGTTTTTTTTTGTTCTCTTAGGTTGTTTAGAGACTTACCAACGCCACATGTGCATTCGTTACATGAACACTGTGGGCTCGGTAGAACCAATTGAATCTCGTCCCACAGACTGCGCAATTTTGTGTAGTACGCAGAGACTATTATCCCGTCCTGCCTTGTGTGGAGATCGCTTGCTTCAACTCATAGGCTCTGGGTGCGCTTTGTTTTACACATCTTTCGCGGAGGTCCGCCCACATCTCAGCGGCAGTGCTTGCGTATTTTACGCTGGTACGAATCTCCTTTTCCATTGCCGTTGTTAGCCATCCTTTAATCATGGCAGCACAACGCATCCACGCCATGTATTCAGCCGCGTTTTTCTGGGGTTTTCCGATGGTTCCATCGACGAACCCAATTTTGTTTTTGGCGAATAAGAAATTCTCCATCTCTAGAACCCAGTCGATGTAGTTGTTGTCTGTCAATGCATCATTTACCAGCATCTGTCGCGGGTAGTCAGATGCGTGTATGTAGAACAGAGAGTTTGCATCAGGATTACTCCCTCCTACGTTTTTGTGGGGATTGCTAGTTTCTTCTCCGCCGGTCATAGTTCAGACGGCGGCGGCTTTAGGGTTGTTTTGGGTTTTGGAAGAAGCGGTATCCTGCTCTGGTACCATAACAAATTTGATTGATTTTTGTTATTGATTGATCGAATAAACCGAATATATGGAGGCAATATATAAACTTCTACTAACTAACAATATTCCTAGAAAATAGAAGAGATATGCTAGAATCGGTTTAAACAAATAGGAAGAGATAAGTATGGAAAATATATTGAATTCCAATAATTAAAGACATCATAGCTTTAGCGAATATCAATGGCTTGATTGATCCAATTGAATTTTAATTTCGTCTATTAATCCACGTTCCTGGCTCCATACTTTTCATTCAAATACAGTCATCGTAGCTACTACGCTCACACCAATTCAATGGAGTATGACGAGGTATGGATCCCGAAACGGAAGGCTGACACCTATTATTCCAAAATTCTCAACAACCTGCTCGGGAACTTGTTCATGACTTCCATTAGGTTACTTCTTAGCTTTCCGTTGTACTTTACCTTCAATCTTCATGGAAGGAAATACGACGAGTTTGCAAGTCACTTTTACCTGCAAAGTCCTATATACAACGATAGCGAGCGCAAACAAATTTGGCTATCCGATGTCGGGATGCTTGTTGCTTACTATGTGCTTTACAAAGTTGCAATGACGACCGGCGCAACTTGGTTATTTTGCATCTATGGAGCGCCATTGTTGGTTATGAACTCTCATTTCATCTTTTTACATTTTTACATCATAGTCATCTGTCACTAGCTCACAGTGGGATTGCCTAAGAGGCGCTTTATCGACGGCTGACAGAGATTACATGATCTTTAACCATGTTTTTCATGATGTAACTTGTGCGCAAATTTGGCTATCCAGTCCGGTTCTCTGCTTTAATTTTAATGCACGACCAGTTCTCGTTCCGGCCCAATATAGAAAAAAGATCCAGAAAAACAGAAAATTTGCGGTTCTCGGTTTGATCAAAGATGTCATGGTTCAATATTTGGTCTAGCCGAAACCATTTTCTTGGTTCAATTCAGTTACAAACAATTCAGTTTATTTATTGAACCATGGACAAAGCCGGACCTACTCATCAGTCCTCACAGCTTTTCCTAGTCTCGAAACAGTTACCATAAAAAAATCATCCCCGTACTTTTCCAAAATTCTTAAAGTTGGTTCTGCATGTTACATATTTTTGTGAATTTTTAAAATGCTTTTTTGTTTTTTATTTTATTTTATATTTCTGTTTTTTCATTTTCATATGTTAACTAGCCTATAACGCATAATACTAGCTTATAACACATAATAAATAATTGACGATATGTAAACATTTTTATCGATTAATTTAATAATTCTTTTCACTTATAAACAAAACTTCAATATTTAATCATTTTCTTATATAAATATGAGTTTTAACAATGACAGTTTTAAAAGTTATCAATAGACATATTTTAAAATTTATACATCAATATATAACAAACTTTTTAATTTTAAGAATTACTCATATGTACAACTTTTTATTCATTTAAAACACAAGGATTAAACCCTTTAAATATCATCAAAATTAACGAGACATCGTGATTCCCGATTGTCTCTCCCGGACCACCTACCGCCGGTCGTCGGCATCACCCGGCGTGGCCACAAGCACCATCCCAGGAAAAGTTTTACGAATTCCCACAACACATCACCAGAAAGTATTATGTTTTCATCCTCAAATGCATGAATTCCCCCAAACTTGTATGATTTACTATGTCAATTAGCTTACGAAACAAAACATATTTCAAAACCAATTTTCAAACTCATTACTATTAGCTTAAGAAACAAACATATTTCAAAACCATTTTTCAAACATAAAACCATTAGCTTAAGAAACAAACATATTTCATAACCGTAAGTTAATTAGATGAAGAATCAGTATTCAGAATGTGATGATCAAGATTAACAATACTTCTTTCAAAGATTAAGAACAACTGAAATTGATTTCCCTCAAAGATTTCTCAAACTTAAAGTATTGATTTCCCCCAAAATATTTAGAACAATATCTTAAATCGAGGGCAAATCTATCAAAAATTCTAAAACGCTAACCAATAAATGAAATCAAAACCATATCTCAAACTCAAGGTAGCGATTTCTCCCAAAGATTAAGAACGAGTCTGGAACTGGATGGTTCAAATCTTTTCAGGGTTTATTCATCCCGAGATCTGGAACTGCAGGTGGTGACGGAGGTGACGAGGAGGAGGCCAGACGGCGGCGAGTCAGGGGGTTAGTGGTAACGGGGGCAGAGGGTTGGTGGCGCTGGGAGGGAAGATGTCGTCGGAGGTTGGAAGGTTTGGTTTGTTCTACCGGAAGTTTAAATTGGGGACTCAACATACCTATTTATTAAAGGTTGCATATATGATTTATTTCTAAATCCATTTATAACTGACTCCTAAATTTTAAAAATTACTCATATGTATCACTTTTAATGTCTTTAGAGACAATCCTTAAAACTGTCATTATCAAAATCCATTTATTAAATGTATTCGGATTGATGATATATTAAATGAGTTGATCCGCCAACCCGATTAATTATTAAAACATGTTTACAAATAAGAGAAATGTTCAAAGAGTTTCATTATTTTTACGAAGTCCCGAGCAACGAACCATTGACTAATAGGTACTAATGGTAAAAAATAATCACATATTTTATACGTGAAGGGGTATTTTGGTCATTTGACACATTAAAAAATTTTCATTTTTTTAATTTTTAATTTTTAATTTAATTATAATTTTTATTATATTTTGAGTTAAAAAATAATATTTATTTGATAATTACGTATAATACTTAATCACATGTGATTTTAGCAAGGTTCTAAAAGGCGCGCCATGGCGGCGCCAAGGCGTGAGGCGCGGCGTCGACGTTACGAAACAGACCATGGCGGCTAGGCTAGGCGTGGCATGAGATAAGGCGTGATAAGGCGCGATAAGGCGCGCCTTAAATCACGCCATGGCCCGCCATGGCTCGCCTTGGCTGAGGCTTGATGGTGCCGCCACGTCACGCCTTACGCTTTCTAGAACTTTAGATTTTAGTCTAAAATCACATTTGATTGTATATACCTAATCATATTTGATATTATAGTTCAATCACATGTGATTCAGTACACAATCACATGTGATTCAGTATGCAATCACATTATGTGTTATTAAAGAAAAAATAATAATTTATTAAAATAATAATAAAAATTTAATAATTCTAAAATTAAAAAAAATTATTCTTTTTCTAAAATGACCAAAATACCCTTCAATGTATAAAATATGTGATTAATCTTGACCATTGAATCTTATTGATCAATAGTTAGATTTGTTCATCGGGACTTCATAAAAACGATGGACATTATTGAACGCAATTCCTACGAATATATATATTTATACTTTAGTAGCTAATAAATATATTTGAACAATATATGTATTTCAAAATGCAGTATTTTGAAATGCATATTTAGATTTTACTAGTCTTAGGCAAAAAACGGAGTTTTGTAACCCAAGCTATACCCATTTTAGTTCTGGTTTACGAAACTTTCTAGAAAAACATTGTATATTTTAAAGTTTGATTTTTTTTTTTACTATTTTTGGACTTTTTAGCAGGCTGATTTTCGGTGCGTCCGTCTTTTAGGTTCATTCAAAAATCTAGGTGTATTTTAAGTTTCACAAAGATGCTACAACATTTGGTTTTGATTTTTACAAAAGTTCATTTTTTTGTACATTAGTTTTTATTTTTATGAATGTTATTTTTTTCTCTCATTTCACAGAATTTGTGTTTGAAGAATTATACTTAGTATTCGTATAAATCATCATGTTCAACTTGTATTGTCTTGTTTTATAGTCTTCATCAAAACTCAGTTAACGATGATAGAATGTGACTCGATTTTTGTAGAATGAAAAACAGAGGATATAGTGATTTGAATTAAAAACAGAGGAAAAGGTCTAGAGTGAATATCTTTCAAATACGGATCAATAGGATATAGTGATTTGAATGAAAAACAGAGGAAAAGGTTAGAAGTGAATATCTTTCAAATACTGATCAAGATGAATTCTGATAAATTTTTTAGCATGAAATCATGTGAAAGGACAAGTTGCATCAATGAATACCATGTAAGTCGAATGGTGTGAAAGGACATGTTGCATCAATGAATATCATGTAAGTCGAATGCTGATATGAGCGACGAATAACCTATGAAAACTTGTGTGGCGGCCGTTGGGTTTTAGAAGAGGACAATTAGTTGGGCTTTCACAATTCTTCGTGTTTTTTTTTTTAATTCTCTATTTTACAATTCTCACCCTTTCTCTACATAAGAAGGGGAATCAAATCTAGAGAATAGGAATTGGCAATTCTCCTCCCTCTCCTTTTCTCCATACAACCAAACAAGGGATTTAGTTGCCAATTCCATTTCTCTCCTCCCAATTCTCCGTACCAAACACACCCTTATAAGTGTCCCGTTTCCTTTGTATCCTGCCAACATAAGTTTTTCATTGTCATTTGGGTAATAAAGTAAATCTAGGAAACCCATTACCTATTAGACTATACTAGCAGGGTACCCGCACGATGCGGCGGCGGGTACCCTGTCATTATATTTTTTGGTGATCAAATGTTATTCTGTTACACATTTTCATAAGTCAGTTGATTTTGTTATGCAACACAGACCCATGTGTATCTCGAGTAGGGGTGCTCAAAGGATCAACCCGCCACGGTCCCGATTATTCTAGTTGGATCGGGATATTTCGGGAATTTATGTTGCTTTTAGGCTTTTAGGAATTTATGATTCCTACCAACATAGGAGCAGGATCCGAAGCAGTGGCTGCTAACAAAGTGAGTGCAGGCCCTCGTCTAAAGACGTGCATTGCTTTGTGTTCCAGATCTGGTATTACAATGTTATGATAGGAGCCTCTTATCAGCGGGTTACGATTTCTTAGCGTTTTAAAAAAAAAATCGTTTAGAATTTAAAATAAGTTTCCCTTGTTCGTGAGACTCAAGACATGTGCTAACTTGTTTCTTTAATTTTCACAAAATTATCAAATGTATGTGTTGATATATTTAAATATCTAATAATATAAGTTGTGAATTGTTGTTTTGATACGATGGGTAATATGAACATTAGACAACATGTAAAAACACAATAACACTAACACCAACATGCAACAACATATTGTGTTAATAATTTGGCTAAATAACTATTGATCAATTTGGAGCTTGGCTAGATATCTGAAATTTTAAAAATATTTCTCGTATGCCTATTCTCATTATAATCCTTGGTAAGATTTGAGCAATTAAGATATTAAAGTTGATACCTTAATTTTCAAATAACACAAGTAAAAGAGGTTGTATAATTTGAAAATACATGTTCGCTTAAGTTTATTAGTTTGACTAATACAATCTGTTCCATTCTAAATAAGATTTTTATTTGACCTGTTTCAATTAAACATAACACAAATCAACCCATTTATAAGCAGTGTTTTCGTGACCGGGTTCGACCGCCGGTCGGACCGGAAAATAGTCGTACTATCCACATATACTTTGGGTTGTTCCAGCCCGTATACAATATCTCAGAACATAGATCTACTTCAAAATTTCACGTTTAAAAAGGTTACACCAAAGATCATTTTCTGAAGCCAGCATCTTCCACTTCCTGCACACTCGACAACAACCACATATTCAATTTCAATCAGTCTCCTTGTAACTTGGAAAACACAAGATGTCTTTTAGACTAAACATCAATTAATTTATCCTAAAATTCTATAATCAGGTTTTGAAACAATACTATAATCAGGGTTCGGGTATTGATACAAGTTGATATCAATTACAAGTCCTAAAAGAAAAATAAAAAAATCAATTGATGTAAATCTAAAAGCATAGACTACACAGATCCAAATCTTAAATGACTAATTAAAAACACATTACATTCAATCAGCACAACTGTAGCCAAGTCAACCGCAGTTCAATTATTTTGTAAAATTCATCACTGAAATTCGGGACCAGAAACAGAGAACAATCAGGTACCAAATAGAATATGGAACAGTTGAGCATAGACGATGAATTTAGCATCAAAATTGAAAATAAAACCCATTCAGACATGGGGATTCACCTTGTAAAACAATCAAGTTTTTGTTGCCAAAATTGGGAAGCTAATACACAGTTTTTACTCTTTAAACGTTGAACACTCCATGCTCCAGTTTGAATCAATATCATTTGCATCTTTATCTCCTATAAAGTGAAAAGGAAGAATAGGTTCAAACAAAAATGCCATGTTCAACAAAGTTAAATACTAAGGACTAATTATGTTTCAGTCACTTGTAGGCCCCATATCCTCATCTAAACCCTCAAAATGAAAATAGTGTAATTTGGATAATCAAACAAAACAAACATTGACTTTGGAATTCAAAATTAACAAAGCTAACAGAGTTAGGGAGATGTTAATAGATTTCACTGCAAATTAATTTACCACTTCACATAACCAACATTATATAATAATGAAACAAAAATATAAACACATAAATCAAACCAGAATGTAAATCGAGCAACAGTTCAAAGTCTGTAACGGTGACACTTCTTCACACCTCCTTGGTGCAGATTCGCGAGCAGCCTAAAAAAAATAAAAATCATAATCACAACTTTGTTCCTCTTAAAATTAATGACATCCAATAATCATAAATGTTAAATGACCAAAATGAATATGACTTATGTGAGTTAGGCATGAAGAAGAAAATGATGCTTTGGTTGCAAATCGCATCCTAGGGGCGTTCCCTCCAGTAGACTTACGAGCATATTAGTTAGCACGAGCCATCTACAATTGTAAATAAACACAGAACAATAAAGACTTGCACTACCAGTTTCAGTAACGAAATTGTGAGCATAAACACAGACAATTAGGGAAATCAAAGGAAGTGATAAAAAATCAATTAGGGTTTTACATGGAACAAAATATCACAGTATGAAATTACTTTCTCCGACCAAAACAAACAATTAATCGGTTAGGTATGCATGCGTAGTGAAAGTTTGAATGTAGAAGATGGAGAATTTCTGTGATCATGTGCCTAGGGAAGAATAAAAGACGTTTTTGTTGAGATATATAAGAGTTGATACGGATGGTGCAGTTGGTACTGATGAAGTCTTGATGCTGTTACAAGACTTACTACTGATGGGGCAAAATTACAAAGTTACTACCGATCTTGGACTTACTACTGACGATGGCGATTACTACTGATGTTGATATTTGGGGCTGATCGTGTCCGAGATCTTCGCAGATTTAGTTTAGAATTTAAGTCTTTTTATAATTTTATTGTAATCTAATCCTAGAATAACTAGGGTAAAGTTTTGGGCTTCAAGGACTATTATATATAGTTCCTTACGAATTGTAAACGTACGTGTGTATTGATCGATCAAATTATATACCTTACCATTGCCATCAGATGAATAGTAGCTTGCCCGTACAGCAGTCGACACCTCCAAAGCTTAAATGAGTTCTACAGCTCCTGCTTGTAGCAACCCAATCAGAATTGGTCAGCATTTCATTTTTAGTTTTCTTATTTAAACATTGTAGGCGGAATTAGTAGATATAAGAGGCTTTGCCCCAGTAGTTGGCGCTGTACCTTGGTTACCTCCAGGTTCTGAGTTCGAATTTGCTCCATCCTCTTTTTTTCCTACTTCAATTAACTTTCTGGAAATTGCATTATTAGCCCCTGAACTTTAATTTTTTCAAAATGACATTTTATTACCTTGAATCTAATATTAAATGTCTATCTTTTCTAAAAATATTTGTGTTTTCTTTACAATTATTACTATTAATATTATTAATACTTCTTATTTTTGTTATTAATATTTTTCTATATAAAGTAGGTTTCATCGAGTTCTAAATTTTAAAATAACCAATGATATAATCTTATTTTTAGCATAAAGTTTTTGAGTTTACATTAGTAGTACATATTTCTACACATAATATAGTTAGATGTTGTATAACTGAAATGTTTATTAACGTAAACAGTATTTTGGACGTCGTATGAAAATATTAGTAAAAATCTTCCTGGTATCACATAAAAATCCCCCGCGTGGAAAGCCCACTAGTTAATATACATTGAAGCTTTTTGTGAAAATTAAAACTGTGTTCCTAATAATTCTGATATTATTTACAGTTTTATTGTTCTTAATCAATCACAAGAGTGTTAATTCGCTGTAACTTCTCATTTTGAGTAGATCTGTGATTCAATAACAATTTTGTGTTATTCGATCCTGACAGTTTTACTTCCCAATGTTCATACAGAGTTTGTGGAATAGGAAGGGACGACTCTTTAGCGTGTTTTCATTTTTTTAACGGCAACGATTTCATTAAAACAACGCTAGCAAGAAGCTAGACAAAACAAAACAAAGCATGAAAACAAAAAACAAACAACAAACGCCAAAAACTGAAAACGCCTTAGAGACAAGAGCTAGGATCAACGCACCAATCCGACCAACTATAACTAGAATTACCGAAACGATATCTAGCTTTGAACCAGAAAAACGAGAGAGCTTGCACCTGACCACTTGAGAAGCTAAAACGATTCTGCCTCGAATCCGGGAACGCTTTGCTGTTCCCGATATTCCAAATCACCCAAACATAAGTGTAGAAAACCCTCGTGATGGCTTTCTTCTTTGTGTCGCCCATATCACACGATAGGATCCAATTGTGCAAGTCTGCCTTAGAGTTTAGACACGCCACATCTATATTCCACCATGAGCACAAATCACGAAGGATTTCCATCGAGACCGACCAGTTAATGAACAAGTGGTCCTCATCCTCGTCACAGTTATCACATAAGGGGCAAAGATGCGATAGGCAGGTAATATTCCGTTTGAGAATGTTCAATTTGGTCGGGAGTCTACCATGGAATAAACGCCAAACTAGTATGTTTACTTTGGAGGGCACCATTGGGAACTGTTGTGGAGTGTGGAATGAAGCGATAGATCATCAAAAGCAACACGCAAAGAAGAGACAGAGAACCCATTTTGGTCTAAAGCCCAAGACCATTGCCCGTCAGGCCCATTACCGTTTGGGATCCATTGGATCCAAGAGGCAACCGACATAATTAGCAATATTTTGGTTGAATTTTTAATGTGCTAATTATGGAAAGGCCTAAATCCTTTATATATAGTAGAGATTTTATGTACTCCCTCTGTCCTAATTTTATTGTTTATCTTCCCATTTTTGTTTGTCCTAAAAAAATTATCCACTTTTATATTTCAACCAATAAAAAAAATTTAAGTGGTAAAAATATAATTTTATTAGTGACACAATGTAATTAATACGTTTTTCTTAAATTAAGGATTTTTGTCTGGTAGACAATCATTTTGGGGCATAGGAAGAAGTTTTATTCACAAACTAAAAGTGGGAATATTTTAAAAGGGGATTCAAATCTATTCAATAACTTTTTAGCTCATACACAACACATTGCAAGTTTTGTAGTTAACATATTTATTGAATTCACTACAACCATAATGGTTGTAGTGAATTCAATAAAAATTGAGGTGTGAAAATCTCTCCTTACTTGAAATCACTTAAAACTTCTTAATTAATTAGCAATTTATTACTTTAGGTTGAAAAAAGTACAATTTATGAAATCTTATTTGCCAATCTAAACAAGGGATTATGGTTTAGCAATAGCCAAGAAACTACAAATTGAGATTGGTTATTTATTTGATGGCCATACATATAACAGCGTCTGATGCTACTAGCAACAAAGGCACTGTCCTAATTTATTCACTGCACAACAACCGTTCTTGCAACGGCTAGAACCAGGTGTTGGACCGCTTATTCTAGCTCTTTTTATAGCCTCAAAAGTCATTGGTCAATTACCGTCAACCTCAAAGGAAATAGAGAGGAAATTATAGAGTACGGTGGTGTAATCTTCAATAATACTGGTTGTATTACTAATTTGTAATTTTTATTTGAATGAAATATTAAGTTGTTTTGAAAAATAGAAAAAGAAAAATAAAAGGGGTGGACCCAAATGACTTAAGTGATGGTAGATGGAGTATTTGGGGTTTTGAATGTGAAATGTGAAATAATGATGTGGCGCATAGGTGACGCAGAGGTGGCTATTTCACCCATGTTACCACACATGGTGAGCCTCAAAGGAAATAGAGAGGAAATTGTAGAGTATGAGAGTAGTTAGCCTACCGACCAAAACAATTTTCTTACTCATAACCTAGTTGCAATTTTGTCTCCACTTACAAGTTGGTTTCTTTTATCCAATGACTAGATTATGTGCAGAGTATTCACTATATGGATATGTCCAATGAGCCATTTGAATTTGATAGTTTGGATTTACTTTTTTGGTTTTTTTTTTTTGAGTTTGGAATTGAACCAAATTATTAGATTAGTTTTTGGATTAAATTTGATTTCCTTTGTAAAACCAGATTGTCCGAAAAAAAACTTAATATTAATATGTATTAGTAATAAGACTCAATTAACGATGATATAATCTGACTCGTTTTTTGTAGAATGAAAAATAGAGGATACAGTGATTTGAAAGAAAAACAGAGTAAAATGATGGAAGTGAATATCTTTCAAATACGGATCAAGATGAATTTGTATAAATTTTTTAGCATGAAATCATGTGAAAGGACAAGTTGCATCAATGAATATCATGCAAGTCGAATGGTGAGAAAGTATTAGGACTTGGAAGTCTATTTGTGTCGTGGATAATAATTTTGCAACGAATGGAGTATTATCCACAAACTATAAGTGGTAATATTTTGAAAGGGAGTTCAAATCTATTCTATAATTTTTAGTTCATACTCTACACAGTGTAAGTTTTATACTCCATTCGTCTCATAAAAAAAGTTCTCATTTCTCCTCTCAATTTTGTCTCATAAAAAAGTTCTCATTTCTCAAATGTGAGGGCCTACTTAATAAAATAATATTATTATCATGTACTTCACCACTAACTATCTCCAAAAAGTACTTTCTCTCTCTTTAAATAACTTTGTATTTTAATCAAAAATATTACCAAGGACCTCACCGCTAACTATCTCCTAAATTCTTGTGTTAACATTACAGCCATATTAAGTAATGGTTGTGAAAATCGCCCCTTATTTGAAATCACTTAGGGTACGTTTGGCACAGAGAATAAAATTGCAGAGAAATGATTGCAGAGAATGGAATTGCAGAGAAAGAGAATTAGTCTGGATAAGGACAATTGACTCTTATGTTTGGTAGCACAGAGACTTCAACAGAGAATTGTAACAGAGAATCATTTCTCTTGTTTGGTACAACAAAAAAATCAATAGAGAATTGTTCAAACTTTATAATTAGCAAACATAATTATTTTTTCCACAACAATTATTGATAAAACATAAAACATACAAAAATTTATGAATAAATCAATAATGAAAGTGCATTTACTAAAATCAATATTAGCATCCAAAAACATATACCGTTGTTACTTTCAAAAACATCAATTCAATCAAAATGTAACAAAAAAAAGGAGTTCTAAGTACTTAAACCGTACTGTAACCAAGATCAATATTAGAACGCAAACAATTATCTCATAGAGCCATCATTGTAATATTCTACCATACAAATTTTCTCCCCTTGTGTCAATCTAAGAAAGGACATCCTTGCCAATCAAATGAGCTGCTTTAAAACGTTTGGTCGTTGTAATACTCGGTTAAGCTTTCAACTCATCACCAACCTTCTCAAAGATTTCACGAGCCTCAGAACCTTCTTTACTCAGATATTCGCCAACAAATCATAACATACATGGCATAAAATGCACCTGTGACAATCATTTTTTTTTCTCAATGGTAATCTTGCCATCTTAAATATTTTTATAAAACAATCAATTTTGAAAGCATTTTTCCAAATTATTATAACCTGCAACATAATACTTGGCCATCTCAATGTTTAGGTATATAAACTACTTGTAAGATTCCAAATTCATTTAACTTTTTTGTGTTAAATGTTAACCGTCTCTCTAATTTCTAATTAAAGTGTGATGTTGAATTCAGTTTCAGTATCATCTTGAAGATTCTAATGTTCTAATATCTTCCGACAATATAAAATGGGTCGTTTAATTTCGTCCTAATTTTTAACTCACCTGTTTCAAATTGATTGGTTATGTGACTATATTTATGTATCTAACTCTATATACAAACATGAAGTTCGTAATTGAGAGTATACTTGGGAGAAAGTATCCATTTATAGTTATCATTAATTAATTCATCACTATATATTCTGTAATCAATACATAATTGATGATAGATACAGAGAGATAGAGTTCGAGAGACAGATATCGAGATTAACCTGGAGGAAGTGGCGGACAAAATTGTTGTTGGACGAAACGCGGCGGACGAAATTCTTGCTGTAATCAAATTGCTCGATTACGACGAAGACTGGATTGACGACGAAGGGACACGGCTGCGTTAAGGTATAGAGAAAGAAAAAAAAGGTTGTGCTTTCTAATTCTCCAGGTTTTTTTTTTAATTCTCGATATTGGATTCTCCCCTTTTCCCCTTAATTAATAGGGAATGAAAATTAGAGAATAGGAAAAGGTTTTTTTCTCCATCTTGTTTTCTCAATGTAACCAAACAAGAGATTTATGAAATCTTATTTGCCAATCTAAACAAGAGATTAAAACTCCAAATTCAGATTGGTTATTTCTTTGATGGCCATATATATGTAGCAGCCTCTGATGCTACTAGGAACAAACGCACAGTCCAAATTTACTCGCTCCACATTAGCCGTTCTTGCAACGCCTAAAACCAGGTGCTGGACCGCTTGGTCTTGGTCTTTTTATAGAGGTGATGATTTTACACCACATGTTTTAATTATCTACCACAACTATTGCATTGTTTACTTGTACAATATGCAGATTTAATTGTACAGTGTGGTATATGCATCAAAAAATGTGGTAGCAAAATCAATTCCTTTTTATAGCTCTTTTTTGTAACCTCAAAAGTCATTGGTCAATTATGGTCAACTTCAAAGGAAATAGAGAGGAATTATAGAGTATGGGAGTAGTTTAGTCGTCATTGACTTAATTCATTTATCACACAAAGCCCATAGACCATAACAGTCGACACTTACTAACTCGAACCAACCACAATTTTACACACACATAATTCTAGCCCCTCCTTCCAGTCTTTCACAATCTAACAGACAATCAATGTGTCGTTGATGCTGTCTTTCTTCGTTGATGAACTTACGGAGGTCGGAGAAGACGAACCATCAAGGCACGGTTCATGATTCTCCCTCATACGCTAGCCCCTCCTTCCAGTCTTTCACAATATAGACTTGTTTTTTATGCTTAAAGAGTTCTGTCGTTTTGAAATTGCATGTATATCTTAAACTTAATACTATTTATGTTATATATTTTTGTAGTCTTGTTTAATATGAAATATATTAAAGGAAAAACCAAATTGTAAAATTGGTCAACTGAACTGTATGTAACACCTCAATTTTTAATACAAAATATTTCCATAAAATCATTTTAAAAACATTAGAGTAATTGTCCCAAAAATATGGATTTACAAAATCTTTGGCATAAAATGAAAGTCAATAGTTGGTGTTACAAAATTATATCATAACCAAAGCCAAACGTAAATCCACCTTGCTATCTCTATTTAAACCCGTGCGCCTTCACTAGCAAACGTACCTAATCCTTAGATCCTGAACCTGAGTACATAGCATTACAAAAAAAACATAGTACGTAAGACAAAATTGTCTCGTGAGATACATGGGTTTTAGACCCAACATTAACATATAAATAATCACATTTATTAGACATATAACTATATGTGTATATATATATATACTCTAGTTACCTCCATGGTAACCCTATCTCATTCATATACATCGATCACCTCTTCGGTAATCCTATCACATTCATTCATAGCCTATTCGACCCGTCAAGTTGTTCGGAATGCCTCCAATCCAACGAGACCCCATTTTTGTCCTACTAATCAGAATGCCTCCGATTCAGTAGAACCCCCGTTGTCACAGTGTTCAGCCAAAGTGACCTATCTTTATCTTACTAACCAGAATGCCTCCGGTTCAGTAAGATCCAACATCTTGTTGGGTGATCGGAATGCCTCCAATCCATCAGTTTAAAGATACCATGATAATCCAGAATGCCTCCGAATCTATCACATACCTGTCCTATCTCAATCTACCCGTTATAACCACTACATGTGACTATATGTCACATCAATCAACAATGCCGTATGGCCGTCACACAATATATCCGTATACTAGTCTTAATTAGTATTCACACAATTAAATCAATTAATTCATAATAATAATAAACAACTAGTTTAAACATTAGTAATCATAATTTATAAAAAAAATACTTCTTTACCGCTATGTACTCAGTTTTAAAGTTCACATGTACTCACCTTAGCCAAGCTAACTCCAAATCGTGTCTAATAACACAAATCCTTGCTTTCCAACTTGTGAAATGTCACCAATCAATAGGTCTTCTTGACCTACCATCAATATCATCATAAAATCTAGTTATTATCCATAACTAGTTACCAATAACTTCATAACAACCTTTTTAACCACCAAGTTCATCCAACTTGGTGGAACCCAAAACCCTAGTTCAAGATTTCCATCATCAAATCCCAAATCCAACAAGAACACAAGGTTCTTAAGCTTACAAAGAGTATTCTACACTTATCTTAGTCATCTTCCCCAAAGATAACTTGGTAGGTTACCCAAACCATCATTTTCCCCCAAATAAAGCTTACAAACTAACTACCAACTATCAAGGATCAAGAATCCTTACCTTTGATGTTTAGATCCTTCAATATGGTGAAGATTTGAGCAAGAAATCACTAAAAACTCCTCTTTCTCCTCCAAAAACGGCTCCAAGCTCAAGTGGGTTTTGAAAATGAGAAAACCCTAGCTAAAACCCTCTTTTTATACTTCCTGCACGAATTAGCAATGCTAATCTTAAAATTCGTGTTGCTAAAACTCGCGGGTAACCAAACTCGCAAATGCTAAAATCAGGATTAGAGATCTCTAAACTTTGCTGCTTGAAAATGCACCTTTGGCCATCAATACTCGCGATGCTAATCCCCGGGTTAGAGATCTCTAAAATATGCTGGAACAAAATGCCCTTTTCCAACTTGGTCTTTTACCCAATCTTGACCCGTTTCGACATTAACAAGGGAATACACATACCAAACGATGTCCAAATGACACGAAACCAATTCCCACGTCTTTTAAATAATTTATCCTTATTTATAATATTTTTTCCATAATTTATTCGATACAAAATTTCGGGTCGTTACAACTATCCACCCCTTAAAAGGATTCCGTCCTCGGAATCTACTCATAGATTTCCGATCCACATTCAACCGAGCATTCCATTCTCATTTTCTTGCGTTTAACACAACCAAACGTTTTCCATTACAATCCAATAATAATATACATTTAAACATCCACTTAACCTCATTAGGCCCAAACGGGTCAAAAATCAATCTTTGACCTCATATTACTCAACGGGTCAAAATTGCACGGTTTGACCGCAACACTTTGCATCGTTTAATCAATCCTTTTACACTCATACAAATGATATGACTTGATGAATATAATTAGCTAATCAATCAAAATGAAAGCCAAAATCTAGCTTTGACCAAGCCTACATATTACAACATTGTCTATCCTTTGACTCAAGCACAAGGTCAACCACACCTTAACAACTTCTCACTCTCTAAAATTCCCTTAGATGCTATTTCCTTCATAGTCAACCTTCAATTCATGATCCACCAAGAATTTTATGCTCAATTCCCAATTTAAATTCGAACACCCAAACGGGTCAAAGTCGCATAATTCGACTATGACTCTTCCAATTATTCCCTCAACCTCCTCACATACATGTGATCAATACATCATTCCCTCATTATTTACTAGTCGTTTTAAAACGAGGGTCAAAGTCCAACTTTTCCCAAAAGTCAACCAATCACAATTTTTGACCAACCTTGACTTATGCATAAAATCAACCATACTTTATCAAGCTATCATATTCTTACTAACAGAATATCCCTCCTTAACTTATCACTTTCGGTTCCACTCGCTATTGCTTCATTAATAATTGTTCCCATTTCCCCAAAATTTCGACTTCTCCCAAATAATCAGAAATTCACACCTTTACTCAAGGTCACATTAGCATTTACTGTTCCTTAACCTTTATTTGGCCGCTTACACCATTTCTATTGTATCCTTTCATTCATTTATGTATCACATCAATCATTTTGATAACTTTAATCTATTCATTATCATACCAATTGTTCTAGCAAATGGTAATTTCCTCACACTAACCTATCTAGTGTGTTCACACAAATCTCTTAGCTTAACTTTCCTTACCTGTCTAATAGGTATAACAATTCCTACTTTCGAATACTCCTTCCATTTATCTCTTACAATTTGTAAGTGTCTCTTACACTTATATTTTTCACCGTAACGTTGTTCGCGCTCTAATTTTCCATTTCTCATTTCTCCACACAAATGTAGCTACAACATTAGCCATATAATCCTACACACACAAGATAATAATACCATAGCTCTAACACATCCGATCATCAATATGAGTATCACATCAAGATGATTGGGATTCCTCCTACTCATCAAGATCTAAATCGTCACGATAGTTGGAATGCCTCCAACCAGAAGTGACCCAACCAATCCTTGCAAATCGAAATGCCTCTGATCCCACAAGGACCAGCTAAACCATTCTACGATGCATACAATACATGCATACATCTTCCACATCACTCATTTTCACAATTTCCTTTCATACTAAATCATATACCTTATACTTTCTCACTTTCACAATAGGCGGTCATTACCGACATCACATGCCTTCTATAGACCACTACACATATAGCATACATGTCACACATTCCCGGTTCACGCATAACCGGTTTCTAATACTACTAACCGTTCCATTTATTTTATTTTTGTTGTACTTAACCAATTCACCTTCCCCTTACATCCATCTTCCAACCTTCCCGTTACTATTGTGGTAATCATTAAACTTTCTAGCAGTTCATAACTCTCCGGTTATCCCGGTCACCTTGACTCGATCAACCATTTATTCCGACATTTTTTTTCCGATTATGAGATAATTGATATCCTATATGTTCAGTCCTTCATAGATCTAGAGCTTAGGGGGAAATCGATTCCCAGCCGCGACACTACGTCACACCCGTGACCTATCCAATCACCAATTTCCATGATTGTGATTTCTGACACCCCGTCATTTCCATACCTTCCCTAAAAGTTTAACATACTTTTTACCCTTTATATCAACTCATGATCGCCTGATCACAATTCTCAACCATTCCCAGATGTTACACGTTACACTCAGGCATATCGTTATTCCATTACCTATCTCGATTCTTGCACCATTAATAACGTCATACCTTACAATTTCCTTCACGTCGCCTTCCATCTGTGCACGACTTCCTCACCACAAAATAACACTTTCACATTCTATCAGCCTTACCTAGGAAACTTTTACCACTTTCATATTCCGTCTTTGATACTCCATGACATCATAGTTTTTTTTTTTCCAATCATAATATATTGATCATTTATTCAACATCATTTTATACTTTCATGAAGGATTCCTATCTTTACTCCCTTCCGCATAATATAATTTCTCCTTTCTCAATACCGGTCATTAATTCGGAACTTTTATCCTATATATAGGCCATGGAAGTTGACTCTAATAACTACTTTCACAACAAAGGCTCATCTAACAACTATAATGACTCAATTCATTAGATATCATCTCGTGCGACTCATCAACAAGTAATTCACGGATCATATAACATAAGATTTATAGACATCGTACCTGAAGCGGTATGGTGGCTTCCCACAGCCTCATCCCGAGCGAGATGTAAGACACACCCTTTGACTTGTAACTGGTTCGGTTTCTCGTGAGTAGTTGATGTCAGCATATCGGTTTTTCTCTTCAGGCATGCACCACTAAAATGCCCCTTCTCGTGACACGTGTAGCACTCCACTTCTTTGATGTTATTCACCCCGCAGTCTTTTGCCCTGTGCCCAACTCTTCCACATGTGAAGCATAAAGTTGTACCCGACTTGCATACCCCCTTGTGGCCCTTACCGCAATTATGACACTTTCCACCACCAACTTTATTGGTCAAAGTCGGTGTGAACCTTCCCTTCTTTGATGACTCCAAACTATCTTCGATTCTCCTCTTTTCTCCAGCTCTTGGTAGCTCTTGAACCACCCACTGATCCACTTTCTCGGTGTACACATCCACCGACTCACCTCCTTTTCTGAAAATCATAGCTTCTTCTTGCACTTTCTCTAAGCTTCTCTTAGGGCAAAATTTCTCCTTCAAACGGATCGTGAATTCATCCCATGACATCTTGTATATCGCTTTCTTTCCTAAGACTTCGTACATCATAATCCACCACATGTGTGCTTCATCTTTCAACATTCTGGAAGCATAAGTCGCCATATCTTCCCTTTTACAATTGCTATTCCTCAAAGCTTGATCAGTTTCTTGAATCCACCGGGCGGTGACTCTTGGCTCAAAACTTCCCGAATACACCTTGGGATCACATGCCATAAATGCCCCGAACGAACCTCCATCTCTCTTATCAAGACTCGTAACATTTCCCTTTTTAGTCGAGAATTTCTCCAAGTGGGCATTACTACCCGAATACTTACTCTTTACATATGAATTGGAATTACCTTCCCTTTCCTTGATCATCCGGTCATCAATAACCCGATTCACGTCCTCTTTCACCTCTTCCCTCATTCGGTCGAACATATCACGGACCACTTCCAAAGTTACCGGCGTGTAGTTAGCATAAATTTCCTGATCCTCTTCCGAGGTAAGTGGAGTTCGTCCACTTTTCACGTTCACCATCTTGCTATAAAAAGATGGCAACTAAATCACAATCAATTATCCATTCCATTCAATAGTCCATTAGGACTCTCAAACTCGAATATGACCACATAAGGCAATCCTTCCTAGGGTTCGACCCTAAGACAACTTAGCCCTATAGCACTCAAGGTCAACCTAGTTATCTAACGGAAATATATCATTCTACTTCTACAACTTAAGCCTAGGGTGGTTAACCCAACCTAATTCGCTTAAGCTATAGCTCTGATACCAAGTTGTAACACCTCAATTTTTAATACAAAATATTTCCATAAAATCATTAGAGTAATTGTCCCAAAAATATGGATTTACAAAATCTTTGGCATAAAATGAAAGTCAATAGTTGGTGTTACAAAATTATATCATAACCAAAGCCAAACGTAAATCCACCTTGCTATCTCTATTTAAACCCGTGCGCCTTCACTAGCAAACGCACCTAATCCTTAGCTCCTGAACCTGAGTACATAGCATTACAAAAAAAACATAGTACGTAAGACAAAATTGTCTCGTGAGATACATGGGTTTTAGACCCAACATTAACATATAAATAATCACATTTATTAGACATATAACTATATGTGTATATATATATACTCTAGTTACCTCCGTGGTAACCCTATCTCATTCATATACATCGATCACCTCTTCGGTAATCCTATCACATTCATTCATAGCCTATTCGACCCGTCAAGTTGTTCGGAATGCCTCCAATCCAACGAGACCCCATTTTTGTCCTACTAATCAGAATGCCTCCGATTCAGTAGAACCCCCGTTGTCACAGTGTTCAGCCAAAGTGACCTATCTTTATCTTACTAACCAGAATGCCTCCGGTTCAGTAAGATCCAACATCTTGTTGGGTGATCGGAATGCCTCCAATCCATCAGTTTAAAGATACCATGATAATCCAGAATGCCTCCGAATCTATCACATACCTGTCCTATCTCAATCTACCCGTTATAACCACTACATGTGACTATATGTCACATCAATCAACAATGCCGTATGGCCGTCACACAATATATCCATATACTAGTCTTAATTAGTATTCACACAATTAAATCAATTAGTTCATAATAATAATAAACAACTAGTTTAAACATTAGTAATCATAATTTATAAAAAAAATACTTCTTTACCGCTATGTACTCAGTTTTAAAGTTCACATGTACTCACCTTAGCCAAGCTAACTCCAAATCGTGTCTAATAACACAAATCCTTGCTTTCCAACTTGTGAAATGTCACCAATCAATAGGTCTTCTTGACCTACCATCAATATCATCATAAAATCTAGTTATTATCCATAACTAGTTACCAATAACTTCATAACAACCTTCTTAACCACCAAGTTCATCCAACTTGGTGGAACCCAAAACCCTAGTTCAAGATTTCCATCATCAAATCCCAAATCCAACAAGAACACAAGGTTCTTAAGCTTACAAAGAGTATTCTATACTTATCTTAGTCATCTTCCCCAAAGATAACTTGGTAGGTTACCCAAACCATCATTTTCCCCCAAATAAAGCTTACAAACTAACTACCAACTATCAAGGATCAAGAATCCTTACCTTTGATGTTTAGATCCTTCAATATGGTGAAGATTTGAGCAAGAAATCACTAAAAACTCCTATTTCTCCTCCAAAAACGGCTCCAAGCTCAAGTGGGTTTTGAAAATGAGAAAACCCTAGCTAAAACCCTCTTTTTATACTTCCTGCACGAATTAGCAATGCTAATCTTAAAATTCGTGTTGCTAAAACTCGCGGGTAACCAAACTCGCAAATGCTAAAATCAGGATTAGAGATCTCTAAACTTTGCTGCTTGAAAATGCACCTTTGGCCATCAATACTCGCGATGCTAATCCCCGGGTTAGAGATCTCTAAAATATGCTGGAACAAAATGCCCTTTTCCAACTTGGTCTTTTACCCAATCTTGACCCGTTTCGACATTAACAAGGGAATACACATACCAAACGATGTCCAAATGACACGAAACCAATTCCCACGTCTTTTAAATAATTTATCCTTATTTATAATATTTTTTCCATAATTTATTCGATACAAAATTTCGGGTCGTTACACTGTAAAATGATTCAGATCGGTTCGTTTTTTGAAGTAGTTTGTACATTTAGTTCCAGTTTTTTAGAAAGTTTATTTTTTTTCTCTCATTTCACATAATTCGTGTTTGATTGAAATTCACCCTGATTGTCGGTATTCGTTGAATAAATTATGAGACTATGAGACCATGTATTTTCTGTATTATCCACAATATGAAAGTGGGAATATATTAGAAATCACTTAAAACTTCATAATCAAGAACACAATTTATTGTAATTTAGTGTGAATTGATGATCCTTTACATTGCATTAGGGTCGATATTTATACAAGAAAGGTATTAACAGTACAACCTATTCTAAGCCCTATAATTAAGACATTTAATGACTAATTTACAAGTAATATGGAAATAATAATCTACAGTAATTTCTATGATCATGATTGAGAGAACTTTCATTTCTTGTAATATGTTTCCTTTAATACTCCCCCGCAGTCGTATCTGCAGCAGGGCGGATAGAGAGACTGGAGCGGAAGCGGTAATCCTTTAGTGAAAATATCTACATATTGATAGTCAACATGAACATGTAAGACTCAAAGGGAACCCATACGCACTTTTTCACGGACAAAGTGAATGTCAATTTCAATGTGTTTTGTGCGTTGATGTTGTACTGGGTTTTGACTGAGGTATACCGCTGAGATATTGTCGCAGTAGATGATGGTGGCTTGGCGTAGGGGTAGATGAAGTTCAACAAGTAGGTTACGTAGCCATGTAGTTTCTGCTGCAACGTTTGCAACGCCTCTGCATTCTGCTTCGGCACTGGATATTGAGATTGTAGGTTGACGTTTGGACGACGATGATATAATATTGTCACCAAGGAAGACACAGTAGCTAGAAGTGGATCGTCTGGAGTCTGGGCAGCCCCCAGCCCGCGTCAAAGTAAGCAGTAAGTTTTGTTGACTTGGAGGGGTTTATATGGAGCTCGTGATGACTTGTACCTTTGAGATATCGTATTATGCGTTTTAAGAAATTGAAGTGTGGTTCTCGAGATGCATGCATGAAAAGACATAATTGTTGAACAACATAAGCAATGTCTGGTCGAGTGAATGTTGAATACTGAAGAGCTTCGGCGAGGCTGCAATAAAGATTATCGTCTTTCATAAGTTCTCCGTCTATTTCGCTGAGTTTGGAGCTGGTATCAATAGGTGTTGCACATGGTTTGCAATTTTGCATGTTTGCTCGTTTAAGAATGTCATTCACATACGTTCTTGGGTGAGAAATAAACCACCATTTTGTTGTTTCACTTGAATGCCTAGAAAGTGGTGAAGAGACCCGAGGTCCGACATTGCAAATTCCTTGGATAATAGATTAATAAAGTGGCGGAGAATATTATTGTCGGAAGCCATTAAGATCATGTCATCCACATGACATAAAGATGAAGATATGCCATTTTGTTCCCTTGGTGGAATAAGAAAAGAGAATTGTCTCTTGTTCTGCTTTTGAATCCGCATGAACGAATGTAGGTGGTGAAACATTGATACCAAGCTCGTGGTGCCTGTTCAAGTACATATAGAGATATTTTAAAATGACATACATGTGTTGGGGTGTTGTGGTCCACAAAACGTGGTGGTTGAATCATATATATTGTTTCCTTAAGATCACCATTCACCATGTAAGAATGCATTCTTAACATCTAATTGATGTATTGGCCATGATCTTGAAACGGCAAGACTTACAACCGTCCGGATTGTGGTTGGTTTCACGACGGGACTGAATGTTTCACCACAGTCGAGTCCGACTTGTTGACATTTTCCGTTAATAACCAATCTTGCTTTCTAGCGTGCAAGAGTCCCATTTGCGTGAAATGGTGCCGATAGAGCCACATGCAACGTATAACATGAACATCAGGTGGTCTGGGCACAAGTTCCCATGTGTTGTTATCTATTAAAGTCATGTGTTCATCGATCATGATCAGACAGAGCAAATTTGAGGGATTTGGGTTTGTAATTTTTGATGGAGGCTGAGTAGAAATGGCAGCCTTATGAGTGGCCCAAAAGTATTGATTTGGATATGGGCAAGGTGGTGGTGGGCCCCACGATGGAGCAGCCCAATATGATGGATTAAAATAACCCAATAATGATTAAAAGAGCATGTGCGTCCAGTAGAAGTAGACATTGAAAACCAAAGTGGGTGTCCAGTAGAAGTAGGTCACGCCTGATGGGATTGCAAGACTAACGCAATCAAAGATATCAAATCGGTGTAAACCCAATTTCTAGTACAATCAATAATCGGTAATGAAACTATAATAAGAAACCGAGTTTCGATTGCAAGATTGGACATAATCAAAAACTGGAAATCGGTATAAGCCGAATTTTAAATCACTGTGCGGGTTTGATAACAATAATCAGTAATGATGCAACGATCAGAGATGAATGAAGAATCGAAGAACCAGAATTAACGTATCAATCAATTTGTGGGTCGTGGCTTTAGAATCTGAAGCGAAATTACAGCCTTAGCTGCAAAATCAGAAGAAGTAGCGAAATTTCTAAACGAAACAGATGCAATACAGCCGTGGCTGATGCAAAAACGAAAAGAAGATGGTTTGTCGGGTAAGAGCTCTTGGCTATGGTACCATGTAATTTAGTATGATCCTTTACATTGCATTAGGGTCGGTATTTATACAAGAAAAGTAGTAAGCCTATTCTAAGCCCTATAATTAAGACATTTAATGATTAATTTACAGGCAATATGGAAATAATAATCTACAGTAATTTCTATGATCATGATTGAGAGAACTTCCATTTCTTGTGATACGTTTCCTTTAATATTTATTACTGAAAGAAAGTACATTATATGAAATCTTAGTTGCCAAGGGATTATGATTTATCAAAAATCAAGAAACTACAAATAAAGATTGGTTATATATTTATTTGATGGCCATATATATAGCAGCCTCTGATGCTACTAGCAACACATGCACTCTCCAAATTTATTCTTTCCACAACAGCCGTTCTTGCAACGGCTCGATTTTGGTTTTGGCTTTGGTTTCGGTGATCCACCACTTCCACCTCCTCCACCACATCCTGGAATTTCTCCTTGAACCGGTGAATTGCAATCCGTAGCTGCACATATCAAATGCATACATCTTTTTAATAAGGTACATTAAAAATACAAAAATTGAAAGTACATTAGTTAAAAAGAAGACATAAATAATAAAAGTACATTAGAGACCCAATTCAAGAAGGTCGATATTTGATTCTAGAAATTGTTGTTTGGGTTATACATTCTCAAGTGTATATGAAAATGTAAGTTTGGTTGAGAGAGTGAATGATTTTGGTTAAGTGGGTGTATGATTTGAGTATTTACAGGCGAAATCGGTATAATTTAAATAATTAAAAATTAAAAACTTTAAATTTTGAAAAATTGGAAGCCATATAACACGCCTATAACAAGTCGATACCGTGTGGTCTTAGAGTCGTTGAATAATTAAATTTAATGTTTGCTTTAAGAAATACGAACCTAGTTTGCGTGCAAGAGTGGCATTGGCCACTGTTACGGTATCAAAAGATGAGCTCAAGACGATGAGAATGATGAGAGCCAAAGCAAGTCCTCCTCCTTTAACGATTGACGCCATATTTTTTATTCTTAATAAAACGATTGTATGTGTATCCGTTTATTCTAGTCTCTATTTATAGCTTAAAGGCATATATTGTTGTTTGAACATTGGTCAATTATGGTCAGCCTCAACGGAAATAGAGAGGAAATTGTAGAGTATGGGAGTAGTTAGCCTACCGCCCAAAACAATGTTCTCACTTATTATCTACTTTCACTTTTGTCTCCACTTACAAGTTGGTTTCTTTTATCCAATGACTAGATTATGTGTGCAGAGTATTTGTGTCCAATTGAGTCATTTGAATTTGATCATTTGGATTATTTTTTTGGTTTTTTTATCAGTTTGGTATTGAACCGAATTAGTAGATTGGTATTTGAATTAAATTTGGTTTCCATTTAAAAACCTAATATATATTATTTCTTTTAATAATTATATAAACCTTTTTATTTGTCTATTTAATTCATTTAATTACTTACTACAAGAGCACAAATCTACAAGTCTACAATGGTAAAAGTCAATTAACCTAACTCGAACCAACCACAATTTTACACACACATAACCCTAGCCCCTCCTTCCAGTCTTTCACAATCTAACAGACAATCAATGTGTCGTTGATGCTCTGTCTTTCTTCGTTGATGAACTTACGGAGGTCGGAGAAGACGAACCATCAAGGTACGCTAACCCCTCCTTCTAGTCTTTCACAATATAGACTTGTTTTTTATGTTTACCATTTATATTATTAGATATGTATTCTAACTAGTTACATGTTAGTTAACAAAATTTATATATGAACATTTAGAAAAATTATTTGAATTTATAACAAAAATTGAATACAAATATGGATTGAGAATACCAACGTTATTTGGAGGCCTTATATAAAATATTTTAATTGTTAAAAATATGCCCTAACAATTATAAATGCAATAGAATTGAAATTATTTTATACAAATAACCACTTAATAATAATTCTGTAATTAGACTCACCAACTAAATAATATGATAACTTATTATTGTGTTTGCGTAGATACGCTAGTTGAGGAAGGTAAGTTTTGAGGACGGTACTGCTCACTATCCAGGGAATTTAGCAGCTACATTTGAGTTCGGATGCGCGCATGAATTAAATCTTCATCCTCATTTCCTACATTAGTTTTCCAATGTGGGACAACTTCCTATCACTTAATTTCTTGTTCCAAAAATTCAACTTTAAAAGTCGAGATGTCATTCAGTACAACTCTATTTTCCTAATAATTTAGCTAATTGCATACTAGGGGTTAGCATTTTGACCGAAAAAACCGAACCGAAACCGAACCGAACCGAACCGAAACCGATAACATGTTATCGGTTCAGTTTCGGTTTTGAAAATTCATTGTTTTCGGTTTCGGTTCTACCGGTTTAGGTTCGTTTTTCGAATAAGAATGAGCATTTGGTCTAAAAAAACCGAATCGAAACCAAACTGGACCGAAACGGAACCAAAACCGATAACATGTAATCGGTCGGTTTCGGTTTTGAAAATTCATCGTTTTAGGTTTCGGTTCTATCTGTTTCGGATCAGTTTTTGAACCGAGCTCACCCCTATTGCATACCTCTCATCAATGAGAACGCAAAGCTATAAACTATTAGTTATATATAACAAATATACATTTAATAACATAGGTAGTTGATGAAAATTACATTTTTATACTTCATCCATTTAAAAATAAGTGATACACTTTTTATTTTGATGTACTTCAAAAAATTATTACGCTTTGAAAACTTATCTTATTTGGTAACAGATAATGGGGCCCATGGTCACTAAATCTCTCGTTTAGTATAGTAAAATAACTCATTTACTCTTACTTTTACTTTTAAACACCATTAACTTCACTTTAATCAAAATGCGTGGAGTCCATTCCCTACTAAAATCCAATTTAATATAATCTAATCTTTATTATAATATTTTGTCTCAAAAATCCGTGAAATCCAAAATTTCACTTATTTTGAAATGAAGGAAGTACAACTTTTTTCCGACATTATATATGTGCTCAGTTGCAAAACTCTACAATCCAAGAATCACTAGACCACAAACTGAAAGTTGAAATATATTTGAAATTACTTAAAACTTCTTAATTAAGAACGCAATTTATTACTTAAGGTTGAAAGAAACTACATTTTATGAAATCTTATTTGCCAATGGAAACACGGGATTATGGTTTAACAATAATCAAGAAAGTACAAAGATTGAATACTTATTTTATGGCCATATATATAGCAGCCTATGGTACTACTAGCAACAGACGCATTGTCCAAATTTATCCGTTCCACAACAGCCCTTCTTGCAACGGCTCGAACCAGGTGCAGGACCGCTCGGTCTTGGTCTTGGTGATCCACCACTACCACCGCACCCTGGAATTTCTCGTGCTACTGGTGAATTGCAGTCCGTAGCTGCATATATCAAATTGATCATGTTGGAATTATGCAATATCAATTGTCATCTATTTTTAAATATTAGTATTAAACTTAGGATATAATGTTTGCTTTAAGAAATACGAACCTAGTTTGCGAGCAAGAGTGGCATTGGCCACTGTTATTGTATCAAAAGATGAGCTCATGACGATGAGAATAACGAGAGCCAAAGCAAGTCCTCCTCCTTTAACGATTGACGCCATATTTTTAGTTCTTAAAATAACGACTGTATGTGTATTCGTTTATTAATTCTAGTCTCTTTTTATAACCTCAAAAGTCATTGGTCAATTATGGTCAGCCTCAAAGGAAATAGAGAGGAACTTGTAGAGTATGGGAGTAATGGAGTATTATTAGCCAACCGCCCAAAACAATGTTCTCACTCATTATCTAGTTGCAGTTTTGTCTCCCCTTACAAGTTGGTTTCTTTTATCCAATGACTACATTATGTGCCTGTGTATAGGATGGATTTGTTTAAGAAACTTTGATTTAAACTACTAAAGTTTCATTGAGATCGTATGTTGCAGTTCTTACAATTTCAAAACTATTAATAATTTAAGATGGTTGTTAACATTTTAATCATCAAATGCATGTTATCATATAATTTCATAAAAAAGCAACTGAGTTCTTTCAGTATTTCGGTTGTTGACATAAGTTTTTCATTGTTATTTAGGTAACAACGTAAATCAAGGAAATCACTTACCTGTTAGACTATGCATTTTATATAGTGGCATGGCAGGGTGCCCGCGCAATATGTGCGCAATATAGCGGTTGGTAACTTGCAATTATATTCTGTGATGAACAAAAAACTTCTAAACATAAGATAACATGTCAAATGGTAAAAATGGGTCCGACATTCTTGTTGGTCCCGCGTTTTTACAGTATTTTTATACATTTTAGTCTTTTTAATATGTAATAAATATATTTTCTTTTCAAATTGATTGATGGTTCCTTGAAAACATATATTTGGTAAATACCAATTTCATAATTTGCATTAACAAAATCATCGATTATGATAAATAAGAATATTCGTTTAATTTAACAGTCACATGTTGATTAACCGTATACATGTTGAATTAACGATAGTTAGAAGAATTGTTCTTGGGACATGTTCAATTTAATTTGTGTTATATCATTTTTTTAGTCTACATCGGAACTCAAGCAACATTGATAGAACCAGACTGTTCTTTTTTTATAAAATGAAAAACAGAGGATATGGTGATTTGTTGGAAAAACACATATGAACAGATGTAAGCAAGTGAGTATACTTTAACGACTGAATGGCTGGTCCGGTGGGTTTCTCTTTCAGTGCATTAGGCTAATTTTAGGGTACGTGGTTAATTTTTGGGGTAGTACTATCGTGCTTAGGTATATAAATGCATTTTTTTTTATAAAATTAAAATTGGTTTATAAAAATTTAGAATGTTTATTTTATAAAAATAATTGAAAAATAAATGATAAGATGAAAATTAAAATAATGTAATGATGTGGTATGATTGGACATAAAAATGGTGCGGTTTACATGACATGTACCTAGTAGCCTAAGAAGTGTCCCATTTCCTCTATTTCCTCCCAATATAAGTTTTGGCCCCCTCTAAGTTCACTTAAAAGTGGATTTAAGATGATGACACTAATGATTGGAAGAGTAATAATGATGATTAATGCTAATGATTGGAAGAGATAGCTTTTTGTTTTTTGTTTTTAATATTTTTTCTTTACCTTTTCTAGTAAATAAAAATGACATTTTATATAAAAAGTAATGAAAACTTAAAATGTTCATAGACTAATAAAATACAATTAACATAAAAAAATGTTACATAAAAAACAGGTTCTAATTATTATAATATCTGTAAAAATCTTCTTGACGACTAACATATGGGTATTCCCAACCAGATGCAATGCCGCTTTTTTATATGCCCTCCAAAGTGGATGTGTTATCGGCAAAGGACAACCTTCGCGTAATTCTGCCTTAATGTAATGATTTCCATCAACACGAGCAATGACAATTAACTCATGTGGCCCTGATTCTGGTGGACTAGACCAAAGCGGAAAAATTGTAGTACATGCTCCGGTATTTCTTCCATTAGCTAGATATATTACAACTTTGTTGTATGTAGAAGCAATAATCAATCCCGTGTCTGGCATTGTCATCCATCTTCTAGCCGATCGTACGGTTTCATGGAGTTCTTTGTAACCTGCGGTTCCAAATATATATTTGTATCTTTGTTGGTTAGCATCTAACTCATGTACTAAGTCTAACCGAATTCGAGGCCACTGATTTTCAGATAGACCAAGACTGACTGCGATGGATCGAAATCCGCAATTTCCGTCACCTATTACATTTACTAAACCTGTAAGATAAGGGCGGAAAATTTCCGGAAGTTGTTCCAAAAATCTTTCTGAACCGTCTCTCTTAAATGACTGACTGACATACGAACTATGTCTCGCGGGTTCTTCGTTTACATGCGGGGACAAGTTGAATGCATATTGAGAGATCAATTGAGACTGAAATGAAACTAATCCATGGTGATTTGATCAAAGTTTGAAGATTAAGTGTGTGTATTGTGTGTGTGTTCTTGAGAGAGAGATGGAGATGGAGGGAATGCTTTCAAAAGTTAATTCATTCAAATGTGAGAAAGCTTACAAAACAAGTCATAATAAGGGTATTTATACCTCACCTCTAAACACACTTAATTAAGCCTAATTATATTCTAAGTGAATTACAAAGCTTAAAACTAGACTTAACACATATGTTTCATGGTTCGAGTATGAACTATGTCTCGCTGTTTCATTACTCAAATCTACCCCAAAAAGCCTAGTTGAACAACTACCTTGACCAGGATCTTGAATTTTAAAATCGACACACTTCTTTTCCTTCTGTTTCTTCAAGCATGGCCGTCCACGATTATTTTCTTTAATACTAGTTTCTCTAATTTGGGGTCTTGGGTTTATTATATCACCTAGCTTTTTTAAGAAACTCTTCTTTACAGGGTTGGACTGATTGTTAAATTCTTCTTTGAAGGTATGTAGTTGATCATCACATTGAATATTTTCATGTTCCAATGGTGTTGACCATGAAACATCTAGTGTCCTCCAAAAGATATCAATCGAATCCAAAGGAATGGCCGAATTTAAGTACGCTAAAAGTACACAAGCACATGGTAGCCCACAACTCGTACGAAGTTGACAACCACATGTTGAGTAATCTAACTCGAGATCATTCAATCGATGTAGTTCTTCTAAAATCATATCTAGAGATTTATTTCAAACAAACCCCCGTAATAGGCTGAAACATGATATGTTATGAAACATGACATGTTATGTTGATGATAACGATAAATTTGACTTCTTTCAAAACCTTCATTTATTGCTGTAACCTGAGACTGCACGATTTGATTAATATTCCCTACAAATTGATCTAGGGAATATTTCTTGGAATTCAAATACTTTTTTAATTTGGCGTGTTGGCTTTCAACCCTGTTGGTTGTGCGATTGCCAAAGTTGAGAGATTGATCACTCCATGCAGACACAAACATTTCCTTATAATTATTCAACCATTGGGCATCCATATAACTTAAAACACCTGAAAGTTATATTATTAAGAACATGAAATTTGTAAAATTACACTATTTAAAATAATAAAAAAAAAAATATATAACATTACGTGGATATTTGCTCAATATAAATTGAAGTTGCTTATAGTTCTCTATGTACGATATCTGCGTTGGAGAATCTTCTAGCAACTTCCACGCCGAAAGAAAAGAGTCCCAATCTTGTTGCCTCCTAATTATTGGCCTGCATTTTTTTAAAATATTTTGGCTAATGTGCCATCTACAAAGTAATCGAGTAGCATTCGGAAAAACTATTTCGCATGCTTTCATGAGAGCCAACTCTTTTTCGGTAATTATAACACGTGGAAGCATGCATTCATCTAATGTCAACTTTAAGCACTCTAATATCCACTTATAGTTGTTCATCTTTTCTTCACTTATAAATGCAAAAGCTATGCAAAATGTCTTTCCTGTAGAAGTTACACCGACAATCTCAACAAAAGACATATTATACTTGTTTGTCTTGTACGTAGCATCTATCAACAACACATGTGGGAATGCCCGCCATATCTTAAATGATGTCGAATGAACTAAAAATAAAGATTTTAACTTTTTTGTATCAACATTTGTATAAAAGTCATGAACATAATCATTAAAATGTAAAAATGACATAAGAACCTACATAAAAAATTTCATACTTAGATTACTATTATATTTGAAAGTAAAAAAAGTCAAAAAATTTGTAGTGTTTTACCTACATTGTGCTCTTTCCAACTTTTAACGTCTTGCGAATTTTATATTGTGCGTTATATATGTCTTTAAGTGTTGACACATTATTTTCATTTTGTGCCTTCAATATTGACAGAATGTCACGTGGTGGCACATTTTTCTGTGTCAGATCTTCAACTAATCGATATCCATCTTTAGTTAACCTTTCATACGGATGCCCTTCCATATGTTGTGTAGGAAGATGATTATATATGTTCATCACATATTACACTAATCAACCAATCATTATATGTATGTGAATATTTTCCTTGTAATAGGAATGGACAATCGATTTTTCTTGTAGCGGAATTTTTACTTGATTCCTTCGGAATATATTCACCACCAAGATCACATGTAAGTGAGATATAACTACTTGTATTCGTGAATGACCTTTTAGTACTCTCATTTCTTAATAAATTATTCCTATTTGTATAAATTAGTACTCTCATTTGTTTAACATGCTAAATTAATAATCTAATAATAAAATTTAGCCATTTTAACATTTTTCAAAGGTGATATAATCTTGAATTTTAGTTTTTAATGATAAAAAATATCAACATATAACTAATAAAGTTGTAATATAAAATAAAGTTTTATTTTTTAAAAATAACATTGGAAATCATGTTTTTTTCTAACCATACCCAATAAAAAAATATAGTTGCAATTAATATAAATTTGAAAAATATTAAATAAGGAAAAAAAATAGTGATTTAATAGACAAATCTTGATCTCATGTTTTTTTTCGGTTAAGTCATATTATATCTATCAAGACAAAAAAAAAAAAAACTTATTACGAGTTTCCATATTTAGTTATCTTCTTATTAAGTTTATTAATCAAAATCAAACACCACCAACCTATGTATCTTATATATTATGCACAATCTGAAAGTGGGAATATATTTAAGATCACTTAAAACTTCTTAATTAAGAATGCAATTTATTACTAAAGGTTGGAAGAAAGTATATTTAAAGAAATCTTATTTGCCAATCTAAACAAGGGATTATTGTTTAACAATAACCAAGAAACTACAAAATTAAGATTGGTTATTTATTTGATGGCCATGCCCATATATATATAGCAGCCTCTGATGCTACTAGCAACACATGCACTCTCCAAATTTATTCCTTCCACAGCAGCCCTTCTTGCAACGGCTCGAACTGGGTCTTGGTCTTGGTCTTGGTGATCCACCACTTCCACCTCCTCCACCGCACCCTGGAATTTCTCCTTGCACTGGTGAATCGCAATCCGTAGCTGCACATATCAAATTCATACATCTTCTTAATTCGTGAAAGTTGCGTTACACTTAGAGCACAAGGTTTGGTAGAGGTGTTAAAATCATGTTAAATATTTTTTCGGCATTTTAACATGATTTTTACACCCAAGTTAATTAAAGTTCACTCCCTAGTGTGAAAGCCAAAATGGGTGTTAAAGCCAAAGTGGGCCCACATTATTTTTTTCATGCATTTTTATTTTTTATATTCAAACTATGAAAAACAAAATACGTTATATTAACAATACGGAAATGGATAGTACATATGTAAAAAGAATACTTAAATAATAAAAGTACATCAAGAACCAAATTTAAGAAGGTCGATGTTTGATTCAATAAATCGTTGTTTGAGTTAGACATTGTGGATGAAAGTGTATATGAAAATGTAATTCTGGTTAAGAGAGTGAATACATTGGGTTAAATGGGTGAGTATTTATAGGTGAAATGTGTATAATTCAAAATAATTTAAAACTTGAAAATTAAAAAATTAATTGGATTTGGCCTCGGCAAAACCATATAACGCGCCTATTATGAGTTGATACCGTGTACTCGTAGAGTTGAATAATTAAATTTAATGTTTGCTTTGAGAAATACGAACCTAGTTGGCGAGGACGAGTGGCATCGGCCACTATTATGGGATCAAAAGAAGAGCTAAAGACGATGATAATAACGAGAGCCAAAGCAAGTCCTCCTCCTTTAATGAATGACGCCATATTTTTGTTGATAAAGAAAAAAACGATTGTATGTGTATCTGTTTGTTCTAGTCTTTATTTATAGCCTAAAGGCATATGCGGTTGTTTGAACATTGGTCAATTATGGTCAGCCTCAAAGGAAATAGCGAGGAAATTATAGAGTATGTGAGTAGTTAGCCTACCGCGTGCCCAAAACAATGTTCTGATTCATTATCTGGTTTCAGTTTTGTCTCCACTTGTAAGTTGCTTTCTTTTACCCAGTGACTAGATTATGTGCATGTGTAATACACTAGAGGGTAACCATAAAATGTAAAAGCTATTATTTTGTAACTATATTTTAATTGCAGCGATTAAATGTTATTTGATTATACATTTACTTTAATAATAACAATAGTGATGTATGGTGCCGGTAATGATGGTGATGGTGTCAGTATTGATGATGGTGGTGGCGATAGTGATGGTGGTGGGTGGTGGCGGCGATAGTAATGTTAGGTTGTTGGATGTTTGTGGTATAATTTTATTTTTTTTAAATTAAAGGGATTACTAAAGATAATTATAATCAAGAAATGTACATATGACATATCAACTCAATTGATTAGGTGTTGTGATAATAACTGAAAAGCACAATAACACTGAATCAATCCATTCAATGATTTTTGATGATGATTTTGGTGAAAAAAGTGAAGAATATTGATTAGGGCTTTTAGAGAGAGAAAGTAGAGAGATGGGAGAGAACAATTGCTGGATAATGTGAAATTGATTAATGGCAAAAGTTGAAGAATTGAGCCTTACACTTTGGTATTTATACCATGGCTCAATTCTTGGTTAGTTAGGACCATTTTGGTAATAAAACCTAACATCTATACATTGTTACACTATTACCCCCTAGACTAACTATTACAACATATCTAGTACCTAACAATCTCCCCCTTTGTAATAGTAGACTAGGTTGCATATCTTTGAAGACTTCTGTGATTGTAAGGCTGGAGCTGAGAATTGAACCGTTGAGCAGTTTTGTTGATAAAACAGCATCAGCCTTTGATCATCGGTGACAGATATACTTTTAATCGGCTTTTCAACCAATATAAAGTATTCCAGAAGACTTCATGCAAATCGACTGAAAGTAGACCCATAGATAGAGCGGTTAGCAGCGGAAGTCCTTTCTTGAAGTTGCGGCGTTTGTCGATTTGCTGCAGATCCTTGGTTCCTGATGTTTGTTGAAGTTGAAGCAGTGCGGAATGTTGATATGTTGTGGATTTTCAGACCGTTGTTGATAATGTTGGAGTACGGTCATAGAATCCCTTATCTGATTTATTGACTGTTGTTGATAAGATTGAAGTACAGTCATCAGATTTTCTATCAGACATAGTGACCGTTGTTGATAAGAATGGAGTACGGTCGTCTGATCTTCGCACAAGAATGTATCAGGGTAACCCAGGATCACATAGATTGCCTGTTAGCACAACAGTTACAGAAACTGTGTGACCTACGTTCAGTGTTGGCATTGATGTTAGCACTGGTAGGATTTCCATTCAATCATCGTGGAATACCAATAATTTTGGTATTACTATGAATGTTCCGGCAATATCTCAAAGATATGCTTGGTAGAGTGCCTGTGTCCTAGAGAAATTTAATTCGGTTCTAGACTCTATACGTGGACAAACGAAGGCGAGGACTGGAGGTGGGTCCTCTTTTTCAATATCAACAATCTCCAAATGAGATGTCGATAGTGGATGTGGTAATCTCCGTGATTTTGAAACAAGTACTTTTTGTACTTGAGTGGTCAGTGGGGGTTGTGCATTGTATCACTGGGTCCATGATGTCTTAATCAGAAAGCAACATATGCAATCTGATATAGATGAGGTTACCCGGTCATTTGTTCGGTTTAGGGAGGGTTTTCCGTTTTCTTTTAACCCTTTCACACACGCTCCTCACTCAACTCACTTTTTCATTTTTCAACCACACCCTCATTTTTGTTTTTACCATGTGATAAGCTGATTTGCACCCCATACTTCATACCCCCTCTCAATTTTTACCTCAGCGCACCCCAATCAAGATCCCATGATACTTGATTCTGCTCACCTAGACCTAGGGACCCTCACTTTTTAGTTCCTATATTGTCGGTGGCTCCGGGGAAGATCATGCTGGGTTTAGCAGATCATAGGAGTAATTTGAGAGTGGACTATTACGCTCATGTGCATTTTAATCAGTTTTCAAGATGTTGCATTTTAGTTCACATGGATTTTTCATCGGAATTTTATGTGTTTCCGGTATAAGTTGTTGCCTGAATGATTTTGAAGTTTAAGGCACAGCAACTTGTTCTTTTAAGGTAACACCGGACTCACATAGAGTATCCGTTAGCACACGGTATGAATCTGTAGTCGTTTGCACAACCGTTGATTCAAATGTGTGACCTGCGTTTAGAGTTGGCGTGATTTTAGCTCTAGCAGGATTTCCACTCGATCCTCGTGAAACATCAGATTGTGATGCCACTACAAGTGTTCCGATGGATTCACTGAGATCCATTTTTATAGTGCAAGTGTCCTATATTGGAAGGTTCTTGAGGGTGAGAACTAGACACACTGTGCATACAAATGAGACTTAACCCGGGGCAGGAGGTTATTATTATTCAATACCGACATACTCCGAATGAGTAGTCAGTAGCTTTTGTGCTACGTCCCCTGATGAAATGAAACAAATCCCTGTTGAGAGGAATTTGAGTAGTTGGTGGTGGCGTGCATTTGCTTTATTGGGCCAGTAAAGTCTAGTGAAACATTCAACGGATGAATGATCACCTATTTAATTGGTTGCCCGGTTTGTTTTCGGTTTGGATGCACTCATAAGGTGTGTTTTCTTTGATTTATCCTGTTTTCACATCACCTTGCACTCACCTATTACTATACCCTAGACCTAAACTCTCACATTTACCAGTTGGCTGAAATATTTCCCTGGGAAGGTGTGGCCGGATCTGGCAAACCATGGGAAGGTATGTCTTTTGAAGTAGTGAGTAACGAGAATTAAAAGAATTTGTAATAAACAGATGCAATCTTTACTAGAGAACTAGTAAAGAGATCGTTTACGGATATTACAACGACTTATAATTAGCGTTACAAACATAAAACTTTTTATTTGGGTAATTTGTTTTTGGTTTTCTGAATTTTCTCCCCCTAGAAATAATAATTCTCCCCCTAGAATTAATATTTCTCCCCCTCGACAAAACAAAGATATTGAAAAGTTGTCAGTTGTAGAAACGTACCTTATACATCGTCGGAGGGTTGAAGGAGAGGTTTTGCGGTTAAGCTTGATTGAGATTTGTGGTTTCCTATAAGAGCGGGTCCTGAATCTGTTTTGATCAGAAGCCATTGTGGAACAGGTGAAGTGCATCCCAGCATTTGAATGTTAATGCCGCCCACGTCTTTCATACGATTTTTGGCGATTAACTGATTCGTCCTGCCATCTTAGCCCATGATATTGACCGAAAGGTAGTGGCATGTTAGGAACTTCAGTTGTGTAGGTAGGCGTGTTTCTTCTTTGTCGTACACCCAGGTGAACCTCAAAATGCCTAATCACTATTCGCCAGCTTAGTCTTTCCTTAATGGCAGTGATTAGTGTGTCAATATTGCTTCGAAGAGAGGTGTTTTCTGGGTTGCTGGGATCTCTGTTCATGTGCCTCCCCTTTTTCTCCAATTTCTTCTTGAGGATGTTCAATGTGCCGTCACAGTACTTGGCAATGTCTGACACACGAAAGAAGACTCGTTCTTTGAAGTAGTTCGTGTAAGTCATTCCCAAGTTGGGTTCACCTAGAACAACTGTTCTCCGAGTTTGAATCTCGGAGGGAAGTGATCTGTAAGGAGCAGCTAAGTGAACCTTTGCTGTACCACTCTCAATAGCCATCTGCACATCTTCCATTCGAGCAGCTAATGTTTTAACAAGCATGAAGCGCTTCAGAGCAGCCTGAGCGAAATTTCTCGCATGATTTTTAATTGGATGAGGCGTGTCTGGTAGTAAGCGTACTGTGTTGTAAATAAATTCTATATCCCGAGGTTCAAGAATATAGAAGTCTCCTTCAGTAATTGTGTACAGTTGATCATCTGCTCTGCGAATATGGAAGATTGTGTACCAGTAGTAGCCTGAGAAGTGGTCGGTCGTTATCTCCAGGAGTTGTGTTATCGGGAATTTGCTGTATCGATCAGTTTTGCCCCTAAGGTAATGCATTGTAAGGTAATACATTTTCTTTTCTCGGAAAGGCAGTACCACTTCTTTGTATAAATCCTGATAGATTACAGGCAGCTCTGTCTCCTGGAAAATAGCAGAGAAGCGATCTTCAACAAATGGCATTTTAACTTGTTGAAAGAGGCACGCTTTGGAGATCTTCAGGCGGCGTTTGTTAGCTTTATCCGCCGCTCTCTTCTCGCTATATGATAATACCGGCACATCATGTGTAGGAGAGGCAGTTGGTGGTTCCGGTGCTGGAGTTCTGGCGGCGACCAGTTGATCGTAGTTCCGGAAGTAACGGTGATAATTTTCTCGGGTGAAGGGATATCTTTTGACGTCAAATGGTTCATCCTCCCCTGCTTTGTCGCTGTCGGAGTCATCGTTTGAAGGGGAGGTGGCAGGTTGAGTTGATTCGTTAAAAGCATCCCTCACAATGTTGTCTTCTTCCGGGTCACTAGGTAAATCAATCACTGTGTCCGCCTCCTTTCTCAGAACCTGTTGAACATTGTCGTTTTTATTGTTCTCAACCTCAAAATTTATAGATTGGAGATGACACATAGATTCAAGTTTTTCGGCTTCAGTCATCTCACTGGATTTACGGTTATTTTGGGGCAAGATGTCTTCACTCTCATCTACTCGCCACTGGTTGAGTGGTTCAACGTTCAGCACCTGATCGTAATCAAACTCAACAACCGCCCAGTCACGAAAGTATTCATAGTCTTGTTGTCCTCCTCCCTGTGTTTGATGAGAGGAGCTGGGTTGTTGTTGAGAATGACTTGCACCTCCTTGAGTTTGAGAACTGGAACCCCCGTGTTCCAGTATTCTTCTCTGTCCTCCTCCCTGAGGATCATCCTCAGGGTCACCAGGCCTTCTGAATAAAAGGGATCCTGGATTGCATGGCTCGACCAGTTCTTCTAAGCGATAGTTGAACATCGCTTTAATTTGTTCAATTGTAAATGAACGGGATGCTGCCAGGAGCATTTCTCGGTTAAGTGGATCAGAAGCCGGTGGAAGAGGAGCAACAGTTGCCAGCCTACCCTCAAGGTTTTCCAACCTCGTACTGAGTGATTGGATTGTGGAGGTGAGATGAGGGATGATCTGCATTTCTGGATTTGGCATTTCAGTTGTTGTGGTAGTGGTGGCCTCGGATGATGTAGACTGTTGAGGGAGAGTCATTACAACTGTTGCAGGAGGAGTTGTATCGACCCTCGAGGCAGTACCAGTAATGATGGTAAACGGGGGAAGTGAGGTGTCAATTGGAGGTGTTGTGATTGTGACTGGCGGTGTTGTGGTTGTTACTGGTGGGGTTGTGGTTGTTACTGGTGGGGTTGTGGTGGCGACTGGTGGAGTTGTGGTTGTTACTGGTGGAGTTATGGTGGTGACTGGTGGAGTTGTGGTAACTGGTGGAGAAGTGATTGTGGAGGCTGGAATTGTGGATGATAGTGGGGGGACTGTTGTTGTGGTAGTTGTGATGGTTGACGTGATTGGTAGTTCGGAGGTTGCAGTTGTTGGGATGGTGGATGAGATAGGAGGAACGAAGGTTGTGGTAGTGGGAATTGTTGATGTGATTGGTTGTTGAATGTGTGGTGGAGAAGGATCCGTGAAGATAGGATCATCAAAAGGATTTGGGGATCCTTGTGGTGGCGGTGACGGTGGACCTTGTTGTGGTGGTGAAGGTGGACCTTGTTGTGGTGGTGAAGGTGGACCGTGTGGTGATGGTGGTGAACCTGGTCGATCAGATGTTGTTGCAGCGGAGTCTGTGGATGATGAAGAAGAGGACGGTTCAGCTGGTTGTTGTGGTTGTTGTATGATGGGTCGAGTTGGCGGAGGTAGAACTTGTTCAGATGATGTAGTGGCAACCGACCCACTTCCTGAGGCACCGCTGGATAAAATTCGAGGTCGTTTAGCACGTTGGTGAGTCGGTGGTTGTTGCTGTTCAGCCTGTCTACGTCTAGGCCGTGGTTGAGGTGGTGGTTGGTGTGGTTGAGCTGGTGGTTGTTGTACTGGGGCAGCTTGTTGTGCAGGAGCAGCTGGTTGAGCTGGAGCAGGAGGTGCTCCTTCAGGTGTCCAGTCAGGATAATGAAGAGCCCGGTAGTGGTTCACACTATCAAGATTGAAGTTTGCGATTTTAAGAAGTGGGAGTGGGATCGCGGCATCATTGACTGCAGTTGTACCACTGTTGCCCCGTAGAAAATTAACGCTCGATGGTATGAATCTTCGTGCAACATCTCTGGTATGAATGTTTTGGTATCTCTCCATGAAATGTTCTATCATAATTGCCCAGAACCTCGGGTATGGCAGAAATGCCGGTTCCTTTGATTTGGAGAGCTTGAATTCTTCCCACAAGTAGGCAGCATAGTCAAAGTGGCGGTTGTAGCACATGGCATGATAGGCATGGTGAACTTCTTTTGATGCCCTGTCGTGACCACCTTTCTTTGCTGTCATGCAGCGGTTAAAGATCGTGAAGACATGGGACCAGCTCCGTGCCATATTTTTCTTCTTGAATTCTCTGAGGTCAATAGTGTGCCGAGGAAGGTCTAGACCTAGGTCGTGTATTCCGAGATACACTTCCTCGAATGGCAGCTGTGGTTCAAATGCAGTCAGTGGTGGTCTAGAGTCGGCACGAGGTAAGTGGAAGATGTCATAAAGATCATCTTTTGTAAAGTGAATTTGTTGTTCATTAATTATGGTTTCGAAATGTGAGGGGGTTATTGATGTCACCAAGGTTAGGTTGGCAAAGAACTGTTGTACATACACCGCTGGAACCGATGGTCTGGCATTTATTGAGTAGAAGAGAGGATGGCGTTGGAGAACATGAGAATGAATCGGGTAGTTGATGGAGAACGAGACTTCTTCTTCCGGTGACCAGTAGGGGTTGTTCTCCGCCATGGGTTTGAGCCTGTATGGAGGAACCAGGGTGTTCTCGTCAATGATATGTTGTGCTGCCATCTGTGATTTAGACACTAAGAACACATGGCACAAAATGATTAAAGTTAGTGCACAGTGTTAATAAAAGAAATGTAACGATGATGTTTCACACTAATCGAGACGAGAAGGTTCAAAGTAATTTTACTAGTATTTAAAATATAAGAATAATATAAAAATTTTAAGTTTATTAAAAATATTTAATAAATAAAAATTAGTAAATTATAATTATAAAGAAAATAAAATTAAAATAAAAATAAAAAAACTTAAAAGAAGTTCGGGCCGAGCTACAGTAACAACTTCGGGCCGAACATGCTACAACTTCGGGTCGAACAACATTGAGGGAGAACTTCGGGCCGAAGTTGTTTAGGAACTTCGGGCCGAAGTGGTGACACAAGTTCGAGCCGAACTTGTGATACAAGTTCGGGCCGAACTTCTAACACAAGTTCGGGCCGAAGACTTTTACGATCTAGGGTTCATGCAACTGTTTTTCAAATCTGGGATTTCTAGATCGATTTAAACAGTAAAAACTGGCCAATAGGGTTCGGTTTTCCTCAACGAGCATACTAGGTGTACGAGGATAAACAATGAACCCTAGATCGAATCGATTTCACCAAATTTTGAAACCCTAGTAAAAGCCGAACAGTCAATCTATCGATTCTGGTTCAAGGACTGTTAAACAGATGAATTGAACGGTGAGATCTTACCGAGATTGATGGTAGAAGGGATTACGAGTGAGTGGTAACAGAATCGAGCAGATTTGAACACGAGAATCGAAGTTCGTGCTTAACTATGTGTTTCGCCGGTGTATTCGTGTGTGTTGTCGAGAATGAGTGTACGGGAATAGTGAAGTTCGGCTGGCACATTTTTAGGTGAATAGTTCGAGCCGAACTTCTTGACCGACTAAGAACTTCGGGCCGGGAACAGTAGAAGTTCGGCCCGATGAACTCCCCTTTTTTTTTTTTTTTTTTTTTTTTTTTTTGTATTAATTTAAAAACAAAAGAAACACAAGTAAATGAAATCATTAAAAATTAAATGAAATTAAAAACTTAGTTAAAAATAAAGGAAAACTCCTAATGACTGTCGAGAGACGGAAGTAAGGAACGCTGCATCAGCTCCCCCGATACTGATGAGATGAGTGAAATCTCTCCACTGACAGGTGACGACTGTTTGACGACCGGGTTTCAAGACGAGATTCTTGAAAGCCATAGTGATGATACGAAGAATGCAACGATTTAACAATTTAAAAATACGAATTGAAGACAATTAAGTTTTGAGATTTAGCATACCAAGCTTTGAGACAAGATAATTAAAGCGTTTTTCGTCCAAAGCTTTGGTAAACAAATCAGCTAATTGAAAATCGGTGGATACGAAGTACAATTCAACATTGCCCAGTTCAACATGATCTTTGATAAAGTGATATCGAAGATCGATATGTTTGGTTTTAGAATGTTGAACTGGATTGCAAGATATTGCAATTGCACTTCTGGAATCACAATATAAAGGAATGCGGCTATAGGAAAAGCCGTAGTCCTTTAATTGTGATTGCATCCATATCACCTGGGATAGACAGCTAGCGGCGGCAACATATTCTGCTTCAGCGGTTGATAGTGAGACGCAGTTTTGCTTTCTTGATGACCAGCTGACTAGCTTATCTCCCAAAAATTGAACTCCCCCAGATGTACTCTTCCTGTCCAACATGCACCCAGGATGATCAGCATCCGAGAAGGCAGAAAGATCAAACGAAGTCTCCTTGGGATACCAAAGACCAAGATCTCTGGTGCCTTTCAGGTAGCGGAAGATTCGTTTGACTGCCAGAAAATGAGATTCTTTGGGAGCAGCCTGATACCGAGCACAGATGCATGTTGAAAACATGATATCCGGACGACTCGACGTTAAGTAAAGGAGTGATCCAATCATACCCCGATAGTTTGTGACATCTACCGGTTTACCATCGAGATCGGCATGTAGTTTGGCGGTCGTGGACATCGGTGTTGAGATAGGTTTACAATCGTCCATGAGATACTTCTTCAACAGATCAGAGATGTACTTTGATTGATTGATGAAGATGCCAGTTGGAAGTTGACGAACTTGAAGACCTAGGAAGAAGTTCATCTCACCCATCATGCTCATTTCGAAGCGCTTTACCATGAGATCGGAAAAACGCTTGCAATATTTCTTTGTAGACCCAAAAATAATGTCATCGACATAGATCTGAATTAGTATGATGTCTTCCCCGTGTCGTTTGATAAACAATGTGGTATCAACTTTTCCCTTTGAAAAGCCAGTATCAACTAAGAATTGGGAAAGGACATCATACCATGCCCTAGGGGCCTGTTTCAAGCCATATAGAGCTTTGTCGAGAACATAGACATAATCTGGATGTTTGGGATTTACAAACCCTTCAGGTTGATGAACAAACACCTCCTCTTTTAGAATACCATTTAAGAATGCAGTCTTTACATCCATCTGATAGATAGTAAAGTTTTTGTGAGCTGCATATGCTAAGAAAATGCGAATGGCTTCTATGCGGGCAACAGGAGCAAATGTTTCTTCGTAATCAATGCCTTCCTGTTGAGCGTAACCCTTAGCTACCAACCTTGCTTTGTTACGAATGACGATTCCATTTTCATCTTTCTTGTTCTTAAAAATCCACTTAGTTCCGATTACTGATGATCCCGGGGTTTTAGGAACTAAGCGCCAGACCTTTAATCTTTCGAATTGATTAATCTCTTCCTGCATCGCAATTATCCAGTCTGGATCGGTAAGCGCTTCACAGACTTTCTTCGGTTCAGTGGAGCTTAAGAATGATGCATGATGACATTCATCTGCTGAAGCCCGTCTAGTTTGGACCGAGGAGGCTGGGTTTCCGATGATTTGGTCCAAAGGATGTTCCTTTGTCCACTTCGTAGAATGAGGAAGTGGGAGTTGACCAGGGTTAACGTTGGAATTATCAGTGAAAGCAGGATGTGGTATGATTGCAGTTTCAGTATTGTGAGGATTGATCGGAGGTGGTGGATCGACTCGAGGAAGATGAAATTTAGAGAAATCAATCACCAGTGGAGCGATAATATCTGCGGGAGGTGGGGGATCGACTGGTGAAGATTGAGTTCCTTGTGTCGATGTTGAAGGACCTGCACTTGATGTGGGTATTGGTGAGTTTGGAGCAGGTGAGGTAGGTGATGGGGTCTCATTTGGGGATGGAGTGTTGATTTCCGGAGCTGTGATTGATTGAGCATCTGCCGGAGGTGGGGGTGGAGGTGGGGGTGTAGGTGGGGGTGGAGGTGGGGGTGGGGGTGGAGGTGGGGGTGGGGGTGGAGGTGGGGGTGGGGGTGGGGGTGGAGGTGGGTGTCTGACGTTGTGATATTCATCATGGAAGTGTTGGAATAGGATTTCAAGATCATTCAGAGAGTATGAATGGTTAGTGGAGGTTGTGGGTAGAGGTCTTTCAATGCCAGTTGAGCTTGAATCAAGCAAGAATGTTTCATCAAATGAGACATTGACACTTTCTCTGACCATTCTTGTAGAGCGGTTGTATACTCTGAATGAGGCTGAATCCTTTGAATAGCCTATAAAGACTCCTTCCTTGGCTTTCTCTTCAAACTTGTTGAGTTTCTCGTTATCAGATAGGATGAAGCATCGACTACCAAAGATGTGGAAGAAGTTAACATTTGGTATTCGATTGTTGATGAGCTCATAAGGAGTTTTGTTGTATGTTTTGTTTATGATGGAGCGGTTCTGTGTAAAACATGCGGTGCTGATGGCTTCTGCCCATAACGACAGAGGAAGTTTTGAAAATGAAAGCATCGTACGAGCAGCTTCCACTAAAGTGCGGTTTCGTCTTTCAACAACACCGTTCTGTTGAGGAGTTCGTGCAGCGGAAAATTGATGGGTGATGCCAGCAGATTCAAGATAAGAGTCAAGGACCCGATTCTTGAATTCAGTACCATTGTCGGTACGGATTGTTTGAACATTTAATTCCAGGTTTACTTGAGTTTTCTTGATAAATGAGATTATGATCTCTGCGGCTTCATCCTTTGAACGAAGGAAATAAACCCATGTGTATCTGGAATAGTCATCAATAATAACCAAAACATAACGTTTTCCTGCAAGACTGTGAACGCTCATTGGACCGCATAAGTCCATATGAAGAAGTTCAAGAGGTTTGGAAGTACTGGGAGCAGGTTTAGGTTTGTGAGACTTTTTGGTCATTTTCCCTTTTTCACACGAAGAACATTTGTGATCTTTGTCAAATGCAACATCAGGCAATCCCGACACATGACCTCCTTTTACGAGTTTGTTCATGGTTTTAAAGTTGAGATGAGACAAACGTCGATGCCATAACCATGACTCATTGGCAGTAGCTTTAGACACGAGACAGACTTCTTCGGTTGTACTCAGGTCATTAAGATCAATAGTGAAGAGGTTTGTGTCACGAGTTCCAGTTAGAAGTTCATCCCCGTCATATGTCCGAATTGCACACTTCTTTGTGCGAAAGTTTACTTCTAGAGTCTTGTCACAAAATTTTCCGATGCTGAAGAGATTATGTGAGAGGTCTTCGACAAAGGCAACATTTCTGATTATCAGGTTATGGCAGATAAGATCACCAAGACCTAAGATGGCTGCTAAGTGATCATTTCCAAATTTGACCGTCCCTAAGTATTTTTCCCGAAAGTTGGTCAGGAGATTTTTGTTTCCTGTCATGTGCCTCGAACAGCCCGAGTCGAGGTACCACACATTCTACATAAAACAAATAAAACATTTTAGGTACCCAATCTTGTATGGGTCCAGAACGATTAGAAACATATGTTTTATGCAGATTTTATGAGATGATCAGTTTAGAGCTTTTGGGAACTGCTAGGAGGCAGTTCAGATTTGATGATCCATTTGAGAGATTTTTCAGAGGATTGGATAATCCATTGAGATTTTTCATTCTTAACCCAAGTATATTTCACATGAGTGGACGTTTTAATGGATGGTTTGTCGAATTTTGGGAGAACTGACGGTTTTGGCTTTTGTGCAGCTTTACCCTGAGGAGATGTGCGACTAGAAGAGAAGTGAGAAACAGAAATTTGTGGTTGTTTAGACGGCATCTTTGATTGTTTTGAGGTTAGCTTTTGAGCTTTTGATCTTTTGTTAGAAACAGAAGTTTGTGGAGTTTGAGAAAATTTCTTCTGTTGTTTGACAAACGGAGATGATAAGATCTTTTGAGTTGATTTTGCTGGTTTAGTGACGTGTGATTTGCATAGATATGGATAGCACGTTCTGCATGTGTTTATAAGTTTACCAGATTTATGAGAGACGATGTTCTTATGAATACTGCAAGGTGCATCAAGTTTTACAAAAAAACATTTATCAGTTTGAGTTATCTGTTTCTTTGTAATTTTGTCAAAGAATCTTTTTGTTCCATCTTTGTCAGTTTTAACATACACATCACCAAAATCAGGAGAGTAAGGGACAGGACGATAAACAGTAGAATCATAGTCTGTTCTAAAAGCAGTTAAAATAGTTTTCACAAAATTAGAGTTTTTACACATGCCATGAGCTTCTTTTAGAGAAATAAACTGTCTAGAGTCATTACATTTATTTTGAACAGAAAAAGATGAAACTACAGACTTAGGTGGACTAGACTTCTTAAGTAGACTAGGCTTCTTAAGCATACTGGATCCAGTCTGAATAGACTTCTTTGACTGTGTGGCTCTGTTGACTTCTGGTTGCTTCATGGACTTCTTCCCTCTGGACTCTAATCTTCCATCTGCAAGATTCAAAATAGGTGGATTAGAGCTTCTCTTCAAGATCGTTGGAACTGGGTTTGTCGGTGCTGGCCCTAATAGAGAGGCTTTAGAATTATTGGAAACAACATTGCTCGTTTTAGTTTTTAATTCTAAAATGGTGTCCTCTAAATTATGTATTTTGATTTGAAGTTTTTCCTTTTCTTTATGAAAGGCCTTGTGAGTGTCGTCAATTTCAGATTCAAGTTGAACAATTTTCTTTTCTAAAATCAACGGTGGAACATAAAGCTTTGGTTCAATTGTTTGTTTTAAAACTTCATTATCAGAAATGGAAAATTCTTCTGGAGTGACAATCGGGAAGTACTCATCGTTTTGAAATTTTGCTTTATTCTTTTCATATGTATAGTTCAATTCAGAATAGTTAAAGCTGATTTGAGCGTGTTCCTTCTTTTCTCTGTTGAATTTCTCGATTTCTGCTTCCTCGTCCGGCATATGAAGAAAGCTTTGCCATATTCCCAAGTTCATGTAATCGTAATTGTATAGTGTGGGAACAACATCAGCAGCTTTTTCCAGAGGACGGGAGTTCTCAGCGCCGAGACCCACTTTTGATTTGAAAGATCTGAACTCTTTTGGTTGATTTAATTTTATTGTTTGTTCAGTGTGACCAGCTTTCACAATCGTCTGCTCCAGTTTGGAGATGTGTTCTTCAGTATTTTCCTTTTTGACAGTAAGACTGTGTATGGTTGCTGATTGTGCATTGATTTCCTTGTTAAAATTGTTTGTGATGTTTGTGATTTGTTCATTTAGTTTTTGAATTTCGTTATCGGCTGCCTTCAACTTATCTTGGTAATCCTTCATCTTTATGTCAGCAGACTTCATCCATGTTTGCTCTCGACTGAGTTGGATAGCTAAGTCATTTATCAGCTGCTTGGAGTCGTCTTTGTCATTTGATACCGTCTTCATCGTTTTTAGGTTTGATATTTCAAGATTTTTTGTATTAATTATGTGATTTAGACGATTTACTTCACTGGTGTGAGCAGCATGAAACGTTGACAACTGTTGTTGTAACTCTTGTGTTTTTTGATTTGAATTATTAATTTGATTTACTTGAGGAACAAGAGTTTCAAGTTGGCGACGGAAGGTTAAATTTTCATCTTTTAATTTTTGGATTTGTGTATTTGATGCATTTGTTGTATTTATTTGTGTTCGTAGATCATTTTGTAACTCAGTAATTTGAAATTGAAAAGCTGATTTTGATGTAGACAACTGATTTTGTAAGTCCTTGTTTACTTGAGTTATTTGAAGAGAAACTGGACTTAATTCACTCAAATCATTTAAGAGTTGATCTTTTTCAGATTCCAAATCAGTTATTTGTTTTGTCAAGTGTGATTTCTCATCAATTTTAGTAAAGAGTTTTTCATTAAACAAGGAATTTTCTGATTCATCAGTGTCTGAATCAGTTAATAAAGAGTGTACCTCATTTTCATCATTCTCAGGAATGCCCAGTGCAGCTCTGAGTTCGTTAGATCTCGCCATGAGAGCCAGGCTTGCTGTGCATTCCTCTTCCTCTTGATCATCAGAGTCCTCCAACCACTGTAGATCCTCAGCCAGTAGAACTTTCCCATTTTCAACTTGTTTGGCCATGAGCATTTTCCGTTTAAAGTATTCTGAGTCATTCACCTTTGGCTTCTGGCATTCTTTGGCAAAATGGCCAGTCAGACCACAATTGTAACATTTCTTAGGTGGCTCGGTGGAGGAAGATGAGGATTTGTTGTTTGGGGTTTGAGAAGAGGAATTGAATTTGAAATTTGAGGATGATCTAAGATTGTTGTTGGTTTCTTATAGTACTTTTTGTTATAGGAGGAAATGAGAGCCAAGGCTTGACGAACTGAGTCGATTTCATCTTGTGTCCCCGCTGGGATCAGAGTTTCTGGTTCTTCATGTACCACCTCTTTTGTTTGTGCTGCAACCATTGCTTCGTTGATACCTTTGTTAAGAGCCAGATTTTGTTTGGTCAACATTGCCAAGGTGTCTGTCATATCTTGCCTGTTTTTGACGATTCCTTTCACCATCGGCTCGTTTTGATGTAGGTACTCATATAGTTCATGAATATCTATGGAGCTCAAATCCTTGTGCTGCATTGCACTGTTTCCAAACATCTCCCACTCCGGTAGTAGGGATTGGATGAATTTGATGTTGATCTCAAGTTTCTCTTTGATGAGGTTGTTCTTTCGGAGATCGTTGAGCATGTTGCAGAATCTAAGATACGTTTCCCCTAGTTCTTCCATTGGGGTAGCTTTGAATTGACCATAGGCGTTTAAGGTCGAAACCATCTTTGCTTTATTACCCAGGTCGGTACCCTCCATTTGCTTTTGAATTTCATCCCAAAGCTCTTTCCCCGTGCTGAAGCTATCAAGGCTGCTGTAGATTTCATTTGTTATGCCTTGTAGCATGTAGGAGTGTGCGAGCACATCCGCCCTAGCCCTATACTTTTGCTCTTGAGTGTATTCCGCCGGGGAATTTCGATTACACCTCCAGGTATTGCTGGTTCGGTGTTTAGGGCTGGAGCCACAGCACGATAGAACTTAGCGGGTCCGGTTGTAAGGGATTCAAGGATAGATGGACCGGCCCCTTGGCTCAGGATGAAATGGAGAAACCGTTTCTTCCATTGACCGTATTCTCCTCGGTAGAGAACAGGTAGTTTCGTGTCTGATCCAATAGACAAGGCGTCCTTGGAAGTCATATCTTGTTGGAAGAAAGAACGACCGAAAAAAAATATTTAAATATGAAAAAGAAGTTCGGGCCGAAGTACTGTAGCAGTTCGGGCCGAAGTACAAAAGAAGTTCGGGTCGAAGTGTAAAAGAAGTTCGGGCCGAAGTTCAAAAGAAGTTCGGGCCGAGGTAGTGAAAGAAGTTCGAGCCGAAGAAGGGTTTGAAGTTCGAGCCGAAGTAGGGTTAAAGTTCGGGCCGAAGTTGTGTTGTGAAGTTCGGGCCGAAGTTGTTGATGATGTTCGGGCCGAAGTTGTGGTGTGAAGTTCGGGCCGAACTTGTTACTGTTCTCGGGCCGAACAATTTCTTGAGCAGAACTGTTACGAGCAGACCTGAAAAACCCACTAATTTGATCCTAAAATGCTCGTTTCTTACCCAAATTCACTGATTCTTATAGCAAACTAACCCAAATACTATTTTCTTCAATCCGTTGCAACAATATTACTCAAAAACAACCTAGATCTATTCGAAAATTTGAATTTAAAGGGTTTTTGAAGCTTTAATGGTTTTTCCTAAAACCCTTAATTCTTCATCAGTATGGATTAGATTCGATCCTAGCTTGATTCTAAGCTTAATATATCAATAAAAGGAAGCTATTCAATCCATAATAACAAGAAATAGTACCTTAAATCTGATTTTTGATCTTAAACCCCTTTTTCTTCAAAAACCTTCAAAAACCCACTGATTCTTCTGATTTTAACACCAATTGATGGATTTGGATCGTTTTCAAGATGAAATTATGCTCTGATACCAATTGAAAAGCACAATAACACTGAATCAATCCATTCAATGATGTTTGATGATGATTTTGGTGAAAAAAGTGAAGAATATTGATTAGGACTTTTAGAGAGAGAAAGTAAAGAGATGGGAGAGAACAATTGCTGGATAATGTGAAATTGATTAATGGCAAAAGTTGAAGAATTGAGCCTTACACTTTGGTATTTATACCATGGCTCAATTCTTGGTTAGTTAGGACCATTTTGGTAATAAAACCTAACATCTATACATTGTTACACTATTACCCCCTAGACTAACTATTACAACATATCTAGTACCTAACAATAACACAGAGGTTGTTCGAAATCTAAGTGTGTTGGTTGAATTTTTAGTACAAATGTGTTTGCTTAATGATGCGTTAAGGATGAGATACCTCTTGGGAGAGGCCTACCAGTTTCTAGGGGTGTTCACTATTTGGATATAACCGGATTGTCCAATTGGACATTTTGGATCAGACTATTTGGATTGGTTATTTGGTTTTTTGGATCGGTTTGGACTTGAACCAAATTAATAGTTTGGATTTTTGATTGGATTTGGTTTCCGTCGTGAAAACCGGATTGTCCAAAAAAACCGAATAGTAATATATAGTAAATTGATTTATATACTAACACTTGTTAGTTTACATTGTAAGCAATTATGATACTCATTTTCTTTACATTTGTTATAGTATAATGATTTATATACTAACACTTGTTCCATTTTATATTGTATCATTTGGCAATATACCAATCTTTTTGGAGTTTTTGATAAAGTTGATGTCAAGATTTTTGCATATATCATTATAAATGTCACAAGCTATGAATTAGACTTGTTTTTATGTACAAAATAGTTAATCATTTTGGAATTTTACATAGCGAATTTAATATTATATATTTTATATACTTTTGTAGTATTTTTGAAAATTTCAAGGAAAAACCAAACGGATAAAACCAAACCAATTAAATTGTTATTTGGTTCGGATCAGTTTGGATTTCGAATTAGTTTGGACGGTTCGGTTTGAACTTTTGAAAACCGGACTTTATTTGGTTTCATCTATTTGATTCGGATAAAACAAAACCGTCCAAATGAACACCCCTCTTCATTTTCACAACATCACCTCTTCCTCGCTGACAAGAAGACTGAGGCATGCCGATATATCTTCTTTTGTTCTCCAGTTTTGGTACATCAACATTTTTTAATTACACACATTAATTATAAAATAAATATATTATATTAATTAAAAAATATTAGTTCAGTTTGTTTGGATAATGGTTCTGCTTATATACACGACAGTGGTTGGATATGGGTTGTAATGAAAGATAGCATTAAAATGGGCAAATGTGAGAAATAATATTGATTTCTAAATTTTTGTTTATTTATGTGGTTATCCATTTGATAAAATAATATATGTAATTTATTAATTCACTCTGTTAATATTATTCGTTGATTTTGACACATGTGCTGATCAGGTGGGTAGGCACATAAGGAAACATAAAAGATATGCACCAATACCATTACTCGACAGAGAGAATTCAAGAACAGAGAAAATTGTATTTGTTATGTGTTTTGTACAAGGAAGAAGATGACCAAAAACTAGAGATATTCCCTCTCATGCAAAAACCACCGAAAATTAGGTCGGATACTTTGGGTCAAAAAACATGGCTTATATCTTGGATTCGAATTTTCTAAGCATTTATTATAAAGAAACAATAAATGAAATAAAAAAAATTCAACTGACCTGTTAACTCGACCCCAGCCAGGGCCCCTTGCGTAAATATATTAAATATATATACAGTTATCAGTATTTAACAAATTGTGAGTTTTATATTTATAAGCAGATTTACTAGTTTAGTAATTGCCGTTTACCCTAGGTAAATTAATTGTTTAAATTTTTTAAGTGTATTTTAACTTTGTTTCTCACTTGCAGGAGAACAGAGGTTATTAAATATGAGGTCGAAGATATCTTTGATTTATCCAACATACTCGGTGATGGTAAGTTTGGGATATCTCTTTTGCAAATCGATGTGTTATCCTGATTTTAAACTCACTTCAGAAGTGCCTTAGCTCCGATATAGCAATAAATACATTAATTATATACTTCCTCTGTTGGGATATAAATCAGATATAACATTCTATTACTGATGCTACAGTTAGTACTGATCAATGAAGTATTGAAGTTAGTACTGATGGGACAGAAACACTAGTTACTACTGACGATGATGAACACATGACTTACTACTGATGATCAATGTTACTACTGATGCTATTTATGGTGCTGATCAAGTCCGAAATTCTAGTATAGTTTGTTATAGAATGTATATCTTTATGTAATTCAATTGTAATCGATTCCTAGAATAACTAGGTTAATGTTTAGGCTTCAAGGACTAGTATATATAGTTCCTTACGAATTGTAAACGTACGTGTGTATTGATCGAAAAAATTAATATACATTGAAGCTTTTTGTGATTACTGTGTTCTTATTGTTCAATCATAATTGTTTACAGTATTCATAAGTTCTTAATCAATTAAACTAGAGTGTTGATCCGCTGCAACTTCTCATAGTTTGTAGATCTATGATTAATTAATCCTTCTGGGTTAATCGATCATGGCATCCTCCTATCCAAATTACGTTATACATTATTGGTTTCATATTTTTTGAGTTAAAATATTATAAAAATAGTTAGTATAAATCAAATAATACGACTATTTAAACACTCATCTCTACCATTTAAATATCCCTAGTCAAAAGCTACAAATATTGACCTCGAAAAGTGTAATTAACATATATATTTAAACAACTTTGCTCTAGGGGTGAACATGGTACCGTACCACGTGTATTTTCCTCATACCGTGCACCGTACCAACTCTAATTGGTACACTAATTTGACTACCGGTACCATACCAAGTATACTTGGTACCAATTTGTTTGGCTACCAACAATGTTGATTGGTACAAATTGGTACTGCATACCAAGATTACAAACTAATATGAAACTAAAAAATATTAAAAATAAGATATGTTTTATAATATGATATATTATCACCATCTATCATTTAAAACATAATTACAAATTTTTCAAACTCGATAACAAGATAAATAAAAGATGATTTTGATAATGCTATATAAAAATTATCTATGTTAAAAAATCAATAATATATATTTTTTATAGTGGAAAGATTTTTAAAGATAATAATTAGATCACAATTTATGTAAGTATATATTGTAGGAATTAATTTGTATATACATATACACATATTGGTTGGTATAGTACTACCATGGTATTTAAATATGTGTACCATTACCGTACCATGAACACTCAATTGGTACGGTACCACCAACCAAACATGTTGGCTACCAACTTTAATTGGTTCGGTTGGTAGCGTGTTGGTTGATTTTATTCGGTACAAATTTGACACCCCTACTTTGCTCACGAAAAATAAAGTAAACAATTCATGTAAACACTCTCCTCTACCTTTTTCCGTTAAAAAAACTATTTGTAATTTAATTTTTTTGTTTAAATCTAATTTAAATATTTTGTTTAAATTAATTTAATTCTATTTTTATTAATACTTAATTTATATCTTTTACTTTTTTATTTTTTTAATATCAAAGATTAGTTTTTTTTTTCAAAAATCAAATTTGTAATTTATTATTGTCTAATAGAGAAAACGTTCAAGGAGGTCCATCATTTTTACGAAGTTCCGAGGAACAAATCTCAACCATTGATCAATAAAATTTAATGGTCAAAATTAATCACATATTGTATACATGAAGGGGTATTTTGGTCATTTGGCACTTAAAAAAATTTTGATTTTTTTTTATTTTAATTTATTTTTTGTTTTTTTGTTAAAAATAATATTTATTTAATAATTACGTGTAGTACTTAATCACATGTGATTTTAGTGTAAAATCACATGTGATTGTATATTTAATCGTATTTGATGTTTTAGTTCAATCACATTTGATACAATATGCAATCACATTATGTGATTAATCTTGACCATTAAATGTTATTAATTAATGGTTGAAATATGTTTTTCGGGACTTCGTAAACATAATGGACCCTTTTGAACGCATCTCTTGTCTAATATTATTTTTGTTTTTAATAGTTTGTAGTGTTTATTGGAACAATGTTTATGACACGTTTGAAAATTTATAGAAACTAAAACGTGTTGATTAAAGTTTCATAACTTTATAGGATTTTTTAAATAAAACTTGTCATATTTACTTATTTATAGTTTATTTTGTTATTATAAAATATAAAATATAGAATACAAATACAAAATATAAAACAAAGTAATTAGTAAAATACAAAATAAAATGATCATTTTATTATATTAAAAGAGATAATTAATGAATGTGACCTCACTACTTTTTACTAAATAAAGTAATCTATCAAAGTGTATTACTTATTTTAAAACTGACAAAATTGAAAATTGTACCCCTCCGTCCCATTTTTATTGTCTACCTTACTATTTTAGTTTGTCCCAAAATAAATGTCAATTTCAAATTACAACCAATCATATGAAATATAAGTGGGTAAATATGATATTTTATTGGTGGATAGTGCAATAATTGCATTTTCTTAAAACTGTGTGTCTTTTGTCTATTGGACAATTAATTTGGGACGGACGGAGTATCATTTATTTCAAATCGGATGAAGTAAAAGATATTTTGTCTTGAATATTTTTTGAACGTCAAATACTAATCTACTTCTAACAATCTTTGGGTTGCACAATATATAATTTGAACATTCGATCATAAAACTGAAAGATAACATACCATATTGATAGGCAAACCACCTTTTGGTGTCATTTTGTCTTAAAATGGGTGAGAGTTGTCAGGATCGAATAACTCAATAAGTTATTAAATCACAGATCTACTTAAGAATAGAAGTTACAGCGGATTAACACTATGTTGATTGATTAAGAACAATGAATAACTGTAATTTATATGAAGAACAATAAGAACTCAGTTATCACAAAAAGCTTCAATGTATATTAGTAATCGATCAATACACACGTACGTTTACAATTCGTAAGGAACTATATGTAATAGTCCTTGAAGCCTAACATTATACCCTAGTTATTCTAGGACTAGATTACAATTCGAATTACAAAAGATATACATTCTAAACTAACTAAATGAGAATCTCGGATACGATCTATTCTAAATACGATCATCAGTAGTATATGCACCCATCAGTAGTAGATCGTTCATCAATAGTATCTTTGTAATTCTGCCCCATCAGTACTAACTTGTGTATCAGTATTAAGTCTTCTTTAGTACCAACTGCAGCATCAGTAATAGATCATTTATATCCTAACAATCTCCCCCTAAACTTGTTAATTCACTTTTAATTAACCAAGTTTCTTTTTCTTCTCTTCTTTCTCTTTTCTCTTCTTTTCTTCTAACAGTTTTGCCCTTCTTTCATCACCTTCTTTTATTTGTTGATTTCTTAATTTTCTCTGTTCAATGATAAACTTGATGTTCTTCTTCATAAAATAGTTGTATTTTTCTGAGAACATTACAACATCATGTGATCTGATGAAGGAACAACAAGTAACTTGATACATTGTTTCTTCAGAATGATTGTACTCTTTTTCAATCAGAAACACTTCACTTCGTTTGCTTGCTCTTTCAAAGAAATACATATTAACAGATGGAAGAACATTCCAAGCATAAACAACTTCTTTACTTGCAAATTTCTCAGGGTAATCATCTGGATAGAATGTAGCATCTATCATTTCAGTTAAATATCCAGGACATGAGTTCTTCCATTTCTTGCTGGTCATTCTTGGTTTTCCAATGATTAATACTTTGATTACATCACTTCTGGATAGTGACATAATCATTGGTTTCCAAGCACTAAATCTTTGAGTTGTTTTATCTTCTCTGTTTATTTCAATTACATTATTAACAACTCTCCAATTAATAATTGGATTATTCTGTTGAGGAGCTTGAGGGAGAACAAGTATTGGGAAGTCTACTTTGTTTTTCTTTCTAGCAGATTCTTCATTTTCAATTAATTTTCTTTTCTTTGCAGTTAAACTTGAAGATTCACCAGTCAAAGGTTTTAATGTAAGTACCTCTTTAGGATCAATTTCTACTAGTTTTGTGAGTTTGATTTCTTTGACCTCTGGTTTCGCTAGTTCTTTCTTCTTTTCAATGCAATATCTTTCAATAATGGTTATCAGCTTCATTCTTCCAAATGATCTTGCATTGTGACCTCTTGATTTCAAGTATGAGATCATTTCAGTTTTCTTTTCTGCAAATTGTTCAGGCATGTCTTCTTTCAGACGTTTGCATTCTTGTACTTGAGCTTCAAGAAGATCTATGCTTTCCTTTTTAATATTTTTTATTTTAATCAACTCTTCATTTTGATCTTCTTCTAAGAACTCTTCTATTTCTTGAATTGATGCATTCTTTATTCTTTCTTCTTCAGCTGTCCTTTTGTTTTCAAGTTCAAGGGTTTTGGCACATTTCCTGTGGTACCTCATTCTCTTCACCTTCCATACATCTTGTTTTAAAGGTCTGACCATATTTATTTTGTTTACCATGTAATGACCTAAAACTCTGTGTGGGTAGTCATCATCAAATTTGTCTTTTCCTTTATAAACACACTTTGGAAGTGGAGTGTACTTCATATCAACCACCGGGGTAATGCAAATGTTGGGATCAAATTTATGAATTATTGATTCAGGAAATATCTTTGGATGTGGAGGTAATGCACATTCATCTACCTCATCCTAGTTAAAATCATCATCAAAATCTGGGATTTGCAGTGGTTGTAACTCAATAGTATTTGCTTCAGATGGAATTACTACTGCTGGTTCAACTAACTCTGGTATTTCTTCAGACTCAGTAGTAACCAAGGTAGTTACTACTAGTATTAATGACTGCAAGTTGAGTGGTCTGTAGATTACCAGTTGCAAATTTGAGGAGTCTACTACTGGAGAGGCTTCAGTTGTAGTTACTACTGTTAGGGCATAAGTAGTAACTGGAATGTTAATTTGCTGCTGTTGTTGAAGTATTTACTGCTGAGATTGCTTATTGGATCTCTTCTTCAATTGGATCAGTAGCAAGAACCTCGGTTTGTTCAATGACCTCAGTAGTATCCATGGGATCAGTAGTACCCATAGGATCAGTAGTATTTACTACTTCAGTAGTAATTGGAGAAGGTATTTGTTCTGCTGTTGGTGATTGTTGTGCAGACATAAATACATCTTCATCCATACTTCTAACTCCTATATCTAGGTCTTCACCAAAACTTTGACCTGTTTCACCATGAGCTTCTTTGAGGTTTAGGAGGGAAGCTGCTGCTGCTGCAATTGATGTGTCCATCATACCCTGTATGTGAACTTTCTCCCCCTTAGTGATCTCAACCTGTTGAGCCTCACTATCAGCAATCTTCTTTTTTAATTTTCTAATGATGTTGGATTGCCTTTGAAGCCTATAATCGAACCTCTTCTGCCTTATGTTCATGGCATTTATATAATACCTCATGTAGCTCATGGTCTTTCCTTGATTGTTGATTAATACATGGCAGTTTTGTACAATGATTTCAAGGTTTTCCATCCTATCCGTCAATTGAGTTTTTTCTATGCTGCCCTCATTCCTTCTAGGTAAATCATCGGGCTTGTTTGGTATATTGGCTTTGAGGTTTTCCATCATATCCATCAATTCAGTTTGTTTCAATCTACCCTCATCATTGCTTGGTGATTCATTGGGTGTTTTAGATACTCTCTTCTTCCTAGAAGAAGCAGTAGTATCTCCCCTTGTGGTTTCTTGGCACCGAGGTCCTTTAAGTGCTGCCTCAAAGGATGAGTCATCGCTTAAAGTTACTGAGGTCTGGGTCCTAATGATGGGAAACTGTCCTGTGCACCAACCTTTGGTACATCAGTAGTATGAGCCCTTTCCTCATGCCCTCTCTCCTCCTTGGAGGACAACTCTTGGAGCCTGGGAGTTGACTCAATGGGTTCCCTGGTGTCCTTTTTGGAAATTATTTTCCTTTTATATGTTTTGGAAATTGTTTGGCTTTTAGGTTGGTCTACCTCAGAGTGAAGAGTAGCACTCTGAGGTTTTGTAGCATGTACCTGGGACACATTCAGGACACTTTGTTGTGTGGTTGATTGAGTGGACTTGTTGGATTATGTTTGGGCTGATTTGTGGGGGTGATGGAGTGGGTTGGGGTTCAATGGGGTGGCTTGAACCTTCTCCAGTTAGAGGGTGATCATAGATCATATTTGCAAAAAGTGGTGTTACCTTTCCAGAAAATTTAAACTTCTTGTTCATATTTTAGTAAACCTTTTTATTTAATTCTGGAATGGGAAAAATGTTTTTGGTTTTTACAAGATCTGGAATCTCACAATAAAAAATATGTGCAAGGAGTCTTGGATACATTAAAAATTTTGTTGCAGATAGGTTTCCAAGCATTCCTTCAAAAATCATGTTTGAAAAATTAAAGACTTGATCTGTGCTCAAGCAGACAACAGCAGATGTTATTGATCTGTTGAACTCATTCAAAGTACTTTTCTTTGGGGACATACAATGTTGAATTGCATGAACCAAGAATTTCCATTGGGGAGAAAGAAGACCCTTTTGAAAAGTTTGAATGTCTGTCCTTCCTTCATACCCCATTTTTAAAACATTTTTTATTAAAACATCTTTTGGAAGAAGTGTTATACCTGACTCATCGTTGAGTTGTAGATGTTGTCTGATTGTGGCTACTGTGATGATGACAGAGTGACCATCTATTTCTGATTTAATCTTGATTGTATTTTGTTCTTCTATTCTTACTACCTTCTCCCATAATTGAACGAGATGTTGTACACAGAGTTTTGGTTGGACTGTAAAGGCAAATCTGATTGGAGAGTTTTTCAGAAACATAACAATAGGCCTAAAGCTGCTTGTTCCATCAGGGTTTCTTAAAAATGCTAACATGTCGTGAAATTCAGAGTATATAAGATATGTTTGAGCGACCAATGGTTTCTTCATTGTCATTTTGATTGTTTGAGGGAATGAAATTTGTTACTGGTGGTAGAGTTTTGATCGAATTTGCAGAGATTAGGGTTTATCGTAGGGTTTATTAGTTCGAGGTTTGGATAATGCTAAATTAATCACATTCAGCTATTCATATTTTTTGAATTGATCTGCAAAATGACTGAAATACCCTTCGAATCATAGCTTAACGTCTATTTTCATGGGGGTTAGTATGGTAAAACAGTGTCTTTCACATATAACGGTCGATCAGTAGTAACTTAAGCATCAGTAGTCAACCATCAGTAGTAACTGTTGTTTTACTTAACCTAATTCTCAGTTATACCGATCAGTAGTAATTTGTGATTACAACCCACAATCAGTAATGATGAATAATCAATAAACAAAACAAATATACGTAAATAATATACAAATACTTTACATATGTTCTTAATAATGAAATTAATTTATTAAAATCATTCCAATACTGCTAACTAAAAAGCTGAACCTTCCTACATCAAATGTTTTTGTAAAAAGATCTGCTAGTTGATTATCAGTATGAATTTTTACTACTTTAATTAATTTCTTTTCATTGCAATCTCTTATGAAGTGAAATCTGATTTCAATATGTTTAGTTTTTGAGTGTTTTACTAGACTATTCACAATACTAATTGCACTTTGATTATCAATAAAAATAAGAGTTTTAAGAATAGATATACCAAAGTCCAAAAGTTGATTTTGAATCCATAATACTTGAGCACAGCAAGCAGATGCAGCTACATACTCTGCTTCAGCAGTTGATGTTGAAACATTTGTTTGTTTCTTGCATTGCCATGACACAATCTTCATCCAAAGAATTGACATCCACCAGTAGTAGACTTTCTGTCTTGACATTCACCACCATAATCACTGTCAGTGTAGGCTACAAGTTCAAATGGTGAGTCATGTAGATACTAAAGACCAAGTGATGGTTTTCCTTTCAAGTGTCTGAAGATTCTTTTTACTGCCTACAAGTGAAGCTCCTTTGGTCTTGCTTGGTACCTGGCACACACACAAACACTATACATAATATCAGGTCTTGATGCAGTTAAGTACATTAAAGATCGTATCATAGATCTATATAAATTTTCATCTATATCCTTCCCCTCAACATCAGGATGTAGATGTTTATGTGTTTCGATTGGTGTGCTTGCACTTTTACAGTCTTTCATTGCAAATTTCTCCAAGATGTCTTTGACATATTTTGATTGATTAATCAAAATACCATCTGATCTTTGATTGATTTGGAGTCCAAGGAAAAAGTTCATTGGACCCATTGAGCTCATCTTGAATTTGATCTGCATCAGCTCTTCAAACTCTTTGCACAATTTGTCATTTGTTGATCCAAAGATGATATCATCTACATAGATTTGGACCAGTAGTATATTATCTTTGACTTTTCTTGTGAACAAGGTCAAGGTCTTGTCAATGGCACCTCTTTTGAAGTTGTTTTTCAATAAATATGATAATAATGTATCATACCAAGCTCTTGGTTCCTGATGAAGGCCATATAAAGCTTTGTCTAGTTTATACACATACTCATCATGTTCAGGATCTTCAAATCCTGGAGGTTGACATACATATATTTCTTCTTCAATCTTCCCATATAGGAATGCACTCTTAATATCCATTTGATAGGCTTTGAATTTCTTGAATGAAGCATATGCCAAGAAAATCCTTATTGCTTCAATTCTTGCAACAGGAGCATATACCTCATCATAGTCTATTCCTTCTTTTTGAGTGTATCCTTGAGCTACAAGTCTGGCTTTGTTTTTGATCACTATGCCTCTTTCATCTTTCTTGTTTCTGAAGATCCATCGTGTTCCAACGGGTCTTTTTCCTTTTAGAAGAGGTACAAGTGTCCAAACAGCTTGAAGTTTAAACTGAAGAAGTTCTTCTTGCATAGCTTCAATCCAGTTTGAGACTTTCATAGCTTGTTGAATCTTTTTAGGTTCTTCCTGAGATAGAAAACAAGCAAACATACATTCATTAGATATTAGACTTATATTGCAAATATTTGAATATAAACTTGAATTAAATTTGCTTCTTGTCTGCATATTTGAGTTCACATCACTTAGAACTAAGTCGAAGGGATGATTCTTTTCAATTCTTGAGTTGGGAGCTTTATCAACCACTATTTGATTGTCAAGATTTGATTCAGGAACTTGTGCATTTGTCCATTTTTCTTCTTGATTTTCTGAATCATTTTGAGTCTCTTCAGTAGTAACATGATTTTCATTTAAATCATGTGTTTCAGAGTTACTACTAGCATTGGTATTGACTGGTTCATCATTATCATCTTGAGTTTCAAAGTTACTATTGGTGTCAGTAGTATCTTGTGAGTTTGAGTTGTTGTTGGCATCAATATTGTTTGTATTTTCTGAGTTACTATTGTCCTCAGTATTAACTGTGGGATAAGTATTGACAATAATATACATTCATTAGGTCTTGACTGCCATTGAGTGATGATGATCCTCCTCGTGGTTGTTGATTGTTTGTCTCACCTGCATTAAAATCATAACTAAAATGAAGAAATATGGTTAGATTATCAATATTAAATAGCCAATCCGGTCCATTTCCCTGTTCATTCATCAAGTTCTCATTAAAGGAAACATCCACACTTTCTTCAATGATCCTCAGCCTTTTGTTAAATACTTTGTATGCTTTGCTTTGAGTTGAGTATCCTACAAAGATCCCAGCATCTGATTTGCAGTCATACTTACCAATTTGTTCTCTTGTAATTAAAATTGTACAAGGATAACCAAATGATTTTAAAAATCTTATTGAAGGTTTTCTTTTATTAAAAAGTCGATATGCTGTTTTAAAGTGTGGATTAACTATTAATACTCTGTTTTGCACATAACAGGCAGTATTGACAACTTCAGCCCAAAATATTATTGGTAATTTTGAGTCTTCAGGCATGGATCTGGTTGCTTCAATGATGGTTCTATTTCTTCTTTCAGCTACACAATTTTGTTGTGGAGTTCTAGGTGAGCTGTACTGCATGTCAATACCTTTAAGATCACAAAAGGAAATTAGATTAACATTTTTAAATTATGTGTCATTATCACATCTAATGGCTTTCACTTTGAGATCTCTTGTGTTTTTCAGTTTGATTATCAGATTCTTTATGATTTCACTTGTTTCATCTTTGATCATGAGAAATAAAACCCAAGTATACCTGGAAAAATCATCAGTAATAACAAGACAGTACTATTTCTTTCCAATACTCATTACATTTGTAGGACCAAATAAGTCCATACGTAAGAGCTGCAAAGGAGTAGAAATAGAATTAATTGCTTTGGACTTATGAGAAGTCTTGTGTTGTTTACCTTCCAGGCATGCAACACAATGATGATCACACATGAATTCTTTTTAAGGTAAACCAGCAACTAAATTCTTTTTGACTAAATTATTCATGTTTATAAAGTTTGTGTGACATATCCTTCTATGCCAGAGTTCTGATTCATATGTGTTTGCCTTGGATATAAAGCAGTTGTTCTCATTTGAAGAAATGAGTTCTCCCCCTATATCCAGGCAATACACATTGTTTCTCCTTGGTGTCTTAAAATAACATATTTTTCATCTAAAATAAAGTCAGGAGAAAATATGATGCACTCAATATCTGTAAAAAGAATCTTGTTCTTTTTATCACATACTTATGAGACACTAACCAGATTGTATTTAAGCTCAGCAACATAAAATTCATCATCAAAAGTAATCTTACCATTTAATACTGTACCTTTACCTATAATCCTACCTCCTCTTGGATTTTCACCAAAAGCAACATATCCTCCTTCAAAAGACTTGAAATCTCTAAGTATTTGAAGATTTTCAGTCATGTGCCTAAAGCATCCACTATCAATATGCCATGTTCTTCCTTCTTCAGGAATCTGGATGCTCTGCACAAGAATAAATGGATTAGTGCATTTTGGGAACCCAAGCTTGTTTTGTCTTGGGTTCATCCTTTGAAGAGTAAAATTTTCGAACAGTGTGAGCTTTTGATGCAGGTTTGGTCTTCAGGTGTTGATTGTTACTGCTTTTTGGTGTTACTACTGATTTAGGTGTATACCCATATTTTTGGCTTTAAAATATTTTACTACTGATGGACCAGTAATATTTGGGTGATATGACTTCTTATGATAATCAATAGTATTATAATAATTATATCTGACAGCATTGTAATTAGATTTAGTATCAGTAGTAAATCTTTGATTGTTACTACTGATGTTTGAAAAACTTGAATATTTAGAAAATTGATTAGGCTTTCGATTATTTTCCAAAATAATAACTCCTTTTTGGGCTTCCATGCCTGATATTTTGCACAAATCTTTGTGCAGATCTTCCAAATTTGGGGACTTCAACATGTGGATTTTTAATTTGTTGAATCTTTTCAGTTTGTTTTATTTTGGATTCTTTTAATTTTTCTTTATTTTCTTTAAACTCTTTAAATTCTTTGCAGTTGATTGGATTGAAATGACAATCCTTTGCCAAGTGATTAACTTTGTTGCAAATTAAGCATGTTAATTTTGTTGTTTTAGCACTTTTAGGCTTTCTTTGTTCTTTTAACTGATTTAAATTTCTTTGATTTCCCCTTCTTAATATTTTGGGTATATTTTCAGAATTGTATTTTGGGGATTCTTGACTTTGTGTAGTGTGAAAGCTTGTATCAGTTGATTTAATTGTGTGTTCATAATCAGATGAATCATTACTAGTGTCAGTTTGACTTTCAAATTTCAATTCATGTAATATTCTTTCAGAACTAGACTGAAGTGGAGAAATAAAATTTGATGGTGGAGGGACTGCATGATATCCAACTCCATGAATAATTTTTTCAGTAGTTTGATTGCTAGTTAGTTCATCAATTATTTTAGAACTTCTTTCAGATTTCTTAATAGTTAATTTATTTTGTTCTAATTCTAGTTGACATTCCTCTAGCTTTGCTATTACTTCTTTGGCTTTTAATTCAACATGTTCTTTATAATAAGTTGCTTGTAATAATTCATCTTTTAGCTTTTGATCAGTTATTTTATAGATTTTAATTTGATTTTCTAGATCTGCAATGCAACCATTAAATTCAATTCTTCTATTTCTATTTAATATCATCTCATCAAGAGTTTCTTTATTAAGTTTTTCTAGTTCTTTATATGCTTTAATGCATTCAGGAGTGCAAGATTTGGAATGTACCTCAGTAGTAGAATTGGTGAAGGCCATGAGTGCTTGATATTGAGCATGTTCTTCTGCTTGAAAGCTCCAATCATAACCTTGACCCTCTTGAGATACACGAGCAATTGAGTTTGATGAACTGTTCTTGTTGTAATTTGATCTTTGATCTTTGCTAGGGCATTATCTAGAAAAGTGACCAAAATTACTCCAGTTGTAGCATTTGACTTTGGTTTTGTCAAATCCAGCACGGTCTCCTTTATTGAAGTTCAGGTTTTGTCTACCAGTTCTCTGAAGGAATCTTTTGGTTTTCAAACTTAGCATTTCCGTCTGCCACTTTAGATCCATCTCTTCCAGATCATCAGGATTTACTTGTTCCAGATCTTCACTAATTAGTGTAGTATGCACATGACTAGTAAAGAAGGATTCTCTTGCTAAGTCTTAAGTTTCTTTATGCTTCCCAGTTGTAGCATCTTGTCCTGCACCTGTACTAGACACAAAAGCAGCATTGTTTGAAGGTAAACTAGGAGTTCTCTGACTTACCTCAGATTCAAACACTCGTAGTTCATTGTAGAGTTGATCCAATTCCTTTTCTTCTAATGCATCTCCTTTTCTATATATAACAGTATACATAGACCACTCTTCTCCAAGAGATCTGAGAAACTTCCTGTTGACATCATCATTGTCTGGTTTCACTCCAACTTGATTGAGTTCACCAATAAGTTTGTTGAATCGATCAAAAACTTGTGACAAAGATTCATTCTTTTGTCCTTTAAAGTTTTCAAACTCTTGTTTTAAAACAGACTTCATGTTTCTTTTTGTACTCTTTGTACCAACAAACCTCTTCTCTAGTGCCTGCCACAGCTTCTTAGCATTATCATATTCAACAAAGAGATGTTGATAGTTATTAGGAATTGCTAGCAATAGAGTACTTAATGCTTTCAGTTCAATTCCTATGTCTTTCTTCTCTTTGTCACACTTTAGCTTGTCTGATTCAGTTGATGAGCTTTTGAGTTGAGTCTGTACGGTTTTGTTGCCTTCTAGAACAACTTCTCACATGGAATAATCAGTAATAAGCATGTACTACTTAATTCTGTCTTTTCACATCCCAAAGTTGTTGGGAGTGAGAATTGGAATCTTATTTGCCTGCGTGCTTTCATTGTTATCAGACATGATTAACAATTCACTACTACAGATCGCATTTGTTGTTGCGGACGTATAAATTTATATATTGCGGTGGTATGATAAAACCGCAACAACAAATGCAGTTCGCACCGCATAAGAAACAACCGCAACAACAATTCATTTTGTTGTTGCGGCCATGCTAAACCCGCAGTAACAAATCCTTTTGTTGTTGCGGTCAAATATTACCCGCATTAACAAATCCATTTGTTGTTGCGGCCATATGTTACCCGCAACAACTACAAAATTTGTTGTTGCGGCCATTTTAAACCCGCAATAACAATTCAATTTGTTGTTGCGGCCATACATTACCCGCAATAACAATCTAAATTTTCAGTTTAAAGATACAACGATAACATTACATATATCATGTTGAATTCATATTGACAAACATCAATACCTAAACAAGGACAACCAAAACCTAAACACAAAATTCAAAGAAGAGTAACGTTGAAGATAACTCCAGCACCTCTGTTTTTTGTTTCGAGATCAAGCGTGAACATCACATTTTGGTTCGTGCGGATGCCCATCTTCTGTTTGAAGTCGACCATATCACCATTGATAGTCATATGGTCTATAAAACGATCATTGGGCCTCCTTCGATCACCGTGGCATTGTAAATTGAAAACCATGTATGGGGGACTCATCTCAAGGTTTGAGAAAGCACACAAATGACGATCTTTAGGCTCATTCCAAAGTTGGTGATCCCTAACAAATTTTGCTGGAATAGTCTGATGAAAGAAAAGAAAATTAATTAAATTTATACTGCAAATTATAATAGCAAGAAATTAAAAAGAAAAATCATACAATTTTTCTTGTCATGGACGCACACCATTTTAAGATGAAGAAATTATTAACTTGTACTTCGTGATCACCAATATGCAGACTGCTAGAACTCATATTAGAAACTTAAAAGATCGATTAATCTTACTTTGAAAAGTTTTTCTTTGAAACGTTCTTGTATGTTTAAAAATGAAACGTTTTTTGATATAACAAATTAAAGGAATGAATGAAAGTCTGCTTATACATATACTTAATTTTTGGCGGGATTGGGGATTGGCGCGCATCACAACTGTACAACCGCATCTCCAAACAAGTGAATAGTCATTTTGATTCCTGCTGCAGCATCATCAAGATTCGCTTGAGAACAAAATCTGCTGCAACAATGTTTGCACGATATTAAGGTTCCGTCATCTTATTCAGCAAACATTCAAAGATTTGTATCAATGAAAGATTATAAATTGCTTGGGATGAAGTCTCACGATTGTCATGTTTTGATGACACATATGATTCCAATCGCAATTCGTGGAATTTTACAAGATGATATCCGACACACAATCACAAAGCTTTGTTTGTTTTTCAACAATATTCATACGAAAGTTATTGATGTCGAAGATTTGGACAAATGGGAGAAAGACGTTTATGTTATCCTTTGTGAACTAGAGATGCACTTTCCACCATCATTTTTTGATATAATGGTTCACCTAATATCTCATATCGTACAAGAGATTAAGGCATGTGGTCCTGTATTTCTACGTTACATGTACCCTTTTGAAAGATACATGGGAATATTGAAAGGTTATGTAAGAAACCGTAATCGACCAGAGGGAAGTATTATTGAAGGGTATACTACTGAAGAGGTGATTGAGTTCTGCCAAGGTACGTATGTAATATATATGATCAACTATAGCAAAAATTAATTAATTATATATTTTGTTTTTGTTAGGCTATATGGAAGGTGTCAAAAGTGTTGGCGTTCCTAAAAGTCGCCATTCAGGTCGACTTGAAGGAAAGGGAGGAGTAGGTTTTAAGATAATAGTGCCAATGCACGGAGAACTACAAGTTGCTCATTTAGTAATCTTAAAGCACATGACATGCCTCACTCCATATGTTGATGAACATATGGATATGTTAAAGTCGACGAACCCGGGTAAACAAGAAGTGTGGTACATAAACAACCAAAACAAGGATTTGGCAAGTTGGTTGAAAGAGAGGGTGACAAGTGACGACGTTGATGACACTGTCAAAAAATTGGGACAAGGTCCAGATGCTAGAGTAAGAACTTACCAAGGATATGATATTAATGGTTATACATTTTACACCAAAGATCAAGATAGAAAAAGTACAGTGCAAAATAGTGGAGTTACAGTAATAGCATCAACAACCGAAATCGATAGGCGTGATCAAGATACATTGATAAGCATCGCAAAAGATTCTTATTACGGTGTGATAGAAGAAATTTGGGAATTGCAGTATTCTGATTTCATAATCCCAGTGTTCAAGTGTAAGTGGGTAAATAACCGTACGGGTGTTAAAGTTGACGAATATGGTTTTACACTTGTCGATCTTGAAACTAATGGCTACAAATCCGAGCCATTCGTTCTCGCAACACATGTATCACAAATTTTTTTCGTCAAAGATCCAAGCAAAGCAAAATACCACATTGTGTTGCAAGGTAAAAGACGTATTCTTGGGGTTGATAATGTTGTGGATGAAGAAGAACACGACAACTTCGATGATTTACCACCATTTTCCGTCGGTATCGAACCCGGGAATTTTGAAAACATGAATAGAAGCTCATATGTACGAATTGACGGAGAAGGAACATACATTTAATAACTCGATCTATTATATATTATTGAACATTAATATTTGTATTATATATGTTTTTTAGTACTATGCAAATTTATAATTAACTTACTGTTTTATTCATGTGTAACATTTTTTATCAATTTGAATTTCTTACTATGCAACGTTCTTGTGTGCGAAAAAAAATGAAACTCAAAACCGCATTAACAAATCAACAAAACCGCAACAACTAATCCACCAAACCGCAACAACAAACAAACCGCAATAACTAATGGACAATAACCACGGTAACAAATAGAATAAAATAACCCGCTAATACGTAGTAAAGACCCGCTAAAACGAAATTGTTTATTCCAAAATTTTCAAATCCCAAAACATTAGTTATCCAAACATCGAATCCTTTAATCACTTTTGCACAAAACCTTCTTCGACCAAACCCTCCGTTTTCTTCACCAAAATCACTCTGCACTAGTTCGCCGGAGTTTGGATTCACCGTCGTTTTCTTCACCTTGGATAGTAACCGACGTTGCTTTCACCACGTCGTATCCTTAATCACTTTTCCAAAAACCTTAATCACTCGATCTCGTCGACCTAAACCCTAGTTTACCGTTACATCGCCGATTTTCCTTACCAAGATAGGTATTAAAGTATTATGTTAATGATTTCTTGTACGTGTTTGTTATGCATTCGTTCTTAATCATCTTTTTCTGTTAACGTATTATGTTCACGCATTTGTGTCGTAATTCTGCAGAAATGGCCGATAATCAAGAGCGTAAGAGACGTAGAGGCGAACGTGGTCCTGCATCTTTTGGGAAGAAATATAAAGAAGATGTATATAAAACTGAATTTGATGAAAATAATATCCCTCTAAGTAAAGAACTGACGTCATGGTTTGGGATGACGGTTGCACATCGTTTCCCGCTAGCAACTGATATGGGCAAAATGGACAAAGACATATATGAAAAACTATGGTTGGATACCAAGGTATATATTTATTAGAAAATGAAATATTTGTGACGTGATGATAGCTTATAATTTATTTACTCTAAATTGTAGAATATGTGGAATATCGAGAACGATGATGCAAAAGAGTTAATGAGGAAAAAGGCTGTGAAAATGGGTACTAATTTTAAATCTAGGCTTGTTAAAAATTTCGTCCTTACAGGTAAGGATGCTTGTGAGAAGTATAAGTTTCTTAAAAGGAATGATTGGGAAGCATTTAAGGCACAAAGAAGCACCCCAGAATTTATGGTATCTCTTAATTATATTATATGTTTAGTGTTGTACAATATTTTATTATTAACAACTTGTTAATTTGTGTAGCTAAAAAGGGAGAAAGCATTGGCAAGCAATAAAAGCAGACAATTCAAGGTCCGCTTGGGCCGAAGCGGGTGGACCCGTTTTAAAAAAAATAAAAAGGATGCAGTTTGGTCTGAACTTCTACAAAACCATAGTGTTCTTTCGGAGATTCAAAATGAACGGTCTAAGTTGTTTTTGATGGGTTGTGCAGTTAAGAATAGTGAAGGAAAGTTTGAACTTCCTAACGAAGCGATGGACAATTTCCAAGTTTCGGTAAACTAAGTTTTATTTAATTGAATATTTTTATCTTTTTGGTAAACAAATATTTTTTGTAGCTCGCGGAAGAGAAAAAGATGATAGCGGATGGTACTTATGCAGAAAATAAGAAGGATCCTTTAATTGTTCTCTTAGGACCCGAGCACGGGGGACGATCTCGGACCGTATCCGAGGTAATTGGATACACAAAGGTTAAAGGTGGATTGATTAGAAATGTGATCCCGCAAAGTACCCCCGCGGTCAACACAAGCCACCATGATTCATGTGGGTCCCGTGGAACGGTGGAACACTATCCACCTATTGAGGTAACAATTTAAAAGTTTTGCAGACTATACTATCCAACCTTATAATTGTATCTGTTTTCACAGGTGATGTCACCGTGTGAGTTGCTAGTTCGGGTGGCGGATGCCCATCTAGTCAAAGTTGGTTATGGACGAGTATGGCCAACTGTGGTATTCCAACTGTTACATCATAAACAGATTGCCGATGGTTGTGTAAAAGTCCAAGTGGATTCCATCGTGGCAGGAAAGGAGGATTTGCCTGTACATCCTCTTACAAAAACAGATGATGTTCAACTGGTTGAGAATTTGCCATATTGTATAGTACAGTGGCCAAGATATGCAGTGAAGGTATATTTTAGTTTATTTTTATTGTTTGTGAACGCTTTTATCTAACGTTGTAGAGATGTTTTAGCTTATCGGTGATGGACTTGTCAATTCCCCGGAAAGGGACTTGAGAGAATCCTCTCCATTTGATTTATCAACCAACAATGTTTATATACCAGAAATGCCCGAAACTTCAACATTCCCTTTAGACCAAGAGTTTGTTAGTTATGCACAAATGGTTAGTCTTATCATTATCATTATTTTAATCATTATATTTAAATACTAATGTTTTTATGATTACTTGTGGTAGTTGCAATCGGAGGATCCAACATTCCCCGCAGCCCAAACCGTCCCCGCAGCCCAAACCGTCCCCGCAGCCCAAACCGTAACCGCAACCCAACCCATTAACCCAGCCCAAACAGCCCCCATGGCACAAACCATTATCCCAGCCCAAACAGTCCCCATAGCCCAAACAGTCCCAGAAGCCCAACCCGACAGCCCAGCCCGAACAGACCCTATACCCCAAACACCCACCGCAGCCCAAACCGTCACCACACCTCAACCCGACAGCCCAGCCCGAACCATCCCCGAAGCCCAAACAGAACCCGAAGCCCAAACAGAATCTGAACCCGAGGATGTTCCTCTAGATCCTCAGTACGACGAGCATTATGCGATGGTAATGGCCGATGCTCCCCAATTTCTCCCAATACTTGATGCATTCTTCAAATATAACAAATATGGTCTTAGTGTTCCTTCCCCTCCGGGTATGTATCCGGAGATATATTCAGAAGGCATCCCAGCCACCGAGGTTTTACAATTTGCTCGATTCCATTGGGTTGATAGCAGCATGATACATTGTTTGTCAATGTAAGCTTAATATTTTAATATTTGGGTATAATTGTATTTATTAACTTTATGTTGTATATTTAAGGTATTATTATGCAATGGCCGGCAGCAATTCACGATGTGCATTTTTCAATGCACACTATATTACCGAGCCAGAATGTCGCACCAACAAGAACCATGTCATCCAACATATCAGGGATGTTTTAAATCATCATCCAAGCAAGTCATACATTCTTGCACCATACTATCAACAGTAATATTCGATTTTCCATAATACATGCAACACTGGATGTTCTAAATCATCATACAAGCAAGTAACTTTGATTAATTGCTTGTGTTTACTTGCAGGCAACACTGGATGCTTTTTATCCTCTGTCCTAAAACGAATATTGCATATATTGTTGATTCTTTAAAGCGTGAAGTCGAAGCTGGTGCCAATTACTACACTCTTGTAGGAGTAATCAATCATATTTTTCCCCGTAGATTTAAATGGATAAACACAACTGTATGTTTTCTATTTCCATTTTTTACCAATTTATTTAAGATGTATAAAATATTCAATATATTGAAATATTACAGTGCTGGAAACAAGACCAAAGCTGGGAGTGTGGTTACATTGTTAGTCGACATATTGAAGAATTTTTACAGACCATACAGTTTAACATCAACCAATCTGTAAGTTTATGTTATAATTTTAAAATATTACTCATTTAGATGTAAAAATTATTGATATTAATTGTTTTTCATGAGCAGATGTGGAAGAGTAATAAGAGTTTTGATGCTTCTATGATTCATGAATACATAGAAAGGTTGTTGCCACTGTATCTCGAATGGATGAAGGAGTGCAAGCAAAGTGATGCCACTTTTTAAAGGTTAGCAATTAATTAGCAAGTGTAAATTCTTGAACATATAGTTGTAAATTTATGAAACACGGTCCATTACAATGATCACAACCCTTTAGACATTAAGTTAGCAAGTGTAAATTCTTGAACATATAGCAAGTGTAAATTAAGTTACTGTGCGGTTGTATATATGTTTTTGGGTGCTATCTTTAAATATAGAATATAATATATATATATATATATATATATATATATATATATATATATATATATATTGTGGAATGATTTTTTTTTGTTTATTTTGAATAACAAATATTGCGGTTACTTTATCATGTGTGCGAATAACTAATATTGCGGGTATGTGTAGTGTGCGAAAAACTAATAGCGCGTTTTTGCTTTAATGTTGCGGTTTCTGTCTTATTGCGGTCTCAGCGTTTGATATTGCGGTTTCTCTTTTGTTGCGGTGCTGGATTTAATACGGCGGTCTCTCTTTTGTTGCGGTGTTGGCTTTAATATTGCGGTTTCTTTCTTGTTGCGGTCTCTGTGTTTGATATTGCGGTTTCTCTTTTGTTGCGGTTTGTGTTGTTTGATAGTGCGTAGTTTGTTAGTGCGTTCCTTTCCCCGCAACAACAAATCGTTTTCCCCGCAACAACAAATCGTTTCTGTAGTAGTGATTTTAGTTTCGAAAGTATGAAACTTTTTGATGTTCTTAATTCGTAGATCTAGAACCTTAAAGCTCTGATACCACTTGTCAGGATCGAAAAACTCAATAAGTTATTGAATCGCAGATCTACTCAACAATAGAAGTTACATCGGATTAACACTATGTTGATTGATTAAGAACAATGAATAACTGTAATTTATATGAAGAACAATAAGAACTGAGTTATCACAAAAAACTTCAATGTATATTAAGTCTTCTTTAGTACAACTGCAACATCAGTAATAGATCATTTATATCCCAACAAGAGTGGAGTTCTTTTCTTTAAAATTTTACCATAAAAGCATTTATTTTAGGGCAAAATGCCAAATGCCAAATTTATGAAGAAAACAATAATGCATTTGTTCTTAAGCGAGGTCTTGTGGAACACGTATCGTATGAGCCATGAGGGACTCGATAGGCCACGCCTTCACGGCATGCTTATCCTCCTCTAATTGGCTATCAAATAATTGGCCAGGGCCCCCGGATATCACGTTTTCCTCATAAATCAGCCCCTGAAGTTTGGAATAATTCCACTAGCATTCCCCAATCTTTACATAGTTATTACTTGCACCCTTAAATGTTTTGGGCTTCATAGACTTCAGTTATCTCTTCCTTAAATCTCCAACTTCGTCATATCACTTCTTCCCTATTGTCAAGAAAAAATGACACATCAATGTCAACATTATCTCATATTTCTTTCTTAAGTTTTGTCACATTAATAACACATTATTAATTTTTAACTATATACAAATATGAACATAATATTAAAAAATTATAAAAACAAAACATAATACTACAATAATAATCTATCCTCTCTCTCTACATTCCCGTCCCTCTCTCCTCTCTTTTAATACCTTTTCCTCTACATGGCTGATGGTTCTCTCTCAAATCTGGTCTTTCACTCTTCAGTTAATCGAAGAGTAGAAGTGAGAATGAATAGGAAAATTGATGTGTTGGCCGGTGACAACAGGGGAAGAAAACCGACTAGAAAAGTGAAGAACTGTTGACATGGGTCTATATGGTACTAAATGGGAAAATATCAATAAAAATAAAATCCAATTGATTTGGTAATTTCCATTACGCGTGTTGATGCTTGAAATCGTTTTAGTAAAGTTATTAATCATGTCAATGTTTTTATGAAGAGTCCATTATCATGCAAGAAAAAGTAAAACTTCATACACCATATGTAAAATCCTTTTATGCCCGGGTGCTAACCCTAGGTAATATACGAGGGATTGCATGAAAAACAATAAAACACATGAGGCATAACCATAAGTTAGTCAAAAGTATAAGGGGATATAGTGAACATACGCTATCTGTCTATAAATATGTCCTTTTTGTTATTTTCGTAGTCACAAGATACACTCAATTATCTCCAAGATGGAAGCATCTGGAGTATGGTGTGGTGTGGGAGTAATTATAGTGACATTGGTGTGGTATGCATCGAGATTTTTGAATTGGGTGTGGTTCAAACCGAAGAAGATAGAGAATTCTCTACGAGAACAAGGCTTAAAAGGAAGCTCCTACAAGTTCTTGTTCGGTGACTTGAAAGAGATGGTGAAAATGTTAAAGGATGCCAAATCTAAACCGATAGATCTAACCGATGACATAGTTCCTCGAATCTTGCCCTTCGACAATAGGATCTTCAGAAACTATGGTACACATCCCCCCCCCCCCCTCCACCCCCCCCCCCCCCCATTTCTAGTTTGTTTCTGATATTTGCAGGGTGTCTTTGAGGAGGTGCAACAGGTGCAGCCGCATAGGCCCCTATTTCGGAGGGGCCCAATTTTGTATATACATCCTATGTATAATCTTAAAGTTTTAAGTTAACTTAATAAGTTAACATGAAAAAAATTAGAAACTCCAATTTTTTTTAATATATTTTGTATTTAGGGGCCCATTTTCTTATATTCGCACAGGGCCTTCGAAATCTCGGAGACGCCCCTGGATATTTGTAATGTAGATAATTACCCTTTACTGTAGTTAATTTGAAAACGGTTTATCAACCGAGCTTCCTGGATTGATTTTGGATTATCTTATGTAGAACCAGTTGTCAACCGATGACACATTATTTTTGTTATAGAGATAATTGCCAAAATAGACCAAAAAAAAAATGTACTAATCTTCCCAAAAACAATTTAGTGGCTCAAATCTTACTAAAATATACAGGGCTACTTGATTTTTTATGCCACTTGTGCGACTCCGGATGTTTTTCGTGTGCGGCCAGACACTTTTTGTGCGATTTATGTACGACCATACCATTTTTATGCGACCAGATGACAATTGTCAAATTTTATATGAAGTTGCACATGCCGCGGTGTTTATTTTATGTGAATATTTGAAAGTGGAAACTCTTTTTGGAACTTTGAATTTTACTAAGTTTATTTTTTAAAATTATCATTTATTATAAACCAATATCAATATGTTTCTATGTTTTAATAGGATCCACATGTAACACGAATAACTCAGAAAATCAGTCCATAACGCTAGCTTGTTGAAGCGTGAAAAACTAGTGATCTAAACCTACGATTCCAATTTCCAACTAAAGAAATGGTGGGCAAACACTCCATGATACTATTTTTAGACAACATATATCTGCCGTGAAAGAAAACTAAAAGAGTGTTTGCCACTATAATAAATTACGTATCCCAAAATATTACCAACCTTATTTCTAATTTTTGAATACTTTTGTTACTAATTAATAACATGATCTGTCGTTTTCCAAATGACTTAAGGAGGTTTTTGCTTAATGTGTAGGTAAAATTTGCTTCACATGGCTGGGGCCAAAACCGTTAGTACATATAACTGAACCGGCTATGGTAAAGGTGATATTGGCAAATAGCTACACTTTTCAAAAAATAAGGGGAGGAAACCCACTAATAAGGTTACTAGCGACAGGTTTAGCAGTGTTAGAGCAAATCACAGATCAACTTAGTACTGATGCTGCAGTTGGTAATAATTATGTTTATTACTGATGGGGCAGAAACATTTACTACTGATGAAGTTGATGCTGGTGTTCTCTATAACTTAATTACTACTGATCATACAAAGATTGAAGATACTACTGATCATTGTAGTTACTACTGACGTTGGTTTCTGGACTTACTACTGATCACCAAGTTTACTACTGATGTTACTTATTTACTACTGGTGATTGGTTTTACTACTGATACGCGTTTATGGAACATATCAAGTCCGAGATCTTCGCAGAGATAGTTATAGAATGTAAATCAATGTATATCGTTTATAATTAGATGTAAATCGTATCCTAGAATAACTAGGGTAAATAGTTTAGCTTCAAGGACTATTATATATAGTTCCTTACGAATTGTAAACGTACGTGTGTATTGTTAACTTAATAATATACATTGAAGCTTTTTGTGAAACTGTGTTCTTAATATTTCTCATATTGTTCATACAGTTCATCGTTCTTAATTATTGATATAGTGTTGATCCGCTGCAACTTCTATCATCAAATAGATCTAAGGTGTTTATTAACTTGTTTATAGTTAATCGATCCTGACAAGTGGTATCAGAGCTTATTGGTTCTAGATCTACTAATTGTTAAGAACAACAAAAAGTTTTAATCTTTAAAACACACACATTATTAATCATGACTGATAATAATGAAAGCACTCAGGCCAACAAAATTCCTATACTCACACCCAATAACTTTGGGATGTGGAAGAATCGTATTAAGCAATACATGCTTATTACAGATTATTCCATGTGGGAAGTCGTTTGTGAAGGAAACAAAACTGGTCAACTTCAAGCAAGTAGCTCTGCAACTGAGGCAGACAAACTTAAATGTGAGAAGGAGAAGAAAGATAAAGGCATTGAACTCAAAACTCTAAGCACTCTCTTACTGGCCATTCCTAATGATTATCAACATCTCTTTGTTGAATATGATGATGCAAAAATACTGTGGGAAGCACTGGAGAAGAGATTCGTTGGGACAAAGAGCACCAAGAGGAATATGAAGTCTGTTCTCAAACAAGACTTTGAAAATTTCAAAGGAAAGCCCAATGAAACACTCACTCAAGTGTTTGACAGATTCAACAAACTAATTGGTGAACTCAACCAAGTTGGTGTAAAGATGGATCAAGAGGATGTCAACATGAAGTTTCTAAGGTCTCTTAGTGAAGAATGGGCCATGTACACAGTGGTGTACAGACAAAGAGATGCTTTAGAAGAAAAGGAGTTAGATGAACTCTATAATGATCTCAGAGTGTTTGAAACTGAGGTAAATCACAAAAACCCTTCTATTTCTTCTAACAATGCTGCTTTTGTGTCTAGTACAGGTCAAGGACAGGAAACCTCCGCAGGAAAGGCTGCAGATTCTGAGGATACTGCAAGAGAATCCTTCTTCACTAGTCATGTGCATACTGCATTGATTAGTGATGACTTGGAACAACTGAATCCAGATGATCTTGAGGAGATGGATCTTAAATGGCAGATGGCTATGCTGAGCCTAAGGACCAAAAGATTCCTAAAAAGAACTGGAAGGACAAGCCTCAATTTCAACAAAGGTGACAAAGCAGGATTTGACAAAACTAAAGTCAAATGTTACAACTGTAACAACCTTGGTCACTTTGCAAAAGAATGTCCTCATCCAGACAAAAGATCAAAATCAACTGCTCTTGTGTCACAACAAGGACAAGGATATGACTGGAGCTTCCAAGCAGAAGAGCATGCTCAAAATCAAGCTCTCATGGCCTTTACTGACAACAAAACTGAGGTAAAATCTAAACCTTGTACTCCTGAATGTGCTAAAATTATTAAAAATCTAGAAAAAGAAAACAATAAATTAAATGAAGATTTAGCAAAAGCAATCAGAAGAAATTATGAGTTTGATGGGGTGATTGCTGATCAAGAACATCAAATAAAGGTGTACAAGATGATTGATCAACGGATCAAGGAAGAATTGCTTCAAGCTGTGGATGAGAAAGAGTTTTATGAAACAAAAAATAATGAACTTACAAGTAAAATAGAAGAATGTCAACTTGAAATTGAACAAAATAAATTAACAATTAAAAAGTTTGAAAGAAGCACTAAAATTCTTGATGAATTAACTAATAATCAAACTACAGAAAAGGTTGTTCATGGGGTGGGATATCATGCTGTACCACCTCCATATAAAATCATTCCACCTCTTAAAAACAGTTCAGAAAGAATCATTAATGAATTAAAAACTGAAAATCAAACTGAATCATCTAATGAAACATCTGAATCAAATAATTCTTCTGATGATGAACAATCAATTGAATTTACTATATCTCAAAGTGAATCACCAAAATCAATTGATACAAGTTTTCACACAGCTCAAAGTCCAAATGAATCTCCCAAATATAATGCAGATAATGTACCAAAAATTTTAACAAGGGGGAATGAAAGAAATAAAACACAACTCTTAGACCAAAGAATACCTGAAGGTGCTAAAAATAAGAAACTAAGATGTGTTATATGCAATAAAATGAACCATTTAGCAAAGGATTGTCACTACAATCCAATAAACTGCAAAGAGTTAAAAGAATTTAAAGTTCTTAAAGAAAATGCTAAAACTCAAAAGTTAAAAGTTACTACTGGTCATTCAGTAGTAAATAAAATTAAAAATCCAATTGTTGAAAATCCAAGATTTGGAAGAAGTAAAACAAGGTTTGTTCAAAACAGAAGAGCTGGAAGCCCAAAGTACAGCAATTACTTCAAGAATAATGGAAAATCCAATCAAAATAAACAATATTTTAAATTTTCCAACACCAGTAGAAACTCTAACAAATTTACTACTGGTGTTAACCCTAATTATAATGCTGTATGGTACCAGTACAAGAATACTACTGGTAATAACCCTAATTTCAAAAATACTACTGCTCCCAAAACAAATTTCAAAAACACTACTGGTGTTAACCCTAAAAACACTACTGGTCATTCTAAACATGATAAGTACCCAAATACTACTGGTCCATCAGTAGTAAAGTATTCAAAAGCTAAAAACAATGGGTATAAACCAAGATCAGTAGGAAATTTTCACACCAGTAATAACTACAAAAGGACAGTAGTAAAACAAAATACCAGTAATAAACAAGTATGGGTACCAAAAGTCTTTAAAGTTAAATCCCCAAAAGCTCATTTCTCAAAGGATGAACCCAAGACATATAAAGCTTGGGTTCCCAAACTTAACTAATCCTTTACTCTCTTGTGCAGAGCATTCAGATCCCAGAAGAAGGTAGAACATGGCATATTGATAGTGGATGCTCAAGGCACATGACTGGAAATCTGCAAATTCTTAAAGATTTCAAGTCCTTTGATGGTGGATTTGTGGCTTTTGGTGAGAACCCAAAAGGAGGTAAGATCACAGGTAAAGGTACTGTTACTAATGGAAAAATTACCTTTGATAATGTATTTTATGTAGCTGAACTAAAATACAATCTTGTCAGTGTGTCTCAAGTTTGTGATAAAAAGAACAAGATTCTGTTCACAGACATTGAGTGCATCATTCTTTCTCCTGAGTTTATTTTAGATGAAAAATATGTTGTTTTAAGAACCCCAAGGAGAAACAATGTGTATTGCCTGGATATAGGGGGAGAACTCATTTCTACAAATGAGGTCAACTGTTTTATATCCAAGGCAAACACCACTGAATCAGAACTTTGGCATAGAAGGATGTGTCACACAAATTTTAAAAACATGAACAATTTAGTAAAAAGAAATCTGGTCAATGGACTACCTCAAAAACAATTCATGTGTGATCATCACTGTGTTGCATGCCTAAAAGGTAAACAACACAAGACTTCTCATAAGTCCAAAACTGTGAACTCTATTTCTGTTCCTTTACAGCTCTTACATATGGACCTTTTTGGACCTACAAATGTAATGAGTATTGGAAAGAAACAATATTGTCTTGTTATTACTGATGACTTTTCCAGATATACATGGGTTTTCTTTCTCAGGACAAAGGATGAAACAAGTGAACTCATAAAGAACTTAATTGTTAAACTGGAAAACACATCTGATCAAAAAGTGAAAGCCATAAGATGTGATAATGGCACAGAATTTAAAAATACTAACTTAATTAACTTTTGTGATCTTAAAGGTATTGACAGACAATACAGCTCACCTAGAACTCCACAACAAAATGGTGTAGCTGAAAGAAGGAATAGAACCATCATTGAAGCAGCAAGATCAATGCTTGCAGACTCAAAATTACCAATTACTTTTTGGGCAGAAGCCGTTAATACTGCTTGTTATGTTCAAAACAGAGTATTAATAGTGAAGCCACACTTTAAAACACCATATGAACTTTTCAATAAAAGAAAACCTTCTATAAGTTTCTTAAAATCATTTGGTTGTCCTTGTACTATTTTGATTACAAGAGAACAAATTGGTAAGTTTGACTGCAAAGCTGATGATGGAATCTTTGTGGGATACTCTACTCAAAGCAAATCATACAGAGTATTCAACAAAAGACTAAGGATAATTGAAGAAAGCATCAATGTATCCTTTAATGAAAATGTACCTAATGAACAAGGAAATGGTCCAGATTGGCTATTTGACATAGACAATCTAACCAAATCCTTTAATTTTAATATGAATTTCAATGCAGGTAATTCAAATTGTCTTAATCAAAAGGAAGGAACATCATCTGTTTATACTGGTCAAGAAAAGATGAGATACATAGTTGTTGATACTGCTCCCATAGTTAATACTGATGTCAGTAAGAACTCAAATATTGAAAGCAGTAGTAACTCTGAGAATGAGGTCAGTAGTAATTCAATTACTACTGGTACCAGTAATAGTACTGAAAATACTACTGGTCCCAACTATAACCTAGATTCTCAAGATACTACTGATACCAGTAACAACTTCAATACTTCTGATCTCAATGAAGTTGATAGCAGTAGTAACTCTGACCAAGATAATGATGAACCAAATACTAATGACAATGAAGGATCTCAAGAAGAACAACTACCTGAGGCAAATGAGTCCAACCTTGAAAATCAACTAGTGGTTGATAAAACTACAACAACAAGGACTCAAAAGAACCATCCTTTAGACCTTGTTCTAAGTGATGTTAACTCACCACTTCAAACAAGAAGCAAATTAAACAAAAGTTTAACTGCAAATATGTGTAATATAAGCTTAATTGCTAATGAATGTATGTATGAATGCTTTCTGTCTCAGGATGAACCAAAGAAGATCCAACAAGCAATGAAGGACTCAAACTGGATTGAGGCAATGCAAGAGGAACTCCTTCAATTTAAATTACAAGCTGTTTGGACACTTGTACCTCTACCCAAAGGAAAAAGAGCCATTGGAACAAGATGGATCTTTAGAAACAAGAAAGATGAAAGAGGGATAGTGATCAAGAATAAAGCCAGACTTGTAGCCCAAGGATACACTCAAGAAGAAGGTATAGACTATGATGAAGTGTATGCTCCTGTTGCCAGAATTGAAGCAATAAGAATATTCCTAGCATATGCTTCATTCAAAAGGTTTAAAGTCTATCAAATGGATGTGAAGAGTGCTTTCCTGTATGGGAAGATTGAAGAAGAAGTTTATGTTTGCCAACCTCCAGGATTTGAAGATCCAAAACATGGTGATTATGTGTTTAAATTGGATAAAGCTCTATATGGTCTACATCAGGCACCAAGAGCATGGTATGACACACTATCATCATACTTATTAAAGAACAATTTCAAAAGAGGAGCCATTGATAAAACATTGTTTACAAAGAAAGTCAAAGATGATATACTACTGGTACAAATCTATGTAGATGATATCATCTTTGGATCAACCAATGATTTATTATGCAAAGAATTTGAAGAGCTGATGCAGATTAAATTCAAGATGAGCTCCATGGGTCCAATGAACTTCTTCCTTGGACTCCAAGTCAGTCAAAGAACTGATGGTATTTTGATAAATCAATCAAAATATGTCAAAGACATCTTGGAAAAGTTTGACTTGAAAGACAGTAAAAGTGCTAGTACACCAATGGAAACACACAAACACCTACATCCTGATGTTGAGGGGGAGGATGTAGATGAACACTTATATAGATCAATGATAGGATCTTTGATGTACTTAACTGCATCAAGACCTGACATTATGTATAGTGTTTGTGTGTGTGCAAGATATCAAGCAAGACCCAAAGAACTACACTTGCAGGCTGTCAAAAGAATATTCAGATACTTGAAAGGCAAACCATCACTAGGTCTATGGTATCCACATGACTCACCCTTTGAACTAATAGCCTATACAGATAGTGACTATGGAGGTGAATGTCAAGATAGAAAGTCCACTACTGGTGGATGTCAATTCTTTGGATCAAGACTAGTGTCATGGCAATGTAAGAAGCAAACAAATGTATCAACATCTACTGCTGAAGCAGAATATGTAGCTGCATCTGCTTGCTGTGCTCAAGTACTATGGATTCAAAATCAACTTCTAGACTTTGGTATCTCTATCCTTAAAACTCCTATTTTTATTGATAATCAAAGTGCTATTAGTATTGTGAATAATCCAGTAAAACATTCAAAAACTAAACACATTGAAATAAGATTTCACTTTATAAGAGATTGTAATGAAAAGAAATTAATCAAAGTAGTTAAAATCCATACTGATGATCAATTAGCAGATCTTTTTACAAAAGCATTTGATGTAGGAAGATTCAACTTCTTGGTCAGTAGTATTGGAATGATTTTAATAACTTAAAATCTCACTTAAAATTATGTGTAAAGTTAGTGTTGTAAAATATTATTTTCTTAAGTGTTTTACTACTAGTATTGCTGTACTACTGGTGTGAAAGTGTATGCACAAAATACTACTGATAGTTCATTACTACTGGTGCATTTTACGTTTACATGGATACTACTGGTAAGTCAGTACTACTGGTATTCACATATACTACTGGTCTTGTGTGGTAATGGTTACTACTGATGTCTATAATTACTACTGATGTCAAAATCCTTAGTCATTACTGATGTTAGTAGATACTACTGACGTTTTACTACTGATATCTTATTTACTACTGGTCTTTCATAAACACAATTACCAAACTAACCCCCATGAAAATAACCGTTATGTTATGATTCGAAGGCTATTTTCGTAGTTTTGCAGGTTTAATCGAAAGATATAAAAGGCGGCAGATGATTAATTTAGCATTATCTTCACTTCGATTCTCTAAACACCTTTCGATAAACCCTAGTTTACGATCAAAAACCCTTCATCTTTAACAAAATTCTTGCAAAATCTCAACAACAATGGCAACTTTACAAGCTCTCGATGTGCAAACCGATCTCAGATACTCAGAATTTCACAACATGGTTGCATTTTTAAAAAAATCCCGACGGAACAAAAGATTTCCGTCCAATCGTAAAATTCTTGAGAAATTCGTATATACAGTTTGCCTTAACTGTAAAGCCGAAGGCATATCAACAGCACTTGGTGGATTTCTGGACCAATGCTGAGCGAACAGAAGGAACCACATCATCAATGATAAAATCGAAAGTAGATGGAAAGTACATCACTGTAACTGAACAATCAATCAGACATCATCTACAACTTCATGATGATTCAGGTATGTATACTCTTCCTAAGGAATACATTGCTGATACTTTAAATAAAATGGGGTATGAAGGCAGACTTAATATTGTAACTTTTCAAAAAGGCCTTCTATCCCCACAATGGAAATTTCTGGTTCATACCATTCAGCATTGTATTTCTCCTAAAAGAAGTACTTGGAATGAGTTTAACAAGGCAATAGCATCTGCTGTTGTATGTTTATGCACAGACCAAGTATTCAATTTTTCTAATATGATTTTTGATGGTATGTTGGGAAATCTTAGCTCTTCTAAATTTTTAATGTATCCCAGATTTCTACAACATATCATAAACTGTGAATTACAAAACTTGTCAACTCCTAAAAACATTTTTGTATTACCTGAGTTGAACAAGAAAGTTTTCTCAAATATGAGAAAACAATTTAAATTTTCAGGGAAGGAAACCCCTTTGTTTCCAAACATGATCAAAGATCAACCCAATATTGGAGAAGGTTCAACCATTGCTACAACCCAAGTTGAACCTCAACCCACTCCATCACCCCCAAATACAGCCCAAACACCACCCCATATAGCCACTCAATCACCAACTCAAACAGAAGTCCTGAATGTGTCCCAGGAACTTGATATAAATCTGCAGAGTGCTACTCTTCACTCTGTAGAAGACCTACCAGACAAAACCAAACATATATCTACAATCTATAAAAGAAAGAAATCTTTAAAGGACACCAGGGGACAAATCGAGTCACACCCCAGGCTCAAAGAGTTGTCCTCCAAGGAGGAGAGAGGACATGAGGGGAGGGCTTTCACTACTGATGCCCCAAAGGTGGGTGCACAGGACAGTGAAAACATCATTAGGACCCAAACCTCGGCAACTTTGAGTGATGACTCATTTGAGGAGTTACTCAAAGGACCCCGGTGCCAAGAAACCACAAGGGGGGGCATCTCTGCTTCTTCTAGGAAGAAGAGAATGTCTAAAAGACCCAATGACTCACCAAGCAGTGATGAGGGCAGATCTGTGAAATTGATGGAAAGGAAGGAAAACCTTAAAACCAATGTACCTGTTAGTAAGCCCGATGATCTTGCTAGATGGAGTGAGGGCAGTATTAAAATCCAACAATTGACGGCTAAAGTGGATTCCTTGGAATCCACTGTACAAGATTGTCTTTATTACCAAACAAATCAAGGAAAAACTATGGCTGCTATGAAAAGAAATGTCAATATCATCAACAAAAGAATGAGACAATATGAACTTAGGCTTCATCAACAATCAAAGCTTATCAGAAAATTGAAAAAGAGGATTGATGATAGTGAGGCTCCTCCAGTTGAGCTCACTAAGGGGGAGAAGGATAACATACAGACAATGATTGATGAATCCATTGCAGCAGCAGCTTCCTCCCTCTTGAATTTAAAAGAAACAGAAGTTGATGAAGGCCCAGAGATGATGATTACAGAAGAAGAGCCAATTACTACTGCTCCTACTAAAAAACAAGCTGAAAAAGACATACCAGTAGTAACTCCTACTACTGATATAACAGCAGTAGTAAATGAAGAAAAGGCAGCAAACACTACTGATGACCTATCAGTAGTAATCTCTGAAGACATACCAGTAGTAACTACCTTAGTTACTACTGATGACATTATTGAGCTGCCACCACTACTAGAGCCTACAGTGATACTTCCACCATCTCCAAAAAGAACAACAACAACACAAATGGTGGTAAAAGATATTGATGATGATATCAACTGGTTAGAAGTTGATGAATGCTCCCTGCCTCCACATCCTAAAATACTTCCCATATCTCAGATACACTACTATGGTCCCAAATTTGTTATTGAATCTGAACCAAATATGAAGAAAGACAATTACATAGGAAAGGGAAAAGAAGTTGCTGATGAAGACCAACCCAACAGAGCACAAGGTCATGAAATTGTCAACAAAATCAATTATGCCAAATCAGCCAAACAGGATAGGTGGAAGGTAAAGAGAGCAAAATATTTAAAGAAGGTTGAAGTCTCTCTAGCAAATGAAAACAAAAGATTAGCAGAAAGGGCTAGAATATTGAGACAACCTTTCACAGAAATCAAATTGGCAGATATAGCAGATATATCAAAACTGCCACAATTTCAACAGAAGATCAAATCTAAACAAGTTGCTGAAACAAGAAAGGAATTACAAAGAAGAGAACTGAAAAAATTTAGGCAACTTGAACATGAAACAATAGAACTTCTTGAAGCACAAGTACAAGAATGCAAAGAGCAAAAGGCTGATATGCCAGAACAATTTGCAGAGAAAAAGAAAGAAATGATCACATTCTTAAAATCAAAAGGGTATAACACAAAGGCATTTGGAAGAATGAAGCTGATCAATTTAATTGAAAAGTACTGTGTAGAGAAGAAGAAGGATCTTACTGAGCAAGATAGTAATGAGAAGTACACCACTAAACTTGAACAGATAGACTCCAAAGAAATGAAAGAAAGAAAAACAATATCTGGAGAATCATCTGGTGTATCCTCTCAAACATCAAAGAAAAGAAAGACAATTGCTTCAGAACTTGATCAACCAAATAAAAAATTACAAATGGTTCAAGTTCATGATCTCCCCATTGCTCCCCTACAAAATAATCCAATCATCAACTGGAGGTACATAGATGATATGATTGAGATTATAAGAGAAGATAAGGTCACTCAAAGATTCAGAGCTTGGAAACCTTTGGTCATGTCCCTAACCAGAAGTGACATTATTAAGATGTTGATCATTGGTAAACCAAGAATGACTAAGAAGAACTGGAAGAATTCAGCTGCAGGTTATCTTACTGAAATGATTGATGCTGCTTTCTATCCAGAAAATTATCCAGAGAAGTACACAGATTCAGAAAATGTTCAAGCTTGGAATGTGCTACCAACTGTCAACATGTACTTCTTTGAATATACAAGTAAGAAATGTGACTTATTCTTTTATGAGAAAGAGTATCCTCATTCTGAGAAGACTCTCTATCAACTATGGTGCATGAATTTTATTAAACCACATGATGCTGTGATGCTCCAAAACAAATTGAATGAATTTGTTAAAAGAATCAGCAAATATATCATTGCACAAAGGAATAAAAGGAACCAACAGACTTTAGAAGGTGATAAGAAAAGAGCAAAGTTGTTGGAAGAAAAGAAAAAGAAGAAGTAAATAAGAAACTTGATTGATTAAAGGATAATCAATAAGTTTAGGGGGAGATTGTTAGAGCAAATCACAGATCAACTTAGTACTGATGCTGCAGTTGGTAATAATTATGTTTATTACTGATGGGGCAGAAACATTTACTACTGATGAAGTTGATGCTGGTGTTCTCTATAACTTAATTACTACTGATCATACAAAGATTGAAGATACTACTGATCATTGTAGTTACTACTGACGTTGGTTTCTGGACTTACTACTGATCACCAAGTTTACTACTGATGTTACTTATTTACTACTGGTGATTGGTTTTACTACTGATACGCGTTTATGGAACATATCAAGTCCGAGATCTTCGCAGAGATAGTTATAGAATGTAAATCAATGTATATCGTTTATAATTAGATGTAAATCGTATCCTAGAATAACTAGGGTAAATAGTTTAGCTTCAAGGACTATTATATATAGTTCCTTACGAATTGTAAACGTACGTGTGTATTGTTAACTTAATAATATACATTGAAGCTTTTTGTGAAACTGTGTTCTTAATATTTCTCATATTGTTCATACAGTTCATCGTTCTTAATTATTGATATAGTGTTGATCCGCTGCAACTTCTATCATCAAATAGATCTAAGGTGTTTATTAACTTGTTTATAGTTAATCGATCCTGACAAGCAGACGCCGAGGCTGATCGATGGAGCAAACACAGAAAAATCATTAATCCTGCTTTCCATGTCGAGAAGCTTAAGGTTTGTACATTTTTATTGTCGCATAAAATTTAAGGGAAATCATCGGTCTCGCTATATTATACATTTTTAATAGCATATGGTGTCTGCAATTTATATGAGTTGTGCGGAGCTAATCAACAAATGGGAGGAAATATTAAACAAGGAAAGCTCGGGTGAAGTGGATGTGTGGCCTTATCTACAAACATTATCGGCCGATGTAATTTCACGTACTGCATTTGGTAGTAGCTTTGAGGAAGGGAAAAGGATATTTGAACTACAACGAGAACAAGCCGAGTTGGTTTTACAACTTATACAATCAATCTACATTCCTGGATCAAGGTGAGATTAGGCTACTTAAGATGTTAACTTTTTGTTATTGAAATGATGTTCATTTAACGAAACAAATTTTGTAGGTTTTTGCCGACGAAAAGAAATAAGAGGATTAAAGAAATTGCCCGAGAAGTGAAAGCTTCTATAAAGAGTATCATCGACAAACGAATTATTACAATGAAAAATGGTGAAAGGAGTAAAGATGATTTGTTAGGCATACTCTTGGATTCCAATTACAAAGAAATTGACCAACACGGGGACGCAAATTTTGGATTAAGTATCCACGACGTCATTGAGGAGTGTAAGCTTTTCTACTTCGCAGGACAAGAAACCACTGGAAATTTGCTTGTTTGGACTATGATCTTGTTGGCTCAACACACTAATTGGCAAGACCGTGCTAGAGACGAAGTTTTACAAGTCTTTGGAGATAAAAAGCCAGATATCGAAGGGTTAAATCGTTTAAGACTTGTAAGTCCTTCCATCCTATGACAAAACAAATGTGTTTTTATGGCCAAAAGTAGCACCAACACCCTACCATTTTTTTGTCAACTTAATTCTTTATGACATTTTAATCGTTACCTTTTGCAGGTTAACATGATTTTCAATGAAGTTCTTAGACTTTATCCGCCGGCGGTGACACTAGGACGAATGGTACACGAGGAAACCAAACTAGGGGAGATGACCTTGCCAGGTGGAACTTTCTTGCAATTGAATACTATGCTTTTGCACTACGATAAGGATATATGGGGTGATGATGTGAAGGAGTTCAACCCTGAAAGATTTTCAGAAGGTGTGTCGAAGGTGACCAAGGGGCAAACAGCGTACCTTCCTTTCGGTGGGGGTCCACGTATATGCGTTGGACTAAATTTTGCAATGTTGGAAGCAAAAATGGCAGTCGCTATGATTTTACAACATGTTCAGTTTGATCTCTCGCCGTCTTATTCGCACGCTCCCCATACCGTCATCACTCTTCAACCTCAATATGGGGCTCATTTAATTTTGCGTAAAGTTAAATAATTTGTATATAATGCACATGTATCTATATTGATTTGTTTACGCTGTACTCTATATATGATAAGCTGTCGCCCAACGAGTTAGGCAATATACAATGCAACATAAATAACAATTAGTGACAATAAAATGCAAATAACCAAAAGCCTTCTTAATGATCTTTTTCTAACGGTAAAAATAAGGTAGAGAAATATTTTAAAGTATTGTAGCAAAGTATGTTGGGCTGAATCACTAGTTTAAAAGTCTATTTACGAATCGTTCGAATTGGACATGCTACCTGTGAATTGGGTCAGAATGAAATGGTTGAACGGGATGTGAACCGGTATTTGGTAAATTTGGTATCATTTTTATTAAAGTGAATATTTGTTATAAGTTTTATAGATTTGTAGCTTTATTTTATTTCATATATATTAAAGTTTGAACACCAAATTTTTAGTTGAATTTTAACTGTATGATATCATTTTTGATAAATTTGAGTTGTTGAAAAATATTTTTTTATTTTCTTCGGATTTTTTTATAATAGGGCCCGGATCCGATGAAAACTCAAAACCGGTGAGGACTACGAGGACAATTTTCATCCACCCATTTGTTAAAGAGCACAAATGTCTTTTTGAAACCCCCACTTTTCTCCTTTGCCACTTGTCATCCTTTAATTGGATGTGACTTTTTTCCACCCGATTTGTTTTTCGCTCATAACTTTTTATTTTATTTGTAAAATAAAAAATCTAAAAATGCCAATAATTTTAAAATTAAATTTTCTACAAAATGAGTATGTATAGTCATGAAAATTTGAAAAAAAATGATACATAAATAACAAAATGATCCATAAATAACAAAATGATCCAAAAATTAACAATCGTGCAAATTTAATAAAATGATCCTAAATTAACAAAATGATCCAAAATTATATATGATATATTTTGACTAATTATTTATGCAAAATGATGTTTATGCAATATTAACAATGATAAAAAAATAACAAAATGTACCAAAATTATGACAATGATCCAAAAATAACAAAAGTATCCAAAATAAACAAAATGATCAATAAATAACAAAATGATCCAAAATTAGCAAAATAATCCATAAATAACAAAATGATTTAAATTTTAAAAAGTTAAAAATAGAATTCAAATTTCCATAACAAAAAAAGATATAGCAAAAAAACGAAGTTCGTGGAAAAAAAATAATAGTCCAGCCAATAAGGTGTGGACACGTGGCGAGATTGGGTATAAGAAATTTCATGCGCGTGGTGGTGGTGTATCTTGACGTGAATTTTCCCTACAACTGAAAGACCAAAAAGCCCCTCTATACTTTACCCTTTAAAAGAAAAAGTGATAAAATTCTATATTATTTACAGATTTGCCATCACGAATTTAAAAGAAAAATGGGAAAATCTAAGCCACACATATTTGAGATTAACGATTGAGATTTGTCCTCGCAGTCCTCACTCGATTTTGAGTCCTCACTCGATCCCACTTATTTTATAATATATACAAAAAAATATTGTAATTAGAGTAAATTATACGGATATTCCCTGTGGTTTGTCATGAGTTTTGAATTTGGTCCTAAGTCTCATAAATTACACGGATAGTCACTAACTTTGAGACTTTATCTTGCTTTTAGTCCCTGAACGTAACGACTGTTAAAAATGACTGTTAGATCTGGTCATGTGCAATGCACACTAGGGTAATTTATTTCTCTCCCATTTACTTCTTCTTCCCAACAAATACCTATTTTTGATTTAAATTCATAATTTTAATCAAGAACAGCACGTTCTTCCCAACAAATTATTCAAACCGGTATATACAAATCGGAATCTAGTTGACAAAGCAAGATAATAAACAAAAAATAGAGGAAGATCTTAAATCAACCTCCCCCAGCTTGGTTTACAATCATGGATACAAATTTATATGTGGAAGATCTTAAATCTTCATTTTCATCTTCAACGGCAAAGTAAAAGTGAGACTGAATTATCGCCGGCGACCGCAGAACGCACAAGTTGTGGTGGTTCACGGTGGGCCGGCCAAAACACTGCAAAATCCGGCACCGTCGACCCCTGAGCTTGGTCATCGAAGGTGTACCCTCCCTAATCGGACCCTTCTGAATAGAATGGTGGTGGTCCGGTGACCCAATTCCGCCGGGAAGTGGATGCCCCGCCGATGGTAGAAATCCAGCCAAGATAGACATGTGCGACGACGGTGACATGTGCGGCAGCCGTTCCCGGCCGTGAGTCTTTTTATCCTTCGGTTCCTGATTTGGCCATTGAAGGATTACTCAGGTATTTTCTTCTCTGTTCGTAAATCCATGGATTCAATATGTGACTTCACTTTAGTTATTCTTTGTGACTTCACTTCAGTTCGTAAATCCATTGAAGGGTTGTATTTCAGTCATGATGATGAAATTTTTGAAAATAAAGGGTTAGATGTTGAGAGTTGTGATGTTTGGAGAGATGCATTCAAGAAAAATGTGATGTTTGGAGAGATGCTTAAAAAAAATAAAAAGTAATTTCATAATTAATAAACGAGGAAGATGACAAAATGACAAATTGTTAGGATTAAATATGTTGTATCAAATAGTATAGGGATTAGTTGTGTAACATTGACTAAATTAGTAAACTAGTCATAAGCCTAAAACAATGTAATTAGGCTTAGTTAGAGGATAATTAAGCATGTTTAGAAGGGAGGTATAAATACCATTCATGTAGGCTTAATTTGTAAGCTTTTCATCATTAACTGATATTATCATTTGAAAGCTAAAACTCCCTCCATCTTTCTCTCTCAATTACACACACTTACACTAAGAACACACACACACACACACACTAATTCTTCAATTTCTCTCTTGGATTGTCATGGATTAGCTCGATCTTAGTATAATACGATCTATCAAGTGGTATCAGAGCAAAATCTCTCTTTGAGAAGATCCAATTTCGAGCTAGAATCATACAGATCTGAGTTTTGAAGAAAAAGTTGATGTTTGTCATGAGAAATTTAATGTTGTAAATTTTTTGTCCAAATCGATGAATTGATCAGAGATTAGTGTTTCTCCAGTGTTTCTAAGCATAATAGAATCAAAATTCGATTCATTCCATCAACAATCATCTTCAATTTGATGATTTTTGTGAAAAAGTGAAAAAGTTCAAAATCCTCTGAAAATCGAAGAATCGAAGCTGTGTTGTTATGGATTGAAGAAGATGATCGGATCAAAGTGTTAGCAATTGGATTTCGAACGTATAGCAAAAAGAATCACTGAAATCGGTGAAGAATTGAGCAAAATCAGATTGAATTGGAGATTTTTGATCGAGCTGTGTTCATATGTCAACAAGTTCGGCTTCAAGAATATTCGAACATTGGTGTTCGGCCTGAACTGTTAAGAAGTTCGGCCCACATAGTAGTTCGGCCCGAGGTTCTACACAATACATGTTCGGCCCGAAGTTAGTTATTCGGCCCAATAGTTCGGCCCGAACTCAAACTTAAGCCCAATCTTCACAAGTTCGGTGGTGCACTTTTCATCAAAGTTCGGCTCAGGTAAAGTGTTCGGCATCTCATATTCCGACTTCCAAATTCATGGCATCAAAAACAGATTCCTAATTCAATTCATAAATCTACGATCAAACCAAGAAAAATCAATTAAAACAAACCAGGAAAAATCGAAAATTGCTTATTCAGCTTTCACCATCGACGATTGAAAAACTTTTTTTGTTGTTTAAATTTCGACTTAGACAATCTGTCATTTTCAAAATCACAAGCATGTGGTATTGTTACAACTCGGTTATTGATTATTCTGTTCTCGAACAACAATACAATTAATCAATTTGTAATCTCATTGATCGATCTTCAATCAGTCGACTACAAGCAAGAACGATTTCAAACAGATTTGTTGATTCTGACTTCAGCTTCTACGATTTCAGTCGGAAATTGAAATTGATCTTAAATTTGTTCTTCTCAAACCAAACACTCAACTGAAACCAAACTGAAATCAAACGATTTCAGTCAGAAATTTCAGTCGAGTCGGAAATTTCAGTCGAAAACAAATCGCTGGTCTTCTCAAAGATTTCGGCATCTGAAACACTTCGGCTCTATCAAATTGAAATTGATCTCAAAACGATCTCATCTTTTTGCTTCGATCTCCCAATCTGTTCGATAACCTATCTGCTTCAAAGAGTTCGTCGTCGTTCGATAGTTTAAATGTTCAGCATCTCCCATTTTCTCATTTACGTTCAAACCTATTAAGCCCAAATTAAGTCTACAGCCCAAGAACCAAATTACATCTCATCGCCCAATATTCAATTTAGACTCAATTTTTTAACTTTTGGGCCAATATCCATTTTACCGATTTAATTGTTTAATTGATAGTTTGATACCATCTTAATACCAAAACATAGATAAAATCTTGATAGACTTAGACTTAATTGATTTCAGCCAATATTTGAAACATTTGAACTCAACCCGATAAGTTCTCAATTTTTTAAAATTTTTTAAACACTTTTAAAATTTACATTTTTTAAAAAAAAGTTTTTAAAAGGAAATTTTCACATTTTTAAGACACGAGAACTCTAACCAAAATCTGAAATTTTTACATTTCTCGAATTACACGATAATTTTTTTTTTACGAGATCTTCTTCATATCACCCTGAGAAAGCAATCAATCACAATAATCGCAAAAATATGGATCCAGACCTTGCAAAAGCGATAAAAGCTAGCAAATACTATAAAGAAATTCAAACTGCTAAAGTGTTAGCTGAAGATGAAGAACAAATAGCAAATTTGTGCTATACGCCAAAAGTAAATACTGCGATTGCTGATCGTATTAATGAACTCGACAAGGATGGCAAGGTACATACTTCTCTTCTTTCTAATGAAAATACTTCCAATAATTCTGATACTTGTCTTTTCCAAACTTAGATGTCTCAAATAGACTTATTAACTCCAAAACTTTTAGCTGAAAAAGATTTAAATGATCAACTTCAAGATCGTTTAAATATTTTAGAATATCCAAACAAACAAAAAGCTCATCTTAGTGAGAAACTTGTTTATTATATTAAACAAACTCAAATTTTTAAACAAGAGAATCTGGAGTTACAAAGTAAAATATCAGAATTACAGGCTAAGTTTGATCACAATCACAAACAATACACAAAAACTTGGCATGAATATCAGTATACTAAAAATGCTTTGGCACGTAAACAACAAGATTTTGACGATAATGAAAAACAATTTAAATCTTTAACATCACAAATCAAAGAATTAACTGAAAATATTCATGAACAAAAGATAAATTCATTAAATGAAATGAAAACCAATCAGAATATCATAAACACACACAACCATGAAACAAATAAATTGAATTCCCATATCAAACATCTTGAGGAACTGATTGTCAAAAGAGGACATACTGATCAAACCATTCATCTCAACAAGCCCAAAGACTTCGAATATTTCAACTCACGAGAAGGGCTAGGAGCTGACAATCCAGAATATCTTAAAACAGCGTGCAAAATGGTTCCTACATTATATGATTCAAGATACATGCACAATGGAATCTCGCAACGCTTCATTTGGATGACTGACGAGGAAGAAGAAATTGAGACCTTCAACAGAGCTAAAAAGGAGAATGCACAAATTAGTTTTAATTACACTGAATTAAATAAATCATATGAAACTAAAAAGGCTCACTTTGAAAATGATGATTATTTTCCAATTATAACACCTGAAGAATTTGAAATTAAAGGAAATGCCGTTCTTCAACAAAAAGTAATACCAAAGATTTATGTTCCTTCTTTAATTCTAGAAAAGAAAATTTGTCAATTGGAAAATGAAATCGACGAAACACATAAAGCATTTGACAAAGAAAAATCAGTTTTACAATCCAAAATTGTTGAATTAGAAACTAAAATTGATAAAACACATAAATCTTTTGATGAAGACAAATTAAAGTTGCAAACGACAATTAAATATTTAGAATCCAAATCATCTCATCTTCAGAAGTTTAAGAATCCTAATGCATCTTTGAAATTAGATTCTCCTTTAACGGCAAAGAATAAATGTAAAAACTCAAGAATGTTTTCTCCTGTCATGTCATATCGCGATTTATATACAATCAAGCAATCTCAGGTTAATAGAGGAAATTCTAAACCTAAATCACAAGTCAGTTCCTCTACCAAGCCTAAGCCTAGGAGATCCACGGTCCCGCCACACTCTGATAAGAAATTGAATGCTCTCAAACAAGTTAATAGAGGAAATTCCGCACCTAAAACTCCAAATAAATTAGGTTCCTCTTCTCGACTTAAGCATTCTCAAATGGATAAAACTAAATCATCAACCGTATTGAAACATTCTACTCCGTCAAAGAAAATCTTTTCCAAAACTCAATCTTTAAAATACTCGAGAAAAGATTTACTTTCCTTGGCACCTAAAACGAATTTTACACAAGTGCCAATAACATCTCTAGTTTATGTTTACAAAACATCCTCGATCTTTAAAGCAAAATGGGTTCCTGAAACTCCAACATCTCAAATAATTCCCCGGAAATTATTTGAAAGTGAAACATCAAGTTTCAGCTTTTCTTGGAACTCTCAATCTTTAAATCAAATCGATACAACTTATCGGTGGTTTAATTCTCACGCTAACATTGTCGGACCCAAACAAAGATGGGTACCAAAAGTTGTTTGATTTGTTTTGCAGGAGAATGACTTATACATAATTCAGTGTATAACTCGCTTTTCAACTTAATGGCTTTCAAGTACATCAGCTTGAAACCCGCTCAAAACCAGTTTTTTCACATAAATGTAAAAACTCTTTCCCACCCCTCTTAAACTGTATATATTTTTCATTACCTTTATTTTGTCGAGGGGGAGAAATATTAATTATAGGGGGAATTAATATTTCCAGGGGGAGAAAATTTCTGATATCAATACTTTTATACCTGTTTGAATTTTTTTTAATCGAACAATTTTTTTTATTAAACGACGATACCTTCCTATGGTTTGCCAGAACCGGCCTAACCTTCCAAGGGAAATATTTTTAGCCAAAACTGGTAAATGTGAGGGTATTAGTCTAGGGTATAGATTTAGGTGAGTGCAAGGTGATGTGAAAACATGATAATATCAAGAAAACACACCTTTGAGTGCATCCAAACCGACAATAAACCGGGCAACCTCACTAAAATGTGTTCATTCATGTATTGAATGTTTCACCAGACTTAACTGGTACAGTCAAGTATTTTCACTCCACCACCAACCACTCAGATTCCTCTCAATAGGAATTTGTTTCAATTCATTAGGGGACGTAGCACATAATCTATTGACTGCTCATTCAGAGTATGTTGATATTGAAATTCTTAACCTTCTGCCCCGGGTTACGTCTTCAATTGAATGCACAATGTGTCTAGATCTCACCGTCAAATATTTCCAATTTAGGACACATACACTATTGAATATGAATCTCCGTGTATTTATCGGAACACTCATAGTGGCATCACAATCTGGTGTTTCACGAGGATTGAGTGGAAATCCTGCTAGAGCTAAAATCGTGCCAACTCTAAACGCAGGTCACACATCTGAATCAACGGTTGTGCAAACGACTATCGATTCATACCGTGTGTTAACGGATACTCTATGTGAGTCCGGTTTTACCTAATTTGTTCAAGTTGCTGTTCCTAAACTTTTATATCATAAAGGCAACAACTTATGCCGGATACACTTACTTTTCCGATGAAAAATCCATGTTATTCTTAAAAAGGAACATCCTATATGCTGATAATTTGCACATGAGCATTATAGTTCACTCTCAAATTACTCCTATGATCTGCTATAACCGGCATGATCTTCCCCAGGAGCCACCTACAATATAGGACAATATGTAAGGGTACATAGGTCTAGGTGAGCAGAATCAAGTATCACGGGATCTTGATTGGGGTGCGCAGAGATAAAATTTGAGAGGGGGAATGTAGTATGGGGTGCAATTCAGCTAAACATGGTAAAATGAAATGAGGGAGTAGTTGAAAAATGAAAAAGTAAGCTTGAGTGAGGAGGGTGTGACAGGGTTAAAGAAAATGAAAAACCCTTACCAAACTGATAAAAAGCCGGGTTGCCACGTCTCTATCAGATTGCATGTGTTGCTCTCTGATATTGAAATAGACATCATGGACCCAGTGACGCAATGCACAACCCCCCCAGCTACTCAAGTATTTTTTAAAAAGTACTTGTTTCATTTCCACGGAGACTATCTCATATGCTATCGACATCTCACTTAGAGATTGTTGATATTGAAATAGAGGACAAGCCTCTCCAGTCCTCGCCTTCGTTTGTCCACTAATTGAGTCTAGAACCGTAATACACTTTTAGGACAAAAGGCATAATACCAAGCTTATCTTTGTGATAAAGCCGGAACATTCATAGTGATACCAACATTCTTGGTATTCCACGATGATTGAATGGAAATCCTACCAGTGCTAACATCTATTCCAACATTGAACGTAGGTCACACAGTTTGTGTAACTGTTGTGTTAACGGGTAATCTAAGTGATCCCGGTTTACCCTGTTCGATTCCATGAACATTTATGATGACTGTACTTCAACGTTATCAACAACACTCGGGATATCAAATGATAAACACTATACTGTTCTGTTATGTCATCTACAACAGTCATTGAGATTAAACGATATAAGATTTGATCGTATTTCTTCATATTCAAACAACGATCTGGTTTATCTGATAAAATGTGTTATATATTGATTCATTCAAAATATGAACATATCATTATTCAACACATTTTTATCATTGAGCTTCGAAGATTCTTTCTGCTTCTACCTCGAAGAACTTCAAATGTTACATGATGATTCCGATAAATCGTATTCATCACGAGGGGGAGAATATATTTCAGAAGTTTTTATTATAAAGATAAATGCTTACAATATTTAGAAGAGAATATATTAGCCCAGTTTACTCCGCAATGAAAAGACATATGCACCGGTTAAGGGGGAGTAAACAAGAAACCGAAGATTCGTTAAGGCATAATTGTTTGTTCGAGGGGGAGCGTAAACTTCATCAACATTTTATCCCTACCAACAATTATCAAATATCACAAATCGACAAAACCACAACTTCAACAAAAGACTTTCGCTACAAAACAACTCTATCTATGGGTCTACATTTTCGTCGATTTACATGAAATAATTTGTGAAGAAAAAGAAACCAATTCATCTTCAGAAATTTCTCACAGATTCTCAACCTTACCACTACAAACCTTAAACTGACAAATCATTCTATCCAAACCACGAATCACATTTATACCTACTTAAAAATCTTAAATTTCTCAATTCATTTATTACAGAACAACCATATCCATTTCATAACATTCATTATCCGTACAAAAGCTTAACTGTACAAATCTTTTGTTCCACACAAAATAAAAATTATCCACGTTCATTCAAATCTTAAATGTATATATCATTCTTTCCTATATACAAACATTCACACACACACACATTCAAAACCTTTAACTTTCAAATCATTCTTTACATAATTCAAAATCATCGTCATCCTATCCAAACAAAAACCTCTACCTCAACATCTCAAAATCCCAGTCAACTCCTTATCAAACTGGTGTTTCATTTTCAGAATTTTTAAATCTTTAATATACTCCTTTTGAAGGAAGACAGAGATGTAGTTCTAAAGTTCAAAAAGAGGGAGATTGGATAATGATCAAGACAGATTAAGTCTAACACTTCATGAAATCTTCTAAGATACTTTATATTGGTTGAAAAGCCAATTAAAAGTTCTATTCTTATCTGATTATCCAAATCTGAAGCTGATACTTTATTAAAACTACTCAACGGATATTCTAGTTTCAGATTTTGCTCGAAAAGAAGATTTCAAGAACATGCTATCCAAACTATTGATACAAAGGGGGAGATTGTTGGGATTAAATATGTTGTATCAAATAGTATAGTGACTAGTTGTGTAACATTGACTAAATGGTAAACTAGTCATAAGCCTAAAACAATGTAATTAGGCTTAGTTAGAGGATAATTAAACATGTTTAGAAGGGAGGTATAAATAACTTTCATGTAGGCTTAATTTGTAAGCTTTTCATTATTAACTGAGATTATCATTTGAAAGCTAAAACTCCCTCCATCTTTCTCTCTCAATTACACACACTAATTCCTCAATTTCTCTCTTGGATTGTCATGGATTAGCTCGATCGTAGTATAATACGATCTATCACAAATATACCCTCGTGTGCATTGCACATGACCAGATCTAACAGCCATTTTTAACAGCCATTACGCTTAGGGACTAAAAGCAAGACGAAGTATCAAAGTTAATGATTATCCGTGTAATTTCTGAGACTTAGGGACCAAATCCAAAACTCATAACAAACTACAGGGACTATCCATGTAATTTACTCTTGTAATTATTTTCAACTTATCAGTTTAACTGTTGTTTCAAGTAGAGATGCCAATTTTATCCGCGGATTCGGGTACCCGCGGGTATCCGACCTTAACGGGCCGGGTATTACCCGCTTAAACGGGTAACGGGGCGGGGACGGGTATTCATTTTTACACCCGAAGCGGGTGCGGGTCGGGTACGGGTATTCCTCTACCCGCACCGTTTTATACCCGAATATATGTATGTATATATATATTACATTTTTTATGTACAAATACTATGTATATTACATATTACTTACTAAGACAAAATGTTATTTTTATTTATCTATGCCCTTCCCTTTATATATGGCAATTCTACATGATTTGTTCTTTCAAAAAGCAATGTGGGACAACAACAAAGAAAATAAAATCTCACATTGCTAGAATACAACTCATAAACAAACTTTTCATCTATAAAAGTGTATACCCTCCACATAGAAAGTTAGTATTATCAATCAACATAGATGCATGTATGTGTGTATTAAAGTACACCAACCACATGTGTTGTGTTTAATATTATTTTTTTCTTGAACTTTTGTACAAATACCCATCGGGTTACCCGTACCCGCGCGGAGATTTTTCTACCCGAACCCGTTGGGGATTACGCGGGTGCGGGCGGGTACGGGTATAGGGATTGGAGTGCGGGTGCGGGTACGGGTTTTGCAGTATCCGCTACTACCCGCACCCGTTGGCATCACTAGTTTCAAGACATCGGTTCAATTAAAATCAGGATTTTAAAATATTAAAAAAAATACTTAGAATTAACAAAAGTTAATAAAGATAAAACACATTGTCTCCATTTAAATATGAAAATTCACGACGACGATCACAATTTTCCCCAATTTTAAATTGAAATCCTAAAAGTCCGTCTCCTCACTCTTTGGGCGATTCCTCAGCCGCACGTCGCCGGCCAACATCCGTCATCATCGATCGCTGCGTCTCCTGCTATACTCACATCATCACTGTCTGTCTCTTCTCCAGCTGAACTGTCCGATAGATACATCTTTAATTCCAACATTACTGCCGCTCGTCTACCGGTATGATTGTATATGTAATGTGCTCTTTGAGTAATATTAGCTATATGAACTGGATCAAACATCACAACTTGAAGTAATTTTGAACAATTTTTAATTTAGGTTAAATACGTATAAGTCTATAGTAGGTTCTACAATTAAGACCTCACAATTGTGATTCGTGGACCTAAACACTTTCACGTTGCAGTGTAAATAAATCGCAATTGCAGGTCACCACCACCCACTCATATTCATTTTAATAGGAATTTGTTTTAGGGGGTGTTTGGGAAAGCTTATTTAAAAAGTGTTTGGAAGGGCTTATATAAATTTATAATGAAATGACTAAAAATGACATAATTTATAAGCTAATAATCTTTAGTGTTAAGCTTATTTTGAAATAAGAGGGTCTAGATGTAAAAATCCCTAAATAAGCTTATAATCCTCTCCGATACAACTTATTAGAAACCCCCTAAATAAGCTTATAAGCATAAGCTTATAAGCTCTCCCAAACATTAAGAAATGCTTATTAAGCTTAAATAAACTTAAAAGCTAATAAGCACTATTAATAAGCCCTCCCAAACACCCCCTATTAATTGTGCACATACCGGATCTTCTAAGTATTTCCTAATTATAGTGATGGTTAATTAATTCTGTTATAAAAAAGTACTAACGACCGAATTAATTAGTCCAGTCTTCTCCTCAATAGGTACCCAAAAGGCCTTGAAAATGAAAAACGAAATCACATCTATATTGCCTAACCATAATTTCTCAATCTACACTCGTGCAGATTTACGATACCCAAAAATTCATGCGATTCTATCTAAATTTTGTTGTCATTCTTCTTTGTAAAAGAATTTGTTGAAAGATGAATGAGAAAAACAGAGTATGATTATGCACTGAAGACAACAAATTAATAAAAAAAACATCAACTAATGACCATGAGAATGAACATAAGCATATTACAAAAACTTTAAATTTCTAAAATCAAAATCCTCAACGACATATAAAATTAAGATAGATTTGCCTAACTAGTTAGGCCACTAGGTTCATATATGATGCAATACTATTTAAGTTTGCGCAAAAGTAAATGAGCCCCAAATTGAGGTTGTAGAATGATGGTGGTATACGGAGCATGTGTATAAGAAGGCGAGAGATCAAACTGAAAATGTTGTAAAATCATAGCGAGTGCCATTTTTGCTTCCAACAAAGCAAAATTTTGTCCAATGCATACGCGTGGACCCACACCAAAAGGTAGGTATGCTGTTTGCCCCTTGGTCACCTTTGACACACATTCTAAAAATCTTTCAGGTTTGAACTCCTTCACATCATCACCCCATATATCCTTATCATGGTGCAAAAGCATACCTTGCATTTGCAAGTAAGTTCCAGCTGGCAAGGTCATCTCCCCAAGTTTGGTTTCTTCATGTATCTTTCGTCCTAGTGTCACCGCTGGCGGATAAAGTCTAAGAACTTCATTGAAAATCATGTTAACCTACAAAAGAAACGAGTAGAAAGTATAAAGAATACAATTGGCAAATTATGAAATGGACGGGCGTTGGTGCTACATTTGGCGATAAAAACACATTTGTTTTATTAACTAGTACTAAATATCCATGGAACTAGCATCACAAGTTGCTACATGGAATGCAATCATGAAAGACATAGCATGATGATGCAGGCCCAATGATAGATTAGCGGGTCATTATGATTATGGAAGCCCAAGATCGTGTTAGAAAAAGGGGCTCACCTAAAAATGCCATAACTTTTTGCTCAGGTCTCCGTTTCAGGCCCATGAGTAGCCAAATCGAAGCTTGAGACGAGGGCTACGACATGATAAACAGCCATAAGCGGTTTACCCAAGTTCCCGTCCCAAAAATGCTGTTATTGGACACTTTATTTGCGTTGTGTTTTTTATTTATTTTTATGAACTTTTTTTAGGCCCAATTTATGGCCCATTTGTTGTTTAGGCCCATTTGAAATTTTTGGCAATGTTTAAAGTGTGTTTTATGCAATGAAATAATCAGTTCACATTTTTGCAAAAAATGAGTTTTCTCTCCAGAATTGTATTCTTGTGTTGAACAAATTTTAAAGGCCATTTCCACGAAATTCTTGAATCAACATGGTTTTGGTTAGATAATCCTGGTATTCGTTGAATCAACGGGTATAATCTAAACTATCGTTTCTTACTCTACATCACATGACTATAGGACATAATAAGACGGTATTGTGTCATAGGATGGGAAGACTTACAACTCTTAAACGATTTAAGCCCTCCATATGTGGTTTATTCTCCCCAAAGACTTGTAAAACTTCATCTCTAGCATGGTCTTGCCAATTAGTGTGTTGAGATAACAAGATCATAGTCCAAACAAGCAAACTTCCTGTGGTCTCTTGTCCTGCGAAGTAAAAAACCTTACACTCTTCGATGACTTCGTCAATACTTAATCCAAATTTGGTGTCCCCATTTTGTTCAATTTCTTTGTAATTGGAATCCAAGAGTATGCTTAACAAATCATTGTTACAACTTTCACCATTTTTCATTGCAATAATTCGTTTGTCAATTATAGTTTGTATAGTTGCTTTCACTTCTCGCGCAATTTCCTTAATCCTCTTGTTTCTTTTCGTTGGCAAAAACCTACATAAATTTGTTTGTTTACAATACCCTAGTATTCCTTACCTACCAAACTATTAGGAACATGAAACATTCACGGTCATATGAAAACCGTCTCAACAATATAAAGTAAAATAATATACGTTTAGCATACTCACGTTGATCCGGGTATGTAGATTGATTTTGTAACTTGTGCAACCAACTCTGTTTGTTCCCGTTGTAGATCAAATATCTTTCTCCCTTCCTCAAAGCTACTGCCAAATGCGGTATGTGAGATTACATCCGCGGTTAAGGTTTGTAGATAAGGCCACACATCGACTTCAAGCGAGCTTTCCATGTTTAATATGTCCTCCCATTTGTTGATTAGCTCAGCACAACACATATAAATTGGAGAAATCATATGCTGCAGAAAGTTTAATGTTGTTCTACGAGTGTAAGTGGAAAGCGAGAACGATTATTTCCATAAGGGCGATTTTCAAAATACACCAAGTACGATCCAAAATTCTCAAAAAAGAAAACTTTAGTTTCAAATCTTTCCAAAATAGACTGCTCGGCCATGCAACATGTGACACTCCATAAAAATTTGACTAAGTGTCCACTGGTTACACAGAAAATGTCTGCTTATACACCAGTCGCATAAAAAAATCAAGTCGCACAACATGATCAGGGCACTCAAGTCACAAAAGTCTATTTTGGAGAAAGATAACATTTTTTTCTATTTGTAATTATCACTTTCTATAAATTTCACTTTGTTATGGAAAGACACAAGATAATAATAATGTACAAACCTTGAGCTTCTCAATACGGAAAGCAGGATTAATGATCTTTCTGTGTCTGCTCCATTGTTCAGCCTCGGCACTCGGTAAACCATTCGCTAGTAAAGTTAGAAATGGGCTTCCTATCCTCATCTTTTGAAATCGGTAGTTATTTGCCAAGATTTCCTTTACCAAAGCCGGTTCAGTTATATGCACTAAAGGTCTCGGCCCCAACCATGTGAAGCAAATTTTACCTTTACACAAATCAAAATTCTCCTTAGGTCATTTGAAACAATAGAAATCGACATACGTTGTTCCTAACAAAAGTATAGTCGCAAACCCTCTTTAGTTTAACTTTGTTAGCAATATTAATAGTTTCGGGTTATAGCTATATGGATTGGTTATTTGATTTTTTGGATCGGTTTGGACTTGAACCAAATTAATAGTTTGGATTCTGGATTGGATTTGGTTTCCTTTGTGAAAACCGGATTGCCCAAAAAAACCATATAGTAATATATTGTAAATTGATTTATATACTAAACTGTTAGGTTTCCATTGTAAGCAATTATGGTACTTCTTTTTTTTACATTTCTTATAGTAAATTGATTTATATACTAACAATTAGTTCCATTTTATATTGTATCAGTTGGCGATGTCCAATCTTTTTGGAATTTTTGATAAAGTTAATGTCAAGGTTTTTGCATATATGATTGTAAAGTCACAAGGTATGAATTAGACTTGTTTTTATATACAAAGTAGTTTATCATTTTGGAATTTTACATATCGAACTTAATATTATTTATGTTATATACTTTTGTAGTATTATGAAAATTTTAAGGAAAAATCAAATGGATAAAATCAAACTAACCATATTGTTATCTGGTTCGGATCGGTTTGGTTTTTGAATTAGTTTGGACGGTTCGGTTTGAACTTTTGAAAACCAGACTTTATTTGGTTTCACCTATTTGGTTCGGATAAAACCAAACCGTCCAAACGAACACCCCTAACCGGTTAGGAACCGACCGTTAAAAAAAACCGAACCGGTTTGACCGGTTCGGGTTTCGGGTTTTTTGTGCACGGTTAAGTTAACATGTTGTTACCTTAGTCTTATTACTTGTATTAGTTTTTAGGGTTTATTTTTTTCTATATAAACCCGCATATATTTTTTCATTGTATCCGTTAATATAATATTTAGTTTTATTTTGAATTCAACATGGTATCAGAGTTGATCGAGTACTAATCTGGTTTATTCTTTCGATTTAGTTTTTATTGATGTTTGTGTGTACGTTTGGTTATTTTGATTCTACTTTCTCTTTGCAATTGTTCTTTTCTTCGTTCGATTAGAGTTGTAGCTATAGATTCGTTTGTTCATCGAATTTTGGCTTTGATCAAAGCCATACGTAGGAAGAATATGGTTTTTATGGAACTTGTTTGTTTTATTAGTTAGTTCCTTTGTCATTCTTTTCGCATTGTGGTTGAATTAGTATTGTGAACTCGTTAACCATTTGATCATCATAAATGTTGAACGTAGCTTCTATGCACATAGTTCTACGATTTGATTGGCAGGATTTCTAGTTTGAGCTTTTTGTAAAAAGATATAGATTGCCGAAGTTTATTGACATTTTTTGTCGGATTGTGCGCAAATGTGGAAAAAGAGGCCTCACAAGTCCATTGACTATTCGATCGTCATTAGACCACTAGATCTATAATTTAAATGAAGCTCTTTGTATTCGGTTGTTCGTATGACGAGTTATGGATTTCCGATCCTTCTACTGATTTTATATGGTTTGTTCGTTATTTGTTTTTGTTCGTTCTTCTTTTAAATTTTATGGGCGCTAGGGTATTTTTAATTGTTTAGGGTATACTCGTTCTAGATAATAAGGTTACGATTTTGGATTATATATTTATTTAGTTCTTAAGTTTTGTCGAATTCGGTACTCGATTTTAGATTTTTCGGTCTTTAGTTTTAGGTTTTAAAAATATAGGGTTTTGATTTTAGAAATTTTGGGGTTGATGTTTGGTTTCAAAATTTGCTTATAATACTAGAGTGCTATTGGTGCTTTGGGTTCAATTTTGCATTGCTTATTGGTATCGGCAACGGCATTGGATTTGGTATTGGTATTTGGTATGCCCGTTGTTCTATGTATGCCCGTTATTCGGCTTTTTCCTCGTGTTTTAGGATTGGCTAGAGAGATTGTGTACTTTTGCATGCATCACTCTATGAAGAATTCTTTGCATAGGCATTGGTTTCGGGGGATAATTTGCAAGCATTCGACTTCACTTTTCTTTCATTTATGTTAAAATTTGCACCGACATTGATTTTCGGGGATAATTTACAAGTATTCAGTATTCTTTCATTGGCATTTGCATTTGCATTGTTCTTTTTTCTAAACAAGTTTTCGGCACTCTCTTTGGCAAACTCTCTAATGTACTATTGTGAGTTTGAGTGGAGATGTTAGCAATATTAATAACTAGCACATTGTTACCTTAGACCCAATATTAGCTTATGCCCATTTTTAGCTTTTAGGGTTTCTTTATTTCAATATAAACCCCATACTAATAAATTATTTAGAGTAATTAAAGAAATTGACCATGTCCATGTGGTATTCATAATTTTGCACTTTTATCCCTTAGGGGCTGTTTGGTTCACTGGAATTCGATGGAATCTGAGGGAATTGGAATCCAATTCCATCACATTCCAGTGTTTAGTTCAAAAAAATGGATGGAATTGGATTCCTAAATGATAGAAACATTCCACCAAATGAAGGAATCTCAATTCCATCCAAATGTTGATGGAATTGAATTCCAAGATTGGTTGGAATGTTCCTTTACGTTTATACCCTTTATACCCTACACCACAACCACCATCATCCATCACCACCACCGCCACCCACCACCAACATCACCACCGCCACCCACCACCACCATTACCACCTACCGCCGGCGCCACCACCCACCGCCACCACCACCACCCGCCACCCGCCACAGCCACCCACCACCACCGCCACCACCCACCGCTGCCACCTCCGCGGCCGTCACCAACCGCCACCAACCGCCACCGCCACCACCACCCACCACCACCGCCGCCACCCACCTCCACCTCCACCACCCACCACCGCCACCACCCAACGCCTCCATTACCACCCACCGCGACCACCATCACCCATCGCCACTGCCACCACCACCGCCACCCACCACCACCACCACCAACCGCCACCCACCACCACCACCGCCACCAATCGACGCCACCACCACCACCACCTGACGCCACCACCATCATCCACGGCTAGGGCTGTTGAAAATAACCAAAACCCGCTCTACCCGCCCGACCCGTTTCGAATTCGGGTAGATCGGGTCGGGTAGTTCGGTTATCGGGTAGAAACATTTGGGTATTGGGTAACCCGAAAATAATACGGATCGGGTATAAGGTAATATTTTAAGTTGGCGGGTATACCCGAATAACCGAATTTTATTAAAAGGAATTTTTTAAAGGTAATATGTTATAGTTTTATAAATAAAATACGATCGTTAAGTTTTGTAGTCCATGAATTTCATCTAAAAGTCAATGATAGAGTCTCATGTCAGTTGGAGTTTGGTAAAATTGTAGACAAATTTGGTATATTAAGATCGAATATAATCACTATGGTCGCCGACAATACAAGTGTACAAATTCTCGGGTAGTAGTGGATATACTCGTACCCGACCCATTACCCGAACTACCCATACCCAAATACCCGAATTTAATTTGGTTCGGGTATTGGATATTTTTTTATATTTGAAAATACCCGAGCTACCCGACCCGAACTACCCGATACCCGAAAGTTACCCGATCAACACCCCTATCCACGGCCACCACCACCCATACCTCCACCGCCGCCGCCACCGCCGCCACCACAACCATCCACCACCACCACCAACCAACCACTACCAGCAATAGGGGTAAATTCGTCATTTTAGATAATTCTAATTCCAATTCATGTCAACCAAACAAAATATTAAATTGGATTCCAATTACCTTTCATGCCAACCAAACAGAGTATGGAATTGGATTCAAATTCCTGAAGGATTCCAATTCCTTCCTAAATTCTAATTCCATTAGAAACATTCTGCGAACCAAACAACACCTTACTTTTTTCGTGTTTTGTTGTCACTATGCTTTACAATTCCCTGTGTTTTTATTCCTCCGCCAAATCCGTCTATTTTGGTTCGTTAAGTCACCTCACCTGCCATTTTGGTTCATTAAGTCACCTCACCTGCCATTTTGGTCATTTCTTCATTTTCTTCATCCCAATTTGGGGAAACTAATTATTCAAACTCTAATTCACATTCAGACACTCTTTCCAACCAATCGACCCCATAACTCCACCACCACCTTCTTCTCCGGTGACCACCCACCTCACAAACACCACCTCACATACACACCCAAATTAATAAATGAGAAAACAAATCGGCTTCATTAGGCGATTAATCACGCAAATTAGTAAACAAGCCGACTTCATGACCGAAGAAAATAAAAAAATGAGAATCGGGTCCTCAAGATCACATTTAAATAAAACACATCGATAGATGATCACTTGTTGCATTTCTTGAATATTTTTTTAACATGTTTGTGTTTGTGTGCTTTCGTCATGGGGTGGTGAGCGGCTGGAGGACAAAGAACACATTTCTTATATAATGGATTCGTTTGTGTGCATTTTGTTTTTGTTTGGTCCGATTTGCATTTGTGGGTCAATGTTATGATCAATTTTATAGATAGAATGTGAGATGCACGTGAGGGAGTTTAACCGAATTATTAACCTACTCCCAAATGTTGCTAGTGTTAGTTGAATTAGACATATTACCTATAAATACGTAATGTTGTAATAAGATATATTAGTTTTTGATTATTAAAATATTTTCTCCGATGCAAAATAAATGATACATTTTTCATATTTGAATGATTCAAAATAAGTAATATATTTTAAATTTTTTACCTTATTTGGTAAAAAGTAGTGAGCTTCACACCCACTAACTACCTACTTTATAAAGTAAAATGATCCTTATATGGACAAGAATCCCGAAAATAAGAGTTTAGGGATAAAATCGCATAATTCTGAATACGACATGGATAACTTCTATAATTTACTCTAATATTTAATTTTGTCTCCAAACAAAGTAGTAGGTCTGTGCGTATTTTTGTACTAATATTTAATTTACTCTAATAATATTTAATCACATGTATTATATACTTAATCATGTGATATTTTTGTATAATCACATATTACGTGTTTTTAACGGAAAAAAACATTAAAATTTATTAAAAAAAATTATAATAAAAAATAAAAGAAATTCTAAAAAAATAAAAAAAAATTATGTAAAAATTACCAGTACACCCCCCTCCATGTATAAAACTTGTGATTAATCTTAAATATTAATTATTATTTATCAATGGTTGAAAAATTACCTTGAGAATACAAAAAATTTAATGACAACCTAAAACACATCTCTGATACTAAATTATCAAATATTATGAATATTTCTCTTCATTGGATTGTATTATACCTCATTCTTCACTACACCTGTTGAAAAATATCTGGAAAGCCAGGTATCCGAGAAATATCCGGTATCTGAAAATCGGATATCCAGAAATCAAGTTATCTAAAAATCCGGGCATCCGAATTCCATACCGGATCCGGATAGTGTTTTCAATATTATCGGATATTCGGTATCTGATATTTTTTCTAAAATATCCGAAAAAAATCCGTAATATTTAAAAAATATTCGAAATATCCAAAAATATGCTTTTTCCGGATTTCGAATATCTGAAATTTCAGGTACTCGGATTTCGCATATCGGATTCAGATAGTAAGAATGACTATTAGAAAATCCGGATATTCAAAATCCAAAAATACGGTTATAAACAACCTTAACTAAGATAGCTCAACTGATGAACCATTTTCAAATTAGGAAGTATACTAAGTGGTTATTCTGAAAAGAGGCAAAAAGAATAATTAATGTATATATACAATTGTTATGGAAAGTTATTGTTTATAACTAAATGAAATAAAGATTCGTAATATATACTACCTACATATTACAATAAGTGATAGACTTTTCATTTTTGGTAGTTTTAAAATAATTGTAACATTAATGTTTCATAGATGCACAACTAAGAGCGCGGTAACACATTCCCCGTTAAGTACAGCAGGAACTTCAAAAACAAACAAGAAAAAAGGAGGGGGGGTTACAAAAAACGTGTACCATAGGTGTTGACGGCTCTTTGGTCGAAGGGCAAGATTCGAGGAACTATGTCATCGGTTATTTTTATGGGTTTAGATTTGGCATCTTTTATCACTTTTGCCATCTCTTTCAAGTCACCAAACAAGAACTTGTAAGAGCTTCCTTTTAAGCCTTGTTCTCGTAATGACTTCTGTATCCTTTTTGGTTTTAACCATACCCAATTCAAAACTTTGGATGCATACCACACCAATATCACTATAATTACTACCACACCACACCGTAATCCAGATACTTCCATCTTGGAGATATTTGACTGTCTTGTGACTATGACAAGAAGAACAAGGATATTTATAGATACATAATCCCCTATACTTTTGACTAACCTATAATTATGCCAAGTGGTGGACCCAGAAAAAAATTGAGGGGTATCACCGATCGCACATTTTTTTCTCAGGAGTGTCACATATATCAAAAAAATATATTAATTTTTTAACACTATTCTAGCATTGTATGAGAAAATTCTAAGGGTTGCCCGTGCACCATACTAGGTCCTCCCCTGGTTATGCCCCGTGTTTTTATTGGTTTTTAATGCACACCCTTATATATTAAGTAGCGAGAGCATCCTGAGGAGTAGGCCCACAGAGCCTTTACTCCTCAGCCACAGCCGAGGTGTTCTCTAGCTAGATGGTGGTGGGTTGTAACAAACTTAAAGGTTATATTTATTAGGGATTGCAATAAAGCAAAGTAAGCGAGTAGCTGAAGTGGTTAACACGCACGCCTAACTCCCAAATGGTCACGGGTTCGATTCCCATATGTTGCGTGTTAATATTTTGTCTGGTTTAAGACCTTTCCCAAAGTAGAAAGGGAAATTAAGACATTCTATATGTGGGCATAAATACTTTATTATTAGTAAAGATACATACAAATTTATTTATTTTCAAATATTAAATGAATGAATAAAAAAAAAGTTGCAATAACTCTTTTTCCTCATTTGTTAAGCATAATGTTGACATAAACAGATATTATTAATACATCACAAAATTACACTAATTACACTTAGCATTATAGTGCACAAGCTACAAAACATATGCACTGTTGTATCACAGTCTTAACATATTTTTTTTCTTTTGTGTTTGGATAGTTTTGTTACTATTCACTTAATTATAACGAGTAGTACTTGTTCGCACTTCGTATTACGCGTTTGCAAAGATACAAATCATATTTATAAACTAACATATTAATAACGCTAAATAAAATAATATTTTTGTTATTTTGAAAAGTTTAGATTCAAACATCCTTTTATAGAAAAACACCATTTTATATAAAAACATGCTAATTTAATTTAGATGAATAGTGGCATCCTGATAAATGTATAATTTATAATTTATATGATAAAATATATACTTCTTCCGATTCAAAATAAGTTATAGATTTTTCTTTTTTGAGTTGATTCAAAATAAGTGATACACTTTGAAAAATTACTTTATTGGACAAAAAATAGTGGGATTCTCACCACCAAACTATCTACTTTAACAAAGTGAAATGACTCATTTACCCTTACTCTTTACTTTTAAACATCATTAAACCCACTTTATCCAAAAGGTGTGGGACTCATTTCTCACTAACCATCCAATTAATCTAATTTAATGATCATTATAATCTTTTGCCTCAAAATCCGTGAAACCTAAAGTGTATCACTTATTTTGAATCGGATGAAGTATTAAAAGTAGGAAATGTTAATGACAAACCTAATAGTCGTGAATTTTATGCTTGATTAGTGGTACATTAACCACTCAAAAATGTTAGAGAATTTCGTAATGATTTCGTTTTACTTGGAAAACTGTGAAGTCGTGAAACACTTTCAGATCAAAGTATTTTGTCGGTACTACGAAATCTTCGATCGGATAAAATCACAATTGCAAGAACATAGAATTTTCGAGAGTGTTATAAGAATTTTCATACCAGATCATCATTATGACCAAAACATGCTTACTCCACATTATGTGGAAAACCGAATCAAACTACTAATGGTAGTTTAGAAACTATCTAAAAGTGACCATAAAATTGTCCAAAATCACCAAAAAACGGGTCAGAATCGGGTCAAATCTAACGGGTTGAAAACCGGGTTTGTTTTAGAATTCGGATTTTCTACACAGCTCGACCCCAGCTAGGGGCTCTGCCTCGGTACTACGAAATATTCGATCGAATAAAATCACAATTGCAAGAACATAGAATTTTCGAGAGTGTTATAAGAATTTTCATACCAGATCATCATTATGACCAAAACATGCTTACTCCACATTATGTGGAAAACCGAATCAAACTACTAATGGTAGTTTAGAAACTGTCTAAAAGTGACCATAAAATTGTCCAAAATACCAAAAAACGGGTCGGAATCGGGTCAAATCTAGCGGGTTGAAAACCGGGTTTGTTTTAGAATTCGGATTTCTACACAGCTCGACCCCAGCTAGAGGCTCTGCCCCTTGGACCCCGGACCCCCGTTTAGTCGGTGTATTTTAATCAGAATAGATTCAAACAAGTGTGCACTCCGCACCATCCTTACTTGTTCAATATTTATTAAGATTACATTTGGTCAACAAGCTTATCGCATTATACTTAAATAATATTGGTGAATGCCCCATGTGGGACAAATGAATGCCCGGGGGGGGGGGGGGGGGGTCACGCCACCACACCCTTCTCTCTAATAGGGAACTGTTGGTGAAAATGAAATATCTTGGAACTCATATTTTATTTTTAATAATATAAAAAAATATTTTGGATGTGGAATTAATATGGTAAATAGTATTTAGGTATCATATGAAAATCTGTCGCGGCATCACGGGGTAAAACCTACTAGTTTATTACAAAATTCGAAACATTTATGTTTTTTCCTTTTAATAACTAGTTGTTCGAAATTATTTTTTATAATTATCATTTATTACAAAAATCGGAACATTTATTTTTTTCCATTTAATACCTAGTTGTTCAAAAATATTTTTTATAATTATCATTTATTACAAAAATCAATTTTATTATTTTTCCTATTTATGAACTAAATGTTAAAAGCATATTTTGAATTATAATTATCATTTATTCTAAATTTAATTTTTATAGGGAGATAATAGGGAGATCTACACCACATAACCTAATTTATCTTACTAATATATAATTCATTTAGGCCTACCACATTAGGCAACTTTTAAGGACCCCTTAAACTTAATTTTAAGGAGCTTTCCTCTTTTGTTACTTACTTCTCTGCCTTAAAAAAATAAATCGCAGCTTTTAAGATTCGAACCCAGGACCTCTCCTAACTTAGGACTATGTGTTAACCACTTGCTCTACATTACATTTTATTTAAAACCACCCACACTTCCCCTATTAACCTGTTACTCCAACCGATTTATCACTAACATTAACTATACCGCTTTAGTTATAGCAACAATTGACTATACCAAACTCATTTATAACCGAAAAGCATATATAACGGGCTGTATATCAACAATTTCTAGAAACAAAAGCCGTTTAATTTATAACCGAAAATCAAATTTTGACCATACCAAAACCATTTTTTAACCGAAAATCCACTTTTGACCATACATAAACAACCATCTACAATTCATGCAAAGCATTTTGGGATACAAAAATTTATAACCGAAAAGCATATATAACAGGCTATATATCAACAATTTCTAGAAAAAATTTCCGTTTAATTTATAACCGAAAATCAAATTTTGACCATACCAAAACCATTTATAACTGAAATCAACTTTTGACCATATATAAACAAGCAGCTACAATTCAGGCCACACTATATGCTCCACGTTAATGTTTAGTGTCCGGTTCATAACAAATATATATATACAATCCATTGTCAAATTGTCATACCAACTTGAAATAACTATACATATTTCAACTAGCTACGTGTAAGCAACAAAGAAAACGTATTATTCATGATTATTAACAAAATCGGGAAACGTTTTTTTAGTAAATGTTGAAATAATTACAGTCAAGGTAACAGCTTTGGACTTTTCTAAGTAAGGAAACGTTTTTATGGTCTATTTTTGTAACGTCGTTGAATTGACTGTAATTAATATGAAGATATATATCGCATGTTTACTTGGTCAATGATTAGGTGAATCCGTGATATTTACATTCATTTGGCCGTTTTTAAATTTTTACGGCATTAACTGAAATTCGTCATTAAGGTGTACACATAACGTGCATTACGCATTAGTCAATCACTCCGTTTATAAATATATCTACACTACAGCTAAAGTGATATAGTAAACCATTGAATCACCAATATATTTTTAAAACGTTTGCAGCAGATGGAATGCCCCTTGTATGTACCAATAGTGAGCTTTGACTCTCTCTGCCAACTTGAGTGGACTTACAGCTGCAACTATGTCCGGGTTGATTATGTTTGGAGGGACGACAAACAAAACAACATGTGGCTTGTTTTGCTCGACAAATTTGTAAGTTGCTATTAAATAATGACATGTAGTACCTTTAAATTTCTTAACTTTACAATTACCAATTCATTGATTTCGTCTTAGGGACACAAAATCATGGCCTTTATCCCCCACATTTTAAGGACTACATATGACGGACTCAATTTACAAGGTGGTGTGTTTTCGTTGAAGGGCTTCGAGATAGATTTCTACCTACCCAAAGACTATCCACGTTTTGGAAACTACAACTTCGTTCAAAACTATTGGACAGTAGTGTTCACTAAAAAAACCGAACTTGCTAGGACTACTATGGGAGATCTTGGATGTTTTCGCAGCTATCCATTTGCTTCCTTGTAGCAATATCCACTTTATGTGAACAACAATATTCATTGTTTTTAATCATTTAACGTTTTTTTTTTCATTCTATTTTCCCGTTTTAAATTATTTACTTCCATCCTATATGTAAATTGACATAATTGTCGGTTGAAGTTAAAGAAAATCACGTGAGTTTCTACCATGTTATCTCTCTATGGATCAGATGATTGTTCTGGTAAATTCGTGTTATGATCGACCAATTGAAAATCATATAAATTTTTTATTTTTAGTTTAAGTTGTTGATGTTTGTTTATGAATGTTGTGATTTAGACAAGCATGTTGATATAAGTTAACCACTTCAACTGCTTGATTATTTTGATTTGTTCCAGATACTAATATATATAAGTTTTAACGTCACCAGAACTGAACCATCATTTCTCTATTTAAAAGGCCCATATTTAATTTCACAAAAAAGGCCAATTTCGGATCTGATCCTACCATCACTAATGTCAGCACCTACCATCACTACGCACCACCACTCATCACCATCGCTATTGTCACCACCACCGGTACTGTCGTCACTTCGAAAAATAGTTACGAGTACCCGCCGCCGCATTGCGCGGGTACCCTGCTAGTACACTACAATATACGAAATGAGATGTATTTAAGGTAGTCCTTAATTTTGATGTAGTCTCAAAGGATAAATCTCAACTATTGATCAATTATAATTAATGATTAACATTAATCACATATCTTATACATGGAATAGTATTTAGGTCACTTGAGAGTCACATAAATTTCTTAATTTTTTTTAATTTTCTTTTTTTTATAATTTTGTTAATATACTTTTTCATTAAAAAAGAAAACATATGATAATCACATGTGATTGTATACTTAATCACATATGATTGTACAAAAACATTCCTTCACGTTTAATAATTTAAATCATGAATCAAAATGAATATGTTTGAAATTGTACTATAATACATTTGTAATTCAATATTCTGTTAGTTTACTGTTCATGTAGATTAGACGCGTTAATTGAACTGGTACTAAATATTGAATACAGGTGGATTGCCGTTGAGTGGCTATGATTCTATGAGCTTTGTATTAAAGCTTGTTTTCGATTTGATACTTGGCAGATGCCCCACCATCTAACTTTTTCTATTTTTTGTTTAAGTTTTATATTTGTAGTTTTTACTTTTAACCCTTAAGTTTTTATAAGGCCTCTCTCAACCGTGACGTGTCACTAAACACATTCCTACTGACGGGTTACTGACGAGGCCGTCCCAACAGTAACACATCACTAACACATCACTAACTCATCCCCACTTAACAAAATATTAAATATATTAAAAAAACCCTCCCTTCCCTTCACAGCCCCAACGAAGTATACCTCAAACCATCGCCACAAGGACGTGTTCTAATGACGCCAGCTTCTGACGCCACGGTGCCAAAGGCGTCTTCCGTTGACGGGTGAAAAATGGACGCCGACGTGGGGAAGATGCCACCGTTGGAACATGCCTAACTTACACTTTTTAACTTATCAAATATATTTTATTCATGTATTTATAAGTCCCTCCGTTTCAAAATAAGTGATATACTTTAGATTTCATGATTTTTGAGACAAAACATTTATAATGAAGGTCAATTAAATTAAATTGGATACTTTGTGGAGGATTAGTCCCACAATTTTCTATTAAAGTGAAGTTAATGATGTTAAAAAGTAAAAGCAAAGGCAAATGAATCATTTCATTATATTAATTGAGATAGTTAATAATAAAATGTGTTTTGTTTTTCTAGAACAATAAAAAGTAGTGGTTAAAGTTTTTCAAAATGATTAACCTTATAGAATTGTAAGTATAACATTATTCCGGTGCGAAGCCCGGACCGCATTAAACCTCGTTAAGTAGATTTGCTGTTGTTTGTTTTCTGGACTTGTTTCTAAAGAATTTCTTTGCATTTTTCAACCATTAATTATATACTTAAATGTTCTGATAATGTAACACCACAAAATCTGAATCATTTTCTTTTACAGAAACATTTCAAAATCACATATATATAACTTGTTATTCACAAGTTATAAAAAATATCATAAGATGTATAATTATACAAAAGTTAATTTTCCAAAATAGTGTTACTTAACATTACGGCTCAACATCAAAATCATTTTTTAAGTCTTGGTCAATCATTCCTAATCTTAATCTCCAAAAGACACATCCATTCTACAATCTATACAAGATTCAACATAGTGGGGGATTAGCACGAAGCTAAGTGATTGAAATTATAACATTTTATATTGTCTAAGTACAACAATCTCGATTCACAATCTTCACAGATTGACAATCTTCACATATTCACAAATAACGAGAGGACCAACGGTTCCGCCGAACCTTTCAACTATCCTGGGCCTAACGACATTTTACCGATAGCCCTTTACTCATTAGCAACAGTAAAGCTTCCTTCAAACACAACGCATATGCCAAGGTACAATTACCGTTATCTAACAGTAAACGAAAGCCCAGCCCCCAACAACCAGGCTGCTGACCTCTACTCTTTTACATGTGCACATACCATTTTTCCATGTGCACATATCATTCAATTAATTAACACATAGCCCATTAATTATCATTATACCATTAATACCGGTCCTGAAATAACGGCGCAGTACTAACGGATCAGCACTAACTGAATCAGTATTAACCGAATCAGCACTAACATGATCAACACTAACTGAATCAGCACTAACGGGATCAGCACTAACTGATCAGCACTAACGGGATCAACACTAACGGGGTCAGCACTAATTGATCAGCACTAACGGGATCAATTGCAACCAAAACCATTGCAATTTAAAAAATACAAAGGTTATAAATCCACTCACCTTTGCCAAGTCTCTTTCCACTCAGTTGTCTAATATCACTGGGCCTCTTTTCCTTTTCTCGATAATCAAAGCAATACCTGAATTAGTAATCATGTTTTATCAAACATTTCAATTAACTAAACCACACAACACTTGCATCTAGTAATATACAATCACCATTTTGAATTGATCAAGGTTAACTAGTAAAAATGACTTTTAACAATTATCCTCATTTTGACCCAAACACAACATACTTGTTAACTAGCTATAAAAACCAACTTATGCACAATGTTTTCATATAGTGAACAATTTACCACTTTACCTTATTGACCATTTTGTCACAATCAAAGTAAAAGTTAAACCCAAAAATGTACATAATCCAATTCCTTAAAGTAATATGACCAAACAGATCAAAACTTACCATTTCATTTTAATACCTCCAAATTATGTAATTCAATTACCATTTCACCTTCTTGATCATTTTAACATAGATAAAGTCAAAATCTATCCAGTTAAGTTTGCATTTAACCAAATTCAACTATCTTGATCCAAACGGGTCAAAACTCAATTCTTTTCTAAAACACTTACAATATCAATTAATAATCTCACAATTCATCAAATTATCTTACTTCATTATCAAATACATATTTATAAGACTTTGGTATTTCTTTTGGTCAATATTCAACTTTTAAACAACTAGTTCTTCATTTCTTAATTTCATTCAACTTTAACAATTCTATCAAATTTAGGTTATAACTAGTTACCAACATGAATTATAATCCTAAACACAACCACTTAACCTAACATAACCATATTTAGCACAAAACCCCAATTCCCAAAATTAGGGTTCTTAACCTTTTCATCTCTAAGATCGCCCATGGTGATTTTTGTTCAAATCAAAGTTTCAATCATTCTATAAGTAACTATAACACTTCACTAACATATTCTAACCTAATAGAATCATCAATTTCAGTTTTTTAGTCAAAACCCACCAAGAACACATAAACCCTATTCCACCAACTTGAATAAGAACACATAATCTTAGAATGAATCAAGTTACCAGAACTTTAAGCAACTTTAAGCAACTTCAAGATCACCACTGCGATTAAAAGATTTTACGATGAAATGGAGAAATATTAGAAGTCACAAAATGGAAATTGGTTTTGGTGATGATGCGTGAGAAGTGAGGGAAAAGAAAGAAAATCAACTTCCTTGAATTCTTTGAAACCACATACATGCACACGTGTCAAACACACACACGTGTCCAACATAAGAGTGGTGACTAAAGTCTTTTATTACAGTATTATTACATGTTATCTGATTTATAATTAGATTATTTAAAATACATAATTTACTCTGTTTTCAACAACAAAGATTTATTTGGAACTTTGTTTCAAAAACTAATCTAACGATATAAAAATCATTAAAATACCTACATATTTAATTTAACTTATTATAACCCCTTGGGTAAAATAATAATTAATTCAAATAAATTAATAATAATATTTATCACTTATCGAAAGTGATAAAACACTAGGCCGCGTTTCAGGGTGTTACAAATCTACCACCCTTAAAAAGATTCCGTCATCGGAATCTCATCACGATCAAACTAATTGTAACGACCCGAGAATTGTAAATGAATAACTATGTAAAAATATGATAATTATGGATAAATCATATAAAACACGTGGAAATTTGTTTCGTTTCATTTGGACACCGTTTGATATGGTTAAGGTCGAAACTGGGTCGAGTTTAGCAAAGAAAAACTGCAGCCTGCTTGAACCAGGGAGTTCGCGCCGCGAACTCCGGTTCCTGATCGCGAACATCGAACAAAGACTTTGGGAATTTGGAGATCGGAGTTCACGAGCAGCTCACGACGCGCATAGTTCGCGCCGCAAACTCGAGATCACGATCGTGATCTTTTCCGACACCAGCATTAAAGTCGGGTTTATCTCATTTATTACAACCTAAAACCCTAGTTTTCTCCTCTTAGCTTGTTTGGGCGATTTTTGAATGTAAAGTGGCGATTGGAGCTTAATCTTCACTAGATCTTGAAGATTTCTACTCCTAGTTGAAGATCAAAGGTTATTGGTTAAAGGATTTGAAGCTTTCGAATCTTGGGAAGTGATAGTTGTGTTCAAGAAACACATCTTTTGGATAAGCTTGGAAAAGGTGAGTACATGTGAACTTTCAAAACTAGGTACATAGCTAGAAAATGTTTTATGTCTAAATTGTTTTATCGAGTCTATAAGTAATTTAGTTATTTATGTGATTTTAATGAATTTCTTATATGATGATGATATGATTAATTGATTGAGAAATGATGGAGCTATAAGCTCATAATAATAACAGACAGATAATGATGATGATGATGTCCCTAGGGCCGTGATAGATTAGAGGCATTCCGGTTATTACGGTTATTACGGTACCTTAAGGTTAGTGGTATATTGGAGGCATTTTGATTACCCAATACCTATGAGTCCCGGTAGATTGGAGGCATTCCGGTTAACGTGGAAATGACGGTCTTGATAGATTGGAGGCATTCCGATTATCTTGACATTGGCCAATGACGAATGAAACGAAGTGACCCGAATGAATTTAATAATATTATTTTTATATAAATGGTATTAGGTGACTAGTTGTTTATCGGGTCTAAAACCTATGTATCTCACGAGGCAATTTTGTCTCACATACTATGTTTGTGTTTTTGCTATGTACTCAGCTTCGGGATCGAAGATATAGGAGGCCCGTTTAGAAGAGGCCTTGTTGAGATTAGCTCGGTGTTGATGATTAGAGTCCTTATCCTATGGCTAAGATATAATTTGTAACACCATTTTGTATACTCTGATAATCTCGAACAAGAAACCTTTTTATTTTTGTAAAACCGGTATTTGACACCGATACATTATTGCATATTTTGGGATGAAATGTATTTAAATATTGTTTTAAAATTTGAGGTGTTACAACTTGGTATCATAGCTATAGTTTAAGTGAACTAGGTTGAGTTGACCATCCTAGACTTAAACTGAGCTAGTAGGACCATAGGTTCTATAGGATAACTATAAATTGTCTATTGAGACCTTAAGTGTAGGTTCAACAAGGTTGACCTTGAAGGAATAGGTCATGTTTGGTATTCGATGTTGGAATTATGTGCACAGTTAGTCAACCTATGATGATTCCAAACCTACGAAACACTTAAGGGTCACACCGGTGAGTGCATGTAATACGAGCAAGATATGCAATGATACTACGAAGAGGAATGATTCATAATTGTCATTATGAATCAGTTAAGTATTAAGTTATGTTTAACTTATTACTAGATTAGTTTAACTAACTAATTAATACAAGTATTTGTGCATTTACTAGTTGAGTAAATATACAATGTGTTAATTATAGATTAACCATGATATGATTTAAAGCTATTAAATCATATAGTGATTGGATAATATTATTGTCTAATTAATTGTTAAAGGTATAAAACACAAGTATATATATTTCGTGTATATGCATACCGAAATATATAAGTGTATAATACTAAGGCATTTGATAATTAAGTGTGACAATAATAACTAGTAAAACTATAAGGGTTTAAAGTGTAAAAGGAAAGTTTAATTAAAGATCTAATCTTAATTAAACTAGAGGGTTCTAAGCGTAACTTATTTAAGTATAAATAAGAGGCTTAGGGATCCCTTATTTGGTTAACACCTAATACACGAAATCACTCTCCCTCTCCTCCTTGATTTCGGCCGAACCCAGGGAAGAACACAAGTCTTGTGTTCTTCGTTCTTCGTGTTCTTCGAGTTTTGAAGAACAAGTTTATTGCTAAGATGAACTAGAAGGTCGCTCGATTTGTTCATCATCAGTGGAGTTTCTTAAGCAAGCAATAAGGTATGTTTTGGGAAACCCTTTTCTCCCTCTCCCCTCTTGTTCGAATTCGTCCAAAGAACCCTGGGGTTCTTTGGTTGATGGTCGACGAACCACACAAGCATTGTGTGTGTTCGAAGTGTCTTTCCTGTTAATCTAGTTTGATTTCCAAGTTCCTATAATCCTTTAGGGTTTAAGGATTAAGTTCAATCTCAGTTCTGCTTTTAGGAATTGAACTAGCTAGTTGGTTTAACCGGTCAAGAACACCATCATGTTCTTATTGGTATGGTTCGAACCAAGTGCCTAGGTGGTCGACCCACTTGGTTGATCAATTCTATGAAACCCTTCATTCGAACGGTCAATATTACCGTTATTTTGATGAATTGACTTCTAAATGAGTGATGTCTTATTATAGCAAAATGGTGAGAACTAGAAGTGGAAGAGGCCCGTTTGATCATGGGCAAGATTCGAACTTTGTGGGCGATCCGGTGTTTGGTCCCCCACATCGAGATGAAGTGGAGAATTCGGGTGTGGAAAGGAACACCCTCACTCCGATAACGGTGGAACACCTCCAAAATATGTTCAACCAAATGAGGGATGTCGTGAATGACGATGTGAACCAAATCCTCCGGGAAAATAGGGAGCTTGAGAGGCGGGAGGAATCTCCACCCCGCACAAAAAGCAAGTCGAGTAGTGTTGCTCCAACCGAAAAATATTCCACGGAGGAAGAGGAAAGTGACCCCGAGCCGAGAGAAAGGAAGGGGTGCACGTACATGAACTTTGTGGTTTTCAAGCCCGATAACTACTATGGTAGCTCCGAACCAAAAGTCACGATCCGTTGGATCCGTGAAACCGAACAAGTACTTGAAGCTAGTAAATGCAAGGAAGGGGATATGGTGATTTATGCTTCCCGTTTGTTGAAGGATGAAGCCCTCGTGTGGTGGGACACCATGTATGAAACCTTGGGAAAGAGGGCGGTGTACAAGATGACTTGGGAAGAGTTTGTGAAACGGTTGAAGGCAAAGTTTTGCCCCGAGAGAAACTTGGAGAAACTTCAAGAAGCGTTTGTCCACTTGAAGAAGGAAGGTATGGGTGTCGATGAGTACACTAAAAAGTTCACGGGATTGATCCCGTTTGTGATCAAGTTGTATCCGGATTAGAGATCCCAGATTGTTCGTTATGCTAAATTGCTAATGGACTCCAGTGGGAGTATGAGTCGGAAGTGAAGACGGCCGCCACACTAGATGAAGCTATTAGTGCGGAGAAATGTTGAGGAAGTTGGCCAAAGGAAGATCAATGAAAGGCCAAAGTTTGAGAAGAGAATGTTTGAAGGAAGCTCGGGATCGGTGAAGAAGGGAAAGTTCACCCCAACCTTCTCTAAACAATCAAGTGTGGGCACTTGTAAGAAGTGTGGCAAGGACCACAAAGGTGAATGTTTGGCAGATTCAAAGACTTGTTTTAAGTGTGGGAGGATTGGGCATATGGCAAGGGATTGTCGGGCCAAGCCATTGGATGAAATCGAGTGCTACTCGTGCCACGAAAAAGGGCACTATAGTAATTCTTGCCCGAAGAAAGGGAGCGAGACGATGGTGTCGACCGCTCAAAAGAAAGCGGAACCGACAAAGGTCAAAGGGCGAGCCTTCCAACTTAATTGAGATGAAGCCAAGGAGGCCCACGATGTCGTTTCAGGTACCCTACTCGTAAATTCTATTCCCGCCCGGATCTTATTTGACTCGGGTGCTACTTATTCGTTTGTGTCACATACTTTTGTTGTGAGTTTGAATGTGCCCCTAGAACGTCTTGATGAGATCTATGATATTGAAATAGCGCCTGGTAAAACCTCCATGGTCCAACATATGTGTCGAAATTATGAGCTAGAAATAGACGGGAAAAAGTTTAAGGTGAATTTATTGCCTATGGGAACCGCGGGATTTGATATAATTATTGGTATGAATTGGTTGGGTGAGCATCAAGCAAAGATTTTAAGTGGGAAAAAGATAGTTTCGATCAAGACTCCCGACAACGAAAAAGTTTATGTGTATGGCGAGAGACGACACCACTTACCGAGCCTTATGACCGCGGTTAAAGAAAGGAAATGTTTTGCCAAAGGGTGTTCATCCTTTTTAGCATATGTGTTAGATGGAAGGAAACAAAAGAAGACGGTGGAAAATGTGAAGGTGATTCGGGATTTTCCCGAAGTATTCCCCGATGATTTCCCGAAGTTCCGGTAGCGACGCCAATAGCTCGTGCTCCATACCGTTTGGCTCCCACCGAAATGCGGGAATTGATGTCGCAATTGCAAGTATTGCTCGACAAGGGATTTATTCGTCCTAGTTCGTCTCCATGGGGTGCGCCCGTATTGTTCGTCAAGAAGAAGGACGGTTCGATGAGAATCTGCATCGATTACCGAGAGTTGAATAAGATGACTATTAAGAATCGATACCCGTTGCCTAGAATCGACGATTTGTGTGATCAACTTCAAGGAGACGATTATTTCTCAAAGATCGATTTGAGATCGGGTTACCATCAAGTTCGAGTGAAAGAAGGAGACATCGAGAAGACGACGTTTTGTACTCGTTATGGGCGTTACGAGTTTTTGGTAATGCCATTCGGGTTGACTAATGCACCGGCCATTTTTAAGGACCTTATGAATCGGGTCTGCAAACCATTTCTCGACAAGTTTCTCATCGTATTTATTGACGATATTCTTATTTATTCAAAAACCGAAGAAGAACTCAATAGTCACCTAAGGCAAACGTTAAAAGTGCTACAACGAGAGAAATTGTATGCAAAGTTTTCTAAGTGTGAATTTTGGATTCGAGAAGTCCAATTCCAGGGCCACGTTCTGTCACGAGAAGGAATCAAGGTTGATCCATCAAAGATTGAGGCGATTATGAAGTGGGAACCGCCACGAACTCCAACCGAAGTGAGAAGTTTTCTCGGCTTTGCCGGTTATTACCGCCAATTCATTCAAGATTTTTCTCGGGTGGCGACACCACTCACATTGTTGACCCGAAAGAGTAGCCAATTCGTGTGGGGAGAAAAGCAAGAAAATGCATTCGCCATATTGAAGGAAAAATTGTGTAACGCCCCGGTTCTCACGCTACCCGAAGGAATGGAAGACTTTGTTGTTTATAGTGATGCCTCGAATAAGGGTTTGGGTTGTGTTTTGATGCAACGAGGAAAAGTGATTGCGTACGCCTCGAGACAACTAAAGAATGCGGAAGAAAGGTACATGACCCATAATTTGGAATTGGCGGCGATAGTGTTTGCTTTGAAGTTGTGGATACACTACTTATATGCTACAAGGTGTACGTTATATACGGATCACAAAAGTCTTCAATACGTTTTCACACAAAAAGACTTAAATATGAGGCAAAGAAGATGGATCGAATTGATAAATGATTATGATTGTGAGATTGTATACCACGCGGGGAAGGCCAACGTGGTAGCCGACGCCTTAAGCCGAAAAGTCCATGAAAGGCCGAATAAAGGGAAGTTGACTCAGATTGAAGTGGTCTTGAGTATTGTCGAACGAATCAAGAATGCCCAACGAGAGGTGATGGAAAAAGAAGAGTTAAAGCAAGAACGTTTGGGTAAGAATCAACATTTTGTAGAGAACAAGCAAGGGTTAAAAACCGTTGGTGGCCGAATTTGGGTTCCCAAGTTTGGGGTACCCGAAAGGAGTTGCTAAATGATGTTCATAAGTCTAAGTATTCAATCCACCCGGGAAGTACAAAAACGTATCAAGATATGAAGATGTATTGGTGGCCCAAGATGAAGGCAAGAATGGCAAAATATATTTCTAAGTGTGCCACGTGTGCACAAGTGAAAGCCGAGCATCAAGTACTGTATGGGGTAGCTCAATCGTTGCAAGTACCGGCCGGAAAATGGGAAGATATAACAATGGATTTTATTGTTGGATTGCCAAAGACGAGCAAGAACCACGACGCCATTTGGGTCATAGTTGGCCGGTTGACCAAAAGTGCATTATTCTTAGCGATTCGGGAAACCATGCCACTCAAAAAGTTGGCAAAGTTGTATGTGGATGAAGTGGTAAGACTTTATGGGGTCCCGTTATCGATTGTGTCCGATAGGGATGCGAGGTTTACCTCGAGATTTTGGAAATCGTTGCAAAAAGAGTTAGGAACGAAATTGCGGTTGAGTACGACTTACCACCCGCAAACCGACGGTTAAAGTGAAAGAACTATTCAAATGGTCGAAGATATGTTAAGATCGTGTGTATTGGTTTTTGGGGGTAAATGGGATGAACATTTACCGTTAGTCGAGTTTTCCTACAATAATAGTTACCATTCGACTATTAAAATGCCGCCTTATGAGACGTTGTATGGAAAGAAATGTAGAACTCCATCATGTTGGCTTCAAGCGGGTGAGACGAAACTCACGGGTCCCGAAAAATTGAAAGTGACAAATGAAAAGATTGGAATAATTCAAGCCAATATGAAAACTGCACAAGACCGACAACGAAACTACTCGGGTTTGAAAAAGAGACCGTATGATTTAAATGTTGGTGACATGGTAATGTTGAAGGTATCACCTTGGAAAGGCGTGATGCGGTTTGGAAAGAAGGGCAAATTGAGTCCAATGTATGCTGGCCCGTTTAAGATATTGAGGTAGAATCGGTCTACAAGCTTTCAAGTTGGAACTTCCACCCGAACTTCAAGGTGTTCACGACACGTTTCATGTAAGTTATTTTAAGAAGTTCATGGGTGAAGTTGAAAATATAATTTCATTGCAAGAATTGCGGGTTGATGCCCCGAATCGGTTGATTGAAGAACCCGAAGCAATACTAGAGACAAAGACCAAGAAACTTCGGAACAAAGAGATCGAGTTGGTGTTGGTCAAGTGGAAGCATTCCCTTGGACTGAACTTGACTTGGGAAGTCAATGATGAGGTTCGGAAAAGATACCGAACTTCATAAACTATGACGAGATTCCGAGGACGGAATCTTCTTAAGGGGTAGATAGTTGTAACGACTCAAAAATAGTAAATAAATAAATTATGTAAAAATATGATAATTATGAATAAATCATAAAACACGTGGAAATTGGTTTCGTGTCATTTGGACACCGTTTGATACGGTTAAGGTCGAAACCAGGTCGAGTTTAGCGAAGAAAAACTGCAGCCATCCTGAACCAGGGAGTTCGCGCCGTAAACTGCGGTTCCCGATCGCGAACATCGAACAGAGACTTTGGGAATTTGGAGATCGGAGTTCACGATCTGTTCACGAACGCGAAAAGCTCACGACGCGCATAGTTCGCCCCCGAACTCGAGATCACGATCTTGATCTTTTCCGACACCAGCATTAAAGTCGGGTTTATCTCATTTATTACAACCTAAAACCCTAGTTTTCTCCTCTCAACTTGTTTGGGCGATTTTTGAGTGTAAAGTGGCGATTGGACCTTAATCTTCACTACATCTTGAAGATTTCTACTCCTAGTTGAAGATCAAAGGTTATTGGTTGAAGGATTTGAGGCTTTCGAATCTTAGGAAGTGATAGTTGTGTTCAAGAAACACATCTTTAGGATAAGCTTGGCAAAGGTGAGTACATGTGAACTTTCAAAACTGGGTACATAGCTAGAAAATGTTTTATGTCTAAATGTTTTATCGAGTCTATAAGTAATTTAGTTATTTATGTGATTTTTAATGAATTGCTTATATGATGATGATATGATTAATTGATTGAGAAATGATGGAGCTATAAGCTCATAATAATAACAGACAGATAATGATGATGATGATGTCCCTAGGGCCGTGATAGATTGGAGGCATTCCGGTTATAACGGTACCTTAAGGTTAGTGGTAGATTGGAGGCATTCTGATTACTCAATACCTATGAGTCCCGGTAGATTGGAGGCATTCCGGTTACCGTGGAAATGACGGTTTTGATAGATTGGAGGCATTTCGATTATCTTGACATTGGCCAATGACGAATGAAATGAAGTGACCCGAATGAATTTAATAATATTATTTTAATATAAATGATATTATGTGACTAGTTGTTTATCGGGTCTAAAACTCATGTATCTCACGAGGCAATTTTATCTCATGTACTATGTTTGTGTTTTTGTTATGTACTCAGGTTCGGGATCGAAGATATAAGAGGCCCGTTTAGAAGAGGCCTTGTTGAGATTAGCTCGGTGTTGATGATTAGAGTCCTTATCCTATGGCTAAGATATAATTTGTAACACCGTTTTTGTATACTCTGATAGTCTCGAACAAGAAACCTTTTCGTTTTTGTAAAACCGGTATTTGACACCGATACAATATTGCATATTTTGGGATGAAATGTATTTAAATATTGTTTTAAAATTTGAGGTGTTACAACTTGGTAACAGAGCTATAGTTTAAGTGGACTAGGTTGAGTTGACCATCCTAGACTTAAACTGAGCTAGTAGGACCGTAGGTTCCATAGGATAACTATGAATTGTCTATTGAGACCTTAAGTATAGGTTCAATAAGGTTAACCTTGAAGGATTAGGTAATGTTTGGTATTCGAACGGATATTACTTTTATTTTGATGAATTGACTTCTAAATGAGTGATGTCTTATTATAGCAAAATGGTGAGAACTAGAAGTGGAAGAGGCCCGTTTGATCATGGGCAAGATTCGAACTTTTTGGGCGATCCGGTGTTTGGTCCCCTACCTCGAGATGAAGTGGAGAATTCGGGTGTGGAAAGGAACTCATCCAACAAGTTGTGCAATGTGTATCATCTTTCTTTTCTTTAAATCACTAGTCTAGTCAAATTTAAGAACTCCCAAGTATCGGTACCCAACATGATATTGATCAATCTTTAATCCTCTAAATTATCAATTCAATCTCTTTTTGTCAAATTTTAATCCATTCACACCTTCAGAATTTGTTCCAATTCACATAAAATAGTTAATTTCCCTTGATTTCTTGTATCTCAAAGCATAGGCAATTATGTTTTCTTTATACATGTAATAATAATCCATACGGTTTTTCCATTCTCTTAACATCATCGAAATCATTTATGAATTCCACTTTGTCATAATTTAAGTCAATCCACTAACTCAAAACTATCACAACTTGTTCCAAAATAAGTATTGTCTATAATTTTATACAAATCTAAGTATATGCATTAACAAATTATTTTCATTTTTAAAATCCATAATTCTTTAACACATTGTAATCATCTTCTTCATAATAGTATACATCTTTTTGTGCTCTACGTAAATGATGCATCTCATATTAAACAATAAGGTCTCCTTTGAAAAAAGGTGATAACTTAAATTGTTGTGGTTGTACAATTTACTGTTTATGAATTTATTCACTTAGCTTTATGTTAATTCCTCTCTTGTTGACTCTTTACAGGTTTGACTGGGTGACCAAAGAGTCGGGTTGGAAGAATGTTTGTCGACACTCTGATATTTTGAATATGGGTCAAGCCTTGGGTTAGTAACACCAGGAGTTTTTAAAATAGTTTAAATTTGTTTTGAAAATTATTATTGGTTTGTAAATATTTAGTAACTTGTAATAGTTTGGAAGTTCAGAAACGTATCCGTTAGGTTATGGTTTGTTTAAAAAAAAATGGCTTGAATTTTGCGTTGTTACAAAATTAAGTAGGGAATATTTTAAAGTATGGTAGCAAAGTATGCCTGGTTGGATCACTAGGTTAAAAGTTTATTTACGAATCGCTTCGAATTGGACAAGTTAGCTGTAAACGGTGTCGGAGTGGGATAGTTGAACATGATGTGAACCGGTTTTTTAATATTCTTTCTTTTAATCGAAAGTTTTTTTAAAGTGAATATTTGGTATCATTTTTATGGATTTGTAGCTTTATTTTATTTTCATATATATTAAAGTTTGAACACCAAATTTTTACTTGAATTTTAATTGTATGATATTATTTTTGATAGATTTGGAATTCAAATTTGTTGAAAAATAATTTTTAATTTACTTGTATTTTATATAATATATGTTATGTACTTTTTTCTTCATATTTTCTAGCATTTATGTAACTTTTACATAATTAATTTATAACAAATACTCGAGAATATTGTAATCAGTCTCAACATGTCTCAACATGCCGGTTTAACTGGTCCAACTGTTTTTAAGACATCAGTTCAATTTAAAATCAGGGTTTAAAAATATAAAATATGGTTACGATAATGACATCACTTAGAGTTATCAGTAACAACGAATAATAGGTTTAAACAATGATTAGTTACATTATATACCATTTACCCCTTTTAACTAGGGGTGAGCATTTGGGCCGAAAAAACCAAACCAAACCGAAAACTGACCAAAACGAGCCGAACCGAAACTGATGACATGTTATCGGTTCGGTTTAGGGTTTGAAAATTCATCATTTTCGGTTTCGGTTCCATCGGTTTCGGTTTGATCTTCAGATAAGTATGACCATTTAGCCTAAAAAAAACCGAACCGGATTGAAACCAAACAAATTCAAAATCGAAACCACGTAATCGGTTCGGTTCAGTTTCAGTTTTGAAAATTCATCGTTTTCGGTTCAATTGGTTTCGGTTCGGTTCGATTTTTGGACCGCGCTCACCAATACTTTTAACTCCATTAATCAATTTAGCTTCTTTCTTTCTATCAATTTCCAAATTCCTCCTACAATCAAAATTCAAATTGTTAATTCTTATCCATTGTTAATTCGCCAACTAACCCTAATCCTAACAAAATCAAAATTTGCATGGCAACCTCCGACAGCCTCCATAAACGAAACTTCATCTTCTCCGACGAAGGAAGGAGCATATCGATGACTGTACCGGTGGAGGCGGCAGTGGAGACACAATGTGATGGTGTCCCCAAAACGCAGCAGCGATTTATCGACAAGAACCACCCGACAAACGATTGTAAGTTCAAGAACTTCAAGTTCAGTGAGATTGTTTGGCAAACGTATCATCGCCGAAGAAATTCGGGATAATTTTCGCCGATGTGGTAGAGAAAACTTGCAAAGTGGATGCAGATTTCAAGCTATCGGGGATAACCCATGAATCAAAACCAATGTAATCGAGATAAAGTAGCAATATCAGTTGATGTTTAATTAGGATCTTGAATTCTTGTTTACTCTAAATTGGGGAAGGCTAAAATTTCAATGGGGAAGAATACGGATTAGAAGATCAATTGGGGAAGAAGGTAAATATAAAAATAAAAATAAAAAAAAGTTAAAATAGGGGTAATTTTATGAAATGGAGAAAATACCGTCAGTTAACGGATGATTTTGAACGAAAGGACATAAAAGTGAAATCAAAAAATCTTTACGGACAAAAATATTGACAAAAAAAGTTTAGGGACATAAATATTGGGTATACCACAAGAACAAGAACAATTTATATAATTTACCCGAATAAAAAACATTAACTCCGTTTAAATATGAAAACTGACGACGCTCATCACAATTTTCCCCAATATCAAATTGAAATCCTAAAGAATTGGTACAGAGAATTGGGAGGTGGGAAATAGAATTAGCAACCAAGTCCCTTGTTTGGTTGTACTGGGGAAAGGGGAGGGAGGAGAATTGCGAATTCCTATTCTCTAGTTTTGTTTCCCTACTTCATGTAAAGAATTGGTGGGAATTGTAAAATAGGGAATTGCTAAAAACCAAGAATTGTATGTTATGTTAAGGAATGATGCTAGTTATTCATGTGTCTGTCCTTCATGACTTCAATTTTTTTGTTACACTACGATTATAGCGATGTTTATAAATGTGATCATAGTTTGATTAAAAACTATATTTTTATGTTATTGCATTTTTATTATGAGTTTATTTATATTTTTGTATGTTTTATGTTTTAATAATGATTGTTATTTAAAACAAATATATGGATGCTAATGATAAAGTTGGTTCAATTCTCTATTGAATTTTTTGTTGTACCAAACAAAAGAATGATTCTCTGTTACATTTCTCTGTTGAAATCTCTGTGCTACCAAACAGAAGAGTCAATTCTCATTCTCCACACTAATTCTCTTTCTCTACAATTCCATTCTCTGCAATCATTTCTCTACAGTTTCATTCTCTGTACCAAACGCACCCTAAAAGTCCGTCTCCTCACTCTTTGGGCGATTCCTGAGACGTACGTCGCCGGCCAGCCTCCGTCATCATCGACCGCTCCGTCTCCTGCTATACTCACATCATCACTCTCTACGTCTTTTCCTGCTGAGCTGTCCGATAGATACGTCGGCGTTTCCTTTGATTCTAACATAGATACGTCGGTGTTGCCTTTGATTCTAACATTACTACCGCTCGTCTATCGGTATGATTGTATAATGCATCTAGTTTTTTAGTTCTTTGAGTAATTATTAGCTATATTAACTGGATCAAACATCACAGCATCAAGTAATTTTGAACAATTTTCAATTTAGGTTAAATACTTAAATACACAAAACTCTATAGCAGGTTCTACAATTAAGACCTCATAATTGTGATTCGTGAACCTAAACACTTGATACGACCAATTCTGAAATCACTGAAGAAATGAGAATCGATCCAAATCATACACAAGAATTTCTAGGTTTAGAAAGAAACTCGAATGCACAATTCAATTAAACGATCATTCGATTACAGTCAAATACAACGATTACAATGAAGAGGAAATTGAGAGAGGAAACAACACAGTTGTTCAAAAACTAGTAACAGTAATAAGCTGCTGCTATCGTTTATACATGAAAGCTAACAAATCGTAACAAACTCTCCTGCTCGCACAATGACCCACACGTGCCATGCACATGTCTTTTTATTCCAGCAACGTCACGTGCTCTGCACGTGTTCATTTATTCCATATTTGACTCGTATCAACACTTTCACGTTGCGGTGTAAATTCCGGAGCGCAATTTGCGGCGCAATTTCACGAGAATAACTGTAAATCGTAATTGCAGGTCACCACCACCCACTCATATTCCTTTTAATGGGACTTCTTGCGATTCTATCTAAATTTTGTTGTCATTCTTCTTTATAAAAAAATTTGTTGAAAGATGAATGAAGATAACAAATTAATAAAAACATCAACTAGTGACCATGACAATGAACATAAGTAAAATACAAAAACTTTAAATTTCTAAAATCAAAATCCTCACTGACATAAAATTAAATAGATCTTCCTAACTAGTTAGGAGACATCTTATTATTGTGAAATGGTAGGTTTATATATGATGCAATATTATTTAAGTTTGCGCAAAATTAAATGAGCCCCAAATTGAGGTTGTAGAATGATGGTGGTATACGGAGCATGTGAATAAGGCGAGAGATCAAACTGAAAATGTTGTAATATCATAGCGAGTGCCATTTTTGCTTCCAACAAAGCAAAATTTTGTCCAATGCATACACGTGGACCCACACCAAATGGTAGGAATGTTGTTTGCCCCTTAGTCACCTTTGACACACCTTCTGAAAATCTTTCAGGTTTAAACTCCTTCACATCATCACCCCATATATCCTTATCATGGTGCAAAAGCATATCTTGCATTTGCAAGAAAGTTCCAGCTGTGTAACGCCCTGAAATTTTAGTAATTAAATAATATTAATTTAATTGTTATATTTTCTTTTTAAAAGAAATAATTAGTTTGTATTTAGACGACCTGTAGTTAGACGTCTCGTATTATTAGACGTTAATTAAAGTTAGACATGTCGAATTAATTAATTAAATTTATTTATATAAATTATTAATTCTTTTATTTAAGTGAGTAAATAAATAGTTAGTCATCTCGTAAGTTTTGGACAACAATTTTGTTAGACGGGTAGTTACGTAGACGACATTTAATTGTTTCTTCTCGGGCTATGACTTTGTTTTAACTCAGTTATTTTATGTGAGTGTCGGTGCAAAAGAGTGAGGGGCCGGCCAAAGGCCAAAGCTGGGCTTCCAAGTTATGGGCTTGAGTAATTGATATAAATTATAATTTAAACTCATTCCATCTCCTAAAACCCTATATCCCTCTGCCAAATTAGGCGCCCCCATCTACGAAATCTTTGAATTCGTCAGTCATGGAGCAAACCAGCAGGTGGCTTTTCACCAATTATTGTTGGGGATTTAATATGCAAGGTCGGTTGGTGGCAAGGAAAAGAACACACCTACGTACGTGTGTGTTCTTCACATGGGAGGTAGAAGCAAAAGCCAAACAAATATATATATATTCTTGTGCAAACAATTAACTGGCGTAGAATTTTGACTTTTAATAACAAGAGTTAAGTGCTGGGTGTTATAATAGAAGGCGACAAAATCAAGAAATCAGCCCTGTGGTTATTCAGCGACGATCGAGAATGCAGCCAAGGAGGCTAAACCATTGGTGGTGTTGATTCGTAGGGTATAACCTTTATCCCTTTTCTTTTGTATCATCTTTATTCCTTTCGGGTTTAAACTAACATTTATTGTAGAATTCCGAGGTTTTAGGGCCGAACTGAGTCCGGATTGAGATATTGGTGTTATGTTATCGTTGGTATAATTGTTGGTTTGTTGTTAATTTCGTTTTTAGTTTCTGGCAGATTGTTACCGCCATGTTGCGGGGTGTTTTTGAGTGTCTTACATGTCGAATTAGGTGAAGGTCATCTCACAGAGATTTGTAGCCCTCTGAGTTAGCTTTTTGAATTGACCGAGCACTCGTTAATCGGATCTAGGGTTTGGAAGTTACTGTCGAAACAGTAAGCTTCCGCGGTGATTTTATGTGCTATTGTCACACTCGTTTAATAACCGTTTATTGTTTCTGTTTCCTTTCCAAACTATCAATCGAGTCTTTATGTCTACATGTCAATTATTTCATTGAAAATCCGTCCTTACTATTTTGCCCTCGTGGTCAGCTACTGAACTCGTACGGTGTCGGGTCTTGGGTTGGAAAAAAAATCTATGTCCTTAGCTTAAACGTTTTGTTAACCGAAAAACCGGGAACCGAACCCGTAGGATTCTTGGTTTCCCAACCGGAAAGATTTTAGTATCTAGTTTTAATACAAACTAAATTCCTAAACCTATATAACTGTGATGTAGAAAGGGCTGTCGGGTAATGATTTCTAATGCTCGGGTTTTCGGTGATGAGTCGGGTTGTTGAAACGAGTCTAATAAAACAATAATTCCTGGCAGAATCTACCTTACTGTTCTACCCTGTTTTTGAGATACTTAAGATAATATTTAGGGTTTTTGGCCCATGCTGAGACCTTGGTTTTTGAATTAGCTTTCCAACGCCGCAACCCGCTCGTTAATCCGAATTACGGTTTAAAAGTTATAGTCGATTTAGTATACTGCTGTTAGGAAGATGACCTGTGCAGCATGTCTGTCTTGCATCACTGTTTTGACATACTTAGAGTCTGTTTTGGCCAGTGACCGTCTCACAGTAAATTGTAGTTCTGATTGTCTTCTAGCCATGGTAAAAAGATGGGAAAAATCTAATGAACCGTTTAGGAGTTATGGCAGTTTCCGTGAGACTGACGGGGGCTGCCAGTTTTCTGAAATAAGCCCTCGGGTAGGGTTTTAATTCCGGGTTTCGTTTTTTTTGGTTTTAGGACCGTCTAGGAGATAACGTGCTGTCCTACTGATTTTCGGGAACCCTTTGGAGCTTACGTTTCTCGAGGTGAGTATTCTCACCGTGTATTCAGTTTTAACGTTGTACATGCATGACTTATGTGTTACATTTCTTGCATCATAATTGTTATCTGAGCTTGAGCTGTTATCTGAGTTTGATCCGCTATCTGAGTTTGATTTGTTATCTGAGTTTGACATGCTATCTGAGTATCTGAGCAGCTGTTGATTTATTTTAATCTGAGACATTGTGCCTGGGTAACCGAGCTCGGCACAGGGTCATTCTGTGCTACTACTTGCTAGGGCATCTGAGATAATTATGTTAAAGAGATAATAAAACATAATAACACACATCTGAGTTTTTGGCTATATGCCTGGGATCACCTCCCGTCTGAGTTTTGGGATTATTCCCGTCTGAGTTTTGGGATCACTCCCGTCTGAGTTTTTGGCTTATGCCTATCTGAGGTGTGAGGAGGGGCGAGGTTGATCTCTCGTCCCAAATCACACAAGCGCGCTATATAAATTAAAATCTGAGTAATAAAATCTGAAAAATAAATCTGAGTAATTAATCAAGTAGATTCTGAGTAGGAGTACACCGATGTGCCCTCATGTGTTGTATGTTATGATTGTTTGCATTTTGAGAATTATTCACTCAGCTTCCCCAGCTGACCCAAACTTTCCCCCACATTGTTTCAGGTACCAGCAGAAGAAAGGAGAAGGTGGACGGTTGACCGCTGTATCTTTCATTACCGATGTGGACGGCATTTAATATTTTAAAAACACTTATTTTAACTATTTCCGCATTAAATATATTTTTAAATGAAAATACTATTATTGGGATTTAATTATTCAAGTTATTGGGACCTTTTGATTATAATTTTGTTTTCAAAAATTTTAAAAATCTTGTAAATTTTAGGGTGTTACAAGCTGGCAAGGTCATCTCCCCAAGTTTGGTTTCTTCATGTATCTTTCGTCCTAGTGTCACCGCTGGCGGATAAAGTCTAAGAACTTCATTGAAAATCATGTTAACCTACAAAAGAAACAAGTAAAAAGATATGAATGATACAATTGACAAATCATGAAATGGGCGGGCGTTGGTGCTAAATTTGGCATGACTATAGGACAAAATAAGAGGGTATTAGGTAATAGGATGTAAAGACTTGCAACTTTTAAACGATTTAAGCCCTCCATATGTGGTTTATTCTCCCCAAAAACTTGTAAAACTTCATCTCTAGCACGATCTTGCCAATTAGTGTGTTGAGATAACAAGATCATAGTCCAAACAAGCAAACTTCCTGTGGTCTCTTGTCCTGCAAAGTAGAAAACCTTACACTCTTCGATGACTTCGTCAATACTTAATCCTAAATTGGAATTGGTGTCCCCATGTTGCTCAATTTCTTTGTAATTGAAATCCAAGAGTATGCTTAACAAATCATCGTTACTACTTCCACCATTTTTCATCGTAATAATTCGTTTGTTGATGATAGTCTTTATAGATGCTTTCACTTCTCGCGCAATTTCCTTAATCCTCTTATTTCTTTTCGTCGGCAAAAACCTACACAATTGTGATACATTTTATTTACTGTTTACTCTTCATTGATTGGTTGGTTTGTTAAAAAGATGAGCCATTACAGTCATTTATAATATATGTATTATTCATAAAGCTAATAAATTTTATTGCAGTCCAGTTGGTAGAGCACTAATGCTTCATCCACAAGGTGGGGAGTTCAATTCTCCTTGATATAATAATAATAATAATAATAATTATTATTATTATTATTATGTTGTCTTCAATGGCCTATAACTTTATTTAATATATATTTATTCAATTATTTAATATGTATATCTATTTAGTATATATCTAGTTTATGTAATATATATTTATTTGATAAAATATCTAAAATCTGTATTTTTATAACATATCTAAAATCTGTATTTTTATAACACAAACAAAAAAAAAAATTGATAACGAACAATAGGTTTTAAAAAACTTAATTACACTGCATATGTTTTAAAATTTTAGACATAAACATATGTAATAATCTTACGCAATTATGCTAGCTAATTATGCCCGCAACGTAGTGCGGATGATACAACGCTCGTTGGGAACATGAAACATTCATGGTCAAATGAAAACCATCTCAAAAAAAGAAAGTAAAATGTTATACGTATAGCGTACTCACTTTGTTCCAGGTATGTAGATTGATTGTGTAACTTGTGAAACCAACTCTACCTGTTCCCGTTGTAGTTCAAAAATCTGTCGCCCTTCCTTAAAGCTACTGCCAAATGCGGTATGTGAGATTACATCCGCGGTTAAGGTTTGTAGATAAGGCCACACATCTACTTCAACCGAGCTTTCCATGTTTAATATGTCCTCCCATTTGTTGATTAGCTCAGCACAACACACATAAATAGGAGAAATCATATGCTACAAAAAGTTTAATGTTATTTACGAGTGTAAGTGGAAAGTGAGAAAGAAGATTTCTACAAGTATCCAAAATTCTCAGGAAAAAAAATTCACTTTCAAAATCATTTCAAAATAGATCATTTGTCAATACGACCAGTGCGACTCAAAAAAAAAATTGACAAGTGTCCACTGGTAAAAAAAAAAAGAGTGTGCCCATAGATCTGTCGCATAGCCACACCAAAAAAATTAAATCACGCGATTTATTTCGGAAAACTCAAGTAACAAAAGTCTATTTTGGAAAAAAATAACATTATTTTCTAGTTGTAATTATCACTTTCTACCAATTTCACGTTGTTATGGAAAGACACAAGACAACAAAAAGGGATGAAATTATTACTAAACAATTTTTATCCATACAGAGCAATTTCATCTCAAATGACAATGATGTCCTTGGTGGGAGGGATGAAATGCAAAATATGATAAAATGAAAGGAAGGACATGGTTGTCATTTGAGATGAAATTGCCTTATATGGATAAAAATTGTTCCGTAAGAATCATCTCCCTAAAATTGCACGTATAGATAAAAATTGTTCTGTACAAACCTTGAACTTCTCAATACGGAAAGCAGGATTAATGATCTTTATGTGTCTGCTCCATTGTTCAGTCTCAGTACTCGGTAAACCATTCACCAGTAATTTTAAAAATGGGCTTCCTATCCTCATCTTTTGAAATCGGTAGTTGATAGATCGTAATACACTGAGATCAAGCTAATCCATGAAGATTCAAGTGAGATTGAAGAATAAAGTGTGTGTTCTTGGTGTTTCACTATGTGTAAGTTGAGAGAGAAAGATGGAGGGAGTTAGTAGCTTTCAAATGATAATCCAATTAATGAAAGGAAAGCTTACACATTAAGTCAACATGATAGGTATTTATACCTCCCTTCTAAACATGCTTAATTAATCACTAACTAAGCCTAATTACATTGTTTTAGGCTTATGACTAGTTTATCATTTAGACAATGTTACACAACTAGTCCCTAAACTATTTGATACAACATATTTAATCCTAACAATCTCCTCCTTTGTATCAATAGTTTGGATAGCATGTTCTTGAAGTCTTCTTTTCGAGCAAAATCTGAAACTAGAATATCCGTTGAGTAGTTTTAAATGAAGAATCAGCTTCAGATTTTGGTAATCAGATAAAATAAAACTTTTAATCGGCTTTTCAACCAATATAAAGTATCTCAGAAGATTTCATGAAGTCTTGACTTAATCTGTCTTTATCATTATCCAATCTCCCTCTTTTTGAGCTTTAGAACTACATCCCTGTCTTCCTTCAAAAGAGTATATTTAAAAATTTGAAAATTCTGGAAATGAAACATCTGTTTGGTAAGGATTTGACTGGGATTTAGAAATGTTGGAAATTTAATTTTGGATAGAGGTTTGTGAGAATGAGATAATGATGGTTTGTATTATGAAAAGAATGCTTTGAAAGTTAAAGATTTTGGATGTGTGTGTGTGTATGAATGTTTGTATATAGGAAAGAATGATATATACATTTAAGATTTGAATGAATGTGGATAATTTGTATTTTGTATGATACAAAAGATTTGAACAGTTTTGCTTTTGTATGGATATGGTTGTTATAGAATTTGGAAAGAATGATTTATACGAATAGATTTTGGATGGATATGAATGTGAATTTGTGGTTTGGATAGAATGATTTGTCAGTTTAAGATTTGTAATGGAAATGTTGAGAATTTGTGAGAAATTTCTGAAGATGAGTCGGTTTCTTTTTCTTCACAAATTATTTCATGTAAATCGACGAAAATGTAGACCCATAGATAGATAGAGTTGTTTGTAGCGGAAGTCTTTTCTCAAAGTTGTGGCTTTGTCGATTTATGATCATAGATAATTGTTGTTGAGAGAAAAATGTGGATAAGATTTGCGCTCCCCCTCAAACAAACAATTATTCTTCAACAAATCTTCTTCGGTTTCTTGTTTACTCCCCCTTAATCGGTGCATATGTCTTTTTGATGTGGAGTAAACTGGGCTAATATATTCTCTTAAGTCTTGTAAGCATTTTTCTTCATAAACTGAACTTCTTAGTAAATTTTCTCCCCCTGATGATGATTAAGATTTATCGGAATCATCATGATATATGTGAAGTTCGTCGAGGTGAAATGAAGAAAATATTCGAAGCCCATGGATACAAAATGTGAAGTAGAATGATATATTCATATTTTGAATGAATCAATATACATCACATTGTATCATCGAAAACCGAACCTAAGTTGATGATGTTGATATCCGATCAAATCGTTTGGCAGTTAATCTCAATGCTCGAATCAAATAGGGCAAACCGGGATCACATAGATTACCCGTTGACACAACAGTTACACAAACTGTGTGACCTACGTTCAGTGTTGGAATAGATAATAGCACTGGTAGGATTTCCATTCAATCATCGTGGAATACCAAGAATGTTGGTATTACTATGAATGTTCCAGCTTTATCACAAAGATAAGCTTGGTATTATGCCTTGTGTCCTAAAAGTGTATTGCGGTTCCAGACTCAAGTAGTGGACAAATGAAGGCGGGGACTGGAGAGGCATGTCCTCTATTTCAATATCAACAATCTCCAAGTGAGATGTCTATTTCAATATCAGAGAGCAACACATGCAATCTGATAGAGACGTGGCAACCCGACTTTTTATCAGTTTGGGAAGGGTTTTTCGTTTTATTTAACCCTGTCACACCCTCCTTACTCAAGCTTACTTTTTCATTTTTCGACTACTCCCTCATTTCATTTTACCATGTATAGCTGAATTGCACCCCATACTACATTCCCCCTCTCAAATTTTATCTCAGCGCACCCCAATCAAGATCCCGTGATACTTGATTCTGCTCACCTAGACCTATGTACCCTTACATATTGTCCTATATTATAGGTGGCTCCAGGGGAAGATCATACTGGTTATAGCAGATCATAGGAGTAATTTGAGAGTGAACTATAACGCTCATGTGCAATGTATCAGCACATATGATGTTACATTGTAGGAATAACATGGATTTTTCATCGGAAAATGTATGTGTTTCCGTTATAAGTTGTTGCCTCGAAGATGAAAAAGTTTAGGCATAGAAACTTGAACAATTAAGGAACTACCGGACTCACATAGAGTATCTGTTAACACACGGTATGAATCGATAGTCGTTTGCACAACCGTTGATTCAAATGTGTGACCTGCGTTTAGAGTTGGCGCGATTTTAGCTCTAGCAGGATTTCCACTCAATACTCGTGAAGCACCAGATTGTGATGCCATTATGAGTGTTCCGATGAATCCACGGAGATTCATTATCAATAGTGTATGTGTCCTATATTGGAAATATTTGTCGGTGAGATCTAGACACATAGTGCATTCAATTGAAGACGTAACCCGGGGCAGAAGGTTAATTATTTCAGTACCAACATACTCCGAATGAGCAGTCGATAGATTATGTGCTACGTCCCCTAATGAATTGAAACAAATTCCTTTTGAGAGGAATCTGAGTGGTTGGTGGTGGAGTGCAAATGCTTGACTGGGCCAGTTAAGTCTGGTGAAACACTCAACACATGAATGAACACTTTATAGTGAGGTTGCCCGGTTTAAAAACGATTTGGATGCACTCAAAGGTGTGTTTTCTTGATATTATCATATTTTGACATCACCTTGCACTCACCTAAATTTATACCCTAGACTTATACCCTCTCATTTACCAATTTTGGCTAAAAATTATTTCCCTTGGAAGGTTAGGCCAGTTCTGGCAAACCATAGGAAGGTATTGTCGTTTGATAAAAAAAACATGTATCATTAAAAAAAAAACAAACGAGTATAAAAGTAATGATATAAGAAAGTTTCTCCCCCTGGAAATACTAATTCTCCCTCTAGAATTAATATTTCTCCCCCTCGACAAAATAAAGGTAATGAAAAATATACAGTTTAAGAGGGGTGAGAAAGAGTTTTTACATTTATGTGTAAAACTGGTTAATAGCGGGTTTCAAACTAATGTATTTGAAAGCCATTTTGTTGAAGCTCGGGTCATACACTAAAGTGTGTAAGAGCCATTGTTTTGTGAAAAATAAAACGGTTTAAGCTTTTAGATTTAGCATACCAAGTTTAGACACAAGAAAGTTAAAACGTTTTTCGTCTAATGCCTTGGTAAACAAATCAGCTAATTGATAATCAGTGGAAACAAAGTACAATTCCACATTACCGTGTTCAACATGATCTTTTATAAAATGATATCGAAGATCAATATGTTTAGTTTTGGAATGTTGAACAGGATTGCATGAAATTGCAATTGCACTTCGAGAATCACAATATAAAGGAATACGACTGTATGAAAAGTCGTAATCTTTTAATTGTGATTGCATCCAAATTACCTGGGATAAGCAGCTTGTAGCAGCAACATATTCTGCCTCTATAGTTGAAAGAGACACGCAATTTTCCTTCCGTGAAGACCAGCTCACCAATTTATCTCCCAGAAATTGAACACTCCCAGACGTACTCTTTCGATCCAACATGCATCCAGCATGATCAGCATCAGAAAATGCAGTCAAGTCAAAAGAAGTTTCTTTAGGATACTAGAGACCAAGATCTCGAGTGCCCTTCAGATAACGAAATATTCGTTTGACCGCCTTAAGATGGGATTCTTTAGGAGCTTCCTGATCCCGAGCACATATGCAAGTAGAGAACATAATGTCTGGTCGACTCGAAGTCAGATATACAAGGATCCGATCATCCCCCGATAATGGGTAATATCAACAAGTTTGCCATCCGGATCAGCATGCAATTTAGAACCAGGCGACATCGGCGTCGGAATTGGTTTACAATCATCCGTAAGATATTTCTTCAATAAATCAGTGATATACTTGGATTGATTGATGAAGATCCCAGTAGGTAATTGGCGAACTTGAAGACCAAGAAAGAAATTCATTTCACCCATCATGCTCATCTCAAAACGTTTAACCATAAGAGCAGAGAACTTCTTGCAATATTTGGGATTTGTAGAACCAAAAATGATATGATCGACATAAATTTGAATAAGAACGATGTCTTCCCCTTGACGTTTGATGAAGAGAGTTGTGTCGATTTTTCCTTTTGAAAAACTAGACTCAACTAAGAATTTGGATAATACATCATACCATGCCCGAGGAGCTTGTTTTAAGCCATACAAAGCTTTGTCGAGAATATAAACATGATTAGGCATGTGTGGATCTACAAAACCTTCGGGTTGATGAACGAACACTTCTTCTTTGAGAATGCCATTTAGAAATGCAGTTTTTACATCCATTGGATAGATAGTAAAATTCTTATGTGCTGCATATGCCAAGAATATTCGAATGGCTTCTATTCGTGCAACAGGAGCAAAAGTTTCTTCAAAATCAATGCCTTCCTGCTGAGCATACCCTTTTGCAACTAGAAGTGCTTTGTTACGAATTACAATTCCATTTTCATCCTTCTTGTTTTTAAAAATCCACTTTGTACCAATAACAGATTTGCCAGGAGGTTTTGGAACAAGACGCCAAACTTTTAATCTTTCAAATTGATTTATTTCTTCTTGCATAGCAAGAATCCAGTCTGGATCGGAGAGAGCTTCACTGACCTTCTTTGGTTCATTCGAGCTTAAAAATGCAGTAAACTGACATTCATCAGCAGTAGCTCAACGGGTTTGAACAGAAGATTCAGGATCACCGATTATCTGATGTAAGGATGCTCTCTTGTCCATTTAAGAGAATGAGGAAGTGAAAGTTGACCTGGATTGATATTTGAGGTATCAGTGAATTCTGGATGAGGAATTATTGCAGTTTGAATAGTTGATGTAGACGATGGAGGATCAACCCGTTTAACGTTGAATTTGGAAAAATCAATCACCAAAGGTGGAGGTTGAGCTGGTACTAAAGATAAATCTAAAGAAGTAGTAGCTTGACCAGAAGGTGATGATTGAGTATTCGTGGGTGGGGAATTGTCCAGAGATGATTGATGTGGCAAAAGTGAGGAATTTTCCGGAGATGATGTGGTTTCATTTTGTGGAACAGAAGGTGAAAGTGAAAAATCATTATTTGGAATAGCATAAGTAAGAGAAGGAGAATTCGTTGAACTTGAAGTATGAATATCATGTACAGAAATAGATTGAACTTCAGCTACTGTTGGAAATGGAATGTCTGCCTCCTCAAATAAAGTATGTCGAATATTATGATAATCATCATAAAAATGTCGAAATAAGATATCTAAGTCATTTTCAGATGTAGAAGGCGATGACGATGGTGAAGGAATTTCAACATTTGAAGTTAACGAATCGATAGGAAAGGTTTCATCAAAATTAACGTTAACACTTTCTCTAATCGTCCGTTTTGACCGATTATATACTCTATAAGAAGCGAATTCTCTTGAATATCCCACAAAGATTCCTTCATCAGCTTTTTCATCAAATTTATTCAATTTATCTTTATCATTCAAGATAAAACACCGACTCCCAAAAATATGTAAAAATTTAACATTTGGAATGCGGTTATTGATCAGTACATAAGGAGTTTTGTTGTATGCTTTGTTGATGATTGAACGATTTTGAGTGAAACATGCTGTACTTATGGCTTCTGCCCAAAGAGATAATGGGAGTTTAGAATATGAAAGCATGGTACGAGCTGCTTCAACGAGAGTACGATTTCTTCGTTCAACAACCCCATTTTATTGAGGTGTTCTGGCAGCGGAAAATTGATGGGTTATACCAACCGAGTCAAGAAAAGAATCTAAAACTTGATTTTTAAATTCAGTTCCATTATCAGTAGGAATGGTATTTACTTTTAAATCTAAATTTGTTTGAGTTTTCTTGATGAAGGATATGATGACATTTGATGCTTCATCTTTTGTGCGTAAGAAATGAACCTAAGTGTATCGAGAAAAATCATCAACAATAACCAACACATACCGTTTGCCTGCTAAATATTGAACGCTCATTGGTCCACATAAGTCCATGTGATGTAATTCAAGCGGTTTTGAAGTACTTTGAACTGGTTTAGACTTATGAGGCTTCTTTGTCATTTTGCCCATCTCGCACGAAGAAGAAAGATGATCTTTTTCAAATTTAACATCTGGAAGACCAGATACATGTCCACCTTTCACCAACTTATTGATGGTTTTGAAGTTAAGATGAGAGAGGCGATGGCGCCATAACCAAGATTCATCTGATGATGTTGTTGACATTAAGCAAACTTCTTCAAGTGGAACTACGTCATTTAGATTGATAGTAAACAGATTTGTCTCTCGGGTTCCAGTAAGAATTTCTTCACCATCATATGTACGAACAACACATTTATTTGTACGAAAATTAACTTCTAATGTTTTATCGCAAAATTGACCGATACTAAAAAGATTATGAGCAAGATCTTCAACATATGTCACATTTCGATGATTAAATTGTGTCGAATGATATCTCCAATACCCATAATAGCAGCTAAATGGTCATTACCAAACCTAACAGTACCCAAATATTTGTCTCTAAAATTTGTTAATAAATTCTTGTTTCCGGTCATGTGTCTAGAACAACCAGAATCAAGATACCATAAATTCTACACAAAACAATTAAAACAAAAAGGTACCCAATCAGATATGGATCCTATACGATTAGTAAAACACGTTTTATGAAGAATATTCAATATCAATTGAATTTAGAGATTTGGAGAACTGCAAGGAGGCAGTTCTGAATGTGTTAATTTGATAGACCATTTAAAAGATTTATCTGGAGAATGTAAAATCCAGTTTGAATGTTCATTTTTGATCCATGTATATTTAACAAATTTGGATTGCTTTTTAGAGGAAGTCGAAGAACCGGATTTTGATGATTTAGTTGGAGTCACAACACGATAAAATGATTTTGTTGGTTTAGGTGTAGAAACCACACGATATACTGATTTTGTCGATTTAGGTGGATAAATGGATTGTGGTTTAGATGCGGATGTTGAAGAGTTTGGTGAAGAAACTACATGATTAACTGATTTTGGAGATTTATTTGTAGAAACTACACGATAAACAGATTTTGAAGGATTGGGAGAAGAACGTGTAGGTGAAGATGTGTGAGATCGAGCGAGCATTGTTTTGCAAGGTTCTGGATAACAAGTGGTACATGAATGAATGATTGAACCATTTTTATGAAGAACATCATGTCGTCGACCACAAGGAGCATCTTTTCGAACAAAATATCGTGTATCATATTGAGAAATTGGTGTATCAGTTTTTCTATCAAAATAAACCTTATTACCATTTTTATCTATTTTAACAATCAAATTAATACCATTCACAGCAAAATTAACAGGACGATAAATTGCTGAATCATAGACAATTCCATAACGTGTAGCAGGAGAAATAAATGTTGTTGAGTTATTACATTTATTAGAATTTGAAAAAGAAGAAGCTAAAAACGAGGAAGATCTAGACTTCTTAAGCTCATTTGACTTAAGAATACTAGACTTAGACGACTTAGACTTCAGAGACTGCTCAACTTCTTTCATCCTGTCTTGCATTGGCGTCTTAAGCTTGGAATTTAATTTTTTATCTGGAAAATTTAAAACAGTGGAATCAGCATTTCTTTTTGAAATAGTGGAATTAGCATTTCTTTTTAAAATAGTTGGAATTTTAGGAGTGGAGAAATTTTCATTGACTGATGTTTGCTTTGGAGAAGCACTTGGATTTGAAACTGATTTTAATTCCACAATTGTATCTTCTAAATTATGAATTTTTGATTGTAAGGCAGATTTTTCATTGTCAAATGCCTTATGAGTTTCATCTATTTCAGTTTCCAGCTGGCAGATTTTCTTTTCAAGAATAAGAAAGGGTATATAAATCTTGCGTGTTACTTTTTGTTGAAGCACAGCATTACCCTTTATCTCAAATTCTTCTGGTGTAATAATTGGAAAATAATCATCATTTTTAAAATTTGCCTTTTTAGATTCATATGTTTTATTTAATTCATTATAATTGAAACTAATTTGTGCATCCTCCGTTTTAGCTCTGTTAAACGCTTCAATTTCTTCTTCCTCATCTGTCATGCGAAGGAAACTCTGCCAAACATCAACATGTATGTATTTGGAATCATACAGTGTTGGAAGCACATTACAAGCCATCTTCAGATATTCAGGATTGTTAGCCCCCAGACCTTCTCGTGAATTGAAATATTTGAAATCTTTAGGCTTGTTCAAGTGAATACTTTGATCAGTTTGTCCTCGTTTAGCAATTATTTCTTCAAGATTTTTGACGTGGGAAGAAAGTTGAATTTTATCATTTTGAAGTTGGTGTATGACATTCTGTTTGCTATTTAATTCTCATGATGTTTGAATGTCATTTTCATGAAGGGTTTCTGATAATTCTTTTATTTGTGTGTTTAAAGATTTAAATATATTCTCATTATCATCAAATTCTTTTTGTTTTCGTTCCAACCAGTTTTTAGTGATTTGATATTCATTCCATGTTTCAATGTATAACTTGTAATATTTATCATTGTCTGCTTTAGATGTGGAACTTTGTGTGCTCTTAAAATTGGTTAATTCAATATCTTTTTCAGAAATAGTATGAGACAAATGTTGAATATCAGTCTCATATTTAACAGTCAATTCTGATATTTGATTTTGTAACGTCAGATTCTTTTTCTCAAAATTTTTATTTTGTTTAATAATATGAACAAGTTGTGTATTATGATCAACAATTTGTTCATTTTCGTTTTCTAAATCAGCTAAACTTTCTTGGAGTATAGTATTTAATTCTTTTTCATTCAAAAGGTTCTGTTTTAAAGAATCAATTTCAGAAATCTGGTTCGTTGCAAAACAATTTTCAGAATCAATTAAATGTGAAGAATGAGACAAGAAAGAATTAATTACCTCTATTTCTTTGTTGGCATCTTCATTTAAACGTTCAGAAATCTCAGCATTTTCACGTGCCATAAAGCATAGCTTTGCTGAATGTTCTTCATCCTCAGGCTCTGAGTCTTCCATCCATTGAAGATCTTCTGCTAATAATACCTTGCCTGACTCAATCTGCTTGACCATTAACATCTTGCGTTTAAAGTATTCAGAGTCCCGAACTTTAGGTTTCTTGCAGTCTCGGGAGAAATGACGAGAAATTCCACAATTATAACACTTCTTTGTAGGATCCAAAGGTGTAATTGTTGGTTTGGCAGTTGTGTTCGAAGCAGAAGGTGCAGACTTAAATGTGGATGAAGACCTCTGATTGTTGTTTGTTGGTGTTGAGTAATACTTTTTTTCATATCTTGAGATGAAAGACATAGCTTTCAATAGTTGTTCCAATTCATTCTCCATTTATTCTTTTGTATCTTTTTCAGGTTCTTCTGATTTTTCTTTCAGTTTACCAGATGAATTAGACTGATATTGTTTTGTAAGAAGAGCAAGAGTATCAAGAGTGTTGGCATTTTCTTGTTTAGTTTTGACTATGTCTTTCACCATTGGAGCATTTTGAAGTAAATACTTATACACTTCATGCACATCAATTGAGCTCAGATGCTTATGTTGCATGGCACTGTTTCCAAACGTGGCCCACTCTGGAAGAAGACTATTGATGAACTTTATGTTGATCTCAAGATTTTCCTTCTTCAAATTATTCCTTCGAAGTTCATTCAATAAATTGCAATACTGATGATATGTGCTCTCTAATTCTTCCCTGGTGGAAGCTTTAAATGATTGGTATGCATTCAAAGTGGTCACCATTTTGCTTTATTTCCTAAAACTGTGCATTCCATTTGTTTTCTAATTTCATCCCGTATCTCTTTACCGGTTTCTAAACTGTCCAAGCTGTTATAAATTTCATTCGGTAAACTCTGAAGAACGAATGAAAAAGATTGTAGATCTGCTTTAGCTCGTTGTTTTTGTTGAGCATTGTATCTAGCCGGAGGAAGCGGAGTTCGACCTCCAAGAACTGGTGGAGTTGCATTTGGTGCAGCTATGACATCTTCGTAGAATACCGCGACACCATTTTCGAGCGAGTCAAGAATATCAGTTGCCAGTTCTTGATTTTTGATAAAGTGGAGGAATCGTTTCTTCCACTGTGCGTATTCACCTCGGTATAAAACCGGAGGTTTAAGATCGGTTCCGATTGAAAGTGCATCTCTTGATGTCATTTTAAAAATGATTTAATTGTTGTAGTGAACTAAAATATATTGGGCTTTATTAAATGTAAACGAGATTTGGGTTTAAAACAGATTTGGATATTGAGCTTAGATGGTTTTGGGCCGATTTTATATTGAATTAAGATTGGGCTTCAATGAAAACGTTTGGGTCTATCAAAGTGTGATAGTGGGCCGAAGAGTAATTTACTGTGACGGAAACAAGGAAAAACCGAATAATTGGTTTTTAATTTGACGAACGAACACAAATTCACAATCTGCCGATGAACACCAGAACAAACAATCTCGACTTAGTTACAACTTCAATCAACCGACTGGTGTTCGTTCTTGATTACGATTGTATGAGTCTAGATTAATTGCAGTTTGCAATTCGGGAATGAACAGGACAAAGACCGAGGTTTAACAATCGATCAAATTGAAATCTCGAGCCGAAGTCTGATTTTCTTTTGTTCCAAATTGAAATCGATTGAAGATTTTAATCAGAAACAAGAAGTCGATTTTATATTTTGTGGAATCCGATTATGTTCACACCAAATCCGATCAGTTCGACATTGGATTAAAGCCGAAGTTTTGTAAAAATCTAATTGTTGACACCAAATATTTGAATTGTTGAATTGTTGACACCAAATAATTGATTTTTGGAAGCCAAACACTATGATCAATTTATTCGATGTCTTGGAGAGCCGAACTTGATAAGAGCTTAAACTGGGACGAGTCGAACTTAAGAAGAGCCGAAGTTGGGAAGAGCCGAACTTGGGCTAAGATTAAGTAGTTCGGGCCGAGCTTGGTGGGCTTAAAGTCTTCGGGCCGAAGATTGTGGATCATATACTGAAAAAGCCGAACTTCTCAACCAGTTTGGGCCGAACTATTAAACAAGTTCGGGCCAAACTTCGTGGACCGAACATCTTAATTGTATAAACTTCGGGCCGAGCAACATGTATAAAATTCGGGCCGAGCTTCTTACCTGGGCCGAACTGTGGAGTTCGGGCCGAACTTCGCAATTTGCCGAACTTGTTCTTCGTGTCGTAGCCGAAGTTGTACGCAGGTTCTGAAACTCACACTTTAGATCTGATTCTTGCTTAATTCTCCATCAATTGCAACGATTCCAATCACGATCTGCTCGAAAATCATTTCCTAACATTCTGATCCGATTATCTTCTTCATTCCATAACAACACAGCTTCAATTCTTCGATTTTCAGAGAGTTTTTGAACTTTCACTTTTTCACTGAAAATCACTCAATTTTGACCAATTGTTGATGGAATGGATCGAATTTTGATTCTATTCTGCTTAGAAATCAAGGAGAAACACGAATCTCTGATCAATTCATTGATTTGAACACAACAATTCTTGAATTAATTTTCAATGACGAACAAACTTTGAACTTCAAACAATCTCAGATCTGGATGAATTTAGCTCGAAAATGGATCTTCTCAAATAGAGATTTTGCTCTGATACCCCTTGATAGATTGTAATACACTGAGATAAAGCTAATCCATGAAGATTCAAGTGAGATTGAAGAATAAAGTGTGTGTGTAACGCCCTAAAAATTAATGTAATTGAATTATTCACTTTTTATTAAATAAATTGTATGACATTTACATAATTTAGTAAATGTGTTATGTGCTCTTATAAGTAATTAATTCGAGTAATTCAAATACTCGGTGTTTCATTTAATGACAAATGTGTCATTTAATTCGTGTTTACTTAATCATGTGGATTAATTAATATTGACTAGAGTGTTAGTTATTATGCGACGCCTTGTGTTAGTTAACTATGAGTGTTAATTAAAAATTGCTAGACGTTAAATCCTGAGTTAATAGCTTAGATGTTTAATGAATTCCGAGGCCGGCCGTTAGGTCAAGGCCTTGAGCCGTTTTCTACCTGATTTCCGTGTCCTTTTCCTTGTGCATTTTTGCTTTCTATCCGAGCCCAAGACCCAAGTTCGGACATGATTGGATACGGGCTAGAGCTGCTTGTTGTCCTCTTAATTGTGTTCGGTCTAAGAGAAGTCCACAGAAGGCCAAAGTTTGTAATTCCATCCATAAGGCTATTTAATTATATAGTCCAACGTTATGTGCATGTGGGCCTAATTCCTTTTTGTGATAATGCAGCCCACGTGACTTCTAGACCCTCACCGAATTTCTTTAATACATAAGCTTGAAATGCCCTAAATCCCCCCTAAACCTCATGTCGGCCATGGGCATCTCCAACCCCATTCCAGCTGTGATTCTTGAGCAGTCCCATTTCGATGGTCGTTCTTCCAAGTCGCCAAGTAGTAAAGTTCTCCATTCCTGTTTACCGAGCACCTCCAATCACGAACTTCTTTCAGCCAAAGGTACGTATGGCCAGTGGTGAACGTTGAAGCAAGCAATAATAATTCGCGGAGCTTTGTGGTGATCAGTAATGTCTCTTCTCCTTGCACTCTTTTTCCCTCATACTCTTTTCCGATCGGAATAATCCATAACCTGCTGTTTCCTTTTATTACGAAGTGATTGCAGCGGTAATCTAATTCCGAGAGAAGGTGTGTCCCGAGCAGAAGTTACGGACGAACAGCGTCGGTGAGCAAGCGTAGGAATCGGGAATTGTTCATCGCCGAGTCGGAATCTCTGTGCGAAGATGTGACCTGCGATTCCATGAGTGTTGGTAAAATCCTTCTTTTTTTAATTCGTACCTTTAATTCAGTTTACCACGTTGAACTGTTTTGTGACCGATTCGTTTGTCGAGCAGAATCAATCATCGAACCCCATAGCTGTACAGTTTTCGCGAGCAGAAGCAAGACCCGCATTCTGAGCATTTTGGCACGACTAAGCAGAGGAGATCGACACCATGTATGAGCCAAGGATTTCCTTGTTTCGGTAGTCTCTCGCCCGTTTTCCTTCTCTTCGTTTGTGCTTTAATTCTGGATCAATCTAACCTTTTGTGTAGTTTATTTTATATGTTTTGGCATCGAACAAACAGGGCTCCAGCAGGTCCCAACTTTCATGTTATGCTTTCTGTTTTGTGTTGTTATTGTTGTGCTAACTCTCGAGTTCTAGAGTTCCGTAGGTCGAGTCCTTGTTTTGGGTTAATTGTGCAAATCTGTATGTAAGTTTTGGTCACTGTAACGCAATCGGTGTCGGGATGGGTAATTGAATAAAACTGGTTGATGTCGGGATTTAAAACGGGTTCTATTTTAATATGCTGAATTTTAACAGAATCTGTTTGCTGACTTCGGGACTGTTTTTACCACACTTAAAATACGTTTTTGGATTTTTAGCCTGTGCTGGTTTCTAGGTTTCTGAATCCTCTTTCCAACGACGCTGACGGCTCGTTAATCTGATTTACGATTTAAAAGTTATCGATGTTTTAGTAAACCTTCGCTGGATAGTTTTCGGTTCAGCTATTCTGTCTCGCGAGCCTGTTTTGAGCCTTTTCTGTTTGGATCTAGCTTCCGAAGCCTTCTGTAAAATTGTAGTCCTCTGAGTCATTTAACAACTGTAAAAATTTGAATAATATCTAGTGAGCGGTTTGAGAGTTATAGCCGTTCCCGCGAAAGTGCTGAGTGCTGTTTAGTTTCTGCTGAAACAACCTTTGAGCCTAATCCTAACCCGAGCTTCCTTGTACATTGTAGGACCTTCTAGGACCGGTTAGAGACGCTCTTCAGTACCGAGGATATTTAGGAGCTTACGGTTATTCGAGGTGAGTATTCTCACCGTGTATTCAGTTATAACGATACGTGCATGACTTATGTGGTTAACTGTTTTGATCCGTTTTTACTTTCTGTGTGTTGATCTGTTATCTGAGTAACTGAGTGACTGTTTTTACATACCACTGATCTGAGACAGAGGTGCCGAGTATCTGAGCCGGTACCGAGTCATTTTGTGCTACTATGTGACAGGGCTATCTGTGTGGTTTATGTTATGAGTTGAAAACATAAAAACAATTAATAAATCTGAGTGGAAATTCTGTGTGGTAATTCTGTGTGGAAATTCTGTGTGGTAGCCTGAGTGGCATTTTAGTGTAAGGAGAGGCGAGGTTGATCTCTCGACTCGATTTACACAAGCGCGCTATATAAATTTAAAAGATACGAAAACTGAGAAATTAACTGAGTAGCAAATGAGTAGGAGTTCACTTGTGTGCCCTCATGTATTGTATGTTGTAGTTGTTTACATTTTGAGTTTATTCACTCAGCTTCCCCGTTGACCCAAAATCTCCCTCTCATTTTCAGGTACTAGCAAAGGAAAAGAGAAGGTGGACGGTTGACTGCTATACTACTTCTGAGTGCTGATGTGAAACGTTTTTATTATTTTAAAACTCCGAATTTTATTTAAGACTTTTCCGCATTAAATACATTTTTATATCAAACAATTATTTTGGGGATTATTTATGGGACCTTTTTGATTATAATCTTGCACACAAAATTTTTTAAAATCTTGTAAATTTTAGGGTGTTACAGTGTGTTCTTGGTGTTTCACTATGTGTAAGTTGAGAGAGAAAGATGGAGGGAGTTAGTAGCTTTCAAATGATAATCCAATTAATGAAAGGAAAGCTTACACATTAAGTCAACATGATAGGTATTTATACCTCCCTTCTAAACATGCTTAATTAATCACTAACTAAGCCTAATTACATTGTTTTAGGCTTATGACTATTTATCATTTAGACAATGTTACACAACTACTCCCTATACTATTTGATACAACATATTTAATCCTAACAGTATTTATTTGCCATAATTCCCTTTACCAAAGCCGGTTCAGTTATATGCACTAAAGGCCTCGGCCCCAGCCATGTGAAGCAAATTTTACCTTTACATAAATCAAAAATCTCCTTAGGTCATTTGAAACAATAACACGTTGTTCCTAATAAAAGTATTCAAATTCTGGAATTAAAATTGGTAATATGTGACATAGGTAACTAATTGTAGTCGCAAAACCCTTTTTAGTTTAAGTACGTTACCTTAGTTTTATTATTAGTTTTGAGGGTTTATTTTGTTTCTATATAAACCCCCCTATGCATATACTTTGTTATTGTATCAGTTAATATATTATTTAGTTTTGTCTAAGAATTCAACATGGTATCAGAGTTGTGTATTCTCTTGATTCGTTCGATAAAGTTTGTCTAGCTATTGATGTTTATTTGTAAGTTTGGGTAGTTTGATTCTACTTTCTCTTTGTGGTTTCAATTGTTTTTCCAATTTTTCGTTTTTTCATTGGATTAGAGCTGTAGCTATAGATTCATCTGTTCGATTTGGGGGAGAATTTACAAGTATTCAGTATTCTCCCATTTACATTCGCGTTGGCAGTGTTCTTTTTCTGAACAAGTTTTTGGTACTCTCTAACTTGCATTGAATTTGAAATTTGTATTGGGTTTTGCATTGGCAATCGTATTGGTAGCTATTATTTGCATCCAAATAACCACGTTTCACTTTGTTTGGCTTCACTCTGATTTGCTTCACTCGGTTTTGTTTCGTATTTTTCCGTTTTGAATTTATTTGCTTAGTAAACTTTCAATGTAATGTTAGCAATTTTAATACCTAGCACATTGTTAGCTTAGACCCAATGTTATCTTATGCCCGATTTTAGTTTTTAGGGTTTCTTTAATTTTATATAAACATTATACTTCGTATATCTTTTTTGTTGTGTCAATTAGTATAATATTTAGATAAATTACAAAATTATTCACGTGGTCTTCGTAATTCTGGAATTTTGCCCTTTTAACTTTTTTCCGTGATTTTTGTCTCTTTTCTTTGCAATTTCCCGTATTATATCCTTCCACCAAATCAGTTTAAATTGGTCCGTTAAGCTACCTCACGTGCCAAACACGTGACGACATTATTTTGGTAATTTCTTGATTTTCTATGTTCTTTTCTAATTAATCTTTAATCTTTTTCATCCCAATTCTGGGAAACTCTAATCACTCCTTTCAACCAATTGCTCTGTTAATTTATAGTTATATTAGTTATTTCTTTTTTGTAATGGTCTTGGATTTATTATTCTTTATTTTAACTGATATTTCGGTGTATGGAATTTTTTTTCCCGAATGAAACATTATCTTAACTTTACGTATTGGGTGTAACTACTTACCGAATCGAAGTTTAACCATATTTGAAGGATATCCAAATTGAGGTTAACCTCAAGATGAGGTTAGTGTTTTTTTTTTTTTTTTTTTTTTTTTTAAAAAAATTTGAGGTTAACCAATTTGCAACACATCCCTATAAAATAGACTGGTTCTAAAGTTACTCATGTTATAGTGCCGAGTCCCATTAAAATATAGGAACGAACTAAATTTTAATAAAAGTGTCGCGTCATCGGTTGGCTATATACTGAAATTGAGTAACCGAACATTTAATGATTGTACGAGATAATGAGGCTTCAAGGTTGCATGTTGTTTGGCTTCCACATTGTATACCGATACATGCTTTTCATATGTGGCTTGTTATTCACCAGAAACTCAAGACGCAGGATTCATCCATGCAATGTGATGCAGGAGTGGAATTAGAAATTTATACCAGCATTAGAAATTTATACCAGCAGTAGCACCTTTGCGGAAATAAAAAATGTGACATCCTAGAGAAAGCGCCTTGTGGCGGGGATCCCACTTACCAGTCAGTGGGCGGGGTCATGGGGACACCCTTTCAAGGCTCGAGGCAACGTCACAAAAAACGCGAATTTAATATAAGAGACTACATTACAAAATAAAAATTTGTTTGATTATATACACCAATTCGTATTAAAGAAATAATTTTATAAACTTACAAAATACCTACTAAATTCATAAATGTAAAAGTTTAAAAAAAATCTACAAGATGCCTACTAATTTTATAAACCTAAAAGTTGAAAAAAAGAAGAAAAAAAAAAGAAAAAAAAATCCTACAACACACACTTTTATGTTTGTTTTATTTGGTTTAGATTTTGGGTTGGTGTTTGAGTTTAAACTATTGACTAATACTTCAATTTTTGAGGATTAATTTGAACTATTGTGTGTGTTTTTAAATCAGGTAGGTAGTAGCATTGTAACACTGAAAAGAATTCTAAAATTTTACTCTACGTAATGAAATTTGAGCAGTAACATATGTCACTGTATGCTCCTCTTACATCCTCCTCTGATGTGATGTTGGCTCGAATATTGATTTATCTTTGCGCCATTTCCCTTTGTGTGGAAATGGTTTGGATTTTCATGCTCGTTTGTAATTTTTTTTTAGTGTTCTTATTCTGTTGAGGTTTCGTGTAAGGTTCGTCTCCTTTCGGGTATGAATTTTAATGCTCCAAAGTTTCAATTTCCATGATGTTCTTTCTTTCCTTATTCCTATTTCAAATGGTCGTTCGACGAGAAATGTTATTTTTAGGATTTTTCTTAATGCTACTACTGTACTACATATTATATACTTCCTCCGTATCAAAATAGGTGATATACTTTCCATTTTAGGGTGTATCAAAATAAGTGACACATTTTGAAAACTTTCCTTATTTGGTAAAAATAGTGGGACCCATACCCATTAACTATCAACTTTAATAAAGTGAAATTACCTTTATACCCTTACTTTTACTTTAAAAACTCATTAATATCACTTTATTCAAGAAAAGTGGGACACATTCTCCACTAACTATGTACTTTAATTTATTTTAATCTCGACTTTAGTCTTTTACCTCAAAAAACGTGTAAGACAATTTGTGTCACTTATTTTGGTACGGAGGAAGTATATGTTTAGTGCGAAATTCTAGACTGTACAAAATGTCCAAGTCTCCTATGCAACTTTATGATGAGATTATTATTACGATTTGACTGTAGTTGGTGACTTTCGGTTTGAGGAACATATCTTTTATACAAATGATGCTTGTTGATTGAAAGCTCCCGAAGTGAATTGTCATTTGTGATCAGTTTTGCCAAACGTCATGATTGTATAGAACTTTAGTTGAACTATTTTTATGTTGATGTAATAGTTGGACTTAGTTTTTGTGTTTCTGTCATATTATAAGCATTGCTAGTTTCTCTACAAGGTTTATTTTGTGGTTAATGTGGTACATATGTCATATTCCTATATCCATTTTACGCAAAACATTCGATGATATAATTAAGAGTTTTGATAGTTTGGTTCGCATAACGTTTCTGATGGAATTTGAATCTATGAAGGAATTGAGATCTGCCAGGAATTGGAATCCAATTTCATACTCTATTTGGTTGGCATGAAATGAATTGGAATCCAATTCAATATTCTGTTTAGTTGACATGAATTGGAATTGGAGTTGTCTAAAATGACGAATTTACCCTTATTGTTGGTAGTGGTTGGTTGGTGGTGGTGGGTGGTTGTGGTAGCCATGGGTGGTGATGATGGTGGGTGGTAATATTGGTGGTGGAGACGGTGGTGGCGGTGGTTGGTGATGGCGGTGTGTGGAGGTGGTGGAGGGAGGTGGCGGTGGCGGCGGCGGTTGGAGGTGGCGATGGTGACGATTGTGGTGGTGGTGGTTGGTGGTGGTGGTGGTGGCGGTGGGTGGTGGTAGTGGCGATAATGTTGTTGTGGTGGTGGGTATAAAGGTAAAAGAACATTTCATTCAACCTTGGAATTCAATTCCATCAACATTTGGATGGAATTGGGATTCCTTCATTCGGTGGAATGTTTTATCATTTAGGAATTCAATTTCATCTATTTTTTTGAACCAAACACTGGAATGTGGTGGAATTAAATTCCATTTCCCTCAAATTCCATAAAATTCCAGTGAACCAAACAGCTCCTAAGGGTTTGTCATTAAAATGTTAAGACATTTTTTTCTTTTGAACGGTAAGTTAGTAAATTAGTGGTTCGAGCCTACACAGTGACATCCACAAGGGGTAGTATGTGTTCCCTCGAACCTTCCACATATGGGAATAACCCCACTGCCTTTTATTCCCCAAGTTTTGCTTCCAACAAGGCTTGAACTCAAGACCTCTTGAGCGAAAACCCCAAGGCTATCCTTGGTAGTCAATTGATCTAGACCAATTGGTTAAATGTTAAGACACATATTTGAAAATTATACAACCATTTATAATCAACTCCAGAATTTTAGGAATTACCCCCTATAAATTAATGCATAATTTTTAGAATAAGGATAAAGAAAGAAGCATCCTTATTTGAAGAAGTTGAAGAAGCAATTTATTTTCGTAAAAAATATATATAACCCACCATGATTATTACTACATTTGACAAAAAAAAAATTCAAAAAAAAAAAATTATGATCCACTTTTTTTAGCGAATCATAACAATGATCCATATTTTTTTGTGGATCATTATTATGATCCATATTTTTTTTTGGGTCATTTTTGGAAATTGTTTTTTTTTTTTTGATCTTATACATAGCGATTTTAATGTTTAAAAAATGAATTTTTTGAAAAAAGTTTGTTTTGGATCATTTTTAGAGTTTTTTTGGAGTCCTCACAGTCCTCGCGAGGAAAAGAGTCCTCACCGGATCCGGACCATATATATATATATATATATATATATATATATATATATATATATATATATATATATATATATATATATATATATATATATATATATATATATATATATATATATATATATATATATATATATGTATGTATATATATATATGTATGTATATATATATATGTATGTATATATATATATGTATGTATATATATATATATATTTATATATATATACATATATATATATATATATATATATATATATATATATATATATATATATATATATATATATATATATATATATATATATATATATATATATATGTATGTATACATATACATAAATATATGTGTATATACATATATATTCATACCATAGGTATACATACGTTCATATTTATAACGTATATATGTATATACATACACACACACACACATATATATATATATATATATATATATATATATATATATATATATATATATATATATATATATATATATATATATATATATATATATATATATATATATGCATTTTCGTAAATGAAAATGCAAGTTCCGATTGAAAATGCAAGTTACGACTGAAAATGCAAGTTACGTAAAATGCATGTGTATATATATGTGTATATATACATATATATCGGGCATGAATATGCACATATATATATATCCATGGCATGAATATATATGTATATATACATATATGTATGTATATGTATACATATATGTATATTTTACGAAAATGCATTGCTTATTCAACTTCTTCAAATAAGAACTCTTTTCTATTGATCCATACCCTAATTTTTAATTCATTTAATGACAACTTTTACGGTTGTCATTATCAAACTCTTAAATTAATAGTGTTTTATGACCGCTTTGCGCCACCATATATGAAATCTTTTAATTTTATAAACTTATTTTCCGTATGAATAATTTTTTCTTGTCTATGTACCTCATTCCTCGCTATAATAGGTAAACTGATAAACCATTTTCAAATTAGGAAGTGTACTAAATTGGGCTATTTTAAAAAAGGGGGTTTTCTAACATATGCCCCCTAGGCATATGTTAAGGTAAATTAATGATCTTAAACTTTCCAAGAAATCTACAAAAATCATTTAATACATCACTTAAAACTATCAAATTTGAATTTATTAAATGTTCATTCATATCCTTTAAGAAATTTTAACTTCATTAAATGGCTCTTAACATATGCCTAGGGGGCATAGGTTAGAAACATATACTACCTTCGTATCATATGAGTGATACATTTTTTATTTACGGGTGTTTCAAAATAAGTTAGACACTTTAATATTGACCTTATTTGATAAAAAAAAGTGGAACTCTTCCTCCATAAATTATCCACTTTAATATAGTGAAACTATCTTTTTACCATTACTTTTACTTTTAAACATCTTTAATATCACTTTATGCATAATGAGTGAGAAGTTTTTATATTAACTATCTACTTTAATCTATATTAACCCTTATTTTTTTTTGCATAAAAAAAAGTGAAACTCAAATGTATCACTTATTGTGATACAGATGACCTTATTTGATAAAAAAAAAAGTGGAACCCTTCCTCCATAAATTATTCACTTTAATATAGTGAAACTATCTTTTTACCATTACCTTTACTTTTAAACATCTTTAATATCACTTTATACATAATGAGTGAGACATATTTTATATTAACTATCTACTTTAATCTATATTAACCCTTATTTCTTTTTGCATAAAAAAAAGTGAAACTCAAATGTATCACTTATTGTGATACAGAGGACCGACCTTATTTGATAAAAAAAAAATGGAACCCTTCCTCCATAACTTACACTTTAATATAGTGAAACTATCTTTTTACCATTACCTTTTCATTTAAACATCTTTAATATCACTTTATACATAATGAGTGAGACGTATTTTATATTAACCATCTACTTTAATCTATGTTAACCCTTATTTCTTTTTGCATTGTGATACAGAGGTAGTATATTCTTATTGTTTTTGTCAGTGTTTTAAGAACCAGGTCGAACCGCGGTTCAACCGGAAATGAGTAATCCACCGGTCCGTTCGTGATAGATCGAATTCAATACAAAGCTAGCTAATTCATGTTGATTCTAGAAGAATTGAAGATCAAGTGTGTGTGTTCTTGGTGTTTTAGTGTGTGTAGGTTGAGAGAGAATAGATGGAGGGAAAGGGTAGCTTTCAAATGATAATTGCAATTAATGAGGAAAGCTTCCAATACAATTCATCATCTAAGCCTTTTATACCTCACCTCTAAAACATGCTTAATTAACACTAATTAAGCCTAAATCCATTGACTAAGACTAATGACTAGTTTAAAACTATTACAACAAGACACATCTAGTCCCCTAACTATTGACTACAACATAAATGACCCTAACAATCTCCCCCTTTGTAGCAATAGTTTGGATTAGCCTGTTCTTGAAATCTTCTTCTCTAGCAAGGTCTGAAATTGAATTACTCGTTAAGTAGTTTTTTTGATGTAGTATTAGTTTCAGCATTTGATAATCAGATAAGAAAAAAAAACTTGTAATTGGCTTTTCAACCAATATAAAGTATCTCAGAAGATTTCATGAAGTCTTGTCTTAATCTGTCTTTATCATAATCCAATCTCCATCTTTTTGAGCTTTAGAACTACATCTCTGTCTTCCTTCAAAGGAGTATAATAAAGATTTGAAAATTTCTGGAAATGAAACATCAGTTTGGTAAGGATTTAACTGGGATTTAGAAATGTTGGAGATTTAATTTTGGATAGAGGTTTGTGAGGATAGGATAATGATGGTTTGTATTATGAAAAGAATGATTTGAAAATTAAAGGTTTTGAATGTGTGTGTGTGTGTGTGGATGTTTGTATATAGGAAAGAATGATATATACATTTAAGATTTGAATGAATGTGGATAATTTGTATTTTGTTTGAAATGGAAGGTTTGAACAGTTAAGCTTTTGTATGGATGTGATTGTTTATGGAATGTGAAAAGAATGATTTATACGATTAGATTTTTGGATGATATGAATGTGAATTTGTGGTTTGGATAGAATGATTTGTAAGTTTAAGATTTGTAGTGGAAATGTTGAGAATTTGTGAGAAATTTCTGAAGATAAGTCGGTTTCTTTTTCTTCAAAAATTATTTCATGTAAATCGACGAAAATGTAGACCCATAGATAGATAGAGTTGTTTGTAGCGGAAGTCTTTTCTTGAAGTTGTGGCTTTGTCGATTTACGATAATTGATAATTGTTGTTTAGGGTTAAATGTGGATAAGGTTTACGCTCCCCCTCAAACAAACAATTATTTCTCAACTGATCTTCTTCGGTTTCTTGTTTACTCCCCCTTAATTGGTGCATATGTTTTTTTGATGTGGAGTAAAATGGGCTAATATATTCTCTTAAGTCGTGTAAGTATTTTTCTTCATAAACAGAACTTCTTATTAAATTTTCTCCCCCTCATGATGATTAAGATTTTTCAGAATCAGCATGACCAATATGAAGTTCGTCGAGGTGAAATGAAGAAAATCTTCTCAGCCCATGAATACAAATGTGATGAAGACTGAGATATTCATATTTTGAATGAATCAATATACATCACATTGTATCATCAAAAACCAAACCGATGTTGATAATGTAGAAATCCGATCAAATCGTTTGGCATTTAATCTCAATGATCGAATCAAATAGAGCAAACCGGAATCACATAGATTACCCGTTGACACAACAGTTACACAAACTGTGTGACCTACGTTCAGTGTTGGAATAGATGTTAGCACTGGTAGGATTTCCATTCAATCATCGTGGACTACCAAGAATGTTGGTATCACTATGAATGTTCCGGCGTTATCACTAAGATAAGCTTGGTAGTATGCCTTGTGTCCTAAAAGTGTATATTTCGGTTCTAGACTCAATTAGTGGACAAACGAAGGCGAGGACTGGAGAGGCATGTCCTCTATTTCAATATCAACAATCTCCAAGTGAGATGTCGATAGCATATGAGATAATCTCCGTGGAAATGAAACAAGTACTTTTTAAGAAATACTTGCGTAGCTGGGGGGGTTGTGCATTGCATCACTGGGTCCATGATGTATATTTCAATATCAGAGAGCAACACATGCAATCTGATAGAGACGTGGCGACCCGGCTTTTTATCAGTTTGGTAAGGGTTTTTCGTTTTCTTTAACCCTGTCACACCCTCCTCACTCAAGCTTACTTTTTCATTTTTCGACTACTCCCTCATTTCATTTTACCATGTTTATCTGAATTGCACCCCATACGACATTCCCCCTCTCAAATTTTATCTCAGCGGACCCCAATCAAGATCCCGTGATACTTGATTCTGCTCACCTAGACCTATGTACCCTTACATTTTGTCCTATATTATAGGTGGCTCCTGGGGAAGATCATGCTAAGAAATTATTTGAGAGTGAACTATATTGTATGAATAAACCATTGAAAACTGAACCGGAAAAAACCGGCCGGGTTGCTGTAAAACTGCCCAGAACCGGTATGAACCGGATCTTTTAAGGCACGTAGGCAGCCGTTTAATTGATGATGCTATGCTTTCAGTTTTATAGGCCTTCTTTCTATGTGAACTTTTTTACTTTCAACGATGTGGGATCAAAGTATCAAACTAGGATTTCTTTCCTGTGGATCAAACTAGAATTTCTCTCGTATCTTTCATGGGATCAAAGTCATCAAACTAACAATTTTTTCTATTGTTTCAAATCTTGTTTTTTATACGTATTAAACAAGCTTATTCAATGTTAAAAATAATATAAATTCAAATGAAAACTTAAAATATATATGTGTGTTTATTCTATAATATTATCTTCATTCTTTAAACTTAGAGTGTAATCAAGAAACTTGACTATATTATGATTGATCAAACTATTAATTAAATTTACCTTAACAACTGTAATCCGGTTCGACCGGCTGGTTCGACCATTTTTAAGTCATTGGCCGGTCCGATTCAAAATCCGGGTTTTAAAACATTGGCTTTTGTTACATTTATATTTCATAGACCCGCAGCTAAGGGCAAGAACTCATTGCCCGTTAAGTACAGTAGGAACTTCAAAAACAAACAAGAAAAAAAAGAGAGGGAGAAGGGGGGGGGGGGGGTCGAAAATGCGTACCATAGGTGTTGACGGATCTTTCGTCGAAGGGCAAGATTCGAGGAACTATGTCATCGGTTGGCATTATGGGTTTCGATTTGGCATTATGGGTTTCGATTTGGCATCTGTTATCAATTTTTCCATCTCTTTCAAGTCACCATACAAGAACTTGTAGGAGCTTCCTTTTAAGCCTTGTTCTCGTAGAGATTTCTCTATCCTTCTTGGTTTTAACCACACCCAATTCAAAACTTTGGATGCATACCACACCAATATCACTATAATTACCCCCACATCACACCATAATCCAGATACTCCCATCTTGGAGATATTTGAGTCTGTCTTGTGACTATGAAGAGAAGAAAAAAAAGATATTTATAGATACATAATGTTCACTTTAATCCCCTATACTTTAACCCTTGGTGGCCAACTGATCTAAACCAATTGGTTAAACATCGTAATCATGATTTGCACTTAATGCAAAGACACACTCTCATTATTTTCTATCTCTAGATTAACACTAATTTGGCTAAGATTTTTGTTAACATAATTTTTTTTCCCTTGACCGTTATGCAATGTGCCTCCTAGTCAAGACTTGAACGTTAGAGATTTGTTTTCCTTAACATAATCTCACCTTTATATTATGGGTATTATTTCCGATAAATCAAACGGGTCTCACGGGTTTGTGACTCGAGTTTACACATGACGCTAGTGCATATAGCCTTCACCCACCCGCAAAATAAATTTTCTAGTTTTACCTACACATGACAGATCATTGTTAACGAATCACAGGCTATGATGGTAACTACATTATGAAAAGGGAAAAGTGAATATATGGCTGTCACATCACTACTAGAAAAGCTGCCAATACCAACGGGCAAAATCCGTTGGTAAATTGGCTAAATCCGTTGGTAATCCGCTTTACCAACGGGATTACCAACGGAAACCGCCTGTCAGTAAAAGGCCCGTGGGTAAATTTATTTACCAACGATCCCGTCGGTAAATACCAACGACCAAGCCGTCGGTGCTTAAAATTTACCCGTTGGTAATTTTGATAGTCAAAAACGTTGTAGCCGTTGGTAATTTAGCAACGGAAACGCCGTTGGTAAAATTATCTATCTGTTGGTAATTTTAGTAAGTCGATAATTCACAATTTACCAACGGAAAAGCCATTGGTAATTAAAAGTCTGTTGCTAAAATATGTTGTTGGTAAATTCAGATTAGCCCGTTGGTATATATATATATATATATATATATATATATATATATATATATATATATATATATATATATATATAACAACTAACTAAAACCTAACAAGATACATGCAATTCATTTCCAAAACTATAATTAGTATGTCATCTACAAAATGATTCATAGGATAATGTATCCTCAATATACAAAAGATACAAGAGGCTAGGTAATCACAAAAAAAATTATATAAGTATCAACCAAGTATCTTCCAACTATAAATGGTTTGGTAATCACAAAAGGTAATTGATTACCTAGCATCTTGTACATGTTCAAGGCTTACGAGTGCTCTCAAACATTTGTCTCATCTTTTCCATCTCCGCTTTCATCTCCGCCATCATTTCTTCTTTCATATCTGCCTTTATTTTCTCTTCCATTTCCGCCTTCATCTCCGCCATCATTTCTTCTTTCATCTTTGCCTTTATTTTCTCTTCCATTTCCGCTTGCATTGTAGTTGAAGTTACAGACTGAGATGGAGAAGTGACCTTTTTTTTGGCTTCTTGAGACTTGACAATCCATATGGTTGTTTCTTTTTTGAAATTGCAGTCACCTCTAACCATGCTTGAGAATCAAAAGGTATTTCTGAAGATTGTTCATTAATTCCATCACATTGATGCTTTTCCAACATCACTTCCTCATACTTTTGAGCCGCTTTTTCAGCCCTTACATCACACCATTCGCCTTTACCTTTTTGCTTTTTATGCATCCGAGTGAAACCTTCAAGTTGGGTTGGCTCACGTCCTATTTCATTTTCCTACAATAAACAAAATACACATTGAATAAATAAAAAGTGTATAATGGGTCGGTTTGACTTTTTCGAAATATCCGAACCTGAATTATTACAAATAAATCCTAATTAAAAACAAACTACATGAACAAGATTATCGATACGTTAAGATTAAAGTAATAATTTGGTAATGTTTATGCTAATTTAAAATAACACATATGTATGAATGTACATACCAATCGCTTAAGATGTATGCTAAAGTTGACGGATCCTCCCGTGTGTCTAACATATGAGGATGACACATCTTCATCTCCACCGGGAACACTTTTTCTATTCTTTACTCCGTTTTCCGAAAGTCTTTTCCATTTCGGTGTCATCCAAGACTTTAGTATCCCTTCCCAATCTTCTTCATGTACAAAGGGAGGACGATGTGGTTTCCAGTCATTTGGATTTGAGCTTTGGGATTCCTTTATACATTTGGTTCTAACATCACTCCATGTTTGTCGACATAGTGCTTTTGACTTCTCTTCCCAAACATTCCTAGCCACTTCCGGATTCACGTGGTCCTCATACTGATATATATCCTATAATAATATAACATTATATTTTTAGAAATCATTTCTAACTGTTATTGAAAAGTAAAATATGCCAAGGTACTTACAAGAAACTTTTTATATAGATGGTCAACAAGAGTCTTGTCTAAAGAAGACCATCGAGTATCTTGTAAGTACCGTTGCATGAATACATGGCAATCATGACTTTTTAACCCATACAACTTGCAATCTTCCATGTTGACACATCTCGAGATGTTGGAGGCATAACCATCTGGAAACTTTAACTGTTTAATCCACTCACAAACTGTCTTTACTTGTGGCCTTGACAATGTGAATGGTGCTATTGGCTTTAATAATTTCCCTTTTTGCTCTATTAAATCCAAGTTTGGTCTTTTGCAATACAGTTTCACATCTTGCCGGGACTTGACATTGTCTTTTGTCTTCCCTTTCACATCCATCACAGTATTAAATACATTTTCAAAAACATTTTTCTCTATGTGCATCACATCTAAATTATGTCTTAACAAATTTGTCTTCCAATAAGGTAACTCCCAAAAGATACTTTTCTTCGTCCAGTTGTGATCTCTTCCATATCCATTCCATTTTTTTGCACCATTGGTTTTTCCAAAAGTGTTTTCAGGAAAGGCATTCAACCGAAATAATATATCTTCGCCTAATAAACGAGGCGGAGGGTCATTATTTACAACCTTCCCAATAAAGAAATTATTTTGTCTTTCCTGTAGGGATGATTAGGTGGCAAGAACTGACGATGACAATCAAAAAAGCTAGGTTTCCCGCCATGTTGAAGAGTAAATGCGTTGGTGTTCTCCATACAATATGGGCATGACATTTTCCCATGAGTGCTCCAACCCGACACCATACCATAAGCAGGAAAATCATTTATGGTCCAAAATAAAGCAGCTCTCATCTGAAAGTTATCCTTTTTGGAGACATCGTATGTGGTGTCCCCTACTTCCCAAAGCATTTTCAATTCATCGATTAGTGGCCTTAGATATATATCAATGTTTTTTCCAGGACTATTTGGACCGGGGATGATTAGAGCTAAAAATAAGACTGCCTCTTTCATACACATCCAGGGTGGAAGATTATACAGTGTAACAAATACTGGCCAACATGAATAAGATATACTTGAGTGTCCAAACGGATTAAAACCATCTGTTGAAAGACCCAACCGAACATTTCGAGCTTCTGCAGCGAATGAGGGATAAATGTTATCAAAGTGTTTCCAAGCCTCCCCGTCGGAGGGGTGACTAAGTACACCTTCTTGACGACAATTATTTTTATGCCAAGACATGTATTGAGCAGTCTTATTTGACAAAAAAAGTCTTTGAAGCCTTGGTGTCAGTGGGAGATAGCGTAACACTTTAAAAGGAACTTCATTATATACTCCAGCCCTACCTCTCTTACCACGTTTAAACCGAGGATGACCACACACCATGCACTCTTTCCTCTTATCATGTTCTTTCCAGTAGAGCATGCAATCATTTGGACATGCATGAATCTTTTCATAAGAAAGTATCAATTTCTTCACCATTTTCTTCGATTGTTAAAAGTCGTCAGGTAATACCGCATCGGTTGGCAACATGCTCTTCACTAATGAAGTGACACGATTGTAACAACTTTCACTCATGTTGTATTCAGACTTGCAATTCATCAGTTGAGAGACTGCTGACAACCTAGTATGGTTCTTACAACCATCCCATAAAGGCTCGTGAGCATCTTGTAACAATTTAAAGAACTTGGCAGCATTCGGGTTCGGGACTTCTTCTTCAAGGTTTTGCATCAATTCAGGTCCAGCTACATCAACCACCATGTCTCTATAATGATTATCAAACGCCCCTTGCACATCTTCATTTAAAACTTCATTTTCACGAGTCTCGTTAGGTAACAATTCTCCGTGTGCATACCAAGTCGTATAAGAACTTTTAAATCCCCATTGCCAAAGGTGTAAAGTACATGTTTCCCGGTCATGGAGTTGTAAAAGTTGACACCTTTGACAAGGACACTTAATTGTCCCACGAGTTACAAATTGGGGATGCATATAAGCGAAATCCATAAATAACTCGACCCCTTCTATATATTCATCAGTTATTGAACACCCATGAGACTCGACTCGATGTTTCATCCAACCCCTATCAACCGACATTATTTTGCTATACAGAGTAACCATGTAACTATTTGTAGTTATAACTTATAAAATGACAATGTAAGTAATACAATAAGCTTTTAATTACTAGTTAAGCTGACCTGATCAAGTTGTAACCCAACTGAGAAATGACCAGCAGCCAAACTAAAATCACAGCTGCAAAACAGCAGTAAATCAGCACTGAAACAGCAGCCAAACAGCAGCCAAACAGCAACAAATTACAGCTGCAAAACAGCAGTAAATCAGCACCGAAATAGCAGCAAAATAGCATCTAAACAGCAGCAAATTACAGCAGCCAAACAACAACTAATTACAGCTACAAAACAGTAGTAAATAAGCACCGAAATAGCAGCAAAACAGCAGCCAAACAACAACAAATTACAGCAGCCAAACAGCTTCAAAACAGCAGCAAATCAGCAACAAAATAGCAGCCAAACAGCAGCAAATTACAGCAGCCAAACAACAGCAAATTACATCTGCAAAACAGCAGCAAATCAGCACCAAAACAGCTGCAGAACATGTGCAAATCAGCTGCAATACAGCCCTAAACAGCAACAAATCAGCACAGCAGCAATAAGCAAAACAGCAGTTCAAAATAGTGTTATGTGCAAGTTTTGATCTCTTTACTTCATGTACTTTTGTTACTTTCAAAAATCAAGAATTAGTGCATCCATATATGTAATTAAGAGGTAAACACAGAAATGAAATTAAGAGGTAAACATAGAAATGAAATTAAGATGTAAACATTAGGGCATTAGGGTTTTCTTGTAAGAAGCAAAACAACGTGAATATGACTGATTCAACATTAGGGCTCTGAAGTGACTCTGACAGATTAAGTGGAGAAGATAAATCACACCTGTGAGCAACGATTGTGAGGAGAATTAGGCTCAAAGCATCAAATCTTCACATCGAGAGACATGTTGGAGAAAAGGGAGCAAAAAGGGTTTTTGTTTTGTGTGATACTAGCAAATGTGAAGGAATAAAGAAAGGGGTGGCTGGATTTTGGTAGGGTTTTTTTAATTTCCCTCCAACTTAATGTTTATTACCAACGGGTTAAAAAAAATCATCCCGTTGGTAACACGTAAACTCAGTAAATTTGTTATCCGTTGGTAATTCCGTTGGAAATACACTAATTTACCAACGGGGTTAATAGGTTTCCAACGACATAAGCTCATTGGTGATTGTCTTTTAACAATTACCAACAGACTAATGAAAATGTGCCGTTGGTAATTTAGAGCGGGAACTTTCCCTCCAATATTACCAACGGATAATGAAAATTTTGCCGTTGGTAAAACTTTCCTTCCAAAATTAAGAAAATTACCAACAGCATTTCCAACGGACATCCGTTGGTAAAATCTAAAAACTAGGTAAAGTGTCTTCCGTTGGTAATTCCGTTGGTAATATGCTAATTTACCAACGGATTTCCTGTCCGTTGGTAAAATTCCGTTGGTATTGGCAACTTTTCTAGTAGTGCATACTTAAAGCACGCAAAACTAGGTGGCTTTGCTTCAAATACTTAAAGCAATCTAGCCAAGCCCTATTCGATTGAAACCCCAAAACACCTCTAAACTCCATGTTCTTCTTCCCATGCATGGTGAGTTTAAACACCCATTTTCAATTCCCGATTAGGGTTCTTGTACAACTCTCGATTAGGGTTCTTGTTTAATTTTTTTTATTGCCTTTATTTCTTGTCTAAACCCTTGTTCAATTCCCGATTAGTGCTTCTTCTCCCATGTCGGATTATCGAGGCTCTGTTTTTTCTTCCCATGGTGAGATTAATTTTGTCTTGTTAATTCTGTTCACCATTGAAATTGTTTAGACTCGATGTCAGTTGCATTTCAACATTATTCAATCTTAATTCCAATTCAATTTTATTTAGGAACCGTTTGACATGTCGTAATTTTATTAATGGAATTCAATTGCGAATGAATTAAATTCAATTGAATTATGTTGCGCATTTGTTTACAAAATTTTTAGCTCGAATTTAAAAATGTACGGATGAATATTTTTTTGTTTTATAGTTTTTTTTATTTTTTTGTTTGACTTTATTATTTTTTATTATATTAAATTTTATTTTTCAATTTTTAGTATTTAAACATTTTAAAATTTTATTTTTTTTACTTTTTATTTATTTTTTTAACCTTTTTCTTAGTTTTTAATGTTTTTAACTTTTTTTAGTTTTTTATTTTTTTCTTAACTTTTTTTTAACTTTTTTAAGTTTTATTATTATTTTTTAATACTTTTTAATCCTTTTTAATTTTTTTTAATTTTCAAAATTTTTTGATTTTTTTTTAATTTTTGATTACTTTTAAAGTTAGAAACATATAAAATATTCTAGTTTGTTAGTTCACTAAAGGGTGTGATTGAATTCATAGGGTTTCGAGAAGGATTTCAATTATAACGAATAACGTATTTCGAAATTATGTAGAAATTGAATTACGAAAGAAAAATTCATCCAAACATCACTCTATAATGGAAATGAATTATAATTATGAAGGATTACCGTGGATTACATAAAAAAGACTGACCTTAATGTTAGTCCCATTACGTAATATTAATTCAGTAAGATTGTATAATTCAAATAGCTAACTAAATTCATGTACTGTGTAGTCATTATACAATTTAATACTCCCTTCGTCCTAAAATTATTGTTCACAGAAAAAAATTATATAGTTTTAGAAAAGTTCTTTTATTACACTGTCTGACCAATAAAATTTCACTTTACCACTTAAGTAATTTTTTATCGGTGGAATTCGCAAGCTGACAATAATTTGGAGACAAACCAAACAGGAAAGGTGGATAATAAAATTGGGACGAAGGGAGTAGTTAATAGTAATAGTCTTGTATAATTAAGTGTTGGGATATAAAACAAGATAAACATTCTATTACTGATGCTGCAGTTGGTACTGATCAAGGCATATTGAAGTTAGTACTGATGGTGTAGAAAAGCAATATACTACTGATGCTAATCTTGGAAGTTACTACTGATGACACTTACTACTGACGATCAACAATTACTACTGAGTATATTTATGGTGTTGATCGAGTCCGAGATTCTAGCTTAGTTTGTTATAGAATGTATATCTTGATGTATATTGATTGTAATCGAATCCTAGAATAACTAGGTTAATAATTTAGGCTTCAAGGACTATTATATATAGTTCCTTACGAATTGTAAACGTACGTGTGTATTGATCGATCAAATTAATATACATTGAAGCTTTTTGTGATTACTGTGTTCTTATTCGTATTCATTAACAGTATTCATTGTTCTTAATCAATTAACATAAGTGTTGATCCGCTGCAACTTCTTATTGTTAGTAGATCTTAGATTAATTAATCTGTCTGGGTTAATCGATCCTGACAAGTGGTATCAGAGCTTTACGGTTCTAGATCTACGAATTAAGAACAACAAAAAGTTTGATACTTTCGAACTCAAAATTGTTAATCATGCCTGATAACAATGAAAGCACTCAAGCTAACAAAATTCCCATTCTCACTCCCAACAACTTTGGGATGTGGAAAAACAGAATCAAGCAGTATATGCTTATTACTGATTATTCCATGTGGGAAGTTGTTGTTGAAGGCAACAAAACCATCCAGACTCAAGTAGCAAGCTCCTCAACTGAAGTCGACAAACTCAAGTGTGAAAAAGAGAAGAAGGACAGAGGCATTGAACTCAAAGCCTTAAGCACTCTTTTGCTTGCTATCCCCAGTGATTATCAACATCTCTTTGTTGAATATGATGATGCAAAGAAGCTATGGCAGACACTGGAGAAGAGATTTGTTGGCACCAAAAGCACCAAAAGAAACATGAAGTCTGTACTGAAACAGGACTTTGAAAACTTCAAAGGACAAAAGAATGAATCATTATCACAAGTCTTTGATAGGTTCAACAAACTTATTGTTGAACTGAATCAAGTTGGTTACAAACCAGACAATGATGATGTAAACAGAAAGTTTCTCAGGTCTCTTCGTGAGGAATGGTCTATGTATACAGTCATATATAGACAAGGTGATGCTTTGGAAGAAAAAGAGCTGGATGATTTGTACAATGAGCTAAGAGTGTTTGAATCTGAGGTAAGTACTAAAACTCCAAACTTACCTTCAAACAATGCTGCTTTTGTGTCTAGTACAGGAACAAGTCAGGAAGCAATAAAGAATGCAGGCATTGAAGATGTAGCAAGAGAATCCTTCTTCACTAGTCATGTGCATAGTGCATTGATTAGTGAGGATTTAGAACAACTCAATCCTGATGATTTGGAAGAGATGGACATCAAGTGGCAGATGGCAATGCTGAGGTTAAGAACTAAAAGGTTTCTTAAAAGAACTGGAAGACAAAATCTGTCTTACAACAACGGTGATCGTGCTGGATTTGACAAGACCAAGGTCAAATGCTACAACTGTAGCAATCTGGGTCACTTTGCAAGAGAATGTCCAAACAAAGACCAAAGATCAAGCTACAACAAAAACAACACTTCCAATTCAACTGCATTAGTATCTCAAGAAGGACAAGGATATGACTGGAGCTTTCAAGCAGAGGAACATACACAGAACCAAGCTCTCATGGCTTTCACTACTGATTCTACTACTGAGGTACATTCTAAATCTTGCACTCCTGAATGCATTAAGGCATATAAAGAATTAGAAAAACTTAATAAAGAAACACTTGAAGAGATGATTCTAAACACAAATAGAAGAATTGAATATAATGGTTGTATAGCTGATTTAGAAAATCAAATTAAAATCTATAAAATAATTGATCAAAAGATAAAAGATGAATTGCTACAAACCACTTATGAAAAAGAACATATTGAATTAAAATTAAAAGAAACTTTGATCGAATTAGAAGAATGTCAAATGGAACTAGAACAGAATAAATTAACCATTAAAAAATTTTGAAAGAAGTTCTAAAATTGTTAATGAATTAACAAGTAATCAAACCACTGAAAAAGTTGTGCATGGAGTGGAATATCATGCAGTTCCACCTCCAACTAATTTTATCCCTCCTCTTAAATCAAGCATAGAAAGAACTTAAAATGATTTAAAAATAGAAAATCAGACTGAAACTGAAACCAGTAATGAATCAAATGAATCTTCTGATGATAATCAAACAACTGAGTCAACTGATACAAGTTTTCACACAACTCAAAGTCGAACTGAATCCCCAAAATACAACTCAGGAAATATACCTACAATTTTAAGAAGGGGAAATCAAAGAAACTTGAACCAGTTAAAAGAACAAAGAAAACCTGAAAGTTCTAAATCAACAAAATTAACATGCTTAATTTGCAACAAGGTTAACCACATAGCTAAAAATTGTCACTTCAATCCTATAAATAGTCAAGAATTCAAAGAATTTAAAATTAACAAAGAAAAGGAGAAAGCCTTAAAATTAAAACAAATTGAAGAAACAAAAGCAAAAGAACTTAATAATCACATTTTGAAACTCCCAAATTTGGAAGAACTGCACAAAGATTCGTACAAAATATCAGATATAAAAGTCCAAACAGAAGTAATTATTTCAAAAACAATGGAAAACAAAATCAATTTCCTCAATATTAAAAGTTTTCAAACATCAGTAGGAACTATTCCAGGTTTACTACTGGTAAAAACCCTAATTACAATGATGTCTGGTATAATTACAAAAACACTACTGACCATGCTCAAAACTCATATTACCCAAACACTACTGGTCCATCAGTAGTAAAATATTCAAAAGCTAAACACTGCGGGTATAAACCTAGATCAGTGGTAAACAAGAACACCAGTACTAACCAACAACCTAAGAAAAAAACTGCATACAAAGCTCATTCAGTTAGAAAAACCTACTCTTCAAAGGATGAACCCAAGACAAAACAAGCTTACAAAGCTCATTCGGTTAGAAAAACCTACTCTTCAAAGGATGAACCGAAGACAAAACAAGCTTGGGTTCCCAAAATTAACTAATCTCTTTTCTTTATGTGCAGAGCATTCAGATCCCTGAAGAAGGTAGAACATTGCATATTGATAGTGGATGCTCTAGACAAATGACTGGAAATCTTCAAATTCTTAGAGATTTCAAGTCTTTTGAAGGAGGATATGTTGCTTTTGGAGAAAATCCAAGAGGTGATAAGATTACAGGTAAAGGTACAATATCAAATGGTAAGATCACTTTTGATGATGTATTTTATGTTGCTGAGCTTAAATATAATCTGGTAAGTGTCTCTCAAGTCTGTGATAAGAAGAACAAGATTCTTTTTACAGATGTAGAGTGCATCATTCTTTCTCCTGATTTTATCTTAGATGAAAAATTTGTTGTTTTAAGAACACCAAGGAGAAACAATGTGTATTGCCTGGATATAGGGGGAGAACTCATTTCTTCAAATGAGATCAACTGTTTTATATCTAAGTCAAACACAAATGAATCAGAACTCTGGCAAAGAAGGATGTGTCACACAAATTTTAAAAATATGAACAATTTAGTCAAGAAGAACTTGGTAGTTGGTTTACCTCAAAAAGAATTTATGTGTGATCATCATTGTGTTGCATGCCTAAAAGGTAAACAACACAAGTCTTCTCATAAGACCAAAGCAATCAATTCTATTTCTAATCCTTTGCAGCTCTTACATATGGACCTTTTTGGACCTACAAATGTAATGAGTATTGGAAAGAAACAATACTGTCTTGTTATTACTGATGATTTTTCCAGATATACTTGGGTCTTCTTTCTTAGGACCAAAGATGAAACAAGTGAGATCATAAAGAATCTAATTGTAAAGCTGGAAAAAACAAGAGATCTCAAAGTGAAAGCAATCAGATGTGATAATGGCACAGAATTTAAAAATACTAATCTAATTGACTTTTCTGATCTTAAGGGTATTGACAGGCAGTACAGCTCACCAAGAACTCCACAACAAAATGGTGTAGCTGAAAGAAGAAACAGAACCATCATTGAAGCATCCAGATCTATGCTTACAGATTCTAAATTACTAATAACTTTTTGGGCTGAAGCTGTTAATACTGCCTGTTATGTTCAGAACAGAGTATTAATAGTTAAGCCTCACTTTAAAACACCTTATGAACTTTTCAATAAAAGAAAACCATCAATAAGTTTCTTAAAATTATTTGGTTGTCCTTGTACTATTTTAATTACAAGAGAACAAATTGGCAAGTTTGACTGCAAAACAGATGATGGAATATTTGTAGGATACTCAATTCAAAGCAAATATTTCAGAGTATTCAACAAAAGGCTAAGGATCATTGAAGAAAGTGTAAATGTATCCTTTAATGATAATCTGATGAATGAACAGGGAAATGGTCCAGATTGGTTGTTTAACATTGATAATCTAACCAAATCTTTTGATGTTAACTATGTGTATAATACAGGAAATTCAAACAATCAAAACCAACAAGGAGGATCATAATTAAGTGGCAGACAAGAAATAATGAAATATATCTTAGTTAATACGGATCCCACAGTTGATACCGAGGACATTAGTAACTCTGATAACCCTAGCATCATTGAAACCAGTAATAACACCAACTCTGAAGATACTACTGATCCTAGTAGTAACTCTGAACCACAGTGTTTTGATGATGATCTACACAATAATGATGTTAGTAACAACAATGACCTTCCTGAGGTCAATGAAGAAAATGCTACTACTGACACCAGTAGCAATGAAGAAACTCCACAAAACACAAACAATCAAGAAGAAACATGGACAGATGCACAAATACCTGAATCCAATGAGTCAAATTTAGATACTCAAATTATTGTTGACAAAGTTCCAGGAACCAGAACTGAAAAGAATCATCCTTTGGACTTAGTCCTAAGTGATGTCAATTCAAACATGCAGACAACAAGCAAATTTAATTCATCATTAAATTCAAATGTTTGTAATATAAGTCTAATATCTAATGAATGCATGTATGAATTTTTTCTGTCACAGGAAGAACCTAAGAAGATTCAACAAGCTATGAAAGACTCAAACCGGATCATAGCAATGCAAGAAGAACTCTTCAATTCAAACTACAAGCTGTATGGACTCTTGTACCTCTACCAAAAGGAAAAAGACCCATTGGAACAAGATGGATCTATAGAAACAAAAAGGATGAAAGAGGTATAGTAATAAAAAACAAAGCAAGACTTGTAGCCCAATGATACACACAAGAAGAAGGTATTGATTATGATGAAGTATATGAACCTGTTGCCAGAATTGAAGCAATAAGAATATTTCTGGCATATGCTTCATACAAGAAATTCAAAGTCTACCAAATGGATGTAAAAAGTGCCTTCCTTTATGGGAAAATTGAAGAAGAAGTGTATGTATGTCAACCTCCAGGATTTGAAGATCCAGAACATGATGACTATGTGTACAAGCTAGACAAAGCTCTATATGGTCTTCATCAGGCACCAAGAGCTTGGTATGACACATTGTCTTCATACTTACTGAAGAACAACTTCAAGAGAGGTGCCATTGACAAAACATTGTTCACAAGAAAGGTCAAAGATGATATACTACTGGTCCAAATATATGTTGATGATATCATCTTTGGATCAACAAATGATCTACTGTGCAAAGAATTTGAAGAGCTGATGCAGATCAAGTTCAAAATGAGCTCAATGGGTCCAATGAATTTCTTTCTTGGACTCCAAATCAATCAAAGATCAGATGGTATTTGGATCAATCAATCAAAGTATGTCAGAGATATTTTAGAGAAATTTGCAATGAAAGACAGCAAAAGTGCAAGCACACCAATGGAAACTCACAAACACCTACATCCTGATGTTGAGGGGGAGGATGTAGATGAACACCTTTACAGATCTATGATAGGTTCTTTAATGTATCTAACTGCATCAAGACCTGACATTATGTATAGTGTTTGTGTATGTGCCAGGTATCAAGCAAGACCTAAGGAACTACACTTGCAAGCTGTCAAAAGAATCTCTAGATACTTGAAGGGAAAACCTTCTCTTGGTCTCTGGTATCCACATGCATCACCATTTGAACTCATAGCCTACACAGATAGTGACTATGGTGGTGAATGTCAAGATAGGAAATCTACTACTGGTGGATGTCAATTCTTTGGATAAAGATTGGTGTCATGGCAATGCAAGAAACAAACCAATGTTTCAACATCAACTTCTGAAGCAGAGTATGTAGTTGCATCTGCCTGATGTGCTCAAGTTCTGTGGATTCAAAATCAACTCTTAGACTTTGGTATATCTATTCTCAAAACTCCTATTTTTATTGATAATCAAAGTGCTATCAGTATTGTGAATAATCCAGTAAAGCATTCAAAAACAAAACACATTGAAATAAGATTCCATTTTATAAGAGTTTGTAATGAAAAGTAATTAATCAAGGTAGAGAAAATTCATACTGATAATCAATTAGCAGATCTTTTTACAAAAGCATTTGACGTAGGAAGATTCAGCTTCTTGGTTAGCAATATTGGAATGATTTTAATAAATTAATTCCCAAAAGAAAATCAAATGCAAAGTTTTGTAAAAATTTTATATTTATAAGTATGTTTTACTACTGGTTATTTATTACTACTGATTATGCATTACTACTACAATTTAGTACTGATCGGGTTTTTCAGTAGAATTCGGTTTAAGTATAGAAACAATGGTTACTACTGATGTTTCTACTACTGACACTTAGTTACTACTGATCGACCGTTATCTGTAAAATACACTGATTACCATACTGACCCTCATGAAAGTAGCCGTTGGGTTATTATTCGAAGGATATTTTGGTCATTTTGCAGGTAAATTCGAAAAATATAAATAGCGGATTGTCATTAGTTTAGCATTATCTTCTCCTCGACTCGATAAACCCTACGCTAAACCCTAATCTCTGTGCAATCCGATCAAAACCCTGCATCAGTATCATCTAAATTCATTCCACAAATCCAAAATTCTTGTAAAAGCGACTAAACGTTCTGTAAAATTTTCATCTCCAAAGATCAAAATCATTCAAATGGGAACCCTAAAATCTCTTACAGTTAAAACCGATCTTAAATACTCTGAATTCCACAACATGTGTGCCTTCTTAAGAAATCCTGATGGCACAAAGGACTTTCGTCCTACAGTCATGTTCCTGAAGAATTCTCATATCAAGTTTGCTTTAACAATCAATCCCAGGGCATATGAACAACATCTTATTGACTTATGGACCAATGCTGAACGAATTGAAGATTCCAATATGTCCAAGATCAAATCAGTTGTAGATGGAAAGTCTATCATCATCACTGAACAATCAATCAGACATCATCTTCAACTCAATGATGAATCAGGTATGTTTTCTTTACCTAAGGAAGATCTTGTTGACACTTTACAAAAAATGGGGTATGAAGGAAGACTAGACATAGTTACTTTTCAAAAAGGTCTTCTTTCACCTCAATGGAAGTTTTTAGTTCATACTGTTCAACATTGTATCTCTCCTAAAAGAAGTACTTGGAATGAGTTCAACAAGTCAATAAATTCTGCTGTTGTCTGTTTGAGCACATGACAAGTCTTTAATTTTTCAAACATGATCTTTGAGGGAATGCTTGGAAATCTATCATCTTCAAAATTTTTAATGTATCCAAGATTCCTAACTCATATTATTAACTGTGAACTTCAAAATCTTTCAACACCTAAAAACATTTTTATTACACCAGAATTAAATAAAAAGGTGTATTCTAATATGAGAAAGCAGTTTAAATTTTCTGGAAAGATTACTCCTCTGTTCCAAAACATGATCTATGATCAACCCCCTACAGGAGAAGGTTCATATCAACCCATTGAACCCCAACCAACTCCATCACTAAATATAGCCCAAACAGAACCCATTCAGTCCACTCAAATAAATGAACCCACAGATGTCCTGGATGTATCCCAGGTACATGACATTAATCCCCAGAGTGCTACTACTCTTCACTCTGAGGAAGACCAGACCATTGCCAAACAAATTTCCAAAACTTACAAAAGGAAGAAATCTTCCTTAAAGGACAACAGGGGACAAATTGAGTCAAACCCAGACTCCAAGAGTTGTCCTCCAAGGAGGAGAGAGGGCATGAGGAAAGGGCTCTCACTACTGATGCCCCAAAGGTGGGTGCACAGGCTAGTGTGAACATAAATAGGACCCAGACCTCGGCAACTCTAAGTGATGACTCAGAATTTGAGGAATTACTAAGAGGACCCCGGTGCCAAGAAACCACAAGGGGGCACTACTGCTTCTTCTAGGAAGAAGAGAGTGTCCAAACAACCCAATTTATCACCAAGAAGTGATAAGGGTAGAACTGAACAACCTGAATTGACGGATAGGATGGAAAACCTTCAAACCAATGTACCAAATGAGCCCAATGATCCACCCAAATGGGCTGAGGGCAGTATTAAACAAACTAACTTGACGGATAGGAAGGAAAACCTTAAAACCACTGTACAAAATTGTCTGACTTTACTGAACAACCAAGGGAAAATCATGACCTACATGAAGCACTACATCAATACTTTGAACAGAAGACAGAAGAGGTTCGAGTATCGGCTTCAAAAGTAATCCAATTTGATCAGAAAATTACAAAGGAAGATTGCAGATAGTGAGGCTCAACAAGTTGAGATCACTAAGGGGGAGAAAGATCAAATTCAAGGGATGATTGATCAATCCATAGCAGCAGCATCTCTCCTAAATCTGAAAGAGGTCCATGGTGAAACAGGTCAAAGCTTTGATGAAGACCTAAATAAAGTAATGAAAATTATGGATGAGGATGTGTTTGTGTCTGCAAATCAATCTCAAACTGTAGAACAAATAAACTCTCCAGTTACTACTAAGGTCATAGAGACTACTAATACAATGGATTTTACTGAGGCAAAGGATCAAGAGGTTATTACTACTGATCGTGTTGAAGAAGTATATACACCAGTAGTAAAGGCACCAGAAGAAGAAATCATGGATACTACTGATACCCTAGCAGTAGTAACTCCAATAATAACCTCTCCAGTAGTAAATGATAATCAACAGGTAGTGGTATTTGAACCAGAAAGTATACCAGTAGCAACCACCTTGGTTACTACTGAAGATGAAGATGAAGAAATACCAGAGGTTCTTGAACGTGAAAAGGTTATAATTGTAACAAAACCTCAAGCACCAGAACAACCACTTGTCATACCTGACATTGATGACAATGTAAATTGGTATGAAGTTGATGAGTGTGAACTTCCTCCACACCCCAAGATATTACCACTGAAAATAAAATTCATTTATTCTCCCCATCAATTATTTTACCAGAAGTTCCTGATATGAAGTACATTCCACCTCAACTTTCAGTCTGTATTGGAAAAGGAAAAGAAATATTTAATGATGACTATCCAAACAGAGCTCTAGGCCATTACATGGTGAATAAAATGAATCTTGTAAGAAAAGAAAGGCTAGACAAATTAAAGGTGAAAAAGATCAGATATGCAAGAAAAGTTGCAAAGACTCAGGCTCTTGAAGATCAGAAAAAGGCTGAAGAAGAAAAACTGAAAAAATCAGAAAATCAAGAAGCTGAGGCTCCAATTCAAAAGATTGAAGAAGTCCTGGTAGAAGGTCAAAAGGCAGAATTTGAAAGACAAAGAAAAATAGAAGAAGAACATCTTAATTGCCTTGAAGACCTAGTAGCAGAATGTAAAAGAGAAAAGGCTGATCTACCAGATGATGTCTTTGAACAAAAGAAGAAGATGATTGACTTCTTAAAGTCAAAAGGGCATAGTGCTAAATCCTTTGGCAGGATGAAAATGATGACAATAGTAGACAAATATTGTACTGCCAAAAAGAGAGAACTAGTTGAAATCAAAGCAGAAGAAGAAAAAGAAAAGGTCTTAATTGAAATAGATCCAACAATCATTCTCACCAGAACACCAACAACTGGTGAACCTTCAACACCTTCTAATAAAAGGAAAAGAACTGAACCTGAAACTGAATTAAGAAAGAAAAGAAAACAAGAAATACAAGTCTTTGATGTTACTATTGCTCCTATTGAAGATAATCCGATTATAAATTGGAGGGTTGTTGATAATGTCCTAGAAGTTATAAGAGAGGACAAATCCACTCAGAGATTTACTGGATGGAAACCAATGGTTATGTCCTGTAGCAGAGCTGACATTATTAAAGTCTTAATCATTGGAAAGCCAAGAATGACAAAGAAATCATGGAAGAATTCAGGAGCTGGATACTTAACCAAGATGATTGATGCTACCTTTTATCCAGATAAATATCCTGAAATATTCACAAATAAAGAAAATGTGTATGCTTGGAATGTGCTCCCCACAGTAAACATGTACTTCTTTGAAAGATCAAGCAAAAACTGTGAATTATACTTAATGGAGAAAGAATATCCACATCCAGAAGAAACAATGTATCAAATATTCACCAATACATTCATGAAACCATATGATGCTGTGGTGTTTCAAGAAAAGTTTAATTATTTTGTAAAAAGAAACAGCAAATACATTATAGCTCAAAGAAAATTGCAAAATCAGAGAACTATTGAAGGGAGACAAAGAAGAGCTAATTTGCTAGAAGAACAAAATGAGAAGAATGAAGAACAGAAGAAACTTGATTAATTCAAAGTGAATTAACAAGTTTAGGGGGAGATTGTTGGGATATAAAACAAGATAAACATTCTATTACTGATGCTGCAGTTGGTACTGATCAAGGCATATTGAAGTTAGTACTGATGGTGCAGAAAGCAATATACTACTGATGCTAATCTTGGAAGTTACTACTGATGACACTTACTACTGACGATCAACAATTACTACTGATTCTATTTATGGTGCTGATCGAGTCCGAGATTCTAGCTTAGTTTGTTATAGAATGTATATCTTGATGTATATTGATTGTAATCGAATCCTAGAATAACTAGGTTAATAATTTAGGCTTCAAGGACTATTATATATATAGTTCCTTACGAATTGTAAACGTACGTGTGTATTGATCGATCAAATTAATATACATTGAAGACTTCTGTGATTACTGTGTTCCTATTCTTATTCGTATTCATTAACAGTATTCATTGTTCTTAATCAATTAACATAAGTGTTGATCCGCTGCAACTTCTTATTATTAGTAGATCTTAGATTAATTAATCTGTATGGGTTAATCGATCCTGACATTAAGGAACTCTTATTTAGCGTTATTAAGGAATTTTATTGCGGAAAAAATTATAGCTCACTGTAATAGACTTCATTTAGATTGGCTTTTACATATTTTAAGCAAAATTACGCACTTTTGGGTGGTTGCACACTTATAATTAGATACGTGACAATCACACACTCGCTATGCCCTTATGATAAATACTCCAGATGAGAAAAAAATTATTTATTTTCAAATATTGAATGAATGAATGAATACAAAAAAGTTGCAGCAACTCCTTTTCCTTATTTATTAATCATAATGTTTATATAGAGATACATTATTTATGGATGCTACTATTTGAATTACTCTTCTATATCAAATAAACATCCTAGATAAAATCAACTATTTTTTATCTTAAAAATTATAATCACACATAATTAATTAACATGGTTATACACCATCCGCTGGATATAAACACCAACCACCCCTACGTCCGACAGATTTCCGACGCGAGTGAGTTAATTGTGGTGGTGGTTTTCTCCGTATTATGGTGGAGGCTGTAATAAAATTTAAAAAAAAAAAATAGAAGTATAGGCCGTGAACGAGATGACAAAAAAATGATTTGCGTAATTTTAAAGTTTAGATAAATGATTTGGGTTTTAATTTTAAGCTTGAATTTTATAAATTTTAAATCATTACTTGATTGTTAGGTAAATTTAAGGTGTCTAAATACTACTTTGAGACCCCTTATATTTTTAACCCAAAACAAAGGCGCTACCATCTCAAAAATAGTCAACTCCTCCTTTATACATCACAAAATTACATTGCGTTATTATAGTGCACAAACTACAAACACATATGCATTGTTGTAATCACAATCTTCATAAATTTTTTTTTTTTTTTTGTGTTTGAATAGTTTTGTTACTTTTCACTTAATTATAACGAGTAACATATGTTCGCGTTTCGCGCTTGCAAATATATATATCATATTTATAAATTAACATATTAATAACACTACATAAAATATTATATCTGTTATATTTAAAAGTTTAGGTTCAAACATCATTTTATAGAAAAACACCATTTTATATAAAAACATACTAATTTTATTTAGCTGAGTAGTGGCATCCCCGAGAAATGTTATAAATAGGTCATTTATAATTTAGGAATTATAATTGTTAAAAATGATAAGTATATATTAGAAGTCAGGAAATGTTAATTAACTAGTAAAAATATCCAGCGCGATGCCGCGGGGATTTTTATACGACACACGAAGTATTGTTTAACATATAATTTTATGCGCGACCTGTTAACCCAAAAAAGTTAAAGTAAAATAAAAGCATTTGATTTATTAGTTTATAAATTTAAGCGTTGTTGAAACTTGTGATCACATGTGATTATTTAAAACATCAAATGTGATATAAGTAAATATTATACATAAGATGAAGTTAAATTAGAAACATATAATTTAGAAGTTTCATATATAAATAAAGCTAAATTAGATAAACTAAAAAAGAATAAAAATAAATAAATAAGACATTAAAAGAAAAAGTTGACAAAAAATCAACAAAAAATGTCTACTATGTTTACATTTATATAAATATGAGAAAAACAAAAAAAAAATGACAAAACATAAACACAAAAGATAAAAAAAAAAAAAAAAAAAAAAAAAAAAAAAAAAAAAAAGGAAAGACAAATATGTAGTTGGTAAGGTTTGAACTTGGGCGGGCGCCCAAACAAAGAATTGACAAAATAATCCAGAAACCACTTTGGCAACCAACAATCATGTGCATGGTTTCCTAAGTTAATGTATAATATAGAGTAAAACGCCTAAGACAAAACCTCACTGTTCACCTTTACTCAAATGTTATATGGTTAATAGGTGTGAATTTCATGCTTGATTTGTGGTACATTAACCACTCAAAAACTCTAACCATAAAGTACAACCATTTTAAACACAAAAAATCTTCTAAAAGACATCCCTAAGATATATTATAGCAAAACTCTAATAAATATAACACTTATTTTTAAGTTTGATAACTAATTGAAGTGATAAAATACTATAGTATGAATATTTGGTTTTTAAGATCTTATTAAAAAGTTAACCCGGTATGATGAATATTAAATTTATAAAACTATATAAGATTTAAATAATATAAGAGAACAAAAAACCATGCATCGTACGGCCAACTTGACTAATTAATATACTACATCCGTCATAAAATTATCGTCTAAAAAAAGCATACAATTTAAGAAAAAAACACTTATAACACTGAACAACCAATAGAATTTTAGATTACCACCTAAAACCTTTTTGATACGTGGAATTTTCAAATTAGAAAATAATTTAGGACATTTTAAAATGAAAAGGTGGATAATAATTCTCAAATGTTGAGTTTTAAATTAAAAGATAATTATAAATTTATTTTTAAACAATTAGATCTTAAATAGGAAAAATATATGTGAAAGTTTGTTTATGAAAAAAAATGAATTATAAAAAAAAATTACTTTTAAACAATTAACTATTATACGGTAAAAATATAAATTTTGCGAGTCTTGTTAGAGGACTTGGTATGGGCACGCCAAAGTGCCATTAAAAGGCATTTGTCGGTCAAACCATACCACACCCGTTGGCAATCGTTATACGTCATCCCTTTGGCGGTTCGTTAAAAGAAATTTTCTATGTAAATTTGGTTTAAACAATTCTTACAATTGAATTAATATTTCTTCCATTTGACAAAATATGTAAAAATAATAATTCTTTAATTTCCTTAAGACGTTGTTTAGTGTAAGAGGGGGAGCATAAAGTTTTTTTTTTAATTTAAAGTTTCAACGAAAGATCAAGCGTTTAAAGATAAATTTCAACAAATTTTATATAACTTATCAAGATATTACCTCAACAACAATCATCAAGAATTATAGATCGACATAAAGCAAAAGATCAAGAAAAGGCTTATGCTGCTAATTAAGATTTGCCCACTAAAGATCTTGTTGGTTGAAGGGTTGCAAAATTGAATTACTCAAGCCCACAACTCAAATGCATGGGGCCGTGGCCATTGGCCGACCCAACTCACTAAATTTAATTTAAAACTCGAAACGTCTAATTCAATGTCGTCTTCATAATACTAATCGTCTAATAAATTGTCGTCTGATTTTACGAGACGACTAACTATTTGTTTACTCACTTAAATAAAATAATTAATAATTAATAAAGGTAAATAATAATTACTTCATTTATTATCCCAACATTTCAAATTTAATTATCTTCTAATAATACGAACCATCTAATTACATGTCATATAAATAATGTGAAGCGTTTAATTACATATCGTCTAAATAATACTAACCGTCTTACCATATTAATTAAAAATGTCGAATTATCAAATTAAATTAATTTCATATTGATAAAAGTTATTAAAATTAATTATCTAATTTTCGGGCCGTTACAAATCACGTGTGACAAACTCGACTCTATGATTTAGATGCATAAACAATTAACTCATGTGACCATATATGATATTTGGTCACACTGTTCAAGTGAATGACATATATTTGCCACGCTTTATATGTATATCATGTATGCTTCGAACTTACTATTCATTTGTCACGCGTTCTAAATTCACGTGTGGTTAAATAAGGAGCAAAATATTACCAGTGACCTCTAGCCACATAGAGATTTGAAGGTATGACAATACATTTCCGAATGGCCACAAGATAAGAGTTCTTATGTGGATAACTTGAAATTTATTTCGTACCTTTAGCTAGGGCTATAAATGAGTCGAGCCGGGCTCGTTTATTAAACGAGCTCTAAGTTAAGCTCGAGCTCGGCTCGAACTCGTTTAACTCGAGTTTTTATCGATCTTTTAACGAGCCGAGTTCGAGTAGCTCACGAACAGTTCGGCTCACTTGCACCCCTACCTTTAGCACATAAATATGTGTAACTGCTCAGTTCGGATTATGTGTGACCAATTCGCAATTTTGTACTAGTGCTAGTGCTGGCTTGCTTTGCTTCGCTTGACTTTGATCTAAATAGAGTTTGAGCTCTGAGTAAGCTCTTGCTTTGATTCACTTGGTGCCCTAAACTAAAGGGCTTGAAACCTGAGCTTTTGAGTTAAGGCTTGGTGACTTGAATCCCGGAGAGCCTTTGTACAAGAGCTCCTTGTTCGACTCCCGACCATAATATTTTTACGTACATTATTTTAACTTTTTCAAAATTACTAAATAGTCGTCTACTTAAACTATTCAAAAATTTAATTAATATAGACCCTCTAATTTGATAAAATATGCAATTAAAGCTCTTTTACACGAATATGAATTTAATAATAAAGCTCTTTTAGTATCATAAAGTTTGATCTCACATGATTAATAGTAGGGGTGTTCAAAACCGGGTACCCGGAAATCCGGGTACCTTAAAACAGGGTACCCGAAAATTCGGGTAGTAGATTTAGGTACCCGTATCAGTACCCGAATTTTCGGGTATCCAGTTTTCGGGTACCCGAATTTTCGGATACCCGGTTTTCGGGTACCCGGTACCCGGAAATATAATTTCTTTATCACAAAAATTACATAAATGGAAGTCGTCATTGTTTATATATTTAATTTCTTTAAAACGTATTAATAAATTTGTTATTAAAAATTTTCGTTATGGTTTTCTTTAAAGAAAAATCGTTACTAGTAATGAATCTGACCAAATCTTTAAAGACATCAAATGATTCAAAACCATGATTCAACGACGGAGGTGAGAATTAGATGGTTTGTACGTGAGAATTGAGACAGGTTTTTAAATTTTAGACATTTGTCAAAATGAGCCAAGCATATGCCCATATCTAATAATAATTAATGTCTAATAATAATATATAAAATATATAAAAATAAGTTAAAAAAATAAAATTCGGGTACCGGGTACCCAATTACCCGGTTTTTTAGAAAAACACTACCCGTATTTGATACCCGGAAACCGGTTACCCGAAATCCGGGTATCCGGATTTTCGGGTACCCGGATTTTCGGGTATCCGGATTTCGGATATCGGATATTTTTTCGGGTACCCGTTTTTTCGGTTATTTTTGAACACCCCTAATTAATAGTGGCAAACAAAAAAAAAATCTTGCTGCTTTTGTTGACCTTTTTATTAAGCAGCATTTTAATTTGATGACCGTTCTTTTTCTTCAATTTTATAAAATTATCCTCCAAATGTTCGTAGTGAATGCATTTCATGAGGATATAAATTTTGATAATGATAATTAATGATTAAATATATGATATTTTCTAATTAATAATATTTTAATTTAAAATGTTACATACTCAATTTTATACATATGAACAAAATTCAATGTTACCATTTCCATTTATTACCTGACATACATTTATTATATATTTGACACTTATGTCATTGAAAATGTTATGAAAACGAAATATCTTGTAACACATATTTTATTTTATATAATATAAAACAATATTTTGAATGTTGAACTAATATTGTAAATAGTATTTGAGTATCATATAAAGATCTCTCGCAGCATCGCTCGGAGTAAACCTACTAGCTTCTTACAAAACTCAGAAGTTTTATATTTTTTCCAATTAATAACAAATTGTTCAAAAGTATTTTTTATAATTATCATTTATTACAAAACTCAGAACATTTATATTTTTTCTATTTCATAACTAGTTGTTCAAAAGTATTTTTTATAATTATCATTTATTACAGATATCCTTTATTAATTTTCTATTTATGAACTAATTGTTTAAAAGTATATTTCTAATTATAATTATCATTTATTCTAAATTTAATATTTATAGGGAGATTATAAGGAGATTACAGGGAGATCTACACCACATTAATTAATTTATATACCACAATATACGAATTTTAATGTGTTAAATGTACTCCTTAATTTTTATGTGTCACATGTGATCATCACATAATTATTTTTAACGAAATAATAATAGTAATAATAATAATAATAATAATAATAATAATAATAATAATAATAAATATTAAAAAATTAAAATAATTTTACAACAAAAAACAAAATTTGGATTAAAATTAGATGGGTGTCAGATGACCAAATTATCACTCCATGTATAAAATATATGTTTAAATTTAACCATTAATCATTATTGATTGATGGTTGACATTTGTCCTTTGAGATTATAAGAAAAGTTAAGGACTACCTTGAACAATTCCCGTTCATAGCCCTCCCGGAAGGGTGGGCATGCTTCGAAAAAAAAGGAAAATACAAAAAAAAGGTTAAGAAATCATACGGTAATCTATTATTGAATGATGATAAACGTGTTTTGATATATATCACAAATGGTACACAAAATTTAGAGACGAAATAAAAAGTTCTTTGTATACAACATTTGTAGTTTAATAGTGTAATTGTTATCTTGATCACAATAAATAACTTTTAATCATTTCTTATTCTTAACTTTCATTAATTTTGAATATATTTTAATTCGGAATTATCATAAAGATGGAAATCTCACATTTCCTTTCATTCCAGAAATATTAACCGTATGCTTGCCTTGTCATATTTATTGGAAACTTTAATGAAATTCCTATTTTAAAGAAATTCTTAAAATCTTTACCATATATTTAGTAATCAAATCGTTTGAAGTTAAATTCCATTCAAATATTAAATTCATTCAAATTTTTGTTATTTAAAAGTTTTATAAAATATAGTAAATATTCTAATATGAAGTCCAGCCATATTTTTTTTAGGAATTTTATTCAAATTTTAATTTTAAAATCACCCAAATGACTAGAAGGCCCTTTCAGTAAGCATCACACAATCACACATCATCAAAAAGATCAATCAAGCGATGGGGAATGGACATGTCATCATGAAATGCTTAGCTCTGTATGTGATTTATCTTTCATAAAATTTATGTGATAATAATGAAAACGTTACCAAATTAATAAAAAATGTTATATATTTGGTCTGATATTTACAATTAATAAGAGTAGATATCTGAACTTTTCAAACCCATTATACCCTATAATTAAACATCTAATTAATACCAATTTTTTAAAATTGAATTTTGACGGATTTAGGAAATAATAAACAATACTCATTTTATTTTATTACGAACATAACATTTACTAATCATACAAAATATGGACCATTACATTTTTAAATCATAATACTTTTGGTTCATAATATGTTTGAATCATAACATTGTTTTTTCAAAATTTCAAGACAATACTCATTTTGTAAAGAATTTAATTTTAAGATTTTTGACATTTTTTAAATTTTTTTGTTTACACAGAAAAAATAAAGTTAAAATAAAAAAACGAAGTTGGGGACTTACAAAAATTACTATGATTAAATTTAAATTTAAATTTTGAAATCGCCCAAATGACTAAAAGGCTCTTTGACTTGTGATTGACATGTGACATTACTTGCAATTATGAATAAGCAAAGCAGTCCAATGAGAAGTGGTTAAATGGACACGTGGACAAATTGGAATCAAATATAGACTCCATATCTAGGTGGAAATTGGTTAACTTATGGTATCTTAAACACATATTACTTTCACTTAAAGTCTCTTTCATGTGTTGGTTTTATTTCAATCTCTTTTTACTTTTTTCCTTTTTCCACTTTTAACATTTCTTTTATTCTATATTTCACTAAAATTTTCTTTTTCCTTTTGACTAATTTTAACCCTATTTTTCTAGGTTTAAAAAATGTTATGTGTATCATTTATTTAATTACACATGTATTTTTACATGTGACGTGTTAGTCTACGTATTCTATATATAAACATTTTAAGAAAATATGTAAATTTTATAACAAAACTAAATACAACTATGGATTAATAATACACACTTAATATACCAAATTTGCCACTATAAAAAATATATTCTATTTTTTCATATTAATAAAATTTTATAATTTTTATCCTTGAAATAACAAAGAACGTGAATTTAATTGTTTTCTTGATTTAGTTTACGATTAGACTTTATTAAAACTAAAATTTGTTTGATTTAGTTTATGATTTGACCTCAAAAATTTCCCCACATTTAATTTTTTTCCTAATAACACCCATGGGCATAACCATAAGTTAGTTAAAACTCAAAGTATAGGGGATTAAAGTCAACATTATGTATGTATAAATATCCTTTTATCTTCTTGTTATAGTCCAAAGCCACACTCAAATATCTCTAAGATGGAAGTATGGTGTGGTGTGGGAGTAATTATAGTGATATTGGTATGGAATGCATTCAAAATTTTGAACTGGGTGTGGTTAAAACCAAAAAGGATAGAGAAGTCTCTACGAGAACAAGGCTTAAAAGGAAGCTCCTACAAGTTCTTGTTTGGTGACTTGAAAGAGATGGCAAAAATGAAAAAAGATGCCAAATCTAAGCCCATGAATATAACCGACGACCTAGTTCCTCGAATCTTGCCCTTCGACCAAAGAGCCGTCAACACCTACGGTACGCATGAATTACTAGGCCCGGTTAGATTTTTGACATGTTTAAGTAAACTGGTTGAGACGATACGGCACAAAAGTTAAACAAGTGTGTTAAAATGTTAATATTTTCAACTCGAAGATAATCTGAATCATTAGTTTAAATGTGTGTGTGTGTGTGTCCGTGTGTGTATGTGAGTCAGGATCCGGTGAGGACTGGGAGGAAAATTTTCGTCCACTCATTCCGAAAATGGTATAAAAGTGTTTTTTGGAAACCCATTTCTCTAAATGTGACACTTGTCACCCTTTGGTTGGATGGTGAGTTTTTTCCCCTCAATTTGTTTTTTGGGCATAACTTTTTTTTCCTTTGTTAAAAAATATTCTAAAAATGCCAAAAATATTTAAATTAAATTCTCTACAAAATGAGTATAGTCATGAAAATTTGAAAAAATTAACATTGATAAAAAATTAATAAAATGATTCAAAAACTAAAAAAAAGATCTAAAATCAATAAAATGATCCAAAAATTAAGATAGGTCCAAATAGTTTCGAACCATATAAACATATACTGGATCATTTAGTCGTGTCATTTTAGATCATAAAAATATTCAAGTTAATAAAAATATTGAGTCATTATATTTGAATCAACTATGTTAAATAATATAGTTTTGGATCATTATATTTTCAATTAAATGTTGAATCATTACAAGTTTTTGAATTGTTACAAGTTTTGAATCATAATATTTGTAAAAAGAATTAATTTTTTAAATGACCACATTGTGTAACAAAATGATCCAAAATTAGCAAAATGATCTACGAATAATAAAATTAAAAAAATATTATTCTTTTTTTTAAATTTCCAAAATTAGCAAAATGCTGATTTTGTAGAGAATTTAATTTTAAGAATTTTGGTTTTTCATAATTTTTTATCAAAGAAAAAAAGTTATAGCAAAAAAACTCAAGTGGGTGAAAACAAAAAGTGTCCAACCAATCACATTATGACACGTGTCCGAGAGTGGGGGAGGAGAGAGTGGTAGCGCGTGAGGTTGTATGAAGCTTGCAAATTTCAAATACAAATGACAATTAACACCCTCAAACATTTGACATTTATAGAAAAAATATGAAAAAGTCCATAGTAATTACAAATAATGCCACTACGAATGTTTCTAAAAAAATAGGAAAAATCTGAGCTACATATTTTTGAGATTAACGATTGAGATTTGTCCTAGCAGTTTTCACCACTTTTTGAGTGCTCACCCGATCTCACTTCTATATATATACATATGTATATATATTAATAAATTTTAAATTTATAGATAAATATTATTGAAATTTATGATTTTGTAGCTGTAGTGGTAAACGGTATATGGAAATTATAAGGGTTAATTGGGTCAGTTAGATTCACAGGTTTCCCAAGTTCCACATATAGTATCGGGTTGACATGAAATTAACCGTGTCGTGTATGGGTTTATTTTTGAACATGTTTATTAAAAGTGTATACCAAATACCAATGTCTATGCCGCTTCCAATGCAAATCAAAGAATACCTATGCTTGTAAATGCTCCCCCAAAATCAATGCAAGTGCAAATTTTAATGCGCTTGAGAGAAAAGCGAATTTGAAAGGCTTCGACTAAAAATTGGCGTAAGTTAACAATGGGCTAACTATTTCTATATTGCTGACATACTTAAATTAAATATCGTTTGCCACTATAAATACGTACTTACTTATCCCAAATTATTACCAATTTTAATTTAAGAATTTGAATACTTATGTTAGGAACGTACGTATGTCATTTTTTATTGTTTTAAATTACCTAAGGAGATTTCTGCTTAATGTAAAGGTAAAATTTGCTTCACATGGCTGGGGCCGAGACCTTTAGTGCATATAACTGAACCGGCTTTGGTAAAGGAAATCTTGGCAAATATCTACCGATTTCCGAAGATGAGATTAGGAAACCCATTAATAAATTTACTAGCCGACGGTTTAGCGACTACCGAGGGTGAACGATGGAACAAACACAGAAAGATTATTAAACCTGCTTTCCGTATAGAGAAGCTTAAGGTTTGTACATTTTCGTTATCTTGTGTCTTTCCATAACAACGTGAAATTTATAGAAAGATAAATGATATTTAAACATATTCATATGCCTACTCACTTGATAGGTTGATATGTATATTCCACTAATTTCTCTCCTAATTAATATTATCCCTTGATTTTGACACGTTTCTTCATCTAATAAGTAGGCCTATGAGTAGGTCGAAATGGTAGGCCTAAATACCATTACTCTTATAGAAATCATCGTCCTCGTAAATGACATTGAGATGTGTTCAAGTTAGTCCATCATTTTTATGTAGTCTTAAGAGACAAATCTCAACCATTAATTAATGATAATCAATGGTCAAGATTAATCACACAGCTTATACATGTAGGGGTATTTTGGTCATTTGACAATCATAAAAAGTCTTATTTTTATTTTAAAATTATTTTATTTTATTATTATTTTTATTTTTCTGTTAAAATTCCCCTCCATGTATAAAACATATGTTTAATCTTGACCACTAATTATTTTATATCAATAGTTGATATTTGTTCCTTGTGAATACAAAAAAATTAAGGACTACCTTGAACAATTCTCAAATGACATTAAACGTTTAATTTGTAGCATATGTTGTCTCCAATGATTATGAGTTGTACTGAGCTAATCAACAAATGGGAGGACATTTTAAACACGGAAAGTTCGGGTGAAGTGGATGTGTGGCCTGGTATACATACCTTAACCGCGGATGTTATCTCGCGTACTGCATTTGGCAGTAGCTATGAGGAAGGGAAAGGGATGTTTGAACTACAACAGGAACAAGCAGACTTGGTTGTAGAGCTTCTAAGATCAATGTACATTCCTGGATCAAGGTGATATATAATTATGTTTCCAAAAATAAGTCTATGCTAAACGTATGACTTAATTTTGTTACGATATTTACAACGTTATGTGATGGTCATTTGACCGTGAACGTTCCATGTTCCTAGTAGTTTAGTACGCATGGAATACTCATTCTGTCCCAAAATAATTGTCCACCAAACAAAATTACGTAATTTAAGAAAAAAATATTACTCGTAATTATATTGTGTTACCAATCAAATTAGCTGTTTACCACTTAAAAGTTTTTTAATTGGTTGAAATGTAGAAGTGGACAATTATTTTGGGAAAAACAAAAATGGAAATATGGGCAATAAAATTGGGATAGAGGGAGTATTAATTAGATGTATGATCACGAAACAAATTTATGTAGGTTTTTGCCAACGAAAAGGAATAAGAGGATTAAGGAAATTGAGCGAGAAGTGAAAGCATCTATAAAGACTATCATTAACAAACGTATAATTACAATGAAAAATGGTGAAAGTAGTAACGATGATTTGTTAGGCATACTCTTGGATTCCAATTACAAAGAAATTGAACAACATGGGGACGCCTATTTTGGATTAACTATTGACGAAGTCATTGAAGAGTGTAAGGTTTTCTACCTCGGAGGGCAAGATACCACCGCAAGTTTGATTCTTTGGACTATGATCTTGTTGTCTCAACACACTAATTGGCAAGACCGCGCTAGAGATGAAGTTGCACAAGTTTTTGGGGAGGATCAACCACATACGGAAGGGTTAAATCGTTTAAAACTTGTAAGTCTTTTCATAATACCTTTTATTATGTGTCAATTGGTGTTCTTTATAGCTTTTTACTTATTTCTTTTGCAGGTTAACATGATTTTGAATGAAGTTCTAAGACTTTATCTGCCAGGAGTGACACTAGGACGAATGATACATGAGGAAACCAAACTAGGGGAGATGAGGTTACCAGCCGGAACTTTCCTGCAAGTGCATGCTATGCTTTTGCACTATGATAAGGATCTATGGGGTGATGATGTGAAGGAGTTCAGACCTGAAAGATTTTCGGAAGGTGCATCAAAGGCAACCAAGGGACAAACAGCATACCTACCTTTTGGTGTGGGTCCACGCGTATGCATTGGACAAAATTATTCTATGATGGAAGCAAAATTGGCAATCGCTATGATTTTACAACGTTTTCAGTTTGATCTCTCACCTTCTTATTCACATGCTCCCTATAATGTCTTGTCTATTCAACCTCAATTTGGGGCTCATTTAATTTTGCGCAAACTTAAATAATATTGGGTGCATTATATCTATATTGCTATGTTTATGCAATACTCTAAGTATAATAAATTGTCGCCTTAATTTTATTAAAGTTTTTATATTATATTTTCATGGTCGATCATGAGTTGATAGTTTTATCAAATTGTTATGCCCCAGAGAAACTGACCAACATCATAAGCCCCCGCAAGTTATATGGAATATTGATGTGATTTTGTTTTTCATTTTCAAGGCCTTTCATCTGCTATCTATACATTGTTGGGTCCCGATCAAAGAGAAGACTGGACTAAATTAGGTCGTTATTTTATTCATAACATAATTAATTAACTATCATAATGATTGGGGTTTGGTGTTGCCCATGACCTAAGATCATGAGTTCAAGTCTCGTTATAACCAAAATTATGGTAGATTTAGGAGTCATTAAAAAAAATTTAGATGTTCATTTCATCATCTCTATCTCTTTTAACACCAAGAACCTAATTTTATGATTCGACACTATGGAATTGCATAAATCTTAAACAAGTATATAAGAAATAAGATAATAAAAACTGGAGTAAATTACACGGATAGTCCTTTAAGTTTATAGCAAATTTCACCAATGGTCATTTAGTTTCAAAAATTACACTGACGGTCCTTAAATCTGAAAGATTTTTCACCGATGGTCCTTTACACTAACTGACGTTATTTTTTTCCGTTTACTTACCCCATGTGCAATGCACATGAGGGTAAAAAAGTCATTTTTCATTTCTTTTCTTTTTATTCTTAAACTAAAAACTTTTATTTAAGATAAAAAACATAAATCTAAGAATGAAAAGAAATTAAAAATGACTTCACGTGCATTCCACATGAGATGAGTTAACACAATAAATTTACTATAAACTTGAATGACCATCGGTGAAAAACCTTTCAGAATTAAGGACCATCAGTGTAATTTTTGAAACTAAAGAAGCATTGGTGATATTTACTATAAACTTGAAGGACCATCCGTGCAACATTAAGATATTGTATTCACATAAATAATGTGCATCGAAAATCTAGAAGTCAACTTCGGTGATCTGCAACAGCCCTCCAACGTAAATTAGGTCAATTTCAAAGATGTTGATAGCCTTGTGGTTGACCTGTCCCCATTACCTAAAAAATCTGGGCCTTTTTAGCATAAGAATTGGCTAAACCAAAATGAGGCCACTTTTATTTCGATGCCTTATTCGCCTGATGGGCTAGAAGATAGCGATGGGCTTATCCACTTTATTGGATCCTGGTTTAATTTCATCTGCACGGGCCTCTAAAAATGGAAGTCTAAGAGGTTGTTTGATAAGAATAAAATGATTAAGCGTTGAATGATTCGACACTTTGAATGATTAAGAGATTATGTATGAGTCTTGGTTTGAATATGAGAAACTTTTTAATAACTATTCTGACAGGTTAATGATTCAACATAAGTTCTATAGTAGAACGATTCAACATTTTTTCTTTGTCCTGTTCAACATAGTCTACATTCAGAAGCGTTAAATAAACACATTGAATGCTGAATGATTCAACATTCAACGCAGAATGGTTCCATTATGCTCCAAACAATAACACCTAACAAAGATTTAAAAGTTGGGCCTTCTCTGTTGGGCCAAAGTCGACCAGATCCACCTTCTTTTAAACATGTTAGAAGACATAATGTTCCACCCCAAAGGTATTTCTACTTCATGTAGTTTTTCAATACATCATAATCCGAAAAAGGGAGCTATTATAAAGAATAAAATTTCACTTTCTCTCAGATTTATTGATGCCCTAAAAGGTATTGGAGAAGTAATAATGGGAGGAAAAGGGTATGAAAAAATGTAAAACCGCATCATTAAATCGCCACTCACCCGGTGATTCTAAGGTTATTGCCTCTTTTCCGAGGAAATTGAAATTCAACTTACAATTGATAATTGATATTGGTAAAGCCGTATGTTATGACGGTTTTTAATGAATGTCTTGTTGGTAAGGGTGCATATGATGGTTTTTAATGAAGTTTGCATCCTTGAACATTAGAGGGGTGAGATGCAATCTCAAGGTGGATTGGGTGCGTAGAACTTGCTATGAAGATAAAGTTGACTTCATTGGTATCCAAGAGTCCATGAAACATGCGATTAATCATATTATCATTAGATGGTTATGGGGGAATAATAGGTACAATTATATTATTCAATATCCAGTTGAATAATCGGGAGGAATAATTGTCATTTGGGATAATTCCAAGGTTGAAGGTAAGGGTTTTCTTGTCATTCATCAAATCTTCCAAAAGCAAGTGTCTCATTATATGTGTCTATGCACCACAAAATCTCATCAAGAAAATTAATCTTTGGAACTCTAATTTCCAATTTAATTTCTACCTCTAATTCTCTCATTGTTGTTCTCAGTGATTTTAACGAGGTTAGATCCAACCTTGAAAGAAAAGGGTCGCAATTTTGTCAAAGGGGAGCCACCCACTTTAACAACTTTATTTAAAAACATATCTCAAGGATTTACCGATGAGTGGAAAGAAATTCACTACAACGAGTCCGGATGGCTGATCCTGGTTTCACCACATTTTTTGATCTTTGGCCTAATGCTCAACTTATGGCGTTACATGGAGAATTTTCGGATCATTGTGCCATAATCCTAAAAAATCGGTTATTGATTTCGGGCTGACTCCTTTCAAAATTTATAATTCTTGGCTCAATCATGACGAGTTTCATTACATTCTCCTTGAATCTTCTTCGAATCATTGTCTTGCAAATAATCGTTTAGGCTCGTTCAAAAACAATTTGAAGATATTAAAAGATGATTAAAAAACTTGGACATAAGGTGGCGCACTAAAAAGAGAGACTAAAAAGATAAGTTGGGTCATTTTTTTAAAGCTCCTCTTGTGTCATCGCTAAGCTTGAACAAATAAAATAAGTTTCTTATGGGGTGGTGATGAAATTTTAAAAAAAGATAAGTTGGGTTGCATGGTTGACTGTTTTGGCCTCAAAAGAGAATGGCTGCCTCCGTGTTGGGTCATTGAAAGCTCAAAATTATGCACTCTTATTGAAGTGGTGGTGTAGTTTAAGAGACGGAAAACAATGCATTTGGAAGGACGTAATTATGGTAATTCATAACTTGCGTTTAAATAGAGGCATGGTATGGCGAATTGCAACTCAGTCAGTGTTTGGCGTAATATTTCAAGAGTCGAAACGGTTCTTAATAATATTGGGCATGATTTTTTTGATATCTTTTCTCTCTGTATTAGTGATGGAAATTTATTCTTATATTGGAAAGATATTTGGCTCGGTGATACTCCATTTCAGATTAGATTTCCAAATTTATTTGGCACGGAAAAATTCAAATCGTGTTCCGTCGTTGATCGAGTTGCAAATTCGGGTTTTTACAGAGAGTGGAAAGAGGAATTCAACAATCCTATTCTTGTTAATGAATATTGCTCTCTGTTGCATTTCATTAATGGAATTTTTTTAACAGCAAAAGGGAGCAACAGGGCAAGCTTCATTAATGGCATTTAGTTGGATTCCAATCATGATAGTATAATCTACAAGGTATCTAATGACGGGTCATTTGCGGCGCATCATATCAGGCAATGGATCGATCAAAAATTGACAACCACCGGTGAGTTAAATATGCCGTGGTTGAGTATTGCGCCACTTAAAATTAAGTGTTTTGTATGGAGAGTTAGGTTGGGTTGAATACCGGTAGCAAAGTGTCTGGAGAGAAGAGGTAATTAATGTTGGATTCAGTACATGTAAAGTATGCAATCAAGATGAGGAAAATGTTTGCAATCAAGATGAGAGAAAATGTTGATCACATCTTTCTTTGATGCTCATTTGTGATTGATGTTTCATCATGGATTTAAAAAAAAATTAGTGTGGTATTCACTTCCTTCGTTCAATCCGGTGGTGGAGCTTATAGAATTTTACGTGGGATGGAGAAACTCTCCAAAGAAAAAGAAGATGCTAACAACAATAATTCAATGTGTCAGGATCGAATAACTCGACAAGTTATTAAATCACAGATCTACTAACAAAGAGAAGTTACAGCGGATTAACACTCTTGTTATTGATTGTTAGGTCACAACACCCTGGTTTAGATGGTTAATTGATTAGATAATTATAACTTAAGACAAATATTGTATAAGAACAAGATATGAGTCAAATGTATAATTCCACTAAGTGTGGCTTGTTGCGGAATAACAAGACCACTGATCAATTACAAAAGGTATGAAAGTGTAAAGTGAATTGGTGAGTTCTCCTTTGCAAGATGATCTCTATTTATAATGATATAGAGATCTTACATAATGGGCAAAGGAGTAACCGAAGGACTAAACTAGGAAAATGACTAAGATCAAGGGATTTGATCTTAGTCCGTTACATAATAAAATGTAACTCAGTCCTTCTACTCAGTCCTTGTACTCAGTATCAATATCTGATACTGAGCTCTGATACTGAGTTCCAATACTGATCATTCAGTATCAGACCTAAACTTAGCTATTTTATTCTACATATTAATCTAAGCTAGTCTAGGTTGTTTTGTTATCTTAAGATCCAAAGGGGTAAGGCTTTTTGCCTTAACAATCTCCCCCTATCTAATGATAACAAAACAATTACAAAGAGATAAACAAAAGATACAACAGCATAGGTAGCAACATCTTCTTCTTCATTTGCTGTTGATGGCTTCATTCTCATAGAAGACTTCTTGTTTGATGTGGACAAACTCTTCTCTGCTTTTGAGTTCATCCCTTCTACAATTCAGAACTGCAACAATCTTCTTTCTGAACCAAGAGTCTTATTTCTTGGTGATCATCCATTTCAGTCCAACAAGGTGACTGATTTGAGCTCTTGGTAGATCTTCTTCAGAAATGAAGCACTCTCTATCCTCCGAGTCAGTATACATATATCCAGAAGTTGGATATATGACACTCTTTTGATCCTGAAAAACAAGGTTAGGAGGAAGAGGGTACTTTCTAAGATACTTGTATGTATGAAGACATTCTGGTCTGTTGTTTGAGTAAGCTTCAGTCATTACACTGAGCGTTCTATACTCAATCTCATGAAGCAAGCCCTTCTCATAACATACTGCAGAGACTGCACAGATCTCATCCAAGACTATTTGATCATATGTTGATTTCTTTGGAAGCTCTTTGATCAGTCTTGTGACCCTCACCCAGTCTTGAAGACCAATTCTTTGAATATCATGAATAAATAACTTCACAGGAGGACTGGTTAAGCCAGTACAAGTGATATTGATTCTTCCTTCTTTGAGCTTCACTTTTACTTTGTTGACATCCAGATTTAACCAATGTATCCCCCTTACATTTGGAAATGTTTTAGTCTTCAAGAACTCCTTTCTTTCCTCCTTATACTGAGTCCTGGCAGCAACCATATTCCAGTAATGTTGAATATGGTCTGGACCCTTTCTTGAGATTCTATGGGAAGGACCAGGAGTATCAGTATCTGGGTCAGATTCTGGTTCAGTTTTGACTCCCAACTCTTGCTCATATAAAAATCTTTCTTGTTCTGCCCAGAGTTGTTGAGGAGTCAGTCTTGGAGCCTGCTCGGTATCACTGTCCATTGTATGAACATGTCTTCTTTGTCTTGTTACCAAAGGAGCAGATTCCTCACTTGATTCAGAAGAAGTGAGAACTGCATTGATAGGTCTTCTTGATAAGGAACTCCTTCTTCCAATCACCAGATTTTCTGGTTCTTCATCATCCGAGGATGATGATGAAGAACTTTCTTGTTCTACCAGATTTAGTGCATAGTCCACTAAATCAGATTCTTCATCTTCATCATCAGCAATAGGCCAGATGAAAGGCCTATAGACCACAATTTGCAAGTTATTTTCTTCTTGAGCAGGTGGCTCAATATAAGCTTGCTGTGGTAGGTCAGTGTGAGTCTCCCCCTGAGCAGATGGCTTAAGTGGGTCTTCAGAGTGTAATACTGACCTACTTCTTTGTCTTCTTCTCTCATACTGGAACCGAAGTGGTTCAGTATGAGGGCTTTGCTGATGTTGTTGTTGTTCTTATTGTGGAGGTTGATCTTCATTCAATCTTTGCCTTTTCTCCCCCTGAGCAGATGGCTCAGGTTGATCAACCTCAGTATCTCTTTGTCTCTTCTCCCCCTTATTGTTAACATTGGATGGGGAGGGAAGAGGATCAGTATCACCACCCATGTCCCCTTGTGGTTCTTCAATGGTAGGGGATGGCATGGGCTCAGTCGCAACATCAGTATCACCCTCAGTGATGCCATGGGAGGGTGATTTCATTTGCTCAGGATCATCATCTCCTTCTCCTTCTTCATTATGTCCACCATGTGAAGATGGTGGAGTGGATGGAGGCTGATGTTGTTGTTGGAGTAGTGAGATTGACTGTTTAATGGAGTCAATATCCCTACTCATAGTGTCCATTCTGGCCAAGATTGTATTCTGATTGTGTTGAATGACCAGAATATTCTGCATGATTGCTTGCAGAGTCACTTGTTCTCCTGCAGCCTGTGATGCCTGAATGCCCTGCACAGATGGTGCTAAAGAAACAAAAAAAAATAAAACTGGTTAAAAAGAAAGGTTTATCAAATAGAATTGTGGTGTTGTTTAACTCTATAATCATATAAACAGAGGTTGTGAAGTCTGTATTTCATCTGGTTTAGGATGAAATATTGTGGACTTGTGCATAGCATTTGTAAGAAGATTTTAGTAAAAGTGAGTGTGTAAATTTAAGTAGCTCAGTATAGGATAAGTCACATTTACTAAAAGGTTTGGGTTTGGGTATTCGAAGCCTGGGATGTGCTTCTTGTTATTTTCAATGTTTATCACTCGGTATTAGAGTGATAACAGAAATGTGGCTAAACCCCATGGAAAATTTTTGGATTTTGTGGCTTAAGGGTTTGTGATCATTTCTTGAATAATGCTATCCAACTCAAAAATAAGTTGGACATTATTCAAGCAGCACCAGTAGGTGTCAGTGTGACATCAACCACCATTTTCTCTTTAAGATGAGACAACTGTAGACTGACAATGATCAATTGTGTGCTCAGTATATGAATTTTGCATAGCAGCAGTGGGCTAGCTATGTTGGCCATAAAAGGATATATATTTGAAAGATCGTGTGAGACTTTGGTCAGTATTGAGTTGGTACTGGCCAATACTTAGTCTCTATTTGGGAATGAAATATATATATATATATATATATAAGTTTAAGGGCTTTTTAGAAATTCATACCTGAGACTCTGTTAGATTCCCTTCTAGCATCTGCAGAGGTCGGTGCAGGATCATTTGATTGTGGATTTGCAGCACCAATATCTTCAATACCGATCTGTCTGTCTTGATGAGCACCTTCCAGTGTAGTTTGCTCATATTGGATCTCCACATCAAGAGGGACATGAGGTTCCTCAATTGGTTGAGCACTTGGAATTAGTTCTGGACCTGGAAGGTCAGCGGTGGCTGCAACTAGGATTTGTGCTTGAAGAGATGCAGTTAATGATGGAACATTTGCAGGCTGCACCTCCTCAGATGATAAGTTTCCCATAATGACAGGGGAAAGATTTCTTCTTCTTCTTTGTAGAACCAGTGGTGTATCTTCTGAGGACTCAGTATCAAAAACTGGTTCAATATGAGGAGCATCAGGATCCTGTGCAGGTGGAGAGATATGTTGTTGAGTCGGTTCTTGAACTTGTGGAACATCCTGCATCTCAACATCTTGACCGGCTTGTGCTCCATTGCCACTATTATCATCATTATCATCATCATCATCATTGTCTGATTCAGTATCAGACATGTCATCTTCATCATTTATGTGTTCTTGAACAATGGCCCACATAGAAGGACTCAGGAGAGGCTCTCCTGCGATTGGCCTGTAAAAGAAGATCTTCTCACTAAGAGGAGGAAGATCAACCCTTGGACTGTGAAACTCATCATAAGTGTGTGTGGGCATTGAGTGTTGAAAGATGAGTGATAAAAATCTGCAGAAAGGGACATTCCGTTCCCTTATGTTAGCCCGAACCAAAGCAGCTAATTCATTGAAAATGAGCCTTGCATAATCAATGTTTCTTCCATAGTACAAGGCATGTACTATTTGCATCCCAAATTCATTGATTTGGTCCAAAGCACCCGTCTTGTGGGTCATACACCGAATAATCGTTGTAATGAGAATACCCCACATAGGACCAAATTGATTCCTTTTGATAATGCCCGTTGTTCCTCTTCGGCCCAAAAATGGCAATACTGAGCGTGCCTCTGTTCTGTCTACGAATGGGTCATACTGAGCGTGGGCGGGAAGCCTCAGTGTTTCACGAATAATAGCAGTAGACACAAATGCCCTTCTTTGATCTCTAATTACCCACCCAACAATCATATCCGGAGAATCGAGTGCGGCAGAGTACCAAAACTCGCATAACATTTCTGGGTAAATTTCTCGAGGAGATAAGGTCAGTGCACGAGTAATTGGGCAATGCTTCAAAAAAGTCACAATGTTTGTGAATTCTTGGCATACCCAGGCTTGAGGAATAGTGAAATTGGCTGTGATGTTGTTCCTCGCAAACTTGGGCAGTTCATCATCTCGGAATTTGATTTCCGATTCAACCTCTGGAGCGATGAAAGTATAATTTGCCATCTGTGATTTTGATTTATGTGTGTTTGCTTGCTAAGAGAGTGAAATCGTTAATCGCAGAGAGAATTTTAAGAGAAATAATGAAATAACTTTTGAAAAATATTTGAAGTAAAAAAAAAATGGTTATTTATAGGAGATTTGAAAGATAATTAAGGTATTGGGAAGTAAAAACGGCTGATTTGACTGCCTTATCATGTGACAACGGTAACTTTCCAATTAAGAAAGGTTACCGTTGAGCAGTATGAGGATTAAGCTCGGTGTGAGCGCCGTCATACGCCAATACTGAGTAAAAAAAGTAAAAAAAAATAAAAAAATTTTAAAAATATAAAAATAATTAATTTACTCTAGAAATTAATAAAAAAAATAAAAATTTTAAATTTTAATGATAACAGACTAGTGATACTGAGTGGTCAGTATCAACAGGAGTGATACTAAGCGCTTAGTTTTAAAGAAAATTAAGAAAGATCAAGGATTCAACATACCTAAGTGCCCTAGTAAATACATAAACCTTTCCTCAGGGAGAGGTTTAGTAAACACAACGGCCAATTGTTCATCTGTTGGTACATAATCTACCTCAACCTTACCTTTTTCCACATTATCTTGAATAAAGTGGTGTCTGATATCAATGTGCTTGGTTTTGGAGTGATGGACTGGGTTCTCTGTGATAGCAATAGCACTCTTGTTATCACAATGAATGGGAGTCTTATGAAAGTTGAACCCATAGTCTAAGAGTTGATACTGCATCCATAATAATTGAGCACAACAACTTCCTGCAACAACATATTCTGCTTCTGCTGTGGAAGTTGCTACCGAATTTTGTGTTAGGTCACAACACCCTGGTTTAGATGGTTAATTGATTAGATAATTATAACTTAAGACAAATATTGTATAAGAACAAGATATGAGTCAAATGTATAATTCCACTAAGTGTGGCTTGTTGCGGAATAACAAGACCACTGATCAATTACAAAAGGTATGAAAGTGTAAAGTGAATTGGTGAGTTCTCCGTTGCAAGATGATCTCTATTTATAATGATATAGAGATCTTACATAATGGGCAAAGGAGTAACCGAAGGACTAAGGTAAGAAAATGACTAAGATCAAGGGATTTGATCTTAGTCCGTTACATATTGTAACTCAGTCCTTGTACTCAGTATCACTATCTTATACTGAGTACTGATAATGAGTTCCAATACTGATCACTCAGTATCAGAGCAGGCTAAATAAACTCTTATTTAGTCGATCTATAACCCTGGCAGCCATCCCTTATACTTATCCTTCACTTACTCCAAAATCAAAAATGTCTACCATTGTTGCACCAATTATGTCTGGAAAGGGAGTACCCATCTTTGATGGTAAAGACTTCCATCAATGGAAGCTAAAAGCTCAGTGGTATCTTGAATCCATTCATCATGAAATGCTCACTGTGCTAAATGATGGTCCTATCATCCCACAAACTGTGGAACCCGTTGCTGCTACTGATAATGCTCCTGAGAGCATAAGAACTGTACCCAAACTAAAGCACAACTGGACTGATACTGACCGTCAGTTATTCAGTCTAGACTCAAGAGCAAAGGGAGTGATTGGTAATGCTGTTACCAAAGAAATACTTAATGCAATTATGAAATTGCCAACAGCAAAGGCTATGTGGGATAGCCTATCAGTCACCTATGAAGGCACAGCAAAGGTGAAGTTGCAAAGAAAAAGTAACATGAGAAGGAAATATGAAAACTTCTTCTCAACTCCTAATGAAGACATCACCACTCTCTATAACAGGTTCAATACTGTTATCCATGATTTAATCAGTGTAGGCATTGTGAAAGAGGAAGGAGAGCTTGTTCAAAAGTTCCTGGATAGTCTTCCTCAACAATTTCTTGACATGACAAACTCTGTCAATGCTGCTAACAACATTGAGTCATACACTCTTCAAACTTTGTATGGTCTAATGTTGAATCATGAGGAGAATAATGCTGCAAGACTAATCAACTGGAAGAAAACTGACAAGTCTTCCACTGGCATGGTTCTAGTTGTGCAACAGGCCTATACTGTGACTGAGCCAGATGAACCAGAAGTTGATCTAGCTGATGCTGAGACAGAAGAGCTTGAAACTCAAATGGCTCTTATGTCTATGAAGCTGGATCAGTTGAAGAAGAAGAGGCTTGGTGTTAGCTCTTCTAATACTGACCCAAGATCAGGTCTTTGCTATAGGTGTGGAAAGCCTGGACATATTGCTGCAAATTGTCATACCAAGTCTTCTGAGACTGATCAAAATGACAAAATTGCATACCGAGCAAAGAGGTATAGAGACAAGTACGTCAAACTGAAGAACTGGAGCAAGGGCAAGAGGGCAGAAGGAAATGGAGCACCTCATCAAGCACTATACTCTGAAGCTTGGATGGATGAGGACATAAGTGATGATGAGGAAGAGATTGAGAATAAAGCCTTTATGGCTTTCACTGTAGATGATTTGAGGAGCTCCTTTGAAAAGGATATCAAAGAGGCTGAGAGGATGAGTGTTCATACTGATTGGGATTCCACTCAGTTGTACAAGGTAAGTTCCTTTCAAACTTATTCAGTGAATGAAAAAACTAAGATGTTTGAGTATATGATTGTTGATCTTAAAACTTATGTACAAAAAGAAAAAACTTTAAAATTAACAATTCAAGAACTTGAAAGGGTAAATAATGAAAACTTAGATAAATTAGCAAAGTATAAAGATTTAGAACTAAACCTTTCAGATTTAAAGGACATTAACCAAAGATTAGCTGATAAAGCTCACTTACACAAACTTGAAAAAGAAAAATTTGAAAAACAGTGTAAATCTTGGGGAAATGCTTCAATAAAATTAAATAAATGTTTAAATCAATAATTTCCAGAAAATGTAAGGGCTGCACTTGGTGTTGATCCTCAATTTAAAAATAGGAATAATTTTGCTGATTTATTTGAAGAATTTTATAATATGAACCCTATTAAATTTATAAAAGCTAAAACTTTTTGTGAAGTTGGATGTCAAACCGAGTCAGATGATGAGGAAAATGAAATTTTAGAAAAATCTATTGGTCCCTCCATCTGCTCAAAGTGCTATACTGAGCTACAAGAACCCAGTATTGAATTTTCTATAAAGGAAATTTCTGATACTGAGCTCCCAATATATCAGTATGACACTTCTGCTGTTCCACCTTTTGAATTATTATTTAATACAACAACTTTTGAATTATATAATGATAATAAGACAACTTCTATCTCCAATGTTTCATCTAATACAGAAGTTGCAGGAACAGAAACATCATATACTGAGAAATCTAAAGAACCTGTTAAAGTTGTTTCTTCAAAACATGATAAACAAAAAACAACTTCAACTTGGTCCACAGTTGGTAGAAACAAGAAGTCTTACACTAATAAAATTAGAAAGACTTCTATGCCAAACAAAAAGAAGCAATCAGATCCACCACCCTTTAAACCAGTAAAACAAAATGTTAAAACACCTATTAAAAATGACAAAAATAACATTTTAAAAACACTTGGTGATCAGGTGAAATCTTTAAGTAAACAATTTGCAAAACTTGTTCATACTGATCTACCAAAAGTGCAACATTTTTCTAAAATACCTTATGAAAATATGTTTAGAAATAGACCTAGAAAATGTTATTGGTGTCATCATACTGGTCATAAGGGAGATGAATGCTGGACTGATCTCTCAAGTCCTAGGTACTCAGTACCAAAAAAAAAAGGAGAGAAACTAAGTCAGTATCACCAAAGAAAACCTCAAAAGTTTTCACCGAAGTGATACTGACCTCTCCACATAAAGAGATCAAGTCAAAATATGTTTATCCCACCAAAGGTCCCATTCAAAAATGGGTTCCTAAAAAGAACTAACTCTTATTTTGTGTCTTGTGCAGGGTGACAGAAAATGGTATTTAGATAGTGGCTGCTCAAGACACATGACAGGCAGTATGGAATACCTTCTCAATTATACTCCAGAGAAGGGTCCTTCTGTTAAATTTGGAGATGACTCGGTGGGAAAGACAAGAGGTTATGGTGTGATCAAGGCAGGCAACATAACTTTTAAAAGAGTTGCCTATGTAGAGGGTCTTAAACACAATCTGCTCAGTATCAGCCAGATGTGTGATGATGATAGTGAAGCTCGATTCAGAAAAGTTGCAGGAATCATCTACAATGATAAAGGCCAGCCTGTACTCATTGCTAGAAGAGAAAAAGATGTATATGTGGTCAACCTATCTGAAATAGACCCAACTATTCGAGTATGCCTGCTTTCTAAAGTCAAGCCAGAATTGCATTGGCTATGGCACAAGAAACTCTCTCACATCAAGTTTAGAAATATCAACGAGCTCAGTATGAAGAAACTAGTGAGAGGGTTGCCCACTATTACTTATTCAAAAGATAAGTTATGCTCAGCATGTGAAATGGGCAAGCAGAAGAAGAGTTCATTCAAGTCCAAGGTCAATCATTCCATTAATGAACCTCTTACTATGATACATATGGATCTTTTTGGCCCCATCAGCACACCATCTTTGGCCAAAAAGATCTATACTCTAGTCTTGGTTGATGAATTTTCAAGATATACTTGGGTCATCTTCCTCAAGACTAAGTCAGATGCAACAACAGAAATCATTGCCTTTATAAAAAGAGAGGAACTTCAAAAAGGCAACAAGGTCAAGCAACTTAGAAGTGACCATGGTACTGAGTTTAAGAACTCAGTATTAGCCGATTTCTGTGAAGAAAAAGGAATCATTCAAAACTTCTCTGCAGCCTACACACCACAACAAAATGGTGTTGTAGAAAGAAAGAATAGAACACTGATTGAAGCTGCAAGAACTTTATTATGCCATGCTGGACTGGCACTGAGTTTCTGGGCTGAAGCTGTAAACTGTGCAAACTTCACTCAGAATAGAGCCACTATAGTCCAAAGACATCTGAAGACTCCATATGAGTTATACAATGGCAAGATTCCTAATGTGGAATACTTCCACATCTTTGGGAGCAAATGCTTTGTACTCAGTACAAAACAAAATCTCAACAAATTTGCTCCCAAAGCAAATGAAGGTGTGTTTATGGGCTACTCTCCACACTCTAAAGCCTTCAGAGTGTATATCATCTCAACTAAGATGATTGTAGAATCCATTCATGTCACATTTGATGAAGATCAGAATGAGCATTCTACCTCAGCAAGTGAAGACATAAGTGGCATAGATATCTTATGCAATCCAGAAAACTCCATTGCTGAAGAGCCCAAGTTTCATCCACACTTTATTCCCAATAAGTTTAATGAAACTGATCAAGTTCGAACTCAGTATTACTCAACTGCGACCAATACTGAGGCTCCCATAATAGAGAACCTTCACACTGAGTTTCCAACTAATGATCTGAACCACTCTACCTATGAAGAAGGTGAAACATCCAACACTTCACAAGAATCCACCTCATCTCTGCAAAATGAACCTGAACAGCAACCTCCGGTGTCTAATACTGACCAGAATTCCACTCAGTATCAGACACACGACACACCAAATCAACAAGATATTGTTGATCCTACTTCAAATGCTACCTTAGGAAACAATTTAAGGGAACACAGAGACCATCCACACTCAAACATTATTGGTCCTATTGAAGAAAGTGTCCAAACAAGAAGAAAATTAGAGTTTCCACCCCAAGCAACTGCAAATTTTTGTTTCTTCTGAAGTTTTCTATCTACCATTGAACCAAAGAAAGCTGATGAAGCTTTATTAGATGAAGATTGGGTAGAGGCTATGCAAGAAGAGCTCACAGAGTTTGAGAGAAACAAAGTTTGGAACTTAGTACCACCTCCTACTGGCAAAACTATTATTGGTACTAAGTGGGTGTTCAGAAACAAGATGGACAAGGATGGTGTTGTCATCAGAAACAAAGCAAGGTTAGTTGCTCAAGGTTACAGGCAAGAAGAAGGCATTGACTATGAAGAAACTTTTGCACCAGTAGCAAGAATTGAAGCTATTAGGTTGTATCTTGCATATGCAGCCTTTAAGAATTTCAAAGTTTATCAGATGGATGTCAAAAGTGCTTTTCTAAATGGAAAACTACAAGAAGAAGTTTATGTTAAACAACCTCCAGGTTTTGTTGATCCTAAATTTCCTAATTATGTTTTCAAGCTTGATAAAGCTCTATATGGGCTCAAACAAGCTCCAAGAGCCTGGTATGATACCCTGTCTGAGTACCTTATTGAAAATACATTTACAAGAGGTAAAATTGATAAAACTTTATTTTCAAAACGGAATGGTTCTGACATCTTACTCATTCAGATATATGTAGATGATATTATCTTTGGCTCCACTGACAAGTCCATGTGTGACTGGTTTGCTAAGATAATGTCAACTCAGTATCAGATGAGTATGATGGGAGAACTTACTTATTTTCTTGGTTTACAAGTTCAACAAAACCCTGATGGCACTTTTATAAATCAAAGTAAGTATGTGCATGATATGTTAAAGAAATACAAATTTGAAAATTTATCCTCCATGCACACTCCTATGGGTACTCAGGATAAGATAAGTAAGGATGAAACTGGTACACCAGTTTGTCAATCCACATACCGAGGTATGATTGGTTCCTTACTTTACTTAACTGCTAGCAGGCCTGATATCATGTTTGCAACATGTTTGTGTGTTCGGTATCAGGCTGATCCTAAAGAATCACACATGAAAGCAGTTTAGCGCATCTTTAGATATCTTACAGGTACTCCTAACCTGGGTGTAACACCCTAAAATTTACAAGATTTTTAAAACTTTTAAAAACAAAATTTTAATCGAAAGGTCCCAATAACTTGAATAATTAAATCCCAATAATAGTATTTTCATTTAAAAATGTATTTAATGCGGAAATAGTTAAAATTAAGTGTTTTTAAAATATTAAATGCCGTCCACATCGGTAATGAAAGATACAGCGGTCAACCCTCCACCTTCTCCTTTCCTCTGCTAGTACCTGAAACAATGTGGGGGAAATAGGGGTCAGCTGGAGAAGCTGAGTGAATATCTCAAAATGCAAACAATCATAACATACAACACATGAGGGCACATCGGTGTACTCCTAATCAGAATCTACTCGGTTAATTACTCAGATTTATTTTCTCAGATTTTATTACTCAGATTTTATTACTCAGATTTATTTATATAGCGCGCTAGTGTGACTTGGGCCGAGAGATCAACCTCGACCCGCCTCACACCACCTCAACACCTGTACTCTTCGGTGTTGAGTCAAAAAGGCCTGGCACCAGTACTCTTCGGTGCCAAGTCAAAACGTCTGACACCAGTGCTCTTCGGTGTCAAGTCAGATATAAACTCAGAGGGGAACAATCCCAAAAACAAGGCCTGGCACCAGTACTCTTCGGTGCCAAGTCAAAACGTCTGACACCAGTGCTCTTCGGTGTCAAGTCAGATATAAACTCAGACGGGAATAATCCCAAAAACTCAGACGGGAATAATCCCAAAACTCAGACGGGAATCATCCCAAAAACTCAGACGGGAATAATCCCAAAAACTCAGACGGGAGGTGATCCCAGGCATATAGCCAAAAACTCAGATGTGTGTTATTATGTTTTATTATCTCTTTAACATAATTATCTCAGATGCCCTAGCAAGTAGTAGCACAGAATGACCCTGTGCCGAGCTCGGTTACCCAGGCACAATGTCTCAGATTAAAATAAATCAACAGCTGCTCAGATACTCAGATAACAGATCAAACTCAGATAACAGATCAAGCTCAGATAACAATTAAGGTGCAAATAATATAACACGTAAGTCATGCATGTATAACGTTAAAACTGAATACACGGTGAGAATACTCACCTCAAGAAACGTAAGCTCCAACGGGTCCGCGGGAAATCAAAGGTGCAGTAAGTAACCTCCTAGACGGTCCTAAAACATAAACGGAGCCTCGGATTAAAATCTAGCCACTTATCATTATCTCAGAAAAACTGGCAGCACCCGTCGGTCTCACGGAAACTGCCATAGCTCCTAAACCGTACAGTAGATTAAGCCCAAATTTTTTTCCATGTAAAGTAGACGACCAGAACTACATATCCCTGTGATACGGTCACTGGCTAAAACTGACTCTAAGTATCTCAAAACAGCATTGCAAGACAGACCTGCTGCACAGGTCATCTTCCTAACAGCATCCTACTAAATCGACTATAACTTTTAAACCGTAATTCGGATTGACGAGAGGGTTACGGCATTGGAAAGCTAACTCATAAAACAAGGTCCCATCACGGGCCAAAAACTCAAAAGCTTGGTTTAGATGTAAACATAGGGCAAAATCTGCCAAAAAGGTTTTGATGTAAAAAATTTGATTTAGCCGAAACAACATAATCAGACAACCATGAAGGTCAACCCAACGTGGCTCGGTTTTACCACAACCTGTCCCGGTCACAATCCCTACCCATAACTGAAATCAATAACAATTATCTACAAAACAATATGGGGAAAAAGGGATAAAAATTATACCCTACGAATCAATTTGAGATTATGCCGACAATACACGAACACCAACAATAACACCACCAAACCACCATAATTGTGGATGGTTGTTCCTTCCTTTGGCTGCCATTTAAGTGATGTCCAAAGAGGACTCAAATAAAATCTTAGCCTTAACACCATATATCTATATCTTGGAATCTGCCCATATTTAAGTGCACCGTTTACTTCTTGAAATCATGCCACCAACAATAATTTCCATATCATCTTTCACTCCACCAACCCACGTGACATGCTCCTTGCTTCCTGCCAACTCTCGAAGTTTTCTTGCATCGCTGCTCCTTAATCCCTTGACCAATTACTTCCACGCAAGACGGAGGAAAAGAATTATAGACGGCCGAACGGAAAAACAAAAGAGGGAAGGGAATTAGGGGTTTTATTTTAACCTATCAATTATTAAACGAGCCCCAAGCCCGCAAGCCCGAGGCCTTGGCCTTTGGCCGGTCCCAACGAATTCTCAGCAACTTATCAGCCCAAGGTAAAACCCGACAAGAGTAACTAATGATGTCTAAAAAATTACGAGATGCCTAACTATCTAATTAATTAATCGCATAAAACTCGCGAGACATATAATAATTTAATTATAACGTCTACTAATAAAACTCTAATAACCATTCTAGTTTAACACGCTAGCCCCGACCCGACGACTAATCTAAAACTGTGTCGAGACATGCTCATGCTCATTTAATAACAAACCGTCTAACTACAGGTCGCCTAATTAATACGAAACGTCTAATTACAGGTCGCCTAATTAATTTATTAATTAATCCATTTAAAATTAAGTATGACAATTAAATTAATATTATTTAATTACTAAAATTTCCGGGGTGTTACAACTCAACTCCACTTGAATCGGACTTCGTCCTCGAAGTCATTGTTCGGAAGAAGCTCAGGGTAGCAATCTCGCATCTCAGACTCAGGCTCGCCAACGACACATATCCTCAAATGGGGAGACACAAAAGTTTATGAATAAAAAATAATAAAAAAAAAAAATCAAAAAAATAATAATTCTTCAAGGCGACCTACTCGATCAGAATAAACTACGGCTCTCGCAACTGCTCATACAGATCTTCCATCTCTGGTGGTGCAAGACGATAAAGTTAAAAAAATAATTTATTTTTATTTTTTATTTTTTTTTTTGAAACGCTCTCTAAGGATCACGGTCTTTCGTCGAAAATGGTGTCGATATATATGCCAAAAAAAACAACCCACGATACTCTGTTGAAGGTGTCTTCGTGCTCTCGCAATCGACAGTACTAGTACCAAACGATTAACGTCGCGTTGAATCCCCGATTCAACTCCAGTTGGAGCTTTGCTACAGATTTGCTTGTGGTGACGGATGATCTTGGTGTGGTACTCGGTCATTCAATCCGTCCTCATGCTCACACTCGGCTCTCTCATGGCGATAATAATAAGTCTATGGGGAATTTCTCCCCGCACGGTTCAACCAAATGATCATTTATACATTTTAGCAGCAAGTAAAATCTCCTTATTGGCAATTCCCTATCCGAATGGCTCAGAAGGGTCATCAATTCTATACGACAATAGTTTGCTTAAGGTATAAAAACAATTTAGTGGTTTACACTTCTATCAGCTAATACAAAAACATGCAAATTATTCTAAAAATATACATATTACACAGAATTCTCATATACTCAGGTATATAACTCCAAAATATGATCTGGAAATATAACTCAGAAGTCCCACTCAGAAATAACTCAAAACATATCTCAGGAGTATAATTCAAAAATGTATAACTCTGGAGCAAACTCATAGATCTTAACTCAGAAGCAAACCCAAAACTCTAACTCAGTAACAACTCATAAGGTAATAATATTTACCAGTAATAACATTAGGTATAAATCACATTTTTACTCATTCTTATTACTACTTGCGTGTTCCAATTTACCAGCTTATAATACTTGGAATGATATACTCTCTCTCAACCGTGTTATTGGTTCTCAAAATAACTCTTCTTTAACATTATATTGTTACCTTACTCTATTAGGTTTGCATATTACCGATGTTGATAACCCTTTAAATAGCTCAAATTAACGATCTTGTCATTTAATTCCCTATAATAGGTTCTCATTCTACTACATTTAGTGGTTTCTCGATAATATTTTAATAGATGTTTTCTCATTCATCTAGTTAATGATCCTTTAATAGACCGTTTCACTGATTTTACACAATTTAAAATGTCTCTTAATTATTTTGACCATATCTACTCATTAATTTCATGTTACCCACTAAAAATTCCAATTAAGTTTCATACTCTTATTTATAATGATTTCTCGTTACTCAAATTACGAATTAATTCCTTAGTTCTCATTTACTCAATTCGCAGTTACACTTTATTCTAAATCTTACGGTTTACTCACGGTTCATCAATTCAGTACATTCTCGTCTTTTCGAAATTTCTCCTAAGTTCAATATAAATTTATTGAATAGTTGTTCTCATCTCAAGTTTAATGATTATTCATAAATAAAGTTTTCTCATATAATTTTATAATACCTCAAAACTCATAACACTTTATAATACCCCAAAATTTGAATAAAACTTCCCGTTAATTTAATACTTTTCTCCTTTGACTCATTTTATTAATTTGCTTATGTAACTCGATTTGTAAATTTCTTATAATTCCAAATTACTCCATAATTAATCAAAATAAAATTTTATCATTTAGCTCGTTTTAATAATAACTCATTATCAGCAAATTACCGATCTCATTTTAACTCATTTTCCTCAAAATTTCATTGTAGCAGTTTTCTCATATTCGACTCATTAATAAATTCTCATCACTTTAATTTAATGATTTCTCCTTATCACATTTATAACCACCCAAGAATAAGTATACTGTCTTATTTTGTATATAATTGTAGTATTACTACTTCCCTTTTGCACGATATTCGTTCAACCCAAATAACTTGATTTGTTAATTTCTCCAGTAAACCCGATCTATCATTTTTGTTGTAAACTCTATAATTGCCCATAGAATAAATTTAATTATTCTCAACTGCTTGATTTGATAGTTACTCTTATAATTTATTTGATCAATTATATGTATCTAGATTTCGCACTTTAAATTCATACCAACAAAGTCTCTCTGCATAAGCATCATGCTCGTATTATTTATAAATAATAATTGATGATAATTATTTCTTGACAAATTTCCTTAGGATAATTATTTCTTGACAATTTTCCTTTTTACCCCTACTCAACTCCACTTGGAGAAAAACTCGTCCTCGAGTTTGGAACTAGTATTGTCTACCAAAATAAACAAGCAAGTATGTAGTCACACAAACAATTAGGATACACATACTAAATTCACAGTAACAAGCATTGGTCCATCGTTCCCTTCAGAATTTCCCCTAACCAACCAAAAGTCCTGTGTGTACGGTAATAGGGGCCCTCTATTACTTTCGACACATGCTTTTGTTTGGTCACGAGTCAATCCCAAAGTTCACAACTTCCCACATAGAAACCACCAATAAATCATAATCCGAAGAAAGAAAAAAAATAAATTATTTTTCCATATTTGATAATTCGATAAGTACAGATATGCACTCAGCTGTGGGTACTCAAAACCTCATAAACATTACTCATAAATCATGCGTATATTTAGTCTCATACGCGATACTCGGATAACTCAGATTCATAGAAATATTTCCACTTTGTTACTTTCACAATACGAATATCGTTTTATCTTCTACTCTTAGTTATCTCATTTATCATTTCTCATGAATCACGTTTACTCTTTCTCAAAATTTTATCCGATTTATTGCCGTCTCGAGCGACAATTAATATTTTTTTTTAGTTCAACATTCTCGGTTAATTATTCTAATAAGCTTATCTAGCTCGCTTCAATAAATAAACTTTTAATATAAATTAAATTTTCTAATAATTTTGATGTAACTATTTCTCATTATTTAGACATACACCTATATATCGTTTTATTAAAACTATGCTCAATCCTTTTCCCTCTTAATTTAAATTGATTAACTCTTACAACCTTTTATAAGTTTTCTCTTTTACTCGTGCCTCATTACTTCTTATACTCTTGCCTCAATACTGTTTCGGTTAATTTAAAGCACAAATGAATACTCTTTGTTTCATCAAGATCACCACATAAATTTTTTTCTCTTTTAATACATTCTATAGATTCTTACACAAATTTGTATCTTTTGGTTGCTTAATCTTGATTCAATAAATTCTCATTATGCATCCTCATTTTATTATCAAATTTTGGTTCGATATATTTTCGTTTAGCAAAATGTAATTATTTCCCATTTCATTGACTCGATAATCCTCATAAAAATATTCTTAATCAATTTGATTTACTAATCTCTGATTTACTCGTTTAAATGACTCGGTTTATTACGTGTTTTCTCCCATATGAAAGTTTTTAATATTTTCCCAATACGAAAATTTAATACTCCTCTTTAATCTTAATAATTTTCTCTTTTCTCATTTACTCAAAGCATGCGAATCATAAATTAATATCCCGTTATTACACTTTCGGTTAAAATTTCTCAAAATTTATAAAATTTCATTTCAACTCTATTAGGTATCCCTCCAAACTGGAAACTTTTATTATTCTCATTAAAATTTATAATTCCTCTAGTATGCGTATTTGTATATGCATAAATATATTAAACACAGGGAATTAAATCCAGAATTTTACTCAGAATTATGCTCTAAATTGTACTCAAAATTATCAAACCGCGCATTCGTATATCTATATATACATAGTATTTAATCGTACTATTCATATGTAATTTTCGTATGTTATTATAACTTTTAGGGTTTATTTCACAGATGTAATCAGAAACAACACTCGGAAAATATACTTAGAAAATAAACACAAAAATCTCAGACTACTCTACTCATCCATACTCAGAATACAACATACATCTCAGATAAATAAAAACTATTAAATATTACCAGCAATGGGAAAAGCGAGAGGTCGACGTGACATGCTGTATGCTTGATGTGGAAACTTTTCTCAGAAAATATTTTACTCAGTTCGCGTTTTAAAACTCGAGACTCAAACTTGAGATTGAATTCGCCCCTTGCGAACCCAAATCCCTCAAGTCAGAGCTCTGATACCAACTTGTAACACCCTAAAATTTACAAGATTTTTAAAACTTTTAAAAACAAAATTTTAATCGAAAGGTCCCAATAACTTGAATAATTAAATCCCAATAATAGTATTTTCATTTAAAAATGTATTTAATGCGGAAATAGTTAAAATTAAGTGTTTTTAAAATATTAAATGCCGTCCACATCGGTAATGAAAGATACAGCGGTCAACCCTCCACCTTCTCCTTTCCTCTGCTGGTACCTGAAACAATGTGGGGGAAATAGGGGTCAGCTGGAGAAGCTGAGTGAATATCTCAAAATGCAAACAATCATAACATACAACACATGAGGGCACATCGGTGTACTCCTAATCAGAATCTACTCGGTTAATTACTCAGATTTATTTTCTCAGATTTTATTACTCAGATTTTATTACTCAGATTTATTTATATAGCGCGCTAGTGTGACTTGGGCCGAGAGATCAACCTCGACCCGCCTCACACCACCTCAACACCTGTACTCTTCGGTGTTGAGTCAAAAAGGCCTGGCACCAGTACTCTTCGGTGCCAAGTCAAAACGTCTGACACCAGTGCTCTTCGGTGTCAAGTCAGATATAAACTCAGACGGGAACAATCCCAAAAACAAGGCCTGGCACCAGTACTCTTCGGTGCCAAGTCAAAACGTCTGACACCAGTGCTCTTCGGTGTCAAGTCAGATATAAACTCAGACGGGAATAATCCCAAAAACTCAGACGGGAATAATCCCAAAACTCAGACGGGAATCATCCCAAAAACTCAGACGGGAATAATCCCAAAAACTCAGACGGGAGGTGATCCCAGGCATATAGCCAAAAACTCAGATGTGTGTTATTATGTTTTATTATCTCTTTAACATAATTATCTCAGATGCCCTAGCAAGTAGTAGCACAAAATGACCCTGTGCCGAGCTCGGTTACCCAGGCACAATGTCTCAGATTAAAATAAATCAACAGCTGCTCAGATACTCAGATAACAGATCAAACTCAGATAACAGATCAAGCTCAGATAACAATTAAGGTGCAAATAATATAACACGTAAGTCATGCATGTATAACGTTAAAACTGATTACACGGTGAGAATACTCACCTCAAGAAACGTAAGCTCCAACGGGTCCGCGGGAAATCAAAGGTGCAGTAAGTTACCTCCTAGACGGTCCTAAAACATAAACGGAGCCTCGGATTAAAATCTAGCCACTTATCATTATCTCAGAAAAACTGGCAGCACCCGTCGGTCTCACGGAAACTGCCATAGCTCCTAAACCGTACAGTAGATTAAGCCCAATTTTTTTTCCATGTAAAGTAGACGACCAGAACTACATATCCCTGTGATACGGTCACTGGCTAAAACTGACTCTAAGTATCTCAAAACAGCATTGCAAGACAGACCTGCTGCACAGGTCATCTTCCTAACAGCAGCCTACTAAATCGACTATAACTTTTAAACCGTAATTCGGATTGACGAGAGGGTTACGGCATTGGAAAGCTAACTCATAAAACAAGGTCCCAACATGGGCCAACAACTCAAAAGCTTGGTTTAGATGTAAACATAGGGCAAAATCTGCCAAAAAGGTTTTGATGTAAAAAATTTGATTTAGCCGAAACAACATAATCAGACAACCATGAAGGTCAACCCAACGTGGCTCGGTTTTACCACAACCTGTCCCGGTCATAATCCCTACCCATAACTGAAATCAATAACAATTATCTACAAAACAATATGGGGAAAAAGGGATAAAAATTATACCCTACGAATCAATTTGAGATTATGCCGACAATACACGAACACCAACAATAACACCACCAAACCACCATAATTGTGGATGGTTGTTCCTTCCTTTGGCTGCCATTTAAGTGATGTCCAAAGAGGACTCAAATAAAATCTTAGCCTTAACACCATATATCTATATCTTGGAATCTGCCCATATTTAAGTGCACCGTTTACTTCTTGAAATCATGCCACCAACAATAATTTCCATATCATCTTTCACTCCACCAACCCACGTGACATGCTCCTTGCTTCCTGCCAACTCTCGAAGTTTTCTTGCATCGCTGCTCCTTAATCCCTTGACCAATTACTTCCACGCAAGACGGAGGAAAAGAATTATAGACGGCCGAACGGAAAAACAAAAGAGGGAAGGGAATTAGGGGTTTTATTTTAACCTATCAATTATTAAACGAGCCCCAAGCCCGCAAGCCCGAGGCCTTGGCCTTTGGCCGGTCCCAACGAATTCTCAGCAACTTATCAGCCCAAGGTAAAACCCGACAAGAGTAACTAATGATGTCTAAAAAATTACGAGATGCCTAACTATCTAATTAATTAATCGCATAAAACTCGCGAGACATATAATAATTTAATTATAACGTCTACTAATAAAACTCTAATAACCATTCTAGTTTAACACGCTAGCCCCGACCCGACGACTAATCTAAAACTGTGTCGAGACACGCTCATGCTCATTTAATAACAAACCGTCTAACTACAGGTCGCCTAATTAATACGAAACGTCTAATTACAGGTCGCCTAATTAATTTATTAATTAATCCATTTAAAATTAAGTATGACAATTAAATTAATATTATTTAATTACTAAAATTTCCGGGGTGTTACACTGGGTCTTTGGTATCCCAAAGACTCAAACTTTGTCCTTGAAGGATACACAGATGCAGATTTTGCAGGTTGTAGATTGGACAGAAAAAGCACAAGTGGAGGATGTCAATTCCTAGGTGGAAGACTAGTAGGTTGGTCATCCAAGAAGCAAAACTCGGTAGCAACTTCCACAGCAGAAGCAGAGTATGTTGCTGCAGGAAGTTGTTGTGCTCAATTATTATGGATGCAGTATCAACTATTGGACTATGGGTTCCACTTTCACAAGACTCCAATTCATTGATATCAGACATCACTTTATTCGAGATAATGTGGAAAAAGGTAAGGTTGAGGTAGATTATGTACCAACAGATGAACAATTGGCCGATGTGTTTACTAAACCTCTCCCTGAGGAAAGGTTTATGTATTTACTAGGGCAATTAGGTATGCTGAATCCTTGATCTCTCTTAATTTTTCTTAAAACTGAGCGTTTAGTATCACCTCTGTTGATACTGACCACTCAGTATCACTAGTCTGTTATCATCAAATTTAAAATTTTTATTTTTTTTATTAATTTCAAGAGTAAATTAATTATTTTTATAATTTTAAATTTTTTTTTAAATTAATTTTTTTTAAACTCAGTATTGGGGTATGACGGCGTTCACACCGAGCTTAACCCTCATACTGCCCAACGGTAACCTTTCTTAATAGGAAAGTTACCGTTTGCACAGGATAAGGCAGTCAAATCAGCCGGTTTAACTTCCCAATACCTTAATTATCTTTCAATCACCTATAAATAACCGTTTTTTTTTACTTCAAATATCTTTTAACAGTTAGTTCATTCTTTTATTTTAAATTCTCTCTGCGATTAACGATTTCACTTTCTATTAGCAAGCAAAAACTCTTAAATCAAAATCACAAATGGCGAATTACACTTTCGTTGCTCCAGAGGTTGAATCGGAAATCAAATTCCGAAATGATGAACTGCCCAGGTTTGCGAGGAACATCACAGCAAATTTCACTATTCCTCATGCCTGGGTATGCCAAGAATTCACAAACAATGTGACTTTTATGAAGCATTGCCCAATTGCTCGTGTACTGACCTTGTCTCCTCGAGCAATTTACCCAGAAATGCTATGCGAGTTTTGGTACTCTGCCACACTCGATTCTCCAGATATGATTGCTGGATGGGTAATTAGAGATCAAAGAAGGGCATTTGTTTCTACTGCAATCATTTGTGAAACACTGAGGCTTCCCGCTCAAGCTCAGTATGACCCATTCGTTGATAGAACAGAGGCACGTGCAGTATTGCCATTCTTGGGTAGAAGAGGAACAACGGGAATCATCAAAAGAAACGAATTTGGTCCTATGTGGGGTATTCTCATTACAAAAATTATTCGGTGTATTATGACCCACAAGACGGGTGCTTTGGACCAAATAAATGAATTTGGGATGCAAATAGTACATGCTCTGTACTATGGAAGAAACATTGATTATGCACGGCTCATTTTCAATGAATTAGCTACTTTGGTTTGGGCTAACACAAGGGAATGTAATGTCCCTTTCTGCAGATTCTTATCACTCATCTTTCAACACTCAATGCCCACACATTCTTATAATGAGTTTCACAGTCCAAGGGTTGATCTTCCTCCTCTTAGTGAGAAGATCTTCTTTTACAGGCCAAGACAAGGAGAGCCTCTACTGAGTCCTTATATGTGGGCCATTGTTCAAGAACACATAAATGAGGAAGCAGACATGTCTGATTCTGAATAAGACAATGATGATGATGATGATGATAATGATGATAATAGTGGCAATGGAGGAAATGCTGGTCAAGATGTTGAGATGCCAGATGTGCAAGATGTTCCACAAGTTCAAGAACCGACTCAACAACATTCCTCTCATACTGAGTCGACTGAAGCCACACAGCTTGTCCTTAGAAGAAGAAGAAGAAACCTCTCACCAGTCATTATGGATGTGTTATCATCTGAGGAGGTGCAGCCTGCAAATGTTCCATCATTAACTGCTTCTCTTCAAGCCCAAAGCTTAGCTGCAGCCACCGCTGACCTTCCAGGTCCAGAACTAGTTCCAACTGCTCAACCAATTGAGGAACCTCATGTTCCTCTTGATGTGGAGATTCAATATGAGCAAACTACACTGGAAGGTGCTCAGCAAGAAAGACAAGTCGGTATTGAAGATGTTGGTGCTGCACATCAACAATCACATGATCCTGCACCGACCTCTGCCGATGCTAGAAGGGAATCTGACAGAGTCTCAGGTATGAATTTCTAAAAAGCCTTTAAACTTCTATATATATATATTTCATTCCCAAATAGAGACTAAGTATTGGCCAGTACCAACTCAATACTGACCAAAGTCTCAAACGATCTTTCAAATATATATCCTTTTATGGCCAGCATAGCTAGCCCACTGCTGCTATGAAAAATTCATATACTGAGCACTTTCAATTGATCATTGTCAGTCTACAATTGTCTCAACATTTAAAGAGACAATGGTGGTTGATGTCACACTGACACCCACTGGTGCTGCTTGAATAATGTCCAACTTATTTTTGAGTTGGGTAGCATCATTCAAGAAATGATCACAAACCCTTAAGCCACAAAATCCAAAAATTTTCCATGGGGTTTAGCCACATTTCTATTATCACTCTAATACCGAGTGATAAACATTGAAAATAACAAGAAGCACATCCCAGGCTTCGAATTCCCAAACCCAAACCTTTTAGTAAATGTGACTTATCCTATACTGAGCTACTTAAATTTTCACACTCACTTTTACTAAAATCTTCTTACACATGCTATGCACAAGTCCACAATATTTCATCATAAACCAGATGAAATACAGACTTCACAAACTCTGTTTATATGATTATAGAATTAAACAACACTACAATTCTATTTGATAAACCTTTCTTTCTAACCAGTTTTATATTTTTTTTGTTTCTTTAGCACCATCTGTGCAGGGTATTCTAGCATCACATGCTGCAGAAGAACAAGTGACTTTGCAAGCAATCATGCAGAATATTCTGGCCATTCAACACACTCAGAATACAATTTTGGCCAGAATGGATACTATGAGTAGGGAAATTGACTCCATCAAACAGTCAGTCTCACTACTCCAACAACAACATAAGCCTCCATCTCCTCCACCATCCTCACATGGTGGACATAATGAAGAAGGAGAAGGCGATGATGATCCTGCACATATGCAATCACCCTCCTATGCCAATACTGATGGTGATACTGATGCTGCGACTGATCCCATGCCATCCCCTACCATTGAAGCACCACAAGGGGACATGGGTGGTGATACTGATCCTCTTCCATCCCCATCCAATGATAACAATAAGGGGGAGAAGAGACAAAGAGATACTGAGGTTGATCAACCTGAGCCATCTGCTCAGGGGGAGAAAAGACAAAGATTGAATGAAGACCAACCTCCACAACAAGAACAACAACAACATCAGCAAAGCCCTCATACTGAACCACTTCGGTTCCAGTATGAGAGAAGAAGACAAAGAAGTAGGTCAGTATTACACTCTGAAGACCCACTTGAGCCATCTGCTCAGGGGGAGACTCACACTGACCTACCACAGTAAGCTTATACTGAGCCACCTGCTCAAGAAGAAAATAACTTGCAAATTGTGGTCTATAGGCCTTTCATCTGGCCTATTGCTGATGATGAAGATGAAGAACCAGATTTAGTGGACTATGCACTAAATCTGGTAGAACAAGAAAGTTCTTCATCATCATCCTCGGATGATGAAGAACCAGAAAATTTGGTGATTAGAAGAAGGAGTTCCTTATCAAGAAGACCTATCAATGCAGTTCTCACTTCTTCTGAATCAAGTGAGGAATCTTCTCCTTCGGTAACAAGACAAAGAAGACCTGTTCATACAATGGACAGTGATACCGAGCAGGCTCCAAGACTGACTCAGAGGATAGAGAGTGCTTCATTTCTGAAGAAGATCTACCAAGAGCTCAAATCAGTCACCTTGTTGGACTGAAATGGATGATCACCAAGAAAGAAGACTCTTGGTTCAGAAAGAAGATTATTGCAGTTCTGAATTGTAGAAACGATGAACTCAAGAGCAGAGAAGAGTTTGTCCACATCAAACAAGAAGTCTTCTATGAGAATGAAGCCATCGACAGCAGATGAAGTAGAAGATATTGCTACCTATGCTGTTGTATTTTTTGTTTATCTCTTTGTAATTATTTTGTTATCATTAGATAGGGGGAGATTGTTAAGGCAAAAAGCCGTGCCCCTTTGGATCTTAAGATAACAAAACAACCTAGACTAGTTTGATTAATATGTAGAACAATATAGCTAAGTTTAGGTCTGATACTGAGTGATCAGTATTGGAACTCAGTATCAGTACTCAGTATCAGATAGTGATACTGAGTACAAGGACTGAGTAGAAGGACTCAGTATCAGACCTAAACTTAGCTATATTGTTCTACATATTAATCAAACTAGTCTAGGTTGTTTTGTTATCTTAAGATCCAAAGGGGCAAGGCTTTTTGCCTTAACATTTTGCTTCTTGGATGACCAACCAACTAGTCTTCCACCTAGGAATTGACATCCTCCACTTGTGCTTTTTCTGTCCAATCTACAACCTGCAAAATCTGCATCTGTGTACCCTTCAAGGTCAAAGTTTGAGTCTTTGGGATACCAAAGACCCAGGTTAGGAGTACCTGTAAGATATCTAAAGATTCGCTTAACTGCTTTCATGTGTGATTCTTTAGGATCAGCCTGATACCGAGCACACAAACATGTTGCAAACATGATATCAGGCCTGCTAGCAGTCAAGTAAAGTAAGGAACCAATCATACCTCGGTATGTGGATTGACAAACTGGTTTACCAGTTTCATCCTTACTTATCTTATCCTGAGTACCCATAGGAGTGTGCATGGAGGATAAATTTTCAAATTTGTATTTCTTTAACATATCATGCACATACTTACTTTGATTTATAAAAGTGCCATCAGGCTTTTGTTGAACTTGTAAACCAAGAAAATAAGTAAGTTCTCCCATCATACTCATCTGATACTGAGTTGACATTATCTTAGCAAACCAGTCACATATTGATTTGTTAGTGGAGCCAAAGATAATATCATCTACATATATCTGAATTAGTAAGATGTCAGAACCATTCCGTTTTGAAAATAATGTTTTATCAATTTTACCTCTTGTAAATTTATTTTCAATAAGGTACTCAGACAGGGTATCATACCAGGCTCTTGGAGCTTGTTTGAGCCCATATAGAGCTTTAACAAGCTTGAAAACATAATTAGGAAATTTAGGATCAACAAAACCTGGTGGTTGTTTAACATAAACTTCTTCTTGTAGTTTTCCATTTAGAAAAGCACTCTTGACATCCATCTGATAAACTTTGAAATTCTTAAAGGCTGCATATGCAAGATACAACCTAATAGCTTCAATTCTTGCAACTGGTGCAAAAGTTTCATCATAGTCAATGCCTTCTTCTTGCCTGTAACCTTGAGCAACTAACCTTGCTTTGTTTCTGATGACAACACCATCCTTGTCCATCTTGTTTCTGAACACCCACTTAGTACCAATAATAGTTTTGCCAGTAGGAGGTGGTACTAAGTTCCAAACTTTGTTTCTCTCAAACTCTGTGAGCTCTTCTTGCATGGCCTCTACCCAATCTTCATCTAATAAAGCTTCATCAGCTTTCTTTGGTTCAATGGTAGATAGAAAACTTGAGAAGAAACAATAGTTTGCAGTTGCTTGGGTTGGAAATTCTAATTTTCTTCTTGTTTGGACACCTTCTTCAATAGGACCAATAATGTTTGAGTGTGGATGGTCTCTGTGTTCCCTTAACTTGTTTCCTAAGGGAGCATTTGAAATAGGATCAACAATATCTTGTTGATTTGGTGTGTCTTGTGTCTGATACTGAGTGTGTGTCTGATACTGAGTGGAATTCTGGTCAATATTAGACAGTGCAGGTTGCTGTTCATCTTCATTTTGCAGAGTTGATGTGGATTCTTGTGAAGTGTTGGATGTTTCACCTTCTTCATAGGTAGAGTGGTTCAGATCATTAGTTGGAAACTCAGTATGGAGGTCCTCTGTTATGGGAACCTCAGTATTAGTCGCAGTTGAGTGATACTGAGTTTGAACTTGATCAGTTTCATTAAACTTATTGGGAATAAAGTGTGGATGAAACTTGGGCTGTTCAGCAATGGAGTTTTCTGGATTGCATAGAATATCTAAGCCACTTATGTCTTCACTTGCTGAGGTAGAATACTCATTCTGATCTTCATCAAAGGTAACATGAATAGATTCTATAATCACCTTGGTTGAGATGATATACACTCTGAAGGCTTTAGAGTGTGGAGAGTAGCCCATGAACACACCTTCATTTGCTTTGGGAGCAAATTTGTTGAGATTTTGTTTTGTACTGAGTACAAAGCATTTACTCCCAAAGATGTGGAAGTATTCTACATTAGGAATCTTGCCATTGTATAACTCATATGGAGTCTTCAGATGTCTTTGGACTATAGTGGCTCTATTCTGAGTGAAGTTTGCACAGTTTACTGCTTCAGCCCAGAAACTCAGTGCCAGTCCAGCATGGCATAATAAACTTCTTGCATCTTCAATCAGTGTTCTATTCTTTCTTTCTACAACACCATTTTGTTGTGGTGTGTAGGCTGCAGAGAAGTTTTGAATGATTCCTTTTTCTTCACAGAAATCGGCTAATACTGAGTTCTTAAACTCAGTACCATGGTCACTTCTAAGTTGCTTGACCTTGTTGCCTTTTTGAAGTTCCTCTCTTTTTATAAAGGCAATGATTTCTGTTGTTGCATCTGACTTAGTCTTGAGGAAGATGACCCAAGTATATCTTGAAAATTCATCAACCAAGACTAGAGTATAGATCTTTTTGGCCAAAGATGGTGTGCTGATGGGGCCAAAAAGATCCATATGTATCATAGTAAGAGGTTCATTAATGGAATGATTGACCTTGGACTTGAATGAACTCTTATTCTGCTTGCCCATTTCACATGCTGAGCATAACTTATCTTTTGAATAAGTAATAGTGGGCAACCCTCTCACTAGTTTCTTCATACTGAGCTCGTTGATATTTCTAAAGTTGATGTGAGAGAGTTTCTTGTGCCATAGCCAATGCAATTCTGGCTTGACTTTAGAAAGCAGGCATACTCGAATAGTTGGGTTTATTTCAGATAGATTGACCACATATACATCTTGTTCTCTTCTAGCAATGAGTACAGGCTGCCCTTTATCATTGTAGATGATTCCTGCAACCTTCCTGAATCGAGCTTCATTGTCATCATCACACATCTGGCTGATACTGAGCAGATTGTGTTTAAGACCCTCTACATAGGCAACTCTTTTAAAAGTTATATTGCCTGCCTTGATTACACCATAACCTCTTGTCTTTCCCACCGAGTCATCTCCAAACTTAACAGAAGGACCCTTCTCTGGAGTATAATTTAGAAGGTACTCCATACTGCCAGTCATGTGTCTTGAGCAACCACTATCTAAGTACCATTTTCTGTCACCCTGCACAAGACACACAATAAGAATTAGTTCCTTTTTGGAACCCATTTTTGAATGGGACCTTTGGTGGGATAAACAGATTTTGATTTGATCTCTTTGTTTGGAGAGGTCAGTATCACTTCAGGGGAAACTTTAGAAGTTTTCTTTGGTGATACTGACTTAGTTTCTCTCCTTTTCTTTGGTACTGAGTACCTAGAACTTGAGAGATCAGTCCAGCATTCATCTCCCTTATGACCAGTATGATGACATCTATAACATTTTCTAGGTCTATTTCGAAACATATTTTCATACGGTATTTTAGAAAACTGTTGCACTTTTGGTAGATCAGTATGAGTAAGTTTTGCAAACTTTTTACTTAAAACTTTAATCTGATCACCAAGTGTTTTTAAAACGTTGTTTTTGTCATTTTTAATAGGTGTATTAACATTGTTTTTAACTGGTTTAAGAGGTGGAGAATCTGGTTGCTTCGTTTTATTTGGCAGAGAAGTCTTTTTAATGTTATTAGTGTTAGACTTCTTGTCTCTGCCAACTAAGGACCTAGTTGAAGTTGTTTTCTGTTTATCATGTTTTGAAGAAACAACTTTAACAAGTCTTTTAGATGTCTCAGTATATGATGTTCCTGTTCCTGCAACTTCTGAATTAGATGAAACATTTGAGATAAAGGTAATCTTATTATCATTATATAATTCAAAAGTTGTTGTATTAAATAATAATTTAAAAGGTGGAACAGCAGAAGTGTCATACTGAACTATTGGGAGCTCAGTATCAGAAATTTCTTTCTCAGGAAATTCAATACTGGGTTCTTGTAGCTCAGTATAGCACTTTGAGCAGATTGAAGGACCAATAGGTTTTTCTAAAATTTCATTTTACTCATCATCTGACTCAGTTTGACATCCAACTTCACAGAAAGTTTTAGCTTTTACAAAATTAATAGGGTTCATAGTAGAAAACTCTTCAAATAAATCAGCAAAATTGTTCCTATTTTTAAATTGAGGATCAACACCAAGTGCAGCCCTCACATTTTCTGGAAATTGTTGATTTAAACATTTATTTAATTTTATTGAAGCATTTCCCCAAGATTTACACTATTTTTCAAATTTTTCTTTTTCAAGTTTGTGTAAATGAGCTTTATCGGCTAATCTTTGGTTAATGTCTTTTAAATCTGAAAAGTTTTGTTCTAAATCTTTATATTTTGCTAATTTATCTAAGTTTTCATTATTTACCCTTTCAAGTTCTTGAATTGTTAATTTTAAAGCTTTTTCTTTTTGTACAGAAGTTTTAAGATCAACAATCATATACTCAAAAATCTTAGTTTTTTCATTCACTGAATAAGTTTGAAAGGAACTTACCTTGTACAACTGAGTGGAATCCCAATCAGTATGAACACTCATCCTCTCAGCCTCTTTGATATCCTTTTCAAATGAGCTCTTCAAATCATCTTCAGTGAAAGCCATAAAGGCTTTATTCTCAATCTCTTCCTCATCATCACTTAAGTCTTCATCCATCCAGGCTTATGAGTAAAGTGCTTGATGAGGTGCTCCATTCCCTTCTGCCCTCTTGCCCTTGCTCCAATTCTTCAGCTTGACATATTTGTCTCTATACCTCTTTGCTCGGTATGCAATTTTGTCATTTTGGTCAGTCTCAGAAGACTTGGTATGACAATTTGCAGCAATATGTCCAGGCTTTCCACACCTATAGCAAAGACCTGATCTTGGGTCAGTATTAGAAGAGCTAACACCAAGCCACTTCTTCTTCAACTGATCCAACTTCATAGACATAAGAGCCATTTGAGTTTCAAGCTCTTCTGTCTCAGCATCAGCTAGATCAACTTCTGGTTCATCTGGCTCAGTCACAGTATAGGCCTGTTGCACAACTAGAGCCATGCCAGTGGAAGACTTGTCAATTTTCTTCCAGTTGATCAGTCTTGCAGCATTATTCTCCTCATGATTCAACATTAGACCATACAAAGTTTGAAGAGTGTATGACTCAATGTTGTTAGCAGCATTGACAGAGTTTGTCATGTCAAGAAATTGTTGAGGAAGACTATCCAGGAACTTTTGAACAAGCTCTCATTCCTCTTTCACAATGCCTACACTGATTAAATCATGGATAACAGTATTGAACCTGTTATAGAGAGTTGTGATGTCTTCATTAGGAGTTGAGAAGAAGTTTTCATATTTCCTTCTCATGTTGCTTTTTCTTTGCAACTTCACCTTTGCTGTGCCTTCATAGGTGACTGATAGGCTATCCCACATAGCCTTTGCTGTTGGCAATTTCATAATTGCATTAAGTATTTCTTTGGTAACAGCATTACCAATCACTCCCTTTGCTCTTGAGTCTAGACTGAATAACTGACGGTCGGTATCAGTCCAGGTGTGTTTCAGTTTTGGAACTGTCCTTATGCTCTCAGGAGCATCATCAGTAGCAGCGACAGGTTCCACAGTTTGTGGAATGATGGGACCATCATATAGCACAATGAGCATCTCATGGTGAATAGATTCAAGATACCACTGAGCTTTAAGCTTCCATTGATGAAAGTCTTTTCCATCAAAGATGGGCACTCCCTTACCAGACATAACTGGTGCTATAATAGTAGACATTTTGGATTTTTGAGTGTTGGAGGAATAGATGTAGGGAATGGCTGCCAGAGTTATAGATCGACTAAATAAAGATTAATTTAGCCTGCTCTGATACCAGTTGTTAGGTCACAACACCCTGGTTTAGATTGTTAATTGATTAGATAATTATAACTTAAGACAAATATTGTATAAGAACAAGATATGAGTCAAATGTATAAGTCCACTAAGTGTGGCTTGTTGCGGAATAACAAGACCACTGATCAATTACAAAAGGTATGAAAGTGTAAAGTGAATTGGTGAGTTCTCCTTTGCAAGATGATCTCTATTTATAATGATATAGAGATCTTACATAATGGGCAAAGGAGTAACCGAAGGACTAAACTAGGAAAATGACTAAGATCAAGGGATTTGATCTTAGTCCGTTACGTAATAAAATGTAACTCAGTCCTTCTACCCAGTCCTTGTACTCAGTATCAATATTTGATACTGAGCTCTGATACTGAGTTCCAATACTGATGACTCAGTATCAGACCTAAACTTAGCTATTTTATTCTACATATTAATCTAAGCTAGTCTAGGTTGTTTTGTTATCTTAAGATCCAAAGGGGTAAGGCTTTTTGCCTTAACATTGATTAAGAACAAAGTAAACTGTAAATTGAATAAGAATCAACAAGAACACAGTTTATCACAAAAAGCTTCAATGTATTAATATTAATCGATCAATACACGTATGTTTACAATTCATAAGAAACTATATATAATAGTCCTTGAAGCCTAAACTTTTACCCTAGTTATTCTAGGACTAGATTACAATTTAAATTACAAAAGATATAGATTCTATAACTAACTATACGAGAATCTCGGATGCGATCTGTTCTAAAATGCTCATCAGTAGTAAACAGCATCATCAGTAGTATATCGAGCATCGTTAGCATCTTTGTAATTTCTGCCCCATTAGTACTAAATTGTATATCATCATAAAGTCTTCGTCAGTAACAACTGCATCATCAGTAGTATTACTTATATCCCAACAATCTCCCCCTAAACCTGTTAATTCAATTTTAATTAATCAAGTTTCTTTTTCTTTCTCTTCTTTCTCTTTCCTCTTCTTCTCCTCTAAGAGTTTAGCTCTTCTTTCATCACCTTCCTTTACCATTTGATTTCTCAACTTTCTTTGTTCAATGATATACTTACTGTTTCTCTTAACAAAATAGTTGTATTTTTCTGCAAACATTGCAGCATCAAGTGGTCTGATGAAGGAACAACAAATAATTTGATACATTGTTTCTTCAGAATGATTGTATTCTTTTTCAAACAGAAATAATTCACATCTTTTGCTTGCCCTTTCAAAGAAATACATATTAACAGTTGGGAGCACATTCCAAGCATACACATCTTCTTTACTTTTAAATTTCTCAGGGTAATCATCTGGATAAAATGCAACATCAATCATTTTTGTTATGTATCCAGCTCCTGAGTTCTTCCATTTCTTGCTAGACATTCTTGGTTTTCCAATGATTAAAACTTTGATTACATCACTCCTGGATAATGACCTAATCATTGGCTTCCAAGCACTAAATCTTTGAATTGTTTTATCTTCTCTGATTAATTCAATTACATTATTCACAACTCTCCAATTAATGATTGGATTATTCTGTTGAATATCTTGAGGCAGATCAAGTATTGGGAAGTCTTGTTTAACTTTCTTCCTTGCCTCTTCTGCAGCATTTAGTATTTTTCTTTTCTTGGCAGTTGGAGTCGAGGATTCACCAGTCATTGGTTTTCTGGTAATCACCAGTTTAGGATGAATATCTACCAACTCTGTTATTTTAACTTCTTCTTCTTCTTCTTCAGGTTCTGCCAATTCTTTCTTTCATGCAGTGCAATATTTATCAACGATGGTCAACATTTTCATTCTTCCAAATGATTTAGGACTGTGACCCTTTGATTTTAAGTAGTCTACCATTTTGGTTTTCTGTTCAAGTATTTGTTCTGGTAGATCCGCTTTTTCTCTCTTGCACTCTGCAACTAGATCTTCAAGACAGTTTAGATGTTCTTCTTCTATTTTCTTTTGTTTGTCTAACTCCGCTGGTTGATCTTCCACCATGAATTCTTCTATTTCTTGAATAGCTTTATTCTTAATACTTTCTTCTTCAGCTTTCCTTTTGTTTTCAAGCTCAAGAGTTTTGGCACATTTCATGTGGTACCTCAAGAGTTTCTCTCTTGGCACATTTCAAAGGTCTGACCATATTTATTTTGTTCACCATGTAATGACCTAAAGCTCTGTGTGGATAGTCATCATCAAACTTTCATTTTCATTTGCCAACACATTTAGAAGGAGGTGTGTACTTCATATTAGGTAATTGAACAATTAAGATTGTTGGAGAAAATGTATGTATTTGATTATCTGGTAATATTTTGGGGTGAGAAGGTAAAGTACATTCATCAACCTCATCCCAATTAACATCATCATCAATATCTGGGATTATAAGAGGTTTTAGTTCTGGTGTTGTGAGTCTTGGGATTACTATTGCTGGTTCAATGAAATCTGGCATTTCATCTTCAGATTCAGTAGTAACTAAGGTAGTTACTACTGGTGATAGGTTTAACGGTCTATAGATCACCAGTTGTAGGTTTGAGGAGTTCACTACTGACGTTTCTTCTTGCATATTTACTGCTGGTAATTCATAAGTAGTGTCAGTATCAGTAGTGACTGGTGATGGTATTTGATCTTCATTTGGAACATTTACTACTGATGTTACTTCTTGTGTATTTTCTTCCATAGGATCAGTAGTATTTAGCTCTTCTGTTTGTCCCACCATCTCAGTAGTATTTATGGGATCAGTAGTACCCATAATTTCAATAGTGTGAGAAAGTGTTTGTTCTGCTGCTGCTGGAGATTGAATTGCAGACACAAACACATCCTCATCCATGCCTCTAACACCTCTGTTCAGGTCTTCATCATTAAACTAACCTGTTTCACCATGAGCTTCTTTCAAATTTAAGAGGGAGGCTGATGCTTCTGCAATTGAATTATCAATCATTTCTTGTATATGATCCTTCCCCCCCTTAGTGAACTCAACCTGTTGAGCCTCACTATCAACAATCTTCTTCTTTAATTTTCTGATAAGATTTGATTGTTTTTGAAGTCTGTAATCGAACCTCTTCTGTCTTCTGTTAATCACATTAATGTAGTGCTTCATATAGCTCATGGTCCTCCCTTGATTGTTCAAAAGATTCAGCCAATGTTGTACAGTGGTTTCAAGGTTTTCCTTCATATCCGTCAATTGGGTTGGTTCCATGCTGCCCTCACTCCATCTAGGTTGATCATCGGGCTTGTTTGGTACATTGGTTTTGAGGTTTTCTATCCTATCCAGCAATTCAGGAATTTTCATTCTACCCTCATCACTGCTTGGTGATTCATTGGGTGTTTTAGATACTCTCTTCTTCCTAGAAGAAGCAGTAGTATCTCCCCTTATGGTTTCTTGGCACCGGGGTCCTTTAAGTGCTGCCTCAAATGATGAGTCATCACTTAAAGTTGCCGAGGTATGGGTCCTAATGATGTTCCTACTGTCATGTGCACCAACCTTTGGTACATCAGTAGTAGGAGCCCTTTCTTCATGTCCTCTCTCCTCCTTGGAGGACAACTCTTCGAGCCTGGGATTTGACTCAATGGGTTCCCTGGTGTCCTTTTTGGAAATTCTTTTCCGTTTATATGTTTTGGAGATTGTTTGGCTTTTAGGTTGGTCTACCTCAGAGTGAAGAGTAGCACTCTGAGGTTTTGTAGCATGTACCTGGGACACATTCAGGACATTTTGTGGTCTGGTTGATTGAGTGGACTCATGGGATTGTGTTTGGGCTGTTTTTGGTGATGGAGTGGGTTGGGGTTCATTTGGGTGGCTTGAACCTTCTCCAGTAGGGGGTTGATCATAGATCATGTTTGAAAACAATGGAGTAACTTTTCCAGAAAATTTAAATTGTTTTCTCATATTTGAGTACACCTTTCTATTTAATTCTGGTGTAGGAAAAATTTTCTTTGTTATTGAAAGATTAGGAATTTCACAGTTTAGAATATGAGCAAGAAATCATGGGTACATTAAGAATTTTGTAGATGAAAGATTTCCAAGCATGCCTTCAAAAATCATTTTAGAAAAATTGAATACCTGGTCTGTGCACAAACAAACAATAGCAGATGTTGTTGATTTGTTGAACTCATTCCATGTACTCTTTTAGGTGAGATACAATGCTGAATGGTGTGAACCAAAAATTTCCATTGAGGTGAAAGAACACCCTTTTGAAAAGTGACTATGTCAAGTCTTCCTTCATACCCCATTTTTTCAAGATTTTCAGTAAGAATTTCTTTAGGAAGAGAAGATATACCTGTTTCATCATTCAGTTGTAGATGTTGTCTGATTGATTGTTCTGTTATGATTATTGGCTTTCCATCTACTGTGGATTTGATTTTGAGTTCATTTGCTTCTTCAATTCTTTCAGCATTTTCCCAGAATTGAACAAGATGTTGTTCATAGGCTTTAGGATTAACAGAAAGAGCAAATTTGATGTAAGAATTCTTTAGGAACATTACTATTGGTCGAAAGTCCTTTGTTCCGTCTGGATTCCTTAGGATGGCACACATGTTGTGAAATTCTGAATATTTGAGTTCTGTTTGAAGTTCGAGAGATTTTAAGTTGCCATTGATTTCAAACTTAAGTTTCTGATTTCTGAGATTATTTGATCTTCGTGAGTTTTACTTGAACGATGTATTGAATGATTTACTTTGTTACTAGTTCAAGGTTTTGATCGAAATTGCAGAGATTAGGGTTTATCGTAGGGTTTATCAGATCGAGGTTTGGATAATGCTAAATTAATCGAGTTCAGCTATTTATATTTTTCGAATTAACCTGCAAAATGACCAAGATGCCCTTCGAATCATAGCTTAACGGCTATTTTCATGGGTTAGTCTTGTAAAACAGTCAATTTCACAAATAATGGTCGATGAGTAGTAAATTAAGTATCAATGGTAAATCATCAGTAGTAACTGTTGATTCACACTTAACCTAATTCTCAGAGAAACCTTATCAGTAGTATTTTGTGAATACAACCCATAGTCAGTAATGATGAATAATCAGTAGTAAAACAAATACTTTTAAATAGAAATAATATACAAAAACTTTACATATGCTTTTAGTAATGAAATTAATTTATTAAAATCATTCCAATACTGCTAACCAAAAAGCTAAACCTTCCTACATCAAATGCTTTTGTAAAAAGATCTTCTAGTTGACTATCAGTATGAATTTTCTCTACTTTAATTAATTTATTTTCATTACAATCCCTTATAAAATGAAATCTTATTTCAATATGCTTGGTTTTTGAGTGTTTTACTAGATTATTCACAATACTTATTGCACTTTGATTATCAATAAAAATAGGAGTTTTAAGAATAGATATACCAAAGTCTAAGAGTTGATTTTGAATCTATTGTACTTGAGCACAACAAGCAGATGCAACTACATACTCTGCTTCAGCGGTTGAGGTTGAAACATTTGTTTGTTTCTTGCATTGCCATGACACCAGTCTTGATCCAAAGAATTGACATCCACAGTAGTAGATTTTCTATCTTGACATTCACCACCATAGTCACTATCTGTGTAGGCTACAAGTTCAAATGGTGAGTCATGAGGATACCAAATACCAAGTGATGGTTTTCCCTTCAAGTATCTGATGATTCTTTTGACTGCCTGCAAGTGAAGTTCCTTTGGTTTGGCTTGATACGTGGCACACACACAAACACTATACGTAATATCAGGTCTTGATGCAGTTAAATACATTAAGGATCCTATCATTGATCTATATAAGTGTTCATCTACATCCTCCTCCTCAACATCAGGATGTAGGTGTTTATGTGTTTCCATTGGCGTGCTTGCACTTTTACAGTCTTTCATTGCAAATTTCTCCAAGATGTCTTTGACATATTTTGATTTATTAATCAAAATACCATCTGATCTTTGATTGATTTGGAGTCCAAGGAAAAAGTTCATTGGAACCATTGAGCTCATCTTGAATTTGATCTGCTTCAGCTCTTCAAAATCTATGCACCGATTGTCATTTGTTGATCCAAAGATGATATCATCTACATATATTTGGACCAGTAGCATATCATCTATGAATTTTCTTGTGAACAAAGTTTTGTCAATGGCACCTCTTTTGAAGTTGTTCTTTAATAAATATGATGGTAATGTGTCATACCAAGCTCTTGGTGCATGATGAAGGCCATATAGAGCTTTGTCTAATTTGTACACATAATCACCATGTTCAGGGTATTCAAATCCAGGAGGTTGACACACATATACTTCCTTTTCAATTTTCCCATATAAGAATGCACTTTTAACATCCATTTGATAGACTTTGAATTTCTTGAATGAAGCATATGCCAAGAAAATCCTTATTACTTCAATTCTTGCAACAGGAGCATATACCTCATCATAGTATATTCCTTCTTCTTGAGTGTATCCTTGGGCTACAAGTCTGGCTTTATTTTTTATCACTATCCCTCTTTCATCCGTCTTGTTTCTAAAGATCCATCTTGTTCCAATAGGTTTTTTCCCTTTTGGTAGAGGTACAAGTGTCCAAACAGCTTGTAATTTGAATTGGAGAAGTTCTTCTTGCATTGCTACAATCCAATTTGAATCCTTCATGGCTTGTTGAATCTTTTTAGGTTCTTCCTGAGATAGAAAACAAGCAAACAAACATTCATTAGATATTAGACTTATATTACACCTATGTGAGATTAAACTTGAATTAAATTTGCTTCTTGTTTGCATATTAGAATTAACATCACTTAGAACTAAGTCTAAGGGATGATTCTTTTGAGCTCTGGAGTTGGAAACTTTATCAACAACAATTTCACTGTCAAGGTTTGATTCATTGGATTCAGGAACTTGTGCATCTGTCCATGTATCTTTTTGATTTTCTGGATCTTCTTGAGTTTCTTCATTAATACTGACATCAGTAGTACTATGATTTTCATTCAAATCATGTGGTTCATTGTTATTATTGACATCAGTATTGTTTGGTTCACCATCATCATTTTGAGTTTCTGAGTTACTACTCGGATCAGTAGTATCTTGTGAGTTCGAGTTATTACTGTTATCAAGATTGCTAGGGTTATCAGAGTTACTACTGTCCTCAGTATTATCATTAGGATCAGTATGAACAAGGATATACTTCATTGTATCTTGACTACCATTTAAAGATGATGATCCACTATGAGATGATTGATTGTTTGTTTCACCTGCATTAAAATCATAACTAAAATGAAGAGATTTGGTTAGATTATCAATGTTAAACAACCAAACTGGGACATTTCCCTGTTCATTCATCAAGTTTTCATTAAAGGATACATCCACACTTTCTTCAATGATCTTCAGCCTTTTGTTGAATGTCCTACAAAAATTCCATCATCTGATTTGCAGTCAAACTTACCAATTTGTTCTCTTGTAATTGTTAGGGTAGAAACCCCGGTCAAACCAATTACTTTGTGAATCTGATGAACAAAGGAATATAAAAGTTTAACTTATATAAATAATCTTAGTGAAACTCGTCTCATACCGAGTTGGTCGGTATCGGGTCATACTGAGTTGGTCAGTATGAGGTGATACCGAGTTCACGGACCGAGCTCCACATAGCGAGTTGGTCGGTATAGTTCAGTCTCATACCGAGTTGGTCAGTATAGCTCAGTCTCATACTGAGTACACGGACCGACCAGTCCGTGAATGGTGCCTTCCTTATTTGTCTTGTAAAGAACCCATTTCGGTACTAAGAGTAGGTTGATAACCCACAGCGGAAGGCATTCTAATTAAGGGATGCACTTATTAGAATTGGGAGTTACATATAGAATAGGGTTAATTGTAAAACCTCTATACATTATAAATAGAGGCTTAGTCTTTAGTTGTTAAGCATCCTTTTGGATCCCGGTTGATCACTTGTGTGAATCACCGGTAACCCAATTCTAAATGTAACACTTTGTGGAGTGTTCTTGGTTATTCCGCAACCAAGAACACATTTTATACGTTTGTGCTTAATAAGAATAATCGTATGACGTATATGATCTTGTCTTTACCGATTTTATTAACAATATATGGGTGGTTGGGTCCTACAATTGGTATCAGAGCGGTTCAAAGTTATCTACAACTTTGATGATCATATAACCCTATATATTGTTGAAGATCAAGTCTTTTCATAAAGAAGAACAATGAGGAATTTTCGTCATATTCTGCGCACGGGTAGAAGAAATGCCGGATCTCCTTCGTTAATGGTCGAATCTATGTGAAATTTGAACAAGAGGTTCTCCACACACAGGAACACAGTCTGACCGTTCAGAATTGCAATTCGAGTTTCTGGTAGAGAGATATGTATGGCGCAAAAAGTCAGATTCTATGCTTTTTATTCCTTACTTTTTGGGCAGCTATGGTAGAAAAATCAAATCTCCTTCTTCAAACATCGAATGAGTGTGAAATTGTAACTGAAGGTTCACCATAATGTGTTTAATGTTTTCACCGTTCAGATCTTCAAAAGGAATCGTTAATTAAGAGATCTATATTTTTGAAGATTATTGACGAATATTTATGGTATGTTTTTAATTCTGCGCAACTGTGATAAAACGGCTATTATATATTTTGTAGCCGTTGAATCTTCATGAATTTTTGGATATGATATCCATAACACATACATTTACTCGGTATCAAAATTTCAGACTGATCAGGAACATATATTGAGAGATACATATTTTCAAAGTTGCTGGTTTTCTGATACCGAGTGTCTCATACTGAGTGGTCAGTATGAGACTGCTGTGATCGTTTCAACCGTTGGATCCTTATGATTTTTGGATATGATGTTGAAGACATGTATAGGTATGTTGTGTAACAAACTCATAATGATCAGAAGATTCTACATGGAGATATGATTTTTTGAAGTTGCTGCAAAATTAGAGAAACGAAATTCTGAATGCTGAATTTTACAAGTGAGTATGTTTCACATGTTTTTCTCTTTATAATCATATAAAATCATCTTAAACTGAGGAAATCCATAAGTTGATTGATTCTTTGGTGGGGTTTCAAGTCGAAGATAAAATATACCGAACGGTTTAATGTGAAAGTATATGATTCAGGGGGAGAAAAACTCAATGCGATATATATTTTCTCTTAATATGAAGCTAAAGTGTTCATACTAAGTTATTCAAGGGGGTACATGCCACATATTATTTTACAATCATTTGAATCGTTTCAAACTGAGGAAATCTACTAGTTGAATAATTCTTGGGATATGTTTCATTTCAACTCAAATATACCGGACAATTTAAGGAGGAGTCAATGATTGTGGGGGAGAAAAGTTAATGTGACATATATTTTCTTAAAGTACTTAGTGAATAAAGAATATGAAAAGATCTCAAAAAGAAGACCATACAAGACAAGATCGTTATTATTTATTAGGTTAAACATATTCATTTGTTATCATCATATAGGGGGAGATTGTTAGGGTAGAAAACCCGGTCAAACCTATTACCTTTGTGAATCTGATGAACAAAGGAATATATAAGTTTAACTTATATAAATAATCTTAGTGAAACTCGTCTCATACCGAGTTGGTCGGTATCTGGTCATACTGAGTTGGTCAGTATGAGGTGATACCGAGTTCACGGACCGAGCTCCACATAGCGAGTTGGTCGGTATAGTTCAGTCTCATACCGAGTTGGTCGGTATAGCTCAGTCTCATACTGAGTACACGGACCGACCAGTCCGTGAATGGTGCATTCCTTATTTGAGTAATGAATCAAATCCCTTTAATCAAGGGATGCACTTATTAGAATTGGGAGTTACATATAGAATAGGGTTAATTGTAAAACCTCTATAAATTATAAATAGAGGTTTTTAAAATTGTACAAGGACAACCAAATGATTTTAAGAAACTTATTGAAGGTTTTCTTTTATTAAAAAGTTCATATGGTGTTTTAAAATGTGGCTTAACTATTAATACTCTGTTTTGTACATAACAAGCAGTATTAACAGCTTCAGCCCAAAATGTTATTGGTAATTTGAGTATGCAAGCATGGATCTGACTACTTCAATGATTGTTCTATTTCTCCTTTCAGCTACATCATTTTGTTGTGGAGTTCTAGGTGAGCTGTACTGTCTATCAATACCTTTAAGATCACAGAAAGAAATTAGATTAGCTTTTTTAAATTCTGTGCCATTATCACATCTAATGGCTTTCACTTTGAGATCTCTTGTGTTTTCCAGTTTGACTATTAGATTCTTTATGATTTCACTTGTTTCATCCTTAGTCATGAGAAAGAAACCCAAGTATACCTGGAAAAATCATCAGTAATAAGTAATAACAAGACAGTACTGTTTCTTTCCAATACTCATTATATTTGTAGGACCAAATAAGTCCACATGTAAGAGCTACAATGTAACACCCGTATTTTTAAAACATTGTTTAAAACATTTAAAATACAATTTCCAACATTATCATGTTGTCCAAAATACAGTTTAACAAAAACTTTAAACCTTTATCAGAGTTAACAAAAATACGGTGTCACCAAGTATATCAAAACCATATGCAAACGGGATCTACCTATGAGCTCCCGAGCTAAACATCTCTAGGCCACTTCTAGTGCAACCTTCTATCACTTCAAACCTGTACCTGAGTACATAGCCACAAAAAAACGTAGTAGTGAGACAAAATTGTCTCGTGAGATACATGGGTTTTAGACCCGACAATAATATATAAATAATCACACATATTAAATACATATATATATATATATATATATATATATATATATATATATATATATATATATATATATATATATATATATATATATATATATATATATATATATATATATATATATATATATATATATATATATATATATATATATATATATATATATATATATATATATATATATAAACTTTAGTTACCTCCGTGGTAACCCTAACACATTCATATACATCGATCACATCCTCGGTAATCATATCACATTCATTCATAGCCTATTCGACCCGTCAAGTTGTTCGGAATGCCTCCAATCCAACGAGACCCCATTTATATCCTACTAACCAGAATGCCTCCGATTCAGTAGAACCCCCTTTGTCACCTTGTCCAAGCAAGGTGACCCATCCTATCTTACTAATCAGAATGCCTCCAATTCAGTAAGATCCAACATCTTGTTGGGTGATCGGAATGCCTTCAATCCATCAGTTTAAAGATACCGTGATAACTAGAATGCCTTCGAATCTACCACGTACCTGTCCTATTTCAGTCTACCCGTCATAGCTATTACATGTGACTATATGTCACATCTATCAACAATGTCGTAAGGCCATCATACAAACTATCCATATACTAATCTCACTTAGTATTCACACAATCAAACCAACTAGTTTCATCATTAGTAATCACATATTATAAAAATATACTCCTTTACATCATATCAATAATTAGTTATTAATCACTTGTCATTATCATGATCACTTTCAAAATCATCAATAATTTTAGACATACTTAGATAGTCTACTATTTACATTTTTCATCTTTTCAATCATATCTTTATTAAAATCATTTATTAATAAAGACCCATAAAACATCATATGTATTTTCAAAAACCATTTGCAATGTACCCAGTTTTAAAAGTCTCGTGTACTCACCTTAGCGATAGCTAAATCGAAATCTTGTTTATCAACACGAATCCTTGCTTTCCGCCTTTAAAATATCTCCAACCTTTAGGTCCTTGCAACCTATCAACATAATCATCACATTTCTAGTTATCATCCATAACTAAACATCAATTATCAACCCATAATAACATTCCTAACCACCAAGTTCATCCAACTTGGTGAAATCTCAAACCCTAGTTCAAGATTTACATCATGAAATTCCAAATCTAGCAAGAACACAAGGTTCCTAAGCTAGCTATGAGTGTTTTACACTCTCCATAATCATCTTCCCCAAATATCCATGGTAGGTAGTCCAAACCACCGTTTTCCCCCAAATACGTCTCATAACTAGTATAGATCTAAGTTAAAAATATGTTTCCCCATGTTTACACATCATAGATAAGAGTTATACATGCTCTATTTCATAATCCATGAAAACCCCAAAAGCTAGGGTTAACATTCATTCAACCAAATTCCCCAAATCTTACATCTAAAGCTTGAGAAAGAAGAGATTTACCTTAATCTTCAACAAAGGAAGCAAAATCACTTTATTTGGACCCCAAAATCGGCTCCAATTGACCTTTTCCACTCAAAATATGTATAAGAACTTAGAGAGAGAGTTAGGGTTTCAAGTTTGGCATCTAATGGCCAACAACACGAATTTAATGCTCCAGACGACCTCACGCGCTCGACCACCACCTTGTCGTGCGCTCGACACAACCAGAAGTGGTCAACCCCAGGTACTCGCGCCCCTCGACAACCTCTCGCGCCACTCGACACTTTCTCGCGCCCCTCGACAAGGTCCTCGCGCCGCTTTCGAACTCCAAATTTTTGACCGTAGCTCGCGCCTCTCGAGCGTGGCTGGTACCCTTGGTCCGATTTTCTTGCTGACTTTCGACCCGGTTTCGTCCATAACTTTCTCATACGATGTCCAAATGACACGAAACCAATTTCCACGTGTTTTAAGTGATTTAACCTTATTTTTTTCAATAATTTATTCGATTCATAATTTCGGGTCGTTACAACTATCTATCCTTTTGAAAGGATTCCATCCTCGGAATCACTCGAAGATTTCCAATTCACATTCAACCGAGTATTTCGCTCTCTTTCCCTTGTTGTTATTACCATCGAACTTTCCCATTTCAATTAACCCGACAATATGTATTTAAACATTTTCTTAACCCAGTTAGGCCCGAACGGGTCAAAAATCAATATTAAGCCTTTAGTACCGAAATGTGTAACACCCTAAAATTTACAAGATTTTTAAAATTTTTGAAAACAAAATTATAATCAAAAGGTCCCAATAACTTGAATAATTAAATCCCAATAATAGTATTTTCATTTAAAAATATATTTAATGCGGAAATAGTTAAAATTAAGTGTTTTTAAAATATTAAATGCCGTCCACATCGGTAATGAAAGATACAGCGGTCAACCGTCCACCTTCTCCTTTCTTCTGCTGGTACCTGAAACAATGTGGGGGAAAGTTTGGGTCAGCTGGGGAAGCTGAGTGAATAATTCTCAAAATGCAAACAATCATAACATACAACACATGAGGGCACATCGGTGTACTCCTACTCAGAATCTACTTGATTAATTACTCAGATTTATTTCTCAGATTTTATTACTCAGATTTTAATTTATATAGCGCGCTTGTGTGATTTGGGACGAGAGATCAACCTCGCCTCTCCTCACACCTCAGATAGGCATAAGCCAAAAACTCAGACGGGAGTGATCCCAAAACTCAGACGGGAATAATCCCAAAACTCAGACGGGAGGTGATCCCAGGCATATAGCCAAAAACTCAGATGTGTGTTATTATGTTTTATTATCTCTTTAACATAATTATCTCAGATGCCCTAGCAAGTAGTAGCACAGAATGACCCTGTGCCGAGCTCGGTTACCCAGGCACAATGTCTCAGATTAAAATAAATCAACAGCTGCTCAGATACTCAGATAGCATGTCAAACTCAGATAACAAATCAAACTCAGATAGCGGATCAAACTCAGATAACAGCTCAAGCTCAGATAACAATTATGATGCAAGAAATGTAACACATAAGTCATGCATGTACAACGTTAAAACTGAATACACGGTGAGAATACTCACCTCGAGAAACGTAAGCTCCAAAGGGTTCCCGAAAATCAGTAGGACAGCACGTTATCTCCTAGACGGTCCTAAAACCAAAAAAAACGAAACCCGGAATTAAAACCCTACCCGAGGGCTTATTTCAGAAAACTGGCAGCCCCCGTCAGTCTCACGGAAACTGCCATAACTCCTAAACGGTTCATTAGATTTTTCCCATCTTTTTACCATGGCTAGAAGACAATCAGAACTACAATTTACTGTGAGACGGTCACTGGCCAAAACAGATTCTAAGTATGTCCAAACAGTGATGCAAGACAGACATGCTGCACAGGTCATCTTCCTAACAGCAGTATACTAAATCGACTATAACTTTTAAACCGTAATTCGGATTAACGAGCGGGTTGCGGCGTTGGAAAGCTAATTCAAAAACCAAGGTTTCAGCACGGGCCAAAAACCCTAAATATTATCTTAAGTATCTCAAAAACAGGGTAGAACAGTAAGGTAGATTCTGCCAGGAATTATTGTTTTATTAGCTCGTTTCAACAACCCGACTCATCACCGAAAACCCGAGCATTAGAAATCATTACCCGACAGCCCTTTCTACATCACAGTTATATAGGTTTAGGAATTTAGTTTGTATTAAAACTAGATACTAAAATCTTTCCGGTTGGGAAACCAAGAATCCTACGGGTTCGGTTCCCGGTTTTTCGGTTAACAAAACGTTTAAGCTAAGGACATAGATTTTTTTTCCAACCCAAGACCCGACACCGTACGAGTTCAGTAGCTGACCACGAGGGCAAAATAGTAAGGACGGGTTTTCAATGAAATAATTGACATGTAGACATAAAGACTCGATTGATAGTTTGGAAAGGAAACAGAAACACCGCGGAAGCTTACTGTTTCGACAGTAACTTCCAAACCCTAGATCCGTTTAACGAGTGCTCGGTCAATTCAAAAAGCTAACTCAGAGGGCTACAAATCTCTGTGAGATGACCTTCACCTAATTCGACATGTAAGACACTCAAAAACACCCCGCAACATGGCGGTAACAATCTGCCAGAAACTAAAAACGAAATTAACAACAAACCAACAATTATACCAACGATAACATAACACCAATATCTCAATCCGGACTCAGTTCGGCCCTAAAACCTCGGAATTCTACAATAAATGTTAGTTTAAACCCGAAAGGAATAAAGATGATACAAAAGAAAAGGGATAAAGGTTATACCCTACGAATCAACACCACCAATGGTTTAGCCTCCTTGGCTGCATTCTCGATCGTCGCTGAATAACCACAGGGCTGATTTCTTGATTTTGTCGCCTTCTATTATAACACCCGGCCCCTCACTCTTTTGCACCGACACTCACATAAAATAACTGAGTTAAAACAAAGTCATAGCCCGAGAAGAAACAATTAAATGTCGTCTACGTAACTACCCGTCTAACAAAATTGTTGTCCAAAACTTACGAGATGACTAACTATTTATTTACTCAAATTAATATTATTTAATTACTAAAATTTCAGGGCGTTACAACTCAACTCCACTTGAATCAGACTTCGTCCCCGAAGTCATGACTCGGAAAAACTCAAGATAGCAATCTCGCATCTCGAACTCAGGTCTGCCAACGACTGACATCCTCAAATGGAAGAACGATAAGGTTAAAAGTAATAAAATCAGGATACTTTCTAAGGATATCGGTTCGTCAATGGAAAGGATGACGAAGATACACAAAAGGAAACTCACGATACTCTACTGAAGGCGTCTTCTTGTTCTCGTAGTCGGACGCAGTTGCTGCACCCATCGATTAACGTTGTGTTGAATCTCCGATTCAACTCCACTTGGAGATTTGTTACGGTTTGGTTTGTGGCGCCAGATGATATCGGCGTGGTACTCGGTCATCCACTCTGTGCTCACAATCATACTCGGTCCTCTCATGGCGATAACAATAAGTTTTTATGGGTAAAACTTTCCCGCACAGCTTCAACAATTTATCACTATTACATTTTATCAACAAATAAAATCTTATTATTGGCATTCTCTACCAATAAATGGCATCTCAAGGTCCTTTACGCTATAGGACATTGGTTTGTTTTAAAATAACATGAACCATTTAGCGGTTCACACCGCTATCAAACAACACACAACAAGTACATAATCCACATAAATGTATTTTATCACACACATAAACCTCAGGTAGTAGGTAACTTATGCCTCTTACTCAATTTGCATATACTCAAATGCATTCACCTCAAATCTTCACCACTTGCTTTTAACTCAACGCAAGCTTATATTATCAATTTCAACTCAAATCTCGTTTTAATGACTTCTCACCAGTCAACACAATGTATACATTTACTCGCTTTTACAATTTTTCACATGATCAAATTTAATTATCAGACTACTCGAACAGAAAATTTCTCTTTTAAGCCGCGTTATTAGTTCTCTTGTTAACTCGTATATAACAATTTCTCGATGACTCTTTTTAATATTGCTCGTTCAACTCATTTTAATGATACTCATAAACTCGTTTAGCGATTTAATCATTTAGCTCGTTAACTAACTCCTCGCTTTGTTCTCATTTAATTCGTCTATTCATCAATTTGACTAATTGTCCACTTAGAAATCTCATTTTATTTTTAAGTTTCAAACGTCTCAACTTAATGTTTTCTCTTGGCTCGATTAATTAACTCGTTAATTACTTACCTCATTAATTCTCGTGTATTCCATTACTCAGTTAATCCTCATTCTCAATTAAAAGTTCCCTCATTACTTTATATTTTTAGCGCTTTCGCGATTTAGGAAGTCATAGTATTTTAATAAAATTTTATTATTTGACACACTTATATTTTTCTCGTTTGCTCATTTTAATAACTATTCTTGATTTAATAATTACTCAATTAAACATATATTTGATGACATTCAATTTAATAGTTTAACTTGATAATCCCCTTAAATAAAATTTAGTATTTGTTCATAAGCAAAACTTCATCATTTAGTTCTTTTTAATAATTTATTCGTTTCTTACAGTTCGGTAATTTTTCAGTATTAATCAATTTTCCTCATAATTTATTATGGCGATCTTCTCATGACCGACTCATTAATAACATTCTCGTTTGCACCATTACCCTCGATCAATTTCTTACAATTTGATACACATATCATACATGAAATTAACCATTCTCAATTACTCTTATAAATTCTTTCAACATATGCATATATATCTCGTTCAGAAATATAAATTTATTGGTCAATCCACTTACTATTTTCCTCTTTTACTTATTTCAGTAACCACTCTTGAATAATTATACTGTCTTATTTTGTAAATAATTGTAGTATTACTACTTCCCCTTTTGCACGATATTCATTCAACCCAATTAACTTGATTTGTTAATTTCTCCAGTAACCCGATCTATCATTTTGTTGTAAACTCTATAATTACCCATAAAATAAATTTAATTATTCTCAACTGCTTGATTTGATAGTTACTCTTATAATTTATTTTATCATTTATATGTATCTAGATTTCGCACTTTAAATTCATACCAACAAAATCTCTTTGTATAAGCACCATGCTCATAATATTTATAAATAATAATTAATGATATTCATTTCTTGACAGTTTTTCCTTTTTACCCCTACTCAACTCCACTTGGAGAAAAACTCGTCCTCGAGTTTGGAACTAGTATTGTCTACCAAAATAAACAAGCAAGTATGTAGTCACACAAACAATTAGGATACACATAATAAATTCACCATAACAAGCATTGGTCCATTGTTCCCCTCAAAATCTCCCCCTAACCAACCAAAAGTCCTGTGTGTACGGTAATAGGGGCCCTCTATTACTTTCGACACATGCTTTTGTTTGGTCACGAGTCAATCCCAAAGTTCACAACTTCCCACATAAAAGTAATCCACAAACAAATCACACTCAGAAGGAAGAAAAGTTTACTCTCAATATCTGATAAATACAGATATGCACTCAGCTGTATGTACTCGAAATCTTATAAACATTACTCAGAAATGCACTCAGCAAAAGGCACTCAGCAAAATATTTTATTATGTTTTCAACAGTTAAACTCATAACATAATATAGTTCATAAACTCTTTTAATTTATTTTAAATAGATCAACACCGAATCAATGATGATAGTCTCCCTTTGGTTCACTTTTAATAAATACCCTTTAAGATAAACTTGGATAATTTCTGTTTAATTTGACTTGGCAATCCTCGATTAATTGGTATAACAAACTTACATAGGTTATTCAATATCTCTGCGTTAAATAAATAATCTCTCACTGAATTCATAAAAAAAATTAATTATGGATTTTCAGTCTCAGCTATTAAAATCACATACTTTAAAAGTTTTCTCATTTGATCTCAATTTAATAAATCTCGGTTTATTATTTTCTCAGCAAAAAGATTTTCCCAATACATCATGTCTCATCTCTTTATAAAAACATTCTCCTTTTTAATTGTCCAAAGATTTCATAAATTTTAAATTTTTAAATTTGATAAATAAGTGAAAAGGTTCCACTAAATAAAATCTCAAATGTTAATTCAACATTTAAAAAAAAAAAAAAAAACAAAAAAAAAAAAAAACAAAACATGCTTAATCCAACTAAAGTTCTAATATTAAAAACTAAAACGACTCTGAAATAACGGATAAGAATAAAATCCAAATTTTTTTTTTTTTTTAACGTTCCTCGTCTAGCTCAAATGTAAATCATGTAAAATAATTATCAATTTTTTTAAAAAATTTTAAAATATGTTCTCGGTATTTTCGCTTTTGCTTGACTTGATGAACTGTCACAAAAATATTCTTTTGATAATAAAAACATCTTTCTTTTATTCGTTTCACCGTTTACTCGTTTCAATAACTCTTTTTATTAAGTATTTTCCCTAAAACGAAAGGTTTTAGTATTTTATCAATATGAAGAATTTATTACTCCTCTTTTCTTATTCACCCCAAAACATGTCATCGTTAAATAATTTATGAAGTTTATATCATAATTTTATATTCATTTATTACCCTTATTGGTTAGAATTTCTCAGAATTATAAAATCTCACAGATTATATAAAATATTATGTAATTATAGTAGCATGTATAACGCGGATGTACTTAGAATTACACACGAACAATATACTCAGAAAAGCGATCTTAGTCGCGAAATACACTCAGAATTATATCGAAATTATACTCGAATTAATGATAGCAATTCTCATATTTGTCATTCTTCAAAACTCAGAATACAACGAAATTCTCAAATAAATAAAAGCTCTGAAATATTACCGGCAATAGGAAGCGAGAGGTCGACGTAACATGCTGTATGTTTGATGTGGAAACTTTTCTCAGAAAAATATTTGACTCTTTTCTCGTTTTAAAACTCGATACTCAAACTTGAGTTTGAATTCGCCCCTTGCGAACCCAAATCTCTCAAGTCAGAGCTCTGATACCAACTTGTAACACCCTAAAATTTACAAGATTTTTAAAATTTTTGAAAACAAAATTATAATCAAAAGGTCCCAATAACTTGAATAATTAAATCCCAATAATAGTATTTTCATTTAAAAATATATTTAATGCGGAAATAGTTAAAATTAAGTGTTTTTAAAATATTAAATGCCGTCCACATCGGTAATGAAAGATACAGCGGTCAACCGTCCACCTTCTCCTTTCTTCTGCTGGTACCTGAAACAATGTGGGGGAAAGTTTGGGTCAGCTGGGGAAGCTGAGTGAATAATTCTCAAAATGCAAACAATCATAACATACAACACATGAGGGCACATCGGTGTACTCCTACTCAGAATCTACTTGATTAATTACTCAGATTTATTTCTCAGATTTTATTACTCAGATTTTAATTTATATAGCGCGCTTGTGTGATTTGGGACGAGAGATCAACCTCGCCCCTCCTCACACCTCAGATAGGCATAAGCCAAAAACTCAGACGGGAGTGATCCCAAAACTCAGACGGGAATAATCCCAAAACTCAGACGGGAGGTGATCCCAGGCATATAGCCAAAAACTCAGATGTGTGTTATTATGTTTTATTATCTCTTTAACATAATTATCTCAGATGCCCTAGCAAGTAGTAGCACAGAATGACCCTGTGCCGAGCTCGGTTACCCAGGCACAATGTCTCAGATTAAAATAAATCAACAGCTGCTCAGATACTCAGATAGCATGTCAAACTCAGATAACAAATCAAACTCAGATAGCGGATCAAACTCAGATAACAGCTCAAGCTCAGATAACAATTATGATGCAAGAAATGTAACACATAAGTCATGCATGTACAACGTTAAAACTGAGTACACGGTGAGAATACTCACCTCGAGAAACGTAAGCTCCAAAGGGTTCCCGAAAATCAGTAGGACAGCACGTTATCTCCTAGACGGTCCTAAAACCAAAAAAAACGAAACCCGGAATTAAAACCCTACCCGAGGGCTTATTTCAGAAAACTGGCAGCCCCCGTCAGTCTCACGGAAACTGCCATAACTCCTAAACGGTTCATTAGATTTTTCCCATCTTTTTACCATGGCTAGAAGACAATCAGAACTACAATTTACTGTGAGACGGTCACTGGCCAAAACAGATTCTAAGTATGTCAAAACAGTGATGCAAGACAGACATGCTGCACAGGTCATCTTCCTAACAGCAGTATACTAAATCGACTATAACTTTTAAACCGTAATTCGGATTAACGAGCGGGTTGCGGCGTTGGAAAGCTAATTCAAAAACCAAGGTCTCAGCACGGGCCAAAAACCCTAAATATTATCTTAAGTATCTCAAAAACAGGGTAGAACAGTAAGGTAGATTCTGCCAGGAATTATTGTTTTATTAGACTCGTTTCAACAACCCGACTCATCACCGAAAACCCGAGCATTAGAAATCATTACCCGACAGCCCTTTCTACATCACAGTTATATAGGTTTAGGAATTTAGTTTGTATTAAAACTAGATACTAAAATCTTTCCGGTTGGGAAACCAAGAATCCTACGGGTTCGGTTCCCGGTTTTTCGGTTAACAAAACGTTTAAGCTAAGGACATAGATTTTTTTTCCAACCCAAGACCCGACACCGTACGAGTTCAGTAGCTGACCACGAGGGCAAAATAGTAAGGACGGGTTTTCAATGAAATAATTGACATGTAGACATAAAGACTCGATTGATAGTTTGGAAAGGAAACAGAAACAATAAACGGTTATTAAACGAGTGTGACAATAGCACATAAAATCACCGCGGAAGCTTACTGTTTCGACAGTAACTTCCAAACCCTAGATCCGATTAACGAGTGCTCGGTCAATTCAAAAACCTAACTCAGAGGGCTACAAATCTCTGTGAGATGACCTTCACCTAATTCGACATGTAAGACACTCAAAAACACCCCGCAACATGGCGGTAACAATCTGCCAGAAACTAAAAACGAAATTAACAACAAACCAACAATTATACCAACGATAACATAACACCAATATCTCAATCCGGACTCAGTTCGGCCCTAAAACCTCGGAATTCTACAATAAATGTTAGTTTAAACACGAAAGGAATAAAGATGATACAAAAGAAAAGGGATAAAGGTTATACCCTACGAATCAACACCACCAATGGTTTAGCCTCCTTGGCTGCATTCTCGATCGTCGCTGAATAACCACAGGGCTGATTTCTTGATTTTGTCGCCTTCTATTATAACACCCAGCACTTAACTCTTGTTATTAAAAGTCAAAATTCTACGCCAGTTAATTGTTTGCACAAGAATATATATATATTTGTTTGGCTTTTGCTTCTACCTCCCATGTGAAGAACACACACGTACGTAGGTGTGTTCTTTTCCTTGCCACCAACCGACCTTGCATATTAAATCCCCAACAATAATTGGTGAAAAGCCACCTGCTGGTTTGCTCCATGACTGACGAATTCAAAGATTTCGTAGATGGGGGCGCCTAATTTGGCAGAGGGATATAGGGTTTTAGGAGATGGAATGAGTTTAAATTATAATTTATATCAATTACTCAAGCCCATAACTTGGAAGCCCAGCTTTGGCCTTTGGCCGGCCCCTCACTCTTTTGCACCGACACTCACATAAAATAACTGAGTTAAAACAAAGTCATAGCCCGAGAAGAAACAATTAAATGTCGTCTACGTAACTACCCGTCTAACAAAATTGTTGTCCAAAACTTACGAGATGACTAACTATTTATTTACTCACTTAAATAAAAGAATTAATAATTTATATAAATAAATTTAATTAATTAATTCGACATGTCTAACTTTAATTAACGTCTAATAATACGAGACGTCTAACTACAGGTCGTCTAAATACAAACTAATTATTTCTTTTAAAAAGAAAATATAACAATTAAATTAATATTATTTAATTACTAAAATTTCAGGGCGTTACAAAATGGGTCAAAACTGCATAATTTGACCATAACAATTTCAATCATTTAACCAATCCTTTCGTACACATAGAAACTACATGACCCAATCATTACTCTTAGCTAATCAATCAAAATGAAAGTCAATGTCTAGCTTCGACCAAGTCGCCATATCCCAACATTGACTAATCTTTTGACTTAAGCACAAAGTCAACTATACTTTAACAATTTCTTTACTTTCTAAAGGTTTCATTAGTCATCATTTCCTTTACCATCGACCTTTAATTATGATTCATCAACCATCATATACCCGATTCCCAAATTCAACTCGAAAACACCCAACGGGTCAAAGTCGCATAATCCAACTATAACTCTTTTAATTATTCCATTAACCTTTTCACATACCCACAATCGATTCATCATGCTCTCATCATTCACTAGTCATTCAAAACGAGAGTCAAAGCCCATCTTTCACCAAGTCACTAATCACAAGTTGACTAATCTTGACTTTTGCATAAAGTCAACCATACTTTTCCAAACTAACAAATTCCATACTCACGGAATACCATTACCAACTTATCACTTCCGTATCTACTCATTATTTTTTTCCTTAACAATCGTTCCCATTTTTCCAAACTTTCAATTTCTCCCCAAATAATCCGAGAGTCACACCTTTACTTAAGGTCTGATATTGATGTTTTTAGACACGTTCAAACCCGTCAATATCGTCCATTTTGAGTACGTTTTAGAAGCAAATACATGTGATATTACTCAATTATGTGTTTATTTTACATTTCAGGTGATATAGCGAAAGAGGTGTCAAAAACAGGCCAAAAGATAAAGAAAAATACAAGATTTCAAGCCGAAAATAGTTCACGATCGTGAACTGATCGTGAACTATTCACGATCAGTCACCAAAATCTCTGAAGTGTGTTACCGATCGCCAACAAGAGTTACCGATCGGGATGTCATCAAAACGCAAAGTTCACGACGCGAACTATAGTTCGCGATCGTGAACTGTGCGTGTTAAATCGTGTTAAATGGCAGATCAAGGGGAAGAGTTCAGTTATCTTTTGGACGTGTGTGTTTTTGGGCAGTTGGTAGAGACGAATTTTGGAGCATTTCATCAAGAAAACCTTCAAGATTATAGCAATTACTGATTTCTTATCATTTTGGAACAATTTCATGGTTGTAATTCTACTCTTTAACTCTTGTTTGTTGATTTCTAGCATGTCTATGTGCTAGTAATCTTTATATTTGTTATGTTTGGATGATTCTAGGATTAAGTATGGTTTAATTTTAGGGTTTGTTTGTGTTCAAAACAATTGTTGATGTTTAATTACTCTTTTTGGTTTAATTTATGAATTTTCATTTCTTTATCGTTGGTAATAAATTAAATTAGGTATTGACAACATTTGGTTCAATTGATTATTTCCCCAACTTTTCATTATGACCTAGTTGGTCAATTCACTAGAAATAGGGATTAGAGACAAGATTCCAATAAGTTTTGATTAAAACAAGAAGTTCAACCCTAGTAATGAAAATTCTAGGTTAGAAGCCTTAGTTAATTCAAGACGGTAATTTCAACAAATAGAAGTGTGATTAGTTATAACTTTTGAGAGAAGAAATTCCTATTAGTCGTAATTAGTTTATTAAATGGGATTGAGAGAAATCTAATACCGTGACTTCTAAAACATTAAACTAGCCGGTGCTTAATAACCATGCTTAGAACTAGATGAATCCATACATAGTGAATATCCCTTAAATCTCATTTCAAACGTTCAAATTTGCGTTTCTTGCCATTTCAAATATTTATTACATTTCATATAAATCAAAACATGATCAAAACTCTTTTCTTGATGAATTCTTTAACTTTCTTTAACTGGATTACATAAACTGTTCCCTGCGGATTCGATAACCCGAAATACTTACCTAGCCTATATTACCCACGATTAGGTATACTCGCCTATGAATGTTGTAATCTAGAGTAGTGGTATTTAGGAGCTTAAATTTTATAACTAGATCCAACACATGAAGTTTTTGGCGCCGCTGCCGGGGAGCGGTTTTATGTTTTTAAGTTTTTGAAAGTTAATTAGTTAATTGATCCTTATTTAGGAATTTATTCTTAAATAAGTTATTTAATTTGTAATTTCTGTTTTCCTGTTAAGGCAAAAAGCCTTACCCCTTTGTGAATCTTAGGATAACAAAACAATCTAGACTAGCTTAGATTAAATAGTAAATTAAATTAGCTAAGTTTAGGAGTGATACTGAGTTTGGCCAGTATTGGCCACTCAGTATCAGCACTCAGTATTGGAAAACCAATACCAAGTAGAAGGACTGAGTTACAGTCAGTATTGTAATGAACTAAGATCAAATCCCTTGATCTTAGTCATTTCCTTAGTTTAGTCCTTCGGTTACTCCTTTGCCTATTATGTAAGATCTCTATACCACTATAAATAGAGATCATCTTGCAAAGGAGTACTCACCAATTTACGAACTTACATTCACATCTTTTGTAATTGATCAGTGGTCTTGTTATTCCGCAACAAGCCACACTTAGTGGATTTATACATTGACTATATTCTTGTATTATCACTTTAATATTTCACTTAGTATAATAATCTATCAATTAACATTATAAACCAGGGTTGTTGTGACCTAACAACTGGTATCAGAGCAGGCTAAATTAATCCTTATTTAGTCGATCTATTACCCTGGCAGCCATTCCATATACTTATCCCTCAAACACTCAAAAATCCAAAATGTTTACAATCATTGCACCTGTTATGTCTGGTAAGGGAGTGCCCATCTTTGATGGAAAATATTTTCATCAATGGAAGCTTAAAGCTCAGTGGTATCTTGAATCTATTCATCATGAGATGCTCACTATGCTTAATGATGCCCCTATCATTCCACAAACAGTGGAACCCGTTGCTGCTACTGATGATGCTCCTGAGAGCACAAGAATAGTTCCTAAACTGAAACACACCTGGACTGATACTGACCGTCAGTTATTCAGTCTAGACTCCAGAGCAAAGGGAGTGATTGGTAATGCTGTTACCAAAGAAATACTAAATGCAATTATGAAATTGCCTACAACAAAGGCTATGTGGGATAGCCTATCAGTCACTTATGAAGGCACACCAAAGGTGAAGTTGCAGAGGAAGAGCAACATGAGAAGGAAATATGAAAATTTCTTCTCAAGTTCAAATGAAGACATCACTACTCTCTATAACAGGTTCAATACTGTTATACATGATTTAATCAGTGTAGGCATTGTGAAGGAGGAAGGAGAGCTTGTTCAAAAGTTCTTAGATAGTCTTCCTCAACAATATTTTGACATGACAAATTCTGTCAATGCTGCTAACAACATTGAGTCATACACTCTTCAAACTTTGTATGGGTTAATGTTGAATCATGAGGAGAATAATGCTGCAAGACTAATCAACTGAAAGAAAACTGACAAGTCTTCCACTGGCATGGCTCTAGTTGTGCAACAGGCATATACTGTAACTGAGCCTGAAGAACCAGAGGTTGATCTTGCTGATGCTGAGGCAGAAGAGCTTGGAACTCAAATGGCTCTCATGTCTATGAAGCTGGATCAGTTGAAAAAGAAGAGGCTTGGTGTTAGCTCTTCCAATACTGACCCAAGATCTGGTCTTTGCTATAGGTGTGGAAAGCCTGGGCACATTGCTGCTAATTGTCATACTAAGTCAACTGAAACTGATCAGAATGACAAGACTGCATACCGAGCTAAACGGTATAGAGACAAGTATGTCAAGCTAAAGAACTAGAGCAAAGGCAAGAATGCAGCAGGGAATGGAGCACCTCTTCAAGCTCTTTACTCCGAAGCTTGGATGGATGAAGAGCTCAGTGATGATGAGGAAGAGGTTGAAAACAAAGCCTTTATGGCTTTCACTGAAGATGATTTGAAAAGTTCCTTTGAAAAGGACATCAAAGAAGCTGAGAGGATGAGTGTTCATACTGATTGGGATTCCACTCAGTTGTACAAGGTGAGTTCCTTTCAAATTAACAATTCCTGAACTTGAAAGGGTAAACGCTTTAAAATTAACAATTCCTGAACTTGAAAGGGTAAATAATGAACATTTAGATAAATTAGCAAAATTTAAAGATTTAGAACTAAATTTTTTAAACTTACAAGACATGAACCAAAGATTAGCTGATAAAGCTCATTTACACAAATTAGAAAAAGAAAAATTTGAAAACCAGTGTAAATCTTGGGGAAACGCATCTATTAAATTAAACAAATGACTAAATCAACAATTTCCAGAAAATGTGAGGGCTGCACTTGGTGTTGATCCTCAGTTAAAAAATAGAAGAAATTTTGCTGATTTATTTGAAGAATTTTCTGATATGAATCCTATGTAGGGTCACAACACCCCTCAATATTGTTAATAACATCGATAAAGACAAGATCATATACGTCATACGATTATTCTTATTAAGCACAAACGTATAAAATTTGTTCTTGGTTGCGGAATAACCAAGAACAATCCACAAAGTGTTACAATTAGAATTGGGTTACCGGTGATCCACACAAGTGATCAACCGGGATCCAAAAGGATGCTTAACAACTAAAGACTAAACCTCTATTTATAATGTATAGAGGTTTTACAATTAACCCTATTCTATATGTAACTCCCAATTCTAATAAATACATACCATGATTAAAAGATTTGACTAATTAAGTAAACATGGAAATATTAACTCAGTCCTTCTACTCAGTATCGAGTTTCAATACTGAGTTCCAATACTGAGTGCCCAATACTGACAACTCAGTATAGGACTGAGACTTATCACTAGTACCAACAAGTTGAGGGCAGAAGATCATGCATGGATAACTCGGTCATTCTACTCAGTATCAGACATATACTGAGTAGCTCAGTATGAGACCGATACTGAGTAGGTCAGTGCAACTCATTTGTGATCATCTTCAAAGGTTTTGAGCTGTCATATCTGATCGACGTCTATCTACTCAGTATCAGACCTATACTGAGTAGCTCAGTATGAGATCTGCCCCACTTGTTTGTTTTGTAACCATAAGATAACAAGGGACATGGGCTTTGCCCTAACAATCTCCCCCTATCTAATGATAACAAAACAATCTTCAATCCTGTCTTGTATTGTCTTCTTTTTGAGATCTTTTCATATTCTTTATTCACCAAGTACTTCAAGAAACTATATATCACACTAACTTTTCTCCCCCACAATCATTGACTCCTTTCTCAAACTGTCCGGCAGATTTGAATTGTAATGAAACATCATTAAGGAATCATTCAATTAGTAGATTTCCTCAGTTTGAAATGATTCAAATGATTGTAAAATAATATGTGACACGTACCCCCTTGAATAACTTAGCATGAACATCTTAGCTTAAAAGAACTTTAGCTTCATATAAAGAAAACACATATCACATTGTGTTTTCTCCCCCTGAATCAGAGTCATCTCCTTAAACTGTTCGGTATATTTTATCTTTGACTTGAAACATCACTAAGGAATCAATCAACTTATAGATTTCCTCAGTTTAAGATGATTTCTTATGACTAAAAGGAGAAAAATATGTGAAACATACTCACTTGTATAATTCAGCATGCAGAATTTCATTTCTCTAATTTTGCAGCAACTTCAAAAAATCATATCTCCAAGTATAATCTTCTGATCATTATGAATTTTTTACACAACATACCTATACCTGTCTTCAACATCGTATCAAAAAATCATAAGGATCCAACGGTTGAAACGATCACAGCAGTCTCATACTGACCACTCAGTATGAGACAATTAGTATCAGAAAACCAGCAACTTTGAAAATATGTATCTCTCTGTATATGTTACTGATCCGTCTGAAATTTTGATACCGAGTACATGTATGTGTTTTGGATATAATATCCAAAATTCATGATGATTCAACGGTTACAAAAGATATAATAGCCGTTTTATCACAGTTGCGCAGAATTAAAAACATACCATAAATATTTGTCAATAATCTTCAAAAATATATATCTCTTAATTAACGATTCCTTTTGAAGATCTGAACGGTGAAAACATTAAACACATTATGGTGAACCTTCAGTTAAAATTTCACGCTCATTCGATGTTTGAAGAAGGAGAGCCAATTTTTCTTCCATGGCTGCCCAGCAGGTAAGGAATAAAAAAACAAAATATATGACCTGATGCGCCTACCATATCGCTCTACGCGAATCTTCAAATACAAAACTGAACGGTCAGATTGAGTTTCTGTGTGTTGAGAACCTCCTGTTCAAATTTCACACATATTCGACTGTTAACGAAGGAGATCCGGCATTTCTTCTACCCGTGAGCAGAAAATGACGAAAATTCTGCATAGTTATTCTATATGAAAAGACTTGATCTTCAACAATATATAGGGTTAAAAGATCATCAAAGTTGTAGATAACTTTGAACCGCTCTGATACCAATTGTAGGGTCACAACACCCCTCAATATTGTTAATAACATCGATAAAGACAAGATCATATATGTCATACGATTATTCTTATTATGAACAAACGTATAAAATGTGTTCTTGGTTGCGGAATAACAAAGAACACTCCACAAAGTGTTACATTTAGAATTGGGTTACCGGTGATCCACACAAGTGATCAACCGGGATCCAAAAGGATGCTTAACAACTAAAGACTAAACCTCTATTTATAATGTATAGAGGTTTTACAATTAACCGTATTCTATATGTAACTCCCAATTCTAATAAATACATACCATGATTAAAAGATTTGACTAATTAAGTAAACATGGAAATATTAACTCAGTCCTTCTACTCAGTATTGAGTTTCAATACTGAGTTCCAATACTGAGTGCCCAATACTGACCACTCAGTATAGGACTGAGACTTAACACTAGTACCAACAAGTTGAGGGCAGAAGATCATGCATGGATAACTCGGTCATTCTACTCAGTATCTGACATATACTGAGTAGCTCAGTATGAGACCGATACTGAGTAGGTCAGTGCAACTTATTTGTGATCATCTTCAAAGGTTTTGAGCTGTCATATCTGATCGACGTCTATCTACTCAGTATCAGACCTATACTGAGTAGCTCAGTATGAGATCTGCCCCACTTGTTTGTTTTGTAATCATAAGATAACAAGGGACATGGGCTTTGCCCTAACATCCTATTCAGTTTGTAAAAGCAAAAACGTTTGGTGAAGTTGGATGTCAAACTGAATCAGATGATGAGGATGAAATCATTTTTGAAAAACCAATTGGTCCTTCTATCTGTTCTAAGTGCTATACTGAACTACAAGAGCTCAGTATTGAATTTCTTGAAAAAGAAATTTCTGATACTGACCTCGAAGTTGTGCAGTATGATACTTCTGCTGTTCCTCCATTTGAACTTTTATTTAACACAACTACTTTTGAGATATATAATGAAAATAAAACCTCTTCTACTCAAAAGGTTGTATCTAATACTGAGGTTGAAGGAACAGACAAGTCAACTACTCAAGAATCTAAAGAACCTGTTCAAGTTGTCATTCTAAAACATGATAACAAGAAAACAACTTCCACAGGATCTTCAAGTGGCAAAACAAAGAAGTTGAATATTAATAAGACTTCTTTGTCAAATAAAAATAAGGCCCCAGTACCATCTCCTTCAAAACCAGTCAAACATAAAATTAAAACTCCATTAAAAAATGACAAAAATAACATTTTGAAATCTATTGGTGATCAGATCAAAGTCTTAAGTCAAAAGTTTGCAAAACTTACTCATACTGATCAACCAAAAGTAAAACAGTTTTCTAAAATTCCTTATGAAAACATGTTCAGAAACAGACCTAGAAAATGTTATAGATGTCATCACACCGATCATAAAGGAGATGAATGCTGGACTGATCTGTCAAATCCTAGGTACTCAGTACCAAAGAAAAGGAGAGAAATAAAGTCAGTATCACCCAAGAAAACCTTCAAGGTTTCTCCTGAAGTGATACTGACCTCTTCAAAAGAGATCAAGTCTACTCCTGTTTCTCCTACCAAAGGTCCCATTCAAAAATGGGTTCCTAAAAAGAACCAATTCTTATTTTGTATCTTGTGCAGGGTGACAGAAAATGGTACTTAGATAGTGGCTGCTCAAGACACATGACTAGCAGTATGGAGTACCTTCTAAATTATACACCAGAGAAGGGTCCTTCTGTCAAGTTTGGAGATGATTCTATTGGGAAAACAAGGGGGTATGGAGTAATCAAGGCAGGCAACATAACTTTTAAAAGAGTTGTCTATGTAGAGGGTCTTAAACACAATCTGCTCAGTATCAGCCAGATGTGTGATGATGACAATGAAGCTCGTTTCAGAAAGGTTGCAGGAATCAACTACAATGATAAAGGGCAACCTGTACTCATTGCTAGAAGAGAAAAAGATTTATATGTGGTCAATCTATCTGAAATAGACCCTACTATTTGAGTTTGCCTGCTGTCTAAAGTCAAGCCAGAACTTCATTGGTTATGGCACAAGAAACTTTCTCACATAAACTTCAGAAACATTAGTGAGCTCAGTATGAAGAAACTGGTGAGAGGGTTGCCCACAATTACTTATTCAAAAGATAAGTTATGCTCAGCATGTGAAATGGGCAAGCAGAAGAAGAGTTCATTCAAGTCTAAGGTCAATCATTCCATTAATGAACCTCTTACAATGATACACATGGATCTTTTTGGCCCCATCAGCCCACCATCATTGGCCAAAAAGATCTATACTTTAGTCTTAGTAGATGAATTCTCAAGATATACTTGGGTCATCTTTCTTAAGACTAAATCAAATGTAACAACAGAAATCATTACCAAAGAGAAGAATTACAGAAAGGCAACAAGGTCAAGCAACTAAGAAGTGACCATGGTACTGAGTTTAAGAACTCAGTATTAGCAGATTTCTGTGAAGAAAAAGGAATCGTACAAAATTTCTCTGCAGCCTACAGACCACAACAAAATGGTGTTGTTGAAAGAAAGAACATAACATTAATTGAAGCTGCAAGAACTTTGTTATGCGGTGCTGGACTTGCACTGAGCTTCTGGGCAGAAGCTGTCAACTGTGCAAATTTTACTCAGAACAGAGCAACAATAGTCCAGAGACATCAAAAGACTCCTTATGAGTTATACAATGACAAGGTTCCTAATGTGGAGTTCTTCCACATCTTTGGGAGTAAATGCTTTGTACTCAGTACTAAGCAAAATCTAAACAATTTTGCTCCCAAAGCAAATGAAGGTGTGTTCATGGGTTACTCTCCACACTCTAAAGCTTTCAGAGTGTATATCATCTCAACCAAGATGATTGTAGAATCCATTCATGTCACGTTTGATGAAGATCAGAATGAGCATTCTACCTCAGCAAAGGAAGACATCAGTGGCATAGATATTCTATGCAGTCCAGAAAACTCAGTTGCTGAACAGCCCAAGTCTCACCCATACTATGTTGATCCAGGTATGAGTGATACTGATCAAGAAAGAACACAGTCTAACTCGAATGCATCAAATTCTGAGGTTCCCATTACTGAGAACCCCAATACTGAGTAGCCAATACTTGATCTGAACAACTCCATATATGAAGAAGGTGAATCTTCCAGTACTTTTCAAGAATCCTCCTCAGATCTGCAAAATCAAGAAGAACAGCAACCTGAATTGTCTAATACTGACCAGAATTCAACTCAGTATCAGGCGGACAACACATCAATGCAACAAGATATTGTTGACCTTGCTTCAAATGCTCCCTTAGGGAACAATCTAAGGGAACTCAGAGATCATCCTCATTCAAATATCATTGGTCCTATTGAACAAGGCGTCCAAACAAGAAGAAAACTAGATTTTGAATCCAAGCTACTGCAAATTTCTGTTTCTTTTCAAGCTTCCTATCTACCATGGAGCCAAAGAAAGCTGATGAAGCTTTATTAGATGAAGACTGGGTAGAAGCTATGCATGAAGAACTGACAGAGTTTGAAAGGAATAAAGTCTGGAATTTAGTACCACCTCCTGCTGGAAAAACTATTATTGGTACTAAGTGGGTCTTCAGAAATAAGATGGACAAGGATGGTGTTGTCATCAGAAATAAAGCAAGACTGGTTGATCAGGGTTACAGGCAAAAAGATGGCATTGACTATGATGAAACTTTTGCACCAGTTGCAAGAATTGAAGCTATAAGGTTGTATCTTGCATATGCAGCTTTCAAGAACTTCAAAGTGTATCAGATGGATGTCAAAAGTGCCTTCCTCAATGGAAAACTACAAGAGGAAGTTTATGTTAAACAACCACCAGGTTTTGTTGATCCTAAATTTCCTAACTATGTTTTCAAGCTTGATAAAGCTTTATATGGGCTCAAACAAGCTCCAAGAGCCTGGTATGATACCCTGTCTGAGTACTTAATTGAAAATAAATTTATAAGAGGTAAAATTGACAAAACTTTATTTTCAAAAAGGAAAGGTTCTGACATTTTACTCATTCAGATATATGTAGATGACATTATCTTTGGCTCCACTGACAAGTCAATGTGTGACTGGTTTGCTAAGATTATGTCATCTCAGTATCAGATGAGTATGATGGGTGAACTTACTTACTTTCTTGGTTTACAAGTTGATCAGAAGCCTGATGGCACTTTCATAAATCAAAGTAAGTATGTGCATGACATGCTAAAGATGTACAAATTTGAAAATTTATCTTCCATGCACACTCCTATGGGTACTCAGGATAAAATAAGTAAAGATGAAACTGGTAAACCAGTATGTCAATCCACATACCGAGGTATGATTGGTTCTTTACTTTACTTAACAGCTAGCAGGCCGGATATCATGTTTGCAACTTGTTTGTGTGCTCGGTATCAGGCTGATCCTAAAGAATCACATATGAAAGCTGTTAAGCGCATTTTTGATATCTTTCAGGTACTCCTTCCATGGGTCTTTGGTATCCCAAAGATTCGAGCTTTGACCTTGAAGGGTATACAGATGCAGATTTTGCAGGTTGTAGGTTGGACTGGAAGAGTTCAAGTGGAGGATGTCAATTCCTCGGTGGCAGACTAGTTGGTTGGTCATCCAAGAAACAAAACTCAGTAGCAACTTCTACTGCAGAAGCAGAATATGTTGCTGCAGGAAGTTGCTGTGCTCAACTCTTGTGGATGCAGTACCAACTAATGGACTATGGGTTCAACTTCCAAAAGACACCAATTCATTGTGATAACAAGAGTGCTATTGCTATCACTGAAAACCCAGTTCATCACTCAAGAACAAAGCACATTGATATCAGACACCACTTTATTCGAGATAATGTGGAAAAGGGTAAGGTTGAGGTAGATTTCGTTCCTACAGATGATCAATTGGCTGATGTATTCACTAAACCTCTCTCTGAGGAAAGGTTTATGTATTTACTAGGACAATTGGGTATGTTGAATCCTTAATTTTTCTTAAAATTTTCTGATACTGACCTCTCAGTATTGGTTTCAATACTGACCTGCTCAGTATCACTCGTCTGATTTATCAAATATTATAAATTTTCATTTTTTATTAATTTATAGTTTAAATTAAATGTTTTTATGATTTTTAATATTTTTTTAATTTAATTTTTTTTACTCGGTATTGAAGTCCTGGAGTGATAAAACTGACTTTTAATCTTCATACTTCTCAACGGTAACCTTTCTTAATAAGAGAGTTACCGTTGAAACAGGATAAGGCTGTCAAATCAGCCGGTTTTACTTCCCAATACCGTAATTATCTCTAATTAAATATAAATAACAGTTTATTTCTTTTCTTTCAAACTTTCTAACAGTTATTTCATATTTTCTCTTTCAATTCTCTCTGCGATTAACGATTTCACTTTCTCCTTGCAAGCAAATTTCTAAATCACAATCGTAGATGGCGAATTACAGATTGTTCGCACCAGAAGCTGCTCCTGCAACTCAGTTTCGGAATGACGAAGTGCCCAAGTTTGCGAGGAACAACATAACCGCAAATTTCAATATTCCTCAGGCTTGGGCATGCCCTGAATTCACTCACATGATTACGTATCTGAAGCATTGTACGATCACGCAAGCGTTAATTCGTTCCCCTCGAGCAATTTATCCGGAAATGCTCTGCGAATTCTGGTACTCTGCTAAGCTTGACTCTCCGGACATGATTACCGGTTGGGTTATTCGAGAACAAAGAAGGGCTTTTGTCTCCACTGGTATAATTCGGGAAACACTGAGGCTTCCCGCTCACGCTCAGTAGGGAAACACTGAGGCTTCCCGCTCACGCTCAGTATGAGCCCTTTGTTGATCGAACAGAGGCTCGCTCAGTGTTACCATTTATTGGACGCAGAGGAACCACCGACATTATTAAACGAAATGAATTTGGTCCTATGTGGGGTCTGTTAATATCCACACTTATTCGATGTATGACCCACAAGACAAGAGCTTCGGATCAAATAAATGATTTTGGGATGCAGATTGTTCATGCCATGTATCATGGCCGAGATATTGATTATGCTAGACTAATCTTCAATGAACTAGCTTCTCTAGTTCGGGCTCAAATCAGAGAACTTAATGTTCCTTTCTGCATATTTCTTTCTCTTATTTTTCAACATGGCATGCCTGCTCATATTTATGATGAATTCAACAGTCCAAGAGCAGATCTTCCTCCTTTACATGAGAAGATTTATTTCTACAGGCCAAGGGAATGAGAGCCTGTACTGAGTCACTCCATGTGGGCTATTGTACAGGCACGCATTAATGATGAACCTCATTCTGATACTGAATCAGAAAGTGATGATGATGATGATGACAGTGAAGACGGTGGTCAAGATATTGAGATGATGGAAGCTCAACCAGAACCGGCACAAGAACCACCACATATTCCTCCACCTGCACAGGATCCTGATGCTCCTCATATTGCAACAGATTCTGATACTGAGTCCTCAGAAGACACACCACTTGCCATCCGAAGAAGAAGAAGAAACCTATCCCCAGTTCTAATGGGAAACTTATCATCAGAAGAGATGCAACCCGGAAATGTTCCATCATTAACTGCATCTCATCAAGCACAAAGTTTGGTTGCAGCCACCGCTGACCTTCCAGGTCCTGAACCAGAACCTATTGCTCAACCAATTGAGGAACCTCATGTTCCTCTTGATGTGGAAATTCAGTTTGAGCAAAACATTATGGAAGGTGCACATGCTCGAAGACAAGAGGCTCCTGAAGGTGCTGGTGCCTCAAATCAAAATCTGGATGATCCAGCACTGACCTCTGCTGATGCTAGAAGGGAATCCGACAAAGTCTCAGGTATGAATTTCTAAAAAGCTCTCAAACTTTAATATATATATATATATATATATATATATATATATATATATATATATATATATATATATATATCTTTCCCAAATAGAGACTGTATTGGCCAGTACCAACTCAATACTGACCAAAGTCTCAACCGAACTCTCAAATATATCCACTTATGGCCAACATAGTTAGCCCACTGCTGCTATGCAAAATTCATACACTGAGCATCTCAATGATCATTGTCAGTCTACAGTTGTCTCAACATTTTAAGAGACAATGGTGGTGATGTCATACTGACACTCACTGGTGCTGCTTGAATTATGTCTTACTTATTTTGAGTCAGGTCACATAATTCAAGAAATGATCACAAACCTTTAAGCCACATAAGCCAAAATTATCCATGGGTTTAAACCACATTTCTGTTATTACTCTAATACCGAGTGATAAACATTGAAAATAACCAGAAGCACATCCCAGGCTTCGATTACCCAAACCCAACCTTTTTAGTAAAAGTGACCTATCCTATACTGAGCTACTAAAATATTCACAATCACTTACACATGCTATGCACAAGTTCACAATATTTCATCATGTACCAGATGAAATACAGACTTCTAAATTCTATTTACATGATTATAGAATTTAACAACACCACAATTCTCTTTGATAAACCTTTCATTCTAACCAGTTTATATTTTTTGTTTCTTTAGCACCATCTTTACAGGGCCAAAGAGCACTGGCCACTCAGTCTCAGGAAGTGCAGGGTGCTTTACAGACTATTCTCAATCAGATCATGGCCATGCAGAACACTCAGAATAATATTCTGGCCAGGATGGATGCTATGAGTACTGAGATAGACTCATTAAAGGAGTCAGTGGCACTCCTTCAGCAACAACAATAGTCTCCACCACCTCCACAGTCTCCCATTGGTGGAAGAGCCCCCAAGAAGACCAATCTCTCCTCCAACTAAAGGACCTTCTAGAATCCCTAGAAGACCAATAACCAGAAGAATGACAAATGTGGTTATGTCCTCAGAATCAAGTGAAGAACAAGATCCAGCTCCTCTGTTCTTTAGACCTAGAAGAACTACTTAGTATACTGAGGAAAAGAGTGATGCTGAGGATGAGATTGAGGCCCAGAAATTCTTCCCTGTTAAGGTAGAAGAACCTGAAACTGAGTCTGATGCAGATGTTCCAAGAAAATCACATATTGTAAGAAGAACAGGAGATGAATTGCTTGAACAGTACTGGAACATTGTGGCTCAAAGAACAAGGTATAGGGAAACCAGGATGGGTATGCTGAGGAATAAAGCATTTCTGAATGTAAAGGACATATACTGGCTAAATGAATTTGTCAACAAAATAAAAGTCAAAACTGTTGACAGATCAATTGTTGCAACCTGCACTGGGCCAGTCAGTCCTCCAATGAAGATTCTTCTCCATGACATTCAAAATATGGGACTCCAAGACTGGATAAAAATTTCTAGACTGATAAAGGAGATGCCCTCAAGATCTTCTAAAGCCCAAGTGATGATGGATGAAATCTGCGCTGTAACGACCCGAAATTTGAATAAAATAAATTATGGGAAAAATATGATAAATAAGGATAAATCGTTTAAAGAACGTAGGAATTGGTTTCGTGTCGTTTGGACACCGTACGAGAAAGTTATGGGCAAAACCGAGTCGAGACAAGGATGAAAAAGTGCAGCCCTGCTGTCTGAGGGACTTCGCGACGCGAAGTCATGGTCACGATCGGGAACACTGACCAGGGAGTTTGGCCTTTCATCGTGAAATAGTTCCCGCCAGCATAACGATCGCGAACTATGCGAGTGGGAAAGAGTTCGCGTCGCGAACTCTGGTAGCGATCGCGAACTTTGGGCGATACCAGCATTTAAGACGGGAATTCTCAATTATTACACACAAAAACTCTGGTTTTCTTCTCTCGTTTGGTGTGTGCGATTTCTGAGCTTAAGTTGCTGTTTGGAGCTCAATCTTCATCAAATCTTGGTGATTCTTGCTCCTAGTTGAAGATCTAAGGTAAATCTTCATATCTCTTGTGTTATAGGTCTTAGATTCAAGTAGGGAAGCTTGAATCATAAACCCTAGTTATGGATTTGTTCAAGAATGGTTAAATAGAAGTGATATAACTTGAATCTATGGTATTTTGACAAGGAAAGCGTGGTCATGTTATGAATACACGAAATTATGGTGAATTATGAACTTAGGGTTTGGTAATTTTGGGGAAAATGGTGCTAGTAGTTGACTAGCCATGAATTATACAGTTAGTATTGAGGATTGATGTAAACCATTGTATTGATTTTTGATAATAGATTGTCGGTTAGAAGATTTGAGGCATTCAAATCTCAAGAAGTGATATTGGTGTTCAAGGAACACAACTTTGGATAAGCTTGGCTAAGGTGAGTACATGTGAACTTTCAAACTGGGTACATAGCTAGTAAATGTTTTTATGATTAAATGATTTTTATCGAGTCTTTAAGTAATTTAGTCATTTATGTGATATATGATGAATTGCTTGTATGATGGTTACATGATGAATTGAATAAGAAAAGATGGAGTTATAAGCTCATAACGATAAAAGATAAGAAATGATGACGATGATGATATCCCTAGGGCCGTAGTAGATTGGAGGCATTCCGGTTATTACGGTACCTTAAGGTTAGCGGTAGATTGGAGGCATTCCGATTACCCAATACCTATGAGTCCCGGTAGATTGGAGGCATTCCGATTACCGTGGAAATGATGGTCTTGATAGATTGGAGGCATTCCGATTATCTTGACAATGGCCAATGATGAAAGTGATAAAGTGACCCAAAACAAACTTAATAATATTATTTTAAGATTAAATGATATTATCTGACTATGTGTTTATCGGGTCTAAAACCCATGTATCTCACGAGGCAATTTTGTCTCACGTACTATGTTTGTGTTTTTGCTATGTACTCAGGTTCGGGATCGAAGATCTAGGAGGCCCGTTTAGAAGAGGCCTTGTTGAGATTAGATCGGTGTTGATGATTAGAGTCCTTATCCTATGGTTAAGATATAATTTGTAACACCATTTTTGTAAACTCTGATAATCTCGAACGAGAAACCTTTTCGTTTTTGTAAAACCGGTATTTGACACCGTTGCTATACTATGTATTTTGGATTAAATGTTATTTAAATGTTGTTTTGAAAATCGAGGTGTTACAACTTGGTATCAGAGCTATAGTTTAAGTGAATTAGGTTGGATGTCCATCCTAGTCTTAGACTGTAGCAATAGGAATGTAAGATTCCTTGAGATCGATAGGTTGACCTTGGGACTTTATGTTAAGTTTAGGGTCGAACCTAGGGGACCTATTGAAGTTGTTATGCAGTGTGCAATGTGAGTCTTTTGAGACCGTAGGGCATTAGTATGATAGGGTCGACCCCTATGAGAAGTGCCATGTTTTGATCTAATTGTGTTGTTTTTGACTGTTGAGCTGACCGTTTGAATCTTGTTTGTTGAATACGTTGGTATGGCGAAAGAATGAATGTGAAAAGTGGACGAGCTCCACTAAATTGGGAAGAGTTATGAATGAGAATGTGAACTAGACTATGGATAACCGTATGATTAAGGGTAGGAGGAATGATCCCAATACCCATATGAAGGAAGAGTCATCGAATGGCGAAGTCCGTAGTGAGAAGTAGCTACATAAAGAGGTAGCCAGACCTAGTCGGAAGAAATGGAAGGATGTTGTATAAGGTTGTCATAGCATGTAAAACTGTTGAGTAATCGGAAGTTCTGAACCGGAGGTCACGATTGGTGGATTCAGTGGATTGAGCAAGTGCTAGAGAGTAGCAAGCGAAGAAAGAAAGATATGATGAGTTTGACATCCATATAATTAAAGGGTGAGGCGTTGACACGGTGGAACGTGTAGTATGAAACTTTTGGAAAGAGATTGCGGTACAATATGTTGTGAAAGGAACTCACGAGTGAGTTGAAAGGGGAAGTCTTCCCGGAAGGAAATCTAGAGGGGGGGTTCATGATGCAGCCTCGGAGATCTTAGGTGAAGATTGATGTTATGTGATTATGGCTTAATTGTTTGGTTGTTGCACGAATTGATGCTTTTAGAAATTGGAGACGAGTCATACGACATGGGGATTTATTTTGGGAATAGTCTTCCCGGTTAGTGATATGTGTGGAAGCATGTATTGGAAAGGGCTATAGACAAATGTGTCGCATATAGTAAGGATATAAGGGTTGATACTAATATGTAAAAAGGATGAGACACGAGATATGGTGAGTTTTTCTAACAGAAATGTAGTAGTACAATGAAGTACTAAGCCTTGATAAGAATTATTACTATGGATGAAATTTTTCTTTTTGGAATAGGATCCTTGGAAATGGAATTTGGATATTCGGCGGGAATCCGAATAAATAATGTAATGATTGTTACACGTGAATGGTAAACAAAAGAATGACTAAGGTATAATTATGTCTTAGAACTTATAAATGGGAAATATGTGGAAAAGAATAAGTGTCGGGAATGACGACTTTTGATTGTCGAAAGTGGTTGGGTAAAAAGGTGGCATATAGCCATGTCAAACTTGGTGACAGTAATGATGAATTCAATATTAAGGGTAAGAAAATAATTGTTGGTTACGTGTTATAGTAACGATATGGCGGTATGTGGCGTAGAGTAGCGTGAGAATACGGTTGGGAAAGGATTAATTCTAAGTCTCACGATGTATAAAGGTGGGAACAGCGAGTGTTGAGCTATTGGGTGCTAAGTCATGGGTCACGAGTGAGACCGGAGTCGGTTGGTGGACTCAAAGATGACCGGGTTGGCCGGTGAAATATGGTTAACGAAATAGATTGGTGGTTACCCAGTGGTGACAAAAGATTTGGAAATTTGGTAATAAGGAAATGAATCGGTTAAGGGTGGTCAATGTGTAATTGAAACGGTAAATAGTAATCGGAAATTTTAATAGTTTACCTGCGGGGTACAATGTACGTGTATTATGCGATGGCCGTTGAAAGCATATGATAATGAAAAAGGTAATGTTATATGAAACGCGTTAAGTAGTATGCCCATTGGGGAATAGGTTAAAGATGGAAGAAAATGATAAGGTGTTGTTATGGGGAGTGTGCTAATTGCATGGTGAATAAATGACCGATTGAATGAGTGAGAAAGTGGTAAAGTTAAGGGATGTGAAAAGATGTATACTAGAATGGTATGTGACGTAGGAGGGTTTAGAATGGAATCCCGTTTGATCGGAGGCTTTCCGATTAATGAGAATTGGTTGAATCTTGATGGATTGGAGGCTTTCCAGTCATCTTGATGTGATAGTTGAATTATGGATTGTTATGTCCGTATGATAATGTTTATGTATTAATGAGATGAATGTAGGACCATGTGGTTAATTTGTATTGTTATAATTTTACGTGTTAAATGAGAAGTTGGTTTGCTAGTGCGGGTTGCATTAGGACATGTATGGGTAGGAGATGCCTACGGTTTATAGAATATGAGGAAGGAGAACTCCTAGAGACCAATTTATTATTTGGTAACCAAGATATGGTAAAAATTTCGTGAAATTGTAGAATGTGTTGCGGTAGAGGATCTAATACCGATGTTTGAGAATAAAAAGTTATGAAATTGATCGGTGGGGTACAAGAATGGTTGAAGGAATACTAAGTGATAGCAAGAGTGACCAAATGAAGGTCAAGAAACGGTAAATGTGAGTGTGACCTTTAAGTAAAGGTGCGACTCTCGGATTAATTGGGGAGGACCTTAAGTAAAAAGGAAACGGGAACAATTATTAAGGAAATAATGATAAGTAAAACCGGAAGTGATAAATTGCGGGTAGTACCTCGTGAGTAGAGAATTTGTTAGTTGGAAGAAGTATGGTTGACTTTATGCTAAAGTCAAGATTTATCAATTTGTGATTGGTTGACTCATGATGACCGGGTGGAAGAAAAGTTAGAAGTTTTAGTAATGATAGAATGGATCGAATAAGGTCGGTTGATAAATGAGTAGATTGGTGGGAAGCACTAGAAATGATTATGTGTATACCGTGTGGTATAATGTATAAGTAGGAAAATTGAAAGTAAATTGTGAAAGAAAATGATAGCATGATGCTAAGTGGAATGATGCATACATGGACTGTATGCAAGATGGAATAGTTTTGGATGAGTCACTTTGGATTGGAGGCTTTCCGATCATTGTGACAGTTTGGGCCCTGATGGATTGGAGGCTTTCCGATCATCTCGGTGGCGTAGCTAAAGTATGATTTGATGTATCAGGAATGTGAGGTTATATCTGTTGTATGTAGAACTTTATGGTTAAGTTATTGCTATAATTATGTGGCAAATGAGAATTTGTGTTGAAAACACGGGTCCTGTTTAAGTAGAAATATGAGTAGGGGATACCTACAATTTCATGGTTCATGAAAAAGGAATGCTTTAGGAAGCAAAGTGGTTAGTAGCCAATGAGTGGTGAAAGATGTATATCGGGTGGTTAGGCCACAATTAGATACGTTTGAGACTCTAGAGCCGGTAATCGAGAAATTCAAGTATGGTATAAGGATGTTTGAAGGAAATTGTAAAAGGTATAAGTAATTGGATGAAAGTTAAAAAGTAATAGAGATTTGGTATTGATTTGAATGGAAGTTGTTAATCGATTGTGGAAATCGAAATCGAGGAAAAAGGGAGCAATTGAGAAAGGAAATCTAAATAGGAAATCGGGAATGAAAAGCTGGGGAAGCGATGCCTTAGTAAAAAAGAATATGTGGAATTTAGCAAGGTAAGTTGACCTTATTCATAAAGTCAAGGTTAGTCAACTAGTAGATTGTTGACTTTAGTCAAAATGGGGTTTTGACTTTCGTTTAAATTGGTTAGTCAAGGATAAGGGCATAATGTATCATCTGCATGTGTAAGATAGTGGGTAATGGATTAATGGAAATAATTGTAGTCAAAGGGTGCGACTTTGACCATTGGGTAATCCGAATGGAACCTAGAAATCGAATATGATTGTTGTTGGACATGAGTGTAAGATTGATGGTTAAGGAATTGAGGATTAATGGAACCACTAATGGATAAGGAAAGTTTCCAAGGTATTGTTGACTTTGTGCTTAAGTCAAAGATGGGACAACGTTGACAGTTTGGTCAAAGCGAGGGGTTGACTATCACTTTGGTCAAATGGGTATTAGTAATGATTGGGTCATATCAATCCAATGGGAGTAAGGAGTTTGGTTAAATGATGAGAAAGGTTAAGGTCAAATTGTGAAATTTTGACCCGTCCGGGTATTAGGAACTCAAGATTGGATCTTTGGCCCATTTGGGTATAACGGGTCGAGTGGGCGATTAAATGCATAAGTATTATCGAATCATAATTTGGGAGTGGAATGAGGATTGGAAATCCTTGACTTGATTCCGAGGACGGAATCCTTTTAAGGGGTGGATAGTTGTAACGACCCGAAATTTGAATAAAATAAATTATGGGAAAAATATGATAAATAAGGATAAATCGTTTAAAGAACGTAGGAATTGGTTTCGTGTCGTTTGGACACCGTACGAGAAAGTTATGGGCAAAACCGAGTCGAGACAAGGATGAAAAAGTGCAGCCCTGCTGTCTGAGGGACTTCGCACGATCGGGAACACTGACCAGGGAGTTTGGCCTTTCATCGTGAAATAGTTCCCGCCAGCATAACGATCGCGAACTATGCGAGTGGGAAAGAGTTCGCGTCGCGAACTCTGGTAGCGATCGCGAACTTTGGGCGATACCAGCATTTAAGACGGGAATTCTCAATTATTACACACAAAAACTCTGGTTTTCTTCTCTCGTTTGGTGTGTGCGATTTCTGAGCTTAAGTTGCTGTTTGGAGCTCAATCTTCATCAAATCTTGGTGATTCTTGCTCCTAGTTGAAGATCTAAGGTAAATCTTCATATCTCTTGTGTTATAGGTCTTAGATTCAAGTAGGGAAGCTTGAATCATAAACCCTAGTTATGGATTTGTTCAAGAATGGTTAAATAGAAGTGATATAACTTGAATCTATGGTATTTTGACAAGGAAAGCGTGGTCATGTTATGAATACACGAAATTATGGTGAATTATGAACTTAGGGTTTGGTAATTTTGGCGAAAATGGTGCTAGTAGTTGACTAGCCATGAATTATACAGTTAGTATTGAGGATTGATGTAAACCATTGTATTGATTTTTGATAATAGATTGTCGGTTAGAAGATTTGAGGCATTCAAATCTCAAGAAGTGATATTGGTGTTCAAGGAACACAACTTTGGATAAGCTTGGCTAAGGTGAGTACATGTGATCTTTCAAACTGGGTACATAGCTAGTAAATGTTTTTATAATTAAATGATTTTTATCGAGTCTTTAAGTAATTTAGTCATTTATCTGATATATGATGAATTGCTTGTATGATGGTTACATGATGAATTGAATAAGAAAAGATGGAGTTATAAGCTCATAACGATAAAAGATAAGAAATGATGACGATGATGATATCCCTAGGGCCGTAGTAGATTGGAGGCATTCCGGTTATTACGGTACCTTAAGGTTAGCGGTAGATTGGAGGCATTCCGATTACCCAATACCTATGAGTCCCGGTAGATTGGAGGCATTCCGATTACCGTGGAAATGATGGTCTTGATAGATTGGAGGCATTCCGATTATCTTGACATTGGCCAATGATGAAAGTGATAAAGTGACCCAAAACAAACTTAATAATATTATTTTAAGATTAAATGATATTATCTGACTATGTGTTTATCGGGTCTAAAACCCATGTATCTCACGAGGCAATTTTGTCTCACGTACTATGTTTGTGTTTTTGCTATGTACTCAGGTTCGGGATCGAAGATCTAGGAGGCCCGTTTAGAAGAGGCCTTGTTGAGATTAGATCGGTGTTGATGATTAGAGTCCTTATCCTATGGTTAAGATATAATTTGTAACACCGTTTTTGTAAACTCTGATAATCTCGAACGAGAAACCTTTTCGTTTTTGTAAAACCGGTATTTGACACCGTTGCTATACTATGTATTTTGGATTAAATGTTATTTAAATGTTGTTTTGAAAATCGAGGTGTTACATGCGCTGTATCTGATATATGCTATGAAAAGGGCATCCTTTATGCAGCAGATTACAGGGCACTCAGTGTGATGACTGAGGCTATCAAGAACAACAAACCTGAGTGCCTTAATATTTTCAGAATCTTTCCCAAATATCTTGTTCCTCTTAACCTTACATTTCAGGACCAAAAGAGTACCATATATCCAACATCTGGATATATGTATACTGACTCAGATGATAGGGAGTGCTTCATTACTGAAGCAGATTTGCCAACAACTCCTTTTAGCCATCTGGTGGGCTTGAAATGGATGATAACCAAGAAAGAAGATTCTTGGTTCAGAAAGAAGATAGTTGTTGTGCTGAACAACAGGCAAGATGAACTGAAGAAAAGAGAAGAGTTCATCCATGTGAAGAAAGAAGTCTTCTATGAGTTCGAATCAATCAACTAAAGATGAAGAAGAAGACTTTGCAGCCTCTATATATGTATTTTTGATTTCTCTTTGTAATTGTTTTCTTATCATTAGATAGGGGAGATTGTTAAGGCAAAAAGCCTTACCCCTTTGTGAATCTTAGGATAACAAAACAACCTAGACTAGCTTAGATTAAATAGTAGATTAAATTAGCTAAGTTTAGGAGTGATACTGAGTTTGGCCAGTATTGGCCACTCAGTATCAGCACTCGGTATTGGAAAACCAATACTGAGTAGAAGGACTGAGTTACAGTCAGTATTGTAACGGACTAAGATCAAATCCCTTGATCTTAGTCATTTCCTTAGTTTAGTCATTCGGTTACTCCTTTGCCCATTATGTAAGATCTCTATACCACTATAAATAGAGATCATCTTGCAAAGGAGTACTCACCAATTTACGAACTTACATTCACATCTTTTGTAATTGATCAGTGGTCTTGTTATTCCGCAACAAGCCACACTTAGTGGATTTATACATTGACTATATTCTTGTGTTATCACTTTAATATTTCACTAAGTATAATAATCTATCAATTAACATTATAAACCACGGTTGTTGTGACCTAACATTTCCTTTATTTTGTCTATCAGTTGCGTGTTAACTCTTTGCTTTGAGTTGTGCAGGTGCATGAGCAATAAGAATACTCTTAGAGGCAAAAAGTCTAAAGCTGATCAACCCTCACCGTCCTCTGATCCAGAGAAACTTTTCGAAGGAGACAGATGATTCAATTAGAAGCAAGATACAACGCAACCATAAAGAAAGCTCAAAATATTGGGAAACCGAGTCTTGAAAATCAAAATCCGCTTTTTGAAGTTCAAGTCCAAAGTTCTGAAAATCAGGAGCAAATTCCTGTTACATTAGAACCAATAGTCAATCAAGAGCCGATTCTTGATAATCAAATGGGTGACCAAGACCCACCACCAGAACGTCCGATGTGGCAAACGAGGCTAAATGCCTGATTGATGCCATTCCGGCAATTAGACTTCCAGAAATAAATGGCATAAATTTTGAAATAAAAAGTCAATTCCTCAGTATGGTTCGTGACTTGGGTTATGATGGTAGACTCATAAATGACCCAAATCACCATATTGAGTGCTTTAATGACATTTGCCAATTGTTTAGAATTCCTAACGTTTCGCAAGATGCGATACGACTTAGACTATTCCCTTTTAGTCTAATTGGAGAGGCTAAAATTTGGGTCATATCCCTTGAGCCAAACTCCATTTCGACTTGGGAAGAACTCCGAAGTCGATTTATACACCGTTTTTTTCCACCCGCGAAAGCGGAAAAATTAAAAACTGATATTATGGCTTTTCAACAAGAAGCTGGGGAAACATTAACGGAAGCATGGGAACGTTTCAAAGGAATGCTGAGGAGATGCCCAAATCACGGGTTTGAGAAGAGAGATATCGTCCATCTCTTCTATAGGGGGTTATCTAACAATGCACGCTCCACCCTTGATTCATCGAGTGGTGGCATATTCATGTATAAAACCCCTACGGAAGGATACCAACTTTTGGAGGATATGGCCATGCACAATGCGGAATGGGCCACCGATAGAAGAGCCGGTAAACAAACAAGTGCGGTCAATGCGGTTGATGATAGACAAAATGATGAAGTTGCCACCATAAAGAATAACCATGTAATGTTAGAACGTAAATTAGATAAAATAACATCTTCTTTACATACGATACAGGTTGGATGTGACAAATGCGGTGGACCACACCTTGCAAAAGAATGCCAACAACATCAACCGATGATGACCGAAGAGGAGGTCAATTATTTGAACCAAGGTTACGGGCAAAACTATCAAAGAGGAAACCAAGGATACAACAACAATAGGGGATACAACAACAATAACAACAATTTTCCCTCTAGACCATCACATCCACCTGGTTTCCCTCAAAATAACCAATCCAATTATCCTCCTCGAAATAATTCTAACATTCCCGGCTCGAGTTCTAAACCCGAAGAACAAATGTCTCTAGAGAGTATGTTTGGATAATGTATGGCTAGCCAAGCCAAAACAAACGAAGAAACCAAACAATACTCTAAAGAGATGAAACAAAGTATTTGAAACCAACAAGCCACCATTCAAAACTTAGAGAGAGATATTAGGAGAATTGCCCAAGCCTTAACCGAAAGACCACAAGGCAATCTACCCCCTTCTACCCAAGTAAATCCCAAGGGAGAATTCAACTCAAGGGATGTCAAAGCCATTACCACATGAAGTGGTAAAGAGGTAAATTCACTAATGATTAAAATTAATACTAATAATTCTAGTGAACAGGTACTTGTAGAAGAAGGGACACCATTGAATGAAGAAGAGGTGCTTGTTGAGAAGATTGTAAAAAAAGATGAACCGAAGAAGAGTGAATCCAAGAAGGAAGCAACAACAAGTTCTTACCTACCTAAAGTTCCTTTCCCACAATGGTTGAGAAAGGAAAAGCTCGAAGAAAAATACGGTAAGTTTGTTGAAATGATTAAACAGGTACGCATTAATGTGTCTTTGGTTGATATGTTGGAAGGTATGCCAAATTATGGAAAATTTATTAAGGATTTGGTGTCAAACAAAGTGCAAATGGAGGAAGCATCTTCAGCTGTGTTGAGAGAAGAGTGCTCGACGATCATAGAATCCAAGATGCCACCAAAGCTAGAGGACCTAGGGAGTTTCATAATCCCTTGTCTCTTTAATAATTTACCGGTTTGCAATGGTCTAGCAGATTTAGGTGCTAGTATTAGTTTAATGCCCTTGTCGATAGCTACAAAAATAGGATTAACCGGTTTTAAGCCGATTAGGATGATCTTAAGATTAGCAAACCTTTCATACACATATCCCATTGGCATAGCAGAAAATGTCCCTGTTAGAGTTGATAAATTCGTATTCCCTGTAGACTTTGTTGTTCTAGAAATGGATGTGGATCCCAAAGTCCCACTAATTCTAGGTAGACCTTTCTTGAACACGGCGGACGCCATGTTTCATGTGTCTAAGAAACAACTAAGTCTAGGAATAGATGATGATAGGGTCACCTTCTCTATTGAGAAAGCCATAAAGCATACCTCCAAATCCGATGATTCTTGTTATTTCATTGATGTTATCGATTCATGTATCGATGATGAGGTTACTTCCTTTCTCGATCTCGATTGTAATGATGTCACCACAAAAGGTGATTTCACTATTGATTCCGATGAAACAATCCGAGATCTCCAAGAGTTCAAGGATTTGCTTCATGTAGATGGTGAGGAATCCGAGGTAGGAGATGTTGTTTTTGAGAAAATTGACCCTAAAGACAACCTTCGAATCAAAACTTCTTTAGAAGAGCCACCTACTCTAGAGCTTAAAACTTTACCAAACCATTTAGAGTATGCATTTTTAGAAGGTGATTCTGATCTTCCGGTCATCATTTCATCTGAGTTATCCTCCACCGAAAAAGTCGATCTTATTAAAATTCTCAAAACTCATAGACAAGCCATTTCTTGGAAAACGGCTGACATTCCGGGTATAAATCCCGCCTATTGTACACACAAAATCCTCATGGAGGAAAATTTTAAGCCAAGTGTGCAAAGGCAAAGGAGATTGAACCCGAATGTCAAAGATGTGGTTAAGAAAGAAGTTCTTAAACTTCTTGATGCGGGACTCATCTACCCTATCTTCGATAGCCCGTGGGTGAGCCCGGTACAAGTTGTATCGAAAAAAGGGGGTATGACAGTTTACAAAAATGAGAAGGGTGAACTAATCCCTACTCGAACTGTCACGGGTTGGCGCGTGTGTATTGATTACCGCAAGCTAAATGATGCCACCCGTAAGGATCATTTTCCTTTACCGTTCATTGATCAAATGTTGGAACGACTCGCGGGAAACAACTTTTATTGTTTCCTCGATGGCTTTTCTGGCTATTTTCAAGAAAAAACCAATCGACCCCCTAGATCAAGAAAAAACCACATTCACGTGACCCTTTGGTACATTTGCTTATAGGAGAATGCCGTTTTGTCTATGCAATGCTCCGGCCACGTTCCAACGTTGCATGACGGCTATTTTCCAAGACATGATAGAGGATTGTATGGAAGTATTCATGGATGACTTCTCGGTTTTCGGGAACTCATTTACTTCATGTCTAGCAAATCTTGAGAGGATATTGAGAAAGTGTGAGGAGTCCAATTTAGTGCTTAATTGGGAGAAATGTCACTTCATGGTGCGAGAAGGCATCGTGTTAGGACATAAAATTTTTGAGAAGGGAATTGAGGTAGATAAAGCTAAAATAGATGTCATATCTAAACTACCTCCGCCCTCGAATGTGAAAGCCGTGAGGAGTTTCCTTGGTCACGCGGGTTTTTACCGCGGTTTATCAAAGATTTTTCTAAAATCACCCGACCCATGACCCATTTACTTGAGAAGGATATACCATTCGTTTTCTCGAATGAATGTGTAGAATCCTTTGATTTGTTAAAGGAAAAACTAACCAAGGCTCCGATCATGGTTTCTCCCGATTGGGAATTACCATTTGAGTTGATGTGCGATGCGAGTGATTATGCACTCGGTGCGGTGTTGGGGCAACGAAAGAACAATCACTTTCAACCAATCTATTATGCTAGGCGAACACTCAATGGTGCTCAAGTGAACTATACAACCACCGAAAAAGAATTACTTGCGGTTGTGTTCGCTTTTGACAAATTTTGACCCTACCTTATGTTGTCGAAAACCATTGTTTACACCAATCATTCCGCATTGAAACATCTCTTTGCTAAGCAAGACGCCAAACCTCGACTCATACGTTGGATTCTCCTCGACTCATACGTTGGATTTGCTAGACATGCAATGCTCCGGCCACGTTCCAACGTTGCATGACGGCTATTTTCCAAGACATGATAGAGGATTGTATGGAAGTATTCATGGATGACTTCTCGGTTTTCGGGAACTCATTTACTTCATGTCTAGCAAATCTTGAGAGGATATTGAGAAAGTGTGAGGAGTCCAATTTAGTGCTTAATTGGGAGAAATGTCACTTCATGGTGCGAGAAGGCATCGTGTTAGGACATAAAATTTTTGAGAAGGGAATTGAGGTAGATAAAGCTAAAATAGATGTCATATCTAAACTACCTCCGCCCTCGAATGTGAAAGCCGTGAGGAGTTTCCTTGGTCATGCGGGTTTTTACCGCGGTTTATCAAAGATTTTTCTAAAATCACCCGACCCATGACCCATTTACTTGAGAAGGATATACCATTCGTTTTCTCGAATGAATGTGTAGAATCCTTTGATTTGTTAAAGGAAAAACTAACCAAGGCTCCGATCATGGTTTCTCCCGATTGGGAATTACCATTTGAGTTGATGTGCGATGCGAGTGATTATGCACTCGGTGCGGTGTTGGGGCAACGAAAGAACAATCACTTTCAACCAATCTATTATGCTAGGCGAACACTCAATGGTGCTCAAGTGAACTATACAACCACCGAAAAAGAATTACTTGCGGTTGTGTTCGCTTTTGACAAATTTTGACCCTACCTTATGTTGTCGAAAACCATTGTTTACACCAATCATTCCGCATTGAAACATCTCTTTGCTAAGCAAGACGCCAAACCTCGACTCATACGTTGGATTCTCCTCTTGCAAGAATTCGACATTGAGATCAAGGATAAGAAAGGGGCGGAAAACCTTGCAGCTGATCATTTATCCCGCCTCGAAAATCCATATTTGGAGGAATGTGATGAAAATGGGATAAATGACAAATTTCCCGATGAGTTCCTTGAAGTAGTCAATGCTTTACAAGTGTCTGATGACCCGTGGTTCGCCGACATGGCAAATTATTTGGCGGCGGGTATCCTTTAAAGGGTTTGACTCATCAACAAAAAGGGAAATTTTTCTCCGATCTCAAGTACTATTATTGGGAGAATCCTTACTTATTCCGGGTCGGGCCTGATTTTGTTCATAGGAGATGTGTGTACGGTGAGGAAGCTTATGTTACTCTCAACGAATGTCATAAGGGACCCACCGGGGGCCACTTCGGACCTAACCTTACCGCCCGAAAAGTTTTTGTTGCGGGATTTTACTGGCCAACAATTTTTAAAGACTCATTTAAATTGGCCAAGGCTTGTGATGCTTGTCAAAGAACGGGTAGCATCTCCAAACGAGACGAAATGCCTCAACATAGCATTCAAGTTTGTGAGGTGTTCGATGTTTGGGGCATTGATTTCATGGGCCCATTCCCGAGCTCCCATGGTAATAAGTACATTCTTGTAGCCGTCGACTACGTCTCAAAATGGGCCGAGGCAAAAGCATTACCAACAAATGATGCCCGGGTCGTAGTCAAATTCGTTCAAGCTCTCTTTTGTAGGTTCGGTTGTCCTCGTGCTCTCATTAGTGATCGGGGCACTCATTTTGCCAATCACTTAATGGAGAAAACTTTGCAAAGATATGGTGTCCATCACCGTTTTTCAACTTCTTATCATCCACAAACAAGTGGACAAGTTGAAAACACTAATCGAGCACTTAAGAGGGTCCTTGAGAAAACCATTGATAGAAATCCAAAAATTTGGTCTCAAAAGTTAGATGATGCTCTTTGGGCATTCCGAACCGCGTTTAAAATGCCTACCGGTTACACCCCGTACCGTATGGTTTACGGGAAAGCATGTCACATTCCGATCAAAATTGAACACAAAGCCTTTTGGGCTCTTCAAGAATGTAACATGGATGTAATCATGGCGGGTAACAACCGCAAATTCCAATTAAATGTTCTTACCAAAGAAAGATCTCATGCCTACGAGAATTCTCGAATTTACAAAGAAAATACGAAACGTTGGCATGACAACAAATTGAAAACCTTCAAATGTTTCATACCGGGAGATAAAGTCCTAATTTATCAATCTCGCTATAAGTTTTCTCCCGGAAAACTTAAATCCAAATGGGCCGGTCCTTACACCGTTGTCCAACAAAAACCATCCGGGTATGTTGAGCTCATTTGTGATAGTGGCCGTTTTAGCATAAACGATCACCGTTTGAAACTTTATCATGAGGGGAATGGTAATTTTGAGAAGGAGAAGTTGGAAGAAGAGGAGGTGATTCATTTCATCTCGGTTGGTACTCGTAAGTGAGAAGAGAGTAGCATCGAGTCGAGCTTTAAACTCAATAATCTTTGAAGCGCTTCTCGGGAGGCAACCGTGTGTATTGTGGTTTATTCCCTCTCCGTTCTGTGTTTTTATTTTCGGAAGTGCTACTTTCCTGCTTATTAAATCGTTTTTTGTTAGTTGTTTTTGCTAATTTCTGCTTGTTCTAAAAAAATCCGTAAGTGGGGCATTGGAGGAAAGTTCACAGCGTGAACTTTCCTCCCGATCGGGAAGTCCGTCCAGCAATCTTGGCACGTGGTCGTGAAGAGTTAACGATCAGGTCACGTTGGGTTCACGATTCGGATCCGGGTCGACCCGGTTCAGCCCATTCGGATCGGGAAAGTTCCCGATCGGGAACTTCTTCGCGGCGTGAACTATGCGTATTATATATTCTTCGTTTCTCTTCCAGCATTTCACAATCGTGACCTAGCATCCCCAATTCGTGAACGGCAGCGCAGAGCACCCCAAATTTCCATCCGATTTTCATCTTTTCTCTTCCAAATCCTCCGATTTCTTCATCAAATCTTCATCTCCATGGGTCCAAGGGTTAGTTATTCTACTTTTCTTCATAGATTCATCAATTATTTCGGTATAGGTCCGAAATTTTTGAAATGTTCTTGAACTTTTTGAGTTAAATCTTAGTTCTTTGTGCTTAATGGTTGACTTGTAGTCGAACCCTAGTTGAAATTTACAATCTTTGTACTTAGTTAGTCAAAACTTCTTAAGATTAGTAGATTTTTAGACCTACATTGTATGAAATTGGGAAATTGTGGACAAATTGGGTTAAATTTCGGATTTTTGCAAGTGTTTAAGTTGGATTTAAGTTGTTAAACTAGTTATCATACTTAAATTTTCAATATTTTAGACGACTAGTTTAACAACTCGGGTTGGATAAAATTGGACACCAAATGTCAAGTCTTTTGTTCAAAATTATGTCAAGAATATTAACAAAAACACTATTTTTACAATGTTAATATGTTTATAACATTTAGTTTTTAAATCAAATTGAAATAAAGTTTAATTAACAATGTCAAATCTTTAATTTTATTTTCAATTTTCTATTTTTAAAACTAAGTGTGGGAAGGGGTAACGTCTTTTACATTTCATGTTATTCATAATTGTGCATCCTTCCATTATTTTATATTTATATTTTTAACATTGTAATGATTGTCTTTGATGTAGAAACAACAAAAGACCGCTGCATCTTCATCGGCCGGTGGCCGCGACCGCGGACGTGCCCGTGCACCTTCACCTGTACCAGAGCCCGCACCGGGGCCCGCACTCCTAACCGATGGATTCCCGGCCATTCTTAAAGTTAATAGGGAACACATTTTCCTAAACTTTGAGAATGCACCTCGAGAGGGTCTTGCACAGGATTGTGAGAGTAGGAAAAAGAAAATCTCACATAAAAAAGTAGTAGTGGGAAGGTGTGCGGATTTGGAATTGTTAGATGATGTAGGTCGAAGAGCAGACATTGAAAGCTACCTGGTTCGTTATCATAGAGATCACGATGGCGATGTACGTTTTATATGCCAGGCGTGGGAGAGAGCTCTCCTCATTAATGAACCAACTTATGATGAGCTCCTCCTTGAATTTTACTCTACTATAAAATTCGAACCCCGTGTACCCATGAAGGATCCTCGCGCTCTTTCCATCCAATACCGAGTGGCTAACCAATGGGTATATTGTAACCTCATTCAATTTGCTATTAACTTAGGTATTTACACCGAAGACGAAACCACATCCGGAAATTTTAATCATTATATGAAGTGGTGTGCGACGAATGAGGTTAAAAATGTTGATGAATATTGGCGTCAAATCGGGGTTGGTGATTACCGAATGGCTCATACAAAAGAGTGAAGCATTAGAAACGGCACCCATCGGTATCTTCATCGAATGATTTCATACACTATCCGCCACCGAAACCAAGGTCCCGAAAAAGTTAACAAATACGATATGTGGTTGCTCCACCAACTCATAGACAAGAATGCGATAACGAATATTCCGTTCGTGATCTCCAAATTTTTGAGCACACAAGGAAAGGGGCTAAAAGGGAAAAGTCTGATGGGTGCCGGTCATTATGTCACTCGTTTGGCTCGGGCCGCAATTGCCATTCCTCAAAGAGTTTGGGAGAGCATGACATATCGACCAATGGGGTCAATGGACGAGATATTGTTGTCGGGTATGCAAGTCATAGTTAAATTTGCGGGTGACTATGTTTGGAATGAACGTCCCGGTGTGGAACATCCGGGAAGTGGTAGTGATAGTAGTGAGGATGATGGTGATGATGATGTGGCTATGGACGATGCACTGGGTCATGAAATACAAATAGCGGGTCAAGACTTTGGTCAACCGGGACCAACGGGTCCCCAATTCGGGCATTCGGGCGCCTCGGGATCCGGGTCGGGTCAATCCTCGTTCGATCCTTACTTCTCGTATAATCAAATGGCCGAGAGGATGGACGCAATGCAAGTCGATGTCGCCTATGTTCTATCATCAAACGACCATTTGCAATCTAATGTCCAAAATCATATGCAACGGTCGTACTACAATCAGATGCGGGTCGGGCAACAAGTGAATTGGCAAACCGATGTTGCCAACTATAATCTATATCCCGATCAATTTCCCCGACCACCCCCCTTTGATCATTCCAACATACCCACATGGGCACAGAGTTTCCCCGCACCACCAAACTACCCAGATTACGATGCTTGGTACCAAGACTCCAATTCTCGGTACCATCCTTACCCACCACCGCAATGAAGACAGCAGAAACAAAAAAAAAATTAAAAAAAAAAAAACGTATTTCTGTTTTTGTTTGTTTGTTTTTAGGTGTTCGTCGTGATTGCTGTTTGTTGCGGACTCTTGTAAACTGCTCCGGAATTCAAAACTTCACCGGGAATGTACACATCACATCCTCAGGTCGTATACTTTCTTATGACCTTGATTTCCTAAATTTTGTCAAGTTTATTGCATTGGGGACAATGCAAACACTTAAGTGTGGGAAGGGGGTGTATTTAAAAAGAAATCCACCATTTAAAATTTGTGAAATCTTCGAAAATAATCATCTAAGTAAGAAAACCGATTTAATGGTTAATTTTTTTTATGACACATCTCGATGCTTTAGAAAACAATTTTGGGAGACAAAGTTTAATTTAAATGATAAAATTTTAACTAGCTTTTATGTTTCAATATTTGTGGCTTTTCATAGATTTAAGAATTTTAGCTTTTTAATTATGGTAATTTTAACGTAGAAAATTGGAAATGCCTTGCACAATATATATGAATCATCTTTAAGAGAATTAAGGTTAGTATTACTAGCTCCCAATGACATTAGGTTAAGATAAGGGCCTTTAGTTTACGGTGCACATCATTGTGAATAATAAACAAAAATATATTAAAAAGTAATTAATCAAATATTGTGGAAGAACAAACAACCGGACGTGTGTCACTCGGACGAGTAAGCTCGAGGGGTCCTTCAAACCTAGCATTCTAAGGTCAACTGATCTGGACATGTTGGTGGAAAGTCTGCTACGCGGGTGGCATTCGAGCTGAGGTTCTTCCCACCAAATAAATAAATAAATAAATAAAACAAAAAAAAAGAAAGAAAATAAGCAAAAATAAATAAACTTGAATAAAGCATACATGAATAAAGCGTTTACGCTACCCAATGATATTTAAACTAATTTTTCTTAATTTAACCCTACTAATTGGGTGGTTTTCATAAAGATGATATTTGTAGATTATGCAAGAATGAAGAGATTCTAAATTAAAATTAGTATAATTAAGGTAGCCAAAAATTAGTAGTTTATGAAAAGTTAACTAGTTTGGTACACAAAATTGGATATAAAATCTAGGTGAACTTTTATTTGCTAAATTAAACTAAATTCTGAAATTGTCATTGATTGTGATTGAGATGTTTGTCATATGCATTGGATTGGTGTCTTACTAACAAATTTTTCAGGATGATTTGCTTGAGGACAAGCAAAGTTCAAGTGTGGGGATTTTGATATTGACGTTTTTAGACACGTTCAAACCCGTCAATATCGTCCATTTATAGTACGTTTTAGAAGCAAATACATGTGATATTACTCAATTATGTGTTTATTTTACATTTCAGGTGATGTAGCGAAAGAGGTGTTAAAAACGGGCCAAAAGATAAAGAAAAATACAAGATTTCAAGCCGGAAATAGTTCACGTTCGTGAACTGATCGGAAATAGTCACCAAAATCTCTGAAGTGTGTTACCGATCGCCAACAAGAGTTACCGATCGGGATGTCATCAAAACGCAAAGTTCACGACGCGAACTATAGTTCGCGATCGTGAACTATGCGTGTTAAATCGTGTTAAATGGTAGATCAAGGGGAAGAGTTCAGTTATCTTTTGGACGTGTATGTTTTTGGGCAGTTGGTAGAGACGAATTTTGGAGCATTTCATCAAGAAAACCTTCAAGATTATAGCAATTACTGATTTCTTATCATTTTGGAACAATTTCATGGTTGTAATTCTACTCTTTAACTCTTGTTTGTTGATTTCTAGCATGTCTATGTGCTAGTAATCTTTATATTTGCTATGTTTGGATGATTCTAGGATTAAGTATGGTTTAATTTTAGGGTTTGTTTGTGTTCAAAACAATTGTTGATGTTTAATTACTCTTTTTGGTTTAATTTATGAATTTTCGTTTCTTTATCGTTGGTAATTGATTAAATTAGGTATTGACAACATTTGGTTCAATTGATTATTTCCCCAACTTTTCATTATGACCTAGTTGGTAATTCACTATAAATAAGGATTAGAGACAAGATTCCAATAAGTTTAGATTAAAACAAGAAGTTTTTACCCTAGTAATGAAAATTCTAGGTTAGAAGCCTTAGTTAATTCAAGACGGTAATTTCAACAAATAGAAGTGTGATTAGTTATAACTTTTGAGAGAAGAAATTCCTATTAGTCGTAATTAGTTTATTAAATGGGATTGAGAGAAATCTAATATCGTGACTTCTAGAACATTAAACTAGCCGGTGCTTAATAACCATGCTTAGAACTAGATGAATCCATACATAGTGAATATCCCTTAAATCTCATTTCAAACGTTCAAATTTGCGTTTCTTGTCATTTCAAATATTAATTACATTTCATATAAATCAAAGCATGATCAAAACTCTTTTCTTGATTAATTCTTTAACTTTCTTTAACTGGATTACATAAACTGTTCCCTGCGGATTCGATAACCGAAATACTTACCTAGCCTATATTACCCACGATTAGGTATACTTGCCTATGAATGTGGTAATCTAGAGTAGTGGTATTTAGGAGCTTAAATTTTATAACTAGATCCAACACATCAAGGTCACACCGACCTTTACCTATTCTTGACCATCATTTGGTCACTCATACCATCCCTTAGTATTCTTTCAACCATCTTTTTGTCACATCGATCAATTTCATAACTTTTATTCTCAATTACCGGTATTAGATTCTCTACCGCAACACATTTCCCAATTTCATACAAGTTTACCATATCTTGGTTACCAACAAAAAATTGCTTTCTAAAAGCATCACCTTTCTCATATTCAACAAATTGAAGGCATCTCCCACTCATACATGACCTAATGCAACCCGCACTAGCAAACCAACTTCTTATTTATCACATAATATTATAACAATACACAATAGCCACATGGTCCTTCATTCATTATGTATATATATAAACATTACTATATAAACACACAATTCATACATTAACTATTTTATCGAGATGATCAGAAAGCCTCCAATCCATCAAGATCCAAATTGTCACAGTGATTGGAACATCTCCAATGACGGAATGGAACAATTGGGATTCGCCCAACCGATTCCACCCCCAAACATCATAGTAGCCGGGGATCCCCCGAACTACCACATCATCTTTTCATCATTCTATATTGCATACCATACAAGTATACCTCTTTTCACCTCACATAGCATTACCACTGTCTTACACATTTAATCTTCTACTTATTCATCATGCACTTTAGCACCTTTACCATAATATCATATTATAATTTTCTTTCATATTTAACATATTTCTCATTGGACATACTACTTAACACGTTTCACATATCATTACCGTTCCATTTTCATATGCCTTCAAAGGCCATCACATAATACACATGCATTGTAACCCCTGGGAGCTAATAGAATTTGCTATTACTATTTACCGTTTCACTTACACATTGACCACCTTTAACCGGTTCATTTTCTTATTACAAAATTTTCCAAATCTTTTCGTCACCACTGGGGTAACTACCAATCCATTCCAGTTGTTTCATCTTGTGTTTTCCAGTTTGACTATTAGATTCTTTATGATTTCACTTGTTTCATCTTTGGTCCTGAGAAAGAAAACCCAAGTATACCTGGAAAAATCATCAGTAATAACAAGACAATATTGTTTCTTTCCAATACTCATTATATTTGTAGGACCAAATAAGTCCATATGTAAGAGCTACAAAGGATCAGAAATAGAATTAATTGCTTTGGACTTATGAGAAGTCTTGTGTTGTTTACCTTTTAGACATGCAACACAATGATGATCACACATGAATTCTTTTTGAGGTAAACCAATTACTAAATTCTTTTTGACTAAATTATTCATGTTTTTAAAGTTTGTGTGACACATCCTTCTATGCCAGAGTTCTGATTCATTGGTGTTTGCCTTGGATATAAAACAGTTGATCTCATTTGATGAAATGAGTTCTCCCCCTATATCCAGGCAATACACATTGTTTCTCCTTCGGGTTCTTAAAATAACATATTTTTCATCTAAAATAAAGTCAGGAGAAAGAATGATGCAGTTCTCCCCCTGTATTATTTTTATCACATACTTGTGAGACACTTACCGAATTATATTTAAGCTCAACAACATAAAATACATCATCAAAAGTAATCTTACCATTTGATACTGTACCTTTACCTGTAATCCTACCACCTCTTGGATTTTCACCAAAAGCAACATATCCTCCTTCAAAAGACTTGAAATCTCTAAGAATTTGAAGATTTCCAGTCATGTGCCTAGAACATCCACTATCAATATGGCATGTTCTTCCTTCTTCGGGGATCTGGATGCTCTGCACAAAAAGTAAATGGATTAGTTCATTTTGGGAACTCACGCTTGTTTAGTCTTGGGTTCATCCTTTGAAGAATAAAGTTTTTGAACAGTTTGAGCTTTTGATGTAGGTTTGGTCTTCGATTGTTGATTGTTACTGTTATTTGGTGTTACTACTGATTTTGGTTTGTACCCATGATTTTTGGCTTTAGAATATTTTACTACTGATGGACCAATAGTATTTGGGTAATATGATTTTTTAGGATAATCAGTAGTATTATAGTTATTGTATTGAACAACATTGTAATTAGGTTTAACATCAGTAGTAAATTTCTGATGGTTCCTACTGATGTGTGAAAACTTCGAATATCTTGAAAATTGATTTTGATTATTTTCAAAATAATTGTTTCTTTTTGGACTTCCATGCCTGATATTTTGCACACATCTTTGTGCAGATCTTCCAAATTTGGAGACTTCAACATGTGGATTTTTTGCTTGTTGAATTTTTTTAGTTTGTTTTAATTTGGATTCTTTTAATTTTTCTTTATTTTCTTTAAATTCTTTAAATTCTTCGCAATTTATTAGATTAAAGTGACAATCCTTTGCCAATGATTGACTTTGTTGCAAATTAGACATGTTAATTTTGTTGTTTTAGCATTTTCAGGCTTTCTTTGTTCTTTTAACTGATTTAGATTTCTTTGATTTCCCCTTTTTTAAAATGGTGGGTATATTTTCAGAATTGTATTTAGGGGATTCTTGACTTTGTGTGATGTGAAAGCTAGTATCAGTTGATTTAATGGTTTGTTCATCATCAGATGAATCATTACTTGTTTCAGTTTGACTTTCTAACTTTAATTCATCTAAGATTTTTTCTGAGCTAGACTTAAGTGGATGAATAAAATTTGATGGTGGAGGGACTGCATGATATCCAACTCCATGAATAACTTTTTCAGTAGTTTGATTACTGGTTAGTTCATCAATTATCCTAGAACTTCTCTCAAATTTTTTAATTGTAAACTTATTTTGTTCTAGTTCTAGTTGACATTCTTCTAACTTAGTTAAAGCTTCTTTTAATTTTAATTCAACATGCTCTTTATCATAAGTTGCTTGTAAAAGTACTTCTTTACATTTTTATCTGTTATTTTATAAATTTTGATTTGATTTTCAAGATCAGCAATGCACCCATTAAATTCTATTCTTTTGTTTCTATTTAGGATCATCTCATCAAGAGTTTCTTTATTTAGTTTTTCTAGTACTTTATATGCTTTAATGCATTCAGGAGTGCAAGATTTGGAATGTACCTCAGTAGTAGAATCAGTAAAGGCCATGAGTGCTTGATTTTGAGCATGTTCTTCTCCTTGAAAGATTTGGAATGTAAGATTTGGAATGTACCTCAGTAGTAGAATCAGTAAAGGCCATGAGTGCTTGATTTTGAGCATGTTCTTCTCCTTGAAAGCTCCAATCATAACCTTGTCCTTCTTGAGATACAAGAGCAGTTGAGTTTGATGAACTATTCTTGTTGTAGCTTGATCTTTGATCTTTGCTAGGACATTCTCTAGCAAAGTGACCAAAATTACTACAGTTGTAGCACTTGACTTTGGTTTTGTCAAATCCAGCACGTTCACCTTTGTTGAAGTTCAGATTTTGTCTACCAGTTCTTTGAAGAAATCTTTTGGTCTTCAAACTTAGCATTGCCATCTGCCACTTTATATCCATCTCTTCCAGATCATCAGGGTTGATTTGTTCCAAATCTTCACTAATCACTGCAGTGTGCACATGGCTAGTAAAGAATGATTCTCTTGCTATATCTTCAGTTTCTATAGGTTTTCCATTTGTAGCATCCTGACCTGTACCTGTATTGGACACAAAAGCAGCATTGTTAGAAGGTAAAATAGGAGTTTTGTGACTTACCTCAGATTCAAAGACTCGTAGTTCATTGTAGAGTTCATCAAGCTCCTTATCTTCCAATGCATCTCCTTGTCTATATATCACAGTATTTATGGTCCATTCTTCTCCAAGAGATCTGAGAAAATTTTTGTTGACATCATTATTGTCTGGTATAACTCTAACCTGATTGAGTTCACCAATAAGTTTGTTGAATCGATCAAAAACTTGTGACAAAGATTCATTCTTTTGTCCTTTGAAGTTTTCAAATTCTTGTTTAAGAACAGATTTCATGTTTCTTTTTGTACTTTTGGTACCAACAAATATTTTCTCCAGTGCCTGCCATAGCTTCTTAGCATCATCGTATTCAACAAATAGATGTTGGTAGTCATTAGGAATAGCAAGCAACAGAGTGCTTAAAGTCTTCAGTTCAATGCCTTTGTCCTTCCTTTCTTTGTCACTTTTGACCTTGTCTGCTTCAGTTGATGAGCTAGTGATTGGGATTGGAATTGTTTTGTTGCCTTCTCGAACAACTTCCCACATGGAATAATCAGTAATAAGCATGTACTGCTTAATTCTATTTTTCCACATCCCAAAGTTGTTTGGAGTGAGAATTGGAATTTTGTTTGCCTGCGTGCTTTCATTGTATCAGACATGATTAACAAATTTAGTTTTGAAAGTATGAAACTTTTTGATGCTCTTAATTTGTAGATATAGAACCTTAAAGCTCTGATACCACTTGTCAAGATCGAATAAATTAACAAGTTATTAAATCACAGATCTACTAACAAAGAGAAGTTACAGCGGATTAACACTCTTGTTATTGATTAAGAACAAAGTAAACTGTAAATTGAATAAGAATCAACTAGAACACATTTTATCACAAAAAGCTTCAATGTATTAATATTAATCGATCAATACACGTATGTTTACAATTCATAAGGAACTATATATAATAGTCCTTGAAGCCTAAACTTTTACCCTAGTTATTCTAGGACTAGATTACAATTTGAATTACAAAAGATATAGATTCTATAACTAACTATACGAGAATCTCGAATGCGATCTGTTCTAAATATGCTCATCAGTAGTAAACAACATCATCAATAGTATATCGAGCATCAGTAGCATCTTTGTAATTTCTGCCCCATCAGTACTAAATTGTATATCATCATAAAGTCTTCGTCAGTACCAACTTCATCATCAGTAGTATTACTTATATCCTAACACAATGCATGCTTGGGTGTGTTTGGATGCCGATAAATGAGCTGGTTTTTAACAATGTTCACAAGACATGCACAGTTATAACAGGAGACATTATTAACACTTCTTTCATGTGGTTGAAATATAAGAGTAAAATATCATGTAATTGGTTTGATTGAAGAATTCTCCTTTTTTGTCATATTTGTAATTTTCTTCTTCCTTTCTTAGTTTCTTAATAAGTTTGGGTTTGTTATACTTCCTCCGTATCAAAATAACTGACACACTTTCCATTTTGGGGTGTATCAAATAAGTGACACACTTTGAAAACTTTCCTTAATTGGTCAAAATAGTGGGACCCAGACTCACTAACTATCCACTTTAATAAAGTGAAATTACACTTATACCCCTACTTTTACCTTTAGAACTCATTAATATGAATTTATTCAAGAAAAGTGGGACCCATTCACCACTAACTATGTGCTTTAATCTATTTTAACATCTACTTTAATCTTTTACCTCAAAAAATGTGTAAGTCAATTTGTGACAAGGTGTGGTCTTGCCCAAGGTTCTAAAAAATGTAAGACGTTACGGCACCATCAGGTCTCAAGACATAGCGAGTCATGGCAGTCATAGCCTTTTTATATGATAATTCGTATATAAATTCACAAAAGGTGTTGCATTAAATTTATAGTTATATATAAATCATCATTCTTTTGAGAAAAAGAACCTCAAATTTCATAACGCACCACAAATAAACTTGTGATAAGGAGCACCTTATGTCGTCTTATCTCACGACATGCCTAATACCAACGGTTTAGGCTCTTTCATAATATTGGGGTCGCGCCTTTTAGAACCATGATCTTGGCAAAGGCACTTTGGCGGCGCCAAAGCTCGCTAAACCACCCCACCCCAGTACCAGTGGCAAATGTCCCGTCGCTAAAGTAATAACGCTCGTTGAATGAAATTTTTTTTTTATACTAAATTGTGATTTTTTTAGGTATTTTTTGCGCGTTGCAAATGAATGTTAGATAATGAAGTATAATTTTGAGTTGAGTGTTAAAAGCATATTAAAGAGATAAAAGAAAAATCTTTAACATTAAGCCACACCTTTGCTCTCTACTTATATGGAAATATATTTATAATCACATTGGCATTCATTTTAGAAGTTATAATTTTTCCATTTAATAGCTATTTGTTTAAAGGCATATTTATAACTTTTCTTTTCAAGACGGGTTAATATCTATTTACAATTGTATTAATTTCCTAAAAACCTCCAATTCTTAATTATAGAATATGAAATTTTGGTATAACATAAAAAAGTTATGTTAAGATATACTCTTATGACACATATTAACAAATACTTTACTAGAAATTTGTATAAAGATATATGATATCCCTTTTGCATAATAAAGTTTTTTTTTACTATTTGCACAACTTTTCGCAGATAGTTAGTATTGGGTACTTAATGATAGTTTTAATTAAAATATAAAATTAATTAGAGAGAAATATAAAGTTGTTATAATTTAATAATATAAAAGATAAGAATCAATACCATTATTTAGTACATTTATTATTTTCACTTAGAGTGAATTTTTATATAGTGTGATATATCCAGATTAATCACATAAGTATTTAAATACTCACTCCGTCCCACAAAGAAGTTTACATTTCTCTTGGGCATAAGATTTTAGGTGATAGTTAGTGGTGGGGTCACTAGTAATACTTTTGATTATAATATAAGGTTGGATTGAAGAGAGAAAGATAGTTAGTGGATATTAATGGTGGAGTTCTTAGTAATAATAATATTTTATTATGTGGGTTCCATCAAATGTGAGATATGTAAATGTTTTTGTGGGACAAAAGTTCAGTGAGAAATGTAAACTTTTTTGTGGGACGGAGGGAGTATATATTAGTGGTCAATGCGGCGGTGGGTACTCTGTAACTATATTTCGTGGTGACGATAGAGATGGTGGTGGGTGCTGCATATAGACGTTACAATGGAGAGAGTTTGGAGCAGATCAATTAGTGAGTGGTGGCGGTAGTAAAGGTGGATGGTGGTGGTCGCATGATGCTAGTGATGGTGGGTGGCGATGGTAATTTTAACCTTTTAAAATTTAAAATATTAATAAAGATAATTATAGTCAGATAATAAACATACGGTTTAGTAGCTCATTTAGTTAAGGCATTATGTTAGTAATGTAGAGATGAAGAATTCAAATCTTGCATAATGTATCTTTTTTATAAACACACATTTGTCCCGAAATAACCAATTTGTTAGTTGAAAATTAAGTAGTGCTAATTTTAATAGGTACCAAATACATTATGTATAGTAATGACCTATTTATTGTCATTTATTACAAGAATCGGAATATTTTTACTTTTTCCATTTAATAACTAATTGTTCAAAATACATTTATGTTCATTATCATTTATTACAAAAATCATGTTGTATATATTAATTTTTTCTATTTAAGAACAAATTGTTTAAAAGTATATTTATAAGGGTTTGGATAACTCATGTCCTAAGGGCATTAGGGCATGAGATTAGGAGCATTAATTGAACAAAACATCTCCTAACAAATCAAAAAATGCATTAAATGGATTCTAATTTTTACAAGTATTAAATACAATTTTCAATATAAAATGGTAATGTAACTTCAATCAATCCTTCTAATCCAATGCCCTTAGGGTATGAGTTAGAAAAACCCTATTTATAATGATTGTTTATCTTGAAACTCTACCTTTTATAGATGTTTAAAAACCCGAATTTTGAATTGAACTTGCGATTTGGATTACAATATTATTAAGTATTTATGATAAATTAATTATGCAAATTTACTAATTTACAATTTATTTTCACACACCTTCTCCTCTGTAACATGATCTTGTGATCATTGTAACCACATTCATAGTCTCATTTCTCCTGGTTCCATCTAATTCGTAATTTACATATATAGCAAATGATTAGTAATTTACATATATAGCAAATGATGTCTATCTCAGCCTGATTTATGCATGAGTTTTACTTCTATATGAGTCGTGAGGTCTAGAGTTCGAATCTTTAAACACCTCTTTGTGGTGCCAAATATGGGGGATTTTTCCATGGGGATCCCTATGGGGGTTGGGTTTGCCATGTAAAGGAGCTCAAACCCGGAGTGCTCGCTAGAATACTGTGAGTAGGCTTTTGTTGTATCATTTGCCGTTTCAAAAAATAATAATTTGCATATATGTCTAAACATAAAATTTTGCACTAATAAACTATTAATCCTGGTCCAACACCGGTTATTTAGAAAAGTTTCAACCCGGTTTTCTAAAAAACTTAGCGGTCCAATCCGACCCACATTTTGCATATTGACTGTTATATAAGGCCACCATCACACATATCTTCCGGTTCAACCTGGTCATTAAAACATTAACTTTTATATGTTAACTAGTCAAGCTGATCTATAGTATTGCTTATATGACCCTGCTAATCTTCTACCCATTAGATTAAGATAAGTGTTAAAATCAATGAATTGTATGAAGAATGAGAATTCGTGAATTATGCATGTCAAATTTTGAAGTAAATATGAATATATGTAGGAAGAAATTGTATGAAAAAGTATAATTTCTTAGGAGTGAGTTCCTTTGAAATTGATATATTGGGTGAGAATGTGAGAATAAATCTCAGCCGTTAATTTGGAGGGGAGGGCTTGTCGAGCGCCCGAGGGAGGGCTTGTCGAGCGCGCGAGCCTTGCCCGTGCCTGTGTAATCATCGATGATTAATGTGCAATCATCGATTATTAATGTGCATTCATCGATGAACACTAGTTTAATCATCGATGATTAAATTATAAATACACATAGTTTAATCATCTATAATAAAAAAAATTCTCACATTCTCACAAAATTTTCAATTCTCAAAAGAACACTTCCCTATATTTTCTCATTTATATATTCAGTAATTATAGGCCCAGGAGCTACATAAGAAAATTATTCGTGTATAAATGTCCCTTTTTCTCCTCGTAGTCACCATATTCACTCTATTGGCCAGCATTTCAAGTTTTTTATTATCTTCCAAGTCTTAAGTTTAATATATACGGAGTATAACTTTTCCTATCTTTTTTTTTTTTGTCTCAAAATTAAGATAGGCACTTTAATTATCTTCTAACCCACGATCGATGGAAGAAAGTGTGGTATGGTGTGGTTCAACCCGGTCGTTAAAACATTAACTTTTATATATTACTAGTCAAGCTGATCTATAGAAATTTATTTATTCAGTAATTATAGGGGAGCTAAGTAAGAAAATTATTCAGTCTACAAATATCCCTTTTTTCTCCTTCTCGTTGTCACCATGGTCACTCTATTGGCCCGCACTTAAGTTTTTTATTCCCTTCCAAGTCTTTTGTGTAATATATATAACTTTTCCTGTCTTTTTTTCTCTCAAAATATAGATCGGAAATTTAATTATCTGCTCACCTACAATGGAAGGAAGTGTAGCATGGTGTATTGTGGGAGTAATAGCGATACTTTTATCGTTTGCATTTTATTTTTTGCATTGGGCGTGGTTTAAACCAAAAAATATGGAGAAATTTTTAAGAAAGCAAGGCCTCAAGGGTAACTCTTATAAGTTCTTGTTTGGAGACATGAAAGAGATGTCGAAGATGCTCGATGAGGCTCACTCTAGACCCATAAATAAAACCGATGACATAATTCCCCGAGTCGCGCCATTTTATCATAAATATGCTACTGCTTATGGTACGTATTTTGCCTTCATTCTCCTTAACGTTTGTTGTTGACGAAGCTAAGTACTCTAATTATCTCTTTATCTACTTGGGAAAATAATCTGTCAAGTACATAGTGAGGTTTAATTTGCCGTCCATTTATACATACATCGGCTATGCATAGGGATATTCTCCTAATTGACTTATTTAATAAAAAAATAAAGTATGACTTACAAGATTCGAACAAAAGACCTCTTCTAGGTAGTCACTATGTGTTAACCGATTGCTATAACTTACACTTTATTTCAAACTACCAACACTGAATGTAATAGCCTGTAATTCCGAGCATTTGACCACAACACCTTATATTTCCGGAAGTCAATTAATGTACCATTTCGGTTTCGGTTTGTATTTTCGGAAAACAAAATATAATAGGCTGTAATTCCAAGCATTTGACCTGCCCTTATATTTACGGAAGTTAATTAATTGAGCTTTTCGGTTTCTGTTTGTATTTCCGGAAATAAATTAATTGACATTTCTTACCATCTTTTATTTCCGTTTTGCTTCTTATTTCCGGAAACTATCTTACCATCTTTTATTAATCCGTTTTGACCTTTCTTACCATCTTTTATTTCCGAGCTACGTTTTTATTTTCGACCACAACCTACACATAAACACAACCTATACATAAACACGATGCTACAAATCAGGCGACGTTTTACCCATGACATATGATCCGGTGTTAAGGTTTGTTGTCCGTTTGAGATCATATATATATTAATAACCGATAATACTTTTACGAAATCTCGATGCCTCCCATGGATTATGTTAGGACCAATTTTGTAATAAGTTTTGACCTTTAATTCCATTAGTTAACATTTCCTTGTTAAGTAGTAGGAGTATATAATGTTGTAATATTGACTTTCAATGTAAGCTTTCCCACATTTTACTGAAACATACAGATTGAAAGCTTCATCACCATCTCATTCTCTCTCAAGAACACACACACACTTTCACACACTAAACCTTCAATTCTTAGCATAATCAACATGAATTAGCTTGATTTAAGCATATTTCGATCTCTCAATTGGTATCAGAGCGAAAACTCTCTGTGAGTGGATCCAAATTCAAGCTAAATCGATCAAGATCTGGAAAAATGAAGGAAAAAGTTTGCTCGTGAGCTGTGAAATTAATGTTGTAAATTTTTGTTTCGAATTGAAGATTTTATTGAAGAATCATGTTTCTCCAGTGATTCTAATAAGAATAGAATCAAGTTTCAGTCAAATCCGTCAACAATTCGTTTCAATTTGATGATTTTAGTGAAAAGTGAAAAGTTTGAAAACTTTCTGAAAATCGAAGAATTGAAGCTGTTGTGTTATGGATTGAAAAAGATAATCGGATCAGATGATTAGGAAATCAAATTCGAGCATATTGTGATTGGAATCACTGAAATCGGTTGAGTATTGAATGAAATCGGATCAAAAATAGTGAAGAAAAGACTTACTGTTCGTGTCCGTCACAGTCCTCGGCTTCAAGAACACTAAGAAAGTGTTCGGCCCAATCTTCATCATATAGAGTTCGGCCTGAACTTGTTTCAATCTTCGGCCCAGTTCTAGTTCGGCCCGAACTTAATCTCTATTAACTTCGGCTCCATTAACTTCGGCCCAAGTAAGTTGTTCGGCTCTATTAGCTGGTAATTCTTCGGCCCGAACTTAGGCCCATTAAAGTTCGGCCCAAACTTACCTAAAACTGATCTTCAGCCCAAACTGTTCTGTCTTCGGCCCAATCAATACACAAGCCCAAGTTCGGCTCTGTGTAGATCTTCGGCTAGGTTCAGTCTTCGGCTTGTTTCAATTCTAATTGATTTCAATCAATTCATCAATTCATCACTCGTTTTTCAACTCAGATCACTATCAAAACAATCATTCACTTTCCAGACTTTATCAATTCTGAGTCGTAAATCGACTTTATCTTTATCGTATAACTCATCGTAATTAGAATCTGTTCGAGTTGTTGATTCGTAAATTGAAGTTTCAGACTGACTCATCGGGAGAACTCATCGGAAGACTTTTTCATCAACGAATCATAATTCGATCTCGTCTTAAACAAAATCGATCAGATAAAATTGATCGATTTGATCGATTTGTTCAATTTGTTCGATTTGATTGATTCGATTTGGTATATTGTTCGACAAATTAAAGTCTTCGGCCATAATCGATCTCAATTAAATCTTCGGATATAAACAATCAATTAATTGTTTATTTAATCTTAATTGATTCAGTAAATTCTCTATTGTTCGACGATCGTGAATTGAATTGACCGCCTCATACAGATCTGCCAAATTGAATTAAGCATATGTGTTGAATCGAAGCAGATTGCCTCATACAGATCTGCCAAAGCCAAAGCCCAAATTTGACAACAAACTCCATCTCCAAATTAAGCCCAAGCTAAATATCGGCCCAAATCAAGTTCTCAGCCCAAACCATATTCATTTTAAAACCAATATACGATTTTAAATATTCGGTCAGCCCAAGTTGACACAATATACGATTTTTTTTTTTAAAAATCAATTCATTTTAAAACCAATATAAATACTTATATAACAAGCCCAAAATGCGAGAAATTTAAAACCGAAAAACACGAACAATATTTGTACAAATTCAATCATTTTACAATGACTTCTAAAGATGCACTCTCGATTGGGTCTGATCTCAAACCTCCTATGCTATATCGAGGAGAATATCCACAGTGGAAGAAAAGATTTCTCCACTTTATCAGAAACCAGGAGCTAGCTACAGAAATTCAGGAATCTCTCGAGAACGGGAATGCAGTATTTTATGAAGATGTTATTGCTGAACCGGATGCTGTTCCTGTAGTGATCAGTGGTAAACGTTGTCTTACTCCTGATAAATATTCAGCTCCATAAAAATGAAGGGCTAAAGCTGATTTACAAGCATATTCATTTATGCTTCAAAGCTTACCTAATGACATTTACAACAGTTTGGATAGCCTTGAAACTACTAAAGAGTTGTGGGATGAGATCAGAAAGCAAATGGAGGGTACTACGTTAGGCAACAAAGCAAAGATGGTTACTACCCTAAATTCTTATTAATCATTCAAAGCCAAAATTGGAGAAGACTTAGAAAGTACATATCATCGATACTGTACTTTGATGAATGACCTTCGCAAAAACCACTTGCTAAAAGAAAATCTAGAGCTCAATATAAAATTCATTCACAGTCTCTTACCAGAATGGGAAATGTTTGGGAATAGTGCCATGCAACACAAAGATCTCAGTCCCATTGATATTCATGAACTTTATGAATACTTGCACCAAAATGAACCTATGGTTAAAAACATAGTGAAAACTAAACAAGAGAATGATGATACTTTTGCACTACTCGCAAAACAACATCAACTGTATGCAACAGCTACTCAAAACAGAGAAAGTATTGAAGCACCTGTGACATCTACAACTGATGATTTGCAAAAAGAACTCGAAGATGTACTTCATGCTATGTCACTTATTTTAAATTATGAGAAGAAGTATCACAAAACACCTACAAACAACAACTTGATATCGTCTTCAAACTTTAAATCTGCTCCATCTGCTTCAGCAACAACCAACACAAATGATAAGCAAACTCTTACACCACTGGATCCAACGAAAAAATGTTACAATTGTGGTATTGCTGGTCATTACTCTCGTGATTGCAAGAAACCTAAAGTTCGTAATTCTGATTACTTTAAACGAAAGATGCTTATGGCTAAGCAAATCGAGGCTGGAAAAGTGTTGTTAGCAGAAGATCTTAGTTGGATGGAAGATTCTGAACCCGAAGATGAGGAGCACTCAGCCAACTTATGTTTTATGGCGAGAGAAAATGATGAGGTTGCTGATCGTATTAATGAACTCGACAAGGATGGCAAGGTACATACTTCTTTTCTCTCTAATGAAAGTACTTCCACTGATTCTGATACTTGTTTTGTTCAAAACCAGACATCTCAAATAGAATTATTAACTCAACAACTTTTAGTAGAAAAAGATTTAAATGTTCAACTAAAATATCGTTTAAATATTTTGGAAAAACAAAATGAACAAAAGGCTCATCTAGGTGATCAACTTGTTCATCATATTCAACAAACTCAAGTTTTGAAACAAGAGAATCTGAATTTACAAACAAAAGTATCAGAATTGACGGCAAGGCATGATCACAATCACAAACAATATACTAAAACATGGTATGAATATCAAAGTACTAAAAATTGTTTGGAACGTAAACAACAAGAATTTGACGAAAATGAACAACAATTTAAATCATTAAATTCACAAATCAAAGAATTAACCGAAAATCTTCATCAACAAAACATTATTTCATCAAATGAAATGCTAAACAAACAAAATATCATAAACACACTCAAGCATGAAACCATTAAATTAAATTCACATATCAAACATCTTGAAGAATTGATTCTTAAACGAGGACACACTGATCAAACCATTCATCTTAACAAGCCCAAAGAATTCAAATATTTCAACTCACGAGAAGGGCTAGGAGCTGACAATCCAGAATACCTTAAGACCGCGTGCAAATTGGTTCCTACATTATATGATTCAAGATACTTGTTGGAATATGCTTCACGTGTATAACATATAGTTATATGGCTAGTTGTTTGTGAGCCTAAAGGGTCACACACTTAAACACTAAACACCATTATATAATTAGTGTAATTAGTGTAATTACATTAATTATTAATATATATAAGCCATAAGCTTGTCTATCATAAGTTTAATATTAAAAGTTAATATTGAAACTTTCTTGTGGGCAAACTAGAAGAATCAAAAGATAGGGACTTGTGGGCAAATAAGACTAATGATTTATGGAAATCATTAAAGGATTGTAATGGCACCATTAAGAGATATAATGGTCCATAAACTCCCTTTTGACCATCCATCTTGGCCGTCCCTCTCTCTCACACTTTGTAGGTGTTTTGTTTTCTTTCTTTTGCTCTCAAGACTCTAGGACTAGCATCCATTACATTGGTGTTCTTGCAAGTGTTGTGTGGACTTGCTTTAGAGGTATTCCCCATTGGAATCCTTGGTTTCGGTTGCTCACAATATCCATCCGAATTCATCATTGATCAAAGGCAACTAGGGTATGATTCTTATACCATTCTCTTTGATTTTTCTTTTAGTTTAATTGTATGATTAATATCAAGATCCTTTCATGGTGATAAATATTTTCCGCTGCGTTTTGTTAATTGTTTTAACCGAAAATCACCATTAGTGGTATCAGAGACATTATATTAATCATATAATTAGCTAGATTTTGTGAAAAGTGGCAAAAATCAACCGGTTTTGTGTTGTTAAAATTCCGATCGGACAAAAACAAAACCCTACGGGTTTTTTATTTTAATTTTCGGTTTTTTATAAAAATGTGGGTTAAAATATGGTATTTTTGGAACCCCATTGTCACTTGTTACAAAATCATATCAAAAAAATTAATCTTGTTATTGTATTTTTTTGATTATTTGGCTTGGAATTTAATTTTTAATTCCATTTTGTTGATATGGCAAAACATGTATTTTTGCCATATCCCAAGCCAAAGCCTTGTCAATTGTTGCTTGTTTGTGCAAACCAATGAAAGCCTAGACCATTTGTGAATGAATGTGTTTGATGTTTGGTTGTTTGGGAAAAGCCTTGTTTTTTTTGGCTTAATTGTTGTAATTTGTTTCATTTATTTTTATTTTATTTTTGGTGCCATTTTTTTGGGGCAATTTGTAATGTAAAAGTAATAGAATAGATTGTATTTATTTTATCTTTTTATTGTAAATTGTTTGACAAAAATATTGAAGACTAATGAAGAAAACAACAAATTTCCGTCCTAAAAGCGAGGGCTGTACGAAAACAGGTTTTCCAGAGGCATACGGACTCTTTTTTGGGCGATTCAAAAGCCCAAAATGCTTGCAAAGTCGTGGGCTACAACTTTCCAGAAGGCCGGGAAGACCAACGAAGACTCCTTCAGTGACTTTTCGGGCTTCAAAGTCTGCTGGAATTTTCTGGCAGATTACATTTTTTCACAATTTTGGGTTCTACTTGCTCAAGAATGTCTTGGAGCAAGTGGGAGCCCATTGGGTTTATGTAGGCCCGTTTGGGTTCATGTTGGCCCGTCCCCTAGTTTGACCCTTCGGTCCGTCGTGATGACTCACGTGACCGAACCTAGGATTTCATTGGTCGAGGTTTGCACAAAATTTTGTTGCATGTTTTATTTTTTGTTTGTGGTTGTTTTTCTTTTCTATTAGATACAAATAGTAAAACAAATTAAAAATGGTTTTTTGACACAAACATTAAAACATTCAAACCCTTAATCATCGATGACTACTAGTTAATCATTGATGATTAAACCTTTAATCTAAAATCGTTTTGAGATTAAACTAAGTTTAAATATGATTTGAAACTCATCACTTAATAATCGCTAAAAGTTTTTACCGTTTATTACAAGACTTATGAAGTGGTATGAATGAAGTACATGATTCATTCATATCTTAAATAAAATTTTATTAAATTAAAATTTTAACATACCTAAAATTTAAGTCACGCCGTCCAATCGGTTGTAAATCACTTGCTTCTATTTTTGAATTCACGTGAGACGTGGTTTGAATTTAGATCCGAGGTCATTATTCTCTACGGTGAGACCTAGATCTATTTTGACATGATTTCACATTGGATGACTTAATCAAGTTAACGGTGAGACCTTGACTCGAGGCGAAGATGCGACAAACATGCCACTTGACCCTAGATGCTTGTTCACTAGGTGCCATGAAGTCCCATACCTCTAAGAGTTGCACTTGTAATGCAATTGTTGAACGTCACCTACCTATTGGATCTATCATCTCTAGCAGATCAACTGATGCGATGATAGAAGCTCAATGGGATCTTAGCTTTTAATTAAAATTAATTGGGTAGTTAATTTGTTAAAAGAAATTATTATTAAAAATACTAATTAATGAACTTTGTAATTTTGTAGATGACTTCAAACAATCAAACCCTAACACATACCACCATTCGTTCCGTTCTCGAAAAAGAGAAACTTGATGGAACGAACTTTGTGGACTGGTCTCGAAACCTAAGGATTGTCCTTAGGGCCGAGCACAAGTACCACCATTTGGAGGAGGCGCTGCCCCCTGCCCCTGCTGCTACCGCCACTGCTGCTGTTCGTACAGCCTATACCAAAAGGTTTAACGAACAACAGGAAGTCGCCGCGCTTATGCTAGTGAGCATGATTCCCGAGATTCAAAAGAATCTCGAGGACCTCACTGCATTTGATATGATGCGTGAACTAACGGCCATGTATCAAAAGCAAGCCGAGCAGGAACTCTTTGACACTGTCAAAGCCTTCCACGCTTGCAAGCAGGAGGAGGGACAGTCTGTTAGCTCTTATCTCTTGAAGATGAAGAGCTACTTAGACCAAATGGAGAGGCTTGGTTACGCTATGCCGCACATCCTTGGGATTAGCTTGATTCTAACGTCCCTAAACAAGGATTTTGCACCGTTTGTCATGACTTATCATATGCATAGTATGGGGAAGACATTCGCCGAATTACATGCTATGCTGAAACAAACGGAGGCAAGCCTACCCAAGAAAACTCCGGCCCCTACTGTCCTTGCTATAAGGCAAGGAAAGATCCAAAAACCTAAACCGCAAGTAGTTGCTAAGGGCCAAGGCAAGGGAAAGCAAGTTTACAAGCCCAAACCAAAGGTTCCCCCACCTACTCATAAGGAGCATCCCGCTAAGGATCTTGCTTGCCATCACTGCGGTGAAACAGGCCATTGGAGGAGGAATTGTCCTGCCTACCTGGCAGAGTTGATGAAGAACAAAGCCAACAAGGTTGGCACATCAGGTATCTTCACAATAGAACTATATGCTTTCCCTAAGAAATCATGGGTATATGACACTGGTTGTGGAACTCACATTTGTAATACCATGCAGGGTCTAAGGGGAAGTAGAAAGCTAAACCATGGAGCTTTGGACTTGTACGTGGGCAATGGCAATCGTGCACCGGTCGAAGCTATAGGAAGCTATGATTTAATCCTTCCTAGTGGTTTAATTATTGTATTAGACAATTGTCACTATGCGCCTAGTATTACTAGGGGTATAGTATCGCTTTCTTGTTTGTGGAATAATGGTTTTATTCATACGTTTACGGATTATGGTATTTCAGTTTCAAAGGATAATGTTTTTTACTTTAATGCTATTCCTCGTGATGGTATCTTTGAGATTGACATGCATAATCGTATCACAAACAGTAGTTCTATTTATACATGTAGCAATAAGAAATCCAAGAAGAATTTGGATTCTACTTACCTATGGCATTGTCGCCTTTGCCATGTTAACAAGAAACGCGTTTTGAAATTACAAAAGGATGGACTTATAAAATCAGATGATTCTGAATCATTTGATAAATGTGTTTCTTGCATATCTGGTAAAATGGCGCGCAAGCCTTTCTCCCATGTAGGCGAAAGGGCCAATGATCTACTTGGACTCATACATACTGATGTATGTGGCCCTTTTAGAACTCGAACTAGGGAAGGTGCTACCTATTTCATTACCTTCACTGACGACTTTAGTCGTTATGGTTATGTTTACTTGATTAAACATAAACATGAAACCTTTGAAACGTTCAAAGCTTTCCAGAATGAAGTAGAAAATCAACTTGGCAAGAAGATTAAGGCTCTCCGTTCCGATCGAGGAGGAGAGTACATGAGCCATGAGTTTCAAGACCATCTAAAGAATTGTGGGATTGTCTCACAATTCACTCCCCCTTATACACCACAGCATAATGGTGTATCAGAGAGGAGAAATCGCACCTTGCTTGACATGGTCCGATCGATGATGAGTCCTACCACTCTGCCTCTATCCTTTTGGGGTTATGCACTCAAATCGGCTGCTCGCATACTGAATATGGTTCCCACCAAGAAGGTTGAAAAGACACCATATGAGATATGGCATGGGAAAGTCCCTAACTTGTCTTACTTGAAGGTCTGGGGTTGTGAGGCTCTCGTGAAACGAGACACGCCAAACAAACTTGAACCCAGAGCTGTCAAGTGCATCTTTATAGGATACCCTGAGGAAACGATGGGTTACTATTTCTACTACCCACCTGAGCAAAAAGTAATTATTGCTCGTTATGCTGAGTTTCTTGAGAGCAATCTCATTTCACAAGAAGCAAGTGGGAGTACCATCGACTTTGACGAGATTCCAAGCGATGAAGATGCACAACCTATTGTAGAGACTAGCGAACATCAAGATGAGGCTGAACACGAAACTGTTCCTGTTGCACCTCAAAATGATGTAATCCCTGTTCGAAGGTCCGCAAGGACACCTCATGCACCTGAACGATATGGCTTCCATGTCGATGCTGAGGAGCTAAGTTTAGGGGATCATAATGAACCCCCTAACTATCGAGCTGCATTATCAGATTCTGAATCTGACAAATGGCTTGATGCTATGAACGCGGAAATGCAATCCATGAAAGATAACCAAGTATGGACGTTGGTTGATCTTCCTCCTAACAGTAAGACTGTTGGTAGCAAGTGGCTCTTCAAGAAGAAGACCGACATGGATGGCAATGTACACACCTATAAAGCTCGATTGGTAGCAAAAGGTTACACTCAAACCTACGGGATTGACTATGATGAAACCTTCTCGCCTGTTGCCGACGTTAGAGCTATTAGGATTGTCATAGCCATAGCAGCGTACTATGACTATGAGATTTGGCAAATGGATGTTAAAACTGCTTTCTTAAATGGACATCTTGATGAAGATGTTTATATGGTTCAACCTGAGGGTTTTGTTAATCCAAAACACCCAAAGAAAGTATGTAAGCTTCAAAGGTCCATTTATGGACTAAAGCAAGCATCCAGGAGTTGGAACAAAAGATTCGATGAGGAAGTCAAATCGTTTGGCTTTACTCAGAATCCCGACGAGCCATGTGTATATGTAAGAGCTAGTGGGAGCATTGTCGTCTTTCTAATCCTATATGTCGATGACATACTACTCATAGGAAATAACATTCCAATGCTACAAGATGTAAAATCCTGGCTTGGGAAGTGCTTCGCTATGAAGGATCTTGGGGAAGCGGCATATATACTTGGTATAAAGATCTATCGAGATCGATCAAAGCGGTTAATCGGACTAAGTCAAAGTGCGTACATTGATAAGATTCTAAAACGGTTTAGAATGGATGCTTCCAAACGTGGAAGTCTCCCTATGCAACACAATGTACACTTGAGTAAGACTCAAGGACCGTCCTCACCTGATGAGATGAGACGTATGCGTGATGTCCCCTATGCCTCGGCAGTAGGATCTATCATGTATGCTGTGCGGTGCACAAGACCTGATGTAGCGTTCTCTCAGAACCTTACAAGCCGATATCAACAGAATCCAGGTGAGAGTCACTGGACTGCTGTTAAGAACATACTGAAGTATCTTAGGAATACTAAAGATATGTTTCTTGTCTATGGTGGTGAATCTCAAAATGAACTAAGCGTTACTTGTTATTCTGACGCTAGTTTTGAGACTGATAGAGATGATTCCAAATCTCAAACGGGGTATGTTTTCGTTTTGAACGGAGGCGCTGTTGATTGGAAAAGTGCGAAGCAGAGTACTATCGCCATGTCTTCTACAGAAGCTGAATACATTGCAACCACTGAAGCTGCAATGGAAGCTGTTTGGATGAGGAAATTCATTTCTGGGCTTGGAGTTGTCCCCAGTAATGAAAGACCTATGGATATGTACTGTGATAACACAGGTGCTATCATCATTGCCAACGAACCCGGTGTTCAGAAAGGCGCCAGACATTATCGGAGGAAGCTTCACTACATTAGAGATGCGATCCTAATGGGAGATGTACGCTTGCTCAAAGTTCATACAGATGACAACTTAGCTGACCCCTTTACGAAGCCAATGCCATGTACCAAACATATTGAGCATGCTAGAAACATTGGGCTTCGACCAGCTAGTAGTTTCATGTAATCTGTTTTAGTATTTGGATAATGGAACATTGAGCAGTTTTTATTGGAATAAATTGATATATTTGATATGATCGTTTTTATATGAATATCTACTGTGTTCTATATTTGCATGTTTATATCCATGAATATTTACTGCGTTTTATATTCTAAATTGTCCATTGTCATAATTAATAATATGGGAATATTATTAAGACAAATCTGAGGGCATTGATGACATTATCTTAGTATGACTAAGGATGATGAAATCAAACTCACATGTTGTTCATAATGATGCACAATTGGACTGACCCAACCTATGAGAAATCACTTCATGGATTTATGTCACAAGTGAATCTCACAAAGGCTTTGTCACTTATCCTCTGACTTGAGATGCAAGTTGGTTTGTGTATGTAGAGGGGCAAACTTTGATATGGTTAAACGCTGACCTGAATAAGGCTGCTATAACAACCATTATCGGGTTTGTCATTAAGCATATGACGGACACGTGCAGTCAATAAAGAATTTGTTCCTCCACACATGTGGATTAGATACTACTGGGCCCCTCGATGATTTGAATAGATGTATGTGTGGCCACACCCAAAAGGTAATCAAGATGAATCCTGATTGGTTTTGGTAATCAACTTCAATGTATAGATCGAGAAACAGAATCGTTGAAATTTTAGATTGACATTTATCCTTGTCTAAAATTCAACATAGTATCAGTAACAAAAGGATAACTGCTCGAAAACTTTGAACAAAGATTTTATGAAACTCCTCATGTACTTCTAGGGGCATTGGCGGGTTGCTAGACTCTAACCTTTGCTTGTATAACTACTTGATGTTATCACGTGCGCAAGTGGGAGCTGTTGGAATATGCTTCACGTGTATAACATATAGTTATATGGCTAGTTGTTTGTGAGCCTAAAGGGTCACACACTTAAACACTAAACACCATTATATAATTAGTGTAATTAGTGTAATTACATTAATTATTAATATATATAAGCCATAAGCTTGTCTATCATAAGTTTAATATTAAAAGTTAATATTGAAACTTTCTTGTGGGCAAACTAGAAGAATCAAAAGATAGGGACTTGTGGGCAAATAAGACTAATGATTTATGGAAATCATTAAAGGATTGTAATGGCACCATTAAGAGATATAATGGTCCATAAACTCCCTTTTGACCATCCATCTTGGCCGTCCCTCTCTCTCACACTTTGTAGGTGTTTTGTTTTCTTTCTTTTGCTCTCAAGACTCTAGGACTAGCATCCATTACATTGGTGTTCTTGCAAGTGTTGTGTGGACTTGCTTTAGAGGTATTCCCCATTGGAATCCTTGGTTTCGGTTGCTCACAATATCCATCCGAATTCATCATTGATCAAAGGCAACTAGGGTATGATTCTTATACCATTCTCTTTGATTTTTCTTTTAGTTTAATTGTATGATTAATATCAAGATCCTTTCATGGTGATAAATATTTTCCGCTGCGTTTTGTTAATTGTTTTAACCGAAAATCACCATTAATACTTACTCAATGGAATCTCGCAACGTTTCATTCGGATGACTGACGAGGAAGAAGAAATAGAGACTTTCAACCGAGCCAGAAAGGAGAATGCTCAAATTAGTTTCAATTACACTGAACTAAATAAGTCATATGAAACTAAAAAGGCTCAATTTGAAAATGATGACTATTTTCCAATAATAACACCTAAAGAATTTGAGATAAAAGTTAATGCTGTACTTCAACAGAAGATAACACCAAAGATTTATGTTCCTTCTCTCATTCTTGAAAAGTAAATTTACCAACTCGAAAATGAAATCGATGAAACTCATTAGCCTTTTGACAAAGAAAAATCTGATCTACAAACTAAAATACATGAATTAGAAGATAAAATTGTATCAATCAAATCTATTTCTAATGAACAGGTTTCTAATCAAAACGCTTCTTCAAAACCAATGTCTCAAAATGCCAATTCTTCTTCTCCTAAAACTCCAATTCTTTTAAGACGAGATTCTAATTCCCCTGTTTCAAATTTTTCAGATCGAAATTTAAAATTCAAGCTTAAGAAGCCAGTGCAAGGAGGAATGCAAGAAGTTGAGCAGTCTAAGAAGTCTAATTCGACTAAGTCTAGTATGCTTAAGTCCATGGAAATTAAGAAGTCTATATCTCCTTCGTTTTTAGCTTCTTCTTTTTCTAATTCAAATAAATGTAATAACTCAACAAAGTTTATTTCTCCCGCTACACTTTATGGTATTGTGTATGATTCTGCAATTTATCGTCCTGTTAATTGCTGTTAATGGTGTGAATTTGGTTGTGAAAATAGATAAAAATGGAAACAAAGTTTATTTTGACAGAAAAACTGATCAACCAATTTCTCAAGTTGATAAACGATATTTTGTTAGAAAAGATGCTCCATGTGGTCCTCGACATGATGTATTACATAAAAATGGTTCAATCATTCATTCATGCACAATTTGTTATCCAGAACCCTGCAAAACAATGCTTGCTCAATCTCAAAAACCTATAACTACACGTTCTTCTCCTAATTCTTCAAAATCAGTTTATCGTGTAGTTTCAACACCTAAATTGTCCACATCAGTCGATTACGAGGTCTCTACACCTAAATCGACAAAATTAGTCTATCGCGTGGTATCTACACCTAAATCGACAAAATCAGTCTATCGCGTGGTATCTACACCTAAATCGACAAAATCAGTCTATCGCATGGTATCTACACCTAAATCGACAAAATCAATCTATCGCGTGGTATCTACACCTAAATCGACAAAATCAGTCTATCGAGTTATGTCTACAACTAAATCGTCAAAATCCATTTATATGACTTCGTCTCCAAAATCATCCAAATTTATTAAATATAAATGGATTCAAAATGAACAATCAAACTGGATTTTAATTTCTCCAGAGAAATCCCTAAAATGGTCTATCAGATTAACAAACAATGAACTGCCTCCTTGAAGTTCTCCAGTTCTCTAAATACATTCTTTCTTAAAATTCTTCATAAGACATATATTACTAATCGTTTCGGACCCATAACTGACTGGGTACCACATTTTTTATTTGTCTTCTGTAGAATGTTTGATATCTTGATTGTGGTTGTTCCCGACACATGACCGGAAACAAGAAATTATTAACAAATTTTAGAGACAAATATTTGGGAACTGTTCGGTTTGGAAATGACCATTTAACTGCCATAATGGGTATTGGAGATATAATTCGTAAAAATTTAATCATCCGGAATGTGACCTATGTTGAAGATCTTGCTCATAATCTTTTTAGTATTGGTCAATTCTGTGATAAAACATTGGAAGTTAATTTTCGTACAAAGAAATGTGTTGTTCGCACATATGTAGGTGAAGAACTTCTGACCGGAACTCGTGAGACGAATCTATTTACAATTAATTTGGACGAAGTGACCCCACTTGACGAAGTGTGTTTAATGTCAACGGCGTCTTCAAATGAATCATGGTTATGGCACCGTCGTCTTTCTCATCTTAATTTCAAATCAATTAACAAATTGGTTAAAGGTGGTCATGTTGCTGGTCTTCCAGATGTTAAATTTGCTAAAGATCATCTATGTTCGTCTTGCGAAATGGGCAAAATGACAAAGAAACATCCTAAATCCAAACAAGTTCCAAGTACTTCAAAACCGCTTGAATTACTTCATATGGATTTATGTGGCCCAATGAGCGTTCAAACCATGGCTGGTAAACACTATGTGTTGGTTATTGTTAATGATTATTCACAATATACATGGGTGTATTTCTTACGGACAAAAGATGAAGCTGCTGAGAACATCATTGCCTTCATCAAGAAAACCAAGACAAACTTGGAACTCAAAGTTCATACCATTCGTACTGACAATGGGACTGAATTTAAAAATCAAACTTTAGATTCTTTTCTTGAATCAGTTGGTATTTCTCGTCAATTTTCCGCTGCACGAACACCTCAACAAAATGGGGTCGTTGAACGATGAAATCGTACTTTAGTTGAAGCTGCTCGTACCATGCTTTCATTTTCGAAACTCCCATTATCTCTTTGGGCTGAAGCCATTAGTACAGCATGTTATACTCAAAATCGTTCCATCGTCAACAAAACTTACAACAAAACTCCATATGAACTCATTAATAATCGGATTCCAAATGTCAAATTTTTCCATATTTTTGGGAGTCGATGCTTCATTCTAAATGACAAAGACAAATTAAATAAATTTGAAGCTAAAGCTAATGAATGAGTTTTTGTCGGATATTCACGAGAATCTGCATCATTCAGAGTATATAATCGGTCGAAACGGACGGTTAGAGAAAGTGTCAATGTTAACTTTGATGAAACTTTTCCAATAGATTCGTTAACTACAAATATTGAAATTCCTCCACCTTCGTCATCGCCTTCTACATCTCAAAATGATTTAGATGTCTTGTTTGAAAAGTTTTATGATGATTATCATAACATTAGACATACTTTACTTGAGGAAGCTGGCGTTCCATTCCCATCCGTAGCCGATGTTCAATCTATTACTGTGCCTGAAGTACAAAATTCAAGTTCAACTGATTCTCCATCTCCTACTTCTGCTGTGTAGGACCCAACCACCCCATATATTGTTAATAAAATCGGTAAAGACAAGATCATATACGTCATACGATTATTCTTATTAAGCACAAACGTATAAAATGTGTTCTTGGTTGCGGAATAACCAAGAACACTCCACAAAGTGTTACATTTAGAATTGGGTTACCGGTGATCCACACAAGTGATCAACCAGGATCCAAAAGGATGCTTAACAACTAAAGACTAAACCTCTATTTATAATGTATAGAGGTTTTACAATTAACCCTATTCTATATGTAACTCCCAATTCTAATAAGTGCATCCCTTGATTAAAGGGATTTGATTCATTACTCAAATAAGGAATGCACCATTCACGGACTGGTCGGTCCGTGTACTCAGTATGACTGAGCTATACCGACTAACTCGGTATGAGACTAAGCTATACCGACCAACTCGGTATGAGACTGAGCTATACCGACTAACTCGGTATGTGGAGCTCGGTCCGTGAACTCGGTATCACCTCATACTGACCAACTCAGTATGAACAGATACCGACCAATTCGGTATGAGACGAGTTTCACTAAGATTATTTATATAAGTTAAACTTATATATTCCTTTGTTCATCAGATTCACAAAGTAATAGGTTTGACCGGGTTTTCTACCCTAACATGCTGCACCGACTAACAATTTTTCTCCTTCACATTCAGTTTCATCTTTGGAAACTCAATCTTCACCGGATGACTCCCCACCTTTGCAAACTCAATCACCTCTGGGCGATTCCCCACTTTCTGGAAATGCTGCAAATCCTTTAGATTTATCTTTAGTTCCAGCACAAACTCCACCTTCTGGTCAAGCTGCTACTTTTTTAGATTTACCTTTAGTACCAGTACAACCTCCACCATTGGTGATTGATTTCTCTAAATTCAACGTTAAACGAGTAGATCCTCCACCTTCTACATCAAATACTCACACTGCAATAATCCCTCTCCCTGTATTCACTAATACCTCAAATATAATTCCAGGGCAACTTCCACTTCCTCATTCTCTAAAATGGACAAAAGAGCATCCTTTACATCAAATAATCGGTAATCATGATTCTTCTGTTCAAACTCGAAGAGCCATTGCAGATGAATGTCAATATTCTTCTTTCCTAAGCTCTAATGAACCTAAGAAAGTCAGTGAAGCTCTCTCAGACCCAGACTGGATCCTTGCTATACAAGAAGAAATCAATCAATTTGAGCGATTAAAATTTTGGCGTTTGGTTCCAAAACCACCTGGAAAATTTGTTATAGGTACTAAGTGGATATTCAAAAACAAGAAGGATGAGAATGGGATTGTAATTCGAAATAAAGCACGTCTCGTTGCAAAAGGATATGCACAATAGGAGGGTATTGATTTTGAAGAAACATTTGCTCCTGTTGCACGAATAGAAGCTATTCGAATATTTTTGGCATATGCAGCACATAAGAATTTTACAATTTTTCAATTGGATGTTAAAACTGCATTTTTAAATGGCATTCTAAATGAAGAAGTGTTCATTCATCAACTCGAAGGTTTTGTAGATTCAAATTTTCCAAATCATGTGTATATTCTCGACAAGCGTTGTATGGCTTGAAACAAGCTCCCCGCGCGTGGTATGATATGCTATCTAAATTCTTAGTTGATTCTGGTTTTTCAAAAGGAAAAATCGATACAACTCTTTTCATCAAATGCCAAGGAGAAGACATAGTTCTCATTCAAATTTATGTCGATGATATCATTTTTGGTTCTACAAATCCCAAATACTGTAAAAAGTTCTCTGATCTCATGGTTAAACGTTTTGAGATGAGTATGATGGGTGAAATGAACTTCTTTCTTGGTCTTCAAGTTCGCCAATTACCTACCGGGATCTACATCAATCATTCCAAGTATGTCACTGATCTTTTGAAGAAATATCTTATGGATGATTGTAAACCAATTCCGACGCCGATGTCGCCTGGTTCTAAATTGCATGCTGATCCTGATGGCAAACTTGTTGATGTTACAAATTATCGGGGGATGATCGGATCTTTATTATATTTCACTTAGAGTCGACCAGACATTATGTTATCTACTTGCATATGTGCTCGGTATCAGGCTGCTCCTAAAGAATCACATCTTCAAGCAGTCAAACGTATATTTCGTTATCTGAAGGGTACTCGAGATCTTGGTCTTTGGTATCGTAAAGAAACTTCTTTTGACTTGACTGCATTCTCTGATGCTGACCATGCTGGATGTATGTTGGATCGCAAGAGTACATCTGGAGGTGTCCAATTTCTGGGAGATAAATTGGTGAGCTGGTCTTCACGGAAGCAAAATTGCGTATCTCTTACAACTGCAGAAGCAGAATATGTTGCTGCTGCAAGCTGCTTATCCCAGGTAATTTGGATGCAATCACAATTAAAAGATTATGACTTTTTATACAGCCGAATTCCTTTATATTGTGATTCACGAAGTGCAATTGCAATTTCATGCAATCCTGTTGAACATTCCAAAACTAAACATATTGATCTTCGATATCATTTTATAAAGGATCATGTTGAACAAGGAAATGTGGAATTGTACTTCGTTTCCACTGACTATCAATTAGCTGATTTGTTTACCAAGGCTTTAGACGAAAAATGTTTTAACTTTCTTGTGTCTAAACTTGGTATGCTAAATCTCAAAGCTTAAACTGTTTTATTTGTTACATAAACTATGGCTTTCAAATACATTAGTTTGAAACCCGCTCTTAACCAGTTTTACACATAAATGTAAAAACTCTTTCCCACCCCTCTTAAACTGTATATTTTTCATTACCTTTATTTTGTCGAGGGAGAGAAATATTAATTCTAGGGGGAGAATTAGTATTTCCAGGGGGAGAAACTTTCTATCTCAATATTTTTACACCAGTTTGAATTTTTTTTATAAATGATACATTTGTTTTTTTTTTCAAACGACAATACCTTCCCATGGTTTGGCAGAACCGGCCTAACCTTCTAAGGGAAATATTTTTTTAGCCAATTGGTAAATGTGAGGGTATATGTCTAGGGTATAGATTTAGGTGAGTGCAAGGTGATGTGAAAACATGATAATCCATGTTATTCGTACAAAATAACATCATAAATGCTGATAAATTGCACATGAGCGTTATAGTTCACTCTCAATTTACTCCTATGATCTGCTATAACCGGCATGATCATCCCCAGGAGCCACCTACAATATAGGACAATATGTAAGGGTACATAGGTCTAGGTGAGCAGAATCAAGTATCACGGGATCTTGATTGGGGTGCGCTGAGATAAAATTTGAGAGGGGGAATGTAGTATGGGGTGCAATTCAGCTATGCATGGTAAAATGAAATGAGGGAGTAGTCGAAAAATGAAAAAGTAAGTTTGAGTGAGGAGGGTGTGACAGGGTTAAAGAAAACGAAAACCCCTTACCAAACTGATAAAAAGCCGGGTTGCCAAGTCTCTATCAGATTGCATGTGTTGCTCTCTGATATTGAAATAGACATCATGGACCCAGTAATGCAATGCACAACCCCCCAGCCACTCAAGTATTTCTTAAAAAATACTTGTTTCATTTCCACGGAGACTAGCTCATATGCTATCGACATCTCACTTGGAGATTATTGACATTGAAACAGAGGACAAGTCTCTCCAGTCCTCACCTTTGTTTGTCCACTACTTGAGTCTAGAACCGAAATACACTTTTAGGACACAGGCAAAATACCAAGCTTATCTGTTTGATACAGCCGGAACATTCATAGTGGTATCTCATATGTTGATATTTCACAATGATTGAATGGAAATCCTACCAGTGCTAACATCAAAGCGAACACTGAACGTAGGTCACACAGTTTGTGTAACTATTGTGTTAACGGGTAATCTAAGTGATCCCGGTTTACCCTATTCGATTCCATGTACATTTATGATGATTGTACTTCAACGTTATCAACAACAGTCGGGATATCAAATGATAAACACGAGACTATTCTTTTATGTCATCTACAATGGTCATTGAGATTAAACGCTAAAAGATTTGATCGTATTTCTTCATATTCAACGACGATCTGGTTTATCTGATAAAATGTGTTACATATTGATTCATTCAAAATATGAATATATCATTATTCAACACATTTTTATCATTGATCTTCAAAGATTCTTTCTACTTCTACCTCGTAGAACTTCAAATTTTAGATGATGATTCCGATAAATCGTATTCATCATGAGGGGGAGAAAATATTACAGAAGTTCTTATTATAAAGATAAATGCTTACAACGTTTAGAAGAGAATATATTAGCTCAGTTTACTCCGCGTTTAGAAGACATATGCACTGGTTAAGGGGGAGTAAACAAGAAACCGAAGATTCGTTAAGACATAATTGTTTGTTTGAGGGGGAGCGTAAACTTCATCAACATTTTACCCTAACAACAGTTATCTATAATCACAAATCGACAAAGCCACAACTTCAACAAAAGACTTCCGCTACAAAACAACTCTATCTATGGGTCTACATTTTCGTCGATTTACATTTGTGAAAAAGAAGAAACCAAGACATTCACTGAAATGTCAAACCACATATTTATATCCATTTCCATCCGAAATTTAACCGTTTAAATCATTCTTTCCAAATCTGTTCAAACCACATACATTCATAAGCTTAACCGTTTAAATCCATATTTCCATACCGAATACAAAATTATCCACATTCATTCAAAAATCTTAAATGTACATATCATTCTTTCCTACATACAAAACTTACATTCATACATATCCAAAACTTTTAACTTTCAAATCATTCTTACCAAAACAAACACACACATCCAAAACTTTAACTGACAAATCATTCAAAAAACATTATCATTCTATACTCAATATAATCCTCTACCACAAAATTCCAAAAACAACCTCTCCATTATCTGAAAACCCAGTCAAATCCTTATTTAACTGATATTCCATTTCCCAAAGTTTTTATATCTTTAGTAAATCAGTTACAGGATTTCCTCACTCAAACAGTATCAACGAAAAACATATCCTCTTTGAGTATCTTAAACTTCCAGATTTCTGCAATGTTTTTTTCTTGAAATACAGAAAAATATTTTCTTGCCAAAGACAGATTATAAGAAGAATCTGAAGTCTGAAGACTGGGATGACGTATTAAAGATCAAAAAGGGGGAGATTGTTAGGACCAATTTTGTAATAAGGTTTTGACCTTTAATTCCGTTAGTTAACATTTCCTTGTTAAGTAGTAGGAGTATATAATGTTGTAATATTGACTTTCAATGTAAGCTTTCCCACATTTTACTGAAACATACAGATTGAAAGCTTCATCACCATCTCATTTTCTCTCAAGAACACACACACACTTTCACACACTAAACCTTCAATTCTTAGCATAATCAACATGAATTAGCTTGATTTAAGCATATTTCGATCTCTCAGATTATATAATAGCACGAGACTTATATGCAGAAAGTTTGAGCCAAACCTAATTGATGCGGAAATAGCTGTTGGCCAACATGCTAGAAAAAGAGTTTCCTTGCAAAGAATACCTCTATCTCCGTCTGAATCCGACATGTTTCCTTTCAAGTTGAAAAGAAAACAGTTTCCGGTTAGGCTAATCTTTGCCATGACAATCAACAAAGCCCAATGACAGACAATTCCAAACGTGGGCGTTTATCTTCCGGAATCGGTGTTTTCGCATGGGCAACTTTACGTTTCCCTGTCAAGAGGAATTTCACATCACACAACCAAAGTATTAGTAGCTCCAGCAAAAAACTTTAATCTTGATGGAGTTTACACGTGAAACGTGGTGTATCGAGAGGTTCTACATGATGAGTAAGATGCATCATATAGTAGTAAGATTTTTTATAACTCTATTTGTACTTAATTAGGTTTTTTAAATTTTAATGCGAGTAACATTAGAGATGCATCATTTGCATCATTTGTGTTATTATATATCAAAGCATGTAAACGAACAAAATTTACACGCCGATGATCATTCTTGATTTATATCTCTACTTTTATACACATTATCATGCTGTTGTACTATAATTGTTGTACTATGATCGCCGAGAACATAAAGTCCGCAGGGTACCCGGCCGCCGCCGCATTGCACGGGTACCCTACTAGTATTTAATAACGGGGTATAAGGTGTTGATCAATGGTATCCAACTCGTGTTAAAAGACATTATTACGTCTTTAACATATTTTAATTAGCACCAATGTTAAAATTACTTTATGTCGTTTAACATTTCTATATCATCTCTTTGGAATCTATACAAAATTGCTCACACTAATCACAATTTAAAAACAAAAAAACTCAATTTAACGTGCATTAAACCGGTGGCGTCGGGCACCACCCGTGTGGTTTGACGAGCTTTGGCGCCACCAAAGCTCAATTTGTGTGGCTTTAATCTATTGACAACCATTCCTCTTAGAGCACAAGGTATGCTTTCGATTGAAAACTTATTAAATGCACTTTTGTCTTTTTAACATGATTGTAACATGAAATTTATTATCAAAGGTATGTGCTCAAACGTGACATTTTTGGTTTTTCTTGGGATCTCTTTCTTTTCCAAAAGACTATAAAGGAATTTCCGCGTGATATGATTATATATCTTCTCCTATATATGAGGCTACATTTGATTGAGTTTTGCCAACTAATCAATTTAAAGCTACCTCATTAGTCAACAATGACAGGTGTAATTCCCCTATACGTCAACCCTTCGCCGCAAATCACCTCCCTCCCAAACCCTTCAGACCACATCTCGCTGCCACGAATTGAAACTTCAATCCTTCGCCGAATAATTATGAAGACCTCTCTCGCCCAGATCTTGAGACTTCGAATATGCTCGCCACAATCTCTGGAATATGCTCCTCTGCATCACCTCTCTCTCCCAGATCTCCATTCTTATCTCATCGATCATGTCAGTTGAGTTGATTTTCATCACATTTTCCAAATCTGAGCTATCTCTTTGGTCATTCGATCAATCTTGATTGAAATCTGTACTGGCTCTATGTTGATTTTTGCAACATAGATTGAAATCTGTACTGGTTCTATGTTGATTGAAATCTGTACTGGTCATTCGATCAATCTTGATTGAAATTTGTACTGGTTCTATGTTGATTTTTGCAATTTCATGGGCAAATTGAATGCTATGTCTGTAGAAACAGTTGCTTTCCCTGTTCTTTTGAACAATGGATCGTTAAATAGTTACAAAATCTCGAGCCCTCGTGTTGTGCAAACCAGGTGTTCGATGAAATGCCTGTCGTGTTCATTGTCTTATTCATACCACTGTACACATTCATTTTCTTCAGTAAGTTTCAAGTCTCAAAATAGATTGTTCCGAATTAGGTCATCGATTAATGAAAATCGAAACAAAGAAAACAATTCTTTGAAAAAGAGATTTAAGCTCAGATTACAGCCAAGGTTCCGATTACGGTCTTCAAGATTAAAAAAGCTATCGATCCGGTCAATGTTAAACGACATTGGAACTTATTTGCGTAAAAATATGAAAAAAGTAACTGTATCTACTTGTATTTCAGTTGTATTACGGTTATGTTATTTGTTCTTGAAATTAACCGCAATGCCAGCTCCTAAAATGGTTCCATATTCAGACTTGATAACCAGTCTTCAAAGTGGTTCTGTAATGAAAGTTCTGTTTGAAGAAGGATCATGAAGAATATACTACAATACCGGTTCATTTGGTGTAGAAAATACCCAAAATACTCAAATTTCAGATGATAAAAATGTGAAAATAATCAATAATGATGAAAAATTGGTTGAGAGTGATATCGTGAGTACTCAAATTACAAATATGAATACATTAACGAAATTGAAAAAGACAAAAACTTCAACAACGCCTACATGGCAATACTCTACAAGAAAGATTGATCATGATGAAAGCTATCTTTTAGGGTTAATGAGACAAAAAGGAACTACTTATAGTTCATCACCACAATCGGCTTTAATGGCAATAAGAAGTACACTAATTACAATATTATCCCTTTGGATTCCTTTAACTCCATTAATGTGGCTTCTTTATCGACAACTTAATTGTAAAGTTTGTCTAATGAGGTCAAAAACACAGAACAAAGAGGTGAAAAAAATAAAAGGTTAATGGGAGTACCTGAATTAGCCAGAACAAAGGTACTAATAGCATTCTGCATAAATTTATAATCTTTTTCGTTTTATGATTCATTGTTTTATTCGGCGTTAAATTTCTGGATACATAGATTATACCTTAATATCATTTTGATCACAGGTTGTTAAACACCTTTGGAGCTACATTCGTGAACACTACATGCAAGATCCATCCAATAAGGAAATATACGTTGTGATGAACAATTTCGTGAAGTGTTTGGTGTTGATATTATAGACATGTTTCAAATGAATAAGGCACTTTTTAAACATATATGGCCCTAAAATTCTGATGGTGGTATGTGCTCTCTCTCTCTCTCTCTCTCTCTCTCTCTCTCTCTCTCTCTCTCTCTCTCTCTCTCTCTCTCTCTCTCTCTCTCTTTGTATTCATATTCTTATTATATTTGGTCATTTGTTCACCTGCTGCTTTTTTGTAGTTCATAAGTCACCATATTTCGACATATGTATTACCAATACAGTTTAAATTATCTGCTTATCCTTGATTTACTCTGGTTTTGAGATACTTTCTTATCATTTGCGTTTGATATTTCCTTTTTCTTTACCATTTTAATATGATCAAGTTTTATTTTTATTTTATTATCCGCACCTGCAGTCAGACAGTCAGTACAACACCGAAGGAAAAGAAGCCAAAGAAGGAAAGGGAAGAAGGTGAGAATGGTGCAAAAGTTAAATTTCTTTATTTTACATTTTTTTTTCTCATAATTAAGTACTCTAAAGTCAATAGTTTACATCTAAGTAATACATTGACAATCATCTTATTGACATCTTTTTTTAATGAAATTAATTTATGTAGTGTTACAGGTTAAGGAAAATATTAAGTCATAACTTTCTGTGTAGTCATTATAAATTATTAAAATGGTAAGTCATAACTTTCTGTGTAGTCTTTATAAATTATTTTTATACTGCAACATAAAAAGTATAAAGGAGTAGTTATGTAATTTTCTTAACAGGTTAAGGAAAATCAGGCTCATACTGCTGCTGCAGACCTGCAGTTAATGATCTTTGCTACTAATTAGATGGTGAATTGATTGCAAGCTGTGGGCCGTGATTCATTGTATTTAATAATGAATACACGACAAGGTATTTATTTTTTCATTTTTTTTCTTAATATATTTACTAGCCTATAACCCGTGATAAATCACGGGTGGCTTATATAAGCAAATGAGTTCACATTGCCAACAAATTAGATTTCATAAAAAAAGTTTGAAAATCAACTCGGACCGTCTCGGCCCGTACTAAAAATGGTCATTTCAGTCCATATCAGTTTTGCTATATGACAAACAGGTAATAATATAATTTATGTAATCATATTTGATAATTAAATTGGTTATAGGTCAAACGGGTTATAAATTTTTTGAAATCAGACTTTTATTCAATCAAACGATCACGAATATATGGCAACAAACATTTAGAAAAAAAGATCTTTTTACTGAATATATGTCAACAAACGCTTATGTAGTTAACAGATTACACTTTTGACTCATTCGACCCGTTTGACCAATTAGAGATAAAACCATAACGTGAATGCACCCGTTCCTAAGTAAAGATTTTCACCTCTGCTGAGTACAAAACTAAGGTGTAAATGAGTCTTAATTCTTGTTTTAAAATTTAGCAGAGTATGAAATCTAATTTATTGAAGGTAATTTTACTAAATGTTGCAAAAATATTGTAAAAAACACAAAATATATATATATATATATATATATATATATATATATATATATATATATATATATATATATATATATATATATATATATATATATGGAGTGAAATATTTTCATAATGCATTCATAAATGCAGAAAATGGATTCTAAAACGGAGCAAAATGCAGTTCAAATTGTAGTAAAATGTCTTAAATAATTTTTTTTTAACACAACTAAATATATAGCAAAATCAAGCACGCAATAAATCACAAACATTACATAATTTGGATGAACATCTCCGGTACATAATTGGTCAATTAGATAACTAAAAACTCGATTATTAAATTGAGGCTACCATTTATTTTTGTAGCATTTACATTGGCTTCGTGTTGGAGGTATATGTTTCTTGACCGTTTGGTGTTCAGTATCAAAATTATCACCCTTCTGTTCACTCTCACCTGCAAGATGAGCGGGGGTTACGGAATGAGTCATTTTTATAATGGGTTACAATGGGCTGGGTTAACTTGCATCAAGTTTTTCTCATTTTTTTAATAAATTATGTAATACCTTTGAAAATTGTGTTATAAGATGAAATGTGTTAACTGAAGCTCGAACTTGATAGCTTTAAGCAAAGCATCTTTGCAGGTAACTTGATGTTGAAATGTTTAATTGAGACTTAAAATTACAATAATCAATGAATCACACATTCAAACACACCTTATGTATGTTATTATCAATGTTATACACTCTATATCTTGAAGCATGCCCGCCCAATCGGGCGGGCTTTGAAGCTAGTTTACATATATACAGGGGAGAATTTCTTCACATGGTTGGGGCCGAGACTTGAGGTAAATATCGTCGAACCAACTAGTATAAGGGGTATATTGACAAATTACAAGTTGTTTCAAAAGCAAAAGGCACGAAACCCGTTACAGAAGTTACTAGCAGCAGGTCTGGCACTTGCAGAGACCGATCAATGGGCCAAACATAGAAAAATCATCAATCCTGCTTTCCATGTTGAAAAGCTTAAGGTTTGTTCTTTGTATCTTATACTCCCCCCGTCCCAATTTTATTGCCAACATTTCCATTTTAAAATCTCCCAAAATTATTGTCAACTTGAAAATTCCACCTATCAAAAAACAGTTAGGTGGTAAAGGTAAAATTCTATTGGATGCACAGCGTAATAAATGCACTTTTCTTATACTGTGTGTTTTTTGTATATAAACAATAATTTTGGGACGCAAATAGTATCTTTTTGTTAGAACATGCTAATATAAGAACAAATATTGTTTCGATAGCATATGGTGCCCGCATGTTATACGAGTTGTGTGGAGATGATCAACAAATGGGAGGAAATGTTACACAAGGAAATCTCGTGTGAATTGGACGTGTGGCCTTATCTCCGTACATTTGCGGCCGATGTAATTTCACATACAGCATTTGGTAGTAGCTTTAAGGAAGGGAAAAGAATATTTGAACTACAACAAGAAATGGCCAAGTTGGTTTTTACTAAGCTTGCTCGATCTGTCTATCTTCCTGGATCAAGGTGAGTATGTATTACAAAACATAACTTTGAAGCTTGATATAAAGTAGTTAGTGTATTAATAAGCAATGGATATTGTTTTATGATAACCAAATACAATTTCACAGTTTTTTACCAACAAAAACAAATAAGAGGATAAAGGAAATTGACCGAGAAATGAAGGCTTTGATAAGTGGTATTATCGATAAAAGAATGGCCGCGATGAAAGATGGCGGAAATAGTAATGATGATTTGTTGGGCATACTCTTGGACTCCAATTGCAATGAGATTAAACAACATGGGAATAGCAAATTTGGATTAAGTATTGATGAAGTAATCGATGAGTGTAAGCTTTTCTACCTTGCAGGACAAGAAACTACAGAACTCTGCTTGTTTGGACTATGGTCTTGTTGGCTCAACACACAAATTGGCAAGCTCGTGCAAGAGACGAAGTAAAACAAGTCTTTGGGGGTAAAATTCCCGACACTGAAGGGCTAAATCACTTAAAAGTTGTAAGTTATTTACATATATACACACTGGCGAATCTAGGAACAAAGTCAATCGGGGTCTACTTATAATTGACCAATTAAAATTAAAATTAAAGATTAAAAATTAAATGCCATAAAATACTAAAACTAAGTTAAATATTATATTTGGTTGGGCATTTCATTATGAAAATACACCAGGCAAGAGATTCTAAAGCATTTTATGGACCACATAACAATTTTCCATTAAAAAAACAATTATGAAATATTTTACATATGGCGCACCAAGTGGGGTCCTTGGACCCCTCTTAAATACACATGGATTCGAAAGTTCATATATAATATGATAAATATTAATCTTAATCAGGCATACGCTAGTGCTCGTACCGTGGTTATCGGTTATTAAATACTAATATGACATGCATCTTTTTTCAATAACTACCATTATTAGTTAGCTAATAGCCTTTTGACGAAAATAGCACTCATGACCCTCACTCATTCTCCAAATTGTTAATGCTTTTCAGAACTTTATATTCGTGATTTCATATAGGTTACCATGATTTTCAATGAGGTTCTTAGACTTTAACCGTCTATAATGACATTACAACGAATGATACATCAAAAAACTAAATTAGGCGACATTACCTTGCCGGCTGGATCTTTCCTCAAAGTGCATGTGATATTTTTACACCATGATCGCGATTTATGGGGTGACGATGTAAAGGATTTCAATCCTGAAAGATTTTGTGAAGGTGTGTCAAAGGCGACCAAGGGGCAAGGATCATATATCCCCTTTGGTGGAGGGCCACGTATATGCATCGGACAAAATTTTGCTCTCATGGAAGCAAAATTGTCACTCACTATGATTCTACAACGCTTTTACTTTAATCTATCGCCATCCTACTCTCATGCACCGACATCCGTCGGCACTCTTCAACCTCAGTTTGGGGCACATTTGATATTGCATAAGCTTTAGGTGTCTTGTATTCGAATTTCCATGATGGGTTTATACATTTATTCATGTTGCATGTTGCTATAATTAGTTGTTGAATAACTTATATGCAAATTTCTCTTTTATATTATAACAAGTACTCTTTATGATTAAGTTATATTTTCGCTCATTTCATCAATAATATAAGGAACATTTCTACATATATTTTAGGTTTTAACTTTTACAGGATTTATTTTCTGATTAGCACAGGGCCATCGAAAATCAAGGAACGGTCCCTGGTAGGTTTATATTAGAGTGAGGGTATGGTGGCTTGACCCACCCCATAATTGATTAGGTGGCATGTTTTTCACATCCACATCATTAAGCCACCATACCCCATGTGGGGTGAGTGAAGCAAAATGTCGAAGGTTCGGCGAGAGGAGAGAGAAACTTTTTAATTTTTTTTAAAGGTATTTTGTGAGTGGGGTATTATTGATGGGTCTTAAAGGAGTATTATTGGTTAGTGATGGTAGATGGGGTATTTGGTGTTTTGAATGTGAAATGTAAAATAATGACGTGACGCAGAGGTGTCGCATAGGTTGCAATCTGACTTATGTTACCTGATGCTATTAGGGCTGAACATGGTTCCATATCAGGGGTAGAACTCAAAGTAGCAATGAAATTCGTTTGTTTATTTATTTCATTCGTAGAAACTACTTTAGTTTCATGTAAACTTTCACTTAAATTTACTACTTGTGTCTTCAATGATTGGTTTTCGTTTTCATTATCAGTATCATCAAATTCCGCCTGTTTATGTAACAACTAGTTATTCGTAATGTGAAAGTTCTTTTATAGCTAATATTTCTTTTGTTAAAGTTTCAATTTTCAAATTTAATATTTTATTTTCAGAAGTTAATTTGTCATTTACATCTTTATCTTTAACTTTTGATAAATTTTGCAAATTTTCAGATTTTATATCTAAATTGGTTACCATTTTTTCCTCATTGTTCATTATCAAATCCTTTTATAATTTTGAATATTTTTTATATTATGTTGAGCTTTAAAAATAATGTTGTGTTAAGGGGGTGTTTGGGATAGTTTATTTAGATGGGTTTATGGCTTATAAACTTATATAAGCCTAAAATAATCCCTTTAAAAAGGGATTATGAAGCTTATATAAGCTTATAAGCCATAATCACTCTAAATAAGCTTCCCCAAACTAGGGGGTGTTCGTTTGGACGGTTTGGTTTTATCCGAACCAAATAGGTGAAACCAAATAAAGTCCGGTTTTCAAAACTTCAAACTGAACCGTCCAAACAAAATCGAAAACAAAACTGATCCGAACCAAATAACAATTTGGTTGGTTTGGTTTATCCGTTTGATTTTTCCTTAAAATTTTCAAAATAATTCAAAAGTATATAACATAAATAATGTAACACCGCAAATTTAAACCCGATTTTTTTAAATAGCGGAAGCGTAATATTTAAACCATAATAGTTAAGTCATTTTAGAAAATACAACTTCAAATATAATATTAATCAAAACATCAAAACGGTTTAACGTGTTACTACAAAAACGGCTCCATTACAAAATACTATCAGAGCAACCATTGGTCAACCATTCCTAACAAGCACCCCTTTACCCGCCCATCAACCGAACGTGCAAAAGAGTCAATGAGGAAGGGATTAGCTAACAGCTAAGTAAAGAACTTAAACAACCAATATATAATAGAACAAACCGATATAAATTCACACTTTCCAAATTAGTTAATTTTGAAGAGTAACGGTGGTTCTGCCGAACCTTAAATCATTGTTGGCCGAACAATGATAACCGATGGCCCTTTACTCAAAGACAGTGTGTACCCCCTTAGAACAACCAATGCTTCTAAGGGCGGTACACCTTGTCAATAGTAAACTTATGCCCAGTAGAATGTTCTAATTACTGACCTCTTCCCCAAATGTGTACTTAATTAATTACCGAATTATTTATACCGAAGTGTGGACTTGTAATAAAATTACAACCACAAACCTGCATCCGAAAATGTTCGCGTCGTGAACTCTGAGTTCGCGCCGCGAACTCAATGTTCACGACCCGCGAACATCATCACGATCACAACCCAAAATCTCTGTCGAAGGTTTGCGTTCGCGAACCCAAGTTCGCGTCGCGAACTGCCCAGATACCAAAATCCTGCACTTTTTACCAAAGTATCCAATTTCTACCAAAATTGTACACATATAGATTGAAGGCTAAATCCACTCATCCTACAACCGTAATCCTTCCAAACTCAGTTGTCTTATATCATTGAGTTTGCTTCCCAATTCCTGTACAAAAATGAATACCGAATTAGTAATCCGAATTTATCAATTGATCGCAAAAGCAATACAAATCTAATACCGACATTTAGCATAAATGTAATGACTAGCTTATTTGCGTATTACCAAAGTTGCAATTAAAAGTTCTTAAGACATTCCAAGTCAAAACCCACAACAATTGCATTTACTCACTTTTACATATTTTGCAACCAAACGGGTCAAAATTACCAAATCGACAACCAATTCTCATAAGTTTAAAAAACTAGTTATATTATGTTACCATATCTTAATTAATGACTAATTATCACAATTATACATCTAAAGTCAAGTGTATACCAAATAATGCATTTTTATTCCAATTTTAGCATATAGGCCCAAACGGGTCAAAACCAAACAATTTATCATAATACTCCCCAAATCCGAAGCCAATACAACAATTAACATCTACACATCATTTTATGCATAAGTTGACATTTTAAAATAAAGTCAAACTTCCAGATTTGACCAAAACTCACAATTCCCAAATTTGACTACTTATTCTTTTAAACGGGTCAAAACTACTTAATTCGATACAAGGTTACCAATTACATCTTCAAACATGTCTAGATACATATAACAACTTTTAATATGACTAAATAGTTATTCCATATTAATATCAAACTTCATATTGACTAGTTACCCTAGAAACACCCAAAATTTTCAACATATGTTTGACCCAAAAACACCTCCGACCACCTCTTACTAACTCAGTAATCTAAGTACTTTTCTGACCATATTAGTTCATGAAAATATGATATAAATAAAGTAGACTCTTAGACCTTTAAAACGACTGCTACACGCCCAAAACAGAGTTACGGTTGATTTTATATGATTTTTACAAGATCACCAAATTTCTGAGAAAAAGCTGTCCAAATTTTACATACGGACATTTTCAAAAAAAATCATCCAAACACTATGATCATTATCTCAATTTCACCAATCCAAACCATAATTAGATATAAACAACTAATATCAATTCTAATATGATATTTGACCCAATTAAACATATAAAATACCAAAACTTCATAAATTCAAGAACTAATTTAAATAACTCATCTTCTTCCCTAAACTCCATTAATGGAGATTCATGAGATTCTCATCAATTCAAGTTTCTAACCAACAATTAAGCATACAATACTTAAATGATCAAGTATAAACATAAAATAAACCATCAATTTCAACTTTCATCAAGAACTCAACATACATAAGAACCCTAGTTCAAGAACTAACAAGAACTATAAACCCTAATGAAAAAGGAAGATTACTTACTTGATTTCTAGCATTAATTCAAATTGGAGCCGAATAACTTAAGGATTTAAGCTTCAAACCAAAGAGATGAAGAAGAACACACTAAAGAAAATGAGGTTTTGGTTTTAGACGTGAGAATGCGAAAGAGACAGGAAAAATCTGATTTTTTTCTTCTTGCCACATGTCCCATACGTGTCAAACATGGGAGGGATTTTTAATTTCATTTAACACAGTGTAAATACATGCTATCTAATTATACGCTGATTAATTTTAAGACCTAAACGAACTCTGATTTACACAACGAAGATATATTCGGAACCTTGGTTCAAAAGAGAATCTAGATATATAATTATCACTAAAATACTTTAACATCTCAGTTTTCATTAATTTTAACCTCATGGTTAAAATACAATTAAATCAAATTAAATTAAATTAAATATGAAATAATAGAATATTACTTACCAAAAGTAATATAATAATAGGTCGGGTCTCGGAATGTTACAAATAATATTAAGTTCGATATGTAAAATTCGAAAATGATAAACTACTTTCTACATAAAAACAAGTCTAATATATACTTTGTGACTTTTATAATCATATATGCAAAATTCCCGACATCAACTTTATCAAAAACACCAAAAAGATTGGTGCATCGCCAACTGATACAATATAAAATGGAACAAGTGTAAGTATATAAATCAATTTACTATAAGAAATGTAAAGAAAATGAGTATTATAATTGCTTACAATGGATACCAACAAGTGTTAGTATATAAATCAGTTTACTATATAATACTATTCGGTTTTTTTGGACAATCCGGTTTTCACAACGAAACCAAATCCAATCCGAAATCCAAACTATTAATTTGGTTCAAGTTCAAAGCGATCCAAAAAACTATATAACCAATCCAAATAGTACGATCCAAAATATTCAATTGAACAATCCGGTTATTTCCGAATAGTGAACACCCCTACCCCAAACACCCCCTAAGACTTAAGCCTTTTTAAAAAAATGTGTTGGTCTTGATTTAAAACTCGGCTTTGCAAGAAAAAGATTTTGGGTTAAAAAATGACGGTTCAAAAAAATGACGGGCCAAAAAAAATCGATTTTTAGCATTACAATTTAAGTTGGGCTTAAAAATTGATATATAAACAAAAGAAAATAAATGAAGTCGGACTTCATTCAATCTTTTTTCATAACTAATGAGCCATCAATTGTCTTGAAATTTACACACGGCTTTAGTCCTCGAGCTCTGTTGACTTACTGGCCGTCTTTTGTACAAAATTTTGGAGATAGACCCTATTGGCTTGGCGTTAGATTTTCAGTATTTCTTTTGCTATAATCGTCCATAATCCTTCTTAATTGGAATTTAATTTTATTACAGATTGATGTTTGAATGAGTTTTTCTGATAAAAACAAAGAACTTCTTATTAACAAAACAGAGATGAACCAGTGATCCAAACAACATATACAAAGAAATCTCACAAACAACTTCAACAAATCAACACTAAAACTCTCATGATCTAAATGAAAACTAAATGTTTACATAAACCTAATCTTCAGAAATCAGAAACTCTAAACGAACGATATGTAAGAGCAAAGAAGAAAATGTGTATTGATATTTGATAGAATGAGAAAACCTTTTTAAGCCTAATCAGAATTATGTAAATATACTCCAATATTTACAACCAAGTCCTCAACAACTTTAGACTCTAGTCCTCGAGAATTTATACTTCAGTCCTTAGCAATTGCAGATGAGTCCTTGACCATTTAACCTTTACTCCAACAATAACAGCAACTTTATAACAGCCCTTTAACTTTCCTGAAACTAAATCATGCAATAAGTAACAATTAAACACGATCCTTCCAAACTAAGATTGGATTAGCTATTATTTTAACACCCTCCCTCAATCTTAGTTTGGAAAACATCAAACATTCCCAACTTTGAACAAAGAAAATTGTGCTGAGAAACACTTAAACTTTTAGTAAAAACATCAGCAGTATTATTTTAAGATTCCACCTTTATCAGATTTAACAAACCATAAATAACTTTATCTCTAACAATATGAATGTCCACTTCCATATGTTTACGCTAATGTAAAATCGAATTATTTGCAATTAAAATTGCAGATCTGTTATCACAAAACATATTTATCGGAATTTCAAAATCAATTTTTAAATCTTTTAAAACCTTTATAATCCAACGAATTTCATTAGTTACCGAAGCCATTGCTCGGTATTCAGCCTCAGTTGAGGAACTAGAAACAGTAGGCTGCTTTTTGCTTTTCCATGAAATCATAGAATCCCCAAGAAATATGCAAAACCCAGTAACTGAACGTCTAGTAGTAATACATTTTCCCCAATCTGAATCAACCCAAGCAGAAAGATTAAGATTCATACCGTTTGATAAATGTATTCCCTTACCTGGAGAGCCCTTTAAATACCACAGCAACCTAAGAGCAAGCTTCAAATGAGAACTTCTCGGTGAATGCATATATTGACTAAGACAATGAACAGAAAAACTAATATCCGGTCTGGTTAGAGTTAAGTAAATTAACTTTCCAATAAATTTTTGATAGTTAGAAATGTTTTCAAGAGGAGGATCAGAACTACCTCCTCTATCAGATATAACCAAAGTTCATATCCATGGGAGTAGCAATAGGTTAGGAACCTAACAAACCAAACTCATGAATTAAATCAATACAATATTTTCTTTGATTTAAACAAACACCAATTTTGGTATCTACAACTTTAATACCAAGAAAATATTTTAACTTCCCAAGATCTTTTATTAAAAATGTTGAACTTAAAAAAGACTTTACTTTATTCACCTCATTTATATCACTACCCGTAAGAACAACGTCATCGACATAAACTAGGATAGCAAGAAACACATCACCAACTGATTTTGTAAATAAAGAATAGTCACTTTTGCTTCGTTCAAACCCATACTCAACTAAAGCAGTGGTAAGTTTTTGGTTCCACTGTCTAGGAGCCTGTTTTAAGCCATACAACGACTTAATCAATTTGCAAACTTTTGATTCATTTTTTGGAAAGTAACCAGGAGGTACAGTCATATAGACTTCCTCTTTTAATTCACCATAAAGAAACGCATTGTTTACATCAAGTTGGAACAATGAACAACCTTTGTTTATAGCTAGAGTGATTAAACTTCTCACGGTAACCATTTTAACCACTGGTGAAAACGTTTCACCAAAGTCAACACCCTTTTGTTGACTATACCCTTTGGCCACAAGTCTAGCCTTATATCGTTCAATCTCCCCATTAGATTGAATTTTGATTTTATATATCCATTTACATCCTATAGCTTTTCTATTAGGAGGTAAATCGGTTAATTCCCAAGTACCATTCCGGTACAAAGCCTCCATTTCTTTATTCATAGCTTCTACCCATTTTTGGTTTTTTGAGGCTTCAAAATATGATTTTGGTTCAAAACTTTTATTTAGATTTGAAACAAAACATTTAAATTCTAAGTTAAGATTAGAGTAATTAACTACTCTTTCCAACCCATATTTTACTTTTCCATCTAAAACAAAATCATCTAGATTTTTCGGTAAAGTAGAACTTCTAGAAGATCTTCTAATTCGGACATTATCAGTAATATTACTACCGGAAGCGTCACCCTCAGAACAGTTCTGTTCGTTTTCCTCAAATGTTGCTGAAGTATCAGATTCACCGGTAGACGATACCACACTGCCAGGTGAATCTGTCCTTTTGCCGTCATTATTAGATAGGTTCCCTTCCTTATCATCATCGGGTATAATAGTATTGTTGTTCCCATCAATATTAATATCAAAAAAATTTGAATGATCAACGTCATTGTAAACAGTTTTTATAGTTGAATCATTTTTAAACGGAAAAATATTTTCGTAAAATTTAACATCCCTTGAGAAAAAAACAGTTTTATTTTCATGACTATAAACTTTATATCCTTTTTTCAGATTTGAATATCCAATTAGAATACACTTTTCAGCCCGTTTACCAAACTTATCTGAGTTGTATAAGATGGTTGCAAAACACAAATATCCAAACACTCTTAAATGATCAAGAGACGGTTCAAAGCTATGAATAATTTCAAAAGGAGGCTTACCTTTTAGAACAGAGGAAGGCGTTCTATTAATCAAGTAGGTGGCAGTTTGAATACATTCAATCCACATATTTAACGGTATCCCTCCCTGAAACATAAGAGATCTAGCTACATTTAGAAGGTGTCTATGTGTTCGTTCGGCAATGCCGTTTTGTTGAGGAGTTTAGGGACATGAAGTTTGATGTAAAATACCATTCATCCCAAGAAATGTTTGAAACTGTTTATTAACAAACTCTGTCCCATTATCACTTCGAAATTTTTTTATACTTTTATTAAACTGATTTTTAATTAAGTTTACAAAGTCTTGTATATTTGAAAAAAATTCATCTTTTGTTTTTAACAAAAAAACCCAAACAGCCCTAGAAAACTCATCAACCACTGTTAAAAAATATTTAAAACCTTCCCTGCTACAAACTTTATATGGCCCCCATAAATCCAAATGTACAAGTTCACCTAATTCCTTTGACTGATGAGAGCTCAAAGGAAACGCTTGTCTCGTTTGTTTGGATTTATGGCAGATTTCACAGGGAACGGCTAAGTCAACCGAATCAAGTTGTAACTTATGTTTAAGAATGTCGAGGACGGGATCATCAGGGTGACCTAACCTAGAGTGCCAAATCTGTTTGGAAAGAAATCAAGTCGTGATCTTATTACATTGTATATTATTACCTGATTTGAGAAGGTATAAACCATCTTTTTCATTACCAATCCCCACCGTTTTCATATTTTTCAAATCCTGTATGTAACACTTTGAGTCATCAAACCCAACAAAAAGTTTACTATCCCTAGATAGTTTATGAACAGAAAGTTAACAGAATATTCGGGTACCACTAGCACATCATAAAGAGTTAAGGCATTGGTTATTTTTAAATTACCGATTTTCCTTATTTGAGAAGAAGTACCATTAGGATGATTAACTTTTAAATCCAGATCAGAAACATCTATGGTATTGACTAAGTTTTCGTCCGAAAGAGTCATATGTTGGTTTGCCCCAGAGTCAAAAACCCATTTATTTTTATTTATGGTTGTATCAAAGCTAGTGTTAGAATTAAAGAACTTTGATTTTAGAAACGCACATGCTATGTTTGAATGTATTTTTTCCGTGGCAGATTTTTCATTCAACATCCCAATAAGACGCTGAACCTGTTCATTTGTATACTGTATACAAGAATTAGGTTCTTCTCTGTCAGAAGCAGAATTATTGTTTGAAAAAGTCTTATTACTTTGATTCGAAAACATTTTCTTATAACTCTCGGGATATCCAACAGTTTTATAGCACCTATCAATAGTGTGACCTTGAAGACCGCAGTTAGGATTTGTACAAACTAGGTTTGGATTTTTTATAACGTTCTTTTTCTTATTATCAGTGGTTTTAGCATTGAAAACATGAGTTTGAGTTTTGTTATTTAAACTATTTGAAGGAACTCCTCTATGTAATTCTTCCCTAGAGATAATTGCATAGGCTGTTTTAACACTAGGCAACGGATCTCTAGTCAGAATTTTACTCCTAATAGGTAAGTAAGCATCATCTAATCCCATTAAAAACTGCATCAATTTTAACAACTGATTATGATCCTGAAAATGTTTTGCTGCATCACAACTACAAGTAGGAAGTTTAACTAATGCATCAAATTGTTTCCATAACGAATTTAGTTTATGACAATATTCAGAAATAGAGGTACCATTTTGAGTTAAAGAGTTTGTTTTGTGATGCAGATTAAAAGTTATAGAACCGTCAACTTTATCATATGTTTCTTTTAGTTCTAACCAAACAACAGAAGCAATTTTTGAAAAAAATTGACCTAAATATAGCTCTTCTGTAACAGAACCTAAAATCCAAGACAGAACAACTGAATTGCATCTGTCCCACATTGATATGAGGTCTCTCACAAGTACCATCCACAAACCCAAGTTTGTTTTTGGTTTCAAGAGCTAAAATCATAGCACACTTCCACACATTATAGTTTTCGGTACCACTGAGTTTAAAGGGTAACATAGGAGTACCATTTGTATCGCTAGCATGAAGATAGAGAGGATTACCGAAGTCGAGATTACTAATCTGAGTTGCAGATGTAGTACTACTGTTAGGGATATCATCTCCAGCCATTTCAAATTTTTAGATAACAACAATCACAGAAACAACAGGGTTAGTTATAAACGAAAAACTAGGAGAACAGTAGATCAGGGACCAGATTCCAGAAAATTTAAGATCTTCTGGACAAGTGTAATCACAGTCTGAAGAACTAGATAACAATATTCAGTCAATTAATCTGAAACAAAACAATCAGTTAGATAATACAACTCAACTAATCTGTATGAAGTAAAATCAACAAAAAAGGATAAGATAGAACGATCTCACAGTGATTTTCTCTAGATAGACTCACACGAGGCTATCATTAATAGTGCAGCGGAATATCAGGAGAGATGGATTGTAGCCGGAACCGTCGTCGATCTTCACCTTCAAGACAGATCTGACCGAGATCTAACAATTTCCTTAAGAAACCCTAAGAACTTCCAGCTATAACCACAGATCTAAGGACCCCTGAGTAGAGTGTGAACCAGCGTTGGTGCACGAAGACAAAATGATTCAAGAATACTTTGAATCAAAAGAAATTGAGCAGATCGGTACGAGTTTTCTTCGGAAAACCCTAAATATCAAACAATTTCAAAACCCTAACTCGATGAACAGTATGAATCACGAATTTTAGGAAGGAACTCAGAAATCAGAGATGTAGAGGCTTTGATACCATGATAAAAACAAAGAACTTCTTATTAACAAACAGAGATGAACCAGATCTGATCCAAACAACATATACAGAGAAATCTCACAAACAACTTCAACAAATCATCACTAAAACTCTCACGATCTAAATGAAAACTAAATGTTTACATAAACCTAATCTTCAGAATTCAGAAACTCTAAACGAACGATATGTAAGAGCAGAGAAGAAAATGTGTATTGATATTTGATAGAATGAGAAAACTTTTTTAAGCCTAATCAGAATTATGTAAACATACTCCAATATTTACAACCAAGTCCTCATCAACTTTAGACTCTAGTCCTCGAGAATTTATACTTTAGTCCTTAGCAATTGCAGATGAGTCCTTGACCATTTAACCTTTACTCCAACAATAACAGCAACTTTATAACAGCCCTTTAACTTTCCTGAAACTACTAATCATGCAATAAGTAACAATTAAACACAATCCTTCCAAACTAAGATTGGATTAGCTATTATTTTAACATTTTCTTTACTAATTCAATTCATACGTAATTCTGATATAAATTATTCGTTTTAATTGAAATCTTTGCCAAAGACCTATGAATTTAATTACGTTTTTTTTGATAAACTAGATAAACTAGACAAACTTGAATGTTCTGTATGCTTCAGACTTTAAAACCGTTCAAATATATTAAAAAAACAAATATAAAATTAAAAAAATTAAAATTAAAAAATTAAAATTAAAAAATTAAAATTAAAATTAAAATTAAAAATTATAAAATAAAATTTTAAAAATTTAAAATTTTAAAAATTTAAAATTTAAAATTTAAAATTTCAAATTTAAAATTTAAAATTTAAAATTTCAAATTTCAAATTTCAAATTTCAAATTTCAAATTTCAAATTCCAAATTTAAAATTTAAAATTTAAAATTTAAAATTTAGAATTTAAAATTTAAAATAAAAATTAAAAATTTAAAAATTAAATATAAAAAATTAATAATTAATAATTAAAAGACATAAAAAAGAAAATAAAAAAAATTTAAACAAATAAAAGAAAATTAAAAAAATTATTTTTTAAAACTAAAAATACTTAAATATTAAAAAGTTAAAAAATAAGAAAAATAAAAAATAAGAACATAAAAGAAGTTAAGGTGGCACTAAACACATGAAAAAAAGAAGTTATCAACAAAGAGAGAAACCAAATAGAAAATTTGAAAAACAAAATTGACAATATGGAATTGTTGGCATACACTAAACCGCTGCCCGACTCAGAAAAAGATGACCGACTCATGTGAGAAAAAGGTAAAGTCTCTAAATCTTATTAAATCGATTGATCTTACGCAAAATCACGCTCAAAATGGCTGGTGGTCGGTGATGAAAATACAAGTTATTTTCACAGGATTATCTACAAGAAAAACATAAATAGATAAAATGGTCTAAATATCAACGGATCGTGGAGGAGCGACTCAACTGTGATTAAAGATGAAGTTTATAATTTTTTTGCAAACAAATTCTTGGAGCCGGAAAGCATGAGACCTATGTCTGTTAGTAACCATTTCAAAAAACTATGGAAGGTTGTCATATGGCAATGCTAGAGGCATCTAACAAAGGCTTATTTTGTGGCATTAAACTTCTAAATGAGGGGCCTATTTTAACTCATTTCTTATATACGGACGATGTCATATTCAATGGTAAATGGCAAACTTCAAATATTCTAAATCTTATAAGATCTTAAATTGTTTCTATATTGCATCGGGCTTAAAAGTTAACTATGCGAAACAGGTTGATCTATCGGAAGCAGGGGTGTCTCCGAGATTTTAAGGGCCCCGTGCGAAAATAGGAAAATGGGCCCCATGAGTACAAGATATTTATAAAAATTTGGACTTTATAATTATTTTCTATTAAATTATTAAGTTGGCTTAAATTTTAATATTATATATACAAGATATATATAATAATGGGTTTTGCTAATGACAGCCCTTAGGGCTGTCAATAACCGCATTAAAACTTGTAAATTAATCAACAACCACCTCCTGCATTTTAGATATTTCTCATCCGGTAATAAAAGTACAACATTTTAATGCATGTTATTGGCAGCCCTAAGGGCTATCATTAGCAAAACCCTATAATAATTGGGCCCCTATAAATATGGGTCATGTGCGGCTACAAGCACCTCCTTAAAGACACCCGGAAGGTGCTGATTTTTGGTCCTGGATTGGCGATTCTAGCACTATCATTACCGTGAGGGAGTTGATTCGTACAGAGCAACTTTTATCCATGCAGAGTAAATTCATCCCAAATGATAATCATGTCCTTCCTTTACTTTTAACACATTTTACATTTCAGTCCTTCCATTAAGGGCATGATTGTCATTTGGGATTAATTTGCTCTGTATGGATAAAAGCTGCTCTGTACGAATCAGCTCCCTTACCGTGAAATCTATGAAAAGTATAATTGATAATTCTGTTTATTCCAATTCTAACCCTGTTTATTTTTGGAATAGCTGGATACCACCGAAAGTAATTAGATGGTGCCAAGTCAGTGTACAACAACATAATTAATTCATTAAACCAAGTCATATACAATTTTATTGAGGGTGGAACTTCAAAAAAGGCCTAATTGTTTCTTCAAGCTGTAATAAGTGCAATGGTGGTGTACATTTGGATTTCAAGAAATAATGGTGTTGTGCATTTGGATTTCAAGAAATAATTAAATACTCAAGACTTATAGTGTAGTGATATTAAAGTTTATTTTAAGGTGTTGCTTATAGGTCATTGGTACCAGTTTACTAGAATTCAAGAGGAGATGAAGTCAAAGATATTCCATTGAATGAAGTTTAGAGCAAAATATAATTTTTCGTGGTTTATTTGATGTTTTTGTCTTTTATTGGCATTGTAAATCTACGCAGTTGTACTCTCCTAGCTTCTTGCTAGTATCTTTCTTATTATCTCTTTTTATTTGAGGGTCATGATTTTGCTGAAGCTCGCTCTTTCTCTTCTTTTGCCTTTAAAAAGACAAATCCTTTTAACAAAAGTACATATATAACACCAAAAAATTAATGGTTAATTAATGTATAATTACATAAATTAAGATAATTAATAAATTAAGATATATTAGTTTAACTAATGCGTTCTTAACATAATCCCATATCCTCGTTCTAATAAAACCTATATATACATCAATACTAACATGGTACCCGGATAATGCGGTGGCGGGTATCCTGTAACTATATTCTACGGCGAGCAAAAATCGATTGCGTCAAATGAGTCAAAAGTCACTCAAAGTTGTATGTACAGTAATAAAATTAACCTAATAAATCATCTGAATTAGGAAAATGACGAACCAAATTGAAGGTGTATATTGAGACGTTAGGCGGATTGCCTATTTCAATTCCCAATTTGCATGTACAAATTGAAGAAATCAAGGAGACAGGGGAGTGATGAAGATAGTCGGATGTTTGAAGGTTTTTTAGGCAAGCGTTAGGCTATGAAATTATGAGGGTTAATTAAATGTTGTTCGTTTAGAAGAGTCAAACAATTAATAAGGGGTTGGTTAGCAGAGTGAAGTCTGGGTCGGTTATACCAGAGTTCTTAAAGTGCGGCTTAAGTATCATTGAAGATGATATGTAAACTAAGAACGAAACATTAGCAAGATTCCCTTGAAGTTGAGATGGTATGTAACACCTCAATTTTCAAAACACTTTTTTTTATCATATTTTTAAATAAAAATACTACAAAGTCCAATATCCAAAATACGATTTAACAAAAACCTTTTCAAAAGTTTATCAGAGTATTAAAACCGGTGTTACAATAAATATCATAACCATAGGATAACGGGATCTACCTACGAGCTACCGAGCTAATCAACACTAGGTTACCTCTATTGTGACCTTCTAATCCTTCAATCTCGAACCTGAGTACATAGCCAAAAATAAAGTAGTACGTGAGACAAAATAGTCTCGGGAGATACATGGGTTTTCGACTCATTCTCAAAATAATATAAAAATCATATTCATTACTTTTCTTTATTCGCTTATTAATTATCAACTTATATCGTATCCTTTATTCATATTTACTAGTAAGCTAACCGTAAGCTTACCCATCACATAATCACATACATTTAAGCTATCCATAAGCTTACTCCTTTTATCACATACGCCACGGATCATTCCGAAGCAAACTCCCCCGATGTGGGTTATCATCACAAGATCACGTGGTAATTGGGGTTCTCGCAAACTTACCAAGATCACCAACTCCCCCATCTCGCGGGTTATCATAATCCCCCTTTTTATCGGGTTATCATAATCCCCCTATTGTCGGGTTATCGTTCAGATAGATATACTACCCTTGCGCAGGGAGGTACCGCCCCAAGTAGTAATCTCACTCCCCCATAAATGGGTTATCGTTATCCGGATACTTTTGTTACACACATTGAATTTCATCAAATACGGGCCTATGCCCCATCAATTCATAATCAAACATAAATTAGAATACATCTATTCTAATTATCATATTATTCTCATTTAACATAATCATATTTCATTTACCCTTTCTCATCATTATCGTCATAGACTTTACCATTTAGTTCACAAACAAGATTCACTTCTTATTATTCATAATCATAAATATTTTATCTCTACATTGACTATAGTATATATATTATACTAGTCACTTTATACTTATCCTCTTAACAAGTCAACCATTGCCTTTATTAGTATTGTTTACTAAACAATACCCGATACTTAAAATCATTGTTATGAGCTTTACTAATACATATTATTAATATACTAAATATCATACTTTCTTAATCATTATCCTTATTCATACATTTTATTAATAAAGAATCATTAGTCAATTTTCTTTATCATAAACTCTTTTGAAATCATCAATCATTTTAGACATACTTAAGTAGTCAATTATTTGCATTTTCTTAGCTTTTCAATCATTTTAGACATACTTAAGTAGTCAATTATTTGCATTTTCTTATCTTTTCAATCATATCTTTATTAAAAACATTTATTAATAAAGACGCATAAAACATCATAGTTTTCAAAATCATTTGCTATGTACCTAGTAAAAGTCTCATGTACTCACCTGAGCCAAGCTAAATCCAAATCGTGTTTATCAACACGAATCCTTGCTTCCCACTATTGGAGCACCTTCAATCCTTAGGTCTTCTTGACCTATCATCAACATATCCACATACTCTAGTTATTATCCATAACTAGTCACTAATCAAACCAAAATAACCTTCTTAACCACCTAGTTCATCCAACTTGGTGGAATCTCAATCCCTAGTTCAAGATTTCCATCAACAAATCTCAAATCCAACTTGTACACAATGTTTACAAGCTTACAATGAGTGCTCTACACTCATCTTAGTCATCTTCCCCAAAGATAATTTGGTAGGTTACCCAAACCACAATTTTCCCCAAATAAAGCTCATAACTAGCTAGATAACATCAAATCCATGTTATGAACACATTTTCCTTGACAATATGTTGTAGATCTAAGTTATATCTACCCAATTTCATCACCCATCACAAACCCTCCAACTAGGGGTTGCATACATCACCATTTTCACCCAAAAACATCATCCATAACTAAAAAGAGTAGAGATTTACCTTATACTTCAACAATGGAGTGAGAATCTTCAAGATTGAGTGTGAAAATCGGTTCCAATGGCCTCCCTACACTCAAAATCGTCTACTCACACTTGGGAGGAAGTTCTAGGGTTTAGAAATGAGAGAAATGGCCAAAATCCCGATTTATGCTACCCAGACACCTTCGTGGCACGAAATAAATTCTTCGTGGCACGAGGTTTGGCGGGGGGCTATCTTCGTGACACGAAATTTAAACTTCGCGTTCAGCGGATCACGAAAACAAGTTTCTATCTCACTTCGTGCCACGAACCCAAATCTTCGTGACACGAATTGTGCAAGTTTGCACTTTTTGTTGTTTCCTTCGACACGGTTTCGTCCATAACTTTCTCATACGGTGTCCAAATGACATGAAAGCAATTCCTACGTTCTTTAAATGATTTATCCTTATTTATCATATTTTTATATAATTTATTTATTTAAAAATTTCGGGTCGTTACAACTATCCACCCTTAAAAAGTATTCCGTCCTCGGAATCAACTCAAGGATTTCCAATCCCCATTCCGCTTCCATTCTCTCGTATTTATTTCCATCAAACTTTTCTAATCATGATGCAATAACAATTGTACATTTAAAGGCACTTAACACCGTTATGCCCAAACGGGTCAAAAATGCATCTTAAGCCCTTAATACCCCAAACGGGTCAAAATTCCATAACTCGACTATACCACTTTCAATCATTTAACCAATCCATTTATCCACATTGGGATGTTATGACCCAATCATTACTAATAGCCAATTAAGCAAAACGATAGTCAACGCCTAGCTTTGACCAGGTTGTCAACATTGTCCAATCTTTGACTTAAGCACAAAGTCAACCATATTTTGACAATTTCCTTACTCACTAAGGGTTCCATTATTCATCATTTCCTTTACAATTGACCTTACATTCATGGTTCATCAATAGTCATACTCGATTTCCAAATTCAACTCGAAACACCCAACGGTCAAAGTCGCACCCTCCGACTATAATTATTTGCATTAAACAACTAACCACTATCATACACACATATAGGTGATACATTATGATCTTATCATTGCCTATCCATTCTAAGAGAAAGTCAAAACCCAATTTTGACCAAAGTCAACAATCCATTAGTTGACCAACCTTGCCTTATGAATAAAGTCAAACTTACTTTGCAAAATTCACATACTCTTTAATAGTGAGACTTCACTTCTCAAGCTTTTCGTTCCCGATTCCAATATCTACATTTCCCTTCTCAATTGTTCCCTTTTTTTTCCTCGATTTCGATTTCCACAATCGATTAACAATTTTCATTTAAAGCAATACCAAATCTCTATTACTTTTTAACTTTCATTCAATTACTTATACCATTTATAATTTCCTTCAAACATCCTTATACCATACTTGTAATTCCCGATTACCGGCTTTAGAGCCTCAATCATATCCAATTGTCGCCTAGCCACCATTATACATCTTTCAATTCATTGGCTACTAACAAACTTTGCTTCCTATAAGCATTTCTTTTTCATAAACTATGAACTTGTAGGCATCTCCTACACATACTTATACTTAAACACGACCTGTGTTTTTAACCCAAGTCCTCATTTTCCACTTAATTATAGCAATAATTAATCATACGGCTCTACATGCGTCGGCTATAAACATCATAATCATGATACATCAAATCATACTTTGATTATCATATCGAGATGATCGGAAAGCCTCCAATCCATCACGATCCTAACTGTTACATTGATCGGAAAGCCTCCAATTCAAAGTGACTCATCAAATCTCGTTAACCGGAAAGCCTCCGATCTAACAAGATCGATACAATACCATTCTATCATGCATACAATTCATGTATGCATCATTCATTAAGCATCATGCTATCATTTTCTTTCATATTAGCATATTATCTAATTAAAATACTACTTAATATGTTCCTCAAAACATTTTCTTTCTATTATCATATGCCTTTCATAGACCATTACTCCCACTTATACCTTTATACCACACGGTATACACATAATCATGTCTAGTGCTTTCCACCAATCTACTCATTTATCATTCATCTTTAGTCGATTCATTTTCTCATCATTAAAATTTCCAATCTTTCTTTCACCACTTAGGTGACCACCATTACATTCAATTATCCACATTTTTACCGAATCACCCAGTCAACTCGAGTCAACCAATTGACTCTGATCCATAATCCAAACATAAGCTATCACACTTTCTCTATGTTCTTTTTCCAATAATTAATTGTTACCCTTGATTAGCATACCATTTCTATGACATTTTACCATTATTTATCCTTTTACCCTTAGCATGGAATCCATCATCCATGCTACAAACTTTTGATATGGCTATTTGTCAACCTTTACTCAACCATTTTTTTATTACTAAATTTTGTCATTCCCGACACTCACTCTTTTCCGCTTATTTTTTATTTAAAAGTTATAAATTTTCTCTAAACCCTCTAACCGTTCCTTTTCGTACCATTAGCGTATAATAACATTGCATCATTTATTCGGATTCCCGACAAACATTAGAGTTCCATTTTCAAAATCACTATTTCCAAAGCTTCCGATTCACATTTTACAATTCTTACCGAAAGTTAGTACTTCATTGTACTACTAACCTTTCATTGAAAATATTCGTTAAATTAGTAAGATGGCGAATATAAACAGTTTGTTTAGAAAACCAAGTTTTAAATTAATAATGGTAAAGTAAACAGTTTGTTTATAAACCAAGTTTTATAAAGATAAAATTAAAAGTGGGATTTTTAAACAGTTAGTTTATAAAACCCAAGTAATTTTAAAAGGTTAAAAATTGGCTAACATTTTTCGAACAAAGGAAAATCCTTTTTAGAAAATCTTAGATCAGAGTGCAACTCACCTAATGGAACACCTCACTTGTTCAACGATATTCACATTCTAAGGAGAAAGAACCTTAGATGTGGATTCAAATCATTGCGAGTGTTAGGGTGCGTAGGGTCTTGTGATAATTGGGAGTCCCGGCGCAAGGCATCGCACTGTCTTAGGTGGTACGATCTATTTTGGTGATAATCGGGAGTCCCGGCCCAAAATTCACTAGAGGGAGTAAAACATATACAAGTTTGTTGTTCAACTTGATATCCCGAGGATCTAGGAATCGTTTCTAGTCTAGAGGCGATCGGTATGACTATATCTACCAGAAATAGCGTGGCTCTAATGGGAAGTGCCCAAACCTTGCATTAGAGGGCGTGAAATATGGGTCCTAGTCTAACTATTATTATTAAAAGGTAATAATGTTAGAAGTTATTTATTTATCTAATCTTACTAACCGTTTGTTGTTTTTCTTATAGATGTCTGTACCGTCAGATATTCCGTTTTACTCACCAAACGAATCACGAAAGTTCATCACTGGAAAATGGAAGCTTACTGGTCCAAACTACAAAGTTTGGAAAGTGCACTTTAGGAGTTACCTAAAAGCACAAAATCTACTGTACGTGATAGACGAGGTGCCCAAGGGACAACCAGGGCAAGATGCCCAGGATGATGAGCTTGATGCTTATTATCAGTATCTGGCAGATGAATCACAAGTTATGTCGATTCTTATTCTTACTTCATTATCAGAGCTTACTGATAATCTACGTAAGAAACCATGCTATGAGTTTGTCCAGTATCTTGAAGAGACGTTTAAAGATAGTACTGAAGATAGCAAGCAGTTCATTTTGCAAGAAATCTTTTCGTCAAAGATGAAAGATGATCAACCATTGAGTGACCATCTTATTAACATAAGAAGGTTGCTAGATTGTCTCACCCTAGTTACTGGCACATCAAACGAGCATGAACAAGTCTTGAGGAATAATCGGGACAAGGTAGTACGTATAGTCGGGAATTTTGATCTGAGTGTCGGAAGACTACACGAGAATCTCTTGTGTGTACGCGATGTTCAAAGGCTAGAGGAATAATCTCTCCCCGAGATTCAGGAGGACGAGTTCCACGAATGGTTGAATGACTTTGCTGATTTGTGTTGCCCAGCTTGTGGCAGCAAGGATATTTGCGAGCACACGTCTGACGTGGGGCTGTTGGACGCTGACTTTGTCAGTGATTCAGGTATCTTTATGATTGATTGTCTCGTTACTTCTAGTGAATCCTGGGTATTGGATACCGGATGTGGTCATCATATTTGCAATCATTTGCAGGGATTTAAGAAGAACAGGAGGCTGGGACGAGGAGATGTTGAACTACGAGTAGGCGAAGGTTCCAAGGTTGGAGCTGAAGCCGTAGGAACATATCTTCTCAAGTTGCCTTCAGGAAGAGTTTTGGAACTTAAAGATTGTTATTATATTCCTAGACTTATTAAAAATGTTATTTCATTTGATTTACTTATAGACAATGGTTTTTATTATGAGTTTTATGGAAAAACAATTTCGTGTTTAAAAGATGACATTTTATATTTTAACGCAAATTCTCATAATGGTCTATACACGTTAAATCTAAATAACATAAAACGAGACATCTATCATATAAGTAAAAGATCCAAGAGTAACTTGAATCAAAATTATCTTTGGCATTGTCGTTTAGGTCATATAAACGAGACTCGCATAAAGAAGCTCCACGATGATGGAATTCTAGAGCCATTTGATTTGGTATCATATGCAATATGCGAAGCTTGTTTATCTGGCAAGATGACAAAAGACCCTTTCAACCACTACAATGAAAGGGCAGGCGAGTTGTTAGGGATTAAACACACAGATATGTGTGGACCCTTTACTCCAGAAGCCAGAGGAGGATACCGCTACTTCTTTACCTGTATTGACGACTTCAGTAGGTATGGTTATGTCTTTCTTATGAAACTAAAGTCTGAGAGCTTTGACAAGTTCAAAGAATATCAGAGGGAAGTAGAGAACCAACTAGGCAAGTAAATTAAGTCACTTCGGTCTGACTGAGGAGGCGAATATTTGAGCCAAGAGTTCGATGATCATTTGAAGGAATGTGGGATTGTTTCACAACTCACACCTCCATATACACCTCAGATGAATGGTGTATCAGAAAGGAGGAATCGCACCTTGTTAGACATGGTATGTTCAATGATGTGTCGCGCCCCACTACCACTCGAGACTGCAGCATTCACACTGAATACGGTTCCGACCAAGTCAGTAGAGAAAACTTCGTTCGAGCACTGGGCGGGGAGAAAGCCTAGATTATCTTTTCTCAAGATTTGGGGTTGTGAAGCGTACGTTAGACGTAACTTCACAGACAAACTAAACCCCAAGTCAGACAAGTGTATCTTCGTTGGATATCCAAGGGAAACCTTAGAATACTATTTCTATCATCAAGAAGACAACAAAGTTTTTGTTGCTCGGAAAGGTGTCTTCTTGGAGCAGAAGTTTCTAGGAACTGAAACTCCAAGAAAAGAAATAGAGCTTCAAGAAATTGATGAGAATGAAGATCCACTGATGACTTCAGTCGAACTAGTAGTTCAACAAAGAATTGTTGATTCCCAACCAGACCCACCGGTTGAGGAAGAAGAGACACGCAATCCGCGTAGGTCCAGTAGACCACGCCAAGAACCAGATAGGTATCTTGGATTCATGATCGATGAAGATGATGGAAGTCTACTAGAACCATTAACCTACAGCGAAGCTGCTGACGGCATAGAGTCTGAAAGATGGATGGAGGCTATGCAAGCAGAGATGAAATCCATGTATGACAATCAAGTTTGGGTGTTATCAGACTTGCCACCACAGTCACGTGCTGTTGGATGCAAGTGAGTTTTCAAGAAGAAAACCGACATGGATGGAAAAGTGCATACTTACAAAGCACGACTCGTCGCGAAGGGTTTCAGGCAAACACATGGTGTGGATTATTCTGAAACCTACTCGCCAGTCGGCATGCTTAAGTCTATTAGAATTCTTATGGCCATATCAGCATAGTACGACTATGAGATATGGCAAATGGATGTTAAAACCTCCTTCCTTAACGGGGAGTTGAATGAGGACGTATTCATGATACAACCGGATGGTTTTACTGATCCAAAGAATCCTGATAAAGTATGCAAATTGCTAAAATCCATTTATGGATTGAAGCAAGCATCTAGAAGCTGGAACTTACACTTTGACAAAAGAATCAAAGAATTTGGTTTTGTCAAGAGTGAGTTCGAGGCGTGTGTCTACATAAAATTCAGTGGGAGCATAGTAATCTTCCTAGTCTTGTATGTTGATGACATACTGCTTATAGGAAACGATATACCAGCATTACAAGGAGTAAAATCCTGGTTAGGTAAATGTTTCCAGATGAAGGACTTGGGAGAAGCCGCATTTATACTGGGTATAAAGATCTATAGAGATAGATCTAGGCGGCTTATTGGACTTAGTCAAAGTACATACATTGACAAAGTACTGAAGAGATTCAGTATGAGTGATTCCAAGAGAGGACTCATTCCAATGTCACATGGCATTACACTGAGCAAAGCTCAGAGTCCCACATCTAGCAAGGAAATAGCTAGAATGAGTTTGGTACCATATGCTTCGGCAATTGGATCAATCATGTATGCCATGTTATGTACTAGGCCCGATATTGCTTACTCCATAAGTCTTAAGAGCAGATATCAAAAGAATCCTGGTGAACCCCATTGGGTGGCTGTCAAGAACATTCTCAAGTATTTGAGAAGGACGAAAGAAATGTTCTTGGTTTTTGGAGGTTCGTTGGAAGATATGCGTGTAACTGGTTACACAGATGCAAGCTTCCAAACCGACAGAGACGATAACAAATCTCAATCCGGATTTGTCTTCACACTAAAGGAGGAGCTATATCTGGGAAGATTCAGAAACAATATACGATAGCAGATTCGACTACAGAGGCTGAGTACATTGCCGCAAATGATGCTGGGAAAGAAGTCATGTGGCTTAAGAATCTTATCGGGGATCTTAGAGTTATTGCCAGTATCTCTAGACCCATCGAAATATTCTGTGATAACAGTGGAGCAATAGCGCAAGCTGTTGAGCCAAGAGAGCATCAAAAGACCATGCATGTACGCAGGAAATATCACCTCATACGTGAGTATGTTAGAGAGGGTGATATTATAATCAAGAAAATAGCAACGGATAACAACGTTGCTGACCCGTTGACAAAACCACTAGTTGGACCAAAGCATGAGAAACATGCGCACACTATAGGCATGCAGTACTTAAATATTGGTAGCTAGTAATTTTGATTAGATCCATAGACATGTTTGAAATCGATACATTATGTAATAACATTTCGTGGGATTGAAATAGAAGGTTTTACATAATATTTTCACATTGTCTATTCTTAACATGTTTTAAACCTATCCTTGATACACAAAGTTTTTGAGTATCTAAATTGTATGTGGTTGCTTGAACTTAGTGGGAGCTAGATTCAAGAGTAAATACCATTGTGAATATTTATCTATTCATAGTTATTGAATAGAGAAACAAGGGTTGTGAAAATAAATATTCATAGATGTTTACAGAGTTTGCTAAACATTAGACGTGACCAAAAGATCGAGATTACTTCATGGAGCCCAAGCATGAGTAATTTTGAGTAGATGTCCTCTGACCTGAGACGTTTTGGTTTGAGACACGATGCCTTCTGATCTTTAGCATTTATTTAATGTCACACCATGAAAGGGTGATCATAAGGAGCTTGACTAAGACAGCGGAAGTCGTGGGCAAGATAACGCAAATGTCAAGATGGAATTTGCACCTTTTTTAACTAGAAGAGATATTTCATGGCCGCTCGATGATTAAGACTACTGAAATGCGTGGCCGCGCTCGGAGAATGATTGGATCATTCGGTAATCCGTTACTGCAGAAAGTCGAAATCAGAGTCGAGAAAATTCGAGTATATAGAACAAGATCCCTGCTCCATGTCTATTACTCAAATTAAGAAATATCATGATGCGAAAGGAAAATCGGTTAGTGTTATTCATTTTATGAATATTATCTCTGGATGTAAGAGTTCTTATAACCTGGTTATCCTAGATGTCTGGCTAGGGACCGCTTTAGGCCAACGATGATTCGAAAGTGTTTCTTAACTTGCACAAGTGGGAGTCTGAAGGATATATGTGCACAGATAAGTACACGTGTCACCGTGTCCAATGCTATAAGACACTAAAGGGTCACACCGCTACACACCCAATAAGGGAAAACCGAATAAAGTAAGTTGTGTGGAATAATTAACTAGTTAAGTTAATTATAAAGAAGAGAATAAATAATAATAAGTTAATTATTATTTGTGAGGATGGTTAAATATTAGGTTAAGTATTTAACGGACAGTTAATTAATAGTCTATTAACTAACTAGTAAAAGTCCAAGGGTTTAAAGTGTTAATATGAAGTTTAATTATGAGATTAATCATAATTAAACTCCAAGGACTTAACTGTAACTTAAGCCCTTATAAATAAAGGCTTAAGGATAAGGTTTAAGGGTTAATCACTTTACACACTCAAAACCCTAATCCCTCCTCTCCCTCTCCTCTTCGCCCGACGAACGAAAGAACCCCAAGGGGGTTTCGGCTTTTGCTTGTTCGATTCGACGAACACACACACACACACACACATACACGAGTTCGTGTATTGCTTTGTTGGTACAACGCGGTCTTGCAGCGTGTCCAGGTGGTGCAGTAGAGGTGGATCACTTCTTTAGCAATCTAAAGATAATGTTCATAATCTCCTTCCTCTCGTGATCTCATTGACTAGTAGAGACCCAGTAATGTGGTATTCAAGTTCCGCCATGTGAATACTACAAGGTTTTCCTATATATACAACCTTTATTTAACCATTAATGACTAACCCAAGAACTAGGGTTTCAAACCCAAGCAAAGAAATCCATAGATCTAAAGCTACAAAGATCAAGGAGTGAAGATTTACCTTTAATCTTAACTAGGAATGAAGAATCACGAGATTTGATGAAGAAATCGGCTCCAAATGATGTTTTCCACACAAAAATGTATACTCACTTGAAGAGAGAAACTAGGGTTTATGTTTTGCAAAAAATGAGCCAAAACCCGTCTTTAATGATGTTCTGACGCAAAATCGTGTCGCTCTTTGAAGGATAGCGTCGCTATCCAGCACCTGCCATAAATCGCGTCGCTATCTCGAACGTTATTTCGGGTTTCAGTCTGAAAACCCAAAAATCACGTCGCTATCCCAAGATAGCACCGCTATCTTGGGCTATGCAGCCCAGGCTGCATTTTTCGACCTTTGCTTCGACACGGTTTCGTCCATAACTTTCTCATACGATGTCCAAATGACACGAAACCAATTCCTACGTTCTTTTAATGATTTATCCTTATTTAAAATATTTTTTTCATAATTTATTTAACACAAAATTCGGGTCGTTACAACTATCCACCCCTTAAAAGGATTCCGTCATCGGAATCACTAGAAATTTTCAATCCAATTCCATCGAGCATTCTGTTCTCATCCCCTTGTTGTTATTAGCATCGAACTTTTCCCATTACAATTAAATCAACAATATACATATAAACATTCACTTAACCCCGTTAGGCCCGAACGGGTCAAAAATCAATCTTAAGCTTTTAATAGCCAAACGGATCAAAATTGCACAATTTGACCATAACTCTTTAAATCCTTTAATCAAACCCGCTATACACATAGAAACTATATGACCCAATCATTACAATCATCTAATCGATACACACGGATATCAAAATCTAGCTTCGACGAAGTCGTTATAATCCAACATTGTCTAATCTTTGACTTAAGCACAAAGTCTACTATTCTTTAACAATTTCTTTACTTCTTAAAGGTTCCATTAATCATCCTTTCCTTTACCATCGACCTTTAATTATGATTCATCAACCATCATATACCCGATTCCCAAATTCAATCTTGAAAACACCAAACGGGTCAAAGTCGCATAATCCGACTACAACTCTTTTAATTTTTCCATTAACCTTTTCACATACACACAATCGATACATTATGCTCTCATAATTCACTATCATTCAGAACGAGAGTCAAATCCCATCTTTGACCAAGTCAACCGATCACAAGTTGACTAACCTTGACTTTCGCATAAAGTCAACCATACTTTCCAAACTAACATGTACCGTACTCACGGGATACCATTCTCAACTTATCACTTCCGGTTCTACTCATTATTGTTTCCTTAACAATCGTTCCCATTTTGTTTTCCAAACTTTCAATTTCTGCACCTTTACTTAAGGTCACAATAATACTTACGGTTTCTTGACCTTCATTTGGTCACTTATACTATCACTTAGTATCCTTTCAACCATCTTTGTATCACATCGATCAATTTCATAACCTTTTATTCTAAATTATCGGTATTAGATCCTCTACTGCAACACATTCCACAATCTCATACACGTTTACCATATCTTGGTTACCGAATAGTAATTTGCTCACTAGGAGTTTCTCTTTCCTCCTATTCTATAAATCGTAGGCATCCCCTACACATACAAGACCTAAATGCAACCCGCATTTCAAACCAAATTCTCATTTACCATAACATAATAGCAATACTCATTAACCACATGTGTCTACATTCGTCTTATACATACATAAACATATACATAGATATATACATATATATCACGCCAATGCAATCTAAACACCTCTATTGTGTACATATACAAACATATGTATATGTCACACCAATACTATCTATACATCTCTATTGGGCACATATACAAACATATGTATATGTCACGCCAATACCATCTAAACATCTCTATTGTGCACATATACAAACATATTTATATGTCACGCCAATACCATCTAAACATCTCTAGTGTGCACATATACAAACATATGTATATGTCACACCAATACTATCTATACATCTCCATTATGCACATATACAAACATATGTATAAGTCACACCAGTACCATCTATTACTCATCTTCTCGCATCACGTAGCTTTGCTACTTTCTCACTCATTTAATCGTCTATTTACTCATCACGCATTCTAGCACATTTCCCATAATATCACATTATCATTTTCTTTCATATCTAACATATTTCTCATTTGACATATTACACAACACGATCCACATGACATTACCTTTTCATTGTCATATGGCTTCGAAGGCCATCACATAATGCACATGCATTGTACCCCGCGGGTATCTAATAAAATATCCGATTACTATTTAGCGTTTCACTTACACATTAACCACCATTAACCGGTTCATTTCCTTAATACCACATTTCCAAATCTTTTGTCACCACTGGAGTAACTACCACTCCATTCCATTAACTATAATTCACCAGTCAACCCGGACATCCTCGAGTCAACCAATCGACTCAGATCTACATTTGTAACTCATGACTTAGCAACCAATGGCCCCACACTTGATATTCTACTTTCATACATCGTGAGACTTAGAAATATTCCTTTCCCAACCGTAGTCTCACACTACCCCATGTCATATATCGTCATGCCATTACTATGGCATTTTACCAATAATTGACTTCTTACCCTAATGTCAAATCCATTATCTCTGTCATAAAACTTACTATGGCTACACGCCAACTTTTACCCAACCACTTTCAATGATCAACATTCGTCATTCTCGACACTCATTATTTCCACTTAGTTCCCATGTATAAGTTCCAAGGCATCACTTATACCTTAATCATTCTTTTCTTTACCATTCACGTATGATAACATTTCATTACTCATCCGGATTCCCGCCGAATATCCAAATTCCATTTCCAAAGTTGCTATTTCTATAATTCTCATTCATACTAACAATTCTTACCAAGACTTAGTACATGTTAGGTCACAACAACCCTGGTTTTATATGTTAATTGGTAGATTATTATACTTAATGAAATATTAAAGTGATAACACAAGAATATAGTCAATGTGTAAATCCACTAAGTCTGGCTTGTTGCGGAATAACAAGACCACTGATCAATTACAAATGTATGGAAGTAAGTTCGTGAATTGGTAAGTTCTCCTTTGCAAGATGATCTCTATTGATAATGATATAGAGATCTTACATAATGGGCAAAGGAGTAACCGAAGGACTAAACTAGGAAAATGACTAAGATCAAGGGATTTGATCTTAGTCAGTTACATAACAAAATGTAACTCAGTCCTTCTACTCAGTATTGGATTTCCAATACTGAGTACTGATACTGAGTGGCCAATACTGGCCAACTCAGTATCACTCCTAAACTTAGCATATTTATTCTACAAATTATTCTAAGCTAGTCTAGGTAGTTTTGTTATCTTAAGATCCCAAAAGGGTAAGGCTTTTTGCCTTAACAATCTCCCCCTATCTAATGATAACAAAACAGTTACAAAGAGAATTACAACATAAACAAAAACACAGGCTGGTGAGTCTTCTTCTTCACCTTCTATTGATTGATTCAAACTCATAGAAGACTTCTTTCTTGATATGGATGAACTATTCTCTTTTCTTCAGTTCATCATGCCTGTTGTTGAGCACAGCAACAATCTTCTTTCTGAACCAAGAATCCTCCTTCTTGGTTATCATCCACTTCAGACCCACAAGATGACTGATATGGGCATTTGGAAAATTTGCTTCAGTGATGAAGCATTCCTTATCTTTTGGGTCAGTATACATATATCCAGAGGTTAGATATATGGTGCTCTTTTGATCCTGAAAAACAAGATTTGGAGGAACAGGGTATGAGTTAAAGATCCTGAATGTGTTAAGGCACTCAGGCTTGTTGTTCTTGATAGCCTCAGTCATTACACTGAGTGCCCTGTAATCTGCTTGGTATAGAATGCCTTTTTCAAAACATAGAGCAGCAAGAACCCAGATTTATCCATCATAACTTGGGCTTCAGAGGATCTTGAAGGCAACTCCTTTATCAGTCTAGCAATTTTCACCCAGTCTTGGAGTCCCATGTTCTGAATGTCATGAAGAAATATCTTCATGGGAGGACTGACTGGTCCAGTGCACACTGCCACTATGGACCTATCAACAGTCTTGACTTTGACTTTGTTGACATATTGGTTTAGCCAGCATAACTCCATCACATTTAGAAATGATCTATTTCTCAGCATACCCATCATGTTCTCTCTATATCTAGTTCTTTGGGCAACAATGTTCCAGTATTGTTGGAGAACATCATCTCCTTTTCTTCTTACAGTGTGAGGTTTTCATGGAACATCTGCATCAGTGTCAGTATCGGGATCTTCTTCCTTGACATGAAAGAATTTTTGAGCCTCAATCTCATCCTCAATGTCTTGAGTAGTCTTCTCCTCAGTATCATGAACTGATCTTCTTGGTCTAGTGATCAGAGGAGCTGGATTTGGTTCTTCACTTGATTCTGAGGACATAACCACTTTTGTCATTCTTCTGGTGATTGGCCTTATAGGAACTCTAGAAGGTCCTACAGCTTGAGGAGAGATTGGTTTTCTTGGAGGCTCTTCATCATCGGAGGATGATGATGAAGAGCTTTCTTTGTTTGCTACATCCAGTGCAAAGTTGAGGAATTTCCGAGATGGAACTGGATGTTCTTCATCTTCATCATCAGCTATTGGCCAGACAAATGGCATGTATACCACAATCTGCAGGTTGTTCACTTCCTGAGCAGGTGGCTCAGTATCAACCTGTTGAGGTTGGTCGGTATTAGACTCCCCCTGAGCAGTTGGCTCAAATTCTTCAAGTTGTTGCAATACTGACCTCCCTCTTTGTCTTCTTCTCTCATACTAAAAGCGAAGTGGTTCCGTATGAGGAGTTTGCTTATGTTGTTGTTGCTGTGGATATTGATCTTCATTTAGTTTCCTTCTTTTCTCCCCATGAGCAGATGGCTCAGGTTGATCAACCTCGTCTTCTCTTTGTCTCTTCTCCCCCTTATTATTATCATTTGATTGGGAAGGAAGAGGTTCAGTATCACCACCAATGTCCCCTTGTTAATCATCAGGTGTGGGGGAGGGCATAGGCTCTGTAGCAGCATCATGTTCACCCTCAGTATTAGCATTTGACGGTCATATCATCGCCTCCTTCAGCATCTTCATTATTTCCACCAAGTGGAGACTGTGGAGGTGGTGGAGGCTGTTGTTGTTGCTGAAGTAGTGCCACTGACTGCTTTAACGAGTCAATTTCATTACTCATTTCATCTATCCTGGCCAGAATAGTGTTCTGAGTGTTCTGCATGGCCAGGATTTGATTTAAAATTGTTTGTAGAGCCCCTTGCACTTCTTGAGACTGAGTGGCTTGTGCTCGAATGCCCTGCACAGATGGTGTTAAAGAAAAAAAAAATAAAACTGGTTAGAATGAAAGGTTTATCAAATAGAATTGTGTTGTTATTTAATTCTATAATCATGTAAATAGAATTTTGAAGTCTGTATTTCATCTGGTTCATGATGAAATATTGTGGACTTGTGCATAGCATGTGTAAGAAAGTTTTAGTAAAAGGTGAATGTGAATATTTGAGTAGCTCATTATAGGATAGGTCACATTTTACTAAAAGGTTTTGGTTTGGGAAATCGAAGCCTGGGATGTGCTTCTTTCTATTTTCAATGTTTATCACTCGGTATCAGAGTGATAACAGAAATGTGGCTAAAACCCATGGAATTTTTTTTGGCTATTGTGGCTTAAAAGGTTTTGTGATCACTTCTTGAATTATGTGACCCAACTCAAGAATAAGTGGGACATAAGCCAAGCAGCACCAGTGGGTGTCAGTATGACATCAACCACCATTGTCTCTATAGATGTTGAGACAACTGTAGACTGACAATGATCATTTAAGTGCTCAGTGTATGAATTTTGCATAGCCGCAGTGGGCTAACTATATTGGCCATAATAGGATATATTTTTGAAAGTTCGTTTGAGACTTTGGTCAGTATTGAGTTGGTACTGGCCAATACTTTGTCTCTATTTGGCAAAGATATATATATATATATATATATAGGGTTGAATTAGTTTCAGAACCAATTAAGGCTACAGAACCAGCAGAACTCAATCTAAACCATTGATTTTTGAAATAAAATGATCATGGTAGACACATTAATGTATTTGATGAAGGACCCCCAAATATTGGTTTGCATGGATGTCATTCATGCATGTATACATATATGTATATGTTTTCATGTACGTATACATAAGTGTTATCTATACAAGTATGTATACATGCATGACTGACATCCATGCAAACCAATATTTGGGGGTCCCTCATCAAATACATTAATGTGTTTTCCATGATCATTTAATTTCAAAAATCAATGGTTTAGATTGAGTTCTGCCGGTTCTGTAGCCTTAATTGGTTCTGATTTTAATTCTACACTATATATATATATATATATATATATATATATATATATATATATATATATATATATATATATATATATATATATATATATATATATATATATATATATATATATATATATATATATATATATATATATATATATATATATATATATATATATATATATATATATATATATATATATAGGGTTGAATTAGTTTCAGAACCAATTAAGGCTACAGAACCAGCAGAACTCAATCTAAACCATTGATTTTTGAAATAAAATTATAATGGTAGACACATTAACGTATTTGATGAAGGACCCCCAAATATTGGTTTGCATGGATGTCATTCATGCATGTATACATATATGTATATGTTTTCATGTACGTATACATAAGTGTTATCTATACATGTATGTATACATGCATGACTGACATCCATGCAAACCAATATTTGGGGGTCCCTCATCAAATACATTAATGTGTTTTCCATGATCATTTAATTTCAAAAATCAATGGTTTAGATTGAGTTCTGCCGGTTCTGTAGCCTTAATTGGTTCTGATTTTAATTCTACACTATATATATATATATATATATATATATATATATATATATATATATATATATATATATATATATATATATATATATATATATATATATATAAGTTTTAGAGCATTATAGAAATTCATACCCGAGACTTTATCAGACTCCCTTCGAGCATTTGTAGAGGTCGGTGCTGGATCATTTGTATGTTGATTTGAGGCACCAGCACCTTCAGGAGATATTTCTCTGCTTGCCTGAGCACCTTCCATTGTATGTTGCTCATACTGGATCTTTACATCAAGAGGAACATGAGGTTCCTCAATTTGTTGAGCAATGTGTTCGGGTTCTGGACCTGGAAGGTCAGCGGTGGCAGCAACGATGTTTTGCTCTTGAAGAGATGCAGTTAGTGATGGAACCTGATTGTGATGCACCTCTTCAGATGATAAACTACCCATTATTACTGGAGATAAGAGTCTTTTTCGTTGTCTTCTTATGATAACGGGTTGCACTTCAGTCCAATCAGTATCAGAATCTGATGCAGTATGAGGAGCATCAGGATCATGTTCAAGTTGAGGTATATGTGGTTGTGATTGTTCTTGATCTGGTTGAGCATCCACCATCTCAACATCTTGATCATCATTACCTCCATCACCACTATCATCATCATTATCATCATCATCATCATTTTCTGATCCATTATCAGAATCATCATCATTTTCTTCATCATTAATGTGTGCCTGCACAATGGCCCACATAGAGTGACTCTGTACAGGCTCTCCTTCCCTTGGTCTATAATAATATATCTTCTCATTCAGGGGAGGAAGATCGGCTCTTGGACTATTGAATTCATCATAATCATGCGCAGGCATTTGATATAGACAGATTTAGACATGTTTTTATCCGTCAATATTCTATAATTTATGCATAGTTTATAAAGGAAATAATACTTTTCATGCCTAATCCTTATATGTTTGCAAACTGCAGACCATAACTCCAAAGTGTACACAAAACGAGCCAAATACGTGTTAAAATGAACAAGTTCTGAATTTCGCAAGAGACATCGGTCTGATTAGTCAGAGCATAAAAGAAGATAATGTGATCATATTAACTAAAGATCAACTTAATTAAGAAAAATGTGTGACAGATTTGTTTGTTAAGAATTTGGAGGTGGCCGTGATTTGGTATTAAGCAAACACCAGCCCAACATCTTTCTATGGCAAGCCCACATGAGAATTAAGGCGTGTCGCAATTTTCAAAGGCCCACATGCAAGGGAATTCAGTTGTTTTAATTCAAAAGAAGTTTTTATCACAATTTGGCAGTCACGTTTTAGAGACAGTTTTTGACGTAGAGGAAAAAAAGGTAGACGCAGAGGGGACGAACGAGACAGCCCTAAGGCTGTCAAATTGAAAAATCTCAGACGAGACTACGGTCAAATACAAATGTTTGGTTAAATTCTTGTTCTTATTAACAACGTTTTCAACCTTTTGTTATTGTTTGATGTTTGTTTCGTGCTAGAACTTTTATTCACTATGCTTTGATGAAATTCGAGGTTTATCTTTGGTTAATTTTGGGATTAATATCTCTTGTTTGAACAATTTTTTATTAGTAATTAATCTTTTGGTTTTAGCCTTTGATCTTTCTCGTTTAATTTTTTTATTGGTGATTAGTTTAACTATTGACAACATTTGAACTAGTTATTAACATCCTCATCTTTTCATTCAGGTGACCTAGATGGCGATCCACTAGGAATAGGGATTGAAATTAGATTCCAATAAGTTAGGATAAATCGGAAGTCTAACCGTAGTAACGGAAGTTCTAGGTTAGAGGGTTTAGGTGATCCAGACCTATTAAGATCAACAACCCGATGTGTGATTAGATTACAACTTTTGAGAGAAGGATTTCCTATTAGTTGTGTTTAGTTTATTAAACGGAATTGAGAGGAATCTAGTACCTGACCTCTAGAACATTAGAATTAATCGGGTCTTAATAACCAGACATAGACCTAGATGAAGTCATGCATAGTGGATACCCTTTTAAATCTTGAAAGTGTTGGAATATGCTTCACGCGTATAACATATAGTTATATGGCTAGTTGTTTGTGAGCCTAAAGGGTCACACACTTAAACACTAAACACCATTATATAATTAGTGTAATTAGTGTAATTACATTAATTATTAATATATAAGCTATAAGCTTGTGTATAATAAGTTTAATATTAATTGTTAATATTGAAACTTTATTGTGAGCAAAATGGAAGAAACAAATGACTAGGGACTAAAGTGCAAATGGAACAATGGTTTATGGAAATCATTGATGGGTCTTTATGGCACCATTAAGAGTGTTGAATGGCTCCATAAACTCACCCTTGACCACCCATTTGGCCCCCCCTCTCTCTAACACTTGTAGGTGTTTTTGTTTTCTTTTGCTCTCAAGAATCAAGGACTAGCATCCTCCTTTGGTGTTCTTGATTGTGTTGTGTGGACTTTCTTTTAGAGGTATTCTAATTGAATACTTGGTTTCAATCCATCACCAACTCCATCCGAATACACAATAATCAAAGGCAACTAGGGTATGAATTCTTATACCATTCTCTTTGATTTTCTTATAGTTTAATTGTATGATTGATATCAAGATCCGTTCATGGTGATAAATACTTTCCGCTGCGTTTTGTTAATTGTTTTAACCGAAAATCACCATTAGTGGTATCAGAGTCATTATATTAATCATATAATTAGCTAGATTTTGTGAAAAGTGGCAAAAATCAAACGATTTTGGTGTTTTTTTACAAACCGATCGGACGAAAATTAAACCCTTCGGGTTTTTATTTTAATTTTCGGTTTTGTATAATTATGAGGGTTAAAATAACGTATTTTTGGAACCCTATTGTCACTTGTTACAAAATCAAAATCAAAAAATTATTCTAGTTTATTGAATTTTTTGATTATTTGGCTTGGAATTACTTGTTTAATTATGTTTTTTGATATGGCAAAACATGTATTTTTGCCATATCCCAAGCCAAAGCCTTGTCAATTGTTGCTTGTTTGTGCAAACCGATGAAAGCCTAGACCATTTGTGAATGAATGTGGTTGATGTTTGGTTGTTTGGGAAAAGCCTTGTTTTTTTGGCTTAATTGTTGTAATTTGTTTCATTTATTTTTCTTTTATTTTTGGTGCCATTTTTGGGGCAATTTGTAATGTAAAAGTAATAGAATAGATTGTATTTATTTTATCTTTTTATTGTAAATTGTTGATAAAAAATATTCAAGACTAATGAAGAAAACAACAAATTTCCGTCACAAAAGCGAGGGCTGTACGAAAACAGGTTTTCCAGAGGCATACGGACTCCGTTTTGGGCGATTCAAAAGCCTAAAATGCTTGCAAAGTCGTGGGCTACAACTTTCCAGAAGGCCGGGAAGACCAACGAAGACTCCTTCAGTGACTTTTCGGGCTTCAAAGTCTGCTGGAATTTTCTGGCAGATTACACTTTTTCACAATTTTGGGTTCTACTTGCTCAAGAATGTCTTGGAGCAAGTGGGAGCCCATTGGGTTTATGTAGGCCCGTTTGGGTTCATGTTGGCCCGTCCCCTAGTTTGACCCTTCGGTCCGTCGTGATGACTCACGTGACCGAACCTAGGATTTCATCGGTTGAGGTTTGCACAAAATTTGTTGCATGTTTTATTTATGTTTGACACAAACATAAATAAATGGTTGTTTTCTTTTCCTATTAGATACAAGTAAATAAAACAATTAAAAATGGTTTTTTGACACAAACATTAAAACATCCAAACATTTAATCATCGATAATTACTAGTTAATCATTGATGATTAAACCTTTAATCTAAAATTGTTTTGAGATTAAACTAAGTTTAAATATGATTTGAAACTTAAAATAATAGTTAATCATTGATGATTAAACCTTTAATCTAAAATTCTTTTGAGATTAAACTAAGTTTAAATACGATTTGAAACTTAAACCTTAATAATCGTTAAATGTTTTTACTGTTTATTAAACGACTTATGAAGTGATATGAATGAAGTACATGATTCATTCATATCTTAATAAAATTTTATTAATTAAAATTTAACATACCTAAAATTTAAGTCACGCCGTCCAATCGGTTGTAAATCACTTGCTTCTATTTTTGAATTCACGTGAGACGTGGTTTGAATCTAGATCCGAGGTCATTATTCTCTACGCGTGAGACCTAGAGCTATTTTGACATGATTTCACATTGGATGACTTAATCGAGTTAACGGTGAGACCTTGACTCAAGGCGACGATGCGACAAACATGCCACTTGACCCTAGATGCTTGTTCACTAGGTGCCATGAAGTCCCATACCTCTAAGAGTTGCACTTGTAATGCAATTGTTGATCGTCACCTACCTATTGGATCTATCACCTCTAGCAGATCAACTGATGCGGTGATAGAAGCTCAATGGGATCTTAGCTTTTAATTAAAATTAATTGGGTAGTTAATTGATTAAAAGAAATTATTATTGAAAATACTATTTTTTGAACTTTGGTTGTTATACAGGTAACAACAACATCAAAACCTAAAGCAAGTATACTCCACTCAAAAATCAGTTCTTGAAAACTGAAACTGACTAATATCAACTTTATATACTGATATTGAATTCTAAGGATTGTCCTTAGAGATGAGAAAGTTGATACACCTATAAGAGGCCTTACCTGAGGCACCTCCTGTAAGTGATTCTGCTGCTGTTCGTCAAGCCTTTACCGAAACGTTTAACGAACACCAAGAAGTTGCTACTCATATGCTTGTGAGCATGAACCCCGAGATTCGAAAGTACTTCGAGGAACTCACAACATATGACATGATAAGCGAGTTGAAAATGATATTTCAACAAAAGGCAGAACTTGAACTGTTCAAAACAGTTAAAGCATTCCATGCTTGCAATCAGGAGGACGGCCAATCAGTTAGCACTTACATCTTGAATATGCAATGCTATCTTGATCCAATGGAACGTCTTGGTTACCCCTTACCACAAGTTCTTGGAATTAGCTTGATTCTTACCTCACTATCCAAGGACTATGACCAGTTTGAAAAATGTTTTAAAAGTACATAGCATGGGGAAGACAATCGTTGAACATGCTATGGTAAAACTGGTTGAGCAAGGGTTACCCAATACTTTTCTTGCAATCAGGGAAGGTAAACCGCAAGCACAAGGCAAGAGTCTAGGTAAGGGTAAGCTAGTTTACTTTTCCAAACCTACGATTACCCCACCTGCTAAAAAGGAGCACCCTGCAAAGGATATTTCTTGCCATCATTGCGATGAAACTGACCATTGAAGGAGGAATTGTCCTGCCTACGTGGCAGAGTTGATGAAGGACAAATGTGTTCTAGTTAGCACATTAGGTATCTTCATTATAGAACTCTATACTTTTCGTGATAAATCTTGAGTGTATGACACTAGTTGTGGAACTCACATTTACACAAAAGTGCAAGATTGAATGTGAAGTAGAAAGCTAAATGAATGGAAGCTGTGATCTTATCCTTCCTAATGCGTTAATTATTGTTTTGAACAATTATCAATTATGCATTGTTTAGCTTTATCGTTTGTTGAATAATGGATTATGATATTTTGTTTTATGAAAAATAACATTTTTTTATAACTATTCATTGTAATAGTATGTTTGAAATTAATATGCATGATCCTAATTCAAACGATAGTTCTATATACAAATGTAGCACTCAAGAATCCAAATTGGTTTGGATTCTACTTACCTAGATCATCGTCATCTTTTCCACATAAACAAGAAACGCATTTTGATACTAAAACTCGACGGGCTTTTTTACAAATGATTATGAATCATTTAAAATGCCTCTCTTGTATATTATGGAAAGATAACAAGAAAGCTTTTCTCCCAAGTTGGCGAAAGAGCTACAAATCTACTTGGACTCATACATACTGATGTATGTGGCCCTTTTAGAACTAAGACTAGGGAAGGTGCCACCTACTTTCACTGATGATATCATTCGATGTGGTTATGTTTACTTGATTAAACATCAACATGGAAGCTTTAATGATATCAGTCGCTATGGTTATGTTTACTTGATTAGACATAAACATGAAATCTTTGAAACGTTCAAAGCTTTCTAAAGTAAAAGTAGAAAATCAACTTAGCAAGACAACAAAGGCTTTCAGTCCTGATTAAGGATGAAAGTACATGAGTCAAGAGTTTCCGGATCATCCCTCACATCGTGAGATTGTCTCACAATTCACTCTTTCATACACTCCACAAGATAATGGTGCGTCTGGAAGGAGATACCGGACTCTGTATGACATGGTGCGATCTATGATGAGTCCTACTACTCTTACACTATCCTTTTGAGGGGCATGCACTGAAGTCTGCTGCTCGAATACTTGATATGGTTCCGACCAAAAGGTTAAAAAGACACCATATGAGATATGGCGTGGGAAAGTCCCTAATTTGTCTTACTTGAGGATCTGGGGTTGTGAGGATCTCGTGGAACGAGACATGCCGAACAAACTTGAGCCCATATCTATCAAGTATATCTTCGATTACTATTTTACTTCCCAACTGAGAACAAATGGTTGTTACTCGGTATGCTGAGTTTCTTGAGAACAGTCTCATTTCACAAAGCAAGTGGGAGCATTATAGACTTTGACAAGATTCAAAGTGAAGATACACAACCTTCTGGTAACACTAGCAAATATCATTCTGAGGCTGGACATATAGATGTTGGACCACAGGATGATGTTGTTCCCATTCATAGATCCGCAAGGACACTTCATGCACCTGAACGATATAGATTTATGTCGATGCTGAGGAGCAAGTTTCGAGGATCATTATGAACCCCCTAACTATCAAGTTGCATTATCGAATTTTGGATTTGAAAAATGACTTGAAGCTATGAATGCGAAAATAAAATCCATGAGAGACAATCAAGTTTTGAACTTAGTTGATCTTTCTCAAAACAGTAAGACTGTTGACATGGATGAAAATATACACACCTATAAATCTCTCATAGTAGCAAAAGGTTACACTCAATCCTACTGGATTGACAATGATGAAACCTTCTGGCCTGTTACTAAAGACATTAGGATTCTTATAGCCAAAGTAGTGTACTATGACTATGAAATTTGGTTGATGCTGAAATCAAAACGTTTGTTTCACCTAAAACCTAAACTGAGTATGTGTATATATGAAAGCTAGTGGGAGCGTTGTCGTTTCTTAAGTCATACATGTTGATGACATGTCACTCATGTGAAACAATATACCATGCTACAAGATGAAAATCCTGGCTTGGAAAATGTTTCGACATGATGGATTGTAGCGACACGACATACATACTTGAAGTAAAGATCTATAATGATAGATCAAAGCGGTTAATTGGTTTGAGTCAAAGTGCTTACATTGACAAAATTCTAAATGGTTTAGAGTGGTACTCCCAAACGAGGAAGTCCTCGTATGCCACACAATGTAAACTTGAGTGAGACTCAAGGACCTTCCACACCTGATGTGGTGAAGCGGATGAATGTAATCCCCTATGAATCGGCTATTACATTCATCATGTACGTTGTAAGAAGTACTAGGCCAAATGTAACGTCCTTAGGGGACCTTACTAGAAAATACCAACAAAATTCATGAGAGAGTCACTGGATTGCTGTTAAGAACACATTGAAGTATTTTAAAGTACTGGATATATGTTTCTTGGTCATGGTGGAGATACTGAACTGAAACTAAGTATACTTGCTATACTTATGTTGGTTTTGAAATAGGGCGTGATGACGCTAGATCCTATTTACGAAGGTTCACTACATTCGAATGATTTATCGAGATATGTGAAATTCGTACTTAAAGTTCAAACAGATAACTAACTAGCTGACGCTTTATCGAACTCAATGTCTTGTACCAAACATCTTGAATATGAATGGAACATTGGACTTCGACAAGCTAGTAGTTTCATGTAAATCAGTTTTAGTATTTGGATAATGGAACTGTGAGCAGTTTATATTGGAATAAATTGATATATTTGATATGATCGTTTTTATATGAATATCTACTGTGTTCTATATTTGCATGTTTATATCCTTGAATATTTACTGTGTTTTATATTCTAAATTGTCCATTGTCATATTGATAATATGGGACTATTATTAAGACAAATCTGAGGGCATTGATGACATTATCTTAGTATGACTAAGGATGATGAAATCAAACTCACATGTCACTCATAACGATGCACGATTGGACTGACCCAAACTATGAGAAATCACTTCTTGGATTTATGTCACAAGTGAATCTCACAAAGGCTTTGTCACTTATCCTCTGACTAGAGATGCAAGTTGGTTTGTGTATGTAGAGGGGCAAACTTTGATGTGGTTAAACGCTGACCTGAATAAGGCTGCTATAACAACCATTATCGGGTTTATCATTAAGCATATGACAGACACGTGCAGTCAATATAGAATTTGTTCCTCCACGTATGTGGATTAGATACTACTGGGCCCCTCGATGATTTTGAATAGATGTTTGTGTGGCCACACCCAAAAGGTAATCAAGATGAATCTTGATTGGTTTTGGTAATCTATTTCATTATATAGATCGAGAAACAGAATCGTTGAAGTTTTAGATTGACATTGATCCTTGTCTAAAATTCAACATAGTATCAGTAATAAAAGGATAACTGCTTGAAAAACTTTGAACAAAGATTTTATGAAACTCCTCATATACTCCTAGGGGCATTGGCGGGTTGCTAGACTCTAACCTTTGCTTGTATAACTACTTGATGTTATCACGTGCGCAAGTGGGAGCTGTTGGAATATGCTTCACGCGTATAACATATAGTTATATGGCTAGTTGTTTGTGAGCCTAAAGGGTCACACACTTAAACACTAAACACCATTGTATAATTAGTGTAATTAGTGTAATTACATTAATTATTAATATATAAGCTATAAGCTTGTGTATAATAAGTTTAATATTAATTGTTAATATTGAAACTTTATTGTGAGCAAAATGGAAGAAACAAATGACTAGGGACTAAAGTGCAAATGGAACAATAGTTTATGGATATCATTGATGGGTCTTTATGGCACCATTAAGAGTGTTGAATGGCTCCATAAACTCACCATTGACCACCCATTTGGCCCCCCCTCTCTCTAACACTTGTAGGTGTTTTTGTTTTCTTTTGCTCTCAAGAATCAAGGACTAGCATCCTCCTTTGGTGTTCTTGATTGTGTTGTGTGGACTTTCTTTTAGAGGTATTCTAATTGAATACTTGGTTTCAATCCATCACCAACTCCATCCGAATACACAATAATCAAAGGCAACTAGGGTATGAATTCTTATACCATTCTCTTTGATTTTCTTATAGTTTAATTGTATGATTGATATCAAGATCCGTTCATGGTGATAAATACTTTCCGCTGCGTTTTGTTAATTGTTTTAACCGAAAATCACCATTAGAAAGCAGTTATAAAAATCATTTGTCAACTCTACTTTTAAAGCGAAATTAGTTAATTAAATCATTTTAATCAATTCAATGAAAACACATTTTAAATTATCTGTCCAAATTAATTTACTTAGTTCTAGTTTACAAGTCAGCTTAACCGTTCACTGAGGAAACTATACCTTGTTTACTTACCTTCACTATACTATCCGCGATTAGGTCATACTTGCCTAAGAGTGTGGTAGTCTAGATTAGGTGTAAATTAGTATTAAATTTTATAACTAGATTTAGCACATCAAGTTTTTGGCGCCGCTGCCGGGGAATGGTTGCTTGATTTAGTAGATTAGAACTTAGTTTATTAATTGATCCTCGTCAAAGAACTTGTTATTGGACGAGTTAATTGTTTTATTTTTATTTTTGTTTTTATTTTATTTTATTTTACTATTTTTGAATAGGTGCATTTCACAGTTTGTTTTGCTCCCTTGCAGTTTTTTTTACAGCTTATTATTCAATGGGGGACGTAGAACAACCAATGATGACTGAGGAGGAATGGAACTTATTTAATCAAGAGCTCAATAATAACCAAGGTGCTAACGAATGGTGGAACAACAACGAGAATTACAATTATATTCAAAGGTAAGACCCACCTGCTTTCTATAGAGACTATCAAACAAATCCTCTCAGAGCGATCAACGATATTAATGATAACTCGAATGAAGATTTAGTAGCTCTGCTAAACGACCAAAAGGCACTTGAACAAAGAATAGATAAACTAACTTCTTATTTACATGCTTTTCAGGTTGGACGCAACAATTGTCGAGTGTCATATCTTACAGAAGATTTTCCTGACCAAGGAGCTAAACCCGAATCAGAAATGTCCTCCTTAGAGAAAGCGTTTGAGAAATTTATGGTCAGCCAAACAAAGACACATGATGATTTACCACAATTTGCGATAAGGGGCTTTGAAGATGATGTTCATGTTGAAGCTATAACCACCCAAAATGGAAAACACGTAATTTCAACTCTTAATGAGACTAATGATTTCGCTAATGTACATGATGACGAAGAGGAAGACATCAAAGAGCTTCTAGATTGGTGGTGTGCCTATGAGAGCGGATCGAAAGAAGAAGAGGTGGAGTTCGAGGAGATAAAAATTGAAGAAGAGCCAGAGGTTAAAGTTGTAACATGTGCATACATTGTTGATCATTCTTGCTTTCATGATGAATCATTTGATGATTGTCTCTTGACCGAATTAGATACACTATTAGTGACCGATGATCTCAATGAGAACTTATTTGGTGATGATGACATGAGCCTCGATGATGTAATAAGAGAGCTCGAAGAACTCCTTTATGCTAACGCCTCAGGTGCCCAAAAGACCGACGGAGTCTTCGAGCAAGACCCTCAAAAAGAGAATACTGAAAATGAACCATCTCTCAAATATCAACCGACTCTTGAGCCAAAATCATTTCCAATCCTTGAAAACGATCCTAGTCTTGAACCTAAACCGCCTCATATTCATTCCGAGCATGTTCTTTTGAAAAAACCAAATCTCGAAAACCTAACTTTTAAAGAACTCCACGAACAGACCATCGATTACATATTTTCCAACGAGTTCTTAAATATAATCGAGTTGAAACAAAAATATGAACCTTGTCGTGTATCTGGTACTGAAGCCAAAAAATTTGTGCTTAAATGTCACGTAGGGCCTAATGGTAACCATTTTGGCCCTAGTGACATCGTTGCTGAGGATCGTCCGGTAATCTATCCCAAGTTTTCTAACTTGGGTCGAGTCAAGCTAAGGACTAGGAAATAAACGAAGCGCTTCTCGGGAAGCAACCCGTGCTTTTAATAATTTTAGTAATTCCACCACTTAATTTTGTGAAATCTTCGAAATAATCATCTAAATGCACACATATGATTTAAATTAGCGTTAGCCAAAACAAAAAAATTTAGACACTTCTCAATGCTTCGAGGAAGACAAAATAGGAAAATTATTTTGATTTAAACGATAAAATTTCTTTTAGTTTTTACGTTCCAAAATTTGTGACTTTTCTTTATTTTAAAAATCTTTTTTGTTGGTTATTAAATTTTTAGTGGCCTAAGTATTACAACAAGTCTTGCATAATTCAAAATCCTTTCTTAAGTTAACTTCTAACCCAAAAGGTTGAGGTTGGATACTTAGTTTAAAAAATCCCTTTGTGTACGAAATACGTCGGCGAAAGCCGAGAACTAAAATAGTCAATGAATCAGGATGTTGCATCAGTTACAACTCCCTTCGGGCTAATATGATGTCCAATATACAATATAAATCTTTAGGGGTCTATTGGTAGTCGAAGTAAGGGTTGGATCTGGTTTTAATGATCGAAAAATTCAAAAAGCTGAATATATGTGATATACAATGTGCATAACAATCATAAGTAGGCACATTGGCAAAAAATTTAAACTGTGTTCAATTCAAAATATCTTCAAGTTTGGAGTTCTCGCAAAAGTAAAAATTCTGAATTATGCAAGAATGAGTAGATCTTAGGCTAATAAAGATTTAATAAGTTGACTAAAAAGGGATTAAAATAATGAAAAGTTGGGTAAAACTGTACATAAATTTTGGCATAAACGTTTTAACAAATTTTATCCGCTAAAACAAGTCATTTTCTGAAATTTGTTTTGAATCGTGCATTGAAAGAAGGGTCAACTAATATGATCTTTATTAATGGCTAGTTACCCCTTTTTAATTGATCATTTGCTTGAGGACAAGCAAAGTTTAAGTGTGGGGATTTTGATATTGACGGATTTAGACATGTTTTTATCCGTCAGTATTCTATAATTTATGCATAGTTTATAAAGGAAATAATACTTTTCATGCCTAATCCTTATATGTTTGCAAACTGCAGGCCATAACTCCAAAGTGTACACAAAACGAGCCAAATACGTGTTAAAATGAACAAGTTCTGAATTTCGCAAGAGACATCGGTCTGATTAGTCAGAGCATAAAAGAAGATAATGTGATCATATTAACTAAAGATGTGACATATTTGTTTGTTAAGAATTTGGAGGTGGCCGTGATTTGGTATTAAGCAAACACCAGCCCAACATCTTTCTATGGCAAGCCCACATGAGAATTAAGGTGTGTCGCCATTTTCAAAGGCCCACGTGCAAGGGAATTCAGTTGTTTTAATTCAAAAGAAGTGTTTATCACAATTTGGCAGTCACGTTTTAGAGACAGTTTTTGACGTAGAGGAAAAAAAGGTAGACACAGAGGGGACGAACGAGACAGCCGTAAGGCTGTCAAATTGAAAAATCTTAGACGAGACTACGGTCAAATAAAAATTGGGAGGAGATCTGAAGGCATCCTACATCAACAATTATTTGGTTAAATTCTTCTTCTTATTAACAATGTTTTCAACCTTTTGTTATTGTTTGATGTTTGTTTCGTGCTAGAACTTTTATTCACTATGCTTTGATGAAATTCTAGGTTTATCTTTGGTTAATTTTGGGATTAATATCTCTTGTTTGAACAATTGTTGATTAGTAATTAATCTTTTGGTTTTAGCCTTTGATCTTTCTCGTTTAATTTGTTTATTGGTGATTAGTTTAACTATTGACAACATTTGAACTAGTTATTAACATCCTCATCTTTTCATTCAGGTGACCTAGATGGCGACCCACTAGGAATAGGGATTGAAATTAGATTCCAATAAGTTAGGATAAATCAGAAGTCTAACCGTATTAACAGAAGTTCTAGGTTAGAGGGTTTAGGTGATCCAAACCTATTAAGATCAACAACCCGAGGTGTGATTAGATTACAACTTTTGAGAGAAGGATTTCCTATTAGTTGCGTTTAGTTTATTAAATGGAATTGAGAGGAATCTAGTACCGTGACCTCTAGAACATTAGAATTCATCGGGGCTTAATAACCAGACATAGACCTAGATGAAGTCATGCATAGTGGATACCCTTTTAAATCTTGAAAGCAGTTATAAAAATCATTTGTCAACTCTACTTTTAAAGCTAAATTAGTTAATTAAATCATTTTAATCAATTCAATGAAAACACATTTTAAATTATCTGTCCAAATTAATTTACTTAGTTCTAGTTTACGAGTCAGCTTAACCGTTCCCTGAGGAAACGATACCTGGTTTACTTACCGTCACTATACTATCCGCGATTAGGTCATACTTTCCTAAGAGTGTGGTAGTCTAGATTAGGTGTAAATTAGTATTAAATTTTATAACTAGATTTAGCACATCAGCATTGCATTTTGGAAGATGAGAGATAGAAATCGGCAGAAAGGGACATTGAATTCTCTGATTTGAGCCCTAACTAGAGAAGCTAGTTCATTGAATATTAGTCTGGCATAGTCAATGTCTCGACCATAGTACATGGCATGTACTATCTGCATCCCAAATTCATTTATCTGGTCCAAAGCTCCAGCCTTGTGGGTCATGCACCGAATGAGTGTTGAAATTAGAATACCCCACATTGGACCAAATTCGTTTCTCTTGATTATGCCCGTTGTACCTCTGCGTCTAAAGAAAGGCAATACTGAGCGAGCCTCTGTTCGATCAACAAAGGGCTCATACTGAGCGTGGGCGGGAAGTCTCAGTGTTTCCCGAATTATAGCAGTTGAAACGAAAGCCCTTCTTTGATCTCGGACAACCCAACCGGTAATCATGTCCGGAGAATCAAGTGTTGCAGAGTACCATAATTCACATAGCATCTCCGGATATATTGCTCGAGGAGATAGAGTCAGTGCACGATTGATTGGACAGTGCTTCAAATATGTAACTATGTGAGTGAATTCAGGGCACGCCCAAGCCGGAGGAATATCGAAATTTGCAGTAATATTGTTCCTCCTGAACTTAGGGAGTTCATCTTTCCGAAAAGGAGTCGCCGGTCCAACCGCCGGTGCAACGAATCGATAATTGGCCATCTGTGATTAAGATCAAAAATTGCTTGCAAAGAAAGTGTAAAATTGTTAATCGCAGAGAGTAATCGTAGAAGAAAGATTGAAATAACTGTTAGAAAGTTTTAAATGAAAAGAAAAACGGTTATTTATACTTAAATTATCGATAATTATGGTATTGGGAAGTAAAAACGGCTGAAATGACAGCCTTATCCTGTTCCAACGGTAACTTTCTTATTAAGAAAGGTTACCGTTGAGGAGTATGAGGATTAGAATCAGATTTACCACTCCAGGACTCCAATACCGAGTTAAAAAAAATAATTAAATTTAAAAAAGTATTAAAAATTATAAAAACATTTAATTTAATCTGTAAATTAAAGAAAATCAAAAATTATTTAATTTTGATAAATCAGACGAGTGATACTGAGCTGGTCAGTATTAGAACCAATACTGAGCAATTCAGTATCAGAAAAATTTAAGGAAAATTAAGGATTCAGCATACCCAATTGCCCTAGTAAGTACATAAACCTTTCCTCAGAGAGAGGTTTAGTAAACACATCGGCCAATTGGACATCTGTTGGAACAAAATCTACCTCAGCCTTGCCCTTTTCCACGTTATCTCGAATAAAGTGGTGTCTAATATCAATGTGCTTTGTTCTTGAGTGATGGACTGGGTTCTCAGTGATAGCAATAGCACTCTTGTTATCACAATGAATGGGTGTCTTTTGAAAATTGAACACATAGTCCATGAGTTGATACTGCCTCCATAAGAGTTGAGCACAACAACTTCCTGCAGCAACATATTCTGCTTCTGCTGTGGAAGTTGCTACTGAGTTTTGCTTCTTGGATGACCAACCAACTAGTCTACCACCAAGGAATTGACATACTCCACTTGTGCTTTTTCTATCCAACCTGCAACCTGCAAAATCTGCATCTGTATACCCTTCAAGGTCAAAGTTTGAGTCTTTGGGATACCAAAGACCCATGTTAGGAGTACCTGAAAGATATCTAAAAATGCGCTTAACAGCTTTCATATGTGATTCTTTAGGATCAGCATGATACCGAGCACACAAGCATGTTGCAAACATGATATCAGGCATGCTAGCTGTTAAGTAAAGTAAAGAACCAATCATACCTCGGTATGTGGATTGACATACTGGTTTACCAGTCTCATCTTTACTTATTTTATCCTGAGTACCCATAGGAGTGTGCATGGAAGATAAATTTTCAAATTTGTATTTTTTAGTATGTCATGCACGTACTTACTTTGATTTATAAAACTGCTATCAGGCTTTTGATCAACTTGTAAACCAAGAAAGTAAGTAACTTCTCCCATCATACTCATCTGATACTGAGATGACATTATCTTAGCAAACCAGTCACACGTTGACTTCTTAGTGGAGCCAAAGATAATATCATCTACATATATCTGAATAAGTAAAATGTCAGAACCTTTCCTTTTTGAAAATAATGTTTTCTCAATTTTACCTCTTATAAATTTATACAAGGCTCTTGGAGCTTGTTTGAGCCCATATAAAGCTTTATCAAGCTTGAAAACATAGTTAGGAAATTTAGGATCAACAAACCCTGGTGGTTGTTTAACATAAACTTCCCCTTGTAGTTTTCCATTGAGAAAAGCACTCTTGACATCCATCTGATAAACTTTGAAGTTCTTGAAAGCTGCATATGCAAGATACAGCCTGATAGCTTCAATTCTTGCAACTGGTGCAAAAGTTTCATCATAGTCAATGCCTTCTTCTTGCATGTAACCCTGAGCAACAAATCTTGCTTTGTTTCTAATGACAACACCATCCTTGTCCATCTTGTTTCTGAACACCCACTTAGTACCAATAATAGTTTTCCCAATAGGAGGTGGTACTAAGTTCCAAACTTTGATCCTTTCAAACTCTGTAAGCTCTTCTTGCATAGCTTCTACCCAGTCTTCATCTAATAAAGCTTCATCAGCTTTCTTTGGTTCCATGGTAGATAGATAGCTTGAAAAGAAGCAAAAGTTTGCAGTTTCTTGAGGTTCAAAGTCTAACTTTCTTCTTGTTTGAACACCTTTTTCAATTGGACAAATAATATTGGAATGTGGATGGTCTCTGTGTTCCCTTAGATTGTTTCCTAAGGGAGCATTTGAAGCAAAGTCAACAATATCTTGTTGTACTGATGTGTTGTCAGCCTGATACTGAGCTGAATTTTGGTCAGTATTAGACAGTTCAGGTTGCTGTTCTTCTTCATTTTGCAGATCTGAGGTGGATTCTTGAGAAGTATTGGAAGATTCACCTTCTTCATAGGTAGAGTTGTTCAGATCAATTATTGGGAACTCAGTATTGGGGTTCTCATATATGGGAACCTCAGTATTTGTTGCATTTGAGTTATGTTGAGTTCTGACTTGATCAGTATCACTCATACCATGATCAACATAGTATGGGTGAGACTTGGGCTGTTCAGCAATGGAGTTTTCTGGATTGCATAGAATGTGTATGCCACTAATGTCATCCTTTGCTGAGGTAGAATGAACATCCTGATCTTCATCAAAAGTGATATGAATGGATTCTACAATCATCTTGGTTGAGATGACATACACTCTGAAAGCTTTAGAGTGTGGAGAGTAGCCCATGAACACACCTTCATTTGCTTTGGGAGCAAATTTGTTGAGATTTTGTTTAGTACTGAGTACAAAACATTTGATCCCAAAGATGTGGAAGTATTCCACATTAGGAACCCTGCCATTGTATAACTCATAAGGAGTCTTTTGATGTCTCTGGAGTATTGTAGCTCTGTTCTGAGTAAAATTTGCAAAGTTTACAGCTTCTGCCCAGAAGCTCAGTGCCAGTCCATCATGGCATAACAAAGTTCTTGCAGTTTCAATTAGTGTTCTATTCTTCCTTTCTACAACACCATTTTGTTGTGGTGTGTAGGCTGCAGAGAAGTTTTGCACGATTCCTTTTTCTTCACAGAAATCTGCTAACACTGAGTTCTTAAACTCAGTACCATGGTCACTTCTTAGTTGTTTGACCTTGTTGCCTTTCTGAAGTTCTTCTCTTTTGATAAAGGCAATGATTTCTGTGGTTGCATCGGATTTAGTCTTGAGAAAGATGACCCAAGTATATCTTGAGTATTCATCAACCAAGACTAAGGTATAGATCTTTTTAGCCAAAGATGGTGTACTGATGGGGCCAAAGAGATCCATATGTATCATGGTAAGAGGTTCATTAATAGAATGGTTGACTTTGGATTTGAATGAACTCTTCTTCTGCTTGCCCATTTCACATGCTGAGCATAACTTATCTTTAGAATAAGTAATAGTGGGCAACCCTCTCACCAGCTTCTTCATACTGAGCTCATTAATGTTTCTGAAGTTGATGTGAGAAAGTTTCTTGTGCCACAACCAGTTCAGTTCTAGCTTGACTTTAGAAAGCAGGCAAACTCGAATAGTAGGGTCTAGTTCAGACAGGTTGACCACATAGACATCCTTTTCTCTTCTAGCAATGAGTACAGGTTGCCCTTTATCATTGTAGATGATTCCTACAGTCTTCCTGAAGCGAGCTTCATTGTCATCATCACACATCTTGCTGATACTGAGCAGATTTTGTTTAAGACCCTCTACATAGGCAACTCTTTTAAAAGTTATGTTGCCTGCCTTGATTACTCCATACCCTCTTGTTTTTCCAACTGAATCATCTCCAAACTTTACAGAAGGACCCTTCTCTGGTGTATAGTTTAGAAGATACTCCATACTGCCAGTCATGTGTCTTGAGCAGCCACTATCTAAGTACCATTTTCTGTCACCCTGCACAAGACACAAAATAATGATTAGTTCTTTTTAGGAACCCATTTTTGAATGGGACCTTTGGTAGGAGAAACAGGTTTAGACTTGATCTTTTTAGTTGGAGAGGTCAGTATCACTTCAGGGGAAACCTTGGAGATTTTCATTGGTGATACTAACTTAGTTTCTCTCCTTTTCTTTGGTACTGAGTACCTTGGACTTGAGAGATCAGTCCAGCATTCATCTCCTTTATGTCCAGTATGACGACATCTATAACATTTTCTAGGTCTATTTCTGAACATATTTTCATAAGGTATTTTTGAAAATTGTTTGACTTTTGGTTGATTAGTAAGAGTAAGTTTTGCAAACTTTTGACTTAAAACTTTGATCTGATCACCAATAGATTTTAAAATGTTATTTTTGTCATTTTTTACTTGTGTTTTAATGTTGTTTTTGACTGGTTTAGAAGGAGATGAATCTGGTTTCTTCTTTTTATTTGGAAAATAAGTATTTTTGTTATTAGACTTCTTGTTTTCGCCACTAGAAGATCCTGTTGAAGTTGATTCTGCAACTTCAGTATTAGATAAAACACTAGGAGTAGAAGTAGTTTTATTTTCATTATATATCTCAAAAGTAGTTGTATTAAATAATAATTCAAATGGAGGAACAGCAGATGTATCATACTGCACAACTTCGAGCTTAGTATCAGAAATTTCCTTTTCAGAAAATTCAATACTGAGCTCTTGTAGTTCAGTATAACACTTTGAACAGATGGAAGGACCAATTGGTTTATCAAAAATAATTTTATCCTCATCATCTGACTCAGTTTGACATCCAACTTCACAAAAAGTTTTTGCTTTTACAAACTGAATAAGGTTCATATCAGAAAATTCTTCAAATAAATCAGCAAAATTATTTCTATTTTTTAACTGAGGATCAACACCAAGTGCAGCCCTCACATTTTCTGGATTTTGTTGATTTAGACATTTATTTAATTTATTAGATGCATTTCCCCAAGATTTACACTGGTTTTCAAATTTTTCTTTTTCTAATTTGTGTAAATGAGCTTTATCAGCTAATCTTTGGTTAATGTCTTGTAAGTTTAAAAAATTTAATTCTAAATCTTTAAATTTTGCTAATTTATCTAAATGTTCATTATTTACCCTTTCAAGTTCAAGAATAGTTAATTTTAAAGCTTTTTCTTTTTGTATTAAAGTTTTAAGATCAACAATCATATACTCAAAAATCTTTTCCTTTTCATTCACTGAATAAGTTTGAAAGGAACTCACCTTGTACAACTGAGTATCTTCCCAATCAGTATGAACACTCATCCTCTCAGCTTCTTTGATATCCTCCTCAAAGGAGCTCTTTAAATCATCTTCAGTGAAAGCCATAAAGGCCTTATTTTCAACTTCTTCCTCATCATCACTAAGCTCTTCATCCATCCAAGCTTCAGAGTAAAGTGCTTGATGAGGTGCTCCATTCCCTGCTGCACCCTTGCCCTTGCTCCAGTTCTTCAACTTGACATACTTGTCTCTATACCATTTAGCTCGATATGCAATTTTGTCATTCTGATCAGTCTCAGTTCACTTAGTATGATAGCTAGCAGCAATGTGTCCAGGATTTCCACACCTATAGCAAAGACCTGATCTTGGGTCAGTATTGGAAGAGCTAACACCAAGCCTCTTCTTCTTCAACTGATCCAGCTTCATAGACATAAGAGCCATTTGGGTTTCAAGCTCCTCTGCCTCAGCATCAGATAGATCAACCTCTGGCTCTTCAGGCTCATTAACACTATATCCCTGTTGCACAACTAGGGTCATGCCAGTGGAAGTCTTGTCATTTTTCTTCCAGTTGATCAGTCTTGCAGCATTGTTCTCCTCATGATTCAACATTAAACCATACAAAGTTTGAAGAGTGTATGATTCAATGTTATTAGCAGCATTGACAGAGTTTGTCATATCAAGAAATTGTTGAGGGAGACTGTCCAGAAATTTTTGAACAAGCTCTCCTTCTTCCTTCACAATGCCTACACTGATAAGATCATGCATAACAGTATTGAACCTGCTATAGAGAGTGGTAATGTCTGAAGGATTTATGTGCACAGTTAGTCAACCTATGATGATACATCCATGCCTACGAAACACTTAAGGGTCACACTGGTGAGTGCATGTAATACGAGCAAGATAAGCAATGATACTACGAAGAGGAATGATTCATAATAGTCATTATGAATCAGTTAAAGTATTAAGTTAAGTTTAACTTATTACTAGATTAGTTTAACTAACTAATTAATACAAGTGCTTGTACATTTACTAGTTGAGTAAATATACAATGTGTTAATTAAAGATTATCCTTGATGTGATTTAAAGCTATTAAATCATATAAGTAATTGGATAATATTGTTGTATAAATTATATAAAGGTTATTGTAAATACAAGTATATAATTCGTGTATATGGGTACTGAATTATTAGTGTATTAATACTAGACATTTAATAGTTAAGTGCAACAATAATAAACTAGTTAAACTATAAGGGGTGGGAATGATAAAAAGGAAGTTTAATTAAAGATCTAATATTAATTAAACTAGAAGGGTTCTAAGCATAACTTATTTGTATATAAATAAGAGGCTTAGGGTAACCCTTATTCCTCTCCAACACCTCATGAAAATCATCCCCCTCCTCCCTTTGATTTTCGGCCGAACCTAGACAAGAACACAAGTCTTGTGTTCTTCATTCTTCGTGTTCTTCGTGTTCTTCATGTTCTTCAAATTTTGAAGAACAAGTTCATTGCTTAGATCAACTAGAAGATCGCTCGATTTGTTCATCATCAGTGGACTAATCTTAAGCAAACAACAAGGTATGTTTTGGGAAACATCTTTCTCCCTTCTCCCCTCTTGGACGAATTCGGCCAAAGAACCCTAGGGTTCTTTGGTTGATGGTCGAACGAACCACCCAAGCAATGTGTGTGTTCGAGTTCTTCGTACAAGGTTTCTTTCTTGTTAATCAAGTTAGATTTCCAACATCTCAATCCTTTAGGGTTTAAGGATTAGGTTTAATCCCAATTCCGCTTTTAGGGATTAAATCAGCTAGTTGGTTTAACCGGTCAAGAACAAGTTCATGTTCTTGGTCAGCAAGGTTCGAACCAAGCATGCTAGGCGGTCGGTCCTATGGGTCGATCGAGTACAGTAAATTCCTAAAATGTCTTCATTAGGACTTGAGAAAAAGTTTTCATATTTTCTTCTCATGTTGCTTTTTCTTTGCAACTTCACCTTAGGTGTGCCTTCATAGGTGACTGATAGGCTATCCACATAGCCTTTTCTGTTGGCAATTTCATAATTGCATTCAGAATTTCTTTAGTAACAGCATTACCAATCACCCCCTTTGCTCTGGAGTCTAAACTATACAACTGACGGTCAGTATCAGTCCATGTATGCTTCAGTTTAGGAACTGTTCTTGTGCTATCAGGAGCATCATCAGTAGCTACAATGGGTTCCACAGTTTGTGGAATGATGGGACCATCATTTAGCACAGTTAGCATCTCATGATGAATAGATTCGAGATACCATTGAGCTTTTAGCTTCCATTGATGGAAATCTGTGCCATCAAAGATGGGCACTCCCTTTCCAGACATGACTGGGGCAACTATAGTAGACATTTTGGATTTTTGAGTTTGGGAGGGATAAATGTAGGGAATGGCTGCCAGGGTAATAGATCGACTAAATAAGGTTTTATTTAGCCCGCTCTGATACCAGTTGTTAGGTAACAACAACCCTGGTTTTATATGTTAATTGATAGATTATTATACTTAATGAAATATTAAAGTGATAACACAAGAATATAGTCAATGTATAAATCCACTAAGTGTGGCTTGCTGCGGAATAACAAGACCACAGATCAATTACAAATGTATGGAAGTAAGTTCGTGAATTGGTAAGTTCTCCTTTGCAAGATGATCTCAATTTATAATGATATAGAGATCTTACATAATGGGCAAAGGAGTAACCGCAGGACTAAACTAGGAAAATGACTAAGATCAAGGGATTTGATCTTAGTCAGTTACATAACAAAATGTAACTCAGTCCTTCTACTCAGTATTGGATTTCCAATACTGAGTGGCCAATACTGGCCAACTCAGTATCACTCCTAGACTTAGCATATTTATTCTACAAATTATTCTAAGCTAGTCTAGGTTGTTTTGTTATCTTAAGATCCCAAAGGGGTAAGGCTTTTTTCCTTAACAGTACATCTTTGTACTACTATCCTCTCATTGATAACATCTATCATTCTCGTGGTTCGCCTTGTGACCCTACATAATAGCATCACCCTTATCTCCTAACTATATGCGACACACCGGTCCATAATCCTTTCCAAAATAAAAAATATATATATAAAATAATTTCCATACACATAACTAGCCGGGAAGACTATTCCCAAAATAAATCTCCACATCATACAACTCATCTTTTTTTATATAAGCACCAATTCGTGCAACAACTAAACAATTAAGCCATAATCACATACATCAATTTTACCTAAGATCTTCAAGGTTGCATCATGAACCCCCCTCTAGATTCCTTCTGGGTCGACTTCTCACTCGTGAGTTCCTTTCACAACATCTTGTACCGCGCTCTTTTTCCCAAAGTCTCATACAACACATTCCACCGTGTCAACGCCTCATCCTTTAATAATGGTGATGCCAAAGTCATCATATCATTCTTCCTTCGTTTGCTACTCTCTAGCACTTGCTCATTCTACCGAATCCACCACATCGTGACCTCCGGCTCAGAACTTCCGAATTACACAACGGTTTTTACATGCTATGACGGAGTTATAAAACCTCCTTCCGTTTCTTCCGGATAGGTCTCGCTACCTTTTTATGTAGATAACTTCCAAATACAGATTTCGTCACTCGACTACTCTTCCTTCATAAGGGTATTGGAATCGTTTTGCCTACCCTCATTCATAACTCTCTCCAATTTAGTGGAGCTCATCCACTTTTCACATTCATTCTTTCGCCATACCAACATATCCAACCAACAAGATTCAAACGGTCAACTCAACAGTTGAAAACAACACAGTTAGATCAAAATATGGCATTTCTCAGAGGGGTCGACCCTATCATACTAATGCCCTACAGTCTCAAAAGACTCACATTGCATAATTCATAACAACTTCTATAGGTCCCCTAGGTTTAACCATAAACTTAACATAAAGTCTCAAGGTCAACCTATCGATCTCCAGGAATCTTACATTCCTATTGCTATAGTCTAAGACTAGGATGGACATCCAACCTAATTCACTTAAACTTTAGCTCTGATACCAAGTTGTACCACCCGTATTTTTAAAACATCATTTAAATCATTTAAAATACATTTTTCCCAATTTAATGACATATTGTCCAAAATACAGTTTAACAAAAACTTTAAAACCTTTATCAGAGTTTACAAAAATACGGTGTCACCAAGAATATCAAAACCATAGGCAACGGGATCTACCTATGAGCTCCCGAGCTAAACATCTTTAGGCCACTTCTAGTGCAACCTTCTATCACTTCGAACCTGCACCTGAGTACATAGCCACAAAACAAACGTAGTACGTGTGACAAAATAATCTCGTGAGATACATGGGTTTTAGACCTCGAATAATGATAATAATAATTGTTTCATAAATATATATATATATAAACGTATATATATATATATATATATATATATATATATATATATATATATATATATATACAACATCAATACCGTCTAGTCACCCTATTGTGACCCAATCGATTTCTGCTCTCCTAGCAAAACATATCTAACTATCGGGTTACCCCTGAACTAGCTAGAAGCACAAACATATCTAGTTATCGGGTTTCCCCCGAACTAACTAGAAGCACAAACATATCTAACTATCGGGTTGCCCCCGAACTAGCTAGAAGCATAACGTATCTAGTTATCGGGTTGCCCCCGAACTAACTAGAAGCTCAAGATACCGGAAAGAGGGAATCGCCCAATCTACCGATACATGCCTTACTCGCCGGAAAACGTCCAGTTAGCAAGACTACTAACGTGGATGAGTCGATGGGAATCCACCCAACTGCCCCTCAATCCACACCTCATGACCGGGAGTCGCCCGTGACAACACATCATCTCAATCTTACCTAACTCAATAGTTATGTCAATCTAGCTCTCGGCTATCACATCAATCATCAAACAAGTTAGTTATCTAATAATAACTATATATAACTAGTTCAACATAGTGTGAACGTACCTGTATGGTCTCATGGACCCGATCATTAGCAACCTGCATCTACTTCTACATCTATGAACCCTAGGAGATCCATACTTACTTATTTCACAAGATACCTTTCATATTTATTGATATCATAATACTTTTATCTCTTCGTTGACTATAATACATAACTATTACTAGTCACATCATATTCATTTTCATATATATTAGTTCTTTATTTTTATTAGTAAATCTTACCAATAGATAGTCATTACTATAAAATCATCCTCAATTGTTTTACTAATACATATTTATTAATAAAGACTCAGTATACATTCTTCTAATCAATTACTTCATTCTTATGGTTCATTAATGAGGATTCCATAATTACTTTAGTTTATCATATTTACTTCCAAAATCATCAATCATACTAGACTTATTCTAGCATCACATTATACCTAGTTTCTCATCCTTTTCAATCACTATCTTTATCAAAACATCTATTAATAAAGACCCATAAAAATATCATATGTATTTTCAAAAACTCTTTGCTATGTACCCAGTTTAAAAGTCTCATGTACTCACCTCAGCGATAGCTAAATCCATATCGTGTTTATCAACACGAATCCTTGCTTCCCGCCTTTGGAATATCTCCAACTTTTAGGTCCTTGCATTAACCTATCAACATAATAATCACATTTCTAGTTATCCTTAATAGCTAGATAACACATAATTTCTATTATCATCTTTAACCACCAAGTTCATCCAACTTGGTGGAAATCCAAAAATCTTAGTTCCAAGGTTTCACCAACGAAACTCAAACCCAATCACAACCCAAGGTCGACATCATTAGTCTCCAATATTAGTCTTATAACACTAATTAGTCACCAACACCCTTTTCCCTAAATTTTGGTGACATTCAAAACCCTATGTTTAACCAATCTTAAGATTCTTACAAATCTTAAGCATACTCTTGTTTTCTTTGTTAAAATACCATCTACTAAGTGTATACAACCTTTATTTAACCATTAATGACTAACCCGAGAACTAGGGTTTCAAACCCAAGCAAAGAAATCCATAGATCTAAAGCTACAAAGATCAAGGAGTGAAGATTTACCTTTAATCTTCAACTAGGAGTGAAGAATCACGAGATTTGATGAAGAAATCGGCTCCAAATGATGTTTTCCACTCAAAAACGTATACTAACTTGAAGAGAGAAACTAGGGTTTATGTTTTGCATAAAATGAGCCAAAACCCGTCTTTAATGATGTTCTGACGCAAAATCGTGTCGCTATTTGAAGGATAGCGTCGCTATCCAGCACCTGCCATAAATCGCGTCGCTATCTCGAACGTTATTTCGGGTTTCTGTCTGAAAACCCAAAATCGCATCGCTATCCCAAGAGCTATCTTGGCTATGCAGCCCAGGCTGCATTTTTCGACCTTTGCTTCGACACGGTTTCGTCCATAACTTTCTCATACGATGTCCAAATGACACGAAACCAATTCCTACGTTCTTTAAATGATTTATCCGTATTTATCATATTTTTTTCATAATTTATTTAACACAAAATTTGGGTCGTTACAAAAATCATATTCATTACTTTTTCTTTATTCGCTTATTAATTATCAACTTATATCTTATCCTTTATTAATATTTACTAGTAAGCTAACCGTAAGCTTACCCATCACATAATCACATACATGTAAGCTATCCATAAGCTTACTCCTTTTATTACATACGCCACGGATCATTCCGAAGCAAACTCCCTCGATGTGGGTTATCATCACAAGATCACGTGGTAATTGGGGTTCTCCCAAACTTACCAAGATCACCAACTCCCCCGTCTCGTGGGTTATCGTAATCCCACTTTTTATCGGGTTATCATAATCCCCCTATTTTCGGGTTATCGTTCACATAGATATACTACCCTTGCGCATGGAGGTACTGCCCCAAGTAGTAATATCACTCCCCCATAAATGGGTTATCGTTATCCGGATACTTTTGTTACACACATTGAATTTCATCAAATACGGGCCTATGCCCCATAAATTCATAATCAAACATAAATTAGAATACATCTATTCTAATTATCATATTATTCTCATTTAACATAATCATATTTCATTTACCTTTTCTCATCATTATCGTCATAGACTTTACCATTTAGTTCACTAATAAGATTCACTTCTTATTATTCATAATGATAAATATTTTATCTCTACATTGACTATAGTATATATATATATATATATATATATATATATATATATATATATATATATATATATATATATATATATATATATATATATATATATATATATATATTATACTAGTCACTTTATACTTATCCTCTTAACAATTCAATCATTGTCTTTATTAGTATTGTTTACTAAACAATACTCGATACTTAAAATCATTGTTATTAGCTTTACTAATACATATTATTAATAAACTAAATATCATACTTTCTTAATCATTATCCTTATTCATACATTTTATTAATAAAGAATCATTAGTCAATTTTCTTTATCATAAACTCTTTTGAAATCATCAATCATTTTAGACATACTTAAGTAGTCAATTATTTGCATTTTCTTATCTTTTCAATCATATCTTTATTAAAAACATTTATTAATAAAGACTCATAAAACATCATAGTTTTCAAAATCATTTGCTATGTACCCAGTAAAAGTCTCATGTACTCACCTTAGCCAAGCTAAATCCAGATCGTGTTTATCAACACGAATCCTTGCTTCCCACCATTGGAGCACCTTCAATCCTTAGGTCTTCTTGACCTATCATCAACATATCCACATACTCTAGTTATTATCCATAACTAGTCAATAATGAAACCAAAATAACCTTCTTAACCACCAAGTTCATCCAACTTGGTGGAATCTCAATCCCTAGTTCAAGATTTCCATCAACAAATCTCAAATCCAACTTGTACACAATGTTTACAAGCTTACAATGAGTGTTCTACACTCATCTTAGTCATCTTCCCTAAAGATAATTTGGTAGGTTACCCAAACCACCATTTTTCCCCAAATAAAGCTCATAACTAGCTAGATAACATCAGATCCATGTTATAAACACATTTTCCTTGACAATTTGTTGTGGATCTAAGTTATATCTACCCAATTTCATCACCCATTACAAACCCTCCAACTAGGGTTTGCGTACATCACCATTTTCACCCAAAAACATCATCCATAACTAAAAGGAGTAGAGATTTACCTTATACTTCAACAATGGAGTGAGAATCTTCAAGATTGAGTGTGAAAATCGGTTCCAATGCCCCCTTACACTCAAAATCGTCTACTCACACTTGGGAGGAAGTTCTAGGGTTTGGAAATGAGAGAAATGGCCAAAATCCCGATTTATGCTGCCCAGACACCTTCGTGGCACGAAATAAATTCTTCGTGGCACGAGGTTTGGCGGGGCTATCTTCGTGACATGGAATTGAAACTTCGCGTTCAACGGATCACGAAATCAAGTTTCTGTCTCACTTCGTGCCACGAACCCAAATCTTCGTGACACGAATTGTGCAGGTTTGCACTTTTTGTTGTTTCATTCGACACGGTTTCGTCCATAACTTTCTCATACGGTGTCCAAATGACACGAAACCAATTCCTACATTTTTTAAATGATTTATCCTTATTTATCATATTTTTATATAATTTAATTATTTACAAATTTCGGGTCATTACATGATAAAGCTTGCATTTTGTGTATGCAAGGATACGAGTTTGAATCCTGCGGCCAGCTTTTCTTTTTAAGCATGAAAAATTCAGACTTTCCGGAAATGGCAAGACATGTCTAAAAAATGTCGCTTTTCTTTTTAAGCATGAAAAAGTCAGACTTTCCAAAAATAGGAAGACATTTTTTTTCCTGCGGCCTGTTTTTCTTTTTAGATATAGATAATCATTAATGGTTTAAGAGTATATTATTAGTTATCAATTATTCTAAATACTTTTCCAATTAACCACTAAGATGGCAAGGTGTGGTCTTGCCCAAAGTTCTAAAACATATAAGAAGTTACTGCCCCATGAAGTCTCAAGACATATCGAGTCATGGCTAGCCATGGACTTTTATATGATAATTTATATATAAATTCAGAAAAAGAGTTACGTTAAATTTATAATTATATATAAATCATCATTTTTTTCAGAAAAAAACCCTAAATTTCAATATGTGCCACAAATTAACTCCGATACGGAGCACCTTATGTCGTCTTATCTTATGTCACGCCTAACACCAACAATTTGGGTTGTTTCAAAATGCAGGGGTCGCGCCTTGGCACGCCTTTTAGAAGCATCATCTCAGCAAAGGCGCTTTGGCGACGCCAAAGCTCACTAAACCACACCACCCCCAGCGCACAATGACAGATTTCTCGTTGCCAAAGTAATAACGGTGGCTGAAAGATTTTTTCTTTTTCTAAATTGTGATTGCTTGGGGTATTTTATATGGGTTGCAAACGAATGTTAAACAATGAAGTGTAATTTTAAGGTGAGTATTAAAAATATATTAAAAAGATAAATAAATCTTTAACATTAAGTCACCCCTTGTTCTCTTAACTATTTGGAAATATATTTATAGTCACATTGGCATTCATTTCAGAAGTTTATTTTTTTCCATTTAACATCTATTTGTTTAAAGGCATATTTATAACTTTTTTTCTTCGAAAATCTACTTTAAGGAATATTTTTAGTTTTTCTACAGATTCTAAAAGATATTCTTAGTATTAGTTTGATTTTTTAAATTAAAATATTGTTTTGATATTATTAGGCTAAAATTTAGAAAACAAGACTGATTGATATCTACAATTGTATTAGTTTCCTAAAAACCTCCGATTCTCAATTATGGAATATGAAATTTTTGTATAACATAAAAAGGGTATGTTAAGATATACTCTATGACACACATTAACAAATATTTGCTAGAAATTTGCTTCAAGGATATATGATACTCCTTTATCCTTCTTGTTTTTATTTTGCACAAATTTTTAGTAGATAGTTAGTGATGGTCATTGACATAAAAAATATTATTTTATCAAAAGAACACAATCAAGTTTGAGAAAATAAAATATAAAATTTCCAAGGGTCTTTCTAATATGTGCCCCATAGGCACACAATAAGAGAGATTATATTCATCCGAAACTTCTAAAATTAGAGTAATAATCATCAATGAAGATACAATATACTATTTTTAAGTGATGTAATAAATACATTTTATAATTCACTTGGAAAGTTTTACATCATTTATTGATTTTATTGTGTGCCTCAGAAAATTATACAGAAAATCATATTTAATCAAGCTTTTAATCAAGCTCTTAAAATTATATATACCACAGTTTATTAATGTTATTCAAGAAATATTTAGTGAATAACCACTTCATTAATTACACATTAATACCATAAGGCATACTTAGAAAAAAACTCAAATTTTATATATACTTTTTTTTTTGAAACGGTAAATAATATCAATGAAAGCCTACTCGCGATTTTCCAGCGAGCACCTGGGTTCGAGCTCCTTTACAGGGCAAACCCAGCCCCCCCCCCCCTCAATAGGGAATTTCAGGGAATAATCCCCCATATTTGGCACCACAAGAGGTGTTTACAGGATTCGAACTCCAGACCTCACGCCTCATATATATGGAAATAAAACTCATGCATCAATACAACTGAGCTAGACATCATTTAGAAATTTTATATATACAATTTTCTAATACGTGCCATAAAAGCATATGTTATCAATAGGTAAATTTCCTTTTTTACCATTTTATTACTTTCTGAACCCACGATCGATGGAAGAAAGTGTGGTTCAACCCGGTCATTAAAACATTAACTTTTATATATTACTAGTCAAGCTGATCTATAGAAATTTATTTATTCAGTAATTATATTGGAGATAAGTAAGAAAATTGTTCAGTCTATAAATATCCCTTTTTTCTCCTCGTTGTCACCATGTTCACTCTATTGGCCAGCACTTAAGTTTTTTATTCTCTTTCAAGTCTTTTGTGTAATATATATAACTTTTCCTGTCTTTTTTTCTCTCAAAATAAAGATCGGAAATTTAATTATCTGCTCACCTACAATGGAAGGATGTGTAGCATGGTGTATTGTGGGAGTAATAGCGATACTTATATCGTTTGCATTTTATTTTTTGCATTGGGCGTGGTTTAAACCAAAAAATATGGAGAAATTTTTAAGAAAGCAAGGCCTCAAGGGTAACTCTTATAAGTTCTTGTTTGGAGACATGAAAGAGATGTCGAAGATGCTCGATGAGGGCACCTCTAGACCCATAAATATAACAGATGACATAATTCCCCGAGTCGCGCCATTTTATCATAAATATGCTACTACTTATGGTACGTATTTTGCATTTATTCTCCTTAACGTTTGTTGTTGATGAAGCTAACTACTCTAATTATCTCTTTATCTACTTAGGAAAATAATCTGTTAAGTACATAGTGAGGTTTTGCCGTCCATTTATGTATACATCGGCTATGCATAGGGATATTATCCTAATTGACTCGATAATATTTAATAACGGGGTATAAGGTGTTGATGGTGGTAAACTTGTGTTAAAGATATTTTTGCTTCTTTTTTTTTATTTTTTGAAACGGCAAATCTAATCTACTCCTAATTACCCCCTATGTCCACGACGGGACTCGAACTCATGACCTCAAGGATGAGAGTCATGCACCATACCACTAGGCTAAAGACCCTTTGGTAGATATTTTTGCATCTAACATGTTTTTAACAGCAACATCAAAACTATATTATGTCGTTAAACATTCATGTTGTAGGAGCTAATACCAATTTTCATTATATAAAATACAATACAATAAGGGAAATTGACAAAAACGTTTACAAAGATTGAAACAAACTAAATAGAACAAACAAGTACAAGGTTTTGGCTGAGTCTCGTGAAATTCACGATCCCCTTAAAATGGATTCGTTGTCTATTTCTCAGGGTAAAACAACCGAGTAGTTTTACACTACCGGATATAATCCAAGCTAGAACACATATCGAAAGTTCTAGTGTTTAAGGATCACTATCAATGGAGAGCAAATGTGTGATACTTGTAAGTGAATGTATGGAAGTATGAGAATGTGTATCTTACAAATGAACCACACCATCTCTATTTATACTAGAACATGGTCATGGGTATAATGACCTTCATTAATGTCATTATGGTCATTATTTCAATTCAATACAAAGAAAATAAAACCACCAATTCAAGTATATATTTTAATGACAAACATTAAAATATAAATATTATTATCAATAATATTATTTGAATACATTCCACTAAACCGAGTGGCAAAACCGAACCCCCGTGAAACCCGGGAGACGAGCGTGGATAGGTTCAAGTTCCCACTAGTTCATTTGTTTTATTTCTTTGTTCCATACACCCCACTTTGAGAGTCGATATCTCATTCACCACAACTATATTTTGGACATACCAACCATTAATTATATATAATAAAATATATAATTATAAGTGTCCAAAATTTTCCAACAATCCCACACATGAATAGAGATCGATCGAAAACACAACAAAATTTCGATAAATGTTCAACAGTTAAGTCTTGCAAAGGATAGGTAGGTTTTGGCCTTTGAACCTTCCCTTAAGAAGCACACTTAGTCTCCTAGCAGTCAGAATGTCCTTGAACTGAATCCGCCTTTTGTGTAGACGACAGTATACATTCTCACAAGACTCTCCCTAACTTGTTCATATCCTCTTATCGTGCCCGTCTTGGTCATGGACACTGCCTGGTTCTGCGAGAGCTACTAAGAATTGTGCCCCAACAATTCCATTCGAAGCGACCCCACTTCTCCCTCACATAGGTGATTCTCTATCACGAATCATTAAAAGCCATAGTGCTTATCCTCATTGTCACTGAACTAGGAATGGACTAGGAAGTAGTACAATGTACTCCCTTTAAGAATGTTTGGGGGAATTCCGTTACCCCCACAGTGACATCCCTTCGTTTATACAATTAGGTTGTCCTATTGAACCTAGATCTTGGGATCTCCAGTCAACTAGGTTAGGTTTCCTTCGCATAAACTTTATTCCACGGGCTTTAGTCACATTCCTTTATAACTAACTCTCTACTTAAGCCTTTTCATAAGCGGATCCGCAATGTTATCATTTAACTTATATATAGTTAACCTTGATAACTTCAATTGAGAGTAGTTGTCATATCATATTATGTCTTACCATTATACATTGTACACTTGACTAATGTAAATGTAAGACAATATTATATACCAATATATACATCAATTATTTGGAATATCTTCTTTAATTGATGTAATTTTTTATTAAGATGAATTAATACCTTAGCAAGGTACCCCCACATTCGTAAGTATTTATTAGACGATTTTCTTTCAAACCAAAATTCATACGATGTATCATCTTATCCTCACGGGTTATCTTATATAAAAGGTAAGTAGTCGACACATGACTTATCCCCAAATTTGTACAAATTAATGTATCAATTGCCTCATTTTTACTTTCCATTAAGTAAAATTACACCCTTTTGTGTATATCAAGGAGTTTTGGTATGAATTTTGTCAATTTGTTACATTTGTGACTTTGAATCGATGTGGAATGTTGGCGCTATGCCATTTAATTTACTAAAACCAAATTTAATTAAATTTATATGGCATAATCAACCATGTTAAATATTTAACAATTCAAAATAAATGAACAACTTTATTAGCATTTTATCAAAATAGCGGTTACAAGTTGTCATATTTAATTTTAACATTTTTACCAACACCAATTCCACATTTTGATAACACAATTCCATTGGATTCAATCACAACCCGTATAACAAACTTAGTAAGCAACCATTCGGACTCACGATTCTTACGAATCTCCGGAATATACAAAACATTGCTTAATGTAACATCATTTCCGGAATTCATCCTTAAGATAACATTTCCTTCTCCTTTGATATATGTGGTAGTCAACTTTTCAATAAAAGTTTTTGTTCATTTTCAACATCTTTGAAAATTGATAAACTCACTTTTATCGAAACACACATGACGGGTAGCACCCGTATCGACGTACCATCCACTTCAATTGGTTCCCATAATTTCAATTCCGATAAATTGAAATACATTGCCACAATATGCACATCTTACTTCATGTGCATTACAATGTTAGGCATTGTCACAATATTTGTCATTTTTACCAAACAAAAAATGCAAGTTTGACCAATAAGCCTCAACAATCAATAAGTTTCACAAAAGAAACACACATAGTTGTAAGATTTCTTTCAATTATACATACAAAATGAAAATTCACTCAAGAAACATAAAGCTATCTTGAATCTTACAAACTACTATAAATCAAAATTTTACCAAGTCTCACAATTTGAAAGTAAAATTCTAGATGCCAAAACAATCCATAGATATAGAATCCCGAAGAATTTTAGCTTTTAACAAATTTGAGAAAATTCAAGTAACCAAAGTTAACTTGAAATCTTAAACAACAAAACTTTTTCATTTCCAAAATCTTATAATTTCCAAATATCTCACATCATGAGACTATAATCAAGAAACCAAGGTAATCTTGATATGTATAAAATGGAAATTAACATTTTTTTTAAGAAATTCTCTATAAATCAAGAGTAACAACAATAATATGAAACTTCAATCCAAACATTCAATTTCCAAATAGTCTCACAAATTTAAACCATATGTCAAAAAACCAAAGCTACCTTGACATGCATAAAATGGAAATAACATGAACGAATGTACTTTTCTTAAATTTAAAATTTTGAAAATTATAAAGTAAACTCTCACAAGATTGAGAATAAATTCAAGGGTTCAAGGCAATCTTGATAGCTAAAAGTTATAAAATTTTAAAATCAAAGATTCAAGTACATTTTCTCACTATATGAGATTAAAGTCAAGAAAACCCAAGTTATCTTGATACTTGAAACAAAAAAAAAAATCAAAACATTTATATCCAAAAAACTTTTAATTTCCAAATATCTCACAAAATGAGACTATATTCAAGATACCAAAGTAATCTTGATATGTATAAAATGGAAATTACGAAAAGTTTATAAAATATTTTCTCAAACAAATTCTTTATAATTGAAGAATAACGACAATATTATCAAATATAAATCCAAAGTATTTGATTTCCAAATAGTCTCAAAATTGAAACCATATGTCAAGAAGCCAAAGCTACCTTGAGATGATGAAAATGGAAATCAAAATCACTTACAAACCAATGTAATTTTTGATATTTTAATAATCAACAAATTTCACAATGATATACAAATGTTTGTAAGATTTATTTCAAATATCATCTCTAATGAGAATCAACTCAAGAAGCCTATGACTATCTTGAACCTTACAAACAAATATGATTGCAAAACTTAGAATTAACAACAATAATTCTTACAATTATAAATTTTTAAATCCAAAATTGTTTTAAACGTTTTATCAAGTTATTTAAAATCAACCTTTAAAAACTTGATATAATAAACTTTAAATCCAAAAATTTGATTTAACAATTTAAACAAAACAAAATTAGAAAATTTCTAAAAAAAACTCAATTGAACCTTTTGTTCTATATATACGTTTCAATCACCACTTTTTCCGAATCTATGCTATTAACAAGCAAAATCCGAAAAAATATGTATTTTCCAATCGGTATTAGCAAGAGAGGAAAAATCTATTTTAAGTTTGTAGGAGCTAATACCAATTTTCATTAAATAAAATACAATACAATAAGGGAAATTGACAAAAACGTTTACAAAGATTGAAACAAACTAAATAGAACAAACAAGTACAAGGTTTTGGTTGAGTCTCGTGAAATTCACGATCCCCTTAAAATAGATTCGTTGTCTATTTCCCAGGGTAAAACAACCGAGTAGTTTTACACTACCGGATATAATCCAAGCTAGAACACATATCGAAAATTCTAGTGTTTAAGGATCACTATCAATGGAGAGCAAATGTGTGATACTTGTAAGTGAATGTATGGAAGTATGAGAATGTGTATCTTACAAATGAACCACACCATCTCTATTTATACTAGTACATGGTCATGTGTATAATGACCTTCATTAATGTCATTATGGTCATTATTTCAATTCAATACAAAGAAAAATAAAATCACCAATTCAAGTATATATTTTAATGACAAACATTAAAATATAAATATTATTATCAATAATATTATTTGAATACATTCCACTAAACCGAGTGGCAAAACCGAACCCCCGTGAAACCCGGGAGACGAGCGTGGATAGGTTCAAGTTCCCACTAGTTCATTTGTTTTATTTCTTTGTTCCATACACCACACTTTGAGAGTCGATATCTCATTCACCACAACTACATTTTGGACATACCAACCATTAATTATATATAATAAAATATATAATTATAAGTGTCCAAAATTTTCCAACACATGTAACAACCCTTTGGGTCATTTAACCACCACCCGTGTGGTTTGGCGAGCTTTGGCGCCACCAAAGCTCAATTTGTGTAGCTTCAAAAGTTTAACCTATTGACAACCATTACTCTTAGAGCACAAGGTATGCTTTAGATTGAAAACATCTTAAATGCACTTTTGTTCTTTTTAACATGATTTTAACATCAAATTTATTATCAACGGTATGTGCTCAAACGTGATTTTTTTTTTGGTTGTTCTTGGGATCTCTTTCTTTTCCAATTGACTGAAAATGAATTACAGGGGAGAATTTCTTCACATGGTTGGGGCCGAGACTTGAGGTAAATATCGTCGAACCAACTAGTATAAAGGGTATATTGACAAATTACAAGTTGTTTCAAAAGCAAAAGGCACGAAACCCGTTACAGAAGTTGCTAGTAGCAGGTGTGGCACTTGCTGAGACCGATCAATGGGCCAAACATAGAAAAATCATCAACCCTGCTTTCCATGTTGAAAAGCTTAAGGTTTGTTCTTGGTATCTTATACTCCCTCTGTCCCAATTTTCTTGTCCATATTTCCATTTTATAATGTCCAAAATTATTGTCAACTTGAAAATTCCACCTATCAAAAAACAGTTAGGTGGTAAAGGTAAAAATCTATTGGTTGCACGGTGTAATAAATGCATTTTTCTTATACAGTGTGCTTTTTATTTGTGAACAATAATTTTGCGACAAATGTAGTATTTTTTTGTTAGAACATGCTAGTAAGAACACATATTTTTTCGATAGCATATGGTGCCCGCATGTTATAGGTGTTGTGCAGAGATGATCAACAAATGGGAGGAAATGTTACACAAGGAAAGCTCGTGTGAATTGGATCTGTGGCCTTATCTCCTTACATTCTCGGCGGATGTAATTTCACATACAGCATTTGGTAGTAGCTTTGAGGAAGGGAAACGAATATTTGAACTACAAAAAGAAATGGCCAAGTTGGTTTTTACTAAGCTTGTTCGATCTGTCTATGTTCCTGGATCAAGGTGAGTATGTACTACAAAACATAACTTTGAAGCTTGATTTAAAGTAGTTACTTTATCAATAAGCAATGGATATTCTTCTACGATAACCAAATACAATTTCACAGATTTTTACCAACAAAAACAAATGAGAGGATAAAGGAAATTGACCGAGAAGTGAAGGCTTTGATAAGTGGTATAATCGATAAAAGAATGGCCGCGATGAAAGATGGCGAAAATAGTAATGGTGATTTGTTGGGCATACTCTTGGACTCCAATTGCAAAGAAATTGAACAACACGGGAATAGTAATTTTGGATTAAGTATTGATGAAGTAATCGATGAGTGTAAGCTTTTCTACATTGCAGGGCAAGACACTACAGCAACTATGCTTGTTTGGACTATGATCTTGTTGGCTCAACACACAAATTGGCAAACTCGTGCAAGAGACGAAGTAAAACAAGTCTTTGGTGATAAAATTCCCGATGCCGATGGGTTGAATCACTTAAAAGTTGTAAGTTATTTCCATAGTATGATAAATATCAATCTTATTACATAGTTATAATATGGCAGCTTTTCTCACTAAGTACCATTATTAGTTTGCTAATAGCCTTTTGCCAAACATAGCACTCATGAACCTCACTCATTTTCCAATTTGTCAATGCTTTTGAACACTTGATTCGTGATTTCATATCAGGTTACCATGATTTTCAATGAGGTTCTTAGACTTTACCCGCCTGCAATGACACTAGATCGAATGGTACATCAAGAGACTAAATTAGGAGACATTACCTTACCTGCTGGATCTTTCCTCAAAGTGCATGCGATACTTTTACACCATGATCGTGATTTATGGGGTGACGATGCAAAGGATTTCAATCCTGGAAGATTTTCTGAGGGTGTGTCAAAGGCAACTAAGGTGCAAGCATCATATATGCCTTTTGGTGGGGGGCCACGTATATGTATTGCACAAAATTTTGCTCTCATGGAAGCAAAATTGGCACTCGCAATGATTCTACAACGCTTTTGCTTTGAACTATCGCCATCCTACTCTCATGCACCGAAATCCGTCGGCAGTATCAAACCTCAGTTTGGGGCACATTTGATATTGCATAAGCTTTAAATGCCTTGTATTCGAATTTCCATGATGGTTTTATTCATGTTGCATGTTGCTATAATTAGCTGTTGAATAACTTTTAAGCAAATTTCTCTTTTATATTGTAACAAGTACTTTCTTTTTAGCACATTTATGATTAAGTTATATTTTCTCTACATATCTTTTAAGGTTTCAACGTTTACTGGATTTATTTTCTGATTAGCACACGGCCACCGAAAATCATGAAACGGTCCTGCTAGGTTTATATTAGGGGTCAACATGGTTCCATATCAGGGGTAGAACTCAAAGTAGCAATCAAATTCGTTTGTTTATTCATTTCAAATTATGTGCTTTTATGAATTTATAGTACTAGCTAATAAAACAAATGTGCTTTTATGGCCAAATGTAACACCTAACACGCGGCCATTTCATGATTTGTCAATCGTAATCTGTATAGAGTTTTACTCATTTCTTTTGCAGGTTAACATGATTTTCTCTTAGATTTTATCCACCGGGAGTGACACTAGGACGAATGGTACATGAGGAAACCAAACTAGGAGAGATGACCTTACCAGGTGGAACTTTCTTGCAAGTGCATGCTATGCTTTTATGTCAGGATCGAATAACCAAACAAGTTATTATAAACCCAGATCTACTTAACACAAGAAGTTACAGCGGATTAACACTTATGTTATTAGATTAAGAACAATGTAAACTGGAATCGAATAAGAATAAAACGAAGAACACAGTTTATCACAAAAAGCTTCAATGTATTAATTCGTTCGATCAATACACGTATGTTTACAAATCATAAGGAACTATATATAATAGTCCTTGAAGCCTAACTTATTAACCTAGTTATTCTAGGAATGGATTACAATTGAATTACAAGAAGATTTACATTCTATAACTAACTCTACTAAAATCTCGAACACGATCAGTTCTAAATATAACATCAGTAGTAAACTTGATCGTCAGTAGTAGTTGCCTTTAGCAGTAGTAACTCGATATCAGTAGTAACTTTCTTCAGTAGTAATCCAATCTTCAGTAGTAGATCCTTTATGTTCCAACAATCTCCCTCTAAACTTATTAATTCATCTTGAATTAATCAAGTTTCTTCTTGTTCTTTCTTCCTTTTCTCTTCTTCAGCAGCTCGTTTCTCAAGTGTTCTTTGATTTTGTTTTTTCCTTTGAGCTATTATATATTTGTTGTTTCTTTTGATAAAGTAGTTGAGTTTTTCTCTGAACATTACTTCATCATATGGTTTCATCATTGTGTTTGTTAATATCTGATACATAGTTTCTTCAGAGTGTGGATATTCTTTTTCAAATAAGTATAACTCACAGTTCTTGCTAGATCTTTCAAAGAAGTACATTTGTACTGTGGGTAACACATTCTAAGCATATACATTTTCTGTGTTAGAAAATATTTCTGGATAGTTATCTGGATAAAATGCAGCATCAATCATTTTGGTTAAGTATCCAGCACCAGAGTTCTTCCATGTTTTCTTGCTCATTCTTGGTTTTCCAATAATCAGAACTTTAATTATATCACTTCTTGAACAAGATCTGATCATTGGCTTCCAACCAGTAAATCTTTGCACTTTTCTGTCTTCCCTTATAACTTCAATAACATTATTATCCATGACTCTCCAATTGATGATTGGATTGTTTTCAAGGGGAGCAACAGGAACTTCAAGAACAGGAATAATTTGTTATTTTTTTTATTTCTTTTTGTCTTTCTGTTCCTGTGGAAGAGCTTTTCTTTTCTTTATTTGGGGAGTGGAAGTTTCACCAGTAGTTGATATACTACCAGTTTGAATCAATGTTGGATTTATTCGGATTAAAGCATTTGCTTTTTCTTCTTCTGCTTCTAGTTCAGCTAATTCTTTCTTCTTGGCAGTACAATATTTATCTATTATTGTAATCATCTTCATTCTGCCAAAAGATTTTGCACTATGCCCTTTTGACTTCAGAAATTCAATCATATTGTTCTTCTGTTCAAAGATGTCATCTGGTAATTCACCTTTTGTTCTTTTGCTTTCAGCTACCAGATCTTCAAGACAGTTTAGATGTTCTTCTTCAATTTTTTTATGTCTTTTAAATTCAGCTTGTTGGACTGTTATCTGAACATCTTTTATTTGTGGAACATCTTTTTCAGCCCTTTTCTTTTCTTCAAGAGCTTGATACATAGCCACTTTCTTCCAATACCTCATATGTTTCACCTTCCATCTGGATTGTTTCTTAGATCTGACATGATTAATTTTGTTCACCATGTGGTAACCTAATGCTCTGTTGGGATAATCATCATCATAAATCTCTTTTCCCTTTCCAATACAAGCTGGAAGTATAGATAGAGGTGGAGAATATTTCATATCAGGAATACCATTTATTACAATTGATGGAGAAAATAATTTGAGTTTGTCTTCTGATAGAATCTTTGGATGTGGAGGAAGAGTACATTCATCTACTTCAAACCAGTTCACATTATCATCAATGTCAGGTATGATAAGTGGTTGATCAGGAGTTGGTGGTTTTGAGATGATAACATAACGTTCCCGTTCAATAAGTTCAGGAATTCCTTCTTCCTCCTCTTCAGTAGTAACCAATGTGGTTGCTACTGGTGTAACTGCTAATGGTATAATTTGAGTTTCTTCATTTACTACTGGTGAGGTTGCTGTAGGAATTACTACTGCTAGGGCATCAGTAGTATCCATGATATCTTCTTGTGTAACATTTACTACTGGTGTATTTCCTTCTTCAACACGATCAGTAGTAACAACCTCATGATCCTTTTCTTCAGTAATAACCATAGGATCAGTAGTCTTCATTACTTCAGTAGCAATTGGAGATTTTATTTGTTCTGCTGTTTGTGATTGATTTGCAGACACAAATATATCCTCATCCATTTCTTTATACAAGTCTTCACCAACATTTTGACTTGTTTCACCATGAACCTCTTTCAAGTTAAGGAGGGCTGCTGTTGCAATAGATTGATCAATCATCCCTTGAATTTGATCTTTCTCCCCCTTAGTGATCTCAACTTGTTGAGCCTCACTACCTGCAATCTTTCGTTGCAATTTCCTGATCAATTTTGATTGCCATTGAAGCCTTTGTTCAAATCTCTTCTGCCTTTTGTTCAAGGTATTGATGTAGTGTTTCATGTAGGTCATGGTTTTCCCTTGATTGTTAAGTAACTCCAGACAATTTTGTACAGTGGTTTTAAGGTTTTCCTTCCTAGCCGTCAATTTAGTGGTTTTAATACTGCCCTCAGCCCCTTTGGGTGGATCATTGGGCTCAATAAGTACATTGGCTTTAAGGTTTTCCATCCTATCCGTCAATTCAATTTGTTATGTTCTACCCTCATCACTTCTTGGTGATGAAATGGGTTGTTTGGACATACTCTTCTTCCTGGAAGAAGCAGTAATGCCCCCCCCCCCTTGTGGTTTCTTGGCACCGGGGTCCTCTCAGTAATTCCTCAAATTATGAGTCATCACTAAGAGTTGCCGAGGTCTGGGTCCTAATGATGTTCTCACTATCCTGTGCACCCACCTTTGGGGCATCAGTAGTGAGAGCCCTTTCCTCATGACCTCTCTCCTCCTGTGAGGTCAACTCTTGGAGCCTGGGGTTTGACTCAATTTGTCCCCTGGTGTCCTTTAAGGAAGATTTCTTCCTTTTATAAGTATTTTAAATTTGTTTGGTTAAGGTCTGGTCTTCCTCAGAGTGAAGAGTAGCACTCTGGGGATTAATTTCATGTACCTGGGACACTTGCAGGACATCTGTGGGTTCATTTATTTGAGTGGACTCAATGGGTTCTGTTTGGGCTGTATTTGGTGATGGAGTCGGTTGGGGTTCAATTGGGAGATTTGAACCTTCTCCAGTGAGAGGTTGATCATTGATCATGTTTGAGAATAGTGGAGTGACTTTACCAGAAAATTTAAATTGTTTTCTCATGTTTGCAAAAACCTTTTTGTTCAACTCTGGTGTTACAAAAATATTTTTGGGAGTTGACAGATTTTATAATTCACAATTTATGATATGTGTTAAAAATCTTGGATACATTAAAAATTTTGAGGATGACAGATTTCCAAGCATCCCCTCAAATATCATGTTTGAAAAATTGAAGACTTGTCATGTGCTCAGACAAACAACAGCAGATGCTATTGACTTGTTGAACTCATTCCAAGTACTTCTTTTTGGAGAGATACAGTGTTGAATAGTGTGTACCAAAAACTTCCATTGAGGTGAAAGAAGACCTTTTTGAAAAGTAACTATGTCTGGTCTTCCTTCATACCCCATGTTCTTTAAAGTTTCAACAAGATCTTCCTTTGGTAAGGAGAACATACCTGACTCATCATGGAGTTGAAGATGTTGTCTAATGGATTGTTCAGATATGGTGATAGACTTTCCATCCATAGTTGATTTGATCATTGACATGGTTGAACCTTCAGTTCTTTCAGCATTGGTCCAGAAGTCAACTAAGTGTTGTTGATATGCTCTAGGATTGACAGTGAGAGCAAACTTTATGTATGAGTTCTTTAGGAACATCACAATAGGACGAAAATCCTTTGTACCATCTGGATTTCTTAGGAAGGCACACATATTGTGGAATTCGGAATATTTAAGATCAGTATTGACATTGAGTGATTTTAGGGTTGCCATGGTGTTTGATGTTGATATTTTGGTATGAATCTTGTAGAGAGAGTGATCGGTTATGCAAGAATTTCAGATTTGTGGAAGTAATTGAGTTGTTATTGATGTTGGGTTTTGATCGGATTGTGCAGAGATGAGGGTTTAGCGTAGGGTTTATCAAATCGAGGAAAAGATAATGCTAAACTAATTTCAGTCTGGTATTTATATTTTTCGAATAAACCTGCAAAATGACCAAAGTATCCTTCGAATAATAACCTAACGGCTATTTTCATGAGGGTCAGTAATGTAATTGTCGTATTTTACAGATAACGGCCGATCAGTAGTAACTAAGTATCAGTAGTAGAAACATCAGTAGTAACTTTTGTTTCTATACTTGACTTAATTTCTACTGAGAAACCCTATCAGTACTAGATTGTGGCAGTAATAACAAGATCAGTAGTAATGAATAACCAGTAGTAAACACAAAAAATTTAAAATTTGTACAAAATACTATACATAGGAAAATAGTATATCTTTATTAGCTTAAAAAATTTAGTATTATCTTTTCCTTTTAGGTTTAACTTATTAAAATCATTCCACTACTGCTAACCAAAAAGTTGAATCTTCCTACATCAAATGCTTTTGTAAAAAGATCTGCTAATTGATCATCAGTATGAATTTTCTCTACTTTTATTAATTTCTTTTCATTGCAATCCCTTATAAAGTGAAATCTAATTTCAATGTGTTTTGTTTTAGAATGTTTTACTGGATTATTCACAATACTGATAGCACTTTGATTATCTATAAAAATTGGAGTTTTAAGAATAGAGATACCAAAGTCTAAAAGTTGATTTTGAATCCACAGCACTTGAGCACAGCAGGCAGATGCAGCTACATACTCTGCTTCAGCAGTTGAAGTTGAAACATTAGTTTGTTTCTTGCATTGCCATGACACCAATCTTGATCCAAAGAATTGACATCCACCAGTAGTAGATTTTCTGTCTTGGCATTCACCACCATAGTCACTATCCGTGTAGGCTATGAGTTCAAATGGTGATGCATGTGGATACCAAAGACCAAGTGAAGGTTTTCCTTTCAAGTATCTGAAGATTCTTTTGACTGCTTGTAAATGTAACTCTTTTGGTTTTGCTTGATATCTGGCACATACACACACACTATACATTATGTCAGGTCTTGATGCAGTTAAATACATCAAAGATCCTATCATTGATCTGTAAAGGTGCTCATCTACATCCTCCCCCTCAACATCAGGATGTAGGTGTTTGTGAGTTTCCATTGGAGTGCTTGCACTTTTGCAATCTTTCATTGAAAACTTCTCTAAGATGTCTCTGACATATTTTGATTGATTGATCAAAATACCATCTGGTTTCTGATTGATTTGGAGTCCAAGAAAGAAATTCATTGGACCCATTGAACTCATCTTGAACTTGATCTGCATCAGTTCTTCAAATTCTTTGCATAATTTATCATTTGTTGATCCAAAGATGATATCATCTACATATATTTGGACCAGTAGTATATCATCTTTGACCTTCCTTGTGAATAATGTCTTGTCAATGGCACCTCTCTTGAAATTGTTCTTCAGTAGGTACGAGGACAATGTGTCATACCAAGCTCTAGGTGCCTGATGAAGGCCATAAAGAGCTTTGTCTAGTTTGAACACATAGTCATCATGTTCTGGATCTTCAAAGCCTGGAGGTTGACATACATATACTTATTCTTCTATTTTTCCATACAGGAAAGCACTTTTTACATCCATTTGGTAGACTTTGATTCTTTTGTATGAAGCATATGCTAGAAATATTCTGATTGCTTCAATTCTGGCAACTGGTGCATATACTTCATCATAATCAATCCCTTCTTCTTGTGTGTAACCTTGGGCTACAAGCCTTTCTTTGTTTTTGATCACTATACCTCTTTCATCTTTCTTGTTTCTGAAGATCCATCTGGTTCCAATGGGTCTTTTTCCTTTTGGAAGAGGGACAAGTGTCCACACAGCTTGTAGTTTAAATTGAAGAAGTTCTTCTTGCATTGCTATGATCCAGTTTGAGTCTTTCATAGCTTTTTGAATCTTCTTAGGTTCTTCCTGTGACAAAAAACATTCATACATGCATTCATTAGATATTAGACTGATATTACAAATATTATAGTTCAAGGCAGAATTAAATTTCCTTCTTGTCTGCATGGATGAATTGACATCACTTAGGACTAGGTCCAAAGGATGATTCTTTTCAGTTCTGGTTCCAGGGATTTTGTCAACAGTTAGTTGAGAATCTAAGTTTGACTCGTTTGATTCAGGAATTTGTGCATCTATCCCTGCTTCTTCTTGATTGTTTGCATTTTGAGGAGATTCATCATTACTACTGGTGTCAGAAGTAACATTCTCTTCATTAACTTCAGGAGTATCATTGTTGTTACTGGCATCAGTATTACTGGTATCAGTATGAAGTACATCATCATCACAACTCTGAGGTTCAGAGTTACTACTGGGATCAGTAGTATCTTCAAGATTTGAGTTGTTACTGGTATCATTGAAATTAGGGTTACCATAGTTACTATTGTCCTCAGTATCAACTGTGGGAGCAGTATCAACTAACATATATTTCATGATTTCTTGCCTTCCACTTGATGATGGTCCTACTTGTTGACTTTGATTGTTTGAATTTCCTGTATTAAATTCATAACTACTATCAAAAGATTTGGTTAGATTATCAATGTTAAACAACCAATCTGGACCATTTCCTTGTTCATTCATAAGATTTTCATTAAAGGATACATTTACACTTTCTTCAATGATCCTCAGCCTTTTGTTGAACACTCTGTAGGATTTGCTTTGAGTTGAGTATCCTACAAATATTCCATCATCTGCTTTGCAGTCAAATTTACCAATTTGTTCTCTTATAATTAAAATAGTACAAGGACAACCAAATGATTTTAAGAAACTTATTGAAGGTTTTCTTTTATTAAAAAGTTCATATGGTGTTTTAAAGTGAGGCTTAACTATTAATACTCTGTTCTGAACATAACAAGCAGTATTAACAGCTTCAGCCTAAAAAGTTATTGGTAATTTTGAATCTGCAAGCATAGATCTGGCTGCTTCAATGATAGTTCTATTTCTTCTCTCAGCTACACCATTTTGTTGTGGAGTTCTTGGTGAGCTGTACTGCCTGTCAATACCCTTAAGATCACAAAAGTCAATTAGGTTAGTATTTTTAAATTCAGTTCCATTATCACATCTAATTGCTTTCACTTTGAGATCTCTTGTATTTTCCAGCTTTACAATCAGATTCTTGATTATTTCACTTGTTTCATCTTTGGTCCTGAGAAAAAATACCCAAGTGTATCTGAAAAAATCATCAGTAATAACAAGGCAGTATTGTTTCTTTCCAATACTCATTACATTTGTAGGTCCAAAAAGGTCCATATGTAAGAGCTGCAAAGGATTAGAAATAGAATTAATTGCTTTGGTCTTATGAGAAGTCTTGTGTTGTTTACCTTTTAGGCAGGCAACACAATGATGATCACACATAAATTCTTTTTGTGGTAGACCAACTACCAAATCCTTTTTAACTAAATTGTTCATATTTTTAAAATTTGTGTGACACATTCTTCTATGCCAAAGTTCTGATTCATTTGTGTTTGCCTTAGATATAAAACAGTTGATCTCATTTGATGAAATGAGTTCTCCCCCTATATCCAGGCAATACACATTGTTTCTCCTTGGTGTTCTTAAAACAACATATTTTTCATCTAAAATAAAAATCAGGAGAAAGAATGATGCACTCAACATCTGTAAAAAGAATTTTGTTCTTCTTATCACAGACTTGAGACACACTAACCAGATTATATTTAAGCTCAGCAACATAAAATACATCATCAAAAGTAATTTTACCATTTGATACTTTTCCTTTACCTGTAATCTTACCTCCTCTAGGATTTTCTCCAAAAGCAACATACCCTCCTTCAAAAGACTTGAAATCCTTAAGAATTTGAAGATTTCCAGTCATGTGTCTAGAGCATCCACTATCAATATGCCATGTTCTACCTTCTTCAGGGATCTAGATACTCTGCACATAAAGTAAAAGGATTAGTTAATTTTGGGAACCCAAGCTTGTTTTGTCTTGGGTTCATCCTTTGAAGAATAAGACTTCTTAACTGAATGATTCTTATATGTAGTTTTGTATTTAGTACTGATGTTTTGATTCACTACTGATCTAGGTTTATACCCGTAGTTCTTAGCTTTTGAAAATTTTACTACTGATGGACCAGTAGTGTTTGGGTAATAAGGGTTTTGAGCATAATCAGTAGTGTTTTTGTAGTTATACCAGACAGCATTGTAATTAGGGTTTTTACCAGTAGTAAACCTGGAATAGTTTCTACTGATGTTTGAAAACTTTGAAAATTAAGGAAAACGATTTTGAGTTCCATTGTTTTTAAAATAATTGCTTCTGCTTGGACTTTTATACCTGGTATTTTGAACAAATCGTGGTGCAGTTCTTCCAAATTTATGAGTATTATCAGCACATGTTTCATTGAACTCCTTTTGATTTGGTTTTTTAGACTTCTTTTCTTTTGCTTCTTTAGTTTGTTTTAATTTTAATGCTTTTTCCTTTTCTTTGTTAATTTTGAATTCTTTAAATTCTTTATTGTTTATAGGATTGAAGTGACAGTTTTTAGCTATGTGATTAACTTTGTTATAGATTAAGCATGATAATTTTATTGATTTAGAATTTTCAGGTTTTCTTTGTTCTTTTAATTGGTTTAAATTCCTTTGATTTCCCCTTCTTAAAATTATTGGTATATTTTCTGAGTTGTATTTTGGGGATTCAGTTTGACTTTGTGTGATGTGAAAACTAGTATCATTTGATTCAGTTGTTTGATCATCATCAGAAGATTCATTTGATTCATTACTGGTTTCAGTTTCAGTTTGACTTTCAATTTTTCAATCATTTAAAATTCTTTCTGTACTAGATTTTAATGGTGGAATAAAATTCGTTGGAGGTGGGACTGCATGATATCCCACTCCATGAATAACTTTTTCTGTAGTTGGATTACTAGTTAATTCATTGACAATTTTAGAACTTCTTTCAAACTTTTTAATGGTTAGTTTATTCTGCTCTAGTTTCATTTGACATTCTTCAAGTTTGATCAAAGTTTCTTTTAATTTCAATTCAATATGTTCTTTTTCATAAGTAGTTTGTAGCAATTCATCTTTTATCTTTTGATCAGTTATTTTATAGATTTTAATTTGGTTTTCTAAATCAGCTATACAACCATTATATTCAATTCTTCTATTTCTATTTAAAATCATCTCTTCAAGAGTTTCTTTATTTAGTTTTTCTAATTCTTTGTATGATTTAATGCATTCAGGAGTACAAGATTTAGAATGTACCTCAGTAGTAAAGGCCATGAGAGCTTGGTTCTGTGCATGTTCTTCTGCTTGGAAGCTCCAGTCATAACCTTGTCCTTCTTGAGATACTAACGCAGTTGAATTTGAAGTACTATTTTTGTTGTAGTTTTATCTTTGATCTTTGTTTGGACATTCTCTGGCAAAGTGGCCTAGATTGCTACAGTTGTAGCACTTAACCTTGGTTTTGTCAAATCCAGCTCTATCACCTTTGTTGTAAGACAGATTTTGTCTTCCAGTTCTTTTAAGAAACCTCTTTGTCCTTAAGCTCAGCATGGCCATCTGCCATTTAATATCCATCTCTTCCAAATCATCAGGATTTAGTTGTTCCAAATCCTCACTAATCAATGCAGTATGCACATGACTAGTGAAGAAAGATTCTCTGGCTAAATCTTTTGTTCCTACATTCTTCATAGCCTCCTGACCTGTTCCTGTATTTGACACAAAAGCAGCATTGTTTGAAGGTAGATTTGGAGTTTTAGTACTTACCTCAGATTCAAACACTCTCAGTTCATTGTAGAGTTCATCAAGTTCTTTTTCTTCTAGTGCATCTCCTTGTCTATATATTACAGTATACATAGACCATTCTTCACCTAGAGACCTGAGAAACTTTCTGTTGACATCATCATTGTCTGGTTTATAACCAACTTGATTGAGTTCACCAATGAGTTTGTTGAACCGATCAAATACTTGAGACAATGATTCATTCTTTTGTCCTTTGAAGTTTTCAAAGTCTTGTTTCAGAACAGACTTCATATTTCTTTTGGTGCTCTTAGTGCCAACAAACCTCTTTTCCAGTGCCTGCCACAGCTTCTTTGCATCATCATATTCAACAAAGAGATGTTGATAATCATTGGGAATAGCAAGCAAAAGAGTGCTTAGAGCTTTGAGTTCGATTCCTCTATCTTTCTTCTCTTTTTCACACTTAAGTTTGTCTGCTTCAGTTAATGAACTTCATGCTTGAGTCTGAATGGTTTTGTTGCCTTCAACAACAACTTCCCACATGGAATAATCAGTAATAAGCATATACTGCTTGATTCTGTTTTTCCACATCCCAAAGTTATTGGGAGTGAGAATGGGAATTTTGTTTGCTTGAGTACTTTCATTGTTATCAGACATGATTAACAATTTTAAGATCGAAAGTATGAAACTTTTTGCTGTTCTTAATTCGTAGATCTAGAACCGTAATGCTCTGATACCACTTGTCAGGATCGAATAACCAAACAAGTTATTATAACTCAGATCTACTTAACCCAAGAAGTTACAGCGGATTAACACTTATGTTATTAGATTAAGAACAATGTAAACTGGAATCGAATAAGAATAAAACGAAGAACACAGTTTATCACAAAAAGCTTCAATGTATTAATTCGTTCGATCAATACACGTATGTTTACAATTCATAAGGAACTATATATAATAGTCCTTGAAGCCTAACTTATTAACCTAGTTATTCTAGGAATCGATTACAATTGAATTACAAGAAGATTTACATACTATAACTAACTCTACTAAAATCTCGAACACGATCAGTTCTAAATATAACATCAGTAGTAAACTTGATCGTCAGTAGTAGTTACCTTTAGCAGTAGTAACTCGAGATCAGTAGTAACTTTCTTCAGTAGTAATCCAATCTTCAGTAGTAGATCCTTTATGTTCCAACAATTTACACTACGATAAAGATATATGGGGTGATGATGTGAAGGAGTTCAACCCTAAAAGATTTTCAGAAGGTGCGTAAAAGGCGACCAAGGGGCAAACAGCATACCTACCTTTTAGTCCAGGTCCACGCGTATGTTTTGGACTAAATTATGCTTTACAGGAAGTAAAATTTGCACTCGTTATGATTTTACGACATTTTTCAGCTCGATCTCTCGCCTTTTTATTCACATGCTCCTCATACTGTCATGACTCTTCAACCTCAATTTGGGGCTCATTTAATTTTTCAAAAACTTAAATAATTTTGTGTTATATCTATATTGCTTTGTTGAATTAGGCCATGTTGCTGATTTGTATCACCTATATTATTTATGTATAATGTAATAAACTTGTTGACCAAATGTAATCTTAATAAATATTGAACAAGTAAGGATGGTGCGGAGTGCACGATTGTTTAAATTTATTCTGATTAAAATACACCGACTGAACGAGGGTCCGTGGGCCCCTAGGAATGGGGTCCATTGGGCAGCGACCCTGGCGGGGTCCAAGGGGCAGAGCCCCTGTCTGGGGTCGAGCCCGGATTCAAATTCGGAAAATTGCTTTATGAAAAATGCATGGAAAATCCGAATTCGGATTCAAAACCCGGTTTTCCGACCCGTCGAATCATACCCGAATCCAACCCGTATTTGGGAGGTTTTGAGCAGTTTCGAAATTGCTTTAGGCAGTTTTCGGTGGTTTAGAGCCTGCATGAATTTAGCATCGTTTTGGTCGTCTTTCGGGTACGAAATTTCTCACAACACTCAAAAGTTCTTTGTTCTTGAAATTGTGATTTTATCCGATGTTTCACGACTTCACAGTTTTCTAAGGGATCGAAATCTAACTAATTAGTTTTCTAACAGGCCATACTCTTACATATAATAAGTTGTCTCCTAACCAGTTAGGCAAATCTATCTTAATTTTATACCTCGATGAGGATTATGATTTTAGCAATTTAAAGTTTTTATATTGTACTTCCGTTCAGTCTCATGGTCATTATAGAGGATGTCTTTATCAATTTGTTATCTTTCGTGCATCATCATACACTCCTCTTTCTCATTAAACTTTCGGCAAATTCTTTTACAAAGAAGAATGAAAACCAAATTTAGATATAATCGCAAGATTTTTTGGGCATGGTAAAAACTGCACGGGTGTAGATTGATAAGTGCAAGATTTATTTGTAAATTGTTAAAAGTCTAAAGGACTAAAATGTAAATAGTTAGTTAGTTTGTTAATTCCTTTTTGGGTAAATTACCATTTTTGTCCCTGACCTATGGCCGATTCGGGGTTTTTGTCCCTAATGTTTTTTTGTCGGTTTTTTGTCCTTTAAGTTTTTAAAATTCTGGAAATTTGTTATTCCGTCCAAAAAACTCAGTTAACTAACGATATTTTTGTCAATTTCCCCAAATTATCCCTATTTTAACTCTTTTTCACAGCCCAATTCTTATCTTCTTCACCCATCTGATGAACCCTAATTCTAAATCTAAACCTGCAAAAATCAAGATGAAGAACGAGATGAGGGGTAGCATCGTTTTTGTACCAATTTTCTTTGCCCCCAATCTTTTTCCCCCAGAATGAAAAAACGAGAACGAGATGAGGGATGTCAAGACGATGTGAAAAGGTTTGATGTTTGATCACGTAACTTATTTGATGGTTGGCGGTGGAGGAATAATAATTATCCTTGTGAAGACTTATCAAATAAAAGTAGACTTATCAAATAAAAGTAGATGGCTTGTAATTCAAAGATATAAGAATCGGTCAATGTTTATCTTAATATCTAGTTGGCTAGTAAGCAGCTTGCTCTCTTCTTTTTATTTGTGATTGATGGGAACAAAACTCCGTTGATTCGAGGGTTTCACTCGTCGGAATCGCTCACCATCGATTCGAGGGTTTCCGGCGACAGGAAGGGTGGTGCTGGTGGGGGTTCTGGTCGGAATCATGAGGGTAACAAAATTCCTAAGTTAATTTCGGGTTTGGGTAAGGTTTCAGATGCGGATTTGGTAGCAGGTGGTGGTGTTGGGGGTTTAGGGTTTGTGGGTGTTGGGGAAGAAGATGAAGAAGATGAAGAACGGTGAAAATGACTAAAATGCCCTCACACGCCTTACATTTTTCGTCACTTAACGGCTAAAAATAGACGGAAGGACAAATTTCTAAAATTTTAAAAACTTAAAGGACAAAAAAACCGACAAAAAAAATTAGGGACAAAAACCCCGAATCAGCCATAGGTCAGGGAGGGACAAAAATCTGTAATTTACCCTTCCTTTTTTAGTCCATATTTACTAATTTTCATTTTGATTCATGAAAGATAATAAAATTTGAACCTTCTTCTTCAATTTCTCCTCCGCTCATATGGCTGGTATTAGAGCAAGCTTTTGTGACTTTTAGGTTAATTTCTGCATACATTGATTGCAATTCGTGTTGTATAACACCAAATTAGTTGCTTATTCTGTTCTGTTTGTTTCAATTTCTATTTCTATTGGCTTGAATTGCTCCAGTTCGTGTTGTTGTTAAGCAATTATAAGATTTGGTGTACAAAACGCGTTGAATTATATCTCCAGGTTTTGTTGTTATTTGATTGTGGAAATTAGGGTTTATTCTTGATTCTGTAAATGGCGGTAGCTTCCAGACAATTACTATGGTCGCAACTCTTCAATTTTGTAAATGGATATTTGGATTATTGGTGAATTTTATCGAATTACAAAACATGAACTAAAAGAGTGCGTCAAACCTTCTCACAATCGGCTGCAAATATATTCATCAAAATAGATCGAATTTCAGTATCCTCCTATTTCTTTGCAGTTAGTATCTGCTTAATTAAAAATAAGATGTTTTTAAAATGGTTAAGCACTTTGAAATCCATGGCTCATTCTCTCACGGTGTTAATTCATCTTTCATTTCCATTTTCCCACACTAACTCATAAAAATTACAGACCGATATCCTAATTGGGCGTGTTGATAAAATTGTTGCAAAACTGCTCAAAACTGGGCTAAAAAAATCGTGGGCTAGTATTGGGCAAACGACATATGTATAAGAAAGGCAAATTCTTGACGAGCCTTAAATGATTAATGAAGTTTTTAATTGGGAAAATAAATTAAAAAAAGATTACTTGTTTATAAAGTTGATTTTGAATAGGCAGGCTAATTAGTTGGGATTATTTTAACTCGATAATTAAACAAATGTATTTCTGCCCAAACTGGGGTTCCTGGATTAGAGGTTGCCTAAATTCTTAAAAGAATTTTAAATTACTTTTATCAGGTCTAAAAGTAAACTATTTCAAAAGTAAAGAAGCTCCGGATTTTGATAACCTGCTAAAATGTGATCATGCCAAAATGCTTTTTAATTATCTTGGTGTCACAATTGGTGCAAATATGAGAATTACAAAAAATTAGAAGCCGGTGATTGATAAAGTAAAATCAAAGTTATTAAATTGGAAGGCAAAAACCCTCTCGATCATTTGGTGGTAGAGTAACTTTATGTAAATCCTTATTAGGAAGTCTACCACTTTATTTCATGTCTCTATATTTAGCTTCACAAAATAATTAATGAAATGGATAAACTTAGAAGAATGTTTATGAGATACCTTTACTAATGGAAAAACTAAAATATGTTGGGTGGAGTGGAATAAAGTTACGGCTCAATATATATAACTTGGAGCCCTCGGTATTGGACTATTGGGTCATTAAAAAATGAAAATATGTCCTATTTAATAAAAGGCAGTGATGTTCACACCACACCTTTTAAGTTATCTACCATAATTAATGCTTGAAGTACTTGTACAGTTTGTTGTAAAACTTATACTTTTTTATATATAAAGTAAAAGTTGTAGTACATAAATGAATTGCCTTTGATAAAATGGTGGCCGATAGAGATTTAAAACCGAGGATAATGTGTTATGCGTCAAAGTTATAAAAGCAGCCAGGGTAACCCCTAGGCCCACAAGATTAAGGGCCCATTATCATACAAATAGTCCTTTTTAGTATTTTTGGCCTTCCCTTTGACATATGCTCAAAAGCCCAACTTATTATAAACGGTTTTGCAGTGACTCCATTGATTCTAATACAAACGAGGGGTGGACTTAGGATACGTTTGGTACAGAGAATGGAATTGCAGGGAAATGGTTGTAGAGAATGGAATTGTAGAGAAAGGAAATTAGTCTGGAGAAAGAGAATTGACTCCTCTGTTTAGTAGGGAATTAAAATTAGGGAAAAGGAAAAGTTTTTTTTCTCCATCTCCCTTTCTCAATATAACCAAACAAGAGACTTTATCTTTAATTCTCTTTCTCTCCCTATAAATCTCTGTACCAAACACACCCTAAACCCGGCCCTATAAGGAATCGGGTTGGTCGGGTTCGGGTTTGCCGGGTTTCGGATTTGTCGTGTTGACCCGATCAGGTTGGTCGGGTTACATCTTCTTTAGCATAAATGTACACAACTATAAGAATGAAAAAACTTCCGCAATTAATGACTTTAGTTACTCTATTACCAAACATATATAATTTATTAATAGAATGCAATGAAATGCACATTTCTTCCATACATAATGTATTTCTCGATTAGAAATCATATCTCAGGCAACAATTATTCTTAACACCTAAAAACATGAACTAATAATGTAGAATTATTTTTTGAATAAGAACAGATTACTTCTCCGTGATATGAACATTTAAATCAAACATCATATACTAACTTCCAATGAAATCTCCTTCCAGAAAATGCTGATAATACGAAAAGTAACTTTGATATTTGATTGATGGTTCAAACAACAAGCAATTGCTAAATTTTAAATCGGGTCTAATCGGGTCAACCCGAAACCCAATAAAGTTAAGCAATTGTGACCCGATACCCGACCGAAACTAACGTCGGGTTCGGGTTAAGGTCGACATCAACACAAGACCCAACAAATACACCCGACCTGGCTAGCGTAATCGGGTTCGGGTTAAGGTCAGGTCGGGTGGTGTATACGCGTAACCCAAATTTGAAGAGAAGATGAAGAGAGGAGAGAGGAGAAGTGGGGGAGAAACAAAGAGATTTATGGAAGTTAGTTTTAAGAAGAAAACATTTTAAAAATATGATTATTATAATTTTTTTGACACATTTACTATATTACCATTTTCATTTAATTATTACAATAGGTGTAATTTGTTTTATTTACGAAAATAATATAACCAATCTTAACCCTTAATTTTCAATTCCAGATTATGTATCGCGGATACTTCTTTTCCTTCTAAGTATTTTGAAACTACTTGTCTAATTAGCTTATGGTGTGTTTGGCGTTGGTCGATCATGTTAATTAGTTTTGTTCCAGGTTGCTTTCTTTGTTTTTTTGGTTCTTTTAGATTTGATTTTGGTTGCTAAAGCTTTGTGTTCTACTCCTTTGTTGGCATTTGTTTCTTGTAAGTCTCTTCTTTTATGTTATAACTCTATATGTTCTACTCAACTGCCACAAAAATAAAGGTTTATGATAACTTAAATGGTTCGATACGTAAACCAATTGATATATTTATACTCTAATAGTTTATAGAGACTTTTTAAAAATATATATTTCAAATAGATATATATTAGTATGTTTTACATAAACGTTCAAATTGTCAACTTGTTTAGCCCGTTTAATTAAACAAATTATATGTGTCATTTAGGGTTTATATTTTCAAGTTGAATGTTTTCTGACTTGCAAACCTGCGAACTTGAACATACAAATCTGAACCTTATGCCCACAAGATCATATTTAAATAATAAAGGAGTCATGGTTCCGTCAGTCGGGTGTCCAGTGTGTGTATTTGAGGTTGAGATGGTTGATAATTTATTCTACTCTTGCCCCGTTAGTAACAATGTGTGGCTTTGGTTGTTAAGGTGGTGCCAATTTGAAGAAATATACTACCTCCGTATCAATATAAGTGATACAATTTCTATTTAGGGGTGGAACAAAATAAGTGATACACTTCCAAAACTTACCTTATTTGGTAAAAATATGGGACTCATTCTCCACTAACTATCTAGTTTAATAAAGTGAATTTACTCTTTTACCCTTACTTTTACTTTTAAACATCATTAATATCACTACATCCAAAAGAAGTGGGACCCATTATCCACTAACTATCCACTTTAATTAATTTTAAACCACTTTTTAATCTTTTGCCTCAAAAACCGCAATTTTTCAAATGTATCACTTATTTTGATACGGAGGTAGTATTATATATGGTCCACGTGGTGTATTTGTCACGTTATGTTACTATAAATCTTGTTACACTAATATCAATAGGGAATTCATTTATGCACCACAAATTTTACTTTCTATACTAAACAATACAAGGTTTACAGGTAACTCTACAAGTATATCAAACATAAGTTGTGATAGATGTATTAAAAGTTGTAATGTAAAAATCATCTTTAATACCAATAGGGTACAAGTCTTGGGTGATCTTTGGGATTAATTCCTATGAATATAATTACACGAGCCAAGTGGGCCACTATGTTGTACTCCGTACTATATATTAGACTCTACTTAAAAAGTAAATATGTCAGGGTTTAAATATCTTAACTTTTTATATAAACAAGTTATTTTCAAATTTGCAAACGTGTGAACCCGATCACACAAATCTGAATATGATTTGAATTGAAACCCTTAATTAAATTGACACCCTTAATTAAAAACACCAAAGTCCTTTAAATGGTGATGTAATTAATTCTGCCAAATGACTTAATTCGAAGCCTAGCAAGAAATGAAATTGGCTTTGAATTAAAATGCGAAAAAGAAGTAGAAAGTTAATCACTTACGAATGAAGGCTTCATCACCAATATAATTGAATTTCACCCTCCTTTATTCTTTTACGAATTTAATTTTAATGTGAATAATAACTAAAGAAATTGTTGTGGTATAAGATGTTGGAAGATGTTTCATATTGACATGTTGTCATGGGTTCAAATCCCAATATGGACAACATCATGAAAATTTAGAAGTAGTTTGGAGGGTGTTTGTTTTGTTATAAAAAAAGCCACTTTTCTTGAATTACCAGCAATGACAATCTCTTGAATAGCAGAGTGGCCATGAATTTGAATTATACTAGCAGGGTACCCGCGCAATGCGGCGGCGGGTACCCTGTGACAATATTTTAAAGCGACCAATTGGTGGGTGGTAGCAATAGTTATGGCAGTTGGTGGTGGTGCAGCAGGAAGCAGATGCGGATAGCAATGATTATTTTAACTTTTTAAAGTTTAAGAAACTGTTCAAACCAATTTAATCCAAGTAAGGAACACATAATTTAGTAGCTTAATTGGTTACGTCATTGTAAACATTTTACTTCAATTTGATAAAGAAATTAATTACATGATAAGTCAAATAGAGAAATATGTATCAGTTTATAACCTACAAAAAAAATGTGCACATCTCAAATTAAGGAGATAACTTCTAATGATTCAATTAATAACTTCTAACTAAAAATATACAAACCAATGAGATGCTAATATATTAGATAAATAACATGTTCCGTTTAACATCCAGGTAAATTTTAGGTTTAGAATCGGTGAACCAAACATTTACATTTTTTCAAAACTTACGCCTTGAAGAAATCTAACAAGCAACTACAGCTGATAAAAACATACTACTATGTGTACCATACCTTTCCAATTAAACAAATAAACCTAATTAATATAAAAAATTTGCAACCAACATAGCAAATACATGTAGATCTATTCTAACTCAAGGGATTGAAAATTTGTTTCAAGCCACCGTCATATAAACACAATGGACGAACATTCCACACAAAAAATTGATAGTACTGATTTCATCAAGTCACAGTACGATTATACAATTTTGAATCAAAAAATTTAAAATTAAATGGCATGAAAATGGTCAAGTAACTAATGGTTTCCTAGCCACCCTAATATACCCTTTAAACCACTTTTCACATCTTGAAAATCCATCAGCTACCAAAAATAATATATTAATTAATTCATATTGCAAAAAATGGCCTAAAGGTGGCAATTTGATAATATAGACATATAAACTTACCAAACATACAATCATCGTCTTTTGATGATAAACCATCACACCTTTGAGCTATACCCCATTGCATTCTATAACAAGTATTGTGTTTAATAACACGTTGATGACTCCAATGGCCTCTTAATAAAGAATTAAGATGCAAAATTGTTGGTGGATCTTCTGCAACTACAAATTATAATCCACGTAACTCAACCTTAAATCGAGAAACTAAAACCAATGGATCACCCGATTTCATTTTTGCAACGACTGCAAAAGCCAATCATATTAAAGTCAGACCCTTGAACTCAATGGTGGAAATGTACCCAGTCAACTATTGTAGTAATATACTTAAGTTTACCTGTGCCACATCGCTTACAAATCCCTTATTTACAAGAGCATTGATGACCTCACTTTTTGATTCGACCTTCCTTGAAAAAAGATAATGAAAAATTAAACATTGTAGAAATTAAACAAGACAACATAAAATCGGATCTACAACATAGAATTAAACACTGTAGAAATTAAACAAGACAACATAAAATCGGATCTACAACATAGAATTAAACACTGTAGAAATTAAACACTGCTAGTGTATCTTAATAACAATGTCACTATAATACAAAATAAATCCATACAAATTAAATGTAGTTAACATAACCAAAAAAATTCATTAATCAATACACCTCCAAAGGAATGCACTTAAGAAAGTGATTAATACCATAAAATCGGATCTATTTACGTTTATGTTGCCAGCAATGGATTCGATTTTTATAAAAAACGGTGTTGCAAGCTAAGTATGCAGCCATACAAGCTGTTGTTCAGTTCCTGAGAAAAATAGAACAATATAATATATGCTTATTGAGATGAAATAGAGAGAATGATGTGATATTACCGCAAAGTTTAATAGTTGTGTCTCTCAAAATCAGTATATGCTTTCTATTGAATAAGTAGATCAGTGAGTCCATTTCCAATGGAAAATCCCTGTATCAAATAATAAAATTAAAGAGAAAATAGAACAATAATAAAATCAAGATAAAAGAGATACATTAAGAACCATTCATTAGTCATACTGAATGAAAATCGAATCTTAACAATAAAATCAGGATATAAAACCGAATTGAAGAACATTAAGAACCATAATTTCAGTATATAAAATCGATTTGAGATTTCAGAATCAATTGAGACACCTAAGCGAATTGAGATACTAAATGAAAATCGAATTGAACACTAACCAGAAGAATCGAATGGATGGTTAAAGAGTCTTGGGGCTGTTGCGTGAGCGACTACATTTTCGTCTCTTCAATCTTCGGCCTTCCCGTGAAATCAGCAGCAATATTTGAGTGTTGAGAATTAGGGTGTAATCGAGGAAGATGGTGGAATCGAGGAGGCAATGTTGACCGAGGAAGCAATGGAGTTTCTTGGTTAAGCAAAGAAATCATCATGTTGAAGGAATCGAGGCAATAGCGGTTTGAATTTTGAAAAAACACAGAAAAGTCGGATGTGTTTCTTCTAATGTGACGGGGCCAGTCAATTGTTTTGGTGGGCCAACGCCCACATCCCATATAACATTTATATGATGGGCCGAACAAGCGGATATCATTTATTATGTTTCTGTTTAAGAATTAATTAACAAACGAAGGTTCATCCTGCTGGTTTGGACGTTGTTGTACAACCCGCAGGTTGCGGTTTCGAATCGTGGCTGCAGCGTTTTTTTTTTTTTTTAATAAAATGGTTAAATTCCGAAAATGGCAAGTATTTGGCTGAATTTTCAGCCGGCTATTTAGGGAAAGGTCCTAAATGCATTATAAGTAGTAGAGATAGAGATTAGGCGAATGACAATTAATTCACCGCCTACATGATGTTGTGAAGCTCGAGAAGAAACCGCCTTTGTTGATTAGGTCACTATTCTAAAAACTGGTTGAATCGGCCGGTCTGATCTCTTGAACTGGGGAAACTGGAAAGTAGGTGGACTAGATGAGCCGACTAGATCGGTGGTTATAACTCGGTCAGAACCGGCCAATCAAACATAACAATCGGTCAAACGATTTTTCAAAAAGAGTTTTATAAATAAGAGAGAAATATGAATCTTTTTATATATTTTTTGAACCTAAAAGTATTAATTTTGTTGAATGAATAGCTATTGTATCTATTTTGAATCTCTTATTATATTTGTTTGTATTTTCTAGTTTTTGGGTATTTGTAAAACATATAATTATTTCATTATAAATTTTCAATAATGTTGTCATCAGTCTAGTTCATATGTATTCATGACATTTACCGGTTTAATTTTAAAACAATGGATTAATTTTTGGGAATATATATTTGAACACTCCAATTTTCTATACAAACACACTAATATAAAAAATAATTAATTAATGATTATTAACAATGATTACTAACATATATTTATTTTATTTTATATTTTACTAACTAATACTTAATTTAAATATTTTACTAATTAATACGAGTACTTATTTTTTATATTATATAATAACAAAATAAATTATAAATAAATAACTATGACAGGTTAAAAAAAATAGGATGATGATATTTTTTTTGAGAATATCGTATTTTTTTAATAAACAATACAAATTATTAAAAAAAATTGCTGAAATATATGATTTATTTGAAGAAAAATTAATATTACGTATGCAAAACTCTTTTTTAATTTTAGTAAACTAATTAATTAAGAAGGGGTAAATGAATCTTGATAATAGTGTCTTATTTTTTTTTCAAAAATATGACTTGTACATAAAGCATTAATGATTGGATATGTTTTTAAATATAAAGGAAAAGTGAATTAGGCATTATTAATGAGGGCTAAATTATTTAATGAGGTGTCAAAATAGAAGCGCCCTTAATTTTAATTTCAAAGGAATACTAATTTTTTTGGAAACGGCAAATATATTAGCAAACCGAACTTAGCAAGAAACTAAGACGGAAAATACAGAAACGAGGAAAAAAAAAACAAATTACAAACACGCCAAAAAAAGAAAATTTTCCCAATCCACCAAGGTACAATTAATTTTGCCTCTATGCTTTAACCAAATATAAGAAGTTGATATTATATCTTCGGCTATGACCAAGAATGTCTTGTGGATTTTGTTGAAAACCACCTCATTTCGAGCCTTCCACACACACCAAATCAGTCAATGAATTATAGTTGTTAGTATTTTCTTTTTCTTTGAACAATTTCCCCAACCTAATCCAAATTCTATTAATTCCCCAACCGAATTAAAAGTGGGCAATGGGATGCCACACCAATTAAAAATCCAAGATAATACATTTAACACCTCATTTCGAGCCTTCAAAGGAATACTAATGGCGAGTAAGAAATAACCACCGTTGTTGATTAATTTGAAACAACCACCACTCTTAATTAATTGCACAGCTTCTCGAGAATGAAACAACCACCATTGTTGATTAAATTCACCGCCCAAGAATGACTTAACTTGTTTTCAAATTTTAATTTAGCATGCCAACCTTTAATTGATGGTGTGAATTAATTGAGGCTTGTTTAATTCAATAATGTCACGAATTTTCTTACTAAAAATCACACGAAAGTAAAATCATCGGTTGCACAAAAGGAAAGTTGTTAGAATTTAAAAAAAGACAAAGCTTCTAATTTAAAATCAATTAAAGTCGGACAAAAAATTATATGTATCAAAAGTGGATACTTGTTAAATGATTTGTGAATTCGCATAATCTATTTTAAAAAGAAATAAAACTAAGGTCAATTGACTATTGTGGTAATTTAAAAATTCACTAGATTTTGAAATGTTTCTTTAGTTCCAAAACGTTTTAGAGATCACTGTCGCCTCTAAGTGTTTGGACTCAATAGCCCCGTCTATGAAAGTTTCTTTTGAGACCACATGTGTCATCTCTAGAAATAATTACTTTTGGATACCACATGTTGTCTCTAAAAGTAATAATTAATTTGAATATTAATTACTTTTTGCCACGTCAATTTGTCTCTTAAAGCCATTTTTAATTTATCATTAATTACTTTTGGAGACGACATATGGTGTCAAAAAGTGGTTTATAGCAAAACATAATAGCTACTTTTAGAGATCATATTGCGCCTAAATGCCACGATTTTCATTTTTTTCCACTGGAATTTTATTTTAAGCAGCAGATTGAACAACCAAATACAAATGATAAATTACCAAAAGATATAATTTCATTAAAGAGTATACAAATGTTAAAAGTTTAGTACTACTCAAAGTTGTTAAACTAACAAATTGGTATCTTCATCGACGTCATCTTCATGTATTGGGGACATATATTAAAAAGTTTTATCATATACTATAAGTTTCAATGACATTGTTTTGACTCGCAGAGCATTCTCATGACAACCACCCTACATTAAAAAAAAGTGGGGCATAAGATACAAATTAAGGGTTTACTTATTCTTTCTGCAGCATATGGTACCCGCATTCTACGCGAGCTGCAGTGAAATGATTGACAAATGGGAGAAAATGATAACTACAGAAAACTCATGTGAAGTGGATGTAGCGCCTTATATTCATGCGTTTTCAGCTGACGCGATTTCATGAACGGCGTTTGGAAGTCGTTTTGAGGAAGGAAAAAAGATATTTGAGCTTCAAAGAGAACTAGCAAACCTAGTTTTAAAGGCTACAAGTTCATTTTACATTCCAGGATCAAGGTGACTAACAATAACATTGAAAACAAAAAATTTTGTCTTTGAATTGGTGATATTACTATTTTTGATATTATGTGCTAATCTCGGATACAATTCAATAGATTTCTGCCGACAAAAAGGATTAAAATGATCAAAGCGGTTGCCCGTGAACTTAAGAGTTCTATAAAGACCATTATTGATAATCGGCTTGTAGCAATGAAAACCGGAGAAAGTAGCAATGATGACCTTTTGGGCATACTTTTAGATTCCAATTACAATGAAATTAAAGAACAAGGGAATAACAAGTTCGGATTAAGCATAGATGAAATTATTGAAGAATGCAAAGTCTTCTACTTCGCAGGGCAAGAGACCACGGCAAATATGCTTGTTTGGACTATGATTTTATTAGGCATGCACACCGATTGGCAGTCACGTGCTAGAAAAGAAGTTTTACATGTTTTTGGGGATCAAAAACTCGATATTGATCGATTGAGTCGTCTCAAAGTTGTAAGATTTTTCGTATAATAACTAGTTTGCTTACGAACCCTAGTTGAATACGTTAAATTTATTATTTAGTATGTATCATAATTGTCTCTTTTTGCAGATCAACATGATCTTAAACGAGGTTCTTAGACTATATCCACCGGCAATAGTTTTAACGCGACTAATTCATGAAGAAACCAAATTAGGTAACTTAACCTTACCCGCAGGAACCCTTGTCCAAATAAACACAATGATTTTACAACATGACAAAGAAACGTAGGGTGAAGATGCATTAGAGTTTAATCCAGAAAGATTTTCAGAAGGTGTGTTGAAGGCAACAAAGGGACAAGCCACATATCTCCCGTTTGGTGCTGGTCCGCGTATATGCATTGGTCAGAATTTTTCTATGTTAGAATTGAGAATGGCTCTTTCAATGATTTTACAACGTTTCTCTTTTGAGTTATCTCCATCGTACACTCATGCTCCATCTCCTATGCCTACTCTATTTCCTCAGTTTGGCGCTCAATTGATCATGCACAAACTTTAGGCAAATGTGCGCGTTTTATTATAAGTTAAGTGTTATCAAGCTTCTCTATGTTATAAGAAAATAAGCTACATCAATAATTAATAACCTCGGTTTTACATATGTATTGGTCGTTACTATGTATTTGTAATCAAGTTTATGTGTATGTGTAAAATAAGCTACATCAGTACTAATTAATACTTTGGTTGTCCCATGCACAAATTTCAAGTTTCTGTTGATTAATTGGATTTAATCATTATAATTATCATCAATTTAAACTACAATTGATAGAAGACTTACTTGACGGTAGAACTGATTGAAGATTATGGTTGGATGATAAAGCCATAACATTAGGATTGATCCAATTCTAGTAGTGATGTCAATAATCCGATGGAGGGATTTCTCACAATTGATTTGGTGTTTATTGTGTGAGAGTCGTAATATGACAACATACAGGAAAGCCCACAATCCCTGATGATTATATTTGATATGGCAGTTACTTCCATCAAGTAACTGTCATTTGTTAGTTAGGGTATAATATGTCATTAAGGCATAGTTAAGGGTTCAAATGGTTAAGGCCACATTATAAAGGGAATATTCTAACATTCTCCCACTTGGCCGTATAACCATTTTATATTTGTACATAAACCTGATAAATTATATTGGCCAATAACAAGTTTATGTAAATAATCATAATTCCATAATAGAACTAAAGCAAAAAGATACAGCCACACGTGTCGCGTTTGACACGTGACCCCCATCCATTATAACATTGGTACTAATGTGAAATGTATGATTTCAATAACCCAAAATGACAAAGAGTAATGTGGAAATAAGTTTGTCTATAATGAAACATAAGTGTACACAGTTAAAAGTAAATTTAGACAAACAAGACATTATAGTGAAGGATATCATCTTAAATCATTTGTTTTGAAATTAAATGTTAACATGAAATAGTGCACTAAATACAACATTATGTAAGGTCTCGACGAAAACCCATATTAGAAACGTGAGTTGTAAACACTTTGGGTGATCCGCAAGCATTTCATGAGTTCTAATGTGCTCGATACATATTCTTTGTTCCTCCACTCTTTCACGTACGAATAAGTACTTTGTATGGAGGTATAAACCAGCTCCAGTTGAACTATTATTGTTCGAGAAGCTCACAATTGCGCTATTATCGCAATAAATCTTTAATGGCCTTGATATGGAATTAACAACTTTGAGTCAAGTGATCAAATTTTTCAACAACATTGCATGGCATGTTGCATTATAAACTGCAACATACTCAGCCATCATAGTTGAGGTTTTCGTTAGCTCCTGTTTATGACTCTTCCAAGAAACAGGCCCACCTAATAGCATGAATATATATCCCGAAGTTGACTTACTAGTTTCTTTGCATTTCGCAAAGTCTGAATCCGAGTATCCAATAATTTCAAGGATGTCGGATCTAGTGTAAGTTAATTTGTACTCCTTTGTTCCTTGTAAATATCGCAATACTTTCTTAGCAGCTTTCCAGTGATATAGGCCAGGATTAAATTGAAACCTGCCTAACATGCCGCATATATAAGCGATATCTAGTCGAGTACAAACTTGAGCATACGTTAAGCTTCCTACTACGGAAGCATAAAGAATTAGTCTCATTTCCTCAAGTTTAACCTCAGTTTTCGGACATTGATGTGACCCGAAAACATCACCCTTAATTACGGGAGCGACTGTGGGGGAGCAATGTTGCACATTGAACCTATTGAGTACACGTTCAATATATGCCTTTTAGGATAATCCTTAGGGAGTTTTTTCTCGATACAGGAGAAAATGTTTCTTTATAATCAATACCCTCCTTTTGAGTGTACCCTTTCGCGACCAAACGAGCTTTGTATATTTCAACACGTCCATTTGGGTCAAGTTTGGTTTTGAAAACCCACTTGCATCCAACGGGTTTTGCACCCTTTGGTAATTCAGCAAGTTCCCAAACGTTGTTTTTGCTCAATGAATTCAGCTCATCTTCCATTGCTTCCCTCCAATGAGCTGATTGGTCACAAGTAATGGCATCCTCATATGTTACAGGATCATTGCATTTTCCTAAGTCGAAATCAGACTCATTCAAATAGGTATAGCAATCGTCAAAGTTCGTGGGCTGCCTTTGTCGTTGTGACCTGCGCAACGGCTGTTGAGTTTCTTGTGGTTCAACATCAGTTATGTGGTTAGGTTCATTTTCCTCGACATTATTAGGATGATCTTGAGTAATTAAGTAATCATACGAGGTGTCAAGTGGCGTGTTAATCGGGATGGGCACATGAATTCTTGGTGTCTCATCTCGAGCCTCTTGTAGTTCAATGCTCCTAAATGAACCACTCCCACTGTTGTTAAGATTTTCAAGAAACTCTGCATGGCGTGTCTCAATGATTCTGGTACTATGAGATGGGCAATAAAACCGGTAACCCTTTGATCGTTCAGGGTATCCAATGAAATAGCAACTAACGGTTTTTAAGTCCAGTTTTCGTGATTGAGGATTGTATAACTTAGCATCAGCTGGACATCCCCAAACACGTATATAGCGTAAGCTAGGTTTCCTTCCTGTCCAAATTTCATATGGTGTCTTTGGAACAGATTTTGAAGGAACTCTGTTAAGGATGTGAACAGCAGTTTTCAATGCCTCGGTCCAAAGAAATTCAGGAAGCTTTGAATTTGCCAACATACTACGAACCATGTCCATAAGGGTGCGATTTCTCCTCTCAGCTACACCATTTTGCTGAGGGGTACCCGACATTGTATATTGGTTAATAATCCCATGATCTTTGCAAAAGTCAAAGAAAGATCCAGGAGCTTGACCAACATCAGTATGTCTACCATAATATTCACCTCCACTATCCGATCTCACCACTTTAATCTTTCGGTCAAGTTGATTCTCAACTTCCGCTTTAAAATTTTTAAACATTTCAAGTGATTCGGATTTTTCATTTATTAAGAATAGGTACATGTAACGTGAGTAATCGTCAATGAAGGTAATGAATGATTTATGACCACCAATTCCCAAAGGAAAATGTCCACATATGTCCGTATGGATTAGTTCAAATAATCCAGTACTTCGTGTGGCACCTTTCTTATTTCCTTTCGTCATTTTTCCCTTTATACATTCTACACATTTTTCAAAATCGGAGAAATCAAGATGAGGTAGAACTTCATCTTTCACAAGTCTAGTCATTCTGTCTCGTGAAATATGGCCTAAACGTTGATGCCATAACATTGATGAGGTTTCTAGATCTCGATTTCTCCTATTTTGATTCAAATTCTCATTGACGTTAAATGATAATAAAGATTCCGAAAATTTATTGTCTAAACATAACTTAAAGAGGTTTCCCTCAAGACAACCATTTCCAACAACACGGGAATTTAAAATAATATAAACTTTATTGTATCCAAACACAAAAATATAAAGTCATCAATAATTAGTTTAGATACAGATATTAAGTTTCGAGTCATGCTCGGTACATAAAGAGTTCCATAAAGATTTAAATAATAGCCACCCTCCAATATTAATGGAAGAGTCCCTACAACTTCTACATTTAAATCAACTCCATTCCCGACTTTAACCAAATGGTTAAGGCCACATTATAAAGGGAATATTCTAACAGTTTCCTCTTAGGAATATTCGATGAAAATTGCCATTTTTTGTAACACTGCAAGAAAAGTGTTATTTAGTGAACTTAGTATTCGTAATACAATGAAAATTGGTATTATATGTAAGTTTTTACTGACATTTCAAAGAAAGTGTGGGTCCAAGGTCATGTTTTTAGGTTTGGTAAAATTCTTTAATAAACATTTGTGTCATAAAAAGTTTAGGAGCTAACCGCAAGAATGGTGTTTCTAATTTGGTTAAATTGCAGTTTTGGTTTACGTGGTTCAACAAGTGCAGACGTGGTACTCATAGTTTGCATTTTTGTGCAATCAGGTTGTCACACCCCGCCAAAAATGATTTTATAGTATTAAATGATTTGCGGAAGAACGGGATGTAACATTCATGAATAACACAACTATGATTATTGTAAACAATAAATGTTTAAAAACTTCATTTAATATTTCCATTAAAGTATATCTCGAAATTTAGTATAATTGAAAACACTTAAAAGTAAAAGTTAACGTTTGGAAATGAAAAGACGTTCGTGGCATCTTGACTATATGCATGCTCATGATCCAATGCTACTAAGACTCATGCTTCAATGAATTACCTGAAAAACATAAGTAAAATGATCAACAAAAATTGTTGAGTGAATCCACAGGTTTAAAGAATGTTTTGAGTAATCCAAAATGTTTGTGAGCCATCAAGGCTAAAATGTTGTGATGATATGATGTTTGAAAATGATTTGCCCGAAGGCAATATTGAAATGATGTTTGGCATGTAGAGACATGTAAAATAATTTAATAAAATTGTATAAATTGATATCCTTGAAAGGATATTAAAATCAACATGAACTGATGTCCCTCTAAGGTTAGCTAAACCCTCGAGTTAGAATGCCGACCCTAAGCCCATAACCAACCTACAACTCCAAAATGATGTTACTGAATCTAAGATATGCACTCCCATGACGGTTCGGTAGACCGTTAAAACTGATCAAACAAATGTGGGAGGGTGAGTCTCAGTCGATAGTACTATCTGCATATCCAGGGTCTAGTCGCAACTAGCTAATGGTTACAGTATGTAGGCATCTACCAATGTCACTACATCTTGTCTTAGTTCGAGCATAAAGGACTGAATGTCATGTTCTGAGTAATGTATCATCACAATAAAATATGAATAGTAAAAGTGATTTTGTATGTTTTTCACCCCTGTTGTAAAATAGTATATAAAAATGCGATAAAAAGTGGGGCTGTGGACTCACAGTCACAATAAGATTTATTAAATACGAAGTGATAAAATGTAAACATTTATAAAAGTAATTGATATGTTTTTCACCCCAAAGTTGTAAAACAATAAAAAGAGTAAAAAGGGGCTGTGGACTCACCTGACGCAATGCTTCCAAAAGATTCAAATAATGAAATGATGCTTCCAACAAAACAATATGAGTTTCCTATATGCAATAGAAAGACAATGAAATGAGCAATATGTTGGTGACACTTAATGAAGTAATATTATATTTGAATTACGTCTTGTTAAACTTGTGTAATTTTGATGAATTGGTTTACCTTGGTTAAATTGATAGGCATTTACACAATGGATAATTATATAAAAAAAATATAATTTTAAGTCACTGTAGTTAAATTTATTAAATTGTTTACTAAATAAATATAATTAAAATGATAGAATCTAATTTGTAGAAGTTTAATTAAAAATAACTTCTGATTTTGTTAAATAAGAATAAATTGTAACTGGGCTTAATCGACTTGGACAAACTGACTCGGGAATGGGCTTGGGTGAAAAGTTATTGGGTAAAATTTGGTCTTGGGCCAATGAGCGCTAGGTTTGGAGTGTTCGGCCGGCCGGCCGAAGGCCATGGCCTTCGAACAGAAGAAAAAAAAAAGTGCGACGGCCAGGACACTCGCCGGAGTTCGTTACTGCCGCCGGCTACACACTCATTTAAATATCATACCGCAACACCAACGCACGCATGAAAACGAGAGCGAAAAGAAAAAGGTTCAGGGAAAGGGTTTATACCTTCTTTAGAGAGAGAGTAGAGAGGGAGAGCTCGAGGAAGATGTTGCCGGGGTTGCTGAGTCGCCGGAGACTCCGGTTGCTGCCGGAAAAATGCCAAGGAGAGGTGAGAAGTTGGAGTTGCTATATATCATCGGAGATGGCGAGCATATGATGGAAAGATAACAGGTGGTTGTCGGAGGGCTTCTGAGATTGACGGAGGTTGTGGCTGGGTTTTCTACTCGAAGGGGACGAGTACAATGGTTGGTGGTGATAGGTCTTAAAAGAAAAAGAAAAAGAAATGAGTTTAAGAAGTTTCTTTTGATTGGTTGTTAATTTTGTGTAATTAATTTAATTGTCCACCATCTTTGGAATGTATTAATTGGTTATGACCATGGGGTACGGCTGGCATCAAGGACGATGGTGGGTTATATTTTTGGTAGTTGTTTTGGGGTCATAGTTTGGTTTTTAAAAGAATTTAAAGTGGATATCAATTTACGGAGGGTTGACCATCACGAGAAGGTTATAAAGTTTTGGCAAACATTTTCTCACTAGGAATATATTTGACATTTTTAATTTCATTTGTTAATATATTAATTGAACTACAAAAAGTCTTGGTTCGTTAAAATAGTGGCGTACCGTGGTTTAAAATATTAAATTGTTTACAATCGTGTGTAATGTTTTGATACTTTGTTTTGTACCAGTTGACTTGGTTGAGCTAATGATTCATTATGAATCATAAAAATTTATGTTTTTGATCGTGTTGTGTCACCAACTTGCTGATTAACTAGCTGATAATTTAATGCAACAAAGATGATTAATGCACTAATGATGACGTGTACTGATAAGACATAATTTCTAGGGTTTTACTAAACTTAAATTCAAATGGATGCTTTCATAAATGAAATTAGGGTTCTTGGACACAATTAGGGTTATAATAAATGTCAAAATAAGTACCCAAATTTTTGGGTTGTCACATACGATCACTGTTAAGAAAATTTCGTCCCGAAATTTAAGAAAAACATAACCATAGGTTTAGCGTCGGGAACAAAGAGTGGATATTTATCGTTTCATTAGGTTTCTTATTGATGACGTTGGTTAATGATTCTTATTAATTGGTAACTTTTATTAATCCATGACCCTGATAAATCCACATCGTAGTATGTGATTATAAACACGTTGGCCACCCGTTTTTATAATACCATCATACGATGTTTCTTCATCAATGTCACTTCATAACTTTATTCATGAGTTAGCGATACTCGCGTGAGAGATAGTGTGTGAAAGAAATGTATATAATATGATTAACAAAAATAGTGTATTTAGTATTTACGCGCTGTTACGAAAATTGAATCGAAAACCTAAATGTGTAAACAATAATATGGTCAGCAAAGGAAAGCAGTGATAATTTATTATTGGATAAATATTATATATGAATATTAATTTGGAATTGATGAGAGAAAAAGGAGGATATTTTAATCAAATCTGATAGCCTTACTGCACTGTTCTTGATATTTGTTTGGAAGAGATGATGAAGTGATCCAACTCTTATTTTAATGTGAAATGACTTTTAACAACTTTATTTATCACTTTTTGAATATGATAATTGGCAATGTTATTTTGTTAATATTGTATCTAAATTCCTGGGAGTACCGCTACGTTAAAAATTTATTTAACTTTAGTAGTTTTTCAGTAATTGAGTTGTAATGAGGATTCAAAAGACACGTACTTTTATCTAAGGTTATGTTAAAATAGTAAATTTTTCAAAAACTTGTATATTCTCCTCAAGACATTATACAAAAAGCAAATTTGTCATCCAAAACAAATCAATCGAATACTCTTGTCATTTATTTCTTTAAAGCTCTTATTCGTCATAAAATGTATACAATACAACATTCTTGAATCATTTTATTAAAAAAACTCAATTTAAATAATTGATAAACAATGACTATAAACACACTGAATAAATAATAGAAAATATATGAAATAACTTATGTGACCAAACAATTGTAGTTTTGTAAATTACTAAAAATGGAATTATAGAATAAATATATTCTAGTTTTATGTAAAAAAAATTAGAATTAAAAAGATAACTTAATTGTCTCGAGAGGAGAGGTGAAAACACAAACATAAATAATAAATGCAAAAAAAAAAATAAAAAAAAAATAAACAATTTTGATGGTAACTTGATTTGAACGGTGGCCCAAAGAAAGTAACGCTTTAAAGGAAACTTAGTATAGCCACTTGGGCATTCAAAACTTTGGATAACTATTTCACTATATATAATGATTTTATTTATTTATTTGTTTTTTTTTTCTTGAACAATATCAATTGAATGATACATGTATATAAAGAGAAATGCATGTAGTGCATGTGTTATAGTGATTTCTTGTATGAAGATGCCTAATGTTGTGTCATTATACCTTTTGTTTTATAGTAGATTATCCAATATATTTATTGCTCTTATAGGAGTTAGAGTAAATTAAGAGAATTACCAAAAGATTTTTTTTTTATGTGTTAATTATAATTGTTATGATCATATATGTTCATATAACTGGGTAGAAAATGATAAGAGTCGAGAAATTATTCATGTGAGAATATAATGAGATATAAATAGAATATTGAAATATGAGAATTTATTATGAATTGTTCAAGTCAAGTTAAATGAGAAAAACGTGATTATGAGAAATTATTAAATTCGGTCGAGAAAGTTATTGAACCACATTATTGCGTTGAGTATTATATATTCTTGAGTAAGTATTAAATCCAGAGTAATTACTGAAATAAGTAAAAGAGATAAATAGTAAGTGGATTGACCAATAAAATTGTATTTCTGAGTGAGATATATGTGCATATGATTGGAGAATTTATAAGAATAATTGAGAATAATTAATTTCATGTGATGATATAATTATCAAGTTGTAAGAAATTCATAAATCAAGAGTAATGGTGCAAATGAGAAGTAGCACATACTATAATTTTATAAATAATGAGAAATTATCAAATTAGAGCAATGAAAATTTATTTATGAGTTAAATGAGTAAATTATTATAATAAAGGTAAAAGGTATTGATTTAAACTAATGGAAAACTAGTAAATCAAGCTAAGAGAATAAATTATTAAATTGAATCAAATTTAGAAATTTTTATTTATGAGCAGATATTAAAATTTAATTAAGGGGATTATCGAGTTAAATTACTAAACTGAATGTCATCAAATATTACACTTAATGGAATAATTATTGAATCGGGAATGGTTACTGAAATGAGCAAATGAGAAAAATATTAAGTGAATTAAAAAAAATAAGATGTTATGAAAATGCTATGAGTTGCAAAACTGAGGAAATTATAAAGTAATGAGGGAATTTTTTTTTTTATGGCGGACGAGAAAATAACTAGAGGGTTATTTAACTTGGGTATAATTAATTGTGAGATTAATTGTGATGTTGTATTATGTGCATTTATTGTGAGCTTAATCGAACTAATTAAATGTGTGGCGTTCGGGATTTATTAGTTACGAGTGTTAGTTATCGCGAAGTTAGACTTCTGAGTTTTAATTGAGCAAGTGTTTTGGCAAGTGCGGGAGGCCGGCCGGAGGGCCAAGGCCGAATCATATTTAATTTATGAGCCCACGTTCAGTTTTAGAGAAGGGACCAGTTGTTTACTTCTACTTTTGGGGAAAATGATTATTTTATTTATTTAAAAAGAAATTTCTAAATTTTCCCTGATTTTTGGGATGTTACATATACGTTTCGTAGAAATTCTCGAGTGCATGATTTTGTGTAAGTGATAAATGAAGTGCAATTAATCTATCTAATGTAAGTGTAAGCCAAGCGACCTAATTCTAAGGTATAGGTCAAGTGAATGGAATGTGATGCAATTATGTATGCAATGTAACTCTATATGAAATGCAAGCATATATGAAATGAAACTCTAGATTAAATGCAACTTTATATGAATGAGACTCTTGATGCCACGAAAACATTTTGACCCAATTTTTTTTTTTGTGGTTATAGACTAGACTCGCTAATTCACTATAACCAAGGGCTCTGATACCATTCTGTCACACCCCGCCAAAAATGATTTTATAGTATTAAATGATTTGCGGAAGAACGGGATGTAACATTCATGAATAACACAACTATGATTATTGTAAACAATAAATGTTTAAAAACTTCATTTAATATTTCCATTAAAGTATATCTCGAAATTTAGTATAATTGAAAACACTTAAAAGTAAAAGTTAACGTTTGGAAATGAAAAGACGTTCGTGGCATCTTGACTATATGCATGCTCATGATCCAATGCTACTAAGACTCATGCTTCAATGAATTACCTGAAAAACATAAGTAAAATGATCAACAAAAATTGTTGAGTGAATCCACAGGTTTAAAGAATGTTTTGAGTAATCCAAAATGTTTGTGAGCCATCAAGGCTAAAATGTTGTGATGATATGATGTTTGAAAATGATTTGCCCGAAGGCAATATTGAAATGATGTTTGGCATGTAGAGACATGTAAAATAATTTAATAAAATTGTATAAATTGATATCATTGAAAGGATATTAAAATCAACATGAACTGATGTCCCTCTAAGGTTAGCTAAACCCTCGAGTTAGAATGCCGACCCTAAGCCCATAACCAACCTACAACTCCAAAATGATGTTACTGAATCTAAGATATGCACTCCCATGACGGTTCGGTAGACCGTTAAAACTGATCAAACAAATGTGGGAGGGTGAGTCTCAGTCGATAGTACTATCTGCATATCCAGGGTCTAGTCGCAACTAGCTAATGGTTACAGTATGTAGGCATCTACCAATGTCACTACATCTTGTCTTAGTTCGAGCATAAAGGACTGAATGTCATGTTCTGAGTAATGTATCATCACAATAAAATATGAATAGTAAAAGTGATTTTGTATGTTTTTCACCCCTGTTGTAAAATAGTATATAAAAATGCGATAAAAAGTGGGGCTGTGGACTCACAGTCACAATAAGATTTATTAAATACGAAGTGATAAAATGTAAACATTTATAAAAGTAATTGATATGTTTTTCACCCCAAAGTTGTAAAACAATAAAAAGAGTAAAAAGGGGCTGTGGACTCACCTGACGCAATGCTTCCAAAAGATTCAAATAATGAAATGATGCTTCCAACAAAACAATATGAGTTTCCTATATGCAATAGAAAGACAATGAAATGAGCAATATGTTGGTGACACTTAATGAAGTAATATTATATTTGAATTACGTCTTGTTAAACTTGTGTAATTTTGATGAATTGGTTTACCTTGGTTAAATTGATAGGCATTTACACAATGGATAATTATATAAAAAAAATATAATTTTAAGTCACTGTAGTTAAATTTATTAAATTGTTTACTAAATAAATATAATTAAAATGATAGAATCTAATTTGTAGAAGTTTAATTAAAAATAACTTCTGATTTTGTTAAATAAGAATAAATTGTAACTGGGCTTAATCGACTTGGACAAACTGACTCGGGAATGGGCTTGGGTGAAAAGTTATTGGGTAAAATTTGGTCTTGGGCCAATGAGCGCTAGGTTTGGAGTGTTCGGCCGGCCGGCCGAAGGCCATGGCCTTCGAACAGAAGAAAAAAAAAAGTGCGACGGCCAGGACACTCGCCGGAGTTCGTTACTGCCGCCGGCTACACACTCATTTAAATATCATACCGCAACACCAACGCACGCATGAAAACGAGAGCGAAAAGAAAAAGGTTCAGGGAAAGGGTTTATACCTTCTTTAGAGAGAGAGTAGAGAGGGAGAGCTCGAGGAAGATGTTGCCGGGGTTGCTGAGTCGCCGGAGACTCCGGTTGCTGCCGGAAAAATGCCAAGGAGAGGTGAGAAGTTGGAGTTGCTATATATCATCGGAGATGGCGAGCATATGATGGAAAGATAACAGGTGGTTGTCGGAGGGCTTCTGAGATTGACGGAGGTTGTGGCTGGGTTTTCTACTCGAAGGGGACGAGTACAATGGTTGGTGGTGATAGGTCTTAAAAGAAAAAGAAAAAGAAATGAGTTTAAGAAGTTTCTTTTGATTGGTTGTTAATTTTGTGTAATTAATTTAATTGTCCACCATCTTTGGAATGTATTAATTGGTTATGACCATGGGGTACGGCTGGCATCAAGGACGATGGTGGGTTATATTTTTGGTAGTTGTTTTGGGGTCATAGTTTGGTTTTTAAAAGAATTTAAAGTGGATATCAATTTACGGAGGGTTGACCATCACGAGAAGGTTATAAAGTTTTGGCAAACATTTTCTCACTAGGAATATATTTGACATTTTTAATTTCATTTGTTAATATATTAATTGAACTACAAAAAGTCTTGGTTCGTTAAAATAGTGGCGTACCGTGGTTTAAAATATTAAATTGTTTACAATCGTGTGTAATGTTTTGATACTTTGTTTTGTACCAGTTGACTTGGTTGAGCTAATGATTCATTATGAATCATAAAAATTTATGTTTTTGATCGTGTTGTGTCACCAACTTGCTGATTAACTAGCTGATAATTTAATGCAACAAAGATGATTAATGCACTAATGATGACGTGTACTGATAAGACATAATTTCTAGGGTTTTACTAAACTTAAATTCAAATGGATGCTTTCATAAATGAAATTAGGGTTCTTGGACACAATTAGGGTTATAATAAATGTCAAAATAAGTACCCAAATTTTTGGGTTGTCACACAGGTCCCTCCACCTAACGCTGTTAGATTTCGTCCGTTAGTGGAGACATGGGCTCCTCACATGAGGGCATTTTAGTCATTTTACACATCTTGTTCCCACCCACTATCTTTCTCTCACTTTCTTCTTTTTCCATGTTTCTTCTCTGCAACACCTCCCCCAAATTTCTAACCCTAAAACATTGCATCACTTCAATTACCCTAAAATAAACAAATTATACAGAAAAGTTCATAGTTAATCCCTTTAGATAAAGTCTTTAAAAAGGGTTCTTGCACATGTTCGTCGAAGCTTTGGCATATAATTTTAGTTTTGGAATCAGAGATGAAGAATCATGATTTGTGGCAGTAATCATCTTCGTCGAAGCTTTCGAGAACGTCCGGGGTTCCTTATCTCCAACCGGAAAGGTGGCGATAACGTCCGGCGAAGCAGACGGCGATAAAGTCCGGCGAATCAGATGGCGATAACGTCCTGCGAAGCAAACGGCGATGTTGTCCGGCGAAGCAGACGGCGATATCGTCCAGTAAATCTAAGGTTATCCGGTATGGGTCGGAGGGAGTATGGCATGGGGGGTGAGGTGGACAGGCACGGCGTGGTGGTGAGGTTGGAACACACCCCCAACCCCACCCCCAACGGCGTGGGGGGTTGGCGTGGGGGGACGAGGCAACGCTCTACGGCGAACAACGGGCGTGGGTGGTCGAGGTGGCGAGCGAATATAGTCGTTGAACGGCTAAAAGAGCCGTTGGAATTATTATTATTTTTAAATATTAATTTATTTATTTATTTTTATTTATTTCCTATATAAACACTACCAAAACACACCACAACTCTACCAAAATACCCCAACTCACAAATAATGGATTATCTTAGTTCATCATTTGACGAGGATGATGCATTTATGCTAACAATATACGAAGAACTCCTCGATGAATTTGACGACGATGTTGAAAGTGAAGTCTTTCACACTAGAACCGCGAAGCAAAATAGAAATCGAGAAGCTGGACACGAACGACTATATCGAGATTATTTTGCGGATGATTCTGTTTATGACGACAAGGATTTCAAACCAAGGTTTCGCCTGAGCAAAAATTTATTTATGCGAATATGTAGCGCATTAGAAAACAGGTATCGTTTTTTTCAATTGAGATATGATGCTAGAGGTAGGCGAGGATTCACTGCTTTGCAAAAATGTACTGCAGCAGTTCGAGCTACGGCTCACAGGTCATCCCCTGATTCTCTTGACGAGTACCTACGCATGTCTGAAAGAACTGCTAGGGAAAGTATGTATAATTTTTCACAAGGTGTTTTAGAATTATTCGGACCTATTTATTTGCGAAAACCAACAGTAACCGATGTTCAAAAATTATATGAGGCACACGAAGAGAGACATGGTTTTCCTAGAATGCTTGGTAGCATTGATTGTATGCACTGGGATTGGAGAGACTGTCCACAATCGTGGAGAGGTGAGTACACTGGAGGACATCATGGAGTACCGTCGTTGATCTTAGAAGTTGTTGCTTCCCAAGATTTATGGTTTTGGCATGCTTACTTTGGGGCTGCGGGTTCTAATAATGATATTAACGTGCTTGATCAATCACCAATATTCAACGACTTGTTATCAGGAAAGGCACCCGATGCTCCTTATATTGTGAATGGCAATCAATATAGATTCGGTTATTACCTTACCGATGGTATATATCCTCGTCATGCGACATTTGTCAAAGCCTATCGACATCCAGTTGAGCCAAAAGATGTCTTGTTTACCAAAAAATAAGAATCCGCGCGTAAGGATGTGGAACGGGCTTTTGGAGTTTTAAAGTCGAAGTGGCACATTGTCAAAAACACGGTCCGTCCATATGACCTTGAAAGATTAAGATATATTTTGTATGCATGTGTTGTAATGCATAATATGATTGTCGAAGATAAAGGACGGATGATTTCTCCATATGTAGCGGACGGTCCCCGACATGCGTTGTATATACCGGGAACGCCAGAGTATTTGCATAGGGTTGTCGACATTCAAGACCAAACAACACACGAACAACTTCAACGGGACTTGGCGAACCATCCCTACAACAACGCACATGCCGACGATGATGAGTAATAATTTTAATTTAATTATTGTAATTTTTAATTTTAATTTTAATTTAAAGTATTGTCATTTTAAATTTTATTAAAGTAATGTAATTTTAAATTATATAAAATATTAGTTGTGTGTAAAATAAATGGAAATGAAATGATGAGATGGAAATTAAAATGGTGTGGTGTGGTGTGGTGGGTATTTCCACCAAATGATGTGGTGTGGTGGTGGTGTGGTTGCTGAGGTGGCAATGATGTGGCAGGAAAAAATGGTGTGGGGTGTGGTACCCATACGTACCCCATAGTCTAAGTGGCTGGAAGTTTCATAACACTTTGTGATGTGTTCAATGATGACGTTGACGATAAAATAGTGTTGCTTCCGCTTGAGCAACCAAGATCCGCCACCACAAATGGTGTCTCCGACAAGTTTAGCTCGAGACCGTGTAGCGGCAGTCGGAGTTCGGCGGAGATGATGTAGGAAGAACAAGTTGAGGGATTTCTTCATATTCTTGTTATTCTTGTTCATGGTGTATTATTCTTTATTTGAATGTGAGTTGTTTGTTTGATTTTGAACTGTTTCGATCTCAAGTTTGAATATGTTTAAACCCAAGAAAGACGCAGATTGATCTGTAATTGAAGAAAGTTTAAATGTTTTTGTTTGATTTTGAAATTATTTGGGTCCTTTATAATTTAATTAAATTAGGAATTAAAAAATTTGGGGAAGATGAAGAAAATACGTACCAGATCTAAAGTTTTTTGATCTTCTAGTTCAATGTGTACAAGATGTGTAAAATGACTAAAATGCCCTTATGTCAGGGGCACATGTTTCCAATCGGGTTGTCAAAACCTTGGAATATTTGTGTTCGTGTCGTGTAAAACAAAAACGAAGTCGTGTCGTGTCATGTTCATGTTTAGAGATTAACACGAAATTGACACGATAGTTAATTGTTCGAGCAACGATTGTCAAACACGAAGATGTCAACCTTGGATCTCCTGTGATAACCACACTGCAAACCCAACAAGCTCTTGGTGAACCTAGGGTGATCAAGGTTGAGTATGAAAGTCAAAGTAAGAGTATGTGAACTCTGTGTTTTTAGGCTTCTTAAATCTGTCTCAGTGTGTACTGGCGACAATGAGTTAGGCCATGTATTTATATGGCCAGGTATATGGAACGTTGGCCCATTATGACTGCAATAAAGTAGTCATGAAGCGCCATTATGACGGCGTCAATGATCGTGTAACGCCTTACTATTATGGCTGCAATAAAGCAGTCATGAAGCACCATTAGACACGCGCTTCCGATGACGCTGACTGACTTGACAGGCGGTGATAACATGACAGGCGCTCATAACTTGACAGGCGGTCATGACTTGACAGGAGCGTTGCGGATGTGGGCCATTAGTAGCGGATCAAATTGTGACGTGGGAACATAAAAGCCCATCATCATTTAGGTTTTGGGGAATTACCTATATATACATAGGTAATCCCTACTAACCTCATCATGCCCCCGAGTTAGGATTTGCCAAAACAACGGTTTGGAAGTCGTAACTAGCAGCACGCGTAAGTCTTTTTTCCGATTTCGTGTTTTCTTTTTCTTTTTTTTTTTTGTTTGAGTTAACCGGTTGCTCAAGGCTTCGCCCGTTTAAGGAAAACCGTCGGGTAGGATTGACCGGCTGGCATACGGGCGTCGCCACGTGGACCGGCTATTCAAAGATTGATCGGCGGTTACACAATGTGCAGTCCAGACCGGCGGTTACAGTGCAGGGCAGTCCAGACCGGCGGCCGAGATGAAACCGGCGGTTACAATGTGCAGGGCGCGACTGTCCGTGGGACTCGTTTTTAAACGGCGTTTCACTTTTCCAAACTTTTTTAATCAACCGTTTCTATGGAGGCAACAAATCCATCGCATATCACTTCTTTAGCGCCATCAACGACCACTACCGTGAATACCATTGCACCGGAGGTGGTGATGACCTCGCCTCTTCGTATTATGGAACCATACGTCGATTCTGAGTGGACGGTGTCGGATGTGAGGTCGACGCGAGGGTATCCCTCTTTAACAAGTCCACTTTTCTCCACAAGGCTGGTTGAATCAAGTTCGTTTACCTCACCACAGCCAGTGACGCTCATCCCTTCATTTCAGCCTCTTTTGTCCCACGGGACAAGCTCTCAGGAGGATGGCACTGATCAGGTCCGACAGCCTGTTTCAAATTTTCCCCAGACCGCTATGCCAGGGGTTCGGGAGGATCCAATTGTGGAGTTACTCAGAAGGTTGGCTCAGAGTGCTCAACCACCACCACCGCCTCCTCCACCACCTACTTCATCGGACCTGTTGTCTCAGTTGGTGGCGGCGTTGCACCCAGCCCCGCAGCCAACGCTTGTTCAACCAGTAGATCCGTTGTCACAATTATTGGAGCAGTTAAGACAACCACCCATTCACACCCTTCCACCACATCAACCACAGGACACATCTAATGACATGTTGCGCGTGTTGCAAGCACTCGTGGCCGCAGCCGCACCACCCCGAGCAGCCACTATGCCTTTGTCGGTGGTTAGTTCGAAGTTCTGTGACTGGGTGGCCAGATTCCCACTCCCTGATAAACAAAAAGTTCCGTCCATCGTTGGTACTTACGACGGTACACGCGATCCCGATGACCACCTTGCTCTTTTTGAACAGGCCATTATGACAGAGAAAGGGCTAGACCCAGTCGCTTGTCACATGTTCCCTGGCACGTTGCAGGGTTTCGCTCGTGATTGGTTTGCTGACTTACCGGAGAGGAGTATTCAAGATTTTGCAGATCTAAAGGCTAAATTTGTGACTCACTTTGTACAGCAAAAGAAGCAACAGAGAACTCATATAGAAGCGCATTTGCTGCGACAAAGGGAAGGCGAGGGGTTACGCGACTTCATTCAGCGTTACACGCAGGAGTGCCAAAAATTTGTCGCGTTACCCGAAAGTCAGCAAATTTCGGGTTTTACCCTCTCCTTGCTCCCAGGACAGCTGCAAGAAAAGTTGATCAAGCGAACTCCCGTGACTTTCAAGGAGGCCACTGACCGAGCATATGATTTCCTTAGATCCAAGGAAACTGTTACCCTCACAAGGGGAGTTCTCAACAGGAGAGACAAATGGGGAAGTTCGTCAAGCTCTAGACCTGACAATCGCCAGGACACCACGCATGATAGCAGACGAGAGAGCCGCAGAGATTTCAGGCGAGATGACAGAAGTAGCAGGCGGCCTACTCCCTATGATCGTGGTACATGTCCCAATCTGAGTAAAAGTCCAAGCGAGATATTGAAGACAGAGCAGGTGGGGTCATCTTTCAAAGCACCTCCTCAGATGTTACACAAGTCTGGAAAGAAAAATATGAGCAAACGCTGTGATTTCCATGAAGATTATGGTCATGATACTAATTCATGTAGAGAGCTAAAGGCTGAAATCAAGCGTGCCTTGGAGGAGGGGAAATTAGAACATCTCGTACCAGGGGCAAGACAACAGGCAACAAAAAATCCGGCCAAGAAGGCTTATAGTTGGCAGAAGAAGGGAGACAATGGTGATCATCCTGGACCGCCTGATGGCCAGGTGCTCATGGTTCAAGGCGAGGCATCGTCTAAGAGAAAAGCATCGGTCCTCCAAAGCTGGATGATGGTTCCTATTTCCTTTCCCCCAGTAGCAGCTACTTCCAACAATCATGTTGTCATTAAAATCCGATTGTCCAATTATGAGATTAACAAATCTTATGTTGATACAGGCTGTTCTACTAACATAGTGTTTGAGCATTGTTTCAGGAAACTACCCCAAGCAGTCAAGGACACAAAAAGACCAGCGCAGGCACCGTTGGTCGGTTTTTCTGGAGAAACACACTGGCCTGTGGGAGAAATAACTTTACCGATGATGATGGGGGAATATCCACAGTATAGGGTTGAAATGGTAGACTTTACCATTGTCAACGCCCCTTCAGAATACAACGTTCTTCTTGGAAGACCATCGCTAGAGAAGTTCAAGGCCATACCTTCCACTATTCACGGCATGGTGAAGTTTCCTACTCCATCTGGAGTTGCTACTGTCAGGGGGCAGATGTCATGGCCACAGGAATGCAAGCAAGTTGAAAAGCCAAAGCCAAGCACCGATTGGGCTACACCAGCGGAGGTCACGGATGGCGCCAATGTTCGAGCAACGATTGTCAAACACGAAGATGTCAACCTTGGATCTCCTGTGATAACCACAGTGCAAACCCAACAAGCTCTTGGCGAACCTAGGGTGATCAAGGTTGAGTATGAAAGTCAAAGTAAGAGTATGTGAACTCTGTGTTTTTAGGCTTCTTAAATCTGTCTCAGTGTGTACTGGCGACAATGAGTTAGGCCATGTATTTATATGGCCAGGTATATGGAACGTTGGCCCATTATGACTACAATAAAGTAGTAATGAAGCGCCATTATGACGGCGTCAATGATCGTGTAACGCCTTACTATTATGGCTGCAATAAAGCAGTCATGAAGCACCATTAGACACGCGCTTCCGATGACGCTGACTGACTTGACAGGCGGTGATAACATAACAGGCGCTCATAACTTGACAGGCGGTGATAACATGACAGGCGCTCATAACTTGACAGGCGGTCATGACTTGACAGGAGCGTAGCGGATGTGGGCCATTAGTAGCGGATCAAATTGTGACGTGGGAACATAAAAGCCCATCATCATTTAGGTTTTGGGGAATTACCTATATATTTTGGGAATATTTAGAAATTTATATTATATTTTTGTCGCGTTAGTCGTGTTTTTCGTGTTTTTAGCATGTATTAAGTAAGAAATTTGTTATATTTGTTATTTATCTCGTGTAGTCGTGTTTATCGTTTTTTAATCGTGTCGTGTTCGTGTTAGCAAAATAAAACACGACTTCGTGTCGTGTTGTTTTCGTGTTGAACGAATACATGTCGTGTCGTGTTACCCAAAAACACGAAACGATAGCACAATTTGACAGCCCTAGTTTCCACTAACGGAAAAAATCTAATAGTGTTAGGGCAGAGGGACTATGAATGCACAAAAATACAAACAATGGGTATCACCGTTTGCACTAATTGAACCACATAGACCAAACGTGCAATTTGACCAAACCACAGGGACCATTCTTGCACTAATTGAACCACAGAGATAAAACGTACAATTTGACCAAATCACAGGGACCATTCTTGCAATTAAGAATTAACTCAAAGTTTAAAGATCAATAACTTATGGGAGATGATTTGTTCAAGGCGATTTATAATTCATATAAGGCAAATTAGAATTTTTCAAGGCAAATAAATAACTTTAATTTCCTTAAATAACTTTATTTGCCTTAGATAAATAAATTATGCCTTTAACAAATCAATTCCCATAACTTATACCTACTATACAACCTCAATTTGGTGCTCATTTAATTCTGCATAAACTTTAGGTAAATGAGTGCGTTTTAATTTACTTTAAGTTATGAAGTGTTGACTACTTTATAAATCCAAAGTAAACCTTAAAATTATGTTCGTTGGGTATAATTAAACCCACAAAAGCGGATTATAAGCACCAAAAGCAAAAATGGATTATATAGTTGAGAATGAACTCAAAATTGTATAGGAAAGATCTATAAAATTAGAAGAAAAATGAGAAAAAACAAATTGGCTAATTACTGAAATGGGTTCATATTTTTACTTGTAATTTGATGAATTAACAATCAAGATTCAAGTACTGGTTTCCTCATATTCCATATCCTCAAGAATAACATATTTTGCAGGGATATTATTCTTGGATTCTTCTCTTCTATTTTGGAACTTTTGGTACCTGATATGTGTTAGGACCATTTGTATTGTATCAAATAGTTTAGGGACTAGAAATGACAAGTTGTAATAGTTTGAAGCTAGTCATTAGTCTTAGTCTTTGGGTTTATGCTTAATTAGATGATTATTAAGCATGTTTAGTAATGAGGTATAAATACCTTGTGTTTAGGCTTAATTTGTAAGCTTTCCTTTCACTAATTGAATTACTCTTTTGAAAGCTCCAATATTCCCTCCATCTCTCTCAACTACCTCACACACACTCAAACACCAAGAACACACACACTTAAGCAAATCTTCTATTTCTCACCTTGAATCATCATGAATTAGCTCAATCTCAGTTGATTACGATCTAACAAGTGGTATCAGAGCAAAAACTCTCTGTGAGTGGATCCAAATTCAGCTTAATTCGATCAAGATCTGAGAAAATTGAAGAAAAAGTTGATGTTCGTCATGAGAAATTTAATGTTGTAAATTTTTCGTTGGAATTGAAGATTTTATTGAAGAATCATGTTTCTCCTTCGATTCTAATCAAGATAGAATCAAGTTTCGATCCATTCCGTTAACAGATCACTTCAATTTCGTGATTTTGGTGAAAAAGTAAAAAGTTGAAAAACTTATTGTAAATCGAAGATTCGAAGCTTATGTGTTATGGATTGAAGAAATTGATCGGATCAAAGTGTTAGAAATTGGATTTCGAACGTTTAGCAAAAAGAATCACTGAATTCGGTGAAGAATTAAGCAAAATCAGATTGAAATGGTGATGTTCGAGCTGTGTTTGTACGTACCTGTTCGACCTCTGTTCGACATGAAGAACAAGTTCGGTGTTAGTAGTTCGGCATTGTTGTTCGGCCCGGACAAGTAACTACTTAGGCCCACAAGTTCGGCCCGAAGAATAAATCAAGAAGTTCGGCCCGAATTTCCTGTATCTCGGCCCATCTCGAACTAATAGTTCTCGGCTCATCACGAACTACTTATCTTCGGCCCATCCCGAACTTCCCGGCCCAACAAGTTCGGCCCGAAGTTGGTCAGAAAGTAGAAGATCGGCGCAGACCCAATAGTTCGACACCTTCTTTCTTCACACAGTTCAATTTCACATAGTTCAGCAATAAATATCAATCATCTTGTAAATCAATTCAATTGATTCGTAATCTGATTCGTAGTCTGATTCGTAAATCACAAACAAATTGATTCATAATCACTTCCGATTTCAAAATCAAAATCAAAATCGATAGTTGTTCATCTGGATTCAAAACTTAAACAAAATCTCGTCAATTTCCAAAACTTGAACAAAATCTCGTCAATTTCAATTTAAAATTCGAAGTTCGGCCTCTCTGATTGCGACTCAGATTTCAATCAATTGATCTCGCCCAGATAGTCGTTGTTGTCTCACTTAAACCAATTTTGGATTCTAATTCCGTTGATTCTGATTCCGATTCTAATTCTGATTTAGTAGTTCGCCTAGATACTAATTCCGTTTCTACTTCCGACTTAGTAATATTCCGATTCTAATTCGATCGGTCTTACATCTCAATCACAATTGATCTTGGCATCTGATTCGAGTTTCGATCTTGGTTTAAATTGATTTCAGACCTGCTTCGATCAATCTGCTTCGTGTTTGCTCCTATGAAGATGTTCGTCCGAAGTTAGTAATGCTCGTTCTAGACCTATTTGGCCCAAGTCCAAAACATCTTCAAGCCCAATATTCCAATAAAAGCCCAATCAGATTTTTGTTTTAAAAGCCTAAAACCAAATCACCATTTTAATTCATTGTATATCCAAGTTAAGTCCAAATCAAATTTGTTATGATTTTTTGAAACAAAATCAAAATCAAATTTTTAAACAAATTTTTTGAACAAATTTTTGTTAAAATTTGAACGAGATTTTTTTTAAAAACAAATAAAATTTTAAAAGTTAAATTTTTTTTTTTACCAAATTTTCACATTTTAACACCACAAGCATTTTTACCCAAAATCATAATCATCGTTAAAATGGAAAAACCTACACCAGTTATCAATGATGATTTGAATAAAGAACTTCAAGACGTAATACGAGTTATGACACAAATGTCAGACTATGAGAAGAAATGGTACTCAAAGCCTACCAATATTAATCAAAACTCTTCATCAACTTTTGAGCCTGCTATATCTGCTACAATCTCAATTGAAATGCCAACTATCACACCTTTGAATGCGACAAGGAAACCAATCGTTCGTGATTCAGAGTATTATGAACGTAAGATGTTGATGGCTAAACAAACTGAGACTAAAAAAGTGTTATTAGCTGAAGATGAAGAACATTCAGAAAATTTATGCTTAATGGCACGTGAAAACGCCGAGATTTCTGATCGTTTCAACGAAGAGGCTAACAAAGAAATAGAGGTACTCAGTTCTCTCTTATCTAATTCTTCAAATACAATTGATTCTGATAAATGTTTTGTAACAAACAAGGATTCTGAAATTGAGTCTTTAAAACAAAACCTTTTAAATGAAAAAGAATTAAATACTTTACTTCAAGAAAAATTAGCCGATTTAGAAAACGAAAATGAACAATTTGTTGATCATAATACACAACTTGTTAATTTTATTAAACAAAATAAAAATTTTGAGAAAAAGAATCTGACGTTACAAAATCGAATTTCAGACTTGACTGTTAAATATGAGACTGATATTCAACATTTGTCTCATACTATTTCTGAAAAAGAAATTGAAATAATCAATCTTAAAAGTACACAAAGTTCAACATCAAATGATCAAAATGATAAATATTACAAGTTATACATTGAAACATGGCATGAATATCAAATAACTAAAAACTGGTTGGAACGCAAACAAAAAGAATTTGATGATAATGAAAATCAGTTTAAATCCTTAACCTCACAAATTAAAGAATTATCTGAAACTTTACATGAAAACGACATTCAAACATCACGTGACTTAAATAACAAACAAAATGTCATTCATCAACTTCAACATGATAAAATTCAACTTTCTTCCCACATCAAAAATCTTGAAGAAATAATTGCTAAACGAGGACAAACTGATCAAACTATTCACTTAAACAAGCCTAAAGATTTCAAATATTTCAATTCACGAGAAGGTCTGGGGGCTAACAATCCTGAATATCTGAAGATGGCTTGTAATGTGCTTCCAACACTGTATGATTCCAAATACATACATGTTGATGTTTGGCAGAGTTTCCTTCGCATGACAGATGAGGAAGAAGAAAATGAAACGTTTAACAGAGCAAAGAAAAATACATACATTTTTCTCTCAACAACAATTATCAATGATCATAAATCGACAAAGCCACAACTTAGAGAAAAGACTTCCGCTACAAACAACTCTATCTATCTATGGGTCTACATTGTCGTCGATTTACATGAAATAATTTGTGAAGAAAAAGAAACCAATTCATCTTCAGAAATTTCTCACAAATTCTCAACCTTACCACTACAAACATTAAACTGACAAATCATTCTATCCAAACCACGAATCACATTCATACCTACTCAAAAAATCTTAAATTTTTTCAATTCATTCATTACAGAACAACCATATCCATACAAAAGCTAAATTGTTCAAATCTCTTGTATCATACAAAATACAAATTATCCACATTCATTCAAATCTTAAATGTATATATCATTCTTTCCTATATACAAACATCCACACATACACACACATCCAAAATCTTTAACTTTCAAATCATTCTTTTCGTAATACAAACCATCATTATCCCGTCCTCACAAACCTCTATCCAAAATTAAATCTCCAACATTTCTAAAATCCCAGTCAAGTCGTTATCAAACTGATGTTTCAGATTATCAAAAAGACAGGGATATAGTTCTAAAGCTCAAACAGAGGGAGATTGGATAATGATAAAGACAAATTAAGTCAAGACTTCATGAAATATTCTGAGATACTTTATATTGGTTGAAAAGCCAATTAAAAGTTTTATTTTATCTGATTATCCAAATCTGAAGCTGATACTTCATTAAAACTACTCAACGGATATTCTAGTTTCAGATTTTGCTCGAAAAGAAGATTTCAAGAACATGCTATCCAAACTATTGATACAAAGGGGGAGATTGTTAAGGTCAAATATGTTGTATCAAATAGTATAGGGACTAGTTGTGTAATATTGTTAAATGATATACAAGTCTTAAGCCTTAAATCATGTAATTAGGCTTAGTTAGAGGGTAATTAAGCATATTTAGAAGGGAGGTATAAATACCTTTCATATGAGCTTAATTTGTAAGCTTTCCTTTCACTAATTGAATTACTCTTTTGAAAGCTCCAGTATTCCCTCCATCTCTCTCAACTACCTCACACACACTCAAACACCAAGAACACACACACTTAAGCAAATCTTCTATTTCTCACCTTGAATCATCATGAATTAGCTCAATCTCAGTTGATTACGATCTAACAATATGCCATCCAAAAATATATTTAAGATAATATATGTATATAGGCATGAGAAATATCATAAAAATTAGGCCTAACTAGCAAAAATAACCCTATGGACTTTCACAATTTGTGCGATTATTTAAGTTTCTAAAATTTGTTTTTGCATGATTAAGTCCCTAAAATTTGTTAGAAAATGGCCTTTTTGTTCAGTTTAATTAGTTGAGAAATTTAATAATAAAAACATAAAATTTATGGACTTCATTGCGTAAAACGAGTTTTTTTTCCTTTAAATTTTGCCCTAGAATTAAAATTAAAATTAAAAATAAATATATTTCAAGATGAGGCCTGATCACTTACTTGTACCAGTTAAATAGACTCACACCAAACATAATTGTGACTAAACCAGCTCCTTTTAACCATGTAAATTCATCATGAAAGTAAAATACTGCTACCTGAAAATTAAGAAAATTGAGAAAGTTTTATATATATATATATATATTTAATTAATTAAAAAGTTTTATTAGTGTACCAGTATTGTGACAGCTTCCTTCACAACTCCAGCAATAGTCACTGTTACTGCACTTGTCATCGAAACAAGAATATACTCTGTCAATACCTACAACAAATAACACACAAATTAAAATATATATATCTATAAATAATTACATATTATTTTCTTAAAATTACCATAAAAAAAGCAAGTGTTCCCCCTAAAAGCATAAGAAGACCACTATGTGTGATATGCCATGAATTATCAAAATAACTGGATTCTTTAAATTTATCCCATGGATCAAAAATCAGAGAGAATAAAGCTGTTCCTAAAGCCATTATTGTAGTCACATAACTCATCAGCATTAAAGGATTTTTTAAACCTGTTAATAATATATTAAAAAAAATTAATATATAAATATAAATGAATTATAGTTTTTGTGTGAAAACTAACCATAGACTTCTTTCTGTAGGCGATGATTAAGTGATTAGTGATTAGTTTTTTCAACCGGAAAATATATAACATAGTGAAAATTAAAATAATTAAATAAATAAAAAGATGGTTAATTAATTAATTAATTAAAAAGGATAAAACAATAATAATAATACCTGAAGAAGGATTTGAGTCATGCTCCAACGAAAACCAGACATAACAGCAGCAAGCATAACGAATATGAAGCCCCAAAATTCAAATGCAGTCTCTTTTGCAACTGTAATAATAATAATGGAAAATTACAATAATACCCTTGTATGTAATCGACGGTATAATGTGCATAAACATTAATAAGCACCTGTTGATAAAATTCCAACGGATATTATTAAAATAATGCCTAAAAGTTTGACACTTGGAGTCTCCAACCTACACAGTAAACTTGATATTAGTTACTAATGAACATAAAATAAGTCTACGAGATAAAAGGTTCGATTTTTACTGTCAAATCAGTTTGATGATAATTTAAGATATAAGATATAATTGGAAAAAAAAAAAAACTGATAACATAAAAGTTAGTTAGTAAACAGTACCTGAAAGCAAAGGCAAATATCAAGAGAAATATAGGAGATGCAGATTTGCACTGTAAACAAGAAAAAAAAACTGAACTAATAAAAATACTCCAGCTCACCAAGTAGTTTATTTTTTTAACATTTATAATTCAATATCCTGTTTTATTTTTATTTAATATGATTAAAGAAAGATGAGAAATTACCATGGTGGCAAATGTAACAGAGATAAAAACAAGGGATTCATTGCTCAAGTTGACATCAAGTGCTGTTGCAAGAGCGGTTGGTACAACTGTTAAAGGCAAATTCCATCTGTAGCATTAGTTATAATAAAAGTTAATAAATTAATAAAAAATTATGCCATAAAAGAGATCAAATTTGTACTTTCATAAAGTAGTCCTTTTGTGACATAGGTACATGTGGTTCGAATCTATGAGACCAAAAGTATGTAATTCCCCTTGATAGAACAGCTTGCATTGCAAAATGAATTGTATTCATCAATAATGGAGCAGGGAATTTTCCCATATCATCTCCCAATAGAGTCTTATTATACCTATTATCATTAAAAATATTAAAATAAACATTCTAAAAATAGCAAATGTAAATGTAAGATATAACAAATGAACATAAGAACACTTACACGGTCAATAATGTACTGAAAATGTACCACATAAGAACAAAAAACAATGTCTTGAGTATGTCAGAAACAGCCGTATGATTCTTGGAGCTTGAATGAACATCTTTATGTTTGTAACCAAAATTGGTATCTTTGGAATCTATCTCTCTTTTGTAAGCATCTTCAATATCAAAAGAAGTATAATTCTTATTATTACTTCCTCTTCTAGGGCTAGGACTAGGAGTACCTTTTATCTTTATTTCATTCTCTAAATTTTCAGTTTGTTTCCCAACTTCTTGCAGTACTGGTAGTTCAAAATTATCATCTGATTCAGATGTGTTCACAATCTCAGCCTCTTGTACACCATTTTGAAGTTGAATTCCATCTTTATTACCCCAGCCAGAGAATGAAGGATCCCTATGGAAACCTAGTCGTTCACCATGAGCAATTTGAGCAGTTTTTCCTGTGTTTAAATCACTTTCTACCATTTTGTTCCCAAATTGTGGTCAGAGGCATCTAAACCCTAACCCCCATAATATCCAGTTAAAATTGATCAATATTGCCAGCAAAAACAGCTCATTAATAAAGCTTCTCCGACAAGTTTGACCTAAGTCGTATACTTCTGGAATCTGAACTCCAACTGATCAAAGTTCCTCAAAAAATTACCAATTCTGATCAAATTTAAAATATAAAAAAAATCAGAATGAATCTCCATATACAACAAACATTATAGCTCATATTCTATTGCGTACTTTATAAACGCAAATTAAAACGCTAACAGTTTCGTTCAAGCAGCGAAAGCATGGTATAAATTCATTGAAACACATACCTCTGTATCACTGTATGTAATTTGAAGGAATCCGATTGCTATCATGTAGATGTGATACAGACGAATTCAAGCACCGACAGAATTCGTTGAAGTGCCAAACTGTAGATCTTTGAATGCTTCAATTGACGAAAGAGATCTGTAATAAAATATTATGATGAACAATAGATTATGGTCCTTCAAGTATTGCAGAACAGGCGTTTATTACGGTCCATGTAGATTCAAAATAGAAGCGAATTACAAAAAAGTCCTTACACGTGTACCTTAGGGAAACTATAGTTCCTGTAAGTCGTCCATCTTTCAATAGTTGTTTTAAAACAATATTTGTTAGACCCGCGCGTTGCAGCGGGATTTTAAATCTAATTCTTTTGAACTAATTTTTTTGACGTAAAGAGTCGATTCTTATTTCAGCCAGTCTTGATTATGTCAAGGTGAGTTTGTTTTGATTCGAATTAAAATAAAAGTGGATTATAATAATAGTATCGTTTATTATTCATATTGTTATAAATGTAGGAGGATTATTTTGATATTTCATATAAATTTAAGAATAATTTAGGAAGGTTTTTATATAGGATGATATTTTAAAATTTTATATTCATAAAGATTTTAACGATTTTGGATCTAAATCTCTGAAAAATTGTGTTCTTCATGTTCTTCATTTTTAAATTTTTAAAACTGAATTAAAACTTGTTTTTATTGTTTTTCAAGTAAAATTTGTTACTGATTTGCTCGAAATCAGTAACACAAAAAAATTATAGTTTCAAAAACATAATTCATACCTTCGATTTTGAATCTGATCTAACTTTTAAGCACATTTTCTCCAAAAACTTCTACAATTATGGTAAATTAGGTCGCACATGGATTAATAAGGATTTCATTGTTTATTTATCTGTTTGCAGCAGTTAAAAGAAATAATACTTAACAAAAGTGAATATAAGTTTATCTTTTCCAAATATATTGGTATATATACATATATAATAAAATTTCTTTAAACTAATCTCAGTAAATTAATGAACTCTTTAAAATAACAAACTTGTTTGGTTCTGACTTGAGTCAATGTAAGAAATTAAAAATTTTGATAAAATAATAAAGATAATAATTTTTTGAGAGGTCCCTTTTATAATTTTCGATCCCAAGAAAATCATAAATTAATAACTCACAGAAACTCGAAAAAATATATTACACTCTTGTTTACATTCATTGTACTTAAAACATCTTTAAATTGATAATTGTTAATTTATCGATAAATTAAAACTCCCTAGATTAATAAATTTATTCGGTATAATTTAAAAAGTTTTTAATATATACTTATTTTATGGTAAAAAACACAAAGAATTATTTTAAAGAAACATATTCACAAATCACAATAAAAAAAATAAATAGTCATCTTCAACTAAAATAAGTAAATAGTTTATCAAATACAAAATAAAATAAGTAAATAAGTAATTTATGATCAAAAGGGTTTATAGCAAAATAAAAGTGAGCTGGTGGGTTTTCAACCAATCACCTCGTACGGAACAACCACCGTTGTGCTAGGCACTTTCTAGATACCAGTTTATCAGGATTTATGTATATAACTATATACTCCGTATAACATAAAGCAGCAAAAGATAATCAACGCATCTCTTAGTGCGTGCATATACCTGCCTCCTTATGAACAGTAAAACTGTATGCCAATTGTATATATAGTACAATACAATATGGTTTGTGCTTCTTTTCATATTCTTGGTGAGAACCAGAAGAACCTAATACTGTTACATACTTACATTGTCCAACGTAATATCTTCACTATTATTTAATATACTAATTTCATAATTCATCCTAGTTTTGAAAACTAAAATTTATAACAATGCAAATAATATTAAAAATCATATTATATACTTCTTTCGTATCAAAATAAGTGAATCATTTTGGAGTTTATATTTTTCGAGACAAAATAAAGTAATAAGATATTAGTGAAATTAAATTAGGTAATTAGAATGGATGGTGATTTATATTTTTTACTATTTTGTTGCTTTTAAACGAAGACTACAAAAATGAATGGGGTCTCACACCTTTAATGATAAAGGTATAAGTAAGGGTAAATGAGTAATTTTAAATATAAAAACTTAATAAATGAGGTAAATTGTTAAAGTGATTCACTTATTTTAATACACCTCAAAAAGTAAAATGATTCACTTATTTTGATACGTCAGGTCAGTAAGTAATAAAATACGAGGCCTATAAAAACGATTTTGTTTTTGATATTGTTAAAGAATCATGTGTTTTGGTCACAAAATAGAAAATGATAGTAAAATGCCACGGTGTTTTTATCGGACTAATTTGATGGTCACTCTTTCTCATCCGATACTAAAGAAAAAGAAAAATGCTATCTTCAGTTCAAAACCCTCGCATCCTCCTCCACCATTGCCGGCGGTCAAAACCCCTCCATAACCACCACCAATTTATCCACGCCGCCGCTCAATCCCACCCCGTTTCCACTTCACTCCCCACCTCACAAATCCAAATCATCCAAAAGTCAATCCTTTCCCGCGAGAAAACCACCCGCCAATTCGCTGAAGAATTCCTCAACCGTCTCCGCCTCACCGAACCCCAAATTAAGAGCTTCCTTCACGTCTCAGAAACGGTATTAACCGAAGCAGATGAAATCGACCGGAAGATTGATCGAAACGAAGACGTCGGACCTCTCGCCGGAGTATTGGTTGCGGTTAAAGACAACATTTGTACCGCCGACATGCCTTCCACCGCCGGATCCAAATTATTGGAGAATTACCGGCCACCGTTCGATGCAACTGCTGTTCGGAAGTTGAAGGAGAGTGGCGCAATTATAGTTGGGAAAACTAATTTGGACGAATTTGGAATGGGGAGTACCACTGAAGGATCAGCTTACCAGGTTAGGGTTTAGCTTTTTCCTCTCTTCCCCCAAATTTCAGTTCCACTAAAACATTAACACTTGCTTAATCTGTTTGATCATATTTAACACACAGATTGTATATACATTTTGCTGCTTATTCTTAGGTTACTGCAAATCCATGGAACCTTGAATGTGTACCAGGCGGTTCATCAGGCGGCTCAGCGGCGGCTGTTGCCGCCAGGCAATGTGTGGTGTCATTGGGCAGTGACACTGGCGGCAGTGTCCGGCAACCGGCGTCATTTTGTGGTGTTGTGGGATTAAAACCGACATACGGGCGGGTTTCAAGATACGGGTTGGTGGCATATGCATCATCACTTGATGTTATTGGATGTTTTGGGTCATCAGTTGCTGATGCTGGAATTCTGTTACAATCAATTTGTGGCCATGATAAACTTGATGCCACTAGTAGTAAACGGGTAAATGACTAAATCCTTGATTTTTTAAGAAATTACAAGATAAAGTCATAAAATGATCAAGTTTGACTTGTATTTTTATCTTTTCAGGAAGTTGTTGACTTTACATCTCAATTTGTTTCCAAAGATTACTTTGAATCACAGCCGTTAAAAGGATTACGTGTTGGTGTAATTAGTGAAACACTTGGGAATGGAGTTGATCAAGAAGTTGTTTCTTCAATTCGTGGCGCGATTACTCATTTGGAAGAAATAGGATGTATTGTTACAGAGGTTTTTATTACTACTACTTCCTCCGTTTCAAAATAAGTGATACAAATTAGCTTTCACGTTTTTTGAGGTAAAAGATTGTAATGAAGGTTAGATTAAATTGGATAGTTAGTGAGTGATGGGTCCCACATATTATGATTAAAGTAAGTTTAATGATGTTTAAAAGTAAAAGTAAGGGTATATGAGTCATTTCACTTTATTAAAGGAGATATTTAGTGAGTATGGGTCCCACCATATTTTACCAAATAAGGAAAGTTTCAACGTGTATCACTTAATTTGAAACACCCCAAAATGGAAAGTGTATCACTTTTTTTGAACGGAGGAAGTATAATTTATTATTTTTTTAATCTATAAAACTTTTATAATTATTAATTAATTGCAGGTAATTGCAGGTTTCATTGCCTTCTTTTTCCCTGGGATTACCTGCATACTATGTTCTTGCTTCATCTGAATCTTCTTCAAATTTGTCTCGTTATGATGGTATTAGGTGATAATAGTTTGATTATTCCGTGTTTTGACTTTATATTTATTAAATATTTATAATTAATAAATAAAGTTACGTCTTTTTATTTCCAGGTATGGTAATCAAATTGTTTCTGATGAGCTGAGTTCACTTTATGGCGGTTCTCGTGCTAATGGGTTTGGCCCAGAGGTATGAAGAATATCAAATTAATTATTAATTACATTTAATTATAATTTCGTAATTTTATTTTAAAATTATTGTAACAAAAAATGTTTTTTATAAATATATCGCAGGTAAAAAGGCGGATTTTGATGGGGACATATGCTCTTTCAGCGGGTTATTATGATGCTTATTACAAGCGAGCGCAACAGGTATGTTAATCACTTAATCATGATTTTAATCTTAATGACATTAATTAAATTGTTAATCATGATTATGGTGGTGGTTTAGGTGAGAACACTAGTCCAAAAAAGCTTCAAAGCAGCATTAGATGTGCATGATATTTTAATTTCACCTGCAGCTCCATCTGCAGCATATAAAATTGGTAAATTACTAATTAGCGACCATGATTACCTTATTTTCATGTCACGTTAATTATCTTATAACAATTAATTTTTTATTTTTATATTTTAAATTGGATATTTGTAGGTGAAAAGAAAAACGATCCACTTGCAATGTATGCTGGAGATATCATGACTGTAACTCCTAACCTTGTTTCTTAACTTAATTCTTTTGCCTAATATAAAAACATTTGGGTCGTTCGACTAACTAACTTGATGACATGATAAAGCGATGACGTGGCACTACCTTGCTGATGTGGCAAGTGACATGTCATCTTTTTTGTTTTGTATTTGGTCACCGCCACATCATCTTTTTATCAGGTCAGCTAATTATCGAGTGACCCAAATGGGACACAAAACCATCTTTTAATGACCCAACTGAACATAAATTTGTAGATAGACAAATGTAAATGTACATTATTATTTTATACCAAAAACGCCCTTTTCTTAACAGCATCCATTTTTATATGATTGAAGGTTAATGTGAATTTAGCGGGATTGCCGGCTTTGGTTTTACCATGTGGATTTGTTAATTCTGGCCTTCCCGTTGGCTTTCAAATGATCGGTGCTGCATTTGATGAGGTGGAAATAATATCTTTTTTTATATCATGAAATTGAAATGTTTGTATTATATTTAACATAATAACTACCATAACTGCAGGAAAAATTGCTTAGAGTGGGCCATATATTTGAGCAAACACTTGAAGGTTGCAACTTTGTTCCACCATTGATAGCAGATGAATTTAACTGCTAGCAACCATTGATCACTTGATTATATAATAATCATCGTTGGATATTTTTTGGTGAATTATTCGTTAGATCGACAATTGCAACAACTCAATTGAGTAAATGTTGGTCAACAGCTCATTTTAAGTGTCATTGGTAACTACCGTTTGTAGTTGTGTGTTAGTCAATTAGCATTGGGTTGTTGGTACTTACCATTTGCACTTGATAATTACCATTTGCGAATGAGTATACTCAATTGGTTTATTATATATCTTTAGAATGTTAGCATAACAATTAGATTAATATCTATGCTAAATGTGAAGGTCATGTACACTGACTATTTTTTTTAATACAGTGACGTGACTTTTTTACATTTACTTTTATTTTAAATATCATAATATATTTATATATTCGGAAAATATGAGAGTTATCCGTACTAACTAGTTAATTTAATTAATTGTTACAGAGGAAGTGTTATTCTTAGAGAAATGGTATTGCTTCCTATTAATTGTTCCTTCTTCATCTTTCTACGCATCTCATGATGAAATGTGTACTCCATTAATTGTCTTTACTCATATCAACCATTGATTTTAACACTTGACTTCATAAATGAGTAGGGAAATTGATAGAACAAATAGTATGAATTAGGGGCGAGCTCGGTCCAAAAACTGAACCGAACTGAACTGAAACCGATAGAATCGAAACTTAAAATGATGAATTTTCAAAACCAAACCGATAACATGTTATCGGTTTTGGTTCGGTTCGGTTTCGGTCCGGTTTTCTAAGGCCGAATATTCATCTTTTTCCGAAGACCGAACCGAAACCGATATAACCGAAACCGAAAACGATGAATTTTAAAAACCGAAACCGAACCGATAACATGTTATTGGTTTTGGTTCGATTCGATTTCGGTTAGTTTTCGATTTGTTTCGATTTTTTCGGTCCAAATGCTCACCCCTAATATGAATCAATATCATTTCTCTCTTATTAATAAAGTAAATTACAAAAATATTTCGATTTACTTAAAATACGGAAGTCATTTTATATGACCAAATGGGCCGAGCCTTTAACGCTTTAACTAAAGTCACTTATTGTAACATATGAATCACGAAATACGTTCACATGAAAAAACGAGCGAAATATCATAATACCGGTATTGCCCTCAAGAACGCGTGACGTCAGCGGTAGAGATTGGGTACGTGCAGGCCTTGTGTGCGCAGATTCCAATCAATATCGCCCGGAAATTAACACAACCGCCTTGTCTCTCCTTCTCCGGCCGTCGATCTTGACGTTGAAGACACCTCTGTGTTTCCTATCGATTCCGATCTCCTTTAATTTTGCATCCGATATCCGAATTTCCTTCGAACCGCGTTGATCCTCCTATCACAGATCCTTGTCTCCGGCGCCGCCATCACCTACAGGTAATCATTCATCTATCGTTTTTCTAATCGAATTGAGCTATCGGTTTGATCAATTTCATTCGTAATCAATTTATTAGGTATTACTTTTTTTTAGAACTGTAAAGATATTCAGAGATCAGCAAATTCATCTAAATCCATGAGATTCTTACGTATCTAATCCGTAAATATCGGGATTCAAATTTTTTTTAGTCATATATGTTAACAAAAGGGAGCTGATTCATACAGAGTTTTTATCTATACAGAGCAATTTCTTCTCAAATAACCCTTACTTTCCTTTTATCACATTTTCTATTTCACCCCTCTCACATGGATAAAAATTGCTATGTACGAATCAGCTCCCTTAACAAAATAGAAGAATGGAGTACAAATTTGGGCAGATGTTTAAGTATATGTCATGTAAGCTACAATCGCGCAAATTTGTATGTGTTGCTCCATATTAGACGATTCGTATGATATATATCAGATATCTATATCTATATCTATATAGTCGATAGAGATAAAGATAAAGATAAGATATATATCAGGTACTCATTAGAGATAGAGTTATAGTTGGTTTAGGATATGAGTTATCTATTATATATACTCTTCTAATCACCGATAATCCATCACAATAATACAATATCAATTACCAATTTTTGGGGCAAAATAACTCCAATTTGTAAGTTCTGTTACGTTTTTTGCAGAAAATTATACAACTTTAACTGTTTCTAGCAGGGTGATACTTCAAAGATGAAATCAGGACACCACATAATGGAAGAATGGAATTCAAAACCAGTAAGAAGAATACCTTCTTTGGTTGATCTTTGTGTTCAAAAGGCTGTAGATAATGTTAGGTACTTAGGGGATGTAGGAGAAACAGACCAACATCTTCTAGAGCGAATTTTACCACATTGTACTGCTGAACAACTTAAAACCATTGAGAATTCCACTGAGGTAATAAATAAATAAATATATATTATATCATAGTTTTTTTTTTAAACAAAATATGTTGTGCAGGACCGAGATCTTAGCCCAATTACTGATAAATTATGGAAGAATTTTTACTCGCGTGAGTTTGGTCCTAAGAACACTGGTGTGGTAGTTGAGAGAATGAAAGAAAAGAAAGTTTCATTTTCATGGAGACAGTTGTATGAGGTAACAATATATTTACATGCGAAATTGTGAATATTAGAAGATACAAATATTATTAAAAAAACAGAATTTTTACTATTAGGTTGCTTTAATGTGCAGGCTAAGCAAAAGGATGTGGAGGAGGCTCAAGAGAAATCGTTTGAGCGAATAAGTCAACTATATAAAAAAGATCATGCTCGTAAGTTTTTTTATAATTTTTTGTATATATATTTCGTTTTGGAGAAAATATTTTATATATTTGTTGTTTTATATTCTTTATTTTTATGTTATGCAGAGAGGCAAAGTCGGTCAGTTCAATTGTGCACCAAGGTACCACCATCCAGCAATAAAAGAGGTTTTTGGGGAGGTACGATATTTTAATTTTCAAAAATTATTATATAATATGTTATATAATTTAATCGACGTATATATGGTATGCTGACATGGCGGTGTGTAAGTGCAGGCTCAGGTATAAACATAGGCAATAACAAGAGTGGCATCATGAAGAAGGCAAAACTTGAATTCCTTAACAGGTTCGTTTCGACAACGAATTTCTGAAATATTTTAATTTCTTTTAATTGGTTTTGTATTTGTTTTATTTTTTGACAGTCGAGAGGTTAAAAACTTATCAGCTATGAAGAGAACTACTATGTTTAGCAATCAAAGGTAGCACTGTAATTTTCAGATATTTTATCACCTATGTGGATCTTGCATCTGTTGAAATCTTTTATTAATTAATTTATTTTATATATATCATGTAGTAGCAGTTCTATAAAGAAACCGAGTCAATCTCCTGGAAAATTTGGTGGTTCAAGTTCCAAATTAATTGCACCACCAAGAAGGAGATTCTGAAAGAAGGTTATACAAATGATGCAAGTATTCATGTTGGTTTTTAAAACATTGTTTCAACTCCAAATGTAATAATTATGTGATGAATTTGATGTTTGAATGTTGACACAATCAGTGTTCATTTCAGTGTACTTGTAATTCTAAATATGATTTTTATATTTATTTGTTTATGTCAATGAGCAGCCGGGTCGGGTTGGATCTTGACTTGATAGATCCAACCCGTCAAAATAAAGAATTGACCATTACTCTAATCAACTCTCTTTTGTTAGGGGTAACATCTTCACTTATTTTTTTTACAGGTAATTACTAAAATAGATAATTTTTCCCAAAAACAACTCGTGCAACTTGAATATTCCTAAAATAGACCCCGCAACTTGATTTTTTGTGCAAATGTGCGATCCATGTTGTGTAGGTAATTGCTTTAAATTTCAAGTAAACCACATGGACTATTCATGTAATTTACTCTAAAAATCAACTTTGAAACAAATACAGAAAAAGGTAAGAAATGTAAAGAGAATTAAAAACAAATTCAAAGAATAATTATAATAAAGGTGCTTTAAAATATACATTGATAACCAAATATAAGAAAAGTTGATATAAGCAATCAATATATAGAAAGAGAGTTCAAAATAACAAGCACCATACACTGATCATGATATAATAAATTATGAATATGAAAATACTCCCTCCCAACAATATTATTAATTTGAACCCGACTGCCTTCGCTTTGTGGCGTTGGAGACCGACAGCTGTCCAAGCTTATCTACTACACCTCCAGTCAATGACATTCGTTCTTGGGCAGGAACATAATGCCGCATCCACACACCCGTGTACACCTTAATAACACAAATATTTCACAAACCCAACTATTATATATTATAAAATAAGTAAATATTTCAAAAAAAAAAAGCAAACCTGTGCGGGCCTCATGATCTTTGTGTCGGGATCATCAAGTGACTCTCGCCAGTGTGACAAATATCCCGCCATTCGAGGTATTGCAAACAAAACAGGAAAGAATTCTGTTGGAAAACCCATCGCCCTATTTATTATTAAATAAATAAACAAATAATTTAGCATATTAACAGAAAAAACCCGACGTTTATCAAGCAAATTTGGATGAATAAATCACTCCATGTACCTATAAATCAGCCCAGAATAGAAATCAACATTCGGGTACAACTTTCTTTTCACAAAGTACTCATCTGATAGTGCAGCTTGCTCCAGAGCAATAGCTACCTGTTAACCAACCACATGTAGTTAATATATGTATAAAAATTAAATAATATTATTTTATGAAATTCGAAATAATACCTCAATAAGTGGATCTCTGCCTACAATTGAGAAAACCTCCTCTGCCAATTTTTTAATAACTTTCGCTCTCGGATCATAGTTTTTGTACACACGGTGCCCGAAACCCGACATTTTTCGTTTCCTGTAGATAAAAAATTACTCGTATTAAAAAAAGTAATAATTTAATCATGCTGATGTCAGCAAATAAAATAGATGAGAAAACTAACCTGTTTTTCACACCTTCAATGAACTCTGGAATATTGTCAATGCTTCCAATCTCATTCAGCATTTTTAGGACCGCCTATTAATTACACCAATAATAACACATTAATCTCATTCAAACTTTTAGATTATATGATTAAACCCAACCCAAACTAAAAACGGTCTGTCAACGGGTCAACAAACCCGACCCGTTAACGACCCACCCATTTTGCCAGCTGTACTCAATATCAGCATACCTCATTTGCTCCACCATGTAGAGGACCGTATAGTGCTCCAACTGCACCAGCAAGAGCTGTGTACACATCAACACCACTGCATTGCATGTACATTTTTATTTGCTATAATTATTATCATAAAATTTAATTAAAATAAATAAATGAATGTTTACCTTGATGCAAGATGTCTTGCTGCTGCTGTAGAGCAATTCATTTCATGTTCTGCATGTAATATAAACAGAATATCGAGTACTCGAGCAAGTCTTGGGTTCGGTTTGTAAGACTTGTCACCTCTGCAAAAATATATAAATTAGAACTTTTAGGTTGCAAGAAGAAAATTAAATAATAGTACAAATTATACAAGTTGTAGAAATTACTGCATGTAATTATAGTTTCATTTCAATTTTAAGTGGGTAATATTGATTTTATAAATGTTCATTGGTTCAGATTACATGTTTTGTTTTGCTTTTTAAAGTGTTGTTTTTGTTAGAAAATAAATTTATATTTATTTTCAAAGTAGATTATTGATGGAATGTTTTATTTGTAATTAATGATAAATAAATTTAAAGAATCTGCTAAAAAAAACGCTCAATAATTTAAATTATTTAATTAATTTGGTTTTAAAAGAAAGGTTATTTTAGTAATTTCAAGTTCTTATTTTTTGAGATAGAAAAAAATTGCATAAAAAGGTAACGAAATTCTGTCTCAGGGAACCAACTTATTTTACACCAGAAAAAACACCAACATTTCAATATATTTGATCTAAAGTAACCAACTTATAAAATATACGATTTTAAGAACTCGTATAAACGATGACGTGACAACATGTTGGTAGCTTTTGACCATCTTGACTTTTCAATGTAATAAATTATTTGATGACTTTTTTCTGGGATAATAATAAGTTGGTTACCCATAACAGAAACCAAACCAAAGTTGGTTACTTTTTATGAAAAATTAAAAAAAAAAGTATAAATAGACATACAACGAATCGAGCATGTATAAGAAATTTTCTGAGTAAGAAAGATTGCTGGAAGGAAGAACAGGAGGTCTCCCTGCCATCCTTAAATAAGCTGCTGCTGCAATAGTTGGGGCCTGATAATTAATTGATTAATAAACAATTGACAAAATAATAATAAAATAAGGAAAATGTAAGAAAAAAAAAGATAATAGTCAAACCTTCCCAAGTATGCGGACTATTTGCTTATCTCGCACTGGTTTAGACTTGTATAAATCTTGACCCTATAAACAACAAATTCAAAAATGTAAGAATATTAAAAATTCATAATTTATAAATTCAGTTATTTAAATATAACAGAAGAGAAATTACTTACTCTAAGAGCAGGATTTGCATCAGGATGAAATACAGAAAGAGCACTCATTGCACTAACAAGAACACCCATTGGATGAGCATCATGAGGCATTGCATGTATGATATCCTGTACATAAGTTTTTTAATTATTTTAATTAAAAATTTAATCACAAGATTATAACTTTATAAACCAAACATATATGTATACAAGATTAAATGCAAATTTCAAACTATATTACCAAGATTCCCAGAGGAACAGCTGAATGTTGTGCTACAGTAAACTCCCAGTCTGCTAACTGGCTTTGAGAAGGTAAATTCCCATACACTGCAAACAACAAGCATTAGCATTTTGGGTCAACCAAGCCCGTTTTCAACCCGTTACCCGACCCGCCCATTTTGCAATAGGAAAAGAGGACTTACTTAAAAGGTAGGCTACATCTAAGAACGAACTATTCTCAGCCAATTCTTCAATTGGATAACCTCTGTATCTCAGAATTCCTTCATCACCATCAATGTAACAAATTGATGATCGAACAGGAGCAGTGTTAAGGTATCCAGGATCGTAAAGCTTCAAACCCTTATCAATGTTTCCTGTTGTTATCTGTAACAAGTTATATAATCAGTTTCTCTTTTCGGTGTGTTTATGATCAAATTTTACTGAATTATGATATAACAGTTCAGTTGTGTTCAATTTTAGCATCTGATTGAATTACATTTTCTTACCAATTTGATTGGTTGTTCATATCCCCAAAACGCATAAATATCACGATATGAACCCTAATTAGAACTTACAACTAATAAATAGTAATTATTTAAAATCGAAATGATGCAACTTTGTTTACCTTCTTCAAGTCGGTAGCTCTGATGGTACCTTCATCGGAAACTTGAACTTTGTACTTTTTGCCGGTTCTCTCATCGGCGATCGTCAACGAACCCTTTAAACTGGGCGGTGGCGATACGAAAACCTGAGCTGAGACCGGTGATGACTCGATTACCGGAGTAAAATCATTGGATTCGATACAAGCAGAAAGATGAGCTGATAGAACAGCTAATCTTGCACGAGCAGCAACACTCGATTTGTCTGCTACTTCACCTCCCATATTAATTGAATCGTAAAATGTTAATTTGATACCGGAATTTGGTTAATTTTGTAAATATATATGCAAGAGGGAGTTGCTTGTAAGATTGATCCACCGAAGTTTAATACTCAAAATGTTTTATTTGTTTTTAATATTATTCCTAGGGATGCTACCATCGACGAAAATGATTTATCTCTTTATCCATAAATATTTCTATCTAAATAAAATAAAAAAATTATACTTCGTATAATCATTTAAATTATTTGATTAAACATAATAAATAGATAACCAGTTTAAACGGAAGGGTTTGTTTGTTTTATACTCCCTCCAATTCAAAATAAGTGCTAAATTTTTTATAAATTGGTGATTCAAAATAAGTGCTATACTTTCCATAAATAGCAAAAAAAATACTAGGACACACACCCACTAATTATCTACTTTAACAAAGTGAAATGACTCATTGACCCTTACCTTTTTAATTTTAAACATCATTAACCCCACTTTATTCAAAATGTGTGGGACCTATTATCTACTAATCATTCAATTAATCTAATTTAACAATCATTACACTATTTTGCTTCAAAACCCGTGAAAGTAGAAGTGTAGCACTTATTTTGAATCGGAGGAAGTATACTTCTATTAATTAGTCTTTTGCCTGAATGTACGGGTAGAAAAATAATATTAACTAATTGAGACGGGTTAAATGGGTAATATTAATTTATAAAAGCATATTAATGAATCATTAACCTGAGACCAATTAACCTATAACCTAAGAACTCTAGCTTATGCATCTATATATGTGTATATATTATCTACACTTTTTGTAAATGGTTTAATGAAATTTAACTACGTTAATATTATACTTCCTCCGATTCAAAATAAGTGATACACTTGGGGTTTCACGGTTTTTGAGGCAAAAGATTATAATGATGGTTAAATTAGATTAATTGGATGGTTAGTGGAGAATGGGTCCCACACCTTTTGAATAAAGTAAGGTTAATGATGTTTAAAAGTAAAAAGTAAGGGTAAAGGGGTCATTTTACTTAGTTAAAGTAGATAGTTAGTGGGTGTGGGTCCCATTTTTTTGCCAAATAAGGAAACTTTTCAAAGTGTGTCACTTATTTTGAATCACCCCAAAAAGGAAAGTGTATCACTTATTTTGAATCGGATGAAGTAAAAGTTTGTGTGCAACCAATGGTGGATTTAGAAAAAAGTTTGAGAAGTTGTACTTTATAAAAAGCAAAAACAAAAATTTGGAAAGTATAATTTCATTACATATATAAAAAAAACCTCAATAAATTTAATTACGATTTCATTTGGAAAGTACGATTATGGTTGCATCTTACGTATTTGTTTGGTGTAAACTATGAAAACAGGCTCTTTTTCCCTTGTTTATTGAAACTTGACCATGCCTTATTCAAATATATTGAAAATTTATTTTTTATAAACGAAAAATCATAATTTACTCCTAATTATCACATATATCTACGATGAGACTTGAACCGCTGACCTCAATGATGAGGGGCAAAAATCATACCGCTAGACTAAATGCCTTTAGTATCGCGAAAATTTATATGTACATAAAACCAAAAATTATAAATTATATAAACATTATGTCATCAAATAATTAGGTCTCTCTCAACCGTGACGCGTCACTAAACACATCACTAAACACATTCTTACTGACGGGTTACTGACGAGGTCGTGCCAACAGCAACACATCACTAACCCATCACTAACTCATCCCCACCTTTATTTTAATATTAAAATATTAAAATACAACCCCTCCCCCTCACATACTGCAACGACGCCCGTTCTCCCACCGTCACCACCCGGACGCAACTCCACGACGGCTGCCCAGGACGCCCCACGACGCGGTGGTGCCAATGGTGATGTGCTTCGACGCCCCTCGACGTGCCCCCTGACGCAGGGTTGGCACCGGTCTTACTGCAACACCTTCTCCTGTTTCCAAACACTTTGCCTGCACCAAATCATTTATTTAAAATCATTTTTTATATAATCTGGTTTGCTTTGCGAGCCGACTATTCCTAGGGAGATCGGCGACCACTCGCAAAGCGAGTAGCCCAAAGTCGGCGCAGGTGAACCTCCGTGGCCACAAGGGAATATTTTGTTGCTTTAAGTGAGATTTAAACTTGAGACCTCCAAGCAATATCATCAATGGAGACCAAGCTCTTACATAACAAATTGTTATACCAATAAGAGCATCTGCAATGATTAATCTTATTACTTTTGCAACATTAACTTTCCACCAACCACAAATCTATTTATTAAAAGTCTCTCAAATAATTAATCTTTCTAAAAAAATAAAAAAATAAAAATTATAAAAGCTTCTCCAGTATTTATTATAGGGTTAGGAAAAATTAAATGTTTATTTAAATAGTAATAAAAAGTTTTATATTTCAATAATAAAAATTTATTTTAAAAATAATAAACTTTTAAATAAGTTATTCAAATTGTCTAACTGAAATCAGTCAATGTATGTTATAATTATTATATTTTCTATAGTGAAGATCGATTTAAATATATTCGTGTTCTTAAAAGTTTGTGATAGAGGGCATTTTTGTCAAAACGATGATGAATATGACAGGTTGAGGACACGGTTTTGTGACCAGGAAATTCCATGGAAACTTGGGTCAACGACAAATCAACTTTAAGACTCATAATGTAGATCTTAAGTTGAAAGCATTTTCATAGGCTCATATTTGTGTTGATCATCAATGATGAGTGCTCCATGGATCTCATGTATTTGTCTTGCGTTATTTCTCATCTTAAGCTGCAAGCCAGCAATCTCCCAGCCCCTTGACTACCCAACTGCAAATCTTTCAACCACATGGACCAACGTTGCATCTGCACCCCATTCGCATAATTTCATGGATGGCTCGAGCCATCCTCCTTAGAGGGTGGTCCAACGGGCCCAACTTCGCCTGCGGTTTCTACTGCAACGGAGCTTGCACTTCTTACCTGTTTGCCGTATTCATTGTCCAAACCATCGATGTGGGTGGAATCGTTCGACTGACTAGCGACTTCCCTCAAGTTGTTTGGTCGGCAAACCGCGATTCTCCGGTTAGTTACGGTGCGATGTTGAATCTCACCGCAACCGGAGACTTGGTCCTACAAGATGTTGATGGAAGGATAGTTTGGTCAACTGTCACCAACGGGAAATCAGTCGTTGGTATGAATTTAACTGAGACTGGAAATCTGGTACTGTTTGATGTTAATAAATCTATGGTTTGGCAATCTTTTGATTACCCAACCGACTCTTTGGTACCTGGGCAAACCTTGTTTCAAGGACGGAAGCTGATATCGAGTGTTTCGTCAACTGATTGGTCGGCTCAGAAAGGTTTGTTTTCGCTTCAAGTCACTGAAAACGGTTTGTTTGCTTATGTCGAATCAAACCCGCCTCAACTCTATTATAGTAGCATGCTTCGTTACACAAATACAGGAAAGGGTTATGTTAAGTATATGAATGGAAGTTTGTCTTTTTTCATTAATTCTGACGATTCTGACAAGCCAAATCGGCCCGCTGATAATATGATTTCCATACCTCCAGCATCATCGGCTCAATATATGAAACTCATGTCAGACGGACATTTAAAAGTGTTCGAATGGCAAGACGGGTGGATAAAAGTGAGTGACCTGTTTAGCAGTTCCACTGGAGAGTGTGAGTATCCTATGGCTTGCGGGAGATACGGTATTTGTTCGACTAATCAACAATGTAGTTGTCCAGAATCAAATTCTTCCAGGATTGACTATTTCCGAGCGGTAAATGATCGGCAGCCCAATCTTGGATGCTCAGAAATTACTAATATTACGTGTAATGCCACCCAAGATCAAGGTTTTATTGAACTCGAGAACATGACGTACTTCAACTTTATAATAGACATGGAGAGAGTGAATATGGATACTTGCAAACAAGCGTGTCTCGACAATTGCTCGTGTAAAGCGGCCATGTTTGTATACGGCTCGGATTCTTCATACGGAAATTGTTATTTTCCTTCGCATGATCTCTTTACAATGATGAATGTTGATCCAGATGTGATTGAATACAACGCTTCTGCTTTTGTAAAAGTTCAAAATGTAAGATCCCCGTCTTCCTCTACACCCCGAAAACCAACAAGAAAAAGTCGGGTTTTAACAGTTATTATAGGTTCCGTTATTGGAGGTTTTTCGGTTATTATTGCGATTGTAGGTTTTGTTATATTCATAGTTCGGAAGCGAAGATTGCATGCTAAAATGGAGGAAGAGTATATAAACGATGTACCCGGATTGCCCACCCGGTTTTTATACCAAGATTTAAAAACCTCAACCGAGAATTTCAATAAAAAGCTTGGCCAAGGAGGATTTGGGTCGGTTTTTGAAGGGACTCTTGAAGATGGCTCAAAGATTGCTGTGAAATGTCTTGACGGTTTCGGGCAGGTTAACAAATCGTTCTTAGCCGAGGTGGAATCCATTGGAAGCATTCATCATGTGAATTTGGTCAGACTTAGAGGATTTTCTGCATGGAAATCACAACGGTTTCTCGTGTATGATTTCATGAGTAACGGTTCGTTAGATCAGTGGATCTACCATAAGGATCGAGAGCGCGTGCTAGAATGGGGGTGTAGAAAAAGAATAATTCTTGATATAGCTAAAGGTTTGGCATATCTCCATGAAGAATGTAGGCAAAAGATCATCCACCTCGATATCAAGCCTCAAAACATACTCCTTGACAACGATTTCAACGCCAAAGTTTCTGATTTCGGTTTGTCCAAACTCATCGATAGAAACGAAACCCAAGTGATGACTACAATGAGAGGAACCCCTGGATATCTGGCTCCAGAGTGGTTGAGCTCGGTTATAACCGAAAAAGTTGATGTTTACAGCTTTGGGATCGTTCTTTTGGAGATCTTGTGCGGGAGAAAGAATTTTGACAAATCTCAGCCGGAAGAAAGCTGGCATTTGCTTCGTGTTTTTCAGAAAAGTTGGGAGGAAAAGAGGTTGTTGGATATAGTTGATAAGTATAGTGAAGATATGCAAACACATGGTTTAGAAGTTGTGGAGATGATGAAAGTGGCTTCATGGTGTTTGCAAACTGATTTCACAAGAAGACCTTCAATGTCAAGTGTGGTTAAGGTGTTAGAAGGGGTGTTGGAAGTTGAATCAAATTTGGATTACAATTTTACAGATCCAAGATTGCAGAAAACAGTAGTTGAACATGAGAAAGAAATGACTCCATTGCCGGCTTCTGTTCTATCTGGGCCTAGATGAGTAAGACACTTACTCACTAAGGAACTAGTAAGGGTAGTTTAGTCTTTTCGTACTAAAGTCGGTTAGGAGTGTTAGTGATGATAACCGACTTACTTAGTCTATAAATAAGATGTATTCGATAGACATCATTCATTCTGTTTGGTGATTGTGAACTGTAAACCTTGGAGGCCACAACATCTCTAACTGGGCTTCTATCTGTTTGGATTGAATCACCTTGATTCAACCATTGTTTCATTGAACTGATTGTTGTATTGTGTTCTATTTGCTAATTGATTACACGAGTGTATCAGTATCTTATATATATTTTTTAATGTATAGGCTAAAAAAAATATTAAGTAAACGTGTATTATTAGCAGAGTTGTGTGATTTGGATTTTGCTAAACAAACAAAAACTAAAGCTTCATCACGGTTGGTGGTGGCCTAACCATCAGGTCCATTTTTTTTATATAACCCTTATAGATGAACAAATAAATCTGCAAAGAATATTTTCATTATTTATAAATTCAGTTATTTAGATAAAACAAAAGAGAATTTACTTACCCTAAGAGGAGGGTTTGCATCAGGATTCAGGACGAAATACAGAAAGAGCACTCATTGCACTAGCAAGAACACCCATTGGATGAGCATCATGAGGCATTGCATGTATAATATCCTGTCACATAAGTTTTATAATTATTTTAATTAAAAATTTAATCACAAAATTATAACTTTAAACACCGAGCATGTTACCAAGATTCCCTGAGGAACAGCTGAATGCTGTGCTACAGTGAACTCCCAGTCTGCAAACTGGCTTTGAGAAGGTAAATTCCCATACACTGCAAACAACAAGCATTAGCATTTCGGGTCAACCAAGCCCGTTTTGACCCGCCCATATTGCCATAGGAAAAGAGAACTTGCTTAAAAGGTAGGCTACATCTAAGATGGAACTTTTTTCAGCCAATTCCTCAATTGGATAACCTATGTATCTCAAAATTCCTTCATCACCATCAATGTAACAAATTGATGATCGAACAGGAGCAGTGTTAAGGTATCCAGGATCGTAATTCTACTGAAATACTCCGTATGATATAACAGTTCAGTTGTGTTCAATTTTACCATCTGATTGAATTACATTTCCTTACCAATTTGATTAGTTGTTAATATCCCCAAAATAAAAAATATCCCGATATGAACCCTAATTAGAGGTTACAACTAATAAATTCTAAGTAATCAAAATGATGTAACTTTGTTTACCTTCTTCAAGTCGGTAGCTCTGATGGTACCTTCATCGGAAACTTGAACTTTGTACCTTTTGCCGGTTCTCTCATCGGCGATCGTCAACGAACCCTTCAAATTAGGCGGTGGCGATACAAAAACCTGAGCTGAGACCGGTGATGGCTCGATTACTGGAGTAAAATCATTGGATTCAATGCAAGCAGAAAGATGAGCTGATAGAACAGCTAATCTTGCACGAGCAGCAACACTCGATTTGTCTGCTACTTCACCTCCCATTTTAGTTGAAAATTTGAATGGTAAAATGTTAATTTGATACCGGAATTTGGTTGGTTCGGGTAAAACTCGAAGGACCGAAAAGGAACTGAAATTTAAGACGTGTTTTACTGTTTAGCCCAGCAACCAAAACCTTTATAATCATTTAAATTATTAATTAAACGTATTAAATAAATAATCATTTAATCATTTAAATTATTAATTAAACGTAATAAATAGATTGGTAATACATAGATAACCAGTTTAAAGGTAAGTCATTTATGCTCTATTTAGCATTAAAGCTTTTGACTTATATAGTAAGTATGAATATATGATTAATGAATAGTTAATATTGAATTTAGGGTAAATTACAGTTTTTGTCCCTGATCTATGGTCGATTCGGGGTTTTTGTACCTAATCTTTTTTCTTCCGTTTTTTTTCCCTAAGACCTTTTCAAATTCTGGAAATTTATCCTTTCGTCCAATTTTGACCGTTAAGTGTGACCTCAAATGCAAAAGATATGAGGGCATTTTAGTCTTTTTTTCCCTTTTCTTTTTCTCTTTAAATTTTTCTTTTTTCATCTTCTTCCACAACATCCACAAACCCTAAACCCTAAACCCCCAACACCACCACCAAAAGCCGTTTGTCGCCGCCTCTCCACCAGAACAGACGTCGGACGCCGGCCGCCACCCTCCACCAGAACCGCCGCCCGCCGCCGCCCCTCCGCCAGAACCGCCGCCGCCCCAGATCTATAAATCGCAACCCAAAATCGAAATCGGCAACAAACACCATCATCATCGCCGCCTCTCCACCAAAATTGAAGCTTGTGTCACCAACCTCCACCGGAGGAACCACTGAAGCTCTCGTGAACAACAACTAAAGGTCTCGATGAACAACAACAACACTGATGAAGAAATGGGTTTGATTATACACCCAGATCTCAAATCTGTCTCATGAAACCCATACGTGAATTCCGGCGGTTCTGGCGACTGATTAGGCCTGGTCACCGTGACCAGTGAAGGATTCCGACCAACTCTTCTTCATCGTTAACCTCATTCGTGAACTCCGATCTAATTCCGGGGAGGTGCGGTGGTGGGGGCTTCAATGGTGGAATTTGATCATTCTAAGTTTTGATTTTGTTTTAGATTCTCATGCTTGTCCATTTAGAGCTTCAATGGTGGAATTTGAATCAAATTATTTGATGGGTTGTGTTTTGTGTAGCACTCATTTAGATTTTTGGAAATGGTGAAATAGCCATCGCAAATTTTGGATGTTACTGAACGATTGCGTGTTTAACAGATGTTACAGATTTGAAATTGAGTTATTAATTAGGAACACATGACCAGATTTCATGTCAACGGTAATGTAGTTGATACTGTTGATTTGCTGAAGAAGAGGCACTGGCCATGGAGATTTTAGAATTAGGGTTTAATTGGGGAATAACATATAAATGAGACGGAAGGATAAATTTGGGTAAATAGACAAAAAAATCGTCAGTTAACGGCAAAAAATAGACGGAAGGACAAATTTTCAGAATTTGAAAAACTTAGGGGACAAAAAAACAGAAGAAAAAAGATTAGGGACAAAAACCCCGAATCGGCCATAGGTAAGGGACAAAAGCTGTAATTTACCCTTGAATTTATTTAAACTATTTATGTAATACGGCCATGAGTACTCTATAATTATATTTTGCAACGACCAATTGGTGAATGATGATGACAGTAGTAACGATGGCTAGTGGTGGATGATGGTGATCACCAATGGTAGGTGGTGAGTGATGGCGGTAGTAGGTGATCAATGATCATAGTAATTTTAACTTTTTAAAAGTTAGTTAGAAAATTGTGTTAATAATACAAAGGTTGCAAGTTTAAGTTCTGTATAATAGATATTTTTTATAAACTCAAATTTCACCTGAAATAGCAAATGTCTTGATTGAATTTTTTTTTTTTTTAAAACCTCTCAAATGCATACGGTGAAGATAAAAAAAAGAATTCTAAAAAAAATCTTATGATTGATCAAATTTAATCCGATTATATAGACAACATTAGGATAATTTCTAATTTCAATTGGCATATTATAACTTGAACTATATCGATAGAAATATAAAGAAGGGGATTATCATAAATCTATTGTCTCCACTAAGTTTTTGATGTATGATTTGTGAATTCGAAAGTAAAATACAAGTTCATATTTATATCATAATATTCTTATACAAGTAAATGATACCAAGATCAACTAAGTTTTGATGTATGATTTGTTATTAGACCAAAGATTATTACAATTTCCATACACATTTCTGTCCAAATTGCTAATAAGCTCAACATGAAAATTATTGGTCGTTTTTAACACCAAACGCAATAAAATTGACACCGATATCATCGGTAAGAGACCATTGACCAGTCAACGGGTCATATGCAAAGCCAGCCATTTCTTCAACCTACACCAAATACAGTCAAATAGCAATATTAAAAATAAATAAATAAATAACTAAAAATAATAATGATTTTCTTAATTTCTTACAGAGATAGAAGCACGCTGCAGTGTTAATACTAATTCTTCAGGAGTTAAAAAACTCGACCATTGATGTGTACCCTTGGGAAGCTGTTAATAAATAACTTATCAGAGAAAAACAGAAATAATAATAATAACAGTAAATAAACAGTTATAAATAATCATACATACCCAATGTAGGATGTATTCTGCTGCAACAATGGCAGTTGCATATGCTCTCATAGAACGGTTAATTGTTGAGATAACAGTAGCTCCATGAGAAACAGTTAATGCTGACAAGGATTTGCAAAACTCAGCAGGATCTGCTACATGTTCAATTACCTGACAAAATTCTATAATTTCAGCCTATGATCATTAAGTAAGTCAACAAAGTTGACTATATTTTAGAATTTCATATTAATACAAAATTAATTTTAAACACAAGGATTACCTCTAAAGCAAGAACTGCATCAAACTTCATCTGTTCTTCAACCAAATTTTCTGTTCACGTAATTTTAATATCATAAAAATGATTATTTTATTTTATATTATAGTATATAGTATTATAATATAAAACATTTAAGCAAATAAAGAAAGTTCAAATTAAAAAAATTATAATTGGAGGTACCAGCAGTTGTGCAACGATATTCAATTGAGGAAGCTACCGGATCCAAATCCTGAATAAATCAAGAAATAACAGTGAATTACATGTCAATATTTACCCAAAATAATAATAGAATATATAATAATATGTTCCCTCTGTCCCAAAGTAAATGCATCAATTCCCTTTAACTTTTTGCAATTTTACAAAATAAATGCAAAAATTCCCTTTTTGGTGAAATTTTAATCCAAGATTACCATTTTTCCAATTAGTAATTGATTTCTTTAGTGATAAACATAGTTCTAAAAAGCCCGCCTTGGCTTCGCCATGTCTCGAAAAGGCTTAAGGCTTGACCATGCCGCCACGCCTTGGTCCAAAGCTTGGACGTTAAGGCTTGGCGTATGTTAAGGTCCAACTTGACTCATTTTTACCCGTCATAAGCTGTGTTTTTAAGCGTATTAAAGATATTGAGTTATATAAGCCATATTTATAGGTATATATATAGTTATTTAGTTATAAGAATCGTTGTATAGGTCGAAAATGAAGAAAACAATTGATTAACTATGTTATAAATTATAATTTATATACAAATTTGCCGCCTTAAGTCACGCCTTGAAAAACGCCATGTCTCGCCATGGCTCGCCATGTCTTGAGGCTCGATGGTGCCGCCACGCCGCGCCTTGCGTTATTTAGAACCTTGGTGATAAATATGTAAATCAAACCATTATAACTAACATACCGCATGAAGACGTGCAATTTTGATATTCTTATCGACAGCATCGATTCCTGTTACTGAAGCTCCCATGCGAGCCAAAGGCTGACCAGAGGAATAAAAAAATAATTACAAAAATAAAATAATAATAAAAGAAAGAAAAAAGATGCATGCACATATTATGACAGTAATATAAATCTTATACCTCAGATAGAATACCTCCTCCACAACCAACATCAACAAATTTTAGTCCTTCAAATGGCCTTGCAGAAAATGGATCCTTACTGATAAAGATAACAACCTTTATAGTAAATCATATGTATAATTAATATATACATAAAATATTAATATAAAGATAGATGGAAAATATATATAAAAAATATACCCAAAATGTCTGCAAAGAGTTGACCGAATAAAAGCTAGCCTTGTAGGATTCATGACATGCAATGGCTTAAAAGGCCCTTCTGCATCCCACCTGTCCACAAACAATATTATTTTTCATCAATAACAGAAATAAAAGTAAACAATTAGAACCTAAGAACCTTATTTTAAAACCCTAATTCCATTTCATTTGCAAAACTCAAAGATTAAACAAGAAGCTATTATTTCTTCATAATGAACTTACCAACTGTCAGCTATAGCTGCAAATTTAGCTAATTCAGTTTGGTTCAAAGAAGAAGCAGAAGCAGCAGGTTGAGGTGTGTTTGCATAAGACCTAATGTGATTATTAAGTGGATGGAAAGCTGCAACAACTGCATGTTTACTTGAATTATGGAGGGAAAAACCACTGTTTCTTGAGAAATATTGTAATTGGTACAGACTCCTTGAAAACATCCTGCGAGACATAATTACTGCAATAAATAATTACAAATTGCACGCCTATATTGTTATCTTTTGATATCGAGAATTCAAAACTGCTGATTGTGTTCTTCAAGTAACTTCCGTGTAAAAACTGCAATTTAAACATTTCATCAAACAGTTGGCGTGCATTATAAGATGATGAAACAATTGTAAGTTTTGTAAAGATGATGTACAAATGTAGGTGAATGAAATGGTCGAGTACAGAGATGATGAATTTTAGGTTTTATAGATTGATTTGAACAACCGCTTTGGTTAATTGGAGTCCTGTTTGTTGCTTTCAGTAGGGTTTAATGTCATGAAAACGTGAAATTGGTGATATTTTTACCTGATTTTGACGCCGGAACCTTTTTTTCAGCTATGATAATTTGAAGAAATGAATCAAAATTTGAACTTGAAGATCGAAGTAATCAATTTTAGGTGGGTATTCAGCGGTGGACGTAGTGTATGTGATGCAGTTAACTCCAACGTGGCGGTGATGACGCGAAAGTGCAGAGATAAATACTCTAAATTAAAATAAAAAAAGGTCGTCACGAATTATTTATCTTTTAAGAAGTCTGCTCACTATTGCTATGAATAATACTTCGTAATACTTCGTAATGTGAATAATACTTCGTAATATACAATTATTAAAATATAATTACCTTGAGGTGGTTAGTGAAATTAATGCATTGACTTTTTTTATGGTTAATGTAGACGTAATTTAAGCTAGTTGTGCACGTTACCGAGTATTTGACCAAACCGGTTCGGGTTTGAAACTGAAACCGGTCTTTGGTCAAAATGTTTGATACCACTGTGTTCAATAACCGGTTTTGACCCAAACAGATTTTAGGAGAATAAAACCCAAACGTATAGGAACCAAGTAGGGTAGGGTTGAAACCAGTCCGGGTATAATTAACGGTCAAAACAGATTTATATCATTTATTTTATTATTCAAAATTTTTTGGCTAAAATACTATATCAAACGATAACATTAAACATTTTGTTAAAATACAAACATTCGTTAAACATTAAACGTTCACTAAAGACGGAACAATAACATATCAAATTCTTAATTTCGTTTGTCTTCTTCTTCTTCTTCTTCTTCTTCTTCTTTGGAGCTATACGTGTGTGAAGCTTCATCGAGAGCTATTTCTTCATTGGAAAAGTGAGATTGTAAGACCCATTTGCACCTACATGTCGTGAATTTCTTTATCAGCGTCTGTTTATTTCTCTAGCTATTTGTACGTTTTGGATATGCTCTGTTGCGTCCAAGTGATCCTTTAAACAAATACACATCTCTAACAACACCGGTGTGAGTCTTGTTCTTTTAATAGATAATACCTTGTCATTAAGAAAAGAAGCGGATCCCGAAGCTACTGTAAAAGCTTAGACACTTAGTAAATCTCGAGACATGATGCATAAAAACGGGAAATTGAGCTTCCATTTTTTCCACCAAGCCAAAATCTCAAAATATGGGAATTCTTGGGGTCTCATATTGGCTAAAAAATATGTTCCAGTTTATCTTTTAAATTCGCTAGTCGATGATGGCTTCAGATAAAGTAAATGTTATATCTGTATCACAATAAGTGATACACTTTCCAATTATTGGTGTTTCAAAAGAAGTGATACACTTTAAAACTCACCTTATACGTTAAATAAAGTAGGACTGGTCCTACACCAATTATCAACTATAATACAGTAAAATTATATTTTATACCTACTTTTACTTTAAAATATCATTAATATCAATTTATTTAAAATATATAATAGTCATTTTTCACTGACTATCTAATTTAATCGTACATATTAGTTTATTACCTCAAAAATCATTAAACTTATATGCATCACTCATTCACTTGTAGTATATAGTTGGGAGAAATGATCCATGCCGACAAGGCAAATCATGTTTTTTCAAAATTTACGTTTTAACCCTCTAACTTCTAATATATACACAACTACCCTTATGTATTGGAGTATGCAAATTTAAGCAAGTTAGCATGCGGCTATACTCGGATTCGTAACGAGTGGCTACAATCGTTGATAACAAAAGCACACACAAATCAATTTTCTCCAAATAGAGTGAGGGTTTAGATTAGAAAAATGGGGCTGTATAGAATAGGGTTATAAAAATGCTCTATACCTTGGCTCCCCCACACCAAATCTTCCATTGTTGTTTCCACACTCAACAAATCAAGCTTCTTCAATCATCATCACATCGGCTTCATCAATCCAAAACCAGAATCAAAATCCACCCTTCCCATTTAACCACCGGAATCTTTTACTCCCTCTCCGCCATTGACAAACACCAGACCCCCAATCAAAATCGAGACCACGCCGATGATTACGATGATGATACTGAGTTCCTCGACCGATTCTACGAGTCTTCTCCAATCTATTTGAGTGATATACGCAACGATAGAAGACAGATCATTGTTAAAAAAGGTGAATCTAGTAGCGGCATTTCATCGAACATGTGGTGGGCGGACTTAAAAGCGGCTATAGGACAAAGGATTAATGTTGAAGGGCTTCTTTTTTCGGTGTCGGTGATAACTAGAAACAAGAATTGGGTGATGCCTCATGTATCAGTGCCTGATATTAGGTATATTGATTGGGCTGCTTTGAAGAAAAAAGGGTTTGAAGGTGTTGTATTTGATAAAGATAATACTCTTACTGTTCCGTACTCTTTGTCTTTATGGGGCCCACTTTCGGAGTCTGTGGAGTCTTGTAAATCTGTTTTTGGGAACAACATTGCGGTTTTCAGCAATTCTGCTGGTAATTACATGATTTCGAGCTGATTGATGATTTTGTGATATATTTTTGTATTGTGACTGATTTGTTTGTGGCTGTTTATGGGGATCAGGGCTTCAGGAATATGATCCTGATGACAGGAAAGCTAGGGCACTTGAGTATGTCATTGGAATTCGAGTAATTAGACATAGTAAGTAAATTCCTTAACTTTATGATTCATTTGTAAGAAAAATTACATTTTTATGATTTATCATGCTGGTTGTCCTAATTTGATCAAGGCTACAAGCAACATCTGAATTTTTTCATATGACATTAAAAAGCTTATATCTCTGAATATGAATACCTATATCAGAACCTCTTAGGGCTTATTTGAATTGGGTGGATTAGTAACAGAGTTAATACACTTATGTTTATCTTGAGAAAATATTGGCATAATTTGTGCTGCGTTTTTGTTTTTGTTTGTTTACCCTAGAGATGAAAAAGCCAGCTGGTTCAGCTGAAGAAATTGAGAGACACTTTGGATGTGCTTCGTCAAAACTAATAATGGTATTTTAATTAATTTCTTATAAAGTATAATATGGTTTGTATTGAATTTAAAATAAATAATAAAACAATAACTGTTTATTTTCAGGTGGGTGATCGACCTTTCACAGATATTGTTTATGGAAACAGAAATGGCTTTCTTACTATATTAACTGCACCATTGAGTCTTGCAGAGGAACCATTCATTGTTAAACAGGTTTGTTTTCCATTTATCTTTTAAAAAAGTGTTCAATTTATATACAAAAATGTCTGATTTATATATAATGATAATTATTGCACAAAATTAACTGATTTAAAAAGTTTTTTAATGGTCCAGTTGGGACCCAAGCCATCTTTTAAAATTGGTCCCACTTGAGCTGCAAATGCTTTAATTTTACATTTTTACCATATATATGAGTTTTTGATCTATAATTGCATAAAAAATGGTTTGTGTACAGGTACGGAGAATCGAACTGGCTCTTGTGAAGCGGTGGTTAAAGAAGGGATTAAAACCAGCCAATCAGAGGCTTCTCCCTGATACTTTGGATTGTGTGAAACAACTACCACCTGTGCAGTAGTAAAGTAAATGAGAAATTAAAGTAATTTATGTTACACAATCCGCCTTATGATTATTTTTGTTACATTATTAATTTCATAAATGAAAACTTATATTATGTTGTGTAGGGTGGCTAACTTTATGCATTGTAGAATGTTACATCATGGTTTAAAATTAAAAATGAAAGTTTGTATTTGATTATCATGGTTTGGATTTTGAGACAATACCGTTTTAATTGGGCTAAAATTCACTGATATCTCATATATTGTCTTTGAGATGCATCAATTTTTGCCATCACCTAACATTACAACTGATACAAACTAACACATCTTGACTAATAATACACTTTCGTTTAATATCATTGGAACCCAAACATTATAGAGTACACACAAATAATAATACCCACATAAGATACCCATTTTTTATTTCCCTCTTTTGGGTTTAGTATTTTTGGCAGTCTTACTCATCTAGGCCCAGATAGAACAGAAGCCAGCAATGGTGTCATATCTTTCTCATGTTCAACTACTGTTTTCTGCAATCTTGGATCTGTAAAATTGTAATCCAAATTTGATTCAACTTCCAACACCCCTTCTAACACCTTAACCACACTTGACATTGAAGGTCTTCTTGTGAAATCAGTTTGCAAACACCATGAAGCCACTTTCATCATCTCCACAACTTCTAAACCATGTGTTTGCATATCTTCACTATACTTATCAACTATATCCAACAACCTCTTTTCCTCCCAACTTTTCTGAAAAACACGAAGCAAATGCCAGCTTTCTTCCGGCTGAGATTTGTCAAAATTCTTTCTCCCGCACAAGATCTCCAAAAGAACGATCCCAAAGCTGTAAACATCAACTTTTTCGGTTATAACCGAGCTCAACCACTCTGGAGCCAGATATCCAGGGGTTCCTCTCATTGTAGTCATCACTTGGGTTTCGTTTCTATCGATGAGTTTTGACAAACCGAAATCAGAAACTTTGGCGTTAAAATCGTTGTCAAGGAGTATGTTTTGAGGCTTGATATCGAGGTGGATGATCTTTTGCCTACAATCTTCATGGAGATATGCCAAACCTTTAGCTATATCAAGAATTATCTTTTTTCTACATCCCCATTCTAGCACGTGCTCTCGATCCTTGTGGTAGATCCATTGATCTAACGAACCATTACTCATGAAATCATACACGAGAAACCGTTGTGATTTCCATGCACAAAAGCCTCTAAGTCTAACCAAATTCACATGATGAATGCTTCCAATCGATTCCACCTCGGCTAAGAACGATTTGTTAACCTGCCCGAAACCATCAAGACATTTCACTGCAATCTTGGAGCCATCTTCAAGATCCCAAGAAAAACCGACCCAAATCCTCCTTGGCCAAGCTTTTTATTGAAATTCTCGGTTGACGTTTTTAAATCCTCGTACAAAAACCGGGTGGGCAATCCTGGTACATCGTTTATATACTCTTCCTCCATTTTAGCATGCAATCTTCGTTTCCGAACTATGAATATAACAAAACCTACAATCGCAATAATAACCGAAAAACCTCCAATAACGGAACCCATAATAACTGTTAAAACCCGACTTTTTCTTGTTGGTTTTCGGGGTGTAGAGGAAGACGGCGATCTTACATTTTGAACTTTTACAAAAACAGAAGCGTTGTATTCAATCACATCTGGATCAACATTCATCATTGTAAAGAGATCATGCGAAGGTAAATAACAAATCCCGTATGAAGAATCTGAGCCGTATATAAACATGGCCGCTTTACACGAGCAATTGTTGAGACACGCTTGTTTGCAAGTATCCATATTCACCCTCTCCATGTCTTTTATAAAGTTGAAGTACTTTACATTCTCAAGTTCAATAAAAACTTGATCGCGGGTCGTATTACTATTACACGTGATGTTAGTAATTTCAGAGCATCCAAGGTTGGGTTGCCGATCATCTATCGCCCGAAAATAGTCAATCCGCGGAGAATTTGATACGGGACAGCTACATTGTTGATTACTCGAACAAATACCGTTTCTCCCACAAGCCATAGGATAATCACACTCATCAAGAGAATTACTAAATAGATCACTCACTTCGGTCCACCCATTTTGCCACTCCAACACTTTTAAATGCCCGTTTGACATTAGTTTCATATATTGAGCCGATGATGCTGGAGGTATGGAAATCATATCATCGGGCCCACTTGGCTCGACAGATTTAATGAACAGAGACAAACTTCCGTTAAGTAACTTAATATAACCCTTTTTTGTAGGACTTGTATTTGTGTCAATAACCAAGTTACTATAATAGACTTGAGGTGGGTTTGATTCGACATAACCAAACAAACCATTTTTAGTGACTTGAAGAGAAAGCAAACCTTGTTGAGCTGTCCAATCAGTTGACGAAACACTTGGAATTAGTTTCTGTCCTTGAAAGAAGCTTTGCCCAGGTACCAAAGAGTCTGTTGGGTAATCAAAAGATTGCCAAACCACAGATCTATTAACATCAAACAACACCAGATTTCCGGTGTCGGTTAAGTTCATACCAACGACTGATTTCCCGTTGGTGTCAGTTGACCAAACTATGCTTCCATCAACATCTTGTAGGATCAAGTCTCCGGTTGCAGTGAGATTCAATATTGCGCCATAACTAACCGGAGAATCTCGGTTTGCCGACCAAACAACTTGAGGGAATCCGACAGAGGGTTGAACGATTCCACCCCCGCTGTTGGTTTGGACAATGAATACGGCAAATAGGAAAGAAGTGCAAGCTCCATTGCAGTAGAAACCACAGGCGAATTTGGGCCCAAAGGACCCTCTAAGGAGGATGGCTCGAACCGTTGAGCCATCCGTGAAGTTAATAGAATGGGTTGCGGATTCAACGTTGGTCCATGTGGTTGAAAGATTGGCAGTTGGGTAGTCAAAGGGCTGGGAGATTGCTGGGTTGCAATTTAAGATGAGAAATAACGCAAAACAATAACAAGATATCCATGGTGCACTCATCATTGATGATGAAGACAAGTATGAGCCTATGAAAATGCTTTCATTATTTAAGCATAAGATCTACTATGTCTTTATGATTATATGAGCCTTTTTTGCTGTTAAAAAAAAGGAGTCTTAAAGTTGACTTAGTCGTTGGGCCGAAGTTTCCAAGTAATTTAATGGACAAAACCGTGTGCTTAGCCTGTCGTATTCATCTTCGTTTTCACAAAAGTGCCACTATACATGTTCTTTAGTCTGCCCTCTTTGACAAACTTTTAAAATCATTACTATATTAACTTATTTTTACAGTGTAAAGAGTAAATTATATAGATGCCAAAAATTTTAGATATAGTTACTATGTATCAAAATTATCCAGATAGTTAAAGAAAAGTCAAAATAGTTGGTAAAACAAGTCAAATTTAAAAAGTTAAACAAAAAATAAATTGGTCAAAAAACTCAAAAGTCATCCACCATGTATTATTAGTATTATTCACTTATATATACAATCACCATAGTCCATTTACTATTCACTAGCAGGGTACCCGCGCAATGCGGCGGCGGGTACCCTATGCAACAAAATTCCGCGGCGATCAATTGGTTGATAGCAATATTTATCGCGGATGATAGTGGTAATTTTCAACTTTTTACAATTTAAGAAATTGATATCTATGTTTAGAGTCAAGCAAGGAACATATATACTAACTATCCATAAAAAAAGATCGAGCAAAAAAGTGTTTTGAGTCGACCCAAGGTAACCCGCATTCTACAATCTCTAATAAATGTGTTAAACATATTACATAAAACTATAATTTTCTTTAAATAATAGTCTATTGTTAATCAAATACTTCGATTAAGAGGTTGCATGCATTAGAAGTCTGATTTCCAGGCTGTCAACTCATAACCCACAAATCAGTAAACGGGTCAAAATTTTCAAATCTACTAAACACGAAAGAAAAAAAAAAATACATATTTGAGCATTTAGACAATACGCAAATAAAGCATACCCTTGATACATAGGGAAATAGGTTTGAAATACTGAAAAAAGAGTATCAGAGTGTATTCTCCTCTTCTCCATTACATCTTGGATTATTGATACAGCCATAAAGTCAGCTTTGACCTGGTCAACCAATAAAGAGTCAAACCTAAAATAAAACAGAAAAATATACTCCCTCCGTCCCACAAAAAACTTCCCATTTGACCTTAATTTTTTGTCCCACAAAAAACTTCCCATTTCATTCAATTGATGGGCTCCACATAATAAAATACTATTATTACTAAGGACCCCACCACTAACTATCCACTAACCATCTTTCTCTCTCCAAACCAATCTTATATTTTAATCAAAATTATTACCAATGACCCCACCACTAACTATCCCCTTAAAACTTGTGCCCATATCAAATGAGAAGTTTTTTGTGGGACGGAGGGAGTATTACTCATAATTTAACAAAGAACGTCCTCTTGCTTTTGACACCATTTCTTGCTTACTTTTCTTTTTATCATTATCTGTTCATTGCTTTATTTCTATATTTGTTCCCGTCGTGTAATGCTCATTTCGAAGTAATTCACAATAAATTTCCCAAACTATTTGACAATAGTCATCAAATTATAACAAAAATGAGACGGATCCAAACATGGAAAATGATCAAAACAGAGGTAACAAAATTCATATATCTAGAGTCCAAATGCATGAACTTTCCAAAAACACATTCATATATGTGCAAAAAACATGTCAAAAGGGTAAAAATTCACCCACATTTGTAGTTGAAATGCATAAACTCTACTAAATCATTTTATTCAAAAGTACAAACTACTAATAGAATCCCGTTAAAAAACGCAATAAAAAATCAATCAGCACCATGTGTATCCAAAAATTAAAAAAAAAACTAATAAAATTTAAAACCTTTATGGTTTATATGAACCAAAATATCGTATTTGAATTTTAACCAGCCCTAATTGCTAGGGGTGAGCATAAAAATCGAAAAACCCGCCCCGAAAAAACCGAACCATTTGAAAAACCGATGTCAACGGTTTTGACTTTTGGAAAACCCGAATGTTTGGGGCGGTTTTCGGGGGCATATGAAAAACCCGACCGAAAACACCGCCCCGCCATTATATATATCTTTCAAATTTTGTAGAAATATACTTATATTTATAAAATATTTGACATTTAATTATATTTTAATAAAAATATTCTATTATTAATCTTATTTAAGTTATATTAGTTGAAATTTATTATTACATTATATTAAACTTATTAGTTGTTTCTTTATTTATAACGAAATGTGTTAAGGTTTGAGAGTTTGAGTTATAATATTAATTTTTAATGTAACAAATTGGTAAATTTAAAAGAAAACAAAAAAACCGAAAAAAACCCCGAAACCGAACCGAAAAAACCGAAAAACCGAAACCGAAAAAACCGAAACCGAACGGGGTGTAATTCTTAAAACCCGAACTTTTGGGGCGGGGTTTGATTTTAGTTAAAAACCGCCACAAACCGCCCCATGCTCACCCCTACTAATTGCGCATGCTGCAGCCTAAAACTCAGTATTTTAATTAACAATATTATTACAGATTCTTTGATTTTTCATAAAAACTGCTGTCACAATAAATGCTGATACAAAATTAACAAATACAAAATCTATTTAATTTGATTACAAACAGTTAGTTGATTACAAAATTATGCTTAATGAGACCGAAACAGTTAGTTGATTACAAACACAAAAATATGCTTAATGAGACCGAAAATATATGTCTACCTAATAAGAAATAATAAATTTAGAATATTGCAAGATATAATATTAAAATTACCTTTGGATTTCTACACAAGTTGAGAACACGTAAAAATGTAGATAAAAGCTAATCCAATTTACACAAATTATTCACGTTATAGATGTTAAGGCTAACATAAAATAACCTAATATATAACATTAGAGTTCTAATCATGTATAACACAACAGCCACCTTAAACACATCATCCCAAGAGCCTGAAACTTATCAATGTTAATCTATTATCACAAAAGTACTAATTGTAATAATTATATGATTATATTGCAGCATTTTTGTAAAATGCTTACCATTTTGGAGTATGTAACCGGTCGCAGCGGTACCAAAGAATACTGCAAGTACTCCTGCTTTGTTTGATAACTCCAACAACACTCCCTGAATAAAAAATCAAAATGTGTTTTTCTTACCTACAAACAATAAATTGCTACATTCCAATCTCTAACTAAAAGTTGCCCAAATCGACCGTTTTAGATAAATATATAAATAAACAACAAACAAATTACAGATTAAGAAACAATCAAACCAAAATAAATAAATAAATACAAACAAATGAAAAGATATATCCACAAGAGGTGTAAATTCTTTTCCTGAACAAGAAAATTCAACATAATGTAAAAATCCTTCTTTACCTGCAATAATGAATCAAATTTAAATAAATCGAAAATTGGTCCACCAATTAAGCATCATCAAGCGCAAATAGCACCATCACTAACAGAGCATGTCGATGTGTTCGGCGGACATGTTCCACGTTTATGCTGTATTTATAGGGTCGCAAGCTTTGAGGAATCGATGAGTCTTTTGTAGAACCGAGGAGGCTTGAATCGACAGGGGAGAGAGATGAATGAATCGACGGTATGAACGAATCGAGGACGTTGGACATTGAGCGGCTCTGCTAATCGAGGACGTTGAAATCGAGGAGGTTGAACATGGGCTAAAAGGTATTCTGTATTCAATTTCGTTTTTTAATTTAATAAGTTTTGAAAAGGCTCAAAAGGTTTGGTGGCCGATACGCAAAGGGTCAAAGAGTTGTGTTTTGGGACAATATGTGTTCTGTAGGCCAGCGCAGATGGTTTGTGTGTTCAGGTTTGACCTTCAGGTCATTGGTTCGAATCCCAGCTTGTTTAATTTTTTGAGCAAAAGTTGAAAAATCCATAAATGGAAACAATTTGGAAGGTCCAAAAAAAAGAAAATATAAGAAAACGCTGTTATGAAATAAATGAATAATTAAAGGAGTTTTGAGAATATCACAAAAATACCCCTAAAACAAAGGTTAGTTGGTAATATTTATTGATTTTTCATTTCAAACCTTTAACTAATGTGTAATGGCAAAAAAGTAACAAATATTACATTAATTTGATTTTAAACTTGAAAGACCCATGTTCCAATTCCATTCTCGGCAGGACATCTATAAGATTTATGAATCTTCACTTGATTGTGAAGAGTAATTTTCATTATATTTATAATACAAGAGTACAACTAACTACCATAAATATGAGATTACAAGATAAACATAAAGTTAGAGATTATCTACAATATATTTTCAAATATTCGTTTACCCCCCCACAAGCGAAGATGGGGGAGGACCAACTCGTAGCTTGGATCGAAACTCCTCGAAGAGAGGCCGTGGAAGACTCTTGGTAAATATATCGGCTACTTGTAGATGAGTAGAAACAAATTTCGTTGAGAGCTTCCCGGAAAGAACTAATTCACGAACGAAGTGGTAGTCAATATCAATATGTTTGGCCCGTTTATGCGAAATGGGATTTTGACTTAGAAATAAAGCACTTCGGTTGTCACATAGTAATGTCGGGCGTCCGGACGGTAGGATGTGAAGTTCCCGTAATAAATGAGTGATCCAAACTATTTCAGAAGCGGTGTTTGCCAATGCTCGATATTCCGATTCACAACTAGAGCGAGTAACCGTTGGTTGCTTTTTGGCGCTCCATGAAACCAAATTTCCACCAAGAAAAATAGAGTAGCCATAAGTAGAGAGACGAGTTTCAATACATCGTGCCCAATCCACATCGAAGTAACCAAGGATCGAAGGTGATGGAGAATGTAAAAACGTGAGTCCGTATGCCATGGTACCTTTAACATATCTTAAGATTCGTTTAACACCTTGAAAATGGTCTTGCATGGGAGCATGTAAGAATTGACTCACTTGATTGACGGCATAAGATAAATCCGGCCGTGTGATGGTAAGGTATTGTAAAGCTCCAACAAGTGATCGGTAAAGTGTAGGATCCGAGAAGGGCGTTCCTTGGCTAGTAAAATGGGTGGATGTGGATAGAGGAGTAGCAACCGGTTTGGCATCCAATAGGTGAGCTCGAGCAAGAATATCATGAGCATATTTGGATTGATTCAAAAATATACCGGAATCATGATAAGTAACCTCAAGACCAAGAAAGTAGTTTAGTTTACCAAGGTCCGTAATGAGAAACTCTTTATTGAGACGTGAAATGAAATCACAAATAATAGAAGGATTGTTGCCCGTAAGAATTATATCATCAACATAAACCAATAAATAAAGTATGTTTGTACCGTTTTTGAAGATAAACAATGACGTATCGGCTCGACTACAAGAAAATCCAATACTAACGAGAAATGAGCTTAGTCTTTGGAACCAAGCACGAGGTGCTTGTTTAAGACCGTAGAGTGCTTTCTTGAGTCGACAAACATGCGTTGGGAGCTTTGGGTCAACGAATCCGGGAGGTTGCTCCATGTAAACAAGATCGGATAGGGTGCCATTCAAAAAGGCATTTTTCACATCAAGTTGGTGAAGAGGCCATTTGTTAAGCATGGCAATAGAAAGTATGATCCGAACCGTTGAAGCCTTCACTACGGGACTAAAAGTGGCGGAATAATCAAGTCCCGGTACTTGAGTGAAGCCTTTCGCGACTAATCGTGCCTTATATTTATCAATAGTACCATCGGCATGAAATTTAGTGCGAAATACCCATTTGGAGCCAACAACATTTGAGTTGGGAGGGCGTGGAACGAGATCCCAAGTTTTATTGAGACTTAAGGCACTCATTTCATCATGCATGGTGGAGAACCATTTCGGGTCACGGGATGCGGTTTTGAAGCCTTTAGGTTCTTTAGAAGCAAAAAGGGCTTGATGAAGAGATGATAAATGAGTAATATCTGCAATGTGTCGGGGTTTGAACGTCCCGACTTTAGATCGCGTGACCATTGGATGCGCATTCGGTGGATGAGCATGTTGGGCAGGCTCCGGGTCGGGTTGTGGGGCAAGTTCCGGGTCTGGTGGTGGGGCAGGGGAGGCAGCGCCGGGTGGGGCAGGTTGCGGGTTGGGTGGTGCTTTGGGAACAGTAGGGGTAGAAGCCGTAGGTAAATTGTTTTGAGGGCAAAGTGTACATGGTGGGGCAGTAGGCATATTTGTGGGTATTGAATTTTCATTTGGGGGATTTTGTGGGGCAGTGGGTTCGGCTAAGGGTGGCAAAGGATAGTCATCACAATATGATGACAAAAAAGGTGTAATAGATGGTGATGATGGTGTCTTACCCGAAAATGGAAAAAATTCCTCGTTAAATTGCGCATGTCGGGTAGTATAAATGCGCATTGTGGTTATATCAAGACACCGATACCCCTTGTATTGTGTACTATACCCAATAAATATGCATGGAGCACTTCGTGGAGAGAGCTTATTTGAAGCATAATCCCGAAGATATGGAAATACCTGACAACCAAAGACCCGAAAATTTCCATAATTTGGTTGATTTGAGAATAATAATTCATATGGAGATTTTTGCCCAAGTAGTTTAGTTGGTAACCGATTGATAATATGTGTTGCGGAACTAAACGCATGTGCCCATAAATAAGCCGGCACATTAGCATTAAACATCATAGCTAGGCCCGTTTCCGTAATGTGTCGATGTTTTCGTTCGGCTCGGCCATTTTGTTGCGGTGTATAAGGACAAGAGATGCGATGGTGAGTGCCGTTCTTGGAGAGAAGTGTGCGAACCTGATTATTAATATCTTCGGTACCACCATCGGATTGAAATTGCTTGATTTTACACGTGAATTGTGTTTGCACAAAATTAACAAAGTTTTCAAACACATGGTAGAAATCGGATTTTGCCTTCAAGGGGTAAAACCAAGTAAACCGTGAGTAATCATCAATAAATATAGCATAGTAACGAAAACCATCTAAAGACATAACGGGAGAAGGTCCCCATAAATCACAGTGAACTATATCCAACACATGCAAAGAACGTTTTAAATTAATATCAAACGGTAAGTGTTTTGCTTTAGACAATTGACAAGAAGAGCACAAACGTGGACTTGGTAAAACAGAATTAACTGAAAGACAACCCAATTTATTTAAACAAGAAATAATGTCATACGAAACATGACCTAAACGAGAATGCCATTCAAAAGAAGCTTGTAAACGACGAGAGGAAAGTTTGGCCAAGAAGGCTCTTTGACCTCTATCTAATACATAGAGACCGTTTCTACGTATGCCTTGAGCTAGCGTTTCCTTGGTTTGGCGATTCTGAATGTAAAACAATGGATTAGAAAATAATACATCAACGGGATTGTCTTGAGTTAACCTACTAACAGAGAGTAGATTTTTAGTCAATTGTGGAATAACTAAGACATCAAGTAAAGAAATATTGGGAGAAATTCGAGCATTCCCAATATGCGAAATAGGTGCACTTTCTCCATTACCAAAATAAACAAAATCATTACCGTTATAAGGAGTGGTATTCTCAAGGTTGTTGGCGGAATTTTTCATATGAGCCGTGGCACCGGTGTCAACATACCAATCGGGTGTAGAGGTATTGCATTGAGCATTGAAAGCTTCGGCAAGATTGGCGTCAATGTTTGGAGATTGACGAGCAAATGTGGGCAAACTAGGGCATTGGTTCGCATAATGACCATCTTTCCTACATAGTTAACAATGTGGGGGACATCTATTACCACGTCCCCTACCACGAGAAGAATTTCCACGGTTAGAATAACGACCACGAGTAGAAGAATTATTACCTTCTCGAGTGACATTAAAGGCAACCGGTGCAACGGTGGAGTCATTGATGCTTTGAAGAAACATCTCATGGCTCTCGGCTTGAGAGACTAAATTCCGAAACAGTGGCTTTGGAGAAATAAGACGTTGGGTCGTGCAAAACGTTTCAAAATTAGAACCAAGACCACATAAAAACCAATGGCTTTTGTCATCATCATCAAGAGGATGTCCAATAGCATTTAACTGGTCACAAACATTCTTAAATTTCCTAGCATATTCCGAAACAGTTGATGAACCTTTTTTCAGTGTACGGAGGTTGTCGCGGAGGGTATGAACCCGTTCAACTGAATCGTGACGATAAGCAGATTCGAGTGCAACCCAAACTGCATGAGACGTGGAGTGACCTAATGTCTCGGCCATGGCTTCCTCAGAGAGCGAGGATTGGATAATAATCATGGCTCGTTGATCAGCTTTTAACCAGGCCGTATACGCCGGGTTTTCAGAGGTAACCTCATCAGTGGTAACCGTCGACGAAGGGGCTGGAATAGTGCCATCGACGTACCCTGTTAGCTGCTGATAAGAGAGAAGCGGTAGGAGTTGTTTGTGCCAAAGTAAGTAGTTTGTAGAGGTAAGTTTAAGGGTAAGCATGTGAAGTATTGTAGAGAGGGAAAGGGTAGTATCCGAGTTATCGGATGAAGAAGAAGCTGCGCCAGCCATTGATCGAGGATGGAAGCAAGCAGGCGACGACTAGGGTTTAAGAGAGAGGATCGGTATTAAGGCTGATACCATATAAGATTTATGAATCTTCACTTGATTGTGAAGAGTAATTCTCATTATATTTATAATACAAGAGTACAACTAACTACCATAAGTATGAGATTACAAGATAAACATAAAGTTAGAGATTATCTACAATATATTTTCAAATATTCGTTTAACATCTTTTATTCTTTTTGGAGTCTTCTAATTTTACATAATGGTCCTTGTAGTTTTACACTTTTCTCATTAGTCTTTTATATATCTAAATTTAACCTTTAAACTTTTGTATTTTATACTGTTAACCATATTTAAAACATTATATTAATTTTAGTTGTTAAAAAACACTTCCCCTAATTTTTATTATTTAAAATACTTTAAAATACTAGTTAAGAAACATAGACTACGATTACAATAATATGTTATTGTAATGATATTTACAGGATTTGTTAAAAAAAAAGACTAAAAAGTGTTGGTCAACCCGGCCCAAAGCCACCCGTTTCGACCCTTACCCAACCCACACTACAAGTAAAAACAATTTTTGCGAAGAAGGTTTTTTGCGCCCGACACCACAAAAAGTTATTAAAAGAGAGAATATAAAAGAAAGAAAACTTTAACTTTCAACGGGACCTTTTGCGGCGCCGTCCGTCGCTGCAAAAATACTTGTGGTGCCACACAAAGCCTTTTGTCCCCACAAAAACTAGGTGTGTTTATATATAGATTTTAGGATGTATATTACTATATAATACAATCTTTATACATAAAATATACATATAGTACTATTCATTAGAAAACCATAAAACGGTGTTTTAAAGAAAACGGGGTTTCAAAATTTGTTGGCGGACATGCGAAGTAATGGTGCGTTCATACATAACACACATCTAGTAAAGGTTTCAGTCGTGAATTAACATAAGTGATACACTTTTAAATTTTATATTATTTGGTAAAAAAATGGTACTTATAATGGTGATCAGTCGTGGTAAATGATGATATGAACTTCTAATCAGCCGATAGATCTGAGTAAAAATGTCAAAAGTTTTAATCAACTATACAATATTAATAACTACAGTAATCAAAACAGAGTTTTTGCCATATACCTGCTTTTAGATTCGCGGCTCATGTATGCAGTCGGTCAAAAAGCCCCCATCAAATCTGTCAAAATTACGACTTTGCCCTTGTGCAGTTTTCTTCTTTCGAGTGTTCAATAACGACTGTAGATTTCTGCCCGGATTTGCAAACCCGATTCCTGGTGTGTTTGGAGCAATTTCTCTTGTTGGGCTACCTAGTTTATTGGTAATCTATCACGAAACGGTGATCTAGGACTAGGAAATGACCCTTCTGCCCTCCACCAGTATTTAGGACTTAGAAATTTAGTACCCATACAGCAAGAATCGTTGCTTGAAACTGTCCCGGTTGATATAGCTAAATCGTGTGATATTTCATCTAATGCTCTTTCTAGCCCGTTTACTCAGTAAATTCATTCCACTACGATAATTTCCAATAAATTTCTGAAATCAATAAAAAAAAGTTAAATGACAAGTGAAAATATCTTTTGATAAAAATGTAAATTTGCTTCGTTGGAGCCATCTTCAAGAGTCCCTTAAGTTTTAGAAATTGAAGTTATATGTGGCAGCTAAGAATGATAAAAATGTAAATTTGCTTTATTTGCACGTTTTTATAGTTTTGATTCTTATAATCCGACATTTTGCGTCTTTCACTATAGAATATGATCTTGCGAAATCTATTTGTATGCCATACATATTTCTAATATAAAATTTTCATTGTCTTTTGTATTATTGGCAAAACTTCCAACATATGTTGATAAAAGCAATCTTGAAACGTCTGTAGATCTCTTCTTGGAATGTGGAAATCAAATTTTTGGTGTTTGATATGTGAATTTGGTTCGGTTTTCTGATTGTCAACCACCTGACTGCAACCAACTCTTTGGATGATTACAAGCATCTGGTAGAATTGTATAAAGAATCAATCGTAAGCAGTTACAAAATAAAGTGATATTAAAACTGAAGAAACAAAAGACTTGTTACATTACATGATCGGTGTCTCTTGTGAAAAACCACAAATACTCTTTCACTTTCAGTTCAACAAGCCTAGAAAAAATTAATTAAATATTAGAGATTAGAAACACACACACACACCACAAATCTCTCAATCTAGTTTGAAGCTGCGATTAGTAATTGAATAGCTTAAAAGACTCTGGGAAGTAATAAAGGTGCAATTATCTTTTTGATGGATGCACATATGGAATGCGGAGTGCATTTCTAATACAATTTTCCAGTGGTTCCATAAACTGATTTATAAAGGCGGTCAGTTTATACTTTGAAGTACCCACGCGAACTTAATTGACTTATAGAGAGTGCTTAATTTATACTATATTTTCGACCCGTCTATGGCTAAGCATGTAAAATTTAACATATATATTATGTGTAACTGGTAGGGTAGGGGGTAGAGAGAGAGAATGATACCTTGGTATTAACTTTCGAACTCTTGATCACGTATGTCGATGCAAGGGATATGGGAGATTTGAGACCAATAGTAGCCTTTTTTACTTGTCAGCTTTTCTTTCAGATTTGAGATCTTCAAGCTCAGGAGTGAAGGAAGTAGCTTCTCTGGTAGATCAGTTATGTTTTGGCACCTGTTAATCTGAAGATGTTGGAGGGAGTTGAGATGTTGAAATCCCATTGAAATTGATTTCAATTCCTCAAAGTCAACTATGACAAGTTTAATAAGAGATGAAGGGACAAGCAGGTCAGACAATTGACTGGAACTACTCACATCACATCCTCCTCCAAATAAGGATAGTTCAACAAGGGAAGTTGGAAAATTCTGAGGACCCCACTCTAACATGGGCTTCTTCAATTCAAGGGAAGACAAGTTGGGAGGCCACAACCCACGGGGAAATGAAGCATCCAAACTTGGACAATTTATGATTTCCATTTCTTTTAATGATGTGAGATTTGAGGTCAGGAAATGAATCCATACATGGACAATTATTTATACTCAAATTAGTGAGGTAATTGGAATAACTCAGTTCGGTGATGGATTTCAGATTTAGCCAATCTCTTATAAAAAAAGATTCAAGCATATGCATGTTGCTTATGTTGTAGTTGTTACTTCTCCCAACTTATTATGATTTAGTTTCTTACAACAAATAATGAAAAGTGACTTGAGTTTCTCCCATCCAAATGAGACAGATGTAATTGAATCACAGAATCTAATGGTCAAGTCCTCAATGCTATTTGGACATCTACAGTGCTATCACAACTGTTCACGTGCAACATCCTAAGAGATGTTAGTAGACTGCTCTCACAATCATCCTCCTCTTTCTCTCCTAATCTCACCACGTTTGGGCAATTAAATACATCCAGCTTCCTTAAATTCACAAGAAACTTACTTGCCTCTTCTTGTGATTCCCACAAATATCTTATTTCATTACAACAAGACATTCTTAATTCTTCGACAACCCCAAGATACTTCATAACATCTCTCCATACCTCATCAGTCATCCCTGGAATACCAATTATTTGCAACTTGGAGACTGATGAAGCTGCCCGAACCACATTTCTCAACACACCACCATCACCACAAAATTTTATGTGCAAAAACTTCAATGAAGGCAATGCTTCAAGTGAAACTTCAATCAACTTAGGACAATTTTCTATTTGAAGCTCTTTAAGGCATGGAAACACTACATTATCCATAACCCCACGTTTGGTTGACCATACCTCCCACCCACTCATATCTTTAAATCTTAGAATTTCAAGTGAAGCAAATGCAACACTAGTCCCAAGTAACTCTGAATCTATGACTTTCACCTCATGCATGCCTTTGATATACAACTCCTTAAGCGACGGTAACATCCCAAGTGGCGGTAAATATGTACAATTTCTACAGGACTTTATCGACACATGTGTCAACTGAAGAAACGATGGATCTCCAACCCAATTCGGAAACTCTATTCCCCCATACCCTACGATTCCTAGCCTTTTCAAATGATCATTACGAGGCTTCAACATATTCAAGACCTCCTTTTTGAGTGTCTCATTTTGAGATTCGCCAAATGCATAATCCCATTCCAACTTTAACTCAGTTAGCTTTTTTTGCGATAAGTTTGCATCTTGTGCATGCTTTGCCACTTGTACTTTCTCCAACCCCTCAAGAGATATCTTCCCGTGGAGATTATGCAATTCTTTAAGCTCGTTTATTGTAAAACCACCACCTTCTTCAATGATGATTTTGGTGAGAGTCTGCAACCTTTTCAACTCACCAATTCCTAACGGCATCTTTTTTAAAAGTGGAGTGTCTGTGATATCAAAATGCCTCAAACCTTTAAGCTTTAAGAAGCTACTAGGTAGTTTTCTTAATCTCTTACATCCAAAAGCGATCAATGTCTCTAAATTATAAAGATTGCCTACACTTTCCGGTAATTCTTCAATTAGAGTTTGAGATACGTTAAGATACCGCAAGTGCTTCATTCTACCAATCGACTCGGGTACCTCACTTATATCAAAACAGCTCAAATTAAGAACCCTTAAGAGTAGTAACTCCGGAAGTAAGCCAACCAAAATATTATTAGATATGTAAAAGTGTTCCCAAATTTGTTGCACACCAACATGCACTGCTATCAATGTTCTCAAACATTTAGCTCTTTTAAACGCTTCAAACCTATGGTAACCTACATAATTCTCACGAACAAATGACATATGGCGGTGTTTTTTCAAATCTTCCTTCTCCATATCCACCCCATTGTCAAATCTTAGAAAAAAATTCCCCGCGACAAATTTGGCCAAGTCATTCATCAGGTCATGCATAACAAACTGTGATTTTTTATTAGGGGCATTTTGAAAAAATGACCTTGATAATAACCTTTTGAAATAGTCATGACCCAAGCGCTCTGGCGATATGCTTGTGGTTGATTGGTTCAAGTACCCTTCCGCCATCCACAATAGAACCAAATCATCTTTGTCAAATACAAAGTCTTTGGGAAACAATGAGCAGTATGCAAACAACTGTTTCAAATGTGATGGAAGATCATGGTAGCTTAACCTAAGGGCAGGAATAATCTCATCAACATTTTCTAAATCCCATATCTCACTATTCAACACATAAACCCCAATCTTCTTCATTTGTTTTTGCCCTCAATAACCTTCCCAGTGCCCTTAAAGCGAGAGGCAAACCACCACACTTTCTCACAATGCCGTCACCGAGTGTTTGGAGTGTTGGATGTGAACTAAAGTTATCTACACCCAATGCATGTAATGCAAATAAAGACATAGCATCGTCGTGTGACAAACTCTCCAAACGGTCTAGATGATCAAAACCTAACATTTGGAGCAATCGCTCCTTGCGGGTTGTGATGATTATTTTACTTCGTGGAGCGCCCGTATGAAATGGCTTTACTAGGTTTTGCCACTCAACGTCATTTTCAGCCCATACATCATCTAATACTAGTAGAAATCGTTTCTCTTTAAGTTGCTCTGCAAGTGCTATTTGAAGCTGATTTAAATTTTCAAAATCCCTATTTTCTCTAGCCACATCTTGAAAGATGGTTTTGCTTATCTTAAAGATGTCAAAATCATCAGAAACACAAACCCATGCCATGAGTTCAAAGTGATCCTTAACTTGTGTTTCGTTATACAAAATTCTAGCTAGAGTTGTCTTACCAACCCCACCCAAACCAACTATGGGTACGATGCTAAAATTTTCCTTAAATGGCTCAACATCTTTCAACAACTTGTAGAGTAACTTTTCTATATCACATTGTCGCCCAACAATCTGAGATGAGACATCTGGCAAAGAGGTCTCATTTCTTCTACTCATATTTTTCGGCATTTCATCTTTCACAATATTCAAACCAAGATCATTTTTTTCCTTTTCTAGATGTTGTAATTTGGTATTAATGTAATCTAACTTGGGTTTCAGTCTATTACTTAATGAGAAATCAGTGCAACAAGTTGGGATGAACTTTCTTACTTTGCTAGTAGTTGCTTCACTCAGATGATGATGCATAGCATCCGTTGCCAAATCATCGAGTACGTCGTCAATGTCATAAGCCACATGTTGGAGACTGTTGAGCCATTCTTTAACATCTTTACGAGTATTTTCCTTGTCAGAAGCATCCTTGAGCAGATCTTGAATCTTGGACAGCGTCTTCTCCAAATTCTTCACCTCAGAATGAATTCCCCTGGAACGAACATATCGCTTCACGGCTTCGTCGCCCAACTTCTGAAATATGATTTTAATGAGCTCAGTGACAATGATTTCAGCCATTGCTGATAGTAGTTAAGTAAACCACCGACAGTCTGTATGTATTGTAAGGATTTAGAGATGTTATTGAATGATCGATAAGAGTGCTTAGAAACGACGATTTCAATCGGTGTTTATAGTTATTTCAACCATGGTTATGGTCAACGGTTTCTAATATTCTTTTTGCAAATTCTAGCTGGCACCAGCTCAACAAAGTCTAGTTGGTATTAACGAAAAAAAAACTTGTGTGTTTCCAATAATATTTGATGGATCACACCACCTACCGTGATATTTTTTAAGTATTTCCAGTAATATTTGATGGATCACACCACCTACTTCACACGAATAAATGACTCGGTAAAGGGCTAAATTCATCAGAATCATCAATTGAAAGGCAGGGCATCTTTTCTGCTCTAAATCCAATACCTACGAGGAAAAATAAGGAATGTGAGAAGAATCCATAATACTTAATGGTAATAGATTTCGAGACACGGGGTTCACGCTGGCCCTAGGCAGCCTCCCCTCCCAAGGCCGACAAATTTTAGGGGGCCATTTTCTGAACATTTGACTATTTATATGTAGGGATTTACTAATATGTGCCTTAAGCACATCATAGTAATGTTAAATGTCTTTTATGTTTCTGTATTGAGTACATCAAAAACCTTCATTTTATATTATAGTAAGGATAAAATCAGTATAATACAAAAGTATTAATAACTAATAAATATTATTTTACTCTAATTAAAGAAATTTTGGTTTATTAAATGTTCGTTATCGTATGTACATGGGACACACATTAGCAAAACCCTTATATGTACATGCAAGCTCGCACGAATCAAAGTAAAACCAATACAACATTGAAAAGTGGCAGACTAAAAGAACCAAGAGAAAATTAGCAGGGATATATGAATTGGGATTGGAGGAGCAATTTTAATTTGGTGGAAAAATTTTACTGAAGTGGAATTTCTTTTTTACTTTAGAAGGCGCTTTTTAAGATTTTGCACAGGGATGAAAATTGATTGGGCCGACCCTCACGGGGTTGTGGGTTGTGATTACTTGGAATGATTCAGAGCATGCTTTCTGGAGTTTTAGTTTAAACCGGGATTTTAATTGTTTGGGTGCATTTTTTGTTTTCTTGTAGTGTTAGTTGCATGGAGATTTCTTTTGATGTAAGGAGTGTTTTTGATTGGATTGAACACATGTTAGGAAATCGGCGGATTAATCATTAAATGAAGGTGGTGAAATTGAGATATTGGATGTTCAATCTCCTTCATTTTGTCTCATTGATCTGCATACTCTTACACTGTGTTCCAGAACCAAATTTGGTAAGAAAGGAAAGGAAATAGAAAGAAATAGAAAGAAAACCGTGTTCCCGAATCTTTTAATGGAGAGAAGAGAAGAGAAATGGATGGAAGTTTTAAATTAATTTTCTTTCTAAAACTTCTTCCCAAAGTTGGGAAGATTTGGAGAGAGTTATTTTTCTTCTCATTCTTTTATTTTTCTTCTTTCTTTCTTTTCTCTTCTTTCCATCCGGGAACATAACAAAATTAAAATATTTCTTCTCTATTTTTAATCACTTCTCTTCTCTTCCTCTCTCTTCTTTTCTTTTCTTTTAATGAATATCTCTGGAACAGAGTGTTAAGGTATAATTTCAGGTTATAGGTGGAGGTTAAAACAGGCTTGGAGGGTTGGGTTGACCCGCTAGCAGTTTCTTATCCATGTTTTACAAATATTTATCACTTTAAATATGATTACATCTAATTCTTTCGATAGAGTGATTTATATGAACTAAAGGTCTATTTGTTTGTAATTTAATTTAGAAAACATGGCTTAGGTGAGTGTGTGGCTATCATATACCTAAGCTTAGGTGTTGAACCACTAAAAACTACGTATTAAAAAACTAAAAAGTCGTCATATAAACTGTGTAAAAAAGTCGTTTAAACCCAAGCCCTAGCCGTCTAAATCCCGTTGCATAAACCTATCACATGTTGACTAATTAATGAACTGCCGAGATCTAGTGATGGGGTTTTGAACATTTGATGGAGTTTGCTGCTTCATTGTTCTGCAAGAAACCATATTCAAACGATGTCCTCCAACTCCACTGGTTGGTTTATGAACAATTAATTGATTAGTGTTCTCGTCCATTGGTATGTTTATATGACAAAAAAATGATGGTGCGTCAATTTTATGATCAGATTTCATGGTGTTAGGTACTAGAAAGTTGTAATAGATAGTCTAGGGGGTAAAGTGTAACATTGTATATATGTTAAGTTTTATTTAGGAAATGGTCCTAACTAACAAGGAATTAAGCCACGGTATAAATACCAAAGTGTAAGGCTTAATTCTTTAACTTTTGCCGTTAATCAAATTCCAATTTACAGCAATTGTTCTCACCCATCTCTCTACTTTCTCTCACTAAAAGCCCTAATCCATCTTCTTCACTTTTCTCCTAAAAATCATCATCCAACACCTAATATGGATTAATTCAGTGAATCTATGCTTTTCAATTGGTATCAGAGCACAATCCACTTGGAATAGATCCAAATTAGCGCTTAATCAATCCATATTTGATGTTTTTGAATTTTTTTTTTGAAAAAAAAAGAGCTGTGAATTTAATTGTCAAAATTTTTGTTAGAAATTAATGTTTTGATTGGATATTCGTGTTTCTCCTCTGATTCTAAGCAATTTAGAATCAAATTTCAATCCAATCCATCAAGTATTGCCTTCAATTTGGAGATTTTTGTGAAAAACTTGAAAACTCAAAATATTGACTGTAAAATCAAAATCGATGGCTCTTTTGATCCGATTTGAGCTATTTGATTGTATCAAACTGTTAGAAAAGTGATTTCTAACATTTTGTGATTTGAATCACTGATTTTGGTTAAGTTTTGAGCAAATTAGGATCTAATTAGTGAAGTTTTTGAAGCTAAAAGTTACGTACTGTTCTTCGTTCAAGAACAAGTTCGATATAAAGAGAAGTTCGGCTATAGTTGAAGTTCGGCCCGAAGTTGGCCCGAAGTTCGGCCCGAACTACAATTTGAAGTTCGGCCCAGTTGTTGTTCGGCCCAAGTGAGTGTTCGATCTATGTTCGGCAATTTCACAAATTGAAGTTCGGCATTGCAGTCTTCATCAACAACAAAGTTCGGCTTCAGCAATCATCACAACAATCATCGATATATCTCAAAATTGATATAGAATCACAAGAACGAAATCCAATTCGTAACCTTTCCACAATTTCAGAATCGGACTCTGTGTTCTTTCTAACGAAATCGATTAAGAAAGGATCGGCACATCCAATTGAAGAGTTCGGCTCAATCTATTCTTCCAGATTTCAACAATCCGACTGCCTGATTCCGACTCTGATTCCATCTAATTCAATTTGATTCCATCTGATACACAACCGTTCTGGATCTTGATTTGGCAATTGATGTTCGTCAGATTGTTATCACGATAGTTCGGCTTAATCAAAGGCTTCGGCTTTTGTACATGTTCGGCTCCACTCTGATTTAAACGACTGATTCTAAATTCAATTCGATCTTGATTTTCAGCATTCATAATCTTGATTTTCAGCATTCATAATCTTGATTCCGTCTTCGGCTTCTGTTCTCCCCATTCCAGTATTCAGTTTTCATGTGTTAGGCCCTAATACTAGTTAAGCCCAATTATGATATAAGGCCCATATTTGTTTTTCAGCCAAACATTTAGTTCTAAGCCCAAGTTTAATCACAACCATCATGGCCCGATTAATTCCAGCCCATATTAAGCCCATATTCACATTAAGCCCAAACTAAATTTAATCTACATAAAATTCACGATATTAAAAAAAAAATAAAAATAAATAAATAAATAGAAAAAAGAGAAAAACTATTTTTGTTTTGTTGTTTTTGTGACCATCGAAGTTTGTGGTTTTTCAAGTTTGGCCAAAATCATTTTTAACACAAATCCAAGTTTGTGGCTTTTCAAACTCTTTCAATTTTTACATTTTTTTAAAAGGTTTTAAAAGCAAACTTTCACATTTTTAAACACATAAGAACTTTTACCCAAAATCCTAATTGCAAATATGGATAAAGACCTTGCAAATGCCATAAAAGCTAGCAAATATTATAAACAAATGGAGATTAAGAAAGTGTTAGCTGCAGATGAAGGACAAATAGCAAATTTGTGCAGTATGCCAAGAGAGAATACTGAGGGTTCTGACAGATTCAATGAAGAAGAGAACAAGGAAATTGAGATAATCAGTACTTTTTCATCAAACTCTGATAATCCCACTGAACTGAGGGATGATCTGATTGTGCCACAAAAAGATGAAAATGAGGTACACTCTTCTTCTTTTGACTCTTTACTACCTGACTCAGACACTGACAAATCAGAAAATTCCTTGTTTAATGAAAAACTTTTTTTCTTAAAATTGATGAGAAATCACAACTGACAAAACAAATTACTTCTTTAGAATTCGAAAAGGAACAACTTTTAAATGATTTAAGTGATTTAAGTCAATGTTCTCTTCAAATAACTCAAGTAAACAAGGAATTACAAAATCAGTTGTCTACGTCAAAATCTTCTTTTCAATTTAAGATTTCTGAATTACAAGAAAGTTTACAAAAACAAGTAAACACAACTAATGAATCAAATGCACAAATCTCAAAATTAAAGGCAGAAAATTTAACCTTTCGTCGTCAACTTGAAACTCTTGTTCCTCAAGTCAATCAAAATAACCTTTCAAATCAAAAAAAAACAAGAGTTACAACAACAATTGTCAACTTTTCATGCTGCTCACACCAGTGAAGTAAATCGTCTAGATCACATTATTAATACAAAAAACTTGAAATTTCGAACCTAAAAACGATGAAGACGGTGTCAAGTGATAAAGACGACTCCAAGCAGCTGATAAATGACTTAGCCATTCAACTCAGTCGAGAGCAAGAATGGATGAAGTCTGCAGACATCAAGATGAAAGACTACCAAGATAAATGGAAGACGGCTGACATCGAAATTCAAAAATTGAATGAACAAATCAAAAACATAACAAAAGATTTTAAAAAGGAAATCGATGAACAATCAGCAACCATACACAGTCTTAGTGTCAAGAAAGAAAATGCTGAAGAACACATCTCTAAACTAGAGCAGACGATTGTGAAAGCTGGCCACACTGAACAAACGATAAAATTAAATCAGCCAAAAGAGTTCAGATCTTTCAAATCAAAAGTAGGTCTCGGCGCTGAGAACTCCCGTCCTCTGGAAAAAGCTGCTGATGTTGTTCCCACACTATACAATTACGATTACATGAACTTGGGAATATGGCAAAGCTTTCTTCATATGCCGGACGAGGAAGCAGAAATTGAGAAGTTCAACAGAGAAAAGAAGGAACACGCTCAAATCAGCTTTAACTATTCTGAATTGAACTATACATATGAAAAGAATAAAGCAAAATTTGAAAACAATGAGTACTTCCCAATTGTCACTCCAGAAGAATTTTCCATCTCTGAAAATGAAGTTTTAAAACAAACAATTGAACCAAAGCTTTATGTTCCACCGTTGATTTTAGAAAAGAAAATTGTTCAACTTGAATCTGAAATTGATGAAACCCACAAAGCATTTGACAAAGAAAAGGAAAATCTTCAAACAAAAATACATAATTTAGAGGACACCATTTTAGAATTAAAAACTACAACGAACAATACTGTTTCTCAAAATTCTAAAGCCTCTTTATTAGGACCAGCACCAACAAACCCAGTTCCAATCATCTTGAGGAGAAACTCTAATTCACCTGTCCTAAATGCTTCCATTAGTACTTTAGAGCCTCGGAGCAAGGAGCCCAAGCCCAATGGAGTCAAAGGAGATGTGCAGTCTAAGAAGCCGAGTTCGTCTAAGTCTAGCACGCCTAAGAAGCCTTGCGAGCTTAAGAAGTCTAGACCATATACGTCTTCAGTTTCTTCTTCCACTGTTAAAATTAACAATAACAACTCCAAAAAATTTAAATCTCCGGCACTTGCATTTGGAACTGTGTATGATGCTTCTGTTTATCGTCCTGTAAATTACTCACCTGATTTTGGTAATGTGTGTGTCAAATCTGAAAAACTTGGTAAAAAGATATTGAGAGATAAATCTACAAATAAACAAATTTCTCAGAATGATGATCGATTTTTTGTTAAGCTAAATGCTCCATGTGGTTTAAAAATCAATGTTTTCCATAAATCTGGTAAAATTATAAAATCATGCAAAACATGTTTTCCACAACCATGCAAGAAATCTGTCTCTCATCCACACAAACCAGATAAAAAAGGTTCATCTTCACATGCTTCCAAAAAGGCGAAGACTTCTTCCAAAACCCCACCAATCTCTGATAAACACTCGTCTTCTCGTCGCAAAGTTTCTCGAGGATCTTCCGCACCTAAGCCAAAGTCTTCAGGTTTCTCAAACAGCGACAACAAAACAACGACTAAATCTTCAACGTTTGTGAAATACACATGGATCAAAAATGAAAAATCTCATTGGATTATCCAATCCTCTGAAAAATCTTTAAAATGGGTAGTTAAATCCACAACCTCTGAACTGCCTCCTTGCAGTTCTCCAAAGCTCTAAATTGATCTTAAAATAATTTTACATAAAACATCTGTCACTAATCGTATATGACCCATACATAATTGGGTACCAAACATGTTTTAATTGTTTTATGTAGAATTACCAGAAAGGTGTTTGGAGTTTGGAGGATGACTTATACACATCTCGGTGTATAACTCGCATTTCAACGTTTATGACTTATACACACTTCAGTGCATAACTCGAGCCTCAACAGAATGACTTATACACAATTCAGTGTATAATTCGAGTCTCAACAGAATGGCTTATGCACATGTCAGTGTATAACCCGCGCTTCAAAGCAATGGCTTTCAAGTACATCTGCTTGAAACCCGTTTTTCATCGATATCATTGGTTGAGGGGGAGAATTTCTATATTCACTTGTCGAGGGGGAGAAAATCGATATTAATATGTCGAGGGGGAGCATAACTGATTTTATGATTTATGAAACTCAACTGTTGATCAGGGGGAGCATCCTTTCAGAACTGCTAACCAATTTTCTAGTGCTCCCTTCAAATATTTTTATAATTATCAATATGTGGTATCAATTTTTGTAAATATTCGTAAACGATCTCTTTACCAATTTCAATTGGTACTGATAGCATCTGTTTATTACAAATCTTCCTACTCTATATTGCTAATAAATTCTTTTATTTTCCTCAAATAGTTTTTCAACCTCTTACATATTTACAATCTCACAAGGTTATCAATGTTGAGTATTAGCTTTTGTAATATCCATAAACGATCTCTTTACCAGTCTAGGTTGGTACTGACTGCATCTGTTTATTATAAATTCTCTTATTTCTCATTGCTGCCTTTGTGTTACTTCATTGTCAAAATTTTCAATTGTAAATCGATTTTTCTCATTATTCATACAAATTTCATTTTCCAAATCTTTGAAGTTCTGTGCTGCCACACGACCAGGCACACATCAATACTCAATTAAAATTTGTCACTCAAATTGAGTTGCTGACATCACATTTTTATCAATTTTTTATTATTCAGTGATGATCAACATTCCAAAATTTTTATCTCACTTTGTGCTCACAAGGATGTGTTCACAACGTAGGATATAAATTTTTGTCATATTCGTAAACGATCTCTTTACTAATCTCGATTAGTACTGATTGCATCTGTTTATGACAAATTTTCGTCTCTTGCGTTGTGGCACAAATTTTTCAAAACTCTGATTTTGCACATAAATTTTCAATTTTTCAAAAATACTTGTCTGCAACATTCAACACAATTGGCTGTTAAATTCGTCGATCTCTTTACTGATTTCCATCAGTAAAGATTGCATCTGTTTTTAACACCTTCTTGGATTGAGTGTTCTTACCATTTTTCAAACGAGTTTCATTCTTAAACGATCAATGGAGAAATCATTTTTTCATTTTCTCCAAAATGTTCAGATTCAATTCTGACATACTCATATTCTCACACACACAAAATCATTTTTAATGCACTGTTAGATCATTGATCTTTGTATATCCGTCGATCTTTTCTCTGCACAAGTTCAGAGAAAATTGCATCTTTGTAAGCGGTATACTTCACTGATCTTAGATATAACCACACAAATTGATTTCTTTTAAATTTCAAATATTTGATTAACAATGTCTTTAATCATCGTGTTCGTCATATCCGTAAACGATCTCTTTACTGAAGTTCTTCAGTAAAGATTGCATCTGTTTATGACTTCACGTGATTATTGACATCGCTATTCTTAATTTTTCAAATATTTTTCTCAAAGATTCTTGGATAAATCATTTTTTATCTGGTTACTTCATGAGTACTACATGTTACTGGTTCTAGATTCCGAAACCCACAAATATCAAAATCTTGGCTCACATATTACATCGACACACAATTTCCTCTCTCTCCGTCTTCACGAGAAAAACATTCCGCATTAGCATGAGGACCCTGGTCATGATCCTCATGAGGGGGAGAAAAGAGCAAGAAATAGTGCAAGTACTGGGTCTATAACTGAACAACGTCAAAAAGAACCACAAACATCTCATTAAAGAAGAAAATTCACATCGTATGTACTCAGATCAACTGCAAAATCAGAAATATTCTAAATCAAGTGAGAATCAATGTATTAAACAGAAAATCAAGTGAAGAAGAAGAAGAAACCGATTCATCTAAAGAAATCTCTCTCCAAAATCTCAATCATCACAATCTAAATCTTAAAAGTACAAATCATTATCATTCTTTACAAAATTCAAAACATCATTATCCTGTCCTCACAAAACCTCTACCTCAAAAATCCAAAAACAAAATCCCCAATAACTGAAATCCCAGATAAATCCTTCCCAACTGACATTTCAGAACTTTTAACATTAAATGAGACATTTTTAGATCTTTCTTACACCAACAGATTCAACGAACAATATTTTCTTTTAGTGTTTGAAACTTCGAAGTTCTGTGATGATACTTTCTTAAAATTCAGAAAAGTTTTGCATGTCAAAAGCAGAATTCTAAATTGCCTCCACTGCCACTCAGATGTAAACATTGAACTGCAAAACATAGATATGTTAATTACAGTTTTGACAAAGGATTAAATTGAAGAAATGTAATTCAACATTCTGAAGCGCATCTGAGAGTACGTAAACATCGTAGCATGCCCACCTCTCCACAAAGATACGCAACCCTCTATCAACATTTGGTCAGAACAAAGGTTTGCATTTAGAGCATGAACCTCCTTCATACGTGAGAAAAGGGTAACTGGGCAACAGAATAATTGTTTAGGGGGAGCGTAACCGTTATAAACATGTTACCTCAACAACAATTATCACATCATAGATCGACATAAAGCCACAAACTTCAAGAAAAGACTTCCGCTGCTAATCTCTCTATTAATGTGAGTCTTATTTTAAGTCGATCTATATGTATCTTCAAAGTAAAGTCTTCAAAATACTTCTAGTGGTTGAAAAGCTACAAGAAGTATCCGTTTTCACATGTTGACAAAGCTCAAGCTGATCCTGATACATCACTATTCAACGAAATTTCTACCAGGTGCAGCTTTTGCTAAAGATGAAGACTTCGAAGATACGCTTCCCAGACTATTGTTACAAAGGGGGAGATTGTTAGGTACTAGAAAGTTGTAATAGATAGTCTAGGGGGTAAAGTGTAACATTGTATATATGTTAAGTTTTATTTAGGAAATGGTCCTAACTAACAAGGAATTAAGCCATGGTATAAATACCAAAGTGTAAGGCTTAATTCTTTAACTTTTGCCGTTAATCAAATTCCAATTTACAGCAATTGTTCTCACCCATCTCTCTACTTTCTCTCACTAAAAGCCCTAATCCATCTTCTTCACTTTTCTCCTAAAAATCATCATCCAACACCTAATATGGATTGATTCAGTGAATCTATGCTTTTCAATTGGTATCAGAGCACAATCCACTTGGAATAGATCCAAATTAGCGCTTAATCAATCCATATTTGATGTTTTTGAATTTTTTTTTTGAAAAAAAAAGAGCTGTGAATTTAATTGTCAAAATTTTTGTTAGAAATTAATGTTTAGATTGGATATTCGTGTTTCTCCTCTGATTCTAAGCAATTTAGAATCAAATTTCAATCCAATCCATCAAGTATTGCCTTCAATTTGGAGATTTTTGTGAAAAACTTGAAAACTCAAAATATTGACTGTAAAATCAAAATCGATGGCTCTTTTGATCCGATTTGAGCCTATGGTAACCTACATAATTCTCACGAACAAATGACATATGGCGGTGTTTTTTCAAATCTTCCTTCTCCATATCCACCCCATTGTCAAATCTTAGAAAAAAATTCCCCGCGACAAATTTGGCCAAGTCATTCATCAGGTCATGCATAACAAACTGTGATTTTTTATTAGGGGCATTTTGAAAAAATGACCTTGATAATAACCTTTTGAAATAGTCATGACCCAAGCGCTCTGGCGATATGCTTGTGGTTGATTGGTTCAAGTACCCTTCCGCCATCCACAATAGAACCAAATCATCTTTGTCAAATACAAAGTCTTTGGGAAACAATGAGCAGTATGCAAACAACTGTTTCGAATGTGATGGAAGATCATGGTAGCTTAACCTAAGGGCAGGAATAATCTCATCAACATTTTCTAAATCCCATATCTCACTATTCAACACATAAACCCCAATCTTCTTCATTTGTTTTTGCCCTCAATAACCTTCCCAGTGCCCTTAAAGCGAGAGGCAAACCACCACACTTTCTCACAATGCCGTCACCGAGTGTTTGGAGTGTTGGATGTGAACTAAAGTTATCTACACCCAATGCATGTAATGCAAATAAAGACATAGCATCGTCGTGTGACAAACTCTCCAAACGGTCTAGATGATCAAAACCTAACATTTGGAGCAATCGCTCCTTGCGGGTTGTGATGATTATTTTACTTCGTGGAGCGCCCGTATGAAATGGCTTTACTAGGTTTTGCCACTCAACGTCATTTTCAGCCCATACATCATCTAATACTAGTAGAAATCGTTTCTCTTTAAGTTGCTCTGCAAGTGCTATTTGAAGCTGATTTAAATTTTCAAAATCCCTATTTTCTCTAGCCACATCTTGAAAGATGGTTTTGCTTATCTTAAAGATGTCAAAATCATCAGAAACACAAACCCATGCCATGAGTTCAAAGTGATCCTTAACTTGTGTTTCGTTATACAAAATTCTAGCTAGAGTTGTCTTACCAACCCCACCCAAACCAACTATGGGTACGATGCTAAAATTTTCCTTAAATGGCTCAACATCTTTCAACAACTTGTAGAGTAACTTTTCTATATCACATTGTCGCCCAACAATCTGAGATGAGACATCTGGCAAAGAGGTCTCATTTCTTCTACTCATATTTTTCGGCATTTCATCTTTCACAATATTCAAACCAAGATCATTTTTTTCCTTTTCTAGATGTTGTAATTTGGTATTAATGTAATCTAACTTGGGTTTCAGTCTATTACTTAATGAGAAATCAGTGCAACAAGTTGGGATGAACTTTCTTACTTTGCTAGTAGTTGCTTCACTCAGATGATGATGCATAGCATCCGTTGCCAAATCATCGAGTACGTCGTCAATGTCATAAGCCACATGTTGGAGACTGTTGAGCCATTCTTTAACATCTTTACGAGTATTTTCCTTGTCAGAAGCATCCTTGAGCAGATCTTGAATCTTGGACAGCGTCTTCTCCAAATTCTTCACCTCAGAATGAATTCCCCTGGAACGAACATATCGCTTCACGGCTTCGTCGCCCAACTTCTGAAATATGATTTTAATGAGCTCAGTGACAATGATTTCAGCCATTGCTGATAGTAGTTAAGTAAACCACCGACAGTCTGTATGTATTGTAAGGATTTAGAGATGTTATTGAATGATCGATAAGAGTGCTTAGAAACGACGATTTCAATCGGTGTTTATAGTTATTTCAACCATGGTTATGGTCAACGGTTTCTAATATTCTTTTTGCAAATTCTAGCTGGCACCAGCTCAACAAAGTCTAGTTGGTATTAACGAAAAAAAAACTTGTGTGTTTCCAATAATATTTGATGGATCACACCACCTACCGTGATATTTTTTAAGTATTTCCAGTAATATTTGATGGATCACACCACCTACTTCACACGAATAAATGACTCGGTAAAGGGCTAAATTCATCAGAATCATCAATTGAAAGGCAGGGCATCTTTTCTGCTCTAAATCCAATACCTACGAGGAAAAATAAGGAATGTGAGAAGAATCCATAATACTTAATGGTAATAGATTTCGAGACACGGGGTTCACGCTGGCCCTAGGCAGCCTCCCCTCCCAAGGCCGACAAATTTTAGGGGGCCATTTTCTGAACATTTGACTATTTATATGTAGGGATTTACTAATATGTGCCTTAAGCACATCATAGTAATGTTAAATGTCTTTTATGTTTCTGTATTGAGTACATCAAAAACCTTCATTTTATATTATAGTAAGGATAAAATCAGTATAATACAAAAGTATTAATAACTAATAAATATTATTTTACTCTAATTAAAGAAATTTTGGTTTATTAAATGTTCGTTATCGTATGTACATGGGACACACATTAGCAAAACCCTTATATGTACATGCAAGCTCGCACGAATCAAAGTAAAACCAATACAACATTGAAAAGTGGCAGACTAAAAGAACCAAGAGAAAATTAGCAGGGATATATGAATTGGGATTGGAGGAGCAATTTTAATTTGGTGGAAAAATTTTACTGAAGTGGAATTTCTTTTTTACTTTAGAAGGCGCTTTTTAAGATTTTGCACAGGGATGAAAATTGATTGGGCCGACCCTCACGGGGTTGTGGGTTGTGATTACTTGGAATGATTCAGAGCATGCTTTCTGGAGTTTTAGTTTAAACCGGGATTTTAATTGTTTGGGTGCATTTTTTGTTTTCTTGTAGTGTTAGTTGCATGGAGATTTCTTTTGATGTAAGGAGTGTTTTTGATTGGATTGAACACATGTTAGGAAATCGGCGGATTAATCATTAAATGAAGGTGGTGAAATTGAGATATTGGATGTTCAATCTCCTTCATTTTGTCTCATTGATCTGCATACTCTTACACTGTGTTCCAGAACCAAATTTGGTAAGAAAGGAAAGGAAATAGAAAGAAATAGAAAGAAAACCGTGTTCCCGAATCTTTTAATGGAGAGAAGAGAAGAGAAATGGATGGAAGTTTTAAATTAATTTTCTTTCTAAAACTTCTTCCCAAAGTTGGGAAGATTTGGAGAGAGTTATTTTTCTTCTCATTCTTTTATTTTTCTTCTTTCTTTCTTTTCTCTTCTTTCCATCCGGGAACATAACAAAATTAAAATATTTCTTCTCTATTTTTAATCACTTCTCTTCTCTTCCTCTCTCTTCTTTTCTTTTCTTTTAATGAATATCTCTGGAACAGAGTGTTAAGGTATAATTTCAGGTTATAGGTGGAGGTTAAAACAGGCTTGGAGGGTTGGGTTGACCCGCTAGCAGTTTCTTATCCATGTTTTACAAATATTTATCACTTTAAATATGATTACATCTAATTCTTTCGATAGAGTGATTTATATGAACTAAAGGTCTATTTGTTTGTAATTTAATTTAGAAAACATGGCTTAGGTGAGTGTGTGGCTATCATATACCTAAGCTCAGGTGTTGAACCACTAAAAACTACGGATTAAAAAACTAAAAAGTCGTCATATAAACTGTGTAAAAAAGTCGTTTAAACCCAAGCCCTAGCCGTCTAAATCCCGTTGCATAAACCTATCACATGTTGACTAATTAATGAACTGCCGAGATCTAGTGATGGGGTTTTGAACATTTGATGGAGTTTGCTGCTTCATTGTTCTGCAAGAAACCATATTCAAACGATGTCCTCCAACTCCACTGGTTGGTTTATGAACAATTAATTGATTAGTGTTCTCGTCCATTGGTATGTTTATATGACAAAAAAATGATGGTGCGTCAATTTTATGATCAGATTTCATGGTGTTAGGTACTAGAAAGTTGTAATAGATAGTCTAGGGGGTAAAGTGTAACATTGTATATATGTTAAGTTTTATTTAGGAAATGGTCCTAACTAACAAGGAATTAAGCCACGGTATAAATACCAAAGTGTAAGGCTTAATTCTTTAACTTTTGCCGTTAATCAAATTCCAATTTACAGCAATTGTTCTCACCCATCTCTCTACTTTCTCTCACTAAAAGCCCTAATCCATCTTCTTCACTTTTCTCCTAAAAATCATCATCCAACACCTAATATGGATTGATTCAGTGAATCTATGCTTTTCAATTGGTATCAGAGCACAATCCACTTGGAATAGATCCAAATTAGCGCTTAATCAATCCATATTTGATGTTTTTGAATTTTTTTTTTGAAAAAAAAAGAGCTGTGAATTTAATTGTCAAAATTTTTGTTAGAAATTAATGTTTTGATTGGATATTCGTGTTTCTCCTCTGATTCTAAGCAATTTAGAATCAAATTTCAATCCAATCCATCAAGTATTGCCTTCAATTTGGAGATTTTTGTGAAAAACTTGAAAACTCAAAATATTGACTGTAAAATCAAAATCGATGGCTCTTTTGATCCGATTTGAGCTATTTGATTGTATCAAACTATTAGAAAAGTGATTTCTAACATTTTGTGATTTGAATCACTGATTTTGGTTAAGTTTTGAGCAAATTAGGATCTAATTAGTGAAGTTTTTGAAGCTAAAAGTTACGTACTGTTCTTCGTTCAAGAAAAAGTTCGATATAAAGAGAAGTTCGGCTATAGTTGAAGTTCGGCCCGAAGTTGGCCCGAAGTTCGGCCCGAACTACAATTTGAAGTTCGGCCCAGTTGTTGTTCGGCCCAAGTGAGTGTTCGATCTATGTTCGGCAATTTCACAAATTGAAGTTCGGCATTGCAGTCTTCATCAACAACAAAGTTCGGCTTCAGCAATCATCACAACAATCATCGATATATCTCAAAATTGATATAGAATCACAAGAACGAAATCCAATTCGTAACCTTTCCACAATTTCAGAATCGGACTCTGTGTTCTTTCTAACGAAATCGATTAAGAAAGGATCGGCACATCCAATTGAAGAGTTCGGCTCAATCTATTCTTCCAGATTTCAACAATCCGACTGCCTGATTCCGACTCTGATTCCATCTAATTCAATTTGATTCCATCTGATACACAACCGTTCTGGATCTTGATTTGGCAATTGATGTTCATCAGATTGTTATCACGATAGTTCGGCTTAATCAAAGGCTTCGGCTTTTGTACATGTTCGGCTCCACTCTGATTTAAACGACTGATTCTAAATTCAATTCGATCTTGATTTTCAGCATTCATAATATTGATTTTCAGCATTCATAATCTTGATTCCGTCTTCGGCTTCTGTTCTCCCCATTCCAGTATTCAGTTTTCATGTGTTAGGCCCTAATACTAGTTAAGCCCAATTATGATATAAGGCCCATATTTGTTTTTCAGCCAAACATTTAGTTCTAAGCCCAAGTTTAATCACAACCATCATGGCCCGATTAATTCCAGCCCATATTAAGCCCATATTCACATTAAGCCCAAACTAAATTTAATCTACATAAAATTCACGATATTCAAAAAAAAATAAAAATAAATAAATAAATAGAAAAAAGAGAAAAACTATTTTTGTTTTGTTGTTTTTGTGACCATCGAAGTTTGTGGTTTTTCAAGTTTGGCCAAAATCATTTTTAACACAAATCCAAGTTTGTGGCTTTTCAAACTCTTTCAATTTTTACATTTTTTTAAAAGGTTTTAAAAGCAAACTTTCACATTTTTAAACACATAAGAACTTTTACCCAAAATCCTAATTGCAAATATGGATAAAGACCTTGCAAATGCCATAAAAGCTAGCAAATATTATAAACAAATGGAGATTAAGAAAGTGTTAGCTGCAGATGAAGGACAAATAGCAAATTTGTGCAGTATGCCAAGAGAGAATACTGAGGGTTCTGACAGATTCAATGAAGAAGAGAACAAGGAAATTGAGATAATCAGTACTTTTTCATCAAACTCTGATAATCCCACTGAACTGAGGGATGATCTGATTGTGCCACAAAAAGATGAAAATGAGGTACACTCTTCTTCTTTTGACTCTTTACTACCTGACTCAGACACTGACAAATCAGAAAATTCCTTGTTTAATGAAAAACTTTTTTCTTAAAACTGATGAGAAATCACAACTGACAAAACAAATTACTTCTTTAGAATTCGAAAAGGAACAACTTTTAAATGATTTAAGTGATTTAAGTCAATGTTCTCTTCAAATAACTCAAGTAAACAAGGAATTACAAAATCAGTTGTCTACGTCAAAATCTTCTTTTCAATTTAAGATTTCTGAATTACAAGAAAGTTTACAAAAACAAGTAAACACAACTAATGAATCAAATGCACAAATCTCAAAATTAAAGGCAGAAAATTTAACCTTTCGTCGTCAACTTGAAACTCTTGTTCCTCAAGTCAATCAAAATAACCTTTCAAATCAAAAAAAACAAGAGTTACAACAACAATTGTCAACTTTTCATGCTGCTCACACTAGTGAAGTAAATCGTCTAGATCACATTATTAATACAAAAAACTTGAAATTTCGAACCTAAAAACGATGAAGACGGTGTCAAGTGATAAAGACGACTCCAAGCAGCTGATAAATGACTTAGCCATTCAACTCAGTCGAGAGCAAGAATGGATGAAGTCTGCAGACATCAAGATGAAAGACTACCAAGATAAATTGAAGACGGCTGACATCGAAATTCAAAAATTGAATGAACAAATCAAAAACATAACAAAAGATTTTAAAAAGGAAATCGATGAACAATCAGCAACCATACACAGTCTTACTGTCAAGAAAGAAAATGCTGAAGAACACATCTCTAAACTAGAGCAGACGATTGTGAAAGCTGGCCACACTGAACAAACGATAAAATTAAATCAGCCAAAAGAGTTCAGATCTTTCAAATCAAAAGTAGGTCTCGGCGCTGAGAACTCCCGTCCTCTGGAAAAAGCTGCTGATGTTGTTCCCACACTATACAATTACGATTACATGAACTTGGGAATATGGCAAAGCTTTCTTCATATGCCGGACGAGGAAGCAGAAATTGAGAAGTTCAACAGAGAAAAGAAGGAACACGCTCAAATCAGCTTTAACTATTCTGAATTGAACTATACATATGAAAAGAATAAAGCAAAATTTGAAAACAATGAGTACTTCCCAATTGTCACTCCAGAAGAATTTTCCATCTCTGAAAATGAAGTTTTAAAACAAACAATTGAACCAAAGCTTTATGTTCCACCGTTGATTTTAGAAAAGAAAATTGTTCAACTTGAATCTGAAATTGATGAAACCCACAAAGCATTTGACAAAGAAAAGGAAAATCTTCAAACAAAAATACATAATTTAGAGGACACCATTTTAGAATTAAAAACTACAACGAACAATAGTGTTTCTCAAAATTCTAAAGCCTCTTTATTAGGACCAGCACCAACAAACCCAGTTCCAATCATCTTGAGGAGAAACTCTAATTCACATGTCCTAAATGCTTCCATTAGTACTTTAGAGCCTCGGAGCAAGGAGCCCAAGCCCAATGGAGTCAAAGGAGATGTGCAGTCTAAGAAGCCGAGTTCGTCTAAGTCTAGCACGCCTAAGAAGCCTTGCGAGCTTAAGAAGTCTAGACCATATACGTCTTCAGTTTCTTCTTCCACTGTTAAAATTAACAATAACAACTCCAAAAAATTTAAATCTCCGGCACTTGCATTTGGAACTGTGTATGATGCTTCTGTTTATCGTCCTGTAAATTACTCACCTGATTTTGGTAATGTGTGTGTCAAATCTGAAAAACTTGGTAAAAAGATATTGAGAGATAAATCTACAAATAAACAAATTTCTCAGAATGATGATCGATTTTTTGTTAAGCTAAATGCTCCATGTGGTTTAAAAATCAATGTTTTCCATAAATCTGGTAAAATTATAAAATTATGCAAAACATGTTTTCCACAACCATGCAAGAAATCTGTCTCTCATCCACACAAACCAGATAAAAAAGTTTCATCTTCACATGCTTCCAAAAAGGCGAAGACTTCTTCCAAAACCCCACCAATCTCTGATAAACACTCGTCTTCTCGTCGCAAAGTTTCTCGAGGATCTTCCGCACCTAAGCCAAAGTCTTCAGGTTTCTCAAACAGCGACAACAAAACAACGACTAAATCTTCAACGTTTGTGAAATACACATGGATCAAAAATGAAAAATCTCATTGGATTATCCAATCCTCTGAAAAATCTTTAAAATGGGTAGTTAAATCCACAACCTCTGAACTGCCTCCTTGCAGTTCTCCAAAGCTCTAAATTGATCTTAAAATAATTTTACATAAAACATCTGTCACTAATCGTATATGACCCATACATAATTGGGTACCAAACATGTTTTAATTGTTTTATGTAGAATTACCAGAAAGGTGTTTGGAGTTTGGAGGATGACTTATACACATCTCGGTGTATAACTCGCATTTCAACGTTTATGACTTATACACACTTCAGTGCATAACTCGAGCCTCAACAGAATGACTTATACACAATTCAGTGTATAATTCGAGTCTCAACAGAATGGCTTATGCACACGTCAGTGTATAACCCGCGCTTCAAAGCAATGGCTTTCAAGTACATCTGCTTGAAACCCGTTTTTCATCGATATCATTGGTTGAGGGGGAGAATTTCTATATTCACTTGTCGAGGGGGAGAAAATCGATATTAATATGTCGAGGGGGAGCATAACTGATTTTATGATTTATGAAACTCAACTGTTGATCAGGGGGAGCATCCTTTCAGAACTGCTAACCAATTTTCTAGTGCTCCCTTCAAATATTTTTATAATTATCAATATGTGGTATCAATTTTTGTAAATATTCGTAAACGATCTCTTTACCAATTTCAATTGGTACTGATAGCATCTGTTTATTACAAATCTTCCTACTCTATATTGCTAATAAATTCTTTTATTTTCCTCAAATAGTTTTTCAACCTCTTACATATTTACAATCTCACAAGGTTATCAATGTTGAGTATTAGCTTTTGTAATATCCATAAACGATCTCTTTACCAGTCTAGGTTGGTACTGACTGCATCTGTTTATTATAAATTCTCTTATTTCTCATTGCTGCCTTTGTGTTACTTCATTGTCAAAATTTTCAATTGTAAATCGATTTTTCTCATTATTCATACAAATTTCATTTTCCAAATCTTTGAAGTTCTGTGCTGCCACACGACCAGGCACACATCAATACTCAATTAAAATTTGTCACTCAAATTGAGTTGCTGACATCACATTTTTATCAATTTTTTATTATTCAGTGATGATCAACATTCCAAAATTTTTATCTCACTTTGTGCTCACAAGGATGTGTTCACAACGTAGGATATAAATTTTTGTCATATTCGTAAACGATCTCTTTACTAATCTCGATTAGTACTGATTGCATCTGTTTATGACAAATTTTCGTCTCTTGCGTTGTGGCACAAATTTTTCAAAACTCTGATTTTGCACATAAATTTTCAATTTTTCAAAAATACTTGTCTGCAACATTCAACACAATTGGCTGTTAAATTCGTCGATCTCTTTACTGATTTCCATCAGTAAAGATTGCATCTGTTTTTAACACCTTCTTGGATTGAGTGTTCTTACCATTTTTCAAACGATTTTCATTCTTAAACGATCAATGGAGAAATCATTTTTTCATTTTCTCCAAAATGTTCAGATTCAATTCTGACATACTCATATTCTCACACACACAAAATCATTTTTAATGCACTGTTAGATCATTGATCTTTGTATATCCGTCGATCTTTTCTCTGCACAAGTTCAGAGAAAATTGCATCTTTGTAAGCGGTATACTTCACTGATCATAGATATAACCACACAAATTGATTTCTTTTAAATTTCAAATATTTGATTAACAATGTCTTTAATCATCGTGTTCGTCATATCCGTAAACGATCTCTTTACTGAAGTTCTTCAGTAAAGATTGCATCTGTTTATGACTTCACGTGATTATTGACATCGCTATTCTTAATTTTTCAAATATTTTTCTCAAAGATTCTTGGATAAATCATTTTTTATCTGGTTACTTCATGAGTACTACATGTTACTGGTTCTAGATTCCGAAACCCACAAATATCAAAATCTTGGCTCACATATTACATCGACACACAATTTCCTCTCTCTCCGTCTTCACGAGAAAAACATTCCGCATTAGCATGAGGACCCTGGTCATGATCCTCATGAGGGGGAGAAAAGAGCAAGAAATAGTGCAAGTACTGGGTCTATAACTGAACAACGTCAAAAAGAACCACAAACATCTCATTAAAGAAGAAAATTCACATCGTATGTACTCAGATCAACTGCAAAATCAGAAATATTCTAAATCAAGTGAGAATCAATGTATTAAACAGAAAATCAAGTGAAGAAGAAGAAGAAACCGATTCATCTAAAGAAATCTCTCTCCAAAATCTCAATCATCACAATCTAAATCTTAAAAGTACAAATCATTATCATTCTTTACAAAATTCAAAACATCATTATCCTGTCCTCACAAAACCTCTACCTCAAAAATCCAAAAACAAAATCCCCAATAACTGAAATCCCAGATAAATCCTTCCCAACTGACATTTCAGAACTTTTAACATTAAATGAGACATTTTTAGATCTTTCTTACACCAACAGATTCAACGAACAATATTTTCTTTTAGTGTTTGAAACTTCGAAGTTCTGTGATGATACTTTCTTAAAATTCAGAAAAGTTTTGCATGTCAAAAGCAGAATTCTAAATTGCCTCCACTGCCACTCAGATGTAAACATTGAACTGCAAAACATAGATATGTTAATTACAGTTTTGACAAAGGATTAAATTGAAGAAATGTAATTCAACATTCTGAAGCGCATCTGAGAGTACGTAAACATCGTAGCATGCCCACCTCTCCACAAAGATACGCAACCCTCTATCAACATTTGGTCAGAACAAAGGTTTGCATTTAGAGCATGAACCTCCTTCATACGTGAGAAAAGGGTAACTGGGCAACAGAATAATTGTTTAGGGGGAGCGTAACCGTTATAAACATGTTACCTCAACAACAATTATCACATCATAGATCGACATAAAGCCACAAACTTCAAGAAAAGACTTCCGCTGCTAATCTCTCTATTAATGTGAGTCTTATTTTAAGTCGATCTATATGTATCTTCAAAGTAAAGTCTTCAAAATACTTCTAGTGGTTGAAAAGCTACAAGAAGTATCCGTTTTCACATGTTGACAAAGCTCAAGCTGATCCTGATACATCACTATTCAACGAAATTTCTACCAGGTGCAGCTTTTGCTAAAGATGAAGACTTCGAAGATACGCTTCCCAGACTATTGTTACAAAGGGGGAGATTGTTAGGTACTAGAAAGTTGTAATAGATAGTCTAGGGGGTAAAGTGTAACATTGTATATATGTTAAGTTTTATTTAGGAAATGGTCCTAACTAACAAGGAATTAAGCCATGGTATAAATACCAAAGTGTAAGGCTTAATTCTTTAACTTTTGCCGTTAATCAAATTCCAATTTACAGCAATTGTTCTCACCCATCTCTCTACTTTCTCTCACTAAAAGCCCTAATCCATCTTCTTCACTTTTCTCCTAAAAATCATCATCCAACACCTAATATGGATTGATTCAGTGAATCTATGCTTTTCACATGGCAATAAAGTGGGTGAACAGAAGTTATATAAAATAAATAAGTGCATCATTTTTAATGAATTGCATATCGATTTAAATTGACTCGTATCAATTTATTAAGCTTTTGGCATCTATATTTTAATGAATTGCATAAGAAATTTGATTCTCAGGTATTGTTATTCATGATATTGATCCGATTCAAGATCATCGATAGGTAATGCATTCATTGAATTGACAGGTGAAAGATTTAGCATCTCTATGGGATTAAATCCCGAGTTATTGTGAAATAAAAAAAAAATGAGATTATGGAAGTAAATATTCTTGCATTTATTGCTACTGCACTGTTCATTTTAGTTCCTACTGCCTTTCTACTTATAATTTACGTAAAAACAGTCAGTCAAAATAATTAATTACTTTAAATTTTAATGAAACTTTACTTCTGAATTCTTATCAATAGTTGAAGAATATTGTGAAAAATGAATGGCAAAAAACGACAGAAATTGTCGAGTTATCATTCTAAGAGATCCAATTTTTGGTCATTAAGGAGCACAAAAAGTATAAAAAGAAGCTTAGAAAAAATTACAAGATATTCCATATCAATTTCGTTGATGTTTATTTTTCAATTTTGTTGTGTAATCGCTAGGTTGAGAGTCACTTGTCAAAAATAAATATTTTAATCAAAACTACATAGTTTTGTGTGGTTCCACACCAAAATGTAGGTATATGACAGTCACATACTCACTATGCCCTTGTTTTTTTCTTTTATGTATTTAACAAAATTATATAAATTACAAAACATATTTTAGGCTCTCCCTTAAAAAAATTGCAGACTTTAATATGATTTTTTATAGAATATATATTTTTTTTAATTTTAATTTCTATAAGTTATGTATAAATTTTTTGGAACTGTATATTATAATTTTGAGGTATCGGTTTGTATCAGAATTAGTAGGTTTTACCCACTTGATGTTGCGGGTCATGTGAAAATATAGGTTACAATACTAAGATATTCCCGATAGCATAACTCTCAAATATACAAACTAATTTTATATTTGATTATTTTATATTAAAAACAAAGCATAGGTTCTAAGATTTTTCTCATGACATAAGTCTCAAATATATAACAAAATGCATATCAAGTAATCAATTTAAATAAAATTATATAATCATGCTCATAAATGTATTTTGTAAAACAGTTCGATTCCTGAGTCTACTAATCCTCTGAAATTCTGGGTCCATCCGCCCATCCGGTTCGATTCTGGTCCCGATCTCATCCCTACTTGTACATATTTATACGAGTTGTATATATACATAATGAACCATTGCAGCCATTCATACAAAAAGTTGCAACTTGCAACCCTTACAATCAGGGTCGGCCCCAAGTTTATTAGGCCTTTAGGCGAACACTGATTTTGGACCGCTATCGTAATTTAAAAAAATATAAATTGTTCAAAAATCAAATTGTAATTTGATTAAAATAAGTCCAAAAATTAACAACAAAAATTGAAATTGTGAACCTCCTGAATTGTGAAATTTACAATGAATGTTAAAGATGATATTGGTAACTAAGGTAGTCATAAGTCACTTTCTGGGAGCTGGGAATTGGGAATAGGTGATAGATAAGGGTATACAATTTTGGGTCTAAATATACGAAGGGTTTAAAAAAGCGGTCCCCGATTTTTTTTTTTTGTAGGCCTAGCCTACCATATATCCCTACAGGGCCGGTACAACATACAATGGCAGTTAATTATCTAAATAAGGACCCAATAACTACCAAATAAGACTGCTAATTAACTACGTACCCAGCTTTAAACTAATTAGAAATTGTGTCCTAAACACATTACGTCCAAAAGTTCTAACTTATATTCTCAACAATTATATATGTATTGTTAATACAAAGCTATAATTCTTAATTTATTGTAAAATACATTCAAATAAGCCAAGATCGAGAATAATTTGAGTAGGTTAATTTTGTATGAAAGTGATTTTATATTAGCCGCATTGTAAAGCGTCACGGCCACGTTTTGTGCATGAAATTAGCAGAGACAACTAACTGCCAAATACGTGGAACAGCGACATGGTTGGAGGGTAGCTAATTAGATGAACCATATGAATGCGTTATTGTTACAGTGACGTTTACCGTGTTGCTTTTGTTGCAACAATTATTGATAGGACTATAGGCATCACAAAACTTATTAATACGCGCCACATTATACATGTTTTAAGAGCATCCTAATGGTTAACCTCATAAAGCTTATTATTTTTGTTACATCAACCTTCGACTAACCAAAAAGCAATTCCTAAATAACATCTTCAATGGTTAACCTTTTACAAAAACTTATTCTTTTACAATATTTCTAATTTACCTTTTATCTATTTTAAATGTTTCGTAAATACCCCCTATATATAAATTGACAATTTTTTTGACATCTACTTAATATTTTTTAGAGTAAATTACAGAAATTGTCCCTGTGGTATTCCCGATTATGCGTTTCTGTCCCTGTACTTTTTTTTTGTCCCTGTGCTTTTCTGAATTCGGCGATTTATGTCATTCCATCCACTGCCGTCTCTTTTTTGCCGTTAAAGGCCCTCACGTGCTTAAAACGTGAGTGTATTAATGTCTTTTACCTTAAATCACTTATACCATGTGCTTTAGAGTTTGTACATTCATGTTTACTTTTAATTTATTTCTATTTTATTTTTATTTTTTCTTTTTATAGTTCACCCCATCTCCTCCTTCTTGAAGAACCCGCAACAAACTTTCACGCCATCAATTATCTCCCAACAAAATCAAAACTCTAGATCTGTTGAAACGAGATGATTTGTTCTTCGTCAAAACCGTAGATCTGATCGACGGAGAAGAGATTCGCCGAAGAAGATGATCCGTCATCGTGACTAGAACACATCCAGTAACAGATCTGGAACACACGAAGAAAAGAAACTGGCGGGAGAAGATGATTCGCCCGTGAAGGTGATTTGCAAGTTTTGTCGGAGAAGATCGAAACTCCTCGGAGAAGAATTAGGGTTTTTTAGAACACGGAAATTGACCGTCGGAGAAGAAGTCAGCTGGAGAAACAAATATGGTTTCGTCGGAGAAGAACTCAGCCGGCGACACCCATCAGTAATCGTCGGTAGGAGTTGGTTCATGAATCTGATTGTTTAATTTCGATTTTATCGGTACCGGATCAGCAGGTGCAAGCCTTCAGCTTTTGTACTCGATACTTCTAAACCTCAAGAACAACAATGGTAACCTTGATTTTGTTAAGTTAGGTTTTTAGTTTGTTCGGTTAGGATTTTAATTAGAGTTTTAGGAGTTTTTTGTTCAATCAGATTGTAGAATCATGGTAACCTTGTTCGGTTTTTTATTTATTCCAACTCTAAGAACAAGAAAAGAAAATGAAGATGGCTGATTTGCAGGTCTTAAGTGTGAAGAAGAAGATTGGGGAAATGATGAATGTACACTAGTACAAAAATAACTTTTAGCCACGCTTTTTTTAAATAGTCTCGTTACAGTTTTTTTTTTGAAAACAGCTTTCATTAAAAAAAACTAGCAAAACGCTAGGAAACCAAACAACAATTACTTACAAGGAATAATAAGCCATTCATGCCAACTAACTTTTAACTTTACTTATTCGTGTGGCTAAATCTCACAAATAGTGTTCTAATGTTGTTTTAGCCACATTTTAACTAAATTACCGTGACAATTACAAATTAGATTGAACACTTTCGCCACGATTTAACATGATAAACGTGTCCATTGCTAGCCACGGTCATGTAACATGACCAAATGTCAGACTTTTCGCCATGATTTTTTTTGTTAGAATGTGACATTATTTTGTCACGGTTATAAGTGGATCGATATAGATTATGTTTTAAAAAAATTCAGAAAAATATTTAAAAATTTCTAAAAATTGAAACAACATATATGAGTGATATTTTATATTTTTTCGAATTTTTTTAAATTTTTTTACTAATCTATTTGGTTATAAGTGGGTCGATATAGATTATGTTTTAAAAAAATTCAGAAAATGTTTAAAAATATCTGAAAATAAAAAAACATGTATCACTGATATTTTAAATTTTTCCGAATTTTTTTAAATTTTTTTACCAATCTATTCGGTTATAAGTGGGTCGATATAGATTATGTTTTAAAAAAAATCAGAAAAATGTTTAAAAATTTCTGAAAAACAAAAAACATATATCAGTGATATTTTATATTTTTCTAATTTTTTTTAAATGTTTTTCAATTTGGTTACCAGTCGATTCTATTATAAGTGGGTCATTTTGACCCATTTAGTTATAACAGGTTTTGCACATATAAAAATTAGGTCAATTGTTAATTATAATAAATGTATTTTTTTGTATGCAGATTGACTATGAAAACGAGATTAAAGATGGGTCTAGAAAGGTTGATCAAGGCACTGATGCCCTCACACTTATGTTTGGTAAAGAGCGTAGTGGGCGTGTAAGAGGGGTTGGCGCGGGAGTTACTCCTTCTCAATATTGGAAACTTCCATCTCGTAAAGGTTCATCAAAAGAGCTTATTGTTCAACTACGGAAACAACTAGAAGATGAAAGGCGTGCGCATGAGATGAAGGATAAAGAAGTTGTGGAGTTGCGACAAAAGATGAAGGAACAAGAAAAAAAGACGATGGAACAAGAAATTTTTTTTTGCTAAATATGATAAATTGTTTGCTCAATTAGCCTCTGAAGGAAAGAAATTACCAAACCTCCCGTCTAATTCGAATAGCAGAGTTAGTAATTTAATTGAAAAATTCACTTTTAATAATTGCTAAATTATATCTTTAATTGTACGTTTCAGAATTCGTTATCAAATTCTCAACCAGTAGTGTCATCTGGATCTAAGCACAACATTCCTAACGATATGATGTATATTGATGTTAATACGTTGGATTTTGAAAATACGACAACTCCACCAGCCCAACAGGAAATTGGGGAATTGGTAAGTAAACTGATCGGGCTATATGCGTTAATTTTAATAAATTTCCATGCAATGTATTATAATTGTTTAAAAGATTCTTTGAAAGGTGTCAAAAATGGCATTGGATCTAGGAAAGACACTTCAAATGCTACAAACCCTAAAGACTCATTAACAGAAGTCCAAAGAGTATGTTTTCATGACTATTTTACCTATATTTTCTTTTATAATTTCAATTTATGGTTTTGATGTGTCATAATTCACTACTTGATGTTCATATGTCATATATCTTCGTAGACAGCAAAGTGTAACTTGGCATATCCAAATTTAAGAAACATTGTCGCACGTGGAACTATTTACTATTCTTCGGGAGAACAAAAGATACACGGTGTTGCACTTAAAGATAATTGCTATAGAGTTTCAATTGATGAACTAGTAAAAGCGACCTCCTTTTTACCCATTCAAGTTGGTGAGCACAAAACGGTAGAGGATGCTCTTGGTGGTTTTGTAGCTTGGCCAAAAGACTTTGTCATTTCTGACTCAAAGGTTAGTTGTTTCAGTAGTTTTAATTTATTTTATTGTTATTCCATAAATAAGCTTATCAAATTAATCTCTTTTCATTGTTACAAAAAAATATTATAGGATCCACAACAATCTTCTACTCAACATAACGAGATACAAGGTATCAAGAAAAGGAAGAAACAGTACACAATGTTACAAGATATGAAAAAGAGAACAAGGAGCAAATGTACAACAACAAAGTAGGAATTGTGGTTAGCATTTGAACATCGGATTTATTTAAATGTCTTATGCACTTTTTTTTGTTTTTAAACTTCGTTTGAAGAGTTATATCGACGTTTTTTATTAGTATTAATGGCATTTCATTTTAGTTATATATGATTGTATTTATCGCATTTCAAGATAACTACATGTGACAATAAAGTACACATTAGCCATCATTAATAAGAAAATATGTGTGTTTATAAGTAGGATTGTTGCCACAGTTAATATAACTACATGTAGCTATTTGTCACGATTTGCCATATTGTAAAAACATATGTGTATCTAAAAGTATGATTATGGCCACAATTTCCACAAGTAGATGTGGCTATATGGTAAACCTAAGTCACATTGTAGAGAAAGTGTGTGTGTCTACAATGGGGTTATTGCCACATAACTATATGTTACTATATGGTATACAATAGCCACGCTGTATATATAATTACGTATCTACAATCGGGTTTATCGTCACCATCAGCATAACTACATGTGACTATATGGTGACCATTAGCCACGGTATATAAAAAACAGTGTCTCCAAAAGTAGGATTACAAATACTACACTTTAGTTATATGTGGCTAAAAGTTATGAAATAGCCATGATTGTATGTATAATTACGTGTCTACAATCGGACTTATGGTCACCATCAGGGTAACTGCATGTGGCTATATGGTGACCATTAGCCACAATATATAAAAAATAATGTCTCTAAAAGTAGGATTACAACTATACCCACTTTAATCATATGTGGCTATATATTACGAAATCGCCACGATTGTATGTATAATTACGTGTCTACAATCGGGTTTATGGTCACCACCATCATAACTGCATGTGGCTATATGGGACGATTAGCCACGGTGTATAAAAAATAGTGTCCCTATAAGTAGGATTACAACTACTGCCACTTCAATTATCTGTGGCTATATATTACGAAATCTCCACGATTGTATGTATAATTATGTGTCTACAATCGGGCTTATGGTCACGACCAGCATAACTGCACGTGGCTATATGGTGAATATTAGCCACGGTGTATAAAAAATATTGTCTCTATAAGTAGGATTACAACTACAGCCACTTTAATTATATGTGGCAAAATAGTACGAAATCTCCACGATTGTATGCATAATTACGTGTCTACAATCGGGATTATGGTCACCTCCAACATAATTGCATGTGACTATATGGAGATAATTAGCCACATTGTATAAAAAGTAGTGTGTTTAAAAGTAGGATTACAACTACTAAATCGCCACGAATATATGTTATGGCTACACTTTTCCTATGATATAGCCCGCGTAGCCATAGCGTACTTTAAAACGCTAGAGAATATACTACGCTTTTGATGTAAAATAAAACCGTGGCCAATGATTTTTAGCCACGGTTTTTTGTTGTGGCGATAGGCTAATTTTGTACTAGTGGTACCCTCACGTTTTAAGCACGTGAGGGGCTTTATTGGCAAAAAAGAGACCGTAGTGGACAGAAGGACATAATCGCCGAATTCAGAAAAGCACAAGGACAAAATAATGAAAAAAAAGTACAAGGACAAAAATGCAGAATCGGGAATACCACATGGACAATTTCTGTAATTTACTCTCTTTTTTTAAATAATTCATACAAAAATATTATAATAATTGACATTAGTATTTAAATAGATAAAAACATTACATTGCAGATATTAAAAAAAAATACAAGTCTAAAATTATAGCCCATATCTCAGGTTTAAAATGAAAAGTTATTAAACATGGGAGGACTAAAAAAGACAAACATGGAAAGTTTATTAAAAGGTTGGTTGAAAAAAAAGTTATTGCAATAAGCTTATAAAAAAGCTAGCTATTCTAATGGTAAAAAGTTTTTCAAAGATTTATTGAAATAGTAATAAGCTTTTAAAAACGCTACAATTGGAGATGCTCTAAAGTATATTTTATAGGTAGTCCATCATTTTTATAAAGTCACGTGAGACAAATCTCAGCAAATCAAGCAAGCCCCGAATCACCACCACCATCATCACATGTGATTTCAATACATCAACATCACCACCACATATGTGTATTAAATCACATGTGATTGCACACCGTCGACCACCACCACCTCGTGTGTATTAAATCACATGTGATTCAACACCGCCGACCACTACCACCACCGCCAACATCTATCGGCCACCATCTCCACTGCCGGACACCCCTCGCCACCCATGTGATTGTGTATCCAATCGCATGTGATTGCGGCGGGCAGCATCAGTAGCCGGAGGCAGCGGCGACGGGCGGTGGCGGCAGTGGCCGGCGGTGGTGGTGGTCGGCGGTGGTTATTGTGTATTGAATCACATGTGATTTGATGATCACGGTGGTTAGGTGATTTTTTGATCCAATGACTTAGATTTGTCCCTTGAAACTATGTGTTATTGATAGACTACGTAGAATACAACCTTGTATAAGTATACTAAAACATAATTTATATTGTGCGGATATTTTTTGTCTATAGATATCACATTTTAAGAGTATCCGGTTTTTATTTTATTTTAATCGTGGTTTATTGAGTTTAATTATAAGGTTTCGAATGAGTTTGTGAGTTTGCCGAGGTGGTACGAAACAAGCATTTGGTGTGTATTTTAGGCTAATATACCAAATTTATATTAAATAATGGAAAATTATAATGACAGCCAGCATTTCTAAGAGAGTTTTTTAAGAGGTTGATACTGTTGGAAATATAAAGAGATATTGCAAGTTGGCAATTTTCTCTATCCCGCATTGGTGGGAGGAAGAAACTTAAATGAGTTTATAAGGCACTTAATTGTTTAAGCTTCCAAAGGCTTTAGTGGAGGATTAAGGGCTAGACCCACACGCGCGCCGAGCCGAGACCAATGACACGAAATGGCGCGATTTAGGCGCACTTTGCACTTCGCACGACGCATCGGTCGCTGGGAGCTGAGGAGCTTTCTTTTTGGCCAAGACAGTGATACTCAACACGTAACGGTCGGTTGTTAAGAGGGTCATTAATGCCCTGTACGTTTTTTGACCATTCTCATGCGTTTTGATCACTGCTTAATGGTGATTATGAGTGAGTTAATTGCCTGGCCGTTTCTGCTCACATGCCTCTTGTCTCCCCTATAAAAGGGACTCATATGGCAGAGTTTAGAAACACACCGAAAACAGAAGCTTTCTCTCCTCTCTCTGCTGCGTTTTTTCTTCCTGCATTTCCGAGTACTCACTTTGTGTTACACGGTGTTTCTTGCTGTGGAACATACCGTAGTTGCTGCATCAAATCCTGGGTGTATACGTTAGAGGCTTACAGCGTATAAAGCACGTATAAACCTTTAAGGACAGGAATCCTCATTCCGTGCGGTGCGTTCTTCGTTTTCGTCAATTTTCGTCAATTTCAGGTTAGTGCATTTCATTTGGTTATTTTGGCTAATTTGATATTGTTACAGAATAAAATATTCAACAATCTTAAAGGTTTATAACATTTATATTATATATTCTGTGACTAATCTCTTAGCCAAATTTCAGCAAAAAGAATGGATACTTAAATCTCCTCCACCAACTTCCGTTTGATGAATCAAGAATTCATCAAGCTTGATCGTTTTGATGGCCAGAACTACACTCGTTGGGCTGACAAAGTCTTGTTTATGCTAGCTGTGCTTAAACTAAGCTTTGTGTTGGATCCTGAATTGCCACCAATTCCCGCTAATCCAGTCCCTGCCGAGGGAGATGCCCCTGATGTGCAAGCAATTGCTGATCTTGATAAGCAAAGGGCTCTGCGTAGAGAGTCCGAACATCTATGCTTGGGACACATCAAGAACTCCTTATCCGACTGTCTCTATGATTTGTATGCTCCTATTACAAATCCTATAGAGTTCTGGAAAGCTATTGAACTCAAGTACAAGGCACATGAAGAAGGTACCAACAAGTATCTTGTGTCTAAATACTTCGAGTTTCAAATGGTGGATGATAAGCCGATTATGGAGCAAGTGCATGAACTCCAGGTGATAGTGAATAAGTTGAATTCCACCCATAGGTTCTAAATGGATCTTCAAGAGGAAGTATCATCCAGATGGATCAATATATGCCTATAAAGCGAGATTAGTCGCTAAAGGTTATAGGCAAAGAGAAGGTATTGATTATTTCGATACATATGCACCGGTTGCTAGAATTAGTTCAATTAGAACTCTAATAGCAATCTCAGCATTGAAAGGATTGTACATTCATCAAATGGATGTGAAGACAGCCTTTCTAAATGGATATCTCAAGGAGGAGATATACTTGGAGCAACCTGAAGGTTTCATAGTATCCGGACAGGAAAATAAAGTGCGTAGACTTATTAAATCACTGTACGGATTGAAGCAAGCTCCAAAGCAGTGGCATGAGAGGTTTGACACCACTGTATCTGCATTCGGTTTTAAGCATAATAGTGTTGATAGATGTATCTACACTAAATGCAGACCTGAATACACCGTAGTTATCTGTCTTTATGTTGATGATATGTTGATCATTGGCACTCACCTGAAAAGTATTCTTGATACGAAGAAATACCTATCCTTGAACTTTAAGATGAAAGATTTAGGGGAAGTAGATACCATTCTTGGTATTAAGGTTAAAAGGACAGATAGTCAAATTTCTCTAAGTCAATCTCATTACATAGAGAAAATTTTGACAAAGTTTCAACACTTGAATTTAAAGGAATTTAACACTCCTTTCGATTCTAGTGTAAAACTTGAAGTGAACTCAGGTAGAGCAGTGGCTCAACTAGAATATGCTAGTGCAATTGGAAGCATGATGTATGCTACACATTGCACTAGACCTGACATTGCTTTTGCAGTAAGCAAGCTAAGTCAATATACTGTCAACCCCGGTACAGAGCACTGGAAGGCAGTGGGAAGAGTACTAGGATACCTAAAAAGGACTAGTAATCTTGAGTTGACTTATACGTCAAAATCTAGTATACTTGAAGGATATTCAGATGCCAGCTGGATTGATAACAGGAGTGATTCTAAATCCACAAGTGGATGGATTTATACACTAGCTGGTGGGGCTATTTCTTGGGCGAGCAAGAAACAGTCATGTATAGCTCACTCAACGATGGAAGCTGAGCTTATTGCTTTAGCCGCTGCAGGCAAAGAGGCAGAGTGGATTAGAGATCTATTTTTGGATATTCGTTTGTGGGATACTCCAATGCCATCAATTCTCATGTACTGTGACAGTGAGGCCACACTGTCTAAAGTACATAATTCTGTGTATAATGGGAAGACGAGACATGTAGGTCTTCGTCATCATTCTGTGAGATAACTAATTGAAAGTGGTACCATCAAAGTTGTTTATGTCAAGACATCTAAGAACTTGGCAGATCCCTTTACCAAACCTCTGACGAGAGATTTGGTAACATCTACCGCAAGAGTCATGGGTCTAAAACCAAACCAGAATCGTTAGTAATGGAAACCCAACTTGAACTTAGTGCTCCTATTTTAAAGTTTAATGGGTAACAACGAAATTACTAACGATAGAAGGTACTATCAGTCAAAGATAGATCCATGTGAGGTAGGATAGTACGTCGTTGCCGAGAACGAGGATGAGTTAATACTCTTAACAAAATTTTGGAGACATCTAAGCAACGAAGATGTTGTAAAATTTTGCCTATATGATCTAGAGGTGGTGCCGCCTCAAATGAAGACTGTTGGTTTGTCTTCTAAAGGGTCATGAAAAGGATTTTAGCACATGGCCATATTAGTGCTCAGGGAGAACACAAAGACGGCATATGTTGTGTGGGGGTAAACCGGGGAGGTTATTAAGGTTCTTGGTTTAAACCTATTAGGATACCATTGAATCAACCTCCTCTTGTTTGCTCACATTAAACTTGGGTTTAATCTTCGTGACACCTAAGTGGCAACATCTGTCTGAATGAAAGGAAAATTTCCAACTTGGTGGGGATTGTTGGAAATATAAAGAGATATTGCAAGTTGGCAATTTTCTCTATCCCACATTGGTGGGAGGAAGAAACTTAAATGAGTTTATAAGGCACTTAATTGTTTAAGCTTCCAAAGGCTTTAGTGGAGGATTAAGGGCTAGACCCACACGCGCGCCGAGCCGAGACCGATGACACGAAATGGCGCGATTTAGGCGCACTTTGCACTTCGCACGTCGCTGGGAGCCGAGGAGCTTTCTTTTTGGCCAAGACAGTGATACTCAACACGTAACGGTCGGTTGTTAAGAGGGTCATTAATGCCCTGTACGTTTTTTGACCATTCTCATGCGTTTTGATCACTGCTTAATGGTGATTAAGAGTGAGTTAATTGCCTGGCCGTTTCTGCTCACATGCCTCTTGTCTCCCCTACAAAAGGGACTCATATGGCAGAGTTTAGAAACACACCGAAAACAGAAGCTTTCTCTCCTCTCTCTGCTGCGTTTTTTCTTCCTGCATTTCCGAGTACTCACTTTGTGTTACACGGTGTTTCTTGCTGTGGAACATACCGTAGTTGCTGCATCAAATCCTGGGTGTATACGTTAGAGGCTTACAGCGTATAAAGCACGTATAAACCTTTAAGGACAGGAATCCTCATTCCGTGCGGTGCGTTCTTCGTTTTCGTCAATTTTCGTCAATTTCAGGTTAGTGCATTTCATTTGGTTATTTTGGCTAATTTGATATTGTTACAGAATAAAATATTCAACAATCTTAAAGGTTTATAACATTTATATTATATATTCTGTGACTAATCTCTTAGCCAAATTTCAGCAAAAAGAATGGATACTTAAATCTCCTCCACCAACTTCCGTTTGATGAATCAAGAATTCATCAAGCTTGATCGTTTTGATGGCCAGAACTACACTCGTTGGGCTGACAAAGTATTGTTTATGCTAGCTGTGCTTAAACTAAGCTTTGTGTTGGATCCTGAATTGCCACCAATTCCCGCTAATCCAGTCCCTGCCGAGGGAGATGCCCCTGATGTGCAAGCAATTGCTGATCTTGATAAGCAAAGGGCTCTGCGTAGAGAGTCCGAACATCTATGCTTGGGACACATCAAGAACTCCTTATCCGACCGTCTCTATGATTTGTATGCTCCTATTACAAATCCTATAGAGTTCTGGAAAGCTATTGAACTCAAGTACAAGGCACATGAAGAAGGTACCAACAAGTATCTTGTGTCTAAATACTTCGAGTTTCAAATGGTGGATGATAAGCCGATTATGGAGCAAGTGCATGAACTCCAGGTGATAGTGAATAAGTTGAATTCCACCCATAGGTTCTAAATGGATCTTCAAGAGGAAGTATCATCCAGATGGATCAATATCTGCCTATAAAGCGAGATTAGTCGCTAAAGGTTATAGGCAAAGAGAAGGTATTGATTATTTCGATACATATGCACCGGTTGCTAGAATTAGTTCAATTAGAACTCTAATAGCAATCTCAGCATTGAAAGGATTGTACATTCATCAAATGGATGTGAAGACAACCTTTCTAAATGGATATCTCAAGGAGGAGATATACTTGGAGCAACCTGAAGGTTTCATAGTATCCGGACAGGAAAACAAAGTGTGTAGACTTATTAAATCATTGTACGGATTGAAGCAAGCTCCAAAGCAGTGGCATGAGAGGTTTGACACCACTGTATCTGCATTCGGTTTTAAGCATAATAGTGTTGATAGATGTATCTACACAAAATGCAGACCTGAATACACCGTAGTTATCTGTCTTTATGTTGATGATATGTTGATCATTGGCACTCACCTGAAAGGTATTCTTGATACGAAGAAATACCTATCCTTGAACTTTAAGATGAAAGATTTAGGGGAAGTAGATACCATTCTTGGTATTAAGGTTAAAAGGACAGATAGTCAAATTTCTCTAAGTCAATCTCATTACATAGAGAAAATTTTGACAAAGTTTCAACACTTGAATTTAAAGGAATTTAACACTCCTTTCGATTCTAGTGTAAAACTTGAAGTGAACTCAGGTAGAGCAGTGGCTCAACTAGAATATGCTAGTGCAATTGGAAGCATGATGTATGCTACACATTGCACTAGACCTAACATTGCTTTTGCAGTAAGCAAGCTAAGTCAATATACTGTCAACCCCGGTACAGAGCACTGGAAGGCAGTGGGAAGAGTACTAGGATACCTAAAAAGGACTAGTAATCTTGAGTTGACTTATACGTCAAAATCTAGTATACTTGAAGGATATTCAGATGCCAGCTGGATTGATAACAGGAGTGATTCTAAATCCACAAGAGGATGGATTTATACACTAGCTGGTGGGGCTATTTCTTGGTCGAGCAAGAAACAGTCATGTATAGCTCACTCAACGATGGAAGCTGAGCTTATTGCTTTAGCCGCTGCAGGCAAAGAGGCAGAGTGGATTAGAGATCTATTTTTGGATATTCGTTTGTGGGATACTCCAATGCCATCAATTCTCATGTACTGTGACAGTGAGGCCACACTGTCTAAAGTATATAATTCTGTGTATAATGGGAAGACGAGACACGTAGGTCTTCGTCATCATTCTGTGAGACAACTAATTGAAAGTGGTACCATCAAAGTTGTTTATGTCAAGACATCGAAGAACTTGGCAGATCCCTTTACCAAACCTCTGACGAGAGATTTGGTAACATCTACCGCGAGAGTCATGGGTCTAAAACCAAACCAGAATCGTTAGTAATGGAAACCCAACTTTAACTTAGTGCTCCTATTTTAAAGTTTAATGGGTAACAACGAAATTACTAACGATAGAAGGTACTATCAGTCAAAGATAGATCCATGTGAGGTAGGATAGTACGTCGTTGCCGAGAACGAGGATGAGTTAATACTCTTAACAAAATTTTGGAGACATCTAAGCAACGAAGATGTTGTAAAATTTTGCCTATATGATCTAGAGGTGGTGTCGCCTCAAATGAAGACTGTTGGTTTGTCTTCTAAAGGGTCATGAAAAGGATTTTAGCACATGGCCATATTAGTGCTCAGGGAGAACACAAAGACGGCATATGTTGTGTGGGGGTAAACCCGGGAGGTTATTAAGGTTCTTGGTTTAAACCTATTAGGATACCATTGAATCAACCTCCTCTTGTTTGCTCACATTAAACTTGGGTTTAATCTTCGTGACACCTAAGTGGCAACATCTGTCTGAATGAAAGGAAAATTTCCAACTTGGTGGGGATTGTTGGAAATATAAAGAGATATTGCAAGTTGGCAATTTTCTCTATCCCACATTCGTGGGAGGAAGAAACTTAAATGAGTTTATAAGGCACTTAATTGTTTAAGTTTCCAAAGGCTTTAGTGGAGGATTAAGGGCTAGACCCACACGCGCGCCGAGCCGAGACCGATGACACGAAATGGCGCGATTTAGGCGCACTTTGCGCTTCGCACGTCGCTGGGAGCCGAGGAGCTTTCTTTTTGGCCAAGACAGTGATACTCAACACGTAACGGTCGGTTGTTAAGAGGGTCATTAATGCCCTGTACGTTTTTTGACCATTCTCATGCGTTTTGATCACTGCTTAATGGTGATTAAGAGTGAGTTAATTGCCTGGCCGTTTCTGCTCACATGCCTCTTGTCTCCCCTGTAAAAGGGACTCATATGGCAGAGTTTAGAAACACACCGAAAACAGAAGCTTTCTCTCCTCTCTCTGCTGCGTTTTTTCTTCCTGCATTTCCGAGTACTCACTTTGTGTTACACGGTGTTTCTTGCTGTGGAACATACCGTAGTTGCTGCATCAAATCTTGGGTGTATACGTTAGAGGCTTACAGCGTATAAAGCACGTATAAACCTTTAAGGACAGGAATCATCATTCCGTGCGGTGCGTTCTTCGTTTTCGTCAATTTCAGGTTAGTGCATTTCATTTGGTTATTTTGGCTAATTTGATATTGTTACAGAATAAAATATTCAACAATCTTAAAGGTTTATAACATTTATATTATATATTCTGTGACTAATCTCTTAGCCAAATTTCAGCAAAAAGAATGGATACTTAAATCTCCTCTACCAACTTCCGTTTGATGAATCAAGAATTCATCAAGCTTGATCGTTTTGATGGCCAGAACTACACTCGTTGGGCTGACAAAGTCTTGTTTATGCTAGCTGTGCTTAAACTAAGCTTTGTGTTGGATCCTGAATTGCCACCAATTCCCGGTAATCCAGTCCCTGCCGAGGGAGATGCCCCTGATGTGCAAGCAATTGCTGATCTTGATAAGCAAAGGGCTCTGCGTAGAGAGTCCGAACATCTATGCTTGGGACACATCAAGAACTCCTTATCCGACCGTCTCTATGATTTGTATGCTCCTATTACAAATCCTATAGAGTTCTGGAAAGCTATTGAACTCAAGTACAAGGCACATGAAGAAGGTACCAACAAGTATCTTGTGTCTAAATACTTCGAGTTTCAAATGGTGGATGATAAGCCGATTATGGAGCAAGTGCATGAACTCCAGGTGATAGTGAATAAGTTGAATTCCACCCATAGGTTCTAAATGGATCTTCAAGAGGAAGTATCATCCAGATGGATCAATATCTGCCTATAAAGCGAGATTAGTCGCTAAAGGTTATAGGCAGAGAGAAGTTATTGATTATTTCGATACATATGCACCGGTTGCTAGAATTAGTTCAATTAGAACTCTAATAGCAATCTCAGGATTGAAAGGATTGTACATTCATCAAATGGATGTGAAGATAGCCTTTCTAAATGGATATCTCAAGGAGGAGATATACTTGGAGCAACATGAAGGTTTCATAGTATCCGGACAGGAAAACAAAGTGTGTAGACTTATTAAATCACTGTACGGATTGAAGCAAGCTCCAAAGCAGTGGCATGAGAGGTTTGACACCACTGTATCTGCATTCGGTTTTAAGCATAATAGTGTTGATAGATGTATCGACACTAAATGCAGACCTGAATACACCGTAGTTATCTGTCTTTATGTTGATGATATGTTGATCATTGGCACTCACCTGAAAGGTATTCTTGATACGAAGAAATACCTATCCTTGAACTTTAAGATGAAAGATTTAGGGGAAGTAGATACCATTCTTGGTATTAAGGTTAAAAGGACAGATAGTCAAATTTCTCTAAGTCAATCTCATTACATAGAGAAAATTTTGACAAAGTTTCAACACTTGAATTTAAAGGAATTTAACACTCCTTTCGATTCTAGTGTAAAACTTGAAGTGAACTCAGGTAGAGCTGTGGCTCAACTAGAATATGCTAGTGCAATTGGAAGCATGATGTATGCTACACATTGCACTAGACCTGACATTGCTTTTGCAGTAAGCAAGCTAAGTCAATATACTGTCAACCCCGGTACAGAGCACTGGAAGGCAGTGGGAAGAGTACTAGGATACCTAAAAAGGACTAGTAATCTTGAGTTGACTTATACGTCAAAATCTAGTATACTTGAAGGATATTCAGATGCCAGCTGGATTGATAACAGGAGTGATTCTAAATCCACAAGTGGATGGATTTATACACTAGCTGGTGGGACTATTTCTTGGGGGAGCAAGAAACAGTCATGTATAGCTCACTCAACGATGGAAGCTGAGCTTATTGCTTTAGCCGCTGCAGGCAAAGAGGCAGAGTGGATTAGAGATCTATTTTTGGATATTCGTTTGTGGGATACTCCAATGCCATCAATTCTCATGTACTGTGACAGTGAGGCCACACTGTCTAAAGTATATAATTCTGTGTATAATGGGAAGACGAGACACGTAGGTCTTCGTCATCATTCTGTGAGACAACTAATTGAAAGTGGTACCATCAAAGTTGTTTATGTCAAGACATCGAAGAACTTGGCAGATCCCTTTACCAAACCTCTGACGAGAGATTTGGTAACATCTACCGCGAGAGTCATGGGTCTAAAACCAAACTAGAATCGTTAGTAATGGAAACCCAACTTGAACTTAGTGCTCCTATTTTCAAGTTTAACGGGTAACGACGAAATTACTAACGATAGAAGGTACTATCAGTCAAAGATAGATCCATGTGAGGTAGGATAGTACGTCGTTGCCGAGAACGAGGATGAGTTAATACTCTTAACAAAATTTTGGAGACATCTAAGCAACGAAGATGTTGTAAAATTTTGCCTATATGATCTAGAGGTGGTGCCGCCTCAAATGAAGACTGTTGGTTTGTCTTCTAAAGGGTCATGAAAAGGATTTTAGCACATGGCCATATTAGTGCTCAGGGAGAACACAAAGACGGCATATGTTGTGTGGGGGTAAACCGGGGAGGTTATTAAGGTTCTTGGTTTAAACCTATTAGGATACCATTGAATCAACCTCCTCTTGTTTGCTCACATTAAACTTGGGTTTAATCTTCGTGACACCTAAGTGGCAACATCTGTCTGAATGAAAGGAAAATTTCCAACTTGGTGGGGATTGTTGGAAATATAAAGAGATATTGCAAGTTGGCAATTTTCTCTATCCCACATTGGTGGGAGGAAGAAACTTAAATGAGTTTATAAGGCACTTAATTGTTTAAGCTTCCAAAGGCTTTAGTGGAGGATTAAGGGCTAGACCCACACGCGCGCCGAGCCGAGACCAATGACACGAAATGGCGCGATTTAGGCGCACTTTGCACTTCGCACGACGCATCGGTCGCTGGGAGCTGAGGAGCTTTCTTTTTGGCCAAGACAGTGATACTCAACACGTAACGGTCGGTTGTTAAGAGGGTCATTAATGCCCTGTACGTTTTTTGACCATTCTCATGCGTTTTGATCACTGCTTAATGGTGATTATGAGTGAGTTAATTGCCTGGCCGTTTCTGCTCACATGCCTCTTGTCTCCCCTATAAAAGGGACTCATATGGCAGAGTTTAGAAACACACCGAAAACAGAAGCTTTCTCTCCTCTCTCTGCTGCGTTTTTTCTTCCTGCATTTCCGAGTACTCACTTTGTGTTACACGGTGTTTCTTGCTGTGGAACATACCGTAGTTGCTGCATCAAATCCTGGGTGTATACGTTAGAGGCTTACAGCGTATAAAGCACATATAAACCTTTAAGGACAGGAATCCTCATTCCGTGTGGTGCGTTCTTCGTTTTCGTCAATTTTCGTCAATTTCAGGTTAGTGCATTTCATTTGGTTATTTTGGCTAATTTGATATTGTTACAGAATAAAATATTCAACAATCTTAAAGGTTTATAACATTTATATTATATATTCTGTGACTAATCTCTTAGCCAAATTTCAGCAAAAATAATGGATACTTAAATCTCCTCCACCAACTTCCGTTTGATGAATCAAGAATTCATCAAGCTTGATCATTTTGATGGCCAGAACTACACTCGTTGGGCTGACAAAGTCTTGTTTATGCTAGCTGTGCTTAAACTAAGCTTTGTGTTGGATCCTGAATTGCCACCAATTCCCGCTAATCCAGTCCCTGCCGAGGGAGATGCCCCTGATGTGCAAGCAATTGCTGATCTTGATAAGCAAAGGGCTCTGCGTAGAGAGTCCGAACATCTATGCTTGGGACACATCAAGAACTCCTTATCCGACCGTCTCTATGATTTGTATGCTCCTATTACAAATCCTATAGAGTTCTGGAAAGCTATTGAACTCAAGTACAAGGCACATGAAGAAGGTACCAACAAGTATCTTGTGTCTAAATACTTCGAGTTTCAAATTGTGGATGATAAGCCGATTATGGAGCAAGTGCATGAACTCCAGGTGATAGTGAATAAGTTGAATTCCACCCATAGGTTCTAAATGGATCTTCAAGAGGAAGTATCATCCAGATGGATCAATATCTGCCTATAAAGCGAGATTAGTCGCTAAAGGTTATAGGCAAAGAGAAGGTATTGATTATTTCGATACATATGCACCGGTTGCTAGAATTAGTTCAATTAGAACTCTAATAGCAATCTCAGCATTGAAAGGATTGTACATTCATCAAATGGATGTGAAGACAGCCTTTCTAAATGGATATCTCAAGGAGGAGATATACTTGGAGCAACCTGAAGGTTTCATAGTATCCGGACAGGAAAACAAAGTGTGTAGACTTATTAAATCACTGTACGGATTGAAGCAAGCTCCAAAGCAGTGGCATGAGAGGTTTGACACCACTGTATCTGCATTCGGTTTTAAGCATAATAGTGTTGATAGATGTATCTACACTAAATGCAGACCTGAATACACCGTAGTTATCTGTCTTTATGTTGATGATATGTTGATCATTGGCACTCACCTGAAAGGTATTCTTGATACGAAGAAATACCTATCCTTGAACTTTAAGATGAAAGATTTAGGGGAAGTAGATACCATTCTTGGTATTAAGGTTAAAAGGACAGATAGTCAAATTTCTCTAAGTCAATCTCATTACATAGAGAAAATTTTGACAAAGTTTCAACACTTGAATTTAAAGGAATTTAACACTCCTTTCGATTCTAGTGTAAAACTTGAAGTGAACTCAGGTAGAGTAGTGGCTCAACTAGAATATGCTAGTGCAATTGGAAGCATGATGTATGCTACACATTGCACTAGACCTGACATTGCTTTTGCAGTAAGCAAGCTAAGTCAATATACTGTCAACCCCGGTACAGAGCACTGGAAGGCAGTGGGAAGAGTACTAGGATACCTAAAAAGGACTAGTAATCTTGAGTTGACTTATACGTCAAAATCTAGTATACTTGAAGGATATTCAGATGCCAGCTGGATTGATAACAGGAGTGATTCTAAAAAAAGTTATTGCAATAAGCTTATAAAAAAGCTAGCTATTCTAATGGTAAAAAGTTTTTCAAAGATTTATTGAAATAGTAATAAGCTTTTAAAAAAGCTACAACTGGAGATGCTCTAAAGTATATTTTATAGGTAGTCCATCATTTTTATAAAGTCACGTGAGACAAATCTCAGCAAATCAAGCAAGCCCCGAATCACCACCACCATCATCACATGTGATTTCAATACATCAACATCACCACCACATATGTGTATTAAATCACATGTGATTGCACACCGTCGACCACCACCACCTCGTGTGTATTAAATCACATGTGATTCAACACCGCCGACCACTACCACCACAGCCAACATCTATCGGCCACCATCTCCACTGCCGGACACCCCTCGCCACCCATGTGATTGTGTATCCAATCGCATGTGATTGCGGCGGGCAGCAGCAGTAGCCGGAGGCAGCGGCGACGGGCAGTGGCGGCAGTGGCCGGCGGTGGTGGTGGTCGGCGGTGGTTATTGTGTATTGAATCACATGTGATTTGATGATCACGGTGGTTAGGTGATTTTTTGATCCAATGACTTAGATTTGTCCCTTGAAACTATGTGTTATTGATAGACTACGTAGAATACAACCTTGTATAAGTATACTAAAACATAATTTATATTGTGCGGATATTTTTTGTCTATAGATATCACATTTTAAGAGTATCCGGTTTTTATTTTATTTTAATCGTGGTTTATTGAGTTTAATTATAAGGTTTCGAATGAGTTTGTGAGTTTGTCGAGGTGGTACGAAACAAGCATTTGGTGTGTATTTTAGGCTAATATACCAAATTTATATTAAATAATGGAAAATTATAATGACAGCCAGCATTTCTAAGAGAGTTTTTTAAGAGGTTGATACTGTTGGAAATATAAAGAGATATTGCAAGTTGGAAATTTTCTCTATCCCACATTGGTGGGAGGAAGAAACTTAAATGAGTTTATAAGGCACTTAATTGTTTAAGCTTCCAAAGGCTTTAGTGGAGGATTAAGGGCTAGACCCACACGCGCGCCGAGCCGAGACCAATGACACGAAATGGCGCGATTTAGGCGCACTTTGCACTTCGCACGACGCATCGGTCGCTGGGAGCTGAGGAGCTTTCTTTTTGGCCAAGACAGTGATACTCAACACGTAACGGTCGGTTGTTAAGAGGGTCATTAATGCCCTGTACGTTTTTTGACCATTCTCATGCGTTTTGATCACTGCTTAATGGTGATTATGAGTGAGTTAATTGCCTGGCCGTTTCTGCTCACATGCCTCTTGTCTCCCCTATAAAAGGGACTCATATGGCAGAGTTTAGAAACACACCGAAAACAGAAGCTTTCTCTCCTCTCTCTGCTGCGTTTTTTCTTCCTGCATTTCCGAGTACTCACTTTGTGTTACACGGTGTTTCTTGTTGTGGAACATACCGTAGTTGCTGCATCAAATCCTGGGTGTATACGTTAGAGGCTTACAGCGTATAAAGCACGTATAAACCTTTAAGGACAGGAATCCTCTTTCCGTGCGGTGCGTTCTTCGTTTTCGTCAATTTTCGTCAATTTCAGGTTAGTGCATTTCATTTGGTTATTTTGGCTAATTTGATATTGTTACAGAATAAAATATTCAACAATCTTAAAGGTTTATAACATTTATATTATATATTCTGTGACTAATCTCTTAGCCAAATTTCAGCAAAAAGAATGGATACTTAAATCTCCTCCACCAACTTCCGTTTGATGAATCAAGAATTCATCAAGCTTGATCGTTTTGATGGCCAGAACTACACTCGTTGGGCTGACAAAGTCTTGTTTATGCTAGCTGTGCTTAAACTAAGCTTTGTGTTGGATCCTGAATTGCCACCAATTCCCGCTAATCCAGTCCCTGCCGAGGGAGATGCCCCTGATGTGCAAGCAATTGCTGATCTTGATAAGCAAAGGGCTCTGCGTAGAGAGTCCGAACATCTATGCTTGGGACACATCAAGAACTCCTTATCCGACCGTCTCTATGATTTGTATGCTCCTATTACAAATCCTATAGAGTTCTGGAAAGCTATTGAACTCAAGTACAAGGCACATGAAGAAGGTACCAACAAGTATCTTGTGTCTAAATACTTCGAGTTTCAAATGGTGGATGATAAGCCGATTATGGAGCAAGTGCATGAACTCCAGGTGATAGTGAATAAGTTGAATTCCACCCATAGGTTCTAAATGGATCTTCAAGAGGAAGTATCATCCAGATGGATCAATATCTGCCTATAAAGCGAGATTAGTCGCTAAAGGTTATAGGCAAAGAGAAGGTATTGATTATTTCGATACATATGCACCGATTGCTAGAATTAGTTCAATTAGAACTCTAATAGCAATCTCAGCATTGAAAGGATTGTACATTCATCAAATGGATGTGAAGACAGCCTTTCTAAATGGATATCTCAAGGAGGAGATATACTTGGAGCAACCTGAAGGTTTCATAGTATCCGGACAGGAAAACAAAGTGTGTAGACTTATTAAATCACTGTACGGATTGAAGCAAGCTCCAAAGCAGTGGCATGAGAGGTTTGACACCACTGTATCTGCATTCGGTTTTAAGCATAATAGTGTTGATAGATGTATCTACACTAAATGCAGACCTGAATACATCGTAGTTATCTGTCTTTATGTTGATGATATGTTGATCATTGGCACTCACCTGAAAGGTATTCTAGATACGAAGAAATACCTATCCTTGAACTTTAAGATGAAAGATTTAGGGGAAGTAGATACCATTCTTGGTATTAAGGTTAAAAGGACAGATAGTCAAATTTCTCTAAGTCAATCTCATTACATAGAGAAAATTTTGACAAAGTTTCAACACTTGAATTTAAAGGAATTTAACACTCCTTTTGATTCTAGTGTAAAACTTGAAGTGAACTCAGGTAGAGCAGTGGCTCAACTAGAATATGCTAGTGCAATTGGAAGCATGATGTATGCTACACATTGCACTAGACCTGACATTGCTTTTGCAGTAAGCAAGCTAAGTCAATATACTGTCAACCCCGGTACAGAGCACTGGAAGGCAGTGGGAAGAGTACTAGGATACCTAAAAAGGACTAGTAATCTTGAGTTGACTTATACGTCAAAATCTAGTATACTTGAAGGATATTCAGATGCCAGCTGGATTGATAACAGGAGTGATTCTAAATCCACAAGTGGATGGATTTATACACTAGCTGGTGGGGCTATTCTTGGGCGAGCAAGAAACAGTCATGTATAGCTCACTCAACGATGGAAGCTGAGCTTATTGCTTTAGCCGCTGCAGGCAAAGAGGCAGAGTGGATTAGAGATCTATTTTTGGATATTCGTTTGTGGGATACTCCAATGCCATCAATTCCCATGTACTGTGACAGTGAGGCCACACTGTCTAAAGTATATAATTATGTGTATAATGGGAAGACGAGACACGTAGGTCTTCGTCATCATTCTGTGAGACAACTAATTGAAAGTGGTACCATCAAAGTTGTTTATGTCAAGACATCGAAGAACTTGGCAGATCCCTTTACCAAACCTCTGACGAGAGATTTGGTAACATCTACCGCGAGAGTCATGGGTCTAAAACCAAACTAGAATCGTTAGTAATGGAAACCCAACTTGAACTTAGTGCTCCTATTTTCAAGTTTAACGGGTAACAATGAAATTACTAACGATAGAAGGTACTATCAGTCAAAGATAGATCCATGTGAGGTAGGATAGTACGTCGTTGCCGAGAACGAGGATGAGTTAATACTCTTAACAAAATTTTGGACACATCTAAGCAACGAAGATGTTGTAAAATTTTGCCTATATGATCTAGAGGTGGTGCCGCCTCAAATGAAGACTGTTGGTTTGTCTTCTAAAGGGTCATGAAAAGGATTTTAGCACATGGCCATATTAGTGCTCAGGGAGAACACAAAGACGGCATATGTTGTGTGGGGGTAAACCGGGGAGGTTATTAAGGTTCTTGGTTTAAACCTATTAGGATACCATTGAATCAACCTCCTCTTGTTTGCTCACATTAAACTTGGGTTTAATCTTCGTGACACCTAAGTGGCAACATCTGTCTGAATGAAAGGAAAATTTCCAACTTGGTGGGGGATTGTTGGAAATATAAAGAGATATTGCAAGTTGGCAATTTTCTCTATCCCACATTGGTGGGAGGAAGAAACTTAAATGAGTTTATAAGGCACTTAATTGTTTAAGCTTCCAAAGGCTTTAGTGGAGGATTAAGGGCTAGACCCACACGCGCGCCGAGCCGAGACCGATGACACGAAATGGCGCGATTTAGGCGCACTTTGCACTTCGCACGACGCATCGGTCGCTGGGAGCTGAGGAGCTTTCTTTTTGGCCAAGACAGTGATACTCAACACGTAACGGTCGGTTGTTAAGAGGGTCATTAATGCCCTGTACGTTTTTTGACCATTCTCATGCGTTTTGATCACTGCTTAATGGTGATTAAGAGTGAGTCAATTGCCTGGCCGTTTCTGCTCACATGCCTCTTGTCTCCCCTATAAAAGGGACTCATATGGCAGAGTTTAGAAACACACCGAAAACAGAAGCTTTCTTTCCTCTCTCTGCTGCGTTTTTTATTCCTGCATTTCCGAGTACTCACTTTGTGTTACACGGTGTTTCTTGCTGTGGAACATACCGTAGTTGCTGCATCAAATCCTGGGTGTATACGTTAGAGGCTTACAGCGTATAAAGCACGTATAAACCTTTAAGGACAGGAATCCTCATTCCGTGCGGTGCGTTCTTCGTTTTCGTCAATTTTCGTCAATTTCAGGTTAGTGCATTTCATTTGGTTATTTTGGCTAATTTGATATTGTTACAGAATAAAATATTCAACAATCTTAAAGGTTTATAACATTTATATTATATATTCTGTGACTAATCTCTTAGCCAAATTTCAGCAAAAAGAATGGATACTTAAATCTCCTCCACCAACTTCCGTTTGATGAATCAAGAATTCATCAAGCTTGATCGTTTTGATGGCCAGAACTACACTCGTTGGGCTGACAAAGTCTTGTTTATGCTAGCTGTGCTTAAACTAAGCTTTGTGTTGGATCCTGAATTGCCACCAATTCCCGCTAATCCAGTCCCTGCCGAGGGAGATGCCCCTGATGTGCAAGCAATTGCTGATCTTGATAAGCAAAGGGCTCTGCGTAGAGAGTCCGAACATCTATGCTTGGGACACATCAAGAACTCCTTATCCGACCGTCTCTATGATTTGTATGCTCCTATTACAAATCCTATAGAGTTCTGGAAAGCTATTGAACTCAAGTACAAGGCACATGAAGAAGGTACCAACAAGTATCTTGTGTCTAAATACTTCGAGTTTCAAATGGTGGATGATAAGCCGATTATGGAGCAAGTGCATGAACTCCAGGTGATAGTGAATAAGTTGAATTCCACCCATAGGTTCTAAATGGATCTTCAAGAGGAAGTATCATCCAGATGGATCAATATCTGCCTATAAAGCGAGATTAGTCGCTAAAGGTTATAGGCAAAGAGAAGGTATTGATTATTTCGATACATATGCACCGGTTGCTAGAATTAGTTCAATTAGAACTCTAATAGCAATCTCAGCATTGAAAGGATTGTACATTCATCAAATGGATGTGAAGACAGCCTTTCTAAATGGATATCTTAAGGAGGAGATATACTTGGAGCAACCTGAAGGTTTCATAGTACCCGGACAGGAAAACAAAGTGTGTAGACTTATTAAATCACTGTACGGATTGAAGCAAGCTCCAAAGCAGTGGCATGAGAGGTTTGACACCACTGTATCTGCATTCAGTTTTAAGCATAATAGTGTTGATAGATGTATCTACACTAAATGCAGACCTGAATACACCGTAGTTATCTGTCTTTATGTTGATGATATGTTGATCATTGGCACTCACCTGAAAGGTATTCTTGATACGAAGAAATACCTATCCTTGAACTTTAAGATGAAAGATTTAGGGGAAGTAGATACCATTCTTGGTATTAAGGTTAAAAGGACAGATAGTCAAATTTCTCTAAGTCAATCTCATTACATAGAGAAAATTTTGACAAAGTTTCAACACTTGAATTTAAAGGAATTTAACACTCCTTTCGATTCTAGTGTAAAACTTGAAGTGAACTCAGGTAGAGCAGTGGCTCAACTAGAATATGCTAGTGCAATTGGAAGCATGATGTATGCTACACATTGCACTAGACCTGACATTGCTTTTGCAGTAAGCAAGCTAAGTCAATATACTGTCAACCCCTGTACAGAGCACTGGAAGGCAGTGGGAAGAGTACTAGGATACCTAAAAAGGACTAGTAATCTTGAGTTGACTTATACGTCAAAATATAGTATACTTGAAGGATATTCAGATGCCAGCTGGATTGATAACAGGAGTGATTCTAAATCCACAAGTGGATGGATTTATACACTAGCTGCTGGGGCTATTTCTTGGGCGAGCAAGAAACAGTCATGTATAGCTCACTCAATGATGGAAGCTGAGCTTATTGCTTTAGCCGCTGCAGGCAAAGAGGCAGAGTGGATTAGAGATCTATTTTTGGATATTCGTTTGTGGGATACTCCAATGCCATCAATTCCCATGTACTGTGACAGTGAGGCCACACTGTCTAAAGTATATAATTCTGTGTATAATGGGAAGACGAGACACGTAGGTCTTCGTCATCATTCTGTGAGACAACTAATTGAAAGTGGTACCATCAAAGTTGTTTATGTCAAGACATCGAAGAACTTGGCAGATCCCTTTACCAAACCTCTGACGAGAGATTTGGTAACATCTACCACGAGAGTCATGGGTCTAAAACCAAACTAGAATCGTTAGTAATGGAAACCCAACTTGAACTTAGTGCTCCTATTTTCAAGTTTAATGGGTAACAACAAAATTACTAATGATAGAAGGTACTATCAGTCAAAGATAGATCCATGTGAGGTAGGATAGTACGTCGTTGCCGAGAACGAAGATGAGTTAATACTCTTAACAAAATTTTGGAGACATCTAAGCAACGAAGATGTTGTAAAATTTTTCCTATATGATCTAGAGGTGGTGCCGCCTCAAATGAAGACTGTTGGTTTGTCTTCTAAAGGGTCATGAAAAGGATTTTAGCACATGGCCATATTAGTGCTCAGGGAGAACACAAAGACGGCATATGTTGTGTGGGGGTAAACCGGGGAGGTTATTAAGGTTCTTGATTTAAACCTATTAGGATACCATTGAATCAACCTCCTCTTGTTTGCTCACATTAAACTTGGGTTTAATCTTCGTGATACCTAAGTGGCAACATCTGTCTGAATGAAAGGAAAATTTCCAACTTGGTGGGGGATTGTTGGAAATATAAAGAGATATTGCAAGTTGGCAATTTTCTCTATCCCACATTGGTGGGAGGAAGAAACTTAAATGAGTTTATAAGGCACTTAATTGTTTAAGCTTCCAAAGGCTTTAGTGGAGGATTAAGGGCTAGACCCACACGCGCGCCGAGCCGAGACCGATGACACGAAATGGCGCGATTTAGGCGCACTTTGCACTTCGCACGACGCATCGGTCGCTGGGAGCTGAGGAGCTTTCTTTTTGGCCAAGACAGTGATACTCAACACGTAACGGTCGGTTGTTAAGAGGGTCATTAATGCACTGTACGTTTTTTGACCATTCTCATGCGTTTTGATCACTGCTTAATGGTTATTAAGAGTGAGTTAATTGCCTGGCCGTTTCTGCTCACATGCCTCTTGTCTCCCCTATAAAAGGGACTCATATGGCAGAGTTTAGAAACACACCGAAAACAGAAGCTTTCTCTCCTCTCTCTGCTGCGTTTTTTCTTCCTGCATTTCCGAGTACTCACTTTGTGTTACACGGTGTTTCTTGCTGTGGAACATACCGTAGTTGCTGCATCAAATCCTGGGTGTATACGTTAGAGGCTTACAGCGTATAAAGCACGTATAAACCTTTAAGGACAGGAATCCTCATTCCGTGCGGTGCGTTCTTCGTTTTCGTCAATTTCAGGTTAGTGCATTTCATTTGGTTATTTTGGCTAATTTGATATTGTTACAGAATAAAATATTCAACAATCTTAAAGGTTTATAACATTTATATTATATATTCTGTGACTAATCTCTTAGCCAAATTTCAGCAAAAAGAATGGATACTTAAATCTCCTCCACCAACTTCCGTTTGATGAATCAAGAATTCATCAAGCTTGATCGTTTTGATGGCCAGAACTACACTCGTTGGGCTGACAAAGTCTTGTTTATGCTAGCTGTGCTTAAACTAAGCTTTGTGTTGGATCCTGAATTGCCACCAATTCCCGCTAATCCAGTCCCTGCCGAGGGAGATGCCCCTGATGTGCAAGCAATTGCTGATCTTGATAAGCAAAGGGCTCTGCGTAGAGAGTCCGAACATCTATGCTTGGGACACATCAAGAACTCCTTATCCGACCGTCTCTATGATTTGTATGCTCCTATTACAAATCATATAGAGTTCTGGAAAGCTATTGAACTCAAGTACAAGGCACATGAAGAAGGTACCAACAAGTATCTTGTGTCTAAATACTTCGAGTTTCAAATGGTGGATGATAAGCCGATTATGGAGCGAGTGCATGAACTCCAGGTGATAGTGAATAAGTTGAATTCTCTATCTATTAATCTTCCAGAGCTTTTTCAGGTTGGAGCAATCATTTGCAAGTTACCACCTTCTTGGAAAGACTTTTCCAAAAGAATGATGCACAAATCCGAGGACTACTCCTTGGATGTCCTGTTGAAACACCTCCGTATTGAGGAGGCAACTCGCAATAGGGACAAAAGGGGTAAAGTCGGAATGAGTGTTCACCACGTGACAGGTGGGGGTCATGGTTCTGCATCTGGTTCGGGTTCTGGGTACAAAGACAAGAAAGGGTTCAAAATGAACAAGAACATGGGACCTAAAAAGAAGGAGTTCAAGAGGCCTAATAATCATCATCAAAACAATCAATCCAAGAAAACAGGAAAGTGCCATGTTTGTGGAGAAACATGGCATTATGCACGAGAATGTCCACTACGGAAATCGGGGCCCGTTGGTGGATCCGCAAATGCTGTTGCGGATCTAACCCACTTGATTGCCAATGTGGATCTTGGGGAATCAAACATGATTTCCACATTGACTCGTGTGATAGCAGCTCGTGGATGGTTTCTTGATTCTGGAGCTACGATTCATGTTTGTGGGAATCGTAGCAGCTTCCAAACTTATGGCCCAGTTCGTGAAGGAATGGTGGTGGCGTGTGCTGATGGTCACAGGGTGCGTGTTCAAGGTATTGGCACGGTGTTGCTAACTTTCCGTAATGGGAGTATGGTCACCCTTCGTGATGTGTTGCATGTGCCGGGAGTGTCAAAAGGACTTGTTTCGGCGTCCAAGTTTGATGATAATGGTTTCAAGTTGGTGATTGAGGGTGGTAGGACCTTGTTTTATAAAGATGGGGTGTATGTGGGACAAGCCGTTAATACGCGTGGTATGTATCGGCTTCAATTGTTTGAGGGGGATGTGGGTAGTAGTCACCATTATTGTGATTCTGTTTTGAATGTTGAATTTTCTGAGAGTGAGAGTGATGGTACCGCAAGTGATAGTGACGGTACCACTAGTAATGTTGTTGGTTATGAACTTAATGAAATAATGTTTTCTGATTATATTGCTTGTTCAATTTCTTTATGGCATAAACATTTAGCTCACACTAATATTAAAAATATTGAAAAAATGCAAACTAAAGGCTTGTTAAAATTAAATAATAAAGATTTTGACAAATGTGAAACTTGTGTAAAATCAAAGTTTATAAAGAAACCTTTTCCAAGCGTTAAGAGAAATACAACATTACTGGAATTAATACATTCGGATATTTGTGAACTGAATGGTATACTCACTCGTGGAGGAAAAAGATATTTTATAACATTTTGTGATGACTCGAGCCGTTACTTATATGTTTACTTATTGCATACAAAAGACGAAGCTTTTAATGCATTTAAACTATATAAGGCTGAGGTTGAAAATCAACATGAAAGACATATAAAGATTCTTCGCTCGGATAGAGGCGGAGAATACTTTAATCATGAGTTTGATACATTCTGTGAAGAGAATGGTATCAAGCATGAAAGAACATCACCATATACTCCCCAACAGAATGGTTTGGCTGAAAGAAATAATAGAACCCTTGTTGAGATGGTCAATTGTATGTTGAATCATTCGGGTTTGCCACACAATCTGTGGGGGGAAGCATTGTTGACTGCATGTTATGTGCACAACAGAATCACTAGTCGTGTGATTCCCTCTAGTCCCTATGAGTTATGGAAAGGTAGAAAACCTAACTTAGATTATCTAAGAGTGTGGGGGTGTTTAGCTTATTATCGTACACCTGATCCTAAACGATCCAAGTTGGGAGCTCGAGCTATGAAAAGTATATTCATTGGATATGCTCAGAATAGCAAGGCATACCGATTGTTGGATAGTGAATCAGGTGTCGTCGTAGAATCCAGAGATGTGGAGTTCTTCGAGGATAAGCTAATAGGAGATGATGAAAACTCAAATTCTACCTCTAATCCCATTCCAGCACCCAGTACTTCTCGAGAGACTATTACACCTTCTTCTAATATAGAAGAAACACCTTCTTCTGTTGTAGAAGAACCAAGGAGAAGTACAAGGGTGAGAAAGGAAAAGAATTTTGGAGAAGACTTTCTATCATACTTGGTTGAAGGATCTCAATCTAAAGTGACGAGAGAGGTCATTTTAGCAATTAATTTAGAAGATGATCCTAAGACTTTTACTGAAGCCGTGACATCGAGAGATGCTCCTTTCTGGAAGGATGCTATTAATGATGAAATGGATTCAATTATGGGAAATGGAACTTTGGAGTTAGCTGATCTTCCCAAGGGAAAGAGACCCATAGGTTCTAAATGGATCTTCAAGAGGAAGTATCATCCAGATAGATCAATATCTGCCTATAAAGCGAGATTAGTCGCTAAAGGTTATAGGCAAAGAGAAGGTATTGATTATTTCGATACATATGCACCGGTTGCTAGAATTAGTTCAATTAGAACTCTAATAGCAATCTCAGCATTGAAAGGATTGTACATTCATCAATTGGATGTGAAGACAGCCTTTCTAAATGGATATCTCAAGGAGGAGATATACTTGGAGCAACCTGAAGGTTTCATAGTATCCGGACAGGAAAACAAAGTGTGTAGACTTATTAAATCACTGTACGGATTGAAGCAAGCTCCAAAGCAGTGGCATGAGAGGTTTGACACCACTGTATCTGCATTCGGTTTTAAGCATAATAGTGTTGATAGATGTATCTACACTAAATGCAGACCTGAATACACCGTAGTTATCTGTCTTTATGTTGATGATATGTTGATCATTGGCACTCACCTGAAAGGTATTCTTGATACGAAGAAATACCTATCCTTGAACTTTAAGATGAAAGATTTAGGGGAAGTAGATACCATTCTTGGTATTAAGGTTAAAAGGACAGATAGTCAAATTTCTCTAAGTCAATCTCATTACATAGAGAAAATTTTGACAAAGTTTCAACACTTGAATTTAAAGGAATTTAACACTCCTTTCGATTCTAGTGTAAAACTTGAAGTGAACTCAGGTAGAGCAGTGGCTCAACTAGAATATGCTAGTGCAATTGGAAGCATGATGTATGCTACACATTGCACTAGACCTGACATTGCTTTTGCAGTAAGCAAGCTAAGTCAATATACTGTCAACCCCGGTACAGAGCACTGGAAGGCAGTGGGAAGAGTACTAGGATACCTAAAAAGGACTAGTAATCTTGAGTTGACTTATACGTCAAAATCTAGTATACTTGAAGGATATTCAGATGCCATCTGGATTGATAACATGAGTGATTCTAAATCCACAAGTGGATGGATTTATACACTAGCTGGTGGGGCTATTTCTTGGGCGAGCAAGAAACAGTCATGTATAGCTCACTCAACGATGGAAGCTGAGCTTATTGCTTTAGCCGCTGCAGGCAAAGAGGCAGAGTGGATTAGAGATCTATTTTTGGATATTCGTTTGTGGGATACTCCAATGCCATCAATTCCCATGTACTGTGACAGTGAGGCCACACTGTCTAAAGTATATAATTCTGTGTATAATGGGAAGACGAGACACGTAGGTCTTCGTCATCATTCTGTGAGACAACTAATTGAAAGTGGTACCATCAAAGTTGTTTATGTCAAGACATCGAAGAACTTGGCAGATCCCTTTACCAAACCTCTGACGAGAGATTTGGTAACATCTACCGCGAGAGTCATGGGTCTAAAACCAAACTAGAATCGTTAGTAATGGAAACCCAATTTGAACTTAGTGCTCCTATTTTCAAGTTTAATGGGTAACAACGAAATTACTAATGATAGAAGGTACTATCAGTCAAAGATAGATCCATGTGAGGTAGGATAGTACGTCGTTGCCGAGAACGAGGATGAGTTAATACTCTTAACAAAATTTTGGAGACATCTAAGCAACGAAGATGTTGTAAAATTTTGCCTATATGATCTAGAGGTGGTGCCGCCTCAAATGAAGACTGTTGGTTTGTCTTCTAAAGGGTCATGAAAAGGATTTTAGCACATGGCCATATTAGTGCTCAGGGAGAACACAAAGACGGCATATGTTGTGTGGGGGTAAACCGGGGAGGTTATTAAGGTTCTTGGTTTAAACCTATTAGGATACCATTGAATCAACCTCCTCTTGTTTGCTCACATTAAACTTGGGTTTAATCTTCGTGACACCTAAGTGGCAACATCTGTCTGAATGAAAGGAAAATTTCCAACTTGGTGGGGGATTGTTGGAAATATAAAGAGATATTGCAAGTTGGCAATTTTCTCTATCCCACATTGGTGGGAGGAAGAAACTTAAATGAGTTTATAAGGCACTTAATTGTTTAAGCTTCCAAAGGCTTTAGTGGAGGATTAAGGGCTAGACCCACACGCGCGCCGAGCCGAGACCGATGACACGAAATGGCGCGATTTAGGCGCACTTTGCACTTCGCACGACGCATCGGTCGCTGGGAGCTGAGGAGCTTTCTTTTTGGCCAAGACAGTGATACTCAACACGTAACGGTCGGTTGTTAAGAGGGTCATTAATGCCCTGTACGTTTTTTGACCATTCTCATGCGTTTTGATCACTACTTAATGGTGATTAAGAGTGAGTTAATTGCCTGGCCATTTCTGCTCACATGCCTCTTGTCTCCCCTATAAAAGGGACTCATATGGCAGAGTTTAGAAACACACCGAAAACAGAAGCTTTCTCTCCTCTCTCTGCTGCGTTTTTTCTTCCTGCATTTCCGATTACTCACTTTGTGTTACACGGTGTTTCTTGCTGTGGAACATACCGTAGTTGCTGCATCAAATCCTGGGTGTATACGTTAGAGGCTTACAGCTTATAAAGCACGTATAAACCTTTAAGGACAGGAATCCTCATTCCGTGCGGTGCGTTCTTCGTTTTCGTCAATTTTCGTCAATTTCAGGTTAGTTTATTTCATTTGGTTATTTTGGCTAATTTGATATTGTTACAGAATAAAATATTCAACAATCTTAAAGGTTTATAACATTTATATTTTATATTCTGTGACTAATCTATTAGCCAAATTTCAGCAAAAAGAATGGATACTTAAATCTCCTCCACCAACTTCCGTTTAATGAATCAAGAATTCATCAAGCTTGATCGTTTTGATGGCCAGAACTACACTCGTTGGGCTGACAAAGTCTTGTTTATGCTAGCTGCGCTTAAACTAAGCTTTGTGTTGGATCCTGAATTTCCACCAATTCCCGCTAATCCAGTCCCTGCCGAGGGAGATGCCCCTGATGTGCAAGCAATTGCTGATCTTGATAAGCAAAGGGCTCTGCGTAGAGAGTCCGAACATCTATTCTTGGGACACATCAAGAACTCCTTATCCGACCGTCTCTATGATTTGTATGCTCCTATTACAAATCCTATAGAGTTCTGGAAAGCTATTGAACTCAAGTACAAGGCACATGAAGAAGGTACCAACAAGTATCTTGTGTCTAAATACTTCGAGTTTCAAATGGTGGATGATAAGCCGATTATGGAGCAAGTGCATGAACTCCAGGTGATAGTGAATAAGTTGAATTCTCTATCTATTAATCTTCCCGAGCTTTTTCAGGTTGGAGCAATCATTTGCAAGTTACCACCTTCTTGGAAAGACTTTTCCAAAAGAATGATGCACAAATCCGAGGACTACTCCTTGGATGTCCTGTTGAAACACCTCCGTATTGAGGAGGAAACTCGCAATAGGGACAAAGGGGTAAAGTCGGAATGAGTGTTCACCACGTGACAGGTGGGGGTCATGGTTCTGCATCTGGTTCGGGTTCTGGGTACAAAGGCAAGAAAGGGTTCAAAATGAACAAGAACATGGGACCTAAAAAGAAGGAGTTCAAGAGGCCTAATAATCATCATCAAAACAATCAATCCAAGAAAACAGGAAAGTGCCATGTTTGTGGAGAAACAGGGCATTATGCACGAGAATGTCCACTACGGAAATCGGGGCCCGTTGGTGGATCCGCAAATGCTGTTGCGGATCTAACCCACTTGATTGCCAATGTGGATCTTGGGGAATCAAACATGATTTCCACATTGACTCGTGTGATAGCAGCTCGTGGATGGTTTCTTGATTCTGGAGCTACGATTCATGTTTGTGGGAATCGTAGCAGCTTCCAAACTTATGGCCCAGTTCGTGAAGGAATGGTGGTGGCGTGTGCTGATGGTCACATGGTGCGTGTTCAAGGTATTGGCACGGTGTTGCTAACTTTCCGTAATGGGAGTATGGTCACCCTTCGTGATGTGTTGCATGTGCCGGGAGTGTCAAAAGGACTTGTGTCGGCGTCCAAGTTTGATGATAATGGTTTCAAGTTGGTGATTGAGGGTGGTAGGACCTTGTTTTATAAAGATGGGGTGTATGTGGGACAAGCCGTTAATACGCGTGGTATGTATCGGCTTAAATTGTTTGAGGGCGATGTGGGTAGTAGTCACCATTATGGTGATTCTGTTTTGAATGTTGAATTTTCTGAGAGTGAGAGTGATGGTACCGCAAGTGATAGTGACGGTACCACTAGTAATGTTGTTGGTTATGAACTTAATGAAATAATGTTTTCTGATTATATTGCGTGTTCAATTTCTTTATGGCATAAACATTTAGCTCACACTAATATTAAAAATATTGAAAAAATGCAAACTAAAGGCTTGTTAAAATTAAATAATAAAGATTTTGACAAATGTGAAACTTGTGTAAAATCAAAGTTTATAAGGAAACCTTTTCCAAGCGTTAAGAGAAATACAACATTACTAGAATTAATACATTCGGATATTTGTGAACTGAATGGTATACTCACTCGTGGAGGAAAAAGATATTTTATAACATTTTGTGATGACTCGAGCCGTTACTTATATGTTTACTTATTGCATACAAAAGACGAAGCTTTTAATGCATTTAAACTATATAAGGCTGAGGTTGAAAATCAACATGAAAAACATATAAAGATTCTTCGCTCGGATAGAGGCGGAGAATACTTTAATCATGAGTTTGATACATTCTGTGAAGAGAATGGTATCAAGCATGAAAGAACATCACCATATACTCCCCAACAGAATGGTTTGGCTGAAAGAAATAATAGAACCCTTGTTGAGATGGTCAATTGTATGTTGAATCATTCGGGTTTGCCACACAATCTGTGGGGGGAAGCATTGTTGACTGCATGTTATGTGCACAACAGAATCACTAGTCGTGTGATTCCCTCTAGTCCCTATGAGTTATGGAAAGGTAGAAAACCTAACTTAGATTATCTAAGAGTGTGGGGGTGTTTAGCTTATTATCGTACACATGATCCTAAACGATCCAAGTTGGGAGCTCGAGCTATGAAAAGTATATTCATTGGATATGCTCAGAATAGCAAGGCATACCGATTGTTGGATAGTGAATCAGGTGTCGTCGTAGAATCCAGAGATGTGGAGTTCTTCGAGGATAAGCTAATAGGAGATGATGAAAACTCAAATTCTACCTCTAATCCCATTCCAGCACCCAGTACTTCTCGAGAGACTATTACACCTTCTTCTAATATAGAAGAAACACCTTCTTCTGTTGTAGAAGAACCAAGGAGAAGTACAAGGGTGAGAAAGGAAAAGAATTTTGGAGACGACTTTCTATCATACTTGGTTGAAGGATCTCAATCTAAAGTGACGAGAGAGGTCATTTTAGCAATTAATTTAGAAGATGTAACTAAGACTTTTACTAAAGCCGTGACATCGAGAGATGCTCCTTTCTGGAAGGATGCTATTAATGATGAAATGGATTCAATTATGGGAAATGGAACTTGGGAGTTAGCTGATCTTCCCAAGGGAAAGAGACCCATAGGTTCTAAATGGATCTTCAAGAGGAAGTATCATCCAGATGGATCAATATCTGCCTATAAAGCGAGATTAGTCGCTAAAGGTTATAGGCAAAGAGAAGGTATTGATTATTTCGATACATATGCACCGGTTGCTAGAATTAGTTCAATTAGAACTCTAATAGCAATCTCAGCATTGAAAGGATTGTACATTCATCAAATGGATGTGAAGACAGCCTTTCTAAATGGATATCTCAAGGAGGAGATATACTTGGAGCAACCTGAAGGTTTCATAGTATTCGGACAGGAAAACAAAGTGTGTAGACTTATTAAATCACTGTACGGATTGAAGCAAGCTCCAAAGCAGTGGCATGAGAGGTTTGACACCACTGTATCTGCATTCGGTTTTAAGCATAATAGTGTTGATAGATGTATCTACACTAAATGCAGACCTGAATACACCGTAGTTATCTGTCTTTATGTTGATGATATGTTGATCATTGGCACTCACCTGAAAGGTATTCTTGATACGAAGAAATACCTATCCTTGAACTTTAAGATGAAAGATTTAGGGGAAGTAGATACCATTCTTGGTATTAAGGTTAAAAGGACAGATAGTCAAATTTCTCTAAGTCAATCTCATTACATAGAGAAAATTTTGACAAAGTTTCAACACTTGAATTTAAAGGAATTTAACACTCCTTTCGATTCTAGTGTAAAACTTGAAGTGAACTCAGGTAGAGCAGTGGCTCAACTAGAATATGCTAGTGCAATTGGAAGCATGATGTATGCTACACATTGCACTAGACCTGACATTGCTTTTGCAGTAAGCAAGCTAAGTCAATATACTGTCAACCCCGGTACAGAGCACTGGAAGGCAGTGGGAAGAGTACTAGGATACCTAAAAAGGACTAGTAATCTTGAGTTGACTTATACGTCAAAATCTAGTATACTTGAAGGATATTCAGATGCCAGCTGGATTGATAACAGGAGTGATTCTAAATCCACAAGTGGATGGATTTATACACTAGCTGGTGGGGCTATTTCTTGGGCGAGCAAGAAACAGTCATGTATAGCTCACTCAACGATGGAAGTTGAGCTTATTGCTTTAGCCGCTGCAGGCAAAGAGGCAGAGTGGATTAGAGATCTATTTTTGGATATTCGTTTGTGGGATACTCCAATGCCATCAATTCCCATGTACTGTGACAGTGAGGCCACACTGTCTAAAGTATATAATTCTGTGTATAATGGGAAGACGAGACACGTAGGTCTTCGTCATCATTCTGTGAGACAACTAATTGAAAGTGGTACCATCAAAGTTGTTTATGTCAAGACATCGAAGAACTTGGCAGATCCCTTTACCAAACCTCTGACGAGAGATTTGGTAACATCTACCGCGAGAGTCATGGGTCTAAAACCAAACTAGAATCGTTAGTAATGGAAACCCAACTTGAACTTAGTGCTCCTATTTTCAAGTTTAATGGGTAACAACGAAATTACTAACGATAGAAGGTACTATCAGTCAAAGATAGATCCATGTGAGGTAGGATAGTACGTCGTTGCCGAGAACGAGGATGAGTTAATACTCTTAACAAAATTTTGGAGACATCTAAGCAACGAAGATGTTGTAAAATTTTGCCTATATGATCTAGAGGTGGTGCCGCCTCAAATGAAGACTGTTGGTTTGTCTTCTAAAGGGTCATGAAAAAGATTTTAGCACATGGCCATATTAGTGCTCAGGGAGAACACAAAGACGGCATATGTTGTGTGGGGGTAAACCGGGAGGTTATTAAGGTTCTTGGTTTAAACCTATTAGGATACCATTGAATCAACCTCCTCTTGTTTGCTCACATTAAACTTGGGTTTAATCTTCGTGACACCTAAGTGGCAACATCTGTCTGAATGAAAGGAAAATTTCCAACTTGGTGGGGGATTGTTGGAAATATAAAGAGATATTGCAAGTTGGCAATTTTCTCTATCCCACATTGGTGGGAGGAAGAAACTTAAATGAGTTTATAAGGCACTTAATTGTTTAAGCTTCCAAAGGCTTTAGTGGAGGATTAAGGGCTAGACCCACACGCGCGCCGAGCCGAGACCGATGACACGAAATGGCGCGATTTAGGCGCACTTTGCACTTCGCACGACGCATCGGTCGCTGGGAGCTGAGGAGCTTTCTTTTTGCCCTGTACGTTTTTTGATCATTCTCATGCGTTTTGATCACTGCTTAATGGTGATTAAGAGTGAGTTAATTGCCTGGCCGTTTCTGCTCACATGCCTCTTGTCTCCCCTATAAAAGGGACTCATATGGCAGAGTTTAGAAACACACCGAAAACAGAAGCTTTCTCTCCTCTCTCTGCTGCGTTTTTTCTTCCTGCATTTCAGAGTACTCACTTTGTGTTACACGATGTTTCTTGCTGTGGAACATACCGTAGTTGCTGCATCAAATCCTGGGTGTATACGTTAGAGGCTTACAGCGTATAAAGCACGTATAAACCTTTAAGGACAGGAATCCTCATTCCGTGCGGTGCGTTCTTCGTTTTCGTCAATTTTCGTCAATTTCAGGTTAGTGCATTTCATTTGGTTATTTTGGCTAATTTGATATTGTTACAGAATAAAATATTCAACAGATACTATTCGAATAATCTCTAAAATGACTTTTTACCATTCGAATGGATAATCTTTTTAGGAGGTTACTCCAAGCACTTATTCTTCCTCAACAACTTGAACATCTTTCAATTTTTGATTCTCTTAGTCCTTATATTTAATTATTTTACATTTTAAACTCATATATACATTTATATGTGAATCATTTATTATTTATATAACTATAAATTATAACTTTATCATATTTCAATACTTTTTAAAATAGTATTATAATAGTTTTATAAAAGACATTTAAAAAAAATGTTAAGTTTTGTAATGCTATAAAAATTGTTAAATTAAATAAGTGAGAGGTATTTATAAAACATTTGATATAGTTAAAGGTAAATTAGTAATATTAATAAGAAAAAATATTTGTAAAGGTTAACCATTGGAGAGATTTTTAATTAATAGGTTATTAGATGATGTGACAAATGTAATAAGTCATTGGAGAGGTTAACCATTGTGGATGCTCTAAGTACTGTTAATAAGATGTTAAAACACATCAAAAGCTTGTACAATAATTAATAATCACCCTTGCATTTTAGGATTCAATCTCCACTAATAAAAGTACAAACGATTTATGCATGCCTTTTAATGACAGCTATAAGTAGGGGTGTTCAAAACCGGGTACCCGGAAATCCGGGTACCCTAAAACCGGGTACCCGAAAATTCGGTTAGTAGATTTAGGTACCCGTATCAGTACCCGAATTTCTGGGTACCCGGTTTTCGGGTACCCGGATTTTCGGATACCCGGTTTTCGGGTACCCGGTACCCGGAAATATAATTTCTTTGTCACAAAAATTACATAAATGGAAGTCGCCATTGTTTATATATTCAATTTCTTTTTATCTTATTATTAAATTTGTTATTAAAAATTTACGTTATGATTTTCTTTAAAGAAAAATCGTTACTAGTAATGAATCTGACCAAATCTTTAAAGACATCCAATGATTCAAAACCATGATTCAACGACGGAGGTGAGAATTAGATGGTTTGTACGTGAGAATTGAGATAGGGTTTTAAATTTTAGACATTTGTCAAAATGAGCCAAGCATATGCCCATATCTAATGATAATTAATGTCTAATAATAATATAAAAAAATATATAAAAATAAATTGGAAAAATAAAATTCGGGTACCGGGTACCCAATTACCCGGTTTTTTAGAAAAACACTACCCGTATTTGATACCCGGAAACCGGTTACCCGAAATCCGGGTATCCGGATTTTCGGGTACCCGGATTTTCGGGTATCCGGATTTCGGATACTGGATATTTTTTCGGGTACCCATATTTTCGGTTATTTTTGAACACCCCTAGCTATAAGGGGTGTCATTAACAAAACCCTTAAATAATACATAAAAAAAAGTCTCCTAAACTAATTTTTTTCGTCAAATAAGTTGAATTTTTCCGTCATATTAAAAGCTTCACCCTAATTGCCAACTTATATATCCGATTTTTTCTTTTGGGCTCTTTAGTTTACCACTTTTCAATACCATAAGCTCCTAAGTTTTGTGGAGCCTCGGCGACTACCATTGCCAAGGACCCGCCCTAATAAGAAGCGATAACTTGTAGGCGTGCATATATATAAAATTTATTTTAGAACCATCATTTTTAATAAAAAAATATATGATAATTTTTGCATATACTATAAGCATCATCAACATGATATATCTAGAAATATATATCCCAAAAATTAAATAGTGCCAATGCTAGAAAATCAGAACAATGGCTTCTATATTTATTGTTTATTAAGTTTGTATGTATGAACAAATAAATACAATCAATAATAAATAACAAGAGAAAATATATGCAACAGTATACTAGTAATTGACATTAACAAGATATATATACAAAAGATGACTAGTGATATATACATACACGTTCACGGATCACATGATGGACGCCAAGTTGTAGTCATACTCGTATGTATTCATGGGCACAAACGGTGCATCATGAATAGAAGCCGAAGGATCAAAATCTAGGAGCCATGACTCAAGGTTCCTGAGCTCGATCTCATTCACACAGTCCACAACACAATCTTGTGGCCATTGCAACCCTAATTTTTCAGATGAACAATAATTGTAATCGAATGACATGCAATTATTATCTATACTAGAATCAGGGCTACAATTGAGGCTAGGATCAATGGTATAGTTAAGGCTGGGATCAGGGCTACAACTGAGGCTAGGACCAACGGTATAGTTAAGGCTAGGATTAGGGGTACAGCTGAGGCTAGGATCAACGGTATAGTCAAGGCTAGGATCAGGGCTATAATTGAGACTAGGATCAACGCTATAATCCAGGCTATCTTGTTCGTCGATGTGGATCACATGAGTTGGATCCGATGATACAACGGGCATGACAACAGGAGGGGAGTAAGAAGATATTATTGAAGATTGTAAACCGTTACCCGTGAGCTCTTGAACCAACGTTTTGAAGTCGGATGACTTAGTTATGTAAACTTTCGGTTTTAAAACTTTTATCAAACTATTGAATTGATGTGTGTGCTGTTTTTTGGCGATTTTGAGAGAAGGTTGTTGGGTGAGTTTTTTCGCCATGGTTTGCTTAGGAAAGATCAACAATTGTTGATTGTAACGGAGGATCCAAAGAAGTATATGTATGAATATGAAATTTGAATGGTGACAAATGGAAAGATATTTAAAGATGCTTATAATGATGGTTTTTCTTCACAAAGGTTTGCATTTAGCATTCAATATTCATTTTTATTTTAGTCAACACTTTGCCCAAACTACTTGGACTACTTTTACCTTTGAAAATATATCGCAATAACTACCAAAAGAAGTGAATTATTCTTGGTAAAATTTACAAAAACTCATTACATTTTTAAATACTCCCTCCGTCCCACAAAAAACTTCCCATTTCACCCTAAATTTTTGTCCCACAAAAAACTTCCCATTTGCTACATATGATGGGCTCCACATAATAAAATACTATTATTACTAAGGACCCCACCACTTATTATCCACTAACTATCATTCTCTCTCCAAATCAATCTTATATTTTAATCAAATATATTACCAATACCCCACCACTAACTATTACCTTAAAACTTGTGCATAAGTGAAATGGGAAGTTTTTTGTGGGACGGAGGGAGTAATATTTTATTAGATATTTGAACGGTAAATAATTGTATCCTAGTGCTTAATGTGATTATGATATGTTTTTTTATCCTCTAAGGGCTAATAAGTTTGTGTGAGATACTTCGTGATTGTAAATATAAATTTATTAATTTTTTCATAATTTTAATAAAATAAAGTATATTTAATTATTAACCGACAAAATACTCACTTAAAAAATGCACTATATTAAAATAATACTAGCAAGATGCTAGAGGAAATAATCAACAAGAAATTAATAATCCTTAATAATCCTAATCAGGAAAAAAAAAATTAAAAAGAAACCCAAACATCAACCCGGCCAACAAGAAGACCTTATATAAATTACCTAACAACCTAGTTAGCACCTAAAAAATCGCACCAACAATCCATTAACCAGTGTTGGCGAAGCAATGTGAGTGCTTTCGATGACCATGGTCCCAGAAAGCTTTCTTCATTTTATCGAGTGAGTTTAAATTATCTATTTGAACTAACTGGAAAAAATTTATAAATCGAATATTTTTCTTCTTCAATCAAGCTTTTAACCCTCTACTAACCATATAGATCCCATTAATTACCTCACAATCTTCTTCAATATGGTTGCAGTACCAAAACTCTAATCTACAAAGTCAAAGGTTTTTCTTTATACACAATTTGCGGATAACACCAAGAGTATGGACAAATGTGAATAAGGGATGAATCTAACTTAAAGTAGTGCCCCACGAGAGAATAGCAATTTGAACTTTGAAATTCAATTAATTGTACTTACATGAGCATTAGTTAATTTATTTGTTTATTTATTAAACAAATATAGATTTCAGTCTATTCATGATGACATATTTTATCAATGAAACAATTAAGTAAGAGACTCATAAAAAAATACATACATAGGTGCACAAGATTCAAATCAGTAGCAACCTAAAAAATCTTCTTTGATCTATTACGTTTCGCTATCTAACTGTGTGACCATTTTTTTGAATAACGCACGATCATTTGATAAATATTTATTCAGGAAATTATCGAACTCGTAACCTTTAAAATATTATTCAGAAACTTTTAAGATGTGCTTCATTTAAATTTTTAATCCAGTAAACTATATTAATGAGGTTGAAATTTAAACGACAAGAATACAACTTCGTATAGTCCAGGGTCCATTTATGTAATTGATTAAAATGTTTTGTTTGCGTTACGGATGAACAAATTAGGGCAAAATTACTTGAAACTCTCTTCACGACTTCACTCCGTTCTTTACTCCGCTAAATCGAAGCTACACACAGAGAGAATTTTGGGGAGAGAGAGATGGGATGGATCGGGGAGCAAATCGATTCGGTGAAATCAATGCAGTTCAGACAACTCTTCACTCAAGCCATTAGCCTTGGTTCATTACTTTCCTTTCGATCATACATTTTTGTTTCCGTCGATAGAATTTGGAAATTTTACTCTAAATTGTTAATTCTTCACTTTTATATTGCAAATTCTCGCTTGAGTTATTTGAATCGTCTCAAATTCGATATCAATTCTGTAGATCTTAATTTGTTTTTCAAATTAGAGCATCATTCATAATAACTGAATTGTGCAGCGTCTTATAGACATTTGGGTTTGCGTGCATTTAGACATTTTATGATCTAGCTATCACTTCCATTTCAGTTTTTTTGGATGCACTACAGTAACGTATTCATTTTACACTACAAGAAAACTAATTTTTTTTAGTATTTTAACTGATGTTCTGCAATTAAATGCCTTTGATGAACATCTAGTGCCCTCTCTTGTTGCAAATTGCAATGAACCAATTTTACAGAGATTTTAAGCTGTTAAAACTATGCGCAGGTCTTATATTTCTTGGATATTTTATTAACAAGGTGGTATTTTAAATCTGGTTCATTTCATCATATTTTCCAGGTATGATTGTTACATCAGCATTAATAATATGGAAAGGGCTTATGTGCGTTACTGGTAGTGAATCACCTGTTGTTGTTGTGTTATCTGGAAGTATGGAACCTGGATTTAAAAGAGTAAGTGAGCAGATAAGTGAGCAGATATCTGTCTAGATTAATGTTTACTTCAATTATATGATGGAAAATTATATCTAAAGTCTTAATTTTTTGTAACCTAAGTTTAGTGTTTCATCTTCATTTCCATGGATTTCTCAGTGATATTATATTTGGTTTTCGCCTTTAACCCTATTTGAATTTCTTGCAGGGTGATATTCTGTTTTTACATATGAGTAAGGAACCGATTCGGGCTGGAGAAATCGTGGTGTTCAATGTTGATGTATGCTTTTTCTCTATTATAATTAAATTGCTTTTTATTTTTTCTTCTATTTCAGTTACTGATGCGGTTGAGTCATATGTTAGTAGTTGACAATATTGACTTTTCTACTTTATGTATCTGCTCTTGTTTGTATGTAGGGACGTGAAATTCCAATAGTTCATCGAGTGATTAAGGTAACTTATTATATTTATATTAACTTCCGCTTTTTCATGTTTTATATAGTGATTTTTCATTTCTACTGTAGGTTCATGAGCATGAAGATGGAGAAGTTGATGTCCTTACAAAAGGTAACTTATATTTATACTTACATTTAATATTTAAAAAACAAATCTTGAATATTGCGTGTGCATTATGTTGTTTCAGGTGACAACAATTTTGGAGATGACAGACTTTTGTATGCTCAAGGCCAAATGTGGTTGCACCGACATCATATTATGGGGAGAGCTGTCGGGTAAATTAAATTCAAAACTGTTTGTTTATTCAACTAAAAATATATAAATCTTATTTATATTAAACAAAATTCGTGCATCTGCTACTTTTCTGCAGGTTTTTGCCTTATGTTGGTTGGGTGACAATTATAATGACGGAACAGCCCATCATCAAGGTTTGATTTTTATATCAGTTATATTTGTATTTATCTTTTTAGGTGCAAACATAAAAAGGTGCCGACTTTTTTGAAATTTTCCACTTGTGGTGCTAAACTTTTTTTTTTCACACTTAATGGCATTAAACTTTTATTTATTCTTTTGTGAGCTACATGAGGACTTGTAGGACTTTTTGGCCAAACTGCAACTGAAAATTTTCTAGGAATGGTAAAAAAAAACTTCAATACTTTTAAATGTAAAACAAAGTTTAGTATTTCAAATGTAATTTTGAAAAATTCAGTACATTTTTATGCAGTTTGACCTCTTTTTTAGAGGCTAACTGACGATTACTGATGTTTTTGGTGGTTGTGATATGCAGTATATTCTAATTGGTGCTTTGGGGTTGCTAGTAATAACTTCAAAAGAGTAGTAAAGATAAAAATAGAAAGATGATGAGATCCTTGTAGTCTTGTACAACATTTTCTATTTTGTGTCTTCCATTTTGTGGACAGATAGATATAGCTTCAATATAAACTATTTTGTGCCATGTCTATGCTTTCCTATTGATAGAGATCTAAACAAAGCTTTACATTCGAAGCTATTAAAAAGCTTGAGGTTATTTTCAAGCTACCAAACGAAGATCGAATACATATTAAACCAAACCCTTTGAGCGACTAAAATAATATCAACTATTGAGATCAATTTTCAGTTTCACTTAAGGGTTTCTAGCCTATTTGAGTAATCAAGATAGATGTTGTAGGTTTAAGTCGTTTGAGACATGTTTAAGATAGTGGGTTGCATAGGTGCGATAATAGTTGTCGGTTAACAAATCCCAAAAATTAAATGTTCACTTTCAGTTGTATTTAATCAATTAATAAGCTTGTTGCGCATTAGTTTATTTTTAGTTAAAAAGAAGCTTGATGTTTACTTTACTGAAGTACTTGTATATAAAAAAGTAAGGATGAAGATAACATACGTGATTAAGTCAAAAAAAGAAGAGTTAAAGTTTGCATTAAATAAAGAGAAATGATATTTAGTCCTACTATATGGTCCTATCCATAGTCCTACTCACTCGATAAAATGACATGTGTAATCCACTAATTATCTCTCTTAATATTATCCCTTGATTTTTTCACATGTCTTCATCTAATGGGTAGAACTATTAGTAGGACCAAATGGTAGCTATAAATACCATTACTCCTAAATGAAAACACTAAGAGCACTCGCAACGCCTCATCAAAAGGCTCGCCACCGCTGGTCTCACCATCCGCTAGCTAGTTCGATATTGCCATGGCTTTGGCTGACCGCCAACTATAAGGAGAGGGGGCCAACGGTTAAATTTCAAGGACTCATTTAGTACCTGAAAACCACCAAATAATATGAGTGTTAAACTTATGTTAAAATGCCAAAAAAAACTTTAACATCTGTTTATTACACCCCATATACCTTGGGCTCGAAAAAGAGGATTGTCTAATGTATGTTCTAGACACATATTAACATGCAATTAGTGAAGTAATTATTTTCTAAATATGTATTAAGCTCTAATTTCTAGCATTTTAAAATATACATTAAATACGATTTCAATTTATTGTAAATTTTATGTTCGTTAAGGCATATTATATTAGTATAATAAAATGATCATTTTTTTTATTTTCTTTACGTATGTAGTTTGCCAAAGAGAAATGTACAAAATCATCATCAATGCTGCAATAAATTAACCCCTTTGAACTAGGTTCTTTATGGTTCTAGCCAAGCTGTTGAATCAATGCATATTTCTACAGAATTTGGGTTTAATTATTCGTACTACATTTGCATTTGATCACAGAGAGGGAAATTTCGAATTCTCTTTTGATCTGAATCCGTACAAAAGGATTCTCCTCAAATCATACATTTGTGCATTTTCCGATGGATTCAACGGAATCCGCCACCACCACATCCACCGCCACTCTCCCTCCGCCACCACCAGCACCACCGTCTGAATCCGATCCTCTTCTCTCCGCCACCACCTCCCAGGTACTTCCCCCCGATCTCAATGATGGAATAAAATCATCAATTTGGCTAATTATTCGAAAATTTGATTAGGTTTACGTACTCGTTAATTTTGTATTGTGAATAGGTTTTCAGTTTTGAGTTCCTTACATTGATCAATGCAAAACAAATTTGTGTAATGATTAATAAAAAGCACATGATACATGAGGAATTTTAGCTGTAAATGATAACAACTCTTAAGAAGAATAACACAAAGAGTTGCAGTTGCAAGTTTGTTCTTCAATTATCAGTCTCCTCTAATGCTACTTGCACCAATTTCTGCTTGATTATATATATGTTTAACCTCGATTACAGCTAGAACTCAATGCATAATGCATCATTTTCTTAATTTTTATTTTTAATATTTGTAGGAAGATCATTGTGTAGCATCAATAACAGAAGAACATGAGGTAACATGTTGGGGATGTGGATTAGTCCTTATTCTTTCACCATATACTCCCCTTTTCAAATGTGGTTGGTGTGGAGCAATAACTAATCATAACGCGATTAAAGGTGATAATAACTACTTTTGGTGGAGACGTTTGCGAGACAGGTGTTTTGTCTGTATTCTACTGCTATTTATGCTCTTCATTATAGGTAAAAAAGATTCTAACAATTTGTATTTTATTATTTTTGCTCCTATTCAATATAATTGGTTAACTATAACTTTCAATTTTATGACAGGTGGCGGTATTTGGGCTATTTATCCTATTGTATTTTCTGTCAGTTATTTCTGTGGTATATTTCATATGACTGTATCAGTTCTGTTATCAGTAACAACAATTTCCACTTATACCCTTTCGGCATCCCGGTCACCTGGGGCACCCCCACTGATACCCTGGGGCAGCTACCCGGCTGTGGGAAAAGGTCGTCTTGAAGGCTATACATTTTGTAAGTATTGTTCAAAGCCAAAGTCAACAAATACTCATCATTGTCGTTCATGCGGAATATGTGTGTTGGATATGGATCATCATTGCCCCTTTGTAAGCATTCACTTTTCATGTTATAATTGTGTATATAGATACATACATTCACATGTGTATACGTATATATACATACATATGTACATACATGTAGAGGTGCGCAAAGGACCCGCCCTAAATTTCAGGCCCATTTGTGCGGGTTAGGATCCGGTGAGGATTCAAAAATCGGTGAGGACTGCGAGGACAATTCTCAACCAGTCGTTTAAGAAATATTAGATTATTATAAAAATTTTGGATCTTTATTTTTCTTACTCAGCATATAATCAAAAATTGGTGAGGACTGTGAGAATAATTCTCAACCAATCGTTAAGAAATATTGGATCATTATAAAATTTTTGGATCTTTATTTTCTCTTAATCAACAGAAGTTGGATCATTATTATCAGGAAATATGGATCATTATTATCAGGAAATATGGATCATTACTAGGAAATTTTGAATCATGATCAAGAAAATTTGGATCATTATCAGTCCTCACCAAATTTTGAGTCCTCACCCGATTTCACTTATGTGCACCTCTACATACTTACAGATGTACATATATATAGATAGATATACATATATGTATGCATTATGCATATATACATGAACACGAATACTAATTATTATAAATATCCAGATTGGGAATTGTGTAGGTGCAGCAAATCATCGAGTCTTCATCTTCTTTCTAATTTCAGCAGTAATAAGTAATTTCTACGTATCACTCGTATCTTCATTTACAGCATTTCATATTTGGCCGCCATTTAAAAACATTCCTATATCATTTTTTTCAAGTGGGCCCACTGATTACATGCTGATTTATGGACTCCTCAAAGAAACTGCTTACTCATTCTTTGTCACATCAGTAGAATCTTTACCCCTCAGAGGTTTTGTTCTTATTTACCTATTTATTGCAAGTGTTTCTGTGGAAATCGGGTTATGTGTGCTTTTGTGGCAACAAATGTCGTATATATATGAAGGAAAGACGTATTTAAGTCATTTAAGTTCTCGAGGGACCAACCGAAATAGTAAAAAAGATTGCCAAAATATTGTTCGGTTCTTTGGGTGCCCGTATTCTGCAACTAGATATTTGTTAGGTTTTTGGAATTCTAGGAAGACTCATAAGAAGTCATAACTAACCACTTTGTACTTGATTATGTTGTAAAAACGAGAACGTTTTTGTGTAAGATTTGTTCTTTGTTGTTAGAGATCGGGTTTATAAATTATAATAATCCTTTCAAATGAGAGGTATGAGAGAGGTAAGATATAAACAGTCATGAGAGAGTGCTTCCAGATAAACATTCGACGGTAAAAAGAATGAAAAATCAACAATCAAATGAAACCGAGGTCTATTTGTGATCCACCTCCATAATCCAAATTGTAAGAAGGTCCACATGAAATAATGAAATCAAACAACAAACAACATGAAACACAAATCAAACAAAACCCTAAAACTGTAACAACAACCTAATCGGCTTGATCCACCTCAGTCTACGGTGTCTCCAATTATGCCTTCTGCGGCTTCCTGAACTTCTTTCTCGGTCTTCGTACCTTTCTTACACTTATAAAAAACACTCATAAACGTTCCAACCGCTCCATATTTGTTCCTACATTGTTCATAAAGTCCTCCATCAAACATTCTCCAAAACTTCTTTTCATCAAGTTCAGAAACCGCATATTGTGGTCGGAACCCGTGGTTTTCAATTAACCATGTTTCTAACCGCTTAACAGCTTCAACACCATCAAAAACTTCACCCCTAAAAACGGGCTGTGGTGTGTAGTAGATACCAACATCGGTGTACATTTGGGCATATGAGGTGTCACCTTGTCTGCATTCTTGCTCGAAACCAGGCTCGGGGTAGATCATTGTTTTGCAAGGGAGTTTGTAGAGTCTGTGTGGGCATAGCCATAGCGGGTATACCTGTAAAATAATCAGATGTAAAATAATCAGAATCAGATAATCAAGCACAATAATCAGATAATCAGTTTCAAAATAGTCATCAAATTTTAATAAAAAATAATGAAGTAATTGTACCTCCATTTCACGATCAACCCATTCGAGTGCATCGGGCACCTTATAAAGCGGAACAAGCATATCTTGAATGACATGCATTTGGTTATAATAATTTCTAACCGCTTCACCTTGAGTAGCTTTTAGCAATGAAACCTTTGGCGGCAATAACCACCCGAATAGATACCGAAACCAAAATTGATCACCAAATGGAAGAATAAGTTTTCCTTCCCAAAATATACACCGAGTGTGTCGATGATAATATTGTCGAGTTGGAATGTATTCCACAAATTCGCCTTTTTTTAAAGCGGTTTCTGCATGTTGGTAAAACCACGGTTTAAACCACCAATCGATGCTATTAATCGTGTTCCCTTTCATTTTAGCTTCTTCTTTAGATGCGTACTTTCCCGTCGTACAAACGCCCTCATTAGGATTATAAATCATGGTTTCCACAAAGTCGGGAACTTTTTCTTTAACTTCATCGTTAAATTCGGGGGCAAAAGAGTCAATATACGCTTGTGCGAGATCACGTACGTTTCCTCTAACCGGTTTATAGGTCAATTTCATGTATTCTTTAATTGGAATTAGTTTAATTTCGGCTGACACGAGTAACCCTAGAGTGCCTTGAGACCATGGGATTGCATAAAAAAGGTCGGAATATTCGTTGTCATTTGTGGCTCGAACCACTTGACCATCGGCTAACACGATTTCATAAGCCACGACGGTGTCTGAAAAAAGCCCGTATAAATGTGAACTACCCTCAATCCCGTACCCATTTATGAGCCCACCAATGGTTAGATCATCAAGCTCAGCTACAACCGCAAGTGCAAGGTTCATCGGGCAAGTAGTTCGTGTGATTTGACCCATGTTGACCAACGGTTCACATTTAGCAATCATTCTTTCTTGGTCTATTTCAAGAATGTTGTGGAAAGCCGAAAGGTCAACTTCGAAATGGCGTGCGCGTTTGTAGTCAACGTTTCTCATTCCGAATGCAATCCAAGGATTTCGAGCGGTGCACACGAGCCCGTCTTTGGACGGGTTTCTTTCTTTGAGACGTTTTTGGACTTTTTTGACGTTTTCTTCGTGTTCTTTTTGGCGTTTTTCGTAGGATTTCCACTCGGATTTAACGTCCCCAAGATATGTGAGGAAATAGAGAGTGAAAGAAATGGGAAGTACCACAAAGATGACTATAATCCATAGAAATTGGACATAATAGTCAACCCACGTTTTCTTCCTCTTGGGGCGCACTAATGGTGCTTCAAGATCCGCCATTTCCCGATATTATGATCTATAAAATGAACAATAATAATAAACTTTAATTAACCGACCATGATTAAAACTGATTAGTGCATAACGAGTAAATTAGATGATAAGGGGAGGATTCATTTGAGATCACTAAAAAGTATACGTTGAAAATGGACCACAAAAGTAACTGTTCAAATAAGCAATCACAAGTTCACAACCACTCTAAATTCATTCACTATGCATGCCCGAATAGATCAATAAAAGAGAATATCCACAGAATAACTGGATCGAAAATCCCTTGAACAATAGCAGATCATTTAAAACCCCATTTAGGTAAAATAAGAAACAAAAAACCATTAAATGAACGGGTCAACAAGCGAATTAGTAGAGAAACAAGCGTGAGAAAGAGATGATTACCCAAACCCAGAGAATGGATTGGAAATGCAACAGATATCCGATCAGGAAATGGGTCGGATCTTATCGGGATATGAGAGCTTTTCACTGCTGAGCAGTGGGCAGTAAGTTGGCCAAAGTTGTCTCTAATATATTTTATGGAACTTGGTGCAGTAATGTGCAACAATTTAATATTGTATTTTGTGTTTTAGTAATGTATTCTTCAAGGCTTCTACATTTTAATTTTTAACCCGTGATAAATTACGGGTAGCTTATAAAAAAATTTGTGATATTAATAAACTAAAAATCGTATGTTAAAATAAACATTATAATAATTTCATTATGAATGTTAAACATAATAAAGTCGCATATTAATATTTATGATATTCCGTATGTTATTGCATTGTAATTTCAAGGGGTAAAATTGCAAATGACTTTAAATTTTCTTGTGCAAATAAAATACATCTTGAGCAAATAACCACCCTTTCGACTATATAAAAATAAAAATTCACTAATTAAATAAAATGTGAGATCCCATCCAACGAAAGAGATCTGGATGTGCTGTCAATCACACTTGGTTGGCTAGCATTTTAAATTAAGTATACGTTAATTCTACTAATATTTTACCATTTTAAATTTCAATATTTATTATCCGTCAACTTTAATTAAATTCATAGTAACTTTCTTATTTTAATTTGGTTTCTAATATATGCATTATTGAATCTGTATTCAAATATTTTCAAAATCCACTTAAACTTGGCAAAATTATATATACTTTACAGTTAATTGTAAAAACAATCAATTATATAGATCGTTAATAGTGACTTATATGATAAATGTTTTCTAACGAATATAAATGCCTATGCTTAAAAAAGAATATCATAAGAGATTGATCTAATTTAATCCAATGAATAAAGAAAAGTTGCACTTGAGTAGCAAAAGTTTATATCAAGTATAGAATCCGCTAGTACCCATCATATACAACATGAGGGGGGAGATCTCAAATTTATATCTTATTTTTTAGCTAATGCAACATTTCTATTGATATATGGTTAATATAATGATGCGATCGTCATGTATTTTGTGTAGTGATTCATGTAAATTTGAACAAATAGTTGTACCAATAATTCTTTTAAAAGAAACATACCAACGATAAGCAAATTAACAATTTAACTAGACAAAAAAACAAACAGACATTTTGATTGATGCCACCAAAATTGTAGGACATTTCGTAAGTCACATAATCACGTGCTAATATTTAAAAAACAAGTAGAACCTGTTAAATTAATTTAGACAAAAAGTAATTAAGGTTCATATTATAGTTGCCAGTCGATAGGCAAATTGTCTGCTTCCTCCAAGATCCGATTGGTGCGAGAAAAATGCCTGCAAATCAATAATTAAACAGTAGATATATCAGCGTTTGTGATGTGATGTAAATACATGATTATATGAGTTCAATTATCATATAGATTAAACATTAAAGGATAATCAATAAGTTTAGGGGGAGATTGTTAGAGCAAATCACAGATCAACTTAGTACTGATGCTGCAGTTGGTAATAATTATGTTTATTACTGATGGGGCAGAAACATTTACTACTGATGAAGTTGATGCTGGTGTTCTCTATAACTTAGTTACTACTGATCATACAAAGATTGAAGATACTACTGATCATTGTAGTTACTACTGACGTTGGTTTCTGGACTTACTACTGATCACCAAGTTTACTACTGATGTTACTTATTTACTACTGGTGATTGGTTTTACTACTGATACAAGTTTATGGAACATATCAAGTCCGAGATCTTCGCAGAGATAGTTATAGAATGTAAATCAATGTATATCGTTTATAATTAGATGTATATCGTATCCTAGAATAACTAGGGTAAATAGTTTAGCTTCAAGGACTATTATATATAGTTCCTTACGAATTGTAAATGTACGTGTGTATTGTTAACTTAATAATATACATTGAAGCTTTTTGTGAAACTGTGTTCTTAATATTTCTCATATTGTTCATACAGTTCATCGTTCTTAATTATTGATATAGTGTTGATCCGCTGCAACTTCTATCATCAAATAGATCTAAGGTGTTTATTAACTTGTCTATAGTTAATCGATCCTGACAAGTGGTATCAGAGCTTATTGGTTCTAGATCTACTAATTGTTAAGAACAACAAAAAGTTTTAATCTTTAAAACACACACATTATTAATCATGACTGATAATAATGAAAGCACTCAGGCCAACAAAATTCCTATACTCACACCCAATAACTTTGGGATGTGGAAGAATCGTATTAAGCAATACATGCTTATTACAGATTATTCCATGTGGGAAGTCGTTTGTGAAGGAAACAAAACTGGTCAACTTCAAGCAAGTAGCTCTGCAACTGAGGCAGACAAACTTAAATGTGAGAAGGAGAAGAAAGATAAAGGCATTGAACTCAAAACTCTAAGCACTCTCTTACTGGCCATTCCTAATGATTATCAACATCTCTTTGTTGAATATGATGATGCAAAAATACTGTGGGAAGCACTGGAGAAGAGATTCGTTGGGACAAAGAGCACCAAGAGGAATATGAAGTCTGTTCTCAAACAAGACTTTGAAAATTTCAAAGGAAAGCCCAATGAAACACTCACTCAAGTGTTTGACAGATTCAACAAACTAATTGGTGAACTCAACCAAGTTGGTGTAAAGATGGATCAAGAGGATGTCAACATGAAGTTTCTAAGGTCTCTTAGTGAAGAATGGGCCATGTACACAGTGGTGTACAGACAAAGAGATGCTTTAGAAGAAAAGGAGTTAGATGAACTCTATAATGATCTCAGAGTGTTTGAAACTGAGGTAAATCACAAAAACCCTTCTATTTCTTCTAACAATGCTGCTTTTGTGTCTAGTACAGGTCAAGGACAGGAAACCTCCGCAGGAAAGGCTGCAGATTCTGAGGATACTGCAAGAGAATCCTTCTTCACTAGTCATGTGCATACTGCATTGATTAGTGATGACTTGGAACAACTGAATCCAGATGATCTTGAGGAGATGGATCTTAAATGGCAGATGGCTATGCTGAGCCTAAGGACCAAAAGATTCCTAAAAAGAACTGGAAGGACAAGCCTCAATTTCAACAAAGGTGACAAAGCAGGATTTGACAAAACTAAAGTCAAATGTTACAACTGTAACAACCTTGGTCACTTTGCAAAAGAATGTCCTCATCCAGACAAAAGATCAAAATCAACTGCTCTTGTGTCACAACAAGGACAAGGATATGACTGGAGCTTCCAAGCAGAAGAGCATGCTCAAAATCAAGCTCTCATGGCCTTTACTGACAACAAAACTGAGGTAAAATCTAAACCTTGTACTCCTGAATGTGCTAAAATTATTAAAAATCTAGAAAAAGAAAACAATAAATTAAATGAAGATTTAGCAAAAGCAATCAGAAGAAATTATGAGTTTGATGGGGTGATTGCTGATCAAGAACATCAAATAAAGGTGTACAAGATGATTGATCAACGGATCAAGGAAGAATTGCTTCAAGCTGTGGATGAGAAAGAGTTTTATGAAACAAAAAATAATGAACTTACAAGTAAAATAGAAGAATGTCAACTTGAAATTGAACAAAATAAATTAACAATTAAAAAGTTTGAAAGAAGCACTAAAATTCTTGATGAATTAACTAATAATCAAACTACAGAAAAGGTTGTTCATGGGGTGGGATATCATGCTGTACCACCTCCATATAAAATCATTCCACCTCTTAAAAACAGTTCAGAAAGAATCATTAATGAATTAAAAACTGAAAATCAAACTGAATCATCTAATGAAACATCTGAATCAAATAATTCTTCTGATGATGAACAATCAATTGAATTTACTATATCTCAAAGTGAATCACCAAAATCAATTGATACAAGTTTTCACACAGCTCAAAGTCCAAATGAATCTCCCAAATATAATGCAGATAATGTACCAAAAATTTTAACAAGGGGGAATGAAAGAAATAAAACACAACTCTTAGACCAAAGAATACCTGAAGGTGCTAAAAATAAGAAACTAAGATGTGTTATATGCAATAAAATGAACCATTTAGCAAAGGATTGTCACTACAATCCAATAAACTGCAAAGAGTTAAAAGAATTTAAAGTTCTTAAAGAAAATGCTAAAACTCAAAAGTTAAAAGTTACTACTGGTCATTCAGTAGTAAATAAAATTAAAAATCCAATTGTTGAAAATCCAAGATTTGGAAGAAGTAAAACAAGGTTTGTTCAAAACAGAAGAGCTGGAAGCCCAAAGTACAGCAATTACTTCAAGAATAATGGAAAATCCAATCAAAATAAACAATATTTTAAATTTTCCAACACCAGTAGAAACTCTAACAAATTTACTACTGGTGTTAACCCTAATTATAATGCTGTATGGTACCAGTACAAGAATACTACTGGTAATAACCCTAATTTCAAAAATACTACTGCTCCCAAAACAAATTTCAAAAACACTACTGGTGTTAACCCTAAAAACACTACTGGTCATTCTAAACATGATAAGTACCCAAATACTACTGGTCCATCAGTAGTAAAGTATTCAAAAGCTAGAAACAATGGGTATAAACCAAGATCAGTAGGAAATTTTCACACCAGTAATAACTACAAAAGGACAGTAGTAAAACAAAATACCAGTAATAAACAAGTATGGGTACCAAAAGTCTTTAAAGTTAAATCCCCAAAAGCTCATTTCTCAAAGGATGAACCCAAGACATATAAAGCTTGGGTTCCCAAACTTAACTAATCCTTTACTCTCTTGTGCAGAGCATTCAGATCCCAGAAGAAGGTAGAACATGGCATATTGATAGTGGATGCTCAAGGCACATGACTGGAAATCTGCAAATTCTTAAAGATTTCAAGTCCTTTGATGGTGGATTTGTGGCTTTTGGTGAGAACCCAAAAGGAGGTAAGATTACAGGTAAAGGTACTGTTACTAATGGAAAAATTACCTTTGATAATGTATTTTATGTAGCTGAACTAAAATACAATCTTGTCAGTGTGTCTCAAGTTTGTGATAAAAAGAACAAGATTCTGTTCACAGACATTGAGTGCATCATTCTTTCTCCTGAGTTTATTTTAGATGAAAAATATGTTGTTTTAAGAACCCCAAGGAGAAACAATGTGTATTGCCTGGATATAGGGGGAGAACTCATTTCTACAAATGAGGTCAACTGTTTTATATCCAAGGCAAACACCACTGAATCAGAACTTTGGCATAGAAGGATGTGTCACACAAATTTTAAAAACATGAATAATTTAGTAAAAAGAAATCTGGTCATTGGACTTCCTCAAAAACAATTCATGTGTGATCATCACTGTGTTGCATGCCTAAAAGGTAAACAACACAAGACTTCTCATAAGTCCAAAACTGTGAACTCTATTTCTGTTCCTTTACAGCTCTTACATATGGACCTTTTTGGACCTACAAATGTAATGAGTATTGGAAAGAAACAATATTGTCTTGTTATTACTGATGACTTTTCCAGATATACATGGGTTTTCTTTCTCAGGACAAAGGATGAAACAAGTGAACTCATAAAGAACTTAATTGTCAAACTGGAAAACACATCTGATCAAAAAGTGAAAGCCATAAGATGTGATAATGGCACAGAATTTAAGAATGCTAACCTAATTAACTTTTGTGATCTTAAAGGTATTGACAGGCAATACAGCTCACCTAGAACTCCACAACAAAATGGTGTAGCTGAAAGAAGGAATAGAACCATCATTGAAGCAGCAAGATCAATGCTAGCAGACTCAAAATTACCAATTACTTTTTGGGCAGAAGCTGTTAATACTGCTTGTTATGTTCAAAACAGAGTATTAATAGTGAAGCCACACTTTAAAACACCATATGAACTTTTCAATAAAAGAAAACCTTCTATAAGTTTCTTAAAATCATTTGGTTGTCCTTGTACTATTTTGATTACAAGAGAACAAATTGGTAAGTTTGACTGCAAAGCTGATGATGGAATATTTGTGGGATACTCTACTCAAAGTAAATCATACAGAGTATTCAACAAAAGACTAAGGATAATTGAAGAAAGCATCAATGTATCCTTTAATGAAAATATACCTAATGAACAAGGAAATGGTCCAGATTGGCTATTTGACATAGACAATCTAACCAAATCCTTTAATTTTAATATAAATTTCAATGCAGGTAATTCAAATTGTCTTAATCAAAAGGAAGGAACATCATCTGTTTATACTGGTCAAGAAAAGATGAGATACATAGTTGTTGATACTGCTCCCATAGTTAATACTGATGTCAGTAAGAACTCAAATACTGAAAGCAGTAGTAACTCTGAGAATGAGGTCAGTAGTAATTCCATTACTACTGGTACCAGTAATAGTACTGAAAATACTACTGGTCCCAACTATAACCTAGATTCTCAAGATACTACTGATACCAGTAACAACTTCAATACTACTGATCTCAATGAAGATGATGGCAGTAGTAACTCTGACCAAGATAATGATGAACCAAATACTAATGACAATGAAGGATCTCAAGAAGAACAACTACCTGAGGCAAAAGAGTCCAACCCTGAAAATCAACTAGTGGTGGATAAAGCTACAACAACAAGGACTCAAAAGAACCATCCTTTAGACCTTGTTCTAAGTGATGTTAACTCACCACTTCAAACAAGAAGCAAATTAAACAAAAGTTTAACTGCAAATATGTGTAATATAAGCTTAATTGCTAATGAATGTATGTATGAATGCTTTCTGTCTCAGGATGAACCAAAGAAGATCCAACAAGCAATGAAGGACTCAAACTGGATTGAGGCAATGCAAGAGGAACTCCTTCAATTTAAATTACAAGCTGTTTGGACACTTGTACCTCTACCCAAAGGAAAAAGAGCCATTGGAACAAGATGGATCTTTAGAAACAAGAAAGATGAAAGAGGGATAGTGATCAAGAATAAAGCCAGACTTGTAGCCCAAGGATACACTCAAGAAGAAGGTATAGACTATGATGAAGTGTATGCTCCTGTTGCCAGAATTGAAGCAATAAGAATATTCCTAGCATATGCTTCATTCAAAAGGTTTAAAGTCTATCAAATGGATGTGAAGAGTGCTTTCCTGTATGGGAAGATTGAAGAAGAAGTTTATGTTTGCCAACCTCCAGGATTTGAAGATCCAAAACATGGTGATTATGTGTTTAAATTGGATAAAGCTCTATATGGTCTACATCAGGCACCAAGAGCATGGTATGACACACTATCATCATACTTATTAAAGAACAATTTCAAAAGAGGAGCCATTGATAAAACATTGTTTACAAAGAAAGTCAAAGATGATATACTACTGGTACAAATCTATGTAGATGATATCATCTTTGGATCAACCAATGATTTATTATGCAAAGAATTTGAAGAGCTGATGCAGATTAAATTCAAGATGAGCTCCATGGGTCCAATGAACTTCTTCCTTGGACTCCAAGTCAGTCAAAGAACTGATGGTATTTTGATAAATCAATCAAAATATGTCAAAGACATCTTGGAAAAGTTTGATTTGAAAGACAGTAAAAGTGCTAGTACACCAATGGAAACACACAAACACCTACATCCTGATGTTGAGGGGGAGGATGTAGATGAACACTTATATAGATCAATGATAGGCTCTTTGATGTACTTAACTGCATCAAGACCTGACATTATGTATAGTGTTTGTGTGTGTGCAAGATATCAAGCAAGACCCAAAGAACTACACTTACAAGCAGTTAAAAGAATATTCAGATACTTGAAAGGCAAACCATCACTAGGTCTATGGTATCCACATGACTCACCCTTTGAACTAATAGCCTATACAGATAGTGACTATGGAGGTGAATGTCAAGATAGAAAGTCCACTACTGGTGGATGTCAATTCTTTGGATCAAGACTAGTGTCATGGCAATGTAAGAAGCAAACAAATGTATCAACATCTACTGCTGAAGCAGAATATGTAGCTGCATCTGCTTGCTGTGCTCAAGTACTATGGATTCAAAATCAACTTCTAGACTTTGGTATCTCTATCCTTAAAACTCCTATTTTTATTGATAATCAAAGTGCTATTAGTATTGTGAATAATCCAGTAAAACATTCAAAAACTAAACACATTGAAATAAGATTTCACTTTATAAGAGATTGTAATGAAAAGAAATTAATCAAAGTAGTTAAAATCCATACTGATGATCAATTAGCAGATCTTTTTACAAAAGCATTTGATGTAGGAAGATTCAACTTCTTGGTCAGTAGTATTGGAATGATTTTAATAACTTAAAATCTCACTTAAAATTATGTGTAAAGTTAGTGTTGTAAAATATTATTTGCTTAAGTGTTTTACTACTAGTATTGCTGTACTACTGGTGTGAAAGTGTATGCACAAAATACTACTGATAGTTCATTACTACTGGTGCATTTTAGGTTTACATGGATACTACTGGTAAGTCAGTACTACTGGTATTCACATATACTACTGGTCTTGTGTGGTAATGGTTACTACTGATGTCTATAATTACTACTGATGTCAAAATCCTTAGTCATTACTGATGTTAGTAGATACTACTGACGTTTTACTACTGATATCTTATTTACTACTGGTCTTTCATAAACACAATTACCAAACTAACCCCCATGAAAATAACCGTTATGTTATGATTCGAAGGCTATTTTCGTAGTTTTGCAGGTTTAATCGAAAGATATAAAAGGCGGCAGATGATTAATTTAGCATTATCTTCACTTCGATTCTCTAAACACCTTTCGATAAACCCTAGTTTACGATCAAAAACCCTTCATCTTTAACAAAATTCTTGCAAAATCTCAACAACAATGGCAACTTTACAAGCTCTCGATGTGCAAACCGATCTCAAATACTCAGAATTTCACAACATGGTTGCATTTTTAAAAAATCCCGACGGAACAAAAGATTTCCGTCCAATCGTAAAATTCTTGAGAAATTCGTATATACAGTTTGCCTTAACTGTAAAGCCGAAGGCATATCAACAGCACTTGGTGGATTTCTGGACCAATGCTGAGCGAACAGAAGGAACCACATCATCAATGATAAAATCGAAAGTAGATGGAAAGTACATCACTGTAACTGAACAATCAATCAGACATCATCTACAACTTCATGATGATTCAGGTATGTATACTCTTCCTAAGGAATACATTGCTGATACTTTAAATAAAATGGGGTATGAAGGCAGACTTAATATTGTAACTTTTCAAAAAGGCCTTCTATCCCCACAATGGAAATTTCTGGTTCATACCATTCAGCACTGTATTTCTCCTAAAAGAAGTACTTGGAATGAGTTTAACAAGGCAATAGCATCTGCTGTTGTATGTTTATGCACAGACCAAGTATTCAATTTTTCTAATATGATTTTTGATGGTATGTTGGGAAATCTTAGTTCTTCTAAATTTTTAATGTATCCCAGATTTCTACAACATATCATAAACTGTGAATTACAAAACTTGTCAACTCCTAAAAACATTTTTGTATTACCTGAGTTGAACAAGAAAGTTTTCTCAAATATGAGAAAACAATTTAAATTTTCAGGGAAGGAAACCCCTTTGTTTCCAAACATGATCAAAGATCAACCCAATATTGGAGAAGGTTCAACCATTGCTACAACCCAAGTTGAACCTCAACCCACTCCATCACCCCCAAATACAGCCCAAACACCACCCCATATAGCCACTCAATCACCAACCCAAACAGAAGTCCTGAATGTGTCCCAGGAACTTGATATAAATCTGCAGAGTGCTACTCTTCACTCTGTGGAAGACCTACCAGACAAAACCAAAAATATATCCACAATTTATCATAGAAAGAAAATTTCTTCAAAGGACACCAGGGGACAAATCGAGTCACACCCCAGGCTCAAAGAGTTGTCCTCCAAGGAGGAGAGAGGACATGAGGGGAGGGCTTTCACTACTGATGCCCCAAAGGTGGGTGCACAGGACAGTGAAAACATCATTAGGACCCAAACCTCGGCAACTTTGAGTGATGACTCATTTGAGGAGTTACTCAAAGGACCCCGGTGCCAAGAAACCACAAGGGGGGGCATCTCTGCTTCTTCTAGGAAGAAGAGAATGTCTAAAAGACCCAATGACTCACCAAGCAGTGATGAGGGCAGATCTGTGAAATTGATGGAAAGGAAGGAAAACCTTAAAACCAATGTACCTGTTAGTAAGCCCGATGATCTTGCTAGATGGAGTGAGGGCAGTATTAAAATCCAACAATTGACGGCTAAAGTGGATTCCTTGGAATCCACTGTACAAGATTGTCTTTATTACCAAACAAATCAAGGAAAAACTATGGCTGCTATGAAAAGAAATGTCAATATCATCAACAAAAGAATGAGACAATATGAACTTAGGCTTCATCAACAATCAAAGCTTATCAGAAAATTGAAAAAGAGGATTGATGATAGTGAGGCTCCTCCAGTTGAGCTCACTAAGGGGGAGAAGGATAACATACAGACAATGATTGATGAATCCATTGCAGCAGCAGCTTCCTCCCTCTTGAATTTAAAAGAAACAGAAGTTGATGAAGGCCCAGAGATGATGATTACAGAAGAAGAGCCAATTACTACTGCTCCTACTAAAGAACAAGCTGAAAAAGACATACCAGTAGTAACTCCTACTACTGATATAACAGCAGTAGTAAATGAAGAAAAGGCAGCAAACACTACTGATGACCTATCAGTAGTAATCTCTGAAGACATACCAGTAGTAACTACCTTAGTTACTACTGATGACATTATTGAGCTGCCACCACTACTAGAGCCTACAGTGATACTTCCACCATCTCCAAAAAGAACAACAACAACACAAATGGTGGTAAAAGATATTGATGATGATATCAACTGGTTAGAAGTTGATGAATGCTCCCTGCCTCCACATCCTAAAATACTTCCCATATCTCAGATACACTACTATGGTCCCAAATTTGTTATTGAATCTGAACCAAATATGAAGAAAGACAATTACATAGGAAAGGGAAAAGAAGTTGCTGATGAAGACCAACCCAACAGAGCACAAGGTCATGAAATTGTCAACAAAATCAATTATGCCAAATCAGCCAAACAGGATAGGTGGAAGGTAAAGAGAGCAAAATATTTAAAGAAGGTTGAAGTCTCTCTAGCAAATGAAAACAAAAGATTAGCAGAAAGGGCTAGAATATTGAGACAACCTTTCACAGAAATCAAATTGGCAGATATAGCAGATATATCAAAACTGCCACAATTTCAACAGAAGATCAAATCTAAACAAGTTGCTGAAACAAGAAAGGAATTACAAAGAAGAGAACTGAAAAAATTTAGGCAACTTGAACATGAAACAATAGAACTTCTTGAAGCACAAGTACAAGAATGCAAAGAGCAAAAGGCTGATATGCCAGAACAATTTGCAGAGAAAAAGAAAGAAATGATCACATTCTTAAAATCAAAAGGGTATAACACAAAGGCATTTGGAAGAATGAAGCTGATCAATTTAATTGAAAAGTACTGTGTAGAGAAGAAGAAGGATCTTACTGAGCAAGATAGTAATGAGAAGTACACCACTAAACTTGAACAGATAGACTCCAAAGAAATGAAAGAAAGAAAAACAATATCTGGAGAATCATCTGGTGTATCCTCTCAAACATCAAAGAAAAGAAAGACAATTGCTTCAGAACTTGATCAACCAAATAAAAAATTACAAATGGTTCAAGTTCATGATCTCCCCATTGCTCCCCTACAAAATAATCCAATCATCAACTGGAGGTACATAGATGATATGATTGAGATTATAAGAGAAGATAAGGTCACTCAAAGATTCAGAGCTTGGAAACCTTTGGTCATGTCCCTAACCAGAAGTGACATTATTAAGATGTTGATCATTGGTAAACCAAGAATGACTAAGAAGAACTGGAAGAATTCAGCTGCAGGTTATCTTACTGAAATGATTGATGCTGCTTTCTATCCAGAAAATTATCCAGAGAAGTACACAGATTCAGAAAATGTTCAAGCTTGGAATGTGCTACCAACTGTCAACATGTACTTCTTTGAATATACAAGTAAGAAATGTGACTTATTCCTTTATGAGAAAGAGTATCCTCATTCTGAGAAGACTCTCTATCAACTATGGTGCATGAATTTTATTAAACCACATGATGCTGTGATGCTCCAAAACAAATTGAATGAATTTGTTAAAAGAATCAGCAAATATATCATTGCACAAAGGAATAAAAGGAACCAACAGACTTTAGAAGGTGATAAGAAAAGAGCAAAGTTGTTGGAAGAAAAGAAAAAGAAGAAGTAAATAAGAAACTTGATTGATTAAAGGATAATCAATAAGTTTAGGGGGAGATTGTTAGAGCAAATCACAGATCAACTTAGTACTGATGCTGCAGTTGGTAATAATTATGTTTATTACTGATGGGGCAGAAACATTTACTACTGATGAAGTTGATGCTGGTGTTCTCTATAACTTAGTTACTACTGATCATACAAAGATTGAAGATACTACTGATCATTGTAGTTACTACTGACGTTGGTTTCTGGACTTACTACTGATCACCAAGTTTACTACTGATGTTACTTATTTACTACTGGTGATTGGTTTTACTACTGATACAAGTTTATGGAACATATCAAGTCCGAGATCTTCGCAGAGATAGTTATAGAATGTAAATCAATGTATATCGTTTATAATTAGATGTATATCGTATCCTAGAATAACTAGGGTAAATAGTTTAGCTTCAAGGACTATTATATATAGTTCCTTACGAATTGTAAATGTACGTGTGTATTGTTAACTTAATAATATACATTGAAGCTTTTTGTGAAACTGTGTTCTTAATATTTCTCATATTGTTCATACAGTTCATCGTTCTTAATTATTGATATAGTGTTGATCCGCTGCAACTTCTATCATCAAATAGATCTAAGGTGTTTATTAACTTGTCTATAGTTAATCGATCCTGACAAACATCAGTATCAATATGAAATGGGAGGTGATTCGTACAGAGCAATTTTATCCCAAATGATAATTTTGACCTTCATTTCCTTTAACTAAATTTTACATTTCACCCCTCCCTTTAAGGACATGATTGTCATTTGGGATGAAATTAATCTGTATGGATAAATATTGATCTGTACGAATCACCTCCCATATGAAATATAATTAAGAAAACATCTTAAAAAGCAAAAACAGTAACTAACCTGCATCCAAAGAATCCTCTATGAGCAGATAAACCAGAAGGATGTGCCGCCTTAAGAATATGGTGTTTCTTTTCATCAATTAACCTGTAAAATGCTTCACAATTCTGATAAGAATTCTAGAGGTGACAAAGTTGACCCGTTCAGCAACATGCCTAATGGGTCAACCAATTTGGCTTAGATTTTATCTTTAAGAGGTCAACTTGGTAAAATTTTAAAAAATAGCTAAAAAAGTCATTTTATTACAAATAAATAGCTTATTGTTGTTGTAATACACTTTTTATAATCATGTTATACAGATTTAATTATATTTAAAAATTTTGGTTACAAGTACCTGGATTTTGCTTGAGCATAGTTTCCCCAAAGAAGGAATACAATCCCTGTTTTCTTTTTAGAAATTGTTTCAATTACAGAATCAGTAAACTGTTCCCACCCTTTCTTTGCATGAGAATTCGCCTGATGCTGCCTAACTGAAAAGAATATCAAACAAAGAAAGTGTGAAATTTAAATATCATAAGATAACTTTATCCAACTGTTAATTATAATATCTATGCATTTAGATTTAATATAATGTTATCCAACTAATGAAATAAAGTGTCTCACCAGTAAGAACTGCATTGAGCAGCAGAACACCCTGCACGTAATGACATTTTTGTTACATAATACTTTAGAATAATGAATGTTGGATTAACATTAACATATGGTTTTTAGATTTCAGAATTAAAAAAAAAAACACCCCCAAAATCACCTGAACAGCCCAACGTTCCAAATTCCCGTGAGATGGTATTGAACACTTTAAGTCCTGATTAAGTTCCTTGTAAATGTTCATCAAACTTGAAGGTACTTTTATTCCTTGTGGAACAGAGAAAGAAAGACCCATAGCTTGACCCGGTCCATGATACGGGTCCTAGTACAACAAATCCAAAAATGTTATTATATTTCAACTTCGAACAGGATTAATATATAAATTTATCATAAAATCCCAATAAAAGTACTTATTTTGGCATCGAATTTTAATCAGTATATTTTGAGGTGTAAAAAAGTTATAGGTTTCAAGTACACACCTGACCAATAATGACGGCTTTAACCTTGTCAAATGGGGTAGAATTTAGAGCATTGAAGATCAAATGTTTTGGAGGATAAATTGGTACAGAGCCTTGTATTTCGCTCTCCACGAATTCACTCAGTTTTTTAGCATAGGGTTTCTGGAACTCCCCAGGTAGGGCTTCTATCCATGTTTCTTCCACCAACAGTTCTTCCAATTTCAGAAACCCTAACCCCAAACCGTCACCTAAACATTTAATTAACCTATAGTTAAAATCGTTAACAAACAAATTCATACTGAGAACAGGTGAAAATTTGGAAAATTCCAACCTGAAGTGGATTTCGAGACTCTTTCCGTACAAATTCTGAGATTACGTTTAGCTTTCGCTAGTGATTGATTGAGTTGAACCCTAAGCTTCTGTTCCGCGTTGAGAGAAGGCGAAGGCTGAGCTGCGGTTGGTTCTGGTTCATCGTCGTTGGTGGTGAGTTTTTGGGAAACGGAGATGAAGGTTTTTTTGAAGGATGTCGATGCTGCCGCTACAACTTTGGAGCGTTTTGATGGTGGGAAGAAATCAGTTATGGCTTTTGAGGAAGCCATTTTTTGGTCGGAATCTGCGAAGAGCACTGGTTGTTTGTGGAGTATTAATGGCGGGAAACGGGAGGAAGAGATGTCAAGGGGCCGGTTGATGATTTCATTTTCTGATGCAGGAACGCATACATTAAATTTGTAGTTTGGCACCAAATTTTTTTTTGACACGTGTACCTGAACCATAATAAATCCAGCTTATATAGAAGTGTTAGAAATTTTAATGGTTAATTTACAATTAAAAATCCAAGGTTTGTAGCCTATTGATTATGGATTTATGGTAGAAGGAGTAAGGTGTTGCTCATGACCAATAAGTGTAAATTAGGTGCCGTTCAAAAAAAAAATTACAATGAAATAAACATGGGTGTTTAATAAAATGCATGAGGGTGATTTTTATTAGTTAGTTTATAACTTTTTAAAGCCTAAAATATTTTCTTAACTATTACCCTTAAGATTAATTTTAGTTAACATTTCCTATAAAGAATATAAAAGACAAACACCCGAACAGATAATGTGGTGGTATCTATTAGGGTGTAAATGAGTCAACTTTAACTTGTGAGGTATTAAAAAATATATAAAATTGTGGTGGATTTGTCGAGCTTGAGCTATATTTTCAAATCGAGCTCGAGTATAAAAATACTCAGCTCGTAAGACTTGCGAGCCTAAATTTGTGCTATTTTACATTTTCACCCTTACATATGTTCCAATCGAGTCGAGCTCGAAAGTACCAAGTCGAACTTTTTAAAATATCGAGTTAATCAGTACATTATATCAGATTTAGAGGTTTTCAAGGCGAGTTTGAATCCTTCTTGAGCCAAGCTCATCATGAAGGCTCATCAAGATATCAAGCCTAGCATAAAGCGGTAGATCTAAGCTCTAGCCTAGTTATGATCCAAGATAACACTTGACCATTTCTTCCATTGATAAAACAAATATCCATCTATACAAATTGTGTATTTAATTGCTTGTTTATATGATACAGTTTCACAAAAAATATAAATCAAATTATGTACTCGTGACTATAATCAAAAGAAATACAAATTCTACCTTGGCCACTTAAAGTAATCACGGCCGATAAATCTTAATTGTTTTGGACACTTGCAGCCGACAAAATGGGCAACGAGAAACCGCAGAGGAACATCGGCGACACAATACATGACCACATGGAACAATAGTAATATCTATTTCATTAGTCAAACAAATTCGGCATAACCATGCTTGCTTAGCTGTGTCAGCTTCTTTTGCTGCAATCTCTGATTTTTCCTGCCATCAAAATATTAACTAATCAGTGTTTAAATCCACGTCAAAAAGTCAGTTTTGGATGTTTAGTAGTAATTAATTTCTACACCACATCTTTTAGGACATACACCACAATATACAAGTATCATTGCAAACTGTACAAACATATCAAACAATGATCGTAGTGCAAGGGTATAAAAATTTGGTACATACAGTAAATCATCCCCTATCAAAATATACGTTTTACAGCACGATACATACAATAATATAATGTGAACAATTGAACGCATTCTAGTGTAGTTTTTGTCGGTTGACCTGACCCGACTCGTTTTGACCCAGACATGTATTATTAGTATTATAGATCTGAAATTAGTAAAGACACGAACCTGCTCAAGCAAAAGTGCTGCCTGAGATTCCTTTAACCGTTCTTGCATGGACAAAGTGGATTGAAGGAGTGACTGTTTCTCTGTGTCCATTCGTATTCCAGCAGCCGACAACATTTCTTGAACCGCTTGAACCAATTCTTCAGGCGATACACGACCATGTTCAAGTTCTTTAATCGCTTGTTTCTGTTAAAAAGAAAAGAATATAAATATTATAATATATAAAACTTAAATGCTACCACCCCATAAACTAATAAAATTTGTTTTGGTTATAGGATTAATTATTTTTTAAACACCAAACTTTTAATCATATAAAAAAATTTCTTTAATATTATTGCAGTCTCTCACTAGATATTTTTCTTTAATATATTTTCCTTCCAACTTTTTTTTTTAATTATTATTACTACTTAATATTGTTATAAAAATTGACATGAAATTTTATATAAAAGCGAAGGGACATAAACCATTACGCGAAAATATATTCAGGGGTTAAAATGGTTTTTGTAAGTAGTGATTATTAACATGTGATAGCAGGTCATAATGGATTTTTTTAACAAGTTAACCAAACACCAAAGTAAAGGATCTAAATCATGCAAAAAAATAAAAAGAAAAAAAGTTTAAGGGTTATATAAGCTTGAAAATACCTGATTTCTCGACTTCACTACTCCTGAAGTTTCGGGTTGGTCAACAACACGGTCAACCACACTATGACTCTCTTCATGTGAAGAAGAAGAAGAAGACTCATTTCCAATTGACAAACTTTTAAACGAGAAAACATGTGAAGAAAGAACCGTTGCAGTTTTCCCGTGAGAAATTTCAAGATTAAATCTATAAAGTGCTTGACCCGCAGACGGTCTCACATCTTCAGGAATTCTCCCATATTTCAGTTTCTCCCCATTTTGATTCCTCCATGCAACTATCTCCCCTTTATAAAACGGCCTCAACGGGTGCAGTTGCACTTGCATTGCATCTTGTGGGAGAATATCACTCCCGAGAAACATGACGCCACCTGGCGATCCCTCATTGGCCGAGAGTTTAAGGATGTTTGCAAGTGCAATTTCAGAATCATCCGGACAGATAAAAAACGAACCGATCGGTAACGGGATCTCAAAACCCAAAACACGGCTTACAACAATTGTAACAAGATCGATAACCGACACGTAAGATGGCGGTTTGGCGATTAGCATGAGGGTGTGTGACCGGTCAACATAGTACAAAGCTCGGTGGCGGGACCCGCTTTCCCATTCGGGAATGATGGAATCTATAGATGCGCGTGTTATGTCTAATGATTTTGGGAGGAGCAAGAACCGGGTGTAGAGGGAGTGTACGAATTGTAATTTTTGAGCGATTGATTCGAGTGATTTTTCTAGGGTTTGGAAATTGGGGTGTTTGGATTTGGGGTTAGTGGTGGGTACAGTGTAGAGAACATTTGATACAGCAACTTGAAATGATTTGCTTGATAATTTTTGTCTGATGGTTGATAATGAAACGGGCCCTAAATCTTCAAGTGTCTGCAGATGGTCTTCTTGGTCAAGCTCCTGGAAAATGATTGATGTTATTTCTCAGTTATTAATGTTTATTAAAAAAATAATATAATCTTAATCATATCTGACGCACTAATGTTTATTAGAAAAATAGCTTTTTAAGCAAATAGTATTAATCATTTTGACCCAAGCCCATTCTGACTTGCCTCAACCACCCATTTTCCCACCTCTAATTAGTAGACATAGTAACAGAATCATTTAAATTTAAATATAATATTAAAGAAAGGTGAGATTTAGGTCTAGTAATACCTCCACAACAACATCAGAAAGCTTTCTTATATGAAAAGCCAAACACAATTTCTCTGAAACATCATGATGAACAAATCTCAATCTTGAAGAATCAATATGCTTCACATATCTCGATCCATACGGATCTATATATACACACGAATGTGCATGAACAAGTCTGCAACCGTCATCAGGAACAATCAATTCCGATTCCCATTTGGAATCTAGGGTTTCATTCCCGAGAAAAAGTAGGGTTTCCATAACTGCACGAAGCTCGTTTGGGTTAAGCCGTTGATACCCGCAAGATTTTTGCAGATTTAGAAGAAGATCCATTGCACAAGAAATGGATAAGGTATCTTGGAGCCCTAATTCTTTGAGGATTTTGGTGAATGGTGAGTATCGTGAAGGGAGTTCGAATGCAAATGGTGATAAGTTGAGGGTTAGACGGGTAAAAAGTGAACTTGGTGTTACTAAACGGGTCCCGTTAGCAGCTGGAATGAATGCCACTTGTTGCAACTCTGACACATCTGACAAGAGAGATTTTTTTTTTTTATAGTTTGATCAGTTGGATAATACAAGGGGTCATTACTTAAGTAACCTAAATTGGTGAATATTGTACCATTTAAAACTCATTTTTTATCAACTTTTACCAGATGACCGCTTCTCTCGAAAACTATTTTCCATTTTTCTTCTTTTCTTTTGCGAATTTCCGAAATTTTAAAATATATGGAGAAAAATTTCTAGTATTAAATAAAACTTAAAACCTGAAAGAAAGAAAAAAAAAGAAACGAAATTTGAAGGAAAAAAAAACCAAAATTCATAAAAATAAGCGGTACTTCATAAAAACAAATCGGAATTCGGAAAAAAATCAAAAAATCGCAGAAAGTAGCTATTTTTTGGGCGAAAAATTGGTCATTTCCTGAAAAGTTACAATTTTAAGGTCAATTTGGTACAATCATATACTAAAAACATTAGTTTGGTGATTATCAAAGAACAAAATAATTTTTTTCATTTGATTCACTCTTATTTGTGCTAGTACTCTAACAAAATAACATTTATTTCGTATTATATACCAAGTTATATTTTTCAGATCTACCCTTAAAGTGCATAAGACAACTAATAATTATTAAGATGGTTATGATCATTTTATCAAGGTTGTCAAAAACGGCCGTTGGTATCTAGTCGATGACCACCTTCAAGCGATTAATCAGTCTCGACAGTGATTAATCAGTTATAGGCGAGCAGCCTAAATTATAAAGGAATTTATTTAAAAAAAATAAATAAATGTTAATGTTGACCAATTTTGACTGATATTCTCGTATAGAATTTGACCCACTTAACCAATATTCACCGATGTTGTCCAGGTACGACTAATTTCAGCGATTATGTAAATAACGACCTATAATTAAAATTAATGGAGGAAAAAATAAAAGATGAAAATTACCTGAAGAAGATAGTGTACCCCAAATCTTATCCAGATACTTAAATATCTCAAAAGAAGCTTCCTCAACAGATATTAATCCTGACTCATTAGGCCAATGAGCCAAAGTGTCTTCACCAAAGTTTTTTCCAATAGCCTGAATCATCATTACCTTAATTAGTATTATCTTAATTTGTTACAATTAGAATTTTTTTTGTTTTTTTTATTTAATTTTAATTTTCCACCATAAAAATTGGCTGGATTAATTAAACGAAACCAAATACATACTTGGGTCGCCTATTAAGTTGTTTCTGTATACGAGTGGCCTTAGTGAAAAAGTTGAAAATTTGGTACAAATTCACATTTATTATGGAAAAGAGTCAAATAAACCCCGTTTTGACCCAAACCCAGTTGACCTTTTACCCGCCCATTTTTCCACCTCTATTATTGCAAAATAAAAAAATAAACATTTAATAACCTGTAGGTGCTTTAAAACTATGGTAAAAGGGGGAGGGCTTCTGAGCTGAAGTGGTCCCCACGAATACTCAGGTGGGACCATGTTTTGTTTGGATAAAATAGGAGCAACACTCCATGCAAGTGGCCAATCTTTCAACAAAATAGCTTCATTATATGCACACAACACTCTTTTACCACCTTTTTTCCCACTTATTGAAGGAAACCCTAATTCAGCAGGAACACACGCAATTTTCCCAAGAAAATTACAGAAATTATTGCTGTAAAGAACCGCAAAATTTGCAAATATCGCACCGATAAGTGTTTCGGCTAATGACCAAATTTCTAAAGAAACTTGGTTTCTCGTGTTTGAAAAATCTTCCTCAAAATCATCAACAAATTGGTTTGAATTTGTGCTTTCGGTTCCGAGAAACTCGACTCTTCTAGCACATTCTAGAACAACATCTGGATTACCCGTGTTTTGCAGGCCTGTTTTTCTTAGTATGTTTAACCATCCATCTGAAACAAACCGATCTCCAGGAAACTTATGCATTTGACCCGAAAAAACCGATTTTAGTAATGAATCACCAGGGTCAAATAGGTCTTTTGGTTTATAAAATGTTCCCGGTCGTTGTTCATCGGCACTTTTTATAAATTTGGTTTCTTTTAATGCTTCGATTACTGAAGAATCTTGTTGGAGATCTTGCCAGTTCATGTAAAGATATATTAATATATCCTCTTGATCAGGTTGAGGCTTTGTTTCGAATTCGGGTAATGCAAACCGAACCAGTATTTGCTTATCTTGTAACTCGTTGACTCCAAGGGCTTTGACCAGTTGACTTTTGACAGAATCTGGCCCGTAAGAAAGGCACTGCTCGTTATACGGTTTTAGAAAAGTATCTGACCCGATAATACACATATGTTGAATATTCAACTTTTTGTATGTTCCGGTAACGGTTTTGTAAATCGGTAAATCACGCAGCACTTCAAGATCTTCTCTCGTGTAATCTGAGCCGTTGGATGAATAATCAGAAGCCAAAAGGGAGAATAATTCATCACAATCTGAAGCTAAAAAGGAGGTTAATTCGGGTAAATAACCAGCGCTTTTAGCTGCAACGAGTTTGGTTGCTATGGTTTGACCCAATGATTGACCGCCAGCTGGAAAATAATTAAACGGTGGAGAACAATCCATGAAAGCAGCATCAATTACAGGTATGTTGCATTGGTTAAGCAATGAGTATAACCACGGGTGCTTTTTACCAGTATATTTATAAGCTAACATATACGGTATAACCTCTTCGGTTAACGATTCAATAAACGCCAAATCAGCATCTTCAAGGCCTGATTCGGTAGCATCATTTTCCAGGTCAGCATCGGTTAAATTAGGTGGAATGAATATGAGATTACAATGCTTTACACGGCATAAAACGGGCCTACCAAGTAAAGCAGGAGCTATGGGCCAATCAGAAAAGAGTGTTAAATCTCGGGACCCACTGAAACTTTTCCAAAAAAGTCTGACCCATTCTGGACCAGGCCCGCCTTCACGACCCGAACTTGAATTATTTTCCCACGAAAACCACGGTGCGGGACTCGAGTCAATGACATGGTTGACCCAATTTTGATGAAAAAGTGACCTCATATTATCAGCTAGCAAACGGGGAGAAAATATTTGTAATTTCAGTACCGATATTAGATCATCATTAGTGAAAATATGGGCCAAAATCGGTCTTTCCAAAATATTTGGATGAACAAACTTTGCAGCCAAAGGAATCATAAGTGATTGTTGCTGTTTATTTCCAACCCAAAGTTCGGTTACTCCCAGTTTACTGAGTTGACTCGTTGCAGTTGGACATGGTAACCCTTTAAGCTCATTAGCTACAATCAATAACTTGCTGTCCAAGTTTCGGGCGGGCCCGACACCCGACATGTTACCACCGCCGCCGGGCCGACCCATATCTTCAACAACTCCTCGCCCGAAATCAAACAAAGCTTTACCTATATTAGCCATCATTTCAATCGGGTCACCTTGACCCGTTGAAGTAGAAGGTGATGACCCGTGAGACCTATTCGGGTCAAATACTGGTACAGGTACAAAACTGTTGTCAAGATCATCACTGTTAGATGGTTCTAGAAGCTGAATATCTGACAAACAATACTCGAGAACATCAACGTAAGTATCGATTGATGGAATACTCATTGAAATTGGCGACGTTCTAAGAAGCTCGCGAACCATTTTCGGTTTAATTTCTCGGATATTAAACCCGACACCTTGAATTTCAGTCACTAATTCCCACGGGACCGAGAAAACAGGATAATGTTCTTTAACAAAAGAACAAACTGTAGCAGGTAAAACATTCTGATTCCCACCAATTCTGTTACCAGGTTGTGAAAGAAACATACCATCTTCAGCTTTGACTAAATTACCCGAATATAACTGCCAAACGGGCAACTCAACAAGACGAGAATATAACGGTTTAATCACTTGGTCAACTACACAAATCCAGTCAGCTTTAAGTGTATTTTCCAAACCTAAATTTGATGTGGGCCAGAACGAGTAAATTTGATTCCCGCATGCATTTAACGCCAAATTGACCGCGTGTGTTGACCGTGAGTCGAGTGTTGAATTTGATGGATCTTTTTTTATTTTAAACATTTCCAAAACTAACCTTATGTAAGAATCACGAACACAAGTCATTAATTCACGATTCCATGATTCGATTAACTGATTTCCTGCATCTGGTTGTGATTTTGATACAGATTCATGATCTTGATGCATGAAAATGTAACGGCCTCGATTGTGACGAACGAGAAAACAGCCGAGAATGGCGACAGGTGTCGAGATGCAATTGGATAAAGGGAGTGGTGACATGATTGAGGATATTGAACGGGCTTCTGCAAGATGCCCGTTTCTTAAAATGTGTACAGCTACTCCAGCTACAGGTGTCAGATTATAAGCTAGATACCGCCTAATATAATAAAATAAAAAGTACATGATGAGAATGGGGAAGATTACATATTGGGGTAACTGGTTACATACTATTGATTTTTTTTAATTTCATATTATAGTGCCGTAAACTATTCAATTAAGGTAACATTTACCACGAGAATTATGAGATTATTCATTTTAGAGATAATTCTTGTAAAATTCATAAATTATTTTTATATTCTTCTCAAATTCATAAATTATCTCTATATCCTTCTAAACTTAATAATTGCCTTCATATCCTTCTAAATCTTTATAACTCTCTTTTATGTCCAAAAATCTATTTTAATATATATATTAAATCATTTAAAATATCAATAATTAGCAAATAATTATGCAATATATTTGTTGATTATGTATTAGAAATCATGTTTATTTGCCTGTATTATTGATATTATTATGATTTAATAAATAATAAAATAGATTTTTGGACATAAAAAGGATTTTTAAAGGTTTGGAAGGATATAAAGGTAATAATAAAGTTTAGAAGGATATAATGATAATTTATGAATTTGAGAAGGATATAGAAATAATTTATGAATTTTACAAGGATATAAAAGCAATTATCCCTTGATTTTAACTGGTTAGAACTCCATTATAGTCCATGTCATTATTGATTTCTAACTAATTAAAATCGATAACTATGGAGTATAATGGAGTTCTAACTCGTTAAAATTAAGAAATTTTGTTTTTTCTCGGTGAATGTTAACTTAATTGGATATTTTTAGGTAATATAATCCTAAAATTAGAGAGAGAAAATTATGTAAATAATACTCCCTCCGTCCCTAAATAAAGTTCCCATTTCTCCTTATATTTTTGTCCCTAAATAAAGTTCCCATTTCACTAGTTGATGGGGTCCACTTAATAAAATAATATAATTACTAAGGACCCCACTACTTACTATCCACTAACTATCTTTCTCTCTCCAAACCAACTTTATATTTTAATCAAATTTATTACCAATGACCCCACCACTAACTTTTTCCTTAAATCTTGTGCCCAAGAGAAATGGGAACTTTATTTAGGGACGGAGGGAGTAATAATCATTAAAAATTAATACCTGTCGAGAGCCATGTTTCTGGTTTGACCAGAACCCAAGCTAAGTACAACAAGCCATCGGTCAACAACCATTGTTCCATTTTGGTGCAAATTTATGTCTACAACGTGCAATTTGACTGCAGAACTTGATGTGCCAAATAAATTCGATAACTGAAACTTTTTCCATTTTTTTTCAGAAAACGGATTTCGTAATGCCACATGGGATGTGTCCACATATATTAAGAATTCTTGAGAAGGCTGCAGCTCTTTTTCCTCCCATGTTGATAATGAAACCTGAAATTTGCATAAAGAAAATAGTAAATTTACATAAATCGCCCTCGACCTTTTTTTATTACACATATAGTCCCTAATTTTGAAACTTGTAATACCAAGCAAAAAAGAGAGTTAAGCTTTTAGAGACCTTTGGTGTTACAAGTTTTAAATCAGGGACTGTTGATTAACAAGGTTCAAGATTAGGGACTATTTATGTAATTTACTAGAAAAAAAATAAAGTTCTGATTACCTCTGAAACTGACTTGAGAAATACAAGTGTTCTAGAAGCATGCTTTATGAAATTTTCAAATATCCCTGTTATTTCTTTCCACTCAGATTCAGTCCCGTTTTCAACAAACTTTGATGAAATAGGCATACGTATAACCGTAGAGTCAGTTGACCAAGGAGCTTTTTGACCAACAAACATAGGACTAAACTGATCACGAAACCGTTCAGTCAAATTAGTACCTACAGTTACACAACAAAATAAGCCAACCTAATTAACAGAAAAAGTAACAGAATTAACAGAAAATGAAACGGAATATACCAATACCTGTTAAAGTAAACATTTTTGCAGCTGGAGAATGAGATGAAGTTGAAGGTGAAGCAAAAGCCAAACCACGAGGATCAAACATGTATAAATAACCACCAGATATAACTGAAGGAAGATTAGTTACAGAATAACAGCTCATTAATCCTAATCCATAATTAAGCATATCACCCCTTAATCCCCATGGAGGAAGAAATTGAAGACTTGATATTTCTTCCCTACTCAAACTGGCACCTTCTAGAACAGCAACAAGTGCAGGCCCTTGAAAATCTCCTGTAAAACATAATTATCAGGAAAATATCTATTCCAAAAGTCGAATATTTTGTCAGAAAGAATATATATATTTTAATGTAACTTATGAATGCGTTAATTCAGTTACATTTCATCTCTAATGGATCAAAGTAGTTAAGATAAAAAAATTCTACATAAAAGGAAACGGGTCAAAAAGTCACCCTAAGTATATCTCGATGAACAGAAGTACAGAACCTCCTAAATCATTTTCTGTTTGAAAAATTAGATTATTATTCATATAAATTAAATAATACAACTTGTATAGTTATATTTGACAAAATATTAGTTATAAAAAATGTCAAAATTTTGAAAAAGTGTTTAAGGTCAAATGAGTTGAAAATTCACCCAAAGTATATTTTTGATAAACAGAAGTACAAAACCTCCTAAATCATTTTTTTAAGAAATTATATTATTATTCAAATATGATACCTTGTATAATCAAATTTAGCATATTAATAAGTGTTTCATGCCAAACAGAACTGACCCGTCTCAACCCTTCAATTGCCTACAGAGTAAAGTAATCCAACAAATTTAAAATTTAAATTTAAAATTCAAACTGTACCCAAATTTTGTTGCAACAACGACTGGCATGGATGCTGCCTTTTGTCAAATATTATATGAAGCTTTTTGGCTTTACAGCAGTCTGCCAGCTCAATAAGATCAAATAACAGAAAATCTTCACTTCCATACAATTCAATTAGATCACAAATTTTAGCATAATCCATACACGGTAAATCTTTTGTCATTTCTTCACTAACCAACGAAATCGATCTAAGAGATTGAATCCCTAATTTACTAGCCAAATCATGACTAATAGTAGCATGTATAACAAATTTCCCAACAGGGGTATTATTGTCCATCCACGGTGCATCATTGTACACAACATCTTGTGCAGCCATCAAAACACCTCGGGAATCCGGGACCACTAACGGGCTGTTAGAAGATTCAAATATGGTCCTATCTAACTGACAGTCTGCAACTGCTTCTAGAACACATATCACAAAACTTAACTTGTCTTCTGATAATGGTGATCCTTTAACGTCGTTTTGTAACCGTAACAACACGTTTGCATAATCGAAAACATTGAAATTTAACCTAACTCCTAAAGCTAGAAGTAAATCCCGAAAAACAGTTAATTCGGAAGGTACAACGTATAGATACGGGCTGTATTTAACTGGTGAATCGAAAGCTAAGGCTTCGACAGTTACAAAATCATCACCGATCCAAACCCAAGAAACGTTATTAAGAGAAGCTTTTAACTGATCAAATTCATCAGTTCCAACATATTCTTGCAGATTTGAGTATAATACGGGCATGTGTTCTTGCAAAGAAACTTCAAATTCAGGATCAAAATCTGGTTGGTTTTTCAGTTGTGAATAGGATTTTGATAATGCAATTAGTTGGTTAGACAATATTTTTATGTCTAACCGATCTGTCCAACCGAGCATACGTTGTAGATAAACTGATTTACATTCACCATCAAGTATATGCATCATGGATGAACTGACCCACATTTGTGATTTGGGTCGAACCGTATTCGGTTTTGCAATTTCTTGACCCGGTACCAACCATGGAAGTCCGGTCAAAGGCGGGTCAACATAAACAGGACACCAACTGATCTGTTTCAATTCAGACCAAAATTCTTCATCAGGCATTTCATCGAGCGGGTTATGTGCATCATCATCTGGCATGCTGACATCAGCCGCACCAAACTCATTGAAGTTGTTGTATTCTACTTCTTCAGTTGAGAGCTTGAGTGATAATGCATTTAATGAATTTAGTAATCTTTTTGCGTTTATAACAGCAATTGGGTCATTTGCATCATGCCACATGGATATTGATTTGGCAGAATCCAGTAAACCTTTGATTCCTAGGGTTTTGTTTAGTCCCAGAGTAACTAATGTGTCCAAAGTTTCTGTGTCTGAGAAGCTTCCGGAAGGAAAAAACGAATCTTTATGTAGAAACTTTTGTAGCTCGGGTACACGAGGATCATATAGCCTGTATATATACATATAGGGGAGGGTCATTGTGAAAAGGGCTAAGAATTGTAGAAAGGATAGGAAGGATTCTGGTGCTGACACGTGTCATTTTTGGGCATCAATGACACATGTCAACACCCGAACAAATCATGCTGACATGTGCCATGATACACAAAAATGATACGTGTCAACACCAGAATTCTTCCAACGATTTCTACAATTTAAAGCATTTTAATTTTATCCAACTTCTATGCATAGTTACATATACATATATACACTAATACACATAATAGAAAGTTCATTTGCAAACCCTAGAAAACCTCGAAAGTGTTTAGGGTTCTCAAATGAAGTCACCCCTATACACATATATATACATATATATGTATGTAAAGAAAATAATTCAAGAATATACCTATGCGGTGCTTGCAGAGATCCATCACTTGCGAGTACAAAGGGTGTCATCATGAGTTCTTTTTTAAAGTCACTATCTTCCTTGATCAAAACACGGATTTCATCAAGAATAGCTGAGAGAATTCCCGGTTGAGAAACGAGTTCTGGTAACCGATTAAACACATTAACTTTATAAAATTGCACTCTAGAAGGTTCCTGAACATCCAGATATTTTTTCAACAATTCTCTTTCTTTCTCTGAATCAACACGAATAAAGTCATCATTCAACAAATCTTCAAGAATACCATCGGGTTTAAGCCATTTAGTTGGGCTAGTTAAAGAAACCAACTTCCTACTCTTGAAAGACTCAAACATTGGAATTTGTTTAATGATGTTAATATGTGAATCGTTTAGTAAACCGCCCGAAAACCATTTGGATTGAAGAATAAAACTTCTAAGTTCGTGTAATTCTCCCTCAGATGCATAGATAAAAAGGCGTTCTATTCTCTCGGGTTCGTTAGCAATTGATGAAATTGCATTTAGAACACCGGTTGCAGTTGGAGATTGCACGTATTTATTTAAATTTTTGTGTTCGATTTGAATATCATGCCTTAATACTAAACATCCTGTTTTTAACAATAATGATGACATGTTTTCACTCCATCCATCATCTTCAATCACATGTGAATTCTCAACAAGTTGCAGTAAATGATCGTTTCCCACCGGTAAAATCGGCCATTTAGAAAAGATCGATAAATCATCACAATTTGTGTTTAAATAATTCCATAATAATCCCATCCATTCCAAGCTCGGTTGACCATGTTGACCAGGAATCCACGTCACCTGCTTCGCATGCATCCAGTCAGCAGGAAGTAATCTCACAAAAATCTTTTCAAGCGAATAACAATCAAGAAACGTGACATTGAAATATTCACTTTTGGCAATATCGCATAATTTCCCGTAAACCGTATCTGGTATTTCTAAATCCACAAGCTGGTTTGCAACAGAATCTTTTAACAGATTATAAGCATCCCCACGGGCCAAAAAAACCCTATCACCCGACCCGCGTTTCTCAATACCCGTGAACAAACCATCTGAAAGTGGTAATAAAGGCAGCCCGAAAAAACCATCAGGCTGAATCGGGCTTTTCAAATCAATTAAACAATACTCGAGAGCCAAAATCATTCCAATTCGGTCCCGAAATTCCCGTTTCCGGCGAATTAACAAAGTTCTCAACAACTCAGGAGTGAGAAAATTCAAATTAGGGCAAAATTCCATAAATTTCTCCACGTGAATTTTCGGTATTGTTGTTAACGGTAATCCTGCATCAGATAACGCATCAACGAGACAGCTGGCATTTTCAAAATTAAAATCAGGGAAAATTGCTTGTTTTGTTGATATCCATTGACCACCTCGTGCTTTAGTGTACAATACACGAAGGCCCGAATCAGCAACAAATTTATAAAGTTTTTGGACCATTGATGCCCACGGGCCAGAAGTTGTAGTTGTGGGCCAAAAAGAATAAAATGAATCAAAATGCTCGGTTTCTAACGTGAGTTTTTCGAGTAATTGCCCGTATGCAGGTGCAGCAACTTCTTCTAGAAGGTACGCGTTCCATTCGGCCCGTTTTTTACCCCCGCCCGCCATGTCATTACCGAACCAAATATCTCTTCGGTTTGATGATAATTCAAAATATGCATTCACATGAACGGGTAAGCCCGTGTTTATTGGTAGTGGTAAAAAACAAAACGCGTGTCCTTCAAAATTCTTTTTAATTTCACAAGAATTATTATCACTTTCTAAACATGTTGCCACACAAGCCCATGGGATAAATTTATGAGATTTATTGTCTTTATTACCTTCAGATTTCTTATTACCATTTCGACCATCAAAGCATTCACTAGTCAACCAGATGTTTGACTTTTCTTCGGTTGAGCTTTTCTCGGTCAACAGAAGCTTTTGACTTCTCCTAGGCAGACCCGTGTCATTAGCATTAGATTTCCTCAATTTATCAAAGAAATAATTTTTATCCGACCCGTTTCGATTTTCATGCATATAATTAACCATAAGCTGAAACGAATTTGTTTCAGATCCAGATTCAGATTCGGGTTGACCAAGTTCTTGCTTGTTGACCCGATGTAGTAACTGCATTTCACTACCAACCCCTTCTTTTGTATAAATTGCAATCGTTTTCACGTTCCGTAAAAAAAGCAACGTTTCGGAAACGACTTCAGAAAAAGACGATAAAAGTGATGTCACATCTTGCGGTGAATACGCTTCTTTTTTAATTTGACTTTTTGAAGCGTTTTTTTCATTTCTTAAAGGAAACCGAAATAACGTACCGGGAAACGATTGTTGCATATCACACCCGAAGTGTAAAAACGGTGAAAATTGATCGGGAAATTGTTCTAGAATGTTCCGTCCAGCAAATTTGATCCTTAAACCAGGATGAGAAGGAGAAATTCCCGGTAAATTACACGCGTGCGGGTCAAACAAAACAATATTCTCACCCGAAACAAAAGTAGGAATATCAGTAAAATGATAAACACAATTAAACCCTAATCCAAATCTCCCAATTGCAAACGGTTTATCAAGTTTACTTTCCTGCCCGATTCGGGAAATCGCGTACAAATCTTGCGGGCTGAAAACAGAGTCATTAAAACAGTACAAAGCGGGCCCGTTCCAATCAGCCATTTCTGGAGAAAGAACAGATGAAGTCCCATAATTTGTATTATCCAATAAAAAAGCAACTTCAGTAGCTTTTGCATCTTCTGCATTTTGCACCAGCTCAAACAGGGTACCGGGCCCGTCTGCATACATTTCAAGAATATGTTTAAGTCTCGTGGTCAACGCTTCGTGTTGACCGAAAGCTTCTGCAGCACCCGATAAACTCAGATTCATTGAATCTGCACTTTCAGCAAGCAACATTCTTCTAAGTGAATGAACACCGAGTTTTTCTGCAACATCGTTTGAGATATTACCGTGCACGAATTTCTGCACGGTTTTTTTCATATTTAGGGTTACATTAGATTGGTTATTATTTTCTGACCCGAGTAACCATGGTGCATCGTTGTAAACTAAATCGGTGGCATCAATTAAAATGCATGAAATATCTGGTAAAAAGATCTTAACTTGTTCTTCATACAGTTGTACTTCAGCTAGATGTTGTGAAATTAGTAAGGCTGCTCTTAATTCCTGTGGATTTAAAGGATTTGAGCCTTTGATTTTAGCCATTCTGGTTAGGATTTTAGCATAATCGGTTGGTTTTAAAAATTCCCGAATCCCGAGTTCGAGGAATAAATCCTTAAAAACTGCTAAATCGACGGGTATGACACGTAAATAAGGGGCTAAATGTAAAGAACCATTGATTACAACTTCTTCAGGTGTTGCAAATCCATCTCCTACCCAAATCCATCTAGAAGCTTCTAGAACCGCCTTTACAATATCCATTTCATCTGAATTTAACATGTTTAATAAAATGGAATATATTCTCGGCATTGCTAAAGCTAATTCTTGTCTGAGTTCGGGATCGGTTACAGATTCGTTGTTTTTACCGAGCTCGAGAAGTTGGGCGGCTATAACACTGCCACCTGGCGGCATTGACCATCCTAGGTGGCGGGTCAAAGTTGTTGAAGAACAATCACCATCTAGAATCCTCATGCTGGCTGAAACGAGCCATAAATCTGAAAAAAGTCTCACGAGTTTTGGTGGGGCCACCATTGATGAGACAGCTGGCCATGGTAATGATTTAAATGGTGATGAAATAAGAACAGGGCACCATGAAATTAACCTTAAATCATACCAAAATTTCTCCAAATCGGATTTGAGATTTCGGGTCCTGAATGCACTTGCAGCCCGTGAAAACATTCGGTTGACTGTTCCTTGATCGGTTGACAAATCGGTTGACCATTTCAATGCGTTGACTTCTAGATAAGACAAAAGCACTTTTCCTCTAAAATGGGCCCGTTTTTGATCATCCTGCATTAACCGTTCCACTTGTTTGGCACTTTGTATAACAGCTTCGGGAGACACGTATGTTTTTAATCCTAAACCTTGTAACACGTCTAAAATTGTAAATTCCTCAAAAACACCAGCTGGAAAACAATCGGAATCTTCCAACAAATTGTATAATTCTTCATTTCTAGGGTCATAAAGCACAATCGGGCTTTTTAACAAACCACTAGCAGTTGGAACAAATTCCAAATTTGCCACCTGTCCCCTGAAATTCGGGTCTTCAGCTGACAAATGTGGTAACTCGTGTAAAACCGACAACATGATTTTGTCACGAAATTCAGCTGGTAAATCTTTAATCCGATTAAAAACATAATTTTTATAAAATCTGGCCTTCCCCATACGCTCGATACCATAATATTTATTCAAAATTTCATCTTCAGTAACTGATGAAGTTTTAACAAAATCTTTACCAAATAAGGATTCGGGACAATCAGACGGTGGTAAAAATATTTGTTCTTCTAATTCAGAGTAATTAAAGTTTTCTTCACCATTATAAACCCTAAAAATCGGAAGCCGAACACATGCTTTTTTATCAGACTCAGACATATTTTTTCCAAAATACCATTTTGGATCAAGAAAATACTCACGAAGTTCGTCTCTTTCAGAAGCTTCTAGAATTCCGAGAAATACGTTTTTAATATCAGCGTTTGAAGAAACAACATCAAAGATCGACTTTAACACCCCTGCACAGTCAGCATCGTGAACATAGTTGACCAAATCCGGGTGGTCAACACCATGGTTTGTGTCAAGTATCTTGCACCCAATTTTACCAAGAATACCCTGCATCTTGTCAGACAATTTATCCACATTTAACAGTTTCAACTGACGAGATGGTCTGTAAAGATGGCCAGAACGCGAGGGTAAAATAGGAAAATCACCAAAAATGGATAAACTTTCACAATTACCACGAAGATATTTCCAAAATAGATTGAACCATGTTGTAGTGGGATGATTAGAATTCGATTTCGGGTCCCACAAAACCGATGTTTTATATTTCCATTCAGCAGGAACAATTTTAGGGAACAACTGAAGAAAAAAATGTACATCAAGAACAAAAATATTGGCGGACGGGATTTTAGCAATTGATTTAATTCTACTTAATATATTTTCAGGCATATTTTGATCAATTACTCGATCATAAATCTTCTGTAAAATCATATATTCCAATTCACTACAGACAAAATAAGACACACCTTTTGAAGCCTCATTAAATGACCCAAATTCACCATTTGCTAAAGGAACCAAAGGCAGATCATACGCATGTGTAACAACATCATCATCAATCAAATCTTCAAGACAATATTCCAACAAAACAAGTTTATATAATCTGTTTATTATACTTTTAACACCTTTTGATTTCCTTAAAAAAACCCTAACCGAATCAGGAGTAACTACTTTCACCCGCACACTAGATCCAAATTTCAAAATCATATCTCTCAACTCAATAGGAAGATTAACAATCGGTAATCCCAAATCAACAAGAGATTTACCAAGATCATTACTCTTACTAAACTCATTATCATGAAGATAAGATTCAACCAACGGGACCCACTTTCCACCATCAAGATCTGAATGCAAAACGGGTGATTTTGAATCACTGATGTTTTTATAAATTTGTTCAACTAGAATGTTCCATGGCTCCTCAAACGGGCCAACGGGCCATAAAGAGTAATATGAATTTGTGGGCCCCAAAATGGGTTGGACTTGAAGAAGTAGATTAACAAAAGAAGGGGCAATAATATCTTCTAATAAAAGTTTGTTCCATAAAGACCGGATTCTTCCACTTCTGTCCATGTCAGCACCATACCAAATACCTCGTCTGTTTGATGAAACCTCAAAATAACCGTTAATTTGTACAGTCATACCGGTTTTTACTGGTAATGGGAGGAAACAAAAGGCCCGTCCGTTTTTAAGGACATCACCCTGTTAGAGATTTAAAAATTAAAAATTATAACTCTATAATAATTACAAGTAAAGTATCAATTAGGGGGTGTTTGTTCTAGCTCATAAGCCAGAATATGAGCTATTATGAGAAATAAGCTAACACAAACACCCTCCTTAATCCGGGTATGAGAGTGACAAAGAAAGAGTAGTCTAAACTAGAGGTTAAAATGTAAACACATTTACTTATAAACGGGTCAATTTGGGTTGTCTTTTATCTCAAATGGGCCAAATTGGCCAATGAGTGAAAAATTATATAGTTTAGTTAAAAGGGGAAAAGGTCAAACTTATCGAAAGTCACCGAGATCGTATAACTAATGCATAAAACCTCCAGAATCGCGGATGGGAACAAGTAAAAAGGGTAAAAAGGACTTTTTGCACCTTGACACACCAATTTTTTCACACCTAAAAGAAAACCTAATGCATCAGTTTGAAAAAAAAAATGGTGCATCAAAGTGTAAAAATCATTTTTACCCTTTGTTTTGGCTTGTTAAGGTTGGGTTGACCTGCAAATATATTTTTGGTCCATTACACAACCCACCCGGCCTGCCTGACCCGACCTGCCCATTTTGCCAACTTTAATCCAGATAATAACAATAGAGGAATATTACTCTGGAAGAATTGTCTGAAATGCATGCTGCAACTGCAGCCCACGGTAACAAGTGAATATCATAATCTTTAGACATACTTGCAGCAAAAGTACCAATTCTACTAGATGCTGATGCCATAGTTTGCACTATGTAAAACGTGTCCACCCTCTTTTTAGAGTGGTCCCCATTTAAATCCTCACTCAAAAAATCAACCAAAAATCCATCCGTTTTATTTTCTGAAAAATTCATAGACTTTGATAATCTCAAAAGTGTCTGACGATGCCAGACAGTATCCTTGTCAGCTGACCCGATAGAGCAAGAATATATCTTTTTAGGTTTAGGCATTTCGGCATCCCATACATACATTTCAATAGAAACTACACTTTTCAGAAACAAAAGTGCAAAAACACCTTCTTCAAATAGTTGATTAAACATTGCAGAAATATCGTCTGACAAATAAGCTTGTTTTGAGAGTTTACTATTTTCTGCTTGCTGACTATTTCGTAATGGGAATCTGAAAATAGTTCCTTTGAAAGATGTTTCCATGTTGCAGCCGAAAACACGGTATGGAGAAAGTTGGTCTCTGTATTTAGAAATGGCTGATGATGTGACAAATTCGATTCGTTTTCCAGGGTTTAAAGTGGAAATATTTGGAAGATAATCTCCTTGAGGATCAAATAGGACTACATATTTGTCACTAACGAAAGATGGTAGATCAGTCAGATGGTACACCGAATTGAAGCCAACCCTAACAAAGAAAATGCACTAAATTATTCTCAGAAAATCCCAATTTTATAGCTCAATATAGTTTCACTTTGTTAATTTTTTATTAAACAAACAAAAGTAGATGTATAACACAAAACAGTAATCCAATCATGATTCGTGAATGAGAATTGACACATATGTATAAATGAGACTGAATTATTGACAAAAATTCACCCGAATCGACCAGTCTTCCATGCTTGACCTTGCTTCCCACTTCCGCCAATCCTAGAAATGCTAGCAAAATCATCTTCGGTGAAAACAGCATTATTATACGCCAATAACGCAGGACCTTGCCACTGAGCGAGCTTCGGTGACAATAGCGAACCGGTGGCGTGTGACCGGCGGTCCAAGCACAGGCAGACCTTGGTAGCACCGGCGTCATCGGCATTCTGTATCAGTTCCTTCAAAACCGTAGTTCCTTCAGGGTAATTCAATAAAACCTCTCTAATTCTTCTGGTCAGATCCACTTTCTGACCGAAATCCTCCAGAAGGAGTGATCGTGATGATGATTCTTCCTCCATGTTTGATGGATTGATAAAGTGAAAGTCAAACCATGAACGGAGTTTCGATCATGAAGAAATTGAGGGAAGAATGAGAGGTTGAGGGTTTTGATTTGTTTTTCGGTTTGATTATTTCAATTTCAATTTCAATTTCAATTGGTCTACACCGACTTTGTTTATGAGACTTGTGGATTGGGGAAGCATCAAGAGGGATTTTACCCTGTTTAATTAATCATATGATCAATTTTAATTAGAAACTCATTTGTAGCACTTAGCTAGATTTTGATGGTTATCAAATAGCGAAATAAATAAATATCAAGACCAAATTTCTATTATCTATGATTCATTTAAGATTATGTTATGTTATCTTATTTTATCTATACTACTTTATAAAACAAATTGCACATTTCTAATTATGACATATCTTAATTCAAACCTGTCATAATTAGAAATATACAATTTGCCGGATTAAAAACAAAATGCATTGCAAGGGATTCGAACCCTAGACTTGTTAGAAATCACACAACAACCTTAACCACTGTGCTAACCACTTGGGTTTTCTTTTTACACAGATTTCCTATAAACCTTCCCATTCATTTTTTGTAACTGTCCAATTTTATATGAGTAAATATTTTGTAACTATCTAATTTAATATGAGTAAATATTTTGTAATTGTCTAATTTAATATGAGTAAATATTTTGTAACTGTCTAATTTAATATGAGTAAATATTTTGTAACTGTCTAATTTAATATGGGTAAATATTTTGTAACCGTCTAATTTAATATGAGTATATTTACTGCCCTCCGAATATGAAACCTCAAACCTGTGTCCGTTTCCATTCTTTGCATGATTCATCAATCATCACCATGATTTCAGGTAAGCGTTTCGAATCCACGATTCTATTGCTATTTTAACTGCCCTAATTTCGGTCTTACATTCATCTATTTCAAACCCTACAAGAACCCTAAATTTCAAATACTTCGTCGTCGTTAAGCTTATAACTAACGCATCATGTTCCGCTAAACAGAAAGCTGATTGCCAACTAGGTTAGTTATTTTTCGTAATTTTGTTTTCTCATATTGCAATCTGCGTTACAATCTTCTATTTCAAATTCGACTTCTGATTACAGGTTTGTATTGGAATCATTTTTTGTTTGACGCATTTTAACTTTGTCAGATTTTCTTTATGGAGAACGGTTTGTAATTACCAGCTCCAGGACAACATTTAGAGGTATCCATTCATAATTTTCTTTAGGCTTTGTATTAATTTCTAGATTTATTATCGTACTGCTACATACCTTGAGGTTTTCAATTGAAGTCTACATGGTTGCAAGTCTGGGATGTTATCTCTTTTATTGAAATAAGGGATGTTAAAATTACTATATAAATTATTATATTGAAACTGAAATTATAATTTACGATATTTTACATAATGATTACTGGGATTTTGTTCTCGGTGATCCGACAGTACTAATTTTAGATTTTGTGTACTAGAATCTGCAATTATTGTAGGTGATGCTTGAAATTAATTTTTAGTGAACATTTTGAAATTAAGTTTTGTTTAATTAGATGACAGGGTATTTGCATAGGAATTATTATATTGTTTAATTTTAGTATTTGTTTTGGGTCTTAGTTGAAATTCCAACAATTCAATATTGATTGTGCTTGATTTTGTTTTTTAATTGACAGTGGATTTGGAAAATGGAAGTAGCTTCATTTTTCATTGGGACTTTGTCACAATTAAGTCACTTTCAACTGAATTGCTAGGAGTAGGAATTTGTCCATTGATGACATTGAAAACATGCTAAAGAAGGTTGAATGCTGAAATCTGTTGTCACAAGACTAGAGCTTCAATGACATTTCTTAACAAATGCATGTTTTTCTTTTTCAATTGTATTTTGATTTTTGAGGTTTGACTTTTGGCTCCTGCTTGCTTTCATGCATCATCAATGTAGCTAAACACTGGAGCTATTGTTTTTTTTTTGGAAAAGAAATGGTATTGGTGCTTACTAATTATGCCTACTTATGTGCCTGCCCTGACCCGACTCAACACATTCCGACCCGTCCATTTTGACACTCTCTTATTAGGTTGGAGGCGAGAGGCTGTAACTATATGTCTGTACGTATGTGATTTTTATGGTTGCAGACATAATGTGATTTTTAGGGTGACATGCTTATAAGCAAGAAAAATCTTGTATAGCTACGAAAAGTTGCGACGGAACTCATTTGCGAGGAAGAAATTTGCTACGGAATTTTGTTGAATTCCGTACCTATTCATGATTTTTGTGGTTGCAAACATAATTAAAAGCTGAAGGACATACAATACTCAACTTTGGTGTTTATCTTCCGGAATTGATTTCTCGCATGGACAACTTTATGTTGCCCTTTCATGAGGAATTTCACGTGACACAACAGAAGTATTAGGAACTCCAACAAATAAATTTAATCTCGAAGGAGTTTACTGTAACGACCCGAATTTTTGTAAATAAATAAATTTTATAAAAATATGATAAATAGGGATAAATCATTTAAAGAACGTAATAATTTGTTTCGTGTCATTTGGACATCGTAACAGTGTTACAAAAAACTGCAGCCCAAAAGTTCACGCCGCGAACAAAAGTTCACGAACGTGAACTTGGACCCGAGACTTCGGGTTTTTGATTTCTAGGAGTTCACGACAGAGTTCACGACGGGTTCACGGTGCGAACTACGCGCGTACCAAGAATTCACGGTGCGAACTCTAAAAGTTCACGGCGCGAACTATGCAGTAAATGTATTAAATACGGGATTTCAGCCATAAATGCTATCCACAAACCCTAGTTTCTCTCCCAACGAGTTTGTATACGTGTTTGAGTGGAAAACGTCATTTGGAGCCGATTTCTTGGTCAAGTCTTGTGATTCTTCACTCCTTGTTGAAGATTAAATGTATATCTTCACTTCTTGATCTTTGTAGTTTTAGATCTATGGATTTCTAGGCTTGGATTTGAAACTCCAGTTCTTGGGTTGGTGATTAATGGTTAAATAAAGGTTGTATACACTCAGTAGATGGTATTTTAAAAAAAGAAAACAAGTGTATGCTTAAGATTTGTAAGAATCTTAAGATTGGTTAAACTTAGGATTTTGGAAATCATCAAAATTGGGGGAAAGTATTATCAAAGGGTTTCTAATAATAAAAGGGTGTATTATTAGTAGTATTTGTTGTTGAACAAGTTGTTGCTGTCATATTAGGGATTTCGGTGGATTCTCAAAAGTGTGCAATCTTGGGGAAAACGAAGTATTGTGTTTGAAGAACGCATTTGGAGCATTATTTGCTAAGGTGAGTACGTGTGGACTTTACTGAGTACATAGCCATGAAAATATATTTCGTTTATTTATGTGGAGTCTATTTGATTATTACCTAGACTTATTATATGTTGAGTTAGTTATATATTAATGTTGATATTTAACTAACTTTTTTGATGATTGATATGATAGCCGAAGGCTTTGATTGGCATAACTAATAGGTTATGATAAGATATAGATGGTGGTGTCGCGGGGGGAATCCCCGGTCACTGAGACGAGTGTATATATGTTTATACACTAAGCACGCGGGTGCTCCTAGTACGCATATGTTTGGTACTAGGAATGTTAGGGTTCAAATACATATATGTTTATGTATTAGACATGTTTGTGTTCTAGTACATATATGTTTATGTACTAGATATGGATGCTAGGGATCGTTAGAGCCACAATAGAGTGGCTAGACTATGTTGATGGAAAATATAAATATGCTTATATTCATAATGTGACACTTGATACTTTCGGGTCTAAACCCATGTAGCTCACGAGACTTTTTGTCTCTCGTACTCCTTGTTGTTTTTGTTATGTACTCAGGTTCGGGATCGAAGAATTAGGTGTGCATGGATAGAGATGCGGGGCCTAGAGTAGAAGAACACTAGAACGGATTTAGACTTAACTTTGGTTTTGATATATTTTGTAACACCAAGCTTATACTCTGATTTCATACCAAAGGTTTTTGTAAATCCGTATTTGGGATAGTTCTCCTCTTTATTAAATGATATATTTTGGCCAAATGTTTTGTTTTAAAAATTGAGGTGTTACAACTTGGTATCAGAGCTATAGTTTAGGTGAATTAGGTTGGATGACCATCCTAGTCTTAGACTGTAGCATTAGGAATGTAAGATTCCTTGAGATCGATAGTTTGACCTTGAGACTTTATGTTATGTTTAGGGTTGAACCTAGGGGACCTATGAAAGTTGATATGATTATGGATATTGAGTCTTATGTGACTAATGGATTGTACATGAAGTACTAAATGTTTAATGTCTTTCGTATAGTCTTGAACGAAAGAAATGGTGAACACTCTTCGAAGTGGAAAAGCCCCGGAAGGCCGGGAGGAAGAGATACCTCATGTCGAGGTCGTGGTTGAACAAGAAAGTCTACCGTCGATGCATCGGGTGGATGAATCGAAGGTTGGAGCTAATAAGACTCCGGTAACCATGGCGGACCTCCAAACTATTATTGATCAAATCAAAGGAACGGTTGCCGAGGAAGTGCACCGTATTATTGGAGACCGTGAGAGGGATGAGTGTACCATGAGATTGAGGAAGAAGTTTTGTCTCGAAAGGGATTTGGTAAAGATGCATAAAAAGTTTGTGACCCTAAAGAAGGGTGATATGTCGGTCGAGGAATACTCGAGGGAGTTCACGTGATTACTCCCGTTTGTTGCTAAGACTTACTCCGAGGAGAGGTTGAGGGTGGTCCGGTATGCTTGTGGGCTACCTTGGGATTATCAATTATAAGTCAAGAGGGCGGCCACACTTGATGAGGCCATTAGTGCCGCCCGGGGTGTGGAAGAAGTTAATGAGGCAAGAGTTGCCGAGAGGGCCCATATGGGCGAAATGAGGAAGGCCGAGAGCGGCTCGGGTTCGTTTAAGAAAGGGAGGTTCACGTCGAACTTCTCTAGGCAAGGAAGTGTAGCCTCATGCAAGAGGTGTGGGAAGAATCATACCGGCGAATGCCGAGGAGAATTGAAGACTTGCCATAATTGTGGCAAGACGGGGCATTTGGCACGGGATTGTAGATCCAAGTCGGCGGCCGAGGTTGAGTACTACTCGTGCCATGAAAAAGGGCACTATAGCAATGTGTGTCCGAAGAAGAAAACCGAATCACTTGTGTCCACGGCTCACAAGAAGGTGGAGCCGGCAAAGGTGAAGGGGCGATCCTTCCAACTCACTCGAGAGGAGGCGAAGGAGGCACACGATGTGGTGTCAGGTACTTTATTCATTAACTCCTTGCCAACTCATATATTATTTGATTCGGGTTCCAATTATTCATTTGTGTCTCATGAGTTTGGTTGTAAGTTGAATGTGCCGTCCGAGATGTTAGATGAGACTTATGAGATAGAGGTAGCCGACGGGAAAACCTCAATGGTTGAATGTGTTTATAGAAATTGTGAAATAAAAATAAATGGTAGAAAGTTTAAGGTCGATTTGTTGCCCATGGGGATTAAAGCTTTCGATGTGGTTATCGGTATGGATTGGTTGGGTATGCACCAAGCCAAGATATTGTGCGGTAAGAAAATAGTGTCGATCAAGAAACCCGAGAACGAGAAAATGTATGTGTATGGGTAAAAACGACATCACATGCCTAATGTGATTACCGCCATTAAGGTGAGGAAAAGTATATCGAAAGGTTGTGCATCGTTTATTGCATATGTGTTAGACGGCCGAAAGGAGAAGAAGGCGGTCGGTGATGTTAAAATTATTCGGGATTTCCCCGAGGTGTTCCCCGAAGACTTACCCGGTTTGCCACCGGAGAGACAAGTTGAGTTCAAGATTGATTTAGTTTCGGGGGCGACGCCGATTGCTCGTGCTCCGTATCGTTTAGCTCCCACCGAGATGCGAGAATTGATGACTCAATTGTAAGACTTGCTAGATAAATATTTTATTCGTCCGAGTTCGTCACTATGGGGTGCCCCGGTGTTATTTATCAAGAAGAAAGACGGTTCGATGAGAATGTGTATCGACTACCGTGAATTGAATAAGGTAAATATAAAGAACCGTTACCCGTTACCGAGAATTGATGACTTGTTCGACCAATTTCTTAAGGTGCTAGTTATTTCTCGAAGATTGATTTGAGGTCGGGATATCACCAAGTTCGGGTGAAAAAAGGCGACACCAAGAAGATGGCCTTCCGTACACGGTATGGTCATTATGAGTTTCTAGTGATGTCGTTTGGTCTTACAAACGTGCCGGCCATATTTATGGATTTAATGAATCGGGTTTGTAAACCGTTTCTTGATAAGTTTTTGATCGTGTTCATTGACGACATATTGATTCATTCAAAAACCGAGGAAGAACACGAGGCCCATTTGAAACTCGTGTTAGATGTATTGAAACGAGAAAAGTTGTATGCAAAATTCTCCAAATGCGAGTTTTGGTTGCGGGAAGTACAATTCTTAGGTCACGTGGTGACGTGTGATGGTATTAAAGTTGATCCTTCAAAGATTGAAGCGGTGTCAAATTGGGAGCCTCCGAGAACTCCCACCGAAGTAAGAAGTTTCCTTGGGTTAGCCGGATATTACCGAAGATTTATTCAAAATTTCTCGAGAATCGCGGTCCCACTCACGAAGTTAACGAGAAAAAGCGAGAAGTTTGTGTGGGAAAAGAAGCAAGAAGAGGCGTTTAAATTGTTGAAGGAAAAGCTATGTAACGCGCCAATTCTTACGTTACCGGATGGTATGGAAGATTTTGTAGTCTATAGTGATGCTTCGAATCAAGGGCTTGGTTGTGTGTTGATGCAAATAGGGGAGGTGATCGCGTATGCTTCACGACAATTGAAAAATGCCGAAATAAGGTACATGACACACGACTTAGTGTTGGCGGCGATTATATTTGCCTTGAAATTGTGGAGGCATTATTTATATGGTACTCGGTGTACATTGTACACGGATAATAAAAGCCTATAATACGTGTTTACTCGAAAAGATCTTAATATGCGACAAAGAAGATGGATCGAGTTGATCAACGACTATGATTGTGAGATTGTGTATCATGCGGGAAAGGCTAATGTGGTGGCCGATGCCTTGAGCCGAAAAGTTTATGAGAAACCGAACCGAGGGATATTAACGCGTATTGAAGTCGTCTCGAGTATTATCGAAAAAATCAAGAATTCCCAACGAAAAGTTATGGGAAAAGACGAGTTAAGACAAGAACGGTTGGGTAAGAACCAACATTTTCTTGAAAATGCACAAGGGTTGAAAACCGTAGGCGGTCGAATTTGGGTTCCCAAGTTCGGGGGTATCCGAATAGAGTTATTGGATGATGTCCACAAGTCAAAGTATTCGATTCAACCGGGAAGTACAAAGACGTACCAAGATTTGAAACGGTTTTATTGGTGGCCCGGAATGAAGGCGAGAGTAGCCAAGTACATCTCGAAGTGTGCCACGTGTGCGCAACTGAAAGCCGAGCATCAAGTACCGTATGAGGTAGCTCAATCATTGTTAGTACCGGCCGGAAAGTGGGAAGACATAACTATGGATTTCATAGTTGGTTTGCCAAAGACGAGTAAGCGTCACGATGTCATTTGGGTCATAGTTGACCGGTTGACCAAGAGCGTGTTATTTTTAGCCATTCGGGAAACTTTGCCACTTGAGAGGTTGGCTAAGTTATATGTTGATGAGGTTATTCGACTCCACGGGGTCCCGATATTGATTGTATCCGATAGAGACGCGAGGTTTACCTCGAGATTTTGGAGATCGTTGCAAGATGAGTTGGGTACAAAGTTGCGGTTGAGAACGGCCTATCACCCGCAAACCAACGGTCAAAGTGAAAGAACAATTCAAACGGTTGAAGATATGTTGAGATCGTGTGTATTAGATTTTGGGGGTAAATGTGATGAACATTTACCGTTAGTCGGGTTCTCATATAACAATAGTTATCACTCGACTATTAAGATGCCCCCATACTATTAAGATCGAGTTGGTGTTGGTCAAGTGGAAGCATTCCATTGGACCAATTTTGACTTGGGAAGTCAAAGACAAGATTCGGAAAAGATACCCGGATTTCGTGAACTATGATGATATTCCGAGGACGTAATCTTCTTAAGGGGTAGATAGTTGTAACGACCCGAATTTTTGTAATAAATAAATTTTATAAAAATATGATAAATAAGGATAAATCATTTAAAGAACGTAGGAATTTGTTTCGTGTCATTTGGACATCGTATTAGAAAGTTATGGACGAAACAGTGTCGAAAAGGGCAACAAAAAACTGCAGCCCAAAAGTTCACGCCGCGAACAAAAGGTCACGAACGTACCAAGAGTTGACGACAGGTTCACGGCGCGAACTACGCGCGTACTAAGAGTTCACGGCGCGAACTCTAAAAGTTCACGGCGCGAACTATGTAATATATGTATTAAATACGGGATTTCAGCCATATATGCTATCCACAAACCCTAGTTTCTCTCCCAACGAGTTTGTATACGTTCTTGAGTGGAAAACGTCATTTGGATCCGATTTCTTGGTCAAATCTTGTGATTCTTCACTCCTTGTTGAAGATTAAAGGTATATCTTCACTTCTTGATCTTTGTAGTTTTAAATCTATGGATTTGTAGGCTTGGGTTTGAAACCCTAGTTCTTGGGTTGGTGATTAATGGTTAAATAAATGTTGGATACACTTAGTATATGGTATTTTAACAAAGAAAACAAGTGTATGCTTAAGATTGTAAGAATCTTAAGATTGGTTAAACATAGGGTTTTGGAAATCATCAAAATTGGGGGAAAGCATTATCAAAGGGTTTCTAATAATAAAAGGGTGTATTATTAGTAGTATTTGTTGTTGATCAAGTTGTGATTGTCATATTAGGGATTTCGGTGGATTCTTAAAAGTGTGCAATCTTGGGGAAAACGAAGTATTGTGTTTGAAGAACGCATTTGGAGCATTATTTGCTAAGGTGAGTACGTGTGGACTTTACTGAGTACATAACCATGAAAATATATTTCGTTTATTTATGTGGAGTCTATTTGATTATTACCTAGACTTATTATATGTTGAGTTAGTTATATATTAATGTTGATATTTAACTAACTTGTTTGATGATTGATATGATAGCCGAAGGCTTTGATTGGCATAACTAATAGGTTATGATAAGATATAGATGGTGGTGTCGCGGGGGGAATCCCCGGTCACCGATACGAGTGTATATATGTTTATACACTAAGCACGCGGGTGCTCCTAGTACGCATATGTTTGGTACTAGGAATGTTAGGGTTCTAATACATATATGTTTATGTATTAGACATGTTTGTGTTCTAGTACATATATGTTTACGTACTATATATGGATGCTAGGGATCGTTAGAGCTATGATAGAGTGGCTAGACTATGTTGATGGAAAATATAAATATGTTTATATTCATAATGTGACACTTGATACTTTCGGGTCTAAACCCATGTAGCTCACGAGACTTTTTGTCTCACGTACTCCTTGTTGTTTTTGCTATGTACTCAGGTTCGGGATCGAAGAATTAGGTGCGCATGGATAGAGATGCGGGGCCTAGAGTAGAAGAACACTAGAACGGATTTAGACTTAACTTTGGTTTTGATATATTTTGTAACACCAAACGTATACTCTGATTTCATACCAAAGGTTTTTGTAAATCCGGGTTTTAGGATAGTTCTCCTCTTTATTAAATGATATATTTTGGCCAAATGTTTTGTTTTAAAAATTGAGGTGTTACATTTACACACCAAACGTGGTGTATCGAGAGGTTTTACATGATGACTAATACGCATACACAAACCTTTCTTCCCTCTATTTTATACTTAATTAGGTTTATTGTTTTCAAACAAGAAACATTGGAGATGGATCATTTGTGTAATTATATATCAAAATATGTAACTGAAAAGCATAGATTCATTGATTCAATCCATTAAGAGATGTTTGATGATGATTTTGGTGAGAAAGATGAAGAACAAAGTTAGGGTTTTAGAGAGAGAAAGGTAGAGAGAGGGAGGAGAGAACAAATGCAGAATTTGTGAATTGATTAAATGGCAAAAGTTAGGAATTAAGCCTTACACTTGGGATTATATACCATGGCTTAATTCCTTGGTTAATTAGGACTAATCCTAATCTTTTCTAAACTTATATACAATGTTTCAATATACCCCCTAGACTATCTTTTACAATATATATAGTACCTAAAAATCTCCCCCTTTGTAATAGTAGTCTAGGTTGCATATCTTTGAAGACTTCTGTGTTTGAAAGGCTGGAGCTGAGATTTGAACCGTTGAGCAGTTATGTTGATAAAACAACATCAGCCTTTGATCATCGGTGACAGACATACTTTTAATTGGCTTTTCAACCAATATAAAGTATTCCAGAAGACTTCATGCAAATCGACTGAATGTAGACCATAGATAGAGCGGTTAGCAGCGGAAGTCCTTTCTTGAAGTTGTGGCATTTGTCGATTTGCGGCAGATCCTTGGTTCCTGATGTTTGTTGAAGTTGAAGCAGTGCGGAATATTGATATGTTTTGGATTTTCTGACTGTTGTTGATAATGTTGGAGTACGGTCATAGAATCCCTTATCTGATGTATTGACTGTTGTTGATAAGATTGAAGTACAGTCATCAGATTTTCTATCAGACATAGTGACCGTTGTTGATAAGAATGGAGTACGATTGTCTGATCTTCGCACGAGAAGGTATCAGGGTAACCCAGGATCACATAGATTGCCTGTTAGCACAACAGTTACTGAAACTGTGTGACCTACGTTCAGTGTTGGCATTGATGTTAGCACTGGTAGGATTTTCATTCAATCATCGTGGAATACCAATAATTTTGGTATCACTATGAATGTTCCGGCAATATCTCAAAGATATGCTTGGTAGAGTGCCTGTGTCCTAGAGAAATTTAATTCGGTTCTAGACTCTATACGTGGACAAACGAAGGCGAGGACTGGAGGTGGGTCCTCTTTTTCAATATCAACAATCTCCAAATGAGATGTCGATAGTGGATGTGGTTATCTCCGTGTTTTTGAAACAAGTACTTTTTGTACTTGAGTGGTCAGTGGGGGTTGTGCATTGCATCACCGGGTCCATGATGTCTTAATCAGAAAGCAACATATGCAATCCGATATAGATGAGGTTACCCGGTCAATTGTTCGGTTCAGGGAGGGTTTTCCTTTTTCTTTAACCCTTTCACACACGCTCCTCACTCAACTCACTTTTTCATTTTTCAACCACACCCTCGTTTTTGTTTTTACCATGTGATAAGCTGATTTGCACCCCATACTTCATACCCCCTCTCAATTTTTACCTCAACGCACCCCAATCAAGATCCCATGATACTTGATTCTGCTCACCTAGACCTAGGGACCCTCACTTTTTAGTTCCTATATTGTCGGTGGCTCCGGGGAAGATCATGCTGGATATAGCAGATCATAGGAGTAATTTGAGAGTGGTCTAATATGCTCATGTGCAATTTGATCAGCTCTTTAAAAGATGTTGCATTTTAGTTGGTTCACATGGATTTTTTGGTAACACCGGACTCACTTAGAGTATCCGTTAGCACACGGTATGAATCGGTAGTCGTTTGCACAACCATTGATTCAAATGTGTGACCTGCGTTTAGAGTTGGCGTGATGTTAGCTCTAGCAGGATTTCCACTCGATCCTCGTGAAACATCAGATTGTGATGCCACTACGAGTGTTCTGATGGATTCACGGAGATCCATTTTTGTAGTGCAAGTGTCCTATATTGGAAAGATTATTGGGGGTGAGAACTAGACACACTGTGCATACAAAGAGACTTAACCCGGGGCAGGAGGTTATTTTGTTTCAATACCGACATACTCCGAATGAGTAGTCAGTAGCTTTTGTGCTACGTCCCCTAATGAAATGAAACAAATTCCTGTTGAGAGGAATTTGAGTGGTTGGTGGTGGTGTGCATTTGCTTTACTGGGCAAGTAAAGTCTAGTGAAACATTCAACTTATGAATGATCACCTATTTGTATGGTTGCTCGGTTTGTTAACGGTTTGGATGCACTCAAAGGTGTGTTTTCTTAGATTTATCATGTTTTCACATCACCTTGCACTCACCTAGTTCTATACCCTAGACGCATACCCTCACATTTACCAGTTGGCTGAAATATTTCCCTGGGATAGGTTAGGCCAGATCTGGAAAACCATGGGAAGGTATGTCTTTTGAGGTAGTAAGTAACGAGAATTAAAAGAATTTGTAATAAACAGATGCTATCTTTACTAGGTAACTAGTAAAGAGATCGTTTACGGATATTACAACGACTTATAATTAACGTTACAAACATAAAACTTTTTGATTTGGGTATTTTTTTTTGTTTTTCTAACTTTTCTCCCCTAGAAATAATAATTCTCCCCTAGAATTAATATTTCTCCCCCTCGACCAAACAAAAGTATTTACAAGTTTTGAGATTGGAGGACGTACCTTATATATCGTCGGAGGGTTGAAGGAGAGTATTTGCGGTGAAGCTTGATTGAGCTTTGTGTTTTCTTTAGATGATCGGGTTCTGAGTCTGTTTTGATCAGAAGCCATTGACCGTTGAAGACCGGGTTCAGAGCTGATTTACTTGAAAGCCATATTCGTTGTGGCTCGAGTTATACACTGAAGTATGTATAAGTCATTTGATGAAGCTCGAGTTATACACTGAATTGTGTATAAGTCATAAACGTTGAAATGCGAGTTATACACCGAGACGTGTATAAGTCATTCTGCAAAAACAAATCATACTACTTTTGGTACCCATTGTTGTTTGGGTCCGATGGTGTTAGTGTTAGAATGAAACCATCGATAAGTTGTATCAATTGATGTAAAGATTTAGAATTCCAAGAGAAATTGAAACTCGATGTTTCACTTTCAAATAATTTATGGGGAATTATTTGAGATTTTGGAGTTTTCGGAATCCATTTTTCTTTTATAATTGTGGGTGTTTTGTTGTCGCATTTTGAGGAACCTGAAGATTTTGGCTTAGGTGCGGAATTTCCTCGAGAAGACTTGCGACGAGAGAACGAGTGAGTATCAGAGGTTGGTGGGTTTTTGGAAAAGAATTTCGGTTGTTTGGAAACTGGAGATGATGAAATCTTTTGATTTGATTTTGCTGGTTTAGTGACGTATGATTTGCATTGATATGGATAGCACGTTTTGCATGTGTTAATAAGTTTACCAGATTTATGATATACTATGTTCTTATGAATACTGCAAGGTGCATCAAGTCTTACAAAAAAACGTTTATCAGTCTGAGTTATCTGTTTCTTTGTAATTTTATCAAAAAATCTTTTTGTTCCAGATTTGTCAGTTTTAACATACACATCACCAAAATCAGGAGAGTATCGGACAGGACGATAAACAATAGAATCATAATCAGTTCTAAAAGCCGTTAAAAGAGTTTTCACACAATTAGAGGAATTACTTTTATTTTGAACCGAAAAAGAAGAAACTACAGACGTACGAGGACTAGACTTCTTAAGTAGGGTGGGCTTCTGAAGCATACTAGGTACAGTCTGAATAGACTTCTCGGTCTTCTTGGCTCTTGTGACTCCATTGGGCTTCTTGACCTTCTCACTCTGAGACTCTAATTTACTATTGGAAGCATTTAAGACTGGTGAATTAGAGTTTCTCCTCAAGATGATTGGTACTGGATTAACTGGTGCCGGTCCTAATACAGAGGATTTAGAATTTTGAGAAACAGGTTTGTTCGTTTTAGGTTTTAATTCTAAAATGGTGTCCTCTAAATTATGTATTTTGTTTTGAAGATTTGCCTTTTCTTTATCAAAGGCTTTTTGTGTTTCATCAATTTCAGATTCTAATTGTACAATTTTCTTTTCTAAAATTAATGGAGGAACATAAAGCTTCGGTTCAATTGTTTGTTTTAAAACTTCATTGCCAGAGATGGAAAATTCTTCTTGAGTGACAATCGGGAAGTACTCATTGTTTTCAAATTTTGCTTTATTCTTTTCATATGTATAGTTCAATTCAGAATAGTTAAAGCTAATTTGAGCGTGTTCCTTCTTTTCTCTGTTGAACTTCTCGATTTCTGCTTCTTCGTCCGGCATATGAAGAAAGCTTTGCCAGATTCCCAAGTTCATGTAATCATAGTTGTATAACGTTGGGAGAACATCAGCAGCTTTCTCCAGAACACGAGGATTATCTGCTCCAAGTCCAGCTTTTGATTTGTAGGATCTGAACTCTTTTGGTTCATTGAACTTGATTGTTTGTTCTGTATGACCGGCTTTGACAATCGTCTGCTCCAGTTTTGAGATGTGTTCCTCAGCATTTTCTTTTCGGACAGTAAGACTGTGTATGGTTGCTGATTGTTCATCGATTTCCTTTTTAAAGTTGTTTGTTATGTTTTTGATTTGTTCATTTAGTTTTTGAATTTCGATGTCAGCCTTTTTCAACTGTTCTTGGTAGTCTTTCATCTTGATGTCTGCGGACTTCATCCATTTTTGCTCTCGACTGAGTTGATTAGCTAAGTCATTTATCAGCTGCTTGGAGTCATCTTTATCACTTGACACCGTCTTCATCATTTTTAGGTTCGAAATTTCAAGATTTTTTGTATTAATAATGTGATTTAGACGATTTACTTCACTGGTGTGAGCAGCATGAAATGATGACAACTGTTGTTGTAACTCTTGTGTTTTTTTGATTTGAACGGTTATTTTGATTAACTTGAGGAACAAGAGTTTCAAGTTGATGACGAAAAGTTAAATTTTCTGCCTTTAATTTTGAGATTTGTGTATTTGATTCATTGATTGTATTAACTTGTGTTTGTAGACTATTTTGTAAGTCAGAAATTTGAAATTTATAAGCAGATTTTGACGTAGACAACTGATTTTGTAATTCCTTGTTTACTTGAGTTATTTGAAGAGAACATTGACTTAAATCACTTAAATCATTTAAAAGTTGTTCCTTTTCGGATTCTAAAGAAGTAATTTGTTTTGTCAATTGTGATTTCTCATCAATTTTAAGAAAAACTTTTTCATTAAACAAGGAATTCTCTGACTTATCAGTGTCTGAGTCAGATAGAAAAGAGTCAAAAAAGGAAGAGTGTACCTCATTTTCATCATTTTGTGGAACAACCTGATCATCCCTCAGTTCAGTGGGATTATCAGAGTTTGAAGAAAAAGTACTGATTATCTCAATTTCCTTGTTGGCTTTTTCATTGAATCTGTCAGAACCTCAGTATTCTGTCTTGGCATACTGCACAAACTTGCTATTTGTTCTTCATCTTCAGCTGACACTTTCTTAATCTCCATTTGTTTACAATATTTGCTAGCTTTTATCGCATTGGCAAGATCTTTATCCATATTTTTGAAATTAGGGGTAAAAGTCCTTGTATTTAAAAATGTAATTTGCTTTTAAGATTTAAAAAGTGTTTAAAAGGTCTAAAAAGTTTAGATCTTAATCGGGTTTGGGTAAAAAAAAATTTAAAAACAAATTCAAAAGTTTTGTGTTAGGGTAAAAACAATTTAAAAGTTTGATTGTTTTGGGTTTATATGGTTTTAAAATTTTGGGCCAACTTGAGTAATGTTCAGACTTGGGTCGAGATCAAATATTTGAGTAATATTGAGAAGTTTGGTTTTGTTCTGAGTTGTCAAATTTTGGGTCAAAATATTGATTTGAGCTACAAGATCGCTCAACTCAAAATCTATTTTCAAATTTAATAATAATAAAAAAAATCTCTGGTCAACTCAAATTTGAGTTTAATCGAGCAAGCAGATGTTAGTTTTTGGCTGAAAACTATTTTGGGCTTAAATGTAATATGGGCTTGATATTTCAATTGGACCGAAATCAATTGGTTTAATTGATTTGTGTTGTGTAGTAGGCCAATATCAATTGGGCCAAGTGCAATTGATTGGGCTTGTATTAATGTTGGGCCAAAAAGAAGGTTGGGTCCAATTGTATCTTTGACATATGGGGCCGAACACTTTGATTCCAAGCAGATCGAACAAAGGCGATCGTACACTTTGACGGAGAAAAGGTCTGAGCCGATCAAACCAGGAGTGAATGCGATTAATTTCTGTCGAAATCAGTTGCTCAGATCGGAAATCATTTCCAGGGAAGATCAGAAATCAATTGTTCGAGCGAAGACTGAAGCCGAAGACTTTTTCAAAACCAATTGTTCGGAAATCAATAACGACGGTCGAAATTGTTTAAGTCTGTGAAATTGTTTAATTCGAAATTTGGATGAATCGATTGTGTTGTTCTGAGATCAATCTATGATTCGATTAGATTTTGATTTTTTGATTTGAAATAGCCGAACTCTTTCTGAATTGAACACTTGACGTCGAACTGTTGTTGGATTCAATTGTTGCTGGAATCGAATTGTTGAAGTTGATTATGTTGATTGCTGGAATTGATTGGTGAAGTCGATTGTTGTATATTTCAATTGTTGATTTTTGTCGAAATCCTGTTGAAGCCGAAGTTGTTGAAGACCTGTTGAGGCCGAAGTTGTTGAAGACCTGTTTGTTGAACACTTGTTGAACAGGGCCGAACTTGTTCAAACAAAGTTTGGGCCGAACATGGGCATGTTTAATGTTCGGGCCGAGCTTTACTTTGGGCCGAACTTCACACTTCGGGCCGAAGACTGAGGCCGAAGTTGTTGAAGACCTGTTTGTTGAACACTTGTTGAACAGGGCCGAACTTGTTCAAACAAAGTTCGGGCCGAACATGGGCATGTTAATGTTCGGGCCGAGCTTTAATTTGGGCCGAACTTCACACTTCGGGCCGAAGACTGGAAGGCCGAACTTGTTCTTGAGCTGTGACGAACACAGTACGTCCCTTCTTCAAAAAAAAATCTACAATTTTGATCCTAGATTCTTCAAATTTTAACCAAATTCAGTGATTCCAATCCTAAAACGTTAGAAAACACTTTTCTAACATTTTGATACAATCAAACAGCTCAAAACGGATCAAATCATGCTTCGATTTTGGATTTTTCGGTAAAATTTTGAGTTTTCAAGTTTTTCACAAAAATCTCCAAATTGAGATGAATACTTGATGGATTGCAACGAAATTTGATTCTAATGTGCTTAGAATCACCACTGGAGAAACATGATTATCCAATAAAAACAACAATTTCTAACAAAAATTTTGACAATTAATTTCACAGCTCTTTTTCTAAAAATTTCAAAAACTTCAAATATGGATCAATTGAGCACGAAATTGGATCTATTCCAAGTGGATTGTGCTCTGATACCAAATGAAAAGCATAGATTCATTGATTCAATCCATTAAGAGATGTTTGATGATGATTTTGGTGAGAAAGATGAAGAACAAAGTTAGGGTTTTAGAGAGAGAAAGGTAGAGAGAAGGAGGAGAGAACAAATGCAGAATTTGTGAATTGATTAAATGGCAAAAGTTAGGAATTAAGCCTTACACTTGGGATTATATACCATGGCTTAATTCCTTGGTTAATTAGGACTAATCCTAATCTTTTCTAAACTTATATACAATGTTTCAATATACCCCCTAGACTATCTTTTACAATATATATAGTACCTAACAGTAACCGAACAACATTTCAACCACAATGCTAATTCTTGCTTTTTACCTCTATTTTATACACAGTTATCATGCTTATGTACTGTATATGTTATAAACAATGTAACCAATGGACATTTAATCTCCAGGATTATATAGTTCGCAGGCGCTGCATGGCGCGGGTTTTAACCTAGTTAATATATAAAGCCTTTAGGACTTCTAAAAAGGGATTATCTTAAACTCCTTTTGCCATTTATGGCAATGTCGTAAACCCTTATTTTGGCAATGTTGAACTATATTTAAAACCATTAAACGATATTTGGTTAGTTTGTGCGATTTATTGTCTTGTTTATTTAGTAAGTAATATTAAAAAAATTTGAATTTAAAGACAGGGTAACCGGAACTTGCCCTAGATATGGCGATTCCGGTTCCGGTTCCAAAAATTTTGGAACATGCCTTTCAGGTTCCGGTTCCAGTCAGAACCAGCGGGTACCCTGTTATGCTCACCCCTAGTTATCACTACACAATTCAATTAGCTGGGTCTCCATTATGACCCGCATCACCAGGAGGTATGGCGGTGGATTGGACGGTTCCCACATAGGCCTATGTGGGTTACCGTTAGCTCATTCATTCAGTACGCGACCTGAGTAAGCCAGTCAGCAGACAACCTCCGAATACATGAACATGTTCGCCGTGTCACCAGTTATAGCAAATACAAGTAACACATAATCACACTTTAATTAAGAGTAATACAATTCAACAACTTACTATTGGTATCAAGTACTAATACTTCTCTCAAGATTAATACCGCTCTGAACTTCATGATTAACTTTTACCTAGGTTATAATTGTTCAATTATAACGTATTACTCACCGATTACATAGAAGTTTCACTTCTCCAAAGCACCCTTACGTGGTTGAAGCGGTTGTTGATGACCTAATATTCGCAACAAAGCCAACAAGTTAAAATATCATCATATTAAATGATATAGGTGCTAAACAATTCATAATATATATCATAAGTCATCATAGGAATGAGTTCCTTTGAAAATTAATATATTAGGTGAGAATGCGAGAATAGATCTCAACCATTGATTTGGGTGGATTTGGGGCTCACAGCCTGGCAAAATTTGCCGCGCGGCGCAAGGGGGGCACATTTGCCCTGTTTAATCATCGATGAACCCTATGAATACATATAGGATAATCATCGATGATTAAACTAATTTTCACATTCTTACAATTTTTCCAAGTCTCAAAGAACCCTCCCCAGTCATCATATATGTGTATATGATAAAAACAACAACAAAGATGATATCATAGACGTATAACGCCTAATTTGATCAGGATAGTAATTTTACACAACATAGATATACATGTTATGAACAACATATCCAAAATTAACAGTCATCCAACGGTAAGAATTTGCATTCCAACTAATCTATTGGAGTTACTCGATTGCAGCAAAAACAGTGACTTTAAAATTATGTATCTCTCAATTTACTTATCTGATAATTCTCAAACTTTAACACAAGATACTTCCATGTGTTATAAACATCTTATCCAAAACTCAAGATAATCCACCGAGTAACATAGACACAGTTCACGTTTTAACACAACTGCGCAGAAATTAAAACATGTAACAATTCTACATCAGCAATTTTCAAAAATCTAAAACTCACTATACAAGCTTCATATGGATCATCCCAACGCTCAGAACATAAATTATATCATGTTAAACCTACAGTTAACATTTTACTTTAATCCAATAGTTCAAAAATAAGTTGTGATTTTTCTTTCATGACTATCAAAAAATAATGAATAAATTAGCAGCAGCAGCTGACCTATTACACAAGGCATAACTTTTAATCAAACGCTCATATTAAAGACCTGAACGGTCAAAACTTACCTTTGATGTCTAGAAGCTACTGTCAAAACTTGACAATAATCCGCCGGTTCAAACTCCGGCAATATTAAGAACGGTGGACTGCTCCTGAAGATAAAATGAAGGAATCCGAATTTTGTTAAGTTTCTTTCTACTTATCTCTTTTACGCTTTATTCCCCACTTAGATTTTTGAAAGAAGAGAAGAGATTTGGAGAGAAATCAAAAGAAAGTTATGTTCCTAAGAGATTTTTAGGAAAGAAAATAAGAGATAAGAGAGTAACTTTTTTTTAAAAAATTTCTTCCTAAACTTCCTCCTAATATTAGGAAGATTTGGATGGAAGATTATCTTGAATAAATTAAAATAATATCATGTACCAAATTACACTTAACCTAAATATTATCTCATTCATTCTACATATACACGATACTATCATCTTCATGTTAATATAGCGGCAGACGTCTTCAACTTTTCAACACAGCCGTCTTCAAAGTATTCAATACATATGATTTCTTGTCTTGCTTACTTTTCTATTATAATATTTTATTTTGATTCTATTTGTTTCATTTGTTTTTTTCGTAAATCTTATTTGTGTTAATAGCCAATACTTGTGATAATACATTTGTTTTTTCATAATTTTTGATCTGTGTAGAGTGTAGACTGTGTTAATAGCCAATACTTGTGATAATAAGTCTTCATAGTTTACTATATATATGCTATGAGTTTGTTGTCCTTTTGTGTTGACAAGTCTTTGTAGTTTACTCGATTGTTTACTGTTTTTGACAAAAACTACATAATTTGTTAACAAGCTGCTATAAACTGTATTTGTTAACGACCTGAATTCCACTAAAAATTCAAGATAGATGCATGCAAGTATGAACCGGGTCTGTTCTTGAATATTATATGAATTGTAATATGTTTTTGTATCAAAAAATCTATGAAGATACTCAAATTTTGTATTCTGATCATGCATCAGATCAATTCTGGACCAAAAAGATTCCATATATTTTGACATTTTTTGAAGGGTGTTTTGGTGCACCAAATGAGAGCACACAAAAAAGGGTAATCTTTTACACGATTTCAGAGTACATTTTACTGGATCTTGCAAGTGAACTTCAAGTTGTTTACATTTGGCGGCTGTTTAGCAAGACATTTGCATATAAATCAGGTAAGAGCATTGTATTTTTCTTATAGATTACATCTCATGAACATTTATTTTGCTTCATTGTCATGTTATTTAGGGAAAGCTTAATGGTGTTTTAACTTTTATGGATTAAAATTAATGCTATATTACAAATTTCAAACTTTTAGATATTTTGTTTTGTCTGTTTATTTTTGAAAACTAATTTCATGCCATTATGTTGAAATGTAGATGTCGAAATTAGCCGTTAAGGATGTATCTACGCATAACAAGTTAATTGCTTGTATTCAAATTCTTATCGCGCCTTAGATACCACTAACCTTGCTACGACTCGCCCCCATCTTCTTCCTCATCTCTGTTATCATCGCATAGCACGAACATCCTATTATTGTTAGAAAAAACATGCAACCAAATAACATTCGCTAGCCACAAAATATAGTTACACATGGTACCCTTCGCCGCATCGCGCGGGTACCATGCTATTCCTTTGTAATGCTTCTTCCTCATTCTTTTTCACCGTAAATTATTAAATCTAAAAAATTATATTGTCTTCTGCTAAATCTTCATTCTAATATTTCATTTTCTTACACTAAAATGATTGGCATGTGGAATCCACTATATAACTTTCATAATTTCATCTTTTGATTTGGACACTTGTATCGATCAAATAAGTAAAAAGATAAGTATAAAGATTTTAGTAATTAAGCAATATCATCTCTCTTACTATTATTGCGTAGTATTATTGTATTTTTATTTAAATTATCCCCATATAAGAAAGACAACTATATGGTTGCAACAACAGTAGTTATGAAAGTACCAAAGGGCCAATGGTCTAGCGGTAAGGTGTTTGCCCACCACCCTTATGGTCGAGGGTTCGAGTCTCATAGTGGACATAGGTGGTTATTTAGGAGTAGATTAGATTTGCCGTTAAAAAAAAAGGAGTTATGAAAGTGTATTATTGAATAACAACGACGAGGGTCCACATAATTATGTCGATGTTCATGACACTAACGAGTGGTAAACTTAATTTACTCATCTCTGGGATGTTCGGAAACCAATGTAGTTTCAAAATTACTTTTTAAAGAGATGCAACGATTTTCCTAAGATATAAAGTTTATAATAATAGTAAAAGAAAACTAACTAGTTAGTATTATCACAAATGTTAGTTACTTACCCGTTATTTTTCATACCAAGTAATCGACATTAACACTCTTGTGCCTACCGAGCCATATCAATACTCCCCCGATTTTTTGGTTTGTATCATACTCTTACAAAGGCTAAGGGTCCACTGATCATCTTAGCTATAAGAATCTCTAAAATATTAAATATCTCATGATTCTCACCCTACCAATATGTATCTCTAGAATTCCAGTTTGTAAACTGTTATTATGTATGACTTTGATTGTATAATAAGTTTCAATTTATAAGTATTTGATTGTATAATAAGTTTCAATTTATAAGTATTTGATTGTGTACCGCTATATTGCAGAACTAATTTACAAAAAAAAAAGCTTTGTAAATAGTTAGAAGTTAAAAGTGACAGCTAGTAATGTGGAAAACAATCAATGTCATCATCTACAGCAATGATATTTGATATTTTCAAAGGAGGGATATGGAAGCGCTAATGTATCCAGATTTAGACTGCCCCCATCGGTTGGATGGGGGTTGGGTCACCACATTATTTTATTGAAACAAAAGAGTGAGGATCACCAAGTAAAGCAACCCTGGGCTGGCAAGGAGAACTTGGTCACCATGCATGGGGTCACTAAATTTCCTTTTTCTCAATATAAAGGTCGAATTTTGTGATTGATTGTTAAAATTTTATTAAGATAAAATTTCTTAACTTCAAAAATCTAACATTATCTAAACTAAAAAAAACTACTAATTTTTTTTGTCTATTTATAGAGTATAAACTTGACATATTTTGTATTCAATTTCAAGTCATCCTTTCTAAACTCTTTTGATTTCATCGTGGATTCTTCATATCCAAATTTTGTTTTTAATCTTAATGATTCTCAAGATTTTCAAAGCTTTCAAACCTATCAAAACTCCCAGTTTTTCTCAAATCCTGATCAACTTCCTATAACCGAATATAATCAAATCTCACCAAACACCGGAAAGAACTCACAAGGAGGAGGTGATAAATGGGATGTCGTTGAAGACATCGCTTTAATGTCGGCATATTGTATCGTTAGTGGAAATTTCATTATTGGAAAGAACCGGAAAAAAAAAATCATTGTGGTCACACGTAAAGGAATTTTATGACGCAAATCAGGTGGAAAACCCACAAAATCTCGGTGACAGAAACATTGGTCAAATGAAAGGTCGGTGGAAACGACTTAACGAAATGCCATTTAATGGGTTAGTGCATACTGGGAAGCATATCGACTAAAAAGAAGTGGAATGAGCATGAAAGATGTTGAAAATGAAGCTCATAAATTTAAGAGGTAGGTGGGAGCAAGTTCAATGATACTGTAGTTTTCAATGAAGTTATGTGCAACCATCCAAATTGGAAATTAGAGCTCGAACCAAACACAACACATTCTCATTTTGAAGAAGGAGAAAGTGGTGGTAGCACGAAAAGATCGAGGACTACTGAAGAAGGATAATCAAATACAGAAACACCAAGTAGTGGTGGTTCATTACCTAACCATCCAATAGGTAAAGATGCAGCTAAACAAAGGAAAAGGTAAGGCATCTATTGAAGTTGTTGAAGAACTTCGTGCATTGAGGCTTACTAGAGACAACGAAGTTGAAGTCATGAAAAAAAAAGACTCGAGTTGGAACAACAAAAAGAGCAAAAATTGGAAGAAACGAAACTAATGAAGATGCAACTTGTAAACTTGAACACACTGCTACAAAAGGAGTCCTTGTCGCCCGATGAAGAAAACATGAAACTAATTACAACTTATTGTATGTTTTGTTTCTAGTATTTGTAAGATATTACATTATTGTTGTGTCACTGTCATGTATGTGTAAGATGTTGTGTTATCGAGGTGTCAGTATTTCTAAGATATTTCATTATGGAGGTGTCATGTATGTGTAAGATATTGCACATTGAGGTGTCAGTATGTGTAAGATATTGTATTTTATGTATGTGTTAGAACTTAACTTCATTTCCTTGTGTCAGTTTTTTATTGGATGTTTATATTTGATCTAGATAAGGTAGTTTAACATTATCTTATTTTTATATGTATAAGTAGAGTACACCGATCACGTACTTTCATATCCTATCATAACTCTTCATTTTAATCTCTTCGAAAATGTCTTAAAATGAAAACTCAGAAGGAGGTTTCGATTCATCAAATTCATATATATATATATGATGAATGAGAAGCACGTGTTGTTCAACAAAATCGACTAGTTGATAACGTTATCAATGAATTACTCATAAGCATGCGAAATATGCTCATGGGACATATTCCTAGGCCAATAAGGAGGTATTGTGATTGGGAACGTGAGCAGGGTGAGACACGTTTGATGGAAGACTACTTTTTGACAATCCAACATATGATCAAGCAACCTTCTGACGCAGATTTCGAATGCAAAAATCACTATTCCTATGTATAGTAGAAGCTTTTACAGCGAATGACACAAATTTTAAACAAAGATGTGATTCCACAAAGAGAAAAAGTCTTTCACCATTGCAGAAATGTACAGGAGTTGTATGCGTGTTGACATATGGGACATCATCATATGCACAAGATGAATATTTAAGAATGAGTTAAACTGTCTCAAGTGATGCTTTTATAAATTTCCTAGAAGGTGTCATTTCATTCTTTAACAAAGAGTACCTAGAAGGTGTCATTCCAGGTATGATCAAGGTTTCCGAAGTTGCTACGCGGTAGCTAGGCGGTCGATCCCTGCTGAGGACTAATCGGTCTAGGCAGGGATTACTTGGAGCCTAGCCGGATTGGGTTTTTCATATGCAAGAATTATAAATTTTGAAATAATTAAAAGTTTAGACAAGGTAAGGCTTAAATATAAACAATTTTGAAAAATCAACTGTGAGTTTCAATTAAGTTACATTTTTTTACATTTAAAAGATAATTATTTTCTTAGATAAAGTAAAATGAGCGTATGTATTAAAATTAGACCAGGCCCATTAACCTATTTCAACTATTTAACAAGATTATATCTAGTGGGCCTGATAATTAACAGCTAAATGAAACCCCATATTGCGTCATCTTCCTCCTAGCGTCTGTTTCATTTCTTGCGTCCCCTCGTCGCCTCTGCTGATACCATCAATCAAACCAGGTATGTTCATTGTTCTACATTATTTTCCTAAACAAGGTTGACCGCCCATACCCGATTTTGACTGCCAGACCTGATTTTGACTGCTAGACCCGATTTTGACCGCCTAGACCCGAGTTTGACCGCTTACCACCTAGAAAGTCCGACTAGGGCTAAATTGGGACGGCCAACTGAAGGATTTATGTGCACAGATAAGTACACGTGTCATCGTGTCCAATGTTATAAGGCACTAAAGGGTCACACCACTACACACCTAATAATGGACAACCGAATAAAGTAAGTTGTGTGGAATAATTAACTAGTTAAGTTAATTATAAAGACGAGAATAAATAATAATAAGTTAATTATTATTTAAGAGGAAGATTAAATATTAAGTTAAATATTTAATGGACAGTTAATTAATAGTTAATTAATTAACTAGTATAAGTCCAAGGGCTAGAAGTAACAAAAGAAGTTTAAGTTTCATTAAACTTCTAGTTAAACTCTAAGGGCCTAAGTGCAAGGCCTAAACCTATAAATAGGAGGGCATGTCTAAGGCTTAGAGGTTAATCACTTTGTCACCACCAAACCCTAGCATCTCCCTCCCCTCTCTCTCTCGTTCGTCGGCCGAAAACCCAACGGGTTTCGAAGCCTTGTTCGTTCGACGCAAGCCACACACACACAAGTCTTTGTGTATTGCTTTGTTGGTACAAGGCGATCTTGCAGCGTGTTCAGGTGGTGCAGTAGAGGTTGATCATTCTTTAGCAATCTAAAGGTAATGTTCATCATCTCTTTCTTCTTGTGATCTCATTGACTAGTAGAGATCCAGTAATGTGGGATTCAAGTTCCGCCATGTGAATCCTACAAGGTTTTCCTACACCAACTACCGCCGAGCGCCTAGGCGCTGATTAATCGGTCGCTTAGGCCGACATCTGAAACACTGGTATGATAGGCAGCATTGATTGCATGCACTAAGAATGGAGAAACTGCCCCACCGGTTGGGTTAGGCGATATGTATGTATAATTGGTAAACCCACTATCATTTGGAAGTTATTGCGTCTTACGACTCATGGATATGGCATGTATACTTTGGAACTCCGACTTCATGCAATGACATTAAAGTCCTCCAACGATCTCCTGTTTTTTGATGATATCTTGACAGGTCAAGCACCAAATATGAATTACGTTGTGAAAGATCTGGAAAGAAATATGGCATATTATCTCACTGATGGAATATATCCCTCATGGGCTGCATTTGTTAAGTCAATAACTTCTCCACAACTTCGGAAACACAAGTTGTTCGTTGAACGTCAAGAGGCGGTTAAAAAAGATGTTGAACGAGCATATGGAGTTCTACAAGCACATTTTGCATTCCTTCGACACCCATATCTTGTGTGGGACAAAGATATGATGAGGAGAATTATGATTGCATGTATAGTCATTCATAATATGATCGTTGAGGATGAACGAAACACATATCTCCACTCGTATGATCCATTCGAATTTATAAATAATATACCTACAAACCATACTGGAGTTAATAAACAACCTTTTCAATACTCAACTAAAAGAATTGATGATCTATCCAGTTATGTGACCCATAGGGCACAACTTCGCAATCGGGAAGCTTATAACGCTCTAAAAACAACTTAATTGAGCATATATGACAAAAATTCGGCATTGATGAATAGTTGTGTAATTTCTGTCTCGCATTTTCGCGTATCAATTTTATATCTTATCTTATTTTTGTAAATTGGTTTATATATTTTATACGTATGATGAATGTTATATGATTATTCACCTATTCTGTTTAGATTTATATTTAAATTAAATGACTAATTTGAAATGAAATAATATAATTATAAAAAACAATGAATAATAATCATAAATATTATTTAAGTAATAAAAACTTAGGTTGGGTTGGGTTGTTAATGTGTGTGAAATATTAGGTTGATTGTGTTGTGTAGGTAGAAGAGAGAGAAATTATTTTTTAATTGAAAAGTTGGGTTGGGTTGGATTGTTAATGGGATAGTCTCAGGCTAAATTTAATGGGGAAGGTGAGCGTAGGTGAGAAGGTCCACTGACGCGTGAGACCCATTAAATCAACACAGTCACGCGTGAAGGAGCCATTTCGTAGAAGGTAGAGGTGGGCTAATTCGTTTTTAAATTATTTTACCCACGACCATTTTACTACCTATAAAATACTCATTAACTTCAATATTTTAAATACAATTCTCATTTTATAAACTCATATTTTAATACAATTCTCTTCACAAATATATCTCAATAAAATATTCCCAAAACCACAAAACGTCAAAAACAAAACACTACCCGAAACACCCCCCCCCCCACCCTAAAACACCCGAAGACACATTTCGTCTCGGAAATATCCATCGTCAAACCAACAAATCAACTTCCAATAACCATCGTTTTTTTACGGGAACCAATAATACCAAATCCAGCATTACCAAAACTCACCATGCATAACTCCACAACAAAATATATACAACTCATTCTCACCAAACTTGTTTTACCAATACCGCTCAAAACCTAATATTGGGGGTTCGTCATCTCAAATAAATACGAACTCACATATGTCTCCCATTAGTCCGTTTAATATTGATGATATAGGATTGTACGTACCCGAATTTTCTCTACCTTCGTCAATACCTACGGTTCGATAGCAATCTCTCGACGAAGAAGTCCCGGCGCCAAAGAAGTCTTCAAAAAGACGCCAGAAGAGACCCGCTTGTAATCAAGAGGAATTCAGGTGTACTACCTGGACCGATCAAGAAGTAGTGGCATTATGCAAAGGTTGGGTTCCTATATCAGAATATAGTGGTCTTGGTAATACCATAAAGACTATTGGGTTTTGGATTGAGGTTTTAAAATACATGAAAAAAATCATGATGCATGCAATCATCGGACCTACGATATGGTAAACGGGAATGGAAGATTGTGCTTACTGAAGTGGCTGAATTTTGTGGTGTGTACAATAATGTCGTGTGGATGGCAGTGAGTGGAGCCGATACGGGGATTACACCCAAAAGGCACTTCTAGAATACAAAGTTGAATATGAAGTACCTAAAGGGTTTCATAACACTGATCAACCCATTGGGTCGACCACCTAGTCACTTGGTTCGAACCATACTGGTAAGAACATGATGGTGTTCTTGACCGGTTAAACCAACTAGCTAGCTCAATCCCGAAAAGCGGAACTGAGATTGAACCTAATCCTTAAACCCTAAAAGATTATAGGAACTTGGAAATCAAACTTGATTAACAAGAAAGAAACCTTGTACGAAAAACTCGAACACACACAATGCTTGTGTGTGTTCGTCGACTACTACCAAGAACCCTAGGGTTCTTGGGAATCGATCGAACAAGAGGGAAAGAGGAGAAAGAGTGTTCCATAAATCATACCTTAGTTTAGCTTAAGTAAGTACACTGATGATGAACACGACGAGCGATCCTCTAGATGATCACTTGTAATGATCCTTAATCTTCAAGACTTGAAGAACACGAAGAACGAAGAACACAAGACTTTGTGTTCTTACTCAATTCGGCCGAACAAGGAGAGGGAGGGAGGGAGTGATTTCGTGTGATGTACAAGGGGTTTTAGGGTTACCCTAAGCCTCTTATATATAGTTAAATAAGTTGCGCTTAGAACCCTCTAGTTTAATTAAGATTAGATCTTTAATTAAACTTTCCTTTTACACTCCCATCCCTTATAGTTTTACTAGTTTATTATTGTCACACTTAATTATCAAATGCCTTAATATTATACACTTATACATTTCGGTATATACATACACGAAATATATACTTGTGTTTTATACCTTTAATAATTAATTAGACAATAATATTATCCAATCACTATATGATTTAATAGCTTTAAATCATATCATGGATAATCTATACTTAACACATTGTATATTTACTTAACTAGTAAATGTACAAATACTTGTATTAATTTGTTAGTTAAACTAATCTAGTAATAAGTTAAACTTAACTAAATACTTAACTGCTTCATAATGACTATTATGAATCATTCCTCTTCGTAGTATCATTACATATCTTGCTCGTATTACATGCACTCACCGGTGTGACCCTTAAGTGTTTCGTAGGCATGGATGTATCATCATAGGTTGACTAATTGTGCACATAATTCCAATAGACTCCCACTTGTGCAATTTCGTAACCTTTATCTTAATGACACGAGCTACAGTGGCCTTCTAGATGGGCATGTAGGTAACCAACCCCATAAAAATAGCTTATGTAACCCAGGTATAGTTTCGAAAAAACTCTTTAATAGCGTCTCCTAGTAAAGAACACCCTGTCTCTACTTCTTGGGAAACATTATTAGGTTCATCCTTTGCAGCACGATATTTGTGATAACAAATACGAGCATGGTAGAAAATATCAACTCCTGTATTCGAAATCATTTCATGACTTCTTCATTCAAACTGTTGTGATAAACGACAAAGAACAAATCAGTTCGTTTGGGCATGGCCATGCACTTACCAGTTTTCTTATCATGTCAAAGGACCCATAAATGTCTCTCCTAAAAAGGAGGTGCAATTACCATCTTGTTATATTTCGATTCAAAATACAACTTCCTCTGTACCCAGTAAGGCCTCGTATGACAACCATATTTCAGGCTTGTCTAAGACGAACCAAAGTACATTGGTCATGTATCCTAAACCAAATACCTCAAGCTTAAGGACAATCCTAGTGAACAATACTTTTGAACTTTTCAACCACTAAGTATTGTCACGGTGATCAATCCAATATTCGTCGAGCTCCAACAGAATATCACCAATACTTGGTCCACAACAACACTTGTCGTAGCTATCTTCGAGTAAACTCGAATCTCCGCCAAATACAGCGATGACGTTAACGTCCCATCGAGGTTCCCACCAAGACGAGTAGTCACGGATTATATCTTTTGAATAAAGAGACTTTTATTCATGGATATTGTAAAACATACAAAGTCTTGAATAACAATGATACTAACTCATGTATTATTCCACACTGGACATAGATACAAAATTATTACTGCATCATTACTTATTCCTTTCGTTCGTGTTGATTACTTAATGACTATAACAATTTTACTTGTAACTTTATCACTGATCTAGTCATTCATATTAAACTAAAGACATAAAACAAGTGTTGGAAAAACACTATTACTTTTGTCTTTTCTAGATTTTGTTCTTGCAACATTCTAGAATATATTCTAGTCTTTCATTTTATGCAATTCGGTAAACATAGAAGTCTTGGAAATAACTCCTTATTTTCTTGAATTCATAAAATTCACCTAGTAACTAAAACCTCTTTTAGTTACTTGATTTGTAGATATCTTGTTGCTAGTTAAAGAAATTTCCTTAAATGATTATGTTATCCACTGGAGTGTGAACAACCTATTAGATATGCAATAGTTAATCACAAGGCTTGTGATCACGCTATTAGGTTTGCAATAGTCTAATTAACGATCATTTATTATTTCTCTTAACTCTTTGGCAAACGACTTGTTAACCCTTGTTGTTAATATCCTACTAACTTACTATATTCATTAATACCCCTAATGAATATGTTAGTCATAGATCCCACTAAATTTTATGGAAATAAGCATCACTTAAACTATTAATTTGACCTAGTCAAAAACTTATAGTTTAACCTTTTAAGAATTAATCAATTTACTAAAGTCATCCTTTGGATTTGCGAATATCCAACATTCCTTTTAAGGGAATCATGACTCTCATTGATCACTGTATCTAACAAGTATAAGACACTTGAAATGATACTCTCAATTCTTAAATACATTAGTATCTTTTAAGAACCTTATTTAATGCCAAAGTCATTTCTTGGATTTCTCAAATATCCATTATTCCTATTAGGGAATTATGACTTGATTAAACATTGTATTTATTACAAGTATAAAAGACTTGCAACAATACCTTTTAATTCTTAAATACTTTAAGATAGTTTTATCCTTTTAAGAGTTCATTTAATGTCTAAGTCATTTTCTTGGATTATACGAATATCTAATTATTCCTATTAGGGAATTATGACTTCATTAAATTCCTTTTATCACAAGTATGAAAGACTTGTAATAATACTCCTTAAAGTCTATCTTGATTATATCCAATATAATCATACTATATTAATACTAATACTTTAAAACTTACTATCATAAGTAACCATGATTACTATCATACTATATTAATACTAATACTTTAAGATGTTTAAATAAGTTCAATGTACCTTGAACTTTATGTTTTCCATAAAAACTCTTAAATACTTATATTAGAAAAACTAGTCTAACAATTAGTTTCTAAGTAATTTGAGCTTCTAAGATATTATTCAACCATAAAACAAATATAAACAATGAGATCATTATTAAGTCAATACTTGACTTTATAATCTAGTCATAAAACTTGACTAGTATAATTAACACACATGCACACACAATATAATTCAACCATGGATTCAACAATGATAAACTTTAAAAACGAAATTTATCATAAAATAGAAAATTGTAATTTTGTTCAAAACAACTAGAAACAAAAATTGTTTTACTGAATCCGAATGAAAAATATTGAATTAAAACGTGGTTCTCGTGGGATCATTATCTCATGTTAGTCCATCTCACTTTCCTTCATCTCATGCAATAAAGGATTGCTAAAGTTGAGTTACTCGTAATAAACTTTACAAGTAGGAAAGGAGTATCTAGAAGTTGGTCAAGTCAATTGAGTAGCAAGTATTGCCTCCTACCCTTTGACCCTCGCCACAACCAAGACACCGTTTCTTGGTCCTTGTTTGGCTTCACCTTCTTGACCTTTTGTTTGAATCCATCATCGGTTACTATAAGATCATTCTTAAACTTGGTCCCCAAAATCAACTCAGTAGTCATGAACATGGAATGTAGCTCATCAATAGATTGCTCCATGTTGACTATATAATGCTTATAGTCATCTGACAACGAGTTTAGTATCATTACTGTTGCTAACTGCAACGGTACTGGGTATCCAATTCATTCAAGATGATCCATGTGCTCTTTCATTTTCATGACCTGCGCACTCATTGATGATCCCTTAACCACCTTGCAAGATTTGAACCCACTACAAGCGTAATGTGCTTGTCATGGTTCTTTTCTAGCATTCGCGGCATGAGCATTTAGTATTGCTCTTTCTAGGACATTTCCTTTTCTCTTATGCCTAAGCATAATCCGAAGATCACGCTTCCAATTGAGAAACATTGACCCAGTCAATTCGTCCTTTTCTAGAAACAAGCGTAGTGAGAGATTGCTGGTACGTGTCGTTATGGTTGTTGCTGCCATCTACAAATCAAACACAGTTTAATTAGTAATCATCAACAAACATTCTCTAAAATATATTATAAACCCATAATTAATATGTTTTAGGCCTAGGATCCATATATCACATTCTCGCCACAAGGTTTGGGCACTTACCGACGAGACATGTTGTTTCTGGTAGGTAACATCCTTACCGATCCTATCAAGACTTGACACGATTCCTAGGGGTCGTAAAATCTTTAGACTTATAACTTACTACAACCTTGTACAATTTACTCGTACATTTCTAAGTTTCAATAAAGTCTAGTATGTTTATTCTACTCAAGTACTTTTTGGGCCGGGACTTCCGATTATCACCAAATTAGATCAGACCATCTAAGACAATGTGATGCTCTGCGTCGGGACTCCCGATTATCACAGAACCTTACGCACCCTAACACTCGCAATGATTTGAATCCATATCTAAGGTTCTTTATCCTTACATTATGAATATTGTTGAACAAGTGAAGTGTTCCATTAGGTGGATAGTACTTCGATCTAAGATTTTCTTGGGTTTGTTTAAGTCTAAACTAAACTTAAACCTTATTCCAATTTTAATCCTTAATTTTAAAACTTGCGACTCGTGTACTTAATTCCACAAGACACCTTTCTAAAATTACTTTTAAAACTCTAAGTTTTAAATTTGTTCGATTTTACTTGCATACCTTAAAACGAGGTGTACAAAAGATATTACTAGGTTTTATGAAAAACCTTATCTTAATAAAACGTACTTGTTTTATTTACTTGAAGAACCTTTAAACCCTATGTTAAACTTTAAAATAGAGATTTTAATTCTTTATGACTTACGAACACAAGTCATAACTCTAATTTAACATAACTAGTTTTTCTATGTTTAATAATAAAGTTAAACATTTATTTATTAGATTCTCCAAAATATGTCCTAGGGACACATTTATAAACTTTGTGGCTATTTTGTGAAGCTCCCACAATATCCAACAAGCATTATCAACCAATTGGGTCGACCACCTAGTCACTTGGTTCGAACCATACTGGTAAGAACATGATGGTGTTCTTGAGCGGTTAAACCAACTAGCTAGTTCAATCCCTAAAAGCGGAACTGAGATTGAACCTAATCCTTAAACCCTAAAGGATTATAGGAACATGGAAATCAAACTTGATTAAGAAGAAAGAAACCTTGTACGAAAAACTCGAACACACACAATGCTTGTGTGTGTTCGTCGACTACTACCAAGAACCCTAGGGTTCTTGGGAATCGATCGAACAAGAGGGAAAGAGGAGAAAGAGTGTTCCATAAATCATACATTAGTTTAGCTTTAGTAAGTACACTGATGATGAACACGACGAGCGATCCTCTAGATGATCACTTGTAATGATCCTTGATCTTCAAGACTTGAAGAACACGAAGAACAAACGAAGAACGAAGAACACAAGACTTTGTGTTCTTGCTCAATTCGGCCGAACAAGGAGAGGGAGGGAGGGAGTGATTTCGTGTGATGTACAAGGGGTTTTAGGGTTACCCTAAGCCTCTTATATATAGTTAAATAAGTTGCGCTTAGAACCCTCTAGTTTAATTAAGATTAGATCTTTAATTAAACTTTTCTTTTACACTTCCATCCCTTATAGTTTTACTAGTTTATTATTGTCACACTTAATTATCAAATGCCTTAGTATTATACACTAATACATTTTGATATATACATACACGAAATATATACTTGTGTTTTATACCTTTAATAATTAATTAGACAATAATATTATCCAATCATTATATGATTTAATAGCTTTAAATCATATCATGGATAATCTATAATTAACACATTGTATATTTACTTAACTAGTAAATGTACAAATACTTGTATTATTAGTTAGTTAAACTAATCTAGTAATAAGTTAAACTTAACTTAATACTTAACTGATTCATAATGACTATTATGAATCATTCCTCTTCGTAGTATCATTACATATCTTGCTCGTATTACATGCACTCACCAGTGTGACCCTTAAGTGTTTCGTAAGCATGGATGTATCATCATAGGTTGACTAATTGTGCACATAATTCCAACAGTACCGTTTACACTTCTTCATGCGTGGGCTGAATTAAAAGATTCTCCAAAAATGGAAGGAGGTGGAACTTCCAAAATGTTTTAAAGACAAACATGACAAGTACAAAAGATACAAGTCATCAGGGGTTTAGTTCGTTCAACACATCGTACTCAAGAGATGCTAGGTTTAATCTAAATATGACGGCGGGAGACGACGAGAAAGATGAGGGGCACGAAGTTCAACGACCAATGGGCAGTGACAAAGCAAAAAAGAAAGCGACGAAAGGTGCAACGTCATCGACGTCGTGCACAACCGAACCACTAACTTACTAACTTTCCATTACAAAAAAAGTATCTAACAACAATTTCTTACAAACTTATCCATTATAACACTCATAAATCAATTAATCATAACCACTTTTTGCCAGTCACTCTAAAAACCCCTATAAAACACACAACTACAAACTTATCCGTACTGCTATCAGGTACAACAGCTGCAGCAAGGAAATCTCCTCCCAATACAGCTTGTACTTGACTAGGAATCTGTGAGTTAACACATTCACTCAAACGTTTAGATGAACGAGACCACGATTCGCAAATCTTTTTAATTGCTTCAAGTTCTTTAACTTTTTCATTTAGATCATATTGAAGAACTGAGTTTATAAATTTAGTTTCAGAAAGTTCTTCTTTTAAAGTTTTTTGATCAGTTAATCTTGTTTTAAAAAAGCATTTTCTCTTAGAATAGCATTATGTTTATCCAAGATTCACCTTTCAGCTGATCAATAAAATGCAAGTCACAAACAATGGAATCAATAATTTCTTTGGCTTATGTAGCCTCAGCAGAGATTAGGGAGGTTACCTTTTGGTGAACTATGTTGACCCATTGATATGAACCAGCATCATCAGCTATAATGCTTTCATCAACACGAGCCATCAAACACATGGTGGCCATTGGTTCATCATCATCAGAGGAGCTGTCATCAGAGTCAGCCCAATCGTGAGTTTCAGCTACTAGACCCTTGTTAGCAACTTTTCCTTCAAGTGCCTTCTTCTCCTCAAGAATCTTTTTGGTGAAGGCTTGTAGCTTTTTGTATTTTTCTTTAATGGACTCACCAGCTGAAGAGGATGAACTAACTTTCTTTTGCTTGCAGTCGTTAGCATAGTGTCCTTTTTTGTTGCAGTTGTAACAGGTTATCTCAAAGATGTCAGGTGTACTTCCAGAGGGTTTGGAAGGTGCAGCTGATGAGATAGGTCTGCTACTTGAGCCTCTAGCTGAAGAGCCAGATTTGCCTTTGAAGAATTTTCTGTTTTTAACAAGTAAGGCAAGCTCAGTTATAAGTGCTTCATTGTCTTCATCTACATTGATCTATTCGATGCTGACCTCAGACATGTTGAACAAATCAACAGCCGAAGTTGCATCAGTTTCATCATCTGAGGGAGGATATTCAATTTTGGTTGGCTTGTTTAGAGAAACAAGAGCAGCTGAAGATCCTGAGGAACTCATTATTGAGTCCTTTAGAGGTTGAAATTTGTTGAGTACAGTTCTCTCATGGCTGAGAAACATACCATAGAGAGACGAAATAGTATAATCTTTTAGAGTAGCAGATGTACTCATGCAAGTTATAATGGTAGCCCATTTAGAAGGAAGAGTTGTCATGAACTTACACATTTTGGACATATCATCCCTTTCAACTCCATGAGATTTCAGCTCGTTTAACAGAATATTATAATGATGGAACGTTTGAGCTATATGAAGGATTTATGTGCACAGTTAGTCAACCTATGATGATACATCCATGCTACAAAACACTTAAGGGTCACACCGGTGAGTGCTTGTAATACGAGCAAGATAAGCAATGATACTACGAAGAGGAATGATTCATAATAGTCATTATGATACAGTTAAAGTATTAAGTTAAATTTAACTTATTACTAGATTAGTTTAACTAACTAATTAATACAAATGTTTGTACATTTATTAGTTGAGTAAATATACTATCCATGATATGATTTAAAGCTATTAAATCATATAAGTAATTGGATAATATTGTTGTATAAATTATATAAAGGTTATTATATAATTAATTATTAAAAGTATAAATATAAATATATAATTCGTGTATATGGGTACCGAATTATTAGTGTATTAATACTAGACATTTAATAGTTAAGTGCAACAATAATAAACTAGTTAAACTATAAGGGATGGAAGTGTAAAAGGATAAGTTTAATTAAGAGATTAATCTTAATTAAACTAGAAGGGACCTAAGTGAAAGTCCGTCCATTATAAATAGAAGGCTTAGGGATCACTTATGGGGTTACACCATTAAGCCGAAACCCTAGCCCCCTCACTTCCTCCATTCGGCCGAATAGAGCAAGACACCAAGTCTTGGTGTTCTTCGTTCTTCGTGTTCTTCGTGTTCTTCAAGTTTTGAAGAACAAGTTCATTGCTTAGATCAACTAGAAGATGGCTCGATTTGTACATCACCAGTGGACTAATCTTAAGCAAACAACAAGGTATGTTTTGGGAAACATCTTTTCTCCCTTCTCCCCTCTTGGACGAATTCGACCAAGGAACCCTAGGGTTCTTTGGTTAATGGTCGAACGAACCACACAAGCTTTGTGTGTGTTCGAGTTCTTCGTACAAGGTTTCTTTCTTGTTAATCTAATCTAGATTTCCAACATCCCAATCCTTTAGGGTTTGAGGATTAGGTTTAATCCCAGTTCCGCTTTTAGGGATTAAATCAGCTAGTTGGTTTAACCGGTCAAGAACAAGTTCATGTTCTTGGTCAGCAAGGTTCGAACCAAGCATGCTAGGCGGTCGGTCCTATGGGTCGATCGAGTACATTGAAACCCTACAGTGGTATCAGAGCGTTGGTTTAGAAATCTATACTAGATTAAGAGTTTCTTTTGTTTGTTTATTTTTAATTACACATTTTTTTTTTCATGTTTTTCCTTCTTCTTAAATTTCGAAAAAGGGTAAGAACCCTAGGACCAAGAATATTAAACTAGTTTAGTTTAATTGGTCAAAAGGTTTCTAATACCCTGGTAATTTTCAAAAATAGCATAAGAACCTCAGGATCAAGACATTAAACTAGTTCAGTTTAGTTGATCAAAAGGCTTCTTTTCTTAACCCTAGATTTTTCGAAAATTGGAAGAACCCTAGGATCAAGAACATCAAAGTTCTTGATCAAGAGGATTCTTTCCTTATTAGTTGATCTTCCAAATCTAAGATCAAGTATGTTAAGCCAAGTTTTGGTTTAATTGATCAAAAAGGATCCCTTCCTTTTTCCCTCAAAGATTTCGAAATCAAGGAGGTTACTTGGACACCAAGTTTGTTAAACTAGCCTAGTTTAATTGGTGGAAAAGTTTCCTAGGCTTTAAGGAAATTTTCGAAACCCTAGATATAATCTAGGATTAAACTAGTTTAGTTTAATTAAAAGAATTAATTAGAATAATAATAATCTAAAACCTAGATAATTAAACAATTTTATGTTTAATAAGTTTAATTATTATTTTAATAGATTTATTAAGACTAGTTCTTTAAACCTAGTAATTTAAACAAAGTTTTATTGTTTATGAGGTTTAAATTAAAAAGTTTAAATAAATTTATTAAAGGTTATAATCTATCTTAGAATTTAAACAAAGTTTATTGTTTAGATAGGATTGATTAAAAGGAATTAATGTTTTAATAAAATGATGTATTTGATCAAGAAAGTCAAAACCCTTGTTTTGATTGATCAAGAACAAGATTAGGGTTTATCTAATTCATTTAAGGAATTATATAAGATTAAAAGAAGTGTTAATTTTTAAGTTCTAAAATTAACAAGATGTACTTATGTATCTATTTATATATATATATATATATATATATATATATATATATATATATATATATATATATATATATATATATTTTGGAATTTTTTAAATACTTAAAAGAAAAATGAATTTTAATAGTTATAATAAGTTTATACGTATTTTAATTAGATTGAGTTAAAATACATACGTGTAAATTAGATGTAATATTCTTATTAGAATGTTACAAGTTTATTACAGTACAAGATAAAATGGAACAATTAAAAGGATAATGTAATTTTGATCTTAAATAATATAATAGTATAACTAGTTATTGTATAAAGTTGTCATATAATTAAAAATTAGAAACTACAAAGTTATGATTCTATTATAACTAGAAATTGTACAAGTTGAAATTATATGATTAACTAGAAATATACAAAGTTATATATTATCATATATTAAGATGTATAAAGTTATAAGTTATTATAACTAGATAATTATACAAGTATAATATAAGTGTTTTACAAGACATGTAATATACTAGATTAATGATCAAGTAAAAATAACAAGGACCTATATTTAACTAGTTAAAGTTAAATGTAAGAAAGGTTTAAACAAACTAAGAATTATTATATATAGTCTTTATATAATAAGTTTATTAGTTTCACCAAGTATAAACCGGTGATTGTGCTAGCTTAGGTTCCATCATGGTTGTTGGAGCTAGTGGAGCTACACAAGAAAATCACAAAGTTTGTAAGTATGTCGTTAAGACATAAGTTTTGGTCGAATCTAATAAGACAAAACAAACGTTTAATTTCTTTATTGAACGTGTGAAAAACTAGGTGTGTTAAACTAGATTTATGATTCAAGTTTATGAACCATAAAAGAATTAAAAGTTTAACATAAGATTTAAGGTTTTTCAAGTATAATAAAACAAGTAAGTTTTAATAAAATAAGGTTTATCACAAAAACCTAGTAAAACATTTTGTACACCTCGTTTTAGGTATACATATAAAATCGCGCAAATTCTTGAAACTATAAGTTTTAAAGAATAGTTCTTAAGTTTTAAAAAGGTGTCTTGTAGAATTCCTAAATTCACAAGTCACACGTTTTAAACAAGGATTAAGATTGGAATAAAGGTTTAAGTTTAGTTTTAAGACTTAAACAAACCCAAGAAAATCTTAGATCTAAGTACTATCCACCTAATGGAACATCTCACTTGTTAAACGATATTCATATTGTAAGGATAAAGAACCTTAGATATGGATTCAAATCATTGCGACTGTCGCGGTGCGTAAGGTTCTGTGATAATCGGGAGTCCCGGCGCAGAGCATCGCACTGTCTTAGATGGTCTGATCTACTTTGGTGATAATCGGGAGTCCCGGCCCAAAAAGTACTTGAGTAGAATAAACATACTAGACTTTATTACTAACTTAGAAATGTACAATTAGATTGTACAAGGTTGTAATAAGTTATAAGTCTAAAGATTCTACGACCCCTAGGAATCGTGTCAAGTCTTGATATGATCGGTAAGGATGTTACCTACCAGAAACAGCATGTCTCGTCGGGAAGTGCCCAAACCTTGCGGCGAGAATGTGATATATGGATCCTAGGCCTAAAATATTAATTATCGGTTTATAATATATTTTAGAGAATGTTTATTGATGATTACTAATTAAACTGTGTTTGATTTGTAGATGGCAGCAACAAACGCAATCGCGACGACAAGTACCAACAATCTCTCACTTCGCTCAATCCTCGAAAAAGACAAGTTGGCTGAGTCAAACTTTCTCAACTGGGAGCGCAATCTTCATATTGTGCTCAGGCATTAGAGAAAGTGGTATGTCTTGGAGAGAGCAGTACCAAATGCCCCTGCCGTTAATGCTAGAGCTGAAACGAGGCAAGCTTATGATAAGCATGTCAGTGATGCACTCGATGTGAGCTTTCTAATGCTCGCAACTATGAGTCCTGAGTTACAAGCGGGACTTATGGATGTGCCTGCATTTGAGATGATCCAGCAACTTAGGGATTCATTTCAAAAGCAAGCTCGCACTGAGAGGTTCGACATCAATCGAGCCTTCAACTCTTGCAAAATGGTCAAAGGAACGCCGGTGAGTGCCCACGTCATGAAAATGAAAGGGCACATGGATCACCTCGCTAGACTTGGTCACCCCATACCGTTGCAAATGGCAATAGACACTATACTCAACTCGTTGTCTGATGACTACAAGTCCTTTGTGGTCAACTACTACATGCATAATATGAAGAAATCTATTGCTGAGCTACATTCCATGCTCAAGACAGCTGAGTTGAGTTTGGGGACCAAATCTAAGGACGTTCTTATGATCTGTAATGGCAGTGGCGGTGGGAAGAAGAGAAAAGGGCATGGTGGTAAAGGAAAGGGTAAGACCTATCCTAACCAAGGAGTGCCAAATGGTAAAGGTGTCAAACAAAAGGTCAAGAAGGTGAAGCCTAACACTGCGAGGACCGAGAATCGGTGCTTCAAGTGTGGTGAGGCTGGGCATTGGAAAAGGAATTGTCCAAAGGGTGCTAGTGGTAGTGGAGGAAACGCAAGTTCCTCAGGTAACACAATCACACTTCTTAATCACTTTAAGATACTTGTAAAGTAAGTTATGAGTAATCTAACTTTTGCAATCGTTTATTGCAGGAGGAGATGGAAAGTGATGACGACCGGCATGAGATGATGATGATCCCACGAGCACAAAGTTTTTTATAATTCAGTATTTTGTGGATTCAGTTAAAACAATTTTACTTTATTGTTTGGATAATTTTAATTTTTTTGTTAAAACAAGTTTTTCTTTAGTTTTAATAAATTTTCGAATCCATGGTTGAATTATATTGTGTGCATGTGTGATAATTACACTAGTCAATGTTTATGACTAGATTGTAAGTCAAGTTTTTGATTTACTTATATTTCATGTTTTATATTTGTTTGATTGTTGTATGAATAATGTCTTGATAGCTCAAGGTACTTAGATACTAGTAATTAGAAAGTTTTTCTAATGAAAGTATTTAAGAGTTTTATAGTAGCATAAGGTTCAAAAGTTATTGAACTTAGTTAAAACATCTTAAGTAATAATCATTACTTATGATAGTACGTTTTAAAGTATTAGTATTAATATAGTATGATTATATTGGATATAATCAAGATAGACTTTATGAGTATTATTACAAGTCTTTTATACTTGTAGTAAAGGATTTAATGAAGTCATAATTTCCTAATAGGAATAATTGGATATTCGTATAATCCAAGCAAAATGACTTAGACATTAAATAAACTCTTAAAAGAGACAAACTATATTAAGGTGTTTAAGAATTAAAAGGTATTATTGCAATTCTTTTATACTTGTAATAAATACAATATTTAATCAAGTCATTATTCCCTTATAAGAATAATGGATATTTAAGAAATCCAAAGGAAATGACTTTGGCATTAAATAAAGTTCTTAAAAGAATACTAGTGTATTTAAGAATTGGAAGTATCGTTTCAAGTGTCTTATACTTGTTAGATACAGTAATCAATAAAGATCATAATTCCCTAAACAGGAATGTTGGATATTCGCAAATCCAAAGGATGATCTTAATTATTGATAGAATTCTTAAAAGATTAAACTACAAGTTATTGACTAGGTCAAAGTAGTTTAAGAGATGCTTAAATTCCATAAAAGTAAGTGGGAGCTAAGACTAACGTAATTCATTAAAGATGCTAATGAATTCAGTAAGTTAGTAAGACATTAACAACAAGGTTTTACCAAGTCGTTAGCCAAAGAGTTAAGAGAGATAAATGATCATTGATTAGATTATTGCAAACCTAATAGCGTGATCACAAGTCTTGTGATTAATTATTGCATATCTAATAGGTTGTTAACACTTCAGTGGACAACATAATCATTTAAGGAAATTTCTTTAACTAGTAAGATTATCTACAAATCAAGTAACTAAAAGAGGCTTTAGTTACAAGGATAGTTTTATGAATTCAAGAAACTAAGGAGTTAATTTCCAATCCTCCAATGTTTGCCGAATTACATAAAAGGCAAGACTAGAATATGTTCTAAATGTTGCCTAAACAATATCTAGCAAAGACAAAAGAAACAATATTCCTAAATACTCGTCTTGTGTCTTTAGTTTAATAGAAATGATTGGTTTAGTGATAAAGTTACAACTAAAATTATAAGGATCATTAAGTAATCAACACGAACAAAAGGAATAAGTAATGATCCAGTAATAATTCAGTATCTATGTCCAGTGAGGAATAATACATGAGTTAGTATCATTGTTATTCAGACTTTGTATGTTTTACAATATCCATGAATAAAAGTCCTATTTATTCAACAACAAAAAAAGTATAAATCCGTGACTACTCGTCTTGGTGGGAAGCTTGATGGGACGTTAACGTCATCACGATATTTGGTGGTAGATTCGAAGTTCTTCGAAGATAGCTACACAAGTTTTGTGTAAACCAAATATCGGTGATATTCTGTTGGAGGCTCAACGAATATTGGATCGACCACCATGACAATACTTCGTGGTTGAAAAGTTCAAAAGTATTGTTCACTAGGATTGTCCTTAAGCCTGAGGTATTTGGTTTAGGATACAATGACTAATGTGCTTTGGTTCGTCTTAGACAATTCTGAAAAATGTTTGTCATACGAGGCGATACTGGGTACAAAGGAAGTTGTACTTTAAATCGAAATATAACAAGATGGTAATTGCACCTCCTTTTTAGGAGAGATATTTTTAGGTCCTTTGACATGATGAGAAACTGACAAGTGCACGGCCATGCCCAAACGAACTGACTTGTTCTTTGTCGTTTATCACAGCAGTTTAAATCAAGAAGTCATAAAATGGCTTCGAATACAGGAGTTGATATTTTCTACCATGCTCGTATTCGTTGTCACAAATATCGTGCTGCAAGGGATAAGCCTAACATATTTGCCCAAGAAGTAGAGACAGAGTGTTCTTTACTAGGAGACGCTATTAAAGAGTTTTTCATAAAATATACATGGGTTACGTAAGCTGTTTTTATGGGGTTGGTTACCTACATGCCCATCTAGAATGCCATTGTAGCTCGTATCATTAAGAAAAAGGATACGAACTTGCACAAGTGGGAGTCTGAAGGATTTATGTGCACCATTAGTCAACCTATGATGATACATCCATGCCTACGAAACACTTAAGGGTCACACCGGTGAGTGCATGTAATTCGAGCAAGATAAGCAATGATACTACGAAGAGGAATGATTCATAATAGTCATTATGAATCAGTTAAAGTATTAAGCTAAGTTTAACTTACTACTAGATTAGTTTAACTAACCAATTAATACAAATGTTTGTACATTTACTAGTTGAGTAAATATACAATATGTTAGTCAAAGATTATCCATGATATGATTTAAAGCTATTAAATCATATAAGTAATTGGATAATATTGTTGTATAAATTATATAAAGGTTATTATATAATTAATTATTAAAAGTATAAATACAAGTATATAATTCGTGTATATGGGTACCGAACTATTAGTGTATTAATACTAGACATTTAATAGTTAAGTGCAACAATAATAAACTAGTTAAACTATAAGGGATGGAAGTGTAAAAGGATAAGTTTAATTAAGAGATTAATCTTAATTAAACTAGAAGGGCCCTAAGTGAAAGTCCTTCCATTATAAATAGAAGGCTTAGGGATCACTTATGGGGTTACACCATTAAGCCGAAACCCTAGCCCCCTCACTTCCTCCATTCGGCGGAATAGAGCAAGACACCAAGTCTTGGTGTTCTTCGTTCTTCGTGTTCTTCGTGTTCTTCAAGTTTTGAAGAACAAGTTCATTGCTTAGATCAACTAGAAGATGGCTCGATTTGTTCATCACCAGTGGACTAATCTTAAGCAAACAACAAGGTATGATTTGGGAAACATCTTTTCTCCCCTCTCCCCTCTTGGAAGAATTCGACCAAAGAACCAAAGAACCCTAGGGTTCTTTGGTTGATGGTCGAACGAACCACACAAGCTTTGTGTGTGTTCGAGTTTTTCGTACAAGGTTTCTTTCTTGTTGAGGATTAGGTTTAATCCCAGTTCTGCTTTTAGGGATTAAATCAGCTAGTTGGTTTAACCGGCCAAGAACAAGTTCATGTTCCTGGTCAGCAAGGTTCGAACCAAGCATGCTAGGCGGTCGGTCCTATGGGTCGATCGAGTACATTGAAACCCTACACTATAGTCTCACTAGGCTTGGCTTTAAACAACTCGTAGTCATGAATGAACATGTTTTTGTTATGTTCACGCACAACAAATGTGCCTTCATAAACTTCAGCCAACCTTTCCCACATTTCTTTGACTGAGTCACAAAATTGAATGTTGTGATACAGTTCATCACCAACTCCTTGAAAAAACATGTCTCTTCCTTTATTTTCAATATGGACAAGACGTCTATCAGCGTCTGACCATTGTGCTTCTGGTTTCACCACATAGTGTTCTGTTATGTCAGCAGTACCAGGAATAAAGGTTTAAGGGATATATCTTCCTATCGTTATATTATCTTGAAGTTTTGGGTGATAGGTAATCATGTGAGACAACATACGTGTCTTCCACATGGGGTAGTTGGTTTGAGTGAGTTTGGGAGGTTTTCCAAATGATGGAAGATCAGATGTAGGTTCAGCCATAACAGATGCTCAAAGTTGTTGGAAAGAAACTTTGACACTTGCTCTTATACCAGTTGTTGGATCCCAACAACACTAACGTGTTGTGTTACGGCTAAGTAAAACCAAGAAAGTAAAAAACACACAATATTTTCAATGATTAAGAGTTTATTAAAACAACTTAATGCGGTAAAAAGTTTGCGGAAATAGATAGTACAAACTAACTAAAACTTTATACTTGAAGTGACACTTTTGATCGCTCAAACTAAGATCTTTTGCAAGGAGAGTTTATCAGCTGATACGAACGGCTGATATTAAATGCTTGAGTATTAACTATGAAGGAGTTAATATCAGATAAGTAACAAACTCTCAGAGAATGTTCTTGTTTTATTAATGCTAAAATGTGTGTGTAAATGCAAGCATTTACGTCTCTACATATAGCCCAAGAACCATGTTTCTTTGTCCACAAGTTAATCAATGTGTAGACATATTATTCGTTGATGTAGACTTGTCCACGGAAACATTAAATGCACTTGCATAAGTTAGAGTCCCGATTGTACTTTGTGTCAACTTCTTTTACCACCTTTTCTGGCGCATAGTGAAAAGGTGTACTATGATAGTACAAAAGAAGTTGACTTTCCCTTTGTAAGATTCGTCCCACATTGGTTGGAGGGGGGAACGAAACACTCCTTATAAGGGTGTGGATACCTCTCTTAGCATGAGGCCTTTTGGGTGGAAGTGGTCCATACCACTATTATTACCGTGTAAACGAACAACACTATAAACCATTGAACGGCTCGATCATACCAATATACAGAAACCGGAAAACATGGAAACCAGATTGCAAACGATAGCACAAACGATCCCGCAACACCACCGGCACTCGACCTCGGCGTGGATTCCTTGTCCAACAATTCACGACCAGAGCTCTGATTTAGATCAACTTTGATGCCTGTTCCTCGTTGACTACATACTGTATAAAAACAAATCACAACTTAAGCACCGACCACCAAGTTGTAAGTTGATGGGTCGGTGAGGACCTCTTCCATCGTCAAAAAAAAAAGAAACTGAAGGAGGAGTTCTACCTCCGTTACTCACCTTGCTGCTTGCTCACTTATGATAGCTTTCCTAGAAATTAATACCACCGCATGACAAAATCCATGACCTGCTTCTATCTTCTTCTTTTTTTCTTCCTTTCTATCTTACTAATTCCTTTCAGAATTTGATCAGCTCATGAGAACAAGGAATAATATGGATGGAAGAAACACGGATTGAATCAAGGAATAATTATGAGAAAAAGGATGATGATTACCATTCGGAACCATGGACGAACTTGAAGCCCTTTTAGCCTGATCTCTGCTCTCTCGATGGACACAAACACGCACAAGGTTGGAAACGGCAGAATTGATGTAGGGTAGGGTTTTAGCTGAAGTACGCATTTAGGTGTTTTAAGGCTTTAAATTAAAAGGGCTAAAACATTTGGGCTTCTTCCTTTCTCTCTTCTGCTCGACCGAACCCAAGACAAAAGAATTAGTAGGTTCGGTTTTCTACTCTTAGCTGGCTCTCCATGTTCGAAATAAAGATGGCTGGTTTCGGCCCTTGGCCAAATGGCCGGGCCTTACAACTCTTTAAAGGCGGATGCACACACAAGACAACAAGGCTCGAGACTTAAACGAGATAACAGGGAAAAGACAATTAGATCGCTACGTGCCACTCATATTCTTCTCTTAATTAATATGTACCCGAAACGTCACATTAATTAAAATGCACACCATAATTATTCGACCACATAATCGCACATAATAATCAGACAATTAATTGTACTCGTATTAAAAATGTAATTTAAATTATTATTTAATCAACCGAAATTTCAGGACGTTACACCCTTTTTATGTTCGGAGGGACAAACGATGAAGTTCTGAAAAGGTATCTTCTATTCCAAAATAGAAGATCTTCATCGTTTTCTTCTTCTTTGAGCGGGAAAGGAAAATGTTCAAAGTGTCAAGAACATTTTCCACCAAGTCTTTATCTGCAGCAAATATCATCAGCTGATTCCACTATGAGCTGAATGGTCTTCTTCGGGTTTCTGTCCTTCGGCCATAAACTTCGAATGATCAATATATATGTAGTTGCTGATTTGACTTGATTCATTGAGCTAAGTATATACTCATGTAACGCCGTGAAATTTCAGAGAATCTAATAATAATTTAAGTTAAATGTAAAGTACGTTTTGTCGAACTATGTGTTGACCGTAACAATGATAATGTGATGTTTCGTGATCAGGTGTATTAGATTTATTTAGTGACGTTTCGAATATACATTTATGTGTTCTTTAATTAAGAATGTTATGATTAAATGTGTGACGTTTCGGGGGTTTTATTTTTATCAAGTTTATTTCATTCATTAAAAATTCATGTTGATATATTTCTTTTTAGTTATTTTTAATCCCGGGAGTTTGAGTGTCGGGTCGGAGGCCAAAACCAAGACCCGAGTATTATCCTTTTTTTATTAATCAGAGCTGAGTTGGTGACTTTCTCCCTAGCCCGATCGTTTGTTAAACAGGCCCGTATTGATGAGTGCGTGCTCGGCCCATGGCTTAGTAAATTCTGGGCTTGTGGCCCCGAGCCTTAGACTTAATTAAGGGTGGTATTAGAATCAAATCTTTCCCCTCATCCCTACCAGCCGACGCATAGAACATCTCCACTTCCGTTTCTTCTCTCCAGTGGCAAGCAAGCAGTGGTGGTGAGACCGAGTGTGAATGATTATTGTGGTACACGATCGAGATTAAGTCATCACCGGTGGTCTAATAAAAAGAAGGAATTGGTGGTGACGGTGAGATATTCCAACGGTGGCGGCATGTTAGCATATTATTTCGTGGTTAGTGGTGAGACGTGTGTATGTTTAATTCACTATGTCGGCAAGAGATCAAGCAAGCAAGCAGGTCTCAACTTTTTGACTTTTGGGGCTGAGCAATCTTAATTCTTGGAGAAAAGATGCATGTGCGTGGAGATTTAGAGAAATTGTGTGTGGCTAATTAATTGTAGTTTGGAGATGCTGTGAATAAGAGGCGGTGGAAGTCAAAGCAAGCACCACCATTTTAATTGATAAATCTCATGAGTCATGGCAGCTAATTTCCATCCAAATGGAAATTGTTTTTTTTATTTATTTTCCGTCCAGGTGCGTGACGGATCGGCCAATCATTTGGCTGTAATTCTTTCATGGTTCCCTTATTATATATTTCGAGCTTGGAGCAGCCGAGATTGGTAGTCACGGGTTTGGTGTGCCGGTGTAATCATCTTGGTTCGTAGGGACCTTCTAGGACCTGATTAGAGACTGACTTTCGTGTCAAGGATATCTAGGAGCATACGTCTATTCGAGGTGGGTAATCTCACCATAAACTTGTACTTACTTTCGATTCATGATTATGTGCTATGTGCTGTGAATTGTCTTGTTGATTGAGCTTGAGTATTGATTGTGTGATTTATTTGAGTTATCTGTGATCTGAGTTATCTGGAGACTAAGTTACCTGAGTTCTGAGTTCTTGAGGTAAAACATTAAACATAATATACTTGACTTGACACCGAAGAGCACTGGTATCAGATGTTGTCTTGGCACCGAAGAGTACTGGTGCCAGACGTTTTGACTCAACACCGAAGAGTACAGGTGTTGAGCCTTGAGTTGTGTGAGGCGGGTCGAGGTTGATCTCTCGTCCCAAGTCACACTAGCGCGCTATATAAATTAAAATCTGAGAAATAAATTTGAGTAATTGAGAATTGAGTAGAGTCTCTAGGGATCACTTATGTGACTTGAGTTGTTTGTATTTATTTGTTTATTTTGATATTATTCACTCAGCGGTGGCTGACCCCAAACACCCCCTCCCATTTTTCAGGTACTAGCAAGGGCAAGGAGAAGGTCAATGGTTGATGAGCTGCGTTTCTATTTTTATATTTATGGATTTGGATTAAAACATTTATTTCGAGTCAAACATGTTTTGTTTTTAAAACCTTCAATTATTCCGCATTTAAACCACGAGACGGTTTTATATTTTTACTTATGAGTTGGGACCTTTGAGTTACTTGTACTTTTGAGGGAAAATGTAATATTTTATTGATTAAAAAGTTTTAAATTTCCACTGATTTTTTGGATGTTACAACTCAGCTGAAGGTTTATGAATATACTCGTACTTCAGCTGAGATACATACTTCAGCTGATTTATTCTTCTTAGCTATTGATCATCAAATCTTATATACTTAGTCTGGGGACTAACAATAAATTTAAAATAGTTTTAATTTCACCTAAATAACCTCATCAATAGTCTTAGTAATAAATTTTTTAACTCTTAAAAAGTGGTCAAAGTAGATGTCTAAGTTTCATATTTTATTGGCACATAATCTACTCCAATTCATCAACAACGAGACCTGAACACATGACCAATAGGTCATGAACTCTTGCACCTTACATCAATACCACAATACTACAATTCTTGGGTGTCTAAGTTTAATTGGTGTGGAACGTAAGTAGTGTCTAAATAACTAACATACACGAATATTATATTTATTTAGTCTAGTGGTATTGGTGTAAATTATAAGGTGTTACTCATAACCTATAGGTCACATGTTCAACTCCCGTTGTGGGCAAAGGAGCAGATTAGGTATCGTTAAAAAAACTCATAAAAATTGTATAAACAATAAAGTATATGTCGTTATATACAATGTACTTTAGAACATGTTCAGAAGCGGTGATTATGACTTTAAGTTTTTGAATTTTAATATACGGAAACCCCATTTTCAAGTCCTTCAATTCAGAATATCTCTATCTCTATCTATAATAAAAGAAAATATTTCACGTCATCTTTGCCACGTCGTAAATCATCTACCAATTTGGAAATTAGATCTATTATTTGAACTCGATTAGAAAGAAAGTCAATTATATTAATTATGTTGTATTTTAATGTTATGAAGCTTTTGTTGTTTCATCTTATATTATGTGAGATTGAGTTTCTAAAGCATCTTATTTGACCTGTATCCAGTAGTTTGCAGGAATGAACAATTTTGGCCAAATTACATAAATGAAAATGTAGAACCAAAATAATCATATATTTATATGTGGTAATTTCCTATTCAAATTTTGTCATTCTTTCAAAGTTTAGGGACGTTTAGTTGTAGAAATATGTTAAATTTTCTTGGAAAGTTTACAACAAAAACTCAAAAATATAAAATGTGTTAAAAATGGACTAGAATTTTACTGAACTCTATTTTTCTGACATTTTTTAAACCTCTGAACATTTATATGTAGAAGTCAAAATTAAACAGGATTAAAATGTTAGAAGGACAAATATTATAACCAGATAAACAAAATTGCTCACACTATCTATTAAAATGTTCAAGTGATGCAACAACCTTAGTATTTTCTTGGTTTACATGCTACTGAAGTTTGTATTTGATAAAATAAAAACCTCTCTTTTAATGTACTACTATTAAACTCTTATAAGCCGGCCGTGATTTATCGCGGGTTATAGACTAGTTAGATATTAATTCATAAAGATATGGTATTTAATTAAAGGGTAAATTACAATTTTTGTCCCCGACCTATACCCGATTCGGGGTTTTTGTCCCTAATCTTTTTTCTTCCGTTTTTTTGTCCTTTATGTTTTTCAAATTCTGCATATTTGTCCTTCCGTCCATTTTTTGCCGTTAAGTGACATTTTTTTTGTCCATTTTACCAAATTACCCCTGTTTTAACTCTTTTTCTTTTTATTTTTACATTTTTCTTTTTTGTCCACTTTTCTATCCTTCTTCTTCCTTCAATGAACCCTAATCCCCCAAATTGATGAACCCCAAATTCATGTTTAATCAGATGGTGGAAACCCCAAATCGTTTGTTCTTCATCACAAGCTAAAACCTCTGGAGATTTGCGATCTGTTAGATTATTTAATGAAGATGATTCTGAAGAAGAAGGTTTATAATCAGATTGTTGCGGGATCTGAAAATCGGACTATAGTTCGACATTTCTTACAGTTCGTTTATGAAGAAACACCCATCGTCTTTGATCGTTAATCGACGGAAGAAATCCCCCGACGGATCTTCATCTCTCCTCAATTTCCGGCGAAATTTTCCAGATCTGATACCCTAGCCACCATGAGCATCAACCTTCGTTGCCTCGTCTCCGCATCGAAGATATAGCAAGCCAGACGATGGATAATGATAGATGGAGATTGTGATTTTGATGTATGCGTTGTTTGATTTTGGTTCATGGTTGAATACAGAGCGAAGATTTTAAATTAAGAGTGTGCTCATAATTTATGTGAGTGTGTCGGCGGGTATTTTGGTTTGAATGGTTAGATCTGTTGATTTATGTGGTTTGAATAATTCTTGAAGAATAAAATGAACATGGAAGATTATGTGTATACACGATTCTGAAAAGGTGTTCATATGTGTTCTTTATTATTCGTTTTAATGGTATAGAATGACGATGAGCAAGTGACGATTTAAACAAGCAGATGAAGATGAAGAATTAGGTACGGAATTAGGGTGAGCAAGTGACGTTTTAATGGTACAGAATTAGGGTTCAAAATAATGTTTCAGGGTGTTGGGGAAGAAGATGAAGAACATGAAGAGCGAGGAAAAAAGACGAAAATACCCTTAATCTGTTTGCATTTTTAGTCACTTAACGGAAGATTTTGTGTGGCAACCCTCAAAATCGGGTACTTGTCCCAACAACTAATTCAATCTAAATTATTAAATAGTTTATATATCATAAATAAAGTACATATTTCGCATCTAAGTCTATCAAAAATGTACACACTTACTATTTTAGTAATGGTTTGTCTATGTTTGTGCAATGGTAACCATTATTTAACGAGTTGGTGACCGAACTTAAACTGGAACCAAAAATATAAATAATAACATTCTAGTTCATCAAAAGTACCCGGTATGAAAATATAGTACGAATCCTCTTACACAATTAAATACACATGTATTAATATTTAACTACTTAATACAATACGAGCATATCGAAAGTGACTAAATATATTTCTGAAGTGATATGTTTTTATCAGCAAATGATAACGTTAAACTTCAGTTAAAATATTTTACCAGATTAAAATATCAGTAAATGTAAATATTTGTTATCAACTAAAGTTGGAAGGTTCATTGTTATCCTCCATCACCTTAAGTCCACATGCAGTACCCGACTTCCTCTTCATTTGCACACTTTATAAATATAATATAATATTAAATTTAAAATTTGAAGCTTACCTGCCAACCATAAAGTGACACCACAAACCCCTCTACCCCCATATGACTCGGGCTACCCATATCTCTAATCTGACGTCATCTCTCAAACAAACCATCCGAACTTTTTATATTGTATAATGAAATATGAATAATTAGTTAATTAATCTACTTCATATCTACCATCTACTCCCTCCGTCCCACAAAAAACTTCTCATTTCACTTTTGCACAAGTTTTAAGATGATAGTTAGTGGTGGGGTCATTGGTAATAAACTTGAATAAAATATAGGATTTGTTTGGAGAGAGAAAGATAGTTAGTGGATAAATAGTGGTGGGGTCCTTATTAATAATAGTATTATATTATGTGGGCCCATCAAATGTAGGAAATGGGAAGTTTTTTGTGGGACAAAAATTTAAGGTGAAATGGGAAGTTTTTTGTGGGACGGAGGGAGTACTTCATATCAACTTCGTGAAAAACAGAAACCCAACTTCCATCTCGCCACTCTCTCTCGGCGGTTAAAACTAGAAATACCACATCTCACCCTCTCGTCTATCACGCTCAACGGAAAACCAGAAGCCACCCCATCCTCCCTTGCATAGGATTTTCCGGCAAGAACAAAACCCCACATCAGGCTTGTCATTCTTCGAATGCAAACCGGAAACCACCGCCACCGTAATTTTCTTTACGGTGATATAAGAACCGCATGTCTCTCTCCATGAAGAAAAACCCAGCAGCCCCTCCGTTGTCGTCCTCTTCATTTTCCGGCGAGCTCAAGTATCTCCGACGTCAAGCAACAATCTCGTCGCTCTCTCTCTCTCTCCCGGTTTTCTCGCTGTAGGTATATAATTCTAAACTCTTTTGTTATCTTTTCGATCATGCATGCGGGTGTTTAAGTATCTGGGTTTTACATTCCCGTCGCCATCTCAGGCAACACACGCACAAAGGGTGTGTGTGTATTACATATGGGTTTTATACGTATGTATGCTGTGTAATTCAGTGTGTGTGTGTGTGTGTGTGTTCGCTGGCTGCGTAGTTCGTGCCTTTCTCCGTCGTAATTGCCGGCAGACCTGATTTCGCCCAGGTCGGTGGAAACCAAAGTCCAAATCAAAGTTTTGGGCTCCGTTATTTTAAGCCCACGAGTCCTATTCAGTTAATTACCCAAAACATTTTCAGACTTCTTAAACTTCTACTGAATTTATTTAAATCAAATACTTCATTATTTTCTTTTATATTCAGTTAATTATGAACTATTTACAAAATTAAATATTGTCTTTTCCCATTTATTTAATTATTTATTAATTAACTACAATTATTAAAATAAAATTTAAATAATTATACATTGTCCATCTACCCGTTAGTTTTATCTAAGCAAACTAGTTTATCAACTTTTAAATACAAATCATACATAACTCATATACGCGCACAACCCTATCGAGTCACCAACACATCACTCGAGTCTAAATCCCCACAGGGAATCATTGTGCATCATGTAGATTAGGCGTGTCGTTTAGACCGTCACTTATTTATTCATTATTGTGCGTTTAGGACGCTAGGATCATTTGGCTGGAAACCACAACTATCGTTAATTGCATTTTGCTAGCTTCGCATCAGGTGAGTTTCACGGTCCCACTTTTACTGTTTTATAACTACCTATTGGAGGAGAAAACATATACTACACAACTATTTTGCAATAATTGATCTTTGTATAATCATTGTGGTGTACACGTACCAACTGTTTAAGGACCACAATATATGTCCTTGTTTAACCATAATCATTAACTATACGTTTTAGCCAAGGAATATAGAGATAGTACTATCGGGATTGATCCCCCGCTCATGGTTAGTTATGCGCTAGCCCAACTGGGTTTGAGCTTTATATTCTAACTACTTTAGATTTTGGTTTGATTATCGGCCCCTTGATTATACCTTAACTTGTTTGCCTAGCTAGCTTGCGAGGGATTATGAATTGCACCAAAAACTATTTTTGTTCAATATTTCAGAACAACGATACAAATCGTACAAGGTTGTACGTAACGATTTTAAACGATATGACTATTGGAGTCACAAAACCTGTGAACTCACCAACCTTTGTGTTGACACTTTTTCTATATGTTTTCTCAGGTAACGGAAATTAAACTTTTAAACATTGCATAAATGGTGGGTCGTCAAGCATTTTTCAAGAATTAAGTCAACTAAGTTTGGACATCAACTATTTTTCAAACTTGGTTTATTTGGTTGAAAGGTTTTCAACTTTTTCAATTACATTTTTGTAAACGATTGTTGTGGATATTTACTATGATTACGTTGTTTTACTATATTTGATGTGTGATGTTACCGATGTTAGTCGCACCTCGTTCTTCCGCAAAATCATTTTTGGCGGGGTGTGACATTTTGTACGGAAGGACAAATTTCCAGAATTTGAAAAACTTAAGGGACAAAAAACGGAAGAAAAAAGATTAGGGACAAAAACCCCGAATCGGCCATAGGTCAGGGACAAAAACTGTAATTTACTCTTAATTAAATAAGATATGGTGTCAAACGATATGGATTATGTGAAAACGTTTTTATCCAAAATTTATTTATTTTGAATTCAAATCATATGTGATAACTTTAAGGTGACCTGACATACATTCATTGGTATATGATTTATGACGTGGCAAAGATGACGTGGATTAGATGACGTGGAATGCTTTCTTTTATTACATATAGAGATAGAGATACCAAAAGGGTATTTTGGTCATTTAAAAAAAATTGAGGGCAACAAGGATTATGAGTGTAATAAGTACTGAAGTTATAATTAATAATTAATGATATACCACAAAACCTTTTGTGTAATCGAGTTAGTACTGATTGAGTTAGTTGCTGATTGATGTTGATTGAGTTAGTTATTAACTGAATCAGAACTTCTAATTGAAACTATTTTGTTTGATTTTTTTCTGACTGAATATATTGAATTATGAAAATGACTATATTACCCTTATGTAATTATTAACTGAACCACCAAATTAGTTAATTAGGTCGACTTTGACATCCAGTTTTGAAGTTAAAAGGGACCTAGCCTGTGATAATCCTCAAACAACATACATACAATTGAAATCGTTAAAACTCAAGTATCTAGCTTGAGTGCTTGACATCCAAAATCGAAATTTAAACATACTTCTTTTTCTTAAACAAATTAACAACTACATAGTATTGGTCAAAAGAGGAACCTAAATTCAAAAAAGTTAGAACCCAAAATTCAAAGTATTTTCATTTTCAATTTAATAAATACACCTTAAAGTGAATTAAGTGACTTTTGTGTTTACTGAAAAATTTATACGTTATATATAACTAATAACACATTTCCTTTCACAAAATCCAACTTGCCAAGATGGTCAGTCGCCACTATATTAGGGTCCCCCTTCTCAGCCGATTAGGGTTTGACTCCCTCCCACAATGTTTTTTTTTTAATCTTAGTTTTTTTTCTTTCCAACTTTCATAAAATTACATTTTACCCCTTCAATTATAACTTTTTAAAATGACAGTTTATTCCCATTAACTTTAAGATTTAATAACTATATTTAAAAAAAATACTAATAATTTACCATCAAAACTTTTATGTTCCTACATAATTAATAAAACTAGCAGGGTACCCGTGCAATGCTGCGTCGGGTACCCTGAAACTATATTTTGCGCCAAATAAACGTTGTTCGGTCGTCATATTTTTTCGATCTTGAAAGTGGAAAGAACATCACAAATGAGACAAAAATCAAATTCCAAAGAGTGAAATCGGAACAGTCATCACAAATTTCTTCATGACACTCACATATTCCGAGTTTGATCCAAGATTTATTCATTCTATTAGATATACAAATAAGGAGCAAACGATCAACTAAGTATAAACAAATTCTTAAAACCGATGGAAATACAAACCAGAAACTGTCTATAAACGATAAAAAATCATAAAATTAATAGGGGAACCTCAATTTAACACTCAAACAAACAAGCACACACGAAAATTACAAGTGAAAAAAAGAAGAAATCAACCCACATGGTTAAATTGCATTAGTGAAGTTAGAGAAGATATAGTCATGCTTGATCATCTGGTCCAACAAACACCACCAGCCATAAAAAAAAAACAGTTCTAGTGTATAAGCTAAAAGGAAATATTTGTATTTGTTATCAAAATAAAAAAATATGATATAATACGTACATTGCAACCAACACCACCAGCCATAAGAAAAACAGTTCAGGTTAATATAATACATAAAATATAAAACGATAGCTGCATTTCTTTCTCGTTCTGATTTAAACACCAACACAGTAGGCTACCCATTCCTTGATTGCCAGAATAATGAATTAGGAGCCAAATTCCCATCACCTCTATTTGTTTATCCGAGAAAAAAAAACATTTTGGTGTCATACTGATATGGTATTACTTCAGGTTAAATAAATTTCAATGTACTACCAATCGAAAAGTCAAGACGTGTGTTTCCCATTTAGCGAGTCAATTTACTTGATTATATGATGATACTGTAAATGAAAATTGCATATAAAAACTTACCTAAATCCATAGGTTCATGAATCTCGAGCTTATCTTCCGTTTCAAACTTGCGGGCCAGTTTTAATACACCAAATCTTGAAAGAGCTGGCTTGTAAGGGGATCTTCCGGTGGCCGTCCAGCTAACCGGAGACTGTATCTCAGATGAGCAGCTGTTAACCTCATCTATTAATTGCTCAGAGAAACCTGAAGTCTATGAGTTATTCTTATAGTAAGCAAAAGAAGTGTCACTAAGTGTTGAATTAGTTGTAGGTGATTGATCATGATCATGAAAATCATCAACTGCTCCTTGATCCAATGAAGAAACTACAGATGACTCAAATCCCAAATCATCAACCTGAAGTCCTGCATTTATACAAACAGTTGGTGTGCATTATAAGCTTTCAATAGTTTTAGCTAATACAAGATTTAAAACATAATCTTCATAAAGAAAAGACAAAAATCAAAACGAAACCTTGAAATGTTTACCTGAAATTAAGTATGACTAATTTCTTACAAAAAACGTATAATTCGAATGAAAAGAGATTAAAGCTACCGGTTAGATTTATTCAGAATACTTCCATAATAAAGAGATGAATTACCTCTGTACAGATATCTATGTTCGAATTTGAAAAAACCCCCTCTTAATATAGAAACATAAATGCAGTTACGATCGAGGAGGCGCAAATAGGAATCTAAGAGGCGCAGACAGGAATCGAGGAGGCATCTCGGAAATGGTAAGATTGAAGCAACCGAGGAGGGGTAAGTATCATGCTGGTTAGGGTTAGGAAGTGAAAGGACGGGGTGATTTTTGTAAAACGCGAAGGAGACTAAAAATAGAGATTTTGGCTGAATTTTCAAATCTTTACTATATTATAAAGAGTTTACCACTTCTATAATTAGCATGGCTGAAAATTCAGCCAACACACTTGCTAATTATGGAATTTAATCATTTTGGATGAAAAAAAGAGACTTTGACAGGTTTCGAACCCACCACCTGGGGGTTATAGAGCCACGCCTTTACCACCTGGTCAAGACTTCGACTGCATTGCCAATCCTAAACATAATATCTATGTCTTCTATGGAAAACCACGCGGGTTAAGCCCACCTATAAATAAGTCTGTTATCCTTTTGGAAAAGCAGCAACCGAAACATAAATATAGCCCATCGTCTTTGGGCCCATCTGGTCTGAGCATTATCCGCCTCTTCAATTTCTGCATCTTCGTTATCCGCCTCTTCCATTTCCGCTCCTCGATTCTTCAAATGGCTCCTCGTTTTTCAAACGGCTCCTCGATTCTTCAACATGATGATTCTTCAACCAGTGATCTTCAAACTCCTCCTCGATTACATACGAAATCTTTCACCCTATAAATTCAACACATTGGTGTGGGGATCTATGATTCCATCAGGATGAAATCTCCAGCATATAATTTGAGGTTAGTATGTTAAATTGAACCAATTTTCATTTTACACAAACTGAGCGTATAATTTTAGAGATATATTTCTTTTCAATATTGCAGTTTTGAGAGCCGATTCTAAGTTCAACTTAAGGTATGTTTTCCTCTCTTTATGGTACTTTGAGTGTTATTTTTGTTATACATATTATCATTTTTCTTAATGTCTAAGCGAATTTTTGTGGTATTCTGCTAATATGATCCGAATTTTTGTTATGCACTCTATGTGTTTGTGTTAATGCCTGAACTAATTTTTGTCAATCCTTCTTGTAGTCAAGTTGTGTTGTGTATTCGGTCAATAAAATGTTGTATATAAAATGCAAAATTTCATTTAAATGATTAGAAATGTCATGTACATAGATGTGTTTGATTAATAGGTTTAGTGGAACCGAGCTAAATATGAAAACTGGAGGTTTACTAGGAAGATGAAACAGTAATAATTGCAGTTTACAGAAGATCAATTGGTGAAGATTATTGGTCAACTTGGTGAAAGAAGTCAATGGAAGCATGCTTTATCAGTTGTTAAGAGGGTGTATAACTCTAACGAGCATAAACATTTTATGGACAGGTGCGATTTCATACACGGTGGTGATAAATAATTTTTACATATTCAAAATGTATATGATTGTGTGTTCTTTTATAGGTTTGTGTACACAAAACTTTTGGTCAATTTTAAATGTCTTTTAATTTAATTTTTTGGTAACTTTTTGTGATTTTTTATTTATTTTTGAGCTCCAAATAAATATAAAAAGAAATAGTCGGGGTTTCCAAAATTTTAGTTCAGGAATTTTGATCCTTAAAACCAGAAGCATATTTGTGATTGTTCTCACCAGAAGCATATCGTCATCTTGAAAACGTGCAGGATGAGGAAAAATTGTTGATAAAAAGGAAGAGAACTATGATGAATCACATGCAAATAAGCATATGATTGAATAGGCGTTACAGAATGAGCCTGATATGCAAAGGAAAGTTGCCTTGATACTAGGCATGTGCACGGTCCAACAACCGGACTGAAGCGGGCCGACTAGGATTGAGAACCGGAAAAAAATGGTTTTCGCTGGACCGAGGAGCGAACTAATGATGCTCGGAACCGAACTGGACTCAGAACCAGCCTGAACCAAGAACCGTGGTAATTTTTCGCCTTCTATCGGATTTCTCTCGGTTTTGGACCGGGCTGAACTCTTCAGAACCTAACTGATTGGAACTGAGAACCGAGTTTTCATAAAAATTAGAATCGTGAACCAAACCGATTAGCTCGGTTCGGTCCAGTTCCACGATTTCAGTTGGTTCTCCCTTCATTTTGCACATGCCTATTTAGATACTATTATGGGCTGGAAAAATTGTCTTGACAAATTTTGAATTAACGGTTTAAGTTGTTGATTTGATTTTGCCCGATAATCATAAACACTTATATTTATCCAAATGCTAAAAAGTGCTTATATGAGTTTTAAAATTTTCAATAAGCAGATTAGCGGATTAACCATACAATGTCAAAGACCCCTTGGGCTATTTAATTGTTTTTGGTAAATAGGTAAAATTATGGATGTCAATAATCCTTAGCAGAAGATCCAATAATCAGATAAGCAACTCCAAAAGGCAAAAATAAACACGCTGCAATATGTGCATCTTTTAATAGATTTTGTCGAGATTGAAACCTTTTTGTTTTCAATTTTGTGGTGTTTATGATACGGATTTTCTCATCTTCTAAAAGTTTTACAACTGTTTCTTCTTATTTTTTTTGTAGGTCTTGCAATATATGATGCAATGCAATACATTCGATCTCCAATGCATACATTATGTTTAGGTCAAGTTGCAATTATAGGGTCCCTCCTATTTCCTTATACACGACTTTGCATTTGTATTTAGTTGTGAATTTGGCTTTTAAACCAAATAGAACCAGTTTTAAATATCGCACATTTTATGCACTTCTGGGGAGTTCTTAATATTTTGTTTCTTGTTCTTCATCTTGGGCTCAAAATATTGCTCCAATAACATGTGATCTGATTGACATATGTGTGGTGATTATGCGCCAAAGTTCACATATTTGAAGGTAAAATTGGCCTAACAAGTAGTAAACGAACCAATTGTTCAATAAACCGTCTGGGAACCATTCAGCGTCAAATTCATTTATTTGTTAAACGACTAACAAGAACAAGATTTATGTTGGTATAGTTAAATAAACATTGTAGAAGAAATGTTTTTGCGTTTAAACATTGAACACAATTACTACCATTGAGACCGACATGTTGGCTTACAAAGTAATGTATCAAAGACGAATTGTTGCTACTTGACAACACTTGTTTGCCGCTAAATATAGCTAAATGGTACCCGCCGTCGCATTGCGCGGGTACCGGCTAGTTCTTATTTAAGAAAAGATCCTAAATACATGATATATAGTAGAGATAAGAGATATATAACTTTTATTTTTTATTTACTATTAATCATTTTCTATACAAAGTTGGTCTTAAAGAGAACTAAAAATTTCCAAAATAACTAAGAGATATGAATCCACGTAATAAGTAAGAATAAAAACAATTTGAATAGGATAAGTATAATTAGTAATACACACTAAGTAATACACACTATGAATATAAGTACATATTGTATAATTTAAACCTATGTATAACATCTTTTAAGCATAGTAGGAAAATCCCACAGCGCGAGTAATTGCTATTAGTTCCGTACATATGCATAAGACCATGCGTAACGCAAAGGTCGCAAGCAACAGTCATCCCATGTGGCATGCTCACTCGACGTATCCCCCTTACGCCCACACCAACCCGACGCGTCCTAAGGGTGTATCGGTCGTCTGGACGACCGATCAAATTTTAAATGGGAAAGGTTTTTTCAAAGGGGGATGATTTGGCCGCCCGGTTACGTGTGTTTGGTCAAGACTTTTTATGTATTTGGTCGGGCTGATGTGAAGCAGAAATGACCAGGATGACCAAACTACCCATTACGCACAGTCTAAGAATCCATTACGCACACTCTAATAATCGTAGGAAAAACAAAGCCAGAAATCAAAGAAGTCTGTTCACACCAATTTCATCAATCAAAACTCCAAAATTGAAACTCAAAATTAAACAACGGTAAACCCTAAAACAAAAAATACTTCAAATCTCTACCTATTTTGCACCTGAGGAAGACGACCGAGGGTGGCGTGGTGTGGAGGAAGGAGGAAGAGTCGTCGAGGTTTTGATTCCTCAGGAAGCTACGTACGTTTGGATACCGAGTCCAATCATTTCTTGAATTGGACCGAATCCATAAAATTGATTTAGATGAAAGGTGAGATTATCAAACGTCCAGATTCAGACTGGGTCTGAAATTGGACCGAATCAGAACATAAAACTAGCAAGGCCCTAATTTCGTTACGTTTATTTCCACCATCAAATCTGTAGAAGTTCACCGGTAGATGGCAGGTGTATCCATCGCGGCCGAATGGCAACTTCTCGGCGACAAGTACTACCGAAAGCCAGAACTTTATCAATTACAATGGAAAAACATCGATCTAGCTCGAAACAAGGTAGCCTGCGCTCCATTCGGCGGTCCAATTGCCGTCATACGCGACGACTCCAAGATCGTCCAGCTTTACGCCGAATCCGCCCTTCGTAAACTCCGTATCTTCAACTCCGCCGGCCGCCAAGTCTCCGAGACCGTCTGGAGAAACCCTGGCGGACGTCTGATCGGATTATCGTGGACCGATGAACAAGTTCTAGTCTGCGTGACACAAGACGGCACCGTTTACAGGTACGATATCCATTCGAAGATAATTGAACCTAATGTTAGTATGGGACATGAATGTTTCGATCACAGTGTGGTGGAATGTGTGTTTTGGGAAAACGGTGTTGTGTGTATCAATGAAGCTTTTCAATTCTTCTGTATTCCTGATTTGAAAAACCCTAAACCTTGTAAATTAGCTGATGCTGGTTTAGAAGAGTTCCCCCTTTGTATGGCTGTGATTGAGCCGCAGTATACAATGTCTGGAAACGTTGAGGTTTTGTTAGGTGTTGGAGACCATGTTTTGTTGGTTGAAGAAGATGGAGTTCAGACAGTTGGTGATGGTTTAGGACCTTTGCAGAAAATGGTGGTTTCATATAATGGCAAATTAATGGCTTCATTTACTCATGATGGTCAGCTTCTTGTAATGCCAACTGATTTTTCCAGCATCATCTTTGAGTATGCTTGTGAGGTTGGTAATTGATTTTACATTTATCAAACTTTTGTTCATCTTAAAAATCATATATTTAAGGCCAAATTGCATTTTAGTACCCTGAACTTGGCTGACTAGGTACTCTACTACCCTGAACTATTAAATGTGCAACTTAGTACCATGAACTTAACAAAATAGTCAATTTAGTACCCGACTCACTAATTTGATCACATTTTCTCACGTGGTTTACGTGAGAAAACAAGAAAAAATTAGTGAGTCAGGGTACTAAATTGACTATTTTGTCAAGTTCAAGGTACCATGTTGCATTTTTAATAGTTCAGGGTAGTAGAGGACCTAGTCAACTAAGTTCAGAGTGGTAAAATGTATTTTGGCCTATATTTAATCTTTTTTTTTTAATTTTAAATTTCATGTGTACAGTCAGCACTTGCTCCAGAACAACTTGTATGGTGTGGAATGGACAGTGTGTTACTATATTGGGATGATATGCTGCTAATGGTGGGCCCGTATGGCGACCCGGTTCGTTACCTGTATGATGAACCAATTATATTAATACCAGAATGTGATGGAGCACGAATATTATCCAATTCAAATATGGAGTTTTTACAACGGGTCCCATCTTCAACCGAATCTATTTTTAAAATTGGGAGCACAGAACCAGCAGCTTTATTGTATGATGCATTGGATCATTTTGATAGACGCAGTGCAAAGGTAGGGAATTTGTAATCATCAAACATGGTTTATGTTTTGGATAAATGGATAATAAATTAATAATCAAAGTAACCATATTGGCATTTAATTATATCAAATTGGCCTCAAAATGGGCAATTTTCTCAAAATAACCACTTTTTTCGCACAATAATTGTTACCCATTTACGTTTTTCCGAAAAAAAAATTCAGTTCTTTTTCGAAAACTATTTAACTTTATCTTTTGTATTATGATTTTCGATTTTGAGTTTTTTTCCCTTTTTTTTTTTAACAATAAAGTAAGATGCTAATAGCTTGATGGCTTAACACTCCACCTCATTATCAAGAGGTTTTGAACTTTTATCTTGGCAATCCCAACTATTTCTCTTTATATCTATTTTGCAATTTTTTAAAATAAGAATCAAAAAAATTACAATATTCCAAAAAACAAATTGAAAGTTCGAAAAAAAAAATCAAAAAAATTGCGAAAAATGTGGCCATTTTCTGCTAAATGGAACATTTGAGTTTTCATTGTTATATAATTGACTCAAATGAGTCAATTAAGTAATTATACATTTATGTTATATATGATTATTATTATTATTTTTAACTATTTCAGGCTGATGAAAATTTGAGATTGATACGTGCATCATTACCCGAGGCTGTTACAGCATGTGTTGATGCTGCAGGTCATGAATTTGATCCTTCATTACAACAAACACTACTAAGGGCTGCAAGTTACGGCCAAGCTTTTTGTAGGTTAGTTAGTTAGTTAGTTTTTTTTCAGTTATTTTTTGGATTATATAATTCCATGAATATTTTCCTTAAAAGTTGAATCTTTGAACACGTTTTCTATATTCGAGTTTTCCTTGGAAATTAAGTGCCACATTTTTTCTAAATTTTTTTTTCTATGAACCTGAGAATCATACTAAAATACGGTTAACGGGTCCCACAATAGATTTTTTAATTTTTTTTTTAATATTTGCAGCCAATTTCAACGTGAGAGCATTCAGGAAATGAGCAAAACATTGCGGGTTTTAAATTCTGTACGCAGTCCAGAAAATGGCATTCCACTCAGTATACAACAATTCAAGGTCTCTCTAACAACTTTAACAGAATTCAGTTACGCAATTAATCCCGACTATTTTCATTTTTCATTTTTAATTATTTTTTTTTCTTTTTGTTCTTAGTCACTTACACCATCAGTTTTGATTGGTCGATTGGTTAATGCTCACCAACACCTGCTTGCACTCAGGATATCAGATTACCTTGGACTGAACCAAGTACGTTTTATCTTCATTATAGTATGATAATTAAATAAAGTTACACATTTTTCGAGTTAATTTAAATTAAATTAAATTATTCGAGCTTTATACAGGAAGTGGTTATTATGCATTGGGCTTGTTCAAAGTTAACAGTATCATCAGCAATTCCCGATGCTACTCTCCTCGAAATTTTACTTGATAAGGTGTATAAACTTATTAATATCACTTAAATAAATAAATAATTAAATATAAATATATATAATTGCTAATTGTTTGGGAATTTTAGTTAAAATTGTCCAGAAGCATTTCGTATGCTGCAGTTGCTGCTCATGCAGATCAAACGGGTCGCAGGAAATTAGCTGCTATGCTGGTTGAACATGAGCCTCTTTCCTCAAAGCAGGTATTTATATTTTATATTTTATTTTTATTTTTTATTTTTTTTTATTGAAATTAGTTTTTACCATAAATTTCACACAAGATAATGCATAGTTTGACTATGATACGGTTGACTTTTTCAGGTTCCTTTGTTACTAGGCATAGGGGAAGAAGATACTGCTCTGACAAAAGCAACTGAAAGTGGTGATACAGATCTTGTTTATCTTGTTCTGTTTCATATTTGGCAGAAGGTGACAATTTTGCCCCGTTTACTTATGAATTGGTTGAATTATTTTTAACTTTTAATGACACGCGAATCATTTCATTCATAAAAACATTAATATGAATGGGTCGATACTAGTTATTTATAAAAAAATTAAAAAATAATTTATTTTCGTGGTTTTTATAGAGACCAGCATTGGAGTTATTTGGAATGATACAAGCTAGACCTCTTGCACGTGACTTATTTACACATTATGCTCGGTGAGTTGGGGGATCTCTTTAATTTTTCTACTTTTTATTTATTTATTCTAATCTTATAATATGAATAATAATAATTTAAACATATCGATTTATTTCAGGTGCTATAAGCATGAGTTTTTAAAGGATTTCTTTCTTTCTACTGGTCAGCTACATGTAAGCAAATGTTTAAATTCTTTTCTTTCCCATTTTATGCAAAATGTTTTAATTTTTATTTTTCTATAATTTTGTAGGATGTCGCGTTTTTATTGTGGAAAGAATCTTGGGAAATGGCAAAGAATCCAATGGCAAGTAGAGGATCTCCACTTCATGGCCCGCGTGTAAAACTTATTGAAAAATCCCAAAATCTTTTTGCTGAAACTAAGGAACATGTTTTTGAATCAAAGGCTGCTGAAGAGCATGCAAGATTATTAAAGTATGCCATGTTTTCAAAATTAAAGAAAGCATGTAATTTATTCAGATTTAATTTGATCTAATAAATTATTACATTTGATTAATGCAGGATGCAACATGAGCTAGAAGTGAGTACAAAACAGCCAATATTTGTTGATTCAAGTATTAGTGATACAATTCGGACATGTATAGTATTGGGCAATCATAGGGCTGCTCATAAAGTTAAAACAGAATTCAAGGTCAGATATTGTTTGACTTTATTTATTGTTGTATTAAATTATTAATTATATATTATTCATATTACTTTATAAACAGGTTTCAGAGAAACGATGGTATTGGCTCAAAGTTTTTGCCCTAGCAACAATTAGAGATTGGGAGGCCTTAGAAAAGTTTTCAAAGGAGAAAAGGCCTCCAATTGGTACTGTTTTCTACTTTATTTAGAATAAATACTTTTTTATTTTATAAAAAATAGAAATTAAAATATTAATTGAATTCTTACTTTTGTTGCGAGAATTAATAGGTTTTAGGCCATTTGTGGAAGCATGCATTGATGCTGATGAAAAAGGTGAAGCCGTTAAGTATATTTCAAAGCTTGCAGATCCTCGTGAAAAAGCAGAGGTATTTTTTATTTTTATTTTAATATATAACATTTTCATGTAATCACGTGGTGAGACTTGATGTGGAAATGTGTTAATTTGGGTTATGTTTCATGTCTAATCGGTAAAGTGGGTTAAATAAAAAAAATTAGCTAAAAAGGAAATGGGTCAAATGGTTTGAAAGATGCCAAAAATCTATTTTTATTAGGGTAAATTACACCAAAATGTATCCAATTATACACGTTTTACTATTATTATGTGTGTTGTACTTCAAAATCTACCTTTTTATGTACTAAACTTCCAAAACTTATCTTTTGGTGTAATTTGGTTACATAAAAATGTTAACAAAATAAAAAAAAGCTAATTACTTAAAAAGGTAAATTTTGAAGTACTATACATTCAATAGTAAAAAATGTGTATAGTTAGATGCATGCTGGTGTAATTTGCCACTTTTTGATACATTCAACCTCCTGAATCACTTTACTGATTATTATAGTTATAATAATTAATAAATCTTTAAATAAATATTCAAGAAATTGTTGTTGTTTGTGTGAAAACAAAACAGGCTTATGCTCGAATAGGTATGGCAAAAGAAGCTGCAGATGCTGCATCACAAACTAAAGATGGAGAATTATTAGAACGCCTAAAAAACACGTTACAACAGAATTCAACTGCTTCTTCCATTTTCGATACTCTCAGAGATCGACTATCATTCCCAAGTGTTTCTTAAGTGGGTCACGTGTTTTGATTTTGATTTTTTTTTTGAGTAATTAAATCGTTAATAAGAATAAGTGTTTGATGTAAAAATTTGTTGTATAAACAAATTTATTGTAAGTTGAGAGCTTCTCGCCCTTGAGTGTGATTTGAGGAAGTTTATGTTTCTTGATTGTAACTGATTGTAGCTGAAGTGATTGGTATTTAATTTCATTTTGACTTTGTAATTTATAAATTTATAAATTGCAAAATTCATAGCTTGTCACAAACATAGTCTTGAACATTAGCTTCAACCTAGTCTTTTAAAATTGAATCTTTCCATTCGTCTTGCAATTTGAGGCCATTAAGTACTAAAAAGAAATACTTAGTAATTTTAAAATATAAATGATCTCTATTTAAAAAAAAATCTCAATAATCAAACCCAACTCAGGTGAGTAGGGTTTAGAGCATGTTTAGGAAAGTTTATTAAGAAGGCTTATTAGCTTAATAAACTTAAAATAAGTTTGAATTTTAAACTTAATAAGCTAATAAGCCACCTTAATAAGCTTTCCCAAACATATCCTTAATGACTTAATGTGCAAGTTTCTTTTTTCCCTCATACCAAACCTACTATTGAAAATTCAGTTTTGAGAAAACCCAAATTGGTGGTGCAGTTTTATTTACTTTTGCAGTTCGGTAAGATCAACTGATTATTTATTCATTTTTGGGCTTCGACTCAATAGTAAAAAAGTTGGCCAAAATACTATTTTCGCCCCACAAAATCAATTTTTAATGACTGTTGTGGGTTGTTTTTTATATTTTTCCGCTAATTTTTTACCATCTTTATCTTAACTTATATATGAGGCTACGTTTGATCTAAATTTGCCAACTATTAATTTCGAGCTCTCTGATTCGTCCACAATGCCACATGTAATTCTGCCATTGGTCATATGAAACACTCACAATCGCCTCCTACGGTTAACCCTCTCCTCCTCAGGAAATTCAAAAAAATCAATTGCGCAGCTAATTTAACCACAATATTCGGTCATTGATTGGGAAATCTGTTTCGGAATTTCCCCATATTAATCGTTTCCTAAATCACCGTTTCTCCACAACCCTCAACCGCCTCCTAAACGATTGCTTCTTCACTAAAACCCTAATAGGGCGTCTTCAAAACCCGACGGTCTCTTACCTGTTGTCCAGACTCAAGCATCACCGGCCGCCGCAGTGTAAGTATGATGATTTAAACCTAATCTTATGTTCTCATTTTTAGCGTGGAGTAAAATTTGAAGTTTGACTGAAATGATGATTTTGATTTGCTGGTCAAGATGATTAAAATTTGAACATTGTGTTTACGCTTATGCTTATTGTATCTTTGCAGTTGATGTTCTTTAAATTGAAAAGTTGCCACCCGTGACATAAAAAAACTATAGGCTGGAGAATTTGCAACAACACTGCCAGCAAGCATGTGATCACCTACACAAACCGACATTGACATGGTCAGTCTCATTTTTCTTTTGATAATTAGTTTTGAGATGCTTTAATTCTTTATTGACAAATTTGAAGATTTGTAGGAAATATACATGAGAAGATTTCTTTTTTTTGAACAACAAACATGAGAAGATTTCTAACTATATGCTTAACATACATGCCAATATTAGCAGCCTAAAAACATCTAAAAAACCCGATTATTGGCCCGAATCTATGAAAGCGTAATATTTAATTAATTATTGGCCCGCACCCAAATCTATAAAACATCTAAATATACACATTACTGTAATTGAAGTTAATTAGCTTTTGGCTACCATTAGGGAAAATTTTGAAGATAAAGTAAACCGTTAGTCAAATCAAAGATGCTTTAACCAATGAGGTTTAACAGTGAATCATGTTGAAGATTTTCAACTAACTGTTGATGCAAAAAGATCTAAACTAACAGTGGATCATGTTGCGATTTAAAGCTAGATGCAATTATTGATTGTTGCAATGAGATCTTCATTAAAAATGACATAAAAGTTAAAGACCATACAAATCTGCACGTCGCTAACAGCTTGCAAATGTTGGGAAAAAGCTTATCTGAGACCAACCTAACTTTGAGAAAAGCATGTCATACCAGTCTAAACATTATGTTGGAAATTGGTTCTTTCCAAAACGGGTCGGGCCGGGCTTACCTGAAACAAATGTGTGTCCTGTGCTTTTAGTTTCTTTCAGTGAAAAGTTAATATGTCAGATTCATCACGATATTACAAAAGATATACCGATTCATCCACAAGAACTGCAGTATCTTGCACTCATTAACGTATTTGGGTATTTGTTTATTTGCATAATGTAATTCACTATATTTCAAATTTTATTTCCCTTAAATTAATCCATTTCTAATGATGTATAAATAGGGTAATTGATGATTTCTTAATTTTGAGCTATGAATTTAAGCTACTTTTATTTAACATTGAATGTTTATTGACCATGATTTCTTAATTTTGTTTAAGAATGTTTTAGCACAATGTCTTCTCCTACAATTGTTCCAATGTTTCTTGGAAATGGTCATTACCCGGGCGGGAACCCACAATTGCAGAAAGTTTGACCGAACGTGGAAGGAATAGGCATGTTGACCAAAATGGAACTCAAATAGATAGCAAGAAACAGTTCCAGCTTGATCTTGATAAAATTATACGTGGGGAAGATATCCCAACTACTTTGATGATTAAGATGCAGCATAACAAGTAAGATATATTTTTTAAAACCATTTAAAATTTGGTAGTTGAAGCTTTAAACTTCATATGTTTCATGCTTAAAACGGGTCCAAAATAGGTTTTTTTGTTACATGTGGAAACAAGCTGAATCTTTTTTTTTTTAAATAATTAATTTGTTAATTATGATTACAAAAACATATTAATACAAAATTTCGACTTTCATGGCCAACTTTGGCAGCTAATTAGAAGTTTCCACATTAGAGGAAAATTGCGGTCAAGAAGTAATAGTTATATTGTGCAAGAAGTGAAGCATATACGTCTATTAAGATTTCAATTTTTATGTCTCAATTTGCTTATTGTATATACAAAGTATGAACAATGCTTATGCTTATAATGAAACTGAAGAATGCTTTGAAGAATGCTTTGAAGAATGCTTACGTTTATGTTTCACTTTATGCTTATGCTTATAATGAACATATAGGCATAAACTGAACATTGTGTTTATGTTTATGCTTATTGTATCTTTGCAGGTTTTGCTGTTCAAAGAAACTTAATTCACTGATGTAGTTTACGATACAATTTCCATATTAAAATGAAAAAAAGATTATAACTTTTATTTGTAACATCATATTTTGATTAAAGTATTTAATTATGTAGGTAATAACAAGACGAGTAGTTCCCAAATTTTTTGCCCCACTTATTAATTTGAATGCTTTATTTTAGAACTCACAGATGCAAAAAAGGCTGAATTTTTAAGCATTTTAAGTTTAGAAATGCTTTTTGGTATGAACGGAACACTCCAAATGTGTTAAGTTTAATGAAATCAATGTGTACCACAATTGTGATGGAAGAAGATGCATTATTTCTCCGTTATTTATCAATAGAAAATGTTGCGAATTGTCAAGGAAAAAGCTTTTAAAAGCTCAAAATGTCTATCGACTCATTTTAGCACCTGCTGACACTATAACGAAAAGAACAAAGGAAATTGAGGATAATTAGATTGCATCCTTGAACGAAGAACTTAAATTCTCATTAACAGTTCCCGAATTAGCACTCCTTTAAATTGAAGTTCACGAATATGAAAGTCAGATTAAGACGATTTTGGTGGTCAAACATGCCTACCAATTTCAGAGCTAAGGGATCTGCGTAGTCCCACTGTACAGCCTGAAAGCCGATAAGTACAAGTCCGTAAAGCTAATTATAAAATTCGACTTTGTTTAGTTTGCGTCATGTGCGAATATTTACTAATATGCGTTTCATTTTTTTGTTGTGTGCATATGTACGTATGTTGTTTTTTAGTGTTTGATTGACATAAATAATTATGAAATTCTAAAAATAATTATGTAATAAATTATTAAATTGTAGTCGTTTTATAAAAATACGGATTTAAACGTTGTTGTGAATGTGTATATTGTATTGTATTATGAAGATGACGATAAAGGATTTGGTGATACTTGCTATACATATATACTATACATATAAAAGATTTTTTGTTTTAACATTAACAATCCATAATTGTAATTTCCTATACCTTTTATTAGACCATGTATCAAAAATTATTTCATCTACATCTCTCTCGAAACATGCCCGCCCATTAGGCGGGCTATGAAGCTAGTTTGTTGTATATTGAACTTGAGATTAAGAACCTAAATTACTACTTCCTAAAAGTCCAAAAACCATCGGCTTTGTTGTAAAGACTCTTAAATAATTTTCTAATTTTTTTTTTTTTTTTTTACCTTTAAAAAAACCTAGAAGCCTAAAACTAGTTGGTGCCATTCAACTTTTGCGGTTTGATTTTACAATCGAACCGATTTTAAACCTTCAGTTTTTATACGACGTTTGGTTACGTTGGATTCAGTTTTAAGGGGTTTAAGAAGTACATTAAACAATGGCTAATTGCCGTTAGGGTTTAAGAAGTATTCTGCTCATCAGGAAGATTTGAGCATGGAGAGAACTCCAGCAGCTTGCGCCATGGATTGGAGCATTCATCTTGACAAATCCCTACGCTCCAACGACTCTGGTAAGCTTCCCCTTCAATATCATCACTTTAATTTCATCTCTAATCCCAAAATTCATTACGTAATTCCTGCAAAATTAATACCTGCTACTTGTGTTTAATTAATTGACTGGAGTTTATCTCAAACGTCCCCACTCCTATGGTTTGTAGCACTTTAACAAATCGAAAATTGAACCACACACAAATGCCAATTCTTCATATATTCGCAATATTTCTATTTTGACTGTTTGAGGTCAAAGTAACACCTTTTATTTTCCAACATTGAAATTGATATAATTCATCATTTTCAATGTATTTATCAAATCAAAACGTAATTATAAAGCTTAATCGAGCTACGTGTTGATGATCAGATGTGTGTATAACCCGAATTGGATATATTTTATATTCACTTTAAGACAAATACCAAGTATGATAATGTCAGCTACTTTATGCGGTTACAATGCTAGTGATGTTAAATTTTGAGTTTGTTAACCATTTATTAAAAAAGTTAATTTTTTTTTCCTTCAGTTAAACGTACAGAAGCCATTAAAGAAGTTGGAGCTAGACTGGAGCTATGGAGCAAAGAACCCGAGCTTTCTATGGCTCAACATGACATGTTTGGCTTAATCCCAGAAGAAGATAAATTATTTGCAAATGCCATCTTATTACGATTATCTGACACATTTATGTCGGGTGATAAACACACCAAACTTTGTATTGTAAAGATTTTTTTGTCCGAATTAAAACACAGAAAAAATAAAAAATTTAATAGAAAAAACAACGGAATTTTGTCGAGATATAAAGTTGAGAATCACATGGAACTTTTGAGGAGAATGAAATCGTGTTTTAATTCTGGTGATGAAGAGGTTAGAGCAATGACATTGGTTCTTTTTGGTTGTTGGTCTGATTATGCTAAAGATAATGCCGATATTCGGTATCTTATATTATCTAGTATTGTATCATCCCATGTTCTCGAGGTAAAAAAATAAAGGATCATCTTTTATTTTTATTTTTTTTTTCCAAAATAATATTTTTTTAACGTATGTTCTTGTTCAGTCATTGTACAAAAATTTAACCGATTGGGTCATTAAAAAATGATTTACGTTCCAGTTGGATCATTAAAAGTTTTTTATATCAAATAATATTATAAATAAATCTAACATTTTTATATATAAATTCAACATTTTTTGTGAAGATTTGTAAAATGAGTGAACAAGGACAAATGTGAAAGTACGCTATTATAATATGCCAAAGACCTCTTTTTATTTGATAAAATGAGTTTTTGTTGTTATAAATGCATCATAATTGATGGTTATATAAAAAATTTATAATTTTATTAGGTGAGGGCTTCTTTATTTGCTGGTGGATGCTTTTGTGAGTTTTCAGATGATTTTTCTCGTGTATTTCTGGAAATGCTAGTAAATATGGTTTCATCATCTGATATGCCAGCTGGCAGGATAGCAGGAGTTCGTGCTTTTGCAAAATTAGGATGCTCTTTAGCTCTATCTAGTAAAGCTTATGAGGTTTTGTATATTTTCTTCCTTTTTTTTTCTTTTTCCTTTTTTTTAAAGATTAGCATGGTATACATAATCATATGTACTGCTATGATTGGTATACATATACATATAAACCAAAAATTTGGTTGGTGCAGGAGGGACAAAAGCTGATTTTAGGTTCAGTGGAAGATGATATTTTGATGAATATGCTGATGTCACTCTCAATAATTGCTTCCAGATCAGCACTCTTGATTTCTAGGCAGGTATTAATTACTCACACAATTTTACATGTTTTCTAACCCTAATAAAAATCTGACCCGATTCAATTGTTACATTTATTCCGAGACAGATGACTAGAAAATAACTTTTAAAAATTAAAAAAAAATTAAAAAAATGTGAAATTTATATATTTCAATCTACTCGATAACAGGTAAATTTCTTGATTTCAGGTAGAGCTGCTTCTTTCATTTTTAAGCCCGAATAAGTCATTATCACAACAAGCAACATCATTAAGATGTCTACATATTTTATTATCAAGAAACCGATTTCGTTTTTCTCCTTCTATCGAGCTTATAACCGTCATTTTTAACATATTTAATGGAGAAATTTCACCCGTGATGCAGAATGATGGTCTTCATATTTTATATGAGGTTGGTATTATTGCTATGTTTTATCTCTAACGGGTTAAACGGGTAGATTAAAAAAGAGCATACAAGAAAACGGGCCAAACGGGTTGAATAGGCTGAATGTTACCCAAAATGTATATTTAATGCACAAAATCTCCTAAATTGTTTAATTTAAGAAACTAAAGTATAATTGAAATAATATTATATTGGGTCAAAAAGAGTTTCGGGTCAAACCGACCTGGCCCGTTTTGGCTTCATATTTTACCCGTTTGACCAGTTATCCAACCCACTCATTTCATCACCTCTACACGTCATCATCACTCATAATAATAAGAATAAAATTAATAATAACAATAGTTACAGTTATTATTGATACTGTTTCATAATTTAAAGTCAATTTGCAGATCTTGATGTCAAAGATGCTAACTTTAAATTCTTCAGAAATAAACGAATATTTCACCAAGATATTAACCGTTATTAAGATTACAATTCAATCTCCATTAAAACCAAACAGAATCTTTTCCACACATTTTCTAGCAGATATATCTGTGAAATTCACAAGATTAATCAACACACCAGAAAATGAAAATAATAACATTCTTGCATCCCAAGCAATCTCAGTTCTCATGGCCCAAATCACTTTCCTAACAAACTCTGTTCCAAATCTTAACCAACCCGATACAGAAATTGAGCAAGAAATATTGAGATTATTCAAAACCGTTAATCTCTTACTAAACGAATGCCATAATCTTGGTGCATTTGGTCTAAATAAGGTTTATCTTTTAATCAATTGCTTAACGAATACGGATCATAAAACAATCGGGTCAAAGATTGCGGTTTGGGTATCGAAAGTGATCGTTTTATGTCTAAAAGACGCTGTGAAAAATGGAAGTTTGACTAGTCAAACCGAGAATACTGTACGGGTTATGATAAAATGCATATGTGAATGCAACTATTTTGATAACCATGTACATGTTATTTATTATCTTTTATTGCATAGTTTTGGTAGTTGCATTTCTGATCATGAATACATGATTAAAAATGAAATTTTTGCACTTGAGAAAGTGAAAACAGTTATGGAAGTTAAAGATTGTTATTGGTCGGTTTATAAGGCGGGAATATATGCAGTTATTCAAGGAGCATGGTTTACAGCTGCTTTTATTTTTGGGGAATTAATGACGGTTGTTGATTCTGATCCATGTCATCAATGGTTGACTTCGTTGACTTTATTTGCATATTCAGAGTTAAAAATCATGTATTTCAGTTCACCGAATGATTTGTCAAATCTGTTAAATTGGTTGGTTAAAAACCGATCTAATTTACCAATAATTGGACTTTTAGGTCAAATAACGAAAAATCACGAGATCGAAAACCTTGAAGGGGTTTGTAAAATTCTTCGGGTTTCAAAGGAAATGTTGTCAGCCAATGACAGAACGCCAGGTGGCAAACACTTCTTCCGGGTTCAGTTTCTATCTCTTAGGGTAAATGTTATAGAAACTGTAGGTAATCTATTTAAGGTATTGGGTAGCAAAGGGCAAAATGGTCATTTGGAACAACTATCGGCCCGTTTGTTGAAACTAGCACGCGAGTATGATCTAATTGCCACGTCATACATTGACATGGACCCCACGAGTACAGTCATCATTTCTGCACATGCGTTAAGTTGTTCGGTTTTGGCATTTGTTACTGGATTTTGTCTTTTATTTGCAACCCGAGATTTTGAAAATAATAAATCCCATAATTTGATGCTTATAAATGATCTTGTATCAAGGATTTGGTGTGTAGACGAGGATTGTAGTAAAGAGCTCGTGTTGCTTCAAAATAATTGTTTTGGTCAACTCAAGAATGGGTCTGGTCAACTGTCCAAATATCGGAGGTTGGAAAATTTGTATGAAGTAAGAAGTGTTTTGGAGTTTTGTAGGTTTGCGGTCAAAGGAGTTGTTGACCTGCAAAAATCAGCAAAAAGTGTGCATGAAAATGATGAATTTCGATTGCAAATAAATAATGATGGATTTGAGCTTCAGTTTAATGTTGTAAAAAAGTGGTTGAATATGTTCTTCAGGACTCCAACATATTTTTTCAGTGTCAGGTATATCTAATGATTATATATTGTTATTTTGATACAAACTAGTAAAGTGATAGCAACAATTTGATAACGAATAGAGATTGAATTCAAGGATTCAATCAACTGTAATGGTTTATCCACATTCGAGAGGTGGAAGCTCTCCCAAAATCTTTCTTTCTCAACAAAATACAGAATGCATACAAATGACTCCTACACTTTACTTTTATTAACCACTAGCTAACTCCTAACTAACTTCCTAACAACAATTCAGGAGAAGACTAAAACACCCTTATGCAACATTTGTGTACTTCACAACTGATCATGTATCATATTTCTTGATATTTGTGAAAAACCAAAAAAGACAAAACCGAAAACTGTAAACTGGTCCAACCAGTTCCGGTTCGGTTTTTAGGTCAAAAAAACTTATCCCTATTCTAAACTATGAAAGCACTTTTTTTTTTAATTTATTTATTTTCGTCTTTATATTTTTCAAACCGAAAGTGAATATATTTGCTAGGCGGTCACTTCAACATGTTATATTTTCTTATTTTATGTGGCAATTTTGACCCGTTGAATAATGAATGGGTGGGTTTGGGTTATGTTTTATGTCTTAACCGGTCAAATGGGCAGAAAAGTAAAAATAAAAATATAGCTTAAAAGGAAAAATGTCAAATGGGTCAAAAGTCGCACAAAAATGTACAACTACAGTATACTAAATTATTTTATTCAGAAAGTTTGATTATTAATAAAATTTGATACACTAATTATAAATTAAAAAGTTCAAAATATTGGAAAAAAGTGTTTCGGGTCAATCAAACCCCACCTGTTTCAATCCATACCAAATCATTATTCATTTTGACCCATTACCAATGTGTTTAGGGTTTCTTCCTTCAGCTTTTCAGTTTAAACCTTAAACCCTAAAATAGTTGTTATACTAACTAACTAACTAACTAACTTTGCATTACAATTTACAGGCCTTGTATCTCTTGCCAGCTGTTCATCATGAACCAAGACTCTGGAAACAGTAAAAAAATCTCTGTTTTACCCGGATATCATCTTCATCTAGATTTATGCCTTCAAATAAACAACATTTCACCCGAATCCCGAGCCCTTTTAACCAAACTTTATTGCATCCTTCAATGTAAAACATCTAGTCAAAGTCAAACTACACAGGTGGCATTTCATGATTGGACAGCAGAAGATGATGATAACAGCCTAGAATTGAATGAAAAGTTAGTTAACTACGTGAACAAACGTGAGAAAGATTCTAAGTTTGATGAACAGATTGCAGAAACGATTGTTTGTTTTAGAATTAATGGAAACGGGCAAGGGTTTTCGACTTGTGTTCTTGATGTTTCTGGGTTTTCTTTGGGTTGTTATGAAATTAGGTGGCGGGCTGGCTGTTTGGATATTGACGGTTGTTATTGGAGTCTGAATTCGGTTAATTCTGGTCCCGTTTTCACTGTACAAAAATCTTGTTAAAAGTGGTGTTTTATATTCACTTGTGAAATGTTTAAATTAGGTATTGGTTTTAGGTGTTTTTGTTTTTTTTTTAATCTCCAAACTGAATTTGTAAATAGATTGAGTGTTGTTTTATTAATTTATTTTTATTAGAAAGGAAACATAATGTCCAGCAGATGCATCTAAGGATGAGGTCCATAGATTTTTTATTTTTTAATATAATTGTGGTTATGAAGTGTCTAGTTCTGTACCTTACATTACTAATTTAGCTATGAATTTAGCATGCGCAAACTTGACCAAGATTCAGCCAGAATTGCCTAAATCAGACCCAATTGAACTACACCGGGTTGGTTCTTGGTTTGAATTTTCATGCAAAACTGATTCTCGTTCTGATCCAAAACCAAAAAGACCGAAATAATAGGAAAAACGTGGTTCTTTGTAAAAAGTCATTGATTCGGACAACCATTTTCTCAGTCTAGTTTTAAAAGATTCGGTTATTAGACCGTGCACAACCCCTACTATGAATGTGTTGGAAAATGGATAAGACAAAAAGCTCACTTAATTGTACAAGTTTTATACCAAATTGTACCAAAACAATAGTTATGGTAGATGAACTAAAATTAAAAATTGCTTGTCATATGTAAAACATAAATTCTACATTCTACACAATAACATCTTAAATCCAATGTTTTTTCACATTCATAATCATGCGAACCTCAAGAACAATACCAACAAAGTAACCATTTTATGAGCAAAAACAGCAACGAAAACATTCTCGCAACAAATCTATTCCCAAAACAGCCTATTTCTTCCACTAGTCTGCCTAGTAACTACTACATTTTCTTTTTAAAAAAAAAACCCCGAAAATCCACTTTCTTCATCAGATTTCACTCTTTACCTTTCCCGACAGCATCTGTGACCAAAGTCAACGGTCTCTGATCTATAACTTCATCAATAATCCCAAATTCTTTTGCTTCTTGTGGAGTCATAAAATAATCACGATCCATATTTTTCTGAATTACATCAACGGGTTGTCCAGTATGTTTGGAATATAATGCATTTAATGATTCCCAAATACGAATTATTTCTTTGGTGTGAATTGTCATATCTTTAGCTTGCCCACTGTAACCACCTGATGGCTGGTGGATCATGATGGTGGCGTTTGGGAGAGCCCGCCTTTCACCCTTTGCTCCAGCTGTCAAAAGGAGAGAAGCCATTGATGCAGCTTGACCTAAACATATTGTGTTTATTGGAGAACGAATGTATTGCATTGTATCGTATATTGCAAGACCTGCAAAAAAAAGTGATTTTTAAAGTGATTTTATGTAACTGTTTGTTTCCATTCTAAAATAATTAGTTGTGATTTGAAAACACAGTCCCAAACACCCCCTTAGTAGTTAGTGTTTGGGTCCAGTGAAACTGATTATGATTCTTTTGGAGTCAAATAGTCAGTTTACAAGTAGCTGCAATGCAACAAAACTGGTTATGATTATTTTCAAACACTCAAACAGCTAATTATCTGATTATCAGTTATCATAACTTGAAACAATATATGCATTATTCTAGAAGCCTAACTGTATTTAATAGTAGGAATGCTATATTTAAAGAAGTGATCTTTTATCTGTATGTTAAAGCTAGTACTTTCCCAAACACGAAACCCAGATAAAATTTATAATCCGTACCTAAGTTTCACATAATCACATTTATACCAAATTGAAACCAAAAAACTACCATTTCCCAAAATTAAAACACAAAGAGATCGCTAGTAAAACCTAATTCACATAATCATGTAATAACAAATTAACAGGTACATAAAGTAAAATTAGAAACCTGCAGTGACGGCTCCGCCAGGGGAATTGAGATACATGTTGATAGGTTTTGAAGGATTTTCGGATTCAAGGAATAGAAGCTGAGCTACAACAACGTGTGATGTATCATCGGAGATTGGACCGTTAATTACGACAATTCGTTCTTTCAGGAGTCGAGAGAAGATGTCGTAAGCTCTCTCTCCACGTGACGAATGCTCGATCACCATCGGAATTAGACTGTACGACCGCCATTGACGATTTATGGGCGGCCTTGCTGCAGCTGATGCTACACCTCTCACAAGCTTGCTGAAATTGCGAGAAATTGGGTTCTGCATTGCTGCAACAGATCGATTGGAATTGGGAGAAAATATTTGGGAAATATTTTAGGGCTTTAAATAAGAAGGGGCTGTTTGTTTACTGTGAGTACTTCAATGAACCCATTTCCATAGTCATGCTCATGTCACAATTATAACAAGATTTCTGAATGAGTTATACACTCAGAGCATCTCCAATCCATCTCTATCAACCTCTCTATCTCTATATTTAAAGTTTTTTTTTCCTCCAACCCACATCTATCTCTCACTCTACAGAGTGAGAGAAAAGCTCCCACTATATTTGAAGTGAGAGGGTATCCCCTCAATCCATGCCTCTATCCATAGACCCCACACATCCTTCACTAATTTTCTTTTGCAATGTAAAATAAATTAATTAAATTATGATTTCTATGGGCCCCACTAGTTTTAGAGGGATTGATAGAGTTTATGGTTGGAGTTGAGGTTATATTTAGAGTGAATGAACCCACCAATTATAGAGATAGAGTGGGTTTTATAGAGTTTATGGTTGGAGATGCTCTTAGGGGTGTTTATAGGAACAAAATGATTAAGTGCCGAATGATTTAACGTTTTAAATGATTAAGAGATTTCGTATAAAACTTGTTTTGAATGTGAGAAATTTTTTTATAAGAATTCGTCTGCTTAATGATTCAGCATATGTTATAAGGAAGAATGATTCAGCAGCTTTTTGCTGTCCCATTTAACATATACTCCATTCAGAGGCGCTAAATGATTAAGCATTCAACGCTGAATGGTTCCATTAAGTTGCAAACAAACACAACCTTATACTCCATTAAATGACTGAGAATTAATTTTACAGTTCTTTTTTTCTTTTCAACTGATAAACCAACTTTTACATATAGAAGTATTTGAAATTATCCTTAATCTAATATATGAATTACATGACACAAACCAGAGATGACTTAGAGATAAATAATTCTAAAATGGTATACTAGAGTTTATATTTTTCAATCTCTTTCCTAAGTATACATTTATCAGATTACAAGAAGAATGTTCGAAAATAATCACGATAACAGTTAAGTTGCGTACATCAGAAGATAAACTCGGCCACCCGAAAAAATCAGTTTATATACTTCCTCCGGTTCAAAATAAGTGATACACTTTCCTTTTTGAGTGATTCAAAATAAGTGATACACTTTGAAAAATTACCTTATATGGCAAAAAATAGTGGAACTCACACCCTATAACTATCTACTTTAACAAACTGACATAACTTCTTTATCCTTAATTTTATTTTTAAACATCATTAACCCCGCTTTATTCAAAAAATGTGAGATCATTCCCCACTAACAATCTGGATTAATCTAATTTACCTCAATATTATAATCTTTTACCTCAAAAATTGTAAAACCAAAGTGTATCATTTATTTTGAATAGAAGGAAGTAGAATATATCAAATTAAAATAAAATACTAATGAGAACTTACCAACCCAAAGAACCCTTAATAGTTTAGGGTTTTGCTAATGACAGCCCTTAGGGCTGTCATTAAGAGGTGGTTACGTGCATAAATCGTCTGTACTTTCAGTGGTGGGGGTTGATTCCTAAAATGCAGGGGGCGGTTATTGATTATTGTACAAGTTTTTTTTTGCGTGTCTTGACTTCTTAGTGACAGTCCTTAGGGATGTCATTATCATTTTCCAATAGTTTAATAGGACTGCAAATTTTGCAGCCATATAATACGGATTCTGTAAAGTATATTATGTTCATAAGTTTACATTTTGCTTTCAGAATAATTTAAGGGAAATGATTTATTCAAGGCAGATATTACTTCATCCAAGGCAAATAAAAATAATTTGATATTTATACGTTTACAATATCTAACTAATGTGGTTAAAGAGGCAAATATGGAATGAAATAATAATTAATTGTGGTGTTCCGGTTAATCTATAAGTCGAATTATGTAAAATTTGTAAGAATACAAATGCAATAACGGAAATTTGCTTTGATGAAGTAATATTTGCCTTGAATAAATCAATTCCCATAATTTAAGGAACCAAATTATAAAAACATATAAACACCATAATCACGGATTCGAATACTAAAAATCTGCTATCCGAAATTCAAATATCCGACTCCCCTAATCCAACATTCTCCTGCACTCCTCAATACACAATCCTATCCATCTAATATACAATTTTCTATCTAAATGTATACTTTCTTCCCCAAAATTTAAATAATTTCATCAATAAATCACTTTATTTCCATTTTTTTCACTCCTTTCTATTTCATCTGCCCATCATATTCAACTCCTCAAAAAGTAAACAATTTACTAATCAATGGCCGCTTTGTTCTTCCGGCCACTAATCGGTTTTGGCAATCCATCAAATATCGGTCTCGTGATGGCGGCAGTTGATAACGCTTGAAGATCAGCCGTCAAATTCAACATAGAAGTTGGCCAAATCGATGATGTGGATATACAGTTATTATTACTGTAACTATTGTAACTATTACTGTTACTATTACTGTATGAATCATGAAAGCTTGGTGAACTCGAAGACTTTTTTACTCCATTTGAAGTGTCGGTTGTAACTGAATCGCCTAATTTTAGAGGCGGCATGTTTGGCGGTGTACCGTCGGCATCATTGGCGGTCCGGCTGGCGGCCGTTGGCCGGAGAGCCAAGCCTTTTCCGGCGGCCGGTGAAAACGCACTGGCGGTGTTGGTGTTTTCGGGCTTAAGCACCGTTTCGGGGGTGTGATTGAGATCGATTTCTGATCTTTTGCTTCTCATTAATTTGTCATACCATGTGTCAGAATCGGGCTTATTTCCGTTTGAAACGGGCTCGGGCCCATCGCCCGTTTCTGATAGCACGTGGGCTAAGCTTTTGCTCTTTCTGTGAAGCCCGAGTGGCGGGTTGGGACTTTGGGGCGGTCTTGGCCCGTGTTCTAGGCTGAAAGCACGTGCTTTTTTACCCGGGTCGGTTTTGGATCTTTCATCAAGACCGTTTTGATTGGTTGATTTAAGCCCATAATAGTCACGTAAAGCATCCATTGATGGTGAAACGGTTCGGGTTGAGGATGATGATAATTTTAGTGATTTGATTGAGTCAAACAAATCAGAATGTCTACGGTTTGTTGGTGTTGTTTCAGATTTTTTTGGCCTGCAAGAAAATTACCATGTTAAGGATGTATATAATTTTAATAAGATGATTATAAGGTAAAAAATTAAAATATATAAGTAAAAAAAGTGAAATATAAGTACCCATGAATATCATATCCATTTGACATGATGGGAGAGGGTGGATGCCTTCCTGGTAGAGGTATATGAAGCATTTTGCGAGAAAACATTTGTAAATCAGTAGTCAGACCATTCATCTTTTTTATGTCAGCCACCTGAAACACAATACAATCTTATATTTTAATATTTATATACAAATAAATAAATAAATAAATAAATATTTATAGTTAGCAGTACTAACTTTAGCATTAAAAATTAGTAAAGTAATCAAAATATGTTTTTACTTTTTAACAAGAGGGATAGCATTAACCAGACCACAATTGTCTGAATTAAAATTTAATTATCAGAAACAGCAAGAAAAATCATAGATTTGCTTAATTTTAGTTCTAGTTCCTTGGCCAAATTCTCCTACAGAGATACATTTGATATGTTTTCTGCGCAGCATAAATCGTTTTAAATATCGCAAATTTAAGCTGAAACAAACAAGAATCAAATGACATGAAACCGAATTATTATCATTCATTTTCTCATCAATTACAGAAAGTAAAAGTGTACCTCAACACCGTACTTGATTGCAACACCAGCGAGCGTATCGAATTTCGTAACAGTATGCTCAATATATCCGAAACCACCATCACCGACACTCGAACCACCACCACCGCCACCGGATGAAGTAACTGACGAAGGGTGCATCAATAAAGGCGAAGAACCATTACAAAACAGCTTCGAAGGCGGCGGTGAGTCCATCAATAAACCCCGATCTAACCGATGATTCCAAAAACTATCCCCACTGTTTCGCCTGTGCATTTCCATATCCCCCAATTAACATCATCGGTCCAAAATTCGAATCGGAAACCCGAACCCTAACGCGATAATCGTCCGCGCATTGCTCGGACAATAACAACACGATGATCAATCAATTTCAACAAATACAAAATGAATTGGAAAACTTCAAAAGAATCAACAATTGGTTAACAAATTGGGGGAAAGAAGAATAACTTTTGTAGATCTGGAGAATTAAACCTAGATCTCGTAGCGTATTGATATTTATGTCTGAAAGCGTGTCGTCGAAAAAGTGACGGAATGGGAGAAACGAAGGGGGAAAGGATGATGGTGAAACGCTCTGTTAAGGCACGTTGGATGTTGGTGAAATTGTAATATTTTTGGATAGGTCTACTCATTTGATAGGATGATATGTGTATTCACTAATTCTCTCTTCTAATATTATCCATTGATTTTGACACGTGTCTTCATCTAATTAGTAGGTCTATGAGTAGGTCTAAATGGTAGGCCTAAATACCATTACTCTTTGGATAATAAAGAAACTCTATGGTCAAATATACTTCTTATCGTTTAATCATTTATATTCATATTATATATAGGAAAAATAATATAAAATATTACTACAATAATATTTTTGTCAAGTTGAAATATGCTAAACCAAGAATCAACTAAATTTATAATTGTCGTTTAATCATTTATATTAATATTATATATAGGAAAAATAATATAATATATTATGGAAATAATATCTTTGTCAAGTTGACAGATACTAAAATAAGAATCAACTGAAATTATAATCATTGGCATGTAAAATCAAAATTTGTCAAGTTCACATTGAGAAGTTGTTAAATTGCTATATTGAAAATAATATATTTGTCAAAGGGAATAAACTAAGTTTATAATCAATTCGGAGTTTTCGAATAAGATTCTGGAAGTCAAAGGATTCCAGGTAAATATTTACTAAATATTAGAGGATGTATAAAAATGATCATGACAATTATCAGATCATTTTCATCACGAGAAAAACATGGTAGGTCTGTACAAACTAGACCAAGAACCAATCAAAACCGTTGAATTGGACCGGACCAAATAGAACCAAACCGAGCTATACTGATTCGGTTTTCGGTTTTAATTTTCATGCAAAATTAGTTTTTGCTCCAGTTCGGTTCTTAGACTATACACATGCCGGTCAGCGGTCACCCCGAGTAAGCCCGTAAAAAATGAAAATATAATTTTTTAAAAATCAATTGCCAATTAAGTCAATTTTTGTCGAATTTACATTGATAAGCTATTAATTTTCTAGTTGGCTTTCAATCGAATTTATGTTTATGTTCTGTAAAATAAAGTAAATGTAAAGTTAAAGTAAGGTTTATTATACTTATTTATTAAAGCTTAAAATTTGATTAAAGTTCTGTTTGTTGATTTTCAATTATTAATTGGTGAATTGCAAATTTGCAATGTATTATTTTCCAACCTAATGCATTATTGATGTACTTATACTGTGTAAGTTCATTTTCAATTCCCTTGATTGTCTCCTACTATGTCGGTGCTCTTCATATGTTGGTGCTCTTCATATTTTGGTACTAGAATTCTGCATTTTAACAAAAAAATATAATGAGAATCAACATCGATTTGGAATCGGTTGGACCTGGTTTTCGGGTTGATTCTCAGTTCTTCTTTTTGTCTTTTTATGGTTCTCTTGTTTTTTCAGGTTGGTTCAGATATTTGTTACCCGAATTTAACAATTTCGAGTTGAAGTTAAGATGTAATTTGTGTTAATGATGTATTTTTCGATTCTAACCAGTTCTATACCCGAAATAACCGAACCAGAACTAGAAGATGAACCGTTATTTCTGTCTGGCTCTCAATTATTGTTTTTTATATTTTCCAGTTTTGAGTTTTTGATTCCAGTCTGGTTTCAAAAACCTAATACATCCCTAGTTGGTACCTCGTCTCGTCCTTTCCTCATGACCCTCGGAGTCTTCCTTTCCCGTTTATGACATTATTGTCGACCTCTTGCCGCCTCCAAACCATAAATGAAACAGACACCATCCTTAACAACGTTTTTTTCTTTTCTAGTTTAAAGATCGAATTTTTCAAATGTTTTAACCACTAACCAGGTATATTATATTTAGAGATTTATTTTAGTTACGTTGACTAAATTTAATGTTAATGATACTAATTCTATAGTATGACAGGATATTCTTACAAAAATAAAACCTTTATTGAATACATATTTTTTTAACAAACTATTGATAATCCAATTCTTATTTATCATGCAGTACAATAATAGTACATAGTAGATATTTAAGTTTGATGACACAATAAATATGCTTTTTTTGTTGTTTTCATTGTGAAATACTTTGGGATATAGAAATAGTGAACTAAAGTATGCATAAAAAAGCTTTCATCCTAGTGGTACATGAGTCATCAACCAGGAAGTTTCGAGTTTAAAACTCTCGTCTGAAACATGTGTAATACACAGGTTGTATATGTATGCGAGTCTTTGTCGCTAAAACAAAGTACATAAAAAAGAATACAGGATAACCGAATCGATGCAAATGAAGGCGTAATTAGCTTTTTGTTATATTTTTATGATCAATAATGTAATTTCTTTTGTTATTTCATGTTTTTAGTTTGCAACCTCTCTAGATCTTGAAATTGCTCAACTTAATTGCTTGCCTTTCAAAAAATGTAATGAATTTCTTGCATTGGTAATGATAAGAAAACTTGCATGTTTTTGGAGTACGATCAATCGATCATGTTTTCCTCATATAGGCAACAATATAAAGTTGTACTTTTATGGAGTATGGTGGTTCGGTAACTTCATTTATCTTATATGATTTTATAGGAAGTTCCTATGCATGTGTAACAGAGAGACTGATCGTGAAACATCATCTTTGTTAACTCAAACCACCACGTAAGGTCGACTGACGTAATGTTCTCGAAACTTTAAATAAAAGGAAAAAGGATAAAACTTATTATAGTAAACAATAAATAATTTTTTATCGCTTTTCGTGTTCGCGAGACAGAAAAAAATATAAGAGAAAATAATGATTTTTGTGTTTATGAGTTAGAGAAATGAAATAAATTTACAAATTTACAACTTTACTCTTTGATATACAGGAGTCGACCCGTAACCTTTCGCACAGTGCTCCAAACGATTCACCACTGACCTAGGGAAGATTATTAGTTCAATATCAACTCTCATTAATCTTAAGAAGCATACCATTTAAGCACACTATATAATTAATAAGATGAATTGACAGTTTATTATATATGATTATAACTTTGAAGAAACACACAAAATTCCTTTAAATAAAAAAATTTGATTTAATATATATCAACCATTTCTAAAAGTTCCCAGTCAAAAAAATTATAACAAACGATCCACTACCACCGCACACCACCACCGATCACTATCACTACTGCCACCACCGGCATTTCTCTCGCCACCGCAAACCATATAATATGGATACCCACCGCCGCGTTGCGCGAGTACCCTGCTAGTGTAATTAAATTATGATAACTTAAGGCTAATTTGGTAAATATATATTATTAAATTATTAATAAGTTTTTCTCTCTCTAAGTTTTTCCACTAGAGAAAATTTATGAAAGAAATGTTAACCAAAATTTCTTTTATTCTATTTTCTTCTTTCTTTTTATAAAAACTCTGAAATAATTTTTTTTATATCTTGTTTAGATCCTGATTTTTTTTCTTCTTATCTACAAATTAAGAACTCGGGAACAATTAAACTTTTGGAGGAGTTTGATGCCCTTCGTTGACACATACCCATACATTTATAACTACCATCAATGTCGATATTAAAACAATGGTTTATCTAACTCATGCTCTAAGAGTATGACATTAGAAGTGTTTAATTTACTTCAAGTTTCCTTTTAAAATGAATAAATGTATTTATTACCCATAAATGAAGTTTATTTTCAGCATGAATTAAATGTATTTTCAGATAGAAATGGTAGTTTTGAGTTCATTAAACATTCTTATTTCATGCCCTAAGGGCATGAGTTAGCCAAACCCTTAAAATAATTATCATTTCATCTGTTTTATTTATGGAAAAGGTAAATGTATGGCTGTCATGTATATAACCTAAGGTATAGAACTATTCAAAACTACGTAGTTTTACTTAAAAAAAAACTTAAACCGTCTAAACTAACTATAGCCCTTCAAAACCCAAAATCCGTCTAAATCCATATGTGTTTTCTGTCAGGAGTTAAAAAACGCCTGTTGAATTCTCAATTAGGGTTTCTGTTCAAACCCCCAAAATTCGTCTAAACCCATGTTGAATTCCCAATAGGGTTTCTGTTCAAACCCCCAAAATTCGTCTAAACCCATGTGCTCTGTTCTTTCATGGATATAGATTGAGTGCCTACGTAATCTCAATTATATTCAATGGTTAGTAATTATACTAGGTTAAAACCCGCGCGATGCGGCGGGCCGCGAACTATATATATTCCTGGCGATTAAAAGTCCATTGGTTACATATTTTTATAGCGAATACAATACATAAGCATGAAAAATGTGTATAAAATAGAGGTAACACGTAAAATCTCTCAATACACCACGTTTGTTGTGTAAACTCCGTCGAGATTAAATTTTTTTGCTGGAGTTACCAATACTTTTGTATTGTCACGTGAAATTCCTCTTGAAAGGGCAACGTAAAGTTGCCCATGCGAGAACACCGATTCCGGCATATAAACATCCACGTTTGGAATTGTCTGTCATTGGGCTTTGTTGATTGTCCTCGCAAAGCTTAGCCTAACGGTCAGAGAACGGTCAGAGATATAAGAGAACATTGTGCACAGACTTTGAATTGGGGGTTACTCGGCTAGATGAAGAAAACGATCAGAGACATAAGAGAACATTGTTTTGAAACGACCTCTAATGGTTTTGAAACGGCCTCTTAATTAAAGATACATTAAAGATGAGAATCAACATGGGTTAAACTACTATACTTACAAGTCTGTTAATTTCCTCAAATTCCCAACTTGTGAAGTCAGCAGTCTGTCAACTTTGGATTGTAAGATTGATCCCTACGTATATAAATAACATAAGATTACAAGTGATAATTATAGTAGAATATCAAAAATACAATTAAATGTAAGGACTTGCAGATATTGTAACATAAGATTACCTATTAACAAGTTTGTTCTAAATATTGCAATTTTAATAAAATTTATGATTTTCTTACATTTAATTGAATTATTTGCACAAGAGAATTCTTAATTTCATGGTTCAAAGACAAAAACTTGCATGCTTGATGTTGGTGGTGGTGGTGTGATTGGGGACTAAAAAAACTGATTTCTTTCATTCTCTTCCAAAACTTGTATACAAGGCATCACGGAAACAGAAAACAAGATGTAAACTATGGGTTTCTGTGCTCCATTTAATTCTTCCACCTAAAAATCAACCTAAAGTTGGACATGAGAAGAAAATTATCAAATAACTACAAATTAAAGGGCATGAATCAAGAAAAGTTTACAGCTTTTAATGCATGTGTTACAATTTACAAGTCATAATACCATCTTCAAATAAAAGAAAAAGAGAGGATTAATTAGGTAACTCTCATCTAATTCACAGGCCTAATCCTCTTGTGCAAATCTTTAGCATTTAATCATGAGTCCCCTTATGATGTATTAAAGGTGTTATATATTCAAGTTAAAAAATACAGTTTGACCTTAAACTCAAAAGAAAATAATAATAATAATAATAATAATAATAATAATAATAATAATAATAATAATAATAATAATAATAATAATAATAATAATCTATACTATCTACAAAGCAAATAAAGTACCAATTGCTCTAAATGACACTTTGTTTTATCCCAAAAAAATAAAGTACATATCACTGAAAATGCTCGCATTTTTCCGCTCTTTTATTTCCGTTACAATTTAATTTTCCAAAAACGTCTTGACTATTCAACACTTATTGACTATACTAATTTTTCAGTACTAATTTTCCGGAATATACTTACCACCCAATTTATTACTTCCCAAATTGACTATACTACCCATAAGTTTATCGAACTTTCTGAGTACAGACTGTGTGTTAACCGATTGATCTAAATGACACTTTGTTTTAGAACAAATAAACAACCAACTTTAAATAGAAAACATATTGTATCGAACTTTTCATGATCAAGGTATTTGTTTGTGTGCCACATATTCTATAATTATAATCCTTAAGTTTGTTGAACTTGAATGTATTATTATGTTCTAGATGATAATGATTACTAATTGAAATTTTAAAGACGGAAAAAATCATTCATTTGCGCAATTATTGTTGAAAATCGTGTAAACGAACAACACTTGCTCGCCACGAAATATAGTTTATGGGTACCCGCCGCCGCATTGCACGGGTACCCTGCTAGTAATAATAAGAGATAGAAATACAACAAGCAATGAAGAAACATGAAAGATTTACACTTTAAGCAATGAAGACAATTTGTAAGATATAGGGATTTGATTTTGTTTCTCTTTAGTTGCAAACTCAATTTTTTTCATCAATAATTGTTGCCTTTTTTACATTATGAATTACTACTACTAATTAAGATACAAGACCACAATTATCACTCAATCTAAACCCATTACACAAATCAACATCGACAATTTTGGAGATTTTAACACGCGATTTGCTCAATTCTACAATTTCCAAAATTTCTTGCGTATGTACTCAAATACAATTTTATCTCATAATAATGCCCGGTAAGTGCCCTATCATTCCTACCCACTCTATCGCTTGAAATCCATCACCGTGTACGATGTTAAAAATAGTGCTTTTGGAACATATAAGCAGACAATTAAGAAATGATATAAGTAATAAGGTTGGAATAACGTTGTACCATTGCGGATTCTGCAGGGACTGTTCCATCTCTATCCATAAAAGAGTATTCATGCTGCCACATTAAAGCAAGCACACTTTAACATATCTAATAAATCTCAACAACACCAACAAGTGTTTTGAAAAAAAAAATGTATGTTTTGTTTCAAAACACAAGCTTTATGGAAGAACCATAAACAAACATAATCTTATTGTTGATCGATAAGCATACCTTAAAGCACACACAAGGGTTTGCGGGCTGAAATTAATAATACAAATAACGACACTCGTAAATCAAAAGTGTTAAATTCCAGATTATAATAAACGCATTTTAAATAGTTACAAAAGATACCATGAAACTCATATAAACTCACTGATTTCCATAAGGAGCAGCTAAATAAGAATTATTTTCCATAAGGATAATCATAATATCCTCATAATTTGCATAATAGTGTATTTATTGAAAATGAATTTTCATAATATTTTCCACAAAGGTCTATATATGAAATTGAAAAGTATTGGTTAAAAGTTATAAAAAGAGCAGCCGGCACAAGTTAGGTAATGGGTCAAAATGAACCCATAACAAAAGATTAATAATTGGTTGTAAAACCGTTTTCGCATCTCAGTATTTGGTGAACAACTATGATTTATGTATATTGATTTGTTTCGTTTGTAAGTAGCATCAATCACCATATCTCTAGTTAATCTCACACAAGTGAAAATGTACATTCAGCTATTATACTACTTAAAGAGAATGTATTTTTAACTTAAAGGCATTACCTCGCCTTGTCCAATATCATCCTCGCCAACAGAGGGTTAGAAAATGGAAATAGCCATACCATGTTATTTCTTTGAGCTGGTCTAATGAAGATTCTGCCAACCCAATACTTGATTTAAAAAAAAAAAAACTAAAATCATAAACACATTAGTAAAAAGCATCAGTATTTACTTGGTTCCGAATCCAAAAAAAATTAGGAAGCCTTCCTCCATTTGAGCCACCTTTAAAATTCAACAAAAATTAAAAACTTTAATTCCATAGAATATTATCAATATATAAATACTATAAAGTTAAAAGAACCATCACCAAACCTCTTCTTTAGTATATCTATTGTCTGTTATATAACAATAATCACTTTCCTAAAATACAAATAAAAGAAAATAAATATAACAATAGACAATTAACATATCTGACACAAGTTATATTCCTCTCCACGTCAACCAACTAAAATCTCTCGCGTTCCTAGTGTTGCATCTTTTTGAACCTTTTCCATTTTATTAGGAAATGGTCTTCTTTTTTCCTCAATCAAGATAATACATTTTGTGTTAGTGTTGAAATTAAAGAAACATCAAAAATAAAGAAGTTAATGACATTAACAATAATTAAAATCCCTTATGTCATAAACAAATTGTCGTTAATTTGTGAATCTTCCAGTTGTGATGTGATTTTTTTTTTCTGAGAACAATGAAGTAAACATCAATTAGACTTCAAAGTTTCCAAATTGTGCTTTTAATTTGGAATCAAACCTTATGATTTATAGGATTACTGATTCTCAGAATTATATAGCCAATAAACCCCCAAAAGACATATGCATAGATAGTTATATATAATTGCTCCTACTTCATTCATGATCATTACTTGTTGATTCATTTCTCTTGCTCGCCATAAAATCTTCATCACTATTCACCTAATAAATCGTTTGAAAAAGGAAAATTTAGAATTCCACCATATTATTAAACTACTTAGAAAACAAAACCAATTTATGTAAACATACATAATATTAATTAAAATTCATGTCATATATTTCATCTGTTCGCAGAATTGGGTTGCATAAACATAAATCAAATATAATCTTCTAGTTGTGTAGATATATCCTTTTGCAGGAAAGGAAAAATAAAAACAAAGATTGTAACATCCTAAAACTGGCCTAGTAGTTTTAATAATAATTAGTAAGTGATATATATTTAATTGAATTAATGTGAAATTATTTGCTTAGTTAATTACATCGATATTTTAACCATGGGGTTAAAATATGTAAATATTGAATTGTTTAAAGTATTTATGTGACTTTATGTTGACGCGGCCGCGTGAGTTCTCCTCGTGCCCGCGTGAATGAATCTGCCATAATCCACAAAGTGTTTCAGTCAAGTATGTGCGCCCGCGTGGAAAGTTGACGCGCCCGCGTGAATGGAGTTGGAGAAGAATTACGTCAGGTCTGCGCGCCCGCGTGAGTTTTTGACGCGCCCGCGTGAGATGCATCAGTAAGTTAGCCCAAATCCCAGAACGTTGGCGCGGCCGCGCGACCCCCCCGACGCGCCCGCGCGAATCTGCCAGATTTTTAAATGAAATAAGCTTTCCCTTCTGTATAATCATATAAGTGAGAGATGGGGGGATAAGGTTGGTCATTTTCTCTCCACACTTTCTCTCTCTAGCTCGTCCCAAACCCCCTCCCTTGAACCCCATCTTGTTCTTGGTGATTTCTTGAAGATGCTAGCTCAAATCTCTTCCTTGGTTGCTTAGATCTCGTTTTTGTGCAAGCTTTTGGGTAAGCTTTAGTTCCTCCTTTACTTGTTCTTGAAGTTCACGTTTTTGTTGAAGCTAGGGTTTGTGATTCTTGGTGTTTTGTTAGTGAATCTTGTTATAGATGTTTTATTACATGTGTATGCAAGCTTTTACATGTAGTGTGTGATTATTTGGTGGAAGAAGCAAGGTTTTGGTGAAACTCACATTCAAACTCCATTAATGGAGGTTTGAAGAAGATGGGTTTTGTCAAATCTTGGATTCCTTGATGTTTTGATGGTTGTTGTTGTTTGTAATGTTAAGAAAACATGTTTGGTAAGTTATGTATGTTTAAAACCAAGTATTGGTGGATTTTGAGAAGTAAACTAACTAGTGTTTGGCTATTTGGGTGAAAAGATGAACTAGGAATTTTAGAAGTAAAATACTTGGGTTTTTGGTTGTCATGAACTTGATGAATTGTTAATTGGTTATGACTTGTTAGTTGTGATGAATGTGTGCTAAATGATGGAGCTTAGGAGGTGTTGTAGTTACAATTGGGTTTTGACCCGTTTGGGTCAACTAGTTGTGATAAATTGGTAGATGGTCATGAATGATCAAAATATATGTGGTTTTTACCCGTTTGGGTATATAATGTGAAAGTTGGCTAAGTGTGTATAGTGTGGTTCGACTTGATTATGGATGGAAATACTATGGTAAAGTACATAAATTGGTGATTTGTAAGTTGTCAACATGTTAGAGAGGTAGAAGATATGATTGATCTAATAATTCGGGCTTTGACCCGTTAGAATGTAAGTCATGCAAAATGGTTAGTTGACTTGTTGTGTAAGTGTAAATGGTTATGACATGTTCATATGATGTTGCAAGTGTTTAGTTATCCATTTAGTGCAAGTGTTAGTGTTAAATATATATCTAACATTGTTTATGGTTTTGGTGGAATTATGTACTAATTCGGTATTCCTTTGGATTCACAGGAAACGGGGGGACGACTCAGTACTACTGAGTTGGTGATAAGGAGAAGGTTACGGTGAGTGGACATAACCTACGGCTCGGGTCTCGATTATTTCCATTTAGTTGTATACTAGGAAAACGCAGGAAATTGGGTGACCTTCCTCACGATCGGGAACATTGAACAGAGAATTGGGAGTTGAGGCGTGAAGAGTTCGCGGGATAGTTCCCGACGCGAAGTTGTGTTCGCGAACTATTTGCGATACTTTTCGTTGTGTTTTTCGTAGCTAGCCTACTTGATAGGTATGCCTAGTGTTAGAGGAATACCATACATGACAATGTGCACATTCGCGACGAGGTCAGTGTCAGATGGATAACGGTTGGGCATAGTGTATCGACTAACAGAGTATTCGAACCTTTCCTGTATACTTTGCATGGATAAGGGGGTTTACCCGGGGTGTTGGATACAACGCCATCGGTTACCGTGGTTTTGGCCGACCATGGTTTAAGGCTCTGCAAGGCCACTGATCCTCTCAATAGTGGTTACCCCCAATCGGAAGATGTTACTTGCTTATGTGCTTAGAGTTTAGCATGATTATAGTTATTCCATTCACTTAGCTTTTATGCTAATCCCTCCCTCATTTACACATTTCAGGTTGGAAGGCTTGAAACGGGTCGGGCTTGGACGGAGCGTTTGACCATGCGTTTAAAAGTGCTTTGTTCAAAGAGCCTAGTTTTTGTAATACCGTCTTTTAACTAATACTTTGGTTTGTAATATTTGTGGGACCACGGTGTGTAAACTTAACGTAATTAGGAACTAAACTAAGGTAATGCTTCCGCGACTTAGTAAATAATGTTAAATGGTTATTTAGAAAAAAAATGGTTTCAAAAATGCGGTGTTACAAAGATTATTAATTAAATATAATAAACCTTACAAAATGCATCAATTTTATTGAGATAACAAACAACCCACTTTGCATCAAACATTCCATGCTTTTATATCTCCATCAGCAGTGCCTACTGATAGTTTATGAAAACAGACAATCAAATGTAGGAACATACTTAACAAAAGGTTATGCTTGTATGAAAATGGGCTTACCTCCAATTCAAGTTGTTTACTGGTTACGGTATCCTTATGTTATGATCAAAGGCAAAAGGAGAAACCAATCAAGTAATTCTGGCACTGAAATTGATAGAAAGAACACAAAATGAGTTTAAATATTCAAAACCATAATTTCATCAACAAATAAGGAAACTATTTAATAAAAATCTGTAATTTATTAATACCCGAGATAGCATATCAATACCATTTGCAAAAAGGATGTGTTTCCTTTTGCACATTTTTTATATGAGACAACAGTTTGACAATTGGTCAATAGACATTTTTTTGGTTAAAATTGATCCCAATTCCATTAAGTGTTAATCAATTCAAATATGAGAACTTGATGGTTGACCTTAGAACCTGCATTAAGTATGTATCCTTCTTGGTACAGGTAGTAATTTCGACCCGTTACGGAAATATCGATAGTTGTATCATTAATTGGTCAAACGGGTAAAATTACAAAAAATGTTAGTTAAAAAGAAAATGGACCACAAGCAGGTCTAACGTTGTCCGAAGAATTATATTATAATCTAAATAACTTCAAATATAAACCAAATTGTAAACAAAATTCTGTTATCTCATTGTAATGCATTGTACCTATATATAACACCAAAATCATAAATTATTCAACAATTAAAAGAAAATTTAAAAGAATATAAAGAAGCTAAAGTTGGACAAACCAGATTTTACCCAAAATTGCAGAACATTTTTGGGGATGATCTCACCTTTTCCATCAACAACTTCTGGTAAAGAAAGAATGTAGGGATTGTGTAGATAATCAAAACTTCTGAAACCTAAACTACAATCAACAAATCATAAATGCATATATCAATATCAAAAAACTCTTTAATAAGACTCACCTGGTAAATATCATCCTACCATTGCAATTGCAATGGTAGGTGGAAAAATATTGTTGTTATTGTGTAATGGCGGACCGAGTAGCGTATATAACATGTTTCGTAACTGAATTACTACAGTTTTAAATATTTTATAAATTAAATGTTAATTGAAATGTCTTAAATGTGTAAAGATATATTTTTTTCACGTAATTTTAATTTTTTTTTTTTAAATGAATAGAATAAATGGCAGTTTAATGAGAATATTTAATACCATAACTGAAGTTACCTCTTATTCCACCATGAATGACCCTAATAAATGACACTTAAAATGAGAATATTTAAGACAATAATTTATCTATTCCAAAACCTTCTCCACACTGATGTTTAGGAATTGTTGTAGCATAAATTAAGGGGTAACCGATTCATCAGCTGACCAAATTTTTATGTAATTTTGCATAACAGTATACCTATAATCTTACAGTTGACCAATTTATTTAAATAATCAATTCTTCAGTTAAATGAGACTGGTACTCAACGTTGTTTGGAAAATCGAAAATGTTCACCTAAATAACTGAGAAAAAACATAACATTCATCGAAAAGGTTATTTCTTGGTTTGTAAAGATTACTTAAAACGTCCGAAATTACAGCAGTACATGAAATTGAATCAAAACAAACGTTCGTTGTCTCCCAAAAGTGTAGTTACAGGAGTGGAGTGGATCAAAATAATAATATTGCTTAATTTATCGAAGATCAAAATAACAATAACCAATTGAATACACAAACTCATCGAATCGAAACCGTGGAAAATTATGGTGAAAACACAAATCTAAATCATCGATTCGATTGTTTGAGTTATGTAAACGAATACTTGATTAGATAATGAATAAGTCTGCGTTAAAAGTTTGGACAGAAAACCTAAAATGACGAATGTGTTCGTCTTTACCTTTCAAGATCGTTCGAGGTGAGCGGCATAAGCCTTGGTAACAAAAATATACGATTGTGGCAGAAACGAAAGATGCCTCGTGAATTTGAGCGGCAGAAACGAAAGATCCATTTGAAATGTGTTCGTCTTCAATCAAATGAAGTCCAGCACATAAACGAAAAATGAATTTGATGTGTTCTTGAGGGTTTTGTAATATGAAATCGAAAAGAATGAGCACAAAATTGAACAAACGGTGAATATAAATTAGGGCTTGGAAAGAGTAACATATTGTAGAGGTGGAGGGTGACGTGACTCAAGTGATGTGCTGGACTTTACGTGGCAATTTTTATGACATGTGTCATTGAGGTGGCTTTAACAATTCAAAATAACTTTCCTTTACCAAGATTCAGAAGTCCTTTAAATGATCTTTATTTAAAAAACGCAGCAAAGGACAGCTAGTAGAGGTATGTTACGAAACATTGTCACCAAAGTTGCTTATAGCTTAGTGGTAAACTACCTGCTTGGGAAACCTGTCCACCCAGGTTCGAATCTTGGCAGCAGCAATTTTAACATTTTAAATTATAGAAAGCAATTAATGCCTACCGATTGAATTTTGTGAATTCAATTTTTATTCCATTATGCTTTTCTACATGAATGAATTCCATTACGTAAATACATTTTTTATTGCCTTTAAAGTAGGGTTGTCAAAACCTGACATGACATAAAATACACGAAACGAAATTGGCATGAAACTGAAATTTGAATTCGTGTTCGTGTTGTGTAAAACAAACATGAAGTCGTGTCATGTCGTGTTCGTGTTCAGATATTAACACGAAATTGACACGATAGTTATGTGTAACACCTCAATTTTTAAAACACTTTTTAAATCATATTTTTGAATAAAATATTACAAGTCCAATATTCCCAAAATACGGTTTAACAAAAACCAATAAAACATTTATCAGAGTTATAAAACCGGTGTTACAAAAACAATATCATAACCATAGGATAAACGGGATCTACCTACGAGCTCCCGAGCTAATCAACACTAGGCCACTTCTATCCGACCCTTTAATCCATCGATCTCGAACCTGAGTACATAGCCAAAAACAAAGTAGTACGTGAGACAAAATAGTCTCGTGAGATACATGGGTTTTTCGACCCATTCTCAAATATAATAAAAGTCATAATATTCATTTCTTTTCTTTAATCACTTATTAATTTTTATCTTATGTTCTTACCGCTTATTCGTATCTATTAGTAAGCTAACCGTAAGCTTACCCATCACGTAGTCACATACTTGTAAGCTATCCATAGCTTACTAAATCTTTATCACATACGCTACGGACCTCTCCGTAGCAAACTCCCCCGATGTGGGTTAACTAGGTAAACTCCCCCGTTTCCGGGTTAACTGAAACTCCCCCGTTTCCGGGTTAACTAAAACTCCCCCGTTTCCGGGTTAACTATTTCTCCCCCGTTTCCGGGTTAACTATTTCTCGACAGGCTACTCTTGCGCAGGGTGGTACCTCCCCAAGTAGGTGTCACTAACTCCCCCAACTTGTGTGGGTTAACTATGATCCGGATCCTTTTCTCAACACATAATGAAATCATCAAATACGGGTCTATGCCCCAATAATACATACTCAACATAAATTAGAATACATCTATTCTAATTGTCATATTATTCTCGTTTCTTATTCAATTTCAATATTGACTCTATCAAGTCCTTTATTAAATAAAACATGTTTACTATTTATCAAAATCATTTACTCTAACTTCTCTTTGACTAGAATACAAATCTACTTCTAGTCACTTTATATTTATTCTTCTAACAATTCAATCACTACTCTTATTAGTATAATTTACTAAGTCAATACTTGATACTTGAAAATCATTGTTATTAGCCTTATTAATACATATTATTAACAAGTCAAATATCATACTTTCTTAATTATTACTCTTAGTCAAACATCATATAAATAAAGAATTATCAATCACTTTTCATTATCATAATCTCTTTAAAAATCATTAGTCATTTAGACATACTTAAATGATCTATTACTTGCATTCTCTTATTCTTTTGATCATATCTTTATTAAAAATATTTATTAATAAAGACTCATAAAACATCATAGTTTTCAAAATCATTTTCTATGTACTCAGTAAAAGTCTCATGTACTCACCTTAGCCAAGCTAACTCCAAATCGTGTCTAACAACACGAATCCTTGCTTTCCAACTTGTGAAATGTCACCAAACTTTAGGTCTTCTTGACCTACCATTAATATCATCACAATAACTAGTTATAATCCATAACTAATCACTAATCAATCCATATCTACAACCTTAACCACCAAGTTCATCCAACTTGGTGGAATCTCAAACCCTAGTTCAAGATTCCCTTCAATAAACCCAAATCCAACTTGTACACATCGATTACAAACTTACAATGAGTGTTCTACACCCATGTTTAGTCATCTTCCCCAAAGATGACATGGTTGGTTCCCCAAACCACCATTTTTACCCATACAAAGTTCACAATCAAGGTAGCTAAGTAAAATAGACAAGAATCCTTACCCTTGATGATTCAATCCTTCAAGATGGTGATGATTTGAGCTCCAAGACTCCAAAATCGACCACTTCTCTCTAGAAAACGGCTGCACAAAGTGTGGGGTTGAAGGTGAAATGAAACCCTAGCTTACACACAAGTTTATATGTTCCAGACGCTCCTCGCGCCCCGCTCGCGCCCACCTCGCGCCGCGAGGTGACGCGGGTTCGCCTGCTGGTTGCCGCTGAAGGACAGGTTTCGCGCCCCGCTCGCGCTGAGTTCGCGCCGCGAACCAAACGCGAGCTCGACGCGAATAGTTCGCGTCTGATATCTGATCTTGCTGTTTGGACTCGCGACTGTCTCGCGTCTGCCTCGCGCCGCGAGGTCTGTTTGGGTCAGTTTCTTGCCTTTTAAACTTGTTTCCATCCAAGTCTTGACCCATACTTGGTTACACCAAGTCCCAAACTTCCAAATTCACGGTAAAACACAACGGAGACTCGATTAAACATTTTACCATCTTTATTCCTCAATATTTCCGTTTAATTCATTAACCGAAAATTCTGGTCGTTACAACTATCCACCCCTTAAAAGGATTCCGTCCCCGGAATCAACTCAAGGATTTCCAATCCTCATTCCACTTCCAAATTAGGATCCACTAATACTTATGCATTTAATTGCCCACTTGACTCTGTTATACCCAAACGGGTCAAAAACCCAAACTTGAGTTCCTAATATCCGAACGGGTCAAAATTTTACTATCTAACCTTAACATTTCCCCTCATTTAACCAAACTCTTTATACCCATTGGGATGACATGACCCAATCATTACTAATAGCCAATTGACCGAAACGATAGTCAATGCCTAGCTTTGACCAAATTGTCAACATTGTCAAATCTTTGACTTAGCACAAAGTCAACCATTTCTTGACAATTTCCTTACCTACTAGTGATTTCCATTAACCATAAATTCCTTAACAATCGACCTTACCTTCATGGTCCAACAACAATCATACTCGATTCCCAAACTCAACTCGAAACACCCAACGATCAAAGTCGCACCCTCCAACTATAATTATTTCCATTAATCAATTAACCATTATCATACACATATAGATGCTACATTATGATCTTATCATTGCCTAGTCATACTAAGCGAAAGTCAAAACCCAATTTTGACCAAAGTCAACAATCCACAAATCTTGACCAATCTTGACTACTTATGCATAAAGTCAACCATAACTTGTTACAATAACGAACTCCTTACTAGTGAGACATCACTTCCAAAACTTTTTATTCCCGATTCCAATTTCTATACCCCCTTTCTCAATTGTTTCTCTTTTCCTCGATTTCTTATTTCTCAATCGATTCACAATTTCCATCTAGAGCATTACCGATCTCTATTACTTTTTAACTTTCATTCGAATGCTTATACTAATTATAATTTCCTCCAAACATCCTTATACCATACTTGTAATTCCCGATTACCGGCTTTAGAGCCTCAATCATATCGAATTGTGGCCTAACCACCCATTATACCCCTTTCACCACTCATTGGTTACTAACAAACTTTGCTTCCTAAAAGCATTCCTTTTTTATAAGCCATGAACTTGTAGGCATCTCCTACACATACTTATACTTAAACACTACCCGCGTTTTCAACCCAAGTTCTCACTTGCCATAAAAATCATAACAATAACTAGACATACGGTTCTGCATACGTCAGATACAAACATCATATCCCTGATATAACAAATCATACTCTAACTATCTTATCGAGATGATCGGAAAGCCTCCAATCCATCACGATTCCAAACTGTCACAATGATCGGAAAGCCTCCAATCCATAGTGACTCATCAAATCTCGTTAACCGGAAAGCCTCCGATCTAACAAGATCCACACAATACCATTCTATCTTGCATACAATTCATGTATGCATCATTCACATAGCATCATGCCATCATTTTCTTTCATAACTAATCACATTCTCTATTCAATTTACATTTCCCCAAATATCACATATTATTAACTTCCTCAAATCATATTCTTTTTATAGACCATTATTCCCACTTATCACTTTATACCACCTGGTATTCACATATTCATTTCTAGTGCTTTCCACCAATCTACTCATTTATCAATCATCTTTAGTCGATTCATTTTCCCATTATCAAAATTTCCAATCTTTCTTTCACTACTTAGGTAACCACCATTACATTCAATTATCCACATTTTTACCGAATCACCCGGTTAACTCAAGTCAACCAATTGACTCCGATCCATAATCCAAGTATAAGCTATCACACTTTTTCTATGTCCTTTTCCCAATAATTAATTGTTACCCTTGACTCAACATACCATTTCTAGGACATTTTACCATTAATTATCCTTTTACCCTTAGCATCGAATCCATCATCCATGACACAAACTTTTGCTATGACCGATTTCCAACTTTTACTCAACCATATCCAATATCTAAGTTTGTCATTCCCAATACTTACTCTTTTCCACATATTTTCCATTTACGGTTTTGAAACTTCACTATATTTTACATCATTCTTTTCTTTACCGATATCATATGGTAATGCCACATCACTTATCCTTATTCTCACAGAATGCTACAATTTTACTTTGGAACTCTTCCCTTCTATGGTTCCCCATCCAAAAATACAATTCTCGCTAACTCTTAGTACTCCCTTGTACTTCCACCCTTTCCCTTTCATTGAACACATTCACCTTTCCCGTGATTCACCTTTTGATATTCCATGATAGCATAATACTTTCTATCCTTATTACTTGTGTCGTTGCACACTGACTCGTTAAAATATAACATTCCTATTTACATAACGAACCGAGGAGATTATCCCCCTAATACATATCCATATCAACGATTCTTCCAAATTTCTATAGGCCATTTCACTTAAGCACCAAACCGAATGACCACTGAACGAATAAACCCCAAACCACATAACATTAAACTATATAATTGAGGAACACTTACCACACTTTGCACTTTCCACATCAACATGAATCGATGAACTGTAAATTAATTTTCTTTCTTTGTTGACTCCAACCACCATCGAGCTTCCTCTTTTCTCCACTTGCTGATGATTCTTGGATCCTTTGATGAATCACTTCCTCCACATTCCTAACAAGAGACTCTATTAGCAACTCTTTCAACTACTCCTTCGAAACAAAACTTCCACCGTTGGTCTACTCGTGAACTCCTTCCCCGACATCTTGTATCATACTCTCTTTTTCAATGCTTCGAACATCGCATTCCACCGTGACAACGCATCACCCATCAGAAGATGAGCCGTAGAAGTCACCACATCTCCCTACTAACACTTGCTACTCCTTAGCACTTGCTCAGTTTCACGAACCCACCGAATCACGACCTCCGGTTCGGTACTTCCCAAATTCACATCCAGCTTACACGCCATCAATGTCTTGAACGATCATCGTCCCCTTTCTTCTGATTTGAAATCACTCCCATCATCACCCAACATGATGAAACTCAATTATGATTCATTTTCTTGTCTTATAGGAGCTTGTCCTCTCCTCGAGTTCACCCTTTTGTTATACCAATAGTCTCACAATCACAATTCAAACGATGACTTAACAGTCAAATAAAACACATTTATATCAGATCATGACATTTCTCTTAGGGATCGACCCTATCATACTCGCACTTACGGTCTCAACCAACTAATCATGGACATCCTATGGAAACATATGGTCCTACTTAGCATAGCTTAAGACTAGGGAGGTCAAACCTACCTAATTCACTTAAACTATAGCTCTGATACCAAGTTGTAACACCTCAATTTTTAAAACACTTTTTAAATCATATTTTTGAATAAAATATTACAAGTCCAATATTCCCAAAATACGGTTTAACAAAAACCAATAAAACATTTATCAGAGTTATAAAACCGGTGTTACAAAAACAATATCATAACCATAGGATAAACGGGATCTACCTACGAGCTCCCGAGCTAATCAACACTAGGCCACTTCTATCCGACCCTTTAATCCATCGATCTCGAACCTGAGTACATAGCCAAAAACAAAGTAGTACGTGAGACAAAATAGTCTCGTGAGATACATGGGTTTTTCGACCCATTCTCAAATATAGTAAAAGTCATAATATTCATTTCTTTTCTTTAATCACTTATTAATTTTTATCTTATGTTCTTACCGCTTATTCGTATCTATTAGTAAGCTAACCGTAAGCTTACCCATCACGTAGTCACATACTTGTAAGCTATCCATAGCTTACTAAATCTTTATCACATACGCTACGGACCTCTCCGTAGCAAACTCCCCCGATGTGGGTTAACTAGGTAAACTCCCCCGTTTCCGGGTTAACTGAAACTCCCCCGTTTCCGGGTTAACTAAAACTCCCCCGTTTCCGGGTTAACTATTTCTCCCCCGTTTCCGGGTTAACTATTTCTCGACAGGCTACTCTTGCGCAGGGTGGTACCTCCCCAAGTAGGTGTCACTAACTCCCCCAACTTGTGTGGGTTAACTATGATCCGGATCCTTTTCTCAACACATAATGAAATCATCAAATACGGGTCTATGCCCCAATAATACATACTCAACATAAATTAGAATACATCTATTCTAATTGTCATATTATTCTCGTTTCTTATTCAATTTCAATATTGACTCTATCAAGTCCTTTATTAAATAAAACATGTTTACTATTTATCAAAATCATTTACTCTAACTTCTCTTTGACTAGAATACAAATCTACTTCTAGTCACTTTATATTTATTCTTCTAACAATTCAATCACTACTCTTATTAGTATAATTTACTAAGTCAATACTTGATACTTGAAAATCATTGTTATTAGCCTTATTAATACATATTATTAACAAGTCAAATATCATACTTTCTTAATTATTACTCTTAGTCAAACATCATATAAATAAAGAATTATCAATCACTTTTCATTATCATAATCTCTTTAAAAATCATTAGTCATTTAGACATACTTAAATGATCTATTACTTACATTCTCTTATTCTTTTGATCATATCTTTATTAAAAATATTTATTAATAAAGACTCATAAAACATCATAGTTTTCAAAATCATTTGCTATGTACTCAGTAAAAGTCTCATGTACTCACCTTAGCCAAGCTAACTCCAAATCGTGTCTAACAACACGAATCCTTGCTTTCCAACTTGTGAAATGTCACCAAACTTTAGGTCTTCTTGACCTACCATTAATATCATCACAATAACTAGTTATAATCCATAACTAATCACTAATCAATCCATATCTACAACCTTAACCACCAAGTTCATCCAACTTGGTGGAATCTCAAACCCTAGTTCAAGATTCCCTTCAATAAACCCAAATCCAACTTGTACACATCGATTACAAACTTACAATGAGTGTTCTACACCCATGTTTAGTCATCTTCCCCAAAGATGACATTGTTGGTTCCCCAAACCACCATTTTTACCCATACAAAGTTCACAATCAAGGTAGCTAAGTAAAATAGACAAGAATCCTTACCCTTGATGATTCAATCCTTCAAGATGGTGATGATTTGAGCTCCAAGACTCCAAAATCGACCACTTCTCTCTAGAAAACGGCTGCACAAAGTGTGGGGTTGAAGGTGAAATGAAACCCTAGCTTACACACAAGTTTATATGTTCCAGACGCTCCTCGCGCCCCGCTCGCGCCCACCTCGCGCCGCGAGGTGACGCGGGTTCGCCTGCTGGTTGCCGCTGAAGGACAGGTTTCGCGCCCCGCTCGCGCTGAGTTCGCGCCACGAACCAAACGCGAGCTCGACGCGAATAGTTCGCGTCTGATATCTGATCTTGCTGTTTGAACTCGCGACTGTCTCGCGTCTGCCTCGCGCCGCGAGGTCTGTTTGGGTCAGTTTCTTGCCTTTTAAACTTGTTTCCATCCAAGTCTTGACCCATACTTGGTTACACCAAGTCCCAAACTTCCAAATTCACGGTAAAACACAACGGAGACTCGATTAAACATTTTACCATCTTTATTCCTCAATATTTCCGTTTAATTAATTAACCGAAAATTCTGGTCGTTACATTATGATTTTGACATGTTTTTCGTGTTTGTCGTGTTTTTAGCATGTAATAAGTAAGAAATTTGCTATTTATTTTGTGTTGTCGTGTTTATCGTTTTTTAATCGTGTCGTGTTCGTGTTACCAAAATAAAACACGACTTCGTGTCGTGTCGTTTTCGTGTTGAACGAATTCGTGTCGTGTCGTGTTATCCTGAAACACGAAACGATAGCACGATTTGACAGCCCTACTTTAAAGTCCATTTAAATGCATTAAACATGAGACATGTAAAATTTAATCAGCTATCTGTTTAATCATTATACAATTTTTTGCAACACGATAACGCATCTGCTCAATTGGATTAATAGAAAACATTGATTTAAATGGTTATCATGTGAACATATGAGATGGTGCTTCATGTTTTTTTATTGTCTCGGTGCTTTAATATGATGAGAAAATGGTAAGATTTTTGTTAAAAATAAGTGTTGGAGCAAAACTACGTAGTTTTGAGGAGTTCTACACTAGGCCTATGCAGTTTGAACCGGGACCGACCAAAACCGACCGGGACCGGAAGAACCGGACCGAACCGGCGCTGAACCGTAGCTTCCGGTTCGATCCTCAGTCCGTATTTTTTGAGAACCGACAAGTCTGGTCCGGTCCGGTTTTAAACCGGAAGAACCGGTAGAAACCGAATAAACACGCCAAAATACAAAGCCTGCGATTTTTTATCGTCCAACCCATTCAATAAGCCCATCCAGCAGCTTTAGTCCAACATCCTATTAGAAAAAAAACTCTGCACGTCTACACCACACGTATGATTACGACCGTCTGTTTCTTCAATTCGTTTCTGTTCAACTTGTTCGTTCATTCGTTCGTTGCAAGCTCCAACAATCGATCAATATTATGTCGAACTCGCTATCCGATAATAGTGATTCTCAATTCCAGGCATGATTGTATAACTATAACATGTCTTAATTATGTACTTTTGTTAATTACAGAATGTTAATACATGCATGGTGATAGTCATTGGTATTCAATGGTATCAACCGGTCCTAACCGGTCCAAACCGGTTCAAAACCGAAGGAAACTGGAAGTTAACCGAAACCGACCGTCGACCACCGGTCCGGTCCTCGGTCCGTCGAATCTGCTTTTTTCGGTCCTCGGTCCGGTCCGGTTCCAACCGGTCCGGTCCGGTTTTTTGATTCTGCACATGCCTATTCTACACCTGAGGTTATATACATGACAACCACACACTCACAATCCCTTTTATTTATTTATTTATTTATGATATTTATGATTAGTTTAATTACATGATGGACGTGTTCCATATTTTGACTTTTGAGGGTTTAAAATTTCTTATATAGTTTTGCTTGTCAATTTTTACGATTGGCGTAGATTTTATTCACTTTCTAAATCGCAATTTAGAAATTTTATGAATACTTGGGAGTAATGATAAATCGCAATTTTTTTTAACAACATAACATACATTTTCTAAATTACTTCTAAATCTACACCACTTTATTTACATCGGATTCGAACTCATAATCATATATCAATGAAAAACATTTTCCAATATCTTATACAACTAGTCTATAAACGTTTAATTAATTATAAATCGCAATGCCAAAAACTTTCTATGATTTAGACATGATACCTACTATCATTTATCAAACGTATACCCACATTGCTATCGTTTAATAACCTAAACGTGACATGAGAAAGTTTTAGTTGTGGTGTGAGATAAACCACAATATGACGATGATCATCAAAAGTTACTTGTGGTGTGTGATTGACCACAATATATATGACGATGCTCCAAAATATCTCTCAGACTTTTATGGTACGTTTATGCGTACAGAATAACAACTCATTGGAAATTATATTACTGCTGAATGTTTTCAAAGTAGTATATGTTTTAAATTTCTTTTTATTTATAATGTGGTTTTTAGTTTTCGACCTTCTAATAAAAAATAGGGTTTTGCTAATGACAGCCCTTAGGGCTGTCAATAAGCGCATTAAAACTTGTAAATTAATCAACAACCACCTCCTGCATTTTAGGTTTCACTCATCCGGTAATAAAAGTACAACATTTTAATGCATGTTATTGACAGCCCTAAGAGCTGTCAATAGCAAAACTCTAAAAAATATAGCAGTTGAGATTTCAAAATCCAACCACTCCCCATCTTTAGGACACATGGCATTCACGGTATAACAAACTTGAGACCCAGTTGCCAAGATTTGAAATCTTGGTTTATGAGTTGTACCCACTTGCCAAGATTTCAAATATTGTCACATTAGAAGACGAGATTTGTTTTGAGGACTTGTTTTGCTTTTACAATGATGTGTCAATACCTAGAAGCCAAGATTGAAATCTTGGCAATTGAGTACAATTCAAAAGCCGATATTTCAATCTTCGCAATTGGGTCTGGAGTTTGCTGAAATGTTAAAAGGCACATGTTGTAAAGATGGAGATTAGTTCAGTTTTGAAATCTCGACTACTATATTTTTTAAAAGAAGTTAGAAAACCACATTAAAAATGTTTTTAAAAATTTATTTTACTTTTAAGAGAAATTCATCACTATATGATAATTGCCTTTCTAAAAAATAGAATAAAATATAATATATACCCCTACTTGACGAATACAAATGTACTAAAACTACAATATGCATCTTGTAACTTCTAACTGTATCTACAAGCAACGTGCTAGAGAGACTAAATAATGTGGTAAGACGAATTCATTAACTTGAAAGCATTTATGCAGTTATGCTAAATAAGTAAAAACGCAAAAGGATAGCTCAGTAATGTAATCGAGACAACAAATTGTAAGGCGGTCAGTGTAGTGAAAAGTGATTTGAAAATCAAACTTACAACTTAAGACTAACACAAGGATGTCGAACACTCGAAGTATATTTGGTGGAGAGGCGTTATAAATAACATGTTAATCACTTAATCATGGTGTGATAGTAGCCTATTTTGGATTAACTGTATATTTGGTCAATTATCTGAAACCTGGCCAATAGCTGGAAACTACTAAGATGATAGGGTTACCGAACCCTTAATGTTGACCAAAGACATGTGACAATTTGTAGGTATCGATATTTTATAATGTTGTTAGAAAATGAGTGATAACTGAACCTAGATAATATAGGGGTCGTCATTTAAAGGCACTGTAGATATATTGAATGACCGACAATATGCATCTTAGATGATCGAAATATAATGGGCAAAGCTTTGAGAAATAAATTATGTTAAATACATGAAAAATATAAAATTTTAAGATACTCTTTTAGCTTTAAATGAGGGAATTTTTTCCTTTTTTTTTGTTGCTTTTGACTTTTGAGGGTGTGAATTACCTGAATGCGTTAAACAATTCACATGTGAAGCCATGTTCTTCTATTTAACATAAAAACAATGGTTGTTAAATAGAATATTTGAAAATTCGTGAAAATAGTTAAATCGTATGAAATTTAGCATTTATAATGTGACGGGACAATATCTATAGCGATGTGAAGTTGTGAGCCTATGTATATGTTCACACATACTCCACGTTACACTTTATGCTTCTAGGCACATGGCTTCATTAAATAATGCATCTAACATTGTTAAAGCCATTGACAAAAACTTCTAAAGAAATGATTGATTAACAAATTTTAGAAATTGATAATGATAGTTCTTATTATTGTTAAATGTTTAGATGTGTATAAAAATTTGAGTATTAATTAAAAATCGTTTCATGTATTTAAGAAATTACTCTTCTTTTGTGGAAAATATGAGTTAAGAATTTATGAGAATTCAGAAAAATAATTAAATTAATGGTGTTATAATATTGGGGAAAAAAAATGCTTAAGCTATATGTGAAATTTTAAATAAAATTAGACATAACTTTATGTTAATGAATACGTCTACCTGCCATTTCCAATCTATGCATTTTGTTTTAGGAAAAACAAAAAGAACATAGACTAAGGTTTTTAAATTTTAAATAGGGATTGCCTATTTGGATACCCTTCAAATCTATCCAAACACTTCTAATAAATGATAATAATTAAATATTTTTTAATTAAGTAATTATTAGTTTTATTAAATATTTTTATTTTATAACTTCTAATTTATTATTTTTATTTTATATTATACTTTGATTTTTTTAATTTATAATTTTTATTTTATATATTTTATAATAACAGAAAAAAGTTAAATAAATATGACAAGTTTTATGCATTATATAATATTGGAAAAGTACAACGACGTCATATTAATTTAGAATCGATCACTAGGTGGCTAGATTTCGTATGGTGTCAATCACAATTTTTTTTTATTGAATGAAAAGTTAGTTGTTCGAGCCTAAACAGTGCAATCCACAAGGGGCAATATGTTGTTAGAGATTTTCGTGATGATTTCGTAACTTGGAAAACTGTGAAGTCGTGATAACACTTTCAGATCAAAGTATTTCGTCGGTACTACGAAATCTTCGATCGGATAAAATCACAATTCAAGAACAGAGAATATTGAGAGTGTTTTTAGAGAATTTCGTACCAGTTATATTGAAGAAATGACCAAAAACGATGCTAAATTCAAGCAGTCTCTAAACCACCGAAAACTGACAAAAACAGTTTCGGAACTGCTAAAAACCGCTCAAATACGGGTCGGTTTCGGGTTTGATTCGACGGGTCGGAAAACCGGGTTTTGAATCCGAATTCGGATTTTCCATGCATTTTCTATAAAGGACTCTGCCCCTTGGACCCCGCTAGGGGCGCTGCCCCTTGGACCCCGACCAGGGCGCTGCCCCTTGGAACCCCGTTATCGGGGGCGCTGCCCCCGAACCCCCGTTAAGTCAATGTATTTTAATCATAACAAATTTAAACAAGCGTGCCCTCCGCACCACCCTTACTTGTTCAATATTTATTAGGATTACATTTGGTCAACAAGTTTATCCCATTACACTTAAATAATATTGGTGATACAAATCACCAACAATCCTCCCCCATTTAAGTGCAATCTTGATAAACTTAAGCAACTCATAACAAACCACAAACTGATGCATAAATGAAATGTCGTGACGAGAATTTCATCTTAGTACATTATACATTCCAAATATTCGAATATTAGGGTGTCGCTAAGGATTGAACCCTTAATATACATAGTGAATACATGAAGATAATATACACAACAGTTTATATTCTCATATGTTCTAACTTGACACTTATTTTACTAGCTTGTGTCCTATCCTTCAATAAGCATATCAAAGCTAAGTCCCAAACTTCTTGAAGCAGCTAAACTTCATGCTTATATAGGTAGCTCTTTTACTCTTACACCTGCATATGTAATTTTTCAAAAGAACTATTAAGAAATAACATTTCAACCTCCTTTACTTGCAGTTCTGAACACATACCTTGGGATGATTTTAATAATGTGTTACAATCTTCTAATATTAAGCTTTCCACATTGAATTCAACATCTAATATCAAATTAGACGGGAATTGGGTATCTTAATATAAAAGATTTTTGGTGGACTTTAAACCTATCCCCACAGCCACCTTGTGCACAAGATCTCTAGGTAACCCTTTGGTTAGATGATCGGCTAAATTCAACTGAGTTCTAACAAACTCCACCGATATAACACCATTTATAATAAGATCAAGAATCTTACTATGTCTAACACCTAGGTGTCTACACTTCCCATTATACACTTGACTATAAGCCTTAGTCAACGTAGCAGCACTATCACACCTGGTAGAAATGGGAGATATCGGTTTGGGCCACAATGGAATCTCATATATCAAATCCCTTAGCCACTCAGCTTCTTTACCAGCTGCATCTAGGGCTACAAATTCAGATTCCATTGTTGAAGTCGTAATACAAGTTTGCTTCTTAGAAGCCCAACTAATGGCACCTCCTCCAAGGAGAAATACCCAACCACTTGTAGAGGAGTGATCCTCCAAGTTGTTAATCCAACTGGCATCCGAGTATCCTTCTATAACAGAAGGATATCCACTATAAGTTAAACTATGATTCATAGTACCTTTCAAGTACCTGAACACTCGACTTAAAGCTTGCCAATGATGAGAACTAGGACTGCTAGTGTATCTACTAAGCTTTCCTACAGCAAATGCTATATCAGGCCTAGTGCTGATCATATCATACATTAAGCTTCCAATAGCTCTTGAATATTTATGTTGAGACACCGGAGCTCCTTTATTTGGTAGAAGCTTAATAGTATGATCAAATGGAGTACTAGCAGGAGAATAATTTTCAAAGTTAAACTTTTCAAGTATCTTCTCAATATAATGAGATTGAGAAACTGATATACCATTATTTCCCCGTTTTATCTTTAAACCAAGAATAACTTCAGCCTCCCCCAGATCCTTCATATCGAAGCTAGATGATAAAAATTTCTTGGCTTTATCAACTTGATCTTGATTAGTACCAAAGATCAACATATCATCTACGTATAGACAAATTATAACTCCTTTACCAGAATTCTCAAATTTGCTATAGACACACTTGTCAGCTTGATTTAATGCATAACCATTAGACAAGATCACCTCATCAAACTTTTGATGCCATTGTTTTGGTGCTTTTTTCAGACCATACAATGACTTCTTTAATTTTCATACCTTATTTTCATTTCCAGGCATCACAACCCCTTCAGGTTGTTTCATATATATCTCCTCATCTAATTCACCATTTAAGAATGCAGTTTTCACATCCATTTGGTGAATCACAAGATTGTGTATAGGTGCTAAAGCTAACAACAATCTAATAGTGGAAATCCTAGCAACCGGAGCATAAGTATCAAAGAAATCAATACCTTCCTTTTGCCTAAAGCCTTGGATAACCAATCTTGCTTTATACTTATCTATGGTGCCATCCACTTTCATTTTCCTTTTGAGGATCCATTTGCATCCCAATGGTTTGCAACCACGGGGCAAATCAGCTAATTCCCATGTATTGTTATGCAAAATAGAATCAATCTCATCTTGAATTGCTTCTTTCCAGAAATGAGCATCCCTAGATGTCATTGCTTCACTAAATGTCTTTGGATCTTCCTCAATAATACAACAATATTGATGTTTAGACACTGTCTTATCCCGTGTTCCTTCAACTAAATAAAGTTAAAAATCAGATCCAAAAGACTTAGCTTTCCTGACTCTAGTGCTCTTTCTAGGTTCAGATGACCCAGGTACAAAATCCATACCACCACTAACATCTTTAGCTTGAGATGAACTCTTGCTAGAAGATGGTTGAATCATGTCCCTTGGCCTTGGTATAGATGTAAATCTCTCTTCATCAAATATGGCATCTCGTGACTCAATAACAGTGTTCACCGACACATAGTCATTAGATTCTATAACATAAAATCTATATGCCTTGGAATTCTCTGCATATCCAATGAAGATACAATCTATACCTTTTTCACCCAAGTTTTTCCGTTTGGGCTCAGTGAGCCTAACAACAGCTCTACAACCCCAAATTTTGAGAAAACTCAAATTTGGTACCTTTTTGTACCACAGTTCATAAGGAGTGCTTTTACTCCTTTTATTTGGAGTCCTATTAAGTAAATAGCAGGCTGTTAACATAGCCTCACCCCAAAATCCGTCACTTAGACCAGAATAGGATAACATGAAATTTATCATTTCCTTCAAGGTTCTATTCTTCCTTTCAGCCACACCATTTTGTTGTGGTCATTAAGGAGCCGTGGTCTGATGTATTATTCCAGTAGACTCAAAGTAGACCGGATCATAATACTCACCACCCATATCCGTACGCAAAACCTTTATTAAATCATTTTTATGTAGCTCTACTTGTTGTTTATAAATTTTAAATTTATCAAGAGCTTCATCTTTTGAATGAAGTAAATAGACATAGCAATATCTAGATGCATCATCAATAAACGTTATGACATACTTCTTGTTACCTAGAGAAGGTGTTGCATGAAAATCACATAAATCACTATGTATAAGTTCCAATACTTTACTTTCTCTATTAACGTCTTTGAAAGGTTGTTTAGTGATCTTTGTTAGCATACAAGTCTTACATTTTTCATTTTCCAAGTCAAATCCGGGTATTAAACTCATTTTAGACATCTCTTTTAAACGTTTATAATGAACATGACCTAGTCTAGCATGCCACAAATTGGATTCATTTAAATTATTGTTATTACTAGTAGAAGCTAAACAAACGGAATTATCATTACTAGGATAATTAAGATTCAACATAACCATTCCATTACATACATAACCAAACCCAACAAAGGTACCATGTTTTGACAAGATATACTTGTCACTTTCCAACACTTGTTTGTACCCACACTTATTTAATACTACTTCACTTATGAGATTCTTTCGAATCCCCGGTACATACAACACATTGTCTAAATACAAACATTTTCCAGAAGTAATATAAAGTAAAACACAACCAACACCCTTGATTGATTCAGTTGCAACATTTCCCATCTTCACAACGGATTCATCTTCAATTGGTTGAAAGTCTTTAAACCAACGAAGATCTTTGCAAACATGACTTGTAGCCCCCGAATCAACCCACCAAGCAACATCATCATCATGTACATAAAATGCATCAGAAATTACAGAAACATAATGTTAGTCCCAAGACTAAGTAAATAAGATTTGATGATCGATAGCCAAGAAGAATAAATATCAGCTGAAGTATGTATCTCAGCTGAAGCAATTATATACAATAAACCTTCAGCTGAGTACGTACTTAGCTTTAGGACAACAAGTCAAATCAACAGCTATTAACGAGAGTTCATTCGAAGTCTATGACCATAGGACAAAGACAAGAAGAAGACTATTCAGCTGATTGTGGAATCAGCTGATAGTACCTGCTGCAGATAAAGACTTAAATGAAATGTTCTTGACACTTTGAACATTTCCCTTTTCTGCTCAAAGAAGAAGAAAACGATGAAGATCTTCTATTTTGGAATAGAAGATAATGTCAGTACATTATCATCGTTTGTCCCTCCAAGCATGTAAAGAGAAAGTCAACTATTTCTGTACTTATGTAGTACACATTTCACTGTGCGTCAGAAAGGGTACCGGAAGTAGTTGACACAAAGTATACTCGGGACAATAACTTGTGAAAGAGCATTTAATGATCCATAGACAAGTCCACATCGACGAATAGTATGTTTACACGTCGTCTAACTTGTGGACAAATGAACATGGATCTTGGGCTATAAATACAGACGTAAATGCTTGCATTTACACACACCTTTTAGAAATCATAGCACAAGAACATTCTCTGAGAGTTAGTTATTTGTCTAAGTATTAACTCCTCCATAGTTATTACTAAGGCATTAATATGAGCTGTTAGTATCAGCTGATATAACTCTCAGTGCATTCTCTTCTAGTTTTGAGCGATCTAAAGTGTCATTTCAAGTATAGAGTTTTAGTTAGTTGTGTACTATCTATTTCCGTAAACTTTGTACTGTATTAAGTTGTTTTAATAAACTCTTAATCATTGAAATCTTGTTGTTCATTTATCTTATCTTCGTTACTCGGTCATAACGCAACACGTTTGTGTTGTTGGGATCCAACACATAATTTTCAATATAATTAGAATTATGTACTAAATCAGAATTCTGACCTTGCTTTCCCGGGCCCTTAGACCCACTTGGTCCAGCATTGGACCCACTTGGACCAGCCTCTTTGTTCACCACACGAACACGACAATCTTTCTTAAAATGACCCGGTTTGTTGCATTTCCAACATACCGGAGGCTGTTTGGGCTTTTTGTTTGATTTGTTATCTTTACCATTAAACTTCCTTTTGTTTTTAAACTTGTTGGAATTTTTGGATTCATCACCTTCCACCATATTCACAGAAGAAGAGCCAACTATGTTCTTGCCTTTAGGATTGTTATAAAGTTCTTGATTTTTCAAGGACTCTTCAATCCTAAGATGGCTTCCAAGTTGCAACAAAGTTAACTCTTCTTTATTATGTTTAAGAGTATGTTTAAACTCTTTCCAGGAAGGGGGCAATTTGTCCATAATCATAGCAACCGAAATTGCTTCATCCATTTTCAGATTATGTTGGGCAAATTGTCCCAAAATCCTCAACAATTCGTGGAATTGTTCCATGACAGGCCTGGTATCAATCATTTTATAGTTCATGAAATTACCAACCAGAAACTTCTTACTAGAAGCATCTTCTGCCATGTACTTGGATTCAAGAGAATCCCATAGTTCCTTTGCGGATTCAACGTTTTGATAAACATCAAAGAGAGAGTCAGCCATACCATTTAAGATGTGCCCACGGCAGATGTAGTCATCGCTCTCCTACTTGGATCTCTTCCTCGCCACTTCAATCGGTTCATCTTCAGCGAATTCAGGAACTGGTGTACTCAGAACGTACACCACTTTCAGAGTGGTAAGGAGGAAATGCATCTTCTTCTGCCAACGACGGAAATCCTGCCCTTCAAACTTCGTCAATTTGTCAAACTTGCTCGTCATGTCTTTCACAGATTCACTATTCGCCATTTTCACAGAATACTTTGATCTTTGTTAGAGATTTTCGTGATGATTTCGTAACTTGGGAAACTGTGAAGTCGTGATAACACTTTCAGATCAAAGTATTTCGTCGGTACTACGAAATCTTCGATCGGATAAAATCACAATTCAAGAACAGAGAATATTGAGAGTATTTTTAGAGAATTTCGTACCAGTTTTATTGAAGAAATGACCAAAAACGATGCTAAATTCAAGCAGTCTCTAAACCACCGAAAACTGACAAAAACAGTTTCGGAACTGCTAAAAACCGCCCAAATACGGGTCGGTTTCGGGTTTGATTCGACGGGTCGGAAAACCGGGTTTTGAATCCGAATTCGGATTTTCCATGCATTTTCTATAAAGGACTCTGCCCCTTGGACCCCGACCAGGGCGCTACCCCGAACCCCGCCAGGGGCGCTGCCCCTTGGAACCCCGTTATCGGGGGCGCTGCCCCCGAACCCCCGTTAAGTCAGTGTATTTTAATCAGAACAAATTTAAACAAGCATGCACTCCGCACCACCCTTACTTGTTCAATATTTATTGGGATTACATTTGGTCAACAAGTTTATCCCATTACACTTAAATAATATTGGTGATATAAATCACCAACATATGTCTTTTTTCGAACCTTCTACATATGAGGAATAAACCACACCGTCTTTTAACCTCCAAATTTTACCTCCAACAAGACTTGAACCCAAAATCTCTTAAAGAAAAACCTCAATGTTATCTTTAGTGGCCAATTGATCTAGAGGTGACTAGATTTTGTATGGTGTCAATCACAATGGTGTGCTATAAATATTGTAAATGAGTTGAGCCAAGCTATATCTCATTTAGGCTTGAGCTTGCAGTCGATTCATTAAGATATTTAATATTTAGGCGTCATTCTGTTAAATATTTAATTGATATTAGGCTAAATGTACATTTATTTTTAAAGTGACTTCATAGTTCTTTTAAAGTGAAATTTACCCTTTAAATAAGAAATCATTATAAATAAATATCCTGAAACAAGTTGCTATTATTTAAACGTTTATAATATATTGACATAATGATTTCTTTTTGGATACATTTTGTTAGGTTACGAAATGATTGCGTTCCGACCTTGATTCCACTGTAACAAATGCAGTCGAAATATTGAAATCGCAAAGTGTGGTTGTGCAGCTATAGACGAACGTCAATTGCATACGCAAACGCAACTTCACGGAGCTATAATTGGCGGTGTGATTCCTACTTTCCCCTTATTATTCAATTCAATCCAACTACACCCCTCGAAGCCCTAATTTTCGCCGTTTCGAGCTGAGCTATGGAGAGATCTGATAGTAGAGACTTAAGCAGCATCGGTAAAAGTTCTTACTCAGGTGAGCTGATTATTTCTTGTATTATTGAGTTTTTATCGTGTTTGTTGATCTGTAGCCGCTGTTTGATTGAGTTTGGATTTAGGTTATTAATTTTGATTTGAATATAGTTCTGATTTGTGAGGTGTATATCTCCAATTGATGAATCTATTGGTTTAAATGATTTGCCTGTTGGCATTTGAAATCTGTGTGTGAATAAAATTGATAAGGATTGTGTTGGATGACGAGCATAATTTAAGAGCTTCATAGAACTTTAGGAAGAAATTACAGTACAGTTTGTTCTCTAGGGTATAAATTTTGAATACAGATATAATTTGTGGTAATATGTTGCTTTGAATGATTTGCTAGTACATGAACCCTACAGAAGTAGGCATTTAAAATCTATGTGTCAATAAAATTGATAAGGATCGTGTTGGTTGATGAACAAAATCTAAAGAGTTTTATCGAACTATTGGAAGAAACTATAGTACAATTTGTTCCCTAGGGTTTGCTTTATTCTTCATTTTGTTGTTTGAAGATTTAATTTTATCTATGTGCCTAATACTGTGTTTAAATTGTTGAGCAGATGATAAACTATTTGATGCTTCTCAATATGCGTTTTTTGGTCGACAAACTATGGACAAAGCTGAGTTTGGATGTTTAGAAGCAAATGATGATAATCATTCAACTGGAATTGCTGGTGATGAATACCACCTGTTTGACCGTGAAGAGGTAAATTTCTGGTTGCAGAGAAAATTTTATTAATGAATATCATATTTGTTACTGTTAATTGGTGTCTCGTTTGTAATGGCAATTTTGTACTTTACTAATATTTAAACAAGTTGAATATAATCAAACAATGAGGTATAAACTTAGGCATGAGTTATTAAAATTAGAAGTTAAATGCAGCTTGATATTGGAATTTAATTTAGTTACAATATCTTTTCTCAACAGGAATCAGGTGTAGGATCCCTATCGGATTTAGATGATCTGTCAACTATATTTTCAAAGGTAAGCTTCTTTCTACACACAAAAAAATCTTCACTGTGTGTGTGTGTGTGTGTGTGTTTAACTGATTTTGTTTTTACAGTTAAACAGAACAGTTAGCGGACCTAGACATCCTGGAGTTATCGGCGATCGAGGGTCAGGATCTATTTCAAGGGAAAGTGAGTACACATCTAACATTTTTTTTTGTTTCATTTATTTTACTACTATTTACATCTTCTTATAAGTTTTTAAGCTCCAAAATTGCTAAATTTAAATTTTAATAACCGACAATTTTTAGGTTCATCTGCATCTGATTGGGTACAAGATCGAGAACTACCCGAGTGGTTAGAGCAACATATTTCTGACACCGAAAGCAGATGGTCTTCACAATCTCATATTTCAGATCCTAAACCGTTATACCGAGCATCATCATATCCTCATGTAAAACACCAGTTTTTCAATGAGCCCGTTTTGGCACCCACTTCATCATTGCCTTCATTTTCGCCAGCTGGCGGCCATAACAGTCTCCCATCGCCACGCCAGCATTCTCATCTCAACCGCACCCCACAGATGCACTTTTCAGACCCAAATCTTGTACCTCATAGGTCTCGGTTTACTGCAAATCGGACCCAATTAACCCAAACCCAATACGGGCAGGCCAAAAGCCAATGGGCTAACCCTAACCACACGTTACATGTTGACCATGCTGGACTGTTGACTAATTCGTATCAACAAAACTTGATACAAAACGGGTTTTTAGGCCCACATTTTATGTCGCCACATTCTATACGCCAACATTCGTTTAGCCCGTTTGCACTCCAACCGTATTTATACGATGCAATTCCTTCTCACTCGTTACATTTAATGAAATACGGGTCGACCCAGACCGATACACGAGATCAAAGACCAAAACAAAAGAGCAAACACGGGGCCCGTATTTCCCGTCAGGGTTCAGATAATAGCAATCAGAAAAGTGAAAAATGTCGGATACAATTCAGATCAAAATACATGACATCTGAAGAAATTGAAACCATTCTCAACATGCAACATGCTGCAACACATAGTAATGATCCATACATAAACGATTACTATCACCAAGCCCGAATTGCTAAAAAATCTCCAAAAAACAAATTCAGCCCGGCCCATTTAAGAGACTCACCGCAACGGGCCCGAAACAGTTCAGATTCACCACCTCATATTAATGTCGATTCTCATGGAAGGATTTCATTTTCCTTAATTCGAAGACCACAACCACTTCTTGAAGTTGACCCGCCACCCGGGTCGGGTGATGGCGGGTCCGGGTCGGACCCGACTCGACCCGAGAAATCATTGGAGCAAGAACCGATGCTTGCAGCAAGAATCATGATTGAAGATGGACTCTGTGTGCTTCTAGATGTGGACGACATTGACCGTCTGTTAAAGTCAACTCAGCCGCCAGATGGCGGTTCTCAGGCGAGGCACAGGCGGAAGATTCTTCTAGAAGGTCTAGCTGCAGCTCTTCAACTTGTGGACCCGCTTGGTGCAACCAGGTTAGCCCCAAAAGATGATATTGTTTTCTTACGGGTCGTTTCACTTCCCAAGGGTAGAAAACTCATTTCTAAATATCTCCAACTTCTCCCCCCGAGTGGTGAGCTGGCACGAATCGTGTGCATGACAATTTTCCGCCATTTACGGTTTTTATTCGGTGGATTACCGAACGAAAAAGAAGCAACCGAAACCGTTAATTCGTTAACAAAGATTGTAGAAACATGTATAAGTTCAGTGGATCTTAATTCTCTAAGCGCTTGTCTAGCTGCAGTAGTGTGTTCCCCAGAACAACCGCCACTTCGTCCACTTGGCAGTCCAGCTGGCGATGGTGCATCTGTTATTCTAAAATCGGTTCTAGAACGAGCTACAAATTTATTATCCGGTACAACTTTACAAAACCCGACACTTTGGCAAGCTTCATTTGATGCTTTTTTCGGGCTTTTGACTAAATATTGTTTGAGTAAGTATGATAGTATGGTACAAGCGATGTATGCACAGGTTCCACCGAGTAGTGAGATTGTGTTTTCTGAAGGTGCAAAAATGATTAGTAGAGAAATGCCTGTTGAGCTTCTTAGGGCTAGTTTGCCTCATACGGATGATAATCAGAGGGAAATGTTGGTTGACTTTTCGCAACGGTCAATGCATGTTGGTGGGTTTAGTGGTCATAAGGGTAGTGGTGGTCAAGTGGCTCCTGAATCAGTAAGAGGGTAATTAAGACATTTGTGTATACATCTGACTGGATTGGATTCTTGTTGTCTGCTGTCTGAAGGTGGTTTTTGTGGACCTGTGATGGTGGTGGGTGAAGTTTGTTTGTTTTTATGGTTGGTTTATACATGTTGGGTTATAAATACTGTGTGTGTTGGCGCGTGCTTGTTACTGTGTACTTCTGGGTTGGATGGTTGGTTGGTGATCTTTGGGTTGGTTGGGGTTGTGCTTCGAATAAGCTTTTATTTTTTCTGCTTTGTTGAAGAAAGTTGCATGTACAGTTTCTGGAACTTTGTATTAATTAAGTTTACTGCATTGCTGATTGATTTTCTTGCGTTTTATTTTTATGGTTTTTTTTCCTTTCTGAAATGAACTTGTCTTGTTAAGCCGGGTAATGGTCTAAAAGATTATTTTTCTGGTGGTGGTCGGGGTTGTCTCTAATACCATTTAACATAAGTGCATTATTAGTGCCAAAACATTAAGAATACACACAATAACAATGCCCAATTACTTCAAAGGAGTAGATGAGCATAAACCGGAATTTCTGTCAAACTGGACCAGTTTCAAAACTGGTTTGGTCTGAGTCAACAAAGGTCAAAACCAATTTGGGTAAAACCGGTTTGGTTTAACCATGTTTCGGACAGTGGTGTGTGTCCGATTGAAACATAATAATAACAGTTCAAACTGAAGAATGTGATAGAACTAATGTTATTTCCGTTTGTACATATCTCAAAACGACTATTAAAAAGTTCAATTTCTGTAGATTACACACTAACTCATTACGAAAATCGACCTTAATATTCTGTTAGAAATGAGTAACAGAAGACTCTTCCCACTTAACCGATATGACAAATTGCTTGCAACAAACGTATCCAACTAAATATACACAAGTGTATTAAGCTTCAAGAAACATACAAGTCCGACTTAAATCATTTAAATACACAACCTTTTTACAAGACGATACATGCTTACATTTGATACTCATTAAATACAACGATACAACAAACTTTGTGAAATTATGACTCCTACAAACTCTCTCTTCAACTTTCAAGTTCGTTGTGGTGATTGTTTAGATCCCATGGGCAAAATGGTAAATTCACATTAAGTTCCCAATGCCCGCTTTGATCTTGAAAGCGTCATCCTTGGTAAATGAATAAGTTTATTGATTGGTAAAATGGTTGGAGTGGTTAATAAGCTCATGCATGTCTTGACCCATCATCATGTAATTGGGTGGTTCGCACATTCGGTTCCTCCTACCAAAGGGAAAAATGAATTAATATGAAGTATTTGAGAGGTGACAATTTTGACCCGTTTATGCGTAAACGGGTCAAATTGGGTTGTAGTTTGCTTTTAATAGATCAAATTGAAATTTTGTTCAAAATGAAATCAAGGGTTTTGACTTTTGAACGGGTGAAAGTCATTCAAAATGCATAAAACCTCTTAAACCATTTATTACCAAAACTCTATCATTATTGTGAGAATATAGATTTTAATCACATTAAAAACATGTATTGTTTGTGAAATTCAAGGAAAGAAAGGACAAAAAAGCATACCCGTTTGACCCATTACCCAACCTAATGTAACTAAAAAATAAATGCAATAAAAAAAGGCTGAGACACCAACCCGAATGCCATATGGGAAGCCAGGTGTCCGAAAGATGTCCATTTGTCCCTGCAGGCAAGAATTCTAAAATGCTATTATTATATCACAAAATCAAAATTTTATCACAAATAATCATAATAATTATACACAATAAATAAAAACATACCAAACCATGAAGGGTTGGCTGAGCACCATAATAGCTCTCATGATTTGGTGCTATTGAATTTAATTGTCCCTATAAAAATAATATAATATAATATAAAATAAAATAAAAAATCTTTATATTTATGTAACATTAAAAGTAAGGCATCAGAATAGAATCATAATTATGATGATATGAAATGACGTACCACCCCCTGAATAGCTTGTTGATTTCCGTAATAATTGTCTCTTGAAGGCGCCATCAAGTTAAGCTGAACCTAAATAAATCATATAAATATATATTTAATTTTTAAACACTACAAAATAATTTTTATATATATAAATGAATCCTTACCATTCCTTGCATACTTTGTTGTTGACCAAAATAACCATCCAGAGCTACTGACCGTGAACTCAACTTGTCCTACAAAAGTATGGAGAATTCAGGATACATTTAACCATATATTTTCATTATATTAAAAGATATATAAATAATATAAATATACAATGATTAAGATACTATATTGTTCTTAACACATATACTTCCCTAAATGCCTAAGAATGGATTAATGATTAAACAAACTAAATGCTTCGTTATGTACACATAAAATATATATGTTTTTGGATTATATAAACATAACAAAGATAACTTAGATACGATTATTAGGTTAAAGTTATAAAACAAATAAAACAAAATTTTCTACCCATTATTAAAAAAAAATGCATCAAGAAACTATGTACAGTTAGAGAAGAGACAAACCAGCTGCTGCAAGCTGTCTTGAGCTCCAACAGCCATCATATCCTGCTCTGAGCTAACCTAAACCAAGGAGTAATTTGTAAGAACAGCATAAGATCAGGGGCTAAAACGTAAAATTATAAAAAAAAAGTAAAAAAAAAAAACCTTTCTTTTCTTCATAGGATTCTTTTTTTTATTTGCACGGATATTTCTAATTTGATTATCATCTTCCATTCTGAAAACACCAGGAGCACTTGATGTTCCAACATCAATAACATTATTCTTATTTGAATTATTCAAACAAACACAATTTGCATAAACATCTTCAAGTGCACGAATTGCCATATTATAACTTTCTTGAGACAACGATCCTTCTTCACCTAGTTTAACCGCTTTTTGACATAAATCGTTATATCTCTGAACCCTAAATTGCACCAAATCATTCCCTTCTGATATCAATCCCCCGTTTTTCACATCTTTTGTAAACCGTTTTAATATATATTGTGAAGGAATTGCAGAAAGACCACACATTTGTAGAACAATTAATGCGTGCCTACAAAGATAACCTTTAAATTCAAATAACCGACAACTACAGGATATTTCTGAATTCGATTCGTTATAATAAACGTAAAAATCAAAACTTTTTTCAAAATCTGAAACCCGATAAGTCAATATCATATCCTCGTGGGCCTCTTTTTGAGGCCCGCAAGCAGCTGCTCCCAAAACTTCAACTTGAAATTTTTTCAAAACCGAATTTGTGTAAATACCCGAAACATGTTTTTCAAAAGGTGACGGTGATTTTAAGGTAGGCGGTTTATTCCATGTATCAAAATCACTTTTTGCTTCTTCTTCATACCGATCTTGAATTATATTTTCATATTGTCGTATATATTCTTGTATACTGGTTTTTTTATGTACATATTTATCAAAAAAACAATTAATACTCTCGGATCTTTGAAAAGTCGACATTCCCGCCAAAAAAACGTCCCGCATGTAAACCGGGACCCACTGTTTACGGGTTTCATATAACGAATTTACCCAATCACAATCTTTGACCTCAAAACGGTTGACTAATTTAAACCATCTTTTATCAAATTGCTCATCTGTCCATGATCTATAAACACATTTTTCAAATTTGGTCATGAAATTATCATGCTTTAAAGATTCAGAAATCTTGTTTACAACATTCCATAAACAAAAAAAATGTTTTGAATTCGGGAACACCGTTGAAACGGAAGCTTCTAGAAACGGGTCGTTTTCGGTTATAACAACTTTTGGGGCCCGCCCGCCCATTGCGGTCAACCATGTTTGCATGACCCATGAATAGGTGGCAGTTGTTTCATCAGATAACAAAACACATCCAAGAAGCATAAACTGATAATGTTGATTTACTCCGATAAATAATGCAAGTGGCATTCGATATTTGTTTTTAACATATGTTAAATCGAATGACACAACATCATTAAAATTGATATAATCATACCTGCTTTTAGCATCAATCCATAACATGTTTTTCAACCGTTGATCTTCACCTACATCTATCGCATAAAAGAAATTCGAATTAATACTCTGCATTTGTGCAAAAAACTTACACAAAACGTTAAAATCTCCCGATTCAAAAACCGTATTACGCGATTTATCGGATAAATTATTCGTTTCAATTTTTAACCCGACAACGTTTTTATACTCAGCAAATTGTCTAGCCATTGCAGCATACATTTTTCTCGTTTGTTCACTAACTGCTTGAGCTGGCAAAAGTTCATGATTATGATCTTTTTCAAATCTATGGATAATCCATTTCCCATCGGGTCGTCTTTTCACATGCATACTTGCTTTACAATCGGTTTTGGAGCATGATCTTCGACCAGACCCGTTCTCTGGATCCTGATTGGTGGTTGTTGTTACTTGTCTACTTTTGGGTCGGTTAAATGATTTATCATGTTCACGTTTTGTACCGTATCTTGAACACGCAAATTTGGCATCGATAAATTCACGTGATGTTTTAGAACGACGGCTGTTTTGTATAGCTGTACTAAATCCCATTGATCGTGCATATTCTTGATAAAAAGAATATGCTTCACCGTGTGATTCAAATTCCATACCGGATAAAGGTTCAAGCTTTATATCTTCTTTAGAATCAAATATATCGATTGATGGAGAATTTATTCCTGTTTCGGTTTCGGGAAATTTGTTTCTGTCCATAATATCTTCATTGTGAAGTTTATGATTACTGTCTGTTATATCTGTTATTTCTTCTTTTTCTTCATTTTCATGGTCTCCTGAAGGGAGTCTAAGATCAATATCCATTGTAAGAATTTAGGTGTTTTTAACCTTGAATCTTTCGGTTGTTACCTACAACAGACGGTATATATAAAAGCAATTAATATTTTATAATAAAAAATTGATGCATACACTTAAAAGAGAACTTATGAAGATCTAAGCATCAACAACACCAATTTACCCTTTAAGGATCATATATCAATATATCATACCAACTTTCAAGTAAAAAGTTGGATTTTTTAACCATCTACACTGGAATCCATTTATGAAAATGCAGGGGCATATCATATATTTAAATTTTGTTAGTAAATTACTAAATTGGCAAAAAAGAAAAGATATTTTTTCTACTGGAAACAGTTATTCAGGAGGAGATTTCCTGGACCGAATAAAACCAATGGCAATGCGATGAAATAGAAATAACAGTCAATTCGTAACCTGTGGCAACTCATTACAGCATAATCATGTGGGAAACTTGTTGTTCTATGTATACTCCAGATGAATCCAGTTCAAATTGCAAAAGTTATCATACGTGAAAGCAGAATCACAAGGTGAAGCCACAGAATCCATGGGTTTGTGGTTAAAGTTTGGAGGATGAGAAGAGGAATGTATGCGTGTGTGTACCTGTGATGAGAATCGATGGAGGTGCTAAATTCGATTTGTTTGTGTGTTGTTGCCGATGATCTGCTGGAAAATCCACGCGAGGGGGTTGGGCGAGTGGATGAAGGAACTTTTTGGCCCCAAATTGGATTGGGGGATTACACTGTGTTACTGGGATTTTCATTAAAAGAAGAGAAGAGAAAAGAAAAGAAAAGAAGAGAACAGAAAAGAAGAAAAATAGGAAAGAAATTTTTTAACTTTTGTGTGTTTGGAAAGAAAAGAAAAGAAATTAAAAAAGAAAAATTAGCAAGTTACAAATTTACCCCTAATATGTAATTTAATAATGATATTGTATAATTAGACAAATAACATGATTTATCCAAACATAATAATAATAAACCAGTTCAACATAAAAACAATTACATAAATAATAGCTAAAGATAACTGAAATAAATTCATACTAAATTTATACTAAATTCATTATAATTTTATAATTGCAGAGTAACTTGACAAGAAAAACACCTTTGTTGAAGTTACTGTTGAAGTTGTTGGCAGCTTGTTCGTGAACTTAGAAGATATGTACGTAAAGATGACTGAGATCTTATTTAGGTTTAAGGGCAATTTTGTACATGGTATTATTTAATCTTATTCAAGATAAACTTCCATCCAAATCTTCCCAATATTGGGAGGAAGTTTAGGAAAGAAATTCTTTAAAAAACTTCTTCCCTTTTCTTTTCTTTTCTCTCCTAAACATTTCTCTGGAACATATATTTCTTTTCATTTCTTTCTAAATCCTTTCTCTTCTCTCAAATTTGAATCTAGGGAACACAATGTTAGGGTTTGTATGGAACTTCACTCGCTTTGCCTAATTTTGATTTCTTTATCTCTCTACGGTGTTATGTGGCGCGTGACCCACCTGATGTTGGAAATATAGAGAGATATTGTAAGTTGGCAATTTTCTCTATCCCACATTGGTAGGAGGAAGAAACTTAAATGAGTTTATAAGGCACTTAATTGTTTAAGCTTCCAAAGGCTTTAGTGGAGGATTAAGGGCTAGACCCACACGCGCGCCGAGCCGAGACCGATGTCACGAAATGGCGCACTTTGCACGACGCATCGGTCGCTGGGAGCTTTCTTTTTGGCCAAGACAGTGATACTCAAAACGTAACGGTCGGTTGTTAAGAGGGTCGTTAATGCCCTGTACGTTTTTTTGACCATTCTCATGCGTTTTGATCACTGCTTAATGGTGATTAAGAGTGAGTTAATTGCATGGCCGTTTCTGCTCACATGCCTCTCGTCTCCCTATAAAAGGGACTCATATGGCAGAGTTTAGAACCACCGAAAACAGAAGCTTTCTCTCCTCTCTCTGCTGCGTTTTTTCTTCCTGCATTTCCGAGTACTCACTTTGTGTTACACAGTGTTTCTTGTTGTGGAACATACCGTTGTTGCTGCATCAAATCCTGGGTGTATACATTAGAGGCTTACAGCGTATAAAGCATATATAAACCTTTAAGGACAGGAATCCTCATTCCGTGCGGTGCGTTCTTCATCTTCGTCAATTTCAGGTTAGTGTATTTCATTTGGTTATTTTGGTTAATTTGATATTGTTACAGAATATTTATCAACAATCTTAAAGGTTTATATTTATTTATATTATATTTTGTGACTAATCTCTTAGCCAAATTTCAGCAAAAAGAATGGATACTGAAATCTCCTCCACCAACTTCCGTTTGATGAATCAAGAATTCATCAAGCTTGATCGTTTTGATGGCCAGAACTACACTCGTTGGGCTGACAAAGTCTTGTTTATGCTAGCTGTGCTTAAACTAAGCTTTGTGTTGGGTCCTGAATTGCCACCAATTCCCGCTAATCCAGTCCCTGCTGAGGGAGAAGCCCCTAATGTGCAAGCAATTGCTGATCTTGATAAGCAAAGGGCTCTGCGTAGAGAGTCCGAACATTTATGCTTGGGACACATCAAGAACTCGTTATCCGACCGTCTATATGATTTGTATGCTCCTATTACAAATCCTATAGAGTTGTGGAAAGCTATTGAACTCAAGTATAAGGCACATGAAGAAGGTACCAACAAGTGTCTTATGTCTAAATACTTCGAGTTTCAAATGGTGGATGATAAGCCGATTATGGAGCAAGTGCATGAACTCCAGGTGATAGTGAATAAGTTGAATTCCCTATCTATTAATCTTCCCGAGCTTTTTCAGGTTGGAGCAATCATTTGCAAGTTACCACCTTCATGGAAAGATTTTTCCAAAAAGAATGATGCACAAATCCGAGGACTACTCTTTGGATATTCTGTTGAAACACCTCTGTATTGAGGAGGAAACTCGCAACAGGGACAAAAGGGGTAAAGTCGGAATGAGTGTTCACCACGTGTCAGGTGGGGGTCATGGTTATGCATCTAGTTCGGGTTCGGGGTCTGGTTCTGGTAACAAAGGCAAGAAAGTGTTCAAAATGAACAAGAACATGGGACCCAAAAAGAAGGAATTCAAGAGGCCTAATAATCATCATCAAAACAATCAATCCAAGAAAACACGAAAGTGCCATGTTTGTGGAGAAACAGGGCATTATGCACGAGAATGTCTACTACGGAAATCGGGGCCCGTTGGTGGATCCGCAAATGCTGTTGCGGATCTAACCCACTTGATTGCCAATGTGGATCTTGGGGAATCAAACATGATTTCCACTTTGACTCGTGTGATAGCAGCTCGTGGATGGTTTCTTGATTCTGGAGCTACGATTCATGTTTGTGGGAATCGTAGCAGCTTCCAAACTTATGGCCCAGTTCGTGAAGGAATGGTGGTGGCGTGTGCTGATGGTCACAGGGTGCGTGTTCAAGGTATTGGCACGGTGTTGCTAACTTTTCGTAATGGGAGTATGATCACCCTTTGTGATGTGTTGCATGTGTCGGGAGTGTCAAAAGGACTTGTGTCGGCGTCCAAGTTTGATGATAATGGTTTCAAGTTGGTGATCGAGGGTGGTAGGACCTTGTTTTATAAAGATGGGGTGTATGTGGGACAAGCCGTTAATACGCGTGGTATGTATCGGCTTGAATTGTTTGAGGGGGATGTGGGTAGTAGTCACCATTATGGTGATTCTGTTTTGAATGTTGAATTTTCTGAGAGTGAAAGTGATGGTACCGCAAGTGATAGTGACGGTACCACTAGTAATGTTGTTGGTTATGAACTTAATGAAATAATGTTTTCTGATTATATTGCTTGTTCAATTTCTTTATGGCATAAACGTTTAGCTCACACTAATATTAAAAATATTGAAAAAATGCAAACTAAAGGCTTGTTAAAATTAAATAATAAAGATTTTGACAAATGTGAAACTTGTGTAAAATCAAAGTTTATAAAGAAACTTTTTCCAAGCGTTAAGAGAAATACAACATTACTAGAATTAATACATTCGGATATTTGTGAACTGAATGGTATACTCACTCGTGGAGGAAAGAGATATTTTATAACATTTTGTAATGACTCGGGCCGATACTTATATGTTTATCTATTGCATACAAAAGATGAAGCTTTTAATGCATCTAAACTATATAAGGCCGAGGTTGAAAATCAACATGAAAAACATATTAAGATTCTTCGCTCGGACAGAGGCGGAGAATACTTTAATCATGAGTTTGATACATTCTGTGAAGAGAATGGTATCAAGCATGAAAGAACCTCACCCTATACTCCCCAACAGATGGTTTGGCTGAAAGAAAGAATAGAACCCTTGTTGAAATGGTCAACTGTATGTTGAATCATTCGGGTTTGCCACATAATCTGTGGGGGGAAGCATTGTTGACTGGATGTTATGTGCACAACAGAATCACTAGTCGTGTGATTCCCTCCAGTCCCTATGAGTTATGGAAAGGTAGAAAACCTAACTTAGATTATCTAAGAGTGTGGGTGTGTTTAGCTTATTATCGTACACCTGATCCTAAACGATCCAAGTTGGGAGCTCGAGCTATGAAAAGTATATTCATTGGATATGCTCAGAATAGCAAGGCATACCGATTGTTGGATAGTGAATCAGGTGTCGTCGTAGAATCCAGAGATGTGGAGTTCTTCGAGGATAAGCTAATAAGAGATGATGAAAACTCAAATTCTACCTCTAATCCCATTCCAGCACCCAGTACTTCTCGAGAGATTATTACACCTTCTTCTAATATAGAAGAAACACCTTCTTCTGTTATAGAAGAACCAAGGAGAAGTACAAGGGTGAGAAAGGAAAAGAATTTTGGAGACGATTTTCTATCATACTTGATTGAAGGATCTCAATCTAAGGTGACGAGAAGGGTCATTTTAGCTATTAATTTAGATGATGATCCTAAGACTTTTACTGAAGCCATGACATCGAGAGATGCTCCTTTCTGGAAGGATGCCATTAATGATGAAATGGATTCAATTATGGGAAATGGAACTTGGGAGTTAGCTGATCTTCCCAAGGGAAAGAGACCCATAGGTTCTAAATGGATCTTCAAGAGGAAGTATCATCCAGATGGATCAATATCTGCCTATAAAGCAAGATTAGTCGCTAAAGGTTATAGGCAAAGAGAAGGTATTGATTATTTCGATACATATGCACCGGTTGCTAGAATAAGTTCAATTAGAACTCTGATAGCAATCTCAGCATTGAAAGGATTGTACATTCATCAAATGGATGTAAAGACAGCCTTTCTAAATGGAAATCTCAAGGAGGAGATATACTTGGAGCAACCTGAAGGCTTCATAGTATCCGGACAGGAAAACAAAGTGTGTAGACTTATTAAATCACTGTACGGATTGAAGCAGGCTCCAAAGCAGTGGCATGAGAGGTTTGACACCACTGTATCTGAATTCGGTTTTAAGCATAATAGTGTTGATAGATGTATCTACACTAAATGCACACCTGAATACACCGTAGTTATCTGTCTTTATGTTGATGATATGTTGATCATTGGCACTCACCTGAAAGGTATTCTTGATACAAAGAAATACCTATCCTCGAACTTTAAGATGAAAGATTTAGGGGAAGTAGATACCATTCTTGGTATTGAGGTTAAAAGGACAGATAGTCAAATTTCTCTAAGTCAATCTCATTGCATAGAGAAAATTTTGACAAAGTTTCAACACTTGAATTTAAAGGAATTTAACACTCCTTTCGATTCTAGTGTAAAACTTGAAGTGAACTCTGGTAGAGCAGTGGCTCAACTAGAACATGCTAGTGCAATTGGAAGCATGATGTATGCTACACACTGCACTAGACCTGACATTGCCTTTGCATTAAGTAAACTAAGTCAATATACTGTCAACCCCGGTACAGAGCACTGGAAGGCAGTAGGAAGAGTACTAGGATACCTGAAAAGGACCAGTAATCTTGAGTTGACTTACACGTCAAATTCTAGTATACTAGAAGGGTATTCAGATGCCAGCTGGATTGATAACAGGAGTGATTCTAAATCCACAAGTGGATGGATTTATACACTAGCTGGTGGGGCTATTTCTTGGGCGAGCAAGAAACAGTCATGTATAGCTCACTCAATGATGGAAGCTGAGCTTATTGCTTTAGCCGCTGCAGGCAAAGAGGCAGAGTGGATTAGAGATCTACTTTTGGATATTCGTTTGTGGGATACTTCAATGCCATCAATTCCCATGTACTGTGACAGTGAGGCCACATTGTCTAAAGTATATAATTCTGTGTATAATGGGAAGACAAGACACGTAGGTCTTCGTCATCATTCTGTGAGACAACTAATTGAAAGTGGTACCATCAAAGTTGTTTATGTCAAGACATCGAAGAACTTGGCAGATCCCTTTACCAAACCTCTGACGAGAGATTTGGTAACATCTACCGCGAGAGTCATGGGTCTAAAACCAAACTAGAATCGTTAGTAATGGAAACCCAACTTGAACTTAGTGCTCCTATTTTCAAGTTTAATGGGTAACAACGAAATTACTAACGATAGAAGGTACTATCAATCAAAGATAGATCCATGTGAGGCAGGATAGTACGTCGTTGCCGAGAACGAGGATGAGTTAATACTCTTAACAAAATTTTGGAGACATCTAAGCAACGAAGATGTTGTAAAATTTTGCCTATATGATCTAGAGGTGGTGCCGCCTCAGATGAAGACTGTTGGTTTGTCTTCTAAAGGGTCATGAAAAGGATTTTAGCACATGTCCATATTAGTGCTCAGGGAGAACACAAAGACAGCATATGTTGTGTGGGGGTAAACCGGTGAGGTTATTAAGGTTCTTGGTTTAAACCTATTAGGATACCATTGAATCAACCTCCTCTTGTTTGCTCACATTAAACTTGGGTTTAATCTTCGTGACACCTAAGTGGCAACATCTGTCTGAATGAAAGGAAAATTTTCAACTTGGTGGGGGATTGTTGGAAATATAAAGAGATATTGCAAGTTGGCAATTTTCTCTATCCCACATTGGTGGGAGGAAGAAACTTAAATGAGTTTATAAGGCACTTAATTGTTTAAGCTTCCAAAGGCTTTAGTGGAGGATTAAGGGCTAGACACATACGCGCGCCGAGCCGAGACCGATGACACGAAATTGTAACACCCTAAAAATTCTTATAAGTAAACTAATTACATTTATTTATTATAAAACCTTAGAGTATTATTTATCTCGTGAAATAAATAGATGACGTATTATTTCATGCATTTATGTGATCACTTTATGATATGCCAATTAATTATGTGACGTTCCGTTATTATTATGGTGACATTTTATTATCGCGACATTTAAATTTCTGAGTGTTGAGTGTCGGGCTAAGGCCGGCCAAAGGCCGAGGCCGAGAACCGTATCTATGTTCAGATTTAAGGGGGGACGGTTTAAGAGTCTAGACCGGACCACTTTCTTTTTAATTAATTTAATTGTGTGGGTGCGATAATCAAGTAAGGGCTGTATCCCTACGTTATTTCTTAGTCAACCAATTGTAGGAAACCAGTATAAGAAAACCCATCACTAATGCCCCAAGCCCGAGAAGTTAAAGCGTGATCCATAGCAGGCCTTAGTACCCCAAATGACTTAACACGTAAGTCTAAATTTACCCTAATCTCCCATAAACCTCAAACGGCCGATCCTAGATAACTCTCCTCAATTGTTTCTTTTCTTGAACTTTGTTCGAACATATCCAGTTTGTTTCTTCATTCCCGTCGACGATTAAGAGACTGAGCAGAATCCCGAGTTCATAAGTTCGTGAGGTAATCCTTGTCCTCTTCCGGTTTATTCTTCTCTGTTTGAATCTTGATTAAATTGTGTTCCTTCTTGGCTGCTGTATGAACGATCGGGACCAGCTAGAAGGGAGGATTAGCGAGTATTGTCAACCTTCCCGAGCATCGATCAAGCAGGAAGGATTAGTGACCAAGTTTCACCAAGAAGTTGTAGGTATAAGTGCTCATTCTTTCCTTTTGATTAGTTTCTTTCCAATCGGACAACTAATCTGTTTAGGGTTGCTGGTTCCTCCGGGTTATGTCCGGTGATCTTTTGCAGCCGTAGTATTTGTGATTGTTGCGAGCCAGAGTACCAAGTAGTGGTGGTGTTCGTTGTTCTAGCCAAGCCGGATCGTAGCATAGAACGATCGGTAGGTGTCGAGCAGATAAGGGAATTAGCGTGATCGAGAGGAGCAGAGAATCTAACCACATCGACTGAGTCTTGGGTCTTGATGACGGGTTCGAGCAAGGACTTAAGGTTTCCCGGAATTGTATTGCTTCGGTAGTTCTCTATTTCGTTTTACTTAATGATTGTCTTGTTTCTAATTCCGTGGTTGCTGGTTATGGTTCGTAATCCCGTGACTAACTGAGTTCCTAATTTGCGGTAGGGGATGCAAGTATTGAGAAGTTGATACCGAGCCCAAGTCGGCTTGGTTTGTTCGGTTGGATTGTTGTATTGTTGCTGTCGGTTTTGTTTATTGTGATTCGCTTGGTTGTGGTCTTGTTCCGTGTCATTAAAATAGTTTACAATTCTGATTTTTAAGCAAACCAAGTTTATAGTAATCTGTTTTGGTCAATTGAGTTCGTGGCGTGTCGGGATGGGTTGGGTTAAAAACCGTTGTCGTTTTTGCTAAACGTTTTGATAACCGAAAACCGGAAACCGAACCCGTAGGGGTCTTGGTTTCCTAACCCGAATAGCTTAATCAAATAAACTAACGAGCCTTTTGTGAATACGAATTACTCTGATTAAAAGTGATTTTGGGGCTGTCGGGTGCCTCGGGATTTAACGGGTTGATGTCGGGTTATAAAACGGTTTAAAACAACCAGCTGAGTTTTCGGGCAGATTCTGTTGTCTATGTTCGGGTCTGTTTTTATCATAGTTAAAATATGTTTCTGGATTTTTGGCCAAAGATGGTGCCTAGTTTTCAGAGTCCTCTTTCCGTTGCCGCTGACGGCTCGTTAGTTTGATTTACAGTTTAAAAGATATCCTGGTTTTCGTAAATTGTCGCAAGAGATTTCGCTGTTCAGCTATTCTGTCTTGTGAGCATGTTTTGAGCCTTTTCCGTTTGGATCTAGCTTCCGAAGTCTTCTGTAAAATTGTAGTCCTCTGAGTCATTTAACTACCGTAAAAATTTGATTAATATCTAGTGAGCGGTTTGAGAGTTATAGCCGTTCCCGCGAAAGTGCTGAGTGCTGTTTAGTTTCTGCTGAAACAACCTTTGAGTCTAATCCTAACCCGAGCTTCCTTGTACATTGTAGGACCTTCTAGGACCGGTTAGAGACGCTCTTCAGTACCGAGGATATTTAGGAGCTTACGGTTATTCAAGGTGGGTAATTTCACTATAAACTTGTACTTACTTTCGATCCATGATTTTGTGCTATGTGTTTTGAATTGTCTTGTTGATTGAGCGTGAGTATTCTCACCGTGTATTCAGTTATAACGATACGTGCATGGCTTATGTGGTTAACTGTTTTGATCTATTTCACTTTCTGTGTGATTGACCTGTTATCCGAGTATCTGAGTGGCTATTTTTATTTATCACTGATCTGAGACAGACGTGCCGAGTATCTGAGCCGGTACAGAGTCATTATGTGCTACTATGTGATAGGGCTATCTGAGTGGTTTATGTTATGAGTTTAAAACATAAAAATAAATAACAAATCTGTGTGGTGGCCTGAGTGATATTTCTGTGTGGTAGCCTGAGTGGCATTTTAGTGCAAGGAGAGGCGAGGTTGATCTCTCGACTCGATTTGCACAAGCGCGCTATATAAATTTAAAATCTGAGAAAAATAAACTTGAGCAATTGAGAATTGAGTAGAGTCTCTAGGGATCACTTATGTGGCTTGAGTTGTTTGTAATTACTTGTTTATTTTGATATTATTCACTCAGCGGTGGCTGACCCCAATCACTCCTCCCATTTTACAGGTACTAGCAAGGGCAAAGGGAAGGTCAATGGTTGATGAGCTGCGTTTCTATTTTTATATTTATGGATTTGGATTAAAACATTTATTTCGAGTCAAACATGTTTTGTTTTCAAAACCTTTAATTATTCCGCATTTAAACCACGAGACGTTTTTATATTTTGATTAATGAATTGGGACCTTTGAGTTACTTGTACTCTTGGGGAAATTGTTTTATTTTATTATTTAAAATTTTTTAAATTTCCCTGATTTTTGGGTTGTTACAGAAATGGCGCGATTTAGGCGCACTTTACACTTCGCTGGGAGCTGAGGAGCTTTCTTTTTGGCCAAGACAGTGATACTCAAAACGTAACGGTCGGTTGTTAAGAGGGTCGTTAATGCCCTGTACGTCTTTTTGACCATTCTCATGCGTTTTGATCACTGCTTAATGGTGATTAAGAGTGAGTTAATTGTCTGGCCGTTTCTGCTCACATGCCTCCCGTCTCCATATAAAAGGGACTCATATGGCAGAGTTTAGAACCACCGAAAACAGAAGCTTTCTCTCCTCTCTGTGCTGCGTTTTTTCTTCCTGCATTTCCGAGTACTCACTTTGTGTTACACGGTGTTTCTTGCTGTGGAACATACCGTTGTTGCTGCATCAAATCCTGGGTGTATACGTTAGAGGCTTACAGCGTATAAAGCACGTATAAACCTTTAAGGACAGGAATCCTCATTCTGTGCGGTGCGTTCTTCATCTTCGTCAATTTCAGGTTAGTGTATTTCATTTGATTATTTTGGTTAATTTGATATTGTTACAGAATATTTATCAACACCTGCGTTATGAGAAAACCTCAAGCGTGGGAAAATCGTGGGCTCTTGATTAATTAAACAAAAATTACATATAAACCAAAGTTCTATAATATGAAGCTTGACGTGTTGGCATTGTCAAGTCTCAAATTTTAAAGCTATGGTAAACTTATGGTGAAATCATGTCATTTTTAAGATGTGACATAAAATGATAATTTTACACATAAATTATAAATATATATATACAATTATATAAACATAATGAAAAACTAATATAATTATAATTTTATGACATAATTCGTGAATTTTTTTCTTCATTTTCAGTATACCCAAACATTGTTATAGTTAATTAATTATATATATATTTGGTTTATATAGATATTTGTTTTAATAAACTTAAGAAATAGAGATTGATTTGTTTAAGGCAAGTTTAAATTTATCCAAAGCAAATTAAAATATTTGACAATTATACACTTCTAATTTTTTATTCCTTTCTTCTAACTAATTTAGACTTTGTGTAAAAAAATTACCCTTCTTCTACCTAATTAACAATAAGCCTACAATTAATTATTCATTTGTACGCATTTTGTTCGCATCGCCTTGTTTCCTGTTTCCCGTCTTCCATTCAAAATCCTTGGGATGAGTCATCGACATTCGACATCTCTGAATTCTCCCTAATGCAAGAATTCCTCCAAACTCATATGATTTCTAAAGGAGTTATATACCAAAAAATAAGATAAAACGTGTTGGGTGTTTTACGTAAACATTGCATCAAACAATTGGCGTGCACTTCCTTATCATCAATTCATCGAATTCCAATTCTCACTTCAAGAATAAACTTTTATGTTAATTAGCTCCACAAAAATTACCCATCAAAAAAATTAAAAATTTCTTGAGTTTAGGGTCAATTATTGCAGCATTATCTACATCATTCTTCTGCTTATGAGACTTCTACAATTTACGACCGTGAGGGAGGGAGATGGATGTTTATGCGAATGAAGCTAAACAGACAGGGGTAGGCCTAGTATGGTGCACGGGATTGCCCGGGAAACCCCTCAAAATTTTCAAATTAGTGTTAATTTTTTTCTTTTTAATGTAGGTGAATAATATATGTAGTAGAAATAATAATAACGAGGAATTGGTGCCCGCGCTTCGCGGCGGGGTGAAAATATACACATAATTATTATATACATAGATGATCCAAAATCTTAGCACAGAAGCACCATTCATATAATATAACGACTTATTGCACTGAATGCGTTGAATTCATTCATTTAATATAAGATTCTAAGTTCAATTAAAATTTGAAACACTATACGTAAGTGCAAGGGTGCATAATCTAAAGGAGCATGAAATTTGAAAATGTTGAATCCAAACCTGCTGAAAATACATGACTTTCTACGTATTTTAATTAATAGTATTATTTTTATGATTTAGACATGGTAACATACCAATGTAGAGTGACTTGTGAAGGATGCAGTTCTGAACGATTCCTTGCATCATACTCTGTTTGGTTTCAGAAGTTGCTTTCGCAACTTTAGGTATTTAAACGTAAGTCAAAATGATGTAATTGAATCCTTCTAAACTTCATTTAAAAGGTTTCACAATAATCATCTAAAATGGTGCAAAAATTGACTTTGATACAGGTAATCGAAAAACACATCAGTACACATGCTTGAGAGGCTACCCTGTATCAGATTTTTCCTTTCCCCTGTGATCGTATAATTGTTTTTGTGAGCTGCATAACTGTTTTTGTGATCTGCAGGACCAAAACTTCCATAAACTCATATTAATCATGATTTATCTAAGTAGTTCATAATCCAAACATCATCTTATATGAAAAAACATCATCTTATATTATCATTTTACCTGTTTTCGGAAGCTTTTCGAATTATCAATGACATAAAAAAAACATCATCTTATATGAAAAAACTATATGTGTACTGTATAAAATAAAATAAAAAAATATGTTAAATAGTACATAAAATTTAACATGTTAAATAGTACATAAAATACTATTTTACATAAAAAGAATTTATAAACTAAAAAACAATATTCATTATCAACTGAATAATAAAATTTCACGTGTAGAATAAGGAAGATGAATTCATTAAATATAAATAAGATTAAACGTGAATTCATTAAAGATAAAAAAATAACTAAGCCAAAGCAAATGTGAAAGGATAATGCCTTCTTTTTGTATATATTTTTATAGACAATAATTTACACAAAAAGTTAACTGTTTTGACCCGTTTCGATTCGTATTTATTTAACCCGGTACCCGCCCTCACCCACACAATTCTTCACCTAAGAGGACATCTGTTTGATGTATTTTTATGTCTATTGTCTAGGCGAAAGTAGTTGAAATGAAAATCCATTATGCAGGAAACTATTAGTACTTTTACTTCATTTGTTGTCAATTTTAGAACTCTAAATTAAAAGCATTATAGTAATAATATCTGCATCTTTAAGAAGCGGAGCAAAGTGTCTTCAACACATATGCAGCCATTATCCTGTATATTCAACCCACGCATTGCAAAAAACCCATAAATCAAGAAACTGAGATAAGGGTATCATTATTAAAAAAAGTTGAAGTACAATAGTTTCGGTTTCAAGCTAGTCCCGATAGATGATACCTACAAACAACCACTTATGAGAAGACCTTCATCTGGTCATATATGATGCAATATATGTATCGGTGTCCATCGGGTTGTCGGGTCGGGTTAGGGCCCTTATTGGACGGGTCCGTCAGGTTTGATGTAAAAAACCCTTAACGCGGAACCTTACCCGATAAGGAATCGGGTTGTTCGGGTTGGTTAGATTTCGGGTTTGTCTAGTTGACCCGGTCGGGCTGGTCGGGTTACACATTTGTAACTTGTAAGAGTTCAAGAAACACGTATCTATACAAAAAAACATTCATATTAGGTAAATGTAGGTGCAAATAAGCAAATGAGTGTTTGTTGCAAATAAGTAAATAAAACAGAAATTACAAACAAAATTATGAAGCCAACTACAAATAAAAACAAAGAATTAATGTTATTGTTTTCATAAGAACAGAGGACCGCAAATAAAAATAATATTCATATTAGCCAAACTTATTAGCACAAATTGAAAATAAAATCCATAATTATGAAGCCAAACTTATTAGCACAATGTGTTGTTGCTTGTTGGTGTTGACGTTAAGGTGGTGTTGCTGAAAGCAACATATGACCCCAAATACACCCAACCACATCATTGGGTTCAGGTTAGGTTGACCCTTTGGACACCCCTAAATGTAGGTTGAACTTAATATTTGGTATTAAAAGATAACTAAACAGTGTAGAGCTTGAGAGCTCCAAGTTCTTTTGAAATTCCAATATCATATATAAGTTTTACCACCATTCCTCATAAATCAGACCCCATTACATTTGAAGGATTTCATAGATTTGCTATTTTCAAATTTACATAAAATTGACTAACAATCCCTGAACTAATTTATGTTATTCTGATTCTTCAAGTCTCACTAACCTCTTCAATAAACCCAAACATCCCTTAAAGTAATGAAACTAATCTAGGTTTTTAATTTTGTTTACGATTCATATTATTTCAAATATCAAAATCAGCACAACTTTTTTCCAGTAAGTTAGCTTCGATTGAAATCCTAAATCAAGAATATGAGCTTCGGTTTCATATGATACGTAAGAAGAACGATGTGTGTATGTGGATTGCGATTTACAATAGGGAAAACATTGTGTAAAGATTAAAGTTACGTGAACTCAACTTCTATAGTAAATTTTTGAGATTGGATGGAAACGTACCTTATTCCGCCGATGCAAAAGGGGGTCAGCTCCGATCCTCCACCTTCTCGGGTTTCGCCGTTCCCAATGAAAGCACATATGTTGATGGTGAAGATATGTATGAAGATGAGGAGGAGTATGATGAATAATTTGGTGCCCTAAAAAATGGAGTTGAAGATAATGATAAGGGCGTAAAAACTTCGAGATCAAGAGAAATTGAGAGAATACTCCTGATTTTGTGTATGAGGAAGTATGTGAAGTAAGAAAGGTGGTTGTGATGAGTACATGGAAGGTGATTGTGATTGAGTGAAGAAGAAAGAAAAATCCCTGTTCAGCTTCTATTCATCAACTGGTCATCTATAGTACCTTTGGCAAATGTTAATATAGGTAATATATGTCATATTTAATAATTAAAAAAAATTCAATGAATATTCTTATGTAGTAGAAATAATTGTTGGAAAATTTTGGACACATATAATTATATATTTAATTATATATAATTAATGATTGGTATGTGTAAAATGTAGTTGTGGTGAATGAGATATCGACTCTCAAAATGGGGTGTACGGAACAAAGAAATTAAACAAATGAACTAGTGGAAACTTGAACCTATCCACACTCGTCTCCCGGGTTTCATGGGGGTTCGGGTTTTGCCACTCGGTTTTTATCACTTGAGTTAGTGAAAGTATTCAAATAATATTATTAATAATAATATTTATATTTTAATGTTTGTCATTAAAATATATATATTTTAGTGTTTGTCATTAAAATATATATTTGAATTAGTGGTTTTATTTTCTTTGTATTGAATTGAAATAATGACCATAATGACATTAATGTAGGTCATTATACCCATGACCATTTTCTAGTATAAATAGAGATGGTGTGGTTCATTTGTAAGGACACAAATACAAATTCATATACTTTCCTACTCACTTACAAGCATCATAACTTACAAGCATCATAATTTGCTCTCTCCAAGTTTAATGATCCTTAAACACAAGAACTTTCGATAAGTGTTTTGGCTTGGATTATATTCGGTAGTGTATAACTACTCGGTTGTTTTACCCTAGGAGATAGACGACGAATCTATTTTAAGGGAATCGTGAATTTCACGAGACTCAACCAAAACTTGTTCCTTCTTTGTTTCTACATATTCTTGTTTCAATCTTGTATTTGTTTTTAGTCATTTCCCAATTGTATTGTATTTTATTTAATGAAAATTGGTATTAGCTCCTACAAACTTAAAATAGATTTTTCCTCTCTTGCTAATACCGGTTGAAAAATACATATTTTTTTTCTATTTTTGCTTTTTAATAGCATTGATTCGGAAAAAAATTTGATTGAAATGTTTATGTAAAACAAGATGTTTGGTTAAGTTTATTATAAATTGTTAAATCAAATTTTTGGACCTCAAGTTTATTATATCAAGTTTTTAAAGTTTGATTTTAAATAACTTGGTATATTGTTTAAAACATTTTTGGATTTAAAATTTATAATTGTAAGAATTATTGTTTAAAATTCTAAGTTTTGCAATCATATTTGTTTGTAAGGTTCAAGATAGTCATAGGCTTCTTGAGTTGATTCTCATTAGAGATGATATTTGAAATAAATCTTACAAATATTTGTATATCATTGTGAAATTTGTTGATTATTAAAATATCAAAAATTACATTGGTTTGTAAGTGATTTTGATTTCCATTTTCTTCATCTCAAGGTAGCTGTTCGAGCAACGATTGTCAAACACAAAGACCAGGCGACGTCAACCTTGGATCTCCTGTGATGATCTCAGTGCAAACCCAACAAGCTCTTGGCGAACCTAGGGTGATCGAGGTTGAGTGCGAATGTGAAAGTGAGAGTATGTTATCTCTGTGTTTGACAATCGTTGCTCGAACATTCGCTTAGGACCGCCGGTCTGCTTGAGCAGCCGGTCGATCGAATGATACAGCCTGCGCTGTCAACACTACAACCTGCCCGCCGATCGAATTGTCGACGAACGAATCTGTCGCTGCCCTGCGACCGCCGGTCGGCATCGCCATACTACCGCCACTCCCGGACATGATTGACAGCCGGTCAAAGAAAAAAAAAACAGCCGGTCTAAATCCCGAACTACTTTAAAATTGACAGCCGGTTAAAATTGACAGCCGGTCGAGTCCGCCGCTACCGCCGATATTTCTTGCGACCGACGGTCATACTACCGCCGGTCCCATTGTCACCGCCGGTCATACCACCGCCGGTTGCATTGTTATCGCCAGTCACGAACACGATCGAGCAGCCGTTTAACTCGTCGAATACGAAAATATAAAAAAATCGGAAAAAACTTACGAAGTGATGATAGTTACGACTTGCAAGCCGCTGTTTTGGCAAATCCTAACTCGGGGGCATGATGAGGTTAGTAGGGATTACCCTATGTATATATAGGTAATTCCCAAAACCTAAATGATGAGGGGCTTTTATGCTCACAAGCTCACGTCACAATTTGATCCGTCAATATTCGCAAGCCCACGTCACAATTTGATCCGTCAATATTCGCGAGCCCATGCTTTTGTCACGAGCCAAAGCCGTCCGCTTGTCAAGTTATGACCTTGTCAAGTTATGACCGCCTGTCAAAGTTATGACCGCCTGTCAAGTTATGACCGCCCGTTAAGTCGCCTGTCATGATCAGTCATAATGGCACTTCATGAAGCAGTCATAACAGTAAGGCGTTACACGATCATTGACGTCGTCATAATGGCGCTTCATGACTGCTTTATTGCAGTCATAATGGGCCAACGTTCCATATACCTGGCCATATAAATACCGGCCTAACTCATTGTCGAGGATATACTAAAACAGATCAAGAAAGCCTAAAGCACAGAGATAACATACTCTCACTTTCACCTTCGCACTCAACCTCGATCACCCTAGGTTCGCCAAGAGCTTGTTGGGTTTGCACTGTGATCATCACAGGAGATCCAAGGTTGACGCCGCCTGGTCTTTGTGTTTGACAATCGTTGCTCGAACAGTAGCTTTGGCTTCTTGACATATGGTTTCAATTTGTGAGACTATTTGGAAATCAAATATTTTGGATTTATATTTTATAATGTTGTCGTTATTCTTCAGTTATAAAGAATTTGGTTGAGAAAATATTTTATAAACTTTTCGTAATTTCCATTTTATACATATCAAGATTACCTTGGTTTCTTGATTATAGTCTCATGATGTGAGATATTTGGAAATTATAAGATTTTGGAAATGAAAAAGGTTTGTTGTTTAAGCTCTCAAGTTAACTTTGGTTACTTGAATTTTCTCAAATTTGGTAAAAGCTAAAATTCTTCGGGATTCTATATCTATGGATTGCTTTGGCATCTAGAATTTCACTTTCAAATTGTGAGACTTGGTAAAAGTTTGGTGGATATTAGTTAGTAAGATACAAGATGACCGTTGGCTTCTTGAGTTGATTCTTGAAAAAAAGATACTTGCAAGAAATCTTATAACTAATTAAATTGTGTTTCTTTTGTGAAACTTATTGATTGTTGAGGCTTATTGGTCGAATTTGCATTTTTACTTGATAAAAAGGACAAATGTTGTGACAGTGCCTAACATGGAAATGCATATGAAGGAAGATATGCATATTGTGGCTATGATTTCCGAATTGCCGGAAGTAAATTTGGTGGGAACCGATTCAAGTAGATGGTATGTCGATACGGGTGCAACCCGTCACGTGTGTTTCAATAAAAGTTTGTTTACTACTTTCAAAGATGTTGAAGATGGACAAATATTATTTATGGGAAACTCGACTACCGCGGATATCAAAGGTGAAGGAAATGTTATCTTAAGGATGACTTTCGGAAATGATGTCATGTTGAGCAATATTTTGTATGTGTCGGGGATTCATAATAATCTTGTGTTCGGATGGTTGCTCACTAAATTTGTTTTCGGGTTGTGATTGAATGCGATAACATTGTATTATCAAAATGTGGAATTTTTGTTGGTAAAAATGTTAAAATTAAATATGACAACTTGTAACCGCGATTTTAATAAAATGCTAATAAAGTTGTTCATTTATTTTGAGTTGGTAAATATTTAACATGGTTGATTATGCCATTAAATTTGTTGTTTAAATAAATTAAATTGCACTTAACCAACATTCCACATTGATTCAAAGTCACAAATGTTACAAATTGACAAAATTATTCTTGCATTTGGTTGAAAGAAATAACCAAACTCTTTGATATGATTCATACAAAAGTGTGTGATTTGAAATCAACTTCTACTAAAGGTGGTCACAAGTAAATCATAATGTATATTGATGATTGTACTACATAGTGATATGTACGAATTAAATTATATTGTTAATTTACTCAATGAAAAGTAAAATTGAAGCAATTGATTTACTAAGTTGTACAAATGTGGGTATGGCGTGTGTCGACTAATTATCTTTTATATAAGATATCCCGTGAGGATAAGATGAAACATCGTACAAAGTTTGGTTTGAAAGAAAACCGTCTCATAAGTACGTACGAATGTGGGCGTGCCTTGCTAAGGTGTTCATTCATCGTCCTAAAGTTACATCAATTAAGGAAGATATTGTAACATCCCGAGACCCGGCCTATTATTTTATTACTTTTGGTAAATAATATTCTATTATTTAATATTTTATTAAATTATATTTGATTTAATTGTATTTTAACCAAGGAGTTAAAATTAGTGAAAACTGAAATGTTTTGATTAATTAGTGATATTTATATATCTAGATTCACTTTTGAACCAAGGTTCCGAATATATTTTCGTTGCGTAAACCAGAGGTCGTTTTGGTCTTAAAATTAATCAGTGTATAATTAGATAACTGGTATTTATACTGCTTTTAATAAAAATAAAACCCTCCCCATGTTTCTACACGTATTAAGGGAGTGTGTATGTGTCAAATTGAAAATGCATGTTTGGTTCTTTCTCTCTTTCATACGTATACACATATACACACACATAGTTCATGTATTTTTGATATTTCAATTAAAGATTCAGTTTCATCACTTCATTCCAGCCATTAATCTCGAAATTAATCATTCCACAAGGTAAGAAGTTCATCTCTATTGCTAGGGTTCATATGTTTGTTGGTGAAAAACTAGGGTTCTTAGCTTTTGGTGGGTTTTTGTGAATTCTTGCTTTACAACCGAAATTGATAAATTTTATAGTGTTTGTTGATGATGTTTTAAGTATTGCATGCTTAATTAGAAGAGAAATCATAGATTTGTTTGGAGTTTCATAATCCTCCATTGTTGGTAACTTTGAAGAAGATAAGTCAAAACTCAAAATTAGGATTTGGTGTTTAAATGTTGTTATTTAGGTTATAATGACATGTTAGATACAATAAATATGATTGATGATGAATGGTTACTTGAATTGATGAAGTTTCTATGATTTAGGTAGTGTTTGGGTGAGTTTTTGGTAAAAACCCGTAAGCATAAAAAAAAAAGACAACTTTTAGTCAAATTTTGGTGATCTTGCAAAAATCATATAAAATCAACTGTAACTCCGTTTTGGGCGTGCCACCAGTCGTTTCGAAGGTCTATGAGTCTACTTTATTTATATCATAATTTCATGAACTGTTATGGTCATAAAACTGTTCAGATTTCTGAGTTAGTACAAGAGGTCGTATGTATCTTTTTCGGGTCAAACATGTATTGAAAACTTTGGGTGTTTCAATGTATAATATGTAAACATGAGGTTTGTCATAAAATGGTGATTTTATGTTTAAGAAATGTTAAAAAAATTATGTATTTGAAGTATTAGAACTTTGTTCTCGGTTTTGACCCGTTTGGGCCTATATGCTAAAGTTGGATTAAAAATGCATTATTTGGTATACACTTGACTTTAGAAGTATAATTATGATATTTGGGAAGTATTAGAATGATAGTTGGTCAATATATATGATATGGTAGTATTCTATAACTAGTTGATGAGATTTATGGGAATTGGTCGTTGATTCGGTAATTTTGACCCGTTTGGTTGCAAAATATGTAAAAGTGACTAAATGCAATTGTTGTGGGTTTTGACTTGGAATGTCTTAAGAATTTGTAATTGCAACTTTGGTAATATGCAAGTAAGGTAGTCATTACATTTATGCTAAATGTCGGTATTAGATTTGTATTGCTTTTGCGATCAATTAATAATTTCGGATTACTAATTCGGTATTCATTTTTGTACAGGAATTGGGAAGCAAACTCAGTGATATTAGACAACTGAGTTTGGAGGGATTGCGGTTGTAGGGTGAGTGGATTTAGCCTTCAATCTATATGTGTACAATTTGGATAGAAATTGGATACTCTGGTGAAAAGTGCAGGATTTTGGTATTTGGGTTGTTCGCGATGCGAACCTTTTTGGGTGTAGGTTTTTGGCTGAAATGTTTATTGCAAGCCCACACTTCGGTATAAATAATTCGGTAATTAATTATGTGCACATTTGGGGAAGAGGTCAGTAATTGGAACATTCTACTGGGCATAAGTTTACTATTGACAAGGTGTATCGCCCTTAGAAGCACTGGTTGTTCTAAGGGGGTACACACTGTCTTTGTGTAAAGGGCCATCGGTTATCATTGTTAGGCCGACAATGATTTAAGGTTCGGCCGAACCGCCGTTACTCTTCAAAATTAACTAATCGGGAAAGTGTGAATTTGTATCGGTTGTTCTATTATATATTGTTTGATTAAGTTCATTCACTTAGCTGTTAGCTAATCCCTCCCTCGTTGACTCTTTTGCAGGTTCGGTTGATGGGTGGGTCAAGGGGTGCTTGTTAGGAATGGTTGACCAATGGATGCTCTGATAGTATTTTGTAATCGAGCCGTTTTTGTAGTAACACATTAAACCGTGTTGATGTTTTGATTAATATTATATTTGAAGTTGTGTTTTCTAAAATGCCTTAACTATTATGGTTTAAATATTACGCTTCCGCTATTTAAAAAAAAAATCGGGTTTAAATTTGCGGTGTTACAGATATTCCAAATAATTGATGTATAAAATGGCATATATCGTTGGCTTACATTTACATTAGTCAAGTGTACAATGTATAATAGTAAGACATAATACGATATGATAACTACTCTCAATTGAAGTTATCAAGATTAACTATCTTGATAACATCGCGGATCCGCTTATGAAAAGGCTTAAGTAGAGAGTTAGTTATAATGGAATGGGACTAAAGCCCTTGGAATAAAAGTTTCTGCGACGAAAACCTAACCTAGTTGACTGGAGATCCCAAGATCTAGGTTCAATAGGACAACCTAATTGTATAAACGAAGGGATGTCACTGTGGGGGTAACAGAATTCCTCCAAACATTCTTAAAGGGAGTAAATTGTACTACTTCCTAGTCCATTCCTAGTTTAGTGATAATGAGGATAAGCACTATGGCTTTTAATGATTCGTTGTAGAGAATCACCTATGTGAGGGAGAAGTGGGGTCGCTTCGAATGGAATTGTTGGGGCACAATTCTTAGTAGCTCTCGCAGAACCAGACAGTGTCCATGACCAAGACGGGCACGATAAGAGGATATGAACAAGTTAGCTTGTGAGAATGTATACTGTCTTCTACACAAAAGGCGGATTCAGTTCAAGGACATCGCATCTACTGACTGCTAGAAGACTAAATGTGCTTCTCAAGGGAAGGTTCAAATGCCAACACCTACCTATCCTTTGCAAAACTTAACTGTTGAACATTTATCGAAATATTGTTGTGTTTTCGATCGATTTCTATTCATGTGGGGGATTGTTGGAAAATTTTGGACACATATAATTACATATTTAATTATATATAATTAATGGTTGGTATGTCCAAAATGTAGTTGTGGTGAATGAGATATCGACTCTCAAAGTGGGGTGTACGAAACAAAGAAATCAAACAAATGAACTAGTGGAAACTTGAACTTATCCACACTCGTATCCCGGGTTTCATGGGGGTTCGGGTTTTGCCATTCGATTTTTGTCACTTGAGTTAGTGAAAATATTCAAATAATATTATTGATAATAATATTTATATTTTAATGTTTGTCATAGTGGTTTTATATTCTTTGTATTGAATTGAAATAATGACCATAATGACATTAATGTAGGTCATTATACCCATGACCATTTTCTAGTATAAATAGAGATGGTGTGGTTCATTTGTAAGGACACAAACACAAATTCATATACTTTCCTACTCACTTACAAGCATCATAATTTGCTCTCTCCAAGTTTAGTGATCCTTAAACACAAGAACTTTCGATAAGTGTTTTGGCTTGGATTATATTCGGTAGTGTAAAACTACTCGGTTGTTTACCCTGGAGATAGACGACAAATCTATTTTAAGGGGATCGTGAATTTCACAAGACTCAACAAAACTTGTTCCTTCTTTGTTTCTATATATTCTTGTTTCAATCTTGTATTTATTTTTAGTCAATTCCCAGTTGTATTGTATTGTAATTTATTTAATGAAAATTGGTATTAGCTCCTACAATAATAATAATATATGTCATATTTAAAAATTTAGTAAAGCTTATTACTCATTATTATTAAGTTTGTTTTATTTACCGATTCCGAAACATAAAAATATCGTTCTTTCCCTTTGCTATATATAAGTTATTAAAGTTCGTTTTGGTTTTGCTGGTTTAAACCACCGCGACAATCGAAAGATGCTTTATGCCATAAAACTTCTAAAGATTGAATTGTGCATTTGGGCGATATTTTTTGAATCAATCGTTGAATTGTGCGGTAGGAAAAAAGCCCTTTTAGATGTTACAATTGAAAGTGTAATCAATCATTTTCAGAAAATAAAAGAACGAAGAACTCAACTTTAGAATGTAATTTATAGACATTTTTTTACGTATGTAATGAAATCGTACATTTCAATTTTTTTTATGTAGTATTAATAAAAAAGTTGTGCAACCCCTCAAACGTTTTTCTGGGTCCGCCACTGACAGACTGTGTAAATCGATTTGCAAGGTGGATTAGTTAAAAGGAGGGTAAAAGAAATTAGAAGGGTATAATTATCAAATATTGTAATTCACCTTAGATGAATTAAAACCTGCCTTGAACAAATCAATAACCTTAAAAAATACTCCGTACAATTTACTATGGGTAAATGTAAATGAAAGTTAAGTTGAACCTCAGCGTACGTATCCGAGTCTTGGACTATGGCGTGGCGGTAGACCAGTAAACTTTTATAGCTGTTTAACAAAAAAATGCGGAGTAGTTTAATTGGGAGTTTAAACGGTTGGAAATGAAAAGCCACTTAACGAGTTGAGGAGACTAAAAATTAGACTTCAATTTTGCAAACTGAATTTAAATTTCTTGATTCTTTCCAACACATTTGTCATCCTCTGTTTTCTTTCATATACATCTTTGTTGATTTCCCCTACTTTTGGTACAACAGATTAAGATTTGAGGAGAAAGGGTTTCTTGATTCTTGAAATTGCTATACTACTGTTTCCACACCAACGATTCCTTTTGAGTGTAAGAAACCTCTTTTTATTTCCTAAACAAAAATCATAATAAAACCCCTTTTTTAACTCTTCATCTCGTCGAAGTTGTTCATATTTGCATGCATTTAATCATATAGGTCAGATCATGGAAGCAGATCAATCGGGTCAAAGAGATGACTTTGCTAAGTTGATCTTTTCGTGGTCGCTTGATGACATTCTCAATCAAGACCTTTACAAAAATCAGGTTTTTTTGTTGTTAAATTCAATGTTTTTTGTTGCTGTTATTTGTATTATTTTTTTATGTGAATAGATTTTTGTTGATATCAACGTTTCACACACCATGCAATAACACTTGGGAATAATCTAGTTTCTGAAAATAATCTGTACACTTTGGTACTCTGTTTTTCAAATCAAACTTATTATTATCATAATCATCATTATCATCATCGTTATTAATTTCGTATTTTATAACTATGAAGTTTAATGTTGATTTTAGGAAACTAGAACTCCAATCTTTTGATTACTTAATGTAATTATTGCAGGTTGATATTCTGAAGAACATTATCTGGGTTCTTTTGTATATCCTCTGTTAGAGGAAACACGTGACGAATTAGCTTCATCAATGGAGATCATGTACCGAGCTCCATTTGCTGAAGTTTTTTCTATCAACAAGGCAACAGGTAAAGACAAAACATCATACGATGTTACAGTTGGCAGTTGGAAAAACCGAATTAGTGAACGTGGTAAAGAGCCGTACCGGACCCTACCCAGCGATCTACTAATTTTAGTTGATGGGAGACCCGAATCGGTTTCTGATTTGCAACGAGTGGGAAGAACATGGACATTTTCATTGGTTAATTACATCCCTGAGGATGATAATATTCATGAAGTTGAAGACGATAATACATCAATACATTTCAAAATTAAGGTTTCAGAACATGTGGAATTCCAAGATGGGATGTTTGTTGTGTTTTTGATGAATATTACAACCCAGAAAAGAATATGGAATTCGTTACATATGCATCGGAATACAAATATCATTAGAGAAGTTCTTTATTCTGGATCTGTGGTAAGAATATGGTTCAATTAACTTAACTCTCTTATTTAATCTATGATTATCAACCAAGGTTCTAAAAATCGGTAGGTGGTACTTAGGCGATCGACCCCTATACAAATGAATTTATTTCTATATAAATTAATATTAACAATAAATTAGTAAATAACCAATCAAAAAATCTAACAATGCTCAAAATAAAAACGATAAGTAACTAAATTAGTAAATAACACAAGTCAACAGTAAGCCAAGAGCCTAAATTTGATTTTAAATTTTTTTAAGTAAATTAACTTTTGTTGACTTTGACCGATAATTTGCAACAATTGCTAGGTTGGCAGCCGATACCCCCTAGACTGCAATATCTGTTCATTTGATTACGATACGGATTTTTCTGAAAAGTTCGATCATCTTTTGGATAAGCTGAATGAATCCCAAAGATCGGCAATTATGTCAGCCCTTTGTAAAATGGAGTGTTGCCATAATTCTTGTGTTGAACAAATATGGGGCCCACCAGGAACAGGGAAAACGACAACCGTAAGTGTGATGCTATTTATTCTTTTGCAAATGAATCGTAGAACACTTACATGTGCTCCAACAAATGTTGCTATAGTACAAGTAGCCTCACGTGTGCTAAAATTAGCCACAAAAACTGTAACTGCCAGTGGTGAAACTATATATCCGGTTGGAGATATGCTCTTGTTTGGAAACAAGGAGAGGTTAAAAGTTGGTTCAGAATTAATTGAACAAATTTATTTGGAGCAACGTGTTGAAAGGCTTGCAGAATGCCTTGGGTCTTTAACTGGTTGGAAGCATTGTATACGATCTATGATTGATTTACTTGAAGATTGTGCATCTCAATATCATGTTTTTGTTGAAAATGAAAATTTCAAAGAACAACGACGTGCAAATGAAATTATCAAAGAACAACAACATGCAAATGGAAAAAAGAAAGAAATTACTAAAAACCAACGCGCAAATGAAAAAAAGAATGAACTTATCAAAGAACAACAATGTGCAAATGAAAACGAAAATGGAATTAAAACGAACAAGTTGGAATTTAAATCATTTATCGAGTTTTTGCGAGATCGATTCGTTTCTTCTGCTCTACCGCTCAGGAGATGCATTGTCACATTTTGTACTCATATACCAAGAAGTTTTATGAAGGAATATAATTTCCAAAACATGGTCTCGCTTTTAGACTATTTAAATTATTTTGAATTGTTGTTATTTCGAGAAAATACGGTTTCTGAACAACTTCAACACATGCTCAGTTCTAAACCGTTGCAGGATGATTTTTTCAATACATCGTGTATCAATTCTGTTAGATTTATGTGTGTATCTGTTCTAAAAAAGCTGCTGACATCACTTCAACAACTTGGTCTACCGAGTGCATTAAACAGACTTGCAGTAACAGACTTTTGTTTTGGAAATGCTTCGATTATATTCTGCACAACTTCTACTTCTTATAAATTGCATAAAGTCGAAATGAAGCCTTTCAATGTATTAGTGATAGATGAAGCTGCACAATTAAGAGAATGTGAGTCCATAATTCCTTTTCAACTTGTGGGAATTAAACACACAATTCTCATTGGAGACGAGTGTCAATTACCCGCTATGGTATCAAGCCCAGTAAGTTTTTACTTTTTACCATTAAGAAATATCTTTTCTATTGTTTTATTTTTTTCTATTTTTTATGACTTTGTTTAATGCTTGTTGATCAACAGATTTGTATTGAATCTGGATTTGGAAGAAGTTTATTTGAGAGGTTGAGTTCTTTGGGACATTCGAAGCATTTACTAGATGTGCAATATCGAATGCATCCTTCGATTAGTAACTTCCCAAATTGGAAGTTTTATCAGAATCGGATTTTGGATGCGGAAAATGTGACATATGAAAGGTATGAAAAGAAGTATCTTTCGGGACCGATGTTTGGTTCGTATTCTTTTATGAATGTTGTTGGTGGCCGAGAAGAAAAAGACGATGATGGAATGAGTTGGAGAAATTATGTTGAAGTGGCTATTGTAATTAAGATCGTACACAATCTCTATAAAGGTTTGCACATTTTATTTTTTTTACTTTTTGTGACACTTTCTTTGTGTCACTAATGACACATTTCTTGTACTGTTTGTATTTATAGCATGGAGTGACTCCAAGAGAAAGGTTACAATTGGTGTTGTGTCTCCATATGCTGCACAAGTCGTTTCCATCCAAGAAAAACTTGCTCACAAGTATGAAAAAGCTGATGGATTTACAATAAATGTGAAGTCGATTGATGGTTTTCAGGGTGGTGAAGAAGATATTATCATTTTATCGACAGTAAGATCGAATGCCCGAGGGTCTGTTGGCTTTATTTCTAGTCATCAAAGGACTAATGTTGCTCTCACAAGAGCAAGGTATCAAACCTAGTCACCTTTTTAATAATTGATCTTCTTTTATATTAATCTTTTTTTACTAAAAAGTGTGTGACTGTTTGTGCCTTGTGTTAATTTGAATTTAGACATTGTCTCTGGATATTGGGTAATGAGAGAACGCTTGTTAATAGTGAATCCATTTGGGGAGAGATAGTTTGTGATGCAAGGAACCGCGATTGTTTGTTTGATGCCGATGCTGATGAATCCTTGAAGATGACAATTATTGCAGCAAAGAAGGAGCTAGAACAACTTGATGATCTGGTTAACGGGAATAGTGTACTTTTTAAACATGAGAAATGGAAGGTTCTGTTCAGTGAAGACTTCAAAAGATCATTTGGAAAGCTAAGTTGTGCTCGATTGAAGAAGCTGGTTTTGAATCATTTATTGAAACTTTCTGGTGGCTGGCGGCCAAAGAACAGAAGTGTTGACTCATTTTGTGAAAAATCGTCACATATTATAAAACACTTCAAGGTTGAAGGACTTTATGTTATCTGCACAACCGACATCATCAAGGAATGCAAGTACATGCAAGTTTTGAAGGTTTGGGATATATTACCATTTGAACAGATCCCAAAACCGACCAAAAGACTTGAAAGCATCTTTGCTGCTTACACAGAAGATTATATCAATCGTTGCACAGTGAAATCTTTAGAGGGGTATGATTGTCTTTTTATATATGCTTAATCTTTATATTGATTTGCGTGTTTTATTTATGTTGTTTAATTAGGAACTTGGAAGTACCTAGAAGTTGGCCGGCGTGCCAAGAACTTGTACGGTTTCGTTATCTAAGTAATAATGAAGGTGATATTAATGAAGGGAATGCGAATTTAGGTGATGATAGTGATAGAGTTATCGTTGAAAATACAAAAGTGAGTGAAAGTTTGATGCTAATGAAATTCTACTCCTTGTCGTCTGGGGTGGTGAGTCATTTTCTTTCTGGTAAAGACATTGACTTCCCCATGCAAGTCACCGATGAACAAATGGACATAATATTGTTTTGTAAAACTTCATTCATTATCGGGCGGTCTGGAACTGGAAAAACCACTATATTGACCATGAAATTGTTCCAAAATGAACACTTTTTTCGTGTTGCTTCTGAAGGCTTTAATGAAGAAAGCAAACCAAGTGTTTTGAATAAAGAAGTCGATGATGATCATGAAGAAAGAAAACCGACTGTTCTACGCCAGCTTTTTGTGACAGTCAGCCCAAAATTGTGTTATGCTGTCAAGCAACAAGTTTCCCACCTTACTAGGTGTGCAATACTTTTTTTATGATTCTGTATCCTGTTTCTGTTAATTACATATGGCCTCTTTTGACTAAAAGAAATGATTTTTTTTACAGTATTTCATCGTGTAAAGGGAGTTCATCGGCAGAAATCAATCTGGAAGATACAGAGGTAGTTACATCAGAGTTTAATGATATTCCCGACACATTTGTTGACATCCCGATTCAACATTACCCTCTTGTTATAACTTTTCATAAGTTTTTAATGATGTTGGATGGCACAATGGGTTATTCTTACTTTGACAGATTTCCTGAGGCAAGAGAAGAAGGTTCTTATAATGGTAATCATATAAGTTCAAGATCTATATCACTGCAAACTTTCATTAGACTAAGGGAGGTTACCTTTGATAGGTTTTGTTCATTTTACTGGCCCCACTTTAATTCTAATCTAACAAAAAAGCTTGATCCGGCAAAAGTTTTCACTGAAATTATTTCTCATATAAAAGGCGGCCTGCAAGCACGAGAATGTATCAATGGCAAGCTAAGCTATGAAGGGTACTCGTTATTGGCGGGAAATCGTTCATCTACTCTAACAAAACAGAAAAGAGAAAATGTTTATGACATTTTTCAAGCCTATGAAAAGATGAAAACCAAAAGAGGAGAGTTTGATTTGGGCGATTTAGTAAATGACCTCCATTGTCGCCTTAAAAATGGGAATTATAAAGGTGATCAGATGGATTTTGTGTATATCGATGAAGTTCAAGATCTTAGTATGAGGCAGATTTCTCTCTTCAAATTTATCTGCCCAAATGTTGACGAGGGTTTTGTATTTGCGGGTGATACCGCGCAAACAATTGCACGAGGGATTGATTTTAGGTTTCAGGATATACGATCTTTGTTCTATAAAGAGTTTTTATCGACTAAAACAGGTGTTAAACACGAGAAAGGTCTTGTATCTGAGATCTTTCAGCTGAAACAGAACTTCAGAACTCATGCTGGTGTGCTTGATTTGGCTCAAAGTGTCATTGAAATTCTGTACTGTTATTTTGTTCATTCGATTGATATTTTGGAGCCCGAGACTAGTCTTATATCTGGTGAAGCTCCCGTTTTACTTGAATCTGGAAACGATGAAAATGCAATTGTGACAATTTTTGGTGGCAGTGGAAGCGGTGAAGAAATGGTAGGGTTTGGTGCTGAACAAGTTATATTGGTGCGTGATGATTGTGCGAAAACAGAAATTTGTGAATATGTTGGAAAGCATGCACTTGTTCTTACTATAGTCGAGTGTAAAGGTCTTGAGTTTCAGGTTAACAATTATATTTTAATATTTTTTTAGATTTAGGACGCGCTCGTTTGTTTCTTAATAATCTGCTGCCATGGTTTGTAGGACGTATTGTTGTACAATTTTTTTGGGACATCCCCTTTGAAAGACCAGTGGAGATTATTATATGGATACATGAAGGAGCGTGATTGGCTGGATGAGAAACTTCCCCAATCTTTCCCGACATTTAGTGAGTCGGGACATAGTGTTTTATGTTCAGAATTGAAGCAATTATATGTGGCTATAACTCGAACAAGACAAAGATTATGGATTTGTGAGAATAAAGAGGAGTTGTGTAAACCGATGTTTGATTATTGGAAAAGAAGGGGACTCGTTCAGATAAGGAAGCTGGATGATTCAGTGGCTCAGGCTATGCGGGTTGCAAGTAGCCCTCATGAGTGGCGGGAGCGCGGTAAAAAGGTTAGAAGCTTTAACTATCAATTACCGATAAAAATATTTTATAATTGTTATTTCGTCAGGCATGATTTTTTAATTAACCATGATATGATTTTTAGCTTTTTTACGAGAACAACTTTATGATGGCAACAATGTGCTTCGAAAGAGCTGGAGATACAGTGTGGGAGACATTGGCAAAAGCATCTTGTTTGAGAGCATCTGCTCATCAAATGAGAAGAACGAATCCTGAAGCTTATTCCAGCTATCTTAGGGAAGCGGCTGCAATGTTTGAATCTATTGGAAAACTCGAGTCTGCTGCTTCATGTTATTGTGATTTGGGGGAATATGAAAAAGCTGGTAAATTAAAAAATTTATACTACATCCGTATCAAAATAAGTGATACACTTTCTATTCAGGGGTGAAACAAAATAAGTGTTACACTTCTAAAACTTACCTTATTTGGTAAAAAAGTAGGACCATTTCTCCATTAACTATCTACTTTAATAAAGTACTTTTACTTTTAAACATCATTAATATCACTTTATTCAAAAGAGCCGAGACCACTTCTCCACTAACTATCCACTTTAATCTATCTTAAAGTACCTTATAATCTTTTGCCGGCCTCAAAAACTATTTTTTTTTCAAATGTATAACTTATTTTGATATGGAGGTAGTATAATTTTTTCCTTATTTAGGTCATCTTGTTGAGTCTAATTTCTCATTTGAACTCTTTTGTTTGTGCAGGAAAAATCTATTTGTGTAAGTGTGGAAAGATTGATGCAGCCGTAGAATGTTTCAATCTAGCAGGGTGCTATAGCGGTGCTGCAGAAGCTTATGCTAAAGGAGATCAGTTTTCCAACTGTTTGTCGGTTTGCAAAAAATGGAAGCTTTTTGATAAAGGGTTGCAATATATTTTTGTATGGAAAGAGCATGCTAATATACAAAGTAAAGAACTCGAACAAATCGAGCAAGATTTCTTGGAGAATTGTGCTTGTGATTACCACGACCGTAAAGATCATAAATCCATGATGAAATTTGTTCGGGCTTTTTGCTCTATGGAGTCTAAGCGTGTGTTCTTGAGATCCTTAAACTGCCTTGATGAACTTATTTTGTTGGAAGAAGAATCAGGTAATTTTCTTGAAGCTGCTGAGCTGGCAAGGTCTTCAGGTGATGTTCTAAAAGAGGCTGATGTTTTGGGTAAGACCGGATTATTCACGGAAGCAACGGATCTGTTACTTCTGTACATTAGTAGTAACTCGTTATGGGGAAATGGAAACCGTGGTTGGCCATTTAAGAAGTTTAATCAGAAGGAAGAACTTTGTAAAAAAGCAAAGTCACTTGCAAAAATGGAATCGCAAAGATATTATACTTTTGTTTGTAGTGAAATCGAAATACTATCTGATCAGAACGTTAGCTTGAAGGAGCTGAAGAAACAGTTAAAAGATTCTCGGGAAAACAAGAGTCTTTGGGGAGAAATCTTGGCGGTTAGAAAAATCTTGGAATTTCATCTTCAGTTAAATTCCTCTAAGTATGATTGGGAGGATGAATTACCTATTGATATAAATAAACACTGTGAAAACAAGATCTTTCAGAACCGAGTTTCTGTTAGAACTCTGATTTATTACTGGAATCTGATGAAGGAAAACGTTATCGATATATTCTCGAGTCTTGAAAATGAAGAACCGAAGACTCACGAGGGTCATTTTGATTTCAGTTTGAATTATTTTGGCGTGAGGAAACAGCTCGTAAAAGGAAACATGGCTTACGTGTTGGTCAACAAGGATGCTGCTTGGGTCAGAAACACTGGTAACAAAGGTAAGCTTTTAACTATTGATAATAGACAATTGGTGTCTGTTATCAGGTCTTATTGGCAATCGGAATTGCATACTATTGGTGTAAAGGTACTCAAAGTTCTTGAATCACTTCATAAATTAACTTCAAATCGTGTATTTCATGAAAGCACATCTCTTCTTCACATTTTTGAGGTTTCCAAGTTTCTGTTAGATTGCCAGCATCTCAATCATCTCAGTATTCCTAATCGTAAGAAACTCGATAGTTTCCTAAAAATGTCTACAAAGTATTACGATCTCGCGTTTCCGTTAGATTGGCGGAAATCGATGTCTGACGACTTGATTTCTTTAAGGTTGACCGATCTTTCTGTCAACTTGCTCGAAGAGATAATTCGTCAAAATGTGGATGGAAAAGGCGAGTTTTCTTATCAGACAATCGGGAGAGTGATGATGATATGTCTCGGGTCAAAAAAACCCGAAGCATTATACAAGCGTATCCTAATCGGGCTTCAGAACAATCCCGAATGGGAATCATTTATTGAGAAATTTTGGGATTGCGGTTTGAAAGATGCTTATGTTGCTCATGCACTCCAGATTGCTTTAGCCAACACTATTAGAGCCAACTGGCGGTGTGCTGGCTACATATCGCCTCACAGTTTCGTGCATCTTTTGGATCATCTTTTATTCACGACATCTTTTTTATCAGGAATTACTTTTACTACAAAATCTACTTTTGTTGGAGAGTTAACACATCTTCACTCAACTACAACTTTTTCAGTACCGAATCAGATATTTTCACATCATATCATTAGCTTTATCGTTAAAATAGTTGAACAAATTTGCCTCTATGAATATGATACAGAATTGTGGATTCAAAATTCAGATATTAAATCCTCATATTACCGGCCACTTTTAGTGTTGAAGCTGATTATGATGCTTTGCTTAATTTGTCTGAGAGTATCAGATTGTTCTCAAGTACTACTTGATTTGCTAACGGGGAGTGACAATATTTCTTATTTGCTCCCAGAGAAGTTTATGTTTGATCTATTAAGCAGAATGGATGGTTATAACTTGAATTTGAATCCAGATATTGTTGCAGAAGCGTTTATGAGCATAGAAGATCCTCTTCTTATCTTGTTTTCAGGACATAAAAGTCCAAGAATCCATGCTCCGTGTGCTATATTTTTGGATATTAAGAAATCTAAAGAGGAGATTATGAGTGTATTATTTCCAAAAGAAGTTACACATAACGACGAAACGTGTTTAAATGATGCTGGTGATGAGAGGATTCCCGAGGTACCAGTGGAACTGCGAATTAACTGGAAAGTTCTTCTAGAAGCTTCTGTAGCTATAAACAAGGAGAAGGGAGTTGCAATGAGCACATTACCTTTTGCAGCTAGATTAAAGGTAACATTATGGTTTTAATTACGGGTTTTGTTAGTTAGGCTTTTATTATACTTAGTGTTCTGGTAACTTGGCAGACAGAATTGGATAAAAATATATGTACATTAGCTAGTGCTCTTGAGGATGGAAAATTCTGTGCTGGAAAAAGCGACGCAGTTTTAGATGAAGCAAAACTTGCATCCGATTATCTGAAGCTGCTTTCTAATGAATTTGACCCATGGTTAGATTTTCAATACTCTCAACTACTTTATCTTGTTCGTTTGATGATTTTATGGCTGTACCATTTTCAGTCAACATGGAGTGGCGGATACAAGCATGGATAATGTGCAAGTGGTTTTGGAGAGGCTTAAAAGCAGCATGCCAATAATAGACGATATATTGAACCAGTATTTTGTTAGTTGTGAATCAAATGTTAATGAAAATTTGGAGCCTGAGAGCAGCAAGAAAAGTGATTTGCACCAGGAGGATGTTGAAGAAACGTGTGATGGAAACGGTGATGATTCACCAGCGGAAGTGGCGGTTGGACAGCAAAGTGGTGCAGGTGGTAGCACTCAGGATGCTAAAAAGAAGAAAGGAAAAGGAAATAATAACAAGGGCAAGAAGGGTAAAAAGGGCAAAGGAAAGAAGAAACAGTCAAGGTATATTGGATAGATTGGTGATCTGTTATAAGTAGTGTTGTTGATATATTTCAAGTATTTTGGTGTATTATCTTTCTTTATGTTATGTTGCTCACTGAAAGGTATTGTTCTGTACATATACTAAAACCGGTTTAGTCTTGATTTGGGTTTTTGATTTGTTCATTGAGTATCCTAATTCTTGTTAACCAGTGATCTTAGACTAAATTTTAAGATCTGACCGCCAATTATATGTATTTCTATTTCGCCATCCCTCCCATAAGCATTTGTGTTGAATTCACATCGTATATATTTGGTCTTCTCTTTGCTGATCTGCAATCCGTTGACTTCCTTTTTCTGTCCCAGTCAGCAATTTAACTCATCTGCCGTTTGAGAAGCTAGTGCTATGTTATCAGCAAAAATCAAGCACTCATCCAAAATCAATGTAAAAAGAAAGATATGGGATCGGATAAAGGATAAATAACATTTGGTAAAAATACAATGTTTTTATTTTCTACAACGGTTCTCAATGTAAAAGAAAACGTTAATGGCTCCAAATTTACCTTGAATAGAATACTGAGGTTTAAACAAGAATCAAGGAGGAATTTCTCCATGCAAAGTTAGATACAAACTAAAAACGTCAGGAAAAAAATAGCTCTTAGAATAATCCTTGTACAAACTACACTCAGAAAGTTTTGCTATAATTAAAAACCAACAACACATTCAGAAACAAACATCATAACCTCTGTTTGCATCATCTAACAACACAATTTCATTCTCTTTCTTCCTCCAAGTATTCCTCACCTTCTTCCAAATTGTAATCTTCACCGTCCATCTGTTCATAATCATAATCTCCATCTCTCTGATCATCATCTTCAAAAGCTTCAAGCTCTTGATCCAACATTGCATCCTCATCAATGGACCCCACTTTATTATCTACTTCACCCACTTCATTATGCAAACAAGATTGACCATCTGTTGACTTTTCATTGTTCACCATAATCACAGACGATAATTCTTTTATTTCCTCTTGATTATGATTATTCTCGTTATTTTCTTTCGAGTTATTATCTTCAATACTCACAACAGAAGAAATAACAGGCCCTCTTTTCCGCTTGAGAATCTCACTAAGAGGCTTTGGTCCTTCAAACGACGCGTTGACTTCCGATTGTTGACTTTCTGATCTCGGGTATTTCCTCTTCCCCAAAGTTTGACCATCGTCTGTTTGTTGACTTTTCAACTCTGACAATCTTTTGGGTCCACCAAACTCCCTATAATCTCTGTCTCTAAGTCTACTATGATTTAAGGTTCCATACAGTGGTCTTCCTTGTGAATACCTTGAATGATTTTGTCTAATTTCCCTTTCTACCCTTGACCCGTTTTCATTTCCTGGAATCTTTATCCTTCCTCTAAGTCGGCTACTAAGTGAACCGTCTCTTCTTGGCATACTGTCCAGGTGGCTATCACAGGGATGTTCACGGCTGATAACCGACCTTAAGCCACCAATATTATTATTATTATTATCACCCCTTCGTTGTTTCGATAATCGGTGGCGCAAGTCTGACTGGTCAAAGTCAAACTGATCAGGACTATCATCTCTGGGATACCGTTTTCTTCCAAAATTAGAAGATTCTCTATGTTCCTCCCATGCATAATCACGTTTCTCGGGGTACATATCTTGGTCAACATCATAGTCAACGGGCCTTCCAAATTGTTCTTCATTTGGATAATATTCTGAATCATTAACCTCAGTGTCCACAAGAACATCAAAACCAGGGGAGGGCTCTTGTGAATATTCTTCAACATCTTTTCCATTAATACCCTCGTTATCTGAAAAATGGTTAGACCTGCTGACCTGGAATTCGTTCATGACAGGTGGCGCAACATGATTGGCTGGTCTGTACCTAGGTGGCTCCTCAGGTGGCGGTGCTACCTTTTTCTCCATAACACCGCCATTTCTTGCTTGCTTTTTGGGAACTTGATTCACTTGAGGAGGCTTAAATGCAACGGATTTCTGGACATTTTCTTGTGGTGAAAACTTTTGTTCGGGAGGCTTGGTGACAGGTGGCACCGGTTGAACCGGTTTGTTACTGACTATGGTTTGTGGTGGCCCGTGCAAGAAAGGGCATAAATGTCCTTTTAAACAGAAACCTTTTTGGAAGAAAATGCAAGCAACGCCTTGTTTTGCAGGCTGAGATACAAAAGGTTGTACTGGAGCGGGAACTTCGGCTCCTAATAAGCCATCAAGAGGCTGAAAACAACCAAAAAAAGGAAATATAACCAATTAAAAAATTATCGTCTATAATTGAAAATTAAAATAAAGAATTTAAATAATAATAAGAATACTTACAGGATGACGAAAACCGCATTTAGGATTTAAACAATTTCCATTTAGCCAGTAATAGCAATCCCTCGGGTTGACCCGTGCAATGTCACTATGGCGATACTCGCATTCGCTTCCCTGTTAACACATGAAGTTATTTAGTTGATACAAAATTGTGCTAAAAGTCTAATAAGACGAACCATATTATGATATTAATTGTACTCTAACCCTAATTTCATATTGTACTCTTGGAGATGCAAATTACCAACATTTATGTCAAAACTGATCATTAAGTATTCAATTGAATAACAAAAATCATAAGTGAACCCTAATTCTAATTTAGAACAGAGGGGCCAAAATCATTAAGAAAAATCAGAGATTGTACAAATGATCTTCATATAGTCTTTAAACAAAGATCGAATTCAATCAAAGAAAAAAAAAACCCATATTAATCAAAGATCTAATGCATTACAAAAACTCACAATTTTTTCAAATATCAATGTACCTTTTTGCAGGTTAAGGGAGACGCGAGAAAGTAAAAACAATCGGTGTTTCTTTTAAAAAATTCCTCTTCCTCCGTCGTAGCTGCCGGAGCGGTTGACGGCGGGTGAGACAATTGAGAAGAGTGTGGTGGTTGATTGATAGCACCGGGAACCATGGTTGGGGTTATGATAGGAAACCCCGTAGAATGAGAATCTAAACCGATTGTTGGATCTAGGGTTTGTGAGGCGGCTTAAGACAATAACACCCCTGTTGTGATTATCGATATAGAAGAATATGAATGTTCGATTTGTAATGAAGAGGGGTTTGTGGAAGAAAGAAAAGTAGCCGTCAAATAGACGAGGATTATTTATAGAGAAAAAGGGTTAAACATGAACCAGAAACAAGAAGTCGCACAGGCTTTAAGTTAACCCAAAGTGGGTGCACGAGGCGGATCTAGACCCAGGTCGGGCATGGACTTTGATATCGCGCATTCGCGCTCGTATAAAAAAAACAATAAAAAAAAAGAGAAAAAAAAAGCCATTACAAGAAAATATAAAAAAATGTTAAATTAAAAACTCAAATTATAGCGCTTGCTTTTTAATATCACGCTTCATGTTCAAAACCCGCTAAAGTTGATTCTCGGTCAAATGATCATGCGACTTTTTGTAGAATTTGATTTGTTTTTCCATATGGGGTGGCCCACCAAATGGTGGCCATGCACCTGTATAGTACTGTATCCGCCCCTGTATATAATAAAATACTAGCTTCATAGCCCGCCCGACTGGGCGGGCATGCTTCAAGATTTATATTATAGAAAAATACCAACAAATATTAATAATTTTAAAAATGACATAGGAATCGATAGCTGTAATGATAAGTTTGTACAAAATTCGGCTACGACTTTTGCTTTGTAAGTATGTTGTTCATATGTAAAACGGAAAGACCGTGATTTAATTGAATGATAAAAACGGAAAGAATCAAGTATAAATTACTGTAATTCCGTTATCTTGTAAATATTTCCTTTAATTTCGTGTATATATTAAATGCAGGAGTTATGATTCGATTTTGGCCAGAGTTTGTTGAGCATTGACTGGGCGGCCAATGGGTGAATTACACGTGGCATATTCGAACAATGAAATAGCTCCAAACTGATGAGTTGTCAAAGGTAAATCAAATGTAGGCTCATATATAAGAAAAGATAGATAATGGTATATTAATAAATTTTTTGTAGTGTTTTAATTCTCAAAAATTTAATAGATATCACATCCCTTGTACAAGTATACATAAACTGTACTCATATTCTTAAATTTTAATATTTGGTCCAAAACTGTACTCATATTCTCAAATTTTACAAAAGTGTACATCACCATACCAAACTATATCGAAACCGACGTTTTACTATAACTAATACCACGTAGTGTACCTTATATACTGTTACGAGGCAATATGAACCCAATGCGGTTTGTCAGTATCACAAATCCTTATTTAAAATTTTAAAGAGAATAATATACTCTATAAGAAAATTCATAGAAACTGTAGTATTATAATAAGAAGCTAATGATTTCAATAAACAATTGTGAAGGTCGTATTCGTGTGAAAACACATGAGGCATTTGCTTTCAATTGGAGTACAACAAACTAACATCAAGTATCAATACAACAAACATATTTCACAAACTCGGGTTCCCGACACCATAAACTTGGTTTCTACATCATTTTCCATCATGATTACATCATTCATCGAGTAGAAAACCATCAGCATGCTCCATTTTCAAGGGACCCGTTCCTTGCCGTCTATTTTTCAACCTTTTTTCTCAATGAATAGGTTGATATGGTGCAATGACTCGCTTAGATGGCAATTTCCTCAAAATAATGAGAACTAGAGACGACGGTAATATCTCCACCACCTACAAAAATAAAATTCATTATAAAATATATAATTAAAAAGAACACTAACAAAAACGTGATATACTAGCAGACGGGCAAAATGGGTAGGTTGGATTGACCCAAAACGCTAAATGTTCAAAAAAATGTCTTTTCATAGATAATTAGCATGTCATATATGATATATGATCATGAAAACCATGTTAGTTCAATAACAATCTAATTTTTCGAATTAAGTGGAAAATACGCGAAGGCGATTTTCAACCCGTTCGGCCTGTTTCTTTTTAAGCTAAACTTTTAACTTTTAATTTAACACGCTTGACACATTAGAGATCAAACAAATTCTAAATCTACTGATTCATGGCTAAACAGTTACAAAAAACATATAACTCCATTAGAAATAGAAAAAAGAAAGCATATTATCAAGAACGGGACTTACCAAGTAGTAAACGAAGTTCAGGACATAATGGTCCATCAAATCGAGGTTAGCAGCATCATTGAACGCATTAAAGCACATCTAACATAATATAAAAATTAAATAAACTCACAAAACAGAGAAGAATTGAAATATTTATTAATTCATCACATAAAAAGACGAGAGGCCTCACCATGATACATCTTACAAGAAAACACGTGAAGCAGATCGTCGTCACATAGCCAACCTGCACGAACAAAATATAATATAATATTTAATGTAAAGAAAACTTATAGGAAAAATAAAAACAATTAGATGAAATATATACTTCTTGTAACTTCTTTCGCCTTCCTTTTGATTCCACAGGAAACCGTTGCAACATTAAAAATAGTCTTCCTCCATAAACAAGAAAACCCATGGCTGCAAACAGGAAAACACCTGGCAAAAATAAAATAAAAAATGAGGTGGCTTTAATAATTATAAATTTATAAATAATAAAAAAATTAGTTAATAGAATATGAAGACTAGAATACCTGCAAAGAACATCTTGGCGATGACTACCAACGGAGGGATAGGCTTCCACCAAATTACTAACCATAAAACTATCTGTTAACAAGTTATTAAACTAGTTAACAACTTCATATTTCATATAAAAATTAGAAAATCATAAATTTCGGGTTTCAACATACCAAATTCGACTACATACTTTGGTGACATATATATTAGTTCTAATTATTATCTATAACGGTTCTTGAATAATCTTTGATAAAATCAACCTCCTTATCAACTTTTTAACACATGAATTAAGAAATTTTCACCTGAATTACATAAATGACTCCGTTAATTGCAAAGAAAGTTGGTCGGAGACCATCCGTTGAGACAGCTCGTGCCTGTAAAACATTAAAAAAAATAAAAATTGAACTAATTAGCATCAATAATGCGCGCAATCACACCAAATAAATACGGGTTAAATGATTAATACAGAATTAGAAGACATAAGAAACCTGATAGTAAATTTCTGCCCAGAACAAAACTAAGAGAGTGTAGGTAGTGAAAAATGCAAGGCTTGGGACATCGAACAATATATGTTGCAAAATCTAACAGCAACAAAAATAAAACATAAAAGATAAATATTAATTATCTTTCACAACATAATTTGTTATTGATGATGAACTAAATCGTGTTACTAACCTTTGGCTTTAACTGATGAACATCATTATGGAATACAAAGATTACACATCTAACTGCATTAGCAAGATAAGTATGATTAGAAACCATAAAACGAGATTAGGATTATAAACTACACTCTTTTAGAGAAATGTATAACAAAATCAATATACAAACCTCCATTAACCAAGACATTCAGTAAATGGAAAACCTTCTGAGTGGTCCAACCATACTCTGGTACTCTTAACTGTATTCTAATTAATTGTACCTGAAACATTTCGAAATCACACATGATTATTAGTTACAATAAACAATCAGAAAGCATAAGATTTCAAGCCTAATTATGCAAATTTTACATCTTAATACCTCAATTATTAATTACCCAAACAATAACAATAAATATTTTTATAGTTCTTTTCAAACAGAAACCCGTAAACAAAACAGAAATTATTGAAATTATCAGAAATCAATTGCAAACTCACCAGAGCGACGAGGGTGACGATGCCGTACAGAGCTGCAAGAACGTGAAAAATGAAATCCTGAGAAATTGAGGAATTATTAAATTCATCCCACCAATCATACGCGTTCTTGAGGACGTTCGTCATCATCACTTCATTATACGAGCCGATTAAAGACCTACCCATTTCCGGAGAAGGATGGGCCACCGGCCGGTAAAATCTTTCAAAATGAAAAAGAGGTTTTAAAGGGGACCAATTATGATTCTGACTTCTGCGATTATACTATGAATTTGAAGAATAATATGGACTTTTCTTAACAATTATACTATAATTGTTTAAGCAAAGAAGGAGATTTGGGTTTTTGGAAAGCCGGCGAACGATAAACGATGGAAAGGGGGAAGAATATCTGATTATGAAGGTGTATTTTTGAATAATTTTCCTAATTAAACCCTCGTTCTTGAGATTGATACGATTTAGTCCTCAACTTATCTATTTCATGTAATATAAGTGAATTAATTTAGTCTTTATTTAACAGCATTCGTTTTCGATTCTTGTCGCCATTTCTCAATCAGGATGCTTAAATACTCATTGATGCATGTTAACATGGAAACATGTAGGGGTGAAAACGAGCCGAGCCGTTCGTGAGCTACTCAGGATCGGCTTGTTAAAAGCTCAAAACGAGCCGAACTTAAACGAGTATGAGCCGAGTCTGAGCTTAACTAAGAGCTCGTTTATTAAACGAGCCCGAGCCCGAGCTTGATCCACTAAGATTGATTAGGCTCGCGAGCGTAAACGAGCAAATATATATTATTTATTACAAAAATATAATTATAATATTATATATATTTATGCTTATGTGTGTATGTATACGATACATATATATGTATATAACATAGGTAAATGTTCAAGGTAGTCCAAGAATTTTAGCTAGTCCCAAGGGACAATTAATAGTCATTGGATCAAGAAAAAGTCAAAGGTCAAGATCAAGATTCAACCAATACAAACACATGTGCTTCAATACATCAATACCCCACCCACATTCGGCGGCCGACAGCGATGGGCGGCGGCCGGCGGCGGCAGAGGAAGGCAGTTGATAGGAGGAGAAAACGGGGTTAGGGAAGAGAATTGCATTTCATGGAAGACAGATGTCGTTTCCTTAAATCATTAGATTTCCACAAATACCCCTATCCCCTTATTGGTTTGTATAGAGTATAGATATAATATGCTATCTTTCAAATATAATTAGAGAAAAAGTGATGATATCTACACCACATAATTTAATAATGTACCACAATTTTGTTTTGATATACTTGTACAAACTGCTTTAAAATACGTATAGTATGATAAGGGGTGGGGATCTATAGAAAACCTTTACTAATTAAAAAACATAAAGAAGTAATTGTAACCTTTAGATCAAAAATTGAATGGACCAGATGAAGGCATCCTATACACGCGCGTCACTTGTTACGAAACAATAATTTTGGAAAAAAAAATAGGCTAGGAGGGTATTTTGGGAAAATGACAAATCACTCACCTAAAACTGAATCTCTAGCTTTTGTCGTGGAATTGGAAGGTATCAAATTAGGGCTTTTTACCTTTCTCTTCTCAGGCGAACGAAGGAAGACGGTGATTCTCGGTTGTCTCTCACAGGCGAACGAAGAAAGAAGAAGGCGATTCTCAGCTCCATATCACAGTCGAACGAGTTTGTGGTTCTCGGATCTCTCTTACAGTCGAACGGGTTTGCGATTCTCAGTTGTGTCTCAGTTACATTCGAAGGCAAGATCTCCTTCAACCTTTACCAAAAGGTTTGTTTGAATTGCAATCATTTACTGAAATTATGATTCAATATTACTAAAGTAAAATCTATGTATTCTTACATAATTTTCAGTTAATCAGGTCAAGTTATGGTCAGATGCTTTAAACTTCCTGGTGAAATTGTTGCACCATTAGTTGGGCCCGTTGTAAATAATTCTCTGGTTTTTTCAGAAGCTTAATATCAACATCTTCACCATTGTAAGTACCTTATACAACTTCCCAAAAGTACTCTGTGCAAAAGCATGGCCCATACTAAGCTTCCTCAATTTGATAGTCTATTAACTAAAATTCTCAAGCCCTTCGGTTGGAAAAATGAGCATCTAATAAAGCTCGAACTAAACCATCATCACTTAATCCTTGTGAAGTTCGACCTCTGTTTACACTTTGGGATAAATGAGTGTGTTTGCTACTAAGAAAATAGAATATGATAGAATTTTATAAATACTAATAGTATATTAAACATAAATTTATACTACTGCAGAAGAAACTCTAAAGACAATCATTTTATATTTTATTGCAGAAGAATGAGACGATTAAGTACATTTATAGTAATAGTAATAGTCGATTAAGTTGAAGAAAATGGATAATTTAATAAATTTACATTTTGCAGTGGACAACATATCAAAACCCGTAATTCCACAAGATGGGTTTCAATGCAATCAAGGGTTCGTAACGAATATTCAAGAAGATAATCATTGATGCTGCTATGATTTGTAGAAATTATGTGGATTTGTATTTTGGGTATTTAAAATGATTTTATAGAAATTTGAAACTGATTTGTAGAATGAACATATGTTTATGGTTTGTGTATGCATTTATGTTATGCAGATCTACTAGAAAAACAAAGTCAAAGGTAGTATAGAAGGAACTAAAAAAGCAGAAGAAACTAGAAACTGGGAAGCAAACGAAAGGTATAAATATGTCTCTATGCATTTTCATTTTATGTGTGTATGAAATATGAAGTTGAAAATGATTCACAATTGCATTTTTGATTGTAGAAAGTAATGGGAAATGAAAAACAAGTAAATGATGTGAAAGTGCAAAAGATTTCTGCATGTATGCATTTTCATTTATGAGAGTCTAATAATTTGTTTAAATAATCAAAAAACAATGGTCTTAAAGGTGAATGCCTTTATGTATCTGTGAATATGCATTGCCTTGTTGCAAAAAGCATTATGTAATATATGTAATATTTACATTACAGATAGTGAAGAACCGAAGCTGATAGTGATGGTTGGGTGCCATCGTGTTATGCAAAACTACCGAAAAGAAGAATTATGAACTCGTTACGTATGAGTGGGTAAAAAATGGATGTTGGTCTAACTATAAAGTAGGTTTGTTATGTATAACTATAAACTAGGCCATTTGTTTGTTTTTGTTCATATGGATTGTTGGATTTAGGTGGTTGGTTGTTTTTTAGGTGGTTGGATGTGTTTTCGAGGTTAATTGTTTTATCGAACTTATTGGTGGTTGGTTGAGTTTTTATTTATATGGAATGATGGATCGTTGTAGAAGGAATCAAGATTATTAGTATTTTGATTTTTTTTACTTGTTTTGATTATAATATTCAATAGAACAAGTGAAGGTATATAAAATTTCATCAAGTGGTGATCATACATGAAACTATGAAAAAAATTTATATGTAATGAAAATGTAAATACAGGTTCAAGTATGAAGATGTAGGTTTAAGAACGAAAATGCAACTCCAAGTATGAAAATGTAAATGCAACTGTAAGTATGAAAATACAAACGTTAATTTTTCAAAAAAGTTGGTTAAAAACTCAAGAAAAACTACATAAAATGAAAATGCAACTTTAAGTATGAAAATGCAATTGAAAATATTTAAAACAGAACCAATAAGTTAAATATATGGAAATAACTAAATAAAATGAAAATGCAACTGTAAGTTTGAAAATGCAAATGCAACTATATGTATGGAAATGAAAATACAACTCTAAGTATGAAAATGCAACTGACATTATTTAATGCAAAACCAGTATTTAAAATTTTAAGAAATAACTAGATGTAATGAAGAAGCAAATGTCAAAGTATGTTTAACTACATTTCATAAGAATATAAAACATGACCAATAATGTGACATTCAAGAAAATCTTGGATCACCATCTGCGTGTTACATTTTTTCTGTGCATCTTCTACTTTTTTTTCATTCTGGACAAGTGTGAATATTATACGGATCATAGTTGTCAATGTAACCACACTTTCTCCCTATCTGTTTTGATTTAGAAATAGACTTTGCACGCGATCTAGTAATCATTTTTTTAACCTACTTCCTTTATCGCGAATACCTTGAGGAGCAACATTCTCTTTGCTCAACATACTTTTTATGATTGTCTATACCCGTAATTGGTATAAAAACCATATCATATATGTTAAAAAACATTAGGTAAATCATAAAAGCAAAATAGGAAATCGAATATGAAAATGCAAATGCACAGGAATATGAAAAATGCAAATGCAAATTAAAATGCACAGGAATATGAAAATGCATATCTTACTTATCAGTCCCATATGTAGCATCAAGTGAAACAACATCCCTAAATACAGTTCATGCCTCTTGTTCAGTAAATTAACTGTGTTGATTTCCTATTGCAATCAAAGGAGACATATTATAAACGGATCAAACAAAAGAAAAAAAATAGTAAAACGGGTCAAATGGGTCAAACAATTATATATTTAATGCATATAAGTTATAACATCGTATCTCATTATATTATATGACCCACCCTCATATATAACAACCTTAATTATTCCCCTAAATTACTAAATGATTGTGAGAATGTGTAATTGATCATACCAGCCTATCGTATTCAACAAATTGGCTTTAAGCAGCTACTCTGTCATGTGCTTCACATAGATTTTGTGTAACAAGTAAATCAACACAACAATACTACAATAGAAAAAAATAGAAAAAATCAGAAAAATGGAAATTCGAAAAAACAATCATTAGAGCAACATGTAAACACACATTTTATTGTAATCATTAGAGAATTGTTTTGGGTCACCTCACACTATCATGAAAATTAGAAAAAAATTCAGTAAATTAACACAACAATACTACGTTCATACATACATTCATCATTAGAGAAACTCAAATTTGTAGCCATGTTATGTACACGATATTTAGATGTATTTGACGGTTGTGACCAGGCCCATATGAACTCATAGTAAAAGAACAATATAATTCCATCAAAATAAACCATGTCGATAATTCTTCTCTAAACAGTCTAACATAGTAAATATTTAAAATTTCTAGACACATAATTAAGTATTATACGTGACAAATAAGTTTATATTTCCTGTAAAGGCTAAACCTTTGTTGTGATGCGGGTTTCACAACAATGTATATCCACTACATTACATAAAATGATATCCTATTAAGGCAATATCTTAATGTAAATGATTTCATGTTTGCAGTTGAGAAATGGTACATATGACTAAAGAGATGCATACATATATACATTTATGTCTAAAGAGATGCATACATACATATGTAAGGAATTCAACTCTCTACATAACTAAGGAATTCAACTCAACAGCTTATAACATGAACATTAACAACATCAATTAGAAGGTTCAATTCCCAATTCCAAACCCTAAACTATATCTGCTAATAAACAATTTCAATTAAGTATAGTTTACAATCAAATTAATGAAAAAAAACGTGGATTACGAACCAAAGCAGATTTAATCATCAACTAGAAGGAATCAAGAAGAAAGAAGACGATTGAGCAAATGTATCGTTCAGATCTGGTGCAAATCTTGTTCGTAATAGTTGAAATGGGAAGGAATTAATTAGGGTTCGTACCTGGAGTTGAATAAGACATCATACATGGTCCGTATATGGTTATAATTGAGGAATTGTGAAGGAAGCCATTGATGGAGCTATAGAGGAGATATGGAGAAGATGATGCAGAGAAAATTAAAACATACACAAGAATAAGGGAAATTGAAAAGGACGATGTTTATTGTTGGAGGAGGGGGAAATGACAATCATGCCCTTGAGTTCTATCTTATGTCTTAATTAAATCAATGCTCCTAATTGCTTTCTTAAGTTCTTTAAATAAGCTAGTTTCTTTCTTGATCCATATTCATATAATAAGAGAAGTAATTATTATGGTATAAATATCAATTCTCTTAGAGAAAAGGATATGCAAATTCGCTAAATATGGATAGATACGTGGTGGTAAGTGAAAATTGATCGAAACTATAAGGAGTGTCTTGCAATTATGGTTGACATGTGGGGGTGTGATGAATGATTGTCTGGAATGGACCAGACCACAAAAAATACATGCGTCCACATTTTAGCACCCACGTGGCCAAGTTGGCAAACAGTTGCCAAGCTGGATCCTAAATGTGTCTATATCAAATTATCGATAACCATTTCAACTTAAAGTCATTTCTTATACTTCCTCCGTATCAAAATAAGTGACACACTTTCCATTTTGCGGTGTATCAAAATAAGTGACACACTTTGAAAACTTTTCTTATTTGGTAAAAATAGTGGGACTCATATCCACTAACTATCCACTTTAATAAAGTAAAATTACCCTTATACCCTTACTTTTACCTTTAAAACTCATTAATATCACTTTATCCAAGAAAAGTGGGACTCATTCTCCACTAACTATGTACTTTAATCTATTTTAACATCTACTTTAATCTTTTACCTCAAAAAACGTGTAAGCCAATTTGTGTCACTTATTTTAATACGGAGGAAGTATGAAGTATTTTTTATTTAAATACAATTTGATAATTATACTCCGTAATTGTTAAGAATGTAATTAGGTGCATGGATATTGTGTGCGACAACATGATTGGATCATGCAATATCTTTAATGATTAAATTAGATTGATGATCATGTAGTTTATTTAATATTTCACACAATCATTTACTTCAAATAATTACATTGGTAGTCATTTTTTTCGAAAACGTTTTACATAGACAGTCCTTTAAAAAATCCGTGTAGTTGCAATGCAACACCATCATACTCTAAAATGTGGTGATTTTATGTACCAAGTTCACAAGCTAGTAATGGATCAAAACAGATTCGGTTAAAACATGTCTTTAGTCTATTGAAAATAGTTCTAGTCACGTTGTATTAAGTATTAACCCGTATATACTTTTTGTATGGTCTTTAAATAGTTCATTTCTTTTACATAATTACAACCTATTTGACACGTACAAGAATATGACCATTTGTTCTCCTTTCAACTATTTTTATTGATTTCACCCGTTTGACTAAACACAACTCAAATTGGCCCATGAAAGGATCGAAATGTCACCGCTAAGAAGGGGTAAAAAGTGTCAAGAACGCCAAAGAAGATAACTAATTCCACTTGCTAATCATCACTCAAACACAGTTTAAACTTTAATCATTGCACTCTAACGGCTAACAATTAAGGTAAGCAGGAAGCTAAACATTCTTTAGCTTTTTGAAGATGAAGTTCTACAAACTTTCTTATTGTGGGTTTGGATTTAAATAGGCAATCAATACACTTCCATATAAAAAACCCTAATAGTCCTATAAACTATATTTCTTAATGATCAAAAGGTCAAAAGATGAAAACTTGTTGACCGTTGACTTTTTGGCAGACTTAATTTTGTACTTGGAGAAAACTAAAACCAAAGAAAATCATGTGTCACCAACACCCTGGTTCTTGTTTCATATCCATCCCACTCGATGAGGCCAACATCATTGTCTGTAAGTTATCAAACATATAAACAGTTAAGTGAAAAAAGAACGGGCCAAACTGGTCGGAGGTTTTTCGGGCCAACCCAGCCCGCCATATTGCCACCTATTATGGAAAGTTATAAGCTTGAAAAAGAATTAGTTACCTGACTTTTAATGGATAAAATGTTATTAACAAGATTCTCGTTTAATGATACTGGTAGTGGTGGGCCAGGCATGCATCTCATGCTGCAATAATTGTAATTGAAAATTTTATCGACTGACAAAAATAATATCGATATTTATAAAATCAATAATCAAGTTTATGAAAATTTTATATACTCGTTTAGGATGGCAGCTATATTGTTCTTCATTTGACCAAAGAGGCTGAAATTATCCTGCAGCTGTTGACTGAAATTATAGGTTACACAAAAATAAATCTTTATTGTTCTTATAAATTTATCATATATCAAACCTATACGCATAGTTCAATTTTTTTAAAAATATCAAATTATGTACCTTTAATGCACCAATATTAGCTGAAATCTGACTAAGAACTTGACTGTTTTGTTCGAGTAAATGCCTTATTGAGCCTTGTAACGCTGCTTCAACAATTAAAATAGAATAGAATAAATTGTATCAATGAAATCACCAAGATTCAAGAGCTTTAATGAAAAATCTATCTATATAATAAAAGAAGCTTTTTGCCACATAGATAATGCCACCTCATAATACCACCTCATCATACAAACCACACATGCATGCCACGTCAGCCCTTAATTTAAATTTTGAAAAAAATTTGATCTATAGATTAACCCGAATTTAATTAATAATAAATTAAACTTTCAACTTCAATCCCTAGAAGTTTGCATATCATGTGAATCTTTTGTATGCTAGAAGATCAGAGACGTCAATTTCAGGTAAATCTTTTATATAGAGAGATCTTATTTTTTTATTTTACAAGCATTGTTTTATACAAAGTTTATCTAACTCAAGCCCTAAGAGATATAGTTAGAAACATTCAATGAATAAGTTGTCATGATAACAATAGGTATATAGATTAATTGAACTTACTATATAAATATAATTTTCCAATATCAAGTCATTCAATAATTAAATGATACAAATAAATGAAATTAGTAAAATCTAGTTCTAATGTTAACCCCATTTTATTATTGTTGAATGACATTTTAGATGTTTGAGAAAAGTCCAATTCTTTGTTAAGGTCAAACATTGCACGTTTATCCGGCATTTTGAAATTATAATTGCTATGAATTTTTATAAGCCACCCGTGAATCATCACGGGTTATAGGCTAGTAATAAATAAATATTAGTAAGATGCTAACTTTCGACATGAATCCTGTCACTCTGTACTCTATGATTCATAGAAATCGAAAATGGAGCAACGATAATCTTTGAAATTGATGGTACACTTGTCTTTAAATATGATTCCACTAATTTATCCTGAATAAATAATTAAATATGACACGTTATCTAACAAGGAATACATCGACAACAGATAGAAAAAAAAGTGTGTCACAATTTAAATAAAGTATTAGACATTCGTTCTTACAAGCAATTTGTTAATTATTATCTTGGGATCTTGAAAAAATCATCATGTAAGTGAAGCTGTGTTTGAGTACCTGACCATATCAAAGCCCTCATTATCCTATAAAATTCTACCTTATAACTAACAACTATTTATACGTGTTTTTCTAATATTGCGTAAATTCATGCAGATTGTTACATTATTCTAGGGTTTACACATCTAAACATCATTTCTGATTATTCAAATAGCATAAGGTAACTTCAAGTATGACAGAAAAAAAAAATCAAAAATAACAAATATGTTGCAGAAATATAGATCCTCCTGTTTCCTTCTTTTTCTCTGTCGAAATATCTCATTTTGGTTAGATTCTGGAAAGGAACATTATGATGCTCATAGAATTTTAGTTCTTATAGTTTTAATATTTACAAGTTTATGGGCTTTTTGGTAAATTAAACATGGCCTCTAAATTCTCGGGGCCGGCCCTGATTATATTTATAATAAAGATCGAAAGGCTCACCTCCACCCATCTACACCTGAGTGCAACATCACGAACAGTTTTATTACGCAAAGTGGCAGCAATCTTGACATACCTTATGATACCATGTTCATCAGCATATCTACATATAAAATTATGCAACAAATATTATGAAAATGCAGTTTAAAGTGGAGCAAATACAGATTAATGTCTAAATTAATTAAATATAATATAAACTGATTAACAAAATACATACTTTGGAAGTGCTTCCTCTAATTTATATTGTTCTTCAATAGACCACTCAGCAGCTAACCCTGCTCGGTGCTTTGATTCAGGAACTGAATCAACAACAAGAGAATCACAAGAATTTCCAATTCCTGTAAACGCTGTTGAGCTACTGTTTACTGTACCAGAATTCCCTGAAAAATTCAAGCCACCTGTACTGTTCATCCGACTGAAATCGCTAATCATAATCATCTCAGATTTGTTATCTCTTGAGCTGGATTGAAACGATATAGATTGTTGATTCAAACCAGAAGTTTGTTGATGATGAAACCCCGTATTCATTACGCAACACACTATCACGCAATTTTGAAACCCTAGATTCTCAGCTCAATAGATACAACACTCGTAAATCGTAATAATCAAAATCGTCGACACTGACCTCAAATGGATCCAATTCCACCTAAAAATGAGCATACACTCATCAAATCATTGCTGCAATCACCTTATTCAAGCCTTAATCGTACGAAGACGAAATACGAAGAGTATCTACGGATTTCAGCACGCAATTTATATATACAAAAATTGCGTAGAAATCTGAAAATAAGCTGTAATTGGTTGTTTTTCTGTTGTAGCCTTCAATCATTCCTCTCTCACTACAACATTCTTTTCTTCACTTTTGATTCTCTCTCTAAATTTATTGGTGGCGAAAGAAAATCAGAAGATATCGTGTTGTAAGCATTTGATGCCCAATACTGTCACGATTCCACCAACCACCATAAAAGTACTTCCAAAATCAAGATTTTATAATACAATAAATAAAGTGGTCTATGCCAATGATAAATGAGCTTATATTTTAATGGTTATTGTTGGTGTTCTAAACCTAACTTGTAAAAGCAACAACCAATTTGATAGTTTTGTAAAGTTTGAAGATGTTTTTAGTATTCTGAAAAAGCTTGAGTTTGACCCCAACCCCTCAGACTATGCCTAATAGAGCGTCCTCCCATGCATCTCCCCATTTGGTCATTTGGTCGCCTAGTGCGACGCGTCGCACCCCATGACGAGCAAATTGGGGGACGTGTCCCCTCCCTTTTTTGGTCGTCCAAACGACCTAACTAGGTCGCGGTGAAAAGGAAGGGAATGAGTTTGTTCGCCGATTACGTGAGTTTACTCGAAATTTTTCATGTGTTTGGTTGCAAGTGAATGTGGCACTGATGTGTCAGGGGTGACTAAACTAGGTTTGTTCACCCATTACACATAGTCTCACACGTTGTCTTGAATTGGATATCATTGTCTACAAAATCATTACCAGTCGTCTTCTATTTTAGGTCTCTCCCAACAGTGACGCGTCACTAAACACATCCTTACCGACGGGTTACTGGTCGTGCCTACAACAACACATTACCAACTCATCCCCACTTAAAAGATATTAAAATATTACCCCCCCCCCCCCCCCACTCACATGCTCCCCCGGCGTCCGTACTCCCCCCGTCGCAGCGAAGACGCCGGCTACTGACGCCGACGTGCCAACAATTGACGGGTTAGCAACGGGTTTGAAGCCCCCGACGTGGCCTGCCAGCGCATTGATGGCACATACCTTATATTGTGTATTATCAATTTCTCGAGCTTGGAGTCCAACGATCCTCATAATCTGATAGATATAAGGGAATTCTTAATCATTTATATTTATGTATTATTCAGATATTAATAATCAAGATGCTATCAACAACAGGTTAATTTGAGCACAATATTTCCATCCGAGGTGAATTGTATCGATCCTTTTAAGTTGATTATATATGATGAATATGGATCAAGAAAGAAGCATCCTTATTTGAAGAAGCTAGAAAAGGGTTGTATTTTCGTAAATATATACATATAAAAACACATATACATACATATATGTACATATACATAAATATTTAGACCATAGGTATATATATTTTCACATGTATACCCTCGATATGTATATATATACGCACATATATATACGGTATGTATATGCATTTTCGTAAACGAAAATGCAAGTTCCGATATGAAAATGCAAATGCAAGTTATGTAAAATGCATGTGTATATATATGTGTATATATACATATATAGGGCATGAATATGCATATATATAATATATATGGTCTAATTATATATGTATATATACATACATGTATGTATATGTATACACTAGCAGAGTACCCGCGCAATGCGGCGACGGGAACCCTGAAACTATATTTTGCGGTCACGATAGTTATGGCGGTTGTCGTGGTGGGTGGTGCGTAGTTTTGATGGGTGGTGGCATTAATGATGGTGATGGTGGTAATGTGTAGTGATGCTAGGTAGCGGGGGTAGTGATTGAGTGATGGGTGGTGGGTGGCGACTATAAAGACTTAAAGAGTGATGGCAGGTCAATAGAATAATATGTGTGTAGGGATTAACAAGAACAATATGTGTGTAGGGATTAATAAAAATAATATGTTAAATAAGTCAATAAAGTCAAATAATCAACATTTTCCCTAGTGCTCAATTAGTTAAAGCCCCTTCTAATAACATGAAGGTCGCATGTTCAAATTCTGGAGATGTCAATTTTTTATGATAAAAATATTTTCAGAATAACAAGTGTCGAAGGCATTAAAATTTGCTAATTCCGGAGGTTAGGCCTTTGAGTTATAGAATTAATGCTTAATCACATGATAAACCATAATAGCCTCATAATTACTCTACCTCCTCTCTTAGTTTCAGCCGAATAAGGTAATTTTTTCAAAGTGTGTCAATTATTTTGAGTCAACCAAAAAGGAAAATGTTTTATTTTGAATCTGAGGAATTAATTTTTTTTAAACTATAGTACTACATTAAGAATCCAAGGGTGCGCTTAGTTGTAGAAAATACAGCAGTTTTTCTAGAAAAGTCTAAGAAAAACTTGAAAAAACAGTAAACGTGTTCACATTGCAACCATTGAACAATATATTGCCCAAGATCAAACATATTAGAAAAACTGAAAATAAAAAGGCAAACACCGCCAAATTTTCTCCCAAATTGCAAAAAAAGGCAACTGGCAAACAATCTTGATATAGGCATTGAATTACAAAATATTTTTACATCATGTACAGAAATCCAGAAATGTCATCGTTTGCCCAAGTGTCGTTCTTACACAAAGCTGCAAACATGTCAATAAGGTACTGCAAATTTAAAACAAAATTTTAGTCCCACTATAAAGGGGACAAAGAGGATGAAGTTAGTACGAATACTAAATTTTAGATATGTAAATTTTTAATTTTGATCACTTTTAAAGGTTGTTCGGGTTAAAATGAGTAACTTTTACATGTAGGTCAAAAAGGCATGTTAGGTAGGGCTGCCAACGCTTTTGGTCCATATTTTTAGTTTTGATACAGTTATAAGAACATACAATTAAATTAAAAAAATATGAATATTGTGAACATTTAAATGCATATTTAGAAACTTTTGACCCGTTTAAAAAAAGTGAGATACCTTGACATCCAAACAAAGATCATTATCCATGTTCTTTAATTGAGAAACAATGGCAACATTTCTTACTTTGATAACTCGTGACAGTGCACCAGCCCCCGTTGCAATTGAGGGATTTACAATTTCTTGTGCTCTCATTTGTGGGAGCATTCATACACATAGAATATGAATAAACAGGAGCTATTAGACTATCAAATCCGTACCATTATCGACATCAAAAGTTCACGAATCATGACAATAAAAATTATTAATCTGCAAGCGACCAATTTTAAAAAATCAGGTGTGCTCTTCAACACCTATTACAAATAACATCGCACAAATATAGTAAACAAAAACACGAAAAGTACTATACACAATCACGAAAACAAATGAAGTTCTAACTTTTTACTTACATAATATGAGAGTAATAATAGAAAGCATGCCTGTAGATATTGCAGTTTGGCTGGGATGCTTGCGAATTTCTTTCGAGGTCGAGATGTGGTGGTTTATGGTGTGCATCAGCGGTGGATGAGACCGTCGGTAACTTAATCTTTGTTGTCGGCTTCTTCACCATGGCTTTTGGTGGCTCTGTAAAGATAGAAATGATAGGTGCTATGTGAAAATAAAAATTTTAATGTAGAAAGTCCAGATTTTCTTTGATGATAATAGGGAGGAAAAGACGTTTTGTATCCTTGTCCCTAATTCCCGATGTTGAGAGGCTTATCAAACAAGGGTTTGAAAGATGAAGAGGCGTTTGTTGGATACAAGTTGAAGGAACCGAGAGAATCGAGGCGTCGTTTGAATTTTTGAGGCAGGTAAGGTTGAAGGAATCGAGGGAATCCGGGGCGTCGTGTAGGTTCTTTGAGGTAGGTAGGACTAAGGTTGAAGGACACCATTGCCAAGTCTTTATTAATCCTTTGTTTCGAATTAAAATTCAAAGTGATTGCTAGATCAGGCGGTGGGAGGTCTAGGGTTCGACTCATGTCATCAACATTTTTTTTACTCATTGTATCAAAATCCCAGAGTAGCAAGAAATTGGCTGAATTTTCAGTCTGCTATTTAGGGAAAGGTCCTAAATGCTTTATAATATAGTAGAGATATATGTATATTTTACGAAAATGCACTGCTTCTTCAACTTCTTCAAATAAAGACCTTTTTCTATGGATCCATACTCTATATATGATTTAGCACGTTAACTATTTATAAAAGAATGTATAATCCAATCAAACTAGTTTCACATGTTTTGACCGAACATATTTTGATTGATTAGCCAACTTGTTCATATTAGGTTTTTTTATATTTTTATTTCTACAAGTAACAAATAATTTTCTGAATCTGTCATCAGATAAAAAGGATGAGGGAGGTGTGTTAGCATATACATATAAGTGTACCAAGTATTCTGTTTCAAATGTCATACTTCTAAATATCATCTTGCATTGGTCCAAGTTTGATATATCTATACTGAGTCGTATTCATGAGAATCCTTGATTTTTCTAAAATGGATAAATCTTAACTATTAGATCAAAATATCCCTTAACCACTACAATCATCAAAATCAAATGTGATTCAATATACAACCATCACAATCATCAAATCACATGTGATTCAATATATGACCACCACCGCCGACCACCTCCGGCCGCCGACCAACCCCGCCGCCTCCGGGCGCCGAAATCACATATGATTGGATACGCAATCACATGTGATCGAAAGCAGCCGACATTGGCGAGAGGTTGCCGGTGGTGGAGACAGTGACCGGAAGAGGTTGGTGGTGGTGGTCGGCGGTGTTAAATCTCATGTGATTTAATACACATGTGATGGTGGTGGTCGGCAATGTGCAATCATTTGTGATTTAATACACATGAGGTAGTGGTGGTGTTGATGTGTTGAATCACATGTGGTGTTGGTGATTTGAGGGTTGATTGATCTAAAAACTGAGATTTATCCCTCAAGACTTTACAAAAATAATTGACCTCCTTGAACGTTTCTCTATCTATACCATGTAAATGTTTTCCAAGTTTGATTAATTGGTCCATACAAAATCTATTAACTTTAAAAGCTATAAGTATACCTTTTGGACGACAAACCTAATCTACTCTTAAATATCATCTATATGCATTATGGAACTTGAACTCCAATCAAAAGAATGTGGGCAAATACCTTACCGCTAACTCAAATGACAATTATAAATATAAGGGTTTTGTTATATGAGTCTCATAAAATGTTTGTATATTCATTGATAGAAAAGTAATTCTTAAAATTCACGGGTTGATTATATTAATATTAGTCTCTTATTGACTAGGGGTAATCTTACTATCGGGGTAATGAAATTATCCGTGAGGTTGCCAAATGAGGTTGCTAAATGAAGTCATGAAAAACAAGATTTCCAGGCCCATGTTTACTCGGCCCAAACAGAGATCACCCGTTTAACCCGGGTAGGGCTCCAAGGTTTTCCCCAATTCAGCTAGCGTCTTCCCGAATCACACACAACAATACAGCTACTTCTGTTTCGAACTACCATCGATTGCGCTGGTCGGCAACCGGCAAAGTCTTCTCCGTCGGCGGTGTTTACAACTCGTTACGTAATTCCCGTTTCCCACTATATATGATCATAATTTATTGTCTAGTATTTTGAATCATGGAATTTAGGGTTCGGGATTGGAATGTGAAGTTCAAACCTTAAACTGAATTTTTCTTCGATTCTTAATTAAAAGATATGGAATTGGAGTTCCATACCTATTATTAGCTCAATTTGATTATTCAATTATCAGAATGAACGTCTCCTGTGAAATTGAATTTGGTCCATGTTTAATTTGCGTATGAATTTCTCTCAATTTTAGGTTATGTATCCTTCAAGAGGGAATAACGCCTATGGGCAGCAACAGCAACAACAACAGAACTACTCTGGTCAATCTTCTTATGGTCAAAATGTAAGCTTATATTCTAAGCATGTATTTTGTGTGTAATTAGAAGCAGGATCTTAATCTGGTTGGAAATCTTTGAAATGCCAAAAAGCTCATATTTTTTTCTTTGGTGAAATTTGTATTTTTGCTATTAACTCCATTTATATTTCTAACTTCACTTTTATTTTGTTAAAGTTGGGGCCTGATGGTGGGGCCCCTCAGATGTCCATGTCAGCACGTCATGCAGCCATGTTAGCTGCTCATCCATCTGCTGGTACTCAATACGGTGGTCAATATGCTTCTGTATACGGTTCAGCGGGACTCAACACTGCTCTACAAGTCAGTAAACATATAACATACTATTTAAAATAATATATTCATATCTTACCAGATATTAAATAATTAAAATTCTCTCTTTTTTTTTTTTTAATTGGCAGGCTTCTGGTGCAACAATGGAAGATTCATCAAAATATGTACCTGGTGATTATTCTGCGGTTAGTCAAAAATATGGTCAAAAGGGCGAGATTTCTGATTATTCAGCAGGTGATAGAAGGCAGTTTGTGGAACGGGCCGGTGTTTATGGTGTGAGAGACTCACAAAACGAGCCAAATGCTCGGTTTGCTGATTCAATTTCCTATGGTCATCATCAACATCAGGTTTCTGTCAAACGTTTTAGTTATATAATTGGTTACTATTTGTTAGAGGTGACAAGATGGGTGGGTTGAGTAACTGGTCAAAAGTCAAAACGGGTTCGGTTGAAACGGGTCAAAACGGACCAGGCCGGGTCGTGTTGTTCCAACATCCGCTTTTTTAGAAGATTGTATGCATTTGGACTCTGGAGAACGTTCAACCGATTTGACTTTTTTGGCCCATTTGATCTCTTCCTTTTTTAGCTATTTTTTATACCCGTTTGAGATAATACAAAACTAAACCTACCCGTATATGAAAGCTTGTTTTTTTACTCTCTATGATGATTATAGTTTGTGATAAATTGTTTAACTGAAATAGGCGGACATATATGATCGACTGGATGCTGCATCAGCACTCCGGAAAGAATTATTACAAGCTCAAACACTCCAATCTGCTTCAAATCAAGGGAATTCTCGGTAATTTATTCAAACTATTTATTATTATTATTATTATTATTTTGTTTTTAAATCGGCAATATTCTAACTACTTTCTTTTAGCCCAATCATACACTTTCTTGTTTAAATTGTTTTTCTAAAAGTTATATCTCCATCTTCGTCTGTTACTATGCTACCCTATGAATGAGAAGCAAGTAGCTAAAATAACAACCACTTTCTAATAAGACGAAACAAATGAAGATAAAATTTAATAATTTGATAGCAAACCGTTTCTGGCAGACAAGCTGATTATCTAGCAGCACGGGCGGCTACATCTCGCCACATGGGCCAAGATCTTTTGTCTTATACCGGGCGACTCGACACCAATCCAAACACATTATCAACAATAAACAGTCGTCCACAACATGCTCCATCAATCTTGGGGGCGGGCCCACGGTTAGAAATGGACGATCTTTTATACACTCATAGTTCTGCTGCAACTGCAAATCCGGGTTATGGTGTCAGCTTGCCACCTGGCAGAGACTATGGGTCAGGAAAAGGTCTTCGTGGTCAACCGCTTGAGTCAGATTATCTTGCCCGTGCTAATTATGCTCGAATCGATGACCGGAAAGATCGGGATCGCGAACGCGATCGAGAACGGGAACGAGATCGGGAACGAAAGAGGGAACGGGAACGTGAACGGGAACGAGAACGTGAAAAAAAACGTTCGATTGAAATTAGGCGAGAACGGACCCCGCCAAGAATTTCTCGGGACCGTGCTGAGCTGGCAAATAGGTGGATTTTGTTAAAGCTTAATTTTTGCGCCTTTTTTTTGCGTCTTTTTGCAGCATTGGTAACTAACTTTGTGTTCTGTTATATGCTGAAGGCGTCGTTCACCCGTCAAAGAAAAACGAAGAGATTATATTTGCAAGGTAAAAAAACGGCATATTTGAGCTACCTATCTTGTTCCATGATTATAATCCACTCGTCTATCTTTTTTCTATTATTCATTTTTCATCTCGGGTTTGTGGGCCCCATTTTTGCAGTCTTTCCCATTACATTGCCAATAAACCAATTCGCCAAATCCTTTCTTGGGCCTTGTGGGCCCCGTTTTCTTTTTTGGGATTGTGAGTCCTGTTTTCGCCTTTTTTCCTGTTAAATTGCTAATACGCCAAATTCCTTTCGCGGGCTTTCTTTCTTTTGATTAAAATTGAACTTCTTGACATTCTTCAGTCATCACTATTTAGTATTCAGAACCCCTTCTATTCATTTTCACATCTTATGGTCTCTTTACGGGCTTTTAGATCATAACATGTTGGTGATATATGGTTGTTTTGGGCGAATTCGGTTGCTATTCAATTCTGAATCATTTTCATATTTCGGTTTTTTCTTCTTGACCGATAAAGATTCAAGCTTTAACGAGACTATGCATCAATGTGGCTAATTTTTCAGTGGTTTTAAAGAAGGAAGACAATGTTTACGTTTTACACATGTATATTTCTGATAGTTTGAAGTGTCATATTTGCAGGTTTATTCATCCAGTTTATTAGAAGTAGAGAGGGACTATATGTCTATTGATAAGCGGTATCCTAGGTTATTTACTTCTCCAGAATGTTCCAAGGTAAATTACACTTTTGCCATCAATTACTTTTTATATATATATTTTTAATATATATCCTTCGCTGCTAAAATTTGTGCAGGTGATTGTTAATTGGTCAAAGGATGATTACAAAATTCCTTTAAATGTCCCTGTGAGGTATGGTTTGAGTCATATACTTCCTCCGTATCAAAATAAGTGACACAAATTAGCTTACACGTTTTTTGAGATATAAGATTAAAGTAGAGGTTAAAATAGATTAAAGTACATAGTTAGTGGAGAATGGGTCCCACTTTTCTTGAATAAAGTGATATTAATGAGTTTTAAAAGTAAAAGTAAGGGTATAAGGGTAATTTCACTTTATTAAAGTGGATAGTTAGTGGGTATGGGTCCCACTATTTTTACCAAATAAGGAAAGTTTTCAAAGTGTGTCACTTATTTTGATACACCTCAAAATGGAAAGTGTGTCACTTATCTTGATACTGAGGAAGTATAACATTAGTATGATCAATTTGAAGAATTAACTAATTATTGTTATAACTAAACAGTTTTGAGCATGATTTTATTAAAGATGATGTGGAAACTCAGGCATCCACCGAAACAATGGTGGATGATCCTATAAAATCAGAACATGGGAATGTTAAATGGAATGCAAAGGTAGATTCTTTCTCTCAGCAAAAATCACTCGACCTAATTAATAATACATATATTTTTATTTTTTTAAAATTTTTTATAATTTGATTCAGATGATATTGATGAGTGGGCTTAGCCGAAATGCATTAGAGGAACTATCATCTGAAAGATATTATGAAGATCGAATTCCTCATTTTTGCAATATGCTTAGATTTGCTTGTTTGAAAAACGGGAATTCTTTAATTGCAATTGGAGGCTTGTGGGACCCTGTTGATGGAAATGATCCTTCATTTGATAAATCAAGTCTTGTTCAAACAGCTCTCAGGTTTGTTTTTACATTTTTTTATCCTGATATCGTTAATCAGTTATTTAATTTAATTTAATTTGAACTGTTTTAGGCATGCTACAGACCTCACAGGACTTGATTTGAAAAACTGTCAACATTGGATTCCTTTCCTTGAGGTATATGTTGCTTTTATCATTGAAATCAAATAATGTTTTATTTATTTATTTATTTGTTTTTTATTGATGTTTGCAGATTCATTATGATCGAGTTGGGAAAAATGGGCTTTTTAGCCATAAGGAGATCACTGTACTTTATATTCCTGATTTATCAAATTGTTTACCTTCAATAGATGCTTGGAGAGATCAGTGGCTGGCCCACAAGAAAGCTATTGATGAACGAGAGCGTTTATATGCTCTTAAAAGAGAGGTATATTGTTTTTTTTTTAATTTTCATTTAATTAAAAATAAAATAGAAAATAGAAAATATTAAAAAAAGACATACATTAAAAGCATGATCAACTGTTACGTTACACCCTTTTCTGAAACTAAATATGTTTTGTTTAATATAGGTGTCTCGGGAAAAGAAGGAAAACTCTAAAGGTAATTTTTTTTTTAATTTTTTTAAAATGGAAATATTGCAGATTGTGGTTTTATGACTTTTTTTTTAATATTTTGCTTAGTTAAGGAACCTGAGAAAACTAAAGATGTGAAGGAGGATGTGAAACCAGTAAAAAAGAAAGCCGCAGGATCTTCTGGGTCAGCATCAAAAGTCAATGAAAAGTCAAAAGTCAAAGTAAAGGAATCTGGAAAAGAGGTAGTTAAAAGTAATGAAGAAACAGAGAAGAAAGATGAAAGCAATAATTCTGTAAAAAAAACTGGTAGTGGAAAAAAGAAAATTATAAAAAAAGTTGTGAAAAAGAAAGTTGTTGCCAAAAAAGAAAAACCAGAAAATGCAACCGAACAAAATGATGCAAACTTAGATTCTAAAGTGGTAGAAACTACTACTACTGCAAACTCAGTGGCTGGTGGTCAAACTGGAGAGTCAACTGGTCAAACTGAAGAGTCAACTGTTACTCCCTCAGCTATTAAGACTTTTACAAGAAAAAAAGTTACTAAAAAGGTCCCTGTTAAGAAAGTTGTTAAGAAAAAAGAAGCTGAATCTGAGGTGGTGACACCTGTTAAAGAGCAAGAAAATTCTGAAAATAAGCCGAAAAATGAAAGTGGGAAAATAACTGTTAAAAAGAAAATAGTAAAAAGGGTGATGAAGAGAAAAATTGTAGCTAAAAATGCTAATATTATTAAGGAAAAAGTGGCGGAGGAAGAAGGAAAAACTGTTGGGGAGCAAAGTGAAACATTGGTCAACCCTGAAAGTGAAGTCAAACTAAAAGTCATTGAATCAGACTCAAAGTCAAAGGCTCCAAGTGTAGATGAAAATACAAATAAAAATAAAGATGAGGAGGAGGATAAATGTGTCAAGGAAGAAAATAAAGTTAAAGTGGAATCCAAAACGAAGATTAATAACGAAAATAGTAAAAAATTAAAAGATAATAATAATGGTAAAAGTGAATTAAAAGGTAAAGAAGTGAAATATACAAAAAAAGATGAGGAAATCCCTAGGCATCCCGGATTGTTTCTCCAAACCAAGAATTCTAAAGTATGTGACTTTTTTAATAATTAAATTTATTATTTAATCATATATATTTTACATTATGAAATTGTGTGACAGTTGCGTTCATTGTCACTTTCACTTGATTCCCTTTTGGGTTATGATGATAATGATGTTGAAGAATCAACATTTGAGGTATGTCGTGTGTACAATTTTCATCATTTGTTTTTTATTTTATTTAATTTCTTATATTTAACCTAAACTAATTGTTTGGCAGCTATCGTTATTTGCTGAAACTTTTTATGAAATGCTTCAGTATCAAATGGGTTCTCGAATTTTAACGTTTCTTGAGGTAAGTTTGAATAAAAATAATAATGACGTTTTTTATATTTTATTGTCTTACTTATTTTTGGTGTCATTTTGTATTGCAGAAATTACGTGTAAAGTTTGTGGCTAAAAGAAATGAAAAGAAGAGACAGTTGGAAGAAAATTCCGAAAAGGAAAAAGCTGCTAAACGTGTGAAAGTGGAAAACAAATCAGTTAAAACCGAAACATCAGAAGAATCCCAACCAGAAGATGAGAAAACTGTTGAAAAAGTGGAAAATATGGTTGTTACTGATAATGTAGAAAATACAGAACCAGATGGTGAGAATCTGAATGAAGAATCTGAAGAAGAGCCTGAAGAAGAAGAAGATGATGATGAAGAAATGATCGATGCAAAAAATGATGAAAAAATAGTGGAAAATGTGAAGTCTGAAGATGTGGGAAAACAGGAAAAGAAAAAGGAAAATGAAAGAGAAAAGGTGGAAATAGAAAAGAAAGAAAACATTGACAAGGAGCTTTTGCAGGCTTTTAGGTTTTTTGACCGAAATCGAGTTGGTCATATCAGAGTAAGTCAGTTACTATTTCATTTCCATCATTTTCACGTGTCAGGAATATTGAATTTGTTTTTATTTTTTAGGTTGAAGATATGCGGTTGATCATTCATAATTTGAGGAATTTCTTGTCCCACAGGGATGTTAAGGTATGCATTTTATCCCAAATCATGCAATTTTGAATTTTTTGATGGATGAATGTGATAGATAAGATAAACCTGTTAATTTCAGGATCTTGTTCAAAGTGCATTGTTGGAAAGCAACACTGGGAGGGATGATCGCATTTTGTATAATAAATTGGTTGGGATGGAAATTTGAAAAACAGTTTTAGGTCAATAGTTCCTGTTTCTTAATTATTAAAAGGATTGTTAGTTTAATGTTTTAAGAAGCCTTTTGGATATGTGTATGTCGTTTTGTATTGTAATAGTCATAAAGTGTGAGCAATTTTAAGATTTTTGTAGGTATTTGAAAGACAAGATTAAAAGCTATTGTTGATTGTTTTTTCACATGCAACTAGGCTGGTGACTGAGTACCGGGGGACCAACAAACTGGACCGAACTAGACAGAATCAGTGTTCTTTTGTAGCAATATGATAATAGTTCCTACAAACCAGTGTTGTTCTATAGCAATATGAGAAATTATTATTAGATAATCTGAAAAAATTGAATCTACCTGAAATTGTGAGTTAACTCCCAAGGTTTTGAATTTTGATATTTTAACGTCTCCATATATCTAAACCTCGTGAGGGAAACTCACAGAGGTGCAACTTGCAAGTTGGCGGCAAATTTAAAAAATTAGTTGAGTTCGTTATAATACTTGCAACGATTAATTGATTATAAGAAGTTGAATAAAAAAGCATGTTTATAAAATATTCTAATTTTTGAAAGATTCTTCAGTAAGAATGAGACAAAATTGGAACGACCTCTTCATCCATCGATTGCCCAAGTTGCAGATTTCAGTATCTGTAGCAATGTTCTAAGACTACCCCGGCCATTGGGTTTTTTATTTACGATCGCTCGTTGCTTTTTTTTAATTAAAAAAAGAGAGAAATTAATTTTGTTTTGGTGGCGAGCTGGTTCGGTGGTTCAACCGTGACCGGGTTTTTGCTTAGAACCGACCTGGTTCGACCCAGCTGGGTATTGTGAAAACCGGCGACCCGGGTTGACCCGTTTTTTAATCCTTTTACTTCAACTTTACTCCATAATGCACACATCTTTTATATAATATTTTTTTATATGTTAGTTGACCTGATTTTTAATCTTTTTACTTCAAATGTATAATAATTTACGAACTTTTACTGCATGATGTACACATTTTTTTTTATATGTTGTTAGTTGACCCACGTTGACCCGCCGTTAAATCGGTTGACCCAAGACCCAATCATTTTACCGGGCCGAGTAATAACCCGAGTTTTACAACATATCTATCATTTGTTTTCTTAGGGTTTTTTTTTTAAATTATTAATATAAAATAATAACATAATTAAATGGCTGTATGAAAGATATTCTTGTAATCAGTCAAGTGCAGGCTTTTTTTTTTTTGGCCTAAGAATCGATCGAGTTGTAATGTAGGGAATAGGTGGGATGTTTGGTGTGATTCTCCTTTGTCTTGTTTTTAAATTTGTTTCTTTTGTATGTTTCTCTAGCTCCTTGCTAGTTCTTATAATATATTCTTGGCTAGTGGCAGGTAGGGTGATGACATCATGACAATGCTGAAGCTCTCTCCGTCTCTTGCCTTTTTGTTTTCGATAAAAAAAAATGGCTGTATGAAAATTTAATTATTATTATCATTATCTTTGATTGTACAATTTCTAAAAAAAATAGTATTTTAGCTTTTTAATTTCTGTTTCAAGTAAACATAAGTCAACATCATTTAACTATTTATCTATACGTTTTTCCACTTGCATACGGGTAGACCGTAGAAGACACTCGTTATACACATTATTAAGTGTAAGAATATACCAAAAAAGTGTGACGAATTTTAAATAGATTTATTGTCAATGTGAACAACAAAATAAACATACACACGTACATATATAGCTGTAAGCCACAAAGATTACAAAACACGTTACCAATTTTTTATATTTTCGTAATCAGTTTATTACGATCGCATATATTATGATGTAACTAAGTTTGAACTTTCTAGAGTTATTTGTTTAACAGTCTAATCAAGACGGGTAACAATGGGAACTTCCAGCCCAACTAGGATTCTTATTTTAATCATGTTATTTTAGTCATGTCAACTCTCTTTTATGTACAGAAGTTACTATCTCCTCCTCCACAACCCCCAAACAACAATGTCTTAGACCACCCCCAACAGTGATAGAAAACTGACGCTATTATTTTTTGTCAAATCAGTCTCACGTCAGTTCACCTTCCAACTGACATTAAACTGACGTACTCATTCCAACAATACCTCTTCCCTTCATTTTTTAGGACCCACCATTATTTATTGGATAATAATTTTAAGTGAATATTTATTGGATAATGAATCACACTTCTTTTGAATAATATGATAATAATGATGTCTAAATAAGAAAAATAAGTTAAAATGCAATTTCAATTTATTAAAGTATATATAGTTAGTAGAAAATAGTCTCATTTTTTTCAAATAACATACTTCCTCCGATTCAAAATAAGTGCTACACTTTCCATAAATGGGTGATTCAAAATAAGTGTTACACTTTGAAAAATTACTTTATTTGCCAAAAAATAGTAGGACTCACACTCACTAAGTATCTACTTTAACAAAGTGAAATGACTCATTTACCCTTACTTTTTACTTTTAAACATCATTAACCTCACTTTATTCAAAAGGTGTGGGTCCCATTATCCACTAATCATTCAATTAATCTAATTTAACCACCATTATAATATTTTGCCTCAAAAACCATATTATTTTAAATCGGAGGAAGTAATATTTAAAAATATATCACTTATTTTCATCCGATCCTAAATGAAAAGCTTATTTTGATACGGTGGTAGTTTAATATTTATGTTACACGAGGTTAAAGACTTCCTTCAGTAGAAAAATCCCGATTGACTTTTGACTTTAGTCAATGTTTTCGGGTAAAAATCCTGGTTGATTTTTGACTTTAAAAAAATCCCGGGTGACTTTTGACTTTTGCCCTATCGTTGTATCTGTTTATTTTATTAGAATGATGCGTAACACCTTCATCTTTACACGCCATGCAATAGGAGATTACGCCATTTAATTACTTCTTTTCAGGGGTGGCAATAATGCGGGTTGGGTCATAAACTGGTTGACCCGTTTGGGTTCGCAGGTTGAAAATCCCAACCCAATCCAACCTTTTTATCTAAACGGGTTGAGATTTTCAACACAACCTATTTATTAAACGGGTTGGGTCATAAACGGGGTGACCCAACAAAACATCAATTTATAAAAAAAATAGGAAAAATTCATATAATTAAAGATAAAAATATCAAAATAAGTTGATTAGTTGCAAAATACAAACAAAATTTCTTTTAAGCCTATTGTTTAGTGAAAAGTTACTCTTTAGAAATATTAAACATTAAAATAGTAGTGTAACATAAATATCTTATAAGAGATTTAAGCTGTTCATTTTCTAAGAAGATAAATACGTGACTTATATTATGTGTACGTCTGATTTTGAATTATAATATGTATTTAAAATAATAAATAAATAGTAATATATTGTATTATATTATGCATTTAAAATATATATAATATTTAAACGGGTTGACGAGTCATAAATGGGCTGGAAATTTGAACCCAACCCGACTAGTTTTATGACGGGTTGTAAAGGGTTTGACCCGTTTACGACCCACGGGTTGAAAGTTATGACCCAACCCGCTAATTTCGTGTTCTAAATGGGTCGGGTTGACAGGTCGGGTTTGATTTTGCCAGCCCTACTTCTTTTCATCAACACGAGTGCTTCAAAAGACTCCGTTGACAATTTTGTTATACTACTTGCAAGGATTATATATTATTGTAATTAAGTGAGTCATGAAATAATATAATTATACAAGTTTCCCATTGTTTAATTAAAGATTCTTTAAAAAAGAATGAGTCAAGATTAATGGAAAAACCTCTTCAACCAACAAGTGACCAAGTTGCAGCTTTGAGAGGCAAGTCCCTTGCAGTGTCCGCGAACAAGGGACCAAGTTGCAACGTTGTTATAAAATCTCAAGCATCAGCCACTGCAAATTTGTACCCAGTAAACTTGATCCAATTAATAACCAAATTTTCTGTTAATTATTCACACACACATAAATCAATTAACCATGCAATATTTTCGGATAGTAGTACTGCTAGCAGTAGTAGCTATGGCAACTTGGAGGTCAGCCAGTTCTCAGAAGCCAGATTGTCAAAGAGCATGTGGCAATGTGAGTATTCCTTTTCCGTTTGGTTTTGAGCCTGACTGCTTCCACAATCGTAATTTCAGTGTAACTTGTGATCAATCATCTGGCGACTTGCCCATAGCTTACTTAGGAACAAACACAAGTGGCATGGTCATTAAAAGCATTTCAGCCAACAACAGCGAAATGGAGATGATGATGTTTGTAGCCTATGACTGCTACGACAGTTCTGGCCCCAGTTCCAGTAATAACCCATACTTGTAGCTATGCCTTTTTCGTCGAAAAAGGAAAGTACAACTTTTCTTCCGCTCATCTGCATCGTTTTGATACTGAAAAGATGCCTATATTACTAGACTGGGGAATTGGAAACTTGAGTTGTAGCACGGTAAATAAGGAATCAAAAGATGTAAGGGAAACAGCATATGTGATACAAGTTATGAAGGTACTGGTCTTGGATATCGTTGTCGTTGCAAGGAAGGCTACCGAGGCAACCCTTATATTGAGGGAAGCTGCACAAGTAAGTATTATTTATTTCATAATCCTTGTAACTCATGTCTCTCTTAAGACTTACTAACAAAATGATTCACCATTCACTACCCTGCAGATATTGATGAGTGTCAAGAAAAGAGTCATGAATGCAACCCATATAAATCATGCAAAGATACAGAAGGAGACTATGATTGCCTTTGTAAAAAAGGTTACTCTGGTGATAAAAGCAAGACCGGTGTATGCACTAAAGATGAAGCACCCATTATAGAGATGGCCGTAGGTAAGTAAAGTCGAAAGATTTTATAGTTATATATACGTGAAGCAACTATACGAAAATTCAAATCATCATCCTATATATATCTGAATGCTTCTGTTGTTTCAGGCATCTCAGTTTCCGGCATCTTTCTTCTTATACTTGTTGCCTTGTCATATTTGGGACTCAAAAAGCGTAAGCTTTTGTTGCTTAGAGAAAAGTTCTTTAAGCAAAATGGTGGAATAATGTTGCAGCAACGAATTTCTGGGGACACAGGTTCCCAGGTTCAAGCTAAAGTCTTCTCAGTGGAGGAGCTTGAGAAAGCGACCGACAACTATGACGAGAGCAGGATTATCGGCAAGGGGGGATACGGCACGGTCTTCAGAGGAGTTTTATCCGATAACAGAATCGTCGCCATAAAGAAGTCCAAATTAGCAGATCAAACCCAATCCCAGATAGAGCAATTTATCAATGAAGTGGTTATCCTTTCCCAAATCAATCACAGAAATGTGGTCAAGCTGATTGGATGTTGCTTGGAAACAGAAGTCCCGTTATTGGTTTATGAATTCATTTCAAATGGCACTCTCTATGATCACCTCCACGATGAAAGCAGATCGTTGGATATTACATGGGACATCCGCCTCAGAATAGCAACAGAAACAGCTGGAGCACTTTCTTATTTGCACTTTGCCGCATCTGTCCCAATCATCCATCGAGATGTCAAGCCAATGAATATACTTCTTGATGATAGTTATGTAGCAAAAGTAGCCGATTTTGGAGCATCTAGGCTAATTCCAATGGATCAGAATGAGGTGGCTACAATGGTGCAAGGGACACTAGGTTACTTGGATCCCGAGTACTTGCACACGAGCCAACTGACTGAAAAGAGCGATGTTTATAGCTTTGGGGTAGTGCTAGTGGAACTTTTAACCGGAAAGATGATTCTTAACTTTGATAAGCCACAAAACGAAAGGAATATGACCAAATATTTCCTATCGTGTTTAGAAGACGAGAAACTATTACAGGTTCTCGATGAACACTTGCAGCTAAAAGAAGTTCCTCACGAGATCATTCAAGTTTCAAGGCTTGCACAAAGATGCTTACACCTTAAAGGAGACGAAAGACCTACCATGAAGGAAGTGGCGTTAGAGCTCGAAGGAATACGTGCATCAACAACTGACAATCATCCATGGGTTAAAAGTACTTCAGACGAAGAAGAAACTGAATATTTGCTCAAAGAACCAAAGGAAGACTTTGAATCAACAGACAAGACCAACATAAACGCAATAACTTTTTATAGCATTGTTAGAAAGCCTACAATATTACGGATGGCTAGTGCCTAGTGGTAGATAAATTTAATTAGACTTGCATCGGTTACTTTTGCAATTGGGAATGACCATACCATCATGCAATGCTAGCTTATCTTTCAATAAAATTTCGAGAATTAATTTCAATGTATGTAATTCATTTTATTTCTGCTACCTGGAGATAGAACTTGTTCGGCATACGTACGTAGATTAATTTTTCAGTGTTGACTTTTAAAGAGTAGTTAAAGGTTAGTGCAGCCGCCAAGAACTTTGCAACAACTATCAAGGTTTGCGCAAAAGACTCACTTTTTTAATCGCAAAATTTGTTGAAGGGCACATTATAGCATAAAGCTAGATGCTAAAATAGAGCACCTTACATATGATGATATGAATTTTGTGAATATATACAGTGAGGGCTACCAACCAAGTCTAACCAATTGATTTAAAAAAAAAATTATTCCTGTTGGAGATCCAAAATTCTCCATAATATAATTCATAAATAACTCCATCGAGCAACCTGTATTGATTTTCGTTCCTAGAATCTTCCAAACCTATCAGAGAGTTCAAGTCGCATATGACAATAGGTCATACGAATTAGTGTTTTTTTATAGCAATATGAGATTAAACCTGATCAATAATCTGAAAAAAATAAATCTACCTGAAATTGTGAGTTAACTCTCAAGGTCTTCATATTTTGATGTCTCCATATATCTAAACCTCGTGAGGGAACTCGCAGAGATGCAACTGTGCAAGTTGGCAGCTAATTTAAAAAAATTAGTTGAGTTCGTTATAATACTTGCAACGATTAATTAATTATCATAAGTTGAACAAAAAAATATGATTATAAAATATTCTAATTTTTGAAAGATCCTTCAGTAAGAATGAGACAAAAATGGAACGACCTCTTCATCTATCGAATGCCCAAGTTGTAGATTTCAGTACCTGTAGCAATGTTCTAAGACTACCCCATTGGGGGTTTTTTTTGACGATCGCTCGTTGCTGGATTGGAGGACCCGTTCATACACAACGCTCACCACATTTTGCGTGGACGGTGGTCGATTGCCGCCGGCCTCCTTCTCCAGTCGCCGGCCTCCTCCTCCGGTCGCCGGCCAGTCTCCTTTGATCGTGCACCCCAACAATTATTTTGTAGACGGTAGATCTTTAGTCCACTTCAGAAGCTGCAGCAGTTAACAGATGTGATCCGCAACCATTAGATCTTTCTTTTTACCCAGAATAAACAAACAACATCTCAGTTTGATCATCCCTGTCACATAAGCGACATATCAACTTTTTCTCATACGATCAATAACATTAAAAAAATCTGACCAAACCCACGTAAAAAGCAACCAAACCCCTTCCCTTCCCTTTCACTACGAGACCCACAAAGGTCGTCTAGTCGACCAAACACCCAAATGAGAAGTGCTGTGAACTTGTGATGTAAAAAGTAGAGACACGTCTTGAAGAGGGGACGGAAAAGGGGTTGGAGGTGGCTTGTAGGTAGGGGTGTTCACTATTCGGATATAACCGGATTGTCCAATTGGACATTTTGGATCGGACTATTTGGATTGGTTATTTGGTTTTTTGGATTGGTTTGGACTTGAACCAAATTAATATTTTGATTTTCGGATTGGATTTGGTTTCCGTTGTGAAAACCGGATTGTCCAAACAAACCAAATAGTAATATATATACCAATCTTTTTGGAGTTTCTGATGAAGTTGATGTCAAGATTTTTGCACACATGATTATAAATGTCACAAGTTATGAATTAGATTTGTTTTTATGTACAAAGTAGTTTAGCATTTTAGAATTGTACATATCAAACTTAATATTATTTATGTTATATACTTTTGTAGTATTTTGAATTTTTTTTAGAAAAACCAAACGGATAAAACCAAACCAACCAAATTGTTATTTGGTTCGGATCGGTTTGGTTTTCGAATTAGTTTGGACGGTTTGGTTTGAACTTTTAAAAACCGGACTTTATTTGGTTTCACCTATTTGGTTTGGATAAAACCAAACCGTCCAAACGAACACCCCTACTTGTAGGCTGTAGCTAGGCCACATATTATAGGTTTTTTTAATTAAATTATTAATTATAATATAATAACATAATTAAATGGCTGTAAATTTTTTTAATTATTATTATCATTATCTTCTATTGTACAATCTTTGATAAAAATAGTATTTTCATTTTTGTTTCAAGTAAATATGCTTCAACATCATTTAATTTTTTATAGTGACAGTCTTAAATACTTAGGGGTGTTCGTTTGGACGCTTTGTGTAACACCTCAAATTTTAATACCAAATATTGGCCAAAATAAAGCATTTTTATAAATAGACGAACATCCTCAAATTTGGATTTACAAAAACCTTGGTATGAAATCAGAGTATAAAAGTAGGTGTTACAAAATAGATCATAACCAAGCTAAGACTAAATCCAATCTAGTGTTCTTCTAATCTAGGTCCTGCATCTCTATCCATGCGTACCTAAGCCTTCGATCCCGAACCTGAGTACATAGCAAAACAAAACAAGGAGTACGTGAGACAAAAACGTCTCGTGAGCTACATGGGTTTAGACCCGATAATAAAAGTGAAATGTCACATTTCATATAACCAATCAATATACATATATATATATATCCAACTATCCAGTCTAGTCACCACAGTGTGACCCTATCAATCTTGCTTACCTAGCAATCACGTCTAACTATCGGGTTGCCCCCGAACTAGCTAGAATCACATACATATCTAGTTAACGGGATGACCCCGAGCTAACTAGAAACAAGGTACCGGCAATAGGATCGCCCACGCTACCGATACCTGCCTTGCCCACCGGAATACGTCCAATGAGTAAGACTACTATCGTGGTTGAGTCGATGGGAATCCACCCAACTGCCCCTCACACCACACCTATCGTGGATGAGTCGATGTGAATCCACCCAACTGCCCCTCACTCCACACCTCATGACCGGGAGTCGCCCGTGTCATCACATAACTAACGTGGAAGAGTCGATGAGAATCCACCCAACTGCCCCTCAATCCACACCTCATGATCGGGAGTCGCCCGTATCATCACATTATCTCAATCTCATCATAACCCTATGGTTATGCCAATCTAGCTCTCGGCTATCACGTTCATCATCAATCAAGTTAGTCCAATATTATCGGTAATATCTATCACTAACTCAAATTACTATAAGTCTACACATATAAGAAAATAGACCGTAACACAATTAATGAAAATATTTACAAGGGCTATGTACTCAGTAAATTCCACACGTACTCACCTTAGTAACAAAGATGCTTTAACCGTATTCTTTCCGCCGGTTCCTTGCTCACAATTCGTCCACTTCAATACTTCACCGAATGTCTAAAACAATTATCACAACAAGATTATCATCACAAACTACTACCAATGTGTTCATCTACCTCTAGATAACACCCATCAATCCATTCCCCCAAATATGGTGATTTACCAAACCCTAGGTTTAACCAACCCGTAAGATTCTTACAAATCAAAATCATACACTTGTTTCCTTTGTCAATATACCATCTATTAAGTGTATACAACCTTTATTTAACCATTAATCACCAACCCAAGAACTAGGGTTTCAAACCCAAGCTTCTAAACCCATAGATCTAAAGCTACAACTACAAAGGAGTGAAGATATACCTTTAATCTTCAACTAGGAGTGAAGAATCACAAGATTTGACCAAGAAATCTGCTCCAAATGATGATTTGCACTCAAAATCGTTCACAAGCTCGAGAGGAAGAAAACTAGGGTTTTGAAATGCATTAAATGAGCTCAAACCCGACTTTAATGCTGTCGTCCAGAGTTCACGGCGCGAACTAAGTTCGCGTCGCTAACTCTGCATATCGCAAGCAAACTTAGCGATCGTTAACCCAACGCGAACTACTTCGCGACCCCAAGCAAACTACCTGGCCCGACTTCCCGATCGCGACCAAAGTTCGCGTCGCGAACTCCCTTAGGCAGCAGGGCTGCACTTTTTCATCTTTGTCTCGACCCGGTTTCGCCCATAACTTTCTCGTACGGTGTCCAAACGACACGAAACCAATTTCCACGTGTTTTATATGATTTATCCATAATTATCATATTTTTACATATTTTATTTATTTACAATTTCGGGTCGTTACAACTATCTACCCCTTAAGAAGATTCCGTCCTCGGAATCTCATCATAGTTCACGAAATCCGGGTACCTCTTCCGAATCTCGTCTTTGACTTCCCAAGTTAAATTCGGCCCAAGTGAATGCTTCCACTTGACCAAAACCAAATCAATCTCCCTATTCCGAAGCTTCTTTGTTTTCGTTTCTAATATAACCTCGGGCTCCTCAATCAACCGGTTCGGACCGTCAACCCGCAACTCTTGTAACGGAATAATATTTTCAACTTCCCCGATAAACTTTTTCAAATAACTTACGTGAAAGGTGTCATGCACACCTTGCAGCTCGGGTGGAAGTTCCAACTTAAAAGCTTGAAGACCGACCCGTTTCAATATTTTAAACGGTCCAACATACCTTGGACTTAGCTTCCCTTTCTTACCAAACCTCATTACACCTTTCCAAGGTGACACTTTCAACATGACCATATCACCGACATCCAAGTCGTATGGTCTTTTCTTCAAACCCGAATAACTTCGTTATCTATCTTGGGCGATTTTCATGTTGGTTTGAATAATACCGATCTTTTCATTGGTCACTCTCACGATCTCGGGACCCGTGAGTTTCGTCTCTCCCTTCCAACCAACAAGATGGAGTTCTACATTTTCTCCCATACAACGCCTCATAAGGCGGCATCTTGATAGTCGAGTGATAACTATTATTATATGAGAACTCGACTAACGGTAAATGTTCATCCCATTTACCACCGAAATCTAACACACACGATCTCAACATATCTTCAACCGTTTGAATTGTTCTTTCACTTTGACCGTCGGTTTGCGGGTGATAAGCCGTGCTCAACCGCAACTTTGTACCCAACTCTTCTTGTAAAGATCGCCAAAATCTCGAGGTAAACCTCGCGTCTCTATCGGATACAATCGATAACGGAACCCCGTGGAGTCGAACTACCTCATCAACATACAACTTAGCTAATTTCTCAAGTGGCAACGTTTCCCGAATTGCTAAAAATAACGCACTCTTGGTCAACCGGTCAACTATGACCCAAATGGCATCGTGACCCCTACTCGTCTTCGGTAACCCTACTATGAAATCCATACTTATGTCTTCCCACTTCCCGGCCGGTACAACCAATGATTGAGCTACCCCATATGGTACTTGATGCTCGGCTTTCACTTGTGCACACGTGGCACACTTCGAGATATACTTGGCCACTCTCGCCTTCATTCCGGGCCACCAATAAACCCGTTTCATATCTTGGTACGTCTTTGTACTCCCCGGGTGAATCGAATACTTCGACTTGTGCACATCATACAACAACTCTTTTCGGATACCCCCGAACTTAGGAATCCAAATACGACCACCCACGGTCTTCAACCCTTGTGCATTTTCGAGAAAATGTTGGTTCTTTCCTAACCGTTCTTGTCTTAACTCGTCTTTTTCCATAACTTCTCGTTGGGCCTTCTTGATCCTTTCGATAATACTCGAGACGACTTCTATACGTGTTAAAATTCCCCGGTTCGGGTTTTCATAAACTTTTTGGCTCAAGGCGTCGGCTACTACGTTAGCCTTTCCCGCGTGATACACAATCTCACAATCATAATCGGCAATCAACTCGATCCACCTTCTTTGTCGCATATTAAGATCTTTTTGAGTAAACACGTATTGTAGACTTTTATGATCCGTGTACAACGTACACCGAGTACCATACAAATAATGCCTCCACAACTTCAAGGCAAATATAATCGCCGCCAATTCCAAGTCGTGTGTCGTGTACCTTAATTCCACATTCTTCAATTGTCGCGAGGCATACGCGATTACTTTACCTCGTTGCGTCAACACACAACCGAGCCCTTGATTCGAAGCATCACTATAGACCACAAAGTCTTCCATACCATCCGGTAACGTAAGGATCGGCGCGTTACATAACTTTTCTTTTAACAACTTAAACGCCTCTTCTTGCTTCTTCTCCCACACAAACTTCTCACTTTTTCTTGTTAACTTCGTGAGTGGAATCGCGATTCTCGAGAAGTCTTGTATAAATCTCCGGTAATAACCGGCTAACCCAAGAAAACTTCTAACTTCGGTAGGAGTCCTCGGAGGCTCCCAATTTGACACCGCTTCAATCTTGGACGGATCAACTTTAATACCATCACACGTCACCACGTGACCTAAGAATTGTACTTCCCGCAACCAAAATTCACATTTCGAGAATTTTGCATACAACTTCTCCCGTTTTAACACATCTAACACAAGCCTCAAATGACCTTCGTGTTCTTCTTCGGTTTTCGAATAAATCAAAATGTCGTCAATAAACACGATCAAAAACTTATCAAGGAACGGTTTACATACTCGATTCATCAAATCCATAAAAATAGCCGGTGCGTTTGTAAGACCAAACGGCATCACTAGGAATTCATAATGACCATAACGTGTACGAAAAGCCGTCTTCTCGGTGTCGCCTTCTTTCACCCGAACTTGGTGATAGCCCGACCTCAAATCAATCTTCGAGAAATAACTAGCACCTTGCAATTGGTCGAATAAGTCGTCAATTCTCGGCAACGGATAACGGTTCTTAATAGTTACCTTGTTCAACTCTCGGTAGTCGATACACATTCTCATCGAACCATCTTTCTTCTTAACAAATAACACCGATGCACCCCACAGTGACGAACTCGGATGAATAAAACCTTTGTCTAACAAATCTTGCAATTGAGTCATCAATTCCCGCATCTCGGTGGGAGCCAAACGATATGGAGCACGAGCGATCGGCGTCGCTCCTGGAATTAAATCAATTTTAAATTCGACTTGTCTCTCCGGTGGCAAACCGGGCAAGTCATCGGGAAATACCTCGGGAAAATCTCGAATAATCTTGACATCATCCATTGACTTCTTTTCCTTTCGACCATCTAATACATATGCAATAAACGATGCACAACCTTTCGATATACTTTTCCTCGCCTTAATGGCGGTAATCACATTAGGCATGTGATGTCGTTTCTCCCCATACACATATACTTTCTCATTCTCAGGTGTCCTAATCGACACTATTTTCTTTCCATACAAAATCTTGGCTTGGTGCATGCCCAACCAATCCATACCGATAACCACATCAAACGCCCTAATTCCCATGGGCAACAAATCCACCTTAAACTTTCTACCGTCTATCTCTATTTCACAATTTCTATAAATACATTCGACCATAGACGTTTTCCCGTCGGCTACCTCTATCTCATAAACTTCATTTAACATCTCGGACGGCACATTCAATTTACAACCGAATTCATAAGACACAAACGAATAATTGGAACCCGAGTCAAACAAAATATGAGTTGGCAAGGAGTTAATGAATAAAGTACCTGACACCACATCGTGTGCCTCCTTCGCCTCCTCCCGAGTGAGTTGGAAGGATCGCCCCTTCACCTTCGCCGGTTCCACTTTCTTTTGAGCCGTGGACACCATCGACTCGATTCCCTTCTTTGGGCACACATTGCTATAGTGCCCCTTCTCGTGACACGAGAAACACTCCACATCGGCCAACGACTTGGCCCTACAATCTCGGGTTCCACAATTAAAACAAGATTTCGACTCTCCTCGGCACGCGCCGGTATGATTCCTCCCGCATTTCTTGCAAGAGCCTACACTTCCTTGTTTAGAGAAGCTCGATGTGAACTTCCCCTTCTTATAAGTACCCGAGCCACTCTCGGCTTTTCTCTTCTCGCCCACATGGGCCCTCTCGGAAACCCGTGCCACATTCACCTCTTCTACACCCCGGGCGGCACTAATGGCCTCATCTAGTGAAACCGTCCTCTTCACCTCCAACTGGTAGTCCCACGGTAACCCACTAGCGTACCGAACCACCCTCAACCTCTCATCCGAGTAGGTTTTAGCAACAAACGGGAGCAATCCCGTGAACTCCCTCGAGTATTCTTCGATTGACATATCACCCTTCTTAAGGGTCACAAACTTTTCGTGCATCTTTTCCAAATCCCTCTCGGGACAAAACTTCTTTTTCAACCTCGTGGTGAACTCATCCCACGACATCTTTTCAACCACCTCCTTCCCGAGGGTCTCATACACAATATCCCACCAAACCATGGCATCTTCTTTTAGTAATTGTGACGCATACGTCACCATATCGGCATCCTTACACTTGCTACTACCGATAACCCTCTCGGTTTCCCGAATCCACCTCATCGTGACTTTCGGGTCCGAACTACCCGTATACGCATTTGGCTTACAAGCCATGAAGGATTTAAACGAACAACCCTCTTTCACAATGGGCCTAGCCCTAGCATCACTTTGGCCACCCGTGGAGGATTTTCTCTCCCCGGTGCCACTACCCCCAGTTCTCTCATCCGATTTAGCCTCGGATTCACGGTCTCCACCTGATTTCTCCCGGTCTCCAATAATTCGGTGTACTTCCTCGGCCACCGTTCCCTTGATTTGATCAAGGAAAGTTTGGAGATCCGCCATGGTTACCGGAGTTCTATTAGCTCCGACCTCCGACTCACCCACCCGATGCATCGACGGGTGACTTTCTTGTTCAACCTCAACCTCTACAGGAGGTATCTCTTCCACCCGGCCCTCCGGGGCTTTACCACTTCTTCGCGTGGTCACCATTTCTTTCAATCCAGACTATACGAAAGACATTTAACGTTTAGTACGTTGTGTACAACCCATTAGTCACACAAGACTCAATATCCAAAATCACATCAAATTTCATCGGTCCCCTAGGTTCAACCCTAAACTTAATATAAAGTCTCAAGGTCAACCTATGATCTTAAGGAATCTTATATTCCTAATGCTACAGTCTAAGACTAGGATGGTCATCCAACCTAATTCACTTAAACTATAGCTCTGATACCAAGTTGTAACACCTCAAATTTTAATACCAAATATTGGCCAAAATAAAACATTTTTATAAATAGAAGAACATCCTCAAATTTGGATTTACAAAAACCTTGGTATGAAATCAGAGTATAAAAGTAGGTGTTAGTAATTAGATCATAACCAAGCTAAGACTAAATCCAATCTAGTGTTCTTCTAATCTAGGTCCTGCATCTCTATCCATGCGTACCTAAGCCTTCGATCCCGAACCTGAGTACATAGCAAAACAAAACAAGGAGTACGTGAGACAAAAACGTCTCGTGAGCTACATGGGTTTAGACCCGATAATAAAAGTGAAATGTCACATTTCATATAACCAATCAATATATATATATATATATATATATATATATATATATATATATATATATATATATATATATATATATATCCAACTATCCAGTCTAGTCACCACAGTGTGACCCTATCAATCTTGCTTACCTAGCAATCACGTCTAACTATCGGGTTGCCCCCGAACTAGCTAGAATCACATACATATCTAGTTATCGGGATGCCCCCGAGCTAACTAGAAACAAGGTACCGGAAATAGGATCGCCCACGCTACCGATACCTGCCTTGCCCACCGGAATACGTCCAATGAGTAAGACTACTATCGTGGTTGAGTCGATGGGAATCCACCCAACTGCCCCTCACACCACACCTATCGTGGATGAGTCGATGGGAATCCACCCAACTGCCCCTCACTCCACACCTCATGACCGGGAGTCGCCCGTGTCATCACATAACTAACGTGGAAGAGTCGATGGGAATCCACCCAACTGCCCCTCAATCCACACCTCATGATCGGGAGTCGCCCGTATCATCACATTATCTCAATCTCATCATAACCCTATGGTTATGCCAATCTAGCTCTCGGCTATCACGTTCATCATCAATCAAGTTAGTCCAATATTATCGGTAATATCTATCACTAACTCAAATTACTATAAGTCTACACATATAAGAAAATAGACCGTAACACAATTAATGAAAATATTTACAAGGGCTATGTACTCAGTAAATTCCACACGTACTCACCTTAGTAACAAAGATGCTTTAACCGTATTCTTTCCGCCGGTTCCTTGCTCACAATTCGTCCACTTCAATACTTCACCGAATGTCTAAAACAATTATCACAACAAGATTATCATCACAAACTACTACCAATGTGTTCATCTACCTCTAGATAACACCCATCAATCCATTCCCCCAAATATGGTGATTTACCAAACCCTAGGTTTAACCAACCCGTAAGATTCTTACAAATCAAAATCATACACTTGTTTCCTTTGTCAATATACCATCTATTAAGTGTATACAACCTTTATTTAACCATTAATCACCAACCCAAGAACTAGGGTTTCAAACCCAAGCTTCTAAACCCATAGATCTAAAGCTACAACTACAAAGGAGTGAAGATATACCTTTAATCTTCAACTAGGAGTGAAGAATCACAAGATTTGACCAAGAAATCTGCTCCAAATGATGATTTGCACTCAAAATCGTTCACAAGCTCGAGAGGAAGAAAACTAGGGTTTTGAAATGCATTAAATGAGCTCAAACCCGACTTTAATGCTGTCGTCCAGAGTTCACGGCGCGAACTAAGTTCGCGTCGCTAACTCTGCATATCGCAAGCAAACTTAGCGATCGTTAACCCAACGCGAACTACTTCGCGACCCAAAGCAAAACTACCTGGCCCGACTTCCCGATCGCGACCAAAGTTCGCGTCGCGAACTCCCTTAGGCAGCAGGGCTGCACTTTTTCATCTTTGTCTCGACCCGGTTTCGCCCATAACTTTCTCGTACGGTGTCCAAACGACACGAAACCAATTTCCACGTGTTTTATATGATTTATCCATAATTATCATATTATTACATATTTTATTAATTTACAATTTCGGGTCGTTATACTTTGGTTTTATCCGATCCAAATAGGTGAAACAAAATAAAATCCGGTTTTCAAAAGTGCAAACCGAACCGTCCAAACTAATTCAAAAACCAAACCGATCCGAACCAAATAACAATTTGGTTGGTTTGGTAATTTTAAACGTTTGGTTTTTCCTTAAAATTTTCAAAATATTCCAAAAGTATATAACATATATAATATTAAGTTCATATGTAAAATTTCAAAATGATAAACTACAATGTACATAAAAAAAAGTCTAATTCATAGCTTGTGACATTTTAAATCATATATGCAAAAAATTTGACATCAACTTTGTCAAAAACTCTAAAAAGATTGGTATATCACTAACTGATACAATATAAATGGAACAAGTGTTAATATATAAATCAATTTACTATAAGAAATGTAAAGAAAATGGAAACCATAATTGCTTACAATGAAAACCAACAAGTGTTAGTATATAAATCAATTTACTATATATTACTATTCGGTTTTTTTGGACAATCCGGTTTTCACAATGGAAACCAAATCCAATCCGAAATTCAAACTATTAATTTGGTTCAAGTCCAAACCGATCCAAAAAACCAAATAACCAATCCAAATAGTCCGATCCAAAATGTCCAATTGGACAATCCGGTTATATCCGAATAGTGAACACCAACTGTCTTTAAGTGTACAAAGTTGTACAATAATTTATAGGGAGTAATTTTTAAATTCAGAAGTTGGTTATAGATTAACCTACAATTTTTTTTATTTTTTTTTAATGGCAAGTTAGTAAGTTAGTGGTTCGAGCCTAGACATTGACATCCACAAGGGGCATTATGCTTTCCCTCGAACCCTCCACATATGGGGAATAAACCCAACCACTTTTTAATATCCAAGTTTTACCTCCAACAAGGCTTGAACCCAAGACTTCTTGAAGGAAAACCCCAAGACTACCCTTGGTGGCCAATTGATCTAGACCAATTAACATACAAAATTTTAATGTATGTATTAAAACCCATAATTTAATTATTTGTCTATAAATGGATCTGGATTTGTACAATTAGCCCTACTTCAGATTTCACGGTTAATGGCTTGAAAAAACATTTAGAGATTGGTAATATGATTGACCAAACGAGTGTATTCATTTGAATAAATTGGTTCCTGGTAAAGTCAATATTCTTGTTTGGTGGATGGTTAACAACAGACTCCCAACAAAAATCAATCTTGATGAAAACGGTATTGATGTTGTGTAACATCCCAAAACCCGGCCTAGTAGTTTATTGACCTTAAGGTATGTCAGGATCGAATAACCTAATCAAGTTATTACAAATCCAGATCTACTAACAACGAGAAGTTGCAGCGGATCAACACTCGAGTTAATTGATTAAGAACAAACGAAAACTGTAATTGAATGAAACAATTATAAGAACACAGTAATCACAAAAAGCTTCAATGTATATTGATAAGTTCGAACAATACACACGTACGTTTACAATTCGTAAGGAACTATATACAATAGTCCTTGAAGCCTAAATTATTAACCTAGTTATTCTAGGAATCGATTACAATCAATATACATAACATATTCATTCTATTAACTACCTATACTAGAATCTCGGACACGATCAGCACCAAAAATAGACATCAGTAGTAATTGTTGATCGTCAGTAGTAAATCCAAGTTCAGTAGTATTTCATGTTTGAGTACCACCAGTAGTAATTTGCTTTTCTGCCCCATCAGTACTAATCTTCAATGAACGTTGATCAGTACTAACTGCAGCATCAGTAATAGAATATTATCTTTGTTTTACATCCCAACAATCTCCCCCTAAACTTGTTAATTCACTTATTAACCAAGTTTCTTCTCTTCTTCATCCTTTTTCTTTTGTTCCTCAGCTCTTCTTTGAATTCCTTCAAGTGTTCTTTGATTTTGTCTCTTTCTTTGAGCTATTATGTATTTGCTATTTCTCTTGATAAAATAATTCAACTTTTCTTGAAACATCACAGCATCATAAGGCTTCATCAATGTATTTGTGTATAACTAATACATTATTTCTTCTGAATGTGGATATTCCTTTTCCATTAAGTACAACTCACAATTTTTACTTGCTCCCTCAAAGAAATACATATTTACCGAAGGTAAAACGTTCCAAGCATAAACATTTTCTTTATTTGAAAAGATTTCAGGATAGTTGTCTGGATAAAATGCAGCATCAATCATTTTGGTTAAGTATCCAGCTCCTGAGTTCTTCCATTTCTTCTTGGCCATTCTTGGTTTACCAATAATTAATACTTGATTATATCACTTCTGGAACATGATCTAACCATTGGCTTCCATCCAGTAAACCTTTGGACTGTTCTGTCTTCCCTTATAACTTCTATCACATTATCAATGACTCTCCAATTGAGTATTGGATTGTCTTCAATGGGAGCAACAGGAACATCAAGAACAAGAATGATTTGATCTGACAGTTTTGATTTCTTTCTTACTTCTTATTCTTGTTGAAGAGCTTTTCTTTTCTTTGATGGAGGATTTGAGGATTCACCAGGTGTTGGTGTTCTAGAGAGAATGATTGTTGGATCTATTTCAGTTAAAACTTTTTCTTTTTCTTCTTCTACTTCTGTTTCAGCTAATTCTCTCTTTTTGGCAGTACAATATTTATCTACTATTGTAATCATCTTCATTCTGCCAAAGGACTTAGCACTGTGTCCTTTTGAAATCAAATAATCAATCATTTTCTTCTTCTGCTCAAAAATTTCCTCTGGTAGGTCAGCTTTTTCTTTCTTGCATTCAGCAACAAGATCTTCTAGGAAATTTAGATGTTCTTCTTCAATCTTTCTTTGTTTTTCAAATTCTGCCTTTTGATCCTCTACCAGAACTCCTTCTACCCCTTGAACTGTTGTCTCAGCTTCTTGAACCTCAGTCAAAGCAACTTTCCTTAGATACCTTATGTTCTTCACCTTCCTTTTTGCTTGTCTTGCAGGTCTAACATGATTGATTTTGTTGACCATGTAATGACCTAATGCTCTGTTTGGATAGTCATCATCAAAAGGCTCTTTTCCTCTTCCAACACAGGCTGCAAGTGGAGTGTATTTCATATCAGAAACTTCAGTAATGGTGATTGATGGAGAAAAGAACTTAATCTTATCTTCTGCTAGAATGTTGGGGTGTGGAGGAAGTTCACACTCATCAACCTCATACCAATTCACATTATCATCAATGTCAGGTATGATAAGTGGTTGGTCTGGAGTTGGAGGTTTTGTTATGATTACAACTCGTTCTCGTTCAATGACTTCTGGAATTTCTTCACTTTCACCTTCAGAAGTAACAAGTTGTTGTGATTCATTTATTACTGGTGAGGTTGTTTCAGTAGTTACTACTACTAGGGCATCAGTAGTAACCATTAAATCTTCTTCAGGAGTATTTACTACTGGTGTATCTACTTCTTCATCATGACCAGTAGTAACAACCTCTTGATCCTTTGCCTCAGTAATAACCATAGGATCAGTAGTCTCTATGACCTCAGTAGTAACTGGAGAGTTTATTTGTTCTGCTGTTTGAGATTGGTTTGCAGACACAAATATATCCTCATCCATACCCGTTTCACCATGGACTTCTCTTAAGTTGAGGAGGGCTGCTGCTGCTATGGATTGATCTATCATTCCTTGAATTTGATCTTTCTCCCCCTTAGTGATCTCAACCTGTTGAGCATCACTATCTGCAACCTTTTTCTGCAACTTTCTGATCAAAGCAGATTGTCTTTGAAGCTTGTACTCGAACCTCTTCTGTCTTCTGTTCAGAGTATTTATGTGCTGCTTCATATAGGCCATGGTTTTACCTTGATTATGCAATAGATTCAGACAATTTTGTACAGTGGTTTTAAGGTTTTCCTTCCTATCCGTCAATTTTGTTTGTTTAATACTGCCCTCAGCCCATTTGGGTGGATCATTGGGCTCAGTAGGTACATTGCCTTTAAGGTTTTCCATCATTTCTGTTAATTCAGTTTGTTTCTTTCTACCCTCATCACTTCTTGGTGATGAAATGGGTTGTTTGGACACTCTCTTCTTCCTAGAAGAAGCAGTAATGCCCCCCATGTGGTTTCTTGGCACCGGGGTCCTCTTAGTAATGCCTCAAATTCTGAGTCATCACTTAGAGTTGCCGAGGTCTGGGTCCTATTGATGTTGTCACTATCCTGTGCTCCCACCTTTGGGGCATCAGTAGTGAGAGCCCTTTCCTCATGCCCTCTCTCCTCCTTGGAGGACAACTCTTGGAGTCTGGGGTTTGACTCAATTTGTCCCCTGGTGTCCTTTAAGGAAGATTTCTTCCTTTTATAAGTTTTAGAGATGTGTTTGGTTGTGGTCTGGTCTTCATCAGAGTGAAGAGTAGCACTATGTGGAGTAATTTCATGTACCTGGGACACATTCAGGACATCTGTGGGTTCATTTATTTGAGTGGACTGAGTGGGTTGTGTTTGGGCTCTATTTGGTGATGGAGTTGGTTGGGGTTCAATTGGGAGACTTGAACCTTCTCCTGTAGGGGGTTGATCAAAGATCATATTTGGAAACAAAAGAGTAACTTTTCCAGAAAATTTGTATTGTTTTCTCATGTTAGAAAATACCTTTTTGTTTAACTCAGGAGTAACAAAAATATTTTTAGGAGTTGACAGATTTTGAAGTTCACAGTTTATAATATGAGTGAGGAATCTTGGATACATTAAAAATTTAGATGGTGAAAGATTTCCAAGCATTCCTTCAAAGATCATGTTTGAAAAATTGAAGACTTGTCCTGTGCTCAAACAAACAACAGCAGAAGTTGTTGACTTGTTGAACTCATTCCAAGTGCTCCTTTTAGGAGAGATGCAGTGTTGAATAGTGTGTACTAGAAATTTCCATTGAGGTGAAAGAAGACCTTTTTGAAAAGTTACTATGTCCAGTCTTCCTTAATGCCCCATTTTTTGTAAAACTTCAACAAGATCTTCCTTAGGTAAAGAAAACATACATGTTTCATCATTAAGATGAAGATGATGTCTGATAGACTGTTCAGTGATGATGATGGATTTCCCATCTACAACAGACTTGATTTTGTACATGGTGGAGTCTTCAATCCGTTCAGCATTTGTCCAGAAATCAACTAGATGTTGTTGATATGCTTTAGGGTTGATAGTGAGTGCAAATTTTATGTGTGAGTTTTTTAAGAACATCACTATTGGGCAAATCCTTTGTGCCATCAGGATTTCTCAAGAATGCACACATAGTGTGTAATTCGGAATATTTGAGATCTGTTTCAACTTCAAGAGACTTTAAAGTTGCCATTTGAATGATTTTTATCTTTGAGTTTGAGTATTTTGTAGAGAGTTAAATCGAATTTGCAAGAGTGATCGATTTGTGAAATGAATTTGTTTGATGCTGATGCAAGGTTTTGATCGGATTTTGTGGAGATTAGGGTTTAGCGTAGGATTTATCGAATCGAGGAAAAGATAATGCTAAACTAATCCCAATTTGCTATTTATATTTTCCGATTTTGCCTGCAAAATGACCGAAATACCCTTCGAATAATAACCCAACGGCTAATTTCATGGAGGTTAGTGTTGTAATTGTGTATTTCACAGATAACGGTCGATCAGTAGTAACTAAGTGTCAGTAGTAGAAACATCAGTAGTAACTGTTGTTTCTGTACTTAACCTAATTTCTATAAAAATTATACAAAACTTTACATATGATTTTCTTTTGTGAAATTAATTTATTAAAATCATTCTAATACTGCTAACCAGAAAGCTAAACCTTCCTACATCAAATGCTTTTGTAAAAAGGTCTGCCATTTGATTGTCAGTATGAATCTTTTCTACTTTAATTAATTTCTTTTCATTGCAATCCCTTATAAAATCAAATCTTATTTCAATGTGTTTTGTTTTAGAATGTTTTACTGGATTATTCACAATACTGATATCACTTTCATTATCAATAAAAATTGGAGTTTTAAGGATAGAGATACCAAAGTCTAAGAGTTGATTTTGAATCCATAGAACTTGAGCACAGCAATCAGATGCAGCTACATACTCTGCTTCAGCAGTGGATGTTGAAACATTGGTTTGTTTCTTGCATTGCCATGAAACTAATCTTGATCCAAAGAATTGACATCCACCAGAAGTGGATTTTCTGTCTTGACATTCACCACCATAGTCCCTATCACTATAGGCTATGAGTTCAAATGGTGATGCATGTGGATACCAAAGACCAAGAGAGGGTTTTCCCTTCAAGTATCTAAAGATTCTTTTGACAGCCTGCAAGTGTAGTTCTTTAGGTCTTTCTTGATACCTTGCACATACACAAACACTATATATGATGTCAGGTCTGGATGCAGTTAGATACATTAAAGACCCTATCATGGATCTATAAAGATGTTCATCCACATCCTCCCCCTCAACATCAGGATGTAGGTGTTTGTGAGTTTCCATTGGTGTGCTAGCACTTTTGCAGTCTTTCATAGCAAATTTCTCCAAGATGTCTCTGACATACTTTGATTGGTTGATCAAAATACCATCTGGTTTTTGATTGATTTGGAGTCCAAGGAAGAAGTTCATTGGACCCATTGAGCTTATCTTGAACTTGATCTGCATTAATTCTTCAAACTCTTTGCATAGTTGATCATTTGTTGATCCAAAAATGATATCATCTACATATATTTGGACCAGTAGTATATCATCTTTGACCTTTCTTGTGAACAATGTTTTGTCAATTGCACCTCTTTTAAAGTTGTTCTTCAGTAGATATGATGATAATGTGTCATACCATGCTCTTGGTGCCTGATGAAGGCCATAAAGAGCTTTGTCTAGTTTATACACATAGTCATCTTGTTCTGGATGTTCAAGTCCTGGAGGTTGACATACATATACTTCTTCTTCAATTTTTCCATAAAGGAAAGCACTTTTGACATCCATTTGGTAGACTTTGATCTTCTTGTATGAAGCATATGCCAGAAATATTCTTATTGCTTCAATTCTAGCAACTGGAGCATACACTTCATCATAGTCTATCCCTTCTTCTTGAGTGTACCCTTGAGCTACAAGTCTTGCTTTGTTCTTGATTACAATACCTCTTTCATCTTTCTTGTTTCTAAAGATCCATCTTGTTCCAATGGCTCTTTTTCCTTTTGGTAGAGGTACAAGTGTCCATACAGCTTGTAGCTTGAATTGAAGAAGTTCTTCTTGCATTGCTATGATCCAGTTTGAGTCTTTCATAGCTTCTTGAATCTTCTTTGGTTCCTCCTGTGACAGAAAACATTCATACATACATTCATTAGATATTAGACTTATGTTACAAACATTTGAATTTGTAGTAGAATTTATAGTAGAATTGAATTTGCTTCTTGTCTGCATGGTTGAGTTCACATCACTGAGAATTTGATCCAAAGGATGATTCTTTTCAGTTCTGGTGCCATGAACTTTATCAACAATTAGTTGACTGTCAAGATTTGACTCATTGGATTCAGGGATTTGTGCATCTGTCCATGTTTCTTCTTGATTGTTTGGATTTTGAGAAGATTCTTCATTGCTACTGGTGTCAGTAGTAACATTTTCTTCATTTGATTCTGGTGTATCATTGTTGTTGCTGACATCAGTATTGATTAATTCATCATCATTTGTTTGAATTTCTGAGTTACTACTGGAATCAGTATTAACTGAGGAATCAGTAGTATCTTGAGAGTTTGAGAGGTTACTGGTATCAAGGTTTCTAGGGTTTTCTGAGTTACCAATGTCCTCAGTATTAGTTGTGGGATCAGTATTAACCAGAATATACTTCATCTTGTCTTGACTACCATTAAATGATGATGATTCACCTTGATGTTTTTGATTGTTTGAGTCTCCTGTATTAAAATAATAGTTCATATCAAAAAATTTGGTTAGATTATCTATGTTAAATAACCAGTCTGGACCATTTCCCTGCTCATTCATTATGTTTTCATTAAAGGATACATTAACGCTTTCTTCAATGATCCTTAGCCGTTTGTTGAATACTTTGTATGATTTGCTTTGAGTTGAGTATCCTACAAATATTCCATCATCTGCTTTGCAGTCAAACTTACCAATTTGTTCTCTTGTAATTAAAATTGTACAAGGACAACCAAATGATTTTAGAACATAACAAGCAGTATTAACAGCTTCAGCCCAAAAAGTTATTGGTAATTTTGAATGTGCAAGCATGGATATGGCTGCTTCAATGATGGTTCTATTTCTTCTGTCAGCTACACTATTTTGTTGAGGAGTTCTTGGTGAGCTGTACTGCCTGTCAATACCCTTAAGATCACAAAAAGCAATCAGATTAGTATTTTTAAATTCTGTTCCATTATCACATCTGATTGCTTTTACTTTGAGATCCCTTGTATTCTCCAGCTTGACAACAAGATTTTTTATAATCTCACTTGTTTCATCTTTGGTCCTAAGAAAGAAAACCCAAGTATATCTGGAAAAATCATCAGTAATAACAAGGCAGTATTGTTTCTTTCTAATACTCATTACATTTGTAAGTACAAAAAGGTCCATATGTAAGAGCTGCAAAGGTTTAGAAATAGAATTGATTGCTTTGGTCTTATGAGAAGTCTTGTGTTATTTACCTTTTAGGCATGCAACATAGTGATGATCACACATAAATTCTTTTTGAGGTAAACCAACTACCAAATTCTTTTTAACTAAATTGTTCATATTTTTAAAGTTTGTGTGACACATCCTTCTATGCCAGAGTTCTGATTCATTTGTGTTTGCCTTGGATATAAAGCAGTTGATCTCATTTGAAGAAATGAGTTCTCCTCCTATATCTAGGCAATACACATTGTTTCTCCTTGGTGTTCTTAAAACAACAAATTTTTCATCAATAATAAAATCTGGAGAAAGAATGATGCACTCAACATCTGTAAAAAGAATTTTGTTCTTCTTATCACAGACTTGGGAGACACTAACCTTATTATATTTAAGTTCAGCAACATAAAAGACATCATCAAAAGTAATCTTACCATTTAATACTGTACCTTTACCTGTAATCTTACCACCTCTTGGATTTTCACCAAATGCAACATATCCACCTTCAAAAGACTTGAAATCTCTGAGAATTTGAAGATTTCCAGTCATGTGCCTAGAGAATCCACTATCAATATGCCATGTTCTACCTTCTTCAGAGATCTGAATGCTCTGCACAAAAATTAAGTGGATTAGTTAATTTTGGGAACCCAAGCTTGTTTTGTCTTGGTTTCATCCTTTGAAGAGTATGTTTTTCTAACTGGATGAGCTTTATATGCAGTTTTGGTCTTAATTTGTTGGTTAGTACTGGTGTTCTGTTTTACTACTGACCTAGGTTTATACCCGTAGTGTTTGGCTTTTGAGTATCTTACTACTGATGAACTAGTAGTATTTGGGTAATGTGAATATTTAGCATAATCAGTAGTATTTTTGTAATTATACCAGATAGTATTATAATTAGGGTTTTTAGCAGTAGTAAACCTGGAATAGTTCCTACTGGTGTTTGAAAACTTTGAATATTGAGGAAATTGATTTTGTTTTCCATTGTTTTTAAAGTAATTACTTCTGTTTGGATTTTTTTTGTCTGATATTTTGCACAAATCTCTGTGCAGTTCTTCCAAATTTGGGAGTTTCAACATATGAGTTTTTGATTTCTTTTGCTTTTTCAGTTTGTTTTAGTTTTAAAGCTTTCTCCTTTTCTTTGTTGATTTTAAACTCTTTGAATTATGGGTTGTTAATGGGATTGAAGTGACAATTCTTTGCTATGTGATTAACCTTGTTACAAATTAAGCATGTTAATTTTGTTGACTTAGCACTTTCAGGCTTTCTTTGTTCTTTTAACTGGTTCAAGTTTCTTTGATTTCCCCTTCTTAAAATTTTTGGTATATTTTCTAAGGTGTATTTAGGGAATTCAGCTTGACTTTGGGTTGTGTGAAAACTTGTATCAGTTGAATCAGTTGTTTGATCATCTTCAGAAGATTCATTTGACTCAGTTGTTTTATTACTGGTTTCAGTTTGATTTTCTATTTTTAATTCATTTAAAGTTCTTTATGTGCTTGATTTAAGAGGTGGGATAAAATTAGTGGGAGGTAGAATTGCATGATACCCCACTCCATGCACAACTTTTGTAGTGTTTTGATTACTTGTTAATTCTTCAATAATCTTAGAACTTCTTTCAAATTTCTTAATGGTTAGTTTGTTTTGTTCTAGTTTCATTTGACATTCTTCTAATTTAATTAAAGTTTCTTTTAATTTCAATTCAACATATTCTTTTTCATAAGTGGCTTGTAGCAATTCATCTTTTATCTTTTGATCTGTTAGTTTATAGATTTTAATTTGATTTTCAAGATCAGCTATACAACCATTATATTCAATTCTTCTGTTTCCGTTTAATATCATCTCTTCAAGAGTTTCTTTGTTAAGTTTTTCTAATTCTTTGTATGCTTTAATGCATTCAGGAGTGCAAGATTTAGAATGTACCTCAGTAGTAGAATCAGTGAAGGCCATGAGAGCTTGATTTTGTGCATGTTCTTCTGCTTGAAAGCTCCAATCATATCCTTGACCCTCTTGAGAGACTAGTGCAGTTGAATTAGAAGTGCTGTTTTTGTTGTAGTTTGATCTTTGATCTGTGCTAGGACATTCTCTGGCAAAGTGACCAAGTTCATGACAGTTGTAGCATTTGACTTTGGTTTTGTCAAATCCAGCACGATCACCTTTGTTGTAGGTTAGATTTTGCCTTCCAGTTCTTTTGAGAAACCTTTTTGTCCTTAAACTCAGCATGGCCATTTGCCACTTGATGTCCATCTCTTCTAAATCATCAGGATTGAGTTGTTCCAGATCTTCACTAATCAATGCAGTATGCACATGACTAGTAAAGAAGGATTCTCTTGCTACATCTTCAATGCATGCATTATTTGTAGCCTCTTGACCTGTTCATGTACTAGACACAAAAGCAGCATTGTTTGAAGGTAAATTAGGAGTTTTAGAACTTACCTCAGATTCAAACACCCTTAGTTCATTGTAGAGTTCATCCAGCTCCTTTTCTTCTAAAGCATCTCCTTGTCTATATATAACAGTATACATAGACCATTCTTCACCAAGAGACCTAAGAAACTTTCTATTTACATCATCATTGTCTGGTTGAACACCAACTTGATTGAGTTCACCAATGAGTTTGTTGAATCGATCAAAGACTTGTGACAATGATTCACACTTTTGTCCTTTGAAGTTTTCAAAGTCTTGCTTCAGGACAGACTTCATGTTTCTTTTGGTGCTTTTGGTTCCAACAAACCTCTTCTCCAGTTCCTGCCATAACTTCTTTGCATCATCATATTCAACAAGGAGATGTTGATAATCATTGGGGATAGCAAGTAGAAGTGTGCTTAAAGCTTTGAGTTCAATTCCTCTGTCTTTCTTCTCTTTTTCGCACTTGAGTTTGTCGGCTTCAGTTGAAGTGCTTGCAGCTTGAGTCTGGATGGTTTTGTTCCCTTCACCAACCACTTCCCACATGGAATAATCAGTAATAAGCATGTATTTCTTGATTCTGTTTTTCCACATCCCAAAATTGTTGGGAGTGAGAATGGGAATTTTGTTAGCTTGTGTGCTTTCATTCTTATAAGACATGATTAACAATTTTTAGTTTGAAAGTATGAAACTTTTTGTTGTTCTTAATTCATAGATCTAGAACCTTAAGCTCTGATACCACTTGTCAGGATCGAATAACCTAATCAAGTTATTACAAATCCAGATCTACTAACAACGAGAAGTTGCAGCGGATCAACACTCGAGTTAGTTGATTAAGAACAAACGAAAACTGTAATTGAATGAAACAATTATAAGAACACAGTAATCACAAAAAGCTTCAATGTATATTGATAAGTTCGAACAATACACACGTACGTTTACAATTCATAAGGAACTATATATAATAGTCCTTGAAGCCTAAATTATTCACCTAGTTATTCTAGGAATCGATTACAATCAATATACATAATATATTCATTCTATTAACTACCTATACTAGAATCTCGGACACGATCAGCATAAAAAATAGACATCAGTAGTAATTGTTGATCGTCAGTAGTAAATCCAAGTTCAGTAGTATTTCATGTTTGAGTACCACCATTAGTAATTTGCTTTTCTGCCCCATCAGTACTAATCTTTGTTTTACATCCCAACAAGGTACCTTATTAAATGATTATCTGATTAAATGCTTAGTTAATTTAATTAGTCTGCTGTCTGTTGCGGTATTTTAACCAAGGGGTTACAATACCCGACTTTTGAAATATTTGGAATGAAAACGTGATTTTTATATCTTTGGATTCCTTGTTTGATATTGTTTCCGGAAATGCTTTCGTTTTTAAAATTGGAGTCCGTTTGCGGTTTTAAATAAATAATTTACGAAAGGGACTTTTCAGACGCATACTGTTAATTAAATGAAAAGCCAACAAGGGGGTCCCACCCCTTTGCTTTGACCGGCCTTTGGAGGGGGAAAAGAGGGATCACCCTCTTTTGTTTCCTCACTTGTTCAAAACCCATCTTATCCACTATTCCATTGCAAGTTTTCTCTCAAAAAACCACCATTGTTGTTCTTGAGCTTGTTCTTGCTAATTCTTGTGCTTAAATCCTAAATTCATACTAGAGTTTGCGTAGAAGAAGTCTAGAAGTAAGTTACTCTTTCTCCTTCACTTGTTCATGTTGTTCTTGAGCTAGAACTTGAACTAGGGTTTATGTAGCTTGATGATTTGTGGTTGAATCTTGTTATGGATGTTGTAGTATAGGTTTATACAAGCTTTCACATGTTGTGTATGGTTTTTGTTGAAGGAAGACAAGATTTAGTGAAAATCACCTTCAACCTCCATTAATGGTGGATGTTGAAGGTGGGTTTTGATGAATCTTGGATTTCCTGTTATTTGGATGGATGGAATTGTTTGTTAGGTTGAGAAAACATGTTTGTTAAGTTATGGATGTTAAAAACCTAGTATTGATTAATTGGTGAAGTAATTTAACTAGTGTTTGGATGATTTTGTCAAAATGGTGATCTAGTGATTATGCAAGTATGTTACTTGGAATTGTGATAGTTGTCAACTTGGTGAAATTTCTAAATGATTGTGAATTGCTAGTTTAAAGATTAATTCTAATTGATGGAAATGTGGAAGTGTTAGGATCATGTTTGGGTTTTTGGCCCGTTTGGGTCAACTAGTTGGGAATACTTGCTAAATGGTCAAAATGGTCAATTGTATTGATGAAGGAATTGTGCTAGTTGGAAATGTCTTAAAATGTGTATTTTATGAGTCTTGTGCGGTTAGTTGTTGAGATTGATGATTTTGACAATTTGGTGGATTATCACTAACTCGGTATACTTGTTACAGGAATCGGGAAGGAGACTCAGTGATACTAGCTCACTAAGTTAAGGAATCGAAGGTTGAAAAGGTGAGTGGATTCAACCTACAACTCGGGTTTCGGTTTATTTGGTTTGGTATTGGTTTTTAGTGAAAAACGCAGGAATTACCAGACAAGGGGAGTTCGCGTCGCGAACTCCACTTAGCGACCGGGAAGTAGCTGCAATGAAATTGGTTGTTGCTCGCGAACTAGTTCACGATCAGGGTTCACGACGCGAACCCTAGTTTGCGATCGCGAACTAGAGTTCGCGATTGGGAACTCTGTCGTGACGTTTTTCGCGGTGTTTTTCGTAGCTAGTCTACTTGTTATGTATGCCTAGTGTTAGGGAATACCATACATGACTATGTGCACAATCGGGACGAGGTCAGTGTCGGATGGATAACGGCTAGGAAAAGTGTATCGACTAATAGGGTATCCGACCTTACCTGTATGCGTTACATGGTTAAGGGGAGGGAGTTGCCCGGGGTGTTGGATACAAACGCTATCGATTACCGTGGTTTTGGCCGACCATGGTTTAAGGCCCGCAAAGCCGCCGATCCTCTCAATTAAGTGATTACCCAACCAGAGATGTTTTATAACTTCCGCGTTTAAGTGATTAGTGTAGTTGGTAGTTTTAGGAATTCATTCACTTAGCTTTTGTGCTAATCCCTCCCTCTTTGACACATTTCAGGTTGGAAGGCTTGAACGGGTCGGGCTTGGACGGGAAGTTTGACCATGCTTAAATTATATGTTTTTGTAAAATGAGCCGTGTTAGTAATACCGTCTTTTTAACTAACTTTGGTTTGTAATATTTTGTGGGACCGTGGTTTGTAAACCTAACTAAACTAGATGCTTCCGTAACTTAGATTAATACTTAATTGCCTTTTAAAAAAAATGCGGTGTTACAACTTGGTATCAGAGCTTCGGTTTGGCGATGGATACACGGGGTTGGTGTTCCATTCCCAAATCGTGGCTCGTGTTTTGGTCAAACCTTCCGGTCAAGAGGGATTAGAGAAAGTGTGAATTGGTTTAGTAGTTAGTAGATGTGTACTAACGAATTAAACTAAGCCTCGGTGAGATGTTGTGTTTTGTAGCTGGAATGGCTACGGATGGAAACTTGTTGGGGAATGCCCCGCCAAATACGAACCTTGGGAATGATGGGGCCGCGACTTCGGGCGTTGATGAGAAACCGAATGAAGAGTATATTGTGTTGTTGGAGACACGAAATATGGAACTTGAGGATACTATTAGAGCTCTCCGTCAAAGCCAACCGACTGAGCCGCGACCCGAGGCTCGGTCTACCTTACCAACCACAACCCAAACGAATCCACCCCCACAATTCACTCAAACTACTCACATTCCCGTGTTTCCCCGAAATGATTCCTCATCCCCAAATGCAAGCATACCTCAACCGCCACCCACCCACACCGTGCCAATTGCCAATGCCCAACATCAACAATTTTTCTACCAACCGCTCCCGGTAGAGAAGAAACCGTGTACCTACAAGAATTTTCTTGATTGTAAGCCAACCGAGTACCGGGGGAGTACCGATCCGGCGGAAACCTTAACTTGGCTTAGGGCCACCGAAAAGGAACTTATTGCATGTAGTTGTGAAGACCATTTGAAGGTCCGGTATGCGTCCCGAATGTGGGGGGACCGGCTATGGATTGGTGGGATGGGTTGACCACAAATTTTAGTAATGAGATGATGGATGCGATCACCTGGAAACAATTTAGGGATCAAGTGGAGGCAAGGTATTGTAGCCCGTTTGAGTTGGATAAAATTCGGAATGAATTTATGATGTTGAAGATTAACGATCGAATGACGGTGGATGAGCTTATCCTTCAATTCAATAGGAAGCTTCGGTTTGTAACATAATGGGTGCCCGATGAGTCCACCCAAATCAAACACTTTGTTGGGGCGTTGTTGCCCGAGTACCGAAATGTAACGAGGCTTGCGGGAACTCTCTTGCAAGCCTATGATCTTGCCAAATTGGCCGAAAGTGATATTTTGGCACAAAAGGCCGCGTGTCGGGAGAAGGCCCCGTTTCATAAAGGAAAGTATGAACAATCAAACTCGAACAACCACAAGAAATCCCAAGGGAATTATAAGTCAAACAATGATCGTCGAAAGCAAATAGTTCAAGGTTCCAACCAAAGGAACCCGTGGTGCCTACCATGTAAGTCCTCTCATGTCGGTCCGTGTACGGCACAAACCCGAAGGTGTATTAAGTGTGGGCAACACGGGCATGAGTCGTCGGAGTGCAAGTTGGAAAATAGTGTTAGTTGGACTTGTCAGAAAGAGGGTCATCGGGCCATGCATTGTCCAACTAAGAAGAGTTCGAGTTCAGGTTCGGGCGGGGGAGCGGCTTCGTCGGGAGGTCAAAAGAGGAAGAGTCATCCGCCACCTACGGGTCGGGCATTCAAGATGACAGTGGAGGATGCCACCACTACCGACGATGTCATCACCGAGATGTTTCTAATATACCCGCTCGTGTATTATTTGATTCGGGTGCAAATTGTTCGTTTTATTCAAAGAGTTTTTGTGATAAATTGAAATTGCCTACTTCTTTGATCGCGACACCTCTAGAGGTAGAGGTGGCCGATGGTGAAATGGTTCCGGTCACGACATCCGTGTCCGGGGCTAGTATTGATATTGATGGCGTGAAATTTTCGATTCTTTTACTTGTTATGCCGATATCCGGCTTTGATGTGGTTTTAGGTATGGATTGGTTAAGTGCTAATAAGGCCAACATAAATTGTCACCAAAAGTTAATTACCTTTCTTTTACCCGACGGGTCACATGTCGTGGCCCGGGGAGACCGTGCGACCCCGACCATACCCATTATATCCATGATGAAATCCCGTAAGTCCTTGACCAAGGGATGTGAATCGTATTTGGCCTACGTGATTGATGTGAAAAGGGAAAAGAAAGCGGTTGGACATCTCCGGGTGGTTTCGGAATACCCGGAGGTATTTCCCGAAGACTTGCCTGGGTTACCTCCCGTTCGGGAGGTAGAATTCAAAATTGATTTGGTGTCGGGTGCCAATCCCGTGGCTAGAGCACCGTATCGTTTAGCACCGTCCGAGATCCGGGAAATGATGACACAAATCCAAGATTTATTGGATAAGGGTTTTATTCGGTCGAGTTCCTCACCTTGGGGAGCTCCGGTTTTATTTGTGAAAAAGAAAGATGGTGCACTTCGTATGTGCATTGATTATCGGGAATTGAATAAGATAACGGTAAAGAATCGGTATCCTTTGCCACGAATTGACGATTTATTTGATCAACTCCAAGGGTCTTCTTATTTCTCAAAGATTGATTTGAGATCGGGTTATCCTCAAGTTCGGGTTCATGAAAACGATATTCATAAAACGGCGTTCTGAACTCGTTACGGTCACTATGAGTTCTTGGTTATGCCGTTTGGGTTGACGAACGCTCCCGCAATATTTATGGATTTGATGAACCGAGTTTGTCGGCCTTATCTCGACAAATTCGTTATTGTGTTCATCGACGATATTCTAATTTATTCCAAGACCGAAGAAGAACACGAGAAACACTTAAGGCAAGTGTTAGAAACATTGAAGCGGGAACATTTGTATGCGAAGTTCTCGAAGTGCGAATTTTGGCTTCGAGAGGTTCACTTTTTGGGTCACGTTATTTGTTCGAATGGGGTCAAGGTGGACCCGGCAAAGATCGAAGCGGTTATGAATTGGGTTGCTCCAAAGAACCCAACCGAGATAAAGAGTTTTTTGGGTTTGGCGGGTTATTACCGCCGGTTTATTAACGATTTTTCAAAGATAGCGGGTCCTATGACGAAGTTGACCCGTAAGGATGTGCCGTTTCGGTGGGGTGATGATCACGAGAAGTCCTTCCAAACCCTTAAGCAACTATTATGTCAAGCTCCGGTTCTTGCCTTACCCGAAGGCCCGGAGGATTTTATTGTTTATTGTGACGCTTCACTTGCGGGTTTAGGTTGCGTGTTGATGCAACGAGATCGAGTTATTACGTATGCTTCGAGGCAATTGAAGAATCACGAGAAGAATTATCCGACTCACGATTTGGAGTTGGCGGCGGTGGTTTTTGCACTAAAATTATGGAGACATTATTTGTACGGTACTAACTACTAAGTGCGTGATTTGTACGGATCATAAAAGTTTGCAATACGTGTTCACGCAAAAGGAGTTAAATATGCGTCAACGAAGATGGTTAGAGTTGATTAAAGATTACGATTGTGAAATTCAATATCATCCCGGAAAGGCAAATGTGGTGGTCGATGCCTTAAGTAGAAAGAGAAATTCGGGGCGGGTACAATTTATGCGGGTGGAAATTGTATCGGACTTGGTGTCCCGGTTGAAGATTTCACAAATGGAAGCCTTGAATGTAGAAAATTTGAAGACTGAGATTTTGATAAAGAGGAAGGATGTTTTAGAAGAAGATTCTCGGGGCTTGAAGACTTATCAATCTCGGGTTTGGGTACCGTTACTCGGGGGTTTACGAGAATTGATTTTAACCGAGGCTCACAATTCTCGGTTATCGGTTCACCCGGGTAGCACGAAGATGTATAATGATTTAAAGGCTCTTTATTGGTGGCCAACGATGAAGAACGACATTGCCCGTTATGTGGGCCAATGTCATATTTGTGCCCAAGTGAAGGCCGAACACCAAAAGCCTTATGGAACTTTAACTCAATCACCGATTCCCGAGTGGAAGTGGGATCGGATTACTATGGATTTCGTGACCAAATTGCCACGTACACAAAGGGTTCACGATATGATTTGGGTTATAGTTGATCGGTTAACGAAGAGTGCTCACTTCTTGGCTACTAGTGAGACCGCCTCACTTAGTAGATTGGCGAAATTATACATTGATGAAGTGGTATCCCGACATGGTATTCTGATTTCTATCGTGTCCGATAGGGATCCCCGTTTTGCTTCGAATTTTTGGAATAGCTTGAAACGAGAATTAGGGACGCGGGTGAATTTGAGTACCACGTATCATCCCCAAACCGATGGGCAATCGGAGAGAACGATACAAACACTTGAAGATATGTTGCGGGCGTGTGTGTTAGAGTACGGTGGGTCGTGGGATTCCCACCTACCGTTGATCGAGTTTGCTTATAATAACTCGTACCACTCAAGTATTAAGATGCCACCGTATGAGATGTTGTATGACTGTCGGTGTCGAACCCCGACGTGTTGGTTGGAAGCGGGCGAGAAACAATACGCGGGACCCGGTATTGTACAAATGACCGCGGATAAAGTTGCTATTGCTCGAGAAAAGTTGAAAGCCGCCCGTGACCGACAAAAGATGTATGCCGATCCGAGACGTAGACCCGCTACGTTCTCGGAAAACGAGATGGTTTATTTGACGGTTTCACCTTGGAAGGGTGTGATTCGTTTTGGTAAACGAGGGAAGTTGGCCTGTAACATCCCAGAACCCCGTAGCACAATATTGTCCGCTTTGCCCACCGGCGCACGGTTTTATTCTTGGTATGGACCACTTCCACCCAAAAGGCCTCATGCTAAGAGAGGTATCCACACCCTTATAAGGAGTGTTTTGTTCCCCTCTCCAACCAATGTGGGACGAATCTTACAATTCTCCCCCCCTTGGGACACAACGCCCTCGTTGTGCACATCGGCCCGGGTCTGGCTCTGATACCACTTGTAACATCCCAGAACCCCGTAGCACAATATTGTCCGCTTTGCCCACCGGCGCACGGTTTTATTCTTGGTATGGACCACTTCCACCCAAAAATCCTCATGCTAAGAGAGGTATCCCCACCCTTATAAGGAGTGTTTTGTTCCCCTCTCCAACCAATGTGGGACGAATCTTACAATTAGTTGTAACGCCCTAAAATTTCAGTAATAATTTTAATCATTTTATTAAAATAAATTATGTGCTATTTATCCTAACCATGATTGTATGGTTATGTGTACATTTAATTGTGATTTATTGTGTGACGTTTCATGAGTGGTGTTAAAAAGAAAGTGAAAACATAGAGCACGAATTACAAGGTGACATTCAATTAATTAGGAAGGAGGAGGATGACTCGGTTCTTTGAGCAGATGTGGGGTTCTTATTTTTTTAAGTTAGTGGATGCTTTTCCATGTGGGCTACGCAGGTATCACATCAACAACCATCCACTCCTTTTTTTTCTTTCCTTAATTTCCGGCAAAGTAAATCAAACAAACACTACCGCCACCTTTCTTTTTTTTTTTTTTTTTGTGGTCCCGATGGAGAATAAACAAACACCATCACAGCTGTCCTTTTACTTTCTGTTCCAGTTTCCCTTATTAAGATGGAGCCTTAAATCATTTTTATTTGTTCCCTTAAAACCCGTGTCTTGGTCCACAATTATAGGCCGATATGTTTTTTTATTTGTGGCTTAAACTAATACTATTTAAAGACTCGTTACTCTAGAATTCCCCCACTGGTCTTTTCCTCATTCGGCAGTTACAATAACCCCATCTCCACCCATCGAGGACGGTGACCAAAGAGCATCTCCATTGTTTCTCTTCTCCCTGTCGAGGTGCAGCAACTGAACTAGAGGAAGTTTCGACTTGTGTTGGTTGGCTAGTGTAATTGCGGTGGTTTTGATCGAGCAGAAAAGAAGCTGTGAAACACCTCCATTCGGTAAGGATTCTTAAGTTCTTCATTGTCCATTCGTTTCTATGTGGTAGGATTAAATCCCCGAGTTGTTGTTCTAATCCATGCATGATCGAACGTGAGCTGAAAGTCGAGCCATCAATCCCGCTAGTCCATACTGTGATTTGTTTTTTTTTTTATCGATATTGTTGAGTTATGCACATTCTGAGTTTTGACAGCTTCTGTCACGTTTATTCAGGTCGAGTTTTGACCCGTTTTGGATCAGATTCTGGACCCCGTATCTTCTAGACTTTTATAGATCGCTGTTTTACCTTTCCGTGGCCGCCGACCGCTCGTTAATCGAGTTAACGGTTTGTGAGATACGCCCCTTTTTGTAACTGACTGCAGTGCTGAAATACTGCACGAATCAGCCTGTTGCGGGCCTGTTTCGGGACCCTTCGGGGCAGAACCGGGCCGAACTTTATATAGACGGGTTGTAGTGTCTTATGTATACTATATGCTGTTAAAATTTAGTGTCATTCGGTGTACCAAGTTGAAAGTTATGGTCGGCTGAGTTTGCTTTAAATTGTGTTTTGGGTATGTTGATTTTCGGGATACTTTTATAAATTTTAATCGGGCTTTTGAGATTTTATTCATTGGAAGGAATCTGAGTTTTCGGGCTTTCGGGAATAGTCACTTATTTTGATGGTGTCGGGTTGGGTAAACACCTTTTTGAATAATGGCTAAATGTTTTATGGACCGAAAGACCGGAAACCGAACCTTTAGGTTCTTGATTCCTAAACCGAAAGAGATGTTAAAAGAAAGAGTTAAGTTATTTTTAAACTAGTTTCTGAGCTAAAAATGGATTTCGGGGCTGTCGGGTACCTCGGGAATTAACGGGATGATGTCGGGTTTGCTAAAACGGGTTTTGAAGTTAAATACTTTTCGGGCAGATTCTGGCCTTCTGTTCTCGGTTGTTTTTAACACACTTAAAATACGTTCCTGGAATTTTGGCTCGTGCTGGTCTCTAGTTTTCTGAGTCCTCTTTCCAATGCCGCTGACGGCTCGTTAATCTGATTCACGGTTTAAAAGTTATTGCTGTTTTAGTAAACCTTCACTGGATAGTTCTCGGTTCAGCTATTCTGTCTCGTGAGCCTGTTTTGAGTCTTTTCCGTTTGGATCTAGCTTCCGAAGTCTTCTGTAAAATTGTAGTCCTCTGAGTCATTTAACTACTGTAAAAATATGAATAATATCTAGTTAGCGGTTTGAGAGTTATAGCCGTTCCCGCGAAAGTGCTGAGTGCTGTTTAGTTTCTGCTGAAACAACCTTTGAGTCTAATCCTAACCCGAGCTTCCTCGTACATTGTAGGACCTTCTAGGACCGGTTAGAGACGCTCTTCAGTACCGAGGATATTTAGGAGCTTACGGTTATTGGAGGTGGGTGATCTCACTATAAACTTGCATTTACTTTCATTTCATGATTATGTGCTATGTGTCATGAATTGCTATTGCTTTGAGATAAGCTTGTTTATTTGATGATGTGTTAAGTGTTGTTTATTTTAAATACATCCTGAACTGAGATATGGATGTTGAGTAACCGAGCTAAGTACCATATCATTATGTGTTGATCTGCGTACATGAGTTATGTTTATGAGTTATATGCATGCGAGATGTGCTAGTTGATTACATATCTGTTGAGATGATATGTGTTGAGTATGAGATGGTTTGTTTTATATGAGTACATGTTGTATGAGTCAACACGTTAATAAAACTAATCTAATAACTATGAGATTTTAATTACCGATCGCAAGAGGCGACGGCGAGAGCCAACTCTTCCCGTTTGAGTTGCCAAAGTACACTACACGACTGTCAGCGTGGTACTGCGGGGCACCTAGAGGACGGGTGTTGGAAGAGGGTGTTGTGACGAGCGTATGGCGGTGGGCGTACGTTGAGCATCGTCACAACCACGGCGAACCTAATGAGATTTAATAAAAGGCCTAATAATCGAGAAGTGAGTAGAGTCTCTAGGGATCACTTATGTGGTGTGGATTGTTTGTATGTGTATGTTTATTGTGTTGATTATTCACTCAGCGGTGGCTGACCCCAAACACTCCCTCCCATTTTGCAGGTACTAGCAAGGGCAAAGAGAAGGTCAATGGTTGATGAGCTGCGTTTCTATTTTTTATGGATTTGGATTAAAACATTCGTTTCGAGTCAAACATGTTTTGTTTTAAAACCTTTAATTATTCCGCATTTAAACCATGAGACGGTTTTATATTTTTATTTATGAGTTGGGACCTTTGAGTTACTTGTACTTTTGGGGAAAAATGGTTTATTTTATTGATTAAAAATTTTTAAATTTCCCCTGATTTTTGGGATGTTACATGGCCCCGAGGTTCATTGGGCCGTTTCGTATTAGTAAGGTGGTAAATTCTCAATCGGTAACACTCGAGTTGCCCCCGAAGTTGTCGGCAATTCACAACACTTTCAACATTTGTTATTTGAGGAAGTGTAACATTGAAGATCCGAGCCAAATCCTCTCGGTGCAAGAGTTGCAGGTCGATACGAAGAAGAGGTTAGTCGAGGAACCGGTGGAGTTATTGGACCGAAAGGTGACGAAATTGAGAAAGAAAACAAATTCCTATGGTTTTGGTAAAGTGGAAGCACAGTTTGGGTGCGGATATGACATGGGAGACCGAGGCCGATATGCGGGAACGTTATCCCTCCTTATTTGACCGAGATGGGATTCCGAGGACGGAATCTTCCTAAGTGGGGGAGAGTTGTAACATCCCAAAACCCGGCCTAGTAGTTTATTGACCTTAAGGTACCTTATTAAATGATTATCTGATTAAATGCTTAGTTAATTTAATTAGTCTGCTGTCTGTTGCGGTATTTTAACCAAGGGGTTACAATACCCGACTTGTAAAATATTTGGAATGAAAACGTGATTTTTATATCTTTGGATTCCTTGTTTGATATCGTTTCCAGAAATGCTTTTGTTTTTAAAATTGGGGTCTGTTTGCTATTTTAAATAAATAATTTACGAAAGGGACTTTTCAGACGCATACTGTTAATTAAATGAAAAGCCAACAAGGGGGTCCCACCCCTTTGCTTTGGCCGGCCTTTGGAGGGGGAAAGAGGGATCACCCTCTTTTGTTTCCTCACTTGTTCAAAACCCATCTTATCCACTATTCCATTGCAAGTTTTCACTCAAAAAACCACCATTGTTGTTCTTGAGCTTGTTCTTGCTAATTCTTGTGCTTAAATCCTAAATTCATACTAGAGTTTGCGTAGAAGAAGTCTAGAAGTAAGTTACTCTTTCTCCTTCACTTGTTCATGTTGTTCTTGAGCTAGAACTTGAACTAGGGTTTATGTAGCTTGATGATTTGTGGTTGAATCTTGTTATGGATGTTGTAGTATAGGTTTATACAAGCTTTTACATGTTGTGTATGGTTTTTGTTGAAGGAAGACAAGATTTAGTGAAAATCACCTTCAACCTCCATTAATGGTGGATGTTGAAGGTGGGTTTTGATGAATCTTGGATTTCCTGTTATTTGGATGGATGGAATTGTTTGTTAGGTTGAGAAAACATGTTTGTTAAGTTATGGATGTTAAAAACCTAGTATTGATTAATTGGTGAAGTAATTTAACTAGTGTTTGGATGATTTTGTCAAAATGGTGATCTAGTGATTATGAAAATATGTTACTTGGAATTGTGATAGTTGTCAACTTGGTGAAATTTCTAAATGATTGTGAATTGCTAGTTTAAAGATTAATTACTAGTTGATGGAAATGTGGAAGTGTTAGGATCATGTTTGGGTTTTTGGCCCGTTTGGGTCAACTAGTTGGGAATACTTGCTAAATGGTCAAAATGGTCAATTGTATTGATGAAGGAATTGTGCTAGTTGGAAATGTCTTAAAATGTGTATTTTATGAGTCTTGTGTGGTTAGTTGTTGAGATTGATGATTTTGACAATTCGGTGGATTATCACTAACTCGGTATACTTGTTACAGGAATCAGGAAGGAGACTCAGTGATACTAGCTCACTGAGTTAAGGAATCGAAGGTTGAAAAGGTGAGTGGATTCAACCTACAACTCGGGTTTTGGTTTATTTAGTTTGGTATTGGTTTTTAGTGAAAAACGCAGGAATTACCAGGCAAGGGGAGTTCGCGTCGCGAACTCCACTTAGCGACCGGGAAGTAGCTGCAGTGAAATTGGTTGTTGCTCGCGAACTAGTTCACGATCAGGGTTCACGACGCGAACCCTAGTTCGCGATCGTGAACTAGAGTTCGCGATTGGGAACTCTGTCGTGACGTTTTTCGCGGTGTTTTTCGTAGCTAGTATACTTGTTATGTATGCCTAGTGTTAGGGAATACCATACATGACTATGTGCACAATCAGGACGAGGTCAGTGTCGGATGGATAACGGCTGGGTAAAGTGTATTGACTAATAGGGTATCCGACCTTACCTGTATGCGTTACATGGTTAAGGGGAGGGAGTTGCCCGGGGTGTTGGATACAAACGCTATCGGTTACCGTGGTTTTGGCCGACCATGGTTTAAGGCGCGCAAAGCCGCCGATCCTCTCAATTAAGTGATTACCCAACCGGAGATGTTTTATAACTTTCGCGTTTAAGTGATTAGTGTAGTTGGTAGTTTTAGGAATTCATTCACTTAGCTTTTGTGCTAATCCCTCCCTCTTTAACACATTTCAGGTTGGAAGGCTTGAACGGGTCGGGCTTGGACGGGAAGTTTGACCATGCTTAAATTATATGTTTTTGTAAAATGAGCCGTGTTATTAATACCGTCTTTTTAACTAACTTTGGTTTGTAATATTTTGTGGGACCGTGGTTTGTAAACCTAACTAAACTAGATGCTTCCGTAACTTAGATTAATACTTAATTGCCTTTTAAAAAAAATGCGGTGTTACATGTTGGTTCGGTTAGATGCATCATTTGTGACGACGTGCTAGAGGAAAATTCTCATAATTTTATTAGATGCAAAGTGGCTTGTGAATTGTGGAATTCTACTCTCTCTTGGTGGAAGATTCAAACTCCAATGCCTCGTACGGTTCAAAAAGCCATCGACCTCCCCAATTCTCTTGATTTAACGGGTCAAAAAAAGAAGCAACTAAAGGTTGTTATTATCTCTATCCTTTGGACGTTATGGGGGTTTAGAAATAAGATGTCTTTCAATCACAATGAACCTCGTAAAGACACTTTAGGAGAGGATGTTATAAAAAATTCTTTTCTTTGGATTTCTAATAGAGGCAAAAATCTTGTATCTAATAATTGAGTTGAGTAGTGTTGCAATCCCCTCAATGTCTAATCGTTGTGGTTTTTAGTCTAGCTTCTTACTAGACTTGTTCATAACACGCATCTGTTCAAAAAAAAAATCTTAACCTATATATGAGGCCTAGGTATGATTTTATTTTACCAACTAATCACTTTTAAGCTATCTCATTGGTCCACAATGCTACATGAAATTACCCCATTGGCCAAGTTGCATCCTCCCTATATTCTACAAACCGAAATATCTCTCCTCCTCCTAAATGCATGCTCCGAAATTCTAGGATCAAATCATGGAAGAAATTCAAAATTTAATAAGCATTAATTAGTTACTAAAATTTTTCGTTTTCACCTCCTTTACTATTTTTTTAAACTTTAAAATTATCCATTTAGCAGATTACTTTCAACATTTAAATTTCAAAAACTTTGTAATTAAATATTTTAATACTATTCCAAAAATAATTAATCTTTTTATATTATTTGTAATTAAATCTTTCAACATTTAAATTTCAAACAACTAAATTTTTTGGAATATTCTAATTTGATGTTTCTTATATTTTTAAACAAAACCTGCTACATTTCATAACTATTAAATACTCCCTAAGATTTTTTATTCGTACTCTTGATAATAAGTTTTTGTTATTATCAAAATAACAATATCTAATCTCATGGTAAGCCAAATTTTTTGCAACTTTTTTGCATAAATCGCTCAAATAAATAGTTATTTTGTAACTTTATGATATCTGTACAGTTTTGATGGTTTAAGGCCAATTTCTAGAATGAACACAAGAAGTGGATGCATGAACCGTATATATCCAAGCAAGTTATACGGTCAACATTGGAATAATTATTAATCTGGTTACGGGTACGGTTATGGTTCAAGGTCTTCTACCTCTTTGAATATTGTTGCGTCAATCCTTAAGAACACAACCTATTATGAGTAAATGGTCAACATTCCAACGTTGTGTCAATCCTAAAAAACACAACTTATTATGCGTCAATCCTAAAGAACATTCCAAGCAAGTTATACGGTCAACATCGTTGCGTCAATTCTAAAGAACAAATTAAACGTATATATTCGACCTACTAAGCAAATGATTTAATACGCATAAAGAACACATACAACTTATTATGAGTAAATGGACTTTGACATAAGAAACTTTTACGCTCAAGCCTTAGATCATGGCATATAGTCTTGAAATTTTGAAAAAAAATATTGTTATGATTCAAACATAATATGAACCAACGTTACGATCATAACTTTGTTATTATTTTAAATAAAAAATTCAATAAATGTCAAAGTTCTTAATATGCTTTTATATACAAAATGAGTATAGTCTTGAAATTTTGAAAAAAAATGTTATTATTCAAACATATTATGAACCAAAAGTATTATGATTTTAAAATGTAATGATCCAAATTTTGTATGATCGGTAAATGTTATGATCGTAATTAAATAAATTGAGTATTGTTTATCATTTCCAAAATCCAGCATGATTCAATTAAAAAAAGAGTGTTAATTATATGTTTAAATTCATTTGGGTGATTTCAAAATTTGAATTGAATTTAAATTTGAATATAATTTCTAAAATATATGGCTGGAATTCCTATTAGAATATTTACTATATTTTAAACATAAATTTTAATGAATTTAAATTAGAATAGCATTTAAATTTGAATGATTTTAAGAATTTCTTTAAAACAGAATGATATTAAAGTTTCTAATAAATATCAAAAGGCAAGCATACGGTTAATATTTCCGGAATTTAAAAGGAATTGTGAGATTTGCTCCTTTATTATATTTCCGAATTAAAATGTATTCAAAATTAATGAAAGTTAAGAACAAGAAATGATTGAAAGTTATTTGTTGCGATCAAGATGTCAATTACACTAATGGGATGTTTGGGATTGCTTATTCAAAATAGATTATGCGTTTTGAAAATGGATAATCAGATAAGCAATGATTACAAAACGTGATTCCGAATAACCGTGTTTGGATTTGATTATGCGGTTTGAAATCGCAATAATCAGATAATCAGTTTTTACAATGTTTGGCAAATTTGATTATTTGTTTAGTTAATAGGTAAAATGACTAAGATATACATTCTTTGTATTTCTTGAAATAAAATTAGAAAATATTGGTGAGTAAATTCGAAGGCTATAAGCTGAGCACAGACCCAGAAATTAGAGTGCCATATTCTATAAAAACTAAGAAGTAACTATTATTTCTAAGTGTTTCAATATTTCTTATACTTAAAACTAGTCATTATGTTCTAGTTATCAACGCATAAAAATCACATGAATACAAACCGTGAGTTCGGATTTCAGTGATTAAACAACAATAACAATGCAATTGGAAGATTATTGGAAGAACAAGAATATGAAGCTTTGCACCAAACGATCGTACGATTCAATAAGACGGCAAAGGTTAAACCAATACTAGGTTACAACTAGGTATTTATACCTAGGCCTAGTATTGACTAAATACATAAAATACCCCTAGACTATTGATTACAATAAATGTCACATTACACCCCTTGACTATTGAATACACTAAAATGTGACCCAACAATCTCCCCCTTTGTAACAATAATCTGGGAAGCGTATCTTCGAAGTCTTCATCTTCAGCAGAAGCCTAGCCTTGTAGATTCTTCGTTGTATAATGATGTATCAGGATCAGGCTTGAGCTTTAATACTTCTTGTAGCTTTTTAACCACAAAAATTATTTTGAAGACTTTAATTTGAAGATACATATTGATCGACCAAAACTGAGACCCATAATGATAGAGCGATTAACAGCGGAAGTCTTTTCTTGAAGTTTATGGCTTTATGTCGATCAATGATTCTTAATAATTGTTGTTCGGGAAAATTGTTGATAAGGTTTATGCTCCCCCCTCAAATAGACAATTATTTCTTCATGGAGTCTTCGGTTCCTTTTTTTTACTCTACCTTCACTGGTGCATATGTGTCTTTTTGATGTGGAGTAAGTTAGGCTAATTCATTCTCCCCCTCATGATGAACAAGATTTATCTGACTCATCATGTAACAGAAAGAAACTCCGAAGCTTATGGATGAAAATGTGTTGAATAATGATATATTCATATTTTGAATGAATCAATATATAACACATTTGACATCCTAGTCAAATAGGGTAAACCGGGATCTCATAGAGTTCCCGTTAACACGACAGTTGAAAAACTGTGTGACCTACGTTCAGTGTTGGCTTTGATGTTAGCACTGGTAGGATTTCCATTCAATCATCGTGGAATACCAACAAGTTTGGTATCACTATGAATGCTCCGGCAATATCACTAGGATATGCTTGGTGGAATGCCTGTGTCCTAGAGAAATTTAATTCGGTTCTAGACTCTATACGTGGACAAACGAAGGCGGGGACTGGAGGTAGGTCCTCTTTTTCAATATCAACAATCTCCAAATGAGATGTCGATAGTAGATGTGGTAATCTTCGTGATTTTGAAACAAGTACTTTTTGTACTTGAGTGGTCAGTGGTGGTTGTGCATTGCATCACTGGGTCCATGATGTCTTAATCAGAAAGCAACTTATGCGGTCTGATATTGATGTGGCTACCCGGTCATTTGTTCTGTTTAGGGAGGGTTTTTCCGTTTTCTTTAACCCTTTCACACACGCTCCTCACTCAACTCACTTTTTCATTTTCAACCACACCCTCGTTTTTGTTTTTACCATGTGAAAAGCTGATTTGCACCCCATACTTCATACCCCCTCTCAATTTTTATCTCAGCGCACCCCAATCAAGATCCCATGATAATTGATTCTGCTCACCTAGACCTAGGGACCCTTACTTTTTAGTTCCTATATTGTCGGTGGCTCCGGGGAAGATCATGCTGGATATAGCAGATCATAGGAGTAATTTGAGAGTGGTCTACTACGCTCATGTGCAATGTAATCAACTTTTTAAGATGTTGCATTTTAAGAGTTCACATGGATTTTTCTTCGGAATTTTATGTGTTTCCGGTAAAAGTTGTTGCCTGAAAGAATGATAGATGTTACGGCACAGCAACTTGTTCTTTTTAGGTAACACCGGACTCACATAGAGTATCCGTTAGCACACAGTATGAATCGGTAGTCGTTAGTGTGACCTGCGTTTAGAGTTGGCGTGATTTTAGCTCTACCAGGATTTCCACTCGATCCTCGTGAAACATCAGATTGTGATGCCACTACGAGTGTTCCGATGGATTCATAGAGATCCATTTTTGTAGTGCAAGTGTCCTATATTGGAAGATTCTTGAGGGTGAGAACTAGACACACTGTGCATACAAAGAGACTTAACCCGGGGCATGAGGTTATTTTGTTTCAATACCGACATACTCCGAATGAGTAGTCAGTAGCTTTTGTGCTACATCCCCTAATGAAATGAAGCAAATTCCTATTGAGAGGAATTTGAGTAGTTGGTGGTGGCGTGCATTTTCTTTACTGGGCCGGTAAAGTCTAGTGAAACATTCAACTTATGAATGATCACCTATTTGTATGGTTGCCCAGTTTGTTAACGGTTTGGATGCACTCAAAGATGTGTTTTCTTAAAGTTATCATGTTTTCACATCACCTTGCACTCACTTAGTACTATACCCTAGACGTATACCCTCACATTTACCAGTTGGCAGAAATATTTCCCTGGATAGGTTAGGCCGGATCTGGCAAACCATGGGAAGGTATTGTCTTTATGAAAAGATTTTTCGTTCATTTATTCATGTTGGTATTTTTGTTTTGATTTTTCTAAATTTTCTACCCCCTAGAAATAGTAATTCTTCCCCTAGAATTAGTATTTCTCCGCCTCGACAAATCAAAAGTATGAAAAAGTTTTGAGATTTCAAGACGTACCTTAAACATCGTCGTAGGGTTGGAAGAGAGTTTTTGCATTGAAGGATGATTGAGCTTCGTGCTTTTCTTTTGATGATCGGGTTCTTAATCTGTTGTGATCAGAAGCCATAGACCGTTGAAGACCGGGTTCCAAGCTGATTTACTTGAAAGCCATCAAACGATTAGGAACGGGTTATACACTGATGTGTGCATAAGCCATTTCTGTTGAGGCTCGAGTTATACACTGAAGTGTGTACAAGTCATTGACATTGAAATACGAGTTATACACAGAATTGTGTATAAGTCATTATCCTGCAAAAGAAATCATACAGCTTTTGGTACCCATTTTTGTTTGGGTCCGATGGTGTTAGTATTAGAATGAAGCCATCGATAAGTTATATCAATTTGATGTAAAGATTTGGAATTCCAAGAAAAATTGAAACTCGATGTTTCACTTTCAAAGAATTTCCGGGGAATTATTTGAGATTTTGGAGTTTTCGGAATCCATTTTTTGTTTAAAACTGTGGGTGTTTTGACAACAAAAGCAGGGTTTGCAGTTGACACTGATTTACAAATTGTTTTAGGTGCCAGAAAAAGTAAATCTTTCCTCGTGTACGTTAAAGATTTAATTTTAGGAATTGACATCTTTGGAATCGAAGAATGTTTCAAAGCAAATTTTGATTTAGACGTACAAGTTTCCGAAGATTGTGGTTTCACAAACAACTTTTTACTCTTTTGAAGTGAATAAGTTGTGAACTGTGACACCTTTTTGGTAACAGATTTTGAAGATTTACCGGTGTAAATCTTAATCGGAACTTGTACCGTTTGTTTTCCTTTATTAACAATTTTATATTTAGAAAATTCTTCAACTTTGATTTTCAAACTATCGTTTTGAGTTTGTGACAAAGATCTGCTTCAAGATATGCAATTTTATCAAGCAATTTTTTGCAGTGATCTTCAGCTTTTTCCTTTTCAAGTGTAAGGTTGTTAATAATGGATGTTTGATGATTGATTTCACCTTTTAGAGTATCATTAACCTCTTTAATGTTTGCATTTAACTTTTGAATTTCTGAGGCTGATGACTTCAGTTGTTCTTGATATTCATCAAACTTTGCTTCTGTTTTCTTTGACCATGTTATTTCCCTTTGTAACTCTGTAGATACCTTAACGTAACATATGTAGTGCTTATCATAAACTAATTTTTCATTTTCATATGATGTATTTAAATTTATATCCATTTTATCTCTTTTGTGTTTCAGAAAGTGAAATTTTCAAATAAAATGATATGATAATATGGTGGGTTTTTTTAGAAAAAAAAAATGTTTTAATGATGAACTTGAACTTGAACTTGAAATTTTAATTTTCTACTTGGGTTTTTAAAAAAAAAAGAAAAAAGAAAAATCAACCAACAAAGTAATCTTAAACTTTTAAATGACCTCGTGTAAACAAATAAACTTCAAATTTAATTCACTTAATATCCTTTTAAATGAATAATGATTGATAACAGTTCTTAATTGTTCATATTTAAATTCTTAGAGATTAAATTTGTTGTATGTTTGCTTTATAAATAGTGTTGGGTCACGCTATGTTGGCGAATTAATCTGAGTCTCGATTATGGCTTAGGCGTGGATCGGGATCAGTAAAAGAAGAGTTGGAGTGCAGTCCATATTCTCAAGTTTAATTTAAATGTGTGATAATTATCTATTACTAAGATATAGGGGCATATAGATAATTGTATGGTTTAAATTAAATAGAATCCTCATTATAGTCTAATACGTATAGGTTAGTCTATAAATACCATGTAGGGTAGGGATCTTAATAATCAATTGTAATCTGTTGAAGTTTTGAGCTAGTTTCTTCAATAAAGTATTTACGTGTTTGGCAATTCTTTTCTTCAATTGGTATCAGAGCTTCGAAGAAGATCCAGTAATCGTCGTAGTACCTGCGTTCAAAGAGGTATTGTGATGACGGGAGATTCTTCAGCACCACAAGCTGACCCACGTGTGGTGAAGGAATCAAACCCGTTGACGTTTCAATCTCCGTTATTAACGTCGACAAACTATACTATATGGAGGATGCGGATGGAAGTGCTTCTTGGAATTCATGGAGTCTGGGAAGTGATAGATCTAGGCCTAGATGATGCCAAGAAGAACAACATCGTGAAGGGTCTGTTGTTCCAATCGATACCGGAAGACCTGATCCTTCAAATCGGGAATCTTAAAACCGGGAAAGAGATGTGGGAAGCCATAAAGATCCGAAATTTAGGTGCTGAGCGCGTAAAAGAAGCAAGACTTCAAACTTTAATTACCGGGTTTGAAAATTTGAAGATGAAAGACACCGGAAGTATAGATGAGTTTGCTGCAAAACTGTCTGGTATCGCCTCAAAATCAGCCACACTTGGAGATGTCATCACGGAGCACAAGTTGGTAAGAAAATTCCTCACAAGTCTTCCCAGTCGATTTGTCCAAATAGTGGCGGCTCTTGAACAGGTTCTAGATCTTAAAACAATTGGGTTTGAAGATGTGGTTGGTAGATTGAAAGCCTATGAGGAACGAATCAAAGACCAAGATAAAACAAGTGAGATACAAGAAAACTTGCTTTATACCAAGGCTGAAAATTCCAACAAGAACCATGATTCAAGCACTAGAGGACGTGGTTCTTACTCCCGAGGTCGTGGTCGCGGTCGCGGTCAAGGTCGTGGTCGAGGTAACACCCAAAACAACGGTCAATGTGACTCATCGAAACACCGTGATGATCAGAATCAAAAGGGGAAACAAAAAGAACAACGCGACCTCTCAAATATCAAGTGTTACCGTTGTGACAAGTACGTGCACTTTGTTTCGAGATGCCCAGATCGACTGCGTGACCACGAGGCAAATCTTAACCAGACGCGCGAGGAAGATGCGTCTTATGAGGAAGGAGCGTTTTTTATGATGAACCATGAAACGATATTCCTCAATGAAGAAAAATACATCCCGCCAAAGATTGAGTCCAACACCGAGGAAGACGATATATGGTACTTGGACAATGGAGCAAGCAATCATATGACCGGTAATTATTCATACTTCTCTGAATTAAATAAACGTATAACCGGACACGTGAGATTCGGAGACGGGTCGTGCGTAAGCATAAAAGGAAAGGGCTCGATTTTGTTCGAAGGTAAAAATGGCGAACAAAAATTATTGAAAGATATTTATTACATTCCGTCACTCCAAAGTAATGTGATTAGTCTCGGACAAACTACAATATTTGGTTGTGATATTCGTATGCGAGGTGATGTCTTAACCATGCGAGATAGAGATGGACGGTTGCTTATGAAAGTCCCGCGAAGTGCAAATCGTCTCTATAAGGCCCGACTAAAAGTTGGGAAACCCTACTGTCTACAAGCTAAAATCGATGAGGAGTCATGGTTATGGCACGCTTGACTTGGTCATATCGGCTTTGGTGCGGTGAAATTGATGCACAAGTTAGCTAAAGGGGTACCGGTAACAAACCACCAAGATCAGGTGTGTGAGTCTTGCATGATTGGGAAACAAACAAAGCAATCGTTTCCGAAGAAAGCAACATATAGAGCAACAAAAATTCTCGAGCTGGTGCACGGGGACATTTGTGGACCAGTGAATCCCCCGACACAAGCAGGTAATAATTATATCTTGGTTCTTATTGACGATTTTTCAAGATACATGTGGTCTTTTCTCTTGAAGAACAAAAGAGATGCATTTGATGTCATTAAAAGATTTAAAACATCAACTGAAAAGCGAACAGGAAAAGTGATCAAAACGTTTCACTCGGACAGAGGTGGTGAGTTTAGGTCACATGAATTTGACCGTTTTTGTGATCAAGAGGGTATAGCACGAATGTTGAGGGCTCCTTATGCACCTCAACAAAACGGTATAGTCGAACGAAGAAACCAAACTCTACTCGAGATGACTCGGTGCCTGATGAAAGCAAGAAGTGTACCGAATCAGTTTTGGGGAGAAGCGGTTTGACACGCAACATTTATTATAAACCGAACCCCTACGCGAGCACTGGTAGGAGTTACACCATACGAGAAATTTTATGGTGAAAAACCGAACCTTCAAGACTTAAGAATATTTGGTTGCGTTGCCTATGAAAGAATAGTTTCAAAGCACTTGAAGAAACTCGATGATAGGTCTAAGCCGTTGGTGTATCTCGGAAAGGAACCTAGTTCAGGTGGTTTTCGCCTTTTCAATCCACGTGAAAATAAAATTATCATCAGTGCATATGCTATATGTGACGAAAAAAGAGGTTGGAAGTGGAATAATATGTCCGAAGATTCAAACCAAACAGGAAAAGAATCAGGTACTTTCACGGTTGTGTTGGACGATATACATGCTGCTGAAACAGGTTAGCCCTTTAACTTTGATTCAAGTCCATCAACTACTGATCAAAACCAGCCCATAGACGGCCCGGGAGGCGTCCCAACTCATGCGATCAGCAGCTCTGATCACGCAAACAGCCCAGAACAAAATGAAGCTGACTCTGATAACGATGTTACAACTCTCCCGGTACGTCGCTCAACTCGTACTTCTGTGTTACCGACAAAATTAAATGATTATGAGCTGAATGTTAATAAACTTTTACTAACATTTGACGAGGAACCGAGGAACTTTAATGAAGCTAAAGTACAACCAAAATGGCTCGAAGCAATGAAAGCCGAGATCGAATCCATTGAGAAGAATAACACATGGAGACTTGTACCTTTACCTAAAACGTTAATCCTATCGGGTTAAAGTGGTTGTTCAAAATCAAAAGAAACGCAGATGGCTAGGTAATAAAGTACAAGGCGCGTTTAGTTGCTAAAGGCTATGTACAACAACCTGGTATTGACTTTGATGAAGTGTTCGCGCCAGTAGCTCGGCTCGAGACAATACGACTTTTGATTGCTCTCGCAGCCGGGAAAGGATGGAAGATTCATCACTTAGATGTTAAAACGGCATTCTTGCATGGTGAATTAAAGGAAGAAGTATACGTAATTCAACCCGAAGGTTTTGAAAAACCTGGACAAGAAAGAAAAGTTTACAAATTAACGAAAGCCTTGTATGGCCTAAGACAAGCTCCAAGAGCATGGAACTTAAAGCTCGATAGTACGTTAAAGAATATGGGCTTTCAACGATGCTTGCAAGAAAAAGCGGTCTATAAAAAAGTGCTCAATGGGAAACTTATTATTGTTGCGGTTTATGTGGATGATTTGTTTGTGACAAGTACATGCGTGGAGCTCATAAAACAATTCAAGAACAAGATGGCGTCGCAATTTGATATGTCAGATCTTGGTGAATTAATTATTACTTGGGTATTGAAGTCAAGCAAGAAAAGGGCTGTGTGAATATCAAACAAGAAAGTTATGCCAAGAAAATATTAAAATAAGCAGGAATGGAAGATTGCAATCCAACTTTATGTCCAATGGAACCGGGACTTAAATTGTGTAAAGCCGAAAATGAACCGGAGGTTGAAGCAACTCAATATCGAAAATTAGTCGGTTGCTTACGTTACCTCTTACATACTCGTCCAGATTTAACATACTTTGTTGGAGTAGTTAGTCGATATATGCAAAGCCCAAGAGAATCACATGCTCGTGCTATTAAGCAAATCCTACGCTATCTCAAAGGAACAACCACGTTTGGAATTAGATACGAGCAGGTTAATGATATGAAATTAGTAGGATATAGCGATAGCAGTCATAATGTTGACATAGATGATGGACGAAGCACTACTGGTCATATTTTCTATCTTGGTACATCACCTATCACATGGTGCTCACAAAAGCAAGATACCGTGGCACTATCTTCGTGTGAAGCTGAATTTATGGCGGCTAATGCAGCCGCTTGTCAAGCAGTTTGGCTAAGGGAGTTATTGGCAGAGTTGACAGGGTGGGAGAAACAAAAGGTAATGATCCTTGTTGATAACAAATCAGCAATAGCATTGTCAAAGAACCCGGTCTTTCATGGTAGAAGCAAACATATCCATACTCGATATCACTTCATCCGAGAGCGTGTTGAAGATGAACTTGTTGAATATGTACCTGGAGATAAACAGAGAGCAGACCCATTAACGAAGGCCTTGGCTCGTGTAAAGTTCAAGGACATGAGATCGCTGCTTGGTGTGCAAGAGTTACCATCACCGACTCAGAAATTCAAGGGGTGATTGTTGGAGAATTAATCTGAGTCTCGATTATGGCTTAGGCGTGGATCGGGATCAGTAAAAGAAGAGTTGGAGTGCAGTCCATATTCTCAAGTTTAATTTAAATGTGTGATAATTATCTATTACTAAGATATAGGGGCATATAGATAATTGTATGGTTTAAATTAAATAGAATCTTCATTATAGTCTAATACGTATAGGTTAGTCTATAAATACCATGTAAGGTAGCGATCTTAATAATCAATTGTAATCCGTTGAAGTTTTGAGCTAGTTTCTTCAATAAAATATTTGTGTGTTTGGCAATTCTTTTCTTCACGCTAAAATTCTTAGAGATTAAAGTGTTCATATTTAAGCTAAAGAGTCCCCCACAATTATTATCAGTGGGCCACGCTACTAAATAAAATTAGAAGTAGTTGATTTACGTTTTATGAAGATGACCGGAATTAAAGAGTCATTTACAATACAACTGCCAAACTTTAATTTCTTCAATATTGCTCAAGAATTGCACTGATTTCTTATACGATTTAATTGCAAATTGTAACAATGTTTGAGAACCTACACTTTTCCTAATAATGAATGATGTGTTTAACAATGTGTTTAACGATAATGGGGTCTATGGTTTGTGCGGAGATGTGGGTTGATTGTTGACTTGATTCACGGTGGTGGCTAGCCGGAATACTAGACACCGCCGGAGAAAACGAATAACAGTGGAGGTGGGTTGTAGTGGTTTGAGATGGTGTTAATGGATTGGTCGCCGGTGAAGGTGATGATCGAAACCCACGGCGGTTAGTGGCGGAGATCGGCGGTGGCTGTGGTGGATCGAAGATGGTGGAGATGACTGTTGGCCGGAAATAGTGACGAAGGTGGTTGACGGAGGTGGAGAAATGAATGGTGGTCGTTTGGTGGTGGCTGGAAATGATGTTAATGATGTTGCAGAGTTGGTCGCCGGAGAAGAAGGTGGCGCCGGAGAGGAGAGGCGGTGATGAAGGTGATGGTGTATTGTATGTGAGAGAGACTTGAGAGATGAACAAGTCACGTGGGTTTATTGGTTTTGCCAGCCTTTATTTTGAAAACGATGACGTACAGTACGCAGGCTGATGTTGATAGGAGAGAGTTTTAATTGAATATTAAAATAATGTGTCAGATTTCTTTAAAACGACGACGTATTGGTTGCCTTTTCCTTTTCAAACTTTTCTTGATAAGATGAATTAAATGGATAAAACCACGTCGAGCCGAACTTGTTTTCTTGTCAGATCCGAACTTATCAGAGTCGAGAACATTCAACACATCAGATCGGCGATTTTTCAAAAGTTCACTAAAATCATCATAACTTGCTCATTTGTTAACCAAATCGAGTGATTCTTTTTGCAAACGTTCGATTTTCAATTACCTACAATCCTATTCAAACACTTTTTCGAAAACAAGTTTTGATTTTCTCGATTTTGACTTTAAATCTCCGAAAATTTGGTATTCTTCATGTTCTTCATTTTTGAACTTTTAAAAACGAAATTAAACCTTGTTTTTGATGATTTTAATATGAAATTTGCTACTGATTTTCTAGAAATCAGTAATAGAATAATGTTATACTATCAAAAACTTGAAACATACCTTTGATTTTGAATTTGATACCATTTTTGAGCACTTGTTCACCAAAATCTTCAAAACCCATCAAAATCTTCAAAAAATTGTTTAATCACAGCTGATTAGGATCGAATCTAATGAGACTTTTGCTCTGATGCCAATTGTAAGTTCGGATTTCAATGATTAAACAACAATAACAATGCAATTGGAAGATTATTGGAAGAACAAGAATATGAAGCTTTGCACCAAACGACCGTACGATTCAATAAGACGGCAAAGGTTAAACCAATACTAGGTTACAACTAGATATTTATACCTAGGCCTAGTATTGACTAAATACATAAAATACCCCTAGACTATTGATTACAATAAATGTCACATTACACCCCTTGACTATTGAATACACTAAAATGTGCACAAACAAATCAGTTACACTTATACAAATCAAATGGAAGAATATCTATCTTGTGGACTCTTGATAATAGCCTTCAATTTCACATTATAACTCCTCTGTGTTAGTAATTGCAAAAGAACTAAAAGCAAACTTCCTATCAATACCTAATTTCATCAGAAATTTCACTGTGAAGTTAAGGCATAATTGTACAGAGTGGAGGAAAAAGAGAAAACAAAAAGGAAAAGTGGAGATATAGTTGTGAATTGCTTACAGAGTGGGGCAAGGTGGCTAGTTCTCGTGCGTGTATTTTGTGAGGAAGAAGGGTATATTTGGTATTAATTATCTTATGGTAGAAATCTAAAAACACGTTTGCAAAAAGCAGGTAGGTACCTGCTTTTGTAAAACCACATTTTAAGGTTGTCAAAACGCCAATAATCACTTATTTGGTTCTTTTACCCAAACACTACAAACTAGATTATTACGTTTTCAAAATGCAATAAGCAGATAATTTAATTGAAAACGCAATCCCAAACACCCCCTAACTCAACAACAAATGTCATATATAAAGAAGTTTATTTTGTCTCTAAATTATGTGTATCATTTGTGATATGTATCAAAACACGTTTATTATCATTTAAATAATAGATTACTATATGATTTATTAAGTTTTTTCTTTTCGTATTTTCATTTTATTTTTCAAAGCACCTATATATAACACAAGAGTTTGATTTTAATTTGATGACATGTACCAATAACATTACTTCTTAATGATGACATGGACGCTGACTCAAAGGGCATAATAGTCAATTAAGTTCTTCTTTATATGGAAACATATTCATGTCTTCTCTCGCTTCGTTTTTCGCCCATAGCTTTGTTTTTTATTTGTAAACAAAATTTTTTAAGAAAATCAAGGTTCTTAAAATTAAATTCTTTACGAAATGAGTATAGTCATAAAAATTTGAAAAAAAAATGTCATGGTTCAAACATTTTACGAAAAAAAATCTTATGATCTAAAAATGTAATTTAAATTTGTTATGATCACAAAAATTTTAAGAAAATCAAAGTTCTTAAAATTAAATTCTTTACGAAATGAGTATAGTCATAAAAATTTGAAAAAATGTCATGGTTCAAACATTTTACGATAAAAAATCTTATGATCTTAAAGTGTAATTTAAATTTATTATGATCACAAAAATGTTATAATCACAAAATTTTAAGAAAATCAAAGTTTTTAAAATTAAAGTCTTTACGAAATGAGTATAGACATAAAAAATTGAACAAAAAAATGTCATGGTTCAAACATTTTACGAAAAAAAATCTTATGATCTAAAAATGTAATTTAAATTTATTATGGTCACTAAATGTTACGATCCAAATTTATTATAATCCAATCTTGTTATGATCGAAAGTTATAATAATCAATGTTCAAAAATATTATGATCCAAAAATATTATAATCTAAACATATTATTATCAACACTCACACATGAAATTGTTGATGATACTATGTTTAGCGTCGATCTTTACATCACATAATTCTTGTATACTATAGAAATGTTAGGTGTCACGCATCTCACGCATCATATATTGAAGTTAAAGATAGATGCTGCTATAATGTGTATGCAAAACATTGATCAGAAAGTAGATTTATGCAAAAGAACTAGGCTAATATAATTGAATGTAAGATCGTGACAAAGTTTGTACAATTTGTGTTATCTCATGTATGATTATTAGTCCTTACGACAAAAATATGTCTTTCAAATTGAGCCGAAGACAATTTCCTATTTAAGTACGTTTTTCAATGACTATTAAAAAGACCAAGGGCGAACATTGTCACGGGTTGATTTGTTTGTCCAAATATCAGTATTCTCACATGACCAGCTATATGTTAGCTATATGTTATTGTATCAAGAGTAAAGAGATACAAATGCTTAAAAATTATTTGTTGGGACCAAGATGGTAACTATACAAATTCAACAACAAACATCTTATACAATAAAATTTCGTTTTCTTTTTTGATTTATTTTTACTGATTATTCATGTACAACAAAACCTTTAATCATCATTTTAATAATAGTTGACCATATGATTTCTTACGTTTTTTTCATCATTATGTATTACTCCCTCCGTCCCACAAAAAAGTTCCCATTTCTCCTAAAGCTTTTGTCCCACAAAAAAGTTCTCATTTCTCACATGTGGTGGGCTCCACACAATAAAATACTATTATTATTAAGAACCCCATCAATAATATCCACTAATTATCTTTCTCTCTCCAAACCAACCTTATATTTTAATCAAAATAATACCAATGACCCCACCACTAACTATCACCTAAAATCTTATGCCAAAGGGAAATGGGAACTTTTTTGTGGGACGGAGGGAGTATATTTCTTGCAGCTAGCCCGCCCATCGGACGGGTTATGAAACTAGTATATATATATATATAGCTATAAGCCATAAAGATTTCAAAACACGTTACCATTTTTTTTTTTTTATATTTTCGTAATGTGTTATTACGATCGCATTATGATAAAGGAACTAAGTTTGAAATCTTCTTGAGTTAGTTGTTTAACAGTCTAATGTTCAAGACAGGTAATAATGGGAATTTCCGATTCTTAATTTAATCATGTCAACCCTCTTCTATACGTACAGAAGTTACTATCTCCTCCGCAGCCACCGCCGCCCCCCAACAACAACTACTGTGTCTTGTGAATAATACTTATGTTATACGTGGTTAAAGACATCTTTTAGTAGAATACTCCCGGTGACTTTTGACTATTTAATGTTTTCTGGTGAAAATAAAAAGGAAAATGATAATGACAGCCTTAGAGGGTGTTTGGGAAAGTTTTTAAAAAGTGCTTATTGATTTATTAGTTTTTTGAAAAAGTCAATAAGCCAATAATTTGTTTGGATAAACTAATAAGTCCTTTTCAAATAACTTTTTAAAAAGCCTTGAAAAGTCATTTTTGAAAAGTAAGGAAGCCCTTACTTTTCAAATGACTTATCAACTTTTCACTATAAAAAGTCAATAAGCTAATAAGTCAAGACAAACACTATCTTCTAAAATTACTTTTCAAAACTAAAAAGTTAATAAGCACTTTTAGCTAAAAGCACTTTTTAACATCAAAAAGCTTATCCAAACATGCCCTTAAGGGCTGTCAATAAGACCTCATAACACGCATAAAAAACTTGTACAATAATAAATAACCGCCCCCTGCATTTTAGGAATAAACCATCATCAATAAAAGTACAAACGTTTTATGCACGTAACTACCTCTTAATGACAGCCCTTAGGGCTGTCATTAACAAAACCCAAATAAAAAATTAATCCCGGATGAATTTTTACTTTAGAAAAATTCTGGATACCAAAGGGCATTTGGCCTAGCGGTAAGGTGCTTGCCCAATCCTTGAGGTCAGGAGTTCAAGTTCCGAAGTGAATATAGGTAGAATTTAAGAGTATATTAGGATTGTCGTTCAAAAAAAAAAAAAAATCCGGATGACTTTTGACTTTTGCCCTATCCTTGTCTAGTGAGTATAATTCTGTAGTTGATAAATCGGTTTATCTGTTTATTTTACTAAAATGATACGTAACACCTTCATCTTTACACACCTACGATCGACATTTAATTACTTATTTTCATCAACATCAGTGATTTAAAAGACTCCGTTGACAATTTTGTTACACTACTTGCAACGATTATATATTATTGTAAGTGAATGAAATAATATAATGATGCAAGTTTCTGATTGTTTAAAGATTCTTTAATTAAGAATGAGTCAAGATTAATGGGAAAACCTCTTCAACCATCAAATGGCCAAGTTGCAGCGCTTTGAGTGGCAAGTCCCTTGCAGTGTCCGCGAACTAGGGACACAAGTTGATCTTATGACAATGTTCCTATAAGATCTGAACCATCAGCCACTGCAAATTTGTACCCAATAAACTTCATCCAAGTAATAATTAACCAAGCTCTGTTATTCATACACACAAAGAAAAAAAACCATGCAATATTTTCGGATAGTAGTACTGCTAGCAGTAGTAGCTACGGCAACTTGGAGGTCAGCCAGTTCTCAGAAGCCAAATTGTCAAAGATCATGTGGCAATGTGAGTATTCCTTATCCCTTTGGTTTAGAGCCTGGATGCGGTAAATTCCGTGTAACTTGTTTGCAATCCTCTGGCGGTGTGGCCATACCTTACTTAGGAGAAAACACTACTACTGGCATGGTCATTAGAAGTATTTCAACCAACAACAGCGAAATAGAGGTGATGAATTCTGTAGCCTATGATTGCTACAACAGTCCTGTTCGACGCAGAAACAACCCATTTTTGCGGTTGAACAGTTATCAGATGTCAACTAAGAACAGTTTTGTAGCTATTGGGTGCGACACATATGCGTATATTGATGGAAGAATGCGTGATCAGAATGCTATCATTGGTAATGGATGCATTACTAGATGTAACAGAAACAACGTGTTTGTAAATGGATCTTGCTCGGGAGTAGGATGCTGTGAAGTAGCTAATATTCCCAAGGGATTGAGCAATTTTGATGTGTTAGTAGGTAGTTATAATAACCATACAAATATAACAGACTTCAACCCATGTAGCTACGGTTTTTTCGTCAAAAAAGGAGAGTACAGTTTTTCTTCCACTCATCTCCATGATTTCAAGAGTACAAAGATGCCTATATTACTAGAGTGGGCAATTGGAAACTTGAGTTATAGCGCGGTAGATACGGAAGCGGAAGGTTTCTTATGCAAGGGAAACAGCACACGTGATACAAGTTATGAAGGTCCTGGATATCGTTGTCATTGCAAGAAAGGCTACCAAGGCAACCCTTATATTGAGGGAAGCTGCACAAGTAAGTTTATTTCTTTCCGTTATTTCACATTCCTTGTAACTCTATCTATTAATTTATTAGACTTTGCCACTAACAAAATGATTCACCCTTCACTACCCTACAGATATTAATGAGTGCCAAGAAAACAGTCATGAATGCGACCCACATAAATCCTGCAAAGATACAGAAGGAGACTATGAATGCCATTGTAAAAAAGGTTATTCTGGTGACAAAAGCAGGACCGGTGAATGTACTAAAGACGAAGCACCCATTATAGAGATGGCCGTAGGTAAGTAAAGTCGAAAGATTTTATAGTTATATATACGTGAAGCAACTATACGAAAATTCAAATCATCATCCTATATATATCTGAATGCTTCTGTTGTTTCAGGCATCTCAGTTTCCGGCATCTTTCTTCTTATACTTGTTGCCTTGTCATATTTGGGACTCAAAAAGCGTAAGCTTTTGTTGCTTAGAGAAAAGTTCTTTAAGCAAAATGGTGGAATAATGTTGCAGCAACGAATTTCTGGGGACACCGGTTCTCAAGACCAAGCGAAAGTATTCACGGTGGAGGAGCTTGAGAAAGCAACCGACAATTATGATGAGAGCAGGATTATCGGCAAGGGGGGATACGGCACAGTCTATAGTGGAGTTTTATCCGATAACAGAATTGTCGCCATAAAGAAGTCCAAATTAGCAGATCAAACCCAATCCCAGATAGAGCAATTCATAAATGAAGTGGTCATCCTTTCCCAAATCAATCACAGAAATGTGGTCAAGCTGATTGGATGTTGCCTGGAAACAGAAGTCCCGTTACTGGTTTACGAATTCATTTCAAATGGCACTCTCTCTGATCACCTCCACGATGAAAGCAAATCATTGGATATTACATGGGACATCCGCCTCAGAATAGCAACAGAAACAGCCGGAGCACTTTCTTATTTGCACTTTGCCGCATCTGTCCCAATCATCCATCGAGATGTCAAGCCAATGAATATACTTCTTGATGATAGTTATGTAGCAAAAGTAGCCGATTTTGGAGCATCTAGGCTAATTCCAATGGATCAGAATGAGGTGGCTACAATGGTGCAAGGGACACTAGGTTACTTGGATCCCGAGTACTTGCACACGAGCCAACTGACTGAAAAGAGCGATGTTTATAGCTTTGGGGTAGTGCTAGTGGAACTTTTAACCGGAAAGATGATTCTTAACTTTGATAAGCCACAAAACGAAAGGAATATGACCAAATATTTCCTATCGTGTTTAGAAGACGAGAAACTATTACAGGTTCTCGATGAACACTTGCAGCTAAAAGAAGTTCCTCACGAGATCATTCAAGTTTCAAGGCTTGCACAAAGATGCTTACACCTTAAAGGAGACGAAAGACCTACCATGAAGGAAGTGGCGTTAGAGCTCGAAGGAATACGTGCATCAACAACTGACAATCATCCATGGGTTAAAAGTACTTCAGACGAAGAAGAAACTGAATATTTGCTCAAAGAACCAAAGGAAGACTTTGAATCAACAGACAAGACCAACATAAACGCAATAACTTTTTATAGCATTGTTAGAAAGCCTACGATAGGTAGATAAAGTTAATTAGACTTGTATCGGTTACTGTTGCAATAGGGAATGATCAGACCATCATGATACATATGCTTATCTTTCAATAAAAATTTGTAGATTTAATTTTAATGTATGTAATTCATTTCATTTTTGTTGATAGCCTAAGATAGAACTTGTTCAGCATATATTAATCTTTCAGTGTTGACTTTCAAAGATCAGTTAAAGGTTAGTGCAACCGCCAAGAACTTAATTTGCAAGAGCTATCAAGGTTTGGGCAAAAGACTCTCTTTTTTAACCGCAAAATTTGTTGAAGAGCACACTAATAAGAAGCAAGATGCTCAAATAAAACACTTTACATATGAGTTTTGTGAATACAGTGAGGGCTACCTATCTAGTCTAACCAATTGATCTAAAAATTTATATTCCTGTTGGATATCCATTGATACGAGAGAAGAATGACATCATCTCGAATGCAAGATTCTCATAATATAATTCATGAATAACTCCATCGAGCAACGGGATTGATTTGGATCCATTTCCGTTCCTAGAATCTACCAAACGTATAAGAGATTTCTAGTTACTAAATAAGTGACGTCATTGAAAAATAAAATCTGCAACAAGTAACATGATTCATTAAATCACATGAACTTACAGGAATTTCTTATTTTTATAGAATTTGCAGTTGTGATATCTTTTTAATAGAAGAACAGTAACTAATTATTTTATAGAAGAACTTGCAGGAAAATAATTTTATAGGAACTTTGCATAAATCCTAAATTAAGCAGGATTAATCCAATTATACAATGGTGATAATTTCTTTAAACAATACATAGCTAAATTAGATGAACACAGAACAATAACTAAATTCAATTACAAATTGTGCTGCAATTAGAAGAATTATAACTAAATTCAACTAATACAGATATGGTCCCTGTAAGAAACCAAACCTTGAGCTTTCTGCTTGCAAGAATTCGCACGAGCTACAATGTAATCACAAAGATTAGGTTGCACAAGGTAAGTGATCATTTGTTTCTTGATATTTCAAACACACGAAATTGCATTTAGAGGTCAGAAATACATTGCTTAATTTGAAATCATGAATTTGGTCAACTGTGTGAGCTGATTTCATTAGTTTCCAGAGGACCGAATATAAGTTCAATTTAAGTACAATCCTAGGATTTGTTTAAATTCCATTGCTTTGTATGGGAATTCGAATAAGAGGATACTCAATTCGATTTAGGTAAATAAAAAGACATTTGAGCGAGTACGAACCTGTTAACCAAAGTGCAAGGATATCAATATAGTGGTTGATTTGAGCGGTTAACGATACAATCTGCAGGAACGACATCACATCTGAAAACACAATAGATCGAGAGATGAAATTTGAAATGCTGAATTACGTGAGAGATAGATCTTCATCTTCCCTTTCTATCGTCGGTTTCCAGTTCCAAGGTATTCTGGTTTCCTTTCGCTCCCAGGACTTCCGCTCACTTACAATACTTGGGCTTCTAAGCTTATGTCAACAAATGGGCCGTAAATATTAAAAATAGGCTCTTTTTTTGTCAAACGGGTGGGCCCTTGAACTGATTAGGAATAAGAAAATACCAGTTAACAGGATCGACATTAGATGGTATTTAAACTTAGACAACAAGGTAGATCCTGTGAGCAATTGAATTTTACTAAACCATGTTTTTAACTTTTCATTTTACTCTATGAAGTATAAATTCAATTTATATGGTTATTAATTTTAGAAATAGTTTTCGTTTAGTTAATCTATCATACGCTCTCAGTATTCATCATTAATATTTTTCTTCGGAAACTCTCAATCTTCATCAGATTTTAATACCATAGACTTAATTTCAAAGGGCCAATAGTATTGGAATGTGGTAACAGAAAAGATTAATTTCAAGATTTACGAAAGGGTTTTCATATATGGTATAGTAGATAACCAATTAGTCTAGATTAATTGTCTAGATCAATTGGCCATCAATATAGCCTTGGCCCTTGGGGGTTAATGGGCTATCCTTCAATAGGTTTTGGATTCAAGACTTGTGTGAGGAATTCCTTGGAGATAATATAGGTGGTGGGCTAATGGGGTTTATTCCTAAAAAATAAGATAGGTTCGAAGAAGGCATACTACCCGCTTGGATGACACTGCATGATCGACTCGAACCACTGACTAACTAATTTGCCGTTCAAAAAAAATCTGGTATTGTAGAAATACTTGCATAGCACAACTATTAATTATAAGCTTGTACATATATCACCCCTTATATTATACAGGGCACTACAATATAACAAAATAAAAAATTAAATACCCCCCAAACTATATATTCCCAGGTATAGTAAGATCTTAAAAATTATTACTGATCAGGTAGACACATTAAGAAATCTTGGAAGGCCAACCTTGTGGCCGAAGGCTTTAACGTCTTGTTGAATTTGATTTCGATACTCTCCAAATGTGAACCTTTTGTAAACCGAACTTTCTTCTTCACAACAACCGATGAACGAGTCGTAAGACGGGCACAAGAAGTAAGCTATCGAGTGCCTCTCCACTTCCCGGTTTACCATCACTTTGTGTTCCACGCTCTTGTAAACGTCATTGCTCCATGCCTGCAAATGAAATTTATTTTACGACTTTATTTCATATACTTCATTGAATCCGTACCTTTAAATCAAAATAAACAATTGCAGAACTTTTATTATTTTATGAGTTAGTAGTGTTTATTTTCATAACGAATTAGACTTTTTGGTCGAATATAATAAAAAACGTATTATATTCCTTCTTTCTCTCTCCGAGATTATATATTATACCTGCCATTAGTTGACTTACGTTCCATGTCAATGACTAAGAGAATCTACGACTCTAAAAGTTTTATGTCGATTCAATCATTTATTTAATACGAGTAATATTTACGCTATAACTATAATATATTAGGGGCAATAAAATGTTTATAATCGTTTATATATGTTGTAAACATACGGGTACATGTATATATATACCTAAGAAACTAGCTAGATTAGATACACGCGAGAAGTTGCCTATTAACTTTACAAAGTTGTATTCTATTTATTTAGCATATTCATAAAAGTTGTGTATGATCTCTTCAAAAGTTGTATATCAGTGGTTCGATCAGCTTTTTAGAAGATTCTAAGTCTGTGTATATATTTATCTTCATGAGTAAGAAAACTCTAGCCTAGCTTTTTTAATTTCTAGTTTTGCAGTTATAACTTCCTCCATCCATTGACTTTCGTACAAAGTCAGTGATCGAATATATTGCATCGAACGATATTAAGATGCTTTAATTTAGATTTTATTCTCCATTCTCGGATGACCTTAGTATCGTGCGAATGGAATTTATGACATATCTTTATGAAGGGTAGGGAATAACGCATCAAAAAACTCACCATTCGGATATATATATATATAACATCTTTACGATAATATTATGCCCGTTAACATGAAAAGTTAAATATGCTAGCATCGGAATAAAACGTGTTCTTGCAGTAGTTTAAGGGCCAAAAAAGGATCACATGCAGAAGGTAAAGAAAATATACCTGAAAAAGGTCACCGATGTTGACAACAAGGGCATCGGGGTTGGGTTTGACGGCCACCCATTTGGAATCTTTCATAAGTTGAAGGCCACCGACATGTTCATCTTGGTGCAAAATGGTCAGCAAATCGCTGTCAGTGTGGGGCACCAGCCCAAAAACCTCCGGCGAGATTGGGCACGGTGGGTATCGGTTCAGCCTCATGAAACACGTGCTCGCATCACACTTATCTTCCCATGCCCCTTTTCCTACGCCCATATTCCTCACAAGAACTTTAGCTATCGACTTTGCAAGTTCTTGCATTGCTCCACCGTATTCCTGCATCACTTCCCTAAACAAAAACAATAAACTTTTTTCATTAATTATTTATCACTATTTAACTTAATTATTAGCTTAATAAGCCTAAATAATCTATTTTTGATAACCCTCTTAATAAGTTTTCCTAAACTTGCCTTAAATAAATTTTGTTAAGGGTGGTGATTTGCTCAAGGAAGTAACTAATTGAGATAAATGCTGGTTAATGATAATATATATAATTAATAAGTTTCAAAATAAATTATTTACTCTTAATTATTGAAAGCATAATAAAACCTTTTTAAATTTAGGAACTAGCAGTTTATTTGTACAAATGATATTCCTTTGTCTATTATATATGGGCGGAGACATCTTGCCTAATGGTTGGTCACTTTATCTCTATATGGCACTATATTTGGGTACATTTGGATTTATAAATTATAGAATACTATATTCTTTTATTCCGTTACTCTTAGCCGTTTATAAATGATAAGTTTTTAGTTCCAGTTCCCCCTATCTACTATGATTCTCTCTGAAATATATTCTACAAACACATGGTTCATTTTAATAATTATACAATAATTATAATTAATCATAGCAGTGGGAAGATAATTATTATAAAACATAATAAAAGTCGTCCCTAACCCATATAAAGCATCTTACAATTAAAAAATAATAAAAACCGACAGAGAATTCAGTTTTCCCATTTTCGGTCATACAGTTACTATTCTTATCTATTTCTGGTACAGATTTTGTAACTTTATGCTTCAATTTCTCCTTTACAGGTATATTAAAACCGAAAGTGGAAGTGGTTGCTTATAACTTTTTCTATTAATTTACGATTAACTTAGACAATGTCTTTTTTTTCATTAAATTGTGTTTAATATTAAAAAAACATGTCTTTATACTAAACCATATGCATCATCTTTTTAACGAAAACTCAAAAAATAACACACCAAGTGTTCAAATATTTGTTCAATGTTGCATTTGTACAGGACACGAAAGTGTAAGAGATATGTTTGTCTACATCTTACCTCTTTCATATCTTAGTTTTGGCTGTATTGGTTATCGTATAATTTGAGTCAAAACCTAATCGTATATCGCGTTTATACACGAACAATGTGAACTTACGTCGTTCAATGTTCTTAAAAACTTAATTATATGGCAAAAACGAGGCATCGGAAAGTCGGGAAAGTAGAAACAATAACTATAACCATAACACGAATATATCAATGAAGATATAGTTAAGTGAAAGAGAAAGCCATGGTACCTTAAAGAGTTGAACTCTCCATAACAAGTGTCATCAGAAATCTTTGTAAGAGGGACATGAAAAGCTTCACACCATGATAACTGTTTCAAACATGTGGCGGTTCGGTTTCCCCACCTATACGAGTTATCAAGAAGCCCGTAAGCCGTTTTTCGTTCAAATGGTGCCTTAAATAGCTCAACTTGCTCCTTCCTCATTTTCCTAAGAAGATCAAGGTTTATTCCATGGTTAATAATTTGAAAGAAACCCCATTCGGCCGAAGCTTTACATATCTCTGAAGCACAAAAAACCCTCTCCTCCTCGTTCTGACTCCACAACCTGCGAAGGTCCACAAGAGGAAGCTCACATTCTTCCATCCCTGGCTCATGGGTCACGGGTCGTTTTACATCGACCCGCTCATGAGCCCGGTGCTGAAGAAGTTGAGTGTAGTCATGGAGGAGAGGTGGGTTTTGGTTGCACTCAATCATTTTCACACAATCTCTAGTGCACGAGTGATTTGTATAAGTTTAATAAACAAAGAGGAATGATACAAGTATAAGACCAGAAAGAGGGGGTTTTATACTTATAATTTTGGAGAAACAACAAGAAGAAAAGAACAAAAAAAGTGCATGAAAAATGGTCAAGATTGAAAGATGGACGAGGAACAAAGATGAAGGCTTCCTAATTGTGACAAATGTCAAACTGCTGCAGTCTTGGAATTATATTGGCCCAAAAAGGACTAAGTCTACATTGGGTTACACAAGATCATGATATTTGGCACCGAATAATGTTAAAGAATATGATTTCTGGTGGGGATGAGAAAAAGGAAATGGGGAAAGTTCGATGCATCCAAAACGATATTTTTGAAGTAGTGAAATCTTTACACTGCGAGAAAATAAAGCCCAAAAATAACATATACTTATATGAACATGCCAAATGACAAAGTGTTCAATCGTCTTTATTTGACTACTATATTTATAAATGGATTACCATTACTAGGTTGGTATTTAATTGTTTTGAGTGTTGCTAATGACGGTCAGCTGATATTAAGAGATCTATATATAATGAAGGGGTTCTTTAATTCATGCCCTTAAAGACATAAGATTAAAAGCATTGATTGAAGTTACATATACATTTTATATTGAAAATTTTATTTAATACTTGTAAAAATTAGATTTCATTTAATGCATTTTTTTGATTTGTTAGGAAATGTTTTGGTTAATTAATGCTTCTAATCTCGTGTCCTTAGGGCATGAGTTAGCAAAACATCCATTAACACAAATCAACCAACCATTTTTATTTGATGGTTATGATTCCTCTTTTATGCAAAAAAAAAAAAAAAAAAAAAGTTTGTGTTAATTTTAAGAGTATTCAACCAATCACATTCATTTGTTGGTTGAATATTCTAATTCTATTAGTGGTTGAATATTCAGATTCATTTAGCGGTTGAATATTCTCTTTTAAAATTAATTTAAAGGTTGTCATTAACAAAATTTATTATTATTTTATCGACAATGGAAGTAGCATGATTCATGTGAAACATTCTTCCATATGAACAAGAAAAATCTTCCACTTTATGTGTGTATTAACAAATTTACATTCACAAATTTTGAAAGAAAAAAAAAATGGTGGTTTCAGTTGGTTTTAATGTTAGTATTTCTTTAGTGTTGGGGCTCTGTGTTTTTGTTTAGGGGTTTTGGTGGTAGTATCTCTAGGTGTAATGTAGTTTCTAACTTCTCGTTAATTTTTTGTTTAGTGTTCTGAAGAAAAAAAAATCAAAAACTTATATCAGAGTATTAAAAGTAATGATAACTGAATATGATGGTAGACCAAAATATCATAATCCAACATAGTCATTTGCCCATGTGCATAGTCAAGACCTTTACGTTGAATTATTTGTCGGTTAGAAATTAATTTCCACTACTCTAAAAAGTGTATACGACTATTTTGTCAAATTAGTGGCACATTAATTTGCACTTTACTGGCACATTAATGTCAACAATACGTATAATTTTCCGTTTTTTAAACACTATACTACCAAAAAGTATTCATTTTTATTCAAATGGGCTCAATTTTCTTTTCCCATCCTTCGGCAAACTGATGCATCATAACTGATGAATGAACTGAAATATGGTACCATCTATGTCAGTTTATTGAAGGCTTTCTGTTTTGAATTGAAGAAACTGTTGGCACCCATCACACATGGTATTCTTGAGCCTTGTCCCTGTGTGCCAAGAATATGTTGATACCATTCTTAAAGCCTCTGCCGAATACCAACAAAACCAAACCAGGCAGAAAGAACCATGCATTCTTCTTGGAAATGGATATCTTTTTATTTGTATATCACGCCAACAAGTTTATGTCGTTCCACTTTATGCATATATAATATTTCGTTCATTGTAAATTTTTGCAGACAGAGTAGTCGCAGGAAAACAATTGAGAGATAACTCTTTTAGGGATAATCACATATATTAGAAAATATTTTTTTTTTTAAATCCATTATTCGGAAAAATTTGAAATATTGCACGGGTTGTCCTGTGCTACATGATCAATTGTTTGAAACTTATTCATGATAACTCTTTCCTAAACTTTATTGATTATTTTACTTACGTTTAAAAATAAAAAGGTTTTTTTTTTTTAAAGTGGAAAAAGGTTTTTTTTTAAGGAAACGATAAAGCCGGTATTATTCTCTTTGTGTTGACTTAAATTAAAAAGTGGTATTCAGAAGTTAGCATCGGTCGTAGCTGCATTAATCTTGCCCTGCTCCTTTTCTTTAATACTCAACATTCGGCACTAGCTAGGTCCTCTAGTTTACATTGGGTTTGCATTTCTTCTTACGCATGGCAAACTTGAAATGTAATCATGGAAAATATTTTTGTTTTTAACCAAAATAAAAAATAACAGAATTTATTAAAACTAATTGGTTGTAAGAGGAGTAACCCAGGACCTTTATAAAAACATTGTCTTTTTTTTCGCGCCTAACACGTGGATATTTATGGGTTACGTGGGGTCCGTGTGGCCGTTTGACCAACAACGGGTGAATCTTGCTCTGATACTATATCAGTTTGTGGGTTCCATTTTAAAACAAATTGGTTGTTAGAGGAGTAACCCAGGACCTTTATAAGCACATTACTGGTTCATCACTTGTCCAATGTGGGACATCTCAACACAGTCTAATAACAACAGCAAAACTGGCCTAAAATTACAACAAAAAATAATCTTATAATTATGGACAAAAACGTAGAATCCAAAACATTCCCAGATAATTTTTATAATTTACTCTATTTTTCATTTATAAACTACGTCTTTAGAATATTTTACAAAATCCTTAAGAGTCTATTTAAAGATGAATAAATTGGTCATGGAGTATTTTCACTGGTTATGATGATTTCCTTACTTATTGTAAAACCATAAACTCTCAATTTAAAAATAATAGAAAAAAATTACAAATTGAATATGAACTCTATGCGTAAAAGTCAACCTCTTTTTCACACATCAACTAAAAACAAGTCGATCTTTATGCATCACATGGACCAAACAGGTTTAGGTAAAAACTAAGAATAAATTATTTTCTAAGTTGTGTTTTTTTTTTAATTATGAGATTTTCGAGGTAACAAAAGTGTCCAAAAATATAGCTGTCGGTAAGAATTGTCAAAATCTTTTGTACTCTACAGTTTCGCTTTCGCAACCTCACGAGTGCAAGTCCTGACGGTATTCGTCGAAAACTACACTTTTCGGTTTTGGAAGTATTTGAATTCATCATGCATATTCGCTACTCCTTGGACGGCAATTTTGTTTGAATAATTAGTCATTTTCTTTGTTTTTTGGACGGCTATTCTTCCTTCTTTTTCCCCTTTTTCTTTTTACTCTCAAATGTTTTTGAAACCACGGTTCTTGGTCTAGTTCAATCATATACAATATGTTATCAGTTCAGTAGTCAGTCTACTCGAATTCATTTTTTCATTGCTTGGTTCGATTCGAGCAATTCAATTATTGAACGGTGCATATGTCTAGGGATGACAATTTCTGACCCGAATCTAATACCAACATGAAAATAAACAAGTTAACTTTAGACAAACAAGTTTCAAGTCAGTTTTGTATCGATTCAATTGACACACTTATTAAACGGTTACGTTTGAGTTAATGATAATTTAAACGGGTCAACCTGCCAATCAGATTAATTATTAAAATACATATTTAAAAGTAGATTCATTTATAATTTAATAGTTTATAGATGTATTTGAAAAATAGATATATTTAAAAAATAGGAACTAAATTCTACACCAATTTTTTTTATGTTCGTACCACGCTGTAGGAGTGTTCTAGCCTTAGTTCAACATATGCATCCGTTTTACCCAAAATACAAAAAAAGTACATGTAAAATTGCATAATATACACTTCTGTGCTAGTAACACAAGACTAAATACCATACTTATTTTACAAAGCTGTAATTAAGAATTATTTTAAAGCTTAAATTTCCCTTTTTTAGCCTTGACCGTTTTTAACGCTATCATAGTCCGATAATTCGGCTGAATCCCGTTTAATATCATTTGATTAACAAGTGTTTCGGCTTTTTCCATATACCCATGAGAACAATATCCACACACAAGTGCAGTATATGTAACTGTATTCGGTTGAAGACCTTTTTCCATCATTTCATTAAATAAACAAACAGCATCATCTAAATTATCCAATTTACAATGTTTATTGATCATAACCGTGTAACAAATAACATCCCGAGTCAACCCCATTTCCATAATTTCATTTGAAATTCTCGACATATTCTCGTTTTCACAATCTCCCTGAAGCAAAACCGTGTATGTAATAATATCGGGTTGTATACCCATGTTTTTCATGTGATTAAAAAGATAATAAGCTTCTTTTAAACAATTAGCCCTACAATAACCGTTTATAATCATCGTGTAGGTAACAGCATCTGGTATTAACCCGTTTTTAATCATTTTGTCAAAAAACCACCTTGCGGTTCTCATATCTCCAAAACGGGAGTACATCAATATTAGCTCACTGTACAACATGTTACAAGGCCCGTTTTCTGATTTTTCAATTGCTTGAAATAATCCAAGAGCTTTTTCGGTTTCACCTTCTGCACAAAGACAGCTCAGAAGCTTTAAACAAGAAGCCCGTTTTGAAATCAGCCCGTTTACAGATAACAAAAGTTTAAAAGCGTTTTCAGTATCTTTTGCTTCACAGTACCCGTTCATCATTGCAGCATAAAGATCCAAGTTTTTTTCTTTCAAATTATTGAAAAAAAATTCGGCTTCTTTCACGTTTCCACCTTTACATAACCCCTCGATTGTTAAACAATGTGTAACATTTGTGGGTTCTAGCCCATATGCCCACATGCTATCTAAAACCTCGACTGTCTCATCAAAAAGCCCGCATCTTGACAGCCCGCGAGCAAGCACATGGAAAGTGATAACATCGGGCTTCAGCCCGTTTTCCATAATTTCCTCAAAGATTGTTTTTGCATTATAAGGATCTTTAATAAGACAATACCCGTTGATTAATGTGGTATAATGTATAACATCGGGAACCATTTTCTTGTTTCTCATTTCTTGTAACAACACCATAGCTTCATCCATTTTCCCTAATTTACAAAAAGCATCAATCGCGATATTAAACGCGATTTCATCAAGAAAAATATTTGAATCCATACAATCTATAAATTTGCATGCAGCTTCGGTAAACATACCTAAATGGCATAAACATTGCATGATCACACTCACAATCTTACAATCGGTTTTAATACCTAATGATTCCATCTCATCATGAAGAGCTAACGCCTTATTAATATCGCCTTTTTTACAATACCCGTGAATTAAAGAGCAATAACAAACTGAATCAGGGACAATTTCGGCATTTTTCATGTCAAGAAACACACTTTCTGCTTCTTGTAGCTTACTTTCTTTAACAAAACGTCTAATAATAGAAGTATAAGCATAGATGTTGACCGGTAAGTTTGACTCCCGCAAACTTTTGAGGAATTGAAAGCCCAAATCGGGGTTCCCGTTTGAACAAAGCCCGTCAATATAAGTATCAAAAGTGAAAGCGTTTGGTTCGATTCCTGCTTCCTTCATTTGTCTAAAAACATCTAAACCTTCTTCCAAACAACCTTTTCTACAAAACCCTTTAATTAAAATCCCATAAGTGTAAACATTTGGAATCAAACATGTTCTCTTCAAATGCAAATAAACCGATTCCAACATATCGAATTTCTCCCTCGAAATCAACTGATTCATAAGAAAATTACATGTATTTGTGGATAACAAAAGTCCACCCCTTTTTATTTTGTATAATGTATCTATAGCTTCTTCAAATTTACCTACATGTGCATACACCTTAACCAACACATCAACTGCTTTTATCAAATTATTCGATCCGTTTGCCCTAATTTCATCTATCAATGCTTCAAATAAATCAGCCATTTCGAAATTATAAGACTCTGAATTTGTATTCTCAATAACATCCATGAACATATAATATAATCTTATATCCATACCCCAATTGCATAGCAATCTAACAATTGACATGTAAGTTACAACATCGTGATGAAACCCTAATTCTTTTAATTGGGTAATAAATGATAATGCAGCATCGGGTTCTCTGTTTAGCTTGTGTAAGGTTTCAATGACTGTAAACTTATCGGGTTGTTCAATTGGATAATTGAATAATTGAGGATTGTTTTCATCTGATGATGAATCTGATACATCGGAGGATGATAATGTAGCAAGTGATGAAACGGATTTAAACCGGAGATTGAATGAGTGTATTGCCAAATTGCGGTAAGAAGCTAACCTGATGGAACGAGGCCACATAAGATTCAAGGTCAAGTTTTTTGTGAAGAACACGAATTAGAGAGAGTTTGTTTCGTTATTCCGATCATGAATTTGCTACCGCTATGGCGGTGGAGCGCGGCGGTGTAGTGTGGCGATGGTGTAGTGCGGTGGTGGTGCAAGTGCAGGCTGAGGAGCTGTAGCTGTCGTTAACGGCTGTGGTGGGATGAAGCGTTATGAGGCTGCGGTGGTGGTCGGTTGCTTGTATATCACCGGAGAAAGGGAAAGGGGGACTACGGCGGCTTATTTCTCGCCGGAATAGGTAGACTCAAATATATAAGAGTAAGTTACATTAATCATCCCTGTGGTATTTAACTTTTACAGGTTTAGTACCTAAAAAGTTACTTAATTAAATTCACCGAAGCCCAAATTTTAGGGTTCTGATATCTGAATCTTGAAAACCCCTCGAACTAAGATCTCCCTTCTGCACCATCAACAAAAATGGCAATGGCAGCATACCTTTCTAGAATCGCCAGACAATCTTTCTCCCAACAAACCCCAATTCGAACCTTTTCTTCATCTCCTACATCTTTCCCATCATTTCGCGCTCTGAAATCCGCCATTAAATCAGAACAAGACCCCCTCAAGGTCGCCAAACTCTTCGAATCATCAATTTCAATACCAACATTCAGACGCTACAGGCCGTTATTCACTCTTTCTGTCCACAAGCTCTCTCGATCCAAACGCTTCGACCTGATCGACCGCATACTCACCAACTCCATCACCAATTCACCTTCCCCTCAGCTCGCCTCTGAAGGATTCTGGCTCAGGATTGTGATGTTATACTCTCAAGCTGGCATGGTTGACAATGCACTCCAAGTGTTCGACAAAATGCTCCAACGAAAAAACTGCACCTTTACTGAAAAATCACTTTGTGGGGTACTGTCTGTGATGCTAGATAACAAAATTTATGATGAGAAATTTCATCAGACTTATGAATCTTTCGTAAAGAAAACGGGTGTTTCTCCTGGTGTGAAATCGTTTAATTTGATATTGAAAGCTCATTGTAAAGCGGGTCGGGTTGATGAGGCTCAAGCTTTGATCACGAAAATGGAAACCGAAGGTAATGTGAAACCGGATATTGCTTCTTATAATATATTGTTGGGAGCTTATTTAGATAGTGGGAAAAAGAGTGCTTTTGATATGGTAGTGAAACAGATTAATGAAAAGGGTTTAGAACCTAATTTGATCACTTACAATCGTAGAATATTGAGGCATTGCAAGAACAAAGAGTGTGTTAGGGCTAAAAAGTTATTGGATGAGATGATATCCAAAGGTGTAGAGCCCGATTCTTCAAGTTATAATGCTATAATTTTCGGGTTTTGTAAGGTTGGTGATTTGGATTCTGCAAAAAAAGTTCTTGAAAAAATGGTGAGTGATGGTTATGTAAAGGCACCATCTTTTGGTTATTACACATTGATGAAACATATGGTTGAGGAGGGAGAATATGATGGTGGGTTGGAAATTTGTAAAGATATCATACAGAAGAAATGGGTTCCTCCATTTGAAGCCACCAAGGTTTTGGTCAATGGGTTGGTCAAAGATTCAAAAGCTGACGTGGCGAAGGAAATTGTGGGAAATTTCAAGAAACAGCTTAGAGGGTCCGCTTTAGAATCATGGGGAAAGATTGAAGCTAGCCTTCCTATATGAATTAAGTCGATTTGTTTCCAGTTTCATAATGTATGATCGAAAACAAAAGGTATGCTTAAAGGCTCGTTTAGGGTTTAACTTATTAAACGCGACATTTTTGCGTAGTAGTTGAAATTTTATAAAGTTTGTACCTTTCGATCAGTTTTGGTTTTGTTTATACCTGCATTATCATAGATTTTAACATCACTTTACTCCATTGATAATGCATTCTGGTTAGTTTTTTTCATAATGATTTATCATACAAGTATTAATCTTGATTTGTTTGACCAAAGTGATCTGTCACCCACAAAAAGTACTTCACACACCACAAATATTGCTTTAATATGCTTTAACAATATGAATGTTAATTTCGTTCTTTAATATGCTTGTATAGTATAGTTGTATAATTTGCTATAAAAGTTATAGCTACATAATTGTGTTCTTAACAATATGAATGTTAAATTCGTTCTTTACATGTTAGTTTAATTTTATCAACCCACATGGATTAACTACGGGAAAAGAGATTAGATATGAATGAATCGCCAAAAATGAGTTTGTTGATCTCAAGGAAGTGCCCATTACTAAAACGAAGATGCTAATTACATTAACGATAAGTTTGAAAAAGTTATTTCACCAAGAACAAACTTAATAATGTAATACATATAGACGTATATAACTAACTACACATGCCATTACAAAATTTGTCGTTTACTAAAACTCTAACATACCCAACCATCAAGTAAGAAGTGATTGGAATAATGGAGCCTGAAAATTCAAAAGATTCTACTGCGAATGAATTCAAATAATTCATTAATCGGGATGGCGGAACTGGCCAGAAACCAATTCAACGATTATCACCAAATTTTTTATTTTTATTATTATTTTTTTTTTTTAGAACGGCAAATCTAATCTACTCCTAAATAACCACCTATGTCCATTATGGGACTCGAACCCTTAACCACTAAGTTGGAGAGCAAACACCTTACCGCTAGGCCATTGGCCCTTTGGTATCACCAAATAATATTATCATAACAATAAACCGTTTCAAGTATCATTTAATATTAATCCTAAAAGAGTATTCACATCAAATTTAATTAATATATAGCTTTAACTAAAGTTAGAATGACCAAAAATGTAGACTAAACAATAATTTAGGGAGTGCTCGGTCGCTACCCGTCTACCCTAATGCGACATGTCCCCTACCAAATTCGTTGCTAATGACGTATCATGCTCTTCGGATTCACATGCATGCAAGGTGGCGAACCCTTAAAACGACGGCGTTAGGACGAACCCCCAAAACGACGACGGACCTTCAAAACGACGACGCTGGGACGAACCTCGAGGGCATGGGGAATGCAAGCAGGATTTCTGGGACGGCTTGCATGCGCATTAAATGCGAACGGCGCAGAAGCGTGTTGCCGGCTTTTACCTTCTGGACAATAAGGTCCCATCTACATGGTAATGTCCGGAGGATATTAGGACGATGTAGATCGAAGAGAGGATCTGAGGATCCCGCCTAAACCTTCCGTCCATAAATAAGAAGGTTCCGCACAAGAACAAGGTACACACAATTCATCCTATCTCCTCTCCCTTATTCGCATTAACTCTCTCAAACTCACTCTCTGATCCACATTCAATACTTGTGCAACCGTTTTCGCTCGATCTTCATAAATACTAACTTAAGCTTCGGAGGGTCTTCACGAGGTGATTCTCGTGAGGCCTCTGACATAGGCTTCCCTTCGTGTTTGAATCGCAGGTGTCTTGACAGAACGAAGTAACATCCGCCTCCGGAGATTCCAGGTTTCAACATTTGGCGCCATCCGTGGGACCTCGAATATAATGGTCCAAGAATCAACGTCGAAAACACCAGTTGGCCCTAACATGGTGCCAATCTCGTCCCAGCTGACAACGGGAGGGGAGCGAACTCCTCATTCGACGTCTACCGTTGTCGATACACTCACATGCCCCCCACCTTCCGGAGTAGGGGGAGCGAACTGACAAAGGAAGAAATCGAAGAATTCCGGCTTTTGTAGTAAATTTAGAAAGCTGAGAAAGATGGAGAAGAGCCAGGAGAAAGATGGAGAAGAGCCAGAAGAAGACGGCGGCAGGCTCGAGCGGGGTGGGGAAGGTCCTAACATATTCTTCCGAAGAAGAGGAATACGTGGAAGAAGTCTATAGAGACAAAACCCCACCTGTTCAAGCTCGAGTTGAAGAGCGTCGAATGAAGGAAAAAGCTGAAGAACGTTCCCCCCAAGAAGAGGAGGAGAGATTCCTCAACATCGCTCCACAAGTTCTCGGAATTTCCGGTCACCCTTCATTGACGATATTAATGAAATACCAATCCCCCAGGTCTCAAGGGACCAAGGGTGAAATCTTATGACGGAACAGGCGACCCAGATGACCATGTGGCTAGCTTCTGATGGGCGGTCCGGATGATTCCCATGGATCCCCAGTTGTGGTGTCTTTATTTTGCCGGAACGTTGGAGAGCTCAACACGGTATTGGTTATCTAGTTTTCCCTAGAAGAGCATAGACAACTTTGAAGAACTCGTTACACAATTTTGTCACAGTTTCATACAGCAAAAGAAATATCAACAGCGATCTCAATCAATCATGGCGTGTTGCCAAAGAGAAGGAGAGTCCAACAAATCATACTTCAAGAGATTCAACGAAGAAAGCCGGAAGATGCCAGTCAGAGAAGATTCTCTCATCATAGCTGCCTTCACGTATGGCTTAAGGGAGGGAGAGTTGTTTTTGGGAACTGCTTAAGAGAGACTTTGTCAAGGCAGACGACATGATTAATGCTGTAAACAAGGTTCTTAAGCAAGAAGAAGAGAGTGCGGAGAAACTGCGTTTTGAAGCACATGAAAAAAGGGTACACATGGCTCTGGTCTGGGCCGACCCAACGAAAGAGGGAAGTTCGTTGGAAAACCTTACCCTGTTGGGAGAGGATCGTATGGAGCAAGGGTTGCCGAAGGAAGGAACCGTGGGGAAAGATATGATTCGCGTCGTCAGGATGCCTTTGTCGCTGGGGAGTCCGGAAGGTCCGGCGACGGGAGGACGATGAGGAAGAAATATCCTTGGGATCCTAATGCCTACTGTGAGTTCCATAAAATCATGGGACACACAACGGCAAGTTACGAAAGCTACAAGAGAGAAAAGGAGGCAAAAGGTAAGGAGAAGGCAGATACGCACGTGGCGGAGGTCCCGAAGGCGGGGGGGGGGGGGGGGGGCGACATATAATGCAGAAATCTTTGCTATAGAAGATGAAGGCATACCCCTCCCACTGCTCGGAAAAAGAAAGGGCGGGGCAGTAGAGTTTGGAAGGTCGGAGCCTGTTCCGGACGGATACGTCGGGACGGAGCCTTTAGTCATATTCGGAGTGATAGCTAAAACAATGGTTCGGTGAATATACGTCGATACGGGAAGCTCTGCAAACATCATGTACGACCATTGTTTCGACAAATTCCATTCAGACATCAAGGCCCTCCTAAAACCCTCCAACGCTCATGTTATTGGATTCTCCAGGCAGTCAGTATGGCTGAGGGGAAAGATACACCTCCCGCTGAGGCTAACAGATTGGAAGAAGCAGCACGGCAGAACTATATTGGCGGAGTTTGTTATCATAAAGGCACCCTCAAGGTACAACGCTATCTTGGGAAGAGCAGGAATGTGGCAATTTCAGGCCGTGCCGTCCACAGTTCATGGCTTGTTGAAATTCCCTTCGGAGGATGGTGTGGTAACCGTCCGGAGCATGCCCATGCCCCCACTAGAATGCAGCAGCGCTCTCCACCAAGATATTTGGACGGAGAAGGAGGAGGCTCAAGTTATCATAAACCACGATTATCCACAGACAACAATCCGAATCGGCGGAGGCCTGCCAGTCGGTCTGAGGAAAGATTTAGAATCACTGTTGAAAAAATATCAACAAGTTTTTGCATGGGAGCCGAAGGATATGAGTGGAGTCTCGAGGGAAGTGGCGGAGCACCGAATCAGCGTCAATCCAGCGTTCCCTCCGGTGAAACAACCTAAGAGGGGTATGGCTGCGGAACAGAACGAGGTCATAATAAGGAGGTACAAGATTTGGTATCTGCAGGGGTTGTACGCAGTGCGCGATACCCTGAGTGGATAGCGAATCCCGTTCTTGTCAAAAAGTCAGACGGAACCATGCGAATGTGTGTCGATTTTAAGGATTTGAATAAAGCGTGTCCGAAGGATAGTTACCCCCTTCCAGAGATTGAACAAAAGGTAGAGTCCGTAGGCGGATACAAGTGGAAGTCGTTCCTGGACGCGTATAAAGGGTACCACCAGGTACAAATAGCCAAAGAAGACGAGGAGAAGACGGCCTTCCACACAACCAAGGGAACGTTTTGTTACGTCAAAATGCCCTTCGGTCTTCGAAATGCAGGAGCCACCTACCAGCGGCTCGTGGATAAGGCTTTCGAGAAACAAATTGGACGAAATTTGGAGGTATATGTTGATGACATGGTCATCAAAAGCAGTCGGGACGAAGACCTGGTGCGGGATGTAGAAGAAACGCTTCGGCGGTTGTTACAAATAAATATGAAGCTCAATCCCAAAACATGTTCCTTCGGAATGAGCAAAGGAAAGTTTTTAGGCCACGTAGTCACGGTTTCAGGAATTCAAGCTAACCCCGAAAAAATAGAGAGTCTGGTAAGCATGAATACCCCAAAGACGGTGAAAGATGTCCAGAGCTTAAACGGAAAGTTAGCCAGTTTGGGACGCTTCCTGGCCAAATCGGCTGAAAAATCCATACCCTTCTTCAAAGCGCTACATGGGTGCACTAAGAAAGGAAATGTGGAATGGACTGCGGAAGCAGATAAGGCCTTCACAAACTTAAAGCAACATTTGAAAACGCTTCCTACGATGGAAAGCCCCGTACACGGGGAACCGTTGGTGGTGTATTTGTCCACTAACCGGGAAGCGGTTAGTTCGGTGCTCATAGCTGATAGAGAAAAGAAGCAGGTACCTGTGTATTTCATTAGCAGGGCACTACAGGGTGCAGAACTAAATTATTCCACGATAGAGAAGCTCATCCTAGCGTTAATATACTCCGTCCGAAGGCTAAAGAGATACTTACAAGCTCACCCCATCACTGTGCTGACGAATCAGCCCATCAAAAACATCCTCGTGCAGCCAGAGCGGTCGGGGCGAATGACCAAATGGGCGATTGAGTTGGGAGAATATGATATAGCTTTCAAGCCACGGACAAGTATTAAAGGGCAGGCCCTCGCTGACTTTTTGGTCGAAATGCCTGATGAAGAAACAACAATGAGCGCGGAAGAGGGGGCTCTGCGGGCAAATTGAGTGGGTTGGAAGATGCATACAGAGGAGCAACCGGAGTAGCCGGAGCAGCCGGAGCAGACGGCTGTGGGGCAGGCATCGTCATCTCTAGACCGAATGAGGAGCGAATAACATACGCACTGCGGTTTGATTTTAAATGTTCCAACAACGAATCAGAATATGAGGCACTTCTGGCAGGTCTGGGTTTAGCAGCAAGTTTGGGAATTAGGAGTTTGGAAGTATATGTCGATTCGCTGTTGGTAGTTAATCAGGTGAACGACAACTACGAAGCGAAAGAAACGCACATGAAGAAGTACCTTGCAAAAGTAAAGGAGGCAATGTCAAAGTTCGAAACAATTAACATTTTTCAGGTGCCTAGAACCAAGAACAAAGAAGCCGATGCGCTGAGTAAAATGGCGTCGATGTTATACTGTCATCTCATAAAGAAAGTTTAAGTAGAAGTCTTGCCCAAATGCAGCATAGAGGAAGAAAAGGGGGCAGTGATGGCAACGGAATACAGAGATAGTTGTTGGATGACACCTGTTCGGCAATACATCGAAAGCAACATCCTTCCGGATGACACGCGAGAAGCAAGGAAAGTTAGAATCAATGCAGGGAAGTACACTGTAACATCCTAAAACCGGCCTAGTAGTTTTAGGTGCATATTAATATTTGATAAATATCTATTTGACCATATGTGGAATAAATGGATTAAATGTTAAATGAATTGTTTGACCTTTTGTCCTTCTGTGATATTTTAATCAAGAGATTAAAATATCCGGCTTCTGAAATGTTTAAACGATTTTGTGATTTTTATATATTTAGATTCCTTGTCGGATTTCGTTTCCAGAAATGCTTTCGTTTTTAAAATTGGAGTCCGTTTGCTATTTTAAATAAATTAACTACGAAAGGGACTTTTATATTGTATTGCTTAAATAATGGAAAAGTCAACCAAGTGGGGCCCCCCTTTGTGTGATCGGCATCCAAGGGGAGGGGGAAACCCCTTCTTCTTTCCTTATTTCCACACTTCTCATCCATCTCTCTCTCTCTACGTTACCTCTCTCTCTCTCTCTACGTTACCTCTCTCTCTCTAACCTCTCTCTAAAACCTCCATCATATTCTTCATTGTTCTTGAGTCCATTTTGAAGATCTCTAACTCGTTTCTTGGTCAATCATTAATCCGAACCCGTTTTTGAGTAGCTCTTGAGGTAAGCTTCGACCCATATGTGTTTGTTTTGAAGTTCTTGAGTTTTGGTGAAACTAGGGTTTATGATTCTTGAAGTTTTGTTGGTGTATATTGTGTTAAATGTTATATTAAGTGTTTATACAAGGTTTGACATGTAATGTGTGGTTGATTGATGAAAGGAGACAAGGTTTGGTGAAAATCACCTTCAACCTCCATTAATGGTGGATGTTGAAGGTGGGTTTTGACAAACCTTGGATTTCTTGATGTTTGAATGGTTGGAATTGTTCATTAGGTTGAGAAGACATGTTTAGTAAGTTATGGATGTTGAGAAATTAGGTATTGTATGTTTTGATGGAATATCTAACTAGTGTTTGGATGGTTTGGGTCAAAATTGTTGAACTAGTAACTTGCAAGATACTTGGATTGTTGGTAGTTATGAACTTGATGAATTGTTACATGATTATGACTTGTTAGTTATAGAGAATATGTGCTAGTTGATGGAAATTGGAAGTTTTGTAGTCATGTTCGGGTTTTTGACCCGTTTGGGCCATTTGGTAGAAGAAGTGACTTAAGAAACTTGGCTTGTGCAAGTATAAGTGTTTTGTTAGATTATGTGTTAGAAATGTTATTGATAGCAATTGATGAATTGTAAGTTGATGATATGATTGTAGTTATAGAAGGTATTATTTTCTAATAATCCGGTTTTGACCCGTTCGGGTGATTGAATAGTGGAACGACCCAATTGTTGAATTGTGTATGTATAAGTGGGTTTAATATACTTATGTGTTAGAATTAGTACTTATAACACTTGGTGGAAAGTTAGTGTTCATTATTATTAATATTGGTGATTATTGATAAGTACCGTTTATTAACTCGGTGTTCTTTGGTGTACAGGATCCGAGGAGGAAACTCAGTGATATTAGCTCACCGAGTTACGAGAATTGAAGGTTACGGTGAGTGGATTTAACCTCCAACTTGTGTTTGGTTACAATCGGTTTGGTATCGCATGTTTGCCAGGAAAAATGCAGGAAAATGCAGGAAAATACAGGAAAAATGCAGGAAACGGACCCCTGTCAAGAGTTCACATTCGTGAACTCTAGTTCACGTTCGTGAACTATTGTTCATGATCGTGAACTCCGGGCAGCGGGTTTTCGGGTCGTTTTTCGGGCGCGAATCTTTTACAGTTTGCGTGTTTGGTACATGTTTGATTGGGTAAAGCGAAATAGGATATGTGCAGATAGATGAAGAGGTTTTGCTTGATTGGTAACAACAACTCGGTTTGATTGGTAACCGAGGATAGGGATGTCAGTGTCGGATGGATAACGGCAGGGTATAGTGTATCGACGAATCGTGGTATTCGGACCTTACCTGTATGCGTTACACGTAAGGGGGTTTACCGGTGAGTTGGGTACAGGCCATCAGGTACCATTGTTTGGCCGACAATGGTTTAAGGCTTCCGGCAGGACCCCCGATCTCCCCAAACAGAATAGTGGTTAAGAGGAACAGTGGTCAAGTGGTTTCGAGGAGTATCGATCGTGGAGATGTTTGTGCTTGCTTGTTGTGCTTTACATAATTTTTAGATTATGTTCATTCACTTAGCTTTGTGCTAATCCCTCCCTCGTTGACTCTTTTCAGGTTGATCGGTGCTTTGGACGGAAGGAGTGACCAAGCTCAAGTGATATGTTTTGTAAATCGAGCCATGTCGTTTATTAACACCGTTTAAATGTTATTGTTTTAGAGTTTATTTTGGGACGTTTGGTTTGTAAACCTAAACCTAAACTTATTATTATCTTTATGATTCCGCACACCCTTTAAAAAAACGGTTTCTAAAATTTGCGCTGTTACAACTTGGTATCAGAGCTTCGGTTTGGCAATGGATACACTGTTAGGTGTTTCGTACCCAAATCGTGGCTCGAGTTTGGTCAAGCATTCCGGGCGAGCGGGATTAGAGCAACAGTGAATGAAGTTAGTGGTAGTTAGTATGTAGTTACTAACGATTGAAACTGAGCTTTTGTGAGATGTTGTGTTTGTAGCAGGAATGGCTACTAATGACAATGTGTTAGAGAACGCCCAACCGAACGCGAACCCCGGGAACCTTGGAGCATCGGGCTCCGGAGGTAATGAAATGACTAGGGAAGAGTACATTCGAGTATTGGAAGCTATAAACGAGGAACTCGAGGAAACCGTGAGAAACATCCGTTGGGGTCAACGAACCGAACCACCACCCGTTGACCAAAATACCCAACCACCACATTTCACTCAAACTACCGAAATACCAACCCTCCCCCGAAATGACTCATCCTCACCAAACGTAAGCATACCACAACCTAACCCGACGCATACCATACCATTTGCTAATGCCCAACACCAACAATTTTACTACCAACCATTCCCGATTGAGAAGAAACCATGCTCTTACAAAGATTTCCTAATTGCAACCCGACCGAGTATCGAGGAAGTACCGATTCGGCCGAGACTTTAGATTGGCTTAGGGCCACCGAGCGAACTCTCGATGCTTGTGGTTGCGAGAACCACTTGAGGGTCCGGTATGCGACCCGGATGTTGGGGGGACCCGCCATGGATTGGTGGTACGGGTTGACGGCTAAGTTTAGCGAAGAAATGTTAGATGCAATTACATGGAAACAGTTTAGGGAACAAGTGGAGGCTAGGTATTGTAGTCCGTTTGAGTTGGATAGGATTCGGAACGAGTTTATGATGTTGAAAATGAATGAAGGGATGACCGTGGATGAGCTTATTTTGGAGTTTAATAATAAGCTCAAGTTTGTGACACAATGGGTACCGAAAGAGCCCTCTCAGATCAAGCATTTTATTGGGGCGCTTTTGCCCGAATACCGGCGCGTGGCTAGACTCGCGAGTACCCTCTCGCAAACTTTTGATCTAGCTAATGCAACGGAAAGCGATATTAAGGCCCAAAGGGTGGTGAGGCGGGAGAAAGTACCTTTACCCGAAACGAAACATGAACCATTCGGATCCACACAACGAGAGGAATTTCAAAGTACGCGTTGGTGTAATTGTTGTAGAAATTCTCATTCAGGACCTTGTAGCCATCAGACTGTGCGTTGTGTCCGATGTGGGACCATAGGGCACGCGGGAGATGATTGTGAATTTCCTCGTGGTGTTTGTTGGAACTTTAAGAAAGAGGGTCATAGATCGGGTGATTGTCCCTCGAGAGAGAGTTTGGGTTCCGGTTCCGGTTCGGGCGGTGGGTCATTCACGGGGAAAAAGAGGAAGGGCCAACCGTCACCCACGGGTAGAGCTTTCTGGATGACCATGGAGGATTCTACCACATCTGATGATGATTCGGGTATGTTTTATGAAACCTTATATTCTATTTATCGTGAAATGAGTAGTATAAATATGTCATGAGTGTTTTGTACGATACTTGAGAAAATGAAGTTAACTGATTAATTGATTGATGATACCCTAGCATGCTATGAAAACTGATATTGATTGTAAGTATTAGGGTAAAAGTTAAAAAAAATGTTAAAAACAATAGCATGTAAACGACAATTTGGATGTGAGTGTTGACTTGAGCATGTATGCACGAAATTGATTGGAATAGAGCCGTAGACTTATTGTGATGAATTCTTGTTATTTGTTATTGTTTTTTGATTTCGAGGACGGAATCCTTTTTAAGGAGGGTAGAGTTGTGACATCCTAAAACCGGCCTAGTAGTTTTAGGTGCATATTAGTATTTGATAAATATCTATTTGACCATATGTGGAATAAATGGATTAAATGTTAAATGAATTGTTTGACCTTTTGTCCTTTTGTGATATTTTAATCAAGGGATTAAAATATCCGGCTTCTGAAATGTATAAATGATTTTGTGATTTTTATATCTTTAGATTCCTTGTCGATTTCGTTTCCAGAAATGCTTTCGTTTTTAAAATTGGAGTCCGTTTGCTATTTTAAATAAATTAACTACGAAATGGACTTTTATATTGTATTGCTTAAATAATGGAAAAGTCAACCAAGTGGGGCCCCCTTTGTGTGATCGGCAGCCAAGGGGAGGGGGCAACCCCTTCTTCTTTCCTCATTTCCACACTTCTCATACATCTCTCTTTCTCTCTACGTTACCTCTCTCTCTCTAACCTCTCTCTAAAACCTCCATCATATTCTTCATTGTTCTTGAGTCCATTTTGAAGATCTCTAACTCGTTTCTTGGTCAATCATTAATCCGAACCCGTTTTTTAGTAGCTCTTGAGGTAAGCTTCGACCCATATGTGTTTGTTTTGAAGTTCTTGAGTTTTGGTGAAACTAGGGTTTATGATTCTTGAAGTTTTGTTGGTGTATATTGTGTTAAATGTTATATTAAGTGTTTGTACAAGGTTTGACATGTAATGTGTGGTTGATTGATGAAAGGAGACAAGGTTTGGTGAAAATCACCTTCAACCTCCATTAATGGTGGATGTTGAAGGTGGGTTTTGACAAACCTTGGATTTCTTGATGTTTGAATGGTTGGAATTGTTCATTAGGTTGAGAAGACATGTTTAGTAAGTTATGGATGTTGAGAAATTAGGTATTGTATGTTTTGATGGAATATCTAACTAGTGTTTGGATGGTTTGGGTCAAAATTGTTGAACTAGTAACTTGCAAGATACTTGGATTGTTGGTAGTTATGAACTTGATGAATTGTTACATGATTATGACTTGTTAGTTATAGAGAATATGTGCTAGTTGATGGAAATTGGAAGTTTTGTAGTCATGTTCGGGTTTTTGACCCGTTTGGGCCATTTGGTAGAAAAGTGACTTAAGAAACTTGGATTGTGCAAGTATAAGTGTTTTGTTAGATTATGTGTTAGAAATGTTATTGATAGCAATTGATGAATTGTAAGTTGATGAAGCAATCGTCCTGCTGGAGATGATTATACCCTCTCCGAGAGTGGAAAACTTCCGAACGGAATGTAATGACGAAGCCTCAAGGTATAACTTGGATCTCGTGGACGAAAGACGGGAGGAAGCAGCAGCACGACAGTCTATGTACAAAGCATCAACAGAATCATACTACAACAAGAAGGTGCGCAACGTCAGTTGCAGAGTGGGAGAGTTGGTGCTGCGTAAGAATGAGGCAAGCCTTCGTCACCGCCCCGGAAAGTTAGCTCCAAATTGGGAAGGGCCATATCGAGTCAAGGAAGCACGACGAAATGGTTCGTATGTCTTGGAGACCATGGCAGGTTCTCAGATTCCGCGAACGTGGAACATGAGAAACCTCCGTAAGTTTCACTTTTAGTATATCTTTTTATCGTTATGGTCGAATTGTAAGGGGGCGAGTTTTTGTTCATGTCGGGGATCGTCCCATAAACCATATATTCGGCAAATTAAGGCAAATGATGTAATCCTTTCGAAAAAGGTTTTGTTCCTATAAATTTGCGTAAGGTTCTATTTGCATTTTTTCTTTTACGGTTAAAAAAATGTATGGAATTAATGCGACGAAGCGAAAAACGCTCATAGCTATGACCAGGGTAGTGGAAACCGGAAGGTTCCCACAATCCTGCAAACCGGACGAATACCGGAATTACGAATAAATAACGATTCGAAACCTTTTCTTTTGACTTAGTGGGGGACGCCCTACAAAGTAAGAAAGTGCAAGACAAACACACATTACGAAATAAGCTTTTAAAATAAGCGAATAAAAAAAAGAGGTCAATGGGTGCAAAGACAATATATTAAAAGACATCAGGGCCCAAAACCCTATCGATTAAGCAAGCAAATCGTGCTACAAAACAAAGGAGCACACTCCTATTACAAGACAAAAGCAAATACAACTAAAACAATCCTCCCTACGCCTAACGGATAAGGTTGTGGCCGGAACTCTCGCCTATGTCCTCCGGTCCGGAAGGCAAGCCTTCCACCATCTTCTTTACTTCGTCTAAACTCACCACTCCGTCTTCAAGAGAATGCATCAAATTATAGTCCGAAGCGACTAGCTGGCTGAAGAAAGCCATAATGTTGTTCTCTGCATTTGGGTGGTCATGCACTAAGGGGCGAGTGCCCAACAAATCCTGGTATTCCTTATGGGTATCCAAAAAACCCTGATACCGGCCAAGATTCACACTTTCCTCCGGTTAACAAAATCATCAGAAGACAGGAAAACCTGGATCATTCCAGAAATCCCCTTCTGCAATAACCACACAAGGTTCAGACGCTCCGCACTCAGAGATTTTTCCTGAACCTCAGCCTCATTCTTCACACGCCACAATCCGACAAATCCTTCGCAATTTTTTGTTCAGTTTCGCGAGACTGTAAGTCTTTGTCGATGGCAGCACTCTCAAGTTCAGCAATCCTAGCCCCAGAAGAACTTAGTTGCTTTTCCAGTTCGTCCACACGATACTTTAGTATGGCGATTTCTGCAGTAAGATGGTCGAAGGACTCAGACAGTTGTTTTTTATCCTCTGTCTCCTTGGCATAGATGGATTTGCACTCCACCATCAAATGTTCAAACGATCAAAATCTGCAGCCTGATCCGCGATTGCTTGTTCGCGACGATCATGGCGTTGTTGAAGAACGGATAGCATTTCTATGGTGCCCAACAGATGAGCCTTCATTTTCACAAAAAACATCCGCATCAGAAGCCTCTCCCAGCTCTGTAGCCAAAGGAGGCGGTATAGCAGAAGGAGAAATGGGCTTCGGAGAGATGGGCTTCGGAGAGATGGGTTTTGAAGAGATAGGTTTCAGAGGTGCATGAGTTATTTGGGGGAGCAGGGGTTGAAAACCAAGAGAACCTTCCCGAGAAATAAGAGGATTTGCCTCCGTAGCTGATCGGCTCCTTGAAGGGTCAGAACCTGTAGAAAGGGTGGTTCCTGTCACAAAATCACCAAACGTCAGCAATAGAAAATACACAGCAGAATGTGTACAACACATACCAGGAGGAGGAAAGTTGGGAAGTGAAACTTGACTCCTGGTGGGTCGCGGTGAATAAGAACCACGACCCGCCAAGGAAGACCCTATGCCAGTGCCGAGTAGACGGCTGCTAAACCGCGCAATAGCGGAGGAGCCAGATGCAACGGGTGGAGGTTTTCGAGGTTGCACAAACAAAGGTTGTAAAACACGAATGGAGGAGACTGGTGGAACAAGTGGAGTCGATGTTTCCGGAGAAATAGTGCAGAAGGTTTCGGTACGGAGGGTTCCGGAACAGGGATGTCTGAGACAATTACATCGTCTGATAAATCTACAAGAAAGACATCAACAAGTTAGTAAGGGTAACGATCACATACATTACCAAGGACCACTTACCTTCCAGGAACATCCTCCGACGCTTCGGAGAAGAGGATTGAACATCTTCAATTATTTTCTTTGAACGGACCGCTTTCTCTGTGGATCCAGGGAGATGTGCGGAGCGTTTTCTTCGGAGTCTTTGCAAATTCCTTTGAGGTTCCTGGGTTGATGCATCTTTGATATCAAATTCCTCACTAGTCGTCAGGTCAATATTGACCCCTTGCACTACCACATTCCTCTCGGACCCCACGGGAGGTTCAGATGCTTCCTGAGTCGCTTCCGAGCTGGCACTATCAACAGGCGGAGGCAGGAAAGGGGTTATCAGTCCATCCAACACAGAAACAATCCCTTTCGGTGGGCTGCTTTTGTCCATCTCCAAACGCTTCAACAAGGATACCGGACGACCATCAATTTGCCAAATGGGGCGAATGCTTCGGCTAAGATAAAAGGGGCTTAAGTCCGCCATACCCAAAAAGACTTCGTCTGGATCATCCCATGCAAGTTTAGCCGACGACAAACCTCCTACGAAATTCTTCGCTTCAAGAGTTAGCTCTGGGAGAGGATCGGAAGGCCTTCCTATGACTATTCCCCAAGGCAAGGTAACCCCGTTGAAAGCCGACCGTTTAACAAAAAGAAAACTGAATTTCCAGTCATGGATTGAATCCTTCAATCCAGAAACACACTCCACTTCCCCTTGGCGATGGGCAAAGGTGGCCCAATCAGACCGACCAGCCACGATGTAGAAGTATCGAAATAATTTTACGTAAAGGGGAACACCTAGGGCACGACACAACATGATAAAACCGATGAGCTTGCGAAGGGCATTGGGTGCAAGCTGAGCGATGTGAAGACCAAGATCCTGAAGAACAGTAATGATGAAGCCATCAATAGGAAAACGGAGCCCACCGTGCAAGAATTGAAGGTATAGTGGTTCGTAGCCCTCAGGAGTATACCTGATGGTTTCGTTTTCGCCAGGAACACGAAGATCGAATTGAGGGTCAATATGAAATTCAGAAATTATATGGGGAAGATCGGAAGCTTTCAAGGTGCAAAAAGTACTCATGGCGGTTCGAGCGGCTCGAGCGGGTTTATCAGATTTATCTTTGTTTTGTCTATCTTTCCACATTACGCGCAACAGATGAAAGAAAACAAAAGAGGGGAAGAGAAGGGGTAAAGTAATAAAAGTGTAAAGAGATAAAAGTCAGGAAAACCGAATATATAAGGACGGAATCCCAAAAGACGCTTAGGACCTTCGGAACAAAATCCAACGGTCAAAACAAATTCGCACCGTTAGCAACAGTAATCCCCTAACGGTAACTTTTCTCCGAAGGGATGTTAGCAGTCGACAGGCTAAGTGAAGGATTTATGTGCACAGTTAGTCAACCTATGATGATACATCCATGCCTACGAAACACTTAAGGGTCACACCGGTGAGTGTATGTAATACGAGCAAGTTATGCACGATACTACGAAGAGGAATGATTCATAATAGTCATTATGAATCAGTTAAGCATTAAGTTAAGTTTAACTTATTACTAGATTAGTTTAACTAACTAATTAATACAAGTAGTTGTACATTTACTAGTTGAGTAAATATACAATGTGTTAATTAGAGGTTATCCATAATATGATTTAAAGCCATTAAATCATATAGCAATTGGATAATATTATTGTGTGAATTATATAAAGGTTATTATATAATTAACTATTAAAAAGTATAAATACAAGTACATATAATTCGTGTATATGGGTACCGAATTATTAGTGTATTAATACTAGACATTTGATAGTTAAGTGCAACAATGATAAACTAGTTAAACTAAGGGATGGAAGCGTTAAAAGGAAGTTTAATTAAAGTTCTAATACTAATTAAACTAGAACGGTTCTAAGCGTAACTTATTTATATATAAATAAGAGGCTTAGGGTAACCCTAAAAACCACTTGATCACCATACGAATTCCCTCCCTCCCCTACTCCATTCGATCGCCCGAACCACCAAGAACACAAGCTTGTGTTCTTCGTGTTCTTCGTTCGTTCTTCGTGTTCTTCAAGTCTTGAAGATCCAAGTTCGTTGCAAGTGATCATCTAGAGGATCGTTCGTCGTGTTCATCATCAGTGGATCTATCTTAAGCATTAACTAAGGTATGTTTCATGGAACACTCTTCCTCCTCTCCCTCTTGTTCGAAGTCGAACCAAGAACCCTATGGTTCTTGGTAGTAGTCGGCGAACACACACAAGTGTGTGTGTGTGTGTGTGTGTGTGTGTTCGAGTTTTTCGTACAAGGTTTCTTTTCTTGTTAATCAAGTTAGATTTCCAACATCCCAATCCTTTAGGGTTTAAGGATTAGGTTTAATCTCACTTCCGCTTTAGGGATTAAATCAGCTAGTTGGTTTAACCAGTCAAGAACAAGTTCATGTTCTTGGTCAGCAAGGTTCGAACCAAGTATGCTAGGCGGTCGGTCCTATGGGTCGATCGAGTACAATGAAACCCTTCAGTGGTATCAGAGCGTTGGTTTAGAGAACTAAACTAGATTAACAGTTTCTTTTGTTTGTTTATTTTAATTACAAGTTTTTTTTGTTCCATGTTTTTCCTTCTTCTTCTTAAATTTCGAAAAGGGTAAGAACCCTGGGACCAAGAATATTAAACTAGCCTAGTTTAATTGGTTAAAAGGTTTCTAAGAACCCTAGGACCAAGAATATTAAACTAGCCTAGTTCAATTGGTCAATATGTTTCTAAGAACCCTAGAACTTTCGAAAATTCTATAGAACCCTAGGATCAAGTATGTTAAACAAGATTTGTTTAATTGATCAAAAAGGCTTCTTTTCCTAACCCTAGTGTATTTGAAAATTGGAAGAACCCTAGGATCAAGAATATCAAAGTTCTTGATCAAGAGGATTCTTTCCTTATTGTTTGATCTTCAAAATCTAGGATCAAGTATGTTAAACCAAGTTTTTGGTTTAATTGATCAAAAAGGATCCTTTCCTTTTTCCCTCAAAGATTTTGAAATCAAGGATGTTACTTGGACACCAAGTTTGTTAAACTAGCTTAGTTTAATTGGTAGAAAAGTTTCCCAGGCTTTAAGCAAATTTTTGAAACCCCTAGATGTAATCTAGGATTAAACTAGTTTAGTTTAATTAAAAAGAATTAATTAGGATAATAATAATCTAAAATCTGGTTAATTAAACAAGTTTATGTTTAATAGGTTTAATTATTCTTTTGATAGATTTATTAAAACTAGTTCTATAAACCTAGTAACTTAGACAAAGTTTTATTGTCTATAAGGTTTAAATTAAAAAGGTTTAAATAAATTTATTAAGAATATAATCTATCTTAGAATTTAAACAAAGTTTATTGTTTAGATATGATTGATTAAAATTAATCTTTTAATAAAATGATGTATTTGATCAAGAAAGTCAAAACCCTAGTTTTGATTGATCAAGAACGAGATTAGGGTTTATCTAATTCATTTAAAGAATTAATAAGATTAAAGGAAGTGTTGATTTTAAGTTCTAAAATTAACAAGATGTATATATATATATATTTCGGAAATTTTTAAATACATAAAAGAAAAATGAATTTTAATAGATATAATAAGTTTATACGTATTTTAATTAGATTAAGTTATAATACATACGTATAAATTAGATATAATATTCTTATTAGAATGTTACAAATTTATTATAAAGTAATGAAATATATATATGTATATATTGAGTACAAGATAAAATGGAATAATTAAAAGGATAATGTTATTTTGATCTTAAAGGATAATAGTATAACTAGTTATTGTATAAAGTTGTTATATAATTAATGCTAGAAAGTACAAAGTTATAATTTCATTATAACTAGAAATTGTACAAGTTGAAATTACATGATAAACTAGAAATATACAAAGTTATATATTATATATAATTATAACATGTATAAAGTTATAAGTTATTATAGCTAGATAATTATACAAGTATAATATAAGTATTTTACAAGTCATGTAATATACTAGATTAATGATCAAGAATAAATAACAAGAACCTATATTTAACTAGTTCAAGTTAAATGTAAGAAAAGGTTTAAACAAACTAAGAATTATTATATATAGTCTTTATATAATAAGTTTATTAGTTTCACCAAGTATAAATCAGTGATTATGTTAGCTTAAGTTCCATCATGATTGTTGGAGCTAGTGGGAGCTACACAAGAAAATCACAAAGTTTATAAGTGTGTCGTTAAAGACATAAGTTTTGGTCGAATCTAATAAGTCAAAACAAATGTTTAATTTCATTATTAGACATGTGAAAAACTAGATGTGTTAAAACTAGATATATGTTTCAAGTTTATGAATCATAAAAAATTAAAAGTTTAATACAAGTTGTTAAGTTTTTCAAGTAAGATAAAACAAGTAAGTTTTATCCTAGATAAGGTTTTTCACAAAAACTTAATAAAACGTTTTGTACACCTCGATTTAGGTATACATATAAAATCGTGCAATTTCTTGAAACTATAAGTTTTAAAGAATTGTTCTTAAGCTTTAAAAAGGTGTCTTGTAGAATTCCTAAATTCACAAGTCACACATTTTAAACAAGGATTAAGATTGGAATAAAAGTTTAAGTTTAGTTTGAGACTTAAACAAACCCAAGAAAATCTTAGATCTAAGTACTATCCACCTAATGGAACACCTCACTTGTTAAACGATATTCATATTGTAAGGATAAAGAACCTTAGATATGGATTCAAATCATTGCGAGTGTCAGTGTGCGTAAGGTTCTGTGATAATCGGGAGTCCCGGCGCAGAGCATCGCACTGTCTTAGATGGTCTGATCTACTTTGGTGATAATCGGGAGTCCCGGCCCAAAAAGTACTTGAGTAGAATAAACATACTAGACTTTATTACTAACTTAGAAATGTACAATTAGATTGTACAAGGTTATAATAAATTATAAGTCTAAAGATTCTACGACCCCTAGGAATCGTGTCAAGTCTTGATACGATCGGTAAGGATGTTACCTACCAGAAATAGCATGTCTCGTCCGGAAGTGCCCAAACCTTGCGGCGAGAATGTGATATATGGATCCTAGGCCTAAAATATTAATTATAGGTTTATAATATATTTTAGAGAATATTTATTGATGATTACTAATTAAACTGGGTTTGATTTGTAGATGGCAGCAACAAACACAATTGCGATGACAAGTACCAACAATCTCTCACTTCGCTCAATCCTCGAAAAAGACAAGTTGACTTGGTCAAACTTTCTCAACTGGGAGCGCAATCTTCGTATTGTGCTCAGGCATGAGAGAAAGTGGTATGTCTTGGAGAGAGCAGTACCAAATGTCCCTGCTGTTAATGCCAGAGCTGAAACGAGGCAAGCTTATGATAAGCATGTTAGTGATGCACTCGATGTGAGTTGTCTAATGCTCGCCACCATGAGTCCTGAGTTACAAGCGGGACTTATGGATGTGCCTGCATTTGAGATGATCCAGCAACTTAGGGATTCATTTCAAGAGCAAGCTCGCACTGAGAGGTTTGACATCAATCGAGCCTTCAACTCTTTCAAGATGGTCAAAGGAACTCCGGTGAGTGCCCACGTCATGAAAATGAAAGGGCACATGGATCACCTCGCTAGACTTGGTCACCCCATACCATTGCAAATGGCAACAGATACTATACTCAACTCGTTGTCTGATGACTACAAGTCTTTTGTGGTCAACTACAACATGCATAATATGGAGAAATCCATTGCTGAGCTACATTCCATGCTCAAGACAACTGAGTTGAGTTTGGGGACCAAATCTAAGGATGTTCTTATGATCGGTAATGGCGGTGGCGGTAGGAAGAAGAGAAAAGGGCATGGTGGTAAAGGAAAGGGTAAAACCTATCCTAACCAAGGAGTGCCAAATGGTAAAGGTGTCAAACAAAAGGTCAAGAAGGTGAAGCCTAACACTGCGAGGACCGAGAATCGGTGCTTCAAGTGTGGTGAGGCTGGGCATTGGAAAAGGAATTGTCCAAAGGGTGCAAGTGGTAGTGGAGGAAACACAAGTTCCTCAGGTAACACAACCACACTTCTTAATCACTTTAAGATACTTGTAAAGTACATTACGAATAATCTAACTTTTGCAATTGTTTATTGCAGGAGGAGATGGAAAGTGATGACGACCGGCATGAGATGGTGATGATCCCACGAGCACCAAGTTTTTATAATTCAGTATTTTGTGGATTCAGTTAAAACAATTTTACTTTATTGTTTGGATAATTTTATTTTATGTTAAAACAAGCTTTCTTTGGTTTTAATAAATTTCGAATCCATGGTTGAATTATATTGTGTGCATGTGTGATAATTACACTAGTCAAGGTTTATGACTAGATTGTATGTCAAGGTTTTGATTTACTTATATTTCATGTTATATACTTGTTTGATTGTTGTATGAATGAATAATGTCTTGATAGCTCAAGGTACTTAGATACTAGTAATTAGAAAGTTTTTTCTAATGAAAGTATTTAAGAGTTTTATGGAAGCATAAGGTTCAAAGGTTAATGAACTTAGTTAAAACATCTTAAGTAATAGTCATTACTTATGATAGTACGTTTTAAAGTATTAGTATTAATATAGTATGATTATATTGGATATAATTAAGATAGACTTTAAGAGTATTATTACAAGTCTTTTATACTTGTAGTAAAGGATTTGATGAAGTCATAATTCCCTAATAGGAATAATTGGATATTCGTATAATCCAAGTAAAATGACTTAGACATTAAATGAACTCTTAAAAGGACAAACTGTATTAAAAGTATTTAAGAATTAAAAGGTATTATTGCAAGTCTTTTATACTTGTAATAAATACATTATTTAATCAAGTCATAATTCCCTTATAGGAATAATGGATATTTGAGAAATCCAAGGAAATGACTTTGGCATTAAACAAAGTTCTTAAAAGAATACTAATATATTTAAGAATTGCATGTATCGTTTCAAGTGTCTTATACTTGTTAGATACAGTAATGAATAAAGGTCATAATTCCCTTAACAGGAATGTTGGATATTCGCAAATCCAAAGGATGATCTTAACTATTGATAGAATTCTTAAAAGATTAAACTACAAGTTATTGACTAGGTCGAAAGTAGTAGTTTAAGTAATGCTTAAGTTCCATAAAAGATAGTGGGAGCTAAGACTAACATAATTCATTAAAGACATTAATGGATTTAGTAAGTTAGTAAGACATTAACAACAAGGTTTTACCAAGTCATAAGCCAAAGAGTTAAGAGAAATGATAAATGATCATTAATTAGATTATTGCAAACCTAATAGTGTGATCACAAGTCTTGTGATTAATTATTGCATATCTAATAGGGTGTTAACACTTCAGTGGATAACATAATCATTTAAGGAAATTTCTTTAACTAGTAAGAATATCTACAAATCAGGTAACTAAAAGAGGCTTTAGTTACAAGGAGAATTTTATGAATTCAAGAAACTAAGGAGTTAATTTCCAATCCTCCTATGTTTGCCGAATTACATAAAAGGCAAGACTAGAAAATGTTCTAAATGTTGCATGAACAATATCTAGCAAAGACAAAAGAAACACTATTCCTAAATACTCGTCATGTGACTTTAGTTTAATAGAAATGATTGGTTTAGTGATAAAGTTACAATTAAGGTTGTAAAGATCATTAAGTAATCAACACGAACAAAAGGAATAAGTAATGATCCAGTAATAATTCAGTATCTATGTCCAGTAAGGAATAATACATGAGTTAGTATCATTTCTATTCAGACTTTGTATGTTTTACAATATCCATGAATACAAGTTTCTTTATTCAAAAAGATACAAAATCCGTGACTACTCGTCTTGGTGGGAACCTCGATGGGACGTTAACGTCATCGCGATATTTGGTGGTAGATTTGAAGTTCTTCGAAGATAGCTACACAAGCTTTGTGTAAACCAAGTATCGGTGATATTCTGTTGGAGGCTCAACGAATATTGGATTGACCACCGTGACAATACTTCGTGGTTGAAAAGTACAAAAGTATTGTTCACTAGGATTGTCCTTAAGCCTGAGGTATTTGGTTTAGAATACAATGACTAATGTGCTTTGGTTCGTCTTAGACAATTCTGAAAAACGTTTGTCATATGAGGCAATACCGGGTACAAAGGAAGTTGTATTTTAAATCGAAATATAACAAGATGGTAATTGCACCTCCTTTTCAGGAGAGATATTTATAGGTCCTTTGACATGATGAGAAACTGACAAGTGCACGGCCGTGCCCAAACGAACTGATCTGTTCTTTGTCGTTTATCACAGCAGTTTGAATCAAGAAGTCATAAAATGATTTCGAATACAGGAGTTGATATTTTCTACCATGCTCGTATTCGTTATCACAAATATCGTGGTGCAAGGGATAAGCCTAACAACGTTACCCAAGAAGTAAAGACAGAGTGTTCTTTACTAGGAGACGCTATTAAGAGTTTTTCACGAAACTATACCAGGGTTACATAAGCTGTTTTTATGGGGTTGGTTACCTACATGCCCATCTAGAAGGCCACTGTAGCTCGTATCATTAAGACAAAGGTTACAAACTTGCACAAGTGGGAGTCTGAAGGATTTATGTGCACAGTTAGTCAACCTATGATGATACATCCATGCCTACGAAACACTTAAGGGTCACACCAGTGAGTGCATGTAATACGAGCAAGTTATGCAACGATACTACGAAGAGGAATGATTCATAATAGTCATTATGAATCAGTTAAGTATTAAGTTAAGTTTAACTTATTACTAGATTAGTTTAACTAACTAATTAATACAAGTAGTTGTACATTTACTAGTTGCGTAAATATACAATGTGTTAATTAGAGGTTATCCATAATATGATTTAAAGCCATTAAATCATATAGCAATTGGATAATATTATTGTATGAATTATATAAAGGTTATTATATAATTAACTATTAAAAAGTATAAATACAGGTACAAATAATTCGTGTATATGGGTACCGAATTATTAGTGCATTAATACTAGACATTTGATAGTTAAGTGCAACAATGATAAACTAGTTAAACTAAGGGATGGAAGCGTTAAAAGGAAGTTTAATTAAAGTTCTAATGTTAATTAAACTTGAAGGGTTCTAAGCGTAACTTATTTATATATAAATAAGAGGATTAGGGTAACCCTAAAAACCCCTTGATCACCATATGAATTCCCTCCCTCCCTTACTCCATTCGATCGGCCGAAACACCAAGAACACAAGCTTGTGTTCTTCGTGTTCTTCGTTCGTTCTTCGTGTTCTTCAAGTCTTGAAGATCCAAGTTCGTTGCAAGTGATCATCTAGAGGATCGTTCGTCGTGTTCATCATCAGTGGATCTATCTTAAGCACTAACTAAGGTATGTTTCATGGAACACTCTTCCTCCTCTCCCTCTTGTTCGAAGTCGAACCAAGAACCCTAGGGTTCTTGGTATTAGTCGACGAACACACACAAGTGTGTGTGTGTGTTCGAGTTTTTCGTACAAGGTTTCTTTTCTTGTTAATCAAGTTAGATTTCCAACATCCCAATCCTTTAGGGTTTAAGGATTAGGTTTAATCCCACTTCCGCTTTAGGGTTTAAGGATTAGGTTTAATCCCACTTCTGCTTTAGGGATTAAATCAGCTAGTTGGTTTAACCGGTCAAGAACAAGTTCATGTTCTTGGTCAGCAAGGTTCGAACCAAGTATGCTAGGCGGTCGGTCCTATGGGTCGATCGAGTACAATGAAACCCTTCACTAAGTTAAAACAAACCAGCTACGGTTAAGTTCATTTTAACTAAAGGGACTTAATGACGTATCATGCTCTTCGGATTCACATGCATGCAAGGTGGCGAACCCTTAGAACGATGGCGTTAGGACGAACCCCCAAAACGACGACGGACCTTCAAAACGACGACGCTGGGATGAACCTCGAGGGCATGGGGAATGCAAGCAGGATTTCTGGGACGGCTTGCATGCGCATTAAATGCGAACGGCGCAGAAGCGTGTTGCCGGCTTTTACCTTCTGGACAATAAGGTCCCATCTACATGGTAATGTCCGGAGGATATTAGGACGATGCAGATCGAAGAGAGGATCTGAGGATCCCGCCTAAACCTTCCGTCCATAAATAATAAGGTTCCTCACAAGAACAAGGTACACACAATTCATCCTATCTCCTCTCCCTTATTCGCATTAACTCTCTCAAATTCACTCTCTGATCCGCACTCAATACTTGTGCAACCGTTTTCGCTCGATCTTCATAAATACTAACTTAAGCTTCGGAGGGTCTTCACGAGGTGATCCTCGTGGGGCCTCTGACTTAGGCTTCCCTTCATGTTTGAATCACAGGTGTCTGGACGGAACGAAGTAACATCCGCCTCCGGAGATTCCAGGTTTCAACAGTTGCATTTGGTCGTCTAGACGACCGATGCATGTTATGTGTTTGTGTATTGGTTGTTTGTACATTATACATCGTAATATGTATGGATAAAATATATTTGACGGGATTTGGTTAGGATTTCCAATATGTTTGGTTTGAATAAAAAAATTAATTTGAAGATGATTTAACATTGGTGACCAGCCCGAGTTCTGTAACTATTATGAATAGTTGTATTAACTTACCCAATGCTATTAGCCCAATGATATTAAAAATTGTGAATTTTTTTCAAAAATAGGCCTCATCGGAGGTTTATTTTCACAAATAGGCTCGAATCTTTTTGGTTTTCAAAAATAGGCTTTCCGCCGTCCCCGAGGCCGGCTTCCATTTGAAACCATGACTCCCCGAGGCCGGCTTTAGCATGGGTGGTGTCCCCGAGGCCGGCTTCACCTTTATTGCCTCCCCGAGGCCGGCTTCACCTTTATTGCCTCCCCGAGGCCGGCTTCACCTTTATTGCCTCCCCACTCACCAATCTCTCATTTTCCATCATCGATATACAATAATATTGGGGTTATTTTGGTAAATCTTTGTTCTACAACAACATCACTTTATTACAAAAGACCGATATATTTTTGTGTATTCTCTTGCAATTTTTATGTGACATGGAGTATAAGGGACGTAAATGGATTTTGGACCTTAGACAAGAAGTAATACACCGATCAAATAAGTAAAAGCTAGACGGAAGTTGAATCTGAAAAATTATTAGGTGCTTATATTTCGTCTCCATAAAAGTAAAATTCATTGGAATTACCAAATTCAATCTCCATAAACAAAAGAAAATATCAAAGTGTACTCACTTTTTACGAATTATAATGGATATGTGTACCGATATTGCATAGTTATGAAAGCTTCCAACAAATGTAACACAACACATATATTTCATTGAATTTGGGTACCGATATTTCATAATTGTTATAATCCTTATATAAATACATAATACATCACTACAAAGCTCTTATTAAATATAGCACAGCCCATTATTAATTAATGTAGATAAAATATACAAGTCTAATAGCTATTTTGTGTCCAAAATTTGATGAAAACCTACTTTTACTTTAATGTTTATGCACTTCCCAACTATTTGAGTATTGTTTTTCTTAGATTTGTGAGTGGGGAGGCAATAAAGGTGAAGCCGGCCTCGGGGAGGCAATAAAGGTGAAGCCGGCCTCGGGGAGGCAATAAAGGTGAAGCCGGCCTCGGGGACACCACCCATGCTAAAGCCGGCCTCGGGGAGTCATGGTTTCAAATGGAAGCCGGCCTCGGGGACGGCGGAAAGCCTATTTTTGAAAACGAAAAAGATTCGAGCCTATTTGTGAAAATCAAACTCCGATGAGGCCTATTTTTGAAAAAAAATCAAAAATTGTTGTAAGAAGTTGCCTATCACTATGGGTCAGGATTAAGTTCCTTTGTGGGAAAAATATAATAAAGAATACGTATTGATATCTTTGCACCAAATACCAAACGGTCAAGGGAGGCAATTCAGGAATTTCATTAGCTTCCTTTTCGTCCCCTTTACCGCATATTTGTTTACACGTCATTTATAATTCATAAATTCAATCCAAATGCAACCAAAGCCGATAAACATAAACTAACACCTAACGTTTAAATCCGGTAAATAAAAACTTTATCGTCTCCGGCGATAATCTCTAACCATCCGCCATGTTTCTCGTCGAGAAAACTCGCTTAACTTCTCCATTTAAATCAATCTCCAAGAAAGCCTCACCTATACCTAAAAGCTACCAACTAGCTGCTATATCCTTCGATGAAAAAGTGATTTTCCATCTGAAATCCCTAACCCCGGTCGCCGATTCGTCGATTATCAGCTTATCATGGATGTCGAAGGCCGTTTCGTTTCTCTCGGTGGTTCACTCCGAAGCACAGGATCAAATTTCGAACTTGAGATCTGAATCGGAGTATCATCAAGCTTTGTTTATGGATTACAGTCTGAAGGTCCTGGATCTCTGCAATTTAATTTCATCGGCGGTTCAACAATTAACCGAGCGTCGTCTTCTGATGAAGCTGAGCCTTCGGTTGTTAAACTTTTCCGGCGAGATTCCGTCATCGGAGAAACTGAAGAAGGCGAAGGACGTTCTCAACAGATCCGTTCACCAAACACAAGATGCCTCAAAGGAAAGAGCCCAACGCGCAAAGGAATTGATCGGAGAATTGACTTCCGGCATCAACAGTCTGCCGATTGGTAAGACAAGTAGCGCTAGAGATCTGATTCGTCGGACGTTACACGGTCTCGGAGTTTTGACTGTCTTTGTCGCCGGCGTTTTAGTTTCCGTGATGTACGGACAGTCAGATCTGGTTGAAGTCCGAGTACCAACGGAGTTCAGTTGGGCTGACTCGGTCAACGGCGTTCAAAGACAAATATTTGACCTGATAAAGCCAAAGCAAGCCTCCGTCGGATGGTTATTGGAGCTCGACGATGCGGCAAGGAGAGCCCTAGCAGTATGCGATATCCTCGATGAAGTCGGAGATGGCGGCGACAAACACCGTGTTCAATTGGAGAATAGCGTCAAAGAGCTGGGAAACACGGCGGCGAAGTTCTCAGACGTCGTAGATGAGTTGACTAACGGAGTTAACGATTTGTTTAACGGTGTCATGAAAATGCGTAACGGTGTATTAGACGGCGTGAGGAAGGGTGTTTGGTAGGCGTGAAATTGGTTTGTCGTGTGGGTTGTCTATAACTTTTTCTGTAACGTCATTATACCGAAAGGCGAAATATGTAGAGAATTCCAAATAATAAAAATATTACACGTAGCCAAATTATATGTCAACTTCAAGTGATTAGTTTTTTCTTTTTAAAGCAATTTATTTAATTAGTAACTTGAAAGCAAATTTATATGTTGCAATAAGGTTGATGCTGGCAATTTTAATCAGCTCCATCGAATCATAATAATGCTTTGAAAAGAAAACCCGGACGATAAACCGGAATTTCACCTAAACAGCATAAACATGTTTATACTTATTTAGAGCAAGGTGTTTGGTGAAGAATAAGCCGTTAGTTTTTATATTTTAAATTTTTCTTTACTTTTTTTACTATTCAAAATACACACTATAAATACACATGCATATACTTCCAAGAGCACCAAGAAGACTCTTATGTAAAAATCATCTTAGTGTCGTCAATCTTTATTACTTTGTCGAGTTTCCAGTTTACCCCATATTACTTCTAAAAATATATTCAAATGCGTTGGAATTGTTTATCTGGTCGCTTTAGTACCTCCAATTAGACATGTGCCCAAGAACTAACTATAACCGAACCGGACCGAGCTATATTGGTTCGGTTCTCGGTTCTATTTTTCATGCAAAATCGGCTCTCGGTTCCGAGCGGTTCAATTCAGTCCAAAACCGAGGAAGAACTTCAAAACTTTCTCGGGTTCAATTCAGTCCAAAACCGAGGAAGAACTTCGAAACTTTCTCGGTTCGGTTCCGAGCCGAAACCATATACTCAGTTCTCAATTCGGTTCAGTTTCGAGCAGTTCGGTTCTTGAACCTTGCACATGCCCTTCCTCCAATCATTTATAGCAACTTTCTCATCGATCCTTATTAATCTACTCAAATAGCACATCTGTCTAAAGTTGATACCTTTGAAACCTACAAACAGAGTCATTTCACAACTACTACCATAAAATGGTTAGAACAAAACCAAAATGTAGAGTTAAACAATGTCTAACGATCACAACATCCTACTTTAAACCCCAGATATAAAAACATTTAAAAAAAACAGACATACAAACATTTGAGCCTAACCTTTTCTACATGAAAATAGAAATTAGCACTATTTACAGGGCTTTGCACTTAATCTAAACAATAAGTTACCAAAAATAGTGTCAATGTGCCCCCATGAACAAATATTTCAGATCTTCAGCAGTTAAACGAGCACCTGAAGTTCCACTTGAATCTTCACCGAAAGCTGAAGCCACCATTTTCCTCTTTTCTTCCTGCATTCGCCAAAACACAAAACTCTCTCTAATTTTCCATCACCATTTTTCTAAAAATTCACAAGTTTTTGTATCTACTAAAACATGTTCAGATGTTTTCGTTTTCCACTTTAGAAAACAGAAGTTTTCTATCTCTGGAAAATAAAATAGTTGAAAATTATAGGGTGCGTTACTATGTTTAGTTGTAGAAATTTTTCTCTATTTTTCATCACTAATTTTAGAAAATGGGAGGTGTTTTCAATCTCGAGAAAATTACTAAAATTTTAATATTAAAAAAAAGAATACTAAAATTAAAGTTTAACCCCTAAAGTAGAAACCTGGAGAGCAAGAATTCTGTCTTCAACAGTGTCTTTAATAGTAAGTCTTGAAACGGTAACGGGCCGAGTTTGACCAATTCTATGAGCCCGGTCAATGGCTTGATCTTCAGTAGTTGGATTCCACCAAAGATCCAAGAGAATCACATGAGATGCAGCCACCATGTTCAAACCAAGATTCCCAGCTTTTAGTGACATCAGCATAACAATCACCTGCAATATATTTTAATTTTTCATTAAAACTGTGGAAAAAAAAATAAAATTTAATCTATTATTTGACTTAGCATATCAATTTCCAAGAAAATGGGAGTGACAACTAAAGATGACAATTTTAACCCATTTACTTATAAATGGGTTGAATCGGGTTATGTTTTATCTCCAACTGTTTTTGAACCATACCAAAAAATTACCCATTTTGACCCGTCACCGAATCCGCCAATTTAAATGGGTTGAATCGGGTTATGTTTTATCTCCAACTGTTTTGGAACCATACCAAAAATTACCCATTTTGACCCGTCACCAAATCCGCCGATTTCAAAACCTCTAGCATCAAATAAACTAGAGTAAATTACACAAATGGTCCTTTAATTTCATAAATTACATTGGTAGTCCTTATTTCTGAAACTATTGACACGTTTGGTCCTTTAGTTCTTTACCTAAACAAACGTTAATTTTTCCCGTCAAGTATGGTCACGTGTGATGCACGAGGAGGTAAATTTGTCCTTTTCCCTTTCCCTTCAGCAATTTGAAACCCATAAAAACCCGTTTGGTTGACGGGAAAAGTTAACGTCTGTTTAGGTAAAGGACCAAATGTGTCAATAGTTTCAGAAATAAAGACTACCAGTGTAAATTATGAAACTAAATGACCAAATATGTAATATTGTACAAACCTAAAGGACCATTTGTGTAATTTACTCAGTAAACTAATATTAAAATTATAAAATAAAAAGTCAACCTCAGGGTCAGTATTAAATTCTTTAACAGCCCGATCCCTTGAAGCCAAAGACATTGACCCGTCAAGTCTCCTATATTCCAAACAATACTGATTCAATGACATTTGAACAAGATCCAACATTCTTGTCCACTGAGAAAACACAATCGCTTTTATCGGTCCATCACTTGAAGACGAATTCCCCGAATCACTGATAAAATCCAAAGTTTCAGATCTGCAATTTGACCTAATAATCTCAATCACAGCTTTGATTTTAGCAGAACTGTAATCTTGTTGAAGAACGATTGATTTCTCATTGATTCTTGATGAACTTGAGGAATTATCGTCAGAAATTAAGTTTTTTAATGTTGATTGGTTGAAAACGACATCTGGGCCAATTGGGCTTTTGCATTTTGGATATGGGCATGTGTTGTCATCCCCTGTTAAGTGTTCGGACACACATTGGTAACAGAAAACATGTCCACAAAGTGTAACAACAGCATCTTCTGGTGGGTCCTGTAAAACCATTAAAATTCTCAAAATTAATCAATTAATATGAATTATTTAAAATAAAAATAATAATACTCACACTACACAGAGAACAAATGTGTAGTGTTTCTAGAAGATTTAACAGATTTGTTTGCATGTCTTTTGGGAGGGTATTTGCCATTCTTGTGGAGTGCCTACTAACTGATTCTGAACTGAATCCTTTAACAAGCAACGGGTGATCGCACGCTTGTCGAAGTCTAAGAAGCATCAAAAGGATATTTGCGTAATTTTGACTTACAGTACCTGCAGCTGCATACGCCTGCAAAATAGTACTCAAAATTTTATAAATTTTTTTTATATAAACCAGATTATATAATTGCATTTAAGGTTATTATAATATATAACAGATGATGTAGACGCAATTATGATGTGTTTTTTTATTAACTATTGAATAGATGTTTATATTTCTTGATTTGAATTGAAAATGAAAAGTGGGAGGTTTATTACCTTGAACCGTGAACGTGATTCAGCTTCAAGTTTGAGATAGAAAGCTCGTTCTTCAGTTGAAAAGTCAACCATGGTCAAGTTTATTGTTTTTGGAGGTAAGTTAATAATAGGCTTACCATCAATCAAAGTGCCTGTAAAGGAAATAAAAGTTGATGTCAATGTGTGTGAATTGTGATACATACATACGTCTGTTTATGTATATGTATATATATATAGACACACACACACATATAAATATATATATATACACACACACACATTTATGTATATGAAATATTGAGTAAATTACAGAATTGTCCCTGTGGTATACCCGATTCTGCGTTTTTGTCCCTATACTTTTTTTTCAGTTTTTTTGTCCCTAAACTTTTTTATATTCTAGATTTTTGTCCTTCCATCCAATTTATGTGAGGTTAGTTAACGGCTAAAATTGGACGGAAGGACATAATTACAGAATCTAAAAAAGGTTAGGGACAAAAAAACTGAAAAAAAAAGTATAGGGACAAAAACGTAGAACCAGGTGTACCACAGGGACAATTTCTGTAATTTACTCTAAAATATTTGTACCTTTTGTTCGACGAAGCATAATTGCCTTCAACACAGCTTGAAGTTTCTTATAGCCCGTTTCCGAGTGCCTTGAAATCGGGATCTTTATTTGATTTAAAAAAGATTTATAATTTGCATACGGGTCACATTTCAAAAACCTAAAATAACTAAACATTTCATCAATCGAATTCTGAATCGGTGTTCCCGACAAACACCATCTTTTTTTAGCCCGAAGACCGCAACACGATTTCGCCACCTGTGTTCTACTATTTTTAATCGTTTGTGCTTCATCTAAAATAACCCGGTACCAATTCACTTTTGCAAGGGTCCCACTACAATCAATCACAGAACCATCAATTCCCTTTTTACCCTTCTTTTTATTATTACCGGAAATACCCTTCTTTCTTTTTTTATTAGCAAAAAAACTATCTCCATTTGATGGATCATCTTCATCTTGTTCATCCAAGATTTTAGTAGGGACTTCTTTTCCAACAATTGCATAAGTTGTCAGAACAACATCATATCTTGCCAGCTCAGCAGGATCTTTTGTTCTGTTTCCACCATGATAAATTAAAACTTCAAGTTTTCCTTTATTTGTGACTTTTTCTTCAAGTTCGCGGGCCCACTGTCTTAAAACACTTGCTGGACAAACAACTAGTGATCCTGCTGCTGGTTTTCGGTTACTGATTTTTTTATTTGATGTACTGGGTTTAGATACTAATTTAATTTCGTCTTTTTCCGCATCTACAACTACTGTCGGTTTGTTATCATCATCATCTAAATCCAAAGGTTCGGGTTTTGAATTTTGAGATTCATCTGATTTTTGTTTTGATGAAAATATATGGTTCTGTATAAGTGCAATCGTTGATATGGTTTTACCAAGCCCCTGTGGATGGAAATACAGAAAAAAGTAAATAATTATAAAAAGATGAAACTTAGCAAAAAGAAGGTTCGCGGGTCAACCCAATTCGACCCGTTACTAACCTGGTCATCAGCTAAAATACCACCAGAACATGCCACACTCTGTTCCTTCTGAACCATCCAAGCCAATGCAATTTTCTAGAAGTAAATAAATATTTAAATATATAGAAAAATACATTTTAATTAAATGAAATAAACTTTTAATATATAGAAAACCTGGTGTCTTAGAAGAGAGACTGATAGAAGACCTTCAGGTAAATCTGCTTCTGTTAACGGTTGATTGAGATCCTGAAATAAAACACGCATATTTTAAATTTTTATCATATGAAAATGTTTTGGAAAATGTGTGACCATCTTTAACGAATCAAACGGGTAAAAATTAGATTTTTATTAAAAAAAATAATAACTCCTGTGATCATATTCAAGTATTCCACACTAATATTTTTTTTTACAGAACTTTGCACAAAACGTGATTTGGGGCAACCAAACCAGTTTTAACCCGTAGAAAAAATAACCTGTTTTGACCCAAAAATCTAACCGTCTACCACAGTATCACCTCTACTGAAAACTAATCATCTTCTAGGCTCAAAAATCAAACATTTTAGCTTTTTTTAAGACTATATTACATTATTACCACTTCATAAAACACTCCCCTTCACACAAAAATTCAATTTAATTAATAAATATGTATATTATATAAAACATTTTATATCTTCCCTCATTTGTACTAAATATTGTTACAAAAAATATAAAAAAATAAATAAAAAAAATACCTGTAATGCTACTTCATAAATATGCCTTTCATCACGGGCAGCTTGTTCATCAACAACCACAGCAGGTCGATAAATATCAGACGGGACACCAAATGGGGTAGTTGGAACAGGCGTTGCGGGCCTCATTGATGGTGGTAAAACCCTACTACTTCCATGGTGGTTATCCTTCATCAAATCATCACTGGCCCGATTGAAACTGTCTTCCAAACGGGCCTTTGCCTGATTTTGCCACTGAGACCCATATGGATTTCCATAATTTTCACGAATCTGACTGTTAATTGCCCTAGAATTTGATGAAGATGGCTGAAAGGATGATGGAAGTGCTCTTTTGCTATCTGTTTGGAACATTTTGATCACCAAATTTTGCACCAAAAATAGCGTATTCAGGAAACGAGATACCAAATTATCGTTCTTTGTAAGAAGTTTGTTTAACTTACTTCCAAAATTGTTGGGATTGGGTATAATCTGAAGCTGGTCATCGGAATCATGATTAGAATGAGACGAGTGTCCGTTTACAGCAGGGCTTTTTTTAGGTGGATTAGACCGTTGACTTGATTCATGTTGACCTGAATTTAAATAAAAAGTTATTACATTTAATAACTGTAATGTGTCTTACTAGTAGAGATTTTGTTTACCTGCATTATTTTTCCCAGATGAAGATGCAAATGATTGGGGAAGAACCCTAGTGTTTGTGTTTGGCTCTGAAGTAGCTGTATCCGTTTCTAGTGAATTATTCACTGCTTTATATAGGTCTAGATTCCAATCACTTGACTCACTATCTGTTGAGCTAATAATATCAATTGGTTCCATTTATTACTCTATAATTCAAAGATTAGTTTCCCTTTCTGAAATCAAAACGCCAGAAATCGGAAATTCTGGACCAACCTGGATTTACGAAATAGAAGTTGAAATATCCAAAATTTTAAATCATACAAGAAACCAGAAGGAAAACCTCAATAATCACTGAATTAGGCTGTTAACCAACCGAACTAATGTTTAGGGTTAGCATGATCAGGCATGTGTTCTTAACGGATACCTTGAATCACAGATATAAGTAACAAGAACCGATTTTTTTCAAAAATGTGACCGGTATTTCATGAATTAGGTATCTACTAGACTCGATTTCACCAAAACTATATACGGAAAATGTCAACTTCTACTAAAACATACGAAATGTCAAAAATTGGCGGAAAAAACTTTGAATTTGTAACCATGCATACATACATTTACATTTTTGTCAAAAGGAAGAATCTTTCGCGAAGAATAAGAGGTTTGGTTGGGCGCACCTGGTAATCGTCGCTGACATCAAGAGTGAAGTGAATTAGGGTTTAGTATGGTTGTGGTTCTTCAACATCCGTTGAGCTCGAAAAGCCCTAACTCACCCTGGTTTCAATTGCAGAAATTAAAAAGCAATTTTCCCTTAACACCCCTATTTGACTATTTATTGCATTTGTAACTTTTCTTTCTAATGCAACACGAATTCAGATACCTTAGAGCATTTCAATTGGAGGTTGAAAAAGAGGTTGATACTAGGGGTGGTAATTCAGGTCGGGTTCGGGTTTGCGGGTTGGCAGGTCAGAAACGTTCAACCCGAAACCGACTTGTTTATATAAACGGGTCAGGTGTCTCATCCCTAACCTGTTTAACTTCAACCCAAACCTAACCCATATAACCCATTTAATAAAACGGGTTAAACAGGTTATCAGGTCAAACAAGTTAAATGAGTCAAACAGGTCAAAATGTTATTATTATTACACAAATTCATAACAAAATACTAACACCAAATTACTAAGTACTCCCTCCGTCCCACAAAAAAAATCTCATTTCCCCTCTAAAGTTTGTCCGGCAAAAAAGTTCTCGTTTCTCAAATGGTGAGGGACCACTTAATAAAATAATATTAAAACTATGGACCCCACCACTAATTATCTTTTAAAAACACATCCTCTCTTCAAAAAACCTTATATTTTAATCCAAAATATCACCATGGACCACACCACTAACTCTCTCCTAAATACTTGTGCCCATTAGAAATGAGAACTTTTTTATGAGACGGAGGGAGTAACATTTTTAATTTTTATCTAACTATTAATTACGTTTTAACTAGTAAACTATAAATTAAGTATAAATATATATATTTTAAAATATATTTTAATAATTAAACGGGTTCGCAGGTCGACCCATTTAAATTATCATTGATCCGAACCTAACCTGTTTAATAAACGGGTCAGCTGACTCAACCCGAGACTGACCCAATTATAGTTTACCCCAACTCAAACCTGTTTATTTTCGTGTTGGTTTCAGGTCGGGTTTCGTGTCGGGTCAGAAATTGCCACCCCTAGTTGATACTAATTGAATAGCCTCTAAAATAATTTTTTATCACTGGAATAGATGATTTTTTTAAGAGGTCACTCCAACCACTTGATCTCCCCCAACCACTTGAACATCTTTCAATGTTTGATTCTATTAGTCCATATATTTAATAATTTTACATTTTAAACTCATGTATATATTTATATGTGAATCATTTATTATTTCTATAACTATAAATTATAATAGTTTTGTAAAAGACATTTTAAAAAAATATTAAGTTTTGTAATGCTATAGGAATTGTTAAATTAAATAAGTGAGAGGTATTTATAAAATATTTGATATAGTTAAAGGTAACGGTAAATTAGTAATCTATAAGAAAAAATCTTTGAAAAGGTTAACCACTGTGGATGCTCTTATAACTATATACTTCCTCCGTTTCAAAATAATTGATACACTTTCTATTTTTAGTGTTTTCAAAATAAGTGATTTACTTTAAAATTTTATCATATTTGATAAAAAGTAGCAGGGTCCATATCCACTAACTATCTCATTTAATATAGTGAAATGACACATTTACCCTTACTTTAAATTTTAAACATCATTAATTTCATTTAAATCAAAATATGTGGGACTCATTCTCCGCTAACTATCTACTTTAATCTAATTAACCTTCATTACCATAATTTGCCAAAAAACGTGAAAGGCAAAGTACATCACTTATTTTGAAACGGAGGAAGTATATTGTAGTGACGGTAGTGATGATAATAGTGTGGGTGGTGGTGCGTAGTGATGGTGGGTTGCGTAAAAAATGATGGTGGTGGTGCGTAGTGATGGCGGCGGCGGTGGTGCGTAGTAATGGTTGTGGTTGGTGGTGGTGCTAGTGGTTAGTAATATAATAAGGGTTTAGGTGTTAATAAGGATAATAGAGTACATAACTAAATATGAACAAGTATACAATCGTTGACCTAGTAGCTCAGTTGGTTAGAAATCCTTACTAGTAACATGAAGGTCAGGGATTCGAGTCACGCGCTGTCATTATTCAAAACGCAAACATTTCCTGGAATAGCAAGTGTATGGCTTAAATTAAAATTTGCTAATTTGTTAAGGTCCTAAATACATTATATATTGTACAATTGTTAATTTTAACATAGTGCTTGTCTAACACATACCTTAAGGAATGAGATAAGACATGTTTAATAATCTTAAAAATTTCCTAAACAATTAAAAGAATACATTAACTGACACCTAGATCTACAAATATTATTTTCAAAAGAATTAATTTTGCAATACAAAAGGACTAGCGACGCAACTTATTACTCGTTTATCTTCTAAAAAATTATTTTATTTATCATAATTTTTTAAAAACTAAATAAAGTTGACGCATCTAATAAATTAACTAAACAATGTAGATTATTGATTTAATAATATATAGTCAAAATAGTGGTTTGTTCAAGGTAGTTCATTAATTATGATATGATAAATATGGATAAATCGTCAAGATTGTAACGACCCGAAATTTGTAAATAAATAAATTGTATAAAAATATGATAAATATGGATAAATCGTTTAAAGAACGTAGAAATTGGTTTCGTGTCGTTTGGACACCGTACGAGAAAGTTATGGGCGAAACCGGGTCGAGACAACAACCGAAAAATGCAGCCCTGCTGCACGAGGAAAGTTCACGGCGCGAAGATGGGGTCCCGATCGGGAACTGTTATCAGAGATTGGGACCATCGGACGCGATGTAGTTCACGACTAGTTAACGACCGCTAAGAATGCGTGTAGAAGGAGAGTTCGCGACGCGAACTTAGTTCACGGCGTGAACTTCTGTCGACAGCATTAAAGTCGGGTTTTGGCTCATTTAATGCCATATCAAGACCCTAGTTTTCTCCTTGGCGATTTTCGAGTTTAAAGGCTGATTTGTGGCGATTTCTTCTCAAAAGCTTGGTAGATTTCACTCCTAAGTGAAGATTAAAGGTATACCTTCACTCCTTGATCTTCGTAGCTTAAGATCTATGTATTTTGATGCTTGGGTTTGAAACCCTAGTTCTTGGGGTTATGTGTTATGGTGTTATAAATGATGTATACACTTAATAAATGGTATATTAACAAAGGAAACAAGTGTATGATTGTAACGACCGAGATTTTGTAAATAAATAAATTGTACAAAAATATGATAAATAAGTATAATTCATTTCAGAACCGTAGGAATTGGTTTCGTGTCAATTGGACACCGTATGAGAAAGTTATGGACGAAACCGGGTCGAGACAAGGACCGAAAAGTGCAGCCTAGCTGACTGGAGGAGTTCACGGCGCGAAGTGGAGATGGAGATCGTGAACTCCGTTCATGGATTTGGGGTTTTTCAGACATAGAGATCCCGACCAGTTACCGATCGCGAAATGGTCACGACACGCGAAGTTCGCGACGCGAACTTGAGTTAGCGATCGCGAACTATTGAACTCCGTATAAAAACGGGTTGAGGCTAGGGTTTAGACACCTACACCCCTAAAACCCTACCAGTCGTTATTTTGGAAGAAGTGCACGATTGTTGGTGTTCTTGAGCTCAAATCTTCATATTTCTTGGAGATTATTGATCTAAGGTAAGAATCCTTGCTAGTTTATGCATTTCTTTGGTATTTTGAACTCTATTTGGGTATCAATGGTGGTATTGGGAACCAACCACATCATCTTTGGGGAAGATGATCTATCATGAGTGTAAAACACTCATGGTAAGCTTGTAATCAATGTGTACAAGCTGGATTTCGGTTTTATGGATAGAAATCTTGAACTAGGGTTTGAGATTTCCACCAAGTGGTATGAACTTGGTGGTTGGGAATGTTAAGATGGATAAACTAGAGGCTAATTATGGTTTATGACTAGATTTTTGATATTTTGATAATAGGTCAAGAAGGAGTTGAGATTGGAGGTACTTCCTTGATTGGGAAGTAGAGATTGTGTTGATTTACACAAGTATTGGATAGCATTGCTAAGGTGAGTACATGTGATCTTTCTGAGTACATAGTAAACCATGTTTTATGAATTGAAATGATTTTAGAGTCTTTATTAGATAAACACTTTTAATAAAGAAAAGATTGAATTGATAGAGTATGAATTTAATTGAATTGAATTGAAATGAATTGAATTGAATTGAATTGTGGTTTTATTTGCTAAGTTACCACTAGTATGATTGAGTTGTGATATGGGCTTTGACCCAAGTTGATGATTTGTTATGTGGTAGCTAATCGGTTGGACCCTAGGTAACCCACACAAGTTGGGGGAGTTAGTGACACCTACTTGGGGCGGTACCACCTTGCGCAAGAGCAGTGTGTCGAGAAATAGATAACCCGGAAATCGGGGGAGTAAATAGATAACCCGGCAATCGGGGGAGCAAATAGATAACCCAGAAACGGGGGAGTTTACCAAGATAACCCATATCGGGGGAGTTGTTTCGAGGAGACCCGTTACGTATGTGTTTGGCTTATGGCAAGCCTTAGAGATTGATTGACTATGTGCAATTTGATAATTATTTTATTGCAAATTATTTCTAACCGGGTCAAAAACCCATGTTTCTCACGAGACAATATTTGTCTCACGTACTACGTTTATTTGACTATGTACTCAGGTTCGGGAGCAAAAGATTAGGCGGCCCGTAGTTAGCATTTGGAAGGATTAGCTCGGTGTACTTATTTAGTTCCCTAGACTATAGTTTTGATATATTTGTAACACCGGTTTTGGTACTTTCTAATTATTCCAAATGTTTTAATAAAACCATATTTTAGATGTTCGGTTTGTAAAGACATATATTTTATATTTTTAAAAAAGTTTTAAATTTGGTTGAAAAATCGGTGTGTTACAATGATGATGATTTGTGAGAATCTTATGGGTTGGTTAAACCTAGGGTTTGGTAAATCACCATAATTGGTGGAAAGTGTTAGTTGATGGTATCTAGTGATAAATGGATACATTATTGGTAGTATGTGATGTTGAACATCTTATGATTATTGTATTAGGCTTTCGGTGGAGTCTTGGAAAGTTGACCGAATTGTGAAGCAAGGGAACCGGCGGTAAGATTACGGTTGGATCATTGTTTGCTAAGATGAGTACGTGTGGAAATTTACTGAGTACATAGCCTATGAAATACATTTTATTACTTGTGTTATGGTCTATTTTCTTAATTGTGTAGACTAGTAGTTGATAGTTAGTTATACCGATAATAGTATTGAACTAACTTGTTTGATGATAGACGTGATAGCCGAGAGCTAGATTGACATAACCATTGAGTTATGATATGTTGAGATGACGTGATGATGCGGGGGACCCCCGGTCTTGAGGTGTGGTGTGAGGGGCAGTTGGGTGGATTACCATCGACTCAACCACGGTAGTAGTCTTGCTAACTGGAGGTAGTCCGGTGAGTAAGGCATGTATCGGTATATTGGGCGAATCCCTCTTGCCGGTACCTTGAGGCTTATTAATGGCGATGGATTTCGGTTAATAAGTCAATGTGGTTCTAGTTAGTTCGGGGGCAACCCAAGGCAAAGTATTAGAGTCACAATAGGGTGACTAGATAGATGGACGATTTACTTATATGTTTGTTTATATGTCTTACGATTATTGTTATTATCGGGTCTAAACCCATGTAGCTCACGAGACGTTTTTGTCTCACGTACTCCTTGGTGTTTTGCTATGTACTCAGGTTCGGGATCGAAGATTTAGGTACGCATGGATAGAGATGCGGGGCCTAGAGTAGAAGAACTCTAGAACGGATTTAGACTTAGCTTTGGTTTTGATATATTTTGTAACACCAAACTTATACTCTGATTTTCATACCAAAGGTTTTTGTAAATCCGTATTTTGGGATAGTTCTCCTCCTTATTAAATGATTATTTTGCCCAAATATTTTGTATTAAAATTTGAGGTGTTACAAAGATCAAGATTCAAACCACCACCACCATTACAAACACATGTGCTTCAATACATCAATACCTCACCCACCTCCGGCGGCCGGAGGTGACGGCCGGCGGCGGCGGCCGGAGGTGGCCGCCGGTGGTGGTGGTCATGACTGGAAGCACATGTGTTTGAAACACATGTGTTTTGAAAATAAAGGGGTATATATGTACAGCCAATCACATGTGTTTCATGACTTGAAACACATGTGTTTCGTTACTAGAAGCACATGTGTTTCGTTACTAGAAGCACATGTGTTTCACTAATAACAGTTGTTTTGAAAATAAATGAGTGTATATGTACAACCAAGCACATGTGTTTCAAGTAATGAAGCACATGTGTCTGTAAGCTAGAAGCACATGTGCTTCACTAATAACAGGTGTAACACCGCATTTTTTTTGAAAGGCAATTAAGTATTAGTCTAAGTACGGAAGCATCTAGTTAGTTAGGTTTACAAAACGTGGTCCCACAAAATGTTACAACCAAAGTTAGTTAAAAAGACGGTATTACAATACACGGCTCATTTTACAAAATATATAATTTAAGCATGGTCAAACTTCCCGTCCAAGCCCGACCCGTTCAAGCCATCCAACCTGAAATGTGTCAATAAGGGAGGGATTAGCACAAAAACTAAGTGAATGAATTCCTAACACTACCAACTACACTAAACACTTAAACATGGAAGTTAAAGAACATCTCCGGTTAGATAATCACTTATTTGAGAGGATCGGCGGCTTTGCGGGCCTTAAACCATGGTCGGCCATAACCACGGTAACCGATAGCGTTTTGTATCCAACACCCGAGCAACTCCCTCCCCTTAACCATGTAACGCATACAGGTAAGGTCGGATACCTTATTAGTCGATACACTGTGCCCAGCCGTTATCCATCCGACACTGACCTCATCCTGATTGTGCGCATAGTCATGTATGGTATTCCCTAACACTAGGCATACATAACAAATAGACTAGCTACGAAAAAACACCGCGAAAAAACGTCACAACAGAGTTCCCGATCGCGAACTCCAGTTCACGATCGCGAACTAGAGTTCACGACGTGAACTCTGATCGTGACTACTTCGCGACCATCGACCAAATTCACTGGAGCTACTTCACGACGCGAAGTGGAGTTCGCGTCGTGAACTTTCCACGTCTGGTAATTTCCTGCATTTTTCACCAACAAACCAATACCAAAGGAAATAACCGAAAACCCGAGTTGTAGGTCGAATCCACTCACCTTTCAACTTCCGATTCCTTAACTCAGTGAGCTAGTATCACTGAGTATCCTTCCCGGTTCCTGTCAACAATAGACCGAGTTAGTGATAATCCACCGAATCGTTCAAATCAACAATTTCAACATCTAATCACACAAGGCTCATAAAATGCACATTTTATGACATCTACAACTAGCACAAAATCTTCATCAATACAATTGACCATTTTGACCATTTATCAAGTATTCACAACTAGTTGACCCAAAAGGGCCAAAAACCCAAATATGATCCTAACACTTCCACATTTCCATCTACTAGCAATCAATCTATAACTAGCAATTCACAATCATTTAACAATTCCATCAAGATCATAATCATCACAATTCCAAGTATGATACTTCCAAGTTCACTAGTTGATCAATTTGACCCAAACACCAACTAGATAAATTCACACAATCAACTATACTAGGTTTTCACCATTCATAACTTACCAAATATGATTTCACAACTTAATAAACAATTCTATCCAACCAAAACTCAAGAAATCCAAGATTTGTCAAAACCCACCTTCAACTTCCACCATTAATGGAGGTTGAAGGTGATTTTCACCAAATCTTGTCTTCCTTCAACAATCAACCATACAAATGATGTAAAAGCTTGCACAAACACATAAAACAACATCCATAACACGATTTACCAACAAATCATCAAGCTACACAAACCCTAGTTCAAGACATAACTCAAGAACACCACAAATGAGATAAGGAGAAGGTGCAGCTTACTTCTAAGCTTCTTCTCTACCAACACTAAGGTAGATTTTGGATTCTAGCACAAGAATTTACCAAGAACAAGTTCAAACAAGCACAAAGGGTGGAGAGAAAAACTTGAGCAATGTAATAGTAAACTTATGGATAATGTTCAAGTGAGAGGGAAAAGGAAAAGAGAGAGGGTTTCCCTCTCTCTCTCGTGGCCGGTCCAAACAAGAGGGGGTGGGACCCCTCTTGGTCTTTCTTTTAATAAAACAGTATATGTCTGAAAAGTCCCTTTCGAAATTAATTTATTTAAAATAGCAAACGGACTCCAATTTTAAAAACGAAAGTACTTCCGGAAACGATATTTAACAAGAAATCCAAATATATAAAAATCACGTTTACATTCCAATTAAATCACAAGTCGGGTATTTTAACCCCTTGGTTAAAATACCGCAAAGGACAGCAAGCTAATTTAATTAACTAAGCATTTAATCAGATAATCATTTAATAAGATACCTTAAGGTCAATAAACTACTAGGCCGGGTTTTGGGATGTTACAACTCTCCCCCACTTAGGAAGATTCCGTCCCCGGAATCCCATCTCGATCAAACAAGGAGGGATAACGTTCCCGCATATCGGCCTCGGTCTCCCACGTCATATCCGCACCCAAACTGTGCTTCCACTTTACTAGAACCATAGGGATCTGTTTCTTTCTTAATTTCGTTACCTTTCGGTCTAATAACTCCACCGGTTCTTCGACCAATCTCTTCTTCGTATCAACCCGCAACTCTTGCACCGGAAGAATTTGACTCGGATCTTCGATGTTACACTTTCTCAAGTAACAAATGTTGAAAGTGTTATGAATTGCCGACAACTCCGGGGGCAACTCGAGTGTCACCGATTGAGAATTTACCACTTTGCTAATTCGAAACGGCCCAATAAATCTCGGGGCCAACTTTCCTCGCTTACCAAAACGAATGACACCCTTCCAAGGTGAAACCTTCAAATAAACCATCTCATTTTCCGAGAACGTAGCTACATTTTTACGTTCACGCTTTTTGATGCATAATCAGATTTACTTAAAACACTTATGTGCAAAATTATATATTCTTATTAATAATTAATGTGTGACACATACTTATAAAAACACTTTGAACATTGTTCACCTTCAAGTTTTACAAAAGATATATGATTAACATATACTAAAATAAATATATTTTTATATTACAGATAACTTACAAAAAATATGTTTACATAATTTGCTTTTTAACATATCTCATAACTCAATTTGAGGTTAATATTTTGTTTTTCAATGTTCCATTTTCTCAAGAATATATATGAAAATATATATTATCTACAAAATTACTTCAAAAGTACATATTTTTTGAGTAATAAAGTATTATCAAGAAAGTAAATTATTATGAAAATACTTACTAAAACATAATAAAAAATTTATAAGGCATACGTGATTTATCACAGGTTATAGGCTAGTTACTACTTAATATCCATATAATTAGCTAAAATATACGTATAAACAAAACCAAATAATTAACCAAAAAAATTAAACTTACTGTTTAATCAAAGATCTTTCCACTTGTTTTTCACCATTATTAAGTTAAAATCTGACATTTACTCAACAAAAAAGAACACTTTTGTTTCCCGCAAATTACACAATAAAACTAAGCAAGAAAAGATTAATCAACTCCTCAAACTGTTTAAACAACATAATTCGCAATGATGTTTGCATTCTCATGTCCCTCTCAGTAATTCGATTTGCATAATTTTTGCAAGATTAGATTAGGGCACACTAATTACTCCTTGAGATGATGCTCAAACAGAGATGCCATTTCAATCTGCAATTAGGGCAAAGAATTCAGTTAATTATAGAGACATTATCTTAATTTCATCTTTAGGATAAAGTCAACTCACGGCAGTCAAAGCAGCCTCAGAGCCCTTGTTCCCTGCCTTACCACCAGCACGATTCAACGCCTGTAACCATCAAATATTACAAAAAACATTTTATAACTTATTTATAATATTATATGATAACAGTAATATAAGAGCCAAATGTGAAGGTTATATCTTAAATTCCTAATTAATTTAAACAATAGATAACATACGTAAAGATACATATTATTTACCTGATCCATGTCTTCACATGTTAGGACTCCAAATATGCATGGGACACCTGAAACATTGTAATATAATAGTATGGGGTCAGTTCAAGAAAATAATTAAAAATGAAATAATATATATTTTGGTTTTTTATTTAAAGATTATTGGATAATGGTAAATTCAACCTGAATTAAGGCCAGCTGAAAGAACTCCAGATGCAGCTGAATTAGCAACAGCATCATAGTGGGTAGTATCACCCCTTACCTATTAAAAACCACAAATTCATGGATTAATGAACAAATCCTACTTTATGGGTCGACCCGTTCAACAATTTTAGTCCATTTTTTAAATTTTCTATTAAGTAACGTGTTAATTATGGTTATAAAAAAAAATTACTATAACAGGAATCTGATTCTTTGAATGATACGATTCAGGAGATTGCATGTTTTACAAATAAACACTGTGAAACATTTAACATCAAGGTAAATGAGCTTTTTTCCTCACAAGAATGCATATTTCAGTTGTTATGTGATGTAACTAAAGCAATATTAGAGATACAAAGTTATAAATAAATATATTACCACAGCTCCTATACACAAGATGGCATGGTATTTTCCTGATTTTCCAAGCTTTTCAGCAACCAAACCAATCTCAAAGCTACCAGGAACCCACACAACCTAAAAAGTCAAACACATCAATGTTAGTTAAAGTACAGTTGAGCATAATTATATGGATTGCAAAAAAAATAAGTTTTTTGAAGGTCTAAAACATGTTTTATATACACACACAGCCACACACACATATAGGAAGATAAAACATACATCAATATCTTCTTCCTTGACTGAATATTTCTCAAATGTGTCCAAAGCACCGTTCAACAAAGGTCTTGTGACAATTTCATTAAACCTTGCTACCACCTATGTCATGAGAAGCAGTAAATTAGCAAAATTTAACAAAACGTTAAGCAATAAGATAAAATAAATTGTTAACAATCCACATAATTGCTATCCATTAGCAACTAATAATGCAAAACAAGCTAGATTTATTTGTTAGACACGAAGCACTTGAATAATGAATGCTAATTACAAAATAAAATAACACTTTGCAAAGTGGAATTAAAGAGCTAAACTTTGATTTCATAAATAAATAATCACTCATAAAATTGAATATATGTATTGATAACAATGAATTTCATTTCATTTGCTACAATTGAGGCATATAAACCTATCCCTACCGATTTCAAATTCTAAAGGTAAGAATTCTGTTAATAATTCGAGCAATGGAAGCCAAAACCCTCTAAATTCCCAAATACATCTGAAATTAAAATCCTAACTAATAAATCAAAACAGAGATAGTGAACTGACAATAGCAAATCGGAATCCCTCGGCCTTTGTAAGCGAACCGGTCAAATGACGAACAGCTTCTGTTTGAAATGACGATTTCTTCTTCTCTACGGGCGCTACAAATATCGGATTTGCTAAACCTAACAGTTATTGAGAGACGAATCAGTATGAATATGCAAAGAACTAATTGAATGCGGATTATGAATAACTAAAAACCTTACATTTTGGGGAAAACTGAATAAGTGATGATGATGATGATGACGATGAAGTTGTACGAGAAGAAAGAATAGATGAACGATGATGCATTCGTGATGAAGATGATGATGAATCATTACGAAGAAGATGAAGAAAGCTTGATGAAGCAGAAGCAGCAGCCGCCATCTTTCTCTGTTTACTAGAATTTGGGAGAGAATTTGCACTGGTATGGATTTCTCACTTTCCCTAAAAAGGTCAACTAACGTTTTATTTATTGATTTTTAGTAAAAATATGCATATGGAGCATTAGATGTGGTGGCTTGGGGTCAGATGTCATTTCTGTGCCACCTATGCGTTAAATTATTATTTCACATTTCACATTTAAAACTCCTAAATATCCCCTCTATCATCACTAACCAATAATACTCCTTTAAAAAATAAAAATCATTAAAAAATAATAACTTATCTCCTCCCATTAGTCCAAAAACACCATCTTTCCTCCTATTGGTTCGTGGGCTACGCCACCCATCCGACTTGGGGCCTCACTCACCCAGCTTGTGGTGTGGTGGCTTGGGTCAAAAGCTGAGGTGGCGTTCGACTTAGAGCTTCACTCGTTACCACACCCTTTGCTGAGCTTTAATCCATGTATCACAATAATTATTTTATACACCCCCTCCGTCTCATAAAAAACTTCTCATATCACTCTAAATTTTTATCTCACAAAAAAACTCCTCATTTCCCATATTTGATGGGCTCTACATAATAAAAAACTATCATTACTAAAGACTCCACCACTAATATCTACTAACTATCTTTCTCTCTCCAACCCAACCTTATATTTTAATCAAAATTATTATCAATGACCCCACCACTAACTATCACCTAAAACCTTATGCAAAAGTCAAATGAGAAGTTTTTTGTGGGACGGAGGGAGTACGTTTTTACAATTTGCAAGAATAATGTGGTGAATGCATCAAAAAGTATGGTGTAAAATTAATTCCCATTATTTATTGATTGTGATTCAAAATAGATATATGATTATTGCATTTTGAAAATACAAATAATATACGAAGTATAATGAACATTTGATAAAAAGTTAGAAAAATCATATTTTTGCATTTTGAGCATCCAAAACAACGTTTAGAAAAACATACAAGGAAGAAAACTGATTATTTGTATTTTTTACCTATTTAAGTAAACAAATAATTTATTTTGTCAAACACTAAAAAACTGATTATCTGATTAATAAAACTTCAAACAACATAATCAAATTCAAAGTCCAGACAATATTTTTCAGAATCACATTACCTACCTAACTGCTAATTATCTGAAAAATTATTATTTTTCAAAATGTATAATCTATTTTCGATAAATAATTCCTCGTATCTCTAAATATGACAACTTTTACAACCAGAAGCTAAATAACTGTTTATATACTTTTAAAATGCTCAAAATCTCCACCCAAAACCTAAAAAAAATACAACTATGACCCACTTGTTTGTAACAAATAGATCGGAACACTACCATCTGCAATAATCATCCTCATTTCATCACAAGTCCTCACATCATTCAACAATTTCACCACAATTTCCCTCAAAATCACACAATTCTTATCACCCGAATTCGGCAACCGTTCATCCCGAATAATTTTTCTAAAAACAGAAAATCCCGAAGGTGCATTCGAGACACAAATAAAAGCATCAATTAACATCACATAAACATAAGTATCCGCTTTCATATTTTTCTCTTCCATTTCTTCAAAATAAATCAACCCTAAATCCGGTTTCCCACATTTACAAAGCCCGTTTATCATAACCATATAACTTATTTCATTCGGTTGGCAGTTGGACACCATTTTTTTCCAAATTATCAAAGCTTCATCCGATCTACCAACATTACACAATCCATCGATTAAACTCGTGTAAGTAACAACATTAGGGTTTCGGTTTTTCTCACTCATCAATGAAAAAAAGTCAACCGCTTGGTCAACGTCATTATTCTTGCAGTAAGCATCAATTAACAAATTATATGTCACAACAGACGGAACGAGTGATTTTTGCACCATTTCATTGTATATTTCACGGGCTTCTGACACTCGTTTAGCCTTACAAAGACCATTTATAATCGTATTAAATGTTACAACATCGGGAAAACGACCATTACCAGAAATATCTTTAAACATTTTTAAAGCATAATCAACTTCTTCAATCTTTAACCAACCATCAATTACTGCAGAATACACAATAATATCAGGATTAAACCCTAATTCCACCATCATTATCAGAAAATTACTTGCTTCTGCCATTTTTTGATTAACCGACAGTTTTTTAACAAGAAATGTGTAATGTTTAATCCATGGTTGATGCCCGTGAGCCCGTAATTCATGCAACATGTTTATAGCACCATTAAAATCCCCAATTTTGCAGTAGTAACCGAATATCGAGTTGTGTGTGAAATTCGAAGGTGTAAATCCGTGTTTTTTCATCTCGTTTAGTAGCTCGTGACATTTTTCCACTTTTTTTGCATCGCTAAAAGCGTTAATTAAATTATTGTAAATAAGTAAACTTCGTTTACAACCGATTAAATCCATATCATTGAAGAGATCTAGAGCTTTATCTAACTCGCCTTTTTGGCACAAATCATTGATGACGATTTCAAAAGATTCGGTTTCTAAAGAAACCGAATTTGCGTCTTTCATGATTGATCGAAGTAAACCATATGCTTTATCGGTTGACCCATGTTTGACCAGATTATACAATGCAGAATTATATAATGTAGCCATGGATTTCTTATTAACATGATTTTTAGCCTCTTTGAGTATAGAAATCATCTCTTTTTCATCTGATAAACATGATAATAAAACTTTAATTACATTAACATCGGGATGAATACCGGTTTCATTCATTTGTGAATACAACTGTAAAGCTTTTGCAAAATCTTGTTTTTTGCAAAACCCTTCAATTAGTACTGCATAGAGTGAAATCCCGGGTACAAACCCTAAAGTTTGCATCTTTTTTAATAACGTTAGGGCGTAATCTAGCTTCCCGTTTTTCACAAACCCGTGAATCAAAACATAAAAAGTTTTCTCATTTAAGTTTATTTTGAAATCATCCATCTTTTTGATTAACCGAATTGCATTATCAACATCACCCGATTTACTCAACGGGATGATTATGATTGTGAAGATGTACGAGTCAACCCACCCGAGTTCATCTATCTGGTTAAACACTTGTAATGCTTTTTCAAAATTTCCAGCTGTACAATAACACTGTAACACTGATGTTAAAGTAAATTTATCGGGTTTCCATCCGTTATCTTTCATTTCATTCATTCTCATAGCCATTAAATCTATAGAACCTGATTTTGAGATAGTTTCGAGCAACGAATTATAGCTATAATCATTAGGAACGCAACCTAATTTCTTAACTTGATCAAACAAGTCATTAGCTTCATTAACCATTCCTAAGCTTCCTAAACACCTGACCGAAAACCCTAACGCACCTGGACTGACGTAACACCGTGAATTTACCAAATCGGCAAAAAGTTTCTTCATTGCGGCATTTTGTCGAACACCTGATAGGATAGATGCCATTGCATTATAAGTATAGCAATTGTGGTGATACCCGTTTTGATTTGATGACCAATTGAAGAATTGTAATGCTGTTTTCCAATTCTTGAAGCTTTTAAGGGTGGTTTCGACTACATCAGTGGTGAGATTTGATCCAAATTTGGCGAGTTCTGAAAATGAGGGGTTTTTTTCTTGGTTCGTGAATATAGATATGAGTTTGTTTACGGTTTCGAGATTTCGTGAAGGAAGTGATGAGTAGTGAGAGCGATTTGTGAGATGGGTTAGGGAGATTACAAGATGATGGAGGGTGTGAGAAAGAGGGAAGATTTGGCGGTTAAATTTACACGAACATAAACGGTACGGAGTTTTTTGTGAAAGAACACCCATTCGTTCGGTTTGCTTGTGTTCTTAAGAACAAAACTCCGGTTTTCGGCCAAATGGAACTCGTTGGTTTCGGCTTTTGAGTTGACCTAGGGGTGTTTGTTTTAGTTGTTGGCTAGTTTTGTTTTCATGGTTGGCCAAATTTTACTACTTATTAATGTGGCAATTTGAGTAATTACATTAATTTAGTTCTATTCAAAATAGTTTTTCTTATATAGTACTTAGATTTCTATTTTTAAATATTAAGAATTTAAAAATATCAACTTACCCCTCAAATTCATTTATATATTAGTTTTTTTATTTTCTTATAAACTACTTTTCATTAGGTATGTGCACAACAAGAACCGAATCGCTCAGAACCGATCCAATAACTTGAAAAATATCTAGGTCGGACAGAGGACCGAACCGATGCACTTAGAACTGAAACAAACTGGTCGTAATCGAACCGAACTGATGAAATTTCTGTGACTTTTTTAATTTTTTCTTTAATTTTAGACTAAACTATATCGATAACCAAACCTTTATATCTATATTCAGTCATGTTTTAGTTCAATCTGATCGTTTGACAATTTTACTCGGTTCTCGATCCAGATTAGATAGTAATAAAAGTTGTCATTGAAAGTGAGGTGACATTCATTTTCCATGGGATTATATTTAGTTGGCATAGAAGTCGCCACGTGACCCATCAACACTGTGATCCCCTCTTCAAAACTCTCATCCTTTCAATCTTAAACAAATAAAACCACCGACATGGCAACGGCCACCACCACCACCAGCCTTCTTTCTCCGGCAACCACCACCACGACAACACACCAAGCCCTAATTCATTCGACTCTATCCTCCTTCACAAAACCTGCATCCCTCAAAACTACAAGACTCGCCACCAAACTATACGTTTCTTCTCCGACCAACAAACCGACCACCACCACCGCGACCACCAAACCGACAACCCAAGAAACCATTTTCTTCGACGGCGGAGCACACTATGGAGACCTGGTAGCAAATCTCCTCCTAGGTTTCACTCTCGTATGGCTGCCGCTCACTCTAGCCGCCGTTCTCCGAGGTTTTTTCTTACGATACAGATTCACAAACCTCCGGGTCACCGTGATATCCGGGTTAACGGGTGAGGACAGAAGTGACTTTTCATATAAAGTTATCAAAGATGTTCAAGTTGTACCGAGATTTATTGGTGAATGGGGTGATGTCATCATCACTTTAAAAGATGGAACCAAGGTTGATTTGAGAAGTGTTCCTAGGTTTAGAGAAATTGCCAAATACTGTTTGTCAATGGTAGCTGATGAACAGGAATTAAAAGACTCTGGCGGGGCTGCCAAAGGCTTTTGATTTATGTTTTGATCAAAATGGTATGCACATTTTCATAATTGCTAGTTTGATCAAGATTTTTGGTTAGATTATTGGTATACTAATACTAATAACTATATGTATCTCAAGTTATTTTATGTTGAAATTTCAGGGATGCTCTTTTCTTTGTGTGTGTATTCGATATTTGAAGAAATTGAAGTATCAAAGTTTTTTTTGTATTTTGCATAAAAATGGTATGTACATTTTCATATTTGCTAGTAACTTTTTTATATATTTTTTAAAAAGGTATCCTAGTTATAAGGCTTAAGGATAGCTGATGCTCGTGATATACGTGGTCTAACCGTTGTTGGTTTTGTTATTGTTTTCAAACGTTCCCCTGACTATCTGGTAATATTTACTCGGAGGTTATCGTCGTGACCTATAATAAGTCATTCGGTAGCTTTTATCAGTTACCACCATGGTTTATTGTTTGTTAATATAAAAGAACTAAATAAGACCCCAATTCCACATTTACCATGCAACATATCATATATAGAAAGAAAAGTTTGTATGAACATTAAATGATGATGTTGTTAAGTACAAGCAAGAAGAATAAACCAGAACGCAAAATTGTATCTTGCATGATAATTATATGAGAATATCATCCATACATCAAGTGTTATACACTAATAATTTCCTGTGATTATAAACAAATAATTTTTTGTATAACATGCAGCCAAAACAATTTTGCTGAATATCTCACTGTAAATACTACCTTCAAATAAGGTATGACTAGCCTATAACCCGTGATAAATCACGGGTGGCCTATAAAATTTATATAACTATAAAAAATGTTAAGAAAATTGAGAATTATAGAAATTATAATATATTGGTGTAGGTTTGCAACATTTTATATTGTAAATTACTAAGACCCCTTAAGAAATTATATACATAAGAAAAATATTTATTACAAGTTGTAACTCAGTTGGTAAAGCATCTTGTTTACACATGATGTTATTCAGCTCTATAATTTGAATAAAGCCTTGAATTCAACTTAAAGTTCAACAACTTTATTACATGGCTATCAAAAACGGTCAAATAATCATAAACTATAGTGGGTCATTGTTGAAGAGGAACAATAACACACATACACACACATGAAAGAAGAATCAACATGAGTATACAGTATACCAAGTACCACACTCTGGTTGATAACAAATTGGAATTGTTTGATGTTAAAATTGAACTAAAAATGAGTATAAAAAATTACCTTTTATTCAATAAATTTTCAGTACCACACAAGTATTATCACCTAAAATACCAATATACACTATAACATGACCAACTTCTCCGATCACATTCTCATCAGAAAATCCACGAATACATATATGCTTAAATGCCACACACATGATTCAAACACCATGTTTGCTAATGACAATCTTGAGTTTCTTTTGATGATCAAGAATTGCAATCTTTAGTGGTATGCTGAGATAAATCTTGTCAAACTGGATAAACAATTCACATTCATAAGCATAAGCACAATGGAAAAAAAACAAAATTAACACGAGAATATAATTACCGCTCCATCAATGGTTATTGCTTCACTTGATCTGTAAATCTCTCCATGTTCTTCGTATTGTTAACAAAGTCAAGCCCGCACACACATTTCATTTTTGACAATATATATATATATATATATATATATATATATATATATATATATATATATATATATATATATATATATATATATATATATATATACACACACACACAAAAATAATTACAATATAGGATAAAAAGAGTTTTGACCTTTTGGGTCAACCCAGGTTATTTTGACCATATCACAATAACTGTCCATTTCAACTGACTTTATGCAAATATTGCATCATTCGATTCTTTTCTAGAAACAACAATACCACCTGGAGCAAGCCCTAATTTCTTATTCGATTCATTAAACGGTTGTGTAAAACAATGTGAATCAATGGTTTGCAAATCATTTAGTTCTTCACAACCTGACCAAATTTATGTTTCTTTGTTTTAGTAAATAATTAGTGTTTGAATATAAGCTAAATATAAAATGACACTTTGGGCAACTTTCAACCCGTTTGAGCTATTCCTTATAAGCAATTTTTCTATTTCACCCATTTAAACCGTTATAAATAAAACACAACCGAACCATTAAAAAGTTTAAAATGTTTTTAATAATAAAGTGTAAATCTGAAAATTAGTTGGATTACACATTCACTGCTTGGTAGACAATTTGTTATGATGTTATAATATTATATTAATGAACCACAAGCTTCCAGTTTATATATTAGACAAATTACCTCTTAATTTCGTAGGGTACAACTGAAATGCTGCCAAAGCATGTTTTTGTCACAAGGTTTCTGCCATGCAACGTACCTAGAAAAAATAATTATTTTCTTAAAATTAGATTGAAGCATTTGAACTAATTTATAGTTAGCATGAAATTAAATATGAAACTGAATAGTTGATGATAAAGTAGTAGTTGAAATACAAGGTGTTTTGCTTACTCGTATCCACCTTAGTTTGTAGCACATGGATAGCCTTCACTGTATTTGTGTTATAACAGAGATTGAAGAACTAAAATGACATATCACCCAATAGAAATCCGAGCAGCGATTGAGATGTTAAAAATGAAGTGAGCCATTGTCATTCTTTCTTCATCATGTCTAGTTAGGGAACACTTATGTAAAAGCAAATTGAGTAAGTGCAAATATAGGATAAAAAGAGACAAGTCCCCCATAGTAATCTATTTTAATCCCCACAATCAAATTGACATTTTTCTAAAGAAAGGGAAACATCTCAATTGTTCCATGTGTTGCTTTAATCTAATAACAAAATACAAATAATGTGTCGATTTAGTCGACATTTGATTCGATCAATTATTTCATCATCAAAACTTAGTGTTGTTCAGATAAGTTGGGGTGAAAAACATGTTAAAATTAACCAAAAGACATCACGTCCCCTGTTTTTTTCAGAGTATTTTTTTATTATAAACCAAAAGAATCATTAAATATTGAAAATCACTTTGAGTTTGTAGCCTAAAAATATGAAATCAAGAAAAATTAAAATATGTTTAGCCAAAGAGCTCAATTCAAAAATGAAAATTAAATCTTGAAAAACACCTTGAATTTTTAGCAGCTATTGTATCTATTTCCCCCTCACCTCTTGATGAGAAGTTGAAATTTCTCTTGTAGTTATTATATTCATAGATATTAGATGGATTTGAAGAATAAAAACATGAAATCGAATGATATTGAGATTTTTGCTTGCCTATCTGATAGATTCGTATTACAATTATTCGAAATATACCTCTTTTGCCTATTAGAATTGTAATGAACAAACTGTCAAAATGGAGACTGAAGCCATAGCCGTGACATTTCATCGAACACTTGGCAGGTGGTCGCTAGAAAACTTTAAGATTTTGAAAATAATAGCCGTGTATTGTCATTACCATATTCTTGAGAATCAACTGGATAGCACATTAAAGGCACATTTAAAAACCCAATAATATAATTTCACAGTATTATATCATTGAAATCAAACGACAAAGATGAAAACTTTTGACCGATTTTTGAAGTTGAATATAGTTAATAATAACTTCTAAATATCTCACTCGTCACATACCTTTCAATAAAACCCAAAAAACAGAATTTTTATCAATATGAAGAGAGGCCGAATCGGTTGAAGAGAACACCAACGCACACGACCCATTTTAGAGAAAATTGCAGAGATGTAATTTACGATTAAAGGCTGTAATACGAATCCAAGCGGTTTGGAGATGGAATATTAGAAACTGAGAGATGAAAACTCACAAGCGAGTTTAGATGTGGGGATTGAAAAATGCGATTATGGAGATAGAACCCTAAAAACGTTTATCTCCTGAAATTAAGCGATGAATCAGTAACTATTCCTAAAATAACTCGTTGCATCGTGCGTTTCAGACGTGGCTGGCGAACGTGGCATGATGAGTCAGGTGGCTATTGCATACGTGGATGTGCAGTTTCATAGGGGAAAAGTGGGGTACATGCTGATAGATAGAACATGTGACAGCCAAGGGTAGGGGTGATCAGAAAAAACGGGTAACCGGAATTGGAACCGGAATCGCTTTGGAACCGCCGGTTCCGGTTCCTAAAATTATGGAACCGCCCTAATAGGTTCCGGTTCTCAAAATTTAGGAACCGATAACCGGTGGATAACCGGAACCGGTAATTATTCGGTCTATTTTTTGTTAAAATATTATATATATGATAAATTTAATGTCAAAATTTAACAATATGAGAAACTTTGTGTAACTTTTAATGAATTTAGTCATTAATCAGTATAAATATAGTGTTCTAACGATAAAATATATAGACAATCATAGGTTTAAGTGTTTGGAGTTTATGATTATTCAAAGATTAGTTGATAAAATGACAAAAAATGATTAATATTTAAGCTTTACATCTAATTTTAATTTTACGATTTTAGAAACAGGATAACCGGAACCGGCACCGGAACCGGAAGGAACCGGAGGTTCCGGTTCCGAAAATTGAAGAACCGGTACAAGAGGTTCCGGTTCCGGTCGGAACCTGTGGGTACCCGGCTATGCTCACCCCTAGCCAAGGGGTGACATGTGATTACATGTCAGCAACCTATGTGGATTAAAAGGAAAAAAAATGGATTTGAAATCGTTTCATTTAATAGAGATATAGATTATTTACATGTTACTTCCATCATACTCATCATTCTAACAATATAGTCATACAAAAACAAGCTTTATCTAGTTAATCATTGTTAAATGTCAAGTTATTGTCATCAATCAAGTTTATATCACAAGTTTCTTAAATATAACACAAGTTTTGCCCTATGTTTATCCAGCAAAATCAATCAAACCGACGTGAAAAAAATTAATCAATTATTAAGAGAAGCTAATTAACCCTTGAACTATTTAGATTCCCCACCAATTTTTCTTACCTTTATCACCACCATTACTACCTTCTTCACTACTTAATTTATTCAAAATTACTTTTGTCTCCCTCAATCTTGCCTCAAAATCCTTTTTCCACCCTTCAAAACTCAATTTCAGTCTTCTTAATTCATCTTCCGGGTTCAAATCGGCCTCAGCTTGACCCGATTTAACCTCAACCAAAAATCTCGCATCATCACCAAACACTTGACTTCTTTGATCAAATTCTTCAGCTAACCGACTAATCAAACTCAATCCAGCTGTCATTTCATTCTCGTCGTTTCCTTCGGGGGTGTTGGTTTGTGTAATTAGGGTATCGGGAATATCTGTGATGTTATCGTCAGTGGTTAGGGTTTGTTTTGCTAAATTTATACTTAATTGAAGTGAGTTCATTTGATTTTGCCATAATTCTTCCATTGATTTCATTTTATTCTCGTATTCTGACCAACGGTTTTCGTATTGTTGGACTCGTAGTGAAAGTATATCGTTTTCTTCTTCTTTATCTCGTAAACCAATTTCGGATTTAAGAATTCGGCTTTGTAAATCCGCCAGATATGTTGCATTTACTATTACATCGTCCTTGTTCCCCTGTTTATCACCAATAAATTTTACATTATAAAATATCGAATATGATTATAAAAATTAATAATAATTAATTTTTTTAATTAAATGATTAATAAAATTTTAATCATTGATAAATAAAATAAAGAAAGAATGGAGTAAAAGTACCTTTCCCGAACCAAATTGAAGCAGTCCAATATCCCCTGTGCATTTCCGGACTAACCATCCTCGAATAACTAGAAAATGGTTTAAAGTTTAATTAACAGTTCCTCGGGGTCCCAATTGTAAAAATTATAAATATGTGAATAATATTATGACCTATTTACTTATGATTATCTACTAAAATATTTCTTACAGCTCTTAAATCATTTTATTTCGACACAAAAAATAGATTATTATTTAATACTGCAGCTTCTGAATCATATTTAAAATGTAAACTTTTTTATTAAAAAATAGACAAAAAAGTTTCCGTGCCAACCCAACTAACTAGACATGTTCCAAACCCACACTTGAAAGTAAAAATGACCCGTTTCAACCGAACCCTATTTTGGCCCGTGACCCGCTTGTGATTTGCTTGAAAACCCAAAGTAGAATGGATAAATAGACATTACCAGCTTGTACAACAGCACATGCATCATTAAGTGTTTTAAACTGTTTCCTAATTTTCCTTCCTCTGATCCGCTTTTGTATCCGAATTGCTGCTCTATGTCTATGTAGTAAGACTGCAAACACTTTTCTATCTTTTTCACCACGTGCAACTATAAACAAATGTCACAAATTACAATCACCGAATATTTTTATTTTTATGTTGTATCATATAATCCAATATAAAAACTTAGAATAAGAGTTACATGACTGAAGAGTGTGAATTCTTCTTTTCATCTCCCGTAGCACATGACGAGCTTTATGACCTCTGAAAGTGCTTTGAACACGTAATATACCGTTAAGAGTACGGTTTCGTGTATCCTCAAGCTTACCAATCTGGGATTAATTCACATTAAATGTAAAAAAAAATTACATAATTACTAACTAAATAAAAAAATAATTGAGAGAAAATAGAAATAATTACCAACCTGTCCGGTTCGAAAGAACAACTTTGTGTAGCCAACTTGATACATTTCAGGAAGAATATTGAATTGATTAAGAATGGCAACCGACACATTTAACGGATCTTGTGATGCAACATGATCAAGAAGAAGAAAACCGTACCTAATACAGGATCATTAAAAAAATATTTAAATATTTATACATTCGAAAGAATAAAAAGTTTAATCACCTTCTTGCGAATTTTTGATGAGTCATTCTTGTTGGAAATCCAGATCTTGATATTCTAACAACTTCTAAAACACCACAACATTTTAACTGTTGCAGTACAAGTTGTTGATCATAAATTCCAGGAGAGTGTGAGTTATTGGGCTTAATGCATCGTATGAAATGCGATCTTGTGTTACCCAAACGTTGCACTAATTGGAATAATTGGCTCTGAATATAATGAACAATAAAACTTTTAGTAAACTTGCATCGTGAAAAAAATAGACTCTAGAACAAAAACATTAAAAAGTTATATTACTTCGTTGATATGTTATTTTTTTAAAATAAAATTTTCAGAAGGGTTTATGCATTAAAAATACACTTTTAGAGACTTTCGACCCATTAGACATGTTTCTTATTAATTTTTATATTGATCTAAGTCTTTTACCTGTTAAACCCATTAGAGATATAACATAGTCCAAATCAACCCGCTTAAAAGTAAACGGGCTGAAATTATCACGTCTACTCATAAAATATACGAAACCTAATTTTGTTTAATTATAATGAATGTACCTTAAACTTTAGCATGACACTAAGCTTTTGTGAATCCGCTCCACCTGATTTAGTTATTTTACCAATTGTAGGCCATTTAGAAAAGGCAAGCATATTTGAAGCAAATATTTTTGGAAGTTTGCTCGTGCAAGTAGACAGAAGTTGAATGGAATCCAGGTGTAATAAATCACGGTTTTTCTCCAAAAATCCGGTTGTATCATATGTAACCTGAAATTAACAAAAAAAAAAAAAAAACATAAATTAAGATAATAAAAAGAAAAATAATAAAATGTTTTTTTTTTTGTTATAAAAAATTGCATACTTCGCCTGCATAATGGCGAACTGTGAATGCTTTCCCTCTTTCTCCTTTAAAACATGGATGAAAACTTAAGTGCTCTTTTAGTTTGTCAGCAAGTGACATATCTGTTGCTTTTGGGAATGTGGTTTCTTCATCTAATAAAGATAGTAATCCTAATGGTCTCTGTCAAAAAATAAAAATAATAAAAAATTAATAAAGTAACGATTTCAATTTCAAATATGAAAGTGAGATAATTTGGTGAACTATTTTAGGAAGTTAAACCTTTTCAAAAAGATTAAGACAAGCTTGGTTGTCCTCAAAATCCACCTTTGCCCAGTCAATGCCATCTTGGATATATTCCTAAAAATAATAATTTAAATATAAAAATACTTCTTATAATTGTGACAGAACATGGATTACCTCCTGTTCTAACTTGAATAAATGACGATTAAAGTGTTGTTGTAATCTCTCGTTTGCGTAATTAATGCAGAACTGCTCTAAACTATTTACCTAGAAATGTCAAAAAGGACACTAAATCATATAATTAATAAATATAAAAAAAAGAAAAAGAAAAAAATGATAATATAATATATATATATATATAGAGTAATTATAGAAAAAACATACATCGAATGATTCAAATCCATAGATATCAAGAATGCTGATAGATCTTCCAGTTGTACGTTTACCAGCAGAAAGTGATTTGTTAATTTGTTCCACTAACCAATCAAACAAACATGAATATATAGATTTTGCCAATGCGTCCCTAGAATCAATCGCCTGAAAGATTATCATAATTAAAATATTATATATTCTTTTTTTAATTATATATTCTTATCAAACGGGTCAAACAGGTTGGAAGTCGCCTAAAGTTTATTTTCAGTGCATACAACTTCCTATGTCATTTTATTCAATGATTTAGATCATTAATGTAAACTTTTTAAAAACAAACTTGGAAAAATTAGTGTTACCTGTGCTAGATTCAGCTTTTGAATAATATTTTCAAAACCAAATTTCATTTTCCGAGTGGATAATGCAAGTTGTAGTTGCTCAGCCTCACACCCAAGCAATTTAGAAACAGTTAGAAGAGCTGTCATTAATATCTTATTATTTGTTATACCATAAAAATCCACAAATTCAGACGAATTATTTAAAAAAAATAAAAATATAATAAAATAAATTACCTTCATCAATCACAGGTTCCACATGGTTATCATTATCAGGGTCTGAAAATGTTACATTTCCCAACCACAATACTGCTGCAACCATTGCAAAAACATTTTCTTGATCTTCTTTGCTAACATGAACAATATCCAAAGCTTCCTGAAATTAAGGAAAAAATATGTAAAAAAAAATATAAAAAATTAATGTAAAATCGTTGATTCGTATAAACATGAGAGATACAGTACCATTACAATACCAAATTGTTCAGCATCATTAACCCCATGAATCGTATAGCAATTGCTTTGTTGTAAATATTTGTACTCATGCACATCCTTCAAGTTTAATTTCTCTGTAACAGAGTACACAATAAGGCATAAATGACAATATTGACCCTGAAAAAAAAATTAATTTTTTACCTCTAAGGGAATCTGGAGCTCCTGCACAAAGCTGATAAAACGAATGATATGACCTTTCGCCTTCCGTGCACATAACAACTCTTGACTGATCATACATAGGTCAAGTTAGTGGCTTATGATATGAAGAACGAAGGGTAAAATGGTAATAAATTAAAGTTGTACCTTTTCAAGAAGAACTGCAACAAATCAAGAATAAAAAAAAACATTCAGTAATTCAATCTCAGAATAAATTGCTAACAAACTTTACTTTTCTTGAAATCTTACATGTTTGGATACTGGCACCCGATATTTTTCCAATTTCACTAAAGTGAATTTCAATTAATTTCCCCTGAAAATTACATCAATTAACGTTGTTCTTTTTATACATTTACAAACCTTAAAAAAATGAAAACTTACGAAACGACTTGAGTTATCATTTCTTGATGTTTTTGCATTACCAAATCCCTCCAAAATTGGATTTGTTTTTAATATTTCGTATTCTATTCCACCACCACCTCTAACTGCAGCTAAATATTGCATTGCTATTTTAGCTGTTTCAGTTTTCCCTGCACCACTTTCACCACTAAAAATAAAATAAAATTATCTATCAGTATATTCTTAATCATAATCCCTAAATAATGATAATAATGTAGTAAATCAATATAAAGAAAAGAAGATAAAAAACTGAAACAAATGAGTTTAATTAGAGTATTAGAACTAGCCTTATTACAATAGATTGGCTTACTTCATCTGTAGAATAGAAGAAGAGATAATTAAAGTGAAAAAATAATAATATTGAAAATTAAATTTTAGAAATTTATAAAAAAATTCAAACAACCTCTAATCATTTCCCGGATAGCTATATCAGCAATGGCATATACATGCGGGCTACCCATTTTTTTCTTCTTATAAGCTTCAATATAATCATCCCCATAATACGGAATTGGCTTAAAGGGATTGACAGCAACTAAAACGGGTCCCGCTTTTGACTAAAATACACAGAAATACATCACAAGAACAATAATAATAATACAAGCTTCAAGATATTAAACAGTTATAGATTCTTACATAAATCATGTCTCGATCATATCTATATTGAAGATTGTATAAGACTGATGGCTCGCTCAAATGAGTTAGTTGCATGAGATCATCAACCCCATCAAGGATTTCAGGATTTGCAGGTAAGAGGATATCAGATTGCACCTTTAATACCTAGAATTGGGAATCAAAACATAAAAAATCATTGATTTAACTTCTTTATAAATAAAATTATTTAACATATATAAAATTTGGCTTACTTTTTCTTCACAATATGTTATGAGTGATTCAGTGCCTGAAACAGATATAATCTTCGCCAGTTCCCAGTTCCCATCAGGTGCTTGAAACCAAGCATATTGCTTCTGAATTATAGATACAATATACATACGTAAGGAATGTTAGATACATATATAAGTTCAGCTCAAAAGTTGATATAACAACATTGGATTGTAGCACAACTAGTTTTGGTTACCTTCTTTGCATTGTACACAGAGATATCATCCCATCCTTTTGAAGATAAATTCGATTTTTGATCAGAAATTGATGGATTCAGATCTTCACCATCATCATAAATTAAACGTTTTTCATCCATTAATTTAGTACGGCTATAATCATCATCAACCTGTTCAATGTCATTATCAACTGCACCACTATTTTCAGGAATGCTATCAGATTCCATACTGTTATCACTATTTGTAGACTTTTCAACTGAATCCATAAAACCTGTTATTAATCCACATGTAACGATTTGATGGACTTGAAAGAAGGAGCTGTTTTGCCTGACTTTATTGGTAGATATGATAACAGTTCAACTCTTAATTAATCAAAATCTGCCCAGAATTTAATAATCTCTAACCCAAGGTCCCAATAAGTCATCTATCTGGCAAACTTTGAACACAATTGATAAATCTCGCCACAATTCCACCATCAAACCTAAATCATATATGAAAAATTACACAAATAACAATCCGATTTCTGAGAAAATGATTCGTGATGCATAATTTGCAGATATAAAAATGAATTCCAATTTTTCAACCGATGTTCGCTTCAATCGCCGGATCAAATACAGTGTGAAACAAAATTGCGCAACAATGAATATATTATATATCTCGGGACACAGCAGATGTTGAATTGAATCCAGCACGAATAGATTTCTTCATTCAACTCCGAATATTCTCCACAACTTGATCTCTACAAAACGCGATTGCGATTGAATACGACGAATGTGTGGGAGGAAATGAATGAGAAAAAAGCGAAGATCTTAAACCCTAGATTTGATACTGGGAGAGAAGGGGAAGGAATATGGAGGTCGCCGGCTTTTCCATGCATGTTCTGTCGAAACGCGGTTGACAAACCGATTCGCACGTCTCAATGCTATTACTCCGCGCCATGTACTTGGGTTTTCGACCCTCATTTTGCTTTACAAAAAACCTACCATTCAAATCAATTATTTTTTAATTAACCACGTCTTAAACTTTAATATAATAATATTTTTGGCTCCTGTACTTTATAAAATTGATACAGCTTTATATTTGTGATTAACAAGATCACTGTGTTCATGTTTTATGATCAATTTGTAAAGATCAAATCATATCTATATCTAATATATTCATAACAATAAATTTTATATGTTAAAAACACTATTAATAAGCAAACAAAAAATATATGCTTATTAACAACTGATAAGTAATGACATTTCCCCTACAAGGTGTTATTATAAGTAATGAATGAAACCATAAAACCCTTAGAAAAACACTTTGTGAAAAATATAAAAGATTATCTAAGAACATGAGGTCTCATAACTCAAACCATTCATGAACCATGTCATCGCCATCTTAGCAACACATTCCCGCCTAAATACTTCAACATTCATCATTCAAGTCATTACATCTATTTTGAGATCTACCCTTCACACAACAAAGTAATCAATTTTCGCGTTAACACTGCATTACAGAATTGGCGGTGAAAATTTTGCGGCGAGAGGTGGTGTGGTAACATCGGAAATGCGGAACTAAGTAGCATTCTACATCGGATTGGCTTTGGTTACCACCATTATACCCGTTGGAGATTCAAAGATCTTGAATCTTGCGAATGTCGTGCGAATAAGATGGTTCTCTTACTCTCTATACGGTATCAAAAGCCTATGTATGAGGAGAAAAGGATATCAACCCTCTACACTGCATGGGGTGACACTTTGAGGAAAAAAAGTAAAGAAGAAGGTTGTCGTTGTAGCTCGAGGACCACATTAATTATTATTTCTTTAATAATGCAAACATACACTTGAACATTGTATTGTTTTCATTTAATAACTTGTTAAATTTGAATTTAAAATGAGTGGTGTACATTTATTTTACCTAATATTTGGTATAAATATATGTAAAACGTCAGTTGACAGGTTATGAATTCTAAATCCTTTCTCATTTGCATGTAAATGATCAAGTGACAGTTTGGTGGTTGTTTGTCTAGGCCATGCACTTAACTAGATGAATGTGATATGTTTATATGGCAAGTACTAACACATGCCCTTAGGACCAAACGGGTACATTAGATTAAAAAAAAGGTATCGGATTAATGATAGCCTATATCTAATGCATAATACCTCCTAAAAATCATTATTATTGCTACTGAAAATATATAATATTTGTAATCATAGTTGACACACTAATTAATTTATGAAAGTTTAAACTTTTTTAGACATAAAGTGTTATGACTAGTTATTTAACCTGGCTTCCTGCCCATTTCATCGCCTATAGTTAATACTTAATAGTTAAATACCCGTGGTGGACTTTTTGTTGACCCGAGATAGTATAAGTATGTATTCTTATATTTCCACTAATAATGTTGACACTAATTATACATTATAGTTCTACAACTTTTGACAAAATGTGTTACAAAACTTACTTGTTTTGACCCATTACTTGACACACCCATTTGCCACCTCTAACTTGAGTAGTCAAATAGCTGTATTTGACTTTTTGTTGACTTGAAATAATGTGTGCAGAATATTCAAACAAGGCTTTTGCCTACTTTTGGATAACCGACCCGGGCTCTCCAACCGTAAAAAAAAACATTTCAAACAAAGCTCCTTTTGAAGTCTCGAGGGATCAATCGCTGATGCACTTCAAATTTGATGGATTATTTCTGATTTATGGAGTATTTTAACAAACAAACCAACTGTCAAAACTGCTAATTGTCATCAAATGTAACTCGAAATTTGAAGGGGTTGATTTAATAGTAAAAATACGCCATACCTGTTATGCATCTCTAATATACATCGTCACAATTATACAAACAAGTTACTAGATCAACAATATGTCAATATATACAAATTATACATATAAGATTGATAACATCATTACCTAATTCACATCGTACTATACACTTGAAAACAACCGCTTGACACTATTTACAACTTCCATATAATTATATACATATATAAACACTTATTTTGATAAGACAACTTATGAAAAGATTGCACACTGCCACAATACCTCTGCTTCACTGCTTTCTCAAATTTCTATAAAACAACTTGAAATACGACCTTTTCATTAGCTTGAAATCATGTTATAAATAGTGAAATTTAAGTCTGGTTTTCTTCCTCGCTACTGGTTGAAGAATCTAATGAATCCACTGAGTAAGATCCATCTGGTTGACGAATACATATGTTCATATTATGGTACGGAATGGAATCCTGGAATATTCAAAATGGATAATCAAAGATATTAGAAGATGATCGTTCAATAACACAAAAAGGTTACAAATTTGGGGTTTATAACCCATCTTTTAATGACCTAATTATATAAAAAAGTTGTAGAATGACTAAATAATGACAAATGTAAAAGTAAGCTATTATTTTAAGAAAAAAAATCCTCGATTAATAGTCAAACAGTTGTATTAAATATATATATATATATATATGAAGTCAAACATTGCAACTTGTGTGGGGTCAATGTACCTGATTATCATTTTCTTGGGACTCTGACTGGAAGAGAATCGGTCTGCACCATTTATCCTCGTTCATTAAACTCGAATTTTGAAAATGTGTAATTAGAGCCACTTTCCCTTGAATCCTTCCATATGCCAATGTAGCAACTTTTTCACTGTTAAATTTCTCCCACCTTTTACCATTAAATGCCTGCAAAAAAAAAAAAAAAAAAAAAAAAAGTAAAACACATAAGCATACAATTAAAACTCTAGAAAAAGTAGCAAGGATTCTAGTGGAAAAAAAAGAACCTCATAAAAGGAAACAATGTGTGAAGGAGACACCATGTTAATGAACGCATAACCGACATTGCATTTATTCTGCGACAATTAACGAATGAACAAATCATAAATTGTTTATCGATGAATGTGATATTTAATTAACTAAAAATTACCTTAAAATCAATCGGTAAATACACAAAGTCATATGTACCCTTGTGAGTTTCATCAATGGCTGCAAGCAACATCTTTGAAGTATACCTTATATTCCAAAGAAAAAATAATGAGAATTCACATAAACTAAATATAAAACAAAAAAATTATAACTTTCTTACTTATTAGGGATATTCTTTATCATCAAAGTTGTTCTAGAATCTTCCCCACTCATAATCTTATCCAAATCAAGTTGATACTGTTTGTTTCCTATTTGGTTAACAGAATAGTCAACTCTTCGACTCCGGTTACGGTCAACTTGATAAGAACCAGTACCAATAAAAAGCGGGCCTTTATTAGAAAAAGACGACATTCGGGCAATCGGGCTCAAAAAGGCTCTCTCTGTATATTCAGGGTAGGGTGTGAAATGACTATCAAATGGTATGCCAGGTGGCGCAGAGCCAACATGATGACGTGGATGCTGACTAGGACTTGCATAAACTAGTCTCTGTTCGGGTGGAAATGGGCTCGGGCCCACTGAAGAAGCCCGCCATGAGCTGGAACTGGTCAGGCTTCCCCAAAGAAACTCTGGGCCCGATAGTCTACCGATACTAGACAGGTCGGTTTCGGGGAAGGAAGGAGGTTGTTGAGGATGGTCAAAGCCTTGTGTTGACTTGATGAATGTGTTTCTTGTGGTTTGATCTTTACCGATTGGTGCAATTTTTAGAGGGTTTGACCGGGCTAATGGGGTGGTGTTGACCGGGCTGACTGTTCCAAACCCTGATGACCAACTGAACCCTTGTTGTGGGCTGCGGTCCCCTGGACTGCTTAAATGGGTCCAGCTACCTGCTACAGATATAGTATGAACGGGTCACCCGATTAGGATACATTATATAAAAAAAAAAGTCAAAATGGAAACGGGTTGAAATTCGTTTGAACGTATTTTGATGCATAAAACCTCCTAAAGCATTTTATTAAAAGAAACTAGAATATGATTGCAATAGTATAATTCTTGTAATCATATTTGACATAATAATTAATTAGCAGTAAACTACATAAAACATCCTTGTGGTTTGTATAAATATTTGAAGTTCGTCCCTCAACTTCTTTTATTACACGCATAGTCCCTAGTTTTGAAACTTGTAACATCTAATGACCCTATTTTAAGATTTATTAACATTAACGGCCCCTAGTTTTGAAACTTGTAACATCAACATTCCCTACATCTAAAATTTGTAATATCAACGGTCGATGATTTTGAATTTTGTAACATCAATGGTCCGTAAAAAGTTGATGACCCTTTTTGCTTTAGGGATTGTTGGTGTTACAAGTTTCAAAACTAGGGACTATCCTTGTAATAAAATAAAAGTTGAGGGACAAAATCCAATATTTTATACAAACCATAGGGACAATTTACATAATTTATTCAATTAAGTATTAATAAAAATAATTATTTCCTTAAGGCAGTTATGCAGATACTAACCAGGAGAGTTGAGCACTGGTGAACCAACATGGTGCCAAAAGGGTCGAGTTTCATCCAGATCAATCTCTTGACTCAATTGTTGCATCAAACTGCAAACAGAAACAGCAAAAATCATATATTTACCAAAATATATAATTATAAAATACATATTTGAAGTTTGAACTATTAAATACTATTAAGAAATAATAATAAATACCTTCTACGAGCACCACCAGGCCTACTATGCTCAAGTTTTATTCTTTTTCCAGCAATTTCACTCCCATTTAGAGCATTGAGAGCCATTTCTGCAGCTCTAACATCATAAAATTCAACAAATTTATGGTGTCTCTTATGTGGCGTTTCCCTGATCTGGTTTTTTTATTAAGATAAAAATGTCAACATGTATTCAGAGTAGGAATTATATGAAAAAATAAAAAATAAAAAAAAATTACCTCTTTGACTTCCCCATAAGCTGCAAATATGTGACGAAGATCTTCACTAGAAACTGATGCATCTAAGTTGAAAACAACAAGAGTTCCTTGGTTGATATCCTTTTCTGATGGATTATCCTGTATGTATCATGTAAATATATATAAATAAATTAATGGGTCAAAATGGATTTAGGTCAAAATGTTGGTCAAAACGGGCCAGGGAACGGTTTAGATCGTTGTGATATAATGATAAACTAACTTCTTTTAATTTTAACGGTTTAGATCGTTGTAAGCATTTGAATACATGTTAGAAGACTTTTTACCCGTTTGACCCGTTTCATTTTTAAATATTTTATTAAATATTACGTTTGTACCTTAGGGATGGAAAAATGGATGTCTAATTTTCTTCTTCTCAAAGGCTTGTTTTGAAGTTCTCTCATTGCAGCTCGAGCATGTCGAATGTCATAATAAGATATCATTACAAAACCTCTGTGTTTACATGCAGTATACATGTTTCTAATTTCTCCAAATTCCTACACAAATCAACATGCCCTAAAATTAATCATGGTCCAAAACTGTTGTAACAACTTAAATACCAGCCTAAATGCATTCAAATAATATATATATAATCATGCATTTATGAAATAACTAAGTGAAAATTACCAAGAAAGCTAACCAAAAATCACAAATTTGACAATGTTGGGTACCAAAAATTTTGTCCTTCGTCAAAAGGAGTGGAAGTTCAATTTTCAAAAATTAAGGGGATTTAATTTAATTTTGTTTAATTTATTACAAACCTTCGTTGGCAAATTTATTTTATTTAATATAAACCATAATTAGTGGGTCAAATTTATAATTTCCATAATTTAGGGAATTCACTCTAAATTTGCTGCAAATTGAATTTCCACTCCTTTTGATGAGCAAGAAAACTTTTACCCCACATTGTCAAATTTCAAATCTTTAATACCTTTCTTGGCAAATTTCCCAACAAATTATTACGACAAAAAAACTAAAAATAATCTTGAATAAGACAAAATAAATACCTCAAAAATGGATTTCAATTCAAAGTCTTCAACATTGCTATTAATATTCCTAACAAATAAAGTCCTTGAAGGATGTTCACCATACGGATGTTCTCCAACAACTGTTGTCCCACCGATTGGGACCTCATTATGAGCAATACCTGTTAGAATATATTAGTATTAATGACCAAATACTATAATTGACTAAATATATTACAATAATGGTCATTAATACTAATATATTCTAACAATACCGATTAACGGGCCACCATCAGATAAACTCAAACCCGAGAGATTAAATCTGATTCCATCTTGGGAATCAAAATCCATTTCCATTCCACCTCCACTTTCAAATAAATCATCTTCCAAATCCTCCAATTGAGTAGGCAAATCACCAAGGTCAAAATCGTCATTTATGCCAGCTAATAACTCATCTTCATCACCTGGAAGTATGCTTCCGGTCAAACTAGTTGTGATGTCACCAAGTGTAAATTCACTCTCATCTTCTTGAGATTGTTTGTTATATTGCAAGTCATTAAAGTTTACTGCACAATAACACAAGTAAAAAGTTACCTTAATTGAATAGTTTAAGGTAGTATATTTATGTAATTAGTGAAAACAAGCATTATATGTTACACCAAAATGCAATTTTTTCCTTTTTCTAAGTGTATGGGATGATTGACATGTGACAGTAGGAAGATTTGTAGGAACAAAATTAGGAGGAAATGTCATTACTATAAACCAAATTATTTTCAAAATAAAGTTGATATATAAATAAATAAATAAATCTGCTTAATGTAAGATATAATCACACATTTTTCATGTGGGATGACTGGTAATGAGCTTGAAAACATGGTAACATCATTTGATGCTCGATATACATCCATTTTACGTTGTATTCCCCAAGCATTTTCTACTTCTTGAAATATAGTTGATGCAGATTGACCTTTTGGTTGACCTATATGGTGAAAATATTAGTATTTTTTATTTTTTAAATTAGTTTATGAACAGAGAGATAAGATAAAACCATCTACCTGAAATAGAACTTTGAAAATGCTGTTCCATTGAGTTACTTCCTACGTACCACCAGCCTTAAGTAAACCTATTAGCAAAAATATAATTATATTATAAAGATTACTCCTCTGCCTCAGTTTAAGAGTAAATTTCCATTAATTTGTCCAATATTTGCATTAAGTGTAAATGGTTAATCAAATTAACTGCTCACATCCCCATTTATTCCAACATTTTTGGCAAGTTTTTATGAATTAAATGTTTTGTATACCATTAACTCATGAAAACAAAAGCAACAACATGAATATTATATAATTATAACCTAATAATTTGCCAAATATGCAGAAAAGGTTGCAATTTCCTTAAGAGACCAAACATGGACTACTTTTGGGGAAATCAGAATCAAATCCCCCTTATAGTAACTTAATTCCACCATAGTTCAACTATAAAACACAAACTGAATATCATAAAGTACTTAAACGCCGAAAATATTCACTCACAGTGCAGCAAAACCATTAAATTACCAAATCACACACACAAACAAACAGATCATCAAATAGCGGGAGGAAATCAAAATCGAATAATTGAAATCAAAATATAGGAAAATTAATGATCAAACTTACACAATCAGTTTTTCCTTGTGGTAACAAGTACGATCAATTAGAATTAAAACCGAAATCGAGAAAAAGGATGTGATTGCGATGATGAATAATGAAACAGAAGAAAAAGGAACTGACCTGAAGTTCGTTAGAGAACGGATTAAGTTGTGTAATTGAAGAAGAACAATATATGTTGATCGCTAATTATTGGATAACAATTAAAAAAAAAGAGTAGTTCCGTAGAAGCAGAGAGAATGTATTCCGTATACTCATCTACTTCCTTCACTCCCGCCGGATGAAAAGAGCTCCAAACATTAATTTAACTTACTCATCATTGGATGATGATGCCAATTAGTAGAGTATACCAACAGCAAATTATATTATTCATTCATAAAATCTCTCTCTCTCTCTCTCTCTCTCTCTCTCTCTCTCTCTCTCTCTCTCTCTCTCACACACACACACACACACTCTCTCTCTCACACACACAGTCACGCACATTTGAATTCTGTTTCAGATAATGCCAAAGATCTACAATTATTTGTGAATGAGAGATATATCATTGGTTATTTTTTCTTTAACTTGTTAAAAAGATTTAACTTTATTTTTATTATCTCCTTATTTAAAGTATTATATTTTCATTAATGAATATATATAAATTATTAGTGATTGTAATAATGTTTAAAGATATTCCTTAAAATTGTCATTAACCAAATCTTTAAATTAATTAATAATAAGGGGAAAATGATTTTTTAGTGAAACGACGTAATTGGAGGGTTTCACATATAAATTAGGTGTAAGACCACCATATCCAGTTTTTCCAAATATGTATCATGATCTTTTCATATAATCAACATTTTGTTATAAAGAACATCACATACGAAAAACTATCATTTCGGTAAGATCTTTTGATGCCATTCAATCTTACGATCTTGATCCTGTTAAAAACCAATCTACGGTTTTAATCTTAACAACACTGAAATATATAATAATAATAATAATAATAATAATAATAATAATAATAATAATAATAATAATAATAATAATCCAGCAGAAAAGTTTAAGGCTAAGTAATACAGAACAAATAGTAGTATACAGAAATATGATTGGAAGATCTGATTCATGTACCTAAAAAACAAACTAATTACGAAATCAGTGTAAGACTGTAAGTGACAAAATCAAAAGTGGATACTAAGTGAAAGAAAATTACTAAACCACATAATGAAATTTAAATGGATTAGATTAATCTTAAGATTGATTAGTTTAATCACCCTATTGTTATTATTACTATATTTTATACAAGTTTGACAAGTGAAAATGCAATAAGTAAATAAAATTAAAAGATCCTCAACGCATCATATTTTCAAATGGCACCTTGAATAAAATATAACTTTTAATTTGATAAGTGCAATCAAAGTAGTATTATAATTATTCACAAAAACCTATTTTAATTTTGATACATATTATTAAAATAACATTTAATTATTATTTATGAAATATACGTCGGTTAAACCATATTCCTTAAAAGTTTTTTACTATTAAATAGTTATCAACGCTAGATCTTTTTTAACATTGACGAGTTATCAAACTCGTCACTGTTGACACATCATCCTTTTCAGTCTTTCCTACCGATAAGAAACTTATAAGCCGTGTCAACAATATTTCTCACTTCTCTTTTCCCTTTCTCCTCTTTCTCTACCTATTCCACTCTATCTCTCTCTAAAAATAAAAAATGATGAGATATGCCAGTCATCGGAAATCCGACGAGTTTATAAAAGACTCGTTTGGTGCCAACAATGACGAACAAAAGATGAGTTCCATAAAGGAAAAGATGAGTTTGCATCTTGTAGTTGGAGGGAGCCTTGTGATGTATAAAAATGATGAGACAAATAACATATATTGCATCTAAATTAGCATTTCTAATTACTTTTCCGCGCATACTTTAAAATACGATGAAAGTCAAACTGATTGTATGAGATCAGTGCCTATGGTGTTTTTGGTTGGACGTTAGTCGGCGTTGGTAAAGTAACACCATTCGTATGCCCCCTTCAGTTTAAGCGTCAGCTGCAATCCTTTGATTTTTGGAATGTAAAGCGACGAGATTATGGATTAATTTGTGGATATTGATATTTTTGTGTATGTGTGTATTTTTATGTATAAAATTCTAAGTGAATGAGTATTGTTTGCATGTACCTAATAGTTGAATTGTTAGCTAATGTATCATTAATTTGACAAAAAAACAAAAATAAATTTATTTGTACATTACAACTTTAAACTTATACACGACATAGTACAAGATTTGGTTTTAACCGTACATAGAGATGCAGATTTGACCCGTGAATTCAGGTACCATGGATACCCGACCATTACGGGCCGGGTATTACCCGTTTAAACGGCTAATGGGGCGGGATGGGTTTAAATTTTATATCCGAATGTATGGATGAGAATTTAATAAAAATTGTAATGTAAAATGACTCTTTTAACACTGAAGTGTCAATTGATTTGTAAGCAATAATATTTTAGTTATTTTAGGTACATTAAATAGTTGAAAACTGTACATATCACTTATTTGTCGTGCCTTTGATATATGTTAATTGTGACGTGACAATAAAAATAAAAATAAAGTAAAATATAATCATTATCCTTGAATACCAAGTAGGTCGCAACTCTCCTAATATTTTATTATTTCCTCTGCTGACGTCTGGTTATCCACTAATCTCAAAAATCCAACTTATTTAATAACGGTGGATTTTCATTTCTTCTAATTGTTTTGTCACTTTGTCATGTTTACTTAATAGAATTAATTTGTTTAGTGTTGGGATTAATCAGTTCTATTACTGATTTGCAGATATTATTGATCAACTTCATAATACTTTTAAGGAGTTGATATTGATGATGTAGTTCCTACTGATCAACGATTTACTACTGATGCCTGCAAATACTACTGATAATCTATTTTACTGAGTAAATCGTGTCCGAAATCTTATGAAAGTTTATTTAGAATGTCATATCTTTTATATTTTGTTTGTAACCTAGTCCTAGAATAACTAGGGTAAATTGTTAGGCTTCAAGGACTAGTATATATAGAACCTTACGAATTGTAAACGTACGTGTGTATTGATCGATCAAATTAATATACATTGAAGTTTTTTTGTGAAAACCGTGTTCTTAATAATTCCTATATTATTTACACTTTATTGTTCTTGTTAATTACAATAGTGTTAATCCGCCGTAACTTCTATTTGTAAGTAGATCTGTGATTCTAATAACTGTGTTGAGTTATTCGATCTTGACATTTAGTATATTTTTTATGCATATATCACAAAATATAAATATCACTGAAGACCGTAAACATATAATGCAACTTAAGAAAATTGTTATCTATTGACCCATATAAAAGGTGTCAATAAAGTACTACTTGTGTTGGATTGATGGTCATGACGAACCCAGAAAAAAATTAAGGGGTATTATTGGTTGTACATATTTTTCTCATTTGTGTCACCTATACTAACAAAAATAATTTAAAATTTTGTAATACTATTTTAACACTATTAATCGAGAGAAATCTAGGGATTGCACGGATAACTCTGTGCATCATAATAGGTCCTCCCTTGATTGATGGATTTTGCAATGTAATTTTTTTTAACGGCAAATTTTATAACTAGAATTTAGCAAATTGCTAAATAATCAATATAAAGGGTTCAAAAGCCAAGAATCCTAAGATAAAATCTTAGGAATTTTGTGGTTTAGCCAGATAAAAGAATACAAAATGATATAATCAACTAAAATAGATTTACGAATACTCCCTCCATAAAAAATTAAAGCATTTCTAGAACGCCAAATCCACCAACATGTGGTGATACCGATAACTTGACGCTTCGATCTTCTGTTGTTCATAACTGGATAACCATCACAGCCAAGCCACCAACCATCGAAAGAATTAATGGAGTCAAGCTTTTGATCACACCACCGAACTACGCATCTCCAAACCTCTTTGGCCATCGGACACGTGAAAAGAATATGGTCCAAGGATTCGATACCGAAGCTGCAACAAGGACATGAAATAGAAGCAATTTCAAGACCTCTACGAGAAAGGTTTTGACGCGTGGGAAGCCTATCGAGCCGCAAAAGCCATACAAAAATATTTACTTTAATAGGGACAGCCGTGCACCATAACGTTTGGGAGTTTGAACCTGTATACAACTTCGAGTCAATATGGGATCCGGAATGAGCCACCGAGTAGTCAGATTGCCCGCCAAGGTTCCAACTTAGCTTATCATGACCTTCACTCAATTGAACTTGGGATAAGTCCTCTAGCAAACAATTTAACTGATATTGTTCTATCCCACCCCTTAAATTTCGTCTCCAATTCCAATACCAATTCCCCTCAACCCATCGATCTTTTACCAAACATGAGTTGTTCAAATCAAGACGATAAAGCCGATTGTACTTGTCATAGAAAGCCTGCGAGCCATGCCAAGTATCCAATCCAAACTTAACCGAATCACCACTAATTACCGAGAACCTAATATCATTATAATTAATGATCTCAATATCATGAAGATTGTTATTAGCTTCAATAATTTGAGGCCAAGCGCCTTTCTTCCGCCGACGATTCGATCTAGATTTTATATCCCTATAATCTCCATAGATTGCTCTAATCACACAACTCCATAAAGAGGTATTTCTTTAAAAAACCTCCATCTCCACTTTACTAGAAGAGCAAGATTAAGGGCCTCCAAGCTAACAATCCCAAGACCACCTCTATCTTTGGGAGGCAGAGTGTATTTCCATGCTATCCACGACATCTTTTTTTTCAAGATTGTTCCCCCCCCCCCCCAAAAAAAACTTTGCACGCATTGCTTCCATTTTTTTTTAATAACACTGGACGGGACTTTGAATAGGGACATCCAATAAATACCAAGACTTCCTAAAACCGATTTGATTAAAGAAAGTCTTCCCCCTATAGAAAGCATTTTTACATTCCAAGAAGATAAACGCTTCCTAAATTTTTGAATGATTTGATCCCAATTAGAAGGCTTCGACATATCATTTCCCATTGGAAGGCCAAGATACGAAAAAGGTAAGCTACCCGCATTGCAACCTGTTCGACGAGCCAAAGAGGAAACGTCATCATCATTGACTCCAATGCCGTATAGATTCGACTTGTTAACGTTGATTTTTAGACCGGAGCATAAATAAAAATCATTTAAGAAACTAATTATAGCATCTAAATCGTTAACATTCCATTCCGAAGCAATAATGACATCATGTGCATAAAAAATGTGAGAGGTTTAAATTATTAGAACCAATAAAAACCCCGGGTTTTCAAGCACCACCTTTTTAAAAAGAATGTGAAGCCCTTCCATCGCAATAATAAACGAAAAAGGAGATAAGGGATCTCCTTGTCTAAGCCCTCGTTTCATACAAAATTCCTCCGTAGGGCTTCAATTAACTAGAACCGAAAGAGAAGTCAAAGAGAAACATTCATTGATCCAACGTCTCCATTTATTACCAAAATCCATATGGTTCAAAATGAAATCCAAATATTTCCAACATATAGAATCAAACGCCTTTTCAAAACCAACCTTGAATAAAAGTAACTTCTTCTTTTTAGATTTATACCAATCAATAATCTCACTAACCATTAGGGGTCCATCTAATATTTGTCTACCCTTAATGAAGGTGGATTGTTCACAGCTAATAACTTTATTAATAACTTTTGCCAAACGGGAGGCAAGAAGTTTAGCAATGACCTCGTATTGAACCCCTAAAAGCGAAATAGGCCGATAATCTTTAACCAAAGACGGATTAGTAATCTTCGGAATGAGAGTAATAAATGATGCATTACATCCCCTAGGAAGACAACATTTTGACAAAAATTCAGACACCGAATTTAATAAGTCGTCTTTTAAAAGATCCCAATATGCTTTAATGAATTTAAAACTAAACCCATCCGGCCCTGGAGTTTTGTCACTCCCACAACTCCAAACAACACTTTTTAATTCCTCCATAGAACAAGATTTTTCAAGATCAAAATTATCCGAATCATCAATCTTTTTAAAATCAGATTCGTCTAACGATGGAATCAAAGTATTAATCTCAGAAAATTTATTCTTGTATAAATCTAAAAACACAGTTTTTTACCTTAACCGGGTCAGTGTGCCATTCACCATCGTCAAGAATACCTTGCACTGATTGATATCTCCGCCTTTGTTTCAATAAACCATGAAAGAATGCCGAGTTTTCGTCACCTTCTACGTTCCATTTAACCTTGAGCTTTTGCATAATATCAAGGTTTTCAACCCTCTCCGAATCTTGTATTTCTTTAATCCAACATAATCTTTGTTCGACTTCTTGAGCAGAAGCAGAAGATTCATCCATTTTGCAATCTATAGCTTTAACCGTAGATTTTAAATCATTAACGTGTGCAAGCTTGAACTTTTTAACATCCTTATACCAACTTTTTGCATTTAGTTTAATGGCTTTCAGTTTGTCCTTAAACCTCACCACTGCCTAGATATGAGATGAGGAAAACTCTTCACATGATTTACTAATCATATTATTAAAGCTATCATCTTCAAGCCAAGAATGAAAAACCCGAAACGGGGTGGGCCCGTAATCATATCTAGACATGGCAAGAAGAATAGGAATATGATCCGAGAGATTTCTATCCAACGCCACCACTTTTAAGTTTGGTTCTACATTAGACAAATTCTCCGAAATGAAGAATCTATCAAACTTACTCATATTTGTGCCTCGCTTATTCATCCAAGTAAAATTCCCCCCCCCCCCCCCCAATGGGGAGGTCAATAAGACCCGAGTCATCAATAAAAGAATTGAAGTTAGCCGCCCCTTGTTGGTTAAAGTTAGAACCAAACCTTTCTGACTCGTCCCGGACCTCATTAAAATCACCAAACACAACAAAGAACCCATTTTGTGCAGAAATATACTCACAAATATCCACCCAAAGAACACGACGATCTTCGGAATCTTGAGGAGCATAAAAATTTATAAAATGAATAACATCATTATAACCAACCCATTTTCCTTCAACAATAACAAAATTCCGTCCACAAATAATATTATCTTTAACAAACAAAGTCGAGTCCCATATAGATAGGATACCCCCCGGATGACCTCGTGTCGAGCAACACGCAAAATCAAATTGGTAATTTCCCCATAAAGATTTGATATGAAATAAATTTAACTTGAGTCATCATAGATTCTTGAACACCCAAAAACGAAACACTATTTTGGAAACAAAGATTTTTAATCCACTTCCGTTTTTTTCCGGGTACCTACCCTTCGTGCATTAATTGAAAGAACATTCATCATTGACAAGAATCTCACATTTTCCCATATCCCGTGATAAGACAGTTTTCCCCGAATTAAAATTTCCAAACAAAGTTCCAGCATTAAAAGTGTGACAAAGATTTATCTGAACAGAAGAAGAACTCATAGTTCGATCTTTCTCGAAACCCGGAGGCTGACCCAAGGAAGAAGAGACCTCCCTTGGAAATTTAACTCGAGCATCCCCCACTTTTTTAAACACAGATTGCTGCCCAAGATTCTCGTCACTAGATAACAGAACATTATTTTCGTCCACCACAATGTTAATATTAACATTTGAGTCATCATCACCGGAAATATCTTTACTAACATGCTCTAAATTTTCCTCTCCCACAGATTTTTCCTCTTCCTCACTATAATTAGCACTTTCTGAATTAAACTCGTCACCATCAGTTGAATTAAGATCAGAAACGTCTTCCATATTGTGTTTTTTAATCAAAGTCTTCCAGCATTCTTTCTCTTTTACCCGAACAACATAAGTTGTCTCAGCTACTTCTATATGAGTACACTCATTAATTAAGTTTTTCTCCAAAGGATTAATGCAAATTCTACCACAACTTGAATCATCATTTGATTCTTCATCAAAATGCATAAAAGATCCCTATAAACCACCGATTATCTTGTACACATCCTGTTGGAATTATGTGCACAGTTAGTCAACCTATGGTGATACATCCATGCCTACGAAACACTTAAGGGTCACACCGGTGAGTGCATGTAATACGAGCAAGATATGTAATGATACTACGAAGAGGAATGATTCATAATAGTCATTATGAATCAGTTAAGTATTATGTTAAGTTTAACTTATTACTAGATTAGTTTAACTAACTAATTAATACAAGTATTTGTACATTTACTAGTTGAGTAAATATACAATGTGTTAATTATAGATTATCCATGATATGATTTAAAGCTATTAAATCATATAGTGATTGGATAATATTATTGTCTAAATTATATAAAGGTTATTATATAATTAACTATTAAAAGTATAAAACACAAGTATATATTTCGTGTATGTATATACCAAAGTATATAAGTGTATAATACTAGACATTTAATAGTTAAGTGCAATAATGAAAGACTAGTAAAACTATAAGGGTTTAATGTGTAAGAGATAAGTTTAATTAAAAGATTAATCTTAATTAAACTATAAGGGCCCTAAGTGAAAGTCCTTCTATTATTAATAGAAGGCTTGGGGTTCCCTTATTGTTTGCTTGACACTCCAGAAAAGAACCCTAGCCTCACTCCTCCTTTGTTTCGGCCGAGATCAAGAACATCATCACTTGGTGTTCTTCGTTCTTCGTTCGTTCTTCGTTCGTTCTTCGTGTTCTTCAAGACTTGAAGAATAAGTTTCGTTACAAGTGATCAACTAGAGGATCGCTCGTCGTGTTCATCATCAGTGTACTTACTTAAGCAAGATAAGGTCTGTTTTGGAACACCCTCTTTCCCTTTCTCCTCTTAGAAGACACATGCATTGTGTTCGAGTTTTTCGTACAAGGCTTCTTTCTTGTTAATCTAGTTTAGATTTCCAACATCCCATAATCCTTTAGGGTTTAAGGATTAAGTTTAATCTCAGTTCCAGTTTTAGGGATTGAACTAGCTAGTTGGTTTAACCGGCAAGAACAACCTAATGTTCTTGACAATATGGTTCGAACCAAGCATATTAGGTGGTCGACCCAATGGGTCGATCAGTGTTATGAAACCCTACACATCCGAGGACCATGCACATAAAGGAAGACCCTCGATCTCAATCCAAACCATTCTTTCCTCAACCACAAAATTCTTTCAAACCGGTTTAACATCAGAAAAAATGAAGTGCAAATTGTGATTTTTAAAACGAATACAAGATTTCTGTGACTTGAATTCAATCCAGACCCAAAGACCACCAACGCGATGAATCTCTAAGTCTGCAAATCCTTCACTTTCCAGATGCATGTATAAATTTATCATCAATGCAACCTCTCTAACCTTTGCTAGAACGACCGTACTCACATCTCCTAAAGACTAGTAGAAATCATGACGCCATTTGGGTGATTGTTGATAGGTTAACGAAAAGTGCGTTATTCCTAGCTATTCGGGAAACCATGCCACTCGAGAAGTTGGCAAAATTGTATGTGGATGAAGTTGTTCGCTTACACGGGGGGGTACCATTATCGATCGTGTCCGATCGGGATGCAAGGTTTACCTCGAGATTTTGGAGTTCACTCCAAGAAGAATTGGGAACTAAGTTGAGATTGAGCACGGCTAACCATCCGCAAACCGATGGTCAAAGCGAAAGGACGATCCAAACGGTCGAAGATATGCTAAGATCGTGTGTATTGGATTTTGGTGGTAAATGGGATGAACATTTACCGTTAGTTGAATTTTCATATAACAATAGTTATCACTCAATGATTAAGATGCCACCGTTTGAGGCATTATATGGGAGAAAATGTCGGACGCCTTCTTGTCGGTTAGAGGTGGGTGAGACGAAACTCATGGGTCCCGAGATCGTGAAAATAACAAATGAGAAAATCGGGATAATTCAAAAGAATATGAAAGTGGCACAAGATCGCCAAAAGAGCTATTCGGGTTTGAAAAAGCGACCCTATGATTTAGATGTTGGTGATATGGTGATGTTGAAAGTATCGCCTTGGAAAGGCGTGATGAGATTTGGTAAGAAGGGCAAGTTGAGCCCAAGGTATGTTGGTCCGTTTAAGATTTTGAAACGGGTCGGTTTACAAGCATTTAAGTTAGAACTTCCACCCGAGTTGCAGGGTGTCCATGATACCTTCCATGTTAGTAATTTGAAGAAGTTCTTAGGTGAAGTGGAGAATATTATCCCACTTCAAGATTTGCGGGTCGATGCACCCAACCGATTGATTGAAGAGCCCGAGGCCATATTGGAGGCCCAAACAAAGAAGTTAAGGAACAAAGATATTGAGTTGGTGTTGGTCAAGTGGAAGCATTCCCTTGGGCCAAATTTGACTTGGGAAGTCAAAGATGAGATTAAGAAAGGCTACCCGAACTCTATAGATTATGATGCGATTCCGAGGACGGAATCCTCTTAAGGGGTAGATAGTTGTAACGACCGAGATTTTGTAAATAAATAAATTGTACAAAAATGTGATAATTATGGATAATTCATTTCAGAACCATAGGAATTGGTTTCGTGCCATTTGGACACCGTATGAGAAAGTTATGGACGAAACCGGGTCGAGACGAAGACCGAAAAGTGCAGCCCTGCTGGCTGGTGGAGTTCATGACGCGAACTGGTGTTCCCGATCGGGAACATCAAACAGGGATTTGGGGTTTTTGGCGATCGGAGTTCACGACCCATTACCGATCGCGAAGTGTTCACGAGGCGCAGAGTTCGCGACCTTGTGTTTAGCCTAGGGTTTTAGGCACCAATAACCCTACTCACCTACCAGCCGTTTTTAGAGAGAGAAAGCTCGTTCTTGGTGTTCTTGGTCTTGAATCTTCATCAATCTTGGAGATTTTATCATCAAAGGTAAGGATACTTGATTATCTTGCTTACCTATCTTAGTTTCAAGCTTTTCATGGGTATCAATGGTGGTTTTGGGAACCAACCATATCATCTTTGGGGAAGATGAACTTTCTTGAGTGTAAAACACTCCTTGTAGACTTGTAATCAATGTGTACAAGTTAGATTTGTGATTGATGATGGAAAATCTTGAACTAGGGTTTGGGATTCCACCAAGTGGTATGAACTTGGTGGTTAGGAATGTTTAGATGGATTAATTAGTAACTAGTTATGGATTATAACTAGGTTTTGTGATGATTTTAATGTTAGGTCAAGAAGACCTTGTGTTGGAAGTACTTCCTTGATTTGGAAGTAAGGATTGTGTTGTTGAACACAATTGTTGGATAGCATTGCTAAGGTGAGTACATGTTATCTTTTCTGAGTACATGGTAAAACGGTTTTTAATGATTAAAATGATTTAAAGAGTCTTTATTGAATAAATGTTTTGATAAAGAAATTGATTGAAATGCTTATATGTTATGAAATGAATTGTGACATTGACTTGCTGAAATGATGATTGAATTGGAGCTAAGACTCATGTTTGATGACCAATTATGTGTTAGCCAAATTATCCGGAAACGATAACCCATTCATGGGGTAGTTAAGATTATTACTTGGGGCGGTACCTCCCTGCGCAATAGTAGTATATCTAAGTGAACGATAACCCGACATTCGGGGGACTATGATAACCCGATAAAAAGGGGGATTACGCTAACCCGCGAGACGGGGGAGTGACGATCTCGGTAAGTTTGGAAGAACCCCAATTACCATAAGATCTTTGATGATAACCCACATCGGGGGAGTTGCTTCGGGATGACCCATTGCGTATGTGTGAGCTTAGGGGCAAGCTCGAGATATTGTTGGACTTATGTGCAATTTGATAATCATTTTATTATTATTATTTAATTGCATTTGATTATGACCGGGTCTAAAACCATGTTTCTCACGAGACAATCTTGTCTCACGTACTACGTTTTCTTTTATGTCTATGTACTCAGGTTCGGGAGCTAAGGATTAGGCGGCCCGTAGTGTTAGCATTGGATGATTAAGCTCGGTGTACCATTTGATTCCCTAAGACTTAGTTTTGATATTATTGTAACACCGACTTTTGGCACTTGTAATCATTCAAATGTTTTATTCAAACCATAACTTGGTTATTGTGGATTTTTAATTATTAAACTTATTTATTTAAAAGTTTAAATTGTTTTGAAAAATTTGTGTGTTACAACTTGGTATCAGAGCTTTGGTCTAAGAGAATTAGGTTGGTTTACCCATCCTAGACTTAGACTTAGCTAAGTGGGACATTATGTGCCATAAGAGTTAGGTTGAGCTTTAAAGATTAGGGTTGACCATTAGTGGAATTATTTTAATCGAGCTTATCTTATGTTCTATTATGACTATTTAGTCAACTTATTGAATTCTAATTTGACTGACATCTTATTATAGTAAGATGGCTAGAACGAGAAGTGGTCGATTGTTGGATGGGGAACAAGCTTCGAATTTGAATCAAGATGGAAATGGATTGGCCAATTCGGGTATCGGGAATACCCATACGCCGGTAACAATGGAGGCAATTCAATCCATGTTCACTAATATGAGAAACGTGATGCAACAAGATGTTAACCGGATCATAAATGATCGGTTGAACTTAGGTGATGATGATGAAAGGGAGGAAGATGAACGTCTTTATGAGGAAGAGAGGGAGGAAAGTGAAGATTCCCCTCAACCCACTAAGACCAAGTCGACGGGAAACACCAACCCGACCGAGAAGTCCTCCAATGGGGAAAGTGGTGAAGAAAGAAAGATTGAACGTGAAGGATGTTCTTACAAAACATTCCTTGCATGCCGACCCTACTTCTATCTCGGGAGTACGGAACCAAAAGTGACAGTTCGGTGGATTCGAGAAACGGAACGTGGGCTTGAGAGTAGCAAGTGCAAAGAGGAAGACATGGTGACTTATGCCTCACGTTTGTTTAAAGAGGATGCTCTTACATGGTGGGACACCATGTATGAAACTTTGGGAAAGAAAGCCGTGTACAAGATGTCGTGGGATGAGTTCGCTAGAAGACTCAAAGAGAAGTTTTGTCCGGTTGGAGGAGTTGTTGGAAGAATTCTTGCACTTCAAGAAAGGAAATTTGTCCTTGGATGAGTATACCAAGAAGTTCACGGGGTACCTCCCGTTTATGTCAAGTACCTACCCAACCAAACGTAGCCGTGTGGTTCAGTTTGCTAATGGGTTGCCATGGGAGTATGAGCTTGAAGTGAAAAGGGCGACTACCCTTGATGAGGCGATGAATGTCGCCCGAAGTGTTGAGAAGGTTAGTAAGAGAAGAGTTCAAGAGAGGTCGGTGGGAAATGAGAAGAGAAAGTTTGAGGCTTATTCGGGCCCATCAAAGCAAGGGAGATTTACCCCAAGTGGGTCGAAGCAAGGAAGGAGGTGGCCGCCGGTGGTGGTGACCGGTGGTGGTGGTCGTGACTGGAACAAAAACACCACATGATATGTCACATGTGTTCAGGAACAAAAACACATGTGCTTGGCTTTATGAAGCACATGTGCTTCATAATGATATGTTCGTCACTTGTTTTGATTTTTTTTATGTGTAGTGAAGCACATGTGTTTCGTTACATCAAGCACATGTGCTTCGTATGCTCCCTTGTGTGTTTAGAAACTCATGTTTTTAGTGACTTGAAACACATGTGTTTCGTGACCTGAAGCACATGTGCTTCGAAGTAATATGCTGTGTTTTAGTGAAGCATATGTGCTTCGAAGTAATATCTTGTGTTTTAGTGAAGCACATGTGCTTCGATACATCAATACCACCACCACCCCCATTACCACCAGCACCTTCACTGTCAGCCACCACCACTACCGCCGGCTGCCGCTGTCGGCCAACGGCGACGGACGGCGGCTGACGGCGGCGATCGGCGGTGGTCGGCAGCGGGCGGCGGTGGCGGGCGACGGCCGGAGGCGGCAGCTGGTGGTAGCTGTAGGTGGGGGATTTGATCTTGACCACCTTCATCATTGGCTAGGATTTGTCTCTTGAGACTAGACAAATCCTTTGGACTTCCTAGAACTCATCTTCCCCTATATATGCAGCTACACATGATTCAAGTTTGACACCTCACCCGTTTCAAGCTTTTTGATTGGCTAATAATGCCACGTGTAATCCACTGGTTGGCCCACACATTCCTCACAAACTTGCGCAGACTTCCTATGCTGCAGTTAATTCTATGCGGTTTTAAAGGAAACGAGATCTTCCCTCTTAATCAACACAACCTGTCAAATATAGTTGTAGCAACCCACCTCACCTCCATCTTGGATATCTCCGGTCTAACACCTACAAACGCAGTCCCGAATCTCCGCCATTCTCCGCCGCTATGACCACTTCCTCCGTTTCATCTCCCAAGGTATCCTGTCAATCTATACGTATACGTACATATATGTTTGTGTATATGTAATTGATTAATTTCTTCGAACACTACGATTTCGATTGATTGTGTATATGTGTGTTGGTAATTGTTGTATAATGAATAATTCGATGTCGATTGCTTAGGTTTTAAGCAAAATTGCTAGCAACAGACATCAGAAAGAGCTGACGGAGTGGCAGATCAATCCTCCTTCTGGATTTACACACAGAGTCACCGAGAATCTTCAACGGTTTATTAATTTCTCAATTTCATAATTCGAATCGTTAATCTATGCCAATTGCACCATTTCAAATTCTCAGATGAAAGAGAATTTTGATTTTGGTTATGTGATTAATATTGATTAAGTTACTTTAGAAATTCCCTTTCCAATTTAGGGTTTCGCGAATTCATGAATTTGTTAGAGTTTGTTTTGTGAATTATGATTTTTTTTGTGTTTGTGGTTTGCAAAGGTGGGTGATTGAAGTGAATGGAGCTCAGGGAACTATTTATGATAATGAAAAATACCAACTCCAAGTTGATTTTCCAGAAAATTATCCTATGGAAGCACCTCAGGTGGATAAATAGAGTCTAATTGATGATTTTGATTATGCATTTTGAATTCTCATTACCTATAATTTGTTTAATGGACTTATACATGTGATACTTTTGCCTCCTGCACCACTTCACCCTCACATCTATAGCAACGGTCATATTTGTTTAGGTATGATATTGACCAATTAATACTCTATTGTGCTTTGCATTTCATAAATTCTTATTTCCAATATTCTGTTGTCTATCTTTATTTTAAATCATGATGATTTAATCGACTAATTTTATTGTAGATATTCTATACGACTCATGGTTACCAGCAATGACAGTTGGTTCCGTCTGCATCGGCATTCTCTCCATGTTATCAAGTTCTACAGTCAAGGTTAAATGAGATTTATTGCGATTCCCATTTTTCAGATAATGGGACAATTTTGTGGAACGCCTGGGATTCTGAATTCCCATTTTTCAGAATTCTTCGGGATTTTTTTGAATTATTTCGGGAAAATTCTTCACTATCAGATGGGTATTTTCGGTATTTCTGGTGGTCTGATCAGCCTACAAAGATTTATACATTGTTGGAACAATGGTTTATATTTCAGGGATTTTATGAGATTTATTGCGATTTTTTCTGGATGCTATTGACCACTTCCAGACTGTCCCTAATTTATTTGAAAAATATTGGGTCAAAATGGACAGTTTTGACAGTTTTTGGCAGTTTGGTGGCTTGGATTAAGCTGATTTTTTGTGGAAGACTTAGGATTATGATTTCCCATCTTTCAGATTTTTTTTGGGATTTTTCTGAATTTTTTCTTGAAAACGGGCCGAATGAGTTTTTTCTGGACTGTTTGGTCAGTTTTAGACAGTTGGGGTGGATTTTTGAAGCTGAATTTTTTTGTGGGCCTTACTTGCATAAATACCCATTTTTATGGAGTTTCTGGGATTTTTCCTTTTTTCTGCTGTTTTTGCTGTTTGGTGCATATTTTCGGTTTAAAAAGGCAGCAGATCATCTTGAAAATTTTGGAGCTGATTGGAACTAATATTTCAGAATTTTGGAGAATTTATGGGATTTTTCTGATTTTTTTAGGTGGAGTTGGCCTATCGGGTAACTTTTCTTCTTTTTGGGGTGGTTTTGGTTTGGGTCCAAATTGGTGTTATAAGGGGGTGTTGAAAGGTTTAGTTGCTATGATTATAGTAGGCATTAAATGGTGTTATATGATGGCACTTAATCTTTGCACACACGCACTGACATCCCTTTTAGTTTCTAATCATAGCTACAGGTTATATTTGGGGAATTTTGATGAAATGCAGGAGTGTTGCATACGAATTTGTATCCCAAAAGTAGAAGGAGTTTTAACCCATCTTGACCTGCATGCTTTCTTTCATATTATAATGCAGGTCCTTTGTTTCCAGCCCGACTTTGTTTATATTTTATATTTATACTTATGGGTTGGAATGGGTTGGGTTGGAGTCGGATGGTGGTGTATGGGTAGACTAGATACTATGGTTAACTTAGTGCATAAATTATTGGAGCAGGTGGCACACATCTTTTGCACACACTCAGTGACTCCCCTTTAGGTGTTAACCATAGTGATAGTTTAGACTTGGATTTATTATGGATATGCATGAGTTTTGCATACTAATTTGTAGCATCACTTTTTGCTGACAAAACTTCAGCAGTTGTGGGCAACAGGTTAAGGAAGAAAAACATTTCATTTATATGGGGTTGAAGTGTAAGAAAATGTTTTTAGTTTGACATCAAAAGAAGTTGTAATTTTTATGGTTATGTGTGAGTGTGAGTAGGTAGTGATTCAATCTGGTAGGCCCCACTAAATTCGAATCCATCTTTCCTTCATTGGACATCCTTTGATAGGTAATGTTTTTGAGATTTTAGTTATATATTTAATTTATGGATTTATCAATTATTGAGAGAAGAAATAATATAGGTAAAAAAAGATTATTAAATTTTGTACAAACTCATCATTACAGCTATTGATTCTTATGTCATTTTTAAAATTATTAATATTTGTTGGTATTTTTCTATAGTATAAATCTTGAAGCATGCCCGCCTAATCGGGCGGGCTATGAAGCTAGTATATGTATATATGTACATATTATTCGCTACATATAATTGTATACATATATTTATGTCTTTTGAACCACAAACTTTCATATGGAATACTCCCAAGGTGGACCAAAATACATACAAAATAAAATGCAGCCAGTAAAGGCCCAAAAATGAACACAAGATATTTGTACATCACTTGGGGGTGTTTGGTTCGTTGGAATCCTTGGGATTTTGAAGGAATTGGAATCCAATTCCTATAGAATCCTATGTTTGGTTGCACGGAATTGGAATTCTTGGTTGGAAAACATTCCATCAAACAAGGGAATGTGAATTCCATCCAAAGTTAGAAGGATTTTGAAATCCCATGAATGAAGGAATGTGTAGATTACCATATTACACTTAAACACCTTTAACCTTAAACCAACCACCATCCACCGTCACCACCCGCCGCCGCCACCCACCACCGCCGACGACTACCACCCACCGCCACCCACCATCACCATCCGCCGCCCACCAGCGCTACCGCCACCCACCACCGCCCACCACTACCGTTGTCGCCACCCACCACCTCCACCACCACCCTCCAACTCCACCACCACCCTCCACCTCCACCACCACCCTCCACCTCCACCACCACCACCACCCGCCACCGCCACAACCCTCCGCCATCGCCCACAAACTACCACCGCCACCCATCACTGCTACAACCACCCTCCACCACCACCGCCACCCACCACCACCCGCCACCACCACCACTACGACCACCCTCTACCACCACCCGCCGCCAACGTAACCGCCGCCACCCACCCACCAATGCCACCCACCGCCTCCACTACTACCGCTGCCACTACCTCCCGCCACCACCACCGCCAGCCACCACTACCGCCACGCACCGTCTCCACCACTACTGTTGTCGCCACCACCACCACCACCTACACGAATAAGGGCAAATTCGTCTTTATACAAAATTCCAATTCTGTTCTCTGCCAACCAAACATAGTAAGGAATTTGAATCCAATTCCTGATAATTCCAATTCCTTCCTAGATTCCAATTCCATCAGAAACATTCCAACGAACCAAACGCCCCCTTATTGATAATTGATCATAATTAATAAATAAACAAGTAGATAACATGATTGTTTGTCTATTTGTTTGTTTCACGGGTCCCAGGCACACCCCACAACCAAGGCAACCCCACGCATATTCCATCAGATGAATATTCATTAGACATGTCTACATATGAGTTTTTTAATCAATAAATAATAAGGGGATAGAATATATGGTGACTCTTTATAATTTGTATAGTTATAATTCTGGATATGGTTCTAAAGAGTTCATATCGGTTTTGTTGTAACTATGTCTAAGAGTTTGAGATTTGACCATGTTTATCATATTAGACTACCCGTATTGTATTGTATGATCGAATTAGTGGTTACGACCAGCCAAGTCACCATGCGACGCGTCCCCAGCCCGTTACGCGACCTACAAGGGTCCATACGAGCCTTGTGGGTCGTCTGATTTTCAAAGGGGAGGAGTTTTTTCAAAGGGGGATGGTTTGGTCGTCTGGTTATGTGGGTTTGGTTGGGATTTTTTATGTGTTTGATCGGGTTGATGTGACGCTGATGTATCAGATGTGACCACTAAAATAGTGGTCACCCATTACGCATAGTCTTATAGTCTAAAGTTTGAGCTAAGGCTTTATATATGCTATGTTTAAATTGGCTCGCATTTATCTATAATAATTATATATTTTATGCGTATTAAAATATTAAATCATATGAATTAAATACATATAATTATTTAGTTATAAGAATGTTTTAATATGTCAAAAAAAAAAAAAAGATTGATAAATTATATTACAAATAATTTTGTATTTTTCATTCTTCATTTATATAGTTATATACTACTTCCGTATCAAAATAAGTGATAAATTTGAAAAAACTCGGTTTTTGAGGCAAAAGATTGAAAGGTAGTTTAAGATAGATTAAAGTGGATACTTAGTGGAGATTGGTCACACTTCTTTTGAATAAAGTGATATTAATAATGTTTTAAAGTAAAAGTAAAGGTAAAAATGTAATTTCACTTTATTAAAGTAGATAGTTAATAGAAAGGGTTACATTTTTTTACTAATAAAGTAAATTTTAAAAGTGTATCACTTATTTTAATCAACTCTAAATAGAAACTGTATTTGATACGGAGGTAATATTTATTTTTCATTCATCATGAATTGTTTAAAGGACGTTGGATTTGGGCCTAGTAATACACGGGCCTGTTAAGAGGGAGATGGATCCATATTCTAGGCCTAAAAACAATGAGAGTTTGATACTTTAATTCGGATTCATTTGTTAAGGAAAGTAGCGGAATAGAAAAGAAGGAAATATCAAAATAATCTGTTTATAACTTTACTTTACATCCTTTAAGGAAACGTAGTGACACTGAAAGGTTCACTTCTTTCCTCCACTGCCATAAAAAATGGAGTTAATTATAATAGTCTTTTTAGTTTTGTATCATATTCTAACTTTGATCCTATTTTTTAAAAAATGTCAAAATTAGTCCTTATTTTGAAACTTTTGTTACGTTTGATCCTTTAAGCCAAACAATATTAACTTTTTCTGTTAAGTTACCCTGTACGATGCATATAAACATATTTTTGTCTTTTCATTAATTTGGCCAAAGGACCGTAAGTGAAACGCAAAACCTCTTCATCTTTCCATCCGTGACTTACATTTTCTTCAATTTATATATATATAGCTTTGTTTCAAGTTTATTCAATGTGTGTAAGTTTTGATAATACAAGATTAAATAAAACACAGAAGACTTACTCCATTAATTTTCACTCATTTTCTATTCTTATCCAACAATGATTGTACGTGTTTTGTCTGTCACAAGAAGTATGTTAGAAATCCATTAGGCTACTTGGTATGGCGCAATAAAGCCCATGGTGTCGTCCTATGTGATAACTCACCACACCATGGAAGACAAATGAATATCATCCCCTCACGCCGTGGGGGGTTTCCGATGGAGCAGAGTGGCCACAACTATATGCCTTCACGCGATGATAGTGTGGGAAGAACTCTGATTTGGTGGAGGTGTTTCACATTTCTCTCCACACCTTAGAGATGGGCGGTGTTCCCATGTGGAGTACGATGTGGTGGGTTGGCACATAGGACCACATTACACTCCACGGACCCATAGGATCACATCACACTCCACAGACCCATACCTAATAGCCTTAGAAAAGTAGCTTGTTAGAAATATGTCGGGGAAACAGACCCGTCAGAAATCCATAAGAAAAAGAAGTATGTCACTTAGGGGTGTTAAAAAATATCCGAAAAATCGGGTATCCGAAAAATTACCCGATATCCGAAATTCGGGTATCCGAAAATCCGGGTATCCGAAAATCCGGGTATTCGAAAATCCGGATATCCGAATTTCGGGTAGCGGATACGGGTAGTGTTTTTCAAGATTTTCGCGTACCCGATATCCGAAAAATTACCCGAAAATAAAAAAATCAGAAAAATATACAAAAAAATACCCAAAATATTTGAGAAAATACCCGAAATATCCAAAAATACCCGAAATATCTAAAAAATACCCGAAATATCTAAAAAAATACACTAAATATCCGAAAATATTTGACTATTTTGTTTTTTTCGGGATACAGGGTACCCGGATTTCGGAACACCGAAATTTCATATACCCGTAATCCGGGTATCCGAATTTTCGGATACCAGATACGGGTAGTAAAAATCTATATCCGAAAATCCGGGTACCCGGATTTCGGGTAGCCGAAAATCCGGATACCCGGTTTTGAACACCCCCAATGTCACTAGTCTATCAAGAAGTTCTACGGGTATATCTATTAGGTCTCTCCTAACTGTGACACGTTTTCTAACTCGTTAATAGCATCTTCCCTACCAACGAGTTACTGATATGGTTATATCAAAACAACACATCAGACTTGTAAATTAATTAGTGACATAGGATGCCTGCTGGAAATCCGTTGCAATTGTTTTTCCGTCCGAAAAAGTTTTCCCTTAGCCTTTTGCCGACGACTGTTTTCTGTTAGAATTTGTGTACAGCGACAAATTTTCGATATGTTTTGATCAATATTTTGGCATATTCGATTATAAATATGCAGGGATTAGCTCAATTGTAGTTTGTTGGGTATTATCAATATATTAATTTGATGTGTCAAAACTTGGAATGGAGAAAAGTACAAGGATCTAAATCAATGATATGAAATTTAAAATTTGAATGACGATTTAGAAGATTTTGATAAAGCTTAAAAGATTAATTTAATAAGCCATATATATCCTTGTAGAATCAAAAAGATTTAGTTACTATTTTGTGTTTATCCTTGTAAACTCTGATTTCTCTATTATATAAAGAGACCTAGTGATACTTGTATTAGTTGTCGAAAAGACCACGTTAAGAAAACGTGTATGTGTGTAGAATTGGAGCTTTTAGTAATCATTGTATATTAATTGATGATGATGAAAACTTTGTTTAGCAATACAAATCTGTTTATTTAATTCCGCATTGTTTATAATTTGTATATGGCTATATGCTTATTCCAAGATCAAGAACTAACTATTCTTGAGCCTAAAGATCGATTACAGAGTTGTTCTAAACTCAACATGTGGTATCAGAGCAAGATGGCTCTAGATCTGGATGAATCAAGGATCTATCAATGATCACTTTTATGAAGATACAATGGATCAAAGGTTAGTCATGCAATAATAAACCAGTTGATGTTCTTCATGAAAATTTAAATCTTTGTTCTTATCACCAAATATATAATGATAAATGCTATATAATATTAAAAAAAAGGGGAAAGCCGTATATACTGGAAGCCATCGATTTAATTAAGTCGATGGCCACACAAACCACAATCCGCCATCAGGAAGTTATTAATTTGATGAAGAAGCTGGCACTTGAATTTAAATCAATGGGAAATAGGGGCAGACGACGCACATGTTGTCCTAAGATCTCGAAGTTCGTATTTTTATAAATTAGGATGCAAAATCGTAAAAATTGATTTGGGACAAAACAATTGGATCTTTACTTTTAGTTGCATCCATACATCAGCATCTTTATAATTATTTATAATTATGGATCTTTTACTTTAAGGAAATTTTAATAAAGGCACACTAGTATCGACCCGCGCAATGCGACGGTAAAGGTAAAAATTAAAAGTTTATTGTCTTTTTTGATGCTAGAGTTTAAAGACAAACCTATCATCTTGGATGTTTCAAATAAAAAAGGTTTGGTCAAATCAAAAAATTTAATCTAACTAAAAACATAATTAAGAAAGTCCAACTTTTTAGTTTTTAATTAAAATTTGAAAAAGAAAAAAAATTAAAATTTTCTGAAATTGCACACAATATGCAACAAGTGTTACATCTTACAAGAAATGCATTTTAGTTAACCATTGAAATGCCTAGTACTTTATTAAGATCAACAAACTTAATGTCTTCGCATGTAAAAAATTAGAAAACAGCTAAAACATAAATTTATAGAATTGAACAATTTAAAAACTATAAAACAAAATTTAATATCTTGGCCATATACAGAAGAAATTGTCAGGTCTTTTACATATCTTGTATTTCACCAGTTTTTCTTAACAGACATAATTATGACCTGAATCATCACATTTGTGAAACTGGGTCAAATTTGACAAACTTAACTCAATGTCCATATGTCCAAGAATCTATAATTTACATAATCCAGTTACAAAAATAACAATTGAGACATATATTGTAGTTCCAAATCATTTCATCTGCAGACATAGCCTTCTGCGTTCATCATCTGTCAAACAACCTGAAAACGAAGCAACTATAAGAGGAATATTGGATTATTATGTGTAAATTAAATATAAAACCCATAAAATCTAGAAGATCAAATGTGGAAGCAATGTTAATTACATAGGATGCAAGATCATCAAAAGTTAACATGCAAGAGCAAAATCACCTGAAAAGAACAAAAGAAACTTAGACTAAAATACAAACTTAGAGTTTCAAATTTTAGTTAGAAGATGGTAAGATATTATTATCAACTCGGATATCTTAAGCTCTTGTCAGAAATAGATTTGAACACTGGAGTGAAAAGGAAACTCATCATATATATTATAACAAGATCATATACATTAATTAGATTAACTGTATTATAGTACCATTTTAAATTAACCTTGAAATACAGTGAATACTATGATTAACATGCAGATAATCGAGTGCCACCAGTAGCTCAACGGGACATTTGGATAGTTTCTGAAAAGAAAATAAAATATAAAAATATGAAAAATATTTTCTTAACAGTGAATACCATTGGCTTTTTATATTCCTTTGGCCCCACTATAGCTTGTGATAAATGACAAATTTTGTGAACCGGGGAAAAAGCCTGAACATGACAATCATTTTCACGTTTCGGTGAAATTGAATCCGATAAAAATAATCGGCTTCTTCGAGTCAACAGATTCCCTGCATCTAGCACATATGCATCAAATTACGCACACATACAGGATCTTGATTTGGACTCCTTTCTTGGCATTAAAACCATAAGGGTGAATAATCAAGTAAAGCATTCACCAATTTCCATTATTAAACATACTTGATTTCACTATTATTCATTGTGTCCTCAAATATGACCAACAAGAGATTAATATAGCAGAAACATAGAAAAAACCCCACTACAGAGACTCACTCGTTGGGGGAAAAGGAAGAGATCTTACGCTCTTCCGAACCTGGTTCAATGATAACAACTTCCTCCCAAAGCTTGATCTGTCGGACCAAAAGGATGAACAACATTTAGAATCATTGTATACAAAATCCATAAAATTGAAGAGAATCAAACAAAAGATAAATCTGAAATTTAACACCTTTATTCATAATAGTAGTAGACAAAGTGGCATAACATCAAAAGTTTAGAAGTGAAAGTGCTAGCATCTTTTTTTCCACTGAGACGGAGATATAATGTGTGTGGGAGAAGATGTAGAAGGATGAAAATCGCGACGGTGTTGATGGTGGTGACGGGAGGAGGATATGGGTTGAGTTGGGAGAAGAGGGATGATATAACTGTTTCTATGGTTTTGAGTCTCTTCAAAGCAAATGAAGTATCATTTCCCAAGAAGAACTCCGCATGTTCATTGCCCAAGAAAAACCCGCCTTTTGAATGCCCAAAAGAGCCGGCATGTGCCTGGTGCAGGGGAATCTAGGTCTAGCCAGTGAGTGTAAGCGTATAAAGTTATAAATATAGAACCTAAAATCCACCTGTGGTTTAGTTCAGTTGGTTGAAGGTCCTTGTAATAAGCTGGAAGACACGGGTTCGAAGAGTACAATTTTTTAAAACCAAACTGTTCTAAAAATAGCAAGTGTGTTGTAACACCTCACTTTTTAAAACACCTGTTAAAACATATTTTTAAATAAAAATATTACAAAGTCCAATATCCGAAATATGGCTTGACAAAAACCTTTTAAAAGATTATCAGAGTTATAAAACACGGTGTTACAAAGATAATATCATAACCATAGGATAAACGGGATCTACCTATAAGCTCCCGAGCTAAACATCTCTAGGCCACCTCTATCGCGACCTTCTAATCTTTCAATCTCGAACCTGAGTACATAGCCAAAACAAAGTAGTATGTGAGACAAAATAGTCTCGTGAGATACATGGGTTTTAGACCCAACATTAATATATAAATAATCACACATAATGAATATATATATATATATATATATATATATATATATATATATATATATATATATATATATATATATATATATATATATATATACTAGCCGGGTGCCCGCGCAATGCAGCTGCGGGTACCCAGTGACTATATTTGGCAGCGATCAATTGGTGGCCGGTAGTAATGTCAACTTTTCAAAGTTTAAGAGACTAACAAAGATAATTTTGTGTCGAGTAAGGAGCATATGGTATAATAGCTTAATTGCTTAGAGCATTATGTCAATAAAGCAGAAATCGTAAGTTCAAGTTCTACATGGTACATATTTTTTATATACAAAATCTACTTGAAATTAGAAAATATAATGACTGAAAATTAAGTCTTTCTGATGTATAAACCTTCCAAATGCCTTATATGAAAACATGTTTTTGAGATCCGAATTTTAAGTATCTGCCCAACAAATTAAAAAAAAAAAAAGTATTGTTTATGTACTTCTCTGTCTCTAAGGGTAACAGCTTTCAACACGACATGTAATCCGACACGAATCCGTCATAGTTATAATTAGGTTTAGGTTGAGTCTAAATTAAATAGGTTCAAGTGAAAAAGAGGTCAATCCATCCAATCTGTTTGTGAATTATGTTGGATTCTGATTGACTTGTGTATATAGAGTTCAACCTTGCAACTCATTTAATTTTATAAAGTTTTTTTAATGATGCAAGTACTAAAATCTATAGCCTAAAACTTATATGAATCTTTTATTGATATTACATCTCCTCAAGAGAACCATTATATTTTAATCTATTTTTTTTTATATTACTAACCTTCAAATATGTTCTGTCACGCTAACCAACTTCACTTACCATCATGTTTAGTTATATTAGTCAAATCTTGTTTACCATAATTTAAATATGTTCGGCTAAGGGTTACTATTTTTGACCTAGAATTTAAAACAGTTTGGATTGGGTTAACTAATTCCAACCTACTATTCCATTAACCAGATTACTTTAACATAAACCTAACCTAATGGACCAAACTGAGAACCAAATTTACATAAAATTAGAACTTGGTTCATATAGCACATGCCTAATTCACATAAGGCAAAATGTAACTTAACACTTTACTAATAACATCTTGAAAATATTCAAAAATATCAATGCCACCATAAAAGACAATGGCTACAGAAATATTCAAAAATATCCTTTGGCCCGCATAAAAGACATAGTTATATAGCATATTAACATCTATACATAATATTGTCTCGTCCATTACTCTCTTCGAATACATATATGCCACCTGAAGCTCTTCGTTCATTGGTTAAGTTCAATGTTTTTAAGATCTTTCTCTGAAACCGAAGGCTGAGACAAGAGCATTCCTTTGTGCATTAATTTGCTTTTCTTCAGAGGTCGTATTTCCTACAATTATACTATTGCAGAAGTCCATTGAATTTCATTTAAATGGCATGGAAGTTTAACGGGTTAGGCAACATGTTAAAATTATACAGGTCAAAAGAGGGTAACTTTTTTATGTCTACACAGGTTGACCAAGAATATTCTTATCCTAAACTATATCAATAAAGGTTGAATGCATTCTTGGAGTGAAAGTGGGAGTATAATATAATTCCATTTAAAACTTATGAGAAAATTAGCAAATTTCCCTTATGTTTGTAGATTTGTAAGCATAAATTAAATTTATAGCACATCCTGATGCCAATTTCCTGAAATAAGACCTACCCCAATCTCTAGAATATCATGAGGTCCTACATTTTTCAAAAAATAAAATATTGACAAAAAAGACATAATTAAAATCACAAACCGAGTAACTGTTTTTAGAAACTTAAAAGAAAAAAGCAATTAGTAACTCTTAAAAAAAGAAAATATAGTATAAAAGAGTTAAAAAAGAATGTAAAATAAACTTTAATTTTTAAAATCAACTCAATCGCTAGTAGTTATTTCACAACTATGCTCAGTTCCGCTTACACATTTCAGCAAACATGTTGTGGGCACTTTTGTCGAATTCTTGGATAAAATGCAAAACTATAAGATTAAATAAAACAGACCTTTACGACTGCAGAAAGTATTCTATATGCCATAGAATCCATGTTGCCTACAACAAGTTTTAATGTTTGGATATAGAATAGTATGATTGTTACCTCTTTTTGAATCTAATTTGTGAAACTTTGATTCCCATTTCATAAATTGTCGCAGCGTATGATTGTAATGCTTGATTAAATATAGAGAATGATGTGAGATTACTTCAAAGTTTAACAGTTGTTCCTCACACAATCAGTATATGCGGCGAATCCCTGTATCAAATAATAAGATCGAATTGAGATACAGATGAAAAACAAAGTAAGATGAAAATCAAATTGAGATACACATGAAAAACAAATTAAGAAGCCTAATTTCAGCATATAAAATCGAATTAAGAACGCTAAGCGAATTGAGATACAATATATAAATCGGATTGGGATGCTGTATAAAAATCGAATTGATCACTTATTAGAAGGATCGATGGATGGTGAAAGAGCCTTGGGTTGCTAGGGGTTGCATGAGCTATATACTGTATCTCAATGGTGGAATCGAGGAGGCAATGGAATTTATTGGTTAGGCAAATAAATAATCATATTGAAGAAACCGAGGAGACAATGGCTTCAAGTTTGAATTTTGAACGAAAAGAGAATCAAACAGGCGGATGTCCTTCTACTATGGCCCGAAGGCCAGTCATGTCAATTGTGTGTGGTGGGCCGAACCGGTGTATATCATTTATTAGATTTCTGTTTAGAGATTAGTTCGCTATCAAAGGCTTGTCCTGGTGGTTTGGGCGTTCTTAATTAACCTGTAGGTGGTAGGTTTAAATCATGGCTCCAACCTTTTTTTTTTAGTAAAAGAATTAAATTCCATAAATAGCAAGAATTTGACTGAATTTTCAGCTAGCTATTTATGGAAAGGTCCTAAATGCATTATAGATAGTAGAGATATTTATATACTTTAGGTACCTCCGCGGTAACCCTAACACATTCATATACATCGATCAACTCCTCGGTAATCCTATCACATTCATTCATAGCCTATTCGACCCGTCAAGTTGTTCGGAATGCCTCCGAATCAACGAGACCCCATTTTTGTCCTACTAATCAGAATGCCTCCGATTCAGTAGAACCCCCTTTGTCACCTTTTCCAAGTAAGGTGACCCATCTTATCTTACTAATCAGAATGCCTCCAATCTAGTAAGATACAACATCTTGATGGATGATCGGAATGCCTCCAATCCACCCGCTTTAAAGATACCATAATAACCAGAATGCCTCCGATCTATCACGTACCTGTCCTATTTCAGTCTACCCGTTATAACCATTACATGTGACTATATGTCACATCTATCATCAATGCCATAAGGCCATCATACAATCTATCCACATGCTAATCTTAACTAGCATTCACATAATCAAATCAACTAGTCTCATTATTAGTAATCACATATTATAAAAGTATACTCTTTTACATCATATCAATAATTAGTTATTAATTACTTTTCATTATCATGATCTCTTTCAAAATCATCAATCACTTTAGACATACTTAGATAGTCTACTATTTATCACTTTCTCATCTTTTCAATCATATCTTTATTAAAGATCATTTATTAATAAAGACTCACAAAACATCATATATATTTTCAAAAAAACATTTGCTATGTACCCAGTTTTAAAAGTCTCATGTACTCACCTTAGCCAAGCTAACTCCAAACCGCGTTTAGTAACACGAATCATTGCTTTCCAACTTGTGAAATGTCACCAATCTTAGGTCTTCTTGACCTACCATCAATATCATCACAATAACTAGTTATTATCCATAACTAATCACCAAACAATCCATAACAACACTCCTAACCACCAAGTTCATCCAACTTGGTGAAATCTCAAAACCCTAGTTCAAGATCTCCATCATCAAAACCCAAATCTAATAAGAACACAAGGTTCTTAAGCTTACAAAGAGTGTTCTACACTCATCTTAGTCATCTTCCCCAAAGATAACTTGGTAGGTTACTCAAACCACCATGTTTCCCAAAATAAAGTTCATAACTAGCTAGATAATCATCAAATCCATGTTATGAACACATTTTCCTTGACAATATGTTGTAGATCTAAGTTATATAAACCCAATTTCATCACCCATTACAAACCCTCCAACTAGGGTTTGCATACTTCACCATTTTCACCCAAAAACATCATCCATAACTAAAAGGAGTAGAGATTTACCTTATATTTCAACAATGGAGTGAGAATCTTCAAGATTGAGTGTTAAAATCAGCTCCAATGGCCTCCTTACACTCAAAATCGTATACTCACACTTGGGAAAATGTTTTAGGGTTTGGAAATGACAGAAATGACAAGAAAACACGATTTTATGCTGTTTCAGCAAAGTTCGCGCCGTGAACTGATCGTGAACTTCCAAAAATCAAAAACCCAACATTTCAGACCAAAATTCACGTTCGTGAACTTTAGTTCGAGGTGTGAACTTTGGCCTGCAGTTTTTGTTGCCCTTTTCGACACGGTTTCGTCCATAACTTTCTCATATGGTGTCCAAATGACACGAAACCAATTCCTACGTTCTTTAAATGATTTATCCTTATTTATCATAATTTATTTAACACAAAAGAAATTCGGGTCGTTACATGTGTTGGTTGAATTTTCAGCCTTGCTAATTAGGGAAAGGGTAAATGCTTTATAATATAGTAAAGATATATCAGCATCTTCATGTTACTGCTAATCGTTTCAATGACTACTCGTCGCAATTTGTTACTACTAATCCGATTATTAATGTTGATCGTTACTATTGTTATACCATTTCTACTGATCACAATATTAACGCTGAAAACTTTAATGCTGAATTATTATTACTGCTGATCAAGAAAAGGTTGTTTCTACTGAGTTTAAATTTTAAATACCGATCATGCATTATTATATTATTATACGAATATTAATCATGCATAAAAGGTTACATATATTAATCAATCTTCTAAGCAATATTAATATTAATATGAATATATATATGCAGCATTGATGTGAAACGAATCACATAATTTTTCTTATTCGAGATTCATTTGATTCTCGGGTAAAGAAAGAATACACACACAAAATCTACACACACAGGTCTGAAGGTTTGATTGATCAAATACTTAAAAAGATATACTTTTTTGATCAACATCTATTGATTACAAAGAAGATTGATTAAAGTCGGTTTGTAGAAAAAGTGGAGTTTCTTATTTAGTGTTCTTATCATATCTTTAAATGGGTCTAGGGTACCTTTAAAGATAACTTTTTTTGTTCTTCATGTTGTGACTACAATTTGGCAAAATCTAGCAAATTGATATTTGCTATCATTAGCGGAAGTTGCATTGAAGCACCCGGTGTCTCATTAACGAAAATAAGGATGTTTGTCAAAAGATTACGATCTACTTATACATTGATATAACTTTGAAGTCATGTTGCTAGTACAAGATATAAGACACGGTTTGATTTTCAACTTCAACCTCAAAAAGATACTCCCTCCGTCCCTAAATAAAGTTCCCATTTGTGTTGGGCACAACATTTTAGGAGATAGTTAGTGGTGGGGTATTTGGTATTACTTTTGAATAAAATATAAGGTTTGATTGGAGAGAGAAAGTGTTTTAAGAGATAGTTAGTGGTGAAAGTATTGGTAATAATATTATTATATTAAGTGGGTCCCTTAAGTTTTAGAAATGGGAACTTTATTTAGGGACAAAACTTGAAGGTGAAATGGGAACTTTATTTAGGGACGGAGTGAGTAATAATTAATTTTTCCTTATGAGAGTGATCAATATAGCCTTCTAAAGATTCTAGAATGATTTACACAATTTGAAGGGAAGCTCGAGTGTAATCATTAATGGGAAGTTCAAGGTGCTTACTTCAATGACCATTTGATTATGAAAAAAGGGGAAGAAATGCAACTTGAAGTTCTCGGTATTACTAATGCATATATTTCAAAGTTTTGTCATCATCAAATAGCGGAAAGATTGTTTGGTATTATCGATATATTAATTTGATGTGCCAAAACTTGGAAAAAGGAAAAGTACAAGGAACTAAATCAATGATATGAAATTCGAAATTTGAATGAAGATTTAGAAGATATTGATAAAACTTAAAATATTTAATTTACTAAGTCATGTATATCTTTATAGAATAAAAAAGATTTAGTTATTATTTTGTGTTTATCCTTGTAAACTTTAGGTTCTCTATTATATAAAGAGAACTAATGATACTTGTATTAGTTGTCGAAAAGACCCACGTTAAGAAAACGTGTATGTGTGTGTTTTAGAGCCCTAGGGTCATTAGTTTGATCTTGTTAAAAAAGTAAAACCGTTTTGACATACTTTGTGTAGAATTGGGGATTTTAGTAGTCATTGTGTATTAATTGATGATGATGAAAACCTTGTTTAGCAATATAAATTTGTTTATTTAATTCTGCATTGTTTATTATTTGTATATGTTTATTCCAAGATCAAGAACTAACTATTCTTGAGTCTAAAGATCGATTATAGAGTTGTTCTAAACTCAACATGATTTTATAAGATAAAGCCCGAGAAACAAACTCGTGAAAGAATAAATAAGTGCTTCCTGTGGTGTGATGGAACAAACCAAGTATTTAAATTTGTCGTGCTCTTGTGTTTTTTCCTTCTTTTTCTGAGTTTTCCCTAATCAAACATGTAGTTGTCAATTGTTTCACTTTCAGCTGCTATTTAAAGTATTCTTACTGCTTCAATAAGTTTTTTTTTTTTTTTTTTTTAATATAGAAAAACCAGGGGCGGCTAGGATAATATATACGAAGTATACAATATTACGCGGTTCTGCATCATAAAAGAAGACAAAGAATGGCATTCCCGAACTGTGACATCATATCCGTAAAAAATTGTGCTTTCAAGTGACTCGAGTATTTTATGTTACCACGTGCATCCTCTTTCTAGACTTAGTAGTAGGAGCTACGTCACGATCTTCTAGAAGTTCGAGTTTGTACTATTAGATTGCAAGAATCATGTTTCGTCTAATGAGGGAACAAATAATAAAAAGTAATATCATTACTTTTTCTTATATGCATGTGTACGTTTATGGTTATAGATGTTGGGTTTTATAGGATTGGTGTTGTAATCTTGGAATGACAGTAATGGTGACCGACACTTTTTAAATTGGATATTTCGATTCTGTGTTCGGATATCACAAGATTCTAACAATTGGGTTAATTGATGAGATTCAAAATTAGGATTACGCATAATGTCTAATTCACGTTATTTGATGATCATGAGAAATTCATATTCGATCAATTTGTATGTCAAAGTCAAATTTGTGTATTCAGGTAACCCTCCAATAGAAGATTACTTATGTTATATATAAATAAATCAAGGCGTTTCCAAGAAGTTAGATATAGTTCCACGAAATTAAGGTTAATTGTAAATGGTTTCCGACTATTAGAAAACTGCTCGTTACAGTAGCCAGCAATAGCTGTTGGCTAGCTGCTCATCCACCGGTTGGTCACTTCATCACCCGGCAATATTGTTGGCTAATAGGTGGCCATTCACCCGCTAGGGGCGCTACCCATATGATCCCACAAGAGGTGGCGCCCCCTTGACCCCCACCTCTTGTTCGTTCGTCTTATAAACCGTAACGACGTCATTTTAGACCTATACAAGTATACATTCCGCACCTCTTAACTTGTGATAAAACTCTAGTCATTACATATACATTATTTCTATCATTCTAAATTAGAATATGTGACAATAATATCTCTAATAACAGAATTACCGTACCCTTTTCATTTTCATAACCAGGAGTTAAAACTGAAAAGTGACTTTTGAGTACTCCATCTAGAGAACCGTTCAAGTAGGTCTATCATTTTTACGAAGTCTTGAAAAACAAATCTCAACCATTGATCAATAAGATCTAATAGTCAAGATTAAATACACATTTATACATGAAAGAGTATTTTAGTTATTTGGCACTTAAAAAAAATTCGAATTTTTTTATTTTTTTATTAAAAATAATATTTATTTGATAATTACGTGTAATACTTAATCGCATGTAAATTTAGTGTAAAATCACATGTGATTGTATATTTAATCACATTGATGTTTTTGTTTAATCACATGTGATTCAGTACACAATCATATGTGATTCAGCACACAATCACATGTGATTCAGTGTGCGATCACATTATATGTTATTAATGAAAAATAATAATTTTTTTAAAATAATAAATAAAATAAAAATGCTAAAATAAAAATGCTAAAATAAAAATAAAAATTCTAAAATAAAAATAAAAAAAATATTTTTTTTTAAATGACCAAAATACCCCTCAATGTATAACATATGTAATTAATCTTGAGCATTATATCATATTAATCGATGGTTGAGATTTGTTCCTCAGGACTTCATAAAAATAATGGATCTCCTTAAACGCAACTCACTCCATGAATTATTATTTCTTTGGACCAAGGATAGAACTTACTGACCTTCAACAAATGATTAAAATTTTACTACCTTACATAATGCCAATGGTGATTTCTTAATATAGATTAAATGAAATAAAAAATCTCTTAAAAATATGGTATTCTCAATTCTTCTCAAAATATATCGTGCGACTAAGATCCTTGTGCCACTCCACTAGAACGCCGTCACATGTCCAAGTTAGTAATGCTAACCCTTGTTACTACTGCTCGTTAGTACTATTCAATCTTGTTACTACTGCTCGTTAAGACTGCTCACCCTTGTTAAAACTGCTCTTTAGTACTGCTCAAGTTAGTGCTGATCAAACCAATTGCACGATCTATTTTGAGAAGATTAAAGACTATCAGTCTTAATAGGGAATTAAACCAATCGTACCGTCTATTTTAGAAATTATTTCTAATGCTAATCATAGTTCCAGATGCAAATTCCAAGTGAGTTTTTTTTTCCCCAATATCCGTTGATTTAGATTAGTATATATCTGCATTTTCAAATTCAACATTTTTAACAATACAACATAGGCGTATGAGTTTCCATTATTTCCACAAACTAAATTTACATTTTATAAACGTGACACAAACTTGTTATTTTTACGTGTTTACAAGAACTGTTTTAGGGATCACATTTATCGTACCGAAAGGAAATTAAACAACACAGAAGTAATACAAAAGAAACAATTTTGTCATCAAACCAACCAATTACTCCTCACAAAGTCACAATCTTCTTTGAGAGTACCAAAATAGAGAGCCAAACAAGCAGTAGAAGTGCTATGGAGGGTAAGAGTGACACTGAAATAGAGCTAGCAACATGGCCACAGAAGGAGCCGTACACGTGGCAAATCTTGTTCCATCTTGTATGCGAGTTTCCTTTGTATCCTATGTAACCGACTCCCCCCGCTGCTCCTGTGGCAGAAGCTAAGATAGCTAACAGCAGCTGTACCATAATATCATTATTAGTACTAATTAATTACTTCATTTTTATAAATACTATATGAGGCGTTTGTTTTAACTTACCTTCACCGTGATACACTTTCCATTCTGAAGTGTTTCAAAATAATTGATACATTTGAAAATTTGCGTTATTCAGCAAAAAGTAGTGGGACTCACTAACTAACTCATTTAATAAAGTAAAATAACATTTTTTACTTTTACTTTTATTTTTAAACATGAAAGAATAGGGTGTACAGTTTTACTATGGTAGTGAATTCAACAACTTACAGCATCAAGTATGACAACGTGAAACGACAGCTTAGTGGAGCTTCCATTGGGCTTCGCCAATGCTAACACTGATAACAAACCAGTGATGATGCTATACAAGCAAGCAACTGACAGCGCTGACACGTAGTATCTACATAATACCAAAAACACAACAATACATTAAGATTACAAAACACACCTCATTCGGGCTAAAGATCTTTGTGAAACTAGGAGGAGCGCGGGTATCCTGTAACTATATTTTGTGGTGCTGATAATGATGCTGGTTGTGGCAATAGTGGTGGTGGGGATGGTCGATGGTAGCGGTAGTTAGTAGTGATAATGGTGGTATACGTGGTCAATAAAATAATATGAGTTTAATAATTAATAAAGATAATATGGTATATAAAGAATTGTAGTCAAGTAATTAACATATGTCTTAGTAGCTCTGTTGATTAAAGCTAATAACATGAAGTTGGCAGGTTCGGTGGGTTATTAATTTTTTCAAAATAAAAATAGTTTCCAAAATAGCAAGTATGTTGGCTGAAAATTAAGTTGTTACTTTGGAAGCTCTTGATCAAATGATTAAACTAATTGTTACTTACATGAAAGCTGGAGACTGATCAAAATTTGCAGCCATGGGTATGGCAAGGCCCGGTGCAACGGGTATCAACTCAGTTTGTTTAGAAGTGACCATAACAATCAAAGCAACCAAAGCGGTTACAAAGAGTGTAACCCTCAATAGCACATCAACCGCCACATGGTTCTTGACACGTGGACTGCTAATACTACCTTTGTACTCAGGTGTTGGTGCTGGTGATTCTACTGATATGGTGGAATGTGGAGTAATGGATGCCATGGTCACTGGATTAATGTAGAGAAAAGATGGAGTTTGTGTTTTTGGAATTGTGAGGTTTGATGTATATATGCAATTTCATCTACGTTTTATACTAAATAAAGTCAACTTGTTTGCCATGATTAGTTACGGTAGGATGTTCAAAGAAGCAAATATTGATATATGCATGGTTGATATTAATTATGATTTATGTATTAACTTTTGTCATGATGTCGAAACCATTATGACGTCGAAAGAACTAAGCTTTATCTAACTCATTAGCGGAATAAAATAACTAAAATATATTCTATATATAAAGAAAAAAAGAATTAGCTATCAATAGACAAGAAAAACTTTACTTGATGTTTTTTTACGATTCGGTTAAAATGATGCTAACTATATCAACTGACGGTTATTCTTTTTGCAAGACTTTTTGTCCTTCCCTAAAAGACAAAAACTTTCAAAAAACTATATACTTTTAGTTTTTCTATTTTTCTTATCTTCTTTGAAAAAATATTTTTTAGTTTTTCGAGGTAATTTTATTTTCCGAAAAAAACTAAACTTCCTCAAAAACTAGAAAATAATAATTATATTTTTAGTTTTTCGAGAATATTTGTTTTTTTAATAAGTTAAAAGCCCGTGCGGAAATATAACCGTCAATTCAAGTCACATAAGTAATACCGTCAAAATTCATATAAAGACAAAAATGATTATGAGCTACAAAAAATCAACTTAAATCGTACGGGAAATTTCTACCTATAAAAAAGTTTGACACTCGTCAAAACTCGAGAAAGGTTCATGCAAGCTACCCATCATATATTCCAAATTTCCAACTACTGTTTGATGCTGCTATCATATCTTTATTACATTATCAACGTTTTACACGATGTGTACTACGAAGTATAATATAATCTCATCCTTCGTAGTTGAAAGTTTCAATGTTATTTTTGATTTACTTTTCACATATTTTATTGATTTAACATCCTCATTTTGGTTAGTTGGTCTTTATTTATTAGAATTTGATTTTTAGGGTACTTTTGTAATACTAATTTTATGACCGTCGTTATCATTAATAAAGTCTATCATCAATTTACTGCATAGAATACTAATAATACTTTTTATAGGAATGTCCATTGATGGCTAACGGATTAGCCGGAAGATGTGTTTGAAGAGTTAGCATTTTTCAAGTAAAAAGATGTGTTGAAGAGTAAACTTACTTCGACTTATCACCTTTTTGAAGTGTAAAATAGTAAGTTATTCAACAATTTAGAAACTGGTGTAAGATAATTAGCTCAATTCTTTAGATCATAGTAACAATCATTCTTATTCATATAAGTGTGTATACATAGCTGAAACACTATTTATAGTGTACAAAAGATGTAACATAAACAAGACATAAATGGTCACAGCGAATGCCCATAAATCTATGCAATCAACACATTTGACTATGGTTTACAATACTCCCCCTTGGTTGCTTAGATTTATGTTGAACTATACATGTACTTCGTCTTGTATCTTCAGACAATCCAAGAAACATTCGCCTCGTTAAAAACCTTGTCGGAGAAAACCCTCTGGGACAAAACTCCGGCCGAAGTACAAAAGAGTACGATCTGCATGTCTTGAGCAAGAGAATTAATCATATATGGTATGCCTCATTAAAACTTTGTTAAGAGAAAACCCAGTGGGACAAAAACTCTAACTAAAGACAAAAGAGTGCACAATGATTAATAAGTATACAATTGGATACTCCCCCTGACTTAAACAATTCTTATGGAGTGTGGGATACAGTTAGTGTCTCATTAAAAAACTTTGCCAAGGTAAACCCAATGGGACAAAACCCTTGAACTAAAGGAAAAATAGTACACAAGCATTCGTCGGGATGCTCCCCCTCACATGCACTCAACAGGGTGCAAAGCATACGTCAGGATGCAATTATTATTCTCACTCAACAGGGTGCAAAACATACGTCAGGATGCAATCATTATCCACACTAAACAAAGGTGCAAAACATACATCAGGATGCAATCATCATATGCACTCAACAGGGTGCAAGGCATACATCAGGATGCAATCGTTATTCGTACACAACTAGGTGCATGATATATGTCATTTATGTAGCTCAGAGACTTACCTTTGACATGTTTTAGAAAGAATACTTTGGCAGTGACTTGGTGAACAAGTCTGCATGATTCTTATTTGATCCAATATGTTGCACTTCAATCTTTTCAAATGCTTGTTGTTCATTTGTAAAGAACAATTTCGGCGAGATGTGTTTGGTGTTATCTTATTTTGATATAACCATGTTTCAATTGATTTATAACAACGGTGTTATCTTCATATATGACAACTGGTTAACTGGGATCATAATCCAAACCACATTTACTTAGAATATGGTCTCTTACATCTCAAAGCCATACACACTCCCTAGTCGCCTCAACGAGCGCGAGTATTTCGGAGTGATTTGTCGAAGTATCAACTAGAGTTTATCTACAAGAACTCTGGGATGTCGCCACATTCCCTATGGTAAAGACATAACCAGATTGGGAACGTCCCTTGTGTAGGTCTGATAAGTAAACTGCATCGGCATCGCCGATAAGGATCGCATTATCTCGAGTATCATTCACACTTGATCCACTCGATGACACCCAGTGATAGAATAAGCCCATATCCGTACTATCTTTAAAGTAACGGAAATGTCTTTAATACCATTTCAATGGTGGCGTGTTGGCGCATTGCTATGCCTAGTCATGCATATCACAATAAAGAAGATGTCCAATCTAGTACATTGGGTGAAGTACCATATTGCTCTTATGGCAGCGAGATATGAACACTGATGGCTCAATATCTTTTCATCATCTTCATGGAATGAGTCCCTTTTAATGCTAAGGAATGAATGACCATGGGAGTAGATTGAGGTTTTGCGTCATGGTAACTAAAGCTTCTTAACACCTTTTAGGTGTAATTCTATTGTTAAATTAAAAACCTCATCTTTATGGTGCTCGATCTGTATGCCGAGCCAATGCCTTGTTTTCCCAAGATCTTTCATCTCGAATTTCTTCTTCAGGATTTCAGCAGTTTCAAACAACTCTTTCGAGGATCCTATGATATTCAAATCATCTACATAGACTGCGATAATAACATACCCTGAAGTGGATATCTTTATAAACACGCCTGAGAATATATCAATGTTCAAATATCCCATTCTGGTCAAGTACTCACTTAGACGGTTATACCACATCCGTCTGAATTGTTTTAATCCATAAAGTGATCGTCTCAGTCATATCGAGTACGTGTTTCGTGGTCTAGAACTACTTGATTCAGGAAACTTGAGTCCATCGGGAACTTTCATATGTATCTCTTTGTCAAGATCCCAACAGAGATAGGTTATGACCACATCCATAAGCTGCATATTCAGTTTTTCGGAACCTACTAAACTGATGTTATAACATCCCTTACGGGAGAATACATCTCCTCGTAATCAATACCAGGGTGTTTGAGAGAAGCCTAGCGCCATGAGGCGAGTTGTGTATCATACAATCTCGTTATTCTCATTACGCTTCCTTACGAATACCGATTTATAATCAGTTGGTTTAACATTAGGTGGTGTTGGAGCAACAGGTCCAAACACTCATCATTTCAGTAAGGAATCCAATTTTACCTGGATTGTGTGTTTCCATAGACCAGTCCATTGTACTCAACAATAGTACATGGTTCCATGTCATCATTGATCATAATGTCAGTGGCCACTGCGTATATGAGCAAATCATCGATGACAGTCTCGTTTTGCTTCAAAATATTGTCTAAGCTAGCATACTCGACATATATTTTGAGATTATCGGGATGATGATAAATTGGTTTTTTATCGGGAACACGCTTTTTCAATACACTCCCGTGATCCTTAATGATCTGGTGTGACAAAACGTATACAACAGAATTTCTCCTCCTTTGAGGCAGAACATCCCTGGAACCGAACCGGTCTTCCTCTTTTATTGGGAAGAGCGGCGGACTGGACAGCCAATGGTAGCGTCATTTGCACGGTGGGTTCGACTGATGCAACATGTTCAAACGGAACATGGCGTTTCACAGGGACGTCTATCCTTGTAGGCATATATGCACCAGGTATATTTGATCTCGTGACATTTATTAAATCATTAAATGTGTCTGGTAGTTGATTAGCTACATTTTGTAGACTTAGCACTTTTTTCACATCCTTAACACCATGTGCAATCGGGGGATCCATATGAGACTACTTGGGTACATGCCACGTTCTTTCACGTCGTTCCTTATCAACGTTAACGTGCAAATCTCCCCTAATGACGGGAAGATTGTCTCATCAATGTCATATTTCGCATGTATAGCGTTAAAGAGATCGCCTGTCAAGGGCTCTAGATAGAGTAGGATGGGGATTAATAATCAAGATATATTCCCCGTCGTTTCTGAGGTCCAAATTTCGAACGCTTTGGAAGTTTAGTTGGAACATTGACCACGCACCCAAACACGCGTATATATGAGACGTCGGGCTCATATCCAGTTACCAGCTAGTACGTAGGAAGTTATTGGGTTCCCATGGGCCTCAGATGGACCAATGCATCCGTGTGCAATATCGCATAACCATATATAAAAATGGGGCGTTTTGGTGCGTATAACCAAAGTTCTTGCAATTATTTGTATTCGTTTGATAAACGCTTCCGCAAGATTAATTTGAGAATGAACGTACACAACAGGGTGTTCAATATCAAGGCACAATGTTATGCAATAATCATCGAACATTTTTTATGTAAACTCACCGACATTATCAAGTCTAATTGACTTTATTGGATAATTCGGATGATTATCCCTCAACTTAATGATATGGGCTAGTAGTTTAGGAAATGTTGCATTCATTGTGGACAACAAAGTTACGTGTGAACATCTTGTTGATTCAACAACCAATATCATGAAAAAAATTTAAATGGTCTGCATGTTGGTTGGATAGGTCCACAAATATCCCCATGAATTCTCTCAAGAAAACGGGATATCACTTTTGTGGATTATACATAAAGTGGTTTGAGATGTGTCTTTACAATCAAGCATAAATGGCATAGTCTTTTCCGGATTAATCACGAAATTATATCCTGATGCACATAGGATGCATTCGTAGTTCAAAGCATCGTATATTGACCTGGTGTCCCATCCGGTCATGCCATAACATATAAGTTCCCTCATCAACGAGGGCTTGACGAATAATTAGATTGCTTTCAATGGTTTGGATCATAGTGAGGCACAAACCATTTGACAAACATCTCAACTTCTCCAATATACGATTTTCGGTCGTATTGATCAGAGGTAATGTAAAGGTATTCAATACCATTTTCTCGATCAGTTTCGAGATGAAAACATGTTTTATCGAATATCCTTAAAACTCAACAAGTTACGAATGGAACTTGGACAATATAAGGCTTCATATATGGTTAAATTAGTACCATTTGACAACACATATTGGGCTATACCAAAACCAAGGGTTGACAGACCCGAAATGGTTGTCAATGAAGTTACTTTGAGGCGTAATGTTGATTAAGTAATTTTTATGTTTTATGAAAGTGTACTTGGGTACCACAATCAACCAGACAATCAACAACCCAATATGCATGTCTCAAAGTAAAAATAATTTAAAGTCTGTCACACGTATAGACTAATTTCGGAAGGAAAAAACTTTAAATTATTCTGAGAAACATAATCAATGTAAACAAACCATAATCCAAAAGACACCATTATTCAAATGGGAAAGCATAATCCAAATGAAACATAACTCATGAGCTGAACAATAGCTCTATTATTCCATTTGAGCCACAAAATCGGTGGTCTCAAAGAATTCATGTTTGTTTTGATATTTTCCTACAACGGGAGGAGAAATATTGGATTTAGTTATCATATAAAATGATAGTTTATATGCTTATGGTTTGTATGAGCATAAACTATGTGTCGAATCAGCAGGTTCAAAAACACAAGTACGAATGGTTCTCATTTATCGAACGGCAGGTGTCACACCCCGCCAAAAATGAATTTTACTTCATTTAAAATAATTTGCGGAAGAACGAAGGTGTAACGTTCATGACAACATAACAAAAATTAAGTAAACAAACAACCACGCAATAACGAAAATAAAAGGAGTTGCACTTTCTAAAAATAGAAAGTTCCCAAAAATAGTAAGTTTCCTAAAATAGAAATTGTTTTGAAATAAAATGATTGTTCGTAAACTTAATGTTTTATTCATGGCTCACGACAATCCCACTGCTCATATCCTCCAGTTCCACTGCACCTAATCACCTGGAAAAACATAAATAATAAAAGGGTCAACAATAATGTTAAGTGAATCCACAGGGTTAATGTTGTATAAAAAGTAAAGTGTTTGCTACCCAAAATGTTTGTTATGAAAATGTTTAATGACTGAAAATGTATAAGGTTCAACACTCATATTATATGAGAAGTAAATATGAAAAGTGAAGTGTAATTGTAGAAGATCTACAATTACTAGTTTTGTTTATGAAAATGTGTTGAACAAGTTGTTATGTTTGACATCGCATGACTGTTATCCCCAACAGGTAGCTAGTCTATTGAGTTAATATACCAACCCCTAAGTCCACAATCAACACTTCAACTCCAGTATGTTACCGTTCTTTTATGGATATACACTCCCGAAAGATGTCTTGGATAAACCAAGTCCAAGTAGTGATCAAATAATGTTGGGAGGATGAGTGTCAGCCAATAGTACTATCTGCATATCCATGGTCTAGATCCACTAGTTAATGATTGCTGGCACCTTAGTCCGGTATAATAATTGTTTGTCATGCCAACGCGATAATGAAAATGTATAGATGTTGTTGTACAGTCATAGTAAAACAGTAGCATTTGTTTATGTTTTCCACCCCAAAAGTTTATAAAACAGTAAAAGTAGTAAAGGGGTCTATGGACTCACCTGGGCAAAGCTTAGTGACAAATAGGACAGAGGAATCCTTTGAAGGCTCCTAGCTTCCTAAACGATATAACTTACTAATTAGACTAAGGTGTTGTTTGATAGGAACAAAATGATTAAGTGCTGAATGATTCAACGGTTCGAATGATTAAGAGGTTTTGTATAAAACTTGTTTTGAATGTGAGAAATTTTTTCATAAGAATTCTGAATGCTTAACGGTTCAGCATATGTTGTAAGGAAGAATGATTCAACAGCTTTTTGCGGTCCCATTCAGCATATACTTCATTCAAAGGCGCTAAACAAACACACTGAATGCTGAATGACTAAGCATTCAGCGCTGAATGATTTTATTAAGCTGCAAACAAACACAACCGAAGCTAACACAGGCGATTCTAGATACGATATAAGAAATGAAATGAAATGGGCTTGGGTTAGGCTTAATGGGCCTAGGTTGGGCCATTTGGGCCTTATATTGGGCTTAGGTCCGATTGGATTGGGCCATGGATTGGGCTTGGGCCCAATTGGGTTCGGTTTGGATATGAGTGGGCCAAAGGTTTGGGCTTTGGTCTAAATGGGCTTGGATACTAATGGGCCAACTAAAGTTTGGGCCCGATGGACTAGGATGGATCGAATGGGCCAAGTACGGGCCTTGGCTCGATTAGGTATTCGGGTTTGGGTCCACGGTTTGGGTCAAGATCCGGCCTTGACCCGGTTTGACTTATGGGTCAAATTTGGTCCATTCTAGAAGTCAACATAGGTCAAATTTGTCAACATAAGTCAACTAGGGTTTCTAGATTTCAGCTAGGGTTTAGTATTCGGATCTAGGGTTTGGTTCAACATATGTTTTGGTCAACGAAAGTCAAATCTAGTCAATCTAGGTCAAACATGGTTAGGGTTCGGCTAGGGATCGATCAAGGTTGGCCGAAGGCCAAAACCCTTCGGGTTTGAGGCTAGATCGGGTCTAGGGTTCGAGTTTAGTAGCTAGATTTGGCTAGATCTAAGGCTTAACACATCTAGGGTTCTAGATCTAGGGTTCGAGCATCACAATTGATACATCAAAAATTCAATAATCGAAATAATACACACACACATGAACCCGGTCGAATGAGAGCATGCATGTGTGTTCGACTTTGGAAAACAATGTATAACCGAGACCATTTGGCCTATGCCATGGTCTCGGGTTCTAGCCACTACCGAAACTAGGAAGGAAAACAACAAAAGGGATTTAGATATACCTTGCTATGGATGATGAAGGGAGAACTGAACAAGAAAACAAGTGGAGATGCTTGCGGATTGCTTGATCGACGAACAAGGGATGTTCGGGTTTGGGGTTTGGCCGAAATCAACAAGGAGCAAATAGGGTTCTTTTGTTGGCTAATGAGGGGTATTTATATGATAGGAAATTAGGTTTAAGAGTTGGAATCATAGGAGGACTAGGACTCCTTTAAACTTAGATCAAGATAAAACCAAATCAAGGGATAAGGCCAAGAATGATCAACCTCACACCCCATGGGGTGTTCGGCCAATTGGAGTGGGGTTCGAACAAGGGAAGGCCGGCCACCATAGTGGTCGGTCATGACTTGGTGTTGGTTTAGATCTTTAGTTCGATTCGAGTCACGTTATATTAAATTAAATTCGTTTATTGTTTTACCGATAAAATCATCGTTTTAGAAATGTTTTTAGCTCAAATGTGTCACCATAGGAAAAGTAATAATGTTGTGTTGACTAAAATAGTCAAACACTAATGTATGGTGTAAAAATATATAATTTGTTGTGTGTTGGGATGCCAGAAATGAAATGTCTAAAAATAGAAACTTTCTAAATAAGGAAAGTTCTAGAAATGAAATGAGATTACACACCGGAAATATCGAGTTGTCACAGCAGGTCTATTGATAGACACCAATTCATCATATGTATATGACCACATTCGGGGAAATAATTATTTAGTCAACCCTTTTCGGTAGCTCTATTCGAATACAACCAGGAAAGACGGTGAGGGTAGACAGCGCTTGTGCGTATCGGAACCACCCATCATTAGAAGTCAGAAAAACCGCCTATCTTTCCTAAACATTGTAGTTAGAATATGTGAGCCTATTTGGGGAAGATTCATAATGTTTTCACTTAGGTATTTTTAATAAAATGATCATGAGTCTACATTTTTCGTTTTGAGTTTGGATGGACTAATAGTGTAATATACACATTGAATTACTAACAATAAATCATAAGACTTGTTTTACATTGCACACCATGCAACTTGTAATCGTAAAAAATAATCATTTTTGCAATGAAATTATTAATTAGAATGTTTATGTTTAAAAAAAATTACAACTTTCAAACACAAAAGAAAGTGTAACATAATCATTACATGTCAATGCATATTGATAAAAAAAATTGATGGTAAATTAATACACAAATATATTTTTTCAACAAAAAATATAAGTAATCTATTAACACACCGTTTTTTTTACCCACATTTACGTTTACGTTTTAAATAGCATATATTCAATTATCATTTACGTTTTAATCAATTAAACCATTTTACTTCCGCGCAAAAATTATATGACAACATATTCAAATTTAATTGTTCATTTTGGTGACTAACAAATTAACTTTAACCACAATGTCATATTAAGATGTAAAATAATGTGACCACATATTCAAATAAATTTGATCATTAACTAGTTATAATCTTAATGTCATAAATTACTATAAACAAAAACTTAATGAGTAATCAATACCCCATAAAGTGTATGAGTTAATTTATAAAATTTAAAATGACAATAACAATCATAAAGTGGTCATCAAATTTCTTTACTAAACGAACACATATAATTTGAAGGATGAATGATTCGAGCAATGAACGTGGGAATTTGAACATAAAATATAGAAAGAAATCTTACTTGGGAATTTTAAGGATGAATGATTTGAGCAATGAACGTGGGAGAACTTTTAGCTACGTGCTAATTATAACGTGTTGTAAGATAATTAGCTCAACTCTTTAGATCATAGCAACAACCATTCTTATTCATATAAGTGTGTATACAAAGGTTCTCATGAAGCACTATTTATAGTGTACAAAAGATGAAACATAAACAAGACATAAATGGTCACAATGAATGCTCATAAATCTATGCAATCAATACATTTGACTATGATTTACAATAGAAACAAAGAATTTAGTAATTAATTACCACAATAGATTCATTAGAGCATGTTTGTTTCTTTTTTTTCTTTTTTTTTCTTTTTTTTTTCTTTTTTTTAGCGGTAAATTCTAATTACCACCTATGTATATGACACTAGTACAAAAATAGCTTTTAGCCACGGTTTTTTTTAAACAACCTCGCCACAGGTTCACATGTTCATGTGGCTAAATATCACAAATAATATTCTAATATTGTTTTAGCCACATTTTCACTAAATTATTGTGGCAATTGCAAGTTAGATTTGAAAACTTTAGCCACGATTAACATGATAAACGTGTCCATTGCTAGCCACGGTCATGTAGCGTGACCATATGTCACACTTTTCGCCATGATTTTTTTTGTTAAAACGTAACATTATATTGTGACGGTTAATATGTGAGGTGAAAGACAAATATTTAGCCACATGAATCAACTACTTGTGTGTCCAAAAATTGGTATTCATTTGCCACATGAAATTCATTGTTGTTGAAAGAAGTATTTAGCCATGGTCGTGTGTGTTATGTGGCTATACAATAAACAATAGTCACTCTAAACTTTTCTTTGTCTGCGTGGCTCTATGATGGATATTTGCCATACCCTAAATCAAATCAAGATAAAACTAAAATTGTGTGTGGCCATAACCTAAATAATAGCAATGGTAAAGGTAAAATTAAAATTATGTCTCTATAATTAGTTTATAATCACCATTTTATCGTATATAAATGTGTGTCTATAAATAGCCAATTGTCACGTTAATAATGTTAAATGTGGCTAAATATTATCTGGGGTCACATATATGTGATAACGACTTATGTGGCTAAAGGGCAAACAATAGCCATGATTAAGTGTGATACTAGTGTTTGTGGGCATATGTGTTTATTAGACACATGAAGTCGTTGTTGTTGAAAATTAGTATATAATCACGATCATTATTGTATGTCATGTGGCTATAGGACAAAATAAAGTCACTTAATTTTTCATGTGGCTATAACAAGATTATGACTACAGTTAAATTGATTATGTGTCTAAAAGCAACCAGTTGTCTCATTAATTGGTTTAAATGTAGCTAAATGTTGTCCCACATTGCTATTTGTATGAAAGTTGGGTGAATTACTTTCACTATAAAAAGAAGCGCACCAACTATGTTGAAGCAATTCAAGCTTAAGTCCCTTATGCCTTTCACGTTGTGTGGCCATTTGACTTAAGGCTCGGTGCAGTGCAATTCTTTTGCCGACAATTTAACTGTTTTACTCGATTTTTTACTCGGGTTTAATTATTACCAATCGGTTTGACAGGTCTAGAAGGAAATAATAACCATGTTGGTATTTTTTTTTTTTTTTTTGTGGCCAAATGATATCAAAAGTCAATGATTAAAAATAATTTAATGTGGCTATAGGTTAAACTATAGCCACAATTAAAAAAACCTTATGTCTATAAGAACTCTACGGTCACCCTCAATATAACTACACGTGACAATACACAATAGATTAGTCACATTATATATAAAACTATGTGTCTAAAATCGGGCTTGTAGTCACCACAAATATAACGATACGTGGCTATATGGTAACCATTAGCCACAATTTACAACAAATTGTGTCTCTAAAAGTAGGATTACAACTATTGTCGTTTTAATTACATAGGACTATATGGTAACCATTAGCCACGGTTGTATGTTATCGCCACACTTTTCCATATGATATGGCCACTAAAATTTAGTGTAGCCATATATGCACTTTAAAACGCGAGAGAATAGACTACGCTTTTGATGTAAAATAAAACCGTGGCTAATTACTTATGGCCACAGTTTTTTGTAGTGGCGATTGATGTTTTTTGTACTAGTGTGACGAGACTTGTACCCCGACCTCGATAATGGGGGGGGGGGGATACAGTGTACCGATAGGCTAAATGGTCTTTGGTCATTTTAATTAAAAAAAAATTGGAATTCTATAGATTCATGTGTTTGGTCATTTAAATTATTAAATTGGAAATTATGGTTGTTAAAAAAATGCAATCAGATAAGAGAAAGGGAGTGATATTTCAACCATACAAATTAATTTCTATATCACATTTGTGCTTTAGTATAGTTGTACAATCTGTTTTAAAATCTGTACAGTATGGTGTGGGAAGTAATTTTTGTGGTATGAATATCAATTCTCATAAGAGAATGTGAATTCTATCATTAGAGAGAAGAATTTTATAATTAATTAACTGAAGAATGTAAAAGATTATCTTATCACCCTCAAACAACTCTTTTATCCCTACACTTATCTCACTCTGTTGACATAATCTTTTAGCCGACTCCAACAAGCATCATTAATAATTCCACCCCACCACCACCCAACATCACTACGGATAATCATATTCCAGTCCAAACACAGTTCAACTTTTTGGAATCTACTAATACAGTAGTTGAGAAAAAGAATTACTAAATGTGAGTAAAAAACTTAATTTACAAGATAAATATCTAAATCATTATCACTAAATTAGAACATTTTGCACATTATGTTATTCTATTAAGGTGAAAGACACTCCTATCACCACCTACATTAAATAATATTGAAATGCAGTAGCCTTTATTGACCCAAACACCTCATTACTAATGATGTAATGACTCTGAATATATTTATTTGATGTAGTGTTGAAAGGGTAATGATCTACATACCCAACATTTTGGAATATTAGTATGAAATTTCGTTTCTTGATCATCATCACATATGGAACATCTAGAAGAGAGAATATGAATACCTTTTTCTTCAAGTAGATTAACCTTTTAGGAAGCCTTTCATTAATGATTCTCCAAGGAAAAAATATTTACCTTGATTAGATGGAATGTATTCCACGTTACATCTTAGGCTTGTCCAAAGAGCCTAACACCTTAGGCAAACATAAAAGATACCAAGTTAAAGTTAAATATAAGATGGTGATTTCTATACGATATAATTTAATACATATACCACAATTATTGTTTTATATATTTATACAATCTGCAATAATATTGATATAGTGTGATATAAGCATTAAAAGTTGCGATCTAGTAATTAATTGTAACGACCCGAAATTTATAGATAAATAAATTTTATAAAAATATGATAAATAAGGATAAATCGTTTTAAGAACGTCGGAATTGATTTTGTGTCATTTGGACACCGTATGAGAAAGCTACGGGCGAAACCGGGTCAAAACAAGGATCGAAAGTTGCAGCCCTGCTGCATCAGCCCAGATAGCGTCGCTATCTGGCGTCGCGAAAAGTGGCGTTCCAAACAGAGGTCCGAGATGGCGTCAGAGGTCCGTCGCGAAATCGAGTTTGGTCGGGATAGCGTTGGAGATAGCGACGCTATCTCTGTCGCGAATTAGCGCGGCTACGCAAATAGCGACGCGATGTGTTCTTTAGCGACGCGATCTTCGTCGCTGCAGCATAAAAATCGGGAATTCTAGGGTTTTCTCTCATTTTTCACTTCTCCAAAGTATGCAGCCGTTTGGGAGCTCTTGGGGGCGATTTTGGGTATTCTTGAGCATAGAACACTACCATCCTTGGAGATCTTCATTCCTTGTTAAGGATCTAAGGTATTTTCATCTTCTAACTAGTTTATGAACTTGATTTGGGGGAAAGTGGTGATAATGGTATCTTGTCAAAGTCTTGGTTAGAAATGTTGATGGTGGGTGTAAAACACACATAGGAAGTGTGTGAACCATGTATTGTGTCAGCTTATTGATGTAGAGTTAGTAGCCACGAACTAGGGATTGAGATTCCACCAAGTTGGATGAACTTGGTGGTTAGGAATGTTATTATGGGTTGATAATTGATGTCTAGTTACGGATGATAACTAGAAATGTGATGATTATGTTGATAGGTTGCAAGGCCTAAAGGTTGGAGATATTCCAAAGGCGGAAAGCAAGGATTCGTGTTGATAAACACGATATGGATTTAGCTATCGCTAAGGTGAGTACATGAGACTTTTAAAACTGAGTACATAGTAAATGGCTTCGAAATACATATGAAATTTCATGGGTCTTTATTAATAAATGTTTTGATAAAGATAGTGACTGAAAAGATGAGAAAATAGGTATATTGTGATACTAGAATATGTCTAGTATGATTGATGATATTGGAAGTAGTATGCTAAACTAAGTAATAATTGAATCTATATTAATGTGCTATAATAATAAAGATAATGAGTAAGAGAATGCATATTGAGTCTTTATTAATAAATATGTATTAGTAAAGCAATTGGAAATGATTTTGTAGTAATGAGTATCTATTGGTAAGATTTACTAATAAAAGTAAAGAACGAATATATATGAAAATGCTTATGATGTGACTAGTAATAATTATGTATTATTGTCAATGGAAAGATGAAAGTATTATGATATCGATATATAAGAATGTATCTTATGGGATTAGTAAGTATGGACCTCCTAGGGTCATAGAGGTAGAAGTAAATGTGGGTTGCTTATGATCGGGTCCGTGGGACCATACAGGTACGTTCATACTATGTTGAACTAGTTATATGTAGTTATTATTGAATAACTAACTTGTTTGATGATTATGTGATAGCCGAAAGCTTTGATTGAAATAACTGTTGAGTTATGGTAAGTATGAGATGACGTGATGATGCGGGGGACCCCCGGTCATGAGGTATGGAATGAGGGGCAGTTGGGTGGATTCCCATCGACTCATCCACGTTAGTAGTCTTGCTAACTGGACGTATTCCGGCGAGTAAGGCAGGTATCGATAGATTGGGCGAATCCCTCTTGCCGGTATCTTGAAACTTATTAATGGCGATGGATTCCGGTTAATAAGTTGATGTGAAGCTTACTAATGGCGATGGATTTCGGTTAGTAAGTTAATGTGATTCTAGTACATATATGTTTATGTATCAGGTATGTTTGTTTTTCTAACTAGTTCGGGGGCAACCCGATAGTTAGATACGGTTGCTAGTAGAGCATAGATTGATAGAGTCACGATAGGGTGACTAGACGGTAGTGAGATTGTTTATATATATATATATATATATATATATATATATATATATGTATGCTTATATATTTATGAAATGATTATTATTATTGGGGTCTAAAACCCATGTATCTCACGAGACTATTTTGTCTCACGTACTACGTTGTTTTGTGGCTATGTACTCAGGTACAGGTTGAAGTGATAGAAGGTTGCACTAGAAGTGGCCTAGAAATGTTTAGCTCGGGAGCTCATAGGTAGATCCCGTTTGCCTATGGTTTTGATATACTTGATGACACCGTATTTTTGTAAACTCTGATAAGGTTTTAAAGTTTTTGTTAAACTGTATCTTGGACAATATGTTTTTAAATGGAAACTGTATTTTTAAATGATTTAAACGTTGTTATAAAAATACGGGTGTTACATTAATCTCTTTAAATATAAGGGATAATTGCTTTTATATCCTTATAAAATTCATAAATTATTTCTATATTCTTCTTAAGTTCGTAAATTGTCTCTATATCCGCTTTAGTGGCAAACGATCAATTTTTATTATTATTGTTGTTGTGTTATACTCACTTCGTCCCCAAGTAAACTTCACAAATCTATTTTGCACATATTCTTAGGAGAGATTTATAGTAAGTCTTTGATAAATAATTGTGATTAAAATATTACGTATAAGGTTAGTGAGATTGATGGTGGGTCTTTGTACAACTTTTTATGCAAAATATATTATTTTATTAGATCCGTTCTAATTAGAAAAGTAAAAAGTTTATTTGAGAGAAAATTAAGGAGAAAATGAAGTTTATTTATGGACGAGGCAATAATTTATATAACAACTTGAAGCTCTTTGGTTTAATTTTGAAGGCATGAAATTAACAAAATATTATTAAGATAATAAAAGTATTATACTATAACTAGTATGTTACCCACGCAATGCGACGGCGGGTACCCTGTGACTAAATTTGACGGCGATCAAGTGGTGGGTTGTGATGAAGGTAGTGATAGTGACTGCTGGTTGTGGTCGTGCAGATGGTGGTTGATTTTAATTTTAATTTTATAAAGATTAAATAAAGATATCTCATAAGTTTCCTTAAATCCGAAATTGACGTTTTTTTTAATATGGACCGTTTTAGCGATTTGATTATCTCATAAGTTTCCTTAAATCTGAAATTGACGTTTTTTTAAATATATGTCTTTTAGTTATGTTGAAGTTAAAAGTTATATATATTAGTTGTTGGGATTAAACAAAGTGTCATTTAGATCAATCTGTTAACACACAATCAGTACTCATAAAAGGTCTTGTGTTCGAATCCTGTAAGCAACATTTTTTTATTTTTGTGGTGTTTAAGATGTTACTAAAAGTATAAATAAGTTTAAATTTAAGTGCTCCTATAATTAGTAATCCTAAACATATTATAAAGGAGTAAGATAAGATTACTATAATAAAAATTATTGAAACATGAGGCAACAAATTAAAAATTAAAAAAAAAAATTATTTAAATATTATTAGGCCCAAATCATACCTGAATCGGGCCCATGTCTATATTAGTATATTTCACATTTTCACTCCACCGTTAAGCCCATAGCATCGTTTAAGTCGATAACGATGATTAAAATAGTTGAGGGACTAAAACCAGAAATATAGAGAATTTAACAATATTTCTATTCCCTCTCGTTCATTGTCTGTTTGTCCTCATTTTAAAATTTTCCAAAAATGTTTTAGAGCCAACGTTCACTCGCTCTGGTGAAACCACAAGCTAGGGTTCTTCATCTGTAGAAATACAGAATTTTCGATGTTATCCTCATTGTTTCCTTGTGAATTTGTACAATTTCTTGGCAGAAGTATGGGCTGTTTCTTTTGCTGTTTCAGAGTAAAAGATTGATCATCAACCTCAGGTTAATCGCGTATCTCAACCGATCACTGTAATCCTCAAGGTTAGATTTCGAATTTAAGTAATAGTACGAGTTTTGAACTAATTGTTAGTGTTTGTTACTTTTCGTTTTCCTTTTGGCGTTCAGGAACCTGTCGATCCTCTGGCTAGCAATTGCTTGTGGTCTGTACTAGTTTCCGAAGGTAATTGATCACTGATCAAAGTTAATTTTCATATAATCAGCATTTTCTGGAAGGAGATTTCATCGGAACTTTATTTTAAGTTAGTATGATGTTTGATCTAGTTGTCGTGTAATCAAATCACAGCGAATTATGATGTTCTAACTCAAATACGGTTCTAAATTTCAGTTCATGTAAGGTTTGTAACTTAATTGTCGCCTGAGATATGATTTTCCATTAGCAATTACATTATGTCTGTAAAGAAATGTTCATTTCATTGCTGAATTTGAGTAGATAAGTATGTGAATGCTGTTCAGCTGAAAATAGTGATCACTCACAATGCGAGGATGGAAGATATGGTGTTATACGATCTCCAGGATTGGTTGACGAGCTCATGGCTGAGGTAATTATTTCTGTAATGTATTACACTAAGATATTTGAGCTACAAAAAACTGCTGCTACTATGTTAACACTGTTCATTTCAGTAGTATTGATGTGACCTTACCTGCCATTGTACTTCAAAAGACAACAGAATGTTTGAAATTTGAATTGTATTTCTAGAAAGGTTTTCTATTACTGTTAAACAAATGTTGAATATGAGAGTCTCATGTGTTTTTATTTTTTGTCATGTGTTTTTATTTTTTGTCATCTGACTTTGAAAACCAGATTGATAAATGTTCATTATCATCAAGTAGTTCTTCATCTAAAATTACGAAAGAACCCTTGAATCCATCTGAATCACCATATGATAATATCCTTTCAAAACCTTCACCTTACCTAACCCCTCTCAAATTAACCGATGATATGCAGACACCTGACACTGTTTTTCCTTCATGTGTATATAACAAAGAAAATGGATATAATAAAAAAGTCAGATTTCAGTATGTGTACTCAAGGATAAACAATGATAGATTTTCTCAATTAAAAGCATTAACAGAAGAAGATTGCAGTGAAGAAACCCCTGAATCACAATTAAAATTACATGAATATACAACTGAAAAGAGGTAAGTCATATTCATGTGGCCTCTTTTAACATGCAAAATTCTATATCTTATATTTTACAAAATCTAAAAGTAATCAGTTATATGGACAATGTATGTGGAGTACACCTGAGTAGTTAACATTATTATTTAAGGCCACCTATCTATTAAAACTTTAATATAAGTTGTTCAAGTAGATATTATGCATCATTTATACCAATTTTGACAAAAAAAACTTGTCAAATGGAGAAAATGCTCTCAAGTTTAATAGAAAGACTAAAGTATCTTTGATGAGGTGTCAGCATAATATTTGTTAAAATTTTTCTTTTACCAAATAACATAAGGGCATTTTCATCAAATTTGGTATGTTTTTGGCCATTAAACACTAGAATCTCACTTATTTGGATGCCAATATTTTTTTTAAACGATTAGTGTTCTTGGTTTGCAGTAAGCAAATTGGAGAGACATTACGCATGGAATTTTGATGAGAGAAAGTGGAACATGAGAATTCTGGATGTGAGATTTAACCATGGAGGTAATAATCTAGTTGCCTACTTTGGTCTTAAAACTCAAAAAATATTAAAATGATTGAGAACTTTAAGGAATCTTGAATAGCATGGATGCATAAATGTTTACATAATCACCATTGCATATCTTCACATTGTGAAATACCTGCTTTATTTTTTACCACTAACCTTGTGGCTACTAATGCTCAAAAAGAGCAAAGACAAGGACCACACTGAACACAACCTAAACCAAAACCTTGTAAATAAACAAGCCTAAAACCAGATTGAAATATATCAACACAAATTAGGATAGCCGGTAAGTGACATACTGGCCTAAATATACTTTAGTCAAAAAATTCATTCTAAAAATTCTGAGATTACTGGTTAACAAGAAGTAGGATAGACAATGCAGGATACAAAAAACCATACGGTTAGTCCAAGACTAGGCCAGTTTTAGTATATGAACAAAACATTACCTTTCAGTGAGCAACTTAGAATAAAGAAAGATAATACCAAAAATAATTGAAATATATCAACACCACTACTAATAACAAAACACCTATATATTTATATCCGATTATTTCTTCTTGCCTTTGTTCTTTTTACCCTTCTTCCCCTTGTTATTATTTCCCTTTCCTTTCTTCTTTTTAGCATCCTGAGTGCTACTACCTGCAGCAGCACTTTGCTGTCCTACCACCACTTCCGTTGGTTCATCATCACCATTTCCATCTTCTTGTTCATCAACCTCATTCTCCTCCTGATGCAAATCACTTTTCTTGCTGCTCTGATCAGACTCCAAATTTTCCTTAACATTTGACTCACAACTGATGGAATTCTGGTTGAAGAAATCGTCTACCAATGGCCTACTGCTTTGAAGCCTCTCCAAAACCATTTGCACATTATCCATTCGTTTATCCACGACTCCATGTTGACTAAAAATCATAGCATCAACAACCTTAAAATCATCTAATTAACAAAATGAAAAGTAGTTCAGAATTCACAGTATTGCTAATCTAACCTTGGGTCAAAAAAACTAGAAAGCATCTTCAGATCAACGAATGCACGCTTTGCTTCATCTAAGACCGCAGCACTTTTTCCAGCACAAAATTTTCCATCCTCAATAGCAGTAGCTAATGTACATATAATTTCATCCAATTCTTTCTGCAAAGTTTAAAAAAATCAGATGGCCTTAAAAGTACAATAAATATAATGAAAACTAACAAAACCGTAATTAAAACCATAGTGTTATACGTTACCTTTAATCTAGCTGCAAAAGGTAATGTGCTCAGTGCAACTCCCTTCTCCTTGTTTATAGCTTCAGAAGCTTCTAGAAGAACTTTCCAATTAATTCGCAGTTCCACTGGATTTGCATTCGGTAATGTTTCACATAATGGTACCTCAGGAATCTTCTCAACACCAGCATCATTTAAAGACATTTCTTCATAATGTGTAATTTTTTTTGGAAATAATACACCCATAATCTCCTCTTTAGATTTCTTAATATCCAAAAATATAGCACACGGAGCATGGATTCTTGGACTCGCATTTCCCGAAAACAATATAAGAAGAGGATCTTCTACGCTCATAAATGCTTCTGCAACAATATCTGGATTCAAGTTCATGTAACGATTCTTCCTTCGACTTAAAATATTACGCACAAAATTATTTGGAAGCAAATTGGATATATTGTTCCTCCCCAACAACAACTCAAGTAGCACTTGAGAACAATCTGATACTTTCAGACATATTAAAGACACTATCATAACCAGCTTCAACGTTAAAATCGGATGGTAAGAATAGGATTTAATTCCGGATTTTTGAATCCACGATGCAGTTTCACCTTTATTGTACAGAATTTGTTGGACTATTCCAACAATGAAGCTTATGAACGGATGTGAAAATATCTGATTCGGTGCTGAAGAAGTTGTAGCTGAGTGAAGATGCGTAAACCCTCCAACAAATGAAGATTTTGTAGTAAAAATTATTCCCGACGAAAAAGATGTCATGAATAAAAGACGGTCCAAAAGATGCACGAAACTGTGAGGCGATATGTAGCCAGCAGCCCGCCAGTTGAGACTAAAAGTGTCGGCTAAAGCTAAGTGGAGTGCTTGAGCAACATAAGCATCTTTCAAACCACAATCCCAAAATTTCTCAATAAATGATCTCCATTCGGGATTCTTTCCAAGCCCATTAATGATAGGGTCGGTCAATGCTTCGGGTTTTCTTGACCCCAGACATATCATCATCACTCTCCCGATTGTCCAATACGAAAACTCGCCTTTTCCTTCCACATTTTGACTGATTATCTCTTCGAGCAAGTTGACCGAAAGATCGGTCAACCTTAAAGAAATCAAGTCGTCAGACATCGATTTCCGCCAATCTAACGGAAACACGAGATCGAAATACTTTGTAGAGAGTTTTAGGAAGCTTTCTGGTTTCTTACGGTCCGAGAAACTGAGATTGAGATGCTGGCAATCCAAAAGAAACTTGGAAACCTCAAAAATGTGAAGAAGAGATGTGCTTTCATGAAATACACGATTTGAAGTTAAAGTTAGTTTATGGAGTGATTCAAGAACTTTGAGTACATTTACACCAACAGAAAGTAATTCCAATTGCCAGTAAGATCTGATCAAAGACACCAACTGTCTTTTACCGACAGTTACAAGGTTACCTTTGTTACCAATGTTTTTTACCCAAGCAGCATCCTTGTTGACCACCATGTAAGCCATATCTTCTTTTACAAACAATTTCCTCACGCCAAAATAATTCAAACTGAAATCAAAATGATCCTCGTGAGTATTCGGCTCATCATTTCCAAGACTCGAGAATATATCGATAATGTTTTCTTTCAGCAGATTCCAGTAAAAAACCAGAGTTCTAACAGAAACTCGGTTCTGAAAGATCTTGTTTTCACAGTGCTTAGTTACATCTACAGGTAATTCGTCCTCCCAATCGTACTTGGACGAATTCAACTGAAGATGAAATTGCAAGATTTTTCTAACTGACAAGATTTCTCCCCAAAGACTCTTGTTTTCCCGAAAATCATGTAACTGTTTCTTCAGATCCTTCAAGCTACTGATCTGATCAGATAGTATTTCAATTTCACTACAAACAAAATTGTAATATTTTTCCGAATCCATTTTCGCAAGGGACTTTGCTTTTTCACAAAGTTCTTCCTTCTGATTAAACTGCTTTAATGGCCAACCATGGTTTCCATTTCCCCATAACGAGTTGCTAATAATGTACAAAAGTAAAAGATCTGTTGCTTCCGTGAATAATCCCGCCTTCCCCAAAAGATCAGCCTCTTTTAGAACATCACCCGATGACCTCGCCAGCTCAGCAGCTTCAAGAAAGTTACCCGATTCTTCTTCAATCAACAAAAGGTCATCAAGGCAGTTTAAGGATCTCAAGAACACGCGCTTAGACTCCATGGAGCAAAAAGCCCGAACAAATTTCATCATGGTTTTATGATCTTTACTTTCGTGGTAATCGCGAGCACAATTCTCCAAGAAATCTTGCTCGATTTGTTCTATTTCTTTACTTTGAATATTAGCTTGCTCTTTCCATATGATAATATACTGCAACCCTTTATCAAAAAGTTTCCCTTTTTTACAAACCGACAAACAGTTGGAAAACTGGTCTCCCTTTGCATAAGCTTCTGCAGCCTCGCTATAGCACCCTGCTAGAGTAAAACACTCTGCTGCTGCATCAATCTTTCCACACTTATACAAATAGATTTTTCCTTCAAGAACAAAAAAGTTCAAATTAGAATAAGCAATAATTTATGTTTTTTTTTATAAAAAGAAAGTTACCGGCTTTTTCATATTCCTCCAAATCACAATAACATGCAGCAGCAGACTCGAGTTTTCCAATCGATTCAAACATTCCAACTGCTTCTTTCAGATAGCCCGAATAAGCTTCGGGATTCGTCCCTCTCATTTGATGAGCAGATGCTCTCAAACCCGAAGCTTTTGCCAAAGTCTCCCACATTGTATCTCCAGCTCTTTCAAAGCACATTGTTGCCATCACATAATTACTCTCATAAAAAAGCTGAACACCAAACAAAATAACAATTATATAAAAAAAATATTATTAACAATTAATAGTTAAAAAAATCTAACCTTTTTACCACGTTCCCGCCACTCATGAGGGCTACTTGCAACCCGCATAGCCTGAGCCACTGAATCATCCAGCTTCCTTATCTGAACGAGCCCCCTTCTTTTCCAGTAATCAAACATCGGTTTTGATAATTCCTCTTTGTTCTCACAAATCCATAATCTTTGTCTTGTTCGAGTAATAGCCACATATAACTGCTTCAATTCTGAACATAAAACACTATGTCTCGACTCACTAAATGTCGGGAAAGATTGTGGAAGTTTCTCATCCAGCCAATCCTGGTCCTTCATGTATCCGTATATCACCCTCCACTGGTCTTTCAAAGGAGATGTCCCAAAAAAATTGTACAACAATACGTCCTACAAATCAGAAAAACAAACGCGATTAAATCTCGAAAGATTAATTAAAAATATAATTGTTATCAATCTGACCTGAAACTCGAGACCTTTACACTCGACTATAGTAAGAACAAGCGCATGCTTTCCAACATATTCACAAATTTTAGTTTTTTCACAATCATCGCGTACCAATATAACCTGTTCAGCACCAAACCCGACAATTTCTCCACCACTTCCACTGCCACCAAAAATCGTCACGAATCACGATTGCATTTTCATCGTTTCCAGATTCAAGCAAAACAGGAGCTTCACCCGATATAAGACTAGTCTCAGGCTCCAAAATGTCAATCGAATGAACGAAATAACAGTACAAGATTTGAATCACACTTTGAGCCAAATCGAGCACACCAGCATGAGTTCTGAAGTTCTGTTTCAGCTGAAAGATCTCAGATACAAGACCTTTCTCTTGTTTTCCACCTGTTTTAGTCATTAAAAACACTTTATAGAACAAAGATCGAATATCTTGAAACCTAAAATCAATCCCTCGTGCAATTGTTTGCGCGGTATCGCCCGCAAATATAAAACCCTCATCGACATTTTGGCAGATAAATCTAAAAAGAGAAATCTGCCTCATACTAAGATCTTGAACTTCATCGATATACACAAAATCCATCTGATCACCTTTATAATTCCCATTTTTAAGGCGAAAATGGAGGTCATTTACCAAATCGGCCAAATCAAATTCCCCTCGTTCGGTTTTCATCTTTTCATAAGCTTGAAAAATGTCAAAAACATTTTCTCTTTTCTGTTTTGTTAGAGTGGATGAACGATTTGCCGCCAAAAGCATGTACCCTTCATAGCTCAGCTTGCCATCAATGCATTCTCCTGCTTGCAGGCCGCCTTTTATATGAGAAATAATTTCAGTAAAAACCCTAGCCGGATCGAGCTTTTTTGTTAGATTTGAATTGAAGTGTGGCCAGTAAAATGAACAAAACCTATCAAAGGTGACCTCCCTTAATCTGATGAAAGTTTGCAATGCAATTGATCTTGAGCTTATATGATTACTATTATAAGAACCTTCTCTTGCCTCAGGAAATCTTTCAAAGTAGGAATTACCCATTGTGCCATCCAACATCATTAAAAACTTATGAAATGTTATAACGAGAGGGTAACGTTGGACCGGGATACCAACAAATGTGTCGGGAATGTCATTGAACTCTGATGTGACTATATCTGCATCTTCCAGATTGATTTCTGCTGATGAACTCCCTTTACATGATGAAACACTATAAAAAAGATCATTTCTTGAAGTCAAAACAAGGCCATATATAATTTATAGAAATAGGAGACATAATCATTAAAAAAAAAAAAAGTAGAATAAATTACAGAAATTGTCTATGTGGTCTTTTGAATTTCATTTTTTTCCCTCCATATGATATAAAATGACTAAAATACCCTTTTTAAATATTTATAAGGGTATTTCGGTCATTTTAGGTCATAATGGAAAAAAATCAAAATTTGAGAACCATGGGGACAAATATCACGAAAAAAAAGTATAGGGACATAAGCGTGGAATTCAGAAGACCATCGAGACAATTTCAGTAATTTATTTACTCAAAAGTATTTGCACACCTTGTTAGATGGGAAACCTGTTGCTTGACAGCATAACACAATTTTGAGCTAACTGTCACAAAAAGCTGGCGTAAAATAGACGGTTTTCTTTCTTCCTGACCATCATCAACGTCTTTGTTCAAAACACTTGGTTTGCTTTCCTCATTAAATCCCTCAGAAGCAACACGAAAATTGTGTTCATTTTGGAACAACTTCATGGTCAATATAGTGGTTTTTCCAGTTCCAGATCGCCCAATAATAAAAGAAGTTTTACAAAACAATATTATGTCCATTTGCTCATCAGTAACTTGCATGGGGAAGTCAATGTCTTTACCAGAAAGCAAATGGCTCACCACCCCAGACGACAAGGAGTAGAATTTCATCAACAACAAACTTTCACTCACTTTTGAATTTTCAACAAAAACTCGATCATTATCATCACCCAAAATCTCACTCCCTTCATTAATATCACCTTCATTATTACTTAAATAACGAAACCGTACAAGTTCCTGTGACGCTGGCCAACTTCTAGGTACTTCCAAGTTTCTAAAACAACATAAATAAAACATTATATAAAAAGAACAAAAGATTAAGCATGTATAAAAGACAATCATACCCCTCTAAAGATTTCACTGTGCAACGATTGATATAATCTTCTGTGTAAGCAGCAAAGATGCTTTCAAGTCGTTTGGTCAGTTTTGGGATCTGTTCAAATGATAATATATCCCAAACCTTCAAAACTTGCATGTACTTGCATTCCTTGATGATGTCGGTTGTGCAGATAACATAAAGTCCTTCAACCTTGAATTGTTTTATAATATGTGACGATTTTTCACAAAATGAGTCAACGCTTCTGTTCTTCGGTCGCCAGCCACCAGAAAGTTTCAATAAATGATTCAAAACCAGCTTCTTCAATCGAGCACAGCTTAGCTTTCCAAATGATCTTTTGAAGTCGTCACTGAACAGAACCTGATATCATTAAGTGCAAGAATCGTCAGTATAGTCAAAATCATTCCAATTCAGTCAAAATTTGTCAAGGTCAGCGAAAGTCAAAGCTAATTAAAAAGTGCCTACCTTCCATTTCTCATGTTTAAAAAGTACACTATTCCCGTTAACCAGATCATCTAGTTGTTCTAGCTCCTTCTTTGCTGCAATAATTGTCATCTTCAAGGATTCATCAGCATCGGCATCAAACAAACATTCACGGTTCCTTGCATCATAAACTAACTCTCCCCAAACGGATCCACTATTCTCAAGGGTTCTCTCATTACCCAATATCCAGAGGCAGTGTCTAAATTCAAATTAACACCACACACTTTTTAGTAAAAAAAGATTAATTTAAAAAAAGATTAGTTGATAAACAGGTGACTAGGTTTGATACCTTGCTCTTGTGAGAGCAACATTAGTCCTTTGATGACTATCAATAAAGCCGACAGACCCACGGGTATTCGATCTTACTGTCGATAAAATGATAATATCTTCTTCACCACCCTGAAAACCATCAATCGACTTCACATTTATTGTAAATCCATCAGCTTTTTCATACTTGTGAGCAAGTTTTTCTTGGATGGAAACGACTTGTGCAGCATATGGAGACACAACACCAATTGTAACCTTTCTCTTGGAGTCACTCCATGCTATAAATACAAACATTACAAAAAACATTTGTCATTTACTGACGCATAAAGAAAGTGTCACAAAAAAAGTGCAAACCTTTATAGAGATTATTAACAATCTTAATCACAATAGCCACCTCAACCATATTTCTCCAACTCCTTCCATCTTCGTCTTTTTCTTCTCGTCCACCGACAACATTCAGAAAAGAATATGTACCAAACATCGGTCCCAAAAGATACTTCTTTTCATAACTGCCACGTGTCACATTTTCAGCATCCAAAATCCGATTCTGATAAAACCTCCAATTTGGGAAGAAACTAATGGAAGGATGCATTCGATATTGCACATCTAGTAAATGCTTCGAATGTCCCAAAGAACTCAACCTCTGAAATAAACTTCTTCCAAATCCAGATTCAACACAAATCTGTTCACAAACATTAAACCAAATCATAAAAATAAAAAATAAAAAAAACAAATTAAATAACTTACCGGGCTCGATACCATGGCGGGTAACTGACACTCGTCTCCAATGAGAATCGTGTGTTTAATTCCCGCAAGTTGAAACGGAATTATGGATTCACATTCTCGTAACTGTGCAGCTTCATCTATCACTAATACGTTGAATGGCTTCATTACAACTTTATGCAATTTGTAAGAAGTGGAAGTTGTGCAGAATATAATCGAAGCATTTCCAAAACAAAGGTCTGTTACTGCAAATCTGTTTAAAGCATTCGGTAGATTAAGCTGTTGAAGTGACGTCAGCAGGTTTTTTAGAACAGATACACACGTGAATCTAACAGAATTGATACACGACGTATTGTAAAAATCATCTTGTAACTGTTTAGAACTGAACACGTGTTGAAGTTGTTCAGAAACCATATTTTCTTCAAATAACAACGATTCAAAGTAATTTAAATAGTCCAAAAGTAGGATCATGTTTAGGAAATTATTTTCTTTCAAAAAACTTCTCGAGATATGTGTACAAAATGTGAGAATGCATCTCCTGAGCGGTTTAGCAGAAGAATCAAATCGATCTCGCAAAAACTCAAGAAATGATTTTAATTCCAACTTGTTCGCTTTAGTTTCATTTTCGTTTTCATTTGCACATTGTTGTTCTTTGATAATTTCATTTTCATGCTTTTGTTCTTTGACAATTTCATTCTTTTTTTCATTTGCACGTTGTTTTTTGGTAATTTCTTTCTTTTTTTCATTTGCACGTTGTTGTTCGATAATTTCATTTGCACGTCGTTGTTCTTCAATAATTTCATTTTCAACAAAAACATGATATTGAGATACACAATCTTCAAGTAAATCGATCATAGACCGAATACAATGCCTCCAACCGGTTAACAACCCGAGGCACTCGGTAAGCTTTTTAACCCGATGATCCAAATATATTTGTTCAATTTCTGAACCGACTTTTAACCGCTCCTTGTTTCCAAACAAGAGCACGTCTCCAACCGGATATATAATTTCTCCACTTTCAGTTACAATTTTTAACGATTCTGTTACCCATTTTAACACGCGTGAGGCTACTTGTACGATAGCAACGTTTGTTGGAGCACATGTAAGTGTCCTACGGTTCATTTGCAGAAGAATAAACAGCAACACGCTTACAGTTGTCGTTTTGCCTGTTCCCGGTGGGCCCCATATTTGTTCAACATAAGAATTATGGCAACATACCGTTTTACAAAGAGCTGACATAATTGCCGATTTTTGGGATTCATTCAGCTTGTCCAAAAGATGATCAAATTGTTCAGAAAAATCAGTATCGTAATCAAATGAACAGATATTGCAGTCTTCCTTAATCTGTATCCAACATAACCATAGTTAATACCAAAGTTGTAATTATTAGTCAAAATCAGTCAAAATTGGTCAAGCTCAATAAAAGTCAAACTTACTTAAAAAATTTGAAAAACAAATTTAGGCTCTCGGCTTATAGTTGACTAATTTACTAATTTTCGTATGGACTTATGCTTTTAATTTTAGATGTCGTTATTTATATGCATAGTTATTGACTAATTAGTTAATTTGTTAGGATATTGTTAACATTTATCAAATTAATCGTTTGAACGTGGTCGACCATCGACCACCGAGAAACCTTCAAAATAAAAATCATAAGTTCATAACAAAATAACTAAATTAATCAATAACACAAGTCAACAAAAAACCAAGAGACTAAATTTGATTTTTAATTTTCTTAAGTAATTTGACTTTCACTGACTTTAACCAATTTTGACTGATTTAGACCAATTCTACAATCTTGGTTAATAATCATAAATTCAATAAAATAAGAGTTAAATTGAACCAAATTCTTACCATGGAACCTGAATAAAGAACTTCTCTAATGATATTCATATTCCGATGCATATGTAACGAACTCCATATTCTTTTCTGGGTTGTAATATTCGACACAAAAACAACAAACATCCCATCTTGGAACTCAACATGTTCTAAAACCTTAATTTTAAAACCTATCGATGTATTTTCATCTTCAATCTCATGAACATTATCATCCTCGTGGATATAACTAACCAACGAAAAAGCCCAAGTTCTTCCCACACGCTGCAAATCAGAAACCGATTCGGGTCTTCCATCAACTAAAATTAGTAGATCACCGGGTAGGGTTCGGTACGGCTCTTTACCACGTTCACTAAATCGGTTTTTCCAACTGCCAACTGTAACGTCGTATGATGTTTTGTCTTTACCTGTTGCCTTGTTGATAGAAAAAACTTCAGCAAATGGAGCTCGGTACATGATCTCCATTGATGAAGCTAATTCGTCACGTGTTTCCTCTAACAGAGGATATACAAAAGAACCCAGATAATGTTGTTCAGAATGAAATGTAAGTGGTATTTCGTCAACCTACAATTATTGCATTAAGTTATCGAAAGATTTGAGTTTTAGTTTTCTAAAATCAACATTAAACTTCATAACTATGAAATACGAAAAAGAATAATCAATAATAACAATGAAAATGATGATTATGATAATAGTAAGTTTGATTCGGAAAACAGAGTACCAAAGTGTACATGTTATTTTCAGAAACAAAATAATCCCCAAGTGTCATCGCATAGTGTATGAAATGTTGATATCAACAAAAATGGAATCTCGTACAAGAAAATACAAATAACGATATATATATATATATATAAATATATCTACATACTATATATGTATACCTGATTTTTATAAAGGTCTTGATTGAGAATGTCATCAAGAGACCATGAAAAAATCAACTTAGCAAAAGCATCATTTTGACCCTGAGCAGCTTCTTTCATCTCCCCCGATTGATCGGCTTCCATAATCTCACCTATATGATCAAGTGCATGCAAATATAAACTTCAAGAGGATGAAGAAATAAAAAGGGGGTTTTATTATGATTTTTGTTTAGGAAATGAAAAGGGGTTTCTTACACTCAAAGGAATCGTTCGTACGGAAACAGTAGTGGTATTGCAAATTCAAGAATCAAAAAACCCTTTTTTCCCAAATCTTAATCTGTTGTACCAAAAAGGGGGGAATCAAACAAATATGTATTTAAAGGAAAACAAAGGACGAGAAATGTGTTGTAAAAAATCAAGAAATTTAAATTCAGTGTGGAAAATTGAAGTCAAGTTTTAGTCTCCTCAACTTCCTCCATTTTCTTTTTCCTTTGCTTTTCTTCATCCAATCATACACATTGCCTTTTCATTTCCAAACAGTTAAAGTCCTAAATTAAACTACTTTTTTTGTAAACAATTATAAAAAGTACACTGGTTTACAATTATAAGAGGGTGGGGTGTGGTGGCGAGCCCCCACCCCTCGCCGGCTTGAAATTGCCACCTAGGCTCCGCCATGACACCCTCCGCTGGGTGAGTGAAGACGTTCGCCGAGCGTTCGGCGGAGGAGAGAGAGAGAAATGGTTTGTTTTTTAAGGGTATTTTTTGAGTGAGGGGTATTTTAGTGGGTCCCAAAAGATTATTATTGGTTAGTGATGGTAGAGGGGGTATTTGGGGTTTTGAATGTGAAATGTGAAATAGTGATGTGGCGCATAGGTGGCGCGTAGGTGGCATCCGACTTGGTGTTACCACACCTGATGCTCTAAAGGTGAAATTGTTAAAATATAACTCGGATATACTACGGGGATATATTTGTCAAATCATTTACATAAATTTAAGTAAAATTGGTAATATTCTCGGTGTTATCTACATCATTTTCTGGATCATTTAGAGGTATCGATATAACTAAGGCTAATTCTTGTAATTTTGGTAATAGATGATTGGAATGATATTTACTTTATATTTCTTGTTTTTTAATTTTTTTTATGTTGTATCAATGTCCCTAACATCTTGCTGGTTACTATTGCTTGACGTTCACAAAAGTTTACTCAGGGTCGTTTCTGGGCATGGGCGATAAGGGCAGCCGTCCAGAGCCCACAAAATTTAGAGGTTCACTTTTAAAAAAATAAACTAATGTATACATGTGTATAAACTTATTTATATTATGGTAACTCCAACGGAATATTGAAAATCGGCAGACTAAAAGGTTCAATCCGGACATTTAACTTGAGGATTGGGGGGTCGTTTCTAATTTGGCGGAAATTTTTTAGTTATTTGAAAAAAAGTTAATTCAGAGGGGCTCAATTTTAAAATTTTGCCCAGGACCTAAAAATTGGTTGGACCGGCCATGAGTTTACATAAATTTAAAAATGAGGTATGATATTGATGTCTACTACTTTTAATTACTTCATAGAGTTGTCTTCTAGGAAGTCTAAAGGATTTGTCTAGTCCTAAGGGACAAATCCTAGCCATTGGATCAAGATGGTCAAGATCAAATCCCCCCACCTACAGCCACCGCCGACCGCCACCGCCGGTCGCTGGCCGCCGCCGACCTCCGCCGATCGCCGCCATCCGCCGCCGCCGTGGTGGTGGTGGTGGCTGACAGTGAAGATGCTGGTGGTAATGGGGCTGGTGGTGGTATTGATGTATCGAAGCACATGTGCTTCACTAAAACACAGCATATTACTTCGAAGCACATGTGCTTCAGGTCACGAAACACATGTGCTTCACTACACAGAAAAAAAAAATCAAAACAAGTGACGAACATATCATTATGAAGCACATGTGTTTCATAAAGCCAAGCACATGTGTTTTTGTTCCTGAACACATGTAACTTAGAAGGAAGTCATTTGTGTTTGAATCGCGAAGCACATGTGCTTGACGTTATGAAACACATGTGCTTCACTACACAAGAAAAAAAAATCAAAACAAGTGACGAACATATCATTATGAAGCACATGTGCTTCATAAAGCCAAGCACATGTGTTTTTGTTCCTGAACTTACAAACAAGTCATTTGTGTTTGAATCACGAAGCACGTGTGCTTGACGTTATGAAGCACATGTGCTTCACTAACAAGAAAAATAATCAAAACAAGTGACAAACATATCATTATGAAGCACATGTGCTTCATAAAGCCAAGCACATGTGTTTTTGTTCCTGGACACATTTAACTTACAAGCAAGTCATTTGTGTATGAATCACGAAGCACATGTGCTTGACGTTATGAAGCACATGTGCTTCATTACTTGAAACACATGTGCTTTGCTGTACATATACACTCCTTTATTTTCAAAACACATGTGTTTCAAGCACATGTACTTCCAGTCACGACCACCACCACCGGTCACCACCGTCGGTGGCCACCTCCTTTATTTGTGTATGAATCACGAAGCACGTGTGTTTGACGTTATGAAGCACATGTGCTTCATTACTTGAAACACATGTGATTGGTTGTACATATACACTCCTTTATTTTCAAAATACATGTGTTTCAAGCACATGTGCTTCCAGTCACGACCACCACCACAGGTCACCACCGCCGGCGGCCACCTCCTTTCTTTGTGTATGAATCACGAAGCACATGTGCTTGACGTTATGAAGCACATGTGCTTCATTACTTGAAACACATGTGTTTGGCTGTACATATACACTCCTTTATTTTCAAAACACATGTGCTTCCAGTCACGACCACCACCACCGGTCACCACCGTCGGCGGCCACCTCCGGTCGCCGTGCGCCGCCGTCGGCCGCCGCCGACCGCCGCCCATCGCCGCCGTCCGCCGTCGCCGGCCGCCGCCGTCTCTGGCCGCCGGAGAAGCACATGTGCTTGTAGTGGTCGTGGTGGTTTTAAATCTTGATCTTGACCATTGATTTTTCTTGATCCAAGGGCTAATAAATGTCCCCTGTGACTAGATAAAATTAATGGACTACCTTGAACATTTCACTTACTTCATATTGTTACTCATCATAAAATATGTAATTCACTAATTTTTCTTCTTATATCATCTTTTAATTTTAATATGTGAGTAAATAGTCATATAAATAACCTCAAATGATAAACAACAATATAATTTCTCTTTAAAAATTTAAGATACATATATACAATTATTAAAACATGCACTGGGCTTTTTTATGTCATTTAAAAAAATATTATTTGAAACAAGAAATTCTTAGTAAAGTGTATGTCATGTAAAGGTAAAGAAAATAAGTTTAATGGTCAATGCCTTTTTCCAATTTTCTTCCTTATTCCTTATTAATTAAGTATTATCCGTACTATGTTAAAATGACGATAGGGATAAGCACCGAATAATAAAATATCATTATTGAACTTGAAGTGGCACCGATCTAAAAGACTCTATTTGATACTCAATACCGTTTATAACTGGAATTTTGTATTCGCTAATTCGGTGCTCAAGCACGATATTTATCGAAAGTTATGTAGCGGATACCAAACCCATGGAAGTTGAATCGCTTTTAAATTTCTGAAGATTCTTTCCTTTGCCATACGTGAAACCTGATCCCTCCTCCCCCCAATCCTTCGGCTTTACCCTATGTTTATGTTTCAGTAACAAACTAACAACACTCTGGAAATGAATAAAAATCCCAACCCGACTATTCCATTATTTCGATCGATCAAGTCATCACCATGGCATCATCGTCATCATAAAAAAAACATTGACTTATCACTTGTGTCATGTTAACTAAGTTAAATATGAGTACTATTTAAAAGAATAAATTCTCACTAAACTGTATGTCATATAAAGGAAAGGGCAAAAACTCAATGGTCAATGCCTTTTGCCAATTTTCTTTCCTTATTAGTTAAGTATTATCCGTACTATATTAATAATTACGATTACGACGGGATGAGCAATCTAAAGGACTATATTCGGTATTAAGTATCGCTTAAAACTGAAATTTTGTATTTAGTAATTCGGTACTTAGACTTGATATTTATCCAAAATTATATAAGTACATGGAGAAGTTGGATATTTTTTAAACTTTGAAGATTATTTCTTTTTCCCTAAGTGAAACCCGGTCCCCCTCCCCTCCCCTCCCCTCCCCTCTAATCCTTTGCCTTACCCTTTGTTTCAATAACAACGTTCTAAAAGAAAAACTTAAACCCTGTTGTTTTATTATTTCGACCCCTACAACCTTTAGATTATGTGTAATGGTGAGTTTGATAATTGGTGTCACAATCGAGCCACATTGGAGTTTTTCTGTACAAACCAAATACATGGCAAACAAGACCAAACCCTCGGCATAACGATGAACAAACACACTTCAAACCATAAAATTGATTTATTAATACATATATCAGTTACCATGCATAATGTACACGCAACCATTGCGCACACCCGTTGATATTGACGAATTCACACATGTTTTTATTTATCAATAATCAATAATTTATGAATGGTTTATTAGGAAAACAAGGCTTTTCATGTCTAATTTTTATATATTTGTAAATTGCAGGTCATAACTCCAAAGTATACAAGAAAACAAGCCAAAAACACGTAACAAATCGTGAAATCCACCGGAAGCCCGCGCTGCGAATAACACGTGCCGCTCTGTAGATAGAGCGTAAAGAGAGCATAAAGTAGACATTACATTTAAAACAAATGGTTAAACCAAATTACTAAGACCCATGCCAATGGGCGTCACAAGCACCCGTCACAAACATTTCATGGTTAGTGACGCGCGTCACCATTGGCACCGCCTCGTCAATGGCCGGCGTCAGTAAGCCGTCGTGTAGACGACGTGTGGGCTTGGGCGTCGGTAGCAAGCTGTGAGGGGGAGAGGGGTATAAATGTAATATTTTAATATATTTATGGGGTTTAAATGTTTCAGTAACAAACTAACAACACTCTGGAAATGAAAAGAAATCCCAACCCCACTATTCCATTATTTCGATCGATCAAGTCATCACCATGGCATCATCGTCATCATAAAAAAAAACATTGACTTATCACTTGTGTCATGTTAACTAAATTAAATATGAGTACTATTTAAAACAATAAATTCTCAGTAAACTATATGTCATATAAAGGAAAGGGCAAAAGCTCAATGGTCAATGCCTTTTGCCAATTTTCTTTCCTTATTAATTAAGTATTATCCGTACTACATTAATAATTACGATTACGACGGGATGAGCAATCTAAACCGGATATCAAAAGTGAGTTGATCTTGGATTGGATCAATACCAATCTAAAGGACTCTATTTGGTATAAAGTATCGCTTAAAACTGAAATTTTGTAGTCATTAACTCGCTACTTAGACTTGATATTTATCCAGAACGAGGCAGCATGACTCGTGCGATGCACGGGCTTTGTTCATGATAAGTAGTTGTTGGTATAAATCGCAAAGTGCGAACAAAGCAAAGTGTGGAGGAAAATGTAAAGTAAATAAATATGAGTGCTTAAATTAGCATATACAAAACATGTTATTCATAACACATAAACGTCGTGACTATTGATCATGAGTTCAAATCATGTCATGAACAAATGTTGAGGTTTATTCCCCATAGGTGGAGAATTCGAGGGAATGCATAATGCCCCTTGTGGATGTGAATGTCCAAGCTCGAACCACTAACTTACTAATTGACCGTTCAAAAAATCACACATAAGTACTGTCATTACAAAAATATTCGTGCTTTGTATTTTATAAGTACAACTATGGCTCAAGTGTTATAAAATTTAAGTTTGCACTGTTTATGTTATTATGGTATTTACTATATAACATTTAACAACGAATGAATAGTAAGAGTTCCATTAACGTCGTTCCACCTCCACCTTGCACCGCCCCAGTTCCACCTCCTGCTTGTCGTTCCATCTCCACGTTTCACTGCTCTATTCCACCTCCTGCTTGTCTTTCCACCTCAAGCTTCCATCGCTCCATTCCACCTCCTCCTTACATCCAGTACATTCCAGCTCTTTCTTCAGTTAATTCAGCAGGTAACTTTATGCTCCTTCCTACTGACTCATTGCCATTCTTACTCTTCCTTCTTCATCAGGTAATTTTTCATGTATCTCCTTTAAAGTCCCTTTCCTTCTCCTTCTCCAATTACTTAATTTTGAGTTTATCACTTTTGAATTAGGGTTCCTGTTATCAGTCGAGTTCTTCAGGTATCTATTGATCACGTATTACTCTTTAAACCTTCTTCGTTAATCTGGCCCTATAGGTGTTGGAATTACAATTCCTTAGCCAACAATTTCGATCTTACTACTGATAAAGGTAGCCTTGATTCCTCAATTTTTTCTTTAAGCCTTTACTTCGCTGATTTGTAAGTTTATATTTTTAGTGCCCGGTTTACGAAAGATATATCCAAAATTTCTGAATTTCTGATTTAGGGAAAACATTGTTAATCCTTATTGCCGATCATACTATGAAGAAACATATCCCCAAATTTCTCACTTAATCTTGATTTTGCCCTAGCTACTGACCACACTTACAGCCACCTACGGAGAGCAAATTTGATGTTTTATCGACAAAATAGGTTTCAAAATCGATTCATCAAGTGCAAAAAAAATTGTTCCTTGACAAACGAGAGAGTGATTCTATCAGTGATTCAAATAAAAGAAGAAAAACAGAGAATTCTGCTTCAGCTAAGGTGAAAATGCATCATCTTTCAACTTATATACTCTATATTATTAGGTTGATGCTTTTGTTTGGTTTCAAGTTACATGGTTTTGTTTTTGTTTATTTTTTGTTACGTTTGGGGATGTTCAACAGCCCACATCGTTCACGGAATGTCGGTTCAAGCAATTTCGTTTCTCCTGCATTAGTAAATGGTATTAATTTTGTAAAGGTAACCTTCATTCATCACTTAATTATTTCTTTAAGTTTTGTTTCGTTAAATTTTAAGTCTGTGCTTGTAGATTAGGGTTCTTAAATTTGCGTTTATTCACATACTAATTACAGAAATTGATACTCATAAGATGAGAAATTAGCATAACACATAATTATATATAAAGCAATACAATGACCTAGGGTGGCTAAATAAGTATTTAACCTAACATCCAGAATAACATGAATGTTGGTTGTTGACACTATTAATAATTTTTTGACCCGATTAAAAGTTTCCTTCTAGCTTGCTATTTCAGGCTTAATTAAAGGAATTGGCACTCTTAGTAATAGTACAAAATTGATAGAACTGTTAGCTTTATTTTCAGTTTACCTGGTTGACCCGTATTAGTCATTCATAAGAAAATTGATAAAACTACCAACCCTAATTAATTTGTTATGATTATAATTTTTTTTCTAATTTACATAGAGCACTTCAGGAATTTGTTTCATTTTTTAAACATACTTAACAAGGCTTTTAACCCATTTTGGCCCGTTTAACATAAAAACAACAAACACTACCCCATTTCAATACCGTATAGTAAAATCGACTCAAAACCACCCATTTTAACCCATCTTCTCAGGGCACTGTCTGTAATCTCAGAAAGATCACTTGAGATTAAAGTTTTTGATTATATTGGTGTTGATAAAACAGGATCGTGCTAATGAGATATTTAAGAAGGTAGAAGATCAGAAATCAAGTAGATGGAAAAATCAAAATACAATTTTGGTTGCCTGTCTTTTTATTGCTTTCATCAACAAGACAAACCAGAGTACCAGACACCATAAATGGTATAACAAAATGTTTTTTTATTAACATTTGTTCAAATAAAAGTCTATATCTAATGAAATTTCCGTGAACATTCGTTCAAATAGAAATCTGTTTGGTTGTTGGTGGACCAATAGAGACGGAAATTGGGCGGGCAAAAGAATACATTGTCACACAACTTGAGCTTGAGATGAGTCGGTCAGTGGATGCGCTCTCTTTACACAAATTTGAAATTACCATAGGCGTTTTTGTTCCAATCTTGGTATGACCAATCAGAATGTCAAAACTTCCCAGGAAGCTGTTCAAAAGTCGGAGAGTTTGCTATAAGGTAAATGGCAATGATATTTGTTTTGGTGGTTGGAGTTATTTTGAGAAAGTCATTGAGCATATGCTACCTTCTCATTAATCTGCCATTACTCATTTACGACCTTCTAATTACTGAAAAGTATTAACTTATGGTCTTAATTTATTATCAAAACAACAAGACTTATATATTATAAAAAATATACCAAAAAACCACAAAAAATTGTTGACTATTTTTTTCTCACTTGTACAGATACCGAGGAACAAATGACCAATAAAACAAAACCTACGATATCATGCCACGATCAGCCGAATAAGAGAAGATGCGCATAGCTACATGTGTGGAAATCCCCGCGGCAACAAGAGAAGATGCGCATAGCTACATGTGTGGAAATCCCCGCGGCAACGCGCGGGGTGCCACCAACTAGTTTAATACATTTAAGAATTTTACTCAGCAAGATGTGTTGATGTGTTGAGTAGTTACCTGCATTTCTTAGCTAGCCAAATTCGACAGCATAACCTGTCACCATTATTTTAGTACAAATTAATTTTGAGAAAGCAAATAAGATCGTATATATATGTGGCAATTTTAAAATATTAAGTTATAAACGCATTAATTTTCTGATTATGATTTGTTTCTAACATAAACTATCTAAAAAATGGTAGAAGTGTATAAGTTCAAACAGACAACCCGTTTTGCTAAAGTTGCTAAACTTTTACATAATCAAACAACAGAAACATTAAAAATCAGAAGCAATTAAAAGAAAAGGGAAATCTTAAGGAGATTGGGTCTAGTATAACATGAGTGAACATTGATTACTATATACATCTATCTCAACATACAAATCTAAGCTGATCCGGCCTTATCTGCAAATATAACAATTGTATCAATTTTCTTTTCATATAAATATTATAAATTTGATAAATTAAAATCAGGAATATTGAGACAATTTTCTTCATTTGAGGTTCAAACCCCATATCTAACATCCGATGCTTCTCACCAAACACAATAAGTAACCCTTTTCAAATTCGTATGATGAGATTCCAACATATCTTCATACTTTTTTCTCGGTGTAGCAATAACAATTTCAACACCTACATAAAAAAACATAATAAAAAAATATATAATAATAATATGTAAATTACCTCCAAAAGCTCCAACACAAATTCAAAATCTATTATAATTTAACATTCTCATGTTTTTTTCCCGGAATAGCAATCACAAATTCAACACCTACATAAAAAAGAATATAATAAGAAATTGATAATAGAATATGTTTCGAGTAAATTACCTCCAAAAGCTTCAACGCAAATTCAAAATCTATTATAATTTAGCATTCTTAAATGCCGATTATAAACATTTTATTTTAAAAGTCACAAAAAAGATGATACATGGAATACATGAGATGAGAGAGGGTAAATTAAAGTGAATATGTGTGGATTTTAAAACTTCATAAAAGGCACCATCATGGAGTTTGCTTTGAAGAAGAAAGTAAATATGGTTTTCAATTCATCGAGTTGGGTGGTTAAATCCCCCATTTTCTAGGGTCGATACATCCTAGTCCAACTCTTCCGATCTCAATGCACCTCTTGAATGGCTGGAATGATAACCAAATTAAACATAAAATTGGGAACACTATAAGTTAAAATTGAGAACAATATAAGTTTTGAACAACAAATATTTTAATAACAAGACATAGGATGTACCTGCACCATCAATAAATAAAACTAAAACATGCGGAAAGCTCTTTTCACCACATATGGTTAGCATCTGTCGTTTCTTGTATATAGATTAAAGGTTTGGGAAAATTTAATAATATATGTAGATGCAAAACTTTTCAACCTTTAAATATTAAATGCAATGATTGCTGGGGAAGTATTAAACATGATATTAATTGCAATATTGATACCAATGATGGCTGTTATAGATGTAAACGTTTGAATTTACGAAACGACCATTCATTTATTTCAATGGGCTGTTAAATGTAAACGTTTGAAGTGATGAAACGATGTTTTTATTGAAGTGATGAAACAATCTTTTTAATTATTTCAATGATGTACAACAAAATTTAAAACATGATACTAAATACAACATTGGTTTTGAAACTCAATTTTTATGTTAATATAGATTATATAAGTACCTGGAGAAGTTGGATATTTTTTAAACTTTGAAGATTATTTCTTTTCCCTAAGTGAAACCCGGTCCCCCTCCCCTCTAATCCTTTGCCTTACCCTTTGTTTCAATAACAACGTTCTAAAAGAAAAACTTAAACCCCGTTGTTTTATTATTTTGACCCCTACAACCTTTAGATTATGTGTAATGGTGAGTTTGATCATTGGTGTCACAATCGAGCCACATTGGAGTTTTTCTGTACAAACCAAATACATGGCAAACAAGACCAAACCCTCGGCATAACGATGAACAAACACACTTTAAACCATAAAATCGATTTATTAATAGATGTATCAGTTACCATGCATAATGTACACGCAACCATTGCGCACACCCGTTGATGTTGACGAATTCACACATATTTTTATCTATCAATAACCAATAATTTATGAATGGTTTATTAGGAAAACAACGCTTTTCATGTCTAATTTATATATATATATATATATATATATATATATATATATATATATATATATATATATATATATATATATATATATATATATATATATATATATATATATATATATATATATATATATATATATATAAATTGCAGGTCATAACTCCAAAATATACAAGAAAACAAGCCAAAAACACATAAAAACAAACAAATCGTGAAATCCACCCGAAGCACGCGCTGCGAATAGCACGTGCCGCTCTGTAGATAGAGCGTAATGAGAGCATAAAGTAGAAATTACATTTAAAACAAATGGTTAAACCAAATTACTAATTAGAACCGACATGTCACAATTAATTTGGTGATGGATTTAATTTAAAAGAACCGGCCACAATTGAAATTGGAGATATCTTGGACGGTCCATGTACAAGATTTATATCAATTTGGATGGTGGTATTAATTGGTTCATTTACAAAACTTGATTAACTTGGGTGGGCCGAACATATATCAAAGAAGAAACCAGGCACAATTAATTATTTTCTAGTTTTTATTTGAGAATTAAAAAGCCAAGGTCGACCAAAAAGGAAAAAATGGCATTATATACTTTTTGTTCAAACAAGATGGAATTAGTAATTCATATATATGCATAAGGTTATAATGTGAATGTGTATGTGTATTATAAGTATTAACGCATATGTAATCTAAGTATGTATGGAACTAGTCGAAAAATAGACTCCATATGGTGCATGAGTTTTTATATGACGCTCAAAAAATATTTTACATCATTAAATGTTTATTTTACAACGTTTAGCTATATGCAAGGACTATGTTATTCTTATAATTGTATCCAAATTGTTTTTATTCTTACTTATCATGTCAATTCGTATCTGTTAGTTTTACTTTAAAATAAGAGCATATAATTTGTTATAATGAAAATTTAAGCCTCTTTATAACCAATTTGCATAGAAAAGTATTAGAGTAAATTACAACCAATTTGCATAGAAAAGTATTAGAGTAAATTACACGAATGATCCTGTGGTTTACATAATGTTTTGGATTCAGGTCCCTAAGTCTCAGTAATTACACCCGTGGTCACTATGGTTTACACTTCGTATTGATTTTGGTCCCTAATACTAACATCCGTTAAAATTTATTGTTAACTTTTTTCAATTGACAATTTTACCCTCACCATCTCCTTCCTCTTTCATCTTTCCTCTTTCCTTCACTCGTTAAATTACTTATTATATTTTATTAACCCCTTTTCTTTTTGTTAAATGCATCTTCCCCAAATAAAACTTTTTGATTCATAACTCACCGAATATATACTTCAAAATAATCATCAAATTAATAAGATTTCCTAGCTGTGTTCTTCATTTTTCAATCATCATCATTGTAAATCATATTCAAATAAAAACTATAACCTCATAAGCTATAATTAGGGCAAGAGAAAGATTGGAAGACCAAATAGAGTGAAACATTGAAAAATTAGGGATTTCACGGCGTAGCGATTTCAATTTCGTGAATATGTGTGTAGCCATAAAATAGAAGTAACCGGTACTTAGTACTCCGACGGTGTTGAAGGCGGCTTCACGCTAACGGAGACGAAGATGTAAAGCAGGCGTTATTCTGGTAAATTTTGAAAAGAGGCAAACTACAAACATCAAACACACACACACGTCAACTGAATCATGTATCAAACATTCTGATAACCATAATTTGATTCTTCATCACCTCAATTGAATCCAAGAGAGTAAAATAAACAAGCATTCCGATAACCCTAATTTTTCAGCTGGGGAAGGAATTGATTTTGAAGCTCTTTAGGACCCCATGAAATCATTCTTAAGAAATTTGTTGTGATAAACTCACGATTAAATAAATAAATTTGGAGAGAAAAAGTGTAATGAAAATGTTTTGAAATGGGTTTTTGTACAGATATTTGGTTCTTAAAGAGTGTGATAGAAACGTTGAGAAAAGAGGAGTGATGATTGTGGCTGAAGATGTGAAGAAAAGCTAGATGAAACATAGAGGAATTAAGGTGAACCAGTGACATTATTCGGTGAGAGAGAGATGGAGAGAAGAGATAGGTTGAGGATGATTATGGTGAAATTGGATTCAGAAGGTCAATTGGGAAGATTAACGAAGGTTTTGGAAGAAGAAGAAGCAGCTGTAAATGGGGAATGGAGGATGGTGGCGGTGAGGATGAAGGAGAAGCGATTCAATATCCATTTTACACAGAGGGATCTGCTGCATTGTTAAAAGCACGATATGCAATTGCAAAGGATTCAGTTGTGAAAGCAGCAATTAGGTTACAGAGAGCTAGAAGAAAGAGAGAAGATCCTGATGAAGATCTGGATGCAGAGATTAATTGGGCATTGGAGAATGCAAAGACTTTTGGTTTGGATTGCAGTGAAATTGGAGATGATCGACCTGGATGTTCATTTTGGAGACGGAGTTGTAAGGAAAGAGGAAAGAGGAAGGAGATGGTGAGGGTAAAATTGTCAATTGAAAAAAGTTAACATCAAATTTTAACAGATGTTAGTATAGGGACCAAAACCAATACGAAGTGTAAACCACAGTGACCACGGGTGTAATTACTGAGACTTAGGGACCAAATCCAAAACATTGTATAAACCACAGGGACTATTCGTGTAATTTACTCAAAGTATTAATAGTATACTAATAATAAATAACAGCATTAGTTATATTTTTTTGTATTCAAAATAAAATTTATATAATAATACTAGTTTTTTTTTTCAAACGGACAATCTTAATCTACTCCTAAATCCACTTATGTCAATTATGCGACTTGAACCCTCAACTTGAAGATTTGGGATAAACACTAATTAATATATACTCCTATAGTGACAATTTTTTAAAAGCATTATATGTTGTGTGGACTATGGTTTTCATGGACAGCGGTGGACCTTAGTCTATGGATCAATATTGTGGAACTCGTTACTCGTTCGTTCGACGACCCTGTAACGAGTACTCGATTACTGAGTGAGTACTCGATGAGTACTCGAATCGATAATTTATATATATAAATTTATAAATTATATATATATATATATATATATATATATATATATATATATATATATATATAGGTGGATTGGAATTTATAGGTATAAATAGAGGTGCACAAACCAGTTTTTTTCAAAAACCGGATCAGATTAAAAAGCGGATCGGTTTTGGTCAACTCTGGTCAAAACCGGTTTTGTCGAAACCGGTTCGGTTTTGGAACCGGTTTTGTCGAAACCGGTTCGGTTTTGGAACGGGTTTCACGCACGATATACAAAAACCGGTCCAAACCGGATCGGATCGGTTTCAAACCGGATTGGATCGGATCGGTTTGGTCGGATCGAATCGGATCGGTTTGTTCGGATCGGATCGGATCGGTTTTCGGTTTAAAACCCGGATTTACCGGATTTACGGGTTTTTCATTTTATTTTATTTTATTTTTTTTTTGTATTTTTTATGAACAAAATATGTAAAAAGACAATAGAAATCGAATTTCAATTAAAGGAAACCATCCAAATACAAGAGTTTTAAAATCCAAATACAAGAGTTTTAAACATAAATTTAAACATAAACGTAATACAAACTAAACGATAATTTTAAGTCTTCATTCTTCATGTTTTCGTCTTCATTCGCCGCCTCCATTTCTTCATTCTTCATCACGCATGACATTGTTGCGTAGTTCCATGTCGAATTGAAGTTCTTCTAGTGTTAGAGGTACCGACATATGTCCCTCTATTTCCACGTTATGTAATCGTTTTTCCACGTCGGCCATATCGGTCTCAAGTGATGCAATATGTTGTAAACGTTCTGCTGCATGAGATGGTCTTTCAAACAAATTATAACTTCAACCGACAAAGGTGTGAGCTTCGATCTCCTGTTTGATATAACCCTACCGCTAAAACTAAAAGCGGATTCCGAAGCTACCGTAGAAGCTTGGACACTTAGTAGGTCACGAGCCATAGCGGAAAGAATTGGAAATTGGATACCCTTTCCTTTCCACCAATCCAAAATATCAAAGTCTGGAAATTCTTCTACACTTATAGTTGACAAAAAATCGGTAAGTGTATACCTCCCAAGCTCGCTAGTATTGGTGTTATCACAAGCTCGTTTGCTATTTTCACTTTTCAAAGTGTTGTAGAATCTAACATTTTCATCATAATCCTTATGACCCGAACCAGAGGCCCCATCTTGCATCATGGTATGAATGTGTGTTGTTGGGCCATATTTAGCCAAGTAAACTTCAAACATGTTTTTCAAACAATTGTTGAAATGTGCAATGGTATTTTCAGCAAAATGAACGTCTTCGTCACACAAATTCAAATCGGTACAAATTTGGGTAAGTAACACCTCAACCCCTGACGTGTTTATCATGGGGTTTAAAGCGGCGGCTATTGTTATAACGGGGGGCATTTCGGTACAATATTTCCTAAGTTTTTCTTTCATCGGTACCACTATTTCTGTAAATGGGTGACCCCTGAATTCAAAGTCATTGATTTTTGAACACATTAAGTAAAGTTGTTTTAACACCAATGGACTTGTAGGATAGTGAACCCCTGACAAATAAGTTGTTGCATTTTTGAAAACACCAAGTAATTCGGTAGCTTGTCTGATCCTTTCCCAACTAGACTCCTCAAATTGTACAACACGGTTTCGATCGGCTAACATATTATGGAAAACTTTTAAATATGATTTTTGACGCAAAGCACACTCAAACATGTGGCAAGTAGAATTTCAACGCGTAGGTACGTCCCAATTTGGACCTAACCAATCTTGTCACGCATCGACACAAAATTTCATATACTTATTATGTCTTAAACCGGTATTACCAAAAACATCTTTTAGCATAATTCTAAAAGCGGTTGTTGTTGGTTCGATACAACGTAACCCATCTTGCACAACTAAATTAATAATATGTGCAACACATCGACTATGGAAAAAAATACCGTTACAAATCGGTTTATATTTAGGAATTAGTTTTTGAACCGCACTTATATTGTTGGACGCATTATCAAAAGACATTGAAAAGATTTTTTACTCTAATTTATAACTTCTTAGAACATAGTCTAAAATTTGGTACAAATTTTCCCCCGAATGTGGAGCCCCAAATAATTCAAACGCAATCGTACGCTTCATCATTACCCAAGTATTGGGATCAATCCAATGAGCGGTAACACAAAGGTACGAGTCATGTGTTGCATTTGGGGCGGTCCAAACATCACTAGTTAAATTAATCCCCGTTTGTAGATTTTCAAAACCTTTTTTTAAATCATCTTTAGCAAGTTTCCATAGTTTTATAGCATCACGTCTTAAGGTAATACGACTTACATGGGAATAGCTTGATTCCAACTCTTATTGGATCATGCTCGTCAACCTTTTGTTGTCGAAAAAGTTAAAGGGCAACGCCTCTTGAACCACCAACTTCGCCATTCGTTGACGAAGCCTACAAGCTTCGAAACTAAACACCTTGCCGTCATTTCCCATGGTTGGTTGGCCACTCGTCGAGCCCATTTTCACGACCTTACAACTTTTATTAGCATGATTCCTCAAGGTTGTATTTCCATCTTCTTTAAAGAAACGCGAACATCTTTTGCACCGAGCTCTTTTCAATCAATCCGACATCAAACATAAGTCGAAATGGCACCAAATCTCCGGATTTCTCTTTGTAGGAAGTATCTTAACAACGGTAACGTCGGTAGAAGAATCACCCATACCAACCGAAGGTTGAGAATCCGAAGCCATAGCAACGATAACTTGCGTTTTTGAGTGTGGTATGAGTTTATAAGCTAGAAATGAGAGTGTTTTGAGTGGCGATTGATCCTTAACACCTAAGGGGTATTTATAGGTGTATTGGGGACACTAAAACACAAAAAAACGGGCAGAAAATCGATCAAACGGTCAAAAAAACGGTAATATTAACGGTTCAGAAAATCCCAGCGTCGTAAACCGGTTTTTTAACCAGTTTTTTATCTGGTTTGTCCCAACGGTCATATTTAAATGGTTTTAAACCGGTTTGTCCCAACGGTAGTAAAAATCCGGTTAAAAAACCGGTTTAGGGGATCCGGTATTTAAACCGGTTCATGCATGAAAACCCCTATCCGGTTTGTATCTGCCGGTCTCGACTCGATCTGCTTCGTCCGACCTCAAAACCGGTTTCAAACCGGTTAAAAAACCGGTTCGGTTAAAAATCCGGTTCAAGTGTGCACCTCTAGGTATAAATATTATAAATTAAATATATATGTAGAAAATTAACATAAATAATAAAATAAGAGATGGAATTTAAAAATTCAGTCCCAAACCTATTTAACAAAGTTTAAAAATACCCATTTATAGCCCATTTATACATTAAAAAATCATGGGTCATTTAACCCATGTTACTAAAACCCACGACTCTTTCAAAAGAAGAAAAGAAAACCCTATTTCATCTCCGTCTTTTTAACCCCATTTCATCTCCGTCTTCTTCATGTTGCCAGAGAAGGCATCACTGCATCCTTATCTTCTTCCTTTCTTTGACACCTCATCTCAATTTTCTTCCTTTCTTTGACCGAAGTACAACAAGACATCTCCATCTTCTTCTTTTATTTGACCGATTTTGACTGTTGTTTCCTAAGCTACCGAGTTTGACGAGTTTGACCGAGTTTTGCCTGAGTTTGACCGATTTTGACCGAGTTTTGCGAGTTTGACTGATTTTGACCGAGTTTTACTTTGACCGAGTTTTTTTTGACCGGTTTGGACCAACTCGACTCGCCACACCATCGAGTAGCGAGTACTCAGTGAGTACTCGGCCGAGTTGGCCGAGTTTTACAACACTGCTATGGATAACACAATTGTTTTGTTCTAAGAGCATCTCCAATGGTAGCTTTTTCTAAAGCTTATTACTATTACAATAAATCTTTGAAAAACTTTTTACCATTGGAATACCTAGCTTTTTGAAAAGCTTATTGCAAAGACTTATTCTCTACTAACCTTTTAACCATCTTTTAATATCTGTCTTTTTTAATCCCCATGTATAATAACATTTCATTTTAAACTTTAGATATGTTATATATAAATTCTTTATTATATTTTATTAGTTAATAAATAAATTATATAATATCTAATGCTAATTATTACAATATTTATGTATGAAAATATTTTAAAAAAATATTATATTTAGTAAGATTTCAAAAAATTATCAAATTATATATAGGGGTATTTATAAAATATTTGAGATAGATTAAGCTAAGTTATAAATTTTGTAAAAGGAAATTTTTTTTAAAAAGGTTAACCATTGGAGATGTTGTTTAGGAAAGAGTTTTTGGTTAGTGTAATGTTGATGTGACAAAAGTAATAAGCTTTTGAGAGGTTAACCATTGGGGATGCTCTAAGTACGGAGTATAATTTATAATAAGATTTGAATTTAAAAATACAGTTTCATCAAATGTTACAAATTCAACAGATCAAATTAAAAACTAGATATTACATTTTGAATTTGTCCTCTATCACATTTTCTAAAATGAGTCATTAAAAATTCATTAGTAACTACCATAAATGCTTCCTTTTATGCAATAGAAATAATCTGGCTTTTGTTGTTAAACATTTGTTTTGATTATTTATATTGAGAAACAAAAAAGACATTAAGTTTTTTTATTCAGATTCTTATAAAGTGGAAAGTGGACTTTGTTTATTAAATTTAATTGACATTTGAACTCCCTAATAATTTAAACAATTTCATGTTTTAAGGTTTGAACTATTTTTTGTTAAAGTTGCAAGTGAAATGCCGCCCAATTTTTATTTACATTTATTATCGAACGTCGAGAGGTAGCACATACACTTCGAGGTTTCATACCAGCTCATTTTACAAATGATGATTGACTAATGGATAAACGAATTATACATTTTAGACTCATTTATAATCGATCATAAGGGGAAAGATACATGTAACCTATTATATGTTAGTATTCATAGTTGGGGATTGGTTAGTATTCATAGTGGGGGATTAAAAAATGTTATGACTATTACCGGTAGCGAATGCCTCTAGTAATGACAATGCGGTTATTCCATATCCTACCACAAAATTTATTTTGTAGAACGTTGTTTTATAAATTTGCATTAAAAAAAAACATCTGGTACTCCTTTCCTTCCCAATTGTAAGAACTTAAATACAAGCTAAAACTACATATCAATTTTTCTTTTCGGATCAATTAAATGATAAATCTCGACCAAATCCTTATAGTACTAAACAAACATACAACCAAACCTTAAAAATAATATATCTACCACTTATCACACATAATATACAAGCCACATTAGCACACACGTCCACAACCTTTATGTGTCACCGGAGCGACCAAGTGCAAGGAAAAAAATAAATTTGTCTGTGTCGCCTAACTCTGGTCTTGTTCGCTGTTGATTCCAGATTACTCCGAGCTCCGGAAGGCGACCCGGAATGATGCGAGACCTACAATCAAACACGAAAGTAACCCTATTCAGAAGTCTTACGAGGGTCACCTCGTAAAGACACTCTGATGCCTAAGTCAGTATATATATATGGGAGAGTATGTTAAGATGACTTAAATGTGTTATCACTCATAAATGAAGTGTGATATTGTAATTAATGAGATGTGTATTGAATGAATATACCAATCGCCTGAGGTGCTCATTTATAGGGGAAATCCTTTAGGCGGGAAGAAAGGATCTCCCTCCTCCGCCTGTGGTACGCCTTGGACCTCTGGACAATACTATGGAGCAGGATACGTTTTAACCACCGGTCCGTTAGGTGACGCTCCGTCTTGGGACTCTTTACGCCGCTCGCATTAAATGCACATGTGCTCTTCCCCTGAATTCCGCTCACGCCATGCAGACCTTGGGACCCTAATATTGACTTCCTTCGTCGTTATCTGGCTTCTTTTCCCGCATTCCGTAACTTTGCATGGTTTTCACCCATGCATGCGTTTTGCGTAGTTAAGGAGCCATGACACATCATTAAGTCCCCATAGTTAAATACGAGTTTACACGTAGTGAATTTGTTTTAACTATTAGCCTAATTATTTTCCCCCAAAGTCGAAAATATTACCGTTACAGCGTCGAAGTTACCGTTGAGGCTTTTCCAGAATTCGACCGTTGGGTTTCAGCGTAACAAGCCTTCGCGTCGTTTGGTCTTCCTTTGCTATATATTCTAGTCGCTTTAAACCTTTTCTTTTTCACCATTTCTTTTGAGCTGCCCTCCAATTTCCTCTCTTTCTTTTCCCCCTTTTGATTTCTTCAATCTCTACCATTATGAGGAAAGAAAGACAAATCAAAGAAAAACCTGACAGAGGCTCGCGAGTGAAACGGTCTGCTGCAAATACATTCCGCAATCTTAAGCCCGAAATTCTTCCTCATATAATTTCCGACTTTCATGTCGATCCTCGTTTTTCGATTCGCGTTCCGGGCGGTGCAGATGCAATTATGTCTGCGCCTGATGATTTTGAACCGGTGTACCTTCAGTTCCTTCAAGGAGGACTTCGCTTTCCTGTAGAGGAATTCATCATCCTCCTTTTGCAGGACCTTGGTCTACACCTCGCTCAACTTTCTCCCAATGCCTTTCGTAAGATCATTGGGTTTATTATGCTCTATCGATCCCTAGGAATTCCTCCCTCTGTCAAGCTCTTCCGGTACTTTTATATTGTGACGGGTCGTGGGGATTGGGCCATTCTTGCGCACCGGCAAGGAGAGATGGAGTGTGTTTTGGGTCTTAAAGACTCTATTCACGATTGGAAGTTTGCCTTCTTCTACGTTCATCGATCTGCCTTTAATGATGTCGCTCTTCCCTGGGGACAAGTTACTGGTCGTCCTTCGGATCCCTTCCGGAGCTTACTCCGGCAGAAAAAGAGCATGTGACGAGACTTTCTTCCGTCAAGTTTGAATGGGCTTATCCGGACGAGATCTTTCTAGGTATGGCCGATCTGAGCCCGCTTTATCTTAGCCAGAATGTTCGCCCTTCCTGGAGAATCAACGGGCGAGAGGTAACGCTTTTGGAGCGCTTGCAGATGAACAAAAGTGAGTCGCTAAAAGGTGAAGTATCGGTGGTCAATGGTCCCATTATACCATTCCTTCCCCCACCGGAGCATAGTGGTGACTCCGAAGCTACCTAATCCCCTGATCAACCCGAGCCTCGAACTTCCGGAGAGATGGTTATTGTGCAAGGGATTGACCTTGACCCAATCACAGGTTCTGAGATTGATATCGAGGGCACCGCGGCCCCGGGATCAGATACGGAGTTGCAAAGATCCCGTAAAACTTCCATTAAAACAACCACTCCGTTGAGGGAAAGATCAGTCCGAATACGGAAGAATAGGGAAGATGTACAATCTTCCTCTCCTAAACGCCGGAGGGTACTTATGGAAGCTATCTTGTGTACGCATTATTATTTAAACGACTTTCCGTCTATTCTTTAGCCTAACCGTGCTTTCTGCTTCTTCTTCTTTTTTTTTTTAGATTTTTTGGATGAGGTGATTGTTTCTGATGACCCTGTTACTGCTGTCTCTGCTCCGGAAACTTCCGTCATAGTTTTGTTTACTCCTGCTTCGTTGATTATTCCTCCAACGGTTACTGCTAGTGTCTCTTTACCACCTGTTCGATCCGGACCGACCGTCTCCTTGCGAACCCCCACTATGCCGTCCAGTACTTCTGCGATGGCTTTGTTTGGTAGCAGAGTTCTTGGTTCTGGAGCGAGGCCATCATCCGCGGTCCGGAGTTCCCCTTCGTCTCCATCAGCAGAAAGCCAAACCTCCTTTCCCAGCCGAGGTATGTTTTTAGACACTTTTCTTATCTCCCTTTTATTTGCTTATTTCTCGCAAGAGAACATCATCATGCTGTATCTGACTTTAGTTTTTCGCTTACAGGTTTCGTTCACATTTCTCAATCTACTCCTGCACTAGGCACCGCTCAAGTTGAAAGGCCTCAACCTATCCTGCCGGGAGGAATCCCCGAAGCCGGAAATCCTTTTCAACAGTCTTCTTTATAGCCTTTAAAAAAGGGGGGCCTGGCTGCTTCTGGTTCCGTTCCCCCAATTCCCCTCGCACCCGCTTCTGCTCCGATTGATGTTGGGAAAATTACTGACGAGGAAGCCTTTGTGAAGGCCCGATCTAACCTTCTTGCGGCGCTCGGCATGCTGAATGAGCTTCAACCCCGAAATGCTCGTCTTACCCAAAGTTTGTCTGATCGTGATACTGATTTTCGCAAAATCAGTCGCTTAATGGAGCAGCGCAAGTTGTTGTATCATAGGGGGTCTGAAGACAACAAGGTTTTGTCTCAATCCCTTGCGTCTTCAAACAACGAGAATGCTGATTTGAAGAGGGCAATTGGAGATTTATCTTCTGAACTTGATGAGCAGAAGAGGGTAAATACGGAACTAGAGAAGCAGAACCAGGCCTCTTCTGCCAGGATTACTGAACTGGAAGCGTCTCTTGTCGAAAGAGATATTCAATTCCAAGAGTTAGGAAAGCGGGAGATGGTTATGAAATCGGAGAATGATTCGCTAAAGCAGGAGGCCGATGAGCAGAAGAGGCTAGCCAATGTGAGCCATGCTGACTTGGAGTGGCTGTTACGGAAGGGAATTCCTGGTATTTCCCAGATGCTTCTAACTTCTCCGGAATTTGTGAACCGGAGCGCGAGCCTTCAGGAGGAGAGCATGAAGCTCGGTCGGTACCAAGGTTGCGTAGACACACACAAGGAGTACCAAGATCTGCTCGGCCCTAATCGTTTTGTTCACGACTATCCTGATGCTGAAAATAACATCATGGCGCTCTTTGGGGAATTAGTGAACCCTAACTACGAGCTCGTGTGTAACATCCTAAAACCGACCTAGTAGTTGTAGGTATATATTGATATTTGATAAATATCTATTTGACCATATGTGGAATAAATTGATTAAATGTTAAATGAATTGTTTGACCTTTTGTCATTTTGCGATATTTTAATCAAGGGATTAAAATATCCGGTTTACGAAATGTTTAAATGATTGTATGATTTTTATATCCTTGGATTCTCCTTTCAATATCGTCTCCGAATATATTTTCGTGACTAAAAATAGAGTTCTTTTGGTATTTTAAATAAATTAACTACGAAAGGGACTTTTGTGTTGTATTTGTTAAAAATGAAAAAAAGTCAAGTGGGTCCCACCCCCACCCCTTGACCGGCTTTTAGAGGGGGAAAAGCCCCATTTCTCTTCTTGATCTATCTCCCTCTCTCTCTCTCTCTATACGTCTCTCTCTCTCTAACTCCATTAAAACCCCATTGGTGTTCTTGAGCTCCAAGGAAGATCTTGTGCTCATTTCTTGGTCAATCATTAATCCGAACCCGTTTTTGGATAACTCTTGAGGTAAGCTTCAACCTATATGTGTTCGTTTTCGATTTCATGATTGTTGATAAATTAGGGTTTATGTGTTCTTTGAGACTTGGTTGGTGATTATTGTGTTAGATGGTATATTAAGTGTTTATACAAAGTTTGACATGTATTGTTGCATGAGTACAAGTAATTCAGCACAAGGTACAAGTATTTAGCAAAATGTTCAAATGGATGTGTGTGTGTGTGTGTCCGTGGGGTGTGTGTGTGTGTGTGTGTGTCCGTGGTGTGTTGTGTGTGTGTTTGTAATTTGAGTGGTTTTGACTTTGTGTTTTGAAGGGTTAGTAGTACAAGTAATCTATACAAAGATGTGGACATTTTCTAATTATATACATAGAAAAAGATAAGTAAATAAAAATGGAGATTTCCTTAGTCATAATGTTTTATGGATTTTATGACTAGTTTGTGTCAAAATGACTCGCTGAATTGTAGGATAGAGTTATAACCCAATAAGGTGTGATTTGATAAAAATACTAGTTTTTATAGTGTTTGGATAATTTATGTTAGATTATGAACTAGTAAGTGGTATGTAGGTGATCTTGTATAAAAGATAGAATTTGGTCTTGTTGAAATGACTAGTTAGTCATGAATTGTTAAATGGTGTGATTATAGCTTTAAAGTGGTGTTTGGAAAATGTTGAAGTCAAATAAGGTTTTGACCCGTTTGGGTAAATAGGGTGAAAGTTTGACTAAATGTATTTAGTATGGATTTATTGGGTCTAGGAATGCCAAAAGCATGATAATTACATTTTTGGTAAATTGTAATATGTTGACTTGTTGTAGTTATATTCGGGTCTCGACCCGTTTGGATGTATTATGCTAAATTGGTTAACTATGGCTTAATGGTATTTAACTTGGATTGTGAAAGTGTAAGTATTTTGTTAGGTTTATGTGATTAGAAATGTTATTGTTATCATTTAGTGAATTGTAAGTTGATGATAGGATTGCAGTTGTAGGATGTATTATTGTTTAATAATCCGGTTTGACCCGTTCGAATGTAAGACTTGCAAATGACTAGTTGACTTGTTATGTAAGTGTAAATGGTCATGACCTGTTCTTATGATGATTTAAGTGTTTGGTTATCTAGTTAGTGCAAGTGTTAGTGTTAGATGTATATTTAACATTGTTTATAATTCGGTGGAGTTATATACTAATTCAGTATTCCTTTGGTGTACATGAATCGGGATTGGGACTCAGAAACATTAGACCTCTGAGTTCGGCAAGTGGAAGGTTTCGGTGAGTGGACTTAACCTCAAACTTGTGTTCGGTTACAATCAGTTTGGTATTGCCTGTTTGGGAAAGGTGCAGGAAAATACAGGAAACATGCAGGAAAATACAGGAAAACGCAGGAAACGCTCCCTGGAGCGAGTTCACGATCGTGAACTTTAGTTCACGTCGTGAACTCTAGTTCACGTCGTGAACTCTAGTTCACGTTCGTGAACTACTGTTCACGATCGTGAAGATTACAGGTTTTTCGGGTCGTTTCCGGGTGCGAATCTTTGACAATTTGCTAGTTTAGTACCTATTTGCGAGTATTGAATCAAATAGGTTATGTGCACATATGTGAAGAGACTTTGCTTGATTGGTAGCAACAACTCGGTTTGACTTGGTGACCGAGGTTTGAGAAGTCAGTGCGCTGGGCATCGGGTATCGACTAATAGGGCATCCGACCTTACCTGTATTTGTTGCATGGTTAAGGGGAGGGAGTTGCCCGGGTGTTGGATACGAAACGCTATCGGTTACCGTGGTTTTGGCCGACCATGGTTTAAGGCTCCGGCAGGACCCCGATCTTCTCGAACAAACAGTGTTATGTGGCTTTTAGATCTTAGAGATGCCTATGCTAGCTTGTTGTGCTTTACAGGATTTTTAGATTATATTCATTCACTTAGCTTTGTGCTAATCCCTCACTCGTTGAATCTTTTCAGGTGATCGGTGCTTTGGACGGGATGATTGACCAAGCTCAGTTTGTTATGTTTTGAAAAAAATGAGCCATGCCGTTTATTAACACCGTTAAATATTATTTTTATTATTTGGAGTTTATTTTGGGACATTTGGTTTGTAAACCTAAACCTAAGCTATATATTATCTATATGCTTCCGCACACCTTTAAAAAAAAAAATAACGCCTCCTAAATTTTGCGGTGTTACAACTTGGTATCAGAGCTTTGGTTTGGCGATGGATACACGGGGTTGGTGTTCCATACCCAAATCGTGGCTCGAGTTTGGTCAAGCATTCCGGACGAGTGGGATTAGAGCAAATGTGAATGAAGTTAGTTTATAGTTAGTATGTAGGTACTAACGATTTAAACTAAGATTTCGTGAGATGTTGTGTTTTGCTACAGATATGACAGATAAAGAGAACCCGACCCCCTTGACCCCAGAAAAAGTTGCTACCCCAAGTAATAATGTGGAGACTGACTGGGAAGCACATATTAAGGCATTGGAAAACCAAGTGCAAGAGTTGAGAAATCAGGTACAACAACAACAACGACTAATCAAAGGAATGACACCCTCGATCCTCGCCCCATTGCTTCTTACTCTCCCATCAACACAACCACTAGCAAATTATCCATTCCCGCCACAAATGAACCAACCCTCTCCACCTCAGATAAATCATCCACTTCCACCTCATGGACTTTACCCATACCCACACTTGGAAGTCCCGTCACATCTAGAGTTAGGACACCAAGGTGCCTATAAACAACCGGGGAACGTGAGTCGTGAGCAGGTCGCTCGCAAATCTGGTCAAAAGAACCCGTGGTGTCGTAAATGTAAGTCGGCTCATTTTGGGACTTACACTGTTCAGACCAGGAAATGCAAGAGTTGTGGTCAACTAGGACACGAGGGTAAGGATTGTACGCTTCCACGGGATGTGTGTTGGAATTGTCAAAGTGGGGGGCACGAGCATAGAAAATGCCCTTTGGAAAAGATGGTGGGTTATAAGTCAAGTGCGGGGGCGGTCGGGGAATCTTCATCAACTGTAGAAAGGAAAAGAAAGAGTACTAACGTCACTGACAGTGACTACTCGGGTACGTTTTAATAAACTCAATACTTGTGTTTATGTAGAATTGTTAATTGAGAAGATTGCTTAGTTAAGATTAGTGAAATGTTGTGATGAACTGAATTGCTTACCTTGGTGTGTTATGTCACTTGAATTAGAATAATTGATTGCTTGTTGATTTGGGATACATCTTATGTGTCAGGAGTTTTGTAGATATAAGTGATGTATGCTTACATGTTCCTTTTATTGGAACTTGGACTAAGTTTAGAGCGATATGATGTGTGGATTAGTCTAGTTAATTAAAGTTATGAATTAAAAGTTATAAAAGATTGCTTCTTTTCTTGTTTGTCGGGACACACATAGTGTCTCGGTGGTTAGAGTTACTCGTTTTCGTATTGTGCAAATTGGTGATAAGTTGATTGTAACTGTTTGTTTGTTCCTTCACTTTAGGAGAAGCGAAGAGAATCGGTTGTATGTCGGTTTCGGTCACAACATATGTGACCATGGATCAAATTGAGTATAATAGTAATTATTGTAGACTTCTTGAATGTGATGCTTGTATTTAAAATGGAAGGAATTGTATACGTGAATTGAATAGTCCAAGTATGACTAGTGTTTGTTATGTGAAAAAGTTGAAACTTTTATTGTGACCCGTCGGGTCACATGTAGTGACTTGTATAGTGAGAGTCGGAAATGCACGTCCAAAGTGAATAAATTGATGCTTGCTTTTGTTATAGCCATTAATTATGACCGTCAGTCAATGTTAAATATCTAAATGACCTAAAATGTTATGATGCAAATAGTGAATTGTTTCCTATATTGAGTTTGGAGTCTGAACGGTGACTAATGAATTGTGTGTGTAGATCTTCATGAGATGACTTGCGATAGTAATGATTGAGATAAACGAGTTGTTAAATAATTTGAATTGATGAAATGATCTTGCTATTTGGATGTTTAATAAGTAAGAGTCAAGAACTAGTCGTATGGTAATTGGTTGACTTGAAGTCTAAGTAAAAGTTGACATTTAATTGAAAATGTTTATTAGTCATGACATGAGTTGGTTATGTTTAATGAACCGTTAGTTGTATGTTTGGAATTGTCGTGATAAATTCCTCAATGTTGACCCGTTAAGGGTAATTAGTGTCAAGACTTGATTGGGTGCATTTAGTTGCTAGACCTTGATTATGATGATAATCGTTGTTAATTGTATAAGATGGTTTTGGTAAATACTTTAACATGTTATGGATGTAATAAAACAATTTTTGGATAATAAAACTTGTTTTGATCTGTGAGGTCACAGGTATGACTAATTGGGTATAAAGGATGTTGCTATTTGTATTGCCATGATTGTAATGAGATATGTGGGGTAGACTTGAATTGTGTAGACTTCGACTTGTTTTGTCAAAACGTGCAACTTGACTTTGTAAAATTTTGTCATCCTTGTAATACGGCTAATTATGCATAAAATAGTTTATGATTGTTAGAAGTATTGTTAACTAAGGACTTTGATAGTGTCACGACGAATTGCTCGATTTTGACCCGTTTGTGCTTAGTATGCAAAATTGATGTGACTTTATGTTATGAAAGGGTATTTTTGAGAATTAAATGATTAAGACCGGTAATTTTGATTTGGAAATTCTTAAAATTGTGGGTCGTTTAACGAGTTAAACTGTGCATGATTGTATTTTTCGATAGAATAAAGAAGAAAGCGAGTAGGTAGTTGAGACTTGAGATAATTGTTGTGACCTTGTGTAAGGAATGTTTTGAACATATGCTTGTGGATCGCTTGTAAGTCATGAGAAATTCTAACTCAACCATGAATGGTAGTTGCTATTTGAATATCAAGATATTTTTGAATTGGTGTATAGAGTAAATGAAATGAATTGATTGGATGTTTTAAGATAAAAGTTGTAATTACTAAGTACAGTATGAAGTGTATGACAAATTGGATGTGATGTTTTGATTGAGCATGTATGTATGAAATTGATTGGAATAGAGCCGTAGACTTATTGTGATAAAAATCTTGTTATTGAATTTTGTTGTTGGATTCCGGGGACGGAATCCTTTTTAAGGAGGGTAGAGTTGTAACATCCTAAAACCGGCCTAGTAGTTTTAGGTATATATTGATATTTGATAAATATCTATTTGACCATATGTGGAATAAATTGATTAAATGTTAAATGAGTTGTTTGACCTTTTGTCATTTTGCGATATTTTAATCAAGGGATTAAAATATTCGGTTTCCGAAATGTTTAAATGATTGTATGATTTTTATATCCTTGGATTCTCCTTTCAATATCGTCTCCGAATATATTTCGCGACTAAAAATAGAGTCCGTTTGGTATTTTAAATAAATTAACTACGAAAGGGACTTTTGTGTTGTATTTGTTAAAAATGAAAAAAAGTCAAGTGGGTCCCACCCCCACCCCTTGACCGGCTTTTAGAGGGGGAAAAACCCCATTTCTCTTCTTGATCTATCTCCCTCTCTCTCTCTCTCTCTATACGTCTCTCTCTCTCTCTCTCTCTCTCTCTCTAACTCCATTAAAACCCCATTGGTGTTCTTGAGCTCCAAGGAAGATCTTGTGCTCATTTCTTGGTCAATCATTAATCCGAACCCGTTTTTGGATAGCTCTTGAGGTAAGCTTCAACCTATATGTGTTCGTTTTCGATTTCATGATAGTTGATAAATTAGGGTTTATGTGTTCTTGAGACTTGGTTGGTGATTATTGTGTTAGATGGTATATTAAGTGTTTATACAAAGTTTGACATGTATTGTTGCATGAGTACAAGTAATTCAGCACAAGGTACAAGTATTTAGCAAAATGTTCAAATGGATGTGTGTGTGTGTGTGTGTGTGTGTGTCCGTGGTGTGTGTGTGTGTGTGTGTGTGTGTGTGTCCGTGGTGTGTTGTGTGTGTTTGTAATTTGAGTGGTTTTGACTTTGTGTTTTGAAGGGTTAGTAGTACAAGTAATCTATACAAAGATGTGGACATTTTCTAATTATATACATAGAAAAAGATAAGTAAATAAAAATGGAGATTTCCTTAGTCATAATGTTTTATGGATTTTATGACTAGTTTGTGTCAAAATGACTCGCTGAATTGTAGGATAGAGTTATAACCCAATAAGGTGTGATTTGATAAAAATACTAGTTTTTATAGTGTTTGGATAATTTATGTTAGATTATGAACTAGTAAGTGGTATGTAGGTGATCTTGTATAAAAGATAGAATTTGGTCTTGTTGAAATGACTAGTTAGTCATGAATTGTTAAATGGTGTGATTATAGCTTTAAAGTGGTGTTTGGAAAATGTTGAAGTCAAATAAGGTTTTGACCCGTTTGGGTAAATAGGGTGAAACTTTGACTAAATGTATTTAGTATGGATTTATTGGGTCTAGGAATGCCAAAAGCATGATAATTACATTTTTGGTAAATTGTAACATGTTGACTTGTTGTAGTTATATTCGGGTCTCGACCCGTTTGGATGTATTATGCTAAATTGGTTAACTATGGCTTAATGGTATTTAACTTGGATTGTGAAAGTGTAAGTATTTTGTTAGGTTTATGTGATTAGAAATGTTATTGTTATCATTTAGTGAATTGTAAGTTGATGATAGGATTACAGTTGTAGGATGTATTATTGTTTAATAATCCGGTTTGACCCGTTCGAATGTAAGACTTGCAAATGACTAGTTGACTTGTTATGTAAGTGTAAATGGTCATGACCTGTTCTTATGATGATTTAAGTGTTTGGTTATCTAGTTAGTGCAAGTGTTAGTGTAACATTGTTTATAATTCGGTGGAGTTATATACTAATTCAGTATTCCTTTGGTGTACAGGAATCGGGATTGGGACTCAGAAACATTAGACCTCTGAGTTCGGCAAGTGGAAGGTTTCAGTGAGTGGACTTAACCTCAAACTTGTGTTCGGTTACAATCGGTTTGGTATTGCCTGTTTGGGAAAGGTGCAGGAAAATACAGGAAACATGCAGGAAAATACAGGAAAACGCAGGAAACGCTCCCTGGAGCGAGTTCACGTCGTGAACTCTAGTTCACGTTCGTGAACTACTGTTCACGATCGTGAAGATTACAGGTCTTTCGGGTCATTTCCGGGCGCGAATCTTTGACAGTTTGCTAGTTTAGTACCTATTTGCGAGTATTGAATCAAATAGGTTATGTGCACATATGTGAAGAGACTTTGCTTGATTGGTAGCAACAACTCGGTTTGACTTGGTGACCGAGGTTTGAGAAGTCAGTGCGCTGGGCATCGGGTATCGACTAATAGGGTATCCGACCTTACATGTATTTGTTGCATGGTTAAGGGGAGGGAGTTGCCCGGGTGTTGGATACGAAACGCTATCGGTTACCGTGGTTTTGGCCGACCATGGTTTAAGGCTCCGGCAGGACCCCGATCTTCTCGAACAAACAGTGTTATGTGGTTATGTGGCTTTTAGATCTTAGAGATGCCTATGCTAGGTTGTTGTGCTTTACAGGATTTGTAGATTATATTCATTCACTTAGCTTTGTGTTAATCCCTCCCTCGTTGAATCTTTTCAGGTGATCGGTGCTTTGAACGGGATGATTGACCAAGCTCAGTTTTTTATGTTTTGAAAAAATGAGCCATGCCGTTTATTAACACCGTTAAATATTATTATTATTATTTGGAGTTTATTTTGGGACATTTGGTTTGTAAACCTAAACCTAAACTATATATTATCTATATGCTTCCGCACACCTTTAAAAAAAAATAACGCTTCCTAAATTTTGCGGTGTTACATCGTGAACTCCTTTGGGGCCGGTGTCTTAGGCCTGGCGGAGCTTAGAGACCTTGTCAGCAAACTCCCTTCCGGTCTTGAAGACGTTGGCCAGAGTACCAACCGTGGCCCCGTTTGAAGTGTTCATTTTGTTGTGTTTATCCTTCTTACTGTACCATCTTTTGCGACGCTTTTGTAACCGCCCTTTAGGCTTGAAGTTTAAATGTAACTGCACTTGTCTTTAATGTATCCAGTATTTGTTTTTAATTCTTACATTTAATTATCGTATTTGCAATGCTTGCTTTGAGATTTTCCTTTAGTAAGGCGTCCCCCACTAAGTTCTTGGAAAAATCTGCGATCGTATCGTATTTTCGAGTCCGGTTTTCGTCCGGAAGTAGGATTAACGTTTCCTTCCGGATAACGGAAACCCTACTCATAGCTATGAGCATTTAGGAACGTATTTTTATTTGTCGCTTTTGTTCCTTCGATTTACGTTTGACAATTTATTTAAACAAAGCATAAGAGACCTTTCTCGAAAGGTTTTACTATCATTCGAATTGTTCGGTACAAAAGAAACTATGGATCGTCCAAATTCGATCTTTCGATAGTACAAAAGAAATAATACAGAAAAAAATACATAAGAGAAACGATAGCCCTTTGAAAGGTTTACGTTCAGAAGTGGAACTTACGGAGGTTCCTCATGTTCCACGTCCTTGGTATCAATGACCCTGTCATTGTTTCTAGGATATAGGAACCGTTCCTTCTAGCCTCGCGGACCCTATACGGACCCTCCCAGTTTGGACAAAGTTTTCCTGGCTTATGCTGCAAACTTGCTTCATTTTTCCGAAGCACTAAATCCCCTATCTTGCAGGCCATTCCCCTAACCTTCCGGTTGTAATACGCTTATGTTAGTGACTTGTATGCTGCTTGCCGAAGCGCAACCTCCTCTCTTCTTTCTTCCACCAAATCTAAATTGTACCTTAACGCTTCCTCATTCTCTTCCAGACGAAAGTTTTCTATTCGGGGGGAAGGTATAGTCACCTCCAAGGGTATGACTGCTTCGGAGCCATAAACCAGGTTAAAGGGGGTTTCCTTTGTGGATCTCCGGGCCGTTGTGCGATATGCCCAAAGTACACTCTGTAGTTCATCCATCCACCCTTTCCTTGACCTGTCTAATCGGGTTTTAATACCCTTGACTATCGTCCGGTTTGTGACCTCCGTCTGCCCGTTCGCTTGTGGGTGGGCTACAGAGGTAAAATTTTGAGGAATGCTCGATTTCTCACACCATCCTCTGAAAGGATTACTTGCGAATTGCTTTCCGTTGTCGCTCACTATTGTATGAGGAAGACCGAAGCGACAAACTATTTTCTTCCAGACAAACTTGATCATGTTTGCTCCGGAGATACAAGCAAAAGCTTCTGCTTCCACCCACTTGGTGAAATAATCGATCGCCACTACTAAGAATTGGAAACCTCCTGGTGCTTTAGGAAAAGGGCCAACGATGTCTATTCCCCATTGATGAAAAGGCCAAGGACTGTGAATGCTAGTTAGATTAACCGGAGGTGCCGCAGGTATGTTTGACTAGGCCTGACAATTTGGGCATTTCTTAACGTATTCCTCCGTGTCCCTCGTCATTTGAGGCCAGAAGTATCTACTTCGAAGCATCTTCTGGGTTAAAGCCCTTGCTCCGGAGTGTGAGCCGCACAAACCCTCATGCATCTCTCGTATTGCTTCTCTTCCTTCCTCCGAACTTAGACATCTTAACCAAGGAGTAGAAAAGCCTCTCTGATACAACCTTCCCCTCATGACTACATACTTTCCTGCGCTCATTCTTATCTTCATAGCCTCTCCCGCACTTTTGGGCGTACTACCACTTTCTAAATATTGTCTGATAGGTGCCATCCAGCATCCATCTCCCGTACTAATGACCGCTAGCTCCTCCGTCTCCCCTTCTCCTTCGATACTACTTCTAGGCAGCACCTCTACTAAGACCTCTTTAGTTAGGTGGTAGTATAACATTGATGCCATCTTACTCAGGGCATCTGTTTCCTTGTTCTTCGTTCGAGGTATTTGAGTGATTTTGAACTTCTGAAATTTGGCTATGGCCTTTCGTGCATTTTCCAAATATTTCTTCATGTGGGCCTCTTTCGCTTCGTACACTCCGTTAACTTGATTTACCACTAACATAGAGTCTGCGAATACCTCCAATTTCTGTATATGGAGACTTTCTGCCAAGCCTAAGCCCGCCAGCAACGTTTCGTACTCCGACTCATTATTTGAACATTTAAAGTCAAAACGTAGAGCGTACGTAACCTTTTCGTCATTGGGACCCGTCATTACGACCCCTGCACCGCATCCGTCGGCTCCTGCTGCTCCGTCTGTATGCATTTGCCAGAATGTTCCGTCAGGCGTATAGCTATTTTCCAAGTTTCTTGAGCATTTTTCCTTAACGCTCATCGTGGCCTCTTCATCGGGCATTTCCACCAGAAAATCAGCTAAAGCTTGGCCTTTGATGCTTGGCTTCGGTTTGAAGGCTATGTCGTATTCCCCCAGTTCTATCGCCCACTTTGTCATTCTTCCCGACCTTTCCGGCCGAAGAAGGATGTTTTTGATAGGCTGGTTTGTTAAGATTGTGATGTTGTGTGCCTGGAAGTATCTTCTGAGCCGCTTTACCGAGTACACTAATGCCAGTATGAGTTTTTCAATCGTGGCGTAATTAAGCTCCGCTCCTTGTAATGCTCTGCTGATAAAATACACAAGTATCTGCTTCTTCTCTCTTTCTGCGATAAGGAGTGAACTGATCGCTTCTGTATTGGTGGATAAATACATTACCAATGACTCTCCTTCGATAGGGCTTGCCATGGTTGGAAGTCCCTTGAGATGGTTCTTCAGTTGGACGAAGGCTTCTTCGACCTTCGGTGTCCATTCGATGTTTCCCTTCTTCATGCACCCGTGAAGTGCCTTAAAGAATGGGACCGACCTTTCCGCCGATTTTGCTAGGACGCGACCTAACGCTGCAAGTTTCCCGTTCAAACTTTGAAGATCTTCTACAATTTGTGGGGTGCTCATTCGAAGCTACCCTTCTACTTTTTCCGGATTAGCTTGGATACCTGCACGTGTAACTATATGACCAAGGAACCTTCCCTTGCTGACACCAAATGAGCATTTCTTCGGATTGAGCTTCATATTGATTTTCAGGAGTTGTAACAGAGTCTCCTCCACATCTTTTATTAGATCCTCATCCTTCTTACTCTTGATGACCATGTCATCCACGTACACTTCTAAGTTTCGGCCAATCTGTTTACCGAATGCTTTGTCTACCAATCGCTGGTAAGTAGCTCCAACGTTTCGGAGACCAAAAGGCATCTTGATATAACAGAATGTCCCCTTTGTTGTATGGAACGCTGTCTTCTCTTCGTCTTCCTTTGCCATCTGCACCTGATGGTAACCTTTGTATGCGTCTAGGAAGGATTTCCACTTGTATCCCCCGAGTGACTCTACCTTTTGTTCTATCTCTGGAAGAGGATAACTGTCCTTCGGACATGCTTTGTTTAGGTCCTTGAAGTCGACACACATTCTGTCACACCCCGCCAAAAAAATGGTTTGCGGAAGAACGGGCGTGGACATTTCGAGTAACCACATCATATGATTATTGTAAACAATAATTGTTTAAAACTTCATAAATGTTTGAAATAAAGTAATGTCACAAAAATTAACGTAACTGAAATAACTTAAATCCAAAAGACATAGTTTTAAAATGATTTATAATCGTGGCATCTTGACACATGCATGCTCGCTATCCAATGCTATTATGACTTATGCTTCAACTTAGTTACCTGAAAAACATATGAAAAATGATCAACAAAATTGTTGAGTGAATCCACAGGTTTAGTAGTGTTTCGAAAACCAAAGTTTTTGTGTGCCAATAATGGCATAAAATATAATAGTGTAACGTTATAAATAGTTTGAAACCCAAAGTTTCCATGTGCCAACCATTACATAAATTGTATGATGATATAACGTATGAAAATGATGTGCCACCACGGGCAATAGTATGATAAAATGTGATATGTAGAAACATATAAGTATGTAGAAAAGCATGGCTGGTATCCATCGTAATGCCGACCCTAAGTCCATAACCAAAACTACCAACTCTAAATGATGTTACTGTATCTAAGATACACACTCCCTGATTTGGTCACACCGTGGGAGGGGGAGTATCAACCAATAGTACTATCTGCATATCGAGGGCCTAGTTGCAACTAGCTAATGATTATGTGTGTAAGCATCTAATGATGTTGCTATGCACTACACCTAAACTTAGTCCGAGCATAAGGATTGATTGTCATGTTTTGAATAATGTATCATCACAAGTAAAAATAAATAGATGTAAAGCATGTAAATATTTATGAAACGGTTGATATGTTTTTTACCCCAAAAGAGTTAAAAATGTAATAAAAGATAAAATGAGGGGCTGTGGACTCACCTGATGTAAAGCTAGCTAGCAAAATGCAAATGATATTGTGCAAATCTGACAATGACTTCTTAGTGCCCTAAACACATAAGAATAACAATAATGAGAGACGGCTCTAGCGCCACGTCTATGCTAGATGTTTCACTCCAATGATTGGTTTTTAAATTACGTTGGTGACTTTATAATTTTGTAATTTATTTTATAATTTATTATGATTATGATGTTATCTGTAATGGGTAAATAATAATAATTGCATAAAGTATTAAATAGTTTAATTAATGAATTATTATTAAGTATATAATTGAGTAAATAAATATGATTTAAATAAATAAATGCTTATTAGATAATATATAAATCAGAAATGAACTGATTTATATGGATAAAATAATAATGGGTTAAAAAAATATTGGGCTCAAAGTAAATAAGCATAAGACTGATGGGTCGAATGGTTACTGGGCCAAATGAAGTAAACGGACAAGGGCTGCTGCAGTTGGGCTTGAGTGATCGCTGGGCCGAGCCCATTGAAGACAAGGAAACCCAGCGCAGAATACCAAAAATAAAAGAAACAGGGGCAAGGTTTCGACCTAGAGACCTCATGGTTAGACGGACGAGTGTTAACCAGCAGGCTAGACTTGTATTTCTGGTTTTTTATGAGAATGATATGCATTAAAATCGACGAAGTCGAGGTCTGGTTTGTTCAGAATGCAGCCGACGAACACCCATGGCTGGCTATTTTAATATTGCTTGATATTAAATGATTGATTAAGTTATAAAAATTGTTTACGACCATATTTTAATTACCAAATCATACAGAGTGACCATCAAGCAACCACGTAAGAATTTGAGTAAAAGTAATAGAAAAAAAAAAACGAAGAAAGTTAATTACCAAGCTTTTGGAGAGACGAGATTGGAGATCGGAGACTGCTTCGAGTTCGCCGGAGCTTCTGGTGTGGCCGGAAAAATGGAAGGATTTCCAAAGGTGGGTGGCGGCTGTGTTTTTAATGGGTTTAAGGATTGTTGAGATGGTTTAAGGAAGATGAGAGAGAGCTAGATGATGTTTGTGTAACATCCCAGAACCCCGTAGCACAATATTGTCCGTTTTGCCCACCAGCACACGGTTTTGTTCTTGGTATGGACCACTTCCACCCAAAAGGCCTCATGCTAAGAGATGTATCCACACCCTTATAAGGATGTTTCGTTCCCCTCTCCAACAAATGCGGGACGAATCTTACAATTCTCCCCCCCTTGGGACACAACGCCCTCGTTGTGCACATCGGCCCGGGTCTGGCTCTGATACCACTTGTAACATCCCAGAACCCCGTAGCACAATATTGTCCGCTTTGCTCACCAGCGCACGGCTTTGTTCTTGGTATGGACCACTTCCACCCAAAAGGCCTCATGCTAAGAGAGGTATCCACACCCTTATAAGGAGTGTTTCGTTCCCCTCTCTAACCAATGCGGAATGAATCTTACAGTTTGCTACTACCGGGTTTCGTCGAGAAAGAGAGACGCTCAAGGTTTCTGATTTCATTTTGACTGGTTTTTGCGTAAAGAAGAGATGGCCAGGTATGGTTAGGATTTTATATAGAAATCATAGTGATGACGGATTATTATTATTTTGGTCAAGAAGATTATTATGATCACAAAGAAATCGGAGAGTTAGTTGTCAAGCAACCGTCCATATGCACGTGGGGATATCTAGTGATGAGATGAAATTTTGAAATTTCTTAATATGTATATTTTTGTTGATATCGAATATATGTTGACACTAACAAGGAATGTCTTGTAAAATATTTCATCCGGGGTAATACAAGGTTTTTGGTAGTGGTTATTTACTTATAAAAATGTATCACTTCGGTTATATACTTAGTCACTTTCGATATTCATGTATTGTACTGAGTATTTAATCATTGTTACTTGTACATTTAATCGTGTATGATTTTGAGTACGTTATTTTTCGAACCGGTTGATCTGGTTGATCGAATGCTTCTTAAAAATATATAATTTATATCTTTAGTCCGATTTAGTCTTATTGTTACGTCACCAACTCGCTAAAAGGTTCTAATTGTAATAGACATATACAAACTAACTTGTGTATAATGAATGTGTGTATTACCTACACATGATATGAGTATTTTTCCTAACTTTATACGCGAAATAGATACTTTATAAATGAGGTGAGTGTTCTTTAGTGAAATTTGGTCAAATAGATGTCGGTTCAAATACCCGATTTTTAGGGTTGTCAGAAATTCGCATCGATCCGTCCGACTTCTTGACCAGAACATGATTGGCTACCCACTCCGGGTACTGTGCACTCCGGAGGACTCCGGCGGACACCAAGTCTTCCACCTCCTTATTGACAATCTTGTTTCGGTCCGGAGCCATCCCCCGCTTTGACTGTTTGACCGGGACGAAAGCAGGATTGACGCTCAAGTGATGTTCCGCCACCGCTCTGGACACACCTGTCATATCCTTTGATTCCCAAGCAAAAGCATGTTTGTATCTTTTTAAGAGCACTTCGAGTTCCTCTCTTAATTTCTTTGGAAGGTCCCCTCCGACGCGAACCTTCACTTCCGGGTACTCTGGGTTGATAACGAGCTGGACTTCCTCTTGATCTGTCCAGCTATCTTGGTGAGTAATGCTGTTGCACTCCAACGGTGGCATTGGCATGCTTCGCACAGTGACAACGCCTTGTTCTAAAGGAAACTTTAGGAGGCCGTGAATACTTGAAGCAATGGCTTGCAATTGCCACATACCAGTCCTTCCGAGGATAGCATTGTATCTTGAAGGAGCGTTTACTACTATGAATTCTGCCAGTATCGTTTTGTAATGGTTACCCTCCCAATCGTTCAACCGAAGTGGAAGGTGTATTTTCCCTTTTGGCCATACGGATCTTCCCGAGAAACCAATAACCGGAGCGTTCGCAGGTTTTAGGAGCACTTTTATATCTTCTGGGAACTTCTTGAAACAATGATATTCGCTGAGCTTCCTCCATCAACATAAATCTGCCGGACCATCACCTTGGCTATTACTCCGAACACTACAAGAGGTTCTGTTCCAGCGCATCCTTCCGGAACAGGCTCTCCTCTTCCGAACTCTACTCCGACTCCACTCCTTTTGCGATTTCGGGGGTGGCCAGGCTCATCATTCTTACCATGAGCTCCCGACGTACCACCTTGCTCTAGAGCGAAGATCTCCGCGTTGTAAGCGACAGGTTCGATTTTTGTTGGTGGTTCTGCGGCAGCTACATCCGTCTTTGCTTTCCCTTCTTTTTCTCGCTTGTAACTTTCACAAGAAGCTGTGGTATGCCCCATGATTTTGTGGAATTCATAGTATGCGTTGGGGTCTCTGGGGTATCGCTTTCTCATTGTTGTTCTTCCATCGGTGCGTTTTCGCGTTTCTTGAGTGTGAAAAACTTCCTGTCGGTGATGGGTGTTATATCGGTCATTCGAAAACCGTCCTTCTTGCCCTTTTCTTTTGTATGAGAATCTACCGGGACCTTGCATATACGAGGCTCTGGTCTTTTCCCCGACTTTATATGAGGCTGTTCCTGACACCCCCGTTCTTTCCTGAGCCTCGAACCGAAGTTTTTCAACACTTTCTTCTTCTTGCTTCAGCACTTTGTTCATCATGTTGATCATAGCGTCTACCTTGACGAAATCTTTCTTTGACAACTCCCGAAACAATTCCCCTTCCCGGAGGCCATACGTAAAAGCTACGATGATAAGTGAATCATTTTTATGGCCCACCGGAAACTCGCCACATGATCGTCCGGATCCCCTGTTCCGTCGTACGACTTGACCCTAGGCCCCTTAAGGCCTTTAGGAATTGGCATTTCGTTGATGTCATCTGTGAATGGAGACCGGAAGCTTCAAGATATCGCATAATGGCGTTGACTCGATCACTCTCCCCCTTCTTCCGGAGTCTGTTCTCTCCCTTTCTCCGGAGTTCGTTCTCTCCTTCTCTCCGGAGTTCGTTCTCTCCTTCTCTCCGGAGTTCGTTTTTTTCTTCTCCCCGGGGTTCGTTCCCTTCTTTCCTCTCTTTCAAGTATGTGGCTACGAGTTCGTGCAGGAGGGGTTTCCTCCTTATAAACTTCCTCCGCGGATTCTTCTTGTGTGGACTCCTCACTCGAGTAGGTTAGAGTCCTTCCTACTCCGCTCATTCCTTCTGCGGGCCTTCTCCGTTTTTTCTCCATGTCTCGCAACTTTCTGAACCGGCGAAAGAGGTTGAACTCTTCGATCTCCTCCTTCGTGGGTTCGTCATTCCCCGACCCGGACGGTGGTGGGCATATTTCTGTGTTGACAACGGCCGAAGCGCTGAATGGAGGAGGGGTGGGTTCGTGCGTCGAAGGTATAGGAGACCGGTTCCCTCCCCGTGGTGTTGATTCGAGGACCATTTTGTTCGGGGTCCCACGGATGGCGCCAAATGTTGATTCCAAATTTCTCCGAGCTCCGGAAGGCGATCCGGAACGATGCGAGACCTGCAATCAAACACGAAAGTAACCCTATTCAGAAGTCTTACGAGGGTCACCTCGTAAAGACACTCCGATGCCTAAGTCAGTATATATATATGGGAGAGTATGTTAAGATGACTTAAATGTGTTATCACTCATAAATGAAGTGTGATATTGTAATTAATGAGATGTATATTGAATGAATATACCGATCGCCTGAGGTGCTCATTTATAGGGGAAATCCTTTAGGCGGGAAGAAAGGATCTCCCTCCTCCGCATGTGCTACGCCTTGGACCTCTGGACCATACTATGGAGCAGGATACGTTTTAACCATCGGTCCGTTAGGTGACGCTCCGTCTTGGGACTCTTTACGCCGCTCGCATTAAATGCGCATGTGCTCTTCCCCTGAATTCCGCTCACGCCATGCAGACCTTGGGACCCTAATATTGACTTCCTTCGTCGTTATCTGGCTTCTTTGCCCGCATTCCGTAACTTTGCATGGTTTTCACCCATGCATGGTTTTCACCCATACATGCGTTTTACGTAGTTAAGGAGCCATGACACGTTATTATTCGCCAAATGTGAACCCCTACAAGTAGTCTAATCTTGATAATCCACTTTATAATAATTAATGCAAGCGATCAATTTTTCCCATAAAAAATAGACCCACACTATAATGAGAATCATATATAACAAAGCCCTCTTTCTTTCATCTTTGACACCACCAACGGTCCATCACCGATAACCATCAATCACCTAAAATATTGATAAACTACCAAAACTTATTTGCGGTAATTTTAGTTATTGACAATATAACATCGTGTCTTATAAAGTAACACAGATGGACTGAGACTAGAGTGTCTCTAATGAGATTTTTTTATTAATATTCTAATAAGTTTTTATATAAATGTTTAAAGTAGTTCAAGAATTTTAGCTAGTTCTAAGGGACAATTAATAGTCATTAGATCAAGAAAGAGTCAAAGGTCAAGATCAAGATTCAAACCACACAAGCACATGTGCTTCAATACATCAATCCCCCACCCACCTCTGGCGGCCGGCGGCGGACGTCGGCGGACGGCGGCCGGAGGTGGCCGCCGGCGGTGGTGACCGGTGATGGTGGTCGTGACTGGAAGCACATGTGTTTTGAAAATAAAGGAGTGTATACGTACAGCCAAGCACATGTGTTTCATGTAATGAAGCACATGTGTTTCATAACGTTAAGCACATGTGTTTTGTGATATAAAGACAAATGAATTGCTTGTAAGTTACATGCGTTCAGGAACAAAAACACATGTGATTGCCTTTATGAAGCACATGTGCTTCATAATGATATGTTTGTCACTTGTCCTGATTTTTTTTCTTGTGTACTGAAGCACATGTTGTCACACCCCCGGCCACAGACGGAAACGCCAGATGGTAGTGACTTTAACATAGATATCATATTTCATACATTACATTTATTCTAAAAAAAAAAATATGGTCCTTACATCACAATATAATTTAAGTCCACAAGGTTTAATTAAAGTAACAAACTATTTTTGACAATACGGTAGTTTTAACAAATATCGAAATATGAGGATGCCCTCATCTTTATTCTCCCCAATGTGTTTCCTTTGATCACTTACCTGAGAATACATGATATTTAAAAAAAAACGTCAACGTAATGTTGGTGAGTTCACAGGTTTTAATTTGTTATACATTTAGTAGAATATGTATATAATATAAAAAAAATTTGAATTTAATCACTCCTCAAAATGTAAAGAGTTCCTATAACCGAGCTATCCACGACTGTTTGTTGTTGCCTCTCCCAACGCCCCATAAAACGTTGTAAATGTTTAGAGACATTATCACCTATCCAGACTATAAAAATCAAGGTTGTAGCTAGCAACCATAGGTGGGGTCGTCAACCCATATAGATCTATATATAATACTCGTGCCTTACCAAAGTTAACGGTTATAAGCAGAGGTCTTTTGTATGGAAATGTCTCTTTTAAACACTTGAGTTATAATTATATACATACTGACTACTTTCATAAGTTACTGACATTTTTGACATGTGTAACTTAAAATGTATTAGTATAAAAATGGTCCAAAAGTATAACCATATTGTCCTACATGTATATATTTGTAACCATCACAAATCATTCTAGTAGTATTTTTCTTATAATTTATGTGGATGGAAAAAGGATTTGCTAATAATATCATTACCATTAGAGATGATTCTTATTGATATATATATAAAACATCATTTAAAATTTCCCATGTATATACTGTGTATATGACACTTTATCTACATGTTTAGTTATATATATTTGAATAATTAGTAGTATATATAATCAGTATTCTCCCCCGAAAATAAAAAAATGAGTAAAAGTGGGGCCGTAAACTCACTTTCGTAGCGTGCTTTTTGTTTCATCAGCGTTTGTATCGAGAGAACGTGTCAAGAAAAGACTTCAATATGTCACTAAATATAATTACCCTTTTTGGAGTTCTTTTGTTTTAGCAGGTCTCTTGTTTTCGAATTCTTTTAACGATGTTCTCGGTCTACTTAATTGTATAACAATGAAAAGTCAGTAACTTTTCAACGAGCGGTAGGTGATCGTGGAAGGTTGTGATTGTTTGCGGTGGGTTAAGATGGTCGGGTGTGGTGTTACTCGAGGGATTATTGTGAAGAGGAAGGTATTGTTTTGGTTCGGGTTTAAACAAAAGAGAGGTATTGATGGTCCCTGGTAATGATGGTTATACAAACGAGTATAATGATAGTGATCGACAAGGATGATGGCGATGGACTGTAAATTTGGTGGTGTAAGTGGCAGGTTTGGGCTTCACTCGAGGGAGGTGTCGGGGTATAAGGTGGATGTAGATGGTGGTGTTGTTTGATGAGAGTGCTGGGGAGATTATGGTGATGCTTAAGATTGATGGTGAAGGAGTTGGTTATGGTGATCGGAGGTGGTTTTTATAACCCATCTTTTCTTCTGATCGGGTGAGTTTTAGAATGTATATTATATAGAGTTCAACTTGTATATCAAGTGGAGATGAGATCACCAACAAATCAGATAGAAGATCACATGCCAGGAGAATATTTGTAGACTTGTAGACTTTCGTGTACCTCTACTTCTCCATACGTGTTGTGCATGCTGATATACAAGACTTAAATTGTAGGAAAATCTCAATTACCCATTTATTTACCAGTTAAGTTTTATGCATCTTTTTTTTATATATATGTATATACTTATATATATACTTTTTTTTTATTGTATCCGTCTTGCTAAATATCATTAATATATCTTACGCTACATAATTACGTTTATCATTAACGATCGAGGTACCAATTTAACTTGTCACCGACTTGTCATATTACTATGTGGTGTTGTTCAATAATATGAAATGTAGTTATATATTTCTTTTAAATTAATTAGTACTTTCGGGTTGCCTATAAAACCCCATAATTATGTAAATAACTATATCCACTCTTTATGGCTCATAATATATCGATTAAACAACACAATATATATATATATATATATATATATATATATATATATATATATATATATATATATATATATATATATATATATATATATATATATATATATATATATATATATATATATATATATATATATATATATATATATATTGACACGATATAGGATGGTTGACACAACATCTAAATAATCTTCATATAGGATGTTTGATCCTATTTTTTTTTTACATTGAATTGCCAAATTTCAATTGTTTGCATGGTTTTTTTTTTGTCATATTTTTTTTTGTTAACTAAAATGACACATCTTTACGAATGTGTTCACGTCATATTTAGTATTATGTCTTATATATATCAAAAGAATTCTAAGTAATAGAGTGATATTCGACCTGAAATTTAGCAATTGTCACATTCTCCCCCAGTTGAAAGAATTTCGTCCCGAAATTTAGCTCGCGTTTTCTGAAGTTGGGATTTCGTTGAAAAGATGTGGATACTTTTGTTTCATTTGATCCTCTCGTTCCCAAGTAAATTCTGGTCCTCGTCTAGAGTTCCATCTTACCCTTACTATGGGAATGCGGCTTTGCTTAAGTCTCTTTACTTCCCTATCCATAATTTCTACCGGTTCTTCTACAAATTGTAGTTTAGTATTGACTTGAATTTCTTCAAGAGGGACTACAAGTGTATCATCATATAGGCATTTTTTTAAATTCTATACGTGGAAGGTGTCGTGTACGTTATGTAATTCCTCTGGTAATTTGAGTCGGTAAGCTACATGACCAATTCTTGACAGAATTTCAAAAGGTCCTATGTATCGTGGGTTTAGTTTTCCTCGTTTCCCAAACCTTATCACACCTTTCCATGGAGCAACTTTCAACAATACTTTATCTCCAACCTGAAATTCCAACGGTTTTCGTCTTTTATCAGCATAACTTTTCTGTCGATCACGAGCAGCTTTCATTCTTTCTCGTATTTGTACAATCTTTTCAGTTGTTTCATGAATAATTTCTGGTCCGGTTAGTAGAGCTTCAGTTGCACGTTCCCTTGCTAGTTGACTGTCACCCACTTCAGCCCAACATATTGGTGATCTACACTTTCGTCCGTATAGAGCTTCAAAGGGTGCTGCTTTAATGCTTGTGTGATAACTATTGTTATAGGAGAACTCAACTAACGGTAGGTGAACGTCCCATGCACTTCCAAATTCCAACACACAAGCTCGGAGCATGTCTTCTAGCGTTTGTATGGTTCTTTCACTTTGTCCGTCTGTTTGAGGATGATAAGCCGTGCTCATATCCAAACGGGTTCCCAAAGATTTTTGCAATGTTTTCCAGAATCGTGATGTAAATCTACTATCTCTATCTGAAATAATAGATATAGGCACCCCATGCATCCTAACAATTTCTTTTATATATATCCTCATTAGTTTTTCCATCTTGTCTGTCTCTTTAATTGCCAAGAAGTGAGCGGACTTGGTAAGACGATCAACTACTACCCATATGGTGTCATAACCCCCATGTGTCTTGGGTAATTTGGTTATGAAATCCATGGATATTTTTTCCTATTTCCATTCAGGGATTTCTGGTTGTTGCAATAACCCAGAAGGTTTCTGATACTCTGCTTTGACTTTAGAACAAGTTAAGCATTTACTAACATACGTTGCAATTTCAGCCTTCATGTTTGGCCACCAATAAAGCTTCTTTAAATCAAGGTACATCTTGTCAGAGCCCGGATGAACTGAATATTTTGACTTATGTGCTTCATCCATGATAAGACTTCTAAGGTTGCCATATTTTGGTGTCCAAATTCTGTTCATAAAATATCGTGTCCCGTCTATTCTCAACTCGAATTGTTTATCCATACCTCGTAAGGATTCACCTGCTACGTTTTCTTCTTTCAAAGCTTTTTCTTGAGCATCTCGAATCTGAGTGGTGAGATTCGATATAATTGTCATTGTTAGCGCCCGAACTCTACGTGATTTTACTCTTTCCTTCCTGCTCAAGGCATCTGCTACAACGTTTGCCTTTCCAGGATGATAATGAATTTCACATTCATAGTCGTTCAACAACTCTATCCATCTTCGTTGTCTCATGTTGAGCTCTTTCTGATTGAAGATATGTTGAAGACTTTTGTGATCTGTGAATATGGTGCTTTTGGTTCCATAGAGATAATGTCTCCAAATTTTTAATGCAAATACTACAGCTCCCAACTCAAGGTCGTGGGTAGTGTAATTATTCTCATGCACTTTCAGTTGACGTGACGCATACGCAATGACTTTTCCTCTTTGCATTAATACACACCCCAATCCTTGATGTGAGGCGTCGCAGTATACGACGAAATCTTCCGTTCCCTCAGGTAAAGCTAAAATTGGTGCGCTACACAACATATGTTTCAGTTGTTGAAATGCAGTTTCTTGCTTATCTTCCCATTCGAACTTTTTATCTTTCTGAGTGAGTGCGGTGAGAGGTTTTGCTATTTTTGAGAAGTTTTCAATAAATCTTCTATAATAGCCCGCGAGACCTAGAAATTGTCGTACTTCTGTTGGCGTCTTTGGTACTTCCCAGTTCTGGATAGCTTCTATCTTAGCTGGATCAACATGAATTCCTCTGTTACTAACCACGTGTCCTAGAAAGTGTACTTCTCTAATCCAAAATTCACACTTTGAAAATTTGGCGTACAATTTTTCTTTACGTAGTAGTTCTAAAATTAATCGTAAGTGTCGACCGTGATCTTCTCGGGTTTGCGAATATATTAATATATCGTCAATGAATACTATCACAAATTTATCCAAGTACGGTTTACACACACGATTCATAAGATCCATGAAAACCGCTGGGGCGTTAGTCATTCCGAAAGGCATGACCAGGAACTCATAGTGGCCGTAGCGACTAGCGAGTCCTAAATGCTGTTTTTGGAATGTCTGCTTCTTGCACCCTTAATTGATGATATCCAGATCTTAAGTCAATTTTTGAGTAATAGCTGGATCCTTGAAGTTGATCGAACAAATCGTCAATTCTCGGTATGGGGTACCGATTTTTGATGGTTAATTTATTCAATTCTCTATAATCGATGCACATCCTGAAAGAACCGTCTTTCTTCTTGACAAATAATACAGGAGCTCCCCATGGTGAGAAGCTTGGTCTTATAAAACCTTTATCAAGAAGTTCTTGTAATTGACTAGATAGTTCTTGCATTTCTGATGGCGCTAGTCGATAAGGAGATCTTGCAACAGGAGCTGCGCCTGGAACTAAATCGATGTGAAATTCAACTTGCCTAGTTGGGGGCAATCCAGGTAGATCATCTGGAAATACATCAGGAAAGTCACATACTTGAGGTATGTCTTTAATTTCTTTGCTCTTGATCTTTTTGTTAACGACATGTGCCAGGAAGGCAAGATATCTCTTTTGCAGATATTTTTGAGCTTTCATACACGAGATGATCTTTAGGTTTCTTCCGGACTGATCTCCATATACAAGGATGGTTTCGTTATTGGGTAAGGGTAGATGAATTGCTTTTTCGTAACACATGATTTCAGCTCGGTGAGACGACAACCAATCCATGCCAATTATAACGTCAAAACTTCCAATAGTTATCGGCATGAGGTCGACGTGGAAAATGTGATTATTTAAGGTCAGAAGACAGTTTGTTAATATTTCATTTGTGAGTCCTATTTGACCGTTTGCCATTTCTACCGTATATGGCTCTTGTAATTGAGTAGATTTATGACCTAAGCGACTTCTAAATTTGAGGGATATAAAGCTTTTATCCGCACCCGAATCAAATAAAATATATGCGTAAGAGTCATTGAGAAGAAATGTACCGGTCACCACAGATGGATCTTCTCTTGCTTCCTGCGTCCCGATCACAAATGCCCTGCCCCTTGCATTATTTCCTTGAACCTTCAACTTTGGACAATTTTTCTTGATATGTCCCACTACTCCGCATTCATAACAACCCTTGCTTCCACTAGGTCCAGCTCCTTGGTTCGTCACTCTTGACGGTGTCACCCTACAATAATCTTCAGTGTGCCCCTTCATGTTGCACTTTCGACAAAAGAATTCCCTACATGGACCATTGTGGTGGCGATTACACTTCCCACATTTGGGATAGTTTCCTAGGTACTGCTTTGGTGTGGGTGGAGCTGTGGCAGCATATGCCTTTCCGGTATCTTGTCATTTCCAGGTGGCTTGCCTAGCATTCCCTTGGTTGTCATTATCAAACTTCCTCTTGTTATCTCCGTTCTTGGTATTCTCTGTCCTTTTTGACAGAGTCCCTTGACGAACAGCTTGGGCGGTCAAACTGTATGCCAAACGCTTGGCACTATCATAAGTACTTGGATTTGATGCCAACACCATTCCTTGTACACTAGGAGCCAAACCCCATATGTATCTTTCGATCTTTTTATATTCTGGGGTTACAAGTCCTGGGCACAATGTTGAAAGGTCATTAAATCGGGTAGTGTAGGTTACAATCTCTGCTCCTTTCATTGTTAGATTCCATAGTTCTTGTTCCAATTTCTGTATTTCGTTTCGTGGGCAATACTCTTCTACCAGCATTTGTTTCAAATTGTCCCAAGACAAGGCGTAGGCCGCCTCAATGCCCATTGTCTTGGCATGGTCATTCCACCATGAAAGTGCCCTTTCCACAAAGGTACAAGTGGCGAACTTGACTTTGCAATCCTCCGCACAGAAACTGACATGAAATACCGACTCCATCTTTTCAATCCAATGGGTTAATCCTACCACTCCTTCATTACCTGAAAATGATCTAGGTTTACAATTCATGAAGTCCTTATATGAGCAGTGTCTAAGCCCATGTTCGGCATTGTTGTTGCTTCCATTTCCACCGCCACTATTCCCAGAGGCGTTGTTGTGGTTAGCTTCATAAAGAGCTAGTGCGTCGGCGACTCGTTGTGCTATCATCTGCTCTATTTCAGCTGTGTTTAATTGTGGCATTGATGCACCTTGAGGTGTTGGGTTTCTTCTTGTTGATTTTCTTGGTGGCATGGTTCTAAAAAAAATATACATATATTTGTATATATAAGTTTTTGTCGGAATATTTGGTTCATAATTGTTAACTAAAGTGTCTGTATATGGTTTGTTTGATTTATAGTCTTTGATCATGAATCGTTAAGTAAAATATACATGAGTGTGTGTGTGTCTATGTGTGTATATATATATATATATATATATATATATATATATATATATATATATATATATATATATATATATATATATATATATATATACCTTTCGTTTATCAAGAAAAACAAAGCTACGTCATGTAATCCAAAGGTCTTTATAACAACTACAAAGTAGTACTTTTACACACACACACACACACACACACACACACACACATATATATATATATATATATATATATATATATATATATATATATATATATATATACACTTAACAAACTGACAAACGCGGGGTTTTATTTTTCTCACACTCGCTCATATTAGTCTACGCTTAGTATTTTTTTACCACTACTACTTGTCTTTCTTACTTCTTCCATTCCTTCCAAACTTCTACTTTTCTCGACTTCAATTTTTCCTTCTATCCTTAATTTATCCCAAACTTAGTCATCCACATATCCAACAGTCCGAAAACTTGACCTGCTGCATATTCTGCCCTCTGCTCTATGTTATTAGCCCTCATTGTTGCATCATGAGCTCTCTCTTTAGCGTGTTGCTACCTAGCCTCAAGCTCCGAGATACGTGTGTTGTGTATTTCAATGTGATCTATGAGTCGGTGAATTGCAACTTCATCTTCATAACTCCTGTTCTCCATAGTTGTCATTCTTCCTCCATACATTTCCATCATGTTCCCGAATCCGTTCATGCGAGCATCCACATCCGCCATTTGGTGTTCCAATCGAGATCCTCTTGATGCTAACAATGATATAGTATCATCGTTAGATTCCCCAGTTTGAGGGTTGATGTGTGGTGTATGTGAGGACTCTCCGATTCCATGAGATGAAGGAATTCCATCTTCTGCCCTCCACCTTCGTATAATGTTGCGGATTCTCCGTAATGGTCGTCTTGTTCTTGTTAGTGGAGGTCCAGCCAGCCAGTCACTTAACCTTTCCTGAGGTAATATCCGTATCCTAGCGGTACGTCTTGGGACTTGTTGTACTGATGGAGGTACGATTGTATGATTCAGCCCTTCAGTTGGTTCGTCCTCCATTGGCTCTTCCTCCTCCTCTTCTATTGGTTCTTCTTCCTCCATAGGTTCTTCCTCTTCAATCATTGGATCCTCGAATTCTCCTACAGCTTGGTTTTCGTTTGTACTCCATTGAGGAGATGGTACAACTGGGTAATGCGGGTTTACTTCATTTTCTAGATATGGTACCATCTGATCACCGAATAGGTCGGACATGTAGTTCCATGAAGACATCTTTCTTTAACCTGGATAAAATTGTAGATGAGAAAATTTTCTTTTAACTGATTAAATTTTTGAGGTATATATAGTGTTTATTACCTTCATAATTCATATTATTATATCTTTATACTTATGGAATACTTATAAGTATATAGTCTTTAAAATAATAATCTATTATAAAATTTATTTATGCGTTAATGTAGACTCCTTAAATCGATGTATGTGTCCCAATAATTATAGTTGTATCGGGAATGATACGATTTCTCTATAATCAAGGGCTCTGATACCAATCTGTCACACCCCCGGCCACAGACGGAAACGCCAGATGGTAGTGACTTTAACATAGATATCATATTTCATACATTACATTTATTCTAAAAATAAAAAAAAAAATATGGTCCTTACATCACAATATAATTTAAGTCCACAAGGTTTAATTAAAGTAACAAACTATTTTTGACAATACGGTAGTTTTAACAAATATCGAAATATGAGGATGCCCTCATCTTTATTCTCCCCAATGTGTTTCCTTTGATCACTTACCTGAGAATACATGATATTTAAAAAAAACGTCAACGTAATGTTGGTGAGTTCACAGGTTTTAATTTGTTATACATTTAGTAGAATATGTATATAATATAAATTTTTTTTGAATTTAATCACTCCTCAAAATGTAAAGAGTTCCTATAACCGAGCTATCCACGACTGTTTGTTGTTGCCTCTCCCAACGCCCCATAAAACGTTGTAAATGTTTAGAGACATTATCACCTATCCAGACTATAAAAATCAAGGTTGTAGCTAGCAACCATAGGTGGGGTCGTCAACCCATATAGATCTATATATAATACTCGCGCCTTACCAAAGTTAACGGTTATAAGCAGAGGTCTTTTGTATGGAAATGTCTCTTTTAAACACTTGAGTTATAATTATATACATACTGACTACTTTCATAAGTTACTGACATTTTTGACATGTGTAACTTAAAATGTATTAGTATAAAAATGGTCCAAAAGTATAACCATATTGTCCTACATGTATATATTTGTAACCATCACAAATCATTCTAGTAGTATTTTTCTTATAATTTATGTGGATGGAAAAAGGATTTGCTAATAATATCATTACCATTAGAGATGATTCTTATTGATATATATATAAAACGTCATTTAAAATTTCCCATGTATATACTGTGTATATGACACTTTATCTACATGTTTAGTTATATATATTTGAATAATTAGTAGTATATATAATCAGTATTCTCCCCCGAAAATAAAAAAAATGAGTAAAAGTGGGGCCGTAAACTCACTTTCGTAGCGTGCTTTTTGTTTCGTCAGCGTTTGTATCGAGAGAACGTGTCAAGAAAAGACTTCAATATGTCACTAAATATAATTACCCTTTTTGGAGTTCTTTTGTTTTAGCAGGTCTCTTGTTTTTGAATTCTTTTAACGATGTTCTCGGTCTACTTAATTGTATAACAATGAAAAGTCAGTAACTTTTCAACGAGCGGTAGGTGATCCTGGAAGGTTGTGATTGTTTGCGGTGGGTTAAGATGGTCGGGTGTGGTGTTACTTGAGGGATTATTGTGAAGAGGAAGGTATTGTTTTGGTTCGGGTTTAAACAAAAGAGAGGTATTGATGGTCCCTGGTAATGATGGTTATACAAACGAGTATAATGATAGTGATCGACAAGGATGATGGCGATGGACTGTAAATTTGGTGGTGTAAGTGGCAGGTTTGGGCTTCACTCGAGGGAGGTGTCGGGGTATAAGGTGGATGTAGATGGTGGTGTTGTTTGATGAGAGTGCTGGGGAGATTATGGTGATGCTTAAGATTGATGGTGAAGGAGTTGGTTATGGTGATCGGAGGTGGTTTTTATAACCCATCTTTTCTTCTGATCAGGTGAGTTTTAGAATGTATATTATATAGAGTTCAACTTGTATATCAAGTGGAGATGAGATCACCAACAAATCAGATAGAAGATCACATGCCAGGAGAATATTTGTAGACTTGTAGACTTTCGTGTACCTCTACTTCTGCATACGTGTTGTGCATGCTGATATACAAGACTTAAATTGTAGGAAAATCTCAATTACCCATTTATTTACCAGTTAAGTTTTATGCATCTTTTTTTTATATATATGTATATATTTATATATATACTTTTTTTTATTGTATCCGTCTTGCTAAATATCATTAATATATCTTACGCTACATAATTACGTTTATCATTAACAATCGAGGTACCAATTTAACTTGTCACCGACTTGTCATATTACTATGTGGTGTTGTTCAATAATATGAAATGTAGTTATATATTTCTTTTAAATTAATTAGTACTTTCGGGTTGCCTATAAAACCCCATAATTATGTAAATAACTATATCCACTCTTTATGGCTCATAATATATCGATTAAACAACACAATATATATATATATATATTGACACGATATAGGATGGTTGACACAACATCTAAATAATCTTCATATAGGATGTTTGATCCTATTTTTTTTTACATTGAATTGCCAAATTTCAATTGTTTGCATGGTTTTTTTTTTGTCATATTTTTTTTTTGTTAACTAAAATGACACATCTTTACGAATGTGTTCACGTCATATTTAGTATTATGTCTTATATATATCAAAAGAATTCTAAGTAATAGAGTGATATTCGACCTGAAATTTAGCAATTGTCACACATGTGTTTCATAACGTCAAGCACATGTGCTTCGTGATTCAAACACAAATGACTTGCTTGTAAGTTACATGTGTTCAGGAACAAAAACACATGTGCTTGGCTTTATGAAGCACATGTGCTTTATAATGATATGTTCGTCACTTGTTTTGATTTTTTTTCTTGTTAGTGAAGTTTTTATGTGTTTCATAACGTCAAGCACATGTGCTTCGTGATTCAAACACAAATGACTTGCTTGTAAGTTACATGTGTTCAGGAACAAAAACACATGTGCTTGGCTTTATGAAGCACATGTGCTTCATAATGATATGTTCGTCACTTGTTTTGATTTTTTTTCTGTGTAGTGAAGCACATGTGTTTCATAACGTCAAGCACATGTGCTTCGTGATTCAAACACAAATGACTTGCTTGTAAGTTACATGTGTTCAGGAACCAAAACACATGTGCTTCGCTTTATGAAGCACATGTGCTTCATAATGATATGTTCGTCACTTGTTTTGATTTTTTTTCTTGTTAGTGAAACACATGTGTTTCATAACGTCAAGCACATGTGCTTCGTGATTCAAACACAAATGACTTGCTTGTAAGTTACATGTGTTCAGGAACAAAAACACGTGTGCTTGGCTTTATGAAGCACATGTGCTTCATAATGATATGTTCGTCACTTGTTTTGATTTTTTTTCTTGTTAATGAAGCACATGTGTTTCATAACGTCAAACACATGTGCTTCGTGATTCAAACACAAATGACTTGCTTGTAAGTTACATGTGTTCAGGAACAAAAACACATGTGCTTGTTTTATGAAGCACATGTGCTTCATAATGATATGTTCGTCACTTGTTTTGATTTTTTTTTCTTGTTAATGAAGCACATGTGTTTCATAACGTCAAGCACATGTGCTTCGTGATTCAAACACAAATGACTTGTTTGTAAGTTACATGTGTTCAGGAACAAAAACACATGTGCTTGGCTTTATGAAGCACATGTGCTTCATAATGATATGTTTGTCACTTGTTTTGATTTTTTTTCTTGTTAGTGAAGTTTTTATGTGTTTCATAACGTCAAGCACATGTGCTTCGTGATTCAAACACAAATGACTTGCTTGTAAGTTACATGTGTTCAGGAACAAAAACACATGTGCTTGGCTTTATGAAGCACATGTGCTTCATAATGATATGTTCGTCACTTGTTTTGATTTTTTTTCTGTGTAGTGAAGCACATGTGTTTCATAACGTCAAGCACATGTGCTTCGTGATTCAAACACAAATGACTTGCTTGTAAGTTACATGTGTTCAGGAACCAAAACACATGTGCTTCGCTTTATGAAGCACATGTGCTTCATAATGATATGTTCGTCACTTGTTTTGATTTTTTTTCTTGTTAGTGAAACACATGTGTTTCATAACGTCAAGCACATGTGCTTCGTGATTCAAACACAAATGACTTGCTTGTAAGTTACATGTGTTCAGGAACAAAAACACGTGTGCTTGGCTTTATGAAGCACATGTGCTTCATAATGATATGTTCGTCACTTGTTTTGATTTTTTTTCTTGTTAATGAAGCACATGTGTTTCATAACGTCAAACACATGTGCTTCGTGATTCAAACACAAATGACTTGCTTGTAAGTTACATGTGTTCAGGAACAAAAACACATGTGCTTGTTTTATGAAGCACATGTGCTTAATAATGATATGTTCGTCACTTGTTTTGATTTTTTTTCTTGTTAATGAAGCACATGTGTTTCATAACGTCAAGCACATGTGCTTCGTGATTCAAACACAAATGACTTGTTTGTAAGTTACATGTGTTCAGGAACAAAAACACATGTGTTTGGCTTTATGAAGCACATGTGCTTCATAATGATATGTTTGTCACTTGTTTTGATTTTTTTTCTTGTTAGTGAAGCACATGTGCTTCATTACATCAAGCACATGTGCTTCGTATGCTCCCATGTGTGTTTAGAAACTCATGTTTTTAGTGACTTGAAGCACATGTGTTTCGTGACCTGAAGCACATGTGCTTCGAAGTAATATGCTATGTTTTAGTGAAGCACATGTGTTTCAATACATCAATACTTCCACCACCCCCATTACCACCAGCACCTTCACTGGTCGGCGGCGGCGGGCGGCGGCCGGGGGTGGCTATAGGTGGAAGATTTGATCTTGACCATCTTGATCCAATGGCTAAGATTTGTCCGTTGGGACTATGCAAAACCCTTGGACTTTCTAGAATACAACTCTAAGTTTTGAAATGATGTTTTATCATTGCAGTAACTAATTTTTTTAAAAACTTATTACAAAACATTTCTTTCCTAACTTTTTAATTAACTTTCAATATTTATTATTTTTAGTCCAAATATTTAATAACTTCTCAATTTAAACCTTAGATATATTATATATAAATTCGTTATTATATTTTTTTAATATATATTCTATTTCAATATTAATGTCAATTAATATAATATTCTATATGAGACATTTTAAATAATATTAAATATTATAAGATGTCAAAAAATTGTTAAATTATATATAAAGATATTTATAAAATATTTGAGATTGATAAATGTAAATAAAAGAAATTTTTTGATAAAGTTAGAGATTTATTTATAAATAGGTTTTTTTGTTATAAATTATTGATGTACCAAAAGTAATAATAAGCTATTGTAAATGACGAAACCATGTTTGATATTATTAGCTACTATAGCTATGAATTAAAAAATACAAAGTTGAGATATCAATTGTTTTGTTTTCTGGCCCGCTGTCAGCTACGGAAATAAATCACAGCAGGCCTTGCCAGCTTTAGTTCATATCGTACATCAGCAACGGCCCACTTTGTTTACATTACATTTTATTATTTTTAAAAGTGTATCCTTTGTTTATAAATTATAACCAGTTACATCTGGTGGTTAAACATTCGTCGTTATATATGACGTTTAATCATTTATGTAGTTGTTTTCGAACATTACACAATCATTAAATAGTAACACTTAACCCTAAGCGTAAGATCTTAATAAAACCTTTAAAGTTTAAACTAATTGAGACTTTTAACAAAGCATCGATGAATAGTCTAATAGATATTTAATAAATGAAACTTGTAGTCCAGTGGTTATGGAGATTGATTTAAGGTGTTGCCCATGACCAATTGGTCATGAATTCAAATCTCGTCGTAAACGAGAAAAAAAAATTTAGGTGCTGTTAAAAAATGTATTTAATAAATGTGTAGAAATGGAACATGACACATACTTTTGATATCCATGACCGGTTAAAAGTTAACTTAAGGCTTGTAGTTTGTAGTATTGAGATTAGTGCAAAAATTGTCTCGTAAAACTCGTCAGCAACATTTGATCTCATCGATCGGTAGCTCATCACCAATGGCACAACTCTCTTCCTCAATCTCATCGGTAGAATCTCATCGGTGGGCCAAAAGGAAGAGTCCTCTTCCTCGTCAGTAGCTGTGGAGAGGAGGAGAGGTAATTTTTTAATATATTTTTTAAACGAGAATGAGTTACTGATGAATATATTTCAACTTAATATAAATGTACAACTTTATCAGTAATTAACCAGTAGAGAAGATCCTACTGACGAGTTATAAAATAAATCACGGTTGAAAGAGACCTGATGTTTAGTGTTGTACATAACCTATTATAAGTTCAAATTCTACTATAGACTATGGGTTCAAAATCCGTTATTAGAAAAGGAATAATTTAAGTGCGGTTCAAACAAATAAAAGTTTCAAAAAAATAAATGTTAAAAAGATTTAAACACTAACGTTCGCACTTCTAATCTTTTTATTTCAACTTTTGGCTTTTTCTCTCACAATTTTCTTATCAGTTGTTTTGGGTAACTTTCCAGAGACGCTGCATCTTGTACGTGTATCTACTTTAATGATATGATTTTTTTTATATTTTTTAATCTTTTTTCGGTTTCTTTTTTATATTTGATGTCTTGTCACTTTTGATAAACCAACGTAGCTTATCCACATATTTACACATAAATATGTGAGTGTCTGTAGTTAACTATTTACATACACATTTCTCATCCTTTTCTCCTGTTTCTAGGTTTCTTCTTCTTTTAATAATACAAGTGGGTTTTGCAAAATAAAGAAAACAGGTATTATTTATATAGGATTTTCAAGATATATGAATATCTAAAATCATTAATACTAAGGTAGTTATCCTTCAAAACTTATAAATTAATAATATTAGTTATTATTATCACTAACCATAGCTTTAAAGATAATTTCTCACAAACCATAATATATACGTATAAAGTATAAGAAGATTTTTCCAAGAGATTCTACATTAAATCAATATGAGGAAAGAAGTAATTTTTGTGCTTACGGAAGTTCAGTTACACCGACTCTAGGTTACATACAAAGATAATGATCGTCCGCTATTTATTTATTGAACATATATATTTAACACACTAAGAATTAATTACAAATTTTAGGATACACAGTCATGACAAATTATTGTTAAGTTCCTTTATATAGAAACGTCAGAAGCTCATTTCGTGACGATTGACAAACTATTCCTTTCATATATAGTTTGCTAAAAAAAAGTTGTTAACACCAAAATCACATATAATATCTTTCATATCTGTATAAGTTTCAACATTTTCTAATTCTCCATATCAATATTTTCTGCTAAAACTATTAATCACTACTAATACTTCAATTTTTATAAAATTAGTGTTACGTATTGAACTGACACACTCATGTTGAAATATAAATTCACTTCATTTTTTTGTGCCTTATGCATTATAAAATATACATACATACAAAATACTCATTATTCCAAATGAGCCCACCACTCCCTTGACCCATTCGCGGGCACACTGTAGCTCCAACCGAAGAATGGAACCGACGTTTACTATTGCCAATAGTTCCTTATACCGACATATCTAAGGGAACCTTTTTTATTTATTTCCAAATACCTACAAATTCAATTATTTTTACCTAGATATAAAAGTGACCAGTATACATTACTTTTATAAATTTGTAAAGATGATGAAAAGTTCATTCATTAGAAAGAGAGAAATAAATACCAACAAGATGGATTGAGCAATCACATTAACACATACACAAAGATCCCAACAAGGAGAAACTTATTCAGGCACACATTTAACACACAATAAACTAAAAACTCAAACCAACTTCTTAATTAACGGACAAATAACCGCCGGCCGTCATGTAGTTATAGATCTAACAATGTTTGGTACAAAAGCAACGTCTTCGAAGACCACGGCACTTTCCGTTAGGAAACCCCTCAGATTTGCACACATTACCACAGTTGGTATCACTCAAACATGTTCCCTTGAACTTGTGGCTTTTTGACTCACATGTCCTCGCCTCGGCCACCATCGGACCGCCCATTTCTGTACACACAACATATGTTAAAACCGACGTTGAAAATTTTATAAAGATGATGATATAACGGGTGTTTTTTTGGAAACAACAAATGATAACAACAAAAGCTACTCACAATTTTCCAGGGAAACTCTATATTTAGCACCACAAATAGGTGTTTACACGAATCAAACACTAAAGTCATGCCTGATAACGGCTGTTGGGAATGTTATTAAGGGCATGTTTGGGAAAGCTTATTAGTGGATCTTATTAACTTATTAAACCCAAATAAGCATGCTTATTAGAGCTTAATAAGCTAATAAGCCCCACTAATAAGCTTTCCCAAACATGCCCTTAAAATAATTGGGTCTAAACTCGTTTAAATAAGCTGATAAAATTAAATTATACGCTTTCTATTAGTGATTTTGTAAAGAGAAGACATAAATTGATTGTACAATGTAATGTATGAAGTAGTTTGTGTGGTGCAAGTGTGTAACCTTTCTTTTGTAAAACGTTTTGACAAGTACAGCTTGTTTCTTAGAACAAATGTAACAACGACTTACCATTAGCCATGAGACACATGACAACGAGCAACACTGTGGCAAACAGCTTCATGGAAGGCCTCATTGTTCTCTTGTGAAAGTGGAAATAGAGAGATACTCAGAGAGAAAATGAGAGAGGTAGTGGTAGGTATATTGCGTACATGAAGGTGTTTATATAGAGTTTTATTTTGTGACGATATACTCGTTTTTATTCTCTATAAAATCGTCACTTTAATAAAGGAAAAGGCTAGATAGGCATTACTTTAATGCAAAGAAAAAGGAAAAAGCTCCATGCTTAGTTTTGGTTTGTCAATTTTTTCTAATATTTGGTTTAGAATAATGGGTTAATTTCATTAAAAAATGTATCCAATTTCTTTAAAATTTAAGTATCATGTATTCATTTTCTTCGCTATTAAAGGTACTAATTTTTTTTTATAACTAAAATAAGGCCTTCCTCTATCTTCTAAAGTATACAAATGTAGTGATGGAGGATATTACCATATTAATGGTAGTTTACTAACTAGTGGTAGTTTACTAACTAGAGGTACTTTGGTGTTCTAATTTATGAGTAATAGAGGTGTGATAACTATGTGCAAATTAAGGTTATAAGATTATAACCATGCTAATAATGTACTTATAATATGATTGTATATTACGTGTTGTATGTGATAAGGTGCTAAGGAGAAGTAAACCAATTCAAAGTGTGTGAATACAAATGGGTCGCATAAGGTTAGTAAGACACCTGCCAACGGCAAGCGTCAGTTCAAATTTTGTCACCCTTCAGCTGATGGTACCACACTTCGGTGTGATGTCTTCGGTTGAATTCTTCCCCAAACCAAAGTGTGAAACGCTGAATCTGATGGGGCCCAATGCAATTAAATAGGGTATTATATTTTGTGTGTATAGATTTGACAATAGTGAGACCCAAAAAACTAAAGAGAATGATATTGTTGACATGTGTATGTTAGTTTAATGTCAGTTGAAGTGTAAGCTGACGTGGTGCTGACTTGTCAAAAACTGAATGTGTCAGTTTCATCACTGTTGGGAGCGGTTTAACAGGTGGGTGAAAAATTTAATGTAATTGGATTTTTGTGTATACTATATATTAGATACAAGTGTTCAAATACTCAGTTAAGAGTATTAAGACTATGCATAACAGATGACTTTAGCGACCGCAACCTACATGCCTTGTGTTGGGTGCATTGCCTTGCTTATTTCGCAGGGGTTTGGTCGCCTGGGCGACCGAATAAGGTCTCCCGGCGCGTGCAATGGGCTTTTGTACTTTGTATTTGGTCAATAATACATGTAATGATAAAATGAAATTTAAAATTTGGTCGTGAGTTTAGCCACTTTTACGTGGATTTGGTTGGTCTAAAATTGTTATTTGGTGTGATATATGGTGAAATAAAAGCGTGTTTTAGAAAGACGCTTAATAAGGTTGAATTGACAATTTGAATAAGAGTGTATAGTGTAGACATATTAAAAACACGCTAAGGCTAAAGGCTTTCCAAAGTTGTTTAACACTGCATCCTGATGTGTCAAAGTTATATCAAAACCTCTCCATCAAAGCTTCAATGAAATGTTAAAGATTTTTTTTTTTTTTTTTCTAAACTGTGATTAGTTTGTGCTATTTTTTGTGGATTTAAAAAGGTGTTAAGTAAATATTATACGATGGATGGTAAATTTCGGATGTTTGTTAGAATTAGGGTGCCAAAATTAGGGTGCCAGGGTGAAATAAGAGTTATTAGCTCCCTTTTTCTTGAATTTAATTGATGAACAAGAAAATTGTAATATTATTAATAATGAAAACAAGAAACTATAATATTATTAATAATGAAATATACAGTTTAGAGTGTTGCCAATAGTGAAGATCTGAATTGACAACTCAAACACGCCACTTGGGCCTCAGAGGCTCAGACAGACATTTCTTCTTTTGTTTTCTTTATTCTGGTTCTTTTGTAGTTTAAAAATATTTTATTTTATTTGAAATTCCTTTAAATTAAAAATATATATTATAAGTTAAAAAATTTACTTTCACTAATACTTCTTCCGATTCAAAATAAGTGATACACTTTCCTAATTGGGGTGATTCAGAATAAGTGACATACTTTGAAAAATTATCTTATTTGGAAAAAATTAGTAGGACTCACATTTACTATCTACTTCAACAAGTAAAATGACTCATTTACCCTTATTTTTTACTTTTAAACATCATTAACTCCACTTTATTCAAAAAGTGAGGGATCCACTCCTCACTAACTATTCAATTAATCTAATTTAACCATCATTAATTATAATATTTTGTCTCAAAAACCATGAAACTCAAAGTGTATCACTTATTTTAAATCGGAGGAAGTAAGAAAGTAAATAAAACAAGTAACAAAGGTTTCCGATAATTATAAGATGTAACGACCCGAAATTTGTAAATAAATAAATTGTACAAAAATATGGTAATTATGGATAATTCGTTTAAACCATGTAGGAATTGGTTTCTTGTCGTTTGGACACCGTACGAGAAAGTTATGGACGAAACCGAGTTGGTTCAAGGATGAAAAAGTGAAACCTTGGCTGCGTGAGAAGTTCACGGCACGAACTTCTGTTCGCATTCGTGAACACGGGACATAGATTTCGGTACTGATGCGTGAAGAGTTCCCGACCAGTTCCCGATCGCGAATTATGCGCATTCAATGGAGTTCGCGGCGCGAACTCTGGTTCGCGAACGTGAACTTATCCGACACCGGCATTAAAGTCGGGATTTTCTCATTTATTACACACACAAACCCTAGTTTTCTCCGCTCAACTTGTGTGTGCGATTTTAGAGTGTAAAGTGGCGATTGGAGCTTAATCTTCACTAGATCTTGAAGATTCTTGCTCATAACTGAAGATCAAAGGTAAATCTTCATCCCTCTTGTGTTGTAAGTCTTAGATTCAAGTAGGGAAAGCTTGAATCTCAAACCCTAGTTTTGGGTTTGTATTTGAATGGGTAAAAGGAGGTCGTATAACTTAGATTTATAGTATATTAACAAGGAAAATGTGTTCATAATATAGAGTTATGCAAAATATGGTGATTTATGGAATTAGGGTTTGGTAACTTGGGGGAAAATGGTGCTAGTAGTTGACTAGCCATGGATTATGTAGTTAGTATTGATGATTGATGCAAACCATTATATTAGGTTTTAATAGGTTATTGGTTGAAGGATTTGAGGCATTCAAATCTTGGGAAGTGATATTGGTGTTCAAGGAACACGTCTTTTGGATAAGCTTGGCGAAGGTGTATACATGTGAACTTTCAAAACTGAGTACATAGTTAGGAAATGTTTTATGCTTGAATGTTTTATCGAGTCTATAAGTAATTTAGTTATTTATGTGATTTATGATGAATTGCTTATGTGATGATGAAACGATTGATTGATTGAGAAATGATGGAGCTATAAGCTCATAACGATAAAAGACAAGTAATGATGATGATGATGTCCCTAGGGCCGTAATAGATTGGAGGCATTCCGGTTATTACGGTACCTTACTGTTAGTGGTAGATTGGAGGCATTCCGGTTACCCAACACCTATGAGTCCCGGTAGATTGGAAGCATTCCGGTTACCGTGGATATGACGGTCTTGATAGATTGGAGGCATTCCGATTAACTTGACATTGGCCAATGATGAATGAAAAGAAGTGACCCAAACGAATTTAATAATATTATTTTAATATAAATGATATTTTGTGACTAGTTGTTTATCGAGTCTAAAACCCATGTATCTCACGAGGCAATTTTGTCTCACGTACTATGTTTGTGTTTTGCTATGTACTCAGGTTCGGGATCGAAGATATAGGAGGCCCGTTTAGAAGAGGCCTTGTTGAGATTAGCTCGGTGTTGATGATTAGAGTCCTTATCCTATGGTTAAAATATAATTTGTAACACCGTTTTTATAAACTCTGATAATCTCGAACAAGATACCTATTCGTTTTTGTAAAACTGGTATTTGACACCGATACATTATTGCACATTATGGGGTGAAATGCATTTAAATATTGTTTTAAAATTTGAGGTGTTACATAAGTATTAATTGTAGGATTTATGTGCACAGTTAGTCAACCTATGATGATACATCCATGCCTACGAAACACTTAAGGGTCACACCGGTGAGTGCATGTAATACGAGCAAGTTATGCAACGATACTACGAAGAGGAAAGATTCATAATAGTCATTATGGATCAGTTAAGTATTAAGTTAAGTTTAACTTATTACTAGATTAGTTTAACTAACTAATTAATACAAGTAGTTGTACATTTACTAGTTGAGTAAATATACAATGTGTTAATTAAAGGTTATCCATGATATGATTTAAAGCTATTAAATCATATAGTAATTGGATAATATTATTGTGTAAATTATGTAAAGGTTATTATATAATTAACTGTTAAAAGTATAAATACAAGTATATATAATTCGTGTATATGGGTACCGAATTATTAGTGTGTTAATACTAGACATTTAATAGTTAAGTGCAACAATAATAAACTAGTTAAACTATAAGGGATGGAAGTGTAAAATGATAAGTTTAATTAAGAGATTAATCTTAATTAAACTAGAAGGGCCCTAAGTGAAAGTCCATCTATTATAAATAGAGGGCTTAGGTATCACTTATTAGGTTACACCTTAAGAAGCCGAATCTTGTAACACCACAATCTTAGAGCCATTTTTTTTTTTATATATATATACATACGGAAGCGATTTTAGAAAAAACTATAAACCCTATTTATTACATATTATAAAGGCCGTTTACATATTAACCAAAATATATAAAACGTTTAAAGGTGTTACTGAAAACAGGCTCGACCCGGTTTACAAAATCAGAGTACGGTCAGACTTCCAAAACCCGACTCTAGTCAAGCCAAACCCACAACCTGAAAAGAGTCAACAAATGAGGGATTAGCACAAAGCTAAGTGAATAGAAATAAACATCAATCTGCATAACTACAACAAATTAGAAATCAAGAGAAATCAATAGGGAAACCCGTCCAAACTTCCACAAGCAATTGGACGTTAAAAGAGGATCGGCGGTCGGGCGAGGACCTTCAACTGTTGTCGGCCAACAACAGTCAACCGATGGCTTCTTTACTAGAGGCACGGTGATCCCTCCTTACATAACGAATACGAAGGAGTCCGATCTCCCCTGCCAAGAGTAACGAAGCGTAGCCGAAAACCACCATAGCTAACCTCTAAAAACATGTGCACATACTACCATTGACCACTAGACCAAGAATAACTTGTAAAAAAAGAATTGCAGCCAAGAATCTGTTCCTGACATAGTTCGCGTCGGGAACTCAGAGTTCGCGTCGCGAACTAAGAGTTCACGAATCGGGAACTACATCACGACCAGACCCCAATTTCTCTGTCCCGAGTTCGCGATCGCGACCACAAGTTCGCGACGCGAACTCTCTCAGATACCCAATTCCTGCACTTTTTCTCAAAACTCTACCATTCCCTAATTTTGCACATCACACAAGAAAGAAGGTTAAGTCCACTCACCTTAGCTTCCTTTTAGTGTCGAGCTCAGAAAATTTATATTACTGAGGCTCCTTCTCTTTTCCTGTACAAAACGAACACCGAATTAGTCACCCGAAATCACCAATTTTGCAACAAGTAATATAAGTTCAAGATTTCCTCTTTATACCACAACTTACAACTAATTACTTGCATTTCCACATATAACAATTATCAAAGTCTAGAATTCCATCTAGTTAATTCATTATGCATTTTAATCCAAGTAACACATGTTCGGCCCGAACGGGTCAAAATGAAAATAATGAATCGGGAATATAAACAACACCTTCCAATGAGCTATACTACTACTTAACATCAAAATCACATAACTAACATGTTACTTGCATCCACTTGCAAGTTTAACCAACTTTGACCTTATTTAGGTCAAATTGCACAATTTGACAACCAAACGGGTCAAGACCCGAAACTAACACAATCATACTTCCAATTAATCAAGTAACACATTTATGACATGAAATTGATAGTTTCAAGTTTACAAGTCATCCAAGACTAAAGTCAACTTTCAGGTTTGACCAAAGTCAACAATTCAAGAATTTAGCTAGCTATTCTAGAAAACGGGTCAAAACCACAAACTACCATTTAAGACATGTTAATATACCTTATAAAACTCTTATATGATCAACTTATTGAACTACAATAATGCTTAACAATTTCCAAGTTAAAGTCTCATTTTACCAATTTGACTAATTCATGACTTTTACCTAAAAAAATCATCCAAACACTACCATATAATGATCAATTCATCAATTAACACTTTCATAAACATACTAATGACATTTTAATTCCAACTAAAATTCAAACTATAAGTCAAATGTTAAATATATGCATTTAGTCAAGTTTCATCATGTAAGGCCCAAACGGGTCAAAAACGTTTTATTAACTTCCAATGTTTACAAACCCTTAATTATCATTTCATCAAGTATACAATTACCATATAATAACCAACTTCATGTTAATTAATTATACTTTGAAACACCCAAAATAATCAATACATGTTTAAGCTAAAAAGATGCATTTGACCACCTGTTACTAACTCAGAAATCTGCTCATTTTTATAACCATATCAGTCCAGGAAAATATTATATTATTAAAGTAGACTCATAGACCTTCGAAACGACTGGTCGCACGCCCAAAACGGAGTTACGGTTGATTTTATATGATTTTTACAAAATGGTCAAAATCTGCCATATTTTTGTGCTTACGGGATTTTTACAAATTTCACCCAAACACAACTTTTAATCCTTCAAAAACAACCAATTCATGTTATAGGTAATTACCAACTACAAATATCATTTAAAACATGCTATTTGACCTAAATGCTATCATCTTCAACCTCAAAACTCATATATTCAAAATTAGAGTTTTTTTTACCAATTTCTACATCTTCTCTATTGAAGAAGGTTTTCATGAAAATATCACAATTCAACATTCTAGATAGAATTTAAGCATCCATAACATCACTAATCAAAGATAATCATAAAAGAAATCATCAATTTTATATTTCTATCAAGACATCACAAAATCTCAAAACCTAGGTTTAAGCTTCTTGACAAAAACTTACAACTATAATACCAAGAGATGATTACACACCTTTAAGCAAGCCTCAAATTCGAGATTAAGAGATAAGAGATGGAAAATGGAAGCTTTCTTCTTTAATTTTACACCAAGAACACACATACTATGTGTGTGTGTGTGTTTTTGTACGTATGAAATGAGACAGAGAGTTAAGGCTTGCAAGATACAACACAATTTGACACCTACACACATACATTAACACGTGTAAAAGTATGGGGAATTTTAATTTCTTTTAATTGCAGTATAAATACCGGTTATTTGATTATACGCTGATAAATTTTATAGCCTAAACGAACTCTGATTCAGACAACGAAGATATATTCGGAACCTGGTTAAAAAAAGAAATCTACATATATAAATATCACTAATTAAACAAAACATTTCAGTTTTTTACTAATTTTAACCCCTTGGTTAAAATATAACTAAATCAAATAATTCAAATAAAATAATATAAAATCATAAACACTAAAATATTATTTACCAAAAGTAATAAAATACTAGACCGGGTCTCGGGATGTTACAAATCTCTTGCCCCCTTTACTCCATTCGGCCGAAACCAAGAACACCAAGTTTGGTGTTCTTCGTGTTCTTCATTCGTTCTTCGTGTTCTTCATTCGTTCTTCGTGTTCTTCATTCGTTCTTCGTGTTCTTCATGTCTTGAAGATCCAAGTTCATTGCAAGTGACCATCTAGATGATCGTTCGTCGTGTTCACATCAGTGGACTTATCTTAAGCATTAACCTAAGGTATGATTCATGGAACACTCTCCTTCCTCTCCTCTTGTTCGAAGTCGAACCAAGAACCCTAGGGTTCTTGGTAGTAGTCGACGAACACACACAAGTATGTGTGTGTGTTCGAGTTCTTCGTACAAGGTTTCTTTCTTGTTAACCTAATCTAGATTTCCAACATCCCAATCCTTTAGGGTTTAAGGATTAGGTTTAATCCCAGTTCCGCATTTAGGGATTAAATCAGCTAGTTGGTTTTAACCGGTCAAGTACAAGTTCATGTTCTTGGTCAGTATGGTCGAACCAAGTTTACTAGGAGGTCGATCCTATGGGTCGATCAGTCGCATGGTGCGTAGTCATGAAACCCTTCAGTGGTATCAGAGCGTTGGTTTAGAGATCTAGACTAGATTAACAAAGATTGTTTGTTTACTTTAATTTCAAGTTTTTTTTGTTTCAAGTTTTTCTTCTTCTTCATAATTTTTGAAAAAAGGGGAAGAACCCTAGGACCAAGAATATTAAACTAGTCTAGTTTAATTGGTCAAGAAGGTTTCTAAGAACCCTAGCAATTTTTGAAATACAAGGAAGAACCCTAGGATCAAGTATATTAAACAAGATATGTTTAATTGATCTAAAGGATTCTTTCCTTTTCTCCCTTGAATTTTCGTGACCTAGGAAGAACCCTAGGATCAAGTATGTTAAACAAGATTTGTTTAATTGATCAAAAGGATTCTTTCCTAATCCCGTAGGATTTTTGAAATCTAGAGGATACTTGGACACCAAGTTTATTAAACTAGCCTAGTTTAATTGGTGAAAAAGTTTCCTAGTCTTGAGATTTTCGAAACCCTAAAAGAACCCTAGAAGTTTAGACTAGTTTAAGTTTAATAGTTTAAAAGAATTAATTAGAATAATAACCTCAAACCTAGTTAATTAGACATGTTTATGTCTAAAAGGTTTAATTATTATTTTGATAGATTTATTAAAGACGAATTCTTTAAACCTAGTAATTTAGACAAAGTTTTATTGTCTATAAGATTTAAATCAAAAAGTTTAAATAAATTTATTAAAGGTTATAATCTATCTTAGAATTTAAAAAAAGTTTATTGTTTAAATAGGATTGATTAAAATTAATCTTTTAATTAAAATAATCTCTTTGATCAAGAAAGTTAAAACCCTAGTTTTGATTGGTCAAAAACAAGATTAGGGTTCATCTAATTAATTTAGGGAATTGATAAAGAGGATGTTAATTTTTAAGTTCTAAAATTAACAAGGTGTATTTAATTATTTATATATATATGTATTAAAATTTTCGGAATTTTTAATTATTAAGTAAAATTGAATTTTAAAAGATATAATAAGTTTATACGTATTTTAATTAAATTAAGTTAAAATACATACGTATAAATTAGATGTAATATTAGAATGTTACAAGTTTATTATAAAATATACATATATAAGAATACATTAAATACAAGATAAAAAATTGAACAATTAAAAAGGGTAATGTTATTTTGATCTTTAAAGATAATATTATAGCTAGTTATTGTATAAGTTATAATATAATTAAAACTAGAAAGTACAAAGTTATGATCTCATTATAACTAGAAATTGTACAAGTTGAAATTATATGATTAACTAGAAATATACGAAGTTATATATATTATCATATATATATATATATATATATATATATTAAGATGTATAAAGTTATAAATTATTATACCTAGATAATTATACAAGTATAATATAAGTATTTTATAAGTCATGTAATATACTAGATTAATGATCAAGTAAAAATAACAAGAACTTATATTTAACTAGTTCAAGTTAAACATAAGAAAGGTTTAAAACAAACTAAGAATTATTATATATAGTCTTTATATAAGAAGTTTATTAGTTTCACCAAGTATAAACCCGTGATTGTGTTAGCTTAAGTTTCATCATGGTTGTTGAAGCTAGTGGGAGCTACACAAGAAAATCACAAAGTCTATAAGTGTGTCGTTAAGACATAAGTCTTAGTCGAATCTAATAAGTCAAAACAAATGTTTAATTTTATTATTAGACATATGAAAAATTGGATGTGTTAAACTAGGTTTATGTTTCAAGTTCATGAATCATAAAAGAATTTAAAAGGTTTAACATAAGTTATAAGTTTTTCAAGTAATATAAAACAAGTAAGTTTTAACATAGATAAGGTTTTTCACAAAACCTAGTAAAACGTTTTGTACACCTCGTTTTAGGTATACATATAAGTCGCGCAAATTCTTGAAACTATAAGTTTTAAAGAATAGTTCTTAAGTTTTAAAAAGGTGTCTTGTAGAGCCCTTGAATTCACAAGTCACACATTTTAAACAAGGATTAAGATTGGAATAAAGGTGTAAGTTTAGTTTTAAGACTTAAACAAACCCAAGAAAATCTTATATCTAAGTACTATCCACCTAATGGAACACCTCACTTGTTAAACGATATTCATATTGTAAGGATAAAGAACCTTAGATATGGATTCAAATCATTGCGAGTGTTAGGGTGCGTAAGGTTCTGTGATAATCGGGAGTCCCGGCGCAGAGAATCGCACTGTCTTAGATGGTCTGATCTACTTTGGTGATAATCGGGAGTCCCGACCCAAAAAGTACTTGAGTAGAATAAACATACTAGACTTTATTACTAACTTAGAAATGTACAATTAGATTGTACAAGGTTGTAATAAGTTATAACTCTAAAGATTCTACGACCCCTAGGAATCGTGTCAAGTCTTGATACGATCGGTAAGGATGTTACCTACCAGAAATAGCATGTCTCGTCGGAAGTGCCTAAACCTTGCAGCGAGAATGTGATATATGGATCCTAGGCCTAAAATATTAATTATGGGTTTATAATATATTTTAGAATGTTTATTGATGATTACTAATTAAACTGGGTTTGATTTGTAGATGGCAGCAACAAACGCAATCGCGACAACAAGTACCAACAATCTCTCACTTCGCTCAATCCTCGAAAAGGACAAGTTGACTGGGTTAAACTTTCTCAACTGGGAGCGCAATCTTCGTATTGTGCTCAGGCATGAGAGAAAGTGGTATGTCTTGGAGAGAGCAATACCAAACACCCTTGCTGTTAATGCCAGAGCTGAAACGAGGCAAGCTTATGATAAGCATGTCGGTGATGCACTCGATGTGAGCTGTCTGATGCTCGCCACTATGAGTCCTGAGTTACAAGCGGGACTTATGGATGTGCCAGCATTTGAGATGATCCAGCAACTTAGGGATTCATTTCAAGAGCAAGCTCGCACTGAGAGGTTTGACATCAATCGAGCCTTCAACTCTTGCAAGATGGTCAAAGGAACGCCGGTGAGTGCCCACGTCATGAAAATGAAGGGACACATGGATCGCCTCGCTAGACTTGGTCACCCCATACTGTTGCAAATGGCAACAGATACTATACTCAACTCATTGTCTGATGACTACAAGTCTTTTGTGGTTAACTACAACATGCATAATATGGAGAAATCCATTGCTGAGCTACATTCCATGCTCAAGACAGCTGAGTTGAGTTTGGGGACCAAATCTAAGGACGTTCTCATGATCGGTAATGGCGGTGGCGGTAGGAAGAAGAGAAAAGGGCATGGTGGTAAAGGAAAGGGTAAAACCTATCCTAACCAAGGAGTGCCAAATGGTAAAAGGTGTCAAACAAAAGGTCAAGAAGGTTAAGCCTAACACTGCGAGGACCGAGAACCGGTGCTTCAAGTGTGGTGAGGTCGGGCATTGGAAAAGGAATTGTCCAAAGGGTGCAAGTGGTAGTGGAGGAAACGCAAGTTCCTCAGGTAACACAACCACACTTCTTAATCACTTTAAGATACTTGTAAAGTACATTACGAGTAATCTAACTTTTGCAATCGTTTATTGCAGGAGGAGATGGAAAGTGATGGTGACCGGCATGAGATGGTGATGATCCCACGAGCACCAAGTTTTATAATTCAGTAGTTTTATGGATTCAGTAAAACAATTTTATTTCATTATTTTTGGATAATTTTATTTTATGTTAAAACAAGTTTTTCTTTGGTTTTAAATAAATTTCGAATCCATGGTTGAATTATATTGTGTGCATGTGTGATAATTACACTAGTCAAGGTTTATGACTAGATTGTAAGTCAAGTTTTGATTTACTTATATTTCATGTTTATATATATTTGTTTGATTGTTGTATAAATAAATGTCTTGATAGCTCAAGGTATTTAAATGCTAGTAATTAGAAAGTTTTTCTAATGAAAGTATTTAAGAGTTTCATGGAAGCATAAGGTTCAAGAGTTATTGAACTTAGTTAAAACATCTTAAGTAATAGTCATTACCTATGATAGAAAGTTTTAAAGTATTAGTATTAATATAGTATGATTGTATTGGATATAATCAAGATAGACTTTAAGAGTATTATTACAAGTCTTGCAATTGAGTCATCAATTCCCGCATCTCGGTGGGAGCTAATTGATAGGGAGCACGAGCAATCGGCATCGCCCCCGGAACTAAATCAATCTTAAACTCGACTTGTCTCTCCGACGGCAAACCGGGCAAGTCATCGGGAAATACCTCGGGGAAATCCCGAATAATTTTGACGTTATCCATCGTCTTCTTTTCTTTTCGGCCATCTAATACATATGTAATGAATGACGCACAACCTTTCGATATACTTTTCCTCGCCTTGATGGCGGTAATCACATTAGGCATGTGATGTCGTTTCTCCCCATACACATACACCTTCTCGTTCTCGAGTGTCCTAATCGACACTATTTTCTTTCCACACAAAATCTTGGCTTGGTGCATACCCAACCAATCCATACCGATAACCACATCAAACGCTTTTATTCCCATGGGCAACAAATCTACCTTAAACTTTCTACCGTCTATTTCTATTTCACAATTTCTATAAATACTTTCAACCATAGAAGTTTTCCCGTCGGCTACCTCTATCTCATAAACCTCATCTAACATCTCGGACGGCACATTCAACTTACAACCGAACTCATAAGACACAAACGAATAATTGGAACCCGAATCAAACAAAATATGAGTTGGCAAGGAGTTAATGAATAGAGTACCTGACACCACATCGTGTGCCTCCTTCGCCTCCTCCCGAGTGAGTTGGAAGGATCACCCCTTCACCTTAGCCGGCTCCACTTTCTTCTGAGCTGTGGACACCATCGACTCGATTCCCTTCTTTGGGCACACATTGCCAACGACTTGACCTTACAATCCCGGGCTACGTGCCCCGGCCTACCACAACTAAAGCAAGATTTGGACCCACTTCGGCACTCGCCGGTATGATTCTTCCCGCACTTCTTGCACGAGGCAACATTTCCTTGTTTAGAGAAGCTCGATGTGAACTTCCCTTTCTTGAACGAACTAGAGCCGCTCTCGGCTTTCCTCTTCTCGCCCACATGGGCCCTCTCGGCAACTCGTGCCTCATTCACTTCTTCCACACCACAGGCGGCACTAATGGCTTCGTCAAGTGTGACCGCCCTTTTGACTTCCAATTGGTAGTCCCACGGTAACCCACAAGCGTACCGGACTACCCTCATTCTCTCCTCGGAGTAGGTCTTAGCAACAAACGGGAGTAATCCCGTGAACTCCCTCGAGTATTCCTCGACCGACATATCACCCTTCTTAAGGGTCATAACCTTTTCATGCATCTTTTCCAAATTCCTCTCGGGACAAAACTTCTTTCTCAACCTCGCGGTAAACTCATCCCACGACATTTTCCCCACCACCTCTCTTCCGAGGGTCTCATACACAATATCCCACCAAATCATAGCATTTTCTTTCAAAAGTTGTGACGCATAGGTTACCATATCGGCTTTCTTACACTTGCTACTTCCGATGACTCGCTCGGTCTCTCGGATCCACCTCATAGTCACTTTCGGGTCCGAACTACCCGTGTACACATTCGGCTTACAAGCCATGAAGGATTTAAACGAGCTACCTTCTTTCTCATCGGGCTTAGCCCTAGCATCACTTTGGCCACCCGTGGAGGATTTCCCCTCACCGGTGCCACTACCCCCGGTTCTCTCATCCGATTTAGCCTCGGATTCACGGTCTCCACCCGACCTCTCCCGGTCCCCAATAATACGGTGCACTTCATCGGCCACCATTCCCTTGATTTGATCAAGAAAAGTTTGGAGATCCGCCATGGTTACCGGAGTCCTATTAGCTCCAACTTCTGATTCATCAACCCGATGCATCGACGGTTGACTTCCTTGTTCAACCACCACCTCGACATGAGGTATCTCCTCCTCCCGTCCCTCCGGGGCTTTACCACTTCTACGCGTGGTCACCATTTCTTTCGATCAAGACTATACGAAAGACATTAATCATTAGTACCTTGTGTACAAACCATTAGTCACATAAGACTCAATATCCATAATCACATCAACTTTTCATCGGTCCCCTAGGTTCAACCCTAACTTAACATAAAGTCTCAAGGTCAACCTATGATCTTAAGGAATCTTACATTCCTAATGCTACAGTCTAAGACTAGGATGGTCATCCAACCTAATTCACTTAAACAGTAGCTCTGATACCAAGTTGTAACACCTCAAATTTTAATACAAAATATTTGCCCAAAATATATCATTTTCATAAATAGAAGAACTGTTCCAAAAATATGGATTTACAAAAACCTTTGGTATGAAAATCAGAGTATAAAGTTTGGTGTTACAAAATAGATCAAAACCAAAGCTAAGCATAAATCCAATCTAATGTTCTTCTACTCTAGGCCCCGCATCTCTATCCATGCGTACCTAAACCTTCGATCCTGAACCTGAGTACATAGCAAAACAAACAAGGAGTACGTGAGACAAAAACGTCTCGTGAGCTACATGGGTTTAGACCCCGATAATAATAAGTATCATATAATATATAAACAACTATACAAGTAGTTCGTCCATCTATCTAGTCACCCTATTGTGACTCTACAATCCTTGCTTCCGTAGCAATCATATCTAGTTATCGAGTTACCCCCGAACTAACTAGTCACACTATCGTGCCCAACTATCGGGTTGCCCCCGAACTAGCTAGAAGCACCATCATATCCAACTATCGGGTTGCCCCCGAACTAGCTAGAAACATCACCATGTCTAGTTATCGGGTTGCCCCCGAACTAAATAGCATCACATCATCTCGTTCTTACCATAACTCAACAGTTATATCAATCATAGCTCTCGGCTATCACATCAATCATCAAACAAGTTAGTTAAATACCGACATTAATACATAACTAACTCGACATATAATAAGTCTAAGTAATAATTAAATAGACTCCACATAATTAAACGAAATATACTTTCATGGCTATGTACTCAATAAAGTCCACACGTACTCACCTTAGCAATAAAATGCTCCAACCGTATTCTTTCCGTCGGTTCCCTTGTTCCAACAATTCGGTCAACCTCCAAGACTTCACCAAAAGCCTAATACAACAATCGTACAATGTTCAACATCACATACTACCAATAATGTATCCATTTATCACTAGATACCATCAACTAACACTTTCCCCCAATTGTGGTGATTTACCAAACCCTAGGTTTAACCAACCCTTAAGATTCTTACAAATCATCATCATACACGTGTTTCCTTTGTTAATATACCATCTATTAAGTGTATAAATCATCTATATCACCATAACCCAAAACCCCAAGAACTAGGGTTTCAAACCCAAGCATCAAAATACATAGATCTTAAGCTACAAGGATCAAGGAGTGAAGATATACCTTTAATCTTCAACTAGGAGTGAAATCTATCAAGCTTTGATGAACAAATCGACTCAAATCAGCCCTTGCACTCGAAAATCGCCAATGGGAGAAAACTAAGGTTTGTGGACAGCATTAATGGCCAAAACCCGACTTTAATGTTGATGTCGGCCATAGTTCACGGCGTGACCTAGTTCACGATCGTGAACTATGCGCGACACGTACTTTTCCCGATCGCTACCTAGGCGTGAACTCTGATCGGCTAAAAACCCGAAATCTCTGAATGAAGTTCCCGATCGGGAACTATAGTTCACGACATGAACTTCCCTTGTGCAGCAGGGCTGCACTTTTCGGTTGTTGTCTCGACCCAGTTTCGCCCATAACTTTCTCGCACGGTGTCCAAATGACACGAAACAAATTCCTACGTGTTTTATATGATTTATCCATAATTATCATACTTTTATACATTTTATTTATTTACAAATTTCGGGTCGTTACAAGGAATAATACATGAGTTAGTATCATTTTATTCAGACTTTGTATGTTTTACATCATCCATGAATAAAAGTCTATTTATTCAAAAAGATACAAAATCCGTGACTACTCATCTTGGTGGGAACCTCGATGGGACGTTAATGTCATCGCGGTATTTGGTGGTAGATTCGAAGTTCTTCGAAGATAGCTACACAAGTTTTGTGTAAACCAAATATCGGTGATATTCTGTTGGAGGCTCAACGAATACTGGATTGACCACCGTGACAATACTTCGTGGTTGAAAAGTTCAAAAGTATTGTTCACTAGGATTGTCCTTAAGCCTGAGGTATTTGGTTTATGATACAATGACTAATGTGCTTTGGTTCAACTTAGACAATTCTGAAATATGTTTGTCATACGAGGCGATACTGGGTACAAAGTAAGTTGTATTTTAAATCGAAATATAACAAGATGGTAATTGCACCTCCTCTTTAGGAGAGATATTTATAGGTCATTTGACATGATGAGAAACTGACAAGCGCACGGCCGTGCCCAAACGAACCGATCTGTTCTTTGTCGTTTATCACAACAGTTTGAATCAAGAAGTCATAAAATGATTTCGAATACAGGAGTTGATAATTTCTCCATGCTCATATTCGTTATCACAAATATCGTGCTGCAAGGGATAAGCCTAACAACGTTACCCAAGAAGTAAAGACATAGTGTTCTTTATAGGAGACGCTATTAAGAGTTTTTCATAAAACTATACCAGGGTTACATAAGCTGTTTTTATGGGGTTGGTTACCTACATGCCCATCTAGAAGGCCACTGTAGCTCGTATCATTAAGACAAAGGTTACAAACTTGCACAACTGGGAGTCTGAAGGATTTATGTGCACAATTAGTCAACCTATGATGATACATCGATCCATGCGTACGAAACACTTAAGGGTCACACCGGTGAGTGCATGTAATACGAGCAAGTTATGCAGCGATACTACGAAGAGGAAAGATTCATAATAGTCATTATGAATCACTTAAGTATTAAGTTAAGTTTAACTTATTACTAGATTAGTTTAACTAACTAATTAATACAAGTAGTTATACATTTACTAGTTGAGTAAATATACAATGTGTTAATTAAAGGTTATTCATGATATGATTTAAAACTATTAAATCATATAGTAATTGGATAATATTATTTTGTAAATTATGTAAAGGTTATTATATAATTAACTGTTAAAAGTATAGATACAAGTATAAATAATTCGTGTATATGGGTACCGAATTATTAGTGTGTTAATACTAGACATTTAATAGTTAAGTGCAACAATAATAAACTAGTTAAACTATAAGGGATGAAAGTGTAAAAGGATAAGTTTAATTAAGAGATTAATCTTAATTAAACTAAAAGGGCCCTAAGTGAAAGTCCATCTATTATAAATAGAGGGCTTAGGTATCACTTATTAGGTTACACCTTAAGAAGCCGAATCCCTTGCCCCCTTTACTCCATTCGGCCGAAACCAAGAACACCAAGTTTGGTGTTCTTCGTTCTTCGTGTTCTTCATTCGTTCTTCGTGTTCTTCATGTCTTGAAGATCCAAGTTCATTGCAAGTGATCATCTAGAGGATCGTTCGTCGTGTTCATCATCAGTGGACTTATCTTAAGCATTAACCTAAGGTATGATTCATGGAACACTCTTCTTCCTCTCCTCTTGTTCGAAGTCGAACCAAGAACCCTAGGGTTCTTGGTAGTAGTCGACGAACACACACAAGTATGTGTGTGTGTTCGAGTTCTTCGTACAAGGTTTCTTTCTTGTTAACCTAATCTAGATTTCCAACATCCCAATCCTTTAGGTTTTAAGGATTAGGTTTAATCCCAGTTCCGCATTTAGGGATTAAATCAGCTAGTTGGTTTTAACCGGTCAAGAACAAGTTCATGTTCTTGGTCAGTATGGTCGAACCAAGTTTACTAGGATGTCGATCCTATGGGTCGATCAGTCGCATGGTGCGTAGTCATGAAACCCTTCATTAATTTTGTGTCGTTATTACTTACCATAGAATATAACTAAAAATTGTCACAATGATAATGTATTTATTTAAAAAAACTAATGGTATTTGCACATATTAGTGGATATTATTATCTTTTAAATAAGATAATTAGTTGATGTGAACATTATTATTTTTATCAAATAAAGTAAATTATTAAAGTATATCACTTATTTGAAACTAACATAAATGAAAAATGTATCACTTGTTACTTTCTACTAAATTCTTACTTTATCTTCATTTTCATAAAATGATTGACTTGTTAAATTTACTAATTCTCTTTCATAATTTTATCATTTGAGTTAATATATTTTTTATTACTCTAACCGTTCGTTCGTTTACATGCCTACATGTGTGTAACAAAATGTATACACCAGGGACTTCAGGTGTAATAAATGTAGTTCAAGCACTAAGGCCGTAATAAGTAGTATACCACAGGGACCCTCCATGTAATTTACTCGGACTTAAATATGAGGAAGGGGTGGACAATTACCATACTACCCATCATGTGATGTGCATATGAGGGATTTAACGACTTTAATTAACGTCCGATTGCTTCAGGGACTACGGGTGCAACAAAGTGGCAACACCAGAGACTCCCAGTGTACTTAATGAAGTTTAGGGACTGTGGCTGCAATAAGTGATAAACCACAGAGACCTTATATGTAATTCGCTCTTAAACTAATTACTTCTTTTTGAAAATAAATTATGTAGGAAAAGAAGACAGCGCAAAAAATTAAAAAGTCATGTGGTATTGTGGTGTGTATTAACTGGTTCTCTACAACTTTTGATTTTTGAAATTTTGGTACTGATTTGATTGCTGCCCACGTTTTTATTTGAACCGTTGTTTGAGACTTTGAACATCCGGAAAAACATAATTAAGATCTTTTTGTTTGTTTTTTTTAAATGCTAGATAAAAAAGTTTTATTTGGATGATAAATTCTTTTCTTTTACTTTCAGTAATAATAAGCTCATAAAAGCTAGTATATTTATAAAAGTTTAGGAATCGAAGATTTAGAAAAACAAAATCCAGCTTTCAGCTCAAGCACATAACTCCATCTCGATGGTTCAACTTGCTTCTCCAACTTCCCAAATCCCAACTGTTTATAAAAAAACTCCATTTTAAATGGCTCAGTATGTAATAACTGATTTTTATACTGATTTTTATACAGATTTTTTGTGAAACACATATTTTAGATTATTTGAATTTTCAATGAAAACACAATAAGCAGATGTCTTGCTCCAGATCGTAATCCTAAACACCCTAAATATTCTCTGAATACCCTTATATTTACGTATTATGTTGCGTGATAGTAATGTATATAACTTTCTCAGTTATTATTTTATAATACATGTTTTAAACTACCTAAATTATTTTTATAATAATTTTAATGATTTACAATATTAAAATGTCTCTCTTTTATAATTATACAAATATATTACCATTCTTTTTAAATTAAAAACAATGTCTTGTCTTTTTCTTTTACAGTATTAACATTATCAAGTTTATTTTTCTACAACTATGAAGAAAAGGGGGCCATATGTGATGTCGACTCACTTTACATCAAAAAGGAAAGAGAAAAGATAGCGAAAACAAGAGAAAGTGGATCACTGAATGTTGCTTTCCACTATACGGATAAATACAATACAATGTAAAGCAATGTTTAAAAACTGATTTTTATGGAATATGTTAATGTTTTAAAAGAGATGATATTTAGTGTTATTATTTGATCTACTTATATAGGTGCCAACGGCCCCCGCCGGTTGGGGTACTGTTGGCACGCCCCGTTTCTTTTCCGTCGGTTTGCCGCTATTTTCACTCTCGCGAGTTTGAAGACGGAGGAAGGGACGCGTTAGTTTGGGTAGGTGGGGCCAAAAGGGGTATTTTGTGTGTGTATGTTTTGTAATGGTGGGTCCCAAAAAATTAAAGAAAAGATGTATTGTTGACATGAGTACGTCAGTTTAATGTTAGTTAGTATGTCTGCTGACGTGACGCTGAGTTGGCAGCAACTGACGGCGTCAGTTGGGTGCACCATTGGGAGCAGTCTTATAATCCTACTTATTTAATAGGATTACATGTGTAATCTACTAAAATTTTCTTTTAAATTTTAATATTATCATTTGAGTTTGACACATGTCTTTATCTAATAAGTACGATTATGAGTATGACCAAATGGTAGGACTTATTACCATTACTCATGTTTTAACTATAATTGGAGTGGGTATTTATTAATTGGTCTATTGAGGTGGATGACAATTTTGCTGAATATTTATGATACAATGACTATGTAAATAGTATGCAAATGTAAAGATGCTAGAAAAATATAGGATAAATATAATAACATATCACCTATTTTCTAAATCTTTTTTTTTCAACTAAATTTATCATTAATAAGTTTCAAAACCTATAAAAACATATCTCTGTTTTAATTATCTACTTCTTTTTAGATAATATGGTTTTTCGTCATTTGACTATCCGGTTTATTTGAGTTTTTATGTTCAAGTAGTCGGTTCCGACCGAGCTATAACCATCAATCTAATCAGCTCATCATTGGCAAACTTTTCATTTTTCAGTTCGATCGTTTGGTTCAACCGAGTTTTTAAAACATTGTATACATAACTTAATTATATGAAGAGGAAAGTTAGAAAATGGTATAATTATTTTCAGTTTTTTATTATATTATACAAACAAGATCTGCTCTGACCTAAATACCTAATCATTAAATATTTAGTGCATACTTTGTGTGAAAAGTTTGTTAAATTACTAAATTTAGCTATTTACAAAGATTAATAAAGCTAAGTAACATTCTACAGATATTCTAAAAGCAAATCGTATATACTTTACTTTAAACACAATCATACATATATCCTTACTGGAAGAAAAAAAAAAGATTTTATAAAAAAACATATTCTTTTACTAGACAAAATGAATAAAAAAGAAAATTGGAAAAGAAGGAACCAACAATGAGAATCGTAATTATTAGACCGACTAGGATTTGAGTATTTAATTTAAAATTTAAAATTAAAATAGTAAATTCTATGCAAGGGAAATCAAACTTATCATATGTTGATGCTTTTATAATAGTAGAAAATCTAATTGCAAGAAGAAAAATAATACTTATTCGCTCATATTTCTTTCTATGAAAGGAAATACTGACCGTTAGGTTAATGTCACAAAAACACATAAAAAATAATCTAAATTTCAACCCTAAGGGTTTGTTTGTTTTTTATTAGATTAATGATATTTAGTCATAATCTTACCCATTAGATGAATATATGTATTAAAAGAGAGAATTAATAGATCATACATGGCAAATGATGTCAAACCCAACTCGATTGATGCATAGGTTTTACTCCCATATGAGGCGTGAGGTCAAAAGTTCGATTTCTGTAAACACCTCTTGTGGTGCCAAGTATGAGAGATTTTTCCCAGGAAATCCCTATAGGGGCTGGGTTTGCCCTGTAAAGGACCTCAAACCTGGGGGTGTTCATTGAAATATTGCGAGTAGGCTTCCGTTGATATTATTTTCCGTTTCAAAAAAAAATAAAAATAGATTATACATGTCATCCTATCAAGTGTGTAGAATTGAGAACAGAACCAAATGGTAGGATTAAGGTGGTGTTTGTTTGCAGCTTAATGGAATCATTCAGCGCTGAATGCTGAACCATTCAGCATTCAATGTGTTTGCTTAACGCCCCTGAATGAAATATACACTGAATGAGACATTAAAAAACTGTTGAACCATTCTTACTTAGGACATATGCTGAAACATCAATCAATCAGAATTCTTATATACTTCCTCCGATTCAAAATAAGTGCTACACTTTCCTAATATGGATGATTCAAAATAAGTGCTACACTTTCCTTATTTGGTAAATTTTTATATATAAAATTACCATTTTATCCTTACTTAACTTTATTAAACATCATTAATTTGTCCTTCCCAACCATATTGTGGGACTCTTCCTCACTAATTATCTCCTTTAATCTATCATAATCTCAATTACAATATTTGCATCAAAAAGCGTGAAAGTACAAGTGTAGCACTTATTTTGAATCGGAGGAAGTATAAGTTTCTCACACTCAAATTTTTTTTATACAAAACCTCTTAATCATTCAGGCTGTTAAATCATTCAGCGCTTAATCATTTTGTTTCCTGTCAAACAACACCTAAATTTCATTTCATTTATTAAAAAATTTTGCTTGTCTAAGATAAACAATGTTACTATTTGTTTTATAAGTTGAATGCACTGTCCGAATATAACTATAGACAACTCACCATTTTCCTTGACATTTTAGCATAAAATAATATTTGATATATATTTAGAGTTAAAGTTAGTTAAATAACAACTTAAATTATTATTTTCTCAAAAGTGTTTTAAATAATATAATTGTATAATTTTGATTTTATCAAATCCAAGTAATTCAAATGTTTACAGAAAGAAAACCCGTTTGTGGCCACGAACATATGTTGACTCCGAGCTATCCGCGAAGCAGATGACCGCCTGAGATTGATAGACTCGTAAAATGAGTCAAAACGCAGATTAAAAGGAACTAAAAGAATAAGTTGTTTCATTGTGTACTTTTAACTTTTAAGTGATTTGTGGATTATATCTTAAAAAAATTGAAAAAATTATATTTTTAAAAACTAGCATCAATGATCTCAAGTCTCAACTAGGATTATCCTTTCCTCATGATACTATGGGATTTAAAGCATACATATTTTTACGTTTAGATTTAAATTTGGTGTCTTTGATTAATTATTTAACTGTATTCTTGAAGAAAAAAAAACGTTATATGGACCAAAAGGTTGTGCCCGCAACCCTAACCGGCTCTATCGAAAACCTGTCTCCAAAGATACTCGATGAGGGGACATATTTTAACTCAGTCAACAATTAGGAATCATTAAAAAACACATTAATATGATTGTTGAGCTAAGTTGGTATGGAACTATGGAAGAATTGTTGCGCCCCACGAAATCATTCTCTATACAAGTGCTCTAAGTTGGTATGGAAATATGGAATAACTGCTGCGCCGCAGGAAATCTTTCTCTATACAAGTTCTCGGAGGTTACAATGATCCTATAGTATTTTATTTGTTCATAAGTAAAAAATATAAAGTTAACACGTATGTCAATATCAATGAAAAAAAGTTACATGTAGAAACCCACAACATCACACAAAACCACTATCCTGGTTCAAAATCAAACACCAAAAAACTTTCAACTTTAAGAAAATAAAATAAAAAGTTAACCACTTGCGTTTTAATTTTATTTCGGTTTCTGTCATTTTTCTAAAAAACTAATATTCAAACTTATATTATGGGTTACATATGCTTATGTCGCAAAACTAAAATTTAAAAGGTTAAACATTTTAAAATAAATAAACTAAGTGGCCTAAGTTAAGCAAAATTACAACTAATTGTTTGTAGAAACGATATAAGCTAAAAGTTCACAAACATCAATCTACAAAAATAAAGCTCACTGTCATTGTCGTTTACACATTTTGACATATGAAGTATAGTTTAATTTCCGTCACAAATTTTATGTTGATAGGTTTTCAAGAAACTAATATGGTAGGTTAACCACTCATCATGAATCAAAATTGGATTTGGATATTAAGCAATTTTAAGAAACGGGTCATTTATATTTACTTAATTATTTATTAGTACTTATAAAGTTATTACCTTATGGATACCAGCAAGAACAACAAAAGGGACAGCATGTCTTTGAGCTGCTAATGCAACCATATTTAATCCAACGGGTGTAATCACTCCACCATTTGCCATTTCAGCATGAGCACCAACAATAACCTATTATTATATTTTTAAATAAACTTAAAAAGGCATATTATTTGTGGTTTTACATAAAAATAGAAAATAAAATAGTAATAGGGTTTGTGGCATACCATGTTCACACGGGAAATCATTGCAAATATAGCAGAATTGGTAATTAGTGTTGTTTGTAATCTCATACCAATGAATTCATTTGCAAGTTAATATGTCCTACATATCTAGTTTTAAAAAATAAATATGAAATAATGTGAAAATTTACATTCATAAAAAAATATAAAATAAAAAAGACCTTGAAGTGCCCTCTACTACAAAAACTCGAAACAATTTTTTTTTCTCCTTTGCAGCACAAAGAAATTCAACGACGGTTTTCAAACATCCCAAAGTTAATATTACCTCACTGGAAATAATTTATTTATGATTGTTACTAATTGAAATAAACGTATATATTATTTCATTAATAATATAAATGGATTAAAAGAAGGTTCAAGAAAGAATACCTATGGTGAATGTCCTCAACTGCTTGCTCAGCAATCTGCTCATGAGTGATGACAGGTGGCAATATCTTGAATAAGTTCATTCACAGTCTCAATAACATTATGCTTCAAATTTTTGCTCCTAGAATTTTTTATCAGTAGCTGTATTGTGATAAAATAACAAAAAATCAAGGTTACAACTAAACAATTTAATTTAACAATAAACAGTTAAATAGGACTAACATTTAGTTCTTTCTTCAGAATCATCTGCAGAAGAGTAAGAATGATGAACCGCTGCAGAATGAGGAACATCTTCTAGAAGGGTCTGCAAAGATGGTGCTTCTAGGGAATTTCTAGCAGCAGTTGCAACAGCAGGATAAAACTGGTCAATCATCTCATTCTGTATCATTTTCATCATCACTAACAACTGATAAACTTAAACCACCGATTGCAGATGTTGTCAGTGAAACATCTGCTTCACAAATGATGTGTAAAACACGTCTCACGATGTTTCCAACAGCAAGTTCTGAAATTTTTTTCGAGAATTAAGCATCCAATTTGATATAATAAACAAAAAACAAAATCCACAGCAATTAGATAACTGATCATTGATCACATATATTGATTCTATTAACAACAGTCAATTTGACAATGAAATTAGAAATTTACATTCTAGAGGTTCATCAACACGGAATTCATCAAACTACAATGAAATAATTATTCAAAATAATCTGCAAAAAAAACTAACCGATAGGATTAGCAGCAACAAGCTGTTCTCCAATAGCTTTAATTGCATCAACAAGAGCTCCAGCTTGATTGGTGTTCGGAATTCGCTGTTGTGAAATCACGGTACGATGAAGCTCTGCAGTCAGCTTCGCGGTGGCTTTCGAGCCTTCAATTTTACTGCAAATTACAATGAACACGATTGAAGACAATAAGAATCAACACTAAGTTAGAAATTGAATAGGTAGCCTTCACCGTTTTCTGAGCTTGCTCAAGAAATCATTAACTAATGCATGTGTGTCCGGCATGATTCTTGCCATAAAATTGATTAGGGGAAACGGATATTAGTATGATATGAGTGTGAATGTATTTGTGTAAGCAATATTATGATCCAGCAGATGAGAATTAGAGATTTGGGAAATTAGGGCAAGAGAGGTGAACGAGTAACGGAATGGAGTTGATCGATAGGGAGGATGGAGCGCGGATTGATCGATAACTTGTGTTTGGGATCGATCAATATTAAATTGACTAAAAGTAATTCTACTGTTCATAAGAGTAACAAAGATTCGGAATATATAGCATTTAAGTGAAATAATTATCAAAATTGATTGTTAGTTGAGTGGCTGTGCACTATGCTTTAAAGGCGTTCTCTTCCTGTTGACCTGGGTTCAATTCTTTTTGCCACAAAAATTACATATATTTTTTAATGGGCCGCTAGCCACTGTTTGTTTAGTCACATGCAATGCACATTCCGATATGATATTGTATAACTTTTAGTTATATTTAATTATTTACCATAATACATACATCTTTTTGTTTAGTTATATTTTGTTTGCGTTTAATTCACTCCTTTTCTTCTAAAAATACATCCGTATCATACTAAGTATACATAGTACACTTTACATTTTTTAAACACAATTACCAAACAACTTTTAGACAATAAATTTTTGCTAAATCACAACTTAGAAACATAAAGTCTTATAAAAACATGTATTTAAACATATTTCAATATTTTAAAATTTTCAAAAAACCACCTCATAATATTTTTGTAACTGCAATCAATATGAACATACATTATCTTTTTGTTTATAAATACAAAATAATAAATTAAATAAACTAAATCTATATGTTAATATAGATAGTGTATGTTTTAAGTCCCGCAGCATCGCGCGGGAAAGTATAAACCTCGTTAAATACGTTTATATTAAACAAATATTATAAATATCAGGTAATTCAATCAATTGTTTAATTCCAAATAGGGTGAAAATATACATAATATTTATTTTATAGCATCTTTTTTGGAAACGACAAATATATATAAAAACGACCGACTTTAGCAAAGAACTAATACGGACAAAACAAGAACAATTTAAGTTTTACATGCTAGACAAAAAAAGGAGAAATTCCCCAATCTACCGAATTACAACATAATTTACTCCTATGTTTCAACCACAAGAATGAAGTTGAAATAATATCTCCTGCAATGACCGAGTAAGACTTATGAATGTTGTTGAACACCACATCATTCCTTGCTTTCCATACACAGAAAAGCAAACATTGTATTATTGTAATTAGCACCTTTTTCCGCATGGGACAATTGCACCAACCGCCGCCAAACTCAATAAGTTATGTAACCGTTTGAAAACTTGGCAATGGAATTCCACACCAATTGAAGATCCATGATAATACATCCGTTACACGGGGGCACCGAAGAAAAACGTGTTCGATATCTTCATCGCCATTTATTACTTTTTATGCAAGTAATGGAATTAATATTAATTCCCCTACTTACCAAACACTTTGCCACCGGGGTACGACCCAAACCAATTCTCCAAACAAAGCAATTTACTTTAAGAGGTACAATTCCCAACCAAGGCATGTTCACGTAGCCTCTAGATGTCAACTTTTGATCAATCCATCTACGAATATGATGAACCGCAAAAGAGCCATCGAGAGATACCTTACATTTTAGTTTGTCAGGCAATATTGAGAGCCGAACACCACTAATTAAATGCAACAGAGAGGTGAATTCATTTATGACAATGACGCTGCTAAAGCCATGCTTCTACTCCCATGTAAAACCGTCATTTACCACACGCTCGGATACAAGACATGACTTCCTTTTCTCCAAACCGTATAAGTTTGGAAATCTCATCGAGAATGGGGTGTCACCGAGCCAGGTATCCTTCCGAAACAGAAACTTCGAACCAGGACCGATGCAAAGTGAGAAAACCTCAAAAAATCCATAATTTAATTTTGCGAGCTCCGATTCAACTTGTGTTATATTACGCCACGTGTTCAATCACGCCACACCCCAACTGCACTACTAGAGGCCATGACATGAATCGGTTTCTTTTTTAGGTTATGGATTGCCATTATAATTTCCTTCCAAATACATTGTTTACCACCCCGAATTTTCCACCACCATTTAGTCAAAAGTGCGAAGTTTTGCGCTTTTAGTGATCCAATACCAAGACCACCATCTATCTTTGGTGCCATGGCCGTGGTCCAAGGGACCAAATTAAGTGTTTTATCGCCCCATAAAAACTTTCTTCTAATTTGCTCCAATTTTTCAATCACACACACACTGGAGCTTTAAACAATGAAAAATAATATAAAGGTAAGCTACTAAGTACCGGTTTAACGAGAGTAAGCCTACCACCAAATGATAAAGTTTTTGCCTTTCAATCGGGGAACCCAATGTTTCTTCAAATTCATGTTGATACCAACCGGAACACCAAGGTAATCGAAAGGGAAAGAATAGGGTACACAATGAAGAATATTAGCCCAACTATTTAATTGTGATGAAGTGATGCCAACACCAAATAGTTTGGATTTGTGAAAGTTTCTGGATAATTAATATCGAAATAATATAAAAGTCTGAATGATACATTGGTCTGAATGATTCAAACTTTCCATCACATCTTTCCGATTAATAGGCATATGTTTAATTTTTATTCAGAGACTAATTAAGAAGAATTAACAAACATTATGTATCTGCCCAATTAAGAGGTTGTCCTCTTAATGGCTTACCAAATAACATCTAAATCAATAAAGCCAAAAGCGTTAAACAAAACTAATTAACATTATCAAATAAATATAATATAATGGACCCAAGGCTTCTAGCCTAGTGGTATTGGTGAAAAAGATAAGGTGTTACCCATGGCCAGGGTCATGGGTTCAAGTCATGTCGTGGACGTGGAGTTTATTCCCCATAGGTGGAAGGTTCGAGGGAAGACATACTGCCCCTTATGGATGGCACTGTCTAGGCTCGAACCACTAACTTACTAACTTGCCGTTCAAAAAATAAAAAATAAAAAAAAAATCTAATATAATGGAAGAAAAAGTAATAAATATTCATAGCACCACTATTTTATATTCGAATATTCTTTTACTGTTAGTTATAAGCCCATAAAGACCCATGATGAGCTTAAGTCATCTTTAAAAAGCCCAAGATATCATATCAATTGGGCTATATGTAATTTTGTAATACTGTAGTATCAATTGGGGATTTCTTCGGTAGAAACTGTGGGGTTTTAATTTTTAATATTTTCTTAAGCGGGAAAATTTAGTGATTAGTTGATGTTGTAACGACCTGGTTAGTAACTCGTCAGTAAAGAAAAAACTATTGACGATTAGGATATGCGTCACAGTTAGGATATGCCTAAGAAATTTATTATAAAACAATACAAAATTTTTTTAAACATAGAACATCCCCTTTTTCCCTATGGTCGTTCCATTTACATTTTTATCACGCAAATGTCAACTTTTGTCATTATCAAGAAAACCGACACCTTTACTATGTGTGCATTTGACCATATCATCCTTGACTTTAAACTCATTATTACGTAAAGTTTAAACATTCTTTTTCCCTTTGGTGTTCGATTTTGAACAAACTAATTAGCTTCAAATTCATTTACAGATATCTGAAACATACAAAGATCTGATTTATTTTCTTATAATATAGCACGACTCGTAGTATTTTATATATAACATTTAAACACGAAATAGGAATACAATGTAGATATATTTGCACTTCGAATGATATCTAAAAAACTTAAAGTTAAATGAATATTTTTAAACGGTAAATATTTACGTCCTTATATAGTATGATACCTTATAAGTTATAAATATCTCAAACGAATGTTTAACCCACAATCTCCTGATTGATGGTTCATTTACATGCCTCTAGATTGCAATGCCTTTGATTTTTGATTATTTGGTTTCCGAGTTTAAAATGCTTGGTAGGGAATTTATTACCAAAATGATAGATATTTAAAAACGAATTTTTGTTCTACTGATTGTGTTGTTATTTCAAAGTAATGAATTACATATACATAGATGTATTATAGGAAGTTCAAGAGTTTTGTATAGTTCCAAGGGACAAATCCTAGCCATTGGATCAAGATGGTCAAGATCAAATCCCTCACCTACAGCCACCGCCGGCCACCGCCGATCGCCGCCGTCCGCCGCCGGTGGCCGGCGGTGGTGGCTGACAGTGAAGGTGCTGGTGGTAATGGGGGTGGTGGTGGTATTGATGTATTGAAAAACATGTGCATCACTAAAACACAACATATTACTTCGAAGCACATGTGCTTCAGGTCATGAACCACATGTGTTTCAAGTGAGTTTCTAAACACACAAGGGAGCATACGAAGCACATGTGATTGATGTAACGAAACACATGTGCTTCAGTAACAAGAAAAAAAATCAAAACAAGTGACGAACATATCATTATGAAGTGTAACGACCCGAAATTTATAGACAAATAAATTTTACAAAAATATGATAAATAAGGATAAATCATTTAAAGGACGTAGGAATTGGTTTCGTGTCGTTTGGAGTCCGTATGAGAAAGTTATGGACGAAACCGTGTTGAAACCTAGACCGAAAAGTGCAGCCCTGCTGCACAAGCAAGCTCGCGGCGCGAGCCTGGCGCGAGCGAAACGCGAGGTTGAGCAGAGAGACTAGAGCTGGAACGCGAGAATCTCGCGTTGACTTTCGCGTTGACTTCTCGACGCGAAATCTGGAAAAATGCGGCGACCAAACGGGAAACCCGCGCGACCTCGCGGCGCGAGCCAAACGCGAGGGCTGTCTGGAGCATATAAACTTGGGTGTAAGCTAGGGCTTCATTTCATCTTCAACCCCACACCTTGTGCAGCCGTTTTCTAGAGAGAAGTGGTCGATTTTGGAGTCTTGGAGCTCAAATCATCACCATCTTGAAGGATTGAATCATCAAGGGTACGGATTCTTGTCTATTTTACTTATCTACCTTGATTGTGAGCTTTGTATGGGTAAAAATGGTGGTTTGGGGAACCAACCATGTCATCTTTGGGGAAGATGACTAAACATGGGTGTGGAACACTCATTGTAAGCTTGTAATCGATGTGTACAAGTTGGATTTGGGTTTATTGATGGAAATCTTGAACTAGGGTTTGAGATTCCACCAAGTTGGGTGAACTTGGTGGTTAGGAATGTGTATATGGATTGATTAGTGATTAGTTATGGATAATAACTAGTTATTGTGATGATATTGATGGTAGGTCAAGAAGACCTAAAGTTTGGTGACATCTCATAAGTTGGAAAGCAAGGATTCGTGTTGATAGACACGATTTGGAATTTGCTTGGCTAAGGTGAGTACATGTGGACTTTACTGGGTACATAGCTAAATGAAGTATTTTGATTACTTATGATTGGTCTATTTAATGTTAACTAGACTAAACGTGTGTTGAGTTATTATATATTAGTAATGATACTTAACTAACTTGTTTAATGACCAATGTGGTAGCCGAGGGCTTGACTGGCATAACTGATAGATTATGATTAGAGATAGATGGTGGTGACGCGGGGTGACCCCGGTTACTGAGATGAGTGTGCATATGTTTGTACACTAAGCACACGGGTGCTTCTAGTACGTATATGTTTACGTACTAGGGAATTTAGGGACCTGATGCATATATGTTTATGTATTAGGCTAGTTAGTGCTTTAATACATATATGTTTATGTATTAGTCGTGGTAGTGTTTAATACATATATGTTTATGTATTAAATCGTGGGTGTGTTCTGATACATATATGTTTATGTATTAGAGGTGAGTGCATATGTTTGTACACTGAGCACACGGGTGCTTCTAGTACGTATATGTTTACGTACTAGATGATTTAGAGATCTGATACATATATGTTTATGTATTAGATATGGCTATGTTCTGGTACATATATGTTCTCGTACTAGATATGTGTGCTAGGGAAGCAAGATCGATGGAGTTACCATAGGTGACTAGATTATGTTGGTGGAATATAAATATGTATTTATATATAAAAATATGATATTTGATACTGTTGGGGTCTAAACCCATGTAGCTCACGAGACATATTTTGTGTCTCACGTACTACTTGTTATTTTGCTATGTACTCAGGTACATGTACGAGGTTATAGGTACGCATGGATAGAGATGCGGGACCCAGAGTAGAGGATCATTAGAGCGGGTTTGTGCTTAACTTTGGTTTTGATATATTTTGTAACACCAAACCTCATACTCTGATTTTCATATAAAAGTATTGTAAACCCGTGTTTTGGAACTGGTCTTCTATTTATGAAAAATGTTTTATTTTGGGCAAATATTTGTATTAAAATTTGAGGTGTTACAACTTGGTATCAGAGCTACTGTTTAAGTGAATTAGGTTGGATGTCCACCCTAGTCTTAGACTGTAGCATTAGGAATGTAAGATTCCTTGAGATCATTAGGTTGACCTTGAGACTTTATGTTAAGTTTAGGGTTGAACCTAGGGGACCTATGAAAGTGATGTGATTATGGATAATCAGTATTTTGAGACTTATGAAACGTACACGAGGTACTAATCGTTTAATGTCTTTCATATAGTCGAGATCGAAAGAAATGGTTAACACTCGAAGAAGTGGGAAAGCCCCGGAGGGCCGGGAGGAGGATACACCTCGTGTTGAGGTTGTGGTTGAACGGGAAAGTCAACCGTCGATGCACCGGGTGGGTGAATCGGAGGTCGGAGCTAATAGAACTCCGGTGACCATGGCGGACCTCCAAACTATTATTGAACAACTCAAGGGAGTGGTGGCCGATGAAGTGCACCGCATCATTGGGGACCGTGAGAGGTCAGATGGAGATCGTGTATCCGAGGCTAGATCGGATGAGAAAACCAGGGGTGGTGGCACTCGAGTGGAGAAATCCTCCACATGTGGTTGTAGTGATGCAAGGGCAAGGCCCGATGAAAATTATGGTTGTTCTTTTAAGACATTCATGGCTTGTAAGCCAAACATATATACGGGTAGTTCGGACCCGAAGGTAACCATGAGGTGGATCCGAGAGACCGAGCGGGTCATCGGAAGTAGCAAGTGCAAGAAAACCGATATGGTGTTGTATGCATCACAATTGTTAAAAGAGGATGCTATGGTCTGGTGGGACATAGTTTATGAGACGCTCGGGAGGGAGGTGATAGAGAGAATGTCATGGGATGAGTTTACCGCGAGGTTGAGGAAGAAATTTTGTCCCGACCGGGATTTGGAGAAAATGCATGAGAAGTTTGTGACCCTAAGGAAGGGTGAGATGTCGGTCGAGGAGTACACGAGGGAATTCACGGGATTACTTCCGTTTGTTGCTAAGACCTACTCCGAGGAGAGGTTGAGGGTAGTTAGGTATGCTAGTGGGCTACCTTGGGATTATCAGTTGGAGGTAAAGAGGGCGGTCACGCTAGATGAGGCAATTAGTGCCGCCCGAGGTGTGGAGGAGGTGAACGAGGCAAGAGTTGTCGAGAGGGCGTATGTGGGAGATAAGAGGAATGCCGAGGGTGGCTCGGGTACGGTTAAGAAGGGAAAGCTCACGTCGAATTTCTCTAGGCAAGGAAGTGTAGCCTCGTGCAAGAGGTGTGGGAAGAATCATACCGGCGAATGCCATGGGGAACCGAAAATTTGCCATGATTGTGGAAAGACGGGACATTGGGCCCGAGATTGTAGATCCAAACCAATGGCCGAGGTTGAGTGTTACTCGTGCCATGAGAAAGGACATTATAGCCACGTGTGCCCGAAGAAGGAAACCGGTACGCTTGTGTCCGCGGCTCAAAAGAAGGCGGAGCCGGCAAAGGTGAGAGGACGATCCTTCCTACTCACACGGGAGGAGGCGCGCGATGGGGCGTCAGGTTCGGGAGCTAAGGATTAGGCGGCCCGTAATTGTAGCATTTAATGATTAGGCCCGGTGTGCCATTTGTTTCCCTAAGACTTTAGTTTTGGGTATTATTGTAAACGTTCCGAATGCTTTTGTTAAAAACATATTTTGAATGTTATGAATTTTATTGTTAACTCTAATTACTTGAAAGATTTGAATTAGCAAGGTTGAATAATTGTCAATGAGAGTAGAGGCATTTGGTAGGACCATTGAGATGGATTGGTTGATTATGCTCAAGCCAGTATGTCGTGTGGGTATAGCCATATTGATGGATTGTTGCCCAACTTGGTGCTTGCGGAAATTAGTAGATGAGTTGTATGACGTGAATGGTCATCATGGGAATAACCTTCCGGGTTAAATGAATCTGTATTTTTTTGAGAATCATAGACCGGAGTGTCGCATGTGATAAGGGGATGAGTGTCGAAACGACAAGTTTAGTTCATCGAACATTATTGGGTAAGAGTTGGCACATAGCCATGGTAAGTCTCGTGATAGGATTGATAAATTCGATGTAAGAGACGAACGGATAATTTTGGTGCAGCGTCGTAGTGATAGTGTGATGACGTGTGGCATCGTGTAGTGTAAGACTACGGATTGGAAAGGAATGTTCCTAAGCCACACAATGTGTTAAAGTACAACATCGAGTGTTGGGCTATGAGTTACGAGGGTGAACCCGGGGTCGACCGTTTGACCTGGGGGTGATAAAGTTTACCGGTGATCTGCGACCATTTTTATGTAGTGGTAACCGTCCCGGTAGGGATGAAAAGATTTGGAAAAAAAAAAATTTGTAATAAAGAAATGAACCGGTTAAGGACGGTTAATGTGTAAGTGAAACGCTAAATAACAAGTAGAAAAGTGTTATTAGTTACCCGCGGGGTACAATGCATGTGCATTATACGATGGCCTTTGAAGGCATATGTTAACGGAAAGATAATGTTGTGTGAGTCATGTTAGAGGATATGTCCAATGGAAATGTGTTGAATGGGTAAGAAAACGAAGATGTGATATTATGAGAAGGTGCTAGAATGCATGATGGATAATTGGACGATTGAATGAGTGATAAAGTAGCAAAGCTACGGGATGCGAAAGGATGAATACTAGACGGTATTGGTGTGACATATATATATGTTTGTATATGTGCACAATAGAGATGTATAGATGGTATTGGTGTGACATTTACATATGTTTGTATATGTGCACAATAGAGATGTATAGATGGTATTGGTGACATATACATATGTTTGTATATGTGCACAATAGAGGTGTTTATATTGAATTGGCGTGATATATATATATATATATATATATATATATATATATATATATATATATATATATATATATATATATATATATATATATATATATATATATATATATATATATATATATGTATGTATGTATATATATATATGTATGTATATGTTTATGTGTTTATATGATGAATGTAGAACCATGTGGTTAATGAGTATTGCCATTATGTTATGGTAAATGAGAATTGGGCTTGAAATGCGGGTTGCATTAGGTCATGTAAATGTAGGGGATGCCTATGATTTATAGTATAGAAGGAAAGAGAAACTCCTAGTGAGCAAATTACCATGTGGTAACCAAGACATAGTACACCGTATAAGGGTGTGGGATGTACTACGGTAGAGGGCCTAGTACCGATAATTTAAGTTGATCAATGTGATACAAAGATGGTTGAAAGAATACTAAGTGATAGTATGAGTGACCAAGTGAAGGTCAAGAAACGGTGAATATTATTGTGACCTTATGTCAAGGTGTGACCCTTGGATTAACGGGGACGATTGTTGAGAAAATAATAATGAGTAGAACTGAGAGTGATGGGTTGGTAATGATACGCCGTGTGTACGGAAATTGCTAATTGGAAAAGGTATGGTTGACTTTATGTAAGAGTCAACATTAGTCAACCCGTGATTGGTTGAATTGGTCTAAGATGGACTATGACTCTCATTTTGAGTTACTAATGAATAGTGATAGCATAATGTGTCGATTATGTGTTTGTGAAAAAGTTGATGAGATGGTTGAGTGAATTGTAGTCGGTTTATACGACTTGACCCGTTGGGGTGATTTCAATGTTGAAATTGGGAATCAAATGTAAGACGGTAATTGGATCATAACTTAAAGGTAAATTGTCAAAGAAAGGAGGATTTATGAAACCTTTAACGAGAAAGGAAAATGTTAAGGTATAGTTGACTTTGTGCTTAAGTCAAAGGGTAGACAATGTGGGGATATACCAATGTCGGGATATGTCAGTTTGGTCAAGGTTAGAGTTTGACATTCGTTTTAATCAACTAGTTAAGGGTATGATTGTGTCATGCCATTGTTATGAGAATGAAAGGATTGGTCGAGAAAATGACGGCGTTATAGTCAAATTGTGAAATTTTGACCCGTTTGAGTATTATGAGTCTTTAAAGTTTGGTCTTGACCGTTCGGACTTAACGGAGTTAAGTGAATGTTGGAATATGTAATGTTGACGGAATAGGAATGGGGAAAGTTTGGTGGCATTGACCACAAGTGATTGAGAGCGGAATGCTCGGTCGGATGTGGGTTGAAATTCTTAGCGATTCCGAGGACGGAATCCGTTTAAGGGGTGGATAGTTGTAACGACCCGAAATTTATAGACAAATAAATTTTATAAAAATATGATAAATAAGGATAAATCATTTAAAGGACGTAGGAATTGGTTTCGTGTCGTTTGGAGTCCGTATGAGAAAGTTATGGACGAAACCGTGTTGAAACCTAGACCGAAAAGTGCTAAATTTTTTTTTAACATAGAACATCCCCTTTTTCCCTATGGTCGTTCCATTTACATTTTTATCACGCAAATGTCAACTTTTGTCATTATCAAGAAAACCGACACCTTTACTATGTGTGCATTTGACCATATCATCCTTGACTTTAAACTCATTATTACGTAAAGTTTAAACATTCTTTTTCCCTTTGGTGTTCGATTTTGAACAAACTAATTAGCTTCAAATTCATTTACAGATATCTGAAACATACAAAGATCTGATTTATTTTCTTATAATATAGCACGACTCGTAGTATTTTATATATAACATTTAAACACGAAATAGGAATACAATGTAGATATATTTGCACTTCGAATGATATCTAAAAAACTTAAAGTTAAATGAATATTTTTAAACGGTAAATATTTACGTCCTTATATAGTATGATACCTTATAAGTTATAAATATCTCAAACGAATGTTTAACCCACAATCTCCTGATTGATGGTTCATTTACATGCCTCTAGATTGCAATGCCTTTGATTTTGATTATTTGGTTTCCGAGTTTAAAATGCTTGGTAGGGAATTTATTACCAAAATGATAAATATTTAAAAACGAATTTTTGTTCTACTGATTGTGTTGTTATTTCAAAGTAATGAATTACATATACATAGATGTATTATAGGAAGTTCAAGAGTTTTGTATAGTTCCAAGGGACAAATCCTAGCCATTGGATCAAGATGGTCAAGATTAAATCCCTCACCTACAGCCACCGCCGGCCACCGCCGATCGCCGCCGTCCGCCGCCGGTGGCCGGCGGTGGTGGCTGACAGTGAAGGTGCTGGTGGTAATGGGGGTGGTGGTGGTATTGATGTATTGAAACACATGTGCATCACTAAAACACAACATATTACTTCGAAGCACATGTGCTTCAGGTCATGAACCACATGTGTTTCAAGTGAGTTTCTAAACACACAAGGGAGCATACGAAGCACATGTGATTGATGTAACGAAACACATGTGCTTCAGTAACAAGAAAAAAAATCAAAACAAGTGACGAACATATCATTATGAAGTGTAACGACCCGAAATTTATAGACAAATAAATTTTATAAAAATATGATAAATAAGGATAAATCATTTAAAGGACGTAGGATTGGTTTCGTGTCGTTTGGAGTCCGTATGAGAAAGTTATGGACGAAACCGTGTTGAAACCTAGACCGAAAAGTGCAGCCCTGCTGCACAAGCAAGCTCGCGGCGCGAGCCTGGCGCGAGCGAAACGCGAGGTTGAGCAGAGAGACTAGAGCTGGAACGCGAGAATCTCGCGTTGACTTTCGTGTTGACTTCTCGACGCGAAATCTGGAAAAATGCGGCGACCAAACGGGAAACCCGCGCGACCTCGCGGCGCGAGCCAAACGCGAGGGCTGTCTGGAGCATATAAACTTGGGTGTAAGCTAGGGCTTCATTTCATCTTCAACCCCACACCTTGTGCAGCCGTTTTCTAGAGAGAAGTGGTCGATTTTGGAGTCTTGGAGCTCAAATCATCACCATCTTGAAGGATTGAATCATCAAGGGTAAGGATTCTTGTCTATTTTACTTATCTACCTTGATTGTGAGCTTTGTATGGGTAAAAATGGTGGTTTGGGGAACCAACCATGTCATCTTTGGGGAAGATGACTAAACATGGGTGTGGAACACTCATTGTAAGCTTGTAATCGATGTGTACAAGTTGGATTTGGGTTTATTGATGGAAATCTTGAACTAGGGTTTGAGATTCCACCAAGTTGGGTGAACTTGGTGGTTAGGAATGTGTATATGGATTGATTAGTGATTAGTTATGGATAATAACTAGTTATTGTGATGATATTGATGGTAGGTCAAGAAGACCTAAAGTTTGGTGACATCTCATAAGTTGGAAAGCAAGGATTCGTGTTGATAGACACGATTTGGAATTTGCTTGGCTAAGGTGAGTACATGTGGACTTTACTGGGTACATAGCTAAATGAAGTATTTTGATTACTTATGATTGGTCTATTTAATGTTAACTAGACTAAACGTGTGTTGAGTTATTATATATTAGTAATGATACTTAACTAACTTGTTTAATGACCAATGTGGTAGCCGAGGGCTTGACTGGCATAACTGATAGATTATGATTAGAGATAGATGGTGGTGACGCGGGGTGACCCCGGTTACTGAGATGAGTGTGCATATGTTTGTACACTAAGCACACGGGTGCTTCTAGTACGTATATGTTTACGTACTAGGGAATTTAGGGACCTGATGCATATATGTTTATGTATTAGGCTAGTTAGTGCTTTAATACATATATGTTTATGTATTAGTCGTGGTAGTGTTTAATACATATATGTTTATGTATTAAATCGTGGGTGTGTTCTGATACATATATGTTTATGTATTAGAGGTGAGTGCATATGTTTGTACACTGAGCACACGGGTGCTTCTAGTACGTATATGTTTACGTACTAGATGATTTAGAGATCTGATACATATATGTTTATGTATTAGATATGGCTATGTTCTGGTACATATATGTTCTCGTACTAGATATGTGTGCTAGGGAAGCAAGATCGATGGAGTTACCATAGGTGACTAGATTATGTTGGTGGAATATAAATATGTATTTATATATAAAAATATGATATTTGATACTGTTGGGGTCTAAACCCATGTAGCTCACGAGACATATTTTGTGTCTCACGTACTACTTGTTATTTTGCTATGTACTCAGGTACATGTACGAGGTTATAGGTACGCATGGATAGAGATGCGGGACCCAGAGTAGAGGATCATTAGAGCGGGTTTGTGCTTAACTTTGGTTTTGATATATTTTGTAACACCAAACCTCATACTCTGATTTTCATATAAAAGTATTGTAAACCCGTGTTTTGGAACTGGTCTTCTATTTATGAAAAATGTTTTATTTTGGGCAAATATTTGTATTAAAATTTGAGGTGTTACATGAAGCACATGTGCTTCATAAGCCAAGCACATGTGTTTTTGTTCCTGAACACATGTAACTTACAAGCATGTCATTTGTGTTTGAATCACGAGGCACATGTGCTTGACGTTATGAAACACATGTGCTTCACTAACAACAAAAAAAATCAAAACAAGTGACGAACATATCATTATGAAGCACATGTGCTTCATAAAGCCAAACACATGTGTTTTTGTTCCTGAACACATGTAACTTACAAGGAGGTCATTTTGTTTGAATCACGAAGCACATGTGCTTGACGTTATGAAACACATGTGCTTCACTAACAAGAAAAAAAATCAAAACAAGTGACGAACATATCATTATGAAGCACATGTGCTTCATAAAGCCAAGCACATGTGTTTTTGTTATCGAACACATGTAATTTATAAGCAATTCATTTGTCTTTGAATCACGAAGCACATGTGCTTCATTACTTGAAACACATGTGCTTGGCTGTACATATACACTCATTTATTTTTAAAACACATGTGTTTCAAACACATATGCTTCTAGTCACGACCACCACCACCCGTCACCACCGCCGCCGGCCACCTCCGGCAGCCGTCTGCCGCCGCCGGTCGCCGTCGACCGCCGCCCATCGCCGCCGCCGGGCGCCGTATCCGGCCGCCAGAGGTGGGTGGGGTATTGATGTATTGAAGCACATGTGCTTGTATGGTTTGAATCTTGATCTTGAGTTTTGACTTTTATTTTATCCAATGACTATTAATTATCCTTTGGGACTAGCTAAAATTTTGGACCACCTTGAACATTTCTATACATATATAATTTTAAGTTGTTTGATATATATGTTTTAAATAATAATTTACTTTTAATCCTCTCTAGAAATATTAAAAACTAAATAAAAACTGAGATAAATTAAATTTAAACTTTGTACATGTTTTCCATGGTAATCTTACATTAGTCAAATCTAGTTTTAAGATAACAACGTTTAATTTGATGTTATTTCTTTAAATTAATTAAAATACTTATAATCTCATGACTATTAATCAAACACGTCCAAATACCTTCTCGTGCAATTCAACGCCTTGAGGATGAAGTCAAAAAGGGTGGGATACTTTTGCTTCAATCATTTTTCTTTCTCTCGACATCCATTTGTCTTTTTAAAGACTATAGAGTGACTTGACAACTAAAGCAATTATAGCACAAAGATTATGTGGTATTTAGGTGTCTTATAAAATTGTGGGTTTAATTTTTATTGTGAACAAAAATGATATAGATTTAGAGAATTAAAGATATGCGTTTTCTGTTAAAAGAATAGATAAATTGACAACATTCAAATTGTTTATGCAATTTTATTATTATTATCATTATTATTATTATTATTATTATTATTATTATTATTATTATTATATTGACAACAATCTTAAATATGTTTGTCCATTAGTGATAAAGTCATTGTGATTAACAAGTAAACAATCTTAAACATGTGTATATGTGACATATATCAATGGATATTGGTCAACTTGTCGTGTTGGATTTTGTTTTATTGTAGTTATAATGACTAATTTGCATTAAATCTATATTTGTCGGTGTTCCGACTTGGAATAATATGTTTACCATCACTCGATATTCTTTATAACTTTATAAAAAATCAAACGATTGACTATAAAATATATTTCACGCAACGAAAATTGAAAAAAGATTAACTACGCTCTTCTTTTTAGACCAACTGTTCAATGTACCTATAATCCTATACATCATAGAAGTATATTCTTAGGGGATGGTATATGTACAACAAAATCTACTTCAGTCATAATACTAGATAAATTTTACAACAGATTGTACAAGCAGTATACTAAAACATATATTAATTGTTATGTGTAAACTAGTTTTTTGTGGTGTAAAAACCACTTCTCACATACTTACAATCATAGATGTAAAAATAGATCAAACCCCTTAATCTATGCTTCTAATCTATTACTTATGTTGACCCATTCTTCGATCTCACTCGATCTATTCGAACAAATTTAAGAAACATTGCATGAAAAACGATTTATTTGCAACCTACACGTGCTCATGCTAAAACAAGCAAATGGATAATATGTAATAATACACCTATTTTTTTAAAAAGAACCTCTTCAATATCCACATGAAGCAATTGATAGGTCTAAATTAACACTACAGTTGTTCAACGAGCCATCGTTTACATTAGGCCTTGAGTACACCTCACTAATTTCGTTCGTTGATGAACCCGTACTACTCTTTTGTGTCGAGGGGTGATGCAATGAAAGTGTCAACATCAATCCATCTTCATCTTCTTTTTGAACGCTTATCGAGCTGTCTAATTTCCGTCTTTTAAATGATCCACAGTTTCCATCACCCTTTTCGAAAATCTGTTTAATTATACAACAAGAATTTATATATCCGTTAACTCGTCTCTTTTTTCTTTTACGCAAACAAAAAATGTCAATAATATATACACTAATGACATACGTCAAAATAAACGCTCGCGCCAAAGCTATAATTTTACTTTCTTTTTGAAAAAACAATAAAATTTGATAACACACGAACTAAATTTACCGTGTCCCAATTGAACAAGTATACTTAAATTTAAAGACACTTTTAAGACCACAAAATAAAAAGATAACAAAACTCCATAGGTACCTAATTTCCTACCAAACCCCTTTATATTCTTTGAAATATTTCACCCTATAAAGTGTACCAACAATATATTTTCCACACCAAACAAAATCAACCTTATGTGGAAATAACTTAAATATAATAAATTTCATAGCCTCAAAAATTTAAGACATTTGATTCGCTAGAATTAAGATATAACTCAACCTTGCTTACATGTTGTTTGGTAATATCTAGATGATTAATATCGTATATAAATGATTCAGACTTATCTTTATATATCTAATTAGAAAGAAAAAAATTTCTATTATTTATTCAAATGCTAATTAAGAAAACGTAATTACCAAACACTATGATATGCCCCTTAATATATCATATCCTCTATATCCTAAACAGATGTGTCGAAAGTATGTATTTTTTTTTTTAGTTTTTTCAAAAAAAAAGTATGTATTTTTATTTTTATTTTTTTCAAAAAAAACAAAAAACAGAATGTATTCTTTTTCATACTTTTTTCTTGAACAGCATGAATTAATGTATGAATATAAAATTCGTGTTGTATATTTATGTTTTGACAACACATTGCATAAAGTACAAAATTCTTACTTAGAATTACTCCCTCCGTCCCATAAAAAAGTTCTCATTTCTCCTAAAACTTTTGTCCCACAAAAAAGTTCTCATTTCTCACATGTGGTGGACTCCACACAATAAAATACTATTATTATTAAGAACCCCATCAATAATATCCACTAATTATCTTTCTCTCTCCAAACCAACCTTATATTTTAATCAAAATAATACCAATGTCCCCACCACTAACTATAACCTAAAATCTTGTGCCAAAAGGAAAATGAGAATTTTTTTATGGGACGGAGGGAGTAGTTGGGTTGTAAAAACAAAGACCAGAAAAAGCATCAATCTCCAAGCAACCAAACAGGTTTTTATAGCAACAGCATATTCTCTGCTTTGAAAGCTACATATGCATGCCATGAAATCATCCCCACTTTGTTTACTAGAGTTTAAAGGCTGCTATGCATATGTTCATTACAGTACAACTCTAATGCATTAACGTACAACACACTCATGACCTCACATTATGTTATTTCAAAGACACATGTGCTACCTTACCTACCTGCATATCAGGATCATATCCTAGGGATGTGTAATGCCTTTATAAATGTGTTTGTGTATATCTATGCAAGGAGAATGAAATTGTAAAATTAACAGTTATACGTGACATAATTATTTTTTATGATATACAAATTACCATTTTATAATATGATTATAAATAAAATTCTACATCATCTACTTAAGTTTAAACAATCTATAGTCATTTCGCTCCTTCTACAACTAATTTATTAAAAAGGTATTTTTGTTATAATGAGCTTCCTTGTATGATTGAACTTTACCCGTGATATACACAACCTAACTGTTATTATGGACATTTTTAATCTTTTCCCCGACTATCTGATAAATGTTGGCACTAAATCTATTCCATGACCACTAAAAAGTTAATTAAAAGCCTTAACACTAGCTTATTAATTTACTCCTCCTTGTACAAGTGTAGGTTTATATTACATTCAGCCTTCATACGAAGTATATCCTAACTATCAATAAAATGACTAAAATACCGCTATACAAATGGTCAACAATTTAGGAAAATAGTCAACGCAACCATAGAGCTTGATATAGGTTGATCCACAAGGATTTTAAAAAAAATCATGTTCCCTACTACATGTGTGTGTGCATATATATACACATATATGTAGAGAGAGAGAGAGAGAGAGAGAGAGAGAGAGAGAGAGAGAGAGAGAGAGAGAGAGAGAGAGAGAGAGAGAGAGAGAGAGAGAGAGAGAGAGAGAGAGAGGAGAGGAGAGAGAGTACCTTTAGTAAGTCAGATTCTGGATGAAGAGCATTTACATGGGTAAAAGAAGGAAGCAAGAGAAAATGTGGGAGAGAAAGAGGAGATTGCTGCCATGCGAGATTCCCTACAGTTTCCTCTTGCTCTCTTTTTGCTCCATTTTCCCAACCTTCATGCTTACCATTTTTCGTCTCCATTCTCCCTCTAAAACACATTTTAAAATTAAACAAAAACATATTAAATATAAACTCAAACATGCAAATGCATAACTAGTTTACATAATTATACCAATGGGCGATGAAGAACGAAAAATTGATGACAAAAAAATAAAATAAAGTTAGAGCTTCTTTTATAAAAAAGTGTCAAAACGAAGCCTTTTTATATGCTACGTATATATATATATTACATGATCCATGATTAATTATTTTACACTTCATAATTAATTCTATACTACAACTTTAATTCATACATCACACAATGCAAGTTTTACAATTAATTTTTTGATTATTAAACAACAATTGTGGTGTATGCAATAAAAGTTGCGGTGAACCATAAGGAGTGTCCTGGTGGTAAGAGTTTGGTCTCTATTAGCGAAATTGTTTGGAGGTCCCAAGTTCAAATCTCATTTTGAGCAAAAAAGTATACCCTTGTGGCCATGAAGGTTTACCTGCGCCGACTCCGGGCTACCCGCAAAAAGCAGGTGGTCGCTCTAATATAGTGAATATAAAATTAAAATGATGGATAAACCTTTTAGAAGGGAGAGTGTAATACAAGTGAGGATGTGAATCTTGAAATGTGGGCTTCAAATGATGCTCATGATCAAGACATCCATCATGATGATCCTCAAGAGATTGTTTTGTGTGTGATCCAATGGAATTGGGATCTTCATCTTCTGAAATAAGTTTTCATAAATCATGATCATTAGTAATTAGTTAGTTGCCATAAGTGAGACCAAATAGTGTCCCCACATTAACCAATAAACAAAGAAACAAAAAGGTGGCGTATGAGATAAAGGGTTGAAGATCTTTCTTTTTATAGAAAGTGAAATTTTTGTGTGTTTGACTCAACTTATAAGAACCCTGTTTAATTAAAAACCATTAATTTAATTAACATAGAGTTTTAGTGAATCTATAAAAATTAAAGTAAGGGGTCGTTTGAGAGGTTTCAAAGATTTTAGTTCCATTTTAAGAAGGGGAACAAGGTTGTTTTGTTCCGTTGTTCGCTTTTCAATTTTGGTAAAAACACGCATACACACACATTTTAGGTGAAAATATAGTAATCCCATTAACATCCATTAAAAACTCTTCATTATAAAAAACAAAAACATTTGAAACATATATTTCTATCATAATCTGGACCTAAGAGTTTCTTTAATTTGGATATAAAATATTAAAAATTCAAGAAATTTAGAACTAGGGCTTGTGGTTCAAGTGGTGTACCTTGTTTATTTCCATCACTTATCATGCTTCTATACATCTGTTAATTAACGAGCTCCATTAATACATGAAAATATAGTTGTTTTCAAATAAATTTATATAAAAAAAAATTACTATAAATTTATAAAGCAGAAGAATGATGAAATACGAACCTGAAGATGACTTTTGACATGGGAAATGGTGAGTCCTCTAACATCCATTATCTGAAGAACAAGCTTTGGTGTAGCTTCTACAAACATACATACATACATACATACATAACACCATCATCATCATCATAAGAACACCATCAACCATTAAAGAGAAGGAAAAAGAAAACTTACTTTCAGGACCTCCAAGTTTATCAATTGCATGAACAAAAGAGTGATGAAGATCAGGAGTCCATCTAAGTCTTGGAACCTTTGATCTTATATATTGTCTTACTGCTCCATTCCTTCCACAACTTCCCATTTTTTCTATCTTAAAATTAGAAGGGTATACAAAAAATTACTTCTTTTTTAGTTTTTATAAGTTTTCAACACAAAATATGATCTTTAAAATCTTCAAGAACCATTCAAAACTCTTCCTTTTTCTCCTTTGCAATCACTTTGAAACTGTCTACCCCAAAACTACTGTGTGTCTATAGAGATAGATAGATAGATATAGAGATAGAGAGAGGAAACAAGTAATAAATTGATCTAGGGTCCAGTCAGCTATATTACCCTCTGCAAAGAAAATTTCTCCTCACAAGCTTCTGATATATATACATATATATATATATATATTATTAATTGATTGATATGTACATAGGTGTATATGTGTGTGTACAAAGTGTGATATCTCTCTCTCTCTTTGTGTGTGTCCAGTTCTCACACATGTTTACAAAAAATATTTATGCTGTTTGACTCTTTGCTCAATCTCACTCCTCATTTTAATGGGTTTCTCTCTCTAGAATTATAGGAGTTGTAAGGTAATAGGCCATGATTTTGAATTTTGTTTTTATATCTAAATCAAACAAAGAATAATGATTCACTGTTAATGATAGTTTTTACTTCTGTCATTTATATGGTGCAGGAAATATCATTCCCAGTTTTGGATTCTTTTGGGTAAAATTATTTTTCAGTCAATAGCCATCCCTGTCTTAAATGCTTGATGATGTATTTTCCTTTTGTGTTATGTTTGTTTGGTTATTAAAATAAATATACTTCGTATATTTTATTTTTTAGAGTCGTCTAATTTGACTTAAATGGAGAATAACAAAATAAGTATTCATATAATTTCTTAGAGTTTACAGATTTGACCATTTCATGTGCAGATATTTATCAAATGGTTAGATAATATTTGGAAACGGAAATGAAAACGATTACTTCGTGTATATCACGAGCAAACATATAGTCACCATACTTTTATAATAGGAATACACTTTTAATTAATGTAAAAAGGTATCATTTTTGGCTAATTTATTTTTATCAAACTTTTGACTTTAAGCTTAGAAACTTCACTAAGAATTATTCTTACTTTATCTACTCAATTCTTTTTTAATTGGTATACAATTACTTGTTACCCATGAAAAGGATACAACACAAAATAAGACAAAACTAATTAAATACTGAATTAAATGATATACATAGAAGAGTACAAGTTCGAACACTACAAGAAAATGTTAATGTTATTATTAAAAAACAGGTGATCCACTATAAGAAAATTTGCATATAGTGATGCTTAGAAAATATAGTTACTAAAAGCAAAAAAAAAAAAGTTACTAAGGTCAAAAGACAAAAGTGTCGCTAAAAATATAAAAAGAAAAAACAGTGACAAATTATCAAGTGTTTTATCTACACAAGAAAAAATATGAGTAGGAAATCGTCGATAAAGATTCAAATATATTGGTAATAGTGACACAAAGAGTGTGGGACTAGTTTTTTGATCTTTTTATGACATAATTTTTCATGATACAGTGTCATTATATGTAGTATTTTACATTGTTCACCTAAATTTTCTATAAAGTATAACTAAAACATAGATAATTAGATATGGTGACATTTTTATTGTCTTACTAGAAGATTTTTTCTTGCAATTATTTATATATGAACGAGTTTTCATTTTATGTTTTATTCAGAGACATGAACTATACATTACTTTGACTCATATTATTACTTTTATACTATAGCTAGATGCATAATTAAATACTGTATTTTTATATTATTATTTATAAATAAGGCATCTCCTCATAAGATACATTTAAAGTATTTGACTAAATGAAATTGGTTCTTTGGTATGTCCAATCAAGATTAGATGTTTATTTCATAAAATGATTGCACTTGTCCTAAAAGTGAAAACATGCATGTTTATACATGTAGAGACAAAGAGGGATATCAGGTCAAGAGAATGTATTAAATGACAATAGTATCCTTGCCATTCTACATATAAAGGCCAACTGTTTGCGCTCTGCAGGGGCAGGGGCAGGGTAATTTGGAATCTTAAATAAAGTCTTCTAGTAATTCATTATTACTTGTTTAGAATATATAGATAGATGCTATAGACAAAACTATTTTCCATACAACTAAATTACTTGTATAGGTATTTGTTGTAGGTATGTGGATGTTCCAAAATCGAACCAATCTGATCAATACTTGAACGAATTAAGAACATAGAAGATGGTAATTCAGTTGGACTGTGGACTGGACTGATGACGCTTAGAATCGAAGCGAACCATTGATGCTTGGTATCGCATCGAACCATACTAAGAACCGGTCAGAACCGAACTAAACCGAAAGAATTTCTTCGTTTTTTTCTTCAAGCTTTTTCTCGATTTTAGACGGATCTGTGCTGCTCTAAACCGAACCGGTCTGAATATTGTCATTTTTTTTTCATATTTTATGCGTGTAAACTTAAATTTAATTTAGTGTATGAAAAAGAGCATTTTATAAAAACAAGTTAAGAAAATAAGAAAGAGGTATGAGGATGGTGTGACTGACAGCATGGTATGCTATGATTGCGTACGGTGAACTGGTGAAGCAGGAGAATAATTTTCCTACACCCTTTCCCCCTATTTATTATTCTTTTTTACAGATCCGTATACGGGTATTAAATCAGTAATATTATGTATTTAGTATTTACCCCAAACGGTTTATGATGTTTAGATGAAGTCCTGTTTATAATGTTAACAACTTATTTTATTAATAATTTTATATAACCAATCTACATCATTTTTTCTATTTGTGTAACCAAATTATAAAAATGTATATGTAATTTTCGAGGTAATTTTTTCCCTTTTTTTAAAAAAATAAATAAATAATGGACAGTGGTGCTGTGATGCATAACAAAGTATTTAGGGTAAATTACAGTTTTTGTCTTAACCTATGACTGATTCGGGGTTTTTGTTCCTAATGTTTTTTGTCCTTTTTTTGTCCTTTAAGTTTTTAAAATTCTGGAAATTTATCCTTCTGTCTATTTTTAGCCGTTAACTGACGATTTTTTTGTCAATTTTCCCAAATTACCCCTATCATCATCATCAAAATCCATCTTATCTTTCTTCATCATAAAATCAAGAACATCTATAAACATCCTTCAAACCTTCATCACCAAAATATGAAAATGCAAATGAAGGAATGGAAGTGGTGGTGGGCGGGTGACTGTGTAATCGGAATAAATTGTGATTTTGAAATATTGAGATAGATTTTTAACGATCTCACTCTAAAATCTCATATATCTTAGCCGACAAGAAATTCCGATAACTGACCGGAACGGTAAACAAGCTCCGGCAGCTGGTGTTTCTTCAACTTCCGATCTATCTCCGGCGGTACATCCGTACGAAAAACCCAGAATCCAACGGTTCATTATCCAGAAATTTAGGGTATGAAAAAACCCAGAATCCTGACCCTATGAAAAAAAACCCAGAAATTTAAGGTATGAAAAAACCCAGAATCCAGAAATTCCGGCAGCTGGTGTTTCTTCAACTTCCGATCTATCTCCGGTGTTCTTCCCTAATTTGAACTCCCGACCCTGTGAAAAAACCCAGAATCCGGTTGCTGTTGTTTTTTATTTCATACAAGTTTCAAACTTTTTAATGATTCAAGATCAAGTAAGATTTGGGGGGAAAAAATTGGGTTTGATTTTGAGAGATGCGTTGGAAGGTGCGGTGGCAAAGTATAAATCTGAATTTAATTTTTGGGTTTCAGGTTCTTCATCTTTTTTAATTTTTCATCTTAGAAATTGTTTTTGAATTTGAGTTTGTTGAACATCGGGATGATATAAATCTGAAATAAGATGGTGGTGGCTGGTTCTGATTGAGTAGCCATGGAAGTTTGACAGGTAGTAGGGAGAGACTTAGGGAGAGACTTGTACAGTACTAGTCAAAAGAAGATGAAGAATGGTAAAAATGACCAAAATGCCCTCACATGCCTTGCATTTTTCGTCAGTTAAAGGCTCAAAATAGACGGAAGGACAAATTTCCAGAATTTTAAAAACTTAAAGGATAAAAAAACGGACAAAAAAACATTAGGGACAAAAACCCCGAATCGGCCATAGATCAGGGACAAAAACTGTAATTTACCCAAGTATTTATAATATATAGTGAGTAGTATTGAGTAAAAATCTGATGTAACAATAATATAATACTCTATGATAACAAGTGGATTTCACTATACCGTCTGTTTTAGGGAGTGTTGAACAAGCAACAAATTATAGTATTTTTAATGAAAGGGACGTGAGATTAGCAATAAATAGTGATCGGTAGACCAATTGTATTGAACAGTGATAATAAATACTTAGGAATTTTCTATAAAATGATGTGAAATCTGTGTAACTGGAAAGTTCATATACAACATAAAAAGCATTTAGTCAGTAATTATATAAACTAATTTACATAGTGTATAAATCAATTAACTTTTTTAGTTTCATATAAATGTGGAGAAATTTTTTATTGATGTAAAATGAAACAAGTGTGTTAAAAATAAGGGTTTTGTTAATGACAGTTCTTAGAATTGTCACTAACATGCATAAAAAGCTTGTACATTGATTAAAAAATTAATATTCCTAAAATTTAGGGGGTTTGTCTTTTTATGTATTTTGCCTTCTTAATGACAGCCCTAAGGGCTGTCATAATCATTTTTCTAAAAACAATAAGTTTGCATATGTAGTATGACCATTGACTTTTGTAATATATGGAGGGGGGGGGTAGGTATTAGTAGACAGAGTCCATAAGAAGGCTGCCAACGGTGCCGTCGTAGGCACGTCGATAGCCCGCCGAGCCTCGACGCCGTTGGCACGGAGCCGTCTTGGCTCACGTCGGTAGGATCGCGTCGTGGTGGAGACGGGGGAGAGGAGGCGTCGTGGGCAGCCGGAAGAGAGAGGAGGGAAGAGAGAGGGGGGAAGAGAGAGGAAGAGGGTGTTTGGGGGTTGTACATCATGCATAAAGACTTGTACTATTGCCATTTTTTATATAAAATAGGTTTTTTTTCTTTATTTCCTTTTTATTATTATTAGAGGTGTCAAATTTATACCGAACAAAACCAGCCAACATGCTACCAACCATACCAAGTATAGTTGGTAGCCAATATGTTGGTAGCCAACATGTTTGGTTGGTAGTACCGTACCAATTGTGTAATCATGGTACGGTAATGGTACACAAATTTTAAATACCACGGTATACTGTACCAACCAAGATATATATTATATGATTTTTAGTTTAATATATTATAACAAACTAGCAACCTATTTGCCCAAGATTCCAATTAGATATTAAAATATACGATATTTTATTTAAATTATAGATGTGCCCAAAAAATATTTCTGAAACTAATATAATATAATAAGACATACTTATTTTAACTTTAAAACTAAAAACATCTTTGACAATATAATATTTTATATGTACATTCACACAAATCAGTGATTCAGTTACGACAAGATAGCTACATCTTTTGTTACTTTATCGTACTAGATTATGTTTATATAGCACGTAACATATTATATCATTTTGCTTATTTTGTTTCTATGTTCGGAACACTTGTTAATATGTTTAACTGGTCGATAATGATAAAATATCATTGTTCTTTTGTTATTAATTTTTTTAATTTCATATGAGTTAGTGATGTTGGTATATACCATTACCAATTTGTACCAACCAAGATTGTTGGTAGCCAAACAAATTGGTACCAAGTAAACTTGGTATGGTAATGGTAGATAAATCAGTGTACCAATTATAGTTGGTACAGTACGCGGTATGAGAAAAATATACGTGGTACCGTACCATGTTCACCCCTAATTATTATAATATTTTTGTTTTTATTATAATTCAATTGTTTTTTTATTATAATATAGTGTTTTTTTTTGTTTAATAAAAAATGATGATGTGGAAAGGATGAGTTTAGTGATGGGTTAGTGATGGGTAGGGTTGGCATGACCGTGTCAGTAGCGTGTTAATAAGAATGTGCTGACGTGACGCTACTAACGGGTTTACTGACGCCCAACTATTGGGAGAGGCCTAATAATGACAGAAGAGAAGAGAAGAGGTGAGATGGGATGTGGGATAGGAAAGGAATAAGAATAGAATAGAATGATGAATATTTGTTCAGAATAAAGGAATGATGGTTTAACAGAAGCCATCCCTTTCCTTCTGCTCTGTTTAAATACTTCCAATCTCTCCCCACTATTTATTGTTTCCTTTCATCTTTCTTCCAACTTTACCCTTCTCTTTCTTACCATTTATTATCAACAATAACAATTATGATACATGTTACATACGTAGTACTTCCTCCGTATCAAAATAAGTGACACAAATTGGCTTACATATTTTTTGAGGCAAAAGATTAAAGTAGAGGTTAAAATAGATTAAAGTACATAGTTAGTGGAGAATGGGTCCCACTTTTCTTGAATAAAGTGATATTAATGAGTTTTAAAAGTAAAAGTAAGGGGTATAAGGGTAATTTCACTTTATTAAAGTGGATAGTTAGTGGGTATTGGTCCCACTATTTTTACCAAATATTGAAAGTTTTCAAAGTGTGTCACTTATTTTGATACACCTCAAAATGAAAAGTGTGTCACTTATTTTGATACGGAGGAAGTATATTTTTTCAAAACAAGTTAAAAGTTAGAGCTGTTACATAAATCTTAAACACCCTCCACCTACTAAATATTTCACCTACTAAATTTTTTTGGAAAATGCTAATGACAGCCCTATTAAGAAGGCAAAATACACAAAAGATAACCCTCCTGAATTTTAGGAGTATTACCTTTTTAATCAATGTACAAACTTTTTATGCATATTAATGACATCCCTAAGGGGTATTATTAGCAAAACCCAAATTTTTTTAAGCACTTAATATTTTCTTTCTCTACTTTACAGTTTACACCACTATTATTCCCCCCACTCAATAAAATAATACTCCTATATACATCACTCTTTCCTCCTCTTTTACACGTTCACTTAGGTGCTGTTTGTTTTTTTAGAACAAAAACACCTGCTGTCTGCGGACCACATCTGCCAACTGCTGCAGCTTCTGGGTGGTCCAAAGGCCTGCAGTCTGCAAGAAAGCTGCTGTTTGTTTTTTAACATCTGTAGACTTGCTTAAATATATCAAAATTTAGTATATCCAACGTCTAACAACATTAAAATAATCAAAATAACAATATAGTATGTTGTTTGGAGGAGATGTGTTTTTTTAGGTTTGGAAGACCCAAGAAGCTAATGCCCAAAGCTTCTTGGAGAAGACCTTCTGCAGACATAAAAAGATATGCGAACTTCCAAAAAACAAATATATGCGGGAGGTTTTTTCTGCGCGTGGTCTACGTCGCGAAGACAAAAGACCCCAGAAAGACCTTTTGTCAAAAAACAAACAGCACCTTAGTGAACAGTCCGCTCTAAATACTGCACAAAAAAAAAATCATAAAAACGCCAGATACTATTAACTGCCGCGTTGCGCAAGTATGATTATAATATATCAAAAGTGTAAGAAAACCTCCCTTTGTTCAAAAGTCCTACTTGATCCTATCCTTTAATAATATACATATATAATACTTTCTCTGTTTCACAAAAAATTCTCATTTCTTTCTTAAATTTTATCCCATAAAAAAGTTCTCATTTGTTAAATATGAGGATCTACTTAATAAAATATTATTATTATCATGTACCACACAACTAACTATAACATAAAAATACATTCTCTCTCCAAATAATCTTATATTTTAATAAAAAAACATTACAAATATCCTCACCACTACCTATCTCCTAAATATTTGTGCCTAAGAGAAATGAGACATTCTTTGTGAGACGGAATGTTATTTATTTTAAAAAAAACTTCAAAAAGATATACTTTGTATTAACTACCGACAATGATGTAAAACACATCTCCTATTTCTATGAATATGTCGTATTTCATTTGTAATTGCTATACTGAGTAGTCAATATAAAAACATACTTAAAAGTTAGAGCACAAGGTACCTGATACTTGTTATAGTAATGTTATTCCTTTTTTACCCTATAACTTTGTTATACCATTAATCTTCAAATCATTCTAATAAAAAATACCTCAAACTAATCATAATTTACAAAATAAATAAATAAATAAATAAATCCTTTAACGAGTGTGATTAGCACACCTATAGCACGGGTGACGGTAACTTACGTCGGCGCCACAGGGTCTTTTGGGGAGGCTTGAACCAGCCGATACAAACATGAAACACCCTTAAAATGCGTCGGATCATAAAAACTGCATACAAGTGTACTCAAGTGCTTACCAAATATTTATATTATTATTTTAGTAATCTATTATTAGTTCATTACATTTCATACATTAATTAAAAATATTTCTGAAAGGCCTGCAACCAAATCCATATTGATGTTTAGATGAATATGCAGCATTTAAAAGAAATCAAGCATGTTTCAAAACAGGCTAATATTTCGTTACAAACTTACCTTTATGCCAATGAACGATTGTTTCAAGTATCAGGAATTATATATTATCATCAAGCTTTAATAACAAAGTTTCGTAACGTTGAATACCAAACCAGTAACTTATTAGAAAGAAAAAAAATGTATGAAAATACATTCTTACATGAAACATAAAAAAAAACTTTGGTTTCTTCACCAATGACATGAATCATTCAACTGGAAATCCACAAAAGTATAGCAGATTCACACCCCCTGTCAATATTTAAGTAGGTTTAGCATATTAATCCTAGTATTTCTCAAATTCAATTGACTAAAAACTGATTAGTTCATGCTTTTTATGTGGTTAAATGCAGTTTTTTCACACAATCCTTATTATTACTATTCACATAAGCCATTACCTAGTTTTATTTCAATATTTATCATATAGAGGTTTATAATATTAGACATTCCATGCTACTAAGCATAATCGAGCAATTGACTTGGTTCCTATGACTAATCCAGCAATATCTTAAGAAATCCAAGATATAATCACCTAAATGGCGCTATCTATCCAAACAATCATAAGTGTTTATTAGCTGTAGCAAAAAACAGTAAGCTAATAAGTTGTTCAAATAAGCTTTACCCAAACACTCATTGGCAATTGTACTACCAGTCTTAAGTCTTAACATGTTTTCACTTTTCAGAGTTGTAAGTACCTCTAATTGTGCAGTCAAACCACAAAAGAAAACCTTAATTAATCAATTATTCCTAAAATGAGATTGGTAATCGACAGAATCCATCAAATTTTCACTATACTAAATTCAGATTAGACGTAACCCTAGATCACAAATCAGACTAAAACCTAACCAATTAAATCCACGAATCAATCGAATTGAACATCAGAAAGTAATAAACAATCAAGATCGAGCAAAAATATTGAAAACGCACAAACCTAAATAACCGAATCGATTCAACTGGGACAAATCAAGCGTTGGCAGTTTTGGGAATAACAGGAATGACGCTTCCCTGCTCTTGCTTCTTAGATTGTTTGAGTTTCTGCATTTGAAGCATTCTCTCCATTACAAGCTCGTATTCGCACTTCTCGTAGGTGTGACGTTCGTTCTCGCATTTCCATGGCAGGTAAAACTCAGATTGGCGGCACTTGTTGAGCGGAATAAGCAAGTGTGCGCATTGATCTCTGTATGCAAGCGGTACCTTTGCTTCCACCATTTCATGTTGTGTTGCTATCATTGGTTTCGATGATCCCTCGACCTCCATTGGAGCCTGCTTCGATATTTTCCTAAGGAGAGGCGGACACTTTTTCGGATTACAAAGTGGGTGCAGTTATCTTTATATATAATAAATAAACTTTTTCGGATTACAAAGTGGGTGCAGGAATCTTTATATATAATAAACTAGCTTCAAAGCCCGCCCGACTGGGCGGGCATGCTTCGTAAAATAAAAATGAAAATACAAAAAAAAAAAAACAACTTAAGAAATCATATGGTAATCGAGATATAAAGTTTCACCAGTAACACCTTCTGGAAGCACATCTCCATCAATCCCATCTTCAAAATTTCCATTGATTAGAACCTGATGATGTTTCTTCCTAGTTGCTATCAATGTATTGATCACAAACCACAACAATTAAGATAACATACCAATCCGAATGGACATGCATGCTTCGAGAGAGACGTAGGAAAATAACGAAATATTGATACTGTTTAGATAACATACCAATCCATAATTGTAATAATGAGAAACAATTTTTGATACATCAATAAATGTTATACTTCCTCCGTATCAAAATAAATGAATCACTTTCCTTTTCGGGGTGTATCAAATTGGTTAGCAATGAAAATTTATGGTCCCATTTATGTAATTTATATAAATTTTAGGGCTGCTGCAACCAAAAGTCAACCATAAACTTTATATGGTTAATCAAAAGGGTCAACAATGGAGTTGGTGGTTGAGATTTTTTAACTGAATTTCACCAACAGATTAATTCTGTAGAAGCTATGTAAATGAAGAGTTTAAATACTTAAAAGCTTGATTGGTCTGGTCAATGTGATTAATTTAAACGTCATAATTAACAGGTTCATTCTCAACCATTATTTAGGAATTGAATAATTTAAACCATGGCCAACCATAAAATAAAAGAATAGATAATACAGGTACGAATCGGAATCATAATCCACGGCTAACCGGATTTTTACAAAACAGTGCTAATTAACAAATACTTTAATTAGATCGTGAAATAGGAATCATACGTCCAACTTAAGTTGTCGTTGGATAGTTGAAATTGCAAATTTAAAGTTCTAAATAGTCATTAAACCCGTGAAATTTACGGGTGGTAAATAATTTTATTGAAGATGCATACCAATGTGGTCACACAAAATTGCTCACTCACATCTGAACAATCTTATGCTGTAATAACATGATTATATATACATATAAGAGAAATTGAGATCACCTTGTCACATTGAGTATGAGTATTTAGTTTCCTTATCCATGCTTGTTCCGCAGGAGCATCATTGTCAAAATAGTTGTATTTTAACAAATCATTTAAAAGACCATTAATTAACCATAAAGTTTTTATTTATTTTAATTACAACAACGGGAAATAATATAAAATTTAGAAATTTAACTCACCAGTAAGAGACTTGTCCAATATATATGCATCCAAACACTTCAAATATTTAGTATGTTCAGTATTCACTGAATTGAAATGATTAAATCTTTCTGAACTCAATTAGGTAACCAAAGTAGCTATCGAAACATGTCTTTCTTTTTATCAATACCCGTGAATTTAGCTCCTAACGTCTAAAAATACCATATAATTGATATCAAAATAGAATTTCATTAAAATTGTTTGCGGTCAATATAAAAAGAGAGTAACTTGCTGATGAATAGATGCATCCAAACAGTTGATATCAAAATGAATAGATGTATAGTTGCAAGCATCAATCAACCAATTAAATGAAACTAAACACAATCTAAAGTCAGCTATTGGAAAAACTAAACATAATGTAATATGTTTCATCAAATACAGTCATGAACAAAATAAAAAATTGAAACCACCTAAAATTGATGAGGTAATAACTATGATTACAAAAAGAACATTATTACAATAAATATTAAAAAAATTTGAATAAAACAAACTTTGGGTAACTTTCAACCCGTTTGACATGTTCTCCTTTTAGCTAACTTTATTTATTTAACCCATTTGAATAAATAATTATTCAAGTGGTTGTTCCAAAAAATGCATACAGTTTTTCCCAATAATTTGGTTTTTGCGATCATAATTTCCACATTTGGTTTGGTTACCTAAAGTGCATACAGTTTTTTCCTGTTAATCTAGTGTTTTTTCACAAAATCTAGAGCAAGAGATGAAATTGTATTAGTTTTTGATGTCCCAGGCAAAAGACATTTCAACAAACACTTGGTGTGCCTACAAAAACACACGTTTGTTAAAATAGCCCTTGGTATGTTTAGATGATTGAGACCTGAAAACATCATTGGTATGTTTGGATGATTGAGAACACTTAAAGATAACATAAAAGTTTCTAACTAAAATCTAATACTTCAATATTTAATCTGTATCGGTGTGGAATGGAATGGCGAAAACATTACAAATACAAAGGAGATACTGTATTTGAAGAAAGGTTTTAGCTTTACCTGACATGGGTTAGGATTCAGTGAGAGGAGCAGAAAGATCGAAGAGCAGGTTGCAAAATGAAGCACACAACGCCATTATCATCACGTTCGGAAGAAACCTCTGTTATTTAAATTATCAAAACCAAGTTTGTAGTGTCAATTTATCTTGAATTGAAACAAAAACGACAATTAAATGAAATTTACCTTGATTTGTAGAAATTACTTTCTGGGACCTCTGGCAAATCGAGAATTGAAGATAAAATCACGAGAATTGGTTTGCGAATTAAGGTTTTAATTCTGTTGCAATTGTAATGGAATAATGGAGTAATGGAGAACAAATAACAAAATAATTTGATCCGAGTATCAGTAGTCGAGATGCAAGAGAAGTTGAGGTGTTCAGGGATTTCGCCATAGAAATCGTAAAATAAAGGGAGGATAGTGATTAGCTCTCTAGGGATGAGCCGTTGAAATTGATCGAAGAAACCCTAGAGAGCGGCGAGATGAGCTGTTGAATAGGAGAGCCAGATTTGAACAGGACAGCTAGCATACAGAGTTGGTTTGTAGAGTCAAAGTGGATGGATGTTGGCCAATCGTAGAATTACACCTGGCATTGTCAACGAATGGGATAACTCCAAACTGTCTAGTTGGCAAAAGTAAATCAAATGTAGGCTCATATATAAGAGAAGACTAGCTTCAAAGTCCGTCCGGATTGACAGGCATACTTCAAAATACATAATGCATACACATATAGGAATTTTAACATATACCGTAAATCTGTCATAATCTTAGATTAGCACTTCAAGATTTTGCACATCATACAATAATTTCATATTATATGAAAATTTACAATCACATAAATAACTAATTTATTAATTACTATACAAACCTTCAGTATTATAAAATCCTTCAACATGTAGAAATTATACATCGAGATCGACATAAATCAATTTGTTTTTGCATAATTCAATATCGGACTTCAGGAAATAATTAGCACTTCGATATTCTGCACATCATTTAACAAATAATGAAACTAATTAGTTCTTACATGATAGCATACATTGCAACCTAAGGACCAAACATCAGTCCTTTCATCAATAGCTGCTGAAAGATGCACATTCCTAGCCAACTTCAACGTCCTGTAGAACTTTGGAGGAAATCCACATACTGCATATCATAAACTGCTTCTAATATAGGATCAGTTTACCATATGTAATCTCAAGGTATGTATTTAAATAAATAAACTATATTTACTAACATTATGGTGATTTTTTTTTGCATTTTATTGATGATACTATTATTAAGCTATTATATATGTTACTAACTAATGGTGATTTTTTGAGTATATATAATTTTTGGCTAATATATCACAGTGACTTGCTTGACCCGACCCGAACAAAAAATGATTTGTTTTGAATTTTGGCATAATCAGCAGCCACAAGTTGCCTTTGGGTACCACTAACTGCATCATGATGTTGAGCAATTGCAAGAGCATTGGCTAATGCATCTGTATTTGGTCCAGAACTACTCCTACCTTTATAAAATTCTAACTGTCTTGCTGCCTGAAAATTATAGAAAAATGACATCTAAATTAAAGAAAACAAAATAAAAATTGTTTTAAAGAAAACTTACCAAATAATAACTGCTCATTGACATCACATAACCTTTAAAAGTTGGTCTGCTAGTAAAGTATCTTGTCCAATACGTATTTGCTTTATCTGCATATCTAAAAGTTTTTATTTGTTTTTCAGGACATAACATAATAAACAACATACATAGTATTAATTATTAAAATTTTCAAATATGTGCTTACGGGAAAAAATCATAAGTTTCAGAGGCCATATAAGATTAGCTGCATATTTTGCATCTGTGTAAATGAATGGAGTAGAATATAGTGCATTCACACGACCATCCTTAACAAGTAACTAATTAATCAGTTTCTTCACAAGCAGTTTCTACAAAAAACCACTAATTAAAAACCATTACCAGGTTAACATAATGTATAAATTTATCCATCCGCCTGAACCATGAAACTGCATATTGATACCGGAAATCGGTTCACATCATATGGTTTGACCTTGTTACATTAGCCTTAAAAAATAATCACACGTTTTTACAGAGGAATCATTTAAGTTGATGTGATGTAACAGAAATAATATTACAAACGTGAGCAATAGCAGCAGCTACAAAATCATCTACCCGTTCTTGAATATTGTAGTCAAATAGGAGTTCATCATCCTTCAAAAGTCAAAATTAGAATTAGTAACTTCTAAATAAAGAAATTAAGGATCACACGTTATGTCTTTACCAGATACATCATTAATTTCAAATGTGAAACCATAAGGTGGATCATAATGTCTGGGAAATATATACCAGTACATATCTGCAAGTGACATCTAGAAAGATTAATAAGCTTGGATTCTTATTTTAACAAATCAAAAGAAAAATAAATTTTAATGAGCAAAACATCATTTGTAGTCAAAGAGCTGTGAAGATGAATCAAGAGATTTAGAACCCTGCCATACAACTTCAAGAGTCTTGTCAATTTTTCTCTTTTCTCAATCTTGATAATCCATTCGAGCAAAGAAAAGAGAGTCGAATCCCACCTGTAACAAAGATATTTCATTTTTATATAGTAAACACTGTTTAAATTCTTAATTAGGAAATAAACGAAAAGATTATAGTGGTAGAATACATCTGCACCCAAATATGCTAAAAGGATCAGAAGGATCAATCAGTCAGCAATTGAAGATGAAGTTTCGATTGGAATGCACTGCAGAATGAGATGGGTACAAAATGATTAATTAGCGGTGGTGTGTTGTGAATCAAAGGGAAGAATTAACATAATCTTGCAAGACCTGTACTGCATTGTCCCGTAATGCGTTTCTTCAAATATGCTAAAAGGATCAATCAGTCAGCAATTGAAGATGAAGTTTCAATTGGAATGCACTGCAGAATGAGATGGGTAATCGATCGGCAAAATGATGTTGAAGCGGTGATGTGTTGTGAATCAAAGGGAAGAATTAACCTAATCTTTTAAAACATCCGTGAGTCATTTGTTTTTTACCTCTACGTACCAAAACAGAGTCAGATTCATATTGAGGCGATTGAGGTTCTCTTCAGTTGTATGTCTCAATCAAATGTAGCCTCATATATAGGAAATTAGGGTTAGAAACCTCCGATTGAAGATACGGCCAGGTTAGAAACCTCCGATTAAGACCGAGGTTACATAAAACAGCTGATGAATCAACAAGATAGAAGCGGCTCATGGAGAGGAGGAGAGAAACGGCGAGCGTAAACGACGCATGGAGAGGAGGAGAGAAACGACTGGCCTTGAATAATGAACGAATTTGCATATGATTTATGTGGGCCAATAGTTGAATTACATGTGGCATTTCCATCCAATAAGGGAGCTCCAAAGTGCCATGTTGTCAAATCTCAATCAAATGTAGCCACATATATAGAAGAAGATAAAAAGATTTTTAAACATATGATGACTCAATGATGACTCATCATTGAAGTGTTAATAATCATGTGTTGCCACGTTGTGTTTATCGTGCAATTCCGGTTTATCATACGCCACGTCTGCAAAATAAACCAATCTCCTTTTCACCCAGCAGTTATCTCCATTTCAGGCACGAATTTTGGGTACAGTTATGTTTCCATCCATATGCTTCTTCATATACGTTAACTAATTCAGGATGAAGCCTAATTTGAATTTCCTCTGCCCTATATTCCGTATCGAATGCCAGAAAATTGAGGTGGAAGAGCGTTATAGTTAATTCCTAATACACACTTCCCGTGATGTATTTTCTTTAGAGGGTGATATGTCTGATATCGGAGAATGATGTATTCTTAACCAGTAACCTAGGCTAAACCTCTTTCCTCTCCCCTTTTGCAACTGCTCGTGGATATCGATGTCGGCACAAATGAAATTCGTCGATTAGGGATATTATGAACCGATAGAGTCTGTGGATATGTAATAAACAAAAACATTTTTAAACATATGATGACTCAATGATGACTCATCATTGAAGTGTCAATAATCATGTGTTGCCACGTTGTGTTTATCGTGCAATTCCGGTTTTTCATACGCCACGTCTGCAAAATAAACCAATCTCCTTTTCACCCAGCAGTTATCTCCATTTCAGGCACGAATTTTGGGTACAGTTATGTTTCCATCCATATGCTTCTTCATATACGTTAACTAATTCAAGATGAAACCTAATTTGAATTTCCTCTGCCCTATATTCCGTATCGAATGCCAGAAAATTGAGGTGGAAGAGCGTTATAGTTAATTCCTAATACACACTTCCCGTGATGTATTTTCTTTAGAGGGTGATATGTCTGATATCGGAGAATGATGTATTCTTAACCAGTAACCTAGGCTAAACCTCTTTCCACTCCCCTTTTGCAACTGCTCATGGATATCGCTGTCGGCACAAATGAAATTCGTCGATTAGGGATATTATGAACCGATAGAGTTTGTGGATATGTAATAAACAAAAATATTTTTAAACATATGATGACTCAATGATGACTCATCATTGAAGTGTCAATAATTATGTGTTGCCACGTTGTGTTTATCGTGCAATTCCGGTTTATCATACGCCACGTCTGCAAAATAAACCAATCTCCTTTTCACCCAGCAGTTATCTCCATTTCAGGCACGAATTTTGGGTACAGTTATGTTTGCATCCATATGCTTCTTCATATACGTTAACTAATTCAGGATGAAACCTAATTTGAATTTCCTCTGCCCTATATTCCGTATCGAATGCCAGAAAATTGAGGTGGAAGAGGGTTATAGTTAATTCCTAATACACACTTCCCGTGATGTATTTTCTTTAGAGGGTGATATGTCTGATATCGGAGAATGATGTATTCTTAACCGGTAACCTAGGCTAAACCTCTTTCCTCTCCCCTTTTCCAACTGCTCGTGGATATCGCTGTCGGCACATATGAAATTCGTCGATTAGGGATATTATAAACCGATAGAGTCTGTGGATATGTAATAAACAAAAACATTTTTAAACATATGATGACTCAATGATGACTCATCATTGAAGTGTCAATAATCATGTGTTGCCACGTTGTGTTTATCGTGCAATTCCGGTTTATCATACGCCACGTCTGCAAAATAAACCAATCTCCTTTTCACCCAGCAGTTATCTCCATTTCAGGCACGAATTTTGGGTACAGTTATGTTTCCATCCATATGGTTCTTCATATACGTTAACTAATTCAGGATGAAACCTAATTTGAATTTCCTCTGCCCTATATTCCGTATCGAATGCCAGAAAATTGAGGTGGAAGAGGGTTATAGTTAATTCCTAATACACACTTCCCGCGATGTATTTTCTTTAGAGGGTGATATGTCTGATATCGGAGAATGATGTATTCTTAACCAGTAACCTAGGCTAAACCTCTTTCCTCTCCTCTTTTGCAAGTGCTCGTGGATATCGCTGTCGGCACAAATGAAATTCGTCGATTAGGGATATTATGAACCGATAGAGTCTGTGGATATGTAATAAACAAAAACATTTTTAAACATATGATGACTCATCATTGAAGTGTCAATAATCATGTGTTGCCACGTTGTGTTTATCGTGCAATTCAGGTTTATCATACGCCACGTCTGCAAAATAAACCAATCTCCTTTTCACCCAGCAGTTATCTCCATTTCAGGCACGAATTTTGGGTACAGTTATGTTTCCATCCATATGCTTCTTCATATACGTTAACTAATTCAGGATGAAACCAAATTTGAATTTCCTCTACCCTATATTCCGTATCGAATGCCAGAAAGTTGAGGTGGAAGAGGGTTATAGTTAATTCCTAATACACACTTCCCGTGATGTATTTTCTTTAGAGGGTGATATGTCTGATATCGGAGAATGATGTATTCTTAACAGGTAACCTAGGCTAAACCTCTTTCCTCTCCCCTTTTGCAACTGCTCGTGGCTATCGATGTCGGCACAAATGAAATTCGTCGATTAGGGATATTATAAAGTGATAGAGTCTGTGGATATGTAATAAACAAATTTTAAACATATGATGACTCAATGATGACTCATCATTGAAGTGTCAATAATCATGTGTTGCCACGTTGTGTTTATCGTGCAATTCCGGTTTATCATACGCCACGTCTGCAAAATAAACCAATCTCCTTTTCACCCAGCAGTTATCTCCATTTCAGGCACGAATTTTGGGTACAGTTATGTTTCCATCCATATGCTTCTTCATATACGTTAACTAATTCAGGATGAAACCTAATTTGAATTTCCTCTGCCCTATATTCCGTATCGAATGCCAGAAAATTGAGGTGGAAGAGGGTTATAGTTAATTCCTAATACACACTTCCCGTGATGTATTTCCTTTAGAGGGTGATATGTCTGATATCGGAGAATGATGTATTCTTAACCGGTAACCTAGGCTAAACCTCTTTACTCTCCCATTTTGCAACTGCTCGTGGATATCGCTGTCGGCACATATGAAATTCGTCGATTAGGGATATTATAAACCGATAGAGTCTGTGGATATGTAATAAACAAAAACATTTTTAAACATATGATGACTCAATGATGACTCATCATTGAAGTGTCAATAATCATGTGTTGCCACGTTGTGTTTATCGTGCAATTCCGGTTTATCATACGCCACGTCTGCAAAATAAACCAATCTCCTTTTCACCCAGCAGTTATCTCCATTTCAGGCACGAATTTTGGGTACAGTTATGTTTCCATCCATATGGTTCTTCATATACGTTAACTAATTCAGGATGAAACCTAATTTGAATTTCCTCTGCCCTATATTCCGTATCGAATGCCAGAAAATTGAGGTGGAAGAGGGTTATAGTTAATTCCTAATACACACTTCCCGTGATGTATTTTCTTTAGAGGGTGATATGTCTGATATCGGAGAATGATGTATTCTTAACCAGTAACCTAGGCTAAACCTCTTTCCTCTCCCCTTTTGCAACTGCGCGTGGATATCGCTGTCGGCACAAATGAAATTCGTCGATTAGGGATATTATGAACCGATAGAGTCTGTGGATATGTAATAAACAAAAACATTTTTAAACATATGATGACTCAATGATGATTCATCATTGAAGTGTCAATAATCATGTGTTGCCACGTTGTGTTTATCGTGCAATTCCGGTTTATCATACGCCACGTCTGCAAAATAAACCAATCTCCTTTTCACCCAGCAGTTATCTCCATTTCAGGCACGAATTTTGGGTACAGTTATGTTTCCATCCATATGCTTCTTCATATACGTTAACTAATTCAGGATGAAACCAAATTTGAATTTCCTCTGCCCTATATTCCGTATCGAATGCCAGAAAGTTGAGGTGGAAGAGGGTTATAGTTAATTCCTAATACACACTTCCCGTGATGTATTTTTCTTTAGAGGGTGATATGTCTGATATCGGAGAATGATGTATTCTTAACCAGTAACCTAGGCTAAACCTCTTTCCTCTCCCCTTTTGCAACTGCTCGTGGCTATCGATGTCGGCACAAATGAAATTCGTCGATTAGGGATATTATGAACTGATAGAGTCTGTGGATATGTAATAAACAAAAAGATTTTTAAACATATGATGACTCAATGATTGTAACACCGCAAAGTCTGAACCATTTTTTTTTTACAACAAATACGGAAGCGTTTCAAAATTACATATATATAACTTGTTATTCACAAGTTATAAAAAAACATAAGATGTATAATTTTACAAAAGTTCACTTTCCAAAATAGTGTTACTTAACATTACGGCTCGACATCAAAATCATTTCTTTAGGTCTTGGTCAATCATTTCTAATCTTAATCTCCAAAAGACCAATCCATCTACAGCCTATAAAAGATTCAACATAGTGGGGGATTAGCACGAAGTTAAGTGAATGAAAATATAACATTTTATATTGTCTAAGTACAACAATCTCGATTCACAATTTTCACGGATTCACAATCTTCACAGATTCACAAATTTCACAGATTCACAAATAACGAAAGGACCGGCGGTTTTGCAGAACCTTACAACTGTTGTGGGCCTAACAACAGCTTACCGGAAGCCCTTTACTCATTAGCAACGGTAAAGCTTCCTTCAAACACAACACATATGCCAAGGTACAATTATCGTTGTCTAACAGTAAACGAAAGCCCAGCCCCCCCACGCAGACTGTCCTCTACTCTTTTCCATGTGCACATATCATTCATGTACACATATCATTCAATTAACACATAGCCAGTTAATTATCATATACCATTAATACTGTTCCTGAAATAAGGGAGCAGTAAAAACTAATCAGCACTAACTGAATCAGCACTAACTGATCAGCACTAACGGGATCAGCACTAATGGAATCAGCACTAACTGATCAGCACTAAATGATCAGCACTAACGGGGTCAGCACTAACTGATCAGCACTAACTGAGTCAACACTAACGGGGTCAGCACTAACAGGATCAACATTAACTCCAATCCATTGCAACCCAAACCATTGCAATTTAAACAATACAAAGGTTATAAATCCACTCACCTTTGCCAAGTCTCTTTCCACTCAGTTGTCTAATATCACTGAGCCTCTTTTCTTTTTCCTGACAATCAAACAAATACCGAATTAGTACCAAAGTTATCAAAATTATACAAACTCTTTATACAACTTCAAATACTCAAATACTTGCAACAATTATCATACTATTACCACTTTGACTTCATCAAAGCCAAAACTCAACTAATAAAATTGCATTTAACATTTACCCTTATTTTAACTCAAATACCACATATTTATTAACTAGCTATAATAACCAACTAATTAGTATATTTGTTACATTTAAACACTTATAATAAATGAAGCCACTTAAAAAAATGACATAACATTAAGCAATTTGCATTTAAAATCATATGGCTTTGGTTTCCTTTTGGTTCCACGTAGGCCAACAAGTCAAAAAGAAAAGCAACAATCTTTTGTTTACTTCGTTTCATATTATATGCAACAGAGGAGGCACAAGACAACCAAATTTCGAACCTTTTCTTTTCTAATTTTTATTTCTTTACTTCTTGATTTTACACCCAACAAAAACTACCAAAGCCATATTTTGCTATCTTGATTCTACTTATATGCAGGTAAACAATAAAATCTTATTTCAATTTATATTTTCTTTGTTGTATACATACAACCAAAAGTCATTTCCTTTATATTATGATGCTACGCAGTGACCACAAAAGCAATTAACATATGTTGCAAGTAACAATAGATATCAAATCTTTGTCTAATAAAGAGACATATAAGATGTCAATCTCTTTTAAGTGAAGTATGCCATTTTAAATTTTAAATCATCATCAACTATTATGCATCCTATTTAAAATGATCATTTATTTTCTTGTATATATACTCATCTAATTCACACTCCTTGAAATGTCTCTAAGAGTGAATACACAATGTTTGATAGAATGAAATCTACTAGAAGGCAAGATTCATATGTAGCGACAACTATAAAATGTTGCTAAACTATGGAACTGTCACTAAAGCTTATGTTTGATTCCTTGCCAATCAATTTTTCTATTTTTTTTTACTACCTTGTCGATTATATTTTTATAGAGTAATTGTTCTACTTTGTTTTTATTTGTCTTTCCAAAACACACATACAACTTGTAACATCTTTGTGTAAAAATTACAAAAGAATAGCTAACCAAGTTCCACTAATCCCATCAAGAAAATCTTACGTTTTCCCTTATCATCGCTAAAACGTATAAACCATACTATGAACCATAAATTATTACTTTGCACATATACATACTAGAATCTAGATCTTAAGAAATCAAAATAGAAGTTATACATGCATTAAAATTAAAGGTTAGTTAAAAATCGTTTACCTTAATGTTTGGTTTGAGTGTGAATTCATGAATCGTCTCCTTCATGTCGATTTGTAAACACCCTCACAAAACTAATTCTTTTAAATTTGTTTTCTTGCTTCATTCTTTATTATAATAAAATACTATCTTCTTAATATAATTTGTAGCTTTGTAATGCTTAAAAACTTCCAGCCACGTATCAGACAAATTGACACGTAGACAAATTGACACGTATCAAATTCATACAAATGCTTTACTAAACTTGTACTTTTATTTTGAAACTTATTTGAAAGGTCTAATTAATTTATTTATTTTAAATAAGGAGGATGTATTTCGAACCCTTGTCCAAAATCATATGAATATTTAAATATTTATTTTCTATCTTTAACCCCATTGTTATAATAATATTTCATCTAAATTCATTTATAATTAATTTTAAATTATAAAACTACTAGACCCTGATTAAGGGTGTTACAATGATGACTCATCATTGAAGTGTCAATAATCATGTGTTGCCACGTTGTGTTTATCGTGCAATTCCGGTTTATCATACGCCACGTCTGCAAAATAAACCAATCTCCTTTTCACCCAGCAGTTATCTCCATTTCAGGCACGAATTTTGGGTACAGTTATGTTTCCATCCATATGCTTCTTCATATACGTTAACTAATTCAGGATGAAACCTAATTTGAATTTCCTCTGCCCTATATTCCGTATCGAATGCCAGAAAATTGAGGTGGAAGAGGGTTATAGTTAATTCCTAATACACACTTCCCGTGATGTATTTTCTTTAGAGGGTGATATGTCTGATATCGGAGAATGATGTATTCTTAACCAGTAACCTAGGCTAAACCTCTTTCCTCTCCCCTTTTGCAACTATTCGTGGATATCGCTGTCGGCACAAATGAAATTCGTCGATTAGGGATATTATGAACCGATAGAGTCTGTGGATATGTTCAAAAGGGTTTTTCAACAATGCCTTCATTCGCCAATCGTTATTTCTAGATGTAAAAGATTAAGAAGATATGAAATTGTTCAGGTGATTCTATTACTGTTGTATAAGTTCTATTTCAATTGATTTTCGTCTATAAACCTTAAGTTCACTTTTTAACTTCACTTTTTTGCAGTTGCTTTGGGCGAATCTTATCATGGAGGAGATAACAGAAGGCGTTCAAACGGTTCTCAAAGGAAGAATCGAGTTCAAGTTCCAACATTTAAGAATCAATTACTCTTTTACCATATATCTTGCTAAGGTAAAGCAGCAATTTCGTTTTTCATTTTCGTGATCTATGAAGAATTGCAATTGGAGATTGGTTTTGTTTGATTAATTGCATCGTTAAATGCAACAGCATAATGAACATCAAACGGTTCATATTGACAACCCATTATAAATAACATCAAACGGGCCCCTATGAGTCATCCATCTGCTTCATGACATTATTATTTTATTTTATTTTTATCAAGAAGATCGTTTTTAGGGCTAAATTTGTGCTCATGTTTACTTATTTGTGCAGACTAAGCTGCCTATAAAGGCCAGCTCGAAGGAATTAGCGCTACTAATTAACAAACATTTAAAAAAACAGGAACATCAACGGAATATGCAGACGTAAGTTGGGGGTATTTTCGTCATTTTTTGGGCATATTCCGTTACTCAACGTCCAAATATGGACGGAAGGACCGAATCACAAAATTTTAAAAAACACGGGGCAAAAATCCGGAAGAAAAGCTTAATCTGTTGACTCCATGATCCAGGAAAATCAACGGTGCACTAAGATTACTTCCAACGCTCCATCAGAAGCACACGTCACAAGCAAATTCCATCCGTCCTAGCTTGACGCCATTGGCATGGAGACTTCGTGCTTCACGTCAGTAGCTCCGCGTCTTCTCTGCGACGTGAATGCTTATGCGTCGTGGGGGCTATGTGAGGGGGTGGGGGTTGGGGTTTTTTAATATTTTAGTGATGGGTTAGTGATGGGTAGGGTTAGCACGACTGTGTCAGTGGCGTGTCAATAAGGATGCGTTGACGTGGCGCTATTGTTGGGTTTATTGACGGCCAACTGTTGGGAGAGGCCTAAAGATTCTAAAGAAGCTTCTGAAGTTATTGCATATGTATACAAGGCTTATATCGAAATTTAGTTACGACTTATGATGACTTAATAATAAGATGACTTATGATGACATAACAGTAAGATGATGGATTACCGTCACGATGAACCTGATAGGGTAATTATGATGTTCTAATGTAAATTACAGTCACGATGAACTTGATAGGGTAATTATGATGTTCTAATGTAATTAATTAGTTTGACTATAAAATTCAAAATTGTCATTCTTCCTTGGAGTTGGGAGGTAAGGATCAAATTAGGTTATTATATGATATTTGAAATTTTGAACCTTTTTCTGGTTAGGTTCCTTAAATAGCAATATAACCTTTGTTGCATACAATTAGGGGGTGCTCCATACTTGCATGTTCACTTTGTATGTAAATTAAGTAATTGATTTGCATACAATTGATACTTACATAGTTACATTTAAATTAGGGTAAGTTTGACTTTTGAGGTCAAATGGGAGAAGTTTTAATTTATTATAAATATGTTTAGAAAGTCTCAATTATGTGATATTTAAACCTCAAATTAGGGTTTGAAATATTAGGGATGCTGAATAATTGTTATATGCAACGTTGTTTTGAATTCATAAATGAGCATCAACATAACAAACATGCATATACATAAAATTCTCAAACTTTCAATGTTCTTGCTAAAGTGTTCATAAATAATAATAAATTATCCAACATTGTCGAGTAAAATAATAATAAAATTTATAATTAAAGTGTTCATAATTGATTTGAAATTGATTTGAAATTGATTTGGTTCAAATTATGTGATATTTAAAACTTCATTCATGGTTTTTATTCCTTTATTACAGAAGTTAACTTGACTTCATTACATGAAGTATTTACTTGTATCAAAGAGGTCACAAATTCGAAGGCCGCCTTCTCTTCACTATCAAGGATTCAACACGTACCCTAAAACATTCAGAAAATTATGAAAATATTATAAACATTTCTATAAGCCACCCGTGATTTATCACGGGTTATAGGCTAGTAAAAACTAAAAGATCGTTTCAGACTATTTTTCATAAATTGGTCCCATTTCATTTTTATCATAAAAAAATATCATGATGGTACTACCTCCGTTATCAAAATAAGTGATACATTAACATGATTTTTAGGTAAAAGATTAAAAAGTTATTTAAAATCAAGGTTCTAAAAGGCGCGCCATGGCGGCGCCAAGGCGTGAGGCGCGGCGTCGACGTTACGAAACAGATCATGGCAGTTGGGCTAGACGTGGCGTGAGATAAGGCGTGATAAGGCGCGATAAGGCGCGCCTTATGACGAGTTTTTTTTAAGGCGGCTGTGAAAAATGAATTTTTTTAAAAAAATGGTAAAATATATAATTATAAATTTAAATGTAATATTTTTTATGAGCTTTATATATGAATTGTTATATAAATCAATAAATCTATAAAAAAAATTAATTTAATATACGTATATATACAAATTATATAAAATATTTGCCGCCTTAAATCACGTCATGAAAAACGCCATGACCCGCCATGGCTCGCTTTGGCTGAGGCTTGATGGTGCCGCCACGCCACGCCTTACGCTTTCTAGAACCTTGTTTAAAATAGATTAAAGTTGATAGTTAGTGGAGATTGGGTCTCACTTCTTTTAAATAAAGTGTAATTAATAATGTTTAAAAGTAAAAGTAAGGGTAAAAGAATAATTTAATTTATTAAAGTAGATAGTTAGTGGAGAAATAATCGTACTTTTTTACCAGATAAGATAAGTTTTAAAATATATCACTTATTTTATTCCACTCTTAAATAGAAAATGTATCCTTTATTTTAATACGGAGGTAATATTAAATCTTTTAAATGAATAGATGAATTTAGGGATTTTTTTTTTTTTGTAAATTTCATGTAATAATCAATGTATGAGTAGCAACAAGTTAAACATAAGGTACAACAACTTAAACATAAGGTACAACAACTTCACGTGAGTCTAATCCCAATTAAATTTTGCTAGCAAGATCTTTTTATTCATAGGCGAATACCCTAAATACAAACACAAGATATACATTTCGAGAGTGTACTAATAAAGCATATTAAAACACGATTATTAGCATTTGGCCCGTTATACATATACTCTAGATTCAATAAGAATGTAGATCTAGCATTTAATAAATAGAAGGTAATTAACATTCTTACTTCTCATAATCACTCATGCTCCAACTTAAAACACTACAAAATAAAAATCTAAAACTACAAAACCAATCATCTCTCAAACTTTCACTTCTTTGATTTTGTGTCAACAACCAAAGCTTTTATGCAAAGACGAGGTTTGGTCATTATTAGTTTGAATGGAAGAACCGAAACAGCAACCACAGGTGACCCTTTCGGTAGCCCAGAAATTGGTAAAACCTCAATAAAAACAGTCAGCTGCAATATTAAATGCTGACATCAGCAAACATGAAAAATTAAGTATAACCAATTTGACCCGTTTGACCCATGAAACTTGTACCTGTGGATTTTTGAGATCAACAACTGAATCTGAGACAATGTTTTTAACAGCAGCAGCAACAATCTCAAAACATTTGCTACGATCTAGCAACAACACTGGATTTAAGTCGCTATTTGCACCTTTTAATTCTGTTTCCTCAATTCCTCTTCTGTTGTATCCTACTGCAAACTATAACATAATTTTATGAATTATGCTAAAATTTTGTTTAATAAAAAGTTAATAATTATACCTTAATAGGTCGAACAAGTTCTTTTCCTTCATTATTCATAAAGTCAGAAACAAGGTTAGATACCAGAATACACAGTTCTTTCTCTTGCAAAACACAAGTAGTTTGGATAGGTAAAATCCTATTGCACCAACTAAACAAATACAAAAAATAAAAATAATTAATAATAAAAATCAACAGAAAATAAACATACAGTAAAAAGAGAAGTTTAAACTTACAGTGGCGCTTTTAGATTTCCAGATTCCAAAGACTGCATGATGTTTGACACAATTTCCACAACATTGGGGGAATTTTCATGTGAAAATGTAAGGAGAATTAAACCACTTCTGGTCAGTTTAACCAGAGAAAGAGGGTTAGTTTTTTCTGTATTTGTATCAGAATTTGTAGAATTTTCTAAAACCTCTTGAGCACCTGCAACCATAAAATTTGTATATATATTATATATGAATATCCACACATTTGCAGCCCTAATCGACGATTGATGATAAACGGGTCGCAATTTACCCGTTTTTTCATCCGGATACTTGTTTATTTCATTGATGCACTCCTCTGTTTCATTTACATCTACTTTTCTTTTCTTTTGAACAACATTTTGAAGGTCCTTCTTTTCTTCAGTATTTACCGACACAAGATACTGCACAGAATAAACGCTAACCACTTTTAAAGCATATAAACAGAGATTTATGCATCATTAAACAAATTCATGATTTTAAGAAAGAATATTATGAAACCTTATCAAGGATAGACATGACTTCTTTAGTGGCACTTTTCTCCCTCTCTGAAAAAAAAAGGATCAAATTTCACATTAGTGATATAAATCTAGTAATAATTGTGGTATATGCAAAATGAAATTAGGAGTCAAGATGTACAATTTTTACTTGCATACAAACAAATAATACTAACAATAACATATAAGAGGCAAGGATGAACAAAAAGAATAAATAATTTAAGTTTAATTTGAACATCTGATCAAAACCACAATCAATTTCATCGTGTTTCTGAGTTATTGTTTGTCTATTTCCCCTTCTCGGATTTGATTAATCGATTTCCAATGTTTGATACAACAAATACACAAAAACATAAACAATCTTGAACCATAGACAGATAGAGTGAGTTACAAACTGATAGGGCAGGTAACAAGGAATCCAGAGAAGGAGCGATGGAGGAAGGAAGCTGGTGCTTTGTAATCATATCGAGGGATGCTAATTACAGCTGAATGCTGCTCCCATGGCTTCATTTCTTCTGGTAAATCATCATCCATTTTTCGAATTTTGTTATTTGACGGTACTTCTGCTGCTTCTAATTCGGACATGCCAGATAGCTTATTGTTTTCCTATGCTCTATAGGGGTTGTAACGAAGGGTCAAATAATCGCTAATGGCTATGTGCTTCTACGGTTGTTTTACATAAACCCTAAGTTGACGTAAACCCCAAATTGGACTCCTCTCGCTAGGTCAACGTTGCAACTTTTTTTTTAACTGCAAACACAAACACTCCCTAATCTACACTTTTTGTCCATCCAGAATTTGAACCAAAAACCTTGCGGGACACTTAATCACCTTAGTATCACTAGGCTATATGCCCTTTGGTCAACATTGCAACTAAATTCTACTTTAGTTTAATAGTATTTCTCATACTTACTCGTTTCAAAGTAAGTGATATACTACTATATTTTACTTTTGGTAGTTATGTGTAAATTGAAATGAGAACCGACCGGAATTGCAAAAATGGACCGTACTAGACCGAATCGAGCTACATCAGTTTGGTTCTCGATTCTATTTTATTGTGAAAATTCAGTTCTCGATTCCAAGCGGTTCGATTCGGTCCAAAACCGAGAAAAGTCGAAGAAATTATCTGATTCTCAGTTCGGTTCGTTTCGATTCCGGCCGAGTCTCGGTCCAGTTAGGTTCCTATCATCATCGGTTCGGTCCTCGCTTGCACAATTTTTTTTGGAATAAGTAATACACTTTAAAAACGCACCTACCAAGATTTGTAGCCTAATGGTATTAGAGTAAAATGAAGGTGTTGCCCATGACCTATAGGTCATGGGCTCAAATCTCGTTGGAGACAAATAGGAGTAGATTAGATGCCCTTAAAAAAAATAAAAAATGTACCTTATTTGGCAAAAAATAGCGGGGACATAACTACAGACTATATAATTTAATAAAGTGAAATGATATATTTACCTTTATTTTCACTTTTAAACATCATCAAGATCACTTTAATTAAAATGTGCGACTCATCCTCAACTAACTATAACTTTCATTATAATCTTTTTACTCAAAAAATGTGAAACCTCAAGTGTATCACTTATTTTGAAACGGAGTAAGTATATATTAAGGGGACCTGCATAATGCGGATTAAATACCATGTAAATATATTTTATGATGTCCAATTGGTGGGTGGTGGATGGTGGGTGGTGGATGGTGGTTGGTGGTAGATGGTTGTGCGATGGTAGATAGTGCATGGTGGCGATATTGATGACGAATGGTGGTTGCGGGTGGTGGTGGTGATAATTTCAATTTTATAAAGTTTAAAAATTTAATAAAGACAATTATAATCAATTAGTGAACATATGGTTTATTAACTAGTTTAGATAACACATTGTGATAATAATATAGAGGTGTCAAGTTTTGCATTACGCATATTTTATATACATAAATTTATGTAGAAATAATAAGTGTGTTGGTTGAAAATAATCATTACTAATTTTAAAATATATCACTTATTTAAAACGGTTAAAAATGAAAAATGTAATATTTATTGTGATATGAAAATTAGATAAAAATTGTCATTTTTGTTTGAGAATTAACTTTGAAAAAAATGAATTGAGTCCATCTAACTCTTGAAAATTGAAAAGTAAATAAAGACTTCAAATACTAATTTTACATGATTTATTTATTGTTTATACAGAAGTATTACATTTAAGGACTCTATAGAGGAAAAGGTATGAGGTTGCATTTTTCATGAGGCATAGAGTTTTAATTCTTGTCTTTGTGCTTTCTCTTAAAAGAATAATTCAACGTCTTGGAAGAAGTTGTAGGTTGAGTTGTTCCGCGGGTAGTTGCAGCATTGAAATTAGATGTGGCAAGGACATTTCCTGTAAGTCGAGTGGTTCTACAGCAACATTAGAATTATATGTGGCAAGGACACTTCCCGTAAGTTGAGTGGTTCTGCGGGCATTGGAATTAGATGTGGCAAAGGTATTATTAGATGTTATGTTCGGTGTTGGAGATGGTTGTGGGGTTTGGGTCACTTCCATTATAAACATCTAGGACTCCTGCTGCGGCCGTTCTTGCGGTAGATGGTATGATCATGCTAAACAGACCCGTGGATGCTCGTTAGATGATCCTTTGTTCCTCATGGTCTTTGTTTAGCTGAAAATATGGTTTCGTTTCCTTTTGAAGTGGTAAAGAATATATGGGTTTAATTGTTGAATGAAAGTTTTGATTAAGAAGAAGAAAGTGGAAGTGAGTTGTATATAAGCATTGAGTTAGTGCTATCCTCCAAGGCAAAATTCAAGATAGTGTTCATAACTAATTACTCATGAAACTTAATACTTCTATTGTTAACTTATAATAAGACCAATCTTGGTTTGTTTCGTGTGAATCGTCCCAAAATTATCTACCTACATAAAACGAATAATTAATCATTTCAAATAATAAAATGACAACATTTAACATTCTAACTTTTTAGTCCATATTTTTTTATTGGAAATGCAAAAAAGTTAATTATTGATATTATACTATATAACATTTAAGTAACTATGAATAGTAGTTGCATGCCATTGATTTTTTTTTTCTGAGACTACCTTTTTTTAACAAAAAAAAAAAAAAAAAAAAAAAAAAAAAAAAAAAATAATTCTCAGCCTACTTATGTTTTTAGTAATTTACTTATATAGCGAGATATTAATTTATCGATAAATTAATAAATTATTAATTTAAAGATAATATTATTATAAAATCTACTTATCTAATACGTATTCGCATATTCACAGGACCTTTAAAATTCTGCATCACATTCACATTCACAAAACCTTCAAAATTTTCACATTAATGAACTTGTCAAGTTCAATGTACATAGATCTAGATTGATCACTATAAAATGTCTCAACTCTTAAGTGCAATTGGGAGATTTAAAGATGAATTCAATATAGATTTGAAGTTTACAAAAAAACAAGTGATCATATATTCATTTTTTACTTGATAACTCTAGAATTTTGAAATTTTATTTTAGTAATTATTAATTTATAGTTTGGTTGGGACTAATATATTTACATTAGGATTTCAAAAAAAATTATTATCTTATTATTTTATCGATTGGGGTCCGATTTTGTACTAGTCCCAAGTTGGGACTGGATAAATTATTAATTTTATCGAGGTTATTAATTTATCGAGTATTAATTCATGGAGGTTTTAGTGTTATATATATATATATATATATATATATATATATATATATATATATATATATATATATATATATATATATATATATATATATATATATATATATATATTAACGATATAATATGGAAAACAAATGTGGGTTTGTCAAATTGGTTGTAGGATTCGAACACAGGTTAGATGGAAGGAGTATGATAGCAAGTATGCTACCAACCACTTTGACAGACCCACATTTATTTTCCATGATACATCATTAATATATATTATAAGTAATTACTAAAAAGTTAACATATGTAGGCTGAGAAAAAAAAAATAAAAAAAAAAAATCAGGTGCCTGCCACTGTTCATAGTTAAATGTTATATAACTAGTAAAAGTTACCCGCGCGATGCTGCGGGGACTTTTATACAATATCCAAAAGATTGTTTATCTTAATAAAAGTTTTGCTTTTTTCTACCAAAACATAATTCTTAAAAAGTTCGAAAAGTTATATTCAGCAAGCTAATTAAACTGAAGTTGAAGTAGATGAGTTAAACTAAAGGTCAATTGGATTCGGTAAAATAGTATTAGAATGAATTCCGTCCCAAATTTGATAGGATGTACAATTTCAAAATTTTAACACATGAATGAAAAATAAGTAAAATAGATGAGTTAGTTAATTATATAATCCATCATGAAGTATTTTGCATTTATTATGATACAAAATTTACTTTTCTTATATAAATATAAACTTATTGTACACATCAGCTATCTCAACTCGGTCTTGCACTCTTGCTTATCAGCTTTTACAAAGACATATTGAGGCAAATCCTCCATGTGGAGATGGTCATCAGGCCCAATTGCAATGACTTCCTATCCTGTATATAAACAAATAATGTAGATAATAGACACAAAACAAAAAGATATTCACCTAATACCTACAAATTACGTTACTGCATGCTATTAACAAAAATAATCAGTAGCTATTGCAGATAAATGCAGATTTTCATCAGTTTAGTTGCAATAGGATCTCAAAAACGTTATAGGCTCATTAGTCATAGAAATTTTGATTACATAACCTAATTCAATGGATCTGTCAAAGATGGTTTTGGAAAAATCAAATCATAATAAACTGAGTATAATTGAACTATATTAATCATAATTAATTAAAAGGGATTGAAACAAAGAGGAAATTACAAAGTATTGGCATGTTGGATGGCTTCAAGGGGATTTTTAAAAGACTTTTTCATGTCCCTCTCTGCTACAATCAATTCCAACCAAACAATATCAAATCTTTCTTACTACTTTCAAACCCTAAAATCAAAAAATAACTTCAAATTTCTCAAATAAAATGATGAATTGACCTTCAATCAACAATAAATCCAAAAAAAAAAAAAAAAAAATTTAACCTGACTCCCTGCTTTCTTTTCCCCAAATTAAATAGTTCAAATCGAAAGAAAGAAGTAGAGGAGTAATAGATCACTGAAATTAACCTGAAGAACACGATTTGAGAAGAAAACTACACGTAACATATGAATTGTGAAACCTAATTCGAAATTGGCGATAAGTAACTACTTTAGGTAGCCTCAGTTGGCATCGTTGGGGTTGATGGGTGAACAGAGGAGACACGTAAGAGTTTAGTGAAGCATGATGTGGAATAAAAATCAATTGGTAAAAACAGGAGTTGATACGTTACATTCACAAATGCAAGTATATAATATATTAAGAGGGTCAATATAGGCGGCTAAAGAATTGTAATACCAAAACTTCCGTAAAAGTATAAATAAATTACACGTGTAAATACTTGAAAGGAGGTGTAACTATTCAACGTTTCGTAAATGTAAGATATATAATATAATACGATAAATATTATTAAATGTTTATTTATTTATTAGTATTATTATTAATAATGTTCTATACAAAATAAAGACCTTGGATACAATAAGCACAATAACAATTCACACGTATATCTATACATTATACAACCGAAACATTTGCTAATTAAAACATCTTTTGAGGCTGCGTATAGTTTTTACTAGTTTAATAACATATAAGCGAAGAATTATAAGAGTTCATCACTTCATTATTTTCTACTCATCAAAATAACTTAAAACTGACCTATAAAAAGTTGCCAAATAAGACTCTTTCAATTAAATTAATAAACAAATAGAAATACCGGCTGATGGAAGCATGCATGATGGATTATGCCGGCAAGCTAAATGATATACTGACTGTATAAAACCATAAATGCCAAAAAAGTACACCTTTCTAAAAGGTTATTACCTTAAAATACCTCTAAAACAAGTCTTAATTAGTAGCAAAAGGGTAAGAATTTACACAAATACAATAAAAAAGGTTATATCCATCCATCCATCATCCATAAGCACAAATACTCCATTAAAACACAGATTGGATTGTAGCAGTTAACCTTCATTCCATGTAAGTAACTGAAATCATGGAATTTGCAACACCAGCTTCATCAAAGGTTAACGAGCTGTCATACTCGATATCTTTCACAGAACCAGGAATACCATGACTTAATCTCAACGGTTTATCATCACCACAGTTTGCAGCACAAAATGACCATAGTAACTGGAAAAAAAAAAACACAAAGATAATAAAAGTAAATTAGGGTAAATTTTGACCCGTAATAAAAAGAAACGGAGCAAATGTTATAAAAAGGTTGTGATCCATTTTAATAACTATAACTTTTTAAGGTTGTTTTGGTAATTACAAGTTTTTAATTGGGCTATATTGGTCACTGAAGCTTTTTTCTCGTCCCTATTTGTTAATTAAAATAAAGTATTTTTGACCCTATGTGGTTGTTATGTTTTACATTTTGAACGCTATAATCACCAAAATAGGCAGGCTAAAAACTTTTGTCAAAACGGATCTTAAAAGATTATAATGACGTATATTAATAATTTACGACATTTGCCGTAAAAAATAATTGCATACAACCTACTAAATCTTTTATCAAAATGTTTTGATTATTAATGTTAACAATAAAATTGTGTTAATTATTTATCACTCGCTAATAATTCATTAAGAGAAGTTAAAAAAAATCAACAAACAAGGGTTTGTAAGTCAACCCGAACAATTAAAAAAAGTCAACCCACACAAAAATTCCCCGTTTTGACCCGAACCCATTTTGACCTGTTACCTCTAGTGGTTAAAACTTTTTTAAAAAAAAAAACTTATAATTTTACCTGAATTGGATCAGATTTCAAGAAATTCCTTTGAAGCCTTCTTCCATCTGGAAGACGAACACCAACCCTACAAATCAAGTTTTTATCGCCTTTTGGTTCTTCAGTTAATGTTGGATAAACATGTTTTTCTTTCTGTGGGACCACCTCTTTAGTGGGACCCACCACTGCATCTTTTAAGGAATCTTCATCACCATCTTTCATTGTTCCCATTGATAATTCTCGTGCAAGCTTCATATCTTCATCATCTTCTTCATTTGTCTCATCTGTAACTCACAACCCCATAACAAAATAACCAAATTAGTTTTTTTTTTAAGTTTGACTTTTGTTGACCTTGACCAATTTTGACCGCTTTGGACCCATTTTGGCCTTGACAGATAAATTGCACCGATTACTAGGTTGGCCATCGATAACTGCCTAGGCGGCCATCTAGACTGATTTATTACAACACTGACAATAGTAGGTTTTGGAAGTTTATTACAGTTTAAAATGTTTATAGTTGGATACATTTCAGTGTAATTTGACCTAAAAATTACGAATATATAACAAAATAAATAAATAAAATTCAGACCTTGGATTTTGGGAGGTGAAGTAGGACGATTTTCCCTTGGACGTTTGTTAGACAAGCTGAAATGATGATCCTTTGGGCTACCATCCATAAATTGTAACAAATCCTACAATTGAGATAATTCAATTGCTTAAATTTCATGCTTTTAATTAAATTTATTATAATTAATTTCAAGATTTTTGCGTCCTTAAAGCATTTAATTAGATAATATACCTCTAATAAACTTTCTGGTTGAATCATTCCACGCCATAAACGCATTTTTTGACCCGTGATTGGGTCAATGACAAGAGTAACGGGAACAGAATCCAATTTGTAGTATGTATTTATTTTACTGCCTTCTTCAGTATCATCACATACCTAATGTGGAACAAAATTAATTTATCAAATATTTTCTTTTTAATATAATATAATAATTATTAAATGCTTAAAATGGGAAGAAATAATTATTAAATGTCACAAAAGTAAAATAGGTATATGATATAAATCATATAATGGTTTTAGGAAGAAACAAACCTGCCAGAAGATGAAATTATTGGTGATTGTTTGAGAAACAGCTTCATTGGCCCAAGTATCTCGATTAAGCTAAATAATATATATAATTTAGAAACAAGAAATTTAACAGTGTGACATCAGCATGCGGGTGTCATATTAATAGAAAGAAATTAATAAATAAAATAAAAATAAACAATATACCATATGTGAGCTAAATTCCCTGGTGGATTGCAAATTCACAATCAGCCATCGGTTTTGGGCATTAGCAGCATCTTTCGCCTAAAAATGTAGCAAATCGAGTATTAAAATGTCCATTAAAACATAAATATTGTTGTTATTAAAAAAATTTAAAAAGCCTTCCTTTTTACTCGTTAAATTTAAGGAAATAAAATAAAACAAAAATTACAAGAATGTCAGTAACATTAATATCATTTATTACCTTCTCAAAGGACCCATGAAACATCAGAGCAAAAGGAGGACGGTACAATGTAGCAAGATTAAGATTATCTCTAGAAGTTTCTGCTGCTGCTGCTGCTGATGTGGCACCTTGTTCTGCTCCCCAAACACCAGGAAGTCTTGATTCTTGTTCAAAATTACGAAAGGGAACCGTTGTATGAGCTTCATGTGAAGAACCCCCCAATCTTGAAGCCCTAAAATTGTTTAAATAAAAAAATTATTAGGGTAATTCAATGATCAATGATTAAATATAACATAATAAAGTAAATTAAAAAAAAGGTTTAGAAAAGGAGAAAATATCATACCCGTAACGCATTGGAGTGTCGTACAAGACATCTCTTTTAACCGGTAAAGGTGCACGCACTTCACTGCCATCAAAATTTCCAATATTTTCTAATCCCTCAATTCCTCTGAAGTAAAAACAAGATTCAGTTTTTAATGAAACATAAATACAATTAAACAAAAACTAGAAAACACACACGTCACACGTGCAAAATTGGAAATTTAACTAAGAATTTTATTATTAATATTTACTTACCCTAGGTTTGGGTCGGGCATAAACGCGTCATTATCTAATGGTGGAATGTATGGAGTTGATGAAGCAGCCCCAGCATAGAACAGTTGAATAGCTTCTTCAATCTTCCAGTTTGTGGCCTGAATATTACAAATTTAATCAACAGATTTTGGTGTTTAGTATTTCTTGTAATTAGAATAATCAGATTTTATTTATCAACAAGAGATGGATGCTAAATCACTATTACATTAATACATCCCAAGATCATCATATATATTCTTAGATCAACAACAGTCGAGTACTACAAGTTGTGCAATTTTTAAAAATTTTGCAATTTTATCAACAAACAGCAATAATCCCCAATTCAGGATTCTAAATACTCACTAAATGCAGTTAATCGGATCAAATATTTAAGCCCAGATACGGTCTATTTATCAAACGCAAACTCAAATTGAGCATCAAGACCGACATAAAAACGTAAAATCAGACAAGCACATGATTAAAATCCGCATGAATCGATCGACTAAAACAACCGATTGAAGAAAAAAATAGAGAAATTACAACCTGCAAGAACTGTTTAGCGGTATCGGCAGTCTGGCCAACAGCAATTTCGAGAAACGAAGACACCATTGCTTGTTGGTCTGTAGCAGAAAGAACTCCACCGCCTTCCATATCAGATTATTGTTCTTAATCGTTCAAGAATCGATCAACGAGCAGAAAATAGGAGTTACAGTCACTCGAAAGAGGAATCGCTGGCGGGGAAGATCAGATTAGAGGTTAATTAGGAAGAAGGGTATGTAACTTTTGTTTTCAGATTTGGGGATTTATTGGAATTTAGATACACCCAATATTTGTAGTTGTGTTATTTCTTGGGGTGTAATCTTTGCTAAAGCCCTTTTTCCACCCTAAAAATATTACTGTATATTTTTCTCTTTTAAGCGTCACTACATTTTTTTTAACAAAGTCTCATCTACATTAATTTATTTATGACGGAATTTGAATCGATAAAAGATAAGTTGTTAATACCATTAAACTATACTTTGGGTTGTTTAATGTCTACTTATGATTGTAGATAGAATTAAGGTAGATTTCATAGTTGTTAAAATAACCAATATTTATAATATTATCGGATTAGTGATGGTTTAGTTCTTAGGGTATGTTTCGATGTGTTTTTTGAAAAGTCCTTATATTGATTTTTAAATAGAAATTATAAAAAGTAAGAATTCCTTACTCTTTGAATTCTCCTATTTGAAGCATTTCCCAAAAGTACTTATTAATTATTTAATTCTTGAAAAACCAATAAGTTACTTTTTGAAATTTCTCCAAACACCCACTTAGACTTTCCTTTATCTATCCTACTATTGAAGGTCCGAGAAGAAGTACACAACTCATGATTTGAACTTTTGGAGTTAGCGACAATTGTGTTTTGTGTTTGCACCTAAGTTGTGACAATATCACCCAAAGGGCGTGAAGTGTGCTTTTACACTAACTCTAAATTTATATTTTACCTACTACATATCTCTCATATGAAGGAATTAAATATCAACGTTGTTGTCATTGTCGGTTATGGAATAGAGATATACCAAGATCAGGGGCATGAAATTTGTCACGCTTTCACCTAGAAAATATGAAAGCAAACTTTCAATGATTACGTACCTAAATGATAATTTACCGAGTTAGTTTTTGCTTTATGAAAAGTTAACTTATTAATATAACATAATTAATCGATCAATTGTGATGTAAACGAAAAAAAAAAGAGTAAAGGAACGTCACTACGATAGGTATGAAAGGGTTAATAAGTTAATGTCGTGTAAAGTAGTAATTATATGAACCACTCGCACAAAGGCCGCGTCAGCCGCCAGTCTCCCATGCATATTCTCCGGCCCGCCACCATGAATAAAGTCGCTGCTTCGTAAAAAGATTATAAAATGTGTTCCCTTTGGTAAAGTTTAGGACCAAAATGTATGTATTCTGACTAAGTTTTTTATTACTATATGTCTTTATATATTATAAGTATATAAAGTAATTAATAGGGTTTATCAAATTTATCAGATTGCCATTGGCCTTATATAGTAAGTAAAACAGTTCTTTTTTATATAACTTTGTGACGTGTTTACTTGTTATAGAAGGTTATTTGCGCTCGCAAACATTATTTTTAATGACATCGTAATAACATAAAATTGTTATATTGAAAGATAGAACAGGAAATAGATTACAATCAATAACGATTCAGAAAGAAAAAGAAAACATCATTGTAGCAAAAATATATGTCACAAATCTTTCTTTTAATGTTCAATTTTTATTATTGTTAACTACTCGTATAATATTAAACATGCAAGGTGTATTTGTTGATGGTGTTTAACTAATAAAGATATTCAATATACAAAAAATATCAATTTTGCAAAATTAATGTTAGCTCACTTTCAATTCTTGTTGACAAACATACTAAAGATATGTTAATATTGTTAAAGATTAAGGGTGTGTTTGGTACAGAGATTTGGAGACAGAGAAAGGGAAATGAAGGTAATGTCTCTTGTTTTGTTACATTGAGAAAAGAAGATGGAGAAAAAAAACTTTTCCTTTTCTCTAATTTTAATTCTCTACTAAACAAGGGGAAAATGGGAGAATCATATAATGAGAATTAAAAAAAGATTTTGTCTTGTTAATTCTAGTCATTTTTGTTGTTTAATATAGAAGTAAACTTGCTGAATTGTTACAAAATTATTGAAAGTAAACATCCGTGTTTTCATAAATTTGAGTTTAATCATCTGAGTTCCTATAAGATTTTGATATTTAGTTGCTTTACTTGAGTATTTATAGATGTTATCATTGATTTTATTAATGAATTTTTATTATTAATTTATTTATATTTTTGTATGTTTTGTGTTTTAATAATGATTATTGTGGAAAAAAAATATGTGCAGAAGTTGGTAAATGATTCTCTGTTACATTTCTCTACTGAAGTCTCTGTGCTATCAAACAGAAGAGTCAATTCTCATTCTCCAGACGAATTCTCTTTCTCTGCAATTCCATTCTCTGCACTCATTTCTCTGCAATTTCATTCTCTGTACCAAACGTACCCTAAAGATTAAAGATAGTGACTTTCCTGCGATGTCTCTTATACAAAAGTATTATCTAGAAATAATTGACAAAGTATTTATGATAATATATTTGTTAATCAAAATACATGTTATGAAAATAAAACAAAACACACCTATCAATTAACAAAGTACTTAACAGTATTATACTCCCTCCGTCCCTTAATAAAGTTCTCATTTGTGTTGGGCACAATATTTTAGGAGATAGTTAGTGGTGGGGTATTTGGTATTACTTTTAATTAAAATATAAGGTTTGATTGGAGAGAGAAAGTGTTTTAAGAGATAGTTAGTGGTGAAAGTATTGGTAATAATATTATTATATTAAGTGGGCCCCTTATGTTTGAGAAATGAGAACTTTATTTAGGGACAAAATTTGAAGGCAAAATGGAAACTTTATTTAGGGACAGAGGGAGTATATTTTAGAAGAAAAATGTTATTTATCATGCAATTTAATACTATAAATGAATTAACATACTTGTATAGTTCTAGTACTTGGCAAAATAAGTAAAGGGGTGAAGACAACAAATTGGAAATTATACATTTGATCATCTATGTTGGTTTATAAGTTCAAATTATGTACCTAAATAACGGTAAGCATAGACATATTTGCCGGTTTCGACCAAAACTGGCGGATTTTAGAATCTCAGAACCGGAACAGTTATTAGCGGTTCCACTATGTAAAAAAATATGTATTTTAAGATCTCCTATAGATTAAGATAAAGATATATGTACATATAATACTTTTTTAATAAAAATACAATGGTTAATCGTTGGATCCGGTTATCCATCGGGTAGTAGTTTCTTATTTTTGAGAACTTCAACCGGAAACTTTTAGAGTGGTTCTATGATTTTTGGAACTAGATCTGTTTACAAAATGATTTTGGTTCAAATTCTGATTACCATCTTTTTATAATCTACATGAATATGAGTTGTGAATTACAATTACTACCAAGCGCGTGAACCATGAGACTCCTTCATGCTTCCAAAACTTAACACACACCAATGGGGACGACTCTCGCGACGACCCATTGAATTTGAATCCTTCATCATCATGCATGATGCATATATAACATATACATACATACATACATATATATAGACAAACTACCAACTTCCGGTTGTGAATAATTGAAGCACACGCCTTGTACTCGTTTAACGCGGTCGTTACACTCCCATATAAAATCCATGTCGGCCTTCTCTTTTGCTTCAATTTATTTTCACCCAAAAAACAAAAACAAAAAAACAGAACAAAGAAAAACCAAAAAGGGAAAAAATAAATAAAAATCCAGCTTGCTAACAGTGAGTACTGTCCTGATCATGTCTACGCCGCCGTTGAGAATATTCCGGCAACCAGTATGTGGTGGTCCCTCCAGTCATCGGTTAATCCCGAAAAGAGGACAAGTGGTTAGAAACAGCTTGAAAATGGTTATGTCTTATCTCGCATGTTGTTTTGGAAAGCCGAATAATCATTCTAAGAAGTCATCAATTGTTTCGCCTCACTACTGAAGCTGGCAATTGTTAATTTGTTTTGATCTTTAAAAATTATAGTTTTGTTCGTCTAATATATATTATGAGCATTTTACTTTAAGGTGTATCAAGTAATTTTAATTAGTGAGGCAGAACATATATTAATCTCATATTCTCATGTATAATTAGAGGTGCGTGAGACCAATGCCAACGATGGTGTCGGTTGGCTACAGACGGGCGTCCCGTTGGCTAGTCGATCGGTTGATTGTGGCGGTTGATAACTTTGGTTTGGAGACGGATAAAAGAGATGAGGGAAAGAGTTATTTTTGTGGATATTTGTATTTTGTCTGTGTGTATTTTATATTGCGTGAAAAGATACTTTTAGGATCAAGGTGTCAGTTTGATGTATGTTAAAGTGACGTTGATTTGACAAAAATCAAAATGTCAGTGTGTGTCACGGTCGAGAGCAGTCTGACAACCAAAAAATAGATAATTTAGTAGTTCTTATAATCTTGTTACGTAATTTTTTGTTTAATGATGTGTCGAATAAGCATTCTAACAGTAAAAATAATTTTATAAATATGGTAAACATAAGAAGTTAAATAAAAAAGAAATACATAACTGGGCCAAAAATACAAGCCGGTTATGATTGGGCTTGTGTTTAAAATATTAGCACAATAGCACCCTTTATAGTAATAGACTTCCCGTTTTCAAAATATGGGCAAATTTAAATGTAATTGATTATAAATAAGATAAGACAATATTATAAACTATTGTTAATGTATTATTCAACAAATGAATTTGTAAGCAATTGAGATCGATGAAAACTTATCAAAGAATTTATAACATCATTTTAGTCTTTTAGAGCATCCCAACGCAAGCTTTTTACAAGATTTATTACCTTTTATGTAGTTATTTAAAGATTTATGATCTTCTAGTAAAAAATATATTATATGTATATTCTAAAATCATTTTACACATTATACTGTATATATTTTATAATAAAGTATACAAATAAATGAAAGTAATAATAGTAAATGTGGATTAGTTTTTGCAATTTACAAATTACTTATTCCGTTTTTAGATAAAGTATTATTCCACCGTCTTATTTTTATTGTCCACCATACTATTTTAGTTTGTTTCAAAATAAGTGTCAATTTCAAATTACAACCAATCATATGAATTACAAGTAGGTAAATATGAGATTTTATTGGTGAATAGTGAAATAATTGCATTTTTTTAAAACTGTATGTCATTTGTCTAGTAAACAATTAATTTGGGACAGAAGGAGTATTTTTTTGGTTTCCGATTTTTATAAAGAATAGTGAAAACTAAAACATTACTTAATTTGTTTGAGATACGAGAAATAGTATTTATGCATACTATATGTGTTTATTTATGTGCCTACTCATATGGTTGATATGTGTAATTTACTAATTTCTTTTTTCATATAATCTCTTGATTTTAATACTTATTTTGATCATATTCATAAATACTGATAAAAATAATAGATACAGATATATTTCTCTTGACATAAAGTACACATTTTGCCTTGACGTTGAAAACATCGCTATCTAAAGATCTAGTCTAATAATATTGATTTTGACTTCATCTTTATATCTATTTATATATGTGTCTGTATTTTTTTAATTAATCAATTTTCTTTTCCATTCAATTAAAGAAAGTTTTTCCTATATAATAATATTGATAGTTTAAACTTTAATGTCTCATTTAGTTCACATAATTTATAATAATTCGATAAAATTGGAATTTGGCATTCTATTCTGTAGCTGTTTGGTTAGAAAATGACCGAAACTGGAATTCTTTGAATCCTTAAGCTAAAGGAATTCAGGATTATGCGGTGAGAATCTATACATATATATGGATGATACGATTAAACCAGAATTCACTTAAGAAATGAAGTTTAATCCAAAACAACACAGGGAATCCAGAAGATAAGAATGAATTCCGAATGAATTGTTCAAAGTAATCGAATGATTGATTCAATATCCAAAGATTACAAGTAGAGAGAACTGAAAGAGAGAAACTGATTAACAAATCCAAAAACTAACTCTATTCTTACAAGACTAAGTATTTATAGCTAACTCAACTAACAGTAACAACAATCGAAGTTGGTTAATTCCGTTAGCCTCTCTCACGTGCGTGTCATGTGCATATTCTAAATAGTTCGTATCAAACCATTCCCCTTAAAAGATTCTTGTCCTCAAGAATCGGGGAAAAAACATATGAACTAACTCGGTACGAGACAACATCGGTATGACATCTAACTCAGCATATGACCCGTTTGCTGCACAGCAGTGGACCTTGCAGGAGAATCTTTAATATGCAAAATTTGCAGGAGCCCTTTTTCTTTTATCCACCTAAACTGATTGATGGCAACATGAATGGTTCAATGCCTAATTAATTCTTTTCCTCAAGAATTTGAAAACAAAATTAAAACGCCACGTCTCTCGAGTTAATTGTTTTGATTGTGTACACTGAATTGACCTTGGAGTCAGTTTAACACACAGACTGATTATTAGTGCAACCAAAGTGCATAAAGGTCCACATAACCACGTTTAAACAAGCCAACCCAACACACAACTTCTTAGCTGCACTAAAACTTTTAAAAGGAACAAATCCATTGATTATGTAGCCCCAAGAAATACACATAAGAAACTGATTTAAACCACTGATCATGTAGCCCCAAGAAGATAATGGCCACATACTGAGCATATGCTTCTGCTCCAGCCCAATAAATGTTACTTCTGCTACTTGAAAAAGAGTTTTTTCTCAAATTAGAAGCTTTCTCAAATACGTGCACAAGTGCTTCACTGCTAAATGCACAAGCAGGTAGATGGTTATCTTGCATAATTCGAATGTGAGCACCCATATCAGAATGTATAGTTTGAACAATCAGTCCAACATTTCCAGCGGTATATCCAACTTGATCAAGTGAAGCAAGAAAACTAGTTGTAACAACTTGTTCCTCCGTAAAAACTCTACCACAGCCTTCATCACAACCGTTTGCTATTTCACCAATTCTGGTCCTTGCTTTAATTTTAGATTGCCATTGTTTAACAATTCTGCAACCTCTTCTCTTTTTCCTCGTAGGCCACTTCCATATATCAAAATGCACTTTTTTTGGTTTTACATTTTGGCCAATCAATCTACACATTTTATCTGATGGAAATTGCCAACCAGGTTTCCATTCAAATGTCTCATTAACCCATTCAAATGTCTCATTAACTGTTAAGTAATGAGCAAGATACCAGATTCTTTTATTTTTTCTAAAAGATCCATCAACCATGTAGTCTTCAGATATAGAGAGACTTTTATAACGTTCATCAAACCCGGCCTTTTCAACCACTGTCACTTCCTCATATGAAATTCCTCTAAGTGCTTTAAAGTCGCATTCCACAACAATTGTTTTATCCAAATCATCAGAATTTAGTATCTCTTCTTCATTTGATTTTCTCAAAAGAAAGGAGAAGTCAACAAAATATTCATTTTGTTCACTTTTATCATCTTCTTGCAAAGATGTATCAAATACCCTCATGTTACTTCCGTTTCCTAAACCAATTGTATCTTTATACGTTGAAGAATTTAACCAATGTGGCCTCAACTGTTTCTTCGTAAAATTGCTAGTATTTTCTTCAATTGAATTTTCACATTCGAGGCAATTGTAACCAAATGATCCAGTTTCTTTAGTTTGATCTTCGTCTTTAACAAGCTTATCAAGAGTCACTAATTCAGTGTTTTTATCTTCCACATAACATGAATCCTTTGGCTCAATTTCACTATCTTTATTATTTTCTTTATCACCTTCATCAAGAGTTTTTTCATTATCTTTATTATTTCCTTTATCAACTTCATCAAGAACCATCAATCCATTGTTATTGTCATCCATGTCACTTGACTTATCAAGAATTACTAAACAATTGTTGTTATCATCCAATTCACTAGAATTATTAAGCTTGATAACCGGTGACAATGATGGATTGTTCATCCTCTTCATGAGGTCATTAGTAGCTTCTTGCATAATAGCCAAACAATAGGCATCGTGAAGGCTTTTAGGTTCAAATCTTGCAACATCTTTCCCAATTTCGGGTTGCAACCCCCAAATGAGAGATTTATAATACTTGATTCATATAAACCTGTTGTACTAAAGTATGAATTAAATTCTTTATAATATTCTTGAACCGTGCCTTGTTGTTCGAATTTCTTGATTATTGGCATTTCATCAAACACCTTGTGTGCATGACATGTTTTTTCAGCTTTTATTTCAATATTACTATCAATGACCATTGTAGTGCTCAAATCACCAACCGAACGTGTACAAGAACTTGAATTCTTGACTTCAAAACTCGAAAATGGAGGAGTGTAATTATTACCTTGGTTTCTTTCATTCCAAATTTGCATTTGATGACAATAGTAATCAATGTCGCTCTTGATCTTTGTTAAATTTTAATCATTTCTGCCCTTGAATCTTGTAGAGCTGATGCAATAGCTTCTATGATAATCTGCTTCGTGTCATCTTCAAAACTGTTGGCTATTGACTCCATTGATGAACTTGATATCTAAATTTTAGGTCAGAAATAATACTTCCGATCGTCAATTTTGGGCCAGAAGAGTGTCTCTGATACCAATTGATACGATTAAACCAGAATTCACTTAAGAAATGAAGTTTAATCCAAAACAACACAGGGAATCCAGAAGATAAGAATGAATTCCGAATGAATTGTTCAAAGTAATCGAATGATTGATTCAATATTCAAAGATTACAAGTAGAGAGAACTGAAAGAGAGAAACTGATTAACAAATCCAAAAACTAACTCTATTCTTACAAGACTAAGTATTTATAGCTAACTCTACTAACAGTAACAACAATCGAAGTTGGTTAATTCCGTTAGCCTCTCTCACGTGCGTGTCATGTGCATATTCTAAATAGTTCGTATCAATGGATCAATAGAAAATGACCGTATATATATGTGTATATATATACGATATAAATATGAACGTATGTATATCTATGATATGAATATATATGTGTATATACATATATGTATGTATATGTATACATATATGTATATTTTACGAAAATGCATTGCTTCTTCAACTTCTTCAGATAAGAATGCTTCTTTCTTGATCCTTATTTTATATATATATATATATATATATATATATATATATATATATATATATATATATATATATATATATATATATATATATATATATATATTAATAAAGAATAAAGCTGTTCAAAAAAAAAATTAAAAAAGGTTAATAAAGAATAAAATTAATTGAGTATTTTTGACATATTACATATACTTCGTACTTCGTATTAAGTACTAACATTAACGGAAGGAGTGCGGAGTTCAAATATATACTCCTTGATCATGTCACACATTTACCAATTACAATGTGTACACCATTTTTATCTAAATATCATTTCTCTTTAGTTTAATTTATAATTTGAATAATTTATTTTTCCAAATTTTTAATTAACCACTCCTAATTCTATTAGACTGATATTTAATTTAACTTTTCCATCAACTTTTTTTTTTTAATTTGACAATATCTGTTTTTGTCTGGTTCGAGTTTGTCGGGTTACACTTGAGTTAGAAATTTTAGTTAAAAATGAAAAAAATGCAATAATTGAGTTTTATGAATTTTGATTTAGCACTTATAATTGTCTATTAATTTTATTGAACGATTTATAATTATTAATGTGTTAATTCATTGATTTAATTGTAAATATATCTTAAATTTTATAGAAAAATAAAACACTTAGGGGCCGTGTAACATGCCGTAATCTTCCGTGATATTCATTCAAAATTCAATTCCTTTATAACTGAATTCCGTTGTGTGTTTGGTTACAAACTTTTTAACTATAATTCATATACAACTTATGCATTTTTTAACCTTTTTAGATTCTTTTTCTAAATTTTACTATTATTTATTTATTTTTATTATTTATTTTTTTTAATAATATTTTTTTTAAATTAACTTTTTTTTTATTTTTTGAAAAAAACTTAATTTTTTACCTAATTTTTTTTTATATTTTTTTAAACGATTTTAAAATCCAAAGAATATAAAGTATTCAAATTTGTTAGTTCACCAAAGGACCGTAATTGAATTTATACGGTGTCAGACGGATTTCAATTACAACGAATATCGTATTTTGAAATTACGTCGTAACTGAATTACGAAAAAAAAGTTCATCCAAACGTCCCTCCATAATGTAATTGAATTACAATTACGGAGGATTACGTCAAATCAAACGGAGCCTTAAACTTCAACCGGGTCTAATCAGGTCAACCCGAAACCCGACAAAGATTAGGAATTGTAACCCGAAACCCGACCCGATAAAAAATCGGATTGGTTGGGCCGGGTTTAAAAACCCTGATATTAACACTAGCCTGAGTAGACCCGACCCGCATAATATAATCAGGTTTGGATTCGGGTTCAAATTTGTGTGGAATCGGGTTGTCCTTCTGTGTTTTGTGTACCCTTACTTGGAATACTGAAGTGTTGAATTAGTCTGATAACATTCGTGACCTAGATGAGAAATTAATTGACAAAAGTATAAATAATTGAAATAAATTCTGTTCGGTAGATCAGCTGTACGGACGATCTGAGAAACGTGCCTTTGACTTGAAAGGTTCGCTTTGTCATGTACACATTATTTTAGTTTTGTTGAAATAGTCTTCCAATCTTTTTATCGACTTTTCTTGCTCTTAAGTCTTCAACTTTGTACTTTATGATGTATAACAATAAATAAATGGCATGGATTATCTTTTTAAAATTGGAAAAAGGTCAAACACATAATCAACAATTCATTTTTATATTTTATTACACACTTGTATATGAGAAATTCTATTAATAGATTTTACATTTTCCTACTCATTTAATTAATACACATATTTAAATATTATTATAAGATTAGTAAAAGACTTAGTGGATTGCACATAATAATCATTTTATGCGTACAGGGGTGAAGTATGCCATTTTAGTAGGAAGAAATATAATTTTTCTTTGTATTTCTTTTTTGGTCCGTCTTAAGCAACAAGTGACCGGTTTACTTACTTTATTTGTTAAGCCTCTCCCAACAATATCTTATTCACTTCCTTCATTAATTTTGTCAACTCAACGCCACATTGATACACCAACTCATACACTTTTGCTAACGTCACATTTTCACTAGCTTAACAACATTATTTTACACACATATACTGACGACACGGAAATGAAAAATTTGTCGATTCACCCAAAAATTGGCAAACCGATGAAGGAAGTGAATAACCCGTGCCAATAATGTCGATTTGGAGAGGAGACCGGCGAGCCAACCAACGAGGATGTTGGTACAGGCCTTACACTCATTACATTATAATGATTTTACTGACTTGGAAGTGAAAATATAAATTCCAACTTATTAACACCACAAAAAAAAAAAAAAAAAAACAAACTCACTATGTATGGTGTGATTCGGGTACACAATTCAGTCTATTTCTATTATTTAGAAAACTAAACTATAATTTGAGTTTGCGAATGGAATTTATTGTAGTAGTATGTAAAATGCATATTCCTTTCCTCTGTTTTCAGCAATTGTTCATAATCATAAATTCATAATCTTAACCAAAAATCCTTGTCAAAAAAAATCGTCTACGTGACTTTTCTTATTAATAAAATTATACATTAATTAAAATGCTCGAAATATATTTAAATTTTTTGTTTCTTCTCAGGAAACAAAAAGGAAAAAAGTGAATTAAAAAGAATTGCACAATTTCAATATTGAGATGATTTTTATATTGTATTTATCACCATTATTACTTTGTAGTTCGTATGATTGGATAGTTAGCTATAAACTTGCATTTGTTGTGGTGTAGAAATAAATCCAGCAAAGAGGAACATAATCTTTAATGAATCACTGAATTTCATATATAATTAGATGAAACAAATATAGATGAAACAAATAAACAACCACAATTTATGAATTACGTTTGCCGTCACTAACAACAGCTTAACGAATGCAAAAATTAAAATTAATAAATAAATAAAATATGTGATAAAATCTGAAGATCTAACAATAAAAACTGTGATAAATCGCTCTTCAATTCGGAAACTGAAGATTTAACAGAATAATCGAAAACTTAAAATTGAATTAAGTTACCTAAGCAACGTATCTCAGCTCGACAATCTGCAGAGGAACTGTGATAAAATCGCCTTCAATTCAGAAACTTGAAGATCTAACAAATGAATCGAACACTTATACAACATAATCAATTGAACTAAGTTACTACACAACAAATCTGACCGAAATCTCCGACCGTCATCTCCGTTCCGAACTACCGATCACCGTCAATTCCAAACCGGAGCCACCGTGGAAGCTTTTCTGGAACGACGTTGTCGTAGTCTCTGTCTCTCTCCGGTGAAGCACAAGCACGAGAAAACCGCTCTGATCACGTTCCGGAGCACCTGACCTCTTTCCGGAATCAACCGTGGAGGACTGAACCGTTCTAGAACGCGACGGACTTGCGGCGGAGCTTGGTTAGCTGCGGCGGTACTAGTAGACATATTTAAGTTAATGAGTGTATATATATAGGTGTAGGAGTGACAGTGGAAGGAGTGAGGTGGCGGTCGGTGACGGTTGGACGGTGATGGTCGGAGGAAGGAAGGAGGAATGTGAGTGAACGAGTGCCGACAGAGTAGTGGTATATAATGCGTGTGTGTGTGTGTGTAATGCGTGTTTATGAATTACGAGTAAAATAGCGTGTTAAGAGGCGTGTGTATGTTATATTACCTCCATTTTATTGTTGTCTGAACAAGTCTTCTATTTGGGTGATATGATTCTCTACATCCTTCATTTTCTCTTGTTTCATACAACTCTGGAATGGATTTCTCTTTTCCTACTAATTCTTTTTTATTTATCTTTCAAATTTAATAGTATAATTGTACAAGTGCTAAAATCAAATGATAAAGATAATGAAAGAGAATTAGTAAATTCACGTATCAATCATTTTATGTGTAGTAGGCCCCTGCAGATTGGACTAAGAACCGACTGGAATCGCAGAACCGGATTGGAACGAACCGAGCTACATCGGCCCGGTTCTCGGTTCCAATTCTTATGAAAAATCGGTTTCTTGTTCCAAACGGTTTGGTTCCGAGCGGTTTAGTTAGGTCCAAAACAGAGAAAAACCGAACAAAATCGAAGAAATCACCTTGGATCTCAGTTTGGTTCCGGCTGTTCTCGGTCCGGTTCAATTCCGAGCATCATTAGTTCGGTTCTCCGTCCGGTCAAAACCATGTTTCCAGTTCTCAGTTTTAGTCGGTCCAGTTCTTGGACCGTGCATAATACACAATTTTAGTTGACCGAAATTCAAAATTATGTTAATAACTAACATTTGCTTAATTAAGATGTTATTCAAGTGGTTGATGTTTGGAATTTTGTCTAGGGCAAGTGTGTAGACAAGAGTATATGATATGGAAATCATTGTTTTGACAACAGCAATAGCAACTTAATGTGTGTTCTCTCTATTGAATAACCTAACTTTTCTATGTAACGATAGCAACTAATTGTTTGTTAATCCATTCGATAGATATGCAAAACTACACAGTCGCCTATTAAAAGCAATCAAGAACTAGATGTTTGTCATTATTTCTTAATCGAGTTCTTTTGAGTTACGAGTAGCAAATATCGCATTTAAACATTTCACAAATCCTATCAAAACAAACCGAAAAACAAATACATAAAAAAGCAACTTTTTACAAGGTATTCGTGGGCCCCACAATCTATTTCAAGTTAACATGGTATCTAGTCACATTTTATAGACGCATATAGATACCGAACAAAGAACAACGATGCATGAAAACCCACGGTTCCAAGTGCAAGAAAGATTCCATAACTGAGGCAAGCCATATAGCCAAAGAAGCAAAAAGTCAACACATAACTGTTAATGTATGACCGATAGAAGTAATAATAAATTCCATAACCATAAACATATAATCCAGTAGACCCGCCACACAAAAATGACCTATGACCAAAAAATAAAAATAAAATTAATTAGAGAAAAATCGAGCATGAAATAAGATGCAAGTAATAAAACCAAAAGCGGACAACTATAAAAGGCCAAAATGCATTTTAGTACCATGAATTTGGCTGACTAGGTCATCTACTACCTTGAACTATTAAAGGTGCAGCATGACAAAATGGTCGATTTAGTACCCCACTCATTAATTTAGTCTTGTTTTTCTCACGTGGGTTGTTTTTAGTCCGTCAAAATATCCAACGAAAGTAAATCAGGTAAGAAAATGCGATCAAATTAATGAGTCAGAGTACTAAATTGACAATTTTGTCAAATTGAGGGTACCATGCTTCACCTTTAATAATTCAGGACACTTTTCAGAAAACATAGTCAACCAAATTCAGGGTAATAAAATAATATATTTTTGGCAATTATAAAATGTACCTCCACCACCATTCATGGTTTTCGACCGCCAGCTGGAAGTACGTCATCACCACAGAAATTAAAGCGGTTATGACCAAAAGAAGAACAAACGTTATAAACATAGAATTATAAAACGTGTAAATCCCGTAGTCCCACACAGTGACAAGATTATCATAAAGTTGAATATTGATGACACTAAATGGTAAAAATCCAGCTAAAAGCATTTGAGGGAGGATATTGTGGTACCAACGGGGTCGAGGAATTTCTCGAGGACATTTGGCGGTTCTACACGGTGGTTGGAAATCAGTTAGATTGTTGTTAGCAATGAACCCGCCTAACAGAAGTAACGGGAATGCTGTAAATATCCGCATGGCGGATAATGTGAGTAGTGAACTTAATGGGAGTACATTAATTTCTCCTTGAAAAACCGCAAATGTGTTGTTGATACCGAATGTAAAGAAAAATGGGCCGAAATATAGGCATCCGGTCAGTAAAAGGGTCTTCATCTGTCAAGATAAACAACTTGTGAGAAAGAAAATCTGTGGAAAAAAAAATAGTAAAAAAATACCCATTTTGTTCCTTCAAGTTGACTATAGAAAGAAATTGATGTATATCCCGATAGCACAGATGTAAGTACATATACAACTGTAAGTGATTTCAAAAACACTACTTGAGAATAAGGCTGAAAAACACCCGTAACGCCTAAAATAATTATAACCGCCATGCTGAAAAGTGAAAAAAAAAGGTTCATAAAACTATCATTCAATATAGCATAAAAACCGCGATAAAGTTAATTTTGGTCATTGTACTACATGAGTATTAATTATTGGATAACAAACTTTTAAAGACATACACTTAGGTCGCCAGGGTGACCTACAGCCTGTTAATATCAATTTACCACCATTATTAAAAAAAAAATCGCAATGACCAAATTGAACTTTTTCGGAAAGTACAGTGACCTCAGGGTGCATTAATCCTATTCTATATCTTCAAAATATTTTCCACGTAGATAAATAATGGTCATGTCATCATTTTGTCACCGATTAAAATATATATCCGGTTGCTAGTGGCTTAAATAACCGGTTTCATAAGTATAATGACCTTAATAAAAAAATAAAAAAATCAGTACAATGACCAAAGTTAATTTTTTTGAACAGTACGATGACAACTGAGTGTATAGCTTTTTGGAAATACTTACAGGACAAGTAACTGGGACCCACAACCAAGTGCTGCAGAAACTAACGACTTATGTTTCGGGAATCTAAACACGTCACCATGAATGTTTTTCCATGACGTTTCTTCTTGGTTATCAACAATTTCAGCTTCTTCAACATCACATGCATATCTTTCATGTCCACAAATGTAAAAAAAAAAATATTCAATTAGATCACTACAAAAAATCAAATTAAGTTTTCGTTACTAAATTCAATACCTGGAAATATCTTTTCTAAGAACTCGTAAGTAAAATATCACCAGACACACGATCAAAATTATGATCGTCAAAACCGAATTTGCAATCGCGTAACCATGAATCGATGTGTGACGTGGCAAAACTGAAGCACTTGCATAATGATTTAATCTTTCATCAAAAATACGGTCTGTATAAAACCATCTAACCGAATAAGTGAAATTCACATCAATTTCGTCATCTTTTGTTAAATCTACCTCTGAATTTGGGTCATCTTTAAGACGAACTTCAATAACACGATCTTTATTATAAAAAATCATGAATTCAAAATGCTTATAGAGGAAATATCTATTCTTGGTTTCATTGATATAATTGTTTTCAATCCTTCCAATGTAACCCCAAATCGGGAAGTCGTCGTAATATAATTGCATTTCGTACGTCTTTTCTATCATACTTCTAAACAGAGATACTTCTGATTTATTTAATTTTTTATTGCATAATAATTCAAGCTCTTTTTCCACACGGAATCCAATTGTAAATGGAGTTGAAACAAGAAGCTCGCCAGTCAATATCTTGCCTAAGTTATTCCTCTCAATCACAGTATCTGTTATTAGAAAATTATTTATAACAAACAAAAAAATAATAATAATAATCACAACCAATATATTAGAGAAAGAAATACCTGGGGAACAAAATGGGAATTTATAATAATCGTATCTTTCCATGGAGACGTTATTTTTGGAAAATAAGAGGAAATTACATAAGATGTCAATGTATTAATGTAGTGAATAAAAAAAGTAGAGTGGAAATGTGATTAACCTAGGATTAAAGTGTGGGCCTACTTTGTTGGCGTATATGGGTACGGTATCTCCAATACTGTAACGATGATTTGGGGAATCTGATTGTGCTTGGATTCTTAGATAGAATAATATGAGAGCCATAAAATGGATTTTTGATAATCCTATCATACTTGTTGACCTGGAAAACAAATGGTGTGAAGAAATGAGTAACTTTGGTACACAAAATTAGAGATGATGATATAAACATAGGTTAACAGTGACTATGTTATTTGTGCAGGTTTAAGTTGAAGATGATGTTGTCAAAGCAATATGGACCAACAAGCAAGCAAGCACAAACATTGTACGTGATAGCAGTACTTGTGCATTTCTGCTATTAAACGCCTAATTACCATCAACAATGTCTGACAACGAAATTCAACAAGTTCATCTCTTCATAATCAAACAATTTAAGCGATTCAGTTAGAAGATGTGATAAAATTAAAAAATTAAGCTTAATGAGAAGAGGAGTAGCCCAAATGTTAGCCCTAATTTGCTAAAACTTCCAATTGCATATGTGAAGTTCGAAGTAAAATGAAATTAAGTAATTGAGAACTGAATCTAGATTAACTATAGATGTAATATTAACAGGTGCAAAATAATTAAACAAAAAAGTATGATTAGGAATGAAATGCGAAGAAGAAGAATGTGAGATTAGCGAGAAGACCTTCGTTGCGAACGAGCAGATTAGTGTGATGGATAGAGGTGTTTGATGGTTGGAAACGAGGATGAATGTGGGGGGAGGAGCTGGAGAGCACGTGCATGATTCTTCCTCTTCCGCCATTGTTGCTCACTTGCTCCTCAAGACCTGAATAAAGTAATACAGTTGACTCTCGTTCACAGTATCACAATATTAAAGTTACAAAGTCGCAATGTTTCTTGCTACAAATGAAGTCTTCTTGGGGCATTTTGGCACAATATTGGCTTATTAACTTTTTAAAATAGTTAAAATCTTATTTATTTATATTTAACTTATTAATTTTAGAAAAATTAATAAATTATTTTTAAAACCACATCCAAACATACCTTTACCAATAAAACGAATGTAACTACACAATGGGATGTATTGTATACACGAACGTTAGGATCACACGTTAATCCTTTAATAAAAGGGTCAAGTATGGATTATTATGGATCTGATCCATTTATAATTGGTCTTGAATTTAATTTTTGAAAAAAATAATTTATATTTTTCATATTTATGATTTATTTAATTGCGCTCTTTATGTATCAATAGATTTGTTACTTAGAAGTTACAAATTGATGATGAACTCATGATTCATGCGTTTCACTTTTACAAAGGTTTTAAAAAAATCATAAGATTATTTGTGTTTACTAGCTTATATAATTGATGCTAACACGAAGTTGTGAATTATAAATTTGTGGCCAAATAATTTTAAAGTTAATTAATAATCCAAAGTTCACTTCTTTATATTTGTTTGAACATTAAGTACTTTACATAGGAAATTAAGTTAGACAATCCTTTTAATAAGTTAACCTAAGTTTTTTTTTTTAACGATATAATTTAACCTAAGTGTTTGCTAACTAGGAACACTATATGTATCTCAAATCTATGTAGCTACGACACACCGCTAGTCTAATTGAGCGCAACCCCTACATTAACTCTTGTTAAATGCACAAAATGAGCACAATGGTGCTACTATTTGTATCCCGATAATTCATTTTTAAACCATAATTAGTAACTTATACTCCCTCCGTCCCTAAATAAAGTTCCCATTTCCCTTGGGCACAACATTTTAGGAGATAGTTAGTGGTGGGGTATTTGGTATTACTTTTGATTAAAATATAAGTTTTGATTGGAGAGAGAAAGTGTTTTTGGAGATAGTTAGTGGTGAAAGTATTGGTAATAATATTATTATATTTAGTGGGGTCCTTAAGTTTGAGAAATGAGAACTTTAATTAGGGACAAGACTTGGAGGAGAAATGAGAACTTTATTTAAGGACGGAGGGAGTATACTACATAATGTAAGTTTTACAGCTATATTAAATAATAATTATAATATATATATATAATAAAAATTATGATGTAAAAATCACCTCCTATTTGTGTTAAACAATACAACCGCAACATTGCCCCTACGGCCCTACCTTGTGCTTCGGACTTCAAAAATTTTCAAATTACAGCACCTCAATTAATTGGTACTTGTCTGGCATGCAAATATGGGTTGTAATTGTTGACTCGAACTTTAATAGTTTTACTTTCGTTTTTGTTCCATCTGTCACGATGTAGTTTTTTTTTTTTTTTTTTTTTTTTTTTTTTTTTTTTACATAATTCAGTTAGCAGAAAATAATTCTAGCATGCTAAATAAGAGTTACACAACCATTAGGTTCAATTAATTTTGGTCCGTTTGTACCTATTAGGCATCTCAACAATTCTATGTTCACTTTTTTACCCGGTTTTCTCAACTCAACATCATATTAGCACTTTTAGACTGACATATTTTATGAATAACATCTCTTCACTGAAGGTTTGACCGGCCAGTTCAAACCAAACTATACCATCAATTTAAGTGGCTCATTTCGACCATATTCCGATTCGATTGGTTCATTAAAACATTGATCCTTTCCAAATAGGAGATACCGTTTTGAATGGTTACAAACATAAACAAAGCTTCGATTTATTTCCAAACCCAAAACATGATGTGCTTATAAAAATATATGGCCCTAGGATCACAGTGTACTAACACTCTGAAATCGGATATCGGATATTTCGGGTACGTTCCATCATGTCGATTTTGGATCCGATCTCATCCCTAAACTTACATGGTCGTCGACGTAATATTTTATATTGAAATGTTAACACACTATTTTCATAAGAATTAACTAAAATACATATAAAAATATATATGGTTATAAGGAAAAGTTTCAGTGTGCACATATGTAGACTAAAAGTCCGTCAAAGACGTCAGTCCCCATTTAACCAAAAAATGATCAATCAAATTTAAACTAACGTGTATATATAGACACACACACATTGCAAGTTGTTAAAGATTTGTACTAACAAAAGAAAAGGAGAAGGGTAAAAAAAGATGGTAAGGATTCCAGAGACAACAATTCGCTCTTCCGATGGTCGAAGACCCATTCCATTGATCAGTATGGGAACTGCATCGTTCTCGGAAGGCGAGGATAAGTTTAAGGCGGCGATTATTGAAGCTATCAAGGTGGGTTACCGCCACTTTGACACGGCGGCACTCTACCGGAATGAAAAAGTTCTCGGGGAAGCCATAAAAGAAGCTCTGAAACTCGGTCTCATAAAGTCTCGTTCCAAGCTATTCATCACCACTAAGCTATGGTGTGATTCCAACAAGGGTCATTTTATACTACCCGCCATTAAGCACAGTCTCGAGTAAGATCACTCCTACATATAACCTTTTTTGTCCGTTGTTTCATACTAATTGATGAATTTTGTAAAAAAGGGTTATATTCGAGTATAATGGAGGTTCTAAAAAACGTGTCATGATGACTGTATAAAAAAACGTGCTAGAAGTAGGGATGGAATCGGGTCCCGAACCGACCCGGATGGACCCGGACCCGAAATTCCCAAGACCCGATTTAGGAGGATTAGTAGATCCGAGAACCGAACCGTTTTATAGAATACGATTCCGGTTCGGTTCGGGTAAATCGGGTGTAGACCCGATTGGAACCGAAATAGTGATTTGAGCCGGTTTTGGGCGTTTTTATCATATTTGTTATTTTATACATGTAATATTATAATGATTTACAAATATAATTAATATGAACGGAATACTATCAATAGTATTATACCATAGAAAATCCCAAGTACATAGTCAATTAATTTAGGTACCCGATTTGTTCCATACCCAGTTTACCCGGACCCGATTTACCCAGACCCGAAAGACCCGATACCCGATTCTCACGAAAATATTGGACCCGATACCCGAACCGATTTTTGGTAATCCGGTTCCAACTGGTTCCGGTTCGGTACGGGTACGGTTACGAATTTTCGGTTCTATATCTCATCCCTACTAGAAGGTAACACTATAAGGTAGCGTAAGGGGCGTCTTATCGCGAGTTTTTAGGCGCTATATGAAACTTGATTTTTTAGAAAAAAAAGTATTTTTTAAAGAAAATAATAATGATGGGATATATAATTATAAATTTATATGTAATACTTTAAATCGCGCCTTAAAAAAGGTTATAGCTAGCCATAGCTTGTAAGACTTGAGGCTTGATTTTGAATGACAAAAAAGATATCGTGCTTAAATTGGTTATTGAAACTATATATTAACGGTTAATAATGGTTTTCGAAGAGAATTGGGACTAGAGTATCTAGATTTGTATCTCATACATTGGCCGGTAACTCTAAACCAAGAGGAGTTTAAAGTTCCGATTCCAAAAGAGTGCATAGCCGCCATCGATATCAAGGATGTTTGGAAAGCCATGGAGAAGTGTCAAAACCTCGGACTCACAAAATCCATTGGTGTGAGCAATTTCTCTCCTCGAAAAATTGAGGAAATCCTATCATTTGCTAAAATCCCTCCTGCTGTTAACCAGGTGATTAATGTTTTCCTAACGAGTGATCTGAGCCGTAACCTTTTTTTCTTCCAAAATGTTAATGTTTATATGTTGGTTTTATTTATAGGTTGAGATGAACCCACTTTGGCAACAGAAAAAATTGAATGAATTTTGCAAAAAGAATGATATCCTTCTCACGGGTTACTCCCCTTTAGGTGCATCTGGCGCTCTTTGGGGACACAATCGCGTGATGGAATGTGATGTTCTTAAAGAAATCGCCAAGTCTAGAGGGAAGACAGTAGCTCAGGTTATGATCTATGGATTATAAGTTACAATTAATAGTTTAAATTAACAAATTATGTTATATGGATTAAAATTGTCTTCAAAATCGAAGGAAGTTTTTAATTCACATAAAATATCATGAACAATTCCTCTACATATATAGTTGATTCAATGAATAACGATAATCAATGTAGTTTTTTCCAATCAAACACAGATTCTCTGAACTGAGAGGCAGAATAATGAACTTTAATAAAAACTGTTGGAACAAATCACAGTTCAACTTATTACTGATGCTGCAGTTAGTACTGATCATAGTTATTACTGATGAAGACTATGGTTGTTACTGATGGGGCAGAAACACTTATTACTGATGAGTTGATACTGGTGAAGTCTATAACTAAGTTACTACTGATCATGCATATATTGAAGATACTACTGATCATAGTAGTTACTACTGACGTTGGTTTTGGACTTACTACTGATTACCAGAGTTACTACTGACGATGCATATTTACTACTGGTGATTGCAGTTACTACTGGTACGCGTTTAGGAAGCATATCAAGTCCGAGATCTCCGCAGAGTTAGTTATAGAATGTTATTCAATGTATATCTTTTATAATTCGATGTAAATCAAGTCCTAGAATAACTAGGGTAAATAGTTAGGCTTCAAGGACTATTATATATAGTTCCTTACGAATTGTAAACGTACGTGTGTATTGTTAATCAATAATATACATTGAAGCTTTTTGTGAAACTGTGTTCTTAATATTATTGCATATTGTTCTTACAGATTCATTGTTCTTAATCATATTGATATAGTGTTAATCCGCTGTAACTTCTATTATCAATTAGATCTAAAGGTGTTTATTAACTAATTCATAGTTAATCGATCCTGACAAGTGGTATAAGAGCTTATTGGTTATAGATCTACGAATTTTAAGAACAACAAAAAGTTTTCATCTTTAAAACACACAGATTGTTAATCATGACTGATAACAATGAAAGTACTCAAGCTAATAAAATCCCTATACTCACTCCCAATAACTTTGGGATGTGGAAGAATCGTATTAAGCAATACATGCTCATTACTGATTATTCCATGTGGGAAGTTGTTATTGAAGGAAACAAAACCGTTCCTGGTCAAGCAACAAGTTCTGCAACTGAAGCAGACAAACTCAAGTGTGAAAAGGAGAAGAAAGACAGAGGAATCGAACTCAAAGCTCTAAGCACTCTTCTACTGGCCATTCCCAATGACTATCAACATCTCTTTGTTGAATATGATGATGCAAAGGTGCTGTGGCAAGCACTGGAAAAGAGATTCGTTGGCACTAAAAGCACCAAAAGAAACATGAAGTCTGTACTAAAACAGGACTTTGAAAATTTCAAAGGCCAAAAGAATAAATCACTATCTCAAGTCTTTGATAGGTTCAACAAACTCATTGGTGAATTGAATCAAGTTGGTGTGAAACCAGATAATGATGATGTCAATAGAAAGTTTCTCAGATCTCTTGGAGAAGAATGGTCTATGTACACAGTCATATATAGACAAGGTGATGCTTTGGAAGAAAAGGAGCTGGATGAATTGTACAATGAGCTTAGGGTGTTTGAATCTGAGGTAAGTTCTAAAACTCCTAATTTATCTTCAAACAATGCTGCTTTTGTGTCTAGTACAGGAACATGTCAGGAAACTGCAAAGGCTGCAGATTGTGAAGATACTGCAAGAGAATCCTTCTTCACTAGTCATGTGCATACTGCACTAATTAGTGATGATTTGGAACAATTGAATCCTGATGATCTTGAAGAGATGGATCTAAAATGGCAGATGGCCATGCTGAGTCTAAGAACCAAAAGGTTCTTAAAGAGGACTGGTAGAACAAGCCTTAACTACAACAAAGGTGACAAGGCTGGATTTGACAAGACTAAAGTCAAATGTTACAACTGTAACAACCTTGGGCACTTTGCTAAAGAATGTCCTCAGCCAGACAAAAGATCAAACTCAACTGCTCTTGTTTCACAACAAGGACAAGGCTATGATTGGAGCTTTCAAGCAGAAGAACATGCACAGAATCAAGCTCTCATGGCTTTCACTGATTCTCCTGCTAAGGTACATTCTAAATCTTGCACTCCTGAATGTATTAAAGCATAACAAGATTTAGAAAAACTTAATAAAGAAACACTTGAAGAGATGATTCTAAATAGAAATAGAAGAATTGAATATAATGGTTGTATAGGTGATCTTGAAAATCAAATTAAAATTTATAAAATCACTGATCAAAAGATAAAAGAAGAATTGCTACAAACCACTTATGAAAAAGAACATTTTGAACTAAAATTAAAAGAAACTTTGATCAAACTAGAAGAATGTCAAATGAAATTAGAACAAAATAAATTAACCATTAAAAAGTTTGAAAGAAGTTCTCAAATTGTTAATGAATTAACAAATAACCAAACCACTGAAAAAGTTGTGCATGGAGTGGGATATCATGCTGTTCCACCTCCAACTAATTTTATCCATCCTCTTAAATCAAGCACAGAAAGAATTTTAGAAGATTTAAAAATGTCAAATAAAACTGAAACTTGTAATGAAACATCTGAATCAAATGATTCTTCTGATGATGATCAAACTACAGACTCAATTGATACAAGTTTTCACACAGCACAAAGTCAAAATGAATCTCCTAAATATGATGCAGAAAATATACCAAAAATTTTAAGAAGGGGAAATGAAAGAAACAGGAATCAACTCTTAGAACAAAGAAAGTCTATAAGTGCTAAGGATAAGAAATTAAGATGTGTCATTTGCAACAAAGTAAACCATTTAGCAAAGGATTGTCACTTCAATCCAATTAACTGTAAAGAGTTCAAAGAATTTAAAAATTCTAAAGAAAAAGCAAAAACACAAAAGTTAAAAGATACTACTCGTCCTTCAGTAGTAAATAAAACAAAATCTCAAAAATCTGAAACACCAAAATTTGGAAGAAATGCACCAAGGTTTGTGCAAAATAAAAGAGTTGGAAGCCCAAAGAACAGCAATTATTTCAAAAATAATGGAAAAACAAATCAAAATAAACAATATTTTAACTTTTCCAACACCAGTAGAAACTTTAACAGGTTTACTACTGATCATAACCCTAATTACAATGCTGTAAGATACCAGTACCAAAATACTACTGGTAAAAACCCTAATTTTAAAAATACTACTTCTGCCAAACCAAATGCTAAAAACACTACTAGTCATCCTAAACATGGTAAGTACCCAAATACTACTGGTCCATCAGTAGTAAAGTATTCAAAAGCTAAATATAATGGGTATAGACCAAGATCAGTAGTAAACTCAGACACCAGCAACAAATCCAAAAGGGCAGTAGTAAAACAAAACACCAGTACTAAAAAGGTATGGGTACCAAAAATGTTTAAAATTAACTGTTCTAAATCTTATTTCTCAAAGGATGAACCCAAGACATTTAAAGCTTGGGTTCCCAAACTTAACTAATCCTTTACTTACTTGTGGAGAGCATTCAGATCCCTGAAGAAGGTAGAACATGACACATTGATAGTGGATGCTCAAGGCACATGACTGGAAATCTGCAAATTCTTAAAGATTTCAAGTCATTTGATGGAGGATATGTGGCCTTTGGTGAGAACCCAAAGGGAGGTAAGATTTCAGACAAAGGTACAGTTACTAATGGTAAAATTACTTTTGATGATGTATTTTATGTAGCTGAGCTAAAATACAATCTTGTCAGTGTGTCTCAAGTATGTGATAAAAAGAACAAGATTCTTTTCACAGACATTGAGTGCATCATTCTTTCTCCTGACTTTGTTTTAGATGAAAAATATGTAGTTTTGAGAACTCCAAGGATAAACAATGTGTATTGCCTGGATATAGGGGGAGAACTCATTTCTTCAAATGAGGTCAACTGTTTTATATCCAAGGCAAACACTACTGAATCAGAACTTTGGCATAGAAGGATGTGTCACACAAACTTTAAAAACATGAATAATTAAGTAAGAAAGAATTTGGTAATTGGATTACCACAAAAACAGTTCATGTGTGATCATCACTGTGTTGCATGCCTAAAAGGTAAACAACATAAGTCTTCTCATAAGTCCAAAATTGTAAATTCTATTTCTGTTCCTTTACAACTCTTACATATGGACCTCTTTGGACCTACAAATGTAATGAGTATTGGAAAGAAACAATATTGTCTTGTTATTACTGATGACTTTTCCAGATATACATGGGTTTTCTTTCTCAGGACAAAAGATGAAACAAGTGAACTCATCAAGAACTTAATTGTTAAACTGGAGAACACATCTGATCAAAAAGTTAAAGCCATAAGATGTGATAATGGCACAGAATTTAAAAATGCTAACTTAATTAACTTTTGTGATCTTAAAGGTATTGACAGGCAATACAGCTCACCTAGAACTCCTCAACAAAATGGTGTAGCTGAAAGAAGAAATATAACCATCATTGAAGCAGCAAGATCAATGTTAGCAGACTCAAAATTACCAATCACTTTCTGGGCTGAAGCTGTTAATACTGCATGTTATGTACAGAACAGAGTATTAATAGTTAAGTCACACTACAAAACACCATATGAACTTTTCAACAAAAGAAAACCTTCCATAAGTTTTTTAAAATCATTTTGTTGTCCTTGTACTATTCTGATTACAAGAGAACAAATTGGTAAGTTTGACTGCAAAGCTGATGATGGAATCTTTGTGGGATACTCTACTCATAGCAAATCATACAGAGTATTCAACAAAAGATTAAGGATAATTGAAGAAAGCATCAATGTATCCTTTAATGAGAATGTTCCTAATGAATAAGGAAATGGTCCAGATTGGCTATTTAACATAGACAATCTAACCAAATCCTTTAACACTAACATGGATTTAAATGCAGGTGATTCAAATTTTCATACTCAAAAAGAAGGAACATCATCTTTCAATACTGGTCAAGAAGAGATGAGATACATAGTAGTTGATACTGTTCCCACAGTTAATACTGAGGACAGTAATAACTCAAATTCTGGAAGCAGTAGTGAGTCAGATAATGAGGACAGTAGTAATTCAAATACTACTGAGACCAGTAATAGTACTCAAAATACTACTGGTCCTAGCAATAACCTAAATTCTCTAAACACTACTGATCCCAGTAATAACTTAAATACTACTGATCCCAGTAGTAACTATGAACTAGCAAATGATGATGAACCAAACATCAATGACAATGAAGAACCTCAAGAGGAACAATCTCCTGAGACAAATGAGTCCAATCTTGAAAACCAACTATGTGTTGATAAAGTTCATGGCACCAGAACTGAAAAGAATCATCCTTTGGATCAAGTCCTTAGTGATGTAAACTCAAGCATGCAGACAAGAAGCAAATTACACAAAAGTCTAACTGCAAACATGTGTAACATAAGTTTAATTGCTAATGAATGTATGTTTGAATGTTTTCTGTCTCAGGATGAACCAAAGAAGATTCAACAAGCAATGAAGGACTCAAACTGGATTGAGGCAATGCAAGAAGAACTCCTTCAGTTCAAATTACAAGCTGTTTGGACACTTGTACCTCTACCCAAAGGAAAAAGAGCCATTGGAACAAGATGGATCTTTAGAAACAAGAAAGATGAAAGAGGTATAGTGATCAAGAACAAAGCCAGACTTGTAGCCCAAGGATACACTCAAGAAGAAGGAATAGACTATGATGAAGTATATGCCCCTGTTGCTAGAATTGAAGCAATTAGGATATTCTTAGCATATGCTTTATACAAGAAGTTTAAAGTCTATCAAATGGATGTAAAGAGTGCTTTCCTATATGGGAAAATTGAAGAAGAAGTATATGTATGCCAACCTCCAGGTTTTGAAGATCCAAAACATGGTGACTATGTATTCAAACTAGACAAAGCTCTATATAGCCTACATCAGGCACCAAGAGCATGGTATGATACATTGTCATCATACTTACTGAAGAATGATTTTAAAAGAGGAGCAATTGACAAAACTCTGTTTACAAGAAAGGTCAAAAATGATATACTACTGGTGCAAATCTATGTAGATGATATCATCTTTGGATCAACAAATGATTCATTGTGTAAAGAGTTTGAAAATCTCATACAAATCAAATTCAAGATGAGCTCCATGGGTCCAATGAACTTCTTCCTTGGACTCCAAGTCAGTCAAAGAACAGATGGTATTTTGATAAACCAATCAAAATATGTTAAAGACATCTTGGAGAAATTTGATATGAAAGAGTGCAAGTACACCCATGGAAACACACAAACACCTACACCCTGATGCTGAGGTGGAGGATTTAGATGAACACTTATACAGATCAATGATAGGATCTTTGATGTACTTAACTGCATCAAGACCTGACATTATGTACAGTGTTTGTGTGTGTGCAAGATATCAATCAAGACCTAAAGAACTACACTTGCAGGCTGTCAAAAGAATAATCAGATACTTGAAAGGCAAACCATCACTTGGTCTATGGTATCCACATGATTCACCCTTTGAACTCATAGCCTACACAGATAGTGATTATGGAGGTGAATGTCAAGATAGAAAGTCCACTACTGGTGGATGTCAATTCTTTGGATCAAGACTGGTGTCATGGCAATGCAAGAAACAAACAAATGTATCAACATCAACTGCTGAAGCAGAGTATGTAGCTGCATCTGCTTGTTGTGCTCAAGTACTTTGGATTCAAAACCAGCTGCTAGACTTTGGTATCTCTATCCTTAAAACTCCCATTTTTATTGATAATCAAAGTGCTATTAGTACTGTGAACAATCCAGTAAAACACTCTAAAACCAAACACATTGAAATAAGATTTCATTTTATAAGAGATTGCAATGAAAAGAAGTTAATCAAAGTAGTTAAAATTCATACTGATGATCAATTAGCAGATCTTTTTACAAAAGCATTTGATGTAGGAAGATTCAGCTTCTTGGTTAGCAGTATTGGAATGATTTTAATAAATTAATCTCTCACTCAAAATCATGTGTAAAAATTTTTGTTGTAAAAAGTTATTTTTTTTAAGTGTTTTACTACTGGTAGGTCATTACTACTGGTAAACAATTGTACTCACATATACTACTGGTCTCCAAAATGGTGGTTACTACTGCTAGGGTTGGTAAATTAGGTCAGTATTAAAATTTCATTAGTTACTACTGATGTCTAAAGTTACTACTGATGTCAAAATCCTTAGTTACTACTGATGTTCATAGATACTACTGACGTTTTTCTACTGGTCTCTAATCTACTACTGGTCTTTAAATTGTCAAATTACCAATCTAACCCCAATGAAAATAGCCGTTGTGTTATACTTCGAAGGGCATTTTAGTATTTTTGCAGGATAAATCGTAAGATATAAATAGCTGAAGTCGATTAGTTTAGCATTATCCTTCCATCGATTTGCTAAATCCTCTCGATAAACCCTAACTCGCGATCATAAACCCTGCACCAGTAACAACATTCTTGCTTGTTTCTCTAAAATCAAACGATCAAAACTTCTTAAAATACAGAAGCAATGGCAACTCTACAATCCCTCAACGTTAACACAAATCTCAAATACTCAGAGTTCCGCAACATGTGTGCATTTCTTCGCAATCCAGACGGAACGAAAGATTTTCGTTCAATCGTACAATTCTTGAAGAACTCATACATAAAGTTTGCATTAACTGTTAATCCGAAAGCATATCAACAACACTTGGTTGACTTCTGGACCAATGCTGAAAGAACTGAAGGGTCGACTATGTCAATGATCAAATCAACCGTGGATGGCAAAACTATCACTATCACTGAACAATCCATCCGACACCATCTGCAACTACATGACGATGAAGGTGTGTTTTCTCTTCCTAAGGAACACATTGTTGAAATTTTAAATAAAATGGGATGTGAGGGAAGACTTGACATTGTCACTTTCCAAAAGGGTCTTCTCTCCCCACAATGGAAATTTCTTGTACACAATATTCAACATTGTATTTCTCCCAAAAGAAGTACCTGGAATGAGTTTAACAAATCAATAGCATCTGCTGTTGTTTGTTTATGCACAGACCAAGTATTTAATTTTTCAAACATGATTTTTGAAGGAATGTTGGGAAATCTTAGTGCTTCAAAATTTTTAATGTATCCCAGATTTCTTCAACATATTTTAAACTGTGAATTACAAAACTTGTCAACTCCTAAAAACATTTTTATAACTCCTGAGTTGAACAAGAAACAGTTTAAATTTTCGGGCAAGGAAACCCCTCTGTTTCCTAACATGATCAAAGATCAACAAACTCTTGCAGAAGGTTCAATCAAAGACACAACCCCAATTGAACCTCAAAACCCACTCCATCACCCCCAAATGCAGCCCAAACACCACCCCAAACAGTCACTCAATCACCCACTCAATTAGATGTCCTGAATGTGTCCCAGGAACATGAAATAAATCCTCAGAGTGCTACTCTTCACTCTGTGGAAGACCTACCAAATGTAACCCAAAACATATCCACTACTTATAAAAGGAAGAAAACTTCCTTTAAGGACACCAGGGGACAAATTGAGTCAAAACCCAGGCTCTAAGAGTTGTCCTCCAAGGAAGAGAGAGGACATGAGGAAAGAGCTCTCACTACTGATGCCCCAAAGGTGGGTGCACATGATAGTGAGAACATCACTAAGACCCAGACCTCGGCAACTCTAAGTGATGACTCTTTTGAGGAATTACTAAGAGGACCCCGGTGCCAAGAAACCACAAGGGGGGGGGGGGGCACTACTGCTTCTTCTAGGAAGAAGAGAGTGTCCAAACAACCCATTTCATCACCAAGAAGTGATGAGGGTAGAACTGAAACTGTTGAATTGACGGAAAGGATGGAAAACCTCAAAGCCAATGTACCTGTTAGTGAGCCCGATGATCTTGCTAGAAGGAGTGAGGGCAGTATTGAACAAAACCAATTGACGGATAGGATGGAAAACCTTGAAACCATTGTACAAGATTGTCTGAAATACCTAACAAATCAAGGAAAGACCATGTCATATATGAAGAAGCACATTAACACCATCAACAAGAGAATGAGAATGTATGAGCACAGGCTTCTTCAACAAACAAAGATCATAAGGAAATTGAAAAGGAAGATTGATAATAGTGAAGCTCCACCAGTTGAGCTCACTAAGGGGGAGAAGGACAACATTCAAAGTATGATAGATGAATCCATTGCAGCAGCAGCAACTTCTCTACTCAATCTCAAAGAAACAAAAGTTGATGAAGGCCAGGTTAATGATGAAGGCCTAGAAACGATGAATATTGATGATGAGGCTACTACTACTGCTCCTATGGAAGAACAAGCTCAACAAGAAGTATCAGTAGTAACTCCTAATACTACTGATGATATAGCAGTAGTAAATCAAGAAGAGGAAACAATTGCACCAAACACTACTGATGCCCTATCAGTAGTAATTCCTGAAGCCACACCAGTAGTAACTACCTTGGTTAATACTGAAGAGGAAGAACAAGAGATCCCAGAATTAATTGAAAGAGAACGTTATGTCATCATCACCAAACCACCAACACCTGATCAACCACTTATCATACCTGACATTGATGATAATGTGAACTGGTTTGAAGTAGATGAATGCACACTTCCTCAACATCCAAAGATTCTTCCAGAAAATGAACTTAGATTGTTTACTCCATCAATAATAATCAGAGCTATCCCAGATATGAAATATATTCCACCTCCACCTTCAGCTTGTATTGGAAAGGGAAAAGAAATTTATGATGAAGATTACCCTAACAGAGCACTAGGTCACTACATGGTGAACAAAATTAATCATGTCAGAGCTGAAAAACAATCAAGATGGAAGGTGAAACACAAGAGATACTTAGAGAAAGTGGCTATGTATCAAGCTCTTGAAGAAAAGAAAAACAATCAACAAACTCAAGAAGCTGAAATACCTGTTCAAATAAAAGATGTTCAGATAGAAGCTCAACCAGCAGAATTTAAAAGACTTAGAAAAGTTGAAGAAGAACATCTAAACTGTCTTGAAGATCTGGTATCTGAATGTAAAAGAACAAAAAGTGAATTAACAGATGATGTGTTTGAACAGAAGACAAATATGATTGAATTTCTGAAATCAAAAGGGCACAGTGCAAAGTCCTTTGGCAGAATGAAGATGATCACAATTGTAGAAAAATATTGTACCGCCAAGAAGAAAGAATTGGCTGAACAAGAAGCTGAAGAAGAAAAGAAATCAAAAGCCTTAATTCCAATAAGTCCAAAGTTAATTCAAACTGGTAGTATATCAACTACTGGTGAATCCTCAACTCCCCAAACCAAGAAAAGAAAGGTTCTTACTCAAGAACATAGTGCTCAAAAGAAATCAAAGACAGAACAAATTATTCATGTTCTTGAAGTACCCATTGCTCCCCTTCAAAACAATCCAATCATCAATTGGAGAGTTATGCCTAATAATGTAACAGAAATTATAAGGGAAGATAAAGCTATTCAAAGATTTGCTGGATGGTTACCATTGATTAGATACTGTTCAAGAAGTGATGTAATCAAACTTCTGATCATTGGAAAACCAAGAATGACAAAGAAATCAAGGAAAGAGTCTGGTGCTGGATATTTAACAAAAATGATTGATGTTGCATTTTATCCAGATAACTACCCAGAACTGTTTACAAATCCAGAAAATGTATATGCTTGGAATGTACTCCCAACTGCAAATATGTACTTCTTTGAAAGATCAAGCAAGAAATGTGAGCTATACTTGTATGAAAAATAATATCCACATTCTGAAAAGGTCATGTATCAGATATTCACAAACTCCATGATGAGACCATATGATGCTGTAATGTTCCAAAATAAATTGAACTATTTTACAAAGAAAAACAGCAAATACATCATTGAACAAAGAAAGCAACAGAATCAAAGAACCTTAGAGAAAAGAAAGAGGGAAGAAGAAGAACAAAAGAAACTTGATTGATTGAAAGAGAATCAATAAGTTTAGGGGGAGATTGTTGGAACAAATCACAGTTCAACTTATTACTGATGCTGCAGTTAGTACTGATCATAGTTATTACTGATGAAGACTATGGTTGTTACTGATGGGGCAGAAACACTTATTACTGATGAGTTGATACTGGTGAAGTCTATAACTAAGTTACTACTGATCATGCATATATTGAAGATACTACTGATCATAGTAGTTACTACTGACGTTGGTTTTGGACTTACTACTGATTACCAGAGTTACTACTGACGATGCATATTTACTACTGGTGATTGCAGTTACTACTGGTACGCGTTTAGGAAGCATATCAAGTCCGAGATCTCCGCAGAGTTAGTTATAGAATGTTATTCAATGTATATCTTTTATAATTCGATGTAAATCAAGTCCTAGAATAACTAGGGTAAATAGTTAGGCTTCAAGGACTATTATATATAGTTCCTTACGAATTGTAAACGTACGTGTGTATTGTTAATCAATAATATACATTGAAGCTTTTTGTGAAACTGTGTTCTTAATATTATTGCATATTGTTCTTACAGATTCATTGTTCTTAATCATATTGATATAGTGTTAATCCGCTGTAACTTCTATTATCAATTAGATCTAAAGGTGTTTATTAACTAATTCATAGTTAATCGATCCTGACAAAAACCAAAACTGAATAGAATTTTGAATAGATCTGAAAAAATTAGCTGGTCAAAAATTGGCCCACAAACAAAGTTCAAAAACTAGAAAAAAAACCTTAAAATGAAAATAACTCAAATAATACAACGTTTTTGGGCCTGAAAGGTTTACCATGACGTTTTGCTCGTTGCAATTATTGATTTGACTGGTCATCTGGAATAAGAGCATTTGCTGATTTTATATCATTGACATGCAGATTTCTCTAAGATGGACATTTGAGCAAGGTGTGAGTTTGTTAGTCAAAAGTTTCAATCCAGAAAGGATGAAACAAAACATTGATATATTCGATTGGTCGTTGACAGAGGAAGAGTTGAACAAAATCGGTCAAATTCCTCAACAGAAACATACTTTCTTTGGTGGGATGATGAATGAGACTAACGATGTAGTATCTGAGATTGATGCAGATCTTGCATCTCAATAAGTTGTTGTATCGTATACTATATATGTTATGAACCAATAACTTGAATAAAACAGGGCATGAAACTTTGATTGATTTGATTTTGTAGATGTTTTACTGGTAACTTTGGAGTGGTCCAAAAATTAGATGGTTACACACTTACACTCCATAATAATATATTGGTTGGTTTCAGTGAAAGAGAAAAATAAATAGAAAAAGAAGAATACCAACTACAATTTATTTGGAATCATATACGGTCTGAATGAAGAGTGGTTGATATTTTGTTCTAATGTTAACACATACTCCACCATATAATTCTGGATAAGTGTTTGGTTATTTATATTACCAATATGATTTAAGTGTAATGAGATCAACTTGTTTGACTAATCTAATCTTAATAAAAATTGAATAAGTTAAGGTGTTGCGGAGTACACACTTGTTTGAATTTATTCTGATTAAAATACACTGACTCAACGGGGGTCTGGGGTCCAAGGGGCAGAGCCGATTTTCGGCCTAATGGATCTGATCCGAATCCGACCCGGTTTTGGGCGGTTTTGAGCAGTTTAAATTGCTTCATGTAGTTTCTTTCGGTTTCTACATATTATGGATAATATCTGAATTTGGTCATTTTCTATTTTGGTACGTTTTTCATAATCTAACAAAACAATTCTATGTGTTTTGAAAACACTGTGATTGTATCTGATTGGAAATTTCATAGTACCGACGAAATACTGCCTTCACATCAAAGCAAATGAAATCAGTAAAAAATTATGAACAATAAGCCCATTGCTAAAGTGGTTGATATATTTTGACTAAAGTCTAAAACAACACACGTCTTACGCATACCAGTCCGTCATTGACAATAAACAAAAACATCCGGCCCCATATAACAAGGATATAATGGTCAATCAAATACACACACACAAGTAGCAAATTGTAAAAAGAGTTGTAACAAGAAAAGGGTAGAAAAGATGTTAATGAATTATATCCCGGAGACAACAATAAACTCCTCAGATGGCCGACGACCGATTCCGTTGATCGGAATGGGAACCGCAACGTTGACTGAAGGCGGTGATAAGGTGGCGGCGGCGGTTGTTGAAGCCATCAAGGTGGGGTACCGCCACTTTGACACGGCGGCACTCTACCGGACTGAAAAGGCTCTCGGGGAAGCCATCAAAGAGGCTCTAAAACTTGGTCTCATAAAGTCTCGTGCCGAGTTATTCATAACCACCAAGCTATGGTGTGACTCCACCAAGGGCCATCTTGTATTACCAGCCATCAAGCACAGCCTCGAGTAAGACCACTATCCCACTTATTGCCATAGCTCTTTGAATTATATTTTTTCTCATGGGAAGGAGGGATTTTTTCCCGTTAATAATTGTAGGAAAATCGAGGTTAGGTAATCAATATATCATACACAACACATATAGATAAAATATATAATTATTACTACAAGAAAATTGTCATTTAATTACCGATATTTAGAAAATTGGCTCAAAGTCAAAAAAAATTGTCACTACAAGTTGAAAGAGTTTCACTAAGAATAAAAAAAAATAGTCAGAAATTATCAAATTGTTTTACCTACACAAGAAAGAAGAAAGAAAAAAGTATGAGTAAAGAAGTCTACGATAAATACTAAAAGACACAAGTTTTCATAATATAAAATGTTATTAAATATTAAATTTGCCCACACTTTATTCCGGCGACATATTCTCATAGCATAAACGCGTTATAATATGCTAGAGTTCTTTTTGTACAAATAATTCAGTTTCTTTTAATATCTTCTTCTATATATGAGCCTACATTTAATTTACGTTTACCAACTTAGCAGTTTGGAGCTCCCTCATTGGTCGAGAATGCCACTTGTAATTCAACAATTGGCCAACGAACTTCCTCTACAAATTTCACATTCATTGTTTCCGCAAATATTCATATTTCCGCAAATCATGCAATTATATTAGGTAACAAGATCATGCCTACGGAATATTGGGTCTGCCATTTGAAATTTAAAAAAAATAAATAAATAACTACAATCCCTATTTAAGTAATTTGCGAATCTTTAGAAAAATTTGATAAATTCGTTTGACACAATTATATGACTTTCCATCTCAACTTTCAATTATGTTTTAAAATATATATTTTGTCAAATCAATCCTTTAGGTAATTCTTTAGGAATATATATTTTGACAAATAATGAATAAATTCGTTTGACACAATCAAATAATGAGCAAATTCCCTTAATTAGTTTGACAGAATTTAAAACTATTATTATAATTAAAAATGTTAAAATAGGTTGATATTGTCGATTATCAAAATTCAAATTAAAGGGATATTACCTTAACTACTTAACGTAAATTAAGAAATATTATATGACCTCTTTATATAATTCAAGAAATCTACAAAAATTGATTGTGACAAAGTCCGAACATGCCCTTATAATATATTTGACCCAGATGTCTACATTTATGCCGCACTAATCGTTGGACTATTTGAAAAGGCATGGTTATTAGTTCTTTCGATAACAAGATGCCCATGTTTTATGTTTAAGTATGTTTTGTTATGACTATTAATAAAAGCCAATGTCAGACGTTCTCACAAGTTGGGTTGTTTCTTCAAAATCCAGTATTCTCACACGGTCAATTGTATGTCGATGTCTCTAGATTTAAGAGCAAGAAATGATTGAAAGTTATTGTTGCGACCAAGATGACAATTACACTAACTCAATAACAACTTGTCATATACAAATAAGTTTTATTTCGTCTCTAAATTGAGTGTACCATTTGTGATATGTATCAAACGTTTATCATCATTTCAATTATAGATTAATATATGATATCTTAAGTTTTTTTTTTAAATTTCCTTTTTATTTTATGAAGCATGCCCGCCCATTCGGGCGGGCTATGAAGCTAATATAACTATATAATCGCTAGTGCCAAATTGCATTGTGCTTTGCCTCAATAGATTTGAAGGAATCTTGGGGTGTTTATATAGAATTATGGGATATCCAAATATACAATTCTTATTTTATACTGAGTAATAAAACAAGAAAATGATAATTACAGTTAATAAGATATTTGGATATTTATAAAATTTTGTGCATTAATGAATAGTATTAATTAATAACTGTTTATTGAATTTAGGAATATCTTTCCATTGTGGAAAATACAAGATTTTTTTTTTGAACGAATGTTGAAAATACAGGTTAACAATGCATGTAATAAAGACAACCCTAAGGCTGCCCGATATAGGCATGGGGTTATACCTGTAGTGGTGATGTGTAGGAGTGTAGGACGGTGATTTTCTTAAAATCACCCCTTCACGCCATGCTTCTTATTAGTCGTTGTGCTTGTGTTATTTGCTTAATCGAAAAATATAATTTGGCAAATTGCATCACTTAAATTGTTTGTTGAAACTAAACATTGTCGCTTTGTGAATTATTGCAGAGAATTGGGACTAGAGTACGTAGATTTGTACCTCATACATTGGCCGCTAACACTAAACCAAGAGGAATTTAAAGTACCGATTCCAAAAGAGTGCATAGCCGCTATTGATATCAAGGATGTTTGGGAAGCCATGGAGAAGTGTCAAAACCTCGGACTCACCAAATCCATTGGTGTAAGCAATTTCTCTCCTCGAAAAATTGAAGAAATCCTGTCATTTGCTAAAATCCCTCCTGCTGTTAACCAGGTGATTATCCACTTAATATTTTCTCATATGCAACCTAATTGTTGCTGTAATCGATCATTTTCGAATCATCCCTGACCATCTAGTAAATATTTACCTGAAAAGTCATTAATAAGCACTTATTAATAGACCATCACCGGATGGTTTGAATCATGTATTTTCTAATACATGTTAATGTTTTCATGTGATGTTTATAGGTAGAGATGAACCCACTTTGGCAACAAAAAAAACTTATTGAGTTTTGTAAAAAACATGACATCCTTCTCACTGGTTACTCCCCTTTAGGGGCATCTGGCACTCAGTGGGGGCACAACAGGGTGATGGAATGTGATGTTCTTAAAGACATTGCCAATTCTAGAGGGAGAACAGTAGCTCAGGTGATCAAGCGATTTCTAGCTTAATTTCAAAGTTATAATAGGTACAGGGTAAACAGAGAGGGATTGAAGTTCAGACTAGGGGTGTCATTTAGGAGGTGTAGCCGCACACGACCCACTTTTTTTAGGGGCCCAAATTTTTATATGTATCTTATATATGTAATTTTAAAATTTTAAGCCAGCTTAATATTTAATAGAAAAAATTAAAAAGTCCAATTTTGGTATATAAATCTTGTATTTGGGAGGCCCATTTTCGTCTGCTCGCACGGGGCATTCAAAATCTCAGACGCCCCTGGTTCAGGCTACCGGGGAACTGATATACGCCGCCTAATAGTATTCCCGTTACCGTGTCCGGATGGTTTTCCCTAGTCATCGTAAGTGTTAACGTGAGGTTTGAACTACAGTCTCTTGTGAGACAAATGATATTCTTTTCCACTGGGACACCTTATAATCGTTAAGTTTAAATTGATTATAAAGTTCTCTAAAAAATCGAATATTGTTATAGTACTAAGATAATCGCATTGACATGCAGGTTTCTCTAAGATGGATGTTTGAGCAAGGTGTGAGCTTTGTAGTGAAAAGTTTTAACACAGAAAGGATGAAGCAAAACATTGACATATTTGACTGGCCGTCGTTGACAGAGGAAGAGTTGAACAAAATCGGACAAATTCCGCAACAGAAACATGTTTACTTATATGGTTCAATGGTGAAGGAGCCTAATGATGTAATAGCTGAGATTGATGCAGATCTTTCATTCCAATAAGTTGTTGTTCTATATAATAAATTATGTACCTTAATAACTTAGCGATTTCAATCAAAGATCATCTGTTTGATTTGATGTTTTAAAAATTATTTATTGGTTTGTATTAGCCAATACTCTAATTACAATAGTACTCTAAATACAATAGAACTGGTTGATCCGAACGATTGAATCAGATAACAATATTCTTGAATGATTGAATATTTATAACCCACTCCTTATGTAAATATACAAAAAATAAGAAAAACTAAAAATAAATGCTATAAAGATTAAAACATTCTGAAAACTATTTTTCAACAAAGTTTATCATTTTAAGTTTTACAACCTATATAAAACATTTTTATTTTAATTCTAATTATCTAAATTTTTATATATAAAAATCCGGGTTTTCTAATTTAATTACCTGATAGGACAAGTTTTTATGTCAACTAGCCGATTTCGATTGAGTTACAAACTACCGATGTAACTCAATTCACAATAACAACAACAATATTATAACTAAATATTGGAAGATACTAATTTTCAGACAAAACGAGAGACAAAACGAGAGTACTGCACTTTTTTCTGTACGAGAGCTACCGCTTTGTTTTCACTTTACTTTCCTTTTTATTTTAGGGTTTTGACAATGACAGCCTCTAAGTGCTGTCATTATACGCATAAAAGTTGTACATTAATCCATGAGAGGAAGTAGTTCCTAAGATTCAGGGGTAGTTATAGATTGATGCACAAGTATTTAGTGCATATCTATTGACAGTCTTTAGAGCTGTTATTATCAAAACCCTTTATTCTAATACACATGTGTATCACCTATTTATATTACTACTAAAGTTATTGCTACATTACTTAGCTTTCTTAACAAACGAAAGAAACAAGGAAATTTATTCATTAATTTATTTGGCTAAAGTTAACGAACAAACATTAAGAGTATACGGTATGGTCACGAAAGGGGGTGGGCGCCGGATGCCACCTCGGCGCGCCGGAACCGCCACGACACCGGCCGTTACGCGAGTGAGGCGGGGCGCCGGACGGTCGACGAAGGCAGCGGACGAATGGGGAGGCGCCACGTGTCACTAGCCGTTGGCAACGACTATTTTCCAGAAAATTTAACTTTTTTTTTTTAAAATAAAACCTATTATAAATAACCCATTTAACCATAACCTTCTTTCACACCATTTCTTACACTTTCACTCTCAAAAACTCTCTACAATTTCTTACCCTTTCACTCTCAAAAACTCTCAAAAATGTCTCAACCACCACACCCCGATTGGATGAACGGTATTCTCGGATGGGGAGGTTCCGGCTCACCCGCGTCCAATCCGTCAACACCTTCGTCCCAACAATCGGTACCGTCCACCCAAAACACCGTGATGCCGATATTTTCCCAAGAGCAATACAACCACTATATGCTTCAACAACAATTTCAAAACCTTCAACAACAACAACCCCCTCCTCAAATGTGGTCACAACACCAATGGTCACAACCACAATCTTCACAACCACAACAATTTCAACAACACCAACCCCCTCAAGACACCGACGCCGTTGAAAAGGCGAGAAGAAAGGGGAAAAAAGTTGCCGTCAACTTAAGTCGGAAGGTCATGCGGTGGGACGCCGCCGAAGAAGTTTTATTGGCCGAGTGTTGAGTTAGCGTTTCCGAGGACCGCGAAAAGGGCGCCGACCAATCCGATGAATGTTTTTGGAACAAAATCCTTGTTGAGTTCAACAAGGATGTTGGTACGCCGCGTACCAAAGACATGTTGACGGGGAAGTGGACGACTTTAAACGGTAATTGTCAAAAATTCAACGGTATCTACAAACGTCTACAACGTACAAGCCGAAGCGGTGAAAATGAGGTCGACTTTATGGCCCGTGTCCGACAAGCGTACTGTGACGAGTCGTCGTCAAAAAAACAATTTAACAACGAAGGTGCGTGGGAAGTTTTGAGACATTACCCGAAATGGGACGCCCCCGCACCCATTTCGCTCTCCGATAACGAAGAACTTTTCGGGGAAGATACGAGACCACGTCCGGCGGGAAAGTCTCGTAAGGCAAAAAAAAGTAGGTCGGAAAGTTCATCCGGCACTAACACCACCGGAAGTGCCGCACCGCCGGACCTTGGCGAGGCTATGATGGCCGAGTTTAGGCGGAAAAGTGAAGCCGCTCAATCGGCTTACGAAAGGTCAAAGGCGCGGGATGACGTTTTCGTGCGGTTGGAAGAATTGCGATTCCTAAGCACTAACACCCAAGGTTTGGGGCGCCAACATAAGGCAAGGATCGTCAAAGAAAAAAAGGCGATTCACGAAAAATACCCCGTCGACGCAAGTGAACTTGACGTGGACGATGACGACGAGTAATTTTTTTTTGTTTAATTTTCGGTATTTTTTTTACTTTTTCGGTAATTTTTTTTATTTTCGGTATTTTTTTTTCTTTTTTAGGTATTTTTATTTTGTATTGTGTAATATTTATTTTAATGAAGTATTATGTTTTTAAAAAAAAGAAAAAGAAAAAAAGGGGTTGGGGCCCAAATGGCATAAGTGATGGTAGAGGGGGTATTTGGGGGTTTTGAATGTGAAATGTGAAATGGTGATGTGGCGCATAGGTGACGCAGAGGTACGATTTGACTTAAGCCACAACACCACTTGCTCTAACTAGCCCCTTTACTATTCGTTCAATTTTTTCACGGCCTAAAAATGAAGGTTACTCGTGCCTATCTCAATATATATTTGTTTACGGCAACATTACCATCAACAATTTTTGTTCTAGTCAATTTTTTGTATTCATTACTAGGGGTGTTCAAAACCGGGTATCCGGAAATTCGGGTATCCGAAAACCGGGTATCCGAAAATTCGGATAGTAGTTTTTGCTAACCGATAACCGTATCCGAATTTTCGGATACCCGGTTTTCGGATACCCGAATTTCCGGATACCCGAAATTCGGATACCCAAATACCCGAAAATAATAAGCATATTCAGCATTACATATTTACCACATTGCAGTCAAAAGTCAAAATTACAGCAACAAATCAACAATAAAACAGCACTGTTTAAATGCAAAAATAGCAAAAAGTACACCGAAAGAAAACAGGTCTAAACATAGTTTAAATTCAAAATACACCAACTTAAAACAATCATAATAAACAGTAAACAAAAAATAAAAGCAACATTTGATGTTTAATCTTCTAAAGTTTCATCAATGACGATTGTGGGTTGCTCCAATGTCAAATTCTTCAAACCTATTATTCACAAGAAAAAGTACATGATGTTAATTAGTGGAAGGTATAAAACACATAATTAAAAATGAAATAATGTATTAAAAGTTACAAACTAACATTCTTCTTCCATGTTTTCTATTTCAACAAAAGTGTCTTCAAGGCAAATGGGTTTACGAGAAGCACGTATCCAATCTTGTGTGCAAACAAGAGCCTCCACCATTCGTGGAGTTAAAGAGGTTCGAAAAGAATCAAGAACCCGACCTCCGGTGCTAAAAGCGGACTCGGAGGCAACCGTAGAATCCGGAATAGCAAGTATATCTCGAGCCATTTTCGCAAGAATGGGATATCTACATTCTTGAACCCTCCACCATTGTAAAATGTCAAAATTTGTTTCGGTTGATTCATGTTCTTCAGCCTTATATTTTTCCAACTCCGTTTTTCTCAAAGTGCTTTCCGAACTTCCCATAGCCTTTTCAAATAGATTATTCATAAGTTTATCAACATTCGTTTCAACCCCAACACCCCACTTAGAGCTACTGCTAGTGCTAGTAGATGTATTTAAAGTAGATGACACCTCTTCATCCATTTTTTTAGGCGATAAATTGCTATAATGATAAAACAATGCACAAATATTTTCATTTAATTCTTTAAAAAACTTATCTTGAAGGGTTGTATCAGGATAGTTTTCTTCAATCACCCATTTAACATATTGCCACTTTCGCCTCGGGTCAAGGAATAATGCTACAAACAAAAAATGATTTAGTTTGTCAATGTTACCCCAATACTTATCAAATTTTAATTTCATATTACAAGCCATCGCGACAATAGATTTGTCAGAATCAGTGATATATTTATCAATAAAGAGACCAATTCCATATATTTCATGGACATAAGCATTAGAAGTTATATAACGAGTACCCGAGAACCTCAATGTAGCATCATAAAAGATATTTAAAAATGGCAACAAACTACTTACATTAACCCAATTTGCATCATTAATCAACCCACCCTCACACTTTTTTAATTCTTTCTCACAACTAGAGTCTTTCAAAATTAAGTTCATAAAGGCTTTCTTGAACTTTACGACACTTTCAAGCATTAAAAAAGTTGAGTTCCATCTTGTATCAACATCCATACATACAAGACTCTTAGTTTCTATATTTTCCTCTTCACAACACAACTTAAATTTTGTAAGCCTAGCGGGAGAAGACCTCACATATTTCATAAGAGCACGGACTTTTTTCACAGAAAAACTAACATTATTTAAACCATCTTTAACAACCAAATTTAAAATATGAGCCGCACATCTCATGTGTAAAAAATTCCCATTTAACAAACCACACTCCCAATGATTAAATTTTCTTTTTAAGTATTGAAGTGCTACATCATTTGAACTAGCATTATCCACCGTAACAGTCAAAATATTTTTTTAAGCCCCATTCAATTAAACATTTCTCTACCGCTCTACCGATTAGCAATCCGGAATGACCCGCTACCGGACAAAATTTATAATTCTTTTATGTAAACGCAGTCATTAACAATAAAGTGAGCAGTCAAACACATATAACTAATATTTTGAAGTGATGTCCATGTATCAGTGGTGAGACATACCCTAGAAGACAAATTTTGAAAGATATTTGATAACTTTTTCCTTTCATCAATAAATAAAGCATAACAATCTCTCGTTGCGGTAGCTCGTGAAGGAACAAGAAAGTGTGGATTAATAACTTTACAAAAATCCCGAAAACCCTCATGCTCAACAAAAGAAAAAGGTAACTCATCAATAATCAACATCCTAGCAAGTGCTTTCCTAATAACTTCTTGATTAAACTCCCACAACCTAGGAATTGATATAGTTTCAAGAGAACCATCATCACTAACACGTGTTTTAGACTCTAGATCAAGAAGTTTTTGTTTCATGTCAATGTTAGGCCCATAACTTTTGCAAATTTTATTATGATTTTTCATAGCTGAAGTCCCTGCTGAAGCTGCACTACCAATATGTCTTTTACAATAAAGACACTCGGCGGTAAAATCATCTAACTTTTTAAAATGATCCCACACCGGAGATGGATTTTTTCTAGTCTTTTTTCCAATAGAAGGAGATTCACTTACTTTGGGTGCACGTGGTGGTTTTCGGACTGCCTTCCTCTTCCCTTTTGCTTTGTCTTTGTAACGCCCTGAAATTTTAATAACTAAATAATATTAATTTAATTGTCATATTTGAGTTTAAAATGAATAATTAGTAAATTAGTTATAAGGAAGTTAGACGGTTCGTTTTTATTAGACGCATTAAATATTTAGACGTTTTAGCTATTTAGTCACTCTATAATTTAATAGACGTTTCGTATTATTTAGATGACATGTAGTTAGATGGTTCATATTATGTAGACGTTTGCATTTTTATATTAGTCGTAGTTAATGTCGAGAAGTTATTTAGCCGCGTGAGCGTTCGAGTTAAACTGGTTCTCCATTTTAATGAGTCAGGTTCATTTTTATGTCAGGCCAAAAGAGTAAGAGGCCGAGATTGAGTGGAAAGGGTGAGAATTTTAGTGGGTCGGGCTTCCGAGCAGGGGGCTTGATGAATTAGTGGATTTAGGGTTTTAATCTCTTAAACCCTTAAATCTAAAACACCTCTTACGCTACAGCTGGTGTTCGGAAAAAAAAAGGCAATACGAAAACAGCCGTTTGAAAGACTTCTGATGATTTTTGGATGGATGGCTTGCCGACGAAAGATAATCAGAAGAGGGGGCACATGATCAATTGGCGGTGGTGGTATTCCTTTTTGGTTATGATTCACAGCAAAAGATTTATTTAATTCCTCTTGACCAACTATAACTTATAGGGAAGTGCACGTGGCTGTCAAGGAATTCAAATAGAAATTTGTAGAATTTTATTTCGTGGCCTTGTGTACTTGGTTGTTTTAGTTGGCGGTGGAAGTATAATTGTTTTGGACGGTGGCTTAGGGAATTAATTTAAGGAGGCAGACACCTCTTATGATTTCCATAATTATTACTGAAAGTCTCCTTGTTATTCCATCGATTGAGCAAGCAGCCAAGGACGAGGAGAAGTCGAGCCGTTTGTTGGTGTTACCGTCTCTCTCGTATTGATTCATAGGGTATATTTCGAATTTTTTCTTTTTCTTTGTATCGTTTAAAATATTCTTGAGTACAATCCCGAGCCATGCTCGAAGAACCCAGGGACCCGAGAATTCTGTACATCTCTGTAGATGGTCGGGTGTCGGTGTCGGGTTTTACGTTGAATTGTTATTGGTTACGTTTTTAGTTTCTGGCAGATTGTTACCGCCATGTTGCGTACTGTTTTTGAGTATCTTAGAGGTCGAATTAGGTGAGGCTTGTCTCAAAGAGATTTGTAGCCCTCTGAGTTAGGTTTCCGAATTGATCGAGAACTCGTTAAAAGGGTTTACATTTTAGAAGTTACGGTCAGAACAGTTAGCTGCCGCAGGGATATGTAGATGTGCGTCTGAACTGTTTTGTAAACTGTTTTTGACACCCTTAGGGTCAGATTTGGAGATGACTCGTCTCACAGTCAATTGTCAACATCGGATTCTAGTTTTTGCAAAGTTAAATTTGGAGTCGTTTTGACTTACGGTTCGGCAGATACGGCCATTTTAGTGAACTGTGTCGGGAAATTCAGAAACTTAGTTTATGTTGTTGATGTCAAAATTGTGATATATGTTTTATGTAATTGTTTTAGGATCTAAATTGTATTGAGGAAGTGTGTAATCAATTTATGGATTAATTCGGAGGCTAGCCTATCGAGGTGAGTATTCTCACCGTGTATTCAGTTATAACGATACGTGCATGACTTATGTGTTTAACTGTTTTGATCTACTTTTACTTCCTGTGTGATTGATCTGTTATCTGAGTATCTGAGTGACTGTTTTTATTTACCACTGATCTGAGATAGACGTGCCGAGTATCTGAGCCGGTACAGAGTCATTATGTGCTACTATGTGATAGGGCTATCTGAGTGGTTTATGTTATGAGTTGAAAACATAAAAATAAATAATAAATCTGAGTGGTAGCCTGAGTGGCAATTCTGTGTGGTAGCCTGAGTGGCATTCTAGTGTAAGGAGGGGCGAGGTTGATCTCTCGACTCGATTTACACAAGCGCGCTATACAAATTAAAAGAGATGAAAACTGAGAAATTAACTGAGTAGTATCTAAGTAGAAGTCCACTTGCGTGCCTCATGTGTTGTATGTTATAGTTGTTTACATTTTGAGATTATTCACTCAGCTTCCCCGCTGACCCAAAATCTCCCTCCCATTTTCAAGTACTAGCAAAGGAAAAGAGAAGGTGGACGGTTGACTGCTGTACTGCTCCTGAGTGCTGATGTGGAACGCTTTTATTATTTTTAAAACTCCGATTTTATTTAAGACTTTTCCGCATTAAATACATATTTATGTCAAACAATTATTTTAGAAATTATTTATGGGACCTTTTTAATTAAAATCTTGCACACAAAATTTTTTAAATTCTTGTAAATTTTTGGGTGTTACAGTCTTGCACAACTTTGTTTTCGGAAATTATTTCACAATTAGAGTTGCTAGAATCATCATTTGTTGGATTGACTTGGTCACTTTCTTCAAAGGAATTAAGTTCTTCCATCTAATTTATAACAAGTCAATCGTCAAGATAAAGTCATAATCAGACTACATAATCAAGTAAAATCCAGTAAATTCCATCTAATAATCACTTAATCAGACTACCTAATCAAGTAAATTCCATAATCAGACTACATAATCAAGTAAAATCCATAAATTGGTCGAGTAATCTATAGAAGGACAGATATAGAATTTTGATAAATGTAATCAGACTACTTAATCTGATTAGTTTTTGAAACTGGTCGAGTGAGGCACATAACACACAATATATAAGTTAAGAGTCTAAGACATATATAGAATTTCAATAAATAAAACCTAAATTAAGAAAAAAAAAATCCTAATTTGAATCCTTTTAAGCCGACGAACTGAAAATACAATACAGTATATAGTTCGATACTTCGATTTACAGACCTGTGAAGTGAGAAGATGACGAACGACGACGATGGCGGCCGACGACCGGAGCGGAGGAGCAAGCGATTGACTTTCGAGCGGAGCAGCAAGGGTGGCGACATGCACTGCTACGGAGGTTTAGGGTTTTTGAGTTTTTGAGTTTATAGTTTAAACGACGATTGAATCATCTCTTTGAAGTTTGAAACATTGACTTTCGGTAAGTGAGTTGATTGCTGAGGACTAAAGGCCAAAGGCCAAAGGCCCAAAACGGCAAAACCTAAGGGATTATATTTTAAAAAATATTAAAAATAAATAAATAAATATATATATAAACTGGATACCGGGTATCCGACTATCCGAAAATTTCTAAATTTTAGTATCCGTAACCGTATCCGGATTTTCGGGTATCCGGTTGTTCGGGTATCCGGATATTCTGGTATCTGGATTTTGGATATCGGATATTTTTTCGGATACCCGTTTTTTTGGTTATTTTTGAACACCCCTATTTATTATGCACAATTTTTTTAAGAGATGATAAATGAAGGAATATTATTTTCTCACAACAAATTTATTTGGGATAAAAATTGAAGTGTAAGCTACAAGTTAATTATGGGAGTAATTCACATGTGCCGTTCAAAGGAAAAAAAAAAAAGAACAATTAATAAACCCCAATTTGTAGAAGTGTTGTCACAATAGATAAGGAGAAGGGTATATAGAAAATATGGTAAGCATTCCGGAGACGACAATAAGTTCTTCCGATGGTCAACGCCCCGTTCCGGTGATCGGAATGGGCACATCAACGGTTACTGAAGGCGGTGACGAGGTGAAGGCGGCGGTTGTTGAAGCCATCAAGGTGGGTTACCGCCACTTTGACACGGCGGCTTTTTATGGAACCGAGAAAGCTGTCGGGGAAGCGATCACAGAAGCTCTGAGATCGGGTTTCATCAAGTCTCGAGCGGAGCTTTTCATTACCACCAAACTATGGTGTAATTCCACCGATGGCCATCTGGTATTACCAGCCATAAAGCAGAGTCTCCAGTAAGATTAGGGTTTATTTTTGAATCATTTAACCTGATAATTAGAAAGATAAATTCAGTTAATTAGAGCTCTCAGCTTTTTATGCTAAATCTTCGTACTTACTCGTTCTACCAATACAAGTGACAAAATTACGCAATTTAAATATTGATAATCTGTGAATTATTGCAGGGATTTGGGACTAGATTATGTCGACCTTTATCTGATACACTGGCCGCTAAAAATTAACTGCGATCATTTAAAAGTCCCTGTTTCAAATGATAACGTAGTCAAAATCGACATCAAGAAAGTTTGGGAAGCAATGGAGGAGTGTCAAAATCAAGGACTTACCAAATCTATCGGTGTCAGTAACTTTTCTTCGCGAAGAATTCAAGAAATTCTTTCATTTGCCAAAATTCATCCTGCTGTCAACCAGGTAATAATACATCCGTGCTTCACGACTGGTTCGCGTTCATACTTTGACGGGATCCAACCGACATGTTTATATAAACGGGTCAGAGATCTCAACCCTAACCTTTCAATCCGAACATGACCCATATATAAAATGTTTAATTAAAATTTAAACGTGTTCAACAGGTTAGCAATTTGAATGAGTCAAACGAGTCAACTTTTTAAATGTATATGTAGAATCTACTAAAGTATATATATTTTTCAAATATATATCTATAAACTACTAAAGTATAAATATATCTATTTTTAAAATAAATAATCGCCCGTTCATACGAGTCAGTTGAATTGACCCCAAACTGCCCCGAAACATTTTCGCCTCAACTTTAACCTGTTTATTTTCGTGTCGGTCTTAAGTTGGGTTTCGAGTCGGGTCAGAAATAGCCAGCCCTAGATTTTATAGTCTAAATTATATTTAAACTGTTTTTGGTTGGGAATTCTTTGAAGGTTGAGATGAACCCGGTTTGGCAGCAAAAACAACTAAACGAGTTTTGTAATGAAAATGACATCCTTATCATGGCATACTCCCCTTTAGCTTCAGTCGGCAATCCATGGGGAAACAAAAGTGTCACCGAATGTAATGTTCTCCAAGATATTGCCAACTCGAAAGGGAAGACAACAGCTCAGGTAAACATTTATTTCGTAACGTGGTCAAGATTATTATTAAGTTATGTTGTATTTTCGTGTTATAACCTAAAGTGATCAACCATTTATGTGTAGATTTCTTTAAGATGGTTATATGAGCAAGGCGTTAGCTTTATAGTAAAGAGTTTTAACAAAGAGAGGATGAAGCAAAATCTTGACATCTTCAATTGGGCATTGACTCAAGACGATTTGAACAAAATTAGTCAAATTCCACAGAGCAAACTCGTTTATCTGGATGGTTTTGTGGTCAACGGGCCTAATGACGTAACCGCTGAAATCGATGCAGAGATTTGACCGAGTAGATAGTTTTATCATGAAAGGGCGATAGGAATTAATAACTATTTTCAACATGTTACTTTGACAACAGATAAATGATCTGGTCGTATATAATGGTATAGTTTGTTAGATCGTTGATTTTGCTATAAACACGCAACAACCGCAGCGGTATCATGGAATGACAAACGATTAATAATAATGATGCGTACCACTACAGCTAAAGTTAATTGCCAAAATTAATCAGTGTACAACCATATTAAGAAATCGTTATGCTTAATACAATAAAAGTTGTCTACATTTAAAAGTTACGGTATAAAATCACCTCAAAGGCTACATATGAATATATTATTTCGAAGATTTGTCATGTGTGAGGTGGAGTGGTGGGGTTTTCAAGAGGATGAAGGGTGAGCTACATAACCATGTAGGTTGTGTAAAAAGTGGAGGCACTACTAGTTAAATGATGTTTTTTATGAAAACATATATAAATCTTCTTCGCTATCATTTTATTATTTATGAGTACTTCTAAAGTGGTTTGTTTAAGGTATTCAATTGATTTTATCAAGTCAAAGGAATAATTATTAGTCATTTGATTAAGAAAAAATTAAAGGTTAAGATCAAGATTCAAACTACCACTATCACTATCAACACATGTGCTTCAATACATCAATCCTCCACCACCACTGCCGGCGGCGATCGGCGGTGGTTGGTGGTGGTGACTGGCGGTGGTGGTCGTGACTGGAAACAAATGTGTTTATAACACATGTGATTCGTATGCTCCCCCTGTTATTAGAAACTCATGTTTTTAGTGAATCGCATGTGTTTCGTGACTTGAAACACATGTGATTCAAAGTACTATGCCCGTCTGTATTTTGGAACCACTGTTTGTAGTGAATCACATGTGTTTGAAACACATGTGATTCATAGTTCGTATGCTCCATTATTTTAAGAAACTTTTGCTTTTAGTGAATCACATTTGTTTCGTGACTTGAAACACATGTGATTCAAAGTAATATGCTCGTCTCTATTTTGTAACCCCTGTTTTTAGTGAATCACATGTGTTTCATGTTCGAGCAACGATTGTCAAACACGAAGTCAACCTTGGATCTCCTGTAGCTACAGTGCAAACCCAACAAGTTCTTGGCGAACCTAGGGTGATCAAGGTTGATTGCGAAAGTGAAAGTGAGAGTGTGTGAACTCTGTGTTTTTAGGCTTTTTTGAATCTGTCTCAGTGTTGTTGTCGACAATGAGTTAGACCATGTATTTATACTGCCATTCTCAGATATATGGAACGTTGGCCATTATGACTGCAATAAAGCAGTCATGAAGCGCCATTATGACGACGTCAATGATCGTGTAACGCTCTGTCATGAAGCGCCATTAAGACACGCGTTTTGACAGGCGGTGATTACATGCGGTCATGACTTGACAGGCGGTCATGACTTGACATTGACATGCGGTCATGACTTGACAGGCGGTCATGACAATAACGGGTCCAATTGTGACGTAGGCCATCTGGATCCAGACGTGGGCTCGTTAACATAGAAGCCCATCATCATTTAGGTTTTGGGAAATTACCTATATATACATAGGTAACCCCTACTAACCTCATCATTCCCCCGAGTTAGGATTTGCCAAAACAACGGTTTGTCAATCGTAACTATCATCATTCGTAAGTCTTCGTCCGATTTCTTCTTTATTTTTTTTTGTTTTGTTTTGTTTTGTTTTTTTTTTCTCGAGTTGATCGGCTGCTCAATCGTGCCCGTGAGCGGCGGTAGTATGGCGATGGCGACCGGCGGTCGCAGGGCAGCAGATTCGTTCGGACCGGCGACAATTCGATCGGCGGGCAGGTTGTAGCGTTGATCCGAGAGCGCCAGGCTGTAGCGTTCGATCGACCGGCTGCTCAAGCAGACCGGCGGTCATAAGCGATGCACGAGTGGACCGGCTGCTCATGCAGACCGGCGGTCGACGGTGGGGCAGCCGGCGGTCTTAACTTGATTAATACAGGCGGACGTAAGTTGGTTAATACCGGCGATCACAAGGTGATCAATACCGCCGATCGTCGCAAGTTGGTTAATACCTGTAGACCGGCGGTCGTCGGCAACAGACCGGCGGCGGTTTAGAGTAATTCCGACGGATTAGGGTTTAGCGGACCGGGATTATAGGGTGTTACGGGCCGACGGTTTAGAGTAAGTCCGACGGATTAGGGTTTAGCGGACCGGTGTTATGGGGTGTTACGGGCCGGCGGTTTAGGATGTTCGACGGTTCTTTTTGTTTGGTGGACCGGCGGTACCGGCGGTTTTTGGGTATGGTGGACCGGCGGTGTAGGATGTACGGCCGGTTCTTTTTGTTTGGTGGACCGGCGGTGTACGGTTTTCGCTTTAGGGTTTTACGGGTCGTCGGTTTTAGGGTTTGGGAGACCGGTTTAGGGGCAGACAAGCGGCTAGGCCCCGACCCAGACTATTTTGCACATCTGTCTTAAACACTTAACTAACTATAGTTGTATGTCTTGTAGGTTTAACTGGGTTGCTTGCTACCTTACAGGTACGGATTTGTCTCTCCCTTGGTTGTTTTTGTTTACCCCGCTGTTATTTAGTAGGCATATTGTAGGTGTTGTAGTTTGAACATGGGAGAGCCAGTGTCAGATGCGATTGTGGTGGAAGCTCCATCAGTTGCTCGAAGCCCTAGCACAGTCAATGACAAAATGCTAGCAAAACTGATGGATGAGTATCCATGCCTTAGGAAATATAATGCTATTGTACCTATGTCAAACCAACGAGCCAATTCCCCTCCGCAAGGGAAAGTAGCCCTCTATATCCATTACCTTTCCCACTCCAATTTTAGATTCCCGGCCACTTCTTTTTATCTGAGGGTGCTGAACTATTTCAAGTTGGGGTTTGCACAGTTACATCCAGTAGCTGTATAAAAAATTACAACGTTTGAGATGTTATTGGTGGCAATGGGAATAAAACCCTCAGTACCTCTGTTCAGGGCGTGTTATAAGCTGATGAAATCTCATGATTGGTTTTCTGTAGAGTTAAAAGATAGAAAGAAAAAATTTATTCGGGAGTGTTTTACTAGTCATAGGAATTGGAGATTTAAATATGTGTTTGTCGATGCCGCTTTCAGAAATATTTGTGCTAGTAACTTGTTTAGGTGGAGAACTGGGTTTGACAAATCGTTAAACGATGCTCCAGCCCTGACGCCTCAAAGCGAAAGGTTGTGTAAGCAGATTTTACGAAAGTCAATTGTATTTCGGGTTTATGAGGAAGGTGCTTTGGTGTTAGCTGGTATATCGGATTATTGGGCTGAAGGAATGAAGCTTGTGATTGTGGACTCGAATACTGGGAAACGTGGGTTTCTGTTGTTATGTTGTCATGCTTTTATATTATCTTTGTATAGGTACTGACTTATTGTACGTTTCCTGCAGCCATGAGCTTGATGGATTTCATGGAGGGAGATCCAGCTATTATGGAGTAAGAGATCGAAAATCATCCTGCTGATGTTACCCTTAGTGAACAAGAAACTGGTGCCACTTCGCATGTTAATTCTGGGATAAACACGACCGCAACCAACGAGGTGACGTCAAACTCGACACCAGGTAAGTGCACAACCTTTACACATATGTGTTGACTATGGTAGAAGGTAAGCGTATGCCTTTTATGTTTCATAGGTGCCGCTGATAATGACAAGTCGCTGTCCCAAACTATCGTTGAGAGTGACAGCGAAGATGAAACAGGTAACATCATAATTATAGTCGTTGCTAACTTATTACCTGTCACTTAACGATCTTATTGTGAATATGCAGAGGACTTCGATTACTTGGGGGCAACGTCACTTCCAGATCCCAGATTGGATGACTGAGACATGTTAGGACGTGGTAAAAGGGCGATGAATCTAGATGTAAGCGATTATGACATCTCGTTGCCAAAGGTGCCAAAATTGACTTTCCCCTCTAATCTTCCCTCGAATGCTACTTTGGTAAATCGCGGGGGTAATACTAGATCATTTGGAGCAAGCGTCACAATTGGGTCAACCTCTAGTATGTTTGGGACGACCAGCGCTCCTTTTGGATCTACCATGTTAGCATCGAGCCAAAATTTCGGTATTACGCAGCCTCCCGCTTTTATTTCAACTAGCGAGGGTGTGCCATTAGGATCGATGACCGGGAGTACAGGGGGTGTAATTGGTGCAGCAGATATAAATATGTTCAATAGTTTTATGAAATATGTCCGACAGCTGGTAAGCGATGAACATGGGGAATTAAAGAAGTCGTGCGCTGAGTTGCAGGTGCAAGTTGATAATAGCAAAGATGATATTACCTGTCTAAAGAAAGATCTAGCACTCGAGCAAACTACATCTAGTCGTTGTCAAGAGGAAGTGCGCACGCTTAGAGAGAAAATATCCCAGCAGGGGGTCGCTTTGACTAAGGCTGAAACGGAAAAACAGGAGATGTCAGCAACACTTAGTGCCTGTGAAGAGCAGTTGGTGCAGAAAGAGCAACAGGTAACTGAAAAAGATGTTGAGCTGGAGACTATGAGGCAAGCGATGGTCCAGATGCGTGAAGAACGCGATGTTGCCCTGCATATGAGGAAAGAGTTAGTTGCTGCATTGCCTCAGCTATTTGATTTGATGCTTAAACATCCCGATGTTGCTAATGTACTGAACGACTTTAACCGTGCCTCTCATATGTTTGGGAGACATCTTGCTAGTAAAACGGTGAAAGATGCATTCCCCAATATTTCTCCCGAGAGCTTGCCGTTTTTGGACGCTGCGACGCATGGTAACATGATGCGTGCAAGTGAGAAATTTGCAGGCAGGGCTTTTCCCATTATGACTACCCTGGTGCAAGATTTGGAGATGTCACTTCCAGCTATTATTGCCTTACTGTCGGCACAGCCATGGCCTTCGCTTGTTTATGCATGTGATGACTTTGTGACCTGGTTTTATTTTGTGATTGGATTATTGCTTTGTAGCCTTTGAATAGTTTTGTGGAATTTCTATGTTTGAAATTACTTGTTTCTTTCTATGCGTGTACTTTGCTATAGAAATTATGTATGTGTTTGTTGGTGTACCGGTGAAAAAGTTTTTTTTTACTCGCGAGGATGTCGCTTCCGAATAGGAAGTGCTTATCTTTTATCAAGTTGATTAAAAGATGAAATTGGATGCATGTGTAGGGACCATGTTTGATGGACCTAGTATAATTGATATGGAACTATGTTCTTGACTATGTCACTTGTGCATGCATGTGTTGTAACATCGTACATAATAAAAAGTGTTATCTTATTGAGTTTATTGAATAAAATTGGGATACATGATCAAACCAAATTATTAAACGTAACACTTCTTCAGGTTCATGACATTCCATGTCCTGGGGATAGTCTGTCCGTCCATGTCTGACAAGGTGTAAGACCCATTGCCATTAGCATGAAGTACTTGATAAGGGCCTTCCCATGTAGGGCCGAGCTTGCCTTGACTTTCTACCCTGCTGGCCTCATTCTTCCTCCATACCAGATCGCCTGGCTGAAAAGAGAGATGACGGACTCGCTGATTGTAATATTTTGCCATCTGCATGTGACGGGCGACCTGTTTGATGAGAGTGATCTCCCTACGCTCTTCTACGATGTTTAAGTTTTCTCGTAGTGCGTCCTCATTCTCTTCAGGGTTGAAGTCCATAACCCGTTGAGTTGGATGGGTAATTTCTGGAGTAATGACGGCCTCCGTACCATAAACCAAGCTGAAAGGTGTTTCAGATGTAGTTGTACTTGGGGTGGTTCGATGAGCCCAAAGGATACCTGGTAATAGATCCACCCATGCAGTTTTGCGCTGGCCTAATTTGGCTTTGATTGCTTTCACGATGGCTTTGTTCATGACCTCTACCTGGCCATTGGCTTGAGGATGTGCCACTGACGTGAACCTCTGTTGGATGTTCACGTCAGAGCACCAAACCTTGAATGGACCTTCTGCAAACTGTTTGCCATTATCGCTTACCATGACATGTGGTACCCCAAACCTGCAAACGATGTGTTCCCAGACAAAATTTATAACTCGCTTCCCAGTGATAGTTGCCAAGGGCTTTGCCTCTATCCACTTGGTAAAGTAGTCAACAGCAACAATGAGAAACTTGACATTGCCAACGCCGGGCGGAAATGGCCCAACAATGTCGATCCCCCATTTGTAAAAGGGCCATGCAGTAGTAACAGGTATAAGATCCTGCTTTGGCAATTTGGTGACAGAAGCATTTTGTTGACAGGCTGTGCACTTTTCGATTTCCTCCCTTGCATCTTGATGCATCGTTGGCCAAAAGTACCCCAATCTCATGATTTAACCAGTGACCGACCGTGGTCCCACGTGGAGGGAACATGTGCCGCTATGTACAGCTTCAATGATACTTTTAGCCTGTGTTGGGCCAACACAACGCAGGTGTGGCCCCAGATAAGATTTGCGAAACAGGCAGTTGTCCACCAACGTGTACATTGGTGACTTCATACGAATTTTCCTTGCTAGCTGTGGATCAGCCGGTAGTACATCATGTTTGAGGAAATTTAAGATCGGAGTCATCCAACATTCTTCCTCTGCAACAGTGGCAACCTCCTTTGTTCGCGCAATGGACTTTTCTGTCAAGACCTCCACCAGTAATTCTTTTTTAAGATGGGCAAAGGCAGACGAAGCCAACTTGCTTAGGGCGTCAACTAAGTTGTTGAGATTTCTGGGCACTTGCTCGATGGTAAATTTCATGAATTCTGAGATCACCTTTTTAGTTTCTTCTAAGTATAGCTGCATGGAGGTTTGGTTCGCGACGAATGCTCCACTGACTTGGTTGGCGACAAGCTGTGAATCTACAAATACAGATATGCTTTTCACCCCCATTTTCCTGGCAATTTTCAAGCCTGCTAACAAAGCTTCATACTCCGCTTCATTGTTAGTTGTGGGAAACTCGAACTTAAGGGCATACGTATACTCATTTTTATTGGGGTCTGTAAGAATTAAACCCGCCCCGGAGCCCTCCAAGTTAGAGGCACCGTTAGTGAAAAGTGTCCATGGGGTATTTTCGTCCCCCTGTACGTGCCTTTCCTTATCTTCTTCGTCTACCTCGGCAAGGAAATCGGCCAAGATCTGACCTTTCATAGAAGTTCTTGGATGAAAGGAAATTTCATGCTCCCCCAACTCCACTGCCCACTTAGCCAACCGTCCTGACACCTCAGGCTTTCCTAGGACGTGCTTAATTGGTTTGTCTGTTAAGACATGAATAGGGTGAGCCTGGAAGTAACGCCTCAAACGCCTAGTTGCATGTACCAAAGCAAGGGCTAATTTTTCCAAGCACGGGTAATTTACTTCTGGACCTTTCAACACCCGGCTAACAAAGTAAACTGGCATTTGGGTAGACCCACGCTGTGCCATCATAACTGCGCTAACACATTCCATAGAAACAGCCAGGTATACCACCAATGTTTCCCCTGGTACAGGAGCTGTGAGCGTAGGAAGGGTGGCCATAAACTGGTTTAGCTCTTGAAAGGCTGATTCGGCTTCAGGTGTCCATGAAAAATCTTGCTTCTTTATGCAGCCTTTCAAAGTGTGGAAAAATGGTAGAGATCGATCAGCTGCTTTTGAGAGGAAGCGGCTGAGTGCTGCCAGCTTACCATTAAAACTTTGCACCTGCTTTTTGGTGGATGGGGAGACCATGTCTAAAACAGCCTGCATTTTCTTGGGGTTGGCTTTAATGCCTCTCGGCGTGATGATGTGCCCTAGGAACTTGCCCTCTTCCATGCCAAAGCTGCATTTGGAGGGATTAAGCTTCATGTTGATCCTCCGCAGTGCGTCAAAAGTTTCTTTTATATCTGCCAACATGATATCCTCTGCTTTGCTTTTGATGACAATGTCATCCACATAAGCTTCCACATTTCGTCCAATCTGGTCCTTAACGCCTGGTCAATCAAGCACTCGTAAGTGGCACCTGCATTTTTTAGACCAAACCAAATGGCATTTTTTTTTGAAACAGTAGATACCTGGTCAATCAAGCGCTGGTAGGTTGCACCTGCATTTTTTAGACCAAAAGGCATTTTTTGGAAACAGTAGATGCCTTGGTCTGTATGGAAAGCTGTCTTATCCTCGTCACTGCGCTTCATGTGGATCTGGTGATAACCTTTGTACGCGTCCAAGAAACATTTTAGCCGGAAGCCATCCAAGGATTCTACCTTCCAGTGAATCTCTGGTAGTGGATAGTTATCCTTGGGACATGCTTTATTAATATCTTTGAAGTCGACACATAACCGCCATGAACCATCACTTTTCTTGACCATGACCGGGTTTGCATTCCAGTTCTGGTATTTTACCTCCCAGACAATTCCACTTGCTACCATTTGGTTGACTTGTTCACATGCTGCTTTGCTGCGATCCATGGCAAGCCCGCGCTTTTTCTGCTTGATTGGGACAATGTTTGGATTGGCATTTAGAGCATGCTCGACAAAACTCCTAGGGACACCTGTCATATCAGATGTCTGCCATGCGAAAACATCTAGGTTGTATTTTAATAAACTAATGAGTTTGTTTTTTATCTGCGAAGACGGGTTGATCAGGAAAATCGGCATTGAGTACTACCTTGGTTTCTGGACCTTCCGTTACCTCCGCTGGTGTAGCCCGATCGGTGCTTGGCTTTGGCTTTTCAATTTGCTTGCATTCCTGTGGCTATGACATCTGCCCCCTGACAGTAGCAACTCCAGATGGAGTAGGAAACTTCACCATGCCGTGAATAGTGGAAGGTATGGCCTTGAACTTCTCTAGCGATGGTCTGCCAAGAAGAATGTTGTATTCTGAAGGGGCGTTGACAATGGCAAAGTCTACCATTTCAACCCTATACCGTGGATATTCCCCCATCATCATTGGTAAAGTTATTTCTCCCACAGGCCAGTGGGTTTCTCCAGAAAAACCGACCAACGGTGCCTGCGCTGGTCTTTTTGTGTCCTTGACTGCTTGGGATAGTTTCCTGAAACAATGCTCAAACACTATGTCAGTAGAACAACCTGTATCAACATAGGATTTGTTAATCTCATAATTGGACAATCTGATTTTAATGACAACAGGATTGTTGGAAGTAGCTGCTACTGGGGGAAAGGAAATAGGAACCATCATCCAGCTTTGGAGGACCGATGCTTTTCCCTTAGACGATGCCTCGCCTTGAACCATGAGCACCTGGCCATCAGGCGGCCCAGGATGATCACCATTGTCTCCCTTCTTCTGCCAACTATAAGTCTTTTTGGCCGGATTTTTTGTTGCCTGTTGTCTTGCCCCTGGTACGAGATGTTCCAATTTCCCCTCCTCCAAGGCACGCTTGATTTCAGCATTTAGCTCTCTACATGAATTAGTATCATGACCATAATCTTCATGGAAATCACAGTGTTTGTTCATATTTCACTTTCCATACTTGTGTAACATCTGAGGAGGTGCTTTGAAAGATGACCCCACCTACTCTGTCTTCAATATCTCGCTTGGACTTTTACTTAGACTGGGACCTGTACCACGATCATAGGGAGTAGGCCTCATGCTACTTCTGTCATCTCGCCTGAAATCTCTGCAGCTGTCTCTGTCTCTGTCTCGTCTGCTATCCTGCCTGGTGTCTGGGCGATTGTCAGGTCTAGCGCTTGACGAGCTCCCCCATTTGTCTCTCCCGTTGAGAACTCCCCGTGTGAGAGTAACAGTTTCCTTGGATCTGAGGAAATCATATGCCCGGTCAGTGGCTTCCTTGAAAGTGACTGGAGTTCGCTTGATCAGCTTCTCTTGCAGTTGTACTGAGAGCAAGGAGAGGGTAAAACCCGAAATTTGTTGACTTTCGGGTAAGGCGACAATTTTTTGGCATTCCTGCGTGTAACGCTGAATGAAGTCGCGTAACCCCTCGCCTTCCCTTTGTCGCAGCAAATGTGCTTCTATATGAGTTCTCTGCTGCTTCTTTTGCTGGACAAAGTGAGTCACAAATTTAGCCTTTAGGTCTGCAAAGTCTTGAGTACTCCTCTCCGGTAAGTCAGCAAACCAATCACGAGCGAAACCCTGCAACGTGCCAGGGAACATGTGACAAGCGACCGGGTCTAGCCATTTCTCTGTCATAATGGCCTGTTCAAAAAGAGCAAGGTGGTCATCGGGATCCCGTGTACCGTCGTAAGTACCAACTATGGACGGAACTTTTTGTTTATCTGGGAGAGGGAATCTGGCCACCCAGTCACAAAACTTCGAACTAAACACCAACAAAGGCATAGTGGCCGCTCGGGGTGGTGCGGCTGCTGCCACGAGTGCTTGCGACACGCGCAACATATCATTAGATGTATCCTGTGGTGGATGTGGTGGTAGGGTGTGAATGGGTGGTTGTCTTAACTGCTCCAATAATTGTGACAACGGATCTACTGGTTGAACGACCGTTGGCTGCGGTGCTGGGCGCAACGCCGCCACCAACTGAGACAACAGATCCGATGAAGTAGGTGGTGGAGGAGGCGGTGGTGGTGGCTGAGCACTTTGAGCCAAACTTCTGAGTAACTCCACAATTGGATCCTCCCAAACCCCTGGTGTAGCGGTCTGGGGGAAGTTTGAAACAGGCTGTCGGACCTGATCCGTGCCATCCTCCTGAGAGCTTGTCCCGTGGGACAAAAGAGGTTGAAATTAAGGGATGGGCGTCACTGGCTGTGGTGAGGTAAACGAACTTGATCCAACCAGCCTTGTGGAGAAAAGTGGACTTGTTAAAGAGGGATACCCTCGTGTCGTCCTGACATCCGACACTGTCCACTCAGAATCGACGTATGTCTCCATGATACGACTAGGCGAGGTTATCACCGCCTCGGGTATAGTGGTAGTCACGGTAGTGGTTATTGTTGGCGCTAAAGAAATGATCTGCGATGAATTTGTTGCCTCCATAGAAACGGTTGATTACTGAGCAGAAAAAGAAAAAGTTTGAAAAGTGAAATGCCGTTTAAAAACGGGTCCCACGGATGGCGCCAATGTTCGAGCAACGATTGTCAAACACGAAGTCAACCTTGGATCTCCTGTAGCTACAGTGCAAACCCAACAAGTTCTTGGCGAACCTAGGGTGATCAAGGTTGATTGCGAAAGTGAAAGTGAGAGTGTGGGAACTCTGTGTTTTTAGGCTTTTTTGAATCTGTCTCAGTGTGTTGTCGACAATGAGTTAGACCATGTATTTATATGGCCATTCTCATGTATATGGAACGTTGGCCATGATGACTGCAATAAAGCAGTCATGAAGCGCCATTATGACGACGTCAATGATCGTGTAACGCTCTGTCATGAAGCGCCATTAAGACACGCGTTTTGACAGGCGGTGATTACATGCGGTCATGACTTGACAGGCGGTCATGACTTGACATTGACATGCGGTCATGACTTGACAGGCAGTCATGACAATAACGGGTCCAATTGTGACGTAGGCCATCTGGATCCAGACGTGGGCTCGTTAACATAGAAGCCCATCATCATTTAGGTTTTGGGAAATTACCTATATATACATAGGTAACCCCTACTAACCTCATCATTTCACCTTTTGAAACACATGTGATTCGTATGTGATTCGTAGTTCATATGCTCCATTGTTTTTAGAAACTCTTGTTTTTAGTGAATCACATGTGTTTCGTGACTTGAAACACATGTGATTCGAAGTAATATGCTCGTCTGTATTTTGGAACCCCTGTTTTTGGTGAATCACATGTGTTTCACCTTTTGAAACATATGTGATTCGTATGTGATTCGTAGTTCGTAATTTCGTATGCTGCACTGTTTTTAGAAACTCTTGTTTTTAGTTAATCACATGTGTTTCGTGACTCGAAACACATGTGATTCGAAGTAATATGCTCGTCTGTATTTTGGAAACCCTGGATTTAATGAAGCACATGTGTTTCAATACATCAATATCACCACCAGCCCCAACACCACTGTCAGTCACCGGCACCACCGCCAGCCGCCTCCGGCCACCGGCGATCATCGGTCGGCGGCGGCGGGCGGTGGCCGGAGGCGGTAAGTGGCAGTAGCTAAGGGATTTGATCTTGACTATTTTGATCTAATGATTATAATTTATCCCTTGAGATTATACACAATCCTTGGAGTAGAACACAACTCTACTTCTAAAATTCAATACTTTTAAAAACAATCTTTTGATTCTATATATAATCATCTTCTCAATACTATTTATTTTTCACAAAATATTTCAAAGGAACACACTGCAGACCATAAAATATCTCAATACTATATTAGCTTACACTTTTAATTAGTGATGTAAAATGTTTGCGTTTTTTATTTTGTATATTCATGTTTTAGTTATGTAATGTTTTAATTAAAAATATTGGTTAAAATGTAGGTGTTGTGACTTGTGAATCGGTGAGATTGATGGTGAAGTTATGTGATCGTCTAATAAAACAGGGGAGTGAAACCACGTGTCATGTATCCAAACTTGTATAAAGAACCCCAATGCCACGTATTTATCTTAAAGCGTTCTTGGATTCCTCCCAACTCATGCTTGTTCTTCCAAATGACTCATCTTCTACGTTTTTTCTTTATTTTGTTGATTTTAAGCATCTGTTAGGTTTCTCATATATAAAAAGAGAAATGGCAGGTATCCGGGAGACTATGATAAGCTCTTCCGATGGTCGTCGGCCAATTCCGGTGATTGCATTGGGCACATCAACCGAATCGAGTATTGCAGGCATTGATGCGGTGAGTCCATCGACAATAATTGAAGCTATAAAAGTGGGTTACCGCCATTTTGACACAGCAGCACTCTACAATAATTGGGGAAGCCATTGCAGAAGCTCTGAAATCGGGTCTGATTAAGTCTCGATATCACCACCAAGCTCTGGTGTGACTCCACCGAACGCCATCTTGTTTTACCCGCCATCAACAAGAGTCTCCAGTAAGAAATTTTCCAATCAAGAGTTTGGGGATGACAAAAGTAGAGTGAAGAGAGAATTTATAATTTTTTAATACTTTCTTTAATAGCATATGTGTATAAATAAATGTATAATACCACTTGAATCAAGTAAATACAATAAAATATTGAAAAGGTAAACTAAAGTTCCCAAAAGATTTATGCATGCAAAACTTTTAATTTGGTGGAATTTAATTTATGTTATAGAGCTCTTTTTAATATTTTGACCTAAATTGATTACACAGAGGTTTCTAATTACACCACTTAATCTAAGAAAGTAGATATTGCATGGGTTATAGTTGAAGGCTTCACAAATTCAAATACGACACCATACATTGACCGATTGCAGCTTAATGTAGGAATCTGCGACTAGAGTATGTGGATTTGTATCTCATACATTGGCCACTCAGGATGACCCAAAAAATCCCATTTCCAAAGGGTTGCATAACCGCCATTGATATGAAAGGAGTTTGGGAAGGCATGGAGGAGTGTCAAAATCTCGGACTCACCAAATCGATTGGTGTCAGCAATTACTCTTCAAAAAGGATCCACCAAATTCTTTCATTTGCCAAAATCCCTCCCGCAGTCAACCAGGTGATCCATATGTAGTGAAATGGCTATTAATTACTCTTACTTTTATTTTTAAACATCATTTACATCATTTTATTGGAACTCATCTTCTAGTAACTATATACTTTAATCCATCATAACCTTCATTATAAACGTTTACCTCAAGAAAATATCAAAACAATAACATATCACTTATTGTGATACGGAAAAAGTATAAACAAACACCTACATGTCTCGACGCACAAGCTCATGGTTAAAGTGGACTACTTTGCAACTTAAATATATAGGCAAATTATATTACATTTTAATGCAATTTTAGTGTAACTTATATCGCTTCAATTCGATTTGAAGGTCGAAATGAACCCAGTTTGGCAACAGAAAAAACTCAACAAATTTTGCAAAGAGAATGACATCCTTGTGAGTGCATATTGTCCGTTAGGTGCATTCGGCAACAATGCATGGAGACACAACGGTGTCATGGAATGTGATGTTCTTCAAGACATTGCTAAATTCAAAGGGAAGACAGTGGCTCAGGTACTCATTATAGCAACATGTTCTTATAGAGTTGACTTTTAAAGTCAACATACTTCTGATAGTTTGACATCAAAAGTCTAACATCATGAATTCAATAATTGACATGTAGATTTCTCTAAGATGGTTATTCGAGCAAGGTGTAAGTATTGCTGTGAAGAGCTTTAACCCTGAAAGGATGAAACAGAACCTTGATATCTTTGACTGGTCGTTGACCCAGGAAGAATTGAACAAAATTGACCAAATACCTCAACGCAGACATGTGTATCTAATTGGCACAATGGTGACTGAGCATAATGATATAATGGCCGAGATTGATGCAGAACTTGATTAGAGAAATATTTACTCCATAAAATAAATGCTAATGATTTTACATTCTAAAACTCTGTTTTTTAATTGATGTTTAATTTGTTCAACAGTAACCTAAAGGAAACCCACTCGAATGTAAGGGGTGTTTGGGATTGCGATGATTATTTGCTTATTTCGTTTCGAAAACAAAATGGATTCAAAATGGGTCTTTAACGAAAAGAATAAAAGAAATCAATTGTTTGCATCTTGATGCTCAAAACCAATTTTGGAAAAGAAAGTAGGGAGTTCTTATATTGTTTTGAAAATGGGTAATATATAATTAGTCATTTTATCTATTAACTAAATAAATAATCATTTTATCTATTAATTGATTATCTGATTATTATGATTTCAAAAAATGTAATTAAATCAAATATTATTTTTTATAAATCACATTTTGAAACTAATAATTATTTGATTATTTAGTTTTAAAACAAATAATTTTTTTTTTAATAAAACATCCAAAAACACATAGGAACTGAATATAATCGCATACTGAAGTCTAAATCTCAGGAAAGATATGCCCTCTCTTATTAATAATTACTCTAGTATACAATAAGCATTCACCATGGTATTGTTTATAAACCATTTTCATTTTACCTCCTAGAGTTTTGTTTTAGTTAAAAGTCAATATCATAAATTAGTTAAATTGTGTCCCTTCAATTTTTATATTAGTCAAATTTGACCTTGAATTTTTGTGTTTATTATCAATGAAGTTTTATTTCTTCAAAGATTATACTTCCTCCATATCATAATAAGTGATACACTTTCCATTTATGAGTGTTTCACAATAAATGATACACTTCAAAAGTTACCTTATTTGGCAAAAATGCGGGATCAAATCTCCACTAACTATTCACTTTAATAAAGTAAAATTACACTTATACCCTTATTTTTACTTTTAAAACTCATTAATACCACTTTATTCAACAAAAGTGGGACCCATCACCCACTAACTATTTACTTTAATATAAATTAACCATACTTTAATCTTTAGCCTAAAAAACCATGAAACTTCAAATATATCACTTACTTTGATACGGAGGAGGTATATTTTTTATATCCCGCTGCAATGCGTGGGACAATAATTTACTCATTTTTATCTATTAAGGATAATATTATATAACTGATACAATTTGGTTTCGTGTACAAATTAATATCGGTTATCAAATTCATTTAGAAAACCCTGAACACAAACAAAAACATTTTGTCCCTTTACTTTATTAAAATAAATAAAGATAATGTTATTGTTTCTTATACAAAATATTAGTTAGTGTTCATCTAAGTTACTCAAATTTTATATTTACTCAATAATAATAACTAAAGTTTAAAAGTGTTTTAATTATGTGAAATTTACTTTTTATAACAGGTTACGAGGTCACCTTCTATAAATATAAGTGTTCTAACTACGAAGTTTTTATATAAAAATTTAGATGTTATATAAGGCAAATTTCACATGATTGGAACATTTTGTAACACTTGGTTATTATTATCGAGTGAAAGTAAAGTTTGAATTACATAAATTGAACACTTTTAAAACTTTATTACTATTGTATAAAATTTGTTTTCTATTATTTGTTTCTATTTCATCGTACTATTTATTACTCCCTCCGTCCCTAAATAAAGTTCTCATTTCACCTTGAATTTTTGTCCCTAAATAAAGTTCCCATTTCACAAGTTGATGAGATCCACTTAATAAAATAATATAATTATCATGGACCCCACTACTAACTATCCACTAACAATCTTTCTCTCTCCAAATCAACTTTATATTTTAATCAAATTTATTACCAATAACCCCACCACTAACTTTCTCCTTAAATATTATGCCCAAGAGAAATGAGAACTTTATTTAGGGACGGAGGGAGTACAAGATTATATGTTAAATCCATGCATTTTCAGTTTTTATATCATACTTTAATTTTGACATTTATTTTAATATTTTGACATTTATTTTGATATATTGTGTAAGAAGATAAATAATCACAAATTATAAAAGCCAATAATATTTCTCATACATAAAATCAATAATCCATGTCCATAAGAAAAAGTACTACAAGTCCCACAAGAATTCTCATATAAATCCGTGGCACAATTACAAACTAAAGAAAAACAGAAAACAATGGCGACTGTTCCGGAGAGGATGATAAGCTCTTCCGACGGTGCTCGGCGAATTCCGGTGATCGCATTGGGGACAGCATCGGAATCATTCCTTGCAGGCGGCATTGAGTCGTTGAGTCCGTCGATTATAATTGAAGCCATTAAATTGGGTTATCGTCACTTTGATACAGCAGCATCATACCAAACTGAAAAAATTGTTGGGGAAGCCATTGCAGGAGCTCTGAAATCGGGTCTGATTAAGTCTCGATCGGAGCTTTTTATTACCACCAAGCTCTGGTGTGATTCCACTGACCGCCATCTTGTCTTACCGGCCATCAACAAGAGTCTCGGGTAAGAAAATTTCGTATTTGTTTTACAAAAATCTGAATTAATTAGTACTTAACGGGAAGTCGGTTTTTGTTTTTGTTTTCGGTGAGAAGATGAAGATCAAAAAGAAAAGAAAAAAAAAGTGTTTTCTAGTACTACTATTTTGTTTTCTGGAGAATAGATAAAATAATTAATTAATGAGTTTTGCTAATATGAATCTCATGACATCATATAACAAGTGTTTAATAAATTAAATTTTCTTTAATTAGAGTAAAATGATATTTACGAGTCATTAATATATTTGTGTTATATCGATTTTACCATTACCATAATTGATATGAAGTTTTTAATGTATTAAATGTAAGATTTTTTTTTTTAACATTTACTATAATTTGCTCATGAAACATATATTAGAAAATCCTCTAACTAGTTATGTTGAAAGTTTTTTACTTGCCAAAACTTTCACTTGAATATGAAAATAATTGTAGATAAAAGGAAAAACATTTTATACATGTTGTATAATACTCAAAGTACTTATGATATAACACATGTTTTCAACCAAACACGTTTCTCAAATGTCTTTTGAAAAGAACTCTCTATTCCCTGAATCCGTGGTAAAATTATGGTATACATATTAACTTTCACATATCCTATTTTGACAACTTCAGATATCATTGTTGTATTCATCAAGCATTAATCACCAAGTCATGTTATCTTTCTCATACTACAGTTTTCAACACATTCATTGGTTGCGTGGAAGAAAATTTAGAAAGTGATTAATAGTGGTGGATGTTAGTTTGTAGTTTTTTTTTTTTCTAATAAAAGAATTAATTGTCAACTACAGCAGAAAGGACTATTGGAGATGCAATAATTTAGTTTTATACGGATTTATATTAATAAAGCTACTATTGAAGATTACATAATATTAGTTTTATACAAATACTAGTTAACATTCGGTAGATGTGTTTATAGCTAGCCATTGGACAAATAAGTTGGTTTTTAGTATACTTAATAATAAATAAGTAACCATAAAGTTGTGCCTTAGTGGTAACTGGTAAAGATTCTTAAATGATTTCCTAGAAGTTATGTGTTCAATCATTCTCTAGGTAAATAATCACTAGATAGTCGGGGAATGTTCAAAAACGTTCTTGACTACGATTAGGTCGCGTATGTAACTAGCGTAAGTTCGGCCACCCGGAGAGCGCTAATAACGAGAATACCCTTAAAAAGAATTTACATGATTTGACAATAATTTAACTTATAAATTTAATAAAAAAAATAAGTAGACAAAATGAATTGGGCAAAATTAAGAAGAAAAAAAATCTTGTAAACAATGGCTATGTGATAAGCTATAAATACGTACGGTTCAGAATGGTTGGTGTTTTTGAATCAACATGTAGATGTAAGGATAATGCAAGGGAGGGAGTGGGGACACTTTATAATGCATCAAGAGGATAATTCTAAAATCTCTATACCATGGCCACAAATAATAATTAGATAAAATTATATTGCAAACCGCTAAATCTTCATAATTCATTTTGCTATCCGTATAATTCTAAAATACATTCACATAAGTTATCCATGAGTTTGTAAACTTCTATACTTCATTAAATTCATCCTTATATATTAATAACTAAAAAACATCTCGAGTTAAAAGATTCTATTTGAATTAAAATCTGGTCATTCAGTATGATCCGCTTAGCATCCATGGTTGAATGGTTAAAGTAACCTTATATCAAATTTGATTAATCAATGTTGTTTACAAACCTTTATGATAGTAACAAGTGTAGTAGGATGTCGCGCGTTACTGCGGATCTATTTTATTTATATTTAATTATTTGAATGATAATAAAAAATAAGATTGTGCAGTATAAATATCTAATGAGTTTATAATATATATATATATATATATATATATATATATATATATATATATATATATATACATCATCAATATGTGTCTTATCCATATTCATCAACCATATTCAATAAAGCTACTATTTTTTTCCAAAAATATATTTAATAATATACACATCTGAAATATTGTAATATAGACTTAATAGACCATATTCAATAATCTCATCTACGACAAACTTTTAAAAAATAAATATTTTATTTTGTATTATTAAATATTTAATGAAAACGATATCTATAACTATTTTGTCATTTGTAGATAATATAGGGTTAAAAGCTAAAAATTAACAATAATATGGGTGAAAAGCTAAAAGTTTTATAAATATTTATAAAACCTACCCTATTCTAGGGGGTCTTTTAAAAAATATCAAAGCAATCTGTTTTGTGTTGAGCTTCATCCGTAACTTTTTCTACATGGTGAGTTAGGATTGGCCAGAAATATAAACGGACTTTTACATTGTAATGAGCAGTAGAGGTTGTATGCTAATTGTATTATAAGGAGAATATGTTTAATTTCTAACAAAATACATTCACTTAACTTTAAAAACACAAATTAAACCACAAATTGACCTTTTGCAAACTATTATAGGAATATGGGACTAGAGTATGTAGATTTGTATCTTGTACATTGGCCGATCAGGGTGATCCTAGATGAATTCAAACTCCCGTTTCCAGACGAATCCATAGTCCCAATTGATATCAAAGGAGTGTGGGAAGGCATGGAAGAATGTCAAAATCTTGGACTCGCAAAATCGATCGGTGTCAGCAATTTTTATCCTAAACTTATCCAACAAATTCTTTCATTTGCCAAAATCCCTCCTGTGGTCAACCAGGTGACCATCTACTCCTACATTATATGTTTTGAAACATCTTTAAGGCATAACAAAAAGAGCAAATTGCAAGGTAACATAGTTTGGTCATATTTCTATTTACGACAACTTAGTATTTTTCTACTCAAGAAAATGATTTAACTTTTAAAACCGTTATATTTATAGGTAGAGGTGCCCGAAGGGTCAACCCGGCCTGACACAAACCCGAACACGAACCTGATTATGTTAGTCGGGTCGGGTGTATTCGGGTCTCGTGTTGATATCGGGTTTTCTCAACCCGGCCAGACAAACCCAACTACTTTTCGGGTCGGATGTCGGGTTTGGATTCCTTGCCTTTATCGGGTTTCGGTTTGACCCAATTAGACCCGATTGATGGTTAAAAGGTTTTTTTCTTAAATTTTTTGATATTTTCAACATTAAATTAATTAATTAGCACATTAATACCTATATATCATTCAATAAAGTCAATTAACAATTATAAATATTAAATCAGAACCCATAAACTAATCTATTAAATAAAATTTTATCTAAAATCATAGCATAAGTGTAACCTGAGCAATCCGATCGGGTCAACCGGACAAACTCGAACCCCGACCACCCCAACCCGACAAACCCGATTCCTTATCGGGTTAGGTTTCAGGTTAGCATTCTTTTATATCAAACCCGACGGATCCGACCCGATTAACCCGATGGACACCTATTTATAGAATTATAGGTATGTTCGTTAATCGGTTTTCATGTAACATAGTTTGGTCAGCACTGTTTAAACAGTCAATAAACAGAAAAAGGAAACAATATTGGCTACCTTATTCCAGCTAATTACCACGACCACAACCATGATTTCAGGGATTCTCTATCAATCCCTTTCCTTTATGTAATCAACTCTTTGTGTATAAATATGAACCGATTCTTGTAACATTGATATACACAAATAATATACTCCCTTCCCAATTTTATTGTCTACCTTTCTATTTTAATATGTCTTAAAACTATTGTCAAGTTAAAAATTCCACCTATTAAAACATGGTAATGTGGTAAAAATGTAATTCTATTGCTTACACAGTGTATTGTATGTGGACAATAGTTTTAGGACGGAAGGAATAATAGAAAGCAATTCTACTTTGTATCAAGCACCACATTATGGTCACATTGGCAATAAGTCAACATGGTTTAATAAGTCAATTTCCAAGTCGTACTCTGTAACTCGTTGCTAAATAAATTTTTTGAAAGTCCATTTTTTTATCTTGAAATTTTGGAAGTTGAGTTCTGTTTTGGAGTGAGAGCACACTATATTTCTTATAACCAATTTGGGCAAATGTCAATATAATTTGCAAAGTGTTCTACTTTGGTAATTATGCTTTTTAACCCTATATGGTATTTAAACTTTAAGTTTTTAAAACGTGCTAATTTGCTAATTAAAATTATACTAATAAACCGGCTAGGGAACCCCCCCCCCCCCTCCCCCCCCTCTTTTAATTTTCATATATAAATGCCGCGCAAAACAAACTTAACTACCAAATAGTCTAAAAGTTAGTATGATTACCAGATGGCCCCATTTTGGAAAGTATATAGCTATTCTATGACATTTTATTACAATTTTATGCAATTTTGGTGCAAATAATATCACTTTAATTCGGTATAAGGTTGAGATGAACCCAGTTTGGCAACAAAAAAAACTCAACAAATTTTGCAAAGAGAATGGCATCCTTATCACGGCTTATTGCCCATTAGGTGCATTCGGTAATAAAGCATGGGGTCATAACCGTGTAATGGAATGTGATATTCTACAAGACATTGCTAAATCTAAAGGGAAAACAGTTGCTCAGGTACTCTTTATAGCAACATTTTCTTATAGAGTTGACTTTAAAAGTCAAACATATTTTCGATACTTTGACATCAAAAGTCTAACTTGATGAACTCTATAATTGACATGCAGATTTCTATAAGATGGTTATATGAGCAAGGTGTAAGTATTGCAGTAAAGAGCTTCAACACAGAAAGGATGAAACAAAACCTTGATATCTTTGACTGGTCGTTGACCAACGAAGAATCGAACAAAATTGACCAAATACCTCAACACAGGCATGTTTATATCATTGGCACAATGGTGCACGAGCATAACGATATGATGGCTGAGATCGATGCAGAGCTTGGTTAGAGAAGTATTCTTGTTCAGTAAAATTAAATGTTAATTATTGATTATGATTATGACTATGATTATGCTATGGATATTTGCTTTAATAATATATCATCAATTTGGTTGTGAAAAGAATATTATATCGAGACGTAAAAGCTAGTTACACTTTATAGATGTACTGATGGGTCGGAAATGGATGGTTATTTAGCAAAAGCTCTGTTTCATTGATGTTTAATTTGAAGGAAATGGGTTTTCACAAAAGATTGAATATATATTGAAATGGGCTTCACATTCCTAAGATCTAAGTAATTGGAATAGTTAGGTAGGCGTGAGAGAAAAAGTGGGTAATTAGGAACTGTTTTGGTACCATTAGTTTCGGCTCATAAAATCATGGAACCGTCTTAAAAAAGTCTTGGTTCCGATCTCAAAATTTAGGAACCGATAATCGCCGGGTAAACGGAACCGGCAATTATTCGATCTATTTTTGTTAAAATATTATATATATGAGGAATTCAATGCCGATTGAACAATGAGAAATTTGGTATAATTTTGAATGAGTTTAGTCTAAAGAGTTAATTGCAAGAATGGTCCCTGTGGTTTGGCCAAATTGCACGTAAGGTCCTTAAACTTCATTAAGTGCAGGCGCAGTACCTATGGTATGCGTTTTGTTGCACCCAGAGTCCCTCCCCCCTAACTCTGTTAGATTTCGTCTGTTAGTGGAGACATATGCCCCTCACATGAGGGCATTTTGGTCATTTCGCTGGAATCTTTCTGCAAATTACCCGGATTTCATCTGTTAATATTTAATTAATAAAACAATTGTACTACTAATGATGCATAAGGTACCATCAAATTGTCTTATTTCCCAATTCCTAACATCCCATTTCTCTCTCTCTCTCGTGCAATCCTTCCACCATCTCTTCCGTACATCCACCACCCTCCTCCGCCCTCTCACCACCAATCTCCCCACCCCACTACCACCACGTTTCACCATCAACTCGAAGTCACCACGAAAAGATTGAAGCAATTGTGTTTCAAAGCGAATTACAAGAAGAAGAAGACAATGGGGAACCGATCATCGATGGATTCGAATTCATCTACGTTAATTGCTTATTGACTGTCATCTTCTTCGTGTTCTAGCAACTGTGTTGACAATATGGCTATAGGAATGTGAGAATTTGTGTGTGTCTTCAGACGGGAGATCGGTGAGTTGGGGGTGATGGTGAAATTGTTTTTCACCTAATTAGGTATTCTGTGTAGGAGAGGGATTAATTTTTGTTAAGGCAAAAAGCCTTGCCCCTTTGGATCTTAAGATAACAAAACAACCTAGACTAGCTTTGATTAATATGTAGAATAATATAGCTAAGTTTAGGTCTGATACTGAGTGATCAGTATTGGAACTCAGTATCAGTACTCAGTATCAGATAGTGATACTGAGTACAAGGACTGAGTAGAAGGACTGAGTGATACTCAGTATAGTAACGGACTAAGATCAAATCCCTTGATCTTAGTCATTTTCCTTACTTAGTCCTTCGGTTACTCCTTTGCTCATCATGTAAGATCTCTATAACATTATAAATAGAGATCATCTTGCAAAGGAGTACTCACCAATTCACTTCACACTTTCATATCTTTGTAATTGATCAGTGGTCTTGTTATTCCGCAACAAGCCACACTTAGTGGATTTATACATTTGACTCATATCTTGTTCTTATACAATATTTGTCTTAGTGTTATAATTAACCAATCAATTAACCAACTAAACCAGGGTGTTGTGACCTAACAACTGGTATCAGAGCAGGCTAAATAAACTCTTATTTAGTCGATCTATAACCCTGGCAGCCATTTCCTACATCTATCCCTCCAACACTCAAAAATCCAAAATGTCTACAATTGTTGCACCAATTATGTCTGGAAAGGGAGTACCCATCTTTGATGGAAAAGACTTCCATCAATGGAAGCTTAAAGCTCAGTGGTATCTTGAATCTATTCACCATGAGATGCTCACTGTGCTATATGATGGTCCCATCATTCCACAAACTGTGGAACCTGTTGCTGCTACTGATGATGCTCCTGAGGGCATAAGAACTGTACCTAAACTAAAGCACAACTGGACTGATACTGACCGTCAGTTGTATGCTTTAGACTCTAGAGCTAAAGGGGTGATTGGTAATGCTGTTACCAAAGAGATACTTAATGCAATTATGAAATTGCCAACATCAAAGGCTATGTGGGATAGTCTATCAGTCACCTATGAAGGCACAGCAAAAGTGAAGTTGCAAAGAAAAAGCAACATGAGAAGGAAATATGAAAATTTCTTCTCAACTCCTAATGAAGACATCACCACTCTCTATAACAGGTTCAATACTGTTATCCATGATTTAATCAGTGTAGGCATTGTGAAAGAAGAAGGAGAGCTTGTTCAAAAGTTCCTGGATAGTCTTCCTCAACAATTTCTTGACATGACAAACTCTGTCAATGCTGCTAACAACATTGAGTCATACACTCTTCAAACTTTGTATGGTCTAATGTTGAATCATGAGGAGAATAATGCTGCAAGACTGATCAACTGGAAGAAAACTGACAAGTCTTCCACTGGCATGGCTCTAGTTATGCAACAGGCCTATACTGTGACCGAGCCAGATGAACCAGAAGTTGATCTTGCTGATGCTGAGGCAGAAGAGCTTGAAACTCAAATGGCTCTTATGTCTATGAAGCTGGATCAGTTGAAGAAGAAGAGGCTTGGTGTTAGCTCTTCTAATACTGACCCAAGATCAGGTCTGTGCTATAGGTGTGGAAAGCCTGGACATATTGCTGCAAATTGTCATAACAAGTCTTCTGAGACTGACCAAAATGACAACATTGCATACCGAGCAAAAAGGTATAGAGACAAATATGTCAAGCTGAAGAATTGGAGCAAGGGCAAGAGGGCAGAAGGGAATGGAGCACCTCATCAAGCACTTTACTCAGAAGCCTGGATGGATGAAGAGTTAAGTGATGATGATGAAGAGATTGAGAATAAAGCCTTTATGGCTTTCACTGAAGATGATTTGAAGAGCTCCTTTGAAAAGGATATCAAAGAGGCTGAGAGGATGAGTGTTCATACTGATTGGGATTCCACTCAGTTGTACAAGGTAAGTTCCTTTCAAACTTATTCAGTGAATGAAAAAAACCAAGATTTTTGAGTATATGATTGTTGATCTTAAAACTTCTGTACAAAAAGAAAAAGCTTTAAAATTAACAATTAAAGAACTTGAAAGGGTAAATAATGAAAACTTGGATAAATTAGCAAAATATAAAGATTTAGAACTAAACTTTTCAGATTTAAAAGACATTAACCAAAGATTAGCTGATAAAGCTCATTTACACAAACTTGAAAAAGAGAAATTTGAAAAACAGTGTAAATCTTGGGGAAATGCTTCAATAAAATTAAATAAATGTTTAAATCAACAATTCCCAGAAAATGTGAGGGCTGCACTTGGTGTTGATCCTCAATTTAAGAATAGGAACAATTTTGCTGATTTATTTGAAGAGTTTTCTACTATGAACCCTATTAATTTTGTAAAAGCTAAAACTTTATGTGAAGTTGGATGTCAAACTGAGTCAGATGATGAGGAAAATGAAATTTTAGAAAAACCTATTGGTCCCTCCATCTGCTCAAAGTGCTATACTGAGCTACAAGAACTCAGTATTGAATTTCATATAACGGAAATTTCTGATACCGAGCTACCAATAGTTCAGTATGACACTTCTGCTGTTCCACCTTTTGAATTATTATTTAATACAACAACTTTTGAATTATATAATGATAATAAGACAACTTCTATCTCACATGTTTCATCAAATACAGAAGTTGCAGGAACAGAAACATCATATACTGAGACATCTAAAGAACCTGTTAAAGTTGTTCCTTCAAAAAATGATAAACAAAAGACAACTTCAACTAGGTCTTTGGTTGGCAAAGACAAGAAGTCTACCACTAATAATATTAGAAAGACTTCTCTGCCAAATAAAAATAAGCAACCAGATCCTCCATCTCCTAAACCAATTAAAAACAATGTTAATACACCTATTAGAAATAACAAAATTAACATTTTAAAAACACTTGGTGATCAGGTCAAATCTTTAAGTAAACAATTTGCAAAACTCGTTCATACTGACCTACCAAAAGTGAAACATTTTTCTAAAATACCATATGAAAATATGTTTAGAAATAGACCTAGAAAATATTATAAATGTCATCATACTGGTCATAAGGGAGATGAATGCTGGACTGATCTCTCAAGTCCTAGGTACTCAGTACCAAAGAAAAGGAGAGAAACTAAGTCAGTATCACCAAAGAAAATTTCTAAGGTTACCCCCGAAGTGATACTGACCTCTCCACATAAAGAGATCAAGTCAAAATATATTTATCCCACCAAAGGTCCCATTCAAAAATGGGTTCCTAAAAAGAACTAACTCTTATTTTGTGTCTTGTGCAGGGTGACAGAAAATGGTGTTTAGATAGTGGCTGCTCAAGACACATGACGGGCAGTATGGAGTACCTTCTCAATTATACTCCAGAGAAGGGTCCTTCTGTTAAGTTTGGAGATGACTCGGTGGGAAAGACAAGAGGTTATGGTGTGATCAAGGCAGGCAACATAACTTTTAAAAGAGTTGCCTATGTAGAGGGTCTTAAACACAATCTGCTCAGTATCAGTCAGATGTGTGATGATGACAATGAAGCTCGATTCAGGAAGGTTGCAGGAATCATCTACAATGATAAAGGGCAGCCTGTACTCATTGCTAGAAGAGAAAAGGATGTATATGTGGTCAACCTATCTGAAATAGACCCAACTATTCGAGTATGCCTGCTTTCTAAAGTCAAGCCAGAATTGCATTGGCTATGGCACAAGAAACTCTCTCACATCAACTTTAGAAATATCAACGAGCTCAGTATGAAGAAACTGGTGAGAGGGTTGCCCACTATTACTTATTCAAAAGATAAGTTATGCTCAGCATGTGAAATGGGCAAGCAGAAGAAGAGTTCATTCAAGTCCAAAGTCAATCATTCCATCAATGAACCTCTTACTATGATACATATGGATCTTTTTGGCCCCATCAGCACACCATCTTTGGCCAAAAAGATCTATACTCTAGTCTTGGTTGATGAATTTTCAAGATATACTTAGGTCATCTTCCTCAAGACTAAGTCCGATGCAACAACAGAAATCATTGCCTTTATAAAAAGAGAGGAACTTCAAAAAGGCAACAAGGTCAAGCAACTTAGAAGTGACCATGGTACTGAGTTTAAGAACTCAGTATTAGCAGATTTCTGTGAAGAAAAAGGAATCATTCAAAACTTCTCTGCAGCCTACACACCACAACAAAATGGTGTTGTAGAAAGAAATAATAGAACACTGATTGAAGCTGCAAGAACTTTATTATGCCATGCTGGACTGGCACTGAGTTTCTGGGCTGAAGCTGTAAACTGTGCAAACTTTACTCAGAATAGAGCTACTATAGTCCAAAGACATCTGAAGACTCCATATGAGTTATACAATGGCAAGATTCCTAATGTGGAATATTTCCACATCTTTGGGAGTAAATGCTTTGTACTCAGTACAAAACAAAATCTCAATAAATTTGCCCCCAAAGCAAATGAAGGTGTGTTCATGGGCTACTCTCCACACTCTAAAGCTTTCAGAGTGTATATCATCTCAACCAAGATGATTGTAGAATCCATTCATGTCACATTCGATGAAGATCAGAATGAGCATTCTACCTCAGCAAGTGAAGACATAAGTGGCATAGATATTCTATGCAATCCAGAACACTCCATTGCTGAACAGCCTAAGTTTCATCCACACTTTATTCCTAATAAGTTTAATGAAACTGATCAAGTTCAAACTCAGTATCACTCAAATGAGACTAATACTGAGGTTCCCATAACAGAGGACCTCCATACTGAGTTTCCAACTAATGATCTGAACCACTCTATTTATGAAGAAGGTGAAACATCCAACACTTCACAAGAATCCACATCAACTCTGCAAAATGAAGATGAACAGCAACCTGCACTGTCTAATACTGATCAGAATTCCACTCAGTATCAGACAGACAACACACCAAATCAACAAGATATTGTTGATCCTATTTCAAATGCTCCCTTAGGAAACAATTTAAGGGAACATAGAGACCATCCACACTCAAACATTATTGGTCCTATTGAAGAAGGTGTCCAAACAAGAAGAAAATTAGAATTTCCAACCCAAGCAACTGCAAACTTTTGTTTCTTCTCAAGTTTTCTATCTACCATTGAACCAAAGAAAGCTGATGAAGCTTTATTAGATGAAGATTGGGTAGAGGCTATGCAATAAGAGCTCACAGAGTTTGAAAGAAACAAAGTTTGGAACTTAGTACCACCTCCTTCTGGCAAAACTATTATTGGTACTAAGTGGGTGTTCAGAAACAAGATGGACAAGGATGGTGTTGTCATCAGAAACAAAGCAAGGTTAGTTGCTCAAGGTTACAGGCAAGAAGAAGGCATTGACTATGATGAAACTTTTGCACCAGTTGCAAGAATTGAAGCTATTAGGTTGTATCTTGCATATGCAGCCTTTAAGAATTTCAAAGTTTATCAGATGGATGTCAAAAGTGCTTTTCTAAATGGAAAACTACAAGAAGAAGTTTATGTTAAACAACCTCCAGGTTTTGTTGATCCCAAATTTCCTAATTATGTTTTCAAGCTTGATAAAGCTCTATATGGGCTCAAACAAGCTCCAAGAGCCTGGTATGACACCCTGTCTGAGTACCTTATTGAAAATAAATTTACAAGAGGTAAAATTGATAAAACATTATTTTCAAAAAGGAAAGGTTCTGACATCTTACTCATTCAGATATATGTAGATGATATTATCTTTGGTTCCACTGACAAGTCAATGTGTGACTGGTTTGCTAAGATAATGTCAACTCAGTATCAGATGAGTATGATGGGAGAACTTACTTACTTTCTTGGTTTACAAGTTGAACAAAAGCCTGATGGCACTTTTATAAATCAAAGTAAGTATGTGCATGACATGTTAAAGAAATACAAATTTGAAAATTTATCTTCCATGCACACTCCTATGGGTACTCAGGATAAGATAAGTAAGGATGAAACTGGTAAACCAGTATGTCAATCCACATACCGAGGTATGATTGGTTCCTTACTTTACTTAACTGCTAGTAGGCCTGATATCATGTTTGCCACATGTTTGTGTGCTCGGTATCAGGCTGATCCTAAAGAATCACACATGAAAGCAGTTAAGCGCATCTTTAGATATCTTACGGGTACTCCTAACCTGGGTCTTTGGTATCCCAAAGACTCAAACTTTGACCTTGAAGGGTACACAGATGCAGATTTTGCAGGTTGTAGATTGGACAGAAAGAGCACAAGTGGAGGATGTCAATTCCTAGGTGGAAGACTAGTTGGCTGGTCATCCAAGAAACAAAATTCGGTAGCAACTTCCACAGCAGAAGCAGAATATGTTGCTGCAGGAAGTTGTTGTGCTCAATTATTATGGATGCAGTATCAACTCTTAGACTATGGGTTCAACTTTCATAAGACTCCCATTCATTGTGATAACAAGAGTGCTATTGCTATCACAGAGAACCCAGTCTATCACTCCAAAACCAAGCACCATCTGTGCAGGGCATTCAGGCATCTCAGGCTGCAGCAGACCAAGTGACTCTGCAAGCAATCATGCAGCACATTCTGGCCATCCAACAAACTCAAAATATAATACTAGCCAGAATGGACAAGATGAGTGGTGATATTGACTCAATAAAACAGTCAGTCTCACTACTTCAACAACCACAGCAGCCTCCACTAACTCCACCATGTTCACATGGTGACCACAATGAAGAAGGAGAAGGAGAAGGAGGTGCTGGTGATACTGATGCTGCAACTGAGCCCATGCCCTCCCCTACTCTTGAACAACCTGAGGGGGACATGGGTGGTGATACTGATCCTCTTCCCTCCTCATCAAATGATAACAAAAGGGGGGAGAAGAGACAAAGAGATACTGAGGTTGATCAAACTGAGCCATCTGCTCAGGGGGAGAAAAGAAGAAGATTGAATGAAGATCAACCTCCACAACAACAATATCAGCAAAGCCCTCATACTGAGCCATTTCGCATTCAGTATGAGAGAAGAAGACAAAGAACTAGGTCAGCATTACAAGTTCAAGACCCACTTGAGCCATCTGCTCAGGGGGAGACTCATACTGACCAACCACAGCAAACTTATTCTGAGCCACCTGCTCTTGAAGAGAATAATTTGCAAATTGTGGTCTATAGGCCTTTCATCTGGCCTATTGCTGATGATGAAGATGAAGAACCAGATTTAGTAAACTATGCACTAAATCTGGTAGAACAAGAAAGTTCTTCATCATCATCCTCGGATGATGAAGAACCAGAAAATCTGGTAATTAGAAGAAGGAGCTCCTTATCAAGAAGACCTATCAATGCTGTTCTCACTTCTTCTGAATCAAGTGAGGAATCTGCTCCTTTGGTAACAAGACAAAAAAGACCTGTTCATACAAGGGACAGTGATACCGAGCAGGCTCCAAGACTGACTCCTCAACAACTCTGGGCAGAACAAGAAAGATTTTTATATGAGCAAGAGTTGGGAGTCAAAACTGAACCAGAATCTGACCCAGATACTGATACTCCTGGTTCTTCACATAGAATCTCAAGAAAGGGTCCAGACCATATTCAACATTATTGGAATATGGTTGCTGCTAGGACTCAGTATAAGGAAGAAAGGAAGGAGTTCTTGAGGACCAAAACATTTCAAAATGTAAGGGGGATACATTGGTTAAATCTGGATGTCAATAAAGTAAAAGTGAAGCTCAAAGAAGGAAGAATCACTATCACTTGTACTGGCTTAACCAGTCCCCCCATGAAGATATTTATTCATGATATTCAAAGAATTGGTCTTCAAGACTGGGTGAAGATCACAAGACTGATCAAAGAGCTTCCAAAGAAATCAACTTATGATCAAATAGTCTTGGATGAGATCTGTGCAGTAGCTGCAGTATGTTATGAGAAGGACTTACTTCATGAAATAGAGTACAGAACACTCAGTGTGATGACTGAGGCTTACTCAAACAACAGACCAGAATGCCTTCATACATACAAGTATCTTAGAAAGTACCCTCTTCCTCCTAACCTTGTCTTTCAGGACCAAAAGAGTGTCATATATCCAACTTCTGGATATATGTATACTGACTCAGAGGATAGAGAGTGCTTCATTTCTGAAAAAGATCTACCAAGAGCTCAAATCAGTCACCTTGTTGGACTGAAATGGATGATCACCAAGAAAGAAGACTCTTGGTTCAGAAAGAAGATTGTTGCAGTTCTGAATAGTAGAAGGGATGAACTCAAAATCAGAGAAGAGTTTGTCCACATTAAACAAGAAGTCTTCTATGAGAATGAAGCCATCAACAGCAAATGAAGAAGAAGATAGTGTTACCTATGTTGTTGTATTTTTTGTTTATCTCTTTGTAATTGTTTTGTTATCATTAGATAGGGGGAGATTGTTAAGGCAAAAAGCCTTGCCCCTTTGGATCTTAAGATAACAAAACAACCTAGACTAGCTTTGATTAATATGTAGAATAATATAGCTAAGTTTAGGTCTGATACTGAGTGATCAGTATTGGAACTCAGTATCAGTACTCAGTATCAGATAGTGATACTGAGTACAAGGACTGAGTAGAAGGACTGAGTGATACTCAGTATAGTAACGGACTAAGATCAAATCCCTTGATCTTAGTCATTTTCCGTACTTAGTCCTTCGGTTACTCCTTTGCTCATCATGTAAGATCTCTATAACATTATAAATAGAGATCATCTTGCAAATGAGTACTCACCAATTCACTTCACACTTTCATATCTTTGTAATTGATCAGTGGTCTTGTTATACCGCAACAAGCCACACTTAGTGGATTTATACATTTGACTCATATCTTGTTCTTATACAATATTTGTCTTAGTGTTATAATTAACCAATCAATTAACCAACTAAACCAGGGTGTTGTGACCTAACAATTTTGATTTGGGGAAGAAGAGAGGGGAAGAAGAGGAGGTCTCCTATGTATCGGTAGGTGGTCGGGACCTCTACTCAAAATCGAACAAATCCGGCGGTGGCGGTGTTGGGAGGCTGAACAAATCAGAGGGTGGTGGTCTGAAACTCCACGGCGGTGTGGGAGGCGGAACAGATCTGGGGGTGGTGGTCGGAACCTCCACTCAAGATCGTAATAGATCCGTCGATGGCGGTGGTAGCCGAGATGGAGGTCGCTGGAGGTGGTAGGTGGGGTGGATTTAAGGGATGACGGCGGAGATTTCAGTGGCGGAGACGGCGGAGACAGTGAGATGGAGGTTGAGGCTTGGTGGGGGCGGTGGAAACCATTAAAATGGGCTTTGGCGCCAGGTCGGTGATCCACTCGTCGGGGAATGGAGCTGTTCAATCTTCTTCAGTTTAGGTACAAAGAAAATAAATTTCGGGAAAGAGAGAAGGAAGAAGAAGAAGAAGAATAGATGGGACCAGATGCAACATGACCAAAATGTCCTCATGTGAGGGGCACATGTCTCCACTAACAGACGAAATCTAACATAGTTAGGGGGAGGGACCATGGGTGCAACAAAACGCATACCATAGGTACTGCGCCTGCACTTAATGAAGTTTAAGGACCTTACGTGCAATTTGGCCAAACCACAGGGACCATTCTTGCAATTAACTCTAGTCTAAATTTAATGTTTTAGCAATACAATAGTTAGCCAATTACGTGTTTAAATGTTTAGAAATTCTGATTGTTCAAAAATTAAAAGATGATCTGATAAAGAATGATTAATATTTAAGTTTTACATCTTATTTTAATTTTACGATTTTAGAGACATGGAAACCGGAAGCGTCACCAGAAAACCGGAGGTTCCGGTTCTGAAAATTCAGGAACCAGTATTAAAGATCCTGGTTCCGAAAATTAAGGAACCGATATCAAAGGATCCGGGTCTGAAAATTGAGGAACCCCTATTAAAGGTTCCGGTTCGGAACGGAACCGGGGTTACCTGAATATGCTCACCCTTAATTATGCGTGATTAGAAGTGATCAGTGTACAGAGATAATTATAATTACTTTATATGATAATTCTCATTAATCGAATAGAAATGTTAATTACATCACATTAGCCTTTTCTTATATACTACTAAGCATATTAAAATTACATTATTTACATTAAACTCCATCAACTATCATTATAACCAATATTATTCAACACAAACGCATCATCAATTTCGAGTGCCAAAATTGACAAACTACAAAGTCAAACACTTAGTTTTCAAATGCGATTTCCTCAATCTTTAGAAATGAATATAATTATCACGGTCGTTTTCATACCCTAGTTTTAATGAATATAATTATCACGATCCTTTACATATACTGTCTTATTATTTGCAAGTAATCGCATACTAAGTCAGAATGGTGCGCCCCTCATTGTCTAACTAATACAATTGTGTTTCGTGTACAAATTAATATCGGTCATAAATTTATTTAAAAAACCTTGAACACAAACAATCGCTTTACTTTATTAAAATAAATATAATCAATACTCCATGTACATTGAAATGAAAATTTTTATTTCTTTCTTCATCTTCCTATTTATAAAATGATTGATATGTGTTTCGAGAAAAAAAAGCACTAATACCATGTTGACGATTGTGAAAATATCTGTTTGGGATATACGTTGTATCGGTGTTCTTCAAGATATTGCCAAATCCAAAGGAAAGACAGTTGCTCACGTACTCTTTATAGCAACATGTTCTTATAGAATTGTGATGATTAGCTGTTTATTCCGTTATGGAAATACTATAGAATTCAAAATTGATGTTTTGCACAAAAAAAAAATAAAATAAAAATTTTAATTGTTTGCGTTTTGATAATTCTGGAAAAGAAAGTACATAGTTGCTTATATTGTTTTGAAAATACAATTAATACAATCATATTTGTCAGACAATAAAAAAAAATTGATTATCATTGTGATATTTTAAAACTATAATTAAATCAAAATATTTTTTTTATTTATATAATCACACTTTTAAACTAATAATTGTGTGTTTGTCTATTTTCAAAAGGAAATTTTGTTTTAAGTAAAAAATCCAAAAACGCATAGGTGGAAATGAATATAATATTAAGGTGGTGTTTGTTTTTTTGACAAAAAGTCTTTCAGGTGACTTTTGTTTTCGCGGCGCAGACCACACGAAGAAAAAGCCTCCCGCAGATGTTTGTATTTTGGAGGCTCGCAGATCTTTTTATGTCTGCAGAAGGTCTTCTTCAAGAAACTTTGGGCATTAGCTTCTTGGGTCTTCCAAACTTAAAAAACAAGTGTACAGATGTTAAAAAATAAACACCGGCTTTTTTGGGCATCAACTTCTTGGGATTATTTTAATGTTGTTAGACGTAGGATATTAAATTTCGATTTATTTAAGCAAGTGTACAGATGCTATAAAACAAACACCAGCTTTTTTGCAGAATGTAGACATTTGGTCCACTCAAAAACTGCGAAAATTAGTAGATATATCCGCAGACACCAGATCTTTTTCTTTAAAAAAACAAAAAACACCTAAATCTCACGAAAGATGTGCCCTATCTTATTAATAACTGTTATCTATTAGGACAATATTATCTGACTAATACAACTTGGTTTCGTGTACAAATTAGTGTCGGTCATCCATTTATTTAGACAACTTGAACACACACACAAAAAACGTTGTGTCCCTTTCATTTATTAAAATAAATAAAGATAGTGTTTTATATTTTATTTCTTTATATTATTTGTGTTTATTTTATGTTGTATAAGATTACATGTGTAGAGTCGTATTCAAAGAAGGCCTTGATTTTTATGAAATCCCAAGAAACAAATCTCAACCACTGATTAATTATAAGTAATGGTTAAAATTAATCACATATTTTATACATGGAAGGGTATTTTGGTCATTTTAAACAAATATATTTTTTATTTTAGAATTATTATTATTTGTTTTTTATAATTAAAAAGTTATTTTTTTCATTAATAACACATCATGTGATTACATACTGTGATTGCATACTGAATCACATATTGTAACACCCAAAAATATTAAAAAAAATTTAAAAAGAAATTGACTACAAGATTTTAAATAAAAAGTTCCCAATAACTTGAATAATTAAAACCCAATAATAATATTTTCATTTAAAAATGTATTTAATGCGGAAATAGTTTAAATAAAATAAAGTCTTTAAAAATATTAAATGTTATCCACATCAGCTCTGGGAGATACGGCGGTCAAGTGTCCATCTTTTCTTTTCCTTTGCTGGTAGCTGAAATAACGAGGGGAGATTTGGGTCCAGCTGAGTGAATAATCTCAAAATGTATACAATCATAACATACAACATATGAGGCACATCGGTGTACTCCTACTCAGAATCCACTCAGTTATTTACCCAGATTTATTTCTCAGATTTTATTACTCAGATTTTATTACTCAGATTTTAATTTATATAGCGCGCTTGTGTGATTCGGGTCGATCCCCTCTTCACACCCCAGATAGGCGTAAGCAAAAAAAACTCAGACGGGAGGTGATCCCAGATAGGCATATAGCCTATATCCCAGATGTGTATTTATTATGTTTTTTATCTCTTTAACGTAATTAACTAAGATAACCCAGATAGCTCAGATCACAGATTACTCAGATCACAGATAACTCAGATAAGTTCACAGCAGCACGATACAACCCTATGCTGAGCTCAGATACCCAGATAGCAAATCAAACTCAGATAGCAAATATAATACAAGTAATGTAACACACAAGTCATGCATGTACGATGTTAAAACTGAATACACGGTGAGAATACTCACCTCGAAAAACGTAAGCTCCAAAAGGTTCCCAACAGTCAAAGCCACACCAGGTTATCTCTTAGACGATCCTAAAACATAAAATGAAACCACGAATTAAAATCCAACCCAAGGACTTATTTTTGAAAAACTGGCAGCACCCGTCGGTCACACGCAAATCCTTAGATTTATCCCAACTTTTTACCACAGAAACTAGACTCTGAGTACTACAATTCGCTGTGAGACGGCCACCGTCCAAAATAGACCCTAAGGGCCTCAAAATGGTCTCGCAATACAGACATGTTGCACATGCCAATTTCCTACAGCATCATATTGAAACGGGTATAACTTTTAAACCGTTATTCAGATTGACGAGAGGTTTGCGGCATCGGAAAAGTAACTCAGAAAACTATGTCCCCGCGGGGGCAAAAAATCCAAAAGATTATTTTAAGCGGGTCAACAACAGCTGAGAACATAAGGAAGAATCTGCCGGAAAAGTGTTAAACTTTTAAAACTCGTTTTAGCAACCCGATTTTTATAAAACAATCTAACCAACGACCCCAACCCACCGCAATAAACTCGAGGCTCAACCCCGACTGCGCGGTTCACAAATTCCCAATCCGAATGATAACAAACAACAAGACCTGACAAATTCAACAAAATGGAAAACGACAAAACGATAACTAAGGTTACTTAGACTATATCACTACCACAAACTATAAACTTGGTCACGGTTCGGGTCAAAACTAAATTACTTTAAACTATAAAGAAAAGGGTCAGGATTTATACCCTCACGAACCAACACGCAAGAAACACCAACCACAAAAATTTAGGCCACGAGATAAACTTGCTCCATTGACACGAGATAAGCAAAGATATTTCCATTATTTGCCAAATCATCAAAAACTTCCACAAACCCACGTGCATATGTGCTCGATTTCACCAGCCAAAAAGAACAAAATAAAGCTCTAGTACCAATAATTCACATTGTCGCCTGCTTCATGCTCACTTCTTTTCGATTGAAAAATACACGAGGTGGAGAGAACGGCCGAAACAAAAATTTAGGGGAAAGAATTAGGGGTTTTCTAATTTGGTTTAACAACTGTTTACATTATCGGGCTCTAGGCCACTTATAATAATCGGGCTAGGGGGCTAACACTAACGGGCTAACACTACTAGTTCATGTTTTAGAAAAAGAAGAAAACAATTTGGTTCAGGCCTTGATTTTTGGCCGTCCCAACTCAAAATAATACAACTTAATTCTTACAATTAACTAACCGGTCCAAACCCGATATGAACTTTTTAATTACACTTAATAATATAGTATATGAACGTCTAATGAAAAATGAACCGTCTAATTACGGGTTGTCCAAATAATACGAATTAATTATAAATAAATATAATAGGTGACTAAAATAATATTATTTAATTAAAACAAATTACAGGGCGTTACACATATAATTGCGTACTGAATCAATGATTGTACTAAAATAATAAATGTGATTAAGTATACAATCACATGTGATTTTTTACACTAAATCACATGTGATTAAGTACTACACATAATTATCAAATAAATATTATTTTAAATGAAAAAATAAAAAATAAAATAAAAAAAATAAAAAAATAAACAAACTTAAACTGAAAAATAAAAAATAAAAAAATGACTTTTTTTAAGTACCAAATTGTAACATACGTGTTTTAAGTCGAGTATGTTAATTGTTAAGTTAATTATTAATTGGTAAATAAAGAGATAATAGGTTGTGCTAATAGAAATTATAGACAAAAATCTGTGTGTTGGATATTAGTTTAAGTGGTACAAGTTAAAAAGGAAGAAAAATGAGAAATTGCAGTATTTTGGGAGATAGCGGCGCTATCTTAGAGATAGCGGCGCTATCTTGTGTAAAAAGGAACAGCAGCCCGAAATAGCTAAGGGGAAACGCGAAAATTTAGGAGATAGCGACGCTATCTTGGAGATAGCGGCGCTAAAAAGCGCGGGTTTGAGGAGATAGCGGCGCTATCTCTAGGATAGCGGTGCTATCTTGTGTTGAACAGACATAAAATCGGGGTTTCACCCAAATCAGCTCGTTTTTAACCAAAATTTTCTCTAGGATGAAACTAAGGGCGATTTGGACGATTTTCAGCGATCAAGGGAAAATTTCAACCTAAAACCAAAGGATTTTCATCAAATGTGTTGATAATTAAGGTAATACATCATCCCTTTCTTCATGCATGTGTAGAATTTGATGTATAGAGATGGTAGGACAAGAACCCTAGTTTGAGTTTGAGTTATGTAAGTGAGATTGAGGTTGTATGTTATCATAACATGTATCTAGCTATGAGATTCGTAATTAACAAGTGATTATGCAAGTTCTTGATGAATTGGTGGTCTAAGGTTTGGTTCAACACCAATTTGGGGGAAATTGGTGATTAGGGTTTTTACTAGTAGTGATTATGGACTAGGATATTAAATGAGATATGTATAACTGTGACAGGTAAACCACTGGGAGGATGCAATAACTCAATTGACCGGTGACATTGGAATTGTGATTAAAGGAGTTCGTGGCTCATATTGGCAATTGCTTGATCCCAGGTGAGTTCATCTATGTACAACTGTATACTAGTAGTTATATATCTAAATGCTACGTGTTTAATTATTATTTGGTTTATTGTTATCACATATGTGATGCCTAGAACATTGAATTGGTAATTCTAGTGATTTGACTGTAATATGATTAAATGAAGTTCGATTCATTGATAAACTCTTGTTATGTGTATTGATTTGTAAGAATATAGTGATTATATGTGGTAGGCCTTGTGTATAATCTTTTGATAGATGTCTTGATTGATGGAATATCCTTGTAGTGTCTCACTTGATATCGATTCATGTCTTATAAATTCCATGTGTTACTTCTCGGTTGGATTGCCCTAGTATGAGATTCATTTTTATTGATTCGGGTTGTGATAATCCTCTTGTTCCGGTCTCGTGGAGTTATCTTGGTTATTGTTTCGTTTGATATCAAATATAAGTTACCCGTATGCATTCCTTGAGAGATGAATTCGTTTCGTGAGGACCCACGACGGCTTGAGTATTACTTTGTGTAATATGTTGAGCAGTGGACACGGGAGTCCCTGGCGGAGGAGTGGTATGGACCGTGGTGGTGAAGCTGGATCATGGACTCGGTTATGGGTGCCATGGTCACCTTCATCGGCCTCATTCCCTAATGGCCTAAGGGGGAATGACGCACTTTATTTCATTTGGATTATATTGAGATCCCGTTGATATATGATGTGGCATTGCTTGTCGGTTGCAACAGTTTCATGATGATTTCCGTTGAGTATTGATTCGGTGATTGGTTCTCGATTATGTCCATTGTCTGGTGAACTCTTGTAGATTCTCGCGATGTAGTTGTATCCTTAATGTCAGTCATCCAGTATATCTCGTTGACCCGGATAGGTGTTGATACTCGGCTATGTCAGATTCTCGGTAAGTCTCATTTTAAGTGGTGCGGCTTTCCGGTTAGTTATGTATTGATGTGTTCTTGCTTTAATATGAATTACATGAATCGTATTATAACATTAATATGTTTTTATTTCCTTATTTTGTATATAATGCTAGTATTATTTTGTAGTTTATGAATTCACTAAGCTCGTTGTAGCTTACCCATTTAGTAGACTAATTTTTTTACAGGAAAAGATAAGAGTAAGCATATAGGATCTTGAAGTTGATCGGAGGCTTAGAAGTTATACTTCGGGCATATATTTACGTATGTGGGAGTTGGGTAGTTTTATATTCCGATTGTAGTTAGTTGGTTTGTATCCATAGTCTTTGTTGGTGGTGAGATCTCGGCTCGTTTGTTGTATTTTTGTATAGTCGTTATCGGTTTAAAATGGTTAATTGTAATTAGATAGTTATTGGAAAGTTGTTAGTTTGATTGGCAGATTGTTGGACCCGGTCTTTACGCAAATGATCAAAATACCCCTTCATGTATAAAATATATGATGAATCTTGACCATTAGATCTTATTGATCAATGGTTGAGATTTGTCCCTCGGAACTACGTAAAAATAATGGAACTTCTTGAACGTTTCTCTGTATAATACACACATTCTTCTTTTCTTATATCATCCATTTATTATATTTATTTAATTATTACTTATAGTAGTATCATTCATTGATTATATTTAATTTTAATTAAGTGAGTAGGAAAATTAACAGGCACAACTTGTACAAATCAATAATGTTTCATATTAATAAAATCAATAATCCATGTACATGAAACAAAAATAGTACTATAAATCCCACAAGAATAATCATACAAATCCGTGCCATAATTCCGAATTAAAGAAAAGTAGGAAAAGATGGCAACTGTCCCGGAGACGATGATAAGCTCTTCCGACGGGGCTCGGCCAATTCCGGTGATCGCATTGGGGACAGCATCGGAATCATTATTTGCAGGCATTGAGTCGATGAGTCCATCGATTATAATTGAAGCCATTAAATTGGGTTATCGTCACTTTGATACAGCAGCGTCATACCAAAATGAGAAATCTATTGGGGAAGCCATCGCAGAAGCTCTGAGATCGGGTCTGATTAAGTCTCGATCGGAGCTTTTTATTACTACCAAGCTCTGGTGTTATTCCAATGACCGCCGTCTTGTTTTACCGGCCATCAACAAGAGTCTCCGGTAAGAAACTTTCGTTTTTGTTCACAAAAATCTGATTACTGTCTGAATTAATTAGTACTTAACGGGTACTCGGTTTCTGTTTTCGTTGAGAAAATGAAGATAAAGAAGAAGAAAATCGTGTTTTCTAGATGTTTTTCTGGAGAATAGATAAAATAACTAATTAATTATGGTGGAACTTTTTCTCTTGCCAAAACTTTCACTTGAACATGAAACTATCTGTAGATAAAAGGGAAAACATTTTCATACAAGTTGCATAAGGACCGTTAAATTATGATATTGTTTCGTGTTTTTAGGTAATACGGCATGACATGAATTTATTTTTGTCAGCACGAAAACAAGTGTTTTATACTTTAATTTTGCTAACACAAACAAAACCCAATTGAAAAAATGATAAACACGACAACACGAAATAAATAACAAAAAACAACAAATACGACAAAAATATAACATAAATTTTTAAATGTCCCAAAATCATAATTCTAGTGTCAATTTTGTACTAATCTCAGAACACGAACACGAACACGAACAAAACACGAATTCGTGTTTGTTTTACACCAAAAGGATTATTGGAGATGACATTATTTTAGTTTTATATAGATACATATTAAAAATTAATAAACCTACTATTGAAGATCACATAATTTTAGTTTTATATAAAGGGTTGTATTTCCATCAATAAACCTTGTCCTAAGAAACAAATTTTAACCACTATCATCATCAAATCACATGTAATTCAATACACAACCACCGCCGACCATCACCACCACCGCCGCCCTCCGCAGACTTCCACCCTCATTCGACGATCACCACCGCCTGCCGCCGCTGACCACTGATCGCCGGTCGCCGCCGCCGACCACTGCCCGCCGTCCGCCGTCCACTGCCCGCCGTCCGCCGTCGCCGGTCGCCGCAATCATATGTGATTGGATACACAATCACATTTGATTAAAAGCAGCCAACGATGGCGAAGGATTGCTGGTGGTGGAGATGGTGGCCGACAGAGGTTGGTGGTGGTGGTGGTGGTCGGCGGCGGTGTTGAATGACATGTGATTTAATACACATTACATGGTGGTGGTGGTCAGCGGTGTGTGCAATCACATGTGATTTAATACACATGGGGTGGTGGTGGTGATGTTGATGTATTAAATCACATGTGATGGTGGTGATGGTGACTGGGGGTTAATTGATCCAAAGGCTAAAATTTGTTTTCGGAACTTCACAAAAAAAGATGGACTACCTTAAACGTTTATCTTTATACAAATACTACTTAACATTCAATAGATGTTTTATTTTTAGTATACTTAATAATACATAAATAACCGTTATGTTGTGGTTTAATGGTAATGATTTCTGAATGACTTTCTAGAGGTCATATGCTCGATCTCTCCGTATGTAAATAACTAACAGATTGTCAGGGAAATGTTCAAAAAATGATCTCGACAATTGTTAGGACGTGTATATCACAAGTATAAGCTCGGCTACCCCAGGGGAGCACTTATAATGAGAATACCCTTAAAACTAGAATTTACATGATTTTACAATAATTTAACTTATAAATTTAATAAAAGAAAAGTAAGACAAATTGAATGCGGCAAAATTAAGAAGAAAAAATTCTTGTAAACAATGGCTGTGTGATAAGCTACAAATACGTACGGTTCAAAATCGTTGATGTTTTTGAATCAACATGTGAGGATAATGCAAGGGCGGGAGTGGGGACTATGGGTTTTCGGTATTTAAATATAAGTGAATTATCTAATTGGATATTTGAATATGATCATTTGGATTGGGTATTTAGCTTTTTTTGATTGATTTGCAATTGAGCCGAATTAATAGATTGGTTTTTAGATTATTTGGGTTTCCATCATAAAAACTGAATTGTCTAAAAAACCAAATTGACCGATTGCAAACGAATGTAGGAATCTCGGACTAGAGTATGTAGATTTGTATCTCATACATTGGCCATTCAAGGTGACCCAAGAGGAAATTAAACTCCCGTTTCCAGATGAATGCGTAGTCCCGATCGATATCGAAGGAGTGTGGGAAGGCATGGAAGAATGTCAAAATCTTGGACTCACAAAATCGATCGGTGTCAGCAATTTCTATCCTAAAATTATCCGACAAATTCTCTCATTTGCTAAAATCCCTCCTGTGGTCAACCAGGTGACCATCTACTCCTACCTTTTATGTTTTGAAACATCTTTAAGATAGTTTGGTCATATTTCTATTTACGATAACTTAGTATTTTTTTACTCAAGAAAAGGATTCAACTTTCAAAAATGTTATATTTATGGGAATGAATTTGCACACTACATTTTTTAACGTCTGTACCATACTATACAAATATATAATGCAAATGTTATGGTACATAAATCAAAAGATGTGGTGTAAAAATCACCACTTTATATATATAGGTATCTCCTAAGTTAGTCGGTTTTCATGTAACATAGTTTGGTCAGCACTAGATCAGAGTCACGTTAGGCAATAAGTCAACATGATTAAAATTACTAATAAGTCAATTTCCAAGTCGTACTCCATAACTGGTTGCTAAATATTTTTTTTGAAAGTCCCATTTTTTATCTTGGAATTTTGGAAGTTGAGTTCTTTTTCGCAGTGAGAAAACACTATATTTCTTATAAACAGTTTGGGCACATATCAATATAATTTGCAATTTAAAGTGTTCTTCTTTGGTAGTTACGCATTTTTCAACCCTATACGGTAACTTTAAAATTTTAGGAACGTGCTAATTTGGTAATTAAAATTAGGGCTAATTTTCTAAATAATTGAAAATACATTTAATACATCTAATAAATGGATAAAAAATGGAGTTGTTGATAGTTATTTACATAATTTTAGGAAATAACTCATTAAATATGAGTTAATAACATGAGTTAGACAAATCTTTAAAATTATATTAATTAACCATACTAGGGCAAAAAAACCCCTTTAATTTTCATATATAAATACTGGGACAAAACAAACTTAATTACCAAATAGTGTAAAAGTTAGTATAATTACCGATATGCACCAATTTGCAAAGTATATAGCTATTCTATGACATTTACGTGTGAAAATATGACCAACCTATGTTATAGATTTATGCAATTTTGGTGTAACTTACATTATTTTAATTCGATTTGAAGGTTGAAATGAACCCGGTTTGGCATCAGAAAAAGCTCAACAAATTTTGCAAAGAGAATGGCATCCTCATGATGGCTTATTGTCCGTTAGGTGCATACGGCAATAAAGCATGGGGACATAAGCGCGTAATGGAATGTGATGTTCTACAAGACATTGCCAAATCCAAAGGAAAGACAGTGGCTCAGGTACACTTTATAACAACATGATCATATAGCGAACTGCAAGTTGACTTTTAAAGTCAAACATTTTGTGATAGTTTGACATCAAAAGTCTAATTTCATGAACTCTATAATTGACATGTAGATTTCTCTAAGATGGTTATATGAGCAAGGCGTATGTATTGCAGTAAAGAGCTTCAACACAGGAAGGATGAAAGAGAACCTTGATATCTTTGACTGGTCGTTGACCGAGGAGGAGTTGACCAAAATTGACCAAATACCTCAATACAGGCATGTTTATATCGTTGGCACAATGTTGAACAAGCATAGCGATATACTGGGTGAGATCGATGCAGAGTTTGTTTAGAGAAGTATTCTTGTTCAATAAAATTAAATGTTAATTATTGATTATGATACAACGTGATCAGTAGTTTGCACCACCTCCTCCTTTTTACATGCATTAGTAAAACCATGCATTTTGTTAAAATTAAATAAGTGGCCACCACCACATGCACGTTTCCCAGTGCCCACGTTTAGTTTTCTTATTCACAAAGTTTAGAAGTTGCATTGTTTTCCTATTTAAGTGTAATACGTTTGAAGGAATGAAAAAAATAGAAAATTATTTCAAAGTTTCTTTACTGTTTCTTTTTTCTTGGGAGATTGACCATCTCGCGTGAACCGGTCTCTATCTTAATAATATATGTTCAATTTGGTTGTGAAAAGAACTTTATATTGACATGTAAATGCTAGTCACACTTTATAGATGCACAGGTGGGTCGCAAAACGGATCGTCACTTAGCAAAACCTCTGTACGGGTGAAAACTCAAGATTTTTTTCAAGGAATTATAAATTCTAAGAGATGCCGGAATACGATGAACGGTTAAATTATAAATGGCTCTTGGGAATCGAATCCTGGTGCCATAAAAAACGAAGTTAAATCTTTTTTTGAACACAAATTTAAAGAGTCGATGGGAAGGCCCAAATTTTTGAGCAGCCTAATAAAAAAAATATCCGATGTTGATAACACAAAACTAGTGTTGACATAACCACAAGGATGGTGGCCTAGTGGTTAAACTTTGTATTCTAAAGGGTGCAATTTCTAGGAGGTCCTGTGTTCAATCCCCGCTAGGAGCAAGAAAATACCCTCTTGTGGCCACAGAGGTTTACCTGCGCCGACTCCAGGCTACTCACAAAGCGGGTGATCACCTTAGGATTAGTCGGCTCACAAAGGGAGTCGGAACCCATGTTACAAAAAAGATAAAAAATAATAATATAGTGGTGACATTCTCAAATGAGGAAATACAAAATGACGTATGAGATTGTGGTAGAACCCGACGGGTTCACATTTAAATTCTCAAGAAAATGTTGGCATATTGTTGGTAATAATATTCTCAAATTTGGTCAAATCTTTTGAATCTTCAGGTACATTCTCTAGTGGTTGCAACTTGCAACTCATCATTCATTTCACTATTTCGTAAGATTAGTGATCCTCTATCTCTTAAAGATTACCAGCCCATTAGCCTTCTCGGGTGCATTTATAAAATCATATCCAAACTCCTTAGCACTAGGTTAAAATCGGTAGTGGCAAAAGTGGTGAGTGTTGAACAATCGGCATATGTTGAAGGTCGTCAAATTCTTGATGGCCCTTTGATGTTAAATGTAGTTATTAATTGGTCTAAAAGAGTCAAAAATAAATTGTTGATTTCAAAGTTAATTTTGACAAAACCTTTAACTCAATTAGTTGGAGCTATTTAGATTCCATCATTGAGCAAATAAATTTATGTGCCAAATGGCGCAAATGGATCTTTGGTTTTTTGTCATCGGCATGTGCTTCCTTCCGTTTTAGTTAACGGACCCCCATCTAGTGAATTCCCCATTACTAGAGGTCTTCATCAAGGCGACCTATTGTCTCCATTTCTTTTCATGTTAGCTATGAAGGGTTTATATACGGCTTTGTTAAATGCCATCACAAAAAATATATTTAGTGGCATCTCACTTCCGAATAACGGCCGTCTCTTTCCCACTTTCTATTCTGATGTAATCTTTCTAGGTAAGTGGAACAATACAAAATACAAATTAACATAATCAATCTCAAAAGAATTCATGCTTTCATCTTGCTTCCGGGCTAAAAGTTAATTATTCTAAAAGCAAAGTCCTTAGTATTGGATTATCGGTTAGTGACATGTGTTCATTTGCGGCCACATTAAAATGTGGCGAGGAAAAATTACCTTTTAAATACCTTGGTATAATAATTGGTGCAAACATGAAACTAGCTAAAAATTGGAAACCAATTATCAATAAGGTGAAAAGTAAGCTATGATAACAATATGAATATTGAGTTTATTGTATATATTTGTGTCTTAACATTACAGGGAATATGATCATTTATACACAAAGAATGGAAACTATAAAGGAAACATATCAATGGTGATTTCGGTATTAATGGAGAAAACCGTTGGAGATGAGCTGTCATAGAGAAGGTATAATCTTTTCCTTTTTTTGTTAATATTATTCTGTTTTGACACCCCCCCTCAAGTTGGATAGTGGGATCACCAAAATTCAACTTGTCTAGAACTTCTTGTAGTGATTTTCTGCTTACTGCTTTGGTTAAGATATCAGCGAGTTGGTCTTCAGACCATACAAATGGAAGAGTGATAATTTTGGCTTCTAATTTCTCTTTGATGAAGTGTCGGTCTACTTCCACATGTTTTGTTCGGTCATGTTGAACAGGATTTTCAGAAATTTGAATTGCAGCTTCGTTGTCACTAAAGACTTCACTTGGTTTTCGTGGAGAATACCCTATCTCGGTAAGGAGTCGTCTTACCCAGAGTACTTCAGTTATCCCTCTTGCGATTCCCCTAAATTCCGCCTCTGCACTAGATAGGGCAACTACTTTTTGTTTCTTGTTGCGCCATGTTACAAGGTTTCCACCAACAAGAGTGAAGTACCCTGCAGTTGATCTTCTGTTGTTTCTGTCTCCTGCCCAATCTGCATCTGTATATAGCTGAGTTTCAAGATGACCATTTGGTTTAAACAAGATTCCATGTCCTACTGTTCCTTTGAGATATCTTATAATCCTTAGGACTGCGTCCATGTGGGGTTTTTGTGGTTTATACATGTACTGACTTACTACCCCTACAGCATACGATATATCTGGACGAGTGTGTGAGAGATATATCAATTTTCCCACCATTCGTTGGTATCTTATTTTGTCAGCTAGATCAGTCTTTTCGTTGATAAGGAGTTTCTGGTTCATGATCATCGGTGTTTCAGCAGGTTTGCAATCAATCATACCAGTCTCTGCCAATAAGTCAAGAATATAATTTTTCTGGTGCATGAAGATTCATTGCTTTGACCTTAGAACTTCGATTCCGAGGAAGTATTTGAGGTTTCCTAGATCTTTCATTTCGAACTCTGAAAACAACCTTCCTTTTAATCTTGCTATTTCGTCTTTGTCATTACCTGTAATGATCATATCATCAACATAAATTGTTAGACACGTTATTAATTTTCCTTTTCTTTTAAGAAATAAAGTGTGATCAGAGTTGCTTTGTTTGAACCCATAGCTTTTCATAGCTATGGTGAATCTCCCAAACCAGGCTCTAGGTGATTGTTTTAAACCATAAAGAGATTTTTTAAGGTGGCACACTTCCCTTTCTTTGAAGTTATTTGTGAAGCCATGTGGAGCTTCCATGTACACTTCTTCTTGTAGTTCTCCGTGTAAGAAGGCTTTTTTTACATCGAACTGGTACATGGGCCATTCTTGATTTGCAGCTATGGAACAGGGAACCCTGATAGTGTTGATTTTTGCTACAGGGGAGAAGGTTTATGAGTAGTCGATCCCATATGTTTGTGTATAGCCTTTTGCTACTAATCTTGCTTTGTATCTTTCAATTGTTCCATCGGGTTTATATTTGATTGTGAATACCCAACGACACCCTACAGTTCTCTTCCCTGGTGGTAGAATACATTTGTTCCAAGTATGGTTTTTTTCGAGAGCTTTCATTTCTTCCTCCATTGCATTCTTCCATTGTTTGGATTTAAGTGCTTGGTTGACGTTTGTAGGGATTTCTTCTGAACATAGAGCTACAGTGAAGGCTTTGGCTTGTTTGGACAAGTTTCCGTTGGCTATGTTGGCCATTGGATACCTACCCTTCCTGGTTTCCTTTTCTGGTGAGTATCTGTTAGGTGGAACACCTCGGTTTGATCTTGGAGGTAGAGTATATTGTTCAGGCTCGTTTTCTTGGGTTTGGATGACTTCTTCATCCTCTTGATCTGTTTCCTGCATAAATTCTTGCTCACATAGATTGTTAGTGGAAGGTGGGTCACTTACCTCGGGTACCAGGTTAGGAGTCGATTCTTGGGGGCACTGTCTTCAGTATGTTGAGGAGATTGGGTTGCTGTTGGAGTGGTTTCATCATGTTGAGTATCGGTGGGAGGATTGTTTTGGTTGGTCGTTGTGTTTACTGCCTCAAGCCAACTCAGGGTGTCGTTCATATTATTCGTATTCTCCCCCTGACCACTGATGTTGGAGTAGTAATATTCAGTTTCTAAGAAATCACAATTCATTGTAGTAAACATACGTCGAGTTTTAGGGTTGTAACATCGGTAACCTTTTTGGTTTACCCCATATCCGACAAACACACATTTTTCCGCACATGGATCAAGTTTGGGTCTAATAGTTTTAGGTATGTGGACAAATACGGCACAACCAAAGATACGTGGCTCTAGAGTGAGAATGGGAGGAGGTTTAGTGTATTCGGTCAGAACTTGTAGCGGAGTTTTGAATTTTAAAATTTGGGTGGGAAGACGATTGATAAGATACGCTGCTGTAGCAAGAGCTTCAGGCCAGAAATATTTTGGAGATTGAGATTCTATTAAAAGAGCTCGAGTAATTTCTAGGAGGATACAATTTTTTCGCTCAGCCACACCGTTTTGTTCCGGTGTATGAGGGCACGAGTTTTGATGATTTATCCCCTTTTCTTCGCAAAAAAGTTTCATATTAGAGTTAATAAATTCGCCACCGTTATCAGATCTAAGGACTTGGATATTTTCATTAAATTGGGTTTGGACCATTGTATAGAAAATTTTAAATTTTTCAAAGACTTCATTTTTGTTTTTTAATAAATAAATCCAAGTCATTCGAGTGCAGCCATCTACAAACATGACAAAAAAACGAAAATTTTGGCCTCCAAATACCGGAGCTGGGCCCCAAACATCAGAATGAATTAACGAAAAAGGTCGATCAACTCTTGTAAAATTGGGTTTTAACGAAAAAGGTCGATCAACTCTTGTAAAATTGGGTTTAAAAGTTTTTCGATGATTTTTAGCAAACACACATGTCTCACAATGAGACTTACAATTTAAAGGAAAAAGTTTAGGAAATAAAGTATGTAAATAACTGATAGATGGGTGACCTAGTCTTCTATGCCACAACCAAGCCTACCGTTCTGTTGTGCCGTGAGATAACATTGCACTCCCTGTTTGAGTTACTTCGTCCACGTAATATAGCCCATTCTTTTCAGTGCCACGCCCAATTATCGCTCCCGTCCTGATATTCTGTAAGATACAAAAGGTTGGATGCATAAGAACTGTACAATTTAACTCTTTTGTGACATGGCTGACAGATAAAAGTTTATGTGATAAATCAGGAATATATAAACATTTTGAGAGTTTGAGTGTAGGAGAAATCTCAATACTCCCTCCTGATTTTACATGTATGTTTTCCCCGTTCGCAGTTTTTATAAAATTCTTTGTTGGTTTATTAGTTGTTGTAAAATCGGACAAGTCGTAGGTCATGGTGTCCGTGGCCCCACAATCAAAAATCCATGATTGTTCACAGTCTTTAGAGTTTTGGGCCATATGAACAAACCCGCCCGTACTACTTCCTTTTTCAAAATTTGTATTATTTTGACAATTTAAAAAACTCTTTTTTAAAAAGGAATTAAAATTATTAACGGTGTCCTTTTTGGAAACATTATTTAGAACAGTAACATAATCAAGGTTGGTTTTATTTGACAAGTTATTTATAACGGAATTATTGTTCCTCTTTTCCAAAAGGTTAACTTTGTAACATTCTGGAACAACAGGGAAAAAATTAAAAGAATTGGAAAGATAGGGGGTTCGAGTTATGCTCACTCTCACCCCCTGTACCTTCGTGCACCACCGAAGAGAACGACGTTCCTTCTTCCCAAAAATTAGGGTTTGATGCTGCAACACCACCGAATCCTGATCCTTTCCCATTTCCTTCGGTTTCAGTGGCGGCAACGGTGAGTCCAGATGCTAGTCCTTGCGTTTCAGAGTTAGCTCCAGGAATAGTCTGATGAGCAGACTCTTTCCGGACCATAGCATATGCTGCTTCCGTAGAGGGGAGAGAATCTGATCGAAGAATTTCTCTCTTAATGTTCTCATACTTCCGGTCAAGTGAATTCAGAAATTGAAAGAGTTTTTGTTCCGATCTAATTTTAGAGAGTGCCTTAATATCATCCGGACACTTCATTGGGTTTGGATCGCTTATGTCGATCTCTCCCCAAATGCCTTGCAGATTCATCCACAGTTCTTCAAGGGAACTGTTGTTTTGTTTGATGTCATTTGCTTTGACATGTAAGTTAAAGACTTGTAATTTGTCTTTCCCGCTACTGTAGGTGATTGCCAATGCATCCCATAAGCTCTTTGCTGTTGGGAATTCGGTAAGATTGCCTGCGAGACTTGGTTCAATATTTTGAATAAGCCATGAAAAAACGATAAGGTATTCCTGTTCCCACCGATCAAAGGTTTCATGTTGTTGATCAGGTGGGTTTTCGGTAAGATGAGAAAGTAAAGCTTTTGATTTCCCCCCTATGGCGACTCGAATAATACGAGTCCATAGGGAATAATTCTGATTATTCAGTTTTAGGTTGATTTGGAGATTATCGGACAGTTTGGGAATTTGAGAATTTTGTGGATTGATAGTATTTCTGAGGAGATTAGCTAACTGTAATGACAAATCTTGATCCGAGCTGTCGTCTGCGGAAGCAGGCATGGTGGCTCGAAGAACTTGTCGAACAGAAGCTTAATTGAAGGAATCGGTAAATGATGAGCTTGCCTGCTCTGATACCATGATAACAATATGAATATTGAGTTTATTGTATATATTTGTGTCTTAACATTACAGGGAATATGATCATTTATACACAAAGAATGGAAACTATAAAGGAAACATATCAATGGTGATTTCGGTATTAATGGAGAAAACCATTGGAGATGAGCTGTCATAGAGAAGGTATAATCTTTTCCTTTTTTTGTGAATATTATTCTATTCTAACAAGCTATCCTTATGGAAGGCTAGAAATATACCATTTGGTGGAAGAATTACTTTGTGTAAATTAGTTCTCAATAGTTTACCATTATATTTTATATCTCTATATTCTCCTCTTCAAAAGGTAATTGATGAAATTGATAAAATTAGACGAAGATTCATATGGAGATGTTCTTCTAATGGCAAAAATAAGATTTGTTGGGAGATTGACACAAAATCATGTCTCCAAAATACCTAGGAGGTCTTGGAATTGGCTCGCTAAATGTTGCAACACTTCCCTCTTGGTGAAATATGGTGGTGGAGAATAAAAACCAAAAAAGAATATTTATGGAATAAAGTGATTAGCAGCATACATGGGATTAATGGGGCAAATAGAAATAGTTGGCTAATTCATCATACTCGGGTGCATGGTAAAACATCACAAAAGCTGGTAATTATCTATATAAATGTAATATAAATATTGATGAATTATTTACTCCTGTAGTGAAAAATGGTGTTGAATGAAATTTTGGCAAGATAGATGGTTGGGCATCCCCAAACTTGAAGATTTATTCCCTGAGAAACTGAAAAAAACTGCACAATCGTTGATCGATACGTTGGCAGCATCAATAACTGTGCAATCTGGCGATCGGCCTGGTCTGATGAAGTTGTTGCCTCGGTTCTGTCCATTTGGAAATCAAGAAATAATATGATCTTTAATAACAGTAATTTTTCGATGGCGTATATTCAAGACGAATTGAAAGTCTTAACATTCTGTTGGATCAAATATAGGGCGAATCGAAATGACATTTCGTGGGCTTCTTGGTGTTTTTGTCCTATTATTTTCTTGTAATTTGCATTATGCACTTTGTATTCCTAGCATCTTGCTAGTGTTTCTAATTCATATATAATTGTTTCTCGTGGGGTCGGAGAGGGTGATGACCATGCGAGCTCCCTCTTACTCCTGTTGTCGTTTAAAAGAAAAGAAGCAAAACCTCTGTTTTCGTTGATGTTTAATTTGTAGGAAATGGGTTTTCACAAAAGATTGAATATATTTTAATTTTTGAAATGGGCTTTCACATAGAATAAAATGAGAACAATTTAACATATTCACACATAATAGAATGTAGGAACAACTAAGTTTCCGAAAACAAAATATGACAACTTGTGAACAAAATATAGAGATGTTGTCAGGATCGATTAACTATAGACAAGTTAATAAACACCTTAGATCTATTTGATGATAGAAGTTGCAGCGGATCAACACTATATCAATAATTAAGAACGATGAACTGTATGAACAATATGAGAAATATTAAGAACACAGTTTCACAAAAAGCTTCAATGTATATTATTAAGTTAACAATACACACGTACGTTTACAATTCGTAAGGAACTATATATAATAGTCCTTGAAACTAAACTATTTACCCTAGTTATTCTAGGATACGATTTACATCTAATTATAAACGATATACATTGATTTACATTCTATAACTATCTCTGCGAAGATCTCGGACTTGATATGTTCCATAAACGCGTATCAGTAGTAAAACCAATCACCAGTAGTAAATAAGTAACATCAGTAGTAAACTTGGTGATCAGTAGTAAGTCCATAATCATCGTCAGTAGTAACTACAATGATCAGTAGTATCTTCAATCTTTGTATGATCAGTAGTAACTAAGTTATAGAGAACACCAGCATCAACTTCATCAGTAGTAAATGTTTCTGCCCCATCAGTAATAAACATAATTATTACTAACTGCATCATCAGTACTAAGTTGATCTGTGATTTGCTCTAACAATCTCCCCCTAAACTTATTGATTATCCTTTAATCAATCAAGTTTCTTATTTACTTCTTCTTTTTCTTTTCTTCCAACAACTTTGCTCTTTTCTTATCACCTTCTAAAGTCTGTTGGTTCCTTTTATTTCTTTGTGCAATGATATATTTGCTGATTCTTTTAACAAATTCATTCAATTTGTTTTGGAGCATCACAGCATCATGTGGTTTAATAAAATTCATGCACCATAGTTGATAGAGAGTCTTCTCAGAATGAGGATACTCTTTCTCATAAAGGAATAAGTCACATTTCTTACTTGTATATTCAAAGAAGTACATGTTGACAGTTGGTAGCACATTCCAAGCTTGAACATTTTCTGAATCTGTGTACTTCTCTGGATAATTTTCTGGATAGAAAGCAGCATCAATCATTTCAGTAAGATAACCTGCAGCTGAATTCTTCCAGTTCTTCTTAGTCATTCTTGGTTTACCAATGATCAACATCTTAATAATGTCACTTCTGGTTAGGGACATGACCAAAGGTTTCCAAGCTCTGAATCTTTGAGTGACCTTATCTTCTCTTATAATCTCAATCATATCATCTATGTACCTCCAGTTGATGATTGGATTATTTTGTAGGGGAGCAATGGGGAGATCATGAACTTGAACCATTTGTAATTTTTTATTTGGTTGATCAAGTTCTGAAGCAATTGTCTTTCTTTTCTTTGATGTTTGAGAGGATACACCAGATGATTCTCCAGATATTGTTTTTCTTTCTTTCATTTCTTTGGAGTCTATCTGTTCAAGTTTAGTGGTGTACTTCTCATTACTATCTTGCTCAGTAAGATCCTTCTTCTTCTCTACACAGTACTTTTCAATTAAATTGATCAGCTTCATTCTTCCAAATGCCTTTGTGTTATACCCTTTTGATTTTAAGAATGTGATCATTTCTTTCTTTTTCTCTGCAAATTGTTCTGGCATATCAGCCTTTTGCTCTTTGCATTCTTGTACTTGTGCTTCAAGAAGTTCTATTGTTTCATGTTCAAGTTGCCTAAATTTTTTCAGTTCTCTTCTTTGTAATTCCTTTCTTGTTTCAGCAACTTGTTTAGATTTGATCTTCTGTTGAAATTGTGGCAGTTTTGATATATCTGCTATATCTGCCAATTTGATTTCTGTGAAAGGTTGTCTCAATATTCTAGCCCTTTCTGCTAATCTTTTGTTTTCATTTGCTAGAGAGACTTCAACTTTCTTTAAATATTTTGCTCTCTTTACCTTCCACCTATCCTGTTTGGCTGATTTGGCATAATTGATTTTGTTGACAATTTCATGACCTTGTGCTCTGTTGGGTTGGTCTTCATCAGCAACTTCTTTTCCCTTTCCTATGTAATTGTCTTTCTTCATATTTGGTTCAGATTCAATAACAAATTTGGGACCATAGTAGTGTATCTGAGATATGGGAAGTATTTTAGGATGTGGAGGCAGGGAGCATTCATCAACTTCTAACCAGTTGATATCATCATCAATATCTTTTACCACCATTTGTGTTGTTGTTGTTCTTTTTGGAGATGGTGGAAGTATCACTGTAGGCTCTAGTAGTGGTGGCAGCTCAATAATGTCATCAGTAGTAACTAAGGTAGTTACTACTGGTATGTCTTCAGAGATTACTACTGATAGGTCATCAGTAGTGTTTGCTGCCTTTTCTTCATTTACTACTGCTGTTATATCAGTAGTAGGAGTTACTACTGGTATGTCTTTTTCAGCTTGTTTTTTAGTAGGAGCAGTAGTAATTGGCTCTTCTTCTGTAATCATCATCTCTGGGCCTTCATCAACTTCTGTTTCTTTTAAATTCAAGAGGGAGGAAGCTGCTGCTGCAATGGATTCATCAATCATTGTCTGTATGTTATCCTTCTCCCCCTTAGTGAGCTCAACTGGAGGAGCCTCACTATCATCAATCCTCTTTTTCAATTTTCTGATAAGCTTTGATTGTTGATGAAGCCTAAGTTCATATTGTCTCATTCTTTTGTTGATGATATTGACATTTCTTTTCATAGCAGCCATAGTTTTTCCTTGATTTGTTTGGTAATAGTGTTTATGAAAGACCAGTAGTAAATAAGATATCAGTAGTAAAACGTCAGTAGTATCTACTAACATCAGTAATGACTAAGAATTTTGACATCAGTAGTAATTATAGACATCAGTAGTAACCATTACCACACAAGACCAGTAGTATATGTGAATACCAGTAGTACTGACCTACCAGTAGTATCCATGTAAACCTAAAATGCACCAGTAGTAATGAACTATCAGTAGTATTTTGTGCATACACTTTCACACCAGTAGTACAGCAATACTAGTAGTAAAACACTTAAGAAAATAATATTTTACAACACTAACTTTACACATAATTTTAAGTGAGATTTTAAGTTATTAAAATCATTCCAATACTACTGACCAAGAAGTTGAATCTTCCTACATCAAATGCTTTTGTAAAAAGATCTGCTAATTGATCATCAGTATGGATTTTAACTACTTTGATTAATTTCTTTTCATTACAATCTCTTATAAAGTGAAATCTTATTTCAATGTGTTTAGTTTTTGAATGTTTTACTGGATTATTCACAATACTAATAGCACTTTGATTATCAATAAAAATAGGAGTTTTAAGGATAGAGATACCAAAGTCTAGAAGTTGATTTTGAATCCATAGTACTTGAGCACAGCAAGCAGATGCAGCTACATATTCTGCTTCAGCAGTAGATGTTGATACATTTGTTTGCTTCTTACATTGCCATGACACTAGTCTTGATCCAAAGAATTGACATCCACCAGTAGTGGACTTTCTATCTTGACATTCACCTCCATAGTCACTATCTGTATAGGCTATTAGTTCAAAGGGTGAGTCATGTGGATACCATAGACCTAGTGATGGTTTGCCTTTCAAGTATCTGAATATTCTTTTGACAGCCTGCAAGTGTAGTTCTTTGGGTCTTGCTTGATATCTTGCACACACACAAACACTATACATAATGTCAGGTCTTGATGCAGTTAAGTACATCAAAGATCCTATCATTGATCTATATAAGTGTTCATCTACATCCTCCCCCTCAACATCAGGATGTAGGTGTTTGTGTGTTTCCATTGGTGTACTAGCACTTTTACTGTCTTTCAAGTCAAACTTTTCCAAGATGTCTTTGACATATTTTGATTGATTTATCAAAATACCATCAGTTCTTTGACTGACTTGGAGTCCAAGGAAGAAGTTCATTGGACCCATGGAGCTCATCTTGAATTTAATCTGCATCAGCTCTTCAAATTCTTTGCATAATAAATCATTGGTTGATCCAAAGATGATATCATCTACATAGATTTGTACCAGTAGTATATCATCTTTGACTTTCTTTGTAAACAATGTTTTATCAATGGCTCCTCTTTTGAAATTGTTCTTTAATAAGTATGATGATAGTGTGTCATACCATGCTCTTGGTGCCTGATGTAGACCATATAGAGCTTTATCCAATTTAAACACATAATCACCATGTTTTGGATCTTCAAATCCTGGAGGTTGGCAAACATAAACTTCTTCTTCAATCTTCCCATACAGGAAAGCACTCTTCACATCCATTTGATAGACTTTAAACCTTTTGAATGAAGCATATGCTAGGAATATTCTTATTGCTTCAATTCTGGCAACAGGAGCATACACTTCATCATAGTCTATACCTTCTTCTTGAGTGTATCCTTGGGCTACAAGTCTGGCTTTATTCTTGATCACTATCCCTCTTTCATCTTTCTTGTTTCTAAAGATCCATCTTGTTCCAATGGCTCTTTTTCCTTTGGGTAGAGGTACAAGTGTCCAAACAGCTTGTAATTTAAATTGAAGGAGTTCCTCTTGCATTGCCTCAATCCAGTTTGAGTCCTTCATTGCTTGTTGGATCTTCTTTGGTTCATCCTGAGACAGAAAGCATTCATACATACATTCATTAGCAATTAAGCTTATATTACACATATTTGCAGTTAAACTTTTGTTTAATTTGCTTCTTGTTTGAAGTGGTGAGTTAACATCACTTAGAACAAGGTCTAATGGATGGTTCTTTTGAGTCCTTGTTGTTGTAGTTTTATCAACCACTAGTTGATTTTCAAGGTTGGACTCATTTGCCTCAGGTAGTTGTTCTTCTTGAGATCCTTCATTGTCATTAGTATTTGGTTCATCATTATCTTGGTCAGAGTTACTACTGCCATCATCTTCATTGAGATCAGTAGTATTGAAGTTGTTACTGGTATCAGTAGTATCTTGAGAATCTAGGTTATAGTTGGGACCAGTAGTATTTTCAGTACTATTACTGGTACCAGTAGTAATGGAATTACTACTGACCTCATTCTCAGAGTTACTACTGCTTTCAATATTTGAGTTCTTACTGACATCAGTATTAACTATGGGAGCAGTATCAACAACTATGTATCTCATCTTTTCTTGACCAGTATAAACAGATGATGTTCCTTCCTTTTGATTAAGACAATTTGAATTACCTGCATTGAAATTCATATTAAAATTAAAGGATTTGGTTAGATTGTCTATGTCAAATAGCCAATCTGGACCATTTCCTTGTTCATTAGGTACATTTTCATTAAAGGATACATTGATGCTTTCTTCAATTATCCTTAGTCTTTTGTTGAATACTCTGTATGATTTGCTTTGAGTAGAGTATCCCACAAAGATTCCATCATCAGCTTTGCAGTCAAACTTACCAATTTGTTCTCTTGTAATCAAAATAGTACAAGGACAACCAAATGATTTTAAGAAACTTATAGAAGGTTTTCTTTTATTGAAAAGTTCATATGGTGTTTTAAAGTGTGGCTTCACTATTAATACTCTGTTTTGAACATAACAAGCAGTATTAACAGCTTCTGCCCAAAAAGTAATTGGTAATTTTGAGTCTGCTAGCATTGATCTTGCTGCTTCAATGATGGTTCTATTCCTTCTTTCAGCTACACCATTTTGTTGTGGAGTTCTAGGTGAGCTGTATTGCCTGTCAATACCTTTAAGATCACAAAAGTTAATTAGGTTAGTATTTTTAAATTCTGTGCCATTATCACATCTTATGGCTTTCACTTTTTGATCAGATGTGTTTTCCAGTTTAACAATTAAGTTCTTTATGAGTTCACTTGTTTCATCCTTTGTCCTGAGAAAGAAAACCCATGTATATCTGGAAAAGTCATCAGTAATAACAAGACAATATTGTTTCTTTCCAATACTCATTACATTTGTAGGTCCAAAAAGGTCCATATGTAAGAGCTGTAAAGGAACAGAAATAGAGTTCACAGTTTTGGACTTATGAGAAGTCTTGTGTTGTTTACCTTTTAGGCATGCAACACAGTGATGATCACACATGAATTGTTTTTGAGGAAGTCCAATGACCAGATTTCTTTTTACTAAATTATTCATGTTTTTAAAATTTGTGTGACACATCCTTCTATGCCAAAGTTCTGATTCAGTGGTGTTTGCCTTGGATATAAAACAGTTGACCTCATTTGTAGAAATGAGTTCTCCCCCTATATCCAGGCAATACACATTGTTTCTCCTTGGGGTTCTTAAAACAACATATTTTTCATCTAAAATAAACTCAGGAGAAAGAATGATGCACTCAATGTCTGTGAACAGAATCTTGTTCTTTTTATCACAAACTTGAGACACACTGACAAGATTGTATTTTAGTTCAGCTACATAAAATACATTATCAAAGGTAATTTTTCCATTAGTAACAGTACCTTTACCTGTGATCTTACCTCCTTTTGGGTTCTCACCAAAAGCCACAAATCCACCATCAAAGGACTTGAAATCTTTAAGAATTTGCAGATTTCCAGTCATGTGCCTTGAGCATCCACTATCAATATGCCATGTTCTACCTTCTTCTGGGATCTGAATGCTCTGCACAAGAGAGTAAAGGATTAGTTAAGTTTGGGAACCCAAGCTTTATATGTCTTGGGTTCATCCTTTGAGAAATGAGCTTTTGAGGATTTAACTTTAAAGACTTTTGGTACCCATACTTGTTTATTACTGGTATTTTGTTTTACTACTGTCCTTTTGTAGTTATTACTGGTGTGAAAATTTCCTACTGATCTTGGATTATACCCATTGTTTCTAGCTTTTGAATACTTTACTACTGATGGACCAGTAGTATTTGGGTACTTATCATGTTTAGAATGACCAGTAGTGTTTTTAGAGTTAACACCAGTAGTGTTTTTGAAATTTGTTTTGGGAGCAGTAGTATTTTTGAAATTAGGGTTATTACCAGTAGTATTCTTGTACTGGTACCATACAGCATTATAATTAGGGTAAACACCAGTAGTAAATTTGTTAGAGTTTCTACTGGTGTTGGAAAATTTAAAATATTGTTTATTTTGATTGGATTTTCCATTATTTTTGAAGTAATTGCTGTTCTTTGGGCTTCCAGTTCTTCTGTTTTGAACAAACCTTGGTTTACTTCTTCCAAATCTTGGATCTTCAACAATTGGATTTTTAATTTTATTTACTACTGAATGACCAGTAGTAACTTTTAACTTTTGAGTTTTAGCATTTTCTTTAAGAGCTTTAAATTCTTTTAACTCTTTGCAGTTTATTGGATTGTAGTGACAATCCTTTGCTAAATGGTTCATTTTATTGCATATAACACATCTTAGTTTCTTATTTTTAGCACCTTCAGGTATTCTTTGGTCTAAGAGTTGTGTTTTATTTCTTTCATTCCCCCTTGTTAAAATTTTTGGTACATTATCTGCATTATATTTGGGAGATTCATTTGGACTTTGAGCTGTGTGAAAACTTGTATCAATTGATTTTGGTGATTCACTTTGAGATATAGTAAATTCAATTGATTGTTCATCATCAGAAGAATTATTTGATTCAGATGTTTCATTAGATGATTCAGTTTGATTTTCAGTTTTTAATTCATTAATGATTCTTTCTGAACTGTTTTTAAGAGGTGGAATGATTTTATATGGAGGTGGTACAGCATGATATCCCACCCCATGAACAACCTTTTCTGTAGTTTGATTATTAGTTAATTCATCAAGAATTTTAGTGCTTCTTTCAAACTTTTTAATTGTTAATTTATTTTGTTCAATTTCAAGTTGACATTCTTCTATTTTACTTGTTAGTTCATTATTTTTTGTTTCATAAAACTCTTTCTCATCCACAGCTTGAAGCAATTCTTCCTTGATCCGTTGATCAATCATCTTGTACACCTTTATTTGATGTTCTTGATCAGCAATCACCCCATCAAACTCATAATTTCTTCTGATTGCTTTTGCTAAATCTTCATTTAATTTATTGTTTTCTTTTTCTAGATTTTTAATAATTTTAGCACATTCAGGAGTACAAGGTTTAGATTTTACCTCAGTTTTGTTGTCAGTAAAGGCCATGAGAGCTTGATTTTGAGCATGCTCTTCTGCTTGGAAGCTCCAGTCATATCCTTGTCCTTGTTGTGACACAAGAGCAGTTGATTTTGATCTTTTGTCTGGATGAGGACATTCTTTTGCAAAGTGACCAAGGTTGTTACAGTTGTAACATTTGACTTTAGTTTTGTCAAATCCTGCTTTGTCACCTTTGTTGAAATTGAGGCTTGTCCTTCCAGTTCTTTTTAGGAATCTTTTGGTCCTTAGGCTCAGCATAGCCATCTGCCATTTAAGATCCATCTCCTCAAGATCATCTGGATTCAGTTGTTCCAAGTCATCACTAATCAATGCAGTATGCACATGACTAGTGAAGAAGGATTCTCTTGCAGTATCCTCAGAATCTGCAGCCTTTCCTGCGGAGGTTTCCTGTCCTTGACCTGTACTAGACACAAAAGCAGCATTGTTAGAAGAAATAGAAGGGTTTTTGTGATTTACCTCAGTTTCAAACACTCTGAGATCATTATAGAGTTCATCTAACTCCTTTTCTTCTAAAGCATCTCTTTGTCTGTACACCACTGTGTACATGGCCCATTCTTCACTAAGAGACCTTAGAAACTTCATGTTGACATCCTCTTGATCCATCTTTACACCAACTTGGTTGAGTTCACCAATTAGTTTGTTGAATCTGTCAAACACTTGAGTGAGTGTTTCATTGGGCTTTCCTTTGAAATTTTCAAAGTCTTGTTTGAGAACAGACTTCATATTCCTCTTGGTGCTCTTTGTCCCAACGAATCTCTTCTCCAGTGCTTCCCACAGTATTTTTGCATCATCATATTCAACAAAGAGATGTTGATAATCATTAGGAATGGCCAGTAAGAGAGTGCTTAGAGTTTTGAGTTCAATGCCTTTATCTTTCTTCTCCTTCTCACATTTAAGTTTGTCTGCCTCAGTTGCAGAGCTACTTGCTTGAAGTTGACCAGTTTTGTTTCCTTCACAAACGACTTCCCACATGGAATAATCTGTAATAAGCATGTATTGCTTAATACGATTCTTCCACATCCCAAAGTTATTGGGTGTGAGTATAGGAATTTTGTTGGCCTGAGTGCTTTCATTATTATCAGTCATGATTAATAATGTGTGTGTTTTAAAGATTAAAACTTTTTGTTGTTCTTAACAATTAGTAGATCTAGAACCAATAAGCTCTGATACCACTTGTCAGGATCGATTAACTATAGACAAGTTAATAAACACCTTAGATCTATTTGATGATAGAAGTTGCAGCGGATCAACACTATATCAATAATTAAGAACGATGAACTGTATGAACAATATGAGAAATATTAAGAACACAGTTTCACAAAAAGCTTCAATGTATATTATTAAGTTAACAATACACACGTACGTTTACAATTCGTAAGGAACTATATATAATAGTCCTTGAAGCTAAACTATTTACCCTAGTTATTCTAGGATACGATTTACATCTAATTATAAACGATATACATTGATTTACATTCTATAACTATCTCTGCGAAGATCTCGGACTTGATATGTTCCATAAACGCGTATCAGTAGTAAAACCAATCACCAGTAGTAAATAAGTAACATCAGTAGTAAACTTGGTGATCAGTAGTAAGTCCATAATCATCGTCAGTAGTAACTACAATGATCAGTAGTATCTTCAATCTTTGTATGATCAGTAGTAACTAAGTTATAGAGAACACCAGCATCAACTTCATCAGTAGTAAATGTTTCTGCCCCATCAGTAATAAACATAATTATTACTAACTGCATCATCAGTACTAAGTTGATCTGTGATTTGCTCTAACAGATGTCCTTAAAATTGTGGAGTTAGCACAAAAAATAGGGTATGTTTGGTAAGGAGAAATTCAAAGATATTTAATAGAGCAAAAAATGAAATGTTAAAATTGATACGTATTTCAATATTTGATAGAAAAATACATGAGAAATTAGGAGAGAGAACAATTCCTTGTTTGATAGAAAAATCTAAAAATCTAAAAAATATAATAGAATTGGAATATATAAATGTAAACAAATATCTTAAACATCTACATTTACATTTCGTGAGGTGAATACTTCTTAATTCTTATCATCTACAAAACTAACATATAGTTTTAAGGTTTTACACGTAAAAACAAAACTCCTACTTAATATTCTCCGGAAAAAAAAATTGGAAAATGAGGCGGTGTAGTTGTAGGGCTTTGAATGGTCATTTCCGCAATTTAACTCTTTTTTCAGTTTTTTTTCTCTCTCTGAATTTTCATCGCCATTTCCCCATTTAACTTCCTCCTCTTACCAAATCAACAAACAAACCCATTTTCCAAAAAAAATTTGAAGCAATTACGTTCAATTTGCAGAGGAAGATATTGATACATGTCTGAGTAGAGCGAAGAAGAATGCTACTGATCCTTTTGTGTTCCCTAATTCAAGGTAATCACTCTGGCAAAGGAAAGTCTGAGACGATAGAAAACGTACCGTAATCAAACGATTATGAATTATAAGAAGATGAGTAGACATAATTTCATAATTTATGGATTCGATGTTGAAGGTGCATATTCATACTTTTAATTAGAGCTCAACGTGAAAAGACGTACCAATTGGTTATTGAAGCATTGATTGACCGTTATGTTTATTGATGGAATTAGGTTTCATCGTTTGAAGATTACTGATTAGCCATTACTGCCAGGTTACATAGAAATTGAATTGGTGGAGAAGTCTTGATAGGAGGAGGTTGGATTGAAACGATGGAGCAATGGTTGATCAAAGAAGATGTGCTCGGGTCATAACGTGGAGAGATTTAATTCAACCTTTACTGACCCGTTTTTTATACCCGAAGGTGATGATATGCAGCTTCCGGTTGCATTCTAACGCTGGAGGGCATATAATTCTAGGTCTTGGAAGGGCGGGAATAAAGGGCAATTAAATCTGGGTCTTGGAAGGGTGGGAATACAGGCTGCGTCACTTGATTTGAGGGTTAAATGAAGAAGGCGTTACATGTTCTATAGGCAGTGAAAGGCTGGATGGAAGGTTGTCAAACATAATGTAATTTAAGTCTTTTAGATATTAAATGTATTAGAATTTAAGTGCATTTAAAACATAATGGAGTAAAACGTTTTAAATCCAAGACCTTGTAGCCTAGTGGTTATAGAGAATGATTTAAGGTGTTATCCATGACTAAAGGTAATGGGTTAAAGTCCCGTCGTGAACAAACTTTAAATTAGGTGCCGTTTTTTTTAAAACGTTTTAAGTCTATCTAGAATATAATGGAGTTAAAGGTTTTAGATTAAACTTAGAATTTAATGCTATGGAATTTAATGATATATTAATATAGATGCATACTAGTTACACTATTCACATTAAACTCCGACAACTATTATTCCAACCAAAATTACTCAACACAAACGCATCTTCCATTAACAACTATTATTCCAACCAATATTACTCAACACAAACGCATCGTCCATTTCGAATGCCAAAATTGACAAAGTACAAACACTTACTTGTCAAATGCTATTTCCTCAATCGTTTAGAAATGAATATAATTATCACGGTCGTTTTCAAATCCTAGTTTTAATGAATATAATTATCACGATTGTTTTTTCATATACTTATCTTATTAGAGTTGCGTTCAAGAAGGTCCATCATTTTTATGAAGTCCCGAGTAACAAATCTCAATCATTGATCAATAAGATCTAATGGTAAAAAATAATCACATATTTTATACATTGAGGGGTATTTTGGTCTTTAAAAAAAGTATAAATTTTTTAATTTTTAATTTTTTAATTATTTAATTATTTAATTTTTTTAACTTTTTAATTATTATTTTTTTTAAAAATATATTTTTCATTAATAACACATAATGTGATTGTATACATAATTACATGTGATTGCATACTGAATGACATGTGATTGTGTACTGAATCACATGTGATTGAACTAAACTATTAAATATGATTAACTGTACAATCACATGCGATTTTATACTAAAATCACATGTGATTAAGTACTACATGTAATTATCAAATAAAAATTATATTTTAACGAAACTATAATAAAAAATAATAATTTTTTTTTTAAATTTAATTTTTTTTTAAAGTGTCAAATGACCAAAATACTCCTTCATGTATAAAATATGTGATTAATCGTGATCATTAAATTTTATTGATCAATGGTTGATATTTGTTCCTCGAGACTTCGTAAAAATAATGAACCTCCTTGAACATTTCTCTATCTTATTATTTACAATTAATAGCATACTAAATCAGAAAGGTGCGTTGTAACACCACATTTTTTTTTGAAAGGCAATTAAGTATTAGTTTAAGTACGGAAGCATCTAGTTAGTTAGGTTTACAAAACGTGGTCCCACAAAATATTACAACCAAAGTTAGTTAAAAAGACGGTATTACTAAACACGGCTCATTTTACAAAATATATAATTTAAGCATGGTCAAACTTCCCGTCCAAGCCCGACCCGTTCAAGCCATCCAACCTGAAATGTGTCAATAAGGGAGGGATTAGCACAAAAGCTAAGTGAATGAATTCCTAACACTACCAACTACACTAAACACTTAAACACGGAAGTTAAAGAACATCTCCGGTTAGGTATTCACTTATTTGAGAGGATCGGCGGCTTTGCGGGCCTTAAACCATGGTCGGCCAAAACCACGGTAACCGATAGCGTTTTGTATCCAACACCCGGGCAACTCCCTCCCATTAACCATGTAACGCATACAGGTAAGGTCGGATACCCTATTAGTCGATACACTGTGCCCAGCCGTTGTCCATCCGACACTGACCTCGTCCCGATTGTGCACATAGTCATGTATGGTATTCCCTAACACTAGGCATACATAACAAGTAGACTAGCTACGAAAAACACCGCGAAAAACGTCACAACAGAGTTCCCGATCGCGAACTCTAGTTCACGATCGCGAACTAGAGTTCACGACGTGAACTCTGGTCGTGAACTACTTCGCGACCATCGACCAACTTCGCTGGAGCTACTTCACGATCGCGAACTAGAGTTCGCGTCGTGAACTCTCCAGGTCTGGTAATTCCTGCGATTTTTCACCAACAAACCAATACCAAAGGAAATAACCGAAACCCTAGTTGTAGGCCGAATCCACTCACCTTTCAACTTCCGATTCCTTAACTCAGTGAGCTAGTATCACTGAGTATTCTTCCCGGTTCCTGTCAACAATATACCGAGTTAGTGATAATCCACCGAATTTGTCAAAATCAACAATTTCTACAACTAATCACACAAGACTCATAAAATGCACATTTTATGACCTTTACAACTAGCACAAATCCTTCATCAATACAATTGATCATCTTTGTAACGACCCGAAATTTTTGTATTAAATAAATTATGTAAAAATATGATAAACAAGGATAAATCATTTAAAGAACGTAGGAATTGGTTTCGTGTCATTTGGACATCGTACGAGGAAGTTATGGGCGAAACCGGGTTGAGATAAAGATGAAAAAGTGCAGCCTGGCTACCTGAGAAGTTCGCGACGCGAACTTCTGTTCGCGTTCGTGAAGTTGAGGCAGGGAATTTGGTGGCCAGACGTGAAGATTTCCCGACCAGTTACCGATCGCGAAGTGTTCACGAGGCGCGAAGTTCGCGACGCGAACTTGAGTTCGCGATCGCGAACTGTTTGGTTCTGTATAAAATGGGTTTTTAGGGTTTTTCTCATTCTCTTCAACCCTAAACTGGTGCAACCGATTTGAGAGAAGAAAGGGGGCGATTTTGGTGTTCTAGAGCTCGAATCTTCACCATCTTTGGAGATTCAAACATCAAAGGTAAGATTTCTTGATTGTTGAAGTTATCTAGCTAGTTGTGAGCTTTGTATGGGTGGAAATGGTGGTTTGGGAACCATCCATGTCATCTTTGGGGAAGATGACTAATCATGGGTGTAGAACACTCATTGTAAGCTTGTAATCGATGTGTACAAGTTGGATTTGGGTTTATTGATGGAAATCTTGAACTAGGGTTTGAGATTCCACCAAGTTGGATGAACTTGGTGGTTAGGAATGTGAATATGGATTGATTAGTGATTAGTTATGAATAATAACTAGTTATTGTGATGATATTGATGGTAGGTCAAGAAGACCTAAAGTTTGGTGACATTTCACAAGTGGGAAAGCAAGGATTCGTGCTATTAGACACGATTTAGAGTTAGCTTGGCTAAGGTGAGTACATGAGATTTTTACTGAGTACATAGCAAATGATTTTTGGAAACTATGATGTTTTAAGAGTCTTTATTAATAACGTTTTTAATAAAGAAAAGAATGATATGTTGAGAAAGTGCTAGTAATGGGCTATTTGAGTATGTTTATATGATTAATGATTTTGAAAGAGATTTTGATGATAAAAAGTAATTAACGTGTTTTTATAAATAAGATGTACGAATAGAGATAATGGCTTAAAAGAGCTTGATAATCGATTTAATAATAGTATGTATTGATAAGGCTTGAGACAATGATTTTTAAGTAATAAGTATCGGTTAGTATATTATACTAATAAAAGTAGTTATCGAATTACTAAGAGAATGAGTATAGAGTGGCTAGTAATAAACATGTATCCTAGTCAAAGAAGAGTCAAAGTAATATGATGTTCATAAACGATAAATATGTTTTAAATTAGTAAAGGACTTGGTAAAGTCGAGATTGAAACTGAATAAGTAAAAAGAATAATATGATGAATTGGAATAGGTGTATTCTAATAAATGATGAATTTGATGAAAAGAGCTAATGCTCATATTTTGATGAAAGGAGCTAAGGCTCATAAGTGTTAATGAGATATCCGGAATAAGACCGCCCAGAAATGGGGGAGCATGAGACGTCTACTTGGGGTGGTACCACCCTGCGCAAAGAGTAGAATGTCACAATTTACGACACCCAGTGATGGGTGAGCATGACGACCCAGGAACGGGAGAGCTTATGAATCTCGGTAAGATGGGGGTTCCCAATTACCTTGATAGTTTACCTATGACGCCCCATATCGGGAGAGTTGGCTTCGGAGAGGTCCGTTGCATATGTGATAAAGAAAGTGTAAGCTTGGTAATAGCTTACAAGTATGTGATTAGATGATGATTAAGCTTATGGTAAGCTTATTAGTTTATACGAGTAATTGAATAGAAGATGAGTTATAAATTAATAGAAATGATGAGGATAAGTATTTATTTTGATATAAATATTATTTTATAAATCTTTTGAGAATGGGTCGAAAACCCATGTATCTCACGAGACTATTTTGTCTCACGTACTACTTTGTTTTGGCTATGTACTCGGGTTTGAGATCGATGGATTAAAGGGTCGCGTTAGAAGTGGCCTAGTGTTGGTTAGCTCGGGAGCTCGTAGGTAGTTCTCGTTTATCCTATGGTTATGATATTGTATTTGTAACACCGGTTTTAATACTCTGATAAACTTTTATTGGTTTTTGTTAAACCATATTTTGGGAACATTGGACATTGTATTATTTTTATTTAAAAATATGTTTAAAAGATGTTTTAAAAATTGAGGTGTTACAACTTGGTATCAGAGCTATAGTTTAAGTGAATTAGGTAGGTTTGACCTCCCTAGTCTTAAGCTATGCTAAGTAGGACCATATGTTTTCCATAGGATGTCCATGATCAGTCCATTGAGACAGTAAAGTATGGGTATATTAGGGTCGATCCGTAAGAGAAAGGATAATGTTTTGGGTGTTATGGGTTATGTTTGACTAATAAGTCAATCTTTGAATTTTAATGGTTTAATATGTTGATATAGAAAATGGTGAACCCAAGAAGTGGAGAGATTCCACGAGATCATGAGACGGATTCAAATCGAATCCCGACTCATCCCGGTAATAATGGAGAGGATTCCGGTTTGGGTGCAAACCAAACCCCGGTAACTATGGAAGCTATCCAGAAATTGTTTACCCAAATAAGGGAAGTGGTGAATGAGGATGTGAACCGGATCGTGACTAAGCGGTTCAACGAGGAGAGGAATGATAATTCTAAGTCCCATGGGGAAAGTAAGTCTTCGGGTAGCAAGACCCGTACCAAGGAGCCATCGACCGAGGAAAGCAACGATTCGGGGTCGGAGGAAAGAGAAGGATGTACATACAAGGCATTCATGACGTGCAACCCCGGTGTGTATTATGGAAGTTCGGAACCGAAGGTCACGATGCGTTGGATTCGGGAAACCGAGCAAGTGCTAGAAAGTAGCAAGTGTTTAAAGAAAGACATGGTCATTTATGCATCCCGACAGTTGAAGGATGAAGCATTGACATGGTGGGATACCATGTATGAGACTTTGGGAAAGAAAGTGTACAAGATGTCGTGGAAGGAGTTCACGAGAAGGTTGAAGGAAAAGTTTTGTCCCGAGAGAGATCTAGAAGAGTTGCAAGAAGAGTTCATGTTCATCAAGAAGGGAAATATGTCGGTGGAAGAATACACCAAAAAGTTTACGGGATTACTTCCGTTTGTAATCAAGTGCTATCCGACGGAGCGTATGAAGGTGGTTCGGTATGCAAATGGACTACCACCGGAGTTTGAATTGGAAGTCAAACGAGCGACCACGTTGGATGAGGCCATTAGTACCGCTCGAGGTGTTGAGAGGGTTTTTCGGCGAAAGGCACAAGAGTCGGCATCAAAAGGGGAAGAAAAGAAGCTCGATAGTAGCCTAGGATCAACAAAGAGAGAAAAGTTCAAACCGAATTCATCAAAGCACGGTGGCGTTGGAAGTTGTCAAAGTTGTGGGAAGAATCACCATGGGGAATGTAGAGCAAATACGGCTATATGCTTCAAGTGTGGACGAGTAGGACACCGAGCAAAGGATTGCAAAGTAAGGAACCTCGAGGAAGTGGAATGCTACACTTGTCACGAGGTGGGACACTATAGTAGTGCGTGCCCGAGGAAAAGAACCGACACGTTAGCATCAACCGCCAACAGGAATCGGGTGAAGGAAACTCGTGGAGCCGCTTCAGGTAATTCATTTATGAAGTTTTGATATATGATTAGGGTTTAATTACTTTTGTGTTGCACAAATTGGTGCTTATGTGATCTAAGTATGAGAATAAATATAGATGGAATGTATGATGTGAAAAGAGTTAAAGTTGGGAGATAATCTCCCCGGGTTGTTATGTGTATAGTCGAATGCGGTGGCGACCGGTATGTGGCGAGAAATGAGTATAGGAAGGATTATGTTATCGTAGAATAGTGAAAGTTGGATATGATTGGTTGAATGTTGGCAAATAGCCATAGCAAATGTTCGTGTCAAGGATGTCGGGTGCGACATCAAGGGTGAGTAGTTTATAATTGGTAAAGGTTTATTGAAAAAGTATGATGGTGTACGTATGGGTACCGATCGAGTCAATTGGTTGACTCAAGATGACCGGGTGAAAGAAAGATTAGAAGTTTTAGTAATGAATCGAATAAGGACGATTGTTAAATGAGTAGATTGGTGGAAAGCACTAGAAATGATTATGTGTATACCGTGTGGTATAATGTAATAGTGGGAAAATTGAAGGTCAATTATGAAAGAAAATGATAGCATGATGCTAAGTGTATTGATGCATACATGGATTGTATGCAAGATGAAATAGTGTTGTATGAGTCACTTTGGGTTGGAGGCTTTCCGATCATTGTGACAGTTTGGGATTGTGATGGATTGGAGGCTTTCCGATCATCTCGATAAGATAGTTAAAGTATAATTTGTTATATAAGGGATATGATGGTTGTATCTGACGTATGTAGAACCGTATGGTTAGTTGTTGTTATGATTTTTATGGCAAGTGAGAACTCGGGATGAAAACACGGGTGGTGTTTAAGTATAAGTAGGTGTAGGAGGTAACTACAAGTTCATGGTTTATGAAAAAGGGATGCTTTTAGGAAGCAAAGTTTGTTAATAACCAATGAGTGGTGAAAGAGGTACAATGGGTGGTTAGGCCACGATTGGGTGTGATTGAGGCTCTAGAGCCGGTAATCAGAAATTTCAAGTATGGTATGAGGATGTTTGAAGGAGATTATAAATGGTGTAAGTAATTGGATGAAAGTTAAAAAGGTAACAGAGAATTGGTATTGCCTTAGATGAAAATTGTTTATCGATTGTGGAAATTGAAATCGAAGAAAAGAGGAACAATCGAGAAAGGAAATTTAGATATTGGAATTCGGGAATGAAAAACTCGGGAAGCGATGCCTTAGTAATAAAGAATATGGAAATTTTGCAAAGTAAGTTTGACTTTAATCATAAGTCAGGGTTGGTCAACTAGCGGATTGTTGACTTTAGTCAAAATTGGGTTTTGACTTTCGTTTAAATTGGTTAGTCAAGGATAAGGGCATAATGTATCATCTTCATGTGTAAGATAGTGGGTAATGGATTAATGGAAATAATGGTAGTCAAAGGGTGCGACTTTAACCGTTGGGTATTTCGAGTTGAATTTAGGAACCGAGTATGATTGTTTTTGGACCATGAAGGTAAGGTCGATTGTTAAGGAATTTATGGTTAATGGAATCATTAGTGAGTAAGGAAATTGTCAAAAAAAATGGTTGACTTTGTGCTAAGTCAAAGATGGAACAATGTTGACAATTTGGTCAAAGCGAAGGGTTGACTATCATTTTGGTCAAATGGTTATTAGTAATGATTGGGTCATATCATCCCAATGGGGATAAAGAGTTTGGTTAAATGATGGGAAATGCTAAGGTCAAATTGTGAAATTTTGACCCGTTCGGGTATTGGAAACCAAGTTGGACTTTTGACCCATTTGGGGTATAACGGAAACAAGTGGGCAATTAAATGCATAAGTATTATTGGATCATAAGTTGTAGGCGGAATGAGGATTGGAAATCCATGGGTTGATTCCGAGGACGGAATCCTTTTAAGGGGTGGATAGTTGTAACGACCCGAAATTTTTGTATCAAATAAATTATGTAAAAATATGATAAACAAGGATAAATTATGTAAAAATATGAATTGGTTTCGTGTCATTTGGACATCGTACGAGGAAGTTATGGGCGAAACCGGGTTGAGATAAAGATGAAAAAGTGCAGCCCGGCTACCTGAGAAGTTCGCGACGCGAACTTCTGTTCGCGTTCGTGAAGTTGAGGCAGGGAATTTGGTGGCCAGACGTGAAGATTTCCCGACCAGTTACCGATCGCGAAGTGTTCACGAGGCGCAAAGTTCGCGACGCGAACTTGTGTTCGCGATCGCGAACTGTTTGGTTCTGTATAAAACGGGTTTTTAGGGTTTTTCTCATTCTCTTCAACCCTAAACTGGTGCAGCCGATTTGAGAAAAGAAAGGGGGGCGATTTTGGTGTTCTAGAGCTCAAATCTTCACCATCTTTGGAGATTCAAACATCAAAGGTAAAATTTCTTGATTGTTGAGGTTATCAAGCTAGTTGTGAGCTTTGTATGGGTAGAAATGGTGGTTTGGGAACCATCCATGTCATCTTTGGGGAAGATGACTAATCATGGGTGTAGAACACTCATTGTAAGCTTGTAATCGATATGTACAAGTTGGATTTGGGTTTATTGATGGAAATCTTGAACTAGGGTTTGAGATTCCACCAAGTTGGATGAACTTGGTGGTTAGGAATGTGAATATGGATTGATTAGTGATTAGTTATGGATAATAACTAGTTATTGTGATGATATTGATGGTAGGTCAAGAAGACCTAAAGTTTGGTGACATTTCACAAGTGGGAAAGCAAGGATTCGTGCTATTAGACACGATTTGGAGTTAGCTTGGCTAAGGTGAGTACATGAGACTTTTACTGAGTACATAGCAAATGATTTTTGGAAACTATGATGTTTTAAGAGTCTTTATTAATAACGTTTTTAATAAAGAAAAGAATGATATGTTGAGAAAGTGCTAGTAATGGGCTATTTGAGTATGTTTATATGATTAATGATTTTGAAAGAGATTTTGATGATAAAAAGTAATTAACGTGTTTTTATAAATAAGATGTACGAATAGTGATAATGGCTTAAAAGAGCTTGATAATCGATTTAATAATACTATGTATTGATAAGGCTTGAGACAATGATTTTTAAGTAATAAGTATCGGTTAGTATATTATACTAATAAAAGTAGTTATCGAATTACTAAGAGAATGAGTATAGAGTGGCTAGTAATAAACATGTATCCTAGTCAAAGAAGAGTCAAAGTAATATGATGTTCATAAACGATAAATATGTTTTAAATTAGTAAAGGACTTGGTAAAGTCGAGATTGAAACTGAATAAGTAAAAAGAATAATATGATGAATTGGAATATGTGTATTCTAATAAATGATGAATTTGATGAAATGAGCTAATGCTCATATTTTGATGAAAGGAGCTAAGGCTCATAAGTGTTAATGAGATATCCGGAATAAGACCGCCCAGAAATGGGGGAGCATGAGACGTCTACTTGGGGTGGTACCTCCCTGCGCAAAGAGTAGAATGTCACAGTTTACGACACCCAGTGATGGGTGAACATGACGACCCAGGAACGGGAGAGCTTATGAATCTCGGTAAGATGGGGGTTCCCAATTACCTTGATAGTTTACCTATGACGTCCCATATCGGGAGAGTTGGCTTCGGAGAGGTCCGTTGCATATGTGATAAAGAAAGTGTAAGCTTGGTAATAGCTTACAAGTATGTGATTAGATGATGATTAAGCTTATGGTAAGCTTATTAGTTTATACGAGTAATTGAATAGAAGATGAGTTATAAATTAATAGAAATGATGAGGATAAGTATTTATTTTGATATAAATATTATTTTATAAATCTTTTGAGAATGGGTCGAAAACCCATGTATCTCACGAGACTATTTTGTCTCACGTACTACTTTGTTTTGGCTATGTACTCAGGTTTGAGATCGATGGATTAAAGGGTCGCGTTAGAAGTGGCCTAGTGTTGGTTAGCTCGGGAGCTCGTAGGTAGTTCTCGTTTATCCTATGGTTATGATATTGTATTTGTAACACCGGTTTTAATACTCTGATAAACTTTTATTGGTTTTTGTTAAACCATATTTTGGGAACATTGGACATTGTATTATTTTTATTTAAAAATATGTTTAAAAGATGTTTTAAAAATTGAGGTGTTACAATTTTGACCATTTATCAAGTATTCATGACTAGTTGATCCAATCGGGCTAAAAAAACCGAATATGATCCTAGCACTTCCATATTTCCATCAACTAGCAATTAATCTAAAACTAGCAATTCACAATCATTTACCAATTCCATCAAGATCATAATCATCACAATTCCAAGTATGATACTTCCAAGTTCACTAGTTGATCAATTTGACCCAAACACCAACTAGATAAATTCACACAATCAACTATACTAGGTTTTCACCATCCATAACTTACCAAACATGATTTCACAACCTAATAAACAATTCTATCTAACCAAAACTCAAGAAATCCAAGATTTGTCAAAACCCACCTTCAACTTCCACCATTAATGGAGGTTGAAGGTGATTTTCACCAAATCTTGTCTTCCTTCAACAATCAACCATACAAATGATGTAAAAGCTTGCACAAACACATAAAACAACATCCACAACACGATTCACCAACAAATCATCAAGCTACACAAACCCTAGTTCAAGACATAACTCAAGAACACCAAAAATGAGATAAGGAGAAGGTGCAACTTACTTCTAAGCTTCTTCTCTACCAACACTAAGGTAGATTTCGGATTCTAACACAAGAATTTACCAAGAACAACTTCAAACAAGCACAAATGGTGGAGAGAAAAACTTGAGCAATGTAATAGTAAAACTTATGGATAATGTTCAAGTGAGAGGGAAAAGGAAAAGAGAGAGGGTTTCCCCCTCTCTCTCGTGGCCGGTCAAACAAGAGGGGGTGGGACCCCTCTTGGTCTTTCTTTTAACAAAACAGTATATGTCTGAAAAGTCCCATTCGAAATTAATTTATTTAAAATAACAAACGGACTCCAATTTTAAAAACGAATGAAAGTACTTCCGGAAACGATATTTAACAAGGAATCCAAATATATAAAAATCACGTTTTCATTCCAATTAAATCACAAGTCGGGTATTCTAACCCCTTGGTTAAAATACCGCAAAGGACAGCAGGCTAATTTAATTAACTAAGCATTTAATCAGATAATCATTTAATAAGATACCTTAAGGTCAATAAACTACTAGGCCGGGTTTTGGGATGTTACAACTCTCCCCCACTTAAGAAGATTCCGTCCCCGGAATCCCATCTCGATCAAATAAAGAGGGATAACGTTCTCGCATATCGGCCTCGGTCTCCCATGTCATATCCGCACCCAAACTGTGCTTCCACTTTACTAAAACCATAGGAATCTGTTTCTTTCTCAATTTCGTTACTTTTCGGTCTAATAACTCCACCGGTTCTTCGCCCAATCTCTTCTTCGTATCAACCCGCAACTCTTGTACCGGGAGAATTTGGCTCGGATCTTCGATGTTCCACTTTCTCAAATAACAAATGTTGAAAGTGTTATGAATCGCCGACAACTCCGGGGGCAACTCGAGTGTCACCGATTGAGAATTCACCACTTTGCTAATTCGAAACGGCCCAATAAATCTCGAGGCCAACTTTCCTCGCTTACCAAAACGAATGACACCCTTCCAAGGTGAAACCTTCAAATAAACCGTCTCATTTTTCGAGAACGTAGCGGGTCTACGTCTCGGATCGGCATACATCTTTTGTCGGTCACGGGCGGCTTTCAACTTTTCTCGAGCAATAGCAACTTTATCCGCGGTCATTTGTATAATATCGGGTCCCGCATATTGTTTCTCGCCCGGCTCCAACCAACACGTCGGGGTTCGACACCGACGTCCATACAACATCTCATACGGTGGCATCTTAATACTTGAGTGATACGAGTTATTATAAGCAAACTCGATCAACGGTAGGTGGGAATACCACGACCCACCGTACTCTAACACACACGCCCGCAACATTTCTTCAAGTGTTTGTATCGTTCTCTCCGATTGCCCATCGGTTTGGTGATGATAAGCGGTACTCAAATTCACCCGCGTCCCCAATTCTCGTTGCAAGCTATTCCAAAAATTCGAAGCAAAACGGGGATCCCTATCGGACACGATAGAAATCGGAATACCATGTCAGGATACCACTTCATCAATGTATAATTTTGCCAATCTACTAAGTGAGGCGGTCTCACTAGTAGCCAAGAAGTGTGCACTCTTCGTCAAACGATCAACTATAACCCAAATCATGTTGTGACCCCTTTGTGTACGCGGCAACTTGGTCACGAAATCCATGGTGATTCGATCCCACTTCCACTCGGGAATCGGCGATTGAGTTAAAGTTCCATAGGGCTTTTGGTGTTCGGCCTTCACTTGAGCGCAAATATGACATTGGCCCACAAAACAGGCAATGTCGGTCTTCATCGTCGACCATCAATAAAGAACCTTCAAATCATTATACATCTTCGTGCTACCCGGGTGAACCGATAACCGAGAATTGTGAACCTCGGCTAAAATCAATTCCCGCAAACCCCGAGTAACGGTACCCAAACCCGAGATTGATACGTCTTCAAACCCCGAGAATCTTCTTCTAAATCATCCTTCCTCTTTAATAAAATCTCTGCCTTCAAATGTTCGACATTCAACGCTTCCATTTGTGAAATCTTTAACCGGGACACCAAATCCGACACAATTTCCATCCGCATAAATTGTACCCGCCCAGAATCTCCCTTTCTACTTAAGGCATCGGCCACCACATTTGCCTTTCCGAGATGATATCGAATTTCACAATCGTAATCCTTAATCAACTCTAACCATCTTTGTTGACGCATATTCAATTCCTTTTGTGTGAATACATATTGCAAACTTTTATGATCCGTACAAATCACGCACTTAGTACCGTACAAATAGTGTCTCCACAATTTTAGTGCAAAAACCACCGTCGCCAACTCCAAATCGTGAGTCGGATAATTTTTCTCGTGATTTTTCAATTGCCTCGAAGCATAAGCAATAACCCGGTCTCGTTGCATCAACACGCAACCCAAACCCGCAAGTGAAGCGTCACAATAAACAATAAAATCCTCCGGGCCTTCGGGTAAGGCGAGAACCGGAGCTTGACACAATAATTGTTTTAGAGTTTGAAAGGACTTCTCGTGATTTTCACCCCACCGAAACGGTACATCCTTACGGGTCAATCTCGTCATAGGACCCGCTATCTTCAAAAAATCCTTTATAAACCGGCGGTAATAACCCGCCAAACCCAAGAAACTCTTTATCTCGGTTGGGTTCCTTGGAGCAACCCAATTCATAACCGCTTCGATCTTCGCTGGGTCCACCTTGACCCCATTCGAAAAAATAACGTGACCCAAAAAGTGAACTTCTCAAAGCCAAAATTCGCACTTCGAGAACTTCGCATACAAATGTTCCCGCTTCAACGTTTCTAACACTTGCCTTAAGTGTTTCTCGTGTTCTTCTTCGGTCTTGGAATAAATTAAAATATCGTCAATGAACACGATAACGAATTTGTCGAGGTAAGGCCGACAAACTCGGTTCCTCAAATCCATAAATATTGCGGGAGCATTCGTCAACCCAAACGGCATAACCAAGAACTCATAGTGGCCGTAACGAGTTCGGAACGCCGTTTTATGAATATCGTTTTCGTGAACCCGAACTTGATGATAACCCGATCTCAAATCAATCTTTGAGAAATAAGAAGACCCTTGAAGTTGATCAAATAAATCGTCAATACGCGGCAAGGGATACCGATTCTTTACCGTTCTCTTGTTCAATTCCCGATAATCAATGCACATACGGAGTGCACCATCCTTCTTTTTCACGAATAAAACCGGAGCTCCCCAAGGTGAGGAACTTGACCGAATAAAACCCTTATCCAATAAATCTTGGATTTGTGTCATCATTTCCCGAATCTCGGACGGTGCTAAACAATACGGTGCTCTAGCCACGGGATTGGCACCCGGTACCAAATCAATTTTGAATTCTACCTCCCGAACGGGAGGTAACCCAGGTAAGTCTTCGGGAAACACCTCCGGGTATTCCGAAACCACCCGGAGATTACCAACCACTTTCTTTTCCTTTTTCACATCAATCACATAGGCTATAAACGATTCACATCCCTTGGTCAAGGACTTACGGGCTTTCATCATGGTTATCATGAGTATGGTCGGGGTCGCACGGTCTCCCCGGGCCACGACGTGTGACCCGTCGGGTAAAAGAAAAGTAATTAACTTTTGGTGACAATTTATGTTGGCCCTATTAGCACTTAACCAATCCATTCCTAAAACCACATCAAAGCCGGATATCGGCATAACAAGTAAAAGAATCGAAAATTTCACGCCATCAATATCAATACTAGCCCCGGACACGGATGTCGTGACCGGAACCATTTCACCATCGGCCACCTCTACCTCTAGAGTTGTCGCGATCAAGGAAATAGGCAATTTCAATTTGTCACAAAAACTCTTTGAGGAAAACGAACTATTAGCACCCGAATCAAATAATACACGAGCGGGTATCGAGTTTATTAGAAACATACCGGTGATGACATCGTCGGTGGTGGTGGCATCCTCCACCGTCATCTTGAATGCCCGACCCGTAGGTGGAGGATGACTCTTCCTCTTTTGACTTCCCGACGAAGTCGATCTCCCGCCCGAACCCGAACCCGAACCCTTATTCGTTGGGCAATGCATGGCCCGATGACCCTCTTTCTGACACGTCCAACATACGTTATTTTCTAGCTTGCATTCCGAAGACTCATGCCCGTGTTGTCCACACTTAATACACCTTCGAGTTTGTGCCGTACACGGACCGGCATGGGCGGACTTACACTGTAGGCACCACGGGTTCCTTTGGTTGGAGCCTTGAAGAATTTGTTTTCGGCGATCGTTGTTTGACTTATGATTTCCTTGAGATTTCTTGTGGTTGCTCGAGTTCGATTGTTCATACTTTCCCCTATGAAACGGGGCTCTCTCCCGATTCACGGCTTTTTGAGCCAAAATATCACCTTTGGCCGATTTGGCAAGATCATAGGCTTGCAAGAGAGTTCCCGCAAGCCTTGTCACATTCCGATACTCGGGAAACAACGCCCCAACAAAGTGTTTGATTTGGGTGGACTCATCGGGCATCCATTGTGTCACAAACCGGAGCTTACCATTAAATTGGAGGATAAGCTCATCCACCGTCATTCGATCGGTCATCTTCAACATCATGAATTCATTCCGGATTTTATCCAACTCAAACGGGCTACAATACCGAGCCTCCACTTGATCCCTGAATTGTTTCCACGTGATCGCATCCATCATCTCATTACTAAAATTTGCGGTCAACCCATCCCACCAATCCATAGCCGGTCCCCCCAACATTCGGGATGCATACCGGACATTCAAATGGTCCTCAAAACTACAAGCAATAAGAGCCTTCTCGTTGGCCCTAAGACAAGTTAGAGTTTCCGCCGGGTCGGTACTCCCCCGGTACTCAGTTGGCTTACAATCAAGGAAGTTCTTGTAAGTGCACGGTTTCTTCTCGATCGGGAAAGGTTGGTAGAAGAATTGTTGGTGTTGGGCATTGGCAATGGGTACGGTGTGGGTGGGTGGCGGTTGTGGTATGATTGCATTGGGAGATGAGGAGTCATTGCGGGGAAAGACGGGATTTTGAGTAGTTTGAGTGAAGTGTGGGGGTGGATTCGCTTGGGTTGGGGGTGGCAAGGGAGACCGAGCCTCGGGTCGCGGCTCAGTCGATTGGCTTTGGCGAAGAGCCCTTATGGTATCCTCAAGTTCCATACTCCGTGTCTTCAACAACACAATATATTCTTCATTCGGTATTTCATCACCCCCCGAGCCCGTTGCTCCATCATTCCCAAGGTTCGTGTTCGGTGGAACATTATCCAAGGTGTTTCCATCCGTAGCCATTCCTGCTACAAAACACAACATCTCACCAAGGCTTAGTTTAACTTGTTAGTACACATCAACTAACTACTAAACCCGATTCACACTTGCTCTAATCCCCTTTGACCGGAAGGTTTGACCAAAACACGAGCCACGATTTGGGAATGGAACACCAACCCCATGAATCCATCGTCAAACCGAAGTTCTGATACCAAGTTGTAACACCGCATTTTTTTTTTGAAAGGCAATTAAGTATTAGTCTAAGTACGGAAGCATCTAGTTAGTTAGGTTTACAAAACGTGGTCCCACAAAATATTACAACCAAAGTTAGTTAAAAAGACGGTATTACTAAACACGGCTCATTTTACAAAATATATAATTTAAGCATGGTCAAACTTCCCGTCCAAGCCCGACCCGTTCAAGCCATCCAACCTGAAATGTGTCAATAAGGGAGGGATTAGCACAAAAGCTAAGTGAATGAATTCCTGACACTACCAACTACACTAAACACTTAAACACGGAAGTTAAAGAATATCTCCGGTTAGGTAATCACTTATTTGAGAGGATCGGCGGCTTTCCGGGCCTTAAACCATGGTCGGCCAAAACCACGGTAACTGATAGTGTTTTGTATCCAACACCCGGGCAACTCCCTCCCCTTAACCATGTAACGCATACAGGTAAGGTCGGATACCCTATTAGTCGATACACTGTGCCTAGCCGTTATCCATCCGACAATGACCTCGTCCCGATTGTGCACATAGTCATGTATGGTATTCCCTAACACTAGGCATACATAACAAGTAGACTAGCTACGAAAAGACAGCGAAAAACGTCACAACAGAGTTCCCGATCGCGAACTCGAGTTCACGATCGCGAACTAGAGTTCACGACGTGAACTCTGGTCGTGAACTACTTCGCGACCATCGACCAACTTCGCTGGAGCTACTTCACGATCGCGAACTAGAGTTCGCGTCGTGAACTCTCCAGTCTGGTAATTCCTGTGATTTTTCACCAACAAACCAATACCAAAGGAAATAACCGAAACCCGAGTTGTAGGCCGAATCACCTTTCAACTTCTGAATCCTTAACTCAGTGAGCTAGTATCACTGAGTATCCTTCCCGGTTCCTGTCAACAATATACCGAGTTAGTGATAATCCACCGAATTTGTCAAAATCAACAATTTCTACAACTAATCAGACAAGACTCATAAAATGCACATTTTATGACCGTTACAACTAGCACAAATCCTTCATCAATACAATTGATCATTTTGACCATTTATCAAGTATTCACGACTAGTTGATCCAAACGGGCCAAAAAAACCGAATATGATCCTAACACTTCCATATTTCCATTAACTAGCAATTAATCTATAACTAGCAATTCACAATCATTTAACAATTCCATCAAGATCATAATCATCACAATTCCAAGTATGATACTTCCAAGTTCACTAGTTGATCAATTTGACCCAAACACCAACTAGATAAATTCACACAATCAACTATACTAGGTTTTCACCATCCATAACTTACCAAACATGATTTCACAACCTAATAAACAATTCTATCCAACCAAAACTCAAGAAATCCAAGATTTGTCAAAACCCACCTTCAACTTCCACCATTAATGGAGGTTGAAGGTGATTTTCACCAAATCTTGTCTTCCTTCAACAATCAACCATACAAATGATGTAAAAGCTTGCACAAACACATAAAACAACATCCACAACACGATTCACCAACAAATCATCAAGCTACACAAACCCTAGTTCAAGACATAACTCAAGAACACCACAAATGAGATAAGGAGAAGGTGCAACTTACTTCTAAGCTTCTTCTCTACCAACACTAAGGTCGATTTCGGATTCTAGCATAAGAATTTACCAAGAACAAGTTCAAACAAGCACAAATGGTGGAGAGAAAAACTTGAGCAATGTAATAGTAAAACTTATGGATAATGTTCAAGTGAGAGGGAAAAGGAAAAGAGAGAGGGTTTCCCTCTCTCTCTCGTGGCCGGTCAAACAAGAGGGGGTGGGACCCCTCTTGGTCTTTCTTTTAACAAAACAGTATATGTCTGAAAAGTCCCTTTCGAAATTAATTTATTTAAAATAGGAAACGGACTCCAATTTTAAAAACGAAAGTACTTCCGGAAACGATATTTAACAAGGAATCCAAATATATAAAAATCACGTTTTCATTCCAATTAAATCACAAGTCGGGTATTTTAACCCCTTGGTTAAAATACCGCAAAGGACAGCATGCTAATTTAATTAACTAAGCATTTAATCAGATAATCATTTAATAAGATACCTTAAGGTCAATAAACTACTAGGCCGGGTTTTGGGATGTTACATGCGTCCCCTCATTGTCTAACTTAGGGGTGTTCACTATTCGAAAATAACCGGATTGTCAAATTGGACATTTTGGATCAGACTATTTGGATTGGTTATTTGGTTTTTTGGATCGGTTTGGACTTGAACCAAATTAATAGTTTGGCTTTCGGATTGGATTTGTTTTCTGTTGTGAAAACCGGATTGTCCAAAAAAACCGAATAATAATATATATAGTAAATTGATTTATATACTAACACTTGTTGGTTTCCATTGTAAACAATTATGGTACTCATTTTCTTTACATTTCTTATAGTAAAATGATTTATATATTTACACTTGTTCCATTTTATATTGTATCATTTGACGATATACCAATTTTTTTGGAGTTTTTGATAAGTTGATGTCAAGATTTTTGCATATATGATTATAAATGTCATAAGTTATGAATCAGACTTGTTTCTATGTACAAAGTGGTTTATCATTTTGAAATTTTACATATCGAACTTAATATTATTTATTTTATATACTATTGTAGTATTTTGAAAAAAATTTAAGGAAAAACCAAATGGATAAAACCAAACCAACCAAATTGTTATTTGGTTTGCATAGGTTTGGTTTTCGAATTAGTTTGGACGGTTCGGTTTGAACTTTAGAAAACCAGACTTTATTTGGTTCCAACTATTTGGTTCGGTTAAAACCAAACCGTCCAAATGAACACCCCAAGTCTAACTAATACAATTTTGTTTCGTGTATAAATTAATATCGGTCATCTTTATAACTAAATATTTGCCCTCCAACCTAGTGGTTGAGGGTTCGAGTCCCATAGTAGACGTATATATATATATATATATGTGGTTATTTAGGAGTAGATTATATTTGTCGTTCAAAAAAAAATAAAATTAGTGAGTTTCAGAGTAATAATATTATTTCATTAAGTGGACCCCAAATTTGAGAAATATATATCTTTTTATGAGATAAAATATTAAGATGAAACGTGAACTTTTTTTTGGGGCGGAAAAAGTATAAAATTATTGATATTTAGAATTTATTAATTTTTTTTTTTTTGTAATCTTATCATTTTGATATGAATATTTATATTTATAAAATAAATAGTAAGATAAATAAAAAGATCCAGTAGAAAGTAATTACACACTAAAAAAACTATAAATCCCACAGGAATTCTCATTTAAATTCGTGTCACAATTCCGAAATAAAGAGAAATAAAAAAAGATGCCAAGTGTCCCGGAGACGATGATAAGCTCTTCCGGTGGTCGTCGGCCAATTCCGGTGATTGCGTTGGGCACGGCAACCAAAACAAGTGTTGCAGGCATTGATGCGGTGAGTCCATCGACAATAATTGAAGCTATAAAATTGGGTTATCGTCATTTTGACACAGCAGCACTCTACCACACCGAGAAATCTGTTGGGGAAGCCATTGCAGAAGCTCTGAGATCAGGTCTCATCAAGTCTCGATCGGAGCTTTTTATTACCACCAAGCTCTGGTGTGACTCCACTGACCGCCACCTTGTTTTGCCGGCCATCAACAAAAGTCTCCGGTAAGAAATTTTCGTACTTGTTTTACAAAATCTGAATACTTTCTTGCCAAATATTTCACTTGAACATGAAAATATTTGTAGATAAAAGGAAAAATGTTATACTCTGTATAAATTTTGGATTTTGCTAATTGATGTGAGAAGTTATAAATACGTACGGTTCAAAATCGTTGATGTTTTTGAATCAGCATGTGAGGATAAGGAAGGGAGGGAATGGGGACACTCGATACTGCATCAAGAGGACCTGACGTTTTTATGGCGAATTAGTTTGGAGGTTGATAATTAAGTCCTCTGGTTTAAAAATCCAGTTGAACTGGACTGACCGAACCAGAAAAAGAGAAGGTGATCAGTCGGTATGAGCATGTTAAATTAGTTGTTATTATAGAATGGCTAATTGCCTGCCTTTCCTCTTATTATTGATACCAATATATAATACAAAGATTACAATAGATTCCTAATATAGAGAGCAATTACGGGAGGAATACAAAGAACGAGATATACACAATTAATTATTTACATAAATAATACTTTGACTAATACTCCCTGTCAGTTGGAGCAGGAGGTGATCAGATGCACAAACTGGTTTTGAAACGATTGAATAGTTGACGAGGGAGGCATTTGGTGAAGATGTCCGCGTATTGGTGATCGGTAGGCACATGCATGACGCGTATACGACCAATTTTAACTAGATCCCGAACAAAATGTATATCAATTTCAACATGTTTTGTTCTTTAGTGTTGTACGGGATTGTCGGAAAGATAAACGGCGGAAATGTTGTCGCAATATACTAGCATGGCTTTTGTTACGGGCATATGTAATTCGAGTAATAAATTTCGTAGCCAACTAGTTTCCGCGGTGGCGTTTGCAACGCCTTTGTATTCGGCCTCGGCGCTAGATCATGATACGGTAGGTTGACGTTTTGAAGACCATGAGACCAAATTATCGCCGAGGAATACACAGTAACCGGAAGTGGATCGGCGAGAGTCGGGGCACCCTCCCCAATCGGCATCAGAATATGCGGTTACATTAAGGTTGGAAGATTTCTGAATTTGAAGACCTTGATTAGCCGTGCCCTTTAGGTACCGTAGGATCCATTTCAGAAAATTGAAGTGTGGCTCGCGCGGTGCATGCATGAAAAGACAAACCTGTTGCACAGCGTATGTAATGTCGGGTCTAGTGATGGTGAGATATTGAAGTGCACCCGCAAGGCTTCGATATAATGTGCCATCTTCAATGGGTTTGCCATCGGTTACACCAAGTTTTTACGATGTATCAACGGGAGTTGCGACTGGGTTACACGAGGTCATATTTGCACGATCAAGTATGTCTTTTACGTATTGAGATTGAGATAGAAGTAACCCGTTTTTCGTTTTTGTGACTTGAATGCCGAGAAAATGATGTAATTGTCCCAAGTCGGTCATCGCGAATTCCTTTGAGAGTGTGTTTATGACCTGTTTTAAAATATTATCGTTTGAAGCCGTTAGTATGATATCATCTACGTATAGAAGTAAAAAGGCCGTATTGTTTCCCTTTTTGTACACAAACAAGGAGTTATCGGATGTGGTGCTTTTGAATCCATGTTGGGTGATATACTTGGCAAAATGATGGTACCATGCCCGTGGGGCTTGTTTGAGCCCGTAAAGAGATTTACGTAATTTGCATACGTAGTTGGGATGGTTTCGATCTACAAAGCCGGGTGGTTGATGCATATATACCGTTTCAGCGAGATTCCCATGTAGAAATGCATTTTTGACATCGAGTTGGTGTATGGGCCATGATCGTGAGACAGCGAGTGTGAGAACGGTTCAGATGGTTGTTGGTTTAACAACCGGGCTAAAAGTTTCATCACAATCTATACCAACTTGTTGAGATTTTCCATTTACCACAAGTCTTGCTTTGTAACGAGCAAGAGAACCGTTTGAGTGAAATTTGTGTCTATATAACCAAAGGCATCTTATAGTGTTTACGTTTTGAGGGCGAGGGACCAATTCCCATGTTTGGTTATCTTGTAAGGCTTGAAACTCATCGGCCGTAGCATGTTTCCAATTGCGGTCTAGTAAGGCTAAGTGGGGGTTCTTTGGTATAGGGTAAATGGTGGTCGCATGAAGGTTTAGGCGTTGTGTGGGTTTGAGGTTACCGGTTCGAGCACGAGTTGTCATGCGGTGAGCTGGTGGGGGTGGTGGGTGATTTTGTTGGGGTACGAGTTGATGGGTAGGGGTGGCGGGGTCGGTTTGTTGAGGAGGCAGGTGAGGGAGTGGATCGGTTGTAATGGGAGGTGGCGGGTTAGGGGATGGACTGGTATGCGGTGTTGGAGCAGTAGGTGTTATGGGCGGTGTGGTGTTTGTTGTTTCGTGGGGTGGTGAGGGTGGTTGTTGTATGTTTGGTTGTGTACTTTGAGCAGTAGGTGTAGGTTGAAAATTAGAGATTGTGGAGGTGAGGTTGTTGTCCGTTTGAAGAAATTCATAATTGTGTGGAGTGGTGGTTTGATGTGCAAAAGGAAACACATTTTCATCAAACGTTACATGGCGGGATAAGTGAATCTTACCGGTGAGTGGATCAAGGCAACGATAACCGCGATAATTGGCGGGATAGCCAAGGAACACACATCGAATGGAACGTGTGTCAAGTTTGGTTTTGCGGTTAGCGGATAGGTTCGGGTAGCAAGCACACCCAAAAACACGAAGGTGATCATAGTTTGGGTGGCGGCGGTATAAAATTGCGGTAGGGGTGAGGTTATGGAGAAGTTTGGTTGGTGTGATATTGTGAAGGTATGTTGCCGCATGTAATGCATCAACCCATAGGGTATTGGGTAGGGATGCATGAGCTAAAAGAACGAGAATAATTTCATTTATACGACGAATCATTCTTTCGGCTTTACCGTTTTGAGGTGAAGTATGCGTACATGAGAAACGGAATTGTAAACCATGTGTGGTTGAAAATTGTTTAAAATTTTGGTTATCAAATTCTCCGCCCATGTCGCATTGGAAACTTTTGATTTTGGTATTAAATTGTGTTTGAATGTATGAGTGAAATTGACTAAAACGAGAAAAAGTTTCCGATTTAAATTTCAAAGGGTAAATCCACACATATTGAGTAAAATTGTCTATTAAAATCATGTAATATTTGTACCCGGTGGTACTTGTGATAGGAGATGTCCAAAGATCACAATGTATTATGTCAAATGGTAAAATGGTTGTAGATTTTGATTCAAAAAATGGAAGACGCTTATGTTTGGAAATTTGACATGAATGACATAAAGACTGAGTATTACTATGACTCTTATTACATGAAATTGTAGACTGAGATCTTAAAAAATCTATGACATTGCCGAAGTGATGTCTGAGGCGGTAATGCCATAGGTTAGATGAAGACATTGTATTAAAAGCAAAATGTGGGATTGTTGGCTTGGTGAACGGGTAAAGCGTTCCGGTGCTATTGTGACGGCTAATAATACGTCCAGTCTTGAAATCCTTCACAAAGAACCCAAAAGGATCAAATTCAAGAGACACAAGGTTATCAATAGTAAATTGTCGGACGGAAATAAGGTTTTTGATAATTCCGGGTGTAAAAAGAATGTTTTTAAGTTCAAGTTGTTTCGGTTGGTTTAGGATGGTGTTGTATCCCATGCCTTTTACCGGAATATCATTACCGTTACCGACAAAAATCGATTTAATATGAGAATCGGTTGTAAATTGGGAGATTTTACCCGAGTCACCCGTGAGGTGGGATGTGGCCCCGGAGTCCATGTACCACGGGTAGTCTTGCATGTTGAAAGCTTGAAAAGCAGCTCCTATATCAGTTGGGTCTAATGCATTATACGATTCTGCAGCATTAGCTTGAGGGGCATCATTGTTATTTGTTTGAGCCACAGGCTGTCGAGCAGGAGGACGATTTTGTTGATGGTACGGAGCAGGTGGTGGTTGAGGCCACGGATAGGCCCATCCCTGTTGAGTGGGGTACGGACAAGGTGGGGGGATCATACTCCACCATGGGTTGTTGTAGAAGGACCGATTTGACGTGTCAAATCCCGACCGATTGTGGCGAGGGGTCGAGTTTCTCTGCTGCCCAGATTGAGAATAATTGCGAGGGTTTGGTGTTCTGTTGGAATTGTTATTCCGGTTGGATTGACGTTGAGAGTTGTTAAAAGATCGAGATGGTTGCGGGTTTGGGGCTTCGGTGGATACATTTGCTTCAGCAGCCGGTGTGATTGGTTTGGTGGTTTCACGGGCGGTTTGACGATTGTGTTCCAACTGTAGCATACTTCTAGCGGTATCCCAATCGGGTAATGTTTGGTTTATGTATGCAGCAGCGGTGTGATACTCGGGAGGAAGACCACGAACCATTTGTAGAACAAGACGTTGTTCATTCACCGGATTGTCAACATCAGTAAGTTGGTCGGCTAGATCTTTTAACTTTTGGCAATATTCTTCAAGTGTGGCAAAAGATCGGAGAGAAAGATTCGTGAATTCTTGCTCAAGGGCTGCAGCACGGGATCCTTTATTGTTAAGGAAGATTCCTTTGATCTTTGTCCAGGCTTTATAAGCCGTGGTGTCGGGTTCGAGAACTCGAGTGAGGAGGTCATCGGATAAGGATCCATAGATCCATTGGAGAACTATTGCATCAATCTCCGACCATTGATCATAAACAGGAGATGTTTCGGCTGGTGAAGGGGTTCCATCGATGTGAGGAAGCACCTTGTAACCTTTGGCATGTAAACGGAATAGTTTAACCCATGCCGAGTAAGTGACCTTAACACCGTCTAAAATACGAACCTTATTCTGAATGTTCGTAACGGTGTATACGGGTGGAGTGGAGCGGAAGATTTGGGGTGGGTATCATTTGGTGGTGGAACATCGCCCATTGTAACAGGTGGTGGTGGCCGGAAAAAATGGTGGCCAAGAAGAAACAGTCGTAGCTGTGGAGATTCCCTATTTCGGGAGAAAGTTTGGCTGAGAACCATATAGAATGGCTAATTGTCTGCCTTTCCTCTTATTATTGATACCAATATATAATACAAAGATTACAATAGATTCCTAATATAGAGAGCAATTACGGGAGGAATACAAGGAACGAGATATACACAATTAATTATTTACATAAATAATACTTTGACTAATAGTTATAACTCGGTCGGAACCGGCCAATTTAACATAAAAATCCTGCGAACCGAAAAACCCGATTTTCTATAAAAATGGTAAATAAAAACATGAATTTTTTATGTATATATTTTGAAAGCTAAAAATATTAAATTTAGTTGAAAATTGGTTTTGACTCTTTTTTGAATTATTTATATTTTTTTTGAACAGCAAAAAAAGAAGGTAACGGGTCGAGCTTCGGCATTGCCATCACCCCCCCCCCCCCCCCCCCCCGAAGACCTCCAAACTAACATTAAAACTTGAGTCTAGCAAAAAACTAGACTAACAAAATTACAACGGGTTTTTTAACCAATCCTCCCATGAAATCTTAAATTTAGGATTTCTATGAGAGAACCAGGAAAAAGAAAATAAACGAACATTATCAAACAAATCAGATTTTTCTAAACTACCACTATCAAAAATCAAAGAATTTCTATATCTCCATATCATCCAACACGTCGTGAAACTTATCACTTGAAACTTCTCCCTTTCGTTGCGAGCATTTGGGATGTTTTCACGTAAGCTACACCAATCTTGAAAAGAATTGCAAATATGAGCAGGCCCTAAATCACACCAAATCAAAATTCTCTTCCAAAGCTGAGTCGCAAGGATACAACCGAAAAAGAGATGAGCCGACGATTCCATAGTACCTTGACAAACTGGGCAAGTGATAACATTTATCTCCAATCCTTTTCTCGATAAATTTTGCCTAGTCGGAAGGCGATCCAAAGCAAGTCGCCACATAAAAATGTTAACTTTTATGGGCACAATCCTGCACCAATGATTTGTAAAAGGAATACCCGGGAACAATTTGCTATCAATTACTCTACGAGCTCCCGCAACTGTGAACTCAATTTGGTGGTCTAAATCCCAAATAAGTTTATCACTTCCACTGCCAATATTAATACCTTCAAGAAGCATCCTTAAATTTTCAAATTGCTCTATTTCTAAACCACCTCTCAACTCTCTCCTCCAATTCCACCTCCACGCACCTTCACTCCATTTGCGGTTAACAAAACTATCATTGTCCAAATCGAGGCGGTATAAACGATTAAATTTCTCAGTTAACGGGACATGGTCTAACCAAATGTCGGTCCAAAATTTTAGCTTATCACCACTAACTAGACCAAACCGAATTGAATTCAAGTCAATGATCAAATTCTCGTTCAAATATTTAACAGCATCAATAATGCGAGACCAAACACCTTTGGGATAATTATTTGCATTACTATTGAGGAATCCTCCATCTTCTCCGTAAATAGCTTTTAGCCTTTTATAACTTGACACCAAAGAGCATTTGTTTTCGTTATAAAATCTCCACCGCCATTTTAAAATAAGAGCGAGATTTAACGATTTAAGGCTCGCTATATCAAGACCGCCTCTATCTTTACAAGCAACCGAATTTTTCCAAGAAACCCAATGAAGTTTACTTTCTTGATCTTGACAACCCCAGAAAAACCGGGCACGCATTCGTTCTAATTGATTAGCGATAGATTCAGGGAGACGAAATAGGGACATCCAATAGATACCAACACTCCCAAGGACCGACTTAATAAGTGTTAATCGGCCCCCGAAAGAAAGCATTTTTGCCTTCCAAGTCGACAATCTTTTGCGGAATGCTTCAATAACACTATCCCAACTATGTTTCCTTGCCATGTTTCCGGCCATATTCATACCGAGATATCGACAGGGTAATGAACCCGCCGCACAGCCCGTACGAGATGCCATTTGGTCGATATTGTCAGTGTTCACACCCACCCCGTATAAGTTAGATTTATGGATGTTGATTCTTAACCCCGAAACATTATAAAAATCATTAAGAATAGCAAGAATTTCATCAATGTAATCTGCACTCCATTCCGTGACCACAATAACATCATCGGCATAAAAAAATGGGAAATATGTAAATTCAAGTCACCGATAATGGCCCCTTTAATCCGAGAATCATTAACAGCTTCTTCAATTGCTATGTGAAGGCCCTCCATAGCAATAATAAAAAGAAACGGGAATAAAGGATCACCTTGCCGTAAACCTCGAAACATCTGAAATTGATCAGTCGGGCTACCATTGACCAACACCGAAAGAGAGGCTGAAGAAAGACAAGAATGAAGAAAGACAAGAATTAATCCAGTTTCTCCATTTCATGCCGAAGCCCATTTTAGACATAATATTATCTAAATATTCCCAGCTCAAGGAATCAAAAGCTTTCTCAAAATCGACTTTAAATAGAAGCAATTGTTTCTTCTTCTTCTTATACCACTCAATGATCTCATTGACCATTAAAGGACCGTCTAAAATCTGTCTCCCTTTAATAAAGGCAGATTGTTCTTTGCTCACCACAGAATCAACAACATTTGCTAGACGTAAGGCCAAAATTTTCGCGATGATTTTATATTGTAAACCAATAAGGGAAATAGGCCGATAGTCTTTTACCAGGGTCGGGTTTTTAACTTTTGGAATTAAAGTAATAAAAGATGTGTTGCAACCTTTTGGAAATCGGCCCGTATTCATGAAATCATTAACCGAATTCCATAAATCATCTTTCATAAGTTCCCAAAATTTTTTAATGAACCGGAAATTAAATCCGTCCGGACCCGGAGTCTTGTCACTTCCGCAACTCCAAACCGCAGCTTTAAGCTCGTCAAAAGAAACGGGGATCTCCAAACCCGAAACTTGTGACTGATTCAATTTTTTAAATTGATCAACATTGAATACGGGGGCTGAAGTTGTTAAGGGTTCGAATTTGGATCGATGATAGTCAAGAAAAATTAATTTAACCATACCGGGATCGGTGTGCCACTCGCCGTCGTGCATGATACCTTACCCCATTTGGCCTCTTCTTCTTTGTTTTAGAAGCCCGTGAAAAAAAGACGAATTTTCGTCTCCCTCAACGTTCCATTTCAATTTTAGCTTTTGGAGAGCATCCAAGCTTTCTAAACGGTCCAAATCTTTAAGCTGTTTCAAGATACCCATTCTTTTCTGTCTTTCGTCATCAGTCACCAAACCATTCTCCATTCGATTCTCAATAAGGAGTAGCTCGGATTGAAAGTTTTTGACCTGTATTTTTCGGCTAGAGATCATCTGCTTTGACCACTCCTTACATTTAGTTTTAACATATTTCAACGTCTCCTTCATATTCACTAATGCCGAACCACTTTCATGATTATTTTCATTAAGGCACGAGGTCACCATATCTCTAAAATCATCCATTTACATCCAAGAATTATATACCCTAAAAGGGGTAGGGCCATAATCCCATTTTTTAGACGAAAGAAAGATCGGAGTATGGTCAGAATACTTCCTCTCTAGAGCCGTAACCTTCAAATCCGGATCGAAATTAACCAAGGATTCCGAGAGGAGAAAGCGATCCAATTTACTCAATTTGGAACCCGACTTATTCATCCAAGTGAATTTTTTCCCGCCAATATCTAAATCAATTAGACCACATGCATCGATAAAGTTATTAAAATTTGAAGCACCCACCGGGTTGAAAACCGAGCCCAGTCTTTCCGACTCAACCTGCACCTCATTAAAGTCACCAAAAACGACGAACATATAATCTTTGCCTTCCATATAATTTTGGATTTCGTGCCAAATCGCACCCCGCGCTTCCACGTCTTGGGGTGCGTAAATATTTATAAAAGAAATTTTTCCAACCATACCAATCCAATACCCTTCTACAATGACATAGAATCTGCTACATATAATCGCATGCTTTTTAAAGATTGCGGTGTCCCAAATAGACACAATTCCACCCGAGTGACCCCTAGCCGAGCTGCAGGCGAAGTCAAACTGATAGTTTCCCCAAACCGATTTAAACCGAAAGATATTTGGTTTTGTCAACAGCGTCTCTTGAATACCCAAAAACGAGACACTATTTTGGTAACAAATATTTTTTATCCACCTCCGCTTATCCGATGAGCCTAAACCCCGGGCATTTATAGATAAAATATTCAACATTTAAGACTATCTTCCTCACCAGTTCTAGCTTCAACGATCACTTCTTTTTGGGGTAATTCATCATTGCGAAACAGAATGCCACAAGATAATGTATGGCACCGGTTATCCACTTTGGTTAAGCCTGCTCGAGCCATCTGCTTAATCTGTTCGAAACCAGGAAGGGCAACTTATAGAGCTAATAGAATCAACTTCACTTTCACTTCGTTGAGGAACGTTCATATTTTGTTCATGAACATTAACATTGATAACACTTTCTTCAAAGATATTACGGGGCACCTCCGAAGAAATCGCCTTTTCTACATCTTCTTCTTCCGCATTTTCACCTGACACCGGTTGATTCTGGGATTCTAAGACGATATTCTCATAATTTTCCGACTCAGACTCCGATTCCTCATCACTTCCCCACTCTTGTTCCTCGTCAAATAAGTTATCAGAGTCATTGATGTTTCTTTGGGAGTTTTTTTTAATGTTAATCTTCCAAATATCTTTCTCTTTTACCCGAACCACATATACAGTTTCCGCCACCTCAACTTGAATACACTCGTTTATAAGATTCATCTCTTTGGTATTTATACAAAATCTCCCACAGCTTGGGTCATCATTCGTATCATCATCAAAAAACATGAACTTACCCCACAAGCTTCCAATCTTCTTATAAACTTCCGAGTTCCATGCACATAATGGTAGCCCATCAACTTCAATCCACACCATGCGCTCATCAATCACAAAGTTACTCAGCACATGGCGAACATCAACAAACATATGAGCGAGATCCATATTTTTAAATCTCATACAAGACTTCAGAGACTTAAAACCAACCCAAACCCATAAGCCACCAATGTGATGTATCTCAACATCAATAAAACCCTCACTTTCCAGATGCTCATATAAGTTTTCCATAAGCCCCACCTCTCTCACCTTTGCAAGGATAATGGTGGAAGAGTCATCAATTTTAATGAGATCTTTGTCAGCCACCGATAACTTCTTTACTTCTTTCAAAGGCATCATAACATCTTCAACTGATTTGTTACTTTCCACCACATTAGGGTTTGGCTTATAACCCGCAACAACTGATGCGTATGATGAACCTGCATGGATACCAGGGATCCTATTATGGTTGGTCTTGGGAACTGTGACATTAGGGTTATTCTTGGAGGATTGTTGCCTGTTAAAACGTGCCACAGAAACATAGATGTGGTAGGAACCCATCCACTGTGAAGACAGATTCCTTGCAAAACTCACTTCATCAATAATCCCCAGAAATCTAATAAAGCCGAACCTTTTACCGAATTTCGATACCTTTTTGGCGATATATGCGTCGACTACCTTTCCATGTACGTCGCACCACTTCCACAGGTCATTAGTAGTTAACGAATTTGGAAAATTCGTAATATAGAATGACGAAGCAATCCTATCGACTGATTTGTTGTAAGGATTTTGAATTTTTTTGTCCACACCTTTCGAGCGATCAGATTTCCGCCCTATTCTCCACATCCAGCCTTCAGAATCTATATTCTGCCTATAGCCCATTGAAAGCGATACAAAGCAGCGCCGACGGCGCTGCTAGGGTTGGGAGAAAAAAAAATCCCAAGAATACTTTTTTTTTTTGAATTATTTATGATATTTGTTTTGTATTTTTTCTAGTTTTTAACATTTGTACACCATCTATACATTAATTTTGATAATTATCTTGATTAAATCAGTGGACACATAAGTAGACATTAATATAAATTCTCTTACATATTTATTTGAAAGTTTGTCGCGTTCAGTTCAAAACTAATTGGTTATTAGAGGAGTAGTCTAGAACTCTTATAAATACATTAAAAATTCACTTTTTGTCTATTATGAGAAACTACTCAACATTATTGTATAAAAAATACTCAATATTATTATCTCGTTCGACTAAAAGTCTTATTCAATCTGACTGATTTGAACGTATTCAAAACATTATATTTAAAACATTGTGCAAAAATTGATTTTAAACATCTGATAAATCTCTATATTAGGGCCCACCAAAAATAAGAAATATTTAAATTATGTTTAACTTTTTTTTTAAATAACTAATGTATTTTTGAATAAAACGATTTCAAGTTTTTAAAACAACTTCTTTTACCTCGTTTATTTTGCAATTAAACTTATTAATTATGGTGAGGGTAAAGTTTAACCCAAATGAACTTATTTTTAAAAAATGTATCAGAACAGGCACTTGCAAGCTTTGTTAGTCGTGAAACGAGGGTTTCGATGTGCATTACAAGTTTTTTAGATCGAAAAGCCCCTAGTTTTTTAATTTATGATTAGAGTTTGTTCTAGGTAAACTAAGAGTTTTGTAGAGTCTTAATGGACAAATCCTAGCCATTTGATCAAAATGGTCAAGATCAGATCTTTTAGTCACTGTAACCTCCGGCCACCGTCGGCCACCGCCCGCCATCGCTGATCGCCGCCGACCACCGCTGTCTGCCGCCGTCCGCCACCGCCGGTGGCCGGTGGCGGCGACGGCGGTGGCAGTGGTGACTGACAATGTTGGTGGGGCCGGTGGTGGTATTGATGTACTGAAACACATTTGATTCATTAAAAACATGAATTCCAAAATACGGACAAACATATTACTTCGAATCACATGTGTTTCAAGTCACGAAACACACGTGATTCACTGAAACACATGAGTTTCTAAAAAAAGGGGGAGAATACGAACTACGAATGACATGCTTTTCAAAAAGATGAAACACATGTGATTCACTAAAACACAGAGGTTCCAAAATATAGACGAGCATATTACTTCGAATCACATGTGTTTCAAGTCACGAAACACATATGATTCACTAAAAGCAGGAGTTTCTAAAAACCAATTTTTTAAAACCCGAATTTCGAATCGGACCGGCCGACACCATAAAAACGGTCAAACCGGTCGGATCGGTTGAACCGCCGGGTTGAACCGGATTGCAAAAAAGAGCCTTAAATACACAAAACAAACATTATAACATGAAAGAACTTGAAATTGTGTGTTTAAAACTAAACACTTAACTAAAAATTTAGTGTTTTAAACTTATATACTTGTAAAATTAAATAAAATTTCATGTTATACAATACTGCATACTTATATTGCAGCTTGAAAGAACTTGTAACATGAGTATTATTCATTTAATAAGATGATAAAAGTAATACATTTTCAAAAAGAATACAATAACGTAATTATAAACATGCAGTGATTAAATCAAAGTTTTGCCCAAAATTAAAAAATGTTGGTTTGTCCCACATTGCTGTGGGGATTCATATGAATACAATAGCTCACTCTATAAAAAGGAAAGGGGTAGCCTTGCATTTACAAAAGAATATGCTAAGCCGCTTTGTATAAAAAAAAAAGGAGGCTATTGGCATAATTTTCTCCGGTTTGAACGGTTTTAACTCCGGTTAAACCGGGTTTTTCATTCGGTTTTTGACTAAACTCGCCGGGTTTTTCATTCGGTTTTTGACTAAACTCGCCGGTTTGAAGCGGTTTAATTTCAGCGGTTCAGCCGCTTAATTTCAACCGGTCTATGCTTGGATTTCCGGTTCGACTGAGCCAACTGGCTGGTTGTTGGATCGGTAGACACCACCACAGACCACCGTCGGCCGCTGCTGATTGCCGCCATTCGCCGTGCCAGCCGCTGGCGGTGGTGGGGTATTGATGATTTGGTAGTGGTGGTGGTTTGAATGTTGATCTTGACCTTTGACTTTTTCTTGATCTAAAGGCCAATAATTATCCCTTGAGACTTGATAAAATTCTTGAACTACTTAGATAAACCCATATGATAGTAATGAGGAGTATATGTCCGCGCTTTTAAAAATATTTTTTATTATTATTCATGTGGTGTGCATATCTCTCTGATTAATGTTATTGATGTAATATGTTTAGTTCCAAAGCTAAACTAAGTTTACAAAGATAAATGGAACTACAAATTGACCGATTGCAAACTAATGTAGGAATTTGGGACTGGAGTATGTGGATTTGTATCTCATACATTGGCCGATCAGGGTGATCCAAGAAGAATTAAAATTCCCGTTTCCAAACGAATGCATAGTCCCAATCGATATCAAAGGAGTGTGGGAAGGCATGGAAGAATGTCAAACTCTCGGACTCACAAAATCGATCGGTGTCAGCAATTTCTATCCTAAAATTATCCAACAAATTCTTTCATTTGCCAAAATCCCTCCTGTGGTCAACCAGGTGACAATCTACTCCTACCTTATATGTTTTGAACAACATCTTTAAGGCGTAGTTTAGTCATTTTTCTAACTAACGTCATATTAATGATGTGTAAGGTTGAGATGAACCCGCTTTGGCAACAACAAAAACTCAACAAATTTTGCAAAGATAATGACATCCTTATCACGGCTTACTCCCCGTTAGGTGCATTTGGCAACAATGCATGGGGACACAACCGTGTCATGGAGTGTGATGTTCTTCAAGATATTGCCAAATCCAAAGGGAAGACAGTGGCTCAGGTACTCTTTATAGCAACATGTTCTTATAGAGTTGACTTTTAAAGTCAAACATATTTCACATAGTTTGACATCAAAAGTCTAAGTAAACTCTATAATTGACATTTAGATATCTCTAAGATGGTTATACGAGCAAGGTGTAAGTATTGCAGTAAAGAGCTTCAACACGGAAAGGATGAAACAAAACCTTGATATCTTTGACTGGTCGTTGACCCAGGAGGAGTTGACCAAAATTGACCAAATACCTCAATACAGGCATCATTATATCTTTGGTGCAATGGTGATCGAGCATAACGATATAATGGCTGAGATCGATGCTGAGCTTGATTGAAGAAGTATTCCGGTCCAGTAAAATTAAATGTTTGTCATCGTAAGTAACTTACTGCAAACAATTCTCCGGGTGATTGGATCTCCCCGATTGATTATGATTATGCATACTTCAACAGAGGCCTACATTAAGATGCGGCTATTTCCTAAATATGTATATAATAACATTAAAGAACTCTAATTTCTATTTTTTTAGAAGATGCATTAAATACAATTTCTGTTTAAATAGAAATTTTATATTCATTAACTGCGACTTATACGTTAGAAAAACCCTTTAAAGTATGACAACGCTTTCAAGTACCCTGTGGATTGTAAAAGATCTTTGTAAACTAACAAAATTAAGGAAATTACGCTCGTGATAATCATGTTCTAGAGGTAAGTAATCATGATTATTTTTCATAATTAATCTCAACACAATGTATAAATAGACACTTACATTTCACTCAATAAACACTAAACCATATTAAAATACATACAAGTACAATTACTTAAGACAATAATTACTATAAAAAAAAAACTAAAGTACAGGAGTCTGTTACTTAATTTGTAATCTCTATACTTGATATTCTTTAAATTTATGTAAATCACCCGTGATTTATCACGTGTTATACACTAGTAGTTACTATATATAAAAAAAAAGCTAAAAAACAGGAATTTGTTAATCACATTTTATAGCTGCATACAGGTAACGAACAAAGAGCAGTGATGCACGGAAACCGACACTTCCAAGCACGAGAAACACACCATACGATACGCACGCCATATACCCGAAGAAAAACGAGGTTTGCATAAAACCGCTCATGCCTGATCTCGAGAAATAATAATAGATACAATAAACATATACATATAGTCCAGTAGACCCACCACAGAAAAATGACCTGTGTCAAAAAATTAAACATAATAAACATTAATTAAGGACAAAAAAAAGTATGCACATAATAACTAACTAACGAACCTCCACCACCATTCATGATCTTCAGCAGCAAGCTGGAAGTACGTCAATGCAACCGACACTAAAGCGGTTACAACCAAAAGCAGAAAGAAAACTACAGTTAGAATACTGTAAAGCGTGTAAACACGATGACCCCAAACAGTTGCAAATATGTAGTAAAGCTGAATATAAACAACACTAAATGGCAAAATTCCCGCCAAAATCATCTGAGCCATAATTCCCCTGTACCAACGCAAATGGGGGATCTCTTTTGCACATTTGGTTGTTCTGCAAGGGGCTTGGAAATCTGACGCTTTGTTTTTCGTGACAGTTGCTCCTAACAGAAGTAATGGTGTTGCTACAAATATGATTAAGAAAGATAATATGATGATTGCTTTTAATGGTAATGCGGCGGTTGTTTTGTAAAATATGGCGACGGTGTTGTTGAAACCGAATGTGAGGAAAAGAGGCACGGAATATAGGCCTCCTGTTAGCAGTAGGTTCTTCTTCTGTCAAGCAGAAATTCAAGCTCGTTATGTGAATAAAAGTTCGTGAAATTATATATGTATCTACGGGTGAGCATTTGGGCTGAAAAAATCGAACTGAACCAAAAACCAACTTAAATCGAAGAAAGCTGAGAACATGTAACCGGTCCAGTTTTGTAATTTCTTGACTTTTGGTTTCGGTCCTATCGGGCTCTGGCTGGTTCTGTCCAGTTGGTGTGAGCATTTAGGCAAAAAAAAAAAAAAAGAACCGAAACCAAAAACACGTTAACGGTTCAGTTTTCAGTTTCAAAGATTCATCATTATCGTATTCGGTTCGGTTCGGTTCGTTTCTGGACCTCGCTCACCTTGTTAATGTATCACTATATCTGAGTTTGTAGTGGAACTTTTTAAAATGTGTCGGCAAAAGGTTATATTTTTGTGGTTTAGTGACACTTCTATTAAAAAATTGTGTCATAACTCAAAAAGGTTGAAAAACTATTCCCATTCTCTTTTTGTATCGCGATATAATTATGTATTTACAGACAGCACCTTTACCCACATTTATTTCATGTGTAGGAAAAAGTGAAAAACACATCTTTTGTGAATACTTTTCTTTTACTTCTAGCGACACTTTTTTAACTTTTAGTGACACGTTTTTGAAGTCTCTAAAACGACATTTTTCTTGAAGTGTATCGAGAATTCACGATACATTGTCGATTTCACATACCCAGTTGGTTCCTTCAAGTTGAGAATAGAAAGAAACCGATGTATATCCCGAGACCAGAAATGTAACAACATACACAATAACAAGTGCATTCCCGAATACTCCTCGAACATAGGGCGGATAAAACCCTAGGACACCCGTAACAAGAATTAATACGACACTGCAAAATCAGATAGAAAAAATAGTATTAATAATTTAAATTAAGAAAATGATTTTAAAAAACTTTTAATGGAAATACTAACAGTACAAGCAATTGGGTCCCCGAACCAAGGGCTGCAGCTAGTAACGACTTATGTTGCGGGAATCTAAATACGTCACCATGAATGTTCTTCCATCCTGTTTCTTCTTGGTTTTCCGCCACTTGATCCTCTTCTACATCGTGCGAATACCTTTCATAATTTATCAAATAAGAAGAAAAAAAAGGAAAATTTTACGTGATTAACATAAAAAGATGAAAAAGATTCATAAGGCGTGATTAATTTTAGGCCAAAATACATTTTAGTACCATGAACTTAATTGACTAGGATTTCTACTACTCTGGACTATTAAAGGTGTATCATGATACCATAAACTTGACAAAATGGTCGAGTTTATACCTGACTCATTAATTTGATCACGTGTTTTTACTTGATGTTAAAGATTTTGACAGACTAAAAAGTATATTTCATCTCAATATATAGATATTAGAAGCAAATTACTTGAGAAAACAAGACCAAATTAGTGAGTCAGTGTACTAAATCGAACATTTACTCAAGCTCAGGGTACAATGTTGTATCTTTAATAGTTCAAGTTAGTAGAAAACTGGTCAGCCAAGTTTAGAATACTAAAATGAATTTTGGCCATTATTTTATTTGTAAATAGAAATAGTACTTTGAAATGTCTTTACGGAGCACTAGCATATAAAATGTCGCCAAGCTAACGATCATAACAAAGATTCCGACAGTTGAATATGTAATCGAGTGATGATGTATAGACATATGCCGTGATAATATTGAAGAACCAGAATATTTCTCCATTCTATTTTCAAATGGTTGCTCAGTCACCTTCCATTTAACAGTATACCTGAAGTCAACATTGACTTCCTTGTCCTCCGTCAAATCTGCTGACATGGAATCATAACCTGTACGAAGGTTGACTTCTATAACACGGTCTTTATTGTACAAAACTTCAAATTCGAAATGTTTGTGCAGAATGTATCGTTTTTTAGTCCTTTCATCATTTGTGTAATCTCGTCTTATTTGTCCAATAAAAGCCCAAATTGGCAAGTCGTCGTAATATAATTGCATATAGTAATCTTTTTCTATTACGTTTCTGAAGTGAGAAACGTCTGTTTTGCTAAGCGTTTTATTGCATAATATTTCAAAATCTTTATCCACGAGGAATTCAAGTTTATATGGAGTTGAAACAAGACGATCACCATTCAACATCTCACCTAAATTAAGCTTCTCCTCTTTAACAATATCTGTTATTGGATAAAAAACAATATGTGAGTAATGTTGAGTAATATCCACATTGGACAACAAATGAATCTGTAACCTGTAATGTATTTATAAGGATCCTGGCTACTCCTCTTACAACCAATTTGTTTTAAGATGAACCCCACAAACTTACAAGTATTGGATTATGAAATTAAATGGAGTTGTCATAATGAAAAAAATACGTACCTAAAGAGCAAAAAGGAAGATCATAATAAGCGTACGTTTCCCTGAAAATAAATTAAAAAATTAATTAGAGGAAATATTAGGCACCAATATTGAGTAAATGTGACTAACCGAGGATTAGCAAATGGGCCAACTTTGTTGGCATAAAAGGGGACTATATCTCCTTTATTGTAGCGATGATTAGAGGCATCTGATTCTACTTGGTTTCCACAGAAGATCAAAATAAGAGTGATAAATAACATTTTTGGTAATTTGATCATCTTTAATTTTCTGAGGAATGAAATTGAGATAATATGAGTAGCTTGATCCATTAAAGGTACTAAAAATACAGAACAAAAGAACAATGTATGTGATACAGTGGTAGTATATATATGAACATTAATAGTGAAATTAAATAAAAAATCTCATCGCTAAAACATGAGTAGCATTTGAGTTCCAATATGTGAAACATAGTTAGGATTCTACTGCTAATTATTTCTGAAACATCAGCAACGCATTAGTATGAAAGTATGCCCTAATTTGGTTTCAACTTCTGAGTGCATAGAAGAAGATAAAATCAAGACCCTGTTCTTGTCGATTCAATCAAGTATTCCAAAATAAATCTAATTGTTACAAGAATATTCGAAACATAAAGAGAAATCAAAGCTCCGATATGAATAAAGCATCGAGATATGAATAATTAAGCATATGTGATTTAAAAAAAAAAAAACATTCGAATTGCAACATTATCGAATATAAAACTACCGATTGTCAATTTAATAGGTAGAATAATATGCGATCGATAATAGAGAGTACCTTTCTCCGGTGAGGGAGCACGAGCAGGTTCCGGTGACGGAAAATGGCTTGCTGCTTCGAACCAGAGGGTCGTTGACTTGACTCAGTCACTCACTCGCCTCAACCGTTGAAAATAGTATGTTGTTCGTTGTTAGTTTTAAATTATTTTATTTTACAAAACGCACCCTTTGATTTATAGTTGATATGTAATGTTAGTCTAACTGTTCTGTTTTCTACGTGTAAAGTGTAAACTAGGGATGTGATTTGATTCATAACCGATCCGGGTGGACCTGAACCTGAAATATCTGAGACTTGATTTTAGATTACTAGTAGACCCAAGAATCGAATTGTTTTAAAGAATACGCTTCCGGGTTCGATTCGGGTGGATTGGGTATAGATCCGATTGGAACCGAAATAGTATTTGAAGCCGGTTTCAGGTGTTCGTATCCTATTTGTTAGTTTATACATGTAATATTATAATGATGTACAAATATCAATTGTGTAATACACAGAACCGAAAACTACCGAAAATGTTATACGAAAACAAATTTTAAGTACATAATTAATTAAACTCCGGCTCTGGATCTTAGACCTAAATTGTTCTTTATCCGATATACCTAGACCCGAAAGACCTGACACCATGTTTCACAAAAAAATTAGACCCGGTACCTGAACCGATTTTTAGTAATCCGATTTCAATTGATACCGGTTGGTACATATACGAGTTCGTATATCCGGCTCAGTATCCCATCCCTAGTGTAAATTGTGAAGTCCTTAAAATTTTTGGAGAAAATTCAAAGAATCATCCCTATGATTTCTAAAATTATGTATTTTATCCATCAACTTTCTTTTACCACACAATTAGTACCTTATTTTGAAATTTGCCAACACTTTATCTGGCAGACATTAATTAGTGATGATTTTATTTTCTCAAAGTTTATTCCCTAACTAACTTGCTCAATCAGAAACTCCTAATTTGTATAAATTTTAACTATAATCTGCTATAAATATTATCTTTGGCAATGCGAGATGGAGCTGCGGCTGAGAGTTGTAGCTTTATTATGAAACCTTCGTTACACAAACTTTTTATTATGGGCTTTTAAGAGCTTATAGAAGCTTATTGATGCACGCCCAATAGAAGAACGGACTATTTTGTTTCTTGAAGCCCAAGACCGTGTGAGAAAGGGGCTTTAGTAAAATGGTCATAACTTTCAGCTTTGGTCTCCGTTTCCAGCCCACGAGTAACCAAATCGATTCGCTATTTTTTGACACTTTATTTGCATTTTTGTGTTTTTTCGTTAATTTTCCAAACTTTGTTTAGGCCCAGTTTTTGGCTCGTTTGTCGTTTTCGGCCCATTCGAAAATCTGGGCCATATTTAAGTTGTAATTTGTCTTATGGAATAATCAGTTGATGAATTTTGAGATTTCGAGTTTTCTCTCCCAAAAGTGTTCTTCGTGTATAAACAGTTTTTGAAGACCTCTATCACGGTATTTCCTTAAATCAACGTGATTTTGGTTAGATTAATCCGGTATTCTTTGAATCAACGGATTCTAATCTATTCTATCCTTTTCAGTTTACATCACTTATTTATTTAAAAAATAAAATAAAAGTATAAGCCCTATCAACCAAACAAGATATTTTCCCCAAAGATGGCTTATTTGATCTGTGTCTACATGTATTTTAACAAGTCTTCATATGTGATCTACCAAATCTATAATGTGCTAGAAATTGTACCGAAGAATTCAAGAATACCAAAACAGAATCAGTAAAATCAACTTATTTCATCAATTTGGCAATAAAAGGTTACATAACGGATATTGTAGCTTGGTACATGTGGCTCCAACTGACCAATATCATCAAATTACCATTTACTTGATAGTGCTCTGGAAGACATGATCGATGAAATTACAGAAGAAAAACATCCAATGAGAAGGAAAATTGCCGATATATTGCCCAACATGCAAAATTCTCTCATTTTCGAACGATAATCTTTGGCGTCATACTTTCGTCCATCAATTCCAGTGAATCCATCGACTTTATTAGCAGCCTCCTTTATCTCAACTGTTGCACCAAATATCGATCCAACTGCGGTTGCTAGTAACACCATACAAACCTACAAAGATGCAGCAACATCAGTACAAAGCTAGCCTCATAAAATTTTAATTAAAACGTAACAAGGTAGGCATTATAAAGTAACACTATCTTATAGATCACTTTTCTCAAAGACTAATTTTTGCTGGTTACTATTATACTTATTCTTTTCCGATATTTATATCACTCTACAAACTATCGTGATACAGGCCCAAGTGTAGAAGAACAATCATTTTGTTTCTGGAGGTCTAATGTGGCACAAAAATGTTGTCTTTTGTTAGTTATTTGCATTTTAGAGACTTTGTTTAGTTTAGTGCTCGTTTGTCTTTTCAGACCCTTTTGAGATTTTAGGTTCATTTTAGGGTTTTATTTGGTTGCCAGAATATCCGGTGTTTGATTTTATGAAATTTCTTTTTTTTCTCTCAATTCACATAATCTATATAAGTTGAAATCAGTTAATTAACCATAATTAGAAGAATTGTTCATGATGTTTGTGTGAAACAACATATTCAATTTGTATAATTATCCCGTTTTTATTCTACTTCATATCGTTCAATTTGTGTGAAACTAACGATGGAGTGGCCTTTGGACAAACCAATACCTATTAAACCGAGACTTAGAATTTATTGATTGTGAGTTTAATTAAAATTGGAACATTTATATTGTTCATAAACTGCTAGTGAAATAATATAACGAACCTTATCACCATAAAATTCAAACATTAGGAACGCATTATTGTTGATGAGTCGTTTCTTTCTGAAAAAGAAGTACAAAGCGAAAGGCACTTGCAACAAGGTGTAGCAGAATCCAACTACCATTCCAAAGATAACATACCTGCGCTTGAAAAAGGGTAATGGTGATTCCTGCTATTTATTCCCACTTACAGTGCTACTTATGTTAAAATTAAAGGATAATATTAAGAGAGAGAATTAGTTGATTACACATGACATCCTATCAAGTGGTTAGGACTATGATAGGAACAAATAGTAAGATTAAATATCATTTCTCTGATCCATACACATAACTTTTTTTTATTATTTTTAAAAAGGGGCTAATTCGTACAGAGCAATTTTTATCTATACAAAGCAATTTCATATGAATGGACAATTATGTCCTTATTTTCCTTTTATTGTATTTTTCATTTCACCCCTCTCACTAAGGACATGATTGTTTTTTGATTTAAAATTGCTCTGTATAGATAAAAACTGCTCTTCAGAGCCCTTTTTAAAAAGGTATTCCCGTTTAAAACGAGCTCCGACGGTTGGTCAGCCTTCATCTAACCATCTGGTAATTGTTCATCTAGCGAAACATTCAAACCCATAACCTCTACGAGATCATTTCAGGTGCTACCAAGTGGTTTAGAATCGATAGACACAGTTTTATGAAACTTTGTAAGCAAAATGATTATTTATAAAGGTCTAGAAAAGAGTAAAGATTCATACTGATAAGTTTGAACGTTCTTGAATTTGTAGGTTACTCGATCTGGACCGTTATCATAGGTTACGCTGTTTGACCTCAAGAGGCCCATGGAAATTGCAAGGGCAACTAAGGTCGTAACTCTTGCTGCTAGTGTTGTAATTGGTAGCTTTGATGCTTTGGGTTCTTCATAACTGAAATCTGGCATTTTTTTTGCTTAGTTTGCTCTGTTCTTCTGTTCTGTTCTGGTATATGTTGTATATATATATAGGGTTGAGTTATATTGAGAACCCTGATTTCAAAAAGAACTCTGAGAACTCTTATTAACCAATCAGAATTTAGTAAATGCATTTTGATTAATTTAATCCAGTTTATCTATTCAGGGGTATTTATGACATTTTGCATTTGTTTCCTTTTTTGAAAAATCCTAGAAATTAGGAATTAATTTCGAAAATTAATTGGTGCATATATGTTATTTTACGGATTCGCGTATATGTTAATTTACGGTTGAGCATATATGTTCTATTTATGATATTACCATAATTTGTTCGGTGCATTATTTTCATATAGCAATTAGTTTACCAGAATTTGTGATTATTAAAAAAAATCATGATTTTATTCTAAAACATTCAACAACTATGCTATCGTAATGAATTACATATATGCAAAACTCAAAAGACCTAATCAATAACACATATGCAAACTGCAAGACCTAATTAATAACACATATGCAAACTTACAAGACCTAATCATCAACATAAATGTTAAAATCAATAATGCTATGACTGGTTGATCATTAACACCTTCATCTTCATAAGCTACTTTAGCGAAAAAGATTACACCGATTAACATCAAATGCTCCTTGTGCCATCCACTGTAGAACATCAAAAAAATTTGAATTACACAAGCATGGATAACATATATGGACCCAAACAATAACATTTATGTTACCCTAATCAAGAACATATATAAATTCAATCTAATTCCAATGTAAGCAAATGTTCAATGTAATATTTGAATACAAAATTCAGTCGGTTTCTAATATAGTCAAAATCGGCAGTAAGTTAAAAAGATTATGAAGTAAAAAACTAAATTGGAAATTTGGGCCAAAAACCTATAATAATGGTACCAAATTAGCACATAACAACAATCAGCACAAAGTAGTCTTGTTCCAACTACCGCTAAACAACCATTTTCCTTCCATACAACTGGAAAAAAGGGAACTATAATGTGACGATGTTAAGCACATATGTGTTCCATATCTAAACACCAAAAAAAGACCACTATATTAACACAATAATTGTAAAATAAGTGCTGAAATGAAAGGAGAAATAAAAACCTTTATGGATCCATTTTCATAAGCTGCAACCAAATAGTTCCAGCCAACCTTTCACTATAAAGAACTTCATTAGAAATTATACCAAAAACATACATCTATTAACTTGAACAAAATAATTTAAGAATTCTGATCCGACGAATTTTAACATTCCCGTAGCCACCACCAAAAACATTAACATACATCTATACCAAAAACACATACTCACAAAATAATTTAAGAATACGATTTTTTTCAACATTCCCATAGCCACCGAACGAACGAATCAGATCTACAAAAAGCTAGCCCGCCGCCACCACCGACGAACGAACAAGACCACCGAGCGAAAGAACGTATCAGATCTAAAAGAACTGTAGCCCACTACCACCGAAGAACGAACCAGAACGCACCGCCACCGTCACCGATGGCCCTCACCGCCAGCAGAAAGCCAAGAGCTTTTATAAATAAAAACTAAGCATAAACCCGCTTCACGGACGACCGTCGCATGACTAGGATTCCGGTGTGGAGATACATACCGATATGGTTGGAAAATTACGGCTGAGTGGTAGCGGTGTACCCTGGTTTGGCTTGTAAAATGCCAGATCTAATATTAGGAAAAAAAAAAGAGAGAGTAAACCATTAGAGAGAGAAACAAGATGGGGACTTTTTTTTCTTGTGGTGACGTACAAAAAGTAGAGATTAAAGAAGTTAACAAATTGGAGAGAGATGGGAGATTTTTAAGGGAGTGGGAGGGTTTTATTTTATTTTTTTGATTTTTTATTTTGGTAAATTACCAAATCTGCCCTTTTCTTTATTAATTACCAAGAATATAATTTGATTTATTTACAAAAATACCACATTTAATCTTAACCATTTATTTAGAAATCTAACGGTTTAAAATTGATTTAAAATAGTTCTCAGAGTTCTTTTTGAAATCATGGTTCTCAATATAGTTCTCCACTATATATATATATATATATATATATATATATATATATATATATATATATATATATATATATATATATATATATATATATATATATATATATATATATATATATATATATATATATATATATATATATATATATATATATATATATATATATATATATATATATATATATCCCACCCTATATATGAGGCCTAAATTTGAAGAGGGTTTGACACCATGGCAATTCCAAGCATTCCTATTCGTCCATAATGCCACTTGGAATTCCCTGATTGGTCCACGTCATTTGCACTAATACAAACGAATCTGGTACGGCTTACGGTCTACATTCATATTCATATGCTCCATATACGGCAAACGAATCTGGTACGGCTTACGGTCTACATTCATATGCTCCATATACGGCTTCCTACATACAAGGAAACAAATAACTATTTAAAAGATCGTACATACAAATAACTATTTAAAAGATCCTACATACAAGGAAACAAATAAATATTTAAAAGATCAATCAGCGAAGGAAACAAATAACTATATGTAACATTTATATGTAACATTTCTTCATTTACCGTTTTTTTGTACAAAATCATCATCACATCTATCGATTATTATGTCATTTAGAAGTATATAAAGTTTTTGGACATTTTTCTACATACTAAAATTTACACCATACCCGCCCATCGGGCGGGTTTTGTAGCTAGTATATATATATATATATATATATATATATATATATATATATATATATATATATATATATATATATATATATATATATATATATATATATATATATCAAAATGCCAGAGTAGACTGCAGTTTTATAGCAACATGGTTTGTCATATCAGTGGAAACAAGGATATTTATATACTCTTTTTAGTTGAAAAATTACATTCTCAATTATTTTGATACTTGTATTGATCAAATGAGTAGAAAATAATTACAAAGATTTAGTATGAAACACTAAAATCCCTCTTTTTTGTTTTATTTTATAAGAAACAACAACGATTACAATCCCGCCAAAAGCAAGCTATGAGAGAGATGAGATGTACACACAGTCATACATCCCTCAAGTTTCCTGTAAGACTTCTGACAAAAAAATTGGTGAAAAAAATAGAAAGATATAAAAATGAGGAGCGCGTGTGTATGTAGATGCATATAAATCATAAAAAAACACATGAAACATGTAAAATACATTTCAAAAATATCACACAGCACATAAGACGGTTGCTAACGGCTTATGCCAGTTGGTCGTCAGTTTTCAGCCGGTTTCCGCCAGTCTTCCGCCAGTTTGGTTTCAGCCGGTTTGGAGACGGGGATGGAGGGGTTGCGCCGGTTGGTGGGTGGGCCCAAATGGGTATTTTGTGTGTGTGTGTGTTTTGTAATGGTGGGTCCCAAAAAATTAAAGGAAAGTGGTAGTGTTGGCATGGGTACGTCAGTTTAGTGTCGGTTGGAGGGTGAGCTGACGTGGTACTGATTTGGCAACAACTGAGGGTATCAGTTTGCCAAACAATTAGGAGCGGTCTAATACATGTAAATATGTAGAACGAGGGGCTAGGGCATGCGATTCGCAACGAGTTGCAAAGATACATATCATATTTATAGCAAACATGTTCGTTGGAGAAATTTGGATAATTACTATCCTAGTTGACTTTTGAAAGATGTGGAAACATGTTGCATTAGTTGCAAATTTATTTAATATGTACACTACATTTATATAAAGCAATTTCACAAAATAAAATAATAGTGATATAGTCATGTGAAAGGTTCAAAGAGAAAACAGACAACTTAAAAAAACAATCTAAATATATAAATAAATAAATAAACTATTCATCAACTATTGATGAATAGTTATAATATTTGTAAATGTTATATGGGAAAAGTGAGTGTGACTGTCACATATTTAAGCTTAGGTGTGGAACCACCTAAAAATACATAATTTAGGTTAAAAAAAACTTATAACTCACTACATAAATTCATTAGTATATCAAATCCCGTCTAAAACTAATCAATTATCTTACATATTAATTTTGTTTTGTTGAATTGGTAAGTCAAGTTTCTTATTCTTAAAATGACGTTTATATTGAACACATGTCATATTCTTGAAATGGTGTTGAGTTGGTGTTTTTATATTATCTAAGTGTTCTAATATGGTAAGAAAGAGACAAAATATTGTAAAAATTATGTAGTTAAGAAATAAAATAAAATATAAAATATGACAGACATGTGACAGGCATGTGAATCATGTTAATACTAGTATTGTGAAACGATTAAGACATACTTCCTCCGTATCGAAATAAGTGACACACTTTCCATTTTGGGGTGTATCAAAATAAGTGACACACTTTGAAAACTTTCCTTATTTGGTAAAAATAGTGGGACCCATACCCACTAACTATCCACTTTAATAAAGTGAAATTACTCTTATACCTTTACTTTTACCTTTAAAACTCATTAATATTACTTTATTCAAGAAAAGTGGGACTCATTCTCCATTAACTATGTACTTTAATCTATTTTAACCTCTACTTTAATCTTTTACCTCAAAAAACGTATAAGCCAATTTGTGTCACTTATTTTAATACGAAGGAAGTATAAAACATATGGATTTGAAGCATGCAAGCAGGTAAGGATATATGTCTAAAAATCTCAATGCCTCCTAGTAGGATATGTCTAATGCAGATAAATCTAAGTTAATGATAATATTTTACTTTTTATAAGACAAATTTCATTATGCCCCACAACTTTTGTGAATTTATTTTTAAGTGGTTTTGAAAATTGAAAGTGTAATAAATATTAAGAAACACATCAAATACGTACACATCGGGATATTTCTTTGGTTTTGATTTTTGATTTTTGATTTATTTATTTTTTTAATGAAAAATATGATTTTGTTCCATTTTATAAGTTTTAAAGTTAAATATTTGAAAAGTTAGAATTTTTAAAACTGTGGCGAAGTGCATACTATATCTTACTCGTCATTAACACGGTTCAAATATGGAACAAAGAACTTGCAGATTTACTTTGATTAATTTCAATTGAATTTTATTTTCGGTTACAAAGTAATCTGTATATTCTTAAATCGTTATTAAATTGACTTACTGGATCTGTACCATCATAAATTTTGTCTTGAATTAATCAAGTAAACCCAATTTTGAATTTCCACTTCCATATGTAACTACCATAATTGTTTTTTTTTTTTTTTTTTAAATTGGTTTCCGATTTGCTTTACAAATCGACTAACTATATGCAATTAAATAAAGCACAGGTGGTACGGCTTTGTCATATTAGTTATCTTATAGTACATGTCACAAACCAAGACTCCAAGCATAAGATTCAAAATCAATTGTTTTAGTTAAGGTTTAAAAAACAAATGCAATACGTGGTACAACGACACCATCAAATCTCAAAAGGTAAGAGTTATGTCGAAACATGATGTTTCGAAATGTGACTTAAATTATACAGATAAAGACTAAAAAAACACGAGAAACGTTCAAGGAGGTCCATCATCTTTAATAAGTCATAAGGAACAAATCTCAACCATTGATCAATAGGATCTAATGGTCAAGATTAATCACATATTTTATATATTGAGGGGTATTTTGGTCAATTTTTAAAAAAAAAAAATTTTAAAATTTTTTTTTATTATGAAGAAGTATTTTGGTCATTTGGCACTTCAAAAAATTTCGATTTTTTTTATTTTAATTTTAAATTATTTTTATTTTTTTATTAATTTTTTTATTAAAAAATAATATTTATTTGATAATTACATGTATAACCTAATCACATGTGATTTTAGTGTAAAATCACATGTGATTTTAGTGTAAAATCATGTTTTAGTTATATCACATGTGATTCAGAATGCAATCACATGTGATTCACTATGCAATCATATTATGTGTTATTAATGAAAAATTAATAATTTTTAAAAAAAATAATAAATAATTTATTTTTAAAAAAATTATAATTTTTTTTAAAAAAAATAAAATTTTAAAATAAAAAATAAAAAATAAAAAAAATAAAAATAAAAAAAATAATTTTTTCAAAATGACCAAAATACCCTCCAATTAAAAATTAAAAAAATAAAATAAAATAAAAGAATTTTAAAATAAAAAAAATAAAAAATAAAATAAAATAAATAAATTTTTAGTGCCAAATGACCAAAATACCCCTACATGTATAAAGTATGTGATTAATCTTGATCATTAGATCATGTTAATCAATGGTTGAGATTTGTTCCTCGGGACTTTGTAAAAATAATGGACCTCCTTGAACGCAACTCAAAACACATAATCATAAATTTATAACATAATTAATCAATATTTTTCTTCATTTTCAGCATATTTAACCATTATTATTAATTAAATAACTATATATATTTAGCTCATATGGCTTGGTAGTACTAATACGTCTAAAAACACATTTTATGACATGTAAATGTGAGCAACGTTGGAACTTAGTATACGTCAAATTTTGCCCAAGCTTTGAACCATAGTATGTCGATATGATCAACCCTCGAGCCATTCAGCTCCCTTTTTAGAATCATAACTTTGGTTGACCTTTTCAACGAATTGCTCAAACCTCTATCGGAAATTACAATGCTTATTGACGTTACTTATTTAAATGGAGGTCATATCAATAATCCAACAAAGAACAACCATTTAACGACAAGCAACTCAGTATACTTATTATGCATATCTTTTTGTTTATATTTTTGGATTGTATGATTTCATCGGACTTTACAAAACCAAAGGGACGTATTTGATCTAAATTTTACTTTAATTTTTTTTCAACGGCTCATATTAATTTACTTCTAAATACTACTCATGCCTAATATAGGATTTGAACACCCTCAACCACACAAGTATGGTGCAAAACAAACGGCAAATACTTTAATCTTATTCTTATATATTGTGTTTTATTTCCCTATCCTTTTCTTTCGTGTTCCAGTATACATGTATACAAGAAATATATCATTAAATGACAAATTTATTCACTGATAATGTCACTATCAAAGTTTTAGTAACCGTGTCGTATATTCTACTCACGCTGTAATTGCAGAGGAGAGAGTTACGCTCTGTATATGGAGAGGCATTAAGCAAGATTAAGGTTTTTTTTTTTTTAATAGGGATCAAATGGTTAAGGCTTGGGCCTGGGATGCTTGTCTTGGACATGTTTCTTTATTTAATTGTTTGACTTGGGCTATTTTGCATTGGGCTTGAACCTGTTTTCATTTAATATAGTAGTACTATTAAATAAGTGGTACAAATGATATAATGGTAAAGATTAATTACATATTTTATATATTAAAGAGTATTTTTATTATTTGACACTTACCAAAAAAATTAATTTTTTTATTATTTAAAAATTATTTTATTTTTTGTTATTATTATTATTTTTTCGTTAAAAAACAATATTATTTAATAATTACGTATGGTACATAGTCAAATGTGATTGTCTATTTAACCACATGTGATGTTTTAGTACAATCATATGTGATTCAGTATAAATCACATGTGATTTATCACATTATTTGTTATTAACGAAAAATAAATAAAAAAATTTCTAAAAAAATAATAAAAAATAAAAAAAATGTTAATTCTAAAATAAATACGAAGTAATAAATAAAAAAATTATTTCTTTTGTAAAAAGACCAAAATACCTCTCCATGAATATAATATGTGATTAATATTGACCATTACCTATAATTAATCAATAGTTGAGATATGTCCATTTGAACTACATAAAAATTAAGGACTACCTTAAATACATCTTTTGGCAAGTAATCAACCTATTTGGTTATTTAACTCTTAAAGTACGTGTATTAATTTTTCACTCAGCCTATTTAATCTAAACCCTATTTAATCTGAGTTAAAAAAATCAGCATGTTTAGCTAAATAAGTTGTGTTGGGATTTTCAACGCGCATATCCTAACCGGTCAACCTGTTTATGACAACCCGACTTATTCACCCCTACTATTCATATGTATGAGACATAATTTAATTTAAAATTTGTCATCTAGGGTATCTTTATTTTATGAATTAGGTAAATTACATATATATTACAAAAAGTTGATTTGTTTCATTTGTAAGATCCATTCAGATTGATAACTTATTCAACTTATTTAATTAAATGGGTAATATGATTCGGGTTCATGTTGAAAGTAAACATGTTAGAGTTGCGATATCTGACTCGTTTACTTTATATAAACATGTCGGATTCGGGTTGAATGTTTCTGAATTGCTAACCTTCAAACTCGAACCCAACTTGAATTACCACCCCTAACTCCCTAAGTGAAAATATAGCCATTAAGCAGTGCTGATTTAGGAAGAAAATAAAAAATAGTTTGTGTATAAATTGTGTTGCAAACATGAAAAGTAAGAATTGATGCTTCCCCATTCGGTGTCATCCGTACGATTCAAGCAGCGGGTATTCAATTGGATTATTAGCAGATGCAAGATAGTGACTTTGCTACAATATCATATCATTGCCGACATAATGTTTTCATTTCATTTTTATCAAAATATAATACAATAAAGAATCAATGCCGGTGATGTTTGTCATTGCCGACATTATATATAAGAGAACGGGTCACACAATTTCAGACTGTGTCTTGCGATCGTGGTTATGAGGACCAGTAAAAAATGTTCATTTGTTGCCATTTTGGGGAAGATTTTTTTGGATAGTGGAATGTCGACGGTTAATCTTTCCCTCGATCAATTATTTAAGCCATTTTATCTCGTATTAGAGGATTGGTGTGGTGGCGCCAACACTACTGCCATCCTCAGTGGAATCAATTTTAGTAATGCCAAAGATAAGTCATCACACCGGGTGAGGTCCGCGCCAAAATTACGCAAAATGATTGGCGCCGGTTACCTTGATTTTTTTAGGTATAATGTGAGTGAATGAGTATTTTAATAGCTCCTAAAATGAGTGTATATATGTTGAATTATGAGTGAATGAATATTTTAATTTTTGATAAATGTGTACATATTAAGGTGACGTTGAGGTGGTTGAGCCAGCGTACACAACCCTCTTAGAGGGATTGCTAGTATGTTCTTTGAATTTATCGCTGAAATGAGTTGGTTGGCTACAAAACTCTTTACTTGTAGTTTCTTTAATGTAATTTGTACTAGGTCTAACTTTTTGCTAGACTTTATTTTTGAGTTTTTAATTTATGTTCGACCTTAAGGTAGGGATGATGTCAATGACGAAGATACGTCTTTTTTTTTGAATGCTAGGTAGTTTTCAGTTGGTGATTTGAGTCCGATAGTGATATCCAAGTGGACACCATGCCTTCCTCGAAAAAACGTGTTTAAGGAATAAACTTCACCTCCTTTTCCACTGAGAAAAACTCTCAACAAGACTCGAATCCGAGATCTTGTAAAAACAACCTCAAAGTTATCCTTAGTGGCTAGTTAATCTAACTCTTAAAGTGTCCGAAGCTACATTGTTATGGTCATTTTATGTTCAATATATATTGTAACACTAATTAATATAATTAAAAGACGTTTAGCCTAGCTATATATGAGTGTTCAATCATTTATAAAATGTGAGAATGCTTGATTTTCTCAGAATATATACTTCCTTAGTTTCAAAATAAGTTATACAAATTAAAGTTAACAGTTTTTGAGGCAAAAGATGATAATGAAGATTAATTAGAATAAATTTGATAGTTATCGGAGGATGGGTCCCACATATATTGACTATAGTGACTTTAATGATATATGTATATGTATCTTTTCACTTTATTAAAGGAGATAGTTAGTGAGTGTGGTCCCCATTACCTTTTGCCAAATATAGTAAGTTTTCAAAGTGTATCACTTATTTTGAAACACCCCAAAATGGAAAGTGTATCACTTATTTTGAAACACCTCAAAATGGAAAGTGTATCACTTATTTTGAAACACCCCAAAATGGAAAGTGTATCACTTATTTTGAAACGGAGGAAGTATAATAGAATAATAACTCTAATGTAATAAACAAATATGATAATAGTAATAATAATTTCTGCTGTTTATGTTATTCCAATAGAATGCGTTCAGCAATTTAACCTACTTCAAAAATTCTCAAACCTTTGATGGAATTCACATATATCTACATAATTTAACTTCATGTCATTTTCCAACCCAACATAACATGAAATTTGGTCAGAGAGAATTTTGAATTTTATTCCATTTGATTCCCTCGAAACTGAAGAACCAAATATGGCCCTAGACTCCAAGAAAACTCCTGGTACTCAAACTAATAAATAATGCAGTAATAGTATTTGAGGCTTTATGTCGTTGTTTGGCTTAATATTCCTTTTTTTCGAACAATGATATATTATTAAGAAAGTGTTCTAGGAAGTATATATAAAGGGAAGTGATATCTACACCACATAATTTACTTCCCTTACCATATTATACATTTTTTAAAGCAGACTGTACATTATATTAAAATATAAATTGTGGTGTGAGAACAGGGGTGGACCTAGTATGGTGCACGGGGTTGCCCGTGCAACCCCTGAAATTTTTCTGAATAGTGTTAAAACAGTGTTAAAAGTAGTTTATTTTTCATTTGTTAGTATAGGTGACACCCCTGAGAAACAAATGTGCAACCAGGGCCACCCCTCAACTTTTTTTCTGGGTCCGCCACTGTGTGAGAAGTAACTTTTTGGTGGTGATATCACCTCCGATATATAAATATTACTAGATGGTACGAAAACAGACACAGTAAGAGTTATTTCACGTATATCACAAGCAAAACTCGACTATTAGAAGAAACCCGTCATAAACAAGAATACTTTTTTATATAAAAGAAGATGTTCTAGCAAGCTAGAAACGTAAAGTCAAAAGGTGTAGTTAATAATAGCTTAATATTCCTATATAAAGATTTCCATGTATTTATATTGTATATTTGATTTGATTTGAAACACATTACATAATGCTTTGTTTGCCCAAGTGGTTCATGCCTTTGACGATAACCCTTCATATGTGTCCTTCCACCCGGTTTCAAGTCTCATGCACTGCCATTTCCACCACACCTTTTTGTTTCTTTTGGTTTGCTTTTTGTCATATTATTTAACTTTAAACTTTTGAATCTTTTCAAAATCCATTGATCTTTATCATTTACAACGAATCTGCATCAATTTTATGTTTGCTTACAATATTAGAGAAATTATACTTAATTATTTGATAACTTTTTTTAAATAATTTGTTTTTTCTTATTTCTATTTATTTATTCATTTATTTATTATTATTTTCAACAATTTTTTTATCGGATGTCTTTCGGGCTCTCTACTCCTGATTAGATGTATGATTATTTACATCTCATCTCACTCGTACTTTGCCTTTTGCGTAATTGGATATCGTTGTTGTTATTTAACTTTAAACATAGTACACAATTTTTGGTGAATTATTTTCTAAGTTTTTTTTTTTTCAATGTTTATTTTATTTTATTTTATTTTATCTAATTGAACTCCATGAAATATATGAAACTGCTAAACTAGCTACAAATGGGATTAAACCTATCCACAAAATTGAGCCCCCTCAAGTTCAAACGTTTGTGACTATATAACTTTATATATTTATATTGTAAACGAATAAGTTTCTACATGTTTAGGTTATACGGGTAGGTCATAGTTTTGACTCAGATTTATGCGTCTTAATATAAGTACACTGAGTATCACCATGGCCATGTGGTCATTTTCGAACTATTTCCTAAAAACCTCTATGATTTTGTCAAGATTAAAGTTTGAACCCAATATGTCAATATGTCAATATGACACCTATCAATATGCCATTTTGTTAATGGTAAATATATATTTATCTCTATATTTCTAGTATATATAGTTAAAATAAAGTGATGCGGTATAACATGAACTCTTAAAAAGACTTGACCATATTCCTTAATCAGAGCAATCTAATCAAAACTATTATAATAAAACAAAAATGATATCTCCAAATAAAACAAAACAACACAAAAGGTATCGTCTTCGTATAGATACTCGGTATAAGCTCATGAACTACATTATAATTATTGTCATATCAAATGTTATATAAACATATATATCAAACCATCTTAGAGAAAAATTTCACTACATAACCACACCCACCAATTTTCAGTCCACCACACCCGTGTTTTTATGTGGTGGTCACACATTCTTCACAAAACTTACAACTCCACACCATAATCACTAGGACCACATTACGGCATTTCACTCTTGTACCCACTCGCTTAAGTTTGGTAGAGTAACTATTTGGGGGGTTTGTTGACGTTTGACCAAGGGGAAAAAATAGTAGAGTCAAGAGTGGAATGATTGATTGAGGTGCCTAAATAAATGAAAATGGGCCCCACCTGGTTGCTGATTCTGATAATTGAAAAAGTGAGTGCCCCCATGAGAGCCTACCGCACAGAAAGAGAAAGGAGGGTATACATTGTGTTTCTTCATTGTCTTGTATCTATCGGCCATGAGAGCGACGTCTGACTGCATAAAAACCATTCAACTGTGGCACTGAAAAACATGCAGGGTTTATGCAATTATAATTATTATTTTTAGGAAAATGGCTGTGATTAAAAAGACAAAATATACAAAAGACAACCTCCTGAATTTTAGGAATATTACTTTTTAATCAATGTACAAGCTTTTTATAAATGTTAGTGACAGCCCTTAATTAACAAAACCCTTATTTTTATTATGATGATCTCTTTTTTTAAACAATTTCGTTAAAAGACTAGAAAGGGGCTAGAAAAACAGAAAGAATACATACAGAAAGGAATAGCATTATGAATTTCATTAAAAAACAAGGATTTCTCTTCCCCCGAAATCTGAATTTGCCCGATTATGATGATCTCAAAAATAAATTTAGTAAAATTCAAAATTCCAAAAAAAAGGCTCTATTTTCAAAACTTCCAAAATAAAGCGTGTGATAATGGGACCTGTGCGATTTCATACTAAATTTGACAAGTGTCATATAGTCGTACAAAATGGTCTTGTTGTACTAAAAACATTCGCGTCACACGCAAAAATCTAGAGTCATACAAACATTTATATTGATTAAATGAAAAGAAAAATAAATAAAAAGATTTTAGTAAAACAAATACAACTTTTTATTACTTACAATATAATATCACTTGAAAGAGAAAAGGAGAGAAATTAATTATGAGTGCAGTTAAGGCTACGTTGTTTGTTAATGTAATAAAATAAAGTTCACGTGACAGTAAGAGGAAATCAAATCACAATCCTACAAATACTCAAAAGATTATGTTTTCTTCATCATTTACAAGCTATAATGACCACAACAAACCAAAGAATCCCCCTGCTGTAGTGCTGTATATTCTGAATAAAGCATGCATATTATTAATTATATACAAAAGAGAGAATTTTTTCAAAAATTAAGGTATTTCCGTTGTAATGATCTCGTCTGAGATGGTTGAACTTTGTCTATGATATACGCGACATATCCGTAGCCATATTCATAACCATTTTTGAAATGTCCACTAGTTATCTGGTAACTGTTTTACTCAAAGAATGATCAAATATGTGACTTACAAATCATTCAGGAATCATTACCACTAATACAGGTAAATGTATACTTAGTGGAAATATAAAAAGTAATAAATTCAGAAATTGTATTAAAGTAAATGATGTTAGCTAACTTTTACTTTGCGAAAAAGAAAGAAAAAAAGGTACGGGTACGATAACAATTCTGTGATCAAATTACAAAATTCTAATTTAGTTAATAAAATCGTTTGCAATTACATAAGAAAGTATTGGGGATAGAATTAATTTATTAGTTCTACACTTCTACCATTTGTACATATTCATATAGTATAAAAACATGTGTTAAAATCATGGGACAATAATTTTTTTTTTTTTTTGAACGGCTAGTTAGTAAGTTAATTGTTCGAGACAATATTAATGGAGTACATGTGTCATCTTATCAAAATGGTAGGACTATAAGTAGGATAAAATGGTATGACTAAATATTATTTCTCTTTTTTTTTAGTTTTATACTTCCTTCGATTCAAAATAAGTGCTACACTTTTACTTTTACGCTTTTTGATGCAAAACATTGTAATATAGATTATGATAAATTAAAGATGATAATTAGTGAAAAAGGATCCCACTATAATCTTTGGCTTTATTGAAAGGGTTTTGCTAATGACAGCCCTTAGGGCTGTCACTAACATGCATAAAAAGCTTGTACATTGATTAAAAAGTAATATTTCTAAAATTCAGGGGGTTGTCTTTTGTGTATTTTGTCTTCTTAATGACAGCCCTAAGAGCTGTCATTAGCATTTTCCTCATTGAAATGGTAATTTCATATAAGGATCTCACTATAATCTTTGGTTTTAATAAAGTTAAGTAAAGATAAAATGGTAATTTTATATACAAAAGTTTACCAAATAAGGAATGTGTAGCACTTATTTTGAATCACCAATACAAGGAAAGTATAACACTTATTTTGAATCGGAAGAAGTATAAAATTTGAGTTATACCTGCATATATCTGTTTAATATATAGTAAGATTAATGTTTGTCAAAATGTCTTTTTTAAATATTATTGTTTTTTATTTTTCTATTTTTCGTAGTACTACGTAATATTCATTGCCCGGGCTCCACTTTCACGTATCTGGAAAATTAGTTTATTTTCTTGTAAAAAAAAGAAAAGAAAAGAAAAGAAATCACGAACAATAATAATATTTCAAAAGAAAAGGGGAAAATGTAAAATAATCGAATGCGATATATCCTGTTCTTTCAGAAGATTATTTTGCAATTTTATGTTTTCATACCAATTATTTCTTACTAGAAAATTATCACGAGAATGTTTGTAAGCTACATGTTTTTTTAATCAATTTCGCTTGTCAGACAAATAAAAATTAAAAACTAAGAATAATAAACATAGCCAATAAGGGATATTTTTAAATGACTGATTCAAAATAAGTAATATAATTTTTTTAGGTGATTCAAAATAATCGATATACTTTGAAAATTTATCTTATTTGACAAAAAATAGTAAGAGTTGCGCCCACTAACTATCTATTTTAACAAAGTGAAAAGACTTTTTTACCATTACTTTTTACTTTTAAACATTATTTACCTCATTTTATTCAAAAAATGTGGTATTCATTTCACACTAACCATCAAATTAATCTAATTTAATAATTATTATAATTTTTTGCCACAAAAACTCTGAAACCCAAGGTGTATCGTTTATTTTGAATCAGAGGAAATACATTAATTTATTAAGAGATAATTTAAAATTTAGAAGTTGGTTGATTATAAATTGATATACAAAATTTAGAGATAATTTGAAATTTAGAAGTTGTTTGATTATAAATTGATATACAAAATTCTTGATAAAATTTTAACATTTTAATAATAGCTCATCGGTGTTGTTATCAAATGTTTATATTTAATTATATATGTATTGTAGATATTTTTTATTTAAAAATTAATATAGCGACAAATCCTGAGAAAAAACGTTACTATAGAGTGAACTTACTTCTGGCTTATTATGGATTTTTCAGAAATTTAAGAGTATGCAATTTCGGTACAACTGTATCTCGTACATTTTCAAATGTTCCTTTTTGGTTTATTAAATGATAATGCCCCTTCACCCATAACTTTAAAAGTTATTACATATTGTTTTTTTACCGATTAAAATACAAATTTGCTCATAACACATATCATTAGTCAAATGTGATAGATCGTAATACACTAAGATCAAGCAAATCCATGAAGATTCAAGAGAGATTAAAGTTTATGTGTGTGTTCTTGGTGTTTGAGTGTGTGTAAGTTGAGAGGGAAAGATGGAGGGAATTAGTAGCTTTCAAAATGAGTAGTTCAATTAATGAGGGAAAGCTTACACATTAAGGTGCTGTTTGTTTTTTGACAAAAGGTCTTCCTGAGTTCTTTTGTCTTCGCGGCGCAAACCACGTGCAGAAAAAGGCTTGCGCAGATGTTTGTTTTCCGGAAGCCCGCAGACCTTATTTTGTCTGCCCAAGGTCTTCCCCAGGAAGACTTGGGCATTAGCTTCTTGGGTCTTCTAAACTTAAAAAGAAAACATCTCCAAACTTAATTAATATTATTATTATATTAATATATATTATTATTATGTTAATATATAATATTATTATATTAATTAATATTATTATTATATATTAATTAATTTTATTATTATATTAATATATATTACTGTATTAATATATTTTATTATTATGTCAATATATAATATTATTATATTAGTTAATATTATTATTTTATTAATTAATGTTATTATTATATATTAATTAATATTATTAATATTATTATATTAATATATAATATTATTATATTATTATATATTAAATAATATGTTATTATCATATTATTAAATTTTAATTATAAATATTATTATATTTAAATTTTATATATTACTGTTGTATATAAATATAATATAATATTAATATATTAACTAATATTATTAATATATTAATTAATACTATCATTATTATATTAATATATATTATTATTATATTAATGTATAATAATAATATCTTAATTAATATTTATTATATATATAAATATTTTTTTTATTTTCTTTTAATATTATCTTATTCATGCACATATTAAATATTTGATAAATCAAGCAACATTAATGGTCAAGAAAATACTATGAAATGTCAATTATATTCCTTAGTATTATTTCAATGTTGCAAGATAAAGTATATTTTAAATTTCAGTTTATTTAAGCAGTCTGCAGATTTCAAAAAACAAACAACAGTTTTCTTGCAGACTGCAGATCTTTGGTCCATCTCAGAAGCTGCAGCAGCTGGCAGATGTGGTCCGCAGACAGCAGATCTTTTTTCTCTAAAAAACAAACAGCACCTAAGTCTACATGATAGGTATTTATACCTCCCTTCTAAACATGCTTAATTAATCACTAACTAAGCCTAATTACATTATTTTAGGCTTATGACTAGTTTATCACTTAGTTAATGTTACACAACTAGTCCATATACTATTTGATACAACATATTTAATCCTAACAATCTCCCCCTTTGTATCAATAGTTTGGATAGCATGTTCTTGAAGTCTTCTTGTCGAGCAAAATCTGAAACTAGAATATCCGTTGAGTAGTTTTAAATGAAGAATCAGCTTCAGATCTTGATAATCAGATAAAATAAAACTTTTAATCAGCTTTTCAACCAATATAAAGTATCTCAGAAGATTTCATGAAGTCTTGACTTAATCTGTCTTTATCATTATCCAATCTCCCTCTTTTTGAGCTTTAGAACTACATCCATGTCTTCATTCAAATGAGTATATTTAAAAATTTGAAAATTCTGGAAATGAAACATCTGTTTGGTAAGGGTGTGACTGGGATTTAGAAATGTTGGAGATATAATTTTGGATAGAGGTTTGTGAGGATGAGATAATGATGGTTTGTATTATGAAAAGAATGATTTGAAAGTTAAAGATTTTGGATGTGTGTGTGTGTATGAATGTTTGTATATAGGAAAGGATGATATATATACATTTAAGATTTGAATGAATGTGGATAATTTGTATTTTGTATGATACAAAAGATTTTGAACAGTTTTGCTTTTGTATGGATATGGTTGTTATAGAATTTGGAAAAAATGATTTATACGATTAGATTTTGGATGGATATGAATGTGAATTTGTGGTTTGGATAGAATGATTTGTCAGTTTAAGATTTGTAATGGAAATGTTGAAATTTTGGGAGAAATTTCTGAAGATGTGTCGGTTTCTTTTTCTTCACAAATTATTTCATGTAAATCGACGAAAATGTAGACCCGTAAATAGATAGAGTTGTTTGTAGCAGAAGTCTTTTGATGAAGTTGTGGCTTTTTCGATTTATGATCATTGATAATTGTTGTTGAGAGAAAAATGTGGATAAGATTTGCGCTCCCCCTCAAACAAACAATTATTCTTCAACAAATCTTCTTCGGTTTCTTGTTTACTCCCCCTTAATCGGTGCATGTCTTTTTGATGTGGAGTAAACTGGGCTAATATATTCTCTTAAGTCTTGTAAGCATTTTTCTTCATAAACAGAACTTCTTAGTAAATTTTCTCCCCCTCATGATGATTAAGATTTAGCGGAATCATCATGAAAAATGTGAAGTTCGTCGAGGTGAAAGAAGAAAATCTTCGAAGCCCATGGATACAAAATGTGAAGAAGAATGATATATTCATATTTTGAATGAATCATTATACATCACAATGTATCATCGAAAACCGAACCGATGTTGATGATGTAGATATCCGATCAAATCGTTTGGCATTTAATCTCAATGATCGAATCAAATAGGGCAAACCGGGATCACATAGATTACCTGTTGACATAACATTTACACAAACTGTGTGACCTACGTTCAGTGTTGGATTAGATGTTAGCACTGGTAGGATTTCCATTCAATCATCGTGGAATACCAAGAATGTTGGTATTACTATGAATGTTCCGGCTTTATCATAAAGATAAGCTTGGTATTATGCATTGTGTCCTAAAAATGTATTTCGGTTCTAGACTCAATTAGTGGGCAAACGAAGGCGAGGACTGGAGAGGCTTGTCCTCTGTTTCAATATCAACAATCTCCAAGTGAGATGTCGATAGCATATGAGATAGTCTCCTTGGAAATGAAACAAGTAATTTTTAAGAAATACTTAAGTAGCTGGGGGGGTTGTGCATTGCATCACTGGGTCCATGATGTCTATTTCAATATCAGAGAGCAACACATGCAATCTGATAGAGACGTGGCAACCCGGCTTTTTATCAGTTTGGTAAGGGTTTTTCATTTTATTTAACCCTGTCACACCCTCCTCACTCAAGCTAACTATTTCATTTTTCGACTACTCCCTCATTTCAATGTACCATGTTTAGCTGAATTGCACCCCACACGACATTCCCCCTCTCAAATTTTATATCAGCGCACCCCAATCAAGATCCCGTGATACTTGATTCTGCTCACCTAGACCTATGTACCCTTACGTATTGTCCTATATTGTAGGTGGCTCCAAGGGAAGATCATGCTGGTTATAGCAGATCATAGGAGTAATTTGAGAGTGAACTATAACACTCATGTGCAATTTATCAGCATATATGATGTTACTTTGTAGGAATAACATGAATTTTTCATCGGAAAATGTATGTGTTTCCGGTATAAGTTGTTGCCTTGAAGATGAAAAAGTTTAGGCACAACAACTTGAACAATTTAGGTAACACCGGACTCACATAGAGTATCCGTTAACACACCGTATGAATCAATAGTCATTTGCACAACCAATGATTCAAATGTGTGACCTGCGTTTAGAGTTGGCGCAATTTTAGCTCTAGCAGGATTTCCACTTAATCCTCGTGAAACACCAGATCGTGATGCCACTATGAGTGTTCCGATGAATACACGGAGATTCATTTATAAAAGTGTATGTGTCCTAAATTGGAAATATTTACCGGTGAGATCTAGACACATTGTGCATTCAATTGAAGACGTAACCCGGGGCAGAAGGTTAATTATTTCAATACCGACATACTCCAAATGAGTTGTCGATAGATTATGAGCTACGTCCCCTGATGAATTGAAACAAATTCCTTTTGAGAGGAATCTGAGTAGTTGGTGGTGGAGTGCAAATGCTCGACTGGGCCAGTCAAGTCTGGTGAATCATTCAACACATGAATGATCACAAATTTGAGAGGTTGCCCGATTTATTGTTAGTTTGGATGCACTCAAATGTGTGTTTTCTTGATATTATCATGTTTTCACATCTGTAACGACCCGAAATTTGGTATTAAATAAATTGTATAAAAATATGATAAATATGGATAAATCGTTTACAGAACGTAGGAATTGGTTTCGTGTCATTTGGACACCGTATGAGAAAGTTATGGGCGAAACCGGGTCGAGACAACAACCGAAAAATGCAGCCTTGCTGCATTGAAGAGTTCACTCCGCGAAGATGGGTTCCCGATCGGGAACTGTCTTCAGAGAAAAGGGCTTTCGAGCGTGAAGTAGTTCGCGACTGGTTACCGATCGCGAAGTTCGCGTGCAAGGGAAAGTTAGCGACGCGAACTTAGTTCGCGTCGTGAACTATGGTCGAGCAGCTTTAAGTCGGGTTTTGGCTCATTTGATGCCATATCGAAACCCTAGCTTCTTCTTTGGCGCTTTCCGAGCTTGGAGGCTGATTGAGGTCGAATCCTTCACAAATCTTTGGTAGATTTCACTCCTAGTTGAAGATTAAAGGTATATCTTCACTCTTTGATCTTCGTAGCTTAAGATCTATGTATTTTGATGTATGGGTTTGTAACCCTAGTTCATGGGGTTATGGATTATGGTGATATAAATGATGGATACACTTAATAGATGGTGTATTATCAAAGGAAACAAGTGTATGATTATGATTTGTAAGAATCTTAAGGGTTGGTTAAACCTAGGGTTTGGTAAATCACCATGTTTGGGGGAAATGTGTTAATAAGTGTTATCTAGAGATAGATGAACACAATAGTAGTAGTATGTGATGTTGATAATCTTATGATTATTGTTTTAGGCATTTGGTGAGATCTTAGAAGGTTGACCGAATCGTGAAGCAAGGAGATTGACGTAAGGAATACGGTTGGAGCATTTTATTGCTAAGGTGAGTACACGTGAACTTTAAAACTAGGTACATAGCGGTAAAGAAATATTTTTAATATGTGACTATTAATGATAAACTAGTTATTTAATTTCTCTATATTAACTAGTTGCTTGATTTTGTGAATACTAAGTGAGACTAGTATATGGACAGTTTGCATGTTGGCCTTATGGCATTGATGATGGATGTGACATATAGTCACATGAAATAGTTAAGACGAGTAGTTTGAAATAGGACAGGTACATGATAGATTCGGAGGCATTCTGAATTATCATGGTATCTTTAAACTGGTGAATTGGAGGCATTCCGATCACCCAACACGATGTTGGATCTCACAGAATTGGAGGCATTCTGATTAGTGAGATAAGATGGGTCACCTTGCTTGGACAAGGTGACAAAAGGGGGTTCTACTGAACTGGAGGCATTCTGGTTAGTAGGACAAAAATGGGGTCTCGTTGGATTGGAGGTATTCCGAACAACTTGACGGGTCGATTAGGCTATGATTGAATGTGATGGGATTACCGAGGAGGTGATCGATGTATATAAATGTGTTAGGGTTACCGCGGAGGTAACCATAGTATATAAATATGTATGTCTATATATATATTTAGTATGTGTAATCATTTATATATCAATGTCGGGTCTAAAACCCATGTATCTCACGAGACAATTTTGTCTTACGTACTATGTTTGTTTGTGATGCTATGTACTCAGGTTCGGGAGCTAAGGATTAGGTGCGTTTCCTAGTGAAGGCGCACGGGTTTAGTAGAGATAGCAAGGTGGATTTACGTTTGGCTTTGGTTATGATATATTTTGTAACACCACTAGTGGCTTTTATTTTATACCAAGTTTTTTGTAAATCCATATTTTGGGACAATACTCTAAATGATTTAAATTTAAAAGGATTTTACGGAAATATTTTGTATTAAAAATTTGAGGTGTTACAACTTGGTATCAGAGCTATAGCTTAAGCGAATTAGGTTGGGTTAACCACCCTAGGCTTAAGTTGTAGAAGTAGAATGATATATTTCCGTTAGATAACTAGGTTGACCTTGAAAGCTATAGGGCTAAGTTGTCTTAGGGTCGAACCCTAGGAAGAATTGCCTTATGTGGTCACTTTCGAGATTGCGAGTCGAAATGGACTATTGAATGAATGATTGATGAAGGTATAGTTGTCATCTTATTATAGCAAAATGGTGAATGTGGAAAGTGGACGAACTCCACTTAACTCGGAAGAGGACCCGGAAGTTTATGCTAACTACACGCCGGTAACATTAGAAGTGATTTGTGACATGTTTGACCGAATGAGGGAAGAAGTAAAAGAGGACGTGAACCGGATTATTGATGACCGGATGACCAAGGGAAGGGAAGGTAATTCCAAACCGGGTATAAAGAGTAAGTGTTCGGGTAGCAAGGCCCACTTGGAGGAATTCTCGACTGAAAAGGAAAATGATATGAGTCTTGATAAGAGAAATGGATGTTCGTTCGAGACATTTATGGCATATGAGCCCAAGGCGTATTCGGGAAGTTTTGAGCCAAGAGTCACCGTCCGGTGGATTCGAGAAACTGAGCAAGCTTTGGAAAGTAGCAAATGTAGAAGGGAAGATATGGTGACATATGCTTCTAGAATGTTGAAAGATGAAGCACACGTGTGGTGGATTATGATGTACGAAATATTAGGCAAGAAAGCGATATACAAGATGTCATGGGATGAATTCACGAGCCGTTTGAAAGAGAAATTTTGCCCCAAGAGAAACTTAGAGGAGGTTCAAAAAGAGGTTGTGATTATAAGAAAAGGAGATGAACCGGTGGATGTGTACACCGAGAAAGTGGATCAGTGGGTGGTCCAAGGGCTACCAAGAGGTGGGGAAAAGAGGAGAATCGAAGATAGTTCGGAGTCATCAAAGAAGGGAAGGTTCACACCGACTTTGACCAATAAAGTTGGTGGCGGAAAGTGTCCTAATTGTGGTAAGGGCCACAAGGGAGAATGCAAGTCGGGTACAGCTTTATGCTTCACATGCGGAAGAGTTGGGCACAGGGCAAAAGACTGCGGGGTGAATAACATCAAAGAAGTGGAGTGCTACACGTGTCACGAGAGGGGGCATTTTAGTGGTGCATGCCCGAAGAGAAGAACTGGTATGCTGACATCAACTGCTCACGGCGAGGCTAGAGGGAGCCACGATATCACTTCAGGTACTATGGTTCTAAATATTATGTTATACGATTCAAGAATTACTTGTCGATAAGTCGCACGAGGTAATGCTTTTAAGGATTGGCCATTTGATTTGCTATATGAGTCTTTGATGTGAAAGTAGTTATTATAGTTATCATGCACGACCTATATATGGTTAAACGTTATGAGTTAAAGACTGGAATCGGGAAAGATGAAATTAAAGTATAATGAAGGGATTGATGGTGGGCAACCTTCATGAAAATATAAAGTGGAGTTAAATAAATGATCAATATGTTATGATTGGTAAAGAGGAAAACTTTGGTGCCATGGGATATCAAGGACGAAATATGAAAGTGGTAAAATTTCCTAGGTAAGATTGATAGAGTGTAAGGTGTTACCGAAATGGTATGCTAAGTCAAGAGTAACAATAAATTATTGGAAAAATGACATAGAAAAAGTGTGATAACTTATAATGAGTTTTGGATCGGAGTCAATTGGGTGACTCGAGTTGACTGGATTATTTGATAAAAATGTGGAAAAATTGAAAGTATTAGTGGTTATCTCGATGGTGAAAGAAAGATTGGGAAATTTAGTAATGGGGAAATGAATCGACTAAGAATGATTGATAAATGAGTAGATTGGGGGGAAAGCACTAGAAATGATTATGTGAACACCATGTGATATAGTGTATAAGCGGGAGTAATGGCCGATGGGAGGCGTGCAATTTTAGGAAGATAATATTAAGTGAAGAATGTAAATTGAATGGGAAATTATGAAAGAAAGTGATAGCTTGATGTTATATGAATGGGGCATACATGAATTGTATGCAAGATAGAATGGTATTGCATGGATCTTGTTGGGTCGGAGGCTTTCCGATTAACGAGATTTGATGGGTCACTATGGATTGGAGGCTTTCCGATCATTGTGACAGTTTGGAGTCGGGATGGATTAGAGGCTTTCCGATCATCTCGATAAGATAGTTAAAGTATGATTTGTTGTATCCGGGATGTGGTGACTGTAGCTGACATATGTAGCATTGTATGGTTAGTTGTTGATATGATTTCATGGTAAATGAGGGTCTGATTTTGAAATATGGTTCATGTTAAGTAGAAGTATGTGTAGAAGATACCTACAAGTTCATAGCTCATGAAAAATGAATGCTTTAGGAAGCAAAGTTGGTTAGTAGCCAATGAGTAATGAAAGATGTATAATGGGTGGTTAGGCCACAATTGGTTATGATTGAGGCTCTAGAGCCGGTAATCGGAGATTTCAAGTATGGTATAAGGATGTTTGAAGGAGATTATAAATGGTATAAGTAATTGGATGAAAATTAAAAAAAAGGTAATAGAGATTTGGTATTGCTTTAAATGAAACTTGTTAAACGATTGTGGAAATTGAAATCGAAAAAAAAAAGAAACGATTGAGAAAGGAAATTTAGATATTGGAATCGGGAATGAAAAGCTTGGGAAGCGATGCCTTGGTAATAAAGACTATGGAAATTTTGCAAAGTAAGTTTGACTTAAATCATAAGTCAAGGTTGGTCAACTAGTGGGTTGTTGACTTCAGTCAAAATTGGGTTTTGACTTTCGTTTAAATTGATTAGTCAAGGATAAGGGCATAATGTACCCTCTACATATGTAAGATAGTGGTTAATGGATTAATGGAAATAATGGCAGCCAAAGGGGTGCGACTTTGACCGTTCGGTATTTCGAATGGAATTTAGGAATCGAGTGTGATTGTGGTTGGACCATGAATGCAAAGTCGATTGATACGGAATTAATGGCTAGTAGAACCACTAATGGGTAAGGAAATCTTCAAAATACTGTTGACTTTGTGCTTAAGTCAAAGATGGAACAATGTTGACAATTTGGTCAAAGCGAGGGGTTGACTATCATTTTGGTCAATTGGTTATTAGTAATGATTGGGTCATATCATCCCAATGGGTACAAAGAGTTTGGTTAAATGATTGGGTGTGTTAGGGTCGAATCATGAAACTTTGACCCGTTTGGGTGTTGTCAAGATTGCATTTGGGGATCGAGTATATGATTGTAGATGGATCATAAATTAAAGGTAAATTGTAAAGGAAAGGAGGATTTATGGGATCCTTTAACGAGAAGGGAAAATGTTAAAGTATAGTTGACTTTGTTCTTAAGTCAAGGGTTAGACAATGTTGGATTATGTCGACTTGGTCGAAGCTAGATTTTTTTTTTATCATTCAATCAAATAATTGTAATGGTTATGTCATGTTATTGTTTTGTGAATAGAATGATTGGTTAAAGGATTTGAAGCGTTATGGTCAAATTGTGGCATCTTGAACCGTTTGGGTATTAAAGGCCTAAGATTGATTCTTTTGACCCGTTCGGATCTAACAGGGTTAAGTGAATGTTTATATGCATGTGGTTGGCTAAATTGAAACGGGAAAATGTTGATGGTAATAACCATGGGAGAATGAGAATGGATACTCGGTAGAATGGGGATTTGAAATTTTTGAGTGATTCCGAGGACGGAATCCTTTTAAGGGGTGGATAGTTGTAACGACCCGAAATTTGGTATTAAATAAATTGTATAAAAATATGATAAATATGGATAAATCGTTTAAAGAACGTAGGAATTGGTTTCGTGTCATTTGGACACCGTACGAGAAAGTTATGGGCGAAACCGGGTCGAGACAACAACCGAAAAATGCAGACTTGCTGCATTGAAGAGTTCACGCCGCGAAGATGGGTTCCCGATCGGGAACTGTCTTCAGAGAAAAGTGCTTTCGAGCGTGAAGTAGTTCGCGACTGGTTACCGATCGCGAAGTTCGCGTGCAAGGGAAAGTTAGCGACGCGAACTTAGTTCGCGTCGTGAACTATGGTCGAGCAGCTTTAAGTCGGGTTTTGGCTCATTTGATGCCATATCGAAACCCTAGCTTCTTCTTTGGCGCTTTCCGAGCTTGGAGGCTGATTGAGGTCGAATCCTTCACAAATCTTTGGTAGATTTCACTCCTAGTTGAACATTAAAGGTATATCTTCACTCTTTGATCTTCGTAGCTTAAGATCTATGTATTTTGATGTATGAGTTTGAAACCCTAGTTCTTGGGGTTATGGATTATGGTGATATAAATGATGGATACACTTAATAGATGGTGTATTATCAAAGGAAACAAGTGTGTGATTATGATTTGTAAGAATCTTAAGGGTTGGTTAAACCTAGGGTTTGGTAAATCACCATGTTTGGGGGAAATGTGTTAATAAGTGTTATCTAGAGATAGATGAACACAATAGTAGTAGTATGTGATGTTGATAATCTTATGATTATTGTTTTAGGCATTTGGTGAGATCTTAGAAGGTTGACCGAATCGTGAAGCAAGGAGATTGACGTAAGGAATACGGTTGGAGCATTTTATTGCTAAGGTGAGTACATGTGAACTTTAAAACTAGGTACATAGCGGTAAAGAAATATTTTTAATACTTCCTCCGTATCAAAATAAGTGACACAAATTGGCTTACATGTTTTTTGAGGTAAAAGATTAAAGTAGAGGTTAAAATAGATTAAAGTACATAATTAGTGGAGAATGGGTCCCACTTTTCTTGAATAAAGTGATATTAATGAGTTTTAAAAGTAAAAGTAAGGGTATAAGGGTAATTTCACTTTATTAAAGTGGATAGTTAGTGGGTATGGGTCCTACTATCTTTACCAAATAAGGAAAGTTTTCAAAGTGTGTCACTTATTTTGATACACCCCAAAATGGAAAGTGTGTCACTTATTTTGATACGGAGGAAGTATGTGACTATTAGTGATAAACTATTTATTTAATTTCTCTATATTAACTAGTTGTTTGATTTTGTGAATACTAAGTGAGACTAGTATATGGACAGTTTGCATGTTGGCCTTATGGCATTGATGATGGATGTGACATATAGTCACATGAAATAGTTAAGACGGGTAGTTTGAAATAGGACAGGTACATGATAGATTCGGAGGCATTCTGAATTATCATGGCATCTTTAAACTGGTGAATTGGAGGCATTCCGATCACCCAACATGATGTTGGATCTCACTGAATTGGAGGCATTCTGATTAGTGAGATAAGATGGGTCACCTTGCTTGGACAAGGTGACAAAAGGGGGTTCTACTGAACTGGAGGCATTCTGTTTAGTAGGACAAAAATGGGGTCTCGTTGGATTGGAGGCATTCCGAACAACTTGACGGGTCGATTAGGCTATGATTGAATGTGATGGGATTACCGAGGAGGTGATCGATGTATATGAATGTGTTAGGGTTACCGCGGAGGTAACCATAGTATATAAATATGTATGTCTATATATATATTTAGTATGTGTAATCATTTATATATCAATGTCGGGTCTAAAACCCATGTATCTCACGAGACAATTTTGTCTTACGTACTATGTTTGTTTGTGATACTATGTACTCAGGTTCGGGAGCTAAGGATTAGGTGCGTTTCCTAGTGAAGGCGCACGGGTTTAGTAGAGATAGCAAGGTGGATTTACGTTTGGCTTTGGTTATGATATATTTTGTAACACCACTAGTGGCTTTTATTTTATACCAAGTTTTTTGTAAATCCATATTTTGGGACAATACTCTAAATGATTTAAATTTAAAAGGATTTTACGGAAATATTTTGTATTAAAAATTTGAGGTGTTACAACCTTGCACTCACCTAAATCTATACCCTAGACTAATACCCTCTCATTTACCAATTTTGGCTAAAAAGTATTTCCTTGGAAGGTAAGGCCGGTTCTGGCAAATCATAGGAAGGTATTGTCGTTTGATAAAAAAAATGTATCATTAAAAAAAAATCAAACGGGTATAAAAATATTGATATAAGAAAGTTTCTCCCCCTGGAAATACTAATTCTCCCCCTATAATTAATATTTCTCCCCCCCCCCCCCCCCCCCCCGACAAAATAAAGGTAATGAAAATATACAGTTTAAGAGGGGTGGGAAAGAGTTTTTACATTTATGTGAAAATCTGGTTAAGAGCGGGTTTCAAACAAATGTATTTGAAAGCCATTATGTTGAAATGCGAGTTATACACTGATTTATGTATAAATCATTGTTTTGTGAAAACTAAAACGGTTTAAGCTTTTAGATTTAGCATACCAAGTTTAGACACAAGAAAGTTAAAACGTTTTTCGTCTAATGCCTTGGTAAACAAATCAGCTAATTGATAATCAGTGGAAACAAAGTACAATTCCACATTACCATGTTCAACATGATCTTTTATAAAATGATATCGAAGATCAATATGTTTAGTTTTGGAATGTTGAACAGGATTGCATGAAATTGCAATTGCACTTCGAGAATCACAATATAAAGGGATACGACTGTATGAAAAGCCGTAATCTTTTAATTGTGATTGCATCCAAATTACCTGGGATAAGCAGCTTGCAGCAGCAACATATTCTGCCTCTGCCGTTGAAAGAGACACACAATTTTGCTTCCGTGATGACCAGCTCACCAATTTATCTCCCATAAATTGAACACTCCCAGACGTACTCTTTCGATCCAACATGCATCCAGCATGGCCAGCATCAGAAAATGCAGTCAAGTCAAAAGAAGTTTCTTTAGGATACCAGAGACCAAGATCTCGAGTGCCATTCAGATAACGAAATATTCGTTTGACCGCTTGAAGATGAGATTCTTTAGGAGCTGCCTGATACCGAGCACATATGCAAGTAGAGAACGTAATGTCTGGTCGACTCGAAGTCAGATATAGCAAGGATCCGATCATCCCCCGATAATGGGTAATATCAACAAGTTTGCCATCCGGATCCGCATGCAATTTAGAACCAGGCGACATCGGCGTCGGAATTGGTTTACAATCATCCATAAGATATTTCTTCAATAAATCAGTGATATACTTGGATTGATTGATGAAGATCCCGGTAGGTAATTGGCGGACTTGAAGACCAAGAAAGAAATTCATTTCACCCATCATGCTCATCTCAAATCGTTTAACCATAAGAGCAGAGAACTTCTTGCCATATTTGGGATTTGTAGAACCAAAAATAATATCATCGACATAAATTTGAATAAGAACGATGTCTTCCCCTTGACGTTTGATGAAGAGAGTTGTGTCGACTTTCCCTTTAGAAAAACCAGACTCAACTAAGAATTTGGATAATACACCATACCACGCCCTAGGAGCTTGTTTTAAACCGTACAAAGCTTTGTCCAGAATATAAACATGATTAGGCATGTGTGGATCTACAAAACCTTTGGGTTGATGAACGAACACTTCTTCTTTGAGAATGCTATTTAAAAATGCAGTTTTTACATCCATTTGATAGATAGTAAAATTATTATGTGCTGCATATGCCAAGAATATTCGAATGGCTTCTATTCGTGAAACAGGAGCAAAATTTTCTTCAAAATCAATGCCTTCCTACTGAGCATACCCTTTTGCAACTAGACGTGCTTTGTTTCGAATTACAATTCCATTTTCATCCTTCTTGTTTTTGAAAATCCACTTTGTACCAATAACAGATTTGCCAGGAGGTTTTGGAACAAGACGCCAAACTTTTAATCTTTCAAATTGATTTATTTCTTCTTGCATAGCAAGAATCCAGTCTGGGTCAGAGAGAGCTTCACTGACCTTCTTCGGTTCATTCGAGCTTAAAAATGCAGTAAACTGACATTCATCAGCAGTAGCTCGACGGGTTTGGACAGAAGATTCAGGATCACCGATAATTTGATGTAAAGGATGCTCTCTTGTCCATTTAAGAGAATGAGGAAGTGGAAGTTGACCTGGATTGATATTTGAGGTATCAGTGAATTCAGGATGAGGAATTATTACAGTTTGAATAGATGATGTAGACGGTGGAAGATCAACCCGTTTAACGTTGAATTTGGAAAAATCAATCACCAAAGGTGGAGGTTGAGCTGGTACTAAAGATAAATCTAAAGAAGTAGCAGCTTGACCAGAAGGTGATGATTGATTATTCGTGGGTGGGGAATCGTCCGGAGATGATTGTGGCGGCAAAAGTGAAGAATTTTCCGGAGATGATGTGGTTTCATTTTGTGGAACAGACGGTGAAGGGGAAAAATCATTATTTGGAGTAGCAGAAGTAAGTGAAGGAGAATCCGTTGAACTTGAATTTTGAATATCAGGTACAGAAATAAATTGAACTTCAGCTACTGTTGGAAATGGAATGCTAGCCTCCTCAAGTATAGTATGTCGAATATTATGATAATCATCATAGAAATGTCGAAATAAGATATCTAAGTCATTTTCAGATGTAGAAGGCGACGACAAAGGTGAAGGGATTTCAACATTTAAAGTTAACGAATCGATAGGAAAGGTTTCATCAAAATTAACGTTAACACTTTCTCTAATCGTCCTTTTCGTCCGATTATATACTCTATAAGAAGCGGATTCTCTTGAATATCCCACAAAGATTCCTTTATCAGCTTTTTCATCAAATTTATTCAATTTATCTTTATCATTCAAGATAAAACACCTACTCCCAAAAATATGTAAAAATTTAACATTTGGAATGCGATTATTGATCAGTTCATAGGGAGTTTTGTTGTATGCTTTATTGATGATTGAACGATTTTGAGTAAAACACGCTGTACTTATGGCTTCTACCCAAAGAGATAATGGGAGTTTAGAATATGAAAACATGGTACGAGCAGCTTCAACAAGAGTACGATTTCTTCGTTCAACAACCCCATTTTGTTGAGGTGTTCTGGCAGTGGAAAATTGATGGATTATACCAACTGAGTCAAGAAAAGAATCTAAAACTTGATTTTTAAATTTAGTTCCATTATTAGTACGAATGGTATGTACTTTTAATTTAAATTTGTTTGAGTTTTCTTGATGAAGGATATGATGATATTAGTTGCTTCATCTTTTGTACGCAAGAAATGAACCCAAGTGTATCGAGAATAATCATCAACAATAACCAACACATACCGTTTGCCTGCTAAAGATTGAACGCTCATTGGTCCATATAAGTCCATGTGAAGTAATTCAAGTGGTTTTGAAGTACTTTGAACTGGTTTAGACTTATGAGGCTTCTTTGTCATTTTGCCCATCTCGCACGAAGAACAAATATGATCTTTCTCAAATTTAACATCTGGAAGACCAGATACATGTCCACCTTTCACCAACTTATTGATGGTTTTGAAGTTAAGATGAGAGAGGCGACAGTGCCATAACCAAGATTCATCTGATGATGCTGTTGACATTAAGCAAACTTCTTCAAGTGGAACTACGTCATTTAAATTGATAGTAAACAGATTTGTCTCTCGAGTTCCAGTAAGAAGTTCTTCACCATCATATGTACGAACATCACATTTCTTTGTACGAAAATTAACTTCTAATGTTTTATCGCAAAATTGACCAATACTAAAAAGATTATGAGCAAGATCTTCAACATAGGTCACATTTCGGATGATTAAATTGTGTCGAATGATATCTCCAATACCCATAATAGCAGCTAAATAGTCATTACCAATCCTAACAGTACCCAAATATTTGTCTCTAAAATTTGTTAATAAATTCTTGTTTCCGGTCATGTGTCTAGAACAACCAGAATCAAGATACCATAAATTCTACACAAAACAATTAAAACAAAAAGGTACCCAATCAGATATGGGTCCTATACGATTAGTAAAACATGTTTTATGAAGAATATTCAATATCAATTGAATTTAGAGATTTGGAGAACTGCAAGGAGGCAGTTCTGAATGTGTTAATTTGATAGACCATTTAAAAGATTTATCTGGAGAATGTAAAATCCAGTTTGAATGTTCATTTTTGATCCATGTATATTTAACAAATTTGGATTGCTTTTTAGAGGAAGTCGAAGAACCGGATTTTGATGATTTAGTTGGAGTCACAACACGATAAAATGATGTTGTTGGTTTAGGTGTAGAAACCAAACGATATACTGATGTTGTCGATTTAGGTGTATAAACGGATTGTGGTTTAGATGCGGATGTTGAAGAGCTTGGTGAGGAAACTACATGATTAACTGATTTTGGAGATTTATTTGTAGAAACTACACGATAAACATATTTTGAAGGATTAGGAGAAGAACGTGTAGGTGAAGATGTGTGAGATCGAGCGACCATTGTTTTGCAAGGTTCTGGATAACAAGTGGTACATGAATGAATGATTGAACCATTTTTATGAAGAACATTATGTCGTCGACCACAGGGAGCATCTTTTCTAACAAAATATCGTGTATCATATTGAGAAATTGGTGTATCAGTTTTTCTATCAAAATGAACCTTATTACCATTTTTATCTATTTTAACAATCAAATTAACACCATTCACAGCAAAATTAACATGACGATAAATTGCAGAATCATAGACAATTCCATAACGTGTAGTAGGAGAAATAAATGTTGTTGAGTTATTACATTTATTAGAATTTGAACAAGAAGAAGCTAAAAACGAGGAAGATCTAGACTTCTTAAGCTCATTTGACTTAAGCATACTTAGACTTCGGAGACTGCTCAACTTCTTTCATCCTGTCTTGTAATGGCGTCTTAAGCTTGGAATTTAAATTTTATCTGAAAAATTTAATATAGTGGAATTAGCATTTCTTTTTGAAATAGTGGAATTAGCATTTCGTTTTAAAAAAATTGGATTTTTAGGAGTAGAGAAATTTTCGTTGACTGATGTTGGCTTTGGAGAAGCACTTGGATTTGAAACTGATTTTAATTCCATAATTTTATCTTCTAAATTATGAATTTTTGATTGTAAGGCAGATTTTTCATTGTCAAATGCCTTATGAGTTTCATTTATTTCAGTTTCTAGCTGGCAGATTTTCTTTTCAAGAATAAGAGAGGGTATATAAATCTTGCGTGTTACTTTTTGTTGAAGCACAGCATTACCCTTTATCTCAAATTCTTCTGGTGTAATAATTGGAAAATAATCATCATTTTTAAAATTTGCCTTTTTTAGATTCATATGTTTTATTTAATTCATTATAATTGAAACTAATTTGTGCATTATCCGTTTTAGCTCTGTTAAACGCTTCAATTTCTTCTTCATCATCTGTCATGCGGAGGAAACTCTGCCAAACATCAACATGTATGTATTTGGAATCATACAGTGTTGGAAGCACATTACAAGCCATTTTCAGATATTCAGGATTGTTAGCCCCCAGACCTTCTCGTGAATTGAAATATTTGAAATCTTTAGGCTTGTTCAAGTGAATAGTTTGATCAGTTTGATCTCGTTTGGCAATTATTTCTTCAAGATTTTTGATGTGGGAAGAAAGTTGAATTTTATCATTTTGAAGTTGATGTATGACATTCTGTTTGCTATTTAATTCTCGTGATGTTTGAATGTCATTTCCATGAAGGGTTTCTGATAATTCTTTTATTTGTGTGTTTAAAGATTTAAATTGATTCTCATTATCATCAAAAAAATTTTGTTTACATTCCAACCAGTTTTTAGTGATTTGATATTCATTCCATGTTTCAATGTATAACTTGAAATATTTATCATTTTCTGCATTAGATGTGGAACTTTGTGTACTTTTAAGATTGGTTATTTCAATTTCTTTTTCAGAAATAGTATGAGACAAATGTTGAATATCAGTCTCATATTTAACATTCAATTCTGATATTTGATTTTGTAACGTCAGATTCTTTTTCTCAAAATTCTTATTTTGTTTAATAATATGAACAAGTTGTGAATTATGAGCAACAATTTGTTCATTTTCGTTTTCTAAATCAGCTAAACTTTCTTGGAGTATAGCATTTAATTCTTTTTCATTCAAAAGGTTTTGTTTTAAAGACTCAATTTCAGAATTCTGGTTTGTTACAAAACATTTATCAGAATCAATTGTATTTGAAGAATTAGATAAGAGAGAACTGATTACCTCTATTTCTTTGGTAGCCTCTTCATTGAAACGATCAGGGATTTCAGCATTTTCACGTGCCATAAAGCATAGATTTGCTGAATGTTCTTCATCCTCAGGCTCTGAATCTTCCATCCATTGAAGATCTTCTGCTAATAATACCTTGCCTGACTCAATCTGCTTGGCCATTAACATTTTGCGTTTAAAGTATTCAGAATCCCGAACTTTAGGTTTCTTACAGTCTTGGGAGAAATGACCAGGAAATCCACAGTTATAACATTTCTTTGTAGGATCCAAAGGTGTGATTGTGGGTTTGTCAGATGTGTTTGAAGCAGATGGTGCAGACTTGAAAGTGGATGAAGATCTCTGATTGTTGTTTGTTGGAGTTGAGTAATACTTTTTCTTATATCTTGAGATGAAAGACATAGCTTGCAACAGTTGTTCTAATTCGTTCTCCATTTCTTCTTTTGTATCTTTTACAGGTTCTTCTGATTTTTCTTTCAGTTTACCAGATGAATTAGACTAGTATTGTCTTGTAAGAAGAGCAAGAGTATCAAGAGTGTTGGCATTTTCTTGTTTGGTTTTGACTATGTCTTTCACCATTGGAGCATTTTGAAGTAAATACTCATACAGTTCATGCACATCAATTGAGCTCAGATCTTTATGTTGCATGGCACTGTTTCCAAAAGTGGCCCACTCTGGAATAAGACTATTAATGAACTTTATGTTGATCTCAAGATTTTCCTTCTTCAAATTATTCCTTCGAAGTTCATTCAATAAATTGCAATACCTATGATATGTGCTCTCTAATTCTTCCTCGGTGGAAGCTTTAAATGATTGGTATGCATTCAAAGTGGTCACCATTTTGGCTTTATTTCCTAAAACTGTGCCTTCCATTTGTTTTCTAATTTCATCCCATATCTCTTTACCGGTTTCTAAATTGTCCAAGCTGTTATAAATCTCATTCGGTAAACTTTGAAGAACAAATGAAAACGATTGTAGATCTTCTTTAGCTCGTTGTTTTTGTTGAGCATTGTATCGAGCCGGTGGAAGCGGAGTTCGACCTCCAAGAACTGGCGGAGTTGCATTTGGTGCAGCTATTACATCTTCGTAAAATACTGCAACACCATTTTCTAATGAGTCAAGAATACCAGTTGCCAGTTCTTGATATTTGATACAGTGGAGGAATCGTTTCTTCCACTGTGCGTATTCTCCTCGGTATAAAACCGGAGGTTTGAGATTGGTCCCGATAGAAAGAGCATCTCTTGACGTCATTTGAAAATTTTGTACAAATATTGTTTGCGTTTTTCGGTTTAAAAGTTTAAACGGGCTTGAATGTTAATGAGCCTAGAAAATAATGAAGTTCGGGTTTGAGTTAAGTTTGGGCCGAAAATCTAAAGTAGTCGAAGATTGTGTTTGAAAATGTTCGGGCCGAAGTATGCTAGGTAGTTCGGCCGAAGTTCCGAATGGGTCGGACACTATGTTCGGGTCGAACTCATAGCAATTGAACACTTGAGCCGAAGATAAAGCTCGGGCCGAAGTTAGATGTAGTTCGGGCCGAAATTTGATGTAGTTCGGGCCGAACTTGGATGTAATTCGGGTTTGGCTCGGGCCGAAATATTGACTGCTCGGGTCGAACTTCTTTTTGACGAACTTATCACGTAGCCGAACTTAGAGTTTAAGTTCGGGCCGAACTTTGACTGGGCCGAACTTCAATTTTGGATCGAAATTATAATTGAGCCGAACTACTTACTTCGGGCCGAACTACTTACGGTGTTAAACTTCGAGCCGAGATTCGGTACTAGTTCGGGCCGAACTACTTGGGCCGAGGAAGATGCTCGGGCCGAACTTGTTCATGCAATCGAAGAACTCGACGGACGAACACAGTCGGTCGAAAACTTCACCATTCCGATCTGATTATGCTCAATACTTCACCGATTTCAGTGATTCCAATCACACTTTGTTCGATTCAGATTTGCGCACGTAATGATCCGATTATCTTCTTCAATCCATAACACAACTGCTTCAATTCTTCGATTTACAGTCGTTTTTGAACTTTTTCACTTTTTTCAATAAAATCACTCAAATTCGATCGATTGTTGATGGAATGGATCGAATTTTGATTCTATCTTGCTTAGAAACAATGGAGAAACACTAATCTCTGATTAATTCATTGATTTGAACACAAAAATTCGACAATTTAATTTTCAATGACGAACAAACTTTTCTTCAAAAATATCTCAGATCTGGATGATTATAGCTCGAATTTTGATCTTTTCGCAGAGATATTTTGCTCTGATATCACTTGATAGATCGTAATACACTAAGATCAAGCTAATCCATGAAGATTCAAGAGAGATTGAAGTTTATGTGTGTGTGTTCTTGGTGTTTGAGTGTGTGTAAGTTGAGAGAGAAAGATGGAGGGAATTAGTAGTTTTCAAAATGATTAGTTCAATTAATGAGGGAAAGCTTACACATTAAGTCTACATGATAGGTATTTATACCTCCCTTCTAAACATGCTTAATTAACCACTAACTAAGCCTAATTACATTGTTTTAGGCTTATGACTAGTTTATCACTTAGTCAATGTTACACAACTAGTCCCTATACTATTTGATACAACATATTTAATCTTAACAAAATGTTTATATATTTTTTTTGAAACATCTTTCAACAATTAAAAACTAGTAAGAATATATAATTTACACCAACTATTGTTACAACAATTATTAGACCCAACAATAGTTGCTCTATCATTTTAGGTTTGGTGTTCTTGCTCCGGTTTTTAATACATTATAACATGTCAGTTCTCGCTGATATATTTCAGTGAAATTTTATGTGAGGGTTAATAAATTGTAAATAGTTTTATCAATGGTAGTTGGAAAATTAAAACTTACCTAACACTCATGTTAGGCTATAACACTTATCGTAAATACTTGATCATACGTCCAAAGTTGAGAAAATTGTGTAACTTTTCAAAGAGAAATGATATTATTGATTACTAATTATGTCTACTTTATGTGTTTACTCACTACAAATTGACATGTGTAATCTATTAATACTCTTTACTCATATCATCATTTGATTTTAATACTCGGCATGATCAAGTGGGTAAGTATATAAATAGACATAATTAGTAGACACCAATAACATTTCTCTTTTTTAAATCGTACCGGAGTTTAAATGTTAATTAGTGACTCATCAAGGTCATTACTTTACTTATAATAACTCGTTATTACTCGAGTAAAATTTCTTTCTGATTATATATCTCACTTTGTAAAATTATTTCCAAAGTTATCCTATGTCTGGAAGATTATCATTTTATGTTCGTATGTTGGTCTTTCCTCTAATCTCTATCCCTTTCCAACTCGATCGTTATCTAAACAACATTTTGTCTAATCTATCTGGAACTTGATTTGATAAGTAGGCACTACTATCTCATGATTGAGTGCATTTCTTTAAAACTGAAAAACAACATAAAAAATTTAGCCCGAATTTAGAAATTACACCGTAGCAATGAAGAGTAGAATTCCAAAGATCCCGAGCCACTTTACACCGAAGGAAAATGTGGTTCTCATCTTCAATGGACAATTATTCCTCTATCAGGGGTAGAGAGACTGTTTTCGATGTGATTCCGGCTATAAAAATAATGTATAAGAAAAGAGTGCCATTTATTACAATTTAGTGATTCCATCCTGTGCAATATTAGTTGAAATAAATAACGTACAAACCAAACACATAAACAAAAGAAAAAGACGATTATAAACACACCATTAGCATATTCAATCCTTTCTTTATTTGCTTTCTGAAATAAAATACAAAAACGTGAATGGAATCACATATAAACAGAAATACAATTACTAATTAATCTCTTTCCCCTTGTGTTACAGCTGAAGACATGTAACTTAGTGCAATAGAGGTCTCATCTGCAGCATTATAATTACTAGCACCTTCAAACCGTTGCCTACACGAATAACACGTTATCTCCAACATGGTGGCACTAATCTTCTTAATCGCATGTTCTCGAATAACTTTAGCTCGTTCTAATTCCACTTGAGCTTGTTGCCTAATCTTTTTAGCATTCTCAAACTCCATTTCTGCCATCTCAATCTGCCTCTTTGCTTCTTGTCTAGCATCTATACCCATAGCCATCTTCATTTCTTCTTCTTCCTTTTGCAAGCTTAAATTATACCCACTACTTCCAATTGAAAGATTCAAATTATGGGTTTCATGATTGTTGTTTTGCTCATAGAGTGAGAGTGATGGTAAGAGTTGAAGTTCTAAGTTCTTTTGAATGTTTTCTTGGAAATGTGGGATTAATCTTGGCATTGTTGGGATGATGGAATGGAAATTCATGTCGCTTGATGGACTTGTACTTGATGCAGTACGAGAAGTACATGTGGCCGGGTCGAATGCCGGCAGGTCCGTGTGGATTCTCCGGACCGTACACGCATCTTGGTGTTCGATAAAACTCTCAACTCTACAAACACAATTGTGTAGATGATCATAAGGTGTACAAGAAATTAATTAAGATTATATATTTAACTATAAGTTTGACAAACTAAAATAAAATAAAATAAACCTTAGACAAAGATTGACTTCTACGCAACAAAGGAATTAACAAATCAAATTAGGGTTTCTCATTTAGTGCTATTAATTAACAATCAAACAATAAACAATCAAAGGATCTTTGTCTTTTTGGATAAAAAGAAAATCTTCAACAAACAAAAAGTTGTAGTGAAGTCCTATTAGTTTTAAATTCATAGATATGAAAAAGTACAAAAACTCAAACTGCATCATTTTAATATGAGATTACATAAAATAAACAGAATAATCAATATCTTCAGATAAACCCATCAAGGAATTTTCTTGTTAATTTCTGACTGAAAATATTGCTGAAATTTATGTCTGACCAGAAAACCATAAATGGAAAGGTCACATCTTAGAGTCTGATCAAGATAGATATCAAATCAAGAAGATGAAATAATGAAAGATAGATCAAATTATAACCTGGAAAAAACTCGGCCACAATCACAAGAATGGCCACGTGTACCGCAAGTTTTAAGATGAGCTTTATAATCCGATTGAACGGCGTAACCCTTTGAACATTTTTCACAAACCCACTGTTTGTTATTACTATGTTTCCTTCGGAAATGTTTTTTGATCCCGACCAAATCCCCAAGCGCGTGACACGGGTCATGGTGCAAACAGGTCGGTTCGGGGCAGACGAAGACCCGTTTCTTGATCTCCGGTGAGTCCCGTTTCAGCAGCTTCCATGGAACCTTGTGGCGTCTTCGGTGCATCTGAAGATTCTGGTCCCGTTGAAACCCTTGGTTGCAGATCTCACACACATACTGGTCTGACTCGAGTAAAGTCTTTGGAGATAACGACACCACTTCAGCATCTGGATCTGCAAATTTAAACATCTTCAAGATATATATATCTATATATAGATTCAGTTATTTGTATACCTGGAGTACCAGCAGGTCGCCTTTTTCTTTTGCTAGGAAAGTGATCAGAAGAAGAAGACGGGTCTGGGCAAGAACCCGACCCGGGACCAGGTGTTGGGGTGAAGTGGAGATGGTGGTTGTTGTCTAACATGTGGGTAGATTTATGTTAGTGGGTTTTTCTGTATATATCTTACAGATGAAGCTCCTAATCTATGATCAAGAATATATCCTTTTTATTCTGCGCAGATATTCAACTGTGCACACATGGTTACAGCTTCAATAACCTAAAAAGCAGTTTGCTTTGTGAAATCATCTTTAAAACCTTTTAGCTTTTTAGGTTGAGCTAAGTGTTGTATATAAAGCTAGTAACTGTGAGTGTTAGTGTGTGTATGTGTGTGTGAGAGAGAGTGTGTGTGATGTAGACAAAAAAAATAGATTGGACCTTCAAAACCATGTTTATTCAAAAATTTCGTGGATTCACCTTCAAAATTTGTTCAATAAAAAGAACACAATTTTTGGAAGAGTAATATCAATTTTCACAAAAACTTCAACTATTTATCCCACACTCACAAATGCACTTTAAATATGGCCAGAATTTTAAGTGAGTCAAAAAAGACAAACGGTCCATAAATTGAGTCTAAAATAAAGTTCAAAATACATAATAAACGGCGCCTATGTAATCCTCATCGCAAGTTTCGATTCGATTACTCGTGAGCTGAAACGAAATCCCGAGACAAAAATTATGCCTTTTTAAGTTAAGTTTGTTTTTCTTAAACGATATTGGATTTCTATCATAGAGAGAGATGGAGTAGTACATAAATGTGGGGTTTAAGATTAGATGGAGAAGGATAGAAGCAAGTGGGGTATGATCCAATCAGATGACACAAACCTGGGCCCACAGCAAAGCAAAGAGGCAGAGGAAATTAACCAAAAAACATCCCCACCACATGAGAAAAAACAAACAAAACCAGTCATTATTTTATGTCATCTTTTTCCCTTTAATCATAATGAAGAAAAATGCAATATCTGAATGAATTAATTAATGCAAACCCAGAAACGCCTTTACACGTGACCTTCCATTCCCCCTCACGCGACCTCTCACTTTTTTTCTCCACTGTAAAGTTGAAAAAAAGGGTAAAAATAAGAATCGTGATGAAAAGATGATTCCTTTGACTAAAAGTACCCCCTCGGTTACTATTACAAAGTGTAAAAACATGATTGCAAGCTACTCATGCATGGTCAAGAAAGTCATTAATGAAATACTATTTTTGTATCTTAAATCATTTCAGTATCCTAATGGAAAATGAGGCCTTTTGTTTCAGGAAATACCGATTACACTATAAACATCATAGTTAAAGACTATACTTTTCCAGGTAGCTTAAATAGTGATACTCTTCGTTTACCTTTTACTATTTTTGTATCTTAATAACCAGTGTTTTTGGGTTAAATTACTCAAGGATCATTAGGTAAGTAAACCAAATTCTTTAATTTTGTGGTATACAATAATTGGTACGTACCACCCTTTTTTTTACCTATTTTTCTTTATAAAGTGTTAGTCTAAGACATGAATTTGTAATGGGACAAAAATATTCAATCCTTTTTCAAGGTATGATAGATTTTAGACTTCAATCATTTTCAATATACAGTTCTTTGAGCAAAAGAAGAAACAAAAAAACTGAAATTAAAAAGTTTTGAATGATAGTTTAATTCTAAAACTTACTATCCTACCAACATGTCAAGTTTGAAATACGTAGAAGTGTTTGTTTTTTTTTTTTTTTGGAAGGAAGAAAACGTGAGAAAATGATGTAGATTAAAAACATGATAGACACAAATTGAATTTTTGGATTCACACGAATAATAGAAACAATTCTTCTAATTTTGATGATTCAACGAAAAGTCATATTGGAGTGATTTTCAACTTAATTAAATACGGATTATGTGAATTGAGAGAAAATAAATAAAATTTCATAAAATCCAAATCTGGATTTTTTAGCATCACAACAGAACCCTAGAAGAGCCTAGAATATCAAATGAGTCTAAAAAACAAACATGTCGAAAATTAACCACAAAGGCGTTATAATAGCTCTGCAACTATAACATAAGCGTATAATAGACCTATTCTAAATAAAATTAATGTAATGGATAAAATGGCGTTACACTAGAACTATTGTAACGAATTTTGGCATTTATGTAATCAAATTTAGTGTTACAAAAAACACTTAATTATAGTAGTGAAAAACTGGGAAAAAAAAACATAAAATACAAATAAATCCTAAATTACATTGTTTTTTTGGTCCGGAAGTAGTAAGGATACTAGTTTACGTTTTCGGGAAAGTAGTAAGGCTCGTGTTGGCACGCCCTTGCCATCCCTCCTCTTCAGTTGCTTTATTTGGCTGTGCAACGAATTTCTTTGTTTCTCCAGTTTGTATACTATGTATGTATATGTGTATTTGTGTGTATAAAATAAAGGAGGTGGTGATTTACACTACTTATTGTAATCTATTTACTACAACAATTGAATTATTTTTTTGTACAATATTCATAATTACTTGTACAATTTGATATAATCATCAAAAAGTATGGTAGACAAATTAGTTCCTATAAAATAAAATGATGAAAGAAGTGAAGTGAAGTGAAGATGTGTTGTTGATATGCATGTTTCATCAGTTTAAAAGTGCTAATGTGACGATTTTGTTACAACACAGTTTACCGAGGTCTTATAACTCATACTCTTATTAGTGATATATTTAGATATATTATTATAGGTTTGAAGGTGATTTTTGAATGCTGAATTTTAAAGGAGTTATAGCCTTATAGGTTGGGATTCTTAAGTACTAGATGATCATAAAATATAATTAGAAAAAAAAAAAGAAGCCCAAAAAAGGCCCGTAGGATTCATTGGGCCCAATCACTCCAACATACATTTTTGTACAATGAATGAGCTTCTTATGGTCGGGCTTCAATTAAGTTATAGTTAATCACTGGAGTAAACTGCATCTCTGTTGTAGTTATCTCGGACGATCTGAAAATATCTAGAAGAGTCGTTATTGTTAGATAATATAGTGTAGGCTTATTATATGACTCAAACTCAAATGTATAGACGGGCTTAGGGTTCAGTAGGATTTCTAGGTATCTTTATAATCTATATAGTGATCAATAATACAGTTACCCCAAGGGTTTTCATTATTTTACACTTATAACGAAAATACCATATAAAAGCCTCTCTTTTAACTAAAAAGAACGATCGACCATCAAATAAACCAGGTTATAACATCTCTAGAATTATAAATGTGTTGATTAGACAAGACCTTAAAAAAACAGGGCGGCCCAGTATGGGCGGGAGGTCAGATTCCAACATAGTGGAAGCTAGTGGGAGTGGTGTCAGCGTCAAAGTGACAATTTTTGGAATAATATATATGCCATTGCCACCCATAACTACCTTGTTAATCTGTCACGTTTTAATGCTCAATTGTCTATATATAGTGTTTTAATCACTTATCATAGTGACAACTTTTGTCTTATTTGAATACAGGGAACCGTATGATTTCTAACAAGAGCAAATTTAGTCTTTTCTTTAAAAATTAAGTATTTTTGTTGTAGTTGTGTCAAATGTAAAAACCATTTTAAAATTTATCCAAAATAAAAAATATAGCAACAAACTTTGGGCCAATTTCCAAATCTAGAAACAATTTTTCTATATTTGACATATATGAAAGATGGCTTCTAATTCGGATAATTTACACAATTGGTTTCTAAAATTGAGAATTTGATCAAAGTTTGTTACTATTTTGTGCAGCAAGCTTAAACTATTAACTTACAAAATCGAAGAATCGCACATTTAGTGTATATTCGAAACGACACGTTATTTACGCTCAAGACTTGGAAGAGTTTCAATAATTTCAAGATTTTAGAAACCCTCAACTTTGTATTTGATATAACAACGAATGTTCTCACACACTCCAACATTGCCGTACCTTACACTTGGGGTCTTTAAATGGGTCTAAAGTTTGAGCTATACAATTTAATTCTTATGGGTATTGACGTACTTCTATAACGTATTGCTTAGAACCCATTTATTTTCCTATTGATATATCTTTTTTTCCTTTTTCTTTTCCTTTTTTCTTTTTTTGTAAGGTGACAATCAGGTTGAGTTTGTGTTAGCGGGTTTGAGTTGGCAGGTTGGCCAATTAGAGTTGGTTAACCCAAACCCGGCTTGTTTAGAATTTCGGGTCAACGTGGACATATATAAACCATGGTTACACAGATTCGACTCATCTGACTCATAAAAACTTAACAGGTTGGCGGGTCAGATGAGTTAGTGGATCCGAAATAGAATATGGACTCAAATAAAATGCTGATCACGAGGAACTAAAATACAAAACAATGATTCAAAGATGTTTTATGTGGAGTTTAGGAGATTTTATAGTATTTACATTATTAAAAAAACATTTTTCTTTTCTGTAAAACTAAACGGGTTGGCGGGTTGACCCGTTTATACATAAGTCAACTCGAACATAACCCGATTTATAAAGGCATTGGACGGGTCGACCTGTTTTTTACCCAAATCCATTAAGGCTCACAACTCAGACCTAATTATTTCCCTGTCGAGTTTCAAGTCGTGTCGAGAATTACTGCCCTATTTTTTGGAAAAAGGTAACAGAAATAAGCAAAAAAGGGAGAGATAACCAACATTATAACGAGTACATTATACATGTGCGCCTCAATAATTTCGTGATGGGTGTATTACTCCGGTCTATTTTTGTTGCCATCTACAAGTGGGAGAGATGTTGTCAATTGTCATCAATACACTTAATCCAAGACCCAAAATTCCAAGAGCATAAATGTGTATGCACCCACGGAATCCAAGGAATGTCTGTTTTCACACACATAAAATCCAAAACACACATATGAGGACAAAGGAAATATGTAGAATTTGTTTGTTTTAGATTGTTTTGTTGGAAGAATTGATTGATTTGCGAGTAGTTTTCCTAGTGAAAGAAGGTAGGATCGAGCAGACAAGTCGATAATGGCTGTCTAGTGATCAGAAAGCCAGCTTGCCTAATCGTTTTCCATCGTTGTTGGTTCTTCAGTAATTATAAGAACATGCATTGTAAAAGTAGTTACCCTTTGCACATTATATATAAGTGTGTATAAATAATTATAATGGATAATTTCCACTCATAAGTCATGTATAGAAGAAATTAAATAAAGAAAAAGACCGCACACTTAAAAAGGTGTCGAATTCAAGGTATTGAAAAACAGGGGAGTTTGTAAGTTGTCTCACTAGGGATTCTAGTATTAAGCGTAGGATCATATTGTATCTATATAATAAATTAGTTTCGTATAGTGATAAAATTATAAATCCATAATCATCGTGTTAAATTTGTTGGCTATAGTGGCCGGATTGATATATGGTTAATGAGCAAAGCCCGATGAGGTGACTAAACAATGTAAATAATTGGATGTGGGACTTTTACTATGTCTCTTTGCTAGTTTGCAACTATGGTAACGCTGGTAAAACTAAAATGTCTTGTTCACATCGGTTGCAAACATATATATTCGGGATTTCTTCATTGTTTGGAATCTTCAAACACCTTGTGTGCTGCCAAACTTCACAAATATCACACGCCACCATTCGTTCACCATCATCATCTTTTGCTCCACAACCACAATCCACAATGAAGCTTGGTGATCTTGAGCCACTATGGAATATACTTTCATCGTCCACCATTCCCATCTCAACCAATTTCCCAAGGAACACAAGTCTGCTACCAGTTGTGGTAACCCTAAACACCAGATCAGACCCTTTCGGGTTTAAGTTAATTATAGAACCAAACACGAAGTTTCTTAACCCGAAATAAATCTCCTTGAAGTTTTTCTCAACTTCTTCTATGAGCTCGTTGAATGTCGCATTGTTTCTTAACACGATGGTTTCGTATGGTGCTAAAATTAACCTTTTTTCATCGTCCTCGTGACTACTAATCTCGCGTTTATCTTGTATCGCGACGGTGCAATATAGTTTTGATCTTTGATCACCCGATTCTGTATCAAACTTTGAAGGTATCTCGCAACTGTAATCTTTAACAAAGTACTTGGAATCGAGAAGAATTCTCGACGCTAATGAAATAGTAGATGTTATCGCGCTATCCGCCATGTCTTTCTTTTGTCGTCTAAGGATGTTTTTGTAAATGTAAAACATGTCATTCATTAGTTGAACCCTAGAGATCTTACATCTAGCTAGCTTCAAGTTGGAGTCACTTGTAACCAAATCTTCTTGATTAGTTAGAGTGTTTGAAATATCTTCCAAACAATATTCTAGAACTTTCGTTACGGGGTTCAAGCAACGGCGAACCAAATACTTCCCGACAACATGGTTCCCTAACGATTTAAGTACAAAATCCAACAAACCCGTGTCACCAACATAGGCTCGGGCAGCATCACGAACTTCTTGCCTCGAAACCCATCTAAACTTAGCTTTCTTTAGGGATTCAACAATAACCCGAGCCGCCATCTCAATCCGTTTAGGCGACCATCTACAAGAATTTTCGACCAAGATCCCGGGATTGTATGTATGTAGACCGCTATCTTTGGGAAGTCGAGTTTTGAGTTCTAGCATGAACCTTAGTAGATCACCGAGCGTCACTAAAGAACGGCTCGAAAGTGTTTGGTATCTAGAAAACAAGATTGGTATCTCGATATTTGAAGTGCCAATGTGATGAGCAAGGATGCATAGAGGAATGTTTTGGAGGGCTTCAATGGCTTTTTGATAAATTTGTTTTGTGACACCAAAGCTTCCTTTTCCGAATTGGTAACCCCATTGACCAAACCATGATTGCCCATATGCTGCCCCGTGTAGGAGCCTTAAGTCCATGCTTTTATGCTTTGCTAAATCAATCAAGCTTACTTTCCTGTTGCAAAGTTTAACTTAGATAGTTAATTAGCATAATATACGTACACATAAAGTGAACCATTATATTTATTGACATTTGTCCATTAAGATTTGCCATATTTTTCAAATGTGGTTACTTTTTCAAAATAAATAAATAATAATCTTAATACATTTTTAACTTTTTCAAATTACTAATACTTAATTTTCAAAAAAGATACTTTGATATTTGGGACTCGAACATGCGAGTTGCATGATATTAGCAATATGGTCTAACAAGTGTGCTAATACGACAGATATTGATTACTTGACTACAATAACTTATGTACCAAATTATTTTTATTAATCTTTAAACCCATATTACTCGTATTATATTGACCACGACCATCAGTACTCACCACCACCATCACCACAATCACTACATTCGCCACTCACCATCACTACACACCACCTACCACCATATCTATTTCCACAACCGCCATCACTGTCGTCACCACAAAATTTATTTACAGGGTACCCACCGCTGCATTGCGCGGGTACATTAGTATTCTATAGTTTGTAAAACTTCATAAATAAACCCATTTAAATTGTAGTTACAAAATTCACATTTTATAAAAAATTGTCTTTCGTATATTTAAATGTATACCATTTTTTGATTGCCATATATTATGAAGTTTTGGTAATGTATATGCTATGTGGTGAACGAAATTGTAGCCATAAGCTTAAGTTTTAGACCTAACCTGGCTTGCAAGCTCGAGCACAGACGGGTCCAGAATTCCAAGATAAGGCGGCCAGCCAAGTCCGAACCCATCTCCAACCCATTGACACACAGCAAATGTCCAAATCCATTAGAGTGAAATACACCATGCATTGTATGCCCGTTTAATTCCACAAAATTCAACTTACCCATTACATTAATTCTGCTGTGGTTTCCTTCATAGCTCAAGAAAGCAGCCATTGTATCCTTTGATGGCACCAAAAAATGGTACTTCTTATTGCATATCATATGGTCTCCCCACCCTGTGCTTTCATATATATGGTACAAAAATCTACAATTAATACGATGTCGTATTGCGTATATACTCAAATAGAAAACACATATTCTTAAAAAAAGGAAATCAACATGCTGAACTTAACAAAATGATCGATTTAGTATCTTAATTTGTAAATTTAATCACATTTTCTTGTTTAGCTTAGTTTCCTTGGAGCTTAATTTTAACGAACTAAAAAATATACGTTTATCTCATTATATTGATATATTAATTAGAAGCATATCACGTGAGAAAACGAAAGCAAATTAGTGAATCCGCGTACTCGTCGACTATTTTGTCAAATTCAAATTATCATGATCTACCTTTGATAGGTCATGGCCATGGTCTATTCAGCCAAGTTTAACGTGCTAATTTTGGTGTTTTCAATAGTATATTGTAGGAAATAATCAAAAATTTTAATTAATTTTGTTAAGTGAAAATCATGATTAAGCAAAAAAGACAACTTTACCAACATATATACAATGCTTGCAATGACGATTCGGTGATGCCTCAACCGACTCTTCAACGATAAATAACAAGACATGAGAAGGAGGGTGACGATGAATTTCAAGTTGAAATGACCAAAATGTCATTCCGTTTACAAACTCCATTTCTACATTTCCGTATTCTAGAAGAGCCTTCACATTGTCCCTAAAATTGCCACAACTCTCGATCGGGTACCCTTGTTCACCAAACGCCTTAAACTTAAAGACCCGATCTACTCTCTTCCTTTTCTTGCACCCACTCGGATCCAAAGAAGACATGTTTAGCAAGAAAAAGAATTTTGCAAACCGGATTTAACGGGATCTTATAATATCACATAATTACATGTATAGATGGTTCACACAAGATGTGCTTGTGTATATATGTAAATAAGGGTGTCTCTAACTAGTCCAACAAAATAAAAATTTAGTCGAGTGGTTATGTGCGTGATGTATTAAGCAAATCTATCACAAAGTGATGTATGCATGGTTTCTTATTTGAGCAGACCACATCCTCTAAACAACTTATAAATCTACATCATTGTTTATAGTGAACTAGACTTGAATTCATGACCACAGGCTAACAGAGAACATCTTACAACATCTTATATTGCTAGGCCTTTGATGATGTGTGCATGGTTATTGTAGAATTTTGATAAGATTAAACCAAACATGCGTTTGATCATGCAAGTAGTGCATGGTTCCGACAATTTTTATGGTCAGCCGAGGCACACAGCCATATATCTTAGGAGTGACACGCATTGTTTCTTGGCTAACTACCCCATAACATTGCCAATTAATACTTGTTTGTAATTTTATAATTATGTTGTGTTACTAGTGTGATTATGTTTGGTTGGATTTTTTACTTAAGAAGAAAGGGGGTCCGAACTTCTTAGAGTTGTATGTATTACTAAACGGATAAAGATCAAATATCATCAAATTACATGTTTGATTGCGGACTCAGTTCTTTATTCGAAGAGCTGCAATCGATCGAGCCAACCACTAAACAAAGTAAAAAAAAAAAAACTGGAGAAAAAAACCTTATAATGAAAATAAGTCATAAAATAAAATAATTTTTTGCCCGAATGTTCTGTAAATGTTCTCCTCGTCCCAAGCTTTGATTTGACTGGTCTCGAGCCTGAAATTGAGTCTTGTAACCCAAGTTATGTTCTTTTTAATGCAACTCATTTGTTCATATGATCTTGGACGTCTAGAAACAAAATAATTATCCCTCCAGTCAGGCTTCCACTTGTTAATCTTCATATTCAGTTTTGAAAATCTGATTGTAATCTAAATCTGATAAATTTTAACCAAATTACTCTAACTAAGGAAATGATACTTATTTTGGCTTCGTCATTGAGCTTGTTAAATACAATGAAGATAATTAAAAAAATAATGACCCTTCTTTATTTCTCTACTTGCTTATACAATTAATTTTGAAATTTAAGATCTTTTTAAAGAGGGGCTAGAAAATGTATGGTGACCCAAATACATATGGTTAGTCCCTAGACTAAGTAAATAAGATTTGATAATCGATAGCTAAGAAGAATAATATCAGCTGAAGTACGTATCTCAGCTGAAACAAGTATATGCAATAAACCTTCAGCTGAGTAAGTATTTAGCTCTAGGAAAACAAGTCAAATGAGCAACTATAGAAGAGTGTTCATTCGAAGTCTATGGCCAAAGGACAAAGACAAGAAGAAGATCATCCAGCTGATTGTGGAATCAGCTGATGGTACCTGCTGCAGATAAAGACTTAGTGGAAATGTTCTTGACACTTTGAACATTTCCCTTTCCCGCTTAAAGAAGAAGAAAACGATGAAGATCTTCTATTTTGGAATAGAAGATAATATGTCGGTACATCATCGTTTGTCCCTCCAAGCATGTAAACGGAAAGTCAACTACTTTTGTACTATCATAGTACACCTTTTCACAGTGCGTCAGAAAAGGTAGCAAAAGGAGTTGACACAAAGTACACTTGTGACTATAATCTATGCAAGTGCATTTAATGTTTCCGTGGACAAGTCTACATCGACGAATGATATGTTTACAAGTCGAGTATCTTGTGGACAAAGGAACATGGATCTTGGGCTATATATAGAGACGTAAATGCTTGCATTTACACACACTTTTTAGAATTCATAGCACAAGAACATTCTCTGAGATTTTGTTATTATCGATTTGATAATCGATAGTGACTTCTTTCGGGGCGACGAAAGGCTACTTCAATCTAGAAAACAACCGGAAACTCGAGAGGGTCGCCTTTGGGAGCGTTCGCCGGTAACCATCACGACAACATACAATATCAGTTGTTGGTATCAGCTGATATAAACTCTCATTGCATTATCTTCTAGTTTGAGTGAACAAAAGTGTCAATTCAAGTATAGAGTTTTAGTTAGTGTGTACTATCTTTTTCCGCAAACTTTGTACTGTATTAAGTTGTTTTAATAAACTCTTAATCATTGAAATCTTGTGTGTTCTTTATCTTATCGTCCTTACTTGTCATAACGCAACACATTTGTGTTGTTGGGATCCAACAACTGGTATCAGAGCAAGTGTCAAAGTTGTTTTCCATCAACTTTGAGCATATGTTATGGCTGAACCTACAACATCCGATCTTCCATCATCTGGAAAACCTCCCAAACTCACTCAAACCAACTACCCCATGTGGAAAACTCGTATGTTATCCCACATGGTTACCTATCACCCAAAACTTCAAGACAATATAACGATAGGAGAATACATTCCCAAAACCCTTATCCCTGGTACTCCCAAAATACCAGAACACTATGTTGTGAAATCTGAAGCTCAATGGACAGACGCTGAAAAATGTCTTGTTCATCTTGAGAACAAAGGAAGGGATATGCTTTTTCAAGAAGTTGGTGATGAACTGTATCACAATATTCAATTTTGAGACTCAGTTAAAGAGATGTGGGAAAGGTTGGCTGAAGTGTATGAAGGCACATCCGTTGTGCGTGAACACAACAAAAACATGCTCATTCATGACTACGAGCTGTTTAAAGCCAAACCTAGTGAGACAATGGCTCAAACATTCAACCGTTATAACATTCTGTTAAACGAGCTAAAGTCTCATCGGGTTGAAAAGGACGATATGTCCAAGATGTGTAAGTTTATGGCAGCTCTTCCCTCTAAATGGGCTACCATTACAACTTGCATGAGTACATCTCCCACGTTAAAAGATTATACTCTTTCATCTCTCTATGGCATGTTTCTATGCCATGAGAGAACTGTACTCAACAAATTTCAACCTCCAAAGGACTCTAAAGTGAGCTCCTCAGGATCCTCAGCTGCTCTTGTTTCTCTGAACAAACCCAGCAGAATTGAATATCCTCCCTCTGATGATGAAGCTAACAAAACCTCAGTTGTTAACCTGTTCAACATACCTGAGGTCAGCATCGAAGAGATCGATGAAGACGAAGATAATGAAGCCCTTATAACTGAGCTTGCCCTACTTGTCAAAAATAGAAAAAATTTCAAAGGCAAATCGGGCTCCTCAGCTAGAGGCTCAAGTAGCAGACCTATCTCATCAGTTGTACCTTTCAGATCCTCTGGAAATACTCCTGATATCTCTGAGATAACATGCTACAACTGCAACAAGAAGGGACACTATGCTAACGACTGCAGCAAAAGAAAGCTAGTTCATCCTCTTCAAGTGGTGAGTCCATTGAAGGAAAGTACAAAAAGCTACAAGCCTTCACCAAAAAGATCCTAGAAGAAAAGAAGACACTTGAAGGCAAAATTGCTGACAAGGGTCTCGTAGATAAAACTCATGACTGGGCTGACTCTGGTGACAACTCATCTGATGATGATGAACCAATGGGTCAACATAGTTCACAAAAGGTATATCTCTAACCTCTGCCGATGCTTCTGAAGCCAACGATATTGTTGACTCCATTATCTATGACTTGCACTTCATTGATCAGCTGAAAGGTGAATGTTTGGATAAACACAATGCTATTCTTCGTGAAAACGCATTTTTAAAAGAAAGATTAACTGTTCACAAAACTTTAATAGAAGAACTTTCTGAAACAAAATTTATAAACTCAGTTCTTCAACACGATCTTAATGAAAAGGTTAAAGAACTGGAAGCAATTAAAAAGATTTGTGAATCATGGTCTCGATCATCCAAACGTGCGAGTGAGTGTGTCAACTCACATATTCCTAGTCAAGTACAAGCTGTATTAGGAGGAGATTTCCTTGCTGCAACAGCTGTACCTGACAGCAGTACGGATGATCCGTACTACTCAACAGCTGATGCTTCTATGCCAGTTGAAGAGTTGGTTTTTGGTTCCTTTGTTAAGTCTACCAAAACCTATGCTACTGAGATGTCCACAGAAGAAACTTCTGAAACTACTGGAAAAGAGTCTGAAGGATTTATGTGCACAGATAAGTACACGTGTCACCGTGTCCAATGTTATAAGACACTAAAGGGTCACACCGCTACACACCCAATAAGGGACAACCGAATAAAGTAAGTTGTGTGGAATAATTAACTAGCTAAGTTAATTATAAAGAAGAGAGTAAATAATAATAAGTTAATTATTATTTGTGAGGATGGTTAAATATTAGGTTAAGTATTTAACGGACAATTAATTAATTAACTAGTAAAAGTCCAAGGGTTTAAAGTGTTAATAGGAAGTTTAATTATGAGATTAATCATAATTAAACTCCAAGGACTTAACTGTAAATTAAGTCCTTATAAATAAAGGCTTAAGGTTAAGGTTTAAGGGTTACACTTTTACATCACCTAAACCCTAATCTCTCCTCCCTCTTCTCTCGTGTTCGACGGCCGAAAACCCAAGAGGGTTTCGGATTGCATGTTCGACCGAAGCCACACACACACAAGTCATTGTGTATTGCTTGGTTGGTACAACGCGGTCTTGCAGCGTGTCCAGGTGGTGCAGTAGAGGTGGATCACTTCTTTAGCAATCTAAAGGTAATGTTCATCATCTCCTTCTTCTCGTGATCTCATTGACTAGTAGAGATCCAGTAATGTGGTATTCAAGTTCCGCAATGTGAATACTACAAGGTTTTCCTACAGAGTCATCAGCTGACTCCTCTGCCATAGTTGTTAGGACCCCTACAGTAGTCATTGTTGAACCAAGTAAGTCTATCTTGGGTTCAGCGCCTGCTACTTCTGCTAGACCTCAGAAGAAGACTAGCAAGACAACAAGAAAGAGAGTTGTTCTTACACCCTCTAAGGGTGAGCCAGTTGGAGTTCGTACTCGAGCTGTAAAGAACAAAGGTAAGAGTGTTTCTAAAAACACTCCAAGTCCTTCTTCAGTTGTGTCTGTCAAACGGCTGAAAGGAAAGGTCAGCAAGCTGACGTCACTCGTGCAAACTCTGACTATCTCAGACAGTCAGAAAGGGATTTTGGGTCCAGTACCCAGCCCCACTGCCTCGTCTTCCACTCCACTACAAAAGAACATAAACTGTTATAAGTGTGGAAATCATGGACATATGGCAAGCGAGTTTGACAACACAAGCTTAAGACCCTCTCCAACTTCAGCTTGTGAGTCCATTAAGAACCCAACCCCTGTGAGTTCCAGCAGGAAATCTCAAGGACCTACAGAGGTGTGGGTTCCCAAAAAGAACTAACTCTTTTAAACTTATGTGCAGGGTGATCAAAGCAAACACGTCTGGTACTTAGACTGAAGGGTTTCACATAACTGATTGACCCATATGACCGACCTAAAGCGGAAGTGGGATTAAACCTAATCCTTAAACCCTAAAGGATTGGGATGTTGGAAATCTAGATTAGATTAACAAGAAAGAAACCTTCTACGAAAAACTTGAACACACACACATACTTGTGTGTGTTCGTCAAACACTCGCCAAGAGGTGTTCTCGTTCGATCGAACAAGAGGAGAGGAAGAAAGGTGTTCCATGAAACATACCTTAGTTAATGCTTAAGATAGATCCACTGATGATGAACACGACGAGCGATCTTCTAGTTGATCACTTGCAACGATCTTGTTCTTCAATACTTGAAGAACACGAAGAACGAACGAAGAACACGAAGAACACAAACTTGTGTTCTTGTGTTTGGGGCTTCGGCCGATTTGGAGGAAAGGGGGCAAGGGATTTCGTAATTTAGGTGTAAGGAATCAACATTAGGTTTAAGCCATAAGCCTTCTATTTATAATAGAAGATCTTACACTTAAAACCCTTCTAGTTTAATTAAGATTAACTTCTTAATTAAACTTCCTTTTTACACTTCTATCCCTTATAGTTTAACTAGTTTATTATTGTTGCACTTAACTATTAAATGTCTAGTATTAATACACTAATAATTCGGTACCCATATACACGAATATATACTTGTATTTATACATTTAATAATTAATTATATAATAACCTTTATATAATTTATACAACAATATTATCCAATTACTATATGATTTAATAGCTTTAAATCATATCATGGATAATCTATAATTAACACATTGTATATTTACTCAACTAGTAAATGTACAAGCACTTGCATTAATTAGTTAGTTAAACTAATATAGTAATAAGTTAAACTTAACTTAACACTTAACTGATTCATAATGACTATTATGAACCATTCTTCTTCGTAGTATCATTGTTTATCTTGCTCGTATTACATGCACTCACCGGTGTGACGATTAAGTGTTTCGTAGGCATGGATGTATCATCATAGGTTGACTAACTGTGCATATAAATCCTTCAGACTCCCACTTATGCAAGTTCGTAACCTTTGTCTTAATGATACGAGCTACAGTGGCCTTCTAGATGGGCATGTAGGTAACCAACCCCATAAAAACAGCTTACGTAACCCAGGTATAGTTTATGAAAAACTCTTTAATAGCGTCTCCTAGTAAGGAACACTATGTCTCTACTTCTTGGGCAACTATGTTAGGCTTATCCCTTGCAACACGATATTTGTGATAACGAATATGAGCATGGTAGAAATTATCAACTCCTGTGTTCGAAATCATTTCATGACTTCTTAATTCAAACTGTTATGATAAACGACAAAGAACAAATCAATTCGTTTGGGCATGGCCATGCACTTTCCAGTTATCTCATCATGTCAAAGGACCCATAAATATATCTCCTAAAGAGGAGGTGCAATTGCCATCTTGTTATATTTCGATTCAAAATACAACTTCCTTTGTACCCAGTATCGCCTCGTATGACAAACATTTTTTAGAATTGTCTAAGACGAACCAAAGCACATTAGTCATTGTATCCTAAACCAAATACCTCAGGCTTAAGGACAATCCTAGTGAACAATACTTTTGAACTTTTCAACCACGAAGTATTGTCACGGTGGTCAATCCAATATTCGTTGAGCTCCAACAGAATATCACCGATATTTGGTTTACACAAAACTTGTGTAGCTATCTTCGAAGAACTTCGAATCTACCACCAAATACCGCAATGAAGTTAACGTCCCATCAAGGTTCCCACCAAGACGAGTAGTCACGGATTTGTATCTTTTTGAATAAAAAGACTTTTATTCATGGATATTGTAAAACATACAAAGTCTGAATAACAATGATACTAACTCATGTATTATTTGTGTTGATTACTTAATGATCCTTACAATCTTGATTGTAACTTTATCACTAAACCAATCATTTCTATTAAACTAAAGACATAAGACAAGTATTTGAAAAATATTATTTCTTTTGCCTTTGCTAGATTTTTGTTCTTGCAACAGTCTAGAACATATTCCAGTCTTGCATTTTATGTAATTCGGTAAACATAGGAGGATTGGAAATTAACTCCTTAGTTTCTTGAATTCATAAAATTCTCCTTGTAACTAAAGCCTCTTTTAGTTACTTGATTTGTAGATATCTCTTTACTAGTTAAAGAAATTTCCTTAAATGATTATGTTATCCATTGGAGTGTGGACAACCTATTAGATATGAAATAATTAATCACAAGACTTGTTATCACGCTATTAGGTTTGCAATAGTCTAATTAACGATCATTTATTATTTCTCTTAACTCTTTGGCTAACGACTTGGTAAAACCTTGTTATTAATGTCTTACTAACTTACTAAATTCATTAACATCTTTAATGAATTATGTTAGTCTTAGCTCTCACTTACTTTTAAGGAATTTAAGCATCTCTTAAACTACTTTGACCTAGTCAATAACTTGTAGTTTAATCTTTCAAGAATTCTATCAATAATTAAGATCATCCTTTGGATTTGCAAATATCCAACATTCCTGTTTAGGGAATCATGACCTTTATTGATTACTGTATCTAACAAGTATAAAACACTTGAAAATGATACTTCCAATTCTTAAACATATTAGTATTTTTTAAAAACTTTATTTAATGCCAAAGTTATTTCTTGGATTACTCAAATATCCATTATTCCTATAAGGGAATTATGACTTGATTAAATAATGTATTTATCACAAGTATAAAAGACTTGCAATAATACCTTTTAATTCTTAAATACTTTAATATAGTTTGTCTCTTTTAAGAGTTCATTTAATGTCTAAGTCATTTTACTTGGATTTTACGAATATTCAATTATTCCTATTAGGGAATTATGACTTCATTAAATTCCTTATTACGAGTATAAAAGACTTGTAATAATACTCTTTAAATTCTATCTTGATTATATCCAATATAATCATACTATATTAATAGTAATACTTTAAAACTTTCTATCATAAGTAATGACTATTACTTAATATGTTTTAACTAAGTTCAATAACTTTTGAACCTTATGCTTCCATAAAACTCTTAAATACTTTCATTAAAAAAAACTTTCTAATTACTAGTATCTAAGTACCTTGAGCTATCAAGACATTATTCATTCATACAACAATCAAACAAGTATAAAACATGAAATATTAAGTAAATCAAAATTTGACTTACAATCTAGTCATAAACCTTGACTAGTGTAATTATCACACATGCACACAATATAATTCAACCATGTTAGGTCACAACAACCCTGGACTACTTAGTTAATTGATATAATTATTAATACTTAAGACAAATAATGTATAGAACAAGATTATAGTCAAATGTATAATTCCACTAAGTGTGGTATGTTGCGAATATCAATACCACTGATCAAGTGTAAAGTGAATTGGTAAGTTCTCCTTTACAAGATGATCTCTATTTATAATGATATAGAGATCTTACCTAATGGGCAAAGGAGTAACCGAATGACTAAACTAGGAAAATGACTAAGATTAAGGGATTTGATCTTAGTCAGTTACATAACAAAATGTAACTCAGTCCTTCTACTCAGTATTGGATTTCCAATACTGAGTACTGGCTACTCAGTATCACTCCTAAACTTAGCTAAATTATTCTACAAGCTATTCTAAGCTAGTCTAGGCCTGTCTTGTTATCTTAAGATCCTAAGGGGTAAGGATTTTTACCTTAACAATCTCCCCCTATCTAATTATAACAAGACCATTACAAAGAGAAAGAAAAAAATTGGCTGCAGAGTCTTCTTCATCTTCTGTTGATTGACTCAAACTCATAAAAGACTTCTTGCTTGATATGGATGAATTCTTCTCTTTTCTTCAGTTCATCCTGCCTGTTGTTGAGCACAGCAACAATCTTCTTTCTGAACCAAGAATCCTCCTTCTTGGTTATCATCCACTTCAGACCCACAAAATGACTAATAGGTGCCTTTGGCAAATCTGCTTCAGTGATAAAGCATTCCCTATCTGCTGGGTCAGTATACATATATCCAGAGGTTGGATATATGGTGCTCTTTTGATCCTGAAAGACAAGATTTGGAGGAACAGGGTATGAGTTAAATATCCTGAAAGTGTTAAGACACTCAGGCTTGTTGTTCTTGACAGCCTCAGTCATCGCACTGAGTGCCCTGTAATCTGCCTGATACAGAATGCCTTTTTCAAAGCATATAGCAGCAACAACCCAGATTTCATCCATCATAATTTGGGCTTCATAGGATCTTGATGACAACTCCTTTATTAATCTGGCAATCTTCACCCAGTCTTGGAGTCCCATGTTCTGAATGTCATGAAGAAAGATCTTCATGGGAGGACTGACTGGTCCAGTGCATATTGCAACTATGGATCTGTCAACTATTTTGACTTTGACTTTGTTGACATACATGTTCAGACTGCATATCTCCTTCACATTTAGAAATGATCTATTTCTCAGCATACCCATTCTGTTCTCCCTATATCTAGTTCTTTGGGCAACAATGTTCCAGTATTGTTGGAGAATGTCATCTCCTTTTCTTCTTACAGTGTGAGGTTTTCATAGAACATCTGCATCAGTATCAGTATCAGGATCTTCTTCCTTGACATGAAAGAATTTTTGAGCCTCAGTCTCATCCTCAATATTTTGAGCAGTCTCCTCCTCAGTATCATGAACTGATCTTCTTGGTCTAGTGATCAGAGGAGCTGGATCAGATTCCTCATTTGATTCAGAGGACATGACTACTCTTGTCATTATTCTAGTGATTGGCCTTCTAGGGGCTCTAGAAGGCACTTCAGCTTGAGGAGAGATTGGTTGTCTTGGAGGCTCTTCATCATCGGAGGATGATGATGAAGAGCTTTCTTTATTTGCTACATCCAGTGCAAAGTTGAGGAAGTTTTGAGATGGCATTGGATGTTCTTCATCTTCATCATCAGCTATGGGCCATACAAATGGCATGTATACCACAATCTGCAGGTTGTTCACTTCCTGAGGAGGTGGCTCAGTGTCAACCTGTTGAGGTTGGTCAGTATTAGACTCCCCCTGAGCATTTGGCTCAGATTCTTCAAGTTGTTGCAGTACTGACCTCCCTCTCTGTCTTCTTCTCTCATACTGAAAAAGAAGTGGTTCAGTATGAGGATTTTGCTGATGTTGTTGTTGTTGCTGTGGAGGTTGATCTTCATTTATTTTTCTTCTTTTCTCCCTCTGAGCAGATGGCTCAGGTTGATCAACCACCTATTCTCTTTGTCTCTCCCCCCCTTATTGTTATCATTGGATGTGGAAGGACGAGGTTCAGTATCACCACCTATGTCCCCTTGTTGATCCTCATGTGTGGGGGAGGGCATAGGCTCGGTAGCAGCATCATGTTCACCCTCAATATCAGCATGGGATGGTGATTTCCTTTGCTCAGTATCATCGCCTCCTTCATCTTCTTCATTATTTACACCAACTGGAGACTGTGGAGTTGGTGGAGGCTGTTGTTGTTGCCGAAGTAGTGCCACTGACTGCTTTAACGAGTCAATTTCACTACTCATTTCATTCATCCTGGCCAGAATAGTGTTCTGAGTGTTCTGCATGGCCAGGATTTGATTTAAAATTGTTTGTAGGGCCCCTTGCACTTCTTGAGACTGAGTTGCTTGTGCTTGAATGCCCTGCACAGATGGTGCTAAAGAAACAAAAAAATAAAACTGGTTAGAATGAAAGGCTTATCAAATAGAATTGTGTTGTTGTATAATTCTATAATCATGTAAGCAGAATTTTGAAGTCTGTATTTCATCTGGTGCATGATGAAATAATGTGGACTTGTGCATAGCATGTGTAAGACGTTTTTAGTAAAAGGTGAGTGTGAATATTTGAGTAGCTCAGTATAGGATAGGTCACATTTACTAAAAGGATTTGGTTTGGGAAAGCGAAGCCTGGGATGTGCTTCTTTTTATTTTCAATGTTTATCACTCGGTATCAGAGTGATAACAGAAATGTGGCTAAAACCCATGGAAAATATTGGGCTATTGTGGCTTAAAAGGTTTGTGATCACTTCTTGAATTATGTGACCCAACTCAAGAATAAGTTGGACATGATCCAAGCAGCACCAGTGGGTGTCAGTGTGACATCAACCACCATTGTCTCTTTAAATGTTGAGACAATTGTAGACTGACAGTGATCATTTAAGTGCTCAGTATATGAATGTTGCATAGCAGCAGTAGGCTAACTATGTTGGCCATAATAGGATATATATTTGAAAGTTCGTTTGAGACTTTGGTCAGTATTGAGTTGGTACTGGCCAATACTTAGTCTCTATTTGGGATATATATATATATATATATATATATATGAGTTTTAGAGTATTATGGAAATTCATACCTGAGACTTTGTCAGACTCCCTTCGAACATCTGCAGAGGTCGGTGCTGGATCATTTGTATGTTGATTTGAGGCACCAGCACCTTCAGGACCTATTTCTCTGCTTTCCTGAGCACCTTCCATTGTATGTTGCTCATACTGGATCTCCAAATCAAGAGGAACATGAGATTCCTCAATTTGTTGAGCAATTTGTTCTGGTTCTGGACCTGGAAGGTCAGCAGTGGCAGCAACTATGTTTTGCTCTTGAAGAGATGCAGTTAGTGATGGAACATGAGTGTGATGCACATCTTCAGATGATAAAGTACACATTATCACTGGAGATAAGTTACTTCTTTTTCTTCTTCTTATGATAGGGGGTTGCATTTCTGTTGACTCAGTATCAGAATCTGATGCAGTGTGAGGAGCATCAGGATCTTGTTCAAGTTGAGGTAGATGTGGTTGTTCTTGTTCTTGATCTGGTTGAGCATCCACCATCTCAACATCTTGAGAATCATTACCTCCATCACCACTATCATCATCATTATCATTTTCTGATCCAGTATCAGAATCATCATCATTTTCTTCTTCATCATTTATATGAGCCTGCACAATAGCCCACATTGAGTGACTCAGTACAGGTTCTCCTTCCCTTGGTCTGTAAAAATAAATCTTCTCATTAAGGGGAGGAAGATCAGCTCTTTGACTGTTGAACTCATCATAAATATGTGTAGGCATTGAACTTTGAAAGATGAGGGATAGGAATCTGCAGAAAGGGACATTGAATTATCTGATTTGAGCCCTCACCAAAGTAGCTAGTTCATTGAATACCAATCTTGCATAATCAATGTCTCGACCATAGTACATAGCATGTACTATCTGCATCCCAAATTCATTGATTTGGTCCAAAGCTTCAGTCTTGTGGGTCATGCACCTAATAAGTGTTGAAACTAAAATACCCCAAACTGGACCAAATTCGTTTCTCTTGATTATGCCCATTGTACCTCTGCGACCAATAAAAGGCAAGACTGATCTGGCCTCTGTTCGAACAACAAACGGCTCATACTGTGCGTGTGCTGGAAGTCTCAGTGTTTCCCTAATAATAGCCGTTGAGACAAAGGCCCTTCTTTGATCACGAACAACCCAACCAGTGATCATGTCTGGAGAGTCAAGTCTTGCAGAGTACCAGAATTCACACAGCATTTCTGGATATATAGCTCGAGGAGAGAGAATTAGAGCTTGAGTGATCAGACAATTCTTCAAGTACGTGACAATATGTGTGAACTCAGGGCACGCCCAAGCTGGAGGAATATTGAAATTTTCCGTGATGTTGTTCCTCGCGAACTTGGGCACTTCGTCTTTTCTAAACTGAGTAGCCGGTCCAACCTTTGGAGCGACGAATCGATAATTTGCCATCTGTGATTAAGATTGAAATTTGCTTGCAAAGAAAGTGTAAAATTGTTAATCGCAGAGAGTAATCGAAGAAGAAAGAATGAAATAACTGTTAGAAAAGTTTTGAATGAAATAACTGTTAGAAAATTTTAAATGAAAAGAAAAAACGGTTATTTATACTTAATTAGATGATAATTTTGGTATTGGGAAGTAAAAACGGCTGAAAGGACAGCCTTATCCTGTTCCAACGGTAACTTTCTTATTAAGAAAGGTTACCGTTGGAGAGTATGAGGGTTAGAATCAGTTTTAACACTCCAGGACGTCCAATACCGAGTTAAAAACAAATTAAATTAAAATAGTAAAATAAAATTATAAAAACATTTAATTTAATCTGTAAATTAATGAAAAATAAAAAATATTTAAATTTGTTAAATCAGACGAGTGAACCTGAGCTGATCAGTATTAGCACCAATACTGAGCAGTCAGTACCAGAAAATTTTAAGGAAAATTAAGGATTTAGCATACCCAATTGCCCTAGTAAGTACATAAACCTTTCCTCAGAGAGAGGTTTAGTAAACACATCGACCAATTGGCCATCTGTTGGGACAAAATCTAACTCAACCTTACCCTTTTCCACATTATCTCGAATAAAGTGGTGTCTGATATCAATGTGCTTTGTTCTTGAGTGATGGACTGGGTTCTCAGTGATAGCAATAGCACTCTTGTTATCACAATGAATGGGTGTCTTCTGAAAATTAAACCCATAGTCCATGAGTTGATACGACATCCATAAGAGTTGAGCACAACAACTTCCTGCAGCAACATATTCTGCTTCTGCTGTGGAAGTTGCTACTGAGTTTTGCTTCTTGGATGACCAACCAATAGTCTACCACCAAGGAATTGACATCCTCCACTTGTGCTTTTTCTATCCAACCTGCAACCTGCAAAATCTGCATCTGTATACCCTTCAAGGTAAAAGTTTGAGTCTTTGGGATACAAAAGACCCATGTTAGGAGTACCTGAAAGATATCTAAAAATGCGCTTAACAGCTTTTATATGTGATTCCTTAGGATCAGCCTGATACCGAGCACACAAGCATGTTGCAAACATGATATCAGGCCTGCTAGCTGTTAAGTAAAGTAAAGAACCAATCATACCTCGGTATGTCGATTGACATACTGGTTTACCAGTCTCATCTTTACTTATTTTATCCTGAGTACCCATAGGAGTGTGCATGGAAGATAAATTTTCAAATTTGTATTTCTTTAGCATGTCATGCACATACTTACTTTGATTTATAAAAGTGCCATCAGGCTTTTGATCAACTTGTAAACCAAGAAAGTAAGTAAGTTCTCCCATCATACTCATCTGATACTGAGATGGCATTATCTTATCAAACCAGTCACACATTGACTTGTCAGTGGAGCCAAAGATAATATCATCTACATATATCTGGATAAGTAAGATGTCGGAACCTTTCCTTTTTGAAAATAATGTTTTATCAATTTTACCTCTTATAAATTTATTTTCAGTTAGATACTCAGACAGGGTATCATACCAGGCTCTGGGAGCTTGTTTGAGCCCATATAAAGCTTTATCAAGCCTGAAAACATAGTTAGGAAATTTAGGATCAACAAAACCTGGTGGTTGTTTAACATAAACTTCCTCTTGTAGTTTTCCATTGAGAAAGGCACTCTTGACATCCATCTGATAAACTTTGAAGTTCTTGAAAGCTGCATATGCAAGATACGGCCTAATAGCTTCAATTCTTGCAACCAGTGCAAAAGTTTCATCATAATCAATACCTTCTTCTTGCCTGTAACCCTGAGCAACCAGTCTTGCTTTGTTTCTAATGACAACACCATCCTTGTCCATCTTGTTTCTGAACGCCCACTTAGTACCAATAATAGTTTTGCCAGCAGGAGATGGTACTAAATTCCAAACTTTATTCCTCTCAAACTCTGTAAGCTCTTCTTGCATAGCTTCTACCCAGTCTTCATCTAAAAAAGCCTCGTCAGCTTTCTTTGGTTCCATGGTAGACATGACACTTGAAAAGAAACCAAAGTTTGCAGTAGCTTGAGGTTCAAAATCTAACTTCCTTCTTGTTTGAACACCTTGTTCAATTCGATCAATGATATTAGAATGTGGATGGTCTCTGTGTTCCCTCAGATTGTTACCAAAGGGACATTGGAAGCAAGGTCAACAATATCTTGTTGTACTGATGTCTTGTCTGCCTGATATTGAGCTGAAGTCTGGTCATTATTAGACGGTTCAGGTTGCTGTTCTTCTTCATTTTGCAGATCTGAGGTGGATTCTTGAGAAGTATCCTTCTTCATAGGTGGATTTGTTCAGATCAATTATTGGGAACTCAGTATTGGGGTTCTCAGATATGGGAACCTCAGTATTTGTTGCATTTGAGTTATGTCGAGTTCTAAATTGATCAGTATCACTCATACCATGATCAACATAGTATGGGTGAGACTTGGGTTGTTCAGCAATGGAGTTTTCTGGATTGCATAAGATGTCTATGCCACTAATGTCTTCTTTTGCTGAAGTAGAGTGAACATCCTGATCTTCATCAAAAGTGACATGGATGGATTCTACAATCATCTTCGTTGAGATGACATACACTCTGAAGGCTTTAGAGTGTGGAGAGTATCCCATGAACACACCTTCATTTGCTTTGGGAGCAAATTTGTTGAGATTTTGTTTAGTACTGAGTACAAAACATTTACTCCTAAAGATGTGGAAGTATTCCACATTAGGAACCCTGCCATTGTATAACTCATAAGGAGTCTTTTGATGTCTCTGGACTATTGTAGCTCTGTTCTGAGTAAAATTTGCACAGTTTACAGCCTCTGCCCAGAAGCTCAGTGCCAGTCCAACATGGCATAACAAAGTTCTTGCAGCTTCAATTAGTGTTCTATTCTTCCTTTCTACAACACCATTTTGTTGTGGTGTGTAGGCTGCAGAGAAGTTTTGCACGATTCCTTTTTCTTCATAGAAATCTCCTAACATTGAGTTCTTAAACTCAGTACCATGGTCACTTCTTAATTGCTTGACCTTGTTGCCCTTCTGAAGTTCTTCTCTTTTGATAAAGGCAATGAGTTCTGTGGTTGCATCTGATTTGGTCTTGAGAAAGATGACCCAAGTATATCTTGAGTATTCATCAACCAAGACTAATGTATAGATCTTTTTGGCCAGTCATGGTGTACTGATGGGGCCAAAGAGATCCATATGTATCATTGTAAGAGGTTCATTAATAGAGTGGTTGACTTTGGATTTGAACGAACTCTTCTTCTGCTTGCCCATTTCACATACTGAGCATAACTTATCTTTAGAATAAGTAACAATGGGCAACCCTCTCACCAACTTCTTCATACTGAGCTCATTAATGTTTCTGAAGTTGATGTGAGAAAGTTTCTTGTGCCACATCCAGTTCAGTTCTGGCTTGACTTTAGAAAGCAGGTAAACTCGAATAGTAGGGTCTAGTTCATACAGGTTGACCACATAGACATCTTTTTCTCTTCTAGCAATGAGTACAGGTTGTCCTTTATCATTGTAGATGATTCCTACAGTCTTCCTGAAGCGAGCTTCATTGTCATCATCACACATCTGGCTGATACTGAGCAGATTGTGTTTAAGACCCTCTACATAGGCAACTATTTTAAAAGTTATGTTTCCTGCCTTGATTACTCCATACCCTCTTGTTTTTCCAACTGAATCATCTCCAAACTTGACAGAAGGACCCTTCTCTGGTGTATAGTTTAGAAGATACTCCACACTGTCAGTCATGTGTCTTGAGCAGCTACTATCTAGATACCATTTTCTATCACCCTTGTACAACTGAGTGGAATCCCAATCAGTATGAACACTCATCCTCTCAGCTTCTTTGATATCCTTCTCAAAGGAGCTCTTCAGATCTTCTTCAGTGAAAGCCATAAAGGCTTTGTTTTCAACTTCTTCCTCATCATCACTAAGCTCTTCATCCATCCAAGCTTAAGAGTAAAGTGCTTGATGAGGTGCTCCATTCCCTGCTACACCCTTGCCCTTCCGTTTAGCTCGGTATGCAATCTTGTCATTCTGATCAGTTTCAGTTGACTTAGTATGACAGTTGGCAGCAATGTGTCCAGACTTTCCACACCTATAGCAAAGACCTGATCTTGGGTCAGTATTAGAAGAGCTAACACCAAGCCTCTTCTTCAACTGATCCAGCTTCATAGACATAAGAGCCATTTGAGTTTCAAGATCCTCTGCCTCTGCATCAGCAAGATCAACCTCTGGCTCTTCAGGCTCAGTAACAGTATAGACCTGTTGCACAACTAGGGCCATGCCAGTGGAAGTCTTGTCAGTTTTCTTCCAGTTGATCAGTCTTGCAGCATTTTCCTCCTCATGATTCAACATTAGACCATACAAAGTTTGAAGAGCGTTGACAGAGTTTGTCATATCAAGAAATTGTTGAGGAAGACTGTCCAGAAATTTTTGAACAATTTCTCCTTCTTCCTTCATAATTCCTACACTGATGAGATCATGAATAACAGTATTAAACCTGTTATAGAGAGTGGTGATGTCTTCATTAGGATTTGAGAAGAAATTCTCATACTTTCTTCTCATGTTGCTTTTTCTTTGCAACTTCCCCTTGGGTGTGCCTTCATAGGTGACTGATAGGCTATCCCACATAGCCTTTGCAGTTGGCAATTTCATAATTACATTCAGTATTTCTTTTGTAACAACATTACCAATCACCCCTTTTTCTCTGGAGTCTAAACTGTACAACTGACGGTCAGTATCAGTCCATGTATGCTTTAGTTTAGGAACTGTTCTTGTGCTCTCAGGAGCATCATCAGTAGCTGCAGCGGGTTCTACAGTTTGTGGAATGATGGGACCATCATTTAGCACAGTGAGCATCTCATGATGAATAGATTCGAGATACCATTGAGCCTTTAGTTTCCATTGATGGAAATATTTGCCATCAAAGATAGGCACTCCCTTTCCAGACATGACTGGTGCAACTATAGTAGACATAACTGGTGCAATTATAGTAGTGCTTATAGCACCAAGAAACAACCATGTATATACACTTGACATGAATCCTCAAAACCAAGAAGTTTGTCTATTCTCTCACTCCACTGAAGAGCTAAATTGGTTGTGGCATAAAATGCTATCTCACTTAAACTTTAAAAACATATCTAAGTTGTCCCGAGGACAGCTAAGGAATGGCTTGCCACAGATCAAGTATGAAAAAGATAAGCTTTGTTCAGCTTGTGAACAAGGCAAACAACATTAAAGCTCCTTCAAATCAAAGCAATGTTTTTCCATCGACAACTGCCTACACATGCTTCATATGGATCTCTTTGGTCCTATGAGCACTGAAAGTCTAGGTGGAAAGAAATATACACTTGTTATCGTTGATGAATACTCACGATATACTTGGGTTATATTTCTTCGTAACAAAAGTGATGCATCTGATGAAATCATCAAATTCATCTAGAAGATGGAACTTCTAAATGGGTCAAGAGTAAAGCAGCTAAGATCAGACAATGGTGCTGAATTTAGAAATCGTACATTGGAAGACTTCTGCTCAGAAGTTGGGATCTCACAAAAATTTTCAGCCGCTAGAACACCTCAACAGAATGGTGTTTCTGAAAGAAGAAATAGAACCCTAATAGAAGCTTCAAGAACAATGCTTGCTAAGTCAAACATGCCAAAACAGCTTTGGGCAGAAGCTGTTAACACAACTTGTTTTACTCAAAACAGGTCTCTCTATGTGAAGAGACTGAAGAAAACTTCTTATGAGATTCTCCGTCAAAGGAAACCTTATATCGGTTTTTTTCATGTATGTGGTTGTGTGTGTTTTGTGTTAAACACACGAGATCAGTTGAGTAAGTTCGACTATAAAGCTGATGAAGCGATTTTTTTGGGGTACTCCACTGTATCTAAGGCATACAGAGTTTTCAACAAAAGAAGACAAACATTGGAAGAGTCTATAAATGTTACTTTTGAAGAGCACTCTAAAGCCTTAAATCCCACCTCTGCTGAATCATCTGACGCATTCCAGAGATCAGATGTACCACCTTCTAATGATACAGCCGAAGCATTCTCTGATGCTTTGAATCTTTTTGAAGTTCCAATAAATGATTCAGATGATCCATTCCATGATGCTCCCACATATCTTGTAGATATTGCAGCTGTCCAACAAGAAATTCCAACAGCTAGAGCATCATCCAAGACTATCTCTAAGCCACCTCTTCATACTTCAAGAAGATTAGTTCAAAATGAAGTACTCAATCCCGCTGAGCATTCAGCCGCTCATCAAGGATCAAACTCTGCTGAATCTTCTTCCTCTTCAGCTGCTCCTCAATCCAAATGGACCTCAGAGCATCCAATTGAATAAATAATTGGAGATCCACAACAAGGAGTGGTCACAAGAAGTAAGGCATCATGTAATCTTTGCCTATGGTCGTGTTTCTTAGCAGCTGAAGAACCAAAGAATATCAAAGCTGCATTGGAAAACTCCAGCTGGATTCAAGCGATGCAGGAAGAACTTAGCCAATTTGAGGTCAACAAAGTGTGGCAGCTGGTGCCCCCACCAGCTGGTAAGACAATAGTTGGTACCAAGTGGGTATTTAGGAACAAAATGGATGAAGAAGGCGTGGTTACTCGCAACAAGGCTAGACTTGTTGCACAAGGATATAGACAGGAGGAAGGAATCGATTTCGATGAAACATTTTCTCTAGTAGCAAGGCTTGAAGCTATAAGAATATTTTTAGCCTATGCTGCTTACAAGAACTCTACAATTTTTCAGATGGACGTGAAGAGTGCATTCTTAAATGGTAAATTGCAAGAGGAAGTCTACGTGAAACAACCCCCAAGTTTTTGAAAATCCTAAATACTTAAGACTACGTGTATAAGTTGGATAAGGCGTTGTATGGGTTGAAACAAGCTCCTCGTGCATGGTATGACACTCTTTCCACGTTACTTTTAGCAAATGATTTCACCAGGGGAAAGATTGATAAAACCTTATTCATTCGTAAAATCAAAGGTGATATCATTCTTGTTCAAATTTATGTGGATGACATAATTTTTGGTGCTACTGATGAAAAACTTTGTAGACGTTTTTCAAAACTCATGTCTAAAAGCATGAGATGAGTATGATGGGTGAATTGACATATTTTCTTGGCTTACAAGTTAAGCAAACTAAAAATGGAATTTTTATAAACCAAGAAAAATATATCAAAGATCTTTTGAAGAAATTTGATATGAATTCATCATCATCAATGAAAACTCTAATGGCTCCTCCAAACAATCTAGATGCTGATACAACTGGGAAATCAGTTGATGTCACGTTTTTTAGAGGAATCATCGGATCATTGCTCTATCTCACTGCCAGCAGACCAGACATTATGTTTGCTACTTGAATGTGTGCTAGGTATCAAGCTGATCCTAGAGAATCTCATTTAATAGCCGCTAAGAGAATTTTGATGTACCTTAAAGGTACTCCAAGCCTAGGTCTTTGGTATGCCAAAGACTCCGGGTTTCATCTAATTGGCTATTCAGATTCAGACTTTGCAGGTTGCAAGATGGATAGAAAGAGCACCACTGGAGGATGTCAGCTGCTTGGTGGGAAGCTAGTCAGCTGGACAAGCAAGAAACAAAATACTGTTTCCACCTCCACAGCTGAAGCAGAATATGTTGCTGCTGGAAGCTGTTGTGCTCAAGTTCTTTGGATGAAGAATCAGCAGGTTGATTTTTATATGAAGTTTTGCAAAGTTCCCATCTACTTTGATAACACAAGTGCTATTGCAATCAGCAACAACTCAGTTCTTCATTCCAGAACCAAACATATTGATATAAGGTATCATTTCATTAGAGATCACACTGAAGAAGGTGACGTTGAACTTCATTTCATTTCAACAGACCTACAGCTAGCTGATTTATTCACTAAGCCTTTAGATGAAAAACATTTCAATTTTTTAATCAGCGAGCTGGGTATGTTAAATGCTTAAATCAACTGCTGAAGTACTATCAGCAGCTGATATGTTCACCTTGTCACTTAGTACATTCAGCTGACTAAAAACGTTTTAATTTAATCAGTCAGCCGAATAAAACATCTCAAAATGATAACTTGTCAAATTTTATAAGTTAAAACGTTTGGTTTTCATTGAAAAGGCATCTTTTTATCCCTATCCACACGTTCTCTGTGGCAAATATTTTCACTCGAGTGAAAATATTTGGCATTTATGAGGGATTGACACCTCTGACATAGAAACGGCTCCACTACCCCCTCTCTGTCGCATCCAACCAACTTTTTCGCACGAAAACCAACACTTCCATAGTTGGTTTGTAACTATCCATTTATGGTCCGGTCTAACTTCAAATGTTTACCCAAACCGTCCCATAATCCCCTATAAATACCATCCATTCCCTCACTTCATCTTCATCACTCCCAAACTTCTCTCTCAAATTTCCTCTCAAAAAACCCCTTTTCCTCAAGCTTTTATCTTTCTTCCCTCTCCCAAAAATGTCGAAGAAATCCTCAAAAGCTGTTCTTTCTAGAGCTGCCATCGAATTCGCTCAGAAATCGAATCTGGAAGGAAACACCTCTCCACCGGAAAAACTCATCGATGTGTATCGACCGGTTGGAAAATTCTTGCGTCACTGTCCTATCAGTGGTGCATTCTTTCGATTCACCAAGAGTTTTTACGAACTCTTGCGTGATTTCTGGATGTCTGCCTCCATCTCTGGAGACGACATTGTTGCGCAGGTGGACGGTCAGCAAATCACCATCGCTGTTGATGATTTCCGAACTGCTTGCGGGTTCGACTACTTGCTCCCTGTCCAACTCTATCAGGAGACGAAGTCTACTGATGATGCTAAAGAGAGTCTAATCCGTATCTCCGGATATCGATTAGAGAAGGATGACGACAGAGTGCAGATCTTCAAGAAGCCTCAGCTGTCGAGACCATGGGCCTATTTCTTCACACACATCATTCAGTGCATAGGCGGCAACTCTGGGTCTCACAACCAGTGCAACTCCAGCTTGCAAGTCTTTGTTGAAGCCCTAATCACCGGTCAGCGAATTGATTATGGGAGACTGGTTTACGAGGAGGTCAAGGCCAAGCTCAAGGCAAAGGGAAATCACATTCCCTATCTTCGCTTCTTCACATTGTGCATCGCTCACGTGATGGTTGAAAAGCTGAAGATTGATTACGACGACCTTCAAGGAGAATGGATTGAGGTCCGTACCTTATCCAACACCATCTTCAACTCCAAGAAGGAAGCTGGTAAGGATTTTCCCCTCTCCTCGTACATGCTAAAGATCATTAAAAATCGGACCAGATCCAAAAAGGATCAAACAAAGGGCGCAACAATGGAGGAATCTGCCCTACAAGAAGGTATGTCCTTTCCTCATCTGTAGAGTTTGTTGGAATATGCTTCACGCGTATAACATATAGTTATATGGCTAGTTGTTTGTGAGCCTAAAGGGCCACACACTTAAACACTTAACACCATAAGATATACAATGTAATTAGGGTAATTACATTATATATTTATATAAGCTACATGCTTGTATATAATAAGTTTAATATTAATTGTTAATATTGAAACTTTATTGTGAGTAAACTAGAGGAAACAAATGACAAGGGACTAGAGTGAAAATAAAACAATGGTTTATGGAAATCATTGATGGGTCATTATGGTACCATTAAAGGGTATTGAATGGCTCCATAAACTCTCCCTTGACTCCTTGTTTTGGCCGTCCCCTTCACACACCCTTTCTAAGGTTTTTGTTTCTTTTTTTGCTCTCAAGACTTAAGGACTAGCATCCTCCATTGGTGTTCTTGCTTGTGTTGTGTGGATTACTTTTAGAGGTATTCCTATTGAATACTTGGTTTCAATCCATCACCAACTCCATCCGATTTCAACAAGATCAAAGACTTCAAGGGTATGAAATGTTGATCCAATCTCTTTGACTTATTTATTAGTTTAATTGTATGATTAATATCAAGATCCGTTTATGGTGATTTAATCTTTTCCGTTGCGTTTGTTAAATGTTTTAACCGAAAATAACCAATAGTGGTATCACGAGTCATTATATTAATCATATAATTAGCTAGATTTTGTGAAAAGTGGCAAAAATCAAACTTTTTTGATGTATTAAAAATGCCGATCGGAAATTTAAAAACCCTACGGGTTTTTTTTATTCGGTTTTTTATAACAAACATGGGTTAAAACTTGTATTTTTTGGAACCCAATTGCCATTTATTACAAAATCACATCAAAAAATTAATCTAGTTTATTGAATTTTTTGATTATTTGGCTTGGAATTACTAGTTTAATTTTGTTTTTGATATGGCAAAACATGTATTTTTGCCATATCCCAAGCCAAAGCCTTGTCAATTGTTGCTTGTTTGTGCAAACCGATGAAAGCCTAGACCTTTGTGAATGAATGTGATGATTGTTTGATTGTTTTGGTTGATTTGGGAAAAGCCGTCTTTTTGGCTTAAATTGTTGTAATTTTGATTCAATTTTTTTTCTTTTATTTTTGGTGCCATGTTTTGGGGAAAATTTCATTGTAAAAGTAATTAGAATAGATGTATTTTATTTCTTTGTATGTTGTAATTTGTTGACCATAGATGGAGAGAAAATGAGGACAAAACAACAATTTTCGGCACCTCCTGCGCAGCTGCACGAAAACAGACTTTCCCGGAGATTGGCAATTCCGTTGGACCTGAAAGCACCGCCAAAAGTTCCACAACTCAGAGACCTACATCTTTACAGAAGGCGGGGAAGACCACCGAAGAATCCTTCAGTGACTTTTCGGGCCTTGAAGTCAGTATGAATTTTCTGGCAGAATGTATTTTTTCACAATTGTTGGTTTCTACTTGCCCATGAATGTCATGAGGGAAAGTGGGAGCCCATTGGGTTTATGTAGGCCCGTTTGGGTTCATTTTGGCCCGTCCCCTAGTTTGACCCTTCGGTCCATCGTGATGACTCACGTGACCGAACCTAGGATTTCATCGGTCGAGGTTTGCACAAAATTTGTTGCATGTTTTATTTATGTTTGTGGTTGTTTTATTTTATATTAGATACAAGTAATAAAACAATTAAAATATGATTTTAGACAAAAACATTAAAACATCCAAACCTTTTATCATCTATGATTACTTGTTGATCATTAATGATTAACCTTTAATCTAAAATTGTTTTGAGATTAAACTAAGTTTAAATACGATTTGAAACTTCACCCCTAATAATCGCTAAATGTTTTTACCGTTTATTAAACGACTTATGAAGTAGTATGAATGAAGTACATGATTCATTCATATCTTAATAAAATTTTAATAATTAAAATTTAAAAATACCTAAAATTTAAGTCACGCCGTCCAATCGGTTGATAATCACTTGCTTCTATTTTTGAATTCACGTGAGACGTGGTTTGAATTTAAATCCGAGGTCCTTATTCTCTAGGGTGAGACCTAGATCTATTTTGACATGATTTCACATTGGATGACTTAATCGAGTTAACGGTGAGACCTTGACTCGAGGCAAAGATGCGACAAACATGCCACTTGACCCTAGATGCTTGCTCACTAGGTGCCATGAAGTCCCATACCTCTAAGAGTTGCACTTGTAATGCAATTATTGATCGTCACCTACCTATTGGATCTATCAACTCTAGCAGATCAACTGATGCGATGATAGAAGCTCAATGGGATCTTAGCTTTTAATTAAAATTAATTGGGTAGTTAATTTATTAAAAGAAACTATTATTGAAAATACTAATTAATGAACTTTGTAATTTTGTAGATGACTTCAAACAATCAAACCCTAACACACACCACCATTCGTTCCGTTCTCGAAAAAGAGAAACTTGATGGAACGAACTTTGTGGACTGGTCTCGTAACCTAAGGATTGTCCTTAGGGCCGAGCATAAGTACCACCATTTGGAGGAGGCGCTGCCCCCTTCCCCTACTGCTACCGCCACTACTGCTGTTCGTGCAGCCTATACCAAAAGGTTTAACGAACAACAGGAAGTCGCCGCGCTTATGCTAGTGAGCATGATTCCCGAGATTCAAAAGAATCTCGAGGACCTCACTGCATTTGATATGATACGTGACCTAAAGGCCATGTATCAAAAGCAAGCCGAGCAGGAACTCTTTGACATTGTCAAAGCCTTCCACGCTTGCAAGCAGGAGGAGGGACAGTCTGTTAGCTCTTATCTCTTGAAGATGAAGAGCTACTTAGACCAAATGGAGAAGCTTGGTTACGCTATGCCGCACATCCTTGGGATTAGCTTGATTCTAACGTCCCTAAACAAGGATTTTGCACCGTTTGTCATGACTTATCATATGCATAGTATGGGGAAGACATTCGCCGAAATTACATGCTATGCTGAAACAAATGGAAGCAAGCCTACCCAAGAAAACTCTGGCCCCTACTGTCCTTGCTATAAGGCAAGGAAAGATCCAAAAACCAAAACCGCAAGTAGTTGCGAAGGGCCAAGGCAAGGGAAATAAAGCTTACAAGCCCAAGCCAAAGGTTCCCCCACCTACTCAAAAGGAGCACCCTGCTAAGGAGCTTGCTTGCCATCACTGCGGTGAAACAGGCCATTGGAGGAGGAATTGTCCTGCCTACCTGGCAGAGTTGATGAAGAACAAAGCCAACAAGGTTGGCATATCAGGTATCTTCACAATAGAACTATATGCTTTCCCTAAGAAATCATGGGTATATGACACTGGTTGTGGAACTCACATTTGTAATACCATGCAGGGTCTAAGGGGAAGTAGAAAGCTAAACCATGGAGCTTTGGATTTGTACGTAGCCAATGGGATGCGTGCACCGGTCGAATCTATAGGAAGCTATGATTTAATCCTTCCTAGTGGTTTAATTATTGTATTAGACAATTCTCACTATGCGCCTAGTATTACTAGGGGTATAGTATCGCTTTCTTGTTTGTGGAATAATGGTTTTATTCATACTTTTACGGATTTTGGTATTTCAGTTTCAAAGGATAGTGTTTTTTACTTTTATTCCTCGTGATGGTATCTTTGAGATTGACATGCATAATCATATCACAAACACTAGTTCTATTTATACATGTAGCAACAAGAAATCCAAGAAGAACTTGGATTCTACTTTCCTATGGCATTGTCGCCTTTGCCACGTTAACAAGAAACGCGTTTTGAAATTACAAAAGGATGGAATTATAAAATCAGATGATTCTGAATCATTCGATAAATGTGTTTCTTGTATATCTGGTAAAATGGCGCGCAAACCTTTCTCCCATGTAGGCGAAAGAGCCAATGATCTACTTGGACTCATACATACTGATGTATGTGGCCCTTTTAGAACTCGAACTAGGGAAGGTGCTACCTACTTCATTACTTTCACTGACGACTTTAGTCGTTATGGTTATGTTTACTTGATTAAACATAAACATGAAACCTTTGAAACGTTCAAAGCTTTCCAAAATGAAGTAGAAAATCAACTCGGCAAGAAGATAAAGGCTCTCCGTTCTGATCGAGGAGGAGAGTACATGAGCCATCAGTTTCAAGACCATCTTAAGAATTGTGGGATTGTCTCACAATTCACTCCCCCTTATACACCACAGCATAATGGTGTATCAGAGAGGAGAAATCGCACCTTGCTTGACATGGTCCGATCGATGATGAGTCCCACCACTATGCCTCTATCCTTTTGGGGTTATGCACTCAAATCGGCTGCTCGCATACTGAATATGGTTCCCACCAAAAAGGTTGAAAAGACACCATATGAGATATGGCATGGGAAAGTCGCTAACTTGTCTTACTTGAAGGTCTGGGGTTGTGAGGCTCTCTTAAAACGAGACACGCCAAACAAACTTGAACCCAGAGCTGTCAAGTGCATCTTTATAGGATACCCTGAGGAAACGATGGGTTACTATTTCTACTACCCACCTGAGCAAAAAGTAATTATTGCTCGTTATGCTGAGTTTCTTGAGAGCAATCTCATTTCACAAGAAGCAAGTGGGAGTACCATCGACTTTGACGAGATTCCAAGCGATGAATATGCACAACCTACTGTAGATACTAGCGAACATCAAGATGAGGCTGAACATGAAACTGTTCCTGTTGCACCTCAAAATGATGTAGTCCCCGTTCGAAGGTCCGCAAGGACACCTCATGCACCTGAACGATATGGTTTCCATGTCGATGCTGAGGAGCTAAGTTTAGGGGATCATAATGAACCCCCTAACTATCGAGCTGCATTATCAGATTATGAATCTAACAAATGGCTTGATGCCATGAACGCGGAAATGCAATCCATGAAAGATAACCAAGTATGGACCTTAGTTGATCTTCCTCCTAACAGTAAGACTGTTGGTAGCAAGTGGCTCTTCAAGAAGAAGACCGACATGGATGGCAACGTACACACCTATAAAGCTCGATTGGTAGCAAAAGGTTACACTCAAACCTACGGGATTGAATATGCTGAAACATTCTCGCCTGTTGCCGACGTTAGAGCTATTAGGATTGTCATAACCATATCAGCGTACTATGACAATGAGATTTGGCAAATGGATGTTAAAACTGCTTTCCTAAATGGACACCTTGATGAAGATGTCTATATGGTTCAGCCTGAGGGTTTTGTTAATACAAAACACCCAAAGAAAGTATGTAAGCTTCAAAGGTCCATTTATGGACTAAAGCAAGCATCCAGAAGTTGGAACAAAAAACTATTCGACGAGGAAGTCAAAACGTTTGGCTTTACTCAGAATCCCGACGAGCCATGTGTATATGTAAGAGCTAGTGGGAGCATTGTCGTCTTTCTAATCCTATATGTCGATGACATACTACTCATAGGAAATAACATTCCAATGCTACAAGATGTAAAATCCTGGCTTGGGAAGTGCTTCGTTATGAAGGATCTTGGGGAAGCGGCATATATACTTGGTATAAAGATCTATCGAGATCGATCAAAGCGGTTAATCGGACTAAGTCAAAGTGCGTACATTGATAAGATTCTAAAACATTTTAGAATGGACGCTTCCAAACGTGGAAGTCTCCCTATGCAACACAATGTACACTTGAGTAAGACTCAAGGACCGTCCTCACCTGATGAGATGAAACGTATGTGTGACATCCCATATGCCTCGACAGTAGGATCTATCATGTATGCTGTACGGTGCACAAGACCTGATGTAGCGTTCTCTCAGAACCTTACAAGCCGATATCAACATAATCCAGGTGAGAGTCACTGGACTGCTGTTAAGAACATACTGAAGTATCTTAGGAATACTAAAGATATGTTTCTTGTCTATGGTGGTGAATCTCAAAATGAACTAAGCGTTACTTGTTATTCTGACGCTAGTTTTGAGACTGATAGAGATGATTCCAAATCTCAAACGGGGTATGTTTTCATTTTGAACGGAGGCGCTGTTGATTGGAAAAGTGCGAAGCAGAGCACTATCGTCATGTCTTCTACAGAAGCTGAATACATTGCAACTACTGAAGCTGCAATGGAAGCTGTTTGGATGAGGAAATTCATTTCTGGGCTTGTAGTTGTCCCCAGTAATGAAAGACCTATGGATATGTACTGTGATAACACAGGTGCTATCATCATTGCCAACGAACCCGGTGTTCAGAAAGGCGCCAGACATTACCGGAGGAAGGTTCACTACATTAGAGATGTGATCCTAATGGGAGATGTACGCTTGCTCAAAGTTCATACAGATGACAACTTAGTTGACCCCTTCACGAAGCCAATGCCATGTACCAAACATATTGAGCATGCTAGAAACATTGGACTTCGACCAGCTAGTAGTTTCATGTAATCTGTTTTAGTATTTGGATAATGGAACATTGAGCAGTTTTTATTGGAATAAATTGATATATTTGATATGATCATTTTTATATGAATATCTACTGTGTTCTATATTTGCATGTTTACATCCATGAATATTTACTGCGTTTTATATTCTAAATTGTCCATTGTCATATTAATAGTATGGGAATATTATTAAGACAAATATGAGGGCATTGATGACATTATCTTAGTATGACTAAGGATGATGAAATCAAACTCACATGTTGTTCATATTGATGCACAATTGGGCTGACCCAACCTATGAGAAATCACTTCCTGGATTTATGTCACAAGTGAATCTCACAAAGGCTTTGTCACTTATCCTCTGACTTGAGATGCAAGCTGGTTTGTGTATGTAGAGGGGCAAACTTTGATATGGTTAAACGCTGACCTGAATAAGGCTGCTATAACAACCATTATCGGGTTTGTCATTAAGCATATGACAGACACGTGCAGTCCACAAAGAATTTGTTCCTCCACGCATGTGGATTAGATAATATTGGGCCCCTCGATGATTTGAATAGATGTATGTGTGGCCACATCCAAAAGGTAATCAAGATGAATCTTGATTGGTTTTGGCAATCTACTTCAATGTATAGATCAAGAAACAGAATCGTTGAAATTTTAGATTGACATTAATCCTTGTCTAAAATTCAACATAGTATCAGTAACAAACGAATAACTGCTCGAAAAACTTTGAACAAAGATTTTATGAAACTCCTGATATACTTCTAGGGGCATTGGCGGGTTGCTAGACTCCAACCTTTGCTTGTATAACTACTTGATGTTATCACGTGCGCAAGTGGGAGCTGTTGGAATATGCTTCACGCGTATAACATATAGTTATATGGCTAGTTTTTTGTGAGCCTAAAGGGTCACACACTTAAACACTTAACACCATAAGATATACAATGTAATTAGGGTAATTACATTATATATTTATATAAGCTACATGCTTGTATATAATAAGTTTAATATTAATTGTTAATATTGAAACTTTATTGTGAGCAAACTAGAGGAAACAAATGACAAGGGACTAGAGTGAAAATAAAACAATGGTTTATGGAAATCATTGATGGGTCATTATGGCACCATTAAAGAGTGTTGAATGGCTCCATAAACTCTCCCTTGACTCCTTGTTTTGGCCGTCCCCTTCACACACCCTTTCTAAGGTTTTTGTTTCTTTTTTTGCTCTCAAGACTTAAGGACTAGCATCCTCCATTGGTGTTCTTGCTTGTGTTGTGTGGATTACTTTTAGAGGTATTCCTATTGAATACTTGGTTTCAATCCATCACCAACTCCATCCGATTTCAACAAGATCAAAGACTTCAAGGGTATGAAATGTTCATCCAATCTCTTTGATTTATTTATTAGTTTAATTGTATGATTAATATCAAGATCCGTTTATGGTGATTTAATCTTTTCCGCTGCGTTTGTTAAATGTTTTAACCGAAAATAACCAATAGAGTTTTCCCTCAACTGGACTCCCACAAACAGTTGATGGAAATACCACCACCTCCACAGGGATCTCAATGCCCATTGATGTGGAAAATGAGGAAGCGGATCATATTCCTCTGGTGGTGTAGAAGCGAGTTAAGCGACCTGCTCATCGCTCTCCTTCTTCCTCTTCATTCTCTCCGCCATCTTCTCCCACTTCACGTGCTCCTTCTTCTCCTCAGCTGAGGGTAAGAGGGTCTGCTACCCGTGGAGAAAGTGTGGTGACTGATGATGCTGACCTGGCGACAGCAGTATCATCAGGATTCAACCAGGATCCTCTGGGTACTCACTCGAGTCCCAGAATGGAAGGATTACAATCAGATGCTATGCCAGCATCTGAGAATAGTCCTTCTCATTTTCAGATTGGCGGTGTTTGCCAAGGAACTCCACCAACAATCGGAGCTCTTGGTCAAACACTCCTGGCTGATTCTCTTTTTCATTCTTTTGCTCTTCAACCTCCATATGCTGATTTCTCAACAAGTCAGCAGACTTCAATACGGAAATTTCGTTCTTCGGGAGTTAGTGACGGCTCCAACCTTCTGCGTAGCTCCTCGACTGATTAATTATCAGTCGTTATAACAAGGGAACAAACTCCACAAGCAACGTCAGTCTCTCAACAGACTGGTGGTGAAGTTTTTTGGCTCAACCCAAGCCACCCGAGAGTCAGCTGCACACACACCACCACCAACTTCTTCATCACCTTCTGAGTCAGCAGTTGATGACAGATTGACTGGAAGCCATGTCAATCTTGAAACTGTTCTTTCTGTTTACCACAACGTCACCAGCACACACCAGTGGGTGGTCGAGGAAACCACCACCACCAATGAAGAGACAACTTTAGACCAAGTTGTTACTGAGGCAACCACCCAAGCTGCCAGTGATCGCGAACGTATTCGCCAAATGAGCTATGAGGCAGCTGACACACCACCCAGAGGAACTCTTCCTCCAGTCTCTATACCAGTTTCGCCGGCTGGTGAGACCGAAGCACAAGGTAATCAAACCGCATTCCATGTGATGTTTGATTCGGCTGATGAGCCTCTTCAGCCCTACTATTCGTCCGCTGACGAAGAAGTAGATGCTTGGCTTCGAACTGATTTCACAGCTGATGTCGGCACTTCTGTTAGAAACCTAGAAGTTTCAGCTGGACCCGACTCACCCCCCATAGTTTCTGAGCATCCCATAGGAGCGATTCCTCCTAACTCAGGAACACCCACTCCCACAGTTGAGGTTACCCCTCCAGCTGGAGACATACCGGACCCCTTCCCCCAAAGTGTCCAAGTGTCCCATGCTGAATCCAGCAAAGCTGGAGGAAGAATTCCCATCAGAGCCTCTGCTGCTCTGATGTATAGAGTTGAAACATCCCAGATTCGACCTGGAATGGCCATGCTGAGTAAGCAGATGGACACCCTTCGCATGGATGTTCCAAAGAAGTTTGTTAAAACTGCTGAGAATCTCTCTTCCAGCATAACTTCTCTGCACAATGAGGTTCACACGCAGACTCCTCAGCTGGTTCTTCTTTCTAAACAGATTCAGCTCAACGCCAGCGAGTTCAACACTCTCAAAATGTATATTCATCAAGAGTTGAACTCCATTCGCGAATCTGACAGAGTCGAGAAAGACAAGCTTCTCTCCGAAGCTCGGGCATCTGAAGCAGAAGTCGAGAGACAGCTGAATACCTTGTTCTCTAATGTATCTCCTCTCCAACCAGCTGACGATCGTCTGGCTCTTGCACATTCAAAGCAAGAGTCTCTGCTGACCAACACTCATAGCCATCTTTCTAAGGCTATTGAGGAGTCAGCTTCTGTTGTGTCCACAAGAATGGACAAATTGGAGACTGAGGTCAGCTCGCTGACTTCCCAAGTCGCTGGTCTCCAAGGCACCCTCAACCTCATTCTTCAAAAGTTAAATGAGGGTGACGTTTTTGTCCATCCCGCTTCAGCACTAGAGAGTACCTTCCTTCTTCAGGCACTCTCTGAGGGGGAGAAAGATCAAGCTACTTCAGCAAGTGAAAAACAAGGTGAACAAAATGTTTCACAATCCATAATCACCTCTGCTGTTGGAGCCAATGTAGAAGACATTCCAGCAGGTGAGACCCCAAGATCTCCACCTATCACCTCTGCTGGGATACCAGAAGAAGAAGACGTTTCAGTAGACGAGACACAAATTCCAACATCACTCGTCACTACTGAAATACCTGAGGTAACTACTTCAGCAGGTGAGACAACCATGCAATCAACACTCACCACTGCTGAAGGCCTCAGGATAGAAGACACCTCAACTCGTTTTGTTAATATCGGTGATTCCTTTGAATCAGTTGAGGGCCCACAAGTCCAAGCCCCGCAAATCCAAATCCCTCAGCCCATTGAACATGTGAATCCTCAACCTGCTGAGGGGGAGCTAATTCTTGCCGAGTTTAATGCTTGCCTCCTGGATGAAGTCAGATCCTCTGCTGAACTCGAAACAGTTGTTGCTCTTCAAAGAAAAACTCAAGAAGAGCTGTTTCAAGCATATGAAGCAAAGAGAACTCAGAACATTAGGCTGTACAATAAAGTTCTCTATAAACGAAGGCAAGAACCAAAAATCACCAGCGTCAGAGGCCCCAAAACATCATCCAGCTCTCCACCTGAAGTCATCATACATAGAGCTGGAGGGGTCTTCATTCCTGAAAGGGTCCCTCTGAACAAGATCAGCACTTATTTCAACTATGATGAATGGAATGAGATGCTAGCAGCTGCCAAATCTGCAAGACCATTGCTTACTATAAAAGATTTGGAAAATGAGATTAGAGTCGCAATCATTTCCTTCAAGGCTCTGTGCGATAAAATCAGGAGAAAATCTCCTGACTTAGTATATCGCATACCAGCTGAATTGTGCGAATCTCAAGCAGCTGCTGTCAGAGAACCTGCTGGTGAAAGCTCCTCAGCAAGAGGGGAGAAACGTAAGTCTGTTCTCCCCGAGCCCTTTGCTGACTCCAGAACACTTGATATTGGGTCTTCAATAACAAGCTGCTCATGGGAGTAAACTTTGCCCCTGGGCTGATCGTCAAAGAACCAATCTATGGCTTTTGCTATCTGGAAAAGAAGGTGCCTTGCTTTCAACGAGCTGATGAGTTGAATCTATGTGATATTGATCAACTTTTGATCTATCACAAGCTGCTGAGTTCCTCCACTGAAGAGGGAAGAGAAATGAAGAAATTAACCGACTCAGCCATCAGCTCACTGTATCACAATGTCATTGGGGAAGCAATGCCCAAGACATTGTAATTTTGTTTATTTTTGATTTTCCTTGTACTTTATCAGCTTCAATTAATAGAAAATCAAATTTTGTAATATACTTGTAAACATATTGTAAAAAGATACAAATAGTCAAAAAGAACCCAAAGGGTCAAAGCACATAAACATTCAGCTAATCCAAAAAGCTGAATCATTACAGGTTCATACTTATACAGCTATTCGATTGCATCAAATAGGGGGAGATTGTTAGTCCCCAGACTACGTAAATAAGATTTGATGATCGATAGCTAAGAAGAATAATATCAGCTGAAGTACGTATCTCAGCTGAAGCAAGTATATGCAATAAACCTTCAGCTGAGTATGTACTTAGCTCTAGGAAAACAAGTCAAATCAGCAGCTATAGAAGAGTGTTCATTCGAAGTCTATGGCGAAAGGACAAAGACAAGAAGAAGATCATCCATCTGATTGTGGAATCAGCTGATGGTACCTGCTGCAGATAAAGACTTAGTGGAAATGTTCTTGACACTTTGAACATTTCCCTTTCCCGCTCAAAGAAGAAGAAAACGATGAAGATCTTCTATTTTGGAATATAAGATAATATGTCAGTACATCATCGTTTGTCCCTCCAAGCATGTAAACGGAAAGTCAACTACTTTTGTACTATCATAGTACACCTTTTCACCGTGCGTCAGAAAAGGTAGCAAAAGGAGTTGACACAAAGTACACTTGGGACTATAATCTATGCAAGTGCATTTAATGTTTCCGGGGACAAGTCTACATTGGCGAATGATATGTTTACACGTCGAGTATCTTGTGGACAAAGGAACACGGATCTTGGGCTATATATAGAGACGTAAATGCTTGCATTTACACACACCTTTTAGAATTCATAGCACAAGAACATTCTCTGAGAGTTTGTTATTGTCTGATATTAACTCCTTCGTAGTTATTACTCAGGCATTCAATACCAGCTGTTGGTATCAGCTGATATAAACTCTCCTTGCATTATCTTCTAGTTTGAGCGAACAAAAGTGTCAATTCAAGTATAGAGTTTTAGTTAGTATGTACTATCTATTTCCGCAAACTTTGTACTGTATTAAGTTGTTTTAATAAAGTCTTAATCATTGAAATCTTGTGTGTTCTTTATCTTATCGTCCTTACTTGTCATAACGCAACACATTTGTGTTGTTGGGATCCAACACATATAGTCAAACCCATTGTATTCGAGATGATGACTCAAAGTGGAATTTAAAGGGTTCGGTAAGTATACATAATTACAGAGTAGATTGAAGGTCGTTAGGCACAAAATTACCTATGTAGAGTTATGGTGGTGGATTCGGTCGTCAGTCATGAGCAAACGGCGTTTGTCAAAGGTCGACAAATTTTGGATGGTCCCATGATTGTTAATGAAGTCATCGAGAGGTATAAAAAGAAGAAGAAGAGTGCTATGATTTTAAAAATAGATTTTGAAAAAGCTTATGACACTATTAGCTAGGAATTTCTTGACCGAATGTTGGAATTTATGAACTTCCCGGATAAATGGCGAAAGTGGATTAGTGCGAGTCTTAGATCCTCAAGAGCATCGGTAATTATTAATGGGGATGCATCTAAAGAGTTCAAGTTTGAAAGAGGACTTAGACAAGGTGATCCTCTATCACCTTTTCTTTCTATTATTTCCATGGAAGGTCTTCATATAGCCATGGAAGGTCTTCATATATCCATGGAATTAGAAGCGACATCTAATCATATTTTTAACGGGGTTAAGGTAAATGATGATTTATTATCGTCATCTCACCTTTTGTATGCTGATGATGCTATTTTCATGGGTGAATGGTCGCTTAATAATGTGCAAAAGCTCCGTATTATTTTACATTATTTTCATATGACGTCGGGTTTGAAAATAAATTTGCATAAGTCTAATCTATATGGTGTTGGGGTTTCGGATAGTGTGGTGAGAGAGATGGCGGGTTTGCTTGGTGTTTGTAGTGGTAAATTACCATTTATTTATCTTGGGTTGCCGGTGGGAGCTTGCATGTCTAGAATAAAGAATTGGGAGGTTTTAATAGATAAATTCAAGAAAAAATTGTCCGGTTGGAAAGTTAATACGTTATCGATTGGCGGTAGATCTTTGTTATTGAAGTCGGTGTTGGGTGGGATGGGCATATATTATATGTCTTTATTTGTTATGCCAAAAAGTGTTGCAAATAGTTTAGAAAAACTAAGAGCTTCATTTTTTTGGGGTGGTACCGAAGATAAAAGAAAAATTCATTGGGTTAAATGGGAGTCGGTTTTGGCTTCGTTTCAAAACGGAGGTTTAAATATTGGAAGTCTCCACGCTTTTAATATTTCTCTTGTGTTGAAATGGGTGTGGAGGTTTGTTAAAAATGATAATATGGTTTGGTCAAAAGTAGTAAAAGCCATTTAGGGGAGCAATGGGTCGTTATATTTGGTTAATGCTCGTCGGCTTGGGTCGGCTCCGTGGGCACAAATTGTGAAAATGATTAGCAAGTTCAAAGATAATGGGATGGATTTTCTCTCGCACCTGAAAAAGCATGTTGGTGATGGTGCTTCGACCCGATTCTGGAAGGATATATGGGTCGGGTCGAGACCTTTATGCGATACTTTCCCGAGATTATTTAGAGTTGATTCCAATTCAGATTGTGTTGTGGCTGATCGGGTTCGAAGTCAGTCTATGGTTTGGAGTTGGCGTCGCGATATCAGAGGTGGAAGAGAACAAGATCAAGTCATCGAGTTGGAACGTGTTGTAGAGGGTACTGTTTTGTCGGATACTCCGGATGTTTGGCGATGGGATATCGGTAATGAGGGAGGGTATGAAGTTAAGAGCACAAAAAGGTGGCTTGATAATCTTATTCTGCCGTCTTCCGTTTTGCATACGAGGTGGAACTCTTAATTAATTTGGATCGGGTTTCTTCCAAAGTTAATTTATCCATAAGGGGAATTCCTTTTGACGATCTAAAGTGTGTCATGTGTGGGGATGGTATTGAAGATACGGATCATTATTTTGGTCTTGTGAAGTCGTCAGAAACGTGTGGCGGGCAATTGGAAATTGGTTGCAAGTCATCGATAAAAATGCGGATGATTTGGACGGCTTTTTGCATAGTGTGGATTAGGGGTGTGCAAATATATCCGGTATCCGAAAATCCGAAAAAAATATCCGAAATCCGATCCGGAATTATCCGAAAATTCGGATATCCGAAATTTCGGATATCCGAAATTCGGATATCCAAATTTTTGGATTCGGATTCGAATACTAATATTACGAATTTTCGGATATTTCGGATATCCGATATCCGATTTTTTGTCGATTTTTTATTTGTAAAAATTTAAAATTATCTAATATCAAGAATACACTGATATGTTTTGTCTATATTAATATGTTTATGATAGCTTCAGGTTCCATATAGTTAAAGATCTTATTTTTAGTTTATAAATATTGAAATAATTGTGCTAATTGACTTAATTTACTGGTAATATCATTCAACGAATTGCGAAATTTCGGGTTTTCGGATATTTCGAATTATCCGATATTTGTATCCGAAATTTCGGATATCCGAATTTCGGATATCCGAAATTTCGGATTAGGATTCGAATAGCGAAAATCCACTATCCGAAATTTCGGATATCCGAAATATCTGATTTTCGAATATCCGAAATTTCGAATAATCCGAAATGCACACCCCTAGTGTGGATTCTAGTGATCTTAGCTCCAAAAGTAAATTAATTATTGAGGCGGTGTCTCTCACGGTTATGCGGATTATTTGGCGGGCATAGGAATGCGATCACGTTTAGTAATGGTGATGCTAAGAAGAATTTACTAGTTGATTTGATTAAAGAGGTTGCTTATCTTTGGATTTGTAATCGGCGTCCGAGATACAGAGTTAGTTGGACCGAATGGCTTATTTTACCATGTAAGTGTTAGTCTCTTTATTTTCTATCTTGTAAGTTGATGTACGTTGGTTTCTAACTTTTAGCTAGTTTGTTTTTATTTGATAGCTGTTTTAAAAAAAAAAAGAGTTATTTTGCATGAGATGCAGCCCGATAGTTCATGGGTTCTATAGCTCTAAATATTGGGGTATCAATTGGGTCAGATTTATATTAATGGATTCCGGTTGACAAGTTAAAATTAGTCAACCTAAATCTAACATGTTTAAAATTTTGAATCAAAAAATCAGCCCTTATATAAACACATGAAAAATGTATACGAAGTATGTGAAAAAAATTCATTGCCAACATATTAGTATCGGGTTCATGTCGAATTTTAGGTCGGGTCGGAATTTCTGCCCATCTTGCTAGCTTTCTTGATGTTGTTAACTGAGTTATATATGAAATAAAAAATTGTTTTTTTAGTTAACAAAAATTATTTGTTGACTGGTCAAGAATAGGTGGTTCCCCAAAAGGATCTAAAAATATAGTTGCAAGTGCAAGCAACATAAAAACAAATTCCTTTTATTAATGTGAAAATATCTTTTGATAGATACAAATACAATCTCCGATTTCAATCTCTCTCTCTTTCTCTCTCCTCTCTCCTGAAGGGCAAAACCCTAAAAAAATACTACCTGTTTAGCCATACAAGTAAGTTCTCTCTCTCCTCTCTCTATACATATATACGAACTATTGTATTTCTCTCTCTGCCCTTCTCTCACATCTGAAAATATCTGTAGCAAGATCTAATTTTTACCCCCTTTTATTGATCGTGAAATTAAATTGGTTTTGTTAGTGCTAATTGTATATGACTCTGCCTATGTGATTTTCTGCATTTTCTAATCAAATGTATTGTTGATTTTTTAATTTTGGGTGTCAGATCTGTTTAGTTTATAAGTTGTTAGCTTGGATCTAGTTTTAAAACCCTAAAAATCTGAACTTTTTGGAGAAAGTAAGGTTCGTTTAAATTCTCAGCATTGAATTTGAAGCTCTGATCTGCTTAAAACATACTAATTATGGGAATGGTTATTGAGAAATTGGTTCTCGCAATTATCAAATTAGACCTAAAAAGATGCGTTTTTTATGTTAAATTTTGGGGAATTACTTATAGCATTGTTGGGTATTACTCAAAACACTTAAAAATGTAATCTTTATGTTGGTTTTTGCTTGAATCTGTAGTTCTAAAATGGACGACGATGGATTAAGAAATTGGGGGTATTATGAACCTTCATTTAAAGAACATCTTGGTTTGCAATTGATGTCTCCGGTGGGCGACACAAAACCATTCCTTAACCCAACCATGGTTAATCTGAATGGGTCATCTTACCACCACCCGCACACCCGTATATTGTCCGATTCACCCTTACCCATGAACTATATGAGAGACGGTTGGATACAAAGAGAAAGACTTTATCATATGTTACCTACAAACCCTAATTGCTAAGTTCTGAAGAACTCTTCATAAACGTTGATCTTTATGCTCAAGAATAGTTAGTTCTTATCTGGAATAAGCATATACAAATAACAAAATTGCGGAATTAAACGAACATATATGTATAGCTAAACAAGTTTTCATCATTAAAAGCCTCAATTCTATATATAAATACATAGAACGGTTCTTCGTTAAACAGGATCAAACGACCTTGAGGCTTAGGTTTTACACACAAACACGTTAAAACGTGGGTTCCAAGAACGACTAATTCTATGTCATTAGGTTTCTTTATATACTAGAAAACCTAAGACTTACAAGGAAAAGATAATACTAAATCTTTTAAATTCAAACAAGATATACTATATCTTTTACAATTATCATTATCTCCTAAATCTTATTCAAATCTTGAACTTCATATCACCGACTTAGGTCCTTGTAGTTTAATAGTTTTGACATATCAAATCTTTAATGAATATTAATAAAAATATTCCTAACAATCTTCCCCTATTTGATTTGACAAAACTTATAGAATTAGCTAGGAATCTTCAAGCCTCTTCCCCTTTTTGACATAATCAAATAAATCCGAGAAACTTGAACTTCCCCTTGAATGATCAACACTTTTTCTTCCCCTAAAAGTGTGATATCATTCTTGTGTTCTTCAAGGCTATATTAATTACATTGAAAACCAACTATCTTCTATTTGAAGTTGAAGTAGAAACTCAAACTATGCATCACATTCCATCTAAATATAGTAATCAGCAACGTCATATCTTGTATGAAGGACTTGCTTATCTTAGTCTTCAACAGATCTTTTCGTTAAGATTCGGTTGAATTGCAGTTACAACAATACATAACATCTTATGTAGTAAGACTTTCCACTTCTTCTTCAAATAAAATATAATCAATTATCTTCTGTAATCAATTGATAAAGATCAAATATGTAACAAATAAAATTTTCCTTTATCTTTACCATGCCTTCAACATCTGTGTGTGAATAATGTGATTCGTTTCACATTAATATCACAAGTTATTTTTATTCTCTTTTTATCAAGAATAAAAATTAACAAGTGATTAAACCGGATACTTTCAATAAACCGTAGTATGGAATGAACATGGTGTGTGTCATGTTTTCCAAAATTTGATGTATCGGTTGTAAGGAAGAAATCAGTACTAAATTTGTACCCATGAGGATCAGTAGCAAAATTCGAACACTACTTTCTTCATTTACTACTGATCAGTAGTAATTTGTGAGGTGATCAGTAGTAATAACGATGAATGACTAGTAATAACTTTGGTTGTTACTACTAATAATACTTTCTTTTACAGTTTGAATCGCTAGTAACTTTGAATGACCGATCAGCAGTAATACTTCAAGGTGATCAACTATGCTATACTTTAGCAAATCTTGGTATTTATCCACTGAATTGATTTTAGATTCGCATATCAAGATAATTATCAACCACATTAACCTTTTCTTTTTCCTTTTCTTTTTGTTAATAAATATTTTTGCTTCATATTTGATGATCACATCAACCCATTCACGACTTTTTTTTTTTTTTAAAGAGATAAACATGATCCCTACTTTTTTTTTTTATTCGAATACCAGGTGTATCTTTTAACCCATCTTTCACCATTGTTTTTCTAAAGAGTGCATATACTTCAATTTTCGTTAATACTGATATCCCTTTGATAACACGACAATTTTCGTTTTATCTCTACCTTTTTCTCCTTTTTTTTTTAATCATGAAGAACCCTAATTGATGTATTATGTATTACGTACTAACCTTTGATCCATTGTAAGAAATCATTAGTAGATCCTTGTTTGATTCCAGATCTGGAGCCACCTCGCTCTGATACCACTTGCTAAGTTCTGAAGAACTCTTCATAAACGTTGATCTTTAGGCTCAAGAATAGTTAGTTCTTATCTGGAATAAGCATATACAAATAACAAAATTGCGGAATTAAACGAACATATATGTATAGCTAAACAAGTTTTCATCATTAAAAGCCTCAATTCTATATATAAATACATAGAACGGTTCTTCGTTAAACAGGATCAAACGACCTTGAGGCTTAGGTTTTACACACAAACACGTTAAAACGTGGGTTCCAAGAACGACTAATTCTATGTCATTAGGTTTCTTTATATACTAGAAAACCTAAGACTTACAAGGAAAAGATAATACTAAATCTTTTAAATTCAAACAAGATATACTATATCTTTTACAATTATCATTATCTCCTAAATCTTATTCAAATCTTGAACTTCATATCACCGACTTAGGTCCTTGTAGTTTAATAGTTTTGACATATCAAATCTTTAATGAATATTAATAAAAATATTCCTAACACTAATTTTTCTATCACCCCCGATAATTCAACTTCCAATTCAATTCAAATTATGCCACCAATTGAGATTACAAATGTCGAAGAAAATGTTGTTAAAAAAGAAAGCAGTGGTAGTGGTGGTGGTAGTGGCGGGACTGAAAATTTTGGCGGGTCGATCAAGAAAAGGGGACCCGCAACCACAAACCCGAAACCCACAAAAACAAAGAAACCAAAAAAGAACCCGAAACAAAACGGGCCGAAAACGGTGAAACGGAATATCGAGGTTGTAATAAACGGGCTCGATATGGATATTTCGGGAATCCCGATACCCGTTTGCACGTGTACGGGCTCGCCACAACAATGTTACAAATGGGGTTCGGGTGGTTGGCAATCAGCATGTTGTACAACAACTATTTCAATGTACCCGTTACCAATGAGTACAAAACGTCAGGGTGCAAGAATTGCGGGCCGAAAAATGAGCCAAGGTGCATTCAAGAAAGTTCTAGAAAGATTGGCATCTGAAGGTTATAATTTTGCTAATGCGATTGATTTGAGAACTTATTGGGCAAAACATGGGACCAACAAATTCGTTACTATCAGGTAGATTTGATTAAGTTATGTTATGTTTTAACTTGTATATATGTCCTGTGGCCCTTTTTAGAGGTTTATTTACCTTTTTTCTCCCGACTTTAGACAATTTGAGGGGGCTACCCGAATGTTTTGTTTCGTTTTTGTTTACGTTCATGCTAAAAAGGCATTGCCTTTGGCGAGTTTAACACGTAGATTATTGATTATGAACTCAATTTTATTCTATCATATGGTACTTATCAATCTTCATCTCCTTATCTTCGTATATTGTTGCAAAAAGAATTGATGCTTTATGGTTCTTTGATGTAGATTAAAAAACAGTAACAAAGATCTTCACGATTTTAACGTTTAATCTAAGAATACCCAAAAATAGTCATTTTGAGAATACTATAGATTTGGATCTTCAAAACTTGTGTTGAATTTACAAAACTTGTTCAACACAGAGAACCAACAAATTTAGAGAACCAACAATTTTGGAAAGAATACTCAGAACCGTCGTTGATTCAAGAATACCGTAAATTTGGATTTTAAATCTTGTTCAACACAAAGAATAATTTTTTTGGAAAAAACTCAATTTTTTTAAAATAAAAAAATTAACAAATTAGAATCTCAAACAAATTATAAATAAACCTAAGAATTTTAAAAATGCCAAAAATATAAACTAGTCGAAAATAGGTTGGTATAAAACAAAGTTGAACAATTAAACATAAAATGCAAAAAACTCTCCGAAGACAACATTTTTAGACCCTACAATTTTTGCCGGTTTACCAGCACGCTGCCCTCATTGACACGGAACTTTTGACTCGTCGAATGCTCATTTCAGTGCAACCTTTCTTGACGTAATAATGGCCTTCAATGAACAAAATGGGTCATTCCCCCATATTTATGTGTGCATCAATCTTGGTTGTATATGTTGATTAAGATTATGCCCTTGTATTTGATTTGAACACACGTATCATCGGGTTTATCATTATAGATAATGCAACGAAGGAATCTAAAGTTCATTTGGGTGCAACGAATTCAATCGTGTATAATGCAAGAACAATGAGATTTAACAATCTGTCAAAGATCAAGATTACGTTACACCATTCTGTAATGAATCTGTTTTCTTGATGGTGTCGTTGTTATCCTCCACAAGAATCATGGATTTATCTTCTTCTTTTGGGCTTGATGGTTGGGTTTTGCAGTGATATGAAACTTTTTTTACTAGTTGCTCGAGTGATCGAATATCTTCGTCACCAATGTACACAATTTTAGGGCTTTCGGATGCTTTAGCCACCCCGAAATCCTTACAAAATTCAACATATTCATTTAAAACTTTAGCTTGAACGGATGCTTTTTGCATAACCGAGAACACCAATTCAGCTTCGGTTTTGTGCATAGAATATAACCTCACGAGAACCGAAGCAATCCCGTTACAAATCCGACTATAAATATCGAACGTCTCGATCACAATGCAATCCATTGCTTCAAGAACTAAGACATTTGTCATCATTTCTGGTTGCGGTTTGGTTTCAAGCAACAAACCAAGCAACCCTTGAAGATTTCCCAACAAAACAAGATCTTGCATCAACGATGATTGCTTCGGTTTCTCTTTGATTCCCTTTCTTAAACTTCCTTCTCTTTGATCCTCTTGGAACATAAAAGACGATTTCTTATCAAGAAATGTGTAATAAGCACGAATGAACGCTTCATAATGGCACATGTCAGGGTCTCGATCCTTGAAATTTGATAAATCAAACGGCAAACGGCCAATTTTTTGAACCCTAGGGACTTTGCAAGTAAAGATCCCATGCAAAAGCATGAGACCTTTTAAGACCACTGTGCTATTGTGGGTCTTATCCATTCTGCTGGATAAGGACCGCAGTATAGGACGAATATAATGGCTGGAAACATTAATCCATGCGTAAATGCGTTGGGCGCTTTCGTAATCAATGCACGTGTCATCGTGGTTGGTGGCATTTATGACGGATGTTTCAATGTCGGGATTCCAGGATGATGATTGAGGTGTTAGATTTGCCATGCAAAGACTGCCTGCATCTTTTAATACATCGGTAGCCCGTTTTAACATCCACATTGCATGTTTGTTTTTGTTTAACGCCGCCCGTGTCCTTGCTAATGACCGCCGGTTACCGTTGTTATTTCTTGAATTGATCACTTTGTGTATGACAATTTTTTCTTTGGTTTGTTTCTTGTATATATGTGTGGATTGACATTGTTTCCTATTATTTAGGCGATTTTGTGGTTATTTGAGCTGCTTTATTCTATACTTAGTAACTCATGAAAAAAAATCTAATGGGTTGCCATATTGACTTTCTTTTAAGCCATTTGAATTTTTGATCAACTTTTTGAACAAGTAAACGACATTCATGCAAAACGTCTCATTCGCATGAATCAGATGAATGAATATCAGGATGTGCTGACGAATGTGATATTTAAACCGTCAACTGATTAGTAATGTCACTGTGTTTTCTTTAAGATATATAATGCATTTAAGATATTTTTAAATCAATAAGACTTAATTTTCAGACAAGACACTTATTATATATGATTCATGTTATTAGCAAAGAACTCTAACAATTGAGCTACGAACTAGGGCTAGTATGGCATATGTTTATTCTTGAGTGCAATTAATACACTTATTATATACAATTCATGTTATTAACAAGAAACTCTAACAATTGAGCTACGAACTAGGGCTAGTATGGCATATGTTTATTCTTGAGTGCAATTAATTATGTAGCATGAGAAACCTTCAAGATCCATCTCCTTTGTGAAGTCGTAAAGGTATAAATCTCAACATTTGAATCAGTTAATTTTGAAATCACCGTCACCATCACATGTGATTCAATGCATCACCACCACCCCATGTGTATTAAATCACATGTGGTTGCACACCTGTATTCTTCCGAAAATTTTAGTAGTTAAATAATAGTATTTTTAATTGTCATATTTAATCTTAAAATGGTTAATTAATAAATTAATTAAAAAGAGTTATTAGACTGTTAATTATTAGACGCTTATAATTAATTTAGTATTATTATTATATGTCTTGTGAGTTTTAGACGTTAATTAGTTAGCAAGTCATTTTAACTAGCGAGTTATTGTGTCTCGGGTTTTAAGTTAGGCAATAATAGTGAGTCTGGTCGGCCAAAGGCCAAGACTTGGGCCAAATGATTTATGTTGTCTGGCTAGTGGTTACGGGCTTGAAGCCTATCAAAAGTCTAATTATTATAAGTAGCTAATTAACCCCAAAACCCTTCTTTCCCCCTAAATCTCTTCATAGTCTCGGCCGTTGTTGATAGGGGTCGAAGAAGCAGAGTATGAAAGTGAAATGGCGGTGGATTATTCTTCTTTTGGGTGAAATTGAACCGACCATCTATTTTATGCTGGCAATAATTCTAGGATGTGATTTTCTTTTTGTAATTTGAGTGAGAGCAGGTTCCAGAATCGAGTGATGGTGAGATCGAACAATTTATTGGTGTTCAGTCCATCGTGTAATCTGTTAATCAGTGGCCTATAAATCGTTTAAGACTTCTGTTCCGGCGAGGATTGAAGAGCAGCCACCACCAAGAGAAATATCCAAATCGATGGTGTTAAGGTTCGGTTATTTCCGTACTAATTCGTAGAATATTTTTTTTCTTGTATATTTTCTCTTGTTCTTTTTCATTTGTAGATTTTTATTGATTTTGTTCCGAGCCAAGACTCGAACGGGTTTAGGTGTCGGGATTGTTTTATTAAATTATTATGGTTTAGTTGAGCTGCGTTTTAGACAGCATGCTGTCGCGATGTTCAGGTCTGTTTTTGACCCGTTTCGAGTCGGAATCCGGGCAGTGACGAATCCAGGACTAAAATTAACCGGGGCTTTCTCAGAATTTTAAGTGGGGACCATATAAAATTTTCCACTAAATTTTTTTTATCAAATTATTTTCCACATGGGGTTGGCCTACCAAGAGGTGGCCATGGCCCCCACTTAATTGTATGTGGATACGCCCCTGAATCCGGGTTCCCGACCTTCTTGAAAGTTTTAGATTTATAAGTTAGCTTTTCTTGGCCGCCAACCGCTCGTTAATCGTGATTACGGTTTGAGAGTTACGGCTATTTTCGTAAGACGGTGCAGTGCTGAATTGCTGTGTAGATCAGCTGTACTGCAGGGCAAGCTGCCAAAATATTTATGATTGAGTTTCTGGGTGAGTTTTAATCCGGGTTTTCTTTCGTGCTTTAGGATCGTCTAGAGGCTGCCAAATGATAGATCTACCTCCACCTAGTCAACAACCGCAACAATTGTCTGAAATCCAAAATGATAACCCTATTATCGTACAACCAACGACAACACCATGGCCTATAATTGAAGAACCAAAATCACTAGAACCTATAATTGAAGTACCAGCAACACCAGAACCGGAACAAATTAAAGATATAAAAGACTTTTGTGAAGACAATGAAGAAATTCCAATGATTAACCTTAATATTGAACAATTTACTCAGAACTTACAAACTTATATGGAAAGACACATGGAAATTAAGGAAGGTGATATGTCAAAAACGTTAGTTGCTATAACAACCGAAGCTGCTTCAATCCCCCCACCTAAACTTAGAAATGTCAAGTGTAAGTCTTGATCAATAAAATCGATAGTAAATTACGTAAATCGTCCTTGTGGTATGTATGCCATTATGGATTTAGTCCCTCGACTTTCTTTATTACACCGATAGTCCTTATTGAGTTATTGTTGAAACTTGTAGCATTAACAATCCTCAAAAACTTAATTACCTTTTTTAATTTAGTTGTTACAAGTTTTATAATTAGGGACAAATTGTTTAATTAAAAGAATGAAGGTAGATAATTGTATACAAACCACAAGGACGATGTATAGAATTTACTGAAATTAATAACATACATTTTTTGCTTCTGTGTTATTCCTTGTCAATTTTGCAGCTATGAGCTTCCAGATAATCATCCTCTTTTAGAAGGCGTAACTACACCTTAAATAGAAATTTCCTTTTCATTATATTTCCATTATTAACAAACATTATTTTCTATGTTTCAGCTGGACACACGAGAACATGATGATCCTTGCTCATACCTTCTAGCAATTTGGACACCAGGTAATTATAAAAATAAAAATAAAGAATGAATATCAGTAGGCAAATACATATGGATGATTTTAAAAACCCAATTGCAATTACTAAGCATGTGCAATTGTATACCAGGTGAAATTGCAGATTCGATTCAGCCACGAGAAGGATAATGTTCTTCCCAAGAATCTGGAATATTGTGCCATGAAGAAACATGTTTCTTCTGCAACAATACATGCGAAGCAAATTCCCAAACAGTTCGTGAGACCCTCTTGGTGAGTAATTATGTGGCAAAATATCTAGTTAATAAACAATCTTTTGATATCTAAACTCAATTTATAAATGCATATTATGAACAAATTCCGTGTAGAACTTCTAATAGAGGGAGCTTTCCACTTAATGGCACATATTTCCAAGTCAACGGGGTATAGCATAATGTTGACTCAACTAACCTGAATTAAAATTCCAATTCCTGAATATCAAGTAGCCATTTCTTTATCTTTTTATTTTCTTAAGGTTGGGACAATTGATGAATAGGTGTTTGCAGACCATGAGTCAAGCCTTAATCCAACTGATGTCTCAGGTACTTGGTAAATGCATGAACAGTGTATTTTGTATTATACCAAGATCTTTTTATTTGATATACCTTTGAATATTGTTGGTATAGAAGTTTCAAAATACATTATTAATCTTGGTAAATTCCATAACCAAGATCTTGGGACATCAATTGGATTAAGGATTGACTCATGGTCTGCAAACACCTATTCATCAATAGCCCCAACCTTAAGAAAATAAAAAGATAAAGAAACGGCTACTTGATATTCAGGAATTTTAATTCAGGTTAGTTGAGTCAGCATTATGCTATACCTCGTTGACTTGGAAATATGTGCCATTAAGTGGAAAGCTCCCTTTATTAGCAGTTCTACGCGGAATGTGTTCATAATATGCATTTATAAATTGAGTTTAGATATCAAAAAGATTGTTTATTAACTAGATAATCTGTCACATAATTACTCACCAAGAGCGTCTCACGAACTGTTTGGGAATTTGGTTCTCATGTACTGTTGCAGAAGAAACATGTTTCTTCACGGCACAATATTCCAGATTCTTGGGAAGAACATTGTCCTTCTCGTGGCTGAATCGAATCTGCAGTTTCACCTGGTATACAATTTCACATGCTTAGTAATTGCAATTGGGTTTGTAGAATCATCCATATGTATTTAACTACTGATATTCATTCTTTATTTTTATTTTTTTAATTACCAGGTGTCTAAATTGCTAGAAGGTATGAGCAAGCATTATCAGGTTCTCGTGTGCCACGCCTAGCCGCCATGGTTTGTTTCGTAATGTTGATGCCAAGGCGTCGCCATGACGTGTTCTTTAGAACCTTGATAAGGACTATCGGTGTAATAAAGAAAGTCGAGGGACTAAATCTATAATGTCATACATACCACAAGGATTGTTGATGCTCTGTTCTTAGCTGGATGACATATTTAAGTTTAGGTGTAGGGATTGAAGCAGCTTCGGTTGTTATAACAACTAATGTTTTTGACATATCACCTTCCTCAATTTCCATGTGTCTTTCCATATAAGTTTGTAAGTTCTGAGTAAATTGTTCAATATTAAGGTTAATCATTGCAATTTCTTCATTGTCTTCACAAAAGTCTTCTATATCTTTAATTTTTTCTGGTTCTGGTGTTGCTGGTACTTCAATCATAGGTTCTAGTGATTTTGGTTCTTCAATTATAGGCCCTGGTGTTGTCGTTGGTTGTTTGATATAATGGTTATCATTTTTGATTTCAGACGGTTGTTGACTAGGTGGAGGTAGATCTATCATTTAAACAGGGGTTTGACTTTTACCTTGAACAGGAGTGCCAAAAAAGTACTATTATTGTCCTTTTTGTATTTTTCATCTATAACCTTAATCTTCACCCCTCTCCTTTCTCTCAACATATTCCTCATCATAAACTGAAATCTAAAAGTATCAACAAACCCAAAATTGAAAATGAAACTCACGGTGTCAAAATTGAAACCTGTCGTATATGATTTATTTATGTTTTTTGGGGTCTAAATAAATCAAACTCATCAAGATTTTTTCAAAAATTGAAAATCACACCTCCACCACCATTTTCATTTGCAACCTGCAACCATCTTCAATTCTTTCCAATTGAAAATATTTGAAAATCATATTCTTCATATATATTTCCTTCAATTCTTTCCAATTCTTTTGATTCAAATTAAATATATCTTCAATACTTCCTCTGATTCAAAATAAGTGATACACTTTCTTTTTCTTTTTCGGGGTGATTCAAATAAATGATACATTTTGAAAAATTACCTTATTTGGCAAAAAGTAGTGGGACACTAGGACCCATACCCATTTATCCACTTTAACAAAGTAAAATGACTCATTTACTCATATTTTTTTTTTACTTTTAAACATCATTAACCCTACCTTATTCAAAAGGTGTGAAACTCATTCCCCCACTAACCATTCAGTTAATCTAATTTAACTATCATTATAATCTTTTGCCTAAAAAACCGTGAAATACAAAGGTTGCGTTTGGTATGCCGGAATCAAAGAAGTAATGAAATGACACATTACATTGGAATGAAAAAAATATGTTTGTTTTAATCGATGTAATGGAATGGATAATTACTCGTGTAATGTGATTCTTTCCCTTTCATTACATGGGGGGAGGTGGTTTTTTTTCATTCCATCATATAATGGAATAGAATAGAATAAATACAATTAATTAACATATTTACATATAATCTAATTTATATAATTTAAAATGTAACTAAATAACTTCTTTTAGAAAAATAAATAAATATTGTGTTTTCTTTATTATAATATGTATTCTGGTTTAGTCAATTTTTATTATATTTAATTTGTGTTATGCGTATAAAATATATTTAAAGTTTTATCAATAATATATAAAGTAGAGATAAATTTATGCTTAACATAATTTTTTTATAAAATATTATAAAACATTATTTTCTTAGAATAAAAATATAATTAGTATTTTTTTTTTAAATTAAGTATAAAACATATTTTTCTGTAATAATCATATTTATATATTTAAATATTTAATATTATTTAGTTTTTTATATTTAAAAAATTTATGTTATATATTAACCAATAATAATGATTTATAAAAAAACATTTAATAACATTTGATAATATTTTTCATTCATTCATGCTAACCAAACATGATAATGTAATGCAATGTACCATTACATTACGCCGCTCATTCCATTACCAGGTTCATTCCATCTATCAAAGCAAATAGACTCAAAGTATATCACTTATTTTGCGGAGGAAGTATATGTTTTCCTTCACCTTCTCAGCACTTCCACCAGAACCGCCCGCCACCGCCGCTCCTCCCCGGTCGTCTTCTGCGGCAGAACCGTCACCACCATCGATCCTTCCGTCGCACCTTCCAGGTCGTCTTCTCCGGCTAGGACCATCACCATCAAACAGTAGAATGTAATGTAGATCAAGGTTTGTAGGGTGAATGTAGATTTGGGTTCTAATGGAATTTAAGATTTGGGTTTGCTAATGCTAATGTAGATTTGGGTTTGTTACCGGCAATCGATTAACACCATCGTGGAGTGGGAGAAGACGAGCAAAACGGTTTGTGATTAACACCATCAGAGATCGATCGGAGATGGTGACCGGAGCTCCTCCCGTCGCCGCCGATGGATACAAATTAGAGAGAGACGGTAGTTCTTTGATAATAGAATAATACAATTTGATAGTAGAAGATAAACAATCTTAAGTTTGTAAGGAACAGTTCTTTGATCGGTAGTTCATTTCAATTTATGTAAATTGGAGAAAAACGAATTGGCCGGTTCTTCATGGGTGTTTTTGATGAGGAAGAAAGGTAAACATGAAAGTATGATCTTTAAAGCATATAAATTGGAGAAAATGACCAAAATACCCTAATATGCTTGGCGTGTGAGTTTAATTAACGGTGAATTTTGGACAGAAGGATAAAAATCCGGAATCTAAAAAAGTACAAGGACACAAAAACAAAAAAAAAAGTATAGGGACAAAAACGCAGAATCAGGTTACTACAAGGATAATTTCTATAATTTACTCTATTATTTTTATTGACCCATAACTCATATTATTTTTATTGACAGCCCACCACCATTGTCACTACTCACCACATCACCTACCAACCACAACCATTACTACACACAATTACAATCACTACCCACCATCACTACGCTAATACACACCATCAGCTACCACCATCGTTAATGTCATCACCATCATCATTATCGATACCATAAAACTATAATTTCAAGATACAGGCTGGATACACCGCTAGTAGAGTATGCATATAAAGTGTCTTACAATTACAACCTGTTTACTTTCACAAATATCGTTTTTTACCCGATCTGTTAGGTGAAAGCATGTCAAAGTGAATTGAACGGCCAAACGAGTCAAGACTCAAAAGCCGCCCACAATCTCGTAAAATTGTTTTTTTTTTCCTCAGAATTATTTTGGCAACAAATCCCAATTCAACAGCAAACTCTATCAAAAATCTGTAATTCGTAACCCCGACCACAACTAGACCTCTTGATCCATATAAACACTTCACTAATACTAGAAAAACAATGTGAATAAATAGCCATAATCATTCCACCTTTATAATGAGGATTGACTGGACGGTTCAACCGAGCTATAACCATCGATCTAACCGGCTCATTCCGACTAGCTAGCATCCCCGTTCAACCGGGTTTCTAAAACGTTGGTTTTAACCTATTTTGACTTGTTCAACTGCCAAATTATGGACCATACAAAACGATGTTTTATGTATATATGGACCCGTTCAACATGACCGATTCATGAGTCTCAAAGACTCCTCTTGAAGTCTTGTTGTGGAGATAATTAGTAATGATTTTCTATTGAATATGTTAATTTGTCAAACAAAATGTTAGAACATGTAAGAGATTGTTTTCCTTTTATTGAAAATACAAGTTAATAAATTATTTAATTAATCAAAATATAACTAAAATCAAATCATTCATAAATAAATTGGTCAAAATTGTTGGAATGAAATGACAACACGAGGAAAATAGTTCATATTTGTCTCCAATCCTTTTGAACAGTTCCAAGGAAAAAAAAAACCGGCCTGACATTTTTGTAATAAACTGGCCAAACATAACCAGGCAAAGAGTAGGTGGCACATATATATTTTTATTTATATATGCATTTTTATTGTATTATTATAAAAGAAATATTGTATGGTATGCTATATGTATACTCCCCTGCTTGTGACTATGATTTCTATCAATCTTTACTCCAAATGGAACTCACTTTTCTGTTTGGCATGCTATATTTTGTTTTTACATTAGAAGAAGGATTCTAGGGTGTGGTATATATACGCCCTTGCTTGTGACTTGGAACTCTATCTATCTTACTCCAAAATGAAAACTACTTTTCTCTGCATATTTTTTACATCACTCTTGTTTTTGCAAAGATTTGGCTCAAGCAGTAGCAACACCATGATGATGAAGGTTTCTTCAAATGTTACATGTATAGAAACGGAGCGCCAATCTTTGCTCATATTCAAACAAAGTGTTACTCGTGGACTTGATCGTCTGTCAACTTGGACCGGAGAAGAATATTGCCAATGGCGGGGAGTTGGTTGTGACCCGCAAACGGGTCATGTTGTCAAATTTGATCTTCGAAATCCCGTGTCTTTCACTGATGGGTGGGATTTATTTAATAGCAACAAGCTAGGAGGTGAGCTAAGACCTTCGTTACTAAATTTGAGGAATTTACGTTACTTAGACCTGAGCATGAACAATTTCTTCCAACAAAAAATTCCTGAATTTTTTGGATTGTTTAGGCATTTGGAATACCTTAACCTCTCTTCAGCATATTTTGCGGGTGTAGTCCCTCATCATCTAGGAAATCTCTCAAACTTGCAATATCTTGATCTTAAGAATGATGGCGGTTTATCCGTGAAGGATGATTTGTGGTGGGTGTCTTCGCTATCATTGTTAAAGCACTTGGATTTATCAGGGATAACCATCGCTCACCATATTGATTGGTTCCATCCAATTAACATGCTCCCTTCTTTGCTTACATTGAACTTGCATTTGTGTAATATCAATAATATCCCTTCCATTCAATATGTTAATTTCACGTCTCTTCATTCACTTGATCTCTCTTATAATCCCTTCAATTCCACCATTCCTGTCTGGATATCAAATATAACTAGCCTCAGGCACTTAGATCTTAGTACTAGTTCTTTATATGGTCAACTTCCAGATATGTCTTGGAATTTGAGCAGCCTCATTCATATGGATCTTTCTTATAATCAATTGAGTGTGAACATCCCCGCGAGTCTTGTGCAACTTTCAAAGCTATGCAATCTGAAGGTTCTTAATCTTAAAAGCAACCAGTTCAATGCAAACATTCTGAACAAGTTTGGAGACTTTAAGAAACTTGAACACCTTGACCTCTCATGGAATGCACTGTCTGGTCCTATACCTCCCTCACTTGGTCACATATCCTCTCTAATAGTTTTGGATCTTTCTTTTAATCAATTGAGTGGGAACATTCCTGTGAGTCTTGGGCAACTTTCAAACCTCGAAACCCTAGACGTGTCCTATAACTCGTTTGTCGGAATTCTTTCTGAACTTCACTTCACCAAAATGAAGAATCTAACGTACTTCGACTCGTCTTATAATTCATTAGCTTTAAATGTCAGTTTGCAATGGATTCCTCCCAACTGCAAGTATTAAATTCACATTGGTGCAACATTGGACCCCATTTCCCAAATTGGCTTCAAACACAAGCAAATCTTCAGCGGTTAATTCTTTCTAACTCAAGTATTAGAGATACAATACGAAAGTGGTTTGAGAGTATATCGTCTCATCTTTCTTACTTGGATTTATCACACAACCATATCCATGGCAAACTGCCACCATTTCATGGCTCTACTCCGCGCAGGTATCTAATGTTGAACTCAAACAATTTTGAGGGATCACTCACTTCATTACAGTCAAATGTTGAGATTTTAGATCTCTCGGATAACTTAATCTCAGGCCATGTTTCTCATACCAATGCAACAATGAGCTCAGATCTTGTATATATTAATCTCTCAAAAAATCGTTTCACGGGACACATTCCACTACAATTATGCCAGATGCCTAGTATTCGAGTTTTGGTTTTATCACATAATACGTTTTCCGGAAGTCTTCCTGGGTGCTTAGGGAACTTGAAACTATTGGGAGTATTAGATCTTACAAATAACACTTTAACATGCGTTGTTCCAAGTTCATTGGGTTCTCTAAAAGATCTACAGTGGTTGCACTTGCACAACAACAGATTTGAGGGGGGTCTCCCGTTATCTTTACAGAATTTGATGAGTTTGGAGACCATGGATTTAGGGAATAATTTGTTGACGGGAAGTATCCCTTTCTGGATAGGAGAAAATTTGTCGAAACTTAGATTCTTGAACCTCGAATCAAATAAGTTCATAGGAAAAATTCCACTACAGCTATGTCAACATAATGGTCTTCAATATTTAAACGTGGCACATAATAACGTAACTGGGACGATCCCTCCTTGCTTCAGGAATTTAAGTGGTATGATCAATAATGAAGTTAACTCGGAATATGAATTCTATCGTTATAAAGATTATATTTTGGCTTCCATAAAGGGAAAACAATTGCTTTACACCACGACAAGGCACTTTCTTAAATCTTTAGACCTCTCAAGCAACAATATTGTTGGGGAAATTCCAGATGTCCTGATGAATCTAGTAGGGTTGAAGAATTTGAATCTTTCGAGAAACCTAATAAAGGGACAAATTCCAATGATGATTGGAAACCTAAATCAAATTGAATCTTTAGATTTGTCGATGTCTGGTCGAATCCCTCAAAGTCACTTGAACCTTTCATACAATAACTTATCTGGTCCAATCCCGGTCGGAAAACAGTTGCAGATTCTAGACAATCTATTTATGAAGGGAATAACGCACTATGTGGTCCACCATTATTAAGGAGTTGCAGAGGGAATGATACATCATGTTGGTGAGGATGATAACAAAGACTCGTGGTTTTATGTTGGATTCATGGGACTAATTGGCAGTTTGTATATCATGAGTTGGAGGTTGACTTACTTTGAGATCCTTGAGAATTTTTATGATTGGCTAACACTAACACTTATATTGAATCTTGCTCGGCTAAGGAGAAAGTTTTTCTAACAAAATACATTCCTGCAACTATAAAAACACCAAATTTCAAATATTTTTTTAAAATAAGATAAAATAAAAACTATTACATAACTGCATATATGTTATTCAGTCATGTGATGCTTACTTAGGTCAGACAAAGACGATGTAGGTACACCAAGACCACGATTTGAAGATAATAGAATTATGTGCTTCATGGTAAAATGTTAGTTATTCAATGTTTATTTTAAGAGAAGTTTATCTTAATCTTGTTTGTAAGGAATTCCATGTTTCATAGCAGTTAAGTATTTCTTTTAAAGTTTATGAATGTTAATGTTTGTGCAAGAACTGTGTGTTTCTTACCCCAACCACAAGTAGAGATCCTAACCTATATAAACTAAGGGGTGAGCATTTGGACCGAAAAAACCAAACCGTACCGAAAAACTACCGAAACCGAACCAAACCGATAAGATGTTATTGGTTCGGTTTCACTTTTGAACATTCATCGTTCGGTTTCAGTTCTATCGGTTTCGGTTCGGTTCGGCTTTTAGATCGAGCTCACCCCTAATATAAACACTTCACATTAGTACTAGAGAAAACAATATGAATATAAAACCATAATCATTCGACCTTTATCACAAAACTGAAGCAATACCTCTCAGGTTTTCTTGGTGTTCTTCTCAAGAACACCGAGTTTTTTTGCACCACAAGCAAAAGAATGATACAATCAAAGAATCACAAACAAACAACCAAAAATTTGAACAAAAAATCACAAGGGATTTGCTGTAACTGTCCCATTTTCCAATTTCTCCTTTTCAATCTCTGTTCTTCTCTGCTCAGCATGCTGAGCGACACCTGTCGCAAGTGTCTGGTAATTTATGTCAAGCCTCCCACTCAGATTCTGGAATCTCATTGGATCTGATGCTTGCAAAACTACACATATTTAACAACCCAAAAAAAAGTTAGAAAAAAAAAAAACTTGTCACAAAACATGTAGATTTTCTTGATTTTACCTTTTATAGTGTCCACAAAGAACACAAAGGGGTCCACGTCATCAATTGGCAATTGCAACTCTTCATCATCGCTGATGTCATCATCAGAGTCGTCATCATCATCATCTGAGTGGAAATCCTTCTCCTGGAGACATATTTGTTAAACCATTACTATTTATCATCATTATAGAGGTATTTGACTAAAAGTCAAAGTCAAACTTGAATTCCCAGATTATGAGATTACTACAAACCTGTGAAGCCAATTTCTGAAGTCTTGAACTGTCAGCTTCTTCATCATCTTCATCATCTTCCTCATCATCATCATCATCATCATCATCCATGTCATCATCATCATCTTCAGGCTCCTCCTTTTCAGCTTCTGTGCACGTAAAACATAAAATTAACACAAGATATAAATACATGATCATAACTCGATAAAAACACACAGTTAGTGTGTGAAAAAGTTAGTTATAAAAACCTGCAACTTGATTTTTATAAGCAACAAGCAATTCTAGGGTTGCCTTAAAAACACGGTCCAAAGCTTCCTCTGGTAACTGCTCTGCAGGGAGTGTAAGCAGAGATGTTAATCCCAAACAACAAACTTTCTTATCATGTTCCCTGCAATACCATAAAAACATTTTAAAATAAATAATTATTATAACAATTATTATTAAAAAATTTCAAAACTACCTCTTAAAATTAACCCGCAAACCACTTTTTTTAGTTTGTTGCAACATCTGAAACCATAAATTAAATACATCTGTAGTCACACCAATCTTGTTCAGTATATTTAGAGTCAAAGATGCATTGTAGTAAAGTGCATTAGCAATCTGCAAAATACCACAAAAAATAATAATTAAATAATAATAAATAATAAAAAAAATTAATATTAGTTACTTACAACTTGCATCAAAAGACATTTTAAATATGGTTCTTCGGTTCGGTTTAACCGTTCAACCGTGAGTCTAAGATACGGTTCGACCCAATGGTCCACCTGGCCCGTGCAATTCAGGAGCACGGTTTCAATGAGTTTAGGTGCGGGCTCGATATCATGGTCTTCTAGGTTTTTATCATTCATTATCTGGAAACAAAAACATAAAAAGTAATTATAAAAAAATAAATTATAATAATTTATGTTGTAAAAAGGATTGATAAAAAATAAATATTGTAACATACGTTAGATAGCATGTTCCATAAACTTTGTTGGTAATCTGGTTGCTTGCATGTAAGATAATGTAATGTACCCCTGGAGATATAGTTGTCCAGTGGGACAAGAATATCTACATATAATATAACAATAGAATATATGTAAGTTAGTAAGTTTTTTTTTTTTTTTTAATTAAATAAATAAGAATATATAAATAAATTATATTTTATTTTTTATTAGAGTCATACTTGGAAAGAAATCAACAGCCCAGTCAGCAAGAGCTTGCATGAGTAATGGCCAAAGGTTCCACATTTCCATGGATATCGATGGTGATAAAAACGTCATGTATGATGCAATTTCCAAAACTTCTTCAAATACATCTGCAAAAAAGAAAAGTCAACATGGTCAAAAATACCAATTTCGGGAATTGATTACCTTAAAAATCAAAAAAGTTTGTAACTTTGGTGGTTTTATGGCCAAGAAAACGAAATTATTGACCAAAGTTGGTTACTTGTTATTAAATTAGCCCGAAAAAAATCTTTAAAAAATCCCAAATTTAATTTATTTTGAAACCCTAGAATGATATGTTACCAACATGTCAGATGACACGTCATCATTTTCGGGAACTGATTACCTTAAATTAAAAAAGTTTGTAACTTTAACGGTTTTATGGCCAAGAAAACGAAATTATAGACCAAAGTTGGTTACGTTCTAGGATTTTTTTAAAACCCTAGAATGATGTGTTACCTTGGCCATCAATAGTAAGCATTTGAGTCATAATTGGAAGAACAATTGGCTCGATATGCACAAAAAGATGAGGAAGTTTGCTAACTGATTCAAGAATCGTGCCAATTGCACGTAAACAACCAACTGCTGCTAAACCACCAGGTTCATCAGCTTCATCATCAGCTTTAATTGTGTTCATACATTTCCAAAATGTATCACCCTATATTAAAATAAAAAAATAAAAAATAAAAAATCAGATAACGATTAATTACATATTTCTAATTTTTTTATATTTAATTATTAATTTAAGTTTACCAGTTTCTGGCATAAGCCAATAGCATAAGGAGCAATCTCCTCTCCAAATTTGTCAACAATTGTTTCAAGAGTAAACACCAAATCCTCATTTTCAACTTCATTCATAAGCTTGAAAAACTCTGCATGTTTTTTTCAAGGAAATTTACTTAACCCTAAATGACATGAGATGGTTAATTACAAAAATGCCCTTACCATCAAGTAACTGTGGAAGAATTGGGCGAATTTCAGTTAAATCTTTGGAAGCTTCTATGAAAGAACGTAACGCATAAACCGAATCGACCCGAACCGGTAGATCCGGGTCCCGCATGCCAGAAATGATACTTTGTAGTGCTTTTTGGAAATTAATCGGGTCAGAGAAATTAATATTTGCATATTGGCCTGCAACCCATGCAGCCTAACAAAATAGGAAATGTGAGATTATTATTATCAAAAAATAAAAATAAAAATAAAAAATTAATAAATAAATAAAAATTAAATAAATAAATAAATTACCTTTGCTCTGAGATGACCTACAGGACTATTAAATTCTGGAAAAACATGTTGTACCAACATACGTTCAAGCTCAGATTTATACGGTTCGGTTTTTTTTAATTTATTACATAGGGACCCGATAGCAAGAAGGGCCCCATCTTTTTGTCTATACGGTTTAACCTCAATTGGTGCTTCTTCATATCTGATAAAATTAAATTAAATTAAATTAAATAAAAAAGATTTTTTGTTAAAATTGTTGTTATTTCAATTTAATAGTATAATAATGTTATTAAAAGTGAATTACCTCTTAAAAATCTCCACAATAAATAATATGAATTTTTGGAGATTCTCTTTTCCACGTTTTCTAACCAACTCACTAACAAAATCCATTGCAGCTGTTCTAGGACTGTATAAATCTTCGATTATATCTGGAGAAAAATATTAAATAACAATGGTTGGTTATTAACTTAATATGATGTTAATTAGGTTAAAATTATTATAATTTAATTATTTAATTGTGGACGACTAACCGTAACCCTTTCTGACATATTCATGTGGATCTTCTTCCCATAGTTTTTGATCAGTGTTGTTGAAACACATTAATGGAAATATTATCTCAAAAAGAATAATATCTAATCTTGTTTGAAGTAGATTGTACATGCTAGTTTTCGAAACACTAACAAGAAAAAAAAAACACAGAAAAATTAAAAAAATTAATATAAAATATAGTTAAAAAGGAAATAGGTCAAACGGGTCGAAATCCGACCCGTTTTGATGGATTATAGTACCTAGTGCTTATATATTGTAAAATAAGGTTGGTAACTCTGTCAGGTAAATAACCGCCAGCACGAATAACCTCCAACAGCTTTAAATGGCATTCCAAAATCTTTCCAGCATAATTTTTCTGAAAATGTTGTGCAAATGCTCTGTTTTCAAAGTTTTGCAATTTTACATCTCCAAACCTGCAAAACACCAAAATCTTGAAACGTTTTAAACTCATAATATTTAATTAGAAAATAATATTAGCCGGCCCTAAACTCACCTAGTGTAAAGCCGATTTAATATATGAACTGTCCACTTTTTCACCTTCCACCAACCCCATGACTTGCGAAGGTCAAGATCCGCGGGTTGACCCTCTACTGGAACGGGTCGCTCCAATAAAATTAAATAAAGAACCATCCAATCATTGAACACATTCGGGTCGAATAATATCTTGGGAATTTCCAGCTGCACAATAGTAATATATATATATATATATATATATATATATATATATATATATATATATATATATAGGAATGAGTTCCTTTGAGAATTAATATATTGGGTGAGAATGTGAGAATAGATCTCAGCCACTGATTTGGGTGGATTTGGGGCTCACGGCCCGGCAAAATGTGCCCTGTTTAATCATCGATGAACCCTATGAATACATATAGGGTAATCATCGATGATTACACTAATTCTCACATTCTTACGATTTTTCCAATTCTCAAAGGAACCCTCCCCTATATATATATATATATATATATATATATATATATATATATATATATATATATATATATATATATATATATATATATATATAGGGTCCGGATCCGGTGAGGACTCTTTTCCTCGCGAGGACTGTGATGACTCCAAAAAAAACTCTAAAAATGATCCAAAACAAACTTTTTTCAAAAAAATCCTTTTTTAAACATTAAAATCGCTATGTATAAGATCCAAAAAAAAAAATTCCAAAAATGATCCAAAAAAAAAAAAAAAAATTCCAAAAATGATCCAAAAAAAAAATGGATCATAATAATGATCCACAAAAAAAATCTGGATCATTGTTATGATTCGCTAAAAAAAGTGGATCATAATTCTTTTTTTAAAATTTTTTTTTGTCAAATGTAGTAATAATCATGGTGGGTTATATATATTTTTTTCGGAATTTTTTGAAATTTTTATGAGGTGTCCTCGCGAGTCCTCACCGAAAAAAGAGTCCTCACAGGATCCCAATTCTATATATATATATATATATATATATATATATATATATATATATATATATATATATATATATATATATATATATATATATATATATATATATATATATATATATATATATATATATATATATATATATATGTCAATCACATATGTATAAAATGTTTCAAAACTCAAAAAATTACTTACATATATGGAAGACCAAAATATTTTGCAGACGAGTTTAATCAAATCGGCTATTTCAATTGACGGATTTACTATCTGAACAAGTTTATTAAATATATTTAACAAATGAGGAAATGTTTCCTCAACAATAAGAGTAACCGGTGTCCTATCATCATCTGACTTGTACCTGTTTAATAATAAATAGATCAATAATGTAGCATTAAAATTAGTTCAAACAAACAAATATTATTTCTAAATTATGTTTACTCACTCGTATTTTCGGGAAAGAATTCTGAGCACAAATAAAGCTCCATAAACTTGTTGATCTTGCAAATTATGTGTGACCCATTGCAGAAGATTTGGCCATTGTTCAGGGTAATCAGCATGTATAATTGTCTTCAGACATTCGCCTAACTGTACTCTGTAAATAATAAATAAGTTAAATTAATTAGGAAACGAGAAAAACAAAAGGATAAAAAGATGAAATAATTTATAAATTGTTATTACCTCAACAATGGAGGAACTTGTGCTACATAAACAAGAATGTTTTGTCTCACCAAGTCTTTATCGTTTGGCAGAATCTTTGATTTTTCGTCTACATTTATATAAAAGGATAAGAAAACATTAAAAGATTACCAGATAAAGCTGTTAAAAGTGTATGTTTAGTGCATAAAAGTGATCTCCTAAATCATTCTATTAAAAAATTAGATTATTACTGAATTAATATAATTGGAGTACCTGGATCATAGGGCGACCAGCTTTTTGCTACAAAGTTCTTAAAATGGATGCTAGCAACCTGTCTGACAGCAATATCACAATTTCCATCGACAATTATCTGCAGCAGCCTCAACAAATGCTGAGGAGTATACTGATACTGAAAATAAATAAAAAAATCCCACATTATCGATAAACGGAACCAAAGTTACTTCAATCGTACTTTGTTACAAACAATTCAATCAAACTACCGATTCAACCACATATAAATTTGTGAAAATATGGTTTAAAATCAACTTAATTGTGATTGTTAATCAGTAAATCCGATCAAGGAGATAATGCCATAAAAAAAAAAAATTATGATTTCGTAAACGAGCGTACATCAACTTCCGAATGAAGGATAGTATAATAAAAAGAGTGAAATTGAACTGAATTGAATTGAAAGAGAAGAGAAATACATAGATTAGGGTGTCTTCAGCAGCTTTTCGTTCAGCAAGATTAGGGCTAAGTGCTGCTTGTAGAACTGCAGCGAGGCTTGCTACATCCATGCTTTCAGTGTTTGTGACTTCAGAAATCACTCCTCCAACAACAATTGAGATTTTAATCGTATAATTAGGGTTTTCAGAACTACAGCTGGATGCTGAGTTGGAATTCTAATTAGTAGTAGTATTATTTGTGGCGTTTGTTTGTAAGGAAAAATAATTAATAGCAATTAATTTAACGTTGTATCACTTTATCAAGTTTTATCTTCTAAAATAAGCTTGTGTTGCTTTATCGAGTTTTTTTTACGACAGGTCTAACACCACCGTCATGAGCTATTTCATATTGGCAGGGTCACATTATGACGCGTTTTTTTAGAATATTAGCTAGTATCAATTAAAAAATGAAAAATAAATAAATAATGCATTTTCACCGACGTAGAATGTCTACATGTTTCATCTCATGTTTTATATGCCATGTTGCATACTATATTTATGGGTCAAATATTTTTTTTATCCATCGTACCTTTTGTAAATTTTTAGGAATCAGTCTCTCTACTTTTGGATAAAAGTATAATTGTTTACACCTCACCTTTTATACATCGCCTTAAGGGTGATTGGATGTCGTTGTTAATTTTCAGCCCTTTTAGTTTATTAGATAACTATAATCGCTTACATTTACTTTTTGTTACGTGTAATAGCTTAAGCACGGATTTAAATTAGTTCGATTCAAAATAAAAGTTCAATTGTTTGGGCTACTTGTGCAAAGTTATGGGCTTCATTAACGTTCAAGAACACACGACAACCAATCGTGTCAAGGATACCTTTTTATTGGTTAGTCTATCAAGTTTTTTCATATACATTTTTTAATAGTATATTACAACACTTAAAAAAAGCTAGAAGGAATGCAATCACAAAGTTATAATCATAAGTTTTTTTCATACGAAGTTTTAGTTCGTGAGGATAATCACATAAATTTCAATGTATTTGACAACTGATTTTTGACCTTGGTGCAACAATTGTATTTCTCAAATAGATATTCATCATGATTTGGGGGAGTTTTTCTTCCACATTAATTTTTTTTTTTTTTTTTTTACTTAATGTCATTTTACATTTTCCAACTCAAAACTACTTTTACCCTAAGTTTATTTGAATAATGGGAATATAAAATTACATCATACCGAACGGGGTTCATGTGTCATTACATGGGATATATATGAAACTAAAGAGACTTCATGGTTTAAAAGACGATATGGTTCACTACTCATTCCTTCCGTATTTAACCCCAAAAATTGGAACCCGTATTTCACAGTATCCGTGCAAGTGACCTCCACCGCCATGACTAAAACTAAAAACGGGTTGACCCAAAATTGGAGGTTTATGATCTGTACTAATGAAATGTGGAAGATAATGTGATTTAGATTGGACCATTAGACATAGTATACATGGTTTTATTCAGCTCATTCTAAAACATAGGAACGCATTCACTTAAATAGATTTACACATTCATATTGGCTTTACTTATAAGCTGTTGACCACATGTCTGTGTGCAAATGGGTCAAACCGGTCGAAATATGTCCAAAGTTTATTTTCAAATGCATAAAACCTCAAAAATCATATTATTCAACCGTATAAACTATTATTTGAATAATTTAATCTTTTCTGCATCATCACGGTTCGTTTAGAAAGTTGTTAAAACAAGAAATCACTGAATCGAATAACTGATTATTTTGATTAGTACTGAAATAATATATTTTTCACTAATCATCCAATCTGACCCAAAAAGATCATAAACACTTGGAAATTGATTAGCACTGAAAACTAAGTCTTTGGAAATTGATAAAGAAAAGTTTATGTAGAAAAGACTGAAGTCAACTGCCTTTTGTTGACTGCAAAACCAATTAACGGACCCAAAGAAAACAAGATGTTATGTATGTGGCCACAAGCTCCATGTCAAATTCATTTAATTTTTATGTCCCCTGTTGAAAAATCATATTGTTGGTTTTCTATTTATATATACTCTCACACCCCGCCAAAACTGGTTTTGCGGAAGAGCGGGCGTGCGACATAAATCGGAAATCACAACAATCGATCAATAGTAAATCAGCTCAAATCAAAATGGATTACCAATACTTAATGTTTCTAAACAAAAGTTATTGTTTTCGGTAATAAAGATTTCTTCAAAATGGTAATCCGAATGCGTTTGAATATGCTAATAAAGCTTCAACTTTCATTACTTGAGAAAACATATTAGAAAAAGTGTCAACACAAAGGTTTGTGAGTTCACAGGTTTAATGACTCTATAAATCGTTGATTTATTCTAAAATGTTTGTCAGTACAAGTCGTGTACTAAAATAATCTTTGAATTCTTTTGTTTTAAATGTTGTGTCACGTCTTAGTCTCATAATGTGTACATCGCCTTATTGCATGTGTTAACCAAACTCATGGCAAGTATTCACCAAACTCATGGCAAGTGTTCACCAATCTCATGGCAAGTATTCACCAATCTCATGGCAAGTATTCACCAATCTCATGGCAAGTATTCACCAAACTCTTGGCAAGTATTCACCAACCTCATGGCAAGTATTCGTCAAACTCGTTTAGTTTTTCAGAGTCTTAATTAAGACTTTTTCGTAGAAATGGTTGTTTGAGTATGTCTTTTGAATGACCAGTTTAGTATTGTCTATCCAAGTTTTCGCAAAGACTGATTGTACTAAAATATTGTTCATATATGTCTTCCAAAAGACCAGTTGTATCGACTTATTGTTTAGGCATGACTTATCACGTTAACGATTATCAACTATACCAAAATTTATAAACATATATTTATAAAACAGTTAATATGTTTCTCACCCCAAAACAGTTAAAAATGCGGTAAAAAGTGGGGCTGTGAAAAAGTGTCAACACAAATGTTGGTGAGTTCACAGGTTTAATGACTCTATAAATCGTTGATTTATTCTAAAATGTTTGTCAGTACAAGTCGTGTACTAAAATAATCTTTGAATTCTTTTGTTTTAAATGTTGTGTCACGTCTTAGTCTCATAATGTGTACATCGCCTTATTGCGTGTGTTAACCAAACTCATGGCAAGTATTCACCAAACTCATGGCAAGTGTTCACCAATCTCATGGCAAGTATTCACCAATCTCATGGCAAGTATTCACCAATCTCATGGCATGTATTCACCCTCATGGCAAGTATTCACCAAACTCTTGGCAAGTATTCACCAACCTCATGGCAAGTATTCGTCAAACTCGTTTAGTTTTTCAGAGTCTTAATTAAGACTTTTTCGTAAAAATGGTTGTTTGAGTATATCTTTTGAATGACCAGTTTAGTATTGTCTATCCAAGTTTTCGCAAAGACTGATTGTACTAAAATATTGTTCATATATGTCTTTCAAAAGACCAGTTGTATCGACTTATTGTTTAAGCATGACTTATCACGTTAACGATTATCAACTATACCAAAATGTATAAACATATATTTATAAAACAGTTAATATGTTTCCCACCCCAAAACAGTTAAAAATGCGGTAAAAAGTGGGGCTGTGAAAAAGTGTCAACACAAAGGTTGGTGAGTTCACAGGTTTAATGACTCTATAAATCGTTGATATATTCTAAAATGTTTATCAGTACAAGTCGTGTACTAAAAAATCTTTGAATTCTTTTGTTTTAAATGTTGTGTCACGTCTTAGTCTCATAATGTGTACATCGCCTTATTGCATGTGTTAACCAAACTAATGGCAAGTATTCACCAAACTCATGGCAAGTGTTCACCAATCTCATGGCAAGTATTCACCAATCTCATGGCAAGTATTCACCAATCTCATGGCACGTATTCACCCTCATGGCAAGTATTCATCAAACTCTTGGCAAGTATTCACCAACCTCATGGCAAGTATTCGTCAAACTCGTTTAGTTTTTCAGAGTCTTAATTAAGACTTTTTCGTAAAAATGGTTGTTTGAGTATGTCTTTTGAATGACCAGTTTAGTATTGTCTATCCAAATTTTCGCAGACTGATTGTACTAAAATATTGTTCATATATGTCTTTCAAAAGACCAGTTGTATCGACTTATTGTTTAAGCATGACTTATCACGTTAACGATTATCGACTATACCAAAATGTATAAACATATATTTATAAAACAGTTAATATGTTTCTCACCCCAAAACAGTTAAAAATGCGGTAAAAAGTGGGGCTGTGAAACTCACCTGAGTCAAACGCTACCAATGATAAATATAATGAATACGGTGTCCGAACGAATATGCCTCAACAACCTAAATATGTGATGTTAAATAGTAAGTAGACTGCTCTACAAGTGCGTCTATGCAAGTGGTTCACTCAATTATTGTTTTCAAAAATACAATTAGGCGCAAGCGACTCGTTGATGTTGATGTTATAAATATATTAATCTCTTTTATTAATAATTTTGTATGTTGAAATATGTTTATTCATGTTGCTACAAGTGTCAGAAATGTTAAATTTATTTAAGGCAACTTATACGTATCTGTAACAATTTTTCATTAAAATACGCCTTTTAATAAGTCGTCTAAATATTCCCTTTACAAATTAAGTTACAAAATGCATATTTTATTTATTAAGAAATCTCATCTTTTCATATTTTATTTTGGGTGGGATACTCTCACTTCATAAAATGCTTTATATTTTATATATTATTGTACTTATAAAAGACTTATTTATTTCCTGTAAAGCTTATACAAGTTTTAAATGTGTTAAGTGTACATATCTATAATATTTCACATGGAATCCATATGTTAATTAACTTCCTTATAATACATGAGTGTTATTTTCGAAAACAAGGTATGTAACACTCGATTGTTGTTAAGTGTTAAGTCACCAAAGGTTTTACATGAGAAATAATAAACCCTTTTATTATGAAAATTTCATGAGATAGGACAATATCATTCTTGATGAAGTATGTTTATAATATTATCTATACTCTAACAGTAATTAATTTACATCTAATATTTATATTACCATACTAGACATTCTCGACAATACATATGTAGATTTTAGTCTTGACATGGTTATCAACATTTTAGCTTTTGGTTTTGGTAGATTTTCTCATGGTTTCTTTTGTTAAGGTTCATTTTATACACTACAAAAACACATATTCTTTTTGTAGAATAATAATATTAATTAAGAGTGAACTATCACATACATAAACACACATATTTATGTTAAATATTATAAGGAGTATAGGTTTCTCACTAGAATTTGCGGTTTGAGAGACTTCGACTTCCCTCCTTCTTCATGACACCAAGCGGTGTGGTTCTTCTTGGTAACTTTTTAATATGAAGCAAAAATGAGTATACATGAAGATCTAAGCTAGAAATGAAGTAGAAAATCGAGAAGTCAAGACTTACACTAGGACGTTGAACAAAGCCATTTCGGGACAGAACCTTTGAGCTCAGATTCGACTGATTTCCAGTGTGTGTTTGAGTGATTTTATGGTAGAATGTTGTAGAGAATGTTCCTATGGTGATTTGGAGCTTTGAATCACTTAATTTGGAGTTAAAATGAGGAAGTTATGCATGCTTGAAGGTTGAAAAGTGTGGTATTTTACCTTGGCCGGATTTTGGTTTGAGAGAGTGTCCTTGAGTTGAGTTTGGGGTTTGTAAGAGTGAAATGAAAGATAGAGTTAAAGTAATGAGTTAGTGGGGGGTTTTACACAAAGGTTTCTTGATGTAAGGATTGTAAGAAATCCATAGATTATGGCGAGAAGGCACATGGGGGGTGACTAGAGGTGTGGGAGATGCTTTGGAAATCTTTCTTGTCAGGAGATGAATGTTAAAAAGGGGTAAGGTCTTTAACTTTCTAGAGATCAAGGACAAAGAGGATGAGGACCTTTGGTCACTTAATTTGACCACATAGAGCTCGTGTCTCCAAAATTTTACCAACTAAGCTAGTTAACAAAAATCTGAAAATTAAAGAGGAAAGAGTAGGTGTCTCCAGAAAATCAAGTGGTAGATGGCCATAGGGGTTGACTTCTTAGACCGATCGGTATGGGCCATTGGCCGTTGGCGTGGGGCTGACATGGCACCCGGCCACGGCGTTAACCAAGGTTAGCACACCGCCCCCCTTAACGGCGTGGGGTGCGGTGGTGCGCAGGGGTGGTGACGGCAACGGGCGTTAACGAGCGAGAGAGAACGAGATTTTTGACCGTTGGGCGATTTCCAACGGTAATATTACCGTTTGAAATAAAAAAAAATTATATAATATATTATATATATATATATATATATACCCCAATCACACACCAATATAAATACCCATCTTATAACACAATACATATATCATTTCATCACCTTTCTTAATTTATCATCACTACGTTAATCATGGCTACATCATCATCATCGTCTTCATCGTCGTCGTCTTCATCATCCGACACATACGATACGGCTTTGTTGGCGTATTGCGCGACGCGCCTGAATCAGGTAGCGGAGACTAGTAATGCCAGTGTTTATAACGACAAAGATTTCAAACGACGATTTCAGTTGAGCAAAAGTTTGTTTATGCGCATATGCAGTGCATTAGAAAACAGGTATCCTTTCTTTCAACTTAAATATGATGCTAGAGGTAGGCGGGGATTTTCACCATTGCAGAAATGTACGGCAACAATCCGATCCATGGCTTACGGCGCGTCCCCTGATTCTCTTGACGAGTATCTACGCATGTCTGAAAGGACTGCTAGGGAAAGTATGTATAACTTTGCCCAAGGGGTTGTAGAAATATTTGGCCCTATTTACTTGAGGAAACCAACCGTCACTGATGTTCAAAATTTATATGTTGCACATGAAGAGAGACATGGTTTTCCTGGAATGCTTGGTAGCATTGATTGTACCCAGTGGGACTGGAGGAGTTGCCCTCAAGCGTGGAGAGGAGAGTACACTGGAGGTCATCATGGAAGACCATCGTTGGTACTTGAAGCAGTTGCTTCACAAGATCTATGGTTTTGGCATGCCTTTTTTGGGGTTGCAGGTTCGAACAATGATGTCAACGTCCTTGATCAATCACCAATATATAACGAGATTTTATCAGGAAGGGCACCAGATGCTCCATTCGTTGTGAATGAGCATCAATACCAATTCGGTTATTATCTTACCGATGGAATATATCCTCGTCATGCTACATTTGTGAAGGCTTACCGGCATCCGTCAAACCCAAAACAAATATTGTTTACCAAAAAAACAAGAATCGGCACGTAAGGACGTAGAACGTGCTTTTGGGGTTTTAAAGGGAAAGTGGCACGTTGTTAAAAATGCAGCGCGTACCTATCAACTAGATAATTTAAGATCCATGATGTATGCATGTGTCATAATGCATAACATGATTGTGGAAGACAAAGGTCGCGCCATTTCACATTACTTGTCGGACGGCCCCCGTCATACGTTGTATGTACCGGGAACCGCTGAATATTTGCATAGGGTTGTTGACATTCGAGACAATGCAACACACGATAGACTTCAAGAAGACTTGGCGGAACATTTCTACAATAACGCAAATCACAATGCAAATGAAGACGAAAATGAAGACGAAGATTAAAATATATGTTATTTGTATTATTTTTATTAAGTTGTTATTTGTATTTTTATTATAATGTAATTTGTGTTTTATTTAAAATAAATGGAAAAGAAATGATGAGTTGGAAAAAAAATGGTGTGGTGTGGTGTGGTGGGTATTTCCTGAAAAAAGTGGTGTGGTATGGTGTGGTGGGGTTGCTGAGGTGGCAGATGATGTGGCAGAAATTTTGGTGTTAAGATGAGGCCCATTCCTTATAGCCTTAGGCTGTAAAGTTTATGTTTTTGTTTCATGGGAAGCTAGTATTTATTTGAACATGCAAATAGGATAAGGCATTTATTGTTTAGTTAGATCAAATTAAGTGTTTAATGTTTAATAGGTATTAACCGGTAATTATATGATGGTTAATTAGGTTTTATGATGACTTGTAGGGTACAAGGACAAACAAATAAGGTGAAAAGATATTTGCCTGTTGCAAATCGAGTGGGTGGGGGTGGGACAAAGTGTGAGACAAGTTTTCTCTTAAGAAATGACATATTGTCATATTTCTAGTACACAATGCTATAATATAAAATATATATTAGAATTCAAATCAAATACTTCGTATATAATATTTGTCAAGACTAGTTTTATTTCTTTTTTAGTATAACTAACTTTTGAATAAATGAGAATTAACATAAAAACGTTAGATTAAGATGGTATATGTTTAGCCATTTTTTAGGGTTGTCACATATACGCCCTTGATTCTGCTACTCTTGTCTATCTTACTCCAAAATGGAAACCACGTTTCTCTTCATTTTCTTTACATTCCTCTTGTTCTTGTAAAGATTTGTCACAAGCCACAACAACACCATGATGATGCCGGTTTCTTCAAATGTTACGTGTTTTGAAAAGGAGAGGAAGTCTCTGCTCCTATTTAAACAAAGTGTCACTCGCGGACTAAATCGTCTGTCAACTTGGACCGGAGAAGAATGTTGTCAATGGCGGGGAGTTACTTGTGACAGGCGAACCGGTCATGTTGTCAAACTTGATCTTCAAAATCTTGTGTCTTCCGTTCATGATTCAACTTTTGACTAGGATTCATTTTTTAGCAACCACCTCAAAGGTGAGTTAAGTCATTCGTTAGTGACTTTGAAACATATACGTTACCTGGACCTGAGTGGGAATGATTTTTCAGGAAGAAAAATTCCTTATTTTTTTTGGATCTTTTACACGTTTGGAATACCTTAACCTTTCATGCACAGATTTTAGTGGTGTAATCCCTCATAATCTAGGAAATCTCTCTAGGTTACAGTACCTTCATCTTAGTCATTGTAAAGATATTGTTTATTTGGATTCTTCAATGGTGATCAAGGATAATTTACGGTGGGTGTCTTCATTAACGTTGTTAAAGCACTTGGATTTATCAGGTATATCAATCTCTCAACATGTTGATTGGTTATATCCGGTTAACATGCTACCTTCTTTGCTTACATTGAACTTGGCGTATTGTGATATCAATAATATACCTTCCATTAAATACGCTAATTTCACATCTCTTAATTCACTCGATCTCTCTCTCAATTCCATCAATTCAATAATTCCTCCTGGTTGGTTATCCAACCTTACTTTCCTCGTAAGTTTGGATCTTAGTTCCAATATGTTTCATGATACGGCTCTTAAAGACGTGAAATTATGCAATTTGAGTGTCCTTAATTTATCGCATAATAGATTTGCAAGAGATCTTTCGAGTTTAATAAAAAACATGCATGAGTGCTTGTTGAATAGTTTGAAATATCTTAATCTTGGATGGAACCAGTTCAATGGAAGCATTCCGAATAAGCTTGGAGATTTTAAGAAACTTGAACACCTTGTTCTATATGGAAATACATTGTCTGGTCATATACCTCCGTCACTTGGTGGCATATCCTCTCTTAGAGAGCTAGTCTTTCAAATAATCAACTGAGTGGGAACATTCTTGTGAGTTTTGGGAAACTTTCGAAACTCGAAATACTACAAGTCAATAATAATTCATTGGTCGGAACTCTTTCTGAAATTCACTTCAACAAACTGAAGAATCTAATGTACTTGGCATTGTCATATAATTCATTAACTTTAAATTTAAGCTCTCGATGGATTCCTCCCTTCCAATTGAAGACATTGTTCTGCAGAACTTATGCAACATCGGACCCCATTTCCTAAATTGACTTCAAACACAAGCAAATCTTAATTCGTTATTTCTCTCTAACTCGAGTATCAGAGATACGGTACCAGAGTGGTTTGAGAACATCTCCTCTCAAATAGTTTACTTGGATTTATCGCACAACCAGATTAGTGGTAAACTTCCACCATTTCATAGCTCTACTTCGTCCAGGATTCTAATGTTGAACTCAAACAATTTTGAGGGATCACTCACTTCATTCCCGTCAAATGTTTCATTATTGGATCTCTCACATAACTTACTCTCGGGACATGTTCCCTACACCGATGAAATAATGAACCTGTTGGATCCCAACAACACAAACGTGTTGCGTTATGGCTAAGTAAAAACGATAAAGTAAAGAACACACAATTTCAATGATTAAGAGTTTATTAAAACAATTTAATACGGTACAAAGTTTGCGGAAATAGATAGTACACACTAACTAAAACTTTATACTTGAAGTGACACTTTTGCTCGCTCAAACTAGAAATCTATGCAAGGAGAGTTATATTAGCTGATACTAACAGCTGATATTAAGTGCCTGAGTATTAACTATAGAGAAGTTAATATCAGACAATAACAAACTCTCAGAGAATGTTCTTGTGCTATGAATGCTAAAAGGTGTATGTAAATGCAAGCATTTACGTCTCTATATATAAAGATCCATGTTCCTTTGTCCACAAGTTAATCTACATGTAAACATATCATTCGTAGATGTAGACTTGTCCACGGAAACATTTAATGCACTTGCATAGGTTATAGTCCCAATTGTACTTTGTGTCAACTTCTTTTACCACCTATTCTGACGAACAGTGAAAAGGTGTACTATGATAGTACAAAAGAAGTTGACTTTCCCTTTACATGTTTGGAGGGATAATCGATGAAGTACTGACAAGTTATCTTCTATTCTAAAATAGAAGATCTTCATCGTTTTCTTCTTCTTTGAGCAGGAAAGGAAAATGTTCAAAGTGTCAAGAACATTTTCCACCAAGTCATTTTCTGCAGCAGGTGCCATCAGCTGATTCCACTATCAACTGATTGGTCTTCTTCGGGTTTCTTTCCTTCGGCCATAAACATCGAATGATCACTCTTGTATAATTGCTGATTTAACTTGATTCCTTGAGCTAAGTACATACTCAGCTGAAGGTTTATAAATATACTTGTACTTCAGCTGAGATACATACTTCAGCTGATTTATTATTCTTAGCTATCGATCATCAAATCTTATTTACTTAGTCTGGGGACTAACAGAACCTAGGTCTGTCAGTTGTCAATCTCTCCAAAAACCGTTTCACAGGAAGCACTCCAGTACATTTATGTTATGTGCGTAGTATCGAAGTGTTGGATCTATCACATAATAATTTTTCTGGAAGTCATCCTTTGTGCTTAGGGAACTTGACTTATTTACAAGTGATAGATCTTGCCAATAACACATTATCTGGCGTAGTTCCAAGTTCATTGGGTTCTCTAAAACATCTGCGCTCATTGCACTTGCACAACAACAAATTTGAGGGGGGGGGGGGGTCTCCCGTGGTCTTTGCAAAATTTGACAAGTTTGTTTACCATGGATTTAGGGAATAATTTGTTGACGGGTGGTATCCCTTTTTGGATAGGAAAAAGATTGTCATTACTTAGGATCTTGAACCTTGAATCGAATAGGTTTACTGGAAATATTCCGCAACAACTTTGTCACCTCGACGCTCTTCAGTGTTTAAACTTGGCACGTGATAATGTAACCGGGACAAATTTGAGGGGGGTATCCCGTGGTCTTTGCAAAACATATTGAATATGAATGGAACATTGGACTTCGAGCATTTGAGTGGTATGAAAACCAATCAACATATCGTAAATGTCATTAGTTCATATGAAGAAAATATTTTGGTTTGCATAAAAGGAAGTCAATTGTTATACACCAAGACAATAGATTTTCTTACATCCTTACACCTCTCAAGCAACAATGTTGTTGGAGAAATTCCAAATACTCTGATGAATCTTGTGGAATTGAAGAACTTGAATCTTTCTAGAAACATCTGTTGGATCCCAACAACACAAATGTGTTGCGTTATGACAGGTAAAGACGATTAAGATAAAGAATACACAAGATTTCAATGATTAAGAGTTTATTAAAACAACTTAATACAGTACAAAGTTTGCGGAAATAGATAGTACACACTAACTAAAACTCTATACTTGAAATGACACTTTTGTTCGCTCAAACTAGAAGACAGTGCAAGGAGAGTTATATCAGCTGATACAAACAACTGATATTGAATGTCTCTGTAATAACTATGAAAGAGTTAATAGCAGACAATAACAACTCTCAGAGAATGTTCTTGTGCTATGAATGTTAAAAGGTGTATGTAAATGCAAGTATTTACGTCTCTATATATAGCCCAAGATCCGTGTTTCTTTGTCCACAAGATACTCGACGTGTAAACATATCATTCGTCGATGTAGACTTGTCCACGGAAACATTAAATGCACTTGCATAGATTATAGTCCCAAGTGTACTTTGTGTCAACTCCTTTTGCTACCTTTTCTGACGCACAGTGAAAAGGTGTACTATGATAGTACAAAAGTAGTTGACTTTCCGTTTACATGCTTGGAGGGACAAACGATGATGTACTGACATATTATCTTCTATTCCAAAATAGAAGATCTTCATCGTTTTCTTCTTCTTTGAGCGGGAAAGGGAAATGTTCAAAGTGTCAAGAACATTTCCACTAAGTCTTTATCTGCAGCAGGTACCATCAGCTGATTCCACAATCAGCTGGATGGTCTTCTTCTTGTCTCTGTCCTTTGGCCATAGACTTCGAATGAACACTCTTCTATAGCTGCTGATTTGACTTGTTTTCCTAGAGCTAAGTACATACTCAGCTGAATGTTTATTGCATATACTTGCTTCAGCTGAGATACATACTTCAGCTGATATTATTCTTGTTAGCTATCGATCATCAAATCTTATTTACTTAGTCTAGGGACTAACAACATCCTAACAGGACAAATTCCGATGACATTTGGAAATCTAAAACAAATTGAATCTTTAGACTTATCGATGAACAAGTTGTCTGGTCGGATTCCTCCAAGTTTGTCTACCTTGAACTTTTTAAGCCACTTAAACCTGTCATTCAATAACTTATTTGGTCTCATCCCAGTTGGGAATCAGTTGCAAACTCTAGACAATCCATATTCTATTTATGAAGGGAACAACAGACTATGTGGGCCACCACTATTAAGGAGTTGCAAAGGAAATGATTCATCACACAATCATATTGGTGATGATGATTATGGCTCGTGGTTTTATGTTGGATTTGGCCCGGGCTTTGCTGTTGGATTCATGGGACTTCTTGTCAGTTTGCACTTCATTAGGATATGGAGGTTGGTTTACTTTCAGATTCTTGAGAATGTTTACGATTGGTTAACACTAACAATTCTACTGAATCTTGCTCGGCTAAAGAGGAAGTTTTTCTAACAAGGTACATTCCTGGCAACAAATTTCTAATAATTTTTTTTAAAAAATGAGATAAAATAAATACTCTTACATAACTACGTATATGTTATTTACTCATGTTATGCTTAAGTCGGACAAAGATGATGAAGTTACATCAGAATTATGTGTTTCATAGAAGAAAGTAAGTTATTCGATGTTTATTTTGTGAAATATAATCTTAATCTTGTTTGTATGAAAATTCCGTCTGCAACGTAGTAACTTCTTTAGTTGATGTTTTTGTTTATTTCAAAGGTTATAATATTTCATCTAATTGCATAAGAGATACCAAGATTATAAGTAAATGGTTAAGAAAAAGTCACCCGACATTACAATCAACATACAAAATTAAAAAAACTATCAGCTGCTGTTCTGTACAAACTCTCTTTTTTCCTCCATATATTCACAATCTTTCTGCTTTCTGCTTTCTGCTCTCTGCTTCAATCAACACACAAAACCTTCATTCCTGTTGCATCAAGTCAAAGTGTAGCAAAAAAAGTCAAACAAAACATAAATGTACAGCTTCTAATGCATAAAATACAACGTCTTTATAATTGTGTCAGATTTCACAAGTCTGTTGCTAAATATAGTTATAATATTAAAAAAAATCATAACTTTGGACAAAAAGATTTCAGGCCAACCCAACCCGTTTCACATGTACCATCAACTTGCCCGACCCGTGAACAGAAAAATTTAAAATGTGAAAGATAAATACATACGGGTTAATATTCAAATCTTCAGTTGTGAAGAGGAGACCCGGGTTCAGAACCATATACAGAAGAAAAAGATATTGTATCTTCTTTTGGTACAAAGTTAAGTGGTCCATCTGTTAACCTTCTCATTTCCTTGGAGTACCCGTTTTGTCGACTCGACTACGAACGGGGCGTCACGGGCTCCGTTTTCGGGCTCCCAACAGAGCTCCTGCGGGCTGTTGGAGTCATCGACCCGTTTCCATTGGGCCGCGGGTACCCGTTACCCGACATCCTAAAACTACTAGCTCTTCTCGGGCTAGGTTTCGACCCGTAAATAGACTCTCTTTCGGTTAGTAGCAAGTCTTGTAGCTTCTTTTGGTCCTGCGAAAACGCAAAAAGACATTAATACCCCTGATTTTTTTGTTTACATGGTGGTAGAATCAAGAATGGGCTTCAGATAAGATAGATATCATTGATTGGGTACAGAGGTGGTGGTTTCGACCCGTGTAGCTATGAACGGGTCAAATTAGGTTGTGTTATATTTCAAACGGGTCAAATGAGTTGGATGTTGCCCAAAGTTTGTTCACATTGTAATAATCTTGTTTCTATTATCATAGATAAGACATTATATTTTATTTTTTTAAAATAAACAACAAGTATTTGTGGGTCTATATGATCTGGCCCGTTTTGACCTAGTACACAACCCGTTCATCTTGCCACCTCTACTCGTATAGAAAGACAACACAACTAATTACCTTAAATCGCTTCTTTTCCTCTTCCTTTTGTAATCTTGTTATTTTATATTCCTCCAAAATCGTCACCAAACGTGCCTATTAACGTTTTATAAATATATACACCGAAAGTTAAACGAAATCTGAATTTCTTGAGATATAAAAAATATAAATATATAATAAAGGCTCACCCCATCGTAAAGGAACAACTTATTTTTCTCATGTTCCCATGCAATTGTCTTGGATATTAGATTATCAACCATTGCTGTAATTCAGTAAGTTGTTAATCCAATAAATTACTAAAGCTCATGAAATTGATAATTTAATAATAATAATAATAATAATAAATAAAGAACGTATAAATACCGGGAATCTTGTTAATAGTGATTCGAGCCCGTTCAGCCCGTTTCAAACTTAGATGTACTCCTCTTCCAGCACTATACCGATTTTGATCCTGAAAATGAATAAAGAAAATCCAAAACTAATTATTCAACCACTCAATAATAAAATAATTAGATACCATAATTATTATAATTTTTAAAAAAATTAAATATAGAAAGAATATTACAAGATTATAATCTTCGAGCCAATTTTCCTCTTCACATGCAGAGAGCCATCTTTCTATCCTATCCATGACTTCTTTTCGGGTCAAAGCTTCAGCCTTTACTTTACTAATTTCTGCTTCAATATTTGCTAAAAGTTCACTCGGGTCAACCAAACCTATAAAAAAATATTCAAAAAGTTGACTTTTTTATGAAAGAACTTATTATGATTTGTTAAAAACGGGCCCGCTTACCCGAATCTATCATTGCATTAGATTTATCAATAGCTGTACTTGAATCGGGCTCAATATGAGTCTTGAAACATATGTCTTCCAACTCAGATCTCCTTTTCATAACTAATTCTTTCATTCGGCTTGCTTTCAGTTTACTCAGTCTCTCAACTTCTTCTGATGCCTGCCCGATGGGTCGGGTAGAAACGGGTCAGTTTTAGCATTGGCTAAAATGGGTCGGGTTTACCCGTAAACACTTTTTTGTACTTATTCTTTATAAAACATATATTTAATGCTTTCAATACGGTTAAAATAAAATAATTGTTAAAATAATAATATAAAGAGTAAATTAGAGAAATTAACCCTGTGGTTTTCCAAATTCTACGATTTTGACCCTATACTTCCTTTTTCGTTTTTTTCTGTACTTTTTATTTCCCCCTATTTTTTATTTTATTTTTTCTGTACTTTTTAATCTCCCCTATTCTTTCGGTTTTTTTTCTGTACTTTTTAATTTCCCCCCTTTTTTTTTTGTTTTTTCTGTACTTTCTTAATAAATCTTCGAAAAGCAATATAGTAGAATTTCAAGTCTTTTGACCGATACAACATGTTTGACACGTTCTGTTAAGCTAAAAAAATTATTTGACTGTTTTTTATTAAATATATCCAAATTCGACCCGATTCTAAGTAAACGGGCCTAGTTTTCATCTTAAATTTATTATTATTATTAATTGGAAAATGAAAGAAGCAAACGGGCCAAAACCTGTTGAATAATCTCCAAAGAAAGAGCTCCTGGTTCCATGATTTCTTCTTCTGGAAATCTAATAACCGATGTAATTCTTGAAAAATAACTGTTTTCTTCCCTTGTGGAATCCATTATTTGCCAAAGTTCAAAGAGTGATGCAGAAATATCTTTCAACTGTATTTAAAAATAAAAATAAAAACTTTTTAATAATCTACAAGCTAAATATAGCTAATATACGTTTTTTCTCGTGTTATTTACCTTCTGAAACCGCACTTTTTTCTCTGTTTTCATCTTAAAAATGGTGTTTTCTAAACCTTCCAATGTGGCGTCAGTTATATTTGTTGCTTGTTCTACACTTGTACCGTACAAGCTGGGATGCACATCACTAATTGTTTTACTAAAATCCAACCCAAGAACACTACACATGGAATGTACCTCATTTACATGTGCCAAAACTTTATGAAGCCGTTCGGACTGCAAACAACATCAATTAATTATTTTATTTCATTTTTAAAAATTAATTTGTTTTTTCAGTTAGTTTTTATACTTCGTATAATTTGTTTTACCTTTTCCTTTTGTAGTGTACGAAGATGAGACTGGTATTCTCCAAGTTTTCTGAGTGATAAATCTTGTTCTTCAAGATTTAATGAGTCAACAAATTGACTATATCCTGAAATTTCGTTGTTGACTTTTTCGATTTGACTTTTTATCTCTGCAAATTGTTTCATTCTTTCCTCTTTCTTTACTTTCAAGTCTTCTACTAATGGTGTAACCATTTCAAGTTGAGCTTTCAATGATGATGATTTGTTTTTCATGTTTAGCTGATTATTCAGGAATATAAATAAAGATTATAACAATTTGGAACTTAAAAACCGATTGTAAATTTACGCCTTTTTGTAATCTTTCCCACTATAATTACTGAATTGACACAATAAGCAACATATTTACGATCTCTTTCATGTTTTTCTAAATAATTACAAAACCGATTATATATCCGTTTCGAGTTGACTTTCAAAGTCAAAGTACATTTCTAATTTAGAAAGAGAGAGAATAATATTAAAGCTAAAGAGTGGTTGAAAGACTATTATAGGTAAAAACAAACATGATTAGGATTAGGTAAAAGCAATACTAAAGTTGATAATGATTGGCTTCTAGAACTATTATATACAATTAGTTAATTAATTAATTAATTTACCGGAAAATGAGTGTTGAGATCACCGAGTGATGCAATTAGGGTGGCTAATTCGGCTTCTTTGGCGGCAACTGCCTGATGAAGGCGGCCTTTGGTGGTTGCAGCCTCATCAACTTTTCTTTTATACACTTGTAAACACTCTCTTTCTAATTCCATTAATAATCTGTCTTTTTCTGCTTCATTTTCACCTATTTCCATCCATATTTGCTGCCAATCATGAAAAAAGATTAAGAAAAATAATAAAAAGTGACATTTTGCGGCTTGCATTAATTTCAGGGAACAAGATATAAGCTCATAAATTCATGTATATTCCAAATTTCCAACAGTTTTCACAAATTTGAGGGAAATAAAAGATACCCATTTCAAGAACACCCATCAAATTTGGCGAATTTTAAATCTTTATCAAGTTTTGAGAAGAAACCCATGAAAAAGAACCCAAAGAACGAGCAAAAACAAACAAATTTGCATGCAATTCTTTGTTTCAAATTGAGAAATGGGATTAAAACAAAGAAAAATAAAAATAAAAACTGAGAGAAAAAGATTGTGCATACCTGAAGTTCTTGAAGTAAAGTATTGCAATTAGTGGCCGTACGGACACTAGAAGGACTTCCTGCCAACATTGCTCACCTTTTTCACCACTTTCTTCCTCAAAAGAACAGCCTTTTAATGAAAATAAACACAGAAGAAAATGGGTTTTTAATCTTTTTTTCAAGTTAAAAGAACACCCATTACTAAAATCAAGAAAATTGAGAAATTATGTGTCTTTTTCCCATCTTTCCTGCTTGTTTCTCATCACCAACAACAACCCAACAAACCCTTTTAAAATCTGAAGCTTCCTTCAACAAACCCCACTATCTTTCTTATTGCTTTTGCTTAAAAATTTGATCTTGAAGTGAAAAATCAAGAAAGAAAAAACCAAATTAGATCGTATTAAAACAGAACAAAACCTAAGTTAAGAATAGAGATAAGAGCAAAAGAATTAGATACTTTTGTGTAAAGAGGACAAACAAACAAAATGGACCATCAAAGAAAACCCTTTTTTCAAGAAGCAGAAACAAGAGTGGATTAAGCTACAATGCGCACTAGACGGATCTGCGCACGTTAATTAATAAGATTTCTTTACTAAATCCTCTCTTTCTTAAAAAAATTATAAAAATAAAAAAAAGCTCATAAATTTTGTTCCATTAAACCTTCAATAGCAGGGAAAGGATGGCACTCAAATTGCCAAAGTTTACCTTCTTTAATTATGTTCACCTTTTGTTCTGATATCAAGTACTCCTATATCTTATTAAATTATTAAATGATGGTTTTGTAATGCTCGCAGTGGTGGCGCGTGGGCCATACGATGGAGTGATATAGTGGGAAGTGGGTGTCACCGGTGGTAAAGAAGTGGTGAGTCCCAAGATGTAGGGTCTATGGGGACGAAGAGCCAGCAATGAAGTAGCTGTGTTAAGCAGTCTTTTATATTTTATAATAAAATAATACTTACTTTAATTCAAAATAAGTGATACAATTTATATATATAGGTGTATCAAAATAAGTTATATACGTAGTATTTTAAAATTTTATTTTATTTATAAAAAGTAATGAGTCTCACATCCACTAACTATCTTTTTTAATAGGGAGTTATTTTTTATACCCCAAATATTAATGTCTATACCCATGGTTGCATAACTCGCTATTCGCTACCCATTCGTTTAATAACCTTGTAGCGAGTGCTCGGTTACTCGGTGAGTACTTGGCGAGTACTCGGATTGAGATTTCTATATATATATTTTTTAATATATATTATACATATAATTTTCCTATTTCTTAAAAATATTTCATAACTTGGAAAAATCGACCGAGAATTAACCGAGTTTTAGCCGAGTTTCCGAGTTAGACGAGTTAGACCGGGTTGGCCGAGTTTTGACCGGGTTGGCCGAGTTTTGTCCGAGTTTTGACCGATTTTTACATTAACCGAGTTTTTGGACCGGTTAGCATGAACTCGACTTGGTACACCACCGAGTAGCGAGTACTCGCCGAGTACTCGGCCGGGTTGGCCGAGTTTTACAACACTGTCTATACCACAATGTACAACTAATTCTACAGACCATACAACTACATAAAACATTTGTTGTGGTACATAAGTTAAAACATGTGGTACAAAAATCACTACCTCTTTTAATATAATGAAATGAATCATTTATTTTTATTTTTAATTTGAAAAATCATTAACCTCATTTTATTCAAAAAATGAGAGATTCATTCACCATTAACCATCCAATTTATTCAAATATAAACTCCATTATAACTTTTTACTTTCAAAAACCGTAAAATTAATATAATTTATTTTACTTATTTTAAATCAGATGAAATAGTGGTAATAATAATGATAATAATAATAATAATAATAATAATAAAGTTTTTGTAATATTTATTGGTTAATACGTAGTAAATATACTTCAAATTTCTTAAGATTATAACAAAATAAATTAAAGAAGTAAAATTTCTCTACTTTAGGCGATACGGTACGGACCAACGCAGCACCCGGCGTGGGGGTGTGACTCGGCGGCCACGCCGTTGCTTGGAATGGGAACACCGCCCCCCCCCCCCCCCCCCCCCCACAACGCCGTTGGGGTGCGGCGTGGCGAGAAAGGGCGACGGACGACGGGGTGCAACGGGCGTGGAGAGGCTTATTTTGGCCGAATTTGACCGTTGGCAACGGCTATATAGCCGTTGGTGATTTAAAAAAAAATTAATTAATTAATTTAATTTATTTATTTCTTATATAAACACACTCAAAACACTACCAAAACACTACCAAAACACTACCAAAACATACCACAACTCTACCAAAATACCCCAACTCACAAATAATGAATTATCTTAGTTCATCATCTGACGACGATGACTTGTTTATGCTAATAATATACTCAGAACTCCTCGATGATATATCCTCCGATGAAAATGAAGAAGTCTTTGACACTAGAACGACGAAGCTAAATAGAAATCGAGAAGCTGGACACGACATGTTATACCGAGATTATTTTACGGATGATCCTGTTTATGACGACAACAATTTCCAACGAAGGTTTCGTCTGTCCAGACATTTATTTATGCGCATATGTACCGCATTAGAAAACATGTATCCTTTTTTTCAATTGAGATACGATGCTAGAGGTAGGCGGGGATTCACTGCTTTGCAAAAATGTACTGCAGCAATTCGATCTATGGCTTACGGGTCATCCCCTGATTCTCTTGACGAGTACCTACGCATGTCTGAAAGAACTGCTAGGGAAAGTATGTATAGATTTTCACAAGGGGTTTTGGAAATATTCGGACCTATTTATTTGCGAAAACCAACAGTGACCGATGTGCAAAAATTATATGATGCACACGAAGAGAGACATGGTTTTCCTGGAATGCTTGGTAGCATTGATTGTATGCACTGGGATTGGAGGAACTGTCCACAATCGTGGAGAGGTGAGTACACCGGTGGACATCATGGAGTACCGTTGTTGATATTAGAAACTGTTGCTTCCCAAGATTTATGGTTTTGGCATGCTTACTTTGGGGTTGCGGGTTCTAATAATGATATTAACGTGCTTGATCAGTCACCAATATTCAACGACTTGTTATCAGGAAAGGCACCCGATGCGCCTTTCACGGTGAATGGCAATCCATATAGATTCGGTTACTACCTTACTGATGGTATATATCCTCGTCATGCGACGTTTGTCAAAGCCTACCGACATCTAGTTGATCCAAAAGAGGTCTTGTTTACCAAAAAAACAAGAATCCGCACGTAAGGATGTGGAACGGGCTTTTGGAGTTTTAAAGGCGAAGTGGCACATTGTCAAAAACGCGGCCCGTTCATATGACCTTGAAAGATTAAGATATATTTTGTATGCATGTGTTATAATGCATAATATGGTTGTCGAAGATACTGGTCGGATGATTTCTCCATATGTGCCGGACGGTCCCCGACATGCTTTGTATGTACTGGGAAGTGCAGAATATTTGCACAGGGTTGTCGACGTTCGAGACGGAACAACACACGAACGACTTCGACAGGACTTGGCGGACCATCTCTACAACAACGCACATGCCGACGATGAAGACACCGACGATGAAGACGATGAAGAGTAATAATTTATTTTAATTATTGTAATTTTTAATTTCTAGTATTTTAATGTTTAATTTCTAGTATTTTCATTTTAATTAAAAGTATTGTCATTTTAATTTTATTTAATGTAATGTAATTTTAAATTATATAAAATATTATTTGTGTGCAAAATAAATGGAAATGAAATGATGAGTTGGAAAATAAAATGGTGTGGTGTGGTGTGATGAGTATTTCCACCAAATGATGTGGTGTGGTGGTGGTGTGGGGGTGTGAGGTGGCGATGATGTGGCGGAAAAGGGCACCACCACATGTGGTGCCCATATCCACTAGCCTTAGAGAATCATCAAATGTTCTTTTAATTTAAATAAAAGTTAACATGATTAATGTCCTTTAGCATATGTTCCTAAAATACACGTTAAAAAATCCATAAAAAAATGTGTTTCTTTGGGTTGTTAAGTGTTAACATCAAGTTTTATTTACAGGAGAGGCATCTATTTAGTGAGGTGTATGTGGTGGAACTATTAGAAGGATGACCATATGAAATTATCATTAGCATAATACATTAATAGGTTGTTGTATTGTACGATAATATTATGTTATTATTTAAATCAACTTGGATGATTTAATTGAATGAGAAAAATGAGTACGCATTTAAATTGTTCATTGATGTCGACAAAGATATAAAGTCATACATAAGTTCAATGTTAACTGATGTTGTGTTGTTTTTAAAATTTTCGATAGTTAGCTAATAAAGTACAATGTTTATCCAGGTCAAACATATAACATCTATAAAATTATTTAGTAACTTTTCAACAAAACATCACCATCACTAATTTTCAATACATCAGGTAAGAAGGTTTGTGTAATAGCAATAACATCTCTAGACTCCAGTAAGTAAAGAAATTAATTTATGATGAAAATAATGTAATAGAAATTAGGGTAAATTACAATTTTTGTCCCTGACCTATGGCCGATTCGGGGTTTTTGTCCCTAATCTTTTTTCTTCCGTTTTTTTGTCCTTTAAGTTTTTAAAATTCTGCATATTTGTCCTTCCGTCTAATTTTGGCCGTTAACTGACGATTTTTTTGTCAATTTCCCCAAATTACCCCTATCATCATCATCAAAATCCATCTTGTCTTTCTTCATCATGAAATCATGAACATCCTTCAAACTCACAAACCACAACTACCATCAAATTGAACCATGATTTGTACAGCAATGTTTAGGATTTAACACAATTAGCTAATACTTTCTGAATATATGAATAAAATAGAATTTGCAAAATAAGAGAAGAAGAAAGTCAACGTCAAAACTCAAGAATTCGTAATTAGTCAAAATCAAAATTAGCGATAACAAGTAAATAAAGCTCAAAATCAGAATTTGCACACAGACGAAGAAACATAGCTCAAAATCAAAATTAGTCACAAAAAAATGTAAGAAAATTGACGATAACAAGTAAATAAAACTCAAAATCTTGTTGAAAACTAATTTTGAAATCGATAAGAGCTTCTCGTTGTCGCAAGCAAAAATCAGCGTCATGTGTACATAAACATGAAGAATGAAATATACCCAAATCAGCGTCACTTGTGCTTCTGCAAGTCGGTAGAGACTTGTGATTCTGTAAAGCAAATCTACAACCCTTGATTCTGACGCTAGCTTCATTTTGTACCGTGAAATCGAACTTGCTAGCACCGTCCGTTGCAAATGTGTTCATCAATCCTTTGCTCGATTTCAATATCGACATGAGTTGCGGTGGTGGTAGAGGAAGAAGAGATGGAGATTTGGGTACATAGAAAGAATTGGAGATTTGGGATTTTTAGATTTGGGGATTATACTTTGAATAGAGAGATAATATAAAAGAGAAGAATTGCATTCAACCAAAGAATTCGGGGAAGAAGATGATGAAGATTAGGGTTTTTCTTTCATTTGGGATGAAGAAGAAAGAGGGTCACAGGAAGATGAACAGCTTGTTGAAGAAGATGAACAATGGTGAAAAGGACCAAAATGCCCTCACATGCCTTGCATTTTTCGTCAGTTAACGGCCAAAAATAGACGGAAGGACAAATATGCAGAATTTTAAAAACTTAAAAGACAAAAAAACGGAAGAAAAAAGATTAGGGACAAAAACCCCGAATCAGTCATAGGTCAGGAACAAAAACTGTAATTTACCCTAGAAATTAATAAACTATAAATCTAATTTATATGTATACCGACAAAGATTGTTCAAAAAGAAGAGAAAAGAAATAATGGTCATGATAGCATTGGGTATAATTACTTTATGGAAAGGAGCTTATTGAGTGTTAAATAGATATAGAAAAAATGACACGTTCTATTTGAGCTTTAAGATACACTTATTAGAGTAACGGTCTAGTAACGGGCACGGTCGCGAGGGGTGGTCCGCCATATGACGTGGTGGGGCGAAGTGGCGGCGCCACGACACCGCCCGCCTTGCGAACGACCTTCTTCGTGACTTCTCGGAGAGAGTTGTAGAAAATATGGTGTATTTTATATGTGTATTACGTGTATTTTATGTATGTATATAATTTATAACCAGTTTCATAGCCCGCCCGACTCGGCGGGCATGCTTCAAGATTTATATTATAGAAAAATACCAACAAAGATTAATAATTTTAAAAATGACATAATAATCGATAGCTGTGATGATTATTTTGTACAAAATTCGATACATGAACAAATGTTACATAAAATTTATAGACGAAATAAGACTTCTTTGTAAACGACATTTGTTGTTGAATTAGTGTAATTGTCATCTCTGTCACAACAAATGACCTTCAATCCGTTCTTGTTTTTAACTCGTGATACAGCTACATAAAGCTGGTCATGTGAGAATACCGGTTTTTGCAGAAACAAACCAACTTGACACAACGTCTGACCTTGACTTTTATTAATGGTCATAGAAAAGCATACCTGAACAGGAAATTGCCTCCGATTCAATTTGAACGGCATATTGCTGTCGGAAGGACTAATAACCATTCGAGGGATAGCGCAAATTGTACCGACCTTGCCGCCAGATACAATTTTACCCTCGATTATATTTTATCTCTAACGGGTCAAATCGTTAAAATAAAAATATAAAACGGGTGTTACGGGAAAGCATGCAGCTTTGAAAGCCGCCTCGTGCAAAGTGACAAAGCACGAGAAAGCATGCATTGAAAATCAACACGTGTTTATTCCTTTTGCATTTGATACTTTCGGTTTCCTTGCACATGAGGCAGTGAAGCTTCTCAACAGAGTGCAGCGTGTTATGCATAGCAATGTTATGACACCTAGATCCATGAATGTTGTTTTTAAAACAATTAGTTTTGCAATTCAAAAAGGGATAGCGGCGCAGCTTGTTGCCCGTTTTCCTTCTTTCACTATGTAAAAACGTTCTTTAAAATAACACATATATGAAAGGAAAAATAGAATGTATTTTAAAACAGGTCATTGGGTCAGAAGTTGTTACAACTTACAGTTTGTTTTTAATGTATACAGTCTCCTAAATTTTATATTAAAAAAAGAATTTGTTATTGTGAATTGTGATAATATACTTTTTCTGATAATAATCAACACCAATTATCACACACAACCCGTCCATCTTGCCCCTATTATCACATGGTGATTATCGACAACTTAATACTGTGGATACATTGAAGGAAATGCATTTAAGCCATTTTCAATAGTACATTTGTAGGTTTGCAAAAACAATCGTAAATTACTAAGATCCTTGCTATATAATTTGACTAAAAATTCTACAAATTGCTTACATGAATATTGAAAACTTTGTCAAATTATCAGTTTACACAAAATAAGAAAGTTAACAATGAAAATAAGGACTAAAACATACCTCATCGTCTTCACTTGTAAATCTGCCTCTTAATTTGGCATAAAGATGTTGTACTCTTGTAAGATTGCTAATTGTTTTCTCTGTTTCTACCAACAGTCTTGTACATACACCCAACATACATGCATTTTGAAAACATAAGTCACATATTGTTATTATCATTCTTCATTCATGTAGAACAAACAAACTCTCCCCAAATGTGCCCTGATAATAAATAGTAAAAAAAAATTCATAATTAAAAACCAAAATACAATCAAAATTGCAAACTTAATTAACAACTACTTAAGCTTCAAATGTACGACAAATAAACCATGTAATATGTTCTACTTAGATTATCAATGCTTGGAGATACACCTCTCCAAGCTCCATGTAAGACAAGTTTATGAAAAATCCCAAAATTAATTAAAAATGTTAGAACTTTATACAACATCCAAATATTCAATATGCTGACAAATTGAAGTTTTAGTCACTCTTAATAATTTTCTTGGAATAGGTAATAAAAAACACTACTTATATTCATAACAAAAAGAAGCAACAAAGTTCCAATTAAGCGAAAGCCGCTAACAGCAAAGTTCCAATTAAGCGAAAAAAGAGTATTGACACCCATATAATGATATGATCTTTGTATAAAAAGTTAGGATGCAAGTATCCCGAAAATTAAACGATCATATAAGTTAAGAAAACATAATTTCCTACTAATTCGGATTAGTTGGAAACTGAATCAAATTCGGAAATCACTACACACGAAACTGAAACTGATCCAGTATTAGCTATTTCGTATTCATAGGATGGATTTTTCATAATACTGATTGGTTAGAAACCTATTTGAATTTACAGTTAATTTTCATAATATTGTTCCCGAAAATTAGGTGTGGTTTAAATGCTAGAGGGAAAGAGATGGTACGTGAATGTGAATGAGAATCACAGCAACGGATTGAATCTTTTCGTAAGCACTCCATACTTAAGCAAAATACAGTCGTCGTGAAGTAATCGTGTGAAGATTTAAAAAGGCACCATCGATATTTATACATTATGCCTTCAAAACAAAATTAATTTAAATTACAAATTATAGGTCATAAAATTGTCTATAAATTCCGGAATCAAAATTAGCAACTCATCATGGTTATAAATTCAAATGGAACCGAATTTTCGGGATTTTGGTTAACTTTAAAGTTTTCAATCGGTGATATATTGTTGGGGTATTAAACCTATTTTAGTCCGGTATTTAAGAGTTTTTAATTGTTAGAATATTCAAAATATTGCCCCATAAATGTCGGCCTAAGCATAAATGATGGAATCAAAGTGAGATTTGAAAGGAATTTTAGAGGCATTATCGGTGGCCAATGATAGAATTACATGTGTCATTCTCCACCAATGAGGAAGCTCCATCATGCTAAGTAGCCAAAAGTCAATCAAATTAGGGGCAATATATAGGAGAAGATGTGTGTGGTCTAAAATAATGAAGTGAATGACACTATTGGCATTAATTTGTCAGTTGAAATGTTAACTGACGTAATGTTAATTTGGAGAAAAAAAATGTGTATTAACTATGGTTGAGAGTGGTATTAGTATTAGAGCATCCCCAATGATTAAGTCATTACAATGACTTATTATAATTAACACCTAGATTTTTTACTCAAACTTTATAAATAAGCTTTCAAATAATCTTTTGGTCCGATGTATATTAACTTACATAAAGTTTTTTTTTTGTGTTTTGATAAATACTTAGAGATAAATAAGATTTTGAAGCAAAAGCTTTTTGCTAGAAAGTCATTTACCTTCAAATGACCTACACACAAAATAATAATTAAGATTTTCAAAAAACTTACATTGAAGATGTAGATGTTATTTGGTATTATTGAGATACAATAATAAAGGTTTATGAGAGAAGATGGTTTATTCTCATTGATCACCAAAATATATATAGAGTACAATTTAACCTAGTTACCTAACTTAAGAGATAATTACAAGAAAACTAATATAATACAAACTATTATAAAGATATATACAATCTTTGATGTATATCGGCTAATATTCCCCGTCAGTTTGGAGCTGGAGGAGACCGAATGCACAAACTGGTCTTGAATCTTTGGAATAAATGTCGAGGGAGGCCTTTGGTAAAGATGTCTGCATACTGATGTTCTGTTGGTACGTGTATAACTCGGATGCGGCCAATCTTTACAAGTTCTCGAACAAAATGAATGTCAATTTCCACATGTTTAGTGCGCTGATGTTGTACCGGGTTGTCTGATAAGTACACGGCAGATATGTTATCACAATATACGAGCATAGCCTTTGTGACCGGTACGTGGAGTTCGAGAAGTAGATTACGAAGCCAGCTTGTCTCAGCCGTAGCATTTGCTACTCCCTTGTATTCTGCCTCAGCACTTGATCGTGATACCGTAGGTTGCCGTTTAGATGACCAAGAGACTAGGTTTTCCCCGAGAAACACACAATATCACGAAGTGGATCGTCGTGAGTCTAGGCATCCTCCCCAATCAGCATCTGAATAGGCCGTGATGTTTAACTTCGGAGATTTTATTATAGAAAGGCCTTGATTGGAGGTGCCTTTAAGGTACCGTAGGATCCGTTTTATGAAGTTAAAACGCGGGACTCGAGGTGCATGCATAAATAGGCACACTTGTTGTACAACATATTGTATGTCTGGCCTTGTGAATGTTAAGTATTGTAATGCACCGGCCAAACTCCGGTAAAGTGTGGGATCGGTCATGAGTTCCCCGGAGGTGGCGCTGAGTTTTGATGATGTGACCACGGGGGTAGCAACCGGATTGCAATTTGTCATATTCGCTCGTTGAAGGATATCATCTATGTAGTGCGATTGGGACAAAAATAATCCGTTTTCGGTATGGGAAACCTTGATGCCGAGGAAATGATGAAGTTTCCCCAAATCGGTCATTGCAAATTCTTTTGATAATTTGTTGATGATATTCCGTAAGAATGTATCGCTGGATGCTGTGAGGATAATATCATCAACGTATAATAATAGATATGCGATGTCTTGACCGTTACGGTATACAAACAAAGAAGTGTCTGTGGCGGCACTTTTAAATCCCGTAGATGTAATGTATGTGGCAAAGCGTTGATACCATGCTCGGGGTGCCTGTTTAAGACCATATAAAGACTTCTTTAACCTGCAAACAAAATCAGGGTGATCACGGTTAACGTATCCAGGTGGTTGATGCATATATACCGTTTCAGTGAGGTTCCCATGTAAAAAAGCGTTTTTAACGTCTAGTTGGTGTATTGACCATGAGCGGGACACGGCTAATGTAAGAATCGTGCGTATGGTGGTCGGTTTGACCACGGGACTAAAAGTCTCATCACAATCAATCCCCACATGTTGAGACTTCCCATTTACCACTAGACGAGCTTTGTAACGAGCCAACGAACCATCAGCATGAAATTTATGGCGATATAGCCATAGGCAACGTATAATATGTGCGTTCGTTGGTCGTGGTACCAATTCCCATGTATCATTGTCACATAAGGCCCTATATTCATCGTTCATGGCAATTTTCCAGTTAGGGTCGTGTAGGGCTAGGTGCGGGTTTTTGGGAATGGGGGGACGGAGGTGGTGTGAAGGTTGAGCCGTTGAGTGGGTTTGGTTGTACCGTCACGGGAACATGTGGTCATGGGGTAGGTTGAGGTGGTAGAGGGTGCGGTTGGTGGTGGTGGGGGTGTCGGCTGGGTGGGGGTGGGGGTGGCACGGTGTTGGGCAGATTTGTAGGGGGTGGTGTCGGGTTAGGTTGAGGTTGGGCAGGGGTTTTCGGAGTTGGTGAAGGCGGGTTTGGGGTAGGGTTTGGGTGGTGGCGGAAGTGGTGGATGGTGGAGGGTAGGTTGGTGTCGTTTTGAAGGAAATCGTAGGTGGTGGGTGGCGGTGTGGGGTTGTTGGCAAAGGGAAATTGGGCAAATTTAATAAAAGTTTCAGATTTAAGTTTTAGAGGATAGACCCATACATATTTCGTGAAGTTATCAATTAAAACCATGTAGTATTTATAACCGTTTTTACTTAAGACGGGTGAAGTCCATAAGTCACAATGGATGATATCAAATGGTAAAAGGGTGGTGTATGTGGATGTAACGACCCAAAATTTGTAAATAAATAAATTGTATAAAAATATGATAAATAAGGATAAATCGTTTTAAGAACGTAGGAATTGGTTTCGTGTCGTTTGGAGACCGTATGAGAAAGTTATGGGCAAAACCGGGTCGAGGCAACAACCGAAAAATGCAGCCCTGCTGCATTTTGGAGTTAGCGCCGCGAACTATAGTTCCCGATCGAGAACTGTCTCCAGCGGATTTGGCTTTTGAGCGTGATGTAGTTCACGAGTTGATAACGATCGCGAAGTTGGCGTGCAAGCGCAGAGTTAGCGACGCGAACTTAGTTCGCGCCGTGAACTCTGGTCGACAGCATTTAAGTCGGGTTTTAGCTCATTTAATGCAATTCCAAAACCCTAGTTTTCTCCTTGGCGATTTTTGAGTGCAAGAGCTGATTTGGGTCGATTTGTTCAACAAATCTTGATAGATTTCACTCCAAAGTGAAGATTAAAGGTATATCTTCACTCCTTGATCTTTGTAGCTTTAGATCTATGTATTTTGATAGTTGCGTTTCAAACCCTAGTTATTGGGGGTTATGATTTATGGTGAATAAATGATGTATACACTTAATAGATGGTATATTAACAAAGGAAACAAGTGTATGATTTCGATTGGTAAGAATCTTAAGGGTTGGTTAAACCTAGGGTTTGGTAAATCACCATAATTGGGGAAAATGTTAGTTAATGGTAATTAGAGGTTAATGGATACATTATTGGTAGTATGAGATGTTGAACATCTTGTGATCATTATATTAGGCTTTCGGTGACATCTTGGAAAGTCGGTGAATTTGTGAAGCAAGAGATTTGGTGTCAAGAATTCGGTTGGAGCATCTTATTGCTAAGGTAAGTACGTGTGGAAATTTACTGAGTACATAGCCTATGAAATCCCTTTATTACTTGTGTTATGGTCTATTTGCTTAATTGTGTAGACTAGTAGTTAGTAGTTAGTTATACCGATAATAGTATTGAACTAACTTGTTTGTTGATAGACGTGATAGCCGAGAGCTAGATTAACATAACCATTGAGTTATGATATGTTGAGATGATGTGATGATGCGGGGACCCCCGGTCATGAGGTGTGGTGTGAGGGGCAGTTGGGTGGATTCCCATCGACTCCACCACGATAGTAGTCTTGCTAACTAGAGGTAGTCCGGTGAGTAAGGCAGGTATTGGTAGATTGGGCGAATCTCTCTTGCCGGTATCTTGAGGCTTATTAATAGCGATGGATTTCGGTTAATAAGTCAAGGTGTTTCTAGTTTGTTCGGGGGCAACCCGATAACTAGATATGATTGCTAGGAAGGCAAAGTATTAGAGTCACAATAGGGTGACTAGTTAGATGGATGATTTACTTACAAGTTTGTCTATATGTCATACCATTATTATTATTGGGTCTAAACCCATGTAGCTCACGAGACGTTTTATCTCACGTACTCCTTGTTTGTTTTGCTATGTACTCAGGTTCGGGACCGAAGGTTTAGGTACGCATGGATAGAGATGCGGGGCCTAGAGTAGAAGAACTTTAGATTGGATTTATGCTTAGCTTTGGTTTTGATCTATTTTGTAACACCAAACTTTATACTCTGATTTTCATACCAAAGGTTTTTGTAAATCCATATTTTTGGAATAGTTCTTCTATTTATGAAAAATGATTTATTTTGGGCAAATGTTTTGTATTAAAATTTGAGGTGTTACAACTTGGTATCAGAGCTACTGTTTAAGTGAATTAGGTTGGATGACCATCCTAGTCTTAGACTGTAGCATTAGGCATATAAGATTCCTTAAGATCATAGGTTGACCTTGAGACTTTATGTTAAGTTTAAATATTGAAGCTCATTTTAAACACTTATATTTATTTGAAAAGATAATCATTAATAGATAGTGGAGCAGATTTAAATTGTATACAAGAAGGATTAATTCCAACAAAATATTTTCAAGGACCGATGAAATTTGATATGATTATGGATATCGAGTCTTATGCGACTAATGGGTTGTACATAAGGTACTAAATGTTTAATGTCTTTCGTATAGTCTTGATTGAAAGAAATGGTGACCACGCGTAGAAGTGGTAGAGCCCCGGAGCAATGTTTTAAAACCCAGGTTATTACTCGGCCCGGTAAGATGGACGGGTCACGGGTCAACCGGTTCAACCGGCGGGTTAACCCGGGTCAACTAACAACATATAAAAAAATATTATATAAAAGATATATACATTATGCAGTAAAATTTGTACATTTATGTATATTTGAAGTAAAAAAGATTAAAAAACGGGTCAACTAACAATATATAAAAAATATTATATAAAAGATGTGTGCATTATGCACTAAAGTTTGCACATTCAAAGTAAAATATATAAAAACCGGGTCAACTCAGGTCACCGGGTTGCTGGTTTTCACCATAACCGGCCAAATCAAACCGGGTCAATTCTAAACGAAAACCCGGTCACGGTTGAACCGCCTCTTACACCGGGTCGCGGTTCAACCGGTTCAACCGGCCGAGTCAACCCGGGTTTTAAAACACTGCCCCGGAGGGCCGGGAGGAGGAGATACCTCATGTTGAGGTTGTGGTTGAACAAGAAAGTCAACCGTCGATGCATCGAATGGGTGAGTCGGAGGTCGGAGCAAATAGGACTCCGGTAACCATGGCGGATCTCCAAACTATTATTGACCAAATCAAAGGGACGGTGGCCGAGGAAGTGCACCGAATTATTGGGGACCGTGAGAGGTCGGGTGGAGACCGTGAATCCGAGGCTAGATCGGATGAGAGAACCGGGGGAAGTGGCACCGGTGAAGGGAAGTCCTCCACGGGTGGCCAAAGTGATGCTAGGGCAAAGCCCGTTGTGAAAGAAGGTTGTTCGTTTTAATCCTTCATGGCTTGTAAGCCAAATGTGTACAAGGGTAGTTCGGACCCGAAGGTAACTATGAGGTGGATGCGGGAGACCGAGAGGGTTATCGTTAGTAGCAAGTGTAAGGATGCCGATATGGTGACTCACAATTGTCAAAAGAAGATGATATGGTTTGGTGGGATATCGTGTATGAAACCCTCGGGAGGGAGGTGGTTGAGAAAATGACGTGGGATGAATTCACCACGAGATTGAAAAAGAAATTTTGTCCCGAAAGGGATTTGGAAAAGATGCACGAGAAATTCATGACCCTTAAGAAGGGTGATTTGTCAATCGAGGAATACTCGAGAGAGTTCACGGGATTGCTCCCGTTTGTTACTAAAACCTACTCGGATGAGAGGTTGAGGGTGGTCTGGTATGCTAGTGGGTTACCGTGGGACTACCAATTGGAAGTTAAGAGGGCGGTCACACTTGATGAGGCCATTAGTGCCGCCCGGGGTGTTGAGGAAGTGAATGAGGCACATGTTGCCGAGAGGGCCCATGTGGGCGAGAAAAGGAAAGCCGAGAGCGGCTCTAGTTCGTACAAGAAAGGGAAGTTCACTTCGAGCTTCTCTAAACAAGGAAGTGTTGGCCCGTGCAAGAAATGCGGGAAAAATCATACCAGCATATGCCGAGGAGAGTCAAAGGCTTGTTATAGTTGTGGCAAGATGGGGCATATAGCCCGGGATTGTAAGGCCAAGTTGTCGGCCGATGTGGAGTGCTACTCATGCCATGAAAAGGGGCATTATAGCAATGTATGCCCGAAGAAGGGAATAGAGTCGATGGTGTCCACGGCTCAAAAGAAAGTGGAACCGGCAAAGGTGAAGGGCGGTCCTTCCAACTCACTCGGGAGGAGGCGAAGGAGGCACACGATGTGGTGTCGGGTACTTTATTCATTAACTCCTTGCCAACTCATATTTTGTTTGATTCGGGTTCCAATTATTCGTTTGTGTCTTATGAGTTCGGTTGTAAATTGAATGTGCCGTCCGAGATGTTAGATGAGGTTTATGAGATAGAAGTAGCCGACGGGAAAACGTCTATGGTTGAATGTATTTATAGAAATTCTGAAATAGAAATAGACGGTAGAAAGTTTAAGGTAGATTTGTTGCCCATGGGAATTAGGGCGTTTGATGTGGTTATTGGTATGGATTGGTTGGGTATGCACCAAGCCAAGATTTTGTGTGGAAAGAAAATAGTGTCGATTAGGACACCCGAGAATGAGAAAGTGTATGTGTATGGGGAGAAACGACATCACATGCCTAATGTGATTACCGCCATTAAGGCGAGGAAAAGTATATCGAAAGGTTGTGCATCGTTTATTGCATATGTATTAGATGGCCGAAAAGAAAAGAAGACGATGGATAACGTCAAAATTATTCGGGATTTCCCCGAGGTATTTCCCAATGACTTGCCCGGTTTACCACCGGAGAGACAAGTCGAGTTTAAAATTGATTTAGTTCCGGGGGCAACGCCGATTGCTCGTGCTCCCTACCGTTTAGCTCCCACCGAGATGCAGGAATTGATGACTCAATTGCAAGATTTGTTAGACAAAGGTTTTATTCGTCCGAGTTCGTCACCATGGGGTGCACCGGTGTTATTTGTTAAGAAGAAAGACGGCTCGATGAGAATGTGTATCGACTACCGAGAGTTGAACAAGGTAACTATTAAGAACCGTTACCCGTTGCCGAGAATTGATGACTTATTCGACCAATTGCAAGGTGCTAGTTACTTCTCGAAGATCGATTTGAGGCCAGGTTATCACCAAGTTCGGGTGAAAGAAGGCGACACCGAGAAGACGGCTTTTCGTACACGTTATGGTCATTATGAATTTCTAGTGATGCCTTTTGGTCTTACGAACGCGCCGGCTATTTTTATGGATTTGATGAATCGGGTTTGCAAACCGTTCCTTGATAAGTTCTTGATAGTGTTCATTGATGATATTTTGATTTATTCGAAAACCGAGGAAGAACACGAAAGTCATTTGAGGCTTGTTTTAGACGTGTTGAAACGGGAGAAGTTGTATGCAAAATTCTCGAAATGTGAATTTTGGTTGCGGGAAGTACAATTCCTAGGTCATGTGGTGACGTGTGATGGTATTAAAGTTGACCCGTCCAAGATTGAAGCGGTGTTAAATTGGGAGCCTCCGAGAACTCCAACCGAGGTTAGAAGTTTCCCTGGATTAGCCGGTTATTACCGAAGATTTATACAAGACTTCTCGAGAATCGTGATCCCACTCACGAAGTTAACGAGAAAAAGTGAGAAGTTTGTGTGGGAGAAGAAGCTAGAAGAGGCGTTTAAATTGTTGAAAGAAAAGTTATGTAATGCGCCGATTCTTACATTACCAGATGGTATGGAAGATTTTGTGGTTTATAGTGATGCTTCGAATCAAGGGCTCGGTTGTGTGTTGATGCAAAGAGGTAAAGTGATCGCGTATGCCTCGTGACAATTGAAGAATGCGGAATTAAGGTACACGGCACACGACTTGGAATTGGCGGCTATTTGCCTTAAAGTTGTGGAGGCATTATTTGTATGGTACTCGGTGTACGTTGTACACGGATCATAAAAGTCTACAATACGTGTTTACTCAAAAATATCTTAATATGCGACAAAGGAGGTGGATCGAGTTGATTGCCGATTATGATTGTGAGATTGTGTATCACGCGGGAAAGGCTAATGTAGTAGCCGACGCCTTGAGCCGAAAGGTCTATGAAAAACTAAACCGATGAATATTAACACGTATAGAAGTCGTCTCGAGCATCATCGAAAGAATCAAGAATGCCCAACGAGAAGTTATGGGAAAAGAAGAGTTAAGACAAGAGCGGTTAGGTAAGAACCAACATTTTCTCGAAAATGCACAAGGGTTGAAGACCGTGGGCGGTCGTATTTGGGTTCCTAAGTTCGGTGGCATCCGAAAAGAGTTATTGTATGATGTGCACAAGTCAAAGTATTCGATTCACCCGGGAAGTACAAAGACGTACCAAGATATGAAACGGCTGTATTGGTGGCCCGAATGAAGGCGAGAGTGGCCAAGTATATCACTAAGTGTGCCACGTGTGCACAAGTGAAAGCCGAGCATCAAGTACCGTATGGGGTAGCTCAATCATTGGTTGTACCGGCCGGAAAGTGGGAAGACATAACTATGGATTTCATAGTAGGTTTACCGAAGACGAGTAGGGGTCACGATGCCATTTGGGTCATAGTTGACCGATTGACCAAGAGTGCGTTATTTTTAGCCATTCGGGAGACGTTGCCACTTGAGAAATTGGCTAAATTGTATGTTGACGAGGTGGTTCGACTCCACGGGGTTCCATTGTCTATTGTATCCGATAGAGACGCGAGGTTTACCTCGAGATTTTGGCGATCCTTACAAGAAGAGTTGGGTACAAAGTTGCGGTTGAGCACGGCTTATCACCCGCAAACTGATGGTCAAAGTGAAAGAACGATTCAAACGGTTGAAGACATGTTGAGATCGTGTGTGTTAGACTTCGGTGGGAAATGGGATGAACATTTACCGTTAGTCGAGTTCTCGTATAATAATAGTTATCAATCGACTATTAAGATGCCGCCTTATGAGGCGTTGTATGGAAGAAAATGTAGAACTCCATCTTGTTGGTTGGAAGCGGGAGAAACGAAAGTCACGGGTCCCGAGATCGTGAGAGTGACGAATGAAAAGATCGGTATTATTCAAACCAACATGAAAGTTGCCCAAGATAGACAACGAAGTTATTCGGGCTTAAAGAAGAGGCCATACGACTTGGATGTCGGTGATATGGTCATGTTGAAAGTGTCACCTTGGAAAGGTGTGATGCGGTTTGGTAAGAAAGGAAAACTAAGTCCAAGGTATGTTGGACCATTTAAAATATTGAAACGGGTCGGGCTTCAAGCGTTTAAGTTGGAACTTCCACCCGAGCTTCAAGGTGTGCATGACACCTTTCACGTAAGTTATTTGAAAAAGTTTATCGGGGAAGTTGAAAATATTATCCCATTACAAGAGTTGCGGGTTGACGGCCCGAACCGGTTGATTGAGGAGCCCGAGGCGATATTAGAAACGAAAACAAAGAAGCTCCGGAATAAAGAGATCGACTTTGTATTGGTCAAGTGGAAGCATTCACTTGGGCCGAATTTGACTTGGGAAGTCAAAGACGAGATTCGGAAAAGATACCCGGATTTCGTGAACTATGATGAGATTCCGAGGACGGAATCTTCTTAAGGGGTAGATAGTTGTAACGACCCGAAATTTGTAAATAAATAAATTGTATAAAAATATGATAAATAAGGATCAATCGTTTTAAGAACGTAGGAATTGGTTTCGTGTCGTTTGGAGACCGTATGAGAAAGTTATGGGCGAAACCGGGTCGAGGCAACAACCGAAAAATGCAGCCCTGCTGCATTTGGGAGTTAGCGCCGCGAACTATAGTTCCCGATCGGGAACTGTCTCCAGCGGATTTGGCTTTTGAGCGTGATGTAGTTCACGAGTTGATAACGATCGCGAAGTTGGTGTGCAAGCGCAGAGTTAGCGACGCGAACTTAGTTCGCGCCGTGAACTCTGGTCGACAGCATTTAAGTCGGGTTTTAGCTCATTTAATGCAATTCCAAAACCCTAGTTTTCTCCTTGGCGATTTTTGAGTGCAAGAGCTGATTTGGGTCGATTTGTTCATCAAAGCTTGATAGATTTCACTCCAAAGTGAAGATTAAAGGTATATCTTCACTCCTTGATCTTTGTAGCTTTAGATCTATGTATTTTGATGGTTGGGTTTGAAACCCTAGTTATTGGGGGTTATGGCTTATGGTGAATAAATGATGTATACACTTAATAGATGGTATATTAACAAAGGAAACAAGTGTATGATTTCGATTGGTAAGAATCTTAAGGGTTGGTTAAACCTAGGGTTTGGTAAATCACCATAATTGGGGAAAATGTTAGTTAATGGTAATTAGAGGTTAATGGATACATTATTGGTAGTATGAGATGTTGAACATCTTGTGATCATTATATTAGGCTTTCGGTGACATCTTGGAAAGTCGGTGAATTTGTGAAGCAAGAGATTTGGTGTCAAGAATTCGGTTGGAGCATCTTATTGCTAAGGTGAGTACGTGTGGAAATTTACTGAGTACATAGCCTATGAAATCCCTTTATTACTTGTGTTATGGTCTATTTGCTTAATTGTGTAGACTAGTAGTTAGTTATACCGATAATAGTATTGAACTAACTTGTTTGTTGATAGACGTGATAGCCGAGAGCTAGATTGACATAACCATTGAGTTATGATATGTTGAGATGATGTGATGATGCGGGGGACCCCCGGTCATGAGGTGTGGTGTGAGGGGCAGTTGGGTGGATTCCCATCGACTCCACCATGATAGTAGTCTTGCTAACTGGAGGTAGTCCGGTGAGTAAGGCAGGTATTGGTAGATTGGGCGAATCCCTCTTGCCGGTATCTTGAGGCTTATTAATGGAGATGGATTTCGGTTAATAAGTCAAGGTGGTTCTAGTTAGTTCGGGGGCAACCCGATAATTAGATATGATTGCTAGGAAGGCAAAGTATTAGAGTCACAATAGTGTGACTAGTTAGATGGATGATTTACTTACAAGTTTGTCTATATGTCATACGATTATTATTATTGGGTCTAAACTCATGTAGCTCACGAGACGTTTTGTCTCACGTACTCCTTGTTTGTTTTGCTATGTACTCAGGTTCGGGATCGAAGGTTTAGGTACGCATGGATAGAGATGCGGGGCCTAGAGTAGAAGAACTTTAGATTAGATTTATGCTTAGCTTTGGTTTTGATCTATTTTGTAACACCAAACTTTATACTCTGATTTTCATACCAAAGGTTTTTGTAAATCCATATTTTTGGAATAGTTCTTCTATTTATGAAAAATGATTTATTTTGGGCAAATGTTTTGTATTAAAATTTGAGGTGTGACAGTGGACTCGTAAAAGGGTAGGCGTTTGTGTTTGGATATTTGACACGAATGACATAATGTATGCGAACTAGAATTTTTATTGCACGAAATTACATTATTAGAACGTAAACAATCTAAAATATTCACGGCCGGGTGACCAAGCCGAGAATGCCACAAATCAAAGCTAGAAATAGATAAAAATGAATGTTGGAGAGGCGTCGGTGGAGTGAACGGGTAACGGGTGCCGGTGCTATCGTGGCGCGTAAGGATCTTCCCACTCCGATAGTCCTTCACAAAAAAACCATAAGGGTCCGACTCAAGTGAGACACTATTATCAATAGAAAATTTACGTATGGAAACGAGGTTTTTAATAATACCGGGTGTGTGTAAAACGTGTTTGAGTGTAAGGGGTTTTGGTTTGTGAAGTAAGGTATGGTTACCCGAACCTTTAACTGGAATAGAATTGCCATTCCCAACAAATATATTCTTTATGTAACTTTGATTTGAGTATTGGTCGAGTTTACCTGAGTCACCCGTGAGGTGAGACGATGCTCCCATATCCATGTACCACTGATCATCAGGCGGATCCAGAGTCATTGCCTGAAACGCGGTTCCAATATCCGTAGGATCAAGTGCGTTGTAATCGACAGCAGCATTTGCATGCGGTGGTTCGCAATTCCGGTTTTGGTCGCGGTTTCGGTTCTATTGCGGCGGCGGGTACCACGGGTACGGCCAACCGGGTTGAGCCGGGTACGGACACGGAGGAGGCATCATAGCCCACCAAGGTGGGACTTGTGATCGGTTGTAACTCGAGTTGCCGGAGCCACCGTTGCGAGAAGGATGCGGCGGATTCGATGGTGGTGGTCCGTCACGGTCACGAGCAGGCTGCCCGTTTTGATTCGAACGACCCCGCTTGGAATTGTATCCGCGGTTGTTGGGTCTGTTTTGCGACGGGCCGCGCGAGGAGCGGTTCTGGCGGGAGTCGCTGGTGGCAACATTGGCTTCGGTGGTATCTTTGTTGTTGATGACAGTGTCCCGTGCTTGCTGCCGATTGTATTCAAGCAGGAGCATGTTTCGGGCAGTGTCCCAATCCGGTAAAGTCTGATTGATGTAGGCGGCGGTATCAAACTCGGGGGGTAAACCACGAACATAATTTGTTTCAATAAACCTATTAATCTTTTTAGACCCTGTGTGATCATTACTTGGGGAGGTTCTAGACTTCTTGTAAATATTCCTAACTCTATCCCCAAGAGAAAATGTTACTAATTTCATATGAAAATATGTTTAACACTAACAATTTATAAAATGAAAATAATAATAACATAGTGTGTATCGTTTTTAAAGAAAAAATCCATTTTGGGGGGAAAGGTAATAATTGGGGTAAAGTAGCAGGAAGATCGTGCGGTGGCCCCGTTTTTACGTATCAAAAATTTCGAGCAGCAAAAACGTTGGGAACTGATTGTACGTGATACCAACATTTAAACAATTAATGTATACGAGTATGATATATCCACATCTTAGGTTTACTCATAATTTTTATTTGCACTTTTATCATATGTTTTTCTAGAGATAATCTATCTGCTTATAATAATAGATATATGAATGTTTACATCTTAACTCATCTATATTCCTCATTTGAAGAAATTTGAGTATACTTTTGTTGTTTATATACACATCTATAGTATTGAAGTTACAATATCAAAATTAACGAATAAAAAAGAATGGGAAAATCCAAAACAATCGATGTACCTAGTTTATATAGTTTGTATACAAATATTATTTGTACATGAACAAATAATTATATAACTCATGACGAAGAAAAGTCGGACACACTCAGATCAAGGAATTTTTTTTATTTGGGTTATGAACAAGAGTCAAAACAAGAACTATATAATATAACCGGTTGATTAACAAAATAACTTGCATATCCTTATTATACGATAAAAGATACGATTGATCTTTTAAAAATATTTTTTTGCATGTATTATTTTATTTGTGTAGTATTAAAATGTATCAAGTCTCAACCTAAACATATGTGAAAAGAAACCTAAATTTTATAACTACGAGGCTCATATAAAATAATGTGGTGTAATTGCTGAAATGACATACTCCCTCCGTCCCTAAATAAAGTTCTCATTTGGGTTGGGCACAACATTTTAGGAGATAGTTAATGGTGGGGTATTTGGTATTACTTTTGATTAAAATATAAGGTTTGATTGGAGAGAGAAAGTGTTTTAAGAGATAGTTAGTGGTGAAAGTATTTGTAATAATATTATTATATTAAGTGGACCCCTTATGTTTGAGAAATGAGAACTTTATTTAGGGACAAAACTTGAAGAGGAAATGGGAACTTTATTTAGGGACGGAGGGAGTATAATATAGTAAAAGTTTTAGTATGGTTATATGATGTGGTGTAATTGTTGAGATGACATATAATATAGCAAGAATTTTAGTATGATTATATGAGGCTCATATAATCATACTAAAATTCTTGCTATATTATATGTCATCTCAGCAATTACACCACATCATTTTACAGAAAATACCTACCACACCCATCTACATGTGTAGAATGGCTCATCAAAAACTCATGAATTCCTTCTTCCCCTGTTGTGGGGTATGTGGTCGTTAGGGGTGTAAATGAGCTGAGCCGAGCCCGAGCTCGACTAGTTTCGAGCTCGGCTCCTTTAAGTTTTAAGGAGCTCGAGCTCAGCTCGTTTCGAGCCTTATATGTAAAGCCCGGGTTTGGCTCGTTTAGGTTTTTGCAGGTTCGAGCTCAGCTCGATTAGGCTCATTTAAGTTCTCATATTCACAAAATATATAAAAAACTTTATTTAATTATAATATTTAATATATTATGTAAGTACTTCATTTTTATATTACGTTATATACATATATATATATCTCCCACCTATATATGGAGCAAGGACATGATTTTAATTTGATGACATGTACCAATAACATTGCTTCTTAATGATGACTTGGACGCTGACTCAAAGGGCATAATGGGCAATTAACTTCTTTATATGGAAACATATTCATGTCTTCCCTCGCTTCGTTTTTCGCCCATAGCTTTGTTTTTTATTTGTAAACAAATTTTTTTAAGAAAATCAAAGTTCTTAAAATTAAATTCTTTACGAAATGAGTATAGTCATAAAAATTTGAAAAAAAAAGTCATGGTTGTAGATTGTGAATTCAATGATTAATTCATAGATTAGGCATAAACAAGTGATAATATAGGAAGATTAAGATGGATGAAATATTTGAACACTTTGCTATTGATGGGGGCTGCTACAATTTGGGCAAAGGTTATGCAAATTAGGTTACTACTTACTATATATACCTAGCCAAAGTTTCGACTAAATACAAATAGTCCTTAGACTATTGGTTACAATAAACGTGACCCAACAATGGTTCAAACATTTTACGAAAAAAAATCTTATGATCTAAAAATGTAATTTAAATTTATTATGATCACAAAATGTTATAATCTCAAAAAATTTAAGAAAATCAAAGTTTCTTAAAATTAAATTATTTACGAAATGAGTATAGTCATAAAAATTTGAAAAAAAATGTCATGGTTCAAACATTTTACGAAAAAAATCTTATGATCTAAAAGTGTAGTTTAAATTTATTATGATCACAAAATGTTATAATCACAAAAATTTTAAGAAAATAAAAGTTTTTAAAATTAAATTCTTTACGAAATGAGTATAGACATAAAAATTTGAACAAAAAAATGTCATGGTTCAAACATTTTTACGAAAAAAATCTTATGATCTAAAAATGTAATTTAAATTTATTATGGTCACAAAATGTTATGATCACAAAATGTTACGATCCAAATTTATTATAATTCAATTTTATTATGATCGAAAGTTATAATAATCAATTTTTAAAAATATTATGATCCAAAAATATTATAGTCTAAACATATTATTATCAACACTCACACATGAAATTGTTGATGATACTATGTTTAGCCTCGATCTTTACACCACATAATTCTTGTATACTATAAAAATGTCAGGTGTCACACATCATATATTGAAGTTAATGATAGATGGTCCTGTAATGTGTATGCAAAACATTGATCAGAAAGTAGATTTATGCAATAGAACTAGGCTAATATAATTGAAGGTAAGATCGCGACAAAGTTTGTACAATTTGTGTTATCCCACGTATGATTATTAGTCCTTACGACAAAACTATTCCTTTCAAATTGAGCCGAAGACAATTTCCCTTCTTTAAGTACGTTTTTCAATGATTATTAAAGTAATCATGCAAGAGTAAAGAGAAACAAATGCTTGAAAATTATTTGTTGCCAGCAAGATGGTAAGTATACAAACTCAACAACAAACGTCTTATACAATAAAATTTCGTTTTCTTTTTTGATTTATTTTTACCGATTATTCATGTACAACAAAACCTTTAATCATCATTTTAATAATAGTTGACCATATAATTTCTTACGTTTTTTTCATCATTATATATTATATTTCTTACAGCTAGCCCGCCCATCGGGCGGGTTATGAAACTAGTATATATATATATATGTATGTATAATATACATATACACATAAGTATAAATATATATAATATATAATTATATTTTTTATAATAATTAATATATAATTGCTCGTTTAGGCTCGCGAGCCTAATCAATCTTAGTGGATCAAGCTCGGGCTCGTGCTCGTTTAATAAACAAGCTCTTAGTTAAGTTCAGACTCGGCTCGTACTCGTTTAAGCTCGACTCGTTTCGAGCTTTTAACGAGCCGATCCCGAGTAGCTCACGAACGGCTCGGCTCGTTTTCATCCCTAGTGATCGTGGCCACCCATCAACCACGAAATCTCCCACAGCGTAGGGGTGGGTAGTATTTCTTCTTCGTGAAACTTGCCAAATCACCTCCACGCCATGGAGAGGGACCACTCCACAACCTAATTGAAATGATTATAACGCTTTGTTCAACTCAAACTTTATAACTATAGCTGAAATAATTATAACGATTTGTCTAAATCAAACTTCATAAGTCAAGGTGTTTTAAATGAAATTAATTTTCTATTCATATTAAAATAATCAGTACATATATATGGAGCTTATTTTTTATATTAATTAAATATATATTCTTGTATAAATGAAATGTTTAAATTCGCATAGTATATTAAGTACAATTTTCGTATTAATAGATGTACTAAACAAACCATATCTATGTAATTATGTAATAAGCCATGTGTACGTGTGGGTTGTGTGTGTTCATTTGTAGGAGGGTTCGGAAAGGTTTGAGTTGTTTTGGTTGAGTATAGAAGTTTAAGGGTTAAATGTATAGATAAGAACATGTGATATATAAAAGGTAAATTATAAATAAAATTATTGACGAAATCAGCAAATTATTTTTCCTAATTTAATCATTTGAGTTAGATAATAATATCATTTCTCTTTATGTAATTCCCGATTTATAAAACAAACAGATCAATCGTACTTGTTTTTTTCAAATTACATAGTATAATAAACATTTTTAGGGTAATATTGTTATTCATCAATTGTTCTGTGAATAGTATTTTTGTTGAACAGTATTTTCATATAAAGTATACTGTTATAAATATATTATAACATATTAATTTATAGATATGATATATTCTTACAAATTGGGCAAAGAATGCGTACATGATCCATGCTTATAAGTTATATTACTTTTGTATCAAAATAAGTGATACACTTCTAAAATTGCGGTTTTTGAGAAAAAATATTGAAAAGTAATTTAAAATAGTATAAAGTGGATAGTTAGTGGATAATGGGTCCCACTTTTTTTAGATGAAGTGAAATTAATGATGTTTAAAACTAAAAGTAAGGGTAAAAGAGTAGTTTTACTTTATTAAAGTAGATAGTTAATGAAGAATGAGTCCCACTTTTTTGCCATATAAGGTAAGTTTGGGAAGTGTATCACTTATTTTGTTCCACCCCAAAATAGAAAGTATATCACTTATTTTGATATGGAGGTAGTATTAGTTGTCAAACCTATTGACAAACCAAACCCTACATAAATGTTTGATGGATACTTGATAATACTTCCTCCGATTCAAAATAAGTGTTACACTTTGAGTTTCATGGTTTTTGAGCCAAAAGATTATAATGATAGTTAAATTAGAATAACTGAATGATTAGTGGATAATAGACCCCACACCTTTTGAATAAAGTGGGGTTAATGATGTTTAAAAGTAAAAAGTAAGGGTAAATGAATCATTTTACTTTGTTAAAGTAATAATTAGTGGGTGTGAGTCCTACTATTTTTTGCCAAATAAGGTAATTTTTCAAAGTATAACATTTATTTTGAATCACCCATATATATAAAGTGTATCACTTATTTTGAATCGGAGGAAGTATTATACATAACATAACCCCCTCAACCACTATAGCTTTGACATTTCAACGTTTGATGGAATAATGTGTCAAAAACTCTTTCCCCCTAACAAACAAATGAGTCAACCTCCTGTACGAGTATAATCTAAATTAAAATAATGTTTAGTTATATATGCAATCTAAAACAAATATAAATAAAAACTATATATTTTATTATGAAAGACAGCAAACTATATTAAAAAGCCTGAAAACAGCAAGCTAAAAAGAAGAAGCCAAAGACGCTATAAGATGAAAGCACCAAAAGAAATAACACCAAAACTAAACACAAAAACAGTTTTAAAAAACATGTGCAGATATGCTTATTCTGTTTTTTAAATTGTTTATTTGAATTTTTACTTAGTAACTAAACAAATATTTAAGTTGTCAAACATTAAAAACCTGATTATTTTATTATTGTGATTTCAAACATCATAATCAAATCCAAATATTATTTTCAAATCAAAATGTATATTATATATATTCAATATACGAAAAAGAAACAAATATAAATGAACACGGAAGCCCAAAGAAACAGATTAAAAGGACCAACGCCTCTCAAACCTATAGAAAAAGCACGAGTCAATAGAGTATATTTAACTATCATTTATATATAAAGGATACTTTTAACGCATGTTATTGTGGCATAAGATAAAAAATATTTAACGAACATAATTTTTTATATATAAATGCAAAATATCTCTTAACTTGTTCCTCATACTAATTTTGTTATTTAAATTGGTAATAAGGGCTTTTTTAGTAAATAAAAAGAAATTAAAGTGAGGTCAAAATAGATAAACTATAAAAATTACTAAATTATTAGACCACTGCCGTTGGCAGTGGTTAGTTTCTCGCCGCTTCAACGCCGGTTTCCGCCACCATTGGTACCGCTCGCCGCTTTATCCGCCGGTTTGGCACCCGCCAGTTTGGAGACGAGAGGCAAGGCTTGCGCCGGTTTGTTGGGTGGGTCCAAAGGGTATTTTGTGTGTGTGTTTTGTAATGGTGGGCCCCAAAAATTAAAGGGAAGTGGTATTGTTGGCATGAGTACGTCAGTTTAGTGTCGGTTGAAGGGTGAGCTGACGTGACGCTGATTTGGCAACAACTGACGGTATCAGTTTGTTTTACCATTGGGAGCGGTCCTATACCTTGTATACATTTATCGTAGGTAAACTTACGCTATGAACAGTAAATGGGAGAAATTCTAATATGCGCCGTGTCATTTAATAAACATGGATTCTAAAGTGAGTATCATATTTAATTGTGGTTCCGTGGCAATATGTTGGCAACCTAAGCAATCATGGCACCCTAGGCAATCCAGGTTCAAGCATCTGCTCTCTTTGTCACTATATTATTAGTAGTTTTTTCATTTATACTAGCTGGTACCCGCGCAATGCGGTGGCGGGTACCAGGAACATGATGTAACGGACTGTTCGATCGTCGGAGAACGATGCGAGAAAGAAAAAAGAGTAGTAGTACATTTGAAGGGATGAATGTAGTACATAAGAAGGTCAAGCCAGCCCGTAATGTACCCGTCTGATCCAAACCGATTCTCAACCCAACTATCTGTACTCAACTCACATATCCAACAGTATCCAACATTCAGTTGTCCTCAAAAATCCGCTCCTACGTTTTCAATAAATAAAGTCTACAACAATCAAAAGAAAAAAAGGAATTCTTTCCATTACATGTATATGGAGGTTTCTCACTTAAAAAATTCACCCAAATGGGTAAGAAAAGAAAGCGTTTGGTATAGCAACTACTAAATATGTTCTTTTACATGAGAAAATATCCACTTTGTTGTTGATTTGTATTTGAAAAACCGAAAGATGACATCGAATCCAAAACTTCCTGCTTGTGGGCCCGCAAACAATAAAATATGTTCTTTCAAACGAGAAAAATTATGTATAAAAGTTATTTAGCAACTACTAAATAAATAAAACACATCATAAAAGTAGCAAATTTAATTAGGTATATTTTGAAGAATTGCAGGTAAGCATCTAAGCTCTTGCAGTCTTGCCTTGTTGTATGTAGTTGTTTAGATGCGAAAGAGGATAGCACCAAAGCATCACATTCCTAATGTCCAGTAGAAGAACAGAACACAAAAAGCTAATTTATAACCTAAGCTTTCATGCAGCCTGTAAACTTCAATACCTGCATCCCTAAGCTAATTTATAACCTAAGCTAAATTTTTTTTTTCACAATTTGTTCAAAATCTGCTCTACAAAACTATCACTTTTTGTTACCCAGTACCAACAGGGCTGTAAATACCAATAGTGAAAGCTCTTTTTGTTAAAAAATTCAGGCAAGTAAATGAGTTTGTGTGACAGTGTGAGTCCGGTACACGACCATCATGGCTATGGTACACCTTCCCATCTTTCCACACAAATGAAGACCTGCAGATTCAATACAACACAGATAATCATAATACCCCTTATAAAACTAATTCATCGTCTGAATGTAAACAAAAAATCTCATTCGAATTAAGAGGAACTGCATACCCGTTCTCATGATGAACGTGATCATGTTCAAGCTCGTGATGGTGGCCATGATCTGGTTCGTGAAGGTAGCTGTAACTATTTGCCGACGCCATTTTTACTACTGCTAAACCATCATGTAAATTATTCATAACACTTAGCTGTTGTAAATTAACAAAAAAGATCAGCGAGACATCATGCTGATGATTTTGACAAATAATGTTGCCTGCAAATTCATATAATAAATCCAAATATCAAGAATATTTTATGAAATAAAACAATTTCGAAGTTCAAACTCACCCAACAAGGTGACCCAATTGACTCCTTTGTTATTTATTTTTTACCCTTTTGAACACGTTGTCCAGGTTCACCCATATTCAAATGTGTGAACATACAAATTATGATTACATCATATCAAATCAGCAAAACAGAACCAAAATTAAATGAATATAATGGAAACAACTACTATTCGACAGAAGACATACCTGGAATTGATTAATTTAAAACACGAAATTTTGCTCTTTAGTTGTTCTTATTCAAACAAAACGAAATTCAAACATTAATAAAACCTAATGCTACTACACCTTACTGTCCCCTAATTAAAAAAAGGATAAATCATAACCACATATACGTTTCTGAACAAGTCATATCTAATATTGCATAAGAACTATATATATACAAAATTATATAAAAAAATTAATTATTTGATTAAGTTATTGAAAACCTGACTCTGACTTCAAAATTTAAAAAAGATGCAAGTTTAATTTTATCAAGTGTTGCACAAAAATTGTTGATCTGCCCTTCTGCTTGTAACTACTCCCATTTTATCATCAAGGGTTGCAAAGTTTGAAAGAAAATTTGTTAAAAAGATGTACAGTCAACATCAACCATGATCAAGATTCAAGAAACTTATAATTGATTGTAGATATTATAAAAAATGAGTAAGAAAGTATACATACTTTAAAAGAAATAACGACAGATGACTTTATACCCATGGATTCACTGTAATGAAGCCGCCGATCATAACCTAATAAAGTTACATTCTTGGATTTCTGATTTAACATGATGTGTTAAAGACGCGATCGAGATTCAAAAAGAGTAAATATGAAAATTGCAGATGAAGAGCTGACCTCTGAAAAAAGTGAAAGACACGATCGAGCTGAACTTGAATCAAATTGAGTATGAAAAACTTGAATCATCGAACTGAAAAAACATATAATTATTTGAAATTGTATATGAAATTGAATCATTTTGGGTATGAAATTGTTACCTGAATTAATTAGGTCGAATCTGCAAATGAAATTAGAGAAACCATGTGTTGTATTTATATTGGTTTGCACAAGGATAATCATTATTGTTCAAGAATCGAGAGGCTGAAACGAAGAGACCGAAATGAAGAGTCCTCGTGAACGAAGAGACGCTGTGTTGAAGGCGGGTAGGATTTTTTTATCAGACTAAACCGGATAAGAATTTGAGCAGACAAAAGGGGACGGGTCACGAATGGGATGGGCCAAAGGGTTTTGGGCAGATGGGCCACAGTATCTATAAATCACTGGTGGGCTTAACCCTCTTTTGCATATCATATAATTCATCTTTGGATAACAAACGCAGCGTCAGGCTTGTCCTAGTGGTGGTGCTGTCGTTATGTGAGCAGTAGGTGGCGTGTTCGAATCCGGGCTTTGTGCCTTTTTTTCCAAAAGGGTTCCAATTCCATAATTAGCAAGTGTGTTGGCTGAATTTTCAGCACTGCTAATTATGGAAGGGGTAAACTCTTTATAATATAGTAGAGATTTAGAGAAATGATATTTAGTCCTACCATTTAGACCTACTCATAGGTCTGCCCACTTGATAAGTTGACATGTGTATTTCACTAAATCTCTCTCCTAATATTATCCCTTGATTTTGACACGTGTCTTCATCTAATGAGTATGCCTATGGATAGGTCTAAATGGTAGGCCTAAATACCATTACTCTTATATTTAACCCGATACTCGACCCGATAAATAATTGGGTTGGTTGTTTCGGGTTAAAAAAACTCGATATCAATAATTTATTGACCTAAAATATTTAAACCAAACATTAACAAAAAGAAGTTGTCGATCTAAATTATTGTAATTACAAATATTTGTTATACTGGAGGAACAATTTATAGTATAATGATAAAGTGAAACATTTTGCGTGTAAATTTTTTTATAATAACATCATTAAAAATCAAATAAGCTTATATAATCATATATTTTGATGTGTGTAGTGCTACATGCTAGATGAACAAATAATAAGGTTTACATTATTTTACGCACACACGTAAAATCTGATATTAGATATGGTTTTACAAAATTTTGATCATGTATATGAAACTTGATATAGATCAAATCTTTATTATTGCTTAAGAAAATTAATGTTTTAAAATCTCACTGCGGAGCGCGGGCTAAATTTTACTCGTTAATAAACATTAAATACTTATAGAGTTCTAGGCCTATGTTTACAAAAACTTATGTATAAATAATATGCTGCTTACTAAAATATACTTCCTCCGTATCAGAATAAGTGACACAAATTAGCTTACACATTTATTGAGGTAAAAAATTAAAGTAGATGTTAAAATAGATTAAAGTACATAGTTAGTGGAGAATGAGTCCCATTTTTCTTGAATGAAGTGATATTAATGAGTTTTAAAAGTAAAAGTAAGGGTATAAGGGTAATTTCACTTTATTAAAGTGGATAGTTAGTGGGTATGAGTCCAACTATTTTTACCAAATAAGAAATTTTTTCAAAATATGTCACTTATCTGAATACACCCCAAAATGGAAAGTGTGTCACTTATTTTGATACGGAGGAAGTATAAACAAAGATAGTGATAATTCAAAAACTTATAACCTAGTGGTATTTGTGTTAAATATTATACATTATCTTAATGGTCATATATTCAAGACTCATCGTGAACATATTAATGTAGATTAGGCGTTTGTTAAAAAAAACAAAGCTAGTGATAAATGTGTTAGCCGCCAAGCAACCCTTCATTCATTCATTATCGAAAAAGTAAGGATTCATTGTCACTAAATGAAGCATATTGGTGAGACGCAACCCAACAAATTGTAACGATAACGGAGTTATCGGTTAGAATTTATATATCAAATAATTATTGAACTTTCTAAAAAATGAGCCATTATTCAACTTTTTTGTGAGATTGTTTTAGTAGATATTGATGATTTGTCAAGACCATATTTAAAAACTATATCACGACGCAACTAAAAGATAAAAATGACATTAGGTGCATTCGAAAATCCTATATTCGTAAATAAAACCACGAGCCGTATTTTTAAAAGAACTTTTTATACCGAGTGTTAATTATTGAAAAATGATAGACAGGGAAAATGACTATTTTACTATGTGCAAGTGCTAGTCATTTTTCCAATTCAGTAACTAATTTAACTCTCTTGTATATGGTGTTAAATTTTAATTTGCATAAAAGTTAGAAAAAATTACTACAAATGGATGAACACACAATATTTCCGTTAAAGTATGTACATTAGTACATTACTCCTACAATTTATAACACAACAATATTTCACCTTCTAAATGGAAATACTTCGTATGGGCCAGATAAAGGGACATGATCATGACAAGCATATGAGACATTACGGAGTAATAGATTGAGAATAGCACCCCATATAATAAATTAACCTGAAAAGGGGCCAGACGTGGAGCCCAAGCCCAAGCTATTTTAATTTCAAAAGTTAGATTGACGATCTTTATTTCTGAAACGTGTTGACCCGTAGTGCTTTAGGTTAAAATCCGTTATTTTTTTTAAGTCCACCCATGTGCACACGAGGATAAAATAGTCACTTCGCGTATCTTTTTTTGTTTTATCTCTTTATATTCCTATCTCTTTTTAAGGTCTCGTGTTACTTTGAAAACCCCATCTTTGTTCAAACTAAAACAGAGCATATTCTTCAACATCCCCGAATCAGTAACCTAACCATAATTCCACAAATCATTTAGTAAATCCACACGCCTATATGTATATAACAACTAGCTTCAAAGCCTGTCCGATTGGGCGGGCATGCTTCAAGAGATATGTAGAAAAATAACAAAAGTATTGATACAATTTAAATGACATAACAATTCATAATTGTAATGAAAAGTTGATACAAATTTTGATACATGAATAAATGTTATAAGGAATTTAGAGACGAAATAAGACTTCTTTGTAAACGACATTCTGTTCTTGTTCTTAACTCTTGATACAACTACATAAAGTTGACCATGTGAGAATACTTGTTTTTGAAGAAGCAAACTAACATGCAACAACGTCTTACCTTGACTTTTATTAATAGTCATAGCAAAGCAAACTTGAACAAAAAGTTGTATCCGGTTCAATTTGAAAGACAAATTTTTGTCGGGAGGACTAATAACCATGCGAGTGATAGCGCAAATTGTACCAACTTTGTCGCCATTTCAATTTTTTGGTATTAAAAAGCCCATTTCGGTTTTTTAGGTAAAATCCTTTGATGGACCAAAGAAAACAGATACATGTTAAAAATAAAAAGCCCATTTCGGTCTTTTTACATAAACATTTATCCAACAAAATTAACCCATTTACTTTATATAATTAACCCAATTCTTAATGAAATAACTATTTTTTCAATGTTAGAATGCTCTAATTATATAAATCCTTCCCAAATGTATGCAAAGTAGTTAAAACAATAGTTATTTAGGAAATTATTCAAAATTTACTTCACCAATTATATTTCAAGAAGAGTCAAAATATTGATTCATAGGAATAATATCTCTAATCACGAAAAAAATGGAAGGTAATTTCAAATTATCAATCGGTGACTGATATTTTGTTTGGAAATTTAAAAAATCAATCCTAAAATAAATTATGTTTAATCAACCATAGATCACACACTCACACGTAATTCAACATGATTCTATATATACATAAAATGTTCAAAATTAGTAAATAAAAATGTTAATCAAACATTTAGTCAAAATAAGTTAATCATCAGTTTAAAATCATGAGTCTAGCAATAACATTGTAAATAATTTTCATGTTTATGTTGAAATCATGAACAAATAATATTAGTCATGTTATTGCCGGTGGAATTACATATTAGTCAAATTTGACTAAAAAGTCAAATATGAATAATAATTAGTTTTTATATACTTCCGCCGATTCAAAATAAGTGGCACAATTTCCTTATATGGGTGATTCAAAATAAGTGCTACACTTTCCTTATTTGGTAAATTTTTGTATATAAAATTATCATTTTATCCTTACTTAACTTTATTAAACATCATTAAGATTATCTAATTTACTTTCTCTTTCTTCAATAAAACCAAATGTGAGACGCTTCTTCACTAATTATCCCTTTAATATATCATAATCTCTATTACAATATTTTTTATCAAAAAATGTGAAAGTAAAAGTGTAGCACTTATTTTAAATCGGAGGAAGTATAAAATAATTTGTACTTTAATTATGTAAAAGAAAAATTCAAAAGGTTATACATAATTCATTCCTATATTTACGTACACTGTTTTAGGATTTTAAATATCCCTCATATTAGGTAAGTATCTTTGGAAGATTGGCTAAAATCCCGTGATTTATGGGTTAATTTGATACGGGTGCTACTATTTGAACACCCCTATCTACTAAATAAACACCTCAATTAAAATCAAAACTTGAAATAAAATCACAAACAATTAATTAAAATAATTATTCAAACTTTTTTTAATGTAAAACTGGTGGTCGACGATGGTGGTGGTGATGGTTAGCGGCATATGCGATGGTGGTGGCGGAGTTTGTTGGTGGTGGCGGAATGGACAACTAGGGGTGAGCATTTGGACCGAAAAAACCGAACTGAACTGAAAACCGACCGAACCCGAACCGAACCAAAACCGATAACATGTTATCGGTTCGGTTTCGGTTTTAAAATTCATCGTTTTCGGTTCTATCGGTTTCGGTTCGGTTTGCAGAAAATGATGAACAGTTGGCCTAAAAAAAGGAACCGGAACCGAACCGGACCGAAACCGAACCGAACCAAGACCGATAACATGTTATCGGTTCGGTTTTGAAATTTCATCGTTATCGGTTTCGGTTCGGTTTTTGGACCGAGCTCACCCTTATGGACGACAAATTGAACATCGAAGCGAGTTGGTGGTGGAGGAGCGAGTGGCGACGTCGACCGGCCGATTCCGATGCGAGTGAGTTGGTATGGTGGTAGTTAGTGGCAGAGTTCGATGGAGGCTTCAAAAAAATTTATTAGTTAATTATTGAAGAATTTAGGGTGTTCAAATAGAATTATGGGGTGTCCCAATAGTCAATCCCTTTGATACTACAAGATTTGAGTAAGATTTTCGGAGGTTTAGTCTTGAAGATGCCAAATGGCATTAGGGGCCAATTACACGTGGCATTGGTAGCCAATGAGGATATTTAAGACGATATATAGAGAAAGATTTCTAAGGCGTGATTTAAAACGATATTTTTGCACCTAAATTGTAATTATACATATATAATTACTAGCTACATAACCCGCCCGATGGGCGGGTATGCTTCAAATTTTAGAATCATTAACCAACAATAACATAAGGTTTCAAAAAGGGGTTTTCTAACTCAAACACAATGATAGGTTATCAAACGCAATGATAGGTTATCAAACGCAGGTTCGAGAAATCAAACGCACACATAAATCATATCAACATTATAACATAAAGCCTAAAACAACATTATGTATAAAAATTGCGTTAAAAAATGTTTCTGTCAAATATTGCTGTTAAAAATTGCTGCCAAAAAATGTTGTCAAAAAATGTAGTTTAAAATGTTGTAGAAAATGCAGTAGAAAATTGTTTTCAAAAAAGCTGTTAGGTTAAAATAAATGAATTGCTGTTAAAAGGTTATTTTTCAAATCCTCTTCGGACCAAATTTATCCGAATCGAGCGGTCTAGGTTCAAATTTTCCAGAGATTTTTTTGAATGTACTTTTTTTCTTTCCTTTAGATTCAAGCCAAACCTGAAGCTTCTTGTCCATGTCACCTTGAAATTTTGGAGTATGATGCTTTTGTGCTGACTGTACAATACGGCGAGATCTAGCTGCCAAACTAACTGTATGAACAGATTGTTCATACTCCCCTGGATTCTGGTAACAAAAAAATATAAAAAATAATTACAAAAATTTAAAATTAAATATCAAAATTTAGAAAATATGTCCAATCATACCAGACAAGCTACCATGAGAGTGTGGCTTGTCCCACCTAAAGAATCCTGCAAAACACGTGTTAATTTGCTGTCTCGGTATGGAATTCGGGTACTGTTGTTGTTGAGTGCATGAATTACTTGTGATAATGCAAACAATGATTGACCTTCATTTCCTAAATGGAAACATATCTATTTGTTTTAACAGATGGTTTTTGAATTATTTTTAAAATGATTAAAGAAAACCTGATAAATCGATGAGACTAAGTTTCCCGCCATTTGAAACAGAAATAACTACAACACTATGTGCTTGCCTGTAAATATACACTATTTTTCAAAATGAACTGATATTTAGTGAAGCACATGTGTTTCATGTTATGAAGCACATGTGCTTCACCAATTGAAACACATGTGCTTCACAATTAAATCAAGTTTTTTAAAAAACACTATTCAACTGTTTTAAAAACATTCTTCACAAATTGGTTTAAAACGTTAAGCACATGTGCTTGAAAACTCCATTCTAAAAACATATTTTCCAAGCACATGTGCTTCATTCTCTGATTCTAATTTCATTTTTTTATATGTTTTAGGATTTTATGGAACAACAAAGGGATTTGGTTTGTGAGATTTTTGAAAGAATTGATGATGAGTTCCCGCAAGGGGACACAGCTTTAAATTTGGTTAAATATGAATTTAACAGAGTATTTAACCTTGAATTACCTATTTACTATCAGGTATTATCATTTACTAATTCTTTTTTAATTTTTTTTATAAACCTGCTTCAATCAAGTGTGTTTCTAAGTGTATTTATTGTGTTTTTGTAGACACAAAATGATCCTGAGGTGCAGGTTACAGCTGATTTTGATACTGATGTTGAAATGGCAGCAGCAGATGAGATTGTGAAAGAGGATGTGAAGATTGGAGACGAGTTCGTGTCAAAGTGGTGGTCCAAAAATAGCGATATTTTGAGTTTAGATTCTTCAGCCATTGTGCTTGATAAGACAACTATGAGGTCACAATTTATTAATAAGAAAACTCTTGGTTTTCCACTGATCTCTGGTGGTGAATTTGCTATTGCAGCAGAGCTGTTTTCATGTCAAAAAGAACGAATGTGAGTTTTTAAATTTACTTGTGGTTTAAAAGATTTTTATAAAGACTGTTTTTCAAAACCAACTTTTATTAGTGAAGCACATATGCTTCAAGTCATCAAACACATGTGCTTCATGTTATGAAGCACATGTGCTTCATGTTATGAAGCACATGTGCTTGGCCTTATGAAGCACATGTGCTTCATAAGGCCTAGCACATGTGCTTCATGTCATGAAGCAAATATGTATGAATCATGGAACACATGTGCTTGGACTTATGAAGCACATTTTGAGTTTACCTTGTGAAAAACATGTGATTGGAACCATTAAATTCAATTTTATTTTTTATTTTTTTTAAGTGACTGAACTAAAATTGTGTTTGTTTTTCTTTATCTCATGATAGGGATTTTGTTTTCGAAGGAAAGGATGGTTATGGTATCAGTACAAGGTTGGGTTTGGAAACCCTTTGTCCAGGTTTGTATGTTGAGGCAACTGTAGTTGATTTGTGGGCAGTGATTATGAATCATGAAGAGAAATTTAAGAATCCTTTTGCTTTGAAGAGACTTTTTGCACCAGCATCAGTTTTTGTAAGTTTATTTTGTTAATTCTGTATATTTATGTTCTGAGTGTTAACTATCTTTCATGAACAACAATCACATTACTTTTCTGAACGTAATAATGAATTAAGAGAAAGCATATTCAATTCTTTTGAATCATTTCTCTCTGATTTTTTGGGTAATGATGCTGATGTTTTGTCGATGAAGGCTTGTGATATGGTAATGGAACTTTTTTTTTCCTTCTGTGTTTTTAAGTTACAAAGATTTTTCAAGTGTGAAGCACTTGTGTGTCAAGTCATTAAGCACATGTGTTTCACAACTTGAAACACATTTATTTGATTAAGTGATACAAATGTGTTTCTTCTTGTGAAGCACATGTGTTTCACTTAATGAAACACATGTGCTTCTCTTACGGAAGCACTTTTATCTTGTGAAAGACATGTGCTTCTCAACTTGAAGCACATGTGTTTCGTGACCTGAAGCACATGTGCTTCACAACTTGAAGCACATGTGCTTCAGGGTACGAAAACCACTTTTCTCTTGTTATATTTATTGACTCTTAAATGTATTACAGGTGTTCTTCCTAATTCTTGCACATGAGCACTTTTATGTCTTAGTGTTTGACATTAGATCTGAACCTGCATTATACATCTTGGACAACCGTACGGGAGGAGTGTTTGAAACAAAGTATGGAAAGGCTCTAAGATTGGTGGTAAGTTTTAAACAAATATTCATATATTTTTTCATATAGTTATTATTTTTTGATATATTTTTAAAAATCCTTTTTATATACAACAATATTGTATGATGAAGCATTTGGAAAAATACGAGCATCCAGCATCTGCAATTGTTGAGAATTTGAAGGCTAAGAAACTGATAATGAATTGGTCATCGGAAAAGAATTTTGTAGATTGTGGTCCATTCGTAATGTTCCACATGGAATCTTTCACCGGTAATATACAAAATTATTGGAATTCCGAAATACCAAGGGAAGAGGATGATCAAAATTTGATGCTGAAAAAGCTCAGGATGCGGTTTTCATCCGAAATCATCACTCATGAGCTCAACATTCATGCTCATGAGATGATTGAGCAAGCATTTGAATTCTTCAATAGTCACTCATTGGGAGAAATGAAAAAAATGATCGTCCAAGCACTTTCGAACAGGAAAGAACGTAACAAATAGTGTTGTTTAATATTCAAACAAGTCTTGTTATGATACAATTTAATTTCTAGGGTTTTTATTTTTGTTTGCTAATATCTAATTATGTTTTTTTGTTTAAGAAACAATTTACTTATGTTATGTTTTTTTTGTAGATATACACTCTTTTATTTTTTAAAACCATCTTCTATTAGTGAAGCACATGTGCTTCACAACTTGAAGCTCATGTGCTTCACAACTTGAAGCACATGTGCTTCACAACTTGAAGCACATGTGCTTCAAGTCATGAAACACATGTGTTTGGCTGTCGATATACACTCCTTTATGTGCTTGGACTAATGAAGCACATGTGCTTCACCACTTGAAAAACTTGTGATTGATAAATCAATTTTTTTTAAATGATGTTCTTCTATTAGTGAAGCACATGTGCTTCACAACTTGAAGCACATGTGCTTGTAAACTTGAAGCACATGCGCTTCAAGTCATGAAACACATGTGTTTGGCTGTCGATATACACTCCTTTATGTGCTTGGACCAATGAAGCACATGTGCTTCACCACTTGAAAAACTTGTGATTGATAAATCAATTTTTTTTAAATGATGTTCTTCTATTAGTGAAGCACATGTGCTTCACAACTTGAAGCACATGTGCTTCACAACTTAAAGCACATGTGCTTCAAGTCATGAAACACATGTGTTTGGCTTTCGATATACACTCCTTTATGTGCTTGGACTAATGAAGCACGTGTGCTTGACCTTATGAAGCACATGTGCTTCACCACTTGAAAAACTTGTGATTTTAAAATCAATTTTTTTTAAAAGAATTTATAATCACCTTTGTTGAAGCACATGTGTTTGTGTTCATGCACACAATTACCTTAAAAGCAAGTCATTTGTGTTTGAATCACGAAGCACATGTGCATTGCCTTTGTGAAGCACATGTGCTTTACTAATAAGAAAAACTATAAAAACATATCATATGAAGCACATGTGGCTTTATTAGGCCAAGCACATGTGCTTTTGTTCATAAACACAAGTAATAACATCCAAATCAAATCTTACATTTTCTTATATCTATTTTGTAAATGATGAAAAAAAAAAAGAAAAATCACAGAAAAAAAATAAAAACAAGGAACGAACATATCATATGAAGCACATGTGCTTTTGTTCATTAACACAAGTAATAACATCCAAATCAAGTCTTACATTTTTCTTCTATCTATTTTGCTTCACTCTTTGTTCACAGTCGCTTCAGAATTTAAAATATCATGTTGTTGTTGTTCTTTTTGTTTTTTTTATGCTCTCATGATATTTTCCACATGTTCTAGTATTGTGATTTGTCATTTTACAATTACTGCAAATATTTTTCTTCTTGTTGCTTTCTTTAATTCCCTTCTCTTTACCACTCATTACACGTTTATCTCTTCCACATCCTTTGTATGTGCCAACATCTGGGTTTCCTACTCCGGTAATAACTTGCTCTGGAACACGATACATATCCCCCATAATAACCTTTTTGGTTTTTTGAGGTTTATTTGGCATATCATTTTCAATTTCAGTCTTCAACACTTTAAGTTTTTCAAGATATTCTTCAAGCTTTTCTTCATTAGGACTAAGTAGCTGAACACAATCTTCAAAAACAGATGTCATTTCATTAACCACTTTCTGAACTTGAATATTTTCATTTCCATATCTGTTTCTTCTTGCTCTTAACTCAGGTGGAATTATGTTTCTTCTCCAACGTCTCATTATGTATTGATTAGGGATTTTATCTATATTACTATTCTTCAAAACCCAAAAACAGTGTCTGCATAGAAGTCCTAATCGGAGATAGTGTCTACATGTACACACTAATAATCCATCTTTCTGATTATGAAGCACCTTTTGGAAACAAAAAAACAGTTTCTATGTTAGTAAGTTAAACATCACATGTGCTTCAACTTTCAAGCACATGTGCTTCATAACATGGAACACATGTGCTTCAGGTCATGAAGCACATGTGCTTCACATCTTGAAGCACATGTGCTTCAAATGGTGAAGCACATGTGCTTGGAAACTGCGTTATGAAATAGATTGTTAAGCACATGTGATTTATAACAATTTTTTAATAGAAACACATGTGCTTCAGGTAATGAAGCACATGTGCTTTAGGTAATGAAGCACATATGCTTTTAACCTTTTTTGAAACACATGTGTTTTCAAATGTTGAAGCACATGTGTTTCTGATAAAAAAAATTAATATTTCCTAATTTAGTTTTACCTTGTATTGAAGATCAACTTCTTTTTCCTTTGAGGTTTCGTTAACAATAAAAATCTGACAATCCTCCTCAGTATTCATTTTTTCCAAAGAACAATTATATACAGCTGCTTCTATCTCCTTCTGAATGATATCAAATACTGTATTTGTGTATAATTTTGATGCATGCTCTTCAATTTTCAGTTTCGTACACAACTTTCTAGTTGTTCGGATTGTCTTGCAATCCAATTCTTCTTGTTTTGATCTTTGTCTTAACATTGCCGAATCAAAGATTCCCATAAAATTTATAAGATTTGTTCCTTGTTTCATGAAGTTTGAAAAAAAGGCATTCTCACTTTCTGATCTTGAAGTTGTTCTCATCAATCCAAACATTTCAGTTTCAATGAAATATGCCGGAATCCAAGTTGATCTAATCTCAAACATATGTTTGAACCAACTATTATTTTGTAAAGCAAAATCATTCATCAACTTTTCCCATTTTTCCTCAAATTTATCAGGTTCAATGTACATGTTCCAAACAATTTTATCAAATCTGCTCTTGAAATCTCTTTCCACTTCTTGTTCAATTCCAGGAATTGCCTCATGTACCTATATCAAAATTTCAAGGGACCATATTTTATTAAGAATCACATGTGTTTGCCTTTTGAAGCACATGTGTTTCACTAAAAAGAATAGGTACTAAAAACATTGAAACATACAAAAACAACGAATCCCATGTGTTTCTAATAGTGAAACACATGTGCTTCACTGTTTCATAAAGTAGTTTCAAGCACATGTGCTTCAATATTTGAAACACATGTGTTTCAAAGAAGGTGATTATAAACTTTTAGTTAATACCTTTGCTGGTAACTTTTGTGCAATATGCCACATGCATAGTCGATGTTTAGCAGTCCTAAATACATTCTCAATAGCTTTCTTCATAGATTTATCCTGATCTGTTACTATCATAATTGGCTCTTTTTCAAAAGTCTTCAAGAATGAGTTTAGCAGCCACGTATAAGTCTCTGCTGTTTCATCTTTTATCAATGCCGCAGCAAAAGTCACACACCTACGATGGTTATCTATTCCAGTGAAGGGCACAAACATGAGGTTGTACCTATAAATCACATGTCAATTAGTGAGTCAGGCTTCTATCATTTTAATTAGAAATCACACGTGCTTCCAGTAAAGAAACACATGTGCTTCATGACTGGAAGCACATGTGCTTGGCTGTTCATAACACTTCTTTATTCGTAACCTGAAGCACATGTGCTTCACTACTAACAGATCGCAGTCAAACAAATGCTTCTCCTTTCATGCACATGTGCTTCATAACATGAAGCATGTGCTTCGGTTTACAACAACACAAGTTCGCATTTAAACAATTCGAAGTTTACAAACACATGTGCTTGTAAACTTGAAGCACATATGTTTTTTGTAAGTTATTATCTGTTTCATAAAACTTGAATTGTAATTTCTTACCTGAATCATCGGTTTTTTTTTCTGTGTTTCGTTGCTATTCACAGATTCTGGATTTAAATTCATTGATAACGTTGGATTTTCATATCTGCGATTGATTAGAGTGAATATATTCGAAAATCGATTTTGATTAGGGCTCGAATTCCAGAAAAACGCTGTTGAATGTTTGTGATTCAATTGCCGCAATCGGTTCGATGATTTGTTGCGTTAGTGATCGCTGGAAATCGCAGGTGTTTGCGCCTTAGAAATCGCCGGAGATCAAAATCGATTGCGTAAAATTGGATCTGAGGGTTTTTTTGCTGGAGGAGCTGATGTATAATTTCATAATGACCATAATACCCCTGCACGTGTAATTGATGGGTTAATCTTGATCATTGATTGTGTTTCATCTGATGGCTGCAGATTGTCCCTTGGGACTTTAAAATTTCAAGGGACTTCCCTGAATGCAACTCATATCCTACCCTATATATGAGGCCTAAATTTGAAGAGGGTTTGACACCATGGCAATTTCAAGCATTCCTATTCGTCCATAATGCCACTTGGAATTCCCTGATTGGTCCACGTCATTTGCACTAATACAAACGAATCTGGTACATCTTACGGTCTACATTCATACGCTCCATATACGGCAAACGAATCTGGTACGGCTTACGGTCTACATTCATATGCTCCATATACGGCTTCCTACATACAAGGAAACAAATAAATAACTATTTAAAAGATCCTACATACAAGGAAACAAATAAATATTTAAATACGGCTTCCTACATACAAGGAAACAAATAAATAACTATTCAGAAGTGATACACGACTCAATATAATTTTCATAAAACCGGCATTCTATGATTACGGCATAAAAAGCTGGATTGTGCAACGGAACCAGACTTCAGATATTACGGATTACGGCATAAAAAGCTGGATTCTTCATTTAATAAAATGCCCATGTAACATTTCTTCATTTACCATTTTTTTGTACAAAATCATCATCACATCTATCGATTATTATGTCATTTAGAAATATATAAAGTTTTTGGACATTTTTCTACATACTAAAATTTACAGCATACCCGCCCATCGGGCGGGTTTTGTAGCTAGTAATATGTATACGAGGTATAATATTCCTAACAAAATGTTCCTTATACAATTTCAGGCCCATTCCTAATTTTGTGTATAAACTATAAGCCCAATTAGTCCGCTTTCAGATTTTGGCCCGTAGCGCTATTAGTCTACCATTCACCATTCGTTGACGTAATCACGTAATCGATATCAAAGGGCATTAGGGCAAAATTCAGGAACTTCGTTCAATTGTTCTTGGTTTCGTTCAATCGATTGTATCGTCGATTCACTGTAAATCAGTAAGTAATCAACTAATCATCTTCCCGGCGCACACAGTAATCAAAGGCTCACCGGTCACCGGCTCAGCGCTTACAGCAACTCGGCTGTCGACGACGGCGATCGCGACTCAGGTAGTTGGCACTCATCTGATATCTTTTATTCGTATTTGATTCCAATCCTTTATTTGCCTTGCCTAATCGCCTTGTTTATTTGCCTAATCGCCTTGTTTATTTGCCTAATTTCCTTGTTTATTTTTCCTAATAATGTTCATAAAAAGGCATGTATCAGGTAGCCAAAATAATTAGTGTTAAAGCAATCCGATTTCAAGCTCCTAAAATAAAACTAGCTTTGTAGAATTGTATAAATGATGTGATGACACAAAATCAGAAAGTGAAGGTAAAAGTTTAGTTATTGCTTTAGAGAACTTTGAATTTATACTTAGGTTAGTAAACAGTTACTCTCTAAGTTTATTGCTATTAAAAGTTTAGTTATTGCTATTAACATGGCTATTTGCTATTACTATCTAATTTTTTGTGACTTAGTTATAGAATTAGTTAGCAGTTATGTAACTGAATTTTGTTGATTTTTTTAATATTCTTGTTCCTGCAGGTAGAAAAAAATGGACACTGACATTGATCATTATCTCTTTCTTGGATTGCCATCTGGCGAAGAAGGATCAAAACTGTCAGAAAAAGAAATTACAAAAGCATATCGATTAAAAGCACTAGAATTACATCCAGACAAACGACCTGATGACCCAAATGCCCCTGCCAATTTCCAAAAGCTCCAAACATCTTACCACATACTAAAAGACGAAAAAGCAAGAAAGCTTTTTGATGCCCTAATTCGAGCAAAACAAGAAAAAGTCAAACGCCAGTCACAGCATGATTCCAAACGCAGGAGAATGATGTCAGATCTTGAAGAACGAGAACGATCCGCTTTTGGTTATGAGTCGAATGGTAAAGCTAAAAGTGAAGAGGAAATTATTGTTAAAAAACTTAAAGAAGAAATTAATAGAATTCGTGAAATGCATGCTAAGAAAACGGCTGCTACTCTTAGTGCAAAACCGGTGAAAAAAGAAATTAGTACAGGTGGCGGTTTAAGTGCAGGTGAAAAAGAGAAAATGATTAAAGTTTCGTGGGAAAAAGTTGGTTTGGAGTATACTGCAGAAAGATTAAGGGGGTTATTTGAAACTATTGGTGAAGTGAAAGATGTTGTTATTAGGACTACAAAGAAGAAAAGATCTGCACTAATCGTTATGGATACACAAGAAGCAGCTGTAAGTAATTTAGTTTTATTTATTCAATTTTTTATATATAAAAAAAAAGTAAAAAAATTTGATTTTTTTTCAAAATTTTTTGCAGGTTGTTGCGTCTGAAACTGTCTGTGGAGATCTTTCGAACCCGTTGGTGGTTACACTTCTTCAGCCCGTGGGGCCCACAGCCCATGAGCCCGTGAGTCCTGATGGCCCGCAACTAAATGACCACTTGGTTGGTGCAGGGTATCAAGCGTATGAAGATTCGGTTTTGGAAAAACTTCGAAAGGTTTGACTTTGACTTTCAGTTAAAAATCTTTACTTTTGTAATTGTGAATTTGCGCTTTTTTGATTTATTGTAAAGTAGTTGCATAAATCATAGTAGTGTTGATGGACATACAGTGTGGGCAATCTTCGACCCGTTTGACTTAAGCTGTTCTTTTTTTTGACCCGTTTGAGATCAAACGTGACCCTAAACTGTGAGCTTATAATTGTTAATTATGTTCTTCTGTTCCCTAATCAATTTCTTTTTCATCTCTTTTGCAGGCTGCTGAAAAGCAAAATTGAGCTACAAAAGCATGTATATTTACTGTGGCCTCTTTTACCATCATGCTGATAAATTTACTAGGAGACTTCAATTAGACCCCTTTTTTGTCTTGTTATGTACAATGGTTACATGTACCAACTTAATCGGCTATTTAGCGTAAGTTTTATGCATAGAAATATACATAAACGATGTTTTGAGCTATCTTATTTTAATTTATTGGGGTCATCGTTTTATAGTAGTTACAAGAAATTAAATAAATAATGAAATGCGATGAGAAATAAATATTGACAAATTGTGATCTGTGAACCCCGTCGGTAGCAGTCTAATAATCATCTTTATGGGACCCGGGGGTAGTATTGATAATTTGATACTGCAAGTAGGCATAAGCCATAGTGTCATAAAACTTTGTAACAGTTTGTGAACGAGTCGATGCTACAAATAATTTTTATATAATACCCAAAATACTATTTACCGATATCCATATGACACCTAAAAGATTGTTTTATTTGGAAAAAATAAAATATAAGTTCCAAGATAATTCATTTTCAAAACATGTACGGTGACATAACTCTCAAATATATAACAAGATGTATGTCAAGTAATCAATTAAAATAATACTATTGAATCATGTTCATATGTATAAAATCGATTATTTCATATTTTAGAGTAAAATATCATCAATTAAAAACAACTGAAGATTTAATTCTTAATTGTCAGTAGCAAAATGAATATCCTCACGAAGCACGTCCACTGTGAACATTTAGATGATAATATCCCGCAACCGAAGAAAAAGAAAAGTCAACAAAAAAAGACCGGTTAAAAAGTCAACAAAGATGACAGATTTTTTTTTAAAGTTGTCTGTGATTATTTATTATGTCATATTAAAGTTTATAAATGTAGTATACAAGTGTAATAACATCTGCGCAATAAATATGTTATGTTAGATTTATCTTCTTTAATAAATTGTCTCTACCTTATTATAAAGCATTTAGTATTTCTTTAAAACTATTTCATAATGGATTAGGTTTAATCTTTTAAACTTTGTAAGAATTAAAATTGTTATATTACAAAACTTGAACCCGCCAACCTGACTAATTAAACATGTAGTTTTTGGATGATGATATCAACTTGAACCCGCCAAACTAAACCCGATAAAAGTTGCCAACCATACCCAATATTATCTTCAATAGTCAGAACTTAGTCCGCATAATCAAAATAATCTTTTTATAAGTTTTAATTATTTCTATCAATTTAAATATTATTAAATGAATTTGTTTATATAGTAAATTCACTTTTATATTTAACATGTCTACACTTTTTAAGAAAATATTTTGTCAGAAAAAAATTCTACTTTCAAAAAACATAGATCATGTTTTTATTACATACCTTATATTAACAACAGTTGAATAAACTAAAAAAACATTATTCAAAAAAAAAAACTTAGTTATCAATAAATAAGTGGTGTATTTAATAATATAATTCTTTAATAATTATCTATCTTGTTCACTTACGTTATATTACTACCGTTTATATTTTTTATATCATGAATTAAATTTTATTTTTTAGTATAAGTGTAGTATAATAACATATCATATCATTTTATTTTGATTAAAAGAAAATTAAGGACGTTGGGATTGAAACTGAATCTTTGAGGACTAAACACCTAACCAATATGCTCATGATAACACATACATTTAGCTACAACTCCATTTATACGAAGTATCTTATTAATTAAATGTCTAAATTTAAAAAGAAAAACAAAATAATTAATTAACCAATGAAATCAATGTGAACAGTACAATATATTATTTAATCCTACACAAATGTATTATAAGAGTAATATAATTGCTTTAAATGCTATTTTTAATTTTAATATAAAAGTTTTGAGTATTGAGATATGAGAACGTCTTTTTATTTTATAATTGAACAGAAAAATCTCAAACTTATAAGAGAAAGGGGTATGATAACGGGGTGCGCCATCCTATGGCGCCTCTTAGTTGGTGCCATGAGGTTGAAGCTATGATAACGCCAGTTGACTGCGCCAAACACCAAGCAAGTTTATTGTCTCCGTGTGAAATGTAATTTTGGTGTGTATTATGAGTGATTGTGTATTTTGATGGATCCTAAAAGACATATAATGACTTTGATTATGAAGAAGAAGTATTTTAATTTGTAAATATGAAAAAAGAAACACTGAAGTGTAAGGTGTCGCTTAGATGACTCATAGAGTCACCATATATTCTATGCTCTAATAATGATTTTATCATTTTCAATTTCATTTTGTATTCATATACAGATGCATTTAATATCCAATCAACCAATTGCCACATGTTTGAAAATGCATTAAATATCAAACCATCATTGGACATTGGCACATGTTTGGTCTTGAGGACGAAGATATAGTCTCACAAGTCATTTGAAGCAGAGAGAAACATCGGAAGAGAAAGAAAAAAAAACAACAATGTCTACTTTGATGATTCCACCAGTGTTTTCATCACCTGTATGTGATGCCATGGAGTTGCACAAAGCTTTCAAAGGTATTTGTAAACTATGCTTCCGTTTGAGGCTTTAGTATTTCTTCCTTATTTACTGAATTTTGTGTTTTTTTGGGCAACATCTTTTAGATTTTTTTTTTTTTTGTTTTCTTAGCATAATTTCATGAGCTAATTACCATAATAGATCAAAAATATTTTCTTTTCCCTAAAATAGACTTAGACTTGTGTGACTTAGATTTCCCAAAAATAAACATGACGCTTGACGGTTTTTTGTGCGATTGTGCGACTTAGGATTGTTTTTGTGCAACTCGGATTTTTTTGTGCGACCGGACGATGTTTTGATCGACCAGAAGGCATTTGTCAATTTTCTCACGATCTATTTAAGAAAAAATTGAAATTAATTTTCTTTTTGGAAATTTCGGATCTTACTTAGGTATATGGAATCACTCTAAGAGTATTAGGTGTGGTAACACAAGTCGGAGTGCCACCTCCGCTCCACCTATGCGTCACATCACCATTTCACATTTCACATTCAAAACCCCAAAATACCCCCTCTACCATCACTAACCAATAATACTCCTTTGAGACCCACCAAAATACCCCTAACTTACAAAATACCCCTTTAAAAATAAAAGAATCTCTCTCTCTCTCCTCGCCGGCCAAGCCAGTCGTCCGACGAAATACTTCACTCAAGTCACGAGGGGTGTGGTGGCGAAAGGTTGGAGCTCGCCAAACATGCCACATAGGCATGAAATGATTCCGGCGGAGGTGGCATCCGCCACCGCATGCTCTAATATCATGCTTCGTGCTTCAATTTGATACGAGTTTTATGGAAGCACTCAAATCTGTGCAGTTTTTATTTGAACGAGATGAAATCGAGCTTTGAAATGCCCTATTTTCAAATGCAATTAATTATAACACATAAATTTTGAAATTGAGCTTGTGAAATTCCGAAAGCGAGGCTGTAGAAATATTAAGTGTAGGGCAAGTATGGTAGTGTATATGTTAAAATGTAAAACAACTATTAGTTTCTACACCATATTTTCCGATGCTTGTACCACAGTGTACAAATATTAAATACAAATATATAAAACAACTATTGTAGTGTATATGTTAAAATGTATGTTGTAAAATTCATTATCTATAATTTAGCGAAAATGTCAAGGATGGTCCTTGCCCTAAATTTCATATATGGAATGTTGAAATACAGTAACAACTCTATATCCTAACGGGGAAGTGACGTTATGATATGGTTATGTTGTAGAAAACTAGAAATCCTAATAAATATTTAAAGGGTTTATCTAACTCATGTTTAAAAGGCATAAAATTAAGAGTGTTTAATGAGCTTCAAGTTTCCTTTTAAAATGCATAAATATATTGTATTTATTACAAATCAATGAAGTCTATTTTCAACATGAAATAAATATATTTTCAAATAAAAATAGTAGTTTTGAGTTTATTAAACATGTTTATCTCATGCCCTTAGGACATGCGAGTTAGTCAAACTCATATTAAAGGACATTTTAATAAGGTTGCTGCATTCAGGGGCATTTCCATTACTAATTAAGGGGGTCAATGACCACTATTTGATGAGTCACTCTCAGGCCTCATGTGAATTTGTTTTTGTAAAAATAGATTACTGGAAAATATTGTATTTATATGGTTCTCACTCAATGTTTTGTGAAAGCCCTAATAAACTTTAATTCTCATTCGCCACTTGCTGCATTGCACCTGCCATATATGTGGCTGATGGATCCAATTCTTGTTTATACTCAACTATAAATAATTAACTAAAATATACAAATGTATATGCAGGACATGGTTGTGACACGTCAGCTGTTATCAATATTCTTGCGCACCGTGATGCATCACACCGTGTTAACATAATGAAGGAATACAACAGTGCGTACGGTGAAGAACTAACCAAACGACTATCTTCAGAACTCAGTGGAAGTGTCCAAGTACCACCATCGTTATAATATTAATAATAAATAGATTGAAAGTTTGTTCAATGTAGTTTCTAATTTTCTTGTAATTTTAGAAGACAAATTTCAACTATTGATTAACAATAATAAATTGTCAAAATTAATCATATATTGTATACTTGAAGGAGTATATTGGTCATTTGACACCAACATAAATTTTAATCCAATTTTTTTTAAAAATTATTTTTTTTTTATTATTTTTTCCGTAAAAAACAATATTAGTGATAATCTCATGTGATTTATACTTAATCAGATATGATTTTTTTTTTTGTAAAACTACATGTGACTGTCATGTGATCAAGTATACAATCATATGATGTTTTCTTCTGTGACTAAAAAAATACTTCGTAAATCAAAATAATAATAAAAAAATTTATGTGAGTGTCATATGACCAAAATACACCTCTAGGTATTAAATGTGTGATTAATCTTGATCATTAATTATTATTGATTAATGACTGAGATTTATCCTTTGAGACTACAGCAAAATAAAAGACTACGAACTCATCTTTATATTAAACGAATCTTTTTTTCAATGGTGACAGAGAGCAATTGTACTTTGGATGTATGATCCAGCACGAAGGGACGCAATTATATTAAACGAATGTTTAACGACATTTAGTATTGATATAAAAGCAGCAACAGAAGTTATATGTTCTAGAACCCCTTCACAATTAAATATAGTTAAACACATTTATTATTTACTTTTTGGAACACCTCTTCAACATGCAATTGTAGATCAAACTTCTGGTTCTTTTCAACAGGTTTGTGGATCAACCAGGCCCGACCCGACCCGTTTCAACCCTAATATGTTTTGAATCGGTTTATGCAGTTGCTTTTGGCGTATTTGGGTATACCAAGAAGTGAAGAAAGTGAATTTGATAAAAGTATGGTTAATAATGATGCAAAAGCTTTGTTTGAAGCTGGACAAAACAGATTAGGAACTGATGAGAAAACGTTTATAAGGATTTTCTGTGAAAGAAGTAGGGCCCACATGGCTGCTGTTAGTTCTGCATATCATGATATGTATGGCAAAACACTCAAAGAGGTAAAACTTTAGCAGATTTTTGGGTGATTTTTAATTAGGTAAATATTATAAAATAACAATATACTTTAAAAATTAAATTGATAGTGTCCTTTTATGGAAACTTTTTGTACATACACCTTTAGCCTAATAATTTTTTTTAGCAGTTTCAAATTAAGTAAAACACTTTCATAATTTACTTTATTTGGTAAATAATAGCGGGCTCACACTCACTATCCTCTTTACTGTAGTTAAATAACTTTTTTTATACTTATTTTACTTTTAAACATCATTTTATTCAAAAATTTGAGACTCATCATCCACAAACTATCTACTTTGATACATCTTAACTTTCATTATAATATTTTGTCTCAAAACCGGAAAACCAACAATTTATCACTTATTGTGATACGAAGGTAGTATAACAGAAAAGGCCTGCTGCCACTGAATTTTAAATGAATTTTAAATGAATTTTAAATGACCGCAAATGTAACTTTTTAACAAAAAAATTTAACGAACGTCAGGCTAAATGACTATATGTGTAAAATGTTTGTTAAAAAAGATTACATGTACTTCCTCCGTTTCAAAATAAGTGATACAGTTTAGGATTCACGTTTTTTGAGGCAAAATATAATAGTGAAGGTTAATTAAATTAAGTTGGATACTTAGTGGAGGATGGGTCCATGTATATTAATTAAAGTGAATTTAATGATGTTTAAAAGTAAAAGTAAGGGTAATTGTGTCTTTTCACTATATTAAAGGAGATAGTTAGTGGGTGTGGGCCCCACTATCTTTTACCAAATATGGTAAGTTTTTAAAGATTCTGAAACACTCCAAAATGGAAAAGTGTATCACTTATTTTGAAACAGAGTAAGTATAATTTTTTTAAATAAATGACCATAAATGAAATTTGGTGTAAACCTCGTGACCATCCCTATAATTTACTCTGCTAATTATTATAAGTTTTTACCCAACCTATTATGGGATATACTTCCCCCGATTCAAAATAAGTGATACACTTTCCTTTTTGGGGTGTATCAAAATAAGTGATACACTTTGAAAAATTACCTTATTTGACAAAAAATAGTGGGATCCACACCCACTAACTATATACTTTAACAAAGTGAAAAGACCCCTTTAACCTTACTTTTACTTTTAAACATCATTAACTCTACTTTATTCAAAAAGTGTGGGACCCATTTCCCACTAACTATCCAATTAATCTAATTTAACCATCATTATAAACTTTTGCCTCAAAACGCGTGAAATCTAAAGTGTATCACTTATTTTGAATCGGAGGAAGTATTATACAAAGAGTAAATTACACGAATGGTCCTTTAAGTTTATAGCAAATTTCACCAATGGTCCTTTAGTTTCAAAAATTACACCGATGGTCCTTAATTCTAAAACATTTTTCATCAATGATCCTTTACACTAACTGGATTTAATTTATTGTTAAGATATTTTGAAAGACTATATAACCATAGCTACATAAGTTGAAAGCTTTTAATTTACTAAATCAAATAACATATATAATGCATCTAAAAGCTAAATTAAAAGAATAAATATGTGAATAGCTAGCTACCATTAGCAATCATAAAGAAAAGAAAATCCCAAGCAAATTAACAAACAATACATTAAAAAGCTCATATCAAACTGAAGGAATTAAAAATCTTAAAGTGGCATGAGATTTGAATATCAATTAAAAAGCTCATACCAAGCAGTAGTATACCCATTGATCTCAAGAGGTTGGATCCGAGAAAGAGAGAGAGAAGAAAAGAATGTTTGTGCGTTTGACTATGATTGATTGTATGTGGAACTGTGTAATCCGACCGGGTCAACCCGACAAACCCGATTCCTTATAGGGTCGGGTTTCGGGTTAGATTATTTTTACTTCAAATCCGACGGACCCGACCCGATAAGTGTAACACCTCAATTTTCAAAATACTTTTTAAATCATATTTTTAAATAAAAATACTACAATATCCAATAACCAGAAATACGGTTTAACAAAAACCATTAAAACATTTATCAGAGTTGTAAAAATCCAGTGTTACAAAGATAATATCATAACCATAGGATAAACGAGAACTACCTACGAGCTCCCGAGCTAATCAACACTAGGCCACTTCTAACGCGACCCTCTAATCCATCGATCCTGAACCTGAGTACATAGCCAAAAACAAAGTAGTACGTGAGACAAAATAGTCTAGTGAGATACATGAGTTTTCGACCCATTCTCAAAAGATTTATAAAATAATATTTATAACATTATAAATACTTATCCTTATCATTTCTTATTAATTCATAAATCATCCTCTATTCATTTAAGCGTTTAAACTAATAAGCTAACCATAAGCTTACTCATCATCTAATCACATACTTGTAAGTCATCTCCAACTTACACTTTCTTTATCACATATGCAACGGACCTCTCCGAAGACAACTCTCCCGATATGGGATGTCATAGGTAAACTATCAAGGTAATTGGGATCCCCCATCTTACCGGGATTCATAAGCTCTCCCCGTTCCCGGGTCGTCATGCTCACCCAACACTGGGTGTCGTAAACTGTGACATTCTACTCTTTGCGCAGGGAGGTACCACCCCAAGTAGACGTCTCATGTTCCCCCATTTCTGGGCGGTCTTATTCCGGATTTTCATTACACATATGAGCCTCAGCTCCTTTCATCAAATATGAGCATCAGCTCCTTTCATCACTTTCATCACTTATTAGAATACATCTATTCTAATTTATCATACTAATCTCTTTATTATTTCATTTTGAATCTTGACTTTACCAAGTCCTTTATTAATTTAAAACATATTTATCTTTTATCAAAATCATGTTACTTTGACTCTTCTTTGACTAGAATACACGTTTATTACTAGTCACTTATTACTTATTCTCTTAGTAATTCGATAACTACTTTCATTACCATAATATACTATCCAATACTTATTAATTAAAAATCATTGTCTCAAGCTTTATTAATACATATTATTAATAAACCAATTATCAAGCTCTTTTAAATCATTATCTTTATTCGTACATCTTATTTATAAAAACTCATTAATTTCTTTTCATTATCATAATCTCTTTCAAAGATCATCAATCATTTAGACATACTAAAATAGTCTATACTAGCCTTTTTCTCATCATGTAAATCATATCTTTATTAAAAATGTTTATTAATAAAGACTCATAAAACATCATAGTTTTCAAAATCATTTGCTATGTACACAGTAAAAGTCTCATGTACTCACCTTGGCCAAGCTAACTCCAAATCGTGTCTAACAACACGAATCCCTGCTTTCCAACTTGTGAAATGTCACCAATCTTTAGGTCTTCTTGACCTATCATCCATATCATCATACAATCTAGTTATTATCCATAACTAGCTACCAATAAACCCATAACAACATTCTTGGCCACCAAGTTCATCCAACTTGGTGAAACCCCAAAACCCTAGTTCAAGATTTCCATCAATAAATCCAATCCAACTTGTACACATCATTTACAAGCTTACTATGAGTGTTCTACACCCATGATTAGTCATCTTCCCCAAAGATGACATGAATGATTCCCCAAACCACTATTTCTACCCAAACAAAGTTCATAACTAGCTAGATAACATCAACAATCAAGAAATCTTACCTTTGATGTTTAGATCCTTCAAGATGGTGAAGATTTGAGCAAGGAATCACCAAAATCGCCCCTTCTCTCTCTAAAATCGGCTGCACCACAACTTGGGTGAAAAATGAGTAAACCCTAACTCAAACCCGGTTTAATACTGCTCGTCCATAGTTCATGATCGCGAACTAGTTCGCGTCGCGAACTCTGCGTGTCGTGAACACTTCGCGATCGGTAATGGGTCGTGAACTCCGAGCGTCAAAAGCCCCAATTCCCTGGACGGAGTTCGCGATCGCGAAGTCCACTTCGCACCGTGAACTCCACTAGTCAGCTAGGCTGCACTTTTCGGTCTTTGCCTCGACCCGGTTTCGTGCATAACTTTCTCATACGGTGTCCAAATGACACGAAACCAATTCCTACGTTCTTTAAATGATTTATCCTTGTTTATCATATTTTTCCCATATTTTATTTTATTCAAATTTCGGGTCGTTACAACTATCCACCCCTTAAAAGGATTCCGTCCTCGGAATCAACTCAAGGATTTCCAATCCTCATTCCACTTCCAACTTGTGATTCACTAATACTTGCGCAATTAATTGCCCACTTGACCCGTTATACCCAAACGGGCCAAAAATCCAAACTTGAGTTCCTAACACCCGAACGGGTTTAAATTTGACAATTCGACCTTAACATTTCCCATCATTTAACCAAACTCTTTATTCCCATTGGAGTGATATGACCCAATCATTCCTAATAACCTTTTGACCAATATGATAGTCAACCCATCGCTTTGACCAAATTTTCAACATTGTCCCAATCTTGACTTAAGCACAAGGTCAACCATTTCTTGACAATTTCCTTACCCACTAGTGATTCCATTAACCATAAATTCCTTAACAATCGCCCTTACCTTCATGGTCCAACAACAATCATACTCGGTTCCTAAATTCAACTCGAAATACCCAACGGTTAAAGTCGACCATTTGACTACAATTATTTCTATTAATCAATCAACCACTATCATACACATACATGTGATACATTATGCCCTTACCCTCGACTAACCAATTTAAACGAAAGTCAAAACCCAATTTTGACTAAAGTCAACAATCCACTAGTTGACCACCCTTGACTTATGATTAAAGTCAAACTTACTTTGCAAAATTTCCATATTCTTTATTACTAAGGCATCGCTTCCCGAGCTTTTCATTCCCGAATCCAATATTTAGATTTCCTTTCTCAATTGTTTCTCTCTTCTCCGATTTCAATTTTCTACAATCGATTAACAAATTCCATCTAAATCGATACCGATCTCTATTACTTTTTAACTTTCATCCAATTACTTATACCATTTATAATCTCCTTCAAACATCCTCATACCATACTTGAAATTTCCGATTACCGGCTCTAGAGCCTCGATCATATCCAATCGTGACCTAACCACCCATTGTACATCTTTCACCACTCATTGATTACTAACAAACTTTGCTTCCTAAAAGCATCCCTTTTTCATAAACCAAGAACTTGTAGGCATCTCCTACACATACTTCTATTCAAACACGACCCGTGTTTTCAACCCAAATTCTCACTTGCCACAAAAATCATAACAACAACTAACCATACGATTCTACAAACGTCAGATACAAACATCATATTCCTTGTATAACAAACTATACTTTAACTATCTTATCGAGATGATCGGAAAGCCTCCAATCCATCACGATCCCAAACTGTCACAATGATCGGAAAGCCTCCAATCTAAAGTGACTCATACAATACCATTTCATCTTGCATACAATCTATGTATGCATCAATACACTTAGCATCATGCTATCATTTTCCCTCATATTTGACCTTCAATTTTTCCCACTTATACATTATACCACACGGTATACACATAATCATTTCTAGTGCTTTCCACCAATCTACTCATTTAACAATCGTCCTTATTCGATTCATTACTAAAACTTCTAATCTTTCTTTCACCCTGTCATCTTGAGTCAACCAATTGACTCGATCGGTACCCATACGTACACCATCATACCTTTTTCAATAAACCTTTACCAAATCAAGTTATTCACTCTTGATGTCACACCCGGCCTCCACAACACAACCATTTGCCATGGCTATTTGCCCACACTCAATCGATCGTATTCAATAACTAAGGTTCCATTTCATATATGCATATTTTTTTGTACTTCACGATTCTCACCAACACCTCGTACTTCATTGTACTACCATTCTCATGACCCAACTTTCAATATTCTATGACAACATAATCCTTCCTAGTCTTATTTCTCGTGATATACCGGTCGCCAACCCATTCGACTATACACATAATAACTCGGGGAGATTATCTCCCAAAATTTAATTTGTCGCGTCATACATTCCATCTATATTTATTCTCATACTTAGATCACATAAGCACCAATTTGTGCAACATAAAAGCAATTAAATTCTAATCATCTATCAAAACTTCATAAACGAATTACCTGAAGCGGCTCCACGAGTTTCCTTCACCCGATTCCTGTTGGCGGTTGATGCCGACGTGTCGGTTCTCTTCCTCGGGCACGCACTACTAAAGTGTCCCACCTCGTGACAAGTGTAGCATTCCACTTCCTCGAGGTTCCTTACTTTGCAATCCTTCGCTCGGTGCCCTACTCGTCCACACTTGAAGCATATAGCCGAATTTGCCTTGCATTCCCCACGGTGATTCTTTCCACAACTTTGGCAACTTCCAATACCAGTATGCTTTGACGAACTCGACCCCAATCCTTCTTTCTTTGTCAATCCCAAGCTACTAACAAGCTTCTTCTTTTCTTTTCCTGATGCCGACTCTTGAGCCCTCCGGCGAAACACCCTTTCAACACCTCGAGCGGTACAAATGGCCTCATCTAACGTGGCCGCTCGTTTGACTTCCAATTCAAACTCTGATGGTAGCCCATTAGCATACCGAACCACTTTCGAACGTTCAGTCGGATAAGCCTTGATCACAAACGGAAGTAATCCCGTAAACTTTTTGGTGTATTCCTCCACCGACATATTTCCCCTTTTGATGGACATAAACTCTTCTTGCAACTCTTCTAGATCTCTCTCGGGACAAAACTTTTCCTTCAACCTTCTCGTGAACTCCTTCCACAACATCTTGTACACTTTCTTTCGCAAAGTCTCGTACATGGTATCCCACCATGTCAACGCTTCATCCTTCAACTGTCGGGATGCATAAATGACCATGTCTTTCTTTAAACACTTGCTACTTTCTAGCACTTGCTCGGTTTCCCGAATCCAACGCATCGTCACCTTTGGTTCCGAACTTCCATAATACACACCGGGGTTGCACGTCATGAATGCCTTGTATGTACATCCTTCTCTTTCCTCCGACTCCGAATCATCAGTCCCTTCGGTCAATGACTTCTCTGTACGGGTCTTGCTACCCGAAGGCTTACTTCCACCGCGGGATTTAGAATCATCTCGCCTATCCACATTCAAACGGTTATCGATGATCTGGTTCATATCCACATTCACCTCATCCCTCATCTGATGAAACAAATTTCTGATCGCTTCCATAGTTACCGGGGTTTGATTTGCATCCAAACCGGAACCCTCTACATTATTACCGGGATGAGTCGGGATTCGATTTGAATCCGTCTCATGATCTCGTGGAATCTCTCCACTTCTTGGGTTCACCATTTTCTATATCAACATATTAAATCATTAAAATTCAAAGGTTGACTTATTAGTCAAACATAACCCATAAAGCCCAAACATTATCTCTTCTCTTAGGGATCGACCTTAATATACCCATACTTTACTGTCTCAAGAGACTAATCAAGGACATCCTATGGAAAACATATGGTCCTACTTAACATAGCTTAAGACTAGGGAGGTCAAACCTACCTAATTCACTTAAACTATAGCTCTAATACCAAGTTGTAACACCTCAATTTTCAAAACACTTTTTAAATCATATTTTTAAATAAAAATACTACAATGTCCAATAACCAGAAATACGGTTTAACAAAAACCATTAAAACATTTATCAGAGTTGTAAAAATCCGGTGTTACAAAGATAATATCATAACCATAGGATAAACGAGAACTACCTACGAGCTCCCGAGCTAATCAACACTAGGCCACTTCTAACGCGACCCTCTAATCCATCGATCCTGAACCTGAGTACATAGCCAAAAACAAAGTAGTACGTGAGACAAAATAGTCTCGTGAGATACATGAGTTTTCGACCCATTCTCAAAAGATTTATAAAATAATATTTATAACATTATAAATACTTATCCTTATCATTTCTTATTAATTCATAAATCATCTTCTATTCATTTAACCGTTTAAACTAATAAGCTAACCATAAGCTTACTCATCATCTAATCACATACTTGTAAGTCATCTCCAACTTACACTTTCTTTATCACATATGCAACGGACCTCTCCGAAGCCAACTCTCCCGATATGGGATGTCATAGGTAAACTATCAAGGTAATTGGGATCCCCCATCTTACCGAGATTCATAAGCTCTCCCCGTTCCCGGGTCGTCATGCTCACCCAACACTGGGTGTCGTAAACTGTGACATTCTACTCTTTGCGCAGGGAGGTACCACCCCAAGTAGACGTCTCATGCTCCCCCATTTCTGGGCGGTCTTATTCCGGATTTTCATTACACATATGCGCCTCAGCTCCTTTCATCAAATATGAGCATCAGCTCCTTTCATCACTTTCATCACTTATTAGAATACATCTATTCTAATTTATCATACTAATCTCTTTATTATTTCATTTTGAATCTTGACTTTACCAAGTCCTTTACTAATTTAAAACATATTTATCTTTTATCAAAATCATGTTACTTTGACTCTTCTTTGACTAGAATACACGTTTATTACTAGTCACTTATTACTTATTCTCTTAGTAATTCGATAACTACTTTCATTAGTATAATATACTATCCAATACTTATTACTTAAAAATCATTGTCTCAAGCTTTATTAATACATATTATTAATAAACCAATTATCAAGCTCTTTTAAATCATTATCTTTATTCGTACATCTTATTTATAAAAACTCATTAATTTCTTTTCATTATCATAATCTCTTTCAAATATCATCAATCATTTAGACATACTAAAATAGTCTATACTAGCCTTTTTCTCATCATGTAAATCATATCTTTATTAAAAATGTTTATTAATAAAGACTCATAAAACATCATAGTTTTCAAAATCATTTGCTATATACTCAGTAAAAGTCTCATGTACTCACCTTGGCCAAGCTAACTCCAAATCGTGTCTAACAACACGAATCCCTGCTTTCCAACTTGTGAAATGTCACCAATCTTTAGGTCTTCTTGACCTATCATCCATATCATCATACAATCTAGTTATTATCCATAACTAGCTACCAATAAACCCATAACAACATTCTTGGCCACCAAGTTCATCCAACTTGGTGAAACCCCAAAACCCTAGTTCAAGATTTCCATCAATAAATCCAATCCAACTTGTACACATCATTTACAAGCTTACTATGAGTGTTCTACACCCATGATTAGTCATCTTCCCCAAAGATGACATGAATGATTCCCCAAACCACCATTTCTACCCAAACAAAGTTCATAACTAGCTAGATAACATCAACAATCAAGAAATCTTACCTTTGATGTTTAGATCCTTCAAGATGGTGAAGATTTGAGCAAGGAATCACCAAAATCGCCCCTTCTCTCTCTAAAATCGGCTGCACCACAACTTGGGTGAAAAATGAGTAAACCCTAACTCAAACCCGGTTTAATACTGCTCGTCCATAGTTCACGATCGCGAACTAGTTCGCGTCGCGAACTCTGCGTGTCGTGAACACTTCGCGATCGGTAATGGGTCGTGAACTCCGATCGTCAAAAGCCCCAATTCCCTGGACGGAGTTCGCGATCGCGAACTCCACTTCGCGCCGTGAACTCCACTAGTCAGCTAGGCTGCACTTTTCGGTCTTTGCCTCGACCCGGTTTCATCCTTAACTTTCTGATACGGTGTGCAAATGTCACACCCCGCCAAAAATGAGTTTTACTTCATTTAAAATGTTTTGCGGAAGAACGAAGGTGTAACGTTCATGACAATATAGCAAAAATTAAGTAAACAAACAACCGCGCAATAACGAAAATAAACGTTTGTTTCACTTTCCCAAAGTAGAAAGTTTCCAAAAATAGCAAGTTTCCTAAAATAGAAATTGTTTGAAATGAAATGATTGTTCGTAAACTTAATGTTTTAATCATGGCTCACGACAATCTCAATGCTCATATCCTCCAGCTCCACTGCACCTAAGTACCTGGAAAAACATAAATAGTAAAAGGGTCAACAATAATGTTGAGTGAATCCACAGGGTTAATGTTTATGATGAAAGTAAAGTGATTTGCTACCCAAAATGTTTGTTAAGAAAATGGTTTATGACTGAAAATGTATAAGGTTCAACACTCATATGATATGAGTAATAAGTATGAAATGTTTAGTATAGTTGTAGAATGTATACAACTACTAGTTATGTTTATGAAAAAGTGTTGAACAAAATGTTGTGTTTGACATCGCATGAACTGTTATCCCCAACAGGTAGCTAGTCTATTGAGTTAATATACCAACCCCTAAGTCCACAATCAACACTTCAACTCCAGTATGTTATGTTATTTTATGGATATACACTCCCGGAGATGTCTTGGATAAACCAAGTAATGGTCAAATGTTCGTTGGGAGGATGAGTGTCAGCCAATAGTACTATGTGCATATCCATGGTCTAGATCCACTAGTTAATGATTGCTGGTAACCTTAGTCCGGTATAATAATTGTTTGTCATGCCAATGCGATAATGAAAATGTATAGATGTTGTTGTACAGTCATAGTAAACAGTAGCAGTTGTGTTTATGTTTTCCACCCCAAAGTTTATAAAAACAGTAAAAAGAGAAAAAGGGGTCTGTGGACTCACCTGGCAAAGCATAGCAACAAGAGACTTAAGACAGAGGAATCCTTGAGAGACTCCTAGCTTCCTAAATGATTTAACTACTGATTAGACTAAGCTAACACAGGCGATACTATATACGATATAAGTTAAGCAATATGTATTACATGTTATGTTTTATGTTTCGTGACATCGAACGAACTTAGATTATTGGACCTTATTAGGTTGATATGAAATGAAATGAAATGAAATGGGCTTGGGTTAGGCTTATTGGGCCTAGATTGGGCCTATTGGGCCTAATGTGCTTAATGAGTTGGGCCACTTGGGCCTCTTATTGGGCTTAGGTCCACTTAGGTTCGGCCTTGAATTGGGCTTGGCCCAATTGGGTTCGGTTTGGTTGGGTATGGGCCAAAGGTTTGGGCTTTGGTCCAAATGGGCTTGGATACTAATGGGCCAATCAAGGTTTGGGCCCGATGGACTAAAGTAGATTGATATGGGCCAAGTACGGGCCTTGGCCCGATTGGTTATTCGGGTTTTGGGTCCACGGTTTGGGTCAAGATCCGGTATTGACCCGGTTTGACTTATTGGTCAATATTGGTCAAAATTAGTCAATAAAAGTCAACTAAAGCTTCTAGATTTCGGTTAGGGTTTAAGGTATACTATAATTTGGTCAACCAAAGTCAACTATGATCAATCTAGCTATCAATTGGTCAAATAGTCAAACATGAAATTCAATTAGGGTTAGGGTTCGGCTAGGGTTCGGTCTAGGGTTCGGTCTAGGGTTGGCCGAAGGCCAAAACCCTATGGGTTAGCTCTAGATCGGGCTAGATCGAGTCTATAGTTCGAGATCAAGGGTTTGTTTGGCTAGATCTAGGTATTCGGTCAAACCTAGGATAGATCTATGGTTTAGGTCACGGGTTTCACAACAAAACAACAAGATCATGATCAAGCTTATCACATACACACACAATCGCACACAATCCGTACGTATGCATGCATGTAGCCGCGGGTTTGGAAGCTAACCGAGACCACATGGCCTAGGGCCATGGTCTCGGGTTCGAACAAAGCAAAATTAACCAAGCAAAGATCGGATATCATACCTAGCGACCGAGATTTGGGAGAATAAGAACAAGATCGAATTGGGACGGCTTCAACTCGAACTCGGGACTTGCTCTAGGGTTTGGGACGGCCAAAATCAACAAAGAACAAAAAGATGTGTTCGTGGGGTTTATATAGGGGCGAAACTTAGGGTTTGGAGGGAGAGTTTGATGGTAACTAGGACTTTTTCAAAGGGATAAGGATAAGATCAAACTTTTTAAGCACATGGCCAACACCACAAGGGTGTTTTGGCCGAGATTAGGGTCGAGCAAGGGAAGGGAAATCGGCCACCATGTGGTCGGGTATCGAGTCAAGTGTTGGTTTAGGTGGTTTGTACATTCGAGTCACATTTAGGTTAAATTGTTACGTTTATTGCTTTATCGAGAAAGTTATTGGTTTTAGAATTGTTTTAGCTCAAAGTGTGTCACCATAAGAAAGTAATAATGTTGTGTTGACTAAAATAGTCAAACACTAATGTATGGTGTAAAAATATGTATGTTTGTTGTGTATAAGGAATGCCAAAAATAGAAATGTCTATAAGTAGAAACTTTCTAAATAAGGAAAGTTCTAGAAATGAAATGAAGTTATATACCGGAAATATCGAGTTGTCACATTCTCCCCTGGTTGAAGAAATTTCGTCCCGAAATTTAAGACGAAGCACGAACAGGAGAGACAACGAGAAAAAGATGAGGAAAATTCTTTCGCATCTGGTCCTCACGTTCCCACGTGAATTCAGGACCTCTTTTGGAGTTCCATCTGACTTTAACAATTTTGACCTTGCTTCTTCGCAACTTTTGCTCTTTCCAGTCAGATATTTCAATTGGTTCCTCGGTGAAATGAAGTTTGTCGTCGATAATAATTTCTTCAGTAGGGACGATAAGCGAAGGATCATGAATAAACTTCTTAAGATTAGAAACATGAAATGTGTTGTGAACATTGCTGAGCTCATTAGGAAGACGAAGGCGATATGCAACAGCACCGATTCTTTCAAGAATCTCAAATGGTCCGACATAACGAGGACTGAGCTTTCCTTTCTTACCAAAACGTACAACACCTTTCCAAGGTGCTACTTTTAGTAAAACATGGTCGCCAACAGCGAACTCTAAAGGCTTTCGACGATTATCAGCATAACTCTTTTGTCGATCTCTGGCAGCCTTAATGCGATCTTTGATTTTAAAAATCTTGTCAGTCGTTTCTTGTAGAATTTCAGGACCGGTAATTTGACGATCACCAATTTCAATCCAACAAAGTGGCGAACGACACTTTCTTCCATACAAAGCTTCAAACGGTGCGGCCTTAATAGTCGTATGATAACTATTATTATACGAGAACTCAGCTAAAGGGAGATGAGAATCCCAACTTCCACCAAAATCAATAACACATGCTCTCAGCATGTCTTCCAAAGTTTGAATTGTTCTTTCAGTCTGACCATCTGTTTGAGGATGATAGGCAGTACTCATATCGAGGCGAGTACCGAGAGATTTTTGCAACGATTGCCAAAAACGAGACGTAAAGCGACTATCACGATCTGAGATGATCGCGACTGGCATACCATGCCGAGATACAACTTCCTTTAAATAAATTCTTGTTAGCTTCTCCATCTGATCAGTTTCCTTAATAGGAATGAAATGAGCTGATTTGGTCAATCGATCGACAATTACCCAAATTGTATCATGACCACTAGATGTTCGAGGCAATTTGGTTATAAAATCCATAGAGATTTCTTCCCATTTCCATTCAGGGATCTCTGGCTGTTGTAGAAGACCGGAAGGCTTCTGATTCTCTGCTTTCACTTTAGCACAAGTTAAACATTTGCTGACATAAACTGCGATTTCTTTCTTCATATTTGGCCACCAATATAACTCTTTGACATCTTTATACATCTTGTCGGCACCAGGATGAATAGAATATTTGGATTGGTGAGCTTCATTCAAGATAACATTGCGAACACTTCCAAAATTCGGAACCCATAAACGATCCATGAAATAAAGAGTTCCGTCTACCTTTGCTTCTAACTGCTTCTCCATACCACGCAAAGCTTCACTTTTGATGTTCTCTACCTTCAAAGCTTCGATTTGGAATTCTTGAACTTGGGAAGATAGATTTGAACGAACAGAGATTGGAAGGGCTCGAACACGACGAGGTTTAGGTTGCTCTTTCCGACTTAAGGCATCAGCTACCACATTAGCCTTACCAGGATGATACTTAATCTCACATTCATAGTCATTCATCAACTCTATCCATCTACGCTGTCTCATATTGAGATTTTTCTGATTGAAGATATGTTGTAAACTCTTGTGATCGGTGAATATTGTGCACTTGGTACCGTAGAGGTAATGTCTCCAAATCTTTAACGCGAAAATAACTGCACCCAACTCAAGATCATGAGTTGTATAATTCTTCTCGTGGTTCTTCAGTTGTCGAGAGGCATAGGCGATCACTTTGTCATGTTGCATCAATACACAACCTAGCCCTTGGTGCGAAGCATCACAGTACACCACGAAATTATCGGTTCCTTCAGGGAGAGATAGAATAGGAGCAGAACATAATTTAGATTTTAGAGATTGGAAGGCTGATTCTTGCTTTTCACCCCAGACAAATTTCTCATCCTTATGTGTTAACACCGTTAAATCCTTTACAATCTTCGAGAAATTTGCTATAAACCTTCTGTAGTAACCAGCAAGACCAAGGAATTGTCTTACTTCAGTTGGGGTCTTCGGAGCTTCCCAATTCTTTATAGCTTCTATCTTTGCAGGATCAACGTGAATACCTTCTTCGTTGATAATATGACCCAGAAATTGGACTTCACGCAACCAAAATTCACACTTGGACAACTTGGCGTACAACTTCTCCTTCTCCAACAACTCAAGAATGATTCTTAAGTGCTCTTCATGCTCTTTTCTAGAATGCGAATAGATGAGAATATCATCTATGAAGACAATAACGAATTTATCGAGATACTGTTTGCACACTCTGTTCATGAGATCCATAAACACAGCATGTGCATTGGTTAAACCAAATGGCATTACCAAAAATTCATAATGACCATAGCGAGTTCTAAAAGCAGTTTTGGGCACATCTTCATCACGAACTTTTAACTGATGGTAACCAGAACGAAGATCGATTTTGGAATAGAAACTCGATCCTTGGAGTTGATCGAATAGATCATCAATACGGGGAAGAGGATATCGGTTCTTAATTGTTACTTTGTTCAATTCACGATAATCGATGCACATTCTCATTGAACCATCTTTCTTTTTAACAAAAAGGACCGGAGCTCCCCAAGGCGAGAAACTCGGTCGAATGAAACCAAGATCAAGAAGTTCTTGTAATTGCGATGAAAGTTCTTGCATTTCAGACGGTGCAAGACGATAAGGAGAACACGCGATAGGTGCGGCTCCCGGAATCAGATCAATACGGAATTCAACTTGTCTTTGAGGCGGCAGTCCAGGCAATTCACTAGGAAATACACCAGGAAAATCACGAACAATAGGAATGTCCTCAATCTTACGATCTTTGGACTTTGTGTCAACGACATGAGCAAGAAAGGCTTGGCATCCTTTACGAAGATATTTTTGAGCTTTCATAGAAGTTATGATTTTTATGTTTTTGTTTCTTTGTTCACCTTGAATTATTAAAGTTTCTGTTTTGGATAAGGGAATTCGGATTTGTTTAGTGTAACATATTATTTCAGCACGGTTTTTAGACAACCAATCCATCCCTATGACGATATCAAAACTTCCTAGTTCTACAGGCACAAGGTCTATATCAAAAATGTGATCATCTAGGTCAAGCTTACAACCTTTAAAAACTTCACTAGACCTAACAACTTTGCCATTTGCTAACTCGATTTCATAATTCACTTTCAAACGATTAGGTTTTTGATTTAAGAAACTTTTAAAGTCGGTCGATACGAAACTCAAGTCGGCTCCCGAGTCAAATAAAATAGAAGCAATAACATGAGTACGAATAAGATCATGAAGACCTTGGAGATACTTTTCAATGCGCTTGAATTCAGGAGAAACCATATGAGGAACGAGACGAGCGAGTTCTTGAAACTTAGTCGTGTAGGTAACAATATTAGATCCAACCATGGACAGATTCCATAGTTCCACCTCAACTTTTTGTAGCTCTCTCCTTAGACAAAACTTCTGAGTTAACTGATCCTTGAACGTATCCCAAGTCATAGCATCAACAGTTGCACGACCTAAGACTTGCACTTGAGAATTCCACCAGGACAACGCTTCCTTGGACAACGTACTAGCAGCAAACTTCGTCATATTCTCAGGGGCACATTGAATAACACTGAAAATGGATTCCACCTTCTCAATCCAGTGGATGATAGCAATAGCACCTTCAGATCCAGAGTAGGTCGGAGGATGACATGATGTAAAGGTCTTAAATGACTGACCCTGACGATTGGGATCTGAAGTTTAAATAAATAAGGAAAGAAAATGAGTAATAAGTTTAAAATAAGATAGAAATAATGAATCTTCTTTCATGGAGTCGTATATTATACCATTGTTTCCCACATTAGATGCACTAGTGGCATTTCCTCTTGCAGCGTTCATTTGAGCCATTGCTTCAGCGATACGGCGTTCCACCATTTGTTCGACAATCTCAGCGTTTCCTCCTCGAGCCATTGATGAATTGCTGATACAAATAATATGACAAGAAATTAAGAAGTGAATAATATAGGAGGACTGTAAGGAAAATATGTACTTATAATAGGGATCAAAGAGTAGATATACAACAGACGTAATAGTAGTAGTAGACGTACATATAAATAGTCGTAATTATAGTAGTAGCAGAGACATATAGAAAATACAATTATAAGAACAATAGAAATTACTAAAATATCACTTTTATTAAACACATTCCTAATATATAATAGTTTTATAAGTAGGGCATATTTGCCAATACTAAAGAACAAAAATACTGAAATAGCTAAACATAAAATCTAATAATAGAAAAACAAATATAGACGATAGGTAGATGACTAATCATCTTCTTCTGGCTCAGAGTCTTCCATAGGCTCTGACTCTTCTTCTAGTTCTTCCTCTGGTTCTGATTCTTCCTCTGGTTCTGATTCTCCTTCGATTTCAGAGTCTTCTTCAGGCTCTGATTCTGATATCACTTCTGGCTCTGGTTCTCGACGTCGTGGAGTTCTTGGAGCAACATCACGCTTGGGTTTAGCAGGCGAACATAGATAAATGATACCGCCCTCACGTTTACGATAGACAATAGGACGCTGACCACGAGCTGGAGTAGGAGGACCATTAGGAATAATAGGAAAGGGACGTCTTCTTGGACGACGATGCCATGGGATAACAGGAGGTTGTACCACTGCTGGCACTGGAGCAACAGGCACTGGGACTACTGGGACATCAGCATCACGATCACTATCGGAATCATATGAGATATCGAGGACACTAGCAGGCGACATTCTACTAAACACGACGCATAAAAGTTTATTAGGTTATGAAGTTGTAAGGCTTACTGACATATGCTAGCTATAACACTAAGGCAATACTAACTAAGGCAAATGTTCTAAACTAAGAACAATGGAACTTCAGGATATGAGACTGAGCATGCCATGATTATTTTGATTTTTATAAAAGTGTTTGTTTTTCCCAAAAATCTTTTGTGGTTATAGACTAGGCTTGCTAATTCACTATAACTTAAGCTCTGATACCACTCTGTCACACCCCGCCAAAAATGAGTTTTACTTCATTTAAAATGTTTTGCGGAAGAACGAAGGTGTAACGTTCATGACAACATAGCAAAAATTAAGTAAACAATCAACCGCGCAATAACGAAAAATAAACGTTTGTTTCACTTTCCAAAAGTAGAAAGTTTCCAAAAATAGCAAGTTTCCTAAAATAGAACTTGTTTGAAATGAAATGATTGTTCGTAAACTTAATGTTTTAATCATGGCTCACGACAATCTCAATGCTCATATCCTCCAACTCCACTGCACCTAATTACCTGGAAAAACATAAATAGTAAAAGGGTCAACAATAATGTTGAGTGAATCCACAGGGTTAATGTTTATGATGAAAGTAAAGTGATTTGCTACCCAAAATGTTTGTTAAGAAAATGGTTTATGACTGAAAATGTATAAGGTTCAACACTCATATGATATGAGTAATAAGTATGAAATGTTTAGTACAGTTGTAGAATGTATACAACTACTAGTTATGTTTATGAAAAAGTGCTGAACAAAATGTTGTGTTTGACATCGCATGAACTGTTATCCCCAACAGGTAGCTAGTCTATTGAGTTAATATACCAACCCCTAAGTCCACATTCAACACTTCAACTCCAGTATGTTATGTTATTTTATGGATATACACTCCCGGAGATGTCTTGGATAAACCAAGTAATGATCAAACGTTCGTTGGGAGGATGAGTGTCAGCCAATAGTACTATCTGCATATCCATGGTCTAGATCCACTAGTTAATGATTGCTGGTAACCTTAGTCCGGTATAATAATTGTTTGTCATGCCAATGCGATAATGAAAATGTATAGATGTTGTTGTACAGTCATAGTAAACAGTAGCAGTTGTGTTTATGTTTTCCACCCCAAAGTTTATAAAAACAGTAAAAAGAGAAAAAGGGGTCTGTGGACTCACCTGGCAAAGCTTAGCAACAAGAGACTTAAGACAGAGGAATCCTTGGGAGACTCCTAGCTTCCTAAATGATTTAACTACTGATTAGACTAAGCTAACACAGGCGATACTATATACGATATAAGTTAAGCAATATGTATTACATGTTATGTTTTATGTTTCGTGACATCGAACGAACTTAGATTATTGGACCTTATTAGGTTGATATGAAATGAAATGAAATGAAATGAAATGGGCTACGAAATGAAATGAAATGAAATGGGCTTGGGTTAGGCTTATTGGGCCTAGATTGGGCCTATTGGGCCTAATGGGCTTAATGGGTTAGGCCACTTGGGCCTCTTATTGGGCTTAGGTCCACTTAGGTTGGGCCTTGAATTGGGCTTGGCCCAATTGGGTTCGGTTTGGTTGGGTATGGGCCAAAGGTTTGGGCTTTGGTCGAAATGGGCTTGGATACTAATGGGCCAATCAAGGTTTGGGCCCGATGGACTAAAGTAGATTGATATGGGCCAAGTACGGGCCTTGGCCCGATTGGTTATTCGGGTTTTGGGTCCACGGTTTGGGTCAAGATCCGGTATTGACCCGGTTTGACTTATTGGTCAATATTGGTCAAAATTAGTCAATAAAAGTCAACTAAAGCTTCTAGATTTCGGTTAGGGTTTAAGGTATACTATAATTTGGTCAACCAAAGTCAACTATGATCAATCTAGCTATCAATTGGTCAAATAGTCAAACATGCAATTCAATTAGGGTTAGGGTTCGGCTAGGGTTCGGTCTAGGGTTCGGTCTAGGGTTGGCCGAAGGCCAAAACCCTACGGGTTAGCTCTAGATCGGGCTAGATCGAGTCTATAGTTCGAGATCAAGGGTTTGTTTGGCTAGATCTAGGTATTCGGTCAAACCTAGGATAGATCTATGGTTTAGGTCACGGGTTTCACAACGAAACAACAAGATCATGATCAAGCTTATCACATACACACACAATCGCACACAATCCGTACGTATGCATGCATGTAGCCGCGGGTTTGGAAGCTAACCGAGACCACATGGCCTAGGGCCATGGTCTCGGGTTCGAACAAAGCAAAATTAACCAAGCAAAGATCGGATATCATACCTAGCGACCGAGATTTGGGAGAATAAGAACAAGATCGAATTGGGACGGCTTCAACTCGAACTCAGGACTTGCTCTAGGGTTTGGGACGGCCAAAATCAACAAAGAACAAAAAGATGTGTTCGTGGGGTTTATATAGGGGCGAAACTTAGGGTTTGGAGGGAGAGTTTGATGGTAACTAGGACTTTTTCAAAGGGATAAGGATAAGATCAAACTTTTTAAGCACATGGCCAACACCACAAGGGTGTTTTGGCCGAGATTAGGGTCGAGCAAGGGAAGGGAAATCGGCCACCATGTGGTCGGGTATCGAGTCAAGTGTTGGTTTAGGTGGTTTGTACATTCGAGTCACATTTAGGTTAAATTGTTACGTTTATTGCTTTATCGAGAAAGTTATTGGTTTTAGAATTGTTTTAGCTCAAAGTGTGTCACCATAAGAAAGTAATAATGTTGTGTTGACTAAAATAGTCAAACACTAATGTATGGTGTAAAAATATGTATGTTTGTTGTGTATAAGGAATGCCAAAAATAGAAATGTCTATAAGTAGAAACTTTCTAAATAAGGAAAGTTCTAGAAATGAAATGAAGTTACATACCGGAAATATCGAGTTGTCACACCAAATGACACGAAACCAATTCCTGCGTTCTTTAAATGATTTATCATTGTTTATCATATTTTTCCCATATTTTATTTTATTCAAATTTCGGGTCGTTACAATAAGAGCTTAAACCCGACCCGACAACCCGATTGACACCCCTAGGCGAGCAAAAATTAATCGATTACATATTTTTTTAGTAGGAAGAAATACCATCTCTTATCATTAATTTAAATTTGCATATCTAAAAAATGGGTATCATATCATTATAATTCTGAAAGTCAAAATATATATAACACATTTGACATCAAACCCAACCTTTTTGCCTTTTTCTTTTTAGACTGGAAAGTTTCTCATTATTTAACCTCTAATTGATATGAAGATCATTGATTAATTTTCTTGAAAAATATAAATCTTAATTTTATGGTGGCCACGATAACAACACGAAATGGGAGAAATTGGCCATGATTTGTGGTCTTAGAGCGTAAGTAATATTCAAATTTCAAAGTAAAGAAATACAACAAATTGAGCAGGATTTCTTAGAGTTTGCTGCCTGTAGATTACCATGAACAGAAAGATCATAAATCCATGGTGAAAATTGTTTCGACTGGATATAAAATAAAAGTACTTTAAATCTTGAAGGTCTTCATAAGTCAAAGCCAAACGGGTCAACTTTTTTAGGTAATTTTCAACCATATGAGTTAAGACACGTTACAATGAGTCGATGGATCGGTTACAATGTGGACCAGAATTTGGCACAACAGATGTTATATATATCATAAATATAAATTAAAATTTGATAAAAAAAATCAAAGTTAAAATAGAAAAACTGATAAAAAGAACAAACAAACTAGCAGATGAAACATTCATTACTCGCCCTACACTCTTAATTAACGTGTCCTCTTGTTTGTAGAAGATAACAAATATCTGAGCCCAATAATTGATTATTTAAAACTTTATTTATAGGTCTCATATTTGAATTTTATAGTATGTTAAACCGGTTAAGGGTGATACAACTTGGTATTTATCATTTTGATTTTAGATATGTATTTAAATATTTATTATGTTTGCAAAGCAATTATTTTGATATAACTTTATTTGTTTCTTGGAAACTATTTTTCTTGGAGATATTATGTATTTTAAATTTACAAATAACTAAAACCAGACTGTGCATAAAACGTTTAACATGAACATATGAACAATTAAATATACACACACATAATAGAAATTGAAGCAACGCAATTATCTGTCTATGTACCCATCTATAATTAAAAAAACATAAAACTCTTAATAATTGAGGTGTCTCCATCACTGATCAGTGATCACCCCCTAGTTATCCATGCTAACGAGGAATATGTGTCCGCGCTTCGCGGCGGAATGACAATTTACACATCATATTTATTGATTAACATATCTATAGTAGGAAGGATCTATAAATATTAATATCATATTTATAAATTAACATATTAATAGACTATATTTTGTTTACTCTAAAATTTATGTGCGTCCATAAAAAGCATAAGTTTAAAATAAGTCATAATTTTATAAAGCATTAATTTTGCGTGCGTATTTAATTACATGCTAAACCACATCTACCGAATCACGTAAACCTTTATTTCATATTCTTCTCAACATAATGAAATGGATGTAGATAAAACTTTTAAAATCTAAGAAAAACAATAAAATAATGCAAAGACAATTATTGATTTAGTTGTACAATGTACTTTACTATTTGTACAATGTACTATTCTTTACTCCTTGGTATGATAATGAAAGTTTATCAACATTAGTTTATAATAGTAAGGAGGAAATAATATTAAAAAAAAACAAAAAAAAAACAACTATTCATCTACTGTAGATGAATAGTCCCTGCAAAATGTGTTACAGGTAATTAGACACGTATCATGGATAATTTTCCCTTGTGGCTCCTCAAAACTAAATATGTATACATAATAGGGAAAAATTATTATTTATAAACTATTCATAAATAATATTTTTTTTTCATTATGAATAATATTTTATTATAAATATAGTGATATGTATATATTAATTAATTTATATTATGATACTTATCTTTACAAACTTGTCGTGAAACGTGACATTTCCTCCTCGTCCAGTTACAAGAAGAAGGGAAAACTAATAAAAAAATGTAAAAATTACATAAATGTAATAAACTAGCAAGTTTTACCCCGGCTGCAGCGGAGATTTTTTTATGATACCAAAAAACTGTTTATCGATACTCATACAACGTTTAGCTATATGCATTATCTGTCTTATTCTTCTGACTATATCAAAGTTTTTTTATCCTTAGATTATGTAGACTCATTATTTTAGTTAGAAAAATCTCCAATAAATTATCAAAAAATTAACTTATAAATCAATTCATATCATTTCTAACCATGAAAAAGCTTCACAAATATTTTGTTGGAAAAATGTTACAGAACAAGGTTTAATTTTGCGTGCGCGTTGCGGCGGGTCATTAATTTAAACTTATTTTAATTTAGTATATATTATTAAGAGTTTTGCTAATAACAGTCCTTATATAATCATTTTATTTTCACTATCTACAAAATGATGTTTCTAGTATTTTTAAATTCTTGCGTCAATGTTTACTCTTATTATTTCTTCATAGTATTTCAAACATAATTGCAACAAAGATTTTAGAAAAACACATACTTAAAAATAGAAGTAAATGTTAAACATATCTCTTAGGTTATTTATTATTGTTCATAATACCATTTTTCAAGTATAATCACTTGGGTATTTTTAATATTTAGACTTTTATAGTTAGAGTGGACTTGAGTTAACCATAAGTTTATGTGTTAATCATAGCCGTAATATGATTGTCAAGCTATTTTAAAAACTTACCTCTAAATAAAATGGATTTTTAAAATTAATATTCTTAAACCTAATTAATTGTCATGTATTTAAAGGAAAGTGGGTTGCCCTCTTTATTTGTAAGTGCTTGCCCGGTTATCTATACCCGTTTTTTTTTTTTTTTTTTTTTTTTTTTTTTTTTTTTTTACCCAAGGCTTGTAGCCTAGTGGTATCCAAGGAGGATTTAAGGTGTTGCCCATGACCTATTGGTCATGGGTTCAAGTCCCGTCGTGGACAAAAAGGTGAAAGGTTCGAGGGAAGGCATACTGCCCCTTGTGGATGTCACTGTCTAGGCTCGAACCACTAACTTACTAACTAGCCGTTCAAAAAAAAAATCTATACCCGTTTTAAATAACTATGAATACAAATGAAAGTGTAATAGAGGAGAGGGTACACTTGTCATGATGGCTAAAGTGCAACGTGCTAAGTGTTTACAACTTGCACCGTTTGTGGTGTTTTCATTGAGTATTTGTATAAACACTACAAATATTAAATATTGGCAAAATTTTAAAAGGCCGCTGTTATATATTTAGACGGAATTGTGATTTCCTCTACATGTATTTCATTAACGGCGTTTAGTTTTTATGAATAGTAAATTGACAATTATTTGAATGCTAAATGTATATGTTACAGAATAATTGGCTTAGTTTTCAAATTAATATGTTTTTCTATATCTCTATTTTAACCATAAGTTATTAAAAAAAAGATTGAAATATAATTGAACTATGAGATGTGATTTTAATACCATAAAATTTAGCAAAACTATAAAACTATTATAAAATTTATTATTTCCAACCATAAAGAAAAACTCCAAAATACTTTGTAGGAAAAAGAATTAATGTTAGGTTAAAATATATAAAAATAAATATACGGCAAAAAAAGGGATAACTGAAGCATACCTCCTCTATTAACTACTGCTATGGGACATTTGAGGGTTGGGTCACCACAATATACTAATGAATAAAGTTATTGGGGGTCACCAAAAGAGGTGACCTAGGTTGGTGGAGGAGATCAAGGTCACATGAGGGCCACCAATTATTTTATTCTTTTCTTTTCTTTTTAATGTGAGGTGAAATTTTGTGATTGGTTGTTTTTATTTTAATAAGTAATAAAAATTGAAGTTGGGTTGGGTTATTAATGCGTATGAAAAGTAAAGTTGGGTTGGGTTGTGTAGGTGAAAGAGAGATATATTATTTTTTTAGTGAAAAAATTAAATTGAGTTAAGTTGCTAATAGAAATAATCTAAACTATAACATCTTAGAGTATTAAAGTTTAATATAAGCATGAAATATAGATATGATATGCTGGCCCAAAAGGTCAATTGAGGCGGCGCAGAAGAATGAAAGAGGTGAATAAAAAGAAAAAAAATATACGTGTAATTTTTGTTTGGTTGTGTCAGTTATACTAAAACTAGTATGGTTCCAAGGCAGTGCTCGTGTATAGCAAAATCCGAGCATAAGAACGACATTATAATAGGAAAAGGTTCAAAATCCAATGTTAAACTACTCGTAAGGGAAGGTCGTGAGGCGACTGCAATTCGAAGGTCACAACCAAACCTCCCTTTACATACGATTTGTCAAATGCGTCCCCATGCAAATCTGGCAAAGGTTTGGTCGCTAGGGCGACCGATAGAGATTGACTGCAACATGCAATGGTCGTTTGTACATCATGCATGGTAAATGGTACATCTATAAATGAAATTAATTTTAAGGTTAAGTTATGTGTTTGGTCATTGTTTGGTCAGAGTTTGTCATGTGTTCAGTCAAAAGAGAAAAAACTAATACAACACTTCTTCTTCTTTTTTTAACGGAACATAATATATTCCATTTGTTTACGGCGAGACTTAAACCCATAAATAATGTAACACTTATGAGGTTAATCTTATAATTGGATGGATTCTCCATAATATATTATCCTAATAATTGCATATCAGAAGTAAAATGTCTTAATAAAAACAAATAAGCTCATCAAAGTCAGATCCTTTGAACAAGCTAGGTTTCAGGTGGATATTTGTAGAAATCTTTGATTAGATTAAAGATTTATTTTTTTATAACTGTGAGAATCGTAATGTTTGTAAGGATAATTAATTGGTTTCTAGTAGACATTTTGATTGATGATCTAAAGGTGGCGGATGTTACAATTGGAATTTTAGGTTTCTGAAATAAGTTTATATTTTAAAATATTCATAAACTAATTAAATTTTACTTAGGGGGTGTTTGGGCGGGCTTATTTAGAGCTTATTTTTTTTTGAAACGGCAAATGAAATAACGGAAGCCTACTCGTAATTTTTCAGCGAGCACCCCGAGTTCGAGCTCCGCATAAGCGGGCAAACCCAGCCCCCAAAGGGATTTCCAAGGAAAATTCCCCATATGTGCTCGTGTGAGGTATGAGTTAAATTACGCTAATGCAACGCTCCCAAAGGGATTCGAACTCACGACCTGCAGCCCACATGGGTATAAACCCAGTGCCTCAGACCAGCTAGGCTGGCCATCATTTAGAGCTTATTTAAGTTTAATAATCACTTTTAAGTGTTTGGTAGAGCTTATAAGCTTATGCTTATGAGCTTATTTAGAGAGTTTTAAATAAGAAACTACTTTGGAAGGGATTATTAGCTTATTTATGATTTTTACCTCTTTGCCCTCCCATCGTAACCCCGTTTCACCTCACATGCTATTTTGAAATGGATTACTTAAAAATATCATTTTTAGTCATTTTATAGTTAAATTATATAAGCCGATCCAAACACTTTATTTAATAAAAGCTTATTAACTTAAATAATCTTCTCATAAGCTTATAAGCTAATAAGCACAAACCATCTTAATAAGCATTCCCAAACACCCCCTTAAGCTAGGTTTGTTCACATAATCTTAGCACGGTCTAAGATGGGGATGTCTTTACATGGAACACTGATGAATCACACCCTTGGGTCCTTCCTAATGTAATCCCATTAGGGATTATCACAAGCTAACTGCCCCTTCACCTTTTCCATTTGTCCCTTTTGCATCAGAAACCGTTGTTTTGACAACATTATAACAAGCAGTTGTTAATTTAATTAATTCTCTTAACTATGAATTGTCAACATATTTATGTTGATTTTAGTGTTCTTGACTTGTTGCCTTTTTTATATTTGTAATTGATAGGAATTGTTTTCATGCCAGCACAACGGTCACTGGGATAGCAACAACTGCCCGCTGAAGCTATGACTCTGCTTCACATAGATTTTCTTTTTTTGCTATGCAGATTGCCAAGACATTAGGGATATAAAGAGATTATCAAAGGCTACAAAATGTCATAAAAAGCAGCCAGGCAACATAACTAATTCAAACTGCAACCTGATTGATACTGTAATCATTTTCATAATGTTCACGCGGAAAGAAGCACATATTACTGAAAAGTGATAACATTAGCTCAGATACAACAAATAGATAATTTTCCAAACATGTTCGGGATTCGTTTCAAATTACATTTAGACATAAACACAAACACTTGGTGTGCAAACAAAGCTAACACTTTACATTTTACAAAAGCATATTTGAGAAAACATTCTAACTGGTAGCAACCAATTCAAATTGCTAGCTATAAACTTTTATAAATAATCTATCCGTATATATACAATCGAGACAATTATCATTAAAATTAATACCTCTTCATGGTCCAACTGATACTCTTTGTCCTCAAACTTCGCTGATGAAATATCTTCTTCACCATCCTCTAGAGTCTAGACCTCCTAACTCAACTTCTTCAAGGACTTCGTTGTTGTGATGCATCAAATGAGATTGAAAAATGCTTATAAATTCTGCTGAATAAGTTCATGTTCAATACTGAGGCTAAAACTGATTCAAAAAAGCCTAAAATCAAGGTCAGTGCTCTCGATTCTTGTAAATTTTGCTAATTTCCAAGCAGGTTGAATTCTAAATAGCTTACAAATCACATAACTGAATCTAAGTGTATGTTCAATCTCATACTCACAGATTAATATCACGAATATAACATCACCATTCCAAATCCAAAACATGTCAAATGGAATATCAACATCTTTAAATCAAATATGTAGATACAAGATCTCACAACATCAATGCAATGAAAAACCTAAATACGAAATCTGAAGCACGCTACAATAAGATCAAACGAGAATCGTGTTAGAAACCTGATGTATTCGAACCGAGTTGTTGATCAGGATCTCTAGGATCAAACAATTGTTGTTGAGTATCACCACCACCTCCGAAGCTATCAACATTTCGAAGTCCTGCACTATGAATCCAGATATTTATAATGAAATACCAAATTGATAAAAGTTTGACCTTTAGCCCGCTCACCATTGTAACACCTCGATTTTTAAAACACCTTTTAAAATCAGATTTTTAAATAAAAATATTATTAAGTCCAATATCCAAAAATACGGTTTAACAAAAACCTTTTAAAAGATTATCAGAGTTATAAAACACGGTGTTACAGAGATAATATCATAACCATAGGATAACGGGATCTACCTATAAGCTCCCGAACTAAAACATCTCTAGGCCACCTCTATCGCGACCTTCTAATCCTTCAATCTCGAACCTGAGTACATAGCCAAAAACAAAGTAGTACGTGAGAGAAAATAGTCTCGTGAGATACATGGGTTTTCGACCCATTCTCAAATATAATAAAAGTCATATTCATTACTTTTCTTTATTCATTTATTTCTTATTAGCTTGTGATCTTATCATTTTTATACATATATACTAGTAAGCTAACCATAAGCTTACTCTCATCACAATCACATACGTGTAAGCTAACCTGTGCTTACACATACTTTAGCACATACGCTACGGACCTCTCCGAAGCAAACTCCTCCGATGTGGGTTATCTAGGTAAACTCCTCCGATGTGGGTTATCTAGGTAAACTCCAACGTTTCCGGGTTATCTATTGCTCCCCCGATTTCCGGGTTATCTGAAACTCCCCCGCTTTCCGGGTTATCTATTTCTCGATACACTACCCTTGCGCAGGGTGGTACCGCCCCAAGTAGGTGTCACTAACTCCCCCAACTTGTGTGGGTTATCTATGATCCGGATCCTTTTACACATATTGAAATCATCAAATACGGGCCTATGCCCCAATATTACATACTCAAACATAAATTAGAATACATCTATTCTAATTATCATATTATTCTCGTTTCTTATTCATTTTCAGTATTGACTTTACCAAGTCCTTTATTAAATAAAAACATATTTATCATTTATCAAAATCATATTACTTTAACTCCTCTTTGACTAGAATACCAATCAAATTCTAGTCACTTTATATTTATTCTCCTAGCAATTCAATCACTACTTTTATTAGTATAATATACTAATCAATACTTGATACTTGAAAATCAGTGTTGTTACCTTAATTAATACATATTATTAATAAGCCAAATATCATACTTTCTCAATCATTACTCTTAGTCAAACCTCATATTAATAAAAAAAATTATTAATTACTTTTCATTATCATAATCTCTTTCAAAAATCATTAGTCATTTAGACATACTTAAATAGTCTATTACTTGCATTCTCTTGCCTTTGTAATCATATCTTTATTAAAAACATTTATTAATAAAGACTCATAAAACATCATAGTTTTCAAAATCATTTGCTATGTACTCAGTAAAAGTCTCATGTACTCACCTTAGCCAAGCTAACTCCAAACCGCGTTTAGTAACACGAATCATTGCTTTCCAACTTGTGAAATGTCACCAATCTTTAGGTCTTCTTGACCTACCATCAATATCATCACAATAACTAGTTATTATCCATAACTAATCACTAAACAATCCATAACAACACTCCTAACCACCAAGTTCATCCAACTTGGTGAAATCTCAAAACCCTAGTTCAAGATATCCATCAACAAACCCCAAATCTAAAAAGAACACAAGGTTCCTAAGCTTACAAAGAGTGTTCTACACTCATCTTAGTCATCTTCCCCAAAGATAACTTGGTAGGTTACCCAAACCACCATTTTTCCCCAAATAAAGTTCATAACTAGCTAGATAATCATCAAATCCATGTTATGAACACATTTTTCTTGACAATATGTTGTAGATCTAAGTTATATAGACCCAATTTCATCACCCATTACAAACCCTCCAACTAGGGTTTGCATACTTCACCATTTTCACCCAAAAACATCATCCATAACTAAAAGGAGTAGAGATTTACCTTATATTTGAACAATGAAGTGAGAATCTTCAAGATTGAGTGTGAAAATCAGTTCCAATGGCCTCCTTACACTTAAAATCGTATACTCACACTTGGAAGAATGTTCTAGGGTTTGGAAATGAGAGAAATGACAATAAAACCCGATTTTATGCAGTTTCAGCAAAGTTCGCGCCGTGAACTCGTCGTGAACTCATCGTGAACTCATCGTGAACTTCTTAGAATCAAAACCCAACATCTCTGGTCAACGTTCACGTTCGTGAACTTTAGTTCCCGATCGTGAACTTTGGGCTGCAGATTTTAATGCCCTTTTCGACACGGTTTCGTCCATAACTTTCTCATACGATGTCCAAATAACACGAAACCAACTCCTACGTTCTTTAAATGATTAAAAAGTTCGGGTCGTTACAACCTTCCTCTATTTAAAAAAACCACTTGTACTCTAGTCATTATCCAACATTTCCCCCTAATTCTTAATCACCAACCCTATAATACATCTACCGAGTGTTTTTCAGCCAAACTAATTTCTAAATGTAGAATTACAAATTGGATTCAGATGACTCTATTAACTGGTATATGCAAGTGATTAAAGCTATCCAATGTTTTTTCCCAAACCCTAGTTCACAGACAACATACATGAAGCAGGCAAACATTTACCTAACTGAGTGATTTCTTAGTTGCAGCTCCTGAGATCTTCATTCAATCGACTGAAATTTCCCAATAAAAACCCATGATTATCAATCATCACTGGTGCTACTTGTAGTGATTTCAATGGGAGAAAAATGGAATGGAGGCAGTGGATATGTGCGGCTGGTAATCTTCTATGGGAGAAAAGAAGATGCTCATGCGATGCTGATGATCGTTCTTCAAAAGACAATGAGTGAACAAGAAGAAGAGGTATATAGAGAAGAGAATTGAGGCGGTGGACGATTGGCGGCGATCTTCAACGGGAAGGAAGAAGTTGTTCACCGACATGGGAAGCAGATGACGTTCTGATTGGAGGAGACAAGCAGGTGATCGACGTGGGCAAGAAATCACATGGGAAGTGATTTCTACACCATAAATATTATATCACACATCACAACATATGTATATATATATACTTGTACAGTCTGCTTTAATATTTATAAATTATAATAGATGAAATAGTTTATATGATGTAAATAATCTTCCATACTTAATAGCTTATTTTTTGATGTAGCTGTTTGAAATGATAAGTTCTTTCAAATGTAGTACTTTTATCATAAATGATGAATATAACCATTCATTCTTTTGAAAGTTTCAACTTGTTACACTATCTAATTTCTAAAAATTCATTTATGGTGTAAATAGTAATTACTTCAACTGTAATACATTAAAATTTATATTTACGATTTTGCTCATGTCTCATTAAGGGAATATGATTAAAGTATTTAATGAACTCAAATTTTTATTTTGTAATGAAACCATGCAATTATTACAAATTAATTATAATAGTTAATAATATTTATTTTTTGTTTGTATTAAATGTATTTTTAACAACAAATAATAATATTGAGTTTATTAAATTTTTTATGTGATTTCATTAAAATATGAGTTAAACAAAATAAATGGATATTATTTGAAATGGAAGATTTAGAATAGGCACAATCGCACAAACTCTTTGTTTGATGTCGGACTCAAAAGTGTCCATTATAAGAAAATGAAATAGCCCAAAACCGGCCTTTTCAAGAGGGACTAAAACTGTCAATTAGCGATATCTCCATGCATCAAATTAGTAACTCTGTTTTTCCTCTGAAAAACGTAATTATAATACTTATAAATAGCTCATCGGCCCCCTCAAAACGCATCAAAATTCTTTAAAATAGTCACATTCAATCACGCAAAGTAAGAAGCTTGTAATGGCTATGAACAAGTGCACCACCATTCTTCTTGTGTTTTATACCGCGATTGCCACCGCCAATGTAGTGGCAGAGCTCCAACGGTTTGATCACCAACCAACGAAAGCCGATGGTTCTCTCGACATTTTGGTGGTTGGTGATTGGGGAAGGAGAGGATTGTACAACCAATCAAACGTGGCTTATGAGGTATGTACTTTTTTTTAGTACAATAATTCTTTTGAAATATGTATACCATCATCTCATCACTCTCTTACAAATATATATCTCTGATAATTGCAATTCGTCTTAATGAAAAAATCACATAATTAAAATTGCACATATATGTTTATCATCTCATTGATTTGAACATAGCAGGTTTTCTTTCTTTAATTATTTTGTTTTCTCAAATAAGGCTGGAATTTTTATCTCCGGCCACATCCCGACCAATCTGGTCTTTAGGAATGTCCAAAGATCACACTTCGTCTCTATTATTATTTATATTATTATTGTTATTATTTTCCTTAAATATGGGCCTTTTTAATATGTGCTCTATAAGCATATGTTAATGTGCATTAATTATCATAAAATTTTCTTAATCAATGTAAAATGATATGAATAAGTCATTAATATTTTTATGGTAAACTAATTATACCTTTACTATATTTAAAATGAAGTGTTTTTATTAATTAAATGTGAGATATAAAAGATATTTAACGTTTATTCTCATGAAAGGTTAGAAAAAACCCTTAGTATATGTGTGCGCGCATGTGCCACGTCTTAGCTCTTAACCTAGAAAGGAAAATAAGTTGCCAGTAGTGCATTGAAAAAGCTAAAATAAATGAGAATAATCTAATGATAAAATACTGATACAAGTCTCTTTCATTGTCTAGCTTCGGGAATTATTTAACGGTTGATAATGAAAACAAATTTTAATTTGCTTTCGTATCCGAATGAAAGAGCATAAATAGGCTTAATGGCAAATAGAAAATGGTAACAAACCTTCAGACGTCTCCCACCAACTGGTCTCACGGTTAAAGAAAAAGAAGTTCGCATAATAAACAAATTACTTTAATTACTTCTTACTGTTAATATATACCATATGCTCGATAATATTATGTCTTATAATTTCGTCGGGATAGATGTTGCCGTGATAGATCATAGATACAACCTATACTGACGACATATTGCCGGGAAAAGTTTTGTCGGGGCAATTTTCCAAAAAAAAAGGAAATTTTATTACACATACATGTCATCGCCAAAGATTGAAAATAAAAAATTCTAAGATTAACCTATGCCGACAACATGCCGTTGGTATATATAGGTCAAAAATAATAGTTACAGGTTTGGCATATGCAAACGACATGTCATCGAAATAGGTCAAAAACAAAATTTCCAGAGACGACATGTTGCAGGGATACGTGTTAACTGAACGACGTCATATTTGTTTTTCTTGCAACACTAATAAAGAAAAAATAATATTTTTTTTTATCTATCCCGATGACATGTCATCGACTCATCGGTATACATTTTTAGAAAGTCCGGGTAAATTATTTCCTTTTCCGCCAAATCTGTCCGGACAACGTCTCGTCAATTTATGCTTTGAATAAAATGAATCTTGATCAAGACTAATGCGACGACATGTGTTGGTCATCACTACAAGAAAAAAGGGTTTTTGACATGCTAAGTTTTTGCGGCGATGAATCGACGCAGCAAAAGACGCAAAAAGACAAAAAACCAGACGCGCATTTCCCTACGAAAAATTAGGCGGGTTAATTTCCCCCCAAATATTTGGGTATCGCCGCAAAAGGTCACCTATCGCCGCAAAAGACTAAACGAAGTCTAGGTTAATACAAGTCTCCGGCTAACATTTTCATTACACCTCCTGTAACCGGCGAGAGAGACGAGAGATGAGATACGAGAGATCGACGAGCACCACCACCGATTCAACAATACCTCCGACGAACCACCACTACGACCGATTCAACACCACCTCCGACGAACCACCACCGAATCATCGCCACAACCAAACCGAATCACCACCGATTTGAACACCATCGCCGAGGTATATTCAGCTCTGTAATTGACTGTTTTTCGATTTGTTTAACCGATTTGTTTTGATTGTGTCGGTTTGTATGTATTTATGAAATCGGTACTCCTAACGGTATCAATCACTCGTGATTCCACGTAACTAATGGATTTGTAGCATTCTTATGCTCAATTGATACTCTGTTTCTTCTGGAATTGGATGCAATGCGTATTCTTATTGTTTCATTTATATATTTTTTATTTTTTTCTATTTTCGGTGAGTCGGTTAAGTGTTTGAAGACCAATTCTCAACTCATTTTGGTTTGGTTATGATTGTATCGGAAAAATGATGTTCCAGAGGCAATATAATATATGTTTCATAGGGTTTTGTTGTTGCCTGATTGCTAGAAACACTTATATGCAATTAGGATATGGCTTGTTATCACAATTCACAAGCTTGACGATTAGCAAGTGATGTTTAAGCAATAATTATGCAGTTAATTACTCGATTTACCCTCTGCCTTGCTAGTTACTTTAATAATTAAGATTGTGCATCGGACCATGAGCAACAATGATACAAAATCGTTTTAATAGAATTTTTTTTGCTTGGTGGAAGAAACTAAAAGATATTTAGGTTAGTTTAGTCAATTTAAATCATTTTAATGCTGGCATGCAGAACAGTTGCAGCCTCCCGAAAAGCAATCCTATAAGAACACCTCAACAATCATAAAAGCTATTGTTTGGGTTTATATGAAATTTGTTTCCTTGATGGTCCATGCCCCAAGTGAAAAGACAAAAATCTTGTGTGTATTTTCTTTCATGAGATTATATCATTTTTTCTATATCAGCTTGCTGGATTTAAGTTGGAGGTAATCAAGACTACATCTGCTGGACATGCTAGAAATCTTGCTCTCAGTGTTGATTTTAGCACATGTCTAGATGGTAGGCTTCTGTATTTTTATTTATTTATTTGTCAATTCTCAAGCAATTTCTGATTTTTGTATCTTATATCAGGGATTATATGTGTTGGAGGTGATGGAATTGTCAACGAGGTTGGTATTTATCCGGTTATTATTTAATTTAGTAATCATATTTTAATCTACAACCAAAGAAATTATTATTATTTGAAAATAACTCATTTGACCCTCAAAATTCAAATGACGATTCTTATTCAAAAGTCACATTTTGTTTACATGAATGATTGTTGCAGGTTTTGAACAGTCTTCTTTGCAGAGATAACCAAAAAGAAGCAGTTTCAATCCCAATTGGAATCATACCTGCTGGCTCTAACAATTCTTTAGTTTGGACTAGCTATAGTCAAAGTAATTCATGCTACCATTTTCAAGTCAAACATGAAGTCAAAGTCAAACATGGTCTTCTTCTACCTCACTTAACTGCTAATGACAAACACATGAATGTTTTTTCAATTAAATTAGTTAAAACTTAAAAGGATACAAGTCAAAAAAATTTAGTTAAAACATGGTCTTTCTCTGCCTCATTTAACTCTTATGATTTAAATTTTTGTTGATGATTGCAGGGTTCACGGCTTGCAACACTACCTCGTCCAGATAAACTTCTTGAAGTTTCTTTTTAATCAGTAGTTTTTAATGTATTTTCTCTAGTATTTGTTCGCACGTATCAGAAACATGAAGATTGTGTTAACTTGCTAAATATTTTGTATGAAATGATTAAGTTTGAAATGTTTGCTTGTGTTGATTTTATTTTTGTGGTTTGTTAGAAACATGTTTTTAGAATTGAATTATTGCCTGAAAATTACCAGTTGGAAACAAGAAAAACAGCAAAATTAAAATTAAAAAAAAAAAGTTTTTGCGACGACAATCTCGCCGCAAAAGAGTCGCACATCGCCGCAAAACACCCTCGCCGCAAAAAACTAACGTATCGCCGCAAAAGGTTTCGCCGCAAAATATCAAATATGTCGCCGCAAAAAACTTTTTACTACGAACTTTTTCCGGCGAACTTATTGCGGCGAACCTTCGCCTGAAAAACTCTATTGCGGCGATTTTTTTAGTTTTTGCTGCGATTTAGCTCGCCGCAAAAGGCTCTTTTTTTTGTAGTGCATGGAGTTATCTTAGCGACCCCAATTGTCAGTCACTGTAGATGCGGTTGGGACATAGTTAAATTCGTGTACTTCTATTACATGTTGTGAAAAGAAATAGTTATATGATAGTGGGTGGGAATTGAAAAGCACAATATCACTGATTCAATCCATTTAATGATGTTAGATGATGATTTAGGTGGAAACTTGAGAAGAAAGTTTAGGGTTTTAGAGAGAGAAAGTTAGAGAGATGGTAGAGAGAACAATTGCAGAAATGTGTGTGTGATTAATGAGCAAAAGTTAAAGATTTAAGCCTTACATGTTGGTATTTATACCATGGCTTAAAACTTGGTTAGTTAGGACTAATTCCTAAACAAAACTTAACATCTATACAATGTTTCACTTTTACCCCCAAGACTATCTATTACAACTTTCTAGTACCTAACAATCTCCCCCTTTGTAATAGTAGACTAGGTTGCATATCTTTGAAGACTTCTGTGTTTGTAAGGCTGGAGCTGAGATTTGAACCGTTGAGCAGTTATGTTGATAAAACAGCATCAGCCTTTGATCATCGTTGGCAGACATACTTTTAAATGGCTTTTCAACCAATATAAAGTATTCCAGAAGACTTCATGCACATCGACTGAATGTAGACCCATAGATAGAGCGGTTAGCAGCGGAAGTCCTTTCTTGAAGTTGTGGCATTTGTCGATTTGCTGCAGATCCTTGGTTCCTGATGTTTGTTGAAGTTGAAGCAGTGCGGAATGTTGATATGTTGTGGATTTTCTGACCGTTGTTGATAATGTTGGAGTACGGTCATAGAATCCCTTATCTGATTTATTGACTGTTGTTGATAAGATTGAAGTACAGTCATCAGATTTTCTATCAGACATAGAGACCTTTGTTGATATGAATGGAGTACGGTCGTCTGATCTTCGCACAAGAATGTATCAGGGTAACCCAGGATCACATAGATTGCCTGTTAGCACAACAGTTACAGAAACTGTGTGACCTACGTTCAGTGTTGGCATTGATGTTAGCACTGGTAGGATTTCCATTCAATCATCGTGGAATACCAATAATTTTGGTATCACTATGAATGTTCCGGCAATATCTCAAAGATATGCTTGGTAGAGTGCCTGTGTCCTAGAGAAATTTAATTCGGTTCTAGACTCTATATGTGGACAAACGAAGGCGAGGACTGGAGGTGGGTCTTCTTTTTCAATATCAACAATCTCCAAATGAGATGTCGATAGTGGATGTGGTTATCTCCGTGATTTTGAAACAAGTACTTTTTGTACTTGAGTGGTCAGTGGGGGTTGTGCATTGCATCACTAGGTCCATGATGTCTTAATCAGAAAGCAACATATGCAATCTGATATAGATGAGGTTACCCAGTCATTTGTTCGGTTTAGGGAGGGTTTTCCGTTTTCTTTTAACCCTTTCACACACGCTCCTCACTCAACTCACTTTTTCATTTTTCAACCACACCCTCGTTTTTGTTTTTACCATGTGATAAGCTGATCTGCACCCCATACTTCATACCCCCTCTCAATTTTTACCTCAGCGCACCCCAATCAAGATCCCATGATACTTGATTCTGCTCACCTAGACCTAGGGACCCTCACTTTTTAGTTCCTATATTGTCGGTGGCTCCGGGGAAGATCATGTTGGGTTTAGCAGATCATAGGAGTAATTTAAGAGTGGTCTAATACGCTCATGTGCACTTTGATCAGCTCTTTAAAAGATGTTGCATTTTGGTTGGTTCACATGGATTTTTTTTTTGTAACACCGGACTCACATAGAGTATCCGTTAGCACACGGTATGAATCTGTAGTCGTTTGCACAACCGTTGATTCAAATGTGTGACCTGCGTTTAGAGTTGGCGTGATTTTAGCTCTAACAGGATTTCCACTCGATCTTCGTGAAACATCATATTGTGATGCCACTACAAGTGTTCCGATGGATTCACGGAGATCCATGTTTGTAGTGCAGGTGTCCTATATTGGAAATATTCTTGGGGGTGAGAACTAGACACACTGTGCATACAAAGAGACTTAACCCGGGGCAGGAGGTTATTATTATTCAATACCGACATACTCCGAATGAGTAGTCAGTAGATTTTGTGCTACGTCCCCGGATGAAATGAAACAAATCCCTGTTGAGAGGAATTTGAGTAGTTGGTGGTGGCGTGCATTTGCTTTACTGGGCCAGTAAAGTCTAGTGAAACATTCAACGAATGAATGATCACCTATTTAATTGGTTGCCCGGTTTGTTTTCGGTTTGGATGCACTCATAAGGTGTGTTTTCTTTGATTTATCATGTTTTCACATCACCTTGCACTCACCTATTACTATACCCTAGACCTAAACCCTCACATTTACCAGTTGGCTGAAATATTTCCCTGGGAAGGTGTGGCCGGATCTGGCAAACCATGGGAAGGTATGTCTTTTGAAGTAGTAAGTAACGAGAATTAAAAGAATTTGTAATAAACAGATGCAATCTTTACTAGAGAACTAGTAAAGAGATCGTTTACGGATATTACAACAACTTATGATTAACGTTACAAACATAAAACTTTTTATTTGGGTATTTTGTTTTTGTTTTTCTGAATTTTCTCCCCCTAGAAATAATAATTCTCCCCCTAGAATTAATATTTCTCCCCCTCGACAAAACAAAAGTAATTGACAAGTTTTGAGATAGAAGGACGTACCTTATACATCGTCGGAGGGTTGAAGGAGAGGTTTTGCGGTTAAGCTTGATTGAGATTTGTGGTTTCTTTTAAGAGCGGGTTCTGAATCTGTTTTGATTAGAAGCCATTTCGTTGAAGCTCGGGTCATACACTGAAGTGTGCATAAGCCATTCTGTTGGGGCCCGAGTTATACACTGAATGTGTATAAGTCATTCTGTTGTGGCGCGGGTTATACACTGACGTGTGCATAAGCCATTCTGTTGTGGCGCGAGTTATACACTGATGTGTGTATAAGTCATTCTACAAACTCCAAACACCTTGCTGGTTATTCTACATAAAACAATTAAAACATGTTTGGTACCCAATTATCTATGGGTCCTATACGATTAGTGACAGATGTTTTATGTAGAATTGTTTTATGATCAATTTAGAGCTTTCGATAACTGCAAGGAGGCAGTTCAGAGGTTGTGGATTTGACGACCCATTTTAAAGATTTCTCAGAGCATTGGATAATCCAATGAGATTTTTCATTTTTGATCCAAGTGTATTTTACAAATGTTGAAGATTTGGTCGTTGTTTTGTTGTCGCTGTTTGAGGAACCTGAAGACTTTGGCTTAGGTGCGGAAGATCCTCGAGAAACTTTGCGACGAGAAGATGAGTGTTTATCAGAGATTGGTGGGGTTTTGGAAGAACTCTTCTCCTTTTTGGAAGCATGTGAAGATGAACCTTTTTTATTTGGTTTGTGTGGATGAGAGACAGATTTCTTGCATGGTTGTGGAAAACATGTTTTGCATGATTTTATAATTTTACCAGATTTATGGAAAACATTGATTTTTAAACCACATGGAGCATTTAGCTTAACAAAAAATCGATCATCATTCTGAGAAATTTGTTTATTTGTAGATTTATCTCTCAATATCTTTTTACCAAGTTTTTCAGATTTGACATACACATTACCAAAATCAGGTGAGTAATTTACAGGACGATAAACAGAAGCATCATACACAGTTCCAAATGCAAGTGCCGGAGATTTAAATTTTTTGGAGTTGTTATTGTTAATTTTAACAGTGGAAGAAGAAACTGAAGACGTACATGGTCTAGACTTCTTAAGCTCACAAGGCTTCTTAGGCGTGCTAGACTTAGACGAACTCGGCTTCTTAGACTGCACATCTCCTTTGACTCCTTTGGGCTTGGGCTCCTTGCTCCGAGGCTCTAAAGTACTAATGGAAGCATTTAGGAGAGGTGAATTAGAGTTTCTCCTCAAGATGATTGGAACTGGGTTTGTTGGTGCTGGTCCTAATAAAGAGGCTTTAGAATTTTGAGAAACAATATTGTTCGTTTTAGCTTTTAATTCTAAAATGGTGTCCTCTAAATTATGTATTTTGGTTAGAAGATTTTCCTTTTCTTTGTCAAATGCTTTGTGGGTTTCGTCAATTTCAGATTCAAGTTGAACAATTTTCTTTTCTAAAATCAACGGTGGAACATAAAGCTTTGGTTCAATTGTTTGTTTTAAAACTTCATTTTCAGAGATGGAAAATTCTTCTGGAGTGACAATCGGGAAGTACTCATTGTTTTCAAATTTTGCTTTATTCTTTTCATATGTATAGTTCAATTCAGAATAGTTAAAGCTGATTTGAGCGTGTTCCTTCTTTTCTCTGTTGAACTTCTCGATTTCTGCTTCCTCGTCCGGCATATGAAGAAAGCTTTGCCATATTCCCAAGTTCATGTAATCGTAATTGTATAGTGTGGGAACAACATCAGCAGCTTTTTCCAGAGGACGGGAGTTCTCAGCGCCAAGACCCACTTTTGACTTGAAAGATCTGAACTCTTTAGGCTGGTTTAATTTTATCGTTTGTTCAGTATGACCAGCTTTCACAATCGTCTGCTCCAGTTTTGAGATGTGTTCTTCAGCATTTTCTTTTCTGACAGTAAGACTGTGTATAGTTGCTGATTGTTCATCGATTTCCTTTTTAAAATCGTTTGTTATGTTTTTGATTTGTTCATTCAATTTTTGAATTTCGATGTCAGCCGTCTTCAACTGTTCTTGGTAGTCTTTTATCTTGATGTCTGAGGACTTCATCCATGTTTGCTGTCGATTTAGTTGATTCAATCAAACAAAGTAAGTAGTAGGGGCTTCATAGCAACTTTCATTCTAAAGGAAAAATTTTTTTATCAATATACTGTTTCTTATACACATACATCTCCATTATGGAATGGAGAAGTCATTTATCAGCTGCTTGGAGTCGTCTTTATCACTTGACACCGTCTTCATGTTTTTCAGGTTCGAGATTTCAAGATTTTTTGTATTAATTATGTGATTTAGACGATTTACCTCACTGGTGTGAGCAGCATGAAACTGTGACAACTGTTGTTGTAACTCTTGGGTTTTTTGATTTGAAAGGTTATTTTGATTGACTTGAGGAACAAGAGTTTCAAGTTGACGACGAAATGTTAAATTTTCTGCCTTTAATTTTGAGATTTGTGCATTTGATTCATTGGTTGTGTTTACTTGTTTTTGTAAACTTTCTTGTAATTCAGAAATCTTAAATTTATAAGCAGATTTTGACGTAGACAACTGATTTTGTAATTCCTTGTTTACTTGAGTTATTTGAAGAGAGCATTGACTTAAGTCACTCAAATCATTTAAGAGTTGTGCTTTTTCAGATTCCAAATCAGTTATTTGTTTTGTCAAATGTGATTTCTCATCAATTTTAGTAAAAAGTTTTTCATTAAACAAGGAATTCTCTGATTCATCAGTGTCTGAATCAGATAATAAAGAGTCAAGGGAAACAGAGTGTACCTCATTTTCATCAATTTTTGGAATGCCCAACACAGCTGTAGCCTCAGTTGGTATTGCCATGACTGCCAAGTTGGCAATGCACTGTTTATCCTCCTGGGCATTCGTCCCGGCAGAAAATATTTCTTTGGAAGTCATGTTATGAACAATTCACGGGAATTTTGATTGAAACGAGGTAAACAAAATTTTAAGAATGAGAAGGTTCTGGAATAGAATATGTGATGTAGACCGTGAATTGGTCTTCAAAAATTCAAAATTACCGAAATCATAAAATGATTATTCCAGATGATAAAGTACACTTTAAATGTGCCTAAGATTTTCGAATTAGGGAAAAACGACGATCGGGTTAGAAACTGGGGCTAAACGAAGTTTGGAAATTGACCGAAAAATCACAAAAACGCAAATTAAGCGATCGAAACAAGCGTTTTTGGGCCGGCAAGTTGGGTAAACCGCCTTTGGCCGTTTATCACGTCGTAGCCTTCGTCTTTAGCTTCGATTTGGTTACTCGTGGGCTCGAAACGGACACCCGAGCTGAAAGTTATGACCGTTACAGTACAGCCCCTTTTGTCACGCGAGTGTAGAAAGAGTTCGGGCCGAAGTTGTGTAGAAGTTCGGGCCGAAGTTGTGTAGAAGTTCGGGCCGAAGTTGTGTAGGAGTTCGGACCGAAGTTGTGTAGAAGTTCGGGCCGAAGTTGTGTAGAAGTTCGGGCCGAAGTTGTGTAGAAGTTCGGGCCGAAGTTCGGGGTGAAGTTCGGGCCGAAGTTCGGGGTGAAGTTCGGGCCGAAGTTCGGGCCGAAGTTCGGGGTGAAGTTCGGGCCGAACTTTGGGTTGAAGTTCGGGCCGAACTTTGGGTTGAAGTTCGGGCCGAACTTGTTACTGTTCTCGGGCCGAACAGTTTCTTGCGCAGAACAGCTACGAACAGCCTTAAAAACCCACTAATTTGATCCTAAAATGCTCGTTTCTAACCCAAATTCTTTGATTTAAATCACAAACTGACCCAAATACTATTTCCTTCAATCCATTACTACTATATTACTCAAAAACAACCTAGATCTATCCGAAAATTTGAATTTAGAGGGTTTTTGAAACTTTAATGGTTTTTCTTAAAAATCTTAATTCTTCATCAGTATGGATTAGATTCGATCCTAGCTTGATTCTAAGCTTAATATAACAATAAAAGGAAGCTATTCAATCCATAATAACAAGAAATAGTACCTTAAATCTGATTTTTGATCTTACACCACTTTTTCTTCAAAAACCTTCAAAAACCCACTGATTCTTCTGATTTTAACACCAATTGATGGATTTGGATCGTTTTCAAGATGAAATTATGCTCTGATACCAATTGAAAAGCACAATATTGCTGATTCAATCCATATAAGGTGTTAGATGATGATTCTAGATGGAAAAAGGATGAAGAACAATTAGGGTTTTAGAGAGAGAAAGGTAGAGAGAAGTTAGAGAGAACAAATGCTGAATATGTTGAAATGATAATTGTGCAAAAGTTAAAGATTTAAGCCTTACATGTTGGTATTTATACCATGGCTTAAAACTTGGTTAGTTAGGACTAATTCCTAAACAAAACTTAACATCTATACAATGTTTCACTTTTACCCCCTAGACTATCTATTACAACTTTCTAGTACCTAACAGGAATTGAAGGGCATATCAAAAAATATCTCAAAGGTATGTTCGATATCCACAAAAAGCATATTCCTTATCCTTATAATCATAATGTGTTTAGGACTACTAAATATAGAATTACTTAAACTTAAATTTAAACTTATTTTTACTTTTAGTAACATCTTAAATACCATAAAAATAAAAAAATGTTGCTTACGAGATTCGAACACAAGACCTTTTGTGAGTACTGCCTGTGTATTAACCAATTGATCTAAATGGCACTTTGTTTAATCCCAAATAAACACACAACATAACACTACAAAACGTCGAAATTATCCCATGTTTTATTCCGGATACAATATAATATGTATTTTAGAAGGTCTTACCACTCATTTTATTCAACACTTATTTAAGGTAACGTCTTGGCTATTGCAAAAAGAAAAACTCTACAATTTAGTTATGGGTACCCGTCGCCGCATTGCGCGGGTACCCAGCTAATTCCTTATAATAACTACAATACGTCTGTAACGGGTATGCTTTCTTTATGCTTATAGTTCATGACCCTACTCAATTATTTCCCAGAGTACTAAAAATCGAAGTACAAATTTATATCAAGCTTAACATAATACTTTAATATTGTAATTAAACATGTGATATGATATACATATTGGTTTTCGGCTTTTAACCTACTTAGTTGGAACATACGATATACATTAACCTTCTTTCTAATACAATCTGCTAAACATCAAAGTCTTTAACGAAAACGAAACTGATATCCAATTCCTTCAAATAAGGGTATGAAATAGGTAATATATAGACAATCATACATTTAACCAAATGCATAAAACTACTTACAGAAAAACCTTCAGCAAAACTGAAGACTTTAATTAACATCTAAGTTTAATTGCTACATTAAATGAGTTTCGTCATCAAGCCCATCGTAAATCTATAGTTGAGTCTTTAAACCATAACAAAGGTCTGAGCTAATTGCGATAATAGGGTTTGTAATTTTCGTCTTGCAAAATTGACTATTTATTATTATTATCTAAAGTTCGTTTTTGATTAATTTTAAGATGGGCAAAGTGGGAGAAGAATTGGATGCGGACTTTATAATATCGACGGGTGACAACTTTTATGACGATGGGTTAATTGACGAGGAAGATCCTTTGTTTCTCGAGTCGTTTACTCACATATATACATCAACCAGCTTACAAAAACAATGGTATTCAGGTAAAAAAAAATCAAAAGTAAATGTTTTTTTCTAAAAAAATTTAAATGATGCTAAAATATTTCAAACTAGTATGACTTATCATCCACTAAATACTTACTTTCATACATCTTAACTATGATTATAATCTTTGGACTAAAAAACAATGTATACCGCTTATTGTGGTATGAAGGAAGTATATGTTTTGCATTGTATATTTAAGGTTGTTTATTTATATTGTAGTGTTGGGGAATCATGACTACAGAGGCAATGTGTTGGCACAATTGAGCCATGTTCTTGCACAAAGGGATAGTAAATGGCTTTGTCTTAGGTCTTATATTGTGAACTCAGGTATTTTCACTCTCTATTTATTTTATAAAAAAGAGAGTAATTATAAGGGATATACTTCCTCCGATTCAAAATAACTGTTATACTTTGGGTTTCATGCTTTTTGAAGTAAAATATTATAATGATGGTTAAATTAGATTAATTGAATGGTTAGTGGATAATGGGTCCCACACCTTTTGAATAAAGTGGGGTTAATGATGTTTAAAAGTAAAAAGTAAGGGTAAATGAGTCATTTCACTTTGTAAGTAGATAGTTAGTGGGTGTGGGTCCTACTATTTTTTGCCAAATAAGGTAAGTTTTCAAAGTGTAGCATTTATTTTGAATCACCCATTTATGGAAAGTGTAGCACTTATTTTGAATCGGAGGAAGTAATTCTTACAGATCAATTTTTAGTTATACATAGCAATTTAATACTAAAGGAGAATCATGTCCTATCTTTCGTTTTAATACACTTTGCATTTCACTCCTCCCATTAAAGATATTGTTGTCTTTTAATATGATATTGCTTTGTATGAATTAGAAGGATAGTTCTTGAGATTGACACCAAATTTCACGTATAATCCTTTATAAAAAAAAATTACAATTATTTTTCTGTTTTTTTTTTTTTTTGGAAATCTTTCGTACCTATAGTCTTTTAGTCAAACGTTCGTTCAATTTTTATGTTAAAAATTTACAACGGTGGTCCTATAAAAGTACATTGATAGTTAGGCTAAAAGATTGTATGTGTAAAACATTTCTTAAAAATGATTATCAATGTAATTTTATTAAGTAAAATACCATATGTAAAATTTGTGGTAAATCTCATTTGACCATCCTTGTAATTCTCTAAAAAAGTCAAGGAGAAACGTGTATACGTATTATGATTTTACATGTACAAAATCTCTAACAATGTTGTTTGGTATTATCGAAATGTACTATAGTTGCAGATATACAATGTCATTCTTATTTATTTATTTTTTCTTTTTATAATAAGATATCATTTGGTTTGTATTTAGGAAATGTGGAATTTTTCTTCGTTGATACAACGCCATTCCAAAATAAATATTTCACAGAAGAAAAGCATAAATATGATTGGAGAGGTGTGCTTCCACGGCAAGAATATCTATCCAACGTTTTAAAGGTACGAAAAACTCCACTATCAATCTTATCTTTCATAGATTACAAGTTTATTTCAAGAGCTTTAGATTTATACACTGAATAACTAAGTATAGATGTACTTTAATTGCTCTTTTTTTAAACATATCATATGAAAATTGTAACATTTTGTTAAAGATATTTTAGATATTGTACAAAATGAAATAGCAATGAACATTCATATTTTAAAAGATGAAAAACGTTCAAGGAGATCCATCATTTTTAGGAAGTCTTAAGGAACAAATCTCAACCATTGGTCAATAGGATCTAATGGTCAAGATTAATCACATATTTTATATATTAAGGGTATTTTGGTCATTTTTTAAAAAATAAAAATATTTTTTTTATTTTTATTTTTTTATTTTTTATTATTTTTTATTTTTTTATTTTTTAGTATGAAGGGGTATTTTGGTCATTTGACACTTAAAAAAAATTTCGATTTATTTTTTATTTTAATATTTTTTTATTTTTTATTTTAATATTTTAATATTTTTTTTTATTTTTTTATTAATTTTTTATTAAAAAACAATATTTATTTGATAATTACGTGTATAACTTAATCGCATGTGATTTTAGTGTAAAATCACATGAAATCACATGTGATTTTAGTGTAAAATCACATGTGATTTTAGTGTAAAATCATGTTTTAGTTAAATCACATGTGATTCAGAATGCAATCACGTGTGATTCACTATACAATCATATTATGCGTGTATTAATGACAAATTAATAATTTTTAAAAAAAAATAATAATAAATAAATAATTTTTTTTAAAAAAATTAAAAATAAAAACTAAAAAATAAAAATATTTTTTTTTTCAAAACTACCAAAATACCCCTCAATTAAAATTTTATAAAATAAAAAAATAAAAATAAAATTTAAATTTTAAAATAAAAAATAAAATAAAATAAAATAAATTTAGTGCCAAATGACCAAAATACCCCTCCATGTATAAAGAATGTGATTAATCTTGACCATTAGATCATATTGATCAATTGTTGAGATTTGTTCCTCGGGACTTTGTAAAAATCACGGAGCTCCTTGAACGCAACTCTTTAAAAGATACATTAGATGCGATTTTCGGTTTAAGTGGAGATTTATGTTCATCAAGTGCACGTCAATATGTGCCATCAATAGGGTTATTAAAAGATATCTGGTATCCGAAAAGTATTCAAAATCCAATCTGAAAATTTGGATACTCGAATTTTCGGATTCGGATAATGATATTCAAAATTTTCGAATATCGGATATCCGAAAACTAATTTTTTTATATTTCTTCACAAAATAACCGAAAATATCCTTAATACCCAAATAATATTTGGATAATTGGATTTTTTTAATGATTAAATTGGATATCCGAAAAATTCAGATATTCGAGTTTTGAATATCCGAAATTTCATATACGGATACTAAAAATCTACACATATGAAATTTCGGTTTTCCGAATTTATAGATATCTGATTTTAAATACTCCTAACATTAAGACATACATTAGGAAAATCCAATCGAAAGACTTGTCCTTAAATGGAGTCCAATACATGCTTGTGTTTATTGATTGTGTCATTCTTCATTCTTGTAAAACTATGGTCTATGGGCTTTTGTTGTTATCTATTCAGGAAGTTAGTATGGCACTAGAAGAATCAAGTGCCAAGTGGAAAATTGTGATTGGCCATCATACAATTTTTAGTGCCGGTCATCATGGAAATACCCAAGAGCTTGTGGATCAACTTTTGCCCATCCTTGAGGTACATATATTTTATCATCCAATTCATACATCTTTGATAATTTATTAGACAATTATAAAAAAGACAACATATTTATGTCAAGAATTAAACTTAAAACCACTTAGTTCAGAAGTCTTCACAAATACGTGTTATAGTAAACATAATTAGTAATCTAGCTTGGTTCTTAATTTAACGGAGAGGGTAAACAGAGAGGGATCCCCGGGGAAAATCAAGTCCTTGGCTCTCCAATGATCGTTTCGAGACTTTTTTCTTAGTCATTCTAAAGTATTGCCAAACTTTGGTTCTTAATTGATTATCCTAAATCCTTTTGAAGGCAAATAGAGTTGATCTTTATATTAATGGGCATGATCACTGCTTACAACAAATCAGCAGTAAAAACAGGTAATGTTAACTACTTACTTATTTATTATTATTTCATCTTCAATCCACCATAAAACATGTAAAAATTGTTAATCAAAATTATTTTCTTATGCAGCCAACTTCAGTTCCTAACAAGCGGGGGAGGGTCAAAGGCATGGCGTGGTGATGTCAACCAATGGGACCCAAACGAGATGAAGTTTTATTACGATGGTCAGGGTTTCATGGCACTTCGAGTCACTGAAAATGAAATTAGTGTGGCTTTTTATGATGTGTTCGGCGAAATCATCCACGAGTGGAGTACCTCCAAGTATACACACATGGACTCATAAGATAGCGAAAACTTCATAACTTTATAAATGTACACTACAATAGCAAGATAGTTTAGAATATTGGATGAAGTAATTGAGATTAATAAGTTTTATGCACGTAATTATTTGTTTTATATGCAAACTTAAATGTATTTGTCGTTTATAATGGAGTCAAGATCATTTACATGATCCATAGATTTCTTGAGAAATGATATTACTTCCTACTTATTTGATCAATACAAGTAACCAAACCAAAAAATAATATTAAGAAAAATAATTAATAGATTTCTTAATTAGAGATATGATACCAAAAGTCATATCATATTCTGTCAAAATCAGAACACGAATGGGCCTTCCAAATTAATGTGGCCAAAATATTGGGCTACAAGGGATCTCCCTACACCCTACAAAAAAACATCAGCCAATTGGGCCAGCCCAAAAACATATTAATTTTGTAAAACTAATACTTCCTCCGTATCAAAATAAGTGACACAAATTGGCTTACACGTTTTTTAGGTAAAAGATTAAAGTAGAGATTAAAAAAAGATTAAAGTACATAGTTAGTGGAGAATGTGTCCCGTTTCTCTTGAATAAAGTGAAGTTAATGAGTTTTAAAAGTAAAATTAAGGGTATAAGTGTAATTTCACTTTATTAAAGTGGATAGTTAGTGGGTATGGGTCCCACTATTTTTACCAAATAATGAAAGTTTTCAAAGTGTGTCAGTTATTTTGATATGGAGGAAGTAATATAAGTTATAGACTTGTAATGTAGGATCACTACTAACGTCTTTATAGATATAGATATCAATAATACAAGAGTTGGGCTTCACTATAAGAATTTCCATGGCCATTTTCTTGCTTGAACAACAATTCTTCAATAAAAAAAACACCTTATCAACTATCAAGATGCTAGGAAGAGAACAAAGTTACTAGACTAATCTGGAATTACAAAGTTAAATGGTCCAATTAATATTGTCAGTAATTTTTGAACCATTTAATTAGTTTTTTAGATACATATTTAATTTAGGTTTTTCATTTTACACCTACTTATTGATATCTTATAGTAACACAAATTAATCATTTTGTTACGGAGTACATCGTTAGGATGTTGTTAATGTTAAATAGTTTTAACAAAGGAAAAGGTTAATATCACATAGTGTAGGGGTAAAACTAGTATTAAACGAAATCATGAGGGTGCGTTTTGTAACTCACCTAAAACATCAAACTTTTATCTACACGGTTATATATACAACCTCCAAACCGGGGGTGATAAAAGGAAAGAAGAAAAAGAGGGCTGAGGACGTAATTCATCACCGGAAAGCGAGTTAAATCGAGATTTCTCTTCAACAATCACCGATTGTAACCGTCATCCAATCGACGTGCTTCCGTTACGATTCATGTCATTTATGATCGATCAATTTTGAAGAACTGAGAGGATTGATCCAGAAGTCTCGAAATTGGGAATTTTTAGGGTTCTTGTGAGTTCGCCTTTCGATTGAACTAATTTTTTCGCCTTTTCCGCTATTTTTATCCGATCTGGATCATAAATTACTGTTTTTATTGAATATTTTTGTAAATTTATCAATCTGATGAGCTAATCATTAGAAATTTTAGCAGATTGCAATGTGAAATACGTTATAAAGTTCGAAAATTTTGGTTCACGAACTTAATTATATTCTTTTTCTAGTTCGAGTTATGTCTCCCCCCCCCCCCCCTTCAATTTCTGGCATTGTGATTTCGTTTGTGATGTGGTTCTTGCAAGCTGTTCATTTGGTTCGTCGCCTAATTTTAGTCCTTAACCGTAATTTCGTAAAATTTATAGTCCTAATTCGATTTTTCTTATGTGCTTAATTCCATATGCGTTTCTTACAAATGTTAATTTTTGGTTAATAGACTCGATTTCATGCTGGTATTTTTATGCAGTTTTCTGCCTTAAGAACGCCTGGTACCCTCGCTAAGTATTTGATAGGAGACCATTGAAGATCGAACATACAATGGCAGGATATGATTTAGATGTAAGCAACATTGGAGTTCATTTTGCATAATCTTTCTGATACTTATATCTTAGGGCTTTATCTTCTTTAAGTTTACCACATTGTTTATGGTTACATTCATGTAGGAATATGAAGAATATGAAGATTATGAAGATGTAGGTGGTGAATATGAAGAGGGTGTTGAGTATGAAGAAGAAGAAGAAGAAGAAGAAGAAGAAAGGTTGCCTACACAGCAAGAACTGGAGTACCTTGAATTGAGGCAAAAATTGAAGGAAAGTATTAGAAAGAAGATGAAGAAAAAGGATTCAAGTTCTAGTCTTTCAAATTCGCGAGAAAAAAAGAATAAAATGCCCTATGACAAGTCAGCACCATTCTCTAAATAAATATTCATCTAAATACACATTTCATCGTTAATAAATATTTACTTTATTATGTGTTGCAGCTTTGGATCCTTTTTTGGGCCTTCACAACCCGTTATTGCTCAAAGAGTAATTCAAGAAAGCAAGTCGTTGTTGGAGAATCCACATTTGGCAGAACGGGTTATGAAACCTAAAAATGTTGTATGTATTTTATTTTCCTTACTGTTTTATTTTAAATCATTTAATAATTTTAGTTTGAATTATCTAATTTTTTTTTTTTGCTGGATTTAGCAGTCGGACAAGGGTGGTTCTTCAAATCAAACCATATCCAAACCTCGACCCAATGGGCAGCAGCCTAATAGAGTAGACAATTATGTAAGTTTTAGTCATATAAAACTAACATATTCATTTTTTTAATCCACCAATTATTAGTTAATTAGAACAATCTATCTATACCTTTTAGGCGAAACCCAAAGCAAAAATTCAGATGATTAAGAATACAAGAGATTACTCATTTTTATTATCAGATGATGCTGAGCTTCCAATTCCTCCAAAAAATCCCACTCCTAAACGTGTAGTACCCCCTTCGAAACCCGGTATGTTTCTCTAAAACTCAGGATTACAATTTTGGCCCGTTTCTCATGAATGGGTCGGGTTATGTTGACTGGTCAAACGGGCCAAGTGTTGCTCGAATTGTATGCTCTCGTTTTCTTGAAAAAGTTGAAATAAGATATCTATTTTTTTTTGGGAGAACAACTGTTTCGGGCCAATATAACCCAAGAATTATTTGTTTTGACCCGTTTTTTAACCCGGCCCGTTTCTTATATGGAGTTTTGATATGCTGCAGAGGTACATTCATCACAAAGACAACCGAGCAATAATGGTAGAAAAATGATTAACAGTCGCGAAGAGAGGAGACACGTGCCTACAACAAGTCAAACGAGACCGAAACCCTCTCCACATAGTCAAAGTCAAAGACCTAGTACTTCAACTAAGTTGACTTCTTCAACATCATTAGATTCTAGAAAACAACAAGCTGGTAGAAATGAAGGAAGTGGGCCCTCCCGGCCCACAGGACACAAACCTTTGCCTTCAAAGATGCCAGCTGGCAGCAGACAAAAGGCGGTCCCTCCACCAGCTTCTAGAGGCCCAATACCTACTGGCCATAAACCTGTTCCCGCCAGGTCAGCACCGCCAGCTGGCGTTCATAAGAGACCGGTTGAACAGAAGAGAGATGATAGGGGATCTAGTAAGGGAAATATGGTTAGAAGGCCCGTTGTAACTTCTAAACCTCAGGTATGTGTATAACTCTTCTTATTTATTGTATTTTTGTGAGATTTTAACATGTGTAATACATTAAAAAATTCTCAACAGATAAAGCAACAGACAGCTAGACCGCCACCTAGTTCACAACAAAAGAAGCCACTTTTACAGAAAAGACCATCACGCCCTTTTGATGATGACGATGATGATGATAAAGCCATTGGTATGATCAGAAGCATGTTCAGGTAAATAAAAGTTTATCCGATTCTGCTTATTAAATTTGTATTTTCGAAGTTTATTGATAATATGATTTTTTGTTTTTTCCAGATATAATCCCAACAAGTACCATAATGATGATGATGATAGTGACATGGAGGCGGGTTTTGATGACATCATGGCGGAAGAGAGTCGCAGGTCAGTAAATATTAATGAAAATTTGCATTTATAAATATATGTTTATAAACTTTTAATGTGCATGTTTATTTATTTAAATTTGTGTTTTATTTGTTGTTTTAGTGCGAGAATTGCTGCTCAGGAAGATGAAGAAGAACGTATTAAAATAGAAGAAGAAGAAAGAAGAGAAAAGGAGAGAAAGAGACGAAAACTTAACCGTCGATAGTAGGCCTGGGCAGAAGCAAAAAACCGGACCGGACCGGTTGGGACCGGACCGGACCGAGGACCGGAAAAACCAGATTCGATGGACCGAGGACCGGACCGGTGGTTGACGGTCGGTTTCGGTTAATTTCCGGTTTCCTTCGGTTTTGGACCGGTTTGGACCGGTTATAACCGATTGTTTTCTTCACTTTAACTTTTACCATTTTTAGCTGCACAAATCAATTAGCAGTACACGTCTTAATTATAAAATAGGTTTGATATTCATAGTTTAGCATTAATTTATATATCACATGATCACAAATTGATATCACATGATCACAAATTGATAATTACGTTATTTCTGTTGTAGTATGATTTCAAAACTAATGCACCATGCACGTATAATTAAGAATTCAGACTTGGTATACAATTAGAATTATACCTGGATTTCAGAATCACTATTATCGGATTGCAAGTCCGACATATTACTGATCGATTGCTGGAGCAGGGCAGAAACGAAACAAGAATGATGAAGATGAAATAAGAAGTCGTAGAGGCGTAGAGCATAAACGAAAGAAGTCGTAGACGGTCGTGTGCCAGGGAAAAGGGTTTTTTAATTGCATATTAGGCCTAATTCCTAAGTAATAAGGCTGGGCTTAGCAGCTAATTGGTATTGAGAATTGGGCTTAGCATTAATAGACGGGTTTTTCCGGTCTTTTCCGGTTTTTTCCGGTTTTACCGGTTTAAAACCGGACCGGACCGGATGTATTGGTTCTAAAAAAATACGGACCGAGGACCGGACCGGAAGCTACGGTTCGGCGCCGGTTCGGTCCGGTTTGTCCGGTCCCGATCGGTTTGGTCGGTCCCGGTTCAAACTGCACAGCCCTAGTCGATAGTGATTTGATTTAATTACGAACCGTGTTTTGTACTCAGCTTGGTGGGACCCAAATCGGTCCTATGTTTTATGAAAAAAAATAATTATGAAAATGACACTTGTAGTGTGTAAGATATGGGACCTGGTCTTCATTTTTGCATTTTGCTAAAAGTTCTCTCTCGAACCCGTCAGTTAAGTTAGTTGAGATTATGAGTTAGGAAGTTTATTACACATTTGAATTTGTTTTTTGCAACTCATTGTCTTATTATTGTTACTTGAAAGAGTTTTTATTATTATACCTGGTAAATGTTCAAGGTATTCTAAGGATTTTAGTTAGTTTCAAGGGACAATTAATAGCCATTGGATTAAGAAAAAGTCAATAGTCAACATGTGTTTCGTAGTTCGTATGCTCTTATGTGTTCTATAAACTCATGTTTTAGGCTAGTGGGTATGGGCACCACGTGCCCTTTTCCGCCACATCATCGCCACCTCATACACCACACCACCACCACACCACACATTTGGTGGAAATACCCACCACAACCACACCACATCATTTTATTTTTCATCTCATCATTTCTTTTCCATTTATTTTTTAAACATAATATTAAACTTCCATTAAAATTAAAATAACAATACATTAAATTAAAAATACAAATACTTAAAATTAAAAATACAAATACTTAAAATTAAAAATACAAATACTTAAAATTAAAGATACTTAAAATAAAAAAAACTACAATCCTAAATCGCTCATCGCTTTTCGAGCCCTTTCCTTCGCGGCTAGGAAATGTTGAAGATCTTCTTGCGGCATGCCTGGCGGCGATTGCATACTCAAAATATTCAAATTATTGATCATTCTTTGTTCGGTTGCAAGCACTCTATCTCTTTCTTCTTTCTCACTCTCTTGCTGACGTCGTTCTTGTTCCAGTTGAACTTGTTGACGACGCATCTCTACGCGCTCTTTCGTTGCCTCAAAGTGGTCGTTTAATCGTTTTTTAATGTCTTCCCTATGCTTGCTCTTCGCTTCCTTTTCCGCCGTATGCCTACCCGCTCGTTTAGCCTTGTCTCTTCCAATTAGTCGTTGAAGAGGAATTGGGGCTTCATCAATGTCGTCGAATATGTCATCTGGAAATTCATCGTCCCCTGCATCAAGGTTGACACGAGAACGACAATCAGAAACGTCAACCGATTGTGAACTTTTTGAGCGCTTCGATTGTTGTTGATCTTTAGTAATTGTGCCGATCCATTTTGGATCCTCTTTTAAAATCAACCAATGTCGATCTAGCTCAAAAGCATGGCCCTTTTTTTCAACTTTGTATTGTTTCTTGGCGGCCTCCAAAACATCAAACTCGGCCATTCCGCTACTTCTTTCCGACGAGAGTTTGTTGTATATACCATTGAATTTTGTAACCTTGTTATTTATGTCACGCCATTTGCTACTAAGACTATTGTCTTTTCGGTATGGCGGGACCCCCATGAATCTATGAAATTTAGAAAGAATGGCTTCCCAATAGTTTTTAATTCTCATGTCATTCCCGTCCTTCTCGTTTTTTGAAGTGGCACACCAAGCTCGGCACAACGCAAGTTCCTCCTTTTCCGTCCATGGAAGTTGTGTGTCTTCTTCCACATCTTCGTCCCCAACTTCTTCAACAACCTCTTTTTCTTTCCTTTTCCCTTTCCCTTTCCCCTTACGCTTGCTCCCCCCCGCTTGTCGTTCTTGTGTTTGGGTTTGTTGATGAATTTCTTGTTTGTTGAAAATATTGGCCGGTGGGTGCAAATTGAGATACATTTTGTGAATATTGGGGTTGTTGAAATTGAGGTGCGGTTTGTGGATAAAATTGTGGAGGTGGGACAACACCACCACTTAGGATGTTGGCATATTGCTCGTAGCAACCAAATCCAAGGTTCGGTGGTATATTTTGTTGTGAAGGTTGGTTGGGTGTTTGTGGAGAGTTGTTGTGTGGATCCATTGCAAGTAGATAGGTATGAAGGTAGGAGTTTGTAGAGAGTAAAATGGGTTAATTGTGTGTGTAAAATGAGTGAAAGTATGTAATATATATAGGTAAATAATTTAAAAAAAAAAGTTTTTTTTTTATATTCCAACGGCATTATAGCCGTTGCCCAACGGCTACTTTCCGATCAAAATCAGCCATCCACGCCCGTTTCCCCCCGTGGGCCGTTGCCCTCTCCCACGCCGCACCCCAACGCCGTTGGGGGGGGGGGCCGATGTTCCCCTTCGAGGCCACGGCGTGGCCGCCTAGTCACACCCCCACGCCACCACCTGCGTTGGACCATACCGTCCAGCCTTAGTGAAACACATGTGTTTCGTGACTTGAAACACATGTGCTTCGTAGTTCGTATGCTCCTCTGTGTTTTAGACACTCATGACTTGAAACATATATGCTTCGTATGCTCCCCCGTGTTTTATAAACTAATGTTTTTAGTGACTTGAAACACATGTGTTTCGTGACTTGAAACACATGTGTTTCAAACACATGTGTTTTTTCGGGTAGCATACGAATTACGAAGCACATGTGTTTCATCTTATTGACTCTTTTCATAATTGATAATACAATTACAAACAATATATTTCATTTCTTTCCCAAAATACAATTCAAAACCAATGTTCTTTTATCATATGATTAACCCAAATAAAAGAGCCAATAAGGCAAGTCTTTGGTAACTACCTAGTGATAAAATGTCTGAAATGGTTTTCAAACAAATTACAAATTTCATCATTTCTTGGGTAAGTATCACCAAATGACCTAGAAAGGTTCGTTCATTGTAACCCTAAGACTACTTGTAGTGGTGATCAAACACGGAGTTGCTCACCGGTGTTATATCAATTTTTTCTCTCTAGATCAAAAACATGAAAAACCCCGACCCAAACCCTATAGTGGTGAACAAACCTACAACCAAACCCTAAAATTTATTTAATTAATACATGTATCACTTATCATGAATAACATACAAACCCTCATTCTACACTACACTGCCGTCGACCGTGGCCAAAACCCTCACGAAATCACCATGGGAAATGCGTCCAACAAATGCCATGTCATGTATACGGGTAGTCTAATAGTTAGGTTGTAAAACTTGATAACTTGTTAGAAATGAAAATATCTTTTTAAAAATCCACGAACGAATAACTTCTTTTTTTGGCAAGGATTACATTTCATTGTTAATTTTGGAAGGGGAGTAATTTGCTCAAAGAATATATTTATTAACACAAGAAAATATAAACAAAATGAATAATTCTATCATTAAACATAATTTTATTCCAACATTAAAATGTTAAATTTAATGGTAGGATTGTCTACTTTCTATAAATTTTGTTGCAAAAATAAATCCATTCCGTAAGGAAATCACCTAGTGTCCGTTTGGTATGCAGTATTTAAGCAAGGAATGAATAACGTTATTCCTTTATAATAAAAAAAATGTTGTTTGTTTTAGCAAATGGAAATGAATAGGTAATTTCTCCTAGAATCTCATTCAAGCAATAACCCTTTTTTCATTCTTTAGACTCCCCTATTTTTAGCCCATTCCGTCTGCTAATAAATTCAAATGACTAAATCACCCCTTTTCAACCATTAATTATCCACAAATATAAAAAACCGCACGTCTCTTCCATTGAGTTAAATTGAAAAACTTTCATGGCAGGTTCTTCCTTTCAATTCTTTTTAGAGGCTAGAAAATTAAATAACATATACTTCGTATTATATGTTGGCCAAAATACATATTAGTACCCTGAACTTGGCTAATCGGGTGCTCTACTATCTTGAATTACTAAAGGTATACTATACTACCCTGAACTTGGCAACTTGGTTAATTTTGGGCCCTGACTCACTGAAAACACAATTTGACACACCTCTCCAATCAGTTTCACTCCGTTTTGAACAACCAAATAATAAGGTTAATAAGAAAACCCTAGCTTTCCAATGAACGTTCATCAAAACCCCCCATACGAGAGCGACAAAACAAAACCCCAATTATCAATCGGAATTCACCAAAACTAGGTATGAACGAGCGACAAAATGATTCTAGGTATGAGGAGGATGGTGGGTACGAGGTAGACGATACCAGTTCAGGATAAGAAAAAAACTTGAAAAGGGTTGTGAAATTGAACTCGATGCAATAACTGAAACGCTCGATCCGAATCCAGATCGAAGTTGTGGCTGGTATATAAGCAGTAGAGAGTATTATACAATGGCAAATGAAATAAAAAGAAAAGCTACAGCCAATGACCTGCATAATGCATCAGAACATGATGATGAAAAGGAAGAAAATTTTCAAGGTGGAATTGCAATCGCAACCATTTGAATCGTCTGAAGAACTTGTATTTTGCTGTTTTTTGAATCTGTCAAGTGTGTTTAAACATTGGATGTGTTCTGTTTTTGATATATTTTTTGTGTTCTGTCACAATTAGTGAAATTGGTTGCAATTTGTCATAAATTTTGGTTCTAATTTAAGCTTTTGCAATTTATCTTGGATCTGTCACAGGCACACAAAAAAAAACAAGAAGGAAAATGGTTAAATATGCAATCTGTCACAATTTTTTGTTCCAGTTTAGCTTACTACTTTTCTTTTTTATTTTGGATCCAATCGTTCTCATGTACAGCGGTCAAATTTAGCTTACTACTCTTATTTCGCTAGTGAAATTGTGTTTTCAGTGAGTCGGGGCCTAAAATTAATCGAGTTGTCAAGTTCAGGGTAGTATAGTGTACCTTTAATAGTCAGGATAGTAGAGCACCCGGTTAGCCAAGTTCAAGGTACTAATATGTATTTTGGCCTTATATGTTTTGTATATATCTTAGAAAAGTTTTCACAAACGCAACATATGATTAATTATGTGCCAAGTCGATGATGATTGCTTGTAGTTAGTTTTGTTTTAAATTACAGATAAAAAGGAAGATGACGAGTATTGTGGGTCAAAATCATATGGGAGAGTTCAAAAGTCTTTCTGGAAATCACGAGATGATATTATTTAATTTAAAACGAAATTCATATTTATAAAATGGGTATTTATGTCATTTAATATAATTTTTATCTCATTGAGTTAGTTATACCCCTACTATTTTTACCCTCGAGCGGGTCGGTCTCGATTTGGAGTTAAATAAGCCGAGTTAACCGAAGGATACGCAAGCATAATAACCCGCAACTTCAGTCGAGCCACTGTGTAGTAGGGTCTCACACGGTGGGTTCTTCCAAAAATCAGCTTCAATTTAGATCCAGTACGTAATAATCGAGATCTCCTTCGATGTCGCTCGCTTCTCAATCGCTTCACATTCTCGGGGATCGTCAATCCGGTCAAGATGTCCGCACTCAAAACAGTAAGTTGATAGCTCACCCCTAAATGTTAAGCGCAATGAATTTCTTCATGATTCCTTTTTGATGCAGTTACGGCCTGTCAATCTGTATCAAATATAGTGAAAACTTCACTTGGTCCTGTTGGACTCGACAAGGTATTCCATTATTTTTGTATCTCCATCTCTGTTTTTATATACAAGCTTTTTAGTTTGGAAAAAAGATGGATTAGTACATTTTAGGTCTAATGTAAGTAGTTTAGGCATATATATTATTTTTTTTGGTGTGAATATATAATCCTATGACTATGATGGTAGCTAATATGAGTGTTCATTTCAGATGTTGGTTGATGATATTGGGGACGTTACCATCACAAACGATGGTGCCACAATTCTCAAGATGTTGGATGTTGAACATCCAGCTGCCAAGGTGGAAACATAGACAATTATATTTCCTTTTTTTTTTTACTATATTTACATATATCTAACCTATTTTTTAAACAATTTAAAATACATGATCATTTGAAATTTATGTTATTATTAGGTACTTGTTGATTTGGCTGAGCTTCAAGATAAAGAAGTAGGAGATGGTACTACTTCTGTTGTCATCATAGCATCCGCGTTACTTCAGGTATTATTATTTCATTACATATGTAATTATTTCATTACATATGTAAATATGGAGATAATTAAAAACAAGTTCACAAATAAATTTTTATTTTTTGCAGGGAGCAAATAATCTTGTCACAAATAAGATTCACCCAACGTCTATAATTAGCGGATATAGAGTGAGTTTTCTCGTTCATTTTTTTCCTCATTTCATTAATTCTTAATTCACTCTTATATATAATTGTTTATTATTATTATTATGGTAGCTTGCAATGAGAGAATCATGCAAATATGTTGAAGAAAAGCTGGCAGTCAAGGTAATGAATGATCCATTTGACACGTAAACCCGAATCTGACCCATTTATAAGTATTCTCATGTTATGGATCAAATTCTGTTGCTTTTTTTTAGGTTGAAAAGCTTGGAAAAGATTCTCTTATAAACTGTGCCAAGACAAGCATGTCCTCAAAACTGTTATCAAGTGACAGCGATTTCTTTGCCAATTTGGTATGCTTTTTTTTATTAAATATTAAAAAAATTAAATGATATATTCAATATATATATATAATATAACATGAATTATTACATGTTAGGTTGTTGAAGCAGTACAATCTGTCAAAATGACCAACGCATGTGGTGAAATTAAGTATCCAATCAAGGTTAGTTAATATTTACTAGTATTTAATCGAATTTAATTACAAGATCATATTAATTTAATACTGTTTTTCAGGGAATTAATATCCTTAAAGCTCATGGTAAAAGTGCTAAAGACAGTTACTTGTTAAAAGGCTATGCACTTAATACGGGTCGTGCAGCACAAGGCATGCCAATGAGAGTGGGTCCCGCTAAAATAGCCTGTCTTGATTTTAATCTGCAGAAAACAAAAATGCAATTAGGAGTTCAAGTTTTAGTCACTGATCCACGAGAATTAGAAAAAATTCGTCAACGGTATTTTCCAAGAATTATAATTTTGAGATTTTAAATTTTTTATTCATCTTTTTTTTAATTTTGTTAAAATTAAAATGTATTTTTTACTTTCTACAGAGAAGCTGACACGACAAAAGAACGCATTGAGAAGATTTTGAAAGCTGGAGCTAATGTTGTTTTGACAACAAAGGGGATTGATGACATGGCACTCAAGGTATTTTCTTATAGAGTAAATTAGGGGTGTAAATGAGCCGAGCCGAGCCTGAGCTCGACTAGGTTTGAGCTCGGCTCGTTTAAGTTTTAAGGAGCTCGAGCTCGGCTCGTTTCGAGCCTTATATGTAAAGCTCGGGCTCGGCTCGTTTAGGTTTTCGCAGGTTCGGGCTCGGCTCGATTAGGCCCATTTAAGATCCCATATATAAAAAATATATAACTTTTTATATAATTATAATATATAATATTATGTAAACATTTCACTTTTATATTATGTTGTATGTATAGTATACATAAGTATAAAAATATATAATATATAATTATATTTTTGTAATAATTAATATATATATGCTCGTTTAATTAGGCTCGCGAGCCTAATCAAGCTTAGTGGATCAAGCTCGGGCTCGGGCTCGTTTAATAAACGAGCTCTAAGTTAAGCTCAGACTCGGCTCATACTTGTTTAAGGTCGGCTCGTTTCGAGCTTTTAACGAGCCGATCCTGAGTAGCTCACGAACGGCTCGGCTCATTTTCACCCCTAGAGTAAATTACATAAATTGTCCCTGTGGTCTTTTAAATTCTATGATTTTGTCCTTATACTTTTAATTTCGTTTTTTTTGTCCATGTACATTTTAATTTCGTGATTTTTGGGCCTATGGTCTTTAAATTTCATTTTTTCCATCCATTTTGACCTAAGATGACCAAAATACCCTTATATTTTTTTATTGTTTCTAAATTTTTTTTTTATTTCTATATTTTTTCGTCCATTTCTTTTTAAAAATTTTTTGTTTAATGTTTAAAATATAGTACTTTGTGGAGGCTGGTGCAATTGCTGTTAGACGTGTGAGAAAAGAGGATTTACGCCATGTGGCGAAAGCAACTGGTGCATCTTTGGTAAAATTCTCAACTTATAACTATTACATACCATTAATTTTTCACTAATTAATCATTTTAATATCTAAATGGATTCAAATTTAATCATTTTTATCCAGGTGTCAACGTTTGCTGACATGGAAGGAGAGGAAACATTTGATTCATCATTTCTTGGACATGCAGATGAAGTGGTAGAGGAACGCATTGCAGATGATGATGTCATCATGATAAAAGGAACCAAAAACACAAGTGCAGTATGTGATTTAATCGTTCTAGATAACTAGTAACATGATATTAAATTATCCAATAAATGATTTTATTATTAATTAATCAGGTTACCTTAATACTTAGAGGTGCTAATGACTTCATGCTTGATGAGATGGATAGAGCTTTGCATGATGCTTTATGTATTGTCAAAAGAACCCTCGAATCTAATGCAGTAAGAATTAAATTACATTTTTATTTATGTAAATTTAAGTTTCATTTTTGTTAATTTAATATAATTGTGGGAGCAGGTGGTTGCAGGTGGAGGTGCAGTTGAGGCTGCATTATCTGTTTATTTGGAGTATCTTGCTACAACTTTAGGATCTCGAGAGCAATTAGCAATTGCAGAATTTGCTGAGTCATTATTAATTATTCCAAAGGTGACAAAATTATTTTTTATTATTTAAAACAACAAATATAACTTTTTGTAATTGATAATAATGTTCAGGTTCTTGCTGTGAATGCTGCAAAGGATGCAACTGATTTAGTAGCTAAATTGCGTGCTTATCACCATACTGCACAAACTAAGGCAGATAAGAAACATCTATCAAGGTAAAATATTATTAATTAGCACTTAAATTAAAGGTTATTAAACAGTAAATTATTGCAGTAATTATGATTATTGATTATTTTATAATTTTAATTGCAGCATGGGGTTGGATCTAGTTAAGGGTACCACCCGTAACAATTTGGAAGCTGGTGTGATTGAACCTGCAATGAGCAAAGTCAAGATTCTACAGGTAATCTTATGGAAATTGGAAAAATGGGCGGGTCGGGTCGATTAGCAACACTCTTTTGTCCAATTTTTAAAACTTTCAGAATAAAATGATTAATTAGTTTATGCATGAAAATGGGCGGGTCAGATTGTTTAATCTTAATTGATCCGTTTATAAGCAAACGGGTCAAATTTGCTACCTCTAGCTACTGGAAACACAAAAGGCTAAACAAAGTTTTGTGTATTTTTGTGTCAGTTTGCAACTGAAGCAGCTATAACAATACTTCGAATCGATGATATGATCAAACTTGCTAAGGACGAGAGTCAAGATGGTCAAGATTAAATAATTTGTTTGAAATTATTGGATGAGAAAATTTTGGTTAGTTTGATTTGCAAATCATCATGCAGTTTATAGTTTGGAAAACTGTTAGAAATGTTAGCACTAGTGAGGTTGAGAAGTTAAAACATTTTATGAATTTTTTGTGGTTTGTTGTTTAGTTGATTATTTGGTGGTGAAGGTTTTGGAGCATGGTTATTTTGGTGTGCTTGCTTAATATGGTGTTGAAGTTGGGATTTAGATTTTGGTAATTTTTTATCGTTTTCCGATTAATTATTATAAAATAATATTTAAATCTACTTTTCTCCCTTCTTTTTATCTTTCAATTCTACAGCTATTCCAATTGCAAACCGAACACAATTTATTGTGAATTTTGGAATTGTTGTACGCAAAGTCTAAGGTCTAATCTTACATCTAATTAACGTTGTTGTATAACGGGATATAGCTAGTGGCCGCCGGAAAGCAACCGTTGTAAGGATTAGGTTCTATAGGTCTTCACTTTGACGGGTTCAACGATAGCAATATGATTAATTTTTGTCAAGTCTAGTTTCATTCCGGCTGAAATAGGGTATTAGATGCCACTTAGGGCGATCGGTAAGGTGGCGTAAAGCCACCTCCGCCGGATGAGAAATGCTTATGTGGTAAGGTTTGGCGAGCAATCTCCCTTCGCCACCATACCCCAAGTGGGGTGAGTGAGGCATTTCGCCGGAGTACCGGCGAGGAGAGAGAGAGAGAGAGAGTTTTCTTTTTTTTTTTTAAAGGTATTTTGTAAGTTAGGGGTATTTTGGTGGGTCCCAAATGAATATTATTGGTTAGTGATGGTAGAGGGGTATTTAGGGGTTTTGAATGTGAAATGTGAAATAGTGATGTGGCGCATAGGTGGCGCGGAGGTGGCATCCGACCCCAAGTGACCACACCTAATGCTCTTAGGCCTTGAGATTAACATTAAGCCAATGAAAACAAACTAAGAAAATGTTACATACAGTTTTGACAATAGTGATGTGATGAGTATTTCTTGTAAAGTAATGTGGTGTGGTTGCTTAGTTAGCAACTTAGCATCTGATATGATAAAATTTTCAGTGGGTATCCATACTCGCATACCTCATCAACCTTATACGAAGTAATATTTACAACCATATTCAAGCTAGAATGATATACGGAGTATTATTTTCGGGCAAAGGTGCACAAACTAACATTCCTAGTTATCAACATTTCTATAAATAGTATTTTAGTGAACTTATAAACTTGGATATTATATTTAGGGATTTTTTTAATATGTGCTCCAAAGGTACGTATTAGATGTGTTAAACTAACAAATAATTTTCAAAATATGAGTTAATAAAAAGTAATGAAGAATATTTCTTACCTTTTGCAGACTCACGTTAAATAACCTTTTTAATTTCAATGATAATTTTAAGTTAATTAAATACATTTAATAATGTGCCTATAAAATACAAAAGTTTCTGTTAATTTATACCGATTCTTTTCCCTTTAATTCACTGTCAAAGGGCCATTTTCTTGCTAGACATGAGAGTTTCTTTTTATTAATTTTACCAAGTCTTTTTTGAAAAGCAAAGGACTTACTTTGACCAAGTTCTCAAGATAGTTAGAGAAAGAAATATAGTACTTAGTAGTGGCGGCTACTTGGTATAAGAAAAATTATATTGTTGAATAAACCTTATAAATTTGTGAAGTGATATTTTATTTGGGAGAAAATTTTAAAAGTAAGGTGTTCATTATTCGGATAAATCGAATTGTTCAAATGAATAATTTGGATTGGATCGTTTGAATTAGTTTTTGGTTTGGTTTGGATATGATTCAAATTAATAGTATGGTTTTCGGATTGGATTTGATTTTCATTGTAAAATCCGGATTATCCAAAAAATCCAAATAGTAATATATATATAATATAAATATATAAAATAATTTTAGCTTATTTCTAAAAAACCAAATGTAGGGACTATGTAAATTAACGAAGTATCCTAAGGCCCAAAATAATATTAGCTTCTTTAATTGGCTCATTCTAAATCCAATTCCAAAAAACGAAATACATGACCTTGTTTTTATGTATAAAGTAGTTTATCGTTTTAAAATTTTATATATTAAACTTAATATTAGTTACGTTATATACTTTTGTAATCTTGTAATTATATTAAGGAAAAAACGGTTGGGTTCGGACAAATCCAAACCATCCAAATTGTAATTTGGTTCGGATCGGTTTGGATTTAAATTAGTTTGGACGGTTTGATTTGAACATTTAAAATCCAAAGTCCATTTTGATTCACCTATTTAGTTGGGATAAATCCAAATTATCCAAACGAACACCCCTGGTATAAGAAAAATTATATTGTTGAATAAACCTTATAAATTTGTGAAGTGAGATATTATTTGGGAGAAAATTTTAAAAGTAAATAAAAATTTTGTTATAAATTTGTGAAGTGAGATATTATTTGGGAGAAAATTTTAAAAGTAAATAAAAATTTTGTTAATATTATGGGACGAATGGAGTATGTATATGAACAATGTCATCAAATTCATTAATATTCGTTGGACTTAATTAATGGTTGATAATTATAGTTTTTCACTTTTTCTAATAATGTTTTTAACTAATTTATAAATAAAATATAATACTTTATTAACAAATAAGGGAATAGATTAAATGGAAAACAAAAAAAGTTCTTTTAAGTTTTAACATTAGTCAGTTACAAACCCTCAACAGTCAACACAATCACTACACCATTTCAGGTTCCCCAATTTCCATAGGAACACAGAGCTTCGAGCTTCCATAGCAACACGCCAACACAAGGTTCTCTCTCTCTCTCTCTCTCTCTCTCTCTCTCTCTCACACACACACACACACACACATACATATACACATTTGGTCTCGCTCGAACACACCTTCAATTTCCCTAAATTAATTACTTCTTTCTCAGTGTATGGCCTCCGAATAGTTGTTCTGCTCTTGTTTTTTGTGATCAAATTGATTTTTCTCGATTCCTTCTACATATGCAAGCACAGTTGATTAGTAATCTGACAGGATAGTATGCATCGCTGAATTACATATCATTTATTTGTTTTTTCTTAATTAAATACATTAATTTTGTTTGTATTCTTATGAATTTCATCATGTTGACAGGAATAACAAAATTAGGTTTTACAATACTCATGACTGTTTAAATCAAACTCGACACTCTGTTCTCAAATAACATTTTTCATTTGTACATTTGATTATATCATTTTTATGAGTCTATTTATGGTCAGATTACTAACTAAAAATTACAATTAATAAACAACCTTTTCCTATGCAGAATTGGTACAAGATACAAACAATGGTGGTTTTAACATTGCCTCAGAACTCATCCATTCAATTTGGATCTTCATTTCTGCATCAAAAAACCCCAAATCTCAACAGGATTTCACATTTACATCCTACAAAAGATGTAACTTTACATGGAATGCAATCAAAAGAAATTAAAATTGTCCCAAAAATATGTCATGCAATCTCTCAGAAAGAATCTTCAAACTCAATAGGTGCCATGCCTAAAAAGAATCCAATAATTGTCATTGACAATTATGATAGCTTCACTTATAACCTTTGCCAGGTTCTTCCATATACATATATATCTATATCTATATCTATATATATCACTTCAAATTGATTACAAATAATATATTACTGTTTTGTTTGTTGATTTTTTTAATCTGTAGTATATGGGAGAGCTGGGATGTGATTTTGAGGTTTATAGGAATGATGAGCTTACTGTGAATGAACTCAAAAAGTAATAATTCACGTAGCTTAATTATTATTATTTATTATATTTATCTTGTAGATATCATGTTATTTATATATTCTAAATTTTCTTCATTTGCTAAGCTACTGATCTTGAATATGTAAAATTTTGACTCATAGGAAAAATCCCAGAGGAATTCTTATATCTCCTGGACCAGGTGAGACCTTCATTATATTATTTATATTTTACATATTTTTAAACATTTCTCTTTTAACAGGCGCGCCACAAGATTCAGGAATATCATTAGAAACAGTACTGAAACTTGGACCTGAAATTCCTTTATTTGGTGTATGCATGGGATTACAGTGCATCGGTGAAGCTTTTGGAGGTCAGTTTATTTATTTAATTATTTATTTTTGTTACATTAAATCTAATTATTTATTTATTACTTGTAATATAATGTGTTAATATATATGTTTTTCAGGGAAAATTGTGCGGTCTCCTTATGGTGTTATGCATGGAAAAAGTTCACTGGTTTATCATAATGAGAGCGGGGAAGACGGTTTGTTTGCAGGCATATCAAAGTACGCCTTAAATTTTAAATTTTTTAAGAATATGATGATTATTAATTTGACATTTTAATTGCAGCCCGTTTACAGTTGGTAGATATCATAGTCTTGTGATTGAAAAAGACAGTTTTCCTAGTGATGAACTTGAGATTACAGCATGGACTGAGGATGGACTTGTAATGGCTGCTCGCCACAAAGTTTATCGTCATTTGCTGGTATTCTTTTTAAAATATAAATTTGTAATTAAATAATTTTTATTATTTTATGATTTAATTTTTTTTTTAATGTTGTGTTGTTTTACAGGGGGTACAGTTTCATCCGGAGAGCATTATAACTACCGAAGGCAAGACGATTGTTGGTAACTTTATTAAACTGATTGAGAGCAAGGAAGCTGTTTCTGGGAACTAAATTGGGTTTAACTTTTTTCTGTTCTAGACATATGTTCTCGTATTTTAAGTAAAAAATATTAATCTGTTGGTGATATGGTGTTAAGCTTGATGTTAGAAATCTAACAAATATGTTGGAAAACAAGGTTTTTGGTTATTTTTTGGCAAAAAATAAAAAAGCGAGTACAAAGGTGCCTTGACAGCTTCGTCATCATGGTTGTGACAACTTATTAAACTAAAGACTTTCTATTACGATCTTTTCATAGGTGTCACATCTCTGGTTGGCTCATTGACTGTTTTAATAATATCAATATTTGGGTGTGCATACGTCGTGGGGAATGTTGAAATGCCTAATTAAATTTGGTTAAGGTCTCTAAAGCTGAATAATAATATAAGTTGGTCAAAATGACGCGATGACTCTATTTTTAAATGAAATTAGGAAATCAATTTTCAGGTACTTGTATAAAACGGATCATAAATCTTTAGGATTGCTTTGAGGTATGTTCTAAGTCAATTTCAGACCTCAAAGAGAGACCATTGAATAGGTTGCAGTTAGAATCCTTTGAGCATGGAAAATACACCGCATAAACTAATTCACATTGTACAATACAAGCAAACTATACAAATACTTTTAAAGCAACAATTAAAGTAGTTTTTGTGGTGTATACAATCACTAGTTAAAGTATTATGTCAATTGACTCCACTTTTGACATTGTGTAATTTCCTTAGTATCCAACATTACTTTGATTGTCTAGGATTTCGGAAGATCATGAAACAAACCAGCAATTATAACATCATAGCAACTTATAATATGCTCTCATACCAAATTAAAATAAACACATCAATTCGTAATCTTGATACATTAAAAGGATTATTTCACATTCATCTGATCTCCAAATCACTGGTCATAAAACTATATAAAGTTTTTCACTTAGTCTTGACAGTAACACCATCTTTACCAGCAATGATAACAGCAGTTGTCATATCAAGAAACAAGCCATGTTCCACCACACCTTCAAACGAGGATATCTCTTTCCCAGCAGCCCACGCATCCTTAATCGGCGTCTTATAATACAAATCCACAATATAATTCATGTTATCAGTAACATAAGGTGACCCATCATCGTTTAATCTTAATTTTGCATCACATCCTTCATCTTTGAACAGTTGTTGAAGTCTGATCAGATTGTATTTCCAGCAAAATTGAACGACTTCCACCGGCATTGCTAATCCGCTTCCGCCTAATCCTGAAACGAGCTTTGAATCGTCGACGACGACTACGAATTTGTCGGATGCGGCTTCCACCATTTTCTCCCGGAGTAACGCGCCGCCGCGGCCTTTGACTAGGTTCAGATCGGGGTCGACTTCGTCTGCGCCGTCGATTGCGAGATCGAGTTTGGGGTGATCGTCGAGGATTGATAAGGGGATTCCGAGGGATAAAGCTTGTTCTTGTGTTCGTTTTGAAGTGGGCACGCCGATGATGTTTTTGAGTTCGCCGGAAGCGAGGAGTTCGCCGATTTTGGATACGACGAATGCGGCGGTGGAGCCGGTTCCTAGGCCGACGACCATTCCGGAGCTGACGTACTCGACGGCTTTGTCGGCGGCGAGTTTTTTGAGGTCGTCTTGGGACAAGGGTTGGACAGAGGTTGGGGCGGAGAATGCTTTGATGGTGAGGTAACGCGGGGAATTGAAGGTGGTGATGGAGACGTTGTGGTGGTGGCGGCGGATGGCGGAGGAGAGTGGCGGCCGGGAGAGGAGGGAGAGGGAAGCCATGGTGGTAGGTCACTCAAAATTGGATTTGTTTATCCGATGATCGATCGATTGTTTTGTGTTAGGCTGACATTAATTTGTCGTTTTTGGTAAAAGAGAAAAGCTTGGTTGGGTTTGTTTTCAGAAGGATGAGCCTTTTTTTGTCCGCTTTGTTTCCTAAATGTAATTTTCATTTTAGCCACTAAAGTTGTTCTTTTTATGATTTTATCCGATGTTTGGTTAATGTATTCAATATTGCCCCAGTAACTCACAACCAACATTTGAAAATGACCAACCAATAAATACCACTTCATAGTAAGCTCTCACTTTCTTTCTATGTAGGTTTGATCGTTGATCGTTTCGATTAAACGCAATTGCTACTTAAACAATATACACCTTGACTAGACATGCACAAATCGGTCTAAAAAACCCCGAGCTGGTTTCAAAACTGGATCGGACTCGGTCAATGGTGGTCAAAATGGTTTGGGTCAAAACCGGATTCGGATCAAAAACTTAGAAACCGATAGAATCCGGATTGGATCGAGTCGAAACCAGATTAGATCCATTTTTTGCACATTGGCCACCCCAGATCACTTATAAATACCAGAATCCAGTCTTGAATCCTTCCCTAAACTGGTTTTTCCATGGATACTCAAACCGATCCCAATTCAGCGGTTTGAATCCGATCAGATCCAGTAAACTTCAATCCGGTTCGAAACAAGGTTTGAAACTGGTTCCGGATCGTAATCCAATTTTGATGTGCACATCTAATCTTGATAAAGATCCATGAGATGTAATCCCAAAACAGAGCCCCAAATGAAGGATTTTGGGCCAGATAGCTTTGTCATATGTAGGTTGGCCAATTCAACTGGCCCATGGCAAGTTTTAGCAATCTGATCACTAAGTTCACAACCCTTAACTTCATTCACGTTAAAAATGCTATGGTCTTCTAAAGTTGCTCTTTTTCTTCTCTGGAATTTAGACATTTAATTGGGGCCCTTGGTTAACCAAAAGTGTGTCCTAGAACATATTCCCTTTACCTATCTTAAATCTCTTCATGTTCAAGCCTTTACAAAAGCATAACAATTCTCCCTTGATACCAAACCTATGAAATCAAGCAAACTTTACATAACTATATTCTTTTGTCACACTATTTATTCACAACATATTACAGAAAACCATATAATAACTTAAATATTAATCACACAAGATCATCATTTGCGATGGATTACGCCATCACTCGCGAGACCTTTCGGAGGACCGCCTCTAATATCACAATATCAGCACACCTATTCGGTATTGTAGCAAACATCCTCATGCTTATTTGGTTGTTACACTATCGTGAAGGACTCGATCTTGATTCATCAAATCCGTATCGTATATTCAATGTAAAATAATCTCTTTCACTTATGTTAGTTACACTTAATTATTTAAAAAAAGTTCGTCATTATATTCAATTGCCATGTAGGTTCACCCTTTCCTTATGTTCTTCGGGTTCATATTTCTCTTTGGCGAAGGTATGTTTTTTTTTTCTTTCTTTCTTGAATTATATTCTTGTTAGGATCTAAATGTTGATGTAATGCAAATGTACAAGGAGCATGTGTCTGTGTTTTGCGACGGGTTTGCCAAGATACACATCATATTAAAAAATATATTACTATTCATTATTGTACATTTCCTCTGGTAAATGTTATTTAGGTAATTTGTGTTATTTGAGCAGCGATGATGGCGTACAAAACAGTACCAGCAGATAGGGAAACACAGAAGTATTTACATATGTTCTTGAACCTTTCGGCTCTCGTTTTGGGCATTGTCGGGATACACGCAACATTTAAGTTTCATGATAAGATGAATATAGTCGATATGTATAGCTTGCATTCTTGGATTGGAATCGGCACTTTCTGCCTTTTCATCTTGCAGGTAATATATGTTTGCTCATTATTATTAGTAAGGATCGATGTATCAGACCCGTGCCAACGGCACATCGGTAGCCCACGTCGTGGGTGTTTTCTTGCCGTCGTCCCACGACGTCGTTGGCACGGCCGCGTCGTGGGTTGCGTCGCCGGAGCTGCGTCTTCAGGAGGACGGAAGCGGGGGTTACGTCGCCGGTCGAAGAGAGAAAAGGAGGAAGAGGCCCGGAGAGAGAAAAGGAGGAAGAGGAAGGGGAGGCTGCTTGTCGACTTGTACATTCTGCATAAAAACTTGTACCATTTGTGTTTTTTAGTAAAAAATCTTCTTTTTTTGTTTTTTTTTTAATTTTTCTCTTTTATATATATATATATAAATCTGTTTTAATAATAAAAATATTACTTTTTTTTTCTTCAAAAAATTAGGTTTTTTTAATTTTTAAAATTATAATAAATATAAAAAAAATTAATTTGATATATATATTTTTTAATTAATGTAATGTATTTATTTTATAATTATTTAATTTAATTAAAAATGATGATGTGAAAATGATGGGTTTAGTGATGGGTTAGTGATGGGTAGGGTTGGCACGACCGTGTCAGTAGCGTGTCAGTAAGGATGTGATGACGTGGCGCTACTGATGGGTTTAGTGATGGGTAAGGGTTGGGAGAGGCCTCATATTCCATAATTCCAATAAAATAGTGATGTGTAGTAAAAGAAAAAAAACACATATTGATGCCGCTGATTCTTATAATACTCAGGACAATCTAATCCAAAACCACATTAATTCAAAGAATTCCATGAATTTGATTTTCAAAATCTGTTCAAATCAAAACATGAATTTTTGGAGAAAACTAAAATTCATAAAAATTAGAACTAAAAATTTCAATGTGTCAAACAAACCTTAAATAAGGCATAGATTTTTTAATGGGCCAAAGAAACACAAACGGGCCGGAACTGAGTCTAAAACAAAGTCCAAAAATTAACAAAAAAAAAAACTTAAAAATGCAAATAACTCCGAAAATATAGTGTTTGTGGGACCGAATTTGTTGCAATCATAACACTTATTTTCTTTGTTTGTCGTATATTATGAGCAGTGGTTATTCGGGTTCAGTTTGTTTCTGTTTCCAAAAGCGTCGGCTGTGACAAGAGCAAGGCTAGCACCATGGCATGTGTCTGGAGGACGAGTGTTGTTATACATGGCGATATGTGCAGCCGAAACAGGATTAATGCAAAAGTTCACATTCATGCAACTAACAAATAATAGAGAAAGTTATTTGATCAACTTTCTTGCTTTAACAATCCTTTTGTTTGGGATTACAGTTGATCTTTCGGTTTCTCTTGGTCGTTATGCTTGAGTAACACGTTAAATTGTGTGATTTTTACCTCTTTTTTAATTGGATTTTCGAGTATGTTAAAAGTATTTCATTTGTAAGAAATGTTTATTGGTTGGTTTTGTGTTCTGTGACTGCTATTGTTGCTTTAACCTTTATTTTTTTATTTTCCTTTTTCCGAACAACAATATATCATTAAGAAAGCGTTCTAGCAAGAAGCTAGAGATGCGAAAAATACACGGAAGTTATCAGATTAAACTGGTGACAAACCTTTGTCAAGTGAGCTTCCATGGCGAAAACTAATAAGAGACAGATTAATTTAAACAACAATCATCCATTTGAAGTACTCTGCTCTGTTCGTAATAAGGAGATTACGAAGATTACAACATGTTTTATATATCTCACTATATTATTAAAAAAGAAATAATTATTAAAATAGACAAAAAAATGTTATCTTTTCCCAAAATAAACTTGTGTTACTTGGCTTTTTCAAAATATAGAGTGCGACTTGAGGTTTTTTTTGCGACTGTGCGAGTCTGGATGTCTTTTTATACGACTAGACCATCTTTTGTGCGAATGATTTACAACCATACAATTTTTACGCGACTAGTCCATTTTTCACACGGCCGCACGGTCTATTTTGGTAAGATTTGAAAGTGAGGTCAGGAGTTCGAATTCTGTAAACACCTCTTGTGGTGCTAAATATGGAGGGTTTTTCCCTGAAAATCTCTATGGGGGTTGGGTTTGCCCTGTAAAGGAGCTCGAACCTCGGGTGCTCATTGGAATATTGCGAGTAGGCTTCCGTTGTAATCTTATATGGTTTCCAAAAAAAATTGGTGTGTATGCACAATCAGGATTGAGATTCGGCACAAGAATCTTTTCGTTAAAATTTGACCAATATGCATTTTAGTATATGAACTTTTAACCAATTTGCATTTTAGTATATGGACTTAGTTGACCAGATTAAAGATCCTAATATTAAAATGTATTTTGGCCTTAAAAATATCTCCCTTGATTTTTATTTGAACAAATAATCCCTATGACCACCGGCTCTAATAATTAGATGTTTATCGTCTCTGGTTGCCGTCCATTTCAATTTCTCATAACAAGCTGGAGTTTTGTTCGGTTGGAGTATATATGACGGTGAATACAGACAATACTCTAAATCGGCTTGGTTGAACACAATGGTTACCAACAAATTATAATAATTAACGTTAATTAGCCAACTATTTCCCTCTAATTTGTTTACTGATAAAACCAAGACCCTTGTTTTGTTTTCATCGAATTCTAAGTCTACATAATGTCTTTTATTACCTTGTATAAAGATTAAGAAAAAGCCTTTTGTGTCTCGAAAAAGTAATTGAATGGCGAAAGGCGGTTCGGGTTTCAACATGTCGGCAATGCCCGTGATTGTATTCGCGCATCTGCTAGTCATCTCGATCGCAACCCTTGTCCTTGTTTGGCTACTCAAGTTTCAGGGAGGATTCGCTTTCAAGGCTCAGATTAATAAAAACAAGATTTTCAATGTAACCTTTTTATTTGAATGAAAGCCGTTTCTAAAAAAAAAAAAAACCTTTTTATTTTAAATTTTGTTAACAGTTACATTAGTTGGTTAATCAAGTGATTATAACTTCATTACTGGTCTCCTAATTTGCAGTTGCATCCACTTCTTATGACACTAGGATTCGTTTTATTTTCGGGGGAAGGTAACGTTTTCAATCTTTTGCGGCTAAAAAGCCATCTACCATAATTTCTAACGGAATTAAATTGGTAATCAGCAATCATCGTGTACAAGGCGATCCCTGCGGCAAATCGGAAAGGGCAGAAACTAATCCATCTTATATTGCATTTTATCGCACTTGCTACTGGAATTGTTGGTATTTATGCAATTTTCAAGTTTCATAATGAACTCAAGGTCCCACATATGTATACCTTTCATTCCTGGATCGGCTTATCGACTATCATTTTATTTGGTTTGCAGGTTAATTTCATATATACTCTTCTTTAGAATCTGATTTTTTATTCGATCTTTACGATTATACTCTACAAGATATTGTCGTTGGTGACATACAGGAAAACAAGATGTCACTAAAAATTCGGTTACACGCTAAAGTGTTCATATATTTTACTTACTAGACAATAAAAATGTAGGTTGCTATTTGTTTTTGTTTTTTTTGTCAAATGTCTTTTTGGGTCTTCCGTCTCTATATGGCGGAATACATTTCGAAAAAAACTTATTTGTTTTTTTTGGAAGTTAGAAGATGAAGAAATGTCTTTTTAAGGTTCCCTTGAAGAAGACTTGAATCAGTCTTTCAAATTTGGAAACATTTTACCTAAAATTAAAATGAAGTTTATCCACCACCGCCTATCATCTACCACGACCCACCACCATTACCACAACCACATATAACCTACCACCACTACCACCATACCATCACCATCAGCACCACTTACCGTTACCAACACTACCACCATCACTGCCACCACCCCCACCACCATTACCACAACCACCTATAACCTACCACCATACCATCACCATCACCACCACCTACCGTTACCAACACTACCACCGCCGCCACCTACCACCTACCACCTCTACCACCACCCCTAGCACCACCACACACCACCATCACCAACGTCGCGACAAAATTTTAATTTATCAGCCCGCATACTTTACATTTTCTCTACAGAAGTAGATGTGATCAGTAGACCTCAAATATTTTGTCTTTTAGAAAACAAACACCTAAAGTACAAAAAAACAGAGCGTAGATTTTTACCTTTATGTGACACAATTATTTGATAAAGTGTATTGCTATATCACTCTAGTTTAGGTGATGCAATGCCGAAAAACTGTTAGTTCCTTTTTAATGTTCAAAAAATAAAAAATTAAACTCTGTTAAAAATCACACTAAAAACTCACATAAAACGAGTTCTTCAACGTATTATATTTCCGTCACTAAATTACACTTTAGTTATAATGAACGCTTTTACTTCCTCCGTTTCAAAATAAGTGATATACTTTCTATTTTAGGATATTTCAAAATAAGTGATACACTTTGAAAACTTACCATATTTGGTAAAAGGTAGTGGAGACCACACCCACTAACTATCTCCTTTAATAAAGTGAAAAGACACATATACCCGTACTTTTACTTTTAAACATCATTAAATTCAATATATGTGGGACCCATCCTCCAATAACTATCAAATTTATTATAATTAATCTTCATTATCATCTTTTACCTCAAAAACCGTGAACTTTAATTTGTATCAGTTATTTTGAAAAAGATGAAGTACTAATAATTAGACTAAACTTACGATGTCAATGAAACAGTGGCTGTTGGGATTTTTCTCGTTCTTTTACCCACGTGCGGAATCTGGAACAAGGGCTAAAATGCTTCCATGGCATGCTTTCTTCGGCATAGTCATCTTCATCATGACAATTGTGACAGCTGAGACCGGATTGACACAAGCCTTTATTTTCCAACTCCTCCTACGCAGTCAAGAAGCACTAATCGTCAATTTTACAGGATTGTTAATACTCCTTTTTGGGATATCTGTTGGCCTTGTTGTCATCCTTCCCGCTAAAAACTGATGGCCGTTATGCGAGCTCTATGCCGATTTATGTTCTTTGATTGACTAGATTTGTTTGTATGTGATTGTCTTGATCATTTTGTTTCGGTTTATTCTCATTTGTTAATAAAATTTGTGCAATAGACGGCTTTCGCACTTCTGGTTCCTTGATCTAATCATGTTTATGTCTGTGTTGGTAAAAAAGTTTTGACTCAACAAATGTTATACTCTTGTAATCGTAAGGTAATTAATTCGAGCATTTCCTCAATCTAATCGAAGTAGTCTTTTTACCTCTCGATATAGCATTTTCTCCTTTGAAGGGGTTTATTATTGTTGTTGTGGTCATTTTCAGCATCTTGTTAGTACTTGTAAGTGAAGGTACTTGATCCTTTCGCATTTTTAGTTTCTCAAAATGCAATTACCAATTGTAATTTTCTATTGGGTCGAAATGGGGACCCGTCAAGAATGATTTAGTCATTTTTCTCATTATTTCATTAGTAAAAAAAAGTTAAATTCATAAATGATCCTTTAACTAACTATATATTACACCTTTGATAATTTCTTTTTAGAAGTTTTAAACTCGATCATCTATTTACAATTTTATTTTATGCACAATCTTTTTACCGGAGTATAGCATTTTTTTTTAAAACCATTCAACTTTAATTTTCAATTCTTATTAGAAATACATTCAACGTTGCTTAAAACCGGTGTATAGTATTTTTGTTTTTTTTTTTTTTTTTTTTTTTTGAAAGAAAAAATCAATATATAAATCAAATTTGAGACAAACTATATGAATCAGAAGTGTTTGATTGGAGACCAATTCTCCATCCAAAGTACTAAATAACACGACCCCCATGCATCTTGGCTTAAAAGAAACGCTAAGTTGACACTAATGTCGCTTTCGTAATGAAAATCAAATATCAAAATTGTTTTGAGTGGTTACGGTCTACAGACTCATAAATAAGAGAAGACTTGACTTCCAAAATCTTTCGTTTTCATTTTCCTATAAAAAATGGACACCATATTGTGTTAATTAATTCACTTTTACAAATGGCAAGCTTGATTGCTTTTGTATTCACCATTTCCTTTACCTTTTATATTGTAAACGCCCAATCTATTAATGTAACCCGAGGTTCTTCGTTAACGCCCACCGGTGCCAACACCTCTTGGTTGTCACCATCGGGACTGTACGCCTTTGGTTTCTACCCACAAACACACGGTTACGCTGTCGGTATTTATATCGCCGGAATTCTAGAACCGCCGGTTGTCTGGACGGCCGGTCGTGACACCCTTCCGCTTTCAAATAATGCTACTTTGACTTTCACAACTGACGGAAGGCTCATTGTTGACCAAACATCGGGCCAAGAGGTCAATATATTCGGTACCGGCGGTGCTTCTTTTGCTTCCATGCAAGATTCCGGTAACTTTGTGCTCTATGATTCCGAGACAACTGTTTTATGGCAAAGCTTTGACCACCCAACGGACACATTGTTGGCCGGTCAACGTCTCGTAGCCGGTCAAACGTTGTTTTCAAGTGTGTCGGAGAAAGACCATTCCATTGGTGTTTTTAGGCTCGTTATGCAAATGGATGGGAACCTCGTGCAATACCCGAGTGCAAGGACTCCCGATACATCTAGTTATGCTTACTATGCCTCAAACACGGCTGGAACTGGACCTAATGTGACACTAAATCTTGATTCCGGTGGGTTTCTCTACTTGTTGCAAAACTCAACTTTTTATATCAAGAATCTGACGCAAGGAGGATATCCTAGAAAAGATGCAATCTATCGAATGAAAATCGACGTGGATGGCATCTTTCGATTGTATCATCATGATTTAAGTAATATTAGCAAGAATGGATCGGTCATATGGGCGTCATCGGATAACAAGTGTGTCGGGAAGGGTCTATGTGGCGTAAACGGGTATTGTTCGCTCAAGAATGATGCTGCCCGATGTCAATGTTTGCGCGGGTTTGAAAGCGTCGATCCTGAGCGTTGGAGCATGGGCTGCCAGAGAAATGGCACGGTTGAAATCTGCAAGGATTCGAATGTAGGGAGTACGGATTTTTGGATGGTAAATTTGAATAATGCTCGATGGGAAGAAACTACATATAGTATCGCAAAAGCATCAACACAAGAAGCGTGTTCATCTGCTTGCTTAAATGACTGCAACTGCGAGGTTGCACTTTTCAACGGGGGAGAATGCAAGTTGCAGAAGCTCCCCATAAGATTCATGGAAGTAAGCGGGAGCGAGTCGGGTGTTGGATTGATTAAAGTTTATGCATCTTCTGTAAATAATGGATCGAATCCGACTAATAAACCGAACCACGTCAAGAAAGTGCAAGAAAGGAAATTCTTGGTGATCGGTGTTTCTCTTATCTCGTTTTCCGTGCTCATTTTGGTGCTTTCCGGATTATTAATCTTTTGTCGATATCGCGTTTTGGCATACGAAAAGATATATGGAAATGTAAATCTCCATTTATTGGAGGACATTGCGCCTCGGGCATTTTCGTACGCCGAATTAGAGACGATCACAGACGGTTTTAAAGAAGAAGTGGGTAGAGGATCCTTTGGGGTAGTATACAAAGGTATCATAGAGAGCTCAAAAAACATGGTGGCGGTGAAGAAATTCAAGGAAGAGTTAGCTCAACAAGGTGAAAAAGAGTTCCAAACCGAAATGAAAGTTATCGGGAGAACCCATCACCGCAACCAATGTTGTAAAAATCGCTCGGCGGTACCTCGGCGATCGACCACCTTCAAGCGATTAATCGGTCTCGGCGGCGATTAATCGGTTTCTAGGCGGGTACTATTAAATACAAAGAAAATTAATTTTTTTAGAAAAATATATATAATATCTTAACAAAATAATTAAATTAGTCAATAACAATATATAAAATACGAACAATAAGTTTGAATACTGGATTTTGGAAACTTAAGTTGGATCAGGGTGTTTTGAAATATAACAAAAAGAAGCCCAATAATGAGCCCAACCAATCTATGATTCTAAAACAAGCCCATTTTTTTGACCGCCAAGGGCCGCCAAGGACCGCCAAGGGCCGCCTAGGACCGATTAGGACCGAGTTTGACCAAAACCTTCAAACTCCAACGATTAGGCAATTTCTCACTCGGCAGCCGACCGCCAAGCGCCTAGGCGCCGCCTAGGCGGCCGCCAAGACCGATTTTTACAACACTGACCGCAACCTAGCACGGTTGCTCGGTTATTGTTGTGAAGGTACCGAAAGGCTCTTGGTTTTTGAGTACATGACTAAAGGATCACTTGCAAATGTACTATTTGAAACCAACCCGAAACCATGTTGGATGGAGAGAATAAGAATGGCGGTCGATATTGCCCACGGGATCCTTTACCTACACGAAGAATGCGAAACAACGATAATTCATTGCGACATTAAGCCTCAAAATATCCTCATGGACGAATACGGGCGTGCTAAGATTGCCGATTTTGGGTTAGCGAAATTACTAGAACACGATCAAACTAGAACATCTACTTTGATAAGAGGAACGAGGGGTTATGTCGCTCCCGAATGGCACAAGAAGCTACCCGTAACAGTTAAAGTTGATGTTTACAGCTTTGGAATCGTTCTTTTCAACATTTTATGTTGTCGGCGGAACGTGGAGAATAGTTTTCCTGATAATGAAGTTATTCTTGAAGAATGGGTGTATGATTGTTATGAAGCGGATGAAATGTATAAGTTGGTGGATGGTGGTGATGAGGATGTGGATAAGAGGATGCTCGAGAGAATTGTTAGAATCGGGCTTTGGTGCATTCAAGAAGAGCCGTCTCTCCGGCCCTCGATGAAGAAAGTTGTGTTGATGCTTGAAGGGACGGTTAAAATCCCATTGCCTCCCAACCCTTTTTCGTTCCTTAGTGTCGAGTAGTTTTTGAAATAAATTAAAAAAAAGTTATTGTAATCATTTTGTAATAGATAAAATACTTGCTCTGATTGCAGGTATGTTGATTATTTTAGATAGGCCAGAGTTTGGCGTCGTCCACATTGCCCTATGATGATGAAAATAAACCCAATTCCATGTCTATACTTTTATGCCTTTTTATGTTAAAATGTTTTTGCTTATTTTCATCAATTTGTCGTCAAATAAAGATACATGAAGTGATATCGAATAACAAACATTTACGCAAACCTCATGTGATGTCAATACGGTGTTTTTAACATAGCATTCATTAAATCTGCATGTGATGTGCATATGCCTTATTTCCAGTGATGCCTCCTGAGTTCCTGTAAAATCATATTAAAAACACATAAATTTTGCACAGATACATATACTTGAAAGTGAATGCTCCTAATCAAATTGATAGTTATGGAAGCTTGAAAAATCCTACACATTATATCCATAATTTAATTCCACAATAATTCTTATATCATAAATCGTTGTCACAAGAGAATCAATCAATAGAATTGGACCTTACTGATCGAGCGAGGACTTACCTGAGTGGCTGAGTGTGAGCGATTCTTCCTACTCAATTGATAGTTGATGCAGCGTGCGGTTTCTGCACATGAATCATTTAATTTCACAACAATTATACAATAATGAATCATTTACCTAAGATAACCGATTAAACACTGAATGGAGGTTGAATGATCGAGTCACTTATGGGCGATTGGTATCGACTATTGGATTTGTTCGAGTAATTTGAGCATGAGTGATTGTTATCGAACCGATTTGTTGAAGTGATCGTTAATCAGTAAATTTGAGCGATTAGGGACTTAGGGTTTATAATTTTGGGGCTTTTTATCAACAAAGAAAATTTAAGGCACGTGCTTCCTATCATGAATTTTAGTTTTGGGACTTTTCATTTTTTTTTTTTGGGACTTTTCATTTGAAGCTATTCTAATACTTCCTCATATTCAAAATAAGTGATACACTTTATATTTTACGATTTTTGAGGCAAAATATTATAATAATAGTTAAATTAGATTAATTGGATAGTTAGTGAGAAATGATTCCCACATTTTTTTAATAAAGTGGGATTAATAATGTTTAAAAGTAAAAAGTAAGGGTAAAAGGACATTTCACTGTGCTAAAATAGATAGTTAGTGGGTGATGGTCCTACTTTTTTTGTCAAATAAGGTAAGTTTTCAAAGCGTATCACTTATTTTGAATTACCCCAAAAAGAAAATTATATCACTTATTTTAAATCGGAGGAAGTATATTGTTTGTCGGCAGTTTGAAGGATGGGTGATTTTCAAGTCATAACTTTTATTTTATCTAATACAACTATTATTTGATATATTCATATAATTAGTTGTGATACTTGTATTATTGATACAAGAACAAAAAGTTGTGCTGCAGAAATACATTGAATGGATGTTGAATGATCGAGTCACTTACCTAAGCATGAGTAATTGGTATCAACTATTGGATTTGTTCGAGTGATTTGAGCTTGAGCGATTGTTATCGAACCAATTTGTTGAAGTAGTCGTTCGTCAGTAAATTTAAGCGATTAGGGTTTATAATTTTGGGATTCAAAATTGCTTTAAAAAGCGTGATTTTTTATCACGTTTTTAAAACCGCGTTTTATATGTGAACTTTTTTCTCCATAATAAAAAGGGTATGCAATTTTTATTTTGTGATTTTCCTTATTTATAAATGTAGAAGACTCATTATGACTTTGCAGAATGACTTTTATTTTATGTCCACGCTTCACGGGATGCAATTATCCGTTGGCCTACGCCATTTAATGCAAATTGTCAACTGCAAGATTCCATCATTTGAACTTATTAGAACAGAATATATAAGGGTAACCCAAAAAGCCTATATTTTCGGTAGAAATATAGGAATTTTGACTTTTGATATTCATTTTTTAACATATGCTTTTCAGCACTCAAGCTCGATCAACTTCGATGTTCCAAGTAGAAATGGATAAAAATAAATTCCAATACATGTGTACACATTGTCTTAATTAAATAAAAATATGACAATTATGAATAAAATGAATAGGATAACCCATCAAGACTTTTATTGGCGAGAGATTGTATTGAATATTACAAAAAAATCCTACTTATTTTTCTATTCATTTAATAATATAAATGTCTAAAACAAATAATATGATTAGAAAAAAGAATAGATAGATTTCACATAGTAATTATTTTACGGATAGAAATAGAAAAATATAATAGTAAACAATATAAATTATTATTTTTTGCTGATGAGAAAGTGACGGACTGACGGGGGTAATGCTTGACCAGGCCAAAACACACGTTTTGAGTGCGGGTGGTACCCATTTGAAGGTCTTAGGCTAAATGAAAAATTGAAAGGTTGGAACATATACCCTACAAAAACTAAACAATTTCAATATGGTCCCCATCAGTGGCGGAACCAGAAAAAAATTTGAGGGGTTGCACAATTTTTTTATTCATACTATATAAAAACATAAAAAGAAATTGGAAAGTACGATTTCATTACATATGTAAAAAAACCGTCTATAAATTACATTTTAAAGTTGACCTCATTGTTCTTTCACTTTTCTAAAAACAATTGGCTACACTTTTAATTGTAACATCTTAAAGCGTTTTTTTTACTACACAAAACAACGTTTGGTTTAAAGAATCATCACTCATTTTAGTGCGCAAATCGGTCTTTAGAAGCTTCATTGCGGATAACATCTTTCAACTGTTGCAGTTGAAACCAGCAAAACCAAAACCAACTTTAATAACTTATATAACAAAAGGAAAAACCATGTTCTCTTGTTTCAGAATCAATAAAAAAATAGAAACTTAATAAATAAGGAGTAATGAGTTTTACTTAATTTTTATTGGACTTTAATTATATGTTTCTTTAGCTATCTTTTTAGGAAATATTTAAATATAACATATATTATTATTATTTCTACTACATAAGAATATTCGTTGCATTTTTTTCTTAGGGGTGTCACTTACATTAAAAGAAAAAAATTAACACTAATTCGAAAAGTTTAAGGGGTTGCCCGGGCAACCCCGTGCACCATACTAGGTTCACCCCTGGTCCCCTGCAATCTTATGGTTGTTTCATCAAAATATGTTTACACATGGAATTAGCCAGACCAAAACACACATACATACCACTTACTTGATTTAATGTGCATAGATCGAGATCACCTTCACCTTGATATTTTTATATATTTGGGTGAAAACGACCCAAAATGATGTAGAATCACAAAAAAATCACAAAAAATACAAAATATGCCCGGGCAATCCCGTTGATTCTTAAAAATTCACAGGATAATCTATTTCAAAACCACATTAATTCAAAGAATATTGTAGAATTAGTTTTTAAAATCAGTTCAACTCAAAAAACACAAACACCGGGAGAAAAATAAATTTTCAAAAAATCCATGCTAAATATGTCAAAGAAACCCTAGAATATGTTTAAGACAAACAAGCTAAAAAATGATCAATAAAAAAATCCTAAAACTAGACAAAAATAAAATAAAATACATATAACTCTTAAAATACATCATTTTTTGGGTTCATGAAAGAACGTGACAATTATTTTAACATTTTTCATTTATCGCAGAGAACAAGTTTTTGGGCTCATGTTTAAGACTAGGAAATTCGAATGCATGTAATTCTATTTGAGTGTTTTCTTTTGTTTTTACATTTCTCAATTTTATCTAGGTCACTTCACAACACGTGAACAATTTCATGTTTACCCTGAAAACAATTGAACCTTAAAGAAGACAAAGGAAATGAAGGGCAGTTAAGTCAAGGAGTTTGTTTGGATATTTTAGTAAAGGTGGTGATAAATACACCACAATTTTTAATGGTTACATTACAACTATTGCTTTAGGTAGTTATACATTTTGTTTTAAAACTTATATTTTATAGTATAAACATTAAAAAGTGTGGTACCAAAATGAATTCCCTTTTAGTAATTTATTATGAGATATCCTCCTTGTCCCCACGTCATAATCATAAAGATATGGGAAAGTGATGTTTGATATTCTCAACTTCCATATTTTTTTATTGGAGTTTTGAATGTGAAATAGTGATATGGCGCATAGATGACACTCCGACTTGAGTTACCACACCTAATATTCTTATAGTATTCTCACAAAATGACAAAATTCATATTGTAACCGATAAACTATTTATTGCATGTCCATAACAAATAATGATTATCAACATGATTTATTCCGTTACCTGAATCATGAAAACACTAATCACGGGTCGGTCGGTGTACTCGGTATGACCGAGCCCCGGCAATACCGACCAACTCCATAGAACAGAAAAAACTTAGGTAAATAAAGTATTACTTCTATAATATAATCAGTTTATATTGTTTTGTAACTTTGTTCATTAGATCATAAAATAACAGAATTTGACTTTGCCCTAACAGATTCTATTAGTTTTGGTTCATAACAGTAAAAATACAAAAACTAAGTTTAAAGTTTAAACTACTAAAATAATTTTAAAGTAAACTATGTTCTTACCAATCTACGTGTAAGAAGGGTGGGTTAATTAATTTTTTTTCCCCCTCAAGTGTATAAAAAGATTTCGATTGTTTTATGGTATGTTTTTATTGTAGGTAAAGGGAGAAAGGGGGACAAGAGCGTATCTTGAAAAATCCTGAAAATTCGATTCAGTTGCTTTTTAAAGGTAAGGTATAGCCAAACATATCCTTCTTTTCTATAATTCTTTTAATATTTTTATTTTTATTATTCTAATTTCCTATTTCCCCTCAATTATTAAACAACTCATGTTTATACCCAGTTAAACACTTGTTTTTGGTTGTCTCTTGCTTTGCTGGTCATAAATCTTCTAATTAGCTTAGCTTAGCTTAGATTTGATATGATTTCTTTATTTTCTTTTTTTTAATTACTTTATTCCAGATTACAGAGAAGAACACTGAATGTGCTAGTCTTTGTCTCCTTCCTTCACGCCTCTGGATGCAAAAAGATTTTAAAATTATTTTAGGGTTTTCATAAAAAACATTTATTTAAAAAATTAATTCAATTTCAAACACAAAGTTCCTTTGGAATTTGAGCTTTCTATGCATCTTTTTAGGGCAGCAAACACACCCATGCTTGTTCCCTTGAGATGTACAGTATTTAGTAATTCTTTAAAATACCCTTTTTTGGGTTCTTGTTTCTAATTTTATTTTTTATTTTTTTGTTTTCTCTCTCTGGGGAATTTCTTGTCTTTGATTATTATTCTCTAGTGTGTTTTTTGGGGCTGTGTGTATTTCTTGAATCTTGACTATAATCACACAAAACAATGCGGCAATCATATAGTTTTGAACAAAAAGTTTACTAATTTTTACTTCCCCTTAAAAAAAATTAGATTTTTAGAAGTACCCAAAATCAAGAACATCAAGTTTGAATCTTTAGAAAAAAAACATAGAATGGGTGTGAAAATGCAAGGGCAGCATCATTTAGTAGCAGTGAGTTTGAATGAGCAACAATTGAGCACAAAAAGAAAGTACACGTCTTATATTCCAAGAACAAATCAAGGAAAATACTTGGGATTATGGATAATTGCTTTTGGATTTGTGGCAATTTATGTTTATAAATGGATCGATGAAGGACACCAACAGAGGATTGAAGAAGGATTAGTGAGTATGTGTGATCAAAGAGCAAGAATGTTACAAGATCAATTTAGTGTTTCTGTTAATCACGTTCATGCTCTTGCTGTTTTGGTTTCTACTTTCCATTATTACAAGAATCCATCAGTTATTGACCAGGTTTGATATTTTTTTTTTTCATTATTACTCAAATTTACCAGAAAATCAAGAATAATAATTAAATTTTGTTTTTTTGGGCCTTTTCAAGATTTCCGAGTTTCTCCTGTGTGTTTTTTTAATTAAATTCTGGGTTTTAATTCAATTCACCAGAAAACTAAGAAAAATAACTAATAATCAAAATCTTGGTTTTTTTGGGTTTTTTATTTAAAAAATGCAAAATTGATGTGAATTGTTACAGATCTAACTCATATATTATCTATTTCTATCACTTATTAATGAAATTGAACATGGTTATCAATGGTTTGTTAGAATTCATATCAAATCTGATGTTGGAAAGTTAGTTTCTTTGACCTAAAAAAGTCAAAGACAAAAAAGTCAAACATAATAAAAACCTATGTACATGGCCCTGTATCTCTTGTTAATTGCAATTTTAATCAAATTTAATTTTTGAACATATTTATATGTTTTATTATGCAGGATACGTTTGCAGAATATACAGCAAGAACAGCATTTGAAAGACCATTATTAAGTGGAGTAGCATATGCACAAAGAGTAATGAATTCCGAACGTGTTGACTTTGAGAGTCAACATGGTGGGACCATAAGAACAATGGCTAACAAAGATCCTTCACCTCACCGTGATGAATACGCACCCGTAATTTTCGCTCAAGAGACCGTTTCTTACCTCAATTTGGTGGATATGATGTCGGGCGAGGTGAAATTTATAAACTTTATTAATTATGATTCATAAATCTTATATGGGTATTTGATTATATCATTAAAAGTTACAGTTTAAAGAATCTTGAATTTGATTATAGGAGGACCGAGAGAATATTTTGAGGGCTCGATCAACTGGGAAAGCAGTGCTTACAAGCCCGTTTAAGCTTCTGGGTTCCCATCATCTTGGAGTAGTTTTGACTATTCCTGTGTACAAATCGAAGCTTCCCCCAAATGCATCTGTTCGTGATCGAACTGAAGCTACAGTCGGGTATCTAGGTGGCGCGTTTGATGTCGAATCGCTAGTTGAAAACCTACTCGGCCAACTCGCAGGAAACCAAGAAATCGTAGTCAAAGTCTACGACGTTACAAACACATCCGACCCATTGATCATGTACGGCCGCCAAACACAAGACGGTGATCAGTCACGTACACGTGTCAGCAAGTTGGATTTCGGTGATCCATTTAGGAAACACCAGATGACGTGTCGCTATCTCCACAAGCCACCTATATCATTAACTGGAATCATCACCGCTTTTCTCGGTTACGTGATCGTTTTATTAGCCGGTTATATGTTTTATACCGGAGCTATTCATATCGTTCAAGTTGAAGATGATTTTCATACGATGCAGCAGTTAAAAGTCCGTGCGGAAGCTGCCGACGTGGCAAAGTCACAGGTTCTTTACATATTTTAATACGTTTAATTAATTTATGATTTTAATTGATTAATTAATAATACATGTTTGGAAATGGCAGTTTCTTGCTACTGTTTCGCATGAAATTCGGACCCCGATGAATGGTATTCTCGGGATGCTTGCGTTGCTTTTAGATACGGATTTAAGTTCAACGCAGCGAGATTATGCTCAAACGGCCCAAGCTTGTGGGAGGGCTTTGATTACGTTAATAAACGAAGTGCTCGATCGAGCCAAAATTGAAGCGGGGAAATTGGAATTAGAAGCAGTCCCGTTTGATCTTCGATCGATATTAGATGATGTTCTCTCGTTATTTTCTGAGAAATCTCGAAATAAAGGAATTGAGGTAAAATCTGCAATTTTAATTGGGGTTGTTACATTGAATCCTCAAACTTCCATTGATTTGACGTTTTCAACCCTTAAAGTTTGGTTGACTTGGTGTTTTAACCCCGTTGTTGACCTGTTACCCGTCAAACTGATCATTTAGTGTTGAGGCATTATTTTTCTTAGGGTTAAATATAGTTTAACCATTGACCTTTCACCTATTCGGTGATTTAACTCTTAAATTTTCACATATTTGTCGGTTTAACCCTTAATCTGGCATTTTGTAATTATTAACATCATAATGGTTTTTTTAACAAGTCGACCATACTTAAGAATGAACTACTGCTAATAAAAGTGAAGGGTTACAATGTCAAATCAGTAAAACTTTGAGAATTAAAACATAATTAACCCTTTTTAGTTAGGGGTGATTTTTACACAACATATTTTAATGCATCTACCACAATAGTTGCATTACTTATTTGTACCGTATGCATAAATACGCGTACTGTGTGGTATAAGCATCAAAAAGTGTGTGGTAGCAAAATTAATTCCCTTTTTAGTTAATATTCGTTATCCAAATTATCTGATTTTAATCTTGTTTTCGGGGAATTGTAGTTGGCTGTTCTTGTATCTGATAAAGTTCCACAAATTGTGATGGGCGATCCGGGAAGATTCCGACAAGTGATAACTAATCTGGTGGGAAATTCCGTTAAAGTAAGCAATGACTCGATTATTAATTAATTTATTATTGTTTTAAGATACTTAAACGATCTGAATTTGTGACAGTTTACTGAACAAGGACATATATTTGTCCAAGTTCATTTATCCGAACATTCGAAAGCCTTACAAGATGCAAAAACCGAATCTGGCATAAACGGCAGATTCAAAACATTAAGCGGTCGGGAAGCAGCCGATGACCGAAACAATTGGGACAAATTTAAGCATTTAATAGCAGACGATGATTTCCCGTTTCAATTAGTGACATCAGACATGACATCATCACAAAACGTTAGTTTAATGGTGTCGGTTGAAGACACGGGAATCGGGATCCCGTTACACGCTCAAGAACTTGTTTTTATGCCATTTATGCAAGCCGATAGTTCAACTTCTAGACATTATGGCGGGACGGGAATCGGGTTGAGTATTAGTAAATGTTTGGTTGAGTTAATGGGCGGTCAGATTAAATTCGTTAGCCGGCCGCAAATCGGGAGCACGTTTTCGTTCACGGTTATGTTTAAAAAGTGTGAAAAAAACGCAGTTTCCGACCCGAAAAGATCTCCTTACGATGATTTGCCCACTTCGTTTAACGGGCTGAGAGCGACTGTTGTTGATACAAAGCCCGTTCGGGCTGCGGTTACAAGGTACCATTTGAAACGGTTAGGTGTTCGCGTTGAGATTGTTAACAATATAAATACGGTTTCGGGATCGGGCCAGCCCGATATGATTTTTGTTGAGAAAGATGTATGGTTATCTAACGACGATGTAACTAACTTACGGGCATTTGGGCACACGTTGAAAACGAAATCACCGAAAATGATTCTTCTGGCTACAAATGTAACGGGGGCCGAATTCGATAAAGCAAAAGTTGCGGGTTTTTGCGACACTTTGATTATGAAACCGTTGAGAGCGAGTATGGTGGGTGCGTGTTTGCAACAAGTACTAGGAACAAAGAAAAAGGTGGAACAAAATGGGTCGGGTTTTTTAAGGAGTTTGCTTTGTGGGAAGAAAATATTGGTGGTTGATGATAATCTGGTCAACCGTCGGGTTGCAGCGGGTGCACTTAAAAAGTTTGGGGCTGAAGTTGAGTGTGCGGATAGTGGAAAAGCGGCTCTTGATTTGCTACAAATTCCACACGGGTTTGATGCGTGTTTTATGGATATTCAGATGCCAGAAATGGACGGGTACGTGATAAAAACTTTTTTTATAATTAGGTCAAAATACTTTTTAGTACTTTGAATTTGGCTGACTAGATCCTCTATTACCTTGAATTATTTAAGGTGCATCATAGTATCTGAACTTGGCAAAATGACTAGTTAATTCGATCGCATTTTCTTACTTTAATTATTCTCATTGGAGCTTTTGACAGACTAAAATATATACGTTTATCTTAGTATTGATATTAGAAACATATCACGTAAGAAAGTAAGAAAATAAAACCAAGTTAGTGAGTTAGGGTACTAAATCTGTTATTTTGTCAAGTTTATGGTACTATGTCGCACCTTTAATAGTTAGGGTGGTAAAAAGACCTAGTCAGCCAAGTTTAGGATACTAAAATATATTTTGTCCTTATAATTATGTAAATTGGTAGCTTGTTACAATTTGTTACTAAAATTGTACGATTAATAATTTTCAGATTTGAGGCCACACGTCGTATACGATTAATAGAGAGCAAAGTAAACGAGCAACAAACGAGCAATCCAACGGAAGGTAAATGCAACGGTCAAACCACCGAGTGGCATTTACCGATACTAGCCATGACTGCTGATGTCATCCACGCCACATTTGAAGAATGCAAAAAAAGTGGAATGGACGGTTACGTTTCAAAACCATTTCAGGAAGAAAATCTTTATCAAGCGGTTGCTAAGTTCTTCGAATCCAAACCCATTACCGACTCATAAAATACCTGAGAAACTTGCCAGCAAATTTTTCATATTTGTTATGCTGGTGTGCATATACGTACAATTTGATGGTATTGGTGTTTTCCCGTTTTCGGGATCTTGGTAAACGGGTTGTCGTATAGTTTTTGACAATTCATTTGTAACCCTAACCAACTTTGGACCTAACCTTAACGTGTTTGTATAACCATAACTTGTTTGTATAGATGGTTTTAGGAGAGGGAAATAGTTGTATCGTTTGTGACGACGTTTTTATTATCCGTATTGGTATCCATATTGAGAAGCTATTGAGTACAAATATTTAATATTGTTTAATGACCAAAATGTACTTTAATACCAAGCTATTGTTTTTAGTTATCTGTATTGATGTCCATGTATTTTAGGAGAGGGAATTTGGTCTTCATGTGGTCTTAATGCGTACCCTGAATTTGGACAATTTGGTATCATGACTTATTAATTTCTTTTTTATTTTTACGTAATCTGTTTCTAGTTTTAATATACGTATTTTTTAGTTTGTTTAAAAGCTAATAAGAAAAAAAAAAATCAGTTAACAATTCAAGACAAAATTAACAGGTATTAAATTCATCATTTTTGACAGTTGAGAATAACATGTAAGAGTAAGGGATGTGGTCATCCCAAGTCGGAAGCCATCTTTGCGTCACCTATGCGTCACTTCACCATTTCACATTTCACATTCAAAACCTCCAAATACCTCTCTACCATCACTTAAGCCATTTGGGCCCCACCATCTTTTTTTAAAAACATAATATTTCATTAAAATAAAAAATTAAATAATACAAAATAAAAATACCTAAAAAAGAAAAAAAAAATTAACGAAAAATTAAAAAAATACCGAAATTAAGAAAAAAATACCGAAATTAAGAAAAAAATACCGAAAAAAAAACTACTCGTCGTCATCGTCCACGTCAAGTTCATTTGCGGCGACGGGGTATTTTTCACGGATCGCTTTTTTTTCTTTGACGATTCTCGCTTTATCTTGGCGCCCAAACCCGTGGGTGTTAGTGCTTAGGAATCGCAATTCTTCCAACCGCACGAAAACGTCATCCCGCGCCTTTGACCTTTCGTAAGCCGATTGAGCGGCTTCACTTTTCCGCCTAAACTCGGCCATCATAGCCTCGCCAAGGTCCGGCGGTGCGGCACTTCCGGCGGTGTTAGTGCCGGATGAACTTTCCGATCTACTTTTTTTTTTGCCTTACGAGACTTTCCCGCCGGACGTGGTCTCGTATCTTCCCCGAAAAGTTCTTCGTTATCGGAGAGCGAAATGGGTGCGGGGGCGTCCCATTTCGGGCAATATCTCAACACTTCCCACGCACCTTCGTTGTTAAATTGTTTTTTTGACGACGACTCGTCACGGTACGCTTGTCGGACACGGGCCAAAAGTCGACCTCATTTTCACCACTTCGGCTTGTACGTTGCAAACGTTTGTATATACCGTTGAATTTTTGACAATTACCGTTTAAAGTCGTCCATTTCCCCGTCAACATGTTTTTGGTACACGGCGTATCAACATCCTTGTTGAACTCAACAAGGATTTTGTTCCAAAAACATTCATCGGATTGGTTGGCGCCCTTTTCGCGGTCCTCGGAAACGCTAACCCAACACTCGGCCAATAAAACTTCTTGTGCGGCGTCCCACCGCATGACCGTCCGACTTAAGTTGACGACACCGATTGTTGGGACGAAGGTGTTGACGAATTGGACGCCGGTGAGCCGGAACTTCCCCATCCAAGAATACCGTTCATCCATTCGGGATGTGGTGGTTGAGACATTTTTGTGAGTTTTTGAGAGTGAAAGTGTAAGAAATTGTAGAGAGTGTGTAGAAGATGACGTGAAAGAAGGTTATGTTTAAATGAGTTATTTATAATAGGTTTTATTTAATTTTTTTTTAATTTTCTGGAAAACTAGCCGTTGCCAACGGCTAGTACACGTGGCAACCCCCGATTGGCTCGCTGCCTTCGTCGACCGTCCGGCGCACCTGCTCGCTCGCGTAGCGGGCGGTGCAATGGCGGACCCGGCGCATATATGTGGCATCCGGCGGATGCATCCCCTCGCCACCACACCCCCTTCTCTAAGACTATCCTCATTAGCAACCCAACCCAACCCCATCTTTAATAAAAAATAGTTTCTCTCACTTCCACCTAGACAACCCAACCGAACCTAATTTTTCACACACATTAACAACCCAACCCAACCTAAACTAAACTACCAATAAGAAAATTATATACTATATTAAAAAAATAAAAAGTACACAATTTGAATGACCCAAGATAGTGACCCTCTCCTAACCTTGGTCCTCTCCATGTTTGGTTGTTTGTGTTGAAGGCCACCATTGATGATAGTTTCAGTAGTACTGACCTACTGGGTAGGTGGAGATTGTACATTTATTTATGCATAACATACAACACAAGAAGTTAACCATTATGTACTTGAAAAATGGGCCAGTACGGTTGGTTTGTCTGCATTGCTCAGACCACAGAGGTCTGTGGTTCGACGGACCTGTAAACTGGCACATATTTGACCATTTCTGTAAAGTTGATGATTATAGCCTTTTTAGTATTTAAAATTGTAAATGTTCTAGGTCTTTGACTTTTTCGCTATGACCTCGGGCTCTATCTCCCTCAAAGGCCCAATATTTATGGGTATTGATCTGTATTCATCTAGATGTCCATCTTATGATAGAAGACCAAAAAACCGTGATAACTTTTGGAGGTTTATTTTCACATGGGGGAATTTATAGCTACAGAATGAAACAAAATGTTTTGAGATTCATCATCGTTGGTCTGATTATGAATTATTTTGCAAGGAATACGTTTATAACATAAGGGATAAAGGAATATGTTGTAAGATTTCCATCTTGTTTAACTGAAATAAGTGAATAAGAGTTCTGATGAGTATTTTAGGCTCCATTCTTTGGGTTTGGGTCGGCCATTCTTGTGCTATATATTAAGACTGGTCGTAATGATGGCCTAACTTGGGTTTAGTCACAAGTGGCACATTGGCGTCATGCCAACTTTCTCTTTTCAGAATAATCACATGACCAAATCCCATAGTGGAAGGTGACCTCGTACGGTCGTCTCACGCATGGTCACATCATGATTGGGGTGAGCGTGGTCCGAGGACCGGAACGAAACCGAAAATTCATGAAATTACAATAACAAAAACCGAAAATCAACATCGGTGTTGGCTTAGTTCGGTTTCGGGTGGTTTTTGGTTCGGTTTGATTTTTGTTGCCTAAATGCTCATTCCTATTCGACGACTGGACCAGACCGAAACCGATGTGACAGAAAACCAAAAATCAAGAAATCTGCCCCAGCCAAGTCGTCGACCGCTGCGGTACCTGAACTGAATGCTCTGAGGATCGAACAAATAATGTTGGTTCGGTCAGTTTTCGGTTTGGTTCGTTTTTTACGGTCCAAATGCTCACCCTACATCACGAGTAAGCCTGTGCAAACGTGACATAACCAACCGGAACCGCATAACGGACTGGACCAGATCGGACCAAGCTATGTCGGTATTGTTCTTGGTTTTAAATTTCATGAGTAATCGATGGCTCCAAGTCGTTTGGTTCAGTCCAAAACCGGGAAAACACCGAAAAAAGTCAAAGAAACTCCCTCGATCTAGTTTCGTTCCTGTCGGCTTTCGGCCCGGTTCGTTCGGTTCCGAGCTTCACTGGCTCGGTCCGGCGTAACCTCTTTCTCGGTTCGGTTCAGTTTCGTTCGTTTATTGTGTCGTGCACATGCCTAATCACGAGTAATCACGAGCAAGGACGCAATCGGGGTAAGGCGAGCGCACAATCATGATCAGCATTACATTTGGTGACCATTAAATTTGGTTAAATGATTTTAGCTGTTGCCTATGCCATCTAAATGGTTAGACTACATTATTTATACATATTTTTGGATCTTAAAAGATTTCGGATTATTTGTATTTTTTTTAGTTTTTTTTTTTTTTTTTTGAACGACAAGTTAGTAAGTTAGTGGTTCGAGCCTAGATAGTGACATCCACAAGGGGCAGTATGCCTTCCCTCGAACCCTCCACATATGAGGAATAAACACCACCATTTGTCCACGACGGGACTTGAACCCATGACCTTGGCCATGGGCAACACCTTAACTTTTCCACCAATTCTGGGTTGTATTTTTTTTAGTTAAAAAATATTACTCGTTTTTTGTATACAGTCACTTTAAATCTAAAATATTAAATTTAAACTGAAATATCCTGCGTTTAGCTTACACGCGTTATATGTGGTGCGTAGGCGAGGGATCGCAATGAAAATCACGCGCAAAATGCGGACAACAGAAGCACAGGTTATCATGTAGACCCGCTTACACGGCCCCCCTTTCCCCCAGAATTTGTGTCAGGAATAAACTCAAGAGGGTTTTCAAATTTTAATTTATATTTTGATAAAAGAAAAATGTTAATACAATACAAATATTTAAAATGAATCGAAATAAAAGTGAAACATAACGAAACTGTAAAGTGACATGTATTTTTAATTGGGTTTATACTCACGTGGGCTGCAGGTTGTGAGTTCGAATCCCTTTGGGAGCGTTGCATTAACGTAATTTTACCCACACCTCGCACGAACACATATGGGGAATTTTCCTTGGAAATCCCTTTCGGGGCTGGGTTTGCCCGCTTATGCGGAGCTCGAACTCGAGGTGCTCGCTGAAAAATTACGAGTAGACTTCCATTATTTTATTTGCCGTTTCCAAAAAAAAAGACATGTATTTCTAATTAATAATGTCTAAAATAATATATAATACGATTCAGCCACATAAATAAAATTCAAAGTGAAAATAAAATAAAAAGATAATAAACATATTACACTTTAGAGCAAGGGGTACGGTGGCGAGAGGGGGTGGGCGCCGGACGCCACCTCGGCGCGCCGGCCACGCCACGACACCGCTCGCCAAGCGAGCGGGCTACTTCGCCGGACGATCGACGCAAGCAACGGACCAATCACCGAGCGACACGTGGCACTAGCCGTTGCAACGGCTAGTTTCCAGAAAAATTAATTTTTTTTTTAAATAAACCTATTATAAATAACCCATTTAACCTTTACATTTTTTCACACCATCTCTTACACTTTCACTCTCTAACTCTCTACAATTTCTTACCCTTTCACTCTCAAAACCTCTCCAAAATGTCTCAACCACCACACCCCGATTGGATGAACGGTATTTTCGGATGGGGAGGTTCCGGCTCATCGCCGTCCAACCCGTCAACACCTTCGTCCCAACAATCGGTATCGTCCACCCAAAACACCGTGATGCCGACATTTTCCCAAGAGCAATACAACCACTTTATGCTTCAACAACAATTTCAAAACCTTCAACAACAACCACAACAATTTCAACCCCCTCCTCAAATGTGGTCACAACACCAATGGTCACAACCACAATCTTTTCAACAAAACCAACCCCCTCAAGACACCGACGCCGTTGAAAAGGCGAGACGTAAGGGGAAAAAAGTAGCCGTCAACTTAAGTCGGAAGGTCATGCGTTGGGACGCCGCCGAAGAAGTTTTATTGGCGGAGTGTTGGGTTTGCGTTTCCGAGGACCGCGAAAAGGGCGCCGACCAATCGGATGAATGTTTTTGGAACAAAATCCTTGTTGAGTTCAACAAGGATGTTGGTACGCCGCGTACCAAAGACATGTTGACGGGGAAGTGGTCGACCTTAAATGGTAATTGTCAAAAATTCAACGGTATCTACAAACGGCTACAACGTACAAGCCGAAGCGGTGAAAATGAGGTCGACTTTTTGGCCCGTGTCCGACAAGCATACCGTGACGAGTCGGCGGCAAAAAAACCATTTAACAACGAAGGTGCGTGGGAAGTTTTGCGCCATTGCCCGAAATGGGACGCCCCCGAACCCATTTCGCTCTCCGATAACGAAGAACTTTTCGGGGAAGATACGAGACCACCTCCGGCGGGAAAGTCTCGTAAGCCAAAAAAAAGTAGGTCGAAAACTTCATCCGGCGCTAACACCGCCGGAAGTGCCGCACCGCCGGACCTTGGCGAGGCTATGATGGCCGAGTTTAGGCGGAAAAGTGAAGCCGCTCAATCCGCTTACGCAAGGGCAAAGGCGCGGGATGACCGGTTCGAGCGGTTGGAAGAATTGCGATTCCTAAGCACTAACACCCGCGGTTTGGGGCGCGAAGATAAGGCGCGAATCATCAAAGAAAAAAAGGCGATCCGCGAAAAATACCCCGTCGACGAAGATGACTTTGACGTGGACGATGATGACGAGTAGTTTTTTTTTGTTTTTTTTTCGGTATTTTTTTCTTAATTTTCGGTATTTGTTTTTATTTTTTCGGTAATTTTTTTTATTTTTCAGTATTTTTTTTTTATTTTTTAGGTATTTTTATTTTGTATTGTGTAATATTAATTTTAATGAAGTATTATGTTTTTAAAAAAAGAAAAAAGAAAAAAATGGTGGTGGGGCCCAAATGGCTTAAGTGATGGTAGAGGGGGTATTTGGGGGTTTTGAATGTGAAATGTGAAATGGTGATGTGTCGCATAGGTGGCGCAGAGGTGGCGAAGTGGCTTAAGCCACCACACCCCTTGCTCTTATCAAATATTGAATTGATTATGAGGGTCACACAAATGTTTACGTCTAATATCAATGATCTAAAACCAAATAAAAAGATAATAAACATATTACACTTTATCAAATAAAATTCAAATGTTTACGTCAATTATAGAGTTAATTACACGAATGGTCCTTTAACTTCGTATCAAATTTCACCAATGGTCCTTTAGTTTCAAAAATTACACCGATGGTCCTTATTTTTGAAACTTATTTCATCGATAGTCCTTTAGGCTTAACGGTGTTAAATATTTATGTTAAGTCTCCCATGTGAGATGCACATGAGGGCATTATAGTCTTTTCTCATTTCACTTTTTGCAAACGAATTTAAAAAACAAGCTTATTTACAACTTTAAGGCAAAAAGTACCACACCACTTGCACACACCCACACCCATGTGCATCTCACATGGGAGACTTAACATAAAAATTTAACATCATTAAGCCTAAAGGACTATCGGTGAAATAAGTTTCAAAATTAAGGACCATCGGTGTAATTTTTGAAACTAAAGGACCATTGATGAAATTTGATATGAAGTTAAAGGACCATTCATATAATTAACTCTCAATTATATTTTATTTGAGTTTAATTTTGTTTTTAGTATTTTCATAGGTAGGGTCATATGTGTAAATACCAAGATAACTCGTAATCTACATAATTTTCTTCTAAAACAATAATTATTAAAAAATGGTCTTCGTTTATTGTTGTTTAAGCTTAGTTTATATACGTTAACATAGTAAACTTGATTTTTTTTTTTCACATTTTAATGAAGAGAAATAATATCTAATCCTATTATATATCCTTAATCATAGTACTATCCATTTAATATAATATCATTTGTAATTATTAATTTTCTCTTTTAATATTATTCTTTTCATTTTAACATATATTTTAATCAATAAGTAGAACTATGAGTAAAAATAAATGAAAATTAATATCATTACTATATAATGAATTGATAAGGTAGTAAAATATTGGAAATTATTTTTTGTAACGAACACACCGACCCCTTCAAAGACCCTCCTCCGTTGACCGCCTCTTTCTTCAAACTTCAACAATCAACACTTTCTGATTACTCTTTCAAACTTCAAATTTCCAGCTTTCCAATTAGTCAACATTCAACTTTCCGCTTCCCTCAAATCTCTCTACAATAATTTATAAAGTTTATATTATTTCCGCGTTTGCATGTCTGTTTGTATAAATATACAATCACACCTACTTTACTTCTTCATTATTCCTACATCTCTCAAACAATATAAACAAAAAGCCAATTCACTTTCCAACCAAAAATTACTAAAAATCGAAACCTTTTGAAGTTTTCTTGATTCTTGGTAGATAACAAAGAACACCCAACAATGATTTCTGCATATAGGAATAGAAAAGCATCAAGAAATGCTAACAAGATCAAGAAAATGGTGGATGTTGAGATTGAGGTAACCGTACCGGAGCATTTCCGGTGCCCGATATCACTTGAATTGATGAAAGATCCGGTGACTCTATCCACCGGAATAACTTACGATAGGGAGAGCGTGGAGAAATGGATATATGAAGACGAGAAGCACACATGTCCGGTCACTGGCGTGGCGTTGACTAGCGTTGACCCAGTGCCAAACCATACGATTAGGAGAATGATCCAAGATTGGTGCGTTGAAAACAAGTCATATGGGTTCAATCGCATTCCTACCCCTCGAGCCCCAACTAGCTCATATCAAGTGACCGAGATTCTATCCAAGATCGTGGCGATGCGAGCAAAAATAAATGGTGAAGGTATTATGGAATTATTGGTGAAATTGAAAGATTTAGCGAAGGAGAGTGAGAGGAACAAGAAATGCATTGTGTCAAATGGGTCGGGTCGGGTGCTATCCGCGACTTTCGAGGTGTTTTCTTGTAATGAATATCAAGAAAACGCCTCGGTTTTGGAAGGAATCTTGTCAGTTTTATGTATAATCCTTCCGTTTGACCAAGAGACCAGGTCTGGTCTCGGGTCAACCCAATCTTTACGTAGCATTGTAAAATTTTTGAAAGTCGGAACTTTATTGGGCCGAAGAAATGCGGTTTCTGTACTTAAAGAAATCCTCTCATCGGATCAAACAAAACTACACGAATTCGCGGAAGTAGAAGGAAGCATCGAAGCGTTAGCAAAACTGGTTATGGAGCCAATTGACGCCACCACGACAAATGCTTCGTTATTAGCCATTTACCATTTGGTGACACCATCAACTTCTTTTACTCCAAAGAAGACCCTAATTACAAGATTTCTTGAAGTAGGTTTAACTGAAAAGCTCATAGAAATGCTTGCTGATTGCACACGAAGCGTGTGTGAAAAGGCGCTAGGCGTTCTTAAAGGTCTTTGCACCATTGATGAAGGGCTCGAGAAAGCTTACACCAATGCGTTAACGGTCCCGGTTTTGGTGAAGAAGCTTTTGCGTGTTTCCGATATCGCAACTGAGTTTTCGGTTTCGATTCTATGGAAATTGAGTAAGTATGAGAAGAGTATTGGAGATGAGGAAAGTGTAGCCATGGAAGCACTTCAAGTAGGTGCTTTTCAAAAGCTTTTGTTGTTGTTGCAAGTTGGTTCATCTTTAAAAACAAAGGAGAAAGCTCGTGATTTGATGAAGGAGATGAATTTGCATAGAGGAAGAGGTGAGTGTATTGAATCTACGGATTTCAAGAATCTCAAGAGGCCATTTTGAACAAAAGGATATATAGTTTAGGGACATAATTTGATTAATTATTTGTAAAGTTAACAAAATATACATAGGAAAAGAGTTATTTTGGATATAATATTGATAATGGAGTTAAACAATTGATTGTATTGGCATTTTTATTTTGTTATGGGAATTAATTTTTGCACTACACTTTTTGATTCCCCTATCATACTATATAAATCTTCCTGCAAACTGTACAAGCATGTGAAACAATCATTATGGTAAATAAGTCAAAAGATATGGTGTAAAAATCACCCCCTTTTTGTTATTTTGGGTGAATTTGGCAATTTTCATTGGTTAATTACTTAATTATATGAAACCTATCAAACAAAGCCACAATTCCATTCTTTGACTTGTCTTTTATTTCCTTTTATGCATGTGAACAAGTATATGTGTTGGAACAAAATACAGATCAACTTATTACTGATGCTGCAGTTAGTACTGATCATACTTAGTACTGATGGGGCAGAACATGTTACTACTGATGAAGTTGATACTGATGAAGAATATAACTAAAGTTACTACTGATCAAGCTTATCGAAGATACTACTGATCAATAGTAGTTACTATTGGACTTACTACTGATCACCAAGTTTACTACTGACGTTACCTATTTACTACTGGTGATTGCAGTTTACTACTGATACGCGTTTTGGAAGCATATCAAGTCCGAGATCTTCGTAGAGATAGTTATAGCATGTAAATCAATGTATATCTTTATAATTCGATGTAAATCAAAGTCCTAGAATAACTAGGGTAAATAGTTTAGCTTCAAGGACTATTATAAATAGTTCCTTACGAATTGTAAACGTACGTGTGTATTGTTAACTCAATAATATACATTGAAGCTTTTTGTGAAACTGTGTTCTTAATACTTTCGCATATTATTTACAGTTCATTGTTCTTAATTACATTGATATAGTGTTGATCCGCTGCAACTTCTATATTCAATTAGATCTAAGGTGTTTATTAACTTCTATATAGTTAATCGATCCTGACAAGTGGTATCAGAGCTTATTGGTTCTAGATCTCCAATTTGTTAAGAACAACAAAAAGTTTTAATCATTAAAACACACACATTATTAATCATGACTGATAATAATGAAAGCACTCAGGCCAACAAAATTCCTATACTCACTCCCAACAACTTTGGGATATGGAAGAATCGTATTAAGCAATACATGCTTATTACAGATTATTCTATGTGGGAAGTTGTCCTTGAAGGAAACAAAACTGGTCCTGGTCAAGCAAGCAGCTCTGCAACTGAGGCAGACAAACTTAAATGTGAGAAGGAGAAGAAGGACAAGGGAATCGAACTGAAAACTCTAAGCACTCTCCTATTGGCCATTCCTAATGACTATCAACATCTCTTTGTTGAGTATGATGATGCAAAGGTACTATGGGAAGCACTGGAGAAGAGATTTGTTGGGACAAAGAGTACCAAGAGGAACATGAAGTCTGTTCTTAAACAAGACTTTGAAAACTTCAAAGGAAAGCCCAATGAAACACTCACTCAAGTGTTTGACAGATTCAACAAACTAATTGGTGAACTTAACCAAGTTGGGGTCAAGATGGATTAAGAAGATGTCAACATGAAGTTCCTAAGGTCTCTTAGTGAAGAATGGGCTATGTATACAGTGGTATATAAACAAAGAGATGCTCTAGAAGAAAAAGAGTTGGATGAACTCTACAATGATCTCAGAGTATTTGAAACTGAGGTAAACCAAAAGAACCCTTCTATTTCTTCTAATAATGCTGCATTTGTCTCTAGTACAGGTCAAGGTCAGGAAACCTTCACAGGAAAGGCTGCAGATTCTGAGGATACTGCAAGAGAATCCTTCTTCACTAGTCATGTGCATACTGCACTGATTAGTGATGACTTGGAACAATTGAATCCAGATGATCTTGAGGAGATGGATCTTAAATGGCAGATGGCTATGCTGAGCCTAAGGACAAAAAGATTCTTAAAAAGAACTGGTAGGACAAGCATCAACTTCAACAAAGGTGACAAAGCTGGATTTGACAAAACTAAAGTCAAATGTTATAACTGTAACAACCTTGGTCACTTTGCAAAAGAATGTCCTCAGCCAGACAAAAGATCAAAATCAACTGCCCTTGTATCACAACAAGGACAAGGCTATGACTGGAGCTTCCAAGCAGAAGAGCATGCTCAAAACCAAGCTCTCATGGCCTTTACTGACAACAAGAATGAGGTAAAACCTAAACCTTGTACTTCTGAATGTATTAAAATTGTTAAAAATCTAGAAAAAGAAAACACTAAATTAAATGAAGATTTAGCAAAAGCAGTCAGAAGAAATTATGAATTTGATGGTGTGACTGCTGATCAAGAACATCAAATAAAGGTGTACCAGATGATTGATCAAAGGATAAAGGAAGAATTGCTTCAGGCTGTGGATGAGAAAAAGTTTTATGAAATAAAAAATAAAGAACTAACAAGTAAATTAGAAGAATGTCAGCTTGAAATTGAACAAAATAAATTAACAATCAAAAAGTTTGAAAGAAGCACTAAAATTCTTGATGAACTAACTAACAATCAAACTACAGAAAAAGTTGTTCATGGGGTGGGATATCATGCAGTACCACCTCCATATAAAATCATTCCTCCACTTAAAAACAGTTCAGAAAGAATCATTAATGAATTAAAAACTGAAAATCAAACTCAATCTCATAATGAAACACCTGAATCAAATGATTCTTCTGATGATGATCAGTCAATTGAATTTACAATTTCTCAAACTGAATCACGAAAATCAATTGATACAAGTTTTCACACAGCACAAAGTCCAAATGAATCTCCTAAATATGATGCAGAAAATATACCAAAAATTTTAACAAGGGGAAATGAAAGAAATAAAAAACAACTCTTAGATCAAAGAATACCTGAAGGTGCTAAAAATAAGAAATTAAGATGTGTTATATGCAACAAAATGAACCATTTAGCAAAGGATTGTCACTTCAATCCAATAAACTGCAAAGAGTTAAAGGAATTTAAATTTTTTAAAGAAAATGCAAAAACTCAAAAGTTAAAAGATACTACTGGTCCTTCAGTAGTAAATAAAATTAAAACTCCAATTGCTGAAACTCCAAGATTTGGAAGAGGTGCACCAAGATTTGTGCAAAACAGAAGAGTTGGAAGCCCAAAGAACAGCAATTACTTCAAGAACAATGGAAAATCCAATCAAAATAAACAATATTTTAAATTTTTCAACACCAGTAAAAACTTTAACAATTTTACTACTGGTGTTAACCCTAATTATAATGCTGTACGGTACCAGTACAAAAATACTACTGGTAAAAACCCTAATTACAAAAATACTACTGCTCCCAAACCAACTTTCAAAAATACTACTGGTGTCAACCCTAAAAACACTACTGGTCATTCTAAACATGGTAAGTACCCAAATACTACTGGTCCATCAGTAGTAAAGCATTCAAAAGCAAAAAATCACGGGTATAAACCAAGATCAGTAGAAAATTCTCACACCAGTAATACTTTCGAAAGGGCAGTAGTAAAACAAAACACCAGTAATAAACAAGTATGGGTACCAAAAATGTTTAAAGTTAAATCCCCAAAAGCTTATTTCTCAAAGGATGAACCCAAGACATATAAAGCTTGGGTTCCCAAACTTAACTAATCATTTACTCACTTGTGCAGAGCATTCAGATCCCAGAAGAAGGAAGAACATGGCATATTGATAGTGGATGCTCAAGGCACATGACTGGAAATCTGCAAATTCTTAAAGATTTCAAGTCATTTGATGGAGGATATGTGGAATTTGGTGAGAATCCATAGGGAGGTAAGATCACAGGTAAAGGTACTGTTACAAATGGCAAAATTACCTTTGATGATGTATTTTATGTAGCTGAACTAAAATACAATCTTGTCAGTGTGTCTCAAGTGTGTGATAAAAAGAATAAAATTCTTTTCACAGACATTGAGTGCATCATTCTTTCTCCTGATTTTATTTTAGATGAAAAATATGTTGTTTTAAGAACTCCAAGGAGAAACAATGTGTATTGCCTGGATATAGGGGGAGAACTCATTTCTTCAAATGAGGTCAACTGATTTATATCCAAGGCAAACACCACTGAATCAGAACTATGGCATAGAAGGATGTGTCACACAAATTTCAAAAACATGAACAATTTAGTAAAAAGAAATCTGGTCATTGGACTACCTCAAAAACAATTCATGTGTGATCATCACTGTGTTGCATGCCTAAAAGGTAAACAACACAAGACTTCTCATAAGTCCAAAACTGTGAACTCTATTTCTGTTCCTTTACAGCTCTTACATATGGACCTTTTTGGACCTACAAATGTAATGAGTATTGGAAAGAAACAATATTGTCTTGTTATTACTGATGACTTTTCCAGATATACATGAGTTTTCTTTCTCAGGACAAAGGATGAAACAAGTGAACTCATAAAGAACTTAATTGTCAAACTGGAGAACACATCTGATCAAAAAGTTAAAGCCATAAGATGTGATAATGGCACAGAATTTAAAAATGCTAACTTAATTAACTTTTGTGATTTTAAAGGTATTGACAGGCAATACAGCTCACCTAGAACTCCACAACAAAATGGTGTAGCTGAAAGAAGAAATAGAACCATCATAGAAGCAGCAAGATCAATGCTAGCAGACTCAAAATTACCAATTACTTTTTGGGCTGAAGCTGTTAATACTGTCTGTTATGTTCAGAACATAGTATTAATAGTAAAGCCACATTTTAAAACACCTTATGAACTTTTTAATAAAAGAAAACCTTCTATAAGCTTTTTGAAATCATTTGGTTGTCCTTATACTATTCTGATTACAAGAGAACAAATTGGTAAATTTGACTGCAAAGCTGATGATGGAATCTTTGTGGGATATTCTACTCAAAGCAAATCATATAGAGTATTCAACAAAAGACTAAGGATGATTGAAGAAAGCATCAATGTATCCTTTAATGAAAATGTACCTAATGAACAAGGAAATGGTCCAGATTGGCTATTTGACATAGACAATCTAACCAAATCTTTTAATTCTAACATGAATTTCAATGCAGGCAATTCAATTTGTCACACTCAAAAGGAAGCAACATCATCTGTTAATACTGGTCAAGAGGAGATGAGATACATTGTAGTTAATACTGCTCCAATAGTTAATACTGATGTCAGTAATAACTCAAGTTCTGGAACCAGTAGTAACTCTGAGAATGAGGACAGTAGTAATTCAAATACTACTGATACCAGTAATAGTACTCAAAATACTACTGGTCCCAACAATAACCTAGATTCTCAAGATACTACTGATACCAGTAACAACAACAATACTACTGATCTCAATGAAGACAATAGCAGTAGTAACTCTGACCAAGATGATGATGAACCAAACTTCAACAACAATGAAGGATCACTAGAAGAACAACTGCCTGAGACAAATGAGTCCAATCTTGAAAATCAACTAGTAGTTGATAAAACTACAACCACAAGGACTCAGAAAAACCATCCATTAGACCTTGTTCTAAGTGATGTTAACTCACCACTACAAACAAGAAGCAAATTAAATAAAAGCCTAACTGCAAACATGTGTAATATAAGTTTAATTGCTAATGAATGTATGTTTGAATGCTTTCTGTCTCAGGATGAACCAAAGAAAATCCAACAAGCAATGAAGGACTCAAACTGGATTGAGGCAATGCAAGAAGAACTCCTTCAATTTAAGTTACAAGCTGTTTGGACACTTGTACCTCTACCCAAAGGAAAAAGAGCCATTGGAACAAGATGGATCTTCAGAAACAAGAAAGATGAAAGAGGTATAGTGATCAAGAACAAAGCCAGACTTGTAGCCCAAGGATACACTCAAGAAGAAGGAATAAACTATGATGAAGTATATGCTCCTGTTGCTAGAATTGAAGCCATAAGAATATTTCTAGCATATGCTTCATTCAAGAAATTCAAAGTCTATCAAATGGATGTGAAGAGTGCATTTCTATATGGGAAGATTGAAGAAGAGGTCTATGTTTGCCAACCTCCAGGTTTTGAAGATCCAAAACATGGTGACTATGTGTTTAAACTGGATAAAGCTCTGTATGGCCTACATCAGGCACCAGGAGCATGGTATGACACATTGTCATCATACCTATTGAAGAACAACTTTAAAAGAGGAGCCATTGACAAAACTTTATTTACAAAGAAAGTTAAAGAGGATATACTACTGGTACAAATCTATGTAGATGATATCATCTTTGGCTCAACCAATGATTTATTATGCAAAGACTTTGAAGAACTGATGCAGATTAAATTCAAGATGAGCTCTATGGGTCCAATGAACTTCTTCCTTGGACTCCAAGTCAATCAACGCACAGATGGTATTTTGATAAATCAATCAAAATATGTCAAAGACATCTTGGAGAAATTTGATTTGAAAGACAGTAAGAGTGCAAGTACACCAATGGAAACACACAAACACCTACATCCTGATGTTGAGGGGGAGGATGTAGATGAACATTTATATAGATCAATGATAGGCTCTTTGATGTACTTAACTGCATCAAGACCTGACATTATGTATAGTGTTTGTGTGTGTGCAAGATATCAAGCAAGACCTAAAGAATTACACTTGCAAGCTGTCAAAAGAATTTTCAGATACTTGAAAGGCAAACCATCACTAGGTCTATGGTATCCACATGATTCACCCTTTGAACTCATAGCCTACACAGATAGTGACTATGGAGGTGAATGTCAAGATAGAAAGTCCACTACTGGTGGATGTCAATTCTTTGGATCAAGACTGGTGTCATGGTAATGTAAGAAGCAAACAAATGTATCAACATCAACTGCTGAAGCAGAATATGTAGCTGCATCTGCTTGTTGTGCTCAAGTACTCTGGATTCAAAACCAGCTTCTAGACTTTGGTATCTCTATCCTTAAAACTCCTATTTTTATTGATAATCAAAGTGCTATTAGTATTGTGAACAATCCAGTAAAACACTCTAAAACCAAACACATTGAAATAAGATTTCATTTTATAAGAGATTGTAATGAAAAGAAATTAATCAAAGTTGTTAAAATTCATACTGATGATCAATTATCAGATCTTTTTACAAAAGCATTTGATGTAGGAAGATTCAACTTCTTGGTTAGCAGTATTGGAATGATTTTGATAAATTAAAATCTCTCTTAAAATCATATGTAAAGTTTGTTGTAAAAAGTTATTTATTTAAAGTGTTTTACTACTGGTAGATCTGTATTACTGATTGTAGGCATGTGCACAAAATACTACTGGTAGTTTATTACTACTGGTGTGTATTAGGTATACATAAATACTACTGGTGGTCAGTACTACTGGTATTCACATATACTACTGGTCTTGTGTGTTAGTGGTTACTACTGATGTCCATAGTTACTACTGATGTCAAAATCCTTAGTCACTACTGATGTTAGTAGATACTACTGACGTTTTACTACTGATATCTTATTTACTACTGGTCTTTCAGAATCACAATTACCAAACTAACCCCCATGAAAATAACCGTTATGTTATGACTCGAAGGGCATTTTAGTCGTTTTGCAGGTTAAATCGAAAGATATAAAAGGCGGCAGTCGATTAGTTTAGCATTATCTTCACTTCGATTTGCTAAATCCTCTCGATAAACCCTAGCTTACGATCAAAAACCCTAAGTCAGTAACAAAAAACGTACATCTTTCTCTCAAAATCAACATCAAATGGCAACTCTACAATCTCTGGATGTGCAAACCGATCTCAAATATTCCGAATTTCACAATATGTGTGCCTTCCTAAAGAATCCCGACGGAACAAAAGATTTTCGTCCAATAGTCAAATTTTTGAGAAATTCGTATATACAGTTTGCGTTAACTGTAAAACCAAAATCATATCAATAACACTTGGTGGATTTCTGGACCAATGCTGAACAAACAGAAGGAACAACCATATCCATGATCAAATCAAAAGTAGATGGAAAGCATATAACAGTCACAGAACAATCAATTCGACACCATCTACAATTACACGATGATTCAGGTATGTTTACTCTTCCTAAGGAATACATTGCTGAAATTTTACAAAAAATGGGTTATGAGGGAAGACTGAATATAGTAACCTTTCAAAAGGGTCTTCTCTCCCCACAATGGAAATTTTTAGTACATACTATTCAGCATTGTATTTCTCCTAAACGAAGTACTTGGAATGAGTTTAATAAGGCAATAGCCTCTGCTGTTGTCTGTTTATGCACAGACCAAGTATTTAATTTTTCTCAAATGATTTTTGAAGGTATGTTGGGAAATCTTAGTTCTTCTAAATTTTTAATGTATCCCAGATTTCTACAACATATCATAAATTGTGAATTACAAAACTTGTCAACTCCTAAAAACATTTTCATACTACCTGAGTTGAACAAGAAAGTTTTCTCAAATATGAGAAAACAATTTAAATTTTCGGGCAAGGAAACCCCTCTGTTTCCAAATATGATCAAAGATCAAACTCTTATTGGAGAGGGTTCAACCATTGATACAACCCAAGTTGAACCGCAACCCACTCCATCACCCCCAAATACAGCCCAAACACCACCCCAAACAGCTACTCAATCACCCACTAACATAGAAGTCCTGAATGTGTCCCAGGAACTTGACTTAAATCTGCAGAGTGCTACTCTTCACTCTGTGGAAGACCTGCCAGACAAAACCCAAAATATTTCCACTATTTACAAAAGAAAGAAATCTGTAAAGGACGCCAGGGGACACATTGAGTCAAACCACAGGCTCCAAGAGTTGTCCTCCAAGGAGGAGAGAGGACATGAGGCGAGGGCTTTCACTACTGATGCCCCAAAGGTGGGTGCACAGGACAGTGAAAACATCATTAGGACCCAGACCTCGGCAACTTTGAGTGATGACTCATTTGAGGAGTTACTCAAAGGACCCCGGTGCCAAGAAACCACAAGGGGGGGGCATATCTGCTTCTTCTAGGAAGAAGAGGATGTCTAAAAGACCCAATGAATCACCAAGAAGTGATGAGGGCAGATCTGTTGAATTGATGGATAGGATGGAAAACCTCAAAGCCAATGTACCTGTTAGTGAGCCCGATGATCTTGCTAGATGGAGTGAGGGCAGTATTAAAACAAAACAATTGACGGATAAAGTGGATTCTCTTGAATCCACTGTACAAAATTGTCTTACATATCTTACAAACCAAGGAAAAACTATGGCTGCCATGAAAAGGCATGTCAATACCATCAACAAGAGAATGAGATTCTATGAGCACAGGCTTCATCAACAAACTAAAATCATCAGGAAATTGAAGAAGAAAATTGATGATAGTGAGGCTCCACCAGTTGAGCTCACTAAGGGGGAGAAGGATAACATTCAAACCATGATTGATGAATCAATTGCAGCAGCAGCATCCTCTCTCCTCAATTTAAAAGAAACAAAGGTTGATGAAGGCCCATAAATGATGGTTACAGAAGATGAACCTACTACTACTGCTACAATGGAAGAACAAGTTGAAAAAGAAATACCAGTAGTAACTCCTACTACTGATATCATAGCAGTAGTAAGTCAAGAAGAGGAATTGAAAGCACCAAATACTACTGATGCCCTATCAGTAGTAACTCCTGAAGTCACACCAGTAGTAACTACTCTGGTTACTACTGAAGAGGAAGAACTACAATTCCCAGTGCTAATTGAAAGAGAAAGACATGTCATTATCTCCAAACCACCAACACCTGATCAACCACTTATCATACCTGACATTGATGATAATGTGAATTGGTTTGAGGTAGATGAATGTACACTTCCTCCACACCCTAAAATCTTACCAGAAGGTCAACTACATCTGTTTTATCCAAAACTTCTGATGATGGGTATACCTGATATGAAATACATTCCACCTCCACCATCTGCTCACATTGGAAAAGGAAAAGAAGTATATGATGATGATTATCCAAATAGAGCATTAGGTCATCACATGGTAAACAAGATTAATCATGTCAGAGCAGAAAAGCAATCCAGATGGAGAATAAAACATAGAAAATTCTTGGAAAAAGTGGAGATGTATCAAGCACTTGAGGAAAAGAAAAAGAAGGTTCAAAGTGAAATTCCTGTTCAAACACCTGTTCAAGCAGAAGACAGTCAGATAAAAGCTCAACAGGCAGAATTCAAAAGGCTCAGAAAAGTAGAAGAAGAACACATACAATGCCTTGAATATTTGGTATCTGAAGAGGAAGAACTACAATTCCCAGAGCTAATTGAAAGAGAAAGACATGTCATTATCTCCAAACCACCAACACCTGATCAACCACTTATCATACCTGACATTGATGATAATGTGAATTGGTTTGAGGTAGATGAATGTACACTTCCTCCACACCCTAAAATCTTACCAGAAGGTCAACTACATCTTTTTATCCAAAACTTCTGATGATGGGTATACCTGATATGAAATACATTCCACCTCCACCATCAGCTCACATTGGAAAAGGAAAAGAAGTATATGATGATGATTATCCAAATAGAGCATTAGGTCATCACATGGTAAACAAGATTAATCATGTCAGAGCAGAAAAGCAATCCAGATGGAGAATAAAACATAGAAAATTCTTGGAGAAAGTGGAGATGTATCAAGCACTCGAGGAAAAGAAAAAGAAGGTTCAAAGTGAAATTCCTGTTCAAACACCTGTTCAAGCAGAAGACAGTCAGATAAAATCTCAACAGGCAGAATTCAAAAGGCTCAGAAAAGTAGAAGAAGAACACATACAATGCCTTGAATATTTGGTATCTGAATGCAAGAAAACTAAAAGTGAATTGACAGATGATGTGTTTGAACAGAAGGCTAATATGATTGAATATCTGAAAACAAAAGGGCATAGTGCAAAGTCATTTGGTAGAATGAAAATGATGACTATAATTGAAAAATATTGCACTGCTAAGAAGAAAGACTTGGCTGAACAAGAAGCTAAAGAAACAAAGAAAGCCAAAACTTTAATCCCAATCAGTCCAAACTTAATCAAAGATGGTAGTGTATCAACTACTGGTAATACCTCAACTCCCCAATCAAAGAAAAGAAAGATTGTTGATCAAGAACAAAGCTCTAAAAAGAAATCAAAAACACAAATTGTACCTGTTCTTGAAATGCCTGTTGCTCCATTGCAGAACAATCCAATTATTAACTGGAGGGTGATGCAGAACAATGTTATAGATGTCATAAGGGAAGACAAAGTTGTACAGAGATTTACTGGATGGTTACCATTAATCAGATCATGCTCTAGAAGTGATGTAATCAAACTTCTGATTATTGGAAAACCTAGAATGACAAAGAAATCATGGAAAGAGTCTGGTGCTGGATACTTAACAAAAATGATAGATGCTGCATTTTATCCAGATAATTATCCAGAACAATTTACAGATCCAGGAAATGTGTATGCTTGGAATGTCATTCCTACTGCCAATATGTATTTCTTTGAGAAATCAGGCAAAGTATGTGAGCTGTACTTATATGAAAAAGAATATCCACATTCTGAGAAGACTATGTATCAGATATTCATAAATACTTTGATGAAACCTTATGATGCTGTTATGTTCCAAAACAAATTAAATTACTTTACAAAGAGGAACATCAAATATATTATTGAACAAAGGCTTCAACAGAATCAAAGAACCCTTGAGAAAAGAAGAAGGGAACAAGAAGAACAAAAGAAACTTGATTGATTAAAAGATAATCAATAAGTTTAGGGGGAGATTGTTGGAACAAAACACAGATCAACTTATTACTGATGCTGCAGTTAGTATTGATCATACTTAGTACTGATGGGGCAGAACATGTTACTACTGATGAAGTTGATACTGATGAAGAATATAACTAAAGTTACTACTGATCAAGCTTATCGAAGATACTACTGATCAATAGTAGTTACTACTGACGTTGATATTGGACTTACTACTGATCACCAAGTTTACTACTGACGTTACCTATTTACTACTGGTGATTGCAGTTTACTACTGATACGCGTTTTGGAAGCATATCAAGTCCGAGATCTTCGTAGAGATAGTTATAGCATGTAAATCAATGTATATCTTTATAATTCGATGTAAATCAAAGTCCTAGAATAACTAGGGTAAATAGTTTAGCTTCAAGGACTATTATAAATAGTTCCTTACGAATTGTAAACGTACGTGTGTATTGTTAACTCAATAATATACATTGAAGCTTTTTGTGAAACTGTGTTCTTAATACTTTCGCATATTATTTACAGTTCATTATTCTTAATTACATTGATATAGTGTTGATCCGCTGCAACTTCTATATTCAATTAGATATAAGGTGTTTATTAACTTTTATATAGTTAATCGATCCTGACAATATGTATGGTTGTTTTAAGACTATGTTCTTTTGGTTTACATGTTACTATTATTGGTTTAAATTTACTCCGTTCACAAGAAAAATAGTAGTTTTATAACTAAACCTTCAAAGATACTATAAGCTTTCATATAAAACAAGACTGCCACACTTTATTTCTTTAAGCTCTGTTTTTCTTCTCACTAAACACACAAGTTACCGCTCTTTCTATTTTCCCTCTACACTTCTATTCTACAGCATATCACCTATTTATACTACTACTAAAATTATTACTACATATCAGTCAACAACAAAAAAAGTCTTGTGCTCACACCAATGTACATCATCTCATTTGGTGGATTATCCTGGTTGACACGAAAAATAAGAAGTTCTGAAATGATCTATCAAACGAAAGCAATATATTTGTATTTCGGTTACAAAATGTCCATATACCCGCGGATCTACATGTATCTAAGGGGGTCTATGGCCACCACTTGGTGGACCATCCATGTAGAAAAAAACCTAGTAAATTTTTTTTTAGTGGAAATTTTTAAATGATCTCCACGTAAATTTGTATGAAGGCCCCGATTGATTTTAATCCTGGATTCGCCACTGCATATACCAACAATAAATTAAATATAGCAAGTTTTTATTCCCTCTGTCCCATTTTAAATGTCAAGTATACTATTTTAGTTTGTCCCACAAAGAGTGTCATTTCCTAAATTTCAACCAATCAAAAAACATTTAAGTGGGAAAGAGAAAATTTGATTGGTGACATTATATAATTAATGCACTTTTCTTAAACTGTGTGCTTTTTTATAGTGGATAATTAAAGTGGGACGGAGGGAGTATAACTCAATAGGAATATCAATATAATTAACAATATGGACACCAACCTCACAGATTGATACATCCTCCAATAAATAATGAACAAATCGCTAGACAAAGACAATAATCTTGATTTATAAAGAAAAAGTTTTGTTAATGACAACTCTAAGAGTTGTTTCTAACATGAGTAAAATGTTTGTACATTCATTGAAAAAGTCGTGATCTTAAATTGAAGGGTTATTTTTACATTAATTTTGTATTTTTGTTAACAACTTTTAGGATTATTATTATTATTTTTCATAAAGAAATAAAAAACAAACTTGCTATTAAAATGTTGTAGAATCTGATGCACAACAACGTTACACAAACCTTTTAAAGGAGTTACACGAGGAGGTAAAATAAAAATAGTTATAACTCTACCCGAGATTGCTTTTAGGAACATTTCTGACCAAAAATAGTTCTACTGATGAAACGGGTTAACCACATACGGGTTAAAAACTTGAATCTGCAAATCATTCGAATCCCTCAACGATTCACTATCGTTATCGGGCTCAAACTCGAAAGAATCATTCGAAACCAACAATGGTGCAAGAATCACCGAAGCTTCTAACAACATTTCCCAACTCAAAACATCTCGTTTCTTCTCAAATTCAATCATATAATTTTCATCATTCTCAATTTCATCATCTTCAAACTGAACCCAATTATCGAATCTCACTAGCTGTTTATCATCTTCAATCGAGCTCGATGAAGATTCAGTAGCGGACGTTATCGGCGAACCCGAATAAGAAGAAGAAGAAGAAGAATCTGTTAACTGCCAAATACCGTTAAGAAAATCCTCTAAAGCTTGAATTTGGATTTCTGGAATTCGATCAACAAAAGGGTATTCATAGGTTCCACAAAGACCAACCGATTTACACCAGTCATAGAATTCAGAAAGATAATCGGCTTGAACTGCTGCTTTTTTGTACACACCGAATGCAGTCACGCAGCTTTGGTACGGTAATTGAATCAAGTGATCCAAAACCGAAACTAGTTCGCTATGGAAATTAGTGTAGCAAAGGAAACTGTCGCGAATAATGTATTTTAACGCAGAATGTATAAGAAAGCTTCTAGCAGCCGCCCCGTTCGGTTTGCATTCGATCACACGATCAATCAGGCTTTGAAGTTGTGGTAAGATCTCTAGTTTTTTACCGACTCTTCGCATATTGTCAGGAAAACTTTGGAATATCTTTTCTTCTTCGCAATGGATTGTGATACAATCTAGTGCTTCATCGAGGAGATTAGCATAAGACGAAACGAATTGAGTGTAATCGGGCGAGTTAGACGATGAAGTGTCACGAAAGGTGCATGGGTTTAGCGACAGATAACCATTGGAACGAGACCATAAAAGTTCGGTTCTAAACGGGCTGTTATAAGGCAATGCCCGAAGCAAACGGTGTAGAAGAATAAGACATTTTAAAGCAACTCTCCAACAATTTGTTTTGCTAAAGCGTCGGGAAAAACTCGATGCAAAAGTACGGTAAGATGGAGTTGAAACCGCAAATATTTTCAATAGTCGGAGGACATACCGATCGGGAATAGGTATGTCTTCGGGTGATGTTGCTTTTACTAGTATCGAATCAATGTCGCAAAAGCCTCCAACTGTCGCGAATTTAGCGTAACTAACGAATGTGTTTTCTTTAATGGAAGTGTACGCTCGTTGAAACCGCTTATGCATTGTGTCGCAAAATGGGGTTTAATTTATTTTAGGGTTCTTGTGTTTTTATGAAGTGAAACGGGGTTGAATGTTCATAAGTTGTTCAGGTTTGAATAGTTTTTAAACGATGTTTACAATAAAAAGTTGGAGACGGTAGACAAATGACATATTGAAATTGTCACTAGATTGACTGATTCTTATGTTGGATTCGATGTGTCCAAACGTTTTGTGTACGATGTAATGTAATCTAGTGGAATTTTGACGAGTTTAATAATTGTGCAGGCTGTTTCGTTGGAACGAAAACAGAATTAATAAGATTTGTTAATTCTTAATATCAAATATATCTTCATATATATTTTCTTAATATCTTAAAGTAATAAAAAAAATAAATTAATTAATTAATCCTTGTTACTCCCAAGACCCAAATCCAACCTACTGGCTCAAGAGTTCACTCTTGCTCTTCCCATCACAATCACCGCACACGAACTCCTCAGGTGCAGCTTCATGATCCTCTACACCGCAGCATTTCGTATGCCTCCACACGTGGCACTCATCACACGCAACCATCCTCTCTCCATCATCATCACGTGCCCCACAAACACAATCCACCCTTGATTCCATCGCATCCCCATCACCACCCTCGTACCTCAACGCCGTACCCAAATCCAACCCATAACCCCTCACCCAAACCTGCGCACCCGGTTCCACTGCGCACGATAGCACCACGTCATCCCGTATCCCTTTCAAACCCCCAATTTGACTCACCACAAACCTCTCCATTACACAATATGTATCCCTCAGTGCGCATTGCGCCACCTCTCTCAGCTCGCCAATTGTCATCCACGGTGTCACCAATACCATCTCGCCAGGTGGCAGTGGGCGAGTCAACTCAGTCTCCAACTCATCAAAACTCGGTAGAAGTCTACACGTAAGCATCATTAATTCGTCATTCCCCACCCCAAATTCCCATTCTTTCACAAAGTATTTACTGTTTAACACAACTTGACACGCTTGACTCACTGAGTTCCACCATGGGTAACCCATCAAAACATATTTATATATAAACAAAACATCTCCATAACAATCTCCATCACTTTCAACACTAAGTTCTTCACCATTTTTGTCTCGAATATTGAATTCCATTAACCGGGTTAACGGGTTTTTTGTACGTGTAACAATATAATTCCCGATTACCAAATTATCAATTGATTTCAACACGAAATCGATCAAACCGGTGTCACCTATGTACTTGCTAACCACATCTCTTAAATCTCTACGTGACATTGCACAATTTCTTCCATAATTAAAATTCTTACGCTCTTTTAGAATATTTGCAATCACTTTAGCAGTCTTTTCGAGCCTATGTTTATGCCACCTCGGCTCCTGTTTCCACAGTGATGACACGGATTTCATATTCTTGAATCCCACATCCGTCTCGTGAATCTCAAACTCGACTAATTTGGTCAACGAGTTGACCACTCGACGAATTATGTATTTCTCAAAAGTCAAAACATTGATCGATTTCAGCACGAAATCAATCAGTCCGGTATCCCCAACAAACTCTCGAGCACTTTCCCTTAATTCGTGTCTCGACATTGCTTCCTTTTTTTGTTTTAATAACTTTATGATCACTTCGAGTGAGTATTTGACTCTTTTTGCAGGCCATCTACAGTCTGCTTCTGTGAGTGAAGTCAGAAAGTCTTCTAAACATTTGGAATTTTGACTTTCTTGGTCAAATGTTGGATGTTCATGCTTAATTAACTTTCTTGAGGAATTTCTCCTCTCAATCTCTCTGGTTGGATTTAATTTAAGCAAGCATTGTAGAAGCTCGCTCATTGAATCAACTCGAGTTTCACTTAATTCACGGTATTTATAGATTATGTGTTGAATTTTGCTTCCATGGCGAGTGTTATTGAAATCATCGATGATCTTATCCAGATCTAATTCTGCTAGAAGTTGTACAGCTCTGTTGTATTTATCCTCTGTAACACCAAAACTTCCATTTCCAAATTTATATCCCCAATTTCCAAACGAGGAACACTTGTAAGCAATTCCGTTAATTAACCTTAGTTCCATTGATTTCTCTAACTTAACATCAGCAACTGATACTTTTCTGCATAATGTAAATTACACACCAAATGTGGAAGCAAATTTAAGTAAACAGAACAGTAATGGTGTTTAATGAACTGTAGAGTGCAAATTCAGTTTGCTTGATCAGCAAGTTAAGAGAACAAACCTGGTTTTTAGTGAATTGCAAATGTTGTCCCAGAGATCCATGACGTCAGTTTCAGTGAGAGAATTTGCAGAACCTAATTCTAATTTGTTGATAGTAATTAGATGACCAAAACCATTGCAGTGAATTAATCCATGTAAAATATGTGAATCATCGAGCTCAAAATCGTTCTTCTGATCATAATCCTTCAATGATTGTTTATCACCATAGGATGGAATCATAAAACGATATCTTCTCTTACAAACAAAATGATGTCCCCATCCTTCAAGTTCAATTCGAAAAAACACAATTCAGCAAATCATATTACTAATCATTATAAGTTAAGCAATTGCACATACTGTTACAGACAGATAACGAGATTGAGTGATCGAACTAACCGACGGATTTGCAGTGAGAGCAGAACGGACGAAGAGATTGATCATCGATGTGTTCTTCAATGGTGTAAAGAGGAAAAACAGCACCGTTTGATTCACAGAGAAGGAGAGTAGACCATACATTCTGTTGTTCAATTTGTTCACCATATTCATCGAGAAATAATCGAATGTTATCACGAAATGGACCGGAATGATCAATCAGTGATTTACCAAAACTTCTGAACTCAAAGATCCGTTGCTTTCTCTTTCTACTGGTATTGTTCGTGATGCAAGCTTCCAGTGTCGCCATGGGAGAGAAGAGAGGGAGAGAAAGAGATGAACAACTGAAAATGGAGTAATGTGGTGCGTGGTGTGGGGGATTTATTGGGAAATGACGATTTTGGGTCTGTGAAGGCGGGAGAATATGACTGAGCTGTAAGGGTATGATAGTAAATTTGCAGTTGTAACGAAATTCTTTCATGCGGGGTAGTGTGAGTAAAAGAGAACCGACTTTGTTGTGATAGGCCAGGGAGTACGTGTGTTACTGTGGGCCCAGGATTTTGAGTCCGTAAATTTACCTTTCGCACCCCTATGGTTTGTTTTTTAATTGTTTTTGTCCCGTAGTTTTCCTGTTTTACCAAAACCTGTAATTTGTATTGGCTTTTTAAAGAAAATATGATTTAAGATCTGTGAAACAAGATTCTAAGATTGATCATTGCCTGTTTCCACAAATAAAATAATTAGATGTTCTTATACGTGGATCTTTCCTCAGATTTGGACTTTAGAATTATTATAATATCATATATATTTGAACGGTAATGTACTAAAAATAAACTAGCATAATATGGGACGATACAAAGAATGCGATATCAACATAGAACTACATTCAAACCTTGCCTCACAAACACAAGAGACACCTAAAACCACAACACCACATGAACTAGGTGGAAACCAAAACACTAGAAACACCAGAAGCTTTAAATTGAACATGGCAAAAAATGAAACTAATTCACTAATTTGTATTTTGATCAAACACACTAAAAGAAAAACAATCTTTTCGACGACTTCCTTTGCTACTATATATGAAACTTGCACCGATTGTCTAACATTTGCGACAACATGTCGTCTTTAACAATGTGGAAAAAAAATTCCTCGCATTTGTGCCGCCCACAAATGAACTAATAAAAAAAATAAAGAAAGAAACTTTTTTTGCGAAGACGTATGAAATTGCGACAACTATCTAGAAATTGTGACGACATGTCATCTCTAAAAACATGCGGGAATGATGATCAATGGCTAAATTTGGTTTAATGACTTTATGGGATTTGGTTTAACAACTTTGTGGGATATGGTTTATGCTTTTGATATATTTTAGTGTTGGTATTTGATTTTGATTGAACTTGATTTCGCTTAAATTATTGTGTTTTTGACCATTTAGACCCGTTTAGTATATTACCCGCTTGACCCGTATGTTGAATCTAACACCATACACCAGTTACCCATTTGACACATATCTAATGCGTTAATAAAAATTTGACCTACTATCTTTATTTTACTCAGAGTTGCACTAAAACTAACATTTTTCTTATTTGACCCGTTTGGTCCATCTGACCAATATGAAGCATTCAGGATGATACATATTTGACCCGTATGTTGAACCTGACCTAATAGACGAGTTTGACTCATTTGACACTGACTCATTTGACATGTATCTTTGAGGATAATAAAGATTTGACCCGTTTAACCACTTTTTTTTAATTAAGAATTGCATTGAGAATGTTATTAAAAAGTGGATTAAATCCATTTGACTCATTTAAAGAAAAACAATATAAAGGGGTTTAATTTAAAATTCTTCATTTGTGAGGATTAAATATTAAACTAATATTATACTTATTTAACCTGTTTGACCCATTTGACTAATTTAACTTGTATGTGATCATTGGTACATTTTTCTTATTTCACCCGTTTGACCAATTTGACCCGTTTTGGAAAATATCCATCCCGTAGGCCTAGTTAGACCCAATAGACCAGTTTGGCCTTGAATTTGTTTCTGGAAAAAAGTCCAATTCCCCCCCCAACTAAACTGGCCATTGATCCTTAGTTCTTACGTACATTTGAATATGACCTAACTCTTCTTTTTAAAGGAAATTGGGGCGATCTACACAAGAATAACAGAACTATAAAAGCGATATAAAAGATGAATAAAAAAATGTATAAATATTCAAAAAAAGAAAAGAATAATATCATTCCTTCATCATACTCGTGTTTCTGATATATACATAACTGCACATCCAATGCCACCTTTTAACATTTTTTCGATTCTTAATTTCTTTTCTACATATTTAACATATGTTCAATAATGAGAACTTGACAAGAAGGCGTATTTTTCCTTTATCCATGTCAAGTTTAGCCCCCGTGACTAACCAATGCCCGGGGTTGTCCCGCGGGCCCCTACATATTTGTGTCATGTCAACAAACTTCAAAAGTTTTGGTGTTGGTACCTCGACGGGTGGCCCATTAGGATATATACCCGAATCCACAACCACATCCGATGATCTTAACTCTTTATCTACATTTCCATTTCCGGTCAAACTTGTACTTATTGCCGATATAAAGCTCGACTTGTGTGATTGATTGAGTGGACCAATAGTCCAAGATGATTGAACAATGCATGAGCTTGAAACCCTAGAATACAATAGCCGAAGATGCAATACGTTCTTCGAGTCGTGTTTTTTTACGTGAAAGTGAGCTCCCGTAACAATAAAAGAGGCATCTTTTCCTAGCACTGCCCAATCAGGATCGTACTTTACTGGGGCTGTGGAAATATGAGAAAATTTCTTCCACTGAATTGGTTCAAAGAAACGCGAGTCAGCATTTTCTTCTGATCCGCGCCAATTTAAACCTTCACTTATTTTATCTCGGAATAAAACCGGTGTTTCTGATAAGTGCTGGAGGTGTATTGCTAGCCTAATATCGGGAAAAAATTATCTTTAAATTAATGCAAGAAGATAAATTATAGAATATATAATCGCTTGTTAAAAGTATGGTTTCATTACCTATTGCATTTCATACCCTCTAGATATAGTCTCATTCCTGTTATAGGTTTTTTTGATATCGTAACCTGTGAATGAAAAGTTATTATATTGACCACTAAAAAGGTCAAAACACAATATAAAACATAACCGTCTGATGAAATGTATGTTTACCTGAGTGGTGTTAACATAGAGCTTGGGCCCCATCAAGTTAAAATTCAAGGTTGGGGTTTTGATAGCCCTATTGGTTGTTGGGCCTAAAGAAAGCTCACTGTGAATTGGAGCCCACATTTTATGGGCCTGAAAGTCCAAGAAGTATTGCAAATCTCCAATAGGAGGCTTATCTGCACATCACACCAATAACTACAGTGAATATAAAAAAAGAGTAACTGGAATTGGAACCGGAATTGTCTCAAAACAGCAGGTTTATCTTTGAGACTTAAATGCTATGTCAACTAAAAACACAAAACTATTGTGGAATTTGAGAGAAATTGCAAAAATACTTACAACGAAGGTAAAGATTGATGGCATGCGATAAAAAACCCTTGCCAGGAACACCAGGAAGGAGAGATGTGATCGGGATAAAGTCAAAACTAATGGCGTCTGGCATCGATGGTACGGTCAATAACCATTCACAATGTGTTGTCGATGTGAGATCCCCTCCTCTTTTCGAACACATTACACTTAAACCCTACACAATACGTATATTTTTAAGTTCAAGTAATATTGTTATTTATTGTCCAATATGGTATTTATATAACAAAACTTTATCATAAACTAATAATTCTCATGATTTTTGTTGATTAATTAATAATTTTTTAATAATAATATAATAATTTATCTACGATAAAAGGCCCAACAAAGACGCGGTATATGCAACCAAGCCAACAATTTATGTTTACACATCTTCAAGGAAAATTGTGACGTAAAACCATAAAAATGTGAAACTGGCTTTTGTCATGACTTGCACAACACGTCGCTTGTCATCTTGCAGGCATAATTATAAATAATAAATTCAAAAACAAATTAAATGAATAAATAAATATGCAAAGTCTAAGTCGTAGGGTAGAATTTTACGCTTAGCTTAAAATTGGTTACCAAAATTATAATGTGCATGCATGTCATTGGAATTGTAGATACAGTGTGACAAAACAAAGTAGTAAAATATATATCACCATGTACTCATAATACGGGTGCCAACGGTTTCATCAGTTAGCTACCAACAACCTTCGGTTTACCAACACCGTTGGCACTCCTCCGCTGGCAAAGAGTGCTAGTTCATTGCTTCAGTTTGGAGACAGATTGAGAGATGAGTTGTGTGTGGTATTTGAATTAAAATGTGTATGTTGTGTCCATATATTTTTATAATGAGTGGCGTTTAGAAATATAAAGTAAATGTGTATTGTTCATATGAGTATGTCAGTTCGTTGGTGTGTCAGCTGACGTGCCATTGATTTGACAAAAACTAAAGTGTTAATGGTTTATATTTGTCAAGTATATATATTGGGCGGTGATATTGACACCACACAAATTAATTCCTATACCACATATTATGTTTTGGCATAGTTGTACAATCTGCTTTATAATTTGTACAGTTTAGTGTTGGAAGTAGTTTTTGTGGTATAAATATGTATTCTCATATATATTAATTATTTTTAGCAAAAGTAAAGGATCCAAATATGAATTGCGTTTTATATAATGATAAAACCTACATCCTTCGGGGTGGTAGAAGAGAAACCATTGAAGATCATTTGTTCTGGATCGAAAATGGTACTGAATGCTGAAGGGGTCTGCAAAGATATGATTAAAACATATTTACAACATGTTTCGAAATGATAGTACACATGAAATGCAGTTTTTTAGTTAATTTAAAAGCTAGTTAACCTTGTTCTTGTGTTCTTTGGTTTTAAGTTGACGAGGAGAGTAAGTACAAGCTCCATTGAACAATTGATCTCCAAGGTCTTCCAAGTGGTCCTTGAGTTGTGAAGGCTCCAAATGAGACGATTTGCTTTGCTTCAACAATATTACATCTTGCCCCCCTATACTTATTCCAACTATTATGTGAGTCCCGTATTTTTCAATGAACCTGCCCAAAAATAAAAAACTTCTCATAAATAAGCAAGAAAGAAATTTTTTATAGTTTTCTTTGTGTCCTTTGATATCTACACCTCCTTGTGTCCTTTGATATCTACACATAACCAACTACTCTACTCATATGCCACCTCATTTTCAATCATGATGGCTTATAAGATTATATATGATAATAAATTAATAATCATTTCATTTTTTAATTATATAACTTGTAAATATTATTAAAAAAATCGATTCAAATTTAAAATTCATAACTATCAGCTTCAGAAACTTCAGTTATATACAAATAGCGTAGAAAACTACTTATCCCATTAATTAGTCATTGGCTATTGCTAGAATAATCCTTTTATAATGTGGCCTTGTCCATTTGAACCCTTAACTATGTCTTAGCGACATATTATACCCTAACTAATAAATGACAGTTATTTGATGGATGTAACTGTCATATAACATAAATTAGGGGATTGTGGGTTTTCCCGTATGTTGTCAAATAACGTATTCTCAATCAAACACCACTGACGTATGAGAAATCCCTCCATCGGATCAATTGACATCACTACCGGAATAGATCAATCCTAATAATATGGCTTCATCATCTAACCCTAATCTTCAATCATCAAGTAAGTCTACTTTCATCTTCTTGATATAATATGATTACATCGATATATGATCCTAAATCTGCTAATTGATTTAACAGCTATTACTTAAAAGAAAACTTGGCCAATAACGAAAGTAAAAAGACATATGTTCTGCATCGACTTGAAAACCGAATACGTCATAATTTATGTTTTAATATATGTATACAATCTATTTTAAAATTTGTTTCTATGTAATAGTACATAGACATAGTTTGTGTATCCTTTCTAATTCAAATTTTAATTTAGTAAGATAACGCAAAATCAGCCGTTGATATTGCTGACATTTTTCAAGAATCATAACCGGTCAAACAATGAAAAATTGGAAAATGCTTTTTCCTGGCAATTTGTTGACATTTCTTTGAAATCTTTAGCTATTTTGAAAAAGTCGCCCCGATATCTTCCTTAAATAAAAATATATTTCTTCCATTTAAAAATTACATTTCTTAACCAGATTCATTGTTTCATAGCTAAACATATTTCATAATAACTAAAACATATATATCATATACTCATTTTTGTATTCATTAATGTGATAATTTCTTGACTTGGTCATTTCTAACTCGTTTTGGTCATTAGTTATGGGTCAAATATTAGCCATGTTTGCACCACATACATTATCAATACATTCCCACCTACTCGAGCATGCCATGTTACCATCATTTGACTTTATAACTTCAACTTCTTACGTATATTAATTATAAACTACTCACTCCGTCCCACAAAAAACTTCCTATTTGAGTTTGACACAACTTTTAAGGTGATAGTTAGTGGTGAGGACATTAGTAATAATTTTAATTAAAATATAAGATTGATTTAGAGAGAGAAAGATAGTTAGTGGATAGTAAACGGTGGGGTCCTTAATAATAATAGTATTTTATTATGTGGAGCCCATCAAATGCATAAAATGAAAAGTTTTTTGTGGGACAAAAATTTATGGTGAAATGAGAAGTTTTATGTGGGACGGAGTGAGTATAACATAAAAATAATTAAAATTTTTCTTATATTTTATACATTTTTTTGCACTTAATGGTGAGATTTTAATGTAATGAAACGATAAGAAAACGACGATGATTTTTCATACCTTGCAAGAGCCGGCGGATCCCAAGTTGAAGGAACCGCGTTCCGGACTTCATCGGAAAGAATTAACGGGTAACGATCGAGATGAACATTAAACAACATGATGAAGTAACCATCTAACCCTAAATACTTCGTGTTAGCCGCATCATTAGCCCACGAGCCACTTTGGAAACCGAACATAGCATTAAAAAATCCATTCGGGATTTTCCCGGGGCCCGAGCACTTTTTGTTGAAAAACTCAGACATCTAAGAGCATTACAAACCTTGTTATTAAAAAAAAATAACACCATTTTTTCTACAAACTCAAAGAAACTTACAACTTACTTGATTGAAGTCGAGAATATCGGATTGAAATCGAACTCGATCACCTTTATCACATTTGATATCGGGTGATACGCCTTTAAATGACCCGAATCCGGGCACAAGAAGCTCGTTTTCATTCTCGTTAAGTTGAACTAAATGGTCATCACCTTTGCTATACTTCAACCGGAAATCCGATGTTAAATCAAAGCCTTTTCCGAGACTATTGATGGCTTTTTCAACGAGTTTTTGGCTCATTGTTACAAAAACTTTGGAGAGGATTTTTGAAATGAAGTTGTGGTATGGAAAAATTTAATGTGGGTTATAATATGTGCGTGTGACGGATGAAGACATGATTAAAGAATTTTGGGTGTGACTTGGAAGTTTCGTTTAATTTGGTTTTTATTATTATTTATTTTTTAATGTGGGTTGCATATAACGATTCTTTCTGACTGGTAACTAATCTGCATGTATTGATGAGCCGACTTAGAATGGCAACACTATAAATAATATTCCTACATTCCTTTTATATTAATTATGATTTTAGAAATACTTATATTAATAGGTTTTTTTTTGTCTTATCAAGTTTTCGGAGCATAGAGATACGAAACATTGGTTAGAGTTATAATTATTATTTGAGAAGTGGTATTGGTGTCTATCATTTGCGTCTATTTATCTGTCTACCCATTTAATTATGACAAATGTCAAAATCAATGGATGATATGAGGAGTGATAATTACTGAATTACACATGTCAAGTTTATATATGCATAGACACATAAGTAGGGATAAATATCAATTCTCTTATTATTTATATTGAAAATTATATTTAACACTCGTAAAGATTAGAATATGTAACAAAATATTTTGTTTAATTAATGATTCTTATTTCGTGTTATTATAATATGAGTTAGACAAATTCGTCTTAATATGCTAGTGTTCATAATCAGACAATTAAAGTAGTTTTGGTTTAACTGAAATCATATTATTTAACAAAAATGTATAACAAATAGTTTTGTTTAATCTCTACTTAGATAAATATTTACTATTTTTAATTAATTAATATATCACACTATTATGGTTCTTTAAAAGCAATCACATGCTATAAATTATAATTCTAGAGGACTCCTTTAGTGTATTTATACAGGGACTGCTACACTTTATGTGGTGCTTATAATACGACAGAAACATTTTTCTATCAAAAAGTTATCATTTTTTATTCACCATGAAGTAATTATAAAAAAGGGGTTGGCTTAGTTAATTAGTTACTTGGCTAACATGTGAAGTTACAGATTTTTGGCTATTTAAGAAGATTAAAGGGAAGAAATGACAATTTACAATTTCATAATCTATATATGTTTATTATTAAAGTTGTATTCTAGGAAGTATATGGGTTTTACATAGTACCAAAGAACAAATTCTAGTCATTGTATCAAGATAGTCAAGATCAAATCCCTTAGCCACTGCCACCTACAGCCACCGCCGACCGCCGCCTCCGACCGCGACCGACCACTGCCGATCGCCGCCGTCCGCCGGCGGTGGCCGGCGGCGGTGGTAGTGGCTGATAGTGAAGGTGCTGGTGGTATGGGGGTGGTGGTGGTATTGATGTATTGAAACACATGTGTTTCACTAAAACACATGTGTTCCAAAATACAAATGAGTATATTACTTCGAAGCACATGTGTTTCAAATCACGAAACACATGTGTTTCAAGTCACTAAAAACGTGAGTTTCTAAAACACAGGGGAGCATACGAAGCACATGTGTTTCAAGTCACGAAACACATGTGCTTGGCTGTACATATACACTCCTTTATTTTCAAAAGAACTGTTATTAGCGAAGCACATGTGCTTTTAGCTTACAAGCACATGTGCCTTTAGCTTTCAAACACGTGTGCTTCATTACTTGAAACACATGTGCTTGGCTGTACATATACACTCTTTTATTTTCAAAACAACTGTTATTAGTGAAACACGTGTGCTTGGCTGTACATATACACTCTTTTATTTTCAAAAAAACTGTTATTTAGTGAAACACGTGTGTTTCAAGTGACGAAACACATGTGTTTCAAGTCACTAAAAACATTAGTTTATAAAACACAAGGGAGCATACGAAGCACATGTGTTTCAAGTCACGAAACACATGTGCTTGATTGTACATATACACTTCTTTATTTTCAAAAGAACTGTTATTAGCGAAGCACATGTGCTTCTAGCTTACAAGCATACCAATTGATGATAATCAAACAAGCAATCAATCAATTACTTAGGCTAAAATGATGATTTTGGTAAGAAAATAGGAAGAAGAGAGTTAGAGTTTTAGAGAGAGTGTAGAGAGAAGGAGGAGGTTTTGCTTGAAGATTCAGATTTGATTAATGGCAAAACTTGAGAATTAAGGATTACAATTTGGCTTATATACATTCTCCTTAATTCCTTTAATTAATCCTAAGTGACTAACTAATACAATATGCAATGTTACTAAATACCCCCTAGACTATTATTTACAACAAATAAGTCCTAACACAAACACATGTGTTTCATTACTTGAAACACATGTGCTTGGCTGTACATATACACTCCTTTATTTTCAAAATAACTGTTATTAGTGAAACACATGGGAGCATACGAACTACGAAGCACATGTGTTTCAAAAGGTGAAAGTCATGTGTTTCAAACACATGTGTTTCAAGTCACGACCACCGCCGGCGGCCACCTCCGGCCGCCTCCGGCCGCCGTTTATCGCCGCCGGCTGTAACACCGCACTTTTTTTTAAAAGTCATTAGGTATTAATCTAAGTTACGGAAGCATCTAGTTTAGTTAGGTATACAAACCATGGTCCCACAAAATATTACAAACCAAAATTAGTTAAAAAGACGGTATTACTAAACACGGCTCATTTTACAAAAACATATAATTTAAGCATGGTCAAACTTCCCGTCCAAGCCCGACCCGTTCAAGCCTTCCAACCTGAAATGTGTCAATGAGGGAGGGATTAGCACAAAAGCTAAGTGAATGAATTCCTAACACTACCAACTACTCTAACACACACGCCCGCAACATATCTTCAAGTGTTTGTATTGTTCTCTCCGATTGCCCATCGGTTTGGGGATGATACGCGGTACTCAAATTCACCCGCGTCCCCAATTCTCATTGCAAGCTATTCCAAAAATTCGAAGCAAAATGGGGATCCCTATCGGACACGATAGAAATCGGAATACCATGTCGGGATACTACTTCATCAATGTATAATTTCGCCAATCTACTAAGTGAGGCGGTCTCACTAGTAGCCAAGAAGTGAGCACTCTTCGTTAACCGATCAACTATAACCCAAATCATATCGTGACCCCTTTGTGTACGCGGCAATTTGGTCACGAAATCCATAGTAATGCGATCCCACTTCCACTCGGGAATCGGTGATTGGGTTAAAGTTCCATAGGGCTTTTGGTGTTCGGCCTTCACTTGAGCACAAATATGACATTGGCCCACATAACGGGCAATGTCGGTCTTCATCGTCGGCCACCAATAAAGAGCCTTTAAATCATTATACATCTTCGTGCTACCCGGGTGAACCGATAACCGAGAATTGTGAGCCTCGGCTAAAATCAATTCCCGGAAACCCCCGAGTAACGGTACCCAAACCAGAGATTGATACGTCTTCAAACCCCGCGAATCTTCTTCTAAATCATCCTTCCTCTTAATCAAAACCTCGGTCTTCAAATTTTCAACTTTCAAGGCCTCCATTTGTGAAATCTTCAACCGGGACACCAAATCCGACACAATTTCCATCCGCATAAATTGTACCCGCCCCGAATCTCCCTTTCTACTTAAGGCAATTTACCTTCCCGGGATGGTATCGAATTTCACAATCGTAATCTTTAATCAACTCTAACCACCTTCGTTATCGCATATTCAACTCCTTTTGCGTGAACACGTATTGCAAACTTTTATGATCCGTACAAATCACGCACTTAGTACCGTACAAATAATGTCTCCATAATTTTAGTGCAAAAACCACCGCCGCCAACTCTAAATCGTGAGTCGGATAATTCTTCTCGTGATTCTTCAATTGCCTCGAAGCATAAGCAATAACCCGATCTCGTTGCATCAACACACAATCCAAACCCGCAAGTGAAGCGTCACAATAAACAATAAAATCCTCCGGGCCTTCGGGTAAGGCAAGAACCGGAGCATGACATAATAGTTGCTTCAGAGTTTGGAAGGACTTCTCGTGATCATCACCCCAACGGAACGGTACATCCTTACGGGTCAACTTCGTCATCGGACCCGCTATTTTTGAAAAGTCTTTAATAAACCGGCGGTAATAACCCGCCAAACCCAAAAAACTCTTTATCTCGGTGGGGTTCTTTGGGGCAACCCAATTCATAACGGCTTCGATCTTCGCCGGGTCCACCTTGACCCCATTCGAACAAATGAAGTGACCCAAAAAGTGAACATCTCGAAGCCAAAATTCGCACTTCAAGAATTTCGCATACAAATGTTCCCGCTTCAACGTTTCTAACACTTGCCTTAAATGTTTCTCGTTCTCTTCTTCGGTCTTGGAATAAATTAAAATATCGTCGATGAACACAATAACGAATTTGTCGAGATAAGGCCGACAAACTCGGTTCATCAAATCCATAAATATCGTGGGAGCGTTCGTCAACCCAAACGGCATAACCAAGAACTCATAGTGACCGTAACGAGTTCGGAAAGCCGTTTTATGAATATCGTTCTCATGAACCCGAACTTGGTGATAACCCGATCTCAAATCAATCTTTGAGAAATAAGAAGACCCTTGGAGTTGATCAAATAAATCGTCAATACGTGGCAAGGGATACCCATTCTTTACCGTTCTCTTATTCAATTCCCGATAATCGATACACATACGAAGTGCACCATCCTTCTTTTTCACGAATAAAACCGGAGCTCCCCAAGGTGAGGAACTCGACAGAATAAAACCCTTATCCAATAAATCTTGAATTTGTGTCATCATTTCCCGGATTCCGGACGATGCTAAACGATACGGTGCTCTAGCCACGGGATTGGCACCCGGCACCAAATCAATTTTGAATTCTACCTCCCGAACGGGAGGTAACCCAGGCAAGTCTTCGGGAAACACCTCCGGGTATTCCGAAACCACCCGGAGATTACCAACCACTTTCTTTTCCTTTTTCACATCGATCACATAGGCCAAAAATGATTCACATCCCTTGGTCAAGGACTTACGGGCTTTCATCATGGATATAATGGGTATGGTCGGGGTCGCACGGTCTCTCCGGGCCACGACGTGTGACCCGTCGGGTAAAAGAAAAGAAATTAACCTTTGGTGACAATTTCTGTTGGCCTTATTAGCACTTAATCAATCCATACCTAAAACCACATCGAAGCCGGATATCGGCATAACAAGTAAAAGAATCAAAAATTTCACGCCATCAATATCTATACTAGCCCCGGACACGGATGTCGTGACCGGAACCATTTCACCATCGGCCACCTCTACCTCTAGAGGTGTCGCGATCAAAGAAGTAGGCAATTTCAATTTTTCACAAAAACTCTTTGAAGAAAACGAACAATTTGCACCCGAATCAAATAATACACGAGCGGGTACGGAGTTTATTAGAAACATACCGGTGATGACATCGTCGGTAGTGGTGGCATCCTCCACCGTCATCTTGAATGCCCGACCCGTAGGTGGCGGATGACTCTTCCTCTTTTGACCTCCCGACGAAGCCACTCCCCCGCCCGAACCCGAACCCTTCTTCGTTGGACACTGCATGGCCCGATGTCCCTCTTTCTGACAAGTCCAACATACACTGTTCTCCAACTTGCATTCCGAAGACTCATGCCCGTGTTGCCCACACTTAATACACCTTCGAGTTTGTGCCGTACACGGACCGGCATGAGAGGACTTACAAGGTAGGCACCACGGGTTCCTTTGGTTGGAACCTTGAAGTATTTGCTTTCGACGATCATTATTTGACTTATAATTCCCTTGGGATTTCTTGTGGTTGTTCGAGTTTGATTGTTCATACTTTCCTTTATGAAATGGGGCCTTCTACCGACTCGCGGCCTTTTGTGCCAAAATATCACTTTCGGCCGATTTGGCAAGATCATAGGCTTGCAAGAGAGTTCCCGCAAGCCTCGTTACATTTCGGTACTCGGGCAACAACGCCCCAACAAAGTGTTTGATTTGGGTGGACTCATCGGGCACCCATTGTGTTACAAACCGAAGCTTCCCATTGAATTGAAGGATAAGCTCATCCACCGTCATTCGATCGTTCATCTTCAACATCATGAATTCATTCCGAATTTTATCCAACTCAAATGGGCTACAATACCTTGCCTCCACTTGATCCCTAAACTGTTTCCATGTGATCGCATCCATCATCTCATTACTAAAATTTGCGGTCAACCCATCCCACCAATCCATAGCCGGTCCTCCCAACATTCGGGACGCATACCGGACCTTCAAATGGTCCTCACAACTACAAGCAATAAGGGCCTTTTCGGTAGCCCTAAGCCACGTTAGAGTTTCCGCCGGGTCGGTACTCCCACGGTACTCGGTTGGCTTACAATCGAGGAAGTTCTTGTAAGTACACGGTTTCTTCTCTATCGGGAAAGGTTGGTAGAAGAATTGTTGGTGTTGGGCATTGGCAATTGGTACGGTGTGGGTGGGTGGCGGTTGTGGTATGCTTGCATTGGGAGATGAGGAGTCATTTCGGGGAAAGACGGGAATGCGAGTAGTTTGAGTGAATTGTGGGGGTGGATTTGCTTAGGTGATAGGGGGTACGGTAGACCGAGCCTCGGGTCGTGGCTCAGTCGATTGGCTTTGACGGAGAGCCCTTAAGGTATCCTCGAGTTCCATGTTTCGGGTCTCCAATAACACAATATACTCTTCGTTCGGTATCTCATCAACCCCCGAGCCCGTTGCTCCGTCATTCCCAAGGTTCGTGTTCGGTGGGACATTCTCCAACGTGTTTTCATCCGTAGCCATTCCTGCTACAAAACACAACATCTCACCAAGGCTTAGTTCAACTCATTAGTACACATCTACTAACTACTAAACCCAATTCACACTTGCTCTAATCCCTCTTGACCGGAAGGTTTGACCAAAATACAAGCCACGATTTGGGAATGGAGCACCAACCCCGTGTATCCATCGCCAAACCGAAGCTCTGATACCAAGTTGTAACACCGCATTTTTTTTAAAGTCATTAGGTATTAATCTAAGTTACGGAAGCATCTAGTTTAGTTAGGTTTACAAACCATGGTCCCACAAAATATTACAAACCAAAATTAGTTAAAAAGACGGTATTACTAAACACGGCTCATTTTACACAAACATATAATTTAAGCATGGTCAAACTTCCCGTTCAAGCCCGACCCGTTCAAGCCTTCCAACCTGAAATGTGTCAATAAGGGAGGGATTAGCACAAAAGCTAAGTGAATGAATTCCTAACACTACCAACTACACTAATCACTTAAACGCGGAAGTTAAAGAACATCTCCGGTTGGGTAATCACTTATTTGAGAGGATCGGCGGCTTTGCGGGCCTTAAACCATGGTCGGCCAAAACCACGGTAACCGATAGCGTTTTGTATCCAACACCCCGGGCAACTCCCTCCCCTTAACCATGGAACGCATACAGGTAAGGTCGGATACCCTATTAGTCGATACACTGTGCCCAGCCGTTATCCATCCGACACTGACCTCGTCCCGAATGTGCACATAGTCATGTATGGTATTCCCTAACACTAGGCATACATAACAAGTAGACTAGCTATGAAAAAACACCGCGAAAAACGTCACAACAGAGTTCCCAATCGCGAACTCCAGTTCACGATCACGAACTAAAGTTCGCGTCGGGAACTCCAGTCGTGAACTACATCGCGTCTAAACCCCAACTTAGCTGGACCGACTTCGCGATCGTGAAGAGAAGTTCACGCCGTGAACTTCCCTTGTCTGGTAAAACCTGCGATTTTTTCACTAGAAACCAATACCAAACCAAATAAACCGAAACCCGAGTTGTAGGTTGAATCCACTCACCTTTCAACTTCCGATTCCTTAACTCAGTGAGCTAGTATCACTGAGTATCCTTCCCGGTTCCTGTCAACAATATACCGAGTTAGTGATAATCCACCGAATTGTCAAAATCATCAATTTCAACCACTAACCGCACAAGACTCATAAAATGCACATTTTTATGACATTTCCAACCATCACAATTCCTTCATCAATACAATTGACCATTTTGACCATTTATCAAGTATTCACAACTAGTTGACCCAAACGGGCCAAAAACCCGAACATGATCCTAACACTTCCACATTTCCATCAACTAGCAATTAATCTTTAAACTAGCAATTCACAATCATTTAACAATTCCATCAAGATCATAACCATCACAATTCCAAGTATGATATTTCCAAGATCACTAGTTAATCATTTTGACCCAAACACCAACTAGATCAATTCACACATTCAACTATACTATGTTTTCACCATCCATAACTTACCAATCATGATTTCACAACCTAATAAACAATTCCATCCATTCAAACATCAAGAAATTCAAGATTTGTCAAAACCCACCTTCAACTTCCACCATTAATGGAGGTTGAAGGTGATTTTCACCAAATCTTGTATTCCTTCAACAATCTACCACACAAATGTAAAAGCTTGTATAAACACATAAAACAACTTCCATATCAAGATTCACCAACAAATCAACAAGCTACATAAACCCTAGTTCAAGCTCTAACTCAAGAACACCAAGAACAAGCAAGAGAAAAGATGTAACTTACTTCTAAACTCCTTCTACACCAACTTATGTAAGATTTTCGGATTCAAGCAAGAGAAACACCAAGAATAGCTCAAGAACAAGTTTGATGGTTTGGAGAGCAAAAGCAATGAAATAGTATTTGTGTGGATAATGTTTTTCAAAAGGAAGCAAGAAGAAAAGAGAGGGTGACCCCTCTCTCTCTCTCTCTCTCGTCCGGCCAAACAAGGGCATGGGCCCCCTTGTTGGCTTTTATTTTTACTTTAACAGTATTTGCCTGAAAAGTTCCTTTCGAAATTAATTTATTTAAAATAGCAAACGGACTCCAATTTTAAAAACGAAAGCATTTCCGGAAACGATATTTAACAAGGAATCCAAAGATATAAAAATCACGTTTTCATTCCAAATATATCACAAGTCGGGTATTTTAACCCCTTGGTTAAAATACCGCAAAAGACAGTAGGCTAATTAAATTAACTAAGCATTTAATCAGGTAATCATTTAATAAGATACCTTAAGGTCAATAAACTACTAGGCCGGGATTTGGGATGTTACACCGGCCGCCGCCGTCTCCGGTCGCCGGAGGTGGGTGGGGTATTGATGTATTGAAGCACATGTGTTTGTATGGTTTGAATCTTGATCTTGATCTTTGACCTTTTCTTGATCTAATGACTATTAATTGTCCTTTGGAACTAGCTAAAATTCTTAAACTATCTTCAACATTTACCATGTTTATTAATATTTATTTATATCTCATTAGGATTTATGAATATTTGTTTTTCAATTTATTAAGAGATATCTTTTTGAAAATATTTAGTCTTTCCTTGAAGTTTATTCTAATATTTTTATTCTTATAAATAGTTGTCTGGTATTGTATTTTATGATTAACTTTTCATAATAAATTAAACAGAGAAAAAAGAGTTTTTACTTGAAGCCCGAGCACCCTTTTGTGGTTTATCGAATTTTCATATTATTATATGCGTAGTTTCTTTTCATTCACAAACATCACAGTATCAATCAATAATAATAAATTTGAGTTCTTCGATTCTTTTTTTTATTTAGAAACGACAAAACAACTAATGTTTTAAGGATAAAAAATGAAGTAATATGTAAACTTTAAACAATAGTATAAGATTAGGTAATGTTTATGTAAATTGTTCTGAAAGTTATAAGTTGTTTTGAAAAGTAAGTACCTACCTACTTTCTTAAAAACTACTTTTTAAATTTTTTAAAAAGTCATATGAAAAAGATTTTTAACTTGCTAAATAACTTAATAATTATTGACTTTTTGAAAAAGTTAATAAGTTACTTTTTGAAGCATTTCCAACCACCCTCTTAGTATGTATGAAAAATAACTAGTATGAAATAAGTAAACAAGGATGTTACGTTAATGTAAATTGTTTGGTATATAAATTAACTGTATGTATGAAAAATACTAAAATACATACTATCATTCAGCTTTTTGGACTATTTGGTACTTATAATAAAAACCCAATCCAATCCGAAAACTAAATAATGATTCAGTTATTGTTCAAACCAATAAAAAACAAAAATTTAAACCAAATAGACCTGTGCAATTGGAAAATTGGATCCTGGCCAAATACAATATACTACGTATTAATTTATGATATCAAATACATATTTGAATAAATATGCCACTTTAACTATTAAATCGTGTAGTTCAATTAGGCACCAACCAAAAAAAGTTTTGGTAATCTTAGAAAAACCAGTTATGTCAGGAAAACTCAGCAAGAGGTTCAGCAAGAGGTTTTTAAAACCATTGTAGTTCAACGAGTATTGTCGGGTCGCGCTTCGCTGCGATGTTATTTATTTATTAAATTTTAAATTACAGTAGATCAAAAGATTTTTGTAGTGCCAAATTATTTGCTTATTAACTATGCGCCATTAGCAAAATTTAGTTTATATAATCATTCATTTTATACCACTACATATTTTTGTATTTGCAAAATTGTTATAATCTTTTCGACCAGGGCTCATAAAATTTATAGTCTAAACTACAATAAATTCAAACAAATAAAATGCATAATCGCAACAAAATTTTTAGAAAAAACACATACTTATAAATAAAGGTAAATGTTAAACACATCTTTTAAGGTAGGACGTCGAACTTCGAAAGATGATTGCACTTCGCAGCCTTAGGATCCAAAATCCCAAGAAAGGCGGTAGTTAGGCGCCGGGTCCAAAAAATACTTAACTTAGTTTTGCTTATAATCTCAAATATTATAGAATCTAAGTCTTCTAAATACAAATAAATTCAAACAACTAAAATACATAATCGTAACAAAATTTTTAGAAAAAACACATACTTATAAATAAAGGTAAATGTTAAACACATCTTTTAAGGTTATGGTTAAAGCTTATTGTCGTTGTTAAAATACACATAATCAAATGGTTAATTATTTTTAATTATAAGTTTATGGTTAGAATAGATTTGATTTAAGCATGAATTTATCTCTTAATCATGGCCCTAAAAATAGCAATTACAAATAATAATGATAATGATAATAATAACAGTAACTGAAATGTATGTGTATTAAATTTATTAAAATTTAGACCGTTGTTTAGTCATCTATAGCTAAAGCATATTTGTTATTTTCTTAATTTTAAACAACAAATTGTAAGATGATGGGAATGGGGGTTTGAACTCAGGTCATATAGCTCACACCCACGACCCACTTATCAAGAAAAGTCCAGTGGATAACTTCTTTGGGTGTTAATTATTTTTGATTTATTTAACTGAAATTTTTTTTAGGTAAAATGAAAGGAGGACTACTATAAAAATGCTGGAACTTATCACACCTAATCCTATAACTTATGAACAGTAATTGTAGAACGGTAATTGTATTATATAGAAATTATAATATTAAATTATTAAATCTAGTTTATCTCTAGAAATATAACAACCTTAAATTCCTATAAACCAAACACCCACTCATATACAAAGTCATTAAATCCAATTCAACTTGACGTTCATTTCTTTACCCTTTTTTCATCATAGAATTTGACAAACTAAATTGGATTATAATGTACCAAGAAACCTTTCTCCGAGGACTTTGACAAATCCACTAATGGACTAAAATAAGTTTGAAATGTTAAATTAAATTGGTAAAATTAGCATTAAGGAAATGTAATTTGTTTGTACAATTTTCTATTAAGCACATATTAACTTGTAATTAATCGTTAAACTTTTTGCCACTCATTCATCATGGTCTATTATTTATTTACTTTGGAATCACAAGAATCTTATTTTAAACTGCATCTTACTATATATATCGTCCTTGTCAGAATACTCTGGTTGCTATCTTGTTTCCATGTACTTGACTATTTCTAGCTTTGTTTGGATGCTTTGAGATATCATCATCATCATCATAATAAAAATAAGGGTTATGCTAAATAATGCACTTAGGGCAATGGTTAAGAGCTACTAAAATGATTTATGTATAAATTCTTATGCATACCACTACTAGGTGGTTAGTGATTTTTAAAGGATAGTTTTTTATGTAATTAATGTACAAAATTTATAAGCATTCAACTCATCCTTAACCATTGCCCTTAGGGTATAGGTTAGCAAAATTCTATAATAATAAGATAAATAATATCATTTCTTTAATAATAATAATAATAACCATTTTATTTTTTGTTTCAAAGTATACATATAAATACTCAACATAAGCCGCTCAAAAAAATAACTTATTATTATCCATGTAAGATTTATATGCTTATAACTTGTTAGCTAAATATCCAAAAATGTATCCAACGTGTGTACTCATCTTTATTTTTATCATTGTATATTGTATATATTTATATTTATATATAAGTTGTGTTTTAAAAACTGATTTTTACATTAAACCGGTTAGTTTGTTGAATATGGTCGAACCAGTCAGATTGGATGAGCTAGATGGTCGAAACGAATGATAACATTGTATATTTATGATCCAATAAATATGTAAATTTTATACAAATACAAAAAAAAAAAAAAAAAAAAAAAAACTAGAAAAAACAAACCAAATACCATAAAGAATTAAAAAAGGTCAAAACCTATTTTTAACTAAATTTAATACTTTATATTCCAAAATTAAAATAAAAATCATATTATTTTATTTTATTTTGTTTACCTTAATTTTTAGATAATCCGTTTTTTTTTTGTTTGACTCGTCGGTTCCACATGTTTCCAGGTTGTGGTTTGCTTGCCACATAGGACCACACAACGGTATGGTTGGCTCATACCCACTAACCATGATAAATAATTTTGTTTCAGCATGAAATTGATTATTTAACCCTTATATACCAAAAATCTATCTATTACAATTTTGAGTCGCTAATAATCAAATTTCTGGTTCCGTATGGATCACGGATCTTTAGGACAGCTTGTCGACCGCCTTCTGCTTAAAGAACTTGAAACAACAGGATGACCCTTAGTCAGATGCTCCCCGGGAGGTTTCCCGTGAGAACACTCCGACGGTTAAGTTAGTAAACGTATTTAAGACGTGAGGTCGTGATCGAGTGAAGATCGTATTGATTGCGAGTAATAAATGATAAGTGTAATAAATGTACCGAAGACTTGATTCCAGCTAACTGTGGAGCGATCATATTTATAATCGGATTCCCCTAAGCGGGAAGGAGGAAGCTATCTTCCTTTGGACCGGTCCAGTACAGACCTCCTAGACAATAGGTTGGGTCGAAAGCTTTTATCCGTAGAACATTGGGTCGAACCCACGCCAAGTCTCTCCTAGGAACTTGCTCGCATTTAATGCGCTCTTGGCTCAAGGTTACTTTGCCGCAATGCACGTTCCACGCTTGGATTGCTGTTATTGGGATTCGTCGCCTCCGAGCGTCCTTCCCTCCCTTCCGTCTATATGTGATATGCTCGGTTCGGACAGAAGGTAGCATACCTCATTAAGTCCCCTAAGTTAAAAGGAGAGTTACTTCCTAGGACTATCCTTTGAACTTGCACCGGGCTTTGATTTGACGTCTGCCGCCACTTGCAAAAAGTAACCGTTTTACTTCTGACCGTTATTCTTTTCGACCGTTGGGCTTCGTTGTTACCTATCTGCTCACGGCGCCTCTTTGTCTTCCTTCCCTATATATTCTTCATCCTTCTGTGTTTTCACCAATTTCCCAACTTTTCCCCTAATTTCTTTTCTTTCATTATTACTCTTCCCGCCTTTTGCTTATTCTTCAAACATCATGAAAAGATCAAGCAAAGAGAAAGGCGGTAAATCCGGTCAAGAAGCGAGGACCGCTGCTAACACACCTACCACCCTTACTCCTCCTGACTTAGCCGCTTTTTATGACGATTATCGCATCGATTCGTTGCTATCGACTTCTTCTTCCCGGCCCATCAGATATCATACTCTCTGCTTCGGATGGTTTCGAACCGGTGTACCTTCAGCATCTTTTGGGCGGGCTAAGGTTTCCCATTGACGACTTCATTCTTGCTCTTCTTCAAGACCTTAAGATTCACCTGGCCCAACTTGCCCCTAATTCATTTCGAAAAATTATAGGGTTCATCATGCTTAGTCGATCTCTTGGCATTCCTTTTTCAACCAAGATATTTCAACGTCTTCCTCATCATCACTGAGCTCTTCATCCATCCAAGCTTCAGAATAAAGTGCTTGATGAGGTGCTCCATTCCCTGCTGCACCCTTGCCCTTGCTCCAGTTATTCAACTTGACATACTTGTCTCTATACCGTTTAGCTCGGTATGCAATCTTGTCATTTTGACCAGTTTCAGTTGACTTGGTATGACAGTTGGCAGCAATGTGTCCAGGCTTTCCACACCTATAGCAAAGACCTGATATTGGGTCAGTATTGGAAGAGCTAACACCCAGCCTCTTCTTCTTCAACTGATCTAGCTTCATAGACATACGAGCCATTTGGGTTTCAAGCTCTCCTGTCTTAGTATCAGCAAGATCAACCTCTGGCTCTTCAGGCTCAGTAACAGTATATGCTTGTTGCACAACTAAAGCCATGCCAGTGGAAGTCTTGTCAGTTTTCTTCCAGTTGATCAGTCTTGCAGCATTGTTCTCCTCATGATTCAACATTAGACCATACAAATTTTGAAGAGTGTATGATTCAATGTTGTTAGCAGCATTGACAGAGTTTGTCATATCAAGAAATTGTTGAGGAAGACTGTCCAGAAATTTTTGAACAAGTTCTCCTTCTTCCTTCACAATGCCTACACTGATAAGATCATGGATAACAGTGTTGAACCTGTTATAGAGAGTGGTGATGTCTTCATTAGGACTTGAGAAGAAGTTTTCATACTTTTTCTCATGTTGCTTTTTCTTTGCAACTTCACCTTAGGTGTGCCTTCATAGGTGACTGATAGGCTATCCCACATAGCCTTTGCTGTTGGCAATTTCATAATTGCATTCAGTATTTCTTTGGTAACAGCATTACCAATCACCCCCTTTGCTCTGGAGTCTAAACTGTACAACTAACGGTCAGTATCAGTCCATGTATGCTTCAGTTTAAGAACTGTTCTTGTGCTCTCATGAGCATCATCAGTAGCTGCAACGGGTTCCACAGTTTGTGGAATGATGGGACCATCATTTAGTACTTTGAGCATCTCATGATGAATAGATTCGAGATACCATTGAGCTTTTAGTTTCCATTGATGGAAATCTTTGCCATCAAAGATATGTACTCCCTTTCCAGACATGACTGGTGCAACTATAGTAGACATTTTGGATTTTTGAGTTTAGGAAGGATAAGTGTAGGGAATGGCTGCCAGGGTAATAGATCGACTAAATAAGGATTTATTTAGCCTGCTCTGATACCAGTTGTTAGGTCACAACAACCATGGATTACTTAGTTAATTGATAGAATTATTAATACTTAAGACAAATAATGTATAGAAAAAGATTATAGTCAAATGTATAATTCCACTAAGTGTGGTATGCTGCGGAATAGCAATACCATTGATCAATTACAATAAGATATGAAAGTGTAAAGTGAATTGGTGAGTTCTCCTTTGCAAGATGATCTCTATTTATAATGATATAGAGATCTTACATAATGGGCAAAGGAGTAACCGAAGGACTAAACTAGGAAAATGACTAAGATCAAGGGATTTGATCTTAGTCAGTTACATAACAAAATGTAACTCAGTCCTTCTACTCAGTATTGGATTTCCAATACTAAGTATTGATACTGAGTGGCCAATACTGGCTACTCAGTATCACTCCTAAACTTAGCTAAATTATTCTATAAACTATTCTAATCTAGTCTAGGTTGTCTTGTTATCTTAAGATCCTAGGGGTAAGGCTTTTTGCCTTAAAAGTTACCAGCCTACCGGATCCCACCATTCTTTCCGAAAAATTACAATCGAGAGAGTCCACTCTACAGGCAACCGTCACTCCTACTCTTCCGATTGTCCATGCCACTGTGGAGCCTATCATTACTGCTTCTCCATTTCAAGACTTTTCTGATGAAGGGTTATTCCTTCGAGCAAGATCTGGCTTTTTTGATGCCGCAGAGCTCCTTTCGGATCTACAATCGCGGAGTGTTCGTGGCCGCCACTATTTCCTATTTTTCATCTAACAACATCGGTCGGCACATTTAACTTTCTACCAAACTCGTGAGACACAACGAATAAGTAGAACCCGAATCAAATAATATAGAAGATGGCATGAAGTTAATGAATAAAGTACCTGATACTACATCGTGCACCTCTTTTGCCTCCTCTCGAGTCACCTGAAAGGAACGCCCCTTCACTTTAGCCGGTTCCTCTTTCTTTTGAGCCGCGGGCACCTTTGGCTCGATCCTCTTTTTCGGGCACCCATTGCTATAGTGTCCCATTTCATGGCACGAGTAATACTCCACCTCGGAAAACGCCTTGGATCTACAATCCCGAATTATATGCCCCGTCTTTCCACAATTATAGCACACCTTCGAATTTCCTCGGCACTCGCCGGCATGGTTCTTCCCGCATCTCTTGCACGGGACAACGCTTCCTTGCTTGAAGGAATTTGATGTGAACTTCCTCTTTTTAGAAGTTCCCGAGCCACTCTCGGCTTTCCTTTTCTCGATCACATGGGCCCTCTCGGCATTCCTTGTCGCATCCACCTCTTCCACACCCCGGGCGGCACCAATGGCCTCATCGAGTGTGACCGCTCTCCTTACCTCCAATTGGTAATCCCAAGGTAGCCCACAAGCATATCGGACTACCCTCGATCTTTCCTCAAAATAAGTTCTTGCAACAAACGGGAGCAATCCCGTGAACTCCCTTGAGTACTCCTCAACCGACCTATCACCCTTCTTTAGGTTTACAAACCTCTCATGCATCTTCTCCAAATCCCTTTCGGGGCAAAACTTTCTCTTCAACCTCGTGGTAAAGTCGTCCCATGACATCTTTTCAATCACCTCCCTCCCGAGGGTCTCATACACGATATCCCACCATACCATAGCATCCTCTCTTAGCAATTGCGATGCATACAACACCATATCGGTTTTCTTGCACTTGCTACTTCCGATGACCTGCTCGGTCTCTCGGATCCACCTCATAGTCACCTTCGGGTCCGAACTACCCGCGTACACACTTGGCTTACAAGCCATGAAAGACTTAAAAGAACAACCATTGTTTTCATCGGGTTTCGCCCTTACATCACTCCAACCACATGTGGAGGATTCCTCCACTCGAGTGCCACCATCCCTGGTTTTCTCATCCGATCTAGCTTCGGATACACGATCTCCCCCCGACCTCTCCCGGTCTCCAATGATGCGGTGCACCTCCTCGGCCACCACTCCCTTGAGTTGTTCAATAATAGTTTGGAGGTCCGCCATGGTAACCGGAGTTCTATTAGCTCCGACCTCCGATTCACCCATCCGATGCATCGACGGTTGACTTTCCTGTTCAACCACAACTTCGACATGAGGTATTTCTTCCTCCCGGCCCTCCGGGGCTTTACCACTTCTATGCGTGGTCACCATTTCTTTCGACCAAGACTAAACGGAAGACATTAAACATTTAGTACCTTGTGTACAACCCATTAGTCGCATAAGACTCAATATCCATAATCATATCAATTCTCATCGGTCCCCTAGGTTCAACCCTAAACTCAATATAAAGTCTCAAGGTCAACCTAAGATCTCAAGGAATCTTATATTCCTAATGCTACAGTCTAAGACTAGGATGGTCATCCAACCTAATTCACTTAAACTAAAGCTCTGATACCAAGTTGTAACACCTCAAATTTTAGTACCAAATATTGGCCAAAATAAAACATTTTATAAATAGAAGAACATCCCCAAATTTGGATTTACAAAAACCTTGGTATGAAATCAGAGTATAAAAGTAGGTGTTACAAAATAGATCATAACCAAGCTAAGACTAAATCCAATCTACTGTTCTCCTAATCTAAGTCCCGCATCTCTATCCATGCGTACCTAAGCCTTCGATCCCGAACCTGAGTACATAGCAAAACAAACAAGGAGTACGTGAGACAAAAACGTCTCGTGAGCTACATGGGTTTAGACCCGATAATAAAATGAAATGTCACGTTTCATATAACCAATCAATATACATATATATATCCAACTATCCAATCTAGTCACCATAGTGTGACCCTATCAACCCTGCTTACCTAGCAATCACGTCTAACTATCGGGTTGCCCCCGAACTAGCTAGAATCACATACATATCTAGTTATCGGGTCGCCCCCGAGCTAACTAGAAACAAGGTACCGGCAATAGGATCGCCCACGCTACCGATACCTGCCTTGCCCACCGGAATATGTCCAATGAGTAAGACTACTAACGTGGAAGAGTCAATGGGAAATCCGTCCCAACTGCTCCTCAATCCACACCTCATGACCGGGGAGTCTCCCGTATCATCACATCATCTCAACCTCATCACAACCCTATGGTTATGTCAATCTAGCTCTCGGCTATCACTTTCATCATCAAGCAAGTTAGTTCAATACTATCATCGGTATAACTAACTATCAACTATTAGTCTACACAATTAAGCAAATAGACCATAATACAAGTAATGAAAATATTTAAAAGGGCTATGTACTCAGTAAATTCCACACGTACTCACCTTAGCAATAAGATGCTCAAACCGTGTTCTTGACACCAAAACTCTTGCTTCCACAATTTCACCGACTTTCCAAAATGCCACCAAAAGCCTAATACATTAATCACAACAAGATTATCATCACAAACTACTACCAATGTGTTCATCTACCTCTAGATAACACCCATCAATTCATTTCCCCAAATATATTGATTTACCAAACCCTAGGTTTAACCAACCCGAAGATTCTTACAAATCATAATCATACACTTGTTTCCTTTGTTAATATACCATCTATTAAGTGTATACACCATTTTTATCACCATAACCCATAACCCCAAGAACTAGGGTTTCAACCCCAAGCTTCTAAATCCATAGATCTAAAGCTACAACTACAAAGGATTGAAGATATACCTTTAATCTTCAACTAGGAGTGAAGAATCACAAGATTTGACCAAGAAATCTGCTCCAAATGATGATTTACACCCAAAATCGTCCACAAACTCGAGATAAAGAAACTAGGGTTTTGATATGGCTTCAAATGAGCCAAAACCCGATTTAATGCTGCTCGACAAAAGATCACGACGCGAACAATAGTTCGCGTCGCTAACTATGCGATTTCCATAGTTCGCGATCGCTAATCAGGCGTGAACTTTATCGCGTCCAAAGGCCAAACTCCCTGGGACTAGTTCCCGATCGGGAACACACGTTCGCGTCGCGAACTCCTGATGCAGCCAGGGCTGCACTTTTTCGACTTTGTCTCGACCCGGTTTCGCCCATAACTTTCTCGTACGGTGTCCAAACGACACGAAACCAATTTCCACGTGTTTTATATGATTTATCCATAATCATCATATTTTTACATATTTTATTTATTTACAATTTCGGGTCGTTACAACTATCTACCCCTTAAAAGGATTCCGTCCTCGGAATCGCTAAGAATTTCAATCCACATTCTACCGAGTATCCATTCTCATTCTCCCGCGGTTATTACCGTCAAACTTTTTCTCATCCCGAATTAGTCAACAATATGTATGTAAACATTCAATTAATCCCGCTAGATTCAAACGGGTCAAAAATCAATCTTAAGCCTTTAGTGCCCAAATGGGCCAAACTTGCACAATTTTGACCACAAGACTTTCAATCCTTTAACCGATCATCTTATACACATAGAAATGACATGACCCACACATTATAATCAACTAATTGACCAACACCAATGTCAAAGTCTAGCTTTGACCAAGTTACCATATTCCAACATCGTCTAACCCTTGACTTAAGAACAAAGTCAACTATACTTTAACAATTTCCTTTACCATCGACCTCTAGTTATGATTTATCAACCATAGATACCCAATTCCCAAATTCAACTTGAAAACGCCCAACGGGTCAAAGTCACAAAATTTGACCATAACTCTTTTAATTACTTCATTACCCCTTTCTCATACACACAACTAATACATTATACTACCATCATCGCGAGTCATTCGAAACGAAAGTCAAAACCCATCATTAACCAAGTCAACTAATCACATGTTGACTAATCTTGACTTTTGCCTAAAGTCAACCATACTTTTTCCAATTAACAGATTCCCTACTCTCGGGATCTCATTCTCGACTTATCACTTCCGGTTACACCCATTAATGTTTCCTTAACAATCGTCCATAATTCCAAAATTCCCATCTTTTCACATTTCTCCGAGTTCTCACATTACCTTATGGTCACATCAATCTTTACCGTTTCTTGACCTTCATTCGGTCACTTATACCTTTACCTAGAACCATTTCAATCATCTTCGCCTCTCATACCAAAATTTCACACAAGTTGACCATATCCTGGTTCTCAATAACAATTATTTTCTAACAGCATCCTTTTTCTCATATTCGAGAATTCGTAGGCATCCCATACCTATACATGACTTAATGCAACCCGCATTTCCAACCAAATTTTCATTTACCATAACATAATAGCAATACGCATTAACCACATGGTGCTATCTTCGTCATATAAATGCATAAGCATACACACCTACATATATATATATATATACTTATATATATATATATCACGCCAACTCAATCTAAACGTATCTATTGTGCACATATACAACCATATGCATATGCCACGCCAATGTCATCTGACATCCATCTTTTCGCATCGCGTAGCCTCGCTACTATCTTACCCATTCGATCATCGAATCGCTCATCGTGCGTTCTAGCACCTCTCCTATAAAAATTGCATTATCGTTTTCTTCCCAATTCATATGTCCCCCATCGAACATAGTACTTAGCACATTTCATATAATATTACCTTTCCATTATTATATGCCTTCCAAGGCCATCATATAGTGCACATGCATTGTACCCCGCGGGTATACCAATAAAATCTCCGATTGTCGTTTACCGTTTCACTTACACATCAACCACCCTTAACCGGTCCATTTCCTTATTACCGATTTCCAATCCTTTTATTACCACCGGGGTAACCACCAATCTATTCCTTTAACCAAAGTTCACCGGCCAACCCGGTCACCTTTGAGTCAACCAATCGACTCTGGTCTACATTTATAACCCATGACTTGGCACCCATTAGCCCAACATTCTTTGTTCCCGTCTTCCTACATCGCGATACCTTGAAATATTTATTTCCCAGTCGCAGCCTCACACACACTATGTCATATTATATCACATCATTATTATGACATCTTGCCCATAATCGTCATCTCACCCTTAATATCAAATCGATCATCCCTTGTCACGAAACTTGTTATGGCTACATGCCAATTTTTTTTTTTTTTTTTTTTCTAACAATTAAAATATGCCATTCCTGACACTTACTCCTTTCCACCTATGTTACATTTATTTATTCCAAGGCATCACTATACCTTTAATCATTCTTTTCTTTCCCATTTACATATATTAACATTACATTACTTATCCAGATTCCCGCCAAATACTCAAGTTTCAATTCCAAAATTTCTATTTCCAAATTTCCATCCTTACTACAATTCTTACCAAAGCTTAGTACTTCGTTATACTACTATCCATTTATTGGAAACATTTACCGTCCTCGTGGTTCATCTTTTGATACCATACAATAACATCAACCCCTATATCTTTACTATCTGCGACACAGCGAACCATATTCCCTTCTAAAAATATAATTTCCATACACATAACTAACCGGGAAAATCATTCCCCAAAATAAATATTCACGTCATACAACTTACCTCCAATCCCTATAACCATCAATCCGAGCGACCATTAAGCTATAGTCATACAATATCTCGGCTTGGTGCATACCCAATCAATCCATACTGATAATCACGTCAAAATCCTTCTTTCTCATGGACATAAATCGATTTTTAAACTTTTTCCCATATATTTCTAAGTCATAACTCCTATAAACAAATTCGACCGTTGAGATTTTCCCATTGGCTACCACTATTTCCTATTTTTCATCTAACAACATCGGTCGGCACATTTAACTTTCTACCAAACTCGTGAGACACAACGAATAAGTAGAACCCGAATCAAATAATATAGAAGATGGCATGAAGTTAATGAATAAAGTACCTGATACTACATCGTGCACCTCTTTTGCCTCCTCTCGAGTCACCTGAAAGGAACGCCCCTTCACTTTAGCCGGTTCCTCTTTCTTTTGAGCCGCGGGCACCTTTGGCTCGATCCTCTTTTTCGGGCACCCATTGCTATAGTGTCCCATTTCATGGCACGAGTAACACTCCACCTCGGAAAACGCCTTGGATCTACAATCCCGAATTATATGCCCCGTCTTTCCACAATTATAGCACACCTTCGAATTTCCTCGGCACTCGCCGGCATGGTTCTTCCCGCATCTCTTGCACGGGACAACGCTTCCTTGCTTGAAGGAATTTGATGTAAACTTCCCCTTTTTAGAAGTTCCCGAGCCACTCTCGGCTTTCCTTTTCTCGATCACATGGGCCCTCTCGGCATTCCTTGTCGCATCCACCTCTTCCACACCCCGGGCGGCACCAATGGCCTCATCGAGTGTGACCGCTCTCCTTACCTCCAATTGGTAATCCCAAGGTAGCCCACAAGCATATCGGACTACCCTCGATCTTTCCTCAAAATAAGTTCTTGCAACAAACGGGAGCAATCCCGTGAACTCCCTTGAGTACTCCTCAACCGACCTATCACCCTTCTTTGGGTTTACAAACCTCTCATGCATCATCTCCAAATCCCTTTCGGGGCAAAACTTTCTCTTCAACCTCGTGGTAAAGTCGTCCCATGACATCTTTTCAATCACCTCCCTCCCGAGGGTCTCATACACGATATCCCACCATACCATAGCATCCTCTCTTAGCAATTGCGATGCATACAACACCATATCGGTTTTCTTGCACTTGCTACTTCCGATGACCTGCTCGGTCTCTCGGATCCACCTCATAGTCACCTTCGGGTCCGAACTACCCGCGTACATACTTGGCTTACAAGCCATGAAAGACTTAAAAGAACAACCATTGTTTACATCGGGTTTCGCCCTTACATCACTACAACCACCTGTGGAGGATTCCTCCACTCGAGTGCCACCATCCCTGGTTTTCTCATCCGATCTAGCTTCGGATACACGATCTCCCCCGACCTCTCCCGGTCTCCAATGATGCGGGGCACCTCCTCGGCCACCACTCCCTTGAGTTGTTCAATAATAGTTTGGAGGTCCGCCATGGTCACCGGAGTTCTATTAGCTCCGACCTCCGATTCACCCATCCGATGCATCGACGGTTGACTTTCCTGTTCAACCACAACTTCGACATGAGGTATTTCTTCCTCCCGGCCCTCCGGGGCTTTACCACTTCTATGCGTGGTCACCATTTCTTTCGACCAAGACTAAACGGAAGACATTAAACATTTAGTACCTTGTGTACAACCCATTAGTCGCATAAGACTCAATATCCATAATCATATCAATTCTCATCGGTCCCCTAGGTTCAACCCTAAACTCAATATAAAGTCTCAAGGTCAACCTAAGATCTCAAGGAATCTTATATTCCTAATGCTACAGTCTAAGACTAGGATGGTCATCCAACCTAATTCACTTAAAATATAGCTCTGATACCAAGTTGTAACACCTCAAATTTTAGTACCAAATATTGGCCAAAATAAAACATTTTATAAATAGAAGAACATCCCCAAATTTGGATTTACAAAAACCTTGGTATGAAATCAGAGTATAAAAGTAGGTGTTACAAAATAGATCATAACCAAGCTAAGACTAAATCCAATCTACTGTTCTCCTAATCTAAGTCCCGCATCTCTATCCATGCGTACCTAAGCCTTCGATCCCGAACCTGTGTACATAGCAAAACAAACAAGGAGTACGTGAGACAAAACGTCTCGTGAGCTACATGGGTTTAGACCCGATAATAAAATGAAATGTCACGTTTCATATAACCAATCAATATACATATATATATATATCCAACTATCCAATCTAGTCACCATAGTGTGACTCTATCAACCTTGCTTACCTAGCAATCACGTCTAACTATCGGGTTGCCCCCGAACTAGCTAGAATCACATACATATCTAGTTATCGGGTCGCCCCCGAGCTAACTAGAAACAAGGTACCGGCAATAGGATCGCCCACGCTACCGATACCTGCCTTGCCCACCGGAATATGTCCAATGAGTAAGACTACTAACGTGGAAGAGTCAATGGGAAATCCGTCCCAACTGCTCCTCAATCCACACCTCATGACCGGGGAGTCTCCCGTATCATCACATCATCTCAACCTCATCATAACCCTATGGTTATGTCAATCTAGCTCTCGGCTATCACTTTCATCATCAAGCAAGTTAGTTCAATACTATCATCGGTATAACTAACTATCAACTATTAGTCTACACAATTAAGCAAATAGACCATAATACAAGTAATGAAAATATTTAAAAGGGCTATGTACTCAGTAAATTCCACACGTACTCACCTTAGCAATAAGATGCTCAAACCGTGTTCTTGTCACCAAAACTCTTGCTTCCATAATTTCACCGACTTTCCAAAATGCCACCAAAAGCCTAATACATTAATCACAACAAGATTATCATCACAAACTACTACCAATGTGTTCATCTACCTCTAGATAACACCCATCAATTCGTTTCCCCAAATATATTGATTTACCAAACCCTAGGTTTAACCAACCCGAAGATTCTTACAAATCATAATCATACACTTGTTTCCTTTGTTAATATACCATCTATTAAGTGTATACACCATTTTTATCACCATAACCCATAACCCCAAGAACTAGGGTTTCAACCCCAAGCTTCTAAATCCATAGATCTAAAGCTACAACTACAAAGGATTGAAGATATACCTTTAATCTTCAACTAGGAGTGAAGAATCACAAGATTTGACCAAGAAATCTGCTCCAAATGATGATTTACACCCAAAATCGTCCACAAACTCGAGAGAAAGAAACTAGGGTTTTGATATGGCTTCAAATGAGCCAAAACCCGATTTAATGCTGCTCGACAAAAGATCACGACGCGAACAATAGTTCGCGTCGCTAACTATGCGATTTCCATAGTTCGCGATCGCTAATCAGGCGTGAACTTTATCGCGTCCAAAGGCCAAACTCCCTGGGACTAGTTCCCGATCGGGAACACACGTTCGCGTCGCGAACTCCTGATGCAGCCAGGGCTGCACTTTTTCGACTTTGTCTCGACCCGGTTTCGCCCATAACTTTCTCGTACGGTGTCCAAATGACACGAAACCAATTTCCAAGTGTTTTATATGATTTATCCATAATTATCATATTTTTACATATTTTATTTATTTACAATTTCGGGTCGTTACAATGCTAAACTTGTGCATGAGTATCCGGATGCTCAGACTAACATCATGAACATGTTTGGTACGCTGGTGACTCCAGATTATTCTTTGCTTCAATCGATTGAGTCTGGTGTCGTTCCTGTAGAGGAACTGAAGAAGCTTGTGAAGAAAGTTACTCCTGGACTGGAAGACACCGGTGAAAGCTCCAACCGAGGAGAGGCGCCCCCTGCCCCATAGGACATTCATGTTTATTGTTTTTGTATGTTTGTTATCTGGTCGAATCGTATTTTTGTCGGTTTGTATGTTTGATTTGATCGTTTCTTGAATGCTACTTTAAGCAATGTAACTTTTATTTTGCTATGTACGTTCGTCGCTTTTTCTGAATACGTCTCGCTTCCTGATGAGGCGTCCCCCATAGGATTTTAAGGTAGAGAGTTACTCCCTTCCGACCTAAACGTATATGTTTGTTTTTGTCGATTTAGCCATTTAGCTTTAGACCTTTTACCTCGTTGGGGTAAGTTAGGTGTTCGTTTTTAGCAGACCGTTCGTTCAATGGTTCTTACGTTGTATGTTCATCAGACATAAGAAAAATTTTAAAAAGGAAAACCTTACTCGGAAGGTATTACAGTTAGCCATTCGTGACTTTTTATTACATTAGCAGTGGAAAACCAGACTACTAGTTCGATCGATAATAGTATCAAAAGGTCACTTAAACGACTAAAAAAAAACTTAAACATAAAATTTTCGCAAGTTTCGCATGTTCCACGTGCGTGGAACGAACGAGCCATCTATTGTTTCCAGAACGTATGAACCGTTCCTTCTCGCCTCTTTGACCCTGTACGGTCCTTCCCAGTTGGGGCATAACTTGCCCGGTTTGTGTTGGACGCTTGCCTCGTTCTTTCGCAGGACGAGATCTCCTACCTTACACGCCGTTCCTCGAACCTTTTTTTTGTAATATCCTTCAGTCATAGACTTGTACGCCGCTTGCCTCAAAGCTGCATTTTCACGTCACTCGTCTATTATATCCAGGTTATGCCTTAATGCCTCCTCGTTTTCCCACAGGTGGAAGTTTTCTACTCGCGATGATGGGATAAGAACTTCCAGGGGTATTACAACTTCCGATCCATACACCAGGCTGTACGGAGTTTCCTACGTGCCTTTCCGAACAGTTGTCCGGTAAGACCATAGAACACTCTGTAGCTCGTCCGCCCAGCTGCCCTCTGTTCTGCTTAGACGAGTCTTAATTCCTTTCACTATGGTTTTGTTAGTAACCTCTGTTTGGCCATTGGCTTGTGGATGAGCCATAGATGTGAAGTTTTGACGTATACTTAATTCTGCGCACCACTTCCTAAACGGATTGCTGGCGAACTGCTTCCCGTTATCACTTACGACGGTGTGAGGGAGGCCAAAACGACATACGATTTTTTGCCATACAAATTTGACTACATTAGCTCCTGAGATGCACGCTAAAGGTTTGGCTTCTACCCACTTCGTAAAGTAATCAATCGCCACTACCAAGAAACACAGACCCCCGGGAGCCTTAGGGAAAGGTCCGACAATATCGATCCCCCATTGACAGAGAGGCCATGGGCTATGTATGATGGTTAAGTTAACGAAAGGGGCGTTCGGAACGTTCGAGTAAGCTTGACACCTTTCACATTTCCGCACGTATTGATGGACATCTTTGGACATGCATGGCCAGAAATAACCCATCCGGAGCAGCTTCTGGGTTAGAGATCGTGCCCCCGAATGCGATCCACACATTCCCTCGTGGACCTCTCCTATGGCCTTCTTGGCTTCGTCATCCCCCAAACATCTTAACCAAGGGGTGGAATATCCCTTGTGGAATATCCCTTCCGATATAGAACGTTGTTTCTAAGGGTATATTTCCCGGCATTTATTTTCACCTTCCTGGCTTTATCTGCTTCAGATGGTAATATTCCTCCCTCCAAGTATAAACGAAAGGGAGTCATCCAACATTCCACATCACTCTCCGTCTCTGCGACTTCTTCTTCCTTTTCGATGCTCCGTCTGGCCAATACTTCTCCCAATACTTTCTTCGTAAGGTGACAATATAACATCGCCGCCAATTTGCTGAGTGCGTCAGCCTCCTTGTTTTTGGTGCGAGGGATGTGCGTAATCTTGAAACTCTCGAACCATCCTATCTGTGTTTGAACTCGCTCCAGGTAACGTTTCATGTGTACCTCCTTCGCTTCGTAGGACCCCTTGACTTGATTAACAACCAACATTGAGTCTGCGAACGCCTCTAGCTTCCGGATTTCTAAACTTTTGGCCTGACTTAAGCCTGCTAACAGAGCTTCATATTCGGCCTCGTTGTTTGAACAGACGAAGTTGAACCTTAAGGAATAAGTAACCCTTTCATCGTTGGGTCCGGTCAGGACCACCCCTGCTCAACATCCGTCCGCTCTGGCGGCTCCGTCCGTATACATCTGCCATGTGAGGGATGACTTCCGGCATACCTTCGTTTCTGGGCGTGTTAAGTCTTCTCCCTTCCCTTCCTCAATTGCCAAAACTCTTTCGTCATCGGGTATCTACACCAAGAAGTCTGCTAACGCTTGACCCTTGATGCTAGGTCTAGGTTTGAACGTAATATCATGTTCTCCTAACTCGATTTCCCATTTTGTCATCCTCCCCGACCGTTCCGGTTGCAAGAGTATGTTCCTGATTGGTTGGTAAGTCAGGACGGTCACGGAGTGGGCTTGGAAATACCTCTTCAGACGTCTGACCGCGTAAATTAATGCTAGGATCAACTTTTCGATTATTGAGTAGTTAAACTCTGCCCCCTGTAGTGCTCGACTAACAAAGTAAACGGGTACTTGCTTCTTATCTCTTTCGGCAATGAGTATTGAGCTAACTGCTTCTCTGTTGGTTGAGAGGTACATTACCAACATGGTAGGGAGGCTTTTTAGATGTTATTTAAGTTTCTCGAAAGCTTCCTTAGCCTCTTCCGTCCATACGACCTCTCCTTTCTTTGTGCATCAGTGCAGTGCTTTGAAGAAAGGGACAGATTTTTCTGCTGATTTTGCCAGAAAACATCCCAACGCGGCTAACTTTCCATTCAAACTCTGCACGTCCTTCACCGTCCGGGGGGTATGCATTTCTAACAATCCCCCCACCTTGTCGGGGTTAGCCTCAGTTCCCGCCGTTATTACCACGTGACCCAAGAACTTGCCTTTACTCATCCCGAAGGAACATTTCTTGGGATTTAGCTTCATGTTAATTTTTATGAGTTGTATCAGTGTTTCTTCTATATCTTCGATCAGATTTAGGTTGCCGTTGTTTTTGATGACCATGTCATCAATGTACACTTCAAGATTCCTTCTTATCTGCTTTTCGAATGCTTTATCAACCAAACGCTGATAGATAGCCCCCGCATTCCGGAGGCCAAAAGGCATTTTAATATAACAGAAGGTCACCTTCTCCGTATGGAACACTGTCTTTTCCTCATCTTCCCGAGCCATTTGGACCTGATGATACCCCTTATAGGCATCCAGGAATGACTTCCATTGGTATCCGCCTAAAGATTCTACCTTTTTTTCGATCTCTGGAAGAGGGTAGCTATCCTTCGGGCAAGCTTTGTTTAGGTCCTTAAAATATACGCACATGCGCATGGACCCATCTGCTTTCTTTACCAGGACTGGATTTGCTATCCACTCAGGATATTGGGCACTCCGTAGTACCCCTGCCTTTACCAAACTTTGCACCTCTTCGTTAATCACTTTGTTTCATTCTGCCGCCATCCTTCTTTTCGTTTGCTTTATCAGAAGGAAACTTGGGTTGATCATGAGCTTGTGTTCGGTCACCTCTTAGGACACTCCAGTCATGTCTCCGGGAGTCCACGCAAACACTTTTTTATATTTCTTTAATAGAGTCTCCAATTTACCCGTTAGTCGTTGGGGTAGGCTTCCCCCAATCCGAATGGGTGCTTCCGGATACTCCGGGTTGATCATTACCTGCACCTCCTCTTGCTCCGTCCAACTGTCTTGGTGAGTGGTGCTGTTACACTCCAACGGAGGCATAGGCATACTTCGGACAGTGATTACCCCCCGATCTGAGGGGAACTTGAGTAAACCATGAATTGTGGATGCAATTGCCTGGAACTGCCACATTCCGGTTCGTCCTAAAATAGCATTGTATCGCGAGGGAGCCTCGATGATGATGAATTCGGCTAGAATGGTTTTACTGTGAAAACTTTCCCAATCGGCTAGCATAAGGGGTAGGTGAATCTTCCCTTTTGGCCAGACGGACTGTCCGGAAAAGCCTACGACCGGAGACTTTGCTGGCTTTAGGAGGGCTCGGATGTCGGGAGGGAACTTATCAAAGCAGTGACTATACATAGAGGTGCACAAAAAAACCGGTTTAAAATCAAATCCGGTTTTAAAACCGGTTTGAAACCGTTTATGCCTTGTCGGACCGGTTCAGTTTTAAACCGCCGGTTTGGAACCGGTTTGATGTTTTGTGGAGGAACCGGTTTGAAAACCGGTTTTTAGAAAACCGATCCTTAAAACCGGTTAAAAAACCGAAAAAACCAGTTTAAACCGGTTCGAACCGGTTTCAACCGGATACACCCTTACTAACCAAAAACAGGTTTAAAACAGAACCGGTTTTCCCAAAACTGGTTTTGACTTTTGTAGACCAAATCCGATCCGTTTTTAAACCGAACCGGTTTTCTAAAAAAAAACCGATTTGTGCACCTCTAACTGTACATGACATTCGCCGAGCTCCCCCCGTCAACATAAACTCTTCGGACCATTGTTTTAGCCACTATCCCGAAAATGACCAAAGGTTCTGTCCCAACATATCCATCAGGAACTGGTTCCCCCCTTCCGAATTCCACGACTCCCCCTTTCCTCTTGCCCAGGGAGAAAGTTGTCGCATCATCTTCAATCGCGAAAATTTCTGCGTTATAGGCAGCTACGTCCTTCTTTGGTTCGACATCATTAACTTCCGCCTTTTCCTTCCCCTGTGGTTCCTTCTCTCTTCTATAGCTTTCACAGGTCGCGGTGGCATGCCCCATAATTTTATGAAATTCACAATAAGCGTTCGGGTCCCTGAGATATTTTTTCCTCATCACCCTCCCTTCCGTTCTTCGGGCTTCTGTTGTCAAATAAACTTTCGGCCGATATGGCCGTACCTGTCACTTTGAAACTTTCCCTCCGGGATTCTTGCCTTATAAGCCGACCTTCCGGAGAAACTAGGTTTGACGGACCCTTTCCCCTTATCTCCTTTTTTGTACGAATCGGAACCTGTAGTGTTCCTTCTTTCTTGGGCTTCAATGCGCAACTTCTCAACGCTTTCTTCTTCCTGTTTCAGCACCTTGTTTACCACATTAATCATGTCATCGGCCTTGTCGAAGTCTCTCTTTGATAGCTCACGAAATAACTCTCCCTCCCGGAGACCATACGTGAACGCAACAATAATCAAGGAGTCATCTCGAACCGGCATCTTTCGACTCTGTTCGCTGAACCTTTTAAAGTACGATTTGTTGGACTCTCCCTCTCGCTGTCGACATGCCATAATAGATTGAGACCGTTGTTGGTACTTTTTCTGTTGTATGAAACTATGGCTGAACTGTATGACCAACTCTTCGAAACTAGAGATGCTTCGTTGAGGGAGACTCGACAACCAGTACCTTGCAGACCCCTCCAGGGTCCCAGCAAAGTACAAACACCACAACCTTAGATCCATCGGGATCATCTTCACAGCCCAGCGAAAGCTAGCCACATGGTCTTCTGGGTCTCCGGTTCCGTCGTATGATTTTTCCCTGGGTCCTTTCAGGCCGGGGGTATGGGCATTTCGTTGATGTCGTCTGTGAACGGAGACCGAAAATCCCTCGAACCGGATGAGGAGTGACGATGAGAGGCTTTCTTTTCTTTGTTTTGCGAAGGGTATCTTTCATTCTTCGGCCTTCCGACCTGAACGACCTCCGTTTTTCGCATTCTTCTGGGGGAGATGGGTCTTTGTACACCACCTCCACCGGTTCGTCTTCGCTTGAGTACGTTAGGTTTCTTTCTACCCCAAGTACTTCTCCCTTCAACTTCGTTTGAGTCTTTTCCATCTGTCTCATTTTTCTGAACTTGCAGAAAAGATTATACTCCTCCAACTCCTCCCGGGTAGGCTCATTCCCCCCACTTTCGGGTGGTGGGCATGTGGAAGTCGATGCTGGTGTGAGAACCCCTTCTGGCGGCTCTCTGAGTCGGATCGGCGTTACTTGATGACGACTAGCGTCGTTTAACGGATTTTCTTGGACCATTTCGTTCAAGGGTCCCACGGATGGCCCCAAATGTTGGATTACAGATCTTCCGGATAGCTTGTCGACCGCCTTCTGCTTAAAGAACCTGAAACAACAGGATGACCCTTAGTCAGATGCTCCCCAGGAGGTTTCCTGTGAGAACACTCTGACGGTCAAGTTAGTAAACGTATTTAAGATGTGAGGTCGTGATCGAGTGAAGATCGTATTGATTGCGAGTAATAAATGATAAGTGTAATAAATGTACCGAAGACTTGATTCCAGCTAACTGTGGAGCGATCATATTTATAATCGGATTCCCCAAAGCGGGAAGGAGGAAGCTTTCTTCCTTTGGACCGGTCCAGTACAGCCTCCTGGACAATAGGTTGGGTCGAAAGCTTTTATCCGTAGAACATTGGGTCGAAACCACGCCAAGTCTCTCCTAGGAACTTGCTCGCATTTAATGCGCTCTTGGCTCAAGGTTACTTTCCCGCAATGCGCGTTCCACGCTTGGATTGCTGTTATTGGGTTTCGTCGCCTCCGAGCGTCCTTCCCTCCCTTCCGTATATATGTGATATGCTCGGTTCGGACGGAAGGTAGCATACCTCATTACATACGGTTTTATCTTATTAGGTACAACTAAAGAAGATTATGTTGGAATATGCTTCACGCGTATAACATATAGTTATATGGCTAGTTGTTTGTGAGCCTAAAGGGTCACACACTTAAACACTAAACACCATTATATAATTAGTGTAATTAGTGTAATTACATTAATTATTAATATATATATAAGCTATAAGCTTGTCTATCATAAGTTTAATATTAAAAGTTAATATTGAAACTTTCTTGTGGGCAAACTAGAAGAAACAAAAGATAGGGACTTGTGGGCAAATAAGACTAATGATTTATGGAAATCATTAAAGGATTGTAATGGCACCATTAAGAGATATAATGGTCCATAAACTCCCTCTTGACCACACTCTTGGCCGTCCCTCTCTCTCTCTCTCTCTTTGTAGGTGTTTTGTTTTCTTTTTTGCTCTCAAGGCTCAAGGACTAGCATCCATTATTTGGTGTTCTTGCAAGTGTTGTGCGGATTTCTTTTAGAGGTATTCTTGTTGAATACTTGGTTTCAATCCATCACCAACTCCATCCGATTTCATAATAATCAAAGGCAACTAGGGTATGAATTCTTATACCATTCTCTTTGATTTTCTTTTAGTTTAATTGTATGATTGATATCAAGATCCGTTCATGGTGATTAAATCTTTCCGCTGCGTTTTGGTTCTTGTTTTAACCGAAAATCACCATTAGTGGTATCACGAGTCATTATATTAATCATATAATTAGCTAGATTTTGTGAAAAGTGGCAAAAATCAATTGCTTTTGTGTTTTTAAAATTCCGATCGGACAAAAACAAAAACCCTACGGGTTTTTTATTTTAATTTTCGGATTTTTATAAAAATGTGGGTTAAAATATGGTATTTTTGGAACCCTATTGTCACTTATTACAATATCATATCAAAAAAAAAAAAAAAAATTAATCTTGTTATTGTATTTTTTTGATTATTTGGCTTGGATTTTAATTTATTAATTCCATTTTTTATGATATGGCAAAACATGTATTTTTGCCATATCCCAAGCCAAAGCCTTGTCAATTTTTGCTAGTTTGTGCAAACCGATGAAAGCCTAGACCTTTGTGAATGAATGTGTTGATTGTTTGGTTGTTTGTTATTTCGGGAAAAGCCGTGTTTTTTGGCTTAATTGTAGTAATTTGTTTAATTTTTTCTTTTTTTTTTTGGTGCCATTTTTTGGGGCAATTTGTAATGTAAAAGTCATAGAATAGATTGTATTTATTTTATCTTTTTATTGTAAGTTGTTGACAAAAAATATTGAAGACCAATGAAGAAAACAACAAATTTCCGTCACAAAAGCGAGGGCTGTACGAAAACAGGTTTTCCAGAGGCATACGGACTCCTTTTTGGGCGATTCAAAAGCCTAAAATGCTTGCAAAGTCGTGGGCTACAACTTTCCAGAAGGCCTGGAAGACCAACGAAGACTCCTTCAGTGACTTTTCGGGCTTCAAAGTCTGCTGGAATTTTCTGGCAGATTACACTTTTTCACAATTTTGGGTTCTACTTGCTCAAGAATGTCTTGGAGCAAGTGGGAGCCCATTGGGTTTATGTAGGCCCGTTTGGGTTCATGTTGGCCCGTCCCCTAGTTTGACCCTTCGGTCCGTCGTGATGACTCACGTGACCGAACCTAGGATTTCATCGGTCGAGGTTTGCACAAAATTTTGTTGCATGTTTATTCTTTGTTTGTGGTTGTTTTTCTTTTCTATTAGATACAAATAGTAAAACAAATTAAAAATGGTTTTTAGACACAAACATTAGAACATTCAAACCCTTAATCATCGATGATTACTAGTTAAACATTGATGATTAAACCTTTAATCTAAAAATCGTTTTGAGATTAAACTAAGTTTAAATATGATTTGAAACTTATCACTTAATAATCGCTAAAAGTTTTTACCGTTTATTACAAGACTTATGAAGTGGTATGAATGAAGTACATGATTCATTCATATCTTATATAAAATTTTATTATATTAAAATTTAACATACCTAAAATTTAAGTCACGCCGTCCAATCGGTTGTAAATCACTTGCTTCTATTTTTGAATTCACGTGAGACGTGGTTTGAATTTAGATCCGAGGTCATTATTCTCTACGGTGAGACCTAGATCTATTTTGACATGATTTCACATTGGATGACTTAATCAAGTTAACGGTGAGACCTTGACTCGAGGCGAAGATGCGACAAACATGCCACTTGACCCTAGATGCTTGTTCACTAGGTGCCATGAAGTCCCATACCTCTAAGAGTTGCACTTGTAATGCAATTGTTGATCATCACCTACCTATTGGATCTATCACCTCTAGCAGATCAACTGATGCGGTGATAGAAGCTCAACGGGATCTTAGTTTTTAATTAAATTAATTGGGTAGTTAATTTATTAAAAGAAATTATTATTGAAAATACTAATTAATGAACTTTGTAATTTTGTAGATGACTTCAAACAATCAAACCCTAACACATACCACCATTCGTTCCGTTCTCGAAAAAGAGAAACTTGATGGAACGAACTTTGTGGACTGGTCTCGTAACCTAAGGATTGTCCTTACGGCCGAGCATAAGTACCACCATTTGGAGGAGGCGCTACCCCCTGCCCCTGCTGCTACCGCCACTACTGCTGTTCGTACAGCCTATACCAAAAGGTTTAACGAACAACAGGAAGTCGCCGCGCTTATGCTAGTGAGCATGATTCCCGAGATTCAAAAGAATCTCGAGGACCTCACTGCATTTGATATGATGCGTGAACTAACGGCCATGTATCAAAAGCAAGCCGAGCAGGAACTCTTTGACACTGTCAAAGCCTTCCACGCTTGCAAGCAGGAGGAGGGACAGTCTGTTAGCTCTTATCTCTTGAAGATGAAGAGCTACTTAGACCAAATGGAGAGGCTTGGTTACGCTATGCCGCACATCCTTGGGATTAGCTTGATTCTAACGTCCCTAAACAAGGATTTTGCACCGTTTGTCATGACTTATCATATGCATAGTATGGGGAAGACATTCGCCGAATTACATGCTATGCTGAAACAAACGGAGGCAAGCCTACCCAAGAAAACTCCGGCCCCTACTGTCCTTGCTATAAGGCAAGGAAAGATCCAAAAACCAAAACCGCAAGTAGTTGCGAAGGGCCAAGGCAAGGGAAAGCAAGTTTACAAGCCCAAGCCAAAGGTTTCCCCACCTACTCGTAAGGAGCATCCCGCTAAGGATCTTGCTTGCCATCACTGCGGTGAAACAGGCCATTGGAGGAGGAATTGTCCTGCCTACCTGGCAGAGTTGATGAAGAACAAAGCCAACAAGGTTGGCACATCAGGTATCTTCACAATAGAACTATATGCTTTCCCTAAGAAATCATGGGTATATGACACTGGTTGTGGAACTCACATTTGTAATACCATGCAGGGTCTAAGGGGAAGTAGAAAGCTAAACCATGGAGCTTTGGACTTGTACGTGGGCAATGGCAATCGTGCACCGGTCGAAGCTATAGGAAGCTATGATTTAATCCTTCCTAGTGGTTTAATTATTGTATTAGACAATTGTCACTATGCGCCTAGTATTACTAGGGGTATAGTATCGCTTTCTTGTTTGTGGAATAATGGTTTTATTCATACTTTTACGGATTTTGGTATTTCAGTTTCAAAGGATAATGTTTTTTACTTTAATGCTATTCCTCGTGATGGTATCTTTGAGATTGACATGCATAATCGTATCACAAACAGTAGTTCTATTTATACATGTAGCAACAAGAAATCCAAGAAGAACTTGGATTCTACTTTCCTATGGCATTGTCGCCTTTGCCACGTTAACAAGAAACGCGTTTTGAAATTACAAAAGGATGGACTTATAAAATCAGATGATTCTGAATCATTTGATAAATGTGTTTCTTGTATATCTGGTAAAATGGCGCGCAAGCCTTTCTCCCATGTAGGCGAAAGAGCCAATGATCTACTTGGACTCATACATACTGATGTATGTGGCCCTTTTAGAACTCGAACTAGGGAAGGTGCTACCTACTTCATTACTTTCACGGACGACTTTAGTCGTTATGGTTATGTTTACTTGATTAAACATAAACATGAAACCTTTGAAACGTTCAAAGCTTTCCAAAATGAAGTAGAAAATCAACTCGGCAAGAAGATAAAGGCTCTTCGTTCTGATCGAGGAGGAGAGTACATGAGCCATGAGTTTCAAGACCATCTTAAGAATTGTGGGATTGTCTCACAATTCACTCCCCCTTATACACCACAGCATAATGGTGTATCGGAGAGGAGAAATCGCACCTTGCTTGACATGGTCCGATCGATGATGAGTCCTACAACTCTGCCTCTATCCTTTTGGGGCTATGCACTCAAATCGGCTGCTCGCATACTGAATATGGTTCCCACCAAGAAGGTTGAAAAGACACCATATGAGATATGGCATGGGAAAGTCCCTAACTTGTCTTACTTGAAGGTCTGGGGTTGTGAGGCTCTCGTGAAACGCGACACGCCAAACAAACTTGAACCCAGAGCTGTCAAGTGCATCTTTATAGGATACCCTGAGGAAACGATGGGTTACTATTTCTACTACCCACCTGAGCAAAAAGTAATTATTGCTCGTTATGCTGAGTTTCTTGAGAGCAATCTCATTTCACAAGAAGCAAGTGGGAGTACCATCGACTTTGACGAGATTCCAAGCGATGAAGATGCACAACCTATTGTAGATACTAGCGAACATCAAGATGAGGTTGAACATGAAACTTTTCCTGTTGCACCTCAAAATGATGAGGTCCCCGTTCGAAGGTCCGCAAGGACACCTCATGCACCTGAACGATATGGTTTCCAAATCGATGCTGAGGAGCTGAGTTTAGGGGATCATAATGAACCCCCTAACTATCGTGCTGCATTAGCAGATTCTGAATCTGACAAATGGCTTGATGCTATGAACGCGGAAATGCAATCCATGAAAGATAACCAAGTATGGACTTTGGTTGATCTTCCTCCTAACAGTAAGACTGTTGGTAGCAAGTGGATCTTCAAGAAGAAGACCGACATGGATGGAAATGTACACACCTATAAAGCTCGATTGGTAGCAAAAGGTTACACTCAAACCTACGGGATTGACTATGATGAAACCTTCTCGCCTGTTGCCGACGTTAGAGCTATTAGGATTGTCATAGCCATAGCAGCGTACTATGACTATGAGATTTGGCAAATGGATGTTAAAACTGCTTTCTTGAATGGACACCTTGATGAAGATGTCTATATGGTTCAGACTGAGGGTTTTGTTAATACAAAACACCCAAAGAAAGTATGTAAGCTTCAAAGGTCCATTTATGGACTGAAGCAAGCATCCAGAAGTTGGAACAAAAGATTCGACGAGGAAGTCAAAACGTTTGGCTTTACTCAGAATCCCGACGAGCCATGTGTATATGTAAGAGCTAGTGGGAGCATTGTCGTCTTTCTAATCCTATATGTCGATGACATACTACTCATAGGAAATAACATTCCAATGCTACAAGATGTAAAATCCTGGCTTGGGAAGTGCTTCGCTATGAAGGATCTTGGGGAAGCGGCATATATACTTGGTATAAAGATCTACCGAGATAGATCAAAGCGGTTAATCGGACTAAGTCAAAGTGCGTACATTGATAAGATTCTAAAACGATTTAGAATGGATGCTTCCAAACGTGGAAGTCTCCCTATGCAACACAATGTACACTTGAGTAAGACTCAAGGACCGTCCTCACCTGATGAGATGAAACGTATGCGTGATGTCCCCTATGCCTCGGCAGTAGGATCTATCATGTATGCTGTGCGGTGCACAAGACCTGATGTAGCATTCTCACAGAACCTTACAAGCCGATATCAACAGAATCCAGGTGAGAGTCACTGGACTGCTGTTAAGAACATACTGAAGTATCTTAGGAATACTAAAGATATGTTTCTTGTCTATGGTGGTGAATCTCAAAATGAACTAAGCGTTACTTGTTATTCTGATGCTAGTTTTGAGACTGATAGAGATGATTCCAAATCTCAAACGGGGTATGTTTTCGTTTTGAACGGAGGCGCTGTTGATTGGAAAAGTGCGAAGCAGAGCACTATCGCCATGTCTTCTACAGAAGCTGAATACATTGCAACTACTGAAGCTGCAATGGAAGCTGTTTGGATGAGGAAATTTATTTCTGGGCTTGGAGTTGTCCCCAGTAATGAAAAACCTATGGATATGTACTGTGATAACACAGGTGCTATCATCATTGCCAACGAACCCGGTGTTCAGAAAGGCGCCAGACATTATCGGAGGAAGCTTCACTACATTAGAGATGCGATCCTAATGGGAGATGTACGCTTGCTCAAAGTTCATACAGATGACAACTTAGCTGACCCCTTCACAAAGCCAATGCCATGTACCAAACATGTTGAGCATGCTAGAAACATTGGGCTTCGACCAGCTAGTAGTTTCATGTAATCTGTTTTAGTATTTGGATAATGGAACATTGAGCAGTATTTATTGGAATAAATTGATATATTTGATATGATCGTCTTTATATGAATATCTACTGTGTTCTATATTTGCATGTATATCCATGAACATTTACTGCGTTTTATATTCTAAATTGTCCCTTGTCATAATTAATAATATGGGAATATTATTAAGACAAATCTGAGGGCATTGATGACATTATCTTAGTATGACTAAGGATGATGAAGTTAAACTCACATGTTGTTCATAATGATGCACAATTGGACTGACCCAACCTATGAGAATTCACTTCCTGGATTTATGTCACAAGTGAATCTCACAAAGGCTTTGTCACTTATCCTCTGACTTGAGATGCAAGTTGGTTTGTGTATGTAGAGGGGCAAACTTTGATGTGGTTAAACGTTGACCTGAATAAGGCTGCTATAACAACCATTATCGGGTTTGTCATGAAGCATATGACAAACACGTGCAGTCAATAAAGAATTTGTTCCTCCACACATGTGGATTAGATACTACTGGGCCCCTCGATGATTTGAATAGATGTATGTGTGGCCACACCCAAAAGGTAATCAAGATGAATCTTGATTGGTTTTGGTAATCTACTTCATTATATAGATCGAGAAACATAATCGTTGAAATTTTAGATTGACATTAATCCTTGTCTAAAATTCAACAAAGTATCAGTAACAAAAGGATAACTGATTGAAAAAACTTTGAACAAAGATTTTATGAAACTCCTCATATACTCCTAGGGGCATTGGCGGGTTGCTAGACTCTAACCTTTGCTTGTATAACTACTTGATGTTATCACGTGCGCAAGTGGGAGCTGTTGGAATATGCTTCACGCGTATAACATATAGTTATATGGCTAGTTGTTTGTGAGCCTAAAGGGTCACACACTTAAACACTAAACACCATTATATAATTAGTGTAATTAGTGTAATTACATTAATTATTAATATATATATAAGCTATAAGCTTGTCTATCATAAGTTTAATATTAAAAGTTAATATTGAAACTTTCTTGTGGGCAAACTAGAAGAAACAAAAGATAGGGACTTGTGGGCAAATAAGACTAATGATTTATGGAAATCATTAAAGGATTGTAATGGCACCATTAAGAGATATAATGGTCCATAAACTCCCTCTTGACCACACTCTTGGCCGTCCCTCTCTCTCTCTCTCTCTCTTTGTAGGTGTTTTGTTTTCTTTTTTGCTCTCAAGGCTCAAGGACTACCATCCATTATTTGGTGTTCTTGCAAGTGTTGTGCGGATTTCTTTTAGAGGTATTCTTGTTGAATACTTGGTTTCAATCCATCACCAACTCCATCCGATTTCATAATAATCAAAGACAACTAGGGTATGAATTCTTATACCATTCTCTTTGATTTTCTTTTAGTTTAATTGTATGATTGATATCAAGATCCGTTCATGGTGATTAAATCTTTCCGCTGCGTTTTGGTTCTTGTTTTAACCGAAAATCACCATTAGATTAGTATACCCAACTCATCATCTATATGCTTGGATATTATTGAGGTCAACTCTATCAGATGTGATGCATGATTTCTGAAGGTTAATTTATTTCTTTACGTTGTTACACATGTAAGTAAGTCCTTGATTATCATAGGATTTTGTAGACTTTTAAAGTAGTTAGGTTACCAATCCTTGCTTAAATGAGCATTGCTTGAAGTGAATATTTCAAACTATAGATGTTCCAAATTAAGCTCGAATATTTCTTGGACCAAATTCTAGTTTAGGTCATGAAAAGCTTATTGAACTATAGGAATCGAGTTATAGAAAATTATCCGAGCTTGGTTCATATGTATAGCTCTAAACTTACCTCAAACACGTCTATAATTTTTGTTTCTAAATCCATTTAAAATCACCAAAACAAATTTATAAACCTAATATTGAAATCCATGGTTTCATAGGTGGTGGGTCAAAATTGATCATTTAGACTGAATTTTAGATCCGTATGTACCTATTAATTGTTTGAAACTATGTTTCAGTCAAAAAGGATTGTTTTTTTTCTTTTCTTTTTTTTTTGCAATTTAATACTACTATAATTTTAGAAAAGAAAACGTTCCTCTATATACATTGTAATGTGAAGCTTGTGTTCTTTTTCTATAATTAATAAATCAACGTTAGCCAAGTCTTGTCGCATGTTATAGAAAATTATGTCACATGTTACAAATTTGAGAATCAAACAAACCCACGTTTGGATAATGGTCAAATTTAAAGCAAATGTATCATTTTTGAATTATTTTTTTCTAGAATATATGCTAAAGAGTAATATATTCATGAAATTAAAGTTCTCATCATTTAATCGTTTGTCAATCATATATTAAAAGGTTTCGTAATAAAATATGTAATTATTTCCAAATTGATACTAAATTCAACTTTTAACTTCTTTCACTCTAAATTTTAGTAAGGGGACACAATCAAGAATATCCACAAGGACGTAAGCATTAGTATCAATCAATAATGGTTGCGTTTACATGATGTAACACTGCTCATGGTGTGAATGAATTGAAATCCCGATGAAGATAATTGAATAAGGATAACGTATTGGTTTGGTTCTAGTAATTGACCTTTGATTTTGACCTAATTGTTAAAACATGAAAATTTGATTAATTATTCGACTTTGAATTCTTCCAACGTCTTAGCCCTTAGATCCTGTCTAGTGACTTCTGTTTTTACATCGACAACATGAATACGCTTTATGAGGATGGATTTCGTCACAATGATCGTTAGGACTTTAATTACGTTATGTATTCAAAACTAATTATTTTTGGGAGCCAAGTTATGTTCACAGCTAAACGGGTTTTCAAAGTTATAACATGACGTCGTCTAAAATTGTAGTTGTAAAGTGTGTTTGATGCACACCCAAATTTAGAAAAGCGGACTCTTTTATTTCTGGAAGCCCAAGATCGTGTAAGGAAATAGGCTCAACTGAAAAATGCATAACTTTTGACCCGGGTCTCCGTTTCAGACCCTCGAGTATTTGAGATGGTTAGTAATGCTGAGTGATATCTGATTTGGCGATAATGTCACACTTATTGGTGTGTTGATACCTTCACCATACCTAATGTTGTTATCTGTTAGTATAAAAATATTTTCAAATTCCATATTTTTTTTTAATGTGGTCAGTTTGAATCAATTCATCGGATATAAAGTTAAAAGTAATTTGTAGTAAAGACTAAAGAGGTGACTATAAAAACTTTATAGTAAAATATTACACTTAGAAAGTTAACTAATATTATTGTAAGTTACCAAATGATTTACAACTAAAACACAAAGAAAATGACAAATCAGAAAGGGGGTAAAACAATGGACAAAACTGGCGGGCGGGTTAATTAAATTAACAGCCACTTTTATAAATGATATTTAAGCTAGTTTTCAAACATGGTTTCATAAAAATTAGAAGTAAAATAAAAGAAATATCTTAGGATAATTAACATAATGTATTTACGATTACATCCTTTCATTACTATATGCATACACACGAGGAAAATGTTTATATGAATTTAAATTCTTATCTATGATAATATTATCGTAGACTTTGCTTAATGGATTGAAACAAGTATAAATATCTTCCTGCGTTGCATTATTTTCCTATACTTTTTTGTTATACGATTAGCAATAGAGTACTAAAAATAAAAGTTAATATTTAATTGAATATCAATTTAAGTATCTTAAATTAATAATACGTTATAGTAGTATATTTTTTCAGCTTCATTTTATAATAAACGGAGTTATCTTTTTTAGCATAACGATAAAACAACTCATGGGTTTATGTTTTTCAAATGATAAAACAATTCTAGATAAATTAGATGCTTACATGCTTGTAGGCTTGTAGCCTCTCAAATCGTTTTATTCCAGCGTAAGCCCTATTGGATTATCCATACATATAAAGCATCAAAAGAAGGTCCATCAGCCCAATTTGCAATACCCGTACCTCAAATACTAAATATGATCCAGTTGCATTGTTGGTGCAAGGGTTTAGGGCCTAGGGGTGTAATCCATGGCTTAATTTTACATCTATAACATGATTTAAATAATCACCTTAAAATTATACCCTTTTATAGGGGTGATCATGGTACAAAAACCGAACTGAAACCGACAAGATTGAAATAAAAAATGATGAATTTTCAACACAGAAACCGAACCGATTACATAATTTTGGTTTTGGTTCGATTCATTTTTTGTAACCCAAATGCTCATCCCTATCCGAGCACCGAACCGAACCGATAAAACCAAAATCGAAAATGGTGAAATTTAAAAACTAAAACTGAATATGATTACAAGTTTTCGGTTTTGGTTCAGTTCAGTTTCGGCCGATTTCAGTTCGGTTTTTTCGGGTCAAATGTTAAGCCCTACTCTCTCATTAAACATTCAATTAATGCCCGTTTGGGATCTACAAAACACACCTAAAACTAATCATAATTTGTTTTTTATTAAAAAAAAGTTTTGATAGTGAAGGGTTTCATAACACTAATCAACCCATTGGGTCGACCACCTAATGTACTTGGTTCGAACCATACTGACAAAAACAAGAGGTTGTTCTTGCCGGTTAAACCAACTAGCTAGTTTAATCCCTAAAAGCGGAACTGAGATTAAACTTAATCCTTAAACCCTAAAGGATTATAGGAACTTGGAAATCAAACTTGATTAACAAGAAAAAGAAACCTTGTACGAAGAACTCGAACACACACAATGTTTGTGTGTGTTCGTTCGACCATCACCAAGAACCCTAGTCGAATTCGTCCAAGAGGGAGAAGAGGGGAAAAAGGTTTCCCAAAACATACCTTAATGTTTGCTTAAGAAAGTCCACTGATGATGAACACAACGAGCGACCTTCTAGTTGATCCTTGCAATGAACTTGTTCTTCGAAACTCGAAGAACACGAATAACGAACGAAGAACACAAGCTTGTGTTCTTGTGTTGGGGTGTTCGACCGAAATCAAGGGAGAGGGAGGAGGGTGATTTCGTGTGAAGGAGGCAAGAGATCAAACATTAGGTTATGCCTTAAGCCTTCTATATATAATAGAAAATCTTACACATAAAATCCTTCTAGTTTAATTAAGATTAACTTCTAAATTAAACTTATCCTTTTACACATTCAACCCTTATAGTTTATCTAGTTATTATTGTTACACTTAACTATTAAATATCTAGTATTAATACACTAATATAATTCGGTATATACATACACGAAATATACTTGTATTTATACTTTTAATAATTAGTTATATAATAAACTTTATATAACCTAAACAATAATATTATCCAAACACTATATGATTTAATAGCTTTAACTCATATTATGAATAATCTATAATTAACAAATTGTATATTCACTCAACTAGTAAATGTACAAATATTTGTATTAATTAGTTAGTTAAACTAATCTAGTAATAAGTTAAACTTAACTTAATACTTAACTGATTCATAATGACTATTATGAATCATTCCTCTTGCAAGTGTCATTACATATCTTGCTCGTATTACATGCACTCGCCGGTGTGATCCTTAAGTGTTTCGTAGGTTTGGATGTATCATCATAGGTTGACTAACTGTGCACATAATTCCAACAGATAGTGACAACTTTAAGGGTGTCAATACGAATTGATATTCTGTTTATTTTCTCATATTTTTCTCAATGACAAGTTCAGATTGTTAATGAACAACCCTAAATATAAGGAAAAGAAGTTGAATCATGGAGACAAGTATAAATAATATATTGAATCTAATTAGTTTTTATTTTTTAAATTAGAATTAATTCTTATTGATAGCCTAAGGGTTTCATTATCAAAAATCTTAAAAAAAGACATTTAACTGTCCAGCATGGTTACTGACAAAAATACCCCACCGTACCCGAATTTGAAAACAAGATGGAATAAAAAGGAATTATTTATCGTACCACAAAATTTTATGCATATACCACAGTTTACAAATAGTACTGCACACTATATAAGTGTATAAAGCAAGCATTGTGGTATGAACATTAAAAGATGTGGTACAAAAATCACCCCTGGAATAAAATCATACAGTTTCTAAGACCGCTCCTAATGGTGCACCCAACTGACGACGTCAGTTTCTGCCAATTCAGTGCCACGTCAGCAGACACACTAACTAACAACAAACTGACGTACCCATGCCAATATCACCCCTTTTCTTCACCAAATTTGGACCCCACCATTTAATTTTCTTTTTGTAATAAAAATATACAACTAATTAAAACATATAACTAATAAAAATAAATTACATTAATTAAAAAAATACATTACATAAAAAATACATTAATTAAAAAAAACATTGCATAAAAAAAAGACATTAATTAAAAAGAATACATGAATAAAAAAATTATAAAAAGGTGAAATATGGTGTAAAAAATAGAAGAAATGAGTAGGTATTTATAGATGTAAAAAGTTTAATTTTAATTTTTTTTGAATTTTTTTAAATATTACCATTTTTTTCTAATTATTACCATTTAAAGGTAATATTACAATTAGGAAAAAAAAATATGATATTTTAATCATGTGGGGCCCACCAGAAAAGCACCGATCTCATCTCTCGCCCCGTCTTCAAACTCGCGTGGGTAACCGGTGGGCCGTGCGAACGGTTTCTCAACCGGCGCCGTCCCTCCACCACCGTTGGCACCCGTTTAAGAACGGATAAAATCCATTCATAAATTCCAGTCATGTTTTTACCAATTCGACCAACTCGTGGTGATAAATCGGTAGAATAAAGTTTCTCTAATTCTTCATCGAGAAACGATACAAGAAGAAAACTATTGATAGTGACCACATAAATTGAGAATCAAACAGATTACAAACTTAGATTATTTAGTACCAAATTCGAGATTGGTGGGTCTCCTTCACAAACAAACGTGATTTCACAGAGTTTTTTACATAATGATTAATAATTTACAGATTACTAGATAATTACAAATTAAAGATAACTTCTCGTACTTAATAGGATAACTGCTCCCTCCTATTTCATTTGAGTTGCTGCAGGGTTGACACAATGGGTCTATCCAGAATCTGAACAATGCATTAAATTGCTCTTTTTGCTGATTTTCTTTAATTCTTGACTTCCTTCGTGTGTACACCTGCAGGTTCTTATCATTACTACCCCTCGGTAAAACGACTTGTCCTCAAGTCGAAAAGTAGGAAATTGTTCAGCTAACAAGTCATATGACTCCCAAGAAGCTTATTCTGTAGGATGAAGATCCCAGGAAACCAACAATTTGAGCACAGGTTGGCCAGCTTCAAACACCCAACAATGGTCCAAAATTGAAGCAGGTTGGACATCAATCTCCCAATCTCGTGTGATAGGCAATGGAGCAACTGAAGTTGGAGAGAAAGACCCATGAACTGGTTTGAGCAAGGAAACATGAAAGACCGGATGAATTTTAGCGTCTGGTGGTAATTCAAGCTCATAAGCAACTGGTCCAATTGCACGTGTAATCTGATAAGGACCAAAAAACCGGGGAGAAAACTTTTCATAACGATGTTTAGCCAAACTTTGTTGTCTGTATGGTTGAAGTTTTAAAAAAACATAATCACCAACCTGAAATGTAACATCCCGTCTTTTTGTATTTGCTTGATTACACATTTTATCTTGAGCCTTTTTAAGATTGAGGTGTAATAGCTTTATCATGTCATCTCGATCAATTAATTGTTGTTCCAATTCCGCGTTTTTGGTTTCTCCCCGTACATAAGGCAACAAATTTGGAGGATCTCGGCCATAAACAATGGAAAAAGGAGTTGTTCCCGTTGAAGTATGAAAACCGGTGTTGTATGAATATTCAACCCATGCTAAATAAGAACTCCATTTTGTGGGCTGTTCATGAGCAAAAAAACGTAAATACGCTTCTAAACAACGATTAATAACTTCGGTCTGACCATCTGTTGAGGGTGGTAACTGGTGCTTAACTGTAGTTTGTTTGGCTCAATCGAAACAATTCTTGCCAAAAAGAGCTTAAAAGAATGACATCACGGTCCGATACAATAGAGCGGGGAAAACCGTGAAGACGTACAATTTCCTTATAAATTAAGGCAGCAACACTTTGTGCTGTAAAAGGATGAGATAAACACACAAAATGAGCATATTTTCTCAATCGATCAACAACAACCAAAATTGTAACGACCGAGATTTTGTAATTAAATAAATTGTACACAAATATGATAAATAAGGATAATTCATTTCAGAACCGTAGGAATTCATTTCGTGTCATTTGGACACCGTATGAGAAAGTTATGGACGAAACCGGGTCGAGACAAGGACCGAAAAGTGCAGCCTAGCTGACTGGAGAAGTTCACGGCGCGAACATGGGATGGCGATCGTGAACTTCGTCCAGGGATTTGAGGTTTTCAGACATAGAGTTCCCGACCAGTTACCGATCACGAAGTGGCCACGACACGCGAAGTTCGCGACGCGAACTTGAGTTCGCGATCGCGAACTGGTTAGCTCTGTATAAAAACGGGTTGAGGCTAGGGTTTTGACACCTACACCCCTAGAACCCTACCAGCCGTTATTTTGGAAGAAGTGCACGATTGTTGCTGTTCTTGAGCTCAAATCTTCATATTTCTTGGAGATTATTGATCTAAGGTAAGAATCCTTGCTAGTTTATGCATCTCTTTGGTATTTTGAGCTCTATTTGGGTATTAATGGTGGTTTTGGGAACCAACCACATCATCTTTGGGGAAGATGATCTATCATGGGTGTAAAACACTCATGGTAAGCTTGTAATCAATGTGTACAAGTGGGATTTCGGTTTCATGGATAGAAATCTTGAACTAGGATTTGAGATTTCCACCAAGTGGTATGAACTTGGTGGTTGGGAATGTTAAGATGGATTAACTAGTAGTTAGTTATGGTTTATGACTAGATTTGTGATAATTTTGATAATAGATCAAGAAGGAGTTGAGATTGGAAGTACTTCCTTGATTGGGAAGTAGAGATTGTGTTGAGTTACACAAGTATTGGATAGCTTTGCTAAGGTGAGTACATGTGATCTTCTGAGTACATAGTAAACCATGTTTTATGTATTGAAATGATTTTTGAGTCGTTATTAGATAAATATTTTTAATAAAGAAAAGATTGACTTGATAGAGTATGAACTTAATTGAATTGAATTGAATTGAATTGAATTGAATTGTAAGTTGACTTGCTTAGTTACCACTAGTGTGATTGAGTTGTGATATGGGCTTTGACCAAAGTTGATGATTTGTTATGTGGTAGCTAATCGATTGGATCCTAGATAACCCACACAAGTTGGGGGAGTTAGTGACACCTACTTGGGGCAGTACCACCCTGCGCAAGGGTAGTGTGTCGAGAAATAGATAACCCGGAAAACGGGGGAGTTTGAGATAACCCGAAAATGGGGGGAGCAAATAGATAACACGGAAATGGGGGAGTTTACCTAGATAACCCATATCGGGGGAGTTGTTTCGGGGAGGCCCGTTACGTATGTGTTTGGCTTATGGCAAGCCTTAGAGATTAATTGACTATGTGCAATTTGATAATTAATTAATTATTATTTTATTGCAAATTATTTCTAACCGGGTCCAAAACCCATGTTTCTCACGAGACAATATTTGTCTCACGTACTACATTTATTTTGGCTATGTACTCAGGTTCGGGAGCTAAGGACTAGACGGCCCGTAGTAGTTAGCATTTGGAAGTGATTTAGCTCGGTGTGCTTATTTAATTCCCTAGACATTGTTTTGATATATTTGTAACACCGATTTTTGATACTAGCAATTACTCCAAGTGTTTTATCTAAATTTACATTTTTGGATCTTTGGTTTGTAAAGACATATATTTTATAATTTTAAAAGTTTTAAATTCGGTTGAAAAATTGGTGTGTTACAACTTGGTATCAGAGCATTAGTCTAAGTGAATTAGGTTGGTTACCCACCCTAGACTTAGACTTTGCTTTTGGGACATTATGTTCTATAGGATGTTAGGTTGACCTTTAAGAACTAGGGTTGACCATTGAGGGAATTATTTTAAATCGAGCTATTCTTATGTTTAATTTTGACTTTTTAGTCAACTTATTGGATTCTAATTGAGTTGACATCTTGTTATAGTAAGATGGCTAGAACGAGAAGTGGTCGATTGTTGGATGGGGAACAAGCTTCGAATTTGAACCAAGATGGGAATGGATTGGCCAATTCGGGTATCGGGAATAACCATACTCCAGTAACAATGGAGGCCATTCAATCCATGCTCACTAACATGAGAAATGTGATGCAACAAGATGTTAACCGGATCATAAATGATCGGTTGAACTTAAGAGATGATGATGAGGAAAGGGAGGAAGAGGAACGTCTTTTTGAGGAGGAGAGGGAGGAAGGTGAAGATTCCCCTCAACTCACTAAGACCAAGTCAACGGGGAACACCAACCGGACCGAGAAATCCTCCAATGGGGAAAGTGGTGAAGAGAGAGAGAGATTGAATGTGAAAGATGTTCTTACAAGACATTCCTTGCTTGCCGTCCCGACTTCTACCTCGGGAGTACGGAACCGAAAGTGACGGTCCAATGGATTCGAGAGACGGAACGTGTGCTTGAGAGTAGCAAGTGCAAAGAGGAAGACATGGTGACTTATGCCTCACGATTGTTTAAGGATGATGCTCTTACATGGTGGGACACTGTGTATGAAACTTTGGGAAAGAAAGCTATGTACAAGATGTCGTGGGATGAGTTCACTAGAAGACTCAAAGAGAAGTATTGTCCCGAAAGGGAGTTAGAAGAGTTGTTGGAAGAATTTTTGCACTTCAAGAAATGCAATTTGACCTTGGATGAGTATACCAAGAAATTCACGGGATACCTCCCGTTTGTATCAAGTACTTACCCAACCGAACGTAGCCGTGTGGTTCGGTTTGCTAATGGGTTACCATGGGAGTATGAACTCGAAGTGAAGAGGGCGACCACTCTTGATGAGGCGATCAACGTCGCCCGAAGTGTTGAAAAAGTTAGTAAGAGAAGAGTGCAAGAGAGGTCGGTTGGCAATGAGAAGAGGAAGTTTGAAAGCTTTTCGGGACCATCCAAGAAAAGTAAGTTTGCCCCGAGCGGGTCAAAGCAAGGTAGTGTTGGTGGTTGTAGAAAGTGTGGTAGGGACCACAAAGGCGAATGCAAGGCGGATTCCAACGGTTGCTTTAAGTGTGGTCGTTTTGACCACAAAGCTAAAGATTGCAAGGTTAAAAGCCTTGATGGGGTGGAATGTTTCTCATGCCATGAGAAGGGGCATTATAGTAATGTTTGTCCAAAGAAGGGAACCGAAACGTTGGTGTCAACCGCTCACAAGAAACCGAAGCCGTTTAAAGTCAAAGGGCGTGCCTTCCAACTCACGCGAGAAGAAGCCAAGGAGACCCATGATGTTGTCTCAGGTACCTTATTCATAAACTCCATACCCACTTATGTACTAATTGATTCGGGTTCCACATATTCTTTCGTGTCTCATGAATTTGGTGCTAAGTTTAAGGTTCCACTAGAGTTACTTGATGATTTTTATGAAATAGAAATAGCCGATGGGAAAACCACTATGGTTCAACATGTCTATAGGGATTGTGAATTAGAAATCGATAGTAAGAAGTTTAAGGTTGATTTAATGCCTATGGGGATTAAGGCTTTTGATGTGATTATTGGAATGGATTGGTTGGGGATCCACCAAGCCAAGATTTTATGTGGAAAGAAGTTAGTGTCGATCAAGTCCCCCGAGAATGAGAAGGTCTATATTTATGGAGAAAAGAGGCATCAAATGCCAAACTTGTTAACCGCCATTAAAGCAAGAAAGTGTTTATCGAAAGGGTGTGCATCATTTATAGCTTATGTCTTAGACGGGAGAAAAGAGAAGAAGTTGGTTGAGAATGTGAAGATTATTCGAGATTTTCCCAAAGTTTTTCCCGATGACTTACCCGGTTTGCCACCGGAGAGACAAGTCGAGTTTCGTATTGATTTAGTCCCGGGGGCGACGCCAATTGCCCGAGCCCCGTATCGTCTAGCTCCCACCAAAATGAGAGAGTTGATGGCTCAACTTCAAGATTTGCTCGATAAGGGTTTTATCCGTCCTAGCTCGTCACCATGGGGTGCACCGGTTTTATTTGTGAAGAAGAAAGATGGGTCGATGAGAATGTATTGATTACCGAGAGCTTAACAAGATGACGATTAAGAACCGTTATCCTTTGCCAGGGATAGATGATTTATTTGATCAACTTCAAGGAGCCGATTATTTCTCCAAGATTGATTTGAGATCGGGTTACCATCAAGTTCGTGTTAAAGAACGTGATACCGAGAAGACGGCCTTTAGAACTCGTTATGGGCATTATGAATTTTTAGTTATGCCATTCGATTTGACGAATGCCCCGGCAATTTTTATGGATCTCATGAATAGGGTTTGTAACCATTCCTCGATAAATTCCTCATCGTGTTCATCGATGATATTCTTATTTTCTCCAAAACCGAAGAAGAACATGAAGAAAATTTGAGGCAAACTTTGGAAGTCTTGAAACGAGAAAAATTGTATGCTAAATTCTGAAAGTGTGAATTTTGGTTCCGGGAAGTTCAATTCTTAGGTCATGTGGTATCTCGAAGCGGGATAAAAGTTGACCCGTCTAAGATCGAGGCGGTGAAGAATTGGGAAGCACCGAAGACCCCGACCGAAGTTAGGAGTTTTCTTGGGTTAGCCGGTTACTACCGAAGGTTTATTGAAGATTTTTCCCGAGTGGCGGTCCCACTCACTAGACTAACGAGAAAAGATGTAAAGTTCGAATGGGGGAAAAAGCAAGAGGATGTTTTTGCCTTGTTGAAAAAGAAGTTGTGCAATGCACCAATCCTCACTCTACCCGACGGTATGGAAGATTTCGTGGTGTATAGTGACGCCTCGAATAAGGGTCTCGGTTGTGTTTTAATGCAAAGAGGTAAAGTGATAGCTTATGCTTCAAGACAATTGAAGAATGCGGAAGAAAGGTATACAACACACGATTTAGAGTTGGCGGCGATCATCTTTGCCTTGAAAATTTGGAGACATTACTTGTATGGTACAAGTGTATTCTATACACGGATCACAAAAGTCTCAAGTATGTGTTTACACAAAAAGACTTGAACATGAGACAAAGGAGGTGGATTGAGTTGATTAGCGATTACGATTGTGAAATTGTTTATCATGAAGGAAAGGCCAATGTGGTAGCCGACGCCTTGAGTAGAAAAGTTTATAAAAAACCGGTTAAGGCTAAGTTAATGCGGATTGATGTAGTATCTAGCTTTATTGAAAGTATAAAAACCGCACAAAAGGACGTGATGGGAAAAGACGAGTATAGACAAGAGAGGTTGGGAAAGAACCAAGTATTTGAAGAAAATGATCAAGGGCTAAAAACCGTGAATGGTCGAATTTGGGTTCCGAAGTTCGGTGGAAACCACCGAAAAGTGTTGTTGAATGATGCTCACAAGTCTAAGTATTCGATCCATCCCGGAAGTACAAAGACTTATCAAGACTTGAAGAAAATTTATTGGTGGCCCGGGATGAAGTCAAGAGTAGCAAAGTACATATCAAAATGTGCCATGTGTGCACAAGTTAAAGCCGAGCACCAAGTGCCTTATGGTGTTGCACAATCGTTGCAAGTGCCGGCCGAGAAATGGAATGACATCACAATGGATTTCATTGTCGGTCTCCCAAAGACTAGTAGAAATCATGACGCCATATGGGTGATTGTTGATAGGTTAACGAAAAGTGCGTTATTCCTAGCTATTAGGGAGACCATGCCACTTGAGAAATTGGCGAAATTGTATGTTGATGAGGTTGTCCGTTTGCATGGGGTACCATTGTCGATTGTGTCCGATCGGGATGCAAGGTTTACCTCGAGATTTTGGAGATCACTCCAAGAAGAGTTGGGGACGAAGTTGAGATTGAGCACGGCTTACGATCCGCAAACCGATGGTCAAAGTGAGAGAACGATCCAAATGGTCGAAGATATGTTGAGGTCGTGTGTTTTGGATTTTGGTGGTAAATGGGATGAACATTTACCGTTAGTTGAATTTTCATATAACAATAGTTATCACTCGACCATTAAGATGCCACCGTTTGAGGCTTTATATGGGAGAAAATGTAGGACGCCTTCATGTTGGTTAGAGGCGGGTGAGACGAGACTCACGGGTCCCGAGATTGTAAAAATAACAAATGAGAAAATTGGAATAATTCAAAGGAATATGAAAGTGGCACAAGATCGCCAAAAGAGTTATTCGGGTTTGAAGAAGCGACCTTATGATTTAAATGTCGGTGATATGGTGATGTTAAAGGTGTCGCCTTGGAAAGGCGTGACGAGGTTTGGTAAGAAGGGCAAATTGAGCCCAAGATAAGTTGGCCCATTTAAGATTTTGAAACGGGTCGGTTTGCAAGCATTTAAGTTAGAACTTCCACCCGAGTTGCAAGGTCTCCATGACACCTTCCATGTTAGTAATTTGAATAAATTCTTGGGTGAAGTGGAGAATATTATCCCACTTCAAGATTTGCGGGTCGATGCGCCCAACCGAGTGATTGAAGAGCCCGAGGCCATATTGGAGGCCCAAACAAAGAAATTAAGGAACAAAGAAATTGAGTTGGTGTTGGTCAAGTGGAAACATTCCCTTGGGCCAAATTTGACTTGGGAAGTCAAAGACGAGATTAAGAAACGCTACCCGAACTTTGTTGATTATGATGCGATTCCGAGGACGGAATCCTCTTAAGGGGTAGATAGTTGTAACGACCGAGATTTTGTAAATAAATAAATTGTACAAAAATATGATAAATAAGGATAATTCATTTCAGAACCGTAGGAATTGGTTTCGTGTCATTTGGACACCGTATGAGAAAGTTATGGACGAAACCGGGTCGAGACAAGGACCGAAAAGTGCAGCCTAGCTGACTGGAGAAGTTCACGGCGCGAACATGGGATGGCGATCGTGAACTTCTTCCAGGGATTTGAGGTTTTCAGATATAGAGTTCCCGACCAGTTACCGATCGCGAAGTGGTCACGACACGCGAAGTTCGCAACGCGAACTTGAGTTCGCGATCGCGAACTGGTTAGCTCTGTATAAAAACGGGTTGAGGCTAGGGTTTTGACACCTACACCCCTAGAACCCTACCAGCCGTTATTTTGGAATAAGTGCACGATTGTTGCTATTCTTGAGCTCAAATCTTCATATTTCTTGGAGATTATTGATCTAAGGTAAGAATCCTTGCTAGTTTGTGCATCTCTTTGGTATTTTGAGCTCTATTTGGGTATTAATGGTGGTTTTGGGAACCAACCACATCATCTTTGGGGAAGATGATCTATCATGGGTGTAAAACACTCATGGTAAGCTTGTAATCAATGTGTACAAGTGGGATTTCGGTTCCGTGGATAGAAATCTTGAACTAGGGTTTGAGATTTCCACCAAGTGGTATGAACTTGGTGGTTGGGAATGTTAAGATGGATTAACTAGTAGTTAGTTATGGTTTATGACTAGATTTGTGATAATTTTGATAATAGGTCAAGAAGGAGTTGAGATTGGAAGTACTTCCTTGATTGGGAAGTAGAGATTGTGTTGAGTTACACAAGTATTGGATAGCTTTGCTAAGGTGAGTACATGTGATCTTCTGAGTACATAGTAAACCATGTTTTATGTATTGAAATTATTTTTGAGTCTTTATTAGATAAATATTTTTAATAAAGAAAAGATTGACTTGATAGAGTATGAACTTAATTGAATTGAATTGAATTGAATTGAATTGTAAGTTGACTTGCTTAGTTACCACTAGTATGATTGAGTTGTGATATGGGCTTTGACCCAAGTTGATGATTTGTTATGTGGTAGCTAATCGATTGGATCCTAGATAACCCACACAAGTTGGGGGAGTTAGTGACACCTACTTGGGGCGGTACCACCCTGCGCAAGGGTAGTGTGTCGAGAAATAGATAACCCGGAAAACGGGGGAGTTTGAGATAACCCGGAAATCGGGGGAGCAAATAGATAACCCGGAAACGGGGGAGTTTACCTAGATAACCCATATCGGGGGAGTTGTTTCGGGGAGGCCCGTTATGTTTGTGTTTGGCTTATGGCAAGCCTTAGAGATTGATTGACTATGTGCAATTTGATAATTAATTAATTATTATTTTATTGCAAATTATTTCTAACCGGGTCCAAAACCCATGTTTCTCACGAGACAATATTTGTCTCACGTACTATGTTTATTTTGGCTATGTACTCAGGTTCGGGAGCTAAGGACTAGGCGGCCCGTAGTAGTTAGCATTTGGAAGTGATTTAGCTCGGTGTGCTTATTTAATTCCCTAGACATTATTTTGATATATTTGTAACACCGATTTTTGATACTAGCAAGTATTCCAAGTGTTTTATCTAAATTTACATTTTTGGATCTTTGGTTTGTAAAGACATATATTTTATAATTTTAAAAGTTTTAAATTCGGTTGAAAAATTGGTGTGTTACAAAAATAGTATCAAACCGGTTGGATTTCGGTAATTTAACAATGAAATCCATGGATATGTCCTCCCAAATTTTTAGCAGGGATAGGTAATGGTTGAAGCAGACCCGCGGGAGAACGAGAACGAGAGCTGTAAAAGGATGAGATAAACACACAAAATGAGCATATTTGCTCAATCGATCAACACACAAAATGAATTAAAAAATGACGTCCCAACAAGTAATGGTTCCATTTTTGAACAGCGAGAACGAGAGCTAATAACTCGCGATCGTAAGCTCATTTTAACCGATTAGATGGAGAAAAACCCTTACTGAAATATGCAATGGGATGTTGTAACACCTCAAATTTTAATACAAATCATTTGCCCAAAATATATCATTTTTCATAAATAGAAGAACTATTCCAAAATATGGATTTACAAAAACCTTTGGTATGAAAATCAGAGTATAAAGTTTGGTGTTACAAAATAGATCAAAACCAAAGCTAAGCATAAATCCAATCTAATGTTCTTCTACTCTAGGCACCGCATCTCTATCCATGCGTACCTAAACCTTTGATCATGAACCTGAGTACATAGCAAAACAAACAAGGAGTACGTGAGACAAAACGTCTCGTGAGCTACATGGGTTTAGACCCGATAGTATCAAATATCACATTAAAGGTATAATCATATTTTTATTTTTTTTCATCAACATGATCTAGCCACTCTATCGTGACTCTAACGATCCCTAACATCCATGCCTAGTACATAAACATATATGCACTAGTCCACAAACATATCTAATACATAAACATATATGTATTAGAATCCTAGCATGTCTAGTACCAAACATATGCGTACTAGGAGCACCCACGTGCCTAGTGTATAAACATATATACACTCGTCTCAGCGACCGGGAATCCCCCGCGTCACCACCATCTACCTCTTATCATAACCTAACAGTTATGCATAGCAAGCCATCGGCTATCACATCAATCATCAAACAAGTTAGTTAATTATCAACATTTATATATAACCAACTCAGCACATAATAAGTCTAAGTATTAATCAAATAGACCGATTCTCAATTAAGGAAATGTATATTAAGGGCTATGTACTCAATAAAATTCCACACGTAATCACCTTAGCAATACAATGCTCCAACCGTATTCTTTCCGCCGGTTCCCTTGTTTCAACAATTCGGTCAACTTTCCAAGACTTCACCGAAAGCGTAATACAAAAATCATAAGATGTTCAACATCACATACTACCAATAATGTATCCATTTATCACTAGATACCGTCAACTAACACTTTCCCCCAATTGTGGTGATTTACCAAACCCTAGGTTTAACCAACCCTTAAGATTCTTACAAATCATTATCATACACTTGTCTCCTTTGTTAATATACCATCTATTAAGTGTATACATCATTTATAACACCATAACCCATAACCCCAAGAACTAGGGTTTCAAACCCAAGCATCAAAATACATAGATCTTAAGCTACAAAGATCGAGGAATGAAGATATACCTTTAATCTTCCATTAGGAGTGAAATCTACCAAAGATTTGTGAAGGATTCGACCAAAACCATCTCTTCCACTCAAAAATAGCCAATGGGAGAAAACTAGGGTTTGTGGATAGCATTTATGACCAAAACCCGACTTTAATGCTTTGTCTGACAGAGTTCACGCCGTGAACTTAGTTCGTGTCGTGAACTTCTTCTCACACACATACTTCGCGATCGCTAGCTGGTCGGGAACTACTTCACGCTCGATGGTCCCAATCTCTGGTGACAGTTCCTGATCGGGAACTCTTCTTCGCGCTGTGAACTCCTCAATGCAGCAGGGCTGCATTTTTCGGTTGTTGTCTCGACCCGGTTTCGTCCATAACTTCTTCATTCGGTGTCCATACGACACGAAACCAATTCCTACGTTCTTTAAACGATTTATCCTTATTTGTCATATTTTTGTACAATTTATTTATTTATAAATTTCGGGTCGTTACAACTATCTACCCCTTAAGAAGATTCCGTCCTCGGAATCTCATCATAGTTCACGAAATCCGGGTATCTTTTCCGAATCTCGTCTTTGACTTCCCAAGTCAAATTTGGTCCAAGAGAATGCTTCCACTTGACCAATACCAACTCGATCTCTTTATTTCGAAGCTTCTTTGTTTTCGTTTCTAATATAGCCTCGGGCTCCTCAATCAACCGGTACGGGGCGTCGACCCGCAACTCTTGTAAAGGAATAATATTTTCAACTTCCCCGATAAACTTTTTCAAATAACTCACGTGAAAGGTGTCATGCACTCTTGAAGTTCGGGCGGAAGTTCCAACTTAAACGCTTGAAGCCCGACCCGTTTCAATATCTTAAACGGTCCAACATACCTTGGACTTAACTTTCCTTTCTTACCAAACCGCATTACACCTTTCCAAGGTGATACTTTCAACATGACCATATCACCGACATCCAAGTCGTATGGCCTTTTCTTCAAACCCGAATAACTTCGTTGTCTATCTTGGGCGACTTTCATGTTGGCTTGTATAATACCAATTTTCTCATTCGTTACCCTCACGATCTCGGGACCCGTGAGCTTTGCCTCTCCCGCCTCAAGCCAACACGATGGAGTTCTACACTTTCTCCCATACAACGCCTCATAAGGCGGCATCTTAATAGTCGAGTGATAACTAATATTATACGAAAACTCGACTAACGGTAGATGTTCATCCCATTTACCCCCGAAATCCCACACACACGATCTCAACATATCTTCAACCGTTTGAATTGTTCTTTCACTTTGACCGTCGGTTTGCGGATGATAAGCCGTGCTCAACCGCAACTTTATACCCAACTCTTCTTGTAAAGATCGCCAAAATCTTGAGGTAAACCTCGTGTCTCTATCGGATACAATAGACAATGGAACCCCGTGGAGTCGAACCACCTCATCAACATACAACTTAGCCAATTTCTCAAGTGGCAACGTTTCCCGAATGGCTAAGAATAACGCACTCTTGGTCAACCGGTCAACTATGACACAAATGGCATCGTGACCCTTACTCGTCTTCGGTAACCCTACTATGAAATCCATAGTTATATCTTCCCATTCCCCGGCCGGTACTAACAATGATTGAGCTACCCCATACGGTACTTGATGCTCGGCTTTTACTTGTGCACACGTGGCACACTTCGAGATGTACTTGGCCACTCTCGCCTTCATTCCAGGCCACCAATAAACCCGTTTCATATCTTGGTACGTCTTTGTACTTCCCGGGTGAATCGAATACTTTGATTTGTGCACATCATTCAACAATTCTTTTCGGATACCACCGAACTTAGGAACCCAAATACGACCGCCTACGGTCTTCAACCCTTGTGCATTTTCGAGAAAATGTTGGTTCTTCCCTAACCGTTCTTGTCTTAACTCGTCTTTTCCCATAACCTCTCGTTGGGCATTCTTGATTCTTTCGATAATACTCGAGACGACTTCTATACGTGTTAAAATTCCTCGGTTCGGGTTCTCATAAACTTTTCGGCTCAAGGCGTCGGCTACTACATTAGCTTTTCCCGCGTGATACACAATCTCACAATCATAGTCGGCGATCAACTCGATCCACCTTCTTTGTCGCATATTAAGATCCTTTTGAGTGAACACGTATTGTAAACTTTTATGATCCGTGTACAATGTACACCGAGTACCATACAAATAATGCCTCCACAACTTTAAGGCAAATATAATCGCCGCCAACTCCAAGTCGTGTGTCGTGTACCTCAATTCCGCATTCTTCAATTGTCGCGAGGCATACGCGATCACTTTACCTCTTTGCATCAACACACAACCGAGCCCTTGATTCGAATCATCACTATAAACTACAAAATCTTCCATATCATCCGGTAACGTGAGAATCGGCACGTTACATAACTTTTCCTTCAACAATTTAAACGCCTCTTCTTGCTTCTTCTCCCACACAAACTTCTCACTTTTTCTCGTTAACTTTGTTAGTGGAATCGCGATTCTCGAGAAGTCTTGTATAAATCTTCGGTAATAACCGGCTAATCCAAGGAAACTTCTAACCTCGGTAGGAGTCCTCGGAGGCTCCCAATTTGACACCGCTTCAATCTTTGAAGGATCAACTTTAATGCCATCACATGTCACTACGTGACCTAAGAATTGTACTTCCCGCAACCAAAATTCACACTTCGAGAATTTAGCATACAACTTCTCCCGTTTCAACACATCTAACACAAGCCTCAAATGACCCTCGTGTTCTTCCTCGGTTTTCGAGTAAATCAAAATGTCGTCAATGAACACGATCAAAAACTTATCAAGAAACGGTTTACAAACCCGATTCATCAAATCCATAAAAATGGCCGGCGCGTTGGTAAGACCAAACGGCATCACTAGAAATTCATAATGACCATAACGCGTACGAAAAGCCGTCTTCTCGGTGTCGCCTTCTTTCACCCGAACTTGGTGATAACCCAACCTCAAATCAATCTTCGAGAAATAACTAGCACCTTGCAATTGGTCGAATAAGTCGTCAATTCTCGGCAACGGGTAACGGTTCTTAATTGTTACTTTATTCAACTCTCGGTAGTCGATACACATTCTCATCGAACCGTCTTTCTTTTTGACAAATAACACCGGTGCACCCCACGGTGACGAACTCGGACGAATAAAACCCTTATCTAACAAATCTTGCAATTGAGTCATCAATTTTCGCATCTCGGTGGGAGCTAAACGATATGGAGCACGAGCAATCGGCATCGCCCCCGGAACTAAATCAATCTTAAACTCGACTTGTCTCTCCGGTGGCAAACCGGGCAAGTCATTGGGAAAAACTTCGGGGAAATCTCGAATAATTTTGACGTTATCCATCGTCTTCTTTTCTCTTCGGCCATCTAATACATACGCAATAAATGATGCACAACCTTTCGATATACTTTTCCTCGCCTTAATGGCGGTAATCACATTAGGCATGTGATGTCGTTTTTGCCCATACACATACACTTTCTCATTCTCGGGTGTCTTGATCGACACAATTTTCTTACCACATAATATCTTGGCTTGGTGCATACCCAACCAATCCATACCGATTACTACATCGAATGCTTTTATTCCCATGGGCAACAAATCAACTTAAACTTTCTACCATCTATTTCTATTTCATAATTTCTATAAATACTTTCAACCATAGAAGTTTTCCCGTCGGCTACCTCTATCTCATAAACCTCATCTAACATCTCAGACGGCACATTCAACTTACAACCGAACTCATAAGACACAAACGAATAATTGGAACCCGAATCAAACAAAATATGAGTTGGCAAGGAGTTAATGAAAAGAGTACCTGACACCACATCGTGTGCCTCCTTCGCATCCTCCCGAGTGAGTTGGAAGGATCGCCCCTTCACCTTGGCCGGCTCCACTTTCTTTTGAGCCGTGGACACCATCGATTCGGTTTTCTACTTCGAGCACGCATTGCTATAATGCCCCTTTTCATGGCACGAGTAGCACTCAACCTCGGCCACCGACTTGGACCTACAATCCCGGGCTAAATGCCCCGTCTTGCCACAATTATGGCAAGTCTTCAAATCTCCTCGGCATTCGCCGGTATGATTTCTCCCACACCTCTTGCATGAGGCCACACTTCCTTGCTTAGAGAAGTTCGGAGTGAACTTCCCTTTCTTGAACGAACTAGAGCCGCTCTCGGCTTTCCTCTTCTCGCCCACATGGGCCCTCTCGGCAACTCTTGCCTCATTAACCTCCTCCACTCCCCGGGCGGCACTAATGGCCTCGTCAAGTGTGACCGCCCTCTTGACTTCCAATTGATAATCCCAAGGTAGCCCACAAGCATACCGGACTACCCTCAACCTCTCCTCGGAGTAGGTCTTAGCAATAAACGGGAGTAATCCCGTGAACTCCCTCGAGTATTCCTCGACCGACATATCACCCTTCTTAAGGGTCACAAATTTTTCGTGCATCTTTTCCAAATCCCTCTCGGGACAAAACTTCTTTCTCAACCTCGCGGTAAACTCATCCCACGACATTTTCTCCACCACCTCCCTTCCGAGGGTCTCATACACAATATCCCACCAAATCATAGCAACTTCTTTCAAAAGTTGTGACGCATAGGTCACCATATCGGCTTTCTTACACTTGCTACTTCCGATGACCTGCTCGGTCTCTCAGATCCACCTCATAGTCACTTTCGGGTCCGAACTACCCGTGTACACATTCAGCTTACAAGCCATGAAGGATTTAAATGAGCAACCTTCTTTCTCATCGGGCCTAGCCCTAGCATCACTTTGGCCACCCGTGGAGGATTTCCCTTCACCGGTGCCACTACCCCCGGTTCTCTCATCCAATTTAGCCTCGGATTCACGGTCTCCACCCGACCTCTCATGGTCCCCAATAATCAGTGCACTTCCTCGGCCACCGTCCCTTTGATTTGATCAATAATAGTTTGGAGATCCGCCATAGTTACCGGAGTCTTATTAGCTCCAACCTCCGACTCATCAACTCGATGCATCGACGGTTGACTTTCTTGTTCAACCACCCTCTCGGCATGAGGTATCTCCTCCTCCCGGCCCTCCGGGGCTTTACCACTTCTACGCGTGGTCACCATTTCTTTCGATCAAGACTATACGAAAGACATTAAACATTTAGTACCTTGTGTACAACCCATTAGTCGCATAAGACTCAATATCCAAAATTATATCAACTTTCATCGGTCCCCTAGGTTCAACCCTAAACTTAACATAAAGTCTCAAGGTCAACCTATGATCTTAAGGAATCTTATATTTCTAATGCTACAGTCTAAGACTAGGATGGTCATCCAACCTAATTCACTTAAACAGTAGCTCTGATACCAAGTTGTAACACCTCAAATTTTAATACAAAACATTTGCCCAAAATATATCATTTTTCATAAATAGAAGAACTATTCCAAAATATGGATTTACAAAAACCTTTGGTATGAAAATCAGAGTATAAAGTTTGGTGTTACAAAATAGATCAAAACCAAAGCTAAGCATAAATCCAATCTAATGTTCTTCTACTCTAGGCCCCGCATCTCTATCCATGCGTACCTAAACCTTCGACCCTGAACCTGAGTACATAGAAAAACAAACAAGGAGTACGTGAGACAAAACGTCTCGTGAGCTACATGGGTTTAGACCCGATAGTATCAAATATCACATTAAAGGTATAATCATATTTTTATTTTTTTCATCAACATGATCTAGCCACTCTATCGTGACTCTAACGATCCCTAACATCCATGCCTAGTACATAAACATATATGCACTAGTCCACAAACATATCTAATACATAAACATATATGTATTAGAATCCTAGCATGTCTAGTACCAAACATATGCGTACTAGGAGCACCCACGTGCCTAGTGTATAAACATATATACACTCGTCTCAGCGATCGGGAATCCCCCGCGTCACCACCATCTACCTCTTATCATAACCTAACAGTTATGCCTAGCAAGCCATCGGCTATCACATCCATCATCAAACAAGTTAGTTAATTATCAACATTTATATATAACCAACTCAACATATAATAAGTCTAAGTGTTAATCAAATAGACCGATTCTCAATTAAGGAAATGTATATTAAGGGTTATGTACTCAATAAAATTCCACACGTACTCACCTTAGCAAGACAATGCTCCAACCGTATTCTTTCCGCCGGTTCCTTTGTTTCAACAATTCGATCAACTTTCCAAGACTTCACCGAAAGCCTAATACAATAATCATAAGATGTTCAACATCACATACTACCAATAATGTATCCATTTATCACTAGATACCATCAACTAACACTTTCCCCTAATTGTGGTGATTTACCAAACCCTAGGTTTAACCAACCCTTAAGATTCTTACAAATCATTATCATACACTTGTCTCCTTTGTTAATATACCATCTATTAAGTGTATACATCATTTATAACACCATAACCCATAACCCCAAGAACTAGGGTTTCAAACCCAAGCATCAAAATACATAGATCTTAAGCTACAAAGATCAAGGAATGAAGATATACCTTTAATCTTCCACTAGGAGTGAAATCTACCAAAGATTTGTGAAGGATTCGACCAAAACCAGCTCTTGCACTCAAAAATCGCCAATGGGAGAAAACTAGGGTTTGTGGATAGCATTCATGACCAAAACCCGACTTTAATGCTTTGTCTGACAGAGTTCACGCCGTGAACTTAGTTCACATCGTGAACTTCTTCTCACACGCATACTTCGCGATCGCTAGCTGGTCGGGAACTACTTCACGCTCGATGGTCCCAATCTCTGGTGACAGTTCCCGATCGGGAACTCTTCTTCAAACCGTGAACTCCTCAATGCAGCAGGGCTGCATTTTCGGTTGTTGTCTCGACCCGGTTTCGTCCATAACTTCTTCATTCCTACGTTCTTTAAACGATTTATCCTTATTTATCATATTTTTATACAATTTATTTCTTTACAAATTTCGGGTCGTTACAGATGTTCTTCTTGGGATAAAATGGCACCAATTCCTGAAGAAGATGCATCACATTCGACCACAAATAGTTTAGAAAAATCCGGTAACCGGAGAACATGTGCAGAAAGTAAGGCATTTTTTGTTAGTCCCTAAACTAAGTAAATAAGATTTGATGATCAAATAGCTAAGAGGAATAAATCAGCTGAAATATGTATCTCAGCTGAAGTACAAGTATATTCATAAACCTTCAGCTGAGTACGTATTTAGCTCAAGGAATCAAGTCAAATCAGCGGCTACAAAAAGAGTGATCATTCGAAGTTTATGGTCGAAGATCAGAAACCCGAAGAAGACCATTCAACTGATAGTGGAATCAGATGATGGTATCTGCTGCAGATAAGGACTTGGTGGAAAATGTTCTTGACACTTCGAACATTTTCCTTTCCCGCTCAAAGAAGAAGAAAACGATGAAGATTTTCTATATTAGAATAGAAGATACCTTTTCAGAACTTCATCGTTTGTCCCTCCGAACATAAAAATGGAAAATCAACTTCTTTTGTACTATCATAGTACACCTTTTCACTATGCGTCAGAAAAGGTGGTAAAAGAAGTTGACACAAAGTACAATCGGGACTCTAACCTATGCAAGTGCATTTAATGTTTCCGTGGACAAGTCTACATTAACGAATAATATGTCTACACGTTGATTAACTTGTGAACAAAGAAACATGGTTCTTGGGCTATATATAGAGACGTAAATGCTTGCATTTACACACACCTTTTAGCATTCATAGCACAAGAACATCCTCTGAGAGTTCGTTATTGTCTGATATTAACTCCTTCATAGTTAATACTCAGGCATTAAATATTAGTTGTTAGTAGCTGATAAACTCTCCTTGCATAGGATCTTATTTTGAGCGATCAAAAGTGTCACTTCAAGTATAAAGTCTTAGTTAGTTTGTACTATCTATTTCCGCAAACTTTGTACCGCATTAAGTTGTTTTAATAAACTCTTAATCATTGAAAATTTTTTTGTTCTTTAGTTTCTTGTCTTTACTTAGCCGTAACGCAACACGTTTGTGTTGTTGGGATCCAACATTTTTTAATGTGTGGAAAGCTTTTAATGCCTCTTGATTCCAAATAAATTTGTCCTTTTTCGTAAGAACAGTTAAAGGCCGGGCAATCAACCCATAATTTCGTACAAAACGTCGGTAATAACCCTTGAGACCAAGAAAACCATGACCCTGTTTAACACTAGAGGGTATAGGCCATGATTGTACAACACTGATTTTTTCTTGTTCCATATGTACACCATCCCCGTAAATTATATGACCTAAAAAAGATACTTTAGGTTGGCCAAAACAACACTTTGAAAGTTTGACATAAAATTGTTGGTCACGTAGTAATTTTAGGGTTGTCTCAAGATGAATAAAATGTTGTTCCATATTCGGGCTATATACTAATATGTCAGAAAAAAAACTAGTATAAAACGACGCAAATAAGGCCGAAACAAATCATTCATAATAGCCTGAAATGTTGAAGGTGCATTTGTAAGACCGAAAGGCATTACTTTAAACTCATAGTGACCCGAATGAGTTCGAAAAGCGGTTTTTGGGATGTCCGGTTCATGTACTCGGATTTGATGGTAACCTGAACGTAAATCTAACTTGGAAAAAACCGTAGCACCATATAACTCATCCAATAATTCATCAATATTTAGAATTGGATACTTATCTGCAATTGTAATTTTATTGAGGGCTCTATAATCGACACACACCTCCATGTATCATCTTTTTTCTTTACAAGTAAAATAGGACTTGAAAAAGGACTATTGCTTTGTTGAATAAATCCCGCCAACATTAATTGTTCTACTTGTTTCTCGATTTCAGCTTTTTGAGAATGCGGATATTGATACGGACGGATATTGGGCGGTGTAGAGTTTGGAATTAATGGAATATAGTGGTTTTGTGAACGATTTGGTGGTAAGTTATTTGGTTCTCCAAAAACAGGTTTATATTCATTTATCGTAGGTTGGAATAATTCGGGTATTTCGGGTGGAGTACCCAACTAGAAGACTTTTGTGAACCAGTAGTAATACCTTGCAATCGATAACGCTTGCTTTCTAGATTAAAAATCATAAACATTTCTTTCCAATTTGCTTCAACCGTATTTAAAGTTTCCAACCATTGTATACCCAAAACCAAATCTGCTCCACCAATTGAAAAAGGATAAAAATCTTGCATCACTTTAAGTTCATTGATTTGAATTGGAAGATTCTTGCATATGTGACCACATCTTATAAAATCACCATTTCCAATTTGAAGACCAAATGGGGCTACTGTTTTGGTGTTAAGTTGCAAATCTTTAACCAATACATCCGAAATAAAATTATGTGTAGATCCCCCATCAATCAAAATAACTACTTCAGTGGAGTTCATCATACCTTGAACTTTCATTGTTCGGGGATGTGGTTTTCCAAGTATAGCATGTAAACTAATCTCTGCCATATCGTTAGTTTCTTCACCTGTGTAATCGACTTCAGGCAAAGGTTGAGATTCGGGTTCATCTTCCACTTCCAACATTTTAAGAGTACCGGTTTTACACCGATGACCTGGACCATACTTTTCCCCGCACCGGTAACATTCACCCTTAAGGTAACGAGCTTGTCTATCAGCATCAGAAATGCGTAATGGTGGTTTGGAATAAGTATTGGCAGTAGTCGATGAAGAATTAGTTGTCTTAAAATAAGATTAGAACGTTTTTGATGAGGAAGTCCAATTTGATCCTTTACCCACACGCGTGCGTGTAAGTTTAGACTCAAATTTTAAAGCGATGCTTACAGCTTTGTACACCGAACGTGGTTTCTGTATCTGTACATCCGCCTTCAATTCTTCTTTTAGACCGTTAAGAAATACCCCTAGCAGACAATGTTCGGGCCAATTTGACACCCGTGAAGAACGTTTGACAAATTCTTGGCGGTATTCTTGCACAGTACCTGTTTGTTTAACACTACACAAGTATTCATCGGGATTTTGGAATTACGTAGGACCGAAATTGCGTTGTAGGACTCGCACAAATTCCTCCCAATAATCGATATTTTCATCAGTTGATATCCAGGAGTAAAAGTCTAGGGCATCTCCTTCCAAATGCATCGATGCAACATCAACTTTTTCATCATCTGGAATATCATAATAACGGAAATATTTCTCGGCTTTAAGGATCCAACCACGTGGATCGCCTTCACTAAAGGTAGGAAAAGCAATTTTGTTATGTGAACGAAATCGGTGATTATGCCAAGACGATTCACCTTCATATTGTTTTCCCTGATTCCAGCGATCCTTAGACTACGATCGTGATTTTAGGGCAGCGACTTCTTTCTGCAATTCGTATATGGAATCTAATTTTTTGGTGATAGTGGCTAATTGCATCGCCACTGGATCAGAGGATGGGTTGTCTTCCTCTGAATTACTCCGGGTTTGCATCATATCTTCAAAAGCCGGCAATGGAACCAATGATAGTGACCAGAGAAATTGAGAATCAAACAGATTACAAACTTAGATTATTTAGTACCAAATTCGAGATTCGTGGGTCTCCTTCACAAACAAACGTAATTTCACGAAGTTTTTTACATAAGGATTAATAATTTACACATTACTAGATAATTACAAATTAGAGATAACTTCTCCTACTTAATAGGATAACTGCTCCCTCCTAATTCATTTGAACTGCTGCAGGGTTGACCCAATGGGTCTATCCAGAATCCGAACAGTGCATTAAATTGCTCTTTTAGCTGATTTTCTTTAATTCTTGACTTCCTTCGTGTGTACACCTGCAGGTTCTTATCAATTATCGATATAATCGAAACAATGTGGTAAAACCTGATTTGAAACATTAACTTCAGGCCCACAAATATACACTTTTGATGGTGTGATTTGAACCCAAATCTTACATATACAAGACCCAAATATAACTTCATGCCCACAAATATACACTTTATTCGTGTATTCTTCAGTTTTCCATTTACGAGATCATAACAACAATTAGGTATGACAATTTCTAACTTGACATAAAATCTGATCTGAGACCGACACGAAAAAAAAATGTTAGGGTTGAGATAAAAAAGTTTTGGGCCAGTCTTGTCGGCTCAACTGACTCGCATATTAAACGGGTTAGGTTTGGGTCGATGATAATTTAAATAGGTCGACACGTCAACCAGTTTATTATTAAAGTATATATTTATACTTAATAAATTTATAGTTATTAGTTAAAAAGTAACTAATGGTTACATAACAACTAAAAGAACTATTTAGTAACTTTGGTGTTTTGGTATTTTGTTATGAATTTGTGGAATAATATGTTTGACTCATCTGACCCGTTTATATAAACAAGTCAATTTCAAGTTGAATGTTTCTGAGTTGTTACTCCGAACCCGACCTGAATTGTCACCCCTACCCAACCCAACCCCTACCCAAAGTTATAAAATGCCAACAAAATGTGGTATTTAAAGTTAAGCATTTCCATTATACTAATGGACACATGTTACAAAAAATATATCCCGCATTTCCATTATACTAATGGACACATGATACAAAAAATTACGAGTATATCAGAGACTTTCTAACTAGGATCAGCAGTGACTGCGGTGCCTTGTTATTTAGAGTGTTGGGTATGATGAAGTTAAAGTCCGTCTAGAGCTAATTTGATGGCGCCAACTATGTCAGTGGTGGCGCTAAATACCCGGTGCCATAGTTTGTTTGGGGTAATTTTTTTAGGTTTAAATGGATGTTATAGGATGTTATAGTCCGCATATTTTCAATATTTCAGGTTAAACATTACTAGATAGATATGGAAACATTCTGAAATGATCACGACAATAATTAGGTACATCACGAGCAAAACTCGATCAGCCACCCCGAAAACCATTATAACGTGAATACCTTTTATTAAATAAAAAAGTATATTTTTTAAAATGCAATAGCCAATAGGACGTACAGTTCTTACGTGGAGGCGACTGACGAGCCTCTCCAGCCGCATTACAAATGCTTTTAGAATTATTTATGCATAGGGGATGCTATAGAAATATAATATGCATACATAAAACCATAAAGTCATGGAGTACATGTACATACAACTAACCTTTATCTATGTACGCAATAGTGACCTTGTATCAATCTATTGCATCACTGCATTTTTCATTGACAAATATAGGAAAAAATTGAAAAAATATCGTCTAAACTATTTTCTTAAGACTATTTGAAAAAATTAATTTGAGAGGTTTCATAGGCCATTGTAAGTTTATTTGGTTTTATCTTAAAATCAATTTGTTGTAAGAGAAGTAGCATATGACTCTTATAAATACATTACAGGTTTATTTGTTGTCCAATGTGGTACATTACTCAACACACCCCCTCATGTGTGGCGTCATTTTTTTCGCGCCTAACACGTCGATATTTATGGGTTACGTGGAGTCCGTGGGATCGTTTGACTAACTACGGAGGAACTTTTCTCTGATACCATGTAAATCTCCGGGTTCCATTTGGCATCTTTATATATATCCATACACATATGTAGTTTTATCGATCTCTAGGACTCTATCTTCCTAATGGGTTTTGAAGTGAAGATAATAAAAACCCAAGTGGTGGCACCAAGAAAACCAGGCCATGAGCACTGGCTACCCCTTACAAACCTTGACTTGGTGGTGCCACCCATTGAATTGGGTGGTTTCTTTTGTTACAAAAAACCCCATGATCACCAAGTGGATCTCACCGCCAAGATTGATGCCCTCAAGACTTCTTTATCTCAAACACTTGACTTGTTCTACCCACTCGCCGGAGAGATTGTTCACAACACCGCCGGTGAACCTGAGATTCACTGCAACAACAAAGGTGTCGACTTTATTGAAGCGGAAGCTGATGTCAATCTCCGGGAACTCGACTTTTACAATCATGATGATAACATCGGAGGAAAACTAGTGCCCGAGAAACACGGTGGCGCACTTGCGGTTCAGGTTAACTATTTAATTAGATTTATGTGTTAGTTTGATCCATATATAGTAGTGAACTAACTTTTTTTAACAACATAATTGCTACCTTATCAGAAAAAAGAGCCTTCTAGTAGTAAGAGTAAGGGTGAGCATAGAAACCAAACTGTAACCAATCCGTTAAAAATGATAAAACTGGAGTGATAAAACCGGAGTCATTTTCACAACCAACGGTTCGGTTTTAAATTTTTAAAAAACCGATAAGTTTAGATTGGTTTTGGTTTTAACCAGAAAGCGCTTCGTTAAGAAACCGTCCGACTAATTATGGTTTATATAATGAGTATGTGATACAAAATACATTTAAATTTTGAATTTGTGAGCTGAAAGTGATTTTTGGTGTTAAAATATGTTATTAGATATTGAATTAGTACTGAAAATTAGATATTGTTGCTGAAATTTGTTGGTAATGTTAAAAAATAAACGTTAATGTAGGAAATTATATATTAAATTTGAAAAGCAGGTGAGTTCGGTTTTAAAACCTAAACAAACCATTAAGGTTGAGAATCCTAAAACTGAATTAGCGAATTTAGTTCGGTTTGAACCTAAACCCCCAAATAGCCTCATGCACATCTCTAGCAAAGATACACATAATTGAATAGTTCAACTTTTGTGATAGTTAAATTTTCCGATTCTGTTTTTATAGGTCACAATGTTAAAATGTGGCGGAATGGTGATAGCGTGCATGTTTGATCATCGGGTAATAGACGGTTATTCTATCAACATGTTGACCTCATCGTGGGCCGACATGACTCTATCCCGCGCACCATCTTTCTTACCTAATTTTCATCGTTCAGATCTCAATCACAAGTATCCAAGAGTCTACACACCTAAAGTAGCAAGCATGTTTATTCCCCTATCTATTCCATCACTTCCAACCGATTCCTTAAACGAATCAAAACAAGATCAAGACCCGCTTATAAACCGAATCTACTATATGGAGGGTGACAGAATAAATAGACTCCAATTGTTGGCGAGTGAAAATGGACACCGAATGTCTAAAATAGAGGCATTCACCTCTTTTTTATGGAAGATTATGGCTTCATACTTGGAGGATTCGGGCCATCGTGGTTATACGTGCAACATCGTGGTTCCAATCGATGGAAGGAGAAGGTTAAGCGAGGGTGAAGGAGTTGAGAAAGAAAAATTAATGGCTGCACGATGTGGTAATGTTTTCTCTATGCCTTTTAGAGGGATACGATCAAAGGTATAGTTCGAGTTCAACATCTAATGTTTTTGTTTTGTATAAAATCACTGGCCAAACACTCTTTTCTCTGATTTTTTTTGGGTAATTTGGGTTGTGAGTTCTGACTGACTAAAATCAATTGCTTTCTATTAATTTTTTTCTTTTTAATATATCCTCATACATATAAAGTAATTGAAATGTGAAATTTAGTAATTTTATTTCATAATCTCTTCATTTGATTTGAATACTCATATGATCAAAATGTGCAGAAATATAAACAAAAAGATTTAGTAATAAATAATATCAATCTCTTTTTGTCACAAATCATCTTAATTAGTTGGCGAATTTGGTTCATCCTACGAGCTGAACATTAACATTTCAAATAAATTATTATTTAGAAAAAAATCCAAGACCATGGTAGTTAGAACCACCCACACCTTTTCTGCTTTTTTTTTTTAATTCATGATTCATAGTTCATATTCATAAATGATATAAAAATTAATATAGTATTAAACATCTCGGATTCAAAAAGCTTGAGCATGGACAATTTTTAAATTGCTAAACCTTTATGTCTCATTTTTTCTTTAGCTAGTTTTTATTAAGTTTATCTACTACTCCGTTGGCAATAATATATAATTATCAAACGAACTAATTAACTTCTTACATAAAAGATTAGAAATTGTTTTTGATGATTTTTAAACAGGATCTAAAGGACATGCCACTGAGTTCCGTGGCAAACGAGGTTCACGGGTTGTTTGAGAGTGTATCGACAAAGGAACACTTCAAGGAGTTGATAGATTGGGTCGAGGATTAAAGGCGGCCGAGAATTTTAATATCTCGGCCGTTTGCCATTAAGGAGAAGGCGATCTCCTTAATGGTGTCATCGGGACTAAGGTTTTCACTTATGGGCAACATGGATTTCGGGTGGGGAAAACCCGTGTTTTTATCATGCCATGTTCCGCCGACAAGGTTAGACTGTCATGTGATGCCGATGGTGAGTCCAATCAATGAGGATGATTGGATTGTCTACATGCATTTGCCAAAGAAGCTTTTGAGCTACATGGAGGCACGTCCAAGTCAATTGTTAAAACCTTTGACTCCTCATTACCTTAAACTTGCATCAAATCATTGTGTTCCAAGGACGTGATTTGTAAATTGTAACCCGCTTAGTAAGTTACATATGAAACATGTATTAAGGTTTTAAAATTAAATAAAAAGTAACTTTTAATGATACCAAACTGAATAATTAATTAGTCACATAAAAAAGTTTATCATAACAAATAATGAAAAATAAAACATTTCGTATTATTAGGTGTTCAACTAAAAATGTATTTTATAATACAAACCAAAGGTTGTAAATAGGGATGTGCCCATCAGGTTGTCGGGTTGGTATCAATGCTTGGAAGGCGGGGCACCGCCGTTTGCCCACAAAAACAAACCTGGAAAAACGTGGCATTACTCAGTTACTCTCTTATCTTGTAACTGTCCGTTATGCGATGATGTTGATGAGACGGAAGACCACTTATTTATCTCGTGTCCTTTGCTCGTCAAATGTTGAGTAGGACCGGGGCTTGGTGGGGTGTTTCCCGTAGCTCAATGGTACCATGATCGGTTTTCACGGACATAAGCTAAAGGCTTTTATCGGGGTGATTCATGTGATGCTTTGGGTTATTTGGAAGACCCGAAACAGTCGCATTTTTAGTCGTCAGGTGAATGTGTTGGATGATTTGGCTTTCTTGGATATACAAACTTTTTCTTTCATGTGGTTGAAAAATAGATCCAAAATTTCTTCCTTGGGAAATAGTTGGCCGATATGGGTGTGTGTCCAGGCGATTGCTTCTAATTTTCGATGTAGTTTGTTGTTTTTAGGTGTCTATTTACTTTAGTTTTGCTTTGTTTGTTTGGCTTGTTTCTTGGTTGTATTTTCTTTTCTGTGTTGTATTTTGTTCCGGCTAGTGGCTTACTAGCTTTTTTAATAATAAAAGTTTTGTGGGTGTCTTGAGGGGATGGTTTTGCCGAAGCTCTTGGGTTTCCCCGTTGCCATTCAAAAAAAAAAGTAACGATGACAAATAATGAATAAGGATCTGAATGTGATATGCTCAAAAAGTGGAGGATGGAAGACGTATTTGTACAATAGTTTTGGACTAAAAATGTGATTTCTCCTACTTTCTGTCCGCAGCCTTTTAACCCTATCAGTATCAGCTTTTAGCCGCCTCTTTCCCATATTCGACTAGAATCAATTTCATCTTTCATTTCTCCGATCGTTCTTCCGGTAAACATGCATTCTCCTGCCGTCTCTCACCGCCACTTCCTCGATGGCGCCGCCGCTGCCTCCTCCTCCCCCCTTCTCCGTTTCAAACCTACTCCTTCCGTCTCCAGCCCCTTCTCCGTTCGTATGTCACTCCGCGAGGACGCCCCATCCCTTGCCGTCGTCGGCGTAACCGGCGCAGTCGGCCAGGAATTTCTCTCCGTCCTATCCGACCGATCCTTCCCTTACCGGTCCATTAAGATGCTTGCTAGCAAACGCTCCGCCGGAAAGAAATACACCTTCGAAGGCAATGAATACGTCGTCGAGGAGTTGACCGCCGATAGCTTCAAAGACGTTGACATTGCTCTGTTTAGCGCCGGCGGTTCAATTAGTAAGGAATTTGGACCTATTGCCGCTAACTGTGGATCCGTTGTAGTGGATAATAGCTCTGCATTTCGTATGGATGACGGTGTTCCGTTAATTATCCCAGAAGTCAACCCGGATGCAATGTCGCATATTAAAATCGGGTCGGGTAAAGGGGCTTTGATTGCAAATCCTAATTGTTCTACCATCATTTGTTTGATGGCTGCTACTCCTCTTCATCGAAGGGCAAAAGTAAGACACAACACTTCTTCATTTCGAATTTATTATTATTATTATTATTATTATTATTTGAGTGGAACGATTTATTTATGCAAAACAGATTCGATTTTCCTGTACCAATCAATGGAATCAAATGTATCTGTTACCTTTTTTTTGCCAATTTATGCAGTTATGATTCAACTTGATAGCAATTTATGTTAAAAAATAAAACTTGGATTCACCAAAAAATAAAAAATGAAACAGAGTTAATTTTTTTCAACAAAAAAATTTGCATAAATTTTGAATAAATTTGCATAAATAAGTCATTTACACGATTATTGCAGGTGTTACGAATGGTGGTTAGCACATATCAGGCAGCTAGTGGTGCTGGTGCTGCAGCCATGGAAGAGCTTGAACTGCAGACTCGTGAGGTTGTAACTTTTATCTTAATTAATATAATTTAAATTTATGGTGTGTAATATAAAGTTAATTGAATTTTATTTTATTTTATTTTCTGTGAATGAAGGTGCTTGAAGGGAAACGACCAACTTGTAATATCTTTAAACAACAGGTTTTTTCTCATCCTTTAGTGTTAAATTGCCAATTAACATAATGTTAATTAATTAATTAATTATAATTTAAATGCAGTATGCTTTTAATCTATTCTCACATAATGCCCCCGTTCTTCCAAACGGATACAATGAGGAAGAAATGAAACTAGTTAAAGAAACAAGGAAAATATGGGTAAGTATAGTTTTCAGTATTGTTTTTCATTTTATTAAAAGACTAACTGAATATTATTTTATTTTTTTATATTTTTTTTACACTTTAGAATGACAAGGATGTAAAAGTAACTGCCACATGTATTCGAGTTCCAGTTATGCGTGCACATGCTGAAAGTGTGAACTTACAATTTGCAAGCCCTCTTGATGAGGTAATCATATAACGCCGTTAGTTATTTTTATTTCCATTACAATTATACATATTTAATTAAAACATTTATAATTATTTATATTGTTGTATTATTAGAATGAAGCAAGGGAGATTTTGAGAAAAGCTCCTGGTGTAGTAGTTATCGATGATCGAGTAAGAAATCATTTTCCAACTCCTTTGGAAGTTTCAAATAAAGATGATGTGGCGGTTGGCAGAATTCGTAAAGATTTGTCTCAAGATGGGAATCACGGGTATGCAAATTTTGAATAAATGGTTGTTTAACTTATTTGATTAATTTAAGTTTTACGTTTTAATAATGGGTTTTGTTAATGACAGCTTTTAGGGTTGTCATTAAGAGCTAGTTGCGTGCATAAATCGTCTGTACTTATATTAGTGGGGGTTGATTCCTAAAATGAAGCAGCGGTTATTGATTATTTTAAAGTTTTTGATACGTGTCTTGACGTCTTATTGATAGCCCTAAGGCTGTCATTATCATTTTTCTTTAATAATTGTATCTTTTTTTTATAATGTAGATTGGATATCTTTGTTTGTGGTGATCAAATACGCAAGGGGGCTGCTCTTAATGCTGTCCAGATTGCAGAGATGTTGCTGTAGTTAACGGGGTTTGTTTTTTCTGTTAATCTATGCAGTCAATTATGTGTAATTGTGGTTCTCGGACTAAAACATTTTCGTGGTGGCAAATTGCATAGCCGCGTTTTGCGGCGTTATTTCATGAAAATCATGAAATTCGCGGTTTAACCGCGGCAAATCGCGAAAAGTTGCGTTAATACATGAAAATCGCGGTAAATCGCAGTGATAAATCATTAAGATCACAGTAAATCGTGGTGGTATATATTAATACTGACCGTTGTGATCTTATTAATATGAATCCTTATTAGTATATATTATTTTGTTGTTCATTATACTTTTTTTTATAATATAGTGATTTTATGGTTTATACTCAGGGGTGTTGGGTATATTATAAAACTATAAAATATAAAAAAGCCGCTATTGCACCGCGATATCTGAAACTTTAAATAGCGGAAACTGCATTGTTAAATTTAGTTACATTTGTTCTTTCTGATTCCAGATAAGTTGATATGAAAGAACGTTTCTTCCGAAGGATAAGCAAACAAGTTGTTGATGTATGACGACATATACACATTCTTTGGATGATTGTTGTGATTGCTTTGCAATTTTATGATCTTGTTTACTTAAACTTGGATCACATTTTTGATGATAGATTTTGGTTGGTTAAGTAGTTAAGGTTGAGAAATCTGTTAGGATTCAAATTAAATGGGGTGTCACAATACATAATCACTGTTTGTTGGTTAAATGGTTATAAAGATGAGTTTTTCGTTTCAAGTCTTTTTCTTAAGGACCAACACATATCCTAAATCTACACATTTTTGGTCCATAGTAGGATTTGAACTCACAATCTTATACATGTATTGACTATAGACCCTTTGAGTTACTTACACGTGTCATTACATGAAGGCTTGTATATTTCATCTCTCTGTAAAATTTAATTCTGATCTTAGTGTCTAGTGATAGGTTAACAAACAAACTCGTTCAAACTTTAAAGTTTATTAAATGTTTAGAATCTTGTAAATCATATTATTAGTTTTCTATTAATCCATTACACATGTTCTACCTTTAAAGATTATTGTATGTTACATATGTTTTAATAAATGGAATAACATCTTCTACCTAAGATCGCCAAAAAAACAATAGTCGTAGTTATAATAAGCTTTTAAGAATAAAGGTCACTATATTGCGGCATAAATTTCGATTTTAACTATTTTATTTAGCAAGTAGTTGGAATTTATTTTCCGAATAATAATATCATAACAGTCTCCATCAAAACTTCCAGATTTTATTTTAAAATATTGAAAGGGGGGTGGAAATTAAACATTTTCCAGTACCGGCGAACGGCAGTCCTCGTACCACTGTACCCAAGGCGACTCCGCCTCTCGCCGTCATCAAAACTCAAACGCCTCAGAATCATCAAAACTCAAACGCCTCAAAACTCTTCGTATGTGTCATTAAGTAAGTTTTATCTGTCTACTCATATACAAAACTCAAAGTTTGTTTGCTATGCATTAAAATCAACACTTGTAAGTTAATCATCTGTGTTCAGTTACTTAAAATTGAAAGTTCAAATATTGAAATTTTGATAGTTGACATACGTTTGGTGAGTTTCTATATTAGATTGAACGTTAGGGTTTTGTCATTGCAATGCAATTCACATTTGAAGCAAAATTATTAATTCCTTCGAGTGCTTAATACCAGAGTGAATACTGTATAATATGTATATGATATCTTGCACTTAATTACCCTCGTACAATTTTGTTACATTTGCTAGCAATCTATACTGTTTTAATTCCTGAAATTTCTGGAATTGCAGCATATACACGATAAAATTTAGTTCATTTGACTTCCAAGGTCAAAATTGGTGTAAAAGAGAAGAAATTCGGTTAGTATAATCTTCAATTTACCACAGATCCACAGATGTACTAAAATGACTGGACAACCTTCGTCTTCTTCAATGATTCTATGGGCTTGGGTCATTGAGGAACTTGCAAACTTCAAAGAATTAGATATAATTACTTTGATAAGTAAGTGCAATGATAATCTTTAAATAACCAGCCTTTGATTAATTATGTTTTATTTCACAAGAGAATGTGATTCGTTTAATTGTTGGTTTTTTTCTAGAATTGTTCAATAAATCTCCAAAAATCACTAATGGTATTGGGAGTAAATCAAGGGAAATGGTTTCCTTTAGAATATTAGAACGATTGTTTGATTCAGATACTCGACCCGTAAAACGTGCCCGTTGTGCCCAAAAATCAGGAGTTACTTTTGCTTTTTCAGAACGGTGTGAAGATGTACTTCAACAGATATTGGAGAAGGTAACGGGTCAAAAAGGACCATTTTTTTAACCCATTTTTCAGTTTCTATATTATTTTATTTTATTTATAAATAGCAGATGCATGAACCAAATATATGGGATGAATCAGAGAGATCAAAATGGTATATTCAGCCCTTCATTGCATATAAAAGGTCTTGCATGCTCAAATCCGATTTAACACGGGTAAATCCGAAAACATATAACTATTTAATATTAAAAAAAGTAAAATTTTCCAAAAAATTAACCTTTCAGTAAACGTTTTTTACACAAAACAGCTCAAGGATGCACTCATGGAAGGAAAATCACCAGATCTAACAACCTTGAAGCAAAAGTTCAAATCTCAACAGTTGAATCGACAAGAAACTGAAATTCATGATGTAAATCGCGATATTAATATTAATAATATTAGTAATAATCAACAACAAAATCCATCTACTAATGATAAAGTTTGTCAAGATACATCAAATGATGGAAATAAAAAAGGTGAAGATGATGAATGTTATAAAAAGGAATTAGACGATATTTTAGCTAAAAAAGAAGCGTTTTTTAGCTCAATTTGCAAGGGTAAAAACGGAATTACACATTCGAAAGATCTAAACCGTTGTATAAAGTGTAATAAAGGTGGTCAGTTGTTAGTTTGCAATTCGAATAACTGCTCCTTCATGTTTCATGACAGCTGTTTGGCGTCTAATTCACCCGTTGAATTGGATTCTTCCGGAAGGTTCTATTGCCCGTTTTGTAAATATTCTCAATCGATTATGGAATATTGTGTAGCTAAGAAAAAAACGTGTTTAGCAAGGAAGGATTTAGCTGATTTTAATAAAAGAAATATCAGTAATGTTGAATCTGAAATACCGAATGGAGATTTAAACCCTGATTTAGTTAATGAAAAAAGTCCAGAAAAAGAAGATATTGTTGATCACTCGTGTAGATCTCAAAACCAACATTCGCCAAGGTAATTTATTATTATTTTTATTTTTTTTTTTAACTAACCACATATAGCAACTTTGGTAATTTGTTTTTCAAAGCAACAAACTCAGTACTTTATGTACCATTTTATTGCATGTACAGTCCTTTTAAACGTCTTGAGTGCAATGAAATTGTCCATTAACTAACCACATGTAACATTTAAAATGACTGTCCATGCAATAAAATGGTACATACAGTACTGAGTTTGTAACTTTGAAAAAGAAATGGCAATATGTGGTTAAGTTAAAAGACCATTTATGAATTAACTCCTTTATTCGTGTGATTATTGTCAGCTGGAAATTGGAAGTTATTCATAGAAGACGAGTACCAGTTCCTTGGACACAATTAGAGGAAGAGACACTAAAGGTAACATATTTTTAAACTGTGATTAAATGTTCTTAAAACATTTGAAATTATATTCTTATTAAATTAAATCATCTTTAATTTATTTTGCAGAAATGGGTGGAATATTTTGCAAGTGGTAGTGGTATTCAAGGAGGAGGTTTTCCTTGGAGGAAAATATTGGAAGTTGGTGCTTCTAAATTTCAAAAAAGTCGTACACCCGTTGACCTAAAAGATAAATGGAGAAACATGCAGAAAGCAACCAAAAAATCTAAATGAACAATTTATTATGTTAGAACCATTGTTTTTTATTTTTATAAATTATCATTTTAGGACTATGGTCCTGGATCATGCCTTATTTTTGTCATAACCGGTTAGACTTGCCAACTGTTAAACCTAGCTCCGTTGAGCTAACCGGTTAAGGTACGGGCCAATATACATAGATGTGTGTTTACATGTCTGTATATAGGGGTGCCCGAAGGGTCAACCTGACCCAACATAAAAATAAACCCGTACCCGAACCTGATTATACTAGTTGGGTTAGGTGTATTCGGGTCTCATGTTTATATCGGGGTTTTTCAACCAAGCCCGATTCGACAAATTTGAAACCCGACCAACCTGAACTTGACAAACCCGATTCCTTGCCGGGTCGGGTTTCTAGTTAGTATACTTTTACATCAAACCTAACGGATCCAACCCGATAACCCGACGGACACTCCTATGTGTATATGTAAAATAATTCTAATAGAATTAAAAAAATTACTTTTGAAAAATTGTCTAGGGTAAGTTTATTGAAAGTCAATTCTGTATTAAATAGTTTAAAGATTGACTTGACATACAAATGTGTTATCAATTATGTCTCGGGTTAGTCGTCGAACAATCTAACTTGACTTAAAAAGTTATTTTACTAATACCCCCCCCCCCCCCCCCCCCCCCCCCCCCCCCTCTCTCCGGAATCTTCAAAATTTTCTATTATTTTATTCCTAAAGCAATTAAATATTTTCCTTATTCTAATCAACCAATCACATCCTTACAACAGCTCTAACCTAAACCCTGAATGCAACCCTATAAAACCCTACCCAATCTCTCCCTCTTCCGTTTTAATTTCTTCACATCACCGGCGACATCTTCTTGCGTTTCTCCGGCGAAGCAGCTTTTATTTCCGGCGACATAGCTTTCATCTCCGGCTCTCTCTCTCTCTACGCGAACCAAATCTTAGAGGTACGTATAATCTCAAAGCTTTTCTTACTTATTATACATATTTACTACTACTGCAAGACGTGAAACTCCGGCAAAGCCTAATTGATGTGATATAAACCTCACAAATTTTCTAATACACTAACTAAATTAAATGGTAAATACAAAAATAGTTGTTTGTCATATAGGAGTATTGGGTAAATAGAGTTTGGTTAGTGCAAATAACAAGACAACAGCGGATCCTGGCTAATATCTATCAGTTGGGGGTTTTTATTAGATGTTTATTGTGTTATTGATGTAATATTAGAGGTTTCCAAGATGAAATTCTAACATTTAATTAAAAAGAGTGTTAATACTAATTATACAGTAGCACACGTTTTCTACCTCATCAATGGCGGATCGTTTGACTCGTATTGCAATCTTGAAAGAGGACCGATGTAAGCCGAAGAAGTGTTATCAGGAGTGCAAAAAATCATGCCCTGTTGTCAAAACTGGTAATTTTTATCTATTGAATTTGGATTCACGCTTTGTTAATTTTTCTGTGTTCTGTTTTTGCAGGTAAACTATGCATCGAGGTAACTTCACATTCCAAGATGGCATATATTTCTGAGGAACTTTGCATAGGGTGTGGTATATGTGTGAAGGTATGTCATATTATTATTTGGTTTCTATATCAACAACAGCTCAAAAAAACATGATATTGTTTCGTTTGTTAATGCAGAAATGCCCATTTGATGCAATTGAGATAATAAATTTACCCAAAGATTTGGATAAAGATACGACTCATCGATACGGGCCCAATACCTTCAAATTGCACAGGTTGCCTGTCCCAAGGCCTGGACAAGTTCTTGGTTTGGTTGGAACAAATGGAATTGGGAAATCTACAGCTCTCAAAGTTTTGGCAGGAAAACTCAAACCCAACTTGGGTCGTTTTAATGTAAATAAATCTTTATAAAATAATTTCTTTTCGTCTTTTATGCGTTCCAGACTTTTTAATGAAAGAAAAGAGAAGAAATTAAGAGAAATTAAGAAAATATTTTTTATTTTTAAGAAATAAAGGAAAAGAGTTAACATATTTCCAATGTTATCCTTAAAATGTAAACAAACTAGTTTTTGTGAAGGGTAATATATTAATTACAAATATTTCTAATTAATAAAAACTTCTCTTCTTTCCAAATCTTCCCACTTTTGTGAGGAAGATTAAGAGAGAAAAAAACGGCCAAAATTTCTTTTCTTTCTCTTCATTTCTTTTAAAAAAACAACTATGGAACACAATAAAATTTTTGTTTCTTTCGTTTCTCTTAGCATTTTATATTATTTTGCAGAACCCGCCTGACTGGCAAGAAATCTTGACCCACTTTCGCGGATCCGAGTTACAAAACTACTTCACCCGTATTCTCGAAGACAATCTAAAAGCCATCATAAAACCACAATACGTTGACCACATCCCAAAAGCAGTCAACGGGAACGTTGACCAAGTCCTCAACCAAAAAGACGAGCGACACATGAAACCCGACCTCTGTGCTGACCTGGACCTGAACCAGGTCCTAGACCGCCAAGTTGGCGATTTATCAGGCGGCGAATTACAAAGATTTGCAATTGCAGTTGTTGCCATTCAAAATGCAGAGATTTACATGTTTGATGAGCCGTCGAGTTATCTTGATGTCAAACAGAGGCTTAAAGCTGCACAAGTGATCAGATCGTTGCTTAGATCTGACAGTTATGTGATTGTTGTTGAGCATGATTTGAGTGTGTTGGATTATTTGTCAGATTTCATTTGCTGCCTTTATGGGAAGCCTGGTGCTTATGGTGTTGTTACACTGCCGTTTTCTGTTAGAGAAGGAATTAATATCTTTTTGGAAGGATATGTTCCGACTGAAAATCTTCGTTTTCGTCAAGAATCTCTTACATTCAAGGTAATAATCATAATAATTTCTTTCCCACATATATATTTATATGATACTAGTAAATATTCAAGGTAGTCCTTAATTTTTGTAGTCTTAAGGGACAAATCTCAACCATTGATCAATAAGATTTAGGGCATGTTTGGTAAAGCTTATTAACGGGGCTTATGAGCTTATTAGGTTATTAAGCTCAAATCTACATGCTTATTTGAGCTTAATAAGCTAATAAACTCATAAGCCCCGTTAATAAGCTTTCCCAAACATGCCCTTAATTGTCAAGTTGTACATGAAAGGTATATTGGTTATTTGGCACATACAAAAAAAAAATCAATTTTTTTCTTTTTAAATTTTTTCATTTTACTATTATTTTATTTTTTTCTGTTAAAAAGAAATAATTTATCTGATAATCACGTAGGTTAATCACATGTGATTACATACTTAATCATGTGTGGTAGTCACATGTAATTATATATTTAATCACGTGTGATGCTATTGTACAATCACATGTGATTAAGTATACAATTACATGTGATTAGGTATATCATCACATGTAATTATCAAATTATGAGTTTTTAACGAAAATAATAAAATATTAAAAAATAATACCAAAAAAAATAATTCTAAAAAAATTAAGAAAAAAAAAAAGTTTTTTTTGTAAAATTGACCAAAATACCCCTGGATGTATAAAATATTGTGATTAATTTTGCCCATTAATTATTATTGATCAATGGTTGAAATGTGTTTGGTTTACAAAAAATTTAAAAACTACCTTGAATATATATATATATATATATATTCCCATATAAATATGATAGTAATTATGTGTATGTATGGAAAAATTTGTAGGTTGGTGAAACGGCTCAAGAGGAAGTTGAAACATATGCACGTTATAAATACCCGACTATGTGTAAAACTCAAGGCGGTTTCAAACTTGAGGTGGTTGAGGGTGAATTCTCAGACTCTCAGATCATAGTAATGCTTGGTGAAAACGGGACTGGGAAGACAACCTTTATTCGTATGCTGGTAAATATATTATATATAATATAATTTATTATTAACATAAAAAAAAGCTCTAATTATGGAAATGGAATGTGTAGGCGGGTGTACTAAAGCCCGATAATATGGAAGAGGACTCTGAGATGCCCGAGTTTAATGTTTCCTACAAGCCCCAAAAGATCAGTCCAAAATCTGTTAAATCAGTTAGGGGTTTGTTACACGAGAAGATTCGCGACTCGTACATGCACCCTCAGTTTGTTTCTGACGTGATGAAACCGCTCCAAATCGAGCAGTTAATGGACCAGCAAGTTGTGAATCTTTCTGGTGGAGAATTGCAGAGAGTTGCATTGTGTTTGTGCCTCGGGAAGCCGGCTGACATTTACCTGATTGATGAACCGAGCGCGTACCTCGACTCGGAGCAGCGCATTGTGGCTGCAAAAGTTATAAAGCGGTTCATTTTGCATGCTAAGAAAACGGCCTTTGTGGTTGAACATGATTTTATAATGGCCACTTATTTGGCGGATCGGGTTGTTGTTTATGAAGGCACGCCGTCGCTTGATTGTGTTGCAAATGCACCACAGTCGTTGCTCACTGGGATGAATCTTTTCTTATCCGTAAGTCTCTTGTTCTGTTTTATATCTGATTCTTCGTTTTTGTCCCTATACTTTTTTTCTTAGTTTTTTTGTGCCTGTACAATTTTAATTTCTGGTTTTTTGTCCTTCCGTCCAACTTCCTCCGTTAATTAACGTGAAATGTTAAAAAAGTAAGGGTATTTTCGTCATTTTCCCTCCTTCATGTTCTTCATCTACAAAACATAATATCTTATTGTGAGTAAATTCTTATTGCTTCACTCAAAAGCCCAAAAAACAAGAACATAATCTTGGAGGAATTGGACGTAAGGACATAAAAGCATAATTTAAAATTTTACTAGGATAAAAAAACCGGAAAAAAAGTATAGGGACAAAAACGCAGAATCGAGTATACCATATGGACAATTTCTGTGATTTACTCTTATTTATTATGTTAATATTATTAATCTAGCAATTATTATATAATGACTCTAAAACTTGTTTGATGCAGCATTTGACCATCACGTTTAGGCGGGACCCGACAAATTTTCGACCAAGAATCAACAAGCTGAATTCAGCAAAGGACAGGGAGCAGAAACTTGCTGGATCTTATTATTATTTGGATGACTAATTGTGGATTCAAGTTACCCTGCATAGTGTTACTCGTTGGTTGCTGGTAGTTTATCCGCCACCAAAAGCAGTTGGTTCATGATATTCTTTATTATTTTTTTGAGCAAAAGTTTTAAATGTGATGTTTTGAGCACATTGTGGTGTTTTCCTTGACAGTGAAAGTTAAAGATGATGTTTTCAACACATTGTGGTGTTTTTCTTTTTAACTAGTTTCTTTTTGTTCATCTGAACTTGATGAACATGGAATTTGGTTTAAAAGATATCGAACTGGTTAGGTTAATTCATCACGAATTCAGTCTTTTACACCTTGAATCTGTTTAGGTTAATTGGTCATTTTTTATGCTCGCATACCAAGTCTCTAGAGCCTTGATTCCCATTGTCTGGGAAAATAATTTTCTTGAATAGTCAAATAACTGTCAAATTGTGTTCAAACAGTAATTTCATCATAGGTACTAGTATGAATAAGAGTATGAAAACGTATGCATATGACGCGCAAGTGTGCTAAGAATGAAAAAAAAAAAAAAAAAAAACAAAACATGTGAAGCGTGTTGCATGTGTGACAGTGTGGGGGAGTTGTGTAAATATGCAAATAAAATGTAGAAACCAAAAACACCAATCAAGAAATAGACATATAAGCATATAATATAAGTGGTTTATTAACTTATAATTTTAATTAAGCTTATAAATCTTATCTTACTCCTTATTAAAGAGTTTAAGACTATTAAGTATAAAAGTCCTTAAACTTAAACTTAATCTTATTTCTATTTTGGGTAACATCTCAAATACCACAAAAATAAAAAAAATATTGTTTACAAGATTCGAACCCAAGACCTTTTGCAATTACGAATTGTATGTTAACCAATTGGTCTACTTGATATTTTGCTTTATCCCAACAACTAATATATATAACCTTTAACTTCAACATAACTAAAAGGCCCATATTTTAAAAAACGCCAATTTCGGATTTAAGGAAACTTATGAGATATTCAATATAGCTAAAATGATTCATATTTAAAAAAAAAACGCCAATTTCGGATTTAAGGAAACTTATGACATCTTTATTAATCTTTACAAAATTAAAATTAACATCACCAACCATACGCTCTAGTCTCTACCACAACCAGCAGCCACTATCACTACCGTCGTCACCACCCACTACTTGATCGCCGTCAAATTTAGTCACAGGGTACCCGCCGCCGCATTGCGCGGGTAACCTGCTAGTATAAGCTTATTTACGCTTAAATAAATTACTAGCAAGATCCCGCGCAATGTGGCAGGGTACTCTGTAACCATATTTGCGTTAGTGATATTGATGGTGGTGGGGCAGTAGTGATGGTATGTAGTGATGATAGGTGGTGGTTGGCAGTGGCGAATCCAGGACCAAAGTTAACTGGGGCTTTCACAAAATTTTAACCGGGGACCATATACAATTTTTACACTAATTTAATTTTATCAAAAAATTTTCCACATGAAAGTGTACCACCAAGTGGGGGCCTTGGACCCCCCTTATTATGCAATGGATCCGCCAGTGGTGGTTGGTGATACGGGTTAAAGGGTTAATATAAAATAATAGAGTAATAAGTAATTATAGTCAAATAATCAATATTTATCTTAGGTCAGTTGGTTAGAGCTCAACGCCAGTAACATAGTGGAGGATTATGCAGATATAACATGTTAATATATGCATTTGACTGCCGCTAACGTAATCTTGCCAATAATTGACCATCAACAACTTTTGCAACCATCAAATATTACAAAACATATCCCCGCAACCCGTCATAGATAATGTTCATTCGCGATTAGGTGCATGGCATTATGGTTAATTGGGTAGTCAAAATGGTCATAACATGTTAATGAGTATGTAATATGTTGCAAAGTCAAAGTCAATCTGATAGAGAAACGAAAACTCTCTCGAAAACAGAACGTAATGGTCACAAATGTGAATTAATAGAAACTTTTGCATAACTGCATATATATTACCCACATAACATTTTTATTTTTGAAACAGAGGATGTTGGATGCAAAGTAAATGATATATATTCATATGTAAACACACGTTGGAAACGGGTTGGGAAACATAATCCTAATTCTACCAATTTGTTAAACGAATTAGTCGTATGAACCGTTTATGACCCTTACGTATTTATAGTCAACCATGATCCTAGAAACTGCAAATTAGTACTCTCTCTCCTCTTTAAGAAATTAAGATAAAATCATGCTAAAATCTCACTTTTTTTCCCTTACAAACCCGACAGGTACTTATTAATCATAACATGAATAATTATTTTGTTACCGACCTTTGCTCATTACTTATTATAATGTTAATCAGTCAAAACTATGTCTTTAGCAATTGATAGGAAAGTTTACGTACAAAAAACTGCAGTCAACTGCCTTTTATTGGCCACAAAAACAATTTATTGACCCAAAGAAAACAAAATGTTATGTATGTGGCCACCAGCTCTTGATAGACTTGAGTAATTCATCAGTATCTAAGTCTCGTGTTAAAGTCTTGTGGTCTTAAAACCCAAGTATACGCTATCAATATATTTAGTGATTATTTTGTGTTTTACTAGCCTATAACCCGTGATGAATCACGGGTGACTTGTAAAAAATTTCATAACATTTTCAATATATTTCCCATTAATTAAAAAGTGAATATATCATAGTCGAAAAATAAATTAAGATTTACAAATATAAAATTTACAATAGATGCAAACTCCAGAACCACTTCCAAAATTACCATAATAAGCACACATGGAAACTCAAATACGATATAACACAACCAAAGTGAAACTTACTTAGAAACATGAGATGAAATAGAATCCAGACCATTGAAATAAGAAGCTAAAGCCTTTTTTGAAGCATTATCACGGGAACCAAAATGTATTCTATTAACGTATCTGTCCATTGACAAATTCTATGTTGTGGTTATAATATTGTATAGTTATAATAGTTATAATGTTGGTTATGTTACGACTTTATGGCATCCATTTTGTCTGAACATTTGGAAATGTTAAGAGTGTTAGACAATTCCATTAACTTATTCAATAATCAATTATCATATAGAATTAACAAAAAGCGAATCCAAATTCAGTCAAAGAACCCAATGAAAAGTGACAAGAACATTCCCAAAGATATATCAATTGATGATATTAAGCAAGTAAAGTAACAAATAAAATCCTAAAATGAATCCAAAAGAGTGTGAAATTAAGAACTTTATCAAATACTACAAACTACAATTATTCAACTTTATTAAGTAGATGATAGTAAATTTATAACTTACCACAAAAGGTTTAATTTCGTCTCCGACGTCAAAAGGATTAGGATCAAAACGGCCACCCACCACCACCAACGTTTAGATGCAGAAATTAAGCGATCGAAAGCAAAATAAGTGATCTTTGAATCAGATATGATGAAAATGAAGAGCAAAAAACTTGAACCATGGAGAACCTGTGTGAAAAATTAGTAAAGAAACAAAATTAGTAGAGAAACAAAACTCAGTTTCACAACTACGTTTTAATAACCCATGTGATCAACCTGCATATACTATTTGCACACTCAGTTTTGTTATATATAACATGTAATTACCGCAAAACAACTACCCACCTTTTATTCTTGACTCTAATTATAATAGACACGATTTTATTAGGGTTAATAAATCGACTGTTACACATAATTAACCATCAATTTTATTATAATCTAATTGAAAAACTTTATATTGTGAAATAATCATATAACCCGCTAGCGGGAGTGTAAACACCCATTTTTTGATAAATGAGCTTCACGAGATGGTCAAGTAAAAACTGACCAAGAGCCTGCAATAAAATTATGATTATTACAGGAAAAACAAAAATATAAACAATAATATTTATTAAAATAGGAAATGTCGTTTAATACCACTATACCAGTTATCAAATGTTAATCCAAATCCAGAACCATTTCCAGAATTAAAATTATAATTACCACTTGAAATACCCATATGATTACTAAATTCACTATCCAATCTTCCCATTGAGCCCATCGAACCCATTGATTGTAAAGATGAAAATCCACCTTTGTCCATTTTACTCATTTCAATCTACAAAAATCACACAAATGATTGTTAAATCAGAAGAGGTAAGGCACAAAATTTGAACCTGAAAAATATTTAACCGTATAAATATTTATTAATAACCTGCAATCAAGCCTTTGAGGAGGATGAGGGAATCCAGAGGACTTGTAATTTTCCGCTACGTTTCCTAACTAAACCCAGCCATTAGATTCGAAAAGCAAGACCTGCATGTGTCCTAACATATACAAAACCTGCAATCAACAATCAACATATTCAGTACATTAGCACAAAAATAGGTAGCATTTTGCATAACTTCATAAATTAGGGCATTGATTCACACAAAATGAAAGAGCAAACTGCATTCAAAAAGAAAATTGTAGGCCGATAGAGCAAAATGCCCCACGATTTTAAAACTCCATACAATAATCAGTTACCTGATTTCCCGTGGAGTGGTGCATAATATTAGGATTAATTTGAAAATTTTGCAGTTGATCTGCACAAGTGGCGAACAACCGCTGTTACGTGGCTATCATGATGAAATCATGGACTGAACTGAAATACGTGTCAGCGCTGATGTGGAAGCCAGCCTCATCAAACAGAGCCAAAATTACATTGCTGTCATTATGATTCACCAACTGATGTGGCATTTTGATGTAAAAAGGATTCAAAATCCTTTCTTTTAATTCTTATTACCTGCTGCTCGTATCACCATGGTGGAACTTGTGTTGATCTCTATAATTCTTATTTCCCAAATGAAATCTCAAAGATATATGGTATCGGAATCAAAGCTGTTCAAAACGAAGAAAGTGGATATCAGTCAGTGAATATGTTCATAGGGGTATCGGTTGTTTAAAAGAACCCTAATTTACAATTGGGGATATACGGTTAATTAGAAATATCAGTTGGTTTGTAACTTACCTTGGTGAGATTTAAGGTTGATCAGGTCAATAACTACATCCGCATAAAGTTTCTGCTTCAAATCCTAAATGGTTTGCAACATTGATTTGTTGAATTTCACAAACGGATCCCTTTGTGATTCTAGGGTTTCAATCCGTCTTTGCTACTGTGCTTGCGAATTTCGTTACTTTCATACAGCAAACTGAAGCCAAAATAAGAACGATAATATGCTACTTATTTAATTTAATTTCCAACTTCCGAAAATCAAGCCACACAATTTAGAAACTGAATATACAAATCAATTACGCAAGTTTATTTAACTGCAATTCCGAAATGGTTGCTTCATGATACGACAGTTTTCAGTGAAGTAATTGCTGGAACATACAGCTGGCGGTAAAAGTGGGGTACATGCTGGTGTGTACAACAGGTGGCAGCAAAAAGATGACATGTCATTACATGTCAGCATCTAACATGGCATTTATAGAAAAAATAGATTCAAAATCCTTTCTTTTAATAGGAATATATAGATATTTTGTTTTTACGTTAGAAGAAAGATTCTAGGGTGTCGTGTATATATGTTCTTGCTTGTGACTTTGAATTCTATCAATCTTACTTCAAAATGAAAATCACCTTTCTCCTGATTCTTTTTACATCCCTATTGTTTTTGCAAAGATTTGGCACAAGCAGAAGCAACACCATGAAGATGTCAGCTTCTTCAAATGTTACGTGTTTCGAAATGGAGAGGAAATCCCTGCTTTTATTCAAACAAAGCCTCACACATGGATTAAACCATGTGTCAACATGGACCGGAGCAGAATGCTGTGAATGGTGGGGAATCGGGTGTGACAGGCGGACTGGTCATGTTGTCAAACTTGATCTTCGACTTAATCCAATGTCTTTCATTGACCGGCTTGGAGGTGAGTTAGGCCCTTCATTATTGAATTTGAAGCATTTACGTTACTTGGACCTAAGTATGAACAATTTCTTAGGACGAAAAATTCCTAATTATTTTGGATCATTTAAGCGTTTGGAATACCTTAACCTCTCATACTCAGGTTTTAGCGGTGCAGTCCCTCTTCAACTAGGAAATCTCTCAAGGTTGCAATATCTTGATCTTAGTTATAATTATTATGATTCTTTATTGGTGAATGATGATTTGCGGTGGGTGACTTCACTATCGTTGTTAAAGCACTTGGATCTATCAACCGTATTAATTCATGACCATAATGATTGGTTCCATTCGATTAACATGCTACCTTCTTTGCTTACATTGAATATGGCCTCATGTGATATCAATAATATCCCTTCCATTAAAAACGCCAATTTCACGTCTCTTCATTCACTCGATCTCTCTTACAATTCCATCAATTCCACCTTTCTTGTATGGTTATCCAACCTTACTAGCCTCATTAGTTTGGATCTTAGTGCCAATATGTTCCATAATTCGGTTGTTCCAAATGTGAAGAACCTATGCAATTTGAGCTTCCTTGATTTATCGTCAAATGAATTTGCATAAGACCTTTCGAGTTTTACAGGGAACATGTCAGATTGCTTGCTAAATAGTTTAAAGGATCTTAATCTTGAAAGCAACCAGTTCATGGGAAGCATTCCAAAAAAGCTTGGAGACTTTAAGAAACTTGAACACCTTGATCTTTCTGATAATACATTATCTGGTCCTATACTCCCATCACTCTATGGCATACCCTCTCTAAGAGAGCTGGATCTTTCTAATAATCAATTGAGTGGGGATATTCCCGTTAGTCTTGGGAAACTTTCAAAGCTATGCAATATGAGGGTTCTTAATCTTAGATGGAACCAAATTCAATGGAACAATTCCGAATAAGCTTGGAGACTTTAAGAAACTTGAACACCTTGACCTTTCGGCAAATACATTATCCGGTCCTATACCTCCTTCACTCTGACTTCTCTTCAAACGTTGCGTCTTCGTGATAATCAATTGAGTGGGAACATTCCTGTGAGTCTTGGACAACTTTCAAAGCTCGAAACCCTAGTTGTCTCTAATAATTCATTGGTCGGGGTTCTTTATGAAATTTATTTCACCAAACTGAAGAATCTAAGAGTCTTATCGTTGTCTCATAATTCATTAGCGTTGAATGTCAGTTCTCAATAGATTCCTCCCTTCCAATTGCGCATATTTTATGCAGACTCATGCAACATTCGACCCCATTTCCCAAACTGGATTCAAACACAAACAAAACTTGAGCAGTTATTTCTTTCTAACTCAAGTATTAGAGACTCGATACCAAAGTGGTTTGAGAGCATATCGCCTCAACTTTCTTACTTGGATTTGTCACACAATCAGATCCATGGAAAACTGCCACCATTTCAAGGCTCAACTCCGGGCACATGTCTAATGTTGAACTCAAACAATTTTGAGGGACCACTCACATCATTCCCGTCAAATGTTTGGATATTAGATCTCTCTGATAATCGTTTCACAGGAAGCGTTCCGCTTCTGATGGAACAATGAACCCAGGTTTGGAAGTTGTTAATCTCTCAAAGAACCGTTTTACAGGAAACGTGCATGTACATTTATGCAATGTGCCTAGTATCACAGTTCTGGATTGATCGCATAATAAGTTTTCTGGAAGTCTTCCTATGTGCTTATGGAAGTTGAATCGGTTGCAAGTGATAGATCTTACAAATAACACATTAACGCGTGTTGTTCCAAGTTCATTGGGTTCTTTAAAAAATCTACAGTCATTTCACTTGCATAACAACAAATTTGAGGGAGGTATCCCATTGTCTTTATGGAATTTAACGAGTTTGGTGACCATGGATTTAGGGAAAAATTTGTTGACGGGTGGTATCCCTTTCTGGATCGGAAAAAAGTTGTCATTACTTAGGATCTTGAACCTCGAAACGAATAAGTTTACCAGCAAGATTCCACTACACCTATGTCAACTCAATGCTCTTCGATATTTAAACTTGGCTCATAATAACATAACCGGGACGATCCCTCCTTGCTTCGGGAATTTGAGTGGTATTATCACCAATCAACGTAATGTAAGATACACCAATAGTGGTTTCTATGAAGAAAAGATTTTGGTTTTCATAAAAGGAAGTGAGTTGTTATACACCAAGACAATACAATATCTTATATCATTAGACCTTTCAAGAAACAATATTGTTGGAGAAATTCCAAATGTTCTGATGAATCTTGTGGAATTGAAGAACTTGAATCTTTCTAGAAACTTACTAACCGGACAAATTCCGTTGACAGTTGGAAAATAGAATCTTTAGATTTGTCGATGAACAAGTTGTCTGGTCAAATTCCTCAAAGTTTGTCTACCTTGAACTTTTTAAGTCACTTGAACCTATCATATAATAACTTATATGGTCCAATCCCGGTTGGAAATCAGTTGCAAACTCTAGACAACCAATCTTCTATTTATGAAGGGAATATCGAACTATGTGGGTCACCACTATTAAGAAGTTGCAAAGGGAACACTTTATCATATAATCACGTTGCTAAGGATGAACGTGAAGATGATAATGAAGGCTCATGGTTATATGTTGGATTGGGCCCGGGTTTTGTTGTTGGATTCATGGGACTAGTTGGTAGTTTGTACTTCATTAGGAGATGGAGGTTGATTTACTTTGAGATTTTTGAGAATATTTACAATTGGCTAACACTAACACTTGTACTAAATTTTGATCGACTAAGGAGAGAGTTTTTCAAACAAGGTACATTCCCCGAATTATAAATATCGAATTTCAAATAAATTTTAAAAATTAATAGAAATAAAAACTCTTACTTAGGGGGTGTTTGGAATTGCTTATTAAAAATAGATTATGTGTTTTGAAAATGAATAAACAAATAATTAGCAGTTACAAAACGTGATTCTGAAAAGTAATGTTTGAATGTTTGAAATCGCAATAATCAGATAATCTGTTTTTTAATGTTTGGCAAACCTAATTATTTATTTAGTTAATAGGTAATATTCAAAACCCCATTTTCAAAACGCAAATAAGTAGCTACCAACCTACTTTTTCCTACTTTTTCAAAACTCCGTTTTAAAAGCTCCAAAACGCAAATAAGTAATTATTTCATACCTTTTGCCAAACATTAGTTTTAAATTATTTGCGTTTTCAAAATGCAATAAGCAAATAATCTACTTCAAATCGCAATCCCAAACATTATCTTAACTCCATATATGGTATTTACTCATGTTATGCTTAGATCGGACAAAAACGATGAAGTTACACCATGACCATGCTTCGAAGATGATAGAACTATGTGTTTCGTAGCAGGAACTTAGTTAGTCTGTTTATTTTGAGAAAAGTTTATCTTAATCTTGTCTGTACAAAAAATTTCCGTGTTTCATAGTAGTTAAGTATTTCTTTTAAAGTTTATCAATGTTGTTTTTTTCAATAATGTTTGTACCATAACTGTCAAGTGTCGCCCCTTGTTTTGAGTGCTTCAAATATTATCATGATGAATTAAGGTTTCATATAAAAATGTTTAATTTCCCTTGCAATGTTATTGGGTGCTCCTTGTCAACCCATTCCGTGCCACATTCCTGCGTATATAAAGAGAGAGAGATCTAATCAGTTATGCCAAGTCATCATTTTATGCAACTGGCATGCCATGCCAGCAATTTAACCACTGGCACGCCACGTCAGCACATGTATACCTAGTTGGATTTATCTGAGAAGTATTCCCAAATCGTTTAGCCCTAATATCGTGTTCTTTATTAACACGCATAGCAGCTACCTCTTTCTCCATTGCAGCTTCTTCTCTTCTCTTCTTTTTTACTTTAACCTCCATCGCTTTAGTTAAAGTATCTACTTTCTTTGCTAGCATCTATAAAAATATTATTATAGATTTATAATCCCAATAATAAATAATAACTTTGTAAAAAAAAAAGGGAGTTAATTACATAAATGCCCCCTTATTTTACCTGAGTGAAAACCCTTTACCCTACATAAATAGTCCATACACCTTGTCAATTTTTACAGAATTAGTCTCTGGTCCACTTAAAATGACCAAACTACCTTTACTGTCTTTATTTATTCATTTTTTTAAAGATAACTAATAATCTAAACTATGAGTGACAGATATTTAATTAGCCATACATTCTTTTCTTATAACACATACTCATTGTTACTAGCAGGGTACCCGCGCAATGCGGCGGCGGGTACCCAAAAACCATATTTCGTGGCGAGCAAGTGTTGTTCGTTTACACGGTAATAATTGTTGCTAGAAATAAATAATTAAACGGAAATGTGGATTTTGATAAGAGTTGATGATTTACAGCGTCGTATATTTAATGTTATTGGGTAAAATGGTTTTCGAGTAACAGACTTTTGTTATTAAGTGTGGGTGGTGTTACCAAAGTGTAATGTATAGCAAGCGGTTAACACATAGTGATAAGTTAGGAGAGATCTTGGGTTCGAATCTTATTAGCCGCGATTTTTTTTTTAAGGTAGAGAACTAACTAACAAAAGTGGAAAGATCCTTAAAATCAAGTTTAAGGAGCTCCTTAAACTTGCCTAATGGGGTAGGCCTAAATGCTTTATATAATAGTAAGATTTATTATTTAAATAATAACTAAAACAAATATATATATAGTGAAGGTAGTTTGGTAATTTGCCGAACCAATGACCAAATTTGCAACTACTTTGACAGGGACAAAATCCGTAAAAAAATGGAAAACCACAGGGACCATTAATGTAATAACAAAAAAATATAATAAAAATAAAAGAGAAAAATTAACCTCAATGGCATCATCCTTAACTTTGAGGCTTTGAACCTTCTCATGTCCAGCTTTCCTCAAAGCAATAACCTCTTTTTGCAACAAATCATACAACAACCCCGGTACCGTATTGTCAGTTTCCGGTACCGGTACCGATAAATCACTCAATTTTTCATTCGTGTTTTTAATTTGAATTTGATTTTCCTCATGATTAAAAGTAGGACTATTGGAACCATTTGAATTAGGTTTACTCCTATCGAGTGATCTTGTACCACCATGGAATGATTTTGATGTACCTTTTGCATGTTTTAATACAGAACTTGAACCAGTAGAAAGTGTAGATCTCATTGAAATGGTGATCTTTTGTGCAAAAATCCGTTTGAGGGTATTTTGGTAAAATTATCAGCTCCGCCTAGAGATTGGCGGCGTGAAGAACTGTTTGTGTTTTTTCCATCTGATGAACCGATAGGGTTGACGTGATTAGGTGATCTTAAAGTGTCTTCCAGCACACTAAGCCATAATTGATATTTTCCCTATATTTTTATAGAAATAAATTAAATTTCTCAGCCACAGAAAAGAAAAACCTCACTTAGTGACACTCATACACATGTCACTAAAGGCAAAAAAGTCCCGAAAGTCAAAAACCAGTCACTAAAATTGGTTAGGAAATGTAACTTCTACTAATCTTTTTTATAAATTGTTGCACCTACACATAAAAAAGTGTGGGTAAAAATCCAGTAGGTAACGCCCTATAGTGACGCAAAAAAGTGACATTAAGATTTTTAACTTTTTTGGACACAACCTTTTTCTTATAATGAGAGTAAGCTAAAAATGTATACTTTTACTCACGCTTTCTAACAAAACATGGGTGAAAAATAATTCTTTTCACTGCTCTTTTGATAAAGTGTTGCTAAACCCAAACATAGGGACTCTTTTTTGTGTCACTTAATCTTAATGACACTTATCTTGTAGTTATATTCATATAGATAACGTACTAGAAAGGATTATTAACAGAGTATTACTTTTAACTGAGCTTCAGATCTTGCAGCACATTCAGTTATAATATAACTAACTTGTCTCGCAAATTTTGCATCTCACCCTATTAACAAAAGAATAGTACTAGTCAAACCTAGAACCTGTCAAGTCAACAATCAAGAAAATTAAATAAAAATTAAAAAAATAATAAAAAACTATTATACCTGCAAGAATCTTTTTTCCTCAAGCTATTGTTTAACTGGCTTAACTTTATCATTAGCATCTTTCCATTCATTAGTGACGACTGTTGCGACTCTATTTGCTGTCACTGTTGCGCGAACAAGCTCTCTCAAGAGTTCTTCGTTCATCTTAAGTGTTGAAAATCAACAAATTAGTTGGAAAAATTATGATGATTACAAGGGTAGAAATGTAATTTTACATTCATTTCTTGAACTTTTCTTTGGTAATCCCTAACTGCATTAGCAGCAGCACCACCAGCAAAAGCAGCTTCTCCAAGCTCACGTACAGTCTGTGTAAGCTTTTCCACCTCAGCAACTTTTTGCCGATGCATTTTATCCATTATTTTGTTCTCTTCCTGATTAAAAAAGTAGCATTTATTTTAAATAATTATGGTTAATAATAACTAAAGGCGTTTATGAAATTAAAGGATAAACTACCTGACAAATTTCTATTTGCTTCATTAATTATTTGTTCTTGTTCTGGAGATCATCCACCATTGAAGCTTTTGCTAACGCAATCTGAACCTGATAAGAACCGAGTCGATAAATCAAGAACGATTACGAAGGGCCTGTATTCGAGAACAGGTAGTCTCCCAAAGTAGTCACTGACTAAACTTTATTAATTGCATAAACCCTAATATCAAATGGCGCACCATATTTATGGTGACCTGCTAATACAAATAATAATCCTAAACAAAATCAAACTCCTAAAAACAATCGTCCTTATCCTAAAAAAGAAGTAAATAAATTATATAAATCAAATACTGATAAAGTTGCTCATCCTTATCCTTGTTGCCTTCCACGTCTTTGATAAACTTGACCATAATAACGATCGTTCTTATCATTACTCCGCCCCCAAAACACACCTTGTCCTCAAGGTGTGGCTTCAAGCGATTCCTGGATCCCATGAGTTCAGCGATACTCCCACCATGTCGAGGTGGGCGTGGTGTTCTTCTTCCTCGTCGGGGTCGCTACCGTCCCCATCAACTAATAGCACTTGTAGGGTTCTGCTAGGACAACAGTGTCCCGGTCCATATTTTCCGTCACAGCGGAAACATATACCCTTGGCTCGTTTTTCGGCTAATTCCGCCGGGGTTAGTCTTTTAAACTGACCACCCGTGCCTCCCGTATTCGATTGCTTTTCGTTACCGGTGGTGGTAGTTGCGGGTGGGGTGAATGGTGGTTTTGGTGTTCCGGTTGTACCGCGTGGTGTGTAGGAGTTGTTTCCTGGTGTGAGGCCCCCCGAGCTTTGGTTATCCTCCATCTTTATCGCTATCGTCATGGCTTTTGCCAGGGTTTCGGGTTCCCTAACACGTATTGCTGCTCGTAAGTCGGGTTTTAATCCTTTGATAAAGGTGCTCTCTAACACCTTTTCTGGCAGATCAAGTAATTGGCCCGCCATACTTTCAAATTGGCTGATGTAATCACGAGTCGTTCCTTCTTGTTGGATGTTAAGGAACTGTTCGTGAATGCTTCCCTCGTGTGATGCCTGAAATCGATCTAATAGTTTCTGTTTGAACACGGTCCAAGAACGGCACGGCGTTCTTGCTTCCATCCATCGGTACCATGCTAATGCCGATCCGTCCATGCAGATTGCAGCTGCTCTAAAGGCGGTCTTTATCTTTGATCCCTTGGATTTCGAAATATCTTTCTACTCGATAAATCCAACTGTGCGCGTCCTCCCCCTCAAAAGTGGGTAGTTTAATCTTGCGGGCGCCCCACAACGGGTCTCTTTTTTTTCTTTCACTGGAGCTGACATGCGTGGCTTCTGATTCGTCATCATTATCTGAAGACGATGTAGAATCATGTCGCGATCCTTTGCTCGGTGTTTTCTTGCTGATCAGGGAGGTTAGTTCGGCGATTGCTTTCATCGTGTTTTGGTGGTTTTCTTGGTTTGCGATACGGCTGGTTTCTATATCCTCTCGAATTTTTGTTACATTGGACTCTAACCTGTTGATTCTATCGGTGTTGGTGGTCATCTTGTTACCAGGAGCGGAATTGCTCTGATACCAATTGATAAGAACCGAGCCGATAAATCAAGAACGATTACGAAGGGCCTGTATTCGAGAACAGGTAGTCTCCCAAAGTAGTCACTGACTAAACTTTATTAATTGCATAAACCCTAATATCAAATGGCGCACCATATTTATGGTGACCTGCTAATACAAATAATAATCCTAAACAAAATCAAACTCCTAAAAACAATCGTCCTTATCCTAAAAAAGAAGTAAATAATTATATAAATCAAATACTGATAAAGTTGCTCATCCTTATCCTTGTTGCCTTCCACGTCTTTGATAAACTTGACCATAATAACGATCGTTCTTATCAGAACCGTTCTTTCAGCTTCAAGTAAAGCAGCCTCCTGCCCTCCTTTGACTTGGTCAACCTATCTAATGCTTTGTTGTCATCTTATAGTTTTGCAATCTGAAACCCAAAAGGTTATGAAATAATCAACGTGTTAATTATATATACAGAACTATATAATCTTAACTACATCATAATAATCACACGTTCCATAAACAAAAAAACATTTTTAAATTAATTTTTTTACCAATACAGCATTAAATACAAATTCAGAATCGAGTTAAAATCATTTCTATTAATTAATTTCACAATTATAATAAATTACAAATTACATATAAGTATATATGCCGAACTGAGGAACCTGAAGATTGTGTGACCCAACTCGGTGAACATCTACATATTCGATTTAATCGTTTATATAGTGAAAATTAAACACAAATTATCCGGCCCTTTACACGGTACCCAGCTATTATAATATAATACAAATTTTTGAATAAAATGATGTAGAGGTTTATATGCATTAAAATAGACTTTGGGTACTTTTAACCCAATGGACCCCTTTGCTTTTTGGCTAACCTTTTATTAATTAGACCTGTTTGAAATAATATGCCACCTAAATCACCCCATTTTATGGAAAATGCCTAATCAGGTCAACATCGCCACATTTTATGACACCAAAATATAAAAAAATCACACCTCTAGTCGAGCAAGCTTGAGCTCAGCCTCTAACGGTGCAAGAATGGCTTCAATTGGCGGCATGTCATCATCTTTTTTAGCAGCATGAACTCTTCTCTTCTGCTGCAAACTGAGCTGCCATTGATGCTTTCTTCTCATCATTAACTTTCTTTATTTCAAGATTCTACACACACACACACACACACACACACACAGACCTTTCTGTGTGAATTTATTATGAAAAAAGTAGAAACAGGGGAAAGTTTTAAATAAAAGTGTTTTAGTCGATACTTTGCTTTCTAGAAGAGATTCTGTTAACTTTAGCTTCTCATCCATCTTTGACAATTCTGCACAAAAGTAAAGAAAACACAATATTAATGACAGAGCACTCTAACAGATATGAAATTAGCATTCAAATTTAAGTACTTAGAGATTATAATTTAATTAAAAGTATAACCTCTTCAACAGCTTTCTCCCTCAATCGTTCTGATAACCTAAGCGCCTTGATCTCAGCTTGTGCTTCCCCCAATTCGTCAACAATCTAAATCTTAACCACAAAAATTAATCAATTAATCCCCATTATTCTCCTCTAACTTCATTTTCCAACCAATTAAGCGCAAGCTTTACCTGATCCGACCCGTGTAACAGATTCATAAACTCGTCAGCGTCTAAGCTAGGCCTCACCGTCGCTCTCCTACGACTACCTGTACCTGAACTCCTCCCACATTCCTCCACTACTCGGATCGGTACTCAATCACACATCAATTGTTCTAAATTTGAACTGCTTTATCCTAGGGTTTCTCTGTTTACACTTAGATGCGTATGTGTTGGACGAATGTAGATACAGATGGATTTTCAAATCATGCAAGTATGTACAAGTTACAACTAAACTAATTGGTGGCTTGTTCATCTAGAATGAACTTTATATCACTTTAATCATCATGAAAGGAAGCAAAATCCCATGTCATAGTAACTTGAAGTTTTTATATATATAGAAGGTACCTTACAGTCCAGTTACATAGCATAATTTGAACTTGTGACCTTTCGTGAGGAAGTCAAGCCTTTACCACTAGGCTACTTGGTAGCAAAAAGTAAACAAATTGTAGAGATCAACACAATTTTGATGTTGCCACGTGCTTCCGTTTTCGTTGAATCTCTCTGTCCCTAGTTTTTCAAAGTTATTCCTACCTTGCTTATGTCATGAGTATATTGTTCAGCATGGATACTCATATCTTGAATAGTCTCCGAGAAACTACAGATATTCTTGTCAATCTTATCTATCACAACCATCATTTCCTTCACAATTTCCTCTTTACATCTAAACCACCACATCTTCTCTTTCAAATCTTGAATAAGAAATACATTCTTATAAGATTCCGAGATTTTCAACTTCTGATTATAACTCCCTTTTGCATGCCATCTTACTGTCTCCTTGAACAATAAATCCTTCATGCTTGAAGTATATTGGATTAGATGCAACCAAATAGAATTCAAACATAAATGCCGCATCCCTTGCAAGGATTTCGCTTCAACCATACACATAGTCAGCACACTGAGAACGCCTGCAACTATTCCGCTTGATATTTTTGCAAATACCTTTATTGACTTAAGCTTATGGGTCCCTTGGTCAAAGATTCCAAAAAAAGAAGCTGTTGCATTGCATATGTTTGCAAACGAAATGATAAGCTTATCAGAAAATGTGACACTTTCAAATGCTTCGAAATGTTTAATTTGTTGTAGCATCTCTTCATAAGTGTTGCTTTTCACAACAATTTGCTCCAACGATGACTTTACACTCAACCATCCGTCGCGATAACCTTTAAGTGACGTCACAAAATCATTGTAGAGTTGAGAGGCCGAACACATAATCTCATAGTACTCAACAACCAAACCACACAAACGTGGATCTTCCCTGCACCCACTTCGAACCCAATGGACTCTTTCGTGGTTTATTGCAAGTACACGTTTAATGAATTTAAAAATGCTATCAAGCGAATTAATTTTTTTTGGGTAGTCAATAATGAACTTTATTATGTTGTTGGTGTTAACAGCTTCATCACAAGCACGTATATACCATTGTTGATCTTTTTCAAGAGATAAAGTAGCTTCATACAAAACGCCAATTGCTTTTTTCATAGGATCTTCAGGAAGCTTCCATTGCAGTATGTCTTCAACACGAACTCCAGTGCTAATCACTTGTAAGTTACTATCTGCAACTAACTGATTCCAAGTTATACCTGCGTTTCTTATATCATGACTATATTTGTGAGCATCATGACTCATATTTTCAACAGTTTTTGAGAAGCTATTGATCTTTTTTGCATGTTTATCTATTACAATCACCGCCATTTCCTCCTCAGTGACACAACTAAACTGAGTCATCTTGTTCTTCAACTGTCGTAGAATATTCATATTGTCGTAAAAATCTGAAATCTGCAATCTCCTATCATAAATTCTCTCTCTCACACGGAACCATCTATACCTCTTCCTAGAAAAACTTTGAATGTAATTTAACCACAGAGAATATGAAGTTATATTTGTCAACTCTTGCATTAGTTCATATTCACCAAAATATGTAGCTAGCACACTGAAGATACCTGCAATTGTGATGCTTGATACTTTTGCCAATGTTATCACTGACTTGACCTTGCTATTGCCTTGTATCTCTTCATTTAATTGTCCTGAAAAAGCAACTGTTTCCTTCAAAATATACGCAAAAGATGCTATGAATTTATCAGAAATTTCAACACTTTCAGCAGCTTCAAGATCGTTGATCTGTTGTAGCATCTCTTGATAAGTGTAATCATGATTTCTACGTTTTACCACAATTTGATTTAACGTCAATTTTACACCCAACCACGTATCAGATACGTGTTTTAGCAACCTTACAAAATCAATATGAAGCTCAGATGTCGCATGGATAATTTGATAGTAACTATGAACCCAAGGGAATAACTGTGTGTGGCTCCATTCTTCATTGCATTCATTTAAAGCTTGTTGGTTGATTTCAATTAGGGTTTTAATGATATTTTGGAGGCCATCTAAGGAACTTCTTTCTTTTCCATAATCAAGAATGACATGCATCATCTTGCTGGTGAAGTCATGGATGACCGAATAACAAGGATTAAGATCTGTACCAACTTCACAAGCACGAATATACCATTTCAAATCGGTGGCAAGAAATAAAGACTCTTGAAACAGTTTGTTTACTGCCTGACTAGTAGTGTATTCATATTGTTTCAATTGTTCTATCTCTTCATCACATATAAAACGAACTCCAAATTCGGTTACCTCTAAATCACCATCTGCATTAAATAGATTCAAAGCCCTTTAGTGTTCAAGTATCATGCATTCCTTATTTACTAGTCCTAACTTTAATGAAAAAAGAATCTATTTATCACGCTGCCAATACACAAAATGAAGAATTATGTATTTAATTTGTTATTTGTTTCCTTACTTAGTTCAGAGGGGTAATATCATTATTTTAGTATGTTTAATAGGGTGTAGCCGAGATTATAACCAATTAAACTGGATTTATTAAAAAAGGAGTTAAATATACTAGGAGTTATTTAAAGGGTTACTACCAAAAAAAATAGCATACTTCTAATTTTGCACAAAATAGCCCTTAACCAAATTTTTACATATTAATTGTGTTTTTTAACGGCTTTACATATGTTGCATACTTGTCGTGTATGTAAAAACATATAAAAAATAAATGTTTGAGTCGGACAAGATAATAAATCATGACCAGGCATTTACATCTCGTTTAGAACCCTGGATAACCAAGCCCTTTGTTAAATTACTCTCATGAACAAGAGATGCAAATGATTCACGAAGAATCATGGGTCCTCAAAATTCTTAAATTTTGTTAAAATGAGTTGTATAAGATAATAATAATTTCACAAAATTTATATAAATTTAATAAGTTAAGGGATTTTAATATGTAAACATTTGGTTTAAGGACATTTTCGTGCAAAATGAGAAAATATTACAGTTTTTCATGGTACTAACCCTTTTTAAAAAAGGATAACGTTATCTCAACAAAATAAAAAAGAAGTGCTTGTTGCAGAAAATGATGTAAAATCATATTGAGTTGTTACTCACCTCCTGGCTCCTGGCTAAATGAAAACCAAAAGTTGTTCTTTTGCGTTGAATCTACGATTCTATGAAGGTCATCAACTATTGTCCAATAAAAAAGCAATTGATTCTCCAACCCATGAAGCAAAAAGTGTACGGGGACAGAAATTTTCCAGTGTTTTTCCCCAAGATGGATATGACATGTTACAACATAGTTAGCTTTAACTGCTTCTAAATAAGCATCAATATAGCGGAGAGCAATAACAGCACATATAGCAACTCCAATCCATGGGCCTTCACTGATCAAATTTTCACCGGGCCTTGTCAACTTGAAGCCGAATGGAAGTTTCCTTCCAGCACCAACTATCTCAAATACAGCTTCCGGTGTCATCCAATAATTTCTTCGAAACTGCATAAATTAATGTTACATTTTGTTAAAACCAACTTGAAAGAAACTAGCTAGCTATAATGAATGTTTTTTTAACATCAATACATTATATGTATTACAACTAAAAGGAACTATAGATAGTACAAACAGACCCTCAACAAGTTTACGTCATGATATGAGCCTAGTATTGGACGGGTTCGTATCACGAAAGATATATTGGGTCGGAATCATTGTCTTCTAATGATTTTCACAAAAGAAAGTGATACGAATCAACCAATAATAAGCAAACTAACGATGTAAATCACCGATAATCAATGTATAAATGATAATCCTGGAATTCGAGAACCAGGTTTCTCCCTAACAATGAAAGACAATAATACTGAAAACAATAACCAAATTCTCAATGACCTATCAACTAGAAGGGGTGGCCGGCCCTTATAAAGAAACCGAACCAAGAAGCCCTAATCCTAAAAGGAAACCAAATAATAATAAAATCCTAATATAATAATACTTAAATAATGATAATAATATCCTAATATAATAGGATCTTATCATTACTCTGCCCCCAAAAAAACACCTTGTCCTCAAGGTGTGTAACTTCTACGGTCTTGATTCCGGGATCCCATGTCTTGACTTGTATATCCATCTTTCGTGGATGAAAGTAATACCGCAAAACAGTCACAAACACATGTTGGCAGCATCGGCAGATATTGACTGTTTTGTGATACGATGCTGATACGAACCAACCAATAATAAGCAAACTAACGATGTAAATCACCGATAATCAATGTATAAATGATAATCCTGGAATTCGAGAACCAGGTTTCTCCCTAACAATGAAAGACAATAATACTGAAAACAATAACCAAATTCTCAATGACCTATCAACTAGAAGGGGTGGCCGGCCCTTATAAAGAAACCGAACCAAGAAACCCTAATCCTAAAAGGAAACCAAATAATAATAAAATCCTAATATAATAATACTTAAATAATGATAATAATATCCTAATATAATAGGATCTTATCAGAAAGTCATCTTACTTGATCCACAAGTTAACTAGGGAGAGAGAGAGAGAGAGAGAGGGAGAGAGAGAGAGAGAGAGAGAGAGAGAGAGAGAGAGAGAGAGAGAGGTACCTGAAGATAATTATTTAATATTTTTTCTGCTAGACAACGACCACGCTCATTCTCTGCCACTTTAGGGCAGTTCAAACATGATACCGTTGGACCACTGTTGTTGCTCGTGGCATGAAATTCAGGCACATCTACCCCTTGTGTAGATATATAATAACTGAATCTAATCTGAAGCCCATAAAGTGTGTCCTCGTTTACAATTGAAAGTTTAGGTAAGAACTGCATCTTCGTGCAATTATTCAAATAAAGCATTCTAAGATTTGAAAGGAGACTGATACTTTTCGGCAAGGAAACAAAATTATTTCCAGAAAGATTCAGATTTACTAAGCGATATAACAAACCAATACCATCAGGAACTGCAGATAAATTGCAGTAACTTAAATCAAGCTCTCTTATAAATGATACTGTATCAAGATTTGTGTAAAGAAAACCTCCAATTTGGGATGAAAGCCGACATTTATTAACACGTACGAGTCTTAAGCTTTTCATGTAATGAATAGAAGATGGTATTTCTTCTATAGCGGTTTCACTTGCATCAAGCTTCCTCAAATTACACATTTCCCCAATGTTTTCGGGTAAATTTTTTATTTTAGTTCCATTAACATATAGATGCTCCAAACGCTTCATATTCCGTCCAAACTTAGGAATATTCTCAAGACTTGAGCAGCAAGAAAGCACGAGTGCCTCAAGAGATTCCATTTCCATAGTATTTCTTCCAAGGCTATGAAGAAGTGTGCAATCTTTAAGGTTCAAGTATTGTAGACTTTTTTGAGCAAGAACTGATTCATGTAGCTCTGTCAATTTCGTGCAGCCTTCAAGATTTAGTTTCACCAGATTCAAAGCTGATGTTAAGTCTGGGATTTTGGTCAAGTTCTTTGAGAAACTGAGGTTTATAGATCTTAAGTTTTGTAGATCCTGTCAAGTAATTAAGAGGAAAAAATCAGATTTATAAGCTTTTAATTACTAGCATATAATAAATAGGGTAATAGACGATACTTACTAGCTCTTTCTCCCAAAGTGTTTCAAGTTGGCTATAACACATTTCAATTTCAAATATATGTTTTGGGTTGAACATTTTGGGTAAGGACTTTAACGAACATCCATACCATTCTAGAATTCGTAGATCATTGGAAAGACGGTCTAGACCTTGTTGACAGTCTATTTTACAAATTCTGAGAAATTTTAATTTCATCATTTTGGAGAAACAGCTGTAATCATCAAAGAAATCAACCTCCTCAGCTCTATGGGACTCCTGATTAATGATTTCAATTGCTCGTGTTTCCTACAAACAAGCAGAACGAGAAATATATTATTATATCTCTCTCTCTCCAAAAACAATGCATTTGGATGACATGTAAATGCCGACAAATGAGCTATGTATTTTATCTATTTAATAATTAAAAACATATTGAAGAAAAAATTATTATCCGCTTTAGTTTGCAAAATGAGAAGTAGAATCTAAGTTCTTTAAGAGAGTATAATTTAATCTTATTATCTATTTAGAAAATCTTGTCAAATGATTACGATAAATCTACAAACCTGTGGTTCCAATGAGAGGAGATCTTGAAGATACTTGATTGCAATGTGTTTACCATCACGTCTTTCTGATTCTTTACGAAGAACTTCCCAACACATTTTCTGGAGCAAATCATGCATCCACACAGTATCATCATAATTAATAGTTATGAGAAACATGTTAATAAGATCAGGAACTACACACTCGGGGTAAACACCAATATTTGTTAGTATATCTTTTACCAAATGTATGTTTCTCCCTTTCAAGAAACATGCAATATATATGAACGTCTTCCATTGATCTCTATCAAGTCTAGCATAAACTGTTTCAAGTCTTCCAAGAACTTCTTCATGTGGATATTCTTCAAGTTTCTTCAACATACTATTCCAATATTTTTCCTCCTTTCCGCATAATATAGAACCATAAACATTAAGAGCTAATGGAAGACCACCAGCAAGCTTTACCACATCAGTTGTCAACTTTTCATAACCGTGAGTAAAACCTGGTTGTTTGAAGGCCGACTGACAAAAGAGTCTATGAGCTTCATCGCCTTTTAATTCTTCACATGTATATATTTCATCTATAATATATGGACCCAACAAGTGGGTGTTTGTTGTGGTTATTATGACTCTTGTGCCAGGTCCAAACCATTCGCGGGCCCCAGCCAGATAAGTTAGTTGGTCCACATGATTCACGTCATCCAAAACAATTATAACTTTCAAAAAGCGTAGCATCGTTCCCAATAAAGTCTGTCCATGTGCAACACTTTTAACATCAAACTTGTCCTCCAAAATGTCGTTAAGGAGTTTCTGTTGTAAGTTGCATAATTTATTACTGTCATTTTTCTTGGAAACGTCTTTGATATTTTCAATGAAGCTGCTTCTTTGAAAACCACGTTGAATGCCCTTAAAGACAATTTCAGCTAGAGTGGTCTTCCCCATTCCACTCATCCCACAAATCCCTATAAAACGGACTTCACCAGGCTCGATGTTCAAGATTCTTTTCACCTCGTTTACTCGTGATTCTATTCCCACCAGACCATTGGGAACATTAGTTAGTAATGTATCCTGCAAATCTTTGAAGATTCTTCTTACAATCTTATTTACAACTTCTGCTTCATCCCTGCACATGATTAGACATGAGAAATACAGTATAAACTCTTTAAATTAGTTTTATTTTCTATCTGTTATTTTCTATTTGTTATTTTCTATTTATCTACACCTCCCCTGTACTTGTTCTTAGATTTCTAATGACGTTTTTCGATAAAACCAGAAATGAAAAGCTGTTATCAGACTTCCAAAATCTTCTACATAATTCACTATTAACAGACCCTACAATCTATTTACTGCATGTATAAATAGCAAAAATAACTTTGCTTAGATAATTCTAAGAGAAAAATGATAATAAGACAGGTAGCTACCTGTGTGGTGTCACTTGTGAGCCTGCAATATCCCCCACTCTTGCAAAAGCAGTTCTCCATGTTTTCACCTTCTGTGGTGTAATTTCAGGATTCGTTTCATGATCAGCAAATCCTTGTGCAAAACAGTCGTTTTGATGGCGTACAGATGATGGAGTCACATGGTAAAAAACAGGAATCACAGTCAGTTTGCCTCGTTCCATACAATCAACAACCTTCGCGATTTCCTCCAAACACCATTTTGATGTTGCATAATTGCTTGACAAAACCACAATCGCATATTTTGAAGCTTCAATTGCTTCTAGAAGCTCAGGAGCAATGAAACCCCCAATCTCGAGTGACCTATCATCTTTGTAGGTTCTAATGTGTTTTCTGATTAAAGCATCGTATAAATGGCTGGTGAAACCTGTACGAGTATCCTCGCCTCTGAAGCTCATGAAGACATCATAACCCTGTGATGACCTTGTTATTGATGACGATGATGATGCATGTGACATCATCTCTACAGAGAGTTTGCGCTTTTTAAACTCCATTACAGAAACTCAAGCTGTTGCGAACAAAGAATTAACAAACATCGAAGTTGAATTGTATTATTTCTATGTAAAACCCTAGAATCAAAAGCTAATTTGTCGATCTATGTATGTTTACCTTTTCGGAATGATTGAAATTGAAGTCTGTTGTAATTTGACCGGATAGTTGTGAAATGATCGGTTGTAGCGTGTTACAGAACGAACTCCAGCAAGCCTAATCGAACGAGCTCCAGCAAGCCCAATCGAACGAACACCACGATCGATCGATCGATTGAAGCCAGATAGAAAAGATCGAGCAAGTGTGTTTTGTAATTAGGGCTAGAATACGTGAGGTAGGGCTGCGTTTTGGGGAAAACCTGGAACAATATTTCGCAGCACGTTACAGTCATGGAGTATCGCCTATGGCGAGCGGATGGCGGAGATGGTGATATGCTATGGAGGCCGCGTGCCAATGTCTCTAACAGATACAGAAGAATTACTTTAGACTTTGTTGTTATCTTATCCATTCCATGCTACTACTATATCTTGAAATTCTTTTTTCAAGGTAACCTTACTTTACTTTATCTCATTCAAAATCTTCTTATTATTTATGTATTTCACTTCTAACCACTTTATTCAATTTCAACATAAGTTAATATTTTTAATGTCTGCCTTCTAAATGGTTTTCTCAAGATTTAGATTATAGTGTCAGTAATAAATTAGGCATGTGCAGAAAGAACCGGAACCGACGGATCTGAACTGAACCAAAACCGGCAGCGAATCGCAGTCACCGGTACGGTCCACACTCCTTAAATTTCGAGAACCAAAGGCACCGGTTCAGTCCGGTTATAAACCAACGGAACCGGCAAATACCGAATTAGACCGTGCGTATATACTGATTCTTTTTGGATACCTGCAAGCTATCCAGTAATTATCCATAAGCATATGCAATTTATCATTGTAAATATTGAATTTGAAAGGCTATATATTAACTTTTTTAATTCTTAATGTTTACATGCAAACTTTAAGTAATTTTAAAAGTTTTACTGCAACCTTGTTATCAGTTTTATAATTGACTTCAAAAAGTTTTTAAACTCGTGATAAATCTGTAAGTCAAGTAAACATTCAGTTATAATTATATTGTAAGTAACACAAAACCAGGTTTTGTGTGACATAAAACAAGGGCAGTAACACAAAACCTCTGAAAGAAGCCTCCAATTCCTATCAAAAGTTTCAATTTAATAAAAATAATAATAATAATCCCAAGAAACAAGATTAATTTAAATGGAATTACATACAAATAAAAAGGCAGAATGGCAATTCTTCTGTATTCAACAATTTCAAACTTTATAAAATTTGAAGGTCGATAAAAAGAATGATATTCACCATCTGATAAAAATATTTTTGAAGGGCGATAAAGTCTACAAGCAAGCAGAGAAAGGCATTGAGGAGGGAGTAAGCTGAAGAGGAAAGGAAGGGAAAAGGGGAACAGTCGCGAAAGAAAAGAGAAGAAGTACCTTCTGATTCCTCATGTGACCTCCTACACCTAACTATCCTAATTCATATTCACCATCTGATAATGATGATGATTTGGATTATTAACTCTCGATCCTTGAAGTTTTTACATATCAGTTGTGTTGATTTCGTATGTTTACTGATTTTATTGTGGCGAGTTTGCAATGGATCTCGTTTTGATGTGGATTAGTCTTTATGTAATTTTTGTTTGATGTAAATTTCTCATCTGAGCTTTATGGTGTATAGGTGACCAATCTTTGACTTGTTATGTGTGATTGATTTTGATTTGACAGAGTGGTTACGGTGATTTACTAATTTTAAAGTCCTTTTTTGGCGTATATTGTAATTCCTGATCTTTTAAAGAAGCAGCTTCATTGAAAATATCAAAGACGTTTCCAAGAAAAATGATAGTACTAAGGTATGCAATTCCTGATCTTATAAACATGTTTCTCATAACTATTAAATGCTGGTCCTTTATAACACCCGTATTTTTAAAACATCGTTTAAATCATTTAAAATACATTTTCCCAATATTTGTCACATTGTCCAAAATACAGTTTAACAAAAACTTTAAAACTTATATCAGAGTTTACAAAAATACGGTGTCACCAAGTATATCAAAACCATAGGCAACGGGATCTACCTAATAGCTCCCGAGCTAAACATCTCTAGGCCACTTCTAGTACAACCTTCTAACACTTCAAACCTGTACATGAGTACACAGCCACAAACAAACGTAGTACGTGAGACAAAATAGTCTCGTGAGATACATGGGTTTTAGACCCAAATAACAATAATAATCGTTTCATAATTAGATATATATGAACATATATATACATACTACATCATTATAAGCTAGCCACCCTATAGTGACCCTATCGTTCCAATGCTTTCCTAGCAATCATATCTAGTTACCGGGTTCCCCCGAACTAACTAGAATCTCAACATATCTAACTATCGGGTTGCCCCCGAACTAGCTAGAACTCAAATATATATATATATATATATATATATATATATATATATATATATATATATATATATATATATATATATATATATATATATATATCTAGTTATCGGGTTGCCTCCGAACTAACTAGAATCACAAACATACCTAACTATCGGGTTGCCCCCGAACTAGCTAGAATCACAAACATATCTAACTATCGGGTTGCCCCCTGAACTAGCTAGAAGCACTATCCTATCTAACTATCGGGTTGCCCCCGAACTAGCTAGAAACATCACCATGTCTAGTTATCGGGTTGCCCCCGAACTAACTAGCATCACATCATCTCGTTCTTACCATAACTCATCAGTTATTCCAATCAAAGCCTTCGGCTATCACATCAATCATCAAACAAGTTAGTTATCTAGTAATAACTATATATAGCTAGTTCAACACAGCGTGAACGTACCTGTATGGTCCATAGACCCAATCATAAGCAGCCCACATCTACTTCTACATCTATGAACCCTATGAGGTTCTTACTTACTTATTTCATAAGATACATTTCTTACTTATCGATATCATAATACTTTTATCTCTTCGTTGACTATAATACATAATTATTACTAGTCACATCATATTCATTTTCATATATATGCGTTCTTTACTTTTATAAGTAAATCTTACCCATAGATACTCATCACTATAAAATCATTCACAATTGCTTTACTAATACATATCTATAAGAAAGGCTCATTATACATTCTTTTAATCGGTTACTTCATTATTATGGTTCATTAACATAGACTCCATAATTACATTAATTTATCGTATTTTCCTTCAAATTCATCAATCATACTAGGCATATTCTAGTATCACATTCTACATACTTTCATACATTTTCAATCACTATCTTTATCAAATATTTATTAATAAAGACCCATAAAATATCATATGTATTTTCAAAACTATTTGTTATGTACTCAGTTTAAAAGTCTCATGTACTCACCTTAGCAATGCTTTCCAGATCGCGTTGGTTGACCCGAATCCTTGCTTCACGATCCAAATCAACTTCCAAGACGTCACCAGAAGCCTAATACAATTACCACAACATGATCAACATCACATACTACTACTAATGTGTCCATCTATCTCTAGATAATACTTATTAACACATTTCCCCCAATTATGGTGATTTACCAAACCCTAGGTTAACCAACCCTTAAGATTCTTACAAATCATAATCACACACTTGTTTCCTTTGATAATATACCATCCTTTAAGTGTATACATCACTTTTATCACCATAACCCATAACCTCAAGAACTAGAGTTTCAAACCCATACATCAAAATACATAGATCTTAAGCTACAAAGATCACAGAGTGAAGATATACCTTTAATCTTCAACTAGGAGTGAAATCTACCAAAGATTTGTGAAGGATTCGACCTCAATCAGTCCCCAAGCTCGAAAATCGCCAAAGAAGAAACTAGGGTTTTGATATGGCATCAAATGAGCCAAAACCCGACTTAAAGCTGCTCGACCGAAGTTCACGACGCGAACTAAGTTCGCATCGCTAACTCTGCGTTGCACGCCAACTTCGCGATCGCTAACTACTCGTGAACTACATCGCGCTCAAAAGCCAAATCCGCTGGAGACAGTTCCCGATCGTTATCCATACTTCGCGTCGCTAACTCCATGTGCAGCCAAGGCTGCACTTTTTCATCCTTGTCTCGGCCCGGTTTCGTCCATAACTTTCTCATACGGTGTCCAAATGACACGAAACCAATTCTTACGTTCTCTAAACGATTTATCCTTATTTATCATAATTTTTTTTAAATTTATTTACAATTTCGGGTCGTTACATCCTTCACAAGAAGTAATAGCTTTTCATTTGGTGGATCATGTGATAATCTTCTTGATGCAGGTTGTACATCTCAGGTAATAATACTATCTTCATGAGTTTTAGCTTTTAATAATTAATAATAATAATTATTGTGTTTTGTTTTGTAGATACTTTTCTAGGATTGAAGCAGGTTGCCTGCTTGGAAGAATCTCATATGGAGGATGTCACACAAGTGTGTTTTGATTTGATTATATGATTTTGTTTATTATTAATAATGCAAATGGATATGAATAATGTAGGGATGGCATGATCAAATTGAATTAATTAATTATTATTTTATTATTAATTGAACTTCTTAGTTTCAGTTTGTACCAGAGCAAAATAAGTTTGTATCTTCATAGACTGGAGCAGCTACAAGTTCTGGAGATGCAAAAATATATGCAAAAATTATCAGAATTTTGGATTGTTGAGTTAGTAAATTATGGCAGTATATTTATGCAACTAATTTGGACTGGAAATATTGATGCTCTTTCTGAGTTTGATAGGAATAACGAACTCTTGCCAGGGTCCATGCTGGTTAAGTGCTTGTTGTGTGTCTTTGTTTAACAGTTTAGTGAATTTAAGAAGTGTTTTTATTTTTTGTTCTTTTAATTGTGTAATCTACAGAATGAATCTTTGTTGTCGAAGTGTGTAATATACGCAAAAGCATCTGGTTCAAAATTTTTATATCATCTTGTGATAAGTAGCATTATAAAATAAGCAAAAATAATACACATCAATATCATTTCAAATGTCACCTCAACACAAACTCAGTGTCACATCACAATTTCACATTTCAAATTTCATATTTAAAACCTCAAATACTTCCTCTACCATAACTAAAATATCAGTCACCTACAAAATATTTAAATAAAAAGAGTAAATTACACGGATAGTCCTTTAAGTTTATAGCAAATTTCACAAATGATCCTTTAGTTTCAAAAATTACACCGATGGTCCTTAATTCTGAAAGGTTTTTCGCCGATAGTCCTTTACACTAACTGAGGTTAATTTTTTCTGTTAACTTACCCCATGTGCAATGCACATGGGGGTAAAAAAGTCATTTTTCATTTCTTTTCATTCTTTGATTAATTTTTTTATCTTAAATAAAAGTTTTTAGTTTTAGAATAAAAAGAAAATAAATGAAAAATGACTTTTTTACCCTCATGTGCATTGCACATGGGGTAAGTTAACAGAAAAAATTAACCTCAGTTAGTGTAAAGGACCATCGGTAAAAACCTTTCAGAATTAAGGACAATCGTTGTAATTTTTAAAACTAAAGGACCATTTGTGAAATTTGCTATAAACTTAAAGGATCATCCTCCCAAAATATATATCTAAAATATGTTTTAAGCGCATTGTACCTTATGCGTTAGAAGCATATACTACGTATAAAAAATAAAAGAGCCTTTATGACGCAAACTCGAATTCGGCTCAAGAAAGTTTCAAGATTTGTTCGAGCTCAATAGCTTAACGCTATGTATAAATATTATATTTATTAACTGAACTCATTTTAGATATACTAGAAACTTTGATGTAAATCAAATTGTTACATCACCTCAAAGAATAAAGTTCTCTATAAAGTAGGCATCTTTTTTGGTGTTTTTTTTTTTTTTTTGAACGGCAAAAGGGGAGATCCCGGGAGCTTCGGCAAAGCCATCACCCCCGAGACACCCACGAACGAGAATATATACATAAAGAGCTAGCAAGAAACTAGCAAAAAGTACAACCAAAAAACAACCAAACCAACAAAAAAAACACCAAAAAACATGAGACACCGAATAAAAAGAGAAATAAGCAAAATTACAAACAATCTCCTGGGCTAGACAACCAAGACGGCCAATTGTGTCCCAGATTAGGGACCTTGGACCTATTCTTCAACCAAATAAAAGAGAAGGTTTGTATATCAAAAAAAGCCGAGTCCTCCAGCACACCTGTCTGCCGATTAAAAACCCGATCATTACGCAACTTCCAAACAATCCAAAAAAAAAACATAAACAACCCCCATAAATGCTTTAAGCTTATGTCCCGTAAAGCCAACTTTGTTGCCCCATGAAAAAAATATAAATCAACGAGTCAACCGCAGCCCCGTTAACTCCCCACCACGACCCGATTCTGATAAGAAGGCGCCTCGAAATAGAACACGAGACAAAAAGATGTTCCTCCGATTCATCCACCTCCCCACATAACGGACAGGTACATGAAAGCATAATAACACCCCGTTTATCCAGATTAAGCTTAGTCGGCATCCGTTGGTGCGCAATCTTCCAGGCGTTGACATTAACTTTAAGTGGAACCCATTTATTCCAAACATAATCAAAATTACCGACTTTCGGGAGAGTAAGATCATCGAAGGCGAGGCGAAGGGACGAGACTGAGTACAAACTAGAGGTCTCGAGCGCCCATTTAACCCTATTCGGTTGACTGTCCAAAGCCGGAGATTCAATAAACCAGATGTCAAGAGGGATATTGACCTTGTGGAACTCTTTATTAACTTTAAGGACATTTCTCCAAATACCAGGGACCTTGCCGATCGAATTTGCACCTGTCAACCCACCATTTTGACCGTGAATGGATTGTATCGTTTTCTTCCAGAGAGAGTTATGGTCATTCTTGAACCTCCAGATCCACTTAACTAAAAGGCCGAGGTTAAGAGCCCTAAGACTTCCAATCCCGAGCCCACCATTGATTTTTTCATTAAGAACAACGTTCCAAGCCACCCAAGAGATCTTTTTCTTATTGATCAAAGAGCCCCAAAAGAATCGAGCTCGCTGACTTTCAAGTCTATTAAGGACTGTTTTCGGGGTTTTAAAGAGAGAAAAGAAGTATAAACCCAGGCTACCCAGAACCGACTTCACAAGGGTAAGTCTTCCCCCAATGGACATGCTATTTGCTTTCCAACTAGAAAGCTTAGTGTTAAATTTATTAAAAACAGAAGCCCAGGACTCGCATTTATTCATAGATACACCGACTGGCAACCCGAGGTAATAAAAAGGAAAAGTACCAGAATTACAAAAGTACTTGTTGGACAAAGCATCCACCTCCTCCTTGTCAACATTGATACCAAAAATACTGCTTTTGCTCATATTTATCCTAAGACCAGAAGAAAGATAAAAACATCTCATCAATCGGATGAAATTAGCAATATTAAATTCAGACCATTCACCTATAATAATCGTATCATCCGCATATTGGAGATGAGACAACAACGGCCCTTCATTAGGAAGAGAAAGGCCATGAAAAATCCCAACCTCACGAGCTTTCTTCATAGCGATATTAAAACCCTCGGCAGCAATAATAAATAAAAAAGGTGCGAGCGGGTCGCCTTGACGAACCCCTTTCCTCATAATAAATTCCTTAGAGGGAGACCCATTTATTAACACTGAGACCGAAGCCGAGGTCAAACACCCTCTGATCCATCTTCTCCACACGCCGCCAAAATTCATTTTCACCATAACATCATCCAAATAGTCCCAATTAACTGAATCAAAGGCTTTATCAAAGTCTATCTTGAAAAACAATGCCTTTTTTTTAGACTTTCTAATCCACGAAAGAGTTTCACTAACAATAAAGGGAGACCCATATATATATATATATATATATATATATATATATATATATATATATATATATATATATATATATATATATATATATATATATATGCAATGTGATTAGTTGGTACTTGTTTCAATTGGTAACCTTGAGTATTGTTTTGTACATTGAGACCACCTTGACAAACTTTATCTTGCTTGACCCGTTTGAGTGGAATGCCTTGAGTGATAATTCATTTCGTGAGGACCCATGGCGGTTCGAGTATTACTTCGTGTGATATGTCGGGCGGTGGACGCGGGAGTACCTGGCGGAAGAGTGGTATGGACCATGGTGGTGAAGCTGGATCATGGACTCATTTAGGGGTGCCATGGTCACCTTCATCGGCCTCATTCCCTAATGGCCTAAGATGGAATGAGCACTTTGTTGATTCCGGTATTGTACTTTGATCGTTGTTGACCCGCTATTGATATGTGACGCTTTGTGATGACATTGTTATGCTAATCTGATATTTTGACTCATTAACACTTGTTTGTTTATTTATGTTGATTTATATAATTATTTAGTATAACATTATACATTGTGGAACTCACTAAGCTTTATAGCTTACCCGTTTAGTTGTCACCATTTTTCAGGAAAGGATAAAGGCAAGGCCAAGTTAGTTGATAATTGAGGTTAGTGATTGCTAGAAGTTGATCTTGAAGCTTGGAAGAGCTTCTATTTTGGTATAGACTTATGGTATTCTGCACCTATGTTTTGGGATGGTTAGTTGGTTTGTATCCGGTTTAGTTAGTTGGTCTTTTGATATGTTTGTTTTGTGACTTAGTTATTGTATAAAAGTTGTATTTTGGGTTACTAATGAAAGGATGGTTGTAAATAACGGAAAAGTGGTCATTTTTGGTTTTGGTCCTTACATAATTTAATACTCGACTCGGCTTGTTCGATAGCTCGTTTAATCTCGAGCCAAACGAGCCAGACGATCTTCACGAGTCGATCCTAACGAGCCGACAAGTGTTTATACAATAATTACAAGTGTTGATACAATAAGTACAAGAATATACATATATTAATAGGGGTGTTAACGAGTCGAGTAATTAACGAGCTTTTCGAGTTTGTAAATTACTTATTTTCAAAAAATATAGAATTATAAACGAGTATCGAGCTCGAACTCGAACACTATATAAATATTCGAGCTCGCGCTCGAGCCCAATTTTAAAAGCTTATTCGAGCTCGAGTCGAGCTCGAGCCGAGCAATTACTAAACGAGCCGAGCCCAAAATTCCTGATATTCAACTCGACTCAAATCATTAACACCCCTACAACCATATGTTGCGTTCCTCTCGGTCCCCGCAGGTTCCTCAAGTTCGGAAGGAAATTGACAATATTCCTTTTGTATATCAAAACTAAGGCGATTTTCTTTTTCATTTAACCAACCATGTTATAAACTAACCTGTCCAACTCTCCTGTCATTTTCTATCGGTTTAATATGTTTAAAAAAAAAAAATTATATTTCTTCATACTTAATTATCCTACATGAAATGATTAACATGTAGAATATATTAGTTATCTTTCATAATCTAATCCTTTTATTTGGATACTTGTATTGATCCAATAAATATAAAGATAAGTAGAAAATTTTAGTAAAAAGTAGTCAAAAAGTTATATGTATCTATCAACTTTATTTTTTTTGAAACGGCAAATATAATCTACTCCTAGTTACCACATATGTTTACGACGGGACTTGAAATCCTGACATCAAGGTTGAGATGCAAACGCCATACCGCTAGGCCAAAGACCCTTTGTATCCGAATACGAATTTGATATACAATTTGTATCCGAATATGGAAAGACACCATGACCTCAAGGTTGAGATGCAAACACCATACCGCTAGGCCAAAGGCCCTTTGTATCCAAATACGAATTTGATGTACAATTTGTATCCGAATATGGAAAGACACCCCCACATGTATACAACACAAATAACAGATGGTATTTTTCCTTTTTGGAATTGTAGAGAAGTAATTGCTATCAACAAAAGTACAAGAACCTAAGAACTACCCAGAAAGGAGCAGGTTCTGCCTAGGTAAAGAAGAAGAAAGAAAGGGTAAGAAATCTATATCTATCTGCACCAATGTCAAAATCAATAGATGATATGTGGAAAGAGAATTAGTAGATTACACATATCATATTACAGTGGATAGACACACAAAGTAGACACAAATAGTAGACATTAATATCATTTCTAAATAATTAATTAAATATGTCATTTAAGGGGTTCTTGTTTATATAAGATCCCTTTTTGTTTTGTTTTGTTTTGATATTGTCTTTTTTCTACTTCTTTCTTCTTAAAAACGATTTTCGTTATTATACATTGAATAACGAATCAATATATTATTCCTTCCAAAAGTTAATAGAAGTAAGATTGAGATCTGAGTCAAGAAATTTGAAAGGTTAGAGAATAATTTGAAGCCTATTCTCATTGATTTACATCTCTATTTATACAATACATACATTGATAATATCTCCTATCTATATGGAAAGGATATAAATGACTACAAAGATATTGATGAGGTTAGTAGGGATTACCTATGTATATATAGGTAATTCCCTAAAATCTAAACATGAAGATGGGCTTCAATATTCACGAGCCCATGCCAATGTTCACAAGCCTATGCGTCGATCGACCACTACAACTGTCAGGATGTCAACCATGTCCAAGTTATCATAGCCTGTCAAATTATCACCGCCTGTCAGGATTGTCAACGCCTGTCCAAGTTATCGTTGTCGTGGCTGACGTCCCGGGCGCTTCATGACTACTTTATTGCCATCATAATGGTAAGGCGTTGCATTAGACGATTGATGATCAACGTAGCTCAAACGCGATCATCAATAATGCAACTCCATATACTTGAGACTAGCCATATAAATACATGGCCTAAATCATTGTCGAGACACACTGAGACAGACTAAAAAAGAGCCTAAAGCCCAGAGTTCGTATACTCTCACCTTCACCTTCGTACTCAACCTTGATCACCCTAGGTTCGCCAAGAACTTGTTGGGTCTGCACTGTGATCATCACAGGAGATCCAAGGTTGACGTCACCTGGTCTTTGTGTTTGACAATCGTTGCTCGAACAATCGTTGCTAGACCTGACAATCGCCAGGACATCAGGCAGGATAGCAGGCGAGACAGCCGCAGAGATTTCAGGCGAGAGGACAGAAGTAGCAGGAGGCCTACTCCCTATGATCGTGGTACAGGTCCCAATCTAAGTAAAAGTCCAAGCGAGATATTGAAGACGGAGCAGGTGGGGTCATCTTTCAAAGCACCTCCTCAGATGTTACACAAGTCTGGAAAGAAAAATATGAGCAAACGCTGTGATTTCCATGAAGATTATGGTCATGATACTAATTCATGTAGAGAGCTAAAGGCTGAAATCAAGCGTGCCTTAGAGGAGAGGAAATTAGAACATCTCGTACCAGGGGCAAGACAACAGGCAACAAAAAATCCGGCCAAAAAGGCTTATAGTTGGCAGAAGAAGGGAGACAATGGTGATCATCCTGGACCGCCTGATGGCTAAGTGCTCATGGTTCAAGGCGAGGCATCGTCTAAGAGAAAATCATCGGTCCTCCAAAGCTGGATGATGGTTCCTAGTTCCTTTCCCCCAGTAGCAGCTACTTCCAATAATCCTGTTGTCATTAAGATCCGATTGTCCAATTATGAGATTAACAAATCTTATGTTGATACATGTTGCTCTACTGACATAGTGTTTGAGCATTGTTTCAGGAAGCTACCCCAAGCAGTCAAAGACACAAAAAGACCAGCGCAGGCACCGTTGGTCGGTTTTTCTGGAGAAACACACTGGCCTGTGGGAGAAATAACTTTACCGATGATGATGGGGGAATATCCACATTATAGGGTTGAAATGGTCGACTTTGCCATTGTCAACGCCCCTTCATAATACAACGTTCTTCTTGGCCGACCATCGCTAGAGAAGTTCAAGGCCATACCTTCCACTATCCTCGACATGGTGAAGTTTCCTACTCCAGCTGGAGTTGCTACTGTCAGGGGGCAGATGTCATGGCCACAGGAATGCAAGCAAGTCGAAAAGTCAAAGCCAAGCACCGATCGGGCTACACAAGCGGAGGTCACGGAAGGTCCAGAAACCAAGGTAGTCCTCACTCCTCAATGTCAATTTTCCTGAGCAACCTGTCATTATCGGCTCACAATTACCTTCGCAGATAAAAAACAAACTTATTAGTTTGTTAAAATCCAACCTAGACGTTTTCGCATGGCAGACATCTGATATGACAGGTGTCCCTCGGAGTTTTGTCGAGCATGCTCTAAATACCAATCCAAACATTGTCCCAATCAAGCAGAAAAAGTGCGGGCTTGCCATGGATCGTAGCAAAGCAGCATGTGAACAAGTCAACCAAATGGTAGCAAGTGGAATCGTCAGGGAGGTAAAATACCAGACCTGGATTGCTAACCCGGTCATGGTCAAGAAAAATGATGGTTCATGGCGGTTATGTGTCGACTTCAAAGATATCAATAAAGCATGTCCGAAGGATAACTATCCACTGACAGAGATTGACTGGAAGGTAGAATCCTTGGATGGCTTCTGGCTAAAATATTTCTTGGATGCTTACAAAGGTTATAACCAGATCCACATGAAGCGCAGTGACGAGGATAAGACAGCCTTCCATACAGACCAGGGCATCTACTGTTTCCAAAAAATGCCATTTGGTCTCAAAAATGCAGGTGCAACCTACCAGCGCTTGATTGACCAGGTATCTACCGTTTCAAAAAAAATGCCATTTGGTTTGGTCTAAAAAATGCAGGTGCCACTTACCAGTGCTTGATTGATCAGGCGTTCAAGGATCAAATTGGACGAAATGTGGAAGCTTATGTGGATGACATTGTCATCAAAAGCAAAGCGGAGGATATCATGTTGGCAGATATAAAAGAAACTTTTGAGGCACCGCGGAGGATCAACATGAAGCTTAACCCCTCCAAATGCAGCTTTGGCATGGAAGCGGGCAAGTTCCTAGGGCACATCATCACGCCGAGAGGCATTAAAGCCAATCCCAAGAAAATACAGGTTGTTTTAGACATGGTCTCCCCATCCACCAAGAAGCAGGTGCAAAGTTTGAATGGTAAGCTGGCAGCACTCAGCCGCTGCCTCTCAAAAGCAGCTGATCGGTCTCTACCATTTTTCCACACTTTGAAAGGCTGCATAAAGAAGCAAGATTTTTCATGGACACCTGAAGCCGAATCAGCCTTTCAAGAGCTAAAGCAGTTTTTGGCCACCCTTCCTACGCTCACAGCTCCTGTACCAGGAGAAACATTGGTGGTATACCTGGCTGCTTCTATGGAATGTGTTAGCGCGGTTATGATGGCGCAGCGTGGGTCTACCCAAATGCCAGTTTATTTTGTTAGCCGGGTGCTGAAAGGTCCAGAAATAAATTACCCGTTCTTGGAAAAATTAGCCCTTGCTTTGGTACATGCAACTATGCGTTTGAGGCGTTACTTCCAGGCTCACCCTATTCATGTCTTAACAGACAAACCAATTAAGCACGTACTAGGAAAGCCTGAGGTGTCAGAACGGTTGGCTAAGTGGGCAGTGGAATTGGGGGAGCATGAAATTTCCTTTCATCCAAGAACTTTTATGAAAGGTCAGATCTTGGCCGATTTCCTTGCCGAGATAGACGAAGAGGATAAGGAAAGACAAGTGCAGGGGGAGGAAGATACCCCATGGACACTTTTCACCGACGGGGCCTCTAACTTGGAGGGTTCCGGGGCGGGTTTAATTCTTACAGACCCCAATAAAAATGAGTATACGTGTACCCTTAAGTTCGAGTTTCCCACAACTAACAATGAAGCGGAGTATGAAGCTCTATTAGCAGGCTTGAAAATTGCCAGGAAAATGGGGGTGACAAGCATATCTGTATTTGTAGATTCACAGCTTGTTGCCAACCAAGTCAGTGGAGCATTCGTTGCGAACCAAACCTCCATGCAGCTATACTTAGAAGAAACTAAAAAGGTGATCTCAGAATTCACGAAATTTACCATTGAGCAAGTGCCGAGAAATCGCAACAAGTTAGTTGACGCCCTAAGCAAGTTGGCTTCGTCCGCCTTTTCCCATCTTAAAAAAGAATTACTGGTGGAGATCTTGACAGAAAAGTCCATTGCGCTACCAAAGGAGGTTGCCACTGTTGCAGAGGAAGAATGTTGGATGACTCCGATCTTAAATTTCCTCAAATATGATGTACTACCGGCTGATCCACAGCTAGCAAGGAAAATTCGTATGAAGTCACCAATGTACACGTTGGTGGACAATTGCCTGTTTCGCAAATCTTATCTGGGGCCACACATGCGTTGTGTTGGCCCAACACAGGCGAAAAGTATCATTGAAGCTGTACATAGCGGCACATGCTCCCTCCACGCGGGACCACGCTCTGTCACTGGTAAAATCATGAGATTGGGGTACTTTTGGCCAACGATGCATCAAGATGCAAGGGAGGAAATCGAAAAGTGCACAGCCTGTCAACAAAATGCTTCTATCGCCAAATTGCCAAAGCAGGATCTTATACCTGTTACCACTGCATGGCCATTTTACAAATGGGGGATCGACATTGTTGGGCCATTTCCACCCGGCGTTGGCAATGTCAAGTTTCTCATTGTTGCTGTTGACTACTTTACAAAGTGGATAGAGGCAAAGCCCTTGGCAACTATCACTGGGAAGCGAGTTATAAATTTTGTCTAGGAACACATAGTTTGCAGGTTTGGGGTACCGCATGTCATGGTCAGCGATAATGGCAAACAGTTTGCAGAAGGTCCATTCAAGGCTTGGTGCTCTGACATGAACATACAACAGAGGTTCATGTCAGTGGCACATCCTCAAGCCAATGGTCAGGTCGAGGTCATGAAAAAAGCCATCGTGAAAGCAATCAAAGCCAAATTGGGCCAGCGCAAAACTGCATGGGTGGATCTGTTACCAGGTATCCTTTGGGCTCATCGAACCACCCCAAGTACAACTACATCTGAAACACCTTTCAGCTTGGTTTATGGAATGGAAGCAGTCATTCCTCCATAAATTACTCATCCAACTCAAAGGGTTATGGACTTCAACCCTGAATAGAATGAGGAAGCACTACGAGAAAACTTAAACATCGTAGAAGAGCGTAGGGAGATCGCTCTCATCAAACAGGCGGCCAGTCACATGCAGATGGCAAAATATTACAATCAGCGAGTCTCCTCTCTCTTTTCAGCCAGGCGATCTGGTATGGAGGAAGAATGAAGCCAGCAGAGTAGAAAGTCAAGGCAAGCTAGGCCCTACATGGGAAGGCCCTTATCAAGTACTTCATGCTAATGGCAATGGGTCTTACACCTTGTCAGACATGGACGGACAGACTATTCCCAGGACATGGAATGTCATGAACTTGAAGAAGTGTTACATTTAATAATTTGGTTTGATCATGTATCCCAACTTTATTCAATAAACTCAATAAGATAACACTTTTTATTATGTACAATGTTACAACACATGCATGCACAAGTGACATAGTCATGAACATAGTTCAATATCAATTATACCATGTCCATCAAACATACGTTGGTCCCTACACATGCATTCAATTTCATCTTTTGATCAACTTGATAAAAGATAAGCACTTCCTATTCGGAAGCGACATCCCCGCGAGTAAAAAAAAATTTCACCGGTTCACCAACAAATACATACATAATATCTATAGCAAAGTACACGCATAGAAAGAAACCAAGTAATTTCAAACGTAGAAATTCCACAAAATTATTCAAAGGTTGCAAAGCAATAATCCAATCACAAAATAAACCAAGTCACAGAGTCATAACGTATCATATGCATAGACAAATAAGCTAAAGATGTGGCTGTGCCGACAATAAGGTAATAATAGCTGGAAGTGACAACTCCAAATCTTGCACCAGGGTAGTCATAATGGGAAAAGCCCTGCTTGCAAATTTCTCGCACACACGCGTCATGTTGCCATGCGTTGCAGGGTCCAAAAATGGCAAGCTCTCGGGAGAAATATTGGGGAGTGCATCTTTCACTTTTTTGCTGGCAAGATGTCTCCCAAACATATGAGAGGCACGGTTAAAATCGTTAAGAACATTAGCAACATCAGGATGTTTGAGCATCAAATCAAATAGCTGAGGCAATGCAGCAACTAAATCTTTCCTCATCTGTATGGCAGCATCGCGTTCTTCACGCATCTTGACCATCGCTTGCCTCATAGTCTCCAGCTCAACATCTTTTTCAATCACCTGTTTCTCTTTTTGCACCAACTGCTCATCACGGGCACTCAGGGTTGCTGACATCTCCTGTTTTTCCGTTTCAGCCTTAGTCAAAATGACCCCCTGCTGGGATATTTTCTCTCTAAGCGTGCGCACTTCCTCTTGACAATGACTAGATGTAGTTTGCTCAAGTGCTAGATCTTTCTTTAGAGAGGTAATATCATCTTTGCCATTATCAACTTGCACCTGCAACTCGGCGCACGACTTCTTTAATTCCCCATGTTCATTGCTTACCAGCTGTCGGACGTAATTCATAAAACAATTGAACATATTTATATCTGCTTCACCAATCACACCCCCTGTATTCCCGTTCATAGATCCTGACGGCACACCCTCGCTAGTTGAAATAGGCAGGGTAGAACATTGCAAACTGGAGACTGTGTCATGCCAAAATTTTGGCTCGATGGTAACCTGGTAGATCCAAAGGGAGCGCTGATCGTCCCAAACATACTACAGGTTGCACCAGTTGTGGCGCTTGCTCCAAATGATCCAGTATTACCCCCGTGATTTACCAAAGTAGCATTTGAGGGAAGACTAGAGGGGAAAGTCAATTTTGGCACCTTCGGCAAAGGGATGTCATAATCGCTTACATCTAGACTCACCGCCCTCTTACCAAGTCCTAACGTAGCTCGGCCATCCAATCTGGGATCTGGAATTGACGTTGCTCCCAGGTAATCGAAGTCCCCTGCATATTCACAATAAGATCGTTAAGTAACAGGGAATAAGTTGGCAACGACTCTAATTATCGTGTTACCTGTTTCATCTTCGTTGTCACTCTCAGTAATAGTCCTGGACAGTGACTTTTCATTATCAGCGGCACCTGCGAAACATAACACGTACGTTTACCTTTTACCATAGTAAATACATATGTGTAGAGGTTGTGCAATTACCTGATGTCGAGTTTGATGTCACCTCGTTGGTTGAGGTCGTGTTTATCCCAGAATTAACATGCGACGTGACAGCGGTCTCTTGTTCACCAAGGGTAACATCAGCAGGATGACTTTCAATCTCATACTCCATAAAAGCAGGATCTCCGTCCATGAAATCCATCAAGCTCATGGCTGCAGGAAACGTACAATGAGTCAGTACCTGTAAAAAGATAAAAAAAAAAGCATGACAATATAACAACAAGAACCCACGTTTCCCGGTCTCCGAGTCCACTATCACACGCTTCATCCCTTTAGCCCAATAATCCGAAACACCACCTAACACCAAGGCACCTTCCTCATAAACTCGAAATACAATTGACTTTCGTGAAATCTGCTTGCACAGCCTTCCGCTTTGCGGCGATAGGACTGGAGCATCATTTAACGATTTATCAAACCCAGTTCTCCATTTAATCAAGTTACTAGCCCAAATATTTCTGAAAGCGGCATCGACAAACACATATTTATATCTCCAATTGCTATGACTAGTAAAACACTCCCGAATCAATTTTTTCTTTCTATCTTTTAACTCTATAGAATACCAGTCATGAGATTTCATCAGCTTATAACACGACCTAAATAAGAGTACTGAGGGTTTTATCCCCATTGCCACCAATAACATCTCAAAAGTCGTGATTTTTGATACAGCTACTGGGTGCAACTGTGCAAACCCCAACTTGATGTAGTTCAACACACTCAAATAAAAAGCGGTGGCCGGAAATCTAAAATTGGAATGGGAAAGGTAATGGATATAGAGGGCTACTTTTCCTTGCGGAGGGGAATTAGCTGTTTGGTTTGGCGTAGGTACAATCGCATTATATTTCCTAAGGCATGGATACTCATCCATAAGTTTTGTTAGCATTTTGTCATTGACTGTGCTAGCGCTCCGAGCAACTGATGGATTTTCCACCACAATCGCATCTGACACTGGCTCTCCCATGTTAAAACAACGACAACTATAGTATGCCTAATAAAATAACAAGGGATATAGGTTATGGCTAACTACAGGGGCAATGCAATGGAGAATCAGATACGTACCTGTAAGGTAGCGAGCAACCCAGTTAAACATGCATGACATACAATTAAAGTTAGTAAGGAGTTAATTGTTTAACGCGTGCAAAATAGTCGACTGCCCCTAAAACCGCCGGACCGTAAAACCCTAAACCGCCGGTCCACCAAAACCCTAAAACCGCCGGCCCACCTAAACCCTAAAACCGCCGGTCAAAGCACCTAAACCGCCGGTTGCCCTAATCTAAACCCTAAACCGGCGCTAACCCCTAACCCTCGGCTAAACCCTAAACCGCTGCCGATCTACGCAAACCCGATGGTCGACATGCGCCCCCTGCGACTGCCGTTCTGCGCGAACTAGGACCGCCGGTCTAGCCTGATTGCCGCTGATCTACCCAAACGCCGACGGTCGACTTACGCCCCCTTCGACCGCCGGTCTCGCCTGATTGCCGGTCAGCATGAACTGCGACCGCCCGTCTCGCCTGATCGCCGGTCTGCACGAATGCCGCCAGTCTGCTGCGCCGCCTGCCCTTCGATCGCCTTTCCACTGCTTGTACCGCCGGTCCAGCCACTAAACCGGCAGCCGGTCCAAACCCCAATCTTGCCGCCGGTCAAATTGTTGCTGGCCTAACTCGCCACCTTCGGTCACGCTACCGCCGGTCAAATCGATTGTCGAAATGATTGTCGAACATAATCGTCGATCGACCAGCCGGTCAACTCAAAAAAAAATAAAAAATAAGACAAAAACGGAAGCAGAATTACGAATGATTGATGATAGTTACGACTCGCAAACCGTTGTTTTGGCAAATCCTAACTCGGGGGCATGATGAGGTTAGTAGGGATTACCTATGTTTATATAGGTAATTCCCCAAAACCTAAACATGAAGATGGGCTTCAATATTCACGAGCCCATGCCAATGTTCACAAGCCCATGCGTCGATCGACCACTACAACTGTCAGGATGTCAACCATGTCCAAGTTATCATAGCCTGTCAAATTATCACCGCCTGTCAGGATTGTCAACGCCTGTCCAAGTTATCGTTGTCGTGGATGACGTCCCGGGCGTTGCATTAGACGATTGATGATCAACGTAGCTCAAACGATCATCATTAATGCAACGTTCCATATGTAAATACATGGCCTAAATCATTGTCGAGACACACCGAGACAGACTAATAAAGAGCCTAAAGCCCAGAGTTCGTATACTCTCACCTTCACCTTCGTACTCAACCTTGATCACCCTAGGTTCGCCAAGAACTTGTTGGGTCTGCACTGTGATCATCACAGGAGATCCAAGGTTGACGTCACCTGGTCTTTGTGTTTGACAATCATTGCTCGAACAGATATATAATATCTCGTTCGCTAATATACCCCCGCAGTCTTAGCGGGAGGGGAACGAATGCTGGTTTTGACCGATTCAACAATATTTATGATATTGTCTCCTTCAATTTAAAAACTGGTTTTTAAGACATTCTTTTACGTTAAGGGCCTTCCACGTCACTTATTCCTTGACTTTAGAGACAGTTTGAGCATTCGTCCTCCTCCAGCTCCAAACTGAGGGGGACTGTTAGCCGATATATTAGGAATAATATTGTATATATGTATTGGCATTATTCTAGCAAATCCCTTCCATATATGTAGGAAGGATAGGCCCTAATATTTGTATTTATATATGATTGTATCTCAATAGAATAACAACAAGATTGATGGTGCATATTGTAGTTTTTGTAATAGAATTCAATTCATTTGTAACTGAATTCCGTTGCGCGTTTTGTTACAAAATATTTAGCTGGAATTCAAATAATACTTATGCATTTTTTTTAAAGTTTTTTCTAGATTTCTATTTTTTTAACTTTAGTTTTTTAATTATTTATTTAGATTTTTACTTTTTTATTTTTAAAAATTTTATTTAATTTTTTTTTAAGTTCTTTTAGAATTTTTTATTTTTTATATATTTTTTAAATGTTTTTATTTGTTTAAATGTTTTTTATTTTTTTAAAATATTTTTGAACAATTTTAAAAATCTGAAACATACAAAATATTCAAGTTTGTTAATTCACTAAATGAGTGTAATTTAACTCATAGGGTTTTGCAATGGATTTCAATAAAGACGAATAACGTATTTCGGAATTACATTGAAATTCAATTACAGAAGAAAAATTCATCCACACATGTTTCCGTAATGGAATTAAATTCGAATTACGAATGATTATGGTAAATTATATCAAAACAAACGGCCTTAGGCTTCCGATACGGCTTAGCGTGTCCGAAATTAAGAAAACCCCGACTTGATCAAATACTTTATTTAGACTATTCATCTATCCACAATGTTTGTGGGCAACAACATATATAAATCCGTCACATGAGCCCCTAAAGATCATATAAAATAATTGATCTTTCTGTTATATTTATGTCTGTCGACTTATTAAGGTAGCAGAAGCCAGTCAGTACTCGGTATCCACAAAGTTTGGAGGCTAAGGAGGGCCTACTGCTAAGATAGGGACTGTACTGTAAATTGGTGTTTATCAAAGTCAAAATTGTTGACTTCTTGACATGGCTCATTGTCGATCTACAGTTGAATATGTCTAAGCAAATTAAGCAGACGATATAGCTATTGACATCCATCCGGATTGACTGCCTCCCTCAATAAATGAGGATCTCTAGCTTAAATTTACACACCGAATGCAAGTGTTTGTTAATGTAGTACGCGAGTGTACTGCGGAGTAAAAAGAATTTAATTGGTTGAACCCAATAATTTGTTTGCCTTGCTTCTTTTGTTAATTTTTTTTTCCACAATTATATTCCTATTTATAACAAAATTCAACAAAGTTACTTAATTTTGTTCTTGATATACGCGATCTAACAACTGTCGTGTCATTTTTGAAACTTCCTTTGGCCATCTGGTAAGGGATTGAATTTGTAACCTCTAGGAGATCTTTTCAAACGCTTTTACCAATAAACGATTACGAGGTGATATTTATATATATATATATATATATATATATATATATATATATATATATATATATATATATATATATATATATATATATATATATATATATATATATATATATATATATATATGTATCGAAATAACATGATAATTGCTACAAAAGGTTCATTAGGTTGGAAATGGTGTCCAACGTAATCAAATAAACGGTTTGACTTGGTCAACGTAAATTAAAGTCCTACTAGGGTTGCTCTTGGGGCACAACCGAACACGAGAATAAACGAACCGGGCATTGATTAATTGTATAATCAATGCGTGACGGGCTTGGTGGACTAGGAATAAGTTAATGGGTAATTAACTAGTTCTTCTATATCGGGCTTGGTTAATTAATGGTTTAATTAAACAAGACGGGCTTTGGTCAATTTGAGTCCAACTCAAATAAGGAAACAAGGGTTTGCCAAAACCTATAAATACGGTGCTTGGGGTATTGACCTAATACACACTTTTGGCTTTTGCCTTGCACCCTATTTCGGCCGCCCCCCTCTCTCTTTGGTCGACTACCGTCGACGAAGAAACCACCGCCGGCCGTCGTACCGCCGCCGTAGTTCCGCCGTACCGCCGCCGCCGTATACGATTTCGGTGGTGTTTTCGTTTGGGTTTTCTCGAGGGTACTTTGCTCTACGTTGTGGTGTATCGTATCGTTCGTTTTCAACCTCGAGTGTGATCAAGTAGAGGGATTCTTACTTGAATCCTAGTTCGTTGGCAAGTTCTGGCTCGTACTCGTTCACAAGGATTTGCATCGCCGAGCACCGCTAATGTAAGTATTTATTTATTACTAGTTGCCTTAGACTCGTAGACATAAGCGATCCTTAAGCTTCGTAGTTTATCGTATTAATTGTTCGTAATTCCGCGACGAACATAGTGACGGTAAATGTGTACGAAACCCAACAGTGGTATCAGAGCGTTGGTCTACGAATCTAAGAGTGTTAGATCCGAAATTCGAAATTCGAAAAAGTAAAATTAAAATTTTGTTTTTGTATTTTTCGGTATTTCCGAAATTCGGAAATTAAAATAAATAAATATATATTTTAATTTTGTTAAATTGTTATTAAATTAAAATATGGTAAGTGGATAAATTTAAAAGGCTTTAGATTTATCAAGATATTCTACCAATGATTATCTCACCAATTATTCAAAATTAGATTAAATAAAAGATTGTGTTTATATATTTAAAATTTCGGTTTTAATATATAAATATATATTTATTTAATGTTTTAAATAAATCAAAATTTATTATACATGTATACATATTTTCGGATATGTATATAAATGTATTTGAATAAAAGATTTGAATAAGATAATATTTATTATATATATATATATATATATATATATATATATATATATATATATATATATATATATATATATATATATATATATATATATATATATATATATATATATATATATATATATATATATATATTTCAGTGTATATATATTTAAATAAAAGAATTTGGTAAATATAGATAATTATTTAAAAGGAGTATTTAAATAAAGATATCAGTTTAAATTAAGGATATACACAATGTGTATAGATTCGAAAATTTTATAAAAATTTATGGATTTCGGATTTTTCTTTATTATCTAGATTTGATTTTGTATTTATATATAGTAATATAAAATATCTCCAATGAGATAAAATCTAGAAATTAAAATATAATTAAAATATGTATATACTAGATATATATTAAATTAATAGTATAATTTTATATGTATGTATATATATATTCTCGAAAATTTCGAAATTCCATATATCAAAATAGTTTTTGATATATTCCTCCTTTATAATATTATGTAAATAAAAGTGTATTTAAATATTATAATTATATATAATTAATTAATTATTAAAAGGTGCGTACTCGCATTTTAATAGAATTAAAAGAATTATATATACATATTACTTTGGTTAAACATAAATTAAAAGTTTAATTTAAAACATATTATAAAAGTTTATATATGTAAAACTAAAGTAATTACATTAAACAAAACTTCCCGTTTGATGTTAAAATGTGAAAGTTGTGCTCTCCATGAGAGACACGCACTCGAGGTATAAGCTGATTAACGAAGCGCGTGCAATTGAGCCGGTACGTTAATTTTGAGATTATACTTATGAGTGAAGAGATTCTCGCGATACCCAAGCGAACTTGAGCCGGGAATCTTCGTGAGTGCTTTCATGGTAGATTCACCGTCAAATTCATGATCCACGGTATCCCTGTCGTGAATTATGTGACGAGCATAGAATCGAGATTAACATGCCATTTTAATAGTTTAAAATGAATCTAAAAGATCTAGGGATTTCATGGTGATTGAAATTAACAATAATATGTTTCCTTATGAAATTATTCGGTGTGAAATACGGCATCCCTCTTCACATCAAATAACGTAATGTTGGATCCTAGCCTTAACTTGATTATTGGGTAAATAATGTTAAGGATTATCTAATAAATGAACTAACAAAGAAATTGTCTTCTTTGTAGATGGCAAATCTTCAAAACAACAACAACAACAACAATCAAAATCTTCCACCACCACCTCCACTTCCACCACCGCCACAAAACTCTAACTTTCATCTACTGTCGGTGTTATCACGAGAGAAGCTCACCGGACCCAACTATATTGATTGGGTTCGTACTCTAAGAATTACTTTAAGGTACGAGGGCAAGGAGTACGTCCTTGACGAAGAAATTGCTGAGATCACTGATGACTCGACAAAAGATGACATCAAAGCTTATGAGCAACATTATGCTGAGTCGGAAAAGGTTGCTTGTGTGATGCTCACCACCATGTCTTCTGAACTCCAAAAGGGTTTTGAGAAGCTAGGTGCTTTTGAGATCAACCAACAGCTCAAACTGATGTTTCAGAATAGAGCTAGGCAAGAACGTTTCGATGTTGTAAGTTCCCTTGTGGCATGTAAGTTGCAAGAGGGGCAACCTGTATGTGGCCACGTCCAAAAGATGAAAAGATACATAGACAGGCTGGAGAACTTGGGTGTCCCACTGCCGAAGGAGTTGACTACTGACATGGTCCTGAACTCGCTTCCACCGTCCTGCTCACAATTTATAGTTAACTATAACATGGGTGATATGGACAAGACACTCATGGAATTGCATGATAGGTTAAAGACTACCGAGGCAAGCTTGGCGAAAGCTAAGATTTCCACTCCCAATGCTCCCATGCTGGCTATTCATTCTAGTGGTACTAAGAAGAAGAAGCGACATCCTCCCAGTGGCAAGGCCAAAGTGGGATATAAGAAAAGGAAGGTCGATTCTGACGTAGCGCCATCTAAGAATCCGAAAGAGGCCACTTTCTATTACTGTCAAGGGAAGGGCCACTGGAAAAGAAGCTGCCCAAAGTACTTGGATGATCTGAAGAATTAGAAAGTCCAAAGTCTGGACCATTAGGTACTTTTATGATTGAACTACATAGTGCTTTTATGACAAATTCCTGGGTTCTTGATACAGGGTGTGGTACTCACATTTGCACTGATATGCAGGGACTAAAGAATAGTAGGAAGCTGAAGCATGGTGAGCTGAATCTAATCATGGGGAACAGAGTCTCAGCTGCTGTGACCAAGATTGGAGATTACGAGCTCATGCTTAGTACTACTAGTTCAATTACTTTATTAGATGTTTGTTATTCGCCTTGCATGGCACGAAACATTATTTCATTTTATGCATTGTTTAAGGATGGTTTTACATTTGGTTTTGATAATGAAAATGGTTCTATTTTAGTTTATAAAAATGATGTTTTTATTTTCAAAGCTATTCCTTGTTCTGGCATATATGAAAGTGTTGTTTGCGTTAACAATAGAAATCTAATATTGAATGTTGATTCGTCCAAAGGTGTATTGGATAAATCATGTCTATGGCATTGTCGCTTAGGCCACATAAACAAGAAACAAATCGCCAAACTCCAAAAGGATGGACTACTAGAATCATTTGACCTCAAATCGAATGATGTGTGCGAATCTTGTTTACTTGGCAAGATGACTAAGGCGCCATTCACAGGGACTTGTGAAAGAGGCAAAGACTTGTTGGATCTTGTACACACTGATGTGTGTGGACCATTCAAGTCAAGCACTAGACATGGTGAAAGATAATTCGTTACATTTACTGATGATTTCAGTAGATATGGTTATGTTTATTTGATTAAACATAAATCAGAAACTTTTGAAACATTCAAAGTTTATCAAAACGAAGTTGAGAATCAATTGGGCAAAAACATTAAGATGCTCCGCTCTGACAGGGGTGGAGAGTATCTTAGTCAAGAGTTCATGGATCATCTAAAGAGTTGTGGAATAGTATCCCAAGTCTCACCTCCTAGAACTCCACAACTTAATGGAGTATCTGAAAGGAGAAATCGAACATTGTTAGATATGGTTCGATCGATGATGAGTCATGCAACTCTTCCAGTGAGCTTCTGGGGTTACGTCCTAGAAACAGCAGCTCATATCTTAAACCTTGTACCAACTAAGAAGGTCTCCAAGACACCCTCTGAAATGTGGACAGGGAATCCTCCCTCGCTCCGACATTTGAAAATCTGGGGTTGTGAGGTTTACGTGGGACATGAAACTCACGACAAACTGAAAAGAAAATCAGAGAAATGTCATTTCATTGGCTACCCTCACCAATCTTTTGGATATCGGTTTTACAAACCGACTGAGAACAAAGTGTTCATAGCTCGAAGAGGATTCTTTCTCGAGAGAGAGCTATTATCCAAAGAAGACAGTGAGAGCAAAATTGATCTTGAAGAGTCTCAAGAATCAACCAATGAAATTGAATCGGAACCTATAGTTGACACTAGTACTCAACCTGAGGATGAGACTCCTGTTGAACAAAATGATATAACTCCTACCATTCCACGTAGATCCTCCAGAGTTGTTCGCCCTCCTGAGCATCTTGGTGATTATTATGAATACCATATTGCTGAAGGCGATGCATCGACTGTAATGGTATACCAGTCGATGATGATGAGCCATCAAACTATAGGGAAGCTATGGAAGGCCCTGAGGCCAATAAATGGAAAGAGGCTATGGAGAGCGAGATTCAATCTATGTATGACAATCAAGTATGGAACTTGGTTGACATTTCACCTGGCACTAAACCGTTGGGTGTAAATGGATCTTCAAGAAGAAGACAGACATGGATGGGAAGGTACACACTTATAAGGCTAGGCTGGTTGCAAAAGGTTATACTCAAACTCATGGAATTTATCATGACGAGACCTTTTCACCAGTAGCCAAGATAAAGTCTATCAGGATATTGCTTGTAATAGCTGCGTTTCATGACTATGAAATCTGGCAGATGGATGTGAAAACCGCTTTCCTAAACGGAAAGTTAACTGAGGATGTCTATATGGCACAACCAGAAGGTTTTATCCACAAGCAACATCCCAAGAGAGTGTGTAAGCTTGAGAAATCCATCTATGGATTAAAACAAGCATCTCGTAGTTGGAATCTTTGCTTTCACGAAAGAGTCAAACAGTTTGGGTTTTCGAGAAGCGAAGATGAGTCCCGCGTTTATATCAAAACTAGTGGGAGCAATGTAGTCTTCCTAGTATTATATTTCGATGACATATTACTCATTGGCAACCACATTCCTACATTTCAAGATGTGAAGTCTTGGTTGGGAAAGTGTTTTGCAATGAAGGATCTAGGAGATGCAGCGTACATACTTGGAATCAAGATATACAGAGATAGAGAAAAACATCTAATAGGATTAAGCCAGAGTACATACTTAGACAAGATATTGAAGAGGTTTCATATGCTTGATTCTAAGAAAGGTTATTTACCGATGAACCATGGCATAAAGTTGACTCAAAGTCAAAGTCCCAGCACTGAGTTAGAGCGGGATATGATGAGTCGTATCCCATATGCTCGGCTATAGGATCGATCATGTATGCCATGATATGTACTCGTCCTGATGTCTCATATGCCTTGAGCATGGTGAGTCGATATCAGGACAACCCTGGCAATGATCATTGGACAACGGTGAAGACGATTCTCAAGTACCTAAGGAGAACATAAGATATGTTCTTAGTGTATGGTGGGAAAGACGAACTTGTTGTGGAAGGTTATTGTGACGCGAGTTTCCAAACAGATAGGGATGACTCGTGCTCACAATCTGGGTGGGTATTCTTACTTAATGGTGGAGCTGTTACTTGGAAAAGCTCCAAGCAACAGTCGGTTGCTGATTCCACATGTGAATCTGAGTATATTGCTGCTAGTGAGGCAGCAAAAGAGGCCACATGGTTAAAGAATTTCATCGGTGACCTTGGTGTCGTAACAAGCATCAAGGACCCATTGAAAATCTACTGTGATAATGAAGGTGCAGTCTCATTGACTAAAGAATCCAAAGATCACAGTAAGACCAGGCATATACTCAGAAAGTATCACTATGTGCGAAAACGTGTTGAGGAAGGAGATGTCATCGTGACAAGGGTATCATCGGAGGAGAATCCGGCTGATCCATTCACAAAGCCACTAAGTCGATCCAAGCATGATGCTCACACAAGGACGATAGGGATTAGATTTCCAAGTGACTTGTATTAGTTTATTTATTGAAACTATATCACAAATATTAAATTGTATGAATTGATGAATTATTTATGGTGATTAAATAATATGCAAGTGTTTTATCATTCATATAGTATTTAAAATTTGAGTTTCAATTTTGCATGTTTAGAACAAATCCAAAGTGATCTAATAGATCATTTGAACGTCCACAGTCGATCATTCTCATGGGAATGAGAAATGAATTAAGATGTCATGGAGAGTATGTAGATTGTTCATAAGATTGAACATATCATGGAGATTGCTGCTACCCTCATGAGCATTTAAATGGAGATTTTAAATGTTGGACCAACCCATGCTCAGAGTATTACCTCATGGACAATTCAAAGGTAATAGTGAGATGGTAATATCATATAGGTCTTAAAACCTAGATACATTAGTCTCCTAGTGAGAGTTCGTGATGCATTGGTTTGCTCCAACGCTATTCATAACTGGTAGCTATACAGAGTACTTCCATGTGTCATGTAACGATTATGGCAGAGACAATGTAAGTCGAAGTTTATTCACTCCTTCTTTCAATATTATGAAAGAAGAGATATCTGTGGGCTCCCTGTTGATTTGATGTGACAATTAAAGTACCTGCGCAGGTCATGGCCAAATTGAAAGTTCAATTAGTGGTCTAATCAGTCATCATAAATCTTGATCAGGAAACATAGTCGTGACTAGAGATTGACGTTTGTTCGTGTCTCTAGTTAACGGGATATCGCGAAGTGAAGGACATATGATCACTTATCTTAGGAACTGTATTCTGATTAAGTTCAGAGTTCAGCAGCTGCATTGATTGCACACTTTAAAAGTATGCTTGACAGATGTTTATAGTTTATGAGATGTCCAAGTGGGAGACTGTTGGAAATGGTGTCCAACGTCATCAAATAAACGGTTTGACTTGGTCAACGTAAATTAAAGTCCTACTAGGGTTGCTCTTGGGGCACAACCGAACACGAGAATAAACGAACCGGGCATTGATTAATTGTATAATCAATGCGTGACGGGCTTGGTAGACTAGGAATAAGTTAATGGGTAATTAACTAGTTATTCTATATCGGGCTTGGTTAATTAATGGTTTAATTAAACAAGACGGGCTTTGGTCAATTTGAGTCCAACTCAAATAAGGAAACAAGGGTTTGCCAAAACCTATAAATAGGGTGCTTGGGGTATTGAAGGTTCTAAAAGACGTAAGGCGCGGCGTGGCGGCACTATCAAGCCTCAAGACATGGCGAACCATGGCGAGACATGGCGTTTCCCAAGGCGTGACTTAAGGCGCCAATTTTGTATATATTTTATAATTATATATATATAATTATAAATTTATAACAAAGTTAATCAATTTTTTTCTTATTTTTTACATATTCAACGATTCTTATAACTATATAGCTACATATATTTGGCATATATGACTCAATACCTTTAATACGCTTAAAACACAGCTTATGACGAGTAAAAGTGAACCAAATTGGACCTTAACATAAGCGAAGCCATACGTCTAAGCCTTGGACCAAGGTGTGGCGGCATAGTCAAGCCTTAAGCCTTTGCGAGACATGGCGAAGCCAAAGCGAGCTTTTTAGAACTATTGTATTGACCTAATACACACTTTTGAACCCTATTTCGGCCGCCCCCCTCTCTCTTCGGTCGACTACCGTCGACGAAGAAACCACCGCCGGCCGTCGTACCGCCGCCGCCGAATATGATTTCGGTGGTGTTTTTGTTTGGGTTTTCTCGAGGGTACTTTGCACTACGTTGTGGTGTATCGTCTCGTTCGTTGTGAACCTCGAGTGTGATCAAGTAGAGGGATTCTATTAAGACCCAATTTGAGATGGGTGATCTCCCAAGACAGACAAGAACAAGAAGCTAGTTGGGGCAATTTTCTGGATAACTTTAATTAAAAACGTACAATGCTTTAAATAAGAATTGAAAAACAAATGCAATCCTATAATCTAGTAAAGTGGGAAACGTGCAGATCTCTTTACCCAACTACAAGAGTGGGGTAGTTATTTTATGCCATGCATGCAAACAATAAGGAAAGTGGGTGGAGTGTATGACCAAGTCTTCTTGACTAAATCCTCATTCTTGGAACCGTATGGGTTTTCTAATGACTTGGGCGGGTCGGCCTTCTCCTTGGGTTTGGGCTTCCGTGTTGGGCTGGCCCGGTGTAGTCTGCACCGTATCAATTCTCCCGTCCTAAAAAACGAACTTGTCCTCAAGTCCGACGTTGGTGTCCGGTAGGTCAGATAGCTATTCGTTGGGAAATTCGTTGGAGACTTCTTGAGCATGACTTGTTTTGAGCAGTGAAACGTGGAAGACGGGATGAACGCGAGACATTGCTGGAAGTTGAAGGCGGTATGCGACCGGTCCAATGCGTTCTAGAATTTTGTATGGTCCAAAAAAACGCTTCGAGAGTTTTTGATTTTGTCTCGCCGCTACTGAATGTTGTCGATAATTACGGAGGCGGAGATAAACCAATTCGCCGACTTGAAATTGTTTATCGGAGCGTTTCTTGTTGGCATGTCGGGTCATCCTTTCTTGTGCTTGTGATAGGGCGGTTTTGAGTAGGTCAATGACACGTTGGTGTTCTAACAGTGAGGTTTCAATTGATGGTGGGTTATTGGTATTTGGGGTGTAATTGTGAATGGCCGTAGCTTCTCTTCCGTACATCGCTTTAAACGGTGTCATGTTGGTTGATGAATGGTAACTTGTGTTGTACCAAAATTCGGCTAGGTACAAATAGCGTTGCCATGTACGGGGTTCGTCATGAACGAAAGCCCGTAAGTATGATTCGAGACAACGGCTAACTACTTCGGTTTGGCCATCGGTTTGTGGGTGGTATGCACTTGAGTGGCGGAGTTTTGTAACGAGTTGTTTGAACAATTGTGTCCAAAAATGGCTTAGAAACAACGGGTCTCTATCCGAGGTGATGGAGTTGGGTAGGCCATGTAGGCGGTACACCTCGTGAAGGAAGAGTGTGGCTAGTGAGTTGGCGGAAAAGTGGTTGGGGTGCGGTAAAAAATGGGCAAATTTGGTGAGGCAGTCGACGAATACCCATATGGAGGTTTTACCGTGTGACGGTGGTAAGTGGGTGATGAAATCCATGGTGATATCGGACCAAGTGGTGGCGGGTATTGGGAGGGGTTGGAGTAAGCCATATGGTTTGTGTGTTGGATATTTGATGGCTTGACAAGTAGAACATTTGTTGATAAAGTTTGTCACATCTTGCTTTAAATTTGGCCAAAAGAATGAAGCTGCTATGCGACGCACCGTAGCTGTGATTCCCGCGTGTCCTCCCAATGGTGAAGTATGAAATTCCTGCAAAAGATTAAAACGAATATGTGTAATGTTAGGAATAAAAAGTCGGTTGTGAACGTAGATGAGGTCGTTGTGGATTGTATGGTGTGGGAGTGAGGTTGAATCTTGTTCGATTTGTGTGACTAGCTTCTTGCCCTCGTCTTGATTTCGGTAATATGATCGTAGGTCGTCTAACCAAGGGGCGGTGGGACCGAAGAGAGCCATGAGTTGTGCTTGTTCGGTGCGACTAAGAGCATCGGCTACACGATTTTCTTTCCCGGGTTTGTAATGAAGTTCAAAATCATAGCCTAGTAACTTTTATAGCCATTTGTGTTGTTCCGGTGTTTGTATGGTTTGTGTAAGTAGGTGTTTGAGGCTATGATGATCAGTGTACACACGGAATTTGCGACCTAAGAGGTATTGGCGCCATTTTTTGATAGATTCGGTGATTGCATATAATTCACGTATGTAGGTTGAGTTGCCTTGCATTCTATCGCACATTTTTTTTGCTAAAGAATGCGATCAGTTTATCGTTTTGAGATAGGACGGCGCCTATGGCAACTCCGGAGGCATCGGTGGTGACATCAAATGGTTCGGTGAAGTTTGGAAGAGCTAAGGTGAGAAGTTTGGTCATGGCATTTTTGAGTGAGATGAAGGCAGTGGTGGCGGTTTCGTTCCATGTAAAGGTGGGTTTTTTTAGTAGGTCGGTGAGGGGGGCGGCTAAGTGGGCATAGGCATTCACAAAACGTCTATAGTAACCGGCTAAGCCTAAGAAGGCTCGTAACGTGGTAAATGATGTGGGTGTGGCCCACGCTTGGATTGCGGAAATCTTTTCCGGGTCGGCATTTACACCCTTGGCCGATATTATGTGCCCTAAAAATGGAATGGAGGTTGTAGCAAATTGGCATTTGGAGGCCTTGGCATGGTAATCATTCGACAGTAAGGTTTGGAAGACATATTGTAAGTGTTGGTAATGGTTTTGTAAAGTGTCGCTATAAACCAAAATGTCATAAAAAAAACTAACACAAATTTACGCAATACCGATCGGAAAAGGTCGTTCATGGCGGATTGGAAGGTGGAAGGTGCGTTGGTTAGACCGAAAGGCATTACTTTGAACTTGTAATGGCCATCAGTTCTGCGAAATGCGGTTTTGTGGATGTCGGTTGGTGAAACTCGAATTTGGTGGTAGCCGGCACGAAGATCGATTTTGGAGAACACGGTGGCACCATGGAGTTCGTCGAGTAGCTCATCGACGGTGGGTATGGGAAAGCGATCACGGATGGTCACCGCGTTAAGAGCACGGTAGTCGACACAAAAATGCCACGTTCCGTCTTTTTTGCGAACTAAGAGTACCGGTGAAGAGAATGGGCTTTGGCTCGGTTGAATAACACCATCGGTAAGCATTTCGGTGATGAGGTTGGTCATTATATCTTTTTGGTAGTGTGGGTAGCAGTAGGGTTTGACGTTGATAGGTGGTGTATTTGGGAGGAGGGGTATATGGTGGTCATGTTGTCGTGATGGGGGAAGATTGTGTGGTGTGCAAACAGTGGTTGAAATTGTGTTAATAAGGTTTGGATGTGGGGGTTTGCATGGGGGGTGACGTCAGGGGTGTGTGGGATTGGTGTTTGGTGGTGAAATAACATGGTGTGGATGGAAGCAATGCAATCTTTTTTTAGTAATGTTTGTAAGGTACTAGGAGAGACAGATGAAGCTAAAGGTTCACCTCGAAGGGTGCATGTGGTACCTTCAATATTGAATGATAGATGTGGTATGGAGAAATTGGCCAAGATAGGCCCAAGTGATCATAGCCATGTGAGACCCAAGACGGCGTCGGCTCCCGCGACATCGAGCACAGAAAGTGGTACTGTGTTTGTTGAGCTCTAATTTGGCATTGGGAAAGAAGCTGTTGCATTTAATGTGTTGCCCGTTCCCAACCATGACTTTGAAGAGTGTAATTGAGGTGGGTTTGTTGGTGAGAAGGGCGACGATTCGGGGTTGGATTATATTATGTGTGCTTCCGGAATCGACGAGGGTGGTGACCGGGTGACCGTTGATGTGACCCGTGACGCGAACCGCACGAGGAGATTGTAATCCATAAAACGCGGCATCCGATAGAGACAAAAATTGTGGCTGAAAAGGTTCGTACTCGGTAGGTTCGTTGTTATTGGTTGGCGGGTCGTTGGAGGTGTTGGTTTCGGTGTCAATGTGGGTGTCGGGTGGTTCTTCATTATCGGCAATGAGGAGGAATTGGGTTGGACTGCATACGTGACCCGGTTGGAATTTTTCGGGACCACGAAAACATAAGCCTTCGCTACGCCGTTTTTGGAGAGCTTCAGGTGTAAGGCGGGTGAAAGGTAGAGGTGTACGGTATTTTGGTGGGGTGGGTAGGATGGCAGAGGCGCTTGGTTGGGTTAGTGGTGGTGTGGTAGGTTTAAGCGGTGTCGTGGGGGTTGGTGGTTGTGGATTATAGTTGCGGGGGGATGGTGTATATCGGGGTCGGTTTATAGCTAATTTATCTTCGATAAGTTTGGCGACACCGTAGGCATGGTGAAGGGTTGGGGGGTTGTGTATGGCGATTTCTGATTGAATTTCAGGTTTCAATCCGGAAATAAAGCAGTTGCGGAGGGCATCCGCAGAAAGACCCGCAACGCAATTGCTTATTTTCTCGAATTCCGATTGATATGTGGCAACGGTGGTGGTTTGACGGAGCTTAAAAAGGGTGGCTTGGTGGTTTTCATAGGTTGAGGGGCCGAAACGGGTTTCGAGTGCTCGAGTGAATTCGGTCCATGTACCCAATCGATGGTTGTTGGACATGTGTTTGTACCAACTCAATGCATCACCGGTGAAGTAAAACATTGAAAGAGATATGCGATCGACGTTGGGGATGGTATAATATGTAAAGTAATTATCGGCTTGGAAAAGCCAATCAAGAGGGTTTGTACCATCGAAAAATGGCAGATTGATTTTTGGTTGGCGGGGGTGGTCATGGTTGTGAGGTGGTGGCGGCGGTGGTGGTGGAGGCGGTGGTGGTGGAGGCGGTGGTGGTGGGTTTCGTTGTTAGAGGTTGTTGTTAGAGTTGGTGAGTAATGTGGTGAGATGGTTAATGGCGTCGGTTTGTTGGGACATGTTTGAGGTTTGAGTGGTCATTTGACCGATGAGGGTGGTGGTAAGTTGTATGAGGGTTTGAAGATCGGTCGGTGGGGGTGGGGGTGTGGTGTCCTCGGAGGAGGAATCCTTCCGGGGAGGCATGATAACGAGAATGAAAGTACCAAATGTTAAGACCCAATTTGAGATGGGTGATCCCCCAAGAAAGACAAGAACAAGAAGCTAGTTGGGGCAATTTTCTGGATAACTTTAATTAAAAACGTACAATGCTTTAAATAAGAATTGAAAAACAAATGCAATCCTATAATCTAGTAAAATGGGAAACGTGCAAATCTCTTTACCCAACTACAAGAGTGGGGTAGTTATTTTATGTCATGCATGCAGACAATAAGGAAAGTGGGTGGAGTGTATGACCAAGTCTTCTTGACTAAATCCTCATTCTTGGAACCGTATGGGTTTTCTAATGACCCGGGCGGGTCGGCCTTCTCCTTGGATTTGGGCTTCCGTGTTGGGCTGGCCCGGTGTAGTCTGGACCGTATCAGATTCTTACTTGAATCCTAGTTCGTTGGCAAGTTCTGGCTCGTACTCGTTCGCAAGGATTTGCATCGCCAAGCACCGCTAATGTAAGTATTTATTTATTACTAGTTGCCTTAGACTCGTAGACATAAGCGATCCTTAAGCTTCATAGTTTATCGTATTAATTGTTCGTAATTCCGCGACGAACATAGTGACGGTAAATGTGTACGAAACCCAACACATTAAAATGGTCAAACGTTTGTGATTTGTTTCCCAATTTCAAGAACATTGCGACAATCAAACTCAGAATATTGACTTGGCGATCAACAAACATTTGCGATGGAAGCTAACCATGCCGATCAACATCCACAGGTCGTCCTTCTATCTTAAATCTTTGTCTATGTGTTGACTTGGCAAGTATATTATTTTTTTTGCCCAAAAAGTAAATCTATCTATCTATCTTATAATAAAATAAAGTTTTTGATGACACATGTCATCTTTTAGTGCCTCTTAATGCCACATGGCACTCCTATATTAATTTCAGGTTTTATTTTCCCACTCAGAGCATTAAATTGAATTTAAAAAGTAAAATCACCTAAAAATATGTTTTCTAATTTTAACAAATTATGCTTAATTAAAGGAATTATAAATTTTCAATATTTAAACCCTCCCTCTCGTTCGTGGCTTCTGTTTTTCTACCTTTTTTTTAATCTCTATTTTGTTCGCTGATTCCATATCAATATTTTGTTCTTAATAATTTTTTCTTCTTCCTGTATTACTCATCTATTCGTTAAGTTCGAGGTAAATTTTCTTATTCCGACATTTTTTAAAAGAAATTTATATTCTTATTAAGGGTTTGGCTAACTCATGCCCTAAGGGCATGAGGTAAGGAATATTAAATGAGCACAATCTTTCCTAATATATTATAATATACATTAAATGAAGTTTAATTTTAACCAGTATTAAATACATTTGCAAGATATATGATAATTTTGAGATTAATACATGTTTTTATCTCATGCCCTTAGGGCATAAGTTAGAAAAACCCTCTTGTTAAATGAAGTATGTTCTGTTTGTTGAATTAGCTTATTTGATTTACAATCATAGTCTCGGTCAATTTGGAACCGTCAATTTTATATTTCGGAATTAATATCGTCAAAATGTAAGGAAAGTAATTTCTGGAATTAATTTTGAGAAAACACAATTCTAAGAAATTTTTTGTGTTTTTTCATCTCAGTTTAATCTTTTTTTGGCACATTGTGATCTTCATGTGACGGTGGAAGATATAGCCGAAGTTCTTGAAGCTTATTGTGCCTTTGGTAATTTATCACTAAATTTTGATTTTTGATTATTGGTTTGTGTTTTTATTTGCTGAATTGGTTTAATTTTGAAGAAGTTTTTTGTTTCTTCAAATTTTTTAGGTTTGAGGAATCTATAAACCATGATTGCTATAGAATATCAGTAATCTGTTACAAGGTAGAAATCGAGATTTTAGAAGGTGGTTTTGTATTACCGTTTTCAACATCAAATGGTATTTAATAATCATTATCGAAACCACAATTGTAGCATTCGGTAAGCAGATTTTGAGGGTTGTTGGGATTTTTTGAATTTGGCTATGGTGTTCACAGTTATTGGATTTTATTACAGTGTGTGTTAATGAAACTTGCGTTTGAAGGGGTTTAAATGGTGAAATAATTTATTTTTGACGGAACTTGATTCAGATTTCAAAACAAATTTCAACCGTTGCTTGATGTTTTGATGATGTCATAGCTGTCGTGCTTATATAATGGTGTTACATTTTATATATTCGATGATTATATAATTAGACAATTATAATATTAAAACCATATTTGATATTAATTATTCAATATCAAACTCAACACATAAGAAAGAATCAAATGGAATGAACAAACCTGATTCTTGATGAAATAACGAACCGCACGGAATTGTGATTCCTGTCCTTTAAGGTTTTTACGCGCTCTATATGCTGCAAGCCTCAACGTAGAACCCCAGGATTTGATGCAGTTTATCGGTATTATTCTACAACATTAGAATTACCAACAACACAAAGTGACTACTTGGAAACACATGAAGTATATCAAACACAACATCATGAGAGGAGAGCTTATGAGAAGAGAGCTTATGAATTTTTGGTGTGTAGAACTTCACAACTAGAAGTTGTTTATATAGGCTCTCAAGCCTTGAAGGAGCTTAACGGCATTCAAAACAAGACTTTTGTAACTCTTGATTAATTTCAACATTAAAGTGAAACATTATGACATTTAGTGTCATTGGTTATGACATTTCAAAGAAGCTCATAAAATATTAAGCTCCACAACTCTCATGATAGATAGGAAATTTGCCAACTTGCAAATACCTTTGTAATTTCCAACAATCCCCCACCAAGTTGGAAAGTTTCCTTTCACTCAGACAAATGTTATCACTTGGGTGTCACGTAGATTAAACCCATGTTTAATGTGAGCAAACAAGAGGAGATCAATTCAATGGTATCCTTATAGGTTTAAACCAAGAACTTTAGTAACCTCCCCAGTTTACCCCCACACAACATCTGCCATCTTTGTGTTCTCTCTGAGCACTAATATGGCCATGTGCTAAAATCCTTTTCATGACCCTTTAGAAGACAAACCAAAAGTCTTCATTTGAGGCGGCACCACCTCTAGATCAGATAGGGAAAATTTTACAACATCTTCGTTGCTTAGATGTCTCCAAAATTTTGTTAAGAGTATTAACTCATCCTAGTTCTCGGCAACGACGTACTATCCTACCTCACATGGATCTATCACGATTGATAGTACCTTCTATCATTAGTAATTTCGTTGTTACCCATTAAACTTGAAAATAGGAGCACTAAGTTCAAGTTGGGTTTCCATTACTAAAGATTCTAGTTTGGTTTTAGACCCATGACTCTCGCGGTAGATATAACCAAATCTCTCGTCAGAGGTTTGGTAAATGGATTTGCCAAGTTCTTCGCTGTCTTGACATAAACAACTTTGATGGTACCACTATCAATTAGTTGTCTCATAGAATGATGTCGAAGACCTACATGTCTCGACTTCCCATTATATTCATAATTATATACTTCAGACAGTGTGGCCACACTGTCACAGTACATGGGAATTGAAGGCATCGGAGTATCCCACAAACGGATATCCAAGAGTGAATCTCTAATCCACTCTGCCTCTTTGCCTGCAACGGCTAAAGCAATAAGCTCAACTTCTATAGTTTAATGAGCTATACATGACTGTTTTTTGCTCGCCCAAGAAATAGCCCAACCAGCTGGTGTATAAATCCATCCACTTGTGGATTTAGTATCACTCATGTTATCAATCCAACTGGCATCTGAATAACCCCCACAAGTATACTAGATTTTGACGTGTAAGTCAACTCAAGATTACTAGTCATTTTCAGATATTCTAGTACTCTTCCTACTGCCTTCCAGTCATCTGTACCGGGATTTATAGTATATTGACTTAGTTTGCTTACTACAAAAGCAATGTCAGGTCTAGTGCAGTGTGTAGCATACATCATGCTTTCAATTGCACTAGCATATTCTAGTTGAGCCACTGCTCTACCAGAGTTCACTTCCAGATTTACACTAGAATCGAAATGAGTGTTAAATTCCTTAATATTCAAGTGTTGAAACTTTGTTAATATTTTCTCTATGTAATGAGATTGACTTAAGGAAATTTGATTATCTGTCTTTTTGACCTTAATCCAAGAATGGTATCCATTTCTCCTAGATCTTTCATCTTAAAGTTCAAGGATAGGTATTCCTTCGTATCAAGTATACCTTGTAGGTGAGTGTCAATGATCAATATATCATCAACATAAAGACAAATAACTACAGTGTACGTATTCAGTTGTGCATTTAGTGTAGATACATCTATCAACACTATTATGCTTCAAACAAAATGAAGATACATTGGTGTCAAATCTCTCATGCCACTGTTTTAGAGCTTGTTTCAAATCGTACAGTGATTTAATAAGTCTACAAACTTTGTTTTCCAGTCTGGATACTATGAAACGTTTAGGTTGCTCCAAGTATATCTCCTACTTGAGATATCCATTCAGAAAGGATGTCTTCACATCCATTTGATAAATGTACAGTCCTTTCAATGCTGAGATTGCTATAAGAGTTCTAATTTGAACTAATCCTAGCAACCGGAGCATATGTATCGAAATAATCAATACCTTCTCTTTGTCTATAACCTTTAGCGACTACTCTCGCTTTATAGAAAGATATTGATCCATCTGGACGATACTTCCTCTTGAAGATCCATTTAGATCATATGGATCTCATACCTTTGGGAAGATCAGCTAATTCCCAAATTCCATTTCCCATAATTGAATGCATTTCATCATTAATGTCATCCTTCCATAAAGGATCATCTCGTGATGTTATGGCTTCAGTAAAGTCTTAGGATCATTATCTAAATTAATAGCTAAAATGACCTCTCTCGTCACCTTAGATTGAGATCCTTCAACCAAGTATGAAAGAAAACGTCTCCAAAATTATTTTCCCTTCTAACCATTGTACTTCTTGTTGGTTCTTCTGCAACAGAAGAAGGTAGTTCTTCTACAACAGAGATGAGATAATATCTCGAGAAGTGTTGGGTGCTAGAATGTGATTAAAGTTGGGATTGGAGTTTTCATCATCTCATATTAACTTATTCTCGAAGAACTCCACATCTCTGGATTCTACACGACACCTGATTCTTTATCCAACAATCGGCAGGCCTTGCTATTTTGAGCATATCCAATGAATATACTCTTTATAGCTCGAGCTCTCAACTTGGATCGTTTAGGATAAGGTGTACGATAATAAGTTAAACACCCCCACATTCTTAGATAATCTAATTGTTTAAGATCAGGTGTACCTTAACAAGCTAAACACCCCCACACTCTTAGATAATCTAAGTTAGGTTTTTCTTCCATTCCATAACTCATATGCACTAGAAGTAATCACACGACTAGTGATTCTGTTGTGCACATAACACGCAGTCAACAATGCTTCCCCCCACAGATTGTGTGGCAAACCTGATTGATTCATCATATAGTTGACTATTTCAACAAGGGTTCAACTCTCTCTTTCAGCTAATCCATTCGGTTGGGGAGTATATGGTGAAATTCTTTCATGCTTGATACCATTGTCTTCACAAAATGTATCAAACTATTCTCCGCCTCTTTCCAAGCGAAAAATCTTAATATGTTTGTCATGTTGATTTTCAGTCATGCACTTATACAGTTTGAATGCATTAAAAGCTTCATCTTTTGAATGCAACAAGTAAACATGTAAATAGCGGCTAGAGTCACCACAAAATGTAATGAAGTATCTTTTACCTCCACGCGTGAGTATTCCATTCAGTTCACAAATATCTGAATAGATCAACTCTAGTAATGATGTAATTCTTTTGACACTTGGAAAAGTTTCTTTGTAAACTTTGATTTTATACAAGTGTCACATTTGTCAAAATCTTTATTATTTACTTTTAGATTGTGTCATTTCAAAATTTCTTATTGTTAGTGTGAGCTAACCTTTTATGGCACAAAGAAATTGAACACGCAATATAATTTGAAAAAATATTTCATTAATTCGAAACTTAGTTGCATCATCACTAGCGATATTGTCACTAACGCTGACAGTATCATATTCTCACGATTACATAGATCAACATTTAACACATAATCATTGGATATAGATACAACATTATCTTATCCATCACCACATAGATCAAGCATAAACATCCCACTCGTGGTGATGGTTTGATCCACAATAATCCATCTTTAGAGAAGACGATATGACCATTTTTATTATTACCAGCTTGTAACTATTTTTTGTCATACTTGTTCTCCGATATAAGTCCCTTGGAGATTCAAGGAACATGTATGACCTCTCGAAAGGTAACCAAAATTCCATTTCAGAATGTTAGAACCACTGTGCGAATGCCATGAACACGTACTATATGGCCATCAACACATGTCACCACATGTCACCACAGTTCCTTCTCGAACTGTACTATAAAGTTAGAAACTACCATGATTTCCACATACATGGATGTTTGCTCCGGAATCCACAAACCAGTCTCGGTCCTCTATCACCCGAGTAATTGAGGTAGTCATATTAACTCCTACATGACCCATACTTGCATCCAAGTGGGTTAGATTTGCAACAACATTTGCAATTCCTTTTACATAAGCAAAAATCCGAGCTCCCACCTAACACGTGGTACACACTCAATCTGACTTTACTCTTTTGATCTCTTATGAGATTTTCCTTCTCAATAAGGAAGTGTTTCAACAAAACATCCAAAGAGTAGTCCTCAAATTTGTGAAACTCCAAGTATTTAACCACTTCAAGGAAAACATTATTTAGTCAACCATTTTCGGTAGCTCTATTCAAATACAACCAGGAAAGACGGTGAGGGTAGACAGCACTAGTGCATATTGCCATTTGGAGTCAGAAAAACCGCCTTTATCTTTCCTAGACATTGTAATAAGAATATGTGAGCCTATTTGGGGATGATTTATAATTTATTCCACTTATAGGTTTAATACAATGCTTAATGATACACAGCTGGAAAAATTCCGTTTAACACTAAAATTATTTATTTTGTATAATCATGATTTTCTCAAATAGTACACTTTTCAAACATAAAAGTATCTTGAAATAATCTATATACAAAAAATAATTATTTAACTCAATTATAATGCATGAACCATAAGCATGATAATTCATATAACACCCACTTTAGATTAGACGAGAAAAAACCTCTTGTTTTAATTGTCCATTAGAATAAAATAGATATTTAAATATGTCAAAACAAAACATATCTATTAAATAGGAATAATTAGTAAATATGTAACTTATAAAAATTAAACTAAATAGTCATAATGTTCTCTTTTAAAACCATTAATCCATAACATAAATATATATATTAAACATTAATTGACATAATGAACTCTATAAAATATATATATTAACCATTGAAATAATATTTTAATTTCCATTTGTCTAATATTTTATTAGTCACAAAATATATATAAAGAAAATATGTGTATATATACACACAATAATAAATTATAAATAAAAAACCTTAAAGATTGTTGTTACATTTTATATATTCGGTGATTATATAATTAGACAATTAAAATATTAAAACCATATTTGATATTGATTATTCAATCTCAAACTCAACACATAAGAAAGAACCAAATGGGATGAACAAACCTGATTCTTGATGAAATAACGAACCGCACGGAATTGTGATTCCCGTCCTTTAAGGTTTTTACGCGCTCTATATGCTGCAAGCCTCAACGTAGAACCCCAGGATTTGATGCAGTTTATCGGTATTATTCTACAGCACTAGAATTACCAACAACACAAAGTGACTACTTGGAAACACATGAAGTATATCAAACACAACATCATGAGAGGAGAGCTTATGAGAAGAGAGCTTATGAATTTTTGGTGTGTAGAACTTCACAACTAGAAGTTGTTTATATAGGCTCTCTAGCCTTGAAGGAGCTTAATGGCATTCAAAACAAGAGTTTTGTAACTCTTGATTAATTTCAACATTAATGTGAAACATTATGACATTTAGTGTCATTGGTTATGACATTTCAAAGATGCTCATAAAATATTAAGCTCCACAACTCTCATGATAGATAGGAAATTTGCCAACTTGCAAATACCTTTGTAATTTCCAACAGTGTTCAAAGTTATTGGATTTTATTACAGTGTGTGTTGATGAAACTTGCGTTTGAAGGGGTTTAAATGGTGAAATAATTTATTTTTGACGGAACTTGATTCGGATTTCAAAACAAATTTCAACCGTTGCTTGATGTTTTGATGATGTCATAGCTGCCGTGCTTTTTTCCGATATGTTGGTTTTCCTGATGACGGTGATGGTCATTGGCATGCGACTCTCATGATGGTGGTTAGGAGATGAAGTTTGTACAAATTGACGAAAAAGGAGATGGAATAAACGAGATTGGGGGTAAAGCGATGATGCAAAGGATGAATATTACAGTTTAATAAGGAAACAATTATGCATAAAATTATTGATTTAAAAACAAAATTTTAACCATTCATCGAGAAATGCAAATTTGAATTAAACATAATTTGTACACTTATTGACACCGAAAATTTTGGTACTACGTAATATGGTGATTGGTTAATATGAGAATTTTTTTCAAATATGCGTCTATATTTTCAAAAACTTTCATAAATGATACTCTTTTTTTCTGACTTTCAAAAATAATATTTTAGGACTTTAGGAGTCCGGAATTATGCTGAAATAGGACTCCCGGAGTCCGGAAATCACTTGTACCTCGTACTTTCTGTGTACTTTATGCACCTTCTGTGTACTTTTATGCGCCTTCTGTGTACTTTTTTTGCGCCCAGGTACGACCAAAGGTGATTTCCGGACTCCGGGAGTCCTATTTCAGCGTAATTCCGGACTCCTAGAGTCCTAAAACGTTATTTTTGAAAGTAAAAAAAAAAGAGCATCATTTATGAAAGTTTTTGTAAAAAGAGATGCATTTTTGATTTTTTTTTTTTAATTTGATGCAAAAACATATCAAAAACAAATTCCCTTAAACATAATTCCTACATGGTAATTTGGAAATTTAAATATTCTATTCATAAGAAATGCTTAATTGTATTTATATTTAAGTTGGAAAATGCTAAACATTGTCCTAAGTGTAATGGTTAATATTTTTTTGTTATTTTATGATATTAAGTAATTGTAGATTAACTAATAAAAATCACCCCTTCAATTTTAATAACCACATTTAATTAGTTATGCTACCCAATTTGCACATTAACCATTTCAACCTCCCTTAACCAATTTGTACAAATAACATTTGAGTTTTCTTGTGTTAAGATTAAGATGGATTCTTTAACGAATTTGAATTCCATTCCCTTTCATGAATTTGAATTTTGAACATAAATATATCTCGATAACACATATAAATAGACAGACTCATTTTTATTTTGCTTTGTAGTTATCTAAACATGTGAAAAAAGCATTGTTGAATAAATCCCAATGCAAAAATTGAGGTGTTAGAGTTACATGTTTGTTTATTAGAATCTGTTATAAAATTTGCATCACATTATTGTTCAGAGTGACTTCCATTAAATATCTTGATGCAAGACAAATTCATTTGAACATGTAAAATTTATAGATTAGATAAAAAAACCTATTTTTTTCTATTAAAACTATACTATATAAAGTCATAATTTTTTTGAATTCACATGTTATTACGTTGGATGCCTGAGCTTTGTAGGTTTTCACCAGACGCTTTGTAGGTTTTCACCAGATCACTTAATCTGGTTCATGTATATTATTTGACCCGTTCACTTAATCTGGTTTTGACGTGCACAAGAAACCCTAATTGGTTTTGGATGATTATTTTTGTTTCTTTGTTTTTCACCCTAGTTAAGACTTCAAAATATTAAAACTAGGAGAAAAGGAAAATTCAATATTGCTACTGAGGTATGATATTGTCATGAATAATCACCTACTTGGGAATGATTTTTTTTAAAATTTTTATTTAGAGTATCACCATCACTTCATATGGTTGAAGTACAAAAAGCTAAAGGAGATACTTTTAGAATTTCATAAGGTACGTAGGATTAAATTTATTTCTTACATGAATACGTACGATTAATTTTATACATGAGTACGTATAAAATTTTATAGCAGCAGCTTAAAACTTGATTAACTGCTATCACCTATTGATTTTAACGTGTTTGCATAAAGTCTTGAGTTTAATAGTCAAACTTTGACCTTTTAATGTGTATGTATAAAATTTAAGTTTGACTATCATAGAATTACCAATGCAGCCCGGGTAATGAACTGATGATGGTAATACACAATGGCTAGATTTTTGTTTATGTTTTTCTTTATCATATAGCAGATTCTCTAGCACTAGAACTGATATTTTACTTTGACCCTAATTTTAGGGTTTCTAACACATTACATGTTACTGTATTGGCCCTAATCCTAATTAGAGATATTAAAGTTTAAAAAAAATATATTTTCTAATTTTTTTGACTGTGACCTTGAAGTACATCAGATAAAAACTCTATTTTCATATCTGATTCTGACTCTATTTATATAAGCGTTACATATTTTCATATCGTATATGTAATAATCATGCAATTAACGACTAATTTTTGTATTCTATAAATATTACGTTCAGTAAAATTATTGACAGCCCGTGATTTTTCACAGATCATAACCTAATATTATTATATATATAACCCGTAATGTATTTTATTTATTATTAGGAGTAATTATTACCATGAACCTTGCAGAAGAGCTACCAGGAGTATTTAAAGCTTAAAGCCAAAGTTCATATCTTGCAACAATCACAGAGGTATATTTGGCACACTACAATATTAATCACACTCATACAAGCTAGTAACTAATTAATGAGTATGAATAATTTACATGAAATAAATCTTGAAAAACATAGGTGGTCCTATATATACATGTGTTTCATCCTAGCTTTATCTATTTTTAAGTTGATTAAGAATTAAATTTCTTAATTATTAACGAATATATACAGATACTATCACGGGAAAGAGTTAGATCAACTGGGATCAAAGGAACCTGGTCAACTTGAGCGTCAACTGGACTGTCTCTTAGACTGGGTGTAACGGGTAATCGGTAACCCGGTCGTGACCGCCACCTAAGCCCACCCTGAAGCGTCCCCCGCGTTACGCCGGAGCACCTCCTACGCGTCTCATGTGGTGAAAGGTCGAGTGGACGACCTTTGGGAGTTTGGTCATCATACTCCTCTTTCTCCAACTTTCTTTCAACTTTCTTTCTTTACCCCTCTTTCTCCACTTCTATACTATATATATATATATATATATATATATATATATATATATATATATATATATATATATATATATATATATATATATATATAATAAATATAATATATATAATTTAATTTAGATTATATACAACAAATATTATATAAATATTAATAAAACTGAAATTTAAAAAAACAAAATTGGTCGCCGATTCGGTCGCTCATTATGCCACTTTGGTCGTTGTTTGGTCATGTGTATGATCAGAAGAGAGAAAGCTGATGTGGCGCAGAGGTGGAATGGGTGACCAAATTGGGTTTGATCACCCATTACGTATAGTCTTAGAGCATCCCAAATGGTTAACCTCACAAAGGCTTATTATCTTTGCCACATCAACATTCCACTAACCAAAAACATTTTTGTTGATTGAGAATACAAGGATTAATCAATGATTAAGCATAAACAAGTGATAATATGGAAGATTTAGATGGAGAATTTCTTAAGAACACTTTGCATTTGATAAGAACATTACCAATTAGGGCAAAGGTTAGTGGCCATTAGGTTACTACTTACTATATATACCTAGGCCAACTTTCGACTAAATACAATATGGTCCCTAGACTACTGGTTACAATAATGTGACCCAACAATCTCCCCCTTTGTAACAATAGTTTGGGAAGCGTATCTTCGAAGTCTTCATCTTTAGCAAAAGCTGAACCTTGTAGATATTTCGTTGAATAATTCCGTATCAGGATGAGCTTGAGCTTTCTTTGGATGTGAAAATGAATACTTCTTGTAGCTTTTCAACCAACAAGATGTATTTTGAAGACTTTTGACTGAAGATACATATTGATCGACTAAAAATAAGACCCGTAATGATAGAGAGATTAACAGCGGAAGTCTTTTCTTGAAGTTTGTGGCTTTATGTCGATCAATGATTCTTGATAATTGTTGTTAGGGTAAAATGTTGATAAGGTTTACGCTCCCCCTCAAACAAACAATTGTCTCTTCATGAGAGTTGGATTAAACATTTTGAAATTTACTCCCAGGTGAACGAATTTCCTAATTTAACTATGAAAGTTGTATGATATCTTGATAGATCTTTGGTTTCTTGTTTACTTCCCCTTAACTGGTGCATATATCTTATTAATGCTGAGTAAACTGGGCTAACGTATCAATAATCTCCGTAAAACTAAAGGATTCTCCTAAATTTGTTCTCGCAGATTGTGCTTTAGAAGAATATTCATTGAATGCATTAATTCTTTATATAAAGAATTTCTGTAAAGTATCTTCTCCGCCTCATGATGAATAAGATTAATCTGATTCATCGTGTAAAATATGAAATTCTGCGAGTTGGAATTAGAAAGAGCCTTCTATTTAAGGAAAGAATAAGTTGAAAATGAAGAAGCCCATTGATAAAAATGTGTTGAATAATGATTATACATTTTTTGTAATAATCAATATATAACACATTTTATCATATAAACCATTGAAGTTATCATCTTGAACATTGTTGATAGTGTAGGATTACGGTCTAATCTTCTTGTCGTTTAATTCTTCTTGGCCGTTGATGACATGAAAGTACAATCTTATAATTTTCATTTGACTCTCTGACTGTTGAACTTAGTTCCAATGACGGATGATCCTGGAGTCTTTGGAACTAAGCGCCAGACTTTTAATCTTTCAAATTGATTAATTTCTTCTTGCATTGCAATTATCCAGTCTGGATCGGAAAGAGCTTCACTGACTTTCTTAGGTTCAGTGGAACTTAAGAATGAAGCCTATTGACATTCGTCCGCTGTAACCCTTCGATTTTGGACGGATGACTCTGGGTTTCCGATGATGAGATCCAAAGGATGTTCCTTTGTCCACTTAGTAGAATGAGGAAGTTGAAGTTGACCAGGGTTAACGTTGGAATTATCAGTGAAAGCAGGGTGTCGTATGATTGCAGTTTCAGGATTTGGGGGTTGAGGAGGTGGTTGAGGGTCAGCCCTTGGAAGATGAAATTTAGAGAAATCAATCACCAGTGGAGCAATAATATTTGATGGAGGTGGAGGGTCATCAGGTGGTGATTGAGTTTCCACTATTGTTGTTGAAGGACCGACATTTGCTGTGGGAATTGGTGAGGTTAGATCAGGAGAGGTGGGTGATGGGGATTCATTGGTGGATGGAGTGTGGATTTCCGGAGCAGTGATGGATTGAACATCTGCAGGAGGTGTAGGTGGCGGTGGATTTGGGGGTGGGGTGGGTGTCTGATGTTGTGATATTCACCATAGAAATGTTCAAATAAGATTTCATGATCATTCAGAGATGTTGAATGATCAGAGGAGGTTGTGGGAAAAGGTCTTTCAATTCCACTCATCAATGAATCAAGCGGAAAAGTTTCATCGAATGACACATTGACACTTTCTCTGACCAATCTTGTAGATGTAGGAAAACCTTGTAGTATTCACATGGCGGAACTTGAATACCATATTACTGGATCTCTATTAATCAATGAGATCACGAGAAAGAGAAGAAGATGAACATTACCTTTAGATTGCTAAAGAAGTGATCCACCTCTACTGCACCACCTGGACACGCTGCAAGACCGCGTTGTACCAACAAAGCAATACACAAACTTGTGTATGTGTGTGTGTGTTCGTCGAACTCGAACAACAAAAGCCGAACACCCCTTTGGGGTTCTTTTGGTTCGTCGGCCGAAGAGAGAAAGAGATAAGAGGCTAGGGTTTTTGGTGTGTTGTAATGTCTAACCTAAAACCCTCACATAAGCCTTCTATTTATAAGGCTAGATGTTACGGTTTACTCCTTGGAGTTTAATTATGATTAATCTCATAATTAAACTTCCTATTAACACTTTAAACCCTTGGACTTTTACTAGTAAATTAATTAACTAATAATTAACTGTCCGTTAAATACTTAACCTAATATTTAACCATCCTCAATAATAATTAACTTATTATTATTTATTCTCTTCTTTATAATTAACTTAACTAGTTAATTATTCCACACAACTTACTTTATTCGGTTGTCCATTATTGGGTGTGTAGTGGTGTGACCCTTTAGTGTCTTATAACATTGGACACGGTGACACGTGTACTTATCTGTGCACATAAATCCTTCAGACTCCCACTTGTGCAAGTTAAGAAACACTTTCTGATCATCGTTGGCTTAAAGCGGTCCCTAGCCAGACATTTAGGATAACCAGGTTATAAGAACTCCTACATCCAGAGATAATATTCATAGAACGAATAACACTAACAGATTTTCCTTTCGCATCATGATATTTCTTAATTTGAGTAATAGACATGGAGCAGGGATCTTGTTCTATGTACTCAAATTTTCTCGACTCTGATTTCGACTTTCTGCAGTAACGGATTACCAAATGATCTAATCACTCTCCGAGCGCGGCCACGCATTTCAGTAGTCTTAATCGTCGAGCGGCCATGAAATATCTCTTCTAGTTAAAGAAGGTGCAAACTCCATCTTGACATTTGCGTTATCTTGCCCACAACTTCCGCTGTCTTAGTCAAGTTCCTTATGATCACCCATTTACGGTGTGACGGTAGATAAATGCTAAAGATCATAAGTCTTCGTGTCTCAAACCAAAACGTCTCAGGTCAGAGGACATCTACTCGAAATTACTCATGCTTAGGCTCCATGAAGTAATCTCGATCTTTTAGTCACGTCTAATGTTTAGCAAACTCTGTAAACATCTATGAATATTTATTTTAACAACCCTTGTTTCTCTATTCAATAACTATGAAATAGATAAATATTCATAATGGTATTAACTCTTGAATCTAGCTCCCACAAAATTCAAGCAACCACAGACAATTTAGATACTCAAAACTTTGTGTATCAAGGATAGGTTTAAAACATGATAAGAATAGACAATGTGAAAATATTACGTAAAACCTTCTATTTCAATCCCACGAAATGTTATTACATAATGTATCGATTTTAAACATGTCTATGATTCTAATCAAAGTTACTAGCTACCAATATTTAGGTACTGCATGCCTATAGCGTGCGCATGTTTCTCATGCTTTGGTCCAGCTAGTGGTTTTGTCAACGGGTCAGCGACATTGTCATCCGTTGGTATTTTCTTAATTATAATATCACCTTCTCTCACATACTCGCGTATGCCGTGATATTTCCTGCGTACATGCCTGGTCTTCTGATGCTCTCTTGGTTCAACAGCTTGCGCTATTGTTCCACTGTTATCACAGAATATTTCGATGGGTCTAGAGATACTGGAAATAACTCTAAGATCCTCGATAAAATTCTTAAGCCACATGGCTTCTTTCCCAGCATCATTTGCGGCAATGTACTCAGCCTCTGTTGTCGAATCTGCTATCGTATCTTGTTTCTGACTCTTCCAAGATATAGCTCCTCCGTTTAGCGTGAAGACAAATTCCGATTGAGATTTGTAATCGTCTCTGTCGGTTTGGAAGCTTGCATCTGTGTAACCAGTTACACGCAATTCCTCCAACGAACCTCCAAAGACCAAGAACATTTCTTTCATCCTTCTCAAATACTTGAGAATGTTCTTAACAGCCACCCAATGGGGTTCACCAGGGTTCTTTTGATATCTGCTCGTGAGACTTATGGAGTAAGCAATATCGGGCCTAGTACATAACATGGCATACATGATTGATCCAATTGTCGAAGCATATGGTACCAAACTCATCCTAGCTATTTCCTTGCTAGATGTGGGACTCTGAGCTTTGCTCAGTGTAATGCCATGTGACATCGGAATGATTCCTCTCTTGGAATCACTCATACTGAATCTCTTCAGTACTTTGTCAATGTATGTACTTTGACTAAGTCCAATAAGCCGCCTAGATCTATCCCTATAGATCTTTATACCTAGTATAAATGCGGCTTCTCCCAAGTCTTTCATCTGGAAACATTTACCTAACCAGGATTTTACTCCTTGTAATGCTGGTATATCGTTTCCTATAAGCAGTATGTCATCGACATACAAGACTAGGAAGATTACTATGCTCCCACTGAATTTTGTGTAGACACACGCCTCGAACTCACTCTTGACAAAACCAAATTCTTTGATTCTTTTGTCAAAGTGTAAGTTCCAACTTCTAGATGCTTGCTTCAATCCATAAATGGATTTTAGCAACTTATATACTTTATTAGGATTCTTTGGATTAGTAAAACCATCCGGTTGTATCATGAATACGTCCTCATTCAACTCCCCATTAAGGAAGGCGGTTTTAACATCCATCTGCCATATCTCATAGTCGTAATATGCTGATATAGCCATAAGAATTCTAATAGACTTAAGCATGGCGACTGGCAAGTAGGTTTCAGAATAATCCACACCATGTGTTTGCGTGAAACCCTTCGCGACGAGTCGTGCTTTGTAAGTATGCACTTTTCCATCCATGTCGGTTTTCTTCTTGAAAACCCACTTGCATCCAACAGCACGAGACTGTGGCGGCAAGTCTGATAACACCCAAACTTGGTTGTCATACATGGATTGCATCTCTGCTTGCATAGCCTCGAGCCATCTTTCAGACTCTATGCCGTTAGCAGCTTCGTTGTAGGTTAATGGTTCTAGTAGACTTCCATCATCTTCATTGATCATGAATCCAAGATACCTATCTGGTTCTTGGCGTGGTCTACTGGACCTACGCGGATTGCGTGTCTCTTCTTCCTCAACTGGTGGGTCTGGTTGGGAATCAACAATTCTTTGTTGAACTATTGGTTCGACTGAAGTCGTCGGTGGATCTTCGTTCTCTTCAATTTCTTGAAGCTCTATTTCTTTTCTTGGAGTTTCAGTTCCTAGAAACTTCTCCTAAAAGAAGACACCCTTTCGAGCAACAAAGACTTTGTTGTCTTCTTGATGATAGAAATAGTATCTTAAGGTTTCCCTTGGATATCCAACGAAGATACACTTGTCTGACTTGGGGTTTAGTTTGTCTGTGAAGTTAGGTCTAACGTACGCTTCACAACCCCAAATCTTGAGAAAAGATAACTTAGGTTTTCTCCCCGCCCAGTGCTCGAACGGAGTCTTTTCTACTGACTTGGTCGGATTCCTATTCAGTGTAATTGTTGCAGTCTCGAGTGCATGTCCCCAAAATGATAGTGGTAGTGGGGCGCGACACATCATTGAACGTACCATGTCTAACAAGGTGCGATTCCTCATTTCTGATACACCATTCATCTGAGGTGTATACAGAGGTGTGAGTTGTGAAACAATCCCACATTCCTTCAAATGATCATCGAACTCTTGGCTCAAATATTCGCCTCCTCGGTCAGACGGAAGTGACTTAATTTTCTTGCCTAGTTGGTTTTCTACTTCCCTCTGATATTCTTTGAACTTGTCAAAGCTCTCAGACTTTAGTCTCATAAGAAAGACATAACCATACCTACTGAAGTCGTCAGTAAAGGTAATGAAGTAGCGGTATCCTCCTCTAGCTTCTGGAGTAAAGGGTCCACACACATCTGTGTGTATAATTCCTAACAACTCGCCTGCCCTTTCATTGTAGTGGTTGAAAGGGTCTTTTGTCATCTTTCCAGATAAACAAGCTTCGCATATAGCATATGATTCCAAATCAAATGGCTCTAGAATTCCATCATCGTGGAGCTTCTTAATGCGAGTCTCGTTTATATGACCTAAACGATAATGCCAAAGATAAGTTTGATTCAAGTTACTCTTGGATCTTTTACTTATATGATAAACGTCTCGTTCTATGTTATTTAGATTTAACGTGTACAGACCATTATGAGAATTTGCGTTAAAATATAAAATGTCATCTTTTAAACACGAAATTGTTTTTCCATAAAACTCATAATAAAAACCGCTGTCTATAAGTAAATCAAAGGAAATAACATTCTTAATAAGTCTAGGAACATAATAACAATCTTTAAGTTCCAAAATTCTTCCTAAAGGAAACTTGAGAAGATATGTCCCTACGGCTTCAGCTCCAACCTTGGAACCTTCGCCTACTCGTAGTTCAACATCCCCTCGTCCCAGCTTCTTGTTCTTCTTAAATCCCTGCAAATGATTGCAAATGTGATGACCACATCTGGTATCCAATACCCAGGATTCAATAGAAGTAACGAGACAATCAATCATAAAGATACCTGAATCGCTGACAAAGTCAGCGTCCAACAGCCCCACGTCCGGCGTGTGCTCGCAAATATCCTTGCTGCCACAAGTTGGGCAACACAAATCAGCGAAGTCATTCAACCAATCATAGAACTCATCCTGCTGAATCTCAGGGAGAGATTCTTCCTCCAGCCTTTGAACATCGCGTATACACAAGAGATTCTCGTGTAGACCTGCGACACTCAAATCAAAATTCCCGATCATACGTACTACCTTGTCCTGATAGTACTGAGTGAGAGATCCAAACAAGAACAAGACTTGTTCATGCTCATTTGATGTGCCAGTAACTAGGGTGAGACAATCTAGTAACCTCCTTATGTTGATAAGGTGGTCACTCAGTGGTTGATCATCTATCATTTTCGACGAAATGATTTCTTGCAAAATGAATTGCTTGCTATCTTCAGTACTATCTTTAAACGTCTCCTCAAGATACTGGACAAACTTATAGCATGGTTTCTTACGTAGATTATCAGTGAGCTCTGACAATGAAGTAAGAATAAGAATCGACATAACTTGTGATTCATCAGCCAGATACTGATAATAAGCGTCAAGCTCATCATCCTGGGCATCTTGCCCTGGTTGTCCCTTGGGCACCTCGTCTATCACGTACAGTAGATTCTGTGCTTTTAGGTAACTCCTAAAATTCACCCTCCAAACTTTGTAGTTTGGACCAGTAAGCTTCCATTTTCCAGTGATGAACTTTCGCGATTCGATCGGTGAATAAAACGGAATTTCTGACAGTACAGACATCTATAAGAAAAACAAACAAACGCTTAGTAAGATTAGATAAAATAAATAACTTCTAACATTATTACCTTTTAATAATAATAGTTAGACTAGGACCCATATTTCACGTCCTCTAATGCAAGGTTTGGGCATTTCCCATTAGAGCCACGCTATTTTTGGTAGGTATAGCCATACCGATCGCCTCTAGACTAGAAACGATTCCTAGATCCTCGGGATATCAAGTTGAACAACAAACTTGTACATGTTTTAATCCCTCTAGTGCATTTTGGGCCGGGACTCCCGATTATCACTAAAATAGATCATACCACCTAAGCCAGTGCGATGTCTTGCGCCGGGACTCCCGATTATCACAAGACCCTACGCACGCTAACACTCGCAATGATTTGAATCCACATCTAAGGTTCTTTCTCCTTACAATGTGAATATCGTTTAACAAGTGAGGTGTTCCATTAGGTGGGTTGCACTCTGATCTAAGATTTTCTAAAAAGGATTTTCCTTTGTTCGAAAAATTAGCCAGTTTTTAATTACTTGGTTTTATAAACTAACTGTTTATAAATTCCACTTTTAATTTGTCTTTTATAAAACTTGGTTTTCTAAACAAACTGTTTATAATTACCATTATATTAATTTATACCTTGGTTTTCTAAACAAACTGTTTATAATCACCACCTTATTATTTCATATTATAATAAATAAATAAAAAATAAATAATACTTGCAATTTCGAAAAATTGCCATCCCATAACCCTAAACACTTGTTTTTGTGTTTTGTTTATTTAAAAAAAAACTTTATAAATATTTCCGGAAAAATAAAAATAATCCGGAAAAATCAAAGTAAACACAATATCATTTCTTTTGGGTTATGTCATTCTAATTAATTAAATAAATTGATAATTTAAATTACCAAACTGATAATTATTAAATTACCCATAAACTGGTTTCTTATTTCCTCCTTATTTTCATAATTATCTTGATCTTAAACTAACTGTTTAAAATCATTAGGTTTATTTTAAATGTTAATACTTATTATTATAATAAACGAGTAAATAATGAAACTTGTCTAAAGGTAAACTTTTTAACATCCGATTTGATCCCGTGTACCCTATGTGCCCGAAACTGAGCCTTAGGTTAACGAAACTGGATCAAATACACAACGAGGGAAAAAACTGGATCGATTAAACGAAGACCGAACCGTGGCTCGGTTCGGTTCGTCCGTTCGGCCCGTTCGTCCGAACCATGCTCGACCGGAACTCGGTCTTGCTTGGTTCGACCAAACCCTACCCTTTTTTATTTATTTTTTATTTTTTTATTTAATACCGAAAATTATAATAAACTAGTAATAACAAATAAATAAATGTGTTATTCTAATACTAAGAATAACACAACTTTCCTTAATTTATCTAAACCCTAATTTGTCCAATAATCTACCATGATCTTGGTTGATTATATTCTTGGATTAATTTTTCTAGGTTTTTTAACTAGACAAGAAAAGAAAACCTAATTCTTTTTATCATGAAACCTATTCAATCCAATTGTTCATAAACTTGAACAATGTTCTTGGATTAAATTTACTAGGGTTCTTTCTAAGATAAAAAAAACTTAATATTATATACATATATTTACGAAATTTTGAAAATTTACAAGGAGGAAAAAGAAGCCTAATTTCTTTTTATCTAGAACCCTATTCAAACCAATTGTTCATAAACTTGAACAATGTTCTTGGCCGAAAATTTTAGGGTTCTTTTCTAGATGAAAAGAAACTCAATCGAATCTCATTGAGATTAGTAGATCGCTCTGATACCACTGTAGGAAAACCTTGTAGTATTCACATGGCGGAACTTGAATACCACATTACTGGATCTCTACTAATCAATGAGATCACGAGAAAGAGAAGAAGATGAACATTTCCTTTAGATTGCTAAAGAAGTGATCCACCTCTACTGCACCACCTGGACACGCTGCAAGACCGCGTTGTACCAACAAAGCAATACACAAACTTGTGTATGTGTGTGTGTGTTCGTCGAACTCGAACAACAAAAGCCGAACACCCCTTTGGGGTTCTTTTGGTTCGTCGGCCGAAGAGAGAAAGAGAGAAGAGGCTAGGGTTTTTGGTGTGTTGTAATGTCTAACCTAAAACCCTCACATAAGCCTTTTATTTATAAGGCTAGATGTTACGGTTTAGCCCTTGGAGTTTAATTATGATTAATCTCATAATTAAACTTCCTATTAACACTTTAAACCCTTGGACTTTTACTAGTTAATTAATTAACTATTAATTAACTGTCCGTTAAATACTTAACCTAATATTTAACCATCCTCAATAATAATTAACTTATTATTATTTATTCTCTTCTTTATAATTAACTTAACTAGTTAATTATTCCACACAACTTACTTTATTCGGTTGTCCATTATTGGGTGTGTAGTGGTGTGACCCTTTAGTGTCTTATAACATTGGACACGGTGACAGGTGTACTTATATGTGCACATAAATCCTTCAGTAGATCGGTTGTAGACTCTGAATGAAGCTGATTCTTTTGAATATCCAATAAAGACTCCTTCATTGGCTTTTTCTTCAAACTTGTTAAGTTTATCTTTGTCGTTTAGAATGAAGCATCGACTACCAAATATGTGGAAAAATTTTAAATTTGGTATTCGATTGTTGATGAGCTCATAGGGAGTTTTGTTGTTTGTTTTCTTGATGATTGAGCGGTTTTGAGTAAAACAGGCGGTGATGATGGCTTCTGCCCATAAAGACAATGGCAGTTTTGAAAATGAAAGCATTGTACGAGCAGCTTCAACTAAAGTACGGTGTCTTCTATCAACAACACCGTTCTGTTGGGGAGTTCGTGCAACGGAGAATTGATTATGCCAGCAGATTCAAGATAAGAATCAAGAACTCGATTTTTAAATTCGGTACCATTGTCAGTACAAATTGTGTGAACATTAATTCCAGGTTCACTTGGGTTTTCTTGATAAATGAAATGATAATCTCTGCAGCTTCATCCTTAAAACGAAGGAAATGGACCCATGTGTATCTTGAATAGTCATCAACAATAACTAGGACATATCGTTTACCAGCAAGACTTTGAACGCTCATTGGACCACACAAGTCCATGTGTAGTAATTCAAGAGGTTTAGAAGTACTTGGTGCCGGTTTAGGTTTGTAAGACTTTTTAGTCATTTTTCCCATTTCACATGATGAACATTTATGGTCTTTGTCAAAAGAAACATCAGGTACCCAATGATGTATGGGTCCAGAACGATTAGTGACAAATGTTTTATGCAGATTTTATGTGATGATCAATTTAGAGCTTTGGGGAACTGCTAGGAGGCAGTTCGGATTTGATTACCCATTTGAGAGATTTTTCAGTGGATTGAATAATCCAATGAGATTTTTCGTTTTTAATCCAATTATATTTCACATGAGTAGACGTTTTAGCGAATGGTTTGTCGCATTTTGAGGAAACTAGCGGTTTTGACTTTTGTGCAAAGTTTCCTTGAGAAGACGTGCGACGAAAAGACAAATGGGAAACAGAAGTTTGTGGAGTTTGAGAAGATTTCTTCGATTGTTGTGAAGTTATCTTGTGAGTTTTTTGTTGGAGACTTTGAGTTTGACGATGTTTGTTTAGAAACTTCACGATACACGAGACGAAGATGAGATGAAGATTTTTCAGAGGTTGGTTTGAATGAACGTGTAACGGTAGATTTTACTGGTCGAGAGTTTATTGTTTTGCATGGATCTGGATAACAAGTTGTGCAAGACTGAATGATTTCACGAACTTTACCAAGAACATCGTGTCTTTTACCACAAGGAGCATCTATTTTAATAAAAAATCGTTCATCGTACTGAGAAATTGGTTTATCAGTCTTTCTATCAAAATAAACCTTTTTGCCATTTTTATCAGTTTTAATAATTAAATTTACGCCATTAACAGTGTAATTAACAGGATGATAAACTGCAGAATCATACAAAATACCATAAGCTTCTTTCGGAGAAATAAATTGTGAAGAGTCATTACATTTATTTTTAACAGAAAAAGATGAAACTACAGACTTAAATGGATTAGACTTCTTAAGTAGACTAGGCTTCTTAAGCATACTTGATCCAGTTTGAATAGACTTCTTTGACTGCTTGGCTCTTTTTGCTTCAATCGGCTTCATGGACCAATTCCTTTGAGACTCTAATTTTTGATCTGCAAGATTCAAAACAGGTGGATTAGAGCTTCTCTTCAAGATGGTTGGAACTGGATTAACTGGTGTCGGTCCTAATAAAGAGGATTTAGAATTTTGAGAAACAGTTTTGTTCGTTTTAGGTTTTAATTCTAAAATGGTGTCCTCTAAATTATGTATTTTGTTTTGAAGATTTTCTTTTTCTTTATCAAAGGCCTTTTGAGTTTCATCAATTTTAGATTCTAATTGGACAATTTTCTTTTCTAAAATTAATGGTGGAACATAAAGCTTTGGCTCTTTGATTTGTTTTAAAATTTCATTTTCAGGAATGGAAAATTCAACTGGTGTGATAATTGGAAAATATTTGTTGTGTTCAAATTTCGCTTTCTTCTTTTCGTATGTCGAGTTTAAGGCATCATAATTGAAGCTAATTTGAGCATTTTCTTCCTTTTCCCTGTTGAACTTTTCAATTTCTGCTTCTTCATCTGGCATATGAAGGAAGCTTTGCCAGATTCCCAAGTTCATGTAATCGTAATTGTACGTAGGAAGAACATCAGCAGCTTTTTCCAGAGGACGGGTTTTCTCTGCTCCGAGACCCACTTTTGACTTGTATGATCTGAACTCTTTTGGCTCATTGAATTTTATTGTTTGTTCTGTGTGACTAGCTTTGACGATCGTCTGCTCCAGTTTAGAAATATGTTCTTCAGCATTTTCTTTTCTGATAGTGAGACTGTGTATGGTTGCTGATTGTTCATTGATTTCCTTTTTAAAACTGTTCATTATATTTTTGATTTGTTCATTTAATTTTTCCATTTCAATGTCAGCCGTCTTAAACTGATCTTAGTAGTCTTTCATCTTGACGTCTGCAGTCTTTATCCATGTTTGTTCTCTATGAAGTTGAATCGCCAAATCATTGATCAGCTTCTTAGAGTCGCCGTTCTCACTTGACACCATTTTCATGTTTGTAAGGTTTGAAATTTCAAGATTTTTTGCATTGATAATTTGATTTAGTCGATTGACCTCACTGGTGTGAGCAACATGAGAGGATGACAACTGTTGTTGTAACTCTTGAGTTTTTTGATTTGAAGCATTATTTTGATTTACTTGAGGAACAAATGTTTCAAGTTGACGACGACATGTGATATTTTCTGCCTGTAAGTTTGTGATTTGTGCATTTGATTCATTAGTTGTGTTTACTTGTTTTTGTAAATTATCTTGTAATTCAGAAATTTGAAATTGAAAAGCAGATTTTGACGTAGACAGCTGATTTTGTAATTCCTTGTTTACTTGAGTTAGTTGAAGAGAGCATTGACTTAAAACACTTAAATCATTTAAAAGTTGTTCTTTTTCGGATTTTAAAACAGTAATTTGTTTTGTCAATTGAGATTTCTCATCAATTTTAATTAGAAGTTTTTCATTAAACAAGGAATTTTCTTATTCATCGGTGTCTAAGTCAGATAGAAAAGAATCAAAAGCAGAAGAATGTACCTCATTTTCATCGTTCTCTGGGATACCTAGCTCAGCTCTTAATTCGTTTGATCTAGCCATCAGAGCCAGGCTGGCAGTGCATTCATCTTCCTCTTGATCATCTGAGTCTTCCAACCATTGCATGTCCTCAGCTAGAAGGACTTTGCCATTTTCAACCTGCTTTTCCAGAAGCATCTTTCTTTTAAAGTATTCAGAGTCCTTAACCTTCGGCTTTTTTCATTCTTTTGCGAAGTGCCCCGTTATGCCACAGTTGTAGCATTTTTTAGGTGGCTCGGTGGAAGAAGAAGATGTTTTGTTGGTCGGGGTTTGAGAAGAGTAAAATTTGAAGTTGGAGGAAGATCGAAGGTTGTTATTTGTTGGCTTGGTATAGTACTTTTTGTTGTAGCTCGATATTAAAGTTATGGCCTGACGAACTGACTCAATTTCTTCGTTTGTCCCCTCAGGGATCAGAGTCTCTGGTTCATCTTGAACTATCTCTTTTGATTGTGCTGCCATCAGTGCTTCATTGATTCCCTTGTTGAGAGCTTGGTTTTGTTTGGCCAACAGTGCAAGTGTGTCAGCATTATCTTGCCTAGATTTGGCGATTCCTTTCACCATAGGTTCATTCTGATGAAGATATTCATATAATTCATGAACATCTATGAGGCTTAAGTCTTTGTGCTGCATCGCACTGTTGCCAAACATTTCCCATTCGGGAAGTAGGGATTGAATAAATTTGATGTTAATTTCAAGATTCATTTTGTTTAGGTTGTTCTTTCTGAGGTCATTGAGCATGTTGCAGAATCTGTGGTAGGTTCGCTCCAATTCTTCTCCCGAGATAGCTTTAAATTGACCGTACGTGTTTAAGGTGGATACCATCTTAGCTTTGTTTCCCAGGTCAGTACCTTCCATCTGCTTGTGGATTTCATCCCATAGTTCTTTACCCGTGCTGAAACTGTCAAGGCTGCTGTATATTTCATTTGTAAGGCCCTGTAGCATATAAGAGTGTGCATACACATCAGCCCTAGCCCTTTCCTTCTGTTCTTGGGTATATTTCACCGGGGGAATTTCAATAACACCACCAGGTACCGCTGGTTGAGAGTTTGGGGCTGCTACCACAGCTCGGTAGAATTTTTCGGGTCCAGTTTGAAGAGATTCGAGGATTAGAGGATCGGATGTTTGACTAAGGATAAAATGGAGAAACCGTTTCATCCATTGACCATATTCTCCACGGTAGAGAACAGGTGGTTTGGTATCCGATCCAATGGACAAGGCGTCCTTGGAAGTCATGTTTGAGTGGTACGGTTAAGAACACGACGGGAAAAAAATTTGAAGTGTTGGTGAAAGTTCTCGGGCCGAATTGTTGAAAGAGTTCGGGCCGAACTATTGAATGAGTTCGGGCCGAGGTCTTGAGAAAGAGTTCGAGCTGAAGTCTTGATGAAGAGTTCGGGCCGAAGTCTTGAGAAAGAGTTCGCGCCGAGTTGTTCAAAATGTTCGGGCCGAAGAGTTGTGAATGTGTTCGGGCTGAAGAGTTGAATAAGTTCGGGCCAAAGTATTCAAGGTGTTCGGGCCGAACTGTGGAATAAGTTCGGGCCGAGAAGAAAAAATGTTCGAGCCGAAGAGTTCACTGTTCTCGGGCCGAGAACAGTAGCGTCGTTCTTGAGCAGAACACTTCCGAACAGCCAAAAAATTTCACTAAATTGATCCAAGAATGCTCGTTTCTTAACCAAATCGACGATTCTTTTTGCAAACTGACCCAAAAACGTTTTCCTTCAATCCATTTCAATAATATTCACTAAAAATAGCCTAGATCTAATCTAAAATTTGAATTTTCAAGGTTTTTCAAGCTTTAATGGAGTTTTCTTAAAATCACTATTTCATCATCAATATGGATTGGAATTGGATGAAATCTGATTCTAAGCTTAATATAATGAAGAGATGAAGCTATTTAACCCATAAAAACAAACATTAATACCTTAAATTTGGATTTTAATTTTTGACCCCTTTTTCTTCAAAAACTTGAAAAACCCATTAGATCTTCTGATTTGGACAGCAAGCAATGGATATGGATCGAATTCAGAGTGAATTTGTGCTCTGATACCAATTGTTGATTGAGAATACAAGGATTAATCAATGATTAAGCATAAACAAGTGATAATATGGAAGATTTAGATGGAGAATTTCTTAAGAACACTTTGCATTTGATAAGAACATTACAAATTAGGGCAAAGGTTAGTGGCCATTAGGTTACTACTTACTATTTAAACCTAGGCCAACTTTCGACTAAATACAATATGGTCCCTAGACTATTGGTTACAATAATGTGACCCAACAATTTTCATAAATAGCATCTCCAATGGTTAACCGTTAATCTTTACAAAAGCTTTTTCTTTTACAATATTTCTAATTTACCTTTATCTATCTCAAATGTTTTATAAATACCCCCTATATATAATTTGATAATTTTTTGGACATCTTACCAAATATAATATTTTTTAAAATGTCTTGTAGAAAAATATTATAATAATTGGCATTAAATAGTATATAATTTATTTATTAACTAATAAAAATATAATAAAGAATCTATATATAACATATCTAAGGTTTAAAATGAAATATTATTAAATATAAGGGGACTAAAAAAGAAAAATATTGTAAGGTGGTTAAAAGCTTAGTAGAGAATAAGTCTTTGCAATAAGTTTTTCAAAATGCTAGGTATTCCAATGGTAAAAAGTATTTCAAAGACTTATTGTAATAGTAATAAGCTTTATAAAAAGTTATCATTTTAGGCGAATCCGGTCAACCGTACCAACGTAGTTAAATCTTTTATACTTCATCCGTATCAAAATAAGTGACACAAATTAGCTTACACGTTTTTCGAGGTAAAAGATTAAAAGAGAGGTTAAAATAGAATAAAGTACATAGTTAGTGAAGGATGAGTCCCACTTTTCTTGAATAAAGTGATATTAACGAGTTTTAAAAGTAAAAGTAAGGGTATAAGGGTAATTTCACTTTATTAAAGTGGATAGTTAGTGGGTATGAGTCCCACTTTTTTTTACCAAATAAGGAAAGTTTTCAAAGTGTGTCACTTATTTTGATACACTCCAAAATAGAAAGTGTGTCACTTATTTTGATACGGAGGAAGTATATTCTTTAACGAAAAAAAAAATTCATATGAAATTATTAGCTAGAACATTCTAGAAAGAATTAGATCTTCCAAGTTTCTTGGGTATTCTATTTTTCCCTTAGAGCATATTATTAATTGAAGTTGTCCAAATGATAATTGCAGACTCAGCATATGATTGGTCAACTTTCAGGTTTAATTACAACAGAAGGTAATCACTACTAAGTATGCACCCCGAGCTGTAATTATATTTTCAATGAATGTTATTTGTTGTTGAACAAAAAATAGATTTAAAACTATACTAATTTGATTAAACTAGAACAACATATATGATTATAAAACATCAAGCAGAAAAAGTCAAATGTCAAAAGTCAATTCTGACTATTATGCTAATACTCACATGTGAGACGGATGGTTTCTTTAACCCAGAAAAGATTGATATTAATCTGTATGATGTATTGTACGTTCTGCTGAGGTTAATTTGTTCTCTTTAGATCCAGTGCAGTGTCATGTTACCGAGGTACCATCCTAGGTGTAGGTAGACAGTCTGAAAACAATTTCCTGATTACCACATATATTTAATCACAATTTATTGTATATTGGTTAGACTAAATGATCCTAAGTCAAGAATGAAAACTAACTTTTAATCTTGTTAATTACAGGGACAATCGCTGGTGGAAGTTAACAATATTAGCAGAAGGAATATCAAATTGAAAAAAGTTAACGATTTGAAAAAAATAAAATATACTAAGATCATGAATTCATGAGAAGGAAAATGATACATTAAATGCATTAAAATGAAGTTAGACCGCAATGTTAGCGGCTAAACAAGGGGGGTTAATGATGAGGTGGCGGTGATATGACATAACCGTTTGAGCCATCACATTTTATATTTTTGAAAAGTTTTTCACAATCGTGACGCGTTCATTAACTAATCAGTTTTTTCACATCGTCCTCTTGCATACTTACTAGAAACAGACGAGTTGGTTTTAACAATATTCCTTTCTTCCGTCTTTCCTCTGTCTTCCTTTTTCCTCTCTCTACATGTACCCCTCTATGCAGGGGCGTATCGGAGATTTTGAAGGCCCTGTGCGAAAACATGAAAATGGGCCCCCTGAATACAAGACTTTTATAAAAATTTAGACTTTCAATTTTTTTTTCTATTAAATTATTAAGTTGGCTTAAATTTTAATATTATATACTATATATAGAAGTGGGATCCTGTGATGACTCTTTTTTCGGTGAGGACTCGCGAGGACACCTCATAAAAATTTCAAAAAATTCCGAAAAAAATATATATAACCCACCATGATTATTACTACATTTGACAAAAAAAAAATTCAAAAAAAAAATTATGATCCACTTTTTTTAGCGAATCATAACAATGATCCAGATTTTTTTTGTGGATCATTATTATGATCCATATTTTTTTTTGGATCATTTTTGTAATTTTTTTTTTTTTTTGGATCTTATACATAGCGATTTTAATGTTTAAAAAAGGAATTTTTAAAAAAAAGTTTGTTTTGGATCATTTTTAGAGTTTTTTTTTTTTGAGTCCTCACAGTCCTCGCGAGGAAAAGAGTCCTCACGGGATCTGGAGCATATATATATATATATATATATATATATATATATATATATATATATATATATATATATATATATATATATATATATATATATATATATATATATATATATATATATATATATATATATATAGTGTCTGATTCAGTGCAGAACCGATTTAAGCGACAAAACCACAGAACTCAATCTTACACCATTAGATTATTAGATGAACGGTTTAGATCGATTGGGGTTTTTCTTTAAATATAACTTATTATTTTTTTAATAAGAATTAATTAAAAGGGTATAATTGGTATTATACAAAACAAAATTCCTTTTAGAAACTGAATCCCCCTCTTCCCTCTTAGAAACCGTATAATCTTCCTCTTATTTCTCTCTCTCCCTCTCTCTCTCTCTCTCTCTCTCTCTCTCTCTCTACTAACCCTAGCCACCACATCTCATTCCTCTTTCTCTCTCTTAAAACACGTCGCAATTTTGGGGAACATGCTGTAATGCCATCGGTGATATGGAGCAGGCGATGGGGGAGGCGGTATTTTCATCGGAGTTGCCGACGACATTGGTGTTGCTGAAGACATCGGTGTTGGCAACTTGCTCAAATCGAATCCTAGCAGTGAGAGGCTCAACGACCTCTAAGGATCGTTCGCCGGAGGACGTGGAGATGGAGATTTTGGATTTTCAATCCATGGAGGAAACGACTGCTGCGCAGGGACGAGGAACAAGACGATACGCGTGCGATGATGTTAGACACACCATCGAGAAAACGGTTTGCTTTCTATCTTATTTGATTATTCGTTTATTTTTCATTCTAGGGTTTTTGATTTATCAGAACTTATTTTCTTTAATTTTGGGCAAGTTTGTTGTTTTTCTTCTTAATTTTGTTCACAGAGTCCATGAAGATCATGAGTAAATCAGACAACTTTGTGGCGTTTAAGGTAAAGCCCACCTTTTTTTACTTATGTTGGCTGTAACTGGATTAAATGATGGTTAGTTCTTATGATTAAAGAATTTTATTTTCTTGTTTTGCAAGTCAACATTAGATGTTTTACAAGTCAATATTAGATGTTATCTGGTAATTATCATTGTTATGTTATCTGACATTGCATGATTTTGTAAGTAAATCAAGTTATATTGTGTTATGTTATGTTATGTTATGTTTTCAGGTGTTAGGAGAAGTGGTAGGAAGAAGGCGAGATAGTTAATTACAACGAATTTCGGAGGCGTAAACCAATTGAAACATTGTCTGTTTTTACATTAAATTTAATAGTTATGTTGTAAATCATTCAATGTCAAATAATCTTACATTTGTTTAGTGTTAGATGAAGAAGAAGAGGATCAAATTAATCTTAAACGGAAAGGGAAAGCCAAGGTTGGTGAATCATCTAACCGAGATGAACCTACTGATGTTGGCAGAGGAAATAAAAATGAAATGTTTCATACTCGATCAAGCCCAAAGACACAAAGTGCAAAAACAATAAAATAAATTTTTTCATATCATTCATGTACACAACAATAAATGTTTTAATCTTATAATCCTTACATCTATGTCGTAAACATTTTTTTAACATATTTCTCTTACTGTTACATGAACAATAATTTCGGGTACATATCATTGGATGTTTTCATTTTATAATACATACACTAATGTCGCCCAACATTTAATGTCTTATACCATTGCATGTTATTCCCGTATACATTAATGTCGTCGACACCAACTGTTGTGTTTTTTGTTCCGAATACAACATTCAATGTAACAAACATTCACTGTTTCCTTTAGGTTTTTCTATAACATTTTTTCTACATGTTTCCGTCCAAAGCACAACATTTACATTCGATGTTAAATCTAAATATTACAAGTCTTACAATTGAAACCAAAGAAATACAAAAAAAGTTAATTAAAATAACATGTGTGATTTGGGTTGATTACGTGATGATGCAGTAAAACAAATTCTCATTTTTTTTAGGCAACTATTAAACTCTAATATGGTTTCCATACAAAACAGATTTTGTTAAAATTCCTTAATTACCCTTTTCGAAATTGTATAATTAACAAAAATTAATTAACTTTTCCTGCAATTTGATTGGCTAGAATATAGTTCTGCGGTTCTGTCGCTTAAATCGATTATGCGCTGAATCGCACCCTATATATATATATATATATATATATATATATATATATATATATATATATATATATATATATATATATATATATATATATATAGGTGAGCGTTCATGCGAGAACCATAATTATTGCGAGAACTGCGAGAACTAATTTTGACCATTAGATTACTAGATGAGTGGTCAAGATCTTTGGTGCCAGAATTGTAATTAAGAAAAAACCAATTAATTAAAAGTTGCGGAGGGGTATTTTTGTACAAATACATTGCACCTAATTCAAGAAACAACCCACCCTCTTTTCATTCCACCACTCACTCACACACAATGTGTGTGTGTTTGCAGTTCTCTCTCTCTCAATCAAAATCCGGCCAAGAAGTTTTCCGTCAAGAGTTTTCCGCCACCGCCCAACACCGTCAACATCCTCAATATATCATCATGGTCACGGTTTCTGTCCAGATCTACGTTAATACGTTCTCCTTCTATTTCTTTTTGTTCCACCCAGATCTACATGTACAAACCAGATCTATGTTGATTATTGCCTGAAAATACGATTTCTTTCTTTGGCTGAGATACCATATCTACTATATCTACGGTTATTGCTGTCGTCTGAGATACCAGATCTACGGTTTTTTTAAGGAGTCGGTTGAGATACCAGATATACGGTATGTTGGGGAGCATGTACAAGGCGGTGATGGAATCTGGGTTTATTGTGACAATGATAGTTTCTGATTCATGGGGTTTTTTGAATTTGGTAATTGTTTTTATTAACAATTTTTTGATGAAATATAGTTATTTTTTATTGAATTTAATTAATTGGTTTTTGAGTGACTCAGTGTTTTTAATGGTGATAGCTAACGATTCAATTATGAGATATGTTCATTAGTGATCGTTTTTTATTCAGATCTGTTCATTAAATTAGTTTTTGGTGAATGATTAAATTACTTTTGGTGTTTTCTTTCAGATCTATTCATTGGTGATCAACGTTCAACAAAATGATAGATAGTTAAAGATGGCCGAAAGCAAAAGGATATGTTTACTAGTGATCCACTCTCATTAGACTTCATTGATTATTGTTCTTGTATAAATTTTTTTAGTTCATAGTTCATTAGCAATTTTGTTCGATAGTAATTTTGTTTATTAGTGAATCTTTAAATTTTGTACATTGGTGAACACATTTTTCATCTCGAATCTGGTTTGTTAATCAATAATATAGTCATTTGTTCATTGTGTAAAATTGTACATTTGTTCATGAGTGAATTTGTAAATTTGGTTGTGAGTATAGTTTTCAAGTAGTTAATACAATTTTTCAAATATGGTGAACAACATTTTTTAAATCTGGTGAACAAATTTTTCGGTGAATACAATTTTCCGGTGAATACGATTTTCCGATTAATATGATTACGTGATGATGCAGTAAAACAAATTCTCCTTTTTTTTAGGCAACTATTAAACTCTAATATGGTTTCCATACAAAACGGATTTTGTTAAAATTCCTTAATTACCCTTTTCGAAATTGTATAATTAACAAAAATTAATTAACTTTTCCTGCAATTTGATTGGCTAGAATATAGTTCTGCGGTTCTGTCGCTTAAATCGGTTATGCGCTGAATCGCACCCTATATATATATATATATATATATATATATATATATATATATATATATATATATATATATATATTTATATATATATATATATATATATATAGGGGTGCATTATAGACAAAACCAAATTAGGAGAAGAACCCTCAGAACTGATTTCCACCAATCATATTTTAGTAAAATATTTTATTTTATTTTATTTTAAAGGGTATAAACGTAAATGCATATTTTTTTAATTTTGGTAAATGATCTTTATTTGGTAACTTCCGTATTATTGGGGAATCCCTACAATTATGGAATTTTGTTTATTTGAAAAACTTTTGTATCATACATTCATGTATATTACGAATCTACATGTATGTATATTTACAAATACATTTATGTATGTAAGAAAACACATATGTTATTTTATGATTAACCAACTCAAAACAAGCACTTTAATATAACAAATAATCGAAAATACTGAAATAGCATATATGTACAAAAAAAACTAAATAACATCTATGTACAAAAAAACTAACACCTATGTACAAAAAACTAAATAACACCAATGTACAAAAAATAAATAACACCTATGTACAACATTGACTCTTCTTTCTAAACTATTCTCTTCATCTTCATCTTTGTAGAGTTTAAACTCCGATTTGTCTCTCGAGTTTGACCGTGCAAGCTGGAAAACACGAAATAACTTAATATCAAACATAATTTTCGATATATACATGTATGTATGTGGACTAACATCGATGTATATAGATACGCTAACATCAATGTACACATTATTACGTTAAGATTAATTATAAAAAAATGACCTTATAGTTAATTATTTTAAATCTACTCGTAATGTATATAATGATTATCTCACCTCCTAAAATCATAAAAAAAATTACTCTAAGATTAATTATTTCACATAAGATGAACTAACAACTTTAATCAGTGACCACTTGTTCATTCATCGTTTAAATTTGCATATTTCCAACATAAGATGAACTAACAAACTTGTATTAAATTTGCCTATTTCCAAAGCAATTCAAATGAAAAGTTCAAATATGATGATTTTATGGTATTTCTTTCCGACAGGCAATTAAAACACATTCCCTCTTTTATGATAAACGCAATTCAAAGGGCAATTAAAACGCAATTGAAAGGCAAATATGATAAACTTCACAGGCAATTAAAACTCAAATGAAAACAAACAAAACAAACCCACTTGTAGAGCTGTAACATCACACGCAAATCAAAATTCAATTTTAAAAAGGAAAACAATCCTAAATAGCCAATGATATATATCGAAAACAAACATTTTCACACAAAACCTCGAATTATTCAGTCACCCCGATTTGAGGTTCAAATAAACCCTAATCAGCATACGATCGCAAAACCCCTAATCATGACACGGTAGCAAAAAATAAGACAAAAGGAAAAAAGAGAGAGTAATCGGAATGTAACAAACCTGTGCAATGAAAATGCCCGGAGAGGAGATTGCGGCGGAGGGGCGACCGCACAGGGGCGGCGGAGCTGGTGTCTGGTGGTTGTGTAATCGCCTGGAGTGTGAAGTAACGTATTTTGTGTTATGTTACAGAGGAAGAGAATGAGAGAATGAGGAATGGGAGTCGGTTAGGGTTAGTGGAGAGAGAGAGAATAGGAATGAGATAAAAGAGGGGAACGGTTTCTAAAAGATACCGATTTTACCCTTTTATTTATTTATTACTAAATTTAAATATCCATAAGTAATCTTAACCATCCAATTTAAAATCAATGGTTTAAGATTGAGTTCTTACAGTTCTAACGCTAAATATATATATATATATATATATATATATATATATATATATATATATATATATATATATATATATATATATATATATATATATATATATATATATATATATAGTGGTGGGTTCATGCGAGAACACCTAGTTTGCGAGAACAGCGAGAATAAAACTGAACCTTTAGATCAGTTGATTGTGTGGCTAAGATCATGTTCACTTTTTCGTAATGAAGGGGCATTCATAAATTCCAAAACTAGAATGAAAGGGCAAAAAGGTAAACTAGACCACCCCTATTAATTTTGCCAATTAATAGGCAAATTGGAAACATAAAAAAACGTAACTGTGCTCACACACACTTGTGTGTGCAGTTGGCTTTTCTCCCAAATTTCCGGCGATAGTTTGAGGCGACTTTCAGCCACCTCGATTAACATCTCAGGCCTGAGATCTGATTCTTCCCCCATCGCATATATCAGTCACACACACACACAAACACAAGTGTGTGTGTTTTAACTTTTCTCCTCCATCTCAACCTCTTGATCAACCTGCCGTTTTTCCCCTCGACCGCCGCACACGGTTGCCAGACAATTTACTCAGTCTCGAAATGGTTCGTTTAGGAGGGTACGCCCCTGATTTGCCGAGATATACCTCATTAGCCATATCTACAAAAGTCAATAAAAAACTCTATCGGCGGCGAAGGTCTTTGCCGACGGAATCTGACCTCCGGACCACCACCAATCGATTCAGAGTTGTTCAAATAGGGTGGTACCCACTTAATCGATCAAAATAGCCAGCCTCTCTTGCCGGATTTAAATGTCGCTGGAGCAGTAGTTGCGCAGTTGCTGCCGGAGAAATTGGGTTCCACCCTTTTTCATATCTAGGGTTCCTCGTGTTCATTAGTGAATGTTTAATTTTTTTGTTGAATCTTGTTAATTAGTAAATGTTTTATTTCTAGTTGTATATTGTTCATTAGTGAATTGTTGATTTGTGTTTGGTCCATTTATTTGTTTCTGGTTGAATCGTTTATGGTGGATACTTTTCTGATATGTAATTTGTTCACTAATGATTTGTGCACTAATGATCTGTTCACAATTATGAGTATTTACCGGTTAACACAGTTTTATTCATTATTTTGCTGTTCACTAGTGAACAGCCGAATAATTAAATTAATATATGGTTGTTCACTGATGAACAACCGGAGATTGGTTGTTTAATTAAATAAAAAATGTTTGTTCACTGGTGAATAGTCAACCAACTAAATTAAAAATGGAAAGTATATATTTATATTGATTTCCTTTGATTTAGTATATTTAATTAAAAAAAAGCAAAAATGGCCTTATTACCCTTTTCATTAATAAAATTGATTAACATAGATGAGTGGTTATGATTCGTTCTCGCTGTTCTCGCAAACTAGGTGTTATCGCATGAACCCACCCCTATATATATATATATATATATATATATATATATATATATATATATATATATATATATATATATATATATATATATATATATATAAATTGAGCCCCTATAAAATATGAGCCATGTGCAGCTACATCTCTTGCACCTCCTCAAAGACATCACTGCCCCTATCTCTCTCTATAACTAATGTGTTTTAAAACTTGTTCGACTCCCGACGAATTTTTTCCCTCTCTTCCAAAAATGATGTGTTAGTGTTAATGCTGTCCTTCTACCAACATGAAAAATATAAATATTAAATTTTTAATTAAAAAATATCAAATGTTTTAATAAAAATCAATATCAATATGCTAGCTTGTCATAAAAAAGATGTTGACAATAACTAAAAACACCCATTGTGTTGCATGTCAATATCATGATAAGAAAGCTCAAAGCAACCACTATAATTATTATAATAATAAAAATGCTTTCGTAAGGTTTAGGCGTTTCACGTCCATAACTAAAGCAATAGTAACCCCACAACCAATTAGAACTCGACAGCACAACAAATTTAAACAACCTAGTTTTTCAATACCACTTGGTTTTTCAAGTACCTCGTCAATTACCATAGAATCTGTGACCAACTTGCAACTTTTTCTTGATATTTTCCGGTTTTTTCCCATGTATTACTATCACCCAATAGACAACAACATATTTTATTTACCGGAGGGATCTCTCTTTAAACAGTTTTTTTTACAAACGGATAGTATATGGCTACGTACATCTTAACACATTTTTAGTACAAGGTTCGCCCATTTATTATTCTTATCACGCACATTTTTGTTTCTTAGACTATGGGGTATGGGTCATGTGGTGGTGTGGTGCCCATGTGGCAACCACCACCCCGTTAAAAGAAAGGGAACACCACCCCCCTCACAAGTGGTGGTGTGTTGTGTTGATGGGTCCCACTTTTTGTCTCACCAAAGCTTTCACCACCCCGTTAACGCTCATTCCCGTGGCCACTCCTCTCCACCACCGCACCCCACGCCGTGTAGGGGGGCGGTGTTCCCCGCTCGTTAACGCCGTGGCCAACAGGCCACCTCAGCACCACCACCACGGGGCTTGGCCCATACCGTCTAGTCAAAAATGCCACCGGTTTATAAGGAAGAGTCGTTTCACCTTATTTAACTGAGAATCGATTGACCCAATGTTTAATAATGCATGTCATATTTTTTTTCTTGTCTTGAAAAGCAATTATCATTAGAGAAATTTAGTCATATCATTTATTTTTACTCATATTTCTACACATTTGATATGATTACATGTGTAATCCACTAATTATCTCTCTTAATATTATTTCTTGATTTTAAAACATGTATTCATCTAATGAGTAGGAGTACTATAAATATGAATAAATGGTAAGAATCAATACCATTACTCTTATCATTAACAAAAGTTCATGAGGGGACCCAAAACATTATATACTTCGCATACGTTCCAAAGAGAGACCACTAAAACAAAACAAAACCGTTACTGCCCAATCAATAAATGAAAAAGAATAAACCAAAAAAGATGAACAAAAACTCTAAATATGATCCACATTATCTCATGTCAAAATTCATTTGTTTAACAATCAAATTCCTCCAGTTAATCTCCATAAGCGTTAGCAAACGCTAACCTAATTCTTCACAATCATATCAACCAAATAGGAGAGTATATATAAGTTATAACTCCTCTACAAACATTCGGAACAAAATAACTCGGACTAAAGCCAATATTCCCTCTAATCAGATTTTAAATGAGATGCCAACCAATTAAATCTTTTGAAATTTAATTAGCCTATATATATAGCCCTTGAAATTTATTCAATGTATAGGGTTAAAAACTTTGGATATAGGAACATTGATAATGTAATAAAAGGAGAACCGATAACACGAATTAGCATATATACCATTGGAAGAAAAGAAAAGGATTTTCTTTATGTAATATGAACCCAGAATACATGTACTCCTTAATTACCCGGTTACCCTTATCGTACAACCAATTAAGTAAGGGTAGATACGTCTTTTTCGGGAAGCTTATAATCACAGTACAATTATCATTATTGTTGTAAGGAACTAGACCAACAAAACTAGTGACATTACTCTTTTGGCATCTAGACACATACATTCATGTGCAAATTTTCTAATTCACCTACTAATTAACTTCTTCCCCTTTTTGCTGAAACATGTAACACAAGGGTGTTTAAGTGAATTAGCTCAAAACAGAAGGGCTAAATGACACACAAAAGCAACCTCAACTCCCTTTGTGGAAAGAAAACAAGAATAACAACTAGAAACACACAGCTTTCCATTTGTAGGCAAGAGTATCTTCAGGCACTGGATTTGGTATTCTGAAAATGGGGAGAGGAAAGGTACAATTAAGGAGGATAGAAAACAAGATAAACAGGCAAGTTACTTTCTCAAAGAGGAGAGGTGGTTTGTTGAAGAAAGCACATGAAATCTCTGTTCTTTGTGATGCTGAAGTTGCCTTAATTGTCTTCTCCAACAAAGGCAAACTCTTTGAGTTTTCCACTGATTCTTGGTACCTTTTTCTTTTCCTATTTTATATATATATACCCATCTTTTTTTTCTCTCTATAAATTCTTGTTTTAGTTAATTAGGGTTTTCTAATTCTGCTTCCAAAAAAATAATTTAATTTCGTATAATATTCTTCTTTCTATAAATATTCTTGTTTCAATTAGGGTTTCTAAATTTGCAATTCAAATCTTTATCTAATATTAATATGATATATTTAAAAAAAGTTATAAAAAGAAAAAGATGAACCAATGGATCCAGATCTGGCTAAAGATAATACTGTTGTATATCCACTATACAAAGCGTCATCTTCTATATATCTCAAAGTTTGATCCAACTGTTATCTAACGGATAAACTGATTCAATGCTGGAAAATTTGTATAACCATTGGTTTTTCATTTAATTTTATTCTTATTGTGGATACTCCAAAATAACTATGGTGATTTACAGCTAGATCTGATCTTTTTTCTGCGAAAAAAGATCACGATCTAAAGCCGTTTAAATTTCCCGTAATTTTTTCTCTTATTTTCTCATTTTTGTTTCTTATGAAAATATAATTTTGTTACTATCATCTTTTTTCTTGAAAGTTTTAGAAAGTGTCCGTACTAATGTAGTAGGTGTGGATCTGTAGGTTTGTTAATTTTGGTGTTAAGAGTTATCTTTATGATCGAAAGTAGATTCGATGTGTTCCAGTTGAAAGGGAAATTTACATATCGATCGATCAGTTAAAAGAATTAAAGCAAAGACGTACTTATATGATTGTATGTGTGTGTCTTACATATAGGGGTGTTCACTATTCGGATATAACCGGATTGTCCAATTGGACATTTTGGATCGGACTATTTGGATTGGTTATTTGGTTTTTTGGATCGGTTTGGACTTGAACCAAATTAATAGTTTGGATTTCGGATTGGATTTGGTTTCCCTAGTGAAAACCGGATTGTTCAAATAAATCGAATAGTAATATATAGTAAATTGATTTATATACTAACACTTGTTAGTTTCCATTATAAGCAATTATGGTACTCATTTTCTTTAAATTTCTTGTAGTAAATAGTAAATTGATTTATATACTAACACTTGTTCCATTTTATATTGTATCAATTGGCGATGTACCAATCTTTTTGCAGTTTTTGATAAAGTTGATATCAAAATTTTTGCATATATGATTGTAAATGTCACAAGCTATGAGTTAGACTTGTTTTTATGTACAAAATAGTTTATCATTTTGGAATTTTACATATCGAACTTAATATTATTTATGTTATATACTTTTGTAGTATTTTAAAAATTTTAGGGAAAAACCAAATGGATAAAACCAAACCAACCAAATTGTTATTTGGTTCGGATCGGTTTGGTTTTCGAATTAGTTTGGACGGTTCGGTTTGAACTTTTGAAAACCGGACTTTATTTGGTTTCATCTATTTGGTTTGGATAAAACCAAACCGTCCAAACGAACACCCCTACTTACATATAATATAGAATCTATTATTTATATTTATATATATTTGTTATAAGAATTTAGAAAAATTACCAGTTTGCCTATTTTTTAGATCTAATGTTTTATTTAAAAGCGATATTATGAAATACATTTTTCAACCGATTCTCCTAATGAATCTGGTACGGGAATTATATTTTATCATTTTTTTCTGGGATTAAAATCTGAGTTGTGATATTTATTTACGAAAATATATTTATAATTAGTTAAACTCTATAGAACTTAAAGAGAATCTACGTACTTTGAAGTATAATATTTTCTTGGCCAATTTTTTGGTTGCATAAAATTTCTTTGCTCATTTAGAATCAACTTTACAGACAAAAAATTACTTGGAGATTGAGGGTTTAATTACTCGATCATAAGTTATAATTATCATTTAAAAAGTTAAAATATTAATTAACTTATAGCTGGGATTCAGTAACTCTATTGAAGAGATTGTTGAAGCATTTGGCTAGATTTTGGCTTCTTTCTAACCAATTTGATGGTTTAATTTCGGTCTTAAGATATTTAAGAGTTAAGTCCTAGGTTCCTTAAACAAAAGCTGCCTGTTGTAGGTCATGATTGGGTGCCTCGCATCACCATTGACATGAAATACATGTCAAAACTCCATTGAGTTGATGATCGATAAACGGTAATGGAAACTTATGATTAATTAGGTCGTAGTTATAGATATAATATTTGTTACGTTTAATCACATTAACAATATTAACCTATGAAATTATAGAAAATTAATAATAAGTCAACCATCATAGTGCAAAGAAGTCAACCACCACACCTACATCATATGTTGAACAAAATGTATTTTTTTATAAAATTTGGAGGCGAAGGGAATACACGCTACGCTCTCTTCATGATAATATTAATCGAAGTAAAAGATGATGCAGTGGGTTGTTCTACATTCTCCTATCTTAACTTCCAAATTATCTAATTGAATCTTTCCTTTTTCATGAGTATACTAGATCTATAAGATCTTTGATTAGAAGTGTTCATAATTTTGTTAGGGATTTTTTTATATGTGTCCGGTGGCACGTTATATTAAATGTTAAATATCTTTTATTTATTTACATTCACTGCATCAAAAACTTCATTTTCAATTATGATAAGAGTAAAATTAATATAATACAAAAGCATTAATGACTTGTCAATATCATTTTACTATAATTAAGAAATTTTTGGTTTATGAAACTTTATTAGAGTATGCCCATACCATGAGGCACATGTTAGCAAAACTTATTTTATTATTAAGATTTAGCCAGATATATAAGACTCATGGCCTCGATCATGGGTTCCTTTCTAAACAAACACTCTTAAATCAATATTATTTTGGTCACAACGGGACTTGAACTATGACCACATATCAAGGGGAACACTTTCCAACACTTTATAAAGCTGGCTAGGCTACAAGAGTGTAGAAATTGAGTGTCACTTAAATGTGAGCTGATGCAGTAAAAAGTGAAGTTGTTTGTTAGTGTCATGGTTGGCAATAGTCCATCAAAACCCCATAAAACCAGGAAAACATTTGTTACGAATTCGAAATCAAACACACACACAAGCAATAGCAACACAAATTAAAAGTGTAGAGAAGTACATCGAGAAGTGAATTTTATGCGGTTTACTGTTACATAGGATTGTTTACATAGATGGGGGATTAGGGTTAATCTCATTTAATGACTTTCTCTCCAAGGTTGCTTTCTCCAACTTTCAAATATATAATTTCTCCACACTACAACAAACAAATTTATTCTACACATTATTACGGGAATTTTTTTACACCTTAATTAATAAATTTTTCTACACATTTAGAAGGGCTGATTTTCTATTATTTCCACACATTAATAAGTGTCATTTTATTAATTTTACCAAGATATAAGTATAAATTATTTTACATAGGTATAAGTGTAACGTTGATTATTTTTACTCCGTATACACAAACAAACAAATAACATATTTGATGTAGTGCTTGAACTAGATCTCCTAGCTTGGTCCCATTTGGCTCATATGATGTTTATTAAGGAATTGCAATATGAAAAAATCGAAAATTTGAATTCCATTGGAATTGGAATTGTATTTGAATTCCTTCATTTCATGGAATTTAAGCTATTCCAATTTTCTGCCAATCAAACACCTTATTTAATGAAATTTGAAATATTTTACCTTTCATTCTATAATGAATACATTTAATACTTAAATTCATCATATTTTATAAATCTGCATCCCTCGTCGATTCCAGACGTGTTTCATTCAAACTTTGTTCCAAGATAGGATCTTACCCTTTGAGTTGGGTTTGGAATTGAAGTTCATACTCTATGTTTTTTTTTTCGTATGGTTTTAATGCAAAAAGATTGATAAAATACAATAACAGAATACACAGCCAACCAAAAAATCGTAATATATAGTAGTACATACGATGTTTAAAAATCTGGGACCAGTACTACAATTATCGTTTCCTTCAAATTGTGAATTTTGGCAGGACATTTGATGCAGAGCCACAGCTTAACTTTTTGAAACCTTATTCTGTCAGTCTGTCACTTCAATTATCGGAATTGCAGCATCGTTTTCTTCTCTTTGGACAGTTTTTTGTCCAAACATTTAATTTGTCGTCATGTTTAGCTCATGATCTTACTTCTTTCGAATTCAGATATGCTTGTACATATTAGCAAAGAGATAGCCAAATAGATACATATATACACGAGAATAATGGGGGAATCTAACAAGAAAGTCATGTTGATTCAAGAATACCATGGAATAGGATTTTTTTAAAATTGTTCAACACAAAGAACATGGATTTGAAAGAAAAAACTCAATTTTCATATAATCAAAAACTATTTTTTACAATCACACAAACAAACCTTAAATAAAGCATAAATTTTTGAATGGGCAAAAAAGACAAACGGACCATAAACCGGGATAAAACAAAGTCCAATTTAATAAGTAAAAAACATAAAAATGCAAAGCACTGCCTAGAAACGGTATTTTTGGGCCGGAAAGCCCTCGTTGATACGAAATTGTATGTTGGCGGGTCACTAGCCTCAAACAAAGACACGGGGCGAAGTAATGCCCCTTTTCAGTGGAGCTCATTAATTTATTGACACGATCATGGAATTCTTGAAATAAAATAGTCCGCTCCTCTACATTTTGGTATGCATCAGATACCCTAGATATACATTATTCCAAGGTTTTATGCACCAAAGTAACCAAATTAAACTAAGCATGGTGATGTAAAAAAAAAGAAAAAAAAAAAAGAAACCAAGAATACAAATTGGTCTTGTTGACTCTTAAAATATCAAAACAATCTAATCCAAAAACTACATTAATTCAAAGAATATTGTGTATTCAGTCTTCAAATGCGTTCAGTTTATTAACACAAATTTGGTAGAAAAATAAACTTTCATAAAATTATACACTGAAAATTTTAGTGTGTCAAACAAACCCTATATAAAACCTAGATTTTCAGATTGACCAAAATACACTAACGGGGTGGAAACTGAGACTTAAACAAAGTGTAAAAAGTAAACAAAAAACTTACAATGCAAATAACTCTCAAAATACAACCTTTTAGCCTGAAAGTTATGTCCATTTTAATGCAGCCAATTTTTTGCACTATGTCATGCCTTAATGAACAAAATGGTATATGTTCTCCATGTTTGGGCCTACTATAGTACAACTTAATTTGGCTTCCAACTTTTTTTAACGATAAGTTAGTTATCGTTTTGAATCGGACAGTGAGATTCACAAGGGGCAGTATATCTTCCCTTCAACCCTACAATTATGGGGAATAAACCCCACCACCTTATTCACTTGAGGAAAAACCTTCAACAAGACTCGAACTCGAGACCTTTTGAAGGAAAAGCCCCTAAGGATTCCCTTGGTGGCTAGTTGATCTACTCCAACTTAAGTGAACCGATCAATCCGATGAGGGATGATTCAATAGTCTTATCCAAGATTTTGTTTGAACATTTTAATTCTTAATGTTTAAATTGGACTTGTATATATGTTGGTTAACTAATGTTGTTGTTTTGACTTGTGACAGCATGGAAAGCATCTTGGAGCGTTATGAGCGGTATTCTTACACTGAGAGACAGCTCGTTGCATCAGATGCTACTCCGGTAATTATACTCTGTGATAGATGTTTTTGATCTAATTAGTTATAGTTAAAATGGGATTTAAAATTTAGCAATTTGCTACATGATTGTAAATCTTTATATATCCACAGAGAAGCTGGACACTAGAGTACAACAAACTTAAATCTAGGGCTGAGCTCTTGCAAAGAAACCACAGGTTAGAGTCCTTTTTGAAAAATTTATGTCTTTCTTCTTAATTTTAGGAAAGAAATACTAAAAATGAGATAAATACAAACTGAATGCCATGATCAATTCTTTTAATTACCGTTGTTATAATGAATACCGATAATCAGAATGACTTTTCTAATCAAACAAAAATTGTGTGAATTAGTAGGGAAAAAATGAAATTTCATATCGAATGTTGTAGTATCTCAATAAGACCTTAAAATCGACATAGAATTTTAAATGGACCTAAAAAGAAAAGAAAAAAAAAGGTCAAAAACTAGCTTACAAACAAGGTCCAAAACTAGAAGGAAAAAAATTAAAATGCAAATAACTCATAAAAACAACATTTTTGGACCTGAAAGTTCCGAAAGACATCTATGGTTTAGCATGACATTCATTTCGTTGCAATTTTCGATTTGACTGGTCACACGTCTGAAACATAGTCGTGCAGACCAAGTTATGTATATTTCAGTGCAAACCCTTAATCAGCATCCTTGAACAAAGTGACCGTTACAAAACTGATTATTTGGAGCATTTGGTTTATTTATGTAGGCACTACATGGGTGAAGAGATAGAGTCATTGAGCTTGAAAGAAATCCAAAATTTGGAGCAACAACTTGATACTGGTCTCAAGAACATTCGCACAAGAAAAGTACAAATATTAAATTTGTTACAAATTAATTAATTTTTAGATCGATCATGGAGACTCAGTAGAACTTTAATTTGTCTTACAGAACCAACTCCTGCATGAATCAATCTCCGAGCTTCAGAAAAAGGTTAACGTTTTCCCCCTTTCCTTCTTCCTCCTACAATGGAGGTTCTTCTGCATTTCATCATCTTGATTTATTCATAAAACTGATTTACCATATTAAAATGCCTCAGATTTAATAGCTTTTTTTTTTTTGAAGAAAATGGCACAAACGAATAAAAAACATCTATACTTGCAATATCCACTTCCATTTAAGTTTTTTGGTGATTTCAAATATATATCCAATAAAATCCAAAAAAATCCACTTTCAAATCTCCCCGAAAAGACTACATGTGCGATTACACACAAAATTTGACAACTGGCAACTGGTCGCACAAAAAATATCTAGTTGCACAAAAGAAGTTAGTCCGGCTGCACACAAAAATCTGGAGTCGCACAAAAAACTCAAGTCATACGGTCTATTCTAGGAAGATTTGAGTCGGTATATATATTGTGTGTTTTTTGTGTGTGTGTCTATTTTGGTAATTATCAATTAATTTTTTTGACAACTTGATCGGATTTCTTATGCATAATGGACAACCAGGGAAAGGCCATACAGGAGCAGAATACTACTTTGACAAAGAAAGTAAGTTGCTTGCACTTCCATATATAAATTGGGAAAAAAAGTTGTTAGGTTTACATTCTTCCATCTTTGATTTAATTTGTTGCAAATTTTCAAACTTTCTATCGAAATTTTGTTATTGACATATAGAACTAAAAGTTTATTAATTCCATGAATATATAGATCAAGGAGAAGGAGAAAGACAAGACAATAACACAAAATGCCCAATGGGAACAACACAACTATGTCGATGCGGATACTACCTTTCTCATGCCGCCACCTCATCAATCTCTCAACATGGGGTAATTTAATCATCTTTTTGTATAATGTTTATGTTCCCATTTTACTGAAATTTTATCGTGCCTTTTCCGTAATATTAATCATGATTTTCTTAATTATATTTAATTTGTTACGATATTTTATGTAGAGGAAATTACAACCAAGGTGGTGGTGGTGGTGAAGGAGCTGATCAAGGGAGGACCAATGAGCTTGACCTCAGTCTACAGCCAATATATTCTTGCCACATGAGGTGCTTTCCTTCTTAGATGGTCACTTGCTGGCGATCAAATGATTTAGTGATTATAAATAATGTGTATGTTAATGACAAATTAACGAACAAACAACAACCAATGATCGAGTGTTGTACTCGAGACTAGTTGGTTCTTGTAAATTCATGCTAAACTATGTTAATTTGCTCAAAAAGTATTATGTAATCTATGTATAAATCGGGGATTGACAGAATTGCATCTCCTTGTTTGTTTGTTTGTTCCGTGTTTGTGTGACAATTTATGGCTACGTTTTTGGTACTAGACCTAATGCATATTGCTTTTTAATCATGATCCGGCAATTTAATTAGTATCTTTCTAATCATCAATATCATTATCTCTTTAAGCAATCTCTAATATCCTTGTGAAAATTAAACCAAGTAGAAATTACTAGTTACATAATCATGATCTTCTTTTAACTTAAACTTGGGGTAATCTCACATGTGTTTTAATCAACTAGGTAATCATTTCTTTTATTGCATATAACACACTTTCGATTATGACAATTTAATGTAAGTTACCTACTAAAAAATGTATCCCGTGACACCAGTTATACCGAGTTGTCAGATATTTTTACCTTTTAAACTACAACCAAGTAGGTATGTGAGCATGAGGTGGTTTGGGAAGGTTTTTAACTAAAACCAAACCCCGAACCAAAGAATTGGAACATGTTCGGTTTCAGTTTTTTTGTTTCTTTTAATAAATCGGTCCGTTTTCGGTTTGTCTCCGCCATAAAATTTATCAATTTGTTAACTTAAAACTTATGTTCTAAACTTTAGTATTTACAATTTTAACACCTGGAAAATACTGAAATAAAATGTGTGAAAATTTTACAAATCATATAATCAAAACATTCTTTTAAATAGTTAAGGAGCAATTTTTTATAGAATATAACAATATTTTTATAAAATTTGAAACATTAGGTCAGGGCGGTTTTTATAGTTTGGGTTTTTGTATGCACCCAAAAACCGCCCAAACATTCGGTTTTTTCAAAAAAAAAAAAAACCGTTAATATCGGTTTTTCAAATAGTTTTGTTTTTTCAGTGCGATTTTTTGGATTTCCGTTTGATTTTCGGTTTTTGCGTTCACTTCTGCAACAAAGTACCAATCACAACGTTCTTTTCTAATACTACTAAAATAATAAAAGTTGAATAATTAATTTTCATTTAAGGTTGAGGTCTTGAGGACACACGGCCTGCTACATCCGCACTGAATATCTTGCTGATAAATAAATCAGCCCAGCCCATCCCATCCCATCCCAGTGTATAAACCCCCAAATTGCTAGCCAAAAGAGAGCTTAAGCGAGCTGAAAGTATTGAGACCTAATGACGATAACAACAACACCACCAACAAGAATAAGCAGAAAATCAATCCCAACTCCATAGCCATGAAAGACAAAGCTCCAGTAACAAACGCTAATCCCTTTGAAACCATTTGGTCTCGTCGATATCCTCGGAAACAAACGCAAAGGAGAGCAACGACGTATTGACGCTCCCTCGCCATAGAAAAGGCAATAATCTCTCTCTGATTTAGACAAAAATGATAGATCAAATTGTTGATGTCGAATTGAATATTTGTAAATTAATATGTTATAATGCTTTGGAAAATCAAATTCAGCTTCTAATTTGAGATAATTTTCTCGCATTTACCATTTCAATTTCATCCACTTTTTTTGTGATTACATTCAGTTATGATGAAAATTATGCACTTGTTTCAACTAAACGGCCGAGGAGGAAAACATTGCTGAAAGATTATCAGTTTAATGTTTTTTAATTATTTTGTAATTTAACATAATATTCTTTTTTTACAGAGAGATCTAAAACAGCCTACTGCCAATGGTACCTGGTGGTCAATGTGGTGTTTTTTTCTTAATACAGAGGTAGAAAACTAATAAGGAGGCGTTTGCTGAAATAATATCAAAGAGCAAATTTTTCAAGGTGATAATTAATAATCATAGAAATACTTTATGTTCTTTTGCAACATTTATATAAGGACATTACCGGTCAAATGGTTATGGAGAAAATAGGCTATGAAGAAAACGAGGAGGGATAAAGTTAATTGGATGGTAAAACATTTGAATAAGCTAATAAACAACATCAAAACATCTTATCTGAGCTTAAATAAGCTGATAAACAACATCAAAACATCTTATGTAAGCTTAAATAAGCTAATAAGCATAAACCAAACACTTAATATTGACTTGTTAAGCTTAGATAAGCTAATAAGCTCCATAAATAAGCAGTGGTGGACAATTCTAATAAACGGACATTTAGAGAGGTTGAAACATTATCTGAACACCGGACTTTGGGCGAAGTGTTATAAACTGAACCGGTTCATGGACATAGCTCGGGGAGAGAGTGAATTTATAACGTTGTAAAATCATCGAGAGAGTGATCTTAGCTTCATTTATCGCAAAACTGGACCCCACACAGTTTCTTGGTCCGTAACCGAAAGGAATGAATGCTCCTGAATTGTTGTTAGTTGCTTTAGAAATCCCTTGTGAGAATCTTTCGGGTTTGAAGAGATGAACATCTTCTCCCCATATTTTGGGGTCATGATGAAGTGCTAATATTAGTATCTCCACATTTATGTTTGCGGGGAGAACCAGATTTCCAACTTTCGTTTCCCTCCAGACTGTTCGGATTATAGAAACTGCAGGAGGGTATAGTCGTAATGTCTCATTAATTATCATTTCCATCTGTACCATACCAAATATCACAAAATTAAATAAATTAGGAAAATAAGATATACTTCGTCCGTATCACGATAAGTGATACACTTTTCATCTTTGGCCGTTTTAAAATAATTGATACACTTTTCATCTTTGGCCGTTTTAAAATAATTGATACACTTTGATAATTTTACCTTATCTGGTGGCCCACACCCAATAACCATCTCCTATAATATAGTAAAATGACTCGTTTACACTTACTTAAATTTTTTAACATCATTAATTTCACATTATTCAGAAGGAGTGTGACTCATCCCTCCCTAACTATCATATTTAGCAATTTCAAAATATTTGATACACTTTGATAATTTTATCTTATTTGGTAAAAGGTAGTGACCCACACCCAGTAACCATGTCCTTTAATATAGTAAAATGACTCATTTACTCTTACTTATATTTTTAAACATCATTAAGTTCACGTTATTCAAAAGCAGTGGGACACATCCCTCCCTAACTAGGCATGTGCGCGGTCTAGGAATCGAATTGAACCGCCTGAAACCGAGAACCGAAAATTGTAGTTTTGAGGAACCGAATCAATTTGGTCTGGTTCCGATCGGTTTGTACCGGTTAGAACCGCAAGATAGGTTTTTTTTCCTGATAAAGGGTTGTTTCTGGTTTACTCTCATTATAATCTTTTGACTCAAAAATCATGAAACTAACAATGTATCATCTCCTGAAATTGTCGTATTCTCTCTTTTTCTTATCATCTGCATAATGAGATCTCGAATGCCTGCTTGTAATTTATCAGATTCCACATCATCTTTACCTTTATATACCATCCTGTTATTAGCCAAAATTAAGGTCTTTTCTTTTCTTTTTTTTTTTTTTTTGAACAGCATTAAGACATTTTCTAACTTATGCCCTAGGGCACATAATATGAAAGATTAAAAAAAATTATGCCACTGCATTTAATTTCATAAAAACTCTTCATTTTCTAAGTATAGGAAGGGTGAAAATAGGTATTACAAAATGTTTTAGCAAGTCATTAATACAAAATAGCAAGTATAAAAGGCAATATGTATTAGATGTGGGTTAATGTATGTCAAGGAGGCATACAATAAAAAGACCCAAGACTTCTATCCTATTGGTATAAGGTGTTGCCCATGACTCATTGGTCATGGTTTCAAGTCCCGTCGTGGACACATGGTGGGGTTTATTCCCCATAGGTGGAAGGTTCGAGGGAAGGCATACTGCCCCTTGTGGATGTCACTGTCTAGGCTCGAACCACTAATTTACTAACTGGTTGTTATCATAAACAAACTTAATGGACCTTGGTCCATCACAATTTTACACAGTGTACATAAATGCAGAATATATGAAACTGAAGTTATGACATGGTCCTTAATTCGGGCATGATCATTTCTATAAGTTTGAGTATCTTTTAGTATGAAAAAGGTAGATTAGTTAAAATTACCCGAAACTAGGTAGCCTAATTTTGTATATGTTTTTAGAAGCTAATAGGTTTAACGCCCCAAGCATTTGGAAAACTTGTTTTCCTTCTTCATAGCTACTTCCAAACGCGGTCCTAGAGATGACTTCGGCTGTCAATTTTCCAAACTCGTCATAGACATCCATTTCTTTCGCCCCACCATTTTCCCACCTTTTAAGCATCATTTCAACACTCTCTATCATTGCCGGAGCCATGTTCTACAACAAAAATCAATTAAAAACGATACTTAATCCTTTCATATGAGGGGTATGGAGAGGTAAGACCTACCAGTAGGTAGAGAGACTGCTTCTAGAGAGACTTCTAATAAATGTGCGAGTAAGAGTATATAAGTGTATCTAGTTTATATGAACTTACTTTTAATCTTTCGGCATGGAAAGCATGATTTGCGATTTTTCGTTGTTTGGCCCATTTTTCACCTTTGGATAAAATTAGACCTTCTCCAACTATCTTCTTGAAAATAGGCTCCACTTCTTGTTTACCCATTGAAATCTCTCTATGACTTATTATTTCTTTGAGGAGTTCTGGTTCTGTGACAACTAATTCAGCTTGAGGGCCATGCCAATATACAAAATTCTTACCTGCTTCATGAAAACAAACACTGTTGTTAAAAAAAATGAAGCATATGTGACATTTAAAATGAATTAGGAGTTAATAATACCAACCGTATATGCGGAACCATGATTCGATGTGAGGTTGAATCCGTGGGAATATGTAATGTGATAACTCCATGGGCAAGTTCACGGATTTCATTTTCATGTCGGAAATTTCTTTCGTGTTGCCATGGAATTGCGTAAGGAGGCCCGTTTATTCCTTGTGAGTTCATGGCGTGTTTTATGCGCATTGGAACACCCCAAAATTTGTGAAAGAACTTGAAAAGATGTAAGACCACCACTACTATTGCTACTATAAAGCATAGCAATCCTACCAAAACTCCCATAAAAGTCATCATATTGGTAATCCAGGGTGTGGAGTTTGGAAATTTGGGTGCATATATGATGAACTTGTTATAAGTATATTATTAAGCGTAATAATGAAGCGTTTTGTTTTGAAGTGTGTTTTTAATAAATTTTTGGCTCCATTATGATGGCATTTAGTGATTTGGCTTATTCTTTTTGAATCGTTTTTTGAACAAACAAAATGCAATTTAATAAAGCAACCTATAATATAAACAAGTGGGCGTGTTAAACAAATCAACATGTCTTTTTCATCAATTCATCATGTTGATTAGAGGAAATATGGTGTGTTTGACTTCGGTTGTGAGTAGACGATAATCAACGAAATAATCTATTAAATGCTTTGGATCGTTTGAAAATCATTGTCAAAATCGTAGTATTTCAACTCTCCTATGCTTCAGGTTACACAAAATGTAAAAAATATCTTACAAGTTTATTGAATTTTAAAATGGCAATAAGCATATTAAAGTGGCTTATGAGTTGATGGCTTGGATAAGCTAAAGGTTTAAGCTTATAAGGTCCGGTTTACTCGTCGGATCTCGTCAGTCCAGCGACGTTGTTGGCATGGCCTCGTCGATTGCTTATCGCCGTGAATCTAAAGAGACGAGGGTTTTGGTGCTTTTAGTGTTACCTATATCATTTTAGTATAATGAAAATAATGTGTATATCATGGGTTTCATACTTTGTATCTAGTACAAGTTAGGAGGTGTGGTGCATACTTGTATAAGCCCAAGATGATACGGTTACGACTTATAAGGCAAACAAACAAAAGGAGGGGGTTATTGTATAAGCCCAGCAAGCTGCTATTGTTGCAGGGTAATCAGCGGCTGGCAACCAGTTGCGACAACGACAAGCTGGTAAACCGTCAAGATGGTACAACGACCAATTGTTGCAAGATGCTATATAACCGTGCACAAAAAACCCGAAACCAGAAACCGAACCGGCCAAACCCGATTTTGAACAAAACCAGTTCGGTCTTTTTTCAAACCGGCCGGTTCCCAACCGGTTTGGAGTTCTTAGCTTTCGAACCGGTTAGTAACATGACTGAAACCGAAACCGGAATTTCTTCGATTAGTATTTGATATTTAAGAAAAACGAAAAACCGGTCTAAACCCAAAAAAATTAACCGTTTTGGTCGAATACCGGTTTGTAACCGAACCGAAAGGGTTACAATAGGTTTGGGTTTTATAACCCCAAAACCGGTTAGAACCCGAATCGGTTAACCGGTTTCTACCGTGTTGACCAAAACCGGTTTTGCTTTTAAACCCACGCCGGTTTGGTCAACAAACCGATTATGTGCATCCCTAATGCTATAACAAGCCATTTTATAACTGCCCCTAATTTCTTGGAACTATTTTGATCTCAATGTAGATAACAGAAATAATCTTCTGCCAAAAGGGTTACATAATGTCTTACACTTTGGCATATAATTGAATACGAATTCTCCATAATCATCTATAAGCGTAAATTAGAAACTGTGTCTAATTTCCAATTTGATTCTAAGGGGTTATCCCAATAGTTAGAATTTCGTGATAGCTAAATATAGAGACGAAATATCTAATTTAAAAAGTATCATTAACCCATTAAACCCAAAGATAAAACTGATAGGTAAGGAAGTGGAGTTGCGATCATAAATAAGCCGGTTAAAAATGAACTTTACGGGTTTCATTTTCAATAACCAAACACCGAGTGAGAAAAGATCAAACTAAAATATAATAATGATTTCTGGCCATGTGACAGGGCATACAGAAGACCACAGATCAATGTGAAATGGCTCTTCAACCTGAAAACTTTGATGCTTTCCGAGAAGTTTCCTGTGCATTGCAACGTCGTAGTTGTCGATCACAATTTTCTACTATGATCTCCGTTCTTTCAGCTATCAAGCAACCTACGAAATGCTTCCAACGTCCTTGCGACCGGCGTTACGCCGTCAATTCTCACTTTCCGATATCAAATCCGCCACAAACAACTTCTCCAGTGACTTGATCATCGGAAAAGGATCCTTCGGAAACGTCTACAAAGCCACAATCGACACCGGATCTGGAAGCACAACCAATGTTGCAGTTAAACGACGGAGTTCCGACTCGAAGCAAGGTTCGGAAGAGTTCTGGACGGAGGTAAAGTTACTTTCAGAGCTGCGGCACACTCATCTAATTTCTCTAATTGGCTATTGCGTTGACCTAGATGCTAATGAAATGATACTCGTCTACGAGTACATGGCTAACGGAACCCTAGCTGACCACATTTACAAAAATAACGAAAATTCTTCTCGTCTGAATTGGGAACAACGGTTAAAAATATGCATAGGCGTCGGCCGTGGAGTGGAGTACCTTCACACCGGCACAGGCATCGATAAAACAGTTATTCACCGTGATTTGAAGAGCTCCAATATTTTATTGGATGCAGATTATGCAGCTAAGTTATCTGATTTTGGTTTGTGCAAACTCTGTAGTGGCGATCGATCTTATAATCCAATTATTGCAAGTGTAAAAGGCACATTTGCATATATGGATCCCAATTATCGCACCAAGCACGAACTGTCAACAAAAACTGATGTGTATGCGATTGGTGTGGTGTTGCTGGAAGTGTTATGTGGCAGGCGATCATTGGATTTTGATGTTGTTGATAGGGAAAAAAGGCTCGTGTTGTGGGCCCAACAATGTATCAGAGAAGGAGTTGTGCATAGGATCATAGATCCTGGTCTTCGGGGGAGAATTGCTGATTATGGCTTGAGTATTTTTGTTGATATAACTTTGCAATGCCTGCAAGATCGACCGGATAAAAGACCAACAATGGTGGAAGTTGTGGCGAAATTGGAAGCTGTTTTGGCATCACAATGTACCGAGTATTCTTCTTCTGTTAATGATGAATTTGTGAAGATATATTTTGGCAATGGTGTGTTTATATCTTTGATTGATCTTCATTCCTTAAACATATTGTTTTATTTATTTGTTAAATCGCCTTCCTTATCTGACTTTATTATACCTTCTATAGTTTCCTGTTCAAGCTCTTCTGCGTACTCAGATGCAGACAAATTCAGGTATTATTCTATTCATTATCCTTTATCATCTTTACAAATGTCCTGAATTTTTTTATTTTTTTTTACAATTTATCCTCTGATTTAAACAGAAGTGCAGTTAGCACTTCGTCAGGAAAAAGTGAAACCGTCAAACAGGCATGTCTATATTCTTCATGGTCCACCTCTGTTTCTGTCGTTCTTGTAAAATCTCCAATGAACATGGATTGAATGATTTTGTACAGGATCTTGGCTCAGAGTCAAATGTTGGTATGAAGTCAAAATCATCTTCTAATTTACCCGTTGACCTGCAAAATAATGGGTTGAAAGCTGTTTATGAAACATCTCATGACGAGTATGAAAAACTGGTCAGGAGAATGAACCCACCCAGGTTATCTCCTATTAATTTTATGAATTTGCTTCCATTAAAGTAACATATACTTTAGGTTATATAAATTAAATATCTTCTTTTTTTTTTTGTTAGAGTTGTGATTGATGATGAATACTGTGAGAATGCTACCATCATAAAGGTATATGATCCTGATACACTTGCCTCTCATCCTATATGACTTACATATAAATGATTTACATATGGTAGGAGAAAGAAGGGGAGAAGGGTAGTATGGGTAATTCACATGAGAAGTCGGTTAGGGTTGCTATAAATAAAGAAGCTAGGGAATAATGTAGGCATGTTTGGTTTATGGTAAAATTAGGATTAGTTTAGCTAGTATAATTCTCTCTCTAGATATCGTTCGATACTACTAAAGTGTATCAATTGGTATCAGAGCCTTTCGATCCGTCATCCATGGCAGCTGCGTTTTTGTAATCGTTTCCTTCACAATCAGTTCGATACTATCAAATTAACACGAACTTGCGTGAACAGAGAATTTCACGATCTGTTCTTAATTCGATTTTGTTCGTAATCGATTCTGCTTCGTAAGTCGATTCTATTTCCTAATTCGATATTGTTCCTTAATTCGATCGTGTTTCCTTAATTCGATTCTGAGCGATGGCAAACAACAACTCAATTCAATCGGAGGTTATACAGTAATCGAACATTGAATCAGTTCAGGCACAGAACGAACGGAGTGATACGTGATTAGAATCACTTCACTCGATTCAATCAGAAGAAATTCAATACGATTCTGTTCCTTATTTCAATTTTGAATTCGATTATGGATCTTAATTCGATTCGATTTCTGTTTCGGTTTCCTTAATTTGATTCTGAGATTGTGCGACGATGGCGACCAGGTCAAATAACATTCGAGTAGACGAAATTAAGGCATCGAGCAACGCAATTCAATCTGAAGTTATTCAATTACGAGAATTAAAGCAATCGAATATTGAATCAACTAAAGCTCAGAATGAACGAATGGATGCGTTGATGAAACGAATTGAAGAATTATTGCAAAATCATCATCAACAGGCGACAGCATTCGAAGTTTCTTCCTCAGGTGGTACGTTCTGTGATAACAATTTGTCCGATGATTGTCCTTTCTTTATAATAGAGTTACCGATTTTTGATGGAACGGATCCGGATAGTTGGATTCTTCGAGCTGAGAGGTATTTTTTGTTAAATCGATCGACTAATGAAGAACAATTAGAGCTCGCTATAATTGCGTTTGAAGGAGATGCATTACGGATGTTTAAATGGGAGAACAAGAGGTGTTCGATTCGAAATTGGGAAGAAATGAAGATGTTGATATTGCACCATTTTCGTTCCAGTGTTAATGGATCTCCATGTGAGCAGTTTTTTGCCTTAAAACAGGAGAGCACTATAGCAGATTATGTTAGACAGTTTGTCAATTTGTCAGCTCCTTTGGAAGGCATTTCAGAGGAGGTGATCTTATATCAATACATCAATGGATTGGATCCATTAATTCGAGCAGAGGTGCGGTTTTTGAATCCGATTAACTTGAATGTTGCTATAGAAATGTCTACTAAAGTAGAAGAGAGAAACAAGGTGATAAATAAGGTGAAATTGTTGGCTGGATCTTTTTATCAGAAATATACTCCCGTGACCAATTCGGTCATTGATTCAAAGGTCAATAAACCTGAATTAAGTGATGAGATTGGGAGTGCACAGGATGTTAAGGTAGAAAAGTTACAAATACAAGATGCACCTCTTGATGTAACTATGGAAACAATAGCGATTGGACCTGCTGTATATCAAGATATTGAGGGAGATGAAAATAAAGAGGAATTTGAGAGCCAACCAGGAGATGATATACCCGAGGCTGTGGTGGCAGCGGAGACTGTTGAAATAGGGTCAAAAGTTTCTGTTGACTTGAATTCGGGTCAAAAGATATTGGTAGAATTCAGGTTTTTAGAAACTCAAGGATTGGTAGACCATGAAGGGTTGAGCATGGATGAACAAAGGTTGTTGGCAGATTACAAGCTCATTTTGAACATGACTTCAGTCCTACCTCATTATGCACAAAATCAACAAGATGAAATTGAAAGATTGAGACAAGTGGTGAAAGGTTGGATGATAGTGTGGTGCAATTTCCTCATTGCCACCTTGAGGACAAGGTGGAAGTTTTACCGGGGGGTATTGATACACTTGCCTCTCATCCTATATGACTTACATATAAATGATTTACATATGGTAGGAGAAAGAAGGGGAGAAGGGTAGTATGGGTAATTCACATGAGAAGTCGGTTAGGGTTGCTATAAATAAAGAAGCTAGGGAATAATGTAGGCATGTTTGGTTTATGGTAAAATTAGGATTAGTTTAGCTAGTATAATTCTCTCTCTAGATATCGTTCGATACTACTAAAGTGTATCAGATCCTTGCTTGTGTTTATTATATATTTATAATATGAAAATAGGTTTATTTTATTTTGTAATTCAGGTTAATAGTAGTAGCACACAAGGGTTACTATTGGACCTTCTTCAGGTTCTGACTGATTTTGATCTCATAATTACTAAAGCTTATAGAACTTCTGATGCATCGTGGTTTATGGATGGTATAATATGTTATTTATTTAATATATTTATCAGTATTTTGCAGAATACTTTTGAAATGTGTGAATTAGTCTTGTTTTTATTTTACTTTAACTTAATTTTTTAATTTTTTTTTTGCAGTTTTCTATGTTACTGATAAAGAAGGGTACAAAATCACAGATAATGCCAAAATACAGAATATACAAGAGGTGAGCTGTCTGTTATTGTTTTAGATTTAATTGGTAAGTAGGTAACTCTTCAAGGTATTCTTTAATTTTCTTGTAGTCCAAAAAGACAAATTTCAACCATTGATTAATACTCCCTCCGTCCCACAAAAAAGTTCCCATTTCCTTTGGGCACAAGTATTTAGGAGATAGTTGATAGTGGGGTCTTTGGTACTATTTTTGATTAAAATATAAGGTTAATTGGAGAGAGAAAGTGTTTTTAAGAGATAGTTGGTGGTGGGATCCATAATAATAATATTATTTAATAGAAATGGGAACTTTTTTGTGGGACAAAATTTATGATAGAAATGGGAACTTTTTTGTGGGACGGAGGGAGTAATAACTAATGGTCAAGATTAATCATATATTTTATACATGTAGGGGTATTTTGGTTATTTGACACCCACATAAATTTTAAATCTAATTTTTTTTTTAATTTTTTTTTACTTTTTGTTTATTATTACTTTTGTGAGAAACAATATTATGTGATAATCACATGTGGTTATATACATAATCATATGCGATGCTTTTGTATAACCACATGTGATTGTATACTTGATCACATGTGATGTTTTTGTACAATCATATGTGATCAAGTATACAATCGCATGTGATGTTTTCGTACAATCACAACTGATCAAGTATACTTTGACATGTGATTATCATGTGACGTTTTCTTTTTTAATGAAAAAATAAATTAAAAAATTAGTATTTTTAAAAAACCAAATTAAAAAAAATATAATTTTTTTTATGTGAGTGTCAAATGACCAAAATACCCCCATGTATATATGTGATTAATCTTGACCATTAATTATTATTGATCGATGGTTGAGATGAGACTACAAAAGAATTAAGGACTACCTTGAAAACATTTCTTGGTAAGTATTCTAGAGCCGCCAACCTCAGCCCATTTTTATTTATATTAAAAGATTTGGGGTGATTATGGACTATTTGAAATGGGCCGGGTTTTTCTCTCCTCAGCTTTTAGACGGGTCAGAATAGGCCCATACTTGATGGCCAAAATGTATTTTAGTTTTAAAAATATACAAAGATATTTTTTTAAATAAACAATAAGCTCTAAAACTGAATCTAATATATGGTTTTTGTTATAAAAAAAAAAGTATGGGTTGGCCCAACCTGTTTTCCCCTGAACCCGTTTTCTAATAATATGCAGATTCTTCATGTATATTCAAGCTCCACCTCAGCTACAGGAAGAAACCAAGAGGTAAAATCTACACCACCCGATCACACAACTATCGAATTGATAGGAAATGATCGACCCGGTTTAATCTCAGAAATAACTGCCATACTCACCAACTTACAATATAATGTTGTAACTGCTGAAATATGGACCCACAACACTAGACTTGCTGCTGTAATTCACCTAACCGACAAACAGACCGTTATCGAACCAACAAAACTCGATAAATTAAAAAAAATTCTGTTAATTGTTCTTAATGATGATACGGGTGCAAAAATCACGGTCTCAAATGGGTTAAATGTATGCTTTGATAGAACATTGCATCAGATGATGATTGCTGATAGAGATTATGAAAAAGGATTGATTTTTAATGTTAAAGATTGGCCGGAAGTCGATATTGAAAATTGGAATTTTAAGGATTATTCTTTAATTAGTATTCGATGCAAAAATACACCAAAAGTTCTGTTTGATATCATTTGTACATTGACCGAACTTAGGTATTTCGTTCATCATGGAAGTTTTTATGCTGGGAGAGAAGAAGTAAAAATGGTTAGTCATATTGACCTTTATATGGTATTAAAAGGTTGAGTAAGTTACATAAATCGTCCTTGAGGTTTGTAATTACATGGGTTTGTAATTACATGGGTAGTCTCTAAGTTTGAAATTTGTAACACTAACGGTCCCTAAAGCAAAAAAGACTGTTAAGTGGTTAGGGACCTCTGATGTTACAAGTTTTAAAAATAAATGGAAGAATCTGATGGACAAAATCTGTAATTTCATACACGGAGACGATTTATGTAATTTTCTTAGAAAGACTTTTTTAAAAATGCCAAAATACATTTTAATATCCTGAACTTGGCTAACTAGATTCTCTACTATCCTGAACTATTAAAGGTGCATCTACACTGAACTTGACAAATTGGTTGATTTAGTACCTCACTCATTAATTTGATAGCGTTTTCTTAATTCACTTACTTTCTTGGAGCTTTTGACGGATTAAAAATTATATATGTTCATCTCAATATATTGATATTAGAAGCAAATCACGTGAGAAAACAAGACCAAATTAGTGAATCAAATCGACAATTTTGTCTAGTTCACGGTATTATAATGCACCTTGAATACTTCAAGGCAGTAGCAGACCTAGTCAGCCAAGTTGAGGATGCTATAATATATTTTATAGCCTTTAAAAAATTAACTTGTGGTTTTTTCGTATGTAGGAATTTTGGATCAGACATATAGATGGATCAGCTTTTAAATCAGATGCAGAGAGAGAAAGAGTGATTAAATATCTTGAAGCCGCAATAGAGAGAAGAGTTTCCAAGGTAATATTTCCTAAGTTTATTTTTTCTTTTATTAAAATAATTTTACAATGTAAATTAATATTCATGATACAGGGGTTGAAGATAGAGATACTAACGAAAGACAGAGTTGGCTTACTATCTGACGTCACACGCATAATGCGTGAAAACAGTCTAAACATCACGAAAGCTGAAGTTGCAACCACGGGTGATAAAGCCGTATTTGCGTTTTATTTGGGCGATAATTTGGGATATCCGGTAGATCCCAAAGTTATAAATTATGTGAGGAACGAAATTGGGCAGAATATACTTCAAGTGAAAGGCGCCCGTAAAGATTTATATCAAATTCCTCATGAACCGGAATCTTTTACCTTTAATGAGTTTTTAAAAGCTTATCTCGGTTGGATCGGGTTTTTCTAACAATTTTTATGTATAGTTACGTGTTTAATTCGGGTACAGAGTGTAACGTCTCTAGTAATTTAGTTATTTAATCCTAATTCATTTTTTATGTAACGCAAGCATTTATGATTTAAGAGTATGATGTGTACTATGATGGTATCGACTTTCTAATGATCAGTTTGAATTTACAATTTTATAATGCTTGCTTATATGTTGATCCCTTATGGTCCAATAATCGAACCAAACCGCTTGAAATTGAATTGAGAACTGAGAAAATGATTATGGACGGACTAAACCAATGACATGTTGGACTGGACTGAGAACTGTGGTTTTTTGTTTTTTTTTATTTTTTATTTTTCGGTTTTGAAATAGATCGAGAACTGGTTTTGCATAAAAATCAAACTGAGAACCTGACCGGTATAACTTTGTCCAGTCGATCCGCTGATTCTCGGTTCAGTTTGTACAAGCCTGATAGGAACTTATTTGTAAAATCCAAGATTTTTAACTATATTTTGGTCGAATTTTCTTCTTAAAATTATGTTTGATGCACGCTTTGTTCTTAAAATTGTGTTCTCTTTCTTTCCTTTACTAAAACCGTAGAACTCAATTGGATTTGAAGTTAAAGCCAAACATGTTGAAAAACATGTATAATTTGATAAGAGATTGTGCACGTTAATTCTAAGCGATAAGAGTTATATAAAATATTAATAACTATAATGTTAATATAATAAAATTAAATGATAAGCGTTTTCAATATTTAAAACCAGAATTCAAAAAAACTGTTGTAGATATCAATAACATTATGCAAGAAGACATTTGGCGAAACCCCACACTTCAAGCCCTCACTTTCTGACTACTTAAACTATTGTATTCTCTTTTGATAAAATGTTTTTTTTTTTTTTTTTTTTTTTTACTAATTGTATTTAGTTTTATCATTTGTTACTACTCATAATCCTACTCAATAGATGAAGACATGTGTCAAAATTAAGAGATTATATTAAGAGAGAGAATTAGTGGATTACACATGAGTAGGACTAAATGATAGAACTAAATATCATTTTTCTTTTTTTTATATTTCTTTTTGAAACAGATTCAAAAAAATTATTGATAATACTTTTAAATTTAATAAAAGTACAGTACATTTCTAAACATAAAAAAAGGTTAGATTTAATACAAAGAGCACCTCTAAGGCTTATCGGTATGGGCTCATGGCGTGGCCATGGGTGGTGATGTGGCAGGAAGCCACGGCATGGCCATGGGTGGAACACCGCCCCCCCAACGCCGTGGGGGGTTGGCGTGGTGGAGGAAGCAAGCAGACAACGGAAGGTCACGGAGCGTTGGAGGTTGTTTTTTGATCGATGGTGGTTTATGATTGGGTGGTGGGTATTTTCTTTTTTATTTTATTTAAATTTTAATGGAATAAAATGGTGTGGTGTGGTATGGTGGGTATTTCCTAGAGATGATGTGGTGTGGTGGTGGTGTGGTTTCTGAGGTGGCAATGATGTGGTAGGAAAATTTGGTGTGGGGTGTGGTACCCATACCCCATAGCCTAACAAGATAAAAATAAACAACACCTACGATAAACTATAAACTACACGGATAAATTGCGACAATAACATCTTGTTCATCGAACAACACATATTGGCCTGGAAACTAAAGAAAATATCTCTTAATCGATCACTTTAGAAGTCTACCATCAGACCTTTGATTTAGTGGTATTGAACAAATGATTAAGGGTTCAAGTTTTATTACAAGGTTGTGTAAAAAGCTACTCTCGTTATTCATTTGCTCATCTTCCATATACGTATATAGACTATAGTACCATCATATCTAAATTAAATATACGATGTACTTGAATGATAATTTTTAAATACTTATTAATATTAAAAAGATATTTTGTTGAAAAAATGAAGTCATAGGTCTAGAATCAGTTTAATGTTCAAAGTCTCTGTAGATTTGATACCATCTTTGAATATTCAATCAAACAACTTTTCTTGTCAAAAGATTCTTGCTTTCTGGTCAATCTCTTTCAGTACCAACAACAATACCTAATTTAAAACTGCCCTGCCACCAATGATGGTGTAAACAATTAAAAATGTTGTCTTGAATCTGTGAGTTGACAGCTTCGATAAGTTGTACAGTACAACTCTTCATGAATGTGTCACATTGGCTGGTTCAAATCCAACTATAAAGAACCTTCTAAACATTTACATAGTCTCCACCAACCTAGGCATATTTTTCCAAGTCATGTTACATGTTTGACTATTGACACTTTCAACTTAAAATTCACTTTTTGATTCTATTCTATGGTTCTTGAAAAAGAAAGAAAAAACACACAAAATCAAAATTTCGATGTAAACACACGTAGGTATAACGATATGCAAACTGAACTGAGAACTGACTAGAATTAATTGATCGAACTGAACCAAGCTATTCCAGTCAGATTCTCTCCCGTTTCGCGAGCTTACTGGACCACATGATCCACTCCAAGTCTCCAACAAAATTATGATCAAGATTCAAGAACATACATCCATTCAAACATACAAAAAAACGAAAAAGAAGTCGATAATAACTTTAGATCTTAATATATATACAAATGATTTCACTAAAATTAGACGGTTTAACATTAGTTCCATGATCCAACGTCTAGTTGGGTCTAAAAAGGTTAACTAACGACAATTTACAAGGAATTTTTGTTGTATCTCTAGATTCTATGCAAAACGGAAATTTTGCAATCGAAAACCCTAAACCAGTTGTAATTCAAGAATATGATCTAACAAGGCCAAAGTTGCAAAAGGATTTCGACTTAAACAAACCACCAAATAGGAATCTAGTTGGCGATTCTTGAGCACTTCGGTTCGAGTCATGAAGATTGCCTTTCACTTTAAGCATTGTTTGCCCGATTTCTTTCCTAATATAATCAATAATCTTGGAATCAACGGGATACCCCGAAGCATCACAAACATAAAACGTGTTTACAGCTTTGCCGCCACGTGTCGCCACCTCAGCTCTCGTGACCGTGAGACTATTCTCACGGAAAATACGAGTCACATCGGATAAAAGCCCGATTCTGTCCGTTGTGCATAGTTCTAGCTTCAAACCCTACATAAAAACATGTAGAAATTAGTATCAATTTATGAATTTACCACAACCATTTCTTAATATGGTTATAAATTTAGCTGTAAAACTTGTACCGTGTTACCTCAGATACTCTTCTTTCTATGGCTGCTTCGATACATTGGATCATTCTTTGCCTTTCAGCTTCCGATTTCACAGGCGAACCGTCGATATGTCGGATACAATATTCCTAAACACGAAAAGACAAAAAAAGAACATTATAATCATTTCATAATTCAAATAAATAACCGATTGTTTTTTAAAACACGAAAAGTTAACGAACCTGATAAGCTTTTGTACCATCGGCGTCTACATGCCCGTGAAAAACGACATATTCCATATCCGTTAATGTACAAACCGTGTCAAACAACAATTTAGGTCTATCTTTACACCGAATAGTAACCACCGAACAATCTTTATCATACCAATTAACAATATTCACATCGGGCCTTTGTGTTTCGGGTAAACCAGGCCCGTTTTCTCTTTCATAATCACGGTCCTCAAGCATCATTTGGTGCAACCGTCTCTCGGTGTGGGTTGCACCGTTTGAGACCACGGTTTTAGCTTCTCGGGCTTTGTTACTACCTTCGAGTACATTACAAAGCATTTGTTTTATAACCGAAAGTTTCTCGTGGTCCATAACGGCTAACCCTGACTCATCATCGGTCACTTGGACTATGAAGGCGGCACGTGTGTTGTGGGTCCACACTTGTGCGGTTAACACATTACACTTTAAGTGTGTGAGAACCGCACAGACTTCGGATAGTAACCCGGGTCGGTCTGACCCGAGTAACTCGATTGTTGTGCAGTCTGTTGAGGATGTGAACCCAACAGACTGCATTGAGTTGGTGAAGCTGGTTTCGGAACCAAGAACCTGAGGTTAAATCAAATTGACAAAATGTCAGGGTGTTTTTTGCTTTTTTTAAGGAGGCGTGTATAAGGGAGTTGTACTGTACAAGTGTACAATGCAAGGGGGGGGGGGGGGGCAACATTTGGGTTGAAATCTTTTGTGGATCAAACATGAAAATAGAATCTTTACCTTTTGAATGTAATTCAAGATTTCTTCATCTGTGATTTTGTTCCCTTCTTGATCAGTGACATTGAAGACTGTCCAAAACCCCAAAAACAGAAATATCAGTTAATTATTTATTTACTTATTTATTTATATTTAATACTTCCTCCGTATCAATATAAGTGACACACTTTCCATTTTGGGGTGTATCAAAATAAGTGACACACTTTGAAAACTTTCCTTATTTGGTAAAAATAGTGGGACCCATACCCACTAACTATCCACTTTAATAAAGTGAAATTACCCTTATACCCTTACTTTTACTTTTAAAACTCATTAATATCACTTTATTCAAGAAAAGTGGGACCCATTCTCCACTAACTATGTACTTTAATCTATTTTAACCTCTACTTTAATCTTTTACCTCAAAAAACGTGTAAGCCAATTTGTGTCACTTATTTTGATACGGAGGAAGTAAAAAATTTATGCTTACCATCCATGAACCAGCCTCCATCAGAACTGATGTAAGCTTTCATAACAATGAAGTTTAGATCAGTGAGGACTTGTACAACTTCCAAAAGAATGCCATGTTTGTTAGCACTATCCACCTGTTTCATTAAATGTTTGATAAATTAATAAATATAAAAAATTAACAAGAACATCCCAAATCATGAAAAGTTAGGTGACAGAATCACAGCTCAACAGCAGTCCGATTTAGACAAATTTTCATAAACTCAATCTCTCTCATGCAAAAACACAAACAGTTGGTGTGCATACCTGAATGATAGTAGCATTTTTGCAAGATTCATTGTCGATCACTACTCGAGGTGGATTCATTCGACGAATAAATTTCTGATACTCTTCTTCCATGTTTGGAGGGTAAACTGAAACCTGAAAACACGGTTTTTCTTCTAACGGTTTCAACTGTGTGTTTTTTTATCCTCTCAAAAAGCACATGAAATTGCTCTGTTTCTTTAACACATGAACATGAACGTGCAGAACGCAAAAACAACTGTCTATTTTTAAAATCAGCCCTACAGAGTACATTAAATGGGGATGAGTAGGCGCAGTTTAGCATGTTTGTGCGCATGATAGCGAGTAAATGGTGGTATCGTTAAAGTGCGCTAAGTGGCCATTAGTTTTGGTTTTACTTTTACTTTTTCCAAGGAACGTGTTTAAGGAAACTAATTGGCTGTAATAATCTCCAAAGTGTGTGGAGAGAGGAAGACTTTTGTTATTAACGGTTTGTCGAAAGTTAATTATTTTATTTACTTTTACATTGAATATTTTTTATTAATTTGTACAATATTAATACAAATTAATAAAAAAATATTCAATGTAAAAGTAAATAAAAGTAGGTAAATGTTTAAGGTAGTCCATTAATTTTATCTAGTCATAAGGGACAATTATTAGCCATTGGATCAAGAAAAAATCAATGGTCAAGATCAATATTCAAACCACCACCACCACTACAAACACATGTGCTTCTCCAGCGGCCGGAGACGTCGGCGATGGTCGGCGGCCGGCAGCGGCGGACGGCAGCCGGAGGTGGCCGCCGAAGGTGGTGACCGACTGACCGGTGGTGGTGGTCGTTGTAACACCTCAAATTTTAATGCCAAATAGTGGCCAAAATAAAACATTTTTTTTTTCATAAATAGAAGAACTATTCCAAAAAATATGGATTTACAAAAACCTTTGGTATGAAAATCAGAGTATAAAGTTTGGTGTTACAAAATAGATCAAAACCAAAGCTAAGCATAAATCCAATCTAAAGTTCCTCTATTCTAGGCCCCGCATCTCTATCCATGCGTACCTAAACCTTCGATCCCGAACCTGAGTACATAGCAAAACAAACAAGGAGTACGTGAGACAAAAACGTCTCGTGAGCTACATGGGTTTAGACCCGATAATAAAATGAATGTCACATTTCATATAACCAATCAATATACATATATATATCCAACTATCCAGTCTAGTCACATTAGTGTGACCCTATCAAACTTGCTTACCTAGCAATCACAACTAACGTGGATGAGTCGATGGGAATTCACCCCAACTGCCCCTCACTCCACACCTCATGACCGGGAGTATCCCGTGACATCGCATAACTAACGTGGATGAGTCGATGGGAATTCACATGGGAATTCACCCAACTGCCCCTCACTCCACACCTCATGACCGGGAGTTGCCCGTGTCATCTCATGACTAACGTGGAAGAGTCGATGGAAATACGCCCAACTGCCCCTCAATCCACAACTCATGATCGGGAGTAGCCCGTATCATCACATCATCTCAATCTCATCATAACCCTATGGTTATGCAAATCTAGCTCTCTGCTAGCACTTTCATCATCATCATCAAGTTAGTTCAATACTATCATAGGTATAACTAACTATCAACTACTAGTCTACACAATTAAGCAAATAGACCATAACACAAGTAATGAAAATAATTAACAGGGCTATGTACTCAGTAAATTCCACACGTACTCACCTTAGCAATATGATGCTCAAATCGTGTTCTTGACACCCAATCTCTTGCTTCACACACCAATCAACTTCCCAAGACTTCACCAAAAGCCTAATACAATTATCACAATATGATCAACATTACAATCTACTAACAATGTGTTCATCTATCTCTAGATAACACCCAACAATCCATTTCCCCCAAATATGATGATTTACCAAACCCTAGGTTTAACCAACCCTTAAGATTCTTACAAATCAGAATCATACACTTGTTTCCCTTGTTAATACACCATCTATTAAGTGTATACAACACTTATATCACCATAACCCATAACCCAAAGAGCTAGGGTTTCAAAGCCATACACCCAAATACATAGATCTTAAGCTACAAAGATCAAAGAGTGAAGATATACCTTTAATCTTCGACTAGGAGTGAAATCTAACAAAGATTTGAGAAGAAATCAACCAAGATCTGCACTTGAGCTCCAAAATCGCCAAAAGGAAGAACTAGGGTTTTCTATTTCATCAAATGAGCTCCAACCCGATTTTAATGCTGCACGACAATAGTTCACGACGCGAACAATAGTTCGCGTCGCTAACTATGCGATTTTCATAGATCGCGATCGTTAATCGGACGTGAACTTCTTCGCGATAAAAGGCCAAACTCCCTGGAGCTAGTTCGCGATCGCCATCCTTAGTTCGCGACGCGAACTCCTTTAGGCAGCTGGGCTGCACTTTTTCATCTTTGTCTCGACCCGGTTTCGCCCATAACTTTCTCATACGGTGTCCAAACGACACGAAACCAATTCCTACGTTCTTTAAACGATTTATCCTTATTTATCATATTTTTATCCAATTTATTTATTTACAAATTTCGGGTCGTTACAACTATCTTCCCCTTAAAAGGATTCCGTCCTCGGAATCACTCAAAAGAAATTCCAATTTACATTCTACCGAGTATCCATTCTCATTCTCCCGCGGTTATTACCGTCAACCTTTTCTCATCCCGAATTAGTCAACAATATGAATGTAAACATTCAATTAATCCCGTTAGATCCAAACGGTCAAAAATCAATCTTAAGCCTTTAGTGCCCAAATGGGCCAAACTTGCACAATTTTGACCACAAGACTTTCAATCCTTTAACCAATCATCTTATACATATAGAAATGACATGACCCACGCATTATAATCAACTAATTGACCAACACCAATGTCAAAGTCTAGCTTCGACCAAGTTACCACATTCCAACCTCGTCTAACCCTTGACTTACGAACAAAGTCAACTACACTTTAACAATTTCCTTTACCATCGACCTCTAATTATAATTTATCAACCATTAGATACCCAATTCCCAAATTCGACTTGAAAACGCCCAACGGGTCAAAGTGACATAATTTGTCTATAACTCTTTTAATTACGTCATTACCTCTTTCTCATACACACAACTAATACATTATACTACTATCATTGCGAGTCATTCGAAACGAAAGTCAAAACCCATCCTTAACCAAGTCAACTAATCATATGTTGACAAAACTTGACTTTTGCCTAAAGTCAACCATACTTTTTCCAATTAACAGATTCCCTACCCTCGAGATCTCATTCTCGACTTATCACTTCCGGTTACACCCATTAATGTTTCCTTAACAATCGTCCATATTTCCAAAATTTCAAACCTTTTCAAATTTCCCCAAGTTCTCACATTCCCTTATGGTCACATCAACCCTTTACCGTTTCTTAACTTTCATTTGGTCACCTATACCATTTCTTAGTACCATTTCAATCATCTTCGCCTCACATACCATAATTTCACACAAGCTGACCATATCCTGGTTCCCAATGACAATTGCTTTCTAACAGCATCCTTTTTCTCATATTCGAGAAGTCGTAGGCATCCCATACCTATACATGACCTAATGCCACCCGCATTTCCAACCAAATTTTCATTTACCATAACATAATAGCAATACTCATTAACCCCTTGGTTCTATCTTCGTCATATAAACACATACGCATACACACCTACATATATATACATATATATATCACGCCAACTCAATCTGAACGTATCCATTATGCACATATACAATCATATGTATATGTCACCAATACCATCCAAGCATCATCATCATGCGCATATACAACCATATGTATATGTCACGCCAATGTCATCTGACATCCATCCTTTCGCATCGCGTAGCCTTGCTACTATCTTACCCATTCGATCATCCAATCGCTCATCGTGCGTTCTAGCACCTCTCCCATAAAAAAAAATCGCATTATCTTTTTTTCTTCCCTATTCATAAGTCTCCCATCGAACATAGTACTTAGCACAATTCATATAATATTATCCTTCCATTATTATATGCCTTCCAAGGCCATCATATAATGTACATGCATTGCACCCCGTGGGTATACCAATAAAATCTCCGATTGTCGTTTACCGTTTCACTTACACATCAATCACCCTTGACCGGTCCATTTCCTTATTACCGATTTCCAATCCTTTTATTACCACCGGGGTAACCACCAATCTATTCCTTTAACCAAAGTTCACCGGCCAACCCGATCGCCTTTGAGTCAACCAATCGACTCCGGTCTACATTTGTGACCCATGACTTGGCACACATTAGCCCAACATTCCATGTTCCCGTCTTTCTACATCGCGATACCTTGAGATATTTATTTCCCAGTCGTAGCCTCACACACACAATGTCATATTATATCACCTCATTATTATGACATCTTGCCCATACTCGTCATCTTACCCTTAATATCAAATCGATCATCCCTTGCCCCGAAACTTGTTATGGCTACATGCCAATTTTTTTTTTTTTTTTTTTTACTCAACCATTTCTACCAATTAAAATATGCCATTCCTGACACTTACTCTTTTCCACCTATGTTACATTTATTAGTTCCAAGGCATCACTATACCTTTACTCATTCTTTTCTTTCCCATTTACATACATTAGCATTACATTTCTTATCCGGATTCCCGCCGAATACTCAAGTTTCAATTCCAAGATTTCCATTTCCAAATTTCCATTCTTACTACAATTCTTACCAAAACTTAGTACTTCATTGTACTACTATCCATTTGTTGGAAACATTTACCGTCCTTGCGGTTCCTCTTTTGATACCATATAATAACATCAACCCCTATATCCTTACTATCTGCGACACATCGAACCATATTCCTTTCTAAAAATATAATTTCCATACACATAACTAACCGGGAAAATCATTCCCCAAATAAACATCCACGTCATACAACTTTCCTCCAATTCCTATAACCACCAATCCGTGCGATAATCCAACCATTAAGCTATATCCACACAATATCTTGGCTTGGTGCATACCCAACCAATCCATACCGATAACCACATCAAACACCCTAATTCCCATGGGCAACAAATCCACCTTAAACTTTCTACCGTCTATTTCTATTTCACAATTTCTATAAACACATTCAACCATAGACGTTTTCCCGTCGGCTACTTCTATTTCATAAACCTCATCTAACATTTCGGACGGCACATTCAATTTACAACCGAACTCATAAGACACAACGAATAAGTAGAATCCGAATCAAATAATATAGAAGATGGCATGAAGTTAATGAATAAAGTACCTGATACTACATCGTGCACCTCTCTTGCTTCCTCTCGAGTCACCTGAAAGGAACGTCCCCTTACTTGAGCCGGTTCCTCTTTCTTTTGAGCCGCGGGCACCTTTGGCTCGATCCTCTTTTTCGGGCACGCATTGCTATAGTGTCCCATTTCATGGCACGAGTAACACTCCACCTCGGAGAGTGTCTTGGATCTACAATCCCGTGCTATATGCCCCGTCTTTCCACAAATATAGCACACCTTCGAAACTCCTCGGCACTCGCCGGCATGGTTCTTCCCGCATCTCTTGCACGGGGCAACGCTTCCTTGCTTGAAGGAATTTGATGTGAACTTCCCCTTTTTAGAAGTTCCCGAGCCACTCTCGGCTTTCCTTTTCTCGTTCACATGGGCCCTCACGGCATTCCTTGTCGCATCTACCTCTTCCACACCCCGGGCGGCACCAATGGCCTCATCGAGTGTGACCGCTCTCCTTACCTCCAATTGGTAATCCCAAGGTAGCCCACAAGCATACCGGACTACCCTCGATCCTTCCTCAAAATAAGTTCTTGCAACAAACGGGAGCAATCCCGTGAACTCCCTTGAGTACTCCTCAACCGACCTATTACCCTTCTTTAGGTTTACAAACCTCTCATGCATCTTCTCCAAATCCCCGTCGGGGCAAAACTTTCTCTTCAACCTCGTGGTAAAGTCGTCCCATGACATCTTCTCAATCACCTCCCTCCCGAGGGTCTCATACACGATATCCCACCACACCATGGCATCTTCTTTCAATAGTTGTGACGCATACGTCACCATATCGGCATCCTTACACTTACTACTACCGATAACCCTCTCGGTTTCTCGGATCCACCTCATTGTTACCTTCGGGTCCGAACTACCCGTATACGTGTTTGGCCTACAAGCCATGAATGTCTTAAAAGAACAACCATAATTTTCATCGGGTCTCGCCCTTGCATCACTACAACCACCTGTGGAGGATTTTTCCACTCGAGTGCCACCATCCCTGGTTTTCTCATCCGATCTAGCCTCGGATACACGATCTCCACCCGACCTCTCACGGTCCCCAATGATGCGGTGCACCTCATCGGCCACCACTCCCTTGAGTTGTTCAATAATAGCTTGGAGGTCCGCCATGGTCACCGGAGTTCTATTAGCTCCGACCTCCGATTCATCAACTTGATGCATCGACGGTTGACTTTCCTGTTCAACCACCACCTCGACATGAGGTATTTCTTCCTCCCGGCCCTCCGGGGCTTTACCACTTCTATGCGTGGTCACCATTTCTTTCAGTCACGACTATACGAAAGTCATTAAACATTTAGTACCTTGTGTATAACCCATTAGCCTCATAAGACTCAATATCCATAATCATATCAATTTCATCGGTCCCCTAGGTTCAACCCTAAACTTAATATAAAGTCTCAAGGTCAACCTATCGATCTCAAGGAATCTTACATTCCTAATGCTACAGTCTAAGACTAGGATGGTCATCCAACCTAATTCACTTAAACTATAGCTCTGATACCAAGTTGTAACACCTCAAATTTTAATGCCAAATAGTGGCCAAAATAAAACATTTTTTTTTTCATAAATAGAAGAACTATTCCAAAAAATATGGATTTACAAAAACCTTTGGTATGAAAATCAGAGTATAAAGTTTGGTGTTACAAAATAGATCAAAACCAAAGCTAAGCATAAATCCAATCTAAAGTTCCTCTATTCTAGGCCCCGCATCTCTATCCATGCGTACCTAAACCTTCGATCCCGAACCTGAGTACATAGCAAAACAAACAAGGAGTACGTGAGACAAAAACGTCTCGTGAGCTACATGGGTTTAGACCCGATAATAAAATGAATGTCACATTTCATATAACCAATCAATATACATATATATATCCAACTATCCAGTCTAGTCACATTAGTGTGACCCTATCAAACTTGCTTACCTAGCAATCACAACTAACGTGGATGAGTCGATGGGAATTCACCCCAACTGCCCCTCACTCCACACCTCATGACCGGGAGTATCCCGTGACATCGCATAACTAACGTGGATGAGTCGATGGGAATTCACATGGGAATTCACCCAACTGCCCCTCACTCCACACCTCATGACCGGGAGTTGCCCGTGTCATCTCATGACTAACGTGGAAGAGTCGATGGAAATACGCCCAACTGCCCCTCAATCCACAACTCATGATCGGGAGTAGCCCGTATCATCACATCATCTCAATCTCATCATAACCCTATGGTTATGCAAATCTAGCTCTCTGCTAGCACTTTCATCATCATCAAGTTAGTTCAATACTATCATAGGTATAACTAACTATCAACTACTAGTCTACACAATTAAGCAAATAGACCATAACACAAGTAATGAAAATAATTAACAGGGCTATGTACTCAGTAAATTCCACACGTACTCACCTTAGCAATATGATGCTCAAATCGTGTTCTTGACACCCAATCTCTTGCTTCACACACCAATCAACTTCCCAAGACTTCACCAAAAGCCTAATACAATTATCACAATATGATCAACATTACAATCTACTAACAATGTGTTCATCTATCTCTAGATAACACCCAACAATCCATTTCCCCCAAATATGATGATTTACCAAACCCTAGGTTTAACCAACCCTTAAGATTCTTACAAATCAGAATCATACACTTGTTTCCCTTGTTAATACACCATCTATTAAGTGTATACAACACTTATATCACCATAACCCATAACCCAAAGAGCTAGGGTTTCAAAGCCATACACCCAAATACATAGATCTTAAGCTACAAAGATCAAAGAGTGAAGATATACCTTTAATCTTCGACTAGGAGTGAAATCTAACAAAGATTTGAGAAGAAATCAACCAAGATCTGCACTTGAGCTCCAAAATCGCCAAAAGGAAGAACTAGGGTTTTCTATTTCATCAAATGAGCTCCAACCCGATTTTAATGCTGCACGACAATAGTTCACGACGCGAACAATAGTTCGCGTCGCTAACTATGCGATTTTCATAGATCGCGATCGTTAATCGGACGTGAACTTCTTCGCGATAAAAGGCCAAACTCCCTGGAGCTAGTTCGCGATCGCCATCCTTAGTTCGCGACGCGAACTCCTTTAGGCAGCTGGGCTGCACTTTTTCATCTTTGTCTCGACCCGGTTTCGCCCATAACTTTCTCATACGGTGTCCAAACGACACGAAACCAATTCCTACGTTCTTTAAACGATTTATCCTTATTTATCATATTTTTATCCAATTTATTTATTTACAAATTTCGGGTCGTTACAGTCGTGACTGGAAGCACATGTGTTTGAAGCACATGTGCTTCATAATGATATGTTTGTCACTTGTTTTGATTTTTTTCTTGTGTAGTGAAGCACATGTGTTTCATAACGTCAAGCACATGTGCTTCGTGATTCAAACACAAATGACTTGCTTGTAAGTTACATGTGTTCAGGAACAAAAACACATGTGTTTGGCTTTATGAAGCACATGTGCTTCATAATAATATGTTCGTCACTTGTTTTGATTTTTTTTTCTGTGTAGTGAAGCACATGTGTTTCATAACGTCAAGCACATGTGCTTCGTGATTCAAACACAAATGACTTGCTTGTAAGTTACATGTATTCAGGAACAAAAACACATGTGCTTGGCTTTATGAAGCACATGTGCTTGGCTTTATGAAGCACATGTGCTTCATAATGATATGTTCGTCACTTGTTTTGATTTTTTTTTCTATGTAACGAAACACATGTGTTTCGTTACATCAAGCACATGTGCTTCGTATGCTCCCTTGTGTGTTTAGAAACTCATGTTTTTAGTGACTTGAAACACATGTGTTTTGTGACCTGAAGCACATGTGCTTCGAAGTAATATGTTGTGTTTTAGTGAAGCACATGTGTTTCGATACATCAATACCACCACCAGCCGCATTACCACCAGCACCTTCACTGTCAGCCACCACCACCAACACCGGCCGCCGGCCACCGGCGGCGGACGACGTCGGACGGCGGCGATTAACGGTGGTCGGCGGCGGGCGGCGGCGGCGGACGACGGCCGGAGGCGGCCGGAGGCGGCGGCCGGCGGTGGCTGTAGGTGGGGGATTTGATTTTGACCGTGTTGATCCAATGGCTTGGATTTGTCCCTTAGGGCTAGACAAATCTTTTGGAATTACTAGAATACATATGATATTGGTGTCTACAATTTGTACCTATTTATGTGTCTACCAAAGAATTAGTAGATTGCATATATAAAACTTAAGAGTGAGTAGACACATAAAACACAAATGACAGACATAAATATCATTTCTATTTTTAGTAAATTTGTGAATTTGGTATTTCAATTATATATGCTCATAACTCGAACTATTTTCTGTTTTATTTAAGTAAATTGTTTGATAATTATAATTTTTTTTTTCCTTATAATCATCTTCTTTTGAAAATCACAAATCAATTTTTCCAATGTCAAAGGCTTTTTAATTAACTGTATTAAAAGCGGAAAGGAATTACTATTATGAGAAGAAAATGACGTATAAAATATACGTTGCAATAAAGTTGTATTTAATACTGTAACATTTATCTTTTTACGTTTTTAGTATACATTTCGCAATTAGATATTGATTTTATTTCGCAACAAATTAAAATCACGTTTGCCGTTAAAAAAATATACGTTTACTAAGATTATTTAAAAAGAAAAAAAAGGAAAAAAGAACAAGACAGTAAATTAAATGATGTTGTTAATGATAATGTAGGTAGTTACATGCATAAAACGTTTGTACGTTTATTTATGATGATTTACTCGTAAAATGCAGGAATGGTTATTTATTATTGTATAAGTTTTTTATGTGTGTCATTAGATCTTATTGACAGCCATTAAAATTGTTATTATCATTTTCCTAAATTAAAGTATAACATTTTCACCGGACTTAAATTAATTAGTCATATATTTTTTTGGAAACGGCTTTCATTAACACAAAAAAACTAGCACTGGGCTAGACAAAAACAAGAATTATTCATTACAAGGTAAAATTAACCATTCGGTCCAACTAACTCTAAACTTATGACGACGATTACAAATCCACAAGAACGTAACTTCTTTAATTGCATCAACAATAGTGTTCCGTCGGGCTTCACCATTATTAAATGTGATAGCATTTCTATGCCGCCAAATGAACCAAATTACCGCAAACACCACCGCCTCGACAATCTTCTTCACTTTAGTACCCAACGAACTCATATCCAAATTGAACAAAAACTCATCCAAAGTATCCACATTTGTATCCACCACTTGTAACCAATGGTCAATAGCACGCCACACACCCTTTGTAAATTCACAATTCCAAAAAATGTGGTCCGAATTATCAATACCATCCCCGCACATCACACATTTTAAATCCTCAAACATAATACCTCTCATCAATAGATTAACCTTAGTAGGTACTCGGTTTAGGTTAACCTTCCAAAAAAGAATATTCACTTTTCTTGGCACTAAACTATTCCACCTTGTCTGCACAAGCGAAGAAGGAAGAAGTAAAGTATCTAACCACCTTCTTGTACTTTTTACTTCAAACACTCCTTCACTTCCAATGTCCCACACCCACGAATCCTCCTCGGTCGATAATGCAACACCTTGTAACAATCGATGTAATTCAGCAATATGGGTTTCTTCTCTTCCGCCACGGACAGCTCGACACCACTGCCACCGGACCACATTATTCACAAACCGAGCCTCGACCGAGCAATTATTATCAATATCAAGAAGGCTAATTCTTGGATAAACCGAATCTAATGCCCTCGGCCCAACCCAAACATCTTTCCAAAATCTAGTAGTCCGACCGTTCCCCACTTTTTTCTTCAAATGAGATAACAAATCTATACCAGTTTCTTTAAATCTACATATCATTTTTATAATTTGTGCCCAAGGAGTCGAGCCTAGCCTTTGAGCATTCAAATTATCCAACGCCCCTTTATCACCATATATCAACTTTATCACTTTTGACCACAATCTAGATGAACTCGTCACAAACCTCCAAACCCATTTTAACACAAGAGCAATGTTAAAAGCATATAAACTTCCGATATCAAGACCGCCATTTTGGTTAGATGCCAAAACCATGTCCCAATTTACCCAATGAATCTTTCTCTTCATCTCGGTTTCTCCCCAAAAAAAAGAAGCTCTCAACTTCTCTAAAATGTGAGAAACACTTTTAGGCATGACAAACAAGGACATATAATAAATGCCCATACCACCCAACACCGTTTTTAAGAGCAATGATCTTCCACCTACCGAAAGAGTATTTACTTTCCATCCCGACAATTTGTTTTTAAATTTATCAATCAACGAATCCCAATTCTTTTTTCTTGACATACACGCCCCCACCGGAAGACCTAAATAAATGAACGGTAGTTTCCCATGACACACCCCAATTGAATTCGCCATGTCTCTAACCTCCCCGTCCGACACCCCCACACCATACAAATTAGATTTGTGCAAATTCAATTTTAAGCCCGATGCCATATGAAAATAATGCAAAATAATAAGTAACTTTTGCATATTATTGAAGGACCATTCACCCATAAATATCACATCATCAGCATAAAGTAAATGCGAGATAGAAAAAGAAGCATCAATTACCTCCACCCCTTTAAAAATATGCTTAGACGTCGCCTCTTCCATTGCCACATGAAGACCTTCCATAGCAATTATAAAGAGAAAAGGCGAAAGTGGAGCACCTTGACGAAGCCCTCTTTCAAGCTTAAACTCTTTTGATGCATTACCATTAAGAATAACCGAAGCCTTAGCAGAATGAAGAGTCGCACCAATCCATTTCCGCCACTTAACCGGGAATTTCATAAATTCAAACATCCGGTCTAAAAACTCCCAACTTATGGAGTCAAAGGCTTTTTCAAAATCAATTTTAAGCACCATGGCACTCTTCTTTTTCTTTTTATACCACGATATAAGCTCATTCACCATCATCGGACCGTCCAGAATTTGACGACCCTGAATAAACGCCGATTGCTCATGACTAACCACCGAATCCACCACCACCGCAAGCCTTAACGCCAACACTTTTGCAATAATTTTGTATTGAACTCCAATCAAGCTGATAGGTCTATAATCATTCACAGCAAGAGGATTTATTACTTTAGGAATTAAAGTAATAAACGACGAATTACACCCAGTCGGAATGAAACCTGTATCAAAAAACTCAACAACAAAGTTAAAAATGTCAGTTTTTAAAACGTCCCAAATTTTTTTAATAAATGCAAACGTGAACCCGTCAGGGCCCGGGGACTTGTCATTTCCACAGCTCCACACCGCCTTTTTTAGCTCACACATCGTTAGCGGGCCTGTAAGAAGTATCGCATGATCATCAGACAAACATTTAAACTTTTCGCTTCGTCTCGCCACTTTTATGGTCGGAACACCTTTAAACTTGTTGGCATAGTAATCGTGAAAAATCCGTTTTACATCAACCGGTGACGTAACCCATTCGCCATTATGTTTCACGCCTCTAACCATAGAATGTCTTCTTTTACTATTAATGACACCATGGAAGTATTTAGAGTTTTCGTCACCTTCAATGGCCCATTTTATTTTAGCTTTTTGCGACAAATCTTTCCATTCCTTTGCCTCTAACTTATACAAAGCTAGTTTAGCCGTCTGCCTCTCCGTCAACTCTTCATCAGTCACTACCTTCAAATCCATCTTATTTTCGATCAAAGCAACCCGATCCAGCAACTTTTTCCGTTGATCGACCATTTCGGAATTTTTCTTTTTCCACCAAATTTTGCAATTTTCTTTAACTAGCTTAAGTTTATCTTTAAAAGTGATAAAATGACTACTACTTGAAGAAACTAAACTCGCAGCCCAAGAACTCTTAACCACCTCTTCAAACGAATCCTCATCCAACCAAGAGTTAAAGAAACGAAAGACCCTAGGCACGTAATCTACCACTTGTTGAGCTAACACAACCGGTCTATGATCCGATATTATATCTGTCATAACATTGGCCACTAAATCAGCACAAACCTCGAAAACTCCTTCATTCACAAAAAACCGATCAAGTTTGCTCATTTTCCGACCATCCGAGCTTAACCTAGTATATGCCAAACCCCCCATTGGCACTTCAAGCAAACTAACCGAATCCACAAAACCATTAAAATCAACAATCTCCCTGTCATTTGTCTCACAACCCCACCTTTCACCTGCCTCCCTAACTGCATTAAAATCACCAAACAGAAAAAAATTCCCGTCATTTGATTGCATATAATCAACAATCATCTCCCACAATCTTCTTTTATCCACGGTACTTTGCGGGGCGTACACATTACCTATAATACACTTCATACTATTGTTCTTCCATTCCCCATGAACAAACAAAACGTTTTGAAGACAAACGATCCGGGAACTCGTAAATAAAGACGGATCCCAAATTGACAAGATACCACCTGACGCACCGACAGCGCTACTTAAAGCGAAATCAAACGACATATTTCCCCATAACTGTTTAATCATAAAAATATCGACCTTGGAAATTCTAGTTTCTTGAATCCCAAGAAAAGAAATTTTGTATTTATTTGAAATAACACCTATACGTTTTCTTTTCACTACATCTCCTATTCCACACGCATTTAAGGACATAAAATTCATGGACAACCTTTTCCTTCTCCCATACTACTTAACATCCGTTCAAGAGACGATTTGCACCCCTCCATATCGTGACCAATGGCAAGGCCAATTTCAATATATCTACTTAAATCATCTATCAAAGAGACCGATTTGTTGTTTTTTTTCAAGTACCCATTCGAAGCACAAGAGTTGTTAGACCCCGTACCATGTTTAGCATTTGTATCCACGTTATTTTTAACTTTTTTTTGAAAGCCCGGTGGAATTGACACCGAAGCATCATTAAATGTGCCTTGTTCGACCTCATTATTCTCCATATTATCCACAACTTGGGCGGTGACGTTATTCTCATTAACCCCAGGTTGATTAAAAAATATACTGTCTAAGAATTGAATTGTTCAAAATCGAACAGAGCCGCTTGGAGTCGAACCGAATGTAGAACCGAGAAAATGGTTTCGGTCAAACCGATAACTGAATCAATGATGCTAGGAGTTGAACCAGACTGAGAAACAGCCGGAACCAAACTGAGAACTGAAAAGGTTTCTTTTAGTTTGTTTTTGTTTTGAACCGAACCGCATCAAACTGGAATAAGAACCGATTTCGCTTCAAAACTAAAACTAAGAACGACACAGGTATAACACGGTTTAGTACGTTTTGGTCTGGTCCGATTTAGTTCTGTGGTTCCGAACAGTTCTCAGTTCAGTTTACGCATATCTAACACACTCTTGTTAACAACACATATTCAATTTTCTCATCACTTTATTTTATATAGTTGGTTTTACATTTAATTAATTAATTAATAATTAATTAAAGTATGTATATTATGAAGTGTGGAATTTAGAGCCCCGCACTCTTTGATCAAGTTGGGGAGTCAAATATTGGGTGCGGGCACATATACGCATGTCTTTGCGGTTACCGCGCCTCCTTTTGTCTCTTGCACATGTTTCCCCTTTCCACCCACTTAATAAAACGTTAAACCCTTTTTCATAGATATATTTGGGTTTTTGTTAAATGAGATGATTTTTTCATATCATAATTTTTAATTCATCTACCACAATTAAAGCTTGACATGTTTATAAAGTTAACTATAAAATTTGTACTCTGTGGTATAGGAAGTAAAAGTTGTGGTGGTTAAATGAATTCTCTTTTGTTAATGATAGTTTTAAGGACGGTTATTAAGAGATAGTTAGTTGCATGAAACATTTATACTTTTATTGATCGTGGTTTATTCCTAAAATGCAGGGGGGTTATTTAAATTTGTACAACTTTTTGATGCGTGTCATTTGATCTTACTGACATCCTTAAGGCTGTCATTATTATTTTTCATATATTTTAATTTTTAAGGGAGTGATGTTTACACCACAATTTTTAATATAACCACCACAACCATTGCTAAACACAATCGTACATTAAAATATAAAACTTGTACTTTGTGGTATATGACTTAAAACTTATAGTGAATAAATGAATTTCCTATATTTTATGATGAAAATGTTTTATTTTTATAAATTGAGGGATCCAAGAATATTAAATGTATATGTATCGTTAAAATGGAAATATGATTTATAGTGATATTAATGTGAATCTAATGTGACAAAAATTAAAGTATTAATGGTGATAACGGATGCTAATAATGTTATAGAATTCAGTTCTCGAAAAATAGTTGATTGATTCACCAAGTTTTCCATAAACAAAATTTCTGGTAGATTTATATTCGGTCCAAATTAAGTTTCAATACCGAAAAAAACAAGAACACTTGATTATTAGAAGCATTTGACTTGCAAAACATAATGATCAAAATAAGAGTTTTTTCCCCAAACACACCAAAAACCCACAAAACGCTAGACATGTTTTCCATTTATCCGTACGAAGATAGAGTTGGTGGTTTTATCGATTAAACTAATCCAACGGGTGCAAATGATGTCTAGCTCAGCTGGATTGATACATTGGTTTTACTCTCATATGAGTCGGGAGTTCGATTCTTGTAATACATCTCTTGTGGTGCCAAATATGGATTATTTTTCCCTTGAGATCCCCGTGGGGCTAGCTTTGCCCTGTATAGGAGTTCGAACCTGAGGTGCTCGTTGGAATATTTCGAATAGGTTATTATTATCATTTGCCGTTTCTAAAATTAAAAAAAAATAACTAATCTAACGGGTAGGAGTTGGTGTGTTTCCACCAATTTGTTTTGTTTTGTCCTTATGAATATCAAGTCAACCAATTTTCACAAGAAAAACTACTTAATTATGTTGTAGTTTCTACAATCTATTTTAAAACTTACTCTGTATTTAATATGATAAATAAAGAAGTATTTGTGGTTTTATATATATGTATATATTATCTCTCATTAGATATGTTCTTCAATTTGCTTGGTATAGCACATGCGCGAGGTATCAAAACCACATCAACGAACTAATGTATACTAAAAAAACATAAATACAAATTAAATTCGTTGATTCTATGAAAACCCGAACAATCTAATCAAATAGATTATCAAAAGTTCGTTTTGATAGCGAGCAATGTCCTCCTCGGCTATTAATTTCAGGAAGTGTATATACCAAATTGATTATCAGAAATTCAAAACCTTGAATCCTTTCTCGATGTGGAAGGGCCAATTGTTCATATGGACCCATGTTTTGATGAACATGTTTGGGGCAATGTGTTGACAAGCCAAATTGATTATTTTTATCATTAAAAAAAAGTCAAAATTGTCAAAATAAATGGATATACTACTATAAAGTATAAAAATGGACCAATGGTTTACTCTTTCATACTTTAATTAATTAATACCGATATAAACCGCTAATAACTATAATACCAATTGACTTCAGTATTTTTCAAATCAACATCACATCTCGTTATACATTTATGCTAACAATATCCTTTTAGTTGATATTTTACACATAAAATAGACACACAAATATTACCAATACTCACAAATCTTGTCTCCTAAGTTCTATGTCTTCAAACCGAATTCATTTATTTGATGCAAGAACTGAAGGAGGTGTGCCAGTAGGTTCCCTAAACTAGAGTGAAACTGAAGTAACTATCTGCACATGTCTAACAAATGTCTATTAGATCGATTTGTAGACGAAAGTTAAGTTAATTTACACATGGTCTTATAAAAGAAGAGAAATACTATATATTCTTAGTTTTCTTACCATTTGTTATTACTTAGATTTATACCCATTTGATATGATGAATGTTTATTTCACTAATTTTCTTTCCTAATATTATCCTTTGATTTTGACACGTCTTAATCTAATGAGTAGGAAGATATGTAGGAAAAAAAATAGTCAGCTTAAAACTAATAAACTCATCCATATGGACCATAATTATGAACTAATGATAAAATTATGTGGTGTTATTTGAATTTTGGAACACGTTGTACTCGAATGAGATAAGAATATAAAAGTATAATATAAACAACAGCTGACCGCATAGCGCAGTGGATTAGCGCGTCTGACTTCGGATCAGAAGGTCGTAGGTTCGACTCCCACTGTGGTCGTTTTTTTGAAACCTTTTAAGAAAAGTTCTTGATTTTCCGTTTTTGTCCTCTTGAATATTCAAATTTTAAAAGTTGCCAAGTTAACGAGTTTTGACAATACAAATATTCATTTGCATCTCGAACTTGGCCTTAACAACTAATTGAAATAAATAATTTTTATATAACCCACCAAAACTTGATTACCATAAAAAAGGTTAAGAAGTTGACGAGTTTAACATAATCAATCCCGCCAATTAAGCTAATTATGTTATGTTATTGTTGTTCTTGACAAGGGAGTCTCCGGGATTTTGAAGCCCAACGTGAATAGATGAAAATGGCCCCCTAAATACAAGATTTAAAAATTAGACTTTGTAAAAAAAAATTATTAAATAATTAAGTTTTCTTTAAATATTAAGATTATATATAAGATGTACATAAAATTGGGCACCTAATATTTTTGGGTCATGTGCAGCTGCACCTCCTGCACCACCTTAAAGATACCTCTGGTTCTTGACATAGTGAAGTTAGTTCATGTCGGCTCCTAACACAGCTCATATTCCGTAATTGTTACCTAGAAAGGAACCGAATCCATAACTTCTAGAATATCATTCGGAACCTCCTATTACTCGACAATAAAAATATATATTATCAAATATAATAAATTACATAAAATAAAATACTACTATTAGATATTCAAGGAATTACAGATATTCAATCATCAAATAGTGAACAAATTGAACTTTGACCCAAATATGGGTGTTTTATTTCCTTGTCCACCGACTATTGTCTCGTTGTTTTTTAGTAGATCCAAGTTTCATTTTGATTTTTAAATTTTCTTCAGACAAATAATTATTTCGAAGTCATTTTATTTTTATATATTTGATTTAGATATATCTTCTAATGATACTTAGTTTCCGGTAATTGTGAGTTTATGATACAAACGTCCAAAATCTTACATATTATAGTTCATAACTACACTTTTAACAATAATTGTTTAAGTTAACACTAAATACGATAACGATGATGAAAGGGTTTTTGACTAACAAAAGTGAGTAACCTATAAATTGATGTAGGTTCAAGTATTATCAGAGATATGTATGAGATCTTAATAAGTTGTATACGTGTGTAGATTTTTGTCAGTATGAAAAAAATATTATGTGTGTTAAATATAGTTCTTTACTATTGTCATCCTAATATGGCCTCAAGAAACCTCTCTACGACCAAACACGTAACTAAATATCTGTAGTGGTTACTAAATACATTTATCACACTAAATAGAGGCGGGGAAGTGAATATTCAAGCATCTCTCTCATAAAAAATTCCGGTCAACAGAGTGACCGAATCAAGCCAAAAAGGGGCGAGAACGCGTTGAGCGGAGGCCACGTAGTTGGAAGGACACATCTCGGTTCGGTCGTCCTATTACGTATAGTCTTGTGTATTAGCTGATTTAGATCGCTTCTAACTGTGACACCAACTAACATTTCAGTTTTTAACAAATCAGCGTAGCATCAACTAGCACTCAACTGACACAAAAAATACCAATACCTACTAAATTACCCTTTTCCCTCGTCCCTCTTCATTTCACCTAGCCAAAAGGGAAAAAGACGATGGCACCCAACCGAATAGATGTGCCATCGGTGCTAAAAAAGAAAAACCAACCGGAAAACCGTCTATCGGTAATCGGTTGGCAGTGGTCTTATAGTCTTATATCATTGTTTGTTAGAAAATCCATAGAATGGAATGGAAGTACCTTGTAACGAAAAATACCTATTGAAAATGAAGTACAAGAAACGAAAAATAAACAGAAATCGGCCAATTATACTATACTAGAGAGTGTGATTTATAATGGTCAAAGGGGTTTGACCGCACACCGCCCAACACATTAAAGAAATTGTAAAAATACCCATAAATTACTGTTTCGGGTTCTGAAAAACCCGACCGGAGTCACGTGACATGGCGCCAAGGACACAGAGATCTTACATGTTATGGGTCCAAACATGGCCCTTTCATACGTGTCAATACCCCATTTGATATTTCTTCATTTAGAGTTTTGCTTTTTAGATATGTCTTCTCAAAGTCGGCTAAAGTCATTTTATCGTCTTGTCAATACTTGTAAAAATTCGGAAACGTGATTCCTATATCATGAAAAGTGACATATATTACTAAGTTGCTCTTATGAACCATAAAATTTTGATTTTTTTTCAAAAATAAGCTTGATCGGAGCCTAATTTTCACAAATAGGCTTCTTTTTTTTCGTTTTAAAAAATAGGCTTTATTGGGTCCCTGAGACCGGCTTCCCCATTAAAAACGGACTCCTGGAGACCGGCTTTGGCTTCTCTTTCGATGACCACCTGACCACCGAACTTCTGGAGGCCGGCTTCCCCTAGAGTGCCTCCCCGAGGCCGGCTTCAGGCCAACCCATTCGACTATATATTTCCACACTTCACGCCCACCATTACCACATATTTTCTTCCCCACTTCACAAAATTCTAAATATTATCAACCCTTTACTATTAATTACCAAAAAAAGAAGAAAATAACATATTTCTAATACCATGTGGCGAAGTCAAAAAATCTTAATCATTGAACTTCGAATACAGGTTGAGATGTTAGAAGAGAGAGTTGACCTAATGAGTCAACAAGCTCGAGCCCGTGAACTTCGAATTATCATTGACGAGATGCACCGTACAATATGTGAAATGGATAACCTGGCTTATGAAGGGGCGGCGGAGGAGGCGGTTCAGGAAGCAAACACACATATGATGCAACGTACGAGGGAAACGCCTCCACCGACATTACAGTTTGTGGAGCAGCAAACTCAAAACTCCTCAATACGTAATCAACAACCAGAAACAATTGACTTGGTTGAGGAGTATGGTTGGGCTAGGAGTGTAGAGGAATTTTACTTGAACGGAGATAGGCGCGGGAATGAAACCTTTTGCTATATTGTATTCTTAGGTCGTACCCAGGTACCTAGGGAGTTTTGGAGTACCCTGTTAGATGAGAATTCCAGCTCTGTTTTGTTCCGTGCGGTACGTAATTTAATTATGTTATTATCCATATTTTTAATCGAATATCAAATGTAAATAATTGTATATTTATTACAGCATATAGATTGTTGGGTTAGAAGATGGATGCGTTATCGGTTGTATCTTGGCTATAATACTGGAGAATATAAGCGATGGACAATAATGCCTACCAAGGTTGAGTCTCTACTCTTACCACCTCACGGATCAGATGCTGTAAAATATGCAGATGGCAGTTTGAGACCTTACCCCGCTTGGGGGGACGTAGATGTCTTATACATCCAGTTACGTTTAAATGATAACGTTTGGTTGCTTGTGCAGATGGATCTTGTTCGCAACGATACATGTTTAATTTGCAGTTGTCGTCAATCCATAAAGCATGACGTGCTTACTGCAACCCTAAAACGTTGGCGAGATGTTTTGCCTGGTTTTAAAAGGAGTTTCTCCTATGAAGAAAGAAACCCCCAAGTTAAGGCGAATCTTTATTTCGCCAAAGGCATACCTCAAGGAAGGGAAGAAGACTCTGCTGTGTTTATTTGTAAGTTTATGCATTATCTGGTAACAGGGAAATCAATCAAGAAAGATGGAGTCGTCGATAGTAATCAGATCGTTACGGGTTATCGACAACTTATGGCTCGTGATTTGTATAGCTATCGTATTTTAGAATCACAACCCGAAATTTTTCCTTTTAGATCTGAGGTTTTGTTTGATGATTTGGATTAAAATTTCAATTGTATTTGGTATTAATTTAAAAATCGTGATGTTAGTGTTTATTTGTCATTTAAAAATCAAGTATTTAAAAAAAAATTGAAAAAAATTAAATGTCTAACTTTGGAGCTTGATACAGTACACTTTTAAGTTATTCAGATATAACTTTCTAAATGATAGTTGCAGTATTGATGATAGTGTAAACATATGAAAAAGAATTAGAGCAAAAAGATAAATAATGAAAGAGTTATGACAATCTGAAAATGCAAAAAAATGTTTTTTTGTAATCTTAAAACATAAAAAATGTTAATTTCATGCATGAAAATGCAAAATTAGTGTTTATTTGTCATTTAAAAATCAAGTATTTAAAAAAAAAATTGAAAAAAATTAAATGTCTAACTTTGGAGCTTGATACAGTATACTTTTAAGTTATTCAGATATAACTTTCTAAATGATAGTTGCAGTATTGATGATAGTGTAAACATATGAAAAAGAATTAGAGCAAAAAGATAAGTAATGAAAGAGTTATGACAATCTGAAAATGTAAAAAAAATGTTTTTTTGTAATCTTAAAACATAAAAAATGGTTTGCAAAAGTCAATAAATTAAACAAAAATAAATAATTTCATAATACAACTTTGGCCAAAATATAACCTAATGATTGTGGCCCCTTCTTCCACCTGTCCCACAATTCGGTGGTCTACTGTTTCTTGCCGGCCTTTGTTGTTCTTCATGATTATGTGGCTCTGTATTGATGTCAAACGGATGGACCGAACTCACGTTTCTATTAGGTTGTTGATCAGAAAATTGGCCCGCGAAATAATTATGAGGGGAACCTGTGAAACTGAATTCGTGAGAATATTGTTGGTGAGGATACGCGCGGGGGGGGGGGGGGGGGGGGGGTATTAAACAATTCCGGGAAAAAATCATTTTGAGAGATCCCATCCATATTAAGTGCATTTTGGTTTTCAAATTGCGTACTAGAGCCCCCCTGTTCAAAGTTCCAACTTGGATTGTAGTCCATCTGGTGTGATGTACTGGCACCACCAGCATATTCAGTTTGTGTTTGTTGGGCACTAGATTCCCCCCGGTTTGATGGACCCTCATCTTCTGTCTGAGTTTGTTGGGACCTACGAGCCCTTCGCATCTATCTGGGAACCGGCATTAGTTCCTCTTGTGTCGGTTGTGGCGCTTGATGGTGAATAGGTGCCACACGAGGAGCCCAATAACTTGGACGTTCTTCTTCATGTGCCAGGTGCAAGTAATCCTGGGACACTTGATACATGTCACCTATAAAAGTCTGAAACTCATGTTGTCCCAGGTACGTTTGCATCATCAATTGAAGATGTGCTAATCCATCAGCCTACATACATGTTATATAGAATATTAATATATTATGGCTAAGTGTACATATAAACATTATTATGAAATATTACCGCAACATTTAAAGCTCCTCCCAGATTATGGCCACGTCATAACTTGTCTCCAACAGGCCTTGGATTTTTAATAAAGCCTATGGTACGCTGAAAGTACCAAGGCATATAATCATCAATAGCTGTTGGACTGGTCATCCATTGTGTCACATTGATGGAATAATTAAGACGGTTGTTCCATTGTGTCATATAAACGACATGCTTCGCTTGCCAATTCATACCTACGTGGCCTCTACGGTTCTGTCTACGTAACAACCTATGATCCGCTATATTAAAGAGGGGCGCCGTTGGAATACCTTGACAAACCAAGAATTTTCTTAATACCCTTTTGGGTAAGTACTGCTCAACTACTTCCCAATGTATAACATATGTTACACATAACCAGGTCTGCGGGTTGTATGTACACACCGGTGATAGAACACCGGCAAATTGTTCATAGGGAGTCCATAAGAACTGCAAAATTTTGTTATAGCTCAATATTTTGTACTTCCTCCGATTCAAAATAAGTGCTACACTTCTACTTTCACGGTTTTTAAAGCAAAATAGTGTAATGATGGTTAAATTAGATTAATTGAATGATTAGTAGATAATGGGTCCCACACCTTTTGAATAAAGTGGTGTTAATGATGTTTAAAAGTAAAAAGTAAGGGTAAATGAGTCATTGCACTTTGTTAAAGTAGATAGTTAGTGGGTGTGGGTCCTACTATTTTTTGCCATTTATGGAAAGTGTAGCACTTATTTTGAATCACCCATTTATGGAAAGTGTATCACTTTTTTTGAATCGGAGGAAGTATAACATTTGTAGATTAGATTTAACTAGTAAAATACCTCTCCAGGTTTCAGCGCTTCTAACGCTGACCGATACCCTGTCACACAGTTCTTGGTTATATGCACGTAGCTTAGCTTTTGATTCCACCTGAATTTTAATATATTGAAAATTAGTTATGCTATTATATTTTATTATCATTTTAATATAATGATACCGGATTACGTACCTAGCACCAAATGTTTTTCTGGTTAATGCGATATTTCTATCAGTAAGAATCGGTGAGAAATAGAGCAACCTAGTCCATGCCCATAATTGAAGCAAACTCATAGGCCCGCAAATGTGCCATAATCTATGATTAGTTGCTTTGGAGAGGTTTCGGTAGAGACTGGCCAGAACAGCACTACCCCAACTATATCGACCGCATTCCTCTAGATCTTCAAGTAAGTTTAAAAAATACAAATGGCAGTGGCTGTCAGTGTTATGCGTAAATATAGTACCGTTCAGTAGAAGCAGTACGTATAGCCTTGCTCTTTGTAGCCACTCCAATTCATTCCGCGGGGTAAAGTCCGCCATAAATTTAGTAAGACATGTTACTTTCACCTGACTGCATTTGAAATCAACTCTTGCCGGCCTGAAACCGAGCAACCGCTCAAAGTTGTCAATTATGTGGTCATAATCGGTTTGCGATTCAACACCTGTAACAACGTCGCCATCAGTCTGCAACCCCCATATGGCTTGAACATCTTGGAGGGTCACTGTGACCTCTCCAACTGGTAGGTGAAATGTGTTTGTTTCCGGCCGCCACCTCTCGACGAGTGCTGTGACAAGACCGTGCTCAACTTCCCTGAATTGACAGTCACGCACTCCTGCAAAACCTGACACACGGATGTAGATCCAGAAGACATCGGGAAGTGACTCACTGACACTTTTGTGAATGCGAAAAAATGTTTTATCAGCCCGTCTAATATGTAAAACATTATCAGGGATCTGATTAAGAAATAAACTATATGCTCTGTGCTCGTTAGCTAAATATAATAATTCCGGGTTAAGAGGACCGGGAACAACTTGCATGTTATACATTTTTTAACGAAACAGATGGTAATGTTTTTGAAGTGTTTGTTTGAAGTAGAGTTTGAGGAATTGAGTTTGAGTGTGATTGATCTTGAGTGTGTAGCGTTTTTATAAGTGAATATTGCCTCCTCGTGACCTGTTTCAGTTGACACACCCTCCAAGAGGCCGGCTTCAATAAATAATGGTAGTTGGGACCAGTTTTGACCGAAATTAGTGAGTATGGTTGGGAAGTCCGTGAATAATTTTGGCTTCTAGTATACTCCGTTAATTAAATTGGAAGAAAAAGTACACTGTGCGCTGACACAAGCCTCTTGGAGACCGGCTTCGGCCTGACACATGCCTCTTGGAGGCCGGCTTTGACCTGAAAAACGCCTCCTGGAGACCGGCTAATAAACCTATTATATAAAATTATATATAATAATTCTTTACTTTGTTTAAACCTTTTCTTATATTTAACTTGAACTAGTTAAATATAGGTTCTTGTTATTTATACTTGATCATTAATCTAGTATATTACATAACTTGTAAAATACTTATGTTATACTTGTATAATTATCTAGTTATAATAATTTATAACTTTTATACATCTTAATATATATATATATATATATATATATATATATATATATATATATATATATATATATATATATATATATATATATAAAACTTTGTATATTTCTAGTTAATCATATAATTTCAACTTGTACAATTTCTAGTTATAATAAAATCATAACTTTGTACTTTCTAGTTTTAATTATATTATAACTTATACAATAACTAATTATAATATTATCTTTCAAAGATCAAAATAACATTACCCTTTTTAATTGTTCCATTTTAACTTGTATTTAATGTATATGTTCTTGTATATATGTATATTTATAATAACAAACTTGTAACATTCTAATAAGAACATTACATCTAGCTTATACATATGTATTTTAACTTAATCTAATTAAAATACGTATAAACTTATTATATCTTTTAAAATTCAATTTCACCTAATAAATAAAAATTCCGAAAAATTTAAATACATATATATAAACACATAATTAAGTACATCTTGTTAATTTTTAGAACTTAAAAATTAACATCTTCTGTATCAATTCCCTAAATTAATTAGATGAACCCTAATCTTGCTTTTGATCAATCAAAACTAGGGTTTTGACTTTCTTGATCAAAGACATTATTTTTAATTAAAAGACTAATTCTAATCAATCCTTTTAAACAATAAACTTTGTTTAAATTCTAAGATAGATTATAACTTTTAATAAATTTATTTAAACTCTTTAATTTAAACCTTATAGACAATAAACTTTGTCTAAATTACTAGGTTTAAAGAACTAGCTTTAATAAATCTATCAAAATAATAATTAAACCTATTAGACATAAACTTGTCTAATTAACTAGGGTTTATATTATTATCCTAATTAATACTTTTAAACTATTAAACTTAAACTAGTTTAATGTTCTAGGGTTCTTTAGGGTTTTCGAAAATCTTAACACTAAGAAACTTTTCCACCAATTAAACTAGGCTAGTTTAACATACTTGGTGTCCAAGTTTCCTCTAGATTCACGAAAATCCTAAGGCTTTTAGGAAAGAATCCTTTTGATCAATTAAACATATCTTGTTTAATATACTTGATCCTAGGGTTCTTTCTAGGTCACGAAAATTCTAGGGTTTATGGAAAGAATCCTTTTGATCAATTAAACATATCTTGTTAAATATACTTGATCCTAGGGTTCTTTCTAGGGTTTCGAAAATTTGCTAGGGTTTTCTAGAAACCTTCTTGACCAATTAAACTTAGACTAGTTTAATGTTCTTGGTCTTAGGGTTTCTTCCCTTATTTTCGAAAAACATGAAGAAGAAAGAAGAAAAACTTGAAACAAAAAAACTTGTAAATTAAAGTAAACAAACAACCTTTGTTAATCTAGTCTAGATTTCTAAACCTGGCTCTGATACCACTGTAGGGATTTACTACGCACCATGCGACTGATTAATCACTTGGATCGACCACCTAGTACACGAGTTTGAACCTTGCTGACCAAGAACATGAACTTGTTCTTGACCGGTTAAAACTAACTAGCTGATTTAATCCCTAAACGCGGAACTGAGATTAAACCTAATCCTTAAATCCTAAAGGATTGGGATGTTGGAAAACTAGATTAGGTTAACAAGAAAGAAACCTTGTACGAAGAACTCGAACACACACACATACTTGTGTGTGTTCGTCGACCATCAACCAAAGAACCCTAGGGTTCTTTGGCCGAAATTCGTCCAAGAGGAAGAAGGGAGTAAAGGGTTTCCCAAAACATACCGTGGTGTTTGCTTAAGATTGATCCACCGATGATGAACAAATCGAGCGATCTTCTAGTTGATCTAAGCAATAAACTTGTTCTTCAAAACTTGAAGAACACGAAGAACACGAAGAACGAAGAACACCAAACTTGGTGTTCTTGGGAGTGTTCGGCCGAAACCAAAGGGAGGAGGGGCTAGGGTTTCGATTTAGGTGTAAGGGAATATTATGATTAGGTTTAAATGAAACCTTAAGCCTTCTATTTATAATAGAATAAGTTTCATTTAAGTCCTTCTAGTTTAATTAAGATTAATCTCTTAATTAAACTTATCTCTTACACTTTAAACCCTTATAGTTTGACTAGTTTATTATTGTTGCACTTAACTACTAAATGTCTAGTATTAACACACTAATAATTCGGTACCCATATACACGAATTATACACTTGTGTTTATACTTCTAATAGTTAATTATATAATAACCTTTATATAATTTATACAACAATATTATCCAATTACTATATGATTTAATAGCTTTAAATCATATCATGGATAATCTATAATTAACACATTGTATATTTACTTAACTAGTAAATGTACAACTACTTGTATTAATTAGTTAGTTAAACTAATCTAGTAATAAGTTAAACTTAACTTAATACTTAACTGATTCATAATGACTATTATGAATCATTCCTCTTCGTAGTATCATTTCTTATCTTGCTCGTATTACATGCACTCACCGGTGTGACCCTTATGTGTTTCGTAGGCATGGATGTATCATCATAGGTTGACTGACTGTGCACATAATTTACTTTAATAATTCCTTCACCACGACTGAATTGCGTAAGTTTGAGGTAGCCAGAGACGAACTCCTATCTATCAACCCGTCCGCGGGGCCGTATCCGGAGGAGATCGGGCTTGATAAGTGGACTCTTTTGGGAGACACGGACCATAGACGTTGGGGGAACACGACATCAAACATCGCCGAGAGTTACAACAATGTATTGCGTGGGGCTAGGCTTCTCCCAATTAAGGCAATGGTTGACTTCACATTCTCAAAAACTGTCAACCTCTTCAGAGAGCGTGCTGAGAAAGCGTCTAAATGTAACACGCCACTAACCCTGCGTATGTGGGGTCTTTTCACCAGGCGCGACCAATATGCACGGCAGCACGATATTCTGAACTTTGACTACAGTGAGGGCGTGTACAGGGTGAGGACAAGGGTTCAATCGGGCCAAAGTGGTGGGAACGATCAAACGGTGAATTACAACGAAGGAAGCGGTTCTTGTACATGCGGGAAGTGGGAAATGATGCGCTTTCCGTGTTCACATGCTATTGCCGTTTGTCGTCATAGAGGTGATGACCGGAACCGTCTCGCGAATCGGGTGTATACAACACACTATTGGCAACGTCAATATAGAAAAGCCTTTACACCACTAGCCCATGTCTTTTACTGGAACGACCCGAATTGGGGATTGAGAGCCGCAAGTGGAAGAATTTCAACAAGATGAGGGAGGAGACAGGTGAATAGGTTCCCTATGGAGATGGACCAGGCAGATCCAACGCAATCTGGCAAGAACCGTTGTGGAATTTGCGACCGGGAAGGGCATAACAGAACCAGATGCCCAAATATTAATGGAGAAAGAAGATTGTAGAAGGATTGTGTGCTTTTTAGTTATGTATTTGGTACTAAAATTAATGTATTATTAAATATGTAATAGTTTTTTAATGCATTTTTTAATATGATAAGACCAGTTTTAATGTATTATTAAATATGTAATAGTTTTTTAATGCACTTTTTAATATGATAAGACCAGTTTTATTTCACATGATATATCAAACTATATTACATATCATTCATTCTCACGTTTAACAGTAAAAATCACATTTCTACCATTAGTCTGATAGTCTTCATTTATGGTAAAAGTACAAAGTTCATTAGCTAGAATTCCGTTTTCATGCATGAAATGCTTGAAATCACCACTCATTTTAACTTGCCCACGAAAAGCATGGAGGTCCATGACTTCAACAGAATCACCTCTTTGTATCACGCAATGTCTTTTCTGAAGGAGGTGGTTATGCTGCCTCACAAACCGAGCCAGTAAAATCTAAAAATACAAAAAAAATGATTTTAGTTAATTGAACAAATATTATCTTGTAATTTTACAACCACATTTTAAACGTACCATCTTTTGCTTTCTCGTGTCAAAATTCTTAAACCTCCCTTTTAACTGCCAGAGATGAACAACCGGTGGTCCTATTTCACGCAACATTTCAATATATCGCTCATATTGAGCTTGCTCTGCATCAAGCCAAAGAAGTTGCTCCTCGTCTAGAATTTCTTCCGCATGCACCTCATTGTAATCTCTAGCTATCAAACATTCTAACTCAGCCTCATCTAAAGGAGGCGAATCATACACGTAATGATATGGAGGTGACTCGTTATTCGACGAACTCATTCTTGATTTTTTGATTTGTGAAGTATAGAGTTTCAATATGCTCTTTTTTTGTGAAATGTAAGGGGAGAAGTATTTTTTTTGTTAAATGTTGTTATTAAACCCGGTGGTGAAGTGTTGTGTGAAGTGTAGATTATTTATAGGGGTCGTGTATGGCCTAAAGCCGGCCTCGGGGAGGCAATCTTTGTGAAGCCGGCCTCGAAGAGTACCACTTTTTAGTGGTCACGTCAGAGAAGCCAAAGCCGGACTCCAGGAGTCCGGTTTTAATGGGAAAGCCGGCCTTCAAGACCCAATAAAGCCTATTTTTGAAAACGAAAAAAAGAAGCCTATTTGTGAAAACAAAGCTCCGATTAAGCCTATTTTTAAAAAAAAATCTAAAATTTCTCCATATATTATAATTTATATTTTATTTTACATGTATAGTTTATTTTAAAAGTTGTACAGAAGAAAATAATTTTTGTAACATAAATTTCACCTGCTATACAGATTAAACTAGATATGGCAAACTCTTTTACTCCTTATGTTTCAAAATTATCATTCGAAAATAAAAATTATACAGTTTAAGTAATTATAAATAAATAAAAAACTAGTTAGATTTTTATAAAGATTCATGTTACATAAATAATTAAATATCATGGATTAAGAATGTCATAATTATATCGATATCAAAGATAAAAGACAAAATAAATTAATAATGTGTTCTTGACTTTCTTTTTTCTATAAATTTTTTTTGTACAAGCTAAAAGTTCAAATCTGGCAATGAAATAAGTATTTTGATGAAAGCAAATATAAATAATAACAAAACTAACTACGGTAGGTGGTGTTGTTTATTACATCAAACATTAGGGGTGTGTTTGGTACAGAGAATTGGAAGGTGAGAAATGGAATTGGCAATCAAATCTCTTGTTTGGTTGCATTGAGAGAACGAGAAGGGGAGAAAAAGCAATTCCTAATCTCTATTTTTAATTCTCTACCAATTGAAGGGAAAAGGAGAGAATTGAAAAAGTGGGAAACAAAAAAAAGCATGGAGAATTGGATTCTCTTTCAAAACCCTCGTCTTTCTCCAAAACAGTCGACGGATGCTCTTCTTCTCCACAACGAGGGTTCCTCCAGCTCGTCTTCTCCACAAAGCCGGCGATGCTGCTCGTCTTCTCCACAAATCCGGCGATGCTGCTCGTCTTCTCCACAAGCCGGCGACAATCTCTCTCGTTCTCTGTCTGTCTCTATCTCGCTCGTTGAAACTCACATGTATGAATTATCCTCAAAACACAATGTTCTCTGTCTCGTTCTTAATTTCAATCTCTCTCGTTATCTGTTTCTTAGTTTCGGTCTCTATTGATTTTTTTGTTGATTTTTGCCGATCTCTGTTTTTTAAGTCCAATTTGATTGTTCTGTGGCAATACAACATATGAGTAATGTGTTGACTTTGGTTTTTCTATTGCAATACAAAATATGAGTTTCATATGACTTTGGTTTTCTGTTCCAATTTGGTTTTTAAGTCCAATGATCTATTCTTGTTGGGAACTGTTTTTAAGCCTAAATAATACATCTTTTCCAATTTAACCTAAACGAATGCCTATGACAACTGTATTGAAGTCCAATTAATGTTTAATGGTTTTGATTTGTTGCAATCCAAATCATTTTATTTCTAGCACAAATTGTTTATGTGTTGCTTAGATTAATGTATGGTTTGTATTTTAATAATGATTGTTGTGAAAGAAAAAAAAAATATATGTGTGCTAATGATAAAGTTGGTACAATTCTCTATTGAATTTCTTGGTGTACCAAACAAGAGAAATAATTCTTTGTTACATTTCTCTGTTAAAATCTCTGTGCTACCAAACAAAAGACTCAATTCTCAATCTCAGACTAATTCTCTTTCTCTGTAATTCCATTCTCTACAATCATTTCTCTGCAATTCCATTCTCTATACCAAACGCACCCTAGGTCTTTTTTATTGAATCAACATGATATGTGACATCTTAGGTAACATATTGCATTCTACTTTTGGTTCGATGCATTTATTTGAGTAATCTTAATGATTTCATCATTATTGGTTTACTTATAATGATTCAATAATAGCAATTAATGCTATGAGCCTATGACAAGAATGTTGTTAATGATGTGTAGCTCAGCTGGATTGATGCATGAGTTTTACTTCCATATGAGCCGTGAGGTTGGGAGTTCGATTCCTGTAATACACCTCTTGTGGTGCTAAATATGGGAGATTTTTCCCTAGAAATCCTTATGGGGGCTGAGTTTGCCTTGTATAGGAGCTCGAACCCGGGGTGCTCGTTGAAATATCGCGAGTAGACTTCCGTTGTTATCATTTGTCTTTTCCAAAAAACATATGAGATGTTTTTAACAAAAAATGTGTAAATTAGGGAGTGTGTGTTTGTGTGTTTTTCCGTTAAAAAAAATAAAAAAACATATATATGAGAAGTTTTTTAATTAAAAGTTGTTTAATTAATAACAGAGTTTTGCTAATGTGTGCCACTTAGGCATATGATAATGAACGTTTAATACACCAAAATTTCTTTACTTAGAGTAAAATTATATTTATAAGTCATTAATGTTTTTATGTTATCCCGATTTTACCCTTACCATAATTAAAAATGAATGTTTTCGATGAAATAAATACAGAAACATTAAAGACTTTTATATTACTATGATGTGCTTCTGAGGCACATATTAAAAAAAAAAATTAATAACAAAAATTATCTTTCTCGATATTACAATAAAAACATACGATGTGATATACATGACCACATCCCACCACACTTGTAATAATCATAGCATTATTTTTCATTCATCACCACCATCATCAAAACATTATGTTATCATTTACTACCATAACTACCTGCTTTTTGCAATACTAAAAAATATTCTCGAACACAAACTTTTACACCATAGTTGGTTATTGTTTCAACCACGAAGATCCCACTCCCTTCCACCGCATATGTTGTGACCACCGTGGTGGTCACAATCTCCACGCCACCTCACCACCGACATCCACCCCTCACATACTTATTCCTTTTATGATGGATTAACTTTTCAAAATAAAATATTAATTGAGTAAATGATATCTAATATAACATATATAACTTATAATATTAATCATCATAATGGTTCACGTCCAAGAGGAATTATAGCTTTGTTAAAAGGTTGTTTTACCCTATAATATTTCTATAACATTAATCTCAAAATCATCATCCTTCTTATTACATTCATTTAAAGCCTACAAAAAAAATACTCACAAACAATCACAAAGTACAAAAAATAAAATAAAATAAAAATACTTTTAAGCCGGCGTTATTGTGATGGCGGAGAGCCTTTAATTAGCGGGGTTACAGTACCCTATGGCAGCAACATAGGGCGTTTGGCGCTATGATCACATGCCGACACCGACAGCTTAAAAAGACATTACTTTCACGTTGCTAATAAACTTGTACCTAAAGCCTTAACATTAGCCATTTGATTTTGACAGTAGAGCTTATTTGTCATTATTAATTAGAAACAAATAATGTAAAAAGTCACCTTTGAATGATTGTACCATAATGTACTACTACCTAGCTATGTGCCTGTTCCATGACCACAATTTCCCCAACCCCTTTTTTCTTGAAGCCCCTCTTCTTCCACGTATCACTTGGTTCATCCGGCGGCCGCCCACCATCGTATTCACTTCATGGAGGGTAGAAATAATTAATGGAAAAAGAAATTAAATGCTAAATTTATACCAACTATTAAGACCTTAAATTAAGATTCAACATGGTAATCTTGTTTGTGCAACACAGTCATATTGGGCCGACATACAACATAAGTAGACGTAGCTATTGGAACTTCTATTAAGTCAGTTTGGTTTTAGGTTTCGGTTTTCTTTTTTAACTTTTAACCAATTATGAACCAAAAATCGGCTCTAAGAAAAACCTGAAATTGAAAACAAACCAAAGGATTAATCTTGCCTAAATATTTGAGATATTTTTCTTCTTTAAAACAGTATGCTCTACTGGGTGGCAGAGTTTTGCTCCTAATGTACATTATCTAACCATTGTCATGATTATTTCCAAATATTCCTCTGGCCATCTGGTAATGTGCACATAGGGAATAGATTGAACTCGTGACTTATAGGAAGACAGTTCTGACGTCTTTACTAGACATGCACAAACTGGTTCCAAAAAAACCGGAACCGGTTTTAAAACCGTATCGGATTCAGTCAATGGTGGTCAAAACCGGTTTGGGTCAAATACTCAAATCGGATCGGATTGGAATTGGGTTCATATCGAAAACTTACAAACCGTAGAAACCGGATCGGATCGAACAAAAACCGGATTGGATCAGTTTTTTTTATGTACACTTCTAGTTTTTACCAATAGTTCATTATCAGATGGTTTTAAATATTCAACATCCGAAGAAAGAAAAATACAAGTAGGAGGCATAAACTAGTAACAACTACTTATCATCAGTTATTATGTGAATAGGTCAAGCTGATTTTTAGCACCGGAAGAAGTAATGCATACACTTAAGGTACAACATTTTAAACCTATTATACAAATCAATCATGCATACACATGGCTAACATCATACTCTAAACATACAACCATATCAATCGGAACACACAAATCAAACATCACCGCATATATACTAAAGACAACTCATACATTAACCAAAGTAAACATCATTAGAACACCATTCACATGTTTTACTTCAAATACATGACTTAAAAGTAAAAAAAAAAAAAATCATGACAAAATAAAAATTATTTCATCAATCAAAGTCCGACATTCCCAATGAAGCATAACTTGTATCCTCTGTTCCAATTAACGGAATATACTCCGACCCTCTCACATGAACACTAAAACAAGCTGCACAAACAACCACCAAGTCAAAAACAATGGTTGACTATATAAACAGTCAAAGTCAAACCATACCATTTTCTATTTCATCACACTCTGCAGCATAACTTCCATTTTCGATTTCATATCAGAACTATCATCCATTTTTGGGGCCACAAGTGTAAGTTCCCGATAAATTTCACGCACAAATCTGCAAATTTTCTCAGCATATTCAAGTTCACCATCAGATATCCGGCCCATTGCCAACCTCATCAATTCACCGGTCAAATCAGCAAGCTGAACCAAAAAAAGTCAACATTTTTCATACCAAATACTCCCTCCGTCCCACAAAAAACTTCTCATTTCACTTTGGCACAAGTTTTTATGTAATAGTTAGTAGTGGGGTATTGGTAATAGTTTTGATTAAAATATAAGATTGGTTTGGAGAGAGAAATATAGTTATTGGATAGTTAATGGTGGGTCCTTAGTTTTAATAGTATTTTATTATGTGGAGCCCATCAAGTGTATGAAATGGGAAGTTTTTTGTGGGACAAAAATATAAGGTAAAATGGGAAGTTTTTTGTGGGACGGAGGGAGTATGTAAATAAATCATTACATTAAATAATTAATTAATTAAATATGAAAATGTAACAAAACTTACGCCCAATATATAATCAAGAATATTAATTTGCAAAGGCTCGAGTGAAGGATCACTTAGTGGTAACAACATCGCGTTTATATCATCAAGATTTAGTAGGGTACCCGTAGTGCAGAATTTACATAATGTTGCTGCTTCTATATATTCTTGTATCTGCACAGATATTTTAATTTAATTAATTCATTATTTTTATATTAATATTTATGAAAAACTTGTAAAAAGTGCATAAAGAGGCAACCCCGGGAGAATATGCTCGTCTTAATTTCCAGAAATCGGTCCCTTGCAATTCGTTAACTAAACGGGCTATTTGTTGATCTTTAACAGCAGAAAGATCTTTTTCTGCCTTTTCTAAAACCTCGTCTTTGTTACTTTTGCTGATTCTGTTAAAAAGTGGGAATAAAATATGGTAAATTACTGTAATAATGTGTATTTAAATTAATAATTGTATTGAGAAATAAGGATTGTGATTAACCTGTGCACTTGAAAAATCACTTTTTTGCTATTAATGGTGATGTCACGACTTGCTTTCACCACCCTTTCCCTTTTGTCGTTCTGCAATAATAGATTTAATTTAGTCCGATATAAAACCTTGATTATTTGAAGCTAATTGAAGTGAAATTTAGTTAAAGTGTAGTGATTAATAACTGAATTCATATGTTTGACGAACTACATTCCTATCAAAAGTACAATCTGATGAATCCGATGATAACCTACAATTAAATTATTATACCTAATGATTGCTAATTCAGTAATTATCACAAATTCATTTGGGAAAACTAAGATAGGGCCATCGTAGCAAGTTTGCTATCACTATAGTTACAGAATTTAATGGTTTTACCAAACTGATTAGCTGGAAGACAAAGAGGCATCGACAATAGAATATGAAATGTAATGCAGATTAACAATATTAGGGGATAAGAGAACGAAATTCTTACTAATTGATTCAGGTATTCAGCATATTTGGAAAATGATTCTTTCATTGAAGACGAAGGTGAAACTGCTTCAGTGGCGATTGACCTAGGTTTTTTCCCGGTGCCTTGCATTGTTGATTCTGCAACTGTAATAAAGATGTTAACGTAAATCAGTAAATGTATGAGACTTGTTTTCGAATTAAAAACCGCTAATTTCACCAAAAAGTAAACGCGAATTAGGGCTTTTTTTGCACAGAAAAAATTAGGGTTTAAGAAATTACATTGACGGATGCGGTTAGGTTTGGGAGCCATGAAATACAGGTGCCTGTGTAACGATGCCCAACAGTGCAACATTTGAGTCAAAAACAACCCCAACACAAATTAGGCATGAAATGAACAAATTTTCATCTATATAATAATAAAACAAGGTTTTGTAGGTGGCCACGTGGCACCTCTTAGGAAGCAGAATGACACGTGGTAATTCCTTAGAATTTTCAGTTTTTTTATTCGACCAATAATAAATTATGGTTTTATTATTAGGGCATCGTTACACAGGCATCGTTAGGGTTTAAGAAATTACATTGACGGATGCGGTTAGGTTTGGGAGCCATGAAATACAGGTGCCTGTGTAACGATGCCCAACAGTGCAACATTTGAGTCAAAAACAACCCCAACACAAATTAGGCATGAAATGAACAAATTTTCATCTATATAATAATAAAACAAGGTTTTGTAGGTGGCCACGTGGCACCTCTTAGGAAGCAGAATGACACGTGGTAATTCCTTAGAATTTTCAGTTTTTTTATTCGACCAATAATAAATTATTTAATGCCATTAATTTCGGATCCTAATTACCAAATTTTGAAACTGCATATTGATTTCGTATTAAGTAATACCTTAATTACCGGTATTTTAGTTTGGCAATTTTCAAATCTCTCCTATAATATTGTGAGGTTGGTATACACGTCTTAATACTTATGTTTCTTACGTTTCTCTGATATTCATTGCCATATGGAGCAGATTTCAGTTGCAAAATTCAATTACAAATTTATATGACAACTCTGACCACGTAGTCTCCATTTCCATAGATGCGTCTGTAGTCTCCTTTCCCAAAGGTTCCACTTTCATATCTGTTCTCAGTATCAAGGTGATCCAAATCGCCACTTCAAATTTGATAAAGGTCACAACCTCCATCACTCCATGGACATAAGCAAGGTTATCACAGTGTCCAAATATCAAGGTTTGTTTGCATATAATCCCCATTTATTTCTGAATCACACTTTAAATTTTATAAATCGTTGAGTATCCTTAGATTTCAATTCCCGTTCTTATATATTCGTTCAAGTTTTTTAAGCTTATGGTCAATTAGGCAATTTTAATTTAGCTTATGTCAAATGGTTTTTGTTTTTATAAATGTCTCTTTTTAAGAATCCTATTTCCTTTATAATGTACTTTGCTTAAAGTTTCAACATGTATACTTCAAGGCAGAAGATTCAGAATAACATAGATCTTGAACCTACTGAATTTGAGATTGTTGCTCAGGTAAATCGTAATTCAAATTTTTTACACAATTTTCTTCTTTTTATAGTATTGACTATGTAGGCATTGTTTGACTTGAAGAATAGAAACCAAGACCTTAACACTGACTTGAAGGACTTCACATCAACGGTGTTTCTTTATTCATCCATTTTAATACATGAACTTATACTAACTAATTTTAAGGTTTATACATTTTGTGTAGTCAAATTTATATTTCTGGATAAATTCATGACAGTTGAAGATAAGTATTAGTGCTTAAGAAGTAAGAACATAAAGGCTCAGACAGTAGGTCAAAAACCTTAAGCAACATACAACATGTTGTATACAACGAAAGAAAGTATGAGAACATTTTTGTTGATTCTTAATGTTCAAAAAATATTAATTTTCCCTTAATTTTGGAAACAATGACGATTTTTATAGAGAATATTTTTGCTAAGAATTTCACTAAAACTACACAATTTATTAAACTTAAGTTCCGCATTTTATGATTTAATTTAACTAATATTCTCAACCCAAAATTTCTTGAATTAAATTAGAGATAAATCTGGTTAACAAAATTTCTGTGTTTTCAGGTATGCAATATTGGTCCTCTGATAATTTTATCTTTTTATATTTTATTGGATTAAAAAATGTTTGACCTGTTTGAAGGACTTTTTCTTCTGTTTCTGTACCCCCTGCTATTAAATTATTTTTATTCCTGGTGTTGCAATTCCAGATGCAGTAAGGCTGCAGTTTGTTGAATGGAAGGATATCGAGTCGACCTTTTCGAGACCAACGAGGTTATTAAACATATGTCATCTATCTATATTGAGAGTTAGGGCATTTGCTCCTTTGACTATCAAAATTCAAGTTTGTATCATCGTGTAAAAGTTTTGTAGGTTTGTTGCAATGGCAGCTGAGAAAACTGCAAGTTCAAGGACATTAGAGCTTTCTAACAAGCAATTTGCTCTTCTGTGGCATGTGGTATGTACTTTTTGCAATCATAAAATCATATTTGTTACTATGTGTGATGTTTAAAATGTAGTTGTTTATGGGTCGGGCTGGGTTATGGGTCCAAACTCAAAACAAGTTAGTTTGGGTTGGTAGACCCGAAACAATTTTTCTATGCACAATCAGTGTGTCTTATATGATCACAGAACTTAAGGATGATATTAGTTGTAGAAAGTTTTCTCTAATTTTTCATCCCCATTTTTCTAGAAATCAGAAGTTTCTTTTGGCCCGTTTGTCACTTATCTTTCTGATACTTTTAAAATAAAAACTTTGTCCCTATAGATATAAAACATAACTTGAATCAAGACTTTCATAAGGAAATCGTATGAAGTTGCCACTTCTAATAACATACCATTGTTATTTTAGAATCAAATATTCATATGTTAGACCGGTTTATTTAATTCTTTTATATCCATTGTGATTCTTTTTCAATAACTTTTATATTATTAAAATGTGGATCCAATTGTTTCTCACCACCTGTATAGTTTTTTGTTCAAATCATTGGTATATGATTTTCTGTCCCTTTTTATTTACAATGTGTTCGTCCCTTTTTATCGCTTTAACTTTTATAGGTGCTCTTATTGTTCTTACAAGTTATTGATGACAATGTTATACTTCCTTCGATTTAAAATACGTGATACATTGTTGGTTTCACGGGGTTTGAGGCAAAATATGATAATGATAATTAAATTAGATTAATTGGATAGTTAGTGGGGAATGGGTCCCACAAATTTTGAATAAAGTGAGGTTAATGATGTTTAAAAGTAAAAGTAAGGGTAAAGATGTCATTTCACTTTATTAAAGTAGATAGTTAGTGAGTGTGGGTCTCATTACTTTTTACCAAATAAGGTAAGTTTTCAAAGTGTATCACTTATTTTGATACACCCAAATATAGAAAGTGTATCACTTATTTTAAATCGGAGGAAGTATTATTTCAACCTGAAATTTTTAGTTGCGAGTATTGTTTGAAATCATTACACTATGTTACAACTTAATCTCTATACTTTAAGATTCTAATAGTATATGATTTTGGTGGTTCATTGTTTGGTTGAACAAGAGTCTTTGATAATGAACAGAGAAAGCGATTATTACGGTATTCGTGGAAAAGAGTGATGGACAAGCTGAGCAATGGATCATGGATGCAAACTTCTTAGACTTATGGAGTTATGGTTAGTTCCAATTTCTACTTTATGTGGTCAAATATGACAATGCTTATACTTAATTACTTATCATGTTTAGAATCAACAATCAAGGAGTTAGTCGATTTGACCATATGATAATGCAGGGTAAAACTGACTTTAATGCACAAATTTGATCCATAAGTATTCGTTGGAAAGAAGGTTGTTCGTTTAAATCCTTCATGGCTTGTAAGCCAAATGTGTATACGGGTAGTTCGGACCCGAAAGTAACTATGAGGTGGATCCGAGAGACCGAGAGGGTTATTGGTAGTAGCAAGTGTAAGAAAGCCGATATGGTGACGTATGCGTCACAATTGTTAAAAGAAGATGCTATGGTGTGGTGGGATATCGTGTATGAAACCCTCGGGAGGGAGGTGATTGAGGTGATGTCGTGGGATGAGTTTACCACGAGATTGAAAAAGAAGTTTTGTCCCGAGAGGGATTTAGAAAAGATGCACGAAAAGTTTGTGACCCTTAAGAAGGGTGATATGTCGGTTGAAGAATACTCGAGAGAGTTCACGGGATTACTCCCGTTTCTTGCTAAAACCTACTCGGATGAGAGGTTGAGGGTGGTCCGGTATGCTACTGGGTTACCGTGGGATTACCAATTGGAAGTGAAGAGGGCGGTCACACTTTATGAGGCCATTAGTGCCGCCCGAGGTGTGGAGGAAGTGAATGAGGCACGGGTTTCCGAGAGGGCCCATGTGGGAGAGAAGAGAAAAGCCGAGAGCGGCTCTAGTTCGTTCAAGAAAGGGAAGTTCACTCCGAGCTTCTCTAAACAAGGAAGTGTTGGATCGTGCAAGAAGTGCGGGAAAAATCATACCGGCGAATGCCGAAGTGGGTCGAAATCTTGCTTTAGTTGTGGTAGATCGGGGCATATAGCCCGGGATTGTAAGGCCAAGCCATTGGCCGAGGTTGAATGTTTCCCGTGCCACGAGAAAGGGCACTATAGCAATGTGTGCCTGAAGAAGGGGACCGAGTCGATGGTGTCCAACTTACTCGGGAGGAGGCGAAGGAGGCACACGATGTGGTGTCAGGTACTCTATTGATTAACTCCTTGCCAACTCATATATTATTTGATTCGGGTTCCAATTATTCATTTGTGTCTTATGAGTTCGGTTGTAAGTTGAATGTGCCGTCCGAGATGTTAGATGAAATTTATGAAATAGAGGTAGCCGACGGGAAAACCTCCATGGTTGAAAGTATTTATAGAAATTGTGAAATAGAAATAGACGGTAGAAAGTTTAAGGTTGATTTATTGCCCATGAGGATAAAAGCATTCGATGTAGTAATCGACATGGATTGGTTGGGTATGCACCAAGCCAAAATATTGTGTGGTAAGAAAATCGTGTCGATCAAGACACCCGACAACGAGAAAGTGTATGTGTATGGGGAAAAATGACATCACATGCCTAATGTGATTACCGCCATTAAGGCGAGGAAAAGTATATCGAAATGTTGTGCATCGTTTATTGCATACGTATTAGATGGCCGAAAAGAAAAGAAGTCGATGGATAATGTCAAGATTATTCGGGATTTTCCCGAAGTATTTCCCGATGACTTGCCCGGTTTGCCACCGGAGAGACAAGTCGAGTTTAAGATTGATTTAGTTCCGGGGGCGACGCCGATTGCTCGTGCTCCGTATCGTTTAGCTCCCACCGAGATGCGAGAACTGATGACTCAATTGCAAGACTTGTTGGATAATGGTTTTATTCGTCCGAGTTCGTCACCGTGGGGTGCACCGGTATTGTTTGTCAAGAAGAAAGACGGTTCGATGAGAATGTGTATCGACTACCGAGAGTTGAACAAGGTAACTATTAAGAACCGTTACCTGTTGCCCGAGAATTGACGACTTATTCGACCAATTGGAAGGTGCTAGTTATTTCTCGAAGATTGATTTGAGGTCGGTTATCACCAAGTTCGGGTGAAAGAAGGCGACACCGAGAAGACGGCTTTTCGTACGCGTTATGGTCATTATGAATTTCTAGTGATGTCGTTTGGTATTACAAACGCGCCGGCCATTTTTATGGATTTAATGAATCGGGTTTGTAAACCGTTTCTTGATAAGTTTTTGATCGTGTTCATTGACGACAATTTGATTTATTCGAAAACCGAGGAAGAACACGAAGGTCATTTGAGGCTTGTGTTAGATGTGTTAAAACGGGAAAAGTTGTATGCCAAATTCTCGAAGTGTGAATTTTGGTTGCGGGAAGTACAATTCTTAGGTCACGTGGTAACATGTGATGGTGTCAAAGTTGACCCGTCCAAGATTGAAGCGGTGTCAAATTGGGAGCCTCCGAGGACTACTATTGAGGTTAGAAGTTTCCTTAGATTAGCCGGTTATTACCGAAGATTTATACAAGACTTCTCGAGAATCGCGATTCCACTAACAAAGTCAACGAGAAAAAGTGAGAAGTTTGTGTGGGAGAAGAAACAAGAAGAGGCGTTTAAATTGTTGAAGGAAAAGTTATGTAACACGCCGATTCTTACTTTACCGGATGGTATGGAAGATTTTGTGGTTTATAGTGATGCCTCGAATCAAGGGCTCGGTTGTGTGTTGATGCAAAGAGGGAAGGTGATCGCGTATGCCTCGCGACAATTGAAGAATGCGGAATTGATGTACACGACACGCGACTTGGAGCTAGCGGCGATTATATTTGCTTTGAAGTTGTGGAGACATTATTTGTATGGTACTCGGTGTACATTATACACGGATCGAGTTGATAAAAGTTTACAATACGTGTTTACTCAAAAGGATCTTAATATGCGACAAAGAAGATGGATCGAGTTGATTGCCGACTACGATTGTGAGATTGTGTATCATGCGGGAAAGGCTAATGTAGTAGCCGACGCCTTGAGCCGAAAAGTTTATGAGAACCCGAACCGAGGAACATCAACACGTATAGAAGTCGTCTCGAGTATTATCAAAAGAATCAAGAATGCCCAACGAGAGGTTATGGGAAAAGACGAGTTAAGACAAGAACGGTTAGGTAAGAACCAACATTTTCTTGAAAATGCATAAGGGTTGAAGACCGTAGGCGGTCGTATTTGGGTTCCTAAGTTCGGTGGTATCCGAAAAGAATTGTTGAATGATGTGCACAACTCAAAGTATTCGATTCACCCGGGAAGTACAAAGACGTACCAAGATTTGAAACGGGTTTACTGGTGGCCCGGAATGAAGGCTAGAGTAGCCAAGTACATCTCAAAGTGTGCCACGTGTGTACAAGTGAAAGCCGGACATCAAGTACCATATGGGGTAGCTCAATCATTGTTAGTATCGACCAGAAAGTGGGAAGATATAACTATGGATTTCATAGTAGGCTTATCGAAGACGAGTAAGGGTCACGATGCCATTTGGGTCATAGTTGACTGGTTGACCAAGAGTGCGTTATTTTTAGCCATTCGGGAAACGTTGCCACTTGAGAAGTTGGCTAAGTTGTATGTTGATGAGGTGGTTTGACTCCACAGGGTTCCGTTATCGATTGTATCCGATAGAGACGCGAGGTTTACCTCGAGGTTTTGGCGATCCTTACAAGAGGAGTTGGGTACAAAGTTGCGGTTGAGCACGACTTATCACCCGCAAACCGACGGTCAAAGTGAAAGAAAAATTCAAATGGTTGAAGATATGTTGAGATCGTGTGTGCTGGATTTCGGGGGTAAATGGGATGAACACTTACCGTTAGTCGAGTTCTCGTATAATAATAGTTATCACTCGACTATTAAGATGCCGCCTTATGAGGCGTTATATGGTAGAAAATGTAGAACTCCATCTTGTTGGTTAGAAGCGGGAGAGACGAAAATCACTAGTCCCGAGATTGTAAAAGTGACGAACGAGAAGATTGGTATTATACAAGCCAATATGAAAGCCGCCCAAGATAGACAACGAAGTTATTCGGGTTTGAAGAAAAGACCATACGACTTGGATGTCGGTGATATGGTAATGTTGAAAGTATCACCTTGGAAAGGTGTAATGCGGTTTGGAAAGAAAGGGAAATTAAGTCCAAGATATGTCGGACCGTTAAAGATATTGAAACGAGTCGGGCTTCAAGCATTTAAGTTGGAACTTCCACCCGAGCTTCAAGGTGTGCATGACACCTTTCACGTGATTTATTTGAAGAAGTTCATCGGGGAAGTTGAAAATATCATTCCATTGCAAGAGTTGCGGGTCGATGCCCGAACCGGTTGATTGAGGAACCCGAAGCTATACTAGAGACGAAAACAAAGAAGCTTCAGAATAAAGAGATCGAGTTGGTATTGGTCAAGTGGAAGCATTCTTTTGGACCAAATTTGACTTGGGAAGTCAAGGACGAGATTCAGAAGAAGTACCCCGGATTTCGTGAACTATGATGAGATTCCGAGGACGGAATCTTCTTAAGGGGTAGATAGTTGTAACGACCCGAAATTTGTAAATAAATAAATTGTACAAAAATATGATAAATAGGGATAAATTGTTTAAGGAACGTAGGAATTGGTTTCGTGTCATTTGGACACCGTACGAGAAAGTTATGGGCGAAACCGGGTCGAGATAATAACCGAAAAGTGCAGCCCTGCTGCAATGGAAAGTTCACGCCGTGAACTTTAGTTCCCGATCGGGAAATTCATTCAGCGATTTGTGGTTTTTGATCGATGAGAGTTCACGCCTAGGTCGCGATCGGGAAGAATTCACGAAGTGCAAAGTTCACGCCGTGAACTATGGTCGACAACAATAAATTCGGGTTTTGGCTCATTTAATGCATTTGCAAAACCCTAGTTTTCCCTTTGGCGATTTTTGAGCTCAAGAACAGTTGGAGGTCGATTTCTTCACAAATCTTTGGTAGATTTCACTCCTAGTTGAAGATCAAAGGTATATATTCACTTATTGATCTTTGTAGCTTAAGATCTATGTATTTTGATGTATGGGTTTGAAACCCTAGTTCTTAGGGTTATGGGTTATGGTGAAATAAAGGATGTATACACTTAATAGATGGTATTTTAACAAAGGGAACAAGTGTATGATTATGATTTGTAAGAATCTTAAGGGTTGGTTAAACCTAGGGTTTGATAAATCGCCATAATTGGGGGAAAGTTTTAGTTGATGGTATCTAGGGATAAATGGATACATTATTAGTAGTATGTGATGTTGAACATCTTGTGATTGTTGTATTAGGCTTTTGGTGAAGTCTTGGAAAGTTGATTGATTGTTGGAGCAAGGAAACCGGCGGAAAGAATACGGTTGGAGCATTTTATTGCTAAGGTGAGTACGTGTGGACTTTACTGAGTACATAGCCTTTGAATTACTTTTCTTACTTGTGTTATGGTCTATTTGCTTATCTGTGTAGACTTATAGTATGTTGAGTTAGTGATAGATATTATTGATAATATTCGACTAACTTGTTTGATGATGAAAGTGATAGCCGAGAGCTAGTTGACATAACCGTTGAGTTATGGTGAGATTGAGATAATGAGATGACACGGGCGACTCCCGGTCATGAGGTGTGGATTGAGGGGCAGTTGGGTGGATTCCCATCGACTCATCCACGTTAGTAGTCTTGCTAACTGGACGTATTCCGGCGAGTAAGGCAGGTATCGGTAGATTGGGCGATTCCCTCTTGCCGGTATCTTGTTCTGGTTAGTTCGGGGGCAACCTGATAACTAGATATGTATGTGCTTCTAGCTAGTTCGGGGGCAAACCGATAGTTAGATATGTTTGCTAAGAGAGCAAGATTGATAGGGTCACAATAGGGTGACTAGATTGAATAGACGATTTATATATATGTGTTTATATGTAACGTGACATTTTATTTATCATTGAGTCTAAACCCATGTAGCTCACGAGACGTTTTTATCTCACGTACTCCTTGTTGTTTTTGCTATGTACTCAGGTTCGGGATCGAATGTTTAGGTACGCATGGTTAGAGATGCGGAGCCTAGAGTAGAAGAGCATTAGATTGGATTTATGCTTAGCTTTGGTTTTGATCTATTTTGTAACACCAACTTTATACTCTGATTTTCATACCAAAGGTTTTTGTAAATCCATATTTTTGGAACGGTTCTTCTATTTATGAAAATGATATATTTTGGGCAAATGTTTTGTATTAAAATTTGAGGTGTTACAATTTCCTTGGCATTGCAAGAATTGGCTATCGTTAAAATGGCTTCCAAATCGGAATCATATTCGGTAGAGTAATCAGAAACATTAAACATTTTATAAGTATGGTTGGGTGGGAGAAGAGAGAATATTTGTTGCGAAAATTATAGAATGAAAGTGGGTATTTATAGAGATTTAAAAGGATTAAAAAAAATAAAATTATATAATATATATATAACGGTTATATTACCGTTGGGGGGGAAAAAGAAAAAAAAAAGAAAAAGACTGGCGCTCGCTACCTTTCTCGTCTCCAAACCGGCGTGGGCCAAACCGACGGCCTGTGCCAACGGTGGCGGTTCTGGCGCCAAACCGGTGGTGCCTACCGGCGGCACCGTTGGCAGTGGTCTAAACATTTAGTAGAAATTTATATCCCCCATACTCTACAATTCTTCCAATTAAGTCTATCCTTCTAGGCTCGAACCACTAACTTTAATAACTGCCAGTTCAAAAAAAATTATCCGTCACCTAAAATGACCAACTACTCTTCTTTTTATATTTACTACCCTATAACCCGTAATTAATCATGAGTGGCTTTATAAATTTTTTCATAATAATTTCATAATTTTTTACTTACTTAAAATACTCATTTTAAAAAGTTTCACAAGCTTTTACTTGATTCAGAATATCAACGATAGAAATTACAAATACAGTAATAGGCAAAAACTATTAGGTGTATATTAGGTATAGATTAGAAGTCGTTAAAAAAAGATTACAAATGAAGTATATGTAAACCGAATTTTTGTTAAACTGTACCTTAAAACTCTAACTATCAACATTATTCATAATCTTAAATCACAAACTTAATTGAATCAAAACGGTGACAATTTCTAGCTTAAGAAATATTTCATACATAATCTACATGAAACAGAGGCGTTAAAATGGTCAATCAAAGTGGGTTCTGATTAACAAATGCAAACCAAATTCTCCACCAAATGGCAAAAGTCAAAATTTAAATTTAATTAAATATTCGGACTTACTGTTATTAATAAGACAATTAACAAATAATAAACATGAAATAATAGATTATACAGTTGATCAAGTCAAATTGAGATGTATATATAAATACACAGACAACTATAATTTTAAAGGCAAATCATTTTATAATTGAGTTAAGCTGCATACGGATTTGATCGCCAAAAAAAAGGGTTTAGGGTTAGAGGTGTATAGTTGAAACGTGAAATAACTTAGGCGAAATTCACGGCTTGAATAATCATGGAGGGTGACGACAAAACTTAAAGCTTGATGAAGGGTAAGGGCTGACGTGGCATGTATACGTGGCTTATATGTTAACATGCTATTATGACATGACATTGTCTACATGGCCAAAACTTTCTTTTATTATATATAAAGATAAAGATAAAGATTTTAAGAATTTTTAATTCTCATTCTTCCCCCCCCCCCCCTTTTCTCTTTGTATTTTCGTTCACTATTGAGTTCATGCAAAGGGAGTGATATTTCAACCACATAAATTAATTTCTATACTACATTTGTGTTTTAGTATAGTTATACAGTCTGCTTTAAAAATTATACAGTGTGGTGTGGGAAGTAATTTTTGTGGTATGAATATCAATTCTCTTCATGCAAATCTATATGAAGAATTAAGGTTAGATATATATTGAGTATGTTTAGAACTTCGAGTCGTTTAAAATGAATATGACATGTTTTCTGGACAAAATTAAATTCCAATTTATATGGTTTTTTTTCTTGGAATGATAGGAAAAGACTGCATGTAATGTTATAATTGTCGAGTGGGTGGACGGTAATTGTGAAATATTTGTTTCATTTTATAGAAGGAAATAATAATATAAATTGTTAAGCAAACATAAGTAAACAAAGGTCATTGCATCTTGGGACCTTATTAACTCAGAAATACACTTGATTAATCATGACAAAAACAAATAAAATTGCATTGGAAAGCAATTTACGATGATGTAGCAATTCAACATTTTCTCATTTTGATTTGTTGCAAATGTTTGTTGCTTCAATAATGCCTTGGAGGCGGGGGAGACTTGTAATAGTAAGCCCGAGTTGGTTGAGACTTTGGCGGTGGTGGTGGGGATTTATAGATGTAGGGAGGTGGTGGGGATGGTGATGGTGGTGGTGGAGACTTGTAAACATAAGGAGGTGGTGGAGATGGTGATGGTGGTGGTGGAGATTTATAAATGTAAGGAGGTGGTGGGGATGGTGAGGGTGGTGGTGGAGACTTGTAAACATAAGGAGGTGGTGGGGATGGTGATGGTGGTGGTGGAGACTTGTAAACATATGGAGGTGGTGGGGATGGTGAGGGTGGTGGTGAAGACTTGTAAATATATGGAGGTGGCGGGGATGGTGAGGGTGGTGGTGGAGACTTGTAAATATATGGAGGTGGCGGGGATGGTGAGGGTGGTGGTGGAGACTTGTAAATATATGGAGGTGGCGGGGATGGTGAGGGTGGTGGTGGAGACTTGTAAATATATGGAGGCGGTGGGGATGGTGATGGTGGTGGTGGTGACTTGTAAACATAAGGATGTTTCACCGGTGGTGGTGGAGATTTGTAAACATAAGAATGCTTCGCGGGTGGTGGTGGAGACTTGTAAACATAAGGATGCTTCGCGGGTGGTGGTGGAGACTTGTAAACATACGGATGCTTCACGGGTGGTGGTGGAGACTTGTAAATATACGGATGCTTCACCGGTGGTGGTGGAGACTTGTAAACATAGGGATGCTTCACAGGTGGTGGTGGAGACTTGTAAACATATGGATGCTTCGCGGGTGGTGGTGGAGACTTATAAACATAAGGATGCTTTGCGGGTGGTGGAGACTTGTAAACATATGGATGCTTCGCCGGTGGTGGTGGAGACTTGTAAACATAGGGATGCTTCGCAGGTGGTGGAGGAGACTTGTAAACATACGGATGCTTCGCAGGTGGTGGTGGAGACTTGTAAACATACGGATGCTTCGCGGGTGGTGGTGGAGACTTGTAAACATAGGGATGCTTCGCCGGTGGTGGTGGAGACTTGTAAACATAGGGATGCTTCGCGGGTGGTGGTGGTGACTTGTAAACATAAGAACGCTTCACCGGTGGTGGTGAAGACTTGTAAACATAAGGATGCTTCACTGGTAGTGGTAGAGACTTAAAAACATAAGGATGTTTCACTGGTGGTGGCGGAGACGTGTAAACATAAGACGATTTTGGTAATGTGTGCTTAACCGGTAGTGTTGGTTCATTAAAATGTGGAGACTTATAAACATACTGTTTTTCAGCAATGACAACAGTGGCCATAAACAAGAATGCAAAAGCATACATAACTTGAGGCCAATGCCTCAAAAACACACGACTTCCCATATTTAGACCTCTCTTCCTTTACAAGACTAAGGCTTGTTTTTCTTATTGTTATAATGGTTTTCTTAGAACCTATTTATAAGAATCATCTTCACTTTTTAATGCATAATTAAATTGCATGTTGCCATAAATTTAATACCAAATAGATTCATGGTTCCCCACTCTGTACATGTTCATCACTATGTAACCAATAAATTGGTTATTGCCATAACTTTAATAATCGAAGATGCCTCTCCTAAAAAAAAGTCAAAGTGTAGTTGGTGAATGCTAGTAGAGCAAATGGTTACGAGTAGGGCTGCCAAAAGGGTCAACCCGTTTAGCTTTCATGTCGAAACCTCTAACTCAAACCCACTAATTTCGTGTCGGGTTCGTGTCGAATTGTGGTGTCGTGTCTGATTTTAACAGGTCTAGTTTGTTAACATACACATAGCACAGATTGATGTTAGCTACTTGTCTGCTTGCTTACAAAAATCACCATTTGATATTAGTTACTTGATTCTATTATATAAAGATATATTTTGTTTTGGAGTTTGTTTGTTTGTTTGTAAGTATCTATTCGTTTAACTAATATGAATCTGTGTACTTTTATTTTTATAAATGTGTGTTTCGTGAATTTTTTAAAATGTGTAACCCGACCAACCCGATCGGGTCAACCTGACAAATCCGACAGACCCGAACCCGACCAACCCGAAGCCTTATCGGGTCGGGTTTCAGGTTAGGATTTTTTTAGTCTCAAACCCGACAGACCCGAGCCGATTAGGGTTGGGTCGGGTTGACCCTTTGGGCGCCCCTAGTTACGAGGAGCATGTTTCTGTGTTTTACGACGTAAATGAAAAAATATATATATCGTATTTTTAAACTAACATATTAATAGTAATACATTTTATTAAAGAAACAACTAAATAAACATTACCCATGTACCTTAGCATCCTACCCTATATATGAGGCCTAAATTTGAAGAGGGTTTGACACCATGGCAATTCCAAGCATTCCTATTCGTCCATAATGCTACTTGGAATTCCCTGATTGGTCCACGTCATTTGCACTAATACAAACGAATCTGGTACAGCTTACGGTCTACATTCATACGCTCCATATACGGCAAACGAATCTGGTACGGCTTACGGTCTACATTCATATGCTCCATATACGGCTTCCTACATACAAGGAAACAAATAAATAACTATTTAAAAGATCCTACGTACAAGAAAACAAATAAATATTTAAAAGATCAATCAGCGACTCAATCGTATTTATTCAGAAGTGATACACGACTCAATATAATTTCCATAAAACCGGCATTCTATGATTACGACATAAAAAGCTGGATTGTGCAACGGAACCAGACTTCGGATATTACGGATTACGGCATAAAAAGCTGGATTCTTCATTTAATAAAATGCCCGTGTAACATTTCTTCATTTACCGTTTTTTTTACAAAATCATCATCACATCTATCGATTATTATGTCATTTAGAAATATATAAAGTTTTTGGACATTTTTCTACATACTAAAATTTACAGCATACCCGCCCATCGGGCGGGTTTTGTAGCTAGTTAGGTAATATAGGTGTATAATATTTAAGTGTATTTTAGAAGCCCAATAGATATTTATTGAAATTGAACTTGGAAGCCCAATGGTGCGTGTCGATGTCTATAATCAATATCGTGTTTAGAAGCTGACAACAATATTTTACGGTATATGTCCTGGTAAATTGAAAATCCCGCGAATAATTTCATTAATTCTCAAACAAAACAATCTTAACGATTCTCATTTTCACGATCACCAAACTCAAATCAAACACTAAATCAGCATTCACATGAAAATGGTGACGCTAGTGGTGGCAACAACCACCGATCCGGCTTCATATGGACCAGCATCAGCTCTTTCTGTCTTGGAAAATTGGAATCCTGACGTTTCATTTCAGGTAAATACACCACCAATACTTGATCTCAATTTCTAGTTTAGTATAATGCATATTTGATATAGTTTGAGTTTATTTTGTATCAATTTGTTTCGTAATTACTATTTTGGTTAATGCAAATGACCATTCTAACCTCATGTGACATAGGCAGACTTAACAGATATATTTAATGGTTGTTTATTTAAAGGACTAATAGTGTTACAAGTTTCAAAATAAATGATTGTCCTATGTAATTTTTAAACATAAAGGACCAACAATGTAATTTCGACCAAGTCACAGGACCAACTGTGTCATTTTCTCTCTACTTGTTTGATGTTGTACGCCCAATTTGAATACCATTCACGATGATTGAAACCCATCTACCTTATTTGAACACCCAAACCATACACATTCACTGTGACTGAAATAATTTAGAGCACCAATCTGAAAACCAAATCTTAAAACAATCCGACATATAATCTATTGATAGAGAGGTGTAATTGACTAATTAGAGTCTTTTTGTCACACACAATCTCTTTTTTGATAAGAGAGGTATTAATTGGTACATATAACTCAAACGGGACATAGAAATATGATTAGTTATATTTTACTAACTATTTGATATATACTTACATACAAGAATACAAATGGTTCCTATTGATTTTTAAAATACTCGGACAATTCATTCCAAAAACATGTTGATTCAAAGAATATCGTGAATTTAGTCTTTAAAATCTGTTCAATTCAAAAACACAAATTTTGAAAGAAAATAAACTTTCATAGAAATTAAAATTGAAACTTAGGGTACGTTTGGTACAGAGAATGAAATTGCAGGGAAATGGTTGCAGAGAATAGAATTGCAGAGAAAGGAAATTAGTCTGGAGAAAGAGAATTGACTCATCTGTTTGGTAGCACATAGACTTCAACAGAGAATTGCAGCAGAGAATCATTTCTCTTGTTTGGTATAACAAAAAAAATCAGTAGAGAATTGTACAAACTTTATAATTAGCAAACATATTTTTTTCCCACAACAATCATTATTATAACATACAAAATTCAAGGATAAATTAATAACGAAAGTGCATTAATAAAATCAATAATAACATCCAAATACATAAACTATTGTCACTTTTAAAAACATCAATTCAATCAAAATATAACCAAAAAAAAAAAAAAAAAACAGTTCTAAGTACTTAAAACCACAATGTAACCAAGAACAATATCTGAACCATAAACAATTATCCCATAGAGCCATCAGTGTAAGATTCTACCATGCATATTTTTTCTTCTTGTGTCAATCCAAGAAATAACCGTCCTAGAAGGACATCCTTTCCAATCAAATTAGATGCTTTAAAACATTTGGTCATTGTAATGCCCGGTAAAGCTTTCAACTCATCACTAACTTTCTCAAAATTTTCACGAGTCTCAAAACCTTCTTTACTCAGATGTTCGCCAATAATTTCTCCAAACTTACCAATGACTTCCTTCATCTCTTTGCACGACTCCTGATATATTTCATCTCCATCCGTGCTTTTGCGTCTTTTACGTTTGCTTATTACATTATTTGTTGGTACTCCAGACCGAACGTCATCTTGAACGCCCTCTTCAACGAAATCAAAGTCATGAGGATCAATTGGGGAAGTTGCTTGCGTCTCTGGAATGATTTCTTCATCTTCTCTAAGATCAGTCGATTTACAACCCGTTGCTCTTACTTTACCAAAGATGATACACAGATTGTCATAGAATGCAACTGACTTGCCTCGAAATTTACCAGCACCTTTGTGAGACTACAAGACAATTAGAAAAAATAAATAAATAAGAATGCTTCTTCATTTTTTAAATGTATATTTAGTTAATACCTTGACATATTCATCCCATACACTATCTTCAGCGTAACCACATTTTTTTCTTTATTCCAGCCGAACCCACTTGTATTCACCATATCATATACAATGCTAAAGTGCTTCTTCAATGACTTCATCCTAGACTTTATATGTGGTTCTGCTTTGAGACCAGAGTTAGGAAGACTTTGAAGGGTTTCATAACACTGATCGACCCATTGGGTCAACCACCTAGTACTTGGTTCGAACCATTTTGGTAAGAACATGATGGTGTTCTTGACCGGTTAAAATCAACTAGCTAGTTCAATCCCTAAAAGCGGAACTGAGATTGAACTTAATCCTTAAACCCTATAGGATTATAGGAACTTGGAAATCAAACTAGATTAACAAGAAAAAAACCTTGTACGAAAAACCTAGCAATCCAATCGGTAAACAGTGCTTAAAGAGTAGATAAACAGTGCTTAAAGTCTACATAAAAACTATGAATTAAACATTAAATACTGAAACGCCTCACATTCCAATAGGTAAACATTTCATTAGCAAGAAGGTCTCTACGATCAGTCCACTCTTGTGAAGGCTTAACCGTAGAAATAACCTTATCATGATCGTTTCCAGGTTGTGTGTGATTTGTTGGGATTTCGTTATCTATAGGGTCTTCGCTCATTGTTGTTCGTATGAAATTGTGTAACAAACCACATGCAATGATGATACGCGGCATGGACTCTATTGGATGATATGAGTTATCACGCAAAATAGCCCATCTAGCTTTAATTAATCCAAAACACCTTTCTATGACATTCCTTGCCGACGAATGCCTCTTATTAAATAACTCCTTGGCAGCCGTAGCCGGTCGAGACCAATCACTTAGGTGACAAAGTTGACCACGATAAGGGGCTAAAAAACCTTCATCATTCGTATAACCGGCATCACAAAGATAGTATGTTCCTACAATTAACCATAAACTATATGTTAATTAAGATATATAATTGTACATTATATTAATTGAAGACAATATATCACATACCATGACTTATTTTAAGACCATTAGGTCTACTAATTGCATCTCGTAGAATTCTACTATCAGCTGCAGAACCCCCCCATCCCGCTAATACATATGTAAATAAAAGGTCTCTCGTACAAACTCTAAGTACGTTGGTACAAATCTCTCCTTTTCGTGTTCGATATGGTTTTCGATCAACATCAGCGACTTTAACTTTCACATATGTTCCATCTAATGCTCCAAGGCAACCCTTCATAAAAAATTTAACATTTTTAGTAAATTATGTTACCAAAGAGTAACTTTAATAAATAAATAAGTAAATCTATTTTGACTAACCTTAATCATTTCCATCTCTCTTCGGTTTCATTATCAGGCACTGGCACGGGTGACACGTAAAATTCTTTGTGTAATCGACATATTGCATTTAAGACCAACTTAAAGTACCGACTTATAGTTTCCCCAGACCGATTGAATCTATTGACTAGTATCCTATTTTTTGCATTATGAGCTACCGTATGCAAAAACATAGCAACTTGCTCATCGACTAGCATATTTTTACTATTCGTTAGCCCTCCTCTACTTTCTAACATATCGCAAAGTGTTGTAAATGCATGTATATTCATTCTTATATTAAAACATTCGTAACATCACTTTCATACACCATCCTCTCCATGTTATCACGCCTATTATGGTAACTCATTAAATATTTTGTATTTAACGATCTTGATTCAATCGAACGACGAAAACAATGACTACACATCATCCACCAACAAATCATAACATACATGGCATAAAATGCACCTATGACAATCATTCTTTTTCTCAATGGTAATCTTGCCATCTCAACTACACAATATTCATAAAACAGTAAATCGAAAGTATTTTTCCAAATTATTATAACTGATACACCAAATCTGTGACAAAGATACATAATTGTTACACCAAATTATGTATAATAGATACAAAATTGATGCTGTTCAAAAAGAAAAAAAAAAAATACAAAGTTGATGCATAGCAGATGCATAAAACGAAAGACATAGATACATAATTATAATAGATACATATATACAATCAAATTATGTAAAATAGATAAATAATTATATGTATTAGTATTATTACAATGAAAGCACCCTATGTGTGTGTGTAATAGGTAGACGTAGGTTCCCCCCAGAACTCTATCTCTCTGTTTTACTAACGAATAGTAAAAATATGCTACTCATTATCGAGAGACATAGGTTTGAGTTTGCACAAGTCTAACGAAAGATAAAGATTGAGAGACAGGGAGATAGAGTTCGAGAGACAGATATCGAGATTAACCTGGAAGAAGCGACGAATTTTTGATGGACGAAATTGCAGCGGATGAATTGCAGCGGACGAAATTGCTCGGACGAATAGGGATTGTCAACGACGACGAAGGGTTTGCTAACGTATAGAGAAAATAAAAGAGGGCTTTGTGGTGGGCTTTCTAATCTCCGTGTTTTCTTTTTTAATTCTCGTACTGTGATTCTCTTCTTTTCCCCTTATTTATTACGGAATGGAAATTAGAGAAAAGGAAAAGATTTTTTTCTCCATCTTTTTTTCTCAATATAACCAAACAAGAGACTTTACCTTTATTTCTCTTTCCCTGTCTTCAAATCTCTGTACCAAACACACCCTTAGAGTGTATCAAACAAACCCTATAATAGGTCTAGATTTACAAATTGGCTTAAAAAGACAAATGGGCCGAAACCCGAGTCTTGGTACAAAAATTAAACAAAAAAAAACATACAAGTGCAAATGACTCTCAAAATACATTATTTTTAGCCTGAAAGTTCCATAAACCACCTATGGTTATTTACCAACACGTTTTCCTCGTTGCAAGACTGGTCATGAATGTGAAACTGAGCTCCGAAAACAAAATTATGCTTATTTTAGTGCAGCTACGTGATTTTACTATTGATTTGAAGAATAAGATCATGAAATTCCTGCCATTAATAGCAAAGCAACAGGAAAAGGAGAAACAAAATTCAAAATACCAATTATAGTGATAACATACTATTGTTGTTGCAAATGATAGTCACGATTGTTGACGGTATTGACCCCGCTGCCAATCTTCCCGCCGCCGGTGTCCCCGTTTTTATTATTGTTTTTGTTCCTCGGCTTCTTAAACATCCTGTTATTCTTTCTCTTTTGGGCCTTTTTCAACTTCCTCATAATTCTCTTCTTCTGTACCTTGTCAGTGCCACTGCGACGGTCTTTGGCGGCGTTACTCGATTCTCGTTTTTTAAGATACGCATTACATCTAACCATGCTAAGCCCAGTTGCCGGAAAAGTTAAGGGAGGGAAACTCGGGTTTCATTTTGAAATTAATTGTTGACTTGGTCATACCTCGTTGATTCATATCCTGTTTGAGAAAGAACAATGAAGCCATTTGTGGTTGAGAAAGGGAACGAGAGATGATTAAAGGGAAACCCATTCTCGATTAGAATCGCTCAACTAATCAGTGTTTAGTTTAGATTATTGCGTGTGGATTGCTATAAAAAAATTGAAAATAGGATTGAAACCCTAACCTCCTTTTTTTATGTGCGATTGTCGATTTGAGGGTTTCGCAAGTTTGTTTTTTTAAACTAAAAAAAGTAAAATATGATTTTGAGGGGAAAAAGGTAATGGGGTGAGAGAGGCTCGAACTCAGGATAACTCAGATTAGCTATGAGACCTACGCGCTAGCCAACTGCGCCACCACCCCTCGTGTTCAATTCATACCTTTTCTTCATGTGTCTCAGTCAAAAACGCAATTGCAAATGATTATTGTTTATGCTAAACCTTTTATCTGATTAATGTTGAGCCAGATAAGCTGTTTTGAGAGTGTCATTATGATTATCTTTCGGGAAACAATTAAAAAAACTAAGTCACAAACAGCAGAATTAACTCCAAATTTTATATCAGTTCCTATCAGGTACCAAAATTTTAAACAAACTCCAATTCCCTAAACTTACAAAATAATAATAATAATAATAATAGTATTCGATTATTCATCAAAACCGCTAAACAAACAAAACCAAAAATAACATTCATCCACCACCAAATACAACTCTCTTTCTAGAACAACAACAAACATGTACAATTATACCCCCCCCCCCCCCAACAAACAAGACAGCTGTCACGACTTGAGTCTTTTTTGAGGTGGATCTGAGTTGCTAAATTCCTTAATACTAGGATCATGATCCTGAAAAATCAAATTAAACCATTAGCATATAACAAGAATGAAATTTGTACAAGTGATGAGATGATTCTATTTATACCTTTGCGCCAGGTGTCACTCCTCTATTCGCCCGTTTTCCAACATCTACCTGAACACGAGTTCTCTAATGCTTGTGTAAGAGAATTCAATAACCTGTAACACCAATTTTACATCAAATAAATATCACATTTTTAATAAAAAAAATAATGCATTAAATATAACACCAAAAGGCAAAAACACTCACCCTTGAGAATAAACACTCGAAATGCTAATCGTGCCTCCTTCAAAAGTCAACTCCTCTGGTTGACTTCCATCGCCAGCAGCTGGAATATCAGTTGACTGCAAATTCACATTACAAACTGGCCCTTGAAGGGTAGAATGGGAAAATGTACCATCAACTTGCATTTTACTTGCTAAATCGGGCTGTGATTCCATCAAATTACAGTTCACATCTCCAATCGGGTCAGAACGGGCTGGATTTTGTGGGCCCGTGTTGGTTGTAGGGGCAATTGAGTCATTTTCATCATATCTAACGGGAAAAGATGGGGTTGGTAATGAATCGTTTTTTATCACAGGTGGATGACCAAAACTCGAGACCCGCCAATGACTGTTTCTCTACAAAAACAAAGTATATAATAAAATTTAGTCTGTTATAAAAAATTAAAAATAATGTTATTAATAAATATGCTGTTTTTTTATTAAAAATGTTAAATTTATATATATTGATAAATGTATATAAGATTAGTTCACTAAAAACGTTTTCAATGATCCAATTGGACAAAACTTTGAAAAATGACTAAACATGGATAAATGTAAAAGTAGGGTGTTATTTTTGTCAAAAAAACCCAAATAAAATTACCTAATTACCCCTTCTTTTAACCTAATTAGGAAGACTTTTGCTCCAATCTCACATGCCATATCCCTTTTTTTTTACAATAATATCCTTTTTGGTGTTAATTTCTTTTAATCGGTCAGAATTTGCCAAAAATTCAAACATTTGATTATCTGAATAGTGAATATTACAGTCTGTTTTAGCACATGCAAAACGCATATCCAAACACCCTTCTTAATTACAATAAGCAAAATTAAGAAGTGATTACCCAAGGCATTAATTTTGTGGGCTCTGCACTCCAACCTTGATATGATCCCTCATATTTTTGTACTCTTTCCTGTAAGTACTGAACATAGTCTATTACCTGCAAAGAGATGACACTGATTAGGTAAGTTTAATCATCATTTAAATAATAATAATAACAATAATAAAGTATTAAGTTTTACCTCTAATAGAAACGATGCTGTATCTCTCTTTTGATCACTATTCGGTATCAAATCCCTCAGTATCTGGAATCTAAAATATACAAAAGAAGATTTTAAAAATTAAGGGTAGTTTATTGTGTTTTGAATTTGATAAAGCTAAAACAACTTATAAGGCCTCTCCCAACCCTTACCCATCACTAAACCCATCACTAGCGCCACGTCATCGCATCCTTACTGACCCGCTACTGACACGTTCGTGCCAACCCTACCCATCACTAAACCCATCACTAAACCCATCCTTTCCACATCATCATTTTTAATTAAAATAAAGTAATTATAAAAAAAATACATTACATTAATTTAAAAATACATTATTTAAATTAAAAAATATATATATTAAATTAAAAATTATTACATTTATTAGAATTTTAAAAATAAAAAAAAAACCAAATTTTTTGAAAAAAAGTAATATTTTTATTATTAAAACATATATATATATATATATATAAAAGTTTAAAAATAAAAAAAAACAAAAAAAGAAGATTTTTTATTAAAAAATACAAATGGTACAAGTTTTAATGCAAGAAGTACAACTCCCAAAACACCCCACCCTCCCTCCTTCCCCCTTTCTTCTCCAGCCAGCACCCACCTCCACCCCCACGACGCCTTCTCTCTTCCGTCGAAAAGACGACGTGTTCGCCACGACGCCGGCCACGACGGCTCGGTGCCAACGCCGTCGTGGCTCGACGCCCCGTCGACGCCCCCCGATGCTTCCCGTTGGCAGCGGTCTAATTGTCAGCTTATTTAAGCTGTTTTGCTGATAAAAAGCTGTTTTTTTTATTAAAAAAAGATAAGTTTTCCTAAACACCCCCACAATGGTGATTGTGAAATTATGATCAAATATATGAACCTTTCATTGATTTTGCTCCTTCGACGCTGTTCTGTCACCGAATGTTTTGACCTAGTTGCATCAATTTTATCATTGTTCTTCGAATCTGTTTTAATCAAGAATTCGATTAACATACTCGCATACATCGATTTATACAAAACCAATCGCAATAAATTCCCCCTTTTGGAATACAATTGAGGAATTCAGTTAACAATTTGTCGATGATTCTTAATTCAATGGTGAATTACGAGCATACCTTTGGAAGATTGATTGTTATCTTTCTTGTTTCCGTATTCTTCATAATCATCTTCCTGGTGACCTTTATTCGATTTCATTTTCCCTGATTTTGAAATCGGTTTCAGGAATTTGAAGAATTTGGAAAAACTGAATAAAAACCGATGGGTTAACGGCTGGTTAGGGTGAAATAATTGGATCTGTGAAGTAATTAAGGGACGAAATAGATGTTTTACGATGTAATGATGGATCTCTGAATTGGGTAAACGCCGGCGGCGGCCACCGTGATGACAAGTTTCACGGGGTTGCAGGAAAACTTATTTTCACGTGCTTCTCATGAGCTGCCTGCCCTTTTAGTTTATTTGTTTTCGTTATCTGTCTTTTAATTTTTTTATTTATTTTCTTTTTCATTGAAAATTTATACTAGTATTTGTTTTGTTTTTGCAAAATATGTATACAAATATTTACGTTTTAATATTTTTTCTGTTATAAAATGTCTATGTTAACATTATAACCATAAGTAGATAGATAATCCATCATCAGTTGTGTAAACTCGTGTTTTCAACAAACATATCATGAGAGAGTTGAACTTAAGTGACAAAGTTGTTTTATTTTGACAAGACTGCTCTCAACCATGACAGTTTCCGACAACAATTTGACATTTATAAATCTAACAGGACAAAAATAAATTAAATTTGACCTTTCTACATTGTAGCTATTTTGATTAAAAAAAACTACATTATACTATATATATTATATTTGTCAAGTTTGATGAGACTGATAAATATTATTTTTTTTCATAACTAAATTTGTTAGTAAATATTTTAAAATAAGAATTTGCTTGATATATTGTTATAGCTTGCTTGGCTATCACCTTGTTCTTTCAACTAGGGGTGTGTTCGGTTTCGGAACCGGACGGGTGTCCAGAAAAACCAAATTCAAAGACCGAAAACCGGACCGGTAAAACCGGTTCCGGGCCCGGTTCGGTTGCGGTTCGATTCGGTCTACAACCGGGTTTAGCACCGGTAAACCCGACTAGTTTTTTGTGGCTTTTTCCACTGTTTTTTCCTTTGATTTTTTCCTGCAATTCTTTGTTGCAATTATATTTGCTGATATGTATATAAATTCGATATTACGAAAATCATATATAAATACACATGAAACGTGATACTGATATATATTTAAACTCAAATAACAACAAAATCAATCGTGATATAGACGAGCATACACTGATATACAAAATCGAGATACAATGAATTGCTTTCTTAAATCTTATTTGAGTAATTCTTGGAAGAAAAGAAGAATGCGTACGAACCGGACCAAGAATCGATATCGACGTCTTTGGAATAGACACAATATACCCTTAAAAAAAAGCCTTTTAAAATACCGGTTCTAAACCCGGTTTAACCGGAACCAAACCGGCCCGGGCCGGTAAACCCGGTTTGCTGTTTTTGGTAAGATATAAGAACTGGAAACCGGACCGTTTAAGCCGGTTCCGGTTCGGCTCGGTGCCGGTTCGGTTCCGATTTTCCGGTTTTGACGCACATCCCTACTTTCAACCCTTGGTCATGTGGTGTCAAGTTCTTTTAACTTTTGCTGGTTGGTAATCCATCACCCATCTAACCTCATAACATTTGATAATTTGCGCTAGTTTAAAATGATATAATCTTTCTTATATATAACATTATGAACATGGATCAATACTAATGTTTCCATTGATTATTTGTCATATATTTTGTTATATATTTGAAAGTTATGTCACCAAAAATTTCTTGAAATTTATATTTTATATTATGTCACCGAAAATACCTTGCAACTTATATTTTATTTTATGTAATGTAAAATAATCTTTTGAGTGTAGTTAGAGTATCAGTAAACATTATTTTGTGTATCATATAAAAATCTTCACAGTAATACGCGTGGTCAAAACCTAGTAGTTACCAACAAAAGGGAGATGCATGAGTTTTTTCGTTCGAAGGATTGAGAGTGATAGATATCATGAGCCACTTTGTCAAATTTTACCCTCAAATATCACCTTACTCACAACATATCTTAACAAACCCCTATTCTGCCCTCACTCACACCACTCAACTCTGCTCACACTCACTCACACTTCGCACGGTGTGATGACGGTGACTTTGAGCTTGCCGCATAAGCTCGTGTTGCTTTTGGCAGTAACCACACCCAAGCTGAGTATTACCAACTAAAAATAATATTTCAGAATAAAACCTTACAAAAGTTTTTTTTAAATAACTCGATGTAAAAAAGTGTGCATGAAAATATAAAATTTGAGAGGCCCGACACCCATTATATGTTGTGTGAGCATCTAAAATATGTATAGGGCTATATGCCTATATGGTATTTTGGGTGATAAACAAAAAGCCCAGTCCAATAACCCACTTACGTATTCAAGCAATCAAGCTCGACGATACTCACATAAATTTAAATCCAATTTTTTATAATTTTTTATTAGAAAAATAATATTTTATAATACTTACATGTAATTGTATATTTGATCTAGAAGATATTAATAGAAATGAACATGTTAACATAATAGATAAATCCAGCCTCTGTGATACAAAAACATTAAATATAATCAAGAGTACATTCACATATCATTATACAAAAATGTCATATGTGATCAAGATTACATTTACATTTGTATACACAAAAACATTAAATGAGATCAAGTGTACATAATCACATGTAATTATACAAAAACATCATATTAATCAAGTATACAATAACATGTGATTGTCACATAATGTTGTTTTTTTAACGAAAATAAATAAACAAATAAAATGAATTAAAATGTTGTGAGTGTTAAATGTAAAAAATAATCCTCTTTATACATGTGACTACTGACTAATCATAATCATTAATTATTATTGATCAATTGTAATATACTTCCTCCGATTCAAAATAAGTGATACACTTTGGGTTTCACGGGTTTTGAGGCAAAAAATTATAATGATGATTAAATTAGATTAATTAGATGGTTAGTGGGGAATGGGTCCCACATTTTTTGAATAAAGTGGGGTTAATAATATTTAAAAGTAAAAAGTAAGGGTAAGGGGGTCATTTCACTTTGTTAAAGTAGATAGTTAGTGGGAGAGGGTCCCACTTTTTTTGCCAAATAAGGTAACTTTTTAAAGTGTATCACTTATTTTGAATCACCCAAAAAAGGAAAGTGTATCACTTATTTTGAATCGGAGGAAGTATGAATAACATCTATCTTTTGGTAAGGAATTATTTCTAGAACCTAAATTTTGGATAAAACCCAGCATAACCCAAAAAATGGGTTATGTAAATAACTCTAATGATTAGGTAAAAAACATTTCTAAAAATTAGATACATAATAAATTTACTTTAAATTAATCCCAAATCAATATTGTAATTTGTTAATTAGTATTCACGTGAGGGTGGATCTAAAGGGTAAGACCGGTGCCAACGGCACGCCGGTTGGCCGCCGGTTGGCCGCCGCCGGTTCCGACGCCGTTGGCACGGACCGCCGGTTGGCCGCCGGTTGGTCCGCCGGTCGCTTAAGCGGCGAGAGAGGGAGCGGGAGTGGAGCGTCTGTGGTGGGTCCCGCCGTACCTTCCAACCAATCACAAATTTTCCTTTTTTTTTTTTTTTTTTTAAAACGGTAATATTACCGTTATATATATATATATATATTTTTTTTCCCTTTTAAATCCCTATAAATACCCCACTCTCATTCTAAAATTTTCACCAAAAAAAATTTTCTCTTCTCCCACCCAACCATACTTACAAAATGTCTAATACTTCCGATTCCTCTGCCGAGTATGATTCCGATTTGGAAGCTATTTTGGCGTGTGCCAATGCGTACAATGCCGAGATGGAAGCCATTGTGAATGCTCTTTCATCTGATACAGAGGACGATGAAGAGATCGAGCCGATCCCCAGAGCGCCGAGAAGGTATGTGCCACGAGATCGTGAAGGTGCCGGTGAGCGTTTGTACGCAGACTACTTTGCTGAAAATCCCACGTTCCCGCTGGATTATTTTAGGCGACGTTTTCGTATGGCCCGTTCGTTGTTCCTCCGTATATGTGACGGTATAACAAATTACTCCGAGACTCCTTTACCTGCGCATTTTTTGTATTTTCGTCAACGGGACGACGCTACCGGAAGGGCGAGTTTTAATATTCTTCAAAAATGTACATCCGCTGTACGACAATTGGCCTATGGTTGTTCAGCCGATTTGTTTGATGAATATCTACACATGGGACAACAAACATCATATGATTGTTTGGATAATTTTGTCAAATGTGTATTCCATCTATTTGGTGCTGAGTACTTAAGAAAACCCAACGCGCATGACGTCGAGCGCTTACATCAACGTCATGCTGAGGTGCATGGTTTTCCGGGTATGCTCGGCAGCATCGATTGCATGCACTGGCCTTGGAGGAATTGTCCAGTGGCATGGAAAGGCCAATACACACGAGGTGACCAGGGGGAGCCAACGATCATGCTAGAAGCGGTCGCGTCTTATGATTTGTGGATTTGGCATGCTTACTTCGGCCCAGCTGGTTCGAGCAACGACATCAATGTCCTTAATGCATCAGACTTATTCAAGGACTTGCTGCAAGACAGAACTCCCACTATTCCTTTTGTCATTGCCGGGCAACAATTCACTAGAGGATACTATCTTGGTGACGGGATATACCCGGAATGGGCAACCATTGTGAAGACATTTAAGTATCCGCTATCTGAACAACAAGGTCGGTTTAAAAGGTATCAAGAAGCCGCAAGAAAAGATATCGAACGAGCATTCGGTGTGTTGCAAGGTCGTTGGCAAATCCTTAAAAACCCGGCAAGACCATATAGCGTCAATAAAATAAGTCGAATCATGTACTGTTGTATAATTTTACACAACATGATAATTGAGGACAACGGTCGCAACATGTGTCCACATGAGGAGGCGTATATGGATAACCCGGCAAACACGCCACAACGCTCGTGGAATGAGAGAGTTGCAACACACGCTCGAATGGCCAAAGAACTACGGGATCAAGCAACGCATCATAGACTTCGCAATGCACTAGTCGACCACATTTCGCAACTCCCACCAAATTTCCGCCAACGTTAATTTATGTTTTTAAATTATTGTATTTTTTTCCCTTTTTTTTATGTTTTTAAATTAATGTAATGTGTTTTTTATTTTAATAAAAGTATTATGTTTTAGTTATATTTTTGTTTTAATTAAAAAGAAAGTAAATTAATTAAAGTTGGTGAAGTGACGGAGTGCTGTTGGCACGGGTACGTCAGTTTAGTGTTAGTTAGTCTGTCTGCTGACGTGGCGCTGAGTTGGCAGAAACTGACGGCGTCAGTTTCCGTCACCATTGGCACCAGTCTAAGTCTAGTCAAAGGTCATACTTTGAACAATAGAACTTTGAACATGAAGATGCACTACCTATCAATATCAACTTAAAAAACCCATATTTTGTCACACTCGTTATTATAATCCTACATATAAATACTTTACAGTATTTGCCATTTATTCTCACACAAATAACGACTAATTAAATGGCAGAACTACAAATACCATCAAATCAAAAGCAAGCAAAAGAGAGCGGAAACTGTGATTCTGATGGTCAGATTCTAGCGGATTGTGTAGTGTGTCTGTGTGAAGTATTACCTGAAAACGATGGGTCTAAAAAGCTCGTGAAGTGTAACCATGGAGTCCAATTCCACAGTGGGTGCATCGAGTCATGGTTAAAAGACCATTCCACGTGTCCAATATGTCGAGGTTATGTATCACGACCTGTTCATCATCAGTTAAACGCTTACTTGTTTAAGGTTTGGGAAAATATTTTGTCATATTGCAACAATGCTCTCGAAAATGTAGCTAGCTCAATTGGGGATTGTCACGATTGTTAAACATGTGTTATTCACATTTTATTTTATTTTTGTTTTGTTCATTCTTTGTGAATTACTCTAGAAATTCTTTAGTTGAATTGGACAATTTAATCGTACCATTGTGAAGTGTATTAATTAATTTTGGGTATATTTAGTTTAATTATGTTTAAGAAAATATGACATATACCAGGATCAATGCAGCGAAGGTGACCATACCCGTTGCCTCATGAAACGGTCATTTTAGTATTCTAATAATAATTTTTTTGTACAATACCTAGTGATGCTTTCAAACGCACATCGACATTGTGTAAAACGTAGTTGTACATAGATCACTTGACTATCTATATTACTATTAAAGCATTTAGGCCTAGAAGGTCTTAAAATTTAAGTTTAAGACCTTCTAATATTAGTAGCCCTAAATGCTTTAGAAGACACAAAATAACAAAAACGCAACTTAAGGGAATCGAACCCGTGACCATTTGAGACTTAGGTGTGTGTGTTAACAACTTCAACTACTTGATTACTTTGATTTATTCTAGATACTAATAAATATAAGCTTTAACGTCACCAGAACTCACACCATCATTTCTCTATTTAAACGGCCCATATTTAAACCACTGCGTACTACCATCACTAATGTCGACACCTACCATCACTACGCATCACCGCTCATCACCATCGCTATTGCCACCACCACCGTTACTGTCGTCACTTCGAAATATAGTTACGAGTACCCACCGCCGCATTGCGCGGGTACCCTGCTAGTATTTTTTGATGAATGCTAATTGTTAAAACTGACGGTTACGTTAAATTTTAATTTATGATAATCAGTGTTAAATGAAATTGAATAAATTTATTTTTGGTACACATTGGAATCTAATGTAATTAAAGTATTTATTATACATTTAATACCTAAATATGAATAGTTTTGAATAACAATGAGGTTTTAAATAGTGTAATATATAGTTTTAACACGAATTCCGGTTTTAAATAGTGTAATATATAGTTTTAACACGAATTCCGTTTCATGAAAAAAATTCAACTTGACAAAAGTGCAAGAGAAATGTTAGTTGGAATAATGATTTTATGTAACATTGTGCAACTATTGTTATGCATATATTGTCGATCATTTACAAAAGAGATAGTGAAAGCTAATGCCAAGATCACTTTTTTTTATATGTGTTATAGTGTGCGAAATAAGAAATAAATGAACAATGAAAACAGGTAAACCGATTCCCTTAAAAGTGTGTTGCCTTCTGGAATGAGTAGGGACGGTATGCTAAACATAACCTTTATCAATCAGTGTATTTTGGTTTTATTTAATCCAATTGGGTCAAATAGAAAAAGTTGTTCATAGTAAAACGGCTCAAACATGTTGAAAGTCGCACAACGTGTGTTTTAAATGCCAACTAACCTACTTACTTGTTTTATTCAAAGATTTCATTATGATTTAAAAATAGTAAAAATGTGTTGGCGGGTTAAGCTAACCTGGTCCAGCCCGTTTTGACCCGTGTTTGAAAAGTCTCTTTTGAGATATTCGTTTTCAGTTTTTTTATATTTTTATAATTATACATAAGATTATACTTTAAATATGAGAAAATTCAGTCTTAATAAAAATTAGTCAAACAAACAGTAATGTCTTCAGTTTATAGTGTAACATTTTTTATATGCACGAAAACAAATCAAAAGTAGACTACAAGAAAATTGCGACATTACATATGACTAACTTCTATATAGTGCCTCATGTTATGTTGCTTAAGTAATTAATTTTTTTACCAGGTTGATCGGAATTACCAATTAACTAACAATAGTACAATTTAAAGAATTGACTCTTAGATGCAATTTTTAATATAAATAAAAGTTTTTTCAAACATATGTAAGTTTGACACATTTGTTGTTTTATTTTGTTGTTCCTTTTTTATATGTTTGTTATTTTGTTGACCATATGTGTAATCTGATCATATGAGTAAAAGAACACGACCTATGGAGGTAACTGATGAGGTCAAATTTAGTTATTCGTTTTAATTAAATTTTTTAATTAAGTTCCATATTTATTTCTAAAATTCAAGACATTATAAGTAGGTGAATCTGCATGTTTCGTTCTCGGTTCATTCGGGTCATAGTCAAGCTTTTAATTCACCTGATTTACCGATGTGTTTGAAATGAAATCGTTCTTTAGGCAATGTGAGAAAGACAAGACTTCTTCAATATTAAACTTATTATTGTCAACACATGTTTTTTTTATATATTTTCTACTTATATTTGTGAATAATTTTGTAAGCAGCCCATGATTTATCACGGGTCATAAGCTAGTATAAAATAAAATTCCTCCAATTTTACTACACATAAACTTCTAATCTAATGGTATGATTCAATAAACCTTAAAGGTCGCGGTTCCTTTAAATTAAGAGACCCTGATGTATGCTCGTTTACATTTGATAAGCTCAAGTTCGGCTTAATTTTTTGCGTTATATATAAACCATGAATTTGCGAGCTAACTTTAATATTTATCATATATTTTTGATGGGTTTTGCTAATTTTCATATGCACCATAGGCATACGATAACGAACGTCTAATAAAATAAAATTTCTTTAATTAAAGTTAAATGATATTCAAGAGTAATTAATATTTTTGTGTTATGCTGATTTTATCTTTGCCATAATTGAAAATGAAGTTTTCTAATAAATTATATGCAAGAATATAGAAAATATTTAACATTAATATAATTTACCTCCAAAGCACATATTAAAAAAATCCTGTTTATTACTTCTTTTGCTAACATACTAGATAGAGTAAATTACACGGATAGTTCTTTAAGTTTATAGCAAATTTCACCAACAGTCTTTTAGTTTCAAAAATTACACTGATGGTCCATAATTCTGAAAGGTTTTTCCACCGATGGTCCTTTACACTAACTGACATTTATTTATTCTGTTAACTCACCCCATGTGCAATGCACCTGAAGGTAAAAAAGTAATTTTTAATTTTTTTATCATTTTTAAATTAACTTTTTTTATTATAAATAAATGTTTTTAGTTTAAGAATAAAAAGAAAAAAATAAAAAATGATTTTTTTACCCTCATGTGCATTGCACATTGGATAAGTTAAAAGAAAAAATTAACGTCAGTTAGTGTAAAGGAGCATCGGTGAAGAACCTTTCAAAATTAAGGACCATCGGTGTAATTTTTAAAACTAAAGAACCATTTGATGAAATTTGATATAAACTTAAGGATCATCCGTGTAATTTACTCTACTAGATATAACGCACAGTAACTCACGTTGTGCGTCCCCAGTTGTAGTGTCTTGAGATAGCATATGCTTTCGGATTGAGATCACAAGGTGTAAAGCCTTGTTTAAAATCACGTTAAAGTTCCCCCCCCCCCCCCCCCCCCCCCCCCCCCCCCTCTTTTTCATCTCAAACATAGATTTTACATTCATATTAAATTTTACTCTCCCTCTTCTAACGATCAAGTTAAAACCAAAGTGGTCCAACACTATTTTTTCATTTTCAATTTTTCTATATGCAAATTTTGGAAATTAAAATATGTTATAGATAATAAGAGTCATATAAAACTCAAATCAGGAAGTCGATTTTCATTTCAGATCCTTTGTTTCTATAGTTTAGACGACGCTTCATCCAGCTGTCTTTCAGAAGATTTCTTTGGATGATGTAAATTGCTCGTTGGGAAGAATTTTTTTCAAAAATAGGCTTGATCGGACCACTAATTTCACAAATAGGCTCGAATTTTTTTGATTTTCAAAAATAGGCTTTCCGCCTTCACCGAGTCCGGCTTCCATTTAAAACCATGACTCCCCGAGGCCGGCTTCCTCTTGCTTGATGTGACCACGGGTTTTGAAGGACTCCCCGAGTCCGGCTTTAGTGTTGAAGGACTCCCCGAGTCCGGCTTTAGGCATGAGATTCCACTTATATATACAACACTCCAATACAGACTGAACACACCAACACAACAAAAAAAAAAAACGATACTTTCACCTTACGTTTCACCATAAAAAAACATACTTCACAAATCATAAAATCAAGAATGAGTTCATCGAATAACGAGTCACCTCCATATCACCCCGTGTATGATTCGCCTCCTTTAGATGAGGCTGAGTTAGAATGTTTGATAGCTATGGATTACAATGAGGTGCATGCGGAAGAACTTGCAGACGAGGAGCAACTTCTTTGGCTTGATGCAGAGCAAGCTCAATATGAGCGACATACTCAAATGTTGCGTGAAATAGGACCACCGGTTATTCATCTCTGGCAGTTAAAAGGGAGGTTTAAAAATTTTGAAACGAGAAAGCAAAAAATGGTACGTTTAAAATTACAAGATAATATTTGTTCAATTAACTAAAATCATAATTTTTTGGTATTTTCAGCTTTTACCGCCTCGGTTTGTGAGGCAGCATAACCACCTCCTTCAGAAAAGACATTGCGTGATACGAAGAGGTGATTCTGTTGAAGTCATGGACCTCCATGCTACTCGATTTGGGGAAGTTAAAATTAGTGGTGATTTCAAGCATTTCATGCATGAAAACGGAATTCTACCGGATGAACTTTGTACTTTTATCATAAATGATGACTATCAGACTAATGGTAGAAATGTGATTTTTACTGTTAAACGTGAGAATGAATGATATGTAATATAGTTTGATATATCATGTGAAATAAAACTGGTCTTATCATATAAAAAAGTGCATTAAAAAAACTATTACATATTTAATAATACATTAACTTAAGTACGAAATAAATAACTAAAAAGCACACAATGCTACTACACTCTTCTTTCTCCACTAAGATTTGGGCATCTGGTTCTGTTATGCCCTTCCCGGTCGCAAATTCCACAACGGTTTCTGCCAGATTGCGTTGGATCTGCCTGGTCCATCTCCATAGGGAACCTATTCACCTGTCTCCTCCCTCTTCTTGTGGAAATTCTTCCACTTGCGGCTCTCAATTCCCAATTCGGGTCGTTCCAGTAAAAAACATGGGCTAGCGGGGTAAAGGCTTTTCTATATTGACGTTGCCGATAGTGTCTTGTGTACACCCGATTCGCGAGAAGGCTCGGGTCATCACCTCTATGACGACAAACGGCAATAGCATGTGAACACGGAAATCGCATCATTTGCCACTTCCCGCATGTACAAGAACCGTTTCCACCGTTGTAAGTCACCGTTTGATCGTTCCCACCACTTTGGCCCGGTTGAACCCTTGTCCTCACCCTGTACACGCCCTCCGTGTAGTCAAAGTTAAGAATATCGTGCTGCCGTCCATATCTGTCGCGCCTGGTGAAAAGATCCCACATACGCGGGGTTAGTGGCGTGTTACATTTAGACGCTTTCTCAGCACGCTCTCTGAAGAGGTTGACAGTTTTTGTGAATGTGAAGTCAACCATCGCCTTAATTGGGAGAAGCCTAGCCCCACGCAGTACATTGTTGTAACTCTCGGCGATGTTTGATGTCGTGTTCCCCCAACGTCTATGGTCTGTGTCTCCCAAAAGAGTCCACTTATCAACCCCGATCTCCTCCAGATACGCCCCCGCGGACTCATTGATAGATATGAGTTCGTCTCTGGCTACCTGAAACTTACGCAATTCAGTCGTGGCACCCATCACCCAACATAGTTGTTTCATTCGGTGGTTTTTGAAACTCTTGTGGAGGTTGCTTCTGACGTGCCTCAGACAATATCTATGAAACGCATTTGGCTCCCGCCACTCTTCAAGATTGTTCATTGCATATAGAAGCCCTTGGTGCATGTCAGAAATGACACATAACCGACGTAGCCTGCCAGATTGTTGATTACGTTGATTGCAAACGTACTGCCGTAGGTTATTGAAGAACCATGCCCAATTTTCGTTTGACTCCTCGTCAATAATGGCATACGCGAGAGGTAGAATCTGATTATTCGCGTCTTTTGTGACGGCAGTCAACAGTTTCGCTCTGTACGAGCCTTTTAAAAATGTCCCGTCTACACAAATAACAGGCATGCAATACGGAAAGGCTGCGATAGCAGGTCCAAAAGCCCAAAAAATAGATTTAAAAATTTGCCGGGTGTCATCAGCACTCTCCCTCTCCCTAATTGACCACTGAACGATTGTGGAAGGGTTTGCCGCCAATAAAGCCTCAATGTACTTGGGCAACTCTGCAAAGTTGCTTTCCCAAGTCCCGAATAGCCTCTCTATAGCAATATGCCTAGCACGCCAAGCCTTCATGTAAGATATGTCAACGTGAATATTTTCTTTGACATCTGCTATAATGTGTTTTACCGGGAATGCGATATTGATCCTTACGTGGTGGAGGATTTTGGTGGCTATGAACTCGGACGTCAAACATCTGTTGTTGTTTCCAGAAACCGTAACCTGGTGACAATTGTGCCTGCCTACCCATTTTCGTAGTTGCCACAACCCTTCCTTCCGCTTCTTAGTTGCACCAACATACCATTCACATGGGGCGTCCGAGTTCGAGGGGTTGCTGGTGGATGTGTTTCGGTTAGAGGGGTTGCTGGTGGATGTGTTTCGGTTAGAGGGGTTGCTGGTGGATGGGTTGCTGGTGGATGGGTTGCTGGTGGATGGGTTGCTGGTGGATGGGTTGTTCCGTATTTTCTCTGGTTTAAGAGTAGAGCACCTAGCAACCCACCTTGTAGTTGAACTATCAACAACCCAAAGCTCTTTATTTTGGTATATATTCCAAGATCTAACCGCATCAATCATCTCTTGCTTGTTAGAGAAGAACATATTAATTTGTAAGTGGTAAGGCCTGTTTGAGTTCCAAAATATTATTTCATCGTGTTCATCAGATATGGGGCCCTGCTCATCAACCTCAGTTTGTGCATTTGTTTGAAATTGGCTGTAGTCATACAAAGCCAATTGAGAAGGTTCGTCAACGTGCGGGCCGCCTTCATCCGCCTCACCGTTGTCATAAAATTCGTCCCTCGTGTCATCAGATTATGGCTCGTCTTCCGATCTATCCAACATGACATCTTCATTGTTGTCAAGGCCAAGATTGGTTGCTGGTGGAGGGTGCGAATTATCAAACGAGGGGACAGTTGTCGATGGACCAGCCATGTTTGCGGACTCATAATAAGTTGGAGCTTCCGGTGCAGTTGGAGCAGTAACTTCTGATACTGTCCAATGTTGCGTATTCACATACTCGATTTGTGGAGGTTGTGAGGGACCCATATTTTGCATATCCACAAAAATATGACCCATGAATTGTTCAGTTACACCGGCAACCAAGTATAGTGTCTCTAAGCTTTCATCACTTGTTATTCTTGCTTGATTGATTTCCCAGTTACCAGATAATGCATAAATTTACAAACAAACACAGCAGAGTCTTCTTCCCTTCCTTGAGGTATACCTTTGGCGAAACCAAGATTCGCCTTAACTTGGGGGCTTCTTTCTTCATAGGAGAAACTCCTTTTAAAACTGGGCAAAACATCTCGCCAACGTTTTAGAGTTGCCTTAAGCACGTCATGGTTTATGGAACGACGGCAACTGCAAATTAAACATGTATCGTTGCTAACAAGATCCATCTGCACAAGCAACCAAACGTTATCATTTAAACGTAACGGGATGTATAAGACATCCACGTCCCCCCAAGCGGGGTAAGGTGTCAAACTGCCGTCTGCATATTTTACAGCATCTGATCCGTGAGGTGGTAAGAGTAGAGACTCAAACTTGGTAGGCATTATTGTCCATCGCTTATATTCTCCATTATTATAGCCAAGATACAACCGATAACGCATCCATCTTCTAACCCAACAATCTATATGCTGTAATAAATATACAATTATTTACATTTGAGATGCAATTAAAAATATGGATAATAACATAATTAAATTACGTACCGCACGGAACAAAACAGAGCTGGAATTCTCATCTAACAGGGTACTCCAAAACTCCCTAGGTACCTGTGTACGACCTAAGAATACAATATAGCAAAAGGTTTCATTCCCGCGCCTATCCCCGGTCAAGTAAAATTCCTCTACACTCCTGGCCCAACCATACTCCTCAACCAAGTCGATTGTTTCTGGTTGTTCATTACGTATTGAGGAGTTTTGAGTTTGCTGCTCCACAACCGCCTCCTCCGCCGCCCCTTCATAAGCCAAGTTATCCATTTCACATATTGTACGTTGCATCTCGTCAATGATATTTTGAAGTTCACGGGCTCGAGTTCGTTGACTCATTTGGTCAATACTCTCTTCTAACATCTCAACCTGTAGTCGAAGTTCCATAATTAAGAATTTTTGACTTCGCCACATAGTATTAGAAATATGTTTTTTTTTATTTGAGATGTAAGGGTAGAAGTAATTTTTTTTGGATGTTGTTATTTAACCCGGAGTGTGGAATTATATAGGAGTTGTCCATGCCTAAAGCCGGACTCGGGGAGTCCTTCCATGCTAAGCCGGACTCGGGGAGTCCTTCAACACTAAAGCCGGACTCGGGGAGTCCTTCAACACTAAAGCCGGACTCGGGGAGTCCTTCAAAACCCGTGGTCACATCAAGCAAGAAGAAGCCGGCCTCGGGGAGTCATGGTTTTAAATGGAAGCCGGACTCGGTGAAGGCGGAAAGCCTATTTTTGAAAATCAAAAAAATTCGAGCCTATTTGTGAAATTAGTGGTCCGATCAAGCCTATTTTTGAAAAAAATTCCGTTGGGAATGGTTGGTGGAAATTGAAACATTTATTGTTGTAGTTGAAGGAATGCTAATTGTTCTTGGTTAATGGGTTGTTGAAACGAATTGGGAAAGGTATACTAAATGGAGCGTATTGTGCAGAAGTCGATGATGTTGTAACCGAACCAGATAATGGTGTAGCCGAACTAGATGAAACCAATGATGGAAAGTGTTGAAAAGTTGTTCTCTGAGTTAAACATTATGGATGATAGTGTGTATGAAAATGTAATTTTTATTGAGAGTGAATGCTTTGGGTTAAATGCATGTGTGTTGTTGTTGGGATATAAAACAGATATACACATTTTATTACTGATGCTACAGTTGGTACTAATCAAGGTATATTGAAGTTAGTACTGATGGGGCAGAAAAACAAGTTACTACTGATGATGCTGAACCCGGATTTACTACTGACGATCAACAATTACTATTGATTCTATTTATGGTGCTGATCGAGTCCGAGATTCTAGTTTAGTTTGTTATAGAATGTATATCTTTATGTATATTGATTGTAATCGAATCCTAGAATAACTAGGTTAATAATTTAGGCTTCAAGGACTATTATATATAGTTCCTTACGAATTGTAAACGTACGTGTGTATTGATCGATCAAATTAATATACATTGAAGCTTTTTGTGATTACTGTGTTCTTATTCTTATTCACATTTGTTTACAGTATTTATTGTTCTTAATCAATTAACAATAGTGTTGATCCGCTGCAACTTCTCATTGTTAGTAGATCTTTGTTTAAATAATCTGTTGGGTTATTCGATCCTGACAAGTGGTATCAGAGCTTTACGGTTCTAGATCTACGAATTAAGAACAACAAAAAGTTTCATACTTTCGAACTCAAAATTGTTAATCATGTCTGATAACAATGAAAGCACTCAAGCTAACAAAATTCCCATTCTCACTCCCAACAACTTTGGGATGTGGAAAAACAGAATCAAGCAGTATATGCTTATTACTGATTATTCGGAAGTTGTCATTGAAGGTAACAAAACAATCCAGACTCAAGCAGCAAGTTCTTCAACTGAAGTCGACAAACTCAAGTGTGAAAAGGAGAAGAAAGACAGAGGAATTGAACTCAAAGCTCTAAGCACACTCCTGCTTGCTATTCCCAATGATTATTAACATCTCTTTGTTGATTATGATGATGCAAAGAAGTTGTGGCAGGCACTGGAGAAGAGGTTTGTTGGCACCAAAAGCACTAAAAGAAACATGAAGTCTGTTCTGAAGCAAGACTTTGAAAACTTCAAAGGCCAGAAGAATGAATCATTATCACAAGTCTTTGATAGGTTCAACAAACTTATTGGTGAACTGAATCAAGTTGGTTACAAACCAGACAATGATGATGTAAACAGAAAGTTTCTTAGATCTCTTGGTGAAGAATGGTCTATGTATACAGTGATATATAGACAAGGTGATGCTTTGGAAGAAAAAGAGCTGGATGAACTATACAATGAACTGAGAGTGTTTGAATCTGAGGTAAGTACTAAAACTCCCAATTTATCTTCAAACAATGCTGCTTTTGTGTCTAGTACAGGAACAAGTCAGGAGGCTATAAAGAATGCATGCATTGAAGATGTAGCAAGAGAATCCTTCTTCACTAGTCATGTGCATACTGCATTGATTAGTGAGGATTTAGAACAACTCAATCATGATGATTTTGAAGAGATGGACATCAAGTGGCAGATGGCAATGCTAAGCTTAAGAACAAAAAAGTTTCTTAAAAGAACTGGAAGGCAAAATCTAACTTAAAACAAAGGTGATCGTGCTGGATTTGACAAGACCAAAGTCAAATACTACAATTGTAGCAATCTGGGTCACTTTGCCAGAGAATGTCCAAACAAAGACCAAAGATCAAACTACAACAAAAACATCACTTCAAATTCAACTGCATTAGTATCTCAAGAAGGACAAGGATATGACTTGAGCTTTCAAGCAGAGGAACATGCACATAACCAAGCTCTCATGGCCTTCACTGAGTCCACTACTAAGGTACATTCTAAATCTTGCACTCCTGAATGCATTAAAGCTTATAAAGACTTAGAAAAACTTAACAAAGAAACACTTGAAGAGATGATTCTAAACAGAAATAGAAGAATTGAATATAATGGTTGTATAGCTGATTTAGAAAATCAAATTAAAATTTATAAAATAACTGATCAAAAGATAAAAGATGAACTTCTACAAACAACTTATGAAAAAGAACATGTTGAACTAAAACTAAAAGAAACTTTAATCAAATTAGAAGAATGTCAAATGGAATTAGAACAGAATAAACTAACTATTAAAAAATTTGAAAAAGTTCTAAAATAATTGATGAATTAACCAGAAATCAATCCACTGAAAAAATTATTCATGGGGTGGGATATCATGCAGTTCATACCTCCTGATGATGATCAAAATATACCAAAAATTAAAAATAGAAAATCAATCTGAAACTAACACTGATTCTTCTGATGATGATCAAACAACTGATACAAGTTTTCATACCACACAAAGTCAAACTGAATCCCCAAAATATAACTCAGAAAATATACCAAAAATTTTAAGAAGGGGAAATCAAAGAAACTTGAACCATTTAAAAGAACAAAGAAAACCTGAAAGTTCTAAATCCACAAAATTAACATGCTTAATTTGCAACAAGGTTAACCACATAGCAAAGAATTGTCACTTCAATCCTGTCAACTGCCAAGAATTCAAAGAATTTAAAGTTAACAAAGACAAGGAAAAAGCTTTAAAATTAAAACAAACTGAAGAAATAAAACAAAAGAACTTAAAAATTCACATGTTGAAACTCCCAAATTTGGAAGAACTACACAAAGATTTGTGCAATAAATAAGGCATAAAAGTCCAAACAGAAGTAATTATGTCAAAAACAATGGAAAACAAAATCAATTTCCTAAATATTCAAAGTTTTCTAACATCAGTAGGAATTATTCCAGGTTTACTACTGGTAAAAAACCTAATTACAATGTTGTCTGGTATAATTACAAAAACACTACTGACCATGCTAAAAACTCATATTACCCAAACACTACTGGCCCATCAGTAGTAAAATACTCAAAAGCTAATCACTACGAGTATAAACCTAGATCAGTAGTAAAGCAGAACACAAGTACTAACCAACAACCTGAGAACAAAACTGCATACAAAACTCATTCATTTAGAAAAACTTACTCTTCAAAGGATGAACCCAAGACAAAACAAGCTTGGGTTCCCAAAATTAACTAATCCTTTTACTTTATGTGCAGAGCATTCAGATCCCTGAAGAAGGTAGAACATGGCATATTGATAGTGGATGCTCTAGACACATGACTGGAAATCTTCAAATTCTTAGAGATTTCAAGTCTTTTGAAGGAGGATATGTTGCTTTTGGAGAAAATCCAAGAGGTGGTAAGATTACAGGTAAAGGTACAGTATCAAATGGTAAGATCACTTTTGATGATGTATTTTATGTTGCTAAGCTTAAATATAATCTGGTTAGTGCCTCACAAGTCTGTGATAAGAAGAACAAAATTCTTTTTACAGATGTTGAGTGCATCATTCTTTCTCCTGATTTTATTTTAGATGAAAAATTTGTTGTTTTAAGAACACCAAGGTGAAACAATGTGTATTGCCTGGATATAGGGGGAGAACTCATTTCTTCAAATGAGATCAACTGTTTTATATCTAAGGCAAACACAAATGAATCAGAACTTTGGCATAGAAGGATGTGTCACACAAATTTTAAAAATATGAACAATTTAGTCAAAAAGAATGTGGTAGTTGGTTTACCACAAAAAGAATTCATATGTGATCATCACTGTGTTGCATGCCTAAAAGGTAAACAACACAAGACTTCTCATAAGTCCAAATCAATCAATTCTATTTGTAATCCTTTGCAGGTCTTACATATGGACCTTTTTGGACCTACAAATGTAATGAGTATTGGAAAGAAACAATACTGTCTTGTTATTACTGATGATTTTTCCAGATATACTTGGGTCTTCTTTCTTAGGACCAAAGATGAAACAAGTGAGATTATAAAGAATCTAATTGTAAAGCTGGAAAATACAAGAGATCTCAAAGTGAAAGCAATCAAATGTGATAATGGCACAGAATTTAAAAATACTAATCTAATTGACTTTTGTGATCTTAAGGGTATTGACAGGCAGTACAACTCACCAAGAACTCCACAACAAAATGGTGTAGCTGAAAGAAGAAATAGAACCATAAGCAGCAAGATCTATGCTTGCAGATTCAAAATTACCAATAACTTTTTGGGCTGAAGGTGTTAATACTGCTTGTTATGTTCAGAACAGAGTATTAATAGTTAAGCCTCATTTTAAAACACCTTATGAACTTTTCAATAAAAGAAAACCATCAATAAGTTTCTTAAAATCATTTGGTTGTCCTTGTACTATTTTAATTACAAGAGAACAAATTGGTAAGTTTGACTGCAAAGCAGATGATGGAATATTTGTAGGATACTCAATCAAAGCAAATCTTACAGAGTATTCAACAAAAGGCTGAGGATCATTGAAGAAAGTATAAATGTATCCTTTAATGAAAATCTGATGAATGAACAGGGAAATGGTCCAGATTGGTTGTTTAACATTGATAATCTAACCAAATCTTATGATGCTAATTATATGTATAATACAGGAGCCTCAAACAATAAAAGCCAACAAGGAGGATCATCATCAAATGGAAGTCAAGATATTATGAAATATATTTTAGTTAATACTGATCCCACAGTTGATACTGAGGACAGTAGTAACTCTGAAAATCCTAGCATTCTTGACACCAGTAACAACTCCAACTTTGAAGATACTACTGATCCCAGTAGTAATTCTGAATCTCAAAATTTTGATGATGAACCACACAACAATGATGTCAGTAACAATAATGAACCACCAGAGGTCAATGAAGAAAATGTTACTACTGACACCAGTAGCAATGAAGAATCCTCACAAAATACAAACAATCAAGAAGAAACATGGACAGATGCACAAATTCCCGAATCCAATGAGTCAAACCTTGATAGTCAAATACCTGTTGACAAAGTTCCAGGAACCAGAACTGAAAAGAATCATCCTTTGGACCTAGTCCTAAGTGATGTCAATTCAAACATGCAGACAAGAAGAAAATTCAATTCATCATTAAATTCAAATGTTTGTAACATAAGTCTAATATCTAATGAATGCATGTATGAATGTTTTCTGTCACAGGAAGAACCTAAGAAGATTCAACAAGCTATGACAGAATCAAACTGGATCATAGCAATGCAAGAATAACTTCTTCAATTCAAACTACAAGCTGTATGGACTCTTGTACCTCTACCAAAAGGAAAAAAAGACATTGGGACAAGATGGATCTTCAGAAACAAGAAAGATGAAAGAGGTATAGTGATCAAGAACAAAGAAAGACTTGTAGCCCAAGGATACACTCAAGAAGAAGGCATTGACTATGATGAAGTGTATGCTCCTGTCGCTAGAATTGAAGCAATAAGAATATTTCTAGCATATGCTTCATATAAGAAGATCAAAGTCTACCAAATGGATGTGAAAAGTGCTTTCCTTTATGGGAAAATTGAAGAAGAAGTGTATGTGTGTCAACCTCCAGGTTTTGAAGATCCAGAACATGATGATTATGTGTACAAGCTAGACAAAGCTCTATATGGCCTTCATCAGGCACCAAGAGCTTGGTATGACACGTTATCATCATATCTACTGAAGAACAAATTCAAAAGAGGTGCAATAGATAAAACCTTGTTCACAAGAAAGGTCAAAGATGATATACTACTGGTTCAAATATATGTAGATGATATCATCTTTGGATCAACAAATGATCAATTATGCAAAGAATTTGAAGAACTGATGCAAATCAAGTTCAAGATGAGCTCAATGGGTCCAATGAACTTCTTCCCTGGACTCCAAATCAATCAAAGATCAGATGGTATTTTGATCAACCAATCAAAGTAGTCAGAGACATTTTGGAGAAATTTGCATTGAAAGACAGCAAAAGTGCAAGCACTCCAATGGAAACTCACAAACACCTACATCCTGATGTTGAGGGGGAGGATGTAGATGAACATCTTTACAGATCTATGATAGGTTCTTTAATGTATCTAACTGCATCAAGACCTGACATTATGTATAGTGTTTGTGTATGTGCCAGGTATCAAGCAAGACCTAAGGAACTACACTTGCAGGCTGTCAAAAGAATCTTTAGATACTTGAAGGGAAAACCTTCTCTTGGTCTTTGGTATTCACATGCATCACCATTTGAACTCATAGCCTACACTGATAGTGACTATGGTGGTGAATGTCAAGATAGGAAATCTACTACTGGTGGATGTCAATTCTTTGGATCAAGATTGGTGTCATGGCAATGCAAGAAACAAACCAATGTTTCAACTTCAACTGCTGAAGCAGAGTATGTAGCTGCATCTGCTTGCTGTGCTTAAGTTCTATGATTCAAAATCAACTCTTAGACTTTGGTATATCTATTCTTAAAACTCCTATTTTTATTGATAATCAAAGTGCTATCAGTATTGTGAATAATCCAGTAAAACACTCAAAGACAAAACACATTGAAATAAGATTCCATTTTATAAGAGATTGCAATGAAAAGAAATTAATCAAAGTAGAGAAAATTTATACTGATAATCAATTAGCAGATCTTTTTACAAAAGCATTTGATGTAGGAAGATTCAACTTCTTGGTCAGCAGTATTGGAATGATTTTAATAAATTAAGCTCACACAAAGAAAATCATTTGTAAAGTGTTTTGTACAATTTTTTTCAGTTTTACTACTGGTTATTTATTACTACTGATCGTATGTTACTTCTACAATTTAGTACCGATAGGGTTCTTAGTAGCAATTAGGTTAAGTATAGAAACAACAGTTACTACTGACGTTTCTAATACTGACACTTAGTTACTACTGATCGACCGTTATCTGTAAAATACACAAATTACCATACTGACCCTCATGAAAATAGCCGTTGAGTTATTATTCGAAGGACATTTCGGTCATTTTACAGGTAAATTCGAAAAATATAAATAGCGGATCGTGATTAGTTTAGCATTATCCTCTCCTCGATTCGATAAACCGTACGCTAAACCCTAATCTCTGTGAAATCCGATCAAAACTCTACATCAGTATCAACTAAATTCATTCAACAAATCACAAATTCTTGCAAAAGCGATTAAACTGTCTGTGAAGTTCTCATCTCCAAAGATCAAAATCATTCAAATGGCAACCCTAAAATCTCTTACAGTCAAAAACGATCTCAAATATTCAGAATTCCACAACATGTGTGCCTTCTTAAGAAATCCTGATGGCACAAAGGACTTTCGTCCTATAGTAATGTTCCTAAAGAACTCTCACATCAAGTTTGCTTTAACAATCAATCCCAAGGCATATGAACAACATCTTAATGCTGAACGAATTGAAGATTCCAATATGTCCAAGATCAAATTTGTTGTAGATGGAAAGTCAATCATCATCACTGAACAATCAATCAGACATCATCTTCAACTCAATGATGAATCAGGTATGTTTTCTTTACCTATGGAAGATCTTGTTGATACTTTACAAAAAATGGGGTATGAAGGAAGACTAGACATAGTCACCTTTCAAAAAGGTCTTCTTTCACCCCAATGGAAATTTCTAGTACATACTATTCAACATTGTATATTTCCTAAAAGGAGTACTTGGAATGAGTTCAACAAATCAATAGCTTCTGTTGTTGTTTGCTTGAGCACAGGACAAATATTCAATTTTTCAAATATGATCTTTGAGGGAATGCTTGGAAATCTATCATCTTCAAAATTTTTAATGTATCCAAGATTCCTAGCTCATATTATTAACTGTGAACTTCAAAATCTCTCAACAGCTAAAAACATTTTTGTTACACCAGAATTAAATAAAAAGGTGTATTCTAATATGAGAAAACAGTTTAAATTTTCTGGAAAGGTTACTCCTCTATTTCAAAATATGATCTATGATAAACCCCATACAGGAGAAGGTTCAAGTCACCCCATTGAACCCCAACCAACTCCACCACTGAATATAGCCCAAACACAACCCATTCAGTACACTCAAATAAATGAACCAACAGATGTCCTGAATGTGTCCCAGGTACATGAAATTAATCCCAGAGTGCTACTCTTCACTCTGAGGAAGACCAGACCATAGCCAAACAAATTTCTAAAACTTACAAAAGGAAGAAAACTTCCTTAGAGGACACCAGGGGACCAATTGAGTCAAACCCCAGACTCCAAGAGTTGTCCTCCAAGGAGGAGAGAGGGCATGAGGAAAGGGCTCTCACTATTGATGCCCCAAAGGTGGGTGCACAGGCTAGTGAGAACATCATTGAGACCCAGACCTCGGCAACTCTAAGTGATGACTCATCTTTTGAGGCAGCACTAAGAGGACCCCGGTGCCAAGAAACCACAAGGGGGGACACTACTGCTTCTTCTAGGAAGAAGAGAGTGTCCAAACAACCCAATTTATCACCAAGAAGTGATAAGGGTAGAAAGAAACAACATGAATTGACGGATAGGATGGAAAACCTTCAAACCAATGTACCAAATGAGCCCAATGATCCACCCAAATGGGCTGAGGACAGTATTTAACAAACTCAATTGACGGATAGGAAGGAAAACCTTAAAACCACTGTACAAAATTGTCTGAATTTACTAAACAACCAAGGGAAAACCATGACCTACATGAAGCACTACATCAATACTCTGAACAGAAGACAGAAGAGGTTCGAGTATAAGCTTCAACGGCAATCCAATTTGATCAGAAAATTACAAAGGAAGACTGCAGATAGTGAGGCTCAACAAGTTGAGATCACTAAGGGGGAGAAAGATCAAATTCAAGGGATGATTGATCAATCCATAGCAGCAGCAGCCCTCCTAAATCTGAAAGAGGTCCATGGCGAAACAGGTCAGAGTTTTGATGAAGACCTGAACAAAGAAATGAAAAGTATGGATGAGGATGTGTTTGTGTCTGCAAATCAATCTCAAACCGCAGAACAAATAAACTCTCCAGTTACTACTGAGGTCATAGAGACTACTGATCCTATGGATATTACTGAGGCAAAGGATCAAGAGGTTGTTACTACTGGTCATGTTGAGGAAGTAGATACACCAGTAGTAAATGCTCCAGAAGAAGAAATCATGGATACTACTGATGCCCTAGCAGTAGTAACTCCAACAACAACCTCACCAATAGTAAATGATAATCAACAGATAGTGGTATTTGAACCAGAAATTACACCAGTAGCAACCACCTTGGTTACTACTGAAGATGAAGATGAAGAAATACCAGAAGTTCTTGAACGTGAAAAGGTTATAATTGTAACAAAACCTCCAGCACTAGAACAACCACTTATCATACCTGACATTGATGATAATGTAAATTGGTATGAAGTTGATGAGTGTGAACTTCCTCCACACCCCAGGATATTACCACAGAATGAGATTCATTTATTCTCTCCATGAATTATAATATCAGAAGTTCCTGATATGAAATACATTCCACCTCCACTATCAGCCTGTATTGGAAAAGGAAAAGAAATATTTAATGAAGACTATCCAAACAGAGCTCTAGGCCATTACATGGTGAATAAAATGAATCTTGTAAGAAAATAAAGACAAGACAAATTGAAGGTGAAAAAGATCAAATATGCAAGAAAAGTTGCAAAGACTCAGGCTCTTGAAGATCAGAAAAAGTCTGAAGAAGAAAGACTGAAAAGAACAGAAAATCAAGAAGTTGAGGCACCAATTCAAAAGATAGAAGGAGTCCTGGTAGAAGATCAAAAGGCGGAGTTTGAAAGACAAAGAAAAATAGAGGAAGAACATCTCAATTGCCTTGAAGACCTAGTAGCAGAATGTAAAAGAGAAAAGGCTGATCTACCAGATGATGTTTTTGAACAAAAGAAGAAAATGATTGACTTCTTAAAGTCAAAAGGGCATAGTGCTAAGTCCTTTGGCAGGATGAAAATGATGACAATAGTAGACAAATATTGTACTGCCAAAAAGAGAGAATTAGCAGAACTTAAAGCAGAAGAAGAAAAAGAAAAAGTCTTAATCGAAATAGATCCAACAATCATTCTCTCCAGAACACCAACACCTGGTGAATCTTCAACAACCAAAAAGAGGAAAGAAAGTGAGCCTGAAACAGAATCAATGAAGAAAAGAAAGCAAGAAATACAAGTACTTGATTGTCCTGTTGCTCCTATTGAAGATAATCCAATTATCAATTGGAGGGTTGTTGATAATGTCATTGAAATCATAAGAGAGGACAAATCAACTCAAAGATTTACTGGATGGAAACCAATGGTCATGTCATGTAGCAGAAGTGATATTATTAAAGTACTGATCATTGGAAAGCCAAGAATGACCAAGAAATCATGGAAGAATTCAGGAGCTGGATACTTAACCAAGATGATTGATGCTGCATTTTATCCAGACAACTATCCTGAAATATTCACAAATAAAAAAAATGTTTATGCTTGGAATGTGCTCCCCACAGTAAACATGTACTTCTTTGAAAGATCAAGTAAAAATTGTGAATTATACTTAATTGAAAAAGAATATTCACATCCAGAAGAAACAATGTATCAGATATTCACAAATACATTCATGAAACCATATGATGCTGTGATGTTTCAAGAAAAGTTTAATTACTTTGTAAAGAGAAACAACAAATACATAATAGCTCAAAGAAAATTGCAAAATCAGAGAACTCTTGAAGGGAGACAAAGAAGAGCAAAATTATTAGAAGAAAAAGAAAAGAAGAATGAAGAAGAGCAGAAACTTGATTAATTACAAATGAATTAACAAGTTTAGGGGATATTGTTGGGATATAAAACAGATATACACATTCTATTACTGATGCTGCAGTTGGTACTAATCAAGGTATATTGAAGTTAGCACTGATGGGGCAGAAAAACAAGTTACTACTGATGATGCTGAACTTGGATTTACTACTGACGATCAACAATTACTACTGATTCTATTTATGGTGCTGATCGAGTCCGAGATTCTAGTTTAGTTTGTTATAGAATGTATAACTGTATGTATATTGATTGTAATCGAATCCTAGAATAACTAGGTTAATGATTTAGGCTTCAAGGACTATTATATATAGTTTCTTACGAATTGTAAACGTACGTGTGTATTGATCGATCAAATTAATATACATTGAAGCTTTTTATGATTACTGTGTTCTTATTCTTATTCACATTTGTTTACAGTATTCATTGTTCTTAATCAATTAACAATAGTGTTGATCCGCTGTAACTTCTCATTGTTAGTAGATATTTGTTTAAATAATCTGTTGGGTTATTCGATCCTGACAGTTGTGAATATTTATAAGTGAAATGAATGTAAATTTTAAAACAATTTACAAAATTACAAAATGTCCGTTAGGGGTAGTCGTTGGGTATAATGTTGGAAGTATGTGTTGCAATTGACCCGTTTATTTAACGTGCACATATATCGATGAAGTAAGACGTTTGGTGGTGAATTGGCGCCACCCGCGGCGTTGATTTAGCGCTGCCAAAGGTGATTTAACGAGCCTTTGGCGCTCGATATCATGTACAGAATAAATATCTTCTAGCAGAGTCCTTTTACTATTTTTGTCGTAAAGTGTTTGAAATATGAGTGTGAGTTCCTTAGTCGGTCGAAGGACAATATCATAGAGAATTTATAAGATTTAAGGAATGACATTAAACCAAGCATTGGTGAGTTTGTTCGAACTCGCACTCAAAGGGGTGTCAACGCTACGTTGGTTGACCTCTTTCGGTTTCATCGCTTCATTGGCACACCCCTTCGATTTTTACATCTGATATCCGAAGAGAGAAGCGACATGTGAGGAGAAGGAAATTGTATTTTGTGGATATTTTGTGTGTATATTTATGGTGGCATTCAGAAAACTGAAGAAAATGTATATGATTGACAATTATATGTCAGTTAAAGTGTTAGTTATATTTATATAACAAAAAATGATGTCAATTGGGTGTCACTATTATTTATATTACTCCCTCCGTCCCACAAAAAACTTCCCATTTGAGATGGGCACAAGTTTTAAAGTGATAGTTAGTGGTGGGGTCATTGACAATAATTTTGATTAAAATATAAGATTGATTTGGAGAGAGAAAGATAGTTAGTGGATAGTTAGTGGTGGGGTCCTTAATAATAATAGTATTTTATTGAAATGGGAAGTTTTTTGTGGGACAAAAATTTAGGGTGAAATGAGAAGTTTTTTGTGGGACGGAGGGAGTATTACATACTTATCTAGATAAAAGTACAAAGTGACGGTATTAAACATTAAAAATTTATAATATTACTTTAATAGGAACCTTGTTGCTACTTTAAAAGGCCACATTCATATCGAATCCTTTTCTAATATTAAAAGAACATGTACGAAGATACTATATATTTTTATTTTATCGAATTAAATTTGATTTACTTACACATATATAAGACTTTTTATAATATACACTCCATGAGTCGTATTTCAAATGTTACCGGTGACCCGCTAGCGGTTAACATTTTATTCGGTAAAGATTTTATTGATTTAATTATTGACAAAATAGGAGCATTGATTTTTGGACCCAAGTGACATATAGAGTAAATTTTTAATATATTAGCCTGAGACGTGTCACAAAAAACACTAGTAATAGCTTCTATACTGACATGTTACTTATGAGATCGTGTCAGCAATCACATATATTACTAATTCATCACAATTTAAAAAAATATTAAAATATCCCCTCCCCCCAACCAACATACTCCCCTGACGGATACTACAACCTACCTCCCCCTCGATGCCTTCCCCCTACCAACGCATGCTTGTGATGGGGTGGTGCCAACCGCATCAATACCGATGTGCTTATGATGTGCTACCGATATGATTATGACGTGCCACTGACACAAGTCTTATGTTTAGTTGTTGTGTCTTTTATCTCTAATATTTAGTAAAACACATTAATTTGATATTTTGAAAATATTTATATTTTGAAAACATTGACCACATGTGACTTTCATGCTATTTACAAAACTCTAATTAACTAAGATATTATGAAAAATATTGATTATTTGATTACAATTATTTATTTACCATGTTATTTTTATTGATATGTAAACCCATATTATTCTTTTACCAAAGTCCATCACCATCATTACACACTACCATCACCCACCAGCTACCACCATCAGTCCATCACCAACAAACCACCACCACAATCACTACTGCCACCATCCACCAACACTACGCACCACTAGGGCTGGCAAAATCAAACACGACATGTCAACCCGACTCATTTAGAACCCGAAATTAGCTGATTGGGTCATAACTTTCAACCTGCGGTGTCGTAAACGGGTCAACCCGTTTAACCCGTCATAAAACAAGTCGGATTGGGTTCAAATTTACAACTCATTTATTACCCGTCAACCAGTTAAATACAATATATATCGTAAATTCATAATATAATACAATATATTACTGTTTATTTGAAATACATAATATAATATATATTATAATTTAAAATCTACTATAGTCACCCATGACCATCATCCGCCACCAATACTATAGTCACATGCATCATATCACCACCGCAAAAAATAATTATAAGGTACTTACCGCCGCATAATGGAGTTACCTTGCTAGTATATAACAATGAGATTATCATTTAAGCTACCCTTGAATAATTAGTTGTTATTGGTATATCATATTTCTATTCACCGCTTCTAAATACCATAAATATCATCGTCCATACTCTCCAATTAAAAAAGTACATGATGCATGAACCAGACAAAATAGCCCGGGTAAAGAAAATGTTAATGTGACGTACGTGTTTGGACTATTATTATGCCCTCAACTTGGACAAAAGAAATATCATAACGGATTAGTAGAAAACAAATATTTTTTCCTCAGTTAAAATATTATTTTAAAAACTTTGTCTGATATAAATATATGAATCGTTAGAAATATCAAGTAATTACGATTATTATATCGACGAAAATATAATATATAAAACAACTTGCCATGCACAACCTTGAAACTCACGACATGTGATTTCTTGGATGATTGTAAGACTGCATGGTATGGGTCCACGTCGGATGGCGTGGGAGTTGAGGTGGAGGAAGGCACGGCGTGGGGTGAAGACGGAACACTGCCCCCCACAACGGCGTGGGGGTAGGCGTTGGAGGAGCTCGGCAACGGCAACGGGGTATAACGCCCTGTGGGGGTGAGGTGGAGGGGTGTGATTGGTTGATGAGTATTTTCTTTTTTATTATATTTAAAATTTAATGGAATAAAATGGTGTGGTGTGATGGGTATTTCCTAGAGATGATGTGGTGTGGTGGTGGTGTGGTTACTTAGGTGACGGTGATGTGGCAAGAAATATGGGTACCACATGTGGTATCCATACCTTACAGCCTAACCGCATATAATCCTTGAGCGACATGTGGAGAGATTGAGAGAACCTTTGAACTTTTTTTTCGTTTTATAATATCAAAATACTCATATATATGTTTATGGAGTTGTATTCACGAAAGCTTTTTATTTTAATAAAATCTCAAGAAACAAATTATAGTTATTAGATCAAAAGATCTTTTAACTAGCTCTATCATCAAATCACATGTGATCCAATATATAACTACCACAATTATCAAATCATATGTGATTCAATATACAACCACCGCCGTCGGCCATCACCACCGCCTGCGGCCACTGCCAGCGCCGCCGACCACCTCTGGACGTAGGCCGCCGGGCGCCGATCCCTGCCACCACCTGCCGCCACAATCACATGTGATTGCATACGCAATTATATGTAATTGAAAGAAGCCGATAGTGGCGAGGGGTTGCCGGTCGTGGAGATGTTGGCCGACAGAGGTTGGTGGTAGTGGTGGTGGTGGTCGGCGGTGTTGAATCACATCTGATTTAATACACATGGGGCGATGGTGGTGGTGGTCAGCGGTGTGCCATCACGTATGATTTAATACATGGGTCGTGGTGGTGTTGATGTATTGAATCGCAAGTGATGTTGGTGATGTATCAAACAATATCACACATAAGCCTCTTCTCTCCTACACCCACTGCCACCCCCAACCTCGGCCACCGCTACTTTTGGGTGCGTATCATGCACAATTGATAAGAATTATGTAAAATTTCGTATAGTTTGTTCAAAAAATAAACAAAATAATAGTATGTATACAACTTATAAATCTTCATTATTTTCTTCTTATACGCACGGATTCGATCCATAGTTTCCACATGTCGCAAACTATACGCGTCTATGAAAAACAATGGCGACAATTGTTTAAACGCTTCGAATGTTCATGGAATCGATAATGAGAAAAAGGTGTATAATGCAAAACCAAACTATGAACATTGCCAAACTATCTATTAAATTGTATATAAACACACATTTTGATCACCAATCATTTAATCTTCATACAATTTATAAAGTACGACCTTTTAAGTATAACAATTTCTAGAGGTTCAAAATGTTTGTTGATTCTCTTTACTTGCAATTCGTGGTCCATGTGTAAATCCCCTTTTGATGACAATAAGACCTGGCCACATGTATTAAAGAAGATTAGCTAGAATTCATAACCAAAAAGTTGTAGACACTCGATCATTTAAGGCCATTATTTGAAGGGTTAATTAATTGAATCATATGTTGATGACCTACTGATAAGGGTATCCGAAATGATATTCTAAAATCACAAGTTCAATCTCTTTTGCTAGGTAAACATTTATCACATAGACCGAGTTAGGTATGTACAATCACGATAATGGTTACCTTTTAAAGGGTGAAGTATGTTTACTGCACTCAGTGTGAAGTATGTTTACTTTTTAAGTATTTACATACGTGCATTTTGATGTGAATATGAACGCAAAAAACATAACATACTTTCATCCTTAAAACATATATCACCTAATATAACGGATTCATAAATTGCATTGTTTATGTCATATTTTAATAAACTTAGATGATTATAAACTACCAAGTAATATGTGGAAAAGCTAACATTGTATTTAATTCAATTATTAGCTGTCTCGGACTTCTTGGATTTATTTATTAATGTTGGTTAATTTATTAAAGAGTTTTGTTAATGACAACCCTTAGGGCTGTTACTAACATGCATAAAAAACTTATACATTGATTAAAAAAGTAATATTCCTAAAATTCAGGAGGGTTATCTTTTGTTATTTTGTCTTCTTAATGACAACCCTAAGAACTGTCATTATCATTTTTTCCTTTATTAAAATACATGTTTATTAAATTGTTTAAATAAGGAATCATTTTCCTTCAACAAAAATAAGGAATCATTTTCCTTAAACAAGACTACAGGAGTGGTCAAAATCTTAGTAAAATTCACACATTGGGAGTGAGGGCAGAAAACTGCTGTTTTGATATTGACTTGGCCACGTCACTATCCAATCCATTATCTCCACGTCACCATCATTTCTTTACTCTTCCTCAACGGCTGGGATCAACTCATCTCTTTGCTGATCTAACGGACAGTTCTCCTTCTTCCAGACCCTTCTGAACCAAAGATGAAACAAGATTAACCATATTTAATCCTCGTGTTTTACTTTTCATAATCCGGAATTAAAAAGTACTTTTTTCGTACCCAAATTACCCTTAACCGCCCGTAGCTCTATATAGATACCATGAGAGAGAGACTGAACAACAAGGAGATTTTAGAGAGAGAGAAGACTCAAGAGTGATTGAATTTGAACAAGAGTAAGAAGAAAGGGTTTTACGTGATTTTTGATGCTATAAACCCTTTTGTGTTTCATGTTTTCTCTCTGATTGATTCTGTTATCCGGATCTCGCTTGAATTTGGTTCCTCCTCTGTTACAGTGTGTGAATCTCCTTCAGATCTGGTTATCCAGGTGAGATTTCTACTTAGGATTATTGTTCTTCTCGAGTGAACGTGAATATATCACTTTAATGTTCTAAATGTTTATAGATCTAAGCTTGTAACAAGTTATGCTGTCGGTAATCTGTAGTCATAGCTTAGGTTCGGCTGATGAACTGTTTTCAGCTGTCGGTGTTCATTTTTCCGGATTGTTAGGGCTTTTTCTTGTGAACTTCAATTGATTGTTAGTTTTGGAAGTGATTATGCATATCATTACCATTTTATAGTAATTGATCTCTAAAAGTTGACATATTCCTTTGATTTCTCGATTTCAAGCTAGCTAAGTAACATTCATGAGTGTTTTCCATTAAAAATTGAGTTTAGATCACAATTCAACGAATTAATCTCTGGATTTCACTGATTTTGTTATAATAAGCTCTTGATCAGAATGTACTATAAATCTGATTGTTTTGTATTTTCCTTGTGGATGTTGTTGTGTACAGATTAAGGGGAAAAGCGCACTGATTAGATTCAATCAGATGGCTGGTGTCTAAAATCAACTTCATTTTAGTGTTTGATGATCATTTTCATCAATAATTTTCAACCAGCTTCTGAATTTGGCTCACTTTTGAGAGTGAACAGGAAGAACTCATCTTCACCTGCCATCTCATCATCTGGTTCATGTCTCCTAACTTAGACAGCCAAATTCAAACACAAATGGCTGTAGCAGTTTTCAAGAGTCCAGTAGGTAGGGACCACCATGAAAATGACCGAAAACTCACCGGAAGAAGACGAGTTTTTGTTCAAACTGAGAGCGGTTGCGTTTTAGGGATGGATTTAGATCGAAACGATAATGCTCATATGGTGAAACGAAGACTACAAATTGCTCTTAATGTTCCTATTGAAGAAAGTTCTTTGACTTTTGGAGATATGGTGTTGACCAACGATCTCACTGCAATTCGTAACGATTCTCCTCTTCTGTTGACCCGAAATCTCATGCATAGAAGCTCTTCAACTCCATGTTTATCTCCTTCTGGTAGAGATATCCAACAAAGAGACCGAAGCGGGCCCGTTGAAATTTTGGGCCATTCGGGCAGTTTCATGATAATAAAACAGATTGTTGACGAGGTTGTAACGGGCTTAAAAGAGGGTGTTGACCCGATTCCGGTCAATGGCGGGCTTGGTGGTGCTTATTATTTTAGGAATAGTAAAGGTGAGAATGTAGCGATTGTGAAACCGACTGATGAAGAGCCTTTTGCACCGAATAACCCGAAAGGGTTTGTGGGTAAAGCTTTGGGTCAACCCGGGTTGAAACGGTCGGTTCGGGTCGGTGAAACGGGTTTTCGTGAGGTGGCGGCTTACCTTCTTGATTATGACAGTTTTGCTAATGTACCACCTACTGCATTAGTCAAAATCACCCATTCCATTTTCAATGTTAATGATGGTGTAAGTGGAAACAACAACAACAAAAACAGAAACAAAAATTTTAGTAAAATTGCTTCATTTCAACAATTTATTCCTCATGATTATGATGCTAGTGATCACGGGACATCGAGTTTTCCGGTTTCTTCTGTTCATCGGATCGGGATATTAGATATAAGGATTTTAAACACCGATCGCCATGCGGGTAATTTGCTCGTGAAAAAGCTTAACAATGATGAAATATTTGGTCAACAAGTCAAACTCATACCCATTGACCACGGTCTCTGCTTGCCTGAAAGCTTGGAAGACCCGTATTTCGAATGGATCCATTGGCCACAATCTTCAATCCCGTTTTCTGAGGACGAACTCGAGTACATCGAGTCACTCGACCCGTTTGCTGACTCAGAGATGCTAAGAACCGAGCTTCCAATGATTCGGGAAGCATGTTTACGGGTTCTGACCCTGTGTACAATTTTCCTGAAAGAAGCTGCGGGCCACGGGCTGGTTCTGGCCCAAATTGGTGAGATGATGACCCGTGAGCTTCATCGGGGTGAAGAAGAACCGAGTGAGCTCGAGGTTATATGCATGGAAGCAAGACGGGTTGTAGCAGAACGAGAAATCTTTTCATTATCTCCAAAACCCGACCCGCAAGAAGACAGGTTCCAATTTGAATTCGATTTTGACGAGTTAAACCCGATTAGCCCGTTTCATTTCGGGCGAAACCCGCTCTCGAAACTCGAAGAAGTCGACGAAATCGAAAACGAGAACGATAACGAGGAAGTTGTACATCCTGCATTGGAAACGGTACCGGTACCGTCTGTATCAAATATATCGATGTCACTCAAGAAGAACTTGAGTTTGGGTGACTCGTCGGCCGGTCACCGGAGCGCCGGTGAGCAGATTCCGGCGAGTGTGAGCTTTGTGAAGGTGGCAGACATGAACGATGAAGAATGGGGTTTGTTTTTGGAGAAATTTAAGGATTTGTTGCGGCCTGCTTTTATGGAACGGAAATTAGGTGGTGTGGGCCAGAGGTTAAGACAGAGGTTGGGTACTTCTTGCCAGTTTTGAGTAGGTTAATCATGTTTATGGGTGTCTCTTAAGTTTGACTTTTAAAAGTTTGACTTGCTTGTTGTGTTGTAGATTTTAGGGTTATGGTTTTAGCATTTTAGGTTGTTCTTTTTTTATAGTTGTAGTCCTTGTGGGCTTGTTTTATAAATAATTTTGTGGCATATGCAAAAGAAAAAATATAAAGAATGAAAATGGTAGTGTAAATTTGTATGTATTTTGGAGTTTTTGCTTTTGTGGTTTTCGTTGGTTCTTTGAGATACAAGCGTGTGAGCACGAATTACATGTTTCCAAAGCACGGATAGAAACCGACCCTTAAGATGTTAAAATACTTTTTTTTTTTTTTCTAAATCAGTGTCACGCAGTTTATAATCCAACTAATATTCAACATTTTTTAGACTTAATTATTATAAAATATACAAATAAAATATTAAATAAGTTGTTAAAATACATTTGGGTCCACACACACTCCTCCACTATTCCTTCAACCGAAGAGATTAGCTCCTAACTTCTAAACTGCCGAGACGTACCAATGTTGGTGAGTTATTGGCAGTGCTTTAACCAAAATAACTGAATCGAAGAAAATCCAATTAACCGAACCGAAGAAAAACCAAGGTCCAATTTGGTTCATTAGGAAATCGGAAATTCCTTATTGTAAATTCCGACCCACCCCATTTTGTATACATCAACAAGTTTTCTAGTATATTTCTATAATTTTAACATCAAATGATTATTTGGAAAAACAATTTTCCCCACATTTTGACAAACTAATCCAAAATTATACTCGAAATGATGTTTCTTAGACTCAGAGTTTGATTTATTTTGATCAATAACCGAAAATGACCCATACATTAACTCACCAATAGTTTATGTATTAAAATATCTGAAATTTTCGGTTTTGGGTTCGACGATAGTAACTGACCCATACTAGCTTGTACCCTCCATAAACATAATGCAAGAAGGAACAAGATAAGATATAAGTAGATTTGAGCCATTTGGCAGAGTATTATTATATAGCACATGGTTGGTTTGATTAAAACCATGAATCAATGCTCTTTATTAGATGCTTCTTTAGACCTAATATTCCATAATTGTCAGCTGTAAAGAGTAAAGAGAAACCTAACAGTACTATTATGGGCCTACGTGATATTTTGACACCTAAAAAGAAACAACATAACAAATTATAGTGTTTTCAATATTCGTTATATGATAAGTTGTTTCTATATGCGTAGTACTAACTGGTATATCATATGTGTACGGCGTGGACCTAGTATGGTGCACGGGGTTGCCCGGACAACCCCTCAATTTTCCCGAATTAGTGTTAAAGTTATTATTATTTTAGTGTAGGTGACACCCCTAAGAAAAAAAAACTAGAACAAATATTTTTATTTAGTAGAAAAAATAATAATAATATATGTTCTATTTAATTAAGTTTATATTATTTAGGGTTTCAGTCTTTGTTTCAGGATGACAAATTTACTAATTTGAATGTAATAAGTGATCTCTCTTGCTTAATGGTGGAAACAGGAAAAAATTATTCTTTCCCTTTGGTATATAGGTTATTATAGTTGGTTTTGGTTTTGCCGATTTCAACTGCAAAAGTTTCACGATGCTTTCATGCAATGAAGTTTCTAACGAGCGATTTGCACAATAAAATGAGTGATGATTTTTTGAATCAAGCGTTGATTTGTGTTGTTGAAAAAAATATATATTTAGATGTTACAATTGAAAGTGTAATAAATCATTTTCAGAAAATTAAATGTGATTTATAGATATTTTTTGACATATGTAATGTAATCGTACTTTACAATTTCTTATTTATTTATATAGTATAAATAAAAAGTTGTGCAACCCCTCAAATTAAATCCTGGGTCCGCCACTGTATGTGTAACGAATTCTAATACGTACATTTACCAGTAAATGTATATATACCTTTTTTAGCCTTAATGAAATAAGTGATATTCTTCTTCTTTTTTTAATAGCCCTTCACTTTTTTGAAAGTTTTGAAACACCACCTTACTTTTTTGAAAGCTTTAAAACATCCCATTCACTTAATGAAATAAGTGATATTCTTCTTTTCTTAAATAGCCCTTCACTTTTTTAAAAGTTTTAAAACACCCCTTTCACTTTTTTAAAAGTTTTAAAACATACCCTTATTTAAGATAGTGAAATAACCTATTTATCATTATTTATATATTATTCATATTTTTAACTTCAAATGTCTAATTTTTCTTTTTATGGTAATTGAAATTCTGACTCACTTTACGAGCCGACTAATTTTCGGCAATCAAGTGTTTTGCGGATAGTTCGAAGCCGACGCGGATGAACCTTTGTAGCCTTAAGGAGTTTTTTATTCTCATATGAAATATTTTTACACCCCACGTATCATTTTCTTTAATATAAATTAATATATTGGAATACATATTTTGTTTTCTTAATATAAAATAATCTATTGAGTATTGTATGAATATATCAGTAAACAATATTTTGTATATCATATATGAAAATCTCCGCGATATCGGGCGGACAGAAATGAGGTAGTTAAATATAATGGTGAAAAGAAGTAACTAACAATATCATATGTATTATTATATCTAAGCCGTGATCGAAACATAGGTGTGGTTATATTTATATACCCACTATGTGTGTTCTTAGACTAGTCTCTTTTTTTTTTCATTTAAGATGTGTTTAATAATGTAATTCTGTTCTTGTATGTTAAGTTTTGTTCGAGGTTATATTACACTTTTTGGAAGCAGTTTTCCTACTTTCGGGTAAATTTATAATTGTCTACATCTTATATATCAATATATAATTTATCATTATTTTTTCTTTTAGGCACTTTAGTCCGACATTTTTCAATATTTCATTGACTTACTTTGATTGAAGTAGGCTTACACATATATATAAACAAGGACTAATTATTTGAAAATGAGCATTAGACAACTGCCTGATGACCCATGCTTAAGACTAATCCTGATTTCAAATTGTGCTTTTTGTAATTTTTGTCATATATAAGCAATATGATGTTCCAATAACATACATATACCCTCTTAATCATGTCAAATGCAGTTTGTTTGTCTACAAATAATTAATTTTTTTAAATAAACCGTAACTATTGAGACGTTAACATCTTTAATCCTAAAATAGTTCCCTCTCTCTTGTCTTCTTATTTTGAATTGACCAGCTGTGCTTAAAATTTAATTAAGAACAAATAAAAACAATGTCATTGATAATAATTAATATCATTAGGGTATTGTTTTTGTTTGTGTTGCATATCATTAAACAAGTGGCATTAGTTATGTCTTCGGTTTCGGCACCTAATTTAATAATAAAAAAAAGCATGAACCAAGAACCTGATCGAATTAATGATTCCAATTTTGCCTGATTATTTCGGGTTTATAATTGAAAAACTACATCTTATTTAGAGTTAGACTCAAAATTCTCAAATTCTGATTCTAGAACCGAAAACTCCGAGAACTTGAAAGACAAAAAAAGAGTACCGACAACCAGCCGAAAAACTGAAAACCAGATCTAATGAGTTCCGGTCCGAATTCAGGTTTGATTCCCGTTCCCATTTGATTTTTTTTATTAAAATGACGCATCTTTAAGTGCCATATATGAATGAGTGAGACATGTTAGCAATAAAGGGTAGGTGGATTTGGTGATTAAATATATGTCAAGCCTACGTTGGATAATGGATAAGCATATGATAATTGGCGTGAAACCCTCATTATTACCCCATTTAAATCGATCATCAGTTCATCACATCACCATCTAGGCATCTATGGTGTTCCTAATGTGACCAAAATGGGCATGGGTTTTATGATAATTTGTAATAAAGAAGCTAGAATAGTATTCGTATATTTTAAGAAATCCATCAATAAAACAAAGTTTTAAGAGACACATTTAAAGTGTTGGATCAAATAAATGTCAAACAATCAAGATCAAAATCAGGATACCGGATTCATATAAGCTTTTCAAGATTTTTGAATATTTGATATTTGAAAAATTGTCTAGAAATATTCAAAATATATGAAATATCGGAAATATATACGAAAAATATCCAAAAATATTCGAAAACACCCGAAATATCTGATAATACCAAAAATATCTGAAAAAGATTTGATTTTTTTTTCTAACACTGGATATTGGGATTTCGAATATCAGAAATCCAGGTATCCAAATTTTAGATACCAAATTCAGATAGTAAAAATCAGCATCTGAGAATCTGGATATTCTATTTTGAACACCCTTGACAAAATGTAATTTATATAATGATTAATTTTTTTTAGTCTTGCTTACAAATAATTGTTGTGCACTTTTCTGTATAAATCGTTAATCCTTTCCCCTTAATATCAATGTTTATAAACTTTCCATATCATCTATGGTATTATCATATCTTTGTGTTATGGACGTTTATGTATTATGTATAAAGGACAACGATAAAGGTATTCAATTCTTTTAAAGGAAAACTATAAAAGATGTAAGATGTAAATAATTATATATTTACTAGTAGGCAGATAAACTGCTTCTAGAAGAATCTCTAGTTAAAGTGCTTGTAAGAGTATATGAATGTGAAGGAAATGTGTCTTCATGCCTATAAAAACATACAAATAAATACATAGAAAAAATATATTGTGTACGAATAATGTATATATGATGTGTGTGAGAGTGTAGTAAGTGTGAAGAAGACATGTAAATATGTATAGAGTATTGATGTATAATTCTTCCAATATCAATGAATAACATGCAAAGACATTTGGAAAGAAATGGCTTATTGAGTGACGGTATAATCTCTAAAGAACCATATGATGGTCTAATGGTAAGACCTTCTAAATAACTTATCAGAAGTTATGAGTTCGATTCCTTCACGGGTAAGCATTTACCGGATGATCGAGGGAATGTTTAGAAATGACTTCAACACAGGTTAGGTCGTGTATATCATGGGCAAAGTACGACCAACCGGAGGAGCCCATCATAAATGAAAATATATTTTTTAAATTAAAAATAGTGTAATCTATAATGGACATGCTTTTGTATTTTATTGCAAGTGGTAATCGGGTTTCACTTCTTGTGAGGTGGGGTTTGGCTTAATTATCAAGTGAAAATGATATCAGGGACCGAAAAGGACTTAAGCAAATAAAGTGGGTTAACATATACCATCTTGAATATTATGTCATTTCAGTTGATCTACCAAAATGTGTCTTCTTTCTATTATGATATCCATAACCCTAATCCCTTCATGCATAGTTAAGGTCATATTTAGCAAAGGCCACCTTTTAGGAAAAGAACAAATGGTGTAACACATGAAAAGTATCAAATGTAACATTATAATTGTCCAGATTTTATTAAATTATCTTACACTCAATGTTGAACCGTTAACATTCTCTTAGTTAAATTACTTCTCTTTCGTCCTTTTGTCCCGAATTACCCATGTTAGTTAAATTTAAAAACAGTTTGACATAAGATATGTACTGATATGAGTGTGAAAAAAATATGTACTAATTAACATGATTGTGAAGGTATGTATTTAGAAAAATAAGTGTAAACTCTAGGAACATGACTTTTTTTTGAACGGCATTTTATTACGAGAGTCTAGCAAAACACTAGACTAGAAAAACAAGACAATTACAAAGGAAATTTAAGCCAATCTACCCAAGAAATCTGACATTTTTGATTTCTATGGGATAACCAAAAATAAGAAAAATGAATAATGTTGTCAACTATATCTCGTCTAAGCATCTTTCCACTGTCAAAAATCAAAGAATTTCGGAATTTCCAAATCATCCAACACGTGGTAAGCCCAATAACTTGCAATTTCAAACGCCGGAACATGTTGATTGGGATTTGATCACAAGAGTTCCACCAATTACTAAAGTTAGAGCTATGAAAATTAGTAATATCACACCATTTATAAACTTTAGACCATATATCTTTTGCCATCGAGCACGTAAAGAAAATGTGAGAATTGGTTTCTACGCCCGAGTTGCAATTTGGACACATAATGGAATTAATCTCCATGCCTCTTTTAGAAAGATTAAATCTTGTCGGGAGCTTATCCAAAGAAAGCCTCCAAATGAAAACGTTTACCTTTATAGGAACTGAATTGCACCATTTTGTGGGGGAGGAAATTCCGTGATAAAGAGCAGAATTAATGTGCCTTCGCGTGCCGACAGCCGAGAACTCACATGAATCTCCAATGGACCAATAAGGTTTGTCTCGACCTTCTTGCAATTGAGTAGATAGAATGATTGACATAAGATTTTGTAGTTGTTTTTGCTCCAAACCACCTCTAATTTGTCTTCTCCAATTAAAAGACCAAATACCATTTTGCATTCTATCTTTCACCTTGCAAAATGGATTTAGCTCCAATTTATAGAGCCTATTAAATAATTGGCAAAACGGTTCATCTGAAATCCAAGGGTCTAACCAAAAGTTGATGTTTTCACCATTCATGAGTTTAAACTTTAAAGAGTTAAAATGAATGATATTTGAATCATGAAGGTGATTAGATGTGCCGATAATATTACCCCAAGCAGATTTTTTATGCCGGGCAAGAACCGGTTTTTTAAAGCCCCCGTCATCTCCATAAATAGATCTAATAACCCGGCACCAAAGAGCTTCACTTTCATTAAAAAATCTCCACCTCCATTTGGAGAGAAGAGCTAGATTGAGAGCCTCGAAACTAGCAATTCCCAATCCACCATCTTCTTTTGAAGCTAAGCACAACTTCCATTTGACCCAAGCCATCTTTCTATCATTTTCGGTGCTACCCCAAAAAAAATTTGATCGCATTTGCTCCATCTTCTTTATAGTGATATTAGGGGTTCGGAAAAGGGACATCCAATAAATACCAAGGCTACCAAGAATCGATTTGATCAAAGTTAATCTCCCCCCTATAGAAAGCATATTAGCTTTCCAATTTGACATCCGGGCTTTCATGCGTGAGATTATGTCAACCCAACCATTTTTTCGGCCCATATTAGAACCCATGGGTAAGCCCAAATAAGAGAAGGGCAGTACACCTTTTTCGCAATTCAATGAATCAGCGAATTGATTCAATTCTTGCTCATCGACGCCTATACCAAATAAATTAGATTTATTAACATTTATTTTGAGCCCTGAATTGTTATAAAATTCATTTAAAAGGAGGACTATTTCTTCTAGATTTTTCTTATTCCATTCCGAGACAAAGACGACATCATCCGCAAAAAACAAATGTGATATATTGACATTTAAATTCCCAACGCAAGCGCTGGTAATACGGTTCGAGAGAATGGCGTTTTTTGCCATAAGGTGCAAGCCTTCCATTGCAATGATAAATAAAAAGGGGGAAAGAGGGTCCCCTTGACGGAGACCTCTATACATACAAAATTCCTCGGTAGGACTTCCGTTTATAAGAATAGAGAGTCTTGCGGATGATAAACATTCCTTTATCCAACCTCTCCACCTTGGACCAAACCCGAGATTAACCATAATAAAGTCAAGATATTCCCAACTTAATGAGTCAAAAGCTTTTTCAAAATCTACCTTGAAAAGAAGGAGCTTTTTTCGTTTCAACTTATACCAATCTATAATTTCATTTAGCATCAAAGGACCATCTAATATTTGCCTTCCTTTAATGAAAGCCGTTTGTTCACTACTAATAAGCTTATCGATAACCTTTGATAGCCGAATTGCTAGAACCTTTGCAATGATTTTGTATTGAAACCCTATTAGAGATATTGGACGAAAATCTTTGACAAAAATAGGGTTTGATGTTTTAGGAATAAGAGTTATAAATGAAGAGTTGCAACCGATTCGGATTTTACCATTAGAAATAAAATCGGACACCGAACTCAAGATATCTTCTTTTAATATATCCCAATATTTTTTAATGAATTTAAACGAGAAGCCATCAGGACCCGGAGCTTTTTCACTTCCACAACTCCAAACCGCATCCTTCAATTCTTCCGTAGAACATTGTTTTTCAAGAGATAACACATCCGATTCATTTAATTTAGAGAAACACTCCGGATCAAGATTTGAACGAGAAGAGTTAAACACAGAAAACTTGGATTTAAAGTAATCAAGAAAAACTTTCTTGACAAAATGAGGTTCGACTTGCCATTCTCCATCTTCCATAATACCTTGGATCGTTTGAGCTTTTCTACGTTGCTTTAGTAAACCTTGGAAGAAGGAAGAATTTTCATCTCCCTCAACATTCCACTTAATCTTTAATTTTTGCATGATGTCGATACTTTCAAGGCGATCGAGTTCCGTGATTTCTTTAAGACAAAATAAACGATTTTCACAATCTGCATTTGTAGCTACACCATTATCAAGTTTTTGATCGACTTCCTTTAAAGAGTTTTGCAACCAATCATAGTGACCTTTACTGTTTATTCTCCTTTGAGAGTTCCAATTTTTGCAACATTCTTTGACCCATTTCATTTTGTTTTTCAAAGTAATAATAGATGATGTTTCCGTGTTACTTGAAAATAAAGGCACTGAGTGGCGAACCATAGTATCAAAGGAGTCTTGCTCGAGCCAAGAATGAGGCACTTTAAACGGGAAAGGGCCATAATCGATCTTTTTAGAATGAAGAAGAATTGGGGTGTGATCGGATAGATTTCGTTCTAGAGCCGTGACCTTAAAATTTTGATCTTGATGAAATAAGTTTTCCGAGATAATGAATCTATCAAGTTTGCTCATTTTTGAGCCGGTTTTATTCATCCAAGTAAATTTTCGCCCTCCGATAATTGGATCAATTAACCCATTAGAATCTATAAAATCATTAAAATAGCTTGCTCCTTGACTATTAAAAACTGAACCATACCTCTCAGTTTCAACTCGCACCTCATTAAAATCACCAAATATGATAAAAATTCCAGAATTAGAATTAATATACTCGGTAATGTCACCCCAAATAATTCTTCTAGCTTCGACATCTTGTGGAGCATACACATTTATCATGTGTGTATTTTCCTGGTGACCCATCCATCTACCTTCTACTATGACATAATTGATTCCACAACAAATGTTAACCTTTACAAAAGCTAAGGGGTCCCACAAAGAAACGATTCCCCCCGAATGCCCACGAGCCGAACTACATGCAAAGTCAAATTGAAAATTACCCCACATAGACTTTAATTTAAATAGGTTTATCTTTGTCATTAAAGATTATTGAACACCTAAAAAGGAAACCCCATTTTGAAAACAAAGCTTATTTATCCACTTCCTCTTCTCAAACCCACCGATGCCTCTTGCATTAATTGACATCACATTCATCATTAAAATTTAACACACCAATACAAGAAGAAGGTACATTTCCAGGGGCGCTATTTGCATTCATACCAACGAGATTTTCACTGCAATGAGAGGTAGCCTCGTTGCCATCAATAAGTTTAGAAGACCGGTATTTTTCAAAGCCTGGGGGCAGCTACGCGATTCTGAATCTGAGGTGACAAAAGATTTTTTTTTCTTTTTCAAAGGCAGATTCAGAGTTTTGGAACTTAGAAACATCATTTGCGTTGTCTTTACCGGACTGAGTTGCTATTTCTAGCAATATCTCCTTTTCCAAAACACATTCCTCCTTTTCTTTTTCTGAAGATTTGTCTTCTGTATTGGAATTTGGCTCAGATGCATCAACATTTACAGGGATGCCGATATTTGCCCCTATATCATCTAAATCATGAATATTATTTATATCAATTTCATCATCATTTTCTTCAAAGCTATAAATTGATTCTGAAGGGCACTTAATGTTGGGGATTTTAATTTTCCATTGTTCTTTTTCACGTACACGAACCATAAAACCAACTTCCTTTGTTTCAACTTTGATTGTTTCATCTATTGAATGAACAACTTTTGTGCTAAGGCATAATCTACCTCTACTTGGGTTATCATCGTTTTCATCAAAACAAATGAACTTTCCCCATAACCCGGCAATCTTCTTGTAAACTTCTGTGTCCCATGCATACAATGGGAGTCCTTCAATTTCAATCCAAGACAATCTTTCATCAATAACGAAATTACTATTAACGTGTTGCATTTCAGAGAATAAGCTCTTAAGATTTTTTTTTTGAATCTAATGCAAGACTTAGATGATTGAAATTCAATCCAGACCCAAAAGCCCCCCAATATGGTGAATAGAAAGATTATCAAAACCTTCATTTTCTAGAAGTTCATGAAGATGAGGCATTACTGCAATATCACAAACTTTCGCAAGGATTATCAAATCCGGTTCTTCAAACTTAACAAGATCAGAATCTTTCAGAATCAAAGATTTCATTTGTGGTAATTTGGGATCCACTGCATGCTTAACTGAAGGCGTGGGGATTTTAGGTTTCCATGCACCCGCAACAACACTTGCGTAAGAACCTTGAGGAGAAATGGTACTCGAGTGCTTGACCGGAATTTGTGGGTTATGAGGCTTGGACCTGGTAAAACGAGCAACGGAAACGTACAGATGAAACGAGCCCATCCATTCTTGGGACAATTTGCAGGCAAAATCCGTTTCATTATGGATTCCTAAGAATCGAATAAACCCGAACCTCTTGCCGAATTTGGTATATTTCTTAGCGACGTACACATCAGCCACCTTACCATGATGGTTGCACCACTTCCATAGATCGTTTTTGGTAAGATGATGGGGGAAATTAGTGATGAAAAAAGAAGAAGCAATTTTATCGATGGATTTTGTGTACGGATTATCAATAGGTTTCCTAGAATCTCCAATTGAGGATCGATCATGTTTTCCAATCTTCCAAACCCACCCGTCTGAGTCCGTATGAAACTTCGATTTGAAACTCATGTGAAGATCGACCAGGACAACACAAAAACTATCGAACCCTATGAGATCAAGATATCAATCCTGTAACTACGCTCGTAAAACAAGAGATTATAATTGATCTCTCGTAATAACAGGGAAGCTTGCAAGATTGATGATCAAGAAATTGTAGTAGATCGATAGATGTGATTGATCTTCACACAATTGCAAACGACACCCAAAACGGTCAGAATTTCACAAAAAACTATCGAACCCTATGAGACCAAGATATCAATCCTGTAACTACGCTCGTAAAACAAGAGATGATCTCTCGTAATAACAGGGAAGCTTGCAAGATTGACAATCAAGAACTGTAGAAGATCGATAGGTGTGATGGATTCTTCGAGGAAGATCGCCTAGGGCCGGCTGCCATTCATGGTGTTGTTGGCTTTAACTTTGAGTTTAAGTTCGTCAACTCTAGGAACATGATAAAGCTATAACAATCAAAATCTCAATGATCCATAGTGATTTGAAGTGAAATCTCAATTGAAAGTGTGTGTGTTTTGAGAGAGAATATGGAGGAGGGAAATGAGCTTTCAAAAGTGTTTGTCAATTAGAATGTGGGAAAGCTTACATCATTAGCCATCACACAAGATATTTATACTCTAACCTCTAAACTAGTTTAATTAGGCTAATTACAATGTTAAAGCTTAAAACTAGTCTTAACAATCTCCCCCTTTTTTAACTTTAGCACTTCATCCCAGTCTTCCTTATTCAATTTCTTCTCATGACCCGTTATGATATTCATTTACTCTCAGATGTGCGTCAAGATGTTTAACTATATTTCTTCAATCTAATTTCTTGTCAATATTTGTAATTGACTTCTCTTGATTTTGCAGTTCAAAGAATACATCTGAGTGGCTTGAGAAGCAATTAAGATTTCTGCCTTTGATATATAAATGATTTCTGAGATTCCGGAGAGTACTATAGTAGAAATTTGAAGTTTCAGACACTCAAAGAAACTAATTTTGTTTCGTTGAATTTGTTGGTGTAAGAAAGACCTAAAACTGGTTCACTAAAGATTGAAAGTTCTGAAAATGTAATATCAGTTAGGTAAGGATTTGACTGGGATTTCGGTTATTGGGATTTTGTTTTTGAATTTTGTGGTAGAGATTTTTTTAGGATTTTGTGGTAGGTTATTTGGATTTTGTGGTAGGTTATTTGGATTTTGAAAAGAATGATTTGAAATGTTTAAGATTTTGAATAGAATGTGAATGTTTTGGGTTTTGGTAATAATGATTTGACATTTTAAGATTTGGAAGGATGTGGTTGATATTTTGTCTTTTGAAAAGAATGATTTGTAAAGTGTAAGATTTTGGGTAGATATGAATGTGAATTTTTGTTTTGGATAGAATGATTTGAACGATTAAGTTTTGGATTGAAACAGTTGATATTTGGAGTGTAATGGTTGAGATTTTGAGAGAAATTTATGTAGATGAATCGGTTTCTTCTTTTTCACTTGTTTTCCGTTTAATACATTGATTATCACTTTCTCTTCGTCCGAATCACTTGATATAAACTATTTCTAATTTTGCAGATAATTTGAGTACATGAGACATGAATTTTCTTCTTTGATGAGATGTTTGTGGTTCTTCTTAATATTGTTCAGTTATAAACCCGATGTTTGAACTATTTCTTGCTCATTTCTCCCCCTCACGAGGATCATGATTAGGATCCTCATGTTAATGATGAATATTTGCCTTGTGTAAACTGAGAGAGGACATTGTGTGTCTTTGTAATACGAGAGCCAATATTTGATAGTTGTATGTTGCAATTTCGAATTAAGTAACATGTAGTACTCATTAAGTAACCAGATAAAAATTGATTTTAGCCAAGTATCTTGGAGAAAAATTGTTAAGGCAAAAAGCCTTACCCCTTTGGATCTTAAGATAACAAAACAACCTAGACTAGCTTTAACTTATATGTAGAATAATATAGCTAAGTTTTAGGTCTGATACTGAGTGATCAGTATTGGAACTCAGTATCAGTACTCAGTATCAGATAATGATACTGAGTAGAAGGACTGAGTGATACTCAGTATAGTAACGGACTAAGATCAAATCCCTTGATCTTAGTCATTTTCCTTGCTTAGTCCTTCGGTTACTCCTTTGCTCATTATGTAAGATCTCTATAACATTATAAATAGAGATCATCTTGCAAAGGAGTACTTACCAATTTACTTTACACATTCACATCCTTTGTAATTGATCAGTGGTATTGTTTTTCCGCAGCATACCACACTTAGTGGATTTATACATTGACTATATTCTTGTGTTATCACTTTAATATTTCTCTAAGTATAATAATCTATCAATTAACATTATAAACCAGGGTTGTTGTGACCTAACAACTGGTATCAGAGCAGGCTAAATAATCTTCTATTTAGTCGATCTATAACCCTGGCAGTCATTTCCTACATCTATCCCTCCAACACTCAAAAATCCAAAATGTCTACAATTATTGCACCAGTTATGTCTGGAAAGGGAGTACCCATCTTTGATGGAAAATACTTCCATCAATGGAAGCTCAAAGCTCAGTGGTATCTTGAATCTATTCATCATGAGATGCTCACTGTGCTAAATGATGGTCCCATCATTCCACAAACTGTGGAACCAGTTGCTGCTACTGATGATGCTCCTGAAGGCATAAGATCTGTACCTAAACTAAAGCACAACTGGACTGATACTGACCGTCAGTTGTATGCTTTAGACTCCAGAGCTAAAGGAGTGATTGGTAATGCTGTTACAAAAGAGATACTTAATGCAATTATGAAATTGCCAACAGCAAAGGCTATGTGGGATAGCCTATCAGTCACTTATGAAGGTACAGCAAAGGTGAAGTTGCAAAGAAAAAGCAACATGAGAAGGAAATATGAAAATTTCTTTTCAACTCCAAATGAAGACATCACCACTCTCTATAACAGGTTCAATACTGTTATCCATGATTTAATCAGTGTAGGCATTGTGAAAGAGGAAGGAGAGCTTGTTCAAAAGTTTCTGGATAGCCTTCCTCAACAATTTCTTGACATGACAAACTCTGTCAATGCTGCTAACAACATTGAGTCATACACTCTTCAAACTTTGTATGGTTTAATGCTGAATCATGAGGAGAATAATGCTGCAAGACTGATCAACTGGAAGAAAACTGACAAGTCGTCCACTGGTATGGCTCTAGTTGTGCAACAGGCTTATACTGTGACTGAGCCAGAAGAACCAGAAGTTGATCTTGCTGATGCTGAGGCAGAAGAGCTTGAAACTCAAATGGCTCTCATGTCTATGAAGCTGGATCAGTTGAAGAAGAAGAGGCTTGGTGTTAGCTCTTCTAATACTGACCCTAGATCAGGTCTGTGCTATAGGTGTGGAAAGCTTGGACATATTGCTGCAAATTGTCATACTAAGTCTTCTGAGACTGACCAAAATGACAAGATTGCATACCGAGCAAAAAGATATAGAGACAAATATGTCAAGCTGAAGAATTGGAGCAAGGGAAAGAGGGCAGAAGGAAATGGAGCACCTCATCAAGCACTTTACTCAGAAGCCTGGATGGATGAAGAGTTAAGTGATGATGAAGAGGAGATTGAAAATAAAGCCTTTATGGCTTTCACTGAAGATGATTTGAAGAGTTCCTTTGAAAAGGATATCAAAGAGGCTGAGAGGATGAGTGTTCATACTGATTGGGATTCCACTCAGTTGTACAAGGTAAGTTCCTTTCAAACTTATTCAGTGAATGAAAAAACCAAGATTTTTGAGTATATACTTGTTGATCTTAAAACTTCTGTACAAAAAGAAAAAGCTTTAAAATTAACAATTAAAGAACTTGAAAGGGTAAATAATGAAAACTTGGATAAACTAGCAAAATATAAAGATTTAGAATTAAATTTTTCAGATTTAAAAGACATTAACCAAAGATTAGCTGATAAAGCTCATTTACACAAACTTGAAAAAGAGAAATTTGAAAAACAGTGTAAATCTTGGGGAAATGCTTCAATAAAATTAAATAAATGTTTAAATGAACAATTTCCAGAAAATGTGAGGGCTGCACTTGGTGTTGATCCTCAATTTAAAAGCAGGAACAATTTTGCTGATTTATTTGAAGAGTTTTCTACTATGAACCCTATTAATTTTGTAAAAGCTAAAACTTTATGTGAAGTTGGATGTCAAACTGAGTCAGATGATGAAGAAAATGAAATTTTAGAAAAACCTATTGGTCCTTCCATCTGCTCAAAGTGCTATACTGAGCTACAAGAACTCAGTATTGAATTTCAAATAACAGAAATTTCTGATACCGAGCTACCAATAGTTCAGTATGACACTTCTGCTGTTCCACCTTTTGAATTATTATTTAATACAACAACTTTTGAATTATATAATGATAATAAAACAACTTCTATCTCACATGTTTCATCAAAAACTGAAGTTGCAGGAACAGAAACATCAAATACTGAGACATCTAAAGTATCTGTTAAAGTTGTCCCTTCAAAACATGATAAACAAAAGACAACTTCAACTAGGTCCTTAGTTGGCAAAGACAAGAAGTCTACCACTAATAAAATTAGAAAGACTTCTCTGCCAAATAAAAATAAACAACCAGATCATCCATCTCCTAAACCAGTTAAAAACAATATTAATGCATCTATTAGAAATAACAAAATTAATGTTTTAAAAACACTTGGTGATCAGGTCAAATCTTTAAGTAAACAATTTGCAAAACTCGTTCATACTGACCTACCAAAAGTGAAACATTTTTCTAAAATACCATATGAAAATATGTTTAGAAATAGACCTAGAAAATGTTATAGATGTCATCATACTGGTCATAAGGGAGATGAATGCTGGACTGATCTCTCAAGCCCTAGGTACTCAGTACCAAAGAAAAGGAGAGAAACTAAGTCAGTATCACCAAAGAAAACTTCTAAAGTTACCCCTGAAGTGATACCGACCTCTCCACCTAAAGAGATCAAGTCAAATTGTGTTTATCCCACCAAAGGTCCCATTCAAAAATGGGTTCCTAAAAAGAACTAATTCTTATTTTGTGTCTTGTGCAGGGTGACAGAAAGTGGTACTTAGATAGTGGCTGCTCAAGACACATGACAGGCAGTATGGAATACCTTCTTAATTATACTCCAGAGAAGGGTCCTTCTGTCAAGTTTGGAGATGACTCGGTGGGAAAGACAAGAGGTTATGGTGTGATCAAGGCAGGCAACATAACTTTTAAAAGAGTTGCCTATGTAGAGGGTCTTAAACACAATCTGCTCAGTATTAGCCAGATGTGTGATGATGACAATGAAGCTCGATTCAGAAAGGTTGCAGGAATCATCTACAATGATAAAGGGCAGCCTGTACTCATTGCTAGAAGAGAAAAAGACGTATATGTGGTCAACCTGTCTGAAATAGACCCAACTATTCGAGTATGCCTGCTTTCTAAAGTCAAGCCAGAATTACATTGGCTATGGCACAAGAAACTCTCTCACATAAATTTTAGAAATATCAACGAGCTCAGTATGAAGAAACTGGTGAGAGGATTGCCCACAATTACTTATTCAAAAGATAAGTTATGCTCAGCATGTGAAATGGGCAAGCAGAAGAAGAGTTCATTCAAGTCAAAAGTCAATCATTCCATCAATGAACCTCTTACTATGATACATATGGATCTTTTTGGCCCCATCAGCACACCATCTTTGGCCAAAAAGATCTATACTCTAGTCTTAGTTGATGAATTCTCAAGATATACTTGGGTCATCTTCCTCAAGACTAAGTCAGATGCAACAACAGAAATCATTGCCTTTATAAAAAGAGAGGAACTTCAAAAAGGCAACAAGGTCAAGCAACTTAGAAGTGACCATGGTACTGAGTTTAAGAACTCAGTATTAGCAGATTTCTGTGAAGAAAAAGGAATCATTCAAAACTTCTCTGCAGCCTACACACCCCAACAAAATGGTGTTGTAGAAAGAAAGAACAGAACACTGATTGAAGCTGCAAGAACTTTATTATGCCATGCTGGACTGGCACTGAGTTTCTGGGCTGAAGCTGTAAACTGTGCAAATTTCACTCAGAATAGAGCCACTATAGTCCAAAGACATCTGAAGACTCCATATGAGTTATACAATGGCAAGATTCCTAATGTGGAATATTTCCACATCTTTGGGAGTAAATGTTTTGTACTCAGTACAAAACAAAATCTAAATAAATTTGCTCCCAAAGCAAATGAAGGTGTGTTCATGGGCTACTCTCCACACTCCAAAGCTTTCAGAGTGTATATCATCTCAACCAAGATGATTGTAGAATCCATTCATGTCACATTCGATGAAGATCAGAATGAGCATTCTACCTCAGCAAGTGAAGACATAAGTGGCATAGATATTCTATGCAATCCAGAACACTCCATTGCTGAACAGCCTAAGTTTCATCCACACTTTATTCCTAATAAGTTTAATGAAACTGATCAAGTTCAAACTCAGTATCACTCAAATTCGTCTAATACTGAGGTTCCCATATCAGAGGACCTTCATACTGAGTTTCCAACTAATGATCTGAACCACTCTATTTATGAAGAAGGTGAAACATCCAACACTTCACAAGAATCCACATCAACTCTGCAAAATGAAGATGAACAGCAACCTGCACTGTCTCATACTGATCAGAATTCCACTCAGTATCAGACAGACAACACACCAAATCAACAAGATATTGTTGATCCTATTTCAAACGCTCCCTTAGGAAACAATTTAAGGGAACACAGAGACCATCCACACTCAAACATTATTGGTCCTATTGAAGAAGGTGTCCAAACAAGAAGAAAATTAGAATTTCCAACCCAAGCAACTGCAAACTTTTGTTTCTTCTCAAGTTTTCTATCTACCATTGAACCAAAGAAAGCTGATGAAGCTCTATTAGATGAAGATTGGGTAGAGGCTATGCAAGAAGAGCTCACAGAGTTTGAAAGAAACAAAGTTTGGAACTTAGTACCACCTCCTTCTGGCAAAACTATTATTGGTACTAAGTGGGTGTTCAGAAACAAGATGGACAAGGATGGTGTTGTCATCAGAAACAAAGCAAGGTTAGTTGCTCAAGGTTACAGGCAAGAAGAAGGCATTGACTATGATGAAACTTTTGCACCAGTTGCAAGAATTGAAGCTATTAGGTTGTATCTTGCATATGCAGCCTTTAAGAATTTCAAAGTTTATCAGATGGATGTCAAAAGTGCTTTTCTAAATGGAAAACTACAAGAAGAAGTTTATGTTAAACAACCTCCAGGTTTTGTTGATCCCAAATTTCCTCATTATGTTTTCAAGCTTGATAAAGCTCTATATGGGCTCAAACAAGCTCCAAGAGCCTGGTATGATACCCTGTCTGAGTATCTTATTGAAAATAAGTTTACAAGAGGTAAAATTGATAAAACTTTATTTTCAAAAAGGAAAGGTTCTGACATCTTACTCATTCAGATATATGTAGATGACATTATCTTTGGTTCCACTGACAAGTCAATGTGTGACTGGTTTGCTAAGATAATGTCAACTCAGTATCAGATGAGTATGATGGGAGAACTTACTTACTTTCTTGGTTTACAAGTTGAACAAAAGCCTGATGGCACTTTTATAAATCAAAGTAAGTATGTGCATGACATGTTAAAGAAATACAACTTTGAAAATTTATCTTCCATGCACACTCCTATGGGTACTCAGGATAAGATAAGTAAGGATGAAACTGGTAAACCAGTATGTCAATCCACATACCGAGGTATGATTGGTTCCTTACTTTACTTAACTGCTAGTAGGCCTGATATCATGTTTGCCACATGTTTGTGTGCTCGGTATCAGGCTGATCCTAAAGAATCACACATGAAAGCAGTTAAGCGCATCTTTAGATATCTTACAGGTACTCCTAACCTGGGTCTTTGGTATCCCAAAGACTCAAACTTTGACCTTGAAGGGTACACAGATGCAGATTTTGCAGGTTGTAGATTGGACAGAAAGAGCACAAGTGGAGGATGTCAATTCCTAGGTGGAAGATTAGTTGGCTGGTCATCCAAGAAACAAAATTCAGTAGCAACTTCCACAGCAGAAGCAGAATATGTTGCTGCAGGAAGTTGTTGTGCTCAATTATTATGGATGCAGTATCAACTCTTAGACTATGGGTTCAACTTTCATAAGACTCCTATTCATTGTGATAACAAGAGTGCTATTGCTATCACAGAGAACCCAGTCTATCACTCCAAAACCAAGCACATTGATATCAGACACCACTTTATTCGAGATAATGTGGAAAAAGGTAAGGTTGAGGTAGATTATGTACCCACAAATGAACAATTGGCTGATGTATTTACTAAACCTCTTCCTGAGGAAAGGTTTTTGTATCTACTAGGGCAATTAGGTATGTTAAATCCTTAATCTTTATTAAAATTCTTTAAAAACTGAGCGCTCAGTATCACTCCTGTTGATACTGACCACTCAGTATCACTAGTCTGTTATCATCAAAATTTAAAATTTTTATTTTTTTTGTTAATTTCAAGAGTAAATTAATTGTTTTTATATTTAAAAAAAAAAAAAAAAAAAAAAAAAAAATTTTAAAAATTAATTTTTTTTTTACTCGGTATTGGGGTATGACGGCTCTTACACCGACCTTAATCCTCATACTGCTCAAACGGTAACCTTTCTTAATAGGAAAGTTACCGTTGGCAGAGGATAAGGCAGTCAAATCAGCCGTTTTTACTTCCCAATACCTTATTTATCTTTCAAATCTCCTATAAATAACCGTTTATTTTTACTTCAAATTTTTTTTAACTGTTATTTCTTTCTTTCATCTTCAATTCTCTCTGCGATTAACGATTTCAATTTCTCTTAGCAAGCAAATTCTTTCAAATCAAAATCACAGATGGCAAATTACACTTTTGTTGCTCCAGACGTTCAATCGGAAATCCAATTCCGAAATAATGAAGTACCCAGGTTTGCGAGGAACAACATCACAGCAAATTTCAATATTCCTCAAGCCTGGGCATGCCAAGAGTTCACAAACATTGTGACTTTTCTGAAAAATTGCCCAATTGCTCGTGCACTGACCTTGTCTCCTCGAGCAATTTACCCAGAGATGCTATGCGAGTTTTGGTACTCTGCTACACTCGATTCTCCAGATATGATTGCTGGGTGGGTAATTCGAGATCAAAGAAGGGCATTTGTTTCTACTGCAATCATTCGTGAAGCACTGAGACTTCCGGCCCAAGCTCAGTATGACCCATTTGTTGATCGATCAGAGGCACGCTCTGTACTGCCTTTTCTGGGTCGAAGAGGAACAACGGGCACAATCAAAAGAAATGAATTTGGTCCTATGTGGGGTATTCTTATCACAACAATCATTCGATGTATGACCCACAAGACGGGAGCTTTGGACCAAATAAACGAATTTGGGATGCAAATAGTACATGCTCTGTACTATGGAAGAAATATTGATTATGCTCGCCTAATTTTCAATGAATTAGCTACACTGGTTCGAGCAAATACAAGGGAATGCAATGTCCCTTTCTGCAGATTTCTATCACTCATTTTTCAACACTCAATGCCCACACAGATTTATGATGATTTTCACAGCCCAAGAGTTGATCTTCCTCCACTCAGTGAGAAGATTTTCTTTTACAGACCAAGAGAAGGAGAACCTCTTCTAAGTCCTCCTATGTGGGCCATTGTTCAAGAACATATAAATGATGAAGAAGATCTGTCTGATACTGAGTCAGACAATGATGATGATGATGATGATGATAGTGGAAATGGAGCACAGGCAGGTCAAGATATTGAGATGCAGGATGTCCCACAAGTTCAAGAACCAACTATCTCTCCACCTGCACAAAATCTTGCTGCTCCTCATATTGAAAACATTCTTGAAACTGAGTCCTCAGAAGACACACCACTGGTCCTTCGAAGAAGAAGAAGGAATGTTTCTCCTATCATTATGGGCAACTTATCATCTGAGGAGGTGCAGCCTGCAAATGTTCCATCATTAACTGCATCTATTCAAGCCCAAAGCTTTATTGCCGCCACCGCTGACCTTCCAGGACCAGAACAAGCTCCACCTGCTCAACAAATTGAGGAACCTCATGTTCCTCTTGATGTGGAGATTCAATATGCACGAACTGCACTGGAAGGTGCTCAGCATGACAGAGAGGTCGGTATTGAAGATGTTGGTGCTGCACATCAACAAACACATGATCCTGCACCGACCTCTACAGATGCTCGAAGGGAATCTGACAGAGTCTCAGGTATGAATTTCTAAAAAGCCCTTAAACTTATATATATATATTTCATTCCCAAATAGAGACTAAGTATTGGCCAGTACCAACTCAATACTGACCAAAGTCTCAAACGATCTTTCAAATATAAATCCTCTTATGGCCAACATAGCTAGCCCACTGCTGCTATGCAAAATTCATATACTGAGCACACTAAATTGATCATTGTCAGTCTACAGTTGTCTCAACATTTAAAGAGACAATGGTGGTTGATGTCATACTGACACCCACTGGTACTGCTTGAATGATGTCCAACTTATTTTTGAGTTGGGTAGCATCATTCAAGAAATGATCCCAAACCCTTAAGCCACAAAATCCAAAAATATCCAATGGGGTTTAGCCACATTTCTGTTATCACTCTAATACCGAGTGATAAACATTGAAAATAACAAGAAGCACATCCCAGGCTTCGAATTCCCACACCCAAACCTTTTAGTAAATGTGACTTATTCTATACTGAGCTACTTAAATTTTCACACTCACCTTTACTAAAATCTTCTTACACATGCTATGCACAAGTCCACAATATTTCATCCAATACCAGATGAAATACAGACTTCACAGACTCTGTTTAAATGATTGTAGAATTAAACAACACCACAATTCTATTTGATAAACCTTTCATTCTAACCAGTTTTATATTTCTGTTTCTTTAGCACCATCTGTGCAGGGTATTCAGGCATCTCAAGCTGCAGCAGATCAAGTGACTCTGCAAGCAATCATGCAGCACATTCTGGCCATCCAACAAACTCAAAATGTAATACTAGCCAGAATGGACAAGATGAGTGGTGATATTGACTTAATAAAACAGCCAGTATCACTCCTTCAACAACCACAGCAGCCTCCACAAACTCCACCAGGTTCACATGGTGATCACAATGAAGAAGGAGAAGGAGAAGGAGGTGCTGGTGATACTGATGCTGCAACTGAGCCCATGCCCTCCCCTACTCTTGAACAACCTGAAGGGGACATGGGTGGTGATACTGATCCTCTTCCCTCCTCATCAAATGATAACAAAAAGGGGGAGAAGAGACAAAGAGATACTGAGGTTGATCAAACTGAGCCATCTGCTCAGGGGGAGAAAAGAAGAAAATTGAATGAAGATCAACCTCCACAACAAGAACAACAACATCAGCAAAGCCCTCATACTGAGCCATTTCGCATTCAGTATGAGAGAAGAAGACAAAGAACAAGGTCAGAATTACAAGTTCAAGACCCACTTGAGCCATCTGCTCAGGGGGAGACTCATACTGACCAACCACAGCAAGTTTATACTGAGCCACCTGCTCTAGAAGAAAATAACTTACAAATTGTGGTCTATAGACCTTTTGTGTGGCCCATTGCTGATGATGAAGATGAAGAACATCCAGTGGAATCAGAAGATTTTTTAAACTTTGCATTAGATGAAGCAAATAAAGAAACCTCTTCATCATCATTCTCAGATGATGAAGAGCATACAAGAAAATCTATCTCATCTCAAGCTGAAGGACCTTCTAGAATTCCTAGAAGACCAATAACCAGAAGAATGACAAATGTGGTTATGTCCTCAGAATCTAGTGAAGAACAAGATCCAGCTCCTCTGATCTCAAGACCTAGAAGATCTGCTCAGTCTACTGAGGGAAAGAGTGAAGCTGAGGATGAGATTGAGGCCCAAAAGTTCTTCCCTGTTAAGGAAGAACCTGAATCTGAGTCTGAAGATGTTCCAAGAAGATCTCGTACTGTAAGAAGAACTGGAGATGAATTACTTGAACAGTACTGGAACATTGTGGCACAAAGAGCAAGATATAGGGAAACAAGGATGAGTATGCTGAGGAAGAAAGCATTTCCAACTGTAAGAGACATATACTGGCTAAATGAGTTTGTCAACAAAATAAAGGTCAAAACTGTTGATAATTCAATTGTTGCAACTTGCACTGGGCCAGTCAGTCCTCCAATGAAGTTTCTCCTCCATGACATTCAAAATATGGGACTTCATGATTGGATAAAAATTGCTAGACTGATCAAGGAAATGCCTTCAAGATCTTCTGAAGCCCAAGTAATGATGGATGAAATCTGGGCTGTATCTGCTATATGCTATGAAAAAGGCATTCTTTATGCAGCAGAATACAGGGCACTCAGTGTGATGACTGAAGCTATGAGGAACAACAAACCTGAGTGTCTTAATACTTTCAGAATAATTCCCACATATACTGTTCCCCCTAATCTCATTTTTCAGGATCAAAAGAGTACCATATATCCAACATCTGGATATATGTATACTGACTCAGATGACAAGGAATGCTTCATTACTGAAGCTGATTTGGCAAAAGCTCCTATCAGCCATTTGGTGGGCCTTAAATGGATGATAACCAAGAAAGAAGATGCTTGGTTTAGAAAAAAGATAGTTGCTGTACTAAACAACAGGCAAGATGAACTGAAGAAAAGAGAAGAGTTCATCCATGTGAAGAAAGAAGTCTTCTACGAGTTTGAATCGATCAACAAAGACTAAAGAAGAAGACTTTGCAGCCTGTAGCTTATTTTGTTTAGTTTTCTCTTTGTAACTGTTTTGTTATCATTAGATAGGGGGAGATTGTTAAGGCAAAAAGCCTTACCCCTTTGGATCTTAAGATAACAAAACAACCTAGACTAGCTTTAACTTATATGTAGAATAATATAGCTAAGTTTTAGGTCTGATACTGAGTGATCAGTATTGGAACTCAGTATCAGTACTCAGTATCAGATAATGATACTGAGTAGAAGGACTGAGTGATACTCAGTATAGTAACGGACTAAGATCAAATCCCTTGATCTTAGTCATTTTCCTTGCTTAGTCCTTCGGTTACTCCTTTGCTCATTATGTAAGATCTCTATAACATTATAAATAGAGATCATCTTGCAAAGGAGTACTTACCAATTTACTTTACACATTCACATCCTTTGTAATTGATCAGTGGTATTGTTTTTCCGCAGCATACCACACTTAGTGGATTTATACATTGACTATATTCTTGTGTTATCACTTTAATATTTCTCTAAGTATAATAATCTATCAATTAACATTATAAACCAGGGTTGTTGTGACCTAACAAAAATATTTGAAAAATGAAGATTAACAGTGTCAATAATTACTTAACGTCATAAACAGATGCAATCTTTACTAGAAAACTAGTAAAGATATCATTTACGGATATGACGAAGAAGACGATTAAAGACATTGTTAATCAAATGTTTGAGACTTAAAAGAGATCAATTTGATGTAGTAGAACAAAGATCAGTAAAGTATGTAACACACCAATTTTTCAACCAAATTTAAAACTTTTTAAATAATAAAATGTAAGTCTTTACAAACCGAACATCCCAAATTTGTAGTTTAAGTAAAGCACTTGAAGTAATTAATAAGTATAAAAAATCGGTGTTACAAATATATTAAAACAAAAGTCTAGGGAATTAAATAAGTACACCGAGCTAATCACTTCCAAATGCTAACTACGGGCCGCCTAATCCTTAGCTCCCGAACCTGAGTACATAGCCAAAATAAACGTAGTACGTGAGACAAGATTGTCTCGTGAGAAACATGAGTTTTAGACACGATTAGAAATAATTTGCAATAAAATAATAATTAAATAATTATCAAATTTCACATAGTCAATCAAACTCTAAGGCTTGCCATAAGCCCAACTCATACGTAACGGGCCTCCCCGAAATAACTCCCCCGATATGGGTTGACTAGGTAAACTCCCCCGTTTCGGGTTATCTATTTGCTCCCCTGATTTCCGGGTTATCTCAAACTCCCCCGCTTTCCGGGTTATCTATTTCTCGACACACTACCCTTGCGCAGGGTGGTACCGCCCCAAGTAGGTGTCACTAACTCCCCCAACTTGTGTGGGTTATCTAGGATCCAATTGATTAGCTACCACATAACAAATCATTAACTTGGGCCAAAGCCCCATATCTCAACTACATCATACTAGTGGTAACTATACAAATCAACTGCAATTCAATTCAATTCAATTCAATTCAATTCATACTCTATCAATTCAATCTTTTCTTTATTAAAAACAATTATCTAATAAAGACTCTAAAAATCATTTCAACTATAAAATATGGTTTACTATGTACTCAGAAAAGATCACATGTACTCACCTTAGCAAAGCTATCCAAACACTTGTGTTCAACAACACAATCCTTACTTCCAAATCAAGGATGTACTTCCAACACAAGTTCTTCTTGACCTAACATTAAAATCACCACAAAACCTAGTTATAATCCATAACTAGTTATTAATTAATCCATCTAAACATTCACAACCACCAAGTTCATACAACTTGGTGGAATCTCAAACCCTAGTTCAAGATTTTCCATCACCAATTCCAAATCTAACTTGTACACATTGATTACAAGTCTACAAGGAGTGTTTTACACTCATGAAAGTTCATCTTCCCCAAAGATGATATGGTGGGTTCCCAAAACCACCACTGTTACCCATACTAAGCTCAAAATGAAGGTAACTAAGTAAGATATGAAAGAATCCTTACCCTTGATGCTTGAACCCTTCAAGATGATGAAGATTTGAGCTCCTTAGCTCCAAAAACCGACCAAAACTTCTAAAAAACGGCTGCACTAGATCTGGGGTTCATAGGTGTTATGAGCCCTAGCCTCCACACAACTTTTTATAGTCCAGACAGACCTCGCACCCCGCTCGCGTTTCCATCGCGCCGCGAGGTGACGCGGGTAGTCCATCTGGTTGCCGCTGAACAGCAAACCTCGCGCCAGGCTCGCGCCGCGAGTCTCAACTCGATCTCGGCGCGAGTCTTTCGCGTCTGGGTTCTGAACCCTCTGTTCGACTTCGCGTCTGGCTCGCGTCTGGCTCGCGCCGCGAGAGCTGAGCCAGACAGATTCTTGGCCTTTAAACTTGTTTCCATCCAAGTTTTGACCCATACTTGGTTATACCAAGTCCCAAACATTCAAACACTCGATAAAACACAACTCGAAATGTAAACTAATATAAATAATGAAATTCACATAAATCCTGAATAAATACACGAAATGAAAAACGTAAAACTACGGTCGTTACAACTATCTACCCCTTAAGAGGATTCCGTCCTCTGAATCGTCTCATAATCTACAAAATCCGGGTAGCGTTTCTTCATCTCATCTTTGACTTCCAAAGTCAAATTTGGGCCAAGGGAATGCTTCCATTTGACCAACACTAGCTCAATCTCTTTGTTCCTCAATTTCTTCGTTTGGGCCTCCAATATGGCCTCGGGCTCTTCAATCAACCGGTTGGGTGCATCGACCCGCAAATCTTGAAGTGGGATAATATTCCCCACTTCGCCCAAGAACTTCTTCAAATTACTAACATGGAATGTGTCATGGACACCTTGCAACTCGGGTGGAAGTTCTAACTTAAATGCTTGTAAGCCGACCCTTTTCAAAATCTTAAACGGGCCAACATACCTTGGGCTCAATTTGCCCTTCTTACCAAATCTCATCACGCCTTTCCAAGGCGACACCTTTAACATCACCATATCACCAACATTCAAATCATAAGGTCGCTTTTTCAAACCCGAATAACTCTTTTGGCGATCTTGTGCCACTTTCATATTCTTTTGAATTATTCCGATTTTCTCATTTGTTATTTTCACAATCTCGGGACCCGTGAGTTTTGTCTCACCCGCCTCTAACCAACAAGAAGGCGTCCGACATTTTCTCCCATACAATGCCTCAAACGGTGGCATTTTAATTGTCGAGTGATAACTATTTTTATATGAAAACTCAACCAACGGTAAATGTTCATCCCCTTTACCACCAAAATCCAATACACACGATCTCAACATATCTTCGACCGTTCGGATCGTTCTTTCACTTTGACCATCAGTTTGTGGATGGTAAGCCGTGCTCAATCTCAACTTAGTTCCCAACTCTTCTTGGAGTGATCTCCAAAATCTCGAGGTAAACCTTGCATCCCGATCGGACACAATCGACAATGGTACCCCGTGCAAACGAACAACTTCATCAACATACAATTTTGCCAACTTCTCGAGAGGCATAGTTTCCCGAATATCTAGGAATAACGCACTTTTCGTTAACCTATCAACAATCACCCAAATGGCGTCATGGTTCCTAATCGTCTTTGGAAGGCCAACAATGAAATCCATTGTGATGTCTTCCCATTTCCCGGCCGGCACTTGCAACGATTGTGCAACACCATATGGCACTTGGTGCTCGACTTTCACTTGTGCACACGTTGCACATTTTGAAATGTACTTTGCTACTCTCGACTTCATCCCCGACCACCAATACATTCTCTTCAAGTCTTGATAAGTCTTTGTACTTCCGGGATGCATCGAATACTTGGACTTGTGAGCATCATTCAACAAAAAAAATTCGGTTTCCACCGAATTTCGGAACCCAAATCCGACCATTTACGGTTTTCAACCCTTGAATGTTTTCTTCAAATACTTGGTTCTTTCCCAACGTTTCTTGTCTATACTCGTCTTTTCCCATCACTTCTTTTTGTGCGGTTTTTATACTTTCAATAAAGCTAGATACTACATCAATCCGCATTAACTTAGCCTTAACCGGCTTTTCATAAACTTTTCTACTCAAGGCGTCGGCTACCACATTAGCCTTTCCCTCGTGATAAACGATTTCACAATCATAGTCACTAATCAACTCAATCCACCTTCTTTGTCTCATATTCAAGTCTTTTTGTGTAAACACATACTTGAGACTTTTGTGATCCGTGTACAATATACACCTTGTTCCATACAAGTAATGTCTCCAAATCTTCAAGGCAAAAATGATCGCCGCCAACTCTAAATCGTGAGTAGTATACCTTTCTTCCGCATTCTTCAATTGTCTTGAAGCATAAGCTATCACTTTACCTCTTTGCATCAAAACACAACCGAGACCTTTATTCGAGGTGTCACTATACACCACGAAATCTTCCATACCATCGGGTAGAGTGAGGATCGGTGCATTGCACAAATTCTCCTTCAATAAGGCAAAAGCATCCTCTTGCTTTTTCCCCCAATCAAACTTCACATCTTTTCTCGTTAACCTAGTGAGTGGGACCGCCACTCGGGAAAAATCATCAATAAACCTTCGGTAATAACCGGCTAACCCAAGAAAACTTCTAACTTCGGTCAGAGTCTTCGGTGCTTCCCAATTCTTCACCCCCTCGATCTTAGACGGGTCAACTTTTATCCCGCTTCGAGATACTACATGACCAAGAAATTGAACTTCCCGCAACCAAAATTCACATTTTGAGAATTTAGCATACAACTTTTCCCGTATCAAAACTTCTAGAGTTTGCTTCAAGTGTTCTTCATGTTCTTTCTCGGTTTTGGAAAAGATAAGGATATCATCGATGAACACGATGAGGAATTTATCGAGGAATGGTTTACAAACCCTATTCATGAGATCCATGAAGATCGCCGGGGCATTCATTAGACCGAATGGCATCACCAAAAATTCATAATGCCCATAACGAGTTCTAAAGGCCGTCTTCTCGGTATCACCTTCTTTAACATGAACTTGATGGTAACCCGATCTCAAATCAATCTTAGAGAAATAATCGGCTCCTTGAAGTTGATCAAATAAATCATCTATCCTTGGCAAAGGATATCGGTTCTTAATCGTCATTTTGTTAAGTTCTCGGTAATCGATACACATTCTCATCAAACCATCTTTCTTCTTCACAAATAAAACCGGTGCACCCCATGGTGACGAACTAGGACGGATAAAACCTTTATCAAGTAAATCTTGAAGTTGAGCCATCAACTCTCTCATTTCGGTGGGAGCCAAACGATACGGGGCTCGGGCAATCGGCGTCGCCCCGGGAACTAAATCAATTCAAAACTCGACTTGTCTCTCCGGTGGTAGACCTGGTAAGTCATCGGGAAAAACTTCGGGAAAATCCCGAATAATCTTCACATTCTCAACCGTCTTCTTCTCTTCTCTTCCATCTAGGACATAAGCTATAAATGACGAACATCCTTTTGACAAACACTTTCTTGCCTTAATGGCGGTTAGCAAGTTCGGCATATGGTGCCTCTTTTCTCCATAAATGTACACTTTCTCATTTTCGGGAGACTTAATCGACACCAACTTCTTTCCACACAAAAATTTGGCTTGGTGGATTCCCAACCAATCCATCCCGATAATCACATCAAAAGCCTTAATCCCCATTGGCATCAAATCAGCCTTAAACTTCTTACTATCGATTTCTAATTCACAATCTCTATAGATGTGTTGAACCATAGAGGTTTTCCCATCGGCTACTTCTATTTCATACAAATCATCGAGTAACTCTAGTGGAACCTTAAACTTAGCACCAAATTCATGAGTCACAAAAGAATAAGTAGAACCCGAATCAATCAACACATATGTGGGTATGGAGTTCATGAATAAGGTACCTGAGACGGCATCATGAGTCTCCTTAGCCTCTTCCCTTTGACTTTCAATGGCTCCGGTTTCTTGTGAGCGGTTGACACCAACGTTTCGGTTCCCTTCTTTGAGCAAACATTATAATAGTGCCCTTTCTCATGGCACGAGAAACACTCTACTTCATCAAGGCTCCTCACCTTGCAATCTTTAGCCTTGTGGCCAAACCGACCACACTTGAAACAACCGTTGGAGTCCGCCTTGCATTCACCCTTGTGGTCCCTACCACACTTTCTACATCCACCAACACTTCCTTGCTTTGCCCCGCTCGGGGCAAACTTGCTTTTCTTGGATGGTCCCGAAAAACTTTCAAACTTCCTCTTCTCATTACCAACCGACCTCTCTTGAATTCTTCTCTTGCTCACCTTCTCAACACTTCGGGCGACATTGATCGCCTCATCAAGGGTAGTCGCCCTTTTCACCTCTAACTCATATTCCCATGGCAACCCATTAGCAAACCGAACCACACGGCTACGTTCGGTGGGGTGGGTACTTGACACAAACGGGAGGTATCCCGTGAACTTCTTGGTATATTCATCCAAGGTCAAACTTCCTTTCTTGAAGTGCAAAAACTCTTCCAATAATTCCTCCAATTCCCTTTCGGGACAAAACTTCTCTTTGAGTCTTCTTGTGAACTCATCCCACGACATCTTGTAAACGGCTTTCTTTCCCAAAGTCTCATACACGGTGTCCCACCATGTAAGAGCATCATATTTCAACAAACGGGAGGCATAAGTCACCATGTCTTCTTCCTTGCACTTGCTACTTTCAAGCACATGTTTCGTCTCTCGGATCCAACAACCCGTCACTTTCGGTTCCGTACTCCCGAGATAGGTGTCGGGTCGGCAAGCAAGGAATGCTTTGTAAGAACATCCTTCACGTTCAATCTTTCTTTCTTCACCACTTTCCTCATTAGAGGACTTCTCGGTCGGGACACTAGCATCCGTTGACTTAGTCTTTGTGAGAGGTGGGGAATCTTCACTTTCCTCTCTCTCCTCCTCATCCCGACGTTCCTCTTCTTCCTCTCCACCATCACTAAGGTTCAACCGATCATTTATGACCCAGTTAACATCTTGTTGCATCACGTTTCTCATATTAGTGAGCATGGATTGAATTGCCTCCATTGTTACCGGGGTATGGTTATTCCCGATACCCGAATTGGCTAATCCATTACCATCTTGATTCACATTCGAAGCTTTTTCTCCATCCAACAATCGACCACTTCTCGTTTAATAAGATGTAAACGCAATTAGAATTCAATAAGTTGACTATATAGTCAAAACAAAATACAAGAAAAGCTCGATTCAAAACAATTCCCTTTATGGTCAACCCTAACTCTTAAAGGTCAACCTAACTTCCTATAGAACATAATGTCCTAAAAGCAAAGTCTAAGTCTAGGGTGGGTAAACCAACCTAATTCACTTAGACTAATGCTCTTTATACCAAGTTGTGACACACTAATTTTTCAACCAAATTTAAAACTTTTTAAATAATAAAATGTAAGTCTTTACAAACCGAACATCCCAAAATTGTAGTTTAAGTAAAGCACTTGAAGTAATTAATAAGTTTCAAAAATCGGTGTTACAAATATATCAAAACAAAAGTCTAGGGAATTAAATAAGTACACCAAGCTAATCACTTCCAAATGCTAACTATGGGCCGCCTAATCCTTAGCTCCCGAACCTGAGTACATAGCCAAAATAAACGTAGTACGTGAGACAAGATTGTCTCGTGAGAAACATGGGTTTTAGACCCGGTTAGAAATAATTTGCAATAAAATAATAATTAAATAATTATCAAATTGCACATAGTCAATCAAACTATAAGGCTTGCCATAAGCCCAACACATACGTAACGGGCCTCCCCGAAACAACTCCCCCGATATGGGTTGACTAGGTAAACTCCCCCGTTTCCGGGTTATCTATTTGCTCCCCCGATTTCCGGGTTATCTCAAACTCCCCCGCTTTCCGAGTTATCTATTTCTCGACACACTACCCTTGCGCGGGGTGGTACCTCCCCAAGTAGGTGTCACTAACTCCCCCAACTTGTGTGGGTTATCTAGGATCCAATTGATTAGCTATCACATAACAAATCATTAACTTGGGCCAAAGCCCCATATCTCAACTATATCATACTAGTGGTAACTATACAAATCAACTACAATTCAATTCAATTCAATTCATACTCTATCAATTCAATCTTTTCTTTATTAAAAACAATTATCTAATAAAGACTCTAAAAATCATTTCAACTATAAAATATGGTTTACTATGTACTCAGGAATGATCACATGTACTCACCTTAGCAAAGCTATCCAAACACTTGTGTTCAACAACACAATCCTTACTTCCAAATCAAGGAAGTACTTCCAACACAAGGTCTTCTTGACCTAACATTGAAATCACCACAAAACCAAGTTATAATCCATAACTAGTTATTAATTAATCCATCTAAACAATCCCAACCGCCAAGTTCATACCACTTGGTGGAATCTCAAACCCTAGTTCAAGATTTTCCATCACCAATTCCAAATCTAACTTGTACACATTGATTACAAGTCTACAAGGAGTGTTTTACACTCATGAAAGTTCATCTTCCCCAAAGATGATATGGTGGGTTCCCAAAACCACCATTTTTACCCATACTAAGCTCAAAATGAAGGTAACTAAGCAAGATATGCAAGAATCCTTACCCTTGATGCTTGAATCCTTCAAGATGATGAATATTTGAGCTCGTTAGCTCCAAAAACCGACCAAAACTTCTCAAAAATGGCTGCACTAGATCTAGGGTTCGTAGGTGTTATGAGCCCTAGCCTTCACACAACTTTTTAAAGTCCACACAGACCTCGCGCCCCGTTCGCGTTTCCCTCGCGCCGCGAGGTGACGCGGCTAGTCCATCTGGTTGCCGTTGAACAGCAAACCTCGCGCCAGGCTCGCGCCACGAGTCTCAACTCGAGCTCCGCGCGAGTCTTTCACGTCTGGGTTCTGAAACCTCTGTTCGACTTCGCGTCTGGCTCGCGCCGCGAGAGCTGAGCCAGACAGATTCTTGGCCTTTAAACTTGTTTCCATCCAAGTTTTGACCCATACTTGGTTATACCAAGTCCCAAACATTCAAACACTCGATAAAACACAACTCGAAATGTAAACTAATATAAATAACGAAATTCACATAAATCCTGAATAAATACACAAAATGAAAAACGTTAAATTACGGTCGTTACAAAGTATACCACTTACAAAGATGCAATCTTCTCTGAACGTATTAAAAAAAGATCGACTGATATACAAAGATCAACGAACTAAAAGAGGTTGGTGCAATAAAAGGATTTTATGTGTGTGCTTGTAAAGAGTAATTCAGAATTTAATCTGAGCTTGTTGGAGAAAAATAAAAAGAATTTCTCCATTGATCGTATAAGTAAGAAAATCGTTTGAAAAATAGTAAGAACAATCCATCCAAGAAGTTGTTATAAACAGATGCAATCAGTACTAATCGAAATTAGTAAAGAGATCGACGAATTTAACAACAGCTTGTGTTGAGTGTTACAAAAAAGTCTTTGAAAAATAAAAAATTTGTGCAGAATCAGAATAAGATTTGAAAAATTATGTCAGCAACGCAAGAGAAAAAAGTTGGTCATAAACAGATGCTATCAGTACTGACCTAAATCAGTAAAGAGATCGACGAATTTGACCAAAATTTATATCCTATGTTGTGAACACATCATTGTGAGCCCAAAGTATGAGTAAAAAGTTTGTGAGGAATAAACAGATGTTGAGCATATAATGTCAACTCTGTATGAGAAGTAAGGTCAACAACGCAAGAGAAAAAAGTTTGACATAAACAGATGCAATCAGTACTAATGAGATTAGTAAAGAGATCGAAGAATTTGTCAAAAACTTATATTCTACAATATCAACACAAGAATTTGAGTTAAAAAAAATATTTGAAAAATTAAGGTTGAGTTGTGCAAAAGTTATGACACCAACGAAACTCAAAGAGTTTAATTTTGTTGAAATATTTGAGTTTCTCATTAAATGAAAAATAAGAATGTGATGTCAACAACGCAAGAGACAAAAGGTTGTCATAAATAGATGCAATCAGTACTAATTGGGATTAGTAAAGAGATCGACGAATTTGACAACAGTTTGTATCCTAGGTTGGTAACATATGTTTTTGAGTAAAAAAATTGAATGTAGTGTGAAGTTGTGCCCAATGTGTAGCAACAACGACACTCAAATAGTGTTTGAAAGATTTTGAGTTTAAGTTTGAAAGCAAAACTGAAAAGATGATGTCATCAATGCAAGAGACAAAAGTTTGTCATAAACAGATGCAATCAATACTAATCGAAATTAGTAGAGAGATCGACGAATTTGACAAAAACTTGTATCCTACGTAGATAATAACTCATTGTAAGTAAAAAGTTTTGATTATGGTCAAAAGCATGCCAAGTTGTGTGGCATCAACTAAACTCAAAGAATGAAAACCCGGTGAAAGAAATGAGTTTGTTGTTTGGTGGAAAATATAGAGAGTGATGTCATCAACGCAAGAGACAAGAGTTTGTCATAAACAGATGCAATTAATACTAATTGAAATTAGTAGAGAGATCGACGAATTTGACAAAACCTTGTATCTTACGTTGGCAGCATTTGAGTTGGGTAAACATTTATGAATAAGAATCAATGAAACTCAAGTTGTTAAAATTTGAAAATTTTGAGATTGAGTTTCTGAAAAATTTAAGAATGAATAGAAGTGGGTTAGCAATGAAGATGCTCCCCCTTTACCAATGAAGTTTCATAAAAATGCTCCCCCTTGACTAGTGCATAACGATTTTCTCCCCCTTGATAAGTGAATATATAAATTCTCCCCCTCAACCAGTGAATAGCGATTTTCTCCCCCTCAACCAATAATAGCATTGAAGAATGAGTTTCAAGCTAATGTACTTGAAAGTCATTTCTTTGAAGCTCGGGTCATACACTGAAGTGTGTAAGAGCCATTTCTTCGCTGAAATGCGAGTTATACATTGAATTGTGTATAAGTCATTCTTCTGCAAAACACATCAAACAACTTTTGGCACCCATTTTGTTTTGGGTCCGATGGTGTTAGTGTTTGAGTGAAACCATCTATAAGTTGTATCAATTTGATTTAAAGATTTAGAATTCCAAGAAAAACTGAAACTCGATGTTTCACTTTCAAATAATTTTTGGGGAATTATTTGAGATTTTGGAGTTTTAGGAGTTGTTTTTGGCACTTGAGTAAAAGTTGTTATAGGTGCCAATGAAAGTAAATCTTTTCTTAAGTATCTTAAAGATTTAGTTTTTGGAAAAGATTTTCTTTGAAGGAGTAGAATGTTTCAACACGACATTTGGTTTAGTCTTACACGTTCTCGAAGACGGTGATTTCACAAGATGTTTATGATCCATTTAAGAATGCTTAAGTCTTGAAGAGGAACCTAATATATTTGGACATTGAGGTGCGGAATTTCTTCTATTAAATTGTTTAAGAGCATTCAATTTCTTATCAGAGTTTAGTGGAACCATGGATCTCCTAGGCTTAGGTTTGGTAGAGGAACTTACTTGTGATTTCGGTTTAGGTTTAGAATTTCCTCTATTAACCTGAGATTGCTTGATTGTATATAAATCATGATATGACATTACAGGAGAAAACATTCTGGAGTAATTACATTCATTCTTTGCAATAAAAGGAGAATCTAAGTTCAAAGATGTACTAGGCTTTTAAGATTCTGAAAATGAGATGAGTTAGATTCTAAATTTTGAATTTGTCTTTGCAACTTTAGTTTCTCCTCATCAAAAGATTTATGTGATTCATCAATTTTATTTTCTAATTCATAAATTTTGGATTGCAGAACAGATTTTTCATTATCAAATGCCTTATGTGTTTCATCTATTTCAGTTTCCAATTGACAAATCTTCTTTTCTAGAATTAGATTTGGAACATAAATATTTGGTGTAACCTTTTGTAGAATAATATCATTTCCTTTAATTTCAAATTCTTCTGGTTTTATAATTGGAAAATAATCATCATTTTCAAATTTTGCCTTTTTAGTTTCATATGTTTTATTTAAATCGGCATAATTGAAACTAATTTGTGCATTCTCCTTCTTGTTGGAATTATGTGCACAGTTAGTCAACCTATGATGATACATCTAAACCTACGAAACACTTAAGGGTCACACCGGTGAGTGCATGTAATACAAGCAAGATATCTAATGATACTTGGAAGATGAATGATTCATAATAGTCATTATGAATCAGTTAAGTATTAAGTTAAGTTTAACTTATTAGTAGATTAGTTTAACTAACTAATTGATACAAGTATTTGTACATTTACTAGTTGAGTAAATATACAATGTGTTAATTATAGATTATCCATGATATGATTTAAAGCTATTAAATCATATAGTGATTGGATAATATTATTGTCTAAAGATTATATAAAAGTTATTATATAATTAATTATTAAAAGTATAAAACACAAGTATATATTTCGTGTATGTATATACCGAGATATATAAGTGTATAATACTAAGACATTTGATAATTAAGTGTGACAATAATAACTAGTAAAATTATAAGGGATGGAAGTGTAAAAGGATAAGGTTAATTAAGAGATTAATCTTAATTAAACTAGAAGAGCCCTAAGTGAAAGTCTTTCTAATATAAATAGAAGGCTTGGGGTTCCCTTGTTTGTGGCTACACCTTACACGAAATCACCCCTCCTCCCTCTCCTTGATTTCGACCGAACCCCACAAGAACACAAGCTTGTGTTCTTCGTGTTCTTCGTTCGTTCTTCGTGTTCTTCAAGTCTTGAAGAACAAGTTCATTGCAAGGATCAACTAGAAGGTCGCTCATTGTGTTCATCATCAGTGGACTTTCTTAAGCAAACATTAAGGTATGTTTTGGGAAACCTTTCCCCACCCCCTCTTATGCGATCGGACGAACCAAGAACCCTAGGGTTCTTGGTTAGTGTTCGACGAACACACAAAAGCATTGTGAGTGTTCGACGAACACACACAATCATTGTGAGTGTTCGACGAACACGCACAAGCATTGTGTGTGTTTGGGTTATTCGTACAAGTCTTCTTTCTTGTTAATCAAGTTTGATTTCCAAGTTCCTATAATCCTTTAGGGTTGAAGGATTAAGTTTAATCTCAGTTCCGCTTTTAGGGATTAAACTAGCTAGTTGGTTTAACCGGCAAGAACACCATCATGTTCTTGTCAGTATGGTTCGAACCAAGTCACTAGGTGGTAGACTCAATGGGTTGATCAGTGTTATGAAACCCTTCAGTGGTATCAGAGTGATGATTTAGAAATCTAAACAAGAATAACAAGTTTTTTTGTTTGTTTAATTTCCAAGTTTTTGTTTTTATTTTTATTTTTGTTCCTTCTTCTTTTTCTTCCTATGGATTTCGAAAGGGCAAGAACCCTAGGAACAAGAATGTTAAACTTTTTAGTTTAATTGGTCAAAAGGATTCTAACCTAGAATTTTCAAAATCTAGAAAGAACCCTAGGACCAAGTATGTTAAACTAGTTTAGTTTAATTGGTCAAAAGGTTTCTTTCACTAACCCTAGAATTTTCGAAATTAGGAGAACCCTAGGATCAAGAATGTCAAAATTTTTGGTCAAAAGGATTCTTTCCTTTTTCCCTTGATCTTCAAAATCTAGGACCAAGTATGTTAAACTAGTTTAGTTTAATTGGTGGAAAAGTTTCTTCGGCTTAAGGAAATTTCGAACCCTAGAAGTAACCTAGGACCAAGAACATTAAACTAGTTTAGTATAATTGGTTAATAGGATTAATCAAGAACATAATCTAAAACCTAGTATAATTAAACAAGTTTATGTTTAAAATGTTTAATTATTGTTTTAATGAATTTATTAAAGCTGGTTCTTTAAATCTAGAAATCTAGACGAAGTTTTTGTCTAGAAGATTTAAATGAATAAGTTTAAACAAATCTATTAAAGTTATAATCTATCCTAGAATTTAAACAAAGATAATTGTCTGAATAGGATTGATTAGGATTAATCTTTAACTAAAAGGTGTAATTGATCAAGAAAATTGAAACCTAGTTTTAATTGATCAAAAACAAGATAAGGGTTTAATTAATTAAATTTAATAAAGGATAAAAGGGAAATGTTGATTTTAAAGTCTTAAAATTAACAAGATGTATTTATCATTCATATATAATTTTCGGAATTTTTTAAATATTTAAATCGAATTTTAAAAGAAAAATAGTTTGTACGTATGTTAATTAGTCCAAGTTAAAATGCACATGTACAAATTAGGTGTAACATTCTTATTAGAATGTTATAAGTTTTTAAAGAAAAAAATTATATATATATATATATATATATATATATATATATATATATATATATATATATATATATATATATATATATATATATATATATATAGGGTCCGGATCCGGTGATGACTCTTTTCCCGGTGGGGACTCTTTTCCCGGTGAGGACTGCGAGTACTCCCAAAAAAACACTAAAAATGATTCAAAACAAACTTTTTTCAAAAAATTCCTTTTTTAAACATTCAAATCGCAGCATATAAGATCCAAAAAAAAATAAAAAATTTTAAAAAATGATCCAAAAAAAATATGGATCATAATAATGATCCACAAAAAAAATATGGATCATTGTTATGATCCGCAAAAAAAATTGGATCATAATTTTTTTTTCAAATTTGTTTTTGGTCAAATGTGGTCATAATCTTGGGGAGTTATATATATATTTTTCAGAATTTTTTGGAATGTTTTTGAGGTGTCCTCGCGAGTCCTCACCGTTTTTTGAGTCCTCACAGGATCCCACTTCTATACATATATATATATATATATATATACATATATATATATATATATATATACATATATATATATATATATACATATATATATATATATATATATATATATATATATATATATATATATAAAATTTTATGTTTATGTTTAATCAAGTAAACATAACCATAACTACTGAAATCATCAATGGAAGTGATAAAGTATGTAACACGTTCCCTAGTATTAGTTCTAAAAGGGCCACATACATCAGTATGTATGAGTCCAAGTAGATTTTTAGCTCTTTCGCCAACATGGGAGAAAAGCTTTCTTGTTATCTTTCCATAATATACAAGAGAGACATTAAATGATTCATAATCATTTGTTAATAAGCCCTTCGTGTGGTAGTGTCAAAATACGTTTCTTGTTTATGTGGAAAAGATGACAATGCTCTAGGTAAATGGAATCCAAACCGTTTTGGATTCTTGAGTGCTACATTTCTATATAGAACTATCGTTTGAATCTGGATCATGCATATCAATTTCAAGCATACTATTACAAGGAATAGTTATAAAATATGTTATTTTTCATAAAACAAAATATCATAATCCATAATAATTTGAATAAATCATTATTCAACAAACGATAAATCTAAACAATGCATAATTGACAATTGTTCAAAACAATAATTAACGCATTAGGAAGGATTAGATCATAGCTTCCATTATTTTAGCTTTATACTTTACTTTTAATCTTGCACATTTGTGTAAATGTGAGTTCCACAACTAGTGTCATACACTCAAGATTTATTAGTAAAAGTATAGAGTTCTATAATGAAGATACCTAATGTGCTAGCCAGAACACATTTGTCCTTCATCAACTCTGCCAAGTAGGCAGGACAGTTCCTCCTTCAATGACCGGTTTCATCACAATGATGGCAAGAGATATCCTTTGTAGGGTGCTCCTTTTTAGCATGTGGGGAAATCGTGGGTTTGGAAAACTAAACTAGCTTACCCTTACCTAGACTCTTGCCTTGTGCTTGCGGTTTACCTTCCCTGATTGGTAGAAAAGAATTGGGTAACCTTTGCTTAACCAGTTTTACCATAGCATGTAATACACCAATTGTCTTCCCCATGCTTTGTATTTTTAAAACTCTTTTCAAACTGGTCATAGTCCTTGGATAGTGAGGTACGAATCATGCTCATTCCAAGAACTTGTGGCAATGGGTAACCAAGACGTTCCAATTGATCAATATAGCATTTCATATTCAAGATATAAGTGCTATATGACTGGCCTAGCCTGCTTGTAAGCGTGGAATGCTTTAACTGTTTTAAACAGTTCATGTTCTGCTTGTTGTTGAAATATCATTTTCAACTCGCTTATCGTGTCTTATGATGTGAGTTCCTCGAAGTTCTTTCGGATCTCGGGGTTCATGCTCACAAGCATAGGAGTAGCGACTTCTTGGTGTTCGTTAAAATGTTTCGATAAAGGCTTGACGAACAGCAGCAGAAGCATTTGCAGGAGGTGCCTCAGGTAAGGCATCTTATAGGTGTATCTACTTGTTCTCATTTCTAAGGACAATCCTTAGAGTTCGATATCAGTCGATAAAGTTGGTATTAGTCAGTTTCAGTTTTCAAGAACTGATTTTAGAGTGGAGATACTTAGGTTTTGATTTGTTGTTATCTGTATAACACACAAAGTTCAAAAAATAGTATTTTCAATAATAATTTCTCTTAATCAATTAACTACCCAATTAATTTTAATTAAAAGCTAAGATCTCATTGAGCTTCTATCACCGCGTCAGTTGATCTGTTAGAGATGATAGATCCAATAGGTAGGTGACGATCAACAATTGCATTACAAGTGCAACTCTTAGAGGTATGGGACTTCATGGCACCTAGTGAACAAGCATCTAGGGTCAAGTGGCATGTTTGTCGCATCTTCGCCTCGAGTCAAGGTCTCACCGTTAACTCGATTAAGTCATCCAATGTGAAATCATGTCAAAATAGCTCTAGGTCTCACGCGTAGAGAATAAGGACCCCGGATCTAAATTCAAACCACGTCTCACGTGAATTCAAAAATAGAAGCAAGTGATTATCAACCGATTGGACGGCGTGACTTAAATTTTAGGTATGTTAAATTTTAGTGAATAAAATTTTATTAAGATATGAATGAATCATGTACTTCATTCATACCACTTCATAAGTCTTTTAATAAACGGTAAACCGTTTAGCGATTATTAAGGGTTAAGTTTCAAATCGTATTTAAACTTTGTTTTAATCTCAAAACATTTTTAGATTAAAGTATAATCATCAATGATTAACTAGTAATCATAGATGATTAAATGTTTGGATGTTTTTAATGTTTGTGTCTAAAATTATATTTTAATTGAAATTACGGTTTTTGTCCCTGTGGTTTGCCCGTTTCAGCGTTTTCGTCCCTGTGGTTTTTTTTTGTGTTTTTTTGTCCATGAGGTATGTAAATTTCCGTTTTTTTGTCCTTCCGTCGATTTTCTGCTGTTAACTTACCGCACATGCCAAACATGTGAGGGTATTCCTGTCCTTTAACCGATTTAGTTGTACCATCCGCATTAACTATTGTACTTTCAAAATTTCTTTCTTCTCTAAATCATCACCAAGAACACAACTCTTCATCCACATGAACACCCTAATAAACCTCAATCAAAACCTAAATTACAAATCAAAAAATCAAAATCAAAAAAACATATCAAAATGTACGCAGCTCTTCATCCACTTATCTTCATCCGCATGAAAAAGCTTTAATTCATTCATGTTTTTTGCTTTTCTTTTTTTAAATCTTCACATCATAATCATCATCATCTTTTCATATTTTAAAATCTGCAATCATCATCATCATCATCAACATTTAGCACATAGATAAATCACTACTTTATTGTAGCAGAGCACAACACCACGCCTCCACCGGCGAAATTTGTTAGATCTGAAACCCTAGCCGCCATGAGCATCAACCTTCGTTGCCTCTTCACCTCTGCAAATCTGAGATCTCAGATCTGATTTTTGAGATCCAATATATGTGTTCTTCAAGATCTATGAAGATTTGCAAACCCTAAATTCCAAGTTTCAAAATTCTCGGCTCATGATTCACCCACCACAATTAAAAGAAGAATATGAAGATCAAGATGATGGTGGTGTTGAATTGCAAAGAAGAGAGAGATTGAAAAAACGAGTTATTGTTTGATTAAGGGAAAAGAGAGAAGATGGAGAGATGGTGGTGGTGTTGAATTGCAGAGAAGAAGAGAAGAGAGAGATTGAGGGAAGAGAGAGAGTTATTTAAAATTAAAAGAAAAGAGTAAAGAAAATATAAAAGGACAAAAATACCCCTATTTTTTTGGCATTTGACGTTAGTTAACGGCAGAAAATGGACGGAAGGACAAAAAAACGGAAATTTGCATACCTCAGGGACAAAAAAACAGAAAAAAAAAACCACAGGGACGAAAACGCTGAAACGGGCAAACCACAGGGACAAAAACCGTAATTTACTCTTTTATTTATTTTGTATCTAATAGAAAAGAAAACAACCACAAACATAAATAAAAACATGCAACATGTTTTTGTGCAAACCTCGACCGATGAAATCCTAGGTTCGGTCACGTGAGTAATCACGACGGACCGAAGGGTCAAACTAGGGGACGGGCCAACATTAACCCAAACGGGCCTACATAAACCCAATGGGCTCCCACTTGCCCTCATGACATTCATGGGCAAGTAGAAACCAACATTTGTGAAAAAATACATTCTGCCAGAACATTCAGTCTGACTTCAAGGCCCAAAGAGTCACTGAAGGAGTCTTCGGTGGTCTTCCCCGCCTTCTGTAAAGTTGTAGGTCTCTGAGTTGCGGAAATGTTGGCTGTGGTTTCAGGTCCAACGGAATAGCCAATCTCCGGGAAAGTCTGTTTTCGTGCAGCTGCGCAGGAGGTGCCGAAAATTGTTGTTTTGTCCTCATTTTCTCTCCATCTTTGGTCAACAAATTACAAGATACAAAGAAATAAAATACAACTATTCTAATTACTTTTACAATGAAATTTGCCTCAATAAAATGGCACCAAAAATAAAAGAAAAAATTGAAACAAATTACAACAATTTAAGCCAAAAAACACGGCTTTTCCCAAATCAACCAAACAACCAAACAACAACACATTCATTCACAAACGCTCTAGGCTTTCATCGGTTTGCACAAACAAGCAACAATTGACAAGGCTTTGGCTTGGGATATGGCAAAAAAAACATGTTTTGCCATATCAAAAACAAAATTAAACAAGAATTCCAAGCCAAATAATCAAAAAATTCAATAAACTAGATTAATTTTTTGATGTGATTTTGTAATAAGTGACAATAGGGTTCCAAAAATACATGTTTTAACCCACTTTTTAATTAAAAGCCCGAAACAAAATCAAAAAACCCTACGGGTTTTTTCCTTGTCCGATCAGTAAATTATACATAAAAAAATATTGATTTTTGCCACTTTTCACAAAACGAAACACTAAGTGTGACAACCCTCAAAATTTGGTATTTGACCCGACAGTTATTGTAACCCATTTTGTCTGAGTACAAACATCTCACTAATAAAAGCATTAATTTTTGCATTTAAGTCTAGCATAAACCATACATTTAGCCAGTTGGTGACTGGACGTAAACTTTAACCGAAACAAAAATATAATGAATCGTTTGCTTAACCAAGTGAAACGGTAAGAAAAACAAAGCACAAAATATCATACGCGGTTGTATAAATATGTAACAACAAATGAATACTCGGTACGATACGAAAAAAAATATTCTGAAAACAATAAATTCATTATCTAGGACAAAATCTTAAAATCACGAAATAACAACTATTGAAAACCGAGTAAAACCTCAAATAGAATATTTTACCAAACAATTATATGATAATGTCTATTAACAAACCGTATTAATAGAATTTTTCGTTAAACTGAATACGTTATTTTTATGAGAAATTAATTTTTGTCATTAAAGTTTCTCTTTTAATAATTAACCCATGTAACCTACCCTCGATGAACCCCATAACCGAAATCCCAAAAACCCGGTCAAATCCCCAGCTCCACAACGTATTTCATACATGTTTATATCGCTAATTCTAACTGCTCATCATCATCACTTCAAACCTGCGATCAAAACCAGAAGAACCGCCCCACAACCCATCACCATTTTCATTTCCAGCAATAATCTCCGGTGACAACAAGCTCAACCACCCTCCATCTTGATCTCTATCTCTCTACGATTATAACAGAGACCACGAGCACCCGCATTTTGTGTTCTTCATTTGATACGATCAGAATCTTACTCCAGCAACTTTCGCCGAGTAACAGAAGTTTACCTAGCTAGAAACGATATCTCCGGCGGGCAATTTAAGTTGATTCTGATCATTCTCTCTCGGCTCTCCCTCCCTTTAAGTTGGTCTGGAAACAAATTTACCATCTCTCTCGTTTATACAACTCACTGCCATAAGACGATCTCGACCACCCTTCGAATTTCCGACGAACACCACAAACCTCTCCGGCGAAGGCACTAAACAACTCCGGCGAATTCAAGCATTCGCCTTCTCAATCGTTCTCTCTATTTGAAGGTATAACAGTCTCTCTTTTCTATATGGTGTTCGAGCATATACGTTGGTGTGTTTAATATTTTCGTCGCCTGAATCCCTACCCATCACCGGCGTCATTACCGGCTGTGTTGTTTTTTTAGCTAGCTACAACCGATGATGGGTCTTGGCCTATCAGTGTGTCAAATGACCATAACCATTGGAAATTGAATCACAAAACCTATCTGAATATTAGTAGCCAAATACGTTCTCTTTGACATCAGATATACAAAATTTTGCATTCATTCTAAGTATCAAATTAAGTATTAAATATTTATTTAATATTAAGTCTCATAATTTGTTATTTATTTATTTATCAATTAATAATTGTTTAATCTTCTATAATTATAATTTGTTTAATAAGAAATTGTAATTATTTAAATCATCTTGTCTAAATAATTAGTTATTAAATCACGGATCAGTTACTTTCAAGTCAAAAGGTAAATACTTTTCAAAACATTCTAATGTCGAACAAACGTATATGAAATACTAGACCAACCCAATTCAATATAGTCACCAACATATCGCTCGAGTCTAAATTCCCTCGGGAAATCATTTATGTATCATTTAGCTTAGACGTGTCATTGAGACCGTCACTCATTTATTTACTTCTATGCATATAGGGCACTAGAAGTCATTTAGTTGGAAACAACATCTCATTATTTTGAGTCTTTTGGAAGCATTGTATCAGGTGAGTTCACAGCCCCACTTTTTACCGCATTTATTTACCATTTTATAACTTTGGGGTGAAAAACATAACAACTACTTTTATAAAATCTATTTGTGATTATGAGTTCACAACCTCTCATTTACTACTATACGTTTTTACTATTTCACTTTTGGGGTGAAAATCATATCAACTATTTTATAAATGTTTACAATATTTATAAACGTTTACTATATCGTGATGAAACTATTTTTGGAAACTACACAACGAATCCTTATGCTTGGACTAAGTTTAGATGTACATGGAAGTGCGTATGTGTTACATACATAATCATTAGCTAGTTGCGACTAGGCCCTGGATATGCAAATAGTACTATTGGCGGAGACCTACCCTCCCACTATTTTGATCATTTATCGGTGTTTACCGACCACGAGGAGTGCATATCTAGCACGTTTAAGGTTGTTGTTTTGATTATGGACTTAGGGTCAGCATTTTAACTCAAAGGCTTTGCAACCCTGTTGGGGGATCACCGTCTATTATGTTTCTACTACTGCTCTCGGAGCAGGCCATTTTTAACCTTCTATATCATCACACTATTTTTGCCAATGATGGCATACTAATCCTATTATATCTACTAACGCGAGTAAAATCGTACTACTACTCTCAGAGCAGGTTATTATTAACGTTATTATCATCACACGTCTTATTAAATCCAAGTAAACCACCCACTCTTTCAATATCTTCTTCACGTAAGCACCCTAAAAATCTATCCAGCATCATTTTTCTTTCACGCAATATCACAGCCAAGAACTCACGTACCATTTCTCTTAGTATTCCGGTGACACAAGAACTACCCATCCCTGCTCGGTCTCCGGCGATCAAGCAAAAGCTCCGGCGATCAGACTATTTTTGCCACGAATGGCATACGAAAAATATGAAACTATTTGAACTCATTAAAAACTTGTGAATTCACACAAAAATTTTGTTGATACTTTTACTTATGTTTTTCAGGTAACTAAGCTAGGCATTGAGTCACATGCATTGGAGTCAAGCTTTCGTTTTGTAAAGATGTCACCTCATTTAGTTAAAAACTATGTTTTGGTTCAACTACTTTGTTTACATTAAATTTTGGTGACATTACTTTTTATCAAACATTTATTGTTTACGATAATCATATGCTATGTTTACTCATGATAGTCGCATGTCCATTCTTCCGCAAACCACTTTTGGCGGGGTGTGACACTAAGACACTATGCTTTCAATGTGCAGACGCAAATCATTATAACCGTTACAAATAAGATGTTTTTCTACTCTTATTTTTAGAAACAATAATCCTTAATGGTGTCTTATTTTTTTTACGGTAACAAATCACAAATTAAAAACACATGCGTTTATAACAGGTCCTATTTTTTTACGGTTACAAATCACAAATCTCTCCATCGCGTTTTTAATTTTAACATTGAAATCATTTAAAGCATATGTTGTTTTCAATTATGATGTGCGATTTTTATATAGAAGAGATATATTGAATTTTACGTTTTTTTTCTAAGCTATATATATATATATACTAGCTACAAAACCCGCCCGATTGGCGGGTATGCTGTAAATTTTAGTATGTAGAAAAATATCCAAAAACTTTATATATTTTAAATGACATAATAATCGATAGATATGATGATGATTTTGTACAAAAAAACGGTAAATGAAGAAATGTTACACGGGCATTTTATTAAATGAAGAATCCATCTTTTTATGCCGTAATCCGTAATATCTGAAGTCTGGTTCCGTTGCACAATCCAGTTTTTTATGCCGTAATCATAGAATGCCGGTTTTATGGAAATTATATTGAGTCGTGTATCACTTCTGAATAAATACGATTGAGTCGCTGATTGATCTTTTAAATATTTATTTGTTTCCTTGTATGTAGGATCTTTTAAATAGTTATTTATTTGTTTCCTTGTATGTAGGAAGCCGTATATGGAGCATATGAATGTAGACCGTAAGCCGTACCAGATTCGTTTGCCGTATATGGAGCGTATGAATGTAGACCGTAAGCTGTACCAGATTCGTTTGTATTAGTGCAAATGACGTGGACCAATCAGGGAATTCCAAGTGGCATTATGGACGAATAGGAATGCTTGGAATTGCCATGGTGTCAAACCCTCTTCAAATTTAGGCCTCATATATAGGGTAGGATACTCCATCAACTTACGATGGGGTTGTTGTGCAACCTACAAACGACGTGAAAACTTACAATTATATTATCTTTTTCATGGATTTAATCACCCAATATGGTGACTCAGTGCTCCAGCCACTGCCACGACCAGTTGAAGAAGTAGAGGTAACGTCTATTTGACTAAATTCAGAGTTTCAAATTCTTACTTTAAAATCATAAATTCGGTGTTAACTAATATTTTTCGACTTCTCTTTCGAAGGAATTTGATGGATATGAACCAATTGAAAACTTTGAAGACCTCTGGAATCCACAGTACTCGTACAAATGCAAATTTGTTGACGTTGAATATGTTTGGCTTGACCACAAACATAACAAACTATATTTGTTCCTGCTTGACAGATTTATAAGTTACTACTAATTATTATACGCTATCTTTATTTTTTTACTAATAATCATTTATTTTCAGAGACACAAATTCGCAGTGATTATCCCCCCCCCCCCCCCCGCCCATCTTAGTTTCTGCATACCAACGCCGAAAATTAGAAGGCGTTGTCTTTTCTTTAAAGTATTTCAAAATCGATTACAACGATGTCGAATACTTTCCTCGCTTTGACAACTATAGCTTTGTTCGTAATGAATGGGCAATAATATTCAACACTAAAACCGAACTTACCGAAACTACGAATGGAGAAGATGCCTGGTTCCCCAAGTACCCGTTGGTCAGATCTCCGACATAGCTCTTGCAGGATCAAACAACTCGACAAATGCTGATTGGTACGTCTACGTTACATTTTTATCGTGTTATACTTAAAAATATTATTATTTAACGTTTTGGCGTAATTACTAACCCTGTCACATACGTTGCTGGAAACATGTCGAACGGTTGCTTTTTTTTACATCCGGTCGGATATCGTGTTCAATGCTGCTGCATGACTGTCGGTAAGCCACGACCACAATGATTGGGAGATCTGCTACTGAAAACATAACCGTGTACGCAGCTCGCGTGAAACTGATTAGAACACCAACAGGTTAATTCCAGTTTTTTCGATATTCATTTTACCTTCCATAATTGGGCATTCCCACTTACCTAACATACTTTTTATTTAAAAATATATTGATATCTCTTTTTGATTTGGTTACATTTCAGTCAAATATCTTGTTTCTACTGACGTTACAAACATTGAGTTCAACCCGGAAATGCCAGAAGCATATGCACTTCAACGCATCCATCCGATAGTACAATATGATGATGCCGTTGTTTTATGTGATGAAGAACCCGAAGTCCCACCCGACACGCAACCAAAAAGTTATTTCAGACGTTTAAGAACTCTCTACTCTGGAAATAAGCATCTCTCGACTTACCCACAAAAAACGTTTAAACAGACCCCTACGGATGGAACAACAATAATTAATTGTATCACACATAACGTTTCTGTTACACAAATGGTTTTTTTTATATTATGCTTTGGCTTAATTATATAAATTACACACTTCCCAATAATTGTTTTTGTTATACGAATTAATTTAGTGCAACTACACAAATTATATATTTTGATGTGTGAATTATCTCATTTGTCACACCCTATTACTTATTTTTTATCTTTAATGTGTCATAATAATTGGAAAATCATGAGAAAGTATGTTAATGACGTTTAAAGGGTACTCCATTTCTACCTAAATTAGAAACCACTAGGTTATATAGTCCGTGAAAAATCATGGTTGTCACTTATTGTGTTGAATGTAATAATATTTAATACAAAATTTTCTGCTAAATTCATGATGATTACAATAACATAACAAAATACAAACAGAAAATACATATTATTTAAAAAATGTATTATAAAGATTAAATGAATTAAATTAAATGAATTTCTAAACACCTCTTTAAATACAAAATTTGTTGTATTATTTGTAAGAGTGCCATCATAAAGGTAACGAAACTATTCTATGAAGTTTGTTTGTATATGTTATGACTTATTACCACTTGTTATAAGAGCCCCTCACCTGAAATAAAACAATTAGTGGTCAAATAAAAAAATTTACCTAAAAGAATAATGGGTCAAATGGGGCAAATATATTCAGAATATTAATATAATAATATCAAAATTGTAATCGTAATTTACCTCTTGATATTATTAAATGATGGACAAAAAGGTGACCCTTTTCAACCTAACTCGTTCAGGTCAACATATTTGAAACGGGTTAAATGAATTGAATGGATCAAACATGTTAAAATGTCTTAGTAATTTATAAGAACTCATAAAAGTGGAATAAATGTGATCATTTTCAACCTCATCCCTTTTGACACGTTTCCGATCTGTTAATCCGCCCAATTTACCACCTCTAATGTCAAATCACGAGCTTGCATCTCTCTGACTGTAGGCACCAATTTACCACCTCTAATGTCAAACTAAATTGATTAATTAATATATTAGGTAAATTTTTCAACTGCAAATAGGTACAAATCAATCAAATAAAATTAAAACCTACAAAAAGATATTTGTTAAATGAGTTTAGAATTTAAAAATATATGTGTAATAAAGGGTCACTCACATGGACCATACTGATTTAAAAACAGGGGTTAGTCATTCTCTTAAATCAAATATGAGATAGAACGAATGAAACATGTAGAGATTTAGTTAGTAGAATGAATCGACATAGAAATTGATGAAATAGTTAGCAATTGAAAACATAATTCTAAATCACAGTCTATGAAAAACTCCGATTAAGGTTTTGAAATTCAGATTCAAATAGCGAGACCCAAAATCTAAGTTTTCAAAAAATTACAAAAAATAGATTGGGAATACCTGGTGGTTTTAACGACGAAAACTTTGTGGATTTCTAATAAAAAGCTTCTGTAGCATCTCTCAATTAGGCATTTTCCCGTGGTGGGCGATTTTGGCTTGGTATTACGTTGGTGGTGTTGTGGAGGAGGTTATGGTTTTGAATTTAGGGTTTTAGAATGGTTGGAATTATGAAGAGAGGATTTTAGAATGGCTTGGATAATGAATTTTGGTGAAGAAGGAACGGCTTTGAAGGGAGGATATATGGACGGCATAATTAAAGGCATGGATTCAGCCTTCAGGGGATGAAAACCTAATTAGAGGGAGATAATAATTTGCCTTTTAAAAGGCGCGGGAAAATGAAAAATTTAGAGTGCTGAGAAGCTGCCACATAGGATAAATGGTGTCTAGAAAATTGACATGTGGGAAAATATGTTTGTTTTATTATAAGATAGATTTAAGAGTAATGTCAGAAATTGTCCTTTTGTCAGTTTTTTGGATGTTGAATACCATTGGATGAGTTACTTTTGGTCTTGCATGTTCAGCCTTTTTACCCTTAAACTGTTCTTTCAGGATCTTTGTTCCCGTACTCTTTAAAATTCTATTTTTATGTCATTCCGTCAAATTTAGCTATTAACTAACGAAATATGCCAAAAAAGTAAGGGTAGTTTCGTCATTTTCCTTTTCAGAATTTCCATTTTGTTTCTTTTTTCTTCATCTTCTTTTTCTACCCTTTAAAAAAACCCTAAAATCACTTACTTCTCCACACCATATCACCAAAAACACCCACCAAACATCTCAAACAAACCCACTTGCAACATTCATATCAGAAGGTAGCATATGAATGTTGGGTGGTGATGAAGCATCTCAAACAAACCCGCCTGCAACTAAAACCCCACCATCAAACAAAAACCAAGAAACAACAACCAAACCCCCCCCCCCCCATCGAACAAAACATCCTATCAAACACCCATTTCCTTGCAAAAACCCACCCGTAAATATACCTTTCTCTTCAATCTCCAAACATACCTGATTTCTCTTCTATCTTCAAGCTAGAGTTAACACAACAAGAATTACTTATTCCCGTCACCACCGTCACCCCCGACGGCGGCTCTACAACACGTTCGTCGACCGGAGTTCTCGGCTTGTCGGAGAACAGAGGCACCATAATTGGTGTTGGTGATAGATTGGAGCTTTGAAGATCTTGATTTTAAAAGACCCATGAGAGATCGTGATTTTTGAAGATCGAGATTTTTAAAGATAGGGGTTTTGTATCTTCTGAGATTCAAAGATACTAAAAATTCATTTTTTGAAGATGCGCTGGAGCAAGTTAATGGTGCCGGTGGTCTGATATCGTTGGAGGATTGAGATCCAGGAAAAGAGGTGATTTGGGGGTTTTAATTTAATTATATTTGTACCTTAAAGAAGACTAGCAGGGTACCCGCGCAATGCGCGGCGGGTACCTGAAACTATATTTCGTAGCTAACATATATTGCTAAGATGCACGTTCTTTCCATAAAACAAAATGATTGTTAAAGTGTTTTAATGTGCAAAGGTCTTGGATAAAATGAAGTACTTGATTACAATTTTGAATTTTCAATAAAAATTAGGAAGTGTTCCCTGCACACTCACTGCTAAATGAAATTTTATGGGTACTAATATCTAGTGTTCTAATATCTCAATGATTCGACCCGTAGAATTTTACCAGCAACTGACGACAACTTACTATTTTCTTCATTGTTTTACTGCAATAAATCCAAAAAGAATGAGATTTACTGTTCTATATTGAGAAAATAATGTTGAAACTTCACCTTCTGATGCATTGTTTGGAAGCATACAAATGAAAATTTGGTGTTCTTAAACATACAACAGGTAACGATAATAGTTAATTAGACAATAACTATTAAGTAAAGTGTAGCAGTAATATACAATAATAATAAAATAGTATGTCACACCTAGCCTTTCCAACTTACCATCTGCATATTTCACTTGCAACTGATTTCTAAGATAAACAAGTTTAGATCAATTTGTAAGGTTAGTCCCATGAGTCAGAAAAAACATACTAATTAACAAATGCAAGACAATAAATACAAGACAATTTATAAGGTCAAATGCAAGACGATTTGTAAGGTCAATCCCATGCTTTAATAAATTCTATATGAAATGATGGGAACGAGCACCAGAATAATTAACTCAAAATATTTAGCTGATGCTTTGTTGATGGTTTTACCCGGGGTTGATCCGGTTTTCAAACTACCCTATTCATCATCTAATTGGTTGTAGCATTTGCATTAATTAGTAACGGCAGATGCCTTATTTGGTTCCTCCTATTACAATAAAAAATATGGTGACATACAATGAGATACCAAAAGATTGCCTCCTGTACTCTTCATTGCCAAAAAAAAAAAAAAAAAACAGTGCAGAGGTAAATATTAAAAAATTTAAATTAAATTAATTACTAATATAAAAAAATATTTTAGCTAATTATGAAGAAACATTCTATACCAATATAGCCACACCATTCATGAATTACCTGAGATTTGAGAGTCATTATCCTACAATTAACGAGAGACAGAACAAATGTACGTAGGCCTAGTGATTTGAATAATAATAGTCATAAAGTAGACCTTGATGAAAATGAAACGTTGAAGCCTTTAACTGAAACTTTAGAGCAGTCAGAAGTAGAAACCGCAATTAGTGTAATGTTCAAGATACTGCTACAGTTTCTGTGAGGCAAATGTGTGTTCAAAACAATCTAGCCTTTCACATAACAATTTCACTCTGTTATTTGATTAATAAAAGATTAAGAGTTTAAAAATAAAACAAGAAACCAACCATCACAAACAAAGGCAACATCAAAATGAAGAAGCAATACTTGCCTCCCTTTTAGCTCCAAGAAGTCCTTTTGCTACATAAAAAAACACAACAGTTGAATTTCACATTTTTGGCCAAAGTATGAAACATAAATCCAACATTAAAATATCAGTTGACACGACACCAATCAAATTAGCATCTTTAAAATTCTACGTTGCTGGTCCTCGTCGCCAGTGCTTTCGCCGGACCATGGCGGAAGTGTATGGTTGAAGGAATTCGGCGACTGTTGATTCTAGGTAGAAGGGGGCGGACGTGTATGGTTGAATGAGTGGAGGTTGAAGGAACCAATTAGGGTTAAGGGGAAGTGAAATGTCTATGGATTATAAGGGGGAATTGAAGAAGAAATCCCCTCCCATAAGCCGTGAATTGAAGAATCAACGATGATTTTGGTTTAACAACTTTATTGCCGCCGTCGGTTACGCTTGAGGAGACACTCAATAGATAATGTTGGGCTATGTCGGTCAATTAGTTATAAATTGGTCAAGATAAGTTACATATAGAGGGGGGACGTTTTTGTTATAATCTTAGAAAGAAATTTAAGTAATACGTTTTGTTCGTTTTTTTTCCATGTTTTAAGTTCCATTGGTCAAATGATGACATAAAAGGGTTGACTCCGAAGTTAATTTGGTGGGAGTTACTGATAATGTTTTAACCAATGGACTTTATTTAAGCAATTTTAGGTACTAAAATTAGGGAGAAGGTTTGCATTGCATTTAATAAGTAAACGTTTTTATTTCACTCCTTTGTTGACAGTAAGTTGGCGTCTTAAGTAGTGTATTAGCGGAAAGTGTAACCAAACCTGGTTCTTTGCTTTGTGGTAAGATATTTATGTATGGATCAAACAGACCCGGGTTCGAATCTCGCAGGAAGCAGCTTTTTAATTCATCAGGGCTAAGAAGACATTGCTATTTAAGGAAGGTTTGAATTCAGACCTTCCTTTTTTAGAAAAGTGCAATCTGCATTATAAAGTAGTAGGATAGTAAATGGTCATTACATCTTTAAAAAAAACAATTAGAAACAAATACTGAAAAACAAACACACAAATACTGGCATATTGAATCCTCCCTTATTAAACGTATATGAATATGAAAATCTGATCTAATATTGAATATTAAAATTAGTGGTAACAATCTCTGCATAATTTACTCATTATAATATTTAATGATTGAAGAAAAATGAATTCACACAATAGGAATGAAAAAATAAACCGATCAAAATAGTAAAGCACTTAAATACCAATTAAATGATATCGTGTAAATTCGTTTGGAAAGTGAGTAAAGACGTTGTCACTAAAATGTGTAAAAGCGTGTAAATTCGTTTGTGGAATCGACCGTTACGAACTGTGAGAGATAATATATAGTAACAAATGGATATTTCGGATACCAATATAAAGACTAAATTTTATTAGTAAAATGTTTTTTATTCATTTTTAGCAGGTCTTAAAACAGAAACGGTCAGTCAATGCAATAACTAGGTATAAAGACTTAATTATGTATACGTTTTTTTCTCTCCTACGATTTTTCATGCTTAACACTGTGAGAGATAATATATGGTAACCAATGGATATTTCAGATACCAATATACATACTTAATTACACGCTATACGTTTTTATTCATTTTTAGCAGGTATTAAAACAGAAACGATCAGTCAATGCTATAACTAGGTATAAAGACTTAATTAAGTAAACAACACATATTTTGACTCTATATATCACAATTCTTAAAACCGTATCGGTCAGTCAATGCTATAACTAGGTATAAAGACATAATTATGTATACGTTTTAATTTCAAGCTTACGGTTTTTTCATGCTTATAACTACCGATTAAATCTTTGCATTAACTACCGACTTCATTTTAACGTATACGTTTTTTTATTCATGTTATAACTACCGATTAAATCTTTGCATTAATATTCATTTAATTTGTTAATTTGTAATACGTATTACCTCCATTCTATATAAACGTAGATATCATAAACCGAGAAAACCTGTCACTATTTTCATCAAAAACCGAGAAAACCAGCATAACCAACGGTATCATTTATCACCCGCAACTATAATTTTTCATTGAATTCTTAAACTTTTGATACAAATGTTATTCCTACCGTGTATGACTTTCATAATCTTTTTGTGTAAGGTATTCTTAACATGTCAAAAATCGGATTGCACTTTATAAGAAACATTCATGATTTCAAGGACAAAATTCACCTCAAGGTCAGGGTTCTACGAATGTGGCCCCACACGAACTTCAACAATAAAAAATGAGATAATATCACTTGAGATGCTGTTAATTGACGAGGAGGTATTACACTTAATCATATTCGATAAATGATCATTACGTAAAAATATTGTTTTAACTGTTAATTAACATCGTATGTATTATCCATTTTTTTGGAGGGAGGCAAGATTCAAGCTTCTATTTACGTTAATCTGATGAGTAGATTTCAAAACAATTGAAGGAAGACGGTGCTTGCTATATCAGAGGAGGTAAATTGTGGCAGGCCAAGTCAAGTTTTATGTTTACTGGCCTGAATGAAAAGCTTTCATTTCAATCAAGCACAACGGTTAAAGAATGCGCTGAGTGTTCTGGTCCATTACATGGTTTTGAGTTTACTAGCCTTGAAGTCAATTGGTAAAATTAACTCCATTTTTACTATGTATGAGCTATATGTTAAATTACCCTATAACCCTACTAATTAATGATATTTTTTTAGATGTAATCGGAGAAATTTGCGTCGTTGAAAGCCTTAATTCTTCAAGTGAAGATAAAAGCAAGCACAAGCTTCCATTCGAAATAAAAAACATAGAGTTCGTTGCTATTATTATATATATAAATAAAAAACCTATTTGATGTCAAAATCTAACCGAATTTGCTTAATTACAGGGGTGCAAAAATCCTTATAACCTTGTGGGGGAACATGCTCATAGTTTGCATGATTACCTACACTCCATACAACCAACCGATCGTGTCGTAATAATACTTCAATTTGCCAAGATAGACAATTGGAAGGGTACTTTTGAATTAATAAAAATAATAATTAAGTATTATCATAACTGATATTTTATTTGTCGGTATTCTAACTTTAATGAGTGTTTCGTTTCTAAATGTATAGGTCCAACATCGTTTGCCACTTACTTTGAAGCAACTCGTGTGTTTGTCAACAGTGGAATAAAAGAGATACAAGATTTCAAACATAAGTAACTTTCAATTACCATTTGATACGTATACTTTTATATCGCACTTATATTGACATACCTATATATAATGACCTTTTTCCTAACTACAAAATGACTACTTTGATTGTTAAATCGGGTATGGACACTCCACCGTCAAGCATCACCAAGAAAGTTACATCTTCTTACTCTTTTAAAGATTATTTTTTAGTAAACCATAAGTTTGTAGCTATCGTTGATATCTTGACCCCTGCTGAGGTACAATTTTTAAAATGTTAAATTTTAATTTACAACATGTAACTCCTGATTTTGTTTAAAAAATGATTTTTAATAGTTGGACTATAATATTTGCAACAGGTTAAAAAAGTTATTGTGTTATGCACCATAACCGGCGTAGGTGATGTTTTCCTGTGGTACTACAACGCGTGTGCCTATTGTAAAAGTGGAATGGAAGAAAAGGCGTTGATGGTGAAAAACGAAGACGGAACTCAAGGAAGTCATCAGGTGTCTATTAAAGTGTGCTCTAAAGATGCATGTAAAGCAAAACCCCCGTCTTTTGTTCCATGGTAAATATCACTAATATAATGTTTCGTAGATTTACCCAAAATTTGTGTAACCCGTATAAAATATTTTCATAACTATGTCACCAAGGTTTAAAATTCCGGTGATTGTTGAAGACAACACTGGAGTTATAACTGTAACCATGTTTGATCGGGATGCTAATTACTTGCTCGGGAAAACTGCTAAGTACTACATCGATGAATTTGAAAAGGTGATCTTCTATATTAATTTCCTGTTTTCTACTTAATTTGTATAATCCTTATATGTCTTCTTATTATAACCATGCTCGTTTGCCCCTCAAAACGATTCCTACAGATTTTGAGCAGCTCTTAAATAAAAAATTTGCTTTGAAGTTAGACATGAGGCAATATAATATCTATGCGGGTAGTAGCGTTTATGGTATTGCAACCATGACTAACAAAGAAGAAATACTATCAGAGTTACACACAAAATTTACCGACGACAAGGTAATTTTGGAGAACCATTTTAAATTCAAAATATATTATGTAAATTGTAACCCGTTTAATCATGATAATCTTTACGTGAATCTATTATACAGAGTCTAATTTCAGAACTCGGGGATGATATAACCCCAATTTCAGTACAGGCATCACCATCAGCAACTCGAACAAAAATTATCAGCACCCCGGTGAACTTAAAGAGGCAATTAGATTATTGTTGCGATATGGACGGAAATGATGTCACGACATCATCAAAATCTCAGAAGTTGTATCCTCGGCAGATTGAAGAAGACATGTAAGGTTGGCGAACGAAGACTGCCGCATGATGATGTCTACATCGATTATTATAAAGGATTACATTTCATTTTTAAGACAACAATTTTGCAATGTTTGTTTCTTCCTTTTAATTACTCTATTTGGTGATATCTTATTACAATGATTTTGGGATTTGGAATTATTTTCATCTACTTTTTAATTGTTCAATATGCAACTAATTTGTCGTCGTTGGCCAACTACTACGAGTCAAATATTTATATTTATTAACAAAGTGATAACAAAATCATGATCTACATTTATATTTATTAATGACAAATATAAGTATGAGTGATATGTTGATATAAATAAAAAGTATTTAATTTGAAAAAACGAGCAAAAATGCTCCCTTATTTAGAATATTGCATGTTGACATAACGTTGCTCGGTATTAATGGTAGCTGGTAAAGATTTATTTTGAGAAATTGATTGCATTTTGAGTGAGTTTTATATTGACCATACTAAAGAGCATATTAAATGCTCCCTTCTTAAACGTAAATTAATATGGACGTTTAAAACTATTTTGAGAAATTGATTGCATTTTGATTGAGTTTTATATTGACCATACTAAAGAGCATATTAAATGCTCCCTTCTTAAACGTAAATTAATATGGAGCACTAATCTACTATTGAATATTAAAATTAGTTTTAACAATCTCTGCATAATTTACTCATTATCATATTTAATGCTTATGATATAACGAATTAACACAATAGGAATGAAAAAAAGTAACCGATCAAGATAGTAAAGCACTTAAATAGTCGATTGCATGTCGATATCATTTTGCTCAACGAGAGGTTGATCGATACATTTTGTGGGGCCGAAAAAATATATTACAGTTTCGATGAAGCGTCCTATGGAATTTTTGATCTCGCTTAATGTCAGTGGTATTCCCCCGCATGTTCTCCGGCTCAAAATTGGGTGCCCGATAATACTTTTACGGAATAGCGATCCCTCCCAGGGATTATGTAATGGCACTAGACTTATATGCAGAAAGTTTGAGCCAAACCTAATTGATGCGGAGATAGCCGTTGGCCAGCATGCTGGAAAAAGGGTTTTCCTGCCAAGAATACCTCTATCTCCGTCTGAAGCCGACATGTTTCCTTTCAAGTTGAAAAGAAAACAGTTTCCGGTTAGGCTAAGCTTTGCGATGACAATCAACAAAGCCCAAGGACAGACAATTCCAAACGTAGGCATTTATCTGCTGGAATCAGTGTTTCTCGCATGGGCAACTTTATGTTGCCCTTTCAAAAGGAATTTCACGTGACAATATTGGTAACTCCAGCAAAAAAAATTAATCTCGACGGAGTTTACACAGCAAACGTGGTGTATCGAGAGGTTTTACATGATGAGTAACACGCATAAACAGACATGTCTTCCCTGTATTTTATACTTAATTAGGTTTATCGGGTTACCTCTATTTTATATACAGTTTTCATGCTTATGTATTGTATTCATTATAAAAATATGTTACGAATGAACTTTTAATCGCCAGTAATATTTAGTTCGCAACCCACCGCATCGCGCGGGTTTTATCCTAGTATATATATATATATATATTATACAAGATTAAATGGAACATTAAATATAAACGTTAGTTTTTTTTTATCATTTAGTTGTAATATTAAAGTAACTAGAAATTTGTATTAAGTTATAATTAAACTAGAAATGTACAAAGTTGTAAACAACTTGTAATTGTACAAAGTAAGGTTTATTATAATTAGATAATAATACGAAAGTTATAAATATTAGATTGTATAAAGTTATAAGTAATTATAACTAGTTAATTATACAAAGTATATTACGAGTTATGTAAAGTACTAGATTAATGATCAAGAGTAAAATAACATAGGAAATTAAGAACCTATATTTAACTAGTCTAAGTTAAATATAGGAATAGTTCAAACAAACTAAGATTATTATATATGGTTTATATATAATAAGCCTATTAGTGTTCACCAAGTACAAACTAGTGATTGTGTTTGCTCAAGTTCCATCATGGTTGTTGGAATTAGTGGGAGCTACACAAGAAAGTCATAAAGTTTATAAATGTGTCCCTAGGACATATTTTGGAGAATCTAATGGATAAATGTTTAATTTCATTATTAGACATAGAAAAACTAGATATGTTAAATTAGAGTTATGACTTGTGTTCGTAAGTCATAAAGAATTAAAATATCTATTTTAAAGTTTAACATAAGGTTTAAAAGTTTTTCCAGTAAATAAAACAAGTACGTTTTATTAAGACAAGGTTTTTCACAAAAACTTAGTAATATCTTTTTGTACACCTCGTTTTAAGGTATACAAATAAAATCGAACAAATTTAAAACTTAGAGTTTTAAAGGATATTTAAAAGGGTGTCTTGTGGAATTAAGTACACAAATAGCAAATTTTTAATTAAGGATTAAAATCAGAATAAGGTTTAAGTTTAGTTTAAGACTTAAACAAACCCAAGAAAATCTTAGATCTAAGTACTATCCACCTAATGGAACACACTTGTTCAACGATATTCATATTGTAAGGAGAAAGAACCTTAGATACGGATTCAAATCATTGCGAGTGTTAGGGTGCGTAAGGTTCTGTGATAATCGGGAGTCCCGGCGCAGAACATCGCATTGTCTTAGATGGTCTGATCTACTTTGGTGATAATCTGGAGTCCCGGCCCAAAAAGTACTTGAGTAGAATAAACATACTTGACTTTATTGCAACTTAGAAATGTACGATTAAAATTGTAAAAGGTTGTAGTAAGTTATAAGTCTATAGATTTCACGACCCCTAGGAATCGTGTCAAGTCTTGATACGATCGGTAAGGATGTTACACCAGAAACAGCATGTCTCGTCGGGAAGTGCCTAAACCTTGCGGCGAGAATGTGATATATGGATCCTAGGCCTAAAATATTAATTATGGGTTTATAATATATTTTAGAGAATGTTTGTTGATGATTACTAATTAAACTGAGTTTGATTTGTAAATGGAAACAACAACCATAACGACACGTACCAACAATCTCTCACTACGCTTGTTTCTAGAAAAGGAAGAATTGACTAGGTCAATGTTTCTCAATTGGAAGCGTGATCTTCGGATTATGCTTAGGCATGAGAGAGAAGGAAACGTCCTAGAAAGAGCAATATTAAATGCTCCTGCCGCGAATGCTAGAAATGAACCAGGACAAGCATATTACGCTTGTAGAGTGTTCAAATCTTGCAAGGTGGTTAAGGGATCATCGGTGAGTGCTCACGTCATGAAAATGAAAGAGCACCTGGATCGTATTGAATGACTAGGACACCCAGTATTGTTGCAGTTAGCAACACTAAAGATACTAAACTCGTTGTCAGATGACTATAAGTCTTATATAGTCAACATGGAGTAATCCATTGATGAGCTACATTCTGTGCTCAAGACTACTGGGTTGATTTGGGGACCAAGTTTAAAATGATCTCGTAGTAACCGATGATGGTAGTGATCAGAGAAAGAGGCGCTGTGGAAAGGGAAAGGATAAAATCGATCCCAGCCACGACATGCCTAAAGGGTAATGGATTCAAACAAAAGGTCAAACCAAACAACGTAAGGACCGAGAAACGGTGTCTTGGTTGTGGCAAGGGTCAAAGAGTAGGAGGCAATGCTTTCTCCTCTGTTAACTTGACCAACTTCTAGATACTCGCTTCCTACTTGTAAAGTTTATTACGAGTAACTCAACTATAGCAATCGTTTATTGCATGAGATGATGGAAAGTGAGATGGACTAACATGAGATAATGATCCCACGAGCACCACGTTTTAATTCAGTATTTTTCATTTGGATTCAGTAAAAACAGTTTTTGGTTTTAGTTGTTTTTGAACAAATTACAGTTTTCTATTTTATGATAAATTTTCGGTTTTTATAAGTTTATCATCGTTGAATCCATGGTTGAATTATATTGTGTGTGCATGTGTGTTGATTATACTAGTCAAGTCTTATGACTAGATTATAAAGTCAAGTATTGACTTAATAATGATCTCATTGTTTATATTTGTTTGATTGTTGTGATATCTTAGAAGCTCAAATTACTTAGATACTAGTAATTAGAAAGTTTTTCTAAATATAAGTATCTAAGAGTTTTTATGGAAGCATCAAGTTCCGGGTACATTGAACTTAATCAAAACATCTTAAGTAATGGTTACTTATGATAGTAAGTTTTAAAGTATTAGTATTAATATAGTATGATTATATTGGATATAATCAAGGTAGACTTTAAAGAGTATTATTACAAGTCTTTAATACTTGTGATAAAGGAATTTAATGAGGTCATAAATCCCTAATAGGAATAATTGGATATTCGTATAATCCAAGAAGAATGACTTAGACATTAAATGAAGTTTTAAAAGATAAGAACTATATTAAAGTATTTAAGAATTAAAGGTATTATTGCAAGCCTATTATACTTGTAATAAATACAATATTTGATCAAATCATAATTCCCTAAAAGGAATAATGGATATTTGAGAAATCCAAGAAATGACTTTGGCATTAAATGAGGTTCTTAAAAGATACTAATGTATTTAAAAATTGGAAGTACCGTTTCAGGTGTCTTATACTTGTTAGATACGTTGATCAATGAAAGTCATGATTCCCTTAAAAGGAATGTTGGGAATTCGCAAATCCAAAGGATGACTTTAATGATTGATTAATTCTTAAAAGATTAAACTATAAGATTTTGACTAGGTTAAAGTAATAGTTTAAGTGATGCTTATTTCCATAAAATTTAGTGGGAGCTATGACTAACATATTCATTAGAGGCATTAATGAATATAGTAAGTTAGTAGGATATTATCAACAAGGTTTTACCAAGTCGTTTGCCAAAGAGTTAAGAGAAATAATAAATGATCATTAATTAGATTATTGCAAACCTAATAGCGTGATCACAAGTCTTGTGATTAATTATTGCATATCTAATAGGTTATTCACACTCCAGTGGATAACATAATCATTTAAGGAGATTTCTTTAACTAGTAACAAGATATCTACAAATCAAGTAACTAAAAGAGGCTTTAGTTACAATGTGACTTTTATGAATTCAAGAAACTAAAGAGTTACTTTCCAATATTCTTATGTTTACGGAATTGCATAAATAGGCAAGACTAGAATATGTTCTAGAATGTTGCAAGAACAAAATCTAGCAAAGACAAAAGTAATAGTGTTTTTCCAAATACTTGTCTTATCTCTTTAGTTTAATAGAAATTACTAGATCAGTGATAAGGTTACAAGTAAACTTGTAAAAGTCATTAAGTAATCAACACGAACAAAAGGAATAAGTAATGATGCAGTAATAATTTTGTATGTATGTCCGGTGAGGAATAATACATGAGTTAGTATCATTGTTATTCAAACTTTGTATGTTTTACAATATCCATGAATAAAAGTCTTTTTATTCAAAAGATATAATCCATGACTACTCGTCTTGGTGGGAACATTGATGGGACGTTAACGTCATCGCGGTATTTGGTGGAGATTCGAGTTTTCTCGAAGATAGCTACACAAGTGTTGTAGTGGACCAAATATCAGTGATATTCTGTTGGAGCTCGACGAATATTGGATTGACCACCGTGACAATACTTCGTGGTTGAAAAGTTCAAAAGTATTGTTCACTAGGATTGTCCTTAAGCCTGGGGTATTTGGTTTGGGATACCATGACTAATGTACTTTGGTTCGTCTTAGACAAGTCTGAAATATGATTGTCGTACGAGGCCTTAGTGGGTACAGAGGAAGTTGTATTTTGAATCGAAATATTACAAGATGATAATTGCACCTCCTTTTTAGGAGAGATATTTATGGGTCCCTTGACATGATGGAAAACTGGTAAGTGCATGGCCATGCACAAACGAACTGATTTGTTCTTTGTCGTTTATCGCAACAGTTTGAATCAAGAAGTCAAGAAATGATTGCGAATACAGGATTTGATATCTTCTACCATGCTCGTATTCGTTATCATCAAATATCGTGCTGCAAGGGATGAACCTAACAACGTTGCCCAAGAAGTAGAGACAGAGTGTTCTTTACAAGACGACGCTATTAAAGAGTTTTTCGAAACTATACTTGGGTTACATAAGCTGTTTTTATGGGGTTGGTTATGCCTATCTAGAGGGCCAATGTAGCTCGTATCATTAAGATATAGGTTATGAACTTGCACAAGTGGGAGTCTATTGGAATTATGTGCATAGTTAGTCAACCTATGATGATACATCCAAACCTACGAAACACTTAAGGGTCACACCAGTCAGTGCATGTAATACGAGCAAGATATCTAATGATACTTGGAAGAGGAATGATTCATAATAGTCATTATCAATCAGTTGCGTATTAAGTTAAGTTTAACTTATTACTAGATTAATTTAATTAACTAATTGATACAAGTATTTGTACATTTACTAGTTGAGTAAATATACAATGTGTTAATTATAGATTATCCATGATATGATTTAAAGCTATTAAATCATATAGTGATTGGATAATATTATTGTCTAAAGATTATATAAAAGTTATTATATAATTAATTATTAAAAGTATAAAACACAAGTATATATTTCGTGTATGTATATTCCGAAATATATAAGTGTATAATACTAAGACATTTGATAATTAAGTGTGACAATAATAACTAGTAAAACTATAAGGGATGGAAGTGTAAAAGGATAAGTTTAATTAAGAGATTAATCTTAATTAAACTAGAAGGGCCCTAAGTGAAAGTCTTTCTAATATAAATAGAAGGCTTGGGGTTCCCTTGTTTGTTGCTACACCTTACACGAAATCACCCCTCCTCCCTCTCCTTGATTTCGGCCGAACCCCACAAGAACACAAGCTTGTGTTCTTCGTGTTCTTCGTTCGTTCTTCGTGTTCTTCAAGTCTTGAAGAACAAGTTCATTGCAAGGATCAACTAGAAGGTCGTTCGTTGTGTTCATCATCAGTGGACTTTCTTAAGCAAACATTAAGGTATATTTTGGGAAACCTTTTTCCCCGCTCCCCTCTTGTGCGATCGGACGAACAAAGAATCCTAGGGTTCTTGGTCAGTGTTCGGGTTATTCGTACAAGGCTTCTTTCTTGTTAATCAAGTTTGATTTCCAAGTACTTATAATCCTTTAGGGTTTAAGGATTAAGTTTAATCTCAGTTTCATTTTTAGGGATTAAACTAGCTAGTTGGTTTAACCGGCAAGAACACCATCATGTTCTTGTCAGTATGGTTCGAACCAAGTCACTAGGTGGTCGACTAAATGGGTTGATCAGTGTTATGAAACCCTTCACTTCTTTGCTCTGTTGAATGTCTCAATCTCTTCTTCTTCATCTGTCATTCAAATGAAGCTCTGCCAGATATCTAGATGCATGTATTTGTAATCATATAATGTTGGAAGCACAACACACGCCTTGCGAAGATATTCTGGATTAAGTATTTAAACTCTTTAGGCTTACTCAAATGAATGGTTTGATCTGTGTGTCCTCTTTTGGCGATCAATTCTTCAAGATGTTTGATGTGAGAATTCAATTGATTGTTATCATTTTTAAGTTTATTTATAATATTCTGTTTGCTTTTCATTTCGTTTGATGAATTGATGTGTTGGTCATTTAATTTTTCAGATAATTCTTTAATTTGAGCGTTTAAAGATTTAAACTATTTTTCATTATCATCAAATTCTTGTTGTTTACGTTCCAAGCAATTTTTAGTTATTTGATAATCATGAAATGTTTCAATATACAATTTGTAGTATTTATCATTTCGGTCATTTGATATTAAATTTTGGCTATTTTTAAGATTCTGTATGTCGAGTTCTTTTTCTGAAATTCTTAATATCATTTTCATATTTGACCCTCAATTCTGATACTTGATTTTGTAAATCCAGATTCTCTTGTTTGAAAATTTGATCTTGTGAAATACGATGAACAAGTTGTTCACCAAGATGAACAAATTGTTCACTTTGATTTTCTAAATCGTTCAAACGTTCATGAAGTTGGGTATTCAAATCTTTTTCAAATAAAAGTTTTTGCTTTAAAGAATTAATTTCAGATATCTGAGTTTTAACAACACAAGTATCCGGACCAATGAAATTATCAGTATTTGATAGAAGAGAACTTATTACCTCAATTTCCTTGTTGGCTGCTTCATTAAATCGATCAGAAACCTCAACATTTTCTCTTGCCATAAAGCCCAAGTTTGCTACATGTTTTTCATCCTCAACCAATAACAATTTTCCAGTCTCAATTTGTTTAGCCATCAACATCTTACGTTTAAAATACTCTGAATCACGAACGATTGATTTCTTTGTAGCATCCAAAGATGTGATGATTGACTTTGCAGTTGAGATTGTAGCAGATGGAACAGGCTTAAAGTTGGGTGAAGATCTCAGATTGTTGTTTGTAGGCTTTGAATAATATTTCTTCTGATAGTTTGAAATTAGTGACATGGCCTTTAGCACTTCTTTGTCCAAGTCATCAGTTATAGCTGGTGTAGGTTATTCCATACTTGTGATTATTAGGGTTGATTGAGTTCTCAGAATGATAAGTAGAAGATCTTGTGTTAATCAGGTTCTTGTGTTTGAAAGTATACGATCTCGTGTTTTAAAAAGGAGTAGTATTTTGGGTCGAGAAGTGTAAAAATTTTTAGGTTTGGGTAAAAGTTCCCGTGTTTAAAAAGTGAAGATTTTCTTTTAAGATCTAAAAACAAATGTAAAAATTAAAAGTGTTTACAAAGTGTAAAAAGGTGAGAACTTAACGAGTTCGGGTTAAAATGGGTTTCGAGTTTGTGTTATAATTTTTGGTTTGAAAAGAAAAAAAAATTGATTTGTAAAAACACAAAACTTGGATATTAGCTGACCGAGATATTGAATTTAGTAGTAAAACTTGGATTTAACAAAACTTGGATTAGTTAAAATTTGTTTTGGGTCACAAAACAATTAAGTCGAGATGTGATTTGACTTTTTGAATTGGGTTTAAAATGGATTTGGGCTTCAAAGTGATTTGGGTTGAAAAATAAGATTGTGAATTAGGATTTGGGCTGTGATAAAGTTTTGGGCCTGAATTGTTTTGGGTTGAAGCAGGCTGAGATGTTCTCGAGTCGAAGTCAAGTCTAGGCGAGATCAATTGAGAATCAAGAACACTTGAGATTCGAAATCGATTGTAGGTTAAAATCGATGGACGATGATTAATACTATATCAGAATTGTTGAATTGATTTAATCGATATCAGAAGTTCAAACAACTCGGGTCGGGAACTGGATTGAGGTTGGAATTGTCGAATTGATTGTTGAATGACGAGATCGGAAGCAGATGGTGATATCAGATATTCTCGAGTCGGAATCAAGATGATTGATGATGTTCTCGAGTTGACATCTTGATTCTGGTTTGCCAAAAGTTCTCGTATCGAGAACAAATTTTGCCGAGAACTTCAATTGACGAGAAGAGTATTTGATCGAGCAGAGATCGAGATAACCAGAAGCCGAGATCAATTTCAAAGATAGAGGATCTCGAGTCGAGATCTGTAAAAAGTTCTCGTGCCGAGAACCTTTAAATTGACGAGATCGTTCATCACCTAAGTTTCAAAAGCTTGCAAAATTGATCCTAGATTGTTCAGTTCTTAACCAAAATCAGTGATTCAAATCAACAAACGTTAGAAATCACTTTTCTAACAGTTTGATGCAATAAAATTCCTCAAATCGTTACAAATCAGATCGAATTTTGAAATTTACAGTCAAAATTTTGAGTTTTCATAATTTTCACAAAAATCATCGAATTGAGATCAATTGTTGATGGATTGCAAAGAAATTTGATTCTAAAGTGCTTAACATCAATGTAGAAACATGAATATCCAATCAAAACAACAATTATTAACAAAAATTTTGAGATTAAAATATCACAGCCCTTTTTCAAAAAAATTCAAAAACTTCAAATCTGGATCAATTTAGCACGAATATGGATCTATTCCAAGTGGATTGTGCTCTGATACCAATTGATAAAGCTATAACAATCAAAATCTCAATGATCAATGGTGATTTGAAGTGAAATCTCAATTGAAAGTGTGTGAAAGTGTGTGTGTTTTGAGAGAGAAGATGGAGGAGGGAAATGAGCTTTCAAAAGTGTTTGTCAATTAGAATGTGGGAAAGCTTACATCATTAGCCATCACACAAGGTATTTATACTCTAACCTCTAAACTAGTTTAATTAGACTAATTATAATGTTAAAGCTTAAAACTAATCTTAACAGAACATATATACATTGTTCGCTTTTTACACATGTTTTGAAAGATATATTTATGTTCGCCAGCAATTATCATTTAGACAAAAAATTGTAATTTCTAGGCACACTTTAGTTTGCGTATGAATTATTACTATTATACAATAGTGGTAGTAAATCTACTGTTCACCCAGCTGTGATTGGTGGGTTTTGTTTTCATTTTCTACTGATATATAATATATAGGAAAAAGTGAGAAAAGAACAAGAATTTATGGTTGCCTCAGTGGTTTAATGTTTGTTTTGTAAGCACAAGGTCATGATCTCGAATCTTGGCTGTGGCATTTTTTTTTTCTAATTTATTTTGGAATCTGCATGTTAATAACATCTTTGATTTTGTTAGCTGAATCCAACATTTTTAAATGAAATAAATATACATTATCTAAGTTATTTTATATTAAATTAATTAAAACTGATTTCTATTAATATTCTTCTAACAAAAATTATTTATATAAGCTTATAGAATATTGATTTTATTTAAAAATGAATTATTATACGTAACTTTTTAATAATCACTAAAGATATATACAAAAGATAAATTATGCTTAAATAGAGTGTAATTTAATCATTAAAATCTAAATATTAAACAAAAAATAATAATATTAGAGGTGGTTATACTTGGAATATTGTATTTTAACCATAACACTAAAAATAAGGTTCGAATAGTATACAAAATAAAATCATATTTATTGTAATTCTTACAACTGAATGAACGAATTATAAAACATGTAATGGAGCACGGCTTTCTACTGTGCTCGTTATGATTAAGGGTAATAGATTTTATATATGTTGACATGACATATTTTTTAGTAATATTTTTTATGTAATTCATCTATATGTTGAAACAAGATTCTAAATAACGTAAGACGTGACGTGGCGATATGGTCAAACCTTTAGCCTTAGCGAGTTACGGTGAAGCCTGACGAATCGTGACGTTACATAAGGCGTGATAAATTTGTACATAAATTATACATAAACTATTGTTATATTTGGCATATCCAACAATTGTTATAACTAATTACATATATATATATATATATATATATATATATATATATATATATATATATATATATATATATATATATATATATATATAACTCAATTGTTTTAATACGTTTAAAAACACATCTTACTATGGGTAAACTCAAATTAGACCTCAGCATACGCAAGCCTTACGCCCCGAGCCTTGCACCAGGGTGTGGCGACATGGTCAAGCCGTGCTATAACGGTAATTAAGGCGAGCCTTTTAGAATCATGGTTATAACAGTTCCTTATTGACAAACATGTTAATAAAATAAAAATGCTCTAAATTTAAAAAAAAAAAAATTCACATTATTAATACATCAAATATTCTTTGTTTTACATTTAAGAAAAGAAGAAAAAAAATTCTTGATGATTTACTCCATACGGGCTTAACCCAATTACAGTGCACCTATGTCAAAAAAAATTCACATTTTTAAAATGTATTAAATTCACATTATTAATACATCAAATATTCTTTGTACCACATTAGATGATTAGACACAGCCTGATGTCGGTTCGGTTTTCTTCATAGCGGGTAACTTTTGTCGTCATTAGATAATTATGAGTACATATAACTTTGTGGTGGTGTGACTGGTGTCCTATGTCACATTGCTCAACGCTATGAAGAAAATCGAATCGAAAATAATAAATTTTAAAAATCAAAATCAAACCGATTATATTATTTCGGTTATGTTTTGTTTTGGTTTTGGTTTGGTTTCATTCAGTTTTTTCAGTCTAAATGCTTATCCTATCCGAAAACTGAACCGAAACCGACACCAAAAAAACTGATGCAAAAAATGATGAATTTTCAAAACCGAAACCGACCCGCTTAAATGTTATTGGTTTCGGTTGGTTTCAGCTCGGTTATTTCGGTCCAAATGCTCTATGATTACTGAGTTGACAAATAATATAATAGTAAAAACATTACACCCATTAGCCTAAGATTCAACAAACACATGTTAGACTATGCGTAACCCATGACCGATATTTCAATGGTCACTAGACCTCGCAATGAAGCGGGTTTGAAGCGGATCAACCTTGATCCAAACCCTTTTAACAAATTTCAAATGATGCGACGCGTGATCCGCAGGGTCTTGAAAAATCGGTCTCATACCCTTATCCACCGAATCAACGGATATCCGACCCATTTAGCGTACACGATTCTTGATTTTAATTTGTAAAGTGGTTGTTAAATTGAATATTTTATATATGAGTTTTGCTAATATGTACCCTAAGACGTACTATAAGAAGTATTAAATATCTACGTTAGTTAAATTTTAATTTTCCTCATTTATCAGTTTTAGCAAAATCATGTTTTGTATAACACATAAAAATTAGAAGTTCATTAATGTCAAATTACATTAGTTAAGGAAAATTTGGCTAATTAAATGCATGTTAACTAATGCCAAATTATAAAAAAACAGTTTGTATATAATTTTGGTACTCGACAACAACTCAGCAGCAACTCAATGAATAAAATTAAAAAATTAAACTGTGACTTCTGAGTTATAACTCTTAGTTTCTATCGGTTTTTAAAAGAATCAATTATATAAACCATAAATATGAAAAATATAAATTAGTTTTTAAATTTAAATGCGGGGCGGGTCATAAACGGATCGGATCGGTATTGATCCACACCCGACCCTTTTAGTAAGAGGGTTAACGGGTACGGGTCGTTAGCGGGTAAACGAACCACAAACAATGATCCAAACACATTTAATTCTTGCGGGTTCGGATCGGATCAGGGTCCAAACCAGCTCCATTTCCAAGTTTCATGGTTACCCCTGACACATCAACGTCACATCAGCCCGACCAAACACATAAAAAATCCCGACCAAACCCACGTAACCAGGCGACCAAATCATTCTCCTTTGAAAACCCCCTTTTTAAAAATCAGACGACCTTTGAGCACTTGGGTCGCGTCGGGGTTGGGGTGGGCGTAATGGGCATGACGTGTCGCTTGGTGGGGATGTGGCAGGTCACGACCACGAATTCAGTTGTGGTTACGCCCGGTCTTAGTGTTTTAAACAAGGTTATAACTTATAAGGGCGTGACACGATCATGCTCAAGCTTAGAATATGACATTTCTCAAAGGTAGGATTTAACGTAATAATTTTGTATATAAATTATAATTATTTATAATTATACAAATAAAATAAAAAATTTATAATTATAAATTTATAATATAGTTTATCAATATTTTTATTAATTTTTGGTGTATCCAATCATTCTTATAATTAAATAAATATATATTTCACTTATATGTCTCGGTGCCTTTTATATACAAAAGACACAGTTTATGATAAGTAAATGTGAGTCAAGTCGAATCTTAATATACGTCAAACCTTAAGTCCAAACTTTGAACCGTGATGATATGATCAAAGCCTAAGCAATAACAATTAACAAGCCAATGCAACCTTTTTATAACCATATTTTTAAACAATAGTGTAAGTTTACGGGGTTGCCTCTTAAAACCAATTGGTTGTAAGAGAAGTAGCCTAAGACCTTTATAAGCACATTACAAGTTTGTTATTTGTCCAATATGAGACATTACTCAACAAACTGTAAATTAGTAAAAGATAACAATATCAATTATTCATATATGATATATACTTCTATAAGTTCTTAATTTTTAGTTGGCTGTATTTGAAAACAAAATCTTTGATTAAAAAAGGAAAACCATGTGTCCTCTTCCTGAATCTAAACCCCTCTAAAACCATGTGTCCTCTTCCTCAATCAAAGATTCTCACCGTTAGTGATGTAGTTGGTTCCAAAAACATTTCCTTTCGACCTAACCACAATAAATTCATGCTCAATCGCATCGGAAATCAATGTTGGAAATAATAAAACATATATCCTTCTATGTTTTAAAAAGCAATCCTAATACCGTTTGTACCCTTTTTTTGTTCATTAATTTAACCTTTATAATTATTTTTGGTTTATTATCTTAAAGAAGATAATATCTTAGTTATGTAATTTTACCTTAAAAATAAATCAATTTTTTATTATAATAAGAGAAACGATATTTGTGCCTAATATTTGTGTATATCCACTTCGAAACTTAACATGTGAAATTGATATTGGCGAATATATACATATTTAAGTCCGCCAATATTATATAATCTAGGCTTGTTATGTAGAGAAAATATTTTATTTCATGCCTAATCTTAATGCTTTTATAAACTACAGGTCTTAACTCCAAAGTACACAAGAAACGGACTAAATGCGCGAATAATGAACAAGTCTTAAAATCCGTACCAGCTAGTGTCGCCAAAGTTATACGCACAACTATATTTTGTAGAGAATGTGGCCCATGTCATTGTTTTAAAAGAAGTCATATACATTTGAATCAGTGGATCAATATGTAAGTGGTCTAATTGAGATATGGAGGTCACGAATATATTTGGTCTAGTGTCACATATTTGTTTAAAAGAGCAAAGTGACAAATTTGGTGTAGACCGACGTGCAAAACAAAAGAGCCCACAGCCCATGATCATCTTAAGAAGTACACAAGCCCATGCATGGTATACCCGGCCACGAATTAATAAAAGCAGAGGAGGTCAAAATTATTCTAGAGAGTTCACGTGGGGGATTGGTGAGACGAAAAAGAACCCCAGCCGTAAGGGGTTTTTGGACGCACAGACGTAACAAAAAGAACCCCACAGCAAGCTACGGACGAACCAATTGGAAGAGAAGATTCAAGGCATTTTACATCAAGTATTATTTGGTTTAATTCGTTGTTCTTAATTACAATGATTTTGACTTTTTATTATTATTTGATGTTTGTTTGTTCTGGCATGTCTATTTGCTAGAATCCTTTATTCATTATGATTTGATGAACTCTAGGTTTTAGGTTTGGTTTATTTTTAGGATTGGTTTGAGTATTTGAACATTTATCGATTAATAATGAAAAACCTTTTAGTTGAACTTATAATCTTCGCATATTTGATCTGTTTATTATTGAATAGTTAGGTATTGACAACACCATAACTCTTTAATAATTCCCCCTACTTTTCACCTCAGTAACGTAGTAGGTGACTCACTAGAAATAGGGGACCGAGACTAGATACCGATAACCTAGGTGAGAGACTAAAAGACTAATCTTTAGAGAAGAAATTTCTAGGATTAGAAGGTGGCGGAAATCCGAGCCTTAGTTATAATTAGTAAACCAAAGTGTGACCATAATATAGTTCTTGAGAGAAGAAATTCCTAGGAGTCATATTACAGACATTGTAGGAAGTTCAGAGAAATCTAGCTACCTAACTTCTAGAACATTTTATCAGTCGGGACTTAACCAACCAAACCTAAGTCTAGATGGATTCAGTCATAGTGAATATTTTCTCCAACCAGTTAGCGTTTTCTTAGTCATTTGTCATTATAAAGTTCATTTATTTTTAGTTAATGTTAAATTTATTTAATTGGTAATTTAATAAATAAATAAAAACCCGCTTTTATTAGTCATTACTTTTAGAATAATTCACTTAGTTTTAAAATACATAATCAGCTTAACTATTCCATGTGGAGACGAAATACCCGAATGTACTTACCTTGACTATAGTGTCCACGATTAGGTCATATTTACCCACGAGTGTGGTAATCTAGAATAGGAGTATTAAGGACATTTAATTTATAACTAGATTTAACACATCAGTAATCTATTAATTTTATCTCTTCATATTATCCCTTGATTTTAACACTTATCATGATCAAATTGGTAGACACAAATTGTAGGCACTATTACTATTACTCTTATAATAAATTCGCGAAAAATAAAAATAAATTATTTGTAGGAGAGGAAAAATAAAATTAAGTAAAATAATATTTTCAGAAATTCAGATTAAAGGAAAAATAGGTTTAGAGTGTTAGGTATGGTGGCGGAGGCCACCCTCGCCGAATGCCACATAAGGGCAAACTGACGCGCCACGACACCTCAAGTGGGGTGAGTGAAGGGATCCATCGAGAGTTCGCCGAGATGAGAGAGAGAGAGTTTTTAATCTTTTTAAAGGGTATTTTGTGAGTGGGTGGTATTTTAATGAGTACCAATTAAATATTATTGGTTAGTGATGATAGATGAGGTATTTGCAGTTCTGAATATGAGTGAAGGGATCCATCGAGAGTTCGCCGAGATGAGAGAGAGAGTTTTTAATCTTTTTAAAGGGTATTTTGTGAGTGTGTGGTATTTTAGTGAGTACCAAATAAATATTATTGGTTAGTGATGATAGATGAGATATTTGTAGTTCTGAATATGAAATGTGAAATATTAGATGACGCGAAGGTGACACTCTTGTGTTATTACATCTAAGCTGGCCACGTTTCATCACTCACCTCCATCACAAACCCACAAAGTCCGTCTTAAAATCATTCAATTTCACCTCAATTTTTTTTCACAAATAACTCCACTTTAGCATGTGGAGAACTGTATGTAATCGAGCTTCTATCCAGAAGCTGAAAGCATTCGCCGATAAATCCAGACAGTTACAGCTTCACCTTAATCAAGATCCGTCGCATCGAGAAACCAATTTTCGAGCAATCAATGCGTTCAGTGATTCCAATTTCAGAAATTTAGGGTTTTCTTCCGGTTTATTACATTTCAGTAAGGGTTATGCTAGCTCAGCTGCAGCCGAAGAGATTATTTCCACAGAAGAAGAAGACAGTGATGAAATTCGTGAAATAGTACACAATTTGAATAAGGAGATCAAAGCGGTCGGAATGAAATCCAACAATTCAGGCCACCGTAAACAACCGAAATTGGTCAAGGGAAGTACTTTGCGCTTAGAAGAAGACAAATTAAGATAGAAACATAAGCATGGGAGAATGCAGCAAAAGAATACCAAGTACTTTTAGTAGATATGTGCGAGCAAAAACTTGCCCCAAATTTACCCTATGTGAAATCATTGTTTCTTGGTTGGTTTGAACCGTTGAAGAATGTGATTTCTGCTGAGCAGGATTTATGTAAAGAAGGGAAGAATCGAGGAGCATATGCCCCACAGTTTGACCAGTTGCCTGCTGATATGATGACGATAATTACAATGCATAAATTGATGGGTCTGTTAATGACAGGTGGCGGTCAAGGTGGTTCAGGCCGCCCTACATATCGGTGAAGCTGTTGAACATGAGGTTAGTTAGTAATAATAGTTTGCATTTTTTTTTGGAAACGACAAATGAAAGAAGCATCCTCGCAATTTTTCAACGAGCACTTCGAGTTCGAGCTCCGCATAAGCGGGCAAACCCAGCCCCCAAAGAGATTTCCAAGGAAAATTCCCCATATGTGCTCGTGTGAGGTATGAGTTAAATTACCCAAATGCAACGCTCCCAAAGGGATTCGAACTCACGACCTGCAGCACACATGGGTATAAACCCAGTGCCTCAGACCAGCTAGGCTGGCCATCATTGGCCAAAATACATTTTAGTACCCTGAACTTTGTTGACTAGGTCTTCTACTTCCCTGAACTAATAAAGGCAATGGCGGATCTACATGTACCCAAGGGGTGGTCCATGGCCACCACTTGGTGGACCACCTATGTGGAAAAAAACCTAGTAAAACTTTTTTTAGTGGAAATTTTTATATGATATCCACAAAAATTTGTATGAAGGCCCCGGTTGATTTTGATCCTGGATTCGCCACTGATTAAAGGTGGAACATGGTATCCTGAACTTGATGAAATGGTCATTTTAGTACCCTAACTCATTAATTTGATCACGTTTTATTACTTGACTTAGTTTCGTTAGAGCTTTTGACAGACTAAAAAATATATGTTCATGTCAATATATTAATGATAGAGCATCTCCAATGGTTAACCTCTCAAAAGTTTATTATTTTTGTCACATCAACATTTCACTAACCAAAACTCTTTCCTAAATAACATCTCCAATGGTTAATCTTTCCAAAAAGCTTTTCCTTTTTACAAAATTTCTAATTTAGCTTAATCTATCTCAAATATTTTATAAATACCCCTATATATAATTTGACAATTTTTTGAAATCTTACTAAATTTAATATTTTATAAAATATGTTCACACAAATATATTGTAATAATTAGCATTAGATATTATATAATTTATTTATTAACTAATAAAAATATAATAAAGAATTTATATATTATATATCTAAGGTTTAAAATGTAAAGTTATTAAACATGGAGGATTAAAAAAGACAAACATTGAAAGTAAGTTAAAAGCTTAGTAGAAAAAAAGTTATTGCAATAAGCTTTTAGAAAAAGTAGTTATTCCAATGGTAAAAAGTTTTTTAAAGACTTATAGTAATAGTAAAAAGCTTTTAAAAAAGCTCCCATTGGAGATGCTTTTAGAAGCAAATTACATGAAAAAATAAGACAAAAATAGTGAGTCAGAGTACTAAATTGACCATTTTGTCAAGTTCAGGTACCATGTTGCACCTTTAATAGTTTAGTGTAGTAGAAAGACCCGGTCAGCCAAGTTTAGAGTACCATGCTGCACCGTTAATAGTTGAGGATAGTAGAAAACCTGGTCAACAAAGTTCAGGGTACTAAAATGTATTTTTGCCTAATTTTAATGATAATCAGGCAAAAATACATAGATTCATGGAGAAATCCAAACGAAAAGCTACATTAAACGAGAGCCCATCACCAGATGATGATTCTGAAGCTGCAAATAATGAGCAACCGCAAATGCAGAAATTAAGAAAAAAAGTCAACTTTTTAGGAAAAAAAGAAAAAGTTGCAACAAGTAAGACATATTGTTAAACAACAAGATGATTTGAAGCCATTGGGACAAGATGCTCAAGTCAAGGTCAGACTTTATACCCTGTTGACTTTTTAACGAGTAATAATTCTCATTTTCATATGATAAATGTCGGTTTTTTCCAGGTAGGTTCTCATTTAATACAGTTATTAATGGAAACTGCTTATATTCAATTGACTGTCGGTTCTTTCCAGGTAGGTTCTCGTTTAATACAGTTATTAATGGAAACTGCTTATATTCAATTGACTGTCGGTTTTTTCCAGGTAGGTTCTCATTTAATACAATTATTAATGGAAACTGCTTATATTCAATTGACTGTCGGTTTTTTCCAGGTAGGTTCTCGTTTAATACAGTTATTAATGGAAACTGCTTATATTCAACTGCCTGTTGACCAAGTTGAAGATTGTCCTCCTGATATTATTAGGCCTGCATTTATACATACTCTTAAAACAGTGGAAACACCGACTTAAGTAACTCAAACGATTCTTGAGCTTCTTGGTTCCACACAAACCCTTTTTTTTTAATAAATCGGTTAAGGGTTTTGCTATTTTTCCAAACCCTCTTATAAACTTTCTATAATACCCGGTCAACCCCAAGAATCCTCTCAAATGGGTAATAGTAACCGGTTGTGACCATTTCAACATATCTTCAATTTTATCATTATCCATTTCAACTCCTTCATGTGAAATAATGTGACCCAAATACCCGATTTTAGTTTTAGCAAACTCACACTTCTTTTTATTAGCATATAATCCATTTAGTTTTAAGATATGCAATACTTGATGCAAATGTTGGGCATGTTCTTCCATAGTGGGGCTATATATCAATATATCATCAAAAAAACACCAATACAAATTTTCTTAACTATGGTTTGAAAATTTCATTCATAAGTGATTGAAAAGTAGCCGGTGCATTAGTAAGGCCAAAAGGCATTACTAAAAACTCATAGTGGCCCTCACGAGTTCTAAATGCGGTTTTTTCTACATCTTCTTTTTTCATACGAATTTGGTGGTAACCGGCTTTTAAATCGAGTTTTGAAAAATAATGAGCCCCATGTAACTCATCTAAAAGTTCATCAATAATTGGGATAGGGAATTTATCCGGAATAGTACCTTTATTAAGTGCCCGATAGTCTCCAACTACCATCCTTCTTCTTCACGAGAAGCAAGGTTTCAGAAAACGGGCTGGGCGGCCGCCTAGGCGCTGGGCGAGGGGTATCCGTCCCGATTTCCATTTAGCCGGACACATAAGGCGGAGGCGGTCAAAGGGCGGGCTAGGCGGTCAAGGGCGGGGTATGCGGTCGCTGGGCTTGTCTGTGCTAAACTGGGCTGTGACTTAAAAAATGGCCCAATTAAGTCATTTTATTTGAACGGTAATATTTTAATTGGGTTTTTACCCCCCATCGTAAACTAATAGCCGGTCCATATTCACCTGTTCGTCCATATTCACCTTTTCGTCTCTCTCGCTCTCTGCTTCTCTTAAACTTGACGTTATTGATTTGTAAGTCCTTCATCCTCAATTATGTGTCTTTCTCTTGATTATTCCAACTATGGTTACTGATTTTCGAACTATTTCTGGTTTTGGTTACTGATTTTTGAACTAGGGTTACTGATTTCTTGTGTTTGTTACTCGGTTACTCTGTTTATCATCTTTAGTTAGTATTTTACTCGGTTACTCTGTTTATCTAGTGATTTGGTAGATAGTTAGTAAGTAGTAACAATGTAACATGTTATATGCTTATGATTTTGACATTTTGTGGATTATAGTTACTGATTTTGTACTTACGAAAATTTTGTAGTAACATGGCATTGGCATCAACAAATCCATCCACCGAATCTACAAGTACCCAAGCCCTTAAACGGAAATCAAATGATGTCGGGTGGGATTATGCAGTTATTGTGGATCCAAATAATAAAGACATTTTAAAATGTCTGTTATGTAATAAAGTTATAACCTCGGGAATCAATAGGATGAAACAACATATTGTTGGCATCCCGGGAAATGTTGCACGATGTCTAATGGCAACAAAAGCTGATAAAATCAAATGTTAGAATGCTATTAATGAGGGCAAAAAAAAAGAAGAAGGATAAAGAAGATCATCACAAGGCTTTCAGAGCCTCGGTGAATATTAATGGTGATGAAACCATTGACTTAGATGCACTGAAAAATGATTTTGTAGAGTTGAAAGAGCTAATATTTTTGGTCCTATGGATACATTTGCTTCCGTAGAGGTTTCGAGTAAGGGAAAGGGCAAACAAAAAGATTTTGATAATGTTCTTAAAAAAGAGAAAGCTATTCGAGTGAAAGAGTATGTATGTAGGTGGGCTTATGAGGCAGGGATTCCACATCATGCAATTGATAGGGATAGCTTCAAAATCATGGCGGAGGCATTCGGTCAATATGGACCTCGAGTTCCCGTTGTAAGTAAATATGAAACAGGAGAGAGTTATCTTATTAAAGAGGTTGCAAGAACTAAAGATTTGTTGAGAAACAAATATCTATAAGATTGGAAAGCAAACGGATGCTCAATTATGACCGATGCATGGTCGGGTAGAAAAAGGAGGAGCATAATGAATTTGTGTGTTAATAGCAAGTTAGGTACTGTTTTTTTGTAATCTAAAGAATGTTCCAGTGAAGCTCGCACAAGTGAGTTCATATTTGAGTATGTTGATGATTGTATTGAAGAAATAGGCCCCGAATGTGTAGTTCAAATTGTTACTGATAATGCATCTAATAATATGGGAGCTGCTAAGTTGTTGAAAGAAAAGAGACCAACAATCTTTTGGACGTCGTGTGCTACACACACTATAAATCTAATGCTTGAAGGTAATAAATTTAAATGTTTATAACTTAATATTTTATAATATTGTTGTTTTATTTATTACTTAATTTTTTTAGGGTATTGGTGGGCTAACGAGATTTAAGAGAATTATTGATCAAGCAAAAAAGTTGACGCTCTTCATATATAGTCACCACAAAACTTTGTCCATGATGAGAGAACATACAAAGAAAAGAGATATTGTGAGACCCGGATTTACAAGATTTGCTTCCGCTTTTCTTACTCTACAAAGTTTGGCGGATAAAAAGGCTCAACTAACAGGAATGTTCACTAGTGATGAATGGGAGAAATGTAAGTTGTAACACCCAAAAACTTACAAGAATTTAAAAAAAAATTTGTACCATATTTTAATATAAATGTCCCAATAATTTAAATATTAAAATCCCAAAATAGTAAGGTCATTATTTAACGAAAATCTTAAGTGCGGAAATAGTTTAATAGAGTAAAATGTTTATAATAATAATAATGCTGTCCACATCAGCATAGGTAGAATACAGCGGTCAACCGTCCACCTTCTCCTTCCCTTTGCTAGTACCTGAAACAGTGGGGGAAAATAGGGGTCAGCTGGGGAAGCTGAGTGAATATCTCAAAATGCAAAAAATCCTAACATACAACACATGAGGGCACATCGGTGTACTCCTACTCAGAAACTACTCGATTAATTACTCAGATTTATTTCTCAGATTTTAATTTATATAGCGCGCTTGTGTGACTTGGGACGAGAGATCAACCTCGCCCCTCCTCACACCTCAGATAGGCATAAGCCAAAACTCAGACGGGAGTGATCCCAAAACTCAGACGGGAATAATCCCAAAAACTCAGACGGGAGGTGATCCCAAAACTCAGATGTGTGTTATTATGTTTTATTATATCTTTAACATAATTATCTCAGATTGCCCTAGCAAGTAATAGCACAGAATGACTCTGTGCCGAGCTCGGTTACCCAGGCACAATGTCTCAGATCATGAATAAATAAACAGCTGCTCAAATACTCAGATAACAGATCAAACTCAGATAACAGATCAAACTCAGATACAATTATGGTGCAAGAAATGTAACACGTAAGTCATGCATGTACAACGTTAAAATTGAATACACGGTGAGAATACTCACCTCGATAAACGTAAGCTCCAAAGGGTTCCCGACAATCAGAAGGACAGCACGTTATCTCCTAGACGGTCCTAAAACCAAACACGAAACCCGGAATTAAAATCCTACCCGAGGGCTTATTTCAGAAAGCTGGCAGCACCCGTCAGTCTCACGGAAACTGCCATAACTCCTAAACGGTTCATTAGATTTTTCCCATCTTTTTACCATGACTAGAAGACAATCAGAACTACAATTTACTGTGAGACGGTCACTGGCCAAAACAGACTCTAAGTGTCTCAAAACAGTGATTCAAGACAGACATGCTGCACAGGTCATCTTCCTAACAGCAGCATACTAAATTGACTATAACTTTTAAACCATAATTCGGATTGACGAGAGCGTTGCGGCATTGAAAAGCTAACTCAAAAATCAAGGTCCTAGCACGGGCCAAAAACCAAAAAGATTAATTTAAACCGTTCAAAAACAGTTGTGAATAAGAGGGCAGATTCTGCCAAGCATTTTGTGAACTTTGAAATCCGTTTTTGCAAACTTGACCCGTCACCGAACAACCCCGACACCCTAAGTTTCCACCCGATAACCCTTAACTCAGATTACTCATTCTATGATAGCTTCTAAGACCTAAAGGTATTAAGTATTCCCGGTTGGGAACCTAGAACCCTACGGGTTCGGTTCCCTTTCGGTTATTCATTCCGATTCTTATCAACAATCAATTCAAACCGAAAACGATTTGGGCTCGGCATCAACTATTAGCCTGCAGCTCTAAGGTTCCTATAGACAACAGCTTAGTACAAGGATTCACGGAAAGCAGTGATATTATCGGATGAGAAAAAGAAACAAGGAATTACCGACTCGAGCAGCCCTAGAACTCCGAATCTCAGTTTGCTTCGCCAATCGTCTAACCCGTCACTACCGCCGTATTGATCGCTGCTTAGAGTAAGCTTCGTCCAACCTTCTGTTCGATCGAGCAGCATCGAAAAAACAGGAAACCGAATAAATTAGGAGTTGGAAGAAGAGAAGAGAAGGAACAAACAAAACTCAACGATTACCAGAACGAATCGAAATCTCCCTACCCGAGTTTGAAGTTCCTTAGCTCGAGCACCTGTAGTCGTCTCTGGCTTCTAGTCCGACAATCGTCACTTGCACAGAATAAGAGGGAAAAGAATGTCGGCTGATTAGGGTAGACTAGTGCAGCAATCGGGTTTTAATAGTTCACCACGTTCTCAAGAAGGCTTGGCCCGCCATCCTAGTCGTCGATCCAGCAATTGAGAAATAAGAAAACCGGCCCTTGGCGCACACAATTTATATATAGATTTGTTGTGGCTTGATTATAAATTAATTCTTCTTTGTGTGCCTTTATTTGTATCAAATTTCAAGTGTTTACTTTGTCCACCGAGTGACGCATTGCTCGTGATTGGGGAAGGTCTATTAACTTGGGCTCGGCCTTGGCCTACGGCCGGCCTTACACCGACACGGAAACTAGAGAACCTTAAACAACTAAGGACTCGGGAATGTAGACGGCACTATTAAAACGTCACAATAATAATAATAATAATTGAAACGTCACATCTTATTTCACCTAATAATATCAGGCAAGTAACACAAAAATGTTTAAAAAGAATAAAACGTAATTATAAAATTTGGGGCGTTACATAAGTTTTCCAAGACAGTTAAAGGACAAGCCGCTTATGCAACGGTGATAGTTCCCGCATTTTGGGTCGGTGTCACACTATGTTTAAAGGTTTTTTCACCATTAGTCAAAGTTCTCCGAATGGTCGATGCGGATTGGAAGCCTTCCATGGGTTTTATATATGGTGAACTTATGAATGCGAAAAAGGAAATCATGGAAGCTATGAATAATAACAAAAAATCATATGATCCTATTATGGATATCATTGATAAAAAGTCAAATGGTAGGCTTGATACACACCTACATAAGGCGGCATATGTGTTAAACCCATTCTATCTTTATAACAATATGGAAATCCAGGATGATGCCGATGTACAAGATTCGGTTGTTGAGCTTGTACGTACGTTATATCCTAGGGATGTCGATATGCAAATCAAAATACTATCAGTTGAGTTGCCCATGTATTTGGAGAAAGTTGGAAAATTCGATCGGGAATGTACAAAGAAAGCTTGTTCGGTCAATGATGAGAACTTTTTTCCAGGTAATGCATTTATAATTCGTGTATTTATTTTATAAAATAAAAAATCATCAATTCAATAAATTTATTATTATATTATACATTGTAGCAACTTGGTGGTTATCATATGGTGGTGAAACTCCTAATTTGAAAAAGATTGCTAGAAGGATACTTTCTTTAACCACTAGTTCGTCGGGATGTGAGAGAAACTGGAGCACATTTGATATGGTTAGTAACTTTATATGTGGATTAATTCTCTTAAATATATACATTAATACATATCTTTTTTTTAACATCTTAGATACATACAAAAAAGAGAAACATGATAGAATTAGAGAAATTGAACAATCTTGTTTTTGTTCAATTTAATTCAAATTTGATGGAGAAGAACAAAAAAAGAAAATCGAGAGATCGTGAAATACTTCTAGCGGATGAAGATGCAGACGATGATGGGGTTGAAGAATCGATTGATGATCGTGATAAAATTGAGCCGTGACTACCTGCTAATGTGGTTAGTGAAGCCATGGGTGCCGAGGAAGTATTAAGAACTCGGACAAGTGCTAGAGTTTCTAAACGAAGAATTTTTTATGTAGAATTCGAGTCGGGAAGTGATGACCCGACATGTATTTTTCATCACATCGATAATACAAGCCTTGTGAACGTTTGTATTGTAATTCTTTGTCACTCAATCTTCTGTATTGATTTGTGGTGCCTTTAATATCTTTGGTTTCCTTTTTTTCTCCACCGTTGATCTCTTTTTTATCAAAGGAATAAGTATTCTTAAACCCTCCTTTGTACTGTTTATTGTTATTCCACACTTTATACCTTTCCTCTACCTTGGCAGCCACCTCCATAGTCTCATCTAAGCCACTTGGACTTAAAGTTCGAACATCGAGTCTCAATTCCAGTCGTAATCCGGTCATAAACTGACCGGTCAACATATCCTCCGTCACGCCCTCTAATGGTGCTGCCATCGCAATGAATTTCTGAACATATTCATCGACGGAACCTTCCTGTTTGATTGCCAAAAATTGCTCATGGAGAGTACCTTCATTGTTACTTCTGAATTTCAACAACAACAAATCCTTCAATTCGTCCCAACAACAAACTCTCCGGCGTTTGTTCTCCCATTGAAACCAGCGTAAAGCCCTAGTCTCAAAGGATATTACCGCAATTTCTAATTTCTCCTCATCAGTCAATCGATTGAGAGAGAAGTATCGTTCAGCTCGTAAGATCCACACATCAGGATCCACACCGTCAAACGCAGGTAATCAAGCTTCCGGCCTTTAATCGAATGAAACGATCCATTCTCAGAATTCCGACCGACGCCCTTACGTCCACGTCCGTCGTCCGTACTCGAATTGCTCGGTCCCGTTTGATTCCGATTGATTGATTCCAATTGCTGCATCATCGCTGCAAATTGTGCATCGAATTTCTGCTCCATACTCGATTGCGAATTCCGCACATTCTCCATCGCCGTTTCCAATTCTTCAAATCTACTCTGATTTGATTGAGTTGCTGCCAGTAGTCACTTAACAAGAACACTTGCAAACAATGATTGAATCAGGGTGATTCTACCGGTCGGTGTTATTAATCTCCACTTTTGAGAGATGGAAAGCTCTCCCAATGTTTTCTTACAAAATATCTGAATCAATGATAGAATGAGTTACAAACGACTAATAACAACCAACCTCTAACTCAACAACTTCTGACTGAATTACAAGTAAAAGACTAAACTACCCTTGGCCAGAATAGTTAACTTAGTTAAGTCAGTCTTGACCACTTTTGCCTCTTCTAGCATAAGTGATCCCAAAGTCCTTATTCGTAACAAATTTATATTCTTAATTATTTTTTAGTTGTTTTATGATCAAATACACAGATTCCTGTACCTGAAGAGCCAGATACAGACGATGAAACCGAAATTTAAAAATGGAAATGGAAAGTTAAAAAGGAAAACAGAGAGCGGCATTCACAACGTTGTGATATCGAACTGAAACTTGCTGTAAGTGTTCATATTATTTAAATTAAATTGCAGTTTTGGTCCCTGTGGTTTTCCAGTTTTGCATTTTTCGTCCTCCCAACCCAACTTCGTCCTTGGGCAGTTAGAGTTATCAGACCAGGCTTTCAATTTTTCTAAATGATCATTTTACCCTTTCTAATTGGTGTAACATTAGTGGTCTCTAAAAACTTAATGGTCTTTTTTGCGTTAGCGAACGTTTAATAATTAGGGACTATTTGTTATTATTATAAAAAGTTGCGGGACAAAATACTTAATTTTATACAAACCACAGGTTCGATACTTCGATTTATGTAATTTACTGACTATAAAATGATGTTAAGAAATTGGTTTGTGTGGTTAGTTGATGTAAGTTGGAGATATTTGTTTGGTATTTTATAGGACGGTTCGTGTAACGGGTTGCAACATTATGCTGCACTTGGAAGGGATAAGGTATTGCATGCTCACATCTTCTTTGATTCATTTAAAAACGGGCGTGCAAGACGGGTCGAACCATGGGTCGGGTCGGGTTGACCCGCAAATACATTATTATTAATTTTTTATTGCTTAAACATTTTTAATACATGTTCAGTTAGGAGCAGCTGCTGTCAATCTGGTTGAAGTAGACAAGCCAGCCGATGTCTACTCTGGGATTGCTTCCAGGTTTTTAATTTAGGGATAATTGCTTTTATATCCTTCTAAAATTAATAAATTATTTATACATCCTTCTCAAATTCATAAATTATCTTTATGTCCTTCTAAATTTTGTAATTGCCTCAATATCCTTCTAAATCTTTAAAACTCTCTTTTATGTCCAAAAACCTATTTTAATATTTATTAATCATTATAATATCAATAATTATCAAATAAGTATGCAATATATTTGTAGATTATGTATTAAAAATCATGTTTATTTTCCTGTATTATTGATATTATCACGATTTAATAAATAACAAAATAAGTTTTTGGACATAAAAAAGATTTTTAAAGGTTTGGAAGGATATGAAGATAATTATAAACTTTGGAAGGACATAGAGATAATTTATGAATTTGAGAAGGATATAGAAATAATTTATGAGTTTTACAAGGATATAAAAGCAATTATCACTTAAATGGATTATTATAATCATTATTTAAACCTTTTTTTAATAAAAAATATTGTTGCAAACAGAGTGATAGAGATTATGCGAAAAGATGCAGGCGGTTAAAAGAACGTTGTGCAATCGTGCCAATTGAAGATGATGCAGAATTATTAGATGCATCATGTTATGCTGCAAAAGTAATTAAATACCTCAAAACAATAACAAAATATCTGAAAATTATAGGCCCAAATACATTTCAGTACCCTGAACTTGGCTGACTATGTCATCTACTACCCTGAACTATAAAAGGTGCATTATGGTACCCTGAACTTGATAAAATGGTCGATTTAGTACACTGATCCGTTAATTTGATCTTGTTTTCTTACTTGATGGATTAGGAAATATATGTTCATTTCAATAAATTGATACTAGAAGCAAATCACGTGAGAAAACAAGACCAAATTAGTAAGCTAGGGTATAAAATTGACCATTTTGTCAGGTTAAGGGTATCATGATGCATTTTTAATAGTTTAGGGTAGTAAAAAACCTAGTCAGTCAAATTTAAGGTACTATATTGCATTTTGGCCAAAATTATACTTCCTCCGTATCAAAATAAGTGACACAAATTGGCTTACACGTTTTTTGAAGTAAAAGATTAAAGTAGAGGTTAAAATAGATTAAAGTACATAATTAGTGGAGAATGAGTCCCACTTTTCTTGAATAAACTGATATTAATGAGTTTTAAAAGTAAAAGTAAGAGTATAAGGGTAATTTCACTTTATTAAAGTGGATAGTTAGTGGGTATGAGTCCCACTATTTTTACCAAATAAGGAAAGTTTTCAAAGTGTGTCACTTATTTTGATACACCCCAAAATGGAAAGTATGTCACTTATTTTGATATGGAGGAAATGTTATATATTATTAATTGATACAAAATTATTTTCCAGACCACGTTAACTGCTTTAGGAGAGATGTTTGAAGGTGCACGAAGTATCATGAGTTGGCTCGGTGATTGTGCAAAGGTATATATAACTTATATTATATCATCTTCGTATTAATTATAGATAAAATTTAAAATAATCATAATTAAAATGAATATTTTACAGGTTATAGCTATGAAAAATCATCCTGTACAATGGACTACTCCACTTGGACTTCCCGTTGTACAACCCTACCGTAAATTAGGAAGACACCTTGTGAGTTTCCAAAAGTCAAACTTCTGTATGTTGACTTTAATTAGTTTATTTAACCAATTTTTTATTTAGATAAAAACATCTCTTCAAGTTTTGACACTACAAAGAGAAATCGATGAGGTGATGGTTAAAAGAGAAAGAACAGCTTTCCCTCCAAATTTTGTTCATTCTCTAGATGGGTCCCACATGATGATGACTGCAATTGCTTGTGAGGAAGCTGGATTAAGTTTTGCAGGTTGACTAATGTTTGACTTTTTTACTTTATTTTATATATAAATATTTAAATAATATCTTGTTGCAGGAGTACATGATTCATTTTGGACACAAGCGTGTGATGTTGATAAGTAGAACAGTGTCCTTAGAGAAAAGTTTGTTGAACTTTATGAAGCACCGATTTTAGAAAATGTATGTATTTGATTATTTTCAAACGTTGGAATTACCTGTTTGCCTTTTATCTTTATTTGATTTTAATCATTTTGTTGCAGTTGTTGGAGAGTTTTCAGGAATCCTTCCCGAAATTGGAATTCCCTCCGTTACCAGAAAGGGGCGATTTTGACCTAAAAGAGGTTTTAAAATCCCCATATTTCTTCAATTAAAAGTTTAAAACTGACCATATTCTTCATGTCTGTCAATTTGTTATAATTCGGAAATTCACAATTTCCCGTCTTTTTGGAGCCGCTTTCTCAACACGCACATCTGTAAATTTTGGTGATGTTTTTGTGTGTTTTAGGCGGATTAAATTAAGGTACTGCTCAACGGTATGTTCCTAACTGCCGAATACAAGTGATGAGTGCTTTGATGTGAATTGTAACTAATTTATACACTTTTATAATTGGAGACCATGGTTTTAGTTTTGGTTTTAGTTTTAGTTTTAGTTTTATTTTATTTATTTTTTTCTTTTTGGTGTTCATCGAGTGGTATGAGCTAATAAAGAGAGAGGAGGGAGGTTATAGTTATAGTTTTTTTTTTCTTTTTACTGGTTAAAAAAAAAGTATACATAATAGGATTTATATTACGTATTTGGAAATCAGTATTCTCAATGCATGCCAATACAAAATTAGGAATGTAACAACAATAACATCATATTACAATTTATATTGCAAATTTTGAGTTCAAATGTGAATTCTTTACACTTAACAAAACACCATTACAGAAACAATCATTTTATACAAAATTTGACCTCATTTTGCACCAGAAAACCCGATTATACAAACATAAAATCAAGCACGTGTAGACGGGTTTTTCTTGAATAACGCATACGCATCGCTGTATATAGCAATCGCATTTGCAAACACCGCCAAACCAATCATTATAATAGCCAACATCTTATCTCCTTTCGTTGCTATTCCATGAACATCCCTAAAACAAAAAAAAAAACATCAATCAATAAAACAACTATTCAAGCACACACTACAAACATACAAAGCACGTTGACTAGTCAACTTAACTACATACCTGATAGCAATTGAAGCAGGGAAAATAAACCCAATACAAACAGCAGCAGTTGCTCCTGTAAACTGGAAAGCATCCCATGCACTCGGTATGAAATTAGCACCCAAATACACAACCGAAAGAAGACCAACACTAACGATAACAAACCGTTTGTTATCCGATTCCAATGCCACGTCAGCAGATCCAAAAAATAATCCATCCGTATTAAGGCGTAAAGCATAAAACACAAGCGGGAAAACGAGCATTAAATGCAAAGCGTAACTAACTCGAACAATATCGTTCAGTTGACCACTAAACGGGACCCCCAAATCAGAGTCAAAATTGGATAATATATCGCCCATTGTAGAGTCACCGAACAGTATAAACCCGAAGAAACTAGTGAATATGTACACGAATGTACATAAAACCAATGAAATCTGTACAACTGGTTCGATTAGCGACGGATTTTCAAGCTCGTTGCCGATAGAATGCACTGTTGATAACGATAATAAAAAGTTTAATTAGTTACTTGCGTCTGAAGAAATTGATGCGAAATTGTAAATTATGTATGAATTTGGTACCGTTAAAATGGCAGATGTAAGCCGTAACGAGCACGGGAACTGCAGTGAAGAGATTCCAAACGGAATTGATATCGGTAACATCGGGAAGTAATCTCGGATTCGGGAGGGTGCCGGATGTAATTTTGAATATTGCGATTCCGGCGAGGATGATTAGGAAAATTACGGCAAGTGCGACGGCTATACCGGATGTAACGCTTAATGAATCTGTAAATTGTATAAACATTTTGTTAAAATTAAGGAAGATTATAAATGATAAAAAGGGGGTGTTTGGTAATTGGCACATACCCATCCGCTTGAGGGATGCTAATGGAACAAACACACCAAGAGTTGTGACTAAAAGAACAAACACTCTGCCAGTCCACCAATGTGGTCCGAACCACCCTTCCAATAGACCAGGGTGGTGCACCCCATTTGAAGTTGATCCAGCCACTACATCACCTACAAAATCCAAACAACACAAAACAAAATCAATTAACAAAATCCGATTTTATTTGATGTTCTAATTATGTTATTACATGTAATATGTTTTTAAAAACCCGGTTCAACCGGCTGGTCAAACCGATCGAGTCAAACCGATCGAAACGGGAAATGGGAAGGTAAAACGGTTGGAATGAGCCGGTTAGATCAATAGTTATAACTCGGTTGGTTGGGCATAAAAATCCGATTGAAGTGGTTGGTCAACGGAAAAACCAGTTTTTTCAATAAAAATTTATGTTTTTATTATCTACATGATAAACTTAGTTGAAAGATTAGGTTTTGGAAATTTTCTAATTTTATGGGATTTTTTTCTTTTTTGTACTTTTCTAGCTTTTTTACATCTATACATAATTTGTATTAATTATTGCATCAAAATTACTCAAGAGTGTTATCCTGTCCGACCTATTTAACCGTATTTTCGACATTGTTTGTCCTAAAAGTAGGAGAACTGACCGGTTTTATACAAAAGACGATTTTTAAAACATTTGCTATTACATGTCCTTCGCAATACAAAAGGAAATACAAGTAATTGTAGTCATTCAAGATTGACTAAAAAGTCAAAATTGCATCCCTAGATAATGAATGAATGGAACATATTATGTAATTATATGATAATGAATATAACTATTTAAGAAAAATGAGTTACCGATTATAATCATGTAGATAATAAGAACACCAATGTTATTAATCACTACACAAGCTTGCAGCACCTTCTTCCCCACATCCCCAAACGCATCACCCATCAAACCACCGTAAGAATCTGCACCCCCAGATTTACTATACTTCAGCAAGATTCTCACAGTAGCTTCCGATAAAACCGCAACCAGAATTATAACCACGATACCAAGACCAAGGCCCAATACCTTCATGGTAGCCGGCAGCGCCATGATTCCGGCACCGATGATGGTGGTGGAAAGATTCATAACAGCTCCCGACATTGACGCCCCATTGAACTCGCTGTGACCATTCTTCTTCTTGGGAATCAAAGGGGATTTCTCGTTGACTGAAACTGTAACGCTGTCTTTCCTTCTGCTGTGTTTTCTTGATGGGTGTTTGTGTTTCTTGATTTGCTGGGTTTCTTCTTGAATTGTCATGATAATTTGGGGTAATGTTTTGCAAGAATTTAGGGTTTGTCGTGGTTGGTGGTGTGTAGGTAGTGCTGATGAAATGGAGAATTGAAGTGCGTGTCTAAATTGAGTGGAATCTGAAGATGAATTATTGCACGGAAACTGTTCGACGAAATGCGCGTAAGGTTGATTGCAGCGTCAGCGTTCTTATCGGAGTGTGGGCCAATGGTGAACAGAAAAAAAGTCGTTTGAGAGACGTGAATGGTCAGCAATATCCAATTCCTATTGCAGAAGGATACAGATACTTGCAGAAATATAGATATTATGTTATTCTATATAGAGACACGATGATGATGTAATAAGTATTTTAATAAAAGAGTAATATTATTGGTGTATATTATTTTGTACTTACAAATGTGTTATTGTGTCACTCATTTGATAATAATGAGTGTTAAAATTAAAAGATTATATAAGTAAAAATAATTAGTAGATATACGTATCAAGCTTAGAAATAGGGATACATACACATAAGAATAAAATATAAAAAATATATTATTTCTCTTAATTAAATGTGCTATTGTCGTTTTAGTCAAGTTGCTATCCTTTTTCATGGATAATTTTGATATTTTACTTTATAAGTAAAAATAATTAGTAGATATACGTATAAATAGGGATACATACACATAAGAATAAAATATAAAAAATATATTATTTCTCTTAATTAAATGTGCTATTGTCGTTTTAGTCAAAGTTGCTATCCTTTTTCATGGATAATTTTGATATTTTACTTTATGATTTTTATATATATTGTTCTTTTTTTTCTTTTGAAACGGCTATTATAATATTATAAAGGTAGTGAGAAGTTAGAACCAAACAAAATATCAATATATGATATTCATAGGATTTCTATGCCAATCTATCCAAGTACTTTTGATTAATTTTCTACGATTACAAACTCATACGAAAGAGTACTCTTTAATAAAATCTATTACATACTGTTTTTTCATTTCATGTTTATTAAAAATAACATCATTCCTGAAAAATTTCAAAGTGTCCAAATAGTTGTAAAGCACACCGCCTCGATGACCATTTTCTTTATCTTCACAATACCACATTCATCAATCCAATCCATAATATCACTTATACTTCCTATATTAGGAATCGTTAATTGTAGCCAACCAAAAATCGCTTCCCAAGTATCATTTGCAAACTTACAATAACTAAGAACATGGTCTATATCTTCTACTTCCTCGTTACAAATAGCACATAAAACATTTGAAATATTGATACCTCCTGCAAGAAGATTAACTCTTGACGGGATATGATTCATGTTTACCCTCTAAAAAGAATATTAAGTTTTCCTGGGGCAAAAACGTTTCATCTTGTATTTTTTATAAATCACGGGAAAATTATATTATCAATCCACACTCTATTATCTTTTACCTTAAATTCATCATGTTAACTTAACTCCTCGCCACCACCAAGAATCCGGTTGCTTCAATTCAACAAACCTATCTATAGCTACAAGCAACTCTGAAAGTAGCGATCAGTTAGTAAGTTAATGTAAATATATTCAACTTCCTTGGATTTTTCTAATGAAATAACTACTATAGAATTTGAACATTATGTTTAAGTTTGCAACAACATATTAACGCTTCAACACATTTGTCATATTAAAGATGTTAAAAACGCATAAATAAAGGGGAAAGTTGAGTCTTTGATCTAATATATGAGGTCCAACTGATATCCTTGTAATCATTTTTAGAGTTTTTCCTCTAACCATCTTAAAATATTACCAGTAAGCATTGAACTTTGTTATCTTGTAAATAAAATTCTCCTTAAAATGTTATAGAAACTTTAGATAAAATAATTTTTAGCGTAAATTCTTCACAAAATAGTTGGTGAAAAAAAAAAGTAATTATGGGTGCATTTTGACTAGAAAAATAAGGTTTAGAAAAAGTAGGCAGGGACGGCGTCGAGTTTCGTCCTGTTGTCAATTTTTATTGTATGGGGGTAACAACTGTCGCGTCCCCGCGTCCGATGGGGCCTATTAATTTTGTCTTTTATGAGACATAAAATTTTAATAATTATACATTTAATTATAACCTAAAATATGAAGTATTATTTTTCATAAATAATGTATAATTATCTATTAAAAAACCCCTAAAATGGGTATAACTCACATGAAGAAAGGTTTACAATTAAGTTCTTATATACCTAAACAAAAGAGTTATGTACTGTAAAAGTTGTTTTGCTTGATTATATTGTGCTTGAATTTAAAAATATGTTCATTTTGCACCTTAATTATCGAAATGACACAAACATTATATTTTGTTATTTTATATGTTTATATTCATTCACAAATAATTAGCACCAAACCCAATGGTCGCCCATTCCAAAGATCGCATCCTTCCATGCATTATTGTTTGTTTATACATTATGCATGATTAGTGGTAGATGTACTAATAAAATTAATTTTAAGATTTAGTCATGAGTTTATTACCACTACGAGGTTTTAATCATATGTTTAGCATGGAGAGATAAAACGAATGTGACACTAATTAATAACAAATCTCAGGATTAGTTAGACGATTAATCAATCCGACCAAGCACCTCTAAGGGCGATCTCAACTTTTTAGAAGAAACGTGCTACAGGTGGTCTAACACCAATTAGCTTCATCTTCAAAGCTTTGTAAGGCCTCTCCCAACCCTTACCCATCACTAAACCCATCACTAGCGACACGTCATCGCATCCTTACTGACACGCTACTGACACGGCTGTGCCAACCCTACACATCACTAACCCATCACTAAACTCATCCTTTCCACATCATCATTTCCACATCATCATTTTAATTAATAAAAAAACACATTACATTAAATAAAAACCATTACATTAATAATAAAAAAAAAACATTACGATTAAAAAAAACGATTACGGAAAATAAAAACAATACGGAAAAAAAAATTACGGGAAAAAAAAATTACGGAAAAAAAAAAATTAACGTTGACGGTATTTCGGCGGGAGGGTCCAAATGTGTTCGATTAAGGCATTGCGAAGTTTATGATGCACAACTCGATCACGTATCTCCTTTTCAATACGTAATTGTGCTGCAACCCGTTCATGCCATGTACGTTGTGGGTGATTATCCGGGTTAGCGGTATAGTCTTCTTCGATTGGAAAAATTGTGCGGCCGTTGTCTTCCGTAATCATGTTGTGTAATATCACACAAGTGTACATGATCCGTCGTATTTTGTTCACACTGTATGGTCGTGCCGGGTTTTTAATGATTGCCCACCGTCCTTGAAGCACTCCGAAAGCTCGTTCGACATCCTTCCTAGCGGATTCTTGGAACCGCTTGAACTTCATGTTCTTTTCTTCAATTGGGCATTTAAACGACTTGACAAGCGTTGCCCATTCCGGATAAATCCCATCAGCTAGATAATAACCCTTCGTAAATTGCTCACCCGAAATAGTAAACGGAACTACGGGAGACCTGTCTTGCCTTATTTCATCAAACAAATCTGATTCGTTAAGGACGTTTATGTCGTTATTCGAACCCGCCGGCCCAAAGTACGCATGCCATATCCACAAGTCGTATGACGCAACAGCTTCAAGCATTATTGTGGGACATCCTTGATCACCACGTGTGTATTGGCCTTGCCATGCTGTTGGACAATTTTTCCAAGGCCAATGCATACAATCAATGCTACCAAGCATCCCAGGAAAACCATGTATCTCTTGATGTTTGGCATGTAAACGTTGGGCATCTTGAGTGGTTGGTTTTCGCAAAAACTCAGTCGAGTATAGATGGAATATACATTTACAAAAGTTGTCCAAACAATCGTATGCTGTTTGTTAACCCATGTGTAGGTACTCATCAAACAAATCAGCGCCACAACCGTACGCCAATTGACGTATGGCAGAGGTACACTTTTGAAATACATTAAAACTGGGGTAACCCGTAGCGTCTCTCTTTTGACGGAAATAATCAAAATACGACGGTAGTTGACCCGGTGGATTATAAAAATGTATACCTGGCATATACGGATGAACAAAGGTTTCCACATGCGAAACCGTCTTCGGAAGTAGTCCGGGGGGAAAACGGCATTGTCGGCAAAGTAATCATTCCATAAACGTTCAGCAGCCGCAACACGATCTCTTGGTATATATCTTCGTGGTGCTCTTGGCACGGTGGAATTTTCAGCTTCTTCTTGATCCAGATAATCAAGCGTTTCAATAGTTTGGTTCAAATCGAAGACGGCTGTTACATTGACATAATCTTGCCAGTAATCATCGGCGTCATCGTTTGGATCCATTGAGTGGGAGAAAAAAATATGGAAATTAGGAAGAGAGGAAGTATGTGATTGTGAGAAAATATAATGTGATTGTGTGTTTAAAATGGTAGAGTGTAGTGGGTTTTTATAGAGGTTGTGTGTAATATTAATTATTTGTATTAAAAAAAAATTAATTTTGAATTCAATAAACGGACGCTCCAACCGGACCCCACCTCCCCGACGCCATCAACACGCCGTCACCACCACGACGTCCGGCTCACGACGCCCCCCACGACGGCTCGGTGCCAACGCCGTCGTGGGTCGACGACTCCCCGACGCCCTCCCCGACGTGCCGTTGGCACAGGTCTAAGTGGCCCTTATTGTATGTTTTTGGTCTTCGCAAGCTGGCAAGCTCAAGGAGGTTAACGTGTCTTTCTCCATTCATTCACACACTTTAATTCAATTACTATGCGAGTTATATATATTTACTAGCCTATAACCTGTGATAAATCACGGGCGGCTTATTAAATATTTTTTTTCAGTTTTGTTATTAAATTTGTATAACCATTTGAATATTTATTAGTATTAAACTAATTTATTGTAAATGTAAAAGATAATAATCAAATAACTAAATATTTGATAACTTTGAATATGATGTAATGTACAACAAAGAATAAAACATTTATTGATAACTAATAACTTACAACGTAAAGTTTAAAAGACCATAACAGAAAATGTATAAAACGTAAAAGTTTATAACGGATGATGTGATAATAGAATGCATATATTTTCAATTGCATTAGGAACGTGCCTCAGACTTTGCTCAACATCCTATTTTTGCTATAATTGATATCGACTAACATGAAAGTATATCATCACCAGTTTTAAACAACAAAGTTAAACCGCTTTGGTTAGGTTCCCTCTAAATATGCTTTTCCAAACATCCCTATAACCAGTTGGTGAAACAGTGATACACAACCGCCATATGCATTAAGCTTTTCCTGCAAAAAAAAAGCCAAACATTCTTTAGATAATCGTGTTTTTGTTGGTAACTTTTGGCACTGGTGAAAACGGGTCAAGTTGCTTTGCAACACATTAGATAAATCTCATGGTTTGCCTAAATTTTGAACTTCAGCAAATTTATAAACTCTTCAGCTTTAACATCGGCAACTTAGAGTAAATGAGCTTGCATCAAAAACCACATTAATGGTATCTAATATAGTCCCTATAATAATAGTAATCAAATAATACAATAAGGAATTGTAGACAAATATATATATATATATATATATATATATATATATATATATATATATATATATATATATATATATATATATATATATATATATATATATATATATATATATATATATATCTTAGATAATCAAGTCTTTTAATACATCTCATCTACTTTTAGATGGATACACTTGTGGTTTGTCTAATTAAATGGGCCAAATTGAAATATTTAGCAGAAAAGCGCAACGGGCCAAATGGGTTGCAAACAGGAAACAATTTTTTCGGCCCTACTGACCCATTTTGGCCCATATTAAAAATGGCCCGTATCAACTAAAACTCATTTTGAATTAAAACTATTTTTCAAAAGGTAAAAGTTGAATACTTTAAAATGAGGAGCATTGTCAGTCTACCATAAAAGAGAAATGTAATTAATATGAGAAACCGAATTCGTTTATCTTCAAGCATAACACTTTATAAACCCAATCATGACAACTACAAAGTATTTATTAACCCTATACACAATAATTATTAGCCTTATTATACATTCAATATCATGAGAATTAGCACATCCTTTATTACTTATAGTCAGACACATCCTTTGACTCTGACACCAAACTCAATTTTGACTTGGACAATCAATGTGGAGGAAATAAAAGAATAATATCAGCACATAGAATGTAGTAAAGTAAGAATGTATCGATTGTGTAGATAAAACTTATTCAACCTTTAAACAGCGTCACTGCCGTACAAAGAAACATGACTATTCAGCAAAAAAATTGTATCTTTATAAAAATGAAAAATATCGACACACAGAATGTTAGTTACCTTGAAGTCGCAGACATGAGAAGGGATTGACATTTTATAGAAATGTGAGACTTGAGATCTTTAAGATTCATCTCATATATGCAAGTGCTGAATAAAGTGTCCATGCAAAAGATCTTTAACTGCCAAAATAACTATTTAAGTTTGAGTCTCCAACAAATTTAAATACACATGTGGGCATATATTAACATATGTATCTATATAAAAATTGATTTTCTACAAATTAAAAAATAGGGTAGAATGAAAAGAAAATACACATGTGCCAAATCAACTAATTCAGGGTTCAAGTATCTAAAATAGTCTTCCCACTCAGCAGTATTTCCATAATAATATGGATAACCATGAAAATAACCAAGTGTTGGATCCATGAATTCAGGAACCAAACGGGGTACTGACCTATTCCACTGTCCACTAAAGGCTGCAAGAACAACCATAAATTTACATATAAAATTTGAAAAAAACAAATAACCAAAACTTTTGGAACCTCAACTACAATCAACAAATTATATAAATGCATATATCAATATCAAAAAAACTATTTAATAAGACTAATCTGGTAAATATCACCTGTCAATTGCAATGATAGATGGAAGAATATTGCTGGTATTGTGTAATGGCGGACGGAGTAGCATATATAACATTTCGTAACTGAATTAGTAACGTCTTAAGTTTTTAATAAATTAAATTCTAATGAAATGTCTTAAATGAGAATATGTAAGACCATAATTTCGGTATTCCAAAACCTTTTCCATAACTTATGTTTAGAAATTAATGTAGCATAAATTAAGGGGTAACCAATTCATAGTTGACCAATTTTTATGAAATCGAAAATGCTTCAGCTAAATAATTGTAAAATAACATAATATTCATGAAAAAGGCTTATTTCTTGTAGTGAATTTACAGTAGTGCATGCAATTGAATCAAAACAAACGTTGGTTCGCTCCCAAAAGTGTAGTGAATTTACAGTAGTGGAACCACCTTAACATAATTTCATAAAAATTTCTTTCAATAATAGTTGAAAAATCCATTTAATCTTTGTGATATGTTAACCTTAACATAATCGAGTTTGAACTGGATTCGTCACCGAGCAGAGAAATCCATTTATTAAACAAATTCAGTGAAACAATCTTCCTTAATTTATCACAAGTTAAAATAACACTAACCAATTCTACAGTATATGAAGAGAAAAAAAACGATGGGATTGAGTTAAACATTTTATCGAACACCTGGTGGACATTGTTGAAAGTTCAAATTTATGAACACATAAACTACAGTATAAGGACACACTAATTTAATTGCGCGATGGAGACAACATACCAGACAATCAGAAGAGAAAAGCATGAGAATATCAGTAGAGATGGAGGGACTTGTAGTAGAAGAAGGATTGACATGTGAAATGAAAAGGGTTTAAAGGCGATCGTGAATCTGGGGATCGCAACACAACTATGAAGAAGGATTGAGATGTGAAACCCCAACTTTGTTCAATTTGATAATAAGTTGTACGGTCTGTATAAAAGATACTAAGGAATTGAGAAAAAAAACTATAATATAAGGAATTACTTATGTGGCGAGAGAATGAGACGATGCAACATGACGTGGCACTTATGTGGCTTTAAATATGACATGTGGCTTTAGGAGTTGCCATGTGGCTTTAAGAATTGACAAGTGGATTTAAACCTTTTGTTTATTATATATAAAGATTATTAAATATGACATGTGGCTTTAGGAGTTGCCATGTGGCTTTAAGAATTGACAAGTGGATTTAAACCTTTTGTTTATTATATATAAAGAAGCTTTCGAGTTTTAAAAAAACTTACTACTTTATAATGCATTTACATACCGAGTTTTATAAAATATCACTATTATCATCTCCATTTCATCTATTCATTTACCGTATTATGTCATAACATGCACATATTTTTATGGTCGTTTTCAAACTTTTTCCTGATCATCCAAAATATACAATAATATATGTTGATGCACGTACCACCAACTCCCCGTTATCCATACCCGCAGCATAGCGCGTATATCCTATTAGTTATATAGAAATTATAAAATTCAAGCATAAGAGATGTGATACCTAATTTTCAAACACTCCGAATTAATCAACCTTTTATTGTTTATTTTTAAAAAGAGTTTTAATGAGTAGGTCCAAATTTGAGGTATAAGATGACGGCTAACCATGCTGGCAATCTCTACAGTTTGCTAGTGACCATGTACCAACTTTAATTGATAAGGAGGTGCAGACGAACCAATTGTACTTTTACCTCATCTACTCCTGCAAAATATAATTTATTTGTCAAAAACAATATATACAACAATAGAGAGTAAGCTGAAAGCTGGAACTTTTATTTGTATAAATATATTTTACAGAGTAACTAAAAGCTACAGCTGCAAAATGTTGAATATCATAAAAAGGTATATACAGTAAAAGAGTTAAATATGGTAGGAATATAATTATCTAAAGATATAATGGTAACTATCTTATAAAGACCTCAAGTAACCTTTTGTTTTTGGAGCTAAAAACTTTCACATCCATCCAAACTTTCAAATACAAATCCCTTCCCTTCATTTTAATTAGAGCTTATTTTTCAAAGTATAAATCTAAAAGCCTAAATGCTACAAAAAGTTTCAAATAACTCCTTGCCAAACATACAGTTGATCAACAATAGGAGGCGTTTTAAACATTTTATCGGTAGTAAACCGTAAAGTTATTTTCATCGTTTTTAAAGTATATAAGAAATCAAACATGCTTATCTATTTTTATTTAGTAAATATATTTATCCACTTGAAGAATGAGAAATTCATTTATATTGGGCCATTTGATGTGCTTACTTCTTTGATTAAGCCTTCAAAAAGTAAGCCCACCAAAGTTATAAGATATTTCCGTTAAGCCCATCCCATGTGTATGTGCTTTTGTTGTATGGAAGATTGGAGATTTAGAAGCAAACTAGATAAAAACGTCGTTCATTTTTATATTTTTAATTAAATTTGCAAAAAAATATTTCTTGTTTAAATTTATATTTGCGAAAAAATATTTCTTGTTTAAATTTTTATTTTTGGCATGTTCTCGTTCATGTATAATGACTTAAATTTGTCATATCGCAATGATATATGGCTTAGTTAAGGAGGTTTAGGATTACTTATTGAAAATAAATTATACGTTTTGAAAACAAATAATTTGGTAATCAACCATTACAAAACGTGAATAATGTTTGAATTTTATTATATTGTTTAAAATCACAAACCTGATTATTAGTTTAATTAATAGGTAAAACTCAAATAATCAATATTCAAAACGTAATAAGTAACTTCCCACTCTCTTTTTCAAAGCTCCATTTAGGAGGGCCCAAATCACTAATAATTGATTATTTCAGACTTTTTGCCAAACATCTGTTTTAAATTATTGGTGTTTTTAAATCACAATAAACAGATAGATAATTTGATTCAAATCACAATCCTAAGCACCCTGTTATAACATCATTTTAGATAAAGGTCATATTACCATTTTATTTAAAGAGCAAAACATTTGTGTTACGTCTGTTTTAACACAAGAGAATTCTAATATGTTAAGAATAACTATCATATCTCTAGACTCTAGTACTTCTGATTAGTTAGGTTGTGTCTTTCTCTAAATGGAAATAACGAAACTTTCCTACCCAACTAAATGACCCTATCGCAATCGTTAAATAAATATCAATGCAAAAATGTAATACTATACTACATATCATGACCGAGTTTTATTTATATAAAGCCATGCACTTTTAATACTATATAATTATTATTTATAAATAGTGTATATTATATGTAAAAGAAAATTCAACCATGGAGCCCCAAATTTAAAATTTGTAGTCTTGGGCTTACCTTAGTAGCAAAGTTTTCACAGAAATACTCAAATACATAACTAAAATTTCATATTCTACGATGAACTACCAAATGTACATAAAAAAGCTAGCAACATAAAACTGTCATCCATTTTTCATTTAATTAAAGAAACGTATGTTATCTTATTTTATTATAGAAATTTAGGAGTTAAAATATACAAACCATATGTCATGATACTAGGAATAAGATTCAAACAAACAAATTATGTAATAAAATCTAAAACTTAAAATTCAATAACTATATATTCTAAAGAAACATATTGAATAGGGAGTAAAAAGAAGTTAGCAAGAGTAAGAAGGGTCTTTTAATTATTACAAGGATGAACATATGATGCATATGGGTATGGCCAAAAGTACCTAAAAGAGTTAGGAAACAATCATTTTTTAAAATCTCATGATGCTGCTCTATAATTATTATCCTCAAATTCCAAAAAGAAAAAAACAAAGTAAGAAAAAAGAAGAGTAGTTTGCATATCTCTAGGTGTTATTCAAGTTACATGATTTGAATGATCTCAAATGCATGATTGCAATAACTATGTTGCTTATTTTGTTTTCTATCTTTTATATTTATATACAAATAAATTAAAACAATAACTCTTTTTCTTAATTTAGTTCCTATCTTTTGTTTGTATATACCAACAAAACAAACCATGGTGTCATGTGACAGAAACATTAGAATGTATGATGTGTCATGTAATTAAACATTACTTATAGAAAAAAGAATAAGAGATTCAAAGTATCGGTTGCAAGTCAGTCAATTTCATAAAAAATATTATTTAATTTTTTATTTGGTAGTGATATTGTACAAGTACCGTAAAGCAGTAGTTGTGGTGTTTGGAGTAATTTATTTGATCCCAATATCACTGCCCTTTATATTTAGCTACAAATCTCCATATATTGTTTTTCTTTGTGGCCATGCTTGAAACGAAAAAAAAAAAACGTCTTATTTTCTAGTGGTATTGATCTAAGATGTTGCGGGTTGTTGCCCATAAACTATAAATCATAAGTTCAAGTCACACTATGAACAAAATAGAGTACATTTAGTCAAATATTCTTTTATATTTAATATAATTATTTTATATTATGTATTTACTTTTGGTTCTCTTAAATTCTTGATACTTCAATTTTAAAATTTTGATATTTTTGCTTATTTGCACCATTAAATTTTAAGTCTTAAGACTCATAACGTTTTTAAGGCGTGTCTTAAATCAACAAATTTTTTAATTACATAAAATGTTAAATCAAAATTTAATTATATTTTCCATCATTTTATTTAAAAATATCAATTTTTAAGAAAGAATTCAAATCTTATAAGGTGCCTAAAAAGTCCACGTAGACTAAGCAACGATAGTGTAGATTAGACTCATTGATTCAAATACTACCGGGATAATCTGACCAAAACCACGTTGATTTGAGAATATCGTGGAAATGACCTTCGAAGAACACAATTTTAGGAAAGAAGACTCAAATTTTGCAAAAATGTCAACGGATCATTTCATTGCATAAAACACACCTTATATATGACCCATATTTTCGAATGGGCCTAAAACAACAAACGGGCCAAAAACTGGATCAAAAATTCGTGATAAGATGCATCTTACATCGCCTTATCGCTTTTCCTTACATTACGCCATACACTTCCATCATGGACTGTTTCGTAACGGCGGAGTCAAGTCTCGCGCCTTGGCAGCGCCATGACGCGTTATGTAGAACCTTGATAAAAATTAATGGTAAATGAGTTGTTTATTATATTTACAGAGATAGCTAGTGAGCATGTACATGCTATTTTTAAAACTAAATTAAATTATTAAAGTATGTCCCTATTTTGAAATTGAAAAAATTGGTAAGGGTCACTTAAAAAAAAGAGAAAGTAGAAACTAAATATGGATATTAAAAACAAGAGTTTGCTGGACAATGATTTTTGTGGCTATATTACATCCACATTTATATTTATTTGTTTATGTATATCGAGTTAGTAATTGGCTCTTAAAAAAAATACATACATGATACTCAAAAAATAGTGATGAACCTAAATTTTTTCGACACATGATTTATAAGCATGATTGTACATTAAATTATAAATAACTTGTGGAGATTAGTTAAAATATGTCCTACCCAAAGACAGTCAATACTCAAAGAGAACTTGCGATTGTGAGTACGAAAAGCATGAAACTAGACACAAAATACCATATGGGTCAAACGAGTTATATTTGTTTGAGAGTAATCGAAAATGCATTTTTACGCATACAAGTTGTTATTTTTTTCCAATTATATTTAACGCATTAATTATATTTAGAAAAGAAATAATTACCAATTTAGACCAAAAAAAGTGAGAGACTCTCATTTAATACTGATAGACTTCAATATTTCCAAAATACCCCGTGTGACTTGGGAGACTTGGGCAGTATTAACTGGAGCAGCACTAACTGGGAGCAGCACTAACAAGCAACACTAACGGAGCAGCACTAAGTGGAAAGCAGTACTAACGAGCAGTAGTAAAAAGGTTGAGCAGTATTAATGAGCAGTAGTAACTATTTGAACAGCACTAACTCGGACACGTGGCGGCGTTCTAGTGGAGTTGCACGGTTGCACGCTCGCGGGGGTAGTTGTACGGTTTATTTTGAGAAGAATTAAAACCTAAGTCTATTTTTAGGAAATTTCATTTCATTTGATCCAAATTAGGAAATCACTTTTATATCTATATAGAATAAACAAAATGGACCATAAATTTTTGTGGTCAACCACACATAACCTAATTCATACTAAAAGATTACTCTTTTCGATTTTTCGACTTGAACTTGCAAGCCAGCCATAATGCAACCTCCAATAATAGATTAGAGCAAAGTTGTAGGTTTAAGATCTTATAATTTTAATCAACGAAAACATGTTAATCATACGTAGGATTGAAATCTCAACCATTAGATTCTAAGATCTTGAGCCATACTAGCTAAGTGACCATAAGATAGTGCATGAACTTTACTAAGGCAATATCTTAAATCACTATGGATTGTGTTGCAATATTCGTATCATGTTTAAAGTTTTAACTCTAACATTTTATTAACTTATTATATTTTTTATATCCATTACTCTACATGAAAAAGCCAAGTAGATTTTATCAGGACCTTTTTATCTTGATCCAAACTTGCGATCCTCATTTTACGACATATGTATATACGAATAAGATGTCAATTTCGACAAACTTGATTAAAAAAGTCTCAACTAAAACAGTAGGTTAAAAGCACCATTGATCACTATCACCCTCACGTACTGTGCATATTTTTTGAATGGCAAAAGGAACTCGAAAGAGAATTTCGGCAAAATCATCACTCACCCTGAGAGATGTAAATTAATAGTTGAAGTGTTGGAAAAGGTTGACTAAAGATGGGCACAAAATTCCATAGAAACGAGTGATGGTTTTTGGGCATGATTCAAAGCTTCAAACGTGCTTCACCTAATTGATTAAAGCAAAAATATAAGTAATTAAACATACTTTATCACATCAACATGTCATGCACACACCATCTCCAAATCAATAACAATTACCAATCATGGATTCTTTGAGTCGTACTTTAGAATAATATAAGGAATATACTTTGTTCAATAATACTCCCTCCGTCCCATAAAAAACTTCTCATTTGAGTTGGGCACAAGTTTTAGAAGACCTGTTCGAGGTCAAGGTTGAGATTATCCAACTAATGGCGGACCTTGACCCGACGGGAGATAGTTAGTGGTGGGGTCATTGGTAATAATTGTGATTAAAATATATGATTGGTTTGGAGATAGAAAGATAGTTAGTGGATAGTTAATTGTGAGGTCTTTAGTAATAATATTATTTTAGTGTGTGGAGTCCATCAAATGTATGAAATGAGAAGTTTTTTGTGGGACAAAAATATAAGGTCAAATGGGAAGTTTTTTGTGGGACGGAAGGAGTACTAGTTTGTTCCTGGAAAAGTAAATTGCATTTTTACATCAACAGGGAAATAAATTTGACTATGACATATGTGGGCTACCCGGTATTCGTGTGGCCGTTTCAAGATTCTTCTTTAGTCATCGCAAAATTTTACTAAATGAAATGAATTATCCATCTGATTTCTCTCTCTTAGATTTGTTATGTATATATACAAATAATGTACGCATATATACGTGTGTACAAGACGAGTCAAATCCATTGGGAGATTTGAAGTGGATAATTTATGTTTTCCTGCCATCAAAGGCAGCCCAATTGCCAAAATGACAACCAATCAAAGTATCCGTACACTTAATTTTATTTGTTTAAGGTTTCGCGTTCATCGTGTTAACTAAATTATTTGTGTACAATACGTTAGTCGACTATACAATTATCGAAAAGAGAAATGATATTTAGTCCTAAAATTTAGACCTACTCATAGGTCTATCCACCTAATAGGATGACATGTGTATTCCACTAATTCTCTCTCCTAATATTATCCCTTGATTTTGACACGTGTCTTCATCTAATGAGTAGGCCTATGAGTAGGTCTAAATGGTAAGCCTAAATACCATTACTCTATGGAAAACGATAATGACAGCTCTTAGGGCTGTCATTAAGAAGGCAAAATACACAAAAGACAACCCCCTAAATTTTAGGAATATTATTTATTTAATCAATGTACAAGCTTTTTATGCATGTTAGTGACAGCCCTAAGGGCTGTCATTAACAAAACCCTACAATTATTAATGTGAAATACTCTTTACTCTTTCATATACATCTTCTGTATCACAATAAGTGATACATTTGAAATTTCACGAATTTTGAGATAAAGAATTAAAGTATAAGTTAGTGGATTATGGGTCCCACTTTTTTTAGATAAAGTGATATTAATGACTTCTAAAAGTAAAAGTAATGGTATAAGGGTAATTTCATTTTATTGAAGTGGTTAGTGGATGTTTGTGTAACGCCCTGAAATTTGTAGTAATTAAATAATGTTAATTTAATTGTGATATTTAATTTTAAAAGAAATAATTAGTAATTAATTATAATGAAATTAGACGGTTCATTTCTTATCGGTCGTTATATACGTAATTTAACTTAATTAAATAGACGTTTAATTATTTGGTTACTTTATAATTTAATAGACGTTTGTTAATCCTCGAGGCCGGCTAAGAGGCCAACGGCTTCCTTCCTGGCACTTTGTTTCTAACCCAAGTCCGGTTTTAAGAGAAAAGACCGATCCATCTTTGTCCTCTACTTGTTGCGAATCCTTGAAGCCCAAGTCTATTTGTTTGCATGATTTAATCCCGAGCCCAAACCTTGTGCTAGCTGGTACATTGGCCGAATTCTAGAGGGGCCCAAGAGAAGGAGGAAGTTTCTTGTTCATTAAGCTTAAAATAAAAAAAAGATATAATTCCCTCATAACTTCTTCCCAAATACCGAAACATTACCCTAACCCTACTACTTCTTCTGCCGTTATCTCCCCAAGTTTTCGCCAACTCTTCCTCTCATTCGAAGTTTGAGCATCTCCATTGCAGTTGTGGTTCGGCGGTGAAGCAAGGAGGAAGAAGTTCTGATTAGCATCATCATCATCGGTATTCCCCTTGGTTAATTCGTTTGACCTCTTTCTTTTTCTTTTCTTAATCGAGCCATGGTCTGATCCTTTTGAATGTTTCTGTTTTATTAGTCTCGTGGACGAGTTGAAGTGTTTCCTTCGATCTCGAGCAGAATTGAGGTGATTGAACCGGAGGTAGTTTCCATCACTGCAGATTGTGGGATCCGGGCTGTGTATTTCGGTAGTATTTCTTCCATCCCTGTTCTTTTTTTTATTCTTTTCGATCAGGGCTGTAATTACCTTGTTTGTATATGTGTTCGGGGGCTGCGGGAAGAGAACCACAGCCAAGGAAGGCCGGGTAATAAGCAAATTAACAACCGAGCAGATTAGCAACGAACGGTTTCTTTTCGAGCAGAATTTCAAGCCAATTCTGTTATTACTTTCGGTAGAACTCTTAACTTTGTTTCATTTCTGTGTTTTCCTTGTTCCTTTCGAGTATTGAATTACTTGTGTCTAATCTTGTTCGGGTGGGGGCTGTAATGAACCAAAGAGGGTTCGGGTTTGTATTGGCTGATTAATTTATTTGTGGTTGTCGAGTTGTAGTACCGAGATCTTGTTGGGATGATTTCCTTAATCATCAAATCGTTTTGCCTATTTTCTTGTGAGCCAGAGTACGGGCTGCTGGTCACTGAATTGTTATGGGTGTCGGTTTGGTTTGGGTAAAAACCGTGGTTGATTGGCCAAACGTTTTGTTGATCGAAAAACCCGGAAACCGAACCTAACGGTTCTTGGTTTCCTAAACCGAATAGTTTTCTTAATTAAATTAACAAGATTTTGTGAATATAAGCTTCTGAGATAAAAAAAGTGATTTCGGGGCTGTCGGGTGCCCTCGGATTATACGGGTTGGTATCCGGTTTGTTAAAACGAGTCTTATCACAACTTGGTTTTTGGACAGAATCTGTACATTCTGTTCGGGTCTGTTTTTAACATAGTTAAAATACGTTTCTAGGTTTTTGGCTCGTGCTGGGACCTTGATTTTTGAGTTAGCTTTTCAATGCCGCAACCCCCTTGTCAATCCGAATTACGGTTTAAAAGTTATATCTAATTTAGTATGCTGCTGTTAGGAAACGTGACTGTACGACATGTCTGTCTTGTGATACTGTTTTGAGGCCCTTAGATCTGTTTTGACCAGTGACCGTCTCACAGAGATATGTAGTTCTATTTGTCTACTTTTCATGGTAAAAATATGGGATAAATCTACTGCACAGTTTAGGAGTTATGGCAGTTCCCGTGAGACCGACGGGTGCTGCCAGTTTTTTCTAAAATAATGATAAGGGGTTAGATTTTAATATGGGGTTTCGCTTTATGTTTTAGGACCGTCTAGGAGATAGCGTGCTGTATCTTTGATTCCCGTGAACCCGTTGGAGCTTACGTTTCTCGAGGTGAGTATTCTCACCGTGTATTCAGTTTTAACGTTATACATGCATGACTTACGTGTTACATTACTTGCATCATATTTGCTATCTGAGTTATCTGTTATCTGAGTTATCTGTGATCTAGCATCTTGTGTTCTGAGTTTCTGAGTTCTGAGTTTCTGAGTTTTGAGTTAAACATTAAACATAATATATCTGACTTGACACCGAAGAGCACTGGTGTCAGACGTTTTGACTTGGCACCGAAGAGTACCGGTGCCAGGCCTTTTGACTCAACACCGAAGAGTACAGGTGTTGAGGTGGTGTGAGGCGGGTCGAGGTGGATCTCTCGGCCTAAGTCACCCTAGCGCGCTATATAAATTAAAATCTGAGTAATAAAATCTGAGAAATAAATCTGAGTAATTAATCGAGTAGATTCTGAGTAGGAGTACACCGATGTGCCCTCATGTGTTGTATGTTATGATTGTTTGCATTTTGAGAATTATTCACTCAGCTTCCCCAGCTGACCCAAACTTTCCCCCACATTGTTTCAGGTACCAGCAAAGGAAAGGAGAAGGTGGACGGTTGACCGCTGTATCTTTTCATTACTGATGTGGACATCATTTAATATTTTAAAACACTTTACTTTATCTTAACTATTTCCGCAATAAATACGTTTTAAATGTTAAATATTAATATCTGATATTTATTTATGGGACCTTTTGATTATAATTTTGTTTTCAAAAATTTTAAAAATCTTGTAAATTTTAGGGTGTTACAAGTTGGTATCAGAGCTCTGACTTGAGGGATTTGGATTCACAAGGGGTGGATTCAATCTCAAGTTTGAGTCTCGAGTTTTAAAACGCGAATTGAGCAAAATATTTTCTGAGTAAAGTTTCCACATCAAGCATACAGCATGTCACGTCGACCTCTCGCTTTTCCCCATTGCTGGTAATAATTAATAGTTTTTATTTATCGGAGATGTATGTGTATTCTGAGTATGGATGAATAGAGTAGTCTGAGATTTTTGGGTGTTTATTTTCTAAGTATATTTTCCGAGTGTTGTTTCTAATTACATCTGTGAAATAAACCCTAAAGGTTATAATAACATACGAAAATTACATGTGAAGCGTACGACTCAATACTATGTATATATAGAGCAAAATTCTGAGTATAATTTAGAGCAAAATTCTGAGTAAAATTCTGGTTTTAATTCCCAGTGTTTAATATATTTATGCATATACCAATACGCATACTAGAGGAATTATAAATTTTAATGAGAATAATAAAAGTTTCCAATTTAGAGGAACACTTAATAGAGTTGAAATGAGATTTTATAATTCTGAGAAATTTTAACCGAAAGTGTGATAAATGAATACCAATTTGTAGAATAAAATTCATAAATTATCAAATGAGAATCATGCTTGAGTAATTAAGAAACGGAGAAGTTATTAATATTAATCGAGGAGATATCGAACTAAATTTTTGAGAAATACGTTTAATGAGATAATAAAATGAGTATTGCATAATGAGAAGATATTGAATCAAGATTAAGCAGCCAAAAATATGGAATTTCAATTTGTGTAAGAATCTATAGAATGTATTAAAGAGAATTATTAAATAGTGTTAAAAGAGAAGTGATTATATTAAACTTATTAAATGAGAAATTAAAAATTCGTGAATACCATGAGTTGTAATAACCGAGAAAATTTCAGGTTGAAAAGTCAACAAATTAATATTTATTTAAGAATCATTAAATTGAAATAAAATGAGAAAACATTATGAGTAAGTGGTTTAAATAGTGGAGTGCAAGACGTCATGTGAATAACGAGTTCAGTGAGAGATTGTTAAGTTAACGCAGAGCTAATAAACGAGCTATATAAGCTTATTAGAATAATTAACCGAGAATGTTGAACTAGAAAATATTAATTGTCGCTCGAGACGGCAATAAATCGGATAAAATTTTGAGAAAGAGTAAATGTTATTCATGGGAAATGACAAATGAGATAACTAAGAGTAGAAGATAAAACGATATTCGTATTGTGAAAGTAACAAAGTGGAAATATTTCTATGAATCTGAGTTATCCGAGTATCGCGTATGAGACTAAATATACGCATGATTTCTGAGTAATGTTTATGAGGTTTTGAGTAACCACAGCTGAGTGCATATCTGTATTTATCAGATATTGAAAGTAAACTTTTCTTTCTTCTGAGTGTGATTTGTTTGTGGATTATTTTTATATGTGGAAAGTTGTGAACTTTGGGATTGACCCGTGACCAAACAAAGGTAGGTGTCGAAAGTAATAGAAGGGCCCCTATTATCGTACACACCGAACTTTTGGTTGGTTATGGGGAAATTTTGAAAGGAACAATGGACCAATGCTTGTTATTGTGAATTTAGTATGTGTATCCTAATTGTTTGTGTGTCTACATACTTGCTTGTTTATTTTGGTAGACAATACTAGTTCCAAACTCGAGGACGAGTTTTTCTCCAAGTGGAGTTGAGTAGGAGTAAAAGGGGAAATTTCTGAGAAATAATTATCATTATGTATTATTTATAAATATTATGAGCATGATGCTTATGCAGAGAGATTTTGTTGGTATGAATTTAAAGTGCGAAATCTAGATACATATAATTGATCAAATAAATTATAGGAGTAACTATCAAATCAAGCAGTTGAGAATAATTAAATTTATTCTATGGGTAATTATAGAGTTTACAACAAAATGATAGATCGGGTTTACTGGAGAAATTAACAAATCAAGTTAATTGGGTTGAATGAATATTGTGCAAAAGGGAAGTAGTAATACTACAATTATATATACAAAATAAGACAGTATACTTATTCTTGGGTGGTTATAAAGGTGATAATGAGAAATCATTAAATTAAAGTGATGAGAACTTATTAATGAGTCGTATATGAGAAAATTGCTACAATGAAATTCTGAGGAAAATGAGTTAAAATGAGATCGGTAATTTGATGGTAATGAATTATTATTAAAACGAGCTAAATGATAGAATTTTATTTTGAGTAATTATGGAGTAATTTTGAGTAATTATGGAGTAATTTTGAGTTATAAGAAATTTACAAATCGAGTTACATAAGCAAATTAATAAAATGAGTCAAAAGAGAAAAGTATTAAATTAACGGGAAGTGTTATTCAAATTTTTGAAGTATTATAAAGTGTTATGAGTTTTGAGGTATTATAAAATTATATGAGAAAACTCTATTTATGAATAATTATTAAACTTGAGATGAGAACAACTATTCAATAAATTCATATTGAACTTAGGAGAAATTTCGAAAAGACGGGAATGTACTGAATTGATGAACCATGAGTAAACCGTAAGATTTGGAATAAAGTGTAAATGCGAATTGAGTAAATGAGAACTAAGGAATTAATTCGTAATTTGAGTAACGAGAAATCATTATAAATAAGAGTATGAAATTTAATTGGAATTTTAGTGGGTAACATGAAATTAATGAGTAGATATGGTCAAAATAATTAAGAGACATTTTAAATTGTGTAAAATCAGTGAAACGGTCTATTAAAGGATCGTTAAACTAGATGAATGAGAAAACATCTATTAAAATATTATCGAGAAACCACTAAATGTAATAGAATTAGAACCTATTAAAGGGAATTAAATGACAAGATCGTTAATTTGAGCTATTTAAAGGGTTATCAACATCGGCAATATGCAAACCTAATAGAGTAAGGTAACAATTTAATGTTAAAAAAGAGTTATTTTGAGAACCAATAACACGGTTGAGAGAGAGTATATCATTCCAAGTATTATAAGCTGGTAAATTGGAACACGCGAGTAGTAATAAGAATGAGTAAAAATGTGATTTATACCTAATGCTATTACTTGTCAATATTATTACCTTATGAGCTGTTACTGAGTTAGAGTTTTGGGTTTGCTTCTGAGTTAAGATTTACGAGTTGCTCCTGAGTTATACATTTTCGAGTTATACTCCTGAGATATGTTTGGAGTTTATTTCTGAGTGGGACTTCTGAGTTATGTTTCCAGATCATATTTTGGAGTTATATACCTGAGTATATGAGAATTCTGTGTGATATGTATTTCCTTGTGATTTATTTGCATGGTTTTTATATTAATTGATAATGGTGTAAACCGCTAAATTATTTATTATGCTGTTAACAAACTGTTGACCCATAGAGTAGAGGACCTTCCGAGTCATTTTGGTAGAAAATTGTCGATAATGAAATTTTTACCTGTTGCTAAAATGTGTAAGTAGTCATTTGATGGAGTTGTGCAGGAAGAAAATTTTCCATAAAAACTTGTTATCGCCATAAGAGAGTCGTGTGTGATTATGGAAATGGATTGGATGACCGAGTACTACGCCGAGATCATCTGGCATCGTCAACAAATCGGTAGCAAATTTCCAAGTGGAGTTGAATCGGAGATTCAACGCAGCAATAACCGCTGGGTACAACAACTGTGTCCGACTATGAGAGCACGAAGACACCTTCAAAAATGTATCGTGAGTTAGTTGTATCATTTTCGACATCCTTTTCATCGATAAACTGAGAACCTTAGAGAGCAATTCGATTTTATTCTTTTAACCTTATCATTTTGCACCATTAAAGACGGAATCTTGTATGGGTAGCTGCGAGGGCCGGAGTTCATTTTGATCGAATAGTCACCCCTGGCGAGTTTCTTTTATTCTTAACGTTTGAAGAGTTTCACTCTATTTTTTATCCTTTCCGTTACTTCCCGTTGAGGACGTGTGCCGTTGGCGGGCGTGAGTATGATATGCGAGATCGCTACCCTGAGCTTCTTCCGAGCGATGACTTCGAGGACGAAGTCTATTTCAAGTGGAGTTGAGTTGTAACGCCCTGAAATTTGTAGTAATTAAATAATGTTAATTTAATTGTGATATTTAATTTTAAAAGAAATAATTAGTAATTAATTATAATGAAATTAGACGGTTCATTTCTTATCGGTCGTTATATACGTAATTTAACTTAATTAAATAGACGTTTAATTATTTGGTTACTTTATAATTTAATAGACGTTTGTTAATCCTCGAGGCCGGCTGAGAGGCCAACGGCTTCCTTCCTGGCACTTTGTTTCTAACCCAAGTCCGGTTTTAAGAGAAAAGACCGATCCATCTTTGTCCTCTACTTGTTGCGAATCCTTGAAGCCCAAGTCTATTTGTTTGCATGATTTAATCCCGAGCCCAAACCTTGTGCTAGCTGGTACATTGGCCGAATTCTAGAGGGGCCCAAGAGAAGGAGGAAGTTTCTTGTTCATTAAGCTTAAAATAAAAAAAAAGATATAATTCCCTCATAACTTCTTCCCAAATACCGAAACATTACCCTAACCCTACTACTTCTTCTGCCGTTATCTCCCCAAGTTTTCCCCAACTCTTCCTCTCATTCGAAGTTTGAGCATCTCCATTGCAGTTGTGGTTCGGCGGTGAAGCAAGGAGGAAGAAGTTCTGATTAGCATCATCATCATCGGTATTCCCCTTGGTTAATTCGTTTGACCTCTTTCTTTTTCTTTTCTTATTCGAGCCATGGTCTGATCCTTTTGAATGTTTCTGTTTTATTAGTCTCGTGGACGAGTTGAAGTGTTTCCTTCGATCTCGAGCAGAACTGAGGTGATTGAACCGAAGGTAGTTTCCATCACTGCAGATTGTGGGATCCGGGCTGTGTATTTCGGTAGTATTTCTTCCATCCCTGTTCTTTTTTTTATTCTTTTCGATCAGGGCTGTAATTACCTTGTTTGTATATGTGTTCGTGGGCTGCGGGAAGAGAACCACAGCCAAGGAAGGCCGGGTAATAAGAATATTAACAACCGAGCAGATTAGCAACGAACGGTTTCTTTTCGAGCAGAATTTCAAGCCAATTCTGTTATTACTTTCGGTAGAACTCTTAACTTTGTTTCATTTCTGTGTTTTCCTTGTTCCTTTCGAGTATTGAATTACTTGTGTCTAATCTTGTTCGGGTGGGGGCTGTAATGAACCAAAGAGGGTTCGGGTTCGTATTGGCTGATTAATTTATTTGTGGTTGTCGAGTTGTAGTACCGAGATCTTGTTGGGATGATTTCCTTAATCATCAAATCGTTTTGCCTATTTTCTTGTGAGCTAGAGTACGGGTTGCTGGTCACTGAATTGTTATGGGTGTCGGTTTGGTTTGGGTAAAAACCGTGGTTGATTGGCCAAACGTTTTGTTGATCGAAAAACCCGGAAACCGAACCTAACGGTTCTTGGTTTCCTAAACCGAATAGTTTTCTTAATTAAATTAACAATATTTTGTGAATATAAGCTTCTGAGATAAAAAAAAAGTGATTTCGGGGCTGTCGGGTGCCCTCGGATTATACGGGTTGGTATCCGGTTTGTTAAAACGAGTCTTATCACAACTTGGTTTTTGGACAGAATCTGTACATTCTGTTCGGGTCTGTTTTTAACATAGTTAAAATACGTTTCTAGGTTTTTGGCTCGTGTTGGGACCTTGATTTTTGAGTTATCTTTTCAATGCCGGAACCCCCTTGTCAATCCGAATTACGGTTTAAAAGTTATATCTAATTTAGTATGCTGCTGTTAGGAAACGTGACTGTACGACATGTCTGTCTTGTGATACTGTTTCGAGGCCCTTAGCGTCTGTTTTGATCAGTGACCGTCTCACAGAGATATGTAGTTCTATTTGTCTACTTTTCATGGTAAAAATATGGGATAAATCTACTGCACAGTTTAGGAGGTATGGTAGTTCCCGTGAGACCGACGGGTGCTGCCAGTTTTTCTAAAATAATGATAAGGGGTTAGACCGACGGATCTCTCGGCCCAAGTCACCCTAGCGCGCTATATAAATTAAAATCTGAGTAATAAAATCTGAGAAATAAATCTGAGTAATTAATCGAGTAGATTCTGAGTAGGAGTACACCGATGTGCCCTCATGTGTTGTATGTTATGATTGTTTGCATTTTGAGAATTATTCACTCAGCTTCCCCAGCTGACCCAAACTTTCCCCCACATTGTTTCAGGTACCAGCAAAGGAAAGGAGAAGGTGGACGGTTGACCGCTGTATCTTTTCATTACTGATGTGGACATCATTTAATATTTTAAAACACTTTACTTTATCTTAACTATTTCCGCAATAAATACGTTTTAAATGTTAAATATTAATATCTGAGATTTATTTATGGGACCTTTTGATTATAATTTTGTTTTCAAAAATTTTAAAAATCTTGTAAATTTTAGGGTGTTACAGTTTGGTTGCACATTTTTACCAAATAAGATAACTTTTGAAGTGTATCACTTATTATGGAACACACATTATAGAAAGTATATTACTTATTGTGATACGGAGGAAGTATTATGCTTCCTCCGATTTAAAATAAGTGATACACTTTTCATATATGGGTGTATCAAATAAGTGATACACTTTAAAAACTTACCTTATTTGGTAAAAAGTAGTGGGCCCCACACCCACTAACTATTTACTTTAATAAAGTGAAATGACTTATTTACCCTTACTTTTACTTTTAAACATCATTAACCTTACTTTATTCAAAAACCTGTGGGACCCATTCCCCACTAACCATCAAATTTATCTAATTTAACCCTTATTATCATATTTTGCCTCAAAAAGCATGAAACCAACAATGTATCACTTATTTTAAATCGGAGGAAGTAGTAGTATATATAAGGGAAGGGCCGGATCCGGTGAGGACTCTTTTCCCGGTGAGGACTGCGATGACTCAAAAAAAAACTCTAAAAATGTTACAAAACAAACTTCTTTCAAAAAATTTCTTTTTTAAACATTAAAATCGCAGCATATAAGATCCAAAAAAAAAATATTTAAAAAAATTATCCAAAAAAAAATATGGATCATAATAATGATCCAAAAAAAATTATGGATCATTGTTATGATCCGCAAAAAAAAGTGGATCATAATTTGTTTTTCAAATTTTTTTTGGTCAAATGTAGTAATAATCATGGGGAGTTATATATAATTTTTTTTTAAATTTTTTAGAATGTTTTTGAGGTGTCCTCGCGAGTCCTCACTGTTTTTTGAGTTCTCACAGGATCCCACTTCTATAAGGGAAAATGTCAAAATTTTTATCTCTTTAAAATAAGGGGATATTTATAGTTTCCTTCTAATTTTAGTCTAAAAAATGATATTGCTTCTTAATAAATCTTTATACTCATTTGATAAATACAAATATTCAAATAAAAAACTGATATATAAAAAAATTAATTAATTATATATATATATCAATTATTTTATTCGTAGGAGCAGTGTTTCCTTTTTGCTGCTAAAAAAACTTTATCTTCTTTTAAATATATAACAAAAATTGAATAACAATAAATGAGAGGGAACAACATAAATGCAAAGAAGAGACATATAATTCTGCCCTTTGACTGCTATCTTCCCTAGGATGATCATCACTTCTCACTACTTTCTCGTAACACCATATTTTATTTTGAATTAATTACCAATTTAGATCCATTTAAATGAGAGATTTACATTTAAAATTGATAAATTTTAATCTTCCTAAAATATCCCGTACGACTGGGAGACTTGAGCAGCACTAACTGAGAGCAGCACTAACGGAGCATGACTAAGTGTTAAGCAGTACTAACGAGCAGTAGTAACAAGGTTGAGCAGTATTAACGAGCAGTTGTAACAAGATTTAGAGTAGTAGTAACAAGGTTGAGTAGTATTAACGAGCAGTAAACAAGGTTGAGCAACACTAACTCGGACACGTGGAGGCATTCTAGTGGAGTTGCACGGTCGCACAATCGCATAGTCAGTTGCACGGTATATTTTGAGAAGAATTGAAACTTAAGTCTATTATTGAGAAAATTTTATTCTATTTGATCTAAATTTGATAATCACTCTTTTATTTTTCTCCTGTTTCTGTAACAATATACTCGTATAGCAAAATGTCAATTTAGACAAATTTAGTTAGAAGTGTACTAAATTGAGCTATACTTCGATAGTTCGATCAATTGGATTGCATTCTTTAAACTTCACTCGAAAATTTGCAAATTGCTTAAAGATAGCACAACATTTTATGCAAATTATAAGTTTATAACTAAAATATAACGATTTTAATGTAGTTTCTCAGTTATTGTTGACATTAATCAAAGACCAAAATGTAAGCATTTTTCAAGTGAGGGGCTCTTTTAAACTAATTTAAGAACATCTTACATATCATGTGGTCAAACTATGATCTATGAAACTTGTTTTTAAAGTTAACTTCTGCCCAATTTATTATAGATAAAAGTTATCATCAAATGTACACTTACTACATCTAAAATTTAGATTTTTTAACGATTAATACACCCACCCACTAAATCAGTAAATCTACATCATTTTTCTTCCATAATAGAACTTGAAACTATAATCTTATCAGACATCTACACACCAGATATCGCTAGACTATAAGCTTTTTGGTACGTTCAAATTTTAGTTCTTCCAGTAAAATGTGATACGTGGCCAAAATTGATCAGGCAAAACTTACAAGAAGTTAGATAATTATAAAAATAACGATATCACTTAATTAAAGTTTTTTTTAGGGTTTTGCTAATGACAGCCCTTAGGGCTATCATTAACATGCATAAAAAGCTTGTACATTGATTAAAAAAGTAATATTCCTAAAATTCAGGAGGTTGTCTTTTGTGTATTTTGTCTTCTTAATGACAGCCCTAATGGCTGTCATTAGCATTTCCCTTTTTTTTTAACGGAAAATCCTAATCTACACCTAATTTTCACGACAGGACTTGAACCCCCAACTAGGGATGGAATCGGGTCTGGAACCGACCCGAATGGACCCAGACCCGAAATACCCGAGACCCGATTTTAGATACTTAGTAGACCCGAGAACCGAACCGTTTTATAGAATCCGGTTCCGGTTCGGTTTCGGGTACGGTTCGGGTAAATCGGGTATAGACCCGATTGGAACCGAAGTAGTAATTAGAGCCGGTTTCGGGTGTTAGCATCATATTTATTAATTTATACACTTAATATTAGAATATTTTAAATATAGCAATCGTATAATAAACATAAATCGAATACTACCAACGGTATTATGACAAAATAAATTCTCAATTGCTCATAGATCAAATGGTTTCTACTTTATAATATTTTGAACATAAGTTGCGGTTAATCGAAAAAGAAGCATCATATTGGGGTTTGTATTGACAACTATATATTAAACTAAAATAGGGTAATATTAACTAGGGTTATGAAAAAGTTAATAAATTTCGGTTCCGGGTCTAGACCCGATTTGTTCCATACCCGATGTACCCGGACCCGCAATACCCGAGACCCGATTTCATGTAAAAGTTGGACCCGATACGCGACCCGATATTTAGCAATCCGGTTCCAAACGGTTCCGGTTCCGGTTCGGTACGGGTCCGGGTACGGTTTTTCGATTCTATATCTCATCCCTACCCCCAACCTTAAAGTTGTGAGGCAAACACCATACCGCTAGATTAAAGACCCTTTGGTTAAAGTTTGTTCTACCTTTAGATTTACACCGGTTATAAGATAAAATAACTAATTCATCGAAGAAATACGTCTATTTTGATTGTTTTGTGCTGAAAATTATGCAGTTACGAATGATTGAAAGATATTTAATAGTAGTAACAAGGATAAGTTGTTGAAGTTATCATAGATGTAATTAAAAGTGATCCAATTGGCCATTAACGTTGCAAGTGTGAATTGAAGTTAAAACCATTGCTAATTAAAAATGATTGTATAAGAGAGAGCTCTTGCTTCAAGATGTACAACTAGAAAACAATACTAAAATCAAGTAAATAATATGAAAGCATAGTTGGCAATGTCAGTTCCTCTATACATCTAAGCTGGCATTTACATATATTTAAGCTTAAAGCACCTCAAGTTATAATATTTAATCTACTTAACTATCTTGCGTACCCAATCATTAAACAAATCCTTATTACTATATTTCTTTTCATTTATTTAGGTGCTGTTTGTTTTTTTAGAGCAAAAAGGTCTGCTGTCTGCGGACCACATCTGTCAACTGCTGCAGCTTCTGGGTGGTCCAGAGGTCTGCGCTTTGCAGTCTGCAAGAAAGTTGTTGTTTGTTTTTTAATATCTGTAGACTTGCTTAAATATATCAAAATTTAGTATATCCAACGTCTAACAACATTAAAATAATCAAAACAAAAATACAGTATGTTGTTTGGAGGAGATGTGTTTTTTAGGTTTGGAAGACCCAAGAAGCTAATGCCCAAAGCTTCTTGGAGATGATCTTCTGCAGACATAAAAAGATCTGCGAGCTTCCAAAAAACAAACATCTGCGGGAGGTTTTTTCTGCACGTGGTCTGCGCCGCGAAGACAAAAGACCTCAGGAAGACCTTTTGTCAAAAAACAAACAGCACCTTACTATACCTTCTTATACATGTATTATAAGGTTGTGTTTGTTTGCATCTTAATGAAACCATTCAGCGATGAATGCTTAATCATTCAGCATTCAGTGCGTTTGTTTAGCGCCTCTGAATGAAGTATATGCTGAATGGGACAGCAAAAAGCTGATGAATCATTCTTCCTTAGAACATATGCTGAATCATTAAGCAGTCAGAATTTTTATAAAAAAGTTTTTCACATTCAAAATAAGTTTTATACAAAACCTCTTAATCATTCAGACCGTTGAATCATTCAGCACTTAATCATTTTGTTCCTATCAAACAGCACCTTAAGTATAACTTACCACCCAACAATTGCTTCTTTATTTCTTTGTTAGTTTTGTCGTATTACCGTTATATCAATACTTTTAAACTAACAAATTAACTGATACATATTTAACAACAACATATATTTACTTTCTTCATTACTTGACAAAAGTATAAAATTTTATGCAAAATATACAGGTAGTCAAAACACCTCTCTTTCTCTCTAGTCCTCCCTCTCTCATCAGTGAACCGAAGAAAAGCAAGGAAGGCAAAGTAACGAGGACAAACCAATAGTGTCATTTAATAGGTACTTGTAACACCTCAATTTTCAAAACATCTTTTAAAACATATTTTTAAATAAAAATATTACAAAGTCCAATATCCTAAAATACGGTTTAACAAAAACCTTTTAAAAGTTTATCAGAGTACTAAAACCGGTGTTACAATATCATATCATAACCATAGGATAAACGGGATCTACCTACGAGCTCCCGAGCTAATGAACACTAGGCCACTTCTACCGCGACCCTCTAATCCATCGATCTCGAACCTGAGTACATAGCCAAAAACAAAGTAGTACGTGAGACAAAATAGTCTCGTGAGATACATGGGTTTTCGACCCATTCTCAAATATAATAAAAGTCATTACTATTCATTTCTTTTCTTTATTCATTTATTCCTTATTAACTCGTGATCTTATCATTTTTATACATATATACTAGTAAGCTAACCATAAGCTTACTCTCATCATAATCACATACTTGTAAGCTAACCTTTGCTTACACATACTTTATCACATACGCTACGGACCTCTCCGAAGCAAACTCCCCCGATGTGGGTTATCTAGGTAAACTCCCCCGTTTCCGGGTTATCTATTGCTCCCCCGATTTTCGGGTTATCTGAAACTCCCCCGCTTTCCGGGCTATCTATTTCTCGACACACTACCCTTGCGCAGGGTGGTACCGCCCCAAGTAGGTGTCACTAACTCCCCCAACTTGTGTGGGTTATCTGTGATCCGGATCCTTTTCTCAACACATATTGGAATTATCAAATACGGGTCTATGCTCAAATAATACATACTCAAACATAACTTAGAATACATCTATTCTAATTCTCATATTATTCCTTCTTATTCAATTTCACTATTGACTTTATCAAGTCCTTTATTAAATAAACCATGTTTATTATTTATCAAAATCATTTACTCTAACTTCTCTTTGACTAGAATGCAAATCTACTTCTAGTCACTTTATATTTATTCTCCTAACAATTCAATCACTACTCTTATTGGTATAATATACTAAGTCAATACTTGATACTTGAAATCATTGTTATTAGCCTTATTAATACATATTATTAACAAGTCAAATATCATACTTTCTTAATCATTAGTCTTAGTCAAACATCATATTAATAAAGAATTATTAATTACTCCCTCCGTCCCACAAAAAACTTCCCATTTCATTCTAAATTTTTGTCCCACAAAAAACTTCTCATTTCAATAAAATACTATTATTACTAAGGACCCCACCACTAACTATCCACTAACTATCTTTCTCTCTCCAAATCAATCTTATATTTTAATCAAAATTATTATCAATGACCCCACCACTAACTATCACCTTAAAACTTGTGCCCATCTCAAATGGGAAGTTTTTGTGGGACGGAGGGAGTACTTTTTATTATCATAATCTCTTTCAAAAATCATTAGTCATCTAGACATACTTAAATGGTCTATTACTTGCATTCTCTTATCCTTTTAACCATATCTTTATTAAAAATATTTATTAATAAAGACTCATAAACATCATAGTTTTCAAAATCATTTGCTGTGTACTCAGTAAAAGTCTCATGTACTCACCTTAGCCAAGCTAACTCCAAATCGTGTCTAACAACACGAATCCTTGCTTTCCAACTTGTGAAATGTCACCAAACTTTAGGCCTTCTTGACCTACCATCAATATCATCACAATAACTAGTTATTATCCATAACTAATCACTAATCAATCCATATCTACAACCCTAACCACCAAGTTCATCCAACTTGGTGGAATCTCAAACCCTAGTTCGAGACTTCCATCAATAAACCGAAATCCAACTTGTACACATCGATTATAAGCTTACAATGAGTGTTCTACACCCATGTTTAGTCATCTTCCCCAAAGATGACATGGTTGGTTCCCCAAACCACCATTTTTACCCATACAAAGCTCACAATCAAGGTAGATAAGCAAGACAATCAAGAATACTTACCCTTTATGTTTCAATCCTTCAAGATGGTGAAGATCTGAGCTCTTGAGCTCCAAAAACGACCAAGAACACTCCCAAATCGGCTGCACTATGTGTGGAGTTGAATGAGAAATGAAACCCTAGCTCACACACAAGATTATATATTCCAGACCAAATTCGCGCCGAGCTCGCGCCGCGAAGTGACGCGGATTTGCCTTTTAGAAGCCGATCTTTTCCAGATTTCGCGCCCCGCTCGCGCCGAGTTCGCGCCGCGAACCAAACGCGACCTCGACGCGACCCTCTCGCGTCTGATCTCCGAAGTTGCTGTTTGAACTCGCGCCTGCCTCGCGCCTTCCTCGCGTCGCGAGGGCTGCCTGGGTCAGTGTCTTGCCTTTTAAACTTGTTTCCATCCAAGTCTTGACCCATAATTGGTTACACTAAGTCCCGAACATTCGAACACTCGATAAAACACAATGGGGACTCGATTAGATATTTTACCACCTTTATTTCTCAACATTTCTATTTAATTCATTGACCGAAAATTCCGGTCGTTACAGTACTCATCATTTGAAATTTATAAGCACAATCAACACGGATCTTAGGTGTTCTAAAGCAATTTTTCTATCATTTTAAAGTATTTTTATTGTTGTACACTTATACAAGCTTACATTTACTATCTCATTTACCTTTGTTATATCTAGGGCTGTCAAAACCTGTAACGACACGGTAAACTACATGAAACGAAACGAAACGAAACGAAATTGGGACGAAATCGAAATTTGAATTCGTGTTCGTGTCATGTAAAACAAACACGAACTTGTGTCGTGTTCGTGTTCAGGGTTTAACACGAAATTTACTCGATGGTTATGATTTTGAGAATATTTAGTAGTAATTGATCTCGTGTTGCCAAAGTTTTTTTTAACATGTTCTAAGTAAGAAAATTGATATTTTTGTTATCTATCTCGTATTGTCGTATTTATCATTTTTTTAATTGGGTCGTTTTTGTGTTAACAGAATATAACATGACTTCATGTCGTATTTATGTTGAGAAAAAAGAATTCGTGTTATATCGTGTTACCAAAAAACACAAAACGACAGAATGATTTGACAACCCTAATTATATCCTAACATGTACTCTATATGCCCCAAGCAACAATTTCAAAATATGATTTATTAAGAAGTTCATAAATATATTTAATCTTTTTGTACATGATGAGATCAACTATACATTTTATTAATGTAGGAAATAAAATAAGGTTTTGATGCACCTTTTCTTTTTTCAAATTGATATATATCTCCGAAAATTTATCAAACATAAAAGCACCATACTTGCTAAAATTAATAAAAATCCTTAAAAGGTATTAATTAAAAAATCTAAATATTAAATGAGTTTTTCTAAAATATGCATTATATATAGATTATGTGCTAATGAACATTTAAATTCCACTCAAATTAAAAATCATATTTAATATACTTTTTAAAATATAGAAATTATTGTGTAGTACTCCATCCGTCCCACAAAAAACTTCGACCTTAATTTTTTGTCCCACAAAAAACTTTCCATTTCATTCAATTGATGGGCTCCACATAATAAAATACTATTATTACTAAGGACCCCACCACTAACTATCCACTAACCATCTTTCTCTCTCCAAACCAATCTTATATTTTAATCAAAATTATTACCAATTACCCCACCACTAACTATCCCCTTAAAACTTGTGCCCATGTCAAATGGGAAGTTTTTTGTGGGACGGAGGGAGTAATAATTTTTCAAAATATATAAGGAAATAACAAATTTATTAAATTTTACACAGAACTAACGCTCTAAGTATACGAAATAAACATGTTTAATGATCTCAAACTTATTATTTTTATCTAAAATTACATTCAAGTTATGCAAAAAAATAGACATCATTAATTACCAGTAAATGCATCTATATATCATTGAAAGAAACTTGAAGTTTATTAAACACTTTTAACCTTATGCTTTTAATGAAATGCTTGTAGCCCTAACATTATAAGGTATTAGAAGGTGTTTCCTTTTGGCTTGTGGTCAAGCGTCTAAGTCCCGTCGTGGATAATTGTATAGATTTAGTAGTAGTGTAGAGGGTGTATGCGTTTGTTGTTTAAAAAAAGAAAGATAAACTCTTCTAAATAATATATACTCAACCGCATATATTAAAAAAAATCCCGACACCTGGTTTTTATAGTGTATCACAAGCTTGTGAGTTCAAGTATAGATATGAACAAAATAATACTCACTTCGCCTCAAATTTATTGTCCACTACAAAAAAAGCAGACAGTTTAAGAAAAGTATATTAATTATACCATGTCACCAATCAAACTTTTCTCTTTCTCACTTAAATGTTTTTTGATTGGTTGAAATTTAGGGAAGTCAAACTTTGCGGGATAAAATAAAATAATATACTAAACAATAAAAATAAGATGGATAAAGTATAGAATTAGAAAGTGTATGTTCATCGTTATAAAAAACACATATTAGAAAAGTCCATATCGAAAAAACAAGTGATAAAAAATCCATATCAAATATTCAATTCGGCAAAAGATAAAATAGTGTGTTAACGAAATAAAGAATCACACAATAAAAATATTGGTACACATAAAGCCACACTCACCCAATAAATAACATTACGCATACGAGTTAAGTTCAAGACTTTAAGTTGGTCCCTTTCCATATCAGATTGACAGATTCAGTCCAAAGGTACATATTTCAATCCACAATGTACAACTCACTGTAATAAAACCTCTGAATTTTGTAATACTTGTAGGAAAAAAGAAAAAAGGTTTACTAATATTTAAACAGTAGCAGTGGCGGTGGTTAATCATCAAGAGCTCTGTTTTTCATGCAGGCGTGGGCATAAATGCAGGACCTTTGCCATTAACAACCTTCTCTTTCAGTTTTCCTACAACAAACCCATTTCTTTTTCTGCTAAAAATAAATAAAGAAAACACACATTTACACCAAGAACACTGAACACACAGTGTGACACAGTGATCTCAAATTGAAGAAAAAGATTTCTGGGTTTGTTGATTGGGATCAAATTGAAGAAAAAGGTTTGTGCTTTTTGATGGTTTTTGAAGTGGGTGTACAAAAAGTTGCTCAGATTGTCTGAAAATTGGTATCTTTTTCTCTTGCTACTTTTGGTTGTGTGATTTTTCTTGAACTAGGGTTTGGTCAGAATGAATCATGGAGAGGCTATTTATGATACTGAATCAATGTTCTTTTCCATCTCTGCCTAAATTAACTGCTCTCTGGATACTTTTCTGAGCTCTTTAATGAGTTTTGGTTTCATTGAGGGGTATTAATTCCAATGATCTAACTATTAAATTTCCAACCTTTTGTTTATTCACTCTCTTAAATTTGATGTTTGGGCTGTCGTTATTACTTCAATTACCTTCAATTTCTCTTCATTAAAGTTGTTGCCTCGATTTGGGGATTTAATTCTCGCTATTTAGAAATTAGGGCTTTCTTCTGGGCGGTCAATCGTTTTCGATTTTGACTTTTTTGTTGGGTAATTTCACTAATTTGTGACGAAATATGTCTGGGGATGATGAAATTGAGGGGGGAAATAGAGACGATGAACAGATACAAAATTACAATTCGACCAATTTATCCTCAGATTGGCCTTTTAGTAACCCTAATGATCTTACGAACACATCAATGAGTATGGTTTCTGCTCCGATTTGGGATCATCATCACCAAAACCCCACGAATTCACAAAATTTAGGTGCTTTTTGCTATATGAATTTGCAAAACAGTGCAACAACAACTTCATCATCTTCACTAGGGTTTAGAAAAGGAAATCTTCTAGACATGTGTTGGGCCCCACCAAATTCCGCCATTAAAAGGGGTGGTAGTGTGTTCTTACCACCACCTGCTGCCGCCATGCTTCCACACAGTTTATCTCACTTTCCGGCTGATTCGGGCTTTATTGAACGGGCTGCCCGATTATCGTCTTTTAGTGCAGGTAATATTGAAGATATGATAAACCCTTTTGGTAATGCACCCGAATCATCTTTGAGCCCGTATAGGGCAGTTGATTGTGGGGTCAATGATGGAAGTCAACCTAAACAGGGTGGCGGTTCTGGTTTTTCCGGCAATAATGTCGCCGGAGAAACTGAATTCAGTGGCGGCGGTGGTGGTGAGAATTCGAATGATGGAATTGGGTCAAAGAAAAGACAAAGAAGTGATCAGGACACCGAGTACAATCAAATCAAACGATCACAAAAAACTCCTAATGAACCTGCAAAAAACAATGAAATTCAACAAAAAAGTGAAAATAACACGAATTCGGTTGCAAATAAACCGAGTGGAAAACAGGGTAAACATGTGTCACAATCATCTGATGCACAAAAGGAAGACTACATTCATGTTAGGGCACGCAGAGGACAAGCTACCAATAGTCATAGTCTTGCAGAAAGAGTAAGATTTTTATTCGATTAAATTTGTTAATTTATTGTTGATTATGTTTTTATCGATTAATTATTTAATTTAAAGTGATTTATGTTGATTTTAGGTGAGGAGAGAGAAGATTAGTGAAAGAATGAAGTTTCTTCAAGACCTTGTTCCTGGATGTAGCAAGGTTAGTTACTTATACGGTGTTTTAATTGTTTAATAAAAACCAATTATGTGATAAAATAGTAGTAATTAGATGTAAAACGGCTTGTATAAATCTTGATCATTTTTGAACAATTTTTATTTTTTTTTGCGTTTTTCTCATTTTTTTTTGTTGTTTTTAAGGTCACAGGCAAAGCGGTTATGTTGGATGAAATCATAAACTATGTACAGTCACTACAACGACAAGTCGAGGTACAGTAACGGAAAATAATATATTATTTTAATTTCTAATTTTTAAAATTTTGGTGTGAAAATGTGAAATACAACTTTATTATTCGCAGTTTTTGTCGATGAAACTTGCTACTGTTAATCCTCGAATGGATTTTAACCTTGAAGGACTCTTGGCAAAAGATGTAAGACAACATATTTTTTTTAAATATTATAAGATTATAATTCGTTCTATAAATAATTGTTTATTAATTATATTTAATTAGATGATTGAATCACGAGGGGGCCCACTTGGTTTTGGTCCCGATATGACGATGCCGTCTTATAATTCATCACAAATGGCGGTTATGCAGGGCGGGATTTCGGGTGTGGGGACCACTTCAGATGCAGTTAGAAGAACGATTAATTCCCATTTGATGGCTATTGGTGGTCATACTTCCAATGTAAGTTGTAGGTATAATTTTGACAAAATTATATTATTATTATTGGTTTTTTGTGTGCCTAAAATAACAACCTACTTTTATATGTATCACTGTCTAGTCATTGTACAAATTTATGTCCAATTGGGTCTTTCAGTCATTTAACAACCTGATAAACCGGTAACCTGTTGAGGTGGCTAGTGACATGTCATTTTTTTGTCTTTTGTGGGTCATTTGGTTATTGCCACGTCATCGTTTCATTAGATCAACAATTTCTGGTACTTAATGTACTAATCGGTTTAATATGTTGTTCAAAGACAGGTACCTAATTCATGGGACGATGAGCTTCACAACATTGTTCAAATGGGATTAAATCCTAGTACTCCCATAAGCAGCCAAAATTTAGGTACTTATATGAAAATTATTAACATAATATAAAATTCGAGGATTAAAAAAAAACCATATTTTAATTATTTTATTATTATTATTTTCATGTAGGATCGACACCTCCAGGCCATTTGAAAGTTGAACCATAAAAGATAATTTACGGAAAATTAGAAGAACCGCGGGTCGGATCTTGTGTGGGCCCTGAAACCGGGTCATGTAATTAATCTATGAGAATTCTTTTTTGGTGAATCACCATATATAAAGTTGCTAAATTAAGAACAAATGAGTTTTCTTGACTCAAATTGTAAAAAATTGGCATCTGGCCGTGAAATGTTTAATTTTGTTAAAAATCCGAGGCCAAAAAGGGGAGTTGATTGTGTTAATGTTAATGTTTGTAATTTTTCTGATTGTATTAGAACATTTGTTGGTTTTGTTATACTTGAAGATGATTTTGGTAAAGTTGATTTGCCACGTGTTTATTTATTTATTTTTGCATAATTTGGATATATTATGAAAATGTAGGGTTGGGCTGGATCTAGAGTTGGTAATTACTAAAGTCAAGATTTGTGATCTTAATAGAGTCAAAAAGGAAAATTGATTAGTTAGGGGTAGGCAGTATACTCTAGTGATTATGTGTTTGGATTCTTGCATGTGAATTTTGGTGGTTGTAGTTACATATATAGATTTGTGCATCTAGAATCTTAGTTGATGGTTTTATGTGTTCCCACTATTTGAAAGATTATTTTCTGTTAGTTTTTAATTATACCTAATTTAATTTTAATCTATTAATTAAAAATCGGTTTTATGTCTTGTTGGGTATTCGAAAACATGATGATTTTGATAAGAGAAATGATATTTAGTACCATATTTTGTTCCTACTCGTTGTCTTATCCACATTTAAGATCGATATTTGTAATCTACTAATTATCTTTTCTCATACAATTTATTGATTTAGATACTTGTCATGATTGATTTTGATACTTCTCATGATTAAACTGTTAGACGTATGAGTATGCATACAATTCATTTCTCTTTTGATAAAGAGATGATGAAGTGATTGTATACTTGACAAGTGACATTTTTTGAGTCTTGTTTGATTGATTTTAAAGATAGATTTCATATCTCGTTTATTGTAGGATGTTAGACGTGAATTGTTTTTGTGGTGTATAAATATTTAGTAATGATATTAAGTCTTATCATTTGTTCTAATTTATAATTTTACTCATTAGATAAAAATATGTGTTAAAATCAAAAGATAATATTAGGAGAGAATTAGTGGATTATACACGTCATCCTATCCAGTTGATAAAAATATAACTATGAACAAATAGTATGATCAAATATCATTTTTCTTAAATATTTTCTGTTTTCTGTTAGTGTCATATTATCTTTTTTACAAGCGGTTGTTGAATTATGATAAGATATATGATCATCTTTTAATAATTTTACTTTCCAGAAAATTGCATAATAATCAAACAAGAATAAATGCAAAAGTACAATAAAAGAACTCAATAAACATTGTAGTTAAAACTGTACTACGAAAAATCGATAACAAAGACTCAGATAATAATTGCGACTTTATGTCAAATTGCAAATCAGATGCTAAAACTATCATAACGTGATGAATTCAGTTACTTTTCATTTCAACTCATTCAAAATCCTGTGATGCTAAAGAATCCTCGCTGTTTAGTTGATAATTCTGCGTAAATATTAATTGGAGTACAAAATTAGTAAACCAAAGCTCATCCAGAAGAAAAATACATGCGGAAAATTAATTAAATTAAGTATTTTAGCAATGCCAGTTTTACACTGAACCGAGTAATGTCTATTGAACCGGTTGAAGAGGATTAGCTGGCCCGTTGACCGGCCGGACCACCGGTTGAATCGAATAAATAAAATAAAAAATCAAAAAATTTCCAAAATCTAATTTTCAATTAACTTTATTATTTTGGATTCCAAAAAATATATATAAAAGATCCATTTATCTATATATATATATATATATTTTGAAAAACTGATTTTTTCAGTTCGACCGGACGGTTCAACCAGATTTTTAGGTCTAATCTGCCGGTTCCGACCAACTTATACCCATTGATCTAACCGGCTCATTCTGACTAGCTAACTTCCCGTTTCCAGTTCGACCGGTGAGTTCAGCCTAATTTTTAAAGCATCGGATTTTAGCGAAATATACCTGCAATTTTTACCAATCTCAATAACTTCACCAAGGGGCGCCCAATCACCAAAGTTTCTTTCTATAAACTGATATGCAATTCCACTTTTTCCTTTACCAACCATAAATAATCCACCTTTTATTTCACCTTCACCCTTGAAGTTTTGCTCGATCCCCATGGCTTTTGCACGCTTGTAATTTGCACGAGCTCGAGGATTAAATAAAAAACCCGATATGAATTTATCTTTAAGTAATGATCCTCCACCAAGAGCTTTGAAAAAGTCCATGTTCTTGTCTAGAAGCACCACTCCGCCCCAATATCTTGGCCAAAAATCTCGAACCTGATAAATTGCATAAAACAATAACCAACTTTGATCTGATTTGTGTGTTAGGTAACACTTTACATACACTTTTAGACTTCCAGCATATTTATATTTAGAAAAATCATATTTATTACCTCTGATTCAATATGTTCATGTAGAACAGCAAACAAATTGATCCCTAATGAATCAAATATAGGCTTCTTTGAATAAAGTTTGTGTGCCTCAGCTCTGCACATGATGCACCTATTTCCCATTTCAGAACATGTAAGTTTAAGAAATATACACATATAAATGTAAGTAATTGTTCAAGGTAGTTTTAATTTTCTTGTAGTCCTAAGGGTATTTTGGTCATTTGACGCTCACATAAGGTTTAAACCAAATTTTTGTATTTTTTAAAATTGTTATTAATTTTTATTTTACTTTTTTCGTTAATAAAACAATATTATGTGATAATCACATGTGATTATATATGTAATCACATGTGATATTTTTATATAATCATATGTGATTGTATACTTGATCACACGTGATATTTTCGTACAATCACACGTGATCATGTATACAATCACATGTGATTATCATATTATGTTTTTTCAACGAAAAAAACTTGAAATTTTTTTTAAAAAAAATTGTGAAAATTAAAAAAATTAATTATTTGAGTGTCAAATGATCAAAATACTCATGCATGTATAAAATATGTGATTAGTATTAACCCCTAATTATTATCAATCAATTGTTGAGACATTGTACTTTAGGACTAAAAAAATGAAAGACTTTTTCTTTCAACACATCTCTATAAATATATTCTAAATATTAAATAATTATTAAGAAATTAATTACCCAGGCCGACGGATGCAAAGTAATAGCGACGGTTTGTCACGCCACAAGTCCGAAACCCGCATAGGTGGTGTTTTTGTTTTGACTAACCGTTCCTTTCCTATCTTATACTCGGGTGTTAGTTTTTGAACAGAAATATTCTCGATACTTGAATATGGCGCCACGTCATCAACTATCGGAGGTGGTTGTATGCAACCACATGCTCGTGGCTCATCGGGTAAAGATGCCACAATCCCTTTAAAGATATACCCATCTTTGATCTTGAAATCAGCCATAGATTGCTCAATGGTTGCATCATAAACTATGGTACTTCTTGTTGACATAGCTTGCAATTTTGGTCTAGTGGAAATGGACGGATTGCTCTTAAACATGCTACTATTTCGGGATGGTGGCACCATAGGTTTTCTTGTGGGTGGATAAAGTGATGTGGGAATTGGATCAACTTCACATTGTGAGGTGCGGTCCATGAAACGTGCAATGTGGCCTCTTTTCATGGCGAATTGAGACGAAAGATCGGTTGTGCTAAGGTTTAGAAGCTCGGCTAGACACTTTTGTGATGCTTCTAGCTTATCCGCATATTGCATTAGTGTTCGATCATGGAGGTAAGATCTTATCTCTAATGCATCCTTTAGGAAAAAAAAAAAGATTTTGAATATTATTTTGTGTGTTCCTTTGGATAAAACAACGTAATTTTACATTTGTCAATGTATAAATCTATGTTCAGTTGAGTCATCTGACAAACTGACGTGACAGTAAGTGATTGAGCAAAAGAGACACAAATCCATCTTTTAATTATCCAAACGACCAAAAAATGGCATATATTTTGCTACAACCTACACTTGCTACCTCAACAGGTTACCACCGCATCGTCAGTTTGCTGGATTGTCATGTTGTTTGAATGACCTATATATACGGCACCTAAAATACTTTTTTAGTGACCCAATTGGACAAAAACTTGTATTGTAACTAACCAAAAGATATCTGTTGAATTGAAGTATGTTGTTATTTTAGGCTATAAACCAATACGTTTGGATAACATAAAATATGGCAACACTAATGCAAAAAACTATTACCTTTTGTTGTTGAGTCATATTAATTGCGCTCATATCTTCTGTATTCATTATCTTCAAAGTTGGAACATCATCCCAACCGTCATCTAAAAGCTTTGGAAGAAGTTTTTGTAAAGAACCAGTTCCCACAAAATCTTCCATTGAGAAAGAAGCCATCTTTTGGAGTAAAGTATGCCAAAAAACTTGATCAAATCAACTAACTTATTGCATCATTTATATCACCTCAAAATAAACACAAACTTTTGTCTCTTTGACAATATCAATGGTGATTTGGTTAATTATACTTTAGACATGAAAAGGACTTGATCTTTTAATAAATTAGTTTTTTTTGTCATTGAATAGACTCAACATTAATAATGATAGTTATAACCGTCCACGTATTATATGGTAGACGAGCCTGCATCTACTTGATTAAAGTTTGCTTTTTTCACATGATGTTTAGGAATGGGTCATTATGTTTCTTAAGTTCAAGATTGTATAAGTAAAGGAGCTTCGTTAAAATGAGCATTGTTGGGCTACGGGGCTTTGTTTCAGGTCTGCGACCAGTCAAATCAAAACTTGCAACGAGGAGAACGTCATGGTAAACTAAGTAGGGTGGTTTACGGAACCTTTGGATAAAAAACGTTGTATTTAATGAGTAATTGCATTTGTATGTTTTTTTTTTCCAATTCGTTGGATTTTGTTTGTGTGCTATTTTTGTTTGGTTTGTCTTTTCAAGTCCATCGAAATTTTGGGTCTATATTTTAGTGTTTTATTGTGATGCTAGAGCATTCAGTTTTTTATTATATGAAATTTCATTTTCTCTTAATTCACAAAATTTGTATTTGAGTGGAAAATCACCTTGAATATTATTGGTATTCATTTAATCAACGGTAATTAAAAGAATTGTCCCTAGTATTCGTGTGAATCAACATGTTCAATTTTTATTTATCTCGTTTTTACCCAACATCGATATTTCTCAAGGTTCTAAAAGACGCAAGGCGCGGCGCGGCGGCATCATCATCAAGCCTTGGGCATGGCGAGTCGTGACGAGCCATGGCGTCTTTTAAGGTGTGGTTTAAGCCGGCGAATTTTTTAATTAAATATTTATACATATGTACTTCCTCCGTATCAAAATAAGTGACACACTTTCCGTTTTGGGGTGTATCAAAATAAGTGACACACTTTGAAAACTTACCTTATTTGGTAAAAATAGTGGGACCCATACCCACTAACTATCCACTTTAATAAATTGAAATTACCCTTATACCCTTACTTTTACTTTTAAAACTCATTAATATCACTTTATTCAAGAAAAGTGGGACCCATTCTCCACTAATTATGTATTTTAATCTATTTTAACCTCTACTTTAATCTTTTACCTCAAAAAATGTGTAACCCAATTTGTGTCACTTATTTGATACGGAGGAAGTATATCAAGTTAAAAAGAAGGGTAAATTACAGTTTTTGTCCCTGACCTATGGCCGATTCGGGGTTTTTGTCCCTAATGTTTTTTTGTCCTTTAAGTTTTTAAAATTCTGGAAATTTGTCCTTCCGTCTATTTTTAGCCTTTAAGTGACGAAAAATGCAAGTCATGTGAAGGCATTTTGGTCCTTTTCACCATTCTTCATCTTCTTCATTGTTCACCACCGTCGCACCACCACCCTTGCTTCCTCCTTACAGCCGCCATCACCACCGTCGCACCGCCATCATCAGCACCCTTCTGGCTTCCTCCTTAAACCAAACCCTAATCAAACCCAAACCCAAACCATTGTAGAAACCGAACACCATCTTCTCCACCAGATTTAGGTTAGGGTTTGCAGAAATCGAACACCATCTTCTCCACCAGAAATCAAACCTTTGCAGAAATTGAACACCATCGCAGCTTCTCCATCGTCATAGTCATCGTCTTTCTTTCAATCTTTCCCTCCAAGCCAACAAGGAAACCCCTCTCCTTCCTAATCACTCCATTGAACACCATTTTTATCACATATACCATCTTAATTTCCTCCACATGTACGTATACTGTTTATGCATTTTCGTTGATCTACACATACATGTATGATCAAGCATCTTTCACTAATTTCAGATCCAAAGTTTTGTTTTCCCCTTTTGGTTAGTGCATTCAGTAAACCCTAACACTCATTATCGTCCATCAGTGATCACTATTTTACGATTTTAGTAGCTACATCTATTTTCCTGGAGCGATGATTCTGAATTTAGGGTTTATAATCGAGTATTTAAGCTCAATTTGTTCGTGATTTTGATTTCGAGTATTTAAGCTCAATTTGTTCGAGCTGTTGATTTCTCGTCATTTTTTGCCAGTTCACAGGATCTATCCCTGATATTTGCCAGTTCAATTTAATTTTATTTTGTTTATTGCTAGTTTGATTTGTTGGTAATGAAGGTGTTCTTGAAGAAGATGGTTGATAATGAAGGTGTTCTTGATGTTGTTGAAGGAGAGAGGAAGATGAACATAAAGTACAATTATTGAAGCATAAGGTACAAGTAGTTTGCTTAAAAAGAGTTAAAATAGGGGTAATTTGGGGAATTCACAAAAAAAATCGTCACTTAACGGTCAAAATTGGACGGAAGGACAAATTTCCAGAATTTGAAAAACTTAAGGGACAAAAAAACCCACAAAAAAACCCACAAAAAAACATTAGGGACAAAAACCCCGAATCGGCCATAAGTCAGGGACAAAAACTGTAATTTACCCTAAAAAGAATTATAAATCTATTGATTTTTATATGTGATGTTTACAAATAGTATGTTAAATCTAAATTTACAATATTATATCACATTATTTCCTTAAAAAATCTTTTTTTTTTCAAAAAAAAAAAAATCAAATTTTACAAGACACTTTAAAAAAAACTCGCGAAAACCACTAATGGATTTATATCAAATCTTACACCGTCTTATCGTGTTTTTTTATATCACGCCTTAAACAGCCGCTATGACCTGTTTCGTAATGGCGGAACCGCGCCCCACGCCTTGGCGCCGCCAAGGCGCGTTTTTTAGAACCTTGATATTTCTTGAGGTTGATCATCAGTCTTAATAGTTATAACTTCTAACAAAAGCGTTTCCTAATTAATTTGTATATAATTATTTTTTTAATTAAAATTTTAATCATAGGATCTAACTCTGGTGTGACAGGACAAAACCACCAATGGCTCTTTGGATTATTCTGCAGGCCAGTTAACAAAGATTGCAATTAGTAACATATTTGTTTTTAGAATTGGCCTGCACAAGAAAGTCGGATATTGATAACTTCATGAATCATGATAAAATCCAGGAGTATGTGCTCGAATTTAGTGACTGATTTGTAAAGATACACATTATATTTATAAACTAATATATTCACAAAATTATATTTATAAATAAAAAAATTATTTATGAACTGTAGATGAATAATAACATTTCCTCTTCCTATAGAGGAAATGTTATTACATCCGTATCAAAATAAATGATACACTTTCTATTTAGGGGTAGACAAAATAAGTGATACACTTTCAAAACTTACCATATTTGATAAAAAAGTGGGACTCATAATCTACTAACTATCTACTTTAATAAAGAGAAATTACACTTTTACCCTTACTTTTACTTTTAAACATCATTAATATCACTTCATTCCAAAGAAGTGGGATTCATTATCCACTTACTATCCACTTTAATCTATTTTAAACCACTTTTTAATCATTTGCTCCAAAAACCGCAATTCTTCAAGTGTATCACTTATTTTGATACATAGGTAGTATTAGAGATAATGTGAGTAATTTTTTACTGCTTGCACAAGGGAAAATAATTAAAAAGCTTCTTTTGGTGGTTCATGATGTAAGGGTGTAGGTCATGTGTTTGAAATTATGATTTGTTTGGGTTGACAAAGTTAATTTGTAACATGTTTTCTCACGATATGGTGTGCAGGCCAACAATTATTATAGTATATAATATCTACTTGCAAGGAAATATATGTCTTAATCCAATAGTTTATTCATTCATAATGTAGAATATTATGAAGCTAAAAGTCCATAGTATACAGTGATGTACTACAAGGAAAATGGTGTCTTCTATATCGATCATGTATTATTAGTGACACAATAGAAATGTCACTACTTTTAAGTTTTTAGTAACACTTTTTTAAAAGCGTTTGCAAGACTGTAAAAAGTTATATTTTTGGTTTTAGTGACATATTTTATGAAAATATTATGTCACAAACGGGTCAAAATTCTATTAGTTTTTTTACCAACGAGATAAAACACCTAGAAATTAACTTTTGTGACTGACTTTGTACTTTTAGTGACATTTTTTAGTTTTGTTGACGCTTTTCAACTTTTAATGACACTTTTTCTGTGTGTCAATTTTCTTGTAGTGAGTATATGATGTATATATTATGATCCATATGCATTTTTTTTCATATATTTTATATGTGAATGTATTGATAAAAGTTAACTCTTTTTTTTTACACAAGTAAATATAAGTAGATCAAATCCACTATAAACTTGGTCTAACTTTGATTCAGGCCCAAATATCTCTTTTAAGAATATAAGAGGAAAAATGTTTGTATTGAAATGAGCATAATTTATTTGCCTAAAGTCTTCATTTTATATGTTCAACCAGCCAAATCGAAGTTAATGACAAGGACTTTGGAACTTTCAGCCCCAACAATGCTGTTTTGGGAGTTATTTGCACTTTTAAGTTTTTTTTTTGTTTAATTTGGAATTTTTCTCAGGCACGGTGTCTTTTTTGCCTCATTCGAAAATATAGACCTTAATTAAAGTTTGTTTGATACCCTGGAAATTTTAGTTGATGATTTTTATGAAAATTGAATTTTAGTCCTTAAATTAGTGTTCTTGTGTTGAATAGGTTTTGAAGATCAAATCCACAATATTCATTAAATCAACGTGATTTTTAGATTAAATTGTCAAGGTTTTGAAATCCAATCTGCATTCTTGTTTTTAAAATGCATCAAAGTTGCTTTATTTGTTGTAAAATAGGGTCATCTGACTTAACTCCCTTTATACTTCCTCCGTATCAAAATAAATGAATAACTTTCCTTTTTAAGGTGTATTAAAATAAGTGAATCACTTTAATAATTTACCTTATTTGGTGTAACGACCCGAAATTTGTAAATAAATAAATTGTATAAAAATATGATAAATAAGGATAAATCGTTTAAAGAACGTAGGAATTGGTTTCGTGTCATTTGGACGCCGTATGAGAAAGTTATGGACGAAACCGGGTCGAGACAAGGATGAAAAAGTGCAGTCTTGGCTGCACATAAAGTTCACGCCGTGAAGTAGGGTTCCCGATCGGGAACTGCTATCAGGTAATTGGACAGTTGGGCGCGAAGTAGTTCACGTTTGGGTAGCGATCGCTAAGTTCGCGTGTGGGGGAAGTTAGCGAAGCGAACTTAGTTCGCGTCGTGAACTATGGTCGAGCAGCTTTAAGTCGGGTTTTGGCTCATTTGATGCCATATCAAAACCCTAGTTTCCCCTTTGGCGATTTTTGAGCTTGAGGACTGATTGAGGTCGAATCCTTCACAAATCTTTGGTACATTTCACTCCTAGTTGAAGATTAAAGGTATATCTTCACTCTTTGATCTTTGTAGCTTAAGATCTATGCATTTGATGTATGGGTTTGAAACCCTAGTTCTTGGGGTTTTGGGTTATGGTGAAATAAGTGATGTATACACTTAATAGATGGTATTTTAACAAAGGGTACAAGTGTATGATTAAGATTTGTAAGAATCTTAAGGGTTGGTCAAACCTAGGGTTTGGTAAATCAACATAATTGGGAGAAATGTGTAAATAAGTGTTATCTAGAGATAGATGGACACAATAGTAGTAGTATGTGATGTTGATCATGTTGTGATATTTGTATTAGGCTTTTGGTGAAGTCTTGGAAGTTGATTGAATTGTGAAGCAAGGAAATTGGCGTAAAGAATACGGTTGGAGCACTTTATTGCTAAGGTGAGTACATGAGACTTTTAAAACTGAGTACATAGTAAATAGTTTTGAAAATACATATGATATTTCATGAGTCTTTATTAATGAATGTTTTGATAAAGTTAGTGACTGAAAAGATAAGAAGATAGGTATATTATGATACTAGAATATGTCTAGTATGATTTATGAGATTGGAAGTAGTATGATAAACTAATTAATAATGGAGTCTTTATTAGTGTACTATGATGATAAGATAATGAGTAAGAGAATGCAAAATGAGTCTCTATTAATAAATATGTATTAGCGAAGAAATTGGAAATGACTCTGTAGAAATGAGTATCTATTGGTAAGATTTACTAATAAAAGTAAAGAACGAATATATATAAAAATGAATATGATGTGACTGGTAATAACTATGTATTATAGTTAGAGAAGAGATAAAAGTATTATGATATCGATAAAATAAGAAATGTATCTTATGAAATAAGAAAGTATGGACCTCATAGGGTTCATAGATGTAGAAGTAAATGTGGGTTGCTTATGATCGGGTCTATGGGACCATACAGGTACGTTCACACTATGTTGAACTAGTTATATATAGTTATTATTAGATAACTAACTTGTTGATGACTGATGTGATAGCCGAAGGCTTTGATTGGAATAACTGATGAGTTATGGTAAGAATGAGATGATGTGATGACGCGAGGGATCCCCGGTCATGAGGTGTGGAGTGAGGGACAGTTGGGTGGATTCCCATCGACTCATCCACGGTAGTAGTCTTGCTAACTGGAGGAAGGTCCAGCGAGTAAGGCAGGTATCGGTAGATTGGGCGATTCCCTCTTGCCGTTATCTTGAGCAATTCGGGGGATCCCCGGTATGTTTCTAGTATGTATATGTTTATATACTAGATTTGGTTGAAGCTTATTAATGCGGGGGATCCCCGGTTAATAAGTTAATGTGCTTCTAGTTAGTTTGGGGGCAACCCGATAACTAGATATGTTGTGCTTCTAACTAGTGCGGGGGCAACCCGATAGTTAGATATGATTGCTAGGAGAGCAGAGATTGTTAGAGTCACGGTAGGGTGACTAACCGGTAGTGAGATTGTTTATATATATATATATATATATATATATATATATATATATATATATATATATATATATATATATATATATATATATATATATATATGTGTGTTTATATATTTATGAAATTATTATTATTATTATTGGGGTCTAAAACCCGTGTATCTCACGAGACTATTTTGTCTCACGTACTACGTTTATTTGTGGCTGTGTACTCAGGTACAGGTTTGAAGTGTTAGAAGGTTGCACTAGAAGTGGCCTAGATATGTTTAGCTCAGGAGCTATTAGGTAGATCCCGTTGCCTATGGTTTTGATATACTTGGTGACACCGTATTTTTGTAAACTCTGATATAAGTTTTAAAGTTTTTGTTAAACTGTGTTTTGGACAATGTGACAAATATTGGGAAATTGTATTTTAAATGATTTAAATGAGGTTTTAAAAATACGGGTGTTACAACTTGGTATCAGAGCTATAGTTTAAGTGAATTAGGTTGGATGTCCATCCTAGTCTTAGACTGTAGCAATAAGAATGTAAGATTCCTTGAGATCGATAGGTTGACCTTGAGACTTTATGTTAAGTTTAGGGTTGAACCTAGGGGACCTATAGAAGTTGTTATGAAATGTGCAATGTGAAGTCTTTTGAGACCGTAGGGCATTGGTAAGATAGGGTCGACCCCTATGAGAAATGCCATGTTTTCATCTAATTGTATTGTTTTCGACTGTTGAGTCGACTGTTTGAATCTTGTTTGTTGAATACGTTGCTATGGAGAAGGAATGAATTTGAAAAGTGGACGAGCTCCATTAAATTGGAAAGAGTTGTGAATTAGGATATGAACAAGATTTTTGAATAACTGAATAAATAAGGGTAGGTGGAATGATTCCAATACCCATATGAAGGAAGAGTAATCAAATGGTGGATCCCGTAGTGGGAAGTGTCTACATAAAAAGGTAGCAAGACCTAGTCGGAAGAAATGGAAGGATGTTGTATAGGGTTTTCATAGCGTGTAAAACCGTTGAGTAATTCGGAAATTCTGAACCGGAGGTCACGATTGGTGGATTCGGAGGATTGAGCAAGTGCTAGGGAGTAGCAAGCGAAGAAATAAAGATATGATGAGTTTGACATCCATATAATTAAAGGGTGAGGCGTTGACACGGTGGAACGTGTAGTATGAAACTTTGGGAAAGAGAGTGCGGTACAATATGTTGTGAAAGGAACTCACGAGTGAGTTGAAAGGGGAAGTCTTCCCGGAAGGAAATCTAGAGGGGGGGGGGGGGGGGGGGTTCATGATGCAACCTCGGAGATCTTAGGTGAAGATTGATGTTATGTGATTATGGCTTAATTGTTTGGTTGTTTCACGAATTGGTGCTTTTAGAAATTTAAGACGAGTCGTATGACATGGGGATCTATTTTTGGGAATAGTCTTCCCGGTTAGTGATGTGCGTGGGAGTATGTATTGGAAAGGATTATAGACAACTGTGTCGCATGTAGTAAGGATATAAGGGTTGATACTAATATGTAGTATAAAGGATGAGACACGAGATATGGTGAGTGTTTCTAACAGAAGTGTAGTAGTACAATGAAGTACTAAGTCTTGATAAGAATTGTTAGTATGGATGAAAATTTTTGGAATAGGATCCTTGGAAATGGAATTTGGATGTTCGGCGGGAATCCGGATAAGTAATGTAATATTATACGCGATTGGTAAAGGAAAGAATGACTAAGGCATAGTGATACCTTAGAATTTATAAATGGAAAATATGTGGAAAAGAATAAGCGTCGGGGACGACGAAATTTAATCGTTGAAAACAATTGAGTAAAAGTTGGCGTGTAGCCATAGCAAGTTATGTGACCGGATTAATGGATTCGATAATCTAAGGTGAGAAGAAGATTGTCGGTAAAAGTGTCATAGCAATAACGTGATAATGTATGACGTAGTTTAGTGTAAGACTACGATCGGGAAAGGAATAGTCCTAAGTCCCACGATGTACGAAAGTAGAAAATCGAGTGTTAGGCCATTGGGTGCTAAGTCATGGGTTGCAAGTGTAGACCAGAGTCGATTGGTTGACTCAAGAATGACCAGGATGACCGGCGAGTTATGGTTAATGGAATGGAGTGATAGTTACTCCCGTAGTGACAAAAAGATTTGGAAATTTGGTAATAAGAAAATGAACCGGTTAATGGAGGTTAATGTGTAAGAGAAACGAGATTTTATTAGTTATCCGCGGGATACAATGCATGTGCATTATGTGATGGCCTTCAAAGGCATATGCCGATGAAAAGGTAGTGTCATGTGGATCGCGTTGAGTATATGTCAAACGAGAAACATGTTAGATATGAAAGAAAACAATAATGTGATATTATGGGAATGGTGCTAGAATGCATGATGAATAGTTGGGCGATTGAATGAGTGAGAAAGTAGCAAAGCTACGTGATGTAAAAGGATGGATACCAGATGGTATTGGTGTGACATATACATATGTTTGTATATGTGCACAATAGAGATGTATAGATGGTCTTGGTGACATATACATATGTTTGATATGTGCACAATAGAGGTGTTTAGATTAAATTGGCGTGATATATGTGTGTATATCTATATGTGTGTATATGTTTATGTGTTTATATGAGGAATGTAGAACCATATGGTTAATGAGTATTGCTATTATGTTATAGTAAATGAGAATTGGTTTGAAATGCGGGTTGCATTTAGGACATGCATGTGTAGGAGATACCTACGATTCATAGAATAGGAGGAAAGAGAAACTCCTAGTGAGCAAATTATCATTTGATAACCAAGTATGGTAAACTTGTATGAAATAGGGGAATATGTTGCGATAGGGGAACTAATTCCGGTAATTGAGAATAAGAGTTATGAAATTGATTGATGTGACGCAAAGACGGTTGAAAGAAAACTAGATGATGGCATGAGTGACCAAATGATGGTCAAGATTTGGTAAAGGTCGGTGTGACTTTATGTAAGTGTACGATTCTCGGATAATTGGGAAAAAAAAATAAAAAAAAAATTGAAAGTGTGGAAAAACGGGGACAATTGTTAAGGGAACAATAACGAGTAGAACCGGAAGTGATAAATTAGTGATGGTACCCCGTGAGTATGAAGTTTGTTAGTTTGAAAGAGTTTGGTTGACTTCACGCAAAAGTCAAGTTTGACCAATTTGTGATTGGTTGACTTAGTCAAAGATGGACTTTGACTTTCATTATGAGCGATTAGTGAATATTGAAGGCATAATGTATCGATTGTATGCATGTGAAAGGATTAATGGAATAGTTGAAATAGTTGTAGTCGGATTATACGACTTAGACCCGTTTGGGTGTTGTCAAGATTGGATTTGGGAATCGAGTATATTATGGTAGATGGATCATAAATTAAAGGCCAACTGTAAAGGAAAGGAGGATTTATGGGATCCTTAACGAGAAGGGAAATTGTTAAAGTATAGTTGACTTTGTTCTTAAGTCAAGGGTTAGACGAAGTTGGAATATGGCAACTTGGTCGAAGCTAGACTTTGACATTGGTGTTGGTCAATTAGTTGATTATAATGCGTGGGTCATGTCATTTCTATGTGTATAAAATGATCGGTTAAAGGATTGAAAGTCTTGTGGTCAAAATTGTGCAATTTTGGCCCATTTGGGCACTAAAGGCTTAAGATGGATTTTTGACCCGTTTGGATCTAACGGGGTTAATTGAATGTTTACTTACATATTGTTGACTAATTCGGAATGAGAAAAGTTTGACGGTAATAACCACGGGAGAATGAGAACGGATACTCGGTAGAATGCGGATTTGAAATTATTGAGTGATTCCGAGGACGGAATCCTTTTTAAGGGGTGAATAGTTGTAACGACCCGAAATTTGTAAATAAATAAATTGTATAAAAATATGATAAATAAGGATAAATCGTTTAAAGAACGTAGGAATTGGTTTCGTGTCATTTGGACACCATATGAGAAAGTTATGGACGAAACCGGGTCGAGACAAGGATGAAAAAGTGCAGCCTTGGCTGCACATAAAGTTCACGCCGTCAAGTAGGGTTCCCGATCGTGAACTGCTATCAGGTAATTGGACAGTTGGGCGCGAAGTAGTTCACGTTTGGGTAGCGATCGCTAAGTTCGCGTGTGGGGGAAGTTAGCGACGCGAACTTAGTTCGCGTCGTGAACTATGGTCGAGCAGCTTTAAGTCGGGTTTTGGCTCATTTGATGCCATATCAAAACCCTAGTTTCCCCTTTGGCGATTTTTGAGCTTGAGGACTGATTGAGGTCGAATCCTTCACAAATCTTTGGTACATTTCACTCCTAGTTGAAGATTAAAGGTATATCTTCACTCTTTGATCTTTGTAGCTTAAGATCTATGCATTTGATGTATGGGTTTGAAACCTTAGTTCTTGGGGTTTTGGGTTATGGTGAAATAAGTGATGTATACACTTAATAGATGGTATTTTAACAAAGGGAACAAGTGTATGATTAAGATTTGTAAGAATCTTAAGGGTTGGTCAAACCTAGGGTTTGGTAAATCAACATAATTGGGAGAAATGTGTTAATAAGTGTTATCTAGAGATAGATGGACACAATAGTAGTAGTATGTGATGTTGATCATGTTGTGATATTTGTATTAGGCTTTTGGTGAAGTCTTGGAAGTTGATTGAATTGTGAAGCAAGGAAATTGGCGTAAAGAATACGGTTGGAGCACTTTATTGCTAAGGTGAGTACATGAGACTTTTAAAACTGAGTACATAGTAAATAGTTTTGAAAATACATATGATATTTCATGAGTCTTTATTAATAAATGTTTTGATAATGATAGTGACTGGAAAGATAAGAAGATAGGTATATTATGATACTAGAATATGTCTAGTATGATTTATCAGATTGGAAGTAGTATGATAAACTAAGTAATAATGGAGTCTTTATTAGTGTACTATGATGATAAGATAATGAGTAAGAGAATGCAAAATGAGTCTCTATTAATAAATATGTATTAGCGAAGAAATTGGAAATGACTCTGTAGAAATGAGTATCTATTGGTAAGATTTACTAATAAAAGTAAAGAACGAATATATATAAAAATGAATATGATGTGACTGGTAATAACTATGTATTATAGTTAGAGAAGAGATAAAAGTATTATGATATCGATAAAATAAGAAATGTATCTTATGAAATAAGAAAGTATGGACCTCATAGGGTTCATAGATGTAGAAGTAGATGTGGGTTGCTTATGATCGGGTCTATGGGACCATACAGGTACGTTCACACTATGTTGAACTAGTTATGTATAGTTATTATTAGATAACTAACTTGTTGATGACTGATGTGATAGCCGAAGGCTTTGATTGGAATAACTGATGAGTTATGGTAAGAATGAGATGATGTGATAACGCGGGGGATCCCCGGTCATGAGGTGTGGAGTGAGGGGCAGTTGGGTGGAATCCCATCGACTCATCCACGGTAGTAGTCTTGCTAACTGGAGGAAGGTCCGGCGAGTAAGGCAAGTATCGGTAGATTGGGCGATTCCCTCTTGCCGTTATCTTGAGCAATTCGGGGGATCCCCGGTATGTTTCTAGTATGTATATGTTTATATACTAGATTTGGTTGAAGCTTATTAATGCGGGGGATCCCCGGTTAATAAGTTAATGTGCTTCTAGTTAGTTTGGGGGCAACCCGATAACTGGCTATGTTGTGCTTCTAACTAGTGCGGGGGCAACCCGGTAGTTAGATATGATTGCTAGGAGAGCAGAGATTGTTAGAGTCACGGTAGGGTGACTAGCCGGTAGTGAGATTGTTATATATATATATATATATATATATATATATATATATATATATATATATATATATATATATATATATATATATATATATATATATATATATATATATATATATATATATATATATAGGGTCAAGTTATATTGAGAACCCTGATTTCAAAAAGAACTCTGAGAACTCTTATTAACCAATCATAATTTAGTAAATTGATTTTGATTAATTTAATTCATATTAATTATTCAGGGGCATTTACGACATTTTACCCCAAAAAATATTATTTCAATTTTTGAAAATTTCCTAATTTTTAGGCATTAATTTTCAGAATTTTTTGCTTACACACATGTTATTTTACATGTCCGTGTTTATGTTATTTATAGTTATGCATATATGTTATTTTACAAATATGCATATATGTTTTTTTGCCATTGATTTCAAAATTTTATTTTATTTATGATTATGGATATATGTAACATAAAATAAATAACCAGAAATTTATATCAAAATCCAACAAAATTGATAAAGCAAACATAATACATACATGTTGAACTTATTCATACAAAAAGTCAAAAGTTATTTCAAAAAAGACATATATGTATCCGAGGAATAACATATATGCATCGAAATGGTTGATGACGTGCAATTGTGTTCCCTTTTGAAACAACTTTCTTCTATATAACACAAAATGATCATTTCCTCTTTACTTGTATAACTTGTCAATTTTCTTTGTACGAACCACTACAAAACATAAAAAAGACATATAGGTTTAATCAAGAATATATATGAACTAATCAAGATCTTATATGCAACCAAATCAAGAACATTAATATTATCTTAATTAATAATTGCAAGAACTCAAATACATGATATCCTACTGTAAAAATCCAAATACATGTAAAACGAGTACTTAAATTCACCTTTAAGTACTCAATAGCAACAAACACAAAGATGATAATTTAGTTTAGTCATTATTTGTTTATGTAAGTGTTACAGATTTAGTTTAGTCATTAAACAAATAATTTGTTTAATGTAAAACATGAATTTTATCATGGATTCATTTTATGTTTGACAAATTTGGGGTTATCCACCACCTGCGACAGTTTTAAATTCCTATTAAATTCGTCAATCAATGGTTCCCATACAAATCAATTAAAAATCAATAATCACAGAAAATAAAAACCTCTTTAAACAAAATTAGTATTAAAATGAACCTAATGAGAGCTGTTCTTGATTTGAACGACCGGATATTTCTGCGGTACATGAACTCTGGTCACTTCCTCTCAAGCATCTGAATCTCTATTACATGTATCATGTGATCGGGCCTCGCAGAAAACGACGAAACTTGCGCCGCCTAAAACCACCCATCACGAAAACTTAAAATCACGAAACCAACTGGGATGCAACTTCCGCCGCCTAATCTTTTGCAGGTACGAATTGGGGACGAAGATGTTTTTGATTTGGAGATTTCGATCCTGAATTGGTTTTGAATGGGAGAGAGAGATCTGTTCTTTTTCTAACGCCGAGAGAGAGAGATGTGAGCTGGAGAATGAAGAGGTTTCTTTTGCAATTAGGGTAATTGGGGTAGTTGAGAAAAACGTGGAATCACATTTCTTTTTAATTCTTAATTTTTTATTTTGTTTACACAAGTACCAATATACCCTTTTTATTTAATTCTTACCTAAAAACTAGTTTATATTATTTACTATATTGCCATAAGTAATCTGAACCATTATTTTTTAATCCAATGGCCTAGATTGCTTAATAGAAAGTTCTCAGAGTTCTTTTTGAAATCAGAGTTCTCAATATAACTCTTGACTATATATATATATATATATATATATATATATATATATATATATATATATATATATATATATATATATATATATATATATATTTATGAAATTATTATTATTATTATTGGGGTCTAAAACCCGTGTATCTCACGAGACTATTTTGTCTCACGTACTACGTTTATTTGTGGCTGTACTCAGGTACAGGTTTGAAGTGTTAGAAGGTTGCACTAGAAGTGACCTAGAGATGTTTAGCTCGGGAGCTATTAGGTAGATCTCGTTGCCTATGATTTTGATATACTTGGTGACAACGTATTTTTGTAAATTATGATATAAGTTTTAAATTTTTGTTAAACTGTGTTTTGGACAATGTGACAAATATTGAGAAATTGTACTTTAAATGATTTAAATGAGGTTTTAAAAATACGGGTGTTACATTTGGTAAGTTTTTATATATAAAATTATCCCTTTACCCTTAATTATATTTTTTAAACATTATTAAAGATATAGGGTCCCATCTATTTTTGTCATCTTCCTATAAAAACAACAAAATAATAAAAAGTGTGGGTCCCCATCCATTCTAATTACCCAATTTAATTAAACTAATATCTTATTACCTTATCTTGCCTCAAAAAACGTGAATTTCATAGTATTACGTAATTCACTTATTTTGATACGGAGGAAGTATGAAATTACATTACTACCATACATGTATAGAGCATGCCAATCCATACATGTACTTCAAATTTCTTATAGAATATATATGTACAAGAGTAAACTACACGAATAGTCCCTGTGGGTTGACAATTATTTTGGATTTGGTCTTTAAGTATTAGAAATTACACTTGTGGTCATCGTGGTTTACACTTCGTATTGGTTTTGGTCTCTAATACTAACAGCCGTTAAAATTTGCTGTTAAACTTTTTTAATTGACACTTTTACCCTCACCCTCACCATCTCATTCCTCTTTCCTTCATCTCTACATACAAAAACATACCCAAATCAAAACCCTAAACCTAATTAAAAAATCATCTAAATTCTCTTTTGAAGTTATACAAGATTTCATTTTTTACTCCTAATCATTTACCTGGATCTCAACGTTAGATTTGTATTATGAATTTGCAATCAAAATTAGCAGCTGTTGGAGTTAAAATTCTTGATTTTTTGAGGTAACTCCATGTGGAGCTTTGAGGAATTGAGTTTTGTCGGAAACCAACTGTGCGGAGCTCCGGTTAGATTAAGGTTTGGCGGAGCGGTGGGGGTGGCGGCGAACGAGGAGGGGGTGGTGGTTCCGGTGGGGCCAGATTGGGTACTTATTATAAGCATAGTGGCGGGATTTGTGGTTTGATTTTGGGTTGTAGTAGCGACGTTGAATATCGGAAGCAAGTTATGGAGGACCAAATATTATCAATTGAATCTATAGTTGAAACAATATGGGGTTTGGGTACATCAATCTAGAGTTGAAACAAATTGAATCTACAGCTGAAACAAATTGGGGTTTGAGTAAACCAAGGAAAGGTGCGAAGGCGGTTGTGCAGGTTTTCCGGCAGACGAATCAGAGATTTTCCGGTGATGTCACCCAATCGTCTACCAAAACCCAAATTGGTGTTGTTGAAATGTCCATTAACTTTCATTTGGATCACAAACATCTTTTTAATCACCAATGTCAATGAGAAGATTAGGTGGAGAAGAGAGTGATGAATGAAAGGAGTTTTGGGTTGATAAGGAAGAGAAATGGCGAGATGAGAGATGAAAGAAAATGAGAGAGAAAGAGTCAGATAAAATAAAATTAAATATAATAATTAAAAGATAGAGGTCAAGGGTATTCTAGCCATTTAAAAAAAGTTAACAGCAAATTATAACGACTGTTAGTATTAGGGACCAAAACTAATACGAAGTCCAAACCACAGTGACCACGGATGTAATTTCCGATACTTAGGAACCAAATCCAAAACAATTATCAAACCACATGGACCATCCGTGTAATTTACTCTATGTACAAAGTATGTAAAAATACATGGTAACTTTAGTTTGTATATAACTTAGGCATCTTATCCAAATGCCTCAAGATTTTTTCAGCCATCAACCTAATGTCACCATTACCATAATGCAAAACATTGATTAATGTTGCACGCAAGAATCGATCTTGTGATATTTCCGAAGTCGAGTTATCGTCTCCTTCCATTAACAACTTGTCTAAAATCCATAACGATTTTTGCCTCAATGCCTCATTTTTATGTTCTTTCACCACATTTAGTACGTGTTGTATCGCCTTTTCTTGAATCAAAATACTCACACTTGTGTTCAAGTCGAGCCGTTCATCTAACAATGTGCATATCGCCGATAAAGCAGCCTCCACAACTTGAATATTTTTATGGTCAAAGCAAGTCAACAACTTTTCGACTGCTTTTGCTTCAACCAAACAAAAAGTTTCTCTAGAAGAACAAGCTCCTTTGTGAACTTGACACAATGGTGCAATTTCAAGATTTCTTGAATCAAATGAGAAACACTTTTGTAAAAATGAAAACTTTTTGAACTTAAGTTTCTTGGTTTTCTTGGTTGGTGTTGGTTTGGATAAAGTAACAGTCTTTAGTGACAGATTTCCTAACCCATTTGCTGACAGCCTCTGAATTTCGTCGCTAAATGTGTTCATAAGCAATTCCGTGAACACATTTGTGAAACTGAAATTCTTTGCTAGAATTAAAAACTGGTTTTCGTATAGTGTCGCGGTGAATCGAACAAGAATACCCACAAGTCCTTCCAAATAAACACTTCCATATTTGCTCATTCTTGTGCCAGATTTATGAACTTGGTCAATCTTTCGCAAGATTAAAGGGACTGTACTGAACAGAGCTATATTCAGTGCTAGATTTTCATGGGGAAGTTTTGCCAAGAAAGTGGCGGAAACCGCTTGTTTTTCGGTGGGTGTGGTTCTTTCCGACAACTCTTTTAGCAACGCTTGCGGTTGGCCTCTAGTTTTGCATAATCTATCCGCCAAAATATGTCCAAAAAAAGGCGAAAGAGCGATACAAAACATGATAGAAACCACTTGAAGTTCTTCATTCGGGTTATTCAAAAGCTCTATTACATTCGTACATGCATCGCTCTCTTTTACAATCGACACAATGATCGTTGAAGTCTTGAGGAATTTCATGAGACACAATAGGATTCTTACAAAGTTAATGTTCAAATCATCGGGCATCGAGTTCCCGATCCTTTTGATGATGTTGTAGATAATGTAATCTAACGACATTTTGTGACCGATTTGGAGGTCAGTAAGCTCTACCGATCCCGATTCGATTATATTTGCAAGTATACATGCAGCTTCTGCCTTTGAATTCATAGGTTCATTGTAAATTGTTCGTTTGAATATTTCATTGAACATGTTACCTATGATACCTAATTCAACTAGAATTTTTCCATTTTCGTGGTGTGACGAGATTTGCTTCAATGCTTTAAATGCAACATTTCTTTCTAAAGAGTTCCCATGAAGCACCATTTGAGTTAATGTAGTTGAAGCTGTTTTTGCCACGTAGTTTTTATTCTCATGATCATGTCCAAGAACAATTTCGCCTATGTTAGTAGCCATCTCCATCTTCATTTCTTCATTACCTGTTTTTATCAAATTCTTGTTTTCAAATCATTTTACAAACACTACAAGGAGAGTGACGTTTAGTGACACAACGGGCCACTATATCAGAGTTTAGCGACGCCTTTTAAGTATCCGCTAAAATCAGTGTTTTAAAACCCGGGTTGACCCGACTGTTTAACCGGGACCCAGTGAAGAGAGCAGGTCAAAAGTATCCGAGTTTTGCTCATTAATGATCCGTTGCGACCCGACGGGTTTCACAGAAACCCGGTTACCTGGACGACCTAGAAATTGTTTGTGACCTAGTTGTAGCATGTAAACTCGTTTGAACTTCAATTTTGAAAGCTGATTGGTCGAAATTGCAAACCGAATCAGACAATTTGAAAGATGATACCATGATTTGACCCGGGTTGACCCATCAGTTCAATTGGTTGAACCGTAATCTGACCATCACACCGGTTCGACTAAAAACCCGGGCTTTAAACATATATTGGGTAACATGTTATTAGTTTAGGTTTTCTTACACTTTTTATGAAAAAACATGTCACAAAAAATCAAAGTTCTATTCTAGTTTCTCACTAATTTTGTGTCACTTGTTGAATATAGGACTTAAACGACACTGGCTTTAATCATACCTTTTTACGTTAATTAAAACATCTAGACACTTTTGTAACTGATTTTTTTCTTTGCAATGTTTTTTTACTTTAGTGATACTTTAGCCACGGTATTGTACGTGTCACTAAATTACAATTTGTAATTATGTAAAGATTATACTACCTTCAAGGAAATGTTTCAAAAGGGGCTGCCAATGTCCATTTTCGGCCATGATCTTGATGTTACTTGACGACATTTCCAAGTTTCTCAAGATTTCGTCTACTTTCTGTAAAACGAATGCATCAACTGGTTGTCGGTACTTTAGAGTAATCAGCATCAAAATCCCACCAGTAACCAACCCGATTTTGTCACAAAAGTAACAACTTTTTGAAAGCTCAACTAGAAGCAGCAAAGCCGAATGCCTAATTCTTTCATCTTTACTTGATAAATATTGTATTATTTTCGACAAGTCCACCGTCCCAGCAATCATTTCCTCCAAAAAAGATTAAATATTTTTTTTTTTGGTAAAGGAACAAAAGATTAAATATTTTAGTACACTACACCAATCGTACTTGTGGTTTATGCCCAATTTCACAAAGCATCATTTAGTTTAAAAAATTAAACTGATAGTCCTTATTTCTTAAGGATTTTGCACCTTTGGTCCTTTACCCTAACGTACTTTAAAATGGATAAAATGACGAAAATGCCCTCATGTGCATCGCACATGTGGTGAGTTAACATAAATTTTTAACGTTTGTTAGGGTAAAGGGCCACGTGTGCAAATCAAAATAAGGATTACCAGTATAATTTTTTAAACTAAAGGACAATTTGTAAAATTTGGTATATACCATAAGTGCGATTGGTGTAATTTACTTTAATTATTAGTTCAAATCTTGTACATGTGTAGCATATTTACAAAGTCTTTAACCGATTTCAAAATATGAGATAGAAGTAATACTTTTCCTTCATCTTGATCATCATTTTCGGTCAACCGTAGCAATAATTCAAGAGTTTGGTAACTCAAATCTTCATCTTCATGTTCCAAGATTGTTCCAAGAAGTGGTACAATACCAACCGTACGAATCTCCACCACATTATAATGTTTCTTTCTACATAAATTCTGCAAATTATGCAACGCTTCAAGAATCACGGTCTTATTAGCGACAGAAGATAGAGCAGATCTCGAAGCCTTTATACTCGCTTGCTCATTTCTCCCTTCCCATTGCTTGATTGTCTCCATTAACGCGATATTTTTATTAAAAACACGATTTTTAATCTTCACGCCCGTTTTCGGGCATATGATATCGTCAGGATTGCTAAATTTTGTGTACCATTCAGTTATAGCGAGTCTTTCATATGTGACACCTGTCTCTATTGTGACCGGATCGTCCATTATATTATTTGTCAATGGACAAAAGAAAGCTTCGTATAACGGTTCCATATATGACGGCAAATTCGGATAATATTCATCATGATCTATCGAGCTTTCGAGGTCGTTAATGGAGTAAAGATCATTTTCGTCGGTTTCAAAACAAAAACCGTTGATGTCTTTTACTAGTGACTGAATTGCGTGATGAAAATAGTGTCTAGATGGTGTTTTTATCGAGTTTAGTACTTCGCCCATGTGTTTGATTACCGTTTCAAGATGTTTTATGATGATTTCGGGTTCTTTATTTGTGTTGCATTTTGAGAATAGGTTTTTTGCTTTGTATATGTATTCGGTGAGTGATGGTATGATATCCACGGCATTTGTTGGTGTATTTTCTGAGGATTCTAACTCCATGATGACCGAAGAAACACGGTAAAAATAGCATCCGATTGTGATGAAATTGTCATTTTCTGTCGTGATTGATTGGTTTATGATTTCTGAAATGTCTAGAAGCAAGGATTCCACGTCACTTGTACTTGAGATCTTGTTCACCTTTAGCAAATTGAATAAAAAAGGAGCTTATTTAGCCTGGAAATTAGCAACGGATTTAAACTGTTGGTAAATGCAATTATTCAAGTGGTGTGATCAAGAAAAAATAGTGTCTAGTATTTGTTCTTTGAACAACAAATTGACCACCAAGTATTGCAACAAGTAGGCCGTTTTGTGATCAAGAATCATTTACAAAGGGAATTATTAGCATAAATAATTTAAAACATGATCAATATTCATCCTTTTGAGGCTTTTAAGTGAAATTGATAGTACACACAAAATGTGGAGGAATAAATCTTTTTTTTTCCTTGAAGCTCAAGATTGTGTGAAAAAAGAAGTCGCACTAAAATGGGCATAACTTTTGCTACAAGTCTCCGCTTCAGGCGTACGACAAAACAAATGCACGGGCTAAACGCTTATTTTAGGAATTATTTGCATTTTAAAGTTTTATTTGTTTAATTTTTTAAACTTTGTATAAAACCCAATTTTCGGCCCGTTCGAAATTCCAGACCTTATTTTGTGGTTTGTTTGATACACTGGAAGCTTCAGTTTTTTATATTATGAAAGTTTATTTTTCTCTCAAATTTGTATTTTTGAGTTGAATTCAGAGTATTTCTTAAATCAACATGATTATTAAATTAGATTGTCCTGAATATTTTAAGAATCAACATACAATTGTGTTTACTTGTTTTTCTAATCTAGATACGACACCAAGATAATGGAAAAGACAGAGTAACAAGATGATTTTACCGATGAAAACCAATCAGAACAGCTACTGCTTGACATATTGTTTTCTTTCTTCATATGCAAAAATTTCTGATTGCAACCACCCGTTTCCTCACTTCTTTGAAACTACTAGTATTTAAAGATGATCATAAACATGGTTGCGACGGCCATAATGTTGATTCAGTCAACGGTTATTATGTTTTATTAATCATAACACTATGCTTAGAATTGATATTCACTCTAAATATTCAAGTTTCTGATGTCACGTGAGTGTGATCTCTCACCGAATTTGGATATAACGAACCAGTAAAACTTGTTGCGTATTGACTAGGTCACATTGTAACCGCTTATTTAATCATACATATCAGGATCCAATAACTCAAACAAGTTATTTGAATCAAAGATCTACTAACAAAGAAAAGTTACAGCGGATTAACACTCTTGTTATTTGATTAAGAACAATGTAAACTGTAATCGAATACGAAATATTAAGAACACAGTTTATCACAAAAAGCTTCAATATATATTAACGATGAATCAATACACACGTACGTTTACAATTCGTAAGGAACTATTTATAATAGTCCTTGAAGCCTAAATATTTAACCTAGTTATTTTAGGATACGATTAGAATGAAATTACAATAAGATATACATTCTAAACTAACTCTACTAGAATCTCGGACACGATCTGTTCTGTTTATCGGAATCAGTAGTATATGTGATCGTCAGTAGTAAGTCCTTCATCAGTAGTATTTTGCTTTTCTGCCCCATCAGTACTAACTCTAGTGTTTCTTCATTGAGTCTTCATCAGTACTAATTGCAGCCTCAGTAGTAGAATGCTTATATCCCAATAATCTCCCCCTAAACTTATTAATTCACTTTAAATTAATCAAGTTTCTTTTCTTCTTCTTCTTTCTTTCTTTTCTCTTCTAATAATGCAGCTCTTCTTTGATTACCTTCTAATGTCTGCTTGTTTTGTTGTTTTCTTTGTGCAATAATATATTTATTGTTTCTCTTCACAAAGTAATTGTACTTTTCTTGAAACATAGCAAGATCATGAGGTTTCATAAATGAACAAGTTGTGATTTGGAACATAGTTTCTTCTGAGTGAGGATATTCCCTTTCATACAAATATAATTCACACTTCTTACTTGTTCTTTCAAAGAAGTACATGTTCACTGTTGGTAGCACATTCCAAGCATAGACATTTTCTGTGCTAGTAAAATTTTCAGGATAATTATCTGGATAGAAAGCAGCATCTATCATCTGTGTTAAGTATCCAGCTCCTGAATTTCTCCATGACTTATTTGTCATCCTTGGTTTACCAATAATTAGCACTTTAATTATGTCACTTCTTGAACAAGACATAACCATTGGTTTCCAAGCACTAAATTTTTGAGTTGTTTTATCTTCTCTTATTACTTCTATTACATCATTAACAACTCTCCAATTGATAATTGGATTATCTTGTAGAGGAGCTATTGGAAGATCAAATATTTGTACATCTTGTTTGACTTTCTTCCTTGATTCTTGTTCTGCTTCTATGGCTTTCCTCTTTTTATTGACTGAAGGTTTTGATGATTCACCAGACATTGGTGTTCTGGTGATCACTAGTTGAGGATCAATTTCAACTAATACTTTATCTTTTACTTCTTCTTCTTCAGTCTCTGCTAATTCCCTCTTTTTAGCAGTACAATATTTATCTAATATTGTTAACATTTTCATTCTGCCAAAGGACTTAGCACTATGACCTTTTGATTTCAAGTGATCAATCATTTTGTTCTTCTGTTCAAATATTTCATCTGGTAGGTCAGCTTTTTCTCTTTTGCATTCAGCCACAAAATCTTCAAGACAGTTCAAATGTTCTTCTTTTATTTGTCTTTGTTTATTGAACTCTGCTTGTTGATCTTCTACCAGGAATTCTTCAATCTCTTGAATTGCTGCATTTTTGAGTCTTTCTTCTTCAGCTATTCATTTATCTTCAAGAGCTTGAGTCTTTGCAACCTTTCTAAGATACCTGATTCTCTTTACCTTCCACTTATCTTGCTTTGCAGGTCTAACACAATTTATTTTGTTTACCATAAAGTGACCTAAAGCTCTGTGTGGGTAGTCATCATCAAACTTTTCTTTGCCTTTACCAACACACACAAATAGTGGGGTATACTTCATATCAATAACTGGGGTGATCACAATTGATGGAGAAAATGTATGAATTTTGTCCTCAGTTAATATTTTGGGGTGAGGAGGTAGTGCACATTCATCTACATCATCCCAATTCACATTATCATCAATGTCAGGTATGATAAGTGGCTTAAGTTCTGGAGTTGGAGGCCTTGGGATGATCACAGTTGGTTCAAGTACTTCTGGTATTTCTTCTTCATCTTCAGTAGTAACCAATGTAGTTACTACTGGTGTTGTTTCTGTTGTAAATACCACCAACTGTTGTGAGGAGTCTACTACTGGTGAGGTTGTTGTTGTAGTTACTACTGCTAGAGCATCAGTAGTAGGAATGATAGTTTCTGTTATGAGAACATTTACTACTGGTATTGTGTCTTCTTCAATGGGATCAGTAGTAACAACCTCTTGTTCTTTAGCATCAGTAATATCCATAGGATCAGTAGTTTCAATTACCTCAGTAGTAACTGGAGAATGTACTTGTTCTGCTGTTGGGGATTGATTTGCAGATACAAAAACATCTTCATCCATACTTCTTACTCCTCTGTACAGGTCTTCACCAAAACTTTGACCTGTTTTACCATGAGCTTCTTTTAGATTTAGGAGGGAGGCTGCTGCTGCTGCAATTGAATGATCAATCATTCCTTGTATTTGATCCTTCTCCCCCTTAGTGATCTCAACTTGTTGAGCCTCACTATCCGCAATCTTCTTCTGTAATTTTCTGATAAGAGTGGATTGCCTTTGAAGTCTATAATCAAATCTTTTCCGTCTTCTATTTAAGGCATTGATATAGTGCTTCATATAGCTCATGGTCTTTCCTTGATTGTTCAAAAGTTTCAGGCAATGTTGTACAGTGGTTTTAAGGTTTTTCTTCCTATCCGTCAATTTTGTTTGTTTAATACCGCCCTCAGCCCATTTGGGTGGATCATTGGGCTCATTTGGTACATTGGCTTTGAGGTTTTCCATCCTATCCGTCAATTCAAGTTGTTGCAAACTACCCTCATCACTGCTTAGTGATGAAATGGGTTGTTTAGATACTCTTTTCTTCCTAGAAGAAGCATAAGTACCTCCCCTTTTGGTTTCTTGGCACCGGGGTCCTTTAAGTGCTGCCTGAAAGGATGAGTCATCACTTAAAGTTGCCGAGTTCTGGGTCCTAATTATGTTCTCACTAGCCTGTGCACCCGCCTTTGGGGCATCAGTAGTGAGAGCCCTTTCCTCATGCCCTTTCTCCTCCCTGGAGGACAACTCTTGGAGTCTGGGGTGTGACTCAATGGGTCCCCTGGTGTCCTTTAAGGAAGATTTCTTCCTTTTATAAGTTGTAGAGATTTGTTTGGCCTTAGGTTGGCCTACCTCAGAGTGAAGAGTAGCACTATGAGGTTTATCTGCATGTACCTGGGACACATTCATGACATTTGTTTGTGTGGGTAATTGAGTGGACTTTTGGGATTGTGTTTAGGCTGTTTTTGGTGATGGAGTGGGTTGGGGTTCAATTGGGTGAGTTGAACCTTCTCCAGTTGGGGGATGATCATAGATCATGTCTGGGAATAGTGGAGTCTCTTTACCAGAAAAATTGAACTTTTTATTCATGTTTGAGAAAACCTTTTTATTCAGTTCTGGTATTGGAAAAATGTTTGTAGTTTTAATGAGATTAGGAATCTCACAATAAAAAATGTGTGCAAGGAATCTTGGATACATTAAAAATTTTAAAACTGAAAGGTTTCCAAGCATCCCTTCAAAAATCATTTGAGAAAAATTGAATACTTGATCTGTGCACAAACAGACAACAGCAGAAGCTATTGCTCTGTTGAACTCATTCCAAGTGCTCTTTTTAGGTGACATACAATGTTGAATTGTATGTACCAAGAACTTCCATTGAGGAGAGAGAAGACCTTTCTGAAATGTTTGGATATTTGTTCTTCCCTCATACCCCATTCTTAAAATGTTTTCTATTAAAATTTCTTTAGATAAGAGAGAAATACCTGACTCATCATTGAGTTGAAGATGTACTCTGATGGATTGTTCAATTTTGATAGGCTTTCCATCAATTTCGGATTTAATTTTTATTATGCCATGTTCTTCCATTCTTTCTGCTTTCTCCCAAAATTGAACAATGTGTTTGTAACACCTTAATTTTTAATACAAAACATTTGCCCAAAAATATCATTTTCATAAATAGAAGACCAGTTCCAAAATACGGATTTACAAAAACCTTTGGTATGAAAATCAGAGTATGAGGTTTGGTGTTACAAAATATATCAAAACCAAAGCTAAGCATAAATCCGCTCTAATGATCTTCTACTCTAGCCCCCACATATCTCTATCCATGCGCACCTAAATGCTCGATCCATAACCTGAGTACATAGCAAAACGAACAAGGAGTACGTGAGACACAAAATTGTCTCGTGAGCTACATGGGTTTAGACCCCAATAATATCAAGTATCACATTGTATATAAACACATATTTATATTTCACCAACACAGTCTAGTCACCTTATGGTGACTCTATCAATCCTGCTTCCCTAGCATACATATCTAGTACATAAACATATATGTACCAGAACACAATCATATCCAATACATAAACATATATGTATTAGAACATAAGCGAACCTAATACATAAACATATATGCATTAGATCCCTAGATTACCTAGTACGTAAACATATGCGTACTAGAAGCACCCGTGTGCTTAGTGTACCAACACATGTACACTCGTCTCAGTGATCGGGGTCACCCCCGCATCACCACCATCTATCTCTAATCATAACCTATCAGTTATGCCAGTCAAAGCCCTCGACTATCACATAAATCATCAAACAAGTTAGTTAAATATTATCAATAATATATATACTAACTCAACACATGATAAGTCTAGACAACATTAAATAGACCGATCATAAGTAGTCAAAATACTTCATATAGCTATGTACCCAGTAAAGTCCACACGTACTCACCTTAGCAATAAAATGCTCCAACCGTATTCTTTCCGCCAGTTTCCTTGCTCCAATAGTCAATCAACTTTCCAAGACTTCACCAAAAGCCTAATACAACAATCACAAGATGTTCAACATCACATATCACTAATAATGTATCCATTTATCTCTAGATACCATCAACTAACACTTTCCCCCAATTATGGTGATTTACCAAAACCCTAGGTTTAACCACCCCTTAAGATTCTTACAAATCATAATCATACACTTGTTCCCTTTGTTAAAATACCATGTATTAGGTGTATATATCACTTATATCACCATAACCCAAAACCCCAAGAACTAGGGTTTCGAACCCATACCTCAAAATACATAGATCTTAAGCTACAAAGATCAACGAGTGAAGATATACCTTTAATCTTCAACTAGGAGTGAAATCTAGCAAAGATTCGTGAAGGATTCGACCAAAACCAGCTCTTGAACTAAAAAATCGCCAATGGGAGAAAACTAGGGTTTGTGGGTGTAATAAATGAGATAAACCCGACTTTAATGCTGGTGTCAGACCCGTTCGCGATCGCGAACTAAAGTTCGCATCGCTAACTATTTCCTACTCGCATAATTCGCGATCGCTATCTGATCGGTAACTACTTCACGCCCTATAGCCCCAATCTCTGTTGACTATTCCTGATCGCGAACATAGGTTCGCGTCGCTAACTCCATTTTCATCCTTGTCTCGGCCCGGTTTCGTCCATAACTTTCTCATACGGTGTCCAAATGACACGAAACCAATTTTTACGTTCTTTGAACAATTTATCCTTATTTATCATATTTTTGTACAATTTATTTATTTACAAATTTCGGGTCGTTACAGCGTTGAACACAAAGTTTAGGTTCAACAGTCAATGCATAGCATATGGGAGAGTTTTTCAAGAACATGACGATTGGTCTGAAGCTTCTTGCTCCATCTGGATTTATCAGAAATGCTAACATATTGTGAAATTCTGAGTACATGAGATCGGTTTCAACAACCAAAGGTTTCTTCATTGCCATTGTTAGGATTTGGAGTTTGAAGTTTCACAGTAAATGATTAATTTTGGAAGTGGAGTGAGTTATTACTGGTTCAAGATTTTGATCGTATTTGAGGAGATTAGGGTTTATCGTAGGGTTTATCGAATCGAGGAATGGATAATGCTAAACTAATCTTATTCAGCTATTTATATATTTCGAATTAACCTGCAAAAGGACCAAAATACCCTTCGAATCATAGCCCAACGACTATTTTCATGGGGGTTAGTGTAACATCCCAAAACCCGGCCTAATAGTTTATTGACCTTAAGGTATCTTATTAAATGATTACCTGATTAAATGCTTAGTTAATTTAATTAGCCTGCTGTCCTTTGCGGTATTTTAACCAAAGGGTTAAAATACCCGACTTGTGAATTATTTGGAATGAAAACATGATTTTTATATATTTGGATTCCTTGTTAAATATCGTCTCCAGAAATGCTTTCGTTTTTAAAATTGGAGTCCGTTTGCTATTTTAAATAAATTTATTACGAAAGGAACTTTCAGACATATACTGTTTTATCAAATGAAAGGAATTAGAGCCAAGTGGGTCCCCCCTTTTGCTGGGAACGGTCGAGAGAGAGAGAGGGAGAAACCCTCCTCTCTTTCTTGTCTTATGCATTCAAACATTATCCTCTATTTTTACTATTTCATTGCAACACAAAAACCCCATCTTTTCTCTACTTGTTCTTGAGCAAACTTGGTGATTTCTTTGTGCTAAGGTCCGAAAATTGCACTAGTGTTTGTGTAAAGGAAGTCTTGAAGTAAGCTACACCTTCTCCTCTACTTGTTTATGTTGTTCTTGAGCTAGAGTTTGAACTAGGGTTTATGGATGTTGTTTTATGTGATTATGTAAGCTTTTACATCTTTTGTATGGTTGATTTGTGAAGGAATACAAGATTTGGTGAAAATCACCTTCAACCTCCATTAATGGTGGAAGTTGAAGGTGGGTTTTGACAAATCTTGGATTTCTTGAGTTTTGGTTGGATAGAATTGTTTATTAGGTTGTGAAATCATGTTTGTTAAGTTATGGATGTTAAAAACCTAGTATTGATCTATTGGTGAAGTAGTTTAACTAGTGTTTGGATGATTTTGTCAAAATGGTTAACTAGTGATCTTGGAAGTATCATACTTGGATTTGTGATGGTTATGATCTTGATGGAATTGTTAGATGATTGTGAATTGCTAGTTAAAGAGTAAATTGCTAGTTAATGGGAATGTGGAAGTGTTTGGGTCTTATTCGGGTTCTTGGCCCGTTTGGGTCATCTAGTTGTGAATACTCGATAAATGGTCAAAATGGTCAATTGAATTGATGAAGGATTTGTGCTAGTTGTAAATGTCATAAAATGTGCATTTTATGAGTCTTATGTAGTTAGATGTTGAAATTGATGATTTTGACGATTCGGTGGATTATCACTAACTCGGTATGTTGTTGACAGGAACCGGGAAGGATACTCAGTGATACTAGCTCACTGAGTTAAGGAATCGAAGGTTGAAAGGTGAGTGGATTCGACCTACAACTCGGGTTTCGGTTATTTCATTTGGTATTGTCTTGAGGGTGAAAAATGCAGAAAAATCGCCAGATGAAGTGAGTTCGCGACGCGAACATAGTTAACGATCGCTAAGTCGTTCCAGAGAAATTGGTTGGTCGTCGCGATGTAGTTCACGATTGAGTTCCCGACGCGAACACTAGTTCGCGATCGCGAACTAGAGTTCGTGATTGGGAACTCAGTTTTGACGTTTTTCGCGGTGTTTTTCGTAGCTAGTTGATTTGTTGTGTATGCCTAGCGTTAGGGGATACCATACATGACTAGGTGCACCATCGGGATGAGGTCAGTGTCGGATGGATAACGGCTGGGCACAATGTATCGACTAATAGGGTATCCGACGTTACCTGTATATGTTACAGTGTTAAGGGGAGGGAGTTGCCCTGAGTGTTGGATGCAAAACGCTATCGGTTACCGTGGTTTTGGCCGACCATGGTTTAAGGCCCGCAAAGCCGCCGATTCTCTCAAACAAGTGATTACCCAAACCGGAGATGTTTTTATAACTTCCGCGTTTAAGTGACTACCAAACCGGAGATGTTCTTTAACTTCCGTGTTATAGTGTTTAGTGTAGTTGGTAGGCTTAGGAATTCATTCACTTAGCTTTTGTGCTAATCCCTCCCTTATTGACACATTTCAGGTTGGAAGGCTTGAACGGGTCGGGCTTGGACGGGAAGTTTGACCATGCTTAATTTATGTTTTGTAAAATGAGCCGTGTTTAGTAATACCGTCTTTTAAATAACTTTATTTGTAATATTTTGTGGGACCACGTTTTGTAAACTTAACTACTTGATGCTTCCGTACTTGAACTAAAACTTAATTGCCTATATCAAAAAAAAAAAAAAAATGCGGTGTTACAACTTGGTATCAGAGCTTCGGTTTGGCGATGGATACATGGGGTTGGTGTTCCATTCCCAAATCGTGGCTCGTGTGTTGGTCAAACCTTCCGGTCAAAGGGGATTAGAGCAAGTGTGAATTGAGTTTAGTAGTTAGTATATGTGTACTAACGAGTTAAACTAAGTCTTGGTGAGATGTTGTGTTTTGTAGCAGGAATGGCTACGGATGGAAACACCTTGGATAATATCCCACCGAACACGAACCTTGGGAACGATGGAGCAACGGGCTCGGGGGGTGATGAAATACCGAATGAAGAATATATTTTATTGTTGGAAACACGGAATATGGAACTTGAGGATACCATTAGGGCTCTTCGCCAAAATCAACCGACTGAGCCGCGACCCGAGGCTCGGTCTACCTTGCCACCTCCAACCCAAGCAAACCCACCCCCACACTTCACCCAAACTACTCAAAATCCCGTCTTTCCCCAAAACGACTCCTCATCTCCCAATACAAGCATACTACAACCGCCACTCGCCCACACCGTACCAATTGCTAATGCCCAACACCAACAATTCTTCTACCAACCTTTCCCGGTTGAGAAGAAACCGTGCACTTACAAGAATTTTCTCGATTGCAAACCAACCGAGTACCGGGGAAGTACCGACCCGGCGGAAACTCTAACTTGGCTTAGGGCCACCGAGAGGGCTCTTATTGCTTGTAATTGTGAGGACCACTTGAAGGTCCGGTATGCGTCCCGAATGTTGGGGGGACCGGCTATGGATTGGTGGGATGGGTTGACCGCGAACTTTAGCAACGAAATGATGGATGCGGTCACGTGGAAACAATTTAAGGAGCAAGTGGAGGCTCGATATTGTAGCCCGTTTGAGTTGGATAAGATCCGGAATGAATTCATGATGTTGAAGATGACCGATCGGATGACGGTGGATGAGCTTATCCTCCAATTTAAAGGTAAGCTCCGATTTGTGACACAATGGGTGCCCGATGAGTCCACCCAAATCAAACACTTTGTGGGGGCGTTGTTGCCCGAGTACCGGAGTATAACGAGGCTTGCGGGGACTCTCTTGCAAGCCTATGATCTTGCCAAGTCGGCCGAGAGTGATTTCTTGGCTCAAAAGGTCGCGAGTCGAGAGAAGTCTTCGTTTCATAAGGGAAAGTATGATCAATCAAACTCGAGCAACCACAAGAAACCCCAAGGAAATCATAGGTCAACCAATGATCGTCGAAAACAAATCCTTCAAGGTTCCAACCAAAGGAACCCGTGGTGCTTACCGTGTAAGTCCGCCCATGCCGGTCCGTGTACGGCACAAACCCGAAGATGTATTAAGTGTGGGCAACACGGGCATGAGTCCTCGGAATGCAAATTGGAGAATAGTGTTTGTTGGACGTGTCATAAGGAGGGTCACCGGGCCATGCAGTGCCCAATGAAGAAGAGTTCGGGTTCGGGTTCGGGCGGGGGAGCGGCTTCGTCGGGAAGTCAAAAGAGGAAGAGTCATCCGCCACCTACGGGTCGGGCATTCAAAATGTCGGTGGAGGATGCCACCACTACCGACGATGTCATCACCGGTATGTTTCTAATAAACTCGATACCCGCTCGTGTATTATTTGATTCGGGTGCAAATAGTTCGTTTTCCTCAAAGAGTTTTTGTGACAAATTGAAATTGCCTTTTTCCTTGATCGCGACACCTCTAGAGGTAGAGGTGGCCGATGGTGAAATGGTTCCGGTCACGACATCCGTGTCCGGGGCTAGTATTGATATTGATGGCGTGAAATTTTCGATTCTTTTACTTGTTATGCCGATATCCGGCTTTGATGTGGTTTTAGGTATGGATTGGTTAAGTGCTAATAGGGCCAACATAAATTGTCACCAAAAGTTAATTACTTTTCTATTACCCGACGGGTCACACGTTGTGGCCCGGGGAGACCGTGCGACCCCGACCATACCCATGATATCCATGATGAAAGCCCGAAAGTCCTTGACCAAAGGATGTGAATCGTTTATAGCCTATGTGATTGACGTGAAAAAGGAAAAGAAGGTAATTGGTAATCTCCGGGTGGTTTCGGAATACCCGGAGGTGTTTCCCGAAGACTTGCCTGGGTTACCTCCCGTTCGGGAGGTAGAATTCAAAATTGATTTGGTGCCGGGTGCCAATCCCGTGGCTAGAGCACCATACCGTTTAGCACCGTCCGAGATTCGGGAAATGATGACACAAATCCAAGATTTATTGGATAAGGGTTTTATTCGGTCGAGTTCCTCACCTTGGGGAGCTCCGGTTTTATTCGTAAAGAAGAAAGATGGTGCACTTCGTATGTGCATCGATTATCGAGAATTAAATAAAAGAACGGTAAAGAATCGGTATCCTTTGCCGCGTATTGACGATTTATTTGATCAACTCCAAGGGTCTTCTTATTTCTCAAAGATTGATTTGAGATCGGGTTATCACCAAGTTCGGGTTCATGAAAACGATGTTCACAAAACGGCGTTCCGAACTCGCTATGGCCACTATGAGTTCTTGGTTATGCCGTTTGGATTGACGAACGCTCCCGCGATATTTATGGATTTGATGAATCGAGTTTCTCGGCCTTATCTCGACAAATTCGTTACTGTGTTCATTGATGATATTATAATTTATTCCAAGACCGAAGAAGAACACGAAAAACACTTAAGGCAAGTGTTAGAAACGTTGAAGCGGGAACAATTATTTGCGAAGTTCTCGAAGTGCGAATTTTGGCTTCGAGAAGTTCACTTTTTGGGTCACGTTATTTGTTCGAATGGGGTCAAGGTGGACCCGGCGAAGATCGAAGCGGTTATGAATTGGGTTGCTCCGAAGAACCCAACCGAGATAAAGAGTTTCTTGGGTTTGGCGGGTTATTACCGCCGGTTTATAAAGGATTTTTCAAAGATAGCGGGTCCTATGACGAGATTGACCCGTAAAGATGTACCGTTTCGGTGGGGTGAGAATCACGAGAAGTCATTCCAAACTCTAAAACAATTATTGTGTCAAGCTCCGGTTCTCGCCTTACCCGAAGGCCCGGAGGATTTTATCGTTTATTGCGACGCTTCTCTTGCGGGTTTGGGTTGTGTGTTAATGCAACGAGATCGGGTCATTGCTTATGCTTCGAGGCAATTGAAGAATCACGAGAAGAATTACCCGACTCACGATTTAGAGTTGGCGGCGGTGGTTTTTGCACTAAAATTATGGAGACACTATTTGTACGGTGCTAAATGCGTGATTTGCACGGATCATAAAAGTTTGCAATACGTGTTCACGCAAAAGGAGTTGAATATGCGTCAACGAAGATGGTTAGAGTTGATTAAGGATTACGATTGTGAAATCCGATATCATCCCGGGAAGGCAAATGTGGTGGCCGATGCCTTAAGTAGAAAGGGAGATTCGGGACGGGTACAATTTATGCGGATGGAAATTGTGTCGGATTTGGTGTCCCGGTTGAAGATTTCACAAATGGAAGCATTGAATGTCGAACATTTGAAGGCCGAGATTTTATTAAAGAGGAAAGATGATTTAGAAGAAGATTCTCGGGGTTTGAAGACATATCAATCCCGGGTGTGGGTACCGTTACTCGGGGGTTTGCGGGAATTGATTTTGGCCGAGGCTCACAATTCTCGGTTATCGGTTCACCCGGGTAGCACGAAAATGTACAATGATCTAAAAGCACTTTATTGGTGGCCGACAATGAAGACCGACATTGCCCGTTTTGTGGGCCAATGTCATATTTGTGCTCAAGTGAAGGCCGAGCACCAAAAGCCCTATGGAACTTTAACCCAATCACCGATTCCCGAGTGGAAGTGGGACCGGATTACTATGGATTTCGTGACCAAATTGCCGCGTACACAAAGGGGTCACGATATGATTTGGGTTATAGTTGACCGATTAACGAAGAGTGCTCATTTCTTGGCTACTAGTGAGACCGCCTCACTTAGTAGATTGGCGAAATTGTACATTGACGAAGTAGTTTCTCGACATGGAATTCCAATTTCTATCGTGTCCGATAGAGATCCCCGTTTTGCTTCGAACTTTTGGAATAGCTTGCAACGAGAATTGGGGACGCGGGTGAATTTGAGTACCGCGCATCATCCCCAAACCGATGGGCAATCAGAAAGAACGATACAAACGCTTGAAGATATGTTGCGGGCTTGTGTGTTAGAGTATGGTGGGTCGTGGGATTCCCACCTACAGTTGATCGAGTTTGCTTATAATAACTCGTATCACTCAAGTATCAAGATGCCACCGTACGAGATGTTGTATGGGCGTCGGTGCCGAACCCCGACGTGTTGGTTGGAAGCGGGTGAGAAACAATATGCGGGGCCCGATATTGTACAAATGACCGCGGATAAAGTGGCAATTGCCCGAGAAAAGTTAAAAGCCGCCCGTGACCGACAAAAGATGTATGCCGACCCGAGGCGTAGACCCGCTACGTTCTCGGAGAACGAGATGGTTTATTTGAAGGTTTCACCTTGGAAGGGTGTTATTCGTTTTGGTAAACGAGGAAAGTTGGCCCCGAGGTTTATTGGGCCGTTCCGAATTAGTAAGGTGGTAAATTCTCAATCGGTAACGCTCGAGTTACCCCCGGAGTTGTCGGCAATACACAACACTTTCAACATTTGTTACTTGAGAAAGTGTAACATCGAAGATCCGAGCCAAATTCTCCCGGTGCAAGAGTTGCGGGTTGATACGAAAAAGAGATTGGTCGAAGAACCGGTGGAGTTATTAGACCGCAAAGTAACGAAATTGAGAAAGAAACAGATTCCTATGGTTCTAGTAAAATGGAAGCACAGTTTGGGTGCGGATATGACGTGGGAGACCGAGGCCGATATGCGGGAACGTTATCCCTCCTTGTTTGATCGAGATGGGATTCCGGGGACGGAATCTTCCTAAGTGGGGGAGAGTTGTAACATCCCAAAACCCGGCCTAATAGTTTATTGACCTTAAGGTATCTTATTAAATGATTACCTGATTAAATGCTTAGTTAATTTAATTAGTCTGCTGTCCTTTGCGGTATTTTAACCAAGGGGTTAAAATACCCGACTTGTGAATTATTTGGAATGAAAACATGATTTTTATATATTTGGATTACTTGTTAAATATCGTCTCCAGAAATGCTTTCGTTTTTAAAATTGGAGTCCGTTTGCTATTTTAAATAAATTAATTACGAAAGGGACTTTCAGAATATACTGTTTTATCAAATGAAAGGAATTAGAGCCAAGTGGGTCCCCCCTTTTGCTGGGAACGGTCGAGAGAGAGAGAGGGAGAAACCCTCCTCTCTTTCTTGTCTTATGCATTCAAACATTATCCTCTATTTTTACTATTTCATTGCAACACAAAAACCCCATCTTTTCTCTACTTGTTCTTGAGCAAACTTGGTGATTTCTTTGTGCTAAGGTCCGAAAATTGCACTAGTGTTTGTGTAAAGGAAGTCTTGAAGTAAGCTACACCTTCTCCTCTACTTGTTTATGTTGTTCTTGAGCTAGAGTTTGAACTAGGGTTTATGTAGCTTAGCGATTTGTTGGTAAATCTTGTTATGGATGTTGTTTTATGTGATTATGTAAGCTTTTACATCTTTTGTATGGTTGATTTGTGAAGGAATACAAGATTTGGTGAAAATCACCTTCAACCTCCATTAATGGTGGAAGTTGAAGGTGGGTTTTGACAAATCTTGGATTTCTTGAGTTTTGGTTGGATAGAATTGTTTATTAGGTTGTGAAATCATGTTTGTTAAGTTATGGATGTTAAAAACCTAGTATTGATCTATTGGTGAAGTAGTTTAACTAGTGTTTGGATGATTTTGTCAAAATGGTTAACTAGTGATCTTGGAAGTATCATACTTGGATTTGTGATGGTTATGATCTTGATGGAATTGTTAGATGATTGTGAATTGCTAGTTAAAGAGTAAATTGCTAGTTAATGGGAATGTGGAAGTGTTTGGGTCTTATTCGGGTTCTTGGCCCGTTTGGGTCATCTAGTTGTGAATACTCGATAAATGGTCAAAATGGTCAATTGAATTGATGAAGGATTTGTGCTAGTTGTAAATGTCATAAAATGTGCATTTTATGAGTCTTATGTAGTTAGATGTTGAAATTGATGATTTTGACGATTCGGTGGATTATCACTAACTCGGTATGTTGTTGACAGGAACCGGGAAGGATACTCAGTGATACTAGCTCATTGAGTTAAGGAATCGAAGGTTGAAAGGTGAGTGGATTCGACCTACAACTCGGGTTTCGGTTATTTCATTTGGTATTGTCTTGAGGGTGAAAAATGCAGAAAAATCGCCAGATGAAGTGAGTACGCGACGCGAACATAGTTAACGATCGCTAAGTCGTTCCAGAGAAATTGGTTGGTCGTCGCGATGTAGTTCACGATTGAGTTCCCGACGCGAACACTAGTTCGCGATCGCGAACTAGAGTTTGCGATTGGGAACTCAGTTTTGACGTTTTTCGCGGTGTTTTTCGTAGCTAGTTGATTTGTTGTGTATGCCTAGCGTTAGGGGATACCATACATGACTAGGTGCACCATCGGGATGAGGTCAGTGTCGGATGGATAACGGCTGGGCACAGTGTATCGACTAATAGGGTATCCGACCTTACCTGTATATGTTACAGTGTTAAGGGGAGGGAGTTGCCCTGAGTGTTGGATGCAAAACGCTATAGGTTACCGTGGTTTTGGCCGACCATGGTTTAAGGCCCGCAAAGCCGCCGATCCTCTCAAACAAGTGATTACCCAAACCGGAGATGTTTTTATAACTTCCGCGTTTAAGTGACTACCAAACCGGAGATGTTCTTTAACTTCCGTGTTATAGTGTTTAGTGTAGTTGGTAGGCTTAGGAATTCATTCACTTAGCTTTTGTGCTAATCCCTCCCTTATTGACACATTTCAGGTTGGAAAGCTTGAACGGGTCGGGCTTGGACGAGAAGTTTGACCATGCTTAATTTATGTTTTGTAAAATGAGCCGTGTTTAGTAATACCGTCTTTTAAATAACTTTATTTGTAATATTTTGTGGGACCACGTTTTGTAAACTTAACTACTTGATGCTTCCGTACTTGAACTAAAACTTAATTGCCTATATAAAAAAAAATGCGGTGTTACAGTTAGTATGGTAAAATGTCGTATTTTACAGATAACGGTCGATCAGTAGTAACTAAGTATCAGTAATAGAAACATCAGTACTAACTGTTGTTTTTATACTTAACCTAATTCTAAGAAAGATCCTATCAGTACTAAATTATAAGTGCAACTCATAGTTAGTAATAATGAATAACCAGTAGTAAAACATACTTTTAAATAGAGATATTGTACAAAAACTTTACATATAATTTTAATAAGGAAATTAAGTTATTAAAATCATTCCAATACTGCTAACCAAGAATCTGATCCTTCCTACATCAAATGCTTTTGTAAAAAGATCGGCTAATTGATTGTCAGTATGAATTTTCTCTACTTTGATTAATTTCTTTTGATTGCAATCCCTTATAAAATGAAATCTTATTTCAATATGTTTGGTTTTTGAATGTTTTACTGGATTATTCACAATACTGATGGCACTTTGATTATCAATAAAAATAGGAGTTTTAAGGATAGAAATACCAAAGTATAGGAGTTGATTTTGAATCCATAGAACTTGAGCACAGTGTTAGGTCACAACAACCCTGGATTACTTAGTTAATTGATAGAATTATTATTACTTAAGACAAGTAATGCATAGAACAAGATTATAGTCAAATGTATAATTCCACTAAGTGTGGTATGCTGCGGAATAGCAATACCACTAATCAATTACAATAAGATATGAAAGTGTAAAGTGAATTGGTAAGTTCTCCTTTGCAAGATGATCTCTATTTATAATGGTATAGAGATCTTACATAATGGGCAAAGGAGTAACCGAAGGACTAAACTAGGGAAATGACTAAGATCAAGGGATTTGATCTTAGTCCGTTACAAAACTGACTGCAACTCAGTCCTTCTACTCAGTATTGGATTTCCAATACTGAGTGTTGATACTGAGTGGCCAATACTGGCCAAACTCAGTATCACTCCTAAACTTAGCAATTTAAATCTACTATTTATTCTAAGCTAGTCTAGGTTGTTTTGTTATCCTAAGATTCCAAAGGGGTAAGGCATTTTGCCTTAACAATCTCCCCCTATCTAATGATAACAAAACAATTACAAAGAGAATATTAATAAAACAAAACATCAGATAACATAGTCTTCTTTTTCACTGTTTGTTGATTGATTCAAACTCATTGAAGACTTATTTCTTTATGTGGATGAACTCTTCTATTTTTTCAGTTCATCCTGCCTGTTATTCAGCACATCAACTATCTTCTTTCTGAACCAAGAGTCCTCTTTCTTGGTTATCATCCATTTCAAGCCTACTAGATGACTAATAGGGGCCTTTGGCAGATCTGCTTCAGTAATGAAGCATTCCCTATCTTCTGAGTCAGTATACATATATTCAGAGGTTGGATATATGGTGCTCTTTTGATCCTGAAAGATTAAATTTGGGGGAACATAGTATGAGTTAAAGATCCTGAAAGTATTAAGGCACTCAGGCTTGTTGTTCTTTACAGCCTCAGTCATTACACTGAGTGCCCTATAGTCTGCTTGATACAAAATGCCTTGTTCAAAGCAAACAGCAGAAACGGCCCATATTTCATCCATCATTACTTGGGCTTCTGAGGATCTTGATGTTAACTCCTTAATTAATCTGGCAATCTTCACCCAGTCTTGGAGTCCCATGTTCTGAATGTCATGAAGGAAAATCTTCATAGGAGGACTGACTGGTCCAATGCAGACTGCAACTATGGACTTGTCAACGGTTTTGACTTTTATTTTGTTGATGTACATATACAGCCAGCATACCTCCTTCACATTTGGGAATAACCTATTCCTCAGCATACTCATCCTGTTCTCCCTATATCTTGTTCTTTGAGCAACAATGTTCCAGTATTGTTGAAGAACTTCATCTCCTGTTCTTCTTATAGTGTGGGGTTTCCATGGAACATCTGCATCAGTGTCAGTATCAGGATCTTCTTCCTTAACAGGAAAGAATATTTAGGCCTCAATCTCATCCTCATCATCACTCTTTTCCTCAGTATACTGAACGGATCTTCTTGGTCTAGAAATCAAAGGAGCTGGATCTGGTTCTTCACTTGATTCTGAGGACATAACCACTTTTGACATTCTTTTGGTTATTGGTCTTCTAGGAACCCTAGAAGGTCCTTCAGCTTGAGGATAGATTGGCTTTCTTGGAGGCTCTTCTTCATCACTTGATTCTGAGGAGCTTTCTTTATTTGCCACATCCAGTGCAAAGTTTAAGAAGTTTTGAGATGGCACTGGATGTTCTTCATCATCATCAACAATAGGCCAGAAAAAAGGCCTATAAACTATAATCTGCAAGTTATTTGGTTCTTGAGCAGGAGGCTCAGTATCACCTTGCTGTGGTTGGTCAGTTTCAGTCTCCCCCTGAGCAGTTGGCTCAGATAACTCTTCAAGTTGTTCCAGAACTGACCTTCCTCTTATTCTTCTTATCTCATACTGAAACCTAAGAGATTGATCAGTACGAGGAATTTGCTGATGTTGTTGTTGTGGTTGCTGTGGAGGTTGATCTTCATTTAATTTTCTTCTTTTCTCCCCCTGAGCAGATGGCTCAGGTTGATCAACCTCTTCTTCTCTTTGTCTCTTCTCCCCTTTATTTTTATCATTTGATGGGGAGGGAAGAGGTTCAGTATCACCACCTATGTCCCCTTGTTGAGCATCAGGATTCGGAGAGGGCATAGGTTTAGTAGCAGTATCATGTTCACCCTCAGTATTAGCATGGGAGGGTGATCTTCTAGGCTAAGTATCAGGGCCTTCTTCATCATTATGTCCACCAAGTGGAGTCTGTGGATGTGGTGGAGTCTGTTGTTGTTGCTGAAGTAGTGCCACCGACTGCTTCAATGAATCAATTTCATTACTCATTGCATCCATCCTGCCCAGAATATTATTCAGAGTGTTCTGCATGGCCAGTATCTGGTTGAGAATTGTTTGTAGAGCCCCTTGCACTTCCTGAGACTGAGTGTCTTGTGCTCTACGACCCTGCACAGATGGTGCTAAAGAAAAAAAATCAAACTGGTTAGAATGAAAGGTTTATCAAATAGAATTGTGGTGTTGTTAAATTCTATAATCATTTAAACAGAATTTTAAATTCTGTATTTCATCTGGTTCATGATGAAATATTGTGAACTTGTGCATAGCATGTGTAAGAAATGTTTTAGTAAAAGTGAGTGTGAATATTTGAGTAGCTCAGTATAGGATAAGTCACATTTACTAAAAGGTTTTGGTTTGGGAAATCGAAGACTGGGATGTGCTTCTTGTTATTTTCAATATTTATCACTCGGTATCAGAGTGATAACATAAATGTGGCTAAAACCCATGGAAAATTTTGGCTTATGTGGCTTAAAAGGTTTGTGATCATTTCTTGAATCATGTGACCCTACTCAAAAATAAGTAGGACATAATTCAAGCAACACCAGTGGGTGTCAGTATGACATCACCTCCATTGTCTCTTTAAATGTTGAGACAACTGTAGACTGACAATGATCATATAAGTGCTCAGTGTATGAATTTTGCATAGCAGGAGTGGGCTAATTATGTTGGCCATAATTGGATATATATTTGAAAGTTCGTTTGAGACTTTGGTCAGTATTGAGTTGGTACTGGCCAATACTTAGTCTCTATTTGGGGAAAGATATATATATATATATATATATATATATATATATATATATATATATATATATATATATATATATATATATATATATATATATATATATATATATATAAAAGTTTGAGAGCATTTTAGAAATTCATACCTGAGACTTTGTCAGATTCCCTTCGAGCATCTGCAGAGGTCGGTGCTGGATCATCTAGATTTTGATTTGAGGCACCAGCACCTTCAAGAGACTCTTGTCTGCTATCATGAGCACCTTCCAGTATATGTTGCTCAAACTGAATCTCCACATCAAGAGGAACATGAGGTTCCTCAATTTGTTGAGCAATATGTTCAGGTTCAGGACCTGGAAGGTCAGCGGTGGCTGCAACTAGACTTTGTGCTTGAAGAGATCCAGTTAGTGATGGAGCATGAGTAGGCTGCACCTCTTCTGATGATAAAGCACCCATTATCACTGGGGATATGTTTCGTATGACCAGTGGTTGCATTTCTGTTGACTCAGTATCAGTATCTGTTGCAATATGAGGAGCATCAGGATCTTGTGCAGGTGGAGGAATATGTGGTGGTTCTTGTGCAGGATCTGGTTGAGCATCCACCATCTCAATATCTTGAGCAGCATTTCCCCCATCACCACTATCATCATCATTATCATCATCATCATCATTATTTTCTGAACCAGTATCAGATTTTCTTCATCATTAATGTGTGCCTGTACAATAGCCCACATAGAGTGACTCAGTACAGGCTCTCCTTCCCTTGGCCTGTAAAAATATATCTTCTCATGTAAGGGAGGAAGATCTGCTCTTGGACTATTGAACTCATCATAAACATGAGCAGGCATTGAATTCTGGAAAATGAGAGATAGAAATCTGGAAAAAGGAACATTGATTTCTCTGGTTTGAGTCCGAATCAGAGAAGCTAGTTCATTGAAGATCAGTCTAGCATAATCAATATCCCGACCATGATACATGGCATGAACAATCTGCATCCCAAAATCATTTATTTGGTCCAAAGCTCCTGTCTTGTGGGTCATACACCGAATGAGGGTGGAAATTATAAGACCCCACATTGGACCAAATTCATTTCTTTTAATTATTCCCGTGGTTCCTCTGCGTCCAATTAATGCTAACACTGAGCGAGCCTTTGTTCGATCAACAAAGGGCTCATACTGAGCGTGAGCGGGAAGCCTTAGTGTTTCCCGAATAATAGCTGTTGAAACAAAAGCCCTTCTTTGATCTCGAATAGCCCAACCGCTAATCATGTCCGAAGAGTCAAGTTTAGCAGAGTACCAGAATTCACAGAGCATCTCCGGATAAATTGCGTGAGGAGATAGAATCAACGCTTGAGTGATCGGACAATGCTTCAGATATGTAATCATGTGAGTGAATTCAGGGCACGCCCAAGCCTGAGGAACGTTGAAATTTGCGGTTATGTTGTTCCTCGAAAATTTGGGCACTTCGTCGTTCCGAAACTGAGTTGCCGGTGCAGCCTCCGGTGCGAAGAATCTGTAATTTGCCATCTGCGATTTTGATTAAGTAATTTGCTTGCAAAGAGAAAGTAGAATCGTTAATCGCAGAGAGAAGTGAAAGAGAAATTATGAAATAACTGTTAAAAATTTTAAAGAAAGAGAAGAAACGGTTATTTATACTTAATTAGAGATAATTACGGTATTAGGATGTAAAAACGGCTGATTTGACAGCCTTATCCTATTCCAACGGTAACTTTCTTATTAAGAAAGGTTACCGTTGGGGAGTATGAAGATTAAAATTCAGTTTTACCACTCCAGGACTTCAATACCGAGTTAAAAAGAAATTAAATAAAAAAATAAAAAAAATTATAAAAACATTTAATTTAATCTATAAATTAGTAAAAAATAAAAATTATTAAAATTTGATAAATCAGACGAGTGAAACTGAGCTGGTCAGTATCAGAAAATTTTAAGGAAAATTAAGGATTCAGCATACCCAATTGCCCTAGTAAGTACATAAACCTTTCCTCAGAGAGAGGTTTAGTAAACACATCGGCCAATTGGTCATCTGTAGGAACGAAATCTACCTCAACCTTACCCTTTTCCACATTATCTCGAATAAAGTGGTGTCTGATATCAATGTGCTTTGTTCTTGAGTGATGGACTGGGTTTTCAATGATAGCAATAGCACTCTTGTTATCATAATGAATAGGTGTCTTCTGGAAATTGAACCCATAGTCCATTAGTTGATACTGCATCCACAAGAGTTGAGCACAACAACTTCCTGCAGCAACATATTCTGCTTCTGCAGTGGAAATTGCTACTGTGTTTTGCTTCTTGGATGACCAACCAACTAGTCTACCACCGAGGAATTGACATCCTCCACTTGTACTTTTCTTGTCCAACCTACAACCTGCAAAATTTGCATCTGTATACCCTTCAAGGTCAAAGTTTGAGTCCTTGAAATACCAAAGACCCATGTTAGGAGTACCTGAAAGATATCTAAAAATGCGCTTAACAGCTTTCATATGTGATTCTTTAGGATCAGCCTGATACCGAGCACACAAGCAAGTTGCAAACATGATATCAGGCCTGCTAGCTGTTAAGTAAAGTAAAGAACCAATCATACCTCGGTATGTGGATTGACATACTGGTTTACCAGTTTCATCTTTACTTATTTTATCCTAAGTACCCATAGGAGTGTGCATGGAAGATAAATTTTCAAATTTGTATTTCTTTAGCATGTCATGCACATACTTACTTTGATTTATAAAAGTGCCATCACGCTTTTGATCAACTTGTAAACCAAGAAAGTAAGTAAGTTCACCCATCATACTCATCTTATACTGAGATGACATTATCTTAGCAAACCAGTCACACATTGACTTGTCAGTGGAGCCAAAGATAATATCTTCTACATATATTTGAATAAGTAAGATGTCAGAACCTTTCCTTTTTGAAAATAATGTTTAGTCAATTTTACCTCTTATAAATTTATTTTCAATTACGTACTCAGACAGGGTATCATACTAGGCTCTTGGAGCTTTTTTGAACCCATAGAGAGCTTTATCAAGCTTGAAAACATAATTAGGAAATTTAGGATCAACAAAACCTGGTGGTTGTTTAACATAAACTTCCTGTTGTAGTTTTCCATTTAGGAAAGCACTCTTGACATCCATCTGATAAACTTTGAAGTTCTTGAAAGCTGCATATGCAAGATACAGCCTAATAGCTTCAATTCTTGCAACTGGTGCAAAAGTTTCATCATAGTCAATGCCTTCTTCTTGCCTGTAACCCTGAGCAACCAGTCTAGCTTTGTTTCTAATGACAACACCAACCTTGTCCATCTTGTTTCTGAACACCCACTTAGTACCAATAATAGTTTTGCCAGCAGGCGGTGGTACTAAGTTCCAAACTTTGTTTCTTTCAAACTCTGTCAGTTCTTCTTGCATAGCTTCTACCCAGTCTTCATCTAATAAAGCTTCATCAGCTTTCTTTGGTTCCATGGTAAATAGGAAGCTTGAGAGGAAGCAAAAATTTGCAGTTGCTTGGGGTTCAAAATCTAACTTTCTTCTTGTTCGGACACCTTGTTTAATAGGACCAATAATATTTGAATGAGGATGATCTCTATGTTCCCTTAGATTGTTTCCTAAGTGAGCATTTGAAACAAGGTCAACAATATCTTGTTGTGCTGATGTGTTGTCTGCCTGATACTGAGTTGAATTCTGGTCAGTATTAGACAGTTCAGGTTGCTGTTCTTCTTGATTTAGCAGATCTGAGGTGGATTCTTGAAAGGTACTGGAGGATTCACCTTCTTCATATGTAGAATTGTTCAGATCATTTATTGGGAACTCAATATTGGGGTTCTCAGATATGGGAACCTCAGTATATGATGTATTCGAGTTATACTGAGTTCTTTCTTGATCAGTGTCACTCATACCATGATCAACATAGTATGGGTGAGACTTGGGCTGTTCAGCAATTTAGTTTTCTGGATTGCATAGAATATCTATGCCACTTATGTCTTCCTTTGCTGAGGTAGAATATTCATTCTGATCTTCATCAAACGTGGCATGAATAGATTCTACAATCATCTTAGTTGAGATGACATACACTTTGAAAGCTTTAGAGTGTGGAGAGTAGCCCATGAACACACCTTCATTTGCTTTAGGAGGAAATTTGTTGAGATTTTGTTTAGTACTGAGTACAAAACATTTACTCCCAAAGATGTGGAAGAATTCCACATTAGAAACCCTGCCATTGTATAACTCATAAGGAGTCTTTTGATGTCTCTGGACTATTGTAGCTCTGTTCTGAGTATAATTCGCACAGTTTATAGCTTCTGCCCAGAAGCTCAGTGCCAGTCCAGCATGGCATAACAAAGTTCTTGCAGCTTCAGTTAATGTTCTATTCTTTCTTTCTACAACACCATTTTGTTGTGGTGTGTAGGCTGCAGAGAAGTTTTGAACGATTCCTTTTTCCTCACAGAAATCTGTAGGGTTTCATAACACTGGTCGACCACTTGGGTCAACCTCTTTGTATACTTGGTTCGACCACACTGACCAAGAACATGAACTTGTTCTTGACCGGTTAAAACCAACTAGCTGATTTAATCCCTAAATGCGGAACTGAGATTAAACCTAATCCTTAAACCCTAAAGGATTGGGATGTTGGAGAACTAGATTAGGTTAACAAGAAAGAAACCTTGTACGAAGAACTCGAACACACACATACTTGTGTGTTCGTCGACTACTACCAAGAACCCTAGGGTTCTTGGTTCGACTTCGAACAAGATGAGAGGAAGAAAGAGTGTTCCATGAATCATACCTTAGGTTAATGCTTAAGATAAGTCCACTGATGATGAACACGACGAACGATCCTCTAGATGATCACTTGCAACGATCTTGGATCTTCAAGACTTGAAGAACACTAAAACGAATGAAGAACACGAAGAACGAAGAACACCAAGTGGTGGTGTCTTAGGGTTCGGCCGAAATCTCCCAAGTGTATCAAGCGGTTTTAGGGTTACCCTAAGCCTCTTATTTATATACAAATAAGTTACGCTTAGAACCCTTCTAGTTTAATTAATATTAGAACTTTAATTAAACTCCCTTTTAACAATTCCATCCCTTATAGTTTAACTAGTTTATTATTATTGCACTTAACTATCAAATGTCTAGTATTAACACACTATAATTTCGGTACCCATATACACAAAATTATACACTTGTATTTATACTTTTAATAGTTAATTATATAATAACCTTTATATAATTTATACAATAATATTATCCAATTACTATATGATTTAATAGCTTTAAATCATATCATGGATAACCTTTAATTAACACATTGTAATTTACTCAACTAGTAAATGTACAACTACTTGTATTAATTAGTTAGTTAAACTAATCTAGTAATAAGTTAAACTTAACTTAATACTTAACTGATTCATAATGACTATTATGAATCATTCCTCTTTGTAGTATCGTTGCATAACTTATTCATATTACATATACTCACCGGTGTGACCCATAGGTGTTTCGTAGGCATGGATGTATCATCATAGGTTGACAAACCCAGTCAACTTGTATTTTTCGAGGATTCAGCGAAGTGAGAGATTGTTGGTACTTGTTGTCGCGATTGCGTTTGTTGCTGCCATCTACAAATCAAACCCAGTTTAATTAGTAATCATCAATAAACATTCTCTAAAATATATTATAAACCCATATTAATATATTAGGCCTAGGATCCATATATCATATTCTCGCCGCAAGGTTTGGGCACTTCCCGACGAGACATGCTATTTCTGGTAGGTAACTTCCTTACCGATCGTATCAAGACTTGACACGATTCCTAGGGGTCGTAGAATCTTTAGACTTATAACTTATTACAACCTTGTACAATCTAATTGTACATTTCTAAGTTAGTAATAAAGTCTAGTTTGTTTATTCTACTCAAGTACTTTTTGGGCCGGGACTCCCGATTATCACCAAAGTAGATCAGACCATCTAAGACAGTGCGATGTTCTGCGCCGGGACTCCCGATTATCACAGAACCTTACGCACCCTAACACTCGCAATGATTTGAATCCATATCTAAGGTTCTTTATCCTTACAATATGAATATCGTTTAACAAGTGAGGTGTTCCATTAGGTGGATAGTACTTAGATCTAAGATTTTCTTGGGTTTGTTTAAGTCTTAAACTAAACTTAAACCTTTATTCCAATCTTAATCCTTGTTTAAAATGTGTGATTTGTGAATTGAAGAGTTCTACAAGACACTTTTTTAAAACTTAAGAACTATTCTTTAAAACTTATAGTTTCAAGAATTTGTACGATCTTACATGTATACCTAAAATGAGGTGTACAAAACGTTCTACTAGATTTTGTGAAAAATCTTATCTAGAATAAAATTTACTTGTTTTATCTTATTTGAAAAACTTATAAACTTATGTTAAACTTTTAAACTCTTTTTATGATTCATGAACTTGAAACATAAACCTAGTTTAACACATCTAGTTTTTCATATGTCTAATAATTAAATCAAACATTTCTTATGACTCATTAGATTCGACCAGAACTTATGTCTTAACGACACACTTACAAACTTTGTGATTTTCTTGTGTAGCTCCCACTAGCTTCAACAACCATGATGAAACTTAAGCTAACAGAATCACCGGTTTATACTTGGTGAAACTAATAAACTTATTATATAAACACTATATATAATAATTCTTAGTTTGTTTAAACCTTTCTTATATTTAACTTGAACTAGTTAAATATAGGTTATAAAGTTTTCTTGTTATTTATTACTTGATCATTAATCTAGTATATTACATAACTTGTAAAATACTTACTTGTATAATTATCTAGTTATAATAACTTATAACTTTATACACTTTATAATGATAGTATATAACTTTGTATATTTTTAGTTAATCATATAATTTCAACTTGTACAATTTCTAGTTATAATGAAATCATAACTTTGTACTTTCTAGTTTTAATTATATTATAACTTATAGAATAACTAATTATAATACTATCTTTAAAGATCAAAATAACATTACCCTTTTTAATTGTTCCATTTTATCTTGTATTTTAATGTATTCGTATATATATGTATATTTTATAATAAACTTGTAACATTCTAATAAGAATATTACATCTAATTTATACATATGTATTTTAACTTAAACTAATTAAAATACGTATAAACTTATTATATCCTTTAAAATTCAATTTTACCTAATTATTAAAAAACAAATTCCGAAAAATTAAATACATATATATAAATACATAAATACACCTTGTTAACTTTAGAACTTAAAAATTAACATCCTCTTTATCAATTCCCTAAATTGATTAGGATGAACCCTAATCTTGTTTTTGACCAATCAAAACTAGGGTTTTGACTTTCTTGATCAAAGACATTATTTTAATTAAAAGACTAATTTTAATCAATCCTTTTAAACAATAAACTTTGTTTAAATTCTAAGATAGATTATAGCTTTTAATAAATTTATTTAAACTCTTTAAATTAAACCTTATAGACAATAAAACTTTGTTTAAATTACTAGGTTTAAAGAACTAGCTTTAATAAATCTATCAAAATAATAATTAAACCTATTAGACATAAACTTGTCTAATTAACTAGGTTTTAGATTATTATCCTAATTAATACTTTTAAACTGTTAAACTTAAACTAGTTTAATGTTCTAGGGTTCTTTAGGGTTTTGAAATTCTTAAGGCTAGGAAACTTTTCCACCAATTAAACTAGGCTAGTTTAATAAACTTGGTGTCCAAGTAACCTCTAGATTTTCGAAAATCCTAAGGGATTTAGGAAAGAATCCTTTTGATCAATTAAACAAATCTTGTTTAACATACTTGATCCTAGGGTTTTCCTTTGTCACGAAAATTTAAGGGATTATGGAAAGAATCCTTTTGATCAATTAAACATATCTTGTTTAACATACATGATCCTAGGGTTCTTTCTAGGGTTTTCGAAAAATTGCTAGGGTTTCTAGAAACCTTCTTGACCAATTATACTTAGACTAGTTTAATGTTCTTGGTCCTAGGGTTCTTCCCTTTTTCGAAAATTATGAAGAAGAAGAAAGAATACATGAAACAAAAAAAACTAAATTAAAGTAAACAAACAATCTTTGTTAATCTAGTCTAGATCTCTAAACCAACGCTCTGATACCACTGTAGGGTTTCATAACACTGGTCGACCACTTGGGTCAACCTCCTAGTATACTTGGTTCGACCACACTGACCAAGAACATGAACTTGTTCTTGACCGGTTAAAACCAACTAGCTGATTTAATCCCTAAATGCGGAACTGGGATTAAACCTAATCCTTAAACCCTAAAGGATTGGGATGTTGGAGAACTAGATTAGGTTAACAAGAAAGAAACCTTGTATGAAGAACTCGAACACACACATACTTGTGTGTTCGTCGACTACTACCAAGAACCCTAGGGTTCTTGGTTCGACTTCGAACAAAAGGAGAGGAAGAAAGAGTGTTCCATGAATCATACCTTAGGTTAATGCTTAATATAAGTCCACTGATGATGAACACGACAAACGATCCTCTAGATGATCACTTGCAACGATCTTGGATCTTCAAGACTTGAAGAACACGAAGAACGAATGAAGAACACGGAGAACGAAGAACACCAAATGGTGGTGTCTTAGGGTTCGGCCGAAATCTCCCAAGAGAGGAGGAGAGATTTCGTCCAAGTGTATCAAGCGGTTTTAGGGTTACCCTAAGCCTCTTATTTATAAACAAATAAGTTACGCTTAGAACCCTTCTAGTTTAATTAATATTAGAACTTTAATTAAACTTCCTTTTAACAATTCCATCCCTTATAGTTTAACTAGTTTATTATTATTGCACTTAACTATCAAATGTCTAGTATTAACACACTATAATTTCGGTACCCATATACACGAAATTATACACTTGTATTTATACTTTTAATAGTTAATTATATAATAACCTTTATATAATTTATACAATAATATTATCAAATTACTATATGATTTAATAGCTTTAAATCATATCATGGATAACCTTTAATTAACACATTGTAATTTACTCAACTAGTAAATGTACAACTACTTGTATTAATTAGTTAGTTAAACTAATCTAGTAATAAGTTAAACTTAACTTAATACTTAACTGATTCATAATGACTATTATGAATCATTCCTCTTCGTAGTATCGTTGCATAACTTGTTCGTATTACATGTACTCACCGGTGTGACCCTTAAGTGTTTCGTAGGCATGGATGTATCATCATAGGTTGTCTAACTGTGCACATAATTCCTTCAAAATCTGCTAATACTGAGTTCTTAAACTCAGTACCATGGTCACTTCTTAGTTGCTTGCTCTTGTTGCCTTTTTGAAGTTCTTCTCTTTTGATAAAGGCAATGATTTCTGTTGTTGCATCTGATTTGGTCTTGAGAAAGATGACCCAAGTATATCTTGAGAATTCATCAACCAAGACTAATGTATAGATCTTTTTGGCCAATGATGGTGTGCTGATGGGGCCAAAAAGATCCATATGTATCATTGTAAGATCCATGCTGAGCATAACTTATCTTAATGGAATGATTGACCTTTGACATGAAAGAACTCTTCTTCTTCTTGCCCATTTCACATGCTGAGCATAACTTATCTTTTGTATAAGTAATAGTGGGCAACCCTCTCACCAATTTCTTCATACTGAGCTCATTTATATTTCTGAAATTTATATGAGAGAGTTTCTTGTGCCATAACCAGTTCAGTTCTGGCTTGACTTTAGAAAGTAGGCAAACACGAATAGTAGGGTCTATTTCAGACAGGTTGACCACATAGACATCTTTTTCTCTTCTAGAAATGAGTACATGTTTCCCTTTATCATTGTAGATGATTCTTGCAACCTTTCTGAAACGAGCTTCATTGTTATCATCACACTTCTGACTGATACTGAGCAGATTGTGTTTAAGACCCTCTACATAGGCAACTCTTTTAAACGTTATGTTGTCTCCCTTGATTACTCCATACCCTCTTGTTTTTTCCAATTGAATCATCTCTAAACTTGACAGAAGGACCCTTCTCTGGTGTATAGTTTAGAAGGTATTCCATACTGCCAGTCATGTGTCTTGAGCAGCCACTATCTAAGTACCATTTTCTGTCACCCTGCACAAGACACAAAATAAGGATTAGTTCTTTTTAGGAACACATTTTTGAATGGGACCTTTGGTAGGGGAAACAGGGGTAGACTTGATCTCTTTTATTGGAGAGGTCAGTATCACTTTAGGAGAAACCTTGGAGGTTTTCTTTGGTGATACTGACTTGGTTTCTCTCTTTTTCTTTGGTACTGAGTACCTAGGACTTGATAGATCAGTCCAGCATTCATCTCCTTTATGTCCAGTATGATGACATCTATAACATTTTCTAGGTCTGTTTCTGAACATATTTTCATAAGGAATTTTTGAAAATTGTTTGACTTTTGGTAGATCAGTATGAGTAAGTTTTGCAAACTTTTGACTTAAAACTTTGATCTGATCACCAATAGATTTTAAAATGTTAATTTTGTCATTTTTTACTGGTGTTTTAATGTTGTTTTTGACTGGTCTAGAAGGAGATGAATCTGGTGTCCTTTTTTTTTTTGCAGAGAAGTCTTTTTAATATTAGACTTCTTGTTTTTGCCACTTGAAGATCCCGTTGAAGTTGATTTCTGGTTATCATGTTTTAGAATGACAACTTTAACAGGTTCTTTCGATTCTTGAGTAGTTGACTTTCCTGTTCCTGCAACCTCAGTATTAGATAGAACATTTTGAGTAGAAGTGGTTTTATTTTCATTATATATCTCAAAAGTGGTTGTGTTAAATAATACTTCAAATGGAGGGACAACAGAAGTATCATACTGCACTACTTCAATGTCAGTATCAGAAATTTCTTTTTCAGAAAATTCAATACTGAGCTCTTGTAGTTCTGTATAGCACTTCGAACAGATGGAAGGACCAATTGGTTTTTCAAAAATGGTTTTATCCTCATCATCTGACTCAGTTTGACATCCAACTTCACAAAAAGTTTTTGCTTTTACAAACTGAATAGGGTTCACATCAGAAAATTCTTCAAATAAATCAGCAAAATTATTTCTAATTTTTAACTGAGGATCAACACCAAGTGCAGCCCTCACATTTTCTAGAAATTGTTGATTTAGACATTTATTTAATTTAATAGATGCATTTCCCTAAGATTTACACTGGTTTTCAAATTTTTCTTTTTCTAATTTGTGTAAATGAGCTTTATCAGCTAATCTTTGGTTAATGTCTTGTAAGTTTACAAATTTTAGTTCTAAATCTTTAAATTTTGCTAATTTATCTAAGTGTTCATTATTTACCCTTTCAAGTTCAAGAATTGTTAATTTTAAAGCTTTTTCTCTCTGTACTAAAGTTTTAAGATCAACAATCATATACTCAAAAATCTTTTCTTTTTCATTTACTGAATAAGTTTGAAAGGAACTCACCTTGTACAACTGAGTGGAATCTCAATCAGTATGAACACTCATCCTCTCAGCTTCTTTGATATCCTTTTCAAAGGAGCTCTTCAAATCATCTTCAGTGAAAGCCATAAAGGCTTTGTTTTCAACCTCTTCCTCATCATCACTAAGCTCTTCATCCATCCAAGTTTCAGAGTAAAGTGCTTGATGAGGTGCTCCATTCCCTGCTGCATTCTTGCCCTTGCTCCAGTTCTTTAGCTTGACATACTTGTCTCTGTACCGTTTAGCTCGGTATGCAATCTTGTCATTTTGATCAGTTTCAGTTGACTTAGTATGACAATTAGCAGCAATGTGCCCAGGCTTTCCACACCTATAGCAAAGACCTGATCTTGGGTCAGTATTGGAAGAGCTAACACCAAGCCTCTTCTTTTTCAACTGATCCAACTTCATAGACATAAGAGCCATTTGGGTTTCAAGCTCTTCTGCCTCAGCATCAGTAGGATCAACTTCTGGTTCTTCAGGCTCAGTCACAGTATATGCTGTTGCACAACTAGAGCCATGCCAGTGGAAGACTTGTCAGTTTTCTTCCAGTTGATCAGTCTTGCAGCATTATTCTCCTCATGATTCAACATTAGACCATACAAAGTTTGAAGAGTGTATGACTCAATGTTGTTAGCAGCATTGACAGAATTTGTCATATCAAGAAACTGTTGAGGAAGACTATCCAAGAACTTTTGAACAAGCTCTCCTTCCTCCTTCACAATGCCTACACTGATTAAATCATGTATAATAGTATTGAACATGTTATAGAGAGTGGTGATGTCTTCATTTGGACTTGAGAAGAAGTTTTCATACTTCCTCCTCATGTTGCTTTTCCTGTGCAACTTCACCTTTGGTGTGCCTTCATAGGTGACTGACAGGCTATCCCACATAGCCTTTGCTGTTGGCAATTTCATCATTGCATTGAGTATTTCTTTGGTAACAGTATTACCAATCACCCCCTTTGCTCTGGAATCTAAACTGTATAACTGACGGTCAGTATCAGTCCAGGTGTGTTTCAGTTTAGGAACTGTTCTTGTGCTCTCAGGAGCATCATCAGTAGCAGCAACGGGTTCCACAGTTTGTGGAATGATAGGACCATCATTCAGCACAGTGAGCATCTCATGATGAATAGATTCAAGATACCACTGAGCTTTTAGTCTCCATTGATGGAAGTCTTTGCCATCAAAGATGGGCACTCCCTTTCCAGACATAACTGGTGCAATAATTGTAGACATTTTGGATTTTTAAGTGTTGGAGGGATAGATATAGGGAATGGCTGCCAGGGTAATAGATCGACTAAATAAGGATTTATTTAGCCTGCTCTGATACCAGTTGTTAGGTCACAACAACCCTGGATTACTTAGTTAATTGATAGAATTATTATTACTTAAGACAAATAATGTATAGAACAAGATTATAGTCAAATGTATAATTCCACTAAGTGTGGTATGCTGCAGAATAGCAATACCACTGATCAATTACAATAAGATATGAAAGTGTAAAGTGAATTGGTAAGTTCTCCTTTGCAAGATGATCTCTATTTATAATGGTATAGAGATCTTACATAATGGGCAAAGGAGTAACCAAAGGACTAAACTAGGGAAATGACTAAGATCAAGGGATTTGATCTTAGTCCGTTACAAAACTGACTGTAACTCAGTCCTTCTACTCAGTATTGGATTTCCAATACTGAGTGGCCAATACTGGCCAAACTCAGTACACTCCTAAACTTAGCAATTTAAATCTACTATTTATTCTAAGCTAGTCTAGGTTGTTTTGTTATCCTAGGATTCCAAAGGGGTAAGGCTTTTTGCCTTAACACACAGAAAGCAGATGCAGCTACATACTCTGCTTCAGCAGTTGATGTTGAGACATTGGTTTGTTTCTTGCATTGCCATGACACCAGTCTTGATCCAAAGAACTGACATCCACCAGTAGTAGATTTTCTATCTTGACAGTCACCACCATAGTCACTATCTGTGTAGGCTATGAGTTCAAATGGTGAGTCATGTGGATACCAAAGACCAAGGGAAGGTTTTCCCTTCAAGTATCTGAAGATTCTTTTGACAGCCTGCAAGTGTAGCTCCTTAGGTCTTGCTTGATACCTGGCACATACATAAACACTATACATAATGTCAGGTCTTGATGCAGTTAAGTACATTAAAGAACCTATCATTGATCTATATAGATGTTCATCTACATCCTCCCCCTCAACATCAGGATGTAGGTGTTTGTGTGTTTCCATTGGTGTGCTTGCACTTTTGCAGTCTTTCATTGCAAACTTTTCCAAGATGTCTCTGACATATTTTGATTGATTAATCAAAATACCATCTGATCTTTGATTGATTTGGAGTCCAAGAAAGAAGTTCATTGGACCCATTGAGCTCATCTTGAATTTGATCTGCATTAATTCTTCAAATTGTTTGCACAGTTGATCATTTGTTGAACAAAAAATGATATTATCTACATATATCTGGACCAATAGTATATCATCTTTGACTTTTCTTGTGAACAGTGTCTTATCAATTGCACCTATTTTGAAGTTGTTCTTCAATAAATATGATGATAATGTGTCATACCAAGCTCTTGGTGCCTGATGAAAGCCATATAGAGCTTTGTCTAGCTTGTACACATAATCACCATGTTCAGGATCTTCAAATCCTGGAGGTTGACATACATAGACTTCTTCTTCAATTTTCCCATAAAGGAATGCACTTTTCACATCCATTTGATAGACTTTAATTTTCTTGTATGATGCATATGCCAGAAATATCCTAATTGCTTCAATTCTAGCAACAAGTGTATATACTTCATCATAGTCTATTCCTTCTTCTTGAGTGTATCCTTGGGCTACAAGTCTGGCTTTGTTTTTTATCACTATGCCTCTTTCATCTTTCTTGTTTCTGAAGATCCATCTTGTTCCAATGGGTCTTTTTCCTTTTGGTAGAGGTACAAGTGTCCATACAGCTTGTAATTTGAATTGGAGAAGTTCTTCTTGCATTGCTATAATCCAATTGGAGTCTTTCATTGCTTGTTGAATCTTTTTAGGTTCCTCCTGTGATAGAAAACATTCATACATACATTCATTAGAAATTAAACTTATATTACAAGTGTTTGTATTTAAAGATGAATTGAATTTGCTTCTAGTTTGCATATTTGAATTGACATCACTTAGGACTTGGTCCAAAGGATGATTCTTTTCAGTTCTGGTGCTGGGAACTTTGTCAACAAGTAATTGACTATCAAGGTTTGACTCATTGGATTCAGGGATTTGAGCATCTGTCCATGTTTCTTCTTGATTTTCTAGATTTGTAGAAGATTATTCATTGCTACTGGTATTAGTAGTAACATGATCTTCATTTGATTCATATGGTTCATTGTTAGTACTGACATCATTATTGTTTGGTTCATCATCATTTGTTTGAGTTTCTGAGTTACTACTGGGATCAGTAGTGTCGTGTGAGTTTGAGTTGTTACTGGTATCAAGATTGCTAGGGGTATCTGAGTTACTACTGACCTCAGTATTCACTGTGGGATCATTATCAACTAAAATATATTTCATTATGTCTTGACTACCATTGAATGATGATGATCTTTTTTGTTGACTTTGTTTGTTTGAATCTCCTGCATTACAATCATAATTAACATCAAAAGACTTGGTTAGATTATCAATGTTAAATAACCAATCTGGACCATTTCCTTGTTCATTCATTAGATTTTCATTAAAGGATACATTTACACTTTCTTCAATGATCCTTAGCCTTTTGTTGAACACTTTGTAAGATTTGCCTTGAGTTGAGTATCCTACAAAGATTCCATCATCTGATTTGCAGTCAAACTTACCAATTTGTTCTCTTGTAATTAAAATTGTACAAGAACAACCAAGTGATTTTAGGAAACTTATTGAAGGTTTTCTTTTATTAAAGAGTTCATAAGGTGTTTTAAAATGAGGCTTAACTATTAATACTCTGTTCTGAACATAACAAGCAGTATTAACAGATTCAGCCCAAAAAGTTAATGGTAATTTTGAATCTGCAAGCATGGATCTGGCTGCTTCAATGATTGTTCTATTTCTTCTTTCAGCTACACCATTTTATTGTGGAGTTCTTGGTGAGCTATACTGCCTGTCAATACCCTTAAGATCACAGAAAGTAATTAGATTAACATTTTTAAATTCTGTGCCATTATCACATCTAATGGCTTTCACTTTGAGATCTCTTGTATTTTCCAGTTTGACTATCAGATTCTTTATGATCTCACTTGTTTCATATTTGGTCCTAAGAAAGAAAACCCAAGTAAACTTGGAAAAATCATCAGTAATAACTAGACAATATTGTTTCTTTCCAATACTCATTACATTTGTAGGTCCAAATAGGTCCATATGTAAGAGCTGCAAAGGGTTAGAAATATAATTAATTGATTTGGTCTTAAGAGAAGTCTTATGTTGCTTACCTTTTAGGCATGCAACACAGTGATGATCACACATAAATTCTTTTTGAGGTAATCCAACTACCAAATTCTTTTTGACTAAATTATTCATATTTTTAAAATTTGTGTGACACATCCTTCTATGCCAGAGTTTTGATTCATTTGTGTTTGCCTTAAATATAAAACAGTTGATCTCATTTGAAGAAATGAGTTCTCCCCCTATATCCAGGCAATACACATTGTTTATCCTTGGTGTTCTTAAAACAACAAATTTTTCATCTAAAATAAAATCAAGAGAAAGAATGATGCACTCTATATCTGTAAAAAGAATTTTGTTCTTTTTATCACATACTTATGAGACACTAACCAGATTATACTTAAGCTCGGCAACATAAAATACATCATCAAAAGTAATCTTACCATTTGATACTGTACCTTTACCTGTAATCCTACCACCTCTTGGATTTTCACCAAAATCAACATATCCACCTTCGAAAGACTTGAAATCTCTAAGAATTTGAAGATTTCCAGTCATGTGTCTAGAGCATCCACTATCAATGTGCCATGTTCTTCCTTCTTCGGGGATCTGAATGCTCTGCACATAAAATAAATGGATTAGTTAATTTTGGGAACCCAAGCTTGTTTTGTCTTGGGTTCATCCTTTGAAGAGTAAGATTTATGATTTTTATGAGCTTTGTATGCAGGTTTGGTTTTCATTTGTTGTTTATTACTGCTGTTTTATTTTACTACTGACCTAGGTTTATACCCGTAGTGTTTGGCTTTTGAGTATTTTACTACTGATGGACCAGTAGTATTTGGGTAATGTGAGTTTTTAGTATAATCAGTAGTATTGTGGTAATTGTATCCTACATCATTGTAATTAGGGTTTTTACCACTAGTAAACCTGGAATAGTTCCTACTGACTTTTGAAAACTTCGAATATCTTGGAAATTGATTTTACTTTCCGTTATTTTTGAAATAATTGCTTCTGTTTGGACTTCCATGCCTGATATTTTGCACATATCTTTGTGCAGTTCTTCCAAATTTAGGGACTTCAACATGTGGATTTTTAATCTCTTTAGCTTCTGCAGTTTGTTTGAATTTTAATTCTTTTAATTTTTCTTTATTTTCTTTGAATTCTTTAAATTCTTTACAGTTTATGGGATTGAAGTGACAATCCTTTGCTAAGTGATTAACTTTGTTGCAAATTAAACATGTTAGTTTTGTTGTTTTAGCACTTTCAGGTTTTCTTTGTTCTTTCAACTGGTTTAAATTTCTTTGATTTCCCCTTCTTAGAATAGTTGGTATATTTTCTGAGTTATATTTAGGGGATTCAGTTTGACTTTGTATGGTATGAAAACTTGTATCAGTTGAATTAGTTGTTTGATCATCATCAGATGAATCATTACTGGTTTCAGTTTGACTTAAGAGGAGGAATAAAATTAGTTGGAGGTGGAACTGCATGATATCCAACCCCATGAACAACTTTCTCAGTGGTTTGATTACTGGTTAATTCATCAATTATTTTAGAACTTCTTTCAAACTTTTTAATAGTTAATTTATTGTGTTCTAATTCTAATTGACATTCTTCTAATTTGATTAGAGTTTCTTTTAATTTTAACTCAGCATATTATTTATCATAAGTTGTTTGTAATAATTCATCTTTTATCTTTTGATCTGTTATTTTGTAGATTTTGATTTGATTTTCAAGATCAGCTATACAACCATTATATTCAATCCTTCAATTTCTATTTAAAATCATCTCATGAAGAGTTTCTTTGTTAAGTTTTTCTAATTCTTGATATGCTTTAATGCATTCAGGAGTGCGGGATTTATATGTACCTCATTTGTAGATTCAGTGAAGGCCATAAGAGCTTGGTTTTGAGCATGTTCTTCTGCTTGAAAGCTCCAGTCATAACCTTGACCCTCTTGAGACACTAATGCAGTTGAGTTTGAAGTGTTGTTTTTGTTATAGTTTGATCTTTGATCTTTGATCTTTGCTAGGACATTTTCTGGCAAAGTGACCAAGATTATTGCACTTGTAGCATCTGACTTTGGTTTTGTCAAATCCAGCACGATCACCTTTGTTGTAGGTCAGATTTTGTCTGCCAGTTCTTTTGAGAAATCTTTTAGTTCTTAAACTTAGCATTGCCATCTGCCATTTGATGTCCATCTCTTCCAGATTATCAGGATTGAGTTGTTCAAATCTTCACTAATCAATGCAGTGTGTACATGACTAGTAAAGAAGGATTCTCTTGCTACATCTTCAATGTCTGCATTCTTTCCAGTTGCAGCATCCTAACCTGTTCCTGTACTAGACACAAAAGCAACATTGTTTGAAGATAAAGTAGGATTTTTATGACTTACCTCAGATTCAAACACTCTTAGTTCATTGTACAGTTCATCTAGTTCTTTCTCTTCCAATGCATCTCCTTGTCTATATATAACAGTATACATAGACCATTCTTCACCAAGTGATCTGAGGAACTTTCTGTTGACATCATCATTGTCTGTTATAACACTAACTTGACTGAGTTCACCAATAAGTTTATTGAATCGATCAAAAACTTGTGACAATGACTCATTCTTCTGTCCTTTGAAGTTTTCAAAGTCGTGCTTCAACACAGACTTCATGTTTCTTTTAGTGCTTTTGGTGCCAACAAACCTCTTCTCCAATGCCTGCCACAGCTTCTTAGCATCATCATATTCAACAAATAAATGTTGATAGTCATTGGGAATAGCAAGCAAAAGAGTGCTTAAGGCTTTGAGTTCGATTCCTCTATCCTTCTTTTCTTTTTCACACTTGAGTTTGTCAGATTCAGTTGATGAGCTTGTTATTGGAGTCTGAATGGTTTTGTTGCCTTCAAGAACAACTTCCCATATGGAATAATCAGTAATAAGCATGTATTGCTTGATTCTGTTTTTCCACATCCCAAAGTTGTTGGGATTGAGAATTGGGATTTTGTTTGCCTGTGTGCTTTCATTGTTATCAGACATGGTTAACATATTTGATTTCGAAAGTATGAAACTTTTTGATGTTCTTAATTCGTAGATCTAGAACCTTAAAGCTCTGATGCCACTTGTCAGGATCGAATAACTCAAACAAGTTATTTGAATCAAAGATCTACTAACAAAGAGAAGTTACATCGGATTTACACTCTTGTTATTTGATGAAGAACAATGTAAACTGTAATCGAATACCAAATATTAAGAACACAGTTTATCACAAAAAGCTTCAATGTATATTAACGATGAATCAATACACACGTACGTTTACAATTCGTAAGGAACTATTTATAATAGTCCTTGAAGCCTAAATATTTAACCTAGTTATTCTAGGATACGATTAGAATGAAATTACAACAAGATATACATTCTAAACTAACTCTACTAGAATCTCGGACACGATCTGTTCTGTTTATCGAAATCAGTAGTAATGTGATCGTGAGTAGTAAGTCCTTCATTAGTAGTATTTTGTTTTTCTGCCCCATCAGTACTAACTCTAGTACTTCTTCATTGAGTCTTCATCAGTACTAATTGCAGCCTTAGTAGTAGAATACTTATATCCCAACAATACCCATCTCTGTTTTTGGCATTTGGCAATGCAGAAAAATTACCATTGATTATCATGATAATATGAAATGGAATGAACATTTTTGAAGAACTCTTGTATCAGATCACTTCTACTAATTTCGTACTAGTTGTGTTGCAATAACAAAACAAAACAATACAATACAAAAATAACAAGATATTATTATTGGAAAAAAGGCAGTAAAATTTTTATATAAATTATAACTAAGAGTAAATTACAGAAATTGTCCCTGTGGTATACCTAATTCTGCATTTCTGTCCCTAAACTTTTTTCTTCGGTTTTTTTGTCCCTAAAGATTTTTGGATTTCAGTTTACATTCATTCCGTCCAAAATCCTCCGATAACCGACGTGAAATGCCAAAATCGTTCAACTAACACACTCACGTTAAGAGTACCCATTCATTCAATATTTTGTATATAAAATACACACCCACAAAATTACCCTAAACCTACGTCCTTTTCACTTTAGTTATCCGAAGGCAAAACCCGACGGCACCAAACCTAAGAGGTGTGCCAACAATTTGAAAAACGTTACGGACTTCAACTTTCAAGCGAATCCCTTGTTGGCAGTGGTCTAAGGTATGGTAGGGCAATGTATATAACACAACATGATGTGTAGTGTAAGTCTGTAATGCAATGTCGTGTAATGTACTTGTAATACCTCAATTTTTCAAACCAATCTAAACTTTTAAATAAATAAAGTTTAACCAATAAAATCCATAACAACCAAAATATGGTTTAAATAAAACATTTGAAATGATTAACAAGTGCCAAAAATCGGTGTTATAATAATATCAAAACTAAAGTCTTAGGGAATCAAATGGTTCACCGAGCTTAATCATCCAATGATATAACTACGGGCCGCCTAATCCTTAGCTCCCGAACCTGAGTACATAGTCAAAAGAAATGTAGTACGTGAGACAAAATTGTCTCGTGAGAAACATGGGTTTTGGACCCGGTTAGAAACAATTACAATAAAATAATAATTAAATAATTATCACATTGCACATAGTCAATCATACTCTAAGGCTTGCCATAAGCCCACGCATACGTAACGGGCTTCCACGAAAAAAACTCCCCCGATATGGGTTATCTAGGTAAACTCCCCCGTTCCGGGTTATCTATTGCTCCCCTAATTTCTGGGTTATCTCAAACTCCCCCGCTTTCCGGGTTATCTATTTCTCGACACACTACCCTTGCGCAGGATGGTACCGCCCCAAGTAGGTGTCACTACTCCCCCAATTGATGGGTTATCTGGGATCCATTTACTTAGTTACCACATAAGAATTCATCAATCTAGAGCCAATGCTCCATAACATAAGTCAATCATACTTGTGGTAACTAAACTATCAATTAAGCAATTCAATTCATACTTATAACATTTCAATCATTCTCTTTATTAAAACAATTATCTAATAAAGACTCATCAAATCGTTCAATTTATAAAATTGGGTTTACTATGTACTCAGAAAAAGATCACATGTTTCCAAACCTTGTGTAAATCAACACAATCCTTACTTCGTAATCAAGGAAGTACTTCCAATCTTAAGTCTTCTTGACCTATTATCAATTTCATCATAAAATCTAGTTATAATCCATAACTAGTTATCAATAAATCCATATAAACATCCCTAACCACCAAGTTCATCAAACTTGGTGGAATCTCAAACCCTAGTTCAAGATTTCCATCAATAAATCCCAAATCCAACTTGTACACAATGTTTACAAGCTTACAATGAGTGTTCTACACTCATGTTTAGTCATCTTCCCCAAAAATGACATAGTAGGTTGTCCAAACCACCATTTTTACCCAAATAAAGCTTGCAATCAAGGTAGATAATCATAAGAATCAATAATCCTTACCTTTGGTGTTTAAATCCTCCAAGATGATGAAGATTTGACCAAGAATCGTCAAAATCGCCAAGTTTTCTCTCTATTTCGGCTGCTAGGGTTTAAGGCTTTGAAATGAGCTAAAACCCTAATTTTCCCGTTTTATGTTGTCCAGGTCACCTTCGTGGCACGAACCCAATTCTTCGCGACGCGAAGTTTTGCGGGGCTATCTTCGCGACAGGAACCCAAATCTTCGTGTTCAGCGACGAACGCGAAAACAAGTTTCTGTTTCACTTCGCGCCACGAACCCAAATCTTCGCGACATGAACTTGTGCAGGTTTGCACTTTCACTTCTCCAACTTACCATTTACCAACTTTTGACCCGTTTCTAATTAGCACGAGTCTTGCACGTTCACATACTCAATATAACATAACGGTAAACATATTCTAACATAAATAACTTAATTCGTATAAATCCCGGATTAAACATACGAAATTACAAACATAAAATTACGGTCGTTACAGTACTATAATGGAAAGTTATGTATTGTAAACCTAAAGCATACATTTAGGTTTCCAATGATTTATTTATATTGCTTTTATCTTGAAAATTATTCTGTATCAACTACTTCAAGTGTGATAACACAAATACTACCTGCCGCGTAAATAAGAATTAGAAAACATCAATAATGTTAATGTAGCAAAAGCAACAATTATTCTTAATAATAATTGAAAAATAAAATAGATCATTTTATGTAAAAACTAAAGAAGAGCTTGAAAACTAAAAAGTGTATATGTTTGCCAAAGACTATATAAAATAATTAAGTAAAAAAATATATATTGGTCTCTTAATAAGAAATTTTTATAATATAATGTGTTTATTTTATAATTTTTTTAAGTGGATGAGCGGTTTCGTAATATCAACCAACTTAAAATTTGGAGTAAAAATCGGGTTGGGTGAGACTTGAACTCCAGTGTCTAATAGGACAAAACATTACTATTCAAGTTGTTAAATGTATATTAGCTAATGCAATATAATATAATATAATTATAATATAACGTAATGTAGTACTCCCTCCGTCCTACAAAAAAGTTTACATTTCTCCTATAAATTTTGTCCCACAAAAAAGTTTACATTTCTCAAATATGAGGGACCACTTAATAAAATACTATTATTTTCATGTACCTTACCACTAACTTTCTCCTAAAATCACTTTCTCTTTCCAAATAACTTTATATTTTAATAAAAACAATATTAAAAAAGACTCCACCACTAACTATCACATAAATACTTGTGCCCAAGAGAAATGTAAACTTCTTTGTGGGACGGAGGGAGTATAATGTAATGTAATGTTCTGTAATGTAATATATTGTAATGTGATGTAATGTTATGTAATGTAATGTAATGTTATGTAATATAATATAATATAGTGTAATGTAATGAAACACAACCCAACCCAGTTTATGCAAGCCTAAATGTGAAGGAACAGACTATTTTGTTCCTTGAAGTTTAAAAATCGTGTGAGTAAATAAGATGCACTAGAATAAACATAACTTTGTTTAACTTTTGAATTTTATTTTACGTCTCATTTATCTTTGTTGGCCCACTCAACATTGTAGGTCTTATTTATGGTTTGTTTGATACAATAAAAAATTCATTTTATGAGTTTATGAAAATTGATTTTCTCCCAAAATTTATGTTTTTAAGTCGATTAGATTTTGATGACTACGAAATCTACGATATTCTTTGTATTAACATAATTTATAGTAGATTATGTTATGTATTCTAAGAATTAACGGAACTAATCTATATTCTCATTATAAGTCTATATCATCAACCTAATGTAACGCAACACAACACAACACAATAGCAACTCCAATTTTTTAAATTTTCTCCAATAAGAAATATATGCTATAGACATATCATTTTATATATATATTGTATATATTATCGCATGAAATAGCTAAAATCAACAAACTTAGTTACCACACAAACATTGATGGTTAATACACTCGTAATAAGTGTCAACGCCTTTACAGAACTCCTTGCATTGAGAGGCTTTATCACAATGTCCGGTAGGAATCCGACCTTTAAGATTGTCACCATATTTCTTAGATATCAGTTCCTCGGACATTACACCTTCTTTCTCCGCTATAACCACTGACCTTGGCAAACCTACAACACGGATTTATTATATTTAAACTATAAAATGGTATAGACTTAAGAATAGCTTAAAAGGTGTGTTTTATAATATTATAAAATTATTATAAAATTAAATGTTAAAAATTGGAGACATGTTGATCATCGAATAAAGAAGAAGAATACCATAGATGGAGATCAATAATGTGACCATGAACACCACCTTCAAAGAAGTATTATCCATGTTTACAAATTCAAATGCAAAAAAGCAATGGAGTTTTTATTATTTATTTTAATACCAGTAGCTTCTAATGCATGTGGCAATACATCCAATATATATACACATAAATGCCAAAAGGCTTTAAGTCTATCAGTTTAAAATGTTGAAAGATTCTTCTCATTAATTTATAATCTCGGGTTCAAGTTTTATTATAGACAAAATGATATAAAATTAGAAGTAATTTTGTGTTTGCGTTAATAAAAAATATACACACAAATCTCCAATATATTATAAAGTGAATCATTTAATACTCTTTCTGTTAATTTTCAAGAAATTCATTTACCAATTTACCCATATAATATTTCACATTATATATGTAAAAAAATTCTAATAAGTACAAAATTTAACAATTCAATTTCAACTCATAAAGTACAATAAATGCATATTACAACTAAATGAATGTATATTATATAAGCATAACAACTTAAAATCTTATTTTCATATAAATAACTAGCAAATGATACCTGCATGATGCCACAGAGTGCAAGTTTATTAATGGGGGCTATTACACATAGTGTTAGGGTTGTCTTTAAGAGTTAGGTGTATGTATAAAACGTTTGTATTAATGGGGGCTAATTTATAAAATGCAGAGTGGTTATTGATTATTGTACAAGTTTTTTATATGTGTTTTGACATCTTATTGACATCTCATTATCATTGTCCAAATGTTTTTAGTAGCGGTAAGACTACTAGGTAAGGGGTCACCTCTACCATATTAGCGTCACATCAATTCGATTGCTTCCGACCAAACACATGACAAATTTCGACCAAACACATGACAAACTCCGACCAAACATACGTAACAGCCAACCAAAGTCCTTCCCCTTTGAAATCAACTCATTCCCTTATGGAATCAACGGCCGATTGGGCCTCTGCTGTACGTCGGGCTAGACGTGTGAAAAGGATAAGACACGTCTTCTATGGGGGGACAACTGGCAACTAGGAGGGGCGACATTCTCTTTACACCCAGTCTTATAGGAGACACGAACTCGACATGTAAATAATTGAGTTAGGGTTTAAGCTTAAATGAGTTCATGCTAAAAATAAATTGATCCATTCAACCTTTTTATAGATCGGGTCATGTTTGTTTTGCTTATGTATAAACAGGTCGACGTGTCAACCCATTTAAATTTATCACACTTTTCAGGCATTAATGAGAGAGTTATTGCAATCGGAATCATGTCAATTCATGATGGTTTGTGAATAAATGAAGATCAAGTGTGTGTGAAAGTATGTGTATTTTGAGAGAGAAGAAGATGGAGGGAAGGAGCTTTCAAAGTGTGTTTCTATTCAAATGCGTGGAAAGCTTACATCATTAGTCATCACAAATGGTATTTATACCTCCTATTGCTAATTACCACTTACTAGTTAATTAACACTAATTATATCATTTAAAGCTTAAAACTAGTCCTAACAATCTCCCCCTTTTTGAGCTTTAACACCCCATCCCAATCTTCCTTTTTCAATTTTTCTGTTGGCCCGTTATGAAATTCGTTTACTCTCAGATGTGCTTCAAAATGTTGAAATACTTTTCTTCAATTTAATTCTTCGTCAAAAACTGTATTCAACATATCTATGTTTTTCTCTTCAATGTTTACATCTGATTGGCTTGAGAAGAAATTGAGATTTCTGCCTTTGGTGTGACATGATTTTTAGATATTCAAGAACATACCATCACAGAATTTTGAGGTTTCAAACACTCAAAGGAAATATTTTTCATTGACTCTCTTGGTGTAAGAAAGACCTAGAACTGATTCACTAAAGATTTAAAGTTCTGGAAATAGAATATCAGTTAGGTAAGGATTTGTCTGGGATTTTCAGATATTGGAGATTTTGTTTTGGATTTTGTGGTAGAGGTTTTTGTGCGGATTGGATAATGATGTTTTGGATTTAGAAAAGAAAGATTTGTAAAGTTAAAGTTTTGGATAGATGTGGATGTTTTGTATGTTGGAAAGAATGATTTGAAATGTTAAGCTTTTGAATGGATATGGATGTTTTGTATGTAATTTGGAAAGAATGGATGTTATGGAATTTGGAAAGAATGATTTATACAATTAAATTTCGGATTGAAATGGATGTTTTGGATTGAAATGGTTGAGAATTTGTGTTTTGAAATTTCTATAGATAAATTGGTTTCTTTTTCTTCACAAATTACTTCATGTAAATCGACGACATGTAGACCCATAGATAGAGTTGTTTATAGCGGAAGTCTTTCTTGAAGTTGAGACTTTGTCGATTTGTGATCATTGATAATTGTTAGGGTAAAATGTTGATAAAGTTTACGCTCCCCCTCAAACAGACAATTATTTCCTAACGGGAGTTGAATTAGACGAATTGATATTTACTCCCCGTTATATCTTCGGTTTCTTGTTTACTCCCCCCTTAACCGGTGCATATGTCTTTTTAATGTGGAGTAAACTGGGTTTATGTATTGATAATCTCCTAAATATTGTAAGTATTTTTCTTTATAAAAAGAACTTCTATAATATATTCTCCCCCTCATGATGAACAAGATTTATCTGAATCATCATGTATAATGTGAAGTTCTTCGAGGTGAAATTAGAAAAAAAATCTTCGAAGCCCATTAATACAAATGTGTTAAATAATGATATATTCATATTTTGAATGAATCAATATACATCACATTTTATCATTGAAAACCTGACCGTTGTTGATTATGTAGAAATACGATCAAATCTTTTATCGTTTAATCTCAATGACCATTGTTGATGACATAAAAGAACAGTCTCGTGTTTATCATTTGATCTCCCGACTGTTGTTGATAACGTTGGAGTACAGTCATCAGATATTACATCATAATCAAACAGGGTAAACCGGGATCACATAGATTGCCATTAACACGTTAGTTACAAAAACTATGTGACCTATGTTCAGTGTTGGCTTTGATGTTAGCACTGGTAGGATTTCCATTCAATCATCGTGGAATACCAATAATTTTGGTATCACTATGAATGTTACGACAATATCACAAAGATATGTTGGGTGGTATGCCTGTGTCCTAAAAGTGTTTATGTCGGTTCTAGACTCAATTAGTGGACAATAGAAGGCGAGGACTGGAGAAACTTGTCCTCTTGTTCAATATCAACAATCTCCAAGTGAGATGTCAATAACATATGAGCTTGTCTCCGTGAAAATGAAACAAGTACTTTTTAAGAAATACTTGAGTGGCTGGGGGTTGTGCATTGCATCACTGGGTCCATAATGTCTATTTCAATATCAGAGAGCAACATATGCAATCTGATAGAGACGTGACAACTCGGCTTTTAAACGGTTTGGAAAGGATTTTTCGTTTTCTTTAACCCTGTCACACCCTCCTCACTCAAGCTTACTTTTTTAATTTTCAACTACACCCTCGTTTCATTTTACCATGCGGCTGATTTGCACCCATACTTCATTCCCCCTATCAAATTTTACCTATGTTCACCCCAATCAAGATCGCGTGATACTTGATTCTGTTCACCTAGACCTATGGACCCTCACAGTATGTCCTATATTGTAGGTGGCTCCTGGGGAAGATCATGCCGGTTATAGCAGATCATAGGAGTTATTTGAGAGTGAACTATAACGCTCATGTGCAATTGATCAACATTTAAGATGTTACACTGAAAGAATGGTTCACATGGATTTTTCATCGGAAATGTATGTGTTTCCGGCGGTGCAGATGCTTTACGGGGCCAGTTAAGTCTAGTGAAACATTCAACACATGAATGGTCACCTTTTTGTATGGTTGCCCAGTTTATTGACAGTTTGGATGCACTCAAAGGTGTGTTTTCTTGTTATTATCATGTTTTCACATCACCTTGCACTCACCTAAATCTATACCCTAGACTTATACCCTCACATTTACTAATCGGCTAAAAAGTATTTCCCTTGAAAGGTAAGGCCGGTTCTGGCAAACCATGGGAATGTATTGTCTTTTTAAAAGATTTATCGTTTAAATATACACTAGGGTATAAAAGTTTTGATTTTTAAAGTTTCCCCCCCTTGAAATACTAATTCTCCCCCTAGAATTATTATTTCTCCCCCTCGACAAAATAAAGATAGATAAGAATTTTGTAGATCAGAAATGTACCTTTTAACATCAGTAGAGGGGTGGAGAAGAGTTTTTTACAGTATGTGTTTTCTGATTATGAGCGGGTTTCAAGCTGATGTACTTGAAAGCCATCGCTTTAAAGTTCGAGTCATATACTGAAGTGTATATAAGTCATTCTGATGAAACGCGAGTTATACACTGAATTATGTATAAGTCATTATATTGAAATGCGACTTATACACTGAATTGTGTATAAGTCAGTCTCTTGCAAACACATCAAACAACTTTTGGTACCCGTTTTGTTTTGGGTCCGATGCTGTTAGTGTTTGAGTGAAACCATCCAAAAGTTGTATCAATTTGATTTACAGATTTGGAATTCCAAAAAAAAATTGAAACTTGATGTTTCACTTTCAAATAATTTCCGGGGAATTATTTGAGATTTTGGAGTTTTAGGAACCCATTTTTATTTTAAGATTGTTAATGTTTTAGGAGCTGTATTTGGAACTTGAGTAAAAGTTGATATAGGTGCCAAGGAAAGTAAATCGTTTCGTGAGTATTTTAAAGATTTAGATTTGGAAAAGATTTTCTTTGAAGACGTAGAATGTTTCAACACGGTTGATGATTTAGTCTTATCCATCTGAGAATGCTTAAGTCTAGAAGAGGAACCTAATTTATTTGGACTTTTAGGTGCGGAATTTCCTCTAATAACTTGTTTGAGAGCATTCAATTTCTTATCAGAGTTTAGTGGGACCGTGGATCTCCTAGGCTTAGGCTTGGTAGAGGAACTTACTTGTGATTTCGGTTTAGGTTTAGAATTTCCTCTATTAACCTCAGATTGCTTGATTGTATATAAATCACGATATGCCATGACAGGAGAAAACATTCTGGAGTTATTACATTTATTCTTTGCAGTTAAAGGAGAATTTAAGTTAATAGATGCACTAGGCTTCTTAAGCTTTTGAAGATGAGATGAGTTAGATTCTAAATTTTGAATTTGTATTTGCAACCTTAGTCTCTCTTCATCAAAAGATTTATGTGATTCATCAATTTTATTTTCTAATTCAGAAATTTTGGTTTGCAAAACATATTTTTCTTTATCAAAAGTCTGATGTGTTTCATCGATTTCCGTTTCCAATTGACAATTTTTTTTTCTAAAATTAGAGATGGTACATAAATCTTTTGTTGAATAACAGCATTTCCTTTAATTTCAAATTTTTCTGGTTTTATAATTGGAAAATAATCATCATTTTCAAAATTTGCCTTTTTAATTTCATATGTTTTATTTAATTCAGCATAGTTGAAACTAATTTGTGCATTCTCCTTCTTTGCTCTGTTGAATGTCTCAATCTCTTCTTCTTCTTCCTCATCAGTAATTCTAATGAAACTCTGCCAGATATATAGATGTATGTATTTGTAATCATATAATGTTGGAAGCACAACACACGCCCTTTTAAAACATTCTGGATTATCAGCTCCTAGCACGTCTCTTGAATTGAAATTGTTGGATCCCAACAACACAAACGTGTTGTGTTATGACCGAGTAACGAAGATAAGATAAATAACACACAAGATTTCGATGATTAAGAGTTTATTAAAACAACTTAATACAGTACAAAGTTTGCGGAAATAGATAGTACACACTAACTAAAACTTTCTACTAGAAATGACACTTTTATTTGCTCAAACTAGAAGAATATGCAAGGAGAGTTTATATCAGCTGATACGTACAGCTGATATTGAATGCCTGAGTAATAACTATGGAGAAGTTAATACCAGGCAATACCAAACTCTCAGAGAATGTTCTTGTGCTATGAATTCTAAAAGGTGTGTGTAAATGCAAGCATTTACGTCTCTATATATAGCCCAAGATCCATGTTTCTTTGTCCACAAGGTAATCGACGTGTAAACATATCATTCGTCGATGTAGAATTGTCCACGGAAACATTTAATGCTCTTGCATGTATTATAGTCCCAAGTGTACTTTGTGTCAACTCCTTTTGCTACCTTTTCTGACGCACAGTGAAAAGGTGTACTATGATAGTACAAAAGTAGTTGACTTTCCCTTACATGCTTGGAGGGACAAACGATGATGTACTGACAGAATATCTTCTATTCCAAAATAGAAGATCCTCATCGTTTTCTTCTTCTTTGAGCGGGAAAGGGAAATGTTCAATGTGTCAAGAACATTTCCACTAAGTCTTTATCTGCAGCAGGTATCATCAGCTGATTCCACAATCAGCTGGATGATCTTCTTCTTGTCTTTGTCCTTTGGCCATAGACTTCGAATGAACACTCTTCTATAGCTGCTGATTTGACTTGTTTTCCTAGAGCTAAGCACGTACTCAGCTGAAGGTTTATTGCATATACTTGCTTCAGCTGAGATACATACTTCAGCTGATATTTATTCTTCTTAGCTATTGATCATCAAATCTTATTCACTTAGTCTAGGGACTAACAATCTCCCCCTATTTGAAGCAATCGAATAACTGTATAAGTATGAACGTGTAATGATTCAGCTGTTTGGATCAGCTGAATGTTTATGTGTTTTGATCCTTTGGGTTCTTTTGTATCTTTTTACAATGTGTTTACAAGTATATTACAAAATTTGATTTTCTATTAAATGAAGCTGAAAAGTACAAGGAAAATAAAAAAAAAAAAAAACAAAATTACAATGTCTTGGGCATTGCTTCCCAGTGACATTGTAATACAGTGAGCTGATGGCTGAGTCGATTAATTTCTTCATTTGTCTTCCTTCTTCAGTGGAGGAACTCAGCGACTTGTGATAGACCAAAAGTTGATCAATATCACACATATACAGCTCATCAGCCCGTTGAAAGCAAGGCACCTTCTTCTCCAAATAGTAAAAGTCGTAGATTGGTTCTTTTACGATCAGCCCAGGGACAAAGTTTACTCCCAAGGGGACAGCTTTTGTGATATTGAGTCTTGGTCGTTTTGCAAATATGATTGATGACCCAATATCAAGTGTTCTGGAGTCAGCAAAGGGGTCAGGAAGAACGGACTTACGTTTCTCCCCTCTTGCTGAGGTACCTTCACCAGCAGGTTTTCTGACAGCAGCTTCTTGAGAATCACGCAATTTAGTTGGTATGCGATTTGCCAATTCAGGGGAAATTCTCCTGATATTGTCGCATAAAGTCTTGAAGGTGAAGATTGCGAATTTGATCTCACTTTCCAGATCTGTTATAGTATCAGAAGGTTTTGCAGATCTGGAAGCTGCTAGCAACTCTCCACTCAGCATAGTTGAGATGAGTGATGATCTTGTTCAGAGAGATCTTTTCATTAACAACAAGTCCTCCATCTCTAGTTATTATTACTTCTTGTGGGGAGCTGGCTGAAGACTTGGGGGCCCTTACGCTGGTGATTTTTGCTTCCTGCCTACGTTGGTAAAGAACCTTGTTGAACAACCTAATGTTCTCAGCTCTTTGTGCCTCAGCTTTTTGATACAGCTCTTTGTGAGTCTTTCTTTGAAGGGCAATAGATGCATCAAGATCAGCAGTGGTTTCAGCTTCCTTTAAAAGGAGAGCTTTAATCGTGGCAGAGGTAGGCTCCCCCTCAGCAGGTTGAGGATTCACCTGTATAATGGGCTGAGGGGTTTGGATTTGCGGGGCTTAGACTTGTGGGCTCTCAACTGGTCCAAAGGAATCAACGATTTTAACTCCAATTGAGGGTTCTCCTGTCCTGAGGCCTTCAGCAGCGGTGAGTGTTGATTGAATGGTTGTCTCACCTGCTGAAGTAGTTACCTCAGGTGTTTCAGTAATGACGAGTGATGTTGGAATTTGAGTCTCGTCTACTGAAACGTCTTCTTCTTCTGGTATCCCAGCAGAGGTGATAGGTGGAGATCTTGGGGTCTCACCTACTGGAATATTTTCTACATTGGCTCCAACAGCAAAGGTGATTATACATTGTGAAGCAATTTATTCACCTTGTTGTTCACCTGCTGAACTAGCTTGCTCTTTCTCCCCCTCAGAGAGTGCCCAAAGAATTAAGGTACTCTCTGGTGCTGAAGCAGGATGGACAGCAGCGGCACCCTCATTTAAATTTTGAAGAATGAGGTTGAGGGTGCCTTGGAGACCATCGACTTGGGAAGTCAGCGAGCTGACTTCAGTCTCCAATTTGTCCATTCTTGTGGACACAGCAGAAGCGGACTCCTCAATAGCCTTAGAGAGATAGCTATGAGTGTTGGTCAGCAGAGACTCTTGCTTTGACTGTGCAAGAGCCAGACGGTCGACAGCTGGTTGGAGAGGAGATACCTTGGAGGACAAGGTATTCAGCTGTCTTTCAACTTTTGCTTCTATTGCCCGAGCTTCGGAGAGAAGCTCTTCTTTTTCGACTCTGTCAGACTCACGAATGGAGTTCAACTCTCAATGAATGTACTTTTTGAGAGTGTCGAACTCGCTGGTGTTGATGCGAATCTGATCAGAAAGAAGAGCCAGCTGAGGTGTCTGAGTGCGAACCTCATTGTGCAGAGAAGTTATGCTGGAATAGAGGTTCTCAGCAGTTGTAGCAAACTTCTTTGGAACATCCCTGCGAAGGGTGTCCATCTGCTTACTCAGCTTGGCCATCCCAGGTCAAATCTGGGATGTTACAACTCTAGACATCAGAGCAACAGCGGCTCTGATGGGAATGCTTCCTCCAGCTTTGTTGGATTCAGCATGGGACACTTGGACACTTTGGGAGAGGGGGTCCGGTATGTCTCCAGCTGGAGGGGTAACCTCAGCTGTGGGAGTGGGTGTTCCTGAGTTAGGAGGAATTGCTCCTATGGGATGCTCAGAAACTATGGGGGGTGGGTTGGGTCCAGCTGAAACTTCTGGGTTTCTAACAGAAGTGCCGTCATCAGCTGTCAAAACAGTTTGAAGCCCAATATCTACTTCTTCGTCAGCGGACGAATAGTATTGCTGAAGGGGTTCTTCAGCTGAATCAAACACCACATGAAATGCTGTTTGATTTCCTTGGACTTCAGTCTCACCAGCCGGCGATACTGGTATAGAGACTGGAGGAAGAGTTCCTCTGGGTGGTGTGTTAGCTTCCTCACAGCTCATTTGGCGAATACGTTCGCGATCACTGGCAGCTTGGGTGGTTGCCTCAGTAACAACTTGGTCTAAAGTTGTCTCTTCATTGGCGGTGGTGGTTTCCTCGATCACCCGCTGGTTTAAGATGGTGACGTTGTGGGAAACAGAAGGAACAGCTTCAAGATTGACTTGGTTTCCAGTCAATCTGTCATTAGCTGATGACTCAGAAAGTGATGAAGAAGTTGGTGGTGGTGTGTGTGCAGCTGACTCACGGGTGGCTTGGGTTGAGCCAAAAACTTCACCAGCAGTCTGTCGAGAGACTGAGGTTGCTTGTGGAGTTTGTCCCCTTGTTACAACGACTGATAATGAAGCAGTCGAGGAGCTACGCAGAAGGTTGGAGCCGGCACTAACTCCTGAAGAACGAAATTGCCGTTTTGAAGTCTACTGACTTGTTGAGAAATCAGCAGATGGAGGTTGAAGAGCAAAAGAAAGAAAAAGAGGATTAGCCGGGAGTGTTTGACTAGGAACTCCGATTGTTGGTGGAGTTCCTTGATAAACACTGTAAGAGTGAAAATAAGAAGGATTACTCTCAGCAGCTGGCATAGCTTCTGATCGTAATCCCTCCAATATGGGACTCAAGTGAGTATCCAGAGGATCCCGACTGAATCCTGATGATGCTGCTTTCGCCAGTTCAGCATCATCAGCCACCACATCTTCTCCACAGGTAGCAGACCCTCTTACCCTCAGCTGAGGAGAAGAAGGAGCACGTGAAGTGGGAGAAGATGATAAAAAGAATGAAGAGGAAGAAGGAGAGCGATGAGCAGCTCGCTTAACTCGCTTCTTCACCACCAGTGGAATATCACCCGTTTCCACATTTTCCACATCAATAGGCATGGAGATCCCAGTGGAAGTGGTGGTATTTCAATCAACAGTTTGTGGGCGTCCAGTTGATGGAAAACACTCCAGATGAGGAAAGGATGTACCTTCTTGTAGGGCAGATTCCTCCGATGTGGTGCCCTTTGTTTGATCCTTTTTGGATCTAGTCCGACCATCAATGATCTTCAGCATGTACGAGGAGAGGGGAAAATCCTTACCAGCTTCCTTCTTGGAGTTGAAGATGGTGTTGGATAAGGTACGTACCTCAACTGATTCCCCTGGAAGGTCGTCATAATCAATCTTCAGCTTCTCAACCATCACTTGTGCGATGCACAATCTGAAGAAGCGAAGATAGGGAATGTGATTTCCCTTGGCCTTCAGCTTGGCCTTGACCTCCTCGTACACCAGTCTCCCATAATCAATCCGATGTCCGGTGATTAGGGCTTCAGCAAAGACTTGCAAGCTGGAGTTGCACTGGTTGTGAGACCCGGAGTTGCCGCCTATGCACTGAATGATGTGCGTGAAGAAATAGGCCCAGAGTCTCGTCAGCTGAGACTTCTTCAAGATCTGCACCTTGTCGTCTTCATTTTCTAATCTGTATCCAGTTATACAGATTAGACTCTCTTTAGCTTCATCAGCAGATTTCGTCTGCTGATAGTGTTCGACGGGGAGCAGATAGTCGAATCCGCAAGCGGTTCGGAAATCATCAACAGTAATTGTGATTTGATGATCTCCAACCTACGCAACGATGTCGTCTCCAGAAACAGAGGCAGACATCCAGAAATCACGCAAGAGTTCGTAAAAACTCTTGGTGAAATGAAAGAATGCAGCTTTGATCGGACAACGGCGCAAGAATTTACCAACCGGTCGATATACATCGATGAGATTTTCCGGCGGTGAGGTGTTGCCTACTAGATTCGAGGTCTGAGTGAACTCGATGGCAGCTCTAGAGAGAGGAGCTTTTGTGGTTTTCTTCGACATTTTAGGAGAGGGAAGAAAGATAAAAGCTTAAAGATAGAGGGTTTTTGAGAGAGAAGTTTGGGGGTGGTGAGAATGAAGTGTGGGAAAGGATGAGTATTTATAGGGGTTTTTGGGACGGTTTGGGTAAACATTTGAAATTAAACCAGACCATTAATGGATAGTTACAAACCAACTATGGAAATGTTGGTTTTCGTGCGAAAAAGTTGGTTGGATGTGACAGAGAGGGGTAGTGGAGCTGTTTCGTGTGTCAGGTTGTTTTGTCCCTCATAAATGCCAAATATTTTCACTCGAGTGGAAATATTTGCCACAAAAAACGTATGGATATGGATAAAAGATGCCTTTTTGTGGAAAACCAAACGTTTTTACTGTAAAAACTTGATAAGTTATCATTTTGAGAAGTTTTATTCGGCTGACTGATGAATTCAAAACATTTTTAGTCAGCTGAATGTACTAAGTGACAAGGTGATCTTATCAGCTGCTAATAGTACTTCAGCAGTTGATTCAGGCATTTAACATACCCAGCTCGCTGATTAAAAAATTGAAGCGTTTTTCATCTAAAGGTTTAGTGAATAAATCAGCCAGCTGAAGGTCTGTTGAAATGAAATGAAGTTCCACGTCACCTTGTTCTATTTGATCTCTAATAAAATGATACCTTATATCGATATGTTTGGTTCTAGAATGAAGAACTTGATTGTTGCTGATTGCAATGGCACTTGTGTTATCGCAGTAGATAGGAACTTTGCAAAAGTTCATATCAAAATCAACTAGTTGATTTTTCATCCAAAGGACTTAAGCACGACAGCTTCCAGCAGCAACGTATTCTGCTTCATCTGTGGAGGTAGAAACCGTATTCTGTTTCTTACTTGTCTAGCTGACTAGCTTTCCGCCAAGCAGCTGACATCCTCCGGTGGTGCTCTTTCTATCCATCTTGCAACCTGCAAAGTCTGAATCTGAATAGCCAATTAGATCAAACCCAGAGTCTTTGGCATACCAAAGACCTAGGCTTGGAGTACCTTTGAGGTACCTCAAAATTCACTTAGCAGCTATTAAATGAGATTCTCTAGGATCAGCTTGATACCTAGCACACATGCAGGTAGCAAACATAATGTCTGGTCTGCTGGCGGTGAGATAGAGCAAAGATCCAATGGTTCCTCTATAGAATGTGACATCAACTATTTTTCCAGTTGTGTCAGCATCTAGATTGTTTGGAGGAGCCATTGGAGTTTTCATATATGAAGATGAATTCATATCAAATTTCTTTAAAAGATCTTTGATGTATTTTTCATGATTTATAAAAATACCATTTTTAGATTGCTTAACTTGTAAGCCAAGAAAATATGTTGATTCACCCATCATACTCATCACATACTTTGTAGACATAAGTTTTGAAAAACGTCTACAAAGTTTCTCGTCAGTAGCACCAAAAATTATGTCATCCACATAGATTTGAACAAGAATGATATCACCTTTGATTTTGCGAATGAATAAGGTTTTATCAATCTTTCCCCTGGTTAAAATCATTTGCTATGAGGAACGTGGAGAGTGTGTCATACCATGCACGAGGAGCTTGTTTCAACCCATACATCGCCTTATCCAATTTAAACATATAGTCTAAATACTTAGGATTTTCAAACCTAGGAGGTTGCTTAACATACACTTCCTCTTGCAGCTTTCCATTTAGAAATGCACTCTTCACGTCCATCTGAAAAACTGTGAAGTTCTTGTATGCAGCATAGGCTAGAAATATTCTAATAGCTTCAAGCCTAGCTACTGGAGCAAATGTTTCATCGAAATCGATTCCTTCCTCTTGTCTATATCCTTGTGCAACAAGTCTAGCCTTGTTGCGAATAACCACACCTTCTTCATCCATCTTGTTCCTAAATACCCATTTAGTACCAATTATAGTCTTTCCAGCTGGTGAAGGAACCGACTGCCATACTTTGTTGACCTCAAATTGGTTAAGTTCTTCCTGCATCGCTTGAATCCAGCTTGAGTCTTCTAAGGCAGTTTTAATATTTTTAGGTTCTTCAGCTGCTAAGAAGCACGACCATAAGCAGAGATTGCACGATGCTTTACTTCTTGTGTCCACTCCTTGTTGTGGATCTCCAATGATCAGATCAATTGGATGTTCTGAGGTCCACTTAGATTGAGGAGCAGCTGTAGAAGAGGAAGATTCAGCAGAGTTGGATCCTTGTTGAGCGGCTGAATGCTCAGCAGGATGATTTACTTCATTTTGAACAGATCTTCTTGAAGTATGAAGAGGTGGCTTAGAAATAGCCTTGGATGATGCTCTAGCTGTTGGAATTTCTTGTTGAACAGCTGCAATATCTACAAGATATGTAGGAGCATCATGGAATGTCTCATCTGATTCATTTATGGGAACATCACATAGGTTTAAAGCATCAGAAAATGCTTCAGCTGCATCATCAGAAGATGGTTCAGCTGATCTCTGAAATGCATCAGATGAGTCAGCAGAGGTGGGATTTAAGGCCTTTGAGTGTTCTTCAAAAGTAACATTTATGGACTCTTCCAAAGTTTATCTTCTTTTGTTGAAAACTATGTATGCCTTGGATGTAGTGGAGTATCCAAATGGCTTCATCAGCTTTAGAATCAAACTTGCTTAGCTGATCTCGTGTGTTTAACACAAAATACACACACCCAAACACATGAAAGAAACCGATGAAGGGTTTCCTTTGACGAAATATCTCATAAGAAGTTTTCTTGTGTCTCTTCACGTAGAGAGACTTGTTTTGAGTAAAACACGTTGTGTTAACAGCTTCTGCCCAAAATTGCTTAGGCATGTTCGACTCAGCAAGCATCGTTCTTGCAGCTTCTATTAGGGTTCTGTTTCTTCTTTTAGCAACTCCATTTTGTTGAGGTGTTCTAGCAGCTGAGAAATTTTGGGAGATCCCAACATCTGAATAGAAGTCTTCCAAAGTCTTGTTTCTGACAGTACCATTGTCTGATCTCAGCATCTTGACTCTTAACCCATTTAGAAGTTCCATCCTCTTGATGAACTTGATAATTTCATCAGCTGCATCACTCTTGTGACGAAGAAATATGACCCAAGTATATCGCGAATACTCATCAACGATGACAAGTGTATACTTATTCCCACCTAAACTTTCGGTACTCATAGGACCAAAGAGATCCATATGGAGCATGTGAAGGCAACTGTCGATGGAAAAACATTGCTTTGATTTGAAAGAGCTTTTATGTTGTTTACCCTGTTCACAAGTTGAACAAAGCTTATCTTTTTCATACTTGATTTGTGGTAGACCATTCACCAGCTGACCTCGAGCCAGCTTTGATATGTTTTTGAAGTTTAAGTGAGATAGCCTTTTATGCCACAACCAATTCAGCTCTTCAGTTGAATGAGAGAATAGACAAACTTCTTGATTTTGAGGATTCATGTCAAGTGTATAAACATTCTTGGTTCTTGGAGCAATTAATACAACTTTTCCACTTTTATCAGTTACCGTTCCTCTGTATTCATTAAAGTTCACCGAGAACTTTGCATCACATAGTTGGCTGATGCTGATTAAATTATGTTTCAGCCCATTCACATAACCAACTCTTGTGAATTTTGCGGATCCATTAGAAATGGTTCCATAACCATCAGTTGAGCCTCTACCATTATCACCAAAAATTACTGGAGGACCAGCACACACTTCAAACTCTTCCATCAGGGATTTGTATCCAGTCATATGTCTTGAGCAACCACTGTCTAAGTACCGGACATGTTTGCTTTCGTCACCCTGCACATAAATTAAAAGAGTTAGTTCTTTTTGGGAACCCACACTTCTGTGGGTCCTTGTGACTTCCCGCTGGAACTCACTATAACATCCCAAAAATCTCACGAAATTCAAAAATTTTTAATAAATAAAATAAACCATTTTTCCCCAAAAGTACAAGTAACTCAAAGGTCCCAACTCATAAATGAAAATATAAAACCGTCTTGTGGTTTAAATGCGGAATAATTAAAGGTTTTAAAACAAAACATGTTTGACTCGAAATAAATGCTTTAATCCAAATCCATTAAAAAAATAGAAACGCAGCTCATCAAACATTGACCTTCTCTTTGCCCTTGCTAGTACCTGCAAAAATGGGGGGAGTGATTGGGGTCAGCCACCGCTTAGTGAATAATATCAAAATAAACAAATAAATACCAACAACTCAAGCCAGATAAGTGATCCCTAGAGACTCTACTCAATTCTCAATTACTCAAGTTTATTTTCTCAGATTTTAAAAACCCGACATCAACCCATTGATTCCCAAGGCACCCGACAGTCCATTTTTAACTCAGAAACTTATTTAAGAATGATTTTACTTCTTCTTTGAAAATCTCTTTCGATTTAGGAAAACAAGAACCATTAGGTTCGGTTTCGATCAATAAAACGTTTAGCCAATCAACCACAGTTTTTACCCAACCCGGCACTAACCAAAACCAGTGATTAACCCGACAACTCATGATTCAGTGACCAGCAATCCGACAACTCAACCTCACGAATCAAGGATATGATTAAAACGCCTAGACCAACAAAACATCCAACGAATATAACAACAATAACAACCCAATTCGAATCCTAACCGATATGTAGTGTTCCTGCTCAGCCCCGATTAATTGCACACGAAAGATTTCGGGTTAGGATAAATCCTCAATCGAATTAGATATAAAGAATCGAGAGAACAACGATTACCACAAGTATAATTGTCACAAAAAAAATGTGCTCGGTGTCTCCTTCACTCATTCGTCCTTGGCTGTTGGCTCAATTGCGGAAGACGACCAGGGATGTTCTCCTATTTACTGCTCAATCCCGACACAAGAGCATAAGGATTAGCAAAGAATTAATCGGAAACAGGAACCCAAAGATGTGAACATTACCGATTAAGATTAGAACCCGGAACATCTTCTTCTCAAAGAGACCCACTTGTAACCCCCTAGGCTGTGATGAATGAACCCACTGATTCCCGATTAGGCCTTGGGAAATACACCTGCTCGGTCTCCCCTTTGCTGTTGTCCGATACAACCAACCAAAAACCCGAAGCAGTAGCCCGACACTCCTGCTTGTTTGTACCAAAAATCAACCCGAGACACCAAAAATTAACCTCAGAATTCAAATCAAGATGGAACAGAAAACTAAACGAAATCAGAATGAAACGGATAGAGGAAAGATTAATCATGATTAAAATAAATCGAAGAAGAAGAAAAAGGATACCCATGAACACTGAAACGATTCTTGCTCGATGCTTCCTCCTATGATAATGATCGCAATCTGCCCCCATGCTTGATAGAACCAGCGACAGAGAAGAGATGCTCCAAACTTTGGTCGAATATAATGAATGGAAGGCTTGAAGTATTTCTTTGGCAGTAGATGGAACGAATGGGAAGTGGAATGTCGGCCACAAGGATGAGAATAGGGTTAGGAAGGATTATTGTGCTGGTAAGAAATAAATAAGGATTATAGCCTAAAATAGGTAGGCGTAGCATGCAAGAATTATTGGCAAGGCTTCAAGCCTTAACATAAATCAGTGCATGAGACTTGGGATTGGCCCTTGGCCCACTAGACAATCACAGCCAATACCTATTAAAGCCCCACTCGGTTGCGCTAGATCAAAATAAACGTTTAGTCACTTGGTCGCATGCTGAAATTGACGCAACAGCATAGTCACGGCCTCTCTCTTGGCCGAAGAAGTCATACTAAATGGGTTGGTCTTGGCCTACGGCCGGCCACCCCAAATCTCAAATCCGCTAAGCTAACTCGGGATAAAACGTCCAAGATATATAATTGATCTTCGCAATCAATTAAGCTCGGAATATATGTAACTCTCTATAGTCATATGAATTGAATCGTCACACATTTATTTACTCTAATTAAATGCCCAACATAAACACATAAACTCAAATAAAACGTATGACATGTAGTTTAATCTTGTCACACATTATTATACGGTCAACTCGTAGACCTTTAAAACGTAATTAAAAATGTGATTTAAATTACTATTTAATTATGTAAAATTTTAGGGCGTTACACTCACAGAGGTTGGTTTTTCAGAAGGCTCACATGCTGAGGTTGGGGAAGGTCTCAGGCATGTGCTGTCACATTCACTTGCCATATGTCCACGATCTCCACACTTGTAACATTTTCTATTTATTTGAAGTGGAGTAGAGGGCGAGGCATTAGGTTTGGGAACTGGACCTAAAATCCCTTCCATTTTCTGATTATCAGAGATAGTCAGAGTTTGAACTAGTGATGTCAGCTTGCTGACCCTTCATTTCAGCCGTTTGACAGACACATCTGAAGAAGGACTTGGAGTGTTTTTAGAGACACTCTTACCTTTGTTCTTTGCATCTCGAGTACGAACTCCAACTGGCTCACCCTTGGAGGGTGTAAGAACAGTTTTCTTTCCTGCTGTTTGGCTAGTCTTCTGCTGAGGTCTAGCAGAGGAAGTAGCAGGTGCTGAACCTAAGATAGATTTTCTTGGCTCAATAATTACTACAGTGGGTGTCCTAACAACCATGGCAGAGGAGTCAGCTAATGACTCTTCACCAGTAGCTTCAGAAGGATCTTCTGAGGACATCTCAGTAGCAAAGGTTTTGGTAGACCTAACAAAGGAACCAAAAACCAACTCTTCAGCTGGCACAGAAGCATCAGCTGACGAGTAGTACAGATCATCTGTACTGCTGTCAGGTACAGCGGCTGCAGCAAGGAAGTCTCCTCCTAGTACAGCTTATACTTGACTAGGAATTTGTGGGTTAACACATTCACTCACACGTTTGGATGAATGAGACCAAGATTCACAAATCTTTTTAATTGCTTCAAGTTCTTTAACTTTCTCATTAAGATCATGTTGAAGAACTGAGTTTATAAATTTTGTTTCAGAAAGTTCTTCTTTTAAATTTTTGTGATCAATTAATCGTTCTTTTAAAAATGCATTTTCACGAAGAATAGCACTATGTTTATCCAAACATTCACCTTTCAGCCGATCAATGAAGTGCAAGTCACATATAATAGAATCAACAATATCTTTGGCTTTAGTAGCCTCAGCAGAGATTAGATAGGGTACCTTTTTATGAACTATGTTGACCCATTGATAAGAACTAGCATCATCAGCTGTAATACTTTCATCATCATCAGCACGAGCCATCAAACACATTGTGGCCATTGGTTCATCGTCATCGGATGAGCTGTCACCTGAGTTAGCCCAGTCGTGAGTTTCAGCTACTAGACCCTTGTCAACAACTTTGCCTTCAAGTTCCTTCTTTTCTTCTAGGATCTTTTTGGTGAGGGCTTGTAGCTTTTTATATTTTTCTTCAATGGACTCACTAGTTGAAGATGATGAACTTGCTTTCTTCTACTTGCAGTCGTTTGCATAGTGTCCCTTCTTGTTACAGTTGTAGCATGTTATCTCAGAGTTGTCAGGTGTACTTCTAGAGGGTCTGGAAGAAGCAGCTGACGAGATAGATCTGCTACTAGAGCCTTTAGCTGAGGAGCCAGATTTGCCTTTAAAGAATTTTATGTTTTTGACAAGTAAGGCAAGCTCAGATATAAGGGCATCATTGTCTTCGTCTTCATCGACCTCTTCGATGCTGACTTCAGGCATGTTGAACAAACCAACAACTGAAGTGTTGTCAGCTTCATCATCTGAAGGTGGATATTCAATTCTGCTGGGTTTGTTTAAAGAAACAAGAGCAGTTGAAGATCTAGCAGGACTCACTTTAGAGTCCTTTGGAGGTTGAAATTTGTTAAGTACAGTTCTCTCATGGCTTAGAAACCTACCATAGAGAGAGGAAAGAGTATAATCTTTTAAGGTAGGAGATGTACTCATGTAAGTTATGATGGTAGCCCATTTTGAGGGTAAGGCTGCCATGAACTTACACATTTTGGACATATCGTCCTTATCAACTCCATGAGACTTCAGCTCGTTTAACAGAATGTTGTAACGATTGAAATTTTGAGCTATAGTCTCGCTAGGCTTAGCTTTAAACAGCTCGTAGTCACGGATGAGCATGTTTTTCTCATGTTCACGCACAACAGATGTGCCTTCATAAACTTCAGCTAGCATGTCCCACATCTCCTTGACTGAGTCACAAAATTGTATATTGTGATACAGTTCATCACCAACTACTTGAAAAAGCATATCCCTTCCCTTATTCTCAAGATGAACAAGACGTTTTTCAGCGTCCGTCCATTGAGATTCAGATTTAACAACGTAATGTTCTGGTATTTCAGGAGTACCAGGAATGAAGGTCTTAGGGATGTATTTTCCTATCGTGATGTTATCTTGAAGTTTTGGGTGATAGGTAACCATGTGGGATAACATGCGAGTTTTCCACATGGGATAGTTGGTTTGGGTGAGTTTGGGAGGTTTTCCAGATGATGGAAGATCGGATGATGTAGGTTCAGCCATAACAGATGCTCAAAGTTGATGGAATACAACTTTGACACTTGCTCTGATACCAGTTGTTGGATCCCAACAACACAAACGTGTTGCGTTATGACCGAGTAACGAAGATAAGATAAATAACACACAAGATTTCAATGATTAAGAGTTTATTAAAACAACTTAATACAGTACAAAGTTTGTGGAAATAGATAGTACACACTAACTAAAACTTTCTACTTGAAATGACACTTTTATTTGCTAAAACTACAAGACTATGCAAGGAGAGTTTATATCAGCTGATACGTACGGCTGATATTAAATGCCTGAGTAATAACTATGGGGAAGTTAATACCAGACAATACCAAACTCTCAGAGAATGTTCTTGTGCTATGAATTCTAAAAGGTGTGTGTAAATGCAAGCATTTACGTCTCTATATATAGCCTAAGATCCGTGTTCCTTTGTCCACAAGGTAATCGACGTGTAAACATATCATTCGTCGATGTAGACTTATCCACGGAAACATTTAATGCTCTTGCATATATTATAGTCCCAAGTGTACTTTGTGTCAACTCCTTTTGCTACCTTTTCTGACGCACGGTGAAAAGGTGTACTATGATAGTACAAAAGTAGTTGACTTTCCGTTTACATGCTTGGAGGGACAAACGATGATGTACTGACAGAATATCTTCTATTCCAAAATAGAAGATCCTCATCATTTTCTTCTTCTTTGAGCGGGAAAGGGAAATGTTCAAAGTGTCAAGAACATTTCCACTAAGTCTTTATCTGCAGCAGGTATCATCAGCTGATTCCACAATCAGCTGGATGATCTTCTTCTTGTCTTTGTCCTTTGGCCATAGACTTCGAATGAACAGTCTTCTATAGCTGCTGATTTGACTTGTTTTCCTAGAGCTAAGCATGTACTCAGCTGAAGGTTTATTGCATATACTTGCTTCAGCTGAGATACATACTTCAGCTGATATTTATTCGTCTTAGCTATCGATCATCAAATCTTATTCACTTAGTCTAGGGACTAACAGAAATATTTGAAGTCTTTAGGCTTGTTCAAATGGATGGTTTGATCAGTATGTCCTCTTTTGACAATCAACTCTTCAAGACGTTTGATGTGGGAATTCAATTCCTTGTTTTCATTTTTAAGTTTCTGTATGATATTCTGTTTGCTTTTCATTTCGTTTGATGAATTGATGTGTTGTTCATGTAAATTTTCAGATAATTCTTTAATTTGAGAGTTTAAAGATTTAAACTGTTTTTCATTATCATCCAAAGTCTTGTTGTTTACGTTTCAAACAGCTTTTAGTAATTTGATATTCATACCATGTTTTAGTGTAAAGTTTGTAATTATTATCATATTTAGCCTTCAATTCTGATACTTGAGTTTGTAAATCCAGATTCTCGAGTTTGAAAATTTTAGTTTGTTTAATCTGTTGAACAAGTCGTTCACATGAATGAACAAGTTGTTCATTTTCATTTTGCGAATCTTTTAAACGTTCTTGAAATTGATTATTTAAATCTTTTTCATCTAAAAGGTTTTGTTTTAAAGAATCAATTTCAGATATCTGAGTTTTAGCAAAACAAGTATCAGGACCAATGAGATTATCAGAATTAGATAAGAGAGAACTGATTACGTCAATTTCTTTGTTGGCTTCTTCATTGAAACGATCAGAAACCTCAGCATTCTCTCTTGTCATAAAGCACAAGTTTGCAACATGTTCTTCATCTTCACCTAATACTTTTCCAGTCTCAATTTGTTTAGCCATCAACATCTTACGTTTAAAATACTCTGAATCACAAACGATTGATTTCTTTGTAGCATCCAAAGGTGTGATGATTGGCTTTTCAGTTGAGATTGTAGCAGATGGAGCAGATTTGAAGTTGGATGAAGATCTCAGATGGTTGTTTGTAGGCTTTGAATTATATTTCTTCTTATAGTTCGAGATAAGAGACATAGCTTTTAGCACATTTGATGTGTTGGATCTAGTTATAAAATTTAAGCTCCTAAATACCACTACTCTAGATTACCACATTCATAGGCAAGTATACCTAATCGTGCGTAATATAGGTTAGGTAAGTATTTCGGGTTATTGAATCCGCAGGGAGGGAACAGTTTATGTAGTCCAGTTAAAAAAAATTAAAGAATTAATCAAGAAAAGAGTTTTGTTCATGTTTTGATTTATATGAAATGTAATTAATATTCGAAATGACAAGGAACGCAAATTTGAACGTTCGAAATGAGATTTAAGGGATATTCACTATGTATGGATTCATCTAGTTCTAAGCATGGTTATTAAGCACCGGCTAGTTTAGTGTTCTAGAAGTCACGGTATTAGATTTCTCTCAATCCCATTTAATAAACTAATTACAACTAATAGGAATTTCTTCTCTCAAAAGTTATAACTAATCACACTTCTATTTGTTGAAATTACCGTCTTGAATTAACTAAGACTTCTAACCTAAAATTTTCATTACTAGGGTTGAACTTCTTGTTTAATCTAACTTATTTGAATCTTGTCTCTAATCCCTATTTCTAGTGAATTACCAACTAGATCATAATGAAAAGTTGGGGAAGTAATCAATTGAACCAAATGTTGTCAATACCTAATTAAATCAATTACCAACGATAAAGAAACGAAAATTCATAAATTAAACCAAAAAGAGTAATTAAACATCAACAATTGTTTTGAACACAAACAAACCCTAAAATTAAACCATACTTAATCCTAGAATCATCCAAACATAGCGAATATAAAGATTACTAGCACATAGACATGCTAGAAATCAACAAACAAGAGTTAAAGAGTAGAATTTCAACCATGAAATTGTTCCAAAATGATAAGAAATCAGTAATTGCTATAATCTTGAAGGTTTTCTTGATGAAATGCTCCAAAATTCGTCTCTACCAACTACCCAAAAACACACACGTCCAAAAGATAACTGAACTCTTCCCCTTGATCTGCCATATAACACGATCAAACACGCATAGTTCACGATCGCGAACTATAGTTCGCGTCGTGAACTTTGCGTTTTGATGAAATCCCGATCGGTAACTCTTGTTGGCGATCGGTAAGACACTTCAGAAATTTTGGTGACTGATCGTGAATAGTTCACGATCAGTTCACGATCGTGAACTATTTCCGGCTTGAAATCTTGTATTTTTCTTCATCTTTTGGCCCGTTTTTGACACCTCTTTCGCTATATCACCTGAAATGTAAAATAAACACATAACTGAGTAATATCACATGTATTTGCTTCTAAAACGTACTCAAAATAGACGATATTGACGGGTTTGAACGTGTTTAAAAACTTCAATATCAAAGGTGTGATTTAACTCAAAAGGTGTAGCATCCTTGTATCTTACGTTTAAAATACTCTGAATCACGAACGATTGATTTCTTTGTAGCATCTAAAGGTGTGATGATTGGCTTTTCAGTTGAGATTGTAGCAGATGGAGTAGATTTGAAGTTGGATGAAGATCTCAGATGGTTGTTTGTAGGCTTTGAATTATATTTCTTCTTATAGTTCGAGATAAGAGGCATAGCTTTTAGCACATTTTGAAGATCTTTTTCCATATCATCAAATATAGTTGATGTAGGTTTTTCCATTCTTTGCAACAAAGTTGATTGAGTTATCGAATTGATAAGTAGAAGATCTTGTGTTAATCAGGTTCTCGGGTTTGAAAGCATACGATCTCGTGTTTTGTTTTAAAAATGAATTTAATAGTTTGGGTCGAGAAGTGTAAAATTTTTTCAGGTTTATGTAATAGTTCTCGTGTTTAAAAAGTGTAATTTTTCTTTTAAGATCTAAAAAAAATGTAAAAATTAAAAGTGTTTAAAAGTTTAAAAAGTCTAGAACTAAAGAAAAAGTCGAGAACTTCTCGGGTTCGGGTTAAAAAAATAAAAGTTCTCGGGGTTTGTGTTATAATTCTTGATTTGAAGGGAAAAAAAATTATTTGTAAAAACACAAAACTTGGATTTTAGCTGATGGAGATATTGGATTTTGGGCTTAATGCTTAATTGGGTTTAATAAAATTTGGGCCAAAAATATAATGGGTGATATTGGGCTCAAGAGATTGCGCTGAAACAAATCTGGTCAAAATTCTGGTGGGCGAGAGATCCAAATCGAGCAGAGATCGAACGTCAAGAATAATTCGAGCAGAATTCAAACACGGAATCAAGTAAATCGAAATTGGTTGATTGTTGAGATTGATTGAATGTCGATGATTAAAAATCGATTTATTGCTGAGATTGATTATATGTTTAGATCGACGGATGATTATTGACAAAATTAACGATCTTGAATGCCGAAATCCTTGAGCCCGAACTCTTTAAGCCGAACTCTTTAAGCCTGGAAGTTGTTCGAGCCGGGAAGTTTGTTCGAGCCGGGAACGTTCAACGAGCCAAGAACTTTCTTGATGTTCGTCATACGTAAGTTCCAAAAACTCACAATTTTGATCCTATTTTGCTCGATTCTTAACCAAATATAGTGATTCAAATCACATAATGTTAGAAATCACTTTTCTAACAGTTTGATACAATCAAAAAGCTCAAAACATAACAAATTAGAGTTCAATTTCGGATTTTCAGTAGTCTTTTTGAGTTTTCATGTTTTTCACAAAAATCATCAAATTGAGAGTAATACTTGATGGATTGGATTGAAATTTGATTCTAAAGTGCTTAGAATCAATGGAGACATACGAATATCCAATCAAAACATCAATTCTTAACAAAATTTTCAACAATTAATTTTCACAGCTTGTAACAAACTTTTTCAACAAAATTTCAGATCTGAATCAAATCATTATGAATGTGGGTCTGTTCCTTAAAGGATTGAGCTCTGATACCAATTGAGAGAGCTATTGCAATCGAAATCATGTCAATTCATGATGATTTGTGAAGAAATGAAGATCAAGTGTGTGTGTGAAAGTATGTGTATTTTGAGAGAGAAGAAGATGGAGGGAAGGAGCTTTCAAAGTGTGTTTCTATTCAAATGATTGGAAAGCTTACATCATTAGTCATCACAAATGATATTTATACATCCTATTGCTAATTACCACTTACTAGTTAACTAACACTAATTATATCATTTAAAACTTAAAACTAGTCCTAACAATTAATGATCTAAAAACCAATTTAAGGAGGACGAGTCTGATCGATCTAAAAAACCAATTTAAAGAGCTTTTTCACTTAGAGGCGTATTGAAAATTTTGAGTTTCGGGGTTTAGGGTGTTGCATTTCTAGGTGTTAGTTATTCACGGGTGTTGTTTGGTTATTAGGTCGGGATTTTGTTCTGGTGTTTTGTAATTTAAAGCTTAGGTAGATTATTTCTTTTAACGACATCTTAATTTATTTCACTTGCTCCAATCGGGACTTAAACTCATAATCTTTAGGTCCAAAGGTAAAGAACCAATTGCATAAATAATGCTATATGCATCCAAATTGTACAAATAATGCTATTTTTGAAGTTTTTGCAAAAATAATGCTATCCCCTAGTGCCACACCCGGATCCCCTTCCTTCCCCTAGTACCACACCCGGATCCCACTTAAGCCTGCACACTCGCCTGTACCCTTCTGTCCTTGCGTACTTTCATGCAGGAAACCCTAGTACTACACCCGGATCCCCTTGGGGCATCCTCGAGCCACACGCCCGGATCCCCTAGGGGTATCCCCGAGTTGCAAGCCCGGATCCCCTTGGGGTGTCCCCACTTGGCACGCCCGGATCGTTGCTACACTGCCTATATTACTACTATGTACTTCACTTTTTATTATTACACGCATTTACCAAAACACTTCCTACACATTTACCCCATTTCTTAAAGAAAGTAGCATTTTTTATTACGATGTGGCGAAGTCAAAAAGCCTTAATATATGAACTTAACCTACAGCTTGAGATGTTAGACGAGAGAGTTGACCTAATGCGTGAACAAGCTCGAGCCCGTGAGCTTCGACTTATCATGGAAGAGATGCAACGTACCCTTCATGAAATGGATAACCTGGCTTATGAAGGGGCGATGGAGGAGGAGTCGGATATGCGACGTACGAGGGAAATGCCTCCACCGACATTACATGTTGTTGAGCAGCAAACTCAAAACTCCTCAATAGGTATTGAACAACCAGACACAATTGACTTGGTTGAGGAGTATGGTTGGGCTAGGAGTGTGGAGGAATTTTACTTGAACGGGGATAGGCGCGGGAATGAAACCTTTTGCTATATTGTATTCTTAGGTCGTACCCAGGTACCTAGGGAGTTTTGGAGTACCCTGTTAGATGAAAATTCCAGCTCTGTTTTGTTCCGTGCGGTACGTAATTTAATTATGTTATTATCAATATTTTTCAATAAAATCTCAAAGGTGAAAATAATTGTATATTTATTACAGCATATAGATTGTTGGGTTAGAAGATGGATGCGTTATCGGTGGTATGTTGGCTATAAAACTGGAGAATATAAGCGATGGGCAATAATGCCTACCAAGTTTGAGTCTCTACTCTTACCACCTCACGGATCAGATGCTTTACAATATGCAGATGGCAGTTTGACACCTTACCCCGCTTGGGAGGACGTAGATGTCTTATACATCCCGTTACGTTTAAATGATAACGTTTGGTTGCTTGTGCAGATGGATCTTGTTAGCAACGATACATCTTTAATTTGCAGTTGTCGTCGTTCCATAAACCATGACGTGCTTAAGGCAACCCTAAAACATTGGCGAGATGTTTTGCCCGGTTTTAAAAGGAGTTTCTCCTATGAAGAAAGAAACCCCCAAGTTAAGGCGAATCTTGGTTTCGCCAAACGCATACCTCAAGGAAGGGAAGAAGACTCTGCTGTGTTTGTTTGTAAGTTTATGCATTATCTGGTAACAGGGAAATCAATCAAGCAAGAGGGAGTCGTCGATAATAATCAGATTGCTACGGGTTATCGACAACTTATGGCTCGTGATTTGTACAGCTATCGTATTTTAGAATCGCAACCTGAAATTTTTCCTTTTAGATCCGTGGATTTGTTTGATGATTTGGATTAAAATTTCAATTGTATTTGGTATTAATTTATGGAATCTTGATGTTTGTGTTTGCTTGTCATTTTAAAAATCAATTACTTAAAAAAACAATTAGCGAAAAAAAATAAATGTCTAACTTTCGAGCTTAATAGAGTACACTTTTTAGTAATTCAGATTTAACTTTCTAAAAGATAGTTGCGGTATTGATGAGTACGTAAACATATGAAAAAGAATTAGACCAAAAAGAAAAGTAATGAAAGAGTTATGATAATTCGAAAATGCAAAAAATTTATTTTTTGTAACGCAAAAACATTCAAAATGCTATTTTCATGCATGAATAACTTCAAATTTTGAAGGTTTTGGACGTAATTATATATACAGGATTTGTAGTACCCGGGTCAAGGTTTCCATGCATATAAAATTCGTAAAAAAAAAAACACGGGTGCGAAAGTTACGTTGATTGCAAAAGTCAAAAAAATTACATTTATATTTATATCATAGTTTTCTTACAATTACATTTATATTGAAAAAAAGCTAATGACGGTGTCCTAATGTACCGCCCGTACCACAAGGAGGTGGTCTTCTGATTCTTCTTCTCCTACCTCCATCGCCATCTTCTTCACTTTCTCCAGGGTTGTTCAAGTCAAAATCCAAGTTTAACGGAACCGGACTAACAGCTCTATTTGGCGGTTGACTAGAATCTCCGAGCTGGTAATAAGGATTTATATTTCCAAAGATACTATCTCCAGAAAATTGCTGCCCAAAATTGGCATAATTTGCAGGTGTGACCCAAGCATCTCCCATAGGAGACTGTATATGACTCATATTAAGTATGTTTTGAGAAAATTGGTCACCACCGGTATTCATTTCGTATTGCATACTTGAACCACCCTGGAGAAAGTCCATATTGACTCGATAAGCCTCCTGGTCTGATAGCCCCACACCACCAGTATTATACTGGTTCGATGTGTCCATATATGTAGTTTGATGCTGGGGGGAGGACCATGAACCACCAGCGTTGTACTGGTTGGATGTTCCCACATTTTCATTTTGATACTGGTGGGAGGACCCTAAACCACCAGCATTATGCTGGTGGGAGGACCCGGCTTCAGGATCTTGACGAGCCCCTCTTGGCCGCATCCATCTAGGCCTATGCTGCCTTTGCTCCTGAGTCAACTGTGTGCCGAAGGATGGCTGAGTGACGGGTGCCACATGAGGTGAAAAATATGTCGGACGGTCATCTCCATGTGCATAATGCAAATAATCTCCCGACGTTTGCAAGATTTGCTGCCCAAACTGATGCAATGCTGGATCATCTTGCTCTTGCATCATCCTTTGCACCTGTTGTTGCACGTGGCTTAACCCGTCAACCTACACACATTTAATACGTATTATTTAAATGTAAAATAATACATACATTATTATGATTATTCTTCTATAATTATTATTTATTACCGCAACATTTAAATTTCCGCCCTGATTGTAGGACCGAGAGTAGTTTTGTGCTCCAGGAGTTGGATTTGTAATATGGAGCACAGTACGAGGCCAATACCATGTCATATAACCAGGTTCAGTTTGAGGAAAATTCGAGTATTGGCCCTGGATGAGATATTGGTAACGGTTGTTCCAATGTTGTATTTGATTTCTTAACTCCCGTTTCCAACTTCTTTTTGCGGTCACCCCTCTACGAGACTTAATATGTAAGTCCTCATGTTCGTATCTGTTTGAGAGTGGTGGTTGAGGAATAAATTGGACAAAGCCAAATTGTCTCATAACCCTGCTGGGCAAATACTGCTCAGCAATCTCCCAAAAAATAACATATGTTTGACTTAGCCAACATCCCGTATCGGTCCTACACGGAGGGGCTAGAAGGTGTAGATCTTGTTGGTATGGAGTCCACACGAACTGTAAAAGTTTGATTAATTTGTAAGTTCAAAAATTTGTTTTTTTTTTAAATTTAATAGCAGAGTACCTCTGAATCGTCTAACGCACTTAACATCGACCGAAACTGAAACAAGACGGTCTTGACTGACCCCGCGAAACTAAGGGGCTGGTTGAATCTGTATGTTTATACATGCAAAAATATAGCATCGTTTATAGTTATTAATAATTTTAATATAATCACTTGGAATTACATACCTACAACCAAATGGTTTTCCAATTACCAGATCAGGAGTAATTTGTTTTAGCATTGGAGAAAACATCTTAAACCTGCTCCAGGCCCATATCTGCAACAACATCAAAGGGCCACCAATTTCGAGGACGTTGTGCATAGTTGTTTTGCACAAGTTTCGGTAGAGACTGGCCAGTACAGCCCCACCCCAACTAAGTCGCCCGCAAGCATCCAGGTCCTCAATCAATACTAAAAAATACATCTGGACTAAACTATCAGTTGAATCCGGAAATAAGCAACCATTTAAAAGCATTAGTATATAATGCCTGGCTTTTTGCTCCAATTTTTCGTCAGTCGGATCCTGTGGCAGAGGCTCCATTAACATGTCCATCATATATCTAGCACTGATCTAGCTGCCTTTGAATTTTCGCTCTGGCGGTGCGAAACCGAGCAACGTATAAAATTTTTCGATAACACGCGCATAAGTGTATCCCGGTTCATCACCTGTAACCGGATTGCCATCGGTCCTTAAACCCCAAATAACTTGTACGTCTTCCAGGGTCACGGTAACCTCACCAAATGGTAGGTGAAATGTATGCGTTTCCGGACGCCATCTCTCTACCAGTGTTGTGATGAGTCCGTGGTCAACGTTTTTGTAACCACAGACGAAAACTTCTGCCAAACCGGCCCGACGTATGTGATACATCACACACTCATCAATTGGGTTATCTCTTACCCAGAATAACAAATTTTTGTCAGCACGTCTAACATTTAACGGACGATCATCTTTGAGATTGTGAAACACATGATATGCTCGATGATCGGTACATATAAATAACAACTCAGGATTCATAGGTCCGGGGACAATTCCAACATTCTCCATTTTTTACAAATACAAAAATCTGGTGGGAGTACTGATTGTGATGATTTTTAGTTGTGATATTTTTTGAGTGCGATAGTTTTTGAGTGTGATAGTTGTGTGTTTTAAAGTTGTATTTATAGATAAAAATTTTAGATGAACTTCAGCTTGTGTTTGAGATAGAAATAATGCATGGTTTTTTAGTCTTCAACTACTCAACTTAAAGGCCATTACAGTAGACAGTGATAGCCATCGCAGTTGTAGACAGCTATTAAAGAATCCGATTCTTAAAAGTAATTTGTGTTTTTGTCTTTTACCTAAGCATCCCCGTCTACAGCACCCGGATCCGATGGATCCCTGTCTAAAGCACCCGGATCCCCTTGTACGGTCACATCACTTAATATTTCGAGTTTTTTTTTGTCCGGATACATGTCTTCTTTTTGGTCCGTAGTCAGAAAAGTTATTTGTCCAATTCAGAAAAGCTCGTTTCCCCGACTGTCACGCCCGGATACCCGATGAGATTGCCCGACTGCCACGCCCGGATCCCCTTCTTTCCCCGACTGTCACGCCCGGATCCGATGGCTAGTCATATCTCACTTTTAATTTAAAAGTATCCGATTCTTAAAACAGTGAGTAGATGGGTAGTTGGTTTTTTAATAAATACCCGTGAATAAAGCTGAACAATAAAGATACAAAATTTAATTCAAAGGGATTCTTAAAACAGTGAGTAGATGGGTAGTTGGTTTTTTAATAAATACCCGTGAATAAAGCTGAACAAAGGGTTATAAAGCTGACTTGTGTTACTTCCCTTTGACCATATACTTGTTTAAATTCGAGCTTCACTTTCAACGACCTTTTAACACTTTAAATAGTCTGCTACTATCCACTACTTTCAACCACAATTAAAAATCAAACTTTCATCACTTTGAATTTTTTTCCTTTCAAAATGGCTTTAACGAACCCTTTCCTTGTTAATATATATTGGGGTGATGATAACATTCGTTACGAAAATGGTACGGTACTAGGCGATGTAAACATGCGCAGAAGTTCTCTTCTTTTTCTAAGCGAATATAATTACGAAGATTTTGAGAGATTGGTTTACAGACATGTTATGGTTTCGAAAGAGCAATACAAATTAAGGTTTACCTTATGTTATGAATATCACGGAAATTTCGTTGATTCTGAAATTACAAGTGATGAATCTTTAAAAACCTTATATTACATCGCCTCTTTGAACGAAAAATTCATGGGCGATATTATTGTGAAGATTGAGTATATCAAGCCACAACCACGTCAAGCTGACTCCAACATTTTTCAAATTTTTTCAGCACCAGAACCGTCAACGCAGTATCAAGGTTTTGATATGGCGGGTCCTTCACCGTCTGCGTTCCGACATTTTTCATCACAACAACCGTTAACGTTCCAACAATTTTCTGCACCAGAACCGCCAACGCATTATCAAGGTTTTGATATGGCGGGTCCTTCGACGTCTGCGTTCCAACAATTTTCTGCACCAGAACCGCCAACGCATTATCAAGGTTTTGATATGGCGGGTCCTTCGACGTCTGCGTTCCAAAAATTTTCTGCACCAGAACCGCCAACGCATTATCAAGGTTTTGATATGGCGGGTCCTTCGACGGCTGCGTTCCAAGATCTTTCAGTGGTAGAACTAGGTACCGCACCAGAGCCAGTTACGCAATATCAAGATTTTAATAACAATGAAAATCATGAGTTCGACAGATCGGAGGACGAACCACAATCTGAAGGAAGTGCCGATACCAGAGACGAATTTGACCCGGATGGCGCTGAAGCATCCGAAGAATCTGATGATGATGGTGACGATCAAGGCAACCATGAAGCTCAGCAAACACCTCAATTGCCTTTGTATGACTATAGTCAATGGGACACACAGGAAGACACTGAGGCTGATAATCACGGCCTATTACAGGAAGATGAAGAGCATATGCTTTTTTGGAGGTCCGATTATCCAGATGAGATTCGAATTGGTATGTATTTTTCTAGCAAGCAAGAGTTGATTGATGCCGTGAGGAGTTGGAATATAAAACAAACTAGGCAGATCAAGGTTATTGAAAGCACACTTTCAAAGTGGAGTGCTAGGTGCAGTACTCGTAAAAAGGGTGATAACAACCCTGGTGTTAACAACTCTAGTGATAACAACTCTGTTGGCGGCAACCCTGGTGAAAACAACTCTGGTGAAAACAACCCTGGCGATACTCAAACAGAAGGCACCCAGAGTAATAGACGACCCAATGCAGCTTTATGTAATTGGTACGTCCGAGCCATAAAGAAGCAGAGGGAGAGGCTTTGGCAAATAAGGTCGTGGAGAGATGTGCACATTTGTAGTGGGGTAGTGCGAGCTTCAAATAACAAATGTTTGACGGCGAAGGTCGTAGCCATCCGCATATTCCATTCTGTCTGTAAAGATATCGCATACCCTGTTAAACAAATCCTGGCAGATATCAAAGAATACAATGGGAATGACATATCCTACTCCAAAGCTTGGCGTGCTAGGAAAATTGCTATAGAGAGACTATTCGGGAGTTGGGAAAGCAACTTTGATGAGTTGCCTAAGTACATTCGTGCTCTAAAGAAGTCAAACCCGTCCACAATTGTCGAGTGGATAGTCGAACGAACTAATAACCCCGAGTTGAAAATTTTCAAATCTGTTTTCTGGGCTTTTGGTCCAGCAATTGCGGCCTTTCGTCATTGCATTCCTGTTATATGTATAGACGGGACCTTTTTAAAAGGTGCGTACAAAGGGAAGTTGCTGACTGCCGTCACGAAAGACGCCAATAATCATATTCTACCTCTGGCGTATGCCATTGTTGACGAGGAGTCAAACGAATCATGGAAATGGTTTTTGGAACAGCTAAGGTATTTTGTTGTAAATGACAGTCCAAGAGTGCTAGGTGTCATTTCTGATAGGCATCATGGGATTCTAAATGCAATGCAAGAACTTGAAGACTGGAAAGAGCCATATGCATACCATAGATACTGCCTAAGGCATATCAGAAGCAACTTCAACAGCCGTTTCAAGAACCATCGAATGAAGCAATTGTGTTGGATCATAGGTAGCACGAGTCAAAAGCGTAAGTACAAGGAAGCCATACGTGAAATGAAATTTATAGACGCGGACGGGTGGGTGTATCTGGAGCAGATTGGGTTAGATAAGTGGACCCTCTTTAGAGACAACGGCCACCGACGTTGGGGAAACCTAACATCGAATATTGCAGAGAGTTACAACAATGTGTTGCGTGGAGCCAGGCATCTTCCGATTAAGGCTTTGATTGACTTCACATTCATTAAAACTGTCAAGCAATTCAGCAAGCATGCTGAATTATCGTCTAACTGCGAGACGCCACTACCCTCACGTATGTGGACTCTTTTCAACAAGCGCACCCGTCAAGCAACATTTCATGAAGTAATGCCCTTTGATTACGTGAAACAGATTTTCAGTGTGAAGTCAAGGATTCAAACTGGTGAGAGTGGTGGGAACGATTACACAGTCAATTTCATAAGTACAAAAGGGAACAGGCGTGGGTGTACGTGTGGGAAGTGGCAGACGTTGCGCTTTCCATGTTCACATGTTATTGCTGTTTGTGGTCATATGGGTGTCGACCCGCTAACACTTGTGAACATAGCGTATACAACAGAGGCGTACAGGCAACAATATAGTACTGCCTTTAAACCACTACCTCATGTGGCCCTCTGGAAGGATGCTAAATGGAGAATGTTAGCCAGTGAAGGAAGAATATCAACAAAGAGAGGGAGAAGGCAGCATGTTAGACGACGCAACGAGATGGACAGGCCTAGTACAAGCCAGCAAACCCAACGAAAGGCAAAACTTTGTGGGATTTGTAGAAATCCAGGCCATAACAGACTGAAATGCCCGACAACAAATCCTCCTCAAACAACAAATCCTCCTCAATGATTGTAGAATTTAAAATGTTGTGTGTTTTTTAATATTAAATATAATAAAAGTTTCTTATTGGTACTTAACTAATATAATTTTAAATATAATAAAAGTTCCTTATTTCAAGTGATACATTAAAACTGAAATTACATATCATTCATTCTCACGTTTAACACTAAAAATTAAATTTCTACCATTAGTCTGATAGTCTGCATTTATGGTAAAAGTACAAACTTCGTTAGTCAGAATTCCATTTTCATTCTTAAATCTCTTGAAGTCACCACTCATTTTAACTTGCCCAGGATAACCATGCAGCTTCATTACTTCATGAGAATCGCCTCTTTCTATCATACAATGTTTGTCCTGAAAGAGGTAGTTATGCTGCCTGACAAACCAAGCAGGTATAGTCTAAAAATACAACAAAATTATATGATTTTAGTTAATTGAGCAAATATTAAACTTATAAAAAAATATATGATTTTAGCATACCATCCTTTGATTTTTTACAACATGTTTCGCGAACTTTATTTTAAATTGCCAGAGATGCAAAACATCTGGTCCTATTTCAGCCAGCTTTTCAATATGTTTATCATAATCAGCCTGCTCGTAATTTTGAAAATATACTTGCATCTCGTCATTAAATTCTTCTGCATGTAGATCGGCATAATCTTCGGCTATCAAATTCTCGAACTCAATCTCATCTACATAATTACGAGGCGAATCATGCACGTAGTGATACGGAGGAGACTCATTATTCGATGAACTCATGATTTTTTGCTATTAAGGAGAGATTGTTTTTTTAAATGAAATGGGGTAAATGTGTGTGGTAAATGTGTAGGAAACGTTTTATCAGGACTGCATCGAGTTGTAAATATATAGGACTGCATCGAGTTGGATCCGGGCGTGCCAAGTGGGGACACCCCAAGGGGATCCGGGCTTGCAACTCGGGGATACCCCTAGGGGATCCGGGCGTGTGGCTCGGGGATACCCCAAGGGGATCCGGGTGTAGTACTAGGGTTTCCTGCATGAAAGTACGCAAGGACAGAAGGGTACAGACGAGTGTGCAGGCTTAAGTGGGATCCGGGTGTGGTACTAGGGGAAGGAAGGGGATCCGGGTGTGGCACTAGGGGATAGCATTATTTTTGCAAAAACTTCAAAAATAGCATTATTTGTACAATTTGGATGCATATAGCATTATTTATGCAATTGGTTCAAAGGTAAACATCTTATACATCAATACCATTAGCTACAAGCATTGGGTTAAAGTTTAGGTAGATGAATAAGATTTTTCGAAATAACTTAAAAGTTTTTAACTCTTAATTTCTATTTTAAAATATATTAATAAGTCAAATATCTTGTCCCCAGGTATCATTTTCCCATGTTCCTCAAGTAGATGCAAACGTCTACCTAATTTAAAACCTACTCGTCATAAAACAAAATGCCCAACACTTTTTAGTTATTTTATCATTCCATAATCATTACTTAAATAGAATATACTGTACGCTAGAATCATAATTTATCATAATTTGTTTTTATTAAAACGAAAATAATATTATCATAATTGTTTCTCTTATACTGTATGCTAGAATCATAATTTGAAATGAAAAGAAAAGATTTAAAAAAAAATAATAATAATAAGATTTTGTTCCAGAGTTATTTTATTGAGATAAGAGAAGAGATTTATTTAAAAATAAATTTTATAATTTTTACATTTCAAAATTTCATAAGTTTGGAAAAAAAATTATATAAATTTTCTTCTCTCTTCACTTCTACTTTTCTCCTTTTAATGAAATTTTCTAGATTAGGAGGTTATTATCTATTATAACGTGATAATATTATAATAATTAGAGCATCATAAATGGTAGTTTATTCAAAAACTTTTTATTATTTGAATAAGCTTTTGAATAGCTTTTACTATTGGAACATTGAGTTTTTCCCAAGAGTCACTACAACCACTTATTCTTCAATAACCACTTAATACTCTTTCAATGTTTGATTACTTTAGTCCATATATTTATTATTTTTATATTTTAAACCCTAGATATCTTTACATGTGAATCTTTTATTATTTGTAATGTAATAATTTTATCTATTTCAAAATTAATATCAAGTATTATAATGTTTTTGGGTGAGATATTTTGAAAAATCTTAAAATTTTATTAAATGCTATAAAAATTATGAAATTATATATGCAAGGGTATTTATAAAACATTTGAAATAGATTAAGGTAAATTAGTAATATACGTAAGAAAAAAGTTTTGAAAAGATTAACCATTAGAGATGTATAAATAGGGGTGTTCACTATTCGGATATAACCGGATTATCCAATTGGACATTCTGGATCAGACTATTTGGATTGGTTATTTGGTTTTTTGGATCGGTTTGGACTTGAACCAAATTAATAGTTTGGATTTCGGATTGGATTTGGTTTCCGTTGTGAAAACCGGATTATCCAAAAAAACCGAATAGTAATATATAGTAAATTGATTTATATATACTAACACTTGTTTGTTTTCATTGTAAGTGATTATGGTTTCTCTTTTCTTTACAATTCTTATACTCCCTCCGTCCCTAAATAAAGTTCTCATTTCTCTTGGGCACAACTTTTTAGGAGTTAGTTAGTGGTGGGGTATTTGGTATTATTTTTTATTAAAATATAAGGTTTGATTGGAGAGAGAAAGTGTTTTAAGAGATAGTTAGTGGTGAAAGTATTGGTAAGAATATTATTATATAAGTGGGGCCCTTAATTTTGAGAAATGGGAACTTTATTTAGGGACAAAACTTTGAGGAGAAATGGGAACTTTATTTAGGGACGGAGGGAGTAGTAAATTGATTTATATACTTAAACTTGTTCCATTTTATATTGTATCAGTTGGTAATGTACAATCTTTTTGAGTTTTTTTTAAAGTTGATGTCAAATTTTTTGCATATATGATTGTAAATGTCACAAGCTATGAATTAGACTTGTTTTTTGGAATTTTACATATGAACTTAATATTTTGTATGTTATATACTTTTGTAATATTTTAAAAATTTTAAGGAAAAACCAAACGGATAAAACCCAACCAACCAAATTGCTATTTGGTTCGGATCGGTTTGGTTTTCGAATTAGTTTGGACGGTTCGGTTTGAACTTTTGAAAACCGGATTTTATTTGGTTTCACCTATTTGGATCGGATAAAATCAAACCGTCCAAACGAACAATGTTTTAAAACCCGGGTCGACCCGGCCGGTTCAACCTGGTTGACCCGGGACCCGGGGAAGAGACCGGTTCAAAAGTAGCCGGGTATTTGATGAGCAACGACCCGTTGGATTACTATTCGATTTCTAGATTTTTAGATTAATTTTGGATAATTTCAATTTAATCAGGAAATGGCAACCCCATCAAGGATCGGGCTCGCGGGTCTTGCAGTCATGGGCCAAAATCTCGCCCTCAACATTGCCGAAAAAGGATTCCCAATTTCTGTTTACAATCGAACAACTTCAAAAGTTGATGAAACCGTAGAACGGGCCAAAAATGAAGGAAACCTCCCGTTACACGGGTTCCATGATCCCGAATCATTTATCAACTCACTCCAAAATCCACGGGTCGTAATCATGCTCGTTAAAGCGGGCCGACCCATGGATCAAACGATCCAAACCCTTTCTGTTTACTTAGAGAAAGGAGATTGTATTATCGATGGTGGCAACGAGTGGTATGAAAACACCGAAAGAAGACAAAAAGCAATGGCCGAAAAGGGTCTCCTTTATTTAGGAATGGGGGTTTCGGGCGGAGAAGAAGGTGCTAGAAACGGGCCATCCATGATGCCTGGTGGGTCATTTGAAGCTTACAAATACATAGAAGACATTCTTCTCAAAGTGGCCGCACAAGTTCCCGATAGTGGCCTGTGTGTTACTTACATTGGCAAAGGCGGGTCGGGCAATTTTGTGAAAATGGTCCATAATGGGATTGAATATGGTGATATGCAACTAATTGCCGAGTCATACGATGTACTTAAATCGGTTGGAAAACTATCAAACGAAGAGTTACACGAAGTTTTCTCGGAATGGAACAAAGGGGAACTTTTAAGTTTCTTGATCGAGATCACAGGAGATATTTTTAAAATCAAAGACGATAAGGGAGACGGGTATTTAGTAGACAAGGTGTTAGACAAAACGGGTATGAAAGGAACGGGCAAATGGACCGTTCAACAAGCTGCTGACTTATCCGTAGCGGGCCCAACCATAGCCGCTTCTCTAGACTCGAGATTTCTCAGCGGGTTAAAACACGAACGGGTTGAAGCCGCCAAATTGTTCAAAGCGGGTAGTGTGAGCAACGTTTTATCAAATCAAATAGTCGATAAAAAGACGTTAATCGACGATGTTCGACAAGCACTTTATGCCTCGAAAATATGTAGTTATGCTCAAGGAATGAATTTGATTCAGGCCAAAAGTGAAGAACAAGGATGGGACTTGAATCTAGGGGAGCTTGCTAGAATATGGAAGGGTGGGTGCATTATTCGGGCCATTTTTTTGGACCGTATTAAGAAAGCGTATGATAGGAACTCGAATCTTGCTAACCTTCTCGTGGACCCCGAGTTTGCTAATGAAATGATTGAGAGGCAATCGGCTTGGAGACGGGTTGTTTGTCTTGCTATAAACTCGGGTATTAGTACTCCGGGTATGTCTTCGAGTCTTGCTTATTTTGATACGTATAGGCGGGCCCGTTTGCCCGCTAATTTGGTTCAAGCTCAACGGGATTATTTTGGTGCACATACGTATGAGAGGACCGACATGCCCGGGTCGTTTCATACTGAATGGTTTAAGCTTGCTAAAGCATCAAAGATGTGATTTGTGTTGATTTGGCTTAACCCTAACATTTGGGCTGACCATGTGGTCCTTTTACTCCTTTTGGTTGTTTTGAAGTTTAAACCATCTTTTGTAAATAAGATTATGCACTTTTTCTTGCTTGTTTGGTTATATACATAGGAAAAGTGAGTGTGTAGTTATTACATATCTAAGTTTAGATGTGGAACCATACAAAGATAATATTCTTTTGGTTAAAATATTTAGAAATCATCACATAAACTCATTAGTGAATCAAAGTATGTCTAAACTCAAGCCCTAGGTGATCAAAACTCATATAAATCCCCATCTTTAAAATTGTGTTACTTACGTGTTTTTTTGTAGTGATATTTCCAACTTCATGTTTCTTGAAATGATGTTCATATTGAACGCATGTGAATGTGTGTGTATAATTTTTTTTATTGTCTAAGTGTTTTAATATAATTGGAAATTGACAAATGTTTGTGAAATTGAGTGTTTAAGTCAAAAAGGCAAAAACTACATAGTTTTAGGTGGTTTCACAACTAAACTTAGATAAATAAGATATGTATTAGTATGTTAAAAAAAACACACATGTATCTAGAAGTGAGCATTTGGGCCGAAAACACCAAACCAAACCGAAAACATATAATCGGTTTGGTTTTCGGTTTTGAAAATTCACTATTTTCAGTTTCGGTTCTATAGGTTTCGGTCTTTAGATGGAGATGAACATTTGAGCTAAAAAACTGAACCAAACCAAAATCGAAAAGATCTAATCATTTAGGTTTCGGTTTTAATAATTTATCATTTTTAGTTTCAATTTTATTAGTTCCGTTTCAATTCGATTTATATACCGAGCTCACCTCTACCCATATCATATCTACTCTTTATTATTAACTTCAGCAATAATTCCATTATTTTATATCTTACTTTTCCCATGTGGGTCTTACTTTCCAGAACAGCCTAGCATGCCTTAATAACTCTAGTGGTTTTAATTCGTACTATGTTATAGTTTTTTTATTTTTTGAACGGAACAGTGATTCGAGTATAGATAGTGACATTCAAAATATGCAGTATTTCTTCTCTTGAATCTTCACTTATATAGGATAAACCCTACCATCTATTTATCTAAAGAAAAAACTTTCAACAAAACTCAAACTCAAAATCTTATAAAAGAAACCCCAAAAATTTCTTTTAGTGATCAGTTTATCTACACCAACTAGTTAGTATATTTTCAATTAGCATAATTAAATGCAAAATAAAAAACTTGAGGGACAATTTTGAAATTTTCTGTTCATCCTAATAAGGATCGTTGACCACCCTCGAATAAATGTCGATATCTCCACTCGCAAACCCCATTGGGATCATATTCATCTCATAAGTGTGTATCACACACACAAAAACAACTCAAAATCAATATCAAAATCTAGTTTTCTCGACATGAAATTAGCAGAAGTTATTAGGTCAATTGACTTTGAACATGAATCCTTCCCAACCTATGGAGATTTCGCAGCACTTCCTGCGTTTGCTATCTTCTTCCCAACTGTTCGATTTTTTCTCGACAGATTTATCTTTGAGGTAATCATTCTCCACCTAGTGTATTGATTATGTTTTTCATTAGAAATTTCTATAATAACAGTGACAATTTGGATCGAATCAATAAGCTAGTTCGAATGTATGTGTTTTTCTCGAATCAATAAGCTCTTCAATCCCTAACTGATATTAACTTTTTCGCGAAAATTTGATGTGTAATCTCTACTGTAATCAGAATCAAGCAATTAGCAGTAGCCTCAGACTTATTAGTTATCATTATTATATCATGTAATCCGATCAATTACAGTTATTTACTTGATAAAAAGTGCAAGCTTTAATTAATATGCCTACATTGCTTAGTGTGTGTGTATTTCTGGTAAATGTTGCTTAGGGCCAGAACAGTGAATTATTGGGACATAATTTATTGTTTTAATCCTATTTAATACGAACATAGATTCGTTTTAATCCTATTTAATACGAACATAGATTCAAATATGTTCTTATTTACGCAATTTGATAATCTAGAAGTAGCAATATTTATGATTAATTAAAAAAGACGTGTTGCAGCGTGTAGGTAGGTGGTTAATATTTGACAAAGGGCAACAGAAGCTGGATGTTGAAACAAATGACAGAAATAAAAAAATAAGAAAATTCAAAGAATCAGCTTGGAAATGCATTTATTATCTTTCAGCAGAAATTCTAGCCCTAGCGGTTACATATAACGAACCATGGTTCACTAACACAAATAATTTCTGGTTAGGTCCAGGTGAACAAAGATGGCCTGATCAAAAAATGAAGTAATTTCTCATCTCAATTAATCTTATAATAATAAAATTAATCTTAAACATTAATACAAATTACAAAATTAATCTTTATATATAATTAATTTCCAGGTTAAAACTTAAAGGTTTGTACATGTACACGGGTGGATTCTACACGTATTCCATCTTTGCTTTGATTTTCTGGGAAACAAGAAGATCTGATTTTGGTGTATCAATGGGCCATCATGTTGCAACTGCTATTCTCATTGCAATGTCTTATATATGCAGGTTTTTTTTCTGTTTTTTTTTTGTAGAAATAAATATGTTTTTTTATATAATAATAATTTTTGTAGGTTTGCTCGTGCGGGTTCGATTATTTTAGCTCTTCATGATGCAAGTGATGTGTTTCTTGAAGTAGGAAAAATGTCTAAATACAGCGGTGCAGAAGCACTTGCAAGTTTTTCATTTATATTATTTGTATTATCGTGGGTCGTTCTTCGCCTTATTTATTACCCGTTTTGGATCTTATGGAGTACGAGGTTAGAATTAAAAATTATTATATTAATCATCTAATTAATTATCATACCTAATGTACGAATATTAAATGCCAAAATACACATTTGTACCCTGAACTTGGCTGAAAGTGTCTTCTACTACCCTGGACTATTAAAGGTAACTTGACAAAATGATCGGTTTAGTACCGTGGCTCATTAATTTGATCGCATTTTCTCACGTGATTTGCTTCTAATCTCAGTATATTACTATTTAATTAATATATAGTAAGAAATCGTGATCAAATTAATGAGTCGGAGTACTAAATCGACTATTTTGTCAAGTTCAGGGTACCAAGATGCACCTTTAATAGTTCAGGGCAGTATAGGACCCAATTAGACAAGTTTAGGGTACTAAAATGCATTTCGGCCCATATTAAATAATATCCTTTTTGGTCAACTTCTTATCACTACATGCCAATTTTGAATTTTTAACTCTTTTTAAACGTATTTTCGTCATTTTTTATTATTATTATTTAAAAAAAATGCAGTTATGAAGTAGTTGTGACTTTGGATAAGGAGAAACATATAAAGGAGGGCCCACTTTATTATTATGTGTTCAACACTCTTCTTTATTGTTTGCTTGTTCTTCACATATATTGGTGGGTACTTATGTACCGAATGCTTGTTAAACAAATTCAAGATAGAGGCAAACTTAGTGATGATGTTCGTTCTGGTAAGTCAGATAAATCCCTATTTATTCATTTATTAAATTTATAATAATAATAATAATTATTATTTCATTAATTTTATCTGTTTTTCCATGTTTGTAGATTCCGATAGTGATAGTGATAAAGAACATGAAGATTGATCGGATCACGTATTCCTGTTGGGCTGGTAGGGAAGTTAATACAAGTAATTTCAAGATCTTTTATTTTTTTTATTTTTTTTATCGATATCTATGTTTAAATTGTCGATATTTTACAATAAATGAGTCGAAACGAGTCCCTGCATATTTAACAGACTTGTATAGATGTTTTCAGATCAACCTTTATTTCTTATTATATATCTTTTATCTTTATTTTTTATTTGCAGGTGAGAGGAGATGTTTTTTCAGATCAACCTTAAACTTGATGTCGAAATGAGTCCCTGCATATTTAACAGACTTGTATAGATACAAAGTCGAAATTGCTATACAAAGTCAACTTTGGTCATTGCATGCTGTTTCACCGACAATAATTCATATGTTTTCGGTTTTGTTGATAGTTTTTTTATTTTTATTTATTAAATTTTTATTGACTAGATTTTGTAATTGATACAGTTTTTTTATACTTCTGCTTGTAAATTTGCTACTTTTTGTCTATATAATTGGTTTCGAGAGATATCAAGTAAAAGGAGAGCATAAAATTGTATTTAGAGTAAATTACACGAATGGCACTAGTGGTTTGACAAAAGTTTTGGATTTGATCCTAGAATTTACATGGATAGTCCTTAAATTACACTTTTGGTCCTTAAGATGGATCTCTGTTTTCACAACTGCTCTATCCACCCCGTCTCTACACATAGATTTTGAGTTGTATACCTGATTTTGGGTCCAAATTTTCGATACTTTTTGTAATATTTGTAAAATTTTAAGGAGTTGTTGTGATCTATTAGTTGTGTGGTGTTTGATATCTGGTTTGGGCCCGAATTAAAAAGGTTGATATTCAAGTATTTGGCCCGACACTGGTTTTCAAACCGGGTCGTATAGTGTACTTTGTGATACACATCATACATGTATTGTTGATTTGTTGAAGGTTGGTAATCAATTGTCATAAAGTAAAAGAGATTATTCAATGGATGTTGATTGCTAATTACTGTATCAAACAGAATTCTTACCATGATGTAACACTTTAATTCAATAATTGCATCATTACCTATAATAACATTTACAAGAGGAGTAAATAGTTAATGAATATTAAAGTTTGTTTTTTTTAAGACCAACTGATATTGATGTTTCTATTTGTATGTTTCGGCAAACAATTAATAACAAATTAGTTTATATATAATGTGTATCTTTGTAACCGCCTCAATTCCTTATTATATACTATTTCTCAAAATAATAATTAATATTTAATAACCACATGTGGGACCCATAAATAAAATTAATCGAGAAGCGCATAATATACAAACGTATAAAGAAGGGATGTGATATCTAAAACATAGGTTGTATCGTATGAGTAAATTTATATAAGTTGCTTCTGAGAACATACTAGACACAGTTTGCCTAATTGGTTTCGATCAGGGCTCGTTGAAGAAATTATGTAGTATTTAGTTAGTATTAAAAATTTGTCATCCAACAAAAGAAAACATTGTAAATTTGAATGCTAATAGATAGCATTATGCTTTTGTTTTGGCAATAATAGTTTTTTTAAGGTCCGGTTGAATTGAGCCGTCCTACTATAGTAACTAAATTTTATTTTCTCCTATGTCCGGTACTTTTAAGGGTCTTCACAACTATAATATGTTTTCCGGATGACTAATTTTTGCTTCTGATGTATAATCGTTATTATGGTTTCCTATGACCATCTAGTAATATTTATCTAGCTAATAACTTCTATGAGATAATTTCAGACGCTTTTAATTACTGTTAGACAATCCTCCCATGTTCTATAAAAAAGTTGAAATGGTAAAAACAAAATATTTAGAAAAAGATTATGATTTGGTAACTTGCCTTGCCCGATTCTCCTTTTCTTACACGTACAATTTGGAATTTTTGGTTAAAGGCAGCCTTGCCCACCAACTAAACCAAGAGTGGTTCCATCTTCTCTTGACTAATTTTTTTCACACAAAAAGGCAACATTATCCATGCAAATTTCTCTACTTATATATATATACCCTCAGTCCCAACCATTTGCTTTAAGTGCCACTCAAGAAACCCTTTAATTTTGAATCAAACAAACAAACAAACACAATGGAAATCAAACCATTAATTATCATCTTCATTCTTTCAATTTTCACCCTCAAGTTCATGCATGCAAATGCATCTAACCCTCCATTATCTTTAGATTACTACAAATCTACTTGCCCAAATGCAGAAGCCATTGTTAGGAAAGAAATGGAGTGTGCTGTTCAATCCGATCTTCGAAATGCCGCTTTGATCTTACGCCTACACTTTCATGACTGTTTTGTACAAGTGTGTAAAATGTTCAAATTGAAATCTTACCTAAAAAAATACATTTTGTTATATTTTATATGGTTTCTTGATTTGATTTGATTTGATTTGATTTGATTCTAGGGTTGTGATGGATCGGTGTTGCTAGATGACACATTTACGTTACAAGGAGAAAAGAAAGCTCCCATTAATTTGAACGCATTGAAAAGATTTGAAATCATTGATAGGATAAAGAACAAGCTTGAATCCGAATGTCCCCAAACCGTTTCTTGTGCCGATCTTCTTACCATCGCTGCAAGAGATGCAACCGTTTTGGTAAGTTGATATATATGGTAGGAATCGCGCGAGTGATTAAGATAGTAAAAAACTTAGCAAATTCTACATATATATCATTTTATAGATGTCAGGAAGTAGAAAATTTTAGTAGTAAAGAATAAATTTTTTCTTAAAAATTATTTATGAATGTGTAATTTTTTTTCTTGTTATTATTGTTTATGTTAACGTGGGTATATATATATATAGGTTGGTGGACCTTATTGGGATGTACCGGTTGGAAGAAAAGACTCGAAGACCGCAAGTTGGTCGAAAGTTGAATCGGATATTCCTGATGCAAACGATGGTCTCCTCTCCATCATTTCAAAGTTTATGTATCGAAGTCTATCGGTTACCGACATGGTTGCATTATCGGGTAAGAAAACTTTTGCGAATGCAAATCTATGAGCGGTATTTGCTCGTAATGTTCTGCTTTATTAAAGGGTAGTGATGTTTTGATTGCTTTATGAAAGATTATGTATGATTTTCAACTTGTAGATGGTCAATTCCTAGTCCAAACACTATTTTAAGCAAACTATTTTGTTACAACCGATTATTAGATTCTGAGTATATAATATTAAATTATAGGACGAATGATATAAAACAAAAATATAATGGGTTTTGCTAATGTCTGCTTCATAGGAATATGATAGCTGTAAATGATGTGTAACTCAGCTGGATTGATGCATGTGTTTTACTCTCATATGAGGCGTGAAGTATAGAGTTGAATCCTGTAAACACCTCTTTGTGGTGTCAAATATGGGGGATTTTCCCTGGAGATCCCAGACATTAGACCTGCAAATTAGGAGCTCGAACCCGGGGTGCTCGCTGGAATAATGCGAGTAGGCTCCCGTTGTATCATTTGTCGTTTCAAAATAAAAATGAATATGATAGCTAATGTTTAATAAACCAAAATTTTCTTAATTAGAGTGTAATGATATTTATGAGTCATCAATATTTTTGTTTTACCGATTTTACCCTTACCATAATTAAAAATAGAGGTTTTTGATGATTTAAATGCAGGGGCATAAAAGACTTTTAATATTACCATGATGTGCCAGTGGGACACATATTAAAAAAAAGTTCATTTTTACACCACAACTTTTGTATTATACATCACATAATACAAGTTTTATAACTAACTATATAATTATATAATTATAGTAAACACTGGTTTTGGTAGATGTATTAAACGTTATCATGTAAAAATCACTCACTAATTTGGAAATCTCAAATATAATTTAGGTGCTCTGTTTTGGTAATTGATTATAACTTTCCAAGTTCCATTTTAAATTTTGATAACTAAAAGTGTTTAGTTGATTTATTTTGAATTATTTTAAAAAATAATGCACATTTTTCTAAAAAATTTCACAAATAATGCAGTTTTTTTTTTCTTTCACAAATAAGGTTTATAGACTTCTAGAGTCTGGAATTAGGCTTAAATTGGACTCCCGGTAGTTGCAGAAAAGTGGCAGAAAAGTACGATGTCAAGTACAATTCCAGACTCCGGGAGTCTAATTTAAGTCTAATCACAGACTCTAGGAGTCCATAAACCTTATTTGTAAAAACAAAAAATAAAAACTGCATTGTTTGTGAAAATTAAAAAAAAAAACGTGCATTGTTTTTGTAAAAAATTCACTTATTTTGCTAAATAATTTTTCTTGTCGTTCCTATGTGATAATTAAAACAATAAATTTGACCTTCTATGAATTTTTTTTTTCGTGAAGTATATAATTATCAAAAGGTCGACCAAAATCTTATAATTGCTAGAATCGAGCGTCACATAGTTTATATTACTTCTTTTATATCATTTCATTTTTAACTTATATACTCCCTCCGTCCCTAAATAAAGTTCCCATTTGTGTTGGGCACAACATTTTAGGAGATGGTTAGTGGTGGGGTATTTGGTATTACTTTTGAATAAAATATAAGTTTTGATTGGAGAGAGAAAGTGTTTTAAGAGATAGTTAGTGGTGAAAGTATTGGTAATAATATTATTATATTAAGTGGGTCCCTTAAATTTGAGAAATGGGAACTTTATTTAGGGACAAAACTTGAAGGTGAAATGGGAACTTTATTAAGGGACGGAGGGAGTAGTAAGCATTTTAATAACATTATGAAATGATTATTTAACCTACTAGGAGCTCACACAATCGGGATGGCACGTTGCACAAATTATCGAGCAAGAATCTACGGAGACTATCAAACAACCGCAACAATGAGCAACATCGCAGAGTCAAATCTCAAAACTTTAAAGTCAACATGTTCGGCTGCTTCAGGAGGCGATAATAACGAAGCACCAATGGATTATATTTCACCAAATCTTTTCGATAACACATATTATCACATACTTCTTAGAGGTGAAGGTCTTCTTGCTTCTGACCAGGAACTTTATTCCAGCATTCTTGGAGTTGAAACAAGTAAACTTGTGAAAAAATACGCCGAAAATCAGATCGCGTTTTTCGAACAGTTTTCCGAGTCGATGGTGAAGTTGGGAAATATTACAAATCCTGAGACTTATGTTGATGGGGAAGTTCGAAAGAATTGCAGGTTTGTGAACACATAAAAATGGTATTTAATTTGTATTATAATTAAAAAAAAATGGTTTTGTTTGGTTGATGAGTGAGAGCCATGCATGATGGTGAAAAAGACTATTTTGTTACTTAATTAAAAGTTTGTATTTGATTATATTCATGATCAAGATGTAACTTGGGGATATTTTATATCTGTAACACTGTTTTATGGAAAATTATGTACTATATGTTTCTTATAATTAATGTCAAAATTTAATTTATAACTTGGTGTTAAATGTTAAATGTTGAGTTAGGTGAGCGGTCCCTATTTACTTAGAGCACACGGTAATATGGTATGCATTTTGCTTGTTATAACATTGTTAAATGGTTTTTTCCTCTATAACATGGCTATAATATTAAACCTCTAAAATATTCTCTATCTTATAACTTTCTATTGGAACTCAAAAAAAATATTTCAACCAATTAGATTTAGAAAAAAATAAAAAAAATACATTTAACTGGGAGTTGAAGTCATGGCGCCGGACTTTTGGCGCGGGCGGCAGTATCATTTGGTGGCGTCAAAGGCCGGATAACGAGCCTTTTACACTATCACACTGTGGGCTCTAAGCAACAATCCACTCACTGCAATAGGATTTTTTGTATCATTAATTTATATAATTTCTAAAGTTTCTTTTTGGACAAAAATATTGTAGCATATATTTATTTGGGCCCTCATGTCTCATTACATGTTATTACGAATTCCCTAAAATTCATATGTGGGGTAAAAGCTCGTAATGACCACATGTTAAATCCAAAATATCACGTTTAGAATGTTCCGAAAAATGTTTGTCACAATTGATGGTGATGTACTATGAACGTGCTTGAAATGATGAGAACAAGAATGGTTCAAACTACATGATATTTAAAGGATTGAATTTTATTAAAAAAAATTATTTAAAGCTTTAGTACCACATCTTGATAATTATAAATCTTTAAAATTCGTTTTTGTAATTAGAAGTTTTAAGTCCAACTAATTAATAATAGAAGTTTAATTTCTCTCATTTTTGGTAACTAAAATCGTAAGTTTTACTATACTCTTAATGCTATAAGCACTAAAGTAGAAGTACTTAAAAATCTTTATCTATAATAAAAGAAAGCGTACCATGTCAACTAATCCACGTCACCTTTGTCACGTCATCTTTGTCACGTCATTAATCATCCACCAATAAAAACATTCCATGTCACCCTTTTGAGATAAACCTAATCCACATACCATCATTTCAGATAACTACTATTTAAAATAAATATAATTTGAATTTTTTGTCATCAACTTTTTACAAATTAATTTAAAAAACGTATTTGTTATTTATGAAAATAATTGCATATATATCTTAATTTAAATAAGTAATCAATTTCCTAAGCGGGGATAATAAATATTTTATTTTTTAAGAAACTGATTTATCTTTATTCTTTATAATATATATCAAAACTTGACATCTTTTATAATATATATCAAAACTTGACATCTTTTTAAACTTAGTAAGTGGTTGAATATTTTTTTTTAAATTTTAAACATAATGATTTTTATACAAATTTAGTATAATTAAATAAAAAACAAATCTCTTTGATTTGAAAGTCCTAACTTTTTACGATTTGTAGATAATGTCTTCCAAATATATTTCATCAACGACTTGACCGGAAATGTTAAGGAATATGTTAACAGCGATTAGGTTGTGGAAATCCAACAATTTTAAGAATAAACTTGTGGCCTAAAGAATTGACAAAATGAAAACGTATTAAACTTTCAATTAATCAGACTTTTAAATGATCACCATCCGTGTTGCTTATATATTAATTATTTTTTTATAGTCAAATATGATTTATGATACATTAAGAAGGATTTTTGCCCAAAGTTATATTTACCTTGAAGTTTTATAAAAGATTTAAAAATGTTTGTAAACAATATGTATTTTACTATAAATTTTGTCTACTTTCTATACGATAAAATGTGATGTGCAATTATCGTCAAAATACTGTGTTCTTAATTTTATTTTCGTCTCGCATATAAAGTTTTTTGGAACAAATATCATGAAATTATTACAAGCCGCCCGTGATTTATCACGGGGTATAAACTAGTTTGTAATATAACACATATTAGAAAGTTGTAATTATCATAATAGACTAGACTACCACATAAAGTCACGTGTCCTATTCAAAACAACCTTTAATACACACTTATTGTTATTGACATACAACACGTTTAACATGCATAGTAACACATAATTACACATATACGCCATATAATTAAAGTACAAGAAGTTATGCTCTGTATACCCCCACCCTATCTCCCTATGCTTTTAATTTTGACCATCAAAGCGTATATTTTATGTTTGACCAGAAAACAAGCTTACGAGTTATCTTTAAAAGTGATTATTAAGCAATTATATACCACCCGATATCCGTAACAACAAAACATGTTTCTAAAACCTAAAGATTACTTTACAAATATAAATGATCCAAAACTTACAAGTCCGCTTCCAACTATGATATCAAATTCGAGTTTTACTAACTTAACATGACATTAACTAATATTCCAACTGACACACAATTATATGTTAATTATTGTCGTTAGTATCTACAAATTTTCTCTTAATTATATGTTAATGTTTGTCTAAAAGAAAATATCAAAGTCGTGAGCTTTGTGTAAAGAAAATATCAAAGTCGTGAGCTATGAAATATATGATTTTAAAGCCCAATAGCCCAAAGCTATTTATTTACCATAAAATTGGTATTTATTTTCTAGCTCAAATAGTTTATATATTTCTCTCCCCTGCAAACTAAAAATCCTCCTAAATTCCAATTTGGCAAAAAAAATCTCAAAAATTCATAACCAACTTCAACACTCAAGATAAAACTCAAAAAGAATATAATACTGCCACACAATCAAACCTAAGAATGCCTCTTTGCTGACCACCGTGTAATTCTGCTCTAAAACCACTGGGTTTACTTCTCATTTTTACAAAAAGGGTTCCCCTCATTGGTAATAATTCTATTACTCTGTTCTGTGTTCATTCTTTTGGTGACTAAATCGCTTGTTTTTTAATCGAATTCAAGTTCTTAAAATTCGTTTGGGTATTTATTGCATGTTTAATTGATTAATATTGGCATCATATATAGCTAATTTTGTTTTTGATTGAATCTTTATTGTAATTTGTATACTTGGGTTTTTGTGGGTTTAAGGGCAATCTGCTAAACATGCTTAATCAATTTAGGTGAAAACAATTAGAAATTCTGTTTTTTTATATTTTTGCAATATGATTTTATAATCTCAATTGATTCCCCATTTCCCTTATTTTCCACGTGCTTTTTGTGAAATTTTAGATTTTTTGTGGGCCTAAAAAGATTCTGTAATTGAACTTATAAAGTTCTAGCTTTTATAATTGCCAAGAATCCACATCTAACATCATCTTTTTTAGCAGTATTGAGCCTTGTTTTTTCCTGTAAATTAATTAAATTTTTCAGTAGTTGATTATGTGTTTATTAGGTTGTTTTCTTAATTATCTAATATAAAATTATCATATAGATTCAATGGATCAAGATAACTCAACTGTTGAATCAACATCAAGAAAACAAGGTCTACTGAAAGATCAAGTTCGATTAGTTAAAAGAAAAGATAATGCCCGTTTTGAAATCGTTCAAATTAAAGATAATTTATCATTTGAAAAAGGATTTTTTGTTGTAATTCGGGCTTGCCAAATGTTAGCCCAAAGAAACAATGGAATTATTTTGGTCGGGTTAGCCGGGCCTTCGGGTGCAGGGAAAACCGCATTTACCGAAAAAATACTTAATTTCATGCCGAGTGTCGCAGTCATTTCAATGGATAATTACAATGATGCCACTCGGGTAATTGATGGTAATTTTGACGGTAAGATTTTGACTTTGACTTTTGAAAGTCAACATTAAATAAATGAAATGTCTAATTTTTTTTATTTTTTATGTTTATATGAAAAAGATCCTCGGTTGACGGACTATGACACGTTGCTAAAGAATATTCGTGATTTGAAAGATGGGAAGACGATTGAAATTCCGGTTTATGATTTTAAGTCTAGCTTTCGCGCAGGTTATAGGTTTGTTTACTTTCTTTATAATTATTTTTAGGTTTTTTTATGATCTGAAAATGATTTTGTTATATTCAACAATCAAAATCAGATAATCAGCTATAATAAAACGGTCTACATAAATATGATACTGGGATGGTTAAGTGATTGATAAAAGTGTTAATTGTGTTTTAGTCCTCAAACTTTCACTGATTTGGCGTTTTAACCCTTGAACTCTTTTTAGGCAATGATTATATCCTAAATTGTGGTTGCCTTGTTAAAAAAGCTGATATCACACGTTAATACTTACAAAATACCAAATGAAGGTGAAGTTTTGAGGGTTAAACTGCCAAATATGTGCAAGTTATAGAATTAAACCATATTTAACCCTAAAAAAATATACTTCAACTAGAATATGACTAGTTTGACCATAAGCAAGTCAACAATAGGGTTAAAAACTAAGTCAACCAAAGTTTATGATAAAACCATTGCCATATAACATTTAAGAGTTAAAACGCCAAATCAGTAAAAGTTGAAGGACTAAAACATAATTAACTTATGTGATAACGTGGCGGTGGCAGGACACTTGAAGTCCCACGCTCTCGGATTGTGATAATTGAAGGAATCTATGCATTAAGTGAAAAACTGAGACCGTTATTGGATCTTAGAGTATCGGTGACAGGTGGCGTTCATTTTGATCTTGTTAAACGTGTTTTAAGAGACATACAACGAGCTGGACAAGAACCCGAAAATATCATATACCAAATATCCGAAACGGTTTGTTATAATTCATTTTTTGGTTAAAAAGTTACAAACTTTTTTAATCTTTTTTGGATTTCGGTTCATATGTTCAGGTTTATCCAATGTATAAAGCATTCATAGAACCCGATCTCCAAACCGCTCATATAAAGATTGTCAACAAGTTTAATCCTTTTACGGGTTTTCAAAATCCAACTTATATTCTAAAGGTTCAATCTTTTTATTTTTTATTTTATTTTTTATTTTCTTGATATTGATACTAAAACTATTGAAAAACATTTTAGTCATCAAGAAATGTGAGTGTGGAACAAGTGAAATCCGCCATGTCAGCAGACCATACGGAAGCTTTGGAGGAAATTTATGATATTTTTCTTTTGCCACCTGGCGAAGATCCCGAAACCTGCCAATCATATTTGAGAATGAGAAATAGGGAATGAAAATACAATCTTATGTTTGAGGTTTGTTTCTAATTCATGTTTTCTTGAAAAAAGTACTAATTTTTATGAATGTTTAATATTAACATTTTTTATTCTTTTTTTAAAATAATAAAAATTAGGAATGGGTTACGGATCCACCATTTATAATATCTCCAAGAATTAGTTTTGAAGTTAGTGTTCGGCTTCTTGGTGGTTTAATGGCATTAGGGTACACAATTGCTTCAATCCTTAAAAGAAGTAGTCATGTGTTTAAAGATGATAGGGTTTGTGTGAAAATCGACTGGTTGGAACAAGTTAACCGTCATTATGTTCAGGTACAATAACCTTTGACTTTTCAAAAGTCTTCATTTTGACTTTGACTTTTAAAAAGGTGCTAGGCAGAGATCGGTTAAGTGTAAGATGTGTGGCTGAGCAACTGGGATTAGAAGGCTCCTATATTCCAAGAACATATCTTGAACAAATGAAGCTTGAAAAACTCTTAAATGAAGTCATGGTATGAAAACTATCAAACGGGCCGGGTAAAAAAATGGGCGGGCCAAAATGGGTTTGGCTCAAAATCAATTCTTTTTAGTATGGGTCGGGTCAAAATGGGTGGTTGGCCCAGCAAACACTTCTTTCTCCATTTTCTTGACATTTTTTTATCAATTATTAATGCATTTAATATAATCACAAAAACTATATTACTAGATAAAAATCTAACGTTTTGTATAAATCCATTTATGCGCGGGTTACTTTTGGCCTGTTTAGCCCATTTGACCCGTTCTCTGTTTAACTCAATTGATTTGAAATGTATTATTTTTGAAGGTATTACCGGAGGATTTAAAAACAAAATTAAGCATAGATGAAGAAATGCTTTCAAGCCCGAAAGGTTCTATTACACTCGCTACAATGAAAAATAAATATTTAAAAAGGTATATACCATTAATAAAAGTCATAAAACTATTAATTTTTGTTATTATTGTCATATTATGTTTTACGATTATTTTCACAGTGGAATGTCACATTCATATTCAACGGCTAGAGATAAAAGTTTGACCTCTATCAATGGTCAAAGGTTCGATGAACCAATTGCCACATTAGCAAGCCAGGTAATCTTAGTGTTCCAAATATAAAAAAGTCAACATGTTTGACTTTTGTTCTTTTAGGGAGCAATTAATCAACTCTCTGAACAAATTTCGACATTAAGTGATCGAATGGATGAATTTACTTCCCGGATCGATGAACTGAATTCCCAGTTCTCTAAAGGGATGACTTTCGGTAGTCAAAGTCAAAGTCAACAGAAAGTTGACTCGTTCAATGGATCTGCTTCAACTTCATATTTTTCATCAAATGGGTCCACCGTACGCCATTCATCATCATCTTCTACACAGTTAGCCAAGGATTCTAATTTGAACGAAGAGGTAATACAGTATTTATTAATTGTAAAATGTTTGAATGTTTATTTATTATTTGATTTGATTAAACAGATGACAGGAATTGCAAGGAGTCAACTCAAAGTGATGCATCAACTAGATATCTTGAGTAATTTTGTCAGAGATAAAAAGGGAGAGAAAAGTCGTCAGGAAAGGAGTGTCAGGAAAAGTAAAGGGGTTGAGTTTGATGCAGTTTTGGTTTCGTTATTATTAGCGACGGCTTGTGGTGGTGTTGGGATTTTCTTGTTAAACGGGTTTTCACCAAGGCATTGACACATTTTTCTCATAATTCATTTGTTTTTTTCTTGGGGTTTTTCAAGAATTGTTATTCTTTTTGACAATTTGGAATTTTCATATGTAGAATTGATATATGGTTTTTTATTGGTGATTTTGTTATTTTTTTTTTTGTGTGTAACCAATCATCATAAATAAGTAAATAACAATAGAATACTCATTATATTCTTTAATAAAAAAAAATTCTTATTCCTCCATTTTATTTAAAGATATTCTCCAACTTTTTCATCCACCTATCGGGTTAGGTAATTACTGAAACGTAGCTAATCAACCCTACATTTTATTTTAATATAAGTGTGATATATTGTAACTATATTTTGCGGCGATTAATTAGTATGTGATTGGTTGCAGTAGTAACGGTGCCTGATGGTTGGCAGTGGGTGGTGGTGGTGTGTCTTCATGGTAATTTCAACTTTTTTAAATTTTAAGTAATTAGTAAAGATAAAATATGATTAACTAATGAACATATGGACTATTAACTCAGTAGGTTAAGGCATTGTATTAATAACATATAAGTCACAAGTTCATATTTTTTATAAACATGGATACTTCTGGAATAGGAAATGATTATATAGCAAATATTTTAGTTTCTGGCTAGCTTTTTTTTAAGGAGTTGATTCGTACAGAGCAACTTTTATCTATGTAGAGCAATTTTATATAAAATGACAATTATACCCTTTCTCTTATTTTATCACATTCTTATTTTATCCACCTTCCATCAAAATCATTTCTTCCCGAACTTCCTAACTCAAGAACATCTCAATTTACATCGTTGAAATTAAAATCATCATTTTATCACTGAAAATTGCAACTTACTCCCACGGCCATCGCCAGAAAGATTTTTGTTCCCAAAAGTTTTTTCTCTCTTTTTAATCCCTTTGTTCCCAAAAGTTGTATGTTCTTTTTTTTCAATCTAGCAATCTCCATTGCCATCGCCATGGCATCATCTTCTTCATCTCACATATAATTCCAATAATGAAATTGTTTCTTCCTCTCTATGTTCTTCAGTAAATGCATCTGTCCTCTCGGAAACCACTCGCTCGCAAACTCCCATCGGATCCACTCTTCGGAAACCCTAATTCCCGTCCAAAATCAAAAATCAAAATCAATTCCAACAGGAAGAAAAAAGCTTTTGGTGGGTAAAATGGGGAAATAAGGAAAACAGGATGCTTTTAGTGGGTAAATAAGACAATCAATAAACTTTAAACGGATCAAGAGTTTTGACTTCTGAGGACGAATGACTTTTAGTGGGTAAAATGTGGTAAATTAAAAGAAAGTATATAATTATCATTTTATATAAAATTGCGATGAAAATTGCTCTGTACAAATCAGCTCCTTTTTTTTAAACAAAATAAAAGTAAAAATTTTAGTATTTTATAACATAATAACCACTAAAGATTCAGCTGACGTGGCACCCCTCTGAATCTGCCGCTGTTTATATGGATAGATACATAAAGTAGCATAATTCCAAATTCCAAGAAGCTTATACAAAAACTTTTCTGAAATTGTGGGCCCTCTAATAAGAGTCTCGTGTTGTCTTTGTGCTCAACTGACTCACACTCACTCTCTACAATCATTAATCAAAATGAAGAATCGTAATCATCATCTCTTTCGATCAGCAGCACTTACCTCCTCAAAGGTTTATACAATTTCTCCTCTCAATCGCTTCATATTTCGTAAATTATAATTTCATCAAATTCTCTTACTAGTTCTTCTTCTAGCAATTTCTAGTGCGAATTGCGTTTGCACGACTAAAAAACTAAATCATCATCGCCTTAGATATCTTTAGATTATACCTGGTTATATATTGGAATATCAGTTACTGTTGATTCTGTTCAACTTTGAATTTAGAAATTAGAATTATGGCGTTTGACCTTAAAAGCCAAAGGTCTTATTGATTTTGCTAAGTCAGCCTTTCTTTCATTAGATCAGATACATGTTCAATAGTCCTAATGAATTCTGATGTAACAATTATGTACGAAATTTTGTAAAAATCGTATCTTTATAAAGATACAGGGCTAGATACTAGTCAACGCAGCTTGACCATCATTAAGTTGACCACTTTACATCTACTTACATATAGATACAGAGCCATCCATTTGCAAGAATTGCACGAACTCTTCTCACTGTCGCTGAGGATGATCATGGGTATGTTATACATACAGATTTTTGTATCTATAATTTTGCATAATTTAAAAAAAAAAAATTGTATGTGTTTATCAGATATAAGGGACATGGTATGTTGGCACCTTTTACAGCTGGATGGCAAACTACCGATTCAAACCCATTAGTGATTGAGAAATCGGAGGTAATTCTCTTTCGTTAACCAAAATCACATTTTAAGTATTTTTTTTCTAATTCTATTATTATTTATTCTGAATACTTGTAGGGCTCGTATGTATATGATACAAATGGGAAAAAATATCTCGATGCTCTTGCTGGTTTGTGGTGCAATCCTCTTGGTCGGTTTAATATTTCCATTCCTAAATACTAATTTTTTTTCTCTCAATTTCATGATTTAAATTTAAAGAGTAAATTTCAAAAAATGTCCCTGGATATTTCGGATTCCACATGGTCCTCGTTTTCCTTTATTTCATCCATTTCCGCTTAAATTGACCAAAATACCCTTATTTTTAATTTGTCTAAAAGTTATATATATTTTTTTTTTCTTTTTCTGGTCATCTCCTGAGGCGACCTCATTATTCCCAGACACCTTCAATTTCTCCGGCGAATTACAAGTGATCGCCGGAGAAATTTTCAAAATTATATATTACACAATTTACAACCGAGGTCCCCAAAAAATCAGAAAAATTAAAAATATGGGTATTTTGCTCAGTTTAGGTGGAAAAGGACGCAATAAAGTAAAAATGAGGACCACATAAAACTCCCGAAAAAAGGTTTAGAATTAAAACGCAGAATCTGAAATACCCCAGGGACAATTTCTGTAATTTACTCAACTTTAAATTTATAATTTTCATATGTTATTTTGAATTATTTGTAGGTGGGAATGAGGCTCGTCTTATTGCTGCTGCAACCAAACAGCTGAATACTTTACCTTTCTACCATTCGTTCTGGAACCGTACCACAAAACCATCTTTGGTACAATAAAGTTATTTAAAAACAAGAATAAAAACGTTATTTTATTTTTGTTACGATAATTTTGTTATGATTTTATATACAGGATCTTGCAAAAGAATTATTGGGCATGTTTACAGCAAATAAAATGGCTAAAGCTTTTTTCACAAATAGCGGGTCGGACGCAAACGATACTCAGGTTCAGTAACTAATTTGATGACAAATTAAATGTTGATATTTTTATGCATATATTTTTTTTTAAAATCATTTTATTAGCACTTTTATAGGTGAAACTGGTTTGGTACTACAACAACGCACTTGGAAGGCCAAATAAGAAGAAAATTATCGCAAGGACAAAATCGTAATTTCATCTTCATTTTTGGTCCTAAACATTTATATAATTCTAATGTATACCATATATATTGTCATAGATATCATGGATCTACTCTCGTATCAGCTAGTCTTTCCGGGTATGACTTTTATATAGTTGACTTGTGAAGTCAACAACATCAAATTTTAACTTCAAAATTAATATCTAATCAAATAAGATTAAACACAACCATTTTATATGTGTGTATTACATTATCAAATTTAACATTTTTCTCAAATATAACTCTCTGAAAATTAAAATTCCCAACAATCTTGAAGTTCAAGATTAGCCTCTTTGACCATAAAAAGTCAAAATTTTTGCTCATTTATATAATATTTTTTTTTTAGACTTCCAGCATTGCATAAAAACTTTGATCTACCAACTCCATTTGTATTGCATACCGACTGCCCACATTATTGGCGATATCATCTTCCAGGTTCGATTTCTATTTTTTATTATTTAATTTTATTTTTTCTAAAATAAATGATAATCATAGGTGAGACTGAAGAGGAGTTTGCATCTAGGTTGGCTACCAATTTAGAAAACCTAATTCTAAAAGAAGGACCCGAAACGGTAAATTCACTCAAATGATATTAGTTTTTTAGCATATGGTATTTTTAATATTTTTATTCGTTATTTGTTTTTAGATTGCTGCATTTATCGCGGAACCAGTGATGGGAGCAGGAGGTGTGATACTTCCACCTAAAACATATTTTGAAAAAGTAAGGTTGACTTTTGAGTTGACCCATAGTTTGACTTTATGCATCTTGATTGAACAAATTGATTTATGCAGATTCAAGCTGTTGTAAATAAATACGACATTTTATTCATTGCTGATGAGGTATTTAATCATTTACTCAATTTATTTTTTCTTTTCTATTATTTTATTTTTACATTTTATTTTTCAGGTAATTTGCGGCTTTGGAAGGCTTGGAACCATGTTTGGTTGTGATAAGTATAATATTAAGCCTGATCTTGTCACCATTGCTAAGGTGTAATAATTATTATAAATTTCCAACAAAAATTATGATATATAGAATAATATTAATTATTTAATATGATAATATGAAAATATTTTCAGGCTCTTTCATCGGCATACATGCCAATTGGTGCAGTTCTTGTGAGCCACAAGGTTGCAGATGTCATACATACTCAAAGCATTAATCTTGGTACTACCACAACATTTTGAGTTAATTTCATAAATGATCCTTTAGTTGACCACCTATTGCAACTTTGGTCCCTTTTGCCCCAAGTAACAAACTCAGTTTTGTATGTACTATTTTATTGCATGAACAATTTCTTCTAAATGACTATTTTATTGCACTGAAGGCGTTTAATAGGACCAATTGTCCATGCAATAAAATGGTACATAAAGTATTGAGATGGAACTTTGAAAAAGAAAGGACCAAATTTGCAATATGTGATCATTTAAAGGACCATTTATGAAATTAACCCTAATATTTTTGAAATAGATTCACTTATTTCCATCATGATTTTGGATTCAAACTTTCTTTTTTAAATAACGTTAGGTTCATTTAATCATGGATTCACGTATTCCGGACACCCTGTAGCGTGTGCTGTTGCACTTGAAACACTCAAGATCTACCAGTACGTTAATACTTTCTTAGCAATTTAATTTTTATATAAAATAAATAAGTCATGAATTTTAATTTTCAATATTTGCAGAGAACGAAATATTCTTGATCAAGTAAATAGTATTTCCCCAATTTTTCTAGATGGTATAAACGCGTTTTCTTCAAGTCCAATTATTGGAGAGGTAATGTGATTTCTATCCTGTTTCATTTTAATATATATTCTAAAATTTGTATTAAATATCACAAATATATTATTGCATTTTGTGTTTTTGTAGATTCGTGGAACCGGTTTAATTTCCGGGACAGAATTTACAGATAACAAGTCACCGGACCAACTTTTCCCACCCGAATGGGGTAAGAATTTGCTGATTTTAATTTCGGGATCACGAGATTTTAATTATATCAAGAAAGATATTTTTTACATTAGGAATTGGTGCATACTTTGGAGCACAATGTGAGAAACATGGGATGTTGGTTCGTGTTGCTGGTGACAGTATAATGATGTCACCACCCTTCATTATGACATCAGATGAAGTTAACGAGGCGAGTTTTATTTTTTACTAAATTTTTTTTACGAAATTTAAACATATTAATTAAAAAAATTGGTATATTTTGTTTTAGTTGGTAGGTAAATATGGTAAGGCATTGAAGGATACTGAAAAAAAGGTGGAGGAACTCAAATCTCAGATGAAGTAATTGTTATAGCATCAGAACTCATCAAAACATGTATATAAGTTATTATCCGAAATCATGATCCTTGATTTCGGCTAATATAACTATGTAAAGATTTCAGCGACCAAAGCGTCAAACTCATGAAATTATTAAATAATATTGTATATGGGAAATTTCGTTGCTTCTTGGTGTTTCGAAGGCTTTCTGGCTATTAAATTAAAGTTGAGGGGGTTAAGTGAAACTATGGCAACGTCGAAGGCCAATATGAATTATGATGAGCGTATCTTTTTATAAATAAACTTTTGATCTAACTAAGATAGTTAACTTTAACTATACATGATAACTAAAAGGCTAAACAATGATATTAATAGATAAAGAAATTCATATTCAATTTAATCATAATTTGGCTCAAATTTAAAGATCATTTTTTGTTCCAAAAATCACACGTAAATGAGTTTGATACTCAGTTTTTAAGTTAAAAGGGAAAATAGAAACCTATCAGTAAGTGAAATAATCTTCTAAAGATCATGAATTTGATCGTGTAATAAACAAAAAAGTCTAAATTTTAATTTATATAATATATAAAGAAAACCAAAATTTATACAACATTCGTCTTACAAGATCAACACTCGGAACAAACCCAAAACCATACCAAATAAACGGGCGTTTATGAACTGTGATTCGGTCTCTGTACAATGACAAATTTACCCCTCTTCAACCGGCTTATTAACCATCTCCGTTAAATATCACCGAGGACCCGATAGCTCCATTGCTTGTGAAAGCAAAGAAGACTCATCAGCAAGATCGGAATACCGTTCTGAAGCCAAAAAATCAGCCCGTCCTCTGTTCGAATCGGCCCGTTGAGAAGCCTCCCATTTCTCAGCCAACCCGTCACCTTCCAACATTCGGGCCACTTCCGACATTTTGGGCCTTTGGTTCGGTTGATATTGCGTGCACAATAACGCCACTTGAACCATTTCCTCGAGCTCGATTCCATCATAGTTTGTCTTCAAATCCTTATCCACCAACAAATCAAGCTTATTCTCGTGATGAATTTTCTTAACCCAATCGAGCATCGCGCCTTTCTGGTTGGCGGATTTGCCGAATTCCAAAGCCCGTTGGCCCGTGATAAGTTCTAGTAGCAGAATCCCGAACCCGAAAACGTCGGTTTTTTCGGAGGATTGGCCCGTTGAGAGATACTCGGGGGCTATATGGCCCACGGTTCCTCGAACCGCGGTTGTGACGTGTGAATCATGGTGGTCTAAAAGCTTGGCCAACCCGAAATCACCCACTACGGCTTCACAATAATCGTCTAGTAATATGTTTGCAGCCTTCACGTCTCTATGGATTATTTTCGGGTCACATTGCTCGTGTAAATATAATAAACCGCGTGCGGCCCCCAATGCGATTCTTTTCCTTGTGCTCCAATCTAGAGATGGTTTGGCTACAAAAACAAAACAAAACCATTTGATTATCATGGCCCGATTTTCGTTTTTCTAATAAGCGAAACTCTTGGTTCGGTTTCATATGACAAAATGAACCTAACTTCCCCATTAACTTGTGGTCATGAGTTTGAGTCATGTTGTGGAAAATATAGTGTATATTTAAACCTAGTTTAGAAGGTATGTATTATGGTGTTAAAAAATTAAATAGTGTTACAAACTTATATTTTATCTATCTTTACGGACATAAACTGAGTTACATGTTTTTTGAAGCAAAAGAATTGTAATTAATGTTAAATTAGATTAAACTGGATAGTTAACGATGGGTTACACATATATTGATTAAAGTGAGTTTAATAATGTTTAAAAGAGGAAATAAGGATAAATAAGTCATTTTACTTTATTTAAGGAGCTAGTTATTAAGTATGAGTTTTACTATTTTAGAAAAGTATATCACTTATTTTGAAGTAGAAGAAGTACTATAACTACGTTAATGGGCCAAAGATAACTAATTTATTCATTGTTGGGCCCAAGCCCAAAAGATATCTGACCAAAACCAATTATTCGATATTGCCCATAATTGAATTAACCAAACCGACCATAACCGAAACATATCATATTTCATTTTTGAATAATTGATATTTTCGGTTATAGTTCAGTTTGGAGTCATAACTGATCCAAACCGACCGGCGCTCACCCTTAAGAAACAATTATGGTCAAATCTTGACCCCATTTGGCCATTTGGGAGCATTAACTATGAAAAAAAGTGGGAAAAAACACACCTTTGAGACGAGAAGCAACACTCCCGTTTGACATATACGGGTATACAAGAAGCCGTTCGGATGATGTCATACAAAAACCGTAAAGTCTAAGTAGGTTCCTATGGACCGCTAAACTAATCATCTCAACTTCGGTTTGAAACTGGATCTCGCCACCAACCGCATTTCCATCTTTTAACCGCTTAACCGCCACAATGGTTCCATCCGATAATATCCCTTTGTACACAATTCCGAAACCGCCCTTTCCAAGTATGTTCTTGCTCGTGAAATTTTTTGTAGCAACTTGAAGCTCTCGAAATTGGAATCTTCTCAAGTTCCCCATACACACTTCCTCTCGATATTGTTCTAAACACGAAAATAAAGTTTACCACATATAAAACATATGTTAATGTAATGTCACAATAATATAATAAAAGTTGTAACGCTTACCATTTATATCGAAGAAAACTTGTTGGTTATACCGTCTTCTCCACCAAAACACAAACCCGACCCCGAAAAATAGCAAGCAAAAGCACCCGAGACTTGTACCGAAAGCTAACGCCATTTTGTTGGTTTTTGGTGTAACGGATGGTTGTGTTTCTAAGTTAAAAAAGGTCGTGTAACGTGTTATAATGTATAAATGTTTATATATGGAATTATGGACATAAAGGGGTAATGTATAGGCTTACTTTGTTGAGTATTTTGGGGGAGTGACATCGCTATTGGCATTGTTCCATTGCAATCTTGTTCTTTTCCAGTGGCACATATGATTGGATTTCCCATAATACTGTTAATATTGTTGCAATGGGGGTAAAATGGTAATATAGACGAAAATTTATTTTGACTTTTGAGGTCAAAGGGATATGGTTTCAAGTTTTATAATACTTGTGTTCATTAATTATTTTGTACGAATATTGTTAAGATCCGTAATACTACCTCCGTATTAAAATAAGTTATATATTTGAGAAATTGTGGTTTTTGAGGCAAAAGATTGAAAAGTGATTTAAAATAGTATAAAGTGGATAGTTAGTGGATAATGAGACCCATTTCTTTTGGATGTAGTGAAATTAATGATATTTAAAAGTAAAAGTAAGGGTAAAAGAGTAATTTTACTTTATTAAAGTAGATAGTTAGTGGAGAAGGGGTCCCACTTTTTTGCCAAATAAGGAAAGATTTTGAAGTGTATCACTTATTTTGTTCCACCCCTTTTAAGAAAGTGTATCACTTATTTTGATACGGAGGTAGTAGTTATCATAAATATCATGATTGTTACAAATACAAATTAGTTTTACTAACTTTAATCATATTAATTAACAATTCAAATATAAAAAAGTTTGACCTCAAAAGTCAAAAGTTTATCAAAAGAAGTGAAATAGTTGTAAAGAAAGTGGAGCTATACCTGAATGTTTTAGCTTGAAACTTTGGAACAGGGCCACTTAAATTATTAAAGGACAAGTCCCTGCAAACGAGGGTATTTCAGTCATTTTTACCGAAAAGAAAAAGGGTATTTCAGTCAAAAGAATTGAAATTATTGATAATAAAGTCTTTGATTAAAGGTAGCTTACAAAAATGTGAGCTGAGTCATATTAGCCAAAGGCTGAGGAATTGGTCCAGTGAAACTATTGTTATTTAGCCGTCTGTTACATTTCAAAATCCAAAAGTTTAATAAAAAATATCCAAAAAAGGAAGGGTAAATTGGTAATTTAAATATGCTTACAAGTACTGAAGGGACTTGATATTAGCTAGAGAAGATGGGATTTCACCACTGAACATATTATTAGAAAGATCAAGTGTTTGAAGTTTAGGCAACCTCCCAAGCTCAAATGGAAGCGGGCCCATGATTTTATTATTTTGTAACAGCCTGCATTACACACTTGTACCATTAGCATCTCACCTTGTACATCTAAACATTCGAATTAATCATAGTACTTACACTGTTTGGAGATTCGTTAAGTTCCCAATACTCGGTGAAAGAAAACCCGAAAGATTTTGACTAGGACTTCCCCTACAATCAAATTCAACAAAATTTCAAGAATCTCATTTGATATTTACGTATTAACTGTTAGCTTTTTTTATTTAAAGGTATTCTCGTTTATAATGGGCTTCTAGTTGTTGAACTTATGTATTGTGTCAGGAAGGGTTCGAATACATGACCTCTAGAAAATCATTTGAGAGTCCTTACAACTAGACTATCACCATATGATTTATATATATTGTCTAGTGAGTATCAATATACAATAAGAAAACCAAAAAATAAAAATAAAAAGTTGTGTGCTTACAAGCCAATGACAAATTTATCAGGAGAACAAGTGACCATAGTCCAACTACATGGATCAACAGCATCACCATCCCAATTTAACACACTATGCGGATCGTCTAAACCGTTTTTTATGTTCATCAAAGCTTGCACTGTAAAGTGTAATTGTAACGAATTATATCAGCATGTAAAGTGTAAACATTCATAACTGTCTACATCTTACCTCCCTCATATTCATCATTTGAAGGGATTGAGTATCGTTGTTGTTGTTATACAGATAAAACTGTATAAAATTTAAGCCTTAAAAAGAAAAATAATGGAGTATATATACCTTCATAGTTGACACCTTTTGGAGAAAGCAAAGAAGTTGCAAAAGAAGCCCATGAAGTAAACACCAAAGCTAAACAACATAAGACAACATGAAACTTCATTGATAAAAATGGGTAAAACAAGGTGTTTAATTTGTTGTATGAAGTTGGTTTTTGAACCAAAAAACACACACCAAAGTGGTGTTGTTATAAATCACACGTCATATGTTTGTTTCTATATTTAATTTGAAGTGAGTTCAAAGGTTTGTGTCAGGAACCCGAGAAAAAGAAAGACACAGAGGTATGGGAATGGTCTTGGATTTATAGTGTTAAAGTGAAAGTGAGTGAGAATGGAGGGAAAGAACATGCTTCCCACTTGTTTCAGCAAAGAATATATATAAAAGTAATTTATTTAATTATCGGGATGCGTCAACGTACGAAATGTTTAAAAAAATTCATTCGCAAAACATGGTAACGAACTGACACTTCAGTTTTTCATATCAGCATTATGCTAGCTGAGACTCACTACAACTCGATCACATTCAAGTATTCAACTAACGCACACATACCAACAATACTTATTTACTTAATTATAATTTATACATAAGATTCACACACATAAAAAATACCAATATCCACAAAAATTAATATTTCATTCGTCTCTTTACACTTCGGCAAACCAAAGCAAATCTATTGAAGCTCAAACCAACACCTTCCAACTTGAACCGACAACAAGCCAAAGAGTCCGTTGGCACCCATCTAAGTATATTTATCGTTCTTTACTATATATAATGTATTTGGAACCTTCCCGCATTAGCATATAAAATCGGTTCTCGGTGCAGTTCAGTTTGGTCCGGTTCGGTCTAAAAAATGGAAAATATCGAAAAATCAGAAAACTGCAATTATCGATCCGGTCCAAGATGTCATGTATGGTCCTCGGTCTGGCCTATACTATTTTCTAGGTTCAGTTCACTTCAATAAATGGTGAAAAACTGCTAGTGTATTCAAATGTATATAATCTTTCATAATACTGTATTGTTATGAAGTGCTTTTATTACTCTAGTGATATACTTCCTCCGTATCAAAATAAGTGAATCACTTTAAAGTTTACGGTTTTTGAGGCAAAATAAGGTAATAAGAGATTAATAAAATTAAATGCGGTAATTAGAATGGATGGACCCCACTTTAATAGGAAGATGACAAAAATGGATGGGCCCCCACACCTTTAATAATGTTTAAAGAGGAATAAGTAAAGATAAAGGTGTAATTTTAAATATAAAAATTTACCAAATAAGGTAAGTTATTAAAGTGATTCACTTAATTTAATACACCCCGAAAAGGAAAGTGATTTACTTATTTTGATACGGAGAAGTAGTTAACATACTCTTATAGCAGATTTTTGAAATATAGTTAACCAAGTTATGCCATGACCATGACATGTTTTCATAAAGCACAGATGTTTTCATAAATATGCAAAATGAAGTAAGAAATAATAATTATTTTTCATCTTATAATGAAGCAAGAAAAGTGTGGGTGATATTGTTTGAGAAAATAATAATAGAAGCACACATACATACACGTGCATTGTATAAAAACACCATCATGGAATTGACCAAAAGTATACTCATATTTTATAGTGTCACTTCCCTATCATAATAAACACTTGATACCTCATTAGTGCAATTACAACGATGTAGAAATAATGTAAGTTTATCGGTATAATTGATTAGGCTTTTATTTGATGCCTAAAGCTTGTATGCACATTTTAAAGTAGGCAAATGTGGTTGGCTCTTTTTGAGGCCTATAAAGCTGTTCTTAGCCATGATACCAACTGACAATTAAATATTTACCAAATTAGAATCACATTAGCTGACACTCAATTGAAACACACATGCGAACAATACCTTTTCACTTAATATTTCATACAAAAAATACAAACACAAAAAATAACCACACCCTCGTCGTTTTTCACTTTGATTTACTAAAGCAAAACCAATTGAAGCAATACCGAAGATGTGATGCCAACCATGTCGATTTAAAGAAGCCCATCGGTTGGAAAGCGAAGTGACCGTTGGCAGTGGTCTGTGCATACGTGGTTATTTGGTATATTGGTGTGTTTGTATGTGTTTTGTGATAGTTAAAACTGGCTTCAAATTTTATGTGGTTTGTGTAGAATGATTGATTGGTGTCGGTAGTGATGTGGATTTGGAATGAAATTGATGGTTGATGTACAGAAAACGACCGTTTTTTGTGCACTCCACACCTAAATGAGTATATTCATGTGTGGTCATGATCGTAAGCAATCTTAATTAATCTTGGATTTAAATTGCATATATTGGTCCCAGTTTGGTACTTTCATCCATATTGCCAGGTGCACTTGCTAGTGATTGTGATTGTACTTTGTCAAAATCAAATAACATGATAAGGATGAATTTATATATCCCGAGGGCTGTATTCGAACATGACTCACTTCAAATGGTGCATAAGGACATTATAGGTAAATGCCTTCTTTATTAGGGCAAAAAGTAGGTATTATGTGACTTGAAGGACTAAAATCGAAAATGTATCACAATGGCGCGTAGCTCAGTTGTAAGGGTGTGCACGATCCAAAAACCGAATCGAACCGAAACTGAAAATGGAGAATTTTCAAAACCGAAACTGTACCGATTACATATTATCGGTTTTGGTTTGGTTCGGTTTCGGTTTTTTAGCCTAAATGGTCATCATATCCGAGGACCGGAACGAACCGAACTGAAACCGATAAAACTGAAACAAAAAATGATGAATTTTCAAAACCGAACCAATAATATGTTTTTGGTTCGGTTTCGGTCGGTTTTTATTCGGTTCGGTTTTTCCGCTCAAAATGCTCACCCCAACTCGTTTGGAAATTGGTGAGGGCATCTATACAACAAAAACCCACTCTCAAACTTGAATCCTGAATACGACATTTCTTTAAGTGTCGAACATTTGATGCAAATTATAACACGGGTATCGCTTTGATTTGTTTCAAATTCTTTTTTTCAGATATTCATAAATCCAATTTGATCCAAATCCAGATAATTAAAGTTGCATTACATCCCAACTAAATAAATCAATTATTTCATATTCATTGGGGGTACCCCCAACCAAATGCATATCATTATCAAGATTTAGGACCAAGTTTTTTTTAACCCCACTTGCTTTTGACTCATTTTTGGCTCCAATACCTTCAATGATCGAGGCTATGAGAGAGGGGATCTATGATTAAAAGAATATGAAAGATTACATGATGGGAGATGGATTTAAAGCAAAAGTAATTTGACAAGAAAAAAAGGCCAATATCTTTGCCAATTGCCATGGTTCAAAGAATCCAAGCTAGTGGATTAAACTTGTTTGTTATGGGTGGCCAATTGCTATAGAGAAGGGACAATAACAGTAAACCCTCATATACGTGCTAATGGTGACTTCGGTTCATTGCTAGTTGATTTCTTTAAACTGATATCATTGGCACGGTGGTGTCGGTTTGAGCGTTGATAGGTTTGCTTAGCTTTGGCGAAGTGTAAAGAGAAGAGAATTAAGACATCTGTGTGATTATTGGTATTTTTTGCGTGTGCGCTTGTATTTTATATATAAAATATTAAATGAATATCATTGTTTGCATGAACATGTCAGTTAGAGTTTTAGATTTCACAAAATTGAAATATCAGTATGTGTCATGGTTGGAGCGGTCTTATACTTTTTGTTAGTAGCCTTCATTACATTTACATATCTACAAAATAGTTGATTTTATTGAAGGCCACTTGGGGAACATGTTTCAATGATTTTGTTGTGACCTTGTAGGTAATTAGGGTTACTTTTGGAAAGAATCTTGGACCAGATATATATTTTGAGAATACAAGTTTTTTTTAGCCAAGCTCTTGACTTTTATATGATCTTTTACCATGTCCGAATCAAATGCAAGTATTGGCGTCAATTCGAGGGGGTGAAGCTTGAACCGGTTTACTACGTCGTTTGTTTGGATAAAGGAAACTAGTAGACTTTCTTAGACAAGGGATTTCGATACATCCAATTCAATATCGGTTATAAGTCGCTTATGAACATCTACTAGTGAGTCATAAATATATTTCAAACAATTGTTAGATCATTATATGGCGATTCACAGAAAGTATCGCGAGTGCAGTGGTTTGGAAGTTCTAGCAATTTCATAAAAACACGATCTTTAAGAACAAGAAATTGTTTCAAAAGGATTTATTAAATCAAATTGTTGATGTTTCATTTTTGTGGTATCTTTTCTGCAAATATGAATTGTAAGGTTTCTCATTCATTAAAAAAACATACCCAATAACCTAAAGTAATCTGATAAAAACCCAACTATTAGCTAATGGTCAAAATCAAAGACCAACCAAAAATTTAAACCAGATAAAAAAAACCCAAAGTGAGTGTTTTGTAGGTTCTTTTAGCTTTTTATTACTATTATTACTATACTATACATTTACCATACATAAAAAAATATTAAATCACTGTTCATAAATAATAATAAAATATAGTTAATGATTAAAATATTTAACCGAATCACTGTTAACTTTGTTTTGTTTTGATTTGGTTATTTGTTTAAAACTAACCGGCAAGTCAAGTAGATGCATGTCAAGTTATTTTTAATAATTAATTTAATTTATATAATATTATTAATTTCTTGATATATGTTTAAAACTTATCGGCAATTTATATAATATTATTAATTTTAAATACTTAATTTAATTTAATAAATGAGGTGGTCTATTAGGTTGTCATGTAGTATCAAAAGCGAATATTATTCTTAGTGTAAAAAAGTTTACGTTTTGAGACACGCAACAACGTGGTAGGCCACAATGCTTGTTTATAAAATTAGTAGCTAATTATCTTCTAGGTTTATGAAATTAATTCTCATATACTTGTTTTTGTATATAATCATATAGGAAGTTACTTATGTTATATTCATTTTTGTTTCGGGGCCCTGCCACTTGGACTCTGCAAGAGGACGCAACCCCCTTGACCCCTATCTTATTGGTAAACTTTATAGTTCCGCCCCTAACTATATCTGTTGTGTTAAAAAAACGTAACAAACAACATGATATTTACCTTTTGTTGTTGTCATTACCAGGGGTGTTTTGAGTAGGTGCGGCCGTACAGGGCCCACGTTTTATAGGGGTCCAATTTTTTATACATCTCTTATATATAACCTTAAAGTTTTATGTTAGATAAAAAAATTTAAAAAGTTCAAATTTTTATATAAGACTTGCATTTAAGGGGCCTATTTCTGTCTATTTACACAGGACCTATAAAATCTTGGAAACACCACATATCATTACAACATGATACACATGGTACGCATCAATAATTTTTGTGAAAATATGAGCCTGTGACACCCTTCTAATCTTCTATCACACCTTTTTCAGTTTTTCTCCATCTACTCTCCTTTACTTTCACGGGCGGAACACTTACATGTAACAGATTTCAAACGCATTATAACTGGAATTATATGGCCATTAAAATGAGGGAGTTTCGGCAAAACCCCAACCCCCAAGAAAGAAGTAGCAAGGAAAAGACTTTGGACCACAAAATTATCCTTTTTTGTAATAGAACAAGGGTAGTAGTGATCGCACTACGTTGCGAGTTTATCTAGCTTATATTTTTCTAAAAATTATGGATTTAGTTTCTTTAAAATTTACATTTAATTTAATTTTCAAGTTGAGCAAACTGATTGCTGATACATAAGTAGATATATTTAATTTAAAATTTTTTCATATTATGCTCCTACTTTATATATCATATATTTGACGTGATTGTTTTTTTTTTATCAATAATCTTAACATTGTGTTAATTTGTTTTTCCCGAGTGCTTTCTTTTCTTTTAATATGCTAGTAGATTGATATTTCACATTAACATTTTAGTCAATCTATATGTCATTATATTAAAAATGTGAATCAAAATTTTATTATTAATACAAATGAATAGATTTGAAGTGAAGAAGTTAAAAGTATATTACATAACTTTAAGAATTAAAACTAATAAATACTTCGTTTAATATATTCAAAAAAATAAATCATCAATAACTTATTATAATGTGATAATGATAATAACAATAGGCAGCGACTAAAAATCAACTGGGATGGGCAACTTATATTAACTTCCTTGTTTTTTTTCCCTCTTATATTATAATTTAAAACTGGTAAACATGAAGAAAGAAAAATAACAAAAAAGACAAACTGGAATATGAAGGAGGCAACAATTGGGATTTGAACACGGGATATTTAGATAACCATGTGCCTTTTCCAGTTTGGCAGGAAAGAACATTTGCTTGTAAATGAAAATAGCGTATATATATTTGTATCAGGTAAAATTTCAACAAATCAAAACAAATTGAACAGTAACTTCCTATCATAATTGTATTATAGGTAGAATATTTCAAAATCAATCGGTGATTTTTTAAAATACATCTCCATTAATTAAAACACAAGTGATTAATGTATGTAACAAGTATAGTAACTGCCGCGCTCCGCTGCGGGTTTTTCTCGTTTATACATTTAACAATGTTGTAATAATCAAAATATCATTAATTATGTAAATTTATTTAATGATTATTAACATGTTATTATAGAAATTTAGTCATAACTTTTTTTTCATTTCAAACATTGAAGTATATGATACTTTCAAGATTCTAAATATTATATTGAATGAAAACAAATAAACTAATAAATATGTAAGTCTATGTGAAAAAAGAATCTCAATATTTTTAGTAATAGAAAGTAAATAAGATAAAAAATATAATTTATAAAAAATTTATCCCATTTTGTTAGAAACCTCCGGTCCATTAATGTTGAGTGAGTAGTTACATAGAAGCGAAAAAAAAAATTGATGCTTGGAATTGAACCTTGGTGGCATAGTATTGTGGCAAGTGACTTACCTCCAAGCTACTCCTTTCTTTCTAAAAATTCCTATTCCTATTCCTATTCTTACATACATACAATCCTCATACCAGTTCACTTATTTGGAGAAGAGAAACATCATTGGGTGTCATAGGAGACCATTTGTTGTTCTTCATAAGGGATTTTCAAAATAGCCCTTATAGTTTTAAATAATTACATTATACTCTACAAAGATTTTAATAAATAGAGATTTTCAATTAGACTTCAAGGAAAAGGGGTGAAATATGGAACGGAGTTAACTGCCATAGCCATACGTTTTGTATTCATTTTTTATTAGTTAAAAATAAGTAGCCGCTCCTCTACCACATTAATAGATTTTCAGCTTTTGCGTTTTCTCATCACCAAATTAACTTTGTTTTTCCTATTAGTTCATATTAGTTGATTTACACAAATATTATTCATTTTAATATATTTCATTTTAATAACTATAAGGTTGTGTTTCAAACATATTTAAACATTTATTTATTATTCATTAATAAATACGTAGTATATATTTTGATCCCCGCATGATATATTTTGTACAAACAAACAAGTAACTAGACAATATATATTGAGAGAATTCCTTTTATGTCCTTATAAAATTTATAAATTATTTTATATCCTTTCAAAAACCATAAATTATTTTTATATTATTTTAAAAAATTTAGTTACCTTTGCATCCTTTCAAACATTTAAAATTATCCTTTATGTTCAAAAACATATTTTGATTTTATATTATATCATTATAATATCAATAATTGCAATTATCAAATTCATATATTTAAAAAATTACTATATTACTCTTCTTCTGTCGAAACCTAAATTAAAAGTCAACCTACTAACGTAACTAAATCACAATAATTAAACGGTAAATATTAAGTTAACATAAGAAATCTCCCTAAATTAACATTTATATTTAGATTTAGTGACATAAGAAATTACGTTTAAAAATCCGCAACAACATGTGGGGAACCATAATCCTCGTTTACTACATACTAACTAATATATACCTTTTATGAACTGTAAAAGTTGTATGATAAATGTATTATAGGTAGGGTGGCAATTCAGGTCGGGTTCGGGTTGATGTGTTCGGGTTCGCGGGTTGGCAGGTCAGAAACGTTCAACCCGAAACCGACCTGTTTATATAAATGGGTCAGATATCTCAACCCTAACCTGTTTAACTTCAACTCAAACCTAACCCATATAACCCATTTAATTAAACGAGTTAAACAGGTTATCAGGTCAAATAAGTTAAACGGGTTAAACAGGTTAAAATGTTGTTATTATTACACAAATTGATAACAAAATACTAAACACCAAATTACTAAGTAATATTTTAAATTTTTATCTAACTATTAATTATGTTTTAACTAGTAAACTATAAATTACGTATAAATATATATTTTTTAAAATATATTTTAATAATTAAACGGATTGGCGGGTCGACCCATTTAAATTATCATTGACCCGAACCTAACATTTTAATAAACGGGTCAGCTGACTCAACCCGATACTGACCCAATTATTTTTTACCCCAACCCAAACCTGTTTATTTTCGTGTCGGTTTCAGGTCGGGTTTCGTATCGGGTCAGAAATTGCCACCCCTAATTATAGGTATAATATAATAATAATTTATTAAACATCCCTAGAATTATGGTAAAGGACTGTCTAAAACAATAGGGTTTTGATAATGGCAGCCCTTATGGCTGTCAAAAGTTGTACATGGGAAGAAGTAGTTCCTAAAATCCAGGGGTAGTTATAGGTTGATGTACAAACTTATGACGTGTGTCTAAGGGCTGTCATTATCAAAACCCACAAAATATACAAGAGACATTATACACCTCTATTCATGTTATAAAGGAGAGATTTGTCAATCGTTACGAATAAAAAAAGTAATCCAATTTGTGTAATGTGTATTCGGTGCCTTATAAGCCGAAAGGGCGAAATGATAAAGAAACATTAACCATTCTGCTCTTCCAATCTCCTCTTCCAAGTAGCCGAAAATAAAGTAAAAAACAAGGATGAAAAAAAGAACCAGAAGAAAGTGGTGATCAATCGAATAACTTTTGATAAAGGAAAAAAAAAAACAAATCAACGGCTTGTTATTTTGGCAACTTTTTTTTTTTTTTTTTGAAAACGGCAAATGAAATGACGAAAACCTACTCGCAATTTTTCAGCGAGCACCCCGAGTTCGAGCTCCGCATAAGCGGGCAAACCAAGCCCCCAAAAGGATTTCCAAGGAAAATTCTTCATATGTGGCCGTGTGAGGTGTAAGTAAAATTACGCTAATGCAACGCTCCCAAAAGGATTCGAACTCACGACCTGCAGCCCACATGGGTATAAACCCGGTGCCTCAGACCAGCTAGGTTGACCATCATTGGCTGTTATTTTGGCACCTACATATTGTTTCTTTTGGCTTCTTTAAATATAAATAAATATATCAGAATATGTTCTTATTGTAGTGACTTCCCTATTTGAACTTTGGATGCCTCAATGTCTACCGATGCTTTCTATGAGATAGTTGGAATAAAAATTTAGATGGAACTTAAATTGTCATTTTAAGAGATGCAACCAGAACGGAATTGATAATCCTAGAAATAGAATTCTTTGATATCTTTATCTTTTTTATGTAAAGTAGAGGGAGGATAAAGTGCTCTTTAAATACAATAATCTCAAGTGTATTGATTAATATTTTCTTCCCCTTCTTAATAAATAAGGGTGAGAATGAGTTATTCTCACAACCATACACAATCAAATTAAATATATGATATAAATATGTGAGATGTAAATAGTCATATCTCTATGTGAATGTATATATACTGATTCCCGAAGGATCTCAGACAAAAATACGTGATAAAAAAAACATGTGTAAAGTCATTGATATACATACAAATACTCTAATATAGTAAAATAGTATGAAACATTTATAATATTGAGAACATAGGGGGGAAAGTTATACATCATCCGTTTCAAAATAAGTGATACACTTTCCATTTTGAAGTGTTTCAAAATAAGTGATATACTTTGAAAACTTACCATATTTGGTAAGAGCTAGTGAGATCACACCCACTAACTATCCCCTTTAATAAAGTGAAAAGACACATTTACCCTTACTTTTACTTTTAAACATCATTAAATTCACTTTAATCAATATATGTGGGAATCATCCTATACTAACTATCAAATTTAATCTAACTAACCTTTATTCTCATATTATACCTCAAAATCCATAAATTCTAACTTGTATCACTTACTTTGAAATGGAGGAAGTATATACATATACTATGGAGATGATGCCTTTGACTAATTTATTTAAATACGAATTGAATTTATTGAATATTCGTTTTTTCATACATGTTTTATATTTATTTATTTTTACTAATTTGTATAAAACATAATTTACGGATTTCAAAACAAATATCACTACGGGATCTTGGATCAACCCTATAACAAAGTGATTAACTGGTAATCAAGGTTCTAAAAAACGTGTTATGGCGGCGCCAAGGCGTGAGGCGCGGCGTCGCCGTTATGAAACAGACCATGGCGGCTAGGCTAGGCGAGACGTGAGACAAAACGTGATAAGGCGCCTTATGACGAGTTTTTTGTAAGACGCCTGTGAAAAATGAATTTTTTTAAAAAAATAATGAGATACATAATAATAAATTTGGATACAATATTTTTTGTGAACTTTAAATATGAATTGTTATATAAATCAATACATCTATAAAAAAATTAATTTGATATACGTATATATATAATTATATAAAAAAATTATGTATTAAGTCACACCTTATAAACCGTCATGACCCACCATGGCTTGAGACTTGATATGATGCCGCCACGTCACGCCTTACGCTTTTTAGAACTTTACGAGTAATAGACTATGAATTACATGGGCACTAGGGCGGTTTTATCCATCAGAGCCTAAATATATAATGCATAAGATTTATTAAACAATATATGATTTAGTTTAGCTTGTACAAAATTCAAACCATCAACATGGAAGTTACACATTTTCAGGAACCATTTATAAATAAATTATATTTATTCCACATTTCTGGATGAATAAAAACACATGTTTTAGGGTCGATCTCCCTTAATATTTTAAATTTGTATCTTTCGGCACAACAATCTTTTATACATTCTTCTTATAATCATTAATACACGAAATTTTTTGTTACATTGTCTTCATTATCCTTCGAATAATATTTAACATACATTTTAGATAAAAAAATTTATAAAAGAAACTATTAAATACATTGTCTTCACCATCTTAATATTATATTTTCGTTTTCTTTCGGCACCACCAACTTTTATGTATCGGTTTGTTATTAGTGTGAAAAACACATTATTATCATATTGAACTTTTAAGTGAAATAAAAAACAAATCACATGATGTATTTATAGAATTTTTAACCTATTAAATAAACTTTCTTTTCTTGTATTCTAGTTATAAAGGCTCTCTGGGGTGACGAGTTTATGCTCGTGATGTACGTAAAACCGTTTGTTTGTTCGGTTTCGAACTTTCTATTGGTATTTAGTAAATATTTACTCAGGAAGGGATAGAACTTGTAACCTCTATTAAGTTACTTCGTTTGAAAGTGTTTACCACTAGGTTATCATGATTCACCTATTAAAGAAAACATATTTTCCTAAGAGAACAATGTGTAGTAATAGAGGGGTGTCCGCCAAGCCTATGTGGCATCAATTTGGCGAGAAAAATTGTCTACCACAACACCCTATGTGGTGTGAGTGAGGGGTCATACCACTGCAGTGGCGGAATTCGCGTGAGTGGGGGGAATTTGGGATGTTTTTTTAATGTATTTTATGAGTAAGAGGTATTTTAGTGATGGTACAAAGGAGTATTTGGGGTTTTGAATATGAAATATGATATTGTGATGTGGCTGAGATGACGTTTTGGCTCGAGCCACATTACCTTACCCTCTAAGAGGATAAATGATCTGATAATTGTTGTAACGACAACGTATTGATGACAAGTCAGGAGAAGATTTTTGTAGTGTTGTAGAGTGTTGGAGTGTGAGAGTTAGATGCATGGCTGACACTTACAGATTTAAGGGCCTGAGCTCAAGTTAACCATTTGAGATGAATTACACTTTTTGTTCCCTGTGTTTAATGGCTGAGATCTCTACTATACTATTGTACAATTACTATTACATTTCAGAAACACTCGTGAACAAATTTTTGGTACTATCATGTCAGTTTGACATGCCTTGTAAACTTATACATTTTGTAACATATTTTGTATTTTGTTATAATGATAACAAAAATGAAGAGATTTTGTTGACAGACGTTATCAGTTTGGAAATGTTAATGTGATATTGATATTTTAAAAAGCGAATGAAAGGATGAAAAGTCAACTGTTGTGAAGGCTATAAGTAACATAAAAAAAATGTTTTTTGTACTGTTTAGCCTATAACGCAGGTAAGATAAAGTTTATGTACCATGGTAAAGACTAACAATTATACAGATAAAATAATTTCAATCACTTTACTATTTGTATATTTCCTTCTGCTATATGTGATTAGGGATGACAATGGATCGGATGTGGACCGGATGATGCGATGTCCACATCCATATCCATTTAAATTTACATCATCCATATCCATATCCATGTCCATTTAAAATCATTTCATCCATCCATATCCATTGGATTATAGCGGGTAAATGGGCATCCGTTGGATTTCGAAAAAAAATTATTTTCTTAAGAAAGTACGATAGTTTTATAGATAAATTTACATTTTTTTTAATATGTTCATAGTTTCCTCTAAAAGAATATACAATCGAAAACATAATTACAAACACACATTTGATGCATCGAGGCATTGAGCATAGTTTTAACTAATCCTCAAATACGGATAGACACAAATAAAAATGTAACTTAATATATATAAAATCCTATAATATGATTTGTAATGTTTACAAATTTAGTTATTTTCAATGTTATGTTATGTATATAGTTTATTGAAAAAAAAATGTGGAGACACATATTATTAATTATGTGAAACTGTAATATAAAAAAAAAAATTCGGGTTGAGTGAATTCATCCATGGATTGGAAATCACCATCCATATCCGCTCCAATAAACATCCATATCCACTCCACATCCGATATTCACCCATTTAACTTCATCCATATCCACCACCGGTGGATCGGATCGGATGGATGATCATCGGATCGGATGATCATTGCCATCCCTATATGTGATATATATTAGCAATATGAATTAAGGGTTAAGTTTCTAGTTGGGTCGATTCAACCATAAATTTAACAAAATTAGGTCCACGGTATTGGCTTACATATATTAGTTGGGCTATATAGGCCTTTGCAATCTACTAAATTTTGGACCACGTACTTAAGCCCATTTCTATGAAGGCAAATAACATTTTTGTGTATATCATATTCGTAGTAAGGTTCAAATTGTAGTCTTGCAGAGTCTACTTGCACACACTTGCTACAACCAGCTGTATATAAAGGCTAAGAAATTGACATGTAGATTTTAATTAGATATCATTCTCTGTATTTGAAAATGATGTCTCAAAGTATAAATTCAACAAATTGTCCAATTATATCCTACCAAACGATATAATATAGCCGCTAAATAAAGAAATGATATTAAGGCTTTTTTTAGTTTTTATTGGACCTTACTTCATTGATCTATATGTTAATCTAATCATATGTTATAAATTATTATAAATGAAACAATTCTAATAATTGAAAAATAATGAAACGTCAACATCTATCAAAAAAATCTTTTATAATTAAAAAACCAAATGCCAGATTTCTGGGATATATAATGGGATGGTTTAATGTTTAAATCTTGATCTATAAAACACATATGTACAAGTTGTTTTTTTATAACTAGCATCTGATTCAATTTGTGAACTAACTAATGTTAGGTTGACTACATGATGTTGAGTCAGGAGTCGGTGCATGTAAACCTTCGTGACTAAAAGGAAGTTTTTTTCACTCTAATGAATTGAAGATGTGATATCCTGAAAAGTTCACTTTTATAACATCTGGCGTAACATAGATAATAAATAAATAGGAGTTAATATCATTCCAATTGCCATTACAAAAGTGATGGCAATTTTGGGCATTAAAAGATATTTATGGCTGGTAATTATTAAAGACCAAATCCAATCACATGATCATTATGGTTCTCATAACGTACAAGTTTAACATCTTATTTTGAATCACCACAAAAAGAGAAGTGTATCACTTATTTTGAATCGGATGAAGTACTTGAATTAGAAAAAGAGTTTTTTTAAAATAATGTATAATTTGTTTGATAACTTTTATGTTTAAGCTTTAAAACTATCATTAAAATGTCAAGACAGTATCATAAATATATACATTAATCTATAATAAACTCTAAATTTTAGGAATTAACTTCTTATAAATATAGGGAATTCATTTCTGCATCACAACTTTTACTTCCTATAACACATAGTACAAGTTTTATAGCAAACTGTACAAATGTTTCAAGCATTAAGTGTGGTAGATAACCTAAAAGTTGTGGTGTAAACATCAATACCAATAAATATATATACAATTTTTATGCATTTAAAAACAAGTATTACCAAAACTTTTATACTTCCTCCAATTCAAAATAAGTGATACACTTTTCTTTTTGGGAGTGATTCAAAATAAGTGATAAATTTTGAAAAATTACCTTATTTGGCAAAAAATTGTGGGACTCACGCACACTAACTATCTACTTTAATAAAGTGAAGTGACTCTTTTACCCTTACTTTTTATTTTTAAACATCATAAACCTTACTGTCAGGATCGATTAACTATAGAGAAGTTAATAAACACCTTTAGATCTAATTGAATATAGAAGTTGCAGCGGATCAACACTATATCAATGTAATTAAGAACAATGAAATGTAAATAATATGCGAAAGTATTAAGAACACAGTTTCACAAAAAGCTTCAATGTATATTATCGAGTTAACAATACACACGTACGTTTACAATTCGTAAGGAACTATTTATAATAGTCCTTGAAGCCTAACTACTTACCCTAGTTATTCTAGGACTTGATTTACATCGAATAATAAAAATATACATTGATTTACATTCTATAACTATCTCTACGAAGATCTCGGACTTGATATTCTTCAAAAAACGCGTATCAGTAGTAAAACTCATCACCAGTAGTAAATGTGTAACATCAGTAGTAAGTCTGGTGATCAGTAGTAAGTCCAGAAACCAACGTCAGTAGTAACTACTATTGATCAGTAGTATCTTCAATCTGTGCATGATCAGTAGTAACTTTAGTTATACTATACACCAGTATCAACTTCTTCAGTAGTAACATGTTCTGCCCCATCAGTACTAATTATTGTCAGTACTAATTGCAGCATCAGTATCAAGTTGATCTGTGTTTTACTCCAACACTTACTTTATTCAAAAAGTGTGGGACTCACTCCCACTAACCATTAAATTAATCTAAGAGTGAATTACATCTAAGGTCCCTGTGGTTTACCACTTATTGCAGCCATAGTCCCTAAACTTCATTAAGTACACTGGGAGTCCCTGGTGTTGCCATTTTGTTGCACCCGTAGTCCCTGAAGCAAACGTCCGTTAAAAAATCCTGTCAAATCACCCATGTGCACATCACATGATGGGTAGTATGGTAATTCTCCATCCCGGCCTTCCTCATATTTAAACCCGAGTAAATTACATGGAAGGTCCCTGTGGTATACTACTTATTACAGCCTTAGTCCCTGAACTTCATTTATTACGCCGGAAGTCCCTGGTGATTTAACATGGGTGATTTAACAGGATTTTTAACGGACGTTTGCTTCAGGGACTACGGGTGCAACAAAATGGCAACACCAGGGACTCCCAGTATACTTAATGAAGTTTAGGGATTGTGGCTATAATAAGTGGTAAACAATGGGGACCTTAGATATAATTCGCTCTTAATCTAATTTAATCATCATTATAATCTTTTACTTAAAAATTTGTGAAAATCCAAAGTGTATCACTTGTTTTGAATTAAGTATGAATGTTTATATTTTCTGCCTCTTCAAAAAAAATATTATTTTAGCAAGTGGGTGCTGAGTTGGTTTCACGCCTTCTCACACTACACGACAATCGGCCCTAAATGCCTAAACTTTAACCTTCTTTCCGCCTCTTTTCCTCTTTTGTCTTTTACTCGACAATTTTTCTCCTACAAGGCAAATTTATATTTATATGACTAAATTGTTCTTATGAAAAGAGTTCAGATGATTAATGTTTGTTTCAGCCAAACATTATTTGCCTAATTTTAACATCACATTAATCTGGGGAGAATTTACACTAATAGCGAGTAGGTCACCGGATCCACCTAAATTTTGAACACGTTTTATAATGATATGAAATGACAATCTACTACCTTAGTTTCTCAAGAAATCATTTTCCCTCAAAACTTGTATTTTCATGTATTATCATTTTCCATTTGTTCGCTAGCATGTATAAATTAAATATTGTACTTCCTCCGTATCAAAATAAGTGACACAAATTGGCTTACACGTTTTTTGAAGTAAAAGATTAAAGTAGAGGTTAAAATAGATTAAAGTACATAGTTAGTGGAGAATGAGTCCCACTTTTCTTGAATAAAGTGATATTAATGAATTTTAAAAGTAAAAGTAAGGGTATAAGGGTAATTTCACTTTATTAAAGTGGATAGTTAGTGGGTATGGGTCCCACTATTTTTACCAAATAAGGAAAGTTTTCAAAGTGTGTCACTTATTTTGATACACCCCAAAATGGAAAGTGTGTCACTTATTTTGATACGGATGAAGTATTTGTTTTTAGATAAATAGATGGGGTCTTACAGAGTCACAGCTAGGATAACAAGCAAAACAAATTTCTGGTGGATTAAGCCAATCTTCCTTAGTCAGCGCAACGTAGATAACATGGATATCTATAATAAAGAAAAATATTATTCGTATATTTCTTTTTTTATATACTATTATTATTTAAATATCCAATATGAAATATTTATATGAAAATTGATAAACCTTTTATGAGTAATAATGAATCAATCTAATTCATATACTACTTTTAAATTTCCAGTCCAAGTGGCTGAGTTATGTATAAATTTTAATCTATCTACGTGTGGAATGGGGATAAATTGTATGTTCAATATGTGGGACCACGCAGAAAATATAGACCATCTTTTCTCTCTTGTTATGCTCTTTAGATCTTTTTCGTAAGGTAATTCAGTGGTGGAACATTGAGTTTTTCAGATGTTTCAAACTATAGATAGTGGTTGCATTGGTTCAAAGATCTTCGATTTGGTACTAAAGTTAAACAAGTTCTGCAAGACATCATCTATGTTATGTGGTGGAAGCTTTGGAGATTTTGTAATGAGATGATTTACAACCTAAAACAACCCAAACAGACAGTTTTATTTAATTACTTCCTCCATCCAACAAAAAAGTTAATATTTCTCCTCAAAATTTTGTCCCATAAAAAAATTAACATTTCTCAAATTTGAGGGAACTACTTAATAAAATAATATTATTATCAATTATTTCACCAATAAAACACTTTTTCTCTCCAATCAAACCTTATATTTTTAATCAAAAGTATTACCAAGGACCCCACTACTAATTATCTCCTAAAAAATTATGCCCAAGAGAAATGTGAATTTTTTTGTGAGACCGATGGAGTATTAGTTACTTTATCTTATAAATAAATAGTGTAATTTAAAGGTAGAATGATAATTAATAGGGTAGATTGATACACAATTATAATGTCTCTATTTTTGTAAATTTTCTAACTTTTTACTAGTGACTCTTTTTTAATTAAAACCGTCGTTAAGAAAAAGGCTCGTACAATTCATATAAATATTAGTTGGGTTAACCAAATTTGACCTTTATATGTTGTCCATTAGACCAAGATACATTCCACTCATGGCTTGTTGCCGACCTCCGTTTTTACATGTCTATTTCACTCCATTGAAAGAATTCAATTATTTATTCGCACAACTTGTACGAATATTATTCTTTTCCATCAATAATTCACATTCTTTTATTGCATTCTTAGTACCATACCAATAAACAATATACTACAAACTTTTTATAGATAGAAATATTCTATTATATCTTATACCTTTATTGATTAATGATTCGGTATTCGTATGTTCTAGACTTTGGTCAACATTGCCGGCCACTTGAAACACCAGTTCACATCCGACTTGCATATATTCATCATTCAAAACATAATTTTACATATAGAGTTGTAAATGAGTCGAGACAAGCCCAAACTTGACTATTTTCAAACTTGGATCGTATAACTTTTAAAAACTTAATCTTTTATTTAAGCTCTCAGATATATATAAATATAGTAGTATAATTCTTTGCTAGTTCGTTTAGGTTCGTGAACCTAAACTAGAATTATTATGAAGCTCTCGCTCATTACATAAACAAACTTCAAATTGAGCTCAAATGCATTTAACTCTATTTTTATCAATCATTTACAAACTTTAAATTGAGCTCAAATGCATTTAACTCTGAATTTATATTAATATTTTTTTTAATCCTTAGGGCTGTCACTAACATGTATAAAAAACTTATACATTGATTAAAAAAATATATATATTTCTTTTTTTAATAGCACCTAATCTACCACACTTGCCTCTTCAAGGCTTGAACTAAGGACCTTTAGGTCTATGGGCAATACCATAAAAACCAATACTATTAGATTACAAACATTACTGATTTTTATCAATCATTTAAGAAGCCGAGTAGTAAAATCAATTACGCCCCTACTTACGTATATATAAACTTGATACATAATAAGAAGCAATAATAGGATTTATAATAACCCAACAATATTCGAACATAACAAAAACATCAAGAACTCAAATAAAACCAACATCACATAGCCATAACAATGGCTCTTATTTAAAACTCCGAAACAAACACGAACATTAAACAATACTTAAAAAACTAAAACTCCTTTTCTTCATTCTCCTTCTCTTTCCAACCGCCTGATTTCAAAACCGACCGAGGGGACCCACAACAACTTCCATCTTTCCTCACAAACTTGTGATACACAATCGACCCTTCAAATCCCAGCTCTTCATAACTCTTTTCCTCAACTTCATACCCTTCGACATCGATCGAACACGTTTTTTCAAGACTTTTTGATCCAACATTCCCACCAACCGCAATCGAGAACTCACCGGGTTCAAAACACGCAAGAACACGTTGCACCAAATCTTCAAGATTCATCTCGTTAAAATCATAACCAACCGCTTCAAAACTAGCGTAACTAAACCCGTCTTCGGGTGTCACGTGGATCGTCGAAACCGCATTATCTTCAATCGAGTTCATGGAATACCCGCACGGTTCGAATTCGAAATCACAAATTTCCGATTTTGGTAATATCATATTAATACCCGAATTATTAGTCATCGATAAAGCCGAACTATTTTCCGTTTTGTAAAAAACCGACGCTTTTTCGCGGGCCAAACTAGTCATGCACATCTCGAGTGTGTACACATTTTCACTGTTTGAAACCGGGCCCGCGGACGCCGAATAAACGAACCATTTTTGCAGTTTTTCGTGCCCGCCCATAACGTAAGCTTTACTTGCTAACCCGAGTTTTTCAAAGTGAGAATCGAGGACGGAAACTTCTTCGGTGAAGCTTCGGTGCGGGTAGGATTGGGCGCCAGGGAAGATGAAGCTGCCCCGTGTGTACCTAACTGACCGGACAGTTAGGTTGATGGATTCGGTCAGCTTCAAAATGGGCGGGATTGAAAGAAGCAGTTTGGTGGTCCCACATGTTTTGATAACCAATTTGTATGGGAAAATAAACAGACTGGATTCAGATAACACATATGAATCAAGATATTCGTTTGATAGTGAAGAAACGATTGTGCATTCAGCAGGGTTTAGAATTTCATCAATTTGGGCTTTTGATAAGGCCCGTAGCCCGTTTCCTTCGGGATCGTTGAAAATACTTGGCTCGAAAAACGTTATTTCGAGCCGTTTTTCGTAGCCTTCGAATCCGATTGCAGACATTGTTTTTGGCAGGCAGTAAAAAAGGAGCTGGAAATTGAAGAAAAGGAGGGAAATTTGGAAATACTAATATCTAAAATTCTAATTTTATAAAAGCGGTAAATAAAAGCACGTCGGTAGACGCGAGGGGAAAACGATTTGGAGAATATCAGGATGGTTTGCGAGCGCACTGCAATAAGAAAAACAAAATGAAGATTATTAGTATTGAAATTATTTAAAAAATAATAATTATATTTTGTAAAAAGAATATAATTACGTTGGAGTAAGCAGCAGATCTGAATTTTTTGATTCCTCCGTTTGGTCGAACGTCTTCAATGCTGTAACCTAGGGGAGCTTCATAAAATAACGATTTACTACTACTACTGCTAGACTTTTTCCCACCTTTGGTCTCCATTAGAACATTCAGTTTATCCTGTTTTTCAAATAACACAAACAATTTATCAGTATATGTAATCATTCATATAAATTTTAAGAAATATCTTCTGCTGGTCAAATTTGAACATGAAGACTCCCCACAAGTAACAGAACTCAATTATTAGTTAAAAAGTGAAAGAAAAAGTTAGCAGGCCCTCAACAATCATTGAAATCTGGTATACCTAACTTTATAATTATAGTCAAATTTGATCGATTAAAAACAGGGAATTCTTCAGCATAAAAAAATATTGTTTTATAACATTGAATCCACGGAAAGTTAAACAAGCATCAAAAGGTACAGATGAATTACAACAAAACCGAAAACCCTAGGTTCGAACGTGAAACCCAAGGTTTACATATGCGTCGATGAGTTCGTATACACATACATTCGCATAAACACAGATCAGATCCAAGGATTACGATCTAAAAACGAAGGATTTAGACTTACAATTCAAATTTGGTTTGTGTGACGCCACTTGCGAAGAAATCAAGTATTCGATCTGCAACAAAACCCTAGAAACATCAACACAAGAACACAAACCAGAAAGCACAAATCGGAAACAAGTAACTGAATTACAAAACTTACGAATTTTTCAGATAAACAGCTGACGATTATGATCAAAGAAGAAGGGGGCGGAATTCTATTAGGGTTATCGTGAAGGAATTGTTGTTTGACTGCAGATACGAGGGGATATATATAGGAGTTGGTCATAGATCTGAGCCACTAGTTTCTGAAATAATTACGTATCTGCCATCGGTGCATTTACCCAGACGGTTCCCAAGTGCTGTCTAGCGTCACAGCCACGAGTTTCGAATATTATTAGCTGACAGCTATTGGGTAAAAGGACGTGCAGTAACTTTAATTTAATTATGTGATATTGTATTTTAATGATAATAATCGCGATTTAGCGTTACTTTTTAGTTTTTTAATCACACGATCTGATCTAGTTTTAGTTTATAGAATCCTAACAAATCGAATGCGTCGTTTGTGTTTGTAACATTTGAATTTTTTTCTAAATAAAAACATTTGAATTTTTTTTTATATTAGATTTTCTATCTCTATTACAAAATTAAATACTTCCTCCGTATCAAAATAAGTGACACAAATTGGCTTACACGTTTTTTAAGGCAAAAGATTAAAGTAGGGGTTAAAATATATTAAAGTACATAGTTAGTGGAGAATGGGTCTCACTTTCCTTGAATAAAGTGATATTAGACCTGTGCCAACGGCACGTCGGGGGAGGGCGTCGAGGGCCGTCGACCCACGACGGCGTTGGCACCGAGCCGTCGTGGGGGCGTCGTGAAGCTGGACGTCGGGAGGAAGACGTGGTGGTGATGGCGTCGTCTGGGGAAGAAGAAAGAGAGGGGAGAGAGAGGAAAGGGGAAGGAAGAGAGAGGGGGTGGGATGCTTTGGAGACTTGTACACTAGGCTGAAAAAGTTGTACATGTCATGTTTTTTTTATAAAAAATAGTTTTTTTTCTGTTTTTTTTTAAATTTAATTTTTTTTATATATATTTGTTTTAATAATACAAATATATTAGTGTTTTTATAATTATTTAATTTAAATTAAAAATGATGATGTGGAAAGGATGGGTTTAGTGATGGGTTAGTGATGGGTAGGGTTGGCACGAACGTGTCAGTAGCAGGTCAGTAAGGATGCGATGACGTGGCGCTAGTGATGGGTTTAGTGATGGGTAAGGGTTGGGAGAGGCCTTAATGAGTTTTAAAAGTAAAAGTAAGGGTATAAGGGTAATTTCACTTTATTAAAGTGGATAGTTAGTGGGTATGGGTCCCACTATTTTTACCAAATATGGAAAGTTTTCAAAATGTGTTACTTATTTTGATACACCCAAAAATGAAAAGTGTGTCACTTATTTTGATACAGAGGAAGTAGTTAAGATAACTTTTCATTGTGGACACATAAATTTGATCCTCGTATTGCATACTGCTTCTAAATAAATTTATTATTTTTCTTTAAAAGTTAGTCCCAAAAAGGTTTCTCGCATTGATTTGATATATTTACTTAATAAATGATAACCAATTCGTCTTAATCAATTGGCAATAAAAGATAGCCTTGGAGTTTGTCTTATGTTCAAGCCTTGTTGAAGGTAAAATTTATAGATTAAAAAGGTGGTTGGGTTCCCCATACGTGGAGAGTTCAAGAAAAGACATATTTCCCCTTATGGATGTCATTTTCTAAGCTCGAAAAACTAACTTACTAACTTGATGTTCAAAAATAATAATAATATATGATATTTTCTTTATAAAATTTGTTCAATAACCCATCACTAACTCTATTTAAGAAATAATAAAGGGTTTTTGACCCAGTAGTATGATGTTTGCTTCCATTCTTGAGGTCGGGAGTTCAAACTTTGTCATGAACACTGTGGTAATTAAGAAAAATATTAAGAAATAAAAAAGTTTGAATAGCCTCGCCAACTTTATATTTTAATGACGATCCTTTATTAAGGACTCACTATTAAGTTTTTTCTAAAAATATGTAAAAAGAAATAAAATGAGAAGTCTATTTAAAGATGAAGGTCTAATTAATAAAATGAGAAGTTTTTTCTCATAATTATTTCAACCCTAACACCACATTTTTCTTCTATATATGATTTGAGCAAATGAATTGTCATGTATTTTACGTGTGTTAAACGATTATATATTTTTAAAGTTTAACATAATTGCAGTTAAGCACGGAATGCAAGTATGCAACATAATCACACCATTTTTGCTTCATCAGTATTAAACAACATTATTGTCGATGCTAAACAAACCAACTAGTATTGCGTTTTAACAAGTTGGTTGAGAGTTAGTGGGTGACTATGTTGTGAAGGTTTAAATAGCTTGATTATTTTCATAATATATTTGCTATTAACAAATATATTAATGTATTACCAAGTAATTCAAATTTAAGGTTATGTTCAAATTATTCCTACTTTTATTTATAAGTCTAAAGGATTAATGTCAATCATTGGATAAATAATAATTAATGATCAAAATTAGTCACTTAATTTTTACATATATAGATATTTTTACCATTTGACACTTAGATAAATTTTAATCTAATTTTTTTTTTGTTGCTAAAATAACATTATTATGTGATAATCATTAATTATATGTGATTTATAAACTTTATCACATGTGATGTTTTTGTATAATTACACATGATTTTATATACTTGATCACATGTGACGTTTTTTGTATAATCAATGTGATTGTATATTTAATCACATTTGTTTTTTTTGTATAATTAAATGTAATCAAATATGCAATCATATGTTTTTTTATTAATAGAATAATAAAAATAAAATAAATGCAAAATTTAGTGAGTGTCATATGTAAAAATAATCATTCATATATTTAATATTGATCTAATGTTTGAAATTAATCCATTAATAGAGTTGTCTTCAAGGAAGTCTAAGGATTTTGCATAGTCTCAAAGGACAAATCCTAGTCATTGGATCAAAATGGTCAAAATTAAATCACAGTGTTTCAAACACATGTGCTTCCAGTCACGACCACCACCACCGGTCACCACCGCCGGCCGCCGACCGCCGCCGCCGACCACCGCCTTCCACCGCCGGCGGCAGCCGGTGGCATTGGTGGCTGACAGTGAAGGTGCTGGTGGTAATGGGGGTGGTGGTGGTATTGATGTATTGAAATACATGTACTTCACTAAAATACATGCGTTCCAGAATACAAACGAACATATTACTTCGAAGCACATGTGTTTCTAGTCACGAAACACATATGTTTAGAGTCACTAAAAACATGTGTTTCAAAAGGTGAAACACATGTGTTTCAAACACATGTGTTTCAAGTCACGACCACCACCGCCGGCGGCCACCTCCGGCCGCCGCCATCCGCCGTCCGCCGCCGCCATCTCCGGCTGCCGGAGGTGGGTGGGGTATTGATGTATTGAAGCATATGTGTTTGTATGGTTTGAATCTTGGTCTTGACCTTTGACTTTTTCTTGATCTAATGACTATTAATTGTCCCTTAGGACTAGATAAAATCCTTGGACTACCTTGAACATTTACCTAGTGTTATAAATATAAGTAAGAATAGTTTCAAAAAGGTAAACATATTTATGACATTCAAAAAAGTGATTTCTTGTAATGCCATTCTGCTTAGATACTTTTCCTAATTTTAAATAAACATGTTTTTTTTGTCATAATTGTAAATCAAGAGAGATAGATTAAAGGTTAATTATATTTAATTAAGAGAACAGAAAAGGTTTAACTTAATACTCTATGACTTAAGAGAAACAAGGACCAACCTATTATAGTTTCGCAGTCGTATATGTTACTACTCAAAAATTTCTCCATATGATGATATTTTTGTATTACAATGTTACTATTGAATTAAAAAATCTACTTAATAGTCTAAACTAATCTTTAAAAAAATCAAGTATTAGATAATAGTACAAATCTAAAACCCAACCAAAAATCTAAACGGAATAAACACACCAAGTATGTGATGTGTGTTGTGAATAGCGGTTCCAAGCAATTTTAAAACCCAAACTAAAGTTGAGAAAAAGAAAATACGGAAGTAGCAAGAAACAATTACTAGTTATTTTGTAGCTTTATGAATGGATACTTGTTGAGTTCCATCATTTTTACAAATTTTCGAGGAATTAATTTCAATTACTGGTCAATAAGATCTAATGGTCAAGATTAATCACATATTTTATACATGAAGGGGTATATTGGTCATTTGGCACTTCAAAAAATATGGTATTTTTTAATTTTTAATTTTTTTTTTAATTTTCGTTATTTTTTTATTAAAAAAAATATTTATTTGATAATTACGTGCATAGTACTTAATCACATATGATTTAGTGTAAAACAATATGTAATTGTATATTTAATCATACTAGCTTCATAGCCCGCCCGATTGGGCGGGCATGCTTCAAGATTTATATTAAAGAATATTACTAACAAATATTAACAATTTTAAAAATGACATAATAATCGATAGCTGTAATGATGAGTTTGTACAAAATTTGATACATGAACAGATGTTACATAAAATTTATAGACGAAATAAGACTTCTTTGTAAACGACATTTGCTGTTGAATTAGTGTAATTGACATCTCTGTCACAACAGATGACCTTCAATCCGTTCTTGTTCTTATCTCGTGATACAGCTACATAAAGCTGGCCATGTGAGAATACCGGTTTTTGCAGAAACAACCAACTTGAGACAACGTCTGACCTTGCCTTTTATTAATGGTCATAGCAAAGCATACCTGAACAGGAAATTGCCTCCGATTCAATTTGAAAGGCATCTTGTTGTCGGAAGGACTAATAACCATGCGAGGGTAGGGATAGTGCAAATCGTACCAACTTTGCCCCCAGATATGATCTTACCTTCGATTAGATGTAACAATTTAAATAGTTAATATTAATCTAATTCATCGAGATTATAATCAAATAACAACATGCTTTATTTGATAACTTGAGTATTACGCATAATAATCAAAAACTATTTGCAATTAATATGATATTGTATTATTGGAGCTGTGTAAACGGCTTTGAAAGAAATAAACAAAAACAAAGGTTTTAAACCACATTTTCAACCAATTTCATAAGTTGTGCAAACATTGTTTTCAAATATTTGAATACATCAAATACCGTGATTATCCCAATTAATTAATTTAGTTACCGTTAATATCGTGTAGGTTGTTAAACTGCAGGAGGAGGAGAAATATTTCGGTTTCTAGAGTATTTGGAGGATGCCAGATGACCAATGAGGTAATTACACGTGACATTGTGGACCAATGAGAAAACTTGAAATTGATAGTTGGCAAAAGAAGACCAATGAGAGAGCTTGAAATTATTATTATTAATAAACAATATTTGATTGACTTTCTGAGTCAAAATTAATAAACATTAAAAACATAAACCTTTATGGATTTAACAACTTTCTTTTCCAGTTATGCTTTAACTCTTAATTGTCTTCATCTAAGATTTCCATGATATTGTTTTGCATTACATAATGTGGATCCTGGTATGGATAAGATGTTAAAATCTGCAAAATGCTTTTTATAAGTAATTATTATATTAACATTAAAATTAAAATCTATTTAGAATGGGCAAGTCAAGTAACCGGTCAAAACATGTATGCAGTCAAAACATGTAACAAATGGTGAAATTTTATTGTATAGTAATTTTCAACTATTGTAGTAGTCCCTTGGGTGGGAACAATTTCAAAATTAAAAATCATGTATGATTTGCCTTCTTGAAGTAACTTTTCAAATTTGGAGCAAAATATTTGCTTGATATTAGCAACGATCATGCGTTCCTGTAAAGATAAAGTTAAATTACTGAGCATTCTATAAATCAAAGCAATTTGTCATAGAAAATAAAAATAAAATAACACCTTCTGTTTTAAGGTCATAATCTCTTAAGGATGGACACCACCTGCAAGCATCACTCTACGCAATTGATTAAGCTCTTGTTTGAGAGCTGATATTTCTCTTTGGTACTTCTTAATTAAAGATTTTTCATCAATAATCTGCAAAACCAACATTTAAAAAACATATAAAAGTGAGACTAATTATTTTGATATATATTCTCAATATACTGCAAAATAAATAAAAACAAACCTTATTCTGAGAGTTTCCTCCATACTACTTGATGCTGGAGTTATGGTGCAAATAAGCTGAGAAAGAAAAAAAAAAGAGTTGAATACAATTCCAAAAAATGTTATTGACTTAATTTGACTGCAATTATCATAATTAATTAATTGAAGATTCGGGATCTTTTAGTACTTACTGATACACGTCCATGACCACTTAATGAAGACTGTAGAATTCGAGTAAGTTTCGAATCTCTGTAAGGAACATGAGATGCTCTCCCTTCACTAAGCTTTCCAATTACCTGTAAATACATAAATATAATCATCATCATCATAATAAAATAATTTGGAAAAATTAATTAGGAGCATCTGTCTACTGAACAACTTGTATTAAATATTAATGTATGCTGCATAAAGTTGAGAAAATATGACTCCATCGTATTCATCACCATGTGAGTTTCTTTCAATCATCTGCAAATTCAAATATCGGTTAAATAGGAATATATTTGAAAGGAAACCAATTATTTCTGGATTTATTGTTACGGAACATATTGCTACAGAAATTAAATAGGAAATTGTTACGGTATATATTTCTGGATTTATTGTTCTGGATTTAAATAGGAAATTATTTGAAAGAAAACAAATTATTTGAAAGAATATATCTTAGGAATGTATTTATTGTTGTAATTTGCATGACGTGATTTCTGGATTGCTACGAAATATATTGTTAATTCCCATTTTAATTGGTTGCTTGAATATTGATGAGGTTAGTAGGGATTAACTATGTATATATAGGTAAATCCCCAAATCCCTAAACATGAAGATCGCCCACGTCACTAATGAAGATGGCCCATGTCACAATTAGACTGGCTACTAATGATGGCCCACAACTCCGCCACTAATGAGCGCCTGTCAAATCATGACCGCCTGTCAAAGATTGTCAGCGCCTGTCAAATCATGACCGCCTGTCAAAGATTGTCAACGCCTGTCAAATCATGATCAAGTTATCATCGCCTGTCAAGATTGTCAGCGCATGTCACCGCCTGTCAAGTTATCATCGCCTGTCAGGATTGTCAGCCCGTCATTGGAGTGCTGACGTCCTGTCATAATGGCGCTTCATGACTGCTTTATTGCAGTCATAATAGTAAGGCGTTACACGATCATTGATGCTGTCATAATGACGCTTGATGATTGCTTTATTGCAGTCATGGGCCAACGTTCCATATACGGCCATATAAATACATGGCCTAACTCATTGTCAACGATACACTGAGACAGATTCAAAAAGCCTTAAAACACAGAGTTCACGCACTCTTACTTTCACCTTCGCACTCAATCTTGATCACCCTAGGTTCGCCAAGAACTTGTTGGGTCTGCACTGTGATCATCGCAGGAGATCCAAGGTTGACGTCGCCTAATCTTCGTGTTTGACAATCGTTGCTCGAACATTGGCGCCATCCGTGGGACACGTTTTTAAACGGCGTTTCACTTCTCAAACTTTTTTTTTCAATAATCAACCGTTCCTATGGCGGATACACAGCCATCGCTGATCACTTCTTCATCGCCATTAATAACCACTACTGTGATTACCACTATACCCGAGGCGGTGATAACCTCGCCTAGTCCTATCATGGAACCGTATGTCGATTCTGAGTGGACGGTGTCGGATGTCAGGACATGAGGGTATCCCTCTTTAACAAGTCCACTTTTCTCCACAAGGCTGGTTGGATCAAGTTCGTTTACCTCACCACAGCCAGTGACGCCCATCCCTTCATGTCAGCCTCTTTTGTCCCATGGGACAAGCTCTCAGGAGGATGGCACGGATCCGGTCAGGCAACCTGTTTCCAACTTCCCACAGGCCGCTATGCCGGGGGTTCGGGAGGATCCAATTGTGGAGTTACTCCGCAGGTTGACTCAGAGTACTCAGCCGCCACCACCTCCTCCACCACCCACTTCATCGGACCTGTTGTCTCAATTGGTGGCGGCGTTACGCCCAGCACCGCAGCCAACGGTCGTGCAACCAGTAGATCCGTTGTCACAATTATTGGAGCAGTTAAGACAACCACCCATTCACACCCCACCACCACCTCCACCACATGATACATCTAATGATATGTTGCGCGTGTTGCAAGCACTCGTGGCAGCAGCCGCACCACCCCGAGCGGCCACTATGCCTTTGTCGGTGGTTAGTTCGAAGTTTTGTGACTGGGTGGCCAGATTCCCTCTCCCAAATAAACAAAAAGTTCCGTCCATAGTTGGTACTTACGATGGTACACGGGATCCCGATGACCACCTTGCTCTTTTTGAACAGGCCATTATGACCGAGAAATGGCTAGACCCAGTCGCTTGTCACATGTTCCCTGGCACGTTGCAGGGTTTCGCTCGTGATTGGTTTGCTGACTTACCGGAGAGGAGTATTCAAGACTTTGCAGATCTAAAGGCTAAATTTGTGACTCACTTTATCCAACAAAAGAAGCAGCAGAGAACTCATATAGAAGCACATTTGCTGCGACAAAGGGAAGGCGAGGGGTTACGCGACTTCATTCAGCGTTACACGCAGGAGTGCCAGAAAATTGTCGCCTTACCCGAAAGCCAACAAATTTCGGGTTTTACCCTCTCCTTGCTTCCAGGACAACTGCAAGAAAAGTTAATCAAGAGAACTCCAATTACTTTCAAAGAAGCCACGGACAGGGCATATGACTATCTAAGGTCAAAAGAAACTGTCTCCCTGACAAGAGAGGTAGGCGGTAAGTCATGGGCCGACACGTCAGATCGCAGGCATGATGCTCTAACTGGTGACCATCAACGAGATGAAAGGAGCACCCGGAGGTTTGGCCCATACGATAAACATCCGTCTGAGCGTGCTCTTAGCAAAACACCAAAAGAAATCTTGATAACAGAGCAGGTGTGCGCTACCTTCACACCTCCACCCCAGATGGAGCATAGGTCGGGTACGAAAAACATGAATAAATACTGTGATTTCCATGAAGATCATGGACACGACACGAATGTCTGTAGAGAGCTAAAAAGGGAAATCAGGCGGGCTTTGGAAGAAGGCAAACTAGAACACCTTGTCCCTGGCGCTAAGCAGCAAGCAAATAAACCTCCACTTAAGAAGAGTTATGCCTGGCAAAAGAAGGGGGAAGACACAGAACATCCCGGACCACCTGATGGTCATATCCTCATGATACATGAGGGAGCCAATATTAACTGACCTATCAAGGTGCGATAGTCTTTACTGTCATTTTTTCCTTTATATTTTCAATACATGTTTCCAAGCACATGGAATGTCATGGTCATGCATGAAACTGGCGATAATAGCATTTGGTCTGATCTTGTATCCCAATATTATCTCACAATATTATTTTTCTATGCTTTTTGCATAAACAAATAAATATTGAAGTAAGGATTCAATACAAAAAGCATAAGGCCACAATAGACATCTCAGTCTAAAGCCAAACATGCACTTTCATTACGTACAATGTTACAACTTGAACACGCATGTGCATGTACACAACTAAGAACATAGTTCAATACAACATGTATGAAGCCAAGAAAGACAACCTTGTCTGGCCAAATAACATACAATCATACTCGTCTTTTAATCTACTTGATAAAAGATAAGCACTTCTCACTGGGAAGCGACAATCCTCGCGAGTAAACAAAGTAAAGGTTAACCAACAAAAGTGCCATTGGCACAGTGTCACAGGCACAATATGAAGCATACATCAGAGATACCCAAATCTACCCAGGTCATTGGCATACAAAGGCATCCTGGGCTCTCAAGAAAGTGTCATACGAACAACCAAATATACGCACTGTCATGCACACCCAAGACGGTGTCATCGACCTAGGCTAAACCCTAATTGCTACTCAACTCGGTCTTGCGGCTTGCTTTATCGACCGGTCCCTTTCCGACCAGACGACTTGTGACTGCCGGTCTGCCTTGGGCAGCCGGTCCACATTGTTTCGATCAAGCCGGCCGGTAAAACCCTATATCGCCGGTTCCCCAACCCGTACAACCTACGGCCGGTCAAACCTAAAACCGCCGGTCACAACCCTAAAACCGCCGGTCACAACCCTAAAACCGCCGGTCACAACCCTAAAACCGCCGGTCACGAACCCTGAAACCGCCGGTCAGGCCCTAAAACAGCCGGTCGAGGCGCTAATCTGCCGGTCATGGATCCGATTCGATTTACGTATCTAAACCCTAAGCCGCGCAGTCTAAACCGTAAACCACCGGTTTTGTGTTTACAGCCGGTCGAGTCAACCAGTCTACCCTCGCCTACGTCTAAACAATTTTCGACTGACCCGTGACAGCCGGTCTCGTCTTACACGCCGGTCTAAAGTCGAATTATCGACCGCCGGTCTCGTCTACCGAATGCTTATCGACCGCCGGTCGGACTTGCGGTGTCGATGGACGCTAGCACCGCCGGTCTGCCTTGGGCAACGGGTACAATCGAATAAAAAAAAGAGAAAAGCCGGAAGAAGACTTACTTGATAGTTACGACTTGCAAATCGATCTTTTGGCAAATCCTAACTCGGGGGCATGATGAGGTTAGTAGGGATTAACTATGTATATATAGGTAAATCCCCAAATCCCTAAACATGAAGATCGCCCACGTCACTAATGAAGATGGCCCATGTCACAATTAGACTGGCTACTAATGATGGCCCACAACTCCGCCACTAATGAGCGCCTGTCAAATCATGACCGCCTGTCAAAGATTGTCAGCGCCTGTCAAATCATGACCGCCTGTCAAAGATTGTCAGCGCCTGTCAAATCATGACCGCCTGTCAAAGATTGTCAACGCCTGTCAAATCATGATCAAGTTATCATCGCCTGTCAAGATTGTCAGCGCATGTCACCGCCTGTCAAGTTATCATCGCCTGTCAGGATTATCAGCCCGTCATTGGAGTGCTGACGTCCTGTCATAATGGCGCTTCATGACTGCTTTATTGCAGTCATAATAGTAAGGCGTTACACGATCATTGATGCTGTCATAATGACGCTTGATGATTGCTTTATTGCAGTCATGGGCCAACGTTCCATATACGGCCATATAAATACATGGCCTAACTCATTGTCAACGATACACTGAGACAGATTCAAAAAGCCTTAAAACACAGAGTTCACGCACTCTTACTTTCACCTTCGCACTCAATCTTGATCACCCTAGGTTCGCCAAGAACTTGTTGGGTCTGCACTGTGATCATCGCAGGAGATCCAAGGTTGACGTCGCCTAATCTTCGTGTTTGACAATCGTTGCTCGAACAAATATGAAAATTACAACAAAAATACTGTTGCCAAATTCCCGTTATAATTGGTTGTCTTGTTTTTGGAAACTTTTTAATGGGGATATCGTATAAAGTGGCAAAAGTAGTTTTGAATTGTTTTCAAAAGTGAAGTTTGTTAGGAATGAGTTGACGAATGAAGGATTTATAAGTGGCATTGTCCACCAATTAGATAGTTGCGTACTGATAACATGTCAAAACCAAATCATATGTAGCTCCATATATAGGGGAAGATATATAGGGGAAGATTTTATGTTTTAGTTCAATCACATGTGATTCAATACACAGTCGTGTGTGATTCAGTATGTAATCACATGTGATTCAGTATGAAATCACATTATGTGTTATTAATAAAAAAATAATAATTTTTTTTTAAAAAATTAATAAAAAATTAAATAATAAAATAAATTATATTTTTTTTAAAATGATCATAATACCACTAAATGTATAAAATATGTGATTAATCTTGAATATTAGATCTTATAAATCAATGATTGAGATTTGTTCCTCGGGACTTCTTAAAAATGATGGACATCCTTGAACGCAACTCATATAATCAAATAATGTTTATGTAATAGACTTTCGTAAGTTAAATTAATTTTTTTAATCAGGGAGTTGCGCCTTGGATCCCGTAAGAAGGCCCTTGACCCGCAAGAATGCTATTATTAATGAAAATTTTTAGTTCCACACCCAAGAGAGATACTTAATTTTGATATCAACCTCTATACTTAAATACTTTTAAAATATTTCAATAATGACAATAAACTGCTTTTCAAAATAAAGCTGTTTATGTTTATAGTTTATAACAACTCGCAATAGGTACATAATATTATGTTTTTTTGTTTAAAAAGCAAATATCGTAACAAAATTCTAAGACGGGTTCATAACAAATTATCTTGAATGGTCACAGTTCACAAAAAACCAAAATGCTTATTCGAATAGATATAACAAAAATATAATAAGCATTATCAATTTTTTTAATTAAATATGTAACACAAGCTTATTGGTAAATTAATGAAATTCTAATTTTTATCATTTTATAAAAAGTATTAAACTAGCGGGTTGTCACCCCGCGCGTTGCCGTGGGAATTCTCATGTAATACCGAGAAGATTATTTACTGATATTTACAATATATCCAAAAGATTATTAACTTAATTTATTGCATAACTAAAAAAATTTAGTACTAAGAAAGTTAATTTAAAATATTAAATTTAATAAAGATTTAATATTAAGAAAGTTGATTTAAAAAATTTAATAAAGATTTAGGTATTGATTATGAAATTTTAGAGTAATACATTGTTATTTAAGAAAAGTTAAAGGGAATAAATTGTCATTTCAGAAAAGTTAAAGTTCGGGGTGTAAATTGTAATATTAAGAAAATTGATTAAAAAAGATTAAAAAAGAGAAGTACAGACTCGAACACGTATTCCCTAGATCACTAAGGTTATGGGGTATTGGTAACACACCCACATAATTTTTTTCTCTCACATTAACAACCACATAATATCATCTTTAGAAAATACCCACCACACCATACCACACCATTTTAATTTCCACATCACCATTTTATTTTCATGTATTTTATAAACATAAAACTACACCATTTCTTATAAAAATTAGCCTAAATAATTACTTTATAATACCAAATTTTTTAATTTATATAATAAATCAGATTTTACTTAAAACCCAATTTTATGTATAATTTATTTCTATATAAAAACCCAATAAAAACCCACTAAAATAACCCAATAGAAAACCCACTTAAAGCCCACCTTTCTTTTAAAACATAATAAAAAGAAACCCTAAAAATATGTTATCTTCTTAAAAGACAAAACACAAAAAACGCAGGCATTTTTTCCGGCAGCAGCATTCGTTTTCCGGCAGCGTTTTTCCGGCGAAGTGGTATATTTGCGTTTATCCGGAAGCATCCATCGTTCAACGCTCCTTTATACCCGTTCAACAACTATATTTGCGAAAAAAAGAGAGCCCACGCCCGTTGCCTCCCGTGGCTGTGGCCACCATTCCACCACGCAGACCCCCCACGCCGTTGGGGTTGGGGGTGGGGGGGGGGGGTGTTCCCATTGTTCTCCACGCCGTTGCTCGTCCAACTTAGCCCCCACACCCCCCTTTTCCCTGCCCATACCGAGTAGTCTAATGCATGTTTCTTACCACTGGAGCCGACCTCCTTTTTTTGTTTTAGTTTGCCTACAACCAATAAATATAACGCGGTTTTTAAGAGCTGGCACTGCTGATGTGATGCCTAATGCTAGGTATATATAATGTGATTTTTTGTTTAACTAAAACATTTATGTATATTAAATGCGCACAAGCTTTTTTTTAACGAAAAGTTAGTAAGTTAGTGGTTCGACATATGAAGTGACATCCAAGGTACTAAAAAAACGCGTCATAGCGGCGTCAAGGTGTGGGGCGCGACGACGACTTTGAAACAAACCATGGTGGCTAGGCGGCGTGACGTGAGATAAGGTGCGATAAGACGCGCCTTATGATGGTTTTTTTAAGACGGCTGTGAAAATTGATTTTAAAAAAATAAATAAATTATGACATATATAATTATAGGGTAAATTACAGAAACTGTCCCTGTGGTTTTCCAGATTCTGGATTTTTTGTCCCTAAACTTTTTTTTTCGGTTTATTTGTCTTTGACGGTTTTTAAAATTCAGCATTTTTGTCATTCCGTCCAAAATCATGCGTTAACTAACGATTTGTTTTTGTCTATTTACCAAAATTACCCCTGCATCATCTTTCTCATTTATGTGTTATTCTCCAATTAAACCCTAATTTTAAAATCAGTTATATAAGCTTCCATAGTTGACTCTGATGCTGTCTTCCATTCCTCTTGCTCTCTCCTCTACATCAACACAGTTTACACTTTACAGAATCTAAGCAATCAATCGAAATAAGGCCAAAATTGAAGCTCCACCGCCTCCACCATGAACCATCGTCTTCTCCGGCCAAAACTGAAGCTCTGACCACTGAAGCTCCGCCGCCTCCACTACGAACCACTTGTTTAACGAGATCGATTCACGAGAATTCTTGTTTAATGAGATCAATTCACGAGAATACTTGTTTATCGAGATCAGTTCTTAATGCCAAATCTTCGGAGGTACGATTCACCTACTGATGGAGTTAGTGAGGCATGTAAGGTTTGGTTTTGTGGTGCTGTGATTTCGATTTTGAATTGAAAACCTTAAAGTTGTGGTTTTCGAATTAGGGTTTGTGCAGGTACAAGAAGATCCAAACTTTATCTATAGGTATGAAATGGGTTTGTCAAGGTATCAATTTGGAGACTTCTAGTTTTTCAATTTTGGGTTCGATTTTGGTTTGAGTTGTGTTTGATTCTGATTTTTTAAAGAGAAATAGAAGATGAAGATGATATATGGTTTAAACGAAGGTGTTCTTATTTTGATTTTTTGGGTTTCTTCATATCATGAAAGTACATATTTTAAAGCACATAGTACATATAAATTTGAGAAGATGACTAAAATGCCCTCATATCTTTTGCATTTGAGGTCACTTAACGGCCAAAATTGGACGGAGCAGAAATGCGGAATTTTAAAAACGTCAATGACAAAAAAACGGAAAAAAATGTTTAGGGACAAAAACTCGGAATCTAGAAAACCTCAGGGACAATTTCTGTAATTTACCAATAATTATAAATTTGGATGTAACACTTTTTTATAAATTTTATATATGAATTGTTATATAAATCAATAGATGTATAAATTTTTTTATTTGATATACGTATATATATAAATATATAAAAAATTTACCGCATAAAGTCACTGAAGGATTTATGTGCACAGTTAGTCAACCTATGATGATACATCCATGCCTACGAAACACTTAAGGGTCACACCGGTGAGTGCATGTAATACGACAAGATAAGCAATGATACTACGAAGAGGATTGATTCATAATAGTCATTATGAATCAGTTAAGTATTAAGTTAAGTTTAACTTATTATTAGATTAGTTTAACTAACCAATTAATACAAGTAGTTGTACATTTACTAGTTGGGTAAATATACAATGTGTTAATTAGAGATTATCCATGATATGATTTAAAGCTATTAAATCATATAGTAATTAGATAATATTATTGTATAAATTATATAAAGGTTATTATATAATTAATTATTGAAAGTATAAATACAAGTATATAATTCGTGTATATGGATACCGAATTATTAGTATATTAATACTAAACATTTAATAAGTTAAGTGCAACAATAATAAACTAGTTAAACTATAAGGGATGAGAATGATAAATAAAGTTTAGTTAAAGATCTAATATTAATTAAACTAGAAGGGTTCTAAGCGCAACTTATTTGAATATAAATAAGAGGCTTAGGGTAACCCTAAAACCCCTCCCTCCTTGGCTTCGGCCGAAACACACACAACATAAGCCTTTGTGTTCTTCGTGTTCTTCGTGTTCTTCAAGTATTGAAGAACAAGTTCATTGCTTAGATCAACTAGAAGATCGCTCGATTTGTTCATCATCAGTGGATCTATCTTAAGCAATCAACAAGGTATGTTTTGGGAAAACCTTTTCTCCCTTCTCCCCTCTTGGACGAATTCGACCAAAGAACCCTATGGTTCTTTGGTTGATGGTCGAACGAACCACACAAGCTTTGTGTGTGTTCGAGTTCTTCGTACAATGTTTCTTTCTTGTTAAACTAAACAAGATTTCCAACATCCCAATCCTTTAGGGTTTAAGGATTAGGTTTAATCCCAGTTCCGCTTTTAGGGATTAAATCAGCTAGTTGGTTTTAACCGGTCAAGAACAAGTTCATGTTCTTGGTCAGCATGGTTCGAACCATGTTAACTAGGAGGTCGGTCCTATGGGTTGATCAGTTGCTAAGATGCATATGAAACCCTACAGTCACATCTTTGAAAACGTCACGGCCTGCCATGGCTCGCCATGACTTGAAACTTGAGACTTAGACCACTCCCAACAGTGTTGGAAACTGACGCCATCAGTTGTTGCCAAATCAACGTCACGTCAGCTCACCCTTCAATTGACACTAAACTGACGTACACATACCAACAATACCTCTCCCCTTCAATTTTTTGAGACCCACCATTACAAAATAAATACACACAAAATATCCCTTTGTGCCTCACCCCACCAACTGATCTCACCCCTCAAGCCGTCCCCAAACCGACGTAGTTATAACCGACGCCATCAAAAAACCCTTTGTACCAACGCTAGAAGGCAAAAAATACCCAACCAACGCCACAAAGGCCACTGACGTTGGCAGTGGTCTTATATTTTTTACAGCATACATAAAAAGAACTCCAATATGAATTATTGTTTCCTGCACCCAATTATCATCATTTAGTATATGTAAGAGAAATAATATTGTAACGCCCTGAAATTTTAATAATTAAATAATATTAATTTAATCATCATATTTAAATTTAAAATGAATAGTTAGTCGTCTCGTAAAAATTAGACGACATTTTGTTGGACGGTTAATATTATGTAGACGTCATTTTATTGGTTCGTCTCGGGTCTTGAACCGATCTAGTAATCATGTTTTTATTTTGAGTCGGGCCGACCAATTGGCCAAGGCCCGAACCCCTTTTCGTTTTCTTTTGTAACTCGAGTTTGGTGCTTAGCCCAATCCTAATTAAAGGCCTAGAGCCCGAGTCTAAGGGTATTTAATCTAAAGTTTAAACCTAAAACTCATTATCTTTATTTGTCCGTTTCTGAACCTTTCACACAGCCGAAAAGCCTTCCTGCCATCATATTGATGTCATACATTGGCGATTAGAGAAAATCACCCAAACTTATTCCGTTTGTGAGCCAATGATCAGGCGGTATCAATTATATTCGAAAATTTGGCAAACAGACAAGTGTCGTGGCAATTGGTGTAGTAATAAGTGATATTTGTGTAATCAGTGGTTATCCCAAGTTCTTCCACATATTTACTTTTTATTTTGGTTCATCGGAGGTTGGAGTAGCTTAGTCGGTGGAGAAAAGAATTCATTTGTCTTGGGTAGTGTTTTCTTAATCGTTGAAAGTCAAACAAGGCAGCGTAAGGGTTATTTGAATTGGTTAAATATTCTTGAAGATTCGCTGCAACCAAGCGGCCAAAGAGCTGAAATTAAATTGAAGATTGAGAAGAAAGAGGTCACGTGTGGAAGATTTACAAGAACCTAGTCACGATTGAAGACTTGGTCGGCAAGCACCTCCCTTTAATTAAAGGTGCTTGCTTGCTTGCTAGCTACCTATTCTTCAGGTAACAATCGTGTGTAGGAGAAGCCAGGGATACCGACAAGGAGATTGCAGCCCCAAGCCGTTCCTGCGTGCATATTCGAGCCGGAGTTTACAGTGGTTTCAGTTTGTTCGGTTTAAAACGTTAGGTATAATTCTTGTAATTTTAATAGTTTTGTAGTAATGAGTTTTGTCCCGAGCCAAGCTCGATGAACCTTAGACCCGAACTTCTGGACGTCCCGGCGGCGTTCAAGTGTTGGTGTCGGGTTTTGTCTTGTTATTGTATTGAGAAAGTGTGCAGTTTCTAACAGATTTCATCCGCCATGTTGCGGGCTGTTTTTAGACGTCTCAGAGGCAGAATTGGAAGAGGGCCGTCTCACAGAGACTTGTAGCCCTCTGAGTTAGATTTCCGAATTGTTCGAGCACTCGTTAGACGGATTTACGGTTGGGAAACTATGATCAAAACTGTAAGCTGCCGCAGTGATATGTAACTGTGCGTCTGACCTGTTCTAATCTGTTTTTGAGATACTTAAAATAATATTTAGGGTTTTTGGCCTGTGCTGGGACCTTGTTTTCTGAGTTAGCGTTTCACGCCGCAACCCTCTCGTCAATCCGAATTACGGTTTAAAAGTTATAGTCAATTTAGTATGCTGCTGTTAGGAAGATGACATGTGCAGCAGGTCTGTCTTTCAATGCTGTTTTGAGACACTTAGGGTCTGTTTTGGCCAGTGACCGTCTCACAGTAAATTGTAGTTCTGATCGTCTAGTTGTCGTGGTAAAAAGATGGGAAAAATCTAATGAGCCGTTTAAGAGTTATGGCAGTTCCCGTGAGACTGACGGGTGCTGCCAGTTTTCTGAAATAAGCCTTCGGGTAGGATTTTAATTCAGGGTTTCGTTTTTGGTTTTAGGACCGTCTAGGAGATAACGTGCTGTACCTTTGACTGTCGGGAACCCTTTGGAGCTTACATTTCTCGAGGTGAGTATTCTCACCGTGTATTCAGTTTTAACGTTGTACATGCATGACTTACGTGTTACATTACTTGCACCATATTTGCTATCTGAGTTATCTGTTATCTGAGTTATCTGTTATCTAGCATCTTGTGTTCGGAGTTTCCAAATTCTGAGTTTCTGAGTTTTGATTTAAACATTAAACATAATATATCTGACTTGACACCGAAGAGCACTGGTGTCAGATGTTTGACTTGGCACCGAAGAGTACTGGTGCCAGACCTTTTTGACTCAACACCGAAGAGTACAGGTGTTGAGGTGGTGTGAGGCGGATCGAGGTTGATCTCTCGGCCCAAGTCACACTAGCGCGCTATATAAATTAAAATCTGAGTAATAAAATCTGAGAAATAAATCTGAGTAATTAATCGAGTAGATTCTGAGTAGGAGTACACCGATGTGCCCTCATGTGTTGTATGTTATGATTGTTTGCATTTTGAGAATTATTCACTCAGCTTCCCCAGCTGACCCAAACTTTCCCCCACATTGTTTCAGGTACCAGCAAAGGAAAGGAGAAGGTGGACGGTTGACCGCTGTATCTTTTCATTACTGATGTGGACATCATTTAATATTTTAAAACACTTTACTTTATCTTAACTATTTCCGCAATAAATACGTTTTAAATGTTAAATATTAATATCTGAGATTTATTTATGGGACCTTTTGATTATAATTTTGTTTTCAAAAATTTTAAAAATCTTGTAAATTTTAGGGTGTTACAAGTTGGTATCAGAGCTCTGACTTGAGGGATTTGGGTTCGCAAGAGGCGAATTCAAACTCAAGTTTGAGTATCGAGTTTTTAATACGAGAAAAGAGTCAAATATTTTTATGAGAAAAGTTTCCACATCAAACATACAGCATGTCACGTCGACCTCTCGCTTTTCCCGCTGCTGGTAATATTTAAGAGTATTATTTATTTGAGATCTGTCATATTTTCCGAGCATAATTTGAGTATGAATCTGATTTTAATTCTGAGTGTATTTCGCGACGTAGATCGTTTTTCTGAGTAGTTATAATTACAAATATTTTTGTAACCTAAGAGAATTACTTGTGAACTGTACGACTAAATATATATATACAAAAACACATACTTGAGAAATGTGAAATCATAATAAGAAAATAAGGAGCAATAAATTTGAATGAGAAAAATAATAAAAGTTTCTAATTTAAAGGGACACCTGATAGAGTTAATGTGTGATTTTATTCTGAGGAATTTTAACCAAAAGTGTAATAAATGAATACCGATTTATGATATAAAATCCATAAATTATTTAATGAGAAACATGCTTGAGTAAATGAGAAAATGAGAAAGTTCCTAATATAAAAGAGAAGTAATAAATTTAAATACTGGGAGAATTTTAAAAGTTTCATTTCGGAGAAAAACAGTTTATAGAAAGAGTTAGTAAATATTTAAATGAGGGTTTACCAAGTCGCGTGAGGAGAAATTATTAATTCAAGAAAATGAAAAATAATTACATTCAAGCTAAACGAGGGGATATCGAACTAAATTTTTTGAGAAATACGTTTAATGAGATATTAAAATGAGTATTGCATAATGAGAAGATATTGAATCAAGATTAAGCAGCCAAAAGATACATTAATATGGAATTCCAAATTTGTGTAAGAATCTATAGAATGTATTAAAGAGAATTATTAAATTGTGTTAAAAGAGAAGTGATTATATTAAACTTATTAAGTGAGAAATTAAAAATTCGAGAATACCATGAGTTGTAATTGAGAAAATTCCAGGTTGAAAAGTCAACAGATTAATATTTATTTAAGAATCATTAAATTGAAATAAAATGAGAAAACATTATGAGTAAGTGGTTTAAACAGTTGAGTGCAAGACGTCGTGTGAATAACGAGTTCAGTGAGAGATGGTTAAGTTAACGCAGAGCTAATAAACGAGCTATATAAGCTTATTAGAATAATTAACCGAGAATGTTGAACTAGAAAACATTAATTGTCGCTCGAGACGGCAATAAATCGGATAAAATTTTGAGAAAGAGTAAATGTTATTCATGGGAAATGACAAATGAGATAACTAAGAGTAGAAGACAAAACGAGATTCGTATTGTGAAAGTAACAAAGTGGAAATATTTCTATGAATCTGAGTTATCCGTAATTCGCGTATGAGACAAAATATACGCAGGATTTTCTGAGTAATATTTTATGAGATTTTGAGTACCACAGCTGAGTGCATATCCGTATTTATCACATATTGAAAATAAACTTTACTTTTTCTTGAGGGTGATTTGTTGGTGGATTTTTATGTGGGAAGTTGTGAACTTTGGGATTGACTCGTGACCGAACAAAAGCATGTGTCGAAAGTAATAGAGGGCCCCTATTACCGTACACACAGGACTTTTGGTTGGTTAGGGGGAAATTTTGAAGGGAACGATGGACCAATGCTTGTTATTGTGAATTTAGTATGTGTATCCTAATTGTTTGTGTGACTACATACTTGCTTGTTTAGTTTGGTAGACAATACTAGTCCCAAACTCGAGGACGAGTTTTCTCCAAGTGGAGTTGAGTAGGGGTAAAAAGGGAAATTGTCAAGAAATAATTATCATTAATTATTATTTATAAATATTATGAGCATGATGCTTATGCAGAGAGATTTTGTTGGTATAAATTTAAAGTGCGAAATCTAGATACATATAATTGATCAAATAAATTATAAGAGTAACTATCAAATCAGGCAGTTGAGAAGAATTTAATTTATTCCATGGGTAAATATAGAGTTTACAACAAAATAATAGATCGGGTTTACTGGAGAAATTAACAAATCAAGTTAATTGGGTTGAATGAATATCGTGCAAAACGGAAGTAGTAATACTACAATTATATACAAAATAAGACAGTATACTTATTCTTGGGTGGTTATAAAGGTGATAATGAGAAATCATTAAATTAAAGTAATGAGAACTTATTAATGAGTCGAATATGAGAAAACTGCTACAATGAAATTTTGAGGAAAATGAGTTAAAATGAGATCGTTAATTTGCTGGTAATGAGTTATAATTAAAACGAGCTAAATGATAAAATTTTATTTTGATTAATTATGGAGTAATTTTAAGTTATAAGAGATTTACAAATCGAGTTACGTAAGCAAATTAATAAAATGAGTCAAAAGAGAAAAGTATTAAATTAACGGGAAGTTTTATTCAAATTTTTGAAGTATTATAAACTGTTATGAGTTTTGAGGTATTATAAAATTTTATGAGAAAACTCTATTTATGAATAATTATTAAACTGGAGTAACGAGAAATCATTATAAATACGAGTATGAAATTTAATTGGAATTTTTAGTGGGAACATGAAATTAATGAGTAGATATGGTCAAAATAATTAAGAGACATTTTAAATTGGGTAAAAATCAGTGAAACGGTCTATTAAAGGATCGTTAAACTAGATGAATGAGAAAACATCTATTAAAATATTATCGAGAAACCACTAAATGTAATAGAATGAGAACCTATTAAAGGGGATTAAATGACAAGATCGTTAATTTGAGCTATTTAAAGGGTTATCAACATCGGTAATATGCAAACCTAATAGAGTAAGGTAACAATATAATGTTAAAGAAGAGTTATTTTGAGAACCAATAACGCGGTTGAGAGAGAGTATATCGTTCCAAGTATTATAAGCTGGTAAATTGGAACACGCGAGTAGTAATAAGAATGAGTAAAAATGTGATTTATACCTAATGCTATTACTTGTAAATATTAGTACCTTATGAATTGTTACTGAGTTAGAGTTTTGGGTTTGCTTCTGAGTTAAGATTTATAAGTTTGCTCCTGAGTTATACATTTTTGAGTTATACTCTTGAGATATGCTTTGAGTTTATTTCTGAGTGGGACTTCTGAGTTATATTTCCAGATCATATTTTGGAGTTATATACCTGAGTATATGAGAATTTTGTGTGATATGTATATTCCTTGTGAATTATTTGCATGATTTTTATATTAATTGATAATGGTGTAAACCACTAAATTATTTATTATGCTGTTAACAAACTGTTGACCCATAGAGTAGAGGACCTTCCGAGTCATTTTGGTGGAAAAAATTGTCGATAATGAAATTTTTACCTGTTGCTAAAATGTGTAAGTGGTCATTTGATGGAGTTGTGCGGGAAGAAAATTTTCCATAAAAACTTGTTATCGTCATGAGAGATCCGAGTGTGATTGTGCAAATGGTTTGGATGACCTGGTACTGCGCTGAGCATCTGGTATCGTCAACAAATCAATAGTAAATTTCCAAGTGGAGTTGAATCGGTGATTCAACGCGACGTTAATCGCTGAGTGCAACAACTGTATCCGAATGCGAGAGCAAGAAGACGCCTTCAGTAGAGTATCGTGGTGTATTTTATGCTCATTATCAACATTTTCTTTGCATACTGAGATCTATATTGAGCATCCTGACCTTATTTCTTTTAGCCGTATCGTTTTGCGCCACTAGAGGCGGATAATTGTATGAGCACTTACGTGATCTGGAGTTCATTTCCTATTAAGTAAATTCACCATGAAGAGCTTCTTTCTATTCATAACTTTATCGTTTTATTCTTCTTTTCCATTTGAGTATGCATATCGTAGGTCACCCTGATGAATTTCCTCTTCATTCTTAACCTTATCATTTTGTTTTCTTTCCCCATTTGAGGACGTGTGTCGTTGGCGAGTAGGAGTTGAGACGCGAGATTTCTACCCTGAGTTTCTTCCGAGCAATGACTTCGGGGACGAAGTCTATTTCAAGTGGAGTTGAGTTGTAACGCCCTGAAATTTTAATAATTAAATAATATTAATTTAATCATCATATTTAAATTTAAAATGAATAGTTAGTCGTCTCGTAAAAATTAGACGACATTTTGTTGGACGGTTAATATTATGTAGACGTCATTTTATTGGTTCGTCTCGGGTCTTGAACCGATCTAGTAATCATGTTTTTATTTTGAGTCGGGCCGACCAATTGGCCAAGGCCCGAACCCCTTTTCGTTTTCTTTTGTAACTCGAGTTTGGTGCTTAGCCCAATCCTAATTAAAGGCCTAGAGCCCGAGTCTAAGGGTATTTAATCTAAAGTTTAAACCTAAAACTCATTATCTTTATTTGTCCGTTTCTGAACCTTTCACACAGCCGAAAAGCCTTCCTGCCATCATATTGATGTCATACGTCGGCGATTAGAGAAAATCACCCAAACTTATTCCGTTTGTGAGCCAATGATCAGGCGGTATCAATTATATTCGAAAATTTGGCAAACAGACAAGTGTCGTGGCAATTGGTGTAGTAATAAGTGATATTTGTGTAATCAGTGGTTATCCCAAATTCTTCCACATATTTACTTTTTATTTTGGTTCATCGGAGGTTGGAGTAGCTTAGTCGGTGGAGAAAAGAATTCATTTGTCTTGGGTAGTGTTTTCTTAATCGTTGAAAGTCAAACAAGGCAGCGTAAGGGTTATTTGAATTGGTGAAATATTCTTGAAGATTCGCTGCAACCAAGCGGCCAAAGAGCTGAAATTAAATTGAAGATTGAGAAGAAAGAGGTCACGTGTGGAAGATTTACAAGAACCTAGTCACGATTGAAGACTTGGTCGGCAAGCACCTCCCTTTAATTAAAGGTGCTTGCTTGCTTGCTAGCTACCTATTCTTCAGGTAACAATCGTGTGTAGGAGAAACCAGGGATACCGACAAGGAGATTGCAGCCCCAAGCCGTTCCTGCGTGCATATTCGAGCCGGAGTTTACAGTGGTTTCAGTTTGTTCGGTTTAAAACGTTAGGTATAATTCTTGTAATTTTAATAGTTTTGTAGTAATGAGTTTTGTCCCGAGCCAAGCTCGATGAACCTTATACCCGAACTTCTGGACGTCCCGGCGGCGTTCAAGTGTTGGTGTCGGGTTTTGTCTTGTTATTGTATTGAGAAAGTGTGCAGTTTCTAACAGATTTCATCCGCCATGTTGCGGGCTGTTTTTAGACGTCTTAGAGGCAGAATTGGAAGAGGGCCGTCTCACAGAGACTTGTAGCCCTCTGAGTTAGCTTTCCGAATTGTTCGAGCACTCGTTAGACGGATTTACGGTTGGGAAACTATGATCAAAACTGTAAGCTGCCGCAGTGATATGTAACTATGTGTCTGACCTGTTCTAATCTGTTTTTGAGATACTTAAAATAATATTTAGGGTTTTTGGCCTGTGCTGGGACCTTGTTTTCTGAGTTAGCGTTTCAACACCGCAACCCTCTCGTCAATCCGAATTACGGTTTAAAAGTTATAGTCAATTTAGTATGCTGCTGTTAGGAAGATGACCTGTGCAGCAGGTCTGTCTTGCAATGCTGTGTTGACACACTTAGGATCTGTTTTGGCCAGTGACCGTCTCACAGTAAATTGTAGTTATGATCGTCTAGTTGTCGTGGTAAAAAGATGGGAAAATTCTAATGAGCCGTTTAAGAGTTATGGCAGTTCCCGTGAGACTGACGGGTGCTGCCAGTTTTCTGAAATAAGCCTTCGGGTAGGATTTTAATTCAGGGTTTCGTTTTTGGTTTTAGGACCGTCTAGGAGATAACGTGCTGTACCTTTGACTGTCGGGAACCCTTTGGAGCTTACGTTTCTCGAGGTGAGTATTCTCACCGTGTATTCAGTTTTAACGTTGTACATGCATGACTTACGTGTTACATTACTTGCACCATATTTGCTATCTGAGTTATCTGTTATCTGAGTTATCTGTGATCTAGCATCTTGAGTTCTGAGTTTCCAAATTCTGAGTTTCTGAGTTTTGATTTAAACATTAAACATAATATATCTGACTTGACACCGAAGAGCACTGGTGTCAGATGTTTTGACTTGGCACCGAAGAGTACTGGTGCCAGGCCTTTTTGACTCAACACCGAAGAGTACAGGTGTTGAGGTGGTGTGAGGCAGATCGAGGTTGATCTCTCGGCCCAAGTCACACTAGCGCGCTATATAAATTAAAATCTGAGTGTAACGCCTCGAATTTTCCTGTATTAAATTATATTACTTTTTATTAATAAATTAGGAGTTATTTATTTATTTGAGATTTTTTTTATGTCTTATGTACTCTTATGTGTATATAATTCGAGTAAAATAAATACACATTTATTCTTTTAATGACAAGAGTGTCATTTAATTGGTGTTTAATTAATCATGAGGATTAACTATTTAATAACATGTATGTTATTAAATTCTTGAGAAATTATCTACGAGTTAATTAAATGTGTCGTGACATTTAATCCCGAGTTTACGGGCTATATATCAAGTGTGTAGTTCGAGTTTTGGGGTGGTCAGCCGTAGGCCAAGGCCAACCCGCTTAGTTGCTTTTATCGACCAAAGAGAGGCCCAGGTCATGCATGCTGTGACGATAATTAGTAGCCCAACAAAGACCGAGTTTCACTTGTTCCTTTTTAAGTGCGGTTAGCATTGAAGCCCGACTTTATTTTGATCACCCCTAGCCCAATCAGAATTGTCTATGGCTTGGGGCCTTCGGCTGATTTTCTCGTGCATTAAGACTCAGTAACTACAGATGCAATCCTCTCATAATAACTTGCCTTATTCTGAAAATCTTCTCTCAACCCTAAATTTAGTTTCAGCCGTCATAGGCTCTCAGACCCCAACATCCATCGTTTCTGATCAACCTTTAGCATCATCAAGCTAGATAGCAGAAGAAGCATTCACTTTCCGTCGGTGGCCGATTGAATGAAAAGAAATTTAAAGATACATGATAATCGGAATTATGGTGGCCACAAATTTTATGAAGAGGATCGTGGGTGCATGTGCTGCCAACATGGGAATTTAGACCAAGCAGGTCTCTTTTAAATGGAAAGCAAGCAGCACACGTTAAATGGTACTTGTTTTTATTTTTTCTTTCTTTCGGCAGTTTCCATTGGTTTAATACTCAGCGATGTTCTTGATTGGTTGCTGCTCATAGGAGTCATGGAATCTATTTATTATCTAGTGATTGATGGCTGGGAAATCCTAGCCAAGAGTGTTCGATGGTTTTGATGGTTTAGGCATTTATCGAGTGGTGTTATTGCAGAGTTATTTTCGAGCCATAATTGGTAGAGTTCTTTCCTTGTCTTCGGTACCTTAATCTTGATTCAATCTGTTAATGTTTTTCTTTATGTTGTCTGATGTCTTGCGGGATTCGAACAGAAGCAGAAGAAGGTTCGGGTAGTGCTCAATGCTCCTTCGATCTAGCCAACATAAGGATTTTGTACTTCGGTAGCCTTCCTATTCCTTTACTGCCCCGATACTTCTATCATCTGTTTCTGTGATTTTGTTGTCCTAATCTATTTACCGAGCTCTTTTTGGGTTGCTGCAGATTGGTTGGTTCGGTGTTGTTGTTTTCGTTGTCCGTTTTGATCTAGCCATTTATATATTGTCTCGTTAAGTTAAGCTATTGTTGAATCGTGAATCAACCATCGAGTATGGAAATTCTAAACCGGGCAGCCGAGGCCGAGTCTCGGAATGCCCCGGTGGGTTGGGTAAAAACCATGTTGCTTGGCTAAACGTTTTATTAATCGAAAACCCGGAAACCGCACCCGTAGGGTTCTTGGTTTCCTAAACCGAAAGAGATTTCTAAATAAAATACTAGAATAATGGTAAACATATTTCTGAGATTAAAAATGAGTTTCGGGACTGTCGGGTGTCTCGGGAAATATCGGGTTGATGTCGGGATTTAAAACGGGTTCTATTTTAATATGTTGAATTTTTAACAGAATCTGTTTGCTGACTTCGGGACTGTTTTTACCACCCTTAAAATACTTTTTTGGATTTTTGGCCTGTGTTGGTCTCTAGGTTTCTGAGTCCTCTTTCCAACGACGCTGACGGCTCGTTAATCTGATTCGCGGTTTAAAAGTTATTAATGTTTTAGTAAACCTTCGCTGGATAGTTTTCGGTTCAGCTATTCTGTCTCGCGAGCCCGTTTTGAGCCTTTTCTGTTTGGATCTAGCTTTCGAAGCCTTCTGTAAAATTGTATTCCTCTGAGTCATTTAACTACTGTAAAAATTTGAATAATATCTAGCAAGCGGTTTGAGAGTTATAGCCGTTCCCGCGAAAGTGCTGAGTTCTGTTTAGTTTCTGCTGAAACAACCTTTGAGCCTAATCCTAACCCGAGCTTCCTTGTACATTGTAGGACCTTCTAGGACCGGTTAGAGACGCTCTTCAGTACCAAGGATATTTAGGAGCTTACGGTTATTCGAGGTGGGTAATCTCACTATAAACTTGTACTTACTTTCGATTCATGATTTTGTGCTATGTGTTGTGAATTGTCTTGTTGATTGAGCTTGAGTATTGATTGGGTGATTTATTTGAGTTATCTGTGATTTGAGTTATGTGGAGCCTGAGTTATCTGAGTTTTGAGTTCTTGAGTTAAAACATTAAACATAATATACTTGAGTTGTCTTGGCACCGAAGAGTACTGGTGCCAGACGTTTTGACTCAACACCGAAGAGTACAGGTGTTGAGCCTTGAGTTGTGTGAGGCGGGTCGAGGTTGATCTCTCGTCCCAAGTCATACAAGCGCGCTATATAAATCTAAAATCGGAGAAAATAAACTTGAGAAATTGAGAATTGAGTAGAGTCTCTAGGGATCACTTATGTGGCTTGAGTTGTTTGTATTTATTTGTTTATTTTGATATTATTCACTCAGCGGTGGCTGACCCCAATCACTCCCCCCATTCTACAGGTACTAGCAAGGGCAAAAAGATGGTCAATAGTTGATGAGCTGCGTTTCTATTTTTATATTTATGGATTTGGATTAAAACATTTATTTCGAGTCAAACATGTTTTGATTTAAAACCTTTTATTATTCCGCATTTAAACCACGAGATGGTTTTATATTTTTATTCATGAGTTGGGACCTTCGAGTTACTTGTACTCTTGGGGAAATGGTTTATTTTATTATTTAATTTTTTTTTTAAATTTCTCCTGATTTTTGGGTTGTTACAAGTTGGTATCAGAGCTCTGTCTTGAGAGAATTGGGTTCACAAGGGGTGGATTCCAAACTCAAGTCGAAGCACGAGTTTTCAAAATGAGTTTTTTCAAAAGTGTTTTTAAAACGAGTCCAAATCCAAATCGAGAAACAGCGCATCACGATGACCTTATGCCTCTAGTACTGATTTATGAGTTATTTAGTTTATTTAAAACGTCGCGAGTGACATTGATTACTAAGAGAATAAAAGAGAATTAACTTGAGATGAGCGTGAATTGTGCGACTATACATAGATGTATATACTATACTTGTTTATGTGAACTACTTGTTATGTGGATGGTATGAGGATGGGAGATCGTGGAATTTTTGAAACTGGCTCGAAACCATGACATGGGTAGGTGCCGATAATAATAGAGGGCCCCTATTATTATACGCACAGGACTCATGCCTATGTTTCGAAAAGGATTCAAGGAGACTATTGGTCAAACATCTAAGTATCATTAAAACCCTCAATTATTATATATAAGTCGATATAAGTCGATAATAAAATCAGTAAAAGAAATTTATGGGAAAACAATGCAACTAATTGAATAAGAGAATCATCAAACACGAATTGATAAAGAGTTATCAAAACATGTCAAGGGAGAGTCAATAAATCAAATTGGGTTGAATTCATTAAATAATTTAATTGAGTTATTAATACCTTGAGAACGATTGAGCAATAGTTAAAGCAAAATAAACGAGAAAATAAGGAAAATATTAAGTTCAAATATATGAATAAATGGGATGAAAATATTACTAAATCGAGATTTATGAGAAAAATAATAGATAATAAAAAGAAGAGATCATTAATTTAAGTTGATAAGGAGTTATACAAACAAATCAAGGGAAAGTTATTAAACCAAACTGAGTGAGAATCACTAATGATAAATTGTTTAATTGAGTAATATTAATTGGTCAGAAATCTAAGATAATAATTAAGTAAGAATGATTAAGAATAATTTAATTCGTATACTTGAGAAGTCATTGAAATTACGATAAAATTTATAAAGCAAGAACAATTGGACAATTATCTAAAACGAATCAAATGGAGAGATTTTAATTATGCATACTCATTAAATTGAGTAAAAGAGAAACTATGAGTAAATGAATTAATGAAGTCATGAGGGTAATGCAAAATGAGTAAAAGAGTTGTAAATTGAGAAATTTTATGTGAAGATTTATGGAGTTAATTTTACATTTAAGTAACTGATGGGAAAAACATCGAATGAATGAAATAAATGAGGACTATTAATTGAACAAGAGATGAAAATTTATATAGTCAATAAAAAATTATAAATAGTGAGACATCACTAATTGGGTGAGATGAGGAAACCAAGACGAGTTAATTAATGAGTTAATTGACAAAAGAAAATTTACGAGGTTTATTCGCTACAAATTTAATGAGATATCTATTTACGATAAAAATTATTATATGGTAATGATAATACCAAACATGCTATGAGCAAACCAAAATGACGGTTAATACCCAGATTTGATCAAGAGATAATCGTGAATGTGTAACACGAAATAAAGATTTGTGGTGCTAATAAATGTAACAAGCTTGATTTATGAGAGTCATAAAATGACTAATTTATTAACGAGACTAATAAAGAGTGATGAGTTATAATTGATAAAATCCAATAAGGATGTGAGAATCCATGTGAATGTTAATGAGACAGCTGACACCTAATATGAGCAATGAATAATTTTTATAGTGTGATAAAAAGTTAATGAGTAGGGGTGTGAGAGGGGCGTAAAGAGTATACGTTGGGACCGACTCATACCTGTGCATAAGAGTTTAATTATCGAGTGTTCGTAGCGACTTCTTTGGGACTTTGAGTGCCACTTCCAAACTCGGGGACGAGTTTTCTCCAAGTGGAGTTGAGTGGTGGTAAAGGGGGAAAACTTCCAATATTAAGAGTACGAATAGAGAGTAATTATAAAGTTGTGAATAAATAAATTCATATTATTAAGCTAATGGAGATTAATAAATCGAGCCAAATGAGAAAAACGTTATTACGAGAAATTATTAAATCTAGTCGAGAACATTGTTGAGCCAGATTATCGTGTTGAGTAATTTAAATACATGCGATTGAAAAATCTACAAGAATTATTGAAAATAATTAATTTCATCTGATGATATAATTATCAAGTTATGAGAATTTAATAAATCGAGGGTAATGGTACAAATGAGAGGTAACAAGTACTATAAATATATCTAAATCGCGAGAAATCATGAAATTAGAATAACAAGAATGTTGTTAATGAGTCGGCCATAAGAGGATCGCCGTAATAAAAATATAAGGAGTATTTATTATTATTGAGAAATTATCGAGTTATAAGAAACTAATAAATCAAGTTAAACGAATAAATTATTAAAATGAACCAAATGATAAAATCTTATTTATGAACAAATATTAAATTGGAATTAAGGGGAATATCGAGTTAAATAATTAAACTGAAGGACATCAAATATAATACTTTATTGAGTAATTACTAAATCGATAATAGTTATTGAAAGAAGCACACGAGAAAAATAAAAGTGTATCAAGTAATAAAATTTAATTAAAATACTATGAGTTTTTAAATCGAGAAAATAATAAAAATATAAAGTAATGAGAAAACTTTATATTGAGAACGAGAAAATAGCTGAGTAATCAAGTGCATGAAAATTATCGAGTTAATTAATTAACCACGTGAAGAGAAATATTAAATTGGGTCGTTTGAGACTTAAAATAAATGAGATTAATGAGTGGAATTTTGGTCAAATTGATTAAGAGACAATTTATATGAGAATAAAGCGAGAAAACAATTAACGAGTTAGATGATAAAATCATTAAGACAATTGATAAGTATTATTACAATGAGTTAAACGAGTAATATTAAAAAAATAGTCATCGAAGGATTATTAAATACGAGTTAACAAGAGCACTAATAACGCAGCTTAAAAGAGAAATTATATGTTCGAGTAATCTGATAATTAAATTTGATCACGTGAAAATCGTAAAAACGAGTAGATGTATACATTGTGTTGACTGGTGAGAAGTCATTAAACGAAATTTGAGTTTGAATTGATAATATAACTTGCGTTGAGTTAAAATCAAATTGTATAAATTTGGGATGAGTGCATTATTATGAGTATATGCAAAATGAGTAAGAGGTATGAGTTGCTTAATATGTGAACACATTCTGTGCATGATATTTGAGAATATGAGATTTATGTGTGATAAATACATTTATGAGAATAGTGTACTTGTTTTAGTATTATGTGAAAGTGGTGTGAACCACTAAATTGTTTCCTATGTCTTAAACGAGCTAATGTCTCATAGAGTAGAGGACTTTGAGGTGACATTCCTGGTAGAGATTTGCCAAATATAAAAAAAATTATGTTGCTAAATAGTATGACTAATTATTTGATAGAGCTGTGCGGGCAAAAATCTTCCCATAAAATTTATTTTTATCGCCGTGAGAGGGCCGTGTATGATTGCGAGCACGGGTTGGATGACTGAGTACCACGCCGAGATCATCTGTCGCCACAAACTAAACCGTAACAAATCTCCGAGTGGAGTTGAATCGGAGATTCAACGCAAAGATTATCCGTTGGGTGCAGCAAGTGTGTTCGACTACGAGAGAAAAAAAAAGACGCCTTCAGCAGAGTGTTGTGAACTATTTTTGTACTTGTTATCAACATCCTATCTTTTCAAGATAATCCGAGATCCTTGGAGAGCATTTCGTTTATATATATATATATATATATATATATATATATATATATATATATATATATATATATATATATATATATATATATATATATATATATATATATATATATATATATATATATATATATATATATATATATATATATATATATATTCTTTTTGAGCCTAATCATTTTGCGCCGTTAGAGATGGAGGATTCGTGTAAGCAAGAGCCGAAGTTTATTCGGATCGAGTGGATCACCCTGACGAGTTTCTTTATTTCATAACCTTATTCTGATGTGAGATTACTACCCTGAGCTTCTTCCGAGCTTCAGGGACGAAGTCTATTTCAAGTGGAGTTGAGTTGTAACGCCTCGAATTTTCCTGTATTAAATTATATTACTTTTTATTAATAAATTAGGAGTTATTTATTTATTTGAGATTTTTTTTATGTCTTATGTACTCTTATGTGTATATAATTCGAGTAAAATAAATACACATTTATTCTTTTAATGGCAAGAGTGTCATTTAATTGGTGTTTAATTAATCATGAGGATTAACTATTTAATAACATGTATGTTATTAAATTCTTGAGAAATTATCTACGAGTTAATTAAATGTGTCGTGACATTTAATCCCGAGTTTACGGGCTATATATCAAGTGTGTAGTTCGAGTTTTGGGGTGGTCAGCCGTAGGCCAAGGCCAACCCGCTTAGTTGCTTTTATCGACCAAAGAGAGGCCCAGGTCATGCATGCTGTGACGATAATTAGTAGCCCAACAAAGACCGAGTTTCACTTGTTCCTTTTTAAGTGCGGTTAGCATTGAAGCCCGACTTTATTTTGATCACCCCTAGCCCAATCAGAATTGTCTAAGGCTTGGGGCCTTCGGCTGATTTTCTCGTGCATTAAGACTCAGTAACTACAGATGCAATCCTCTCATAATAACTTGCCTTATTCTGAAAATCTTCTCTCAACCCTAAATTTAGTTTCAGCCGTCATAGGCTCTCAGACCCCAACATCCATCGTTTCTGATCAGCCTTTAGCATCATCAAGCTAGATAGCAGAAGAAGCATTCACTTTCCGTCGGTGGCCGATTGAATGAAAAGAAATTTAAAGATACATGATAATCGGAATTATGGTGGCCACAAATTTTATGAAGAGGATCGTGGGTGCATGTGCTGCCAACATGGGAATTTAGACCAAGCAGGTCTCTTTTAAATGGAAAGCAAGCAGCACACGTTAAATGGTACTTGTTTTTATTTTTTTCTTTCTTTCGGCAGTTTCCATTGGTTTAATACTCAGCGATATTCTTGATTGGTTGCTGCTCATAGGAGTCATGGAATCTATTTATTATCTAGTGATTGATGGCTGGGAAATCCTAGCCAAGAGTGTTCGATGGTTTTGATGGTTTAGGCATTTATCGAGTGGTGTTATTGCAGAGTTATTTTCGAGCCATAATTGGTAGAGTTCTTTCCTTGTCTTCGGTACCTTAATCTTGATTCAATCTGTTAATGTTTTTCTTTATGTTGTCTGATGTCTTGCGGGATTCGAACAGAAGCAGAAGAAGGTTCGGGTAGTGCTCAATGCTCCTTCGATCTAGCCAACATAAGGATTTTGTACTTCCGTAGCCTTCCTATTCCTTTACTGCCCCGATACTTCTATCATCTGTTTCTGTGATTTTGTTGTCCTAATCTATTTACCGAGCTCTTTTTGGGTTGCTGCAGATTGGTTGGTTCGGTGTTGTTGTTTTCGTTGTCCGTTTTGATCTAGCCATTTATATATTGTCTCGTTAAGTTAAGCTATTGTTGAATCGTGAATCAACCATCGAGTATGGAAATTCTAAACCGGGCAGCCGAGGCCGAGTCTCGGGATGCCCCGGTGGGTTGGGTAAAAACCATGTTGCTTGGCTAAACGTTTTATTAATCGAAAACCCGGAAACCGCACCCGTAGGGTTCTTGGTTTCCTAAACCGAAAGAGATTTCTAAATAAAATACTAGAATAATGGTAAACATATTTCTGAGATTAAAAATGAGTTTCGGGACTGTCGGTGTCTCGGGAAATATCGGGTTGATGTCGGGATTTAAAACGGGTTCTATTTTAATATGCTGAATTTTTAACAGAATCTGTTTGCTGACTTCGGGACTGTTTTTACCACCCTTAAAATACTTTTTTGGATTTTTGGCCTGTGTTGGTCTCTAGGTTTCTGAGTCCTCTTTCCAACGACGCTGACGGCTCGTTAATCTGATTCGCGGTTTAAAAGTTATTAATGTTTTAGTAAACCTTCGCTGGATAGTTTTCGGTTCAGCTATTCTGTCTCGCGAGCCCGTTTTGAGCCTTTTCTGTTTGGATCTAGCTTTCGAAGTCTTCTGTAAAATTGTAGTCCTCTGAGTCATTTAACTACTGTAAAAATTTGAATAATATCTAGCAAGCGGTTTGAGAGTTATTGCCGTTCCCGCGAAAGTGCTGAGTGCTGTTTAGTTTCTGCTGAAACAACCTTTGAGCCTAATCCTAACCCGAGCTTCCTTGTACATTGTAGGACCTTCTAGGACCGGTTAGAGACGCTCTTCAGTACCGAGGATATTTAGGAGCTTACGGTTATTCGAGGTGGGTAATCTCACTATAAACTTGTACTTACTTTCGATTCATGATTTTGTGCTATGTGTTGTGAATTGTCTTGTTGATTGAGCTTGAGTATTGATTGGGTGATTTATTTGAGTTATCTGTGATTTCAGTTATCTGTGATTTGAGTTATCTGGAGCCTGAGTTATCTGAGTTTTGAGTTCTTGAGTTAAAACATTAAACATAATATACTTGAGTTGTCTTGGCACCGAAGAGTACTGGTGCCAGACGTTTTGACTCAACACCGAAGAGTACAGGTGTTGAGCCTTGCGTTGTGTGAGGCGGGTCGAGGTTGATCTCTCGTCCCAAGTCATACAAGCGCGCTATATAAATCTAAAATCGGAGAAAATAAACTTGAGAAATTGAGAATTGAGTAGAGTCTCTAGGGATCACTTATGTGGCTTGAGTTGTTTGTATTTATTTGTTTATTTTGATATTATTCACTCAGCGGTGGCTGACCCCAATCACTCCCCCCATTCTACAGGTACTAGCAAGGGCAAAGAGAAGGTCAATAGTTGATGAGCTGCGTTTCTATTTTTATATTTATGGATTTGGATTAAAACATTTATTTCGAGTCAAACATGTTTTGATTTAAAACCTTTTATTATTCTGCATTTAAACCACGAGATGGTTTTATATTTTTATTCATGAGTTGGGACCTTCGAGTTACTTGTACTCTTGGGGAAATGGTTTATTTTATTATTTAATTTTTTTTTTTAAATTTCTCCTGATTTTTGGGTTGTTACACTGAGTAATAAAATCTGAGAAATAAATCTGAGTAATTAATCGAGTAGATTCTGAGTAGGAGTACACCGATGTGCCCTCATGTGTTGTATGTTATGATTGTTTGCATTTTGAGAATTATTCACTCAGCTTCCCCAGCTGACCCAAATTTTCCCCCACATTGTTTCAGGTACCAGCAAAGGAAAGGAGAAGGTGGACGGTTGACCGCTGTATCTTTTCATTACTGATGTGGACATCATTTAATATTTTAAAACACTTTACTTTATCTTAACTATTTCCGCAATAAATACGTTTTAAATGTTAAATATTAATATCTGAGATTTATTTATGGGACCTTTTGATTATAATTTTGTTTTCAAAAATTTTAAAAATCTTGTAAATTTTAGGGTGTTACAAATATTGATATTTTTTTTTCTTGCTTCATGTTAATACTTACTTAAAAGATAATATGTGCAATTCATTAATTTTTTTTAATAATATAATCAATTAATTTTAACATACTTGATCAAGTGGGTAATCACAAAAATAAACAAAAAATGTTGCACCAAAAATATTATTTTGTTAATAATTTTAAATGTACTTACATGTAATAAATGTAAAACAAATACACACTGTTTCTAGACTCACGTGAGTTACGCTTAAAATGTTTTGTCATTATTTGTGTTGGTTGAGAGATTTTTAAAAGTTTAGAAAATTATATAGATAATTCATGAATTTTAGAATGATATAAAAAATAATTTATAAGTTAATTTTTTTTTTAGAGGTTTACAATACATAACTTCACTTAAAATGTTTTACGGAAGAACGGAGGTGTAACGTTCATGATTACATAGCAAAAATTAAGTAAACAAACAACCACGTAAATAACATAATGAAAATGGTTTACCTTCTAAAAATGGAAAGTTTCCAAAAATAGTAATCACTAAAAATAGTAAGTTTTGAGAATGAAGTGGTTATTCGTAAACTTAAATGTTCATTCATGGCTCACGACAAATCCACTGCTCATATCCTCTAGTCTCACTGTGCACCTAATCACCTGGAAAAACATAAATAAAAGGGTCAACAAATAATGTTGAGTGAATCCACAGGGTTAATGTAAAAGATAAAATAAAGTGATTTGCTACCCAAAATGTTTGTTATGAAAATGGTTTATAACTGAAAAGTATAAAGTTCAACACTCATATAATATATGAGTAGTAAGTATGAAATGTGTAGTGTAGTTGTAGAATATCTACAACTACTAGTTATGTTCATGAAAAAGTGTTGAACAAATTGTTATGTTTGGCATCGCATGACCGTTATCCCCAACAGGTAGCTAGTCTATTGAGTTAATATACCAACCCCTAAATCCACAATCAACACTTCAACTCCAGTATGTTATGTTCTTTTATGGATATACACTCCCGGAAATGTCTTGGATAAACCAAGTAATGATCAGTCGTTCGTTGGGAGGATGAGTGTCAGCCAATAGTACTATCTGCATATCCATGGTCTAGATCCACTAGTTAATGATTGATGGCAAACCTTAGTCCGGTATAATAATCGTTTGTCATGCCAACGCGATAATGAAAATGTATAGATGTTGTACAGTCATAGTAAAACAGTAGCAATTTTGTTTATGTTTTCCACCCCAAAGTTTATAAAACAGTAAAAGTAGTAAGGGGTCTGTGGACTCACCTGGGCGAAACTTAGCTCTCGATAAACCTCAAAGAATCTCCTTAAAGACTCCTAGCGCCTAAACGCAATAATGCTTCTAATTAGACTAAGCTAACACAGGCGATCTAATAATGATATATGATATATGATATGAAATTAGTGTTATGTTTTATGTTTTGTGACATCGAATGAATTTGGGTTATTTGACCTTAATAGGTCGAAATGAAATGAAATGAAATGACATGGGCTTCGAAATGAAATGAAATGAAATGAAATGAAATGGACTTCGAAATGAAATGAAATGAAATGAAATGGGCTTCGAAATGAAATGAAATGGGCTTGGATGTGCCTTAATGGGCCTAAATGGGCTTATTGGGCCAAGATGGGCTTATTGGGCCACTAGGTGGGCCACTTGGGCCTCATATAGGGCTTAGGTCCGATTAGGTTGGGCCATGGATTGGGCTTGGGCCCAACTGGATTCGGTTTGGGTATAAGTGGGCCAAAGGTTTGGGCTTTGGTCTAAATGGCGCTTGGATACTAATGTGCCAACTAAAGTTTGGGCCCGGTAGACTAAGGTAGATCGATATGGGCCAAGTACGGGCCTTGGCCCGATTAGGTATTCGGGTTTGGGTCAATCGGTTGGGTCAAGATCCGGCCTTGACCCGATAAAACTTGTGGATCAAACTAGTAGTCAACGACGGTCAATTTAGTCAACAAAAGTCAACTACATTTCGGCTAGGGTTAGGGTTTCTGAATTAGGGTTAGGTTTAGCATAAGTTCGGGTCAATGATGGTCAAATATAGTCAACGAAAGTCAAATAGTCAACTAGGGTTTCGGTCTAGGGTTTGGCCGAATTGGCCACCCTACGGTTTTGGAGGCTAGATCGGCTAGATCGGTTCTAGAGTTCGGGTTTTGGTAGCTAGATTGGCTAGATCTAGGGTTTAACACATCTAGGGTTCTAGATCTAGGTTATTTGGTCATATCTAAGCAATATCCAGAGTTCTGGGCAATGGATCAAGTAAGAACAATAACGAATAAGCATGATTTGGGACGGAATCCGTATGCATGGTGTGACCATGCACACGATCAGGTCGAGATCATCATCACAATCAATTGCCGAGACCTCTTGGCCTTTGGCCTAGGTCTCGGGTTCAAACTAGAGATCGAAACAAGATGAAATCAAGGAAGAAGAGATTAGAATCATACCTTGATAATGAACGGGATCAAGAACACGAAGGGATGCTTGCGGATTGCTTGAGATAGATCAAGGGTTCGGGTTGGCTTGTGGCCGAATAAGTTCGGGGTTTGTGGGGCTGTTTGGGACGAATTCAACGAAAGGAAAAGAAGAGTTTACGTGTAGTATTTATAAGGAGGGATTTAGGGTCTAAATGGTAGAGTTATAGAAGGACTAGGACTCTTTCAAGGTGTAGATAGAGATAAGATTTCAATTCAAAGAAGGATAAGGATAACACTTCAAGATTCAAATGAGAGGATAACCACACCACCTTGGTGTGGTTTGGATGAAATTTAGAGGAGGGGGAGGACTAGGTTCGGCCACATAGTGGTCGGGACAACAATTGATGTGTCGGTTTGGAATAAAATTCGCTACGAGTCACATTTCGTTAATTATTTTATTTATTAATTAAATATTACTTAAATATTATTACTAGAAATGTTTTGGAGTAAAAATGTCACCACAAGTAATATAAGATGTTGTGTTGACTAAAATAGTCAAACACTAATGTATGGTCAAAATGTTAAATATTCGGTGAACTAGTTATGTGTTTGGATGCCAAAAGTGAAAATGAAACTAAATGAGGAAAGTTTCTAAACATAGGAATCTTCTAAATATAGAAATAATATAAAATGGGGAAAGTTTCTAAAAATAGAAATTTTCTATAATTAGAAATAATAGGAAACGAGAAAAGTTTCTAAAAATAGAAACTTTCTAAAATTAGAAATGTTACGAAATGAGAAAGCTTCTAAAAATAGAAACTTTCTAAATATAAAAAGTAAGAAATGAAAAACGGTAACATACCCAAAATGTCGAGTTGTCACACTATGTTTTTTTTGGAAACGGCAAATGAAATAACGGAAGCCTACTCGCAATTTTTCAGCGAGCACCCCGAGTTCTAGCTCCGCATAAGCGGGCAAACCCAGCCCCCAAAGGGATTTCCAAGGAAAATTCCCCATATGTGCTCGTGTGAGGTATGAGTTAAATTACGCTAATGCAACGCTCCCAAAGGGATTCGAACTCACGACCTGCAGCCCACATGGGTATAAACCCAGTGCCTCAGACCAGCTAGACTGGCCATCATTGGTATGTAATTTGGTTAAGTTAAGATTTAAAGCAACACCAACATACTATTATCTAATGGTATGTGAGTAGTACTCCAACCAAAAGTTTATAAGTTTAAGTTTCGAATCTTCCTCTTTCTAGAAAAATTTAACAATGTTAAATTGATATGGACCGATTTAGTAGGTTTTATTAAAGAATTAGCAATACTATTATTGTTGGGGATATACTTGATCAAGATGAGTGATGAACTTGTTTATCTTCATCTCATAGTGAACTGGAAAAAAGTAGACCCTCATGTTAGACATGATTTTTACAGTAGCAGTCGTGTTCCCAAGTTACACGGGCACGTATTAGTTAATTAGCTATTTGGTAAAACACGTTGTCACCTGCATTTTTTAAATGATTCACCTACAAATTTATCCCGGTTTTTACCACTTATATCACTTATGATAAAGTGAAGTATTAAATGTTTGTGTGAAGTTGTGTTAATTAAATATATATAGGGGCGGACAATTTGCAGAACCCATTTTTTGCGTAAAACCAAGCAGAACCCATCTAAAAATATTAGAATTTGGTAAAAAAAAATATGCAAAACAATAACATTTAACCCAGATCAAACATATATTTTAAGAAAAATATCAATAATACTGAAAAACATATATATTCAAATAATGCAAAAATAACGCTTATGTATACATACATGAAAACATACATGCACAAAAACATATATTTTTTCGTGCATGAATAACATACATGCATGGAGGTCCCTCATTAAATCACTCCATGTATCTTCCATGATCATTTCATTTTGAAATTCAATGGTTTAGATTGACTTCTACGGGTTCTGTAGCCTAAAAGGGTTCTTTTTTCGGTGAGGACTCGCGAGAACACTTCATAAAAATTTCAAAAAATTCCGAAAAAAATATATATAACCCACCATGATTATTACTACATTTGACAAAAAAAAAAAAAAAAATTATGATCCACTTTTTTTAACGAATCATAACAATGATCCAGATTTTTTTTGTGGATCATTATTATGATCCATATTTTTTTTTTGGATCATTTTTGGAATTTTTTTTTAATCTTATATATAGCGATTTTAGTGTTTAAAAAAAGATTTTTTTTGAAAAAAGTTTGTTTTGGATCATTTTTAGAGTTTTTTTTTTGAGTGCTCACAGTCCTCGCGAGGAAATATATATATATATATATATATATATAGTCCGGATCCAGTGAGGACTCTTTTCCTCGCGAGGACTCCAAAAAAAACTCTAAAAATGATCCAAAAACAAACTCTTTGCAAAAAATTCCTTTTTTAAACATTAAAATCGCTATGTATAAGATCAAAAAAAAATTTTCCAAAAATGATCCAAAAAAAAATATGGATCATAATAATGATCCACAAAAAAAATCTGGATCATTGTTATGATTCGCTAAAAAAAGTGGATCATAAATTTTTTTATGATTTTTTTTTCAAATGTCGTAATAATCATGGTGGGTTATATATATATTTTTCGGAATTTTTTGAAATTTTTATGAGGTGTCCTCGCGAGTCCTCACCGAAAAAAGAGTCCTCACAGGATCCCACTTATATATATATATATATATATATATATATATATATATATATATATATATATACTTCATCCATGAGTGTAAAAATAAGTGATACATTTTCTATTTTAAAATGTTTAAAATAAGTGATACTTTGAAAAATTATCTTTAATTTTTTTATAAGAAAACTTAATTATAAGGATTTCTTTTTTGGATCACATAATAGTGAAATGTTCAACGTAGTCCATTAATTTTATCTAGTCCCAAGGGACATTTATTAGCCCTTGGATCAAGAAAAATTAATGGTCAAGATCAAGATTCAAAACCACCACCACCACTACAAGCACATGTGCTTCTCCGGCGGCCGGCGGCGGCGGACGGCGGGGGTGGGCGGCGGTCGGCGGTCGGCGGCAGACGGCGGCCGGAGGTGGCCGCCGGTGGTGGTGACCGGTGGTGGTAGTCGTGACTGGAAGCACATGTGCTTCGTGACTTGTTTTGATTTTTTTTTTCTGTGTAGTGAAGCACATGTGCTTCATAACGTCAAGCACATGTGCTTCGTGATTCAAACACAAATGACTTGCTTGTAAGTTACACGTGTTCAGGAACAAAAACACATGTGCTTGGCTTTATGAAGCACATGTGCTTGGCCTTATGAAGCACATGTGCTTGGCTTTATGAAGCACATGTACTTCATAATGATGTGTTTGTCACTTGTTTTGATTTTTTTCCGTGTAGTGAAGCACATGTGCTTCATAACGTCAAGCACATGTGCTTCGTGATTCAAACACAAATGACTTGTTTGTAAGTTACATGTGTTCAGGAACAAAAACACATGTGCTTGGCTTTATGAAGCATTGGCTTTATGCAGCACATGTGCTTGGCTTTATGAAGCACATGTGCTTCATAATGATGTGTTCGTCACTTGTTTTGATTTTTTTTCCGTGTAGTGAAGCACATGTGCTTCATAACGTCAAGCACATGTGCTTCGTGATTCAAACACAAATGACTTGCTTGTAAGTTACATGTGTTCAGGAACAAAAACACATGTGCTTGGCTTTATGAAGCACATGTGCTTGGCTTTATGAAGCACATGTGCTTCATAATGATGTGTTCGTCACTTGTTTTGATTTTTTTTTCCGCGTAGTGAAGCACATGTGCTTCATAACGTCAAGCAGATGTGCTTTGTGATTCAAACACAAATGGCCTGCTTGTAAGTTACATGTGTTCAGGAATAAAAACACATGCGCTTGACTTTATGAAGCATTGGCTTTATGAAGCACATGTGCTTGGCTTTATGAAGCACATGTGCATCATAATGATGTGTTCGTCACTTGTTTTGATTTTTTTTCCGTGTAGTGAAGCACATGTGCTTCATAATGTCAAGCACATGTGCTTCGTGATTCAAACACAAATGACTTGCTTGTAAGTTACATGTGTTCAGGAACAAAAACACATGTGCTTGGCTTTATGAAGCACATGTGCTTGGCTTTATGAAGCACATGTGCTTCCTAATGATGTGTTCGTCACTTGTTTTGATTTTTTTTCCATGTAGTGAAGCACATGTGCTTCGTGATTCAAACACAAAATTTTGGGTCGTTACAACTATCCACTCCTTAAAAGGATTCCGTCCTCGGAATCACTAAAAATTTTCACTCCTCATTCGACCGAGCATTCCGCTCCCATTCTCTTGTGGTTATTTCCATAAAACCTTTCCCATCACAATTAAACCATCAATATGCATCTAAACATTCTCTTAACCCTGTTAGGCCCGAATGGGTCAAAACCCAACCTTAAACACATAATACCTAATCGGGTCAAAATTGCACAATTCTGCCATAACACTTTAATTTCTTCAACCACTCCCACTATACACATAGGAGTTACATGACCCAAGCATTACAATCAACTAATTGACCAATACGAATGTCAAAGTCTAGCTTCGACCAAGTTGCCATATTCCAACAACGTCTAACCTTTGACTTAGGAACAAAGTCAACTATACTTTAACAATTTCCCTTCTCGTTAAGGATTTCATAAATCCTCCTTCCCTTTACAATCGACCTTTAATTTATGATCCATCTACAATCATATACTCGATTTCCAAATTCAATCTTGAAAACACCCAAACGGGTCAAAGTCGTATAATCCGACTACAAATCTTTCAACTATTCTATTAACCTTTTCACATACATACAATCGATACATTATGCTCTCAACATTCACTAGTCAATGAAAACGAGAGTCAAAGCCCATCTTTGACCAATTCAACCAATCACAAGTTGACTAACCTTGACTTTTGCATAAAGTCAACCATACTTTTTCCAAACTAACAATTTCGTACTCACAAGTACCATTGCCAACTTATCACGTCCGGTTCTACTCATTATTGTTTCTTTAACAATCGTCCCCGTTTTTTTTTCTAAACTCTCAATTTCTCCCAAATTAATCCGAGAGTTGCACCTTTACCTGGGGTCACATCGACGTTTACCGATTCTTGACCATCATTTGGTCACTCATATCATCACTTAGTATTCTTTCAACCATCTTTGTATCACCACGATTAATTTCATAACACTTATTCTCAATTACCTGTATTAGATCCTCTATCGTATCACATTCCATAATTTCACACAAGTTTCCCATATCTTAACCACCAATAGTGATTTGCTCACTAAGAGTTTCTATTTCCTCCTATTTTATAAATCGTAGGCATCTCCTACACATACACAACTTAAATGCAATCTGCATTTCAACCAAATTCTCATTTACCATAACATAATAGCAATGCTCATTAACCAAATGGTTCCACATTCAACATACATATACATAAACATACACACACACACACACACACACACACACACACATATATATATATATATATATATATATATATATATATATATATATATATATATATATACATACACACACATATATATCAACCCAATTCATTCTAAACACCTCTATTGTGCACATATACAAACATATGTATATGTCACCCATACCATCTATACATCTCTATTGTGCACATATAAAAACATATGTATATGTCACACCAATACCATCTAAGTATACGTCTTTTCACATCACGTAGCTTTGCTACTTTCTCACTCGTTCAATCGCCCAATTGTTCATCATGCATTCTAGCACCATTCACATAATATCACATTATCGTTTTCTTTCATATCTAACATATTTCTCATTTGACATATTACTCAACACGATCCACATGACACTACTTTTTCATTGTCATATGCCTTTGAAGGCCATCACATAATGCACATGCATTGTACCCCGCGGATAACTAGTAAAATCTCGTTTCACTTACGCATTAACCAGTTCATTTCCTTACTACCACCTTTCCAAATCTTTTGTCACTACGGGAGTAACTATCACTCCATTCCATTAACCATAACTCGCCGGTCATCCCGGTCATCTTTGAGTCAACCAACCGACTCCGGTCTACACTTGCAACCCATGACTTAGCACCCAATGGCCCAACACTCGATTTTCTACTTCCATACATCGTGGGACTTAGGACTATTCCTTTCCCAATCGTAATCTTATACTACACTACATCATACATTATCACGCTATTGCTATGACACTTTTACCGACAATCTTCTTCTCACCCTAGATTGTCGAATCCATCAATCCTGTCACATAACTTGCTATGGCTACGCGCCAACTTTTATTCGATTGATTCCAACGATTAAATTTCGTCGTTCCCGTCATTTATTACTTCCCACATATTTTCCATTTATGAGTTCTAAGGCATCACTATACCTTAGTCATTCTCCCCTTAACCATTCACGTATAATAACATCACATTACTTATCCGGATTCCCGCCGAATATCCAAGTTCCATTTCCAAAGTTTATATTTCGATAATTCTCATCCAACTAACTACTCATACCGAGATTTAGTACTTCATTATACCATCATTCTTTTGTTGACAACATCTACCATTCTCATGGTTCCCCCTTTGACACTACATAGTAGCATCAACCCATATATCCTTACTACATGCGACACCGGCCCATAATCATTTCCAATGTATGATTTCCATACGCATACTAACCGGGAAGACTATTCCCGAAATTAAATCTCCACATCATACAACTTATCTCCAATTTCTATAAGCACCAATTCGTGCAACAACCAAACAATTAAGTCATAATCTCATATCATTCATTTTACCTAAGATCCCCGAGGTGGCATCATGAACCCCCCTCTAGATTTCCTTTTGGGAAGACTTCCCCTTTCAACTCACTTGTGAGTTCCTTTCACAACATCTTGTACCGTGCTCTCCTGCACAAAGTTTCATACAACACATTCCACCGTGTCAACACCTCATCCTTCAATAATGGTGACGCTAAAGTCACCATATCATTCTTCCTCGTTTGCTACTCTCTAGCACTTGCTAAATCTACCGAGTCCACCACATCGTGACCTCCGGCTCAGAACTTGCGAATTACACAACAGTTTTACATGCTATGAAAGTCTTATACAACTTCCTTCCATTTCTTCCGACTAGGTCTTGCTACCTTTTTATGTAGACACTTCCCACTACGGGATTCACCATTTGATTAATCTTCCTTCATATGGGTATTGGAATCATTCCACCTACCCTTATTTATTCAATTATCCAAATCCTGGTTCACATCCTCACTCTTAACCTTTCCCAACTTAGTGGAGCTCGTCCACTTTACACATTCATTCCTTCGCCATACCAACGTATGCAACAAACAAGATTCAAACGGTCAACTCGACCATCGAAAACAACACAATTAGTTCAAAACATGGCATCTCTCATAGGGGCCGACCCTATCATACTAATGCCCTACGGTCTCAAAAGACTCACATTTCATAATTCATAACAACTTCTATAGGTCCCCTAGGTTCAACCCTAAACTTAACATAAAGTCTCAAGGTCAGCCTATCGATCTCAAGGAATCTTACATTCCTATTGCTACAGTCTAAGACTAGGATGGACATCCAACCTAATTCACTTAAACTATAGCTCTGATACCAAGTTGTAACACCCGTATTTTGAAAACATCGTTTAAATCATTTAAAATACATTTTTCCAATATTTGAAATGTTGTCCAAAATACAGTTTAACAAAAACTTAAAAATCCATATCAGAGTTTACAAAAATACGGTGTCACCAAGTATATCAAAACCATAGGCAACGGGATCTACCTATGAGCTCCCGAGCAAAACATCTATAGGCCACTTCTAGTTCAACCTTCTATCACTTCAAACCTGTACCTGAGTACATAGCCACAAACAAACGTAGTACGTGAGACAAAATAGTCTCGTGAGATACATGGGTTTTAGACCCCAATAATAATAATCATTTCATAAATATATATATATATATATATATATATATATATATATATATATATATATATATATAAACAATCCCACTACCGCCTAGTCACCCTATCGTGACTCTATCAATCTATGCACTACTAGCAACCATATCTAACTATCGGGTTGCCCCTGAACTAGTTAGAAGAACAAACATACCTAATACATAAACATATATGTACCAGAATGACATTAACTTACTAACCGAAATCCATCGCCATTAATAAGCCTCAAGATACCGGCAAGAGGGATTCACCCAATCTACCGATACCTGCCTTACTCGCCGGAATACGTCCAGTTAGCAAGACTACTACCGTGGATGAGTCGATGGGAATCCACCCAACTGCCCCTCATTCCACACCTCATGACCGGGGGTCCCCCGCATCATCATATTATCTCAACGTATCATAACTCGATGGTTATGTCAATCTAGCTCTCGGCTATCACGTATTATCATCAAACAAGTTAGTTATTCAATAATAACTACATATAACTAGTTCAACATAGTATGAACGTACCTGTGTGGTCCCACGAACCCGATCATAAGCAACCCACATTTACTTCTACCTCTATGACTCTAGGAGGTCTATACTTGCTTATTTCATGAGATATATTCCTTATTCATCGATATCATAGTACTTTTATCTTTCCATTGACTATAATTACATAGTTATTACTAGTCACCTCATAATCATTTTCATATATATTCGTTCTTTACTTTTATTAGTAAGTCTTACCAATAGATACTCATTACTACAAAATCATCTCCAATTGCCTTACTAATACATATTTATTAATAAAGACTCAATATACATTCTTTTACTCTTTGTCTTTATTATTATGGTTCATTAATAAAAATTTCATTATTACTTAGTTTATCATACTACTTCCAATATCATCAATCATATTTACCCTCAAATCCATCCATCATACTAGACATATTCTAGTATCCCACCCTACATACTCTCGTACATTTCAATCACTATCTTTATCAAAACATTTATTAATAAAGACCCATAAATTATCATATGTGTTATCAAAACTATTTGCTATGTACCCAGTTTAAAAGTCTCATGTACTCATCTTAGCGATAGCTATATCCATATCGTATTTATCAACACGGATCCTTGCCTCCCGCCTTTGGAACATCTTCAACTTTTAGGTTCTTGCAACCTATTAACATAATCATCACAATTCTAGTTATCATCCATAACTAGACATCATTTAACATCAACATAATCAACCCCAACCACCAAGTTCACCAACTTGGTGGAGATCCATAAACCCTAGTTCTTGAAACTACTTTCAAGATAAAACTTAACCATAGATCCATGACCTACATACTTCCTATGGGTGTTCTACACCCTCATTACCCATTTTTAACAAGATTCCAACCCAACACATTCAAAATCATCATTTCCCCCAAATCTTGTCTACAATCTAGCTAGGAGATGAAAATACCTTAGATCCTTAACAAGGAATGAAGATCTCCAAGGATGGTGGTGTTCTATGCCCAAAGAACACCCAAAATCACCCCCAAGAGCTCCCAAATCGGCTGCACAAAGTGGAGGAGTAAAAATGAGAAACCCCTAGCTTTTTCCCGATTTATTGCTGTCTGCCATAGTTCGCGACGCGAACTAGTTCACGTTCGTGAACTTCGCGTGTCGTGAACTCTTCCCGATCGCGAGCCAGCCGTGAACTTCGATTACCAGAAACCTCAAATCCCTGACCCGAGTTCACGATCGTGAAGTATAGTTCACGCCGTGAACTCTGCAGCTCAGCAGGGCTGCAGTTTTTGACTTCCGTTTCGACCCGGTTTCGTCCATAACTTTCTCATACGGTGTCCAAACGACACGAAACCAATTCCTACGATCTTTAAACGATTTATCCTTATTTATCATATTTTTATAAAATTTATTTATTCACAAAATTTCGGGTCGTTACAATAACGTCAAGCACATGTGCTTCGTGATTCAAACACAAACGACCTGCTTGTAAGTTACATGTGTTCAGGAATAAAAACACATGCGCTTGACTTTATGAAGCATTGGCTTTATGAAGCACATGTGCTTGGCTTTATGAAGCAAATGTGTTTCATAATGATGTGTTCGTCACTTGTTTTGATTTTTTTTTTTCCGTGTAGTGAAGCACATGTGCTTCATAACGTCAAGCACATGTGTTTCGTATGCTCCCTTGTGTGTGTTAGAAACTCATGTTTTTAGTGACTTGAAGCACATGTGTTTCGTGACCTGAAGCACATGTGCTTCGAAGTAATATGCTGTGTTTTAGTGAAACACATGTGCTTCGATACATCAATACCACCACCACCCCCATTAGCACCAGCATCTTCACTGTCAGCCACCAGTCCCACCAACACCGCCGCCGGCCGCCGGTCGGCGGACAGCGGTGGACGGCGGCGATCGGCGGCGATCGGCGGTGGTCGGCGGCGGCGGATGGCGGCCGGAGGTGGCCGAAGGCAGCGGCCGGCGGTGGTTGTAGGTGGGGGATTTGATCTTGTCCATCTTGATCCAATGACTAGGATTTATCCCTTGGGACTAGACAAATCCTTTGGACTTCCTAGAATACAACTCTCACATAATAATATCTTTTAAAAAAACAAATATTGTTTGTGGAAAATGATATGGGGATTTCTTTTATTTTATTGGTGGTTTCCTGTTTTTATGGTGGATTGAGTAGAAAAAAAGTGAGATGAAAAGGGACAAAAATGAGATTCTGACATGGGAAAGTGTGATATATGTGGCCCATTATTCATTGCCTTATGATATAATAGGAGTAATAAAAAAAAAAGGGACCCCAACAAAAGATAAGATGCCCCTCAGCTGAAATTGAGGCTTTTCTCTTGTCCTTTTTCACTTTAATACGTATCATGTTCATATGGATTGGCTTAACAAGTCGTACACGAAGATTGAATATAAAGATTTTAAATTTAAATTATATTTTTCAAAAGGTATTCTCTTTATAAGCGCTCACATACCACGACTAGTCGAGCTTTTACCAGTAATTACGCGACTTAACCGATGACATGCTTAATTATAAATCTTTCTCCGACAATCTGATAAATGTTTACAAATGAGGGATCTAACTAATGGCCTCTAGAAAATTAATCAGGAAACCATTTACCACTATGTTTTCACCTAGTTTAGTCAAATATGCTAATCACGTTGTCTTAAGTAGCCTTGGCACAAATGATTTTTGTTTGTTTAATCAATATAATATATGCCAAATGAATGGTTACATGACTTACATCTTAAGGCTGAAGCCCAAACATAGGAATGGGCCGAACTTAGCTATGATTTGGTTTAGCAAAACTTGTTAGTCTTGAACGGATTTATCATTTATGTAGCATATAATCTTTCATAAGTTCCCAATCTTTGCTTGAAATGATCCAATCTTGCTTTGGCTCAAGCTATTGAGCTAGGAACTTACCATCGTCGGCGTTCTATACATTAGTTCGGATCTTGAATGAAAATATGTTAAGAAAAACCTAATTGTAAAAATTGAACACGTCGAATTGTCATTTGGTTAGGATCTGATTCGGAAATTGAAGTATTTTGGACAGTTCTGTTCTAACTTTTAAATATCGAAAACCAATTTTTTTAACGACAAATCCTAATATACTCCTAAATACCATTTATAGCCATAACGTGACTTGAACCTCCGAATACAAAGATGAGGACAAATATCATACTGTAGCCAAAGGCCCTTCGGTATAAAACTGATCCAACCATACATACAAACAAACACCCCAACTGTAAGTGTAATTGAGATACCTTTGTTAAAATAAGATAAAAATAAAATGGATTAGCTAGTTGAGCAGCATATAAGAGTAATTTTTATTTTAAATGCTTCAACTGAAGCACCCTAAATTATGTAATAGGTAACGATCTAATTTGGTAATCCAAATCCTATGAGATGTATTGCACTCTCGATTACAAGTTTAAACTTTGAATATGTAAACTATTGTTTGATAGAATTTGGATGATTAATATCTGATTTCTCTTATACGTAAACTATTGACTATTGACTATTGACTATTAGCCTTACATATGATACAGTGAAGTTTTTCTTCTTCTAATTAACTTGGGCCGACTAAGAACTTTCAACTGAAACTAAACATACTCATGGGTCTAATTAAGATGAGCTATGGGCTATTTGAGCCCAATTCAAGCCCATCGGTATTAATATCTTCGAAACCTTTTAACAGGATTTAAAAATTAAAACGGGCGGTTTTTTACTAAAAATAAATCTCAAACTTACTGTTTTTAGAGACTGGAAATAATTCGGTTTCGATTTTTTTGGTTTTGAGTTTTCTAAGAAAATCAATTTGATTTCCGTTTTCTTTTCGGTTTTTTGTTTTCCTTAAATTTCATCAAATTGTTAACTTAAAAATTATGATCCAAATTTTATTATCTATATAGGATTTTTAATAATGACAGTCCTTAGGGCTGTAATTAAGTGCATAAAAAGTTGTACATTAATTTTTGAGTAAGTAGTTCCTAAAACTTAGAAGTCAGTTACGGATGAATGTGCAAGTTTTCTACGCATGTCTTATGACAGCCCTAAGGGCTGTCATTATCAGGGATGTCTTTGAGGGGGTGTAGGAGGTGCAACCGCACATGACCCATATTTTATAGGGGTCCAATTTTATATATATTTTATGTATATAATATTAAAATTTAAAGCAACTTAATAATTTAATAAAAAAAATTAGAAAGTCCATTTTTTTTATAAAAATCTTTTATTTAGGGGGCTCATTTTCATATTTTTGAACATGACATTTGAAATTTCGGAGATCCATGGTCATTATCAAAACCATAGTTTTTTTCTAGGTCCATCATTACTATGTTTGGGCTAGCCTTAAGTTGTAACTTGTAACCATTAAATACGGACTATAGTATTGTATGTTAATTTTAAAATCTATTTATGGATGAACTTCAGTAAATATTAAAATGTGGACAGAATTTTTTTAAAACTAACTCTATATGCGCGATTCTTTTTTTATTAAATATAAAATTGATCATAGGTGAATATTTATTAATATTCCTTCATAAATAGATTTTAAAACATGTATATTAAAATTTTTTGTATAGTTTTCGCAAAAAAAAAAAAAAAAAAACAAAGTTTGATAATAACACCATATACTTGTCTAATTGAACAGAAAAAAAAGAATATTAGTTATGGACCACATATAAAAGCTTACGTAATAAATTGATGCTATAATGATACAAATCAAGGGGGGATCTAAAGATGAAATTAGATGTAGTACTCATTACAAATAATGGAACGATATAAGTATTGATTTATATGCAAGTGAAAAGGTTGCTTGGAATAAAATAATGTGATGTTGAGGGAATAATTAGTTAATGACGTTGATATTATTTGATTGATCTAACCTGCTTTTGGACCCAAAGACACCTACCAAATTAATACTTTTGTCAACATTACTTAACCTACGACCCCAACACTTTAAAGCTTCTCTCCTAACAATGATTACTCCACAATAATAATAATTATAATATAGTATTCTAATTTTCTTATTATCATAAATTAGAGGCTTTTTAAGTCTGATATTAATAAATATTATCAAATGTCAAATTTTATTGGAAGTTATGATAATAAAAGGCAACTTAAACATCATTTTGTAGGAGCGACCTTTATTTAATATAAGTGAATGTGATGGTAAACTTAAATCTTGTGGTTTTAGTCTATCAAAATAGAAATTACAAATTATAGAGTATAGAAAAGAACAATGGCCATGAATCTATCAAAATGCATGTCTATTGTAGTGTCGGCAATCATGTAATTTTCGTGATCACATACATTCTTTTTGTAACAAATTTGATGAAAACTATACTTTATTCTTATGATTTTAGAGATGCCAATGATATGATTTTAGTTAAATGGTTTATATAAATTAGTTTTAAAGTTCCAAATAATCAAAACATGACAAACATATAAAATAGACATTAACTAAAAGTACTAAAAATGAAACTTAGAGTACTTGGCGTTGCACCGAATGACTTATACAAATTATTTCTACTTCAGCTGCATTGATATATAAGTTTTTATTCCTATATGAGGCGTGCGTTCTGAAATTCGAATCTTGTAAACATCTCTTTGTAGTGCCAAATATGGAAGATTCCTCCCTGGAGTGGAGATCCCTATGAGAGTTGAGTTTTTGCCTTGTAATAGAGCTCGAATCTGGGGTCCTCACTGGAATATTGCGAGTTGACTTTTGTTATATCATTTGTTGTTTCTAGCGGAGGACTTAGTATGGTGCACGGGGTTGCCCGTGCAACCCCTGAATTTTTTCCGATAGTGTCAAAATAGTGTTATACTCCGTAATTTTTAAACTTTCTTTTGTTAGTTTAGTTAACACCCCTGAGAAAATATGTATAACCTGAAACATCCCTAAATTTTTTTCTACTTCCGCCACCTGTTGTTTCCAAAAACGCTCGAGAATGACTTGTACACAAAAAGACTAACTGCATCCGTATTTCTTTATTGTTTTTTGGTGTTTTTGTGCACACATTAAAAATGGTCATGAACATTTACATTGCTATTTCTTTGTTGTCTTTTTTATAGGAAAGTATGAAAATTTTTCAAACTTGAATCCACTATCTTACTTGTTAATTAAGTACTAATATTACATTATTAGTAACGTCATAACGTGAAGTTATCATTAGCCTTTTTATTTCGCTTTATTTATGAAAAAAATTATAAAAAAAACCCCTTATATATTGAAAGAGTTACGAGTATTATATTAGATATTTTATTTTAAACCTCTCAGGCGCTCACAACATTAGTGCACATTTTCCTAGCTATTCAATTTCGCTATATCAGGATCAAGTTTTCTTTACCAAAGGGCATTTGACCTAGCGATATGGTGTTTATCTCACAATTTTAAAGTTAAGAGAGTTCAAGTCTCGCCGTGGACATAAATGGAAATTAGGTGTAAATTAGGATTTACCGTTAAAAAAAATCAAGTTTTCTTTTGTATACGGGCAAGAAAATTGACACATTTATTATTTCCCTCTTTAATTTTGTTATAGTAGTGATAGCGTTAAATTGTCATTTCTAATTAAATAAAAATCATAATATTTCAAAATTATAAATAAAAGATAACAAAGAAAATAATCCAAAATATTATAAAAAACTATTAAAAAGAAGTAAAAAATATCTCTCCCATCGCCCTTGGAGGAGAAATAGTGATAGTTACATTATATATTTCATGCAAGCGGCCATTCAATATCAGCATCTCAACAAACAAACCGGGTTTTTATCTGTAGAGATGCACATACAAACAAACCGGGTTTTTATCTCTTCCAATAATAGAAAAAGAAAGAATGAGAACCAACAAGAAAACTAAACAAACAGTTTAGCACGGTAGTGAGGTCACACTCACTAACCATCTACTTTAATATAATGAAGGGACACATTTATCTAAATCTTTACTTTTAAACATTATTAAATTCACTTTAAACAATATATGTGGGACACATCATTAACTAACTACCCAATTTAATATAATTAACTTTCTTTATCATATTTTGCCTCAAAAGCCGTAAACTCCAAAATGTATCACTTAATTTTGAAACAGAGGAAGTATTAAAGATTCATTAATCAGTCAAGTATCAATCCTAGTCGTATTAAAGGAATATGACCTACAATGTCATACTATTTTGCTTCACAATTTATGACATAAACCAAAATTATTTAAATCAAATAGCAAAACTTAACAACCCTTTTATTTATTTCAAAATTATAAATAAAAGATAACAAAGAAAATAATCCAAAATATTATAAAAACTATTAAAAAGAAGAAAAAAATATCTCTCCCATCGCCCTTGGAGGAGAAATAGTTATAGTTACATTATATATTTCATGCAAGAGGCCATCCAATATCAGCATCTCAACAAACAAACCGGGTTTTTATCTGTAGAGATGCACAAACAAACAAACCGGGTTTTTATCTCTTCCAATAATAGAAAAAGAAAGAATGAGAACCAACAAGAAAACTAAACAAACAGTTTAGGACGGTAGTGAGGTCACACTCACTAACCATCTACTTTAATATAATAAAAGGACACATTTACCCAAATCTTTACTTTTAAACATTATTAAATTCACTTTAAACAATATATGTGGGACACATCATCAACTAACTATCTAATTTAATATAATTAACTTTCTTTATCATATTTTGCCTCAAAAACCGTAAACTCCAAAATGTATCACTTAATTTTGAAACAGAGGAAGTATTAAAGATTCATTAATCAGTCAAGTATCAATCCTAGTCGTATTAAAGGAATATGACCTACAATGTCATACTATTTTGCTTCACAATTAGTATATACTCCCTCCGTCCCTTAATAAAGTTCTCATTTCTCCTGGGCACATGTTTTTAGAAGATAGTGGTGGGTCCTTGGTAATAAATTTGATTAAAATATAGGGTTTTTTGGAGAGAGAAAGTGTTTTTAAGAGATAGTTAGTGGTGAGGTATATGGTAATAATATTATTTTATTGAGTGGATCCCTCTAATTTAAGAAATGAGAACTTTATTAAGTGACGGAGGGAGTCATACATTTCACAACTATGATGAATAGTGCCTGCTGATTTTTTTTTTCTTTTTCCTTGCGCTAGCCATCATTTGTTGACTTTCCGTAGAATTGATTCATTGAAGATTTAATTTGCTTGCGTTAAGACTAGAAGCATTATATTATTATCATATTGTATTATATTATATCATAATTATAATTATATTATTATATTATATATTTTTAACTATTTTGACAGGGTGTACCCTGTCAACTTTTTCATTTTTATTTTTTATCTACCATTTTTGTTGATTTCTTTTTAAGGAACCTTTATTTTTTGCTGACTTTTCTTTTTCTTTAATTATAAAGTATTATCCTATGAATGTTCAACTATAGAATACTATTTATTTATATTACATATACGAAGTTGGGTGAATAGTTATATTTAACCCCCTTATTTAAGTTTTGAATACTTACAATTTAATCTCTTTGTTTTAACATGTTATATTTTGTCCAAAAATTATAATGTGTATAGATATTAATAATATTATATTTACTAACTTATTTTTACAGCCCAAATTATATATAGTATTCAAATTATTGAGAATACGAATTTATAATTGTACAAATATCAACAGACTTACTTTGAGTATCATATGAAAATCCCCGCGGCAACGCGCGGGCTGAATAACTGCTAGTTTATGACATAAACCAAAATTATTTAAATCAAATAGCAAAACTTAACAACCCTTTTAAGTTTTAAGCCACTCTCTTTTCATACGTTTAAATTTAAATGCATGTGTATATTTTGTATGGTCGCTATTAAATTATTTCCACTTTTAATGTATTAGGAAAAGAAAAATCTAACTAAGAAACAATTGAATTTTTTTTGTGTAATCATCCGTTAAAAAGTAATGTTTAATTGACTCCACAGTCTATAAATTTATTTAGTTATGAGTTTGTCTCACACATGCATTAAGAATATGAGTTAAAATACATTGAATAATCTTAAAATTTTTTAAAATTGTGTAAATAAAATGAACTTCATTTTTATTAATTTATAAGACGAATTAAATATATTTTCAATTATTTAGTAAATTTGTAGCTCATTAGTATATCTTATCTGATACCCTTTAAATATAAATTAGAAAAATCCTTTAGTTTTTTTTGAACGCAAAACCTAATCTACACTTAATTTCACTTATGTCCACGGCGGAACTTGAACCCCAATCTTAAGGCTGTGAGACAAACACCACATCGTTAGGGCAAAGACCCTTTGGTAGAAAAATCCTTTAGTTATTGATCTAATATTATGTGGGACCTTTTGTTTGGCATGTTTGTTAGAGCTGTTCTAATATGGACTATTATGTACTAATTGGGTATCCGTGTAATGCGACGGCGGATTTCTTGTAACTATATTTTGTGATAACGATGGTGATTGTACGATGGTGGCAATAGTGATGGTGTGTTCGGTAGTGATTGTAGTGACGGGTGGTGGTCAACAAAATGATATGAGTTTATGGTTAAAGTTCTTTGCTAATAACACGAATGTCGCAAGTTCAAGTCCTTAGAGTGTAAATTTTTTCCTAAACACAAATATTTCCCTAGATAGTAAGTTGGTTGGCTAAAAATTAAGCTTGCTAAATTGACAAAGTCTGAAATATATAATATATACAATAAAAGATAATTAAACAGAAAATAAAATATTGTAAATTAAAGATAATTAAAAGGATTATTTGAAATGAGGCCGTTTACCTCATAAATTTTTGTAGTTGTTGGCTTATTGCACTTTCATGTGAATAATTATACTTCCTCCGATTTAAAATAAGTGATACACTTTCTATATTTGGGTGTATCAAAATAAGTTGTAACGACCCGAAATTTTTAAATAAATAAATTGTATAAAAATACGATAAATAAGGATAAATCGTTTAATGAACGTATGAATTGGTTTCGTGTCGTTTGGAGACCGTATGAAGAAGTTATGGGCGAAACCGGGTCGAGACAAAGTTGAAAAAGTGCAACCTGACTGCATGTGAAGTTCACGACGCGAACTAGTTCGCGTTCGTGAAGTCGGGCCAGGGAGTTTGGCTATGAGGCGTGAAGTAGTTCGCGATGGGTTAACGATCGCTAAGTATGTGTACGACATGCAGAGTTAGCGACGCGAACTTAGTTCGTGTCGTGAAGTCCGGTCGTCTGCAATAAATTCGGGTTTTGGCTCATTTAATGCAATAGTAAACCTTAGTTTTTCCATTTGGCGATTTTGGAGCTCAAGTGCAGATTTTGGTTGATTTCTTCTCAAATCCTTGGTAGATTTCACTCCTAAGTGAAGATTAAAGGTATATCTTCACTCCTTGATCTTTGTAGCTTTAGATCTATGTATTTTGATGGTTGGGTTGAAACCCTAGTTATTGGGGGTTATGGTTTATGGTGAATAAATGATGTATACACTTAATAGATGGTATATTAACAAAGGAAACAAGTGTATGATTATGATTTGTAAGAATCTTAAGGGTTGGTTAAACATAGGGTTTGGTAAATCACCATAATTGGGGGAAAGTGTTAGTTGATGGTATCTAGTGATAAATGGATACATTATTAGTAGATTGTGATGTTGAACATTGTATGATCATTGTATTAGGCTTTCGGTGACATCTTGGAAAGTCGGTGAAATTGTGGAAGCAAGAGTTTTGGTGTCAAGAACACGGTTGGAGCATTAATTGCTAAGGTGAGTACGTGTGGAAATTTACTGAGTACATAGCCTATGAAATACATTTTATTACTTGTGTTATGGTCTATTTGCTTAATTGTGTAGACTAGTAGTTAGTAGTTAGTTATACCGATAGTAGTATTGAACTAACTTGTTTGATGATAGACGTGATAGCCGAGAGCTAGATTGACATAACCATTGAGTTATGATATGTTGAGATGATGTGATGATGCGGGGGACCCCCGGTCATGAGGTGTGGTGTGAGGGGCAGTTGGGTGGATTCCCATCGACTCCACCGCGATAGTAGTCTTACTAACTGGAGGTAGTCCGGCGAGTAAGGCAGGTATTGGTAGATTGGGCGAATCCCTCTTGCCGGTATCTTGAGGCTTATTAATGGCGATGGATTTCGGTTAATAAGTCAAGGTGGTTCTAGTTAGTTCGGGGGCAACCCGATAACTAGATATGATTGCTAGGAAAGCAAAGTATTAGAGTCACAATAGGGTGACTAGTTAGATGGATAATTACTTACATGTTTGTCTATATGTCATACGATTATTATTATTATTATTGGGTCTAAACCCATGTAGCTCACGAGACGTTTTTGTCTCACGTACTCCTTGTTTGTTTTGCTATGTACTCAGGTTCGGGATCGAAGGTTTAGGTACGCATGGATAGAGATACGGGGCCTAGGGTAGAAGAACTTTAGATTGGATTTATGCTTAGCTTTGGTTTTGATCTATTTTGTAACACCAAACTTTATACTCTGATTTTCATACCAAAAGTTTTTGTAAATCCATATTTTTGGAATAGTTCTTCTATTTATGAAAAATGATTTATTTTGGGCAAATGTTTTGTATTAAAATTTGAGGTGTTACATAAGTGATACACTTTGAAAACTTACCTTATTTGGTAAAAAATAGTGGGACCCATACCCACTAACTATCTACTTTAATAAAGTGAAATGACATATTTACCCTTACTTTTATTTTTAAACATCATTAATCTCATTTTATTCAAATATTGTGGGACCCATTCCCCACTAACCATCCAATTAATCTAATTTAATTATCATTATCATATTTTGCCTCAAAAACCGTGAAACCAACAATGTATCACTTATTTTAAATCGAAGGAAGTATTGAAAAGGAAACAACTGCAAGAATCCAATGTAGTTGAGATGGAAATGCATGAACCCTCTATCCCCAAAGTCATGGGGTCGAATCATGTGGCTTGCTTTCTATTATTTTCGGTGGTTATAAGAATTAAGACATTTCCCGTTAAAGTAAGGGTGAAAGTTAAGACACGCCATAAGAAGAAGTCCTAAATGCATTATAAAGCATATAGATGAGAGAGCTTATTCTATAAAGAAAACTAATGTATAACACGCATGAAAATCTAGTACACGACCTAAGGTTAAAAAAATGTGTCATGATGGCGCTAAGTCATGAGACGCGACTCTATCGTTACGGAACCGATCATGACAACAGTGTAAGGCACGACATAAGAAAATACGTGATAAGACGGTGTAATACGCGTCTTATCACATGTTTTTTAAAAGCATACTATAAAACCAATTACTAAATTATAGTCCTTAATAATTTTTAATAAAAATTTGTGTTAAAGTAAACAAAACTTGTCAACTAAAAAATAGATCACAAATTCATTGCAATTTTTGTGGAAGGAAGTGAGATGGCATGACCCTTGTTCCCTTTCTCTCTTTCTAAATATATATTTCTATATATAAATCTAAATATGACAGCATTCTCACTCAACATTCATCTGAGCTCCCAAAATTCATCAAATCTCTTAAACCCAAATTCCAATTATTCAAATCCCACCAAATTTCAATGCAAAATTGGAAACTTTTTTGAAACCCATTTGTCAAAGTAACCCAAATTCTACAATCTAATCTCAAGGAACATACCCATGAGGCGGAGAGGAAAATCTGTGAAAACAGAGCAAGATAACAGTTCTAATTTGAACTATTTCTCATCATCTTCTTCAAATCTTCTATGTAAAAAACACCCATTAAAACCATCTTCGGTTGGAATTTGTGCACATTGTTTGAAAGAAAGGCTGATCAAGCTTGTTTGTTCAGATTGTGGAGAACAGAGGCTTTCATCCTGTTCTTGTTCTGATATTTCTTCATACAGGAATTCTTCTTGTACTGTTGATGTTGGAAGTGTTGGCAGAATTTCATTTTTTATTGAGAATGATAAGAGTAATAATGGTGATGAACAGAAGACTCTGTTTTCTCACATGAAGAAGACGAAACAGGGTGAAACAGGGGATGCTGTTTTGCTTAAAAGGAGTAATAGTTGTATTGTCGAGGTGAAAAAAAGCAATGGGTTTTGGAGAATTGGGAAGCTTTTTAACAAGAAGAGAGAGAAAGAGTGTTGTAGTGAGAGAAACAGATGTGGGTTTGATCAGGGTAATGAAGTTTGTGCAAAAGTTTCTGATTTTAATGAATTTGAGCCGAGAAAGAGTGGAATTAGAGGTCCATTGAGGGAAATCGAAACCGGTTTCATTAAAATGAGTGATGATGATGGTGATTCAGATTTTATTGATTTGAAGATTGACTTGTGTGAAAAGTCAAAAACAGAGCACTCTGTTTTCAAGAAGCATGATCGATTGGAGTTGATTAGTAATTGTAGCATGGGATCATCATCCTCATCGTGTCGATTTATGGTGAATGATAGAGGAATTAAGAATGTGAAGAACAACCACATGAAGGCATGGGAGTGGATTTTTAAGCATCATTCCGGGAACAAATAAGCTTAATCCTATGTTAGATTCTTGAATTTTGACTAAAAGAGAGTCAAACATTGCATGTATTATGATATAAAAAAATGACCATTTTTATTCTTAGATTATGGTTATGGAAGTCCCTTGTTATGTTTTTTATTCTTACTTAATGTAACCTTTTTCTTCCATGATAATACTAGTGAACATGATAGTTAATAGACTTAATAGTATACATGTGCATAAGCTTGAATGCAATGATGGCCTAGTAACGGACACAAATGGGAGGTAAAGATGACGGATTGTTATTTATTTACGACATAAATAGAAGCGTAAAATGGCAAGAATCATTCCTTTCAAAAGTTGCATAGAATGTTAAAAGTTGGTGTGAAGTTGAAGGAAACAAGTTAAAGTGTTGAATGGACGGGGCTTTTAATGAATTCAAAACCTTGATGTTCACTTGATGGTGTAACAACTTGTAGAAAAAGATGGCATTCAAAGAAAATGTATTTACAGTCAACCCCATATTTCTTTTTCTTTTTCATTTTTCATGTTTGACACTTTGATGGTTTGCACATATAGGCCCATGTACTTCTTGGGCCATATGGATAGCAAATTAGTCTCTAAAAATTCGCATACCGTTCATATTTTTTTCAAGTTAGAGGTGCAAAAAAATCCGGATATGGATCCGAACCACATTAAAACCGGTTTCAAGTCAAATTAAAGCATGTCAAATATGTTTAGATCTGAATATTCTGGATTGAGATTGGTTAGCGGTAGAGAGAGAGAGCGCATACAAATATAGAGGAGAACATAAATATACCATTTTACCCTCACATTTGTTGCAAACAAGCATGTTGACCCTCCACGCGTTGCTGCGGATTTATTTTGTTTACATTTTGTGTAAGTTACATTAGTAAAAATATCATATTAGATTTATTTTCTTTTGAACACTCTATATTATATTATATAGAATTGTCTTTAAATTTAATTTGAATTGAAAATGTCAAATAATATAATACAGTCTATTATGAAAGTATCCAGTTAATTATCTAATACAATATATAATTAGGTTAAATTTATATTATAACATGTCACTAATAATTCGATAATGTTATAAATAAATACACCTCAACTTTTAAATCATTGGTATTTACAAAATTTACACAGATTTTAGATTTTATATTAATTATAACTTAATAGACTAATATGTACGTAACTCTTGTAAAGAACAAAACTAAACCTAGTCCAAATTTTTTGAGTAGCAAAAAGTATAGGTGGTTAAAAATACAAATTGTTAAAGTATTGAAGTTAAAAGTATTTATTATTAATAATAATAGTTCAAGGGAATCATTTTTAGTATAAAACAAAAAAATGAATTATACAAAATGTTTAAAAAAAAAAAAAAAGTGTAGTAAGTATATAAAGAAATTAAATTATTCTGGGGAGTGTAATCTCTTAATTACTATAAAAAATAATAAAACCTCTGAAAATGAAAAGACAAAATAAACATGTGAAAATGAAAAGACAAAAAGGAAAATTTAGGAAATAAGATTCGAACATGAGTCATTGGTGTAGTAGGCACGCAACTTTTCCCATCCAACCATAATAACACTGGATTCACTTTTACACACTAACCTTTATATATTAGTTTGAAAAAAAAGTCAAAAAGCCTTTATGAACAGTGATTCTAGTATGCTTAATGTATAACTAGAAGGGTACCCGCGCAATGCGGCGGCGGGTACCCTATGACTATATTTTGCGGCAAACAAATGTTGTTCGATTATACGTTTTTCCTAACATGTATTTTACAATAACAATAATTGTAATGAAAATTGGCTCCATTGAGTAATATGTCATCTTCGATACTATAATTAAAAGACAGAAATATTTCAACAGTTAAAATGTGTGTTCCGACTAAGCAAAATCAAATACATCCACCACAAATTCAATCATTACAACAAATAAACCAGGTGAAACAAAGGCCATGATCGCCATACACATATTGAATGATTATTAAGCTCTAAACAATTACATGTTCCCCTCGAATCGTCTATCAGACATATGCTTTCAATGAATCTTCAATGTTATTTATAAATTTCTAGAAAAAAGAACTTGATAGACACATATCTTAAAACAAATGTCGAAAATTTACTAAATTATACTTTTATAAAATTAACTAAATTCAACCCAAGTAAATCAAACTCTTAATGCACACCACTATGTACATGAAGTTTGCAGAGCCTACTGTGAACGTAACTACAAGTCTAATATCCATATTCCAAAAGTCAAAAACTACTTCACATATTAAAAATCTTGGAAACCATTATGTACAAGAAACTTAGTTACAAGTCTAATATCCATATTACATATGCAATAAACTGCCAACACAACTTGTCCTGCCCTGGCTTGCGCAGCCTTACAAATCCGTTTGGTCAAATCAAAAGGCAAGTTTTGAGCAGCAACTTCTTCAACAAGAATTCCTACAAACACAATACAAAGGAGGATGAAAAAGAATTAAAGAAATTAATATAATATGGAAGAAATATGAGAAAAAAGAAAATATATTAATTTATCAATTTATTATGGAAGAAGATGTAAGCTTACCATGTTAGGATGTGACTGCAGAGTGTGCAAAATGGGTAAATATGCATACATAAATCAACTTATTATTCATCCTTGTAACATATGCATACATAAACAAATCAGTAAAAATAAAGTTGTTGAAACTCAAAATCCATATGATTGATATTCTTATGAACAACATGTAGCCTGCACCAAAAATAATAAAAACCTGCTCCATTACTTACGGGTAACCCCGAAGGCCGAAAATGTGCAAAATCAAGAATCAGACTGAATTACCGTTCTGTACATATTTTATACATATAAGAAAGTTTACACTTTTCAGCAAGCATGACATTCTATATCTGTTCATCGTTTTCGTTACAAAAAAAATGAATTTCGTGTAAATAATTTAAACAAAACAGGAATGGCAAACCTGTTCAATACGATTTCGATTACGCTTACGTAAAACTGGAATGAAATCTGGAATCAAAACTTGTATTTTGCGTGTAAGGAACCTTTTGTATTTATAGGGTTTAGAAACCCGTAAGTTGAAGATGTAGATTTCTTGAATCGAGGTGGGCATTTGAAAGGGGTAATTACAGAATCGAGATGGTAGAGAAATCGAGGTAAATGGCGTCCGTATCTGTAAACGCGTGATTGCAGTTTTCGAGGTTGGGAGATCGAGGGAGGCGATGTGTGTAATAGGGGTATCTGAAAGGGCGTGTATGTGTTAATGCAGCAAGCCGAAGTCGGCAGTAATTTAATTGTGCATGTTTTGAATTAAAAACCAAAGCAGAAGCTAGAGCAGGTGGTTAAGTGCATGACAAATGAGGGGGAGGTCATGGGTTCGAGTCCTTACTTAACCTTTTTTTTCCTTATTTTATTAAAATCTTAAAATAGAAAGAAAGTGGCTGAATTTTCAAAAGGGTATTTAAGGAAAGGTCTAAATACTTTATAAGTAGTAGAGATAGAGATAAGAGGAATGCCTACATTTAACAAAAAAAAGTAAACGACGTTAGTCAAAAGGACAGACATTATAATCAGTTAATCACTGGTGTAATTTTTTTAACGTTTAGAGTATAATACTTGAAATTTAAGGCAAATAACTATACCATCTATGTACAACTTTAACAAAACAAATCACTAGTTACAACATTAGGTATTGTTTAAAGTTAAAGTCATGTTAAAGTCACTTATGGCTCTTTAACATGATTTTAATACTCACCTCAACATTTTTATAACATTTATTTAGGACACAAAAAAATACCACAAACTAATTACAATTCACCAAAAAACAAAATATACACCGAAATCTTTTGATTTTGCGTTATAGCAATAGCGAGAAATGTTTAATATTGAATGCGGTATGATGTTAGCCATATTAAAGAGCATTTGGAACATCCTACACCTTATCCATATACAACCTACGTATGTAAAAAAATTTAATGCCAATAACCATAAATTAATGATAACTAGCAGGTTACCCGCGCAATGCGGCGGCGGGTACCCTTTGACTAAATTTGACGGCGATCAAGTAGTGGGCGCCTTGTTGTGGTCGTGTGGGTAGTGGCTGCTGGTTGACTGGGCGTTTTAAGTTTATGCGTTATGCTGAATTTTTTTTGGAATAAAGCAAAGTATCAAGTAGATCAATTGGTTAACACACAGTTCGTACTCGCAAAAGGTCTTGGGTTCGAATCCCTAAGCAATATATTTTTATTTTGTGGTGTTTAAGATGTTTCCCAAAGTAGAAATTTAAGATTAAATTTAAGATTAAGACCTTTTAAACTTAGAAGGCCTAAATACTTTAAGAAAGAGTAAGATAAGATGTAAATTCAAGGTTTAAGGGCGAGGAGCTAGATTCTACAAAGGGTAGTGATTTTTAGACCACATAAATTACTTCAAATACCACAACCACTGCTTTATATTACTTGTACAATATTCTTGATGAAGTAATTTATGTGGTCTCAAAATCACTACCCCTCTACAAAGGGTCATTTTGCTACTATGAATTGAAAATTAACCTCATATAACTAAGAGCCCAAAGTTTTGACTCAAAACAAATTAAGACAATGATAATCATGTTATTAAAATATTAAAATATATAATAAATTTGTACATTAATCATTAATTAAATCTTTTTATAAATATAACATTTCTTTTAAGTAGATCCGTCCTAAATATAAATACAGACCATTTATTCATATTAATCTTCCTACCCATAAATAAAATACAAATAACATTTATAATCTACTAATTATTTTTTCAAATATTATCTCTTAATTTTAAACAAAACAATATCATTACTCTAAATAAAACCCCTAAACTTCGATAAAACGCCAAAAGTTAAAATTCATCTATCGCCCCTTTGTTTCTGCTTCGCCTTTTTGCCACAATAACAAATTAAAGGCACATTCATCGTCTTCCAAAAGCAAGAACCCACCTTTTTCAGTCCAGACACCAAATTATTCATCAATGGCAGCAACAGCAGCAGCTAATTCATCATCTTCATCGTATTCTCCGCACGCACTTCACCGTTGTCTCACTAACCCTCAACGATTCCATCGTCCTTGTTTGTTGAAATTCCCCTTTCACTCACCTGATCGTAAATCGCGATCTATTCGTTGCCAAATCCCTAAATTTGAACCTAAAAGATCGGCGATGAGTTCCGATGTTTCCGAAACTACATCCTCTTCATCTGCCAGCATCGATTTCCTCACGCTCTGCCATAGCCTTAAGGTAGTTGTTGGCCTCAATTGCATTTGTATCAATGTTAATCCATAACTGCTGGTTTACTCGAATATTTCAATTTTAGTAACTTTTATAATTTTATTTGAAATTTAGTTTTAAATTGTTGTTATTCTCTGCATGAATCGATTCTCTGCTGATTTTGGTCCTTTGTGTATATAATTTGGGTATGATCATTTGTTGCAGTTGAAGGTTTAATTATGTATTTTAGATAATTAGATCTACAATTTGTGAAATTTATCATATTAGATATACACAAAATTTGCTTGCAAATACAGCAGAAGATTTTATACACGAGTGAAACCATGGTTTATAGTGAATCATGATTGAGTTTGTTTCACTAACTTGAACATTCGAAAACCCTAACAATTTATCTAGTTAAGGTCTTTCATGAAAACTCAACTTTTATAGTATTATTCAATATTCATTAAGAACTTTAAATGGTAAATTTCACATTGAAGTGGGTGAATGCAGTAATTTCTTATTTGACTTATATGGAATTTAATTAATATATAATTTTTAAAATAATTTTCCTTCCATTTTAGACTACAAAAAGGAAGGGATGGGTGAATCATGGAATTAAGGGCCCTGAATCCATTGCTGATCATATGTATCGAATGTCAATTATGGCTCTAATTGCTGCTGATCTTCCTGGAATTAACAGGGAAAGGTAATATTTAATTAACCATTTGTTAAATTTGTATTTGATCTTGTAATTAAGGCTAATTACATACATAAAGGAAAGTAACAAACTTTCTAAAAATTCAATCTAAGATAATCTTGATTCAGTAACAGGTTGGTATCTTGTGGTCATGTTGACTTTTTTGTGTTTGAATAGGTGTATCAAGATTGCAATTGTGCACGACATTGCAGAAGGTAAATGATTAAATACTAATAATAATTCCATTTAAATCACTCTCTTTTAAAAAAAAAATAAATGGAGCATAAGATATAATCTGACTTTTTTATAGCTATTGTTGGAGATATAACACCATCTGATGGTGTGCCTAAAGTAGAAAAAAGTAGACTCGAGCAAGCAGCTTTAAATGAAATGTGCAACGTTCTTGGTGGTGGGATGAGAGGTATTTTTAATTACTCATTATTTCAAAATTATATTTATATTTTATATTTATTTTAATGGGCCTGATTTATATATGCTTTTTAAAACCGGCAGCTGAAGAAATCAAAGAACTTTGGAGGGAATATGAGGATAATGCTTCCCTTGAGGCTAATCTCGTGAAAGATTTTGACAAAGTACATATTTTTATTATCTTTATTTTATAATAAAAACATGTTTTATTATTTAAAAAAATCTGTTCTTGATGTAAATTGCTGTGCTTTATTCTTCAGGTAGAGATGATTCTGCAAGCACTTGAATATGAAACTGGTACACGGGGGTGTAAATTGTAAATTTTCCCAACTAAATAAAATTGTTTTTAATATTATAATTTTTATATTGCAGAACATGACAGAGTTTTGGATGAGTTTTTCCTGTCGACAGCCGGTAAGATCGATTCTTTTTACATTTAGTAATCATTCACAAAGTTTTTTTTTTTTTTTGTGTTTTGTAAATAAATTTTGTGGTTGTAATCTTTGCATTGATGGTTGTACTGCAGGCAAGTTTCAAACAGATATCGGTAAAAGTTGGGCAGCTGAGATCATTTCCAGGAGAAATTCAAGGTTGGCAAAGAAACTAAACTAATCAAACATATCCCCATTTGGTTGACAAAAAGGCGTCATCTTTTCATTTTATTTTAACTTTTAAGCAAAACCCTGTTTTGGTTTTCATTTTATTTCAGTTTTGTATCTTATAAATTAAAAGTTGTTGCAATAGTTTCAAGATTTTAGAGTTTTGAAGCTAACCTTTGACTTGTCACTCATTGACTTTTTTTTTTACCAAGGGATTTGGTATCTAGTTTTGCAAAAACAGGCTTGTGTTTGAGTAAACCATCTGGTGATGGCCTAGAGGTAAGACCCCTACTGATTTCAATTGATCAATTGATTTCAGACAGGTATTAGACCGGTTTTAGTTTTTAACCGGTTTTCAGTTTAGATTGAATATTTTCTACTGACCATCTAGTAAATGTTGATCCGATAACATCTAGAAAGTCATCGGGAGCCACAAAACTGAAAATAAATATATGATCCTTACAAGAGTCGACCATAAATTTGGTTTCTAAAGCAATCTAACAAATTAACCAATTAAGAAAGCAAGCCATCCTATTTGATACTTACAGCTAATTATATCATTTATGTTAATTTCTTGAGGTACACTACTCCACATACATGAGGTGGAGTGCTTTGCAAGTCATAAGCCAATTACCACCTTTTTATATTTCCCTTTGCAGCATCAACTATTTCATTGCTTCACACCTTCCAATTTTATAACCCCTAATCCAACACTAATAATCAACAAGGAGATGGTTATTTACATAACTACCCCTCTTATTCTCTCTCGATCTCATCTTTCTCTCCCAATCCCGAGCCATGGGACAACAAGATTGGAACATGATCGGTGCAGATTGTCTCGTGTTATCATGTTGCTGCCAGTTTTTGATCTTGAAGATTCTCATATTCATGTTGTTTAAACTCCCAATTGAACTTTTTAGAAAAACAAAGGAACGCTTGAAGAGAAAGTTTGGAATACAAAAGAAGGCGGCTCTAGCTCGTTGTGCGGTGGCGGTTATGGGGCGGCTGCCACGGCGGCGGCCACCTTGTCGGGTGGCGGTGGAGAGTTTCCGGTGGGATGAATTGGATGGTTGCTTGGAGGAAGTTGAGAAGGTGTTGGGAGAAATGAGTAAAAAGGGTGAGTTTGGATTTGGGAGTTTTTGGAGAGGAGATGATGATTATTTGGAAAATGATTTTAGAATATGTTTTGTAAATCAACAACTTGGATATTATGACCATGATGGAAATTATCATTTAATTCCAGTATTTGGTCCTCTAACTATGAAATTGATTTAAATTTGGGTAATTCGAGTTCGATTAACTTAAACTTAATCACCAATTGTAAGTTATTTCAACTTCCATACTCAAAACAACCCACTTGTTATCTATTTATATATTTTTTACCTTTTCATCATATATTTAGTTAGAAGTCTTTGAGGAAGCGGTATCTCTACTCGTAGATGGATGTATAATTGTCTATATTTCATCTCCTTCATACCTCCTCCTTACCAGGATTGGATAACCTTGTTATTTTCATCTAGTGATTAAATATTTTAACATGAAGCCATGTATATATTGTATCTATTCCATATAATACGTGTGATAAATATTTGAGTTGACTAGTAAGCCTATTTGACTTTTGAAGATCGTGAATCATCAATAATATATTTCAGTGTTAGCTTATTAGACATTATTGCTTTCAACATCTTGAGTCTCGATCTTCACATTCGTCACTAAATAAAAGAATTGTTAAATACCATTTTCCCCGATTTCAGTGAGGTGGTTTTCATCGACCAAGATCAACTCATGAAGGTTTTTCGGTTGTTTGAAAAAAGATGGCGATGGCTGTCGAATTCGGTCAACCATTGACCTAACGTGAACTCAACAAAATCATGGATGATATTGACACAAATGATGATGATATCATTAGTTTTAATGAATTTTCAATGGTTTTAGGCAATTTTAAACGACACTGAAAAACCGGGTTTTTGACCGAATCGGGCACAAGAAACTGGATCGGGCCGAATTTTATTATTTTTAAAGTTTTAGCCTAATTAAATTTGATGTTTTCGTGAAATGATTTAACCTAATGTTGCATTCATGAATTTCTTCGTAATCATTAATTTTCCGAATTCTGGTTACTTACAAACAATTCAATCATTTTTAAAAGATAAGCCGGTCCCATTAAAAATAAGGATTTTAAAATATCAGTTTTAGGGATGCATGCTTTGGAATTCTTTGCAATTTAAGACTGTATGAGAAACCCTACAAAATGAAGAATAAACCGAAATTGAAGATTATATAACATTATTCTTCTCATGAATCTATACACAATTTCCCTAATTTACAACAAAACTTCACAGCCTGAAACTCAGGAAATTGATCGACGAAAACATATCGCCATACTACAACAATTAAAGAATATAAATACTAGCAAAAAATCTCTTCCTCTGCCGAAAGCTTCTGTACAAATCCTGCAGTTTATGATTTAGGTGCTTGTCGTTCCAAATTCACGTGATACAGATTATTATCCCTTGCAATTGATCGAGCCGTTAACCCAACCGTCGTGGTTCGAATCGACCGTTGACGGACCATGTTAACGTACTCCGGATCATCGGTATGACCTTCGTATCTGATCCATTGGATCATCCCATGGAAAGCGGGGAAGAATCGCATCTGAATCGCTTTGTAACAGTAGTACGGAACCAGAGCAGCAATCACCACAAACAGGGTTACGAACCAGTACGACGGCGCAGGTGCGAGCGTTTCCACAAACACCTGGTAGGCGGTTGTTGAAAGTGAGGTGGGGAGTGCACCGTACGCTAGGAGGAAGAGGTACCAGAGGATTATTCCTCCCCAGATGAACACGTGTTGGATTAAGGTGAAGTAGCTCACGGCTAGCGCCATCTGGCAGTTGACTACCCATACGACGCAGGTGTAGATTGTAGCTCCGACGACTTCCATTCCGGCGGTTTTTCCGTTTTCCCGGTAGGATTCTGGGTCTAGGGCGCGGGTGCACAGGAAGAAGATGATTACGCCGCTGGCTAAACCGTTGAGCATCCAGCCGAATATTCTACGCCATCTCAAGAGAGTGTTTTGAACGCCTTCTTGGTATAGCAATGGAAACTGCCGTTTTAAAATTAAGAAGCAAATTAGAATTTAATTATGTGTAAGATTACTAAAACGCCCTTTTTGCTTCAAAATTTTTATGGATTGGTTATTGAAAAATATATTACGCGTTTTGAAAATAGATAATTATATAATCAATACTTACAAAAATATGATTATGAAAAATAGTGTTTGTATTTGATGATGTTGTTCGGAATCAGATAGTATATTTTTAATGTTTGAAAAACCTGATTATTGTTTTTAATATGTAAAATACAAATAATTTGTTTATACTTTTTTGTCCAATTTAAATTATTTGCGTATTTTGAAGATTATTACATTAATATAAAATATAGATAATCAGATAATTAACTGTAATAATGTTTAAAACTAGAAATGATGTTTGTTTATCCGAACACTAAAGACCTGACTACTAGATAATGTTAAAAACGCAAATCCAAACACCCATTTAAAGGTATTGCATTGATGTATAATTAGGGGTTAAAATGAACAAAATCGTGCATATGTGACTAAAAGGGCATTTTGGGCATACCTTGAGACAAAATCGTGCAGATACATCTTGATCAAAGACGCCTAAAGCAATAGCGGGAAGCGATGTGAAGAAAACGTTGTAAAGTGACAAATACCAATCATTATATGCGGGTTGACCCGAGAATGATGCATATGCTTCATATAAGAACACCGTCATTCCAAAAACGATATTCTTATAGAAAAAGTAGCAAATCTGTAAACATAGAAGAAAAACGTGTTATTAAATTACGCTAATGAGCGGTTTTATGTTGTTAAAGAAATTATAATGATCCTTACCATTGAAGAAATTCTTCGGTAACACCAATGTCCATGCACTAGTAGTAAGCGTTCGAGAAACCTAAATTGCGCAATTGCAATGTCGCTCGACATAACCGCCTGTTTAACCAATACAAAATAATTAGAAAATGTTCAAGGATCATAATAACCAAAGTGTAGTTATGACTAAATAAAGTAATTTCTATACTGTTAAAACACAAAACGGTATAAAAAGTCAAAGTCAAACATGTATATGGTAAGTACCTGCATTCCTTCAACACCACTAATTCCGATACCGATGTCAGCTTCTTGAAGCATACCGACATCATTCGCACCATCACCGATCGCTAATGTCGTTTTCCCAGTTCCTTCTTTAACAAGTCTTGTAACCTACATTCGACATATACTTCTTAAACCCTAATTTTGATATTACCTTAGAAAAAGTATACAAAAGACAGAATAAACTAACCAATGCTTTTTGTTTTGGTGAAGATCGACAACAAATAACAGAAGCACAACCCACCGCAAGCTCCAAAAACGTGTTTTTAATATCATCATCTAAAGCATACGCAAGTGATTTCCCGTCGATTATTAAGGCAAATGGATCAGAAGTTGAAGCAGTAAGTTGAGCTTTCCCTGCTAATATTTGTTTCTTGACACTTGCTTTCGATACCTGCAAGGGCAAAATCGTCATTTCAAGAAAAAAAGGTACGAAATAACGTTAAAAACTAAAAAAAAAAAAGCCAATGAATTATCACCTTCGCTATGAGGTGTTTGTCCCCATCTTTTTCTGCTGCTATGATTTCCGGTGACTCTAACGTTATTATAATTTGTTTCATTCCTTGTCTAAGTAAACTACACGCGAATCTGCAAAACGTTCGGTTTTTTAAAGTTAGGCATAACAAGAACGAAAAAAGATATTTAATTATATTAAGAAAAATAAGACGAAATTGTACCCGATATTGATTGCAGTTTCCATTTTATCACCAGTGAGAACCCAAATCTTAATTCCAGCTTGAGCAAGTTTATCAATGCATTCGGGGACCTAAAAAACGAACAAAAATTATAAAAAACCCGAATTAAATATAAAACCCGGTTCATATATCCGAAAAAGATTCAAACTTTAAAGTTCATGAATCGGAAAAAGTAAAAAAAAAAAAAAAAAAAAACTCACCCCTTTTTGTAGTTTGTCCTCGACAGCAGTCGCGCCAAGAAGTATTAAATCTTTTTCAATATCTTCAGTTATTTCATCGATTAAATCATCGCGATCTGCACTTACAGAATTTTTAGCTTCTACAAATCTTTCATTAAATTCTTTGTATTCTTCTTCATCGAGTTCACGATACGCAAGAATTAACGTTCTTAAACCAGCATCAGCATAGTCGTGCACATGTTCTTTTGTATTTTCTTCAAATTGTCTCCCATTTTTAGCAAGTCTTTCGAACATAACACTAAAACAAACGTAAATATATACAACATTTAGATACGAAAATGTGTTGAATAAAAATAGTTTATGTTTATTAAATTTTTTTATCTATAAATAGTGATCAATAACACAACGTGGTTTTCATTATTTTTTACCTGTCAGCACCTTTACATAGTAGAAGTAGCTTCCCATTATCATCTCGAACAATAACCGACATTCTTTTTCGTGCACTATTAAACTCGAGAACATTTAAAAGCTCGTACGTCCTTCGAAAAAAAAACAATAAAAAGATTAATTTCAACAAAAACCCAACTCAAATTCGATACTAAAACTTACCAAAACAATAATTTAAAAAAAAAATCCGTTACCTTTCGACTTTTTTCTTGGAAACGGGATCTAATTCCACGAACGAAACCGTTGTTTGTGTTCGTTTATAAAACTCAAACCCTAATTCTCTCGCAGCAATAACAAATGCAGCTTCATCCGGTGATTCGGCTTCATATGTAACTCTCCCCGTTTCTTCATCGACATCGGGAATCGCCGTATGACAAATCGCTAATAACCGAAAAAACTTCTGAATTACATCCGAATTCGGTTCGTGAATCCAATAACCGTTTGTAATTCTCTCATCTTCAAAATTATAACCTTTAACCGATAATGTCGAATCATCATCATTATGATCATCAAGAAGTTGATCTCTACCATTAACAATCAACGGTGATCCTGTTTTTTTAGCCATTGCCCGTTCGACTTCCGTAACACCTCGCCCGTATGCCGTTCCCGCAACTGAACATTTTATAAACTCCATCGAATTACACGTCAAAGTCCCGGTTTTATCCGATAAAATCGTGTCGATTTGACCGAGCTCTTCGGTCAAATTCGACGTCCGAGCATGGGCCGGTTTATCCGCTTCTTCATAATACATGTGAATATCATTATTGATAAAAATCGTTTGCAATACTTTCACGATTTCAATCGAAACGTATAATGATATCGGGATCAAGTAAGTATACAACAATAAAGCGGTTAAGAAGTGATAAATCGCTGCAGCCGGAGCTCGGTTCGGGTCGAAAAAGATATCCGCCCGATCCGGGCCCAAATACCATCTTTTTTGTTCGTTCCCGTTTCTCAAATCCCGTTTCGTCACGATCCCGAAATAAACCGAACCCGAAAACGCAATTAGAAACAAGATAAAAAACAAGAAATAGATGATACTATCCATTCTTCTTTCAATTCGACTCCTTTTCGAAGGTGCTTCGGTTGAATTTTGGATCACTTTTGTATCATGACCCGTGAAAATAACCGACCCGTAGACATAATCCGTATTTCGAAGCTTTGAATCGCGTAAAAGTAATTGTTGTGGTGATAACGGATATTGTTGTTCTTGAAATTCCATTGTTCCGACAAATGTGTATAAACTTGCGTTCGGATCTTCACATTTGACGGTTGCTTTAAAATCTTTGAAATTTGAATCGTCGTTGATTGTGGAAGTCGAATCTAACGATTGCTTTAGTTTTAGATTTGTTTCACCGTCTAAATTCATGGTTTCGACGTAACAAACGGCGTCTTCATAACTTGATGAAAGTAGTAAAAGATCAGCAGGGAAGAATTCGTCTTTAACTACCTTAACTATATCTCCTACTTGTAGTGTTTTCCATTCTCTTGACTCGAAAACGCCCCCACCTCGATGAACTTTGACTTTTCGGTTGTTGACTTCGTGATCCTGTACCGTCGAAAAAACAGAGTTTTGATTTTAGGATGATATTTTGCAGAAATTTTTTCAACTTCAGGAAATTAAAAAAAGGTTAATTTTGATAAAATAACAATAAAGTGTTAGAAACTTTACTATAATAATAAAAGACTCAAAATTGTTATAATCTTGTGAAATTCAACTTCTATTATTTAAATTATATCTAAAAAACCTATAATTGAAATACTTAATTTACATATAAGGTGACATGAAAATTTTACTTAATGTAAACACATTTGAAAATTTTGTATTATTATATACTGTGAAAACATTGCAAAATTTTGTTACTATTTTATGAAATTAATTTAAAAAAAAAAGAATAAATAGGTGGGTACAACCGTAAAATTCAATAACATAATGTAGAATAGTCAGTTGCGTCAAGAAATTGACTTTTAAGATCTATCGTGATTCCCAGCAAGTAAAGATTCAAGCTTTAAAACATGAATTGAATCCATCAAAAACTAAAGATTCAAACTTTAAAACATGAATTGAATCCGACCAAGAACTAAAGATTTGAACTTGAAAACATGAAGTGAATCCGACCAAGAAGTCAAGATTCAAACTTTTTAACATAAATCAAGAACCCAACTTGAAAAAATGGATCTAAAAGTAGTATGAACACACCTGTTTTTGTCTTTGCCAATCTTCAATACCTTCTTTGACCATAGTAGCACCAATGACAACAATTAATGGAAGAATTGCACTAACAGCAGAATAAGGAGCAAGTTCTGTAAATGATAAAATTCCAGTAACAAGAAAATAGAAATTTGCAACTCTTCTAAACTGTTCAAACAGTGATTTCGGTACAAAAGTCATTGGTGTGTACTTTGTTGACCGAACATAATTATCTGGGTAATTTTGACTTGCAACTTCCGAAACACCATTTTCGTTGCAATAAACAACTCTTGAAAAACCTGGACCTCCAATTTGTGAGTGATCATCATCCAATTTATTTCTTCCACACTTGAATGAGTAGATCTTGCTAAAATGTAACCGCTTTTTTCTGCCTGTACCCATTTTTTATAATCTGTTTTATGATAATTTCTGATAAAAAAAGGTTTTTTTTACAAGAATACTTGTTTTTACAAATACCCAGATGAGAAATTCCTCAAACAAGAACAAAAGATTGGCGCTTTTACAATTTACACACACCCCAACTGAATAATTAATGAGTTCAAGCAGAAAAGCTCAAAAACCCAGTAATTAAATATAAAAATTAGTAGAACCCAGAAATGATATGAAGAAAAAACAAGTGTAAGCTATAAAATCCTCAAGATTTTTTGAAAATATACAATTTTTATGTAACAAATAAAGAAAAGAATAAAGCACTTATTTTTAAAGAATTGGGAATTAGATACAAAGTGTTTGTATACGTATGTGTGTGTATATATATTTGGGAATTACAAGAAAAAAGGAAAACGAAAGGAAATTGGTGGTTGTAGACTTGTATCTATAATTTGAAATTTTCTTTGAGCTCGGAAGGTTTGAACGAAGACTTAAAAATGATGGATCTCTTTCTGTGTCCCTTTCATATTTTGACTTTAATAAGGCACATATGTTGATTAAAGAAATTAATTATATTTTAATTTTTCCAACTAACACAGAATAAACAAACCCCATAAAAGTTAATACAATACAATAATACATTTTCGAATCAATTATGTATTAATTTATAAAAAGGAGAGGGGAAGCTTCCAAAGAAAAATGAAAATAAAAGGAAATACAGACTGTTCAAAGAGGAGTTTTCTGGGTTCATTTTTTATATTCTTTTTCAATTTATGACAACAATTCAAAGATATATGAATTTAATAATCGAAAATGGGAATTTTATATACTTATGGCGTGGGAGTAGGAGATGTCTTCTCTCTCCTCCTCCTTGTTTGTTAAAAAGATGCATGAAAGAAGACAGACACATGGATGGATCTTTAAATTATATACAAGTACAAACGTTTTTTTGGAAACAAAACTGCTAAAAATGGCTTTGTTGAATTTTATGCATTATAACTTGTATATAATTAGAAAATTTGTACCGTGCGTTGTAGTAAGATTTTAAGGGGGTATGGGCACTATCACATCATTTTTTCTGTCATATCATCTGCCACTTCAGCAACCACACCACACCATTTATTCAGGAAATACACACTATACCAACCACGTCATTTTCATTCAATTAAATTTTAAATATAAATAAAAAAACTTAACTTTTCAACTAATCAAAGCAAAGATACCACCTTGAAATCTCCCAACACGCCTGTTGTGGCTAGTGGCCGTGGCCACACAGCACCACTTGAACATCACCACTAGTGGGAGGGGGTGGTGTTCCCATCTACACCACACGGTTAAACACATGCAATGTCAGCACCACACCACGCCCCATACACCCATACCGTTTAGCCTAAAGCATATACTTGCATCTCTTATGATTTGTTTAATTTATTTTAAAGCATATAAAACATATACCACAAAACCGGACCGTACCATCGGTTCGGTTCTCGATTCAAATTTTTATGAAAAATCAGTTCTCGGTTCTAATTTATATGAAAAATCGGTTTTCGGTTCCAAGCACTTCGGGTCGGTCCAAAACTGATAAAACCCAAAAAAAATCGAAGAAATTACTTCGGTTCGTGCCGGTTCTTAAACCGTGCACACTGCCCAGGACTAACAAAAATTAAAAGTTCCAACTAATACAAGTTGCGAGTTATAATAAAAAAATTGACCCAAACACAAATGCTAACAAAAATCAAAAGTTCAAATTTATTTAAAAATAAGTATCAAAATCTCAATCAAACCAATAGAAAAAGGAATTTTAAAGTATATAACATAAGTCAAAATCCAAAAACGACCCGAGTTATAAAGCTTTTGACGGGGTGACCTGTTTTTCACCCCAGCTAGGGATGGAATCGGGTCCGGAACAGACCCAGATGGATCGGGATCCGAAATATCCGAGACCCGATTTAGCAGAATTAGGAAACCCGAGAACCGAACCGTTTTATAGAATACGGTCGGTTCGGTTCAGGGTTCGGTTCGGGTAAATCGGGTACAGACCCGATTGGAACTGAAGTCGTAATTGGAGCCATTTTTGGATAACTTTATCATATTTTTTAGTTTATACATGTAATATTATAATGATTTACAAATAACAATTGTTTAATTAATATGAACCAAACACTATTAATAGTATTATACCAGAACAAATTCAAAATACATAGTTAATTAATTTTGGTTCAGGGTCCTAGACCCGATTTGTTCTATACTCGATGTACCCGGACCCGATTTTACCCGGACCCGGAATACCCGAAACCTGATTTCTCAAAAATGTTGGACCCGATACCCAAACCGATTTTTAGTAATCCGGTTCCAACCTGTTCCGGTTCGGTATGGGTATGGTGTCGGGTTTTCGGTTCTATATCTCATCCCTAACCGCAATCCATTTAAACTCAACTCAAATTTGATTATATTCATGTCTGGTTTCGGGACGTGTCAAAGAATTGCCGCACCTAGTTAAGAGATGGGCTTATGCATGCATCTTTATATCCTGGTGTTGCTGGTTGTGCATGTATTTAGTATTTGTATGCCGTTTTTACATGTGTTAAAACGCTAGGTAAACTTTACCAATATATAACTCAGTGGCTGCGCTGCTCATCTTCATTTCTCTTAATATTATTTATAATTATTGCAAATTGGGTCCTATGAATATAAGATATAAAGAAATGAAAAACGACAAGGTAGATATATATTCATGGCTTCATATATTGATAAGTTGTTTAATATTCGACTTAGCCGCCCATAAGGGAGAGTACATGGCAATTGGCAACACAGAAAATTTACAAGGCAAAAGAAATATAAATTAAACCTAAAGGGTGCATAGTGTAACATACAGACTTAAAAAAAGATTGCGATATATTTTTTTGTATTTCCATCAACTCCAAGACGTTGATCCAAACTTAGTTTTAATTATTGTAATGTTTGGCAATGTAGTGGTTTTATTCTGATTAAATTTATTTAAATTGTATGTTTTAAATAAAAAAGTAAAATAAATTGTGGAGTCTAAAAAATTGAAAAAAATGAGTATTGTTGGTACTAATGTGTCATTATCGTCTGATTTAACGCCGGTGTAATAAAAATTGGAATGTTTAGTTAGTATCATGGTTAGAAATAGAGTTATCCATTCTCAATAGGGGTTTATGATTGTTATGCCTAAGAATTAACGATTATACCTACGAATATGCCTAACTTTATCCGTTTGCTAGCCAAATAGCCAATAGTCAAATGGCGGCTTTTAAGTTATGCCTAATTATCAATGTTATTAAACTAGGGTTTTGGTGTGGTGCCAACCTTTTATGTTATGAGCGGTGATTTTGACACCACATAAAGTATGCTACACACCACAACTAATGTTTTATCGAAATACATGAATATTAGAAATGAAACTCATTAAGGTTGATGACGTGGTCGTCACGTACATACCCAAGTTCTGCTTTTCGATTTTAGAAATGTTTCTGCTTGTTAGTGTTGGATTTTGTACTTGAAAGTTTGCAGCATATGAATTAGATTGTCTCAAAAAATATATTCCTAGTTTTGGATTATGGTTTATCATTTTAGTTGTGAATTTTTATCAAGTTTCTAAATAATGTGAAACATGACGTGACAACTTTGTCAAACCTTAAGTCATGCCGAGTTATGGCGAAGCCATGGCGAATTTTTACCATAATGTTGTATTTTTTTTTGAACAGCCAAAAAAGGTTCCAACATAGGGGCTTCGGCATTGCCATCACCCCATCCGAAGGAACCCACAAAATTTTAAAACACTAGAATTTAGCAAAGCGCTAAATAGTTACAAAGAATTTATAAGTCATTCAATCAAAGAAATCTTAAGCTTAAATACTTCTATAATTTTCCCCTCTATAGTCGTCCAATAAAACGTTTGTGTTAGCAATGTTAGAATACAATATAATATTTGATGTTGAAGTGGGCACGTTGATATAAAAGTAGTTCATGGATGAAATATCCGGACAAAACCATATAAAGATCATGTACTATAATATGCATGGACCACTAAAAAGACAAGATGAACCATCAAAATCTTTTAATTAGATTATAATATGTCACAGTGAATATATTTTCATACATTTAACCGTGATTCGTCAAATTTTCAAATATTTGCGTGTTTCGGTTTCAAATCAGTTTTTTTATAAATTATAAGGTAATTAGAAAAACCGAAAAGAAAACTTGAAACTAACTCGATTTATTGATAATAATCGAAAAGTTGAAACTGAGGAACGAAAATGGAACGATTTGCAATTTTAAAAATCGATTTTTCAATTCAGAGTTTGGTTTTAGTAAAAAACCGATCCATGTAGGAGTGTTCACTATTAACTTATTAAGATATAATCGGATTGTCCCATTAGACAATTTAGATTGATTTTTTCATTTTTTTCAAATCAATTTGGACTTACTAAATTAATAGTTTGGTTTTTGAATTAAATTTGTTTTTCTTTGTAAAACCAGATTGTTAAAAAAACGAATAATAACACACACGTATGAGCATGGGCGTCTCCGAGATTTTGATAACCCTGTGCGAATAGACGAAAATAGGCTCCCTAAATATAAAATTTATATAAAAAGTTGGACTTTTTAATTATTTTTTATATTAAATTATTAAGTTGGCATAAATTTTAATATTATATATACAAGATATACATCAAAATTGGCCCCTATAAAATATAGGTCATGTCCGGTCGCACCACCTACACGTCCTCAAATATACCCTACATATGACGTGTATATATATAGGATTAGCTGCTAATGGCAACGAAGTTCTAGAGAGGAAGGTTTAGGTTGTGGTATACCCTAATTAGATAATGACATTTGTCATGCTAAACACCCTTGTATAGTTAATTTCTTTTATATAGCTGAATGCGACACCCACCTCTACTTTCAGGTCCCAAACTCCAAACTGACAACCACACGTGTTGTGCATATTTCGATTTATTTTGGGTACGTTGTAAAACTATATTTGAAGAAAGATCATTCAACCCTGATAAATTATGAGATGATGATCATGATATATATATATACTCCATCCGTCCCTAAATAAAGTTCCTATTTCCCCTTCAAGTTTTGTCCCTAAATAAAGTTATCATTTCTCAAACATAAGGGGTCCACTTAATATAATAATATTATTACAAATACTTTCACCACTAACTATCTCTTAAAACACTTTCTCTCTCCAATCAAACCTTATATTTTAATCAAAAATAATACTTCATCCGATTCAAAATAAGTGATACACTTTCCGTTTTTGGGTGATTCAAAATAAGTGATACACTTTGAAAAGTTTCCTTATTTGGCAAAAAAAATGGGACCCACATCCACTAACTATCTACTTTAACAAAGTGAAATGACTCATGTACCCTTACTTTTTACTTTTAAACATCATTAACTTTACTTTATTCAAAAGGTGTGGGACCCATTCCCCACTAACCATCCAATTAATCTAATTTAACCATCATTATAATCTTTTGCCTCAAAAACCGTGAAACCCCAAGTGTATCACTTATTTTGAATCGGAGGAAGTACCAAATACCCCACTATTAACTATCTCCTAAAATATTGTGCCCAACCCAAATGGGAACTTTATTTAGGGACGGAGGGAGCATTACGTAAAAAAAATGGATTTTTTTATTTTCAAACTATTACGTTGCACTTTTAATAATTTAAAATAATAAATAATCTAGTCAATCAAATTTATCATATTAAAATACATTTTAACCTATTTATTAATCTAATGGCATTAATATGAAGTATCGCGTAGTCAAATACTTTTAGGGAGATTTACTTTTATTAATATTTGTTTGGACATAATTAGGGCTGTCGAAAACACGACACGATAAAAATACACGAAACGAAACGAAATTGGGACGAAACTGAAATTTGAATTCGTGTTCGTGTCGTGTTCGTGTTGTGTAAAACAAACACGAAATCGTGTCGTGCCGTGTTCATGTTCAAAGATTAACACGAAATTGACACGATAGTTATGATTTTGTCGTGTTTATCGTGTTTTTAGCATGTAATAAGTAAGAAATTTGTTATTTATTTTGTATTGTCATGTTTGTCGTGTTTATCATGTTAACGTTTTTTTAATCGTGTTCGTGTTAGCAAAATATAACACGACTTCGTGTCGTGTTGTTTTCGTGTTGAACGTTTTTGTGTCATGTCGTGTTATCCAGAAATAAGAAACAATAGCACGATTTGACAGGCCTAGACATCATGCTAGATTCCGAATATCGATATTTTTAATAGTTCTAGAACATATTCATGTTGCTTCGTTTTCTAAAACGTAAAAACAAATAAAGGATATACACACACATTGTATTATTAATAGAGTTGTCTTCAAGGACATTCACCAAAATTTTAAAGTCATAACTAACAAATTATATCCAATGGATTAAAATGATCAAGATCAAATCATATGTGTTTCAAGTCACGACCACCGCCGCCAGTCACCACCACCGACCACCGCCGGCCGCCACCTCCAGCTGCCGCCGTCGTCCGTCGTCGCCGGCCGCCGGATGTAGGTGGGGTATTGATGTATTGATGTATTGAATCACATGTGTTTTTAGTGGTGGTGGTGGTGGTTTGAATCTTCATCTTGACCTTTAATTTTTTCTTGATTAAAAAGCTATTAATTATCCCTTAAAACTTGATAAAATTCTTGTAGTACCGTGAACAAACCACATTGTTAATAAACATAAAGTTAGATATTGTATACTTCCTCCGTATCAAAATAAGTGACACACTTTCCATTTTGGGGTGTATCAAAATAAGTGACACACTTTGAAAACTTTCCTTATTTGGTAAAAATAGTGGGACCCATACCCACTAACTATCCACTTTAATAAATTGAAATTACCCTTATACCCTTACTTTTACTTTTAAAACTCATTAATATCACTTTATTCAACAAAAGTGGGACCCATTCTCCACTAATTATGTACTTTAATCTATTTTAACCTCTACTTTAATCTTTTACCTCAAAAAAATGTGTAAGCCAATTTGTGTCACTTATTTTGATACGGAGGAAGTACATTAAACTCCTTTGACCAATTAATTGAAATCCAAATAAACGAGGATAGTCCAAAATAAACCGGAGGTGTTTTTTTAACATTCAAGCCACTACTTTCTTCTGGATCAAAACTCGTTCTAAAGGGAAGATCTCATCGAACAATTGGGGCGCTTGGATGACTGATCCGAAGACATGTTTCGTTGATTGTTTTGGTGGTGTTGGTTCCGACTTTCGTGGCTAAGACAGCAGGATGGTTCAAACGATGATTCATGCAATCAACGAGCAGCTCAAGTTAAAGGTTCCCATGGTGGATCCCCGTGAGAACACTCCGACGCTCAAGTTAGTGTTTATACGAATCGAAAGTTGAGTATTAGAGTAAATGAATTGGAAGTGTTAGGTGAGAGTATTAAATGTGGTGTGATGTGGATACCTGAAGGGATGCATAAGTCCATCCTTTATAGTCGGTATTGTTTGAGCGGGAAGACGGAGGCTACATTCTTTAATCTGGGTCTTCATGAGTCTTCCGGATAAAAGGTATCCCCACACTTGTGGACCTGATGGGTAATACCCTAAGCTTTCGTCCTAGCCGTCTTTGGGTCACGTCGACATTTAATGCGTTTATGCTTTATCCGGAAAAACCGCTTAACACGCTTCCTTTCGTTGGGATTCGCAGACCGTTTGTTCGCCTTACTTTGTCGTTATTGTCCTTCTACCCGTCCGTCGTTGCCACCTCTCCGGATAGCATGCTGATATGTACCATATGCCATTAAGTCCCTCAAGTTAAAAATAAATAACTCAAGGTTTTAATTTTAAGTTTATCGCTTTTCCTACCGTTCGCTATTTCCGTCTTGTCACACTTTTGCATAGGTTACCGTTGCCCTTTTCCGACCGTTGGGTAACTTCCCTTGAGTCTTTTCGCCTTCTCTTTTTTATATATACTTTATTCGACTCTTTGTGTTTTACGCTTCCTTTGCACAATCTTGTTGATATCTTCTCTCTGTTTCCCCCCTCTTTTCTTTCTTCGAAATCGTTGAACCATTACGAGGAAAGACAAAATGCCCAAAGAAAAGTCCGAAATCTTGTCAGACTGCGCTCAATACTTACACTGGTCTTACCGACGAGGATTTACCGAAGATTGTTGAAGAGTATCACATCGATGAGCGTACTCAGATTCGCCTTCCTGGAGAGTTAGATACCATATTATCTGCTCCTGAAGGGTTCGACCTGTTTATGTTCAGTATTTATTGGGAGGCCTTTGGTTTCCGATCGACAATTTCATTCTTTCTCTGTTGCAAGATCTGAAGCTTCATCTGATTCAACTTGCCCCTAATTCCTTTCGGAAGATCATCGCGTTCATCATGCTAAGTAGGGCTTTGGGTATACCTTTATCAACTAAACTTTTCCGTTGCTTCTACGCTGTGACCGGTCGGGGCGACTGGGCTGTCTTTACGCTTCGCCCTGGTCAACATGACCGCATCACTGGGTTGAGAGATTCTATCCATGACTGGAAGTATGGATTCTTTTTTGTTGATGGAACGGCTTTTCGCGATGTTGTGCTTCCTTGGGGTACGATCACTGGACGGACATCGGAATCCGCTCATGAGTTGACTCCCGAAGAGAATGGTTTTATGAGACGGATGTCATCCGTAGATATAGATTTGGAAGATCCTGATGAGGTCTTTCTAGCAATGGCGGATCTGAGCCCTTTTTATTTCTCTAGAGGGATCCGCCCTGTCTGGCTAGTTGACGATCAAGTTGTTCGTTGTTGCAACGTCTTCAGATGTCAAAAAGTGACCCTCCAAAGGGTTCAATATCAGTCACTGATGGATCAATCATTCCGTTTCTTCCTCCCCCAGAAGATGTAGTGAGCTCTGAGGGCACTCCGGAAGCCATGTCTGAAAGCCGTCATGAGATTTTAAATCTTGATCCTCCAGAATTCAGTGTTGAAGCTACCATGGTTCATGATTCACAGCAAGAGTCTTCTAAACCTCGCAAGGTTCGATCCATTCGCAACCTTTCTCTTTCGGAGAAGGAAAAAACCGTTCGTCAAAAGAGAATTCGAGAAAAGACCCCTTCCTCTCCGGCTAAGAGGGTGAAGGGTGGAGATGTTGGTAAGCTTGTTTCTTACGTGCTTTGTCGCTATTATCTTCTTCTTTACTAATGTACTGTTCCTTACAGGTTTTTCTGATTGTGTTGTAGTTTCCGATGCTTCTGCTGCCACCGTACCACCATTCGTGCCCCAAGCAACTGTTGGTTTCAAAGCATCTTCGTTGGTTATTCCTACTCCTGCGGCTATTAGTGTTGCCATGCCGTTGTTTTCCTCCAAAATACCCCTTCCGCCGAAGTCGATGTCTGCTTCTCCAAGACTTTCTGCTTTGGCCACCTTCTCGAGCACTTTGTTTGGTACGGGTATGCAGCTGTCTTCGTCTGCAAAGAGTTCACAATCGTCGCCTTCTGGTCGCAGTCAATCGTCTCTACCAAATTTCCCTGTGTTAGGTAACTTGCTCTTGCGACTATTTACTTTGTTGATTTTGACTTTCGTATCGCACCTGTTAGCTCATCCTCTATGTTTTGCAGCTCGCAGGACGTACCCGCGTACTACTCCTCCTCCGGTTGCTTCTATTAGCGAGAGTTTACCTGAAACCCCAAAGCTGGTTGGTACTTCGAAGGGCCAAGGCTTGCATGCTACTGTGACTTCAACCCCCCTATCGTTCATGCGACTATCGATCTTGTACCCTCCGTGTACCGTCTGTCGGAGTTTTCAGACGAAGGGGTCTTTTTCAGGGCCCGAACCAATCTGTTGTCCGCTATGGATTCTCTTTTAGAATTGCAACTACGTGGCATTCGTGGTCAACAAGCTTTGGTTGATAATAAACAGGAGTTTTCCCGTATCAATGAGTTGATGATGACTGCTAAGTCACTTCACCAGAAGGAGCTTGATGAGAAGAAGAAACTTTCTGAGCTAAACAGAAACCTTATGGAAGAAAACAAGGACCTTTCATCTAGTCTAGAAGAGTTGCAGGCTACCCTATCGGCTAAGGATACCAAAATTCTTGATTTGAATGCCGATCGTAGCTCGCTATCTTCGAGGATTGCGGAATTGGAAAAGGAGGATGTTGAAAAAGACTCGAGGCTGAAAGAGATTGTCGATCGTTTGGAGAGTGTGATTGCTGAGAAGGGTACGCTAGAGCAGGAAGCTCACGTTCGTGGGGAATACCTAGGGTGGTTGATGCAAAGGGGACTTCCTGGTATGGTGCAAGTGTTTGTTTCTTCAAATGAGTTTGTGAAGGCCAATACCGACCTTCAGAGAGAAAGTATCAGGTATGGGCAGTATCAGGGGTGTCTAGATACCCACCAGGCGTATACTGACCTTCTTCAGGACGCCAAACTGATTCACGAGTATCCGGATGCCCAGGCAAATATTATGGGTTTGTTGGAAAACCTGGTTTCCCCTCATTACACTTTGTTGCAGTCATTGGAATCAGGGTACGTATCTCTGGATGAAGTGAAGAGATTGGTTAGCAAAGTTCCTACCGGTCCGGAAGATGTAGGTGAAAGCTCTGGCCGGGGTCAAGGTCCACCCCCCGTTTGACCTTTAACTGTTTATGTTCGTATGTAATCGTCGACTTTGTCTGAACTTGGATTTTTTTTTTTGTTTGTTCGGTCTTATGTAGTCGTGTGTGATCGTTGTTTTAATTATGTTACTTGTCGAAGTTTGTAACACGATTATTTTTGGACGTTTTAATACGATCGCAGTTTATTTTATTTTAAGATTATGTGTTGTCGCTCGTCGCTCGTGAAATTTCTTGCTAGAATAAGGCTTCCCTTACTTAAGCAATAGCACTATGTACATATTCGTTAGAGGCCATCCGGTTTTACTCGTCCGGTTTAGGAAACCTACCCCCGTTAGGATATTATCCTTGTGTAATATAATTTATTCGTTCGTCGATTCACTATTACTTGTGTAAAAATAACGTAATCATTTAAGCAAAGATAATATGACATTCAAATGCGACTTAGTCATGAAAGCATTTGTTACAATCGTTCGATTTTGGGTTTTCGACACCCTTGCCAAAACAAAAATATCCATCTAAGCTTCCTTCGTTCGTGCAGTTTTAAAAGTAAAACCTTCGTAAGTTCCTCATATTCCACGTTCGTGGTATGGTTGTTCCATCCATTGCTTCTAGCACCTAGGAGCCATTCCTTCCTGCCTCTTTAACCCTATAAGGGCCTTCCCAATTTGGACATAGCTTCCCTGGTTTGTACCGAAGACTGACTTCGTTCTTCCGGAGGACCAGATCGCCAACCTTGCACGCTACCCCCTTTACCTTTTTGTTGTAATACCCTTCCGTCAAGGATTTGTATGTTTCCTGACGTAAGGCTGCATTTTCACGCCGTTCGTCCACAAGGTCTAGGTTATGCCTTAGCGCCTCTTCGTTCCTTTCCAGATGGAAGTTCTCCACTCTGGGAGAGGGTATTGTAACTTCTAGGGGGATTATCGCTTCCGAACCGTATACCAAGTTGTATGGTGTTTCCTGGGTGCCCCTCCGGACCGTCATTCGGTATGACCACAGGACACTCTGTAATTCATCCACCCATCCTGCGTCCATCCTGGATAGACGGGTCTTGATTCCTTTCACAATGGTTCTGTTAGTTACTTCTGTTTGACCGTTAGCTTGCGGGTGAGCAACGGAAATGAAGTTTTGGCGGATGCTAAGGTCGGTGCACCATTTTTTGAATGGATTGTTAGCGAATTGCTTTCCGTTGTCACTAATGATCGTGTGGGGTAAACCGAAACGACACACATTCTGCTGCCAAACAAACTTGATTATGTTAGCACCAGATATGCATGATAGTGGTTTCGCCTCCACCCACTTGGTGAAATAGTCAACTGCAACAACCAATAATTTAACACCACCCGGAGCCCTAGGAAATGGTCTGACGATGTCGATTCCCCATTGACAGAATGGCCAAAGGCTAAGGATGCTAGTGAGTTGCACCGGGGGAACACTGGGGACGTTTGAGTACGCCTGGCATTTCTGGCACCTTCGGACGTATTCATGGGCATCTTTCGTCATTTGAGGCCAAAAGTAACCCATCCGGAATAACTTTTGGGTTAAAGCTCTGGAACCTATGTGCGCGCACAACCCTTCGTGTACTTCCCCGATCGCCTTCTGAGCTTGAGCTTTTCCCACACATCTCAGCCAAGGGGTGGAGTAACCTTTTCGGTACAGGATACCACTCTTGGAGACATACTTCCCTGCATTTACGCGCAACTTTCTTGCTTCCTGCATGTTTTCGGGAAGGATACCTGTTAGGTCACAAAAACCCTGGATTACTTATATAATTGATGTTATAATTATACTTAAGACAATTAAAGTGATAAACACAGTATTAGAGTCAAATGTGTAATTCCACTAAGTGTGGTATGCTGCGGAAAAGCAATACCACTGATCAATTACAAATATGTTATCGTGTAAAGTAAATTGGTAAGTACTCCTTTGCAAGATGATCTCTATTTATAATGGTATAGAGATCTTACATAATGGGCAAAGGAGTAACCGAAGGACTGGACTAGGAAAATGACTAAGATCAAGGGATTTGATCTTAGTCCGTTACAATACTGACTGTAACTCAGTCCTTCTACTCAATATTGGATTTCCAATACTGAGTGCTGATACTGAGTGGCCAATACTGGCCAAACTCAGTATCACACCTAAATTTAGCTAATTTATTCTACTATTTATTCTAAGCTAGTCTAGGTTGTTTTGTTATCTTAAGATTCCAAAGGGGTAAGACTTTTTGCCTTAACAATCTCCCCCTATCTAATGATAACAAAACAATTTACAAAAAGAATTCAAAAATAAATAAATACAGGTTGCAAAGTCTTCTTCTTCATCTTTTGTTGATTGACTCAAACTCATAGAAGACTTCTTTCTTCACATGGATGAACTCTTCTCTCTTTTTCAGTTCATCTTGCCTGTTGTTCAGTACAGCAACAATCTTCTTTCTAAACCAAGAGTCCTCCTTCTTGGTTATCATCCATTTCAATCCCTCCAGATGACTAATAGGGGCCTTTGGCAGATCTGCTTCAGTAATGAAGCATTCCCTACCTTCTGAGTCAGTGTACATATATCCAGAGGTTGGATATATGGTGCTCTTTTGATCCTGAAAGATTAAGTTAGGGGGAACAGAGTATGACTTAAAGATCCTGAAAGTGTTAAGGCACTCAGGCTTGTTGTTCTTTACAGCCTCAGTCATCACACTGAGTGCCCTATAGTCTGCTTGATATAAAATTCCCTACTCAAAGCATACAGCAGAAATAACCCAGATTTCATCCATCATTACTTGGGCTTCTGAGGATCTTGATGGTAACTCTTTGATTAATCTGGCAATCTTCACCCAGTCTTGGAGTCCCATATTCTGAATGTCATGAAGAAATATCTTCATAGGAGGACTGACTGGTCCAGTGCAGAATGCAACAATGGACTGGTCAACTGTTTTGACTTTTATTTTGTTGACATATAAGTTCAGCTAGTTTATCTCCTTTACATTTGGAAACATCCTATTCCTCAGCATACTCATTCTGGTCTCCCTATATCTTGTTCTTTGAGCAACAATGTTCCAGTATTGTTGAAGAAGTTCATCTCCTGATCTTCTTACAGTATGAGATTTTCTTGGAGCATCTGCATCAGACTCAGTGTCAGGATCTTCTTCCTTAACAGGGAAGAATCTCTGAGCCTCAATTTCATCCTCAGCATCACTCTTTTCCTCAGTATACTGAGTAGATCTTCTTGGTCTAGAAATCAGAGGAGCTGGATCTAGTTCTTCACTTGATTCTGAGGACATAACCACATTTTACATTCTTCTGGTTATTGGTCTTCTAGGAACTCTAGAAGGTCCTTCAGCTGGCGGAGAAATTGGTCTTCTTGGGGGCTCTTCATCATCTGAGGATGATGATGAAGAGCTTTCTTTATGTGCCACATCCAGTGCAAAGTTTAGAGCTTTCTTCTTGTTTGGACACCTTGTTCAATTGGACCAATAATATTTGAATGAGGATGATCTCTGTGTTCCCTTAGATTGTTTCCCAAGGAAGCATTTGAAGCAAGGTCAACAATATCTTGTTGGACTGATGTGTTGTATGTCTGATACTGAGCTGAATTCTGGTCAGTATTAGACAGTTCAGGTTGTTGTTCTTCTTGATTTTGCAGTTCTGAGGTGGATTCTTGAAATGTACTTGAGGATTCACTTTCTTCATAGGTGGAGTTGTTCAGATCAAGTATTGGGAACTCAGTATTGGGGTTCTCAGATATGGGAACCTCAGAATTTGATGCAAAAGAGTTATACTGAGTTCTTTCTTGATCAGTGTCACACATACCATGTTCAACATAGTATGGGTGAGACTTGGGCTGTTCAGCAATTGAGTTTTCTGGAATGCATAGAATTTCTATGCCACTGATGTCTTCTGTTGATGAGGTAGAATGCTCATTCTGATCTTCATCAAACGTGATATGAATGGATTATACAATCATCTTAGTTGAGATGATATACACTCTGAAGGCTTTAGAGTGTGGAGAATAGCCCATGAACACACCTTCATTTGCTTTGGGAGCAAATTTGTTTAAATTTTGTTTAGTACTGAGTACAAAACACTTACTCCCAAAGATGTGGAAGTAGTCCACATTAGGAACCTTGCCATTGTATAACTCATAAGGAGTCTTTTGATGTCTGTGGACTATTGTAGCTCTGTTCTGAGTAAAATTGGCACAGTTGACAGCTTCTGCCCAGAAACTCAGTGCCAGTCCAGCATGGCATAACAAAGTTCTTGCAGCTTCAATTAATGTTCTATTCTTTCTTTCTACAACACCATTTTGTTGTGGTGTGTATGCTGCAAAGAAGTTTTGTACGATTCCTTTTTCTTCACAGAAATCTACTAATACTGAGTTCTTAAACTCAGTACTATGGTCACTTCTAAGTTGCTTGACCTTGTTGCCTTTCTGAAGTTCTTCTCTTTTGATGAAGGCAATGATTTCTGTTGTTGCATCTGATTTAGTCTTGAGAAAGATGACCCAAGTATATCTTGAGAATTCATCAACCAAGACTAAGGTATAGATCTTTTTGGCCAGTGATGGTGTGCTGATGGGACCAAAAATATCCATATGTATCATTGTAAGAGGTTCATTAATGGAGTGATTGACCTTTGACTTGAATAAACTCTTCTTCTGCTTGCCATTTCACATGCTGAGCATAACTTATCTTTTGAATAAGTAATAGTGGGCAACCCTCTCACCAGTTTCTTCATACTGAGCTCATTTATATTTCTGAAGTTTATGTGAGAGAGTTTCTTGTGCCATAACCAGTGAAGTTCTGGCTTGACTTTAGACAGCAGGCAAACTCGAATAGTAGGGTCTATTTCAGATAGATTGACCACATAGACATCCTTTTCTCTTCTAGCAATGAGTACATGTTGCCCTTTATCATTGTAGATGATTCCTGCAACCTTTCTGAAACGAGCTTCATTGTCATCATCACACATCTGACTGATACTGAGCAGATTGTGTTTGAGACCCTCTACATAGGCAACTCTTTTAAAAGTTATGTTGCCTGCCTTGATCACACCATACCCTCTTGTTTTTCCAATGGAATCATCCCCAAACTTGACAGAAGAACCCTTCTCCGGTGTATAGTTTAGAAGGTATTCCATACTGCCAGTCATGTGTCTTGAGCAGCCACTATCCAAATACCATTTTCTGTCACCCTGCACAAGACACAAAAATAAGAATTAGTTCCTTTTAGGAACCCATTTTTGAATGGGACATTTGATAGGAGAAACAGTGGTAGACTTGATCTCTTTGATTGGAGAGGTCAGTATCACTTCAGGAGAAACCTTGGAGGTTTTCTTTGGTGATACTGACTTGGTTTCTCTCCTTTTTTTTGGTACTGAGTACCTAGGATTTGAGAGATCAGTCCAACATTCATATCCTTTATGTCCAGTATGATGACATCTATAATATTTTCTAGGTCTGTTTCTGAACATATTTTCATAAGGAATTTTTGAAAATTGTTTGACTCTTGGTTGATCAGTATGAGTAAGTTTAGCAAACTTTTGACTTAAAGCTTTGATCAGATCACCAATAGATTTTAAAATGTTATTTTTGTCATTTTTTATTGGTGTTTTAATGTTATGTTCGACTGGTTTAGAAGGAGATGGATATGGTGTCTTCTTTTTATTTGGCAGAGAAGTCTTTTTAATATTAGACTTCTTGTTTTTGCCACTTGAAGATCCTGTTGAAGTTGATTTCTGGTTATCATGTTTTAGAATGACAACTTTAACAGGTTCTTTAGATTCTTGAGTAATTGACTTTTCTGTTCATGCAACCTCAGTATTAGATAGAACATTTTGAGTAGAAGTGGAGATGGTTTTATTTTCATTATATATCTCAAAAGTGGTTGTGTTAAATAATAATTCAAATGGAGGACCATCAGAAGTATCATACTGCACAACTTCGAGGTCAGTATCAGAAATTTCTTTTTCAGGAAATTCAATACTGAGCTCTTGTAGTTCAGTATAGCACTTAGAACAGATGGAAGGACCAATTGGTTTTTCAAAAATGATTTTATCCTCATCATCTGATTCAGTTTGACATCCAACTTCACAAAAAGTTTTTGCTTTTACAAACTGAATAGGGTTCATATCAGAAAATTCTTCAAATAAATCAGCAAAATTATTTCTATTTTTTAACTGAGGATCAACACCAAGTGCAGCCCTCACATTTTCTGGAAATTGTTGATTTAGACATTTATTTAATTTAATAGATGCATTTCCCCAAGATTTACACTGATTTTCAAATTTTTCTTTTTCTAATTTGTGTAAATGAGCTTTATCAGCTAATCTTTGGTTAATGTCTTGTAAGTTTAAAAAGTTTAGTTCTAAATCTTTAAATTTTGCTAATTTATCTAAGTGTTCATTATTTACCCTTTCAAGTTCAAGAATTGTTAATTTTAAAGCTTTTTCTCTCTGTACTAATGTTTTAAGATCAACAATCATATACTCAAAAATCTTTTCTTTTTCATTCACTAAATAAGTTTGAAAGGAAGTCACCTTGTACAACTGAGTGGAATCTCAATCAGTATGAACACTCATCCTCTCAGCTTCTTTGATGTCCTTTTCAAAGGAGCTTTTCAAATCATCTTCAGTGAAAGCCATAAAGGCTTTGTTTTCAACCTCTTCCTCATCATCACTGAGCTCTTCATCCATCCAAGCTTCAGAGTAAAGTGCTTGATGAGGTGCTCCATTCCCTGCTGCATTCTTGCCCTTGCTCCAGTTCTTTAGCTTGACATACTTGTCTCTATACCGTTTAGCTCGGTATGCAATCTTGTCATTCTGATCAGTTTCAGTTGACTTAGTATGACAATTAGCAGCAATGTGCCCAGGCTTTCCACACCTATAGCAAAGACCTGATCTTGGATCAGTATTGGAAGATCTAACACCAAGCCTCTTCTTTTTCAACTGATCCAGCTTCATAGACATAAGAGCCATTTGGGTTTCAAGCTCTTCTGCCTCAGCATCAGCAAGATCAACTACTGGTTCTTTAGGCTCAGTCACACTGTATTCCTGTTGCACAACTAGAGCCATGCCAGTGGAAGACTTGTCAGTTTTCTTCCAGTTGATCAGTCTTGCAGCATTATTCTCCTCATGATCCAACATTAAACCATACAAAGTTTGAAGAGTGTATGACTCAATGTTGTTAGCAGCATTGACAGAATTTGTCATGTCAAGAAACTGTTGAGGAAGACTATCCAAGAACTTTTGAACAAGCTCTCCTTCCTCCTTCACAATGCCTACACTGACTAAATCATTGATAACAGTATTGAACATGTTATAGAGAGTAATGATGGCTTCATTTGGACTTGAGAAGAAATTTTCATACTTCCTTCTCATATTGCTCTTCCTCTGCAACTTCACCTTTGGTGTGCCTTCATAAGTGACTGATAGGCTATCCCACATAGCCTTTGCTGTTGGCAATTTCATAATTTCATTAAGTATTTCTTTGGTAACAGCATTACCAATCACTCCCTTTTCTCTTGAGTCTAGACTGAGTAACTGACGGTCAGTATCAGTCCAGGTGTGTTTCAGTTTAGGAACTGTTCTTGTGCTCTCAGGAGCATCATCAGTAGCAGCAACGGGTTCCACAGTTTGTGGAATGATAGGACCATCATTCAGCACAGTGAGCATCTCATGGTGAATAGATTCAAGATACCACTGAGCTTTAAGCTTCCATTGATGAAAGTCTTTTCCATCAAAGATGGGCCCTCCCTTACCAGACATAACAGGTGCTATGATTGTAGACATTTTGGATTTTTGAGTGTTGGAGGGATAAGTATAGGGAATGGCTGCCAGGGTAATAGATCAACTAAATAAGGATTTATTTAGCCTGCTCTGATACCAATTGTTAGGTCACAACAACCATGGATTACTTATATAATTGATGTTATAATTATACTTAAGACAATTAAAGTGATAAACACAATATTAGAGTCAAATGTGTAATTCCACTATGTGTGGTATGCTGCGGAAAAGCAATACCACTGATCAATTACAAAGATGATATCGTGTAAAGTATATTGGTAAGTACTCCTTTGCAAGATGATCTCTATTTATAATGGTATAGAGATCTTACATAATGGGCAAAGGAGTAAATGAAGGACTGGACTAGGAAAATGACTAAGATCAAGGGATTTGATCTTAGTCCGTTACAATACTGACTGTAACTCAGTCTTTCTACTCAGTATTGAATTTCCAATACTGAGTGCTGATACTGAGTGGCTAATACTGGCCAAACTCAGTATCACACTTAAACTTAGCTAATTTATTCTACTATTTATTCTAACAGTCTAGGTTATTTTGTTATCTTAAGATTCCAAAGGGGTAAGGCTTTTTGCCTTAACAACACCGGTATCGAGATAGCGTAAGATAGGAGTCATCCAACAGTTTTCGTCGTCACTTAGTTCCATCATCTCCTCGTTCGTTGCTTCTATGCTTCTTTTCTGGAGTACCTCCACTAGCACTTTTTTAGTGAGGTGACAGTATAAAATTGATGCTAATTTACTGAGAGCATCTGCTTCCTTGTTCTTGGTTCGGGGTATCTGAGCTATGGTGAATTTTTCGAATTTCCCTATGCTGGCCTTGACTAGGCCCAGGTATCGCTTCATGTGACTCTCTTTAGCTTCGTACGACCCGTTTATTTGGTTGACGACCAGCATGGAATCCGTGAAAGCATCTACCTCTTTGATTTCCATCGTATGAGCTAAGCTTAAACCTGCGAGAAGGGCCTCGTACTCGGCTTCATTATTTGAGCATGAGAAATCAAATCGTAACGCGTACGTTATCTTTTCTGCGTTTGATCCTGTCAATACGATTACGGCCCCACACCCATCTGCTCCTGCAGCACCGTCCGTGTACATCTGCCATTGGCCCTTTCGGACGTCTGCTCCTTTCTGCTCAACCGTCATAACACTTTCTTCATCGGGCATTTCTACCAGGAAATCTGCCAAGGCTTGACCTTTGATGCTTGGTCTTGGTTTAAACGTTATATCATATTCTCCCAACTCAATTGCCCATTTAGTCACTCTTCCTGACCTTTCTGGTTTGAGCAGGATGCTCCGGATTGGTTGGTTAGTCAAGACCGTTACCGAATGAGCTTGGAAGTACCTCCTCAATCGTCTTACTGAATAAAGCAGAGCGACTATCATTTTTTCGATCAGAGAGTAGTTTAATTCCGCACCCTGCAGAGTTCGACTCACGAAGTAAACCGGAACCTGCTGTTTCCCCCTTTCGGCAATCAGAATGGAGCTTACTGCCTCCCTGTTAGTTGACAAATACATAATGAGGGGCTCTCCAGTTATCGTTATTACATTACCCGTTATATTCTAGTCAATCTAATCGGTTAAATTGTTGTTCAAGGTTTCATGATTACCTTATCACACGCGAATCGTTTACCCGTAACTATTCAATATCCCTACGAAAAATTGATCACATCCGAACGTTTCCACGACCGAATCCGCTGTTTCCCCCTTTCAGCAATCAGAACGGAGCTTACTGCCTCCCTGTTAGTTGACAAATACATAATGAGGGGCTCTCCAATTATCGGACTTGCAACGGATGGGATGGCCCGTAAGTGTTGCTTTAGTTTTTCGAAAGCCTTTTCAGCCTCTTCTGACCATTCAACCTCTCCTTTCTTTGTGCACCCATGAAGGGCTTTGAAGAAAGGTAACGACTTTTCCGCAGATTTTGCTAAGAACCGCCCGAGAGCCTCCAGTTTACCATTCAGACTTTGGACGTCTTTCACCGTTCGGGGAGTCTTCATTTTCAACAAGGTTTCTACCTTCTCAGGGTTTGCTTGTATCCCGGATGAATAGACAATGTGACCTAGAAACTTCCCCTTGCTCATGCCGAACGAACACTTTTTCGGATTCAACTTCATGTTGATCGCGTGCAATCATAACAAAGTTTCTTCTGTGTCTTTTATAAGGTCTACATCTTCTCAACCTTTTATCACCATGTCATCGACATATACTTCTAAATTTCGCCCAATCTGGTTCTCGAATGCTTTATCAACCAATCGTTGGTATGTCGCACCGGCGTTGCGGAGGCCGAACGACATTTTGATGTAGCAATACATGCCCCTTGCTGTATGGAAAGTTGTTTTTTCTTTGTCTTCCTTTGCCGTCGGCACTTGGTGATACCCTTTGTACGCGTCTAAAAACGATTTCCATTTATACCCGCCTAGGGACTCGATCTTCTGTTCAATTTCAGGAAGGGGGTAGCTGTCCTTCGGGCAAGCTTTGTTGAGGTCTTTGAAGTCAACGCACATACGCATGGATCCGTCCCCTTTCTTTACTAAGACCGGATTAAATATCCAATTTGGATATTGCGTGCTACGTAAGACTCCAGCTGCGACCAGGTCTTCCACCTCCTTATTCACCACCTCGTTTCGTGCCGGAGCCATCCCTCTTTTTGACTGTTTGACCGGGACGAACGTTGGGTTGACGTTGAGTTTATGTTCTATCACCTTCCTGGAAACGTCCGTCATGTCTTTTGGCTCCCACGCGAACACATGTTTGTTCTTTTTTAACAAAGCTTCGAGTTCGGACCTTACTTTCCCGGGAAGGTGTCTACCGATCCTGACAGCGGTTTCAGGGTAATCTGGGTTGACGATCACGTGTACTTCTTCCTGTTCCGTCCAACTATCCTGATGTGTGGTACTACCACATTCAGGCGTGGGCATTGTCGTACTGCGTACAGTGACTACCCCGTGCTCAGAAGGGAATTTAAGTAACCCATGGATTGTGGAAACGATTGCTTGTAACTGCCACATTCCGGTTCGTCCCAAGATCGCGTTGTACCTGGAGGGGGCTTCGATGACTATGAACTTGGTTGTAATTGTTTTGCTAACTATTGTACTCCAATCGGTCAGCGCCAAAGGCAGATGGATCTTTCCTCGTGGCCATATGGACTGCCCTGAGAAACCTATCACGGAAGTGGTTGCGGGTTTGATGAAGGCTAGTACATCCTGCGGGAATTTCTGGAAACAATGATCGTACATGATGTTCGCAGAACTCCCTCTGTCCACATAAATTCTCGGACCATCGTACAGGCGATAGTTCCACATATAACCAATGGTTCCACCCCTATATGACCGTCCGGGGTAGGTTTATTTCTTCCGAATTCCAAGGTGGCGGTCTTCCTTTTCCTAGAGTGAGGAAGGGAACTACTCCCTTCTTCTACCGCCATGATCTCGGTATCATATGCGACCTCTTTCCCTTGACCGGTGGTTCCGCCGCACAGACAACCTTCGCTTTGCCGGACGCTTCTTTCTCCCTTCGATAACTTTCGCATGATGCAGTCGCATGACCCATTATCTTGTGAAATTCACAGTACGCATTTGGGTCTCTCGGGTATCTTTTCCTGGCCGTCTGGCCATCTTTGTCTCCCCGTGCTTCATTTGTTGTGAACGCTTTAGGACGGTATGGTTCATACTGCGATCGACCTCCCGTCGGGCGTCCTCTATAAATGTTTTTACTCTGACTGCTTAGATGACTTGGCCTGTATACGGGCTTTGATCGTTCGTGATGCCGAGTCGACCCAGAACCGGGTGTTCCTTTCCTCTCTTGAGCTTCAAACCGTAGCTTTTCTGCACTCTCTTCTTCTTGTTTTAAGAATCTGTTGACCGTACTGATCATATCGTCCGCCCTCTTGAAATCTTTTTTAGACAATTCCTGGAAGAGTTCTCCTTCCCGTAGGCCATACGTGAAAGCCGCGATGATGAGTGAGTCTTCCCTAACGGGCATCTTCCTGCTTTGTTCATTAAAGCTCCTGAAGTAAGATTTATTCGACTCTCCTTCCCGTTGTCGGCACGCCATCATGGATTGTGATTGTTGTTGGTACTTCTTCTGCTGTTTGAAGCTGTGAGTAAATTGTACGACCAATTCTTCGAAGTTAGGTATGCTTCTTTGCAGAAGGCTGGAAAACCAATATCGTGTCGAACCTTCTAAGGTTCCGGCGAAGAAAAGACACCACAACCTCTGGTCCATGGGGATCATGTGTACGGCCCATCGAAAGCTTGCGACGTGATCGTCTGGGTCCCCCGTCCCATCATATGACTTTACTCGGGGTCCCTTCAGTCCTGCGGGTATATGTACTTCATTAATCTCGTCCGTGAACGGAGAGAGGAAAGCACGCCCATTTGCATGGGGAACTTTCTCTGGAGCCTTCTGTCTTTTATGGGGACCTTTCTTTTCTGCCAGATCCCTTGGAGGGGTCTTCTCCGTCCGGACACTCTTTTCTGGTTTCTTTTCAGCATACACCTCTTCCACAGACTCGTCGTCACTGGAATACTCAAGGGTTTTGCTAACCCCTGCTCTTACCTCCGTCATCCTCGGACGGGTTTTCTCTAACTGCCTCATTTTTCTAAATTGGCAGAAAATGTTAAATTCCTCCATTTCTTCCGGAGTTGGCCCACCTTCTGCATTCTCCAATGGGGGAGAACATGAAGATGAGTATAACAGCGACGGCGTCGGTGTGGGTGTGAGCAGACCCTCAGTCGGAGATCTCGTCGGTGTTACTTGCGAAGGATCTATGCCCCCCATCAACGTTTCTTGGACCATTATGTTCTAGGTCCCATGGATGGCGCCAAATGTTGGTTCCGGCTTTCGTGGCTAAGACAGCAGGATGGTTCCAACGATGATTCCTGCAATCAACGAGCAGCTCTAGTCAAAGGTTCCCAGGGTGGATCCCCGTGAGAACACTCCGACGCTCAAGTTAGTGTTTATACGAATCGAAAGGTTGAGTATTAGAGTAAATGAATTGGAAGTGTTAGGTGAGAGTATTAAATGTGGTGTGATGTGGATACTTGAAGGGATGCCTAAGTCCATCCTTTATAGTCGGTATTGTTTGAGCGGGAAGACGGAGGCTACATTCTTTAATCTGGGTCTTCATGAGTCTTCCGGATAAAAGGTATCCCCACACTTGGGGACCTGATGGGTAATACCCTAAGCTTTCGTCCTAGCCGTCTTTGGGTCACGTCGGCATTTAATGCGTTTATGCTTTATCCGGAAAAACCGCTTAACACGCTTCCTTTCGTTGGGATTCGCAGACTGTTCGTTCGCCTTACTTTGTCGTTATTGTCCTTCTACTCGTCCGTCGTTGCCACCTCTGGATAGCATGCCGATATGTACCATATGCCATTAGGTGGTTCGGGGCTGCCTTGTTTATGTTGTTTTTGTTGTTGGTGTTTTTTCTCCTTGTTTGTTTTTTTACTGTGGTGCTAGCTCCTTGCTAGCTTTTTAATTTTAGTTCTCGGGTCTTCGTGGTGGGGGTGATGACTTTGCCGAAGCTCTCGCCCAATTTCCTATGTCGCCGTTCAAAAAAAAATGTTAAACGATGATAAGTGACAAGTCATTGGTGAGTTACCAAAACAAGTTTTGATTTTATGATTATGTTTAATGTAGTATTCACAATAGTAAGAATAAATTTCGAATTTCAATCTCTATGGACAAAAAAATAATTCTCGCACACTTACTGAGTAAAGTGATATTAATGATATTTAAAAATTAAAAAGAACTACACGAGTGGAAGCTTAATTGTTGAACTTCGTCTTTTAAATGGTGAAAATCTCATGAGGTCCCCCGAGTTAATTTGTGCTAGGATAAAAAAAATACTTATTTGTGGCCACAAAGGTTCACCCTGAGATTAGTCGGCTCGCAAAGCGAGTCGAAACGCAATTTACATTAAAAATAGAAAGAAAGAGGAATAAAGATCATTTTATTATATTGAACGAGATACTTAGTGGGTGTAACTTGTAAGCCTCATTATCGTTACCAAATAAGATAACTTATCAAAGGCAAATCTTTTTCTTATGTCGAAGACTAGGAAGATGAATAAACCTTTCCAGAAATATTTGTTCCCTTCATTTATATTTATGAAATCACCCCAATTTTTAGAAGAAAAAAAAACATTTATAATTATAACATTACTCCAATCTTTATAAGAAAAAAAAAACAAAGAAAGGTTTAAGCCAAATAGCCTTCTTCGTAAACTATGGCTAGGAATGTGGTATAAGGAAATCCTAACATCTAAGAGTATCAATAAAAAAGGTTTTTCTTTTTCTAATTATGATCATAGATAATCATACTTACTAAAAAGAATTGACTTGTTTTTACAAATTTGATGTCAATAAATCCAAATATTTTAAAATTTGCAAAGATAAAAATGTATCACTTATTTTAATATGGAAAAAGTATGATATTTTAAATAGTTCGATATAATAATGGAATGTTACGGAGCTTTGATACTGACACTATTCAACAACTTAGTGCGACTCACATAACGATTTATTTATCATTAAGTATAGTACGACATGAATGACATTTAGCCTACAAAAATTATTCTATAAGTTTAATTAAAATATAAGAATGTGAATCTTTTGAACATGAACGAGATAAATAAGTGTCTAGGTGCCTTCAATGAGTTCAACCCCACAACCAACGTCAGGTATGACGATTTTGTTTTTATATTACAAGATTTTACTTAATTGAAATATGGAGGACGCCATCCATTGTCATGGTTTATTTTAATCCCATTTTCTCAACTAACATTAATTATTAAAGAAACGTTATGGATGTTCAAATATATCTAATATCTACGGAAAATATATATAGTATTTGAAATTCGATCTGAAATTTTGGATATTTGGTTTTTAATTTTTCGGAAGTGGTTTTTTAGATAGTACATCAATTTTATCAATTCCTAAGGGATAATTATTAGCTTTTGGATCAAGAAAAAGTCAAATGTCAAGATCAACATTCATATCAACACCACCACTACTAACACATGTGATTTAATACATCAATACCCCACTCACCTCCGGCGGTCAGAGACGGCGACGAGTCGACGATGGCCGGCGAAGATCGGCGGCGGCCGGTGGCGGCGGACGGCGACGATCAACGGCGGCCGGCGGTGGTCGGTGGTGGTGACTAGCGGTGGTGGTCGTGATTTGAAACACATGTGATTAGTAGGTCGTATGCTCCTCTGTTATTAGAAACTCATGTTTTTTGTGAATTACATGTGTCGTGACTTGAAACATATGTGATTCGAATTAATATGGTCGTCTATATACTGGAACCACTGTTTGTAGTGAATCACATGTGTTTGAAACACATGTGATTCGTAATTCGTATGCTCCATTGTTTTTAGAAACTCTTGTTTTTAGCGGATCACATGTTTTTTGCGACTTTAAACACATGTGATTCAAAGTAATATGCTCGTCTGTATTTTGGAATCCGTGTTTTTAGTAAATCACATATGTTTCACCTTTTGAAACACATGTGATTTGTAGTCTGTATGCTCCTTAGTGTTTTAGAAACTCGTGTTTTTAGTGAATCACATGTGTTTCGTGACTTAAAACACATGTGATTCGAAGTACTATCCTTGTCTGTATTTTGGAACCCATGTTTTTAATGAATCATATATGTTTCAATAAACTAATGCCACCACCAGCCCCACCACTACTGTCAGTCACCGGCACCACCGCCGGTCACCACCGGTGGCGGCCGGCAGCGGCGGACGATGATGGATGTAGGTGGCAGTCACTAAGGGATTTGATCTTGACCATTTTAATCCAATGGCTATGATCCATCCTTTTAAACTATACAACCCCTTGAACTAGGGGTGAGCATTTGGACCGAAAAAACCGAACCGAACCGAAAACCGACCGAAACCGAATCGAACCGAAACCGATAACATGTTATCGGTTCGGTTTCGGTTTTGAAAATTCATCGTTATCGGTTATCGGTTCTATCGGTTCGGTTCGGTTCGGTTCGGTTTTCGGAAAAGGAAGAACATTTGGCCTAAAATAACCGAACCGAAACCGGACCGAACCTAAACCGAACCGATAACATGTTATCGGTTCGGTTTCGGTTTTGAAAATTCATCGTTATCGGTTATCGGTTCGGTTCGGTTCGGTTCGGTTTTGGCCCGATAAGCACCCCTACCTTGAACTACTTAAAACACAACTCTTTTTCAGAAACATCGGAAATTTTGGATATAAATTCGGACACTAAAAATCAAATATGCGACTCACAAAAAGAATTATATTCAAGACTTAATCCTTTTGGAAGATTCAAAGGCACTCCATGTTGGCATGTTCCTCTAGATGGTCAATCCCATTGAACTCATGCGATTTGCGGAAGAAAAAAAGCGATTTCTTGACAAAAAAGATAATTAATTATACTCTTTATTTTCTTTTAGCAGTTTTTATATTTTAGGGTTTACCCTTCTATTAAGAATATAATTTTCATTTAATGTGAAATTATAAATACTGTTAAAATTTGATTTTAATTTTGTAAACATTAAATTGGAGGTTAATTTGAGTAACTTCATTTATTTCTCTTTTATTAATTAAATAAGGTTTTTCGAACGTATAATCTATGGGTGTGTTTGGTACAGAGAAATGGAAGGTGAGAAATGAAAATAATAGGTAATTCTCTTGTTTGTTTCCGTTCAGAAAAGAAGAAAAGAGAGAAAAGATGATTCCAGTTTTGATTCCCCTCTAAAGAAAAACAAAGAGAAAAGAGAGAACTTGAAAATCGGGAATTGAAAAAAAAACGCTGAGACTTCTCAATTCTCAAAGCCGAGTCTATTCGGTGGTGGCGGTTTCTTCACAGCTGACTTCAACACGACTCAAGGTATCCATCTCTTTCTCCGTGTCTCGATCTCTCTCGATCTCTCCTGGGAGTTCTTTGTTGATCAATATTGAATGTTGGGGGTGTGCATAGGGTTGCCATTATTGAGAATTTTGAATGTTGGGGGTCTCGATCTCTGTGTTGTCGACTACTTATTTTTACCGATTCGATTACTGATTTTGTCGGAACGATGTTGTCGATTACTTTTCTTTTAATTCGAATATTCGATTACTGATTTTTTTTATTTGATTACTGGTTCTATTCGATTACTTCGACCTATTTATTGATTTTATTTCATACCAGAAATTCTTTATATGTTGATTAGTAATTGATAAAACAGATTTAGGTTAATTGATTTTATTCAATTTATTGATTTAGGTTAGTGTAATTATCTGTCATAAATTGGTTTTAGTAATTGAAGAAGAAAGAATCCTTTAATTATTGAAATGAAGAAGGATTAGTAATTAAGGTTCTTCTACAATTCTAATTGTCTATCATAAAACAGATTAGTAATTGTTGAAATCCTTTATTTGGAAGGTAACTAATTGTATACAGATTAATGTTAGGGCTACATTTTGTTCTTTTTAGTCATTAAAATTATTGCAGTATTAATTACTTGACAATGGTGATATTGATCTGTTACAGGAAGAAGGATGGGTACTCTGCCATGCATTCAAGAAACGATCAACGAGACAAACAAAACAGCGACGGTTGGGAATCAAACTTCTTATACTATGATGATTTAAGTCAGGTTAGCCCAACAATCGATTCAATTGATTATATCACAAGTTAGCTTTCGAGTTTTATATTTCCACAAAGCCTCATGTGCAAGCAAGAATTAGAAGCAACAGATAGTTTAAACTTTGTGCAGTGTGATCAATACGTACAACTTCCACAACTTGAAAGCCCTTTTCTCCAATCAATAAAGAGACCTAACGGTCATGATGACGATCTGCCCAGAGGAAAAAAAACATAAACAATATTCATAGTAACACTAACAAAAATAAAGTGACATATTGGAGAGCCCTTGATAAGCTTGTCGCTTCTCAGTTGAGCCAAGAGGCTCGATTCAGGCTCGGGATGAGCTTATCTTCGAGCTTTAAAGGGAAAGAAAATTCAGATTTGGCATATATGTTCTGGAGGTTTTATGTTGTTTATTATCTAATTGATGTGTAATTAGGTTATTATGTGGTTTGAATAACGTGAATAGAAGAGTTTTTGTTGGTAAATATGGTAGTTTTATATGATTATGTACGGTTTGGAGTGTCAATGGATATACATTTCTTTGGGCTTTTAGTTTTTAACCAGCAATTTGATTTTTAGTAATTTTCAAATGTGAAGTAGATATGACTATTTGTGCATTTTTATTATTCAGTTATGCGTATGTTTTGTGTCTGAATAATTATTGTTGTGGATAACAAATATGACCGCCGCTAATGATAAAGTTTGTACAATTCTCTACTAACTGTTTTGTTGTACCAAACAAGAGAAATGATTTTCCATTATATTTCTCTAATGTAGTCATTGTGCTACCAAACAGGAGAGTCAGTTCCCATTCTCGAGACTGATTCCTTTTCTCTGCAATTTCATTTTTTGCAATCATTTCTCTGCAATTCCATTCTTTGTACCAAACGCACCCTAAGAGTATAAGTTAGTGTGCGTTTAGTGAAACATATAATTCCTAAATATGTACTCCGTATTAAATAACAAAATTTCATTTCCCAATTTTTTAAAAATACATTAAATACAAATTTTGTTTAATAAAAATATCTACATCATTAAATGTAGCTTAATGTATGATCTTAGCCCATATATTTCCATCAAAATAACAAAGTAAATTATTTGTCGTAAAAGTTTCACTTACCTAAACATGTACTATCCAACAATAACAACAAAAACTTGAAGTAGACTTGCGTCGTAATCATCTTTCACCATATAATAATAATTATATATAAAATCATATCTTATCTTCAGGAGCTTTAAAAGTACCCCACCACCTCTAACCTTTACAACACGATATGGCTAGTGATTTGAAGAAGAATAACGACTTTTAAATTCAAAGGACAATTTTTACCCTAAATAAATTATGAACCAATTTTTCACCTTTTCACCTTAGAAACCCTACAAAACGGCGTCCTGCTTTAGTTTCTAAATGAGGTTTTCTCATGTGCTTTCCATTTTCCACAATAATCGTATCACTTCGATTATCTAGTTTGATTGAAAGTAAATTTGTTTGTGTTATCGCTACCTTTATTTCATTCGTCGATCGCCCATATCATATACGTTTCTAACAAGGAAATTATTAGACAGCAAGAATACATAATCTTTGGAGAAATTATTGGGTTATTGTTAAAATTAATAATTCAATTGTGAATATCTAATAAAGTTTGATTGAGTAAGTGCAGGGTACAGAGTTGACTTTATAAACTTGAAGGTTAAAAAGGTAAAATTGGTAAAAGTCTAATTCTGATTCTTTATATTGATAAGTGCAGGGACTAGTTCTGTAAATGATGGTGAGTCGAGGTAAGTGCTTTATATCTTCTTTTCATTAATAAAATATCAGATATATGTGTGTGTTTTCTAAAGTGTGCAGGTTCTTTCTCTCTCTCTCTCTCTCGTTCGTTCGTCTTATACTTTTCTGTAAATTAGGGTTTATAGATTTGTATAGGTTAGATCTGATTGTATGAGTGTGTAGGTCATTGTTATAGATATAGATCTGAGAGTTTTTCTGTAGAGAGGAACTTTTGTCTTATTTTTTGTCTCTGACCGGTTGAGTTGAGTTAATGGAAAGAAAGTTTGTTTAATCTGTTTTGTTCTTAGTTAAACCATGAATTTCTACATGTATAAAGAAGTTTTTTTCTACGCATGATATAACTAGTATTGATGAAATCAGTAGTAATGGTTGCATCTAACCTTCCGATCTCATTAGTTTGGTTTATGATTACTACTGCTATCATAGTTAATACTGATTTGTTAGTTACTATGGATATGGAGTTAGTACTGATATGATGAAGATACTACTGATTAATACTTAATGCTGCTTAAGTGATTAATACTGACAATGCAATTACTACTGAAGACGAAGTTCCTACTGATCTCATACTTAATATTGGACGAACAAGTAGCTGCTGATCAAGCTATTTATGGTGATTATCATGTCCGAGATCTTAGGAAGTTTGTTTACAATACTAGATCTTATTCAAATTCTATTGTCATCGATTCCTAGAATAACTAGGTTAAATGTTAGGCTTCAAAGACTATTATAAATAGTTCCTTATGAATTGTAAACATACGTGTGTATTGTACTCTTAATTAATATACATTGAAGCTTTTTATGAAAACTGTGTTCATACATTTGTATTCGTATTTACAGTTTTTCGTACACAATTCTTATTATTGCTATAGTGTTAATTCACTGTAACTTCTATTAGCAAGTAGATCACATATTCAATAACAAAGTATTCGTTATTCGATCCTGGCATAAGAAATAAAACCACTTTGATATTGAACACAAAAGTTTATGGTTAAAGTTTAACTAACATAAAATTTAGGGGGCAAAATTTAACTAATTAACTCATGGTATTGAAAATTGACTAAAATAAAGTTAAAATGAAAATTCTTTATCTTTACTAATAATAAAGCATTTAGGTATATCACTAATGGAAGATCTTAATTTCCCCTTTCTACTTTGGGAAATGTCTAAAACACTTAAGACACCCAAAATATTAAAATGCAGTTTACGGGAATCGAAACCGTGACCTTTTGGGAGTTAGGCGTGCGTGTTAACCACTTCAGCTACTTGATGCATTTGCTTTATTGCAAACGCTAATTCATATAACCTTTACGATTGTTACAACCCACCACCATCTTTATTTTTTTTAACCGGCCCAAATGTAGTTATAAAAAAAACCACCAATTTCACGAGTGCTAAAAAAGCCCATCACTTACTGCAACCATCGTACAATCACTATCGATATCGCAAAATATAGTTATGTGGTACCCGCCGCCACATTGCGCGGATACCCTGATAGTAAACACTAACTTGTGAACCGCTATTGTATAATAGTACAATATCCGGCCAATATTACAAGCTATAATGATGATTTCTGTTAGACGAGACACTTGACTTAATAATTTCGATACTTCTTGCAACGATGAAATACAGATATGCATGTGCATGCATGACTTGTATGAACACAATTATAATTACTTGATTATGTGTTCTTGGAGACACTTAAATTTTGAAATTTACTCAATGTATGCTCCTTCATCAAATATCTTTGAAGGCTAGGTTCGATGGACCGTGGGGTTAACCTTTTAATCCATGTAGTAGCTTTATGGTTATATTTTACTTTTATATGTTAGTTTTGATATTGTTTTGTTTTCATTAAACATATAAACTTGTCAGGATCGAATAACTCAATAAAGTTATTAGAAACTCAGATCTACTAACACAAGAAGTTACAGCGGATTAACACTTATGTTATTAGATTAAGAACAATGTAAACTGTAATCGAATGAGAATAAAACGAAGAACACAGTTTATCACAAAAAGCTTCAATGTATTAATCCGTTCGATCAATACACGTATGTTTACAATTCATAAGGAACTATATATAATAGTCCTTGAAGCCTAAATCATTAACCTAGTTATTCTAGGAATCGATTACAATTAAATTACAAGAAGATATACATTCTATAACTAACTATGCTAGAATCTCGGACACGATCAGCTCTAAATATAACATCAGTAGTAACAATTGATCGTCAGTAGTAACATCATCAGTAGTAATCTTCCAAGATTAGCATCAGTAGTAGATAGTGTTTCTGCCCCATCAGTACTAACTTCATTCTTTATTAATCAGTACCAACTGCAGTATCAGTAATAGAATTTGTATATCTTGTTTACATCCCAACAATCTCCCCCTAAACTTATTAATTCACTTTGAATTAATCAAGTTTCTTCTTCTTCTTTCTTCTTTTGCTCTTCTAAAGCAGCTCGTTTCTCAAGTGTTCTTTGATTTTGTCTTTTCCTTTGAGCTATAATATACTTGCTGTTTTTTTTGATGAAAAAGTTAAGTTTTTCTCTAAACATTACCTCATCATAAGGTTTCATCATTGTATTTGTGAATATATGATACATTGTTTCTTCAGAATGTGGATATTCTTTTTCACATAAGTATAGTTCACAGTTCTTGCTTGATCTTTCAAAGAAGTACATATTTACTGTGGGTAACACATTCCAAGCATACACATTTTCTGTGTTTGAAAATGTTTCTGGATAGTTATCTGGATAAAATGCAGCATCAATCATTTTGGTTAAGTATCCAGCACCAGAGTTCTTCCATGTCTTCTTGGTCATTCTTGGTTTTCCAATAATCAGTACTTTGATTATATCACTTCTTGAACAAGATCTGATCATTGGCTTCCATCCAGTAAATCTCTGTAATTGTCTGTCTTCCCTTATAACTTCAATCACATTATTATCAATGATTCTCCAATTGATGATTGGATTGTCTTCAAGGGGAGCAACATGAACTTCAAGAACAGGTGTAATTTGTTCTGTTTGTTTTGATTTCTTTTTATCTTTTTGTTCCTGTGGAAGAGCTTTTCTTTTCTTTGATTGGGGTTGAGAAGTTTCACCAGGAGTTGGTTTTCCAGATGAAATGATTGTTGGATCTATAGCAATTAAAGCTTTTGCTTTTTCTTCTTCTGCATTTAATTTAGCTAATTCTTTCTTTTTGGCAGTACAATATTTATCTATTATTGTAATCATCTTCATTCTGCCAAAAGATTTTGCACTATGCCCTTTGACTTCAAAAGGTCAATCATATTCTTTTTCTGTTCAAATATGTCATCTGGTAGTTCACCTTTTGTTCTTTTACATTCAGCTACCAAATCTTCAAGACAATTTAAATGTTCTTCTTCAATTTTTCTATGTCTTTAAAATTTAGCTTGTTGGTCTTCTACCAGAATTCCTTTTATTTGTGGAATAGGTACTTCAGCTTCTTGTTTTTCTTGATTTTTCAATCTTTCTTTTTCGGCCTTTTTCTTGTCTTCAAGAGCTTGAGTAATAGCCACTTTCTTTAAGTACCTTATATGGTTCAATTTCCATTTGGCTTGTTTAGCAGATCTTACATGATTCATCTTATTTATCATGTGATGACCTAAGGCTCTGTTGGGATAATCATCATCATAAATTTCTTTTCCCTTTCTAATACAAGTTGGAAGTATAGATGGAGGTGGAGTGTATTTCATATCAGGAATATCATTAATTATAATTGATGGAGAAAAGAATTTAAGTTTATCTACTGTTAGAATCTTGGGATGTGGAGGAAGTGCACATTCATCTACTTCAAACCAGTTCACATTATCATCAATATCAGGTATGATAAGTGGTTGATCAGGTGTTGGAGGTTTTGTGATGACAACAAATCTTTCACGTTCAATAAGCTCTGGAATTTCTTCTTCTTCCTCTTCTGTAGTAACCAATGTGGTTGCTACTGGTGTAACTGCTACTGGTATAATTTCTTGTTCATGTACTACAATATGTCTTTCTTCATTTACTACTGGTGAGGTTGCTGTAGGAATTACTACTGCTAGGGCATCAATAGTATCCATGATATCTTCTTGTGTAGCATTCACTACTGGTGTATTTCCTTCTTCAACACGATCAGTAGTAACAACCTCATGATCCTTTTCCTCGGTAATAACCATAGGATAAGTAGTCTCTATCACTTCAGTAGCAATTGGAGAGTTTATTTGTTCTGCTGTTTGTGATTGATTTGCAGACACAAATATATCCTCATCCATTTCTCTGTACAAGTCTTCACCAACATTTTGACTTGTTTCACCATGAACCTCTTTCAAGTTAAGGAGAGCTGCAACTGCAATAGATTGATCAATCATCCCTTGAATTTGATCTTTCTCCCCCTTAGTGATCTCAACTTGTTGAGCCTCACTACTTGCAATTTTTCTTTGTAATTGCCTGATCAATTTTGATTGCCTTTGAAGCCTTTGTTCAAACCTCTTCTGCCTTTTGTTCAAGGTATTGATGTAGTGCTTCATGTAGGTCATTGTTTTCCCTTGATTGTTAAGTAACTCCAGACAATTTTGTACAGTGGTTTTAAGGTTTTCCTTCCTAGCCGTCAATTTAGTGGTTTTAATACTGCCCTCAGCCCCTTTGGGTGGATCATTGGGCTCATTAGGTACATTGGCTTTAAGGTTTTCCATCCTATCCGTCAATTCAAGTTGTTCTGTTCTACCCTCATCACTTATTGGTGATGAAATGGGTTGTTTGGACACTCTCTTCTTCCAAGAAGAAGCAGTAGTGCCCCCCTTGTGGTTTTTGGCACCGGGGTCCTCTTAGTAATGCCTCAAATTCAGAGTCATCACTTAGAGTTGCCGAGGTCTGGGTCCTATTTATGTTCTCACTAGCCTGTGCACCCACCTTTGGGGCATCAGTAGTGAGAGCCCTTTCCTCATGACCTCTCTCCTTCTGTGAGGTCAACTCTTGGAGTCTGGGGTTTGACTCAATTGGTCCCCTGGTGTCCTTTAAGGAAGTTTTCTTCCTTTTATATTTGATAAAAAATTGTTTGGCTATGGTCTGGTCTTCCTCAGAGTGAAGAGTAGCACTCTGGGGATTAATCTCATGTACCTGGGACACTTGCAGGACATCTGAGGGTTCATGTAATTGAGTGGACTTGATGAGTTCTGTTTGGGCTGTATTTGGTGATGGAGTGGGTTGGGGTTCAATTGGGTTACTTGAACCTTCTCCAGTGGGTGGTTGATCATAGATCATGTTTGAGAACAGTGGAGTATCTTTACCATAAAAATTAAACCTTTTTCTCATATTTGCAAAAACCTTTTTGTTTAATTCTGGTGTTACAAAAATGTTTTTGGGAGTTGAAAGATTTTGTAATTCACAGTTTATGATATGAGTTAGAAACCTTGGATACATTAAAAATTTAGATGAAGATAAATTTCCAAGCATTCCTTCAAAAATCATGTTTGAAAAATTAAATACTTGTCCTGTGCTCAGACAAACAACAACAGATGCTATTGATTTGTTGAACTCATTCAAAGTACTTCTTTTTGGAGAGATACAATGTTGAATAGTGTGTACCAAAAACTTCCATTGGGGTGAAAGAAGACCCTTTTGAAAAGTAACTATATCTGATCTTCCTTCATACCCCATTTTCTTTAAAGTTTCAACAAGATCTTCCTTTGGAAGAGAGAACATACCTGACTCATCATGGAGTTGAAGATGTTGTCTAATGGATTGTTCAGTTATGGTGATAGACTTTCCATCCACAGTTGATTTGATCATGGACATGGTTGAACCTTCAGTTCTTTCAGCATTGGTCCAGAAATCAACTAGGTGTTGTTGATATGCTTTAGGATTGATGGTGAGAGCAAACTTTATATATGAGTTCTTTAGGAACATCACAATAGGACGAAAATCCTTTGTACCATCTGGATTTCTTAAGAAGGCACACATATTGTGGAATTCCGAAAATTTAAGATCAGTAGTGACATTGAGTGATTTTAGGGTTGCCATTGTGCTTGATTTTGATCTTTTGAAGTGAATCTTTCATAGAGAGTGATCCTTTTGGTAGGAATTTCAAGTTTGTGATCGGAATTAAGTTGTTACTGATGTTGGGTTTTGATCGGATTGTGCAGAGATTAGGGTTTAGCGTAGGGTTTATCAAATCGAGGAGAAGATAATGCTAAACTAATCTCAGTCTGGTATTTATATTTTTCGATTAAACCTGCAAAATGACCAAAATATCCTTCGAATAATAACCCAACGGCTATTTTCATGAGGGTTAGTAATGTAATTTTCGTATTTTACAGATAACGGTCGATCAGTAGTAACGAAGTATCAGTAGTAGAAACATCAGTAGTAACCTTTGTTTCTATACTTGACCTAATTTCTACTGAGAAACCCTATCAGTACTAGATTGTGGTAGTAATAACAAGATCAGTAGTAATGAATAACCAGTAGTAAACAGAAATTTAAAGTTAAAATTTGTACAAAACACTTTACACCTGTTTTTCCTTTTACATTTAACTTATTAAAATCATTCCAATACTGCTAACCAAAAAGTTGAATCTTCCTACATCAAATGCTTTTGTAAAAAGATCTGTTAATTGATCATCAGTATGAATTTTCTCTACTTTAATTAATTTCTTTTCATTGCAATCCCTTATAAAGTGAAATCGAATTTCAATGTGTTTTGTTTTAGAGTGTTTTACTGGATTATTCACAATACTGATTGCACTTTGATTATCTATAAAAATTGGAGTTTTAAGTATAGAGATACCAAAGTCTAGGAGTTGATTTTGAATCCACAACACTTGAGCACAGCATGCAGATGCAGCTACATACTCTGCTTCAGCAGTTGAAGTTGAAACATTTGTTTGTTTCTTGCATTGCCATGACACTAACCTTGATCCAAAGAATTGACATCCACCAGTAGTGGATTTTCTGTCTTGGCATTCACCACCATAGTCACTATCTGTGTAGGCTATGAGTTCAAATGGTGATGCATGTGGATACCAAAGACCAAGTGTGGGTTTTCCTTTCAGATATCTGAAGATTCTTTTGACTGCTTGTAAGTGTAACTCTTTTGGTTTTGCTTGATATCTGGCACATACACAAACACTATACATAATGTCAGGTCTTGATGCAGTTAAATACATCAAAGATCCTATCATTGATCTGTAAAGGTGCTCATCTACATCCTCCCCCTCAACATCAGGATGTAGGTGTTTGTGAGTTTCCATTGGAGTGCTTGCACTTTTGCTATCTTTCATTGCAAACTTCTCTAAGATATCTCTGACATATTTTGATTGATTGATCAAAATACCATCTGATTTCTGATTGATTTGGAGTCCAAGAAAGAAGTTCATTGGACCCATTGAACTCATCTTGAACTTGATCTGCATCAGTTCTTCAAATTCTTTGCACAATTTGTCATTTCTTGATCCAAAGATGATATCATCTACATATATTTGGACCAGTAGTATATCATCTTTGACCTTCCTTGTGAATAATGTCTTGTGAATGGCACCTCTCTTGAAATTGTTCTTTAATAGGTAAGAAGACAATGTATCATACCATGCTCTAGGTGCCTGATGAAGGCCATATAGAGCTTTGTCTAGTTTGAATACATAGTCATCATGTTCTGGATCTTCAAAACCTGGAGGTTGACATACATATACGTCTTCTTCTATTTTTTCATACAGGAAAGCACTTTTTACATCCATTTGGTAGACTTTGATTCTTTTGTATGAAGCATATGCTAGAAATATTCTGATTGCTTCAATTCTGGCAACTGGTGCATATACTTCATCATAATCAATGCCTTCTTCTTGTGTGTAACCTTGAGCTACAAGCCTTGCTTTGTTTTTTATCACTATACCTCTTTCATCTTTCTTGTTTCTGAAGATCCATCTAGTTCCAATGGCTCTTTTTCCTTTTGGAAGAGGGACAAGTGTCCATACAGCTTGTAGTTTAAATTGAAGAAGTTCTTCTTGCATTGCTATGATCCAGTTTGAATCTTTCATAGCTTGTTGAATCTTCTTAGGTTCTTCCTGTGACAGAAAACATTCATACATGCATTCATTAGATATTAGACAGATATTACAAATATTTGAGTTCAAGGCAGAATTAAATTTGCTTCTTGTCTGCATGGATGAATTGACATCACTTAGGACTAGGTCCAAAGGATGATTCTTCTCAGTTCTGGTTCCAGGGATTTTGTCAACCGATATTTGAGAGTCTAAGTTTGACTCATTTGATTCAGGGATTTGTGCATCTATCCCTGCTTTTTCTTGATTTTTTTTCATTTTGTGGGGATTCATCATTACTACTAGTGTCAGTAGTAACGTTATCTTCATTAACTTCAGGAGTATCATTGTTGTTACTGGCATCAGTATTACTGGCATCAGTATTACTGGCATCAGTATTGAGTAAATCATCATCACAACTCTGAGGTTCAGAGTTACTACTGGGATCAGTGATATCTTTAGAATTTGAGTTGTTACTGGAATCATTGAAATTAGGGTTACCAGAGTTACTACTGTCCTCAGTATCAACTAAGATATATTTCATGATTTCTTGCCTTCCACTTGATTGTGGTCCTACTTGTTGACTTTTATTGTTTGAATTTCCTGTATTAAATTCATAATTGACATCAAAAGATTTGGTTAGATTATCAATATTAAACAACCAATCTGGACCGTTTCCTTGTTCATTCATAAGATTTTCATTAAAGGATACATTTACACTCTCTTCAATGATCCTCAGCCTTTTGTTGAACACTCTGTAGGATTTTCTTTGAGTTGAGTATCCTACAAATATTCCATCATCTGCTTTGCAGTCAAATTTACCGATTTATTCTCTTGTAATTAGAATGGTACAAGGACAGCCAAATGATTTTAAGAAACTTATTGATGGTTTTCTTTTATTAAAAAGTTCATATGGTGTTTTAAAGTGAGGCTTAACTATTAATACTCTGTTCTGAACATAACAAGCAGTATTAACAGCTTCAGCCCAAAAAGTTATTGGTAATTTTGAATCTGCAAGCATAGATCTGGCTGCTTCAATGATAGTTCTATTTCTTCTTTCAGCTACACCATTTTGTTGTGGAGTTCTTGGTGAGCTGTACTGCCTGTCAATACCCTTAAGATCACAGAAGTCAATTAGGTTAGTACTTTTAAATTCAGTTCCATTATCACATCTAATTGCTTTCACTTTTAGATCTCTTGTATTTTCCAGCTTTACAATCAGATTCTTGATTATTTCACTTGTTTCATCTTTGGTCCTGAGAAAGAATACCCAAGTGTATCTGGAAAAGTCATCAGTAATAACAAGGCAGTATTGTTTCTTTCCAATACTCATTACATTTGTAGGCCCAAAAAGGTCCATATGTAAGAGCTGCAAATGTTTAGAAATAGAATTAATTGCTTTGGTCTTATGAGAAGTCTTGTGTTGTTTACCTTTTAGGCAGGAAACACAATGATGATCACACATAAATTCTTTTTGTGGTAGACCAACTACCAAATCCTTTTTAACTAAATTGTTCATATTTTTAAAATTTGTGTGACACATCCTTCTATGCCAAAGTTCTGATTCATTTGTGTTTGCCTTAGATATAAAACAGTTGATCTCATTTGATGAAATGAGTTCTCCTCCTATATCCAGGCAATACACATTGTTTCTCCTTGGTGTTCTTAAAACAACATATTTTTCATCTAAAATAAAATCAGGAGAAAGAATGATGCACTCAACATCTGTAAAAAGAATTTTGTTCTTCTTATCGCAGACTTGAGACACACTAACCAGATTGTATTTAAGCTCAGCAACATAAAATACATCATCAAAAGTGATTTTACCAATTGATACTCTACCTTTACCTGTAATCTTACCTCCCCTAGGATTTTCTCCAAAAGCAACATACCCTCCTTCAAAAGACTTGAAATCTCTAAGAATTTGAAGATTTCCAGTCATGTGTCTAGAGCATCCACTATCAATATGCTATGTTCTACCTTCTTCAGGGATCTGGATACTCTGCACATAAAGTAAAAGGATTAGTTAATTTTGGGAACCCAGGCTTGTTTTGTCTTGGGTTCATCCTTTGAAGAATAAGACTTTTTGACTGAATGATTCTTATATGCAGTTTTGTACTTAGTACTGATGTTTTGAGTCACTACTGATCTAGGTTTATACCCGTAGTTTTTAGCTTTTGAAAATTTCACTACTGATGGACCAGTAGTGTTTGGGTAATATGAGTTTTGAGCATAATCAGTAGTGTTTTTGTAGTTATACCAGACAGCATTGTAATTGGGATTTTTACCAGTAGTAAACCTGGAATAGTTTCTACTGATGTTTGAAAACTTTGAAAATTGAGGAAAACGATTTTGTGTTCCATTGTTTTTATATTTAATTGCTTCTTCTTGGACTTTTATACCTGGTATTTTGAACAAATCGTGGTGCAGTTCTTCCAAATTTATGAGTGTCAGCATATGGTTTATTGAATTCCTTTTGTTTTGGTGTTTTAGATTCCTTTTCTTTTGATTCTTTAGTTTGTTTTAATTTTAAGGCTTTTTCCTTTTCTTTGTTGATTTTGAATTCTTTAAATTCTTGATTGTTAATAGGATTGAAGTGAAAGTTTTTAGCTATGTGATTAACTTTGCTACAGATTAAGCATGATAATTTTGTTGATTTAGAATTTTCAGGTTTTCTTTGTTCTTTTAATTGGTTTAAATTCCTTTAATTTCCCCTTCTTAAAATTGTAGGTATGTTTTCTGAGTTGTATTTTGGGGATTCAGTTTGACTTTGTGTGGTGTGAAAACTAGTATCATTTGATTCAGTTATTTGATCATCATCAGAAGATTCATTTGATTCATTACTGGTTTCAATTTCAGTTTGACTTTCAATTTTTAAATCATTTAAAATTCTTTCTGTACTAGATTTTAATGGTGGAATAAAATTTGTTGGAGGTGGGACTGCATGATATCCCACTCCATGAATAACTTTTTCTGTAGTTTGATTGCTAGTTAACTCATTGACAATTTTAGAACTTCTTTCAAACTTTTTAATGGTTAGTTTATTCTGTTCTAGTTCCATTTGACATTCTTCAAGTTTGATTAAAGTTTCTTTTAATTTCAATTCAATATGTTCTTTTTCATAAGTAGTTTGTAGCAATTCATCTTTTATCTTTTGATCAGTTATTTTATAGATTTTAATTTGGTTTTCTAAATCAGCTATACAACCATTACATTCAATTCTTCTGTTTCTATTTAAAATCATCTCTTCAAGAGTTTCTTTATTTAGTTTTTCTAATTCTTTGTATGATTTAATGCATTCAGGAGTGCAAGATTTAGAATGTACCTCAGTAGTAGAAGGATCAGTAGTAAAGGCCATGAGAGCTTGGTTCTGTGCATGTTCTCCTGCTTGGAAGCTCCAGTCATATCCTTGTCCTTCTTGAGATACTAAGGCAGTTGAGTTGGACGTGCTGGTTGTAGCTTGATCTTTGATCCTTGCTTGGGCATTCTTTGGCAAAGTGACCCAGATTGCTACAGTTGTAACATTTAACCTTGGTTTTGTCAAATCCAGCTCTATCACCTTTGTTGTAAGACAGATTTTGCCTTCCAGATCTTTTAAGAAACCTCTTTGTTCTTAAGCTCAGCATTGCCATCTGCCACTTGATGTCCATCTCTTCCAAATCATCAGGATTGAGCTGTTCTAAATCCTCACTAATCAATGCAGTATGCACATGACTAGTGAAGAAAGATTCTCTGGCTAAATCTTCTATTCCTGCATTCTTCATAGCCTCCTGACCTGTTCCTGTATTTGACACAAAAGCAGCATTGTTTGAGGGTAGATTTGGAGTTTTAGTACTTACCTCGGATTCAAACACTCTTAGTTCATTGTAGAGTTCATCAAGCTCTTTCTCTTCTAGTGCATCTCCTTGTCTATATATCATAGTATACATAGACCATTCTTCACCTAAAGACTTGAGAAATTTTCTGTTGACATCATCATTGTCTGGTTGATAACCAACTTGATTTAGTTCACCAATTAGTTTGTTGAACCTATCAAACACTTGAGACAATGATTCATTCTTCTGTCCTTTGAAGTTTTCAAAGTCTTGTTTCAGAACAGACTTCATGTTTCTTTTTGTGCTCTTTGTATCAACAAACCTCTTTTCCAGAGCCTGCCATAGTTTCTTTGCATCATCATATTCAACAAAGAGATGTTGATAGTCGTTGGGAATGGCAAGCAAAAGAGTGCTTAGAGCTTTGAGTTCAATTCCTCTGTCTTTCTTCTCCTTTTCACATTTAAGTTTGTCTGCTTCAGTTGATGAACTTGCTGCTTGAGTCTGAATTGTTTTGTTACCTTCAACAACAACTTCCCACATGGAATAATCAGTAATAAGCATATACTGCTTGATTCTGTTTTTCCACATCCCAAAGTTGTTGGGAATGAGAATGGGGATTTTGTTTGCTTGAGTACTTTCATTGTTATCAGACATGATTAACAATTTTAAGATCGAAAGTATGTAACTTTTTGCTGTTCTTAATTCGTAGATCTAGAACCATAATGCTCTGATACCACTTGTCAGGATCGAATAACTCAATAAATTTATTAGAAACTCAGATCTACTAACACAAGAAGTTACAGCGGATTAACACTTATGTTATTAGATTGAGAACAATGTAAATTGTAATCGAATGAGAATAAAACGAAGAACACAGTTTATCACAAAAAGCTTCAATGTATTAATTCGTTCGATCAATACACGTATGTTTACAATTCATAAGTAACTATATATAATAGTCCTTGAAGCCTAAATCATTAACCTAGTTACTCTAGGAATCCATTACAATTAAATTACAAGAAGATATACATTCTATAACTAACTATGCTAGAATCTCGGACACGATCAGCTCTAAATATAACATCAGTAGTAACAATTGATCGTCAGTAGTAACATCATCAGTAGTAATCTTCCAAGATTAGCATCAGTAGTAGATAGTGTTTCTGCCCCCATCAGTACTAACTTCATTCTTCATTAATCAGTACCAACTGCAGCATCAGTAATAGAATTTGTATATCTTGTTTACATCCCAACAATATTGTTAGGAATATTTCTATAATATTCATTAAAGATTTGATGTGTCAAAACTTATAAAGTACAAGGACCTAAATTGAAGATATGGAAGACAATATTTAAATAAAGATTTAGGAGATAATCATAAATATAAAAGATATAGTATATCTTTATTAGCTTAAAAGATTTAATATTATCTTTTCCTTGTAAATCTCTAGGTTTTCTAGTATATAAAGAAACCTAGAGGTATAGAATTAGTCGTTCTTGAAACCCACGTTTTAACGTGTATGTGTGTGTACTCTAAGCCTCAAGGTCGTTTGATCCTGTTAACCAAAACCGTTCTACATATTTATATGTAGAATTGGGGCTTTTAGTAATCATTGTATATAAAGATGATGATGAAACCTTGTTTAGCAATACAAATATGTTCGTTTAATTCCGCAAGTTTTATTATTTGTAATTGTATATTCCAGATCAAGAACTAACTATTCTTGAGCCTAAAGATCGATTTATATAGAGTTGTTCTAAACGCAGCAATTGGTATCAGAGCAAGGTGGCTCAAGATTAGGAATGAAACAAGAATTTGTCAATGATTCTGAAGTAAATCAACATATATCGTCACTTTTATGAAGACAATGAATCAAAGCTTAGTCATGCTTATTAAATATTGGTGTTCTTGATTAATAAAAAAAAGAAGAAAAAAGGAGATAATGGTTGTCTCTTACCTATTTATGTGCTTAGTGTTATTCTCGAATCATGAAGAAAATCGTTTAGAAAAAGATTCCGTGATCATGAAGAAACATACGGAAGATATAGAAATTTAAAAAAAAAAAAATTGATTGTAGAAGGGGAAATACGGATATTGGCGGGAGGGAAGGAAAGTATATTGGGAAAAGGATCTTTTGGGTACAATACGTTCTCAAGAAGCAGATATTAAAATTCCTCTAGAAAACTTTGTTCTTATCATCAAAATCTAAATGATAAATGATAAATTGAAAAAAAAAAAAAAAAAACCCACGTGGGGTTGCTGGCCACAAAAAGAATAATCCCATGGGAGTTATTTAGACAAACGGATACGCAGCTGTAAATTGTTAACAAAATCGCATATATTGCTGCTGGTCTTTATACTACTGTTAAAAGTTTCTACTGCTGATCCGGTTAACATTGTTCTCAATTTTTACTACTGATCAGTAGTAAATGAGGAAAGTAGATAAAATTCAACGTTACTACTAATCCGGATTCTACAAACGTTACTACTGATTAATCAAAATTTTGCTACTGATCCTCATGGGTACAAATTTAGTATTGATTTCTTCCCTATAACCTATACATCATATTTTGGAAAACATGACACACACCATGTTCATTCCATATTACGGTTTTATTATTGTATTTGGTTAATCACTTGTTAACTTTTATTCTTGATAAAAAGAGAATAAAAATAACTTGTGATATCAATGTGAAACGAATCACATTATTCACACACACAGGTTGAAGGCTTGATGAAGATAAAAGAAGATGATTTTATTTGTTACATATTTGATCTTCATCAGTTGATTATAGAAGAAGAGTGATTATATTTTATTTGAAGAAGTTGAAAGTCTTACTACATAAGATTTTATCTAAAGATGTAACTGCAATTCAACATAATCTTAACGAAAAGATCTGTTGAAGACCAAGATGTCCTTCATACAAGATTATGACGTTGCTGATTACTATAGATAGACGGAATGTGATGCATAGTTTGAGTTTCTACTTCAACTTCAAATAGAAGATAGTTGATTTTCAATGTAATTGATATAGCCTTGAAGAACACAGGAATGATATCACACTTTTAGGGGAAGAAAAAGTGTTGATCATTCAAGGGGAAGTTCAAGTTTTTCAGATTTGTATTTGATTATGTCAAAAAGGGGAAGAGACTTGAAGATTCCAAGCTAATTCTATAAGTTTTGTCAAATCAAATAGGGGAAGATTGTTAGGAATATTTCTATAATATTCATTAAAGATTTGATGTGTCAAAACTTATAAAGTACAAGGACCTAAATTGAAGATATGGAAGACAATATTTGAATAAAGATTTAGGAGATAATCATAAATGTAAAAGATATAGTATATCTTTATTAGCTTAAAAGATTTAATATTATCTTTTCCTTGTAAATCTCTAGGTTTTCTAGTATATAAAGAAACCTAGAGGTATAGAATTAGTCGTTCTTGAAACCCACGTTTTAACGTGTATGTGTGTGTACTCTAAGCCTCAAGGTCGTTTGATCCTGTTAACCAAAACCGTTCTACATATTTATATGTAGAATTGGGGCTTTTAGTAATCATTGTATATAAAGATGATGATGAAACCTTGTTTAGCAATACAAATATGTTCGTTTAATTCCGCAAGTTTTATTATTTGTAATTGTATATTCCAGATCAAGAACTAACTATTCTTGAGCCTAAAGATCGATTTATATAGAGTTGTTCTAAAAGCAGCAATTGGTATCAAAGCAAGGTGGCTCAAGATCTGGAATGAAACAAGAATTTGTCAATGATTCTGAAGTAAATCAATATATATCATCACTTTTATGAAGACAATGAATCAAAGGTTAGTCATGCTTATTAAATATTGGTGTTCTTGATTAATAAAAAAAAAAGAAGAAAAAAGGAGATAATGGTTGTCTCTTACCTATTTATGTGCTTAATGTTATTCTCGAATCATGAAGAAAATCGTTTAGAAAAAGATTCCGTGATCATGAAGAAACATACGGAAGATATAGAAATTTAAAAAAAAAAAAAAAAATTTGATGGTAGAAGGGGAAATACGGATATTGGCGGGAGGGAAGGAAAGTATATTGGGAAAAGGATCTTTTGGGTACAATACGTTCTCAAGAAGCAGATATTAAAATTCCTCTAGAAAACTTTGTTCTTATCATCAAAATCCAAATGATAAATGATAAATTAAAAAAAAAAAAAAAAACCCACGTGGGGTTGCTGGCCACAAAAAGAATAATCCCATGGGAGTTATTTAGACAAACGGATACGCAGCTGTAAATTGTTAACAAAATCGCATATATTGCTGCTAGTCTTTATACTACTGATAAAAGTTTCTACTGCTGATCCGGTTAACATTGTTCTCAATTTTTACTACTGATCAGTAGTAAATGAGGAAAGTAGATAAAATTCAACGTTACTACTAATCCGGATTCTACAAACGTTACTACTGATTGATCAAAATTTTGCTACTGATCCTCATGGGTATAAATTTAGTATTGATTTCTTCCCTATAACCTATACATCATATTTTAGAAAACATGACACACACCATGTTCATTCCATATTACGGTTTATTGATTGTATTTGGTTAATCACTTGTTAATTTTTATTCTTGATAAAAAGAGAATAAAAATAACTTGTGATATCAATGTGAAACGAATCACATTATTCACACACACAGGTTGAAGGCTTGATGAAGATAAAAGAAGATGATTTTATTTGTTACATATTTGATCTTCATCAGTTGATTATAGAAGAAGAAGAGTGATTGTATTTTATTTGAAGAAGAAGTTGAAAGTCTTACTACATAAGATGTTATGTAAAGATGTAACTGCAATTCAACAGAATCTTAACGAAAAGATCTGTTGAAGACCAAGATGTCCTTCATACAAGATTATGACGTTGCTGATTACTATAGATAGACGGAATGTGATGCATAGTTTGAGTTTCTACTTCAACTTCAAATAGAAGATAATTGATTTTCAATGTAATTGATATAGCCTTGAAGAACACAGGAATGATATCACACTTTTAGGGGAAGAAAAAGTGTTGATCATTCAAGGGGAAGTTCAAGTTTTTCAGATTTGTATTTGATTATGTCAAAAAGGGGAAGAGACTTGAAGATTCCAAGCTAATTCTATAAGTTTTGTCAAATCAAATAGGGGAAGATTGTTAGGAATATTTCTATAATATTCATTAAAGATTTGATGTGTCAAAACTTATAAAGTACAAGGACACAAATTGAAGATATGGAAGACAATATTTGAATAAAGATTTAGGAGATAATCATAAATGTAAAAGATATAGTATATCTTTATTAGCTTAAAAGATTTAATATTATCTTTTCCTTGTAAATCTCTAGGTTTTCTAGTATATAAAGAAACCTAGAGGTATAGAATTAGTCGTTCTTGAAACCCACGTTTTAACGTGTATGTGTGTGTACTCTAAGCCTCAAGGTCGTTTGATCATGTTAACCAAAACCGTTCTACATATTTATATGTAGAATTGGGGCTATTAGTAATCATTGTATATAAAGATGATGATGAAACCTTGTTTAGCAATAAAAATATGTTCGTTTAATTCCGCAAGTTTTATTATTTGTAATTGTATATTCCAGATCAAGAACTAACTATTCTTGAGCCTAAAGATCGATTTATATAGAGTTGTTCTAAACTCAGCAAAACTCAATCGACTCAACAAGTCCGGTGACTTAACTAAAGAAGTTTATCTGTCTAACTCCTAATTCGAATCTTGCAATGATTTACTAAAGAACGTGCATTTTTTTTCCGTGAAAGGATATTAACTATCTATTTGTGATTCAAAAAAAAAATGATAAGTATGTCACTTTGCAATGCAATTGAAGTGGCAATTTTCATAAAATGATGTCGATTTTAATTTTCGTAAGTATAATCATACATAGTTTTAATTTTGTTATAAAAAGGTGCAACTAAACGTGAACCACAATTGAATTGATCAAACCGTGGCTTACAAGCCGTTTGGTTAATTTGACTCTTTCTGTGTGACTTGACTCACAAGATAATAGGAAAATCAAATATAGTTTCCAGTCAATCAACGTCTTCACACTTGGGACTCTTTCTTACGAACTAAAAACATGAAAAAACAATAACGATTAAATACGTCGTTTAGTGAAATCGGACCCCTTAACTTAATGATGTTATGTATCATTACGGGTCACCTCAGATTTAATAAGATAGTGATTCATTAGGTTCAAATCCAGAGTTGTGGTTAATTTAATTTATCATAAGCTAAACACGTGTATCAAAAACTTATACTCTATATCAAAAAATTGTAGTTAAAAAATTATCATTTTCTAACCGAGTATATCAAACTAGCATATGATGATAACTTAGTGGTAAAGACTTCTAAATGACTTTTTAAAAGTCGAGAGTTCAACCTCTCCCTAGGTAAACCTTACTAGATGGCCAGGTAAGGTTCCGAATTGCTACGGAAATGTTAAGATCGCGTACATTACGCGCAAAACTAGGCCACCCTTGTGGGAGCCCATTATACGCGAATACACTTCTTAATATAAAACAAAGGGTTTTGATAATAACAACCCCAATGGTGATTAATAAGAAAAAATATTATGTTTTGAATAAAAAATTAGTTGAATAGTTGTCTGACTAATAAAATATTTAAAGAAATTTGAATAATAGAGATAAATAAGAATTAGTGATTTTTAATTTAATTAATTATTATTTTTTAAAATAAAATATTTCTTATTATTGACAGCTTTTAAAATTATTATTATCAAAATTCAAAACCTTAAACAAAATATATGCTAAAGTATATTAAACTACTACACTCTACATGTGTTTACTCTTAAGCCCATAATCCAACAGTGACTCACAAATACAAACTCCAAGTTAGAAGATAATTTTGTTCTTTAATATCTATCGAAATAAATATCAATTCGTGCCGCTTCTAATTAGTAATAATCCAATAGCCATCGGGGATGAACAGTGTGTGTTTGTCCTTATTAGGCGTTTCTCCGTATATTAAACAAATGAAAGAAACAAAAAAACATAATATTGGTCTGCCCAATTGGCTATTTCAGTAAGTGTAGACACGCCATACTTAGATACCTGGTTCAAATCCTGCCAGCTCCATTTTTTTTAAATTTCTACGCTATGTCACAACTGGGCCTTCTGTCTGGATGGCTGCTCTCTTCTTTACTGAGCCCGAGGTCAAGTTTTTTTTTAATATATATATATTTTTTTTAAATTACTAACCCTATAATATAATTACCCTGAAATATGGTTTTATCTCATGGACTCTAACATTATATATCAACTTACATTTTATAAAAATCTTATTTTACCATCGACATATTATTACTATGACTAAATAATCCTCAAATTTATAAAATAATATTATACGTATAATCTTATTTCCAAGATAAATAAGATTAATAGACTTACATTTTCATGATAACAAATTATATAATTTTATTTTTATGATAAATCTTTTGGGTTGACATAAATAATACAGAATCCTACACGAAGATAAACTAAATTATACGTATCTACATAATAACTGGGGATACAAAAAATTAGATACAACAAACAAAATAACACATGCCGCGTATATAGGTAGATGTAATTTACAATGCAAACAACCTTTTCAGTGTTGTATAAAAATTCCCCCCCCCCCCCCCCCCCCCCCAGCAACGCGCGGATACTCCTACTAGTTGTAAAAGAAAATGCAACGCATAAATGTACACATAAGATTTGGGCCGTATTCAGGACCAGAATATCGTTATGTTGTTGGACTATTTGATATTTTGCCCCAAGCCCATATATTTTAGCCGAAATATTATATCATACAATAACATTATACATTTTATTAAATTTCAAACATTCGGTAAACATTAAACGTTCAACAATAACATATCAAATTCTTAATATAGTATTATCTTGTTGTTTTTCTTCTTCTTCAGAGCTAGATGCGCGCGAAAACTTAATCAATAGCTATTCATTCATGGGAAAGTGAGATTGTAAGACCCGCTTACACCTTCATATCGTGAATTTCTTCTTTAACATCTATTTCCTTTTCTCGCCTTTGTACGTCTTGAATACGCCTCGCTGTGTCTAAGTGACCCTTCAAGTAAATACACATCTCTATGCAAAACACTCTCGATCCATTAAAAGTATCATCAATCCGAATTTAATTTAACCCGTTTAAAAGCGAGTCAGATGAGTAGGCGCGAAATTGTTCGTGTCAACCTAATTTGTTTATTTTTGTGTCTATCTCAAGTCGGGTTTCAAGTCAGGCCGGAATCACTCCTAATAATCACGCATGGAGTCTTGTGGAATATGTTGTGACATCAATATCAAATCTTAATAGTATAATGGTGTGATTTCAAAATCAAAATAACATTCATAATAACTTAATGTTGTGTTTACTATCATTCAAAAGTCATGATATGCTATACTCTCCCTCGAGAATTTTATCGAACCTTTTCTTCTAAGTAGTTTTTCTATCTTAATCTAATTATATTTGTCCCCTGGGACACATTACATCAATACCACTAGGTTATAAGCCTTGGTTAAATAGTTTCTGTACCTGAAATTAAAGATATAAGTATCTATATCTTACCTTTCCAATACATCTCATTCGAAGGGATTATGTATCGTCATAGTTTTCATGGATTGCAAAAAAATGTAAAAAAACACAACACGTAATACTTCCTCCGATTTAAAATAAGTGATACACTTTCCATATTTGGGTTTATCAAAATAACTGATACACTTTGAAAACTTACCTTATTTGGTAAAATGTAGTGGGACCCACATCCACTAATTATATACTTTAATAAAGTAAAATGACATCTTTACTCTTACTTTTACTTTTAAACATCATTAATCTCACTTATTCAAAATTTGTGGGACCTATTCTCCACTAACTATCCAATAAATCTAAATTAATTATCATCATCATATTTTGCCTCAAAAACCATGAAACAAACAATGTATCACTTATTTTAAATCGGAGGAAGTACGAAATTAGACTAGTACTTACGAGTCTTGCAAAATGCATTCATGATTATTGATTTATTTTATATTATAGAATAAAATTTATAAAAAAGATGAGAATGTGTCTGGATTCGAATTCGATAGCGAAAGATGACCAAAACCACAAAAAAATTTCCCAAATTACCAAAAATTGGTCCTTAAGTCATATATGAGGGATCAAATTAAGCAAATTAGAGTTGATGTACCACACATGAAGGTCATGTAGCACCAACCTTTTTAATCGATTTCATCAGAGATAATTATACATGTTAAATAAATGTCTTATAAATCCCCAATTTATTCATCAAAAAACACAAACATCCAACAAATTAAAATGTTATCAATTAATACTATTTTCGCCTTAATCTGCCTTCTTGTAGCAATCGCCAACGGCCAATCGCCTGCAGCCGCACCGTCAGCGGTAACACCGCCTTCAACCACCGTGGTCCCGCCAACACAACCACCACCAGCCACCCCTCTACCAACCCCAACTCCACCAGTATCCGCCCCATCTGTCCCACCATGATACGGTTCAAATACGGTCACGTGAGGAGCACACGAGTTAGTTAAGTTGGTTAGGCATGTAACCTTCTTTTCCTTAGTATAAAAGCTAATAAGTAGTTCATTTGTAAGTAGCTTTTGGATTGATAATCAGATTTTCCCTCTTATTTTCTCTATCAGTTGTAAACTCCCATTTAGGGTTTGTAATCATTCGTTTAATAAGCAATTCATTCGGAATTCTCTTCTAAACTACAGAATTCCCTGTGTTTGTTTGATCATTTTTCATTTCTTAATTGATTTCTAAAATGATCGTATCATTTGGTATCAGAGCAACTTTTCTGGCTCAAAATTGAAGATCTGAAATATCGTTCTGACCTAAAATGAGGACGTCAACAATGGAACCAATAGCCAGCAGTATGGAAGATGACAAGAAGCAGATTATCAAAGAAGTTATTTCATGTGTTCTACAAGATTCTAGGGCAGAAATTATTAAAAATCTAACAAAGATCAAGAACGACATTGATTACTGTTGTCATCAAATGCAAATTTGGAATGAAAGAAACCAAGGTAATAATAACACTCTTCCATTTCCAAGTTCTGAAATCAGAGATTCAAGTTCTTGTACACGTTTTGTTGGTGATTTGAGAAATAGAATGGCCAGTGACAGTAGTAATGAAGTAAAAATTGATAAAACATATGATGCACACAAGGTGTTTGATGAAATGTCAATGAACAAAATTCTCAAAAACGATGGCACGATTCAAGAGTACTATGAAGAATTTTGTTCTTTGTCCAGAAAGATGAACTTATCTGAATCATGCATCATTCATCTCTTCATTTCGGGTCTGAAACCTGAAATTGAGAAGGGAGTTACAAGGTTTGAACCTAAAAGTCTTTATGATGCCTATTGTTTGGCTATTGTGCAAGAAAGGACAAACTATCTCATGAAGAGAATGAAGAATCCGCCATTGTCACCTAGTCTTAAACTTAAAGAAGTAAATGATAACATTGGTTTGATGACTCTTGATGAACTTTCTAAAGAAGATGACAAAACTAAGGAAATGCAACCAAAGGATCCTAGAGAAGTAGCGGAAAACTACATAGGGTTGGTGGTTCTTGATAAGTTTGTTGAAGATGGGGATGAAAGTAATGAAATTGAATCGGTTGGTGCAAACGGTTTAGAAAACATCAATAATTTGGTGGTACTTGAGGCATCTTTGCAAGAAGATAATAAAGGTGATGATTTAGATAAAACAATCAATATTGGGTACGACTTAAAAAATGATAGTGAAGCTACTGAAATCAAATCAGAATGTTATGATGTTTTAAGGAATCTGGATGAAGAGGATCATAATGAAATCATATCACATTCCAAACAAGTGTTAGGGGTTTTTGATGAAAGGTGGAATAATTACTCAAGTGGTAACATTGTTGCTTATTGGAATAATAAAACTGCAACATTAGATCAAATGTTAATACAATATGCAGATGTGTTCGTGTTCAATTTACAACCGATAAGGATTCGAGATTATAAAATTCCATGGATTGATGGGCCCCCACCAATCAATATTCGGCCTTGTAGGCACCCACCCGATCAGAAATGTGTAATTGGCCATATGATTAGTGAGTTGTTAAGAGCAATGAACGTTAGACTTAAGCATAGTCGTTTTTCATCCCACACTGTTAAGGTGAAGAAAAAGGATAGAACTTGGAGAATGTATATAAATCATCGACTACTAAACAAGTATACTCTTAAAGATAAATTCCATATTTCAGTGAATTTTTGGTGGTCATTTGAGGTTCAAGCGGAGTTTCATTCTCGAGCCGACTGCATGTTCAAATCAAGTGCAAATTTGAAGGAAGCAATGGTTGCTGCTTCTATACTGAAGCTGCCAAATTCCGAGCAAGCATTTGTAATGAAGGCTAATGCCTCTGGTAATGGGTGGGAAATGGGATTGCAGCAAGAGGGACATATACTTGCTTATCTAAGCAAGAGTTTATCATTAAAGAATCATGCTCTTTCTACCGGTGAAAAGGGGTTGAAGAGGAAATACTCCTATTATGCAAATCTTGGTGAAATGATCAAAGACCAATTAATTCACATGATGGAAGTTGCTGCCTTTGGTACTGTGTTGGTAGCTGAAGTGCAGAAAAAGGGACATTTAATTGCTTCTCTAAGTAAGAGTTTATCCTTAACACATCAGGTTCTTTCTACTTATGAAAAGGGAAGGAAGAGAACATACTCCTGTTATGCAAGTTTCAATGAAACGTTAAATGGCAGTGGAGTACAGGGGAGGTTTATGGTGATCTTATACAAGGATTTCATTCTTTTCAAAACGATCCTTGAGGACAAGGATCATTTCAAGAGGAATGGTTTGATGCGAACCTTTTAAAGAAGATCACATGAAGAGCATACAAGTTAGTCAAGTTGAGTTAGTATCTAGGTTGAGTCATTACTTCAGGCAGGAAAATTAATTAGGCATTGAACCTTCTAAGTGTTTAGTATTAAAGTTGTTGCATTTCTCATGTCATGTTGCTGCCAATCAGTTTATGTGGCGTTAATAATGGGCATTAGATTTGGATGTAAATCAGTTTAGAAGACGACAGATTTGGTTGCACTAATAATGGGCAGTAGGTTAAATTGAATCTGAGTTCAGTTCATTGTACACAATAAAAAACAACTAACTCGAGAAATGTGGCGTTTAAAAGTCTTGCTTTCAAATAGATTCTTGAGGGCAAGAATCTCTTAAGGGGAATGGATTGATACGGTTCAAATACGGTCACGTGAGGAGCACACGAGTTAGTTAAGTTGGTTAGTGTAACGACCCGAAATTTGTAAATAAATAAATTGGATAAAAATATGATAAATAAGGATAAATCGTTTAAAGAACGTAGGAATTGGTTTCGTGTCGTTTGGACACCGTATGAGAAAGTTATGGGCGAAACCGGGTCGAGACAAAGATGAAAAAGTGCAGCCCAGCTGCCTAAAGGAGTTCGCGTCGCGAACTAAGGATGGCGATCGCGAACTAGCTCCAGGGAGTTTGGCCTTTTATCGCGAAGAAGTTCACGTCCGATTAACGATCGCGATCTATGAAAATCGCATAGTTAGCGACGCGAACTATTGTTCGCGTCGTGAACTATTGTCGTGCAGCATTAAAATCGGGTTGGAGCTCATTTGATGAAATAGAAAACCCTAGTTCTTCCTTTTGGCGATTTTGGAGCTCAAGTGCAGATCTTGGTTGATTTCTTCTCAAATCTTTGTTAGATTTCACTCCTAGTCGAAGATTAAAGGTATATCTTCACTCTTTGATCTTTGTAGCTTAAGATCTATGTATTTGGGTGTATGGCTTTGAAACCCTAGCTCTTTGGGTTATGGGTTATGGTGATATAAGTGTTGTATACACTTAATAGATGGTGTATTAACAAGGGAAACAAGTGTATGATTCTGATTTGTAAGAATCTTAAGGGTTGGTTAAACCTAGGGTTTGGTAAATCACCATATTTGGGGGAAATGGATTGTTGGGTGTTATTTAGAGATAGATGAACACATTGTTAGTAGATTGTAATGTTGATCATATTGTGATAATTGTATTAGGCTTTTGGTGAAGTCTTGGGAAGTTGATTGGTTTGTGAAGCAAGAGATTGGGTGTCAAGAACACGATTTGAGCATCATATTGCTAAGGTGAGTACGTGTGGAATTTACTGAGTACATAGCCCTGTTAAATATTTTCATTACTTGTGTTATGGTCTATTTGCTTAATTGTGTAGACTAGTAGTTGATAGTTAGTTATACCTATGATAGTATTGAACTAACTTGATGATGATGAAAGTGCTAGCAAAGAGCTAGATTTGCATAACCATAGGGTTATGATGAGATTGAGATGATGTGATGATACGGGCTACTCCCGATCATGAGTTGTGGATTGAGGGGCAGTTGGGCGTATTCCCATCGACCCTTCCACGTTAGTTATGCGATGTCACGGGATACTCCCGGTCATGAGGTGTGGAGTGAGGGGCAGTTGGGTGAATTCCCATGTGAATTCCCATCGACTCATCCACGTTAGTTATGCGATGTCACGGGATACTCCCGGTCATGAGGTGTGGAGTGAGGGGCAGTTGGGTGAATTCCCATGTGAATTCCCATCGACTCATCCACGTTAGTTATGCGATGTCACGGGATACTCCCGGTCATGAGGTGTGGAGTGAGGGGCAGTTGGGTGAATTCCCATGTGAATTCCCATCGACTCATCCACGTTAGTTATGCGATGTCACGGGATACTCCCGGTCATGAGGTGTGGAGTGAGGGGCAGTTGGGTGAATTCCCATGTGAATTCCCATCGACTCATCCACGTTAGTTATGCGATGTCACGGGATACTCCCGGTCATGAGGTGTGGAGTGAGGGGCAGTTGGGGTGAATTCCCATCGACTCATCCACGTTAGTTGTGATTGCTAGGTAAGCAAGTTTGATAGGGTCACACTAATGTGACTAGACTGGATAGTTGGATATATATATATGTATATTGATTGGTTATATGAATTGTGACATTCATTTTATTATCGGGTCTAAACCCATGTAGCTCACGAGACGTTTTTTGTCTCACGTACTCCTTGTTTGTTTTGCTATGTACTCAGGTTCGGGATCGAAGGTTTAGGTACGCATGGATAGAGATGCGGGGCCTAGAATAGAAGAACTTTAGATTGGATTTATGCTTAGCTTTGGTTTTGATCTATTTTGTAACACCAAACTTTATACTCTGATTTTCATACTAAAGGTTTTTTGTAAATCCATATTTTGGAATAGTTCTTCTATTTATGAAAAATGTTTTATTTTGGCCACTATTTGGCATTAAAATTTGAGGTGTTACAACTTGGTATCAGAGCTATAGTTTAAGTGAATTAGGTTGGATGACCATCCTAGTCTTAGACTGTAGCATTAGGAATGTAAGATTCCTTGAGATCGATAGGTTGACCTTGAGACTTTATATTAAGTTTAGGGTTGAACCTAGGGGGACCGATGAGAATTGATATGATTATGGATATTGAGTCTTATGAGGCTAATGGGTTATACACAAGGTACTAAATGTTTAATGACTTTCGTATAGTCGTGACTGAAAGAAATGGTGACCACGCATAGAAGTGGTAAAGCCCCGGAGGGCCGGGAGGAAGAAATACCTCATGTCGAGGTGGTGGTTGAACAGGAAAGTCAACCGTCGATGCATCAAGTTGATGAATCGGAGGTCGGAGCTAACAGAACTCCGGTGACCATGGCGGACCTCCAAGCTATTATTGAACAACTCAAGGGAGTGGTGGCCGATGAGGTGCACCGCATCATTGGGGACCGTGAGAGGTCGGGTGGAGATCGTGTATCCGAGGCTAGATCGGATGAGAAAACCAGGGATGGTGGCACTCGAGTGGAAAAATCCTCCACAGGTGGTTGTAGTGATGCAAGGGCGAGACCCGATGAAAATTATGGTTGTTCTTTTAAGACATTCATGGCTTGTAGGCCAAACACGTATACGGGTAGTTCGGACCCGAAGGTAACAATGAGGTGGATCCGAGAAACCGAGAGGGTTATCGGTAGTAGTAAGTGTAAGGATGCCGATATGGTGACGTATGCGTCACAACTATTGAAAGAAGATGCCATGGTGTGGTGGGATATCGTGTATGAGACCCTCGGGAGGGAGGTGATTGAGAAGATGTCATGGGACGACTTTACCACGAGGTTGAAGAGAAAGTTTTGCCCCGACGGGGATTTGGAGAAGATGCATGAGAGGTTTGTAAACCTAAAGAAGGGTAATAGGTCGGTTGAGGAGTACTCAAGGGAGTTCACGGGATTGCTCCCGTTTGTTGCAAGAACTTATTTTGAGGAAGGATCGAGGGTAGTCCGGTATGCTTGTGGGCTACCTTGGGATTACCAATTGGAGGTAAGGAGAGCGGTCACACTCGATGAGGCCATTGGTGCCGCCCGGGGTGTGGAAGAGGTAGATGCGACAAGGAATGCCGTGAGGGCCCATGTGAACGAGAAAAGGAAAGCCGAGAGTGGCTCGGGAACTTCTAAAAAGGGGAAGTTCACATCAAATTCCTTCAAGCAAGGAAGCGTTGCCCCGTGCAAGAGATGCGGGAAGAACCATGCCGGCGAGTGCCGAGGAGTTTCGAAGGTGTGCTATATTTGTGGAAAGACGGGGCATATAGCACGGGATTGTAGATCCAAGACACTCTCCGAGGTGGAGTGTTACTCGTGCCATGAAATGGGACACTATAGCAATGCGTGCCCGAAAAAGAGGATCGAGCCAAAGGTGCCCGCGGCTCAAAAGAAAGAGCAACCGGCTCAAGTAAGGGGACGTTCCTTTCAGGTGACTCGAGAGGAAGCAAGAGAGGTGCACGATGTAGTATCAGGTACTTTATTCATTAACTTCATGCCATCTTCTATATTATTTGATTCGGATTCTACTTATTCGTTGTGTCTTATGAGTTCGGTTGTAAATTGAATGTGCCGTCCGAAATGTTAGATGAGGTTTATGAAATAGAAGTAGCCGACGGGAAAACGTCTATGGTTGAATGTGTTTATAGAAATTGTGAAATAGAAATAGACGGTAGAAAGTTTAAGGTGGATTTGTTGCCCATGGGAATTAGGGTGTTTGATGTGGTTATCGGTATGGATTGGTTGGGTATGCACCAAGCCAAGATATTGTGTGGATATAGCTTAATGGTTGGATTATCGCACGGATTGGTGGTTATAGGAATTGGAGGAAAGTTGTATGACGTGGATGTTTATTTGGGGAATGATTTTCCCGGTTAGTTATGTGTATGGAAATTATATTTTTAGAAAGGAATATGGTTCGATGTGTCGCAGATAGTAAGGATATAGGGGTTGATGTTATTATATGGTATCAAAAGAGGAACCGCAAGGACGGTAAATGTTTCCAACAAATGGATAGTAGTACAATGAAGTACTAAGTTTTGGTAAGAATTGTAGTAAGAATGGAAATTTGGAAATGGAAATCTTGGAATTGAAACTTGAGTATTTGGCGGGAATCCGGATAAGAAATGTAATGCTAATGTATGTAAATGGGAAAGAAAAGAATGAGTAAAGGTATAGTGATGCCTTGGAACTAATAAATGTAACATAGGTGGAAAAGAGTAAGTGTCAGGAATGGCATATTTTAATTGGTAGAAATGGTTGAGTAAAAAAAAAAAAAAAAAAAAAAAAAAAAAAATTGGCATGTAGCCATAACAAGTTTCGGGGCAAGGGATGATCGATTTGATATTAAGGGTAAGATGACGAGTATGGGCAAGATGTCATAATAATGAGGTGATATAATATGACATTGTGTGTGTGAGGCTACGACTGGGAAATAAATATCTCAAGGTATCGCGATGTAGAAAGACGGGAACATGGAATGTTGGGCTAATGTGTGCCAAGTCATGGGTCACAAATGTAGACCGGAGTCGATTGGTTGACTCAAAGGCGATCGGGTTGGCCGGTGAACTTTGGTTAAAGGAATAGATTGGTGGTTACCCCGGTGGTAATAAAAGGATTGGAAATCGGTAATAAGGAAATGGACCGGTCAAGGATGATTGATGTGTAAGTGAAACGGTAAACGACAATCGGAGATTTTATTGGTATACCCACGGGGTGCAATGCATGTACATTATATGATGGCCTTGGAAGGTATATAATAATGGAAGGATAATATTATATGAATTGTGCTAAGCACTATGTTCGATGGGAGACTTATGAATAGGGAAGAAAAAAAAGATAATGCGATTTTTTTTATGGGAGAGGTGCTAGAACGCACGATGAGCGATTGGATGATCGAATGGGTAAGATAGTAGCAAGGCTACGCGATGCGAAAGGATGGATGTCAGATGACATTGGCGTGACATATACATATGGTTGTATATGCGCATGATGATGATGCTTGGATGGTATTGGTGACATATACATATGATTGTATATGTGCATAATGGATACGTTCAGATTGAGTTGGCGTGATATATATATGTATATATATATGTAGGTGTGTATGCGTATGTGTTTATATGACGAAGATAGAACCAAGGGGTTAATGAGTATTGCTATTATGTTATGGTAAATGAAAATTTGGTTGGAAATGCGGGTGGCATTAGGTCATGTATAGGTATGGGATGCCTACGACTTCTCGAATATGAGAAAAAGGATGCTGTTAGAAAGCAATTGTCATTGGGAACCAGGATATGGTCAGCTTGTGTGAAATTATGGTATGTGAGGCGAAGATGATTGAAATGGTACTAAGAAATGGTATAGGTGACCAAATGAAAGTTAAGAAACGGTAAAGGGTTGATGTGACCATAAGGGAATGTGAGAACTTGGGGAAATTTGAAAAGGCTTGAAATTTTGGAAATATGGACGATTGTTAAGGAAACATTAATGGGTGTAACCGGAAGTGATAAGTCGAGAATGAGATCTCGAGGGTAGGGAATCTGTTAATTGGAAAAAGTATGGTTGACTTTAGGCAAAAGTCAAGTTTTGTCAACATATGATTAGTTGACTTGGTTAAGGATGGGTTTTGACTTTCGTTTCGAATGACTCGCAATGATAGTAGTATAATGTATTAGTTGTGTGTATGAGAAAGAGGTAATGACGTAATTAAAAGAGTTATAGACAAATTATGTCACTTTGACCCGTTGGGCGTTTTCAAGTCGAATTTGGGAATTGGGTATCTAATGGTTGATAAATTATAATTAGAGGTCGATGGTAAAGGAAATTGTTAAAGTGTAGTGACTTTGTTCGTAAGTCAAGGATTAGACGAGGTTGGAATGTGGTAACTTGGTCGAAGCTAGACTTTGACATTGGTGTTGGTCAATTAGTTGATTATTATGCGTGGGTCATGTCATTTCTATATGTATAAGATGATTGGTTAAAGGATTGAAAGTCTTGTGGTCAAAATTGTGCAAGTTTGGCCCATTTGGGCACTAAAGGCTTAAGATTGATTTTTGACCGTTTGGATCTAACGGGATTAATTGAATGTTTACATACATATTGTTGACTAATTCGGGATGAGAAAAGGTTGACGGTAATAACCGCGGGAGAATGAGAATGGATACTCGGTAGAATGTAAATTGGAATTTCTTTTGAGTGATTCCGAGGACGGAATCCTTTTAAGGGGAAGATAGTTGTAACGACCCGAAATTTGTAAATAAATAAATTGGATAAAAATATGATAAATAAGGATAAATCGTTTAAAGAACGTAGGAATTGGTTTCGTGTCGTTTGGACACCGTATGAGAAAGTTATGGGCGAAACCGGGTCGAGACAAAGATGAAAAAGTGCAGCCCAGCTGCCTAAAGGAGTTCGCGTCGCGAACTAAGGATGGCGATCGCGAACTAGCTCCAGGGAGTTTGGCCTTTTATCGCGAAGAAGTTCACGTCCGATTAACGATCGCGATCTATGAAAATCGCATAGTTAGCGACGCGAACTATTGTTCGCGTCGTGAACTATTGTCGTGCAGCATTAAAATCGGGTTGGAGCTCATTTGATGAAATAGAAAACCCTAGTTCTTCCTTTTGGCGATTTTGGAGCTCAAGTGCAGATCTTGGTTGATTTCTTCTCAAATCTTTGTTAGATTTCACTCCTAGTCGAAGATTAAAGGTATATCTTCACTCTTTGATCTTTGTAGCTTAAGATCTATGTATTTGGGTGTATGGCTTTGAAACCCTAGCTCTTTGGGTTATGGGTTATGGTGATATAAGTGTTGTATACACTTAATAGATGGTGTATTAACAAGGGAAACAAGTGTATGATTCTGATTTGTAAGAATCTTAAGGGTTGGTTAAACCTAGGGTTTGGTAAATCACCATATTTGGGGGAAATGGATTGTTGGGTGTTATTTAGAGATAGATGAACACATTGTTAGTAGATTGTAATGTTGATCATATTGTGATAATTGTATTAGGCTTTTGGTGAAGTCTTGGGAAGTTGATTGGTTTGTGAAGCAAGAGATTGGGTGTCAAGAACACGATTTGAGCATCATATTGCTAAGGTGAGTACGTGTGGAATTTACTGAGTACATAGCCCTGTTAAATATTTTCATTACTTGTGTTATGGTCTATTTGCTTAATTGTGTAGACTAGTAGTTGATAGTTAGTTATACCTATGATAGTATTGAACTAACTTGATGATGATGAAAGTGCTAGCAAAGAGCTAGATTTGCATAACCATAGGGTTATGATGAGATTGAGATGATGTGATGATACGGGCTACTCCCGATCATGAGTTGTGGATTGAGGGGCAGTTGGGCGTATTCCCATCGACCCTTCCACGTTAGTTATGCGATGTCACGGGATACTCCCGGTCATGAGGTGTGGAGTGAGGGGCACTTGGGTGAATTCCCATGTGAATTCCCATCGACTCATCCACGTTAGTTATGCGATGTCACGGGATACTCCCGGTCATGAGGTGTGGAGTGAGGGGCAGTTGGGTGAATTCCCATGTGAATTCCCATCGACTCATCCACGTTAGTTATGCGATGTCACGGGATACTCCCGGTCATGAGGTGTGGAGTGAGGGGCAGTTGGGTGAATTCCCATGTGAATTCCCATCGACTCATCCACGTTAGTTATGCGATGTCACGGGATACTCCCGGTCATGAGGTGTGGAGTGAGGGGCAGTTGGGTGAATTCCCATGTGAATTCCCATCGACTCATCCACGTTAGTTATGCGATGTCACGGGATACTCCCGGTCATGAGGTGTGGAGTGAGGGGCAGTTGGGGTGAATTCCCATCGACTCATCCACGTTAGTTGTGATTGCTAGGTAAGCAAGTTTGATAGGGTCACACTAATGTGACTAGACTGGATAGTTGGATATATATATATGTATATTGATTGGTTATATGAATTGTGACATTCATTTTATTATCGGGTCTAAACCCATGTAGCTCACGAGACGTTTTTTGTCTCACGTACTCCTTGTTTGTTTTGCTATGTACTCAGGTTCGGGATCGAAGGTTTAGGTACGCATGGATAGAGATGCGGGGCCTAGAATAGAAGAACTTTAGATTGGATTTATGCTTAGCTTTGGTTTTGATCTATTTTGTAACACCAAACTTTATACTCTGATTTTCATACTAAAGGTTTTTTGTAAATCCATATTTTGGAATAGTTCTTCTATTTATGAAAAATGTTTTATTTTGGCCACTATTTGGCATTAAAATTTGAGGTGTTACAGTTAGGCATGTAACCTTCTTTTCCTTAGTATAAAAGCTAATAAGTAGTTCATTTGTAAGTAGCTTTTGGATTGATAATCAGATTTTCCCTCTTATTTTCTCTATCAGTTGTAAACTCCCATTTAGGGTTTGTAATCATTCGTTTAATAAGCAATTCATTCGGAATTCTCTTCTAAACTACAGAATTCCCTGTGTTTGTTTGATCATTTTTCATTTCTTAATTGATTTCTAAAATGATCGTATCACACCACCAGTGACTCCACCTATCTCAGCCCCATCCACACCACCACCAGCACCACCGTTGCCGGCCCCAACACCGCCACCGGTTGTTACACCGCCTGCATTACCGCCTGCGGTGCCTCCACCAACGGTCTCCCCAGCACCCGCAGTAGCACCAGCAACGCCACCACCGGCACCAACTCCTCCGCCGCCGGCACCAACACCGGCTCCACCACCTCCGCTACCATCACCAGCTCCGGCACCGATTACCGTTACACCAGCCCCTGCACCGGCTCCTACAAAACACATGAGGCATAAGCATAAGCACAAGAAACATCACGCACCGGCACCGGCGCCGGTGGCTAAGAGCCCACCAGCACCACCAACACCTACAACCGATGACACCACACCAGCACCTGCACCAGCGCTTAATCTGGTAAGTTCTATTCTATACTCTCGGAAAAACTATGAATTTTTGCACACAAGTCTATGGACTTCACTTTTACATCATTAAATCCCTTGACTTATAACAACTCAATGAAAAGGTCCCTAAACTTTATCTTTACATGATTTAGTCCCTAAGCTTTATTATAAAGAAATTTTCATCGAGTTATATCACTAGCTAGGAGTCTAGGAATAGTAAGACTATCCTCACTAGTATTGGTTGGGATTGGGTCACCCAATAAAAGATTAATAAAGAGAGAGAGAGGGTCACCAAAAGAGGTGACCTAGGTTGGTGGAGGAGACCAATGTCACATGAGGGTCACCAATTATTTTATTGTTTCTTTTTGTTTTTTGTGTGAGGTGGAATTTTATGATTGGTTGCCTTGATTTTAATTATAAGTAATAAAAATTTTGGTTGGGTTGGATTGTTAATGTGTGTAAAAAATAAGGTTGGGTTGGGTTGTGTAGTTGGAAGAGAGAAATATTATTTATATATATATCACTACTAAATAGAAGTGTTCTTTTAGTAATACAATGAAAAGTGTCATTATATATTTATATCTGATATTTGGGTAACATTTTTGCAATAATGTCTAAAAGGTTATTATCTTAGGTTTTAGTGACATTTTCTATTAACAAAATTGTTAACTTTTTTCACTCTGGTGACATCTATATAGGGTATCTAATTTTTAGTTCCATTATATACTGTCTTTACTTTTACCTATGACGCCTTCACTCGTACCTTTTTATATATAGGTAAAACATTATAGTGACACTTCTTTCGCTTTGCGACCCTTTTTTGTGCATTTAAAATATCAATTTACATGTAAAACCAACACAAAATCTGATTCAATTAACTAAAATCCTTGCAATTATTGACCTTTTGCTTTATTTGATCACAGAGTAATGGAAGAACCCTTTTACAAAAGGGAGGAAGATTTGGAACGCGAATAGTTGCTGGATTTACTATCGCTATTCTTCTGGTTCTCTTGAGCTAATTTATGAAGATTGATTAAACTATTTTAAGCAACATTGAGATTGTAACTATCAACATTTTATGTTTGATTCCTATACTACTATATGATACATTTTCCATATGTAATTAGCGTGAATTCTTTTTAAATGTATGCATAATGTTGAAATTTAAACCACAATTATGGGGATGCAACTTGAATCAGATCCCAGTTAGCATAATTGATCTTCTTCATAGGGATATTCCTGTTTTCGTGACTATTTCCAAATCATATAGTCAACTTATAAATGTTTAAATAGGGAAGAGATTATATTATAACGTTTAAGAGATCATTTTGGATGTCTTTACTGTAAGCCATCACCAAATGGTTAGTTACCATAATTGATGTGAATGTGAATTTGTTTCATAATCAAACTGCTCATTGTTTGAATCCATGTGACTTTCATGGTCAGACGGCTCGTTGTTTGAATCCAACATTGGCAAAATATAATCTTGTTTAAAAAGAACAAAAGTTTCTAATTAGTATTTGTTGTGTATCTTAGTACTTCGTATAATCTATCTATTATCCTCTAATTTCAAATAAGTGACCAAATTTGGACATAAAAATGCCTAATTTGACAACATAAGTGAAAAATTATGGATCTCGCGAAATTTGGCATGATCAAATGGTAAAAGGTCACGACAAATGTTAGATCTCGTAAATGACGAGCAAAATTTGACCATGAAATAGGGAGATTTATTAGCTTAATAAGCATGAAATAAGTTTGAATTTCAAACTTATTAAGCTAATAAGTCTCCTTAATAAACTTTCCCAAACATACCCTTAATATTTGGTTTGGTTAACCATTATATTCATTGCGAGCGAGATCAACTAACTTTAAGGATATTAGGGACGGTTGCCCCCCAAAGACGCGTTCCTCCCCTTACACAAGCCATAGCCTGACGCATCGTGAAGGGTGTTTGGTCACTTAGGCGACCAATGCCGATCACCAAATTTTTTAAAGAGGAAGGATTGATTTTCAAGGGATAAGAGTTTAGTCGCCTGCTATGTAATTTGGTTAGATATTCTCATGAATTTAGTTAAAAGAAAAAAAAAAACTAATATAATGTTGATATAGAATGGGTGACCACTGAGTTCGGTCACCCCATAATCTTAAACTCTGATTTATTGAACCATGTGATCCTTTCTACCAAAATGTTTACTTCACTCCATCCAAACAATAAAAACATTAATCTCGTTATATTGTTTTTATATGTAATTTATAGCTAGTGACTAATAACTAAGTTTTTTTTTTTTTTTTTTTTCTATTTAGAATGGTTTTGAATTTATAAGAAAATATTTTTTGAAACATAGTCTGTGAAAAATTAGTCTGTGAAAAATTTTATATTAATCCCTTGGGATAATTGATATTTATGTAAATGGATAATTGAATTTTCAAATAATACCCGAAAATCTAATTATGGAGATTTTTTTTAAATCTATTTGTTCGAATCTAATTATGGCCTTTCTTATCCGTTACTTCTCCTTCTATTCTCTAAAATTTATTGTGATATCGGTTTTCATTTTCTGATTAAAAGCCTTTTAAAGCCGAAACTTTGAAGCTGATTCTTCCCCGTTCGATTTAAATGTTCCTGTAACCTTCTAACCCTATTCCTTAATTTCTTTTTCTAAAATATCCGTATGCAGGCTAATCTATATCAATTGAATATTGAAAGGATTTCTTCAATAGTACAACGATTGGACGCTAATTTTACTATGTATTATAATATTATTGTTTATATATGTTTGAAAAGCAATTTTATCATACGTTTATATTTGCATCAGGTAGCTGCCAAGGTGTTATTGCGGGATTCCGTTCTTCATCTACAATCTTGGCAACTGGGGTGGATAGAGCTTAAGTTGGTCTCTATATAACAATCTCATTATTATCTTAATCTCATTTTTGTTTTGTTTTCAGGGCTATTGGGGAGCATATTTCCCAACAACATACTTGATGTAAATGCTATTGTAGGGCTTCCTCTTGAGGTATTTTAAAATTTAGAGTAAAATATAAAAATTGTCCCTATGATTTCATGGATCGCCCCTCGACCTTTTTAGAAATTACACAAAGGTGAAACCAAGTAAAATGCTTAAACATCGGTGGAAAACCACCTTTTATTGTGTGTGAAGATGTTGATGTTGATGAAGCTGTTGATTTTAGCACTTGCTGCTTTGTTTTACAATCAGGTTTCTCAAAAACAATTCATTTATTATTACATTGAGATTAAATATTTTCAGCCCAATGTTGTTGTCCAGGATCACGTACCTTTGCACATATACGTGTTTATGATGCATTTTTAGAAAAACCAAAGGCTAAAGAGGTAACACAGTAAAACGTGTGGTTGGTAATTCTGAATAATTTGATAAATTTTAAAATACATAAGATCGGGTGTTGATAGTAGTGTTGTACTTGAAATTGGAGGTCAAAGATTTGGATCAAACAATTGTTACATTCAACTAACCCTTTTTATCAAATATTCAGGTAAATGGCAAGAAATAGTTGTAAACTCCTAACATGTTTTATTCGCCAATTTCGATTGAAACTGCACTGTTGTTTTTTTCCTTTCTTCAAATAGGGTGATATGCTAATCGCAAAAGACGAGATATTTGGATCTGTACAATGGATTTTAAAATTTAAGTGAGTTTACACATTACATTCATTTTCTCACATGTTTTCTTTTGTAGATTTTTTATCTTCGTATTTATCAATTGTTTATAAAATATGTGGATATAACTGAGGTGATTCGAAGGTCAAACACGACTAATTTTGGACCGCCTGGCTTTTTCTCAATGCAAACAAACAAGAGAATTACTTATCATTTCTATTTCTCACATTTCATTTTCCTGTACCAAACACACCCTAAGCATTAACTGTTTTGATGTATTTTATGTTGTAATTCCATTTGGCGGTTATAAAATGAGCGGGCACGGGAGAAAAAGGGAATTTATAGGCTTAACTGTTTTGAGATGTGCAGCCTGCATTAAAAGGTAAGACATTGATTAGAAAATAATGATAGAAATTGCTAATATAATTCTCACCAAAAAAAGAAAATGCTATTTTACTTCTGTAAGTGCAAAGAGCTTAACGTTGTATCAATAATGGCCCAATGGCGTGAGTAATCCAAGACTATTCCATCAAATTCTCAGCAAAAAAAAAAAAAAAAACTTGAATTTTATAAACTAAAACTTTGGAATGGATAACTTTTTAAAAAAAATCCAAAGTTAAATTTGTATATATATATATATGCAGGTGGTCTTTGGATATAGAAATCATTTGATGAAAACAAAAACGATATTTGGTATTAGTTCATAAGTGGTTAAAGTACCATACAACATCATCAAATCACACAAATGCATCCTGTGAATTTCCCCAGTATTCAACGATTTGCATCTGTCAGTGTCACTATATGTTGGTTAACAGGATCATAAATTGATGATGAAAAGTCATTAATCAACTGCCCTGTTAGCAGCTAAAAACAGAGGACAAAAAAAAACCAATCACAATGATATTCTAGGAATGTAAATGGATGCGAAAACAGAGGATAAAACATTTATTGATCAACTGCCCTGTTAGCAACTAAATGCGATATCATGTGACAAATATTCGGCGATGGCTATCAATAAATAGGCCGGCCAATTGTTGCAAAGAAGAAAACGGCGAGGGAATCCCGTATATATGAGTATAATACCTTATAGCGATGCAATTAATATTATTTTGACTAAATTCAATGTATGGGCTCTTAATGTCATCATGCCCTTTAATGCATGTCGTTAGAAATTAAGGCTTCAAGAAAATGTGGCTTAGTGCACACGGGTATAAGAATCTATGTACATATGATGCAAATTATGAAAGCTTAGGGCTGATGTGGACTGATGACGTGGCTGGTGACATGGCACTTTATGAGGTGTTATTATGACATGACATTGTCTAAGTGGCAATTAAGGCTTCAAGAAAATGTGGCTTAGTGCACACGGGTATAAGAATCTATGTACATATGATGCAAATTATGAAAGCTTAGGGCTGATGTGGACTGATGACGTGGCTGGTGACATGACACTTTATGAGGTGTTATTATGACATGACATTATCTAAGTGGCAAAAGCTTCTTTTAATATGTATAAAGATATCATTGCATACACCCTAAAATATAGTTAAATCCGTCAAATAAGTCTCACCTGATTTATGTGTTATTTGATAACATCTGAATGATTAATATTAGAATGATTATGAGGATGTATGTATATTTCTATATATTAAGGGGCTATTTGGCCTAGCTCATATACATGGCTTATTAGCTTATTACATTTTTTATATGCAATAAGCCATCTATATCATCCAAACAGTTTATTAAAATAGATTATTAAAGTTTTTGAAAAAAGGCATTAAAAATAACTTTTTAGCTTATTTAAAGTTAACACTATACCCTTCATAAACCATTTCACACCCCTTTTTTTTTAACGGAACCATTTCACACCCACCTCTCTTTTTGTTTTCTCCTCTATTTTAGTCATTTTACATGCATAAAACAATAATTAAGGGGTGCATATAATTAAAGGGTGCATAAATGACACCACTTGGTTGGCCATCCATATGAAAAAAAAATCTAGATCACTGAAATTTTTATATGGTCTTCACTTAATTTAGTGTGAAAATCCCGGTTGACTTTAGTACTGGATTTGTCATTAAAGCTAATTAAAATAATATATCTTACGGTACGTGTTATCATAATACATAAAGCTAATAAATTATTTTGCCATAAGCTGTTCCAAATAAGCTAACTCAAACACCCCTAACGAATACATAATGATGTAATAAAATCCCTTTTACAAAATAAAACACAAGTTTTGAACATTCACTAAACATTAAAGTTTAATCTCAATTCTCAGCCCCTACAATTATAGATAGTTGTACACTTTCTTTCATGACTATAACGCCCTTGACAATTACCATTTATGCCGGCATTACAGGCCGGACTCCCTGGGTTTAGAGATCCATATGAGATTCTTGTTTTTGGAGAGGAATGGCCTTGTGGTGGGGGTGGCGGTGAACCCGCATACTTTGGTGCTCTAGGTGAGTGCAGCGGAGGTCTTCCCCGAAGAATTGGAGCATCACCCCCATCTGTGTATATATCATACGAATTAATATATGTCTTACAAATTTTATTAAAGTTTAAGCACACATAAATGTAAATAAAGTTCCAATCGAATTTTGGGCCCCGGGCGGAATCCTAAAAAGGGGCCCCCAGATACTAATTTTTTCCCTAGATAAATGAAATTCATATATAACATTTGTTTTTGCAAAAAAGGTTAAATCAGAAAAAGAACTTCGGCACTATCATCATCCTCACCCAGACAACCATAAAGATTTAACCAAGCAAATGCTTTTTAACAAACCTATCCAATGACCATTATAAAGTTTTTTTTTTCCTTTTCAATTTCCTCTTTTTTTCCATTTTTGGCTACCCTATAAATGCTTTTTATTAAATATTATATATTTATATAAATTAGGGCACATAACAATACAATTAGGTGGAAAACAGTAAATTAGGCAAAAAGCATCAAATTAATAACAATCAAGAAATCAGTCAAATGGAACGAAACAAATTCAAGTAATTTACAATCAATTAGGATTTACGCAAGCAAATAAGGATTGCAATTGATACACCTGAGTGAGAACAACAAGAATGCAAGATTGGCAATTGAATAAACGAAATCAAATACCAATGGTTTATGGACGATGAATTTGTGATTATTAAACTGTGAACGAAATCAAAAATCAGTTATGAAATTAATTACGAAATAAGTTACTGGTAATGAAATCAATTATCAAAAATCAAAATACGAAATAAGTTAACTCATACCCCACACGGGCACATATGGGGAATTTTCCTTTGAAATCCCTTTGAGGGCTGGGTTTGTCCGCTTATGCGGAGCTCGAACTCGGGGTGCTCGCTGAAAAATTGCGAGTAGGCTTCCGTTATTTCATTTGCCGTTTTCAAAAAAAAAAAAAAAACGAAATAAGTTATTAATCACCGGTTACGAGTGACGATTGACGTACAATTTAGAGAATTACAGTCGCCGGTCGCTTAGTGGCGAGATCGGTGAGTTGACAGAGTCGTGAGCCTGTTATTACTAGGAACCGTCAAGATGATTGAATCTGTGTGAGTGCGTGAGTGAGTCGCAGATCGCTAGCAGCTAAAGGTGTTGCCCATGACTCATAGGTCATGTATTCAAGTCCTAGGATTTTGGTGGTGGGTTCATTCCCCATAGATGGAAGGTTTGAAGTTTGAGAGAAGACATATTTACCCCTTGTGAATATCACTGTCTAGCTCGAACCACTAACTTACTAACTTAACTTACTGTTAACAAGAAAAAGCTATGGTAAACTTTTGATAGTTTCGATTCTCATGTTTTATGTTTCTTTCAGTTCGCATATCGATAGGGAATGTACGCATTAGGATTGAAACGGCATCAGGGCTTAGGTCTTTCAAAAGGATATTGGGCTTAAACGAAAAATGGGCCTGTATTTAGAAATAGGAAAACTTTATAGCAAATGGCCCCTAAAATTCTTGGGGCCTGTGCAGTTGCGCTGCTGGCCCAGGCCCAGGGCCGGCCATGCATAAATGTAAAGAAACGTTCAAGGTAGTCCTTAATTTATGCGTAATCTTAAGGGACAAATCACAACCATCGATCTATAATATTAAATCACATATTTTATACATGGAGGTATTTTGGTCATTTGGCACTTAAAAAAAATATTTTTATTTTTATTTTTTATAATTTTTTTCGTTAAAAAACAATAGTTATTTGATAATTATGTGTATAACTAAATCACATGTGATTTTAGTTTAAAATCACATGTGACTGTATATTTCATCACATTTGATGTTTTTATACAATCATATGTGATTCAGTATGCACTCATATTATGTGTTATTAATAAAAAATAATAATCTTTTTTAAAAAAATAATAAAAAATAATAATTCTAAAATACAAAATAATAAAAAAATAAAAAATATTTTTTATAAAAATGACCAAAATACCCCTCCATGTTTAAATCTATGATTAATCTTGATCATTACTTATAATTAATCAATAGTTAAAATTTGTCCCTTGGGACTATATAACTTTACATGATCATATTCATTTGAGCGTATTCAACCATCATTTCTTCTATTATGTGCAACGAACTTTCAAGTTTTACCATTTAATGTAACCAGCCTACTAAAAGCGATACACCAGTTACCAAGGCGGAATTAGAAATTTTCGTCACCAATAGCACCTTACGGGGATCAAAAACGGGAAAATCAAGGGAGATGCGCCCCTTTGCGGGGATCTCACTGCCCGCTGACCGGGCAATGTCGGTAGGGGACGCCCTCGCGGAGCTTGGGGCAGCGTCCCGAACAAAAACATATTTACCATGAAGGAATCTATTATAGAATCTCCATATTCGATTGTATACACTAACAAGTACCCAATAACTAATTTTATCCTACAAGACAACTACAAATTTCATAAATTTAAAAGTTAAACCCTACAAGACACATACATTAAAAAATTATTTTGAGTTTGGATTATTGCTAATATCCGACATTTTTTAGTATTACTATGGGATATTGGGCATGTATTTAATCCGACAGTACAACTATAATACAAAAAAAACCGTAATAAAAAAAAAACCTAAGTAAGATCGATCATATATATGTATGGATATTTGTACGTACTTGATGATGAGACAAGCAACAAGGATGAAATCAAGATCAAAACAAGCCAGCCCATCTTCTTCACGTGTTTCTGTTTAAAGAGAGAATCGAGTATATATAGTAACAAATATTTTGGCACCAAGACATAAACATGTATATATATAAAATATTATTAGGGTTTGGCTAACTCATGCCCTAAGGGCATGAGATAAGAAATGTTTAATGAACTTAAAATTTCCTTATTTTATATTACTAAATTCTATTTTTTACATGTATTCAATGCATTTGTATATAAGAATAATAAATTTGGTTCATTAAACATTTCTTATTTTATGCCCTTAGAGCATGAGTTAGAAAAACCCATATTATTAAACCAATTTATTAAATGTACGTTGACGGTCAACTTTTTCCAGTTATGGAACAAGATGAAGTCTTTGAAGAATATAACGACCCAAGTCGTGGAGTATAATCTACTCGGAGGGGACTAGACCTGGTAAATGAATAGCATATTTTGACCCGATAGTCTATACTGATTAGATAGTGACATGCGTTCGGAATACTGCATTTCCAAAATGGTTTCTAAATTAATGGTGTTAAAAAAAATTATATCTGCTTTTCCAAATGACTTTTTGAAATATGTTAAACACTGATAATTATTTGTTCGCTATTCTTATCCAAACATTATAAATTAGATTATTGCGTTTTAAAAAACACATTAAGCAAATTATCTAGTTGATATAGCAATTCCAAACACACCTAAATTCGTACAAGATTATAGAAATTACATCTTCTATGCGGGGTCGGTCCTGAGCATGGATTGCCATGACGGCCTCTAGAGGACACAAAATTTAGGGGTCCATTTTCAATAAAATAATCTATGTATATATATACAAAGTATATATGTAATATATATACAAAGTATATATGTAAGTTAATTAAAGGTCCGAAATAACATTATTCTAAATATACCATAGAATGATATACTCGTGACGTACGTATAGTATGAGGTGCTAGAAGACACAAAAGTTTAAAGTAAAACACGCTTCATAGTCTCACAATCGCATGTAAATGTTAATTGTTAGGATCGAATAACTCAAACAGTTATTGAATCATAGATCTATTCAAAAATAGAATTACAGTGGATTAACACTATGTTGATCGAATAAGAGTACAATGAACAACTGTAAATTATATAAGAATAATTAAGAACACAGTTTTCACAAAAAGCTTCAATGTATATTAATGATCGATCAATACACACGTATGTTTACAATTCATAAGGAAATATATATAATAGTCCTTGAAGCCTAACATTATAGCCTATTTATTCTAGGACTAAATTACAATTCGAATTACAAAAAGATTTAAATTCTAAACTAAATCTGCTAGAATCTCGGACACGATATGTTCCTTTTATCGACATCAGTAGTAAACAACATCGTTAGTAGTAACTCCAAAATCAGTAGTAATTTACGTTTGAGCACCATCAGTAGTAAGTCATGTTTAGCAGCACCAAGACTTAACCGATACTAACTGCAGCAAGAGTATCAACTTGTTTATTTCCCAACAATCCCCCCCTAAACTTATTAATTCAGTTTGAATTAATCAAGTTTCTTTCTTTTTTCTTCTCTTCTTTTTCTTTCTGTTTCTTTTCTTCTAAGAGTTTTGCTCTTCGTTCATCACCTTCTTTAATTCTTTGATTTCTTTGTCTTCTTTGTTCAGCTATGTATCTTTTGTTCTTTTCCAGAAAATACTTGTATTTCTCAGAAAACATAGCACCATCATGAGGTCTGATGAAAGAGCAACATGTAGCTTGGTACATTGCTTGTTCTGAATGATTGTAATCTTTTTCCATCAAGAACAGCTCACATCTTTTATCTGCCCTTTCAAAGAAGTACATGTTCACATAAAGTAGAACATTCCAGGCATAAACAGGCTCTTGGTTTGTGAATCTCTCAGGATGTCTTTCTGGATGGAATGCAGCATCTATCATTTCAGTTAAGTATCCAGCTCCTGAGTTCTTCCATTGGTCTTCAGCCATTCTTAGAAATCCAAAAGTTAACATTTTAATGACATCACTTCTGGACATGGACATTACCATTGGCTTCCAGGCTTTGAATCTTTGAACTGGCCTGTCTTTTCAAATAATGTCAATAACATTATTTACAACCCTCCAGTTTATAATTGGATTTTCTTGTTGAAGTGCTTGATGGATATCAAGAATGTGGAAGTCTTGTTTGGCTTTCTTTCTGGCTTCTTCTGCAGCTTCAAGTGTTTTTCTTTTCTTGGCAGTTATGGTTGAGGATTCACCAGTCATTTTTTTTCTTGTAAGTACCAGTTTAGGATCAATGTCTATCAACTCTGTTAGCTTGACCTCTTTGACTTCTGGTTCTGCCAATTTTTTCTTTCTTGCAGTGCAATACTTGTCAATTATATTCACCATCTTCATTCGTCCAAATGACTTAGCACTGTGACCTTTTTACTTCAAGTAATCTACCATTTTTATTTTTGTTCAAGTATTTCATCAGGTAGTTCAGCATTTACTTGTTTGCATTCTGCAACTAGATCTTCAAGGCAGTTTAGATGTTCTTCTTCTATTTTCTTATGTTTTTCAGTTGCAGCATCCTGATTTGTACCTGTACTAGACACAAAAGCAGCATTGTTTGAAGGTAAACTAGGAGTTTTCTGACTTACCTCAGATTCAAATACTCTTAGATCATTGTATAGTTCATCAAGCTCCTTCTCTTCCAGTGCATCTCCTTGTCTATATATCACAGTATACATAGACCATTCTTCACCAAGAGACATGGGAAACTTCCTGTTGACATCATCTTTGTCTGGTTGAACTCCAACTTGGTTGAGTTCACCAATAAGTTTATTGAAGCGATCAAAAACTTATGACAAAGATTCATTTTGTATTCCTTTGAAGTTTTCAAACTCTTGTTTCAGACAGACTTCATGTTCCTCTTTGTACTTTTAGTGCCAACAAACCTTTTCTCCAGTGCATGCCACAACGACTTAGCATCATCATATTCAACAAAGAGATGATAGTTATTAGGAATTGACAGCAAAAGAGTGCTTAATGCTTTTAGTTCAATTCCTCTGTCTTTCTTCTCTTTGTCACACTTGAGTTTATCTGCTTCAGGTGATGAGCTTGTGCGTTGAGTATGTATGGTTTTGTTGCCTTCTTGTACAACTTCCCACATGGAATAATCAGTAATAAGCATGTACTTCTTAATTCTGTTTTTCCACATCCCAAAGTTGTTGGGAGTGAGAATTGGAATCTTGTTAGCCTGTGTGCTTTCATTGTTATCGGACATAATTAACAGATTTGTTTTTTTTTTTTTTGAAAGTATTGAAAAACTTTTTGATGTTCTTGATTCGTAGATCTAGAACCTTATGCTCTGATACCACTTGTCAGGATCGAATAACTCAAACAGTTATTGAATCACAGATCTATTTAACAATAGAAGTTACAGCGGATTAACACTATGTTGATCGAATAAGAACAATGAACAACTGTAGATTACATAAGAATAATTAAGAACACAGTTTTCACAAAAAAGCTTCAATGTATATAAATGATCGATCAATACACACGTATGTTTACAATTCATAAGGAACTATATATAATAGTTCTTGAAGCCTAACATTATACCCTATTTATTCTAGGACTAGATTACAATTCAAATTACAAAAAGATTTAAATTCTAAACTAAATCTGCTAGAATCTCTGACACGATCTGTTCCTTTTATCGATATCAGTAGTAAACATCATCGTCAGTAGTAACTCCAAGATCAGTAGTAATTTATGTTTGAGCACCATTAGTAGTAAGTCATGTTTAGCAGCACCAAGACTTAACCGGTACTAACTGCAGCATCAATATCGACTTATTTATTTCCCAACAGATATACATGACTTAGTAAATTAAATCTTTTAAGCTTTATCAATATCTTCTAAATCTTCATTAATATCGAATTCCATATCATTGATTTAGGTCCTTGTACTTTTATTCTTTCCAAGTTTTGACTCATCAAATTAATAACTCTTTAATACCCAACAATCTTCCCCTATTTGATGATGACAAAACTTTGAAATATATGAATTATTAATACCGAGAACTTCAAGTTGCATTTCTCTTCCCCTTTTTTTCATAATCAAATTAAAAACTGAGATAATCTTGAACTTCCCCTTGAATGATCAACACATTTTCTTCCCCTGAAAGTGTGCTACCATTCTTGCGTCTTCGAGGTTATATCAATCACGTCTGAAAGAAAATAAATTATCATCTATTTAAAGTTGAAGTAGAAAACCAAACCTTGCATTACATCCCGTCTAAATCAAGTAAACAACAACGTCATATCTCGTATGAAGGGCATTCTTGGCCTTCAACAAACCTTCTCTCTAAGATTCTGTCGAATTGCAGTTACATTATAGTCACATAAAACTTATTATGTAGTAAGACTTTCCACTTCTTCTTCAAATAAAATCAAATAAATCTTCTTTTGTAATCAACTGATGAAGATCAAAGATGTAACAATTAAAATAATTTCACTTATCTTCATCAAACCTTCAACATGTGTGTGTGAAATTTCATTGAAACAAGAATCATAAGAATCTTGAACAAGAAAACAATGTGATATACATCACATAAATATCACAAGTTATTTTCATCCTCTTTTTGTCGAGAACGAACAACTTAATAACAAGTGATTAAAAACCGAACACTATCAATAACCTTAGTATGAAGCTAACATGGTGTGTGACATGTTCTCCAAAGTATGATGTATCGGTGATGAGGAAGAAAAGCATGGCATAAAGTGAATCATCTGTAGCAAAATGCTCATTACCCCGCCAGTAGTAAAACAATAAATAAGCATTACTAACTTGCACACGAGCAATTTTAATATTTAAGGGGCACTATTAACTTCAATATCACCATCAGTACTAATGAGGTATGATACGAACCTCTTGGTATCCGGACGTCCGGATACCTTAAGCAGACGGAGCGAACCATACGTCGTATGAAGGAAGGACTTGAGCATAGTCATCATTATGATACAAGTCCCGAAGCCCTGTTAGGCGTGTCCGGGTTTTAGGGAAAAACCATTCTAGAGCCACGCTCGCATTAAATGAAAGTAAGGTCTGACGCTGACCAGCGCCATGATCCGATGGATAAGCGGCGAATAGGGAAAGAACCGGAGGGTAATGAAGGCTACGGACCAAAGGCCATACCTTATTTTCCCGCTTCTAAGATCTGTTCTCTTTTCCCGCTCAAACACATACCTCCATAAATAGAAGGTAAACCTCAGTTAAAGAGGCATTCAATACTTATCATTTATTACTCTCACCTACATTTTCTCTCCTCAATCCGTATATGACCTTACGTCGATCATACTGACTTACTTAAGCATCGGAGTGTCCTTCCGGAAACCCTTTCCAGAGGACTTCTGACTTAGGGTTGCCAGTGATTTCAGGTACCACTCATACGCGATCGTCCGGACCGAAGCTCTCGAAATCAGGACGCAACATTTGGCGCCATCCGTGGGACCTAGAACAAAATGGTCTTGGAATCTGCGACAAAAGGAGGAGACCACTCGCCGGTCCTAACCCGAATCGAGCAAACTCCCCTCTCCACCTCGACTCTGATCGACGCTACCGTATGCCCTCCTCCTTTTGGGGCTAGCGGAAGTGAACCGACGAAAGAAGACCTGGAGGAGTTCAGGCTCTTCTGTAAATTCCGAAAATTAAGGGATGCGGAGAAGAGTCAAAGAGGAAGGAGAGACGAGGAACAGATAGGTGAAGTGGGAAGAACGTTAACCTACTCAAGTGAAGAAGAGTCCGCTGACCCTTCCACAGAAAGTGCTTCTAGGGAAGAAACCCCTTCTGCCCGAATGATGGAAGGAAGACCTCGAAGAAGAATAGAAACAAGAATTCAGGCTCGGGGAAGGAGTGAAACCCCACCACGACATTCCTCCGTCTCCCGAAGCTTCCGATCTCCCTTTGTAGATGACATAAACGAGATGACCATTCCGAAAGGCCTCAAAGGACCACGAGTCAAGCCTTACGACGGAACTGGTGATCCGGACGATCACGTGGCAAGCTTCCGGTGGGCTGTGAGAATGATCCCTATGGATCCCAGACTATGGTGCTTGTACTTCGCCGGAACGTTAGAAGGCTCCGCACGATATTGGCTATCTAGCCTTCCTCAGAGGAGTATAGCCAGTTTCGAGGAACTAGTCACACAGTTTTGTCACAGTTTCATCCAGCAAAAGAAATATCAGCAGCGTTCTCAGTCTATAATGGCATGTAGACAGCGTGAGGGGGAATCCAATAAGTCCAACTTCAAAAGATTCAATGAGCAGAGCCGAAAGATGCCGGTGCGTGAAGACTCGCTCATCATCGCCGCCTTCACGTACGGGTTAAGGGAAGGCTAGTTATTTCGCGAGCTGTCCAAAAGGGATTTCGTCAAGGCTGACAATATGATTAATGCGGTAAATAAAGTACTGAAGCAAGAAGAAGAAAGTGCAGAAAAGCTAAGGTTCGAAGCACAAGAGAAGAAAGGAACGACTAGTTCCAACTCTTATAAAAACGACGGAAGAATCAAAGGAACATTCCGAGCCGGGTACGGAGGAAGATCTCTGTACCAAAAAAGACCCCAAGAAGGAAGACCCCCGCAAGAGCGATACGGCTCATCCCGACAAGACTCATCCCGACAAGAGACCTATTCTACTTACGAAGCCCGCAGGCCGGAGGCAAATGGGACTAGGAAGCGATACCCTAGGGACCCCAATGCATATTGTGAATTCCATAAGATCATGGGACATTCGACGGCCTCCTGCGAGAGTTATAAAAGATAAAAGGAAGGTCTGGGAGGAAAGACGGAAGCTGCGGGGGCAGAACCTCCAGCCAAGAAGGAAGTGGTAGCGTACAACACAGAGATCTTCGCCTTGGAAGGAGAACCATCAACCCCTTCCTTAGGGAAGAGATTAAAGGGAATAGTAGAGTTTGGAAGAGCGGAGCCCGTCCCGGAGGGATATGTGGGGACGGAACCTTTGGTAATTTTTGGGGTAATCGCCAAAGCCATGCTGCGTCGAATTTATGTTGATTCAGGAAGCTCGGCCAACATCATGTATGATCATTGTTTCGAGAAATTTCCTCCTAATATCAAATCTCTGTTGAAGCCTGCCTTGGGGACGGTTGTGGGTTTCGCAGGACAGTCGGTGTGGCCTAAGGGGAAGATACACCTTCCCCTCACATTGACCGATTGTGAGAAGAATGACTGCAAAACCATCCTAGCAGAGTTTATCATTATTGAAGCACCTTCCAGGTACAATGCCATCCTGGGCAGAACCGGTATGTGGCAGCTTCAAGCGGTTCCGTCTACCATTCACGGCCTGCTGAAGTTCCCTTCGGAACATGGCGTAATTACCGTCCGGAGCATGCCCATGCCTCCTTTAGAATGCAACACTATCACACACCAGGATAGTTGGACGGAGCAGAATGAGATCCAGTTGGTGGTCAATTCCAAGTACCCGGACACTAAGGTCCAAATTGGGGGAAAGCTTCCCCGAGAACTACAAAAGAAATTAGGACACCTTTTGAGAAGGTACAAGCACGTGTTCGCATGGGAACCTAAAGACATGACCGGAATCTCAAGGCAAATTACGGAGCATCGCCTAAGCTTAAATCCGGCTTTCTCTCCGGTCAAGCAGTCGAAACGGGTCATGGCTAAGCATCGGAATGAGGTGGTTAACAAAGAAGTGACCGACTTAGTTGCTGCCGGAGTCTTACGAAGTACTCAATATCCGGAATGGATAGCAAATCCGGTCCTGGTCAAAAAAGGTGACGGATCGATGCGTATGTGCGTAGACTTTAAAGACCTAAATAAGGCATGTCCGAAAGACAGTTATCCTCTCCCGGAAATTGAGCAAAAGGTAGAATCCTTGGGGGGATACCAATGGAAGTCGTTCCTAGATGCCTACAAAGGGTACCATCAAGTTCAGATGGCACGAGAAGACGAAGAGAAAACATCCTTCCATACGGAGAAAGGTACCTTTTGTTATGTAAAAATGCCGTTCGGCTTGCGTAATGTCGGAGCCACTTATCAACGATTAGTGGATAAAGCTTTCCAGAGTCAAATCGGCAGGAACTTGGAGGTATATGTTGATGATATGGTTATAAAGAGTAAAACGGATGACGACTTGCTAAGAGACATGGAAGAAACCCTGCTGCAGTTACAAAGAATTAACATGAAACTCAATCCAAAAAAGTGCTCCTTTGGTATGGACGAAGGAAAGTTCTTAGGCCATATTGTCACCACCTCCGGAATTCGAGCCAATCCGGAGAAAGTGGAAAGTTTGTTAAAAATGAAGACTCCCCGTACGATGAAAGAGGTACAGAGCCTCAATGGGAAGTTAGCGGCTTTGGGTCGATACCTAGCTAAGTCGGCAGAAAAATCCATCCCGTTCTTCAAGGCGTTACACGGATGTACGAAGAAGGGGATGGTGGAATGGACGGACCAAGCTGAGAGGGCTTTCGTCAATTTAAAGCTCCACCTCAAGACCCTTCCCGCCATGACCAGCCCAGTAGCTGGAGAACCGTTAATTATCTATTTGTCAACGAATGCGGAGGCCATTAGCTCTGTACTCATGGCTGAACGAGAAAAAAAGCAAGTGCCTATCTACTTCGTCAGCCGCGCTTTGCAGAATGCAGAGTTGAATTACTCAATGGTTGAAAAATTGATATTGGCCCTGGTGTACTCGGCTAGGCGACTGAAGAGATACTTTCAGGCACATTCAATAACAGTGCTCACCAACCAACCTATCAAGACCATCCTGCTGCAACCGGAACGTTCGGGCCGATTGACGAAGTGGGCAATTGAGCTGGGAGAACATGACATTGCTTTTCGTCTGAGGCAAAGTATAAAGGGTCAGGCGTTGGCTGATTTTTTGGTAGAAATGCCGGAAGAAGACAGCATGTCTTTAGCAGAGGATGAAGGGCTTTCATCCAGAAGCGTTCCGTCCGGTTTGTGTTGGCACATGTACACGGACGGAGCATCGAGTGTGGAAGGTTGCGGAGCCGGAGTGGTCTTGACGGGCCCAAATGATGAAAGAGTAACATACGCTTTAAGGTTCAGCTTCAAATGCTCGAACAACGAAGCCGAATATGAGGCATTGTTAGCAGGCCTGGGCCTAGCAAAAAGCTTGGAAATTAGTAGGATAAAGGCTTTTACGGACTCAATATTGGCGGTGAACCAGGTTAAAGGGTTATACGAAGCCAAGGAGGCCCATATGAAAAGATACTTGGCCAAAGCTAGAGTGGCAATCCGAGATTTTAGCAAGTTTGAAATCACCCAGGTCCCTCGAACGAAAAATAAGGAGGCAGACGCATTGAGTAAGTTAGCATCTATGCTTTTTTTCTCACCTAACAAAGAGGGTGTTGGTAGAAGTTCTTGCAGAAAGAAGTATTGAGAAGATGAATGAGGAAGTTATGCGGATAGACCCAGAAGAAAGTTGTTGGACCTATTGGGTACGAAGGTACCTCCACGATGGGTCCCTTCCGGAGGATAAGAAGGAGGCCCGGAGGATTCGAGTTAATGCGGGAAGGTATATGACCAAGGAGGGGATCTTATACAGAAAAGGATATTCAACACCCTGGTTGAGGTGTTTAAATAAGCAGGAAGGGATGCTGGCCATAAAAGAGGTGCATGAGGGTCTGTGTGGCTCACACTCCGGCTCTCGAGCACTCACGCAGAAGCTCTTACGGGCAGGGTACTTTTGGCCAAATATGTCAGCAGATACGAAGGCTTACATTCAGAAATGCAAACAGTGCCAAATGTATGCAGATGTTCCCAGAGCGCCAGTGGTAAATTTGACAAGTATCACGAGCCCATGGCCGTTTTGCCAATGGGGGATCGATATCGTGGGTCCTTTCCCGAAGGCAGTTGGAGGGGTTCAGTTCTTGGTTGTCGCATTTGATTACTTTACCAAATGGGTTGAAGCAAAAGCAATAGCATGCATATCAGGTGCTAACATCGTGAAATTTGTATGGCAGCAGATTGTATGCAGGTTCGGTCTCCCTCATACTATCATTAGCGACAATGGAAAACAATTTTCCAATAATCCTTTCAGAGAATGGTGCGCGAAGCTATTCATCCGTCAAAATTTTACGTCCGTCGCGCATCCGCAGGCGAACGGCCAGACGGAGGTCACGAACAAAACGATAGTGAAAGGAATCAAGAAGCGTCTGAATAGGGCCGAAGGAAGTTGGGTAGATGAGCTACAAAGTGTCTTATGGGCGTATCGAACGACATCAAGAAGCGCAACGGGGGAAACGCCATACAGTCTAGTGTACGGGACGGAGGTAGTGATTCCCCTAGAAACAATGTTAATCTCACCACGGGCAAGAAACTTCCGTCTAGAGGGTAATGATGAAGCCCTTAGGCACAATTTGGATTTAGTTGATGAACGTCGAGCGAATGCGGCAACTAGACAGGCTGCATATAAATTACTGACAGATAAACACTACAACAAAAGAGTTCGAGGCTTGGCGTGCAAGGTCGGAGATTTAGTGTTACGAAAAAATGAGGCCAGCTTGCAGATAAGGCCAGGGAAACTATGCCCAAATTGGGAGGGTCCGTATCATGTTACGGAAGCAAGACAGGATGGATCATACATCTCGGAATCCATGAACGGAGCACGAATCCCAAGAGCATGGAACATAAGGAACCTTCGCAGGTTTCATTTCTAAAAAAAACGAATGTATCTAAACCCTACCTGACTAGCGGGTACGAAGGGTCGTGTCTGTAAGAAATATGAGGAACCCACGAGAGTTCCGTTTTTGAATCGAACGAACCCGCTTTAAATGGGGTATTTTGTGAAAAAGTTCTCATAAATCTAAATCGAAATAACGAATAAGTTTGACTTAACAAACTACGCGACCATACGAATACATGTTAAAACTAATAAAAAAAAATTCATAGCTATGAAAAGTTTGTATCACGAGTCGAAAGACGGATACAACCTTCCGTCCGGACGAAAACCGGACGTTTAACAGAGCGATGAAAGGTTTAAAGTAATTATAAGTTTTAAGCAGGGACGCCTCTTTAATAACTCATAACGAAATAAGCTATAATAACGAAAAAGGTAAATAACAACGTGCACGATTTAAAGCGAAAATGCATAGATTCATTAAAACGATGTGGTGCTACAAAAGAAGATGACAACATAAACAAAAGAAAGACAAAATACAAAGTCTAATTCAACAAATTAAGACGGGCGAGTAGAGCTCTCTCCCACACCTTCTGCTCCGGTGGGAAGTTTGTTGACAAGCCTCTTCAAGTCTTCTAAACTGACGACACCCTCTTCAAAATAACGAACAAGGTCATAATCAGGGGTTACCAGATCTTCAAACAGACTCATAATTTTTTCCTGAGCCCGAGGATGGTCATGAAGCAATTTGAAGTTACCAAGGAGGTCAGGGTAAGCTTTTTGGGTATCTAAGCATCCCTGGTAACGACCATACTTCAAGATCTCCTCCTGAAGAGCGGTATTTCGATTCACGAATTCATCGGAAGAAAAGAGCGACTCGAAAGCTCCGGGAATCCCCTTTTGAAGTACCCACTGCATATTCTTCCGACCATCATCTATCTCCCTTTTTATCAGGTCGGAACCTGCTTCCGTCTCAGCGAGCAGACGTTGGGTCTCCGATAGATGATGGTCTTTCTCAACCAAAGAAGCCTCTAGTTCCGCAATCCGGGCAGAGGAGGACCTGTTTTGAGCCTCAAGTTCTGATAACTGTACATTTTTAGCCTCTAAGGAGCGCTTCAGACTCTCGTTCTCATCAGAGAGTCGGTTCACAGATCCTGCGAGCTGATTCTTCTCAAATTTTTCTCGTTCAAAGAGGTCTTTGGCAGTCTTCATTAGCTCGGATAGTCGGGTGAATTCAGCATGCATACCCTGAGAATTTTGCTCTTGCTGAAGCCTTTGAGCCTGAAGGTCGGTTAATAGCTCAATGGTGCTCAACAGGCCAGCTTTTGCCTTAAGAATGGCATCATCGGGAGTAAGTGCCAGGTTACCTCTTGCAAATGGTGTGCCGGATACTGGAACCTTTGACACAAGAGGGGCTGTGGTAAAACCAAAAGGGGCGGAAGACGGAGGAGCTTGTGGGTCTGGATCTGCAGTTTTCTTTTTCGTTTCCTTAGCGGGTGTGGTAGCAACGATAACAGAGGTGGAACCGGCAAACGGAGCAAATCCACCTACAGAAGCGAAGCACAAAAGGGTTACAACCCAAGAAAAAAAAATGCTAATAAAACCTTATCAGAGAAGGCGGGGCCCGGGATATTCGATTGACTTCTTGCGGATTGTGGTGATAAAGAACCCTGATCGGTACCCAACGATTGAGCGGAAGAACTAAATAAGCGGCTACTGAAACGAGCAACAGCTGATGAGGCAGGACGAGCAGGAGGAATCCTGCGTAGAATAATCGGTTCATTAGAAGGAGAGGATCGAGGAACGGCGGCAGCAGTACCGGAAGGTAAGACCAATGAAGATGCTCTGAAAGATACAGGAGGAGGCGGAAGAGACGTTTGCTCTATCGTCACGACCGGTCCAGATAACAACGCCTGGTCTGCCAAACCTATAACAAGAAAACTTAGAAAACAAAAAAAGAAAATAAATGTAAAGAGAGAAGGCATGTAAGAATAGTGTACCTTCGGATGCAACTTTGGGTCGCTTCTGAGAAGGAGAGGGTGCATCTTCTTTTCTTTTCTTCCGTCGAAGCCCTTTCGGTATGGATGTTAAAGCACTGATAGAGCGAACCCGGGGGGGAATGGGGTTTTCGGTTTGAGAGTCGGGTATCATTGTACTTTCAGTAGTAAAATCAGCACCAAGAGAGGTAATTGGAGAGCTAATTTCTCCCAAAGATATACGAGCAGCAGTCTCTTTCTCGGAAGGGTTAACAGATAGGGTTTCTTCGGAACTAACATCTTCAACGGAAGGAACGTTGACAGGAACTAATCCTCCGTCATCCACGTATACTGCGTTCTCCGGGTAGGAGCCTTTGGGCATCCTTAAGCGATGAAGAAGCGGAACTACTTCCCCGTCCAGTTTCCACAATGGGCGAACCCCCCTGGACGCATAGAAGGGGCTCAAATCGGCCATTCCGAGGAGCACCTCATCAGGGTCTTCCCACTCTACTTGAGCAGCGGTAAGACTCGTTATGAACTCTGCTTCTTGGTCGGATAATACAGGGACTGGATCGGAAGGACGCCCAACAACTTTCCCCCAGGGTAGAGTAACGTTGCGAAATGCGGAACGATTCACATAAACGAATTGATACTTCCTATCGTGAATTGAGTCTCTCAAGCCGGTGATCCGTTCACTTTGACCGGGACGGAGGGCGAATATGGCCCAATCACCGCGGCCGGTGACGATATAAAAGTAGCGAAACAATTTGGCGGAAGGGGGGATGTTCAAACCACGGCAGAGTAAGATGAAGCCAATAATCTTCCGGAAAGAATTAGGTACGAGTTGAGCAATGTGAATACCCAGATCTTGAAGCAAGACCAAAATAAAATCGTTGACAGGGAATCGCAAACCACCTTGCAAATATTGAAGGTATACGGGCTCGTATCCGTCAGGAGCCGATCTTATGGTCTCACCCGCATCAGGAATTCGAAGATCGAAGCGAGGATCGACATGATAATCACGGATAATTTGGGGGAGATCACCAGGAGATAGGTTAGAAAAAGTATTGAAGGCGGTCCTTTTCTCTTTGACCGCCTTATCAGTTTTTTCTCGAATTTGCCCATCTTTCTTCATAATTGTGAGAATTTCGAACAAAGACAAGGGGGAAAAGAGGGAGTAATAAGGAGTTGCGGAAAAGTGGATGATGAAAAAAGAAACAGCGTATGAAATTTATAAGTAGGAAAGGAAGATCAAGGGGCGTGAAGGTTGGAAGTGACAGATAACGGCCATATTCTGAATTTAGGGAGTAACGGTAACTTTTGACCGAGCGGTTAAAATTCCCCAATAAGCAAACGAACGACGAAATATTAGATCAGAACCAATTTAACCGAGTATATAAGTTGCTTCTAATCTGAGGGACTTAATGAGGTATGATACGAACCTCTTGGTATCCGGACGTCCGGATACCTTAAGCAGACGGAGCGAACCATACGTCGTATGAAGGAAGGACTTGAGCATAGTCATCATTATGATACAAGTCCCGAAGCCCTGTTAGGCGTGTCCGGGTTTTAGGGAAAAGCCATTCTAGAGCCACGCTCGCATTAAATGAAAGTAAGGTCTGACGCTGACCAGCGCCATGATTCGATGGATAAGCGGCGAATAGGCAAAGAACCGGAGGGTAATGAAGGCTACGGACCAAAGGCCATACCATATTTTCCCGCTTCTAAGATCTGTTCTCTTTTCCCGCTCAAACACATGCCTCCATAAATAGAAGGTAAACCTCAGTTAAGGAGGCATTCAATACTTATCATTTATTACTCTCACCTAAATTTTCTCTCCTCAATCCGTATACGACCTTACGTCGATCATATTGACTTACTTGAGCATCGGAGTGTCCTTCCGGAAACCCTTTCCGGAGGACTTCTGACTTAGGGTTGCCAGTGATTTCAGGTACCACTCATACGAGATCGTCTGGACCGAAGCTCTCGAAATTAGGACGCAACAAGTACTAACTTTTACTTTTTAATATGCCATTAGTAGAAACGCAGTAGCAACATTAGTAACGATCAATAGTAAAACGATGTACATGGATCAGCAGTAAAAAAGTAATTCAACAGCAACGAATTGTGAACAACACTAACCCAATTATGTTTGTTGTAGGTTGCCCTTAAATTTACTTCTCCTCCAATTGTATTTCGTCCGTCAATGTGTACCTGCTTTCTCGTACGTCAAAACCTCCCCCAAAACAATTAATTGTGTGGGGTTCCCTTTTATTCGCCCCCCCCCCCCCCCCCCCCTCGTGTTTTCATTAACTTTGTTAATGAACTTTTCTTCACATGGAAGCTTCATGATTTCATCAAAGATTTAAATAAGATACATGGCTAAGAAGATGACATCACATGTCATAGCTAAACGAGGTTGCAGTAATAAATTTTGACCAGCTCTGTGAATTGCAAAATCTTGTAAGGGTTCGATGTTCATCCTTGTTTCATTCTAGATCTGAAACCATCTGCTCTGATACCACTTGTCAGGATCGAATAACTCAAACAGTTATTGAATCACAAATCTATTCAACAATAGAAGTTACAGCGGATTAACACTATGTTGATCGAATAAGAACAATGAACAACTGTAAATTATATAAGAATAATTAAGAACACAGTTTTCACAAAAAACTTCAATGTATATTAATGATCGATCAATACACAGGTATGTTTACGATTCATAAGGAACTATATATAATAGTCCTTGAATCCTAACATTATACCCTGGTTATTCTTGGATTAGATTACAATTCGAATTACAAAAAAGATTTAAATTCTAAACTAAACCTGCTAGAATCTCGGACACGATCTGTTCCTTTTATCGACATCAGTAGTAAACAGCATCGTCAGTAGTAACTCCGAGATCAGTAGTAATTTACGTTTGAGAACCATCAGTAGTAAGTCATGTTTAGCAGCACCAAGACTTAACCAGTGCTAACTGGAGCATCAGTATCAACTTGTTTATTTCCCAACATTAATATATACTAAACATATGTATTTTAGTGTTATTTGACATGCAGAGAAGACATAGTATGATGCACGGGCTACCCGTGCAATCCCTGAGATTTTTCCAAATACGGTAAAAATAGTGTTAAAATTTTTAAATATTTTTTTATTAGTGTAGGTGACACACCTCTGAAAAAAACATATGCAACTGATGACACTCCGCAGTTTATTTTTCACGGTAAGATTGAGATATGTAGAAATTCATTAAGATTGTAATGCAACTCGGCTAATAATTAATTAAGCGGTTTTTATTCTATTCCAGGAGATGACATGACATAAATAAGAAGACGATTACATTCCCACTACGTATTCGTAATAAGCTACTCAGCCTTGTCTTTATTATTTCTTTGGAGTGCTTGCATTCTTTGCACCTGATGTCTACAATACCATCAAACCATGCATACACAAACGCAAGTTAATATGTAGAAATAAACCAAAAACCGGCACACCATAATATATATACAGAAATAATAGATTAAACTGGTAAACTTTAGGTTATCGTAAGAACATCTCAGGGCCGTTCATAATGGGCTCTTCGGGTAGTCGAGTTTATACTCAAGATGTACGTAATGTAACCATTATCTTGGCCGTTTATGAACGTTACCTTGACCATCTGATAAAGCGTTTGGATAATTAATGGTAAAAAAATTAGGTGTGAGCTTTTCAACTAATTATGCTACTTCCTCGTTTCAAAATAGGTGATACATTTTCTATTATGAGACGTTTCAAAATAAGTAATACAATTTGAAAACTTACCTTATTTGGTAAGAACTAGTAAGACTCAAACCCACTACTTATCTCATTTAATATAGTAAAATGATACATTTACTTTTACTTTTAAACATTATTAATCTCACTTTAATCAAAATTTATGAGACCATCACCTACTAACTATTGAATTTAATCTAATTAATATTCATTAATATTTTGCTTCAAAAACCGTGAAATCCAAAGTGTATCACTTATTTTGAAACGGAGAACCTATTAAAAATCAAAATTATGGAAAAATAGTATTTCGGGCTTACCCAGCCCGTATCGATCCATACAAAGAATTGAGCCGTTTTGAGAAATAACCGAATGGAATTACGGGTAGTTGACCTTACCTTCTTCTTAGGTTGACGAGGTTGTGTGGGCTTCTTAGGGGCCGCTTTGGAAGCCGAAGGTTTTGCAGCCGATGGTTTGACGGGCTCCTTAACGGGCTTCTCCATCTTCATTGATGCCATTGTAAAAACGTGACAGAATGCAAGTTTTCAAGTTGCTTGCATCACTTACTCAAAGGGTCATGTATTTATAGTCGGAAACTTGGAATGGAATAATTAATAAACTCGGGAAGCATTTGCATTGGATTCCCTTTAGATTGAAGATGTGACTCAAATACGACATTATTTTGATGCTTAGAAACAACTTGTTAACACAGCATATGATACCATGCTTAGAAGCTACAATTATTTACTGCACAAGTACGTGCACAAATTCTCGAATACCACAGTTAAAAGTTCTCAGTTACAACAAGTAAAACTAAAAAAAAAACAGTTAGTAAACGGTAATCAACCGGTGTTCCTCATACCAGTTGCAATGCCATTGATAGTAATAAGCAATGCATCTCTAAGTTTATGATTCTCAGTATCACTTCTCAACCTCTTCAGTATCTCAACTTGCAACATATTAAGAGGATTAAGATACGGTAAACGGCTCTCAATTAACTTCCTTAAAATCTTATTATTCTCAGCTAATTTCTCATGTCCCGTTACCACCAACACGTATTTCTCAGTGGATAAAAGCTCTTTTCTAAGATCATCACCAAGAATTCTTCTAGATTCATCAACCAAGACTTGATCGTAATGTTTAACAATCGGGATATCCGTTTTCCCCAAAACCATTTCGATAAGGTCTATTGTGGATTGGAAAAACGGCCATTCTTTGTAAGCTGATTTTAGTTCTTCCGTATGTCCTTTTTCACAAACGCCTTTTAACCCGGCTGCAACGCCGAGCCAAGCGGGGAGGACGAACCGGGTTTGGGTCCACGCGAATATCCATGGGATGGCGCGCAGGTGATTGATTCCGGTTGATGGCTTTCTTCTAGAAGGACGGCTGCCGATGTTGAGGTGCTCGAGTTCGGCTTGCGGGGTGGCTTCTTGGAAGTAGGTTGTGAATTCTGGGTTATTGTAGACGGTGTTTCGGTAACTTTGCTGACTCAGATTGGAGATTTGGTCCATGAGGTTTCGCCAGTTTTCGTCACGTGGTGGTTTTGGGGGACGGAGGGTGGCGAGAAGGACAGCTGTCGTGTAGATTTCACATTGCCTGACAGCTGTACCGGGTAACCCGAACTTAGCCTGCACCATTTCTCCCTGCTCTGTCGATCGAAGTGTACCCTGTATATATAAAATGCAATTAATAATTAATTAATCATGTTTAGGTGTTTGATTTTTTAAGAGTAAAGTTAAGTTAAAAAAAAAGAGTAAACTACACAAATCAGTTTTTATCATACTACATCCGTATCACTGTAACTGATACACTTTTTATATATAGGTGTTTCAAAATAAATGATACTCCCTCCGTTAGGGGGAGTCCTATTTTTATTGTCTAGTATACTACTTTCGTTTTTACCACAAATACTGGTTTTCCTAAATTTCAACCAATCAAAAAATATTTAAGTGAGAAAGAAAAGAATTTGATTGGTGACATAGTATAATTAACGTACTTTTCTTAAACTGTGTGTTTTTTTGTAGTGGACAATAAATTTGGGACAAAGGGAGTACATCATACATTTTAAAAGTTACTTTATTTGGTAAAAAAGTAGGACTCATCCTTTACAAGATACACACTTTAATAAAGTGAAATTATCCTTATATCCATACTTTTCATTTTAAAATTCATTAATATCACTTTATTCAATAAAAGTGGACCCATCATGCACTAACTATCTACTTTAATATATTTTAACGACCGGTTTAATCTTTTGCCTCAAAAAATATGAAACCCCAAAGGTATCACTTTTTGTGATACGGAGGTAGTATTACATATTTAGTCCTTTAGTTTATAAATTACACTGTTAGTTTTTATTTTGAAAACTATTGACACGTTTGGTCATTTTACCTAAACAAACTTTAACTTTTTCCGTCAAATTAGTGAAGGGAAAGGGAAAATGATAGATTTACCCCTCATGCATCACACATTACCATACTGGACAAGAAAAATAACCATTTGTTTAGGTAAAGGACCAAATGTGTCAATAGTTTCGGAAATAAGGACTAGCAGTGTAATTTATGAAACTAAAAGACCAGATATTTAATAAAGTAGAAATCTAGAGGACTATTTGTGTAATTTAGTGTTAAAAAGGGTACCATAACAGAACCGGGTGGTTGGGATTGGATAGCGAGATGTGTGGGGCCGCCGCCACGGCCAATACTTCCTCCACGACCATGAAACAAAGTAACTTTAATACCGTACTCTTTACATGCAGCAACAACATCCTCTTGAGCTTTATAAAGTTCCCATGCAGCAGCAAAACGGCCAGCATCTTTCCCAGAATCAGAGTAGCCCACCATTACTTCTTGGTGTCCGTTGTGATTCTTTAAAATGTGATCTCTGTACCAATCGATTGATAGTAAAGTCCGAATTACTGAACCAGCTGATCTCAGGTCTTTGACGGTTTCAAATAAAGGGACTACCCGCAACCTATTTAATTAATAATTACAACTAATTAAATAAATACTGTCAGCTCAGATATTACTCGGAATGAAATGAAGGCTTACGTTCCACCAACACATGGTTTTCCTCCACCAGCATAACGAACGTCTTTTTGTAAAAGCTCTACAGCAAGGACATCACTTGCCTGTTGTGTAACAAGTATAAGTTAAATGTAGAGTAAATTACATAAATTGTTCATGTGGCGGTTTGTATGAAATTATGGATTTCATCCCTTGAGTTTTTAATATTACACGGATAGTCCTACTTTTGAAACTTGTAACACTGGCAGTCCTTAATGAAAAATAGGTCTTTAATTTTTAGGAACTGTTGTTGATGTTACAAATTTCAAAATTAAGGAGCATTGAAGGTACAACAACTTTCAAATTTAGAGACTGGCAAAATCCATAATTTCATACAAACCAGATGGATGAATTATGTAATTTTCTCGTAAATGTATATGATGTATCATACATTTGAGGCCATGGAAATGACATACGCGCCTAAGGAGTCACTACTCAATTGAGCAGAGATTTGGAAGGTGTCGAGTACTTCTTTAACTTGAGGAGAAACCTAATAAAAAAAATTTAAAAAAAAAGATAACATAAACTATTAATTAGCATTTTTATAATTAATTAAATTAGTTACCTCTATAAATGGTGGAACCAGTGGCCTGTTTCCCTTAAGCTCTCTTGTTAGAAACTGCAGTTTCTTTTTTTCATCCCACTCGCTGTATGTGCCCATATCAAGATATTCGGTAATTGCATCAAGAGTTTCTGTATGTTTACCAGATTCCTGTTACATGTCATAAATTATCAAAATTTAATTATGATGGTATTATACAGTTACATGTCATAAAAGTAATGTAAATAATAATATATGAAACCGAACGAACCTGACGGAGGTCAAGCTTCATTAGTACCATTCCAAAGACAGAAACTCTTCTTATTAAGTCAGCAAGCCGTCCATCAGCTAAGATCCCGGACCCACAGGATTGCTGTCACAATTAGAATCATACATTAGCTTACCAAAAGGAACAGATGAAATTTGTTTTTTATTTTTTATTTTAATATAGTGTATAATACCAAAGATTCATAGCACAACATGAGTGGTTGCAATAACTGATCTGGTGAGTCATAATAATCACCAGGAGCCTGGTCACGAGGAAGGTCTTCTAGAAGCTGTTCTAACCGCCTACGAGTGTTCATAAGCTGGAATCACATGAAAAATTAAATGGTTCATGATCTCGTCATAAATAGAAGCCGATTAGCAATCAAAAGAAGAAAATCTTGAAATCATATGCATGTTTAACATATTATTATACCTTTTCTTTTACGTCCCCAAGGACAATTCTGTAAGGAGAAATACCAGAATTCTGAGGCACACTTGGTTCTAGAAGCTTCCGGAAGCTGTCTCTTCCTACTTCAGTAAACAGTTTATTCTGATTGGGGCTGAATGATCCAGATTTTGGTGTAGTAGATTGGTTCTCATTTACATCTACTTTGAGACCCTTTTCACTTGAATTAACCTGCTCATCCTGTAAATTTGCAGAATATTATTCAAATTTTTACTGCAAGTTTTGTGATTACAGGTATAGTGAAAATTGATTTACCTTGTTTTTCAGGGGTTTGTAGTCTGACCCAGGAACAACTAATCGCGGATAATGAGATTCCACTTGGTTGCATTCTATGAAAGTAACATAGAATCACATTAAAACAAATTAAATTAAATTTAATGACATTAATTATGTTGTGTGATAAAACTTAAAATGGAAAGTGTTCTAACCTGTAAAAGAGGGTACATCAGCTTGAGCAGGAAGTTGTGTAGGTAGGCCATGAACATGATGATGACTTTGATACTTTGATATCCTTATGTGGCTATCCTCTACACAAAAATAAATTTAGTCATGATTCAAATGGGACAATATAAAAATTCAAAAAAATAAAGAAAATACCTTTATTGATAATATCATGTGCTAAATTTGACAGGTCATTGCTACATTGGTTCATAGAAAGTTCAAATCTGAGGTTGTCAACTTCACGTGTGTAAAGATCAATGGCCATCCACCTTGATAAAAGAGATACATCTCTTGTTACCTGCAATAGTAATATAAGTCATTCTGTTACACAAATATCTAATGTATAAGCTTATAAATGTAAGTTAATTAAGCTTATATAAGTTAATAAACTTATTAAACCTCACCTTTGCAGTGACATTAGAATTTCCATCTCTATCACCCCCCATCCAGGATCCAAATCTTATTGGTGTGCATGTCAAAGGAAGTGGCCTCCCGGTATGCTGAATGAAAAAATATAATACATATAAAAAAAATAAAAAAATAAAAAAGATATTAATGATTTTAGTCGGGGAAAATGAACCTTTTTTAAAGCATTGCTAACACGGCGTAAGTAATGGGGTATGGCTTTCCAAAGGGACTGCTCAACATAATTCAATCCTGAATATTTCAAATAAATCGTAAGTAATTTCATCCTCTTTGAAATGATCCAAATATGAAATTTATTCTTTTTTATATTTTTATCATATTTGTCTGTAAATAAATATTACCGGCTCTAGCCTCGTCTACTGGTGTGGGCTTGTGGCGTCTTAGTTCATCTGTTTGCCATATAGAAGTTATCTCTCTAACCTACAAAATTCGATATTAATGATTATTCTACACATAATAATAACCTAGAAACTTTTGCTTCTACTAATAAAATTTGAAAAAGAGCACCAGATCTTCAATTAGAGCATCTTGATCTTCCTGTGTAAGATCCTTGCGGTCATTAATTTCTAAAAGGTGCTGCAAAATAAATAGATAAAAATTAATTTACTTCTATAAATAATATAGCCTACAATTGATCTTTACAATTGTTAAACAGCTTACAGAAATTCTAATGTGTTTGTATTGAAGAGTACGCCTGTTAATCTGTGTGGGATGTGCTGTGAGGACTATCTCAACCACCTACAAGAAAATCACCAACTTTGTATATCAAAATCTTGATATATTAAATATCTCAAAATAAAGTCTTAATAGTAATTGAAAATGCAAGATGTCATAAACCATGCCTGATTGCATATAGTGTCATAAAGCACATCAGGAGAAATCCCACTTTGAATTAGCTGACTGAAAGTATCATCACAAGATTTTGAGGCTTGAGCCACATTCTTTGACTTACGAGACCTGTAAATTAAATGTTAATTGACAAACTGATTAAAACTGTAACTAATTAACCAAGAATGGATGATGAATTACCTGTGATGAGTTTCAGCAATACCCATTAAGCTAAGAAAATGACTAAAGGCTCTGGCGAGCTTCAAGGCTTCCTCTAGTGTCAGTTTTGATAATTCAGAAGCCAATTGCTTCTCCAGAACCTCAGCAGTGCCCTCAATTCCAGCTGCTCTTATAAGACATGCACTCTACAATTTAATCACAAAACTCTATATAAATCAATTATTATTATTCCCTTATTACTCAAATTGAATATTCTTTAGTTGCAAAGTAAATGCACACATTACAACCCTTGTCTGTTTAAACTGATATGTAACGAAGTTCAATATATGTTCACTTATATTGTTCATATAAACGAAATAAATGAACCAATTTTGCTCTCAGAGCAAAATAGTAATGATCTCTCACAGTTATTAGTGCATTTGATGCTTTTGATCACTAAAATTAAGATATAATTTGTTAGAGATATGCCACGTCACTCATTTTCTGTTACAGCAGTTGTAGTAGTTAGCTGTATATATCTGACTTCCGTGTATTAAGTAACTTGTTCTGTTCGGCTTGTATTACTATAACTACAAGGTCAATTAGTGTACTTCTTAACTCTTAATTCAATGCATTAAGATCACATTCAGTCTCACTAACTTTGTTCTCAATTTCTTATGGTATCCGACCCCTTATGCTCCTGGTAACCTAATATCTAGGTGTACCTTGTTCTATTTTCTTTTACAATGCTAGATCTGTAAGTTTTCTTTTACAATACCGCAGTTATAGTAGTTAGCACTTAGCTGTATATAGTTGACTGTCATATATCCTTTTGATTTGTTCTGTCTGACTTGTATTCCTGTAAGTGAAAGGTCATGTATTGTACTCTAGTTTACCAAACATAGTAATCACATTAACTCTGTATAACAGACACAATCATTTGATCCACACAATCCATAGGCAGAAATCTGCTGCATAAGTAGCATTATGAGTTAAGTAAAAGTTCTAAACAGCTAGATGCATAGATTTCCAGCTACCAGCATATAATTAGTCACTAGAATACGTGTACTGTACAACTACCTAACGTCATGTTTGTTAGCGAAATTGATGTGATCTTAGTCTTTCGTTTGCGACTTGTAACGTACGGGGGGAAAAGTTCCAATCTAAAGAAAATAAACTTCAGTGCGAAATGTATTACAGATATACTCGTATATCGGTATATATATTAACCAAATTATGGACGAACTTCACTAAATCATAGAATCAGAGTATAGAAACAGAAATCATGTGAACGAACATGGATAATAAATATCAAATTTCATTCTCACGTTAAGCAATAGCTTGCTTTCAGCTAACTAAACTGTACAATAATCATTTCGTAGCAATACATCAAAACAGCTTGATAAATTGTGCTTCATATCATAACAATTTCTATAATCAATGAAAACGATCAACAATCGACGGAAACCTTAACGCGTACCTGAGAGAGAGTACGAGTATGCTCGATTTTCTCCATGATATCAGGACCGACTTCTCGTTGAAGAACGTCGTGGAGAAGGCTAAAGAGAAGGCGGAGATCATCGTCGTAGCTCTGAAATGAGATCTCCTCTGCTATATCATCCGTTATGTCTGTCATTTCTTCGCTAGCTTGAGAAGAAAACGTTAGTGGAGGTCGACTGTTGCAGAGAAGGGGGATGATTGGTGTGGTGAGGGGAATATGTGGAACAGAATGTGTTGGTGTGGTGCGTGAAGGGGTTTGTGAACTGTTATACCGTACGAAACGACGTTGACGTGTGTGAAAAATCCACGGGATTATCGGAGGACGTTGGGACCCAACTTTTGCAATAATGTGATCCTTGGGGCGGGAAGGCTTTTAGGTGAATCCTCTACTAGCTTCTTTTTCTTTTCCTTTTGTTTTTCTCTTTTTCGTTTTCTTAACAAATTTATAATCATAATTTCTGGATATTTACTAATTACAAAACTACGACAGAATGATGGTATGCATTTAGTTTAGAGTAAATTATAATGATAATGAGATTTATCCCAAATTTTATATGTTTTTTTAACGACAAAAGTTAGTGATTCGACATATGCAGTGACATCTAAACGGTCAATATACATTTATCAAACATATCTTTTTTTTTTTAATAAACATCGGCTCCTTATTCATATGTGATTCTTTATTTTAAAAAGTTAAATAGTTTTCTTTCTTTTTTTTACTTTTTGTACTATACAATCCTTTAACCTAATTAGTACAGTATAATTTTAAAAGACTACCAGTATAATTTGACTTGAAAATATTGTTTAAATTGTTATACAAAAAAATTTAAGAAAAGAAATGCCATTATCAAATTTAATTTTAACTTCAAATGCTATCCATGTAATTTACTATATCTAGTTTATAAGGATGGACATAAATATTTTGTTACTTTATAATGGTTGGATTCAAGTATTAATAGAGTCTTGTTAAAATCACTTAATATCATAACAATATTTAAGTCACTCTAAGTACCAATTTTCGTTTATACAAATTCCATAAAATAAAAAAATTAAAAAAAAAAAACTTACTGAAAACATAATAAGGTAACATGGATGCCCATCTTAAAGAAAATGAATCCCCATCATAAAAATTAATGCAACCAATTTAAGAGAAATTGATTTTGGTACCATAACTTTTAATGGTTATATTACACTGTACAGATTTTACAGCCAACTGTACAAGTATATTAAGTATTAGCTGTGATATATACATTAAAAGTTGTGGTACCAAAATCACTACCTATTTATCAAACTTTGAGGTGATTATTGTAGTTTCATCGAAGTTGAGGGTGTACCGGGAAAGTTCATTTTTTCAATCCAGCATGGATGTTAAAATTCAAACTTTCCCCTCCAAAAGTCAAAATAGCTTTGGTAATCGAAAACAAACATCGGAGAGATGTCGACGGCGCCGGTAATTGGGGTGGCGGTGCTTCTGCTAAAGGGAAATACGGTGCTTCTGGGCCGTCGCCGCTCTTCAATCGGTCACAACACCTACGCGCTCCCCGGCGGCCACCTTGAGTTCGGTCAGTCCTCTCTTAATTAAACCCCCAATCACTCCACACTGCATCGTTATCTCAGCTTTCACCATTATCGGTTGCTCAAAACTCATGAATATTACGTTGTTTTGATCGGAAATTAGGTCATAGTAGACATTCATCTAAGGTTATAAAATAACAATAAAAACAGTTATTTCTTACCCAACATTCATCTAACCCAAGTGATATTGGTGTTCGGTGTTTTCCATTGCCTAAGATCATGCCAAAATTGGAGAAGATTTAGGAATGGTAGAAAAATGGAGCTGCTTAGTAAGCCCTCTTAATGATCACATTAAAAGACAATCTCTTATCAAGCAGATCCAGAGTATTTGGTAAACGCTCTTAATCGGCATCTGAATCAACAATTGAACCTCTTTTTCCTCTTAATTGGAGGGGAATTTTGAATCATTCATACCTCTTCATCAATCAGATATTAATCATCAAGATGATACCAAAGAGTATCATAATATGTACACTTTTTGAATAATAAGTCTTTTTTAAGTTTCCTTATACTTTGATTTCAGGTGAAAGCTTTGAGGAATGTGCAGCAAGAGAGGTAAAAGAGGAAACTGGGCTAGACATCAAGGATATGCAATATGTAACGGTAACAAATAACGTTGTTACCGAAGCTGCAAAACCGCTACATATTATTGCTGTTTATATGCGTGCTTTTTTAACGGATGTTGAACCTGATAAGTGTTACGGTTGGGACTGGTATGACTGGAATGACCTACCCCAACCGCTATTTCAACCTCTCGAGACTTTCCTGAAAGGTGGGTTTAATCCATTCCCTACTGAATCAAAGTGATGATTAATGTGTTGGTCAAATTATTAATTTTAGCAATGATCAACGTTTTGTTGCCCAAAGTTTTATGTGTGTTTTGCGACTATATTAGTAAGTGTAACTTGATTGGCAAGTTGTTACTGTAAAATTCATATTGGCATGTATTATATATATCAAGATGATAAGGATAATTATACTTTCATTTAGGTTTTGAAGCTAAATTAGTTTCCATGTGACATGTTTGTTTGCTTGGTAACTTTAGTGGTTCTATTAATTGGGATGCTAATTAAAGCTGATCATGTTGTAATATTTCAACTTTGTTTGAGTTTGTAACTCGAGTTGAAATGTGCGGTCTGCATGAGGGCATTTTTTGGAAAGCTTATTTAATGGGTTTATTAGCTTAATAACCTTGTTAATAAGCTTAAATAGTTAAGCTTATGAGCTCAAAACCCCTTCAAATAAGTTTTCCAACATGAATCGTGTTGGTAGGGTTTTAATAGACTATAAAATTACATTGTAAAATTATTATATTGCTTTTCTTAATTATTTTTTCACTTATTTGATCAATAAAAATGTCCAAATCATATACTTCCTCCGATTCAAAATAAGTGACACACTTTGGGTTTCACGGTTTTGAGGCAAAAGATTCTAATGATAATTAAATTAGATTAATTGGATGGTTAGTGGGAATGAGTCTCATATATTTTGAATAAAGTGAGGTTAATAATGTTTAAAAGTAAAAAGTAAGGGTAAATAAGTCATTTCACTTTATTAAAGTAAATAGTTAGTGGGTGTGAGTCCCACTATTTTTTGCTAGGGGTGAGCATAAAAACCGAAAAACCGAACCGAACCCGAAAACCCCGAAAAAACCGAACCGAAAAAACCGAACCATTTGAAAAACCGACATCAACGGTTTTGATTTTTGGAAAACCCGAATGTTTGGGGCGGTTTTCGGGGGCATATGAAAAACCAAACCGAAAAACCCGCCCCGCCCCGCCTTTATATATATTTCAAGTTTTATAAAAATATTCTTATATTTTTAAAAGATTTGATATAAATTTGTTTGCAAAAGGAAAGCAACCATGCAATGAAACTTCTATTGATGAAGATATTGACTAAGATTATTGCGAAAAATAGTTGGATGTTATTCTATTATTAATTTTTTTCAAATTATGTTAGTTGAATTTATTATTACATTATACTTGTATTAAACTTACTAGTTGTTTTTTATTTATAATGAAATGAGTTAAGGTTTGGAAGTTTGAATCATGATATTAGTTTTTAAGGTAATAAATTGGTAAATTTAAAGGAAACTAAAAAACCGAAAAAACCCGAAACCGAACCGAAAAACCCGAAATCGAACCGAAAAACCCGAAAAACCGAAACCGAAAAACCCGAAACCGAACGGGGTGTAATTCTCAAAACCCGAACTTTCGGGGCGGGGTTTGGTTTTAGTTAAAAACCGCCCCAAACCGCCCCATGCTCACCCCTATTTTTTGCCAACTAAAGTAATTTTTTAAAGTGTGTCACTTATTTTGAATCACCCTAAAAAGGAAAGTGTGTCACTTATTTTGAATCGGAGGAAGTAATAAGATCAGGAAAGAGAATAGTGAATTACATATGTCAATTATTATATACTAGCAGGTACCCGCGCATTGCGGCGACGGGTACCCAGTATCTATTTTTTGTGATGATAGTGATGGTGGGTGACATTGGTAGTGATTGTGGTGGTGGTGGAAGTGGTAAGTAGTGGTGGTGAGTGGTGGTCAATCAAATGATATGAGTTTAAGAACTAATAAAGATAATAGGGTACGATACATAAGTAATTTTGTTCAGTTAATTAACATCTCCCTAATAGCTCAATTTGTTAGAGCCCCTTCACAATAACATGAATGTTGCATGTTCGAATTTTAGGGCAATTAACTTTTACTAAATGCAAATATTTCTCATGTAGAATTTAAGCTTTGTTAGTTTAAGAAAGTCCAAAATGAATTAGATACAAATAAGGATTTAGTAGTATTTAATAAATATATAATGCATTTGATTAAGAAGGCCTAATTTGAGCAGATTCACTTGATATTTTATGAAATATTATCGTATTGAAAAGAATTGACTACTCCACAAATCAATCTTGCAATCTATATGTAATTATATTTAGTTAATTACATATGCTAAAAATGCAAGTTAGTTACATAAAATTAAGTTTTTAAAGATCTGTTACTGCAAAATCAACAACTAAGTGCAATAAGTATGATACCAATTAATTTATTTTAATATAATTCCATATAAGTTACCCTGAAACAAAGACTGCTGAGTTTAGAACAACTCTTCATAAACGTCGATCTTTAGGCTCAAGAATAGTTAGTTCTTATCTGGAATAAGCATATACAAATAACAAACTTGCGGAATTAGTTGAACATATATGTATAGCTAAACAAGTTTTCATCATTAAAAGCCTCAATTCTACATATAAATATGTAGAACGGTTTTTCGTTAAACAGGATCAAACGACCTTGAGGCTTAGAGAATACACACAAACACGTTAAGACGTGGGTTCCAAGAACATCTAATTCTATGTCATTAGGTTTCTTTATATACTAGAAAACCTAAGACTTACAAGAAAAAGATAATACTAAATCTTTTAAATTCAAACAAGATATACTATATCTTTTACAATTATCATTATCTCCTAAATCTTATTCAAATCTTGAACCTCATATCACCGACTTAGGTCCTTGTAGTTTAATAGTTTTGACATATCAAATCTTTAATGAATATTAATAAAAATATTCCTAACAATCTTCCCCTATTTGATTTGACAAAACTTGTAGAATTAGCTAGGAATCTTCAAGTCTCTTCCCCTTTTTGACATAATCAAATAAATCCGAAAAACTTGAACTTCCCCTTGAATGATCAACACTTTTTCTTCCCCTAAAAGTGTGATATCATTCTTGTGTTCTTCAAGGCTATATTAATTACATTGAAAACCAACTATCTTCTATTTGAAGTTGAAGTAGAAACTCAAACTAAGCATCACATTCCGTCTAAATATAGTAATCAGCAACATCATATCTTGTATGAGGGACTTTCTTATCTCAGCCTTCAACAGATCTTTTCGTTAAGATTGTTAAATTTCAGTTACAACAATACATAACATCTTATGTAGTGAGACTTTCCACTTCTTCTTCAAATAAAATATAATCAATTATCTTCTGTAATCAATTGATAAAGATCAAATATGTAACAAATAAAATTTTCCTTTATCTTCATCATGCCTTCAACCTGTGTGTGTGAATAATGTGATTCGTTTCACATTATTATCAGATACGATCAATAAACCGTGGTATGGAATGAACATGGTGTGTGACATGCTTTCCAAAGTATGATGTATCAGTTGTATGGAAGAAATCAGTATCAAAATTTTCTTCAAAATTTTTTCGGTCAGTACTGATTAATACTGATCAGTCAACGCAGCAGTAGAAAAAATTTCAGTCTATTACTGATCAGTAGTGGTGATTCTTCATTTACTACTGATCAGTAGTATTTTCGAATCGGCAAGGATCAGTAGTAAAAATAAACGTTTACCAGTAATAATCGATTGAGCATCGGATCAGTAGTAACCTGATATACTACTGATCAGTAGTGTTTGATGGATGTTGGATCAGTAGTAAATCAAGAAATTTAATAAGATCAGTAGCAAACACTGTAACGCCCCGAAAATATAGGTTATTTAATTAATCAATTTTAATTAGTAGAAAAATGAATTATATATTTTAAATAGTTAATATTTATCAATAATACATTTTCTAACGACCTGTAGTTAATCGGTTCGTTTTGTTAGACGTTTAAGTTATTTTAACGAGCATGAGCGCGCCCCGGTTTAATAATTGAAAGTGTTGATATTTTTGTTATGAGTCGAGGCCCGGCCGTAGGCTAAAAGCCAAACTTGTCGGGCTAGCGACCGGGCTTAGTTAATTAAAGTTTGCAATCCCTTAAACCATTTTTTTTCTCTCTCAACCAATATATTAGTTTGACACAACCGAGACAATCTTAAAATTTATAAGACTCGTCCATATAGGAGAATCATCATCAGCTGCGTTTTTAATCTTGAAGTGGGCCACTTAATTTAAAAACAAATGGGACGTGCTTAAGCTTTGGCAATTGGGGCTGGCCCACACACAATTAAAAGAAAAAGATGAGGTTAATTTTAATTGGGGATAATTTGTCATTTTGAGGAGGGCCGCCGACGTACCCTCTCCCTCTACGTTTCAATCGAGCTCAGTAGGCAGCCAAGAAGGTACCAAACTGATTTCTCCTGTTCGATCACGAGTAGCAATATTGATCAGATTAAACGATTTTAGTTTCTGCTCCACTTAGTGTCGTTTTCGTTCTTGAGCCCTCGTCTTTTGTGATGACCGAGCATGATTTATTCGAGATGTGATTGTATCGGATTTTCGTAGCTTTAATCAAGTTGGTAGATTTCTCGTTTCCTTTTTTTTTCTTCTTTGTGAATTTAATTGATGATTGTTTGTTCCCGAGCCCAAGTTTAGATGAAATCCTGCACCGGGAATCTCGGGTACCTTCATAGGTATTCGGGTTCTGGTGTCGGTCTATATCGTTAGGTTTTTAAATTTTTGAATGCTGCAGTTTTCGGACAAATACTGTCCAGTTTGTCCAGGTCAACTTTTGAGGCCCTTCGGGCCAGAATCTGGGCTCCGGGTATTCTGGACAAATGTAGCCCTGTATGTTAGCTTTCCGTGGCCGCTGACCTTGCGTCATTCGGAGTTACGGTCTGCAAATTATAGCTGTTGCAATATGGTGTTGCAGTGCTGAAACGCTGCACATTTCAGCTGTGTTGCGGCACGGGTTCGGTCCCTTCTGATAAAATGCAGATTTGGGTCTATTTTAGTTATAGTAAAAATTTGGGAACTTTTGACCGTACGGTTTGGGAGTTATGACTGTTCCCGTGAGACCGACGGGTGCTGTTAGATTTTTATAAAACGAACTTTTAGTTGAGTTTTAACCTGAGTTATATTACATGCTTTAGGATCGCCCAGGAGCTAGCCAGGCAGTATTGTAGAGTGTTGGATATTGTTTGGAGCTTATCTTATCGAGGTGAGTATTCTCACCGTGTATTCAGTTTTAACGTTGTACATGCATGACTTATGTGTTACATTTCTTGCACCATAATTGTTATCTGAGCTTGAGCTGTTATCTGAGTTTGATCCGCTATCTGAGTTTGATTTGTTATCTGAGTTTGACATGCTATCTGGGTATCTGAGCAGTAGTTGATTTATTTTAATCTGAGACATTGTGCCTGGGTAACCGAGCTCGGCACAGGGTCATTCTGTGCTACTACTTGCTAGGGCATCTGAGATAATTATGTTAAAGAGATAATAAAACATAATAACACACATCTGAGTTTTTGGCTATATGACTGGGATCACCTCCCGTCTGAGTTTTGGGATCACTCCCGTCTGAGTTTTTGGCTTATGCCTATCTGAGGTGTGAGGAGGGGCGAGGTTGATCTCTCGTCCCAAATCACACAAGCGCGCTATATAAATTAAAATCTGAGTAATAAAAATCTGAGAAATAATCTGAGTAATTAATCGAGTAGATTCTGAGTAGGAGTACACCGATGTGCCCTCATGTGTTGTATGTTATAATTGTTTACATTTTGAGACTATTCACTCAGCTTCCCAGCTGACCCAAACTTTCCCCCACATTGTTTCAGGTACCAGCAAAGGAAAGGAGAAGGTGGACGGTTGGCCGCTGTATCTATTCGTTACTGATGTGGACAACAATTAATATTTTAAAAACATTTCATTTTATTTTTAACTATTTCCGCAATAAATACATTTTAAACGTTAAATATTTATACCGGAGCTTTATTTATGGGACCTTTCGATTATAATTCTGTTTTCAAAAAATTTAAAAATCTTGTAAATTTTAGGGTGTTACAAGTTGGTATCAGAGCTCTGACTTGAGGGATTTGGATTCACAAGGGGTGGATTCAATCTCAAGTTTGAGTCTCGAGTTTTAAAACGCGAACTGAGTAAAATATTTTCTGAGAAAAGTTTCCACATCAATCATACAGCATGTCACGTCGACCTCTCGTTTTTCCCATTGCTGGTAATATTTAATAGTTTTTATTTATCTGAGATGTATGTTGTATTCTGAGTATGGATGAGTAGAATAGTCTGAGATTTTTGTGTTTATTTTCTAAGTACATTTTTCCGAGTGTTGTTTCTGATTACATCTATGAAATAAACCTTAAACTTATAATAACATATGAAAATTTCATATGAATAGTACGATTAAATACCATGTATATATAGATATACGAATGCGAAGTTCGATAATTTCGAGTATAATTTAGAGCATAATTCTGAGTAAAAATTCTGAATTTAATTCCCAGTGTTTAATATATTTATGCATATACAAATACGCATACAAGAGAAATTATAAATTTTAATGAGAATAATAAAAGTTTCCAGTTTAGAGGAATACCTAATAGAGTTGAAATGAGATTTTATAAATTTTGAGAAATTTTAATCGAAAGTGTAATAACGGGGTATTAATTTATAATTCGCATGTTTTGAGTAAATGAGAAAAGAGAAAAGTATTAATATTAAAGAGGAGTATTAAACTTTCGAATTGGGAAGATATTAAAAACTTTCATATGGGAGAAAACACTTAACAGACCAAGTCATTAAAAACGAGTAAATCAGAAATTAGTAAATCAAATTGATTAAGAATTTTATGAGGATTTTCCAAGTTGAGTAAAAGGAAAGATTATTGAGTCAATAAAATGGGAAATAATTACTTTTTAGCTAAACGAAAATATATCGAACCAAATTTTGATAATAAAATGAGTATGCATAATGAGAAGTTATTGAATCAAGATTTAGCAACCAAAAGATACATTAATATGGAATTCTAAATTTGTGTAAGAATCTATAGAATGTATTAAAGAGAATTATTAAATAGTGTTAAAAGAGAAGTGATTATATTAAACCTATTAAATGAGAAATTAAAAATTCGTGAATACCATGAGTCGTAATAATTGAGAAAATTTCAGGTTGAAAAGTCATCAAATTAATATCTATTTAAGAATCATTAAATTGAAATAAAATGGGAAAAACATTTCGAGTAAGTAGGTTAAATTGCTGAGTGCAAAACTAAATGTGGATGACAAGTTAAGTGACAGATTAATGAGTTCACACTGATAGCTTAAAATAAACTATGTAAGTTTAATAGACTAATTAATTGAGAAATTGCTGAGTCAAATTAATCAGATATTATTGAAGCTCATCTTAAAGAGTAATTATATAAGAGGATTAAGAGGAAGCTAACATCATCAATTTGATGATGATTTATTTAAAAACGAGTTAAAAGAGCGATAAATTGAATCAAATTAAACGAGGAACGCAATAACTGAGAACTCTGATCAAAAAGATATTAATCGACATGCTCACAAATTACAATAAATTTAATATAACTGTGAAGAGGATATAAGTTATATTTATGAGGAATGATAAAGGGCATATCCAAATGAAAAGTTTAAAAAGGAGATTTGTATTGTGAAAATAACTAAGTGGAAATATTTCTATGAATCTGAGTTATCCGAGTATCGCGTACGAGACTAAAGATACGCATGAATTTCTGAGTAATGTTTATGAGGTTTTGAGTACCCACAGCTGAGTGCATATCTGTACTTATTGAATTATCAAATATGGAAAAATAATTTATTTTTCTTTCTTCGGAATATGATTTATTGGTGGTTTTTATGTGGGAAGTTGTGAACTTTGGGATTGACTCGTGACCAAACAAAAGCATGTGTCGTAAGTAATAGAGGGCCCCTATTACCGTACACACAGGACTCTTGGTTGGTTAGGGGGAAATTTTGAAAGGAACGATGGACCAATGCTTGTTATTGTGAATTTAGTACTTGTATCCTAATTGTTTGTGTGACTACATATTTGCTTGTTTATTTTGGTAGACAATACTAGTTCCAAACTCGAGGACGAGTTTTCTCCAAGTGGAGTTGAGTAGGGGTAAAAAGGAAAATTGTTAAGAAATAATTATCATTATGTATTATTTATAATTATTATGAGCATGATGCTTATGCAGAGAGATTTTCTAGATGAGGATTTTAAAAGTATGAAATCTATATACTTATATTTGATTTGAAAATTTATAAGAGTAACTACCGAATAGAGAAAACTGAGAATAATTATATTACTTCAATGGTGTAACTATCGAGTTTATAAAATTGATAATCGAGATTAATGGACGATTTAATTAACCAAGATATATCGGGTTGAGTGCAATTGTGCAAAAGAGAAATGGTAAGTACCACAATTATATAAACAATGAGATAACGAGTTAAAATGAGCCCGTTAATTGAGTTAGTAATGAATTAATAAAGCGAGTTCAACGTAAAAATTTCGTTTGGAATGACCATAGAGTAATTTTGAGTTTAGAAGAAATTTATAGATCGAGTTAAGTGAACGAATTATTAAAATAAGTTACAAAGAGAAAACTGGTAAACTAATGCGAAGTTCTATTTAATATATATATTTTTTTGGTATTATAATTTTTTTTTACTAATGAGAATTTTATTTGTGAATAGGTATTAGATTGAGTTAAGGAAAACGATCAAACAAAACTATTGAATTGAGTAATATATTTTATTTAGAACTATCAAATAATAAATTTTATTATTATTAAGTTGTCGAATCAATAGTAGTTAGTGAACCGAGTAATGAGAAATCATTAAAATAAGAGTATGAAATTGAATTGAATTTTTTTTAAATCAATAGACATTTTAAATTGTGTAAAACCAGTGAAACGGACCACTAAGAATTGTTAAACTGGAGGAATAAGAAAACATCTATTAAAATATTATCGAGAAACCACTAAATATAATAGAATGAAAACCTATTAAAGAGAATTAAATGACAAGATTGTTAATCTGAGCTAATTAGAGGGTTATGAAAATGAGTAATATGTAACCTAATAGAGTGAGGTAACGATAAATGGTTGAAGAAGAGTTATTCTGAGAACCAATAACGCGGTTGAGAAATAAATTATCAGTCCAAGTATTATAAGCTAGTAATTGGAACACGCGAGTAGTTATAAGAATGAGTAAAAATGTGATTTGTTTATAAAATGTCATTGCTAGTAAATACTATTAGTTTATGAGTTTATTTCTGAGATAAATTTCTGGTTATGTTTCTGAGTTAGATTTCGGGGTTTACTTCTGAGTTAAGATTTCTGAGTTATATTCTTGAGTTATATTTCTGAGTTTATTTCTGAGACAAATTTCCGAGTTATACTCCTGAGATATGTTTTGAGTTCATTTCTGAGTTAGACTTTTGAGTTGTATTTCTAGATCATATTTCTGAGTCATATACTTGAGTACATGAGAATTCTGGGTGATATGTATATTCCTTGTGAATAATTTGCCTGTTTTTGTATTTGTTGATAGCGGTGTAAACCACTAAATTGTTCTTATACCTTAAGCAAACTATGTCCCATAGAGTAGAAGACCCTTCTATGTTATTCTGATAGAGAATCGCTAATAATGAAATTTTATATGTTGCGAAAATGTATCGCGGGTGTTTGATTTAACTGTGTGGGGGAGAAATTCCCCATAAACCTTATTCCTAGTGCCATGAGAGAGAGACGTGTGTGATTGTGCGGATAGATTGGATCACCGAGTACCACGCCGAGATCATCTCTCGTCACAAACCAATCCGTAGCAAACCTCCAAGGTGGAGTTGAATCGGAGATTCAACGCGATGTTAGCCGCTTGGTGCAGGCACTGTGTTCTACTGCTGGAGCGAGGATACATCTTCAGCATGGTGTCGTGAGTTGTTTTTGGCGTATGTATCGACACCATTCGACGATAAACCGAGATCCTTAGAGAGTGTTACGATTGTGAGCAATTATTCTAGATGAGTTACCAAGGACGCGGCTAAAAAGACAGGTGGAGTTTTGTATCGACTTGGTACCAAGCGCGACGCAGGTTACCAAAGCCCTTATCGTATTGCGCCACCAGAGATGAAAGAGTGCATGATCTGTTGCAAGAGCAGGAGTTCATCCGACCGATAAGTTCACCCTGATGAGCTTCATTTTATTCATAACACTTTTTCATGTTCCCCAATTGAGGAAGTGTATCGTTGACGAGTCTGTGGTAGTGCCCTGGGAGCCTGAGTTTGAGATGCGAGATCGCTATCCTGAGTTTTTTTTCCAAGCAATGACTTCGGAGACGAAGTCTGATTCAAGTGGAGTTGAGTTGTAACACCCCGAAAATATAGGTTATTTAATTAATCAATTTTAATTAGTAGAAAAATGAATTATATATTTTAAATAGTTAATATTTATCACTAATACATTTTCTAACGACCTGTAGTTAATCGGTTCGTTTTGTTAGACGTTTAAGTTATTTTAACGAGCGTGAGCGCGCCCCGGTTTAATAATTGAAAGTGTTGATATTTTTGTTATGAGTCGAGGCCCGGCCGTAGGCTAAAAGCCAAACTTGTCGGGCTAGCGAGCGGGCTTAGTTAATTAAAGTTTGCAATCCCTTAAACCATTTTTTTTCTCTCTCAACCAATATATTAGTTTGACACAACCGAGACAATCTTAAAATTTATAAGACTCGTCCATATAGGAGAATCATCATCAGCTGCGTTTTTAATCTTGAAGTGGGCCACTTAATTTAAAAACAAATGGGACGTGCTTAAGCTTTGGCAATTGGGGCTGGCCCACACACAATTAAAAGAAAAAGATGAGGTTAATTTTAATTGGGGATAATTTGTCATTTTGAGGAGGGCCGCCGACGTACCCTCTCCCTCTACGTTTCAATCGAGCTCAGTAGGCAGCCAAGAAGGTACCAAACTGATTTCTCCTGTTCGATCACGAGTAGCAATATTGATCAGATTAAACGATTTTAGTTTCTGCTCCACTTAGTGTCGTTTTCGTTCTTGAGCCCTCGTCTTTTGTGATGACCGAGCAGGATTTATTCGAGATATGATTGTATCGGATTTTCGTAGCTTTAATCAAGTTGGTAGATTTCTCGTTTCCTTTTTTTTTCTTCTTTGTGAATTTAATTGATGATTGTTTGTTCCCGAGCCCAAGTTTAGATGAAATCCTGCACCGGGAATCTCGGGTACCTTCATAGGTATTCGGGTTCTGGTGTCGGTCTATATCGTTAGGTTTTTAAATTTTTGAATGCTGCAGTTTTCGGACAAATACTGTCCAGTTTGTCCAGGTCAACTTTTGAGGCCCTTCGGGCCAGAATCTGGGCTCCGGGTATTCTGGACAAATGTAGCCCTGTATGTTAGCTTTCCGTGGCCGCTGACCTTGCGTCATTCGGAGTTACGGTCTGCAAATTATAGCTGTTGCAATATGGTGTTGCAGTGCTGAAACGCTGCACATTTCAGCTGTGTTGCGGCACGGGTTCGGTCCCTTCTGATAAAATGCAGATTTGGGTCTATTTTAGTTATAGTAAAAATTTGGGAACTTTTGACCGTACGGTTTGGGAGTTATGACTGTTCCCGTGAGACCGACGGGTGCTGTTAGATTTTTATAAAACGAACTTTTAGTTGAGTTTTAACCTGAGTTATATTACATGCTTTAGGATCGCCCAGGAGCTAGCCAGGCAGTATTGTAGAGTGTTGGATATTGTTTGGAGCTTATCTTATCGAGGTGAGTATTCTCACCGTGTATTCAGTTTTAACGTTGTACATGCATGACTTATGTGTTACATTTCTTGCACCATAATTGTTATCTGAGCTTGAGCTGTTATCTGAGTTTGATCCGCTATCTGAGTTTGATTTGTTATCTGAGTTTGACATGCTATCTGGGTATCTGAGCAGCTGTTGATTTATTTTAATCTGAGACATTGTGCCTGGGTAACCGAGCTCGGCACAGGGTCATTCTGTGCTACTACTTGCTAGGGCATCTGAGATAATCATGTTAAAGAGATAATAAAACATAATAACACACATCTGAGTTTTGGCTATATGACTGGGATCACCTCCCGTCTGAGTTTTGGGATTATTCCCGTCTGAGTTTTGGGATCACTCCCGTCTGAGTTTTTGGCTTATGCCTATCTGAGGTGTGAGGAGGGGCGAGGTTGATCTCTCGTCCCAAATCACACAAGCGCGCTATATAAATTAAAATCTGAGTAATAAAAATCTGAGAAATAATCTGAGTAATTAATCGAGTAGATTCTGAGTAGGAGTACACCGATGTGCCCTCATGTGTTGTATGTTATAATTGTTTACATTTTGAGACTATTCACTCAGCTTCCCAGCTGACCCAAACTTTCCCCCACATTGTTTCAGGTACCAGCAAAGGAAAGGAGAAGGTGGACGGTTGGCCGCTGTATCTTTTCGTTACTGATGTGGACAACAATTAATATTTTAAAAACATTTCATTTTATTTTTAACTATTTCCGCAATAAATACATTTTAAACGTTAAATATTTATACCGGAGCTTTATTTATGGGACCTTTCGATTATAATTCTGTTTTCAAAAATTTTAAAAATCTTGTAAATTTTAGGGTGTTACAAACACTTTGATACACGAATCAGTAGTAAATTTGAAATTACCATATGAAATTGATATCAGTAGTGTTTGGTTGTTTGCTCATAAGATGTGATAATTGGGGCAGTAGTATTTGCATAGAAGGACAATAGTATTATTGAATTTAAATCTTCTTCTCCTTTCAATCAATCAGTACTAATTTGATGAATCCACCATTATCATCACCGATAATACAAACTGTCGATACCATGGACTTACAATCGTCACCACCGCCGCGTATTGTTATACGATCCGTTTTTGCGTACAACATAGAATCGGAATTTGATTTAATCGAATCAATTATCGACGATTTCCCTTTTGTTTCCATGGATACTGAGTTTCCCGGTGTCGTCGTTCGTCCCAACGCCGTATCTAGCTGGGGTTGAAGGAAATAATTCTTCATCTAATGCCGGCATTCTCGATCGTTTTAATTATCGGATAAACGAATTCGATTACAGACGTTATTGTACAAGATTCGATTCAATTGGATTGGGTTTTCTTTGGGGCTGAGATACATTGGGAAATCAAGCAACATAAATATGTATTTATTCTTCTTTTGGGTGAAATTGAATCGAGCGATGGTGAGATCGAACAATTTATTGGCTTGATTCTTCATGTAATCATTGATGCATTCTTGTTTCCTTCCAGATCTGAGCCACCGTGCTCTGATACCAATTGCTGAGTTTAGAACAACTCTTCATAAACGTCGATCTTTAGGCTCAAGAATAGTTAGTTCTTATCTGGAATAAGCATATACAAATAACAAACTTGCGGAATTAGTTGAACATATATGTATAGCTAAACAAGTTTTCATCATTAAAAGCCTCAATTCTACATATAAATATGTAGAACGGTTTTTCGTTAAACAGGATCAAACGACCTTGAGGCTTAGAGAATACACACAAACACGTTAAGACGTGGGTTCCAAGAACATCTAATTCTATGGCATTAGGTTTCTTTATATACTAGAAAACCTAAGACTTACAAGGAAAAGATAATACTAAATCTTTTAAATTCAAACAAGATATACTATATATCTTTTACAATTATCATTATCTTCTAAATCTTATTCAAATCTTGAACTTCATATCACCGACTTAGGTCCTTGTAGTTTAATAGTTTTGACATATCAAATCTTTAATGAATATTAATAAAAATATTCCTAACAAAGACCTTTTGGTTTAGCATATTCAATGACCTAAAACACAATCAAGCTTAAACATACTCATCATCAGTAGCAACCTATTTTTTTAAAAAAATAATAAACAAAAAACATTAAACTCCATAAACAAAAACATTCGATATTCATCCAATTCAATTAACTTAAACTCCATAAACAACTCAACAAACTGTTACTCACACAACTAATAATTCATCATGATAAGTATTTAGATGTTGAAGAGAATATTAAAGATATCTTCCCTTGGTAAGCTCGACTGGTAGCAGCAATTAGAAGTTATAAAACTTCCTTCCTTAAAGCATAAAACATCCAAGCTCTAAAAACTTTAAAGCTGCACAATTAAAAAAATAATCATTACCAATTTCACCACCAAATTCAAATGATAAAACAAAAAAGGCAGGCTTACCCTATTGTTAAAATTACACAATGTACACCCAAGAAATTCTACTTCCAAATGATCATAACTCATTATTAAAATGAATATAGGGCAAAAAACAACAAATTTAGGATTACAATCTTAAAAATCATAAGTCTCCTCCTTCTGATTGCTTTATGAATCCATTAAAGTTCATTGGCTCAAAGCTGCTTCCCCTAAATTGACCTATAGACAAAAATGTATCAGCACTCAAGAACAAGAAAAAAAAATTCAATTTCAAATTCAGTATAACAATGAAATAGACAATAATGAAATTACCTCGATGTCATAGTTATAATAATACCATTAACATGCAAAATCAATGATAAACTTATGCATGACAAATAATGCTAAGCTGTGTAGAATATTCCCGATTATACATAATGACTGAAAAGCTAATTAAATTCTTAGAATTTCAAGTTTTCATCATCTATGACCCATTTACCTCTTTAAACAAATTTGAAGAAAACCTGATCATCAGATTTGATTCTTACCCGAAAGCCACCACAATGTAAATGTTCAAACACAACTGCCCTAAAAATCAAACAAAAAATGGGCTAAAAAACAAACATTAAAAGCCTAAAAATCAGATAAACGTAAGAAACCAAACGCCTCTGAAGTAAGGATCACGAAGAAGGAAGAAGAAGGTGTAGTCATGCGTATTCGGCCTCTGGATTAAGATGTTGTATGCCGTCCATTTCGATTCCCAACGTGAGGTAATTGTAGAATCGAGACGGTGAGAAGGATGAAAGAATCGTGAGTCGACTAACAATTAAACCCCAAAAATGGTGAGGAAGAAACGACGGGTTTTTCATCATGACGAAGAAATAGAGATTCAGAGGATATCAGAAATCGATTATGAAGGTGAATCAGATTTTCAAGGCGTTCATCCCACTTCCCAAAAAATAAACCGTTCATTGCTCAAGAAGCAGTCGAGTGTGTACACGGAAGAGGAGAATACAAAGGGGCAGTAGTTTTGAAAAGATCAAAGATAAATAATATATATACTAGCCGGGTACTCGCGCAATGCGGCGGCGGGTACCCTGTGACTAAATTTTGCAACGAATAATTGTTGTGTGGGTGATGGAGAATGTGGCGGTAGTGATGGTGGATGGTGGTGTTCGCAGATGGCTTGTTGGCTGAAAATCAATCATTGCTAATTTGGGGAAAGTCTCAAATAGTCGGGTACCCGCGCAATGCGGTGGCGGGTACCCTGTGACTAAATTTTGCAACGAATAATTGTTGTGTGGGTGATGGAGAATGTGGCGGTAGTGATGGTGGATGGTGGTGTTCGCAGATGGCTTGTTGGCTGAAAATCAATCATTTCTAATTCGGGGAAAGTCTCAAATATTCGGGTACCCGCGCAATGCGGCGGCGGGTACCCTGTGACTAAATTTTGCAACGAATAATTGTTGTGTGGGTGATGGAGAATGTGGCGGTAGTGATGGTGGATGGTGGTGTTCGCAGATGGCTTGTTGGCTGAAAATCAATCATTGCTAATTCGGGGAAAGTCTCAAATGCATTATACTCGTATGATAGAAGTTCTATTACCATTTTCACACATAAAATTAATTTTTTTAGAATAATTTTCAAATCCACATATAAAGTTCACATTACTTTGTGTTGTAGATTATAACTTTGAAACTTAAGTTTCACCATAAAAGTTAATGTCACAAATTGTTGAAGTCAAAGTTGTGTTTTATGTTGAGGGATTCAAAACCAAACTATACATTCAAATGCGTTGTACAAATAATGCAACCAACATTTACTTTTCAATGTTACTCACTATTAATAAAAAAGACACAGTTAATTAAAAAATTAAGGTTACACAAAAGATATTGATTATTAACATGGCTTCATTGGTAATGATAGTAGAGACCTGAATTGTTTCCACACGTTTCCACAGCTAGAACATCATCAACTTCGGTTGTCATGATAGTAGAGTTCTTTTAGAGAAAAAAACAAATGCATTAGTAATGAAACAATAAAGTACTTAATCGCAGGACAAGGTTTCAAGAACTCAATAGTTAATACTTTGACCAGTAACGGGTGAAAGGGTTTGGCGGGTTTGACTTGCAAATAGGTCAAATTTCTTTTTGAACAAAAACATGTCAAATGGGACAAAGGGTTGTATGGTGTCAAAGTTTATATAGGAATAATCTTTTTAGCTATTTTGACTTTCTTGAGCAACTTTAATTTCCAAGTTTATAATTAGTTTGCATCAATTTGATAAAAATTCCCACAAGGGTCAAATGTGTATGCCGGGTCAAATATGTTAAATCTGGTCAAATCCAGTAAACAGGTAGGTTTTTATGGACAGAAAAGGGTCAAATGGGTCAAATGATTGTATAGTTTCACATTTTATATAGAAATACTATCTTTTTAGGTTTTTTGACTTCGTCGACAAACTATAATTTCCATCTGTTTTTTAAATGTTTTTTTCCAGAAAATTAGTTTCACATAATTGATCCTTTTGATGTGCTCAAACAGCACCAACATTACTGTGTTTGTATTTAAGGATTTAAAAATACGTAAGGTTTTATGTGTTTTATAAAATAGCATGAGCTTAAAAATAGGCTGCATCAATTTAGTCAAATTTCTGAACTGGGCCAAACGTGTCCGTCGGGTCAAATCTGGTAAAACGTATCGAATGGGTCAAATATTGTAAAGCAAGTCGAATGGGGTAAAACTATTAAATCTGTTCAAATAGGTCAGTGTTTTAACATGCTGGCAATTCGGGTCAAAGGGTTGTACGGTGCCAAACTTTATATAAGAATACTATTTTTAAGCTATTAGTTTCCAACTTTATTTTTTGATGATTCCCAGCTTTTAAAATGATATGTGCATCAATTTAGTCAAATTTCAGAACTGGGTCAAATACCTATTGGGTCAACCCTGTTATTTCTGGACAAAAGAAATGTATAAAAACTTGAAATTCATAATTTGCAATATTAATTTAACATTATCGAACTAAATAAAAGATAAACAAATTAAATAAATTTGATGGCAACAGACAGTGATTAAATGCTCAATTCAATGACAACGGATATTGATTTAATCTTCTAGTCAGCAGAGAGGTGACAAACCAAAAACTATGCACCTAACTTTTTTTTAATTTTTGTAATACCTTATTTCTTTCTGACTTTTTTTTGGTCAAACTCAACTCTAATAACAGCTCAGTGTTCAAGATGTAATCCAAACCTTGTACTTGGTAAGTGGTCAGTGAATTTTCACATGAACCAGAATAGGATCCCTACAATTTTGATCGTAAAGGTCAATTAACAATATACAACTTTGACCAAAAAAAGGTCAACAATTAATGATGGACTGACTCTTTATTGATGAAGTGGTCGTTATTGTGACTTACCATCCTTCACATGCTCGTTATTGTATAAATTTCATGTATCTGTGGGATGACTCTTTATTGATGAAATACTTTCTCAATATTTTGAAACACATTACATCATGATTTCTTTGGTAAAATTACTTTTTTCTGAATAAAATTGGATGAATAAAATAATGAGATTCAAAACAAACAAGCATTAAAAACTAATGACCTGCACCTGTGAAAAAATGACATGCACCTGTGAATAGAAATGTTCTTAATAGAAATTTTTAAAAGACTACATATTAATATTTCAGTATCAAAACAAATGTTAGAAACTTTTCAGTAGCAATAACCAAAGAAGGATGAATGATAAATCCATACCAAAAAAATTAATAAAATAGATAAGGTTTAGCATTAAAAGTTCCCTTGGCGAAGAAAGAATCAAGCATCGACATATTGAATTAGTTCAGATCGCAATTCCTTCAATCACACTACGTTTTACGTAAGAGTAATAGAATTATATCATACATACATATAAATTGCAAAAATTACCTTAAATCCGGCATCAACATTACGTATAGCTAAGGTCCCATAAACATCAGCAGCTTAAACGCCGGGAACCCAAGGCCGGCGATGGTAGCGGCGTTTGGGAAGACTACGGCCGGCCAAGGTGGTGGCGTTTGGGAAGACGATGATGGTCTCCATATTTCTCTAATTCTCTTTTTGTTTTGCGTTTATGTTTATATGCGGCTTGTGAATACCTGATTGATGTACACCTGGTTGAAGAATCGAGGCAACGAAATCGAGGAGCCGTCTATTGAATCGAGGGGATACACCAAGTTGAAGAATCAAAGCAACGAAATCGAGGAGGCGTCTATTGAATCGCCGGGATACACAAGCTTACTGTTGAAGGAACCGATGCATAAGGAATCGAAGAGGCGTCCTGGGATAGGGGAATTGCAATGGGAAGAGGTTATACTCATTGATGTAGAAAAAATAAACATCGTGTCGTGTAGTTCAGTTGGCTAGTTGCTTGTCAATCGACTTGTTGGGCTTGAGTTCGAATCTTGTCCAATGCGTTTATTTTTTAAACCCAAATTAAGTTAAAAAAGGAAAGAATTTGGCTGAATTTTCAGCCGGCTATTTAAGGAAAGGTCCTAAATACATTATAAATAGTAGAGATAAAAGGTTTTCAAATAATCAACAAACAACTGATGTAGCCTAGTTGGTTAGTACCTAGTGCTAATAACTTGGAGGTAGGAAGATCGAATCCGGGCGTAGTCATTTTTTTTACAAAAGCACTTAATTCCATAATTAGCAAGTGTGTTGGCTGAATTTTCAGCCTTGCTAATTATGGAAGGGGTAAACCCTTTATAATATAGTAAAGATAGTGTTTTGATAATAATAGCTCTTAGGGCTGTCAATAAGAATGGATAAGAATAAGCAGTCTTGATTCTGATTGTAAGAAGATTTTAAATGTTGCTAAAAGAAGGAACATAAGTTGACTAATGGAGTTAAGAGAGGGTAAATATGAAAATAATCTTCATATTATTCGTTCTTATTATCAAAATCCTTATATATATATATATATATATATATATATATATATATATATATATATATATATATATATATATATATATATATATATATATATATATATATATATATATATATATATATATATATATATACACATGGGAGAATAAAGTAATAAGATATAATAGTTGAGCAAAGATGGGTTGTAATTGGATAGCGGTATATAAAACCATATCTTGAGGACGCACTAAAGCACTCATGGTATCATTATGAATATACAAACCAAAACTGTGAAAGCCTAGAAATATACATGCCCAGTTAAGATGTGATATGATTGCAACGCGATGCCTAAGAAGACGATCTAATAGATCGTTACCATAAAAATGGTTGCATGAGCAGCAACACCAACTATGAGAAAGCTCGATTGGAGTTCTTAATCAGACTCGTGTCATGATATAAAATTCACTAGAATTGGGTATACTAAAGAAGGGTAGTATAATTAACTCCTTGGTTGATTTCGGACGGGAAAAGAGGAAAAATTCATATGAATTTGATTTTACTACGAAGAGTAATGAAGAAAAGTTTAAGTAGGCTAATAGAAGAACTTGATCAGGACCACTTGATAGAAAATCTCAATCCTATAATCTTGAGTTTTGGTACACCTCAAGAGGGACTTGAACCCTCGCTTTCTCCGTGAAAGAGAGAGGTCGTAATCACTGTAGCATAGGGGTAAACAATACTTTTTTTCTAAAATGACGGTAGGATTTACTATGACTTTTTTAAAATATATTTCTAGGATTTACTATGCCTTTTTTATAAATATATTTCTTTTAAAAGTCGCAATCATTTGAATATGTTTTGACCTATTTGAACTCTTCAAGTAATTTTAATAGAGGCATATATTCAAACATCAATAACTTTAATTAACTAAAAAACAATCATTATCTTATATCGTCTCCATTTAATTAATATTTATTTCCATTATACATGCAATCTTTCAATCCATTTAAACCAACACATTTTCTATATATAATTGACCTCCCATAAATCAATGATCCAAGGAAAGCTTACAATTTTACATGCATACAAAATATGTATGTATGTTTGTGAATATCACTCCTTAATTAGGGGTGGCATTGATGGGCCAATGTCCCTTTGAAGGACCAGAAGGAGGTGCCGCTTTGCCTTTAGGCAACATACCTAGAAACAACTTGGGTTTCTTGAAACCCGATTCAGTCACTGAACTTGCCCGTTATTACCATCCATGGGTAATAATGTCTTTTCCCCACGGCTATTTGAAAAGGTTGGGTTCACGAGAAGGATCGTCAGAAAGAGAACCATGAAGAGCTTGCATGATGAAAATGGAGTTTTGAAAGTAGAAGAAAAGATAGTCATTAGTGATTAGAATGTAGTGAATAACGGTAATTAATTTGTAGTTAAGGTTTTAGGATCTTGAGGTGAATGCAAGTGTGTATATATAGCAACATACGTATAGATACATGTATATATATATATATATATGTACGTATAGATAGACAGGCAGATTTTTATACGTAAAGTCCGAGTATATGAAGTGAGGAAGACGTAGAAATAAAAGGTGGCAAGTGGAGGTGTTACATGAGTCAGTTAATTAGATAACATAACTAGTTTTTATTCATATATAGATTTACATACGAAATAAAGAAAAATCAGAACCCAAAAGATACTGCCACTATGTTTTCATTTTTTTTTAAACCGAAAACAAATTAATTTAACAGCTATTTAATGAAGAAAAGTTGTATTGGTTTCTACTAAATATTTCTACTCATTCTATTACTCATAAAATAATTGACATGTGAAATTCACCGGCTCTTTTTTCTAATATCATCTTTTGATTTATGCACTTATATTTAACAAATGAGTAAGAAGATCTAGTAGGAATCAATATTATATACTTCTTCCGATTCAAAATAAGTGGTACGCTTTGGGTTTCACGGTTTTTTAGGCAAAAGATTATAATGATTGTTAAACTAGATTAATTGAATGGTTAGTGGATAATGGGTCCCACACATTTTGAATAAAGTGGGGTTAATGATGTTTAAATGTAAAAAGTAAGGGTAGCTGGGTCATTTCACTTTGTTAAAATAGATAGTTAGTGGGTGTAGGTCTTACTATTTTTTGTCAAATAAGGTAATTTTTAAAAAGTAGCACTTATTTTAAATCACTCGTTAATGAAAAGTGTAACACTTATTTTGAATCGGATGAAGTATCTTTAATGAAATAGAAAACTTCGCTATAAATTTACATTTTGTTGACAACGGGGATTTCTTACTGACGGGTCTTAAAACCTATTTTATTTACACAAACAATAAATTATGTTTAGATCGTTCTTTTATTTTTTTAAATTGTTGCGTGTTACAAGCCTTAAACATCCAAGGTTTGGTTGGTAATTAATCGACGTGGTTTAATTTTAAAGTGAATTATTGAACTATAATCGTATAGGAGTGAAATACAAGGTTAATTACCGTATGCATCTTTTTTATGTTATACGAGTTACTTGTAAAATTACTAAAGTATATATCGGTTGAATAACTAAAGAATAGTTTTGCACGAAAGGTGGTGTCTACTGTCTAGCATCAACAGAAGTAGACACTAGGGATGGCAATGGATCGGATGTGGATCGGATGATGCGATATCCACATCCATATCTATTTAAATTTAACTCATCCATATCTATATCCATATCCATATCCATTAAAAAGCATTTCATCCATCCATATCCATATCCATTGGATTAGAGCTGGTAAATGGACATCCATTGGATTTCGAAAAAAAAGAATTACCTAAAGAAAGTACGATAGTTTTATATATGATTTATGATTTTTGTTGCATATTTACATAGTTTCTTCCAAAAGAAGAGTCAAACGGAAACATAACTACGATACATCTGATGCATAGACCATAGTTTGTATAGCTAATACCAAAATATTGATATAAAAGAGATACACACAAGGGCGGGAGTTTTGGCACCTCACAAATATGTAATTTGTACATTTTATATGTAATTTGTACATTTTAACTATTTTCAGTTATCTATATATAAATTTTATAGACACAAAATATTAAAAATATATATTTATAATTATAAAAAATTATAATATATATTTGATTTCGGGTTAAGTGGATTCATCCATGGATTGAAAGTCATCATCCATATCCGCTCCAATAAACATCCACATCCGCTCCACATCCGATATTCACCCATTTAACTTCATCCATATCCACCACGAGCGAATCAGATCGGGTGGATGTTCATCGGATCGGATGTTAGTTACCATCCCTAGTAGACACTTTCTAGTTTCTACCATTTGTGATAATTTTGTGTTAAAAATAAGACAATTTGTGTTATGAAGGCAAGCCCAACTGTCTTGCTTGTGATTGGATAGTTGTTGGTGGGCCGAAAAGTCGATTTGAATATTCGGGGCCCTTTGCAGACGTGTCCATGCCCATTTGTTGAAACCCCCGGTTTGACCGTTGCGAACTTCACCACTTCAACTTGGATTAGTACCACACCACGGAGGATCCAGCCAAAATAATATGGATGGACGCCCTGCGGGCTCGCAAAACTAGTCAAAACCCGAGTTACCAAAAATAATAGTTATAAGAATCATACGATGAACAAAAAGAAACTAAAAACTTGAACTTACCTATTAATGTCTTAATCTAAGAGCATATGGTGTAGGCACATGGTCACCCCAACTATGGGCTCGTGATCAATGTGGTCCACACCGCCATCCTCGTGGTGAAGTCTTCCGTGGTGCAGACCGCGAGCGAGAGAGATGTGAGTGAATACTTTTTATTTTAATTAAATAATATAGTATTAATGGTGTTGAGTGAAAATCTAATATGACACTAATGTAACACTCTGTGTTATGTTTGTGATGAGCATGACCACATTATATGCTCTAAACTGGTTATCTAATTTGTATGACCGTCTATTTCCACTTTTGTTAGGTCAATTGAAATTATCATTTTAAAATTAAGAAAAAATTGGCATTTAAGTATTTAACTCGACAACTACTTCACATGCCTAAATGGTCCCGAAAGCAACACAAACTTCAACGTGTGTAGATGTAACCGGCCTCTCATTATTACCTATAATTAATTTCTTATTTAAACTCGCCAATAAGCTGGTAACATAATATGGACCTTATAAACAAAATAAGCTAGTAACATAATATCTATAAATTTATAAAAAAAGACGTGTTATACGGACCTTATAAACAAGTTCAACATAAAACTATTCGTTCTAACTACGAGTTTGATGAAGAAAAGAGGGTTAATATTACATTACAAGATTAATTTTTCTAACGTTCATTCAAGTAATCGTTACATAAAGAAGTTAAATAAGATTACTACCATAAACAAGCACCAAATCACATCAAATTTATATCTTGATGAACTAAAAGAAGTCGGGTTATGGGAATCAAGATTTCCATTTCCATTACTCAACTTCAAACCAGAATCACCAAGATTAACCTCAACAAATACTACTTCTTTTTGACAAGCCTTTACCCCAAACGGGCCAAAACCTATTGGCATCAAATCAATTGGGAGACACAAGTTCAAGTTGTTCCAAGCCCCAAAGCGTCTACCCATTTTACCATAAAACCCTCGAGTATACTTGAGCTCTCCCGTAAGGTTGTTACCATGAACATATAACGAACTTAAATTAGGTATTTCCGCCAATTTTGGTGTAAGATTTCCCGAGATATTATTATCATTAAGACCCAAAAATCTTAACTTTTTCATTTGAGAAACGGACTCGGGAATGCCACCTGTCAACCTAGTACTCGAAAGATCTAACACCATGAGATTTTGAAGATTTTTCCATTCAATGTTCATGAGATCACCTCCTATCGGGTTTCTTGATAAAACCAATTCTTTTAACGAACTCATTTCTTGAATTGACTTGGTCAACCCGCCCGAAAATTTGTTGTTACTAAGATCCAAAAGTGTTAGATTCTTCAAATTGCTAATCTCACTTGGGATTTGACCTTCTAATTGATTTTGACTTAAGTCAAGCTTCAAGAGAGAAGTCAACCCTCCAAAAGTCAACGGTAATCTCCCGGATAATGAGTTTCTAGTCAAGTCCATGATTAATAACTCACTCAAATAACCATAATTATATCCGATCTGGCCCGTTAACCGATTCCCGGATAGCACCAATCTCTTTAAACGGGTCAAGTTACCAATGTTATCCGGTAAACCACCCGATAACCCGTTGTTGATTAGCACCAAAGATTGAAGCTTTTTGAGTTGACCAAAAGCGGTCGGAATGTTTTCAGTCAAACCGGGGTTTGACCGGAACTCGAGAGACTCTAGACTACCTGAAAATGCACCCCAGTCTCCTGAATGAAAGGCTTTTGGTGGTGTAACAAAGCAATCAAAAAATGCAAGTGATTTTAAGTGTTTGAGTTGAAATAAATGGGGGGTAAATTCAGCATTTGGAGCACAAGAAAGGGAATTATCATGAATGGAACCAATGTTTAATTCTGTCACGTACCAATATTCATCAAATATGTCACAAGAAACACCCTGTAAATCAAAATAACAAACAAGAATTCAACAAATCATACAACATTTTTGCTAAAATGGTACTTGCATAAAATTTAGTGTATATTACAAGGATGGTCACGAGTTTAACCGTATGGTCCTTTAATTAATAAAGTTATATTGGTAGTTTTTTTTTTAACATTTTGCATCAACCGTCTTTAGTCTAACTTCCGTTAAAAATTAAAAAAAAATTGTTAGAAAATTTTGACGAACAATAGACTAAAAAATTCTAAGTACAAAATATTTTAAAAAAGACTACAAATATAACTTTCTCAAAGAGATACGTGAAATTGGGTGTTTACTCTCAAATTTATTAAAGATTTGTACTTTTTTATAAAACCCAATTTTTTTCTTTTCCAATAGATTCACTATTTGGTTGTGAAAACTCAAGGTGGACTTTCTAAAGTCAAACATGGGTGTACCTGTATAGGAGTCCAACCACAAGGATCCGGATAAAGATCCGAAACGTTCCACCAAGTACCCACAAAACCTTGTATAGCAGAGTAAAGAGCTTCTTGCTCTGTTTTCATCATTGGAGCTCCACCTCCCACACCTTCGTATTCCCCTGTTTCTCCATTAACACACATTCCAATCAAACTCACCATTACAATTATAAATATACAATTTCTCCATATAAAACCCATCATCAAATAATTTTAAAATTTGCAGATATAATCTTTCAGTTCAAGTCTGTAAATTAACACAAAAGGAAATCTCTTTTCTGAAACCGATCACGTGAAACGATGATTCTTGCGAGCTTGTAGTGAAGTTAATGAAACTATCTTCAAAATCAAAAAACAGAGCACGTGAAACGATAATGAAGATGAAGATGAAATTCAAATGGGTTTTCTTAAAATTGCACAAACCGAAAGACTCGGTAAGATTAAATAAATAAAAAAAAGTATAAAGGAGATTTTATAATGAGTGATTCAGGAAATTAAGAACAAATAAGACAGTTTGAAAAAGTGTCAGCTCTGTTTTCCATAATGTTCTGTATCTAAGCAAAGATTGAACTGATAAAAGCGAAATTTGTAGTGTTGTAGAGAGGAAGCAGCCATAATAGTAGATGGCACAAGATCTAACAGCTAAAAGGCTAATTATTCACACTTTTTTATGCAATGATTTAATAAATGCTGGAGATTATGGGGTTTCACTTTAGTAGAGATGAAACAATTTAAGATAGATTGATGTACAACTAGTGATGCATAATATACAAGTTAAAATTCTAGTGATGTTTTATGTAAAGAGTTTTTTGTTTTGAAAAAGGTGCACAACGATTGCCAAGTGTGTTTATGTTATTAAAGTGAGCGGCCTCCTTTTAACCAAAGAGATTGGGGGTTAGTTACTCTGTTATTCGTGATTAATACTTCCTTCGTATATCACTTTCTTTTTCGGGATAGATCAAAATAAGTGAATTATTTTTTCTATTTGATAAGTTTTTATATTTAAAATTACTCTTTTACCCTTACTTATCTCTCTTTAAACATCATTAAAAGTGTGGGACCCCATTCATTTTTGTCATCAACCTATATATGCGGTCCATCCATTCTAATTACCCCATTTAATTTCACTAATCTCTTATTACCTTATTTTGCCTCAAAAAATGTAAACTTAAAAGTGATTCACTTATTTTGATACGGGAGAAGTACAACAAATAATTCCAGCAAATATTGTTTATTTTTTTTAACCGCAATTTTAATCTACTCCTAAGTTCATTTATGAAATTTGCCGTTCAAAAAAAAAATTCATTTATATCCACTATAGAACTTGAACTCTCAATCTAAAAGTCGGAGGAAATCACTTTTACCGCTAGGTTATTAGCTCTTTGGTAATTACAACAAATATATTGTCTATATAAAGTACACATTGTAGATTTTATTTTTATATAAAATTGTTGATCATTTTCCAAAATATAATATCATATTCGTAACTTTTAATGTTTTTAAAATGTATTTAAAAATAGATCATCATATACTTATCTAAAATACAAGACCTGAGTTATGATATTAAATTGATTATTTTTTTAAGTTTATGATATTATGTTGCATATATAATAGTTTAGTGTCGTAAGGAACCCAATCAACCAAGTTTAAAAAAAAAAAACTAAAATGTATTTTGACTATTTATAATAAACACTAAGTATTTAGACCGGTGCAAACAGTCACCCCGAATCTCATCATAATATTAACATAATGCATTTATTTATTGTATTAATACAATGCATTTACTTTTAATGTATTTTTTAAAAACTAATGTAATATATTCTTATTAATACAATATATTTATTTAATAACATTGTAAATGGTGATGTGGCAAATGGGATAGGTTGATATAAGTTGTTGGCACGAACTTGTTAGTTTCTTGTCAGTAAAGAAGATAGTTATGTGACAAAAGTAATGAGCTTGGGAACTCGTCACTAACATATAATTACATAAACTTTAACCTTACAATTAAAACACGTGACCTTTAAACTTGATACTAATTTAAACATTCCAAAAACACAAGTTTATGCAATATAACATTGCATATAGATGGGGTGCTCTAGTTTATCCAAAGCAAGTGTTTAGAGAGAATTTCTACCCAAAAGCTTCCGGTCGAATTAGGCTAAAATTCCGGATTCTTTCCCTCCCTTCGTGTCCCACTTGCTCGACTTATAAACACATAATTTCATATAAACGGGTAAGCAAACGCTTAGTGAATAACGAGCACATATAAACAAAAATACACTTGAACTCATATAAGGATTATAACTTGAACTTATCAACATGAACTATAAATGGTATTTATAACCATTTCATCTTGAATCAACTAGTCATCACTTGGTCTAATATTGGGAGATGTCTTAATATTTTAGTCTTGGATATAATCATAATTATACTAAATAATTTACTATTCGAATTCTCCATATCAAAGTTACGACAAAGAAGTAGTATCCATACCATAGTTTCGCTATGAATAGCAAAAAGAATATGAAGAATTTGGATGTTTCAGAATGTGTCTCAAATAACATGAATGAAAGGGGGCCTTAGTTGGTGTTTGTGTGTGAGTGTGTGTGTGTGAGTGCATGAAAATGCATGGAAGATAATGGAAGGAGTTGTGTCTCTTTTTGGGCTTATGGTTAATTCACAGCTTTCTGATAGTTGATAACAAAGGGCAACATGTTTTTTATGTGTTTCCATACAATTAATTTGATGCTACAAGGAGACTGGCCCTGACCCATAGCTGGCTCCTCACACATTTTATTTAATAAATTTGTTTTTTATTGGACAGTAAAATATATGGTTAACAAGATAAAATTAATAATATCTATAAGACATCTATAATATAAGCACCACAATATACATCAATTTATAGCAGAAGGATAAAATAATTACATCAAATGTGAGTTTTATCAATAATACCTTAATAAAATGATATGTTATACTTCTTCCGGTTCAAAATAAGTGATACATTGCTGCTTTCACAGTTTTTAAGATAAAAGATTATAATAATGATTAAATTAGATAAATTAGATGATTAGTTGGGAATGACTCGCATAACTTTTGAAAAAGTGTGGTTAACGGTGTCTAAAAGTAAAACTAAGGTTAAATGAAGCTACAGATAATATGCCTTTTATAACTTTTAATTTTTAAATTATGTTAATTGACATTTGATCTTTTGGTGAAAATATTTAGTGTAACACCAAATGGTGTGAAATTGGATTGACACTTGATCTTAAGTACCTATTATGTATGTTCAACAATGTGCTTGACCCGTCAACCCGTTTAATGCCAATCATTTAGTTAAACAAATCACACTGTGGTTACATGTATTTAAGCATGTCCGGATTAATGTTATTTGACTCGTTTAATCAAAAATGTCATGTTCATGTTGAGTAATAATAACCTACCAAACCCGAACCCGACATAAATTAGTAGCCTAAATTTATAATTTAGTATTAAATGCATATTGATAATAACTTGTAACTACAAACCAAACATTACTTTACTACATTCGACAAAAGAAACATACGAAAATGATGTGTGAGATCGTACGAGAACAAAACTTGATACATATCAACTAGGAGTTTATTGGATGGTTGTACAATGTACTTGAAAGGTTGTACAATGTACTTGAAAGGTTGTACTAATTCAGTAATCCTTTAGGCCCCGTTTGTTTTGATGTAATCCTCCGTAATCTTCCGTAATTGTAATTCAATTACATTACGGAGGACGTTTGGATGACCATTTTTTTCGTAATTCAATTACGACGTAATTTCGAATTACGATATTCGTTGTAATTGAAATCCGTCCCAATACCATACGAATTCAATTACGGTCCTTTAGTAACCAAACAAATTTGAATATCTTATACGCTTCAGATTTTAAAATCATTTAAAAAAAATTAAAAAAAATAAAAAAAATTTAAAAAATTGAAAAAATTAAAAAAAATTAAAAAAATTAAAAAAAAATTAAAATTTTAAAAATTTTAAAAATTTGAAAAAATTTTAAAAATTTTAAAAATTTGAAAAAATTTTAAAAATTTTAAAAATTTTTAAAAATTTTAAAAATTTTAAAAAAATTAAAAAAAAATTAAAATTTTAAAAAATTTTAAAAATTTTAAAAAAAATAAAAAAAAATTAATTTTTTTTAATAGATTAAAAAATTTAAAATATTTTAAAAAAATTAAAAAAATTAGAAAAAAATTAAAAAAAAATAAAAAGTATTTAATTTTTTTTAAAGTAAACAAACGCGTAAGCGTATTCAATTACAACTCGAAAAAAATAAAAATTTTAAAGAAGTTTTTAAAAAAAGTCATAAGTATTGATTTGAATTACAACTCAAAATTTTGGTAACCAAACGCGTAAGCGTATTCAATTACAACTCAATTGATTACAACCGAATTCAAATACAACCGATTTCAATTACATTACGGAGGATTACGTTGAGCCAAACGCCCCCTTAGTTACTTGTAGAGGAGTAATTGGACATATAAATAACTTCACGAACAAGGTACAATATTCTGTCAAAAAGGGAAAAGCCCTATATTACTCACCAGTACGTGCATAACTACATAGTACATTCTAGAGGTTACAACATACAAGATCACCCGTGTGATAGAACAACAACAAAAAACGGGTTAGATGAGTTAACAACATACAAGATGACCCCGTGTGATAGAACAAAAAAAAAAAAAAAAAAAAAACAGGTTAGATTAGTGTATAACTCTAAATTAATACATGTAATTAATAAAACTAATTGAATTGAGTAGATGTTATGACAATGTTTGATGTTTTTTTGTAATATTTTATATTTGAATTGAATTGGTGTATATGGTGTTGTCTATAACCTAAGATTACGGGTCAAATCCCGGTAAGGACAAACAAGTAGATTAGGTGTCTCTTCAAAACTTACGGATGGCATATTTCCTATTCCCCATTTCTTTTACCAACCTAAATCCATAACAATATCAGAGAATTCATACACCTATCATTATTAATAACTTTAATAATTTTTGCATTCATAACTCATAAGTCCATCATCATAACTAAAACCTTTAATAATTTTCACACTCATAAAGTATCATAAATGACAGAAGAAATACGTTAACAACAAAGTGACCACAAAAATTTAAGCTAGTTTAGAGAAAAAGTTGGGCTCCTTCGGTAGTTCTGGATACCAAAAGGCTTCAACTAAAAATTATTGAGTTCAAGTTTTATCGGAAATATATGTGGAATATTATGTTACATTAAAAATGATAATCTTGGACCACATGATTAAATGATGTATAGGTATGGAAGTGTGTTAATCTGTTCTACAATAAAGACTGAAAAAACAGGGGAAGTGAGGGCATAGTATAGGATAGTGAAGGATCATACAAGTTGTCCACATTACATAATTAATCCATTAACCACCCCCACCCTATTTTTCACTAAACAAAGGGATTTGGGTTGCATTCGGTTAGCTGTCATCGGTTAGAGGCAATGGTTTAAAAACCAATGTTTGCATTTAATCGGCCAATGTTTTGAATATGTCTTAACAAGTTGGACTAGTTGATATACTCTTAAATATTAACAATGCAGTAATAAATGCAAAAAAAACTTGAAAAATATTAAACAAATATCATAAAGAATTTAAAAAGGTCCAAACCTATTTTTCAACTAAAAAAAAAAACTAAATTTAATATTTTTAAGTTCTATAATTTATATAAAATAATTCACATTTCTATTTTAAGTACCTATTTTTTTTTTCTAGAAAAAATTGTTTTCACCGTTTCGACCAGCCGGTTCAACCTGATTTCTATATGTGATTGACAACTAGAACGATTATGTCGCGTACATCGCAAACATAAGATCACGCACATCACAAGTATAAGATCGTTCATCTTGGGAGAACATTTATAACAGGGTCACCCTTTAAAAATAAACAATATTTTCATTTCAAAAGAAAAAAAGTATAACTTTTAATAAAATATGATTATCACTTAACATTCCCCTTATCATACAACATACAGTGTTCATTACAAATTAAAACTCAATTTGTATTTCTGTCAACGGAGGTGATCTCAACTCAAGACAGATGTTTAGATATTTATACTGTACAATTTTATTTCTATTATTTATAACTCAGACAAACTATAAACAAAACATATCCGTGGGAACGAATGACTCTTTACTACATTTGTTATTGGACAAGTAGCATGTTGGTGATGAATCCTCTTAAAGATTGACTATTTGAACACCCCTTTCTACTATTTGGACACCACAAAAATTCATAATAATTTATACTTAGTCTCCGCCATACTCGGCCACTAGTCACCACCTACCAACTTACTCGCATCGGAATCCGCTGACCACCACCGCCGCCGCTTAGTCTGCCATTCACTCCGACATTACCAACTTACTCCGTCGCGCATTCCGCCTCCACCAACGAACTGCTCCGCTAACTCCGCCACCACCATCGAATCTTCCGCTCACTACCACCACCACCACCAACGTCGACCACCGATTTTTAGTTTAAAAAAAACATATATAATCATGTTAATTAACTTTTTGTGATCCTAATTTTTAAGTTTTAATTTGGGGTGTTTATTTAGTATAGAGCTGTGTACAAATAGTAGGACCCTCATAGAGATTGCTTAATAATCTTATTATTAAGCAGCCGATGGTTGTGGCTTAAATGAAGCGATATTACACGATGATTTCAATGTTTGGGATATGATTAAAGCTGTTACATGCCAGGCCCATGGGGTGTGCTACATTTGTCATCAAGGCATAACATTGGGCCCTGTTTTGTTACAATGTAGCATGCAATAGGGTGAAGATGGTACGATACTATACATATTTTCCTCATACTGTGTACCGTACCAACTATACTTGGTACACTAATCTAGCTATCAGTACCGTACCAACTATACTTGGTGCCAATTTGTTTGGCGAACAACAATCATGGCTGGTACGAATTGGTACTAGTATATACCAAGATCACAAACTTATTTTGAATTATTACTAAAAACAAGACATTTTTCTATATTATTATATTTGGTAATGGTATACGTTAAATGTGATATAAACACTATGTACGGTAAAGTATAAATTATGTAGTATTCTTGTCATAATACACAAGCTTGTAGCATTATCGTCTGCTTCACACGCTTAATTATCAACATTATATAAAAACATTATGGTAACATTATGATTATTATCTCTTTAGTAATATGATACGGATCAAGATTATCTTCAACCATTCAACTTATTTAGGAGTTATCTTTTTTTGTTTAGTCTTATCTATTAGTTTTCCTTATTATAGTTTAATTAGTATTTATCTTTATTAGCTTATATGAGTTGCGTTCAAATAGGTCCATCATTTTTACGAAGTTTCGAGGAACAAATCTCAACCATTGATCAATAAGATCTAATGGTCAAGATTAATCACATTTTATACATTGAGGGTATTTTGGTCATTTTTGAAAGAAAAAATATTTTTTATTTTTTATTTTAGGATTTTTTTATTATTATTATATTTTTTAAAAATTATTATTATTTCATTAATAACACAAAATGTGGATTGCATACTGAATCACATGTGATTGTATACTAAATCATATGTGATTGAACTAAAACATCAAATATGATTAAATATACAATAGTTGATTTTAGTGTAAAATCACATGTGATTAAGTACTACACGTAATTATCAAATAAATATTATTTTTTTAACGAAAAAATAATTAAAAAAAATAATAATAAAAAAAATTGAAATTCTTTTAAGTGCCAAATGACCAAAATACCCCTACATGTATAAAATATGTGATTAATCTTGATCATTAGATCTTATTAATCAATAGTTGAGATTTGTTCCTCGGGACTTTGTAAAAATGATGGAGCTCCTTGAACGTTTCTCTAGCTTATATGTAGGATAATAATGTATGGTTGTGATACGGATTCGTATATCGAGTGGAAGCTATAAACCTAGCTTAGGGTTTGTTCGGCCAACCAAACTCCAACAACACGAGTTCTTGTGTTTCAACAGAAATGTTTTGATTAATCTCAAATAACTTGTCATCCAACCTTACAATACGATAGTTTAAATACTAGAACACTAAAACAAATCCTAAACCAACTCGAAAAGAAACAAACTAAAGGATAAGAGCTAAAACAAACTTTAAAAGATAAATCCTAAAAACATGGTTGGATGGTTGGATAGAATCGGAAGCTTCTAGATCCGTATCAGGTTTGATGGCACGTTTTGTGTAACGACCCGAATTTTTGTAAATAAGTAAATTATATACAAATATGATAATTATGGATAAATCATTTAAAGAACGTAGGAATTGATTTCGTGTCATTTGGATATCGTACGAGAAAGTTATGAACGAAACCGAGTCGAAATGGACAACAAAATGTGCAGCCATAGCTGTTAGGCAAAGTTCGCGGCGCGAACTTGAATTCGCGTTCGCGAAGTCTTAAACAGAACTTTGTTTTCACGATCATGAAGTTTTTAGCGGTAGCGAAGTAGAGTTCGCGTCTGGTTCGCGTCGGGCGAAGAAATTCGCAAGTAGGGGAAATTCGCGGCGTGAAGTCCTGGATCGTGGCGTGAATTATGTCAGGGCACAAGATAAGAAACGAGAATTCTTCATTTCTCTCACTTTTTCACCCCAAAACTCTCTCTAGACTTGTGTGTGTGATTTTTGAGTGGAAAACATCATTTGGAGCCGATTTCTTCATCAAATCTCGCGATTCTTCACTCCTAGTTGAAGATTAAAGGTAAATCTTCACTCCTCGATCTTTGTAGCTTTATATCAATGGATTTCTAGGCTTGGGTTTGAAACCCTAGTTCTTGGGTTGGTGAATATGGTTAAATAAATGTTGTATACACTTAGTAGATGATATTTTAACAAAGAAAACAAGTGTATGCTTAAGATTTGTAAGAATCTTAAGATTGGTTAAACCTAGGGTTTTGTAAATCATCAAAATTTGGGGAAAGTATTATCAAAGGGATTCTAATAATGAAAGAGTGTATTATTAGTAGTATTTGTTGTTGAACAAGTTGTGATTGTCATATTAAGGATTTCGGTGGATTCTCAAAAGTGTGCAATCTTGGGGAAAAGGAAGAATTGTGTTTGAAGAACACATTTGGAGCGTTATTTGCTAAGGTGATTACGTGTGGAGTTTACTGGGTACATAGCCATTAAAATATTTTATTATGTGTGTTTGGTCTATTTGCTTAATTGTGTAGACTATTAGTATGTAGAGTTAGTTATATATTCTTATGAACATTAAAATTAACTTGTTTGATGATTGACGAGATAGCCAAGGGCTTAGATGGAATAACTCGAGAAGTTATGATGAGTGATAGATTGGCGGTGATTCGGGGGATCCCCGGTCACTTTGGATGGGCCGGATTGGGCGTCGATCCATGGACCATCATGTGATAGGAGGCTTGCTAACCGGACGTGATCCGGCTAGAAGTCGGGTAACGGTAGATTGGGCTATTCCCTCTTGCCGTTATCATAAGGCTTATTAAGGCGGGGGATCCCGGATTAATAAGTACGTGAGATGATGGGCTATTTGGAGATGTTCCGAATAACTAGATACGATTGCTAGGAAAACAAAAGTGATAGGGTCACAATAGGGTGACTAGACGGATGATGATGAGATATATATAAATGTTTATATATAATGTGATACTTGCTTGTTTTTATCGGGGTCTAAACCCATGTAGCTCACGAGACATTTTTGTGTCTCACGTACTACTTGTTGTTTTGCTATGTACTCAGGTTCGGGATCGAAGATATAGGTACGCATGGATAGAGATATGCGGGGCCTAGAGTAGAAGAACATTAGAGCGGATTTATGCTTAACTTTTGTTTTGATATATTTTGTAACACCAAACCTAACATTCTGATTTTCATACCAAAGGTTTTTATAAATCCGTATTTTTTGGAACGATTTTTTCTATTTATAAAATGATATATTTTAGCAAATGTTTTGATATAAAAATCGAGGTGTTACATTTTGAATAATACAAGTTTTCTTGTTCGTGAACACATTTGTTCATTATGATTCGGTTGGCCGAACACCCCTAAAGCTAGGGTTTAGCTTCCATACGATACATCCGTATCAAGTGGTATCAGAGAATCATGTTATCAGGATGTCAGGTCGTGAGGAAGATCGTCGTCAACATCGTAGACTCGCCGCCAGAGGCAACGACCATGAACAACATGACCCACGAGATGTCGCGAGATCGAACGGCTACAACAATGGATTCGCGAGCTCGAACTAAATCAGTTTAATCAAGACGATTCGGCCAACAAGTTCATCGAGATGTCCACCGTGAGGAAGATCGCCGTCAAAACCGTAGATTCGCCGCCGGAGGCAACGGGTTTGAACAACGTGACCCACGTGACATCGAAATCGAACGATTGCGGCAAAAGGATCCGAGATCTTGAGCTTAACCAACCCGTTTACAAAGTATCCGCCACCTCCAATGTTTCTAATTTGTACCCGTACGAGCCCGATGAAGATGATGACTCGAGGACGAGTCATTTTTTTAGAGGGGAGGATGATAAGGATTAAGACTATCTTCAACCATCCAACTTATTTAGGAGTTATCTTTTTTGTTTAGTCTTATCTATTAGTTTTCCTTATTATAGTTTAATTAGTATTTATCTTTATTAGCTTATATATAGGATAATAATGTATGGTTGGATGACACGTTTTGAATAATACAAGTTTTCTTGTTCGTGAACACATTTGTTCATTGTGATTCAGCTGGCCGAACACCCCTAAAGCTAGGTTTTAGCTTCCATACGATATATCCGTATCATAATAAACTCTTAACTATGTGTAATACAAATCGGTCAGTAGAACCGATTTTTTTTTATTTGAACACACAATAAAAGTTGCTCACATACTTTTATAACGTGCTTATTTGCTATTTCATCAAATACATTGTTTGTTTTAACAAGAAGGCGGCTTAAACACAAACCTAAATAACCAATGATGATTAGCAACTATAACAAAATCCTTGCGGGTAAATTAAACACGTTTATTTTTTTGTAAAAGAATTGCTCTTATCTAACTTTATTATGTAATTTTATGTAAAAGCCCTCTACATGAAGAGAATCTCATCAACGAAATATAAATAAGTTATCAACGTTTTAGGCTTTCATACAAACAATGAATTTTAAACAAAAAAACCTTTCATACAAAAAACTTTTTTCTACTTACCCCCTCAACAAAATTTTCTAGCTGTACCCCTGGTCAAGTAGATTTATATTATTACCAAATATTTTACTTATGTACATCATAAAAAGTTATTTTACATTCTCTAAATATTTTACTTATGTACCCCTGGTCAAGTAGATTTACTGTGTCTTATTTTTTTTTAACAACATAATATATACATTCTCTAAACTACTTTTAAATAGATATTAATTAGTCTACAATAAGATTTGAAGTTATGACCACATATTAATAAATTACATCTTACAACATTATATACCATTAAACTATACATACATAAAATGATGTTTATAATGTAACATAACTTTTTATGATTATACAAATTATATTGGTAAAGAGTTAAGGTAAAAAAATAGAAAAAAAGATACCATGATAAGCCAAAAATAGCTAAGTTTAGGTAAAAAGGTTCTTCTGTGAGCATTTGGTTGGAATTCGACAAACAAAATAGACCCCAAAAAAGGGAAAGCAAGCGCGAGGAACAGAAAGTAAACCCTAACCATTATCTCTTACAAAACACATAAAATCACTTCAAGTTAGTCAATAAATTTTCATTTCGCTACTTTGAATTTGTAGTAGCGAAGGTTTATGGCGACAGAAGGTTCTAGATCGGCAAGTTCGTCGGCCGATTCGTATATCGGAAGCTTGATTAGCTTGACTTCCAAGAGCGAGATCAGATACGAAGGCATTTTGTATAACATCAACACTGAAGAATCCTCAATCGGATTACGTAACGGTATATGTTTAAATTTGATCTTCTATATCTAAAATTGTTTTATATCTTCGAATCCATTTTGTGCTTTTCATTCCCGTTACGCTGTGAGTTGTGTTCATCATAGAATAGTGAATTGAAATCGAGTATGTATAGGAAATCCTTGCCAATTTTATATAATCAGGATTTGTTTTTGGCTCCTTAGTAGTACAATTTTGGTACTGTTATTATTGTTAGTTGATCATTGATGCACCGCATGTTTCGTTTCTGCTGTTGTTTCTTCATGGAAGATATTAACCTATTTCAATTTCTGTTCTATTTAAGCTGGAGACAAACTATTTTGGGGAGATTTTATGATTTAGTTCGCATTTCAAACCTGTTAATTGTCTCCCTCGTGAACAAAACCATAAAATATGTGCTAGATAATTTCACCTTTCTTCCATGAACATACGATCTGCAAAATTGGAGTACATTGATCTTGATGATATCTGTGTCTTAATACTTAATTTTCGAAAACAGCTCACTCATGAATTATTATTATTATTATTATTAATATATTAAATTGCAGTAAGATCATTTGGAACTGAAGGCCGGAAAAAGGATGGCCCCCAACTTATGCCTAGTGACAAAGTTTATGAATACATATTGTTTCGTGGAAGTGATATCAAGGTACTGTAACCATAATGTGTCTGTATTTTTAACAGAATGCATACATTATTTATGTTAAATTTAACCATAATGTGCCTTTTTTTCCTATGTTTTTAAGAAATTTACTTTTCTACTAAACAAACTTTTTTAAGTAACTAACGTATTAAAGGTACTTAATTTTCATGTTTCAGGATCTTCAGGTGAAATCATCCATGCCAGCTCAGCCAACACAACCAATAAACGGTGATCCCGCAATTATTCAGGTAATCCACAAGAGAAACTTTATATTTAATTATTTAGAGTAAATTACAGAAATTGTCCTTGTGGTGTTTCAAGTTCTATCATTTTATCCCTAAACTATTTTTTTCGTGATTATTGTCCCCGTGGTTGTCAAATTTCATCTTTTTTGTCCGTTTTGACCTAAAATGACCAAAATACCCTTATTTTTTAATTCTTCTCCTTTTTATGGAACTCGCCGGATAAGATGACTGGAAAAAAGAGAAGAATTAAAAAACCAGATAAATAAAAAAATAAGGGTACTTTGGTCATTTTAGGTCAAAATGAAATTTGACAACCACAGGGATAAAAAATTCACGAAAAAAATTGTTTAGGGATAAAATCATAGAATTTGAAAGACCACAGGGACAATTTCTGTAATTTACTCAATTATTTATTTGCAAAAACTATATTATTTATTATTTAACGGGCTGAATTCTGTTACTTTCTCTATGTAGTCTCACTATCCTCGACCACCACCACTACACTCTTCAACCTTGCCTACTGCTGCTAATAGCTCTGTACCCGATCCTAACATTCAGAATCCACAAACGGGCCAAACGGGCCCACTTTTGCAAAGTGGGCCCCCTTTGTATCCACCTGGCGGGAATTTGGGCTCGTGGGGCCCAATGCCACCTCATCCTAACCCAAACAGTACAGGACTTCCAATGCCACCAATGTATTGGCCCGGATTCTATGCACCACCAAACGGGCTTCCTCAGTTACATCAACAGTCATTGTTAAGACCACCCCCTATGCAGTATCCAAACTACAATGCAAATTTACCAAATGGCCCTCCAAGTATGGATACTTTGCCATCTTTGATGCAAAATAAATTACCTAATTCTGTGGGCCCTAATGATGTAAATCTCAATATACCTAACAAACCTAGTGGGCCCTCTGATGTACCACCACCACCATATCTTGTAACACCGGGTGAACTGCTTCAATCTGGTCTAACCACCACGGGGCCCGTTTCATCTCAATCTGCAGAAATGGTTCATAAAGAAGTTAAAGTGGTTCAGGTGCCACCAACACCATATCTTATAACACCGGGTGAGCTGGTTCAGTCTGGGCTAACCATGGGGCCCGTTTCATCTCAATCTGCAGAAACGGTTCATAAAGAAGTTGAAGCGGTTCAGGTGGAACCAGCACCAGAATCGGAACAATCTGCTCCGGTTCTAGTCCCGGTTCTAACAGAAGCTCAACCTCCAATTTTGCCTTTACCACCTCAACAACGTGTTGCTCCCAAGGTACGAATCTTAGGTTTTTCCATTTATATTGGAGTAAATTTACATAAGTCCTCCCTCTGGTTTGTATGAAATTATGGATTTCGTCCCTCGGCTTATTTTATTACACGGATAGTCCCTAATCTTGAAACTTGTAACTTCAACGGTTCATAATTTTAAAATGTGTAACATCAATGGTCCCTAAGAACTTGTAAGTTGTAACTTAACGGTGTTTAGGATTGCTGACATTTTTTAGGCCAAAAATCATTTTAGTACCCTGAACTTGGATAACTAGGTTTTCTTCCACCCTGAACTATTAAAGGTGCAACTTAGTACCCTGAACTTGACAAAATGGTCGATTGAGTACCTGACTCATTAATTTGGCTGCGTTTTATTGCTTGACTTGCTTTTTTAAGAGCTTTTGACAGACTAAAATATCTACGTTCGTATCAATATACTGATATTAGAAGCAAATCACGTGAGAAAACAAGACCAAATTAGCAAGTTAGGGTACTAAATCTACCATTTTGTCAAGTTCAGGGTACCATGGTTCACCATTAATAGTTCAGGGTACTAAAATGCATTTTAGACTGTCTTTTATAAATATATTTTGTTGTGATCTTTTAGACAAATGGAGCTCCTTACCAGAATCGTCAGAGTTATAACTACAGAGGACGTGAGAGAGGCAGAGGATGTGGGGTAATTTTACTTTTTTTTTCTTTTTTCAATTAATGGGTTATTTTTATTTGTTTTAACCTTTTTTTTAATATTATTTATAAATTGTATTTATTTAACGATCTAGGGACCACGATCAGTGATGAAATTCACTGAGGAGTTTGATTTCACTGCAATGAATGAAAAATTCAACAAAGATGAAATTTGGGGAAGTTTAGGAAAAACTAACAAAGATGAAGAGGAGTATGAAGATGAAAATGATGCTGAAGTTGATGTCAAGGTAATAATATATTGTGAAAATTACAGAAATTGTCCCTGTGGTCTTCAAAATTCCGCGATTTTGTCCCTAATCTTTTTTTTTCTCGTGATTTTTGTCACTGTGGTTTTCAAATTTCATTTTTTCCGTCTATTTTGACCTAAAATGATCAAAAATACCGTTATTAATTAATAAAGCAAATGGACAGAAAAAAATCAGATAAATTGAAAGTAAGGGTTTTTTTGGTCATTTTAGGTAAAAAAGAAATTTGACAACCACAACGACAAAAATCACAAAAAAGAATATATTTAGGGATAAAATGAAGAATTTGAAACCCCATAGGGATGTAAATTCTTATTCTGACAAATATTATTACTAATTTTTGTAAAAATTATTATTAATTTTTATAAGATGAAAATAATGTACAGCCTGTTTATAGCAAGGATGACTTTTTTGATACGTTATCTTGCAACTCTCTTGACAAGCAATCGAGTAACGGAAGGCCTAGGTTCTCTGAACAAATGAAGCTAGATACAGAGGTGTGTTTTTATATCGATCCACAGGGGCATTTTCGTCTTTTTGCAATCGTCTCACATGTTTTGGTTATTGCAGACGTTTGGAGAGTTCTCTAGGCACCGAGGGGGTAGAGGTGGGCGTGGGCCCAACCGAGGCGGTCGTTCACGAGGTGGCGGCGGTTATTATTGGCGAGGTGGCGGCGGTTACAATAACAGTTATGGTGGAAGGGGGGCCCGTGGTGGGAGGGTTTCAAATGCAGCAGCTCGTGAGTACTGAAGCGGTTGACCAGTGTTGGTGGTGTGTTGACTTTTTTTGGGCAGGGAAATAAAGTTAGGGTATTGTATGTAGCTGATGTGTTTTAGTTATGGGTATCCTGTTTCTGTTTCTCCCCCGCCCTTGCAAGACCAGGTGATTATGGTGGAGTTTGTTGTTATGTAAACAAGTAGGTTTGGTTTTATAACATGGTGTTTAGAAGTTTGTGACTGCTGCCTTTTTTGTTTTAGCATGACTCAAGACGAGTATGTTATTGGGTTTTTTTAATCGTATATTGAAACCTTATTTTGGTTATCTGCATAATTTTGGTTTTAAAGTTGTTTAGATAAGAGTTCCAATTTCCTTTATACATTGAGAAACAACCATGTATTGTTATCGTTGAACTCAATAATTTCTCATTTCGGGAGATGGAAAGTTGTTTTAGTATTAAACAATTTATTTTTAAAAAATTTAGTATTAAATGTGAGCTTGATATAAAAGTAAGCCATGATGTATAGTGTAGTACTAATTTTTGCATTCACATGTATTGTTATAATTAAGATAGAGGTTTCAAAATCAGTATTCGTATAGGACTTGGCAAACTCAGGACCGGTAGGCGGTAACTAGGCCCCGGAACCATAAGAAATCGAACCAAACTGTCACCTAACCACACTCCCCGATCCGGTCCATGGTTCTAAAATATGGAGAACTGAAGCCTTCGGTTTAGTTCCGTTAATAACTGAAGAGATTCGACCCAAAACGCATATTTTAACTTAGTAGCCCAAGCTAATTCATAGCCCATGTATGTTGTACATAAATATGTATGTGATGTTCAAATTGCCAGCCCAATTTGTAGCCCAAAGAACCGTAAATATGTAATACATAAATATTTATTGTAATACGTCAATACAATGAATTTTCGGTTCTCAATTCCAGCGATTCAGTCCGATTAATGAGTTTCGCAGAGTCTCAGAGGTAATATAGTAGTATACAAATTGTAAATTTAAAAAATATTATTATATTTATCTTTTTTTGGAAACGGCAAATGATAACAACGGGAGCCTACTCGTAATATTCCAACGAGCACCCCGGGTTCAAGCTCCTATACAAGGCAAATCCAGCCCCCACAGAGATTTCCAGGAAAAAATACCATATATTTGGCACTACAAGAGATGTATTGCATGAATCGAACTTCCAACCTCATGCTTCATATGAGAGTGACACTCATATATCAATCCAATTGAGTTTTTTTTTTTTTTTTTTTTTTTTTTTGAACGGCAAGTTAGTAAGTTAGTGGTTCGAGCCTAGACATTGACATTCACAAGGGGCAGTATGTCTTCCCTCGAACCTTCCACCTTTTAAACTGACTTAAATATTATATTTATCAAATCAGTAAAATATACATTTATTATAGGAGTTGTACACTTGTACTATCATAATCTATAGCATCCAAGGAAAAGGAGTATTCCTCTTTATCAAAGGCCGACACAAGAAGAAAGAACAAGATAAGAGGTCAAAAACTGAGGAAATGAATCAATGATCGAGTCGACTAGTTTGTGAGACAAATCTTTCAGCTACGGAAACAGTTGAATTCAATCAAATTTCACATATCGTTGGATTTTGATCTCTTCTATTCAAAAAATTAAGAAAACCCATTTTTCCCCTTGATAATTTTGCAGCATTCGAGGAAGAGAATGTGCTCTTCTTCCTCTATATCCACCTTCTTACCTCTTCATCTCCCTCGTAGAAATCGCCTGCATCTTAAATTCTCAAATTCAATTTCAATTTTGACCGACAAACCTATAAACCCTAGAACACGAAGATTAATATCTCTGTCTGCGTCAGTGACCAAAGATAACCTCGAATTATCTTGGTCTTCCTCTGATCGACGTGATGCTGAAGACTACAATGGCTGGGCATTTGTGGAAGAAACTATAAGCCCTAAGAAGCAGAAAAAAGGTATCAGTTTCAAACCCTAATTGCAGCAGTTTGAACTATTTTCAGCAATCTTAACTATTTTTCAGACATTTGATAACTGCATTGGAGTTTACAACACATATTAACAAGTGCAAAATTGAATGATACTGGATCTAAATATGAAACATTATTGATAGAAATTTTGCTTTCATGTGTACTGAATAATCATCAGGGTTTCCTGCAATTATGTTGCTTGGAATTGGGACCTCAATTGTGGCATTACTTGCTGTGTTCACTCATTTTACTTTATCGAAAAAAGGTAAGCTTTTATTTTTAATTTTTGTCTATTTAATGAATTATATCAAAATTAAAATAGTTTTGCGGTTTCTTTTCAGGTTTAGTTTTGCGATTCAGCAGTCCATTTCATGTTTCCATTGATAGTAAATCATTCAGTTCAGAAGATGGATCAAATGTGGATGAAGTTGTTAACGAGCCATTGATTGAAAATGTTTATGAAGACGTTGATTCAACAACAGAAGAAGGTGTGTTACAGCTTCATGGAATCTGTTGGTTGATTACATATTTTACTTATTTATTAATTAATTTATATATTTAACAGTAATTGATGATGTCAAGTGGGAAGAACGAAAGCCTGGAAGAATTGTAGTTCCAGTTTCTGCAGATGCTACTCAGGAGGAGGCTTTATCATGGTTGAAGAATCTCAAGGTATTGTGTTGCAGTTGCTACTCTTAATCATAATGATTTAACAAAAAAACACAATTAACTGTCATTAATTTCTAGTTATAAATATAAAACACAAAATGCTGTTATCTGTCATTAGATAATTGAAGAAACAGTGAAAGCAGATGAACTGTGTACCAGGAGAGAATATACAAGATGGTTGGTTTTAGTCAACTCCAGACTCGAAAGGTAGCAACTTTTTCATGCATCCACCTTAAATATTATAAATAATTAATAATTATGTTTATTTTTATTTTTATTATTTTTATTTTAGGAATCCAAGGAATAAGATAGTGCCATCTGTCGCACTAGCTGGATCTACAATTAACGCTTTTGATGACATTAACATTAAAGATACTGATTTTGAGTACATTCAAGGTCAGATTAAACTTGACATTAAACATACTAATATTTGTTTTCTTCAGAATATTTAATAAATAATTTATCTTTTTTTTGCTGAATATTTGTACATTAGCCCTAGCTGAGTCTGGTGTTGTTCTGAGCAAGCTGTCTGCTAAAAGCTCTACTTCTGATCTGGATAATTCAAACTACTTTTTTCCCGATAGGTATACCGTATACAACTATACATACACAATATATAATTATATATACATATATTTTCTGTTTTCTTTTATCTTATAAATATATTTTGGCTGTAGATTGATTTCACGGGAGGATGTTATTGGCTGGAGAGCTAAATTAGAGTATGGAGTAACACCGGGACTAAATGAAGAGGTAGGAATAAATTAAAGTTTACTAAAATATTTACTTTTTTTTTTCTTTTATAAAAAATATATTTATGAACTGACAATTTTACAGTCCAGATATTAAGGAAGAAAATAGGGTTTCTGGATGCAAGGGAGCTCAAGTCTGATGTGTTACCCGTGCTTTTTATGGATTTGTTGGCTAATGACAAAAGCATCATGCGAAAAGCTTTTGGTTCTCTTTTTTTCTCTCTCTCTTCCTTATTCACACAAAAGGGCCTGATTCGGGCCTAAAAGGGGCCCGTTTCTAGCCCCGACAGTTACATTTGGTCCTAACATTTGATTCTCTTTTTATATAATTTTTTTATGAGTTAAAGTTATATTTACGTGAAATGAAAATTTAAGTTCGTATATTTTATATGTAAAATTAGTTTGAGGGTATTTTGGAAAAGTATTATTTGTAAAATAAACTGTTAATAAGTTGGCGAAAATGCATTTTAGTACCCTGAACTTGGTTGAGTTGGTCTTTTACTACCTTGAACTATTAAAGGTGCAACATGGCACCCTAAACTTGACAAAATGGTCGATTTAGTACCCTGACTCATTAATTCGATCGCGTTTTCTTACTTGACTTACTTTTGTTAGAGCTTTAAACAGACTAAAAAATATGCGTCCATCTCAATAATTGATATTAGAAGCAAATCATGTGAGAAAACAAGATTAAATTAGTAAGTCAGTGTGCTAAATCGACCATTTTGTCAAGTTCAGGGTTACTAAAATGCATTCTGGCCTAAAAAGTTTTATTTTTTAGGACAAGGGCAATTACGTAATTTGACATGTTGTCCTTTCATATTAGGTCAAGTCAAACGTTTCCAGCCTGGAAAACCCTGCACAAAGGCACAAGCTGCAGTAGCACTCACAAGTGGAAGAATAACCGAATTAATTCACCAAGAATTCTCAAAATTAAAAACCGAAAATTCCTCACGGGAATTCGCAATGAAAGAATTAAAAACCGAGCTCCTAAAAAGAGGCGAAATACAAAAATATTGGGAGAAAAAAATGGAGGATGAAAAAAACCGGTTTTTGGAAGTTGAAAGGGCATATCTGGAAACAGTTAAAGATTTAAAAAGTCAAAAACTTGCTGAAGAAAACGGTGTAGATGGTTATTTAAAGGAGAAAGCAGCTTTAGATTGTCAAAAACAGTTACTTCTGAGGTTAAAAGAAGAAGTTGATGAAATGAAGGAGAAACTTATGTATGAGCAAGCTGATTATGTGGATGAACAGGATAAAATTCACAAAAATGTTAAGGAATTAGAAATTAAATATGAAAAGATTCTTGATTCAAAATCAATACTTGAAGCTGAATTAGAAGCCCTTCGTATACTCAGGTGAATTAAATCTTAATAAAATATAAAAATATTATTCGTGTCAAATTTGGGTTTGGGGAATCTTGGTTTCGACCCGTTTCTTGGAAATAATTAGATTAGTATTGAAATAATATTTTTTTTGTTATCATAATTAATTAGCGCATGTAAAAATCTTGGAAAATAAGGTTTCGGGTCAAAATTATCCATCTTGACCCAAACCCATTTTGACCCGTTTGCAGATCATGGATAGAGGATGAAGCAAAAAAGGGTCAGGCTCGAACTAAGGTTCTTGAGGAAGCTGGTAGAAGGTGGAAATGGGGTAGTCGTTCTTGAACCAAATATGTCGGTTTATTTATTCATGATTTTGATTAAGAATTGAATATTCTGTTTATTGAGGTTATTGATTTTAGTTGTAATTTTGTGGGATTGTGTTTATTGAGTTAATTGTAGTTTAATTATAGGGGTATAAACTAGACAATTAATGTAATTTATGTTTTTTATATAACTAAACAGAGTCTTGTGAGGATTTTAGTTGGTTTTTTTTATTTTACATGAGTTCATAAAATTGTGGTCTTGAATGTCCACGAACTATGCAAATATTCTGGAGTTCCTAGTATATATATAACATATTTTGGAGACTGTTTGCAATATAATGTCAAAAATTTTGACGTTTTTCTTCGTCATCATATTATGCATTAGACTACTAATAAGTGACTAAATACAGTTTGGTCATTGATATTACATCAATGTTAAATCAAATTTTTCTTTTTCGACTAAATACATAACAGATCCTGACCAAACTCAGATAGCAGACGACCATACCTCTTTCCCTTTGAAATCATCTTTTTTCCCTTTGAAAATCAAACTTTTTCAATACAACACACGAATGACTTCTACAAGACTTGATGGGTCATATTTATAACAATGCAAATGTTGATGATATTGACGATGAAGACTATTAATATATTATGTTTAGTGCAATGTAATTTCAGTTTTTAACAAAAATGGTATTTTATGTGTGAAAAATAAATGAAAAGGAAAATGGCGACATGAAAATTAAAATAACAGGTCTGTGGTGGATATATATATCTTCAAAAAAATGTGTGGTATGATTGCTGTCTTGCTGATATGACATATTATAGATTATATGTAATAAAAATGATATATATAGTCAGTGATACACATACCACGTAGGTTAAGCTAACAATCATGAGCGTAATGTCCGCTCCATTTAACTTTAGTCAAACAAATAAGTGGACAATAACAGTTTTCGTCTTGGTGTTTCTCATTAAAAAACATTAAGGACACTATTATAAAAAAGGGAGTGATATTTATACCACATGTTTTAATCTATGTACTATAAGAGATGCATTATATGTTTATATAGTTTACAGTAGTATTTGTACTGTGTGGTATAAGTATTAAAATATATGGTGTAGAAATTAATTCTCTTATAAAAAATATTGTCTGACATTTGAAATGTTTTTATTTCCCGAGAACTTTAAATAAACAAAAATCTATATACAAAATAAAAAATAGGTGGATAATTGAGAAGGAGTAGATACGTGGTTACTGAGAAAGTGAAAGAAGAGAGACGTGGGGAAGGTTGAACATGTTGCATGTTCAAATCTGATGGTTCCACATCATTGGATCCCAAAACCACAACTCACACCATGCATTTTTCCTCCTCTACTAATATAAAATCTTTTAATATTGAGAATTATAGCGTCATTTTTCTCTCTTTTAACCATATTATTAGATCTAAAAGAAATTAAGTTTTGTATTTTTCGAAAGTCTATTTAGATAGATTATTAGTATATAGTTCATTTCTATAACTACTTGGACTACATTTAGTTTTGCTTCTTAATCATTTTATTTGCAATTGTCGATATAAACAAAAAAAAAACTATAAATTTTAAAGACATGTCAAAAGTCAAAACCAACTAAATTACACCAATAAGAGACTATAAACATGAAGAAGGTTTATCAAATCGATAAAAATCCACAAATTTAATATAAACTCCTCATATAATCCATAAATGTAATATTCATTTATATTCTCTAACATTTTACTTTTCGGTAAAAAATTTACCAGAATTTGTCTCCCTACTTTCGGTAGAAGTATATTATCTAGACATTACTATTTACATCCCCTTTATTTAAAGGAATTAGAAATTATTACTGTCATATAATAAAATGAAAATAAACATTTTCAATTACTTTGGCCCTTGTGTTATACGAAGTATAAACTTATCTTCTAAATAAAAATGACGTGGAAATCAATTACTATTTTCAATTTTCTACAAAACTGAAAAGCCAGTTCAAGGACAAGTATTTGAATAAAATAGTCACCGACCAACTTATTCGAAAATGGGCCAAATCTCCAAACTTGGCAAATTTCTTGATTTTTGATGACATACGTCATACGAAACATATCCATGATTCGATGCATTTAAATTTTTATTAAAAATTCGGATAAGAAAAATATGGTAGGTGTCTATAACTAATAATGTTTGAAAGTATATAGTATACGTCAAAATTATGAAGAGTTATAGTATAGTCTAAATAATCGTATTTTAGGAAGTCATTTATTTTTATGAAATTTTAAGAGACAAATCTTACCTATTAGATTAAAAGATCCCGTAACCACCGTTATCATCAAATGACATGTGATTCAATATACAACCATCACCGCCGACCACCTCCGGCTGCCGCCGGCCGCCTCAATAACATGGTGATTGGATACGCAATCACATGTGATTGTAAGCAGCCGACATTGGCTAGAGGTTGCCGGTGGTGGAGACGGTGGCGGAAGAGGTTGGTGGTGGTGGTGGTGGTCGGCGGTGTTGAATCGATCACATTTGATTTAATATACGCAATCACATATGATTGGATACGCAAATCACATGTGATTGTAAGCAGTCGACGGTAGGGGTGTTCATTAAACGGTTTGACCCGAAAAACCAACCGAACCAAATGACATTAGGTGAAACGGGTCTGGCTTATTTGGGTTTGGTTCGGATTTCTGGGTGTAACCGAATTCACATTCGGTTTTATGGTTTGGATTTGGATTAAAAAATTCTTATTCGGTGTACACCCGAATAACCCAAATAAAAATAAATGACTTAATTTATTTATATATATTATATCTTATACAATAAAAACCTTCACTCATTTAGAAATTTTATTGAAGATCACGGTAGGATCATTCATTTTATTGCTATTAGTTTACAACATTTGTTGCAATCTTGGTGTGGATGATTTATTAACTTTTAATAATACTAAGGATAATTATCTTTTATAGATCATTCTCTTATTTGGTTTATGGAGAACCGACCTAAGTAACCCGATTACTTATTTGGTTGGATTGTTTTGGGTTTGATTAATTTGGTTTGGGTATTGGTTGGTCAAAAATATTTTTAAAAATCGAATAACCCAAACCGATTAACCCTACTAAACCGAAAACCGCCCGAACGTACACCCCTAGCCGACGGTGGCGAGAGGTTGCCGGTGGTGGAGACGGTGGCGGAAGAGGTTGGTGGTGGTGGTGGTGGTGGTGGTGGTCGGCGGTGTTGAATCGATCACATTTGATTTAATATACGCAATCACATATGATTGGATACGCAATCACATGTGATTGTAAGCAGCCGACGGTGGCGAGAGGTTGCCGGTGGTGGAGACGGTGGCGGAAGAGGTTGGTGGTGGTGGTGGTCGGCGGTGTTGAATAGATCATATTTGATTTAATATACACGGGTGGTGGTGGTCGGTGGTGTGCAATCACATGTGATTTTGTACACATAGGATGATGGTGGTAGTGATTTGAAGTTGATTGATACAATCACTGAGATTTATCCTTCATAACTTTAAAAAAAATGATAAAACAAATTAGAACTATGTGCCCCGTAACGTTAAGGTTTTCGTCAAATTCAACTACTCTGTTTGAATATTAAAACATAGGTCCAAGTGTCCAACCTTTATAATGAAATTTAGTATAATGGACATGATAACTCTAGTTCGTCTTCACTCATTTCCGTGGCAGATCGCTCAAATAATAATTGTTAACATATTATCCTAAAATCAGAAACGTAAGTATGAAATAAGAGAATTAAGAAATAAAATAAGCAATATTGCTTCATATTAAATCTTAATAATTATTACTCTATTCATTTGATTAATACAAGTGTCAAAATTAAATGATAAGAGTAGTAAAGAAAATCTATGGATTTTACATTCGCTATGGCTCGTCAAACCCTTTTGGTGGTCACCATATCATATCGCCCCTCTTGTCAAACATGCGCCGATCTTCCATCGCTATCAATTTAGCGATCATTAAACAGAAGAAATGCAACGGCTACCACCAACATCAAACTTGAAGAAATACTTTGGCGCATGCTAATGTTTCACGTTTTTAGGCAAAAGTTTTTAATGTGAGTTAAGATAAATTAAAGTGGATAATTAGTAAATAATTTGTCTCATTTCTTTTGAATAAATTGATACGAAGTATTAGTAATTTTTAAAAATAAAAGTGAAGGTAAAAAATTAATTTTACGTAGATAGTTAGGGAAGTATGGTCTCATTTTTCTTACTAAATACTATAAAATTTAAATGTGTATCATTAATTTTGATGCATCATAAATAAAAAGTGTATTTTTAATACGGATATAGTAAATAAAATAATAATAAAATCACGTACTCAAATAGGAATTTGAAAGAAAAAGAAAACAACTAAAATTTTCTGTATTTTCTTGATTTGTTTTGTGTTGAATCTATAAGGACAAAAATACATCACATGCACAAGATCCTTTTCGTCCCCTACCTATAATTAACAATTAACCACGTAAACCAATTTTAAATTCAACAATAACCCAATTTAAAAATAATATTATAAATGATATATATTACTACACAAAATCAGGTAATTTTACGTGTAGTTTATCACTCGCCTGAGTCAAGGTTTAGAACACCCTGTTCGTGAAAACCCTAATTGCGATCTTCTGATATCAAATTCGAACAAAAACCCTTGCTGCATTAGGTTTCCGATCACGGAAAATCCTCCCGCCGACGACACTGGCTGCAACGCTAGACATTTTACGTCCTCCGCCGTGTCAATGAAATAGTTCCCTAGCGGAGGCGAAAACAACGAGTTGCCACTGAGTTTGAAACTCAGTCTGGGTAGACTCGGTCTCGGAGAGCCTGACACGTTGACACAAAGATCGAAATTTGGCGGCGATCCTTCCGGGGTTGGGAATTTCACGCGCCGCCGGAACGCCGCAAGAATATGACGGTAGGCGGCTTCAGGTAAGAAAGTGAGTGTAGTACCTGAGTCAACAATGGTGCCCCCGTTTCCCATCTCGTCAATATCCCAAACCGAAGGGCTTATTCGTAATTTCACATTATCAATGTAAACATTTTGGACCCCAATGTAGTAAAAAGTTGACGATAATGGGTTAGTTTTTAACGGAGTGTACCGCATTTTTGAATTTCCGGCGCTGGTGCCGATCAAGAGGTAACTCGTCGGCGGCGGAGCAATGGTGTAGTCTTTGAGACAGTAAGAAAACTTGTTACCGAATCGCCGGCCGAGCTGGGTAACAAACGAGATTGGCCCACGGCCGAGGCCCATTACTCCTTGGGCTCCGTTAAAACTCGGACCCGAAACACTGGGGCCGGATATTTTAAACCCGCATCCGAAAGCTAAACTGTCATGCTGTAGTAATTTCCCGGAGCTGGAGTTAAACGACGTCGTCTCTTTTGCGAAAAACCCATTAGTAATAGATCCATCGGCGTATGAATACTCGTACCGGCAGGGGGAATGTTGGCGCTTGTGGTTACACGCGACGCTGGGGCGTGGATGAGGAACGAGCCGACACGCCGGGTCGAAACAGTGGTTGAGGCTGTAAGAACCGGAGTGGCGGACGAGGAAAGCGGAATGCGGCGGGCGTGTGACGGCGCAGTCATTCCGGCAGGCGGAGCATGTGACCCAAATGAGATCCGATCCGGTGTCAGCAATGAGTAGGAGGGGTTGTGGTGGGGTACCTAGGTGGAGGGTAACGAAGTATTGTCCGGCTCCGGCATAGGCGCCGGAGGTGAGAGGAAGGTTGGGCTTGCGGTGGAGGGCGGCGAGGCGGGCGGAGTCGGAGGAGAAGGCTTGGGAAGGGGACTGTTGGGGGTTAATGTGGTGGAGTGGAAGTTTCAGGAAGTGGTGGTTGTCGGAGTTAATGACGGCGGAGTGGCAGATGTGAATAAATGTGAGGAGTATGATAAGGAGCATGGTGGTGTTTGTGTGACTGGGATGAGAGATTTGGGGGTGGGTGGTAAGTGTAAAGATGGGGTCTGGCAATTGGCTGAAATTATGGGTTCAAGTATTTAATATGTGCATGTTTTTCTTTTTATCTTTATTTATTTTTAAGAAGTATACTTAAGACGAGTATTAAAATTAAAATTAAAATATAATATAGAAAAGAGAATTAATTATACTCCCTCCGTCCCAAAAAAACTTCTCATTTCACTCTAAACTTTTGTCCCACAAAAAACTTCTCATTTCCTATATTTGGTGGGCTACACACAATAAAAAACTATTATTATTAAAAACCCCACCACTAATATCCACTAACTATCTTTCTCTCTCCAATCTAACCTTATATTTTAATCAAAAGTATTATCAATGACCCCACCACTAACTATCACCTAAAAACATGTGCAAAATCCAAATGGGAAGTATTTTGTGGGACGGAGGGAGTATATTACAAGTTTAAAAGTTTGTAGAATAACCCGGCGGTTCAATCTGGTTAGTTTTAGGTTGTTGGCCTGCTATATCAGACTGTCAATACATCTTTTTTCCGGTCTGTCCGGATTGACCGGGCTCGATTCGAAAGCCATACAAATTATCACCAAATATTAATCCATGTATTATTCTACGTTGAATATAAAGTTTATTGTGCTCAAATGCAAAATAAAGTCTAAAAAAGGTAAGCTTAAGTATGATTATTTTATCCAATCCCTGTAGTGATGTTTTTCTTCTTTTTAGTACCACCCATGATAAAGCAATTCACATTTTGTTGATAATGCAAGAATAATTAAGCAAATAAATAAAATAAATACATGTTAAAATGAGAATGTTGTGCATGATTATGCACCTGGTGTCTTGAAAGTGGGACCGCTAACGTACCATCAGGTGGATATGCCTCTAACGTTGGCTGAGAATGATCCCGAAAAAAAAAAAACTTTGAATTCATCAATATCAGAATATATATTTCCCAAACAACTTTTACATGTCATCTGGAATTATTAAATATTGAACTCACCTGTAATGCATAACGATTCGTTCATCATTTGGCTTAACTCTTTGATTATTAATCCTGCAATAAGAACTGGTAGAGTACCAATTGAAGAAGATCTTTGTTCAACATGTTGTTTTGATGCAATTTTATCATAAAATAATATGAGATGGTCCATTTATGTTCATGAAACTTGGCATAGAAGATATATCATCATGAAACGTAGCCTACAGTTTCCAATATTGAAAATTACCTGTTCAATTCTCTACAAAAACTTACGAATTAACAATCAATAAAATTACCAAATTAAAATTCATATGAATTAACACATGCACATATTGAAACAAACTTGCATGTTAGTTCGTTAGATCATGCTCCAAATACTCCATTATCATTCAATCAACAATTAACACTAAGAAATAAATATGAAAGGGATCTAAAAAAGAAGAGGAACAGATGGTTGAAACTTTGGTAGAAGTGGGGTTTGTATTCTCGGCTCAATGTAAAAGAAGTAAGGGGACGGTAACAAAATGTTACGTAAGATTGTGTGGAGATCGAAAACTAATGGAGGAAATGGACGTACCAATGACTTTAAAGATTGCCATGGATGCTTTGATTCGCCATTGGAGAATTGTGGATTGAAGGTTGATCTTATATATTTAAAGTTAGTTTGCAGTTTATGAAATTAAGTAACTGTGTATTTAAAAGCTGATTTAAGGTTTCGAATTTCATAAATGGGTTCAAATTTATTTTAAGAATGTAATTAATTGCTTGCATCTAATTATGTGGACGGTTCAAATTTGATTGGAATTTCGAATTCTATACATTATGGCAATTAAAATGGTGTAATTAATCATATAATTATGTTGACGATTTAAATTACATTCTCAATAAGGCTCTAATTATGTGAACGGTTCATGATGGAAATTAAAACGGTTCATGGGGGTAAGTGTTTGAATAATTGTAATAATGACAATGGAATTAAATGCAACTTTGGTTTTGGAACTCAATTTTTATGTTAATATAGATATAGATTATAGATAATTTTGGTTATGGTGTGTGTGTGAAGGTAACGAGTAGAATTTAGATAGAAGTTGCTGCATGATGCATTAATGTCCAAATTTAGGCACTCCGGATGGAAAGTCTGATTTAATAAATACAAGACACTAAATGGGATATATGCTAACATATTATTAGAATTTATCGAAAAAGTTCTAGGAAAAAAATGTCAAAAGATGGTTCAAAAACCCGAAACCATAATGGAAGGAATCGAATTATTAGAAGAAACATCAAGCGAGGATGGAGCAAAAATATCTTCAAAGTCCTAAAAACACTGAGATATATTAGTAGGACTCGTGAAAAAGCCGAAGTTCAACTAATGAACAACAACTTTAACGATGGCGTAAGGAGTTTCTTTCCAGAATACTTCCTACAACGCTTTCGGATGATCAAAGATTTAATTCACAAAATTGCCAATGGTATATTTTAGGGGTGAGCATTTGAGCCGAAAAAACCAAACCGAACCGAAAAACGACCGCACTGAACCGAACCATCGATTCGGTTTCGGTATTGAAAATTAATCGTTTTCGGTTCTATCGGTTTCGGTTCGGTTCGGTCTTGGATAAGGATAAAGATGAGCATTTGGCCTAAAGAACCAAACTGGACTGAAACTGAACCGAACCAAAACCGAAAATGTGAAATTTGTTCGGTTTTGAAAATGTATCGCTTTCGGTTTCAGTACTATTGGTTCACAGATCTTCCGGACGGTTTGGCGGACACTTCCTGCTTGAAGATCCTGTAACAACAAGGTAACCCTTAGTCAGATGCTCCCCGAGAGGTTTCCCGTGAGAACACTCCGACGATCAAGTTAGAAAATCAATTTATATGACGTGAGGTCGTGACTAGTAAAAATCGTATTGAATGCGAGTAATTAATGACAAGTGTATTAAATGTACTGGAAGCTTGATGATCGTGGTTGAATGCAAAGCGGGCCTATTTATAATCGACCTTCAGAAGGCGAGAAAGGAAGGGTATCCTGCTTCGGAGCGGTCCCTTTGAGGTTTGCGGGTAATGGGAAGTCCCGATAGGCTTTGATCCGCCGGGTAATGTTACTGTTTTACGCCAAAGCCGCCCCAGGGACTTGATCACATTTAATGCACCTCGTCCCTATGAGCCGTCTTCCCGTGATTCCTATATAACGCTTGGATCATGATCGTTGGGATCAGTGATCCTTTTGCGTCCGTTCCTTCTAACCGTTCTTCCTAATCCGTTCGTGAGACTTACCGATAGTCAGGATGGTATACACGGTATACCTCATTAAGTCCCCTAAGTTCAAGGAGGGTTATTCGCAGAACCATCGTTCGAACTTGCTCTCTGTCGATTGGGCGCCTGTCACTTCGAAAAAATGACCGTTGTTCTTTCTGACCGTTGGGCTTTTGCCGTTACCCTATCGGATAAAAGGCGTCTCTTTATATTCTTCCCCTATATATTCTCTATTACCTTCTTGGTTTCGATTTTCCCACAGATTTCCTTGCCAATTCCAATTTCTTTTTCTACAGACTTTCTTGTCAATTTCAATTTCTTTTTCTACAGACTTTCTTCCTCTGAATTTCTTTCCTTTCTACCTTTTCCTTAATCACGAGGAAGGATAAAGCTCCAAAAGAAAGAACTGAGAAGTCCGTTCAAAGGACCGCTGCCAATACACACACAAATCTTACTCCGCGGACTTGAGTGCGATTTACGACGATTATCACATCGATCGTTGTTACCGCCTTCTCCTTCCCGACCCTTCTGATACCGTACGCTCCGCTCCGGAAGGGTTTGAACCGGTATATTTCCAATTTCTCTTAGGCGGGCTGAGGTTTCCCATTGATGACTTCATCCTTACTCTTCTCTAAGATCTTGGACTTCATTTGGCGCAACTTGCCCCTAATTCTTTCAGGAAGATTATCGGCTTCATATTGCTCAGTCGTGCCTTTGGTATCCCGCTTTCTACCAAGTTGTTTCGTCATTTATATGTTGTTACCGGTCGGGGTGACTGGGCAGTTTTCACCCATCGACCAGGTAGAAGCGAGCGGATTTCTGGTTTGAAAGATTTCATCCGTGACTGGAAGTATGAGTTCTTTTACGTCGATCGCTTAGTATTTAACGACGTTTCTCTCTCTTGGGGACCCATCACCGGACGATCTTCGGAGGCTGCCCCTGAGCTGACTGCTGACGAATGCCAGCAGATTGAAAGTCTATCGGGAATGGAGATGGAGTGGGAGGATCCGGATAAGTATTTTCTTGGCATGGCCGACCCGAGTCCTCATTTTTTTGTTCGTTAAATCAAGCCTATTTGGCAGGTTAACGGAAAAAATGTCTCCTTGTTGCAACGCTTGAGAATGCCGAAGCCTCCGAGGGAGTCTGTGACGGTGACCCACGGAGAAATAACCCCTTTCCTTCCCCCTTCTGAAGTTAGCCTTAGCTCTGAAGGTACCCCGGACGCTAGTGAGCGGGAAGCTGAGGCTACTTCTGAGGGAACCACTCCGATCACCGACCCGCCAAGGTTCAGAACCGAAGATACGATGATTCAGGACTCCCAATCAGAACTTTCTAAGCCGGTTAAAGTGCGATCTGTCCGGGCTCTCTCCAAAAGGACTCGTGAGGCGTCTGCTTCCTCACCTTCAAAACGACCAAGAGGTAACGATTCTCCTTTACCTATCTTAGATTAAAAAGCCTTATCCTTTTTTTTTTCTTTTCTTTTTTGCATGCGTTTTAACGTTTTGTGTGTTACAGGAGAAAGAATTGATCCTTCCCATGTTATCCATTTGTCTGATGAAGTGCCCGTGACTGTATCTGCGTCCGTGGCCGTTTCAACCGTTGAGCCCTCCGGTACCGTTCCCCCACCTTCAACTGTAAGTCAAATCATGGAACAAACCTTGATTACACCCCCTAGTGCTTCCGCGCTTGCTATGTTTAGTGGCCTGCTGTTTTCTTCTGGTCTGCAAACACCCCCCACCAGTAAGCGTAAGTTACGACATACTTTCCGTTATAATTTCATTTACTAAGCTTGCTTTTTTCTTGCAGCTCGACCGGTGCGACCTGCCATCTCTGATCCCCTTCGTGAGCTATCGGTCACTAGCCTTCCTGGCTCGGCTCGTGTTGCTGCAGGGCAATCCCCACCTTTGGGTCAAAGTTTACAAGCAACCATCACTTCTACCCCTCCAATTGTTCATGCTGTCATTAGTTCTGATCCGGCCCCCTCGGATCTTGCAAATACATCCGACGAGGGAGTTTTTCTTCAAATTAGGTCGGACCTACTTAATGCTGTTGAGCTCCTTTCTGAATTGCAGACGCAGGGTGTTCGGAGTCGGCAGTCGTTAATCGACCGTCATGGGGAGTTCGCCCAGATGGAAAAACTGATGAATGATGTTAAACGTATGCACCGACATGATGTTGACGAAAAAAATCGCCTCCAGGCTTTATCTGATCGTTTGACTGAGGAGAACAAAGACTTGTCTGCGGGTTTGGAAGGGATGAGGCGTTCTTTATCTTCCAAGGACGCTCGTATCGTTGAGTTGAGTGCCGAGCATAGCTCCTCCTCTGCTCGTATTGCCGAGCTAGAGTTGGCACTTGTGGAGAAAGACGCTTGTTTGATGGAGGTCGAACGCCATCATTCCGAGATGGACCTCCAGAATGACCGATTGAAGGAGGATTTTGCTGTTCAGTCTCACCAGATAGGTGCCCTCCAGGAAAATCTGTCTTGGTTGATCCGGGAGGGGATCTCTGGATTGGTTGGGATTTTTTTAAGTTCCCCTGAGTTTGTTAACCGGAATTCCCAACTGCAGCTGGAAAGCGTAAGGTATGGTCAACATTGTGGATGTTTAGATACTCATAAGGAGTACGCAGAGCTGCTGCAGGATGCAAGCCTTTTGCATGACTACCCGGAAGCCCAATCTAACATCATGAATTTGTTTGGCCAACTCGTAACTCCAGATTACCCCTTCTTGCAGTCAATCAAGTCTGGTGCTGTTTCTTTGGATGATATCAGAGAGCTTGTGAAGAAAGGGGCGTCCAGTCTTGAGGACACTGGTGAAAGTTCGAACAGAGAAAAGACCCCTCCTGCATCTTAGGGTTTTTTTGTTTTATTTATGTATGTGTTTTGGCCTGTTACGCCCTTGCTTGTATTTGAACATTACTCGATGTATTGTTTGTTTTTGATTTATATTGAATGGGTTGTAGACTTTTGGGATTATGTTTACTTTATTTATCGCATATTTGTTTACTTATCACATTCGTTCATTTACTTATCGCATTCGTTCGCTTCGTTCGTTTGTTTTCGAATAGGTTTTTATTTTCTAACGAGGCGTCCCTCGTAGAATAGGAGTAGGAAATGTCGCTTCCAATCCTTACCTATTTGCATGCTTATGTCGTCGATTTAACCATTCGGTAGGTCACATGGGCTGTTTTGTAACTTAGAAAGTTATGAAAAAGAAAAGCTTACATAAAAGGCATTTCGTTAATCATTCCTGACTTTCTATTACATTAGTAGTGGAACATCATGCTACTAATTCGAATAATATTCGTACCAAAAAGTCACCCAACAATTCAATAAACAGAAAAACTTAAAAGTAAAACTTCCGCAAGTTCTGCATGCTCCATGTGCGCGAATGAACGAACCATCCATCGCTTCCAAAACATAAGAGCCGTTCCTCCTAGCTTCCTTAACCCTGTACGTACCTTCCCAATTGGGGCAGAGCTTCCCTGGCTTATGTTGAAGACTCGCTTCATTCTTGCGCATGACCAGATCGCCTACCTTACACGCCATTCCCCGGACCTTCTTGTTATAGTAACCTTCCGTCATAGACTTGTACGCCGCCTGCCTTAACACAACGTTCTCTCGTCGCTCATCTACGATGTTCAGGTTATGCCTTAGTACCTCTTCGTTCTCTCCCAGGTGGAAATTCTCGACCCTTGACGAAGGAATGATAACCTCCAAAGGTATCACGGCTTCAGACCCGTACACCAAACTGTATGGAGTTTCTTGTGTACCCCTCCGGACCGTCATTCGGTAAGACCATAATACACTCTGCAATTCATCTGCCCAAGTACCTCCCGTTCTGCTCAAACGAGTCTTAATCCCTTTCACTATTGTTCTGTTAGTGACCTCCGTTTGACCGTTAGCCTGTGGATGGGCTAAGGATGTAAAATTTTGGTGTATGCTCAGTTTAGCACACCATTTCTTGAACGGATTACTGGAAAATTGCTTCCCGTTGTCACTCACAATGGTATGTGGGAGGCCAAAACGACACACGATCTGCTGCCATACGAACTTAACAATATTAGCTCCCGAGATACATGTTAAGGGTTTAGCTTCCACCCATTTCGTGAAGTAGTCAATGGCTACCACCTAGAAACGTAACCCTCCGGGAGCCTTAGGGAACGGTCCAACAATATCGATCCCCCACTGACAGAAAGGCCAAGGGCTGTGTATGCTGGTTAGGTTAACGGAATGAGCATTCGGGACATTCGAATAGGCTTGGCACCCTTCACATTTCTGTACATATTGGTGAACATCCTTGGACATGCATGGCCAAAAATAGCCCATTCGAAGTGGCTTCTGAGTCAATGATCTAGCCCCCGAATGTGACCCGCACAATCCTTCGTGGATTTCCCTTATAGCATCCTTAGCTTCATTGCTCCCCAAACACCTTAACCACGGGGTGGAATACCCCTTTCGATACAGAACGTTGTTCCTGAGGGTATACCTTCCGGCGTTTATTCTTACCTTCCTAGCTTTATCTGTTTCAGCCGGCAGCAATCCTTCCCCCAAGTATAACCGAAAGGGAATCATCCAGCAATCTTCATCACTTTCTATCTCTGCCACCTCTTCTTCTTCCTCGATGCTTCGTTTTGGCAACACTTCCACCAGCACTTTCTTCGTCAGATGGTGATATAACATTGCCGCTAATTTGCTGAGGGCGTCGCCTCCTTGTTTTTGGTTCGAGGGACCTGTGTGATCTCAAAGCTATCGAACCAGCTTACATGCGTTCGAACTCGTTCCAGGTATCGTTTCATGTGTACTTCCTTCGCTTCATAAGAGCCTTTGACTTGATTAACAACCAGCATTGAGTCTGCGAAAGCTTCTACCTTCCAGATCTCGAGACTTTTGGCCAAACCTAATCCTGCTAACAGGGCCTCGTACTCGGCCTTATTGTTTGAACAGGCGAAGTCGAACCCTAAGGCGTAGGTGACCCTTTCATCGTTTGGCCCGGTCAGAAGTACTCCTGCCCCACATCCGTCCGCTCCTACAGCTCCAACCGTATACATCTGCCAAACAAAAGAAGATTTCCGGCGTGCACTCGTTTTCGGGCCCTCTTTCTCTTCAATTGCTAAAAGCCTTTCGTCATCCGGCATCTCGACCAAAAAATCTGCTAGCGCCTGACCCTTGATACTAGGCCTAGGTTTAAACGTGATGTCATACTCGCCCAACTCGATTGCCCACTTTGTCATTCGTCCCGATCGTTCTGGCTGTAGGAGTATGTTTTTTATCGGTTGGCTAGTCAGGACGGTTACTGAGTGAGCCTGGAAGTATCGCTTCAGACGTCTGACCGCATAAACCAAGACTAGGATCAAGTTTTCAATTATTGAGTAATTAAACTCCGCCCCTTTTAGTGCTCGACTGACAAAATAAACGGGCACTTGCCTCTTGTCCCTTTCGGCGATGAGTACGGAGCTGACTGCTTCTCTGTTGGTAGAAAGGTACATTACCAATGGTTTTCCGGGTATGGGGCTGGCCATGGTAGGAAGGTTCTTCAAATGTTGCTTAAGCTTCTCGAAAGCTTCTGTGGCCTCTTCCGTCCATTCAACATCCCCTTTCTTCGTGCATCCGTGTAATGCCTTGAAGAAAGGGACAGATTTTTCTGCCGACTTTGCAAGGAAGCGCCCCAACGCTGCTAACTTTCCATTCAAACTTTGCACATCCTTAACCGTCCGGGGGGTATGCATTTTTAACAACCCACCCACCTTATCGGGATTAGCCTCAATTCCTTCAGTTGTTACCATGTGCCCCAAAAACTTGCCTTTACTCATCCCGAAAGAACACTTCTTCGGATTTAGCTTCATGTTAATTTTCGAAAGTTGTATCAGTGTTTCTTCTATATCTTCGATCAGATTTAGGTCACCTTTGCTTTTAATGACCATATCATCAACATACACCTCCAGATTCCTCCCTATCTGTTTCTCGAATGCCTTATCTACCAAACGCTGATAGGTTGCCCCGGCGTTCCGGAGGCCGAAAGGCATCTTAACATAGCAAAAGGTTCCCTTCTCTGTGTGGAATGCCGTTTTTTCCTCATCTTCCCGAGCCATCTGAACCTGATGGTATCCTTTGTAGGCGTCCGAGAATGACTTCCATCGGTACCCGCCTAAGGATTGCACCTTCTACTCAATCTCTGGAAGGGGGTAGCTATCTTTCGGACAAGCTTTGTTGAGGTCCTTAAAGTCTACGCACATGCGCATGGACCCATCTGCTTTCTTCACCAAAACCGGGTTTGCTATCCATTCGGGGTACTGGGCACTCCGTAACACCCCTGCTTTCACCAAACTTTGTACCTCTTCATTGACCACCTTGTTCCGCTCTGCCGCCATCCTTCTCTTTGTTTGTTTCACCGGAGGGAAGTTTGGGTTGATCATGAGTTTGTGTTCGGTCACCTCTCGGGACACCCCGGTCATGTCCCCGGGAGCCCATGCAAACACTTTTTTGTATTTCTTCAGTAGAGCTTCCAACTCGTCTCTTAATGGTTGAGGTAAGCTTCCCCCCAATTCGAATGGGAGTATCCGGGTACTCCGAGTTAATTACCACCCGCACCTCTTCATGTTCCGTCCAGCTGTCTTGATGTGTGATGCTCTTACATTGCAACGGGGGCATGGGCATGCTCCGGACAATGATCACCCCTTGATCGGAAGGGAACTTGAGCAAACCATGGATCGTGGAGGCGATTGCCTGAAATCGCCACATTCCCGTTCTTCCCAAAATGGCGTTGTATCGTGAGGGTGCTTCGATGATGATAAACTCTGCCAAAATTGTTTTGATGTGGAAACTTTCCCAATCAGCTAACATGAAGGGTAAATGAATCTTTCCCTTAGGCCAAACGGACTGCCCAGAGAATCCGACAACAGGAGACTTGGCTGGCTTCAGGAGAGCCCGAATATCAGGAGGAAATTTGTCGAAGCAATGGCTATACATGACGTTGGCCGAACTCCCTCCGTCAACATAAACTCTGCGAACCATCATTTTAGCCGCTATCCCAAAGATAACTAACGGCTCCGTTCTGACATATCCGTCGGGAACAGGTTTCCCCCTTCCAAACTCAACGACCACTCCCTTCCTTTTGCCCAGGAGGAAAGGTACCGATTCTTCTTCAATCGCAAAAATCTCAGCGTTATAAGCAGCTGCGTCTTTCTTAGGCTCGACGATGTTAGCTTCCGTTCTCTCTATCCTCTGTGCTTCCTTCTCCCTCTTGTAGCTTTCACAGGTTGCAGTGGCGTGACCCATAATCTTGTGAAATTCACAATAAGCATTTGGGTCTCTTGGATATTTCTTCCTCACCACCCTTCCTTCGGTTCTTTGGGCTTCCGTCGCAGTATAGACTTCCGGATGGTATGGACCGTATCTGTCGCCTTGAGACCTCCCTTCCGGGATTCTTGCTTTGTAGGGCGATCTTCCGGAAAAACTGGGCTTGACGGAACCCTTCCCTTTATCTCCTCCTTTGTACGAGCTCGATCTGTTGGTGTTCCTTTTCTCTTGAGCCTCAAAGCGTAGCTTTTCGGCACTTTCCTCTTCCTGCTTCAACACCTTGTTTATTACGTTAATCATGTCATCCGCCTTGTCGAAATCCCTTTTCGACAACTCACGAAATAACTCTCCTTCCCAAAGGCCGTACGTGAAGGCTACAATGATCAAAGAGTTTTCCCGAACCGGCATCTTTCGGCTCTGCTCGTTGAACCTTTTAAAGTATGATTTGTTAGACTCCCCTTCCCGTTGTCGACAAGCCATAATGGATTGAGATTGTTGCTGGTACTTCTTTTGCTGTATGAAACTATGGCTAAATTGCAGAACCAAATCTTCGAAGCTAGAGATACTCCTCTGGGGAGACTTGACAACCAGTACCTTGTAGATCCTTCAAGGGTTCCCGCAAAGTATAGACACCAAAGCCTAGGATCCATCGGGATCATCCTTACAGCCCACTGGAAGCTGGCCACGTGATCGTCAGGGTCTCCAGTTCCATCGTATGATTTGACTCTGGGCCCTTTCAGACCCGGAGGTATGGGCATTTCGTTGATGTCATCCGTAAACGGAGACCGAAAATCCTTTGAACCGCAGGTGGTGCGACGATGGGAAATTTCCCTTTCGTTTTTTCGTATAGGGTGTCTTCCTTCCTCCTGTCTCTTAGCTGGGACAGTCTCCGTCCTGTGAGTCCTTCTCGGAGGAGATGGATCTCTGTACACCTCTTCTATCGGCTCATCATCGCTTGAGTATGTTAAGTTTCTTTCTACCCCCAGCATCTGGCCTTTCAACTTTGTCCGAGTCTTCTCCATCTGTCTCATTTTTTGAAATTTGCAGAAGAGGTTGTATTCCTCCAACTCTTCTGGGGTAGGTTCGTTTTCCCCGCCATTAGGTGGTGGGCATGTGGAAGTCGATGCCGGCGTTAGCACCCCTTCTGGTGGCTCCCTGGGCCGAATCGGTGTTACTTGTTGACGATTAGCGTCATTCAACGGATTTTCTTGGACCATTTTGTTCAAGGGTCCCACGGATGGCGCCAAATGTTGGTTCACAGATCTTCCGGACGGTTTGGTGGACACTTCCTGCTTGAAGATCCTGTAACAACAAGGTAACCCTTAGTCAGATGCTCCCCGAGAGGTTTCCCGTGAGAACACTCCGACGATCAAGTTAGAAAATCGATTTATATGACGTGAGGTCGTGACTAGTAAAGATCGCATTGAATGCGAGTAATTAATGACAAGTGTATTAAATGTACCGGAAGCTTGATGATCGTGGTTGAATGCAAAGCGAGAGTATTTATAATCGACCTTCAGAAGGCCGGAAAGGAAGGGTATCCTGCTTCGTACCGGTCCCTTTGAGGTTTGCGGGTAATGGGAAGTCCCGATAGGCTTTGATCCGCCGGGTAATGTTACTGTTTTATGCCAAAGCCGCCCTAGGGACTTGATCGCATTTAATGCACCTCGTCCCTATGAGCCGTCTTCCCGTGATTCCTGTATAACGCTTGGATCATGACCGTTGGGATCAGTGATCCTTTTGCGTCCGTTCCTTCTAACCGTTCTTCCTAATCCGTTCGTGAGACTTGCCGATAGTCAGGATGGTATACACGGTATACCTCATTAAGTACTATCGGATGTTCGATTCAGTTTTTGGACCACGCTCACCCGTAGACTATATTTAATCACTCCTGACAATTGGTCTAACAAAAACAAGTGCAAGGAGTAGATTAGGTTTTATTACTTTTCAAATTAAAAAAAAAAAAGAACAAAGGAAAAAAAAATCCACATAAAGTGTGTAGGTTAAGATTCAAAGATTGAACTATAGATTTAGCATCAACAATTAGAAAATAGGAAGATTTAGATTGATTGAAATGATGAACTCTTTGCAATATGGATGGGGGCTGTTACAAATTTGGGCAAAGGTTTTAGGCTATTAGGTTACTACTTAGTATATATACCTAGCCTAAGTTTAGACTAAATACATAAATGATCCCTAGACTATTGGATACAACATATGAGACCCAACAATCTCCCCCTTTGTAACAATAGTCTGGGAGACGTATCTTCGAAGCCTTTATCTTTAGCCAAAGTTGCACCTGGTAGATATGTCGTTGAATAATGTTGTATCAGGAACAACTTGAGCTTCGTTAACCTGTGAATATGAATACTTCTTGTACCTTTTCAACCAACAAGAAGTATCTTGAAGACTTTTGATTGAAGATACATATCGATCGACTAAAAGTAAGACCCATAATGATAGAGAGATTAACAACGCAAGTCTTTTCTAGAAGTTTGTGGCTTTATGTCGATCTATGTTTCTTGATAATTGTTGTTGAGGTAACATGTTGATAACGGTTACGCTCCCCCCTCAAACAAACAATTATCTCTCCACGGGAGTTGGATTGAACATTTTGAAATTTACTCCCCGGTGAACGAATTTCCTAATTTAACTATGAAAGTTGTATGATATCTTGATAGATATTTGGTTTCTTGTTTACTCCCCCTTAACTGGTGCATATATCTTATTAATGTGGAGTAAACTGGGCTAACGTATCGATAATCTCCATAATATCGTAAGAAACTCCTAAGTTTGTTCCCGCAGATTGAGCTTTAGAATAATTTTTCTCTGAAAGTATAAATCTTTATATCTAATAAAAAAAGGTTTTTTAAATCTTTTAAAGCCACATGGCACCACTAAATGCCACCTCTAATGCAATGTAAGTCCACAAAAAGCCACATGACACCACTAAATGCCACCTCTAATGTAACGACCCGAAATTTGTAAGTAACTAAATTGTACAAAAATATGATAAATAAGGATAAATCGTTTAAAGAACGTAGGAATTGGTTTCATATCATTTGGACACCGTATGAGAAAGTTATGGGCGAAACCGGGTCGAGACAACAACCGAAAAATGCAGCCCTGCTGCATAAGGAAAGTTCACGCCGTGAACTTGGGTTCCGATCGGGAACTCCATTCAGGGATTGGTGGTTTCTGGCAAACGAAGTTCACGCCTAGGTAGCGATCGGTAAGAGTTCACGATTCGCAAATTTAGCGACGCGAACTGTGTTCGCGCCGTGAACTTGGGTCGACAGCAATAAATCGGGAAAAAGCTAGGGTTTCCTCATTTTCCACTCCTCCACTTGGTGCAACCGAGATTGGAGAAGAAGGAGGCGATTTTGGTGTTCTTGAGCTTAAATCTACACCATCTTTGAGGGTCTATGCATCTAAGCTCAGATCTAAGGTATATTTCATCTCCTAACTAGTTTATGAACTTGTATTGGGAAAATTGTGATTATGGAGTTAGTATGTGGAATATCTTGTTAAGGGTGTTTATGGAAGGTGTAAAACACCCATATGTAGTATATGGATCATGTGTTCAAGTTGGATTTATGATTTGTTGGTGAAATCATGAACTAGGGTTTATGGATTTCCACCAAGCTTACGAGCTTGGTGGTTGGGGTTGAGTATGATGATGTTAGATGATGTCTAGTTAAGGATGATAACTAGAAATGTGATGATTATGTTGTTAGGTTGCAAGGACCTAAGAGTTGAAGTTATTCCATAGGCGGGAAGCAAGGATTCGGGTTAACAAACGCGATCTAGAAAGCATTGCTAAGGTGAGTACATGAGACTTTTAAATTGGGTACATAGCAAATAGTTTTGAAAGTACATATGATATTTTATCAGTCGTTATTAATAAATATTTTGATAAATATAGTGACTGAAAATGTATGGAAGTATGTAGAATGTGATACTAGAACATGTCTGGTATGATTGATGAACTTGAAGGTAAATATGATAAATTAAAGTAGTTATGGAATCTCTATTAATGAACCATAATAACGAAGTAATTGATCAAAAGAATGTATATTGAGCCTTAATTAATAAATATGTATTAGTAAAGCGATTGGGAATTATTTTATAAGAATGATAATCTATTGGTAAGGATTACTACTAAAAGTAAAGAACGAATACATATGAGAGTGAAAAGGATGTGACTAGTAATAAGTATGTATTATAGTCAACGAAGAGATAAAAGTATTATGATATCGATAAATAAGAAATGTATCTTATGAAATAAGTAAATATGTGCCTCCTAGGGTTCATAGATGTGGAAGTATGTGTGTGTTGTTAAAGATCGAGTCCATGGGACTATATGGGTAAGTTCACACTATGTTGAACTAATTGCATATTGTTATTATTAGATAACTAACTTATTTGGTGTTTGATGTGATAGCCGAGAGCCATGATTGATATAACTGTTGAGTTACGGTAAGAACGAGATGATGCGATGCTAGTTAGTTCGGGGGCAATCCGATAACTAGACATGGTAGTGCTTCTAGCTAGTTCGGGGGCAACCCGATAGTTAGATAGGATAGTGCTTCTAGCTAGTTCAGGGGCAACGCGATAGTTAGATAGGATAGTGCTTCTAGCTAGTTCGGGGTCAACCCGATAGTTGGATATGATGGTGCTTCCAGCTAGTTCGGGGGCAACCCGATAATTGGATATGATGGTGCTTCCAGCTAATTCGGGGACAACCCGATAGTTGGATATGATGGTGCTTCTAGCTAGTTCGGGGGCAACCCGATAGTTAGATATGTTTGTGCTTCTAGTTAGTTCGGGGGCAACCCGATAACTAGATATGTTTGTGCTTCTAGCTAGTTCGGGGGTAACCCGATAGTTAGATATGTATTTCTAGGAGAGCAGAGTCGATAGGGTCACAATAGGGTGACTAGGCGGAATCGATGTAGTGTATATATATGTTATATATATATTTATGAAACGATTATTATTATTATTATTATTTGGGTCTAAAACTCATGTATCTCACGAGACTATTTTGTCTCACGTACTACGTTTGTTTTGTGGCTATGTACTCAGGTACAGGCTTGAAGTGATAGAAGGTTGCACTAGAAGTGGCCTAGAGATGTTTAGCTCGGGAGCTCATAGGTAGATTCCGTTTGCCTATGGTTTTGATATACTTGGTGACACCGTATTTTTGTAAACTCTGATAAAGGTTTTAAAGTTTTTGTTAAACTGTATTTTAGACATCATGTCTATTATTAGGAAAATTGTATTTTAAATGATTTAAATGATGTTTTAAAAATACGGGTGTTACTTCTAATGCCATGTAAGTCCACATATTCATATTTAGGGGGTGTTTGGGAAAACTTATTAAGGGGGCTTATGCTTATTAGCTTATAAGCTTATTAGCTTATTTAAGTTAATAAGCTTTTTTTAAAATAAAGTGTTTGGATGAGCTTATTTAAACTTGTCGTAAATTTACTAAAAGGGATGGAGGTGAGGTATGGAGGACAATCTGTGTAGAAGAAGTATGCTTACAAGTAAGGGTAAAAGGGTAAAAAGGTTTAATAAGCTTAATAATCCCTTGCAAATGGGCTTGTTTAAAACACCCTTAATAAGCTTATAAGCATAAGCTTATAAGCTAAACCAAACACTTAAGAAAACTTATTTAGGTTAATAAGCTTAAAAGCTAAAAAGCCTCACTAATAAGCCCTCCCAAACACCCCCTTTCTCTACCTCGTGTACATATCCTATGTCACGTCAGTGTTTTTGATACATCCTAGCTTCCACCTAAGCTCATCAACTGGTTATTCGAATTCTAACGCCATGTCTATTAACTCCACTTCTGTCCAATCGTTTTTGATACACACTTACACGCCAATCGGTTTCTTTGTCCTTTCGATTATACTCTTCTCACCAACCGATTCAGTTTTAGTTTCAGTTTTGATTTCAACCCTAAAAAATGGATGCAGTCGTCATATTTTTCTATTCAATTCTTGCAGTTCGATTAGGCAAAATTCTTAGCCCTAATTCTTTAATGACGTAGTAGTTTAAGAAGAAGAAGCTCCGCCTTCCGTTGCTTCAATTTGTGAATTCACTCAATCATAATCAGCCGCGTACACCACCATCATCATCACCAGCTTCTCAGCCAAAGGGTTTCTTCAATTTAGGAGTGATACAACTGAGGTTATTGTCTCTTTTTATTTCAATAGCTTAAGTTTATTATATGTCATGTTCTCAAACTGACATTAGCTTCAAGACGGTGGTTCATTTGATAATTTTATTTGATTGTTATGTGTTCTTGGCGACATAGGTTAACTGCACGATAATTGTTGACGAAACAGAGGTAAGTTTGAAAATTGAAATAGTCGAGTTCCGGAATGTCAGGTTATTAGCTCCAATTTTGCTCCAATATGAAAAAACGGTGTCAAATTTGCATTTTGTTGTTTTGATGTCATGATCGTGCTTGCAAACGCTTGAATTTGATGTGTGGTTTGGCTTCATTATTAAATTACTACATAGTAATATTGATTTTGCTCAACTTTAGCCATTTAAAATGCAATAACAAATCTTTGTGGTAATCCTACAATTTTATTAATTTCATCCTTGGCTAATTGGCTATTGCTGGATGGAACTTTTATGTTGTGTTTTCACTTTCTCGCGGTGCATCAATTTTTGCAGATGTTCACAGTAGATGGATTTAAATTATTAGGGTAATGCATCAGGTGGTAAACATGCTCAAGATGCAGGGGAAAAAGAAAATGATCTTTTACAAATTGCTTGGTCTTATATTCAGGGGAAACAGTTTTAATTGGTTGTAATTCACCTGATTATTTTTCATTTGAGTTTAAAGCTTTAGAAGTTGCTCGTGATGTTGCTTGTACGTTTCGGATACACAGTTTTGTTGTACATATACACCTTATAACTTTAATTAGAAAGTTAAGAAAATTGAAAATGTTTGTTTTATTTAATTTCATCAGGCTGCATAATTAGCAAAAGAAGCATATCCATTGCTAGATGAACTTACATAAAAGATTAGTTCTTCAAACTTGGACTTTGTTCGTAGATTGTGCAATCGCAGTTCTTCGAGGTAACTGTGCAAAGGCAGTTCTTCGAGGTGCTCAAAGTAAGCACTAATTTTACATATTAAATTATGATTGCAGATCACAGAAGTATTAATCTGATGATTTTGTTACTACTTACTATTAGCAAATTGGGCCATTTGTGATTTATTAGTTTTAAATTAAGATGCATGTTATTAGTAACTAATCTGATTATCATACAACAAAATGATGATTCAGACATATTTATGGAGGTTTATAAAATTTCAAGGTTATTTTGGATTTCAAGGCAGCCCAAATAGGCTGCGATGGCTCATGAACATCAGAATTCTTGCTGCAACGGCTCATATTGCTGCTTATAACAACCCATTCACTATTTTTTTACAGCGTTAGGTAACTTTTAATATCAAATCTTAATGATATCAACTTATAAATATTGGTTGCATTTGATTTTAATAATATCTTTAAAAGTTAAAACTTTTTTGACATGAAGTGTTTGTGATCATTCCGACCCGTATAAAAATGACCCAATTTGTGTAAACTATTTTGACATGTTATGTAAAGTGCCTATTACTTTTTTGTTTTTTCAGAGAAATGTAGGATTTCTGGCTCAATATGTTTTAAAACCCGTGTTGGGATTCTTCATTGCAATGGTATGTATAATCTATCATTTTCTTCAGTTATATTGATATAAACTCATCGTGAATTTTGAGGTGAGCTAAAACAAAGTTTTAGTAGCTTCTAACATAGATTAACTAATAACTCCTGGTCAGGGCAAGCTGGTTAATGGCTTAAAACGGGTAATTTTTGGTAGCTGGATTTTAGAAAGTCTGGATTTGGCCCGATAACTATCATCATTCGTGACCAGGTTCTTTTTTTATTTTTGTACAAATATTTCATATGTGGTAGTTTAAACTTTAGATTATACAATGCTTCTTAATTAATGCCTATGAATTATAATCGTTATATGGTTTTTATGTTTCAATGTTGCAAAGAGTACCACGTTGGATGTTTGAAGGAGCATAAGCAACCTTAAAGTGAGCCAAATATATATATATATATTTATTTCATAATTTGTGTATTAATATTACAAACTTATTTATTAATACACGGGTGGCTTTGGTGTGCTGATTGCACTACAAACCATACATCATTGGAGATGTTTTCTAATTTGTGTCTAAAGCAGATGTGATTTATTTCATAATTTGTGACTAAAGGAGAATGGTTTTGTTGTACGAATTGTACTACAATTCATACATCATTGAAGAATTTGTCGGGTGATGGAAATCTAATGCTTCCGGAAACTTCCATAGGTGGATGAATAACATTACGAGTCAAGTATATCCGAGTGCATCAATAATTAGATGTTAAAATGCAATTTAACATGGAAATTTATGATCATTATTTTTAATTCAGGTTTTTTAAGAGTAAATAAAATAATTGGCCATCATCATTCAGGTTTTTCTATAAATGATGTTAGAAAAAAATGAAAATATTTGTTTTAACTATGAATTTTTTCAAATGTATACAATTTTCAATGAATGAATGAAGTATTCTTAAAGAGGTAAAGATTATGAAAATTTCATATGAACTGATCAATAACCGCATTCACAATGTTAAATTTTTCCATATTTTTGGGAGCCGTTGCTTCATTCTGAATGATAAAGATAAACTGAACAAATTTGATGAAAAAGCTGATGAAAGAATTTTTGTTGGATACTCGCGTGAATCTGCTTCTTATAGAGTATATAATCGGTCAAAACGGACGATTAGAGAAAGTGTTAATGTTAATTTTGATGAAACCTTTCCTCTAGATTCATTAAGTTCAAATGTTGAAATTCCTTCACCTTCGTCGTCGCCTTCCACATCTGAAAATGACTTAGATATCTTGTTTGAACATTTTTATGATGATTATCATAACATCCAACATACATTACTTGAGGAGGCTGGCGTTCCATTCTCATCAGTAGCCGATGTTCAAAGCATTACAGTACATGAAATGCAAAATGCAAGTTCTAATGATTCTCCATCTCTTACATCTGCTCCAAATAACAACTTTTCTCCTTCACATTCTGTTTCTTCTTTGTGTTCGAACAACGATTGTCAAACACAAAGACCAGGCGACGTCAACCTTGGATCTCCTGTGATGATCACAGTGCAAACCCAACAAGCTCTTGGCGAACCTAGGGTGATCGAGGTTGAGTGTGAAGGTGAAAGTGAGAGTATGTTATCTCTGTGCTTTAGGCTTTCTTGATCTGTTTCAGTGTATGTTTGATACTGAGCTAGGCCATGTATTTATATGTATATGGCCAGGTCTCAGGTAAGTGGAGCGTTGGCCCATCATGACTGCAATAAAGTAGTCATGAAGCGCCATTATGAAGATGCCGTGTAACGCCTGCAATAAAGTAGTCATTATGACGGCCAATAAGACACGCGCTTCTGACCATCCTGACAGGCGAGATGATAACTTTGACAGGCGGTCATGACGTTTGACAGGCGGTCATGACGTTTGACAGGCGGTCATGACTTTGGCGGATCCGAACTGACCGTGGGCCATTATCAGCGGATCCAATTGTGACGTTCCTACTAACCTCATCATGCCCCCGAGTTAGGATTTGCCAAAACATCGATTTGCAAGTCGTAACTACCATCGTTCGTAAGCTTTCTTTCGGGTTTTTTTTTATTCGATCGAGTGCACCGGCTGCCCCAGGGCAGACCCGTGGTGCAGGCTGTAGCGTTGATCGACACTGAAAGCAATATCTGCGATCGAAACCGGCTGTCGGTTTTAACCGGTCAATTTTTAGAGCGGCGGTAGTTCGGGCAGCTTTAGACCGGCGGTCGCAAGTTCGGGACTAGGTAAACGTTCGATCGTGTATTAATTGGACCGGCGGTTTTAGTTGACCGGCTGTTTTAGTGAATCGATTGGGGGACCGGCGGGTTTAACGGGTTGGGGGACCGACGGTTTAGGGTATGGTGGACCGACGGTTTTGGGTGTGGGGACCGGCGGTATTAGGTGTTCGGCCGGCGGTATCGAACCGAGGATTAGGTTTAGGGTTGGAGGAAACAGATTCTACGGCTGCTTAGAGGTCGATCGCAATTACGAGCAGTTCGATCGCAAGTACCGGCGGTACGAACAGCGAATCGCTAGACCGGAGGTTTTAAGGGGCGTCGTAACAAGATGATACCGTCGGTACAATGGGATCACAATCTCAGACCGAGCAGTCGGCAGCAGACCGGCGGTTTATGTGCGAGACCGGCTAGGCGGTCCGGCGATTTATGGGTGGCAGACCGGCGGTAACAGTCTGGCCGGCGGTGACTGGGCAGCAGACCGGCGGTACAAGGTGTCGGCTTTAGGGTTGCGTAGGCAGTTGATCTGGGACGGTAGCCATACGACCGGCGGTCACAAGTGGTCGCACGAAGGAGTTCGCAAACCGTCGGTACAAAGCAAACCAGACCGGCGCAGTTCGGCAGCAGACGACCCTCTGGTACAACCGGCGGTCACAGCAATGCAGATCGGCGAGCAGGTTGACAATTCGACCGGCGGTTTAGGGTTAATATGGACCGACGGTTTTAAGGTTTCGGTGGATCAGCCCTGGCTCAGCTAACTGATGTATTTGCCTCAGACTATTTTGCACGCTTTAAACACTTAACTAACTGTAGTTGTATGTTTTGCAGGTTTAACCGGATTGCTCGCTACCCTACAGGTACATATTTGCTTGTCCATTGCTTTGCTTTGAAAAATAATGTTTTTATTGGATGATCAAGCCAATAACACATTTTTGTTTTTATCTTTTTATTATGGATGTTGTGTCCATGACACCGTCTTGGGTGTGCATGACAGTGTGTATATTTGGTTATTCGTATGACACTTTCTTGAGAGCCCATGATGCCTTTGTATGCCAATGACCTGGGTAGATTTGGGTATCTCTGATGTATGCTTCATATGGTGCCTGTGACACTGTGCCAATGGCACTTTTGTTGGTTAACCTTTACTTTGTTTACTCGCGAGGATTGTCGCTTCCCAGTGAGAAGTGCTTATCTTTTATCAAGTAGATTAAAAGACGAGTATGATTGTATGTTATTTGGCCAGACAAGGTTGTCTTGCTTGGCTTCATACATGTTGTATTGAACTATGTTCTTAGTTGTGTACATGCACATGCGTGCTCAAGTTGTAACGTACGTAATGAAAGTGCATGGTTGGCTTTAGACTAAGATGTCTATTGTGGCCTTATGCTTTTTGTATTGAATCCTTACTTCAATATTTATTTGTTTATGCAAAAACCATAGAAAAATGATATTGTGAGATAATATTGGGATACAAGATCAGACCAAATGCTATTATCGCCAGTTTCATGCCTGACCATGACATTCCATGTGCTTGGAAACATGTATTGAAAACATAAAGGAAAAAATGACAGTAAAGACTATCGCACCTTGATAGGTCAGTTAATATTGGCTCCCTCATGTATCATGAGGATATGGCCATCAGGTGGTCCGGGATGTTCTGTGTCTTCCCCCTTCTTTTGCCAGGCATAACTCTTCTTAAGTGGAGGTTTATTTGCTTGCTGCTTAGCGCCAGGGACAAGGTGTTCTAGTTTGCCTTCTTCCAAAGCACGCCTGATTTCCCTTTTTAGCTCTCTACAGACATTCGTGTCGTGTCCATGATCTTCATGGAAATCACAGTATTTATTCATGTTTTTCGTACCCGACCTGTGCGCCATCTGGGGTGGAGGTGTGAAGGTAGCGCACACCTGCTCTGTTATCAAGATTTCTTTTGGTGTTTTGCTAAGAGCACGCTCAGACGGATGTTTATCGTATGGGGCAAACCTCCGGTTGCTCCTTTCATCTCGTTGATGGTCACCAGTTAGAGCATCATGCCTGCGATCTGACGTGTCGGTCCATGACTTGCCGCCTACCTCTCTTGTCAGGGAGACAGTTTCTTTTGACCTTAGATAGTTATATGCCCTGTCCGTGGCTTCTTTGAAAGTAATTGGAGTTCTCTTGATTAACTTTTCTTGCAGTTGTCCTGGAAGCAAGGAGAGGGTAAAACCCGAAATTTGTTGGCTTTCGGGTAAGGCGACAATTTTCTGGCACTCCTGCGTGTAACGCTGAATGAAGTCGCGTAACCCCTCCCCTTCCCTTTGTCGCAGCAAGTGTGCTTCTATATGAGTTCTCTGCTGCTTCTTTTGCTGGATAAAGTGAGTCACAAATTTAGCCTTTAGATCTGCAAAGTCTTGAATACTCCTCTCCGGTAAGTCAGCAAACCAATCACGAGCGAAACCCTGCAACGTGCCAGGGAACATGTGACAAGCGACTGGGTCTAGCCATTTCTCTGTCATAATGGCCTGTTCAAAAAGAGCAAGGTGGTCATCAGGATCTCGGGTACCGTCGTAAGTACCAACGATGGACGGAACTTTTTGTTTATCAGGGAGTGGGAATCGGGCTACCCAGTCACAGAACTTCGAACTAACTACTGACAAAGGCATAGTGGCTGCTCGGGGTGGGGCGGCTGCGGCCACGAGTGCTTGCAACACGCGCAACATGTCATTAGACGTGTCCTGTGGTGGATGTGGTGGTGGGGTGTGAATGGGTGGTTGTCTTAACTGCTCCAATAATTGTGACAACGGATCTACTGGTTGAACAACCGTTGGCTGCGGTGCTGGGCGCAACGCCGCCACCAACTGAGAGAACAGGTCCGATGAAGTAGGTGGTGGGGGAGGTGGTGGCGGCTGAGTACTCTGAGTCAACCTGCGGAGTAACTCCACAATTGGATCCTCCCGAACCCCTGGCGTAGCGGCCTGCGGAAAGTTGGAAGCAGGCTGTCTGACCGGATCCGTGCCATCCTCTTGAGAGCTTGTCCCGTGGGACAAAAGAGGCTGAACTGAAGGGATGGGCGTCACTGGCTGTGGTGAGGTAAACGAACTTGATCCAACGAGCCTTGTGGAGAAAAGTGGACTTGTTAAAGAGGGATACCCTCGTGTCGTCCTGACATCCGACACTGTCCACTCAGAATCGACGTATGGCTCCATGATACGACTAGGCGAGGTTATCACCGCCTCGGGTATAGTGGTAATCACGGTAGTGGTTATTAATGGCGATGAAGAAGTGACCAACGATGGCTGCGTATCCGCCATAGGAACGGTTTGATTATTGAGGAAAAAAGTTTGGAAAAGTGAAACGCCGTTTAAAAACGTGTCCCACGGATGGCGCCAATGTTCGAACAACGATTGTCAAACACAAAGACCAGGCGACGTCAACCTTGGATCTCCTGTGATGATCACAGTGCAAACCCAACAAGCTCTTGGCGAACATAGGGTGATCGAGGTTGAGTGTGAAGGTGAAAGTGAGAGTATGTTATCTCTGTGCTTTAGGCTTTCTTGATCTGTTTCAGTGTATGTTTGATACTGAGCTAGGCCATGTATTTATATGTATATGGCCAGGTCTCAGGTATGTGGAGCGTTGGCCCATCATGACTGCAATAAAGTAGTCATGAAGCGCCATTATGAAGATGCCGTGTAACGCCTGCAATAAAGTAGTCATTATGACGGCCAATAAGACACGCGCTTCTGACCATCCTGACAGGCGAGATGATAACTTTGACAGGCGGTCATGACGTTTGACAGGCGGTCATGACGTTTGACAGGCGGTCATGACTTTGGCGGATCCGAACTGACCGTGGGCCATTATCAGCGGATCCAATTGTGACGTTCCTACTAACCTCATCACATCTCAACTTTTCTCCTTCACATTTTGTTTCTTCTTTGCAAACTCAAACATCTCCGGACGATTCCCCACCTTTGCATAATCATTCATCTCCGAACGATTCCTCACCCGCGGATAATCAATCATCTCCGGTCAATTCCACACCTTCTGGTCAAGCTGCTACTACTTTAGATATATCTTTAGTTCCAGCACAACCTCCACCTTTGGTGATTGATTTCTCCAAATTCAACGTTCAACGTGTATATCCTCCACCTTCTACATCAAATGTTCATACTGCATTAATCCCTCATCCTGAATTCATTGATACCTCAAATATCATTCCAGGACAACTACCACTTCCACATTCTCTTAAATGGACAAGAGAGCATCCTTTACATCAGATAATCGGTGATCTTGAATCTTCTGTTCAAACCCGTAGAGCCACTGCTGATGAATGTCATTTTTCTGCATTTTTAAGCTCTAATGAACCAAAGAAGGTCAGTGAAGCTCTCTCCGACCCAGACTGGATTCTTGTTATGCAAGAAGAAATCAATCAATTTGAAAGATTAAAAGCTTGGCGTCTTGTTCCAAAACCACCCGGAAAATCTGTTATAGGTACTAAGTGGATATTTAAAAACAAGAAGGATGAGAATGGGATTGTAATTCGTAATAAAGCACATCTCATTGCGAAAGGATATGCTCAACATGAGGGTATTGACTTTGAACAAACGTTTGCTTAAGTTGCACGAATAGAAGCCATTCGAATATTCTTGGCATATGCAGCACATAAGAATTTTACTATCTATCAAATGGATGTAAAAACTGCATTTTTAAATGGCATTCTCAAAGAAGAAGTTTTCATTCATCAAACCGAAGGTTTTGTAGATCCACACTTTCCTAATCATGTTTATATTCTCGACAAAGCTTTGTATGGCTTGAAACAAGCTCCTCGGGCGTGGTATGATGTACTATCCAAATTCTTAGTTGAGTCTGGTTTTTCAAAAGGAAAAATTGACACAACTCTTTTCATCAAACGACAAGGGGAAGATATAGTTCTCATTCAAATTTATGTCGATGATATTATTTTTGGGTCTACAAATCCCAAATACTGCAAGAAGTTCTCCGATCTTTTGGTTAAACGTTTTGAGATGAGCATGATGGGTGAAATGAATTTCTTTCTTGGTCTTCAGGTTCGCCAATTACCTACCGGGATCTTCATCAATCAATCCAAGTATATCACTGATCTCTTGAAGAAATATCTCATGGATGATTGTAAACCAATTCTGACGCCGATGTCACCTGGTTCTAAATTGCATGCTGGTCCTGATGGCAAACTTGTTGATATTACAAATTATTGGGGGATGATCGGATCCTTGTTATATCTTACTTCGAGTCGACCAGACATTATGTTCTCTACCTGCATACGTGCTCGGTATCAGGCTGCTCCTAAAGAATCACATCTTCAAGCAGTCAAACGTATAATCTGAAGGGCACTCGAGATCTCGGTCTCTGGTATCCTAAAGAAACTTCTTTTGACTTGACTGCATTTTCTGATGCTGACCATGCTGGATGTATGCTGGATCGTAAGAGTACATCTGGAAGTGTCCGATTTCTGGGAGATAAATTGGTGAGCTGGTCTTCACGCAAGCAAAATTGCGTATCTCTATCCACTGCAGAAGCAGAGTATGTTGCTGCTGCAAGCTGCTTATCCCAGGTAATTTGGATGCAATCACAATTAAAAGATTATGGCTTTTCATACAGTCGTATTCCTTTATATTGTGATTCACGAAGTGCAATTGCAATTTCATGAAATCCTGTTCAACATTTCAAAACTAAACAAATTGATCTTCGATATCATTTTATAAAAGATCATGTTGAACACGGTAATGTGGAATTGTACTTCGTTTCAACCGATTATCAATTAGCTGATTTGTTTACCAAGGCTTTAGACGAAAAACGTTTTAACTTTCTTGTGTCTAAACTTGGTATGCTAAATCTAAAAGCTTAAACCGTTTTATTTGTTACAATAACAATGGCTTTCAAGTACATCCACTTGAAACCCTCTCATAATCTGTTAATCACATAAATATAAAAAAACTCTTTCCCACCCCTCTAAAACTGTAAATTTTTCAATACCTTTATTTTGTCGAGTGGGAGAAATATTAATTCTAGGGGGAGAATTAGTATTTCCAGGGGAGAAACTTCCTTATATCAAAACTTTTATACCCGATTGAGTTTTTTTTTAAACTATAAATTTTTTTTTCTCAAAAGACATTACCTTCCCATGGTTTGCAGAACCGGCCTTACCTTCCAAGGGAAATATTTTTTAGCCAATTGGTAAATGTGAGGGTATATCTCTAGGGTATAGATTTAGGTGAGTGCAAGGTGATGTGAAAACATGATAATATTAAGAAAACACACCTTTGAGTGCATCTAAACCGTCAATAAACCGGGCAACCTCAATAAAATGTGTTCATTCATGTGTTGAATGTTTCACTAGACTTAACTGGCCCAGTCAAGCATTTGCACTCCACCACCAACCACTCAGATTCCTCTCAATAGAAATTTGTTTCAAATTCATCAAGGGACGTAGCACATAATCTATCGACTGCTCATTCGGAGTATGTTGGTATTGAAATCATTAACCTCCTGCCCCGGGTTACGTCTTTATTCCATTCACAGTGTGTCTAGATCTCACCGTCAAATATTTCCAATATTGGACACATACACTTTTATAAATGAATCTCCGTGTATTCATCAGAACACTCATAGTGGCATCACGATCTGGTGTTTCACGAGGATTGAGTGGAAATCCTGCTAGAGCTAAAATTGCGTCAACTCTAACTGCAGGTCACACATTTGAATCAACGGTTGTGCAAACGACTATCGATTCATACGGTGTGTTAACGGATACTCTATTGTGAGTCCGGTATTACCTTAATTGTTCAAGTTGCCGTGCCTAAATTTGATATCTTAAAGGCAACAACTTATGCCGGAAACACATACATTTCCGATGAAAAATCCATGTTATTCATAAATCGTAACACCATATATGCTGATCAATTGCACATGAGCGTTATAGTTCATTCTCAAATAACTCCTATGATCTGCTATAACCGACATGATCTTCCCCAGGAGCCACCTACAATATAGGACAAAATGTAAGGGTACATAGGTTTAGGTGAGCAGAATCAAGTATCACGGGATCTTGATTGGGGTGTGCTGAGATAAAATTTGAGAGGGGGAATGAAGTATGGGGTGCAATTCAGCTATACATGGTAAAATGAAATGAGGGTGTAGTCGAAAATTGAAAAAAGTAAGCTTGAGTGAGGAGGGTGTGACAGGGTTAAATAAAACGAAAAACCCTTTCCAAACCGATTAAAAGCCGGGTTGCCACGTCTCTATCAGATTGCATGTGTTGCTCTCTGATATTGAAAAGGACATCATGGACCTAGTGATGCAATGCACAACCCCCCCAGCCACTCAAGTATTTCTCAAAAAGTACTTGTTTCATTTTCACGGAGACTTGCTCATATGCTATCGACATCTCACTTGGAGATTGTTGATATTGAACAAGCGGACAATTCTATCCAGTCCTCGCCTTCGTTTGTCCACTAATTGAGTCTAGAACCGAAATACACTTTCAGGACACAGGCAAAATTCCAAGCATATCTTTGTGATATAGCCGGAATATTCATAGTGATACCAAAAATTATTGGTATTCCACGATGATTGAATGGAAATCCTACCAGTGCTAACATAAAAGCCAACATTGAACGTAGGTCACACAGTTTTTGTAACTGTTGTGTTAACAGGCAATCTATGTGATCCCGGTTTACCCTATTCGATTCCATGTACATTTTTGATGACTATACTCCAACTTTATCAACAACAGTCGGGATTTCAGATGATAAACACGAGACTGTTCTTTTATGTCATCTACAACGGTCATTGAGATTAAACAATAAAAGATTTGATCGTATTTCTTCATCATCAACAACTATCTGGTTTATCTGATAAAATGTGTTATATACTGATTCATTCAAAAAATGAATATATCATTATTCAACAGATTTTTATGAATGGGCTTCGAAGATTCTTTCTAATTCCGACTCGAAGAACTTCAAATTTTACATGAAGATCCAGATAAATCTTGATCATCATGAGGGGGAGAAAATATTTCAGAAGTTCTTATTAAAAAGATAAATGCTTACAACATTTAGGGGAGAATGAGTAATCAAGAAACTAAAGATCAGTTAAGAAATAATTGTTTGTTTGAGGGGGAGCGTAAATTCTAACAACATTTTACCCTATCAACAATTATCAATAATCACAAATCGACAAAGCCACAACTTCAACAAAAGACTTCCGCTACAAAACAACTCTATCTATGGGTCTACATTTTCGTCGATTTACATTTGTGAAAAAGAAGAAACCAATACATTCACAGAAATGTGAAACAAAAAATTCACATCCATTTCCATCCAAAATTTAATCGTTTAAATCATTCTTTCCAAATTCAATAAACAACCATTCATCCAAATCAAATCTTAAATGTACATATCATTCTTTCCTACATACAAAACATTCACATTTCAATTCAAATTTTAACCGATAGAAATCATTCTTACCAAAATTTACACACACATCCAAAACTTACTTTAACTTTCAAATCATTCATTTCATAATACAAATCATCATTATCCTATTCTCACAAAACTAAATCTCCAACATCTCAAAATCCTAGTCAAATCCTTTCCAAACTGATGTTTAATTTCTAGAACCTTCAAATCTTTAATATATCAGTTTTAGGCATTTCTTACACCAACAAACTCAACGTTAAAAAATTTAGTTCCTTTGAAGGAAGACAGGGATGAGGTTCTAAATCTCAAAAAGAGGGACATCAAAACTACTCAACGGATAATTCAGTTTCAGACTTTGCTAGAGAAGAAGATTTCAAGAACAGGCTAATCCAAACTATTGATACAAAGGGGGAGATTGTTAGGGTCATTTTTATTGTATTCAATAGTTAGGGGACTAGTTGTGACATATTGTAAAAGTGATAAACTAGTCATTAGTCTTAATCATGATGATTAGTGAGATAGGTATTTAAGGGAAACTATCATTCACTAATTGTAAGCTTTTCTCACTTAATTGAATTACATTTTTGAAAGCATTCATTCCCTCCATCTCCTTCTCTCTCAATACACACACTTAAGAACACACACCAAACACACACTTGATCTTCAATTTCTTAGCAAATCACCATGGATTAGATTGAATTCAACATCATTAGATCTCTCAGTATCTTCTCCCCCTCATGATGAATACGATTTATCTAATTCATCATATAAAATGTGAAGTTCTGCGAGATGAAATTAGGAAGAATCTTCGATTTAAGGAAACAAGTAAGTTGAGTATGACGATGCCCCTTTGATGAAAATGTGTTGAATAATGATTATACATTTTTTGTAATAATCAATATATAACACATTTAAACCATTGAAATCATTGAAGTCTTCTTCGTTTGTAAAGCTAGAACTGAGTGATTAACCGTTGTGCAGTTATGTTGACAAATCAGCTTCAGCTTTTGATGATCGGTGATAACCATACTTTTAATTGGCTTTTCAACCAATAGAAAGTATTCCAGAAGACTTCAAGCAAATCGAAGAAATGTAGACCCATAGATAGAGCAGTCGGCAGTGGAAGTCTTTTTCTTGAAGTTGTGGCTTTGTCGATTTGTTGATGATCCTTGGTTCCTGATATTTGTTGAAGTCGTAGAAGTGCGGTATATTGATTTGATTTTGGATTTTCTGACCGTTGTTGATAATGTTGGAGTACGGTCATAGAATCCCTTATCTGATGTATTGACTATTGTTGATAAGAGTGGAGTACAGTCATCAGATCCTCTATCAGACATAGTGACTGTTGTTCATAAGAATGGAGTACAATCGCCTGATCTTCTATCTGACATAGTGACTGTTGTTGATAAAAATGGAGTACAGTCGTCAGATCTTCGCACATGAAAGTATCAGGGTAACCCAGGATCACATAGATTTCCTTTTAGCATGACAGTTACAGAAACTGTGTGACCTACGTTCAGTGTTGGCTTTGATGTTAGCAATGGTAGGATTTCCATTCAATCATCATGGAATACCAATATTTTTGGTATCACTATGAATATTCCGGCAATATCACAAGGATATGCTTGGTGGAATGCCTGTGTCCTAGAGAAATTTAATTCGGTTCTAGACTCTATTTGTGGACAAACAAATGCGAGTACTGGAGAGAATTGTCCTCTTTTTCAATATCAACAATCTCCAAGTGAGATGTCGATAGCATATGAGCTGATCTCCGTGAAAAATGAAACAAGGACTTTTTAAGAAGTACTTGAGTAGCTAGGGGGGTTGTGCATTGCATCACTGGGTCTATGATGTCTTTTTCAATATCAGAGAGCAACATATGCAATCTGATAGAGACATGGCTACCCGAATTTTAATCGGTTTGGTAAGGGTTTTTCGTTTTCTTTAAACCTGTCACGCCCTGCTCATTTAAGCTTACTTTTTCAATTTTCAACTACACCCTCATTTCATTTTACCATGTGTTTAGCTGATTTGCACTCCAAACTTCATTCCCCTCTCAAATTCTATCTCAGCGCACCCCAATCAAGATCCCGTGATACTTGATTCCGCTCACCTAGACCTAGGGACCCTCAAAGTATGTCCTATATTGTAGGTGGCTCCTGGGGAAGATCATGCCGGTTATAGCAGATCATAGGAGTAATTTGAGAGTGAACTATAACGCTCATGTGCAATTGATCAGCATTTACTAAGTTACGTTGTAAGAATGATTCACATGGATTTTTCATCGGAATTCTTTATGTGTTTTCGGCATAAGTTGTTGCCTTTTTGATTGAAAATTTTAGGCACGACAACTTGAACAGTTTAGGTAATACCGGGTTCACATAGAGTGACCGTTAGCACACCATTTGATTCAATAGTCGTTTGCACAACAGTCGATTCAATTGTGTGACCTGCATTTAGAGTTGGCGTAATTTTAGCTCTAGCAGGATTTCCACTCAATCTTTGTGAAGCACCAATTATGATGCCACTATGAGTGTTCCGATGAATTCACAGATATTCATTTTTAATAGTGTATGTGTCCTATATTGGAAGTATTTGACGGTGAGATCTAGACACACTGTGCATTAAAATGAGACGTAACCCGGGGCAGGAGGTTAATTTGTTTCAATACCAACATACTCCAAATGAGTAGTCGATAGATTATGTGCTACGTCCCCTGATGAATTGAAACAAATTCCTGTTGAGAGGAATCTGAGTGGTTGGTGGTGGAGTGTAGATGCTTTACTGGGCTAGTTAAGTCTAATGAAACATTCAACACATTAATGATCACCTTTTTGTATGGTTGCCCGGTTTATTGACAGTTTGGATGCACTCAAAGGTGTGTTTTCTTGTTATTATCATGTTTTCACATCACCTTGCACTCACCTAAATCTATACCCTAAACTTTTACCCTCACATTTACCAATCGGCTGAAAAGTATTTCCCTTGGAAGGTAAGGCCGGTTCTGGCAAACCGTGGGAAGGTACAGTCTTTTAAAAGATTTATCGATTATTTGTTAAGTTGGGTATTTTGTTTTGGTTTTAGAAATATATTTCTCCCCCTAGAAATAATAATTTTCCCCCCAGAATTAATATTTCTCCCCCTTGACAAAACAAAGATATTAAAAAGTCTTGAGTTTTGAGGACGTACCTGATACATCGTCGGAGGGTTGAAGGACAGTATTTGCGGTAAAGCTTGATTGAGCTTTTTGCTTTCTTTTGAGAGCGGGTTCTGAGTCTGATGTGATCAGAAGCCATCTTCCATTGAGAACCGGGTTTCAAGCTAAGGTACTTGAAAGCCATTTCTTTGAAGCTCGAGTTATACACTAAATTGTGTATAAGATGCTGCTGCATAACAAATCATACAACTTTTGGTACCCATATTTGTTTGGGTCCGATGGTATTAGTATGAGAATGAAACCATCGATAAGTTGTATCGATTTTATGTAAAGATTCGGAATTCCAAGAAAAAAAGAAACTTGATGTTTCACTTTCAAATAATTTCCGAGAAATTATATGAGATTTTGGAGTTTTCAGAATCCATTTTTCTTTTAAGATCTTAGGTGTCTTAGAAACAAAAACATTTTTCGCTGTTGTCGAAAAATTGAAATTAGTTTTAGGCGCCAAAGCTAACAGACTTCTTCTCGTGTATGTTAATGTTTTTGTCGAAGACATTGAATGTTTTGGAATCGAAGAATGCTTCAACACAGATTTTGATTTAGACGTACAAGGTTCCGAAGATTGTGGTTTCACAAACAACTTTTTACTCTTTTGAAGTGAATAATTTGTGAACTGTGAGACCTTTTTAGAAACAGATTTTGAAGATTCACCGGTGTAAATCTTAATCGGAACTTGTACCGCACGTTTTCCTTTATCAACAATTTTAGGTTTAGAAAATTCTGCAATTTTGATTTTCAAGACATCGTTTATACACTGTGACAAAGAAAGATCTGCTTCAAGAGATGCAATTTTATCAAGCAATTTTTTGCAGTGATCTTCAGCTTTTTCCTTTTCAAGTGTAAGGTTGTTAATAATGGATAACTGTTTATCGATTTCCTTTTTAAAACTGTTTGTTATATTTTTGATCTGTTCATTTAATATTTGAATTTCGATGTCAGCCATCTTCAACTGATCATGGTAGTCTTTCATCTTGATGTCTGCGGACTTCATCCAGGTTTGCTCTCGATGTAATTGAACCGCCAAGTCATTTATTAGCTTCTTGGAGTCGTCGTTCTCACTTGACACTGTTTTCATGTTTCGAAGGTTTGATATCTCAAGATTTTTTTCATTGATTATATGATTTAGTCGATTGACCTCACTGGTGTGAGCAACATGAAAGGATGACAACTATTGTTGTAACTCTTGTGCTTTTTGATTTGAAGTGTTATTTTTATTGACTTGAGGAACAAGTGTTTCAAGTTGACGACGAAACGTCAGATTTTCTGCTTTTAAGTTAGTGATTTGTGCATTTGATTCAATGTTTGGGTTTACTTGTTGTTGTAAACTTTCTTGTAATGCAGATATTTTAAATTGAAAAACAGATTGTGACGTAGACAACTGATTTTGCAATTCCTTGGTTAATTGTTCAATGGTTTGCAATTTTTCTATTTGAAGAGAATATTGACTTAAATCATTTTAAAGTTATGCTTTTTCAGATTCTAAGACAGTAATTTGTTTTGTCAACTGAGATTTCTTGTCAAATTTAAGTAAAAGCTTTTCATTAAACAAGAAATTTTCTTATTCATCAGTGTCTGAGTCAGATAGAAAATAATCAAAGGAAGAAGAGTGTACCTCGTTTTCATCATTTTGTGGAACAATCAGCTCATCCCTAAGTTCAGTGGATTATCAGAATTTGATAAAAAAAACTGATTATGTCCATTTCCTTGTTGGATTCTCCATTGAATCTATCAGAACCCTATGCATTAGCTCTTGCCATTGTTGTGATGTAGTAGTGTTGATCGAGTTCTCAGGTTGATAAGTAAAAGATGTCGTGTTAATCAGGTTCTCGGGTTTGAAAGTATAAGATCTCGTGTATAAGGAAAAAATGTAATAGTATGTTTCGAGAAGTGTAAAAAATTTCAGGTTTTGGTAAAAGTTCTCGTGTTTTTGAAATGTGAAAATTTTCTTTAAAGATCTTAAAAAAATATAGAAATTAAAAGTGTTTTTTTTTTTAAGTTAATTGAATTGGATTTGGGCCAAAAACAATTTATGCATAAAAATAATTTGGACCGAAAATTATTTTTGGACTTAAATTGAGTTTGGGTTGGTATTGACTTGGGCTTAAAAAGTTAAAAAGATTAAAGTTTGGGCTTTAAAAGTGATTTAGGCTTAATATGTTTTGGGCTTGAATTGTTTGGGCTTGAAGACTATATGACGAGAACAATTGGATCACCAAAACACTGAGCCGGGAACTATCACGGGATCTTGATGCAGGCTGAGATGAAGCAGGCACGACAACAATTTGGCGTAAAACAATCACAAGCCTAGATCGACTGAGAGTCGGGATTGAGATCGGAATCAGATATTACAATCATACACGAAATCAATTGAAGAAAGCTGAGATCGAATTTGAGATCGGCCGAACTCTTTGAATGACGAACTTTTGATGGCCGAACTCTTTATGAAGACAATTGTTCGAGCCGAAGACTATGAGCAAGCCGGGAACAGTGTTCGAGCCAAAGACTGAGGAATCGAACACTAAGAGCCGAACACTGTTGAAGCCGAAGTTGTTCTTGACGTTCGTCCGTTCGTAAGTTCCAAACCTTCACAATTTTGATGCTATTTTGCTCGATTCTTAACCAAACACAGTGATTTAAAGCACAAAACGTTAGAAAATCAATTTCTAACAGTTTGATCCGATCATATAACTCAAAACGGTTCAAAACAGAGTTCAATTTCGGATTTTCAGTCAACTTTTTGAGTATCTATGTTTTTCACAAAAATCACGAAATTAAGATCAATAGTTGATGTTCTAATGTGCTTAGAATCAATGGAGAGACATGATTATCCAATAAAAACAACGATTTCTAACAAAAATTTTGACACCAAAAAATCACAGCTCTTTTTCCAAAAATTTCAAAAACTTAAAAAATGGATCAACTTAGCTCGAATTTGGATCTGTTCCTTGAAGGATTGTGCTCTGATACTAATTGTAGGTTAAGATTCAAAGATTGAACTATAGATTTAGCATCAACAGTTAGAAAATAGGAAGATTTAGATTGTTTGAAATGATGAACTCTTTGCAATATGGATGGGGGGCTGTTACAAATTTGGGCAAAGGTTTTAGGCTATTAGGTTACTACTTAGTATATATACCTAGCCTAAGTTTAGACTAAATACATAAATGATCCCTAGATTATTGAATACAACATATGAAACCCAACAGTGTGGTACCAATTTTGGTTGTTCATTCTTCGGATGACTTTCCTGTTTACGTTTGCTAGGTTATTCACTAGAGTATCATATTTGTACAGTTTTATATAATGGTTGTTCTTTTAAGTCAAGCAACATCTCACTCTTTTGCATCATTGTTATTTGCAGTTCTCAACTAAATACCGTAAATGAGCTGAGGGAAGGGCTAAAGGCCAAAGGCCCAAAATCTAAGGAATTACATTTTAAAAAATATTAAAATTAAAATAACTATATATAAAAACCGGATACCGGGTATCCGACTACCCGGAAATATCTAAATATTAGTATCCGTAACCGTATCCGAATATTCGGGTATCCGTTTTTTCGGGTATCCGGATTTTCGGGTATCCAGATTTCGGTTATCGGATATTTTTTCGGATACCCGTTTTTTCGGTTATTTTTGAACACCCCTAGTTCTCATTAGATAATTCTTCTAAAAATACGAAAGAATTCTTGTTCAAGATTTATAAATAAAATTTGGCATTTAGAAACCATATATCATATATAGATTTAATGTGAATATACATCTAAGGTGGATGAGACATTTGTTTTCTGTTTTTTTAAACACACTATGAGAATTATGTACAGTCCAACTTATAATTAGTCTTGCACTCTTGCTATATATATATTTCGATTTAAAAGAAGAAAAAAGCTTACATTAACTCTATGTCATTTTAGCAAAGGGCTTATACAATATCGTGTGTTTACATGTCCAATAAGATTTTGTGTTCAAGTCCAACTATAGACTAAAAATTATGTAAATTTACAGAATTGTATGTTAGCTTTCGCAAAATACCTCTCTATTTTATATTAAAGAAAATGATAACTTAAATTCAAAAACAAATTTACCACAAAACTTTATAAACCACCACGTTCTATGATATCCCGACCACAATTGGAAAACCCACAAGGAAACATAAATCTTTATCAAATCTATGGTCATGTTGGAATCTTTTACCAACCAAAGTTGCTACGCCTTGCTTTTGTGTTGTCTACATTTAAATGCTAATAATGGCAAGTGGGGTACTTCTCATGTGTAACTATAGTTGCAATATAAATAAAATGCCTATTTTTATAATATATTTTTTTATAATAACAGTTTTTAGGGCTGTCAATAAGAATGTATAAGATTGAGCAGCCTTGCTTCTAATTGGAGGAGAATTTTGAATGTTGCTAAAAAGAAGGAACATATGTTGGCTAATGAAATTAAAAGTGGCTAAATATGAAAATAATCATTCTATTATCCGTTCTTAGTGACAGTTCTAAGGGTTGTCATTATCAAAACCCATAATATATTTATATAACCGTATGAAAATGTGTAAATTGAGATTGTAATTCATTCTACTTGTGTGTTATTTCTACTCTTTACTATATTATAATATATTTAGGTGAAATTATTAAATTTAAATTACAAATATAATCAACCAACAATTTACCTTTTATTAAATATTATTTATTAATACCAAATTTAAATAATTAATCTATTTCAATTCAGTTTAAAAAATGGCATATTCATTTAGGTGAAATAATATATTTTGCCCCTTTCTTTGGAGAAAAAACTGAGTTTTGAATTATATCAATAACTTTATGGAGCCCATCAAAGCCCAAAACTAAATATATTTCTATGAATAATCACATTTCGTATATAAAAAAATATCAAGGAAATAGCTTTCAAGCACAAGTACAATAAGGACAGGATGCCAAACCAAGCTGTCATCTTTGTCCATTGATTGCTTATACTATTTCATAAATTGATAAAACAGTTGGTTATTTGTAAGACATCAATATATTTTAATTAAGTTTAAACATAAAAAGAACTATGAGCAACAATCAATGTTATCATAATCTTTTTAAGTCGCAAACTAAATTTGAAAGAAAAAAAAAAGTGTTTGTGCAAAGAAGAATTTATATTTTTATCTATGTAATACAACTTATAAGAGCACAAAGTGTCGTTGGGGATTAACCGATGTTAAAGATATTTACCTTCCTTTAATATTCGTATAACATCTTTTTGAACCCATAAAAATATTTTAAATAATCACAATTTAAAAAGAAAAAAAGGAAATTTTTTATTTAACATCGTTAAACCTTTGGTGACCGACTAATGGCATATGTTTGGTGAGACCACCAATGTGGTTTGGCGCCACAAAAAAGTCTTTGACGCCACCCAATGTTCTTTTTTTTGAACGGCGAGTTAGTAAGTAGTTCGAGTCTGGACAGTGACATCTATAAATGGCAGTATGTCTTCTCTTGAACCTTCCACCTTTTTGTCCACGACAGGACTTGAACCCATGACCAATATGTCATGGGCAACACCTTAAATCCTCCTTGGATACCACTAGACTACAAGCCTTGGGTGACCGCCACCCAATGTTCTAATACTATAAAAAATAATATGAGATTGATATACAAAAATTAAAATAAAAAATGATAAATGTTATTAACAGATTGGTCCATAAATATGTGCATGTTTGGTCTTTACTGTTTACTACAATTGTAATGCCTAGCTATATCTTGTTTGCCCATTTTGAAGCTTGCACTGTACTATCATATTAGAAAAGTTGACCGCTTATTAACTATATAGTTAAGACTTGTTTCATAACCCGCCCGATGGGCGGGCTAGCTGTAAGAAATATAATACTCCCTCCGTCTCTTAATAAAGTTCCCATTTCCCCTAATATGTTTGTCCCAAAATAAAGTTCCCATTTCTTAAATTAGAGGGACCCACTCAATACAATAATATTATTACCATATACCCCACCACTAAGTATCTCCTAAAAACACTTTCTCTCTCCAAAAAACCCTATATTTTAATCAAATTTATTACCAAGGACTCACCACTAACTATCTCCTAAAAACATGTGCCCAGGAGAAATGAGAACTTTATTAAGGGACGGAGGGAGTATATAATGATGTAAAAAACGTAAGAAATTACATGGTCAACTATTATTAAAATGATGATTAAAGGTTTTGTTGTACATGAATAATCGGTAAAAATAAATCAAAAAAGAAAACGCATTTTATTGTATAAGACGTTTGTTGTTGAGTTTGTATAGTTACCATCTTGGTCGCAACAAATAATTTTCAAGCATTTGTTTATCTTTACTCTTGATACATCAACATATAGCTGGTCATGTGAGAATTTGGACAAACAAATCAACCTGTGACAATGTTCGCCCATGGTTTTTTTAATAGTCATTGAAAAATGTACTTAAATAGGAAATTGTCTTCGGCTCAATTTGAAAGACATAGTTTTGTCGTAAGGACTAATAATCATACGTGGGATAACACAAATTGTACAAACTTTGTCACGATCTTACCTTCAATTATATTAGCCTAGTTCTATTGCATAAATCTACTTTCTGATCAATGTTTTGCATACACATTACAGGAGCATCTATCTTTAACTTCAATATTTGATGCGTGACACCTGACATTTTTATAGTATACAAGAATTATGTGGTGTAAAGATCGAGGCTAAACATATTATTAATCATCAACAATTTCATGTGTGAGTGTTGATAATAATATGTTTAACTATAATATTTTTGGATCATAATATTTTTAAACATTGATTATTATAACTTTCGATCATAATAAAATTGGATCGTAACATTTTGTGATCATAATATTTTGTGACCATAATAAATTTAAATTATATTTTTAGATCATAAGATTTTTTTCGTAAAATGTTTGAACCATGACATTTTTTTGTTTAAATTTTTATGTCTATACTCATTTCGTAAAGAATTTTATTTTAAAAACTTTTATTTTCTTAAAATTTTTGTGATTATAAACATTTTGTGATCATAATAAATTTAAACTACACTTTTAGATCATAAGATTTTTTTTCCGTAAAATGTTTGAACCATGACATTTTCTTTTTCAAATTTTTATGACTATACTCATCTCGTAAATAATTTAATTTTAAGAACTTTGATTTTCTTAAAATTTTAGAGATTATAACATTTTGTGATCATAATAAATTTAAATTACATTTTTAGATCATAAGATTTTTTTTCGTAAAATGTTTGAACCATTGTTGGGTCACATTTATTGTAACCAATAGTCTATAGACCATTTTGTATTTAGTTGAAACTTTGACTAGGTATATATAGTAAGTAGTAACCTAATTTGCATAACATTTGCCCAAATTGTAGCAGCCCCCATCAATAGCAAAGTGTTCAAATATTCCATCCATCTTAATCTTCCTATATTATCACTTGTTTATGCTTAATTTATGAATTAATCATTGAATTCACAATCTACAACCATGACATTTTTTTTTCAAATTTTTATGACTATACTCATTTCGTAAAGAATTTAATTTTAAGAACTTTGATTTTTTTAAAATTTTTTGTTTACAAATAAAAAACAAAGCTATGGGCGAAAAACGAAGCGAGAGAAGACATGAATATGTTTTCATATAAAGAAGAAGTTAATTGCCTATTATGCCCTTTGAGTCAGCGTCCATGTCATCATTAAGAAGCAATGTTATTGGTACATGTCATCAAATTAAAATCATGTCATTGCTCCATATATAGGTGAGAGATACCTAAGGGCTTGTAGCCTAGTGGTATTGAAGAATGATTTAAGGTATTGCTCATGATCTTGGTCATGGGTTCAAGTCCCGTCATGGAAAAAAAATGAGTAATTTGGTGCCGTTGAAAAAATAAGATATCATTTAATAAGTAAACAAACAAATGGAAAATATTTTATTACCCGTACGTACCTAAATAATATACTATACATTTCACTTGAGAACCCATTAAATATTTTGAACAAAGAAACTCTGTAGATCATTGGATAAAAAAATAAAGCGATAGGATATATAATTTTTATATGCGAAGAAGATATTACATATCAAACAGATGCGAGTGATTAAACTTATTTTAGATTAAAATGTTCACTAAAACGTGTTCATATGTAAATTTTTTGTTCTTTTACGTTTTTTATCTAACGAACTCACCTATACAACAATAACAACTATAATTAAACCCGGAATGCCTCACATCAAGGTGACAGGATTCGAACATATGGCCCTCTGTACCCAAAATCGGGATATGAGAGGTGAAATGTAGATAATTATACCTTTACTCGTACTTATTGAAACAAATGATATTGTTAACCTTTTCTATTCATCTTTATCTTCAAATCTGAAATGTCGATATTAATGTTGTTTAAGCTTTTAATAAGCTTATCTTCAAATTAGAAATTCGAAATCTCGTCAATAATTATGGTATTTTGGTAACGGTAGGTGGATTAGAGACTATTGGGCCAATTTTATACGATGAACTTTTAAGGGGGACTAGTCCATAAGTTCCAGGCTTCCATTAAGGCCCGCCACATTTATCCAGTAGCCCAATTTGCCAAACCCAAAACAAATAAAAACCAATTTTCATTCAGGACGATATTATATACCTTACAATAGCCATCGCGTGAATAGTAGCTTGTCCGTACAGCAGTCGACACCTCCAGCTTAAATGAGTCCTACAGCTCCCGCTTGTAGCAAGCCAATCAGAATTTGCCAGCATTTCATTTTTCGTTTTCTTATTTAAACATTGTAGGCGGATTTAGTAAATATACGAGGCTTTGCCCCATTGGTTGCCACTCTACCCTGGTGACCTCCAGGTTCTGAGTTCGAATTTTGTCCATCCTCTTTTTTTCCTCCTTCAATTAACTTTCTAGAAATTGCATTATTAGCCCCTGAACTTTAATTTTTCCAAAATGACATTTTATTACCTTGAATCTAATATTAAATGTCTATCTTTTCTATAAATATTTGTTTTTCTTTACTATTATTACTATTAATATTATTAATACGTCTTATTTTTGTTATTAATATTTTTCTATATAAAGTAGGTTTCAACGAGTTCTAATTTTTAAAATAACCAATGATATAATCTTATTGTTAGCATAAAGTTTTTGAGTTTACATTAGTAGTACACATTTCTACACATGATATAGCTAGATGTTGTATAACTAAAACGTTTATTAATGTAAACAGTATTTTAGACGTCGTATGAAAATATTAGTAAACAATCTTCTTGGTATCACATAAAAATCCCCGCGGCAACGCGCGGGGGGAAAGCCCACTAGTTTTCATACAAAACTCATCATAGCCTTTTGATACTAATCCCATTTTCGGCTAATGTTGTCCATAAACACATAATGTAGTTGGAATTAAGACTAAAAACAGACTAATAAGGCTTACACTTTTCTCATTGAACTCGATGCCCGATTTGTACATTTTCTCGTTTGATCATTCAAATTTCACGAAGTTTACTTCTTTAGTGGTTTGAGAACTTAGCGACGAAGGGTTTGCTTTGTTTTGTGTTTTTATATCCGGGTATGGATGGGTTTTCAGGTCGATCGAAAAAATGGCGAGATCGCTAAACGCCTTTAGCGAATAATCTGATAGGAAAATAAATTCCACTTTTCGTGACATTTTTTAAAGCACAGGTGATAAAAATGACAATTTGGTGATTTTCCCGTAGTTATATTAGAAATGGTTATTTATATTTTTGACAATTTAAACTACTTCTAATGATCGTATTTTATTTCAAATTTACTAAATTAACTAGAATAAATTATAGTTTTATGCAGGAGAAAAATGGGTAAAACATTTCTTGGCATCATGTTGACTTTGGACTATATATATTGAGATTGAGATATTATGGTTGTTCATAGCTGTTATATTTTCACTCGTGAACCATTTTTTATTATCTAATTTGTTGAGAATGTTGGTATATTCTTTTCATAACAATGATGATAAATGCGTTCGCTTAGTTTAATGCTTGACTAAAAGTCACCAACTGTTGAATAATCTTATCAATTTTATTGCCTAATTGACTAAATAGTAAAACAATTTTCATATAATTACTCAGATTGTCAATCATTACATGCATAATCTTTTTGGTAAAAGGGATTTTATAATTTGATACATTGACCTAGAGTATTTGAATGAATTATACAATAATACTAATAATACTCAATTATTTATATGATAGGGTATGATGGAAGTAATGTAGATAATCATACAGCCCTACCTATAGGAGAAATACTGTTTCGTGAGAAACCTCTAACATGGCGGGTGGGCCTTTGGCGAATTCCGGTTGCATGTAGGTTGGAAAAAAGAGGCATCAATATTGGCTCTATCATTTGTAAATGTTGCAATATGGAAGATGAAGATATAGAACATGTATTTCTCCAGTGCTCTAGAACAAAGGATGTGTTAGCTTGGTTTTTTAATTGGTGTAGTATACAGTTACCATCCTTTAATTCAGTAAAGGAACTTATAGAATTTGGAGTTAATTGGGGCAATTGCCTAAAGAAAAAGAAGATGTTAACCATGATGATTCAATGCTTACTTTGGTGTGTATGGAAGGCGAGAAACGAGGCGGTTTTCAACAACATACATAAGTCTCATTCGATTATAGCAAGTGATATTATTGAGACTTCATTTTTATGGATAAAACATAGGAGTAATTTCGATTGTAATTTGGTGGATTGGAGGATTTCCTCTTTTTTTTGTCTTGTTTGTAATCTTTCTTTGCTCGTCTTAGTGTCTTGCTAAAACTCGGGTGCCTATTAATATATTTTCTGTTTCCAAAAAAAATAAGATTCGAGAAGAAGTAAGATGTTTCTACAAAATATATTTGCCGTCTTAGTGTCTTGTTTGTATTGTTTCTGTAATCTTTTTAAATGATAGATATGAGAAGAAGTAAGATGTTTCTACAAAATATAAAATGACAAAAAAAGAAGTTTGTAGAAAACGTCCATCTAGAATTCAAGATCGATGTGGCCAAAATATTTTGAGTTTGGGGTATTTTACATTTCAACCCCTAAAGTTGACTACTTTTGGTTGACATGCATGCAACTTTGTTTATTATCTTTCAGGGATATCGATATATCACACCAGCTTATAGTATCTTCTATTCTTCTTTTCGGTATAATTTCAATATTGCCCCTGCCAATAGTAAGATAGTTTCGATTTAAAACCCAAGAGTTGACTATATTGCTGTCCAAGATGCATGTAACATACTCGTTAATATTAGACTATTTCTAACCTTAACACCAACTAACATTTCTTTTTTCTCGCCAAATTAACTATATCGTCATGTTAGCTGACACTTCAAATGACACTAACATGACATATATCAACAATACGTCAATACCATTTCACTTAATATTTTATAGTACATAAAATATGCACACATAAAATAGTACAAATACCTACAAAATACCCCAACGTGTCGCTTTACAGTTTGGTAAGCTCCCAACCGAAGGTTAGCCAATGGCCAACCGACACTTGGCAGTGTTCTAAGTAATTCCAAAGTAAAAACCCCAACAGGCATCAACAATTATAAGCCTAAACATATTACGTATTTCGATTGTATTTTATTTGTAAATTCTACATATTAATATTATTATTGTTAAAGTTTAGTTTAAGTATTTTGACTTGAGATTAAAAAACGTCAAATATGCAACTGTGGTTGTTGAGGTATGTTGTCATGATAACCTCGTCGGAGAAATTTATTTAATTTAAAGCTTGACTAACTAAAGTCACCAAGTGTTGAATGTAGCGATCAATTCAATTAGTATTTTATTGCTTTATTAACTAAATAATCATCGTTTGTTACATAATTGCTTGATCATGTATGAAATAATGAATCGTTTTAATTTCATAGTTTAATTTCAATTTCGCCCCATATTATTTAAACAATAATTTGATGGATAATTAAAATGATTACAAAATAGCGAGTCATAATTTTTATATTCGACCATAACCCATTACACGTGGTTTGCTGCTGGTTGGAGGACAATAATGCAATGGCCACGCAACTATCAGTTATTTTTATTTTGACCATCAAATATCAAATTTGGATAATTAGATTAGTTAAGGTCTTGTTTGGATGCATTATGTTCAATTATTAGTGGGTTAATTAACTTAATTTGCTAGTTTGGTTGGAGACACCTCTGATTTCTTGGTTAGTTGGTTCAAGACAACAAAATCATTATAACAGACTCTCCTCCTCCATTTATACACACTCATTACATATATACAAACACACAAAATTCCTTTGTGTCGTTGCATAGTTTCACCCACCTTGATTTCGTGCTGCCTGCGAATCAGATGGTCGTCCTGAAATTGTGCAACTTGTAAAACTAGTTGGAACCGTATTCTTAAAAAAAGAACTTGAACATTTATAACTGTTTTATTTAATTGTAGCTTTCAAAATATGTAGTTGTGGAAATTATTAGAATAATGCTCACTTCATACAAAAATAATTTTATTTCACATACGAAACTAAAATAAAAAGTATTTATGTTTATATAACTGAAAGTGGAAAGGAGTGGAAAATAATTTGGTTTGACCAAAAGAGTGTATAAAGGTGGCACCAACTAGACCACTTTAAATCGTTAATCCAAAAATCATATCATGGATGATAACTTTTTTGCTCGATCATACATTCATACCCCCTATTATCTTCTTAATCACATCTGTCAGGATCGATTAACTATAGACAAGTTAATAAACACCTTAGATCTAATTGATGATAGAAGTTGCAGCGGATCAACACTATATCAATAATTAAGAACAATGAACTGTATGAACAATATGATAAATATTAAGAACACAGTTTCACAAAAAGCTTCAATGTATATTATTGAGTTAACAATACACACGTACGTTTACAATTCGTAAGGAACTATATATAATAGTCCTTGAAGCTAAACTATTTACCCTAGTTATTCTAGGATACGATTTACATCTAATTATAAACGATATACATTGATTTACATTCTATAACTATCTCTGCGAAGATCTCGGACTTGATATGTTCCATAAACGCGTATCAGTAGTAAAACCAATCACCAGTAGTAAATAAGTAACATCAGTAGTAAACTTGGTGATCAGTAGTAAGTCCATAATCAACGTCAGTAGTAACTACAATGATCAGTAGTATCTTCAATCTTTGTATGATCAGTAGTAACTAAGTTATAGAGAACACCAGCATCAACTTCATCAGTAGTAAATGTTTCTGCCCCATCAGTAATAAACATAATTATCACTAACTGCAGCATCAGTACTAAGTTGATCTGTGATTTGCTCTAACAATCTCCCCCTAAACTTATTGATTATCCTTTAATCAATCAAGTTTTCTTCTGTTCTTCTTCTTCTTTCTTTCTTCTTTCTAATGTTCTTTGATTTTGTTGAAGTCTTTGTTCAATTATGTATTTGCTGTTCTTCTTGGTAAAGTAATTCAATTTATTTTGGAACATAACTGCATCAAAGGGCTTCATTAGAGTGTTGATGAATATCTGATACATTTCTTTTTCTGAGTGAGGATATTCTCTTTCATATAAGTACAACTCACACTTTTTACTTGATCTTTCAAAGAAATACATATTGCAAGTTGGGAGAACATTCCATGCATACACATTTTCTGGATTTGTAAATAACTCTGGATAGTTATCTGGATAAAAAGCTGCATCAATCATTCTTGTTAAGTATCCAGCTCCAGATTCTTTCCAAGATTTCTTTGACATTCTTGGTTTTCCAATGATCAGAAGTTTAATCACATCACTTCTTGTACAGGATCTGATCAAAGGTAACCATCCAGTAAACTTTTGAATGATTTTGTCTTCCCTTACAACTAATAGAACATTATTGGGCAAGACTTTCCAGTTTAGTATTGGGTTATTTTGAAGTGGAGCAACAGGTACTTCAAGAACAGGTATAATTTTTTCTTGTTTTGCTTTCTTTTGAAAACTCTGTTCTTGAGCTTCATTCTTTCTTTTCTTTGTCTGAGCAGATGAGGATTCACCAATAGTAGACACACTACCAGCTTTGAGCAAATTTAAGCTGATTGGTACTAAAGTTTTGGTTTTGGCTTTCTTTGATTCTTCAGCTTCTTGTTCAGCCAAGTCTCTTTTCTTTGCAGTGCAGTATTTTTCAATTATGTTTACCATCTTCATTCTTCCAAAAGATTTTGCACTGTGACCCTTTGTCTTTAGAAATTCTATCATAAGAGACTTCTGTTCAAATATATCATCTGGTAAATCACCTTTTGTTCTTTTGCATTCTGCTACAAGATCTTCAAGACAACTAGATGTTCTTCTTCTACTTTTCTAAACCTTTTGAACTCTGATTCTTGGGCTTCTATCTGAACATCTTTAATTTGAACAGGTAATTTAACAGGAATTTCTCTTTGATTTTTCTTATTTTCAAGAGCTTGATATTTAGCTACTTTCTCCCAATATCTTTTATCCTTCACCTTCCATTTATTTTGTTTATCAGCTCTCACCAGATTAATCTTGTTCACCATGTAATGACCAAGAGCTCTGTTAGGATAATCTTCATCATAAATCTCTTTACCCTTTCCAATGTGTGCTGAAGGTGGAGGTGGAATATACTTCATATCTGGTACTCCTCTTATTATAACTGAAGGAGAAAATGTTCTAAGCTCATTTTGTTGAAGTATTTTTGGGTGTGGAGGAAGTGAGCATTCATCAACCTCAAACCAATTCACATTATCATCAATGTCAGGTATGATAAGTGGTTGATCAGGTGTTGGTGGTTTGGTAATGATGACATGTCTCCTAGCATCAATGAGTTCAGGAAATTGTAGTTCTTCCTCATCAGTAGTAACCAGAGTAGTTACTACTGGTGTTATTTCAGGAGTTACTACTGATAGGGCATCAGTAGTGTTTAGTTCAGTTAATTCCTCTTCTTGACTTACTACTGCTATATCATCAGTAGTAGGAGTTACTACTGGTATCTCTGTTTCAACTTGTTCTTCCATTGTAGCAGTAGTAATTGGCTCATCTTCTGTAATCATCATCTCTGGGCCTTCATCAACTTCTGTTTCTTTTAAATTCAAGAGGGAGGAAGCTGCTGCTGCAATAGATTCATCAATCATTGTCTGTATGTTATCCTTCTCCCCCTTAGTGAGCTCAACTGGAGGAGCCTCACTATCATCAATCCTCTTTTTCAATTTTCTGATAAGCTTTGATTGTTGATGAAGCCTAAGTTCATATTGTCTCATTCTTTTGTTGATGATATTGACATTTCTTTTCATAGCAGCCATAGTTTTTCCTTGATTTGTTTGGTAATAAAGACAATCTTGTACAGTGGATTCCAAGGAATCCACTTTAGCCGTCAATTGTTGGATTTTAATACTGCCCTCACTCCATCTAGCAAGATCATCGGGCTTACTAACAGGTACATTGGTTTTAAGGTTTTCCTTCCTTTCCATCAATTCCACAGATCTGCCCTCATCACTGCTTGGTGATTCATTGGGTCTTTTAGACATTCTCTTCTTCCTAGAAGAAGCAGAGATGCCCCCCCTTGTGGTTTCTTGGCACCGGGGTCCTTTGAGTAATTCCTCAAAAGAGTCATCACTCAAAGTTGCCGAGGTTTGGGTCCTAATGATGTTTTCACTGTCCTGTGCACCCACCTTTGGGGCATCAGTAGTGAAAGCCCTCCCCTCATGTCCTCTCTCCTCCTTGGAGGACAACTCTTTGAGCCTGGGGTGTGACTCGATTTGTCCCCTGGTGTCCTTTAAAGATTTCTTTCTTTTATAGATTGTAGATATATTTTTGGTTTTGTCTGGTAGGTCTTCTACAGAGTGAAGAGTAGCACTCTGCAGATTAATATCAAGTTCCTGGGACACATTCAGGACTTCTGTTTGAGTTGGTGATTGAGTGGCTATATGGGGTGGTGTTTGGGCTGTATTTGGGGGTGATGGAGTGGGTTGAGGTTCAACTTGGGTTGTAGCAATGGTTGAACCTTCTCCAATATTGGGTTGATCTTTGATCATGTTTGGAAACAAAGGGGTTTCCTTCCCTGAAAATTTAAATTGTTTTCTCATATTTGAGAAAACTTTCTTGTTCAACTCAGGTAATACAAAAATGTTTTTAGGAGTTGACAAGTTTTGTAATTCACAGTTTATGATATGTTGTAGAAATCTGGGATACATTAAAAATTTAGAAGAACTAAGATTTCCCAACATACCATCAAAAATCATATTAGAAAAATTGAATACTTGGTCTGTGCATAAACATACAACAGCAGATGCTATTGCCTTGTTAAACTCATTCCAAGTACTTCTTTTAGGAGAAATACAATGCTGAATGGTATGAACCAGAAATTTCCATTGTGGGGATAGAAGGCCTTTTTGAAAAGTTACAATATTAAGTCTGCCTTCATACCCCATTTTATTTAAAATATCAGCAATGTATTCCTTAGGAAGGGTATACATACCTGAATCATCATGAAGTTGTAGATGATGTCTGATTGATTGTTCAGTTACAGTGATGTATTTTCCATCTACTTTCGATTTTATCATTGATGATGTGGTTCCTTCTGTTCGCTCAGCATTGGTCCAGAAATCCACCAAGTGCTGTTGATATGCCTTCGGTTTTACAGTTAAGGCAAACTGTATATACGAATTTCTCAAGAATTTTACGATTGGACGGAAATCTTTTGTTCCGTCGGGATTCTTTAAAAATGCAACCATGTTGTGAAATTCTGAGTATTTGAGATCGGTTTGCACATCGAGAGCTTGTAAAGTTGCCATTGTTGTTGAGATTTTGCAAGAATTTTGTTAAAGATGAAGGGTTTTTGATCGTAAACTAGGGTTTATTGAGAGGTGTTTAGAGAATCGAAGTGAAGATAATGCTAAATTAATCATCTGCCGCCTTTTATATCTTTCGATTAAACCTGCAAAACTACGAAAATAGCCTTCGAATCATAACATAACGGTTATTTTCATGGGGGTTAGTTTGGTAATAGTGTTTATGAAAGACCAGTAGTAAATAAGATATCAGTAGTAAAACGTCAGTAGTATCTACTAACATCAGTAATGACTAAGGATTTTGACATCAGTAGTAATTATAGACATCAGTAGTAACCATTACCACACAAGACCAGTAGTATATGTGAATACCAGTAGTACTGACTTACCAGTAGTATCCGTGTAAACCTAAAATACACCAGTAGTAATAAACTATCAGTAGTATTTTGTGCATACACTTTCACACCAGTAGTACAGCAATACTAGTAGTAAAACAATTAAGAAAATAATATTTTACAACACTAACTTTACACATAATTTTAAGTGAGATTTTAAGTTATTAAAATCATTCCAATACTGCTAACCAAGAAGTTGAATCTTCCTACATCAAATGCTTTTGTAAAAAGATCTGCTAATTGATCATCAGTATGGATTTTAACTACTTTGATTAATTTCTTTTCATTACAATCTCTTATAAAGTGAAATCTTATTTCAATGTGTTTAGTTTTTGAATGTTTTACTGGATTATTCACAATACTAATAGCACTTTGATTATCAATAAAAATAGGAGTTTTAAGGATAGAGATACCAAAGTCTAGAAGCTGATTTTGAATCCATAGAACTTGAGCACAGCAAGCAGATGCAGCTACATATTCTGCTTCAGCAGTAGATGTTGATACATTTGTTTGCTTCTTACATTGCCATGACACTAGTCTTGATCCAAAGAATTGACATCCACCAGTAGTGGACTTTCTATCTTGACATTCACCTCCATAGTCACTATCTGTATAGGCTATTAGCTCAAAGGGTGAGTCATGTGGATACCATAGACCTAGTGATGGTTTGCCTTTCAAGTATCTGAATATTCTTTTAACAGCCTGTAAGTGTAGTTCTTTGGGTCTTGCTTGATATCTTGCACACACACAAACACTATACATAATGTCAGGTCTTGATGCAGTTAAGTACATCAAAGATCCTATCATTGATCTATATAAGTGTTCATCTACATCCTCCCCCTCAACATCAGGATGTAGGTGTTTGTGTGTTTCCATTGGTGTACTAGCACTTTTACTGTCTTTCAAGTCAAACTTTTCCAAGATGTCTTTAACATATTTTGATTGATTTATCAAAATACCATCAGTTCTTTGACTGACTTGGAGTCCAAGGAAGAAGTTCATTGGACCCATGGAGCTCATCTTGAATTTAATCTGCATCAGCTCTTCAAATTCTTTGCACAATGTATCATTGGTTGAACCAAAGATGATATCATCTACATAGATTTGTACCAGTAGTATATCATCTTTGACTTTCTTTGTAAACAATGTTTTATCAATGGCTCCTCTTTTAAAGTTGTTCTTCAATAGGTATGATGATAATGTGTCATACCATGCTCTTGGTGCCTGATGTAGGCCATACAGAGCTTTATCCAATTTGAACACATAATCACCATGTTTTGGATCTTCAAAACCTGGAGGTTGGCAAACATAGACTTCTTCTTCAATCTTCCCATACAGGAAAGCACTCTTCACATCCATTTGATAGACTTTAAACCTTTTGAATGAAGCATATGCTAGGAATATTCTTATTGCTTCAATTCTGGCAACAGGAGCATATACTTCATCATAGTCTATACCTTCTTCTTGAGTGTATCCTTGGGCTACAAGTCTGGCTTTATTCTTGATCACTATACCTCTTTCATCTTTCTTGTTTCTGAATATCCATCTTGTTCCAATGGCTCTTTTTCCTTTGGGTAGAGGTACAAGTGTCCAAACAGCTTGTAATTTAAATTGAAGGAGTTCCTCTTGCATTGCCTCAATCCAGTTTGAGTCCTTCATTGCTTGTTGGATCTTCTTTGGTTCATCCTGAGATAGAAAGCATTCATACATACATTCATTAGCAATTAAGCTTATATTACACATATTTGCAGTTAAACTTTTGTTTAATTTGCTTCTTGTTTGAAGTGGTGAGTTAACATCACTTAGAACAAGGTCTAAAGGATGGTTCTTTTGAGTCCTTGTTGTTGTAGCTTTATCAACCACTAGTTGATTTTCAAGGTTGGACTCATTTGCCTCAGGTAGTTGTTCTTCTTGAGATCCTTCATTGTCATTAGTATTTGGTTCATCATTGTCTTGGTCAGAGTTACTACTGCTATCATCTTCATTGAGATCAGTAGTATTGAAGTTGTTACTGGTATCGGTAGTATCTTGAGAATCTAGGTTATAGTTGGGACCAGTAGTATTTTCAGTACTATTACTGGTACCAGTAGTATTGGAATTACTACTGACCTCATTCTCAGAGTTACTACTGCTTTCAATATTTGAGTTCTTACTGACATCAGTATTAACTATGGGAGCAGTATCAACAACTATGTATCTCATCTTTTCTTGACCAGTATAAACAGATGATGTTCCTTCTTTTTGATTAAGACAATTTGAATTACCTGCATTGAAATTCATATTAGAATTAAAGGATTTGGTTAGATTGTCTATGTCAAATAGCCAATCTGGACCATTTCCTTGTTCATTAGGTACATTTTCATTAAAGGATACATTGATGCTTTCTTCAATTATCCTTAGTCTTTTGTTGAATACTCTGTATGATTTACTTTGAGTAGAGTATCCCACAAATATTCCATCATCAGCTTTGCAGTCAAACTTACCAATTTGTTCTCTTGTAATCAGAATAGTACAAGGACAACCAAATGATTTTAAGAAACTTATAGAAGGTTTTCTTTTATTAAAAAGTTCATATGGTGTTTTAAAATGTGGCTTCACTATTAATACTCTGTTCTGAACATAACAAGCAGTATTAACAGCTTCTGCCCAAAAAGTGATTGGTAACTTTGAGTCTGCTAGCATTGATCTTGCTGCTTCAATGATGGTTCTATTCCTTCTTTCAGCTACACCATTTTGTTGTGGAGTTCTAGGTGAGCTGTATTGCCTGTCAATACCTTTAAGATCACAAAAGTTAATTAGGTTAGCATTTTTAAATTCTGTGCCATTATCACATCTTATGGCTTTCACTTTTTGATCAGATGTGTTTTCCAGTTTGACAATTAAGTTCTTTATGAGTTCACTTGTTTCATCCTTTGTCCTGAGAAAGAAAACCCATGTATATCTGGAAAAGTCATCAGTAATAACAAGACAATATTGTTTCTTTCCAATACTCATTACATTTGTAGGTCCAAAAAGGTCCATATGTAAGAGCTGTAAAGGAACAGAAATAGAGTTCACAGTTTTGGACTTATGAGAAGTCTTGTGTTGTTTACCTTTTAGGCATGCAACACAGTGATGATCACACATGAATTGTTTTTGAGGTAGTCCAATGACCAGATTTCTTTTTACTAAATTGTTCATGTTTTTAAAATTTGTGTGACACATCCTTCTATGCCAAAGTTCTGATTCAGTGGTGTTTGCCTTGGATATAAAACAGTTGACCTCATTTGTAGAAATGAGTTCTCCCCCTATATCCAGGCAATACACATTGTTTCTCCTTGGAGTTCTTAAAACAACATATTTTTCATCTAAAATAAACTCAGGAGAAAGAATGATGCACTCAATGTCTGTGAACAGAATCTTGTTCTTTTTATCACAAACTTGAGACACACTGACAAGATTGTATTTTAGTTCAGCTACATAAAATACATCATCAAAGGTAATTTTTCCATTAGTAACAGTACCTTTACCTGTAATCTTACCTCCCTGGGGATTCTCACCAAAAGCCACATATCCTCCATCAAATAACTTGAAATCTTTAAGAATTTGCAGATTTCCAGTCATGTGCCTTGAGCATCCACTATCAATATGCCATGTTCTTCCTTTTTCTGGGATCTGAATGCTCTGCACAAGTGAGTAAAGGATTAGTTAAGTTTGGGAACCCAAGCTTTATATGTCTTGGGTTCATCCTTTGAGAAATGAGCTTTTGGGGATTTAACTTTAAAGACTTTTGGTACCCATACTTGTTTATTACTGGTATTTTGTTTTACTACTGTCCTTTTGTAGTTATTACTGGTGTGAGAATTTCCTACTGATCTTGGTTTATACCCATTGTTTTTAGCTTTTGAATACTTTACTACTGATGGACCAGTAGTATTTGGATACTTACCATGTTTAGAATGACCAGTAGTATTTTTAGAGTTAACACCAGTAGTGTTTTTGAAATTTGTTTTGGGAGCAGTAGTATTTTTGAAATTAGGGTTATTACCAGTAGTATTCTTGTATTGGTACCATACAGCATTATAATTAGGGTTAACACCAGTAGTAAATTTGTTAGAATTTCTACTGGTGTTGGAAAATTTAAAATATTGTTTATTTTGATTGGATTTTCCATTATTTTTGAAGTAATTGCTGTTCTTTGGGCTTCCAGTTCTTCTGTTTTGAACAAATCTTGGTTTACTTCTTCCAAATCTTGGATCTTCAACAATTGGATTTTTAATTTTATTTACTACTGAAAGACCAGTAGTAACTTTTAACTTTTGAGTTTTAGCATTTTCTTTAAGAGCTTTAAATTCTTTTAACTCTTTGCAGTTTATTGGATTGTAGTGACAATCCTTTGCTAAATGGTTCATTTTATTGCATATAACACATCTTAGTTTCTTATTTTTAGCACCTTCAGGAATTCTTTGGTCTAAGAGTTGTGTTTTATTTCTTTCATTCCCCCTTGTTAAAATTTTTGGTACATTATCTGCATTATATTTGGGAGATTCATTTGGACTTTGAGCTGTGTGAAAACTTGTATCAATTGATTTTGGTGATTCACTTTGAGATATAGTAAAATCAATTGATTGTTCATCATCAGAAGAATTATTTGATTCAGATGTTTCATTAGATGATTCAGTTTGATTTTCAGTTTTTAATTCATTAATGATTCTTTCTGAACTGTTTTTAAGAGGTGGAATGATTTTATATGGAGGTGGTACAGCATGATATCCCACCCCATGAACAACCTTTTCTGTAGTTTGATTATTAGTTAATTCATCAAGAATTTTAGTGCTTCTTTCAAACTTTTTAATTGTTAATTTATTTTGTTCAATTTCAAGCTGACATTCTTCTATTTTACTTGTTAGTTCTTTATTTTTTGTTTCATAAAACTCTTTCTCATCCACAGCTTGAAGCAATTCTTCCTTGATCCGTTGATCAATCATCTTGTACACCTTTATTTGATGTTCTTGATCAGCAATCACCCCATCAAACTCATGATTTCTTCTGATTGCTTTTGCTAAATCTTCATTTAATTTATTGTTTTCTTTTTCTAGATTTTTAATAATTTTAGCACATTCAGGAGTACAAGGTTTAGATTTTACCTCAGTTTTGTTGTCAGTAAAAGCCATGAGAGCTTGATTTTGAGCATGCTCTTCTGCTTGGAAGCTCCAGTCATATCCTTGTCCTTGTTGTGACACAAGAGCAGTTGATTTTGATCTTTTGTCTGGTTGAGGACATTCTTTTGCAAAGTGACCAAGGTTGTTACAGTTGTAACACTTGACTTTAGTTTTGTCAAATCCTGCTTTGTCACCTTTGTTGAAATTGAGGCTTGTCCTTCCAGTTCTTTTTAGGAATCTTTTGGTCCTTAGGCTCAGCATAGCCATCTGCCATTTAAGATCCATCTCCTCAAGATCATCTGGATTCAGTTGTTCCAAGTCATCACTAATCAATGCAGTATGCACATGACTAGTGAAGAAGGATTCTCTTGCAGTATCCTCAGAATCTGCAGCCTTTCCTGCGGAGGTTTCTTGTCCTTGACCTGTACTAGACACAAAAGCAGCATTGTTAGAAGAAATAGAAGGGTTTTTGTGATTTACCTCAGTTTCAAACACTCTGAGATCATTATAGAGTTCATCTAACTCCTTTTCTTCTAAAGCATCTCTTTGTCTGTACACCACTGTGTACATGGCCCATTCTTCACTAAGAGACCTTAGAAACTTCATGTTGACATCCTCTTGATCCATCTTTACACCAACTTGGTTGAGTTCACCAATTAGTTTGTTGAATCTGTCAAACACTTGAGTGAGTGTTTCATTGGGCTTTCCTTTGAAATTTTCAAAATCTTGTTTGAGAACAGACTTCATATTCCTCTTGGTGCTCTTTGTCCCAACAAATCTCTTCTCCAGTGCTTCCCATAGTATTTTTGCATCATCATATTCAACAAAGAGATGTTGATAATCATTAGGAATGGCCAGTAAGAGAGTGCTTAGAGTTTTGAGTTCGATGCCTTTATCTTTCTTCTCCTTCTCACATTTAAGTTTGTCTGCCTCAGTTGCAGAGCTACTTGCTTGAAGTTGACCAGTTTTGTTTCCTTCACAAACGACTTCCCACATGGAATAATCTGTAATAAGCATGTATTGCTTAATACGATTCTTCCACATCCCAAAGTTATTGGGTGTGAGTATAGGAATTTTGTTGGCCTGAGTGCTTTCATTATTATCAGTCATGATTAATAATGTGTGTGTTTTAAAGATTAAAACTTTTTGTTGTTCTTTAACAAATAGTAGATCTAGAACCAATATGCTCTGATACCACTTGTCAGGATCGATTAACTATAGACAAGTTAATAAACACCTTAGATCTAATTGATGATAGAAGTTGCAGCGGATCAACACTATATCAATAATTAAGAACAATGAACTGTATGAACAATATGATAAATATTAAGAACACAGTTTCACAAAAAGCTTCAATGTATATTATTGAGTTAACAATACACACGTACGTTTACAATTCGTAAGGAACTATATATAATAGTCCTTGAAGCTAAACTATTTACCCTAGTTATTCTAGGATACGATTTACATCTAATTATAAACGATATACATTGATTTACATTCTATAACTATCTCTGCGAAGATCTCGGACTTGATATGTTCCATAAACGCGTATCAGTAGTAAAACCAATCACCAGTAGTAAATAAGTAACATCAGTAGTAAACTTGGTGATCAGTAGTAAGTCCATAATCAACGTCAGTAGTAACTACAATGATCAGTAGTATCTTCAATCTTTGTATGATCAGTAGTAACTAAGTTATAGAGAACACCAGCATCAACTTCATCAGTAGTAAATGTTTCTGCCCCATCAGTAATAAACATAATTATCACTAACTGCAGCATCAGTACTAAGTTGATCTGTGATTTGCTCTAACAACATCTTTTGATACATTAAAATGTGAAATGTTTGACAATAAAAGTTATTGGAATATTCTTTTTAACGGCAAAAAGCAATTATATTAAGAATAAAACTAGCAAGGAGTTATAAACAAACATAACCAAAAAGAAAACTAACTAAGAGAAAAAGATCACAACACAAGATTACCACAAAAACCAATCTAAACATATCTAAAGTAACTTCGATATATGGTTAATCAAAAAGAAAGATAGCACCTGAGCCTCGGACATGATCGGTCCATTGGGACCATTTATGTGATAAACATTACTTCATCGTTCCTGGAATTCCACCCCGTACACCGAATAAACACCCTCATAAAACACCGGTAATCTACTTTTTTTTCTTTCACATTGCTAGTCTTTCCACATTCAAGAATGTGATCCAGACAATGTAGATCACCGCTGAAATACTACACCACTGGTAAAAATCCAACCAAAACTGATGTGCAACCTGACAAGATAAAAAAAGATGTTCCTCATCTTCAATATGTCTATCACAAAAACGGTAGATAACGGATTGCAGCCTCAACCCCTTTTTCGCAAATTAAAACATGTAGAAAGACACAGAGCACCGATCAATAAATATATTATTTTTTTAGGTATATGAAGTACATCTTTGGTCAAAGCTTAAAGCTCAATGTCACATTATTAATTAATTAAGACCATGTGTTTAGCCTATCAATATCATATCAATGTGTCTAATCAACGAGTTTAAAATAGTTGTGAGTTAAAAAAATTATCATGTAAAACAGATACGTACTAAGGTTATAGAGTTGTTGACTGTGTAAGATTATCATTTAAAAATATAATAAATAAATTAATTACAAATTTACGTATATAACAAAGATTTCCCATTTTTAATCTTTAACCATCTAAACTTTTGTTAGTACGTACTACTCCAACACCTTTTGCACTACGTACCACTTCTTTGATTACACACAAAACTTGATCAAAAAACATTTTCACTAAAACATTTTTGTTTTACTACCAATCATTTGTAACATTTTTATTATAATCACAATTGGAGTCTGATTTGTGATTTAACATAAACGTCAGACTTAATTTCATCTTTCATAAAAACGTATGTTTTGTCTAACCTTTTTTATGTAACCTAATTAGCACCGATCGGTTTTTGGTTTTTTAAATCATACACTTTTGATGAGTTGATAGAAGCATATCGCTCTTGATAAAGATTTTCTAAGCAAATATGAGAACTTTGTAACGAATTTGAAGAGATCATATCACACAAAAACGTGAAAATTAAAGAAAAAATTAACTTTTTAATAAATAAATTGTCGATATATATTAAATTAATTAGTTCCCAAAATGTATGGGAACAAAGGAACTAATCTAACATAAGTTGAAGTTACATTTAGAGCCGACATATATATCAACACACTCTAACTACTACTAAAATCTACATTATATTATCTATAACGGAACTCGAATTTATGATCACAAGCTAATGAGGAATACATTTCAACAACTTATATTGATAGACTACAAGCCCTTTGGTTTTAGGGCCAACATATATGGTTGCAAAATTGTTGATCTCTTTGAAGCCAAATAATTTCTTTTTACAAACCACTAGCTTGAGCCTATTAAGAAGTTGTCGAGATCGAACCACTAGTAATCAAATCGATCAATCATGATAGCAAAGAAGCATAACGACACATCGTTTAATAATGTAAAGCCTTGCCTTTTGTTCTTTAAGGACCCCTCCAAGTCCCTTGCTTGAAATCCTTCTGTTTGAGCTTCCCATCATCATCTTCATTGATATTTTCTGTAGAAACCGAAAAACCGAATCAAAACAGATGACAATTGAACCTGACAACGGATCTTAAAGACCAAAAAAATTATTCTTGAGAGAGAGATGGATTGTGATGGAATATTTTGGTAGAGCATGATGGATGGGCTTGCTTATATAGTAGTGGTGTGGTAGGGGGGGGGGGGGGCAAGTTTTTACTAACTAAATAGTTAATAATGTATAATATACATGTAATTACATCGGGTGTAGGCATCGCCTACGGACAAAGTGGGTCGGGTAGGACTTGAATGAGGTAACATCAATGCATAATTTACGAGTTTTCCATCTTGTTTTTCATCATTTCATGGGCTTAATTATTAATTACTTCATGTTGTTTTTTATTTATTTTTTGACGTCTCTTAAATCTACACAAATTTTATTCATATTAAGACTTCAACTTGTGATTATAAACCAAAGAAAACACCAAACTTCAATATCACTAGATTACAAATTTTAAATATCTTATATATCAGTATATAGTTATAGTTATAATATGTAGTAATACACTTTGGCAAAGAAACAAAATGCTTGTAATTGTATTATTTCTGGTCTTCTCCTGTGTTTTAATATATTCATCGTTTAAATAAATGTAATTTATGATTTTATAATATATACTATAATTTCTAGCCAGCTAACACCCCATCATATCATGTTATCACAAGATTACAGTAAATTTAATATTGGGGGTTTTATATATCAATTTTAGATTAATATTGATAAGAGTGAAAGCACTCTGGCCAACAACATATTCCAGTAAATGAGCATTGTGTCAAAAGAATTGAATCAAAATAACAGTCAAACCCTCACGTGAGTTCCCAAATACCGTGCCAAATTCCCATCAATACAAGCGCCATAAAATAGGGCCTTATTTCAAGGTTACGACCAAACACTTGTTTGAAGTAGACATCCGTTTAGTTTCGAAATTACTTACTAGCTGGGTCACATGTTCGATTTATCTTTGGGTAAATGTATATCAGATACCAGAAGAAGGTTCATAAATGATCACAATAATAATTAGGTCGCGTACATCACGTGAACAGGAGCAAAGCTCGGCCATGCCACATCAGAGGAGCCCATTATAACGGGCTTATCCTTTAAAAAGAACTTGTTACTCACGTAAATCCCTAAAAACTCTCAAGTAAACTCTTTAAACTCTTAAAGAGTCAGTAATTAAACTCATCAAATTAGTTACTTAGTTAATAACTTAAATAAACATAAATAAACATAAATATGAAAAATATAAATTTATTATTTAATTAAATGCTGAACTGGTTATAAACGGTTTAGATCGGTATTGATCCATACTCAACCTTTCAGTAAGAAGGTTAATGGGGTACGAATTGTTAACAGGTAGAATCATAAACAATGATCCAAATCAATATAATTCTTACGAGTTGGGTCAGATCTTGGTCAAACCCGCTCCATTGCCTAGTTGTAGTTATTTGCTTTTTATAAGAAATAATATTAAAAACTGCGTATATGTACCGATCAAGACGGCCAGGTTGCACGTGAAGTCCTTGTGACCGATGCGGCTGTTGTCCCTCCCAAACTCGACACTGACTTCTCTATTTCTCTAATTCTTTCTTTCTATTTTCATTTAATATGTCTCGTTTAGTAGATATTAATATCCATAAGCATATAAAATATCGTAAATTCATTTTGGCTTTTCAGAAAGTAATATGTCTCGTTTTGTGCCAATGATGGCCAGCCTAGCTGGTCTGAGGCACTGGGTTTATACCCATGTGGGCTGCAGGTTGTGAGTTCGAATCCCTTTGGGAGCGTTGCATTAGCGTAATTTTACTCACATCTCATATGGGCACATATGGGGAATTTTCCTTGGAAATCCCTTTAGGGGCTGGGTTTGCCCGCTTATGCGGAGCTCGAACTCGGGGTGCTCGCTGAAAAGTTGCGAGTAGACTTCAATTATTTCATTTGCCGTTTCTAAAAAAAAAAGTAATGTTTGTCAAATATCAATTTTATATTCTAAGGAATATAATACCAATGAAGGGCAACGCAAACTGTTTTCAAATGTGATTTCCAAAAAAACCTAATAAATTCTTAAATTCCAAAGAAAATGATCTTTTACTTTCAAATCTCACCAAAACAGACTTTGTACTCCACAAAAAAAATTGGCAAACATAAGTTGTTCACACAAAAAATGGTCTGATCGTACAAAAATGGTATAAACGTATATCAATCACATAAAAAAATGATATGGTCATATAAAAGACATTCGAGTCGCATAGAAAAATTCGAAGTTTTTTATTTTGGAAAAATTGAGTTATTTTGGTTTATTTGGTAATCATCTGTTTCAAATATACCATTAGATCAGAAAGGTCCAATGGGTCATCTAGCTCTTGATGTTATCACTCACATCAAATCTGGTTAAATGAATACTGAAACAAAATAATAATATCTCCGACTTAAATTAAAACTTTTGTTCATAAATTTTATAAAACAAAACAAATATCTCCGAACTAAAATTAAAACTTATGATCAAATGATTACAGTAAAACAAAACAAATATCTCCCACTTGAAATTAAAACTTAGGATCGTCAATCAAAAGGGACGTGACACCGATGTCAGCGTGTCAACCAATGAGTGGTGTGTGAAGGGATGGTAGTGGCCGTGGGACGGGGGTCGAGAGTTTGGTTACGACTTCTATCTTACAACTTTTTGATATTTTTGTATAATTTTTCAAACTTCAAAACTAAAAATCTAAATGTAGTTGATATATAAATATTAGTTCAAATGTTAAAATAACAATTTACTACTATACAAATAATTATAATATTAGTGCATAATATCATAACACCAAAATATTATAAGACCACTGCCAGCAGTTCGTTGACTTGGAACCAACGGTCGTCAGGCACTTCCCAACGTTAGCATGACCTTTTTCACTTCTTGGTCGCCGGTTTTTCTCATCTTCTAGCTGAAAAGCACAAACGAGGGAAAGGTGGCCATTGGTATTGTAATAAAGTATACTTCCTCCGATTCAAAATAAGTGATACACTTTGGATTTCACGTATTTTGAGACAAAAGTTTATAATGATGGTTAAATTAGATTAATTAGATAGTTAGTGGGAAATGGGTCCCACACTTTTTGTGGAGTTAATGATGTTTAGAAGTAAAAGTAAGGGTAAATGGGTCTTTTCACTTTGTTAAAGTAGATAGTTAGTGGGTGTCGGTCCCACTATTTTTTGCCAAATAAGGTAATATTTCAAAGTGTATCACTTATTTTGATACACCCCAAAAAGGAAAGTGTATCACTTATTTTGAATCGGAGGAAGTATAATATTATATGTCATGGTTTACATGAGTCTAAACCAGTCTAACATATCTTTGGACCGTTGATACTGTAATAAGGTATATATTTAACATTTTTTTCTTCTTTAGTCCAGTTGACTACTTAAAACGGTGGTTTGTAGAAACATTGTTTATTTTGTTACAACATACTTAAAAATGAAAGCATTACCAGAAAATATGTTCTTTGTATTTTAATCACTCAAATTCTTTTAAGAACATGGAAAATATCAACCGTAAACTAGATATTTTGGGAGCAAATCAGCAAATAATGGGTTTCAAATATTCCTTTCACGTGGATGTGTTATTTTTCTGCAACTATTTTCCGGAGTTTGAGGCACACTTAGGTTCGACTCCTTACCGACCAACTGAAAAACTTGCTTTTTAAAAACACATTTAGTGAGACTGAATATTCACAAACGTTTAACTTCACCATGACAGTGGTGCCAACATCTTCGCCGGTTCCTTCATTGGTTTTGTCTGTTTCACAACGTCGTTGGCACGCCCTCGTCGGTTGATTTCCTCAGTTAAGTGACAAAATTATTGGTTTCTTTGCTGGTTTGTATATATGTGTATACACTAAAGTGACGAAAAAAGTGAAGATATGTCGTTAGTTAGAAGTGTTGAAATGACACTGATCAGCGTTTTGAAACCTGGGTGGACCGGAAGGTTTAATCGTTAAACCGAGATCAAGTGAAGAGAGCGGATCAAAAGTATTCGGGTTTTTGCTCATAAAATGACTTGTTGTGACCCATTGGTTTTTTGTGAAACCCGGGCGACCAGGAACCATTTGTGACCTGGTTGTAGCATATAATATCGTTTGAACTTCAATTTTGAAAGCTGATCCGTCGAAATTAGAAACCAAATCAGACAATTTGGAAGATGATACAACGATTTTGAAAACTGGATCATAAAAATCATGCAATTTGGAAGGTGATTAGGCAATTATAAAAACCAAATCATGAGAAATCATGCAATTTGACCCTCTTTGACCCGCTGGTTCAACCAATTGATCGAATCGTGACCTGGTCATCGTACTGAGTCGACTAAAAACCCGAGTTTAAAAGATTACGATGATGTGACATAAATGACGAACAAATGAGATGCAAATTGTTGGAAGGTCCCTAATAAAGTCTCACATGATAAATGTTGAACGGTCTAGCATGGATCGGTTAATTTAGATTGCAAGAATAAAATAATCATAACTGTGTTAGGATACGAATATCAAATATCTGCTTAACAGACAACCGTTTATGTGCTTCTCATTAGTTGTCCTTTAGTCACAGTTGTAACACTTAATAAAATGGCACATTTGACTTCGAGGAAGTACCACACGAATGTTGCATTTAAAAATTACCTTAATTACTCATTAAGTTATCCTAATCCCGATATTAATTCGTTAAGCATGTTTTTACATCAAATTACACACTCAATGCCAGCTAGCAAATGTGATGTACGTATTATTTCTCAGAAACCATGATGCAATAATGGTCGGTTTTATAATTACAATGACAAATATTCCGAGCACTGGTTTTACTATACAAAGGGTCAATAAAATCCGTCATGAATTTAAACTAGGCATGTGCACATTCCAATAACCGAACCACTCAAAGCTGAACCAATAAGAGCCGAGAAAATGGTTTCAACCGGACCGAACGAAGTCCGAACCGATGATGTTTTGGTCCGGACCGAGAACTAGGGTTTTCCGGGGGTTTTTTTTTTTGTTTTGGACCAGACCGAGAATGAATTTTACATGAAAATTAAAACTAAATACCTTCAACGGTTTTCGACGTCAAATAATGCAAATATGTAACTTGACCCTTTATCGATAACATCTTGAATTCCCATCATGTTTAGTGAGTAAATACGATGGCTACAAAAATTTACAAATATCCTTGGGGCGTATGGAAGACGTATTTATACAATATAATTAATAATTAATATCTATACATACATATACATATACATACGATCTCGTTCATTCCTCTCGTGGAATCCATCTACTCCACCACATACTCTTCCTTCGTTGGTTAAGCTCGTCCATGCTCTCGTTCAATGTTTTCAATATATTTCTTTTGATGTGTTTAGGCTAAAAAAAACCGAACCGAACCAAATAAAAAACATGTAATCAGTTCCGTTTTCAGTTTTGTTCGGTTTCGGTTCGGTTTTTTGACCACACTCATCCCTAAATTCGACTATTTTTATCTAATTTTACCTGTTGACCCGTTAGAGATAAAACACAACCCAAAACAACCCATTCACAACTAAATACATCAAAACAGCCCATTCTAGAAAGAAAGAAAAAACCCGTACCCTAAGTTCCTGAAGCTCGGCTTCCGTGAACCCGCCATCACTCTCAGTTCCCGAACGGGCCATGAGCTCAACAACCCAATTAACAGCCTCACCATAATCCTGCTGAGTAGCCCGAAACCGAAGATTCTGCATAACCGACAACGCAAGAAGACCTTCTTTATCAAAATACGGGTGGGCCTTTTGCACTCGTTCTTTGGCGGGCCTTATACCGAACCATTGATGTCAAAATCTCCCACCGTCCAAATCCAATAATTCAAACCCTTTTTTGAGCTCGGTGTTTGCACGCGGTTCCACAGTTATTCTCCATGAAACGAGATCGTAATCGCATCTTTTTAACTGACGGTTGAATTGTATCAGCAGGCTGTCTGACCCAAAACAAGGAAACGCCTAAACGCAAAAAAAAAAAAAAAAAAAAAAAAGAGTAAATTACAGATATTGTCCCTGTGGTATCTATGGTGTACCTGATTCTGCGTTTTTGTATACTTTTTTCTTTGGGATTTTTTGTCCCTTAAATTTTAGATTCTGCCTTTATGTCCTTCTGTCCAAGTGTGTCAAAAACGCACCGTGAAGTTGAGACGAGTGCTGTAAATGTCGAAACGATCTGGGAGGTTCAACTGTTCAAGTATATTTTTTTATTGTAGTTATTCAATTAATAACATTATAATTTAATTAAATACATACGAAACGGGCGGGTTGGGTAATGGGTAAAAATGAGTGTATTTTTATAGGTCAAAAGTCAAAACAAGTCGAGCTGGGTTGACCATGAACACTTTTTGTCTAGTTTTTTTTCATTAATTAACTAATGTGTTTAACATTATTACAAAGACTATGTTGATACTATATAATTTTTTTTTTTTTAACAAACGGGTTAGGACTTAGGAGGTTGTATGCATTAAAGTACAATTTAGGCGAATTTTGACCCGTTTGATCTGTTTCTTTATTAATTGGCCCGTTTGACCCGTTGGAGATAAAAGTAAATGGTTTGAAATTTCACCTGCCATAGAACTGGAGAAAGAGCAGCTGCAACAGGAGCTAATGGTGCAGATGGAGTTTGTGTGCTCATAATATATTGCTCAGGTGCTGCATATCTAAAATTTATAATATTTGATCAAATTTATAAAAAAAAACTAAAAATTTCTGTTTTTTACTATAAAATGAATAATACCTTGGATCTAAAAGAAACTCATTTGGGATATAATTAATACCTACTCTTAAATCCGCCGCAGCTCCCAGATCAATAATCTTAAACGTGCGAGACCCTGCTTTTAAAACCATAAATACATATTTTTTGAAATAATAATATTTTATATAAATATTTCGTATTTTACCTTCTGAAAAAATAATACTTTGTGGTTTAATATCTCTATGAACAATCCCTGTTGAGTGAAGACCGTCTAATGCAAATAAGAGTTGTCTAAGGACCGTTTGGATGATTCTATTCTCTCTTTTTAACCCTTTTGGTAAGTCTTGCACCTCACCAAGAATCATCGATTCGACCTGAAAATAATTTAATATTAAATATTATTCCAAGATTTATGCGATTTAATTTAGAAATAATCGATCTTGAGTAAGTTACCAACATTATAGGGAAATTCTTTACTCTGAATCAAATCTGCAAGTGTTGATTCCTGTCAGGATCGATTAACTATGAATGACTTAATAAACACATTAGATCTAATTGATAATAGAAGTTGCAGCGGATCAACACTATATCAATGTATTAAGAACAATGAACTGTAAAAAAATATGCGAAAATATTAAGAACACAGTTTCACAAAAAGCTTCAATGTATATTATTGAATCACAATACACACGTACGTTTACAATTCGTAAGGAACTATATATAATAGTCCTTGAAGCTAAACTATTTACCCTAGTTATTCTAGGACTTGATTTACATTCGAATTATAAAGATATACATTGAATTACATTCTATAACTATGTCTGCGAAGATCTCGGACTTGATATGTTCCATAAACGCGTATCAGTAGTAAAGCTAATCACCAGTAGTAAATATGCAACATCAGTAGTAAGTCTGGTGATCAGTAACAAGTCCAAAACTATCGTCAGTAGTAACTACTATTGATCAGTAGTATCTTCAATATGCCTTGATCAGTAGTAACTAAGTTATAGACTTCACCAGTATCAACTCATCAGTAGTAAGTTTCTGCCCCATCAGTACTAACCACGATATTCATCAGTAGTAAACATGATCAGTACTAACTGCAGCATCAGTATTAAGTTGATCTGTGATTTTGTTCCAATAATCTCCCCCTAAACTTGTTGATTCTCTTTCAATCACATAAGTTTCTTTTGTTCTTCTTCTTCTTTCTTTCTTTTCTCCAACGTTCTTTGGTTTTGTTGATGTCTTTGAGCAATGATGTATTTGCTGTTCCTTTTTGTGAAGTAAGTCAATTTGTTTTGGAACATTACAGCATCATAAGGTTTCATCATTTTATTTGTGAATATCTGATACATAGTCTTTTCAGAATGTGGATATTCTTTTTCATATAAGTATAGCTCACACACTTTGCCTGATTTTTCAAAGAAGTACATATTGGCAGTTGGAATCACATTCCAAGCATAAACATTTCCTGGATCTGTAAATTGTTCTGGGTAGTTATCTGGATAAAATGCAGCATCTATCATTCTTGTCAAATATCCAGCACCAGATTCTTTCCATGATTTCTTTGACATCCTTGGTTTTCCAATGATCAGAAGCTTGATTACATCACTTCTTGAACATGAGCTGATCAATGGTAACCATCCAGTAAATCTTTGTATAATTTTGTCTTCCCTTACAATCTCTATAACATTGTTAGGCATGACTCTCCAATTGATGATTGGATTGTTCTGCAAGGGAGCAACAGGTACTTCAAGAACAGGTATGATTTGTTCTGTTTTTGACTTCTTTTTAGTGCTCTGTTCTTGAGTAACAGCTTTTCTCTTCTTTGATTGGGGAGTTGAAGAATCACCAGTAGTTGATACACTACCAGCTTTTATTAATGTTGGACTGATTGGAATTAGGGCTTTAGATTTCTTTGCTTCTTTTTCTTCTTGTTCAGCCAAATCCTTCTTTTTGGCAGCACAATATTTTTCAATAATTGTCATCATTTTCATCCTGCCAAAGGACTTTGCATTGTGCCCTTTTGTCTTTAAAAATTCAATCATATTGGTCTTCTGTTCAAACACATCATCAGTTAGCTCACTTTTTGTTCTTTTGCATTCAGAAACCAATTCTTCAAGACATTGTATATGTTCTTCTTCAACTTTTCTGAGTCTTTTGAATTCTGCTTTTTGAGCTTCTAACTGGATATCTTCTATTTGAACAGGTATTTCTGCTTCTTGAGTTTTCTTCTTCTTCTTCTTCTCCTCAAGAGCTAGATACATCTCCACATTCTCCAAGAATTTCTTGTGTTTTACCCTCCATCTGGATTGTTTTTCAGATCTGACATGATTAATTTTGTTCACCATTTGGTGACCTAATGCTCTGTTTGGATAATCATCATCATATATTTCCTTTCCTTTTCCAATACAAGCAGATGGTGGAGGTGGAGTGTATTTCATATCAGGTACACCCGATAATCAGAAGTTTTGGATAAAACAAGTGTAGTTGATCTTCTGATAAAATTTTAGGGTGTGGAGGAAGTGTACATTCATCTACCTCAAACCAATTCACATTATCATCAATGTCAGGTATGATAAGTGGTTGATTAGGAGTTGGTGGTTTGGAGATGATGACATGTCTTTCCCTTTCAATTAACTCTGGGAGTTGTAGTTCTTCCTCATCAGTAGTAACCAAAGTAGTTACTACTGGTATGACTTCAGGAGTTACTACTGATAGGGCATCAGTAGTATTTGTTGCTTTTATTTCTTCTTCCTGACTTACTACTGCTATGATATCAGTAGTAGGAGTTACTACTGATACTTCTTGTTGAGCTTGTTCTTCCATAGGAGCAGTAGTAGTAGGCTCATCATCAACATTCATCCTTTCTGGGCCTTCATCAACATTCGTTTCTTTGAGATTGAGGAGAGAAGTTGCTGCTGCTGCAATTGATTCATCAATCATACTCTGAATGCTGTCCTTCTCCCCCTTAGTGAGCTCAACTGGTGGAGCCTCACTACTTTCAATCTTTCTCTTTAATTTCCTTATGAGCTTTGTTTGTTGATGCAGCCTGTGCTCATATAGTCTCATTCTCTTGTTGATGGTATTCATGTGCTTCTTCATTACTGTTATTGTTTTTCCTTGATTTGTGATATATGTAAGACAGTCATGTACAATGGAGTCAAGAGAATCCAATTTATCCGTCAATTGTTTGGTTTTAATACTGCCCTCACTCCATCTAGCAAGATCATCAGGCTTACTAACAGGTACATTGGCTTTAAGGTTTTCCATCCTTTCCATCAAATCCATAGATCTACCCTCATCACTTCTTGGTGATTCATTGGGTTGTTTAGACACTCTCTTCTTCCTAGAAGAAGCAGAAGTGCCCCCCTTGTGGTTTCTTGGCACCGGGGTCCTTTAAGTAATTCCTCAAATGAGTCATCACTTAAAGTTGCCGAGGTCTGGGTCTTAGTTATGTTTTCACTATCCTGTGCACCCACCTTTGGGGCATCAGTAGTGAAAGCCCTCGCCTCATGTCCTCTCTCCTCCTTGGAGGACAACTCTTGGAGCCTGGGGTTTGACTCAATTTGTCCCCTGGTGTCCTTGAAGGAAGTTTTCTTCCTTATATAAATTGTGGAAATATTTTTGGTTAAATTTGGTAGGTCTTCCACAGAGTGAAGAGTAGCACTCTGAGGATTTATTTCAAGTTCCTGGGACACATTCAGGACTTCTCTATGTGTGGGTGATTGAGTGACTGTTTGGGGTGGTGTTTGGGCTGCATTTGGGGGTGATGGAGTGGGTTGAGGTTCAATTTGGGTTGTATCTATGATTGAACCCTCTCCAAGTTGTGGTTGATCTTTGATCATATTAGGAAACAAAGGGGTTTCCTTGCCCGAAAATTTAAATTGTTTTCTCATATTAGAGAAAACTTTCTTGTTCAACTCAGGAATGATAAAAATGTTTTTGGGAGTTGACAAGTTTTGTAATTCACAGTTTATGATATGTTGGAGAAATCTGGGATACATTAAAAACTTTGAAGAACTAAGATTTCCCAACATACCTTCAAAAATCATGTATGAAAAATTAAATACTTGGTCTGTGCATAAACAGACAACAGCAGAGGCTATTGCCTTATTAAACTCATTCCAAGTACTTCGTTTTGGAGAAATACAATGCTGAATAGTATGTACAAGAAATTTCCATTGTGGGGAGAGAAGACCTTTTTGAAAAGTAACTATGTTGAGTCTTCCCTCATAACCCATTTTATTTAAAATTTCAGCAATGAATTCCTTAGGGAGTGTAAACATACCTGCATCATCATGTAGTTGTAGATGGTGTCGAATTGATTGTTCAGTGATTGTGATCGTCTTTCCATCCACCGATGATTTTATCATAGGCACAGTTGTACCTTCTGTTCTTTCAACATTGGTCCAGAAATCCACCAAGTGCTGTTGATATGCTTTTGGTTTGACAGTTAAAGCGAACTTAATGTATGAGTTCTTCAAGAATTGTACGATTGGTCGAAAGTCTTTAGTACCATCTGGATTTCGTAGAAACGCACACATATTGTGGAACTCTGAGTATTTAAGATCTGTTTGAACATTGAGAGATTGTAGAGTTGCCATTGTTGTTGATTTTGATGTTTTGATCTTTTGATTTGAGAGAAACAAGTAAGAATTTTTGTTACTGGTGCAGGGTTTTTGATCGTAAGCTAGGGTTTATCGAGAGGATTTAGCAAATCGAAGTGAAGATAATGCTAAACTAATCGACTGCCGCCTTTTATATCTTTCGATTTAACCTGCAAAAAGACTAAATTGCCCTTCGAATCATAACATAACGGTTATTTTCACGGGGGTTAGTTTGGTAATTTTGATTTTGAAAGACCAGTAGTAAATTATATGCCAGTAATAAAACGTCAGTAGTGACCAATAACATCAGTAGTAACCAAGGATTTTCACATCAGTAGTAACAATAGACATCAGTAGTAACTAATGAATTTCATTACTGACCTAATATGTAAGACCAGTAGTATATGTGGACACCAGTAGTACTGACTTACCAGTAGTATTTATGTAAACCTAATACACACCAGTAGTATTGACCTACCAGTAGTATTTTGTGCACATGCCTACACACCAGTAATACAGACCAACCAGTAGTAAAACACTAAAATAAATAAATAACTTTTTACAACAAAAACTTTACACATGACTTTAAGTGAGATTTTAATTTATCAAAATCATTCCAATACTGCTAACCAAGAAGTTGAATCTTCCTACATCAAATGCTTTTGTAAAAAGATCTGCTAATTGATCATCAGTATGAATTTTAACTACTTTGATTAGCTTCTTTTCATTGCAGTCTCTTATAAAGTGAAATCTTATTTCAATGTGTTTAGTTTTAGAGTGTTTTACTGGATTGTTCACAATACTAATAGCACTTTGATTATCAATAAAAATAGGAGTTTTAAGGATAGAGATACCAAAGTCTAGAAGCTGGTTTTGAATCCAGAGTACTTGAGCACAACAAGCAGATGCAGCTACATACTCTGCTTCAGCAGTTGATGTTGATACATTTGTTTGCTTCTTACATTGCCATGACACCAGTCTTGATCCAAAGAATTGACATCCACCAGTGGTGGACTTTCTGTCTTGACATTCACCTCCATAGTCACTATCTGTGTAGGCTATGAGTTCAAAGGGTGAATCATGTGGATACCATAGACCAAGTGATGGTTTGCCTTTCAAGTATCTGATTATTCTTTTGACAGCCTGCAAGTGTAGTTCTTTAGGTTTTGCTTGATATCTTGCACACACACAAACACTATACATAATGTCAGGTCTTGATGCAGTTAAGTACATCAAAGATCCTATCATTTATCTATATAAGTATTCATCTACATCCTCCCCCTCAACATCAGGATGTAGGTGTTTGTGTGTTTCCATTGGTGTACTTGCACTTTTGCAGTCTTTCATATCAAACTTCTCCAAGATGTCCTTAACATAATATGATTGGTTTATCAAAATACCATCTGTTCTTTGACTGACTTGGAGTCCAAGGAAGAAGTCCATTGGACCCATAGAGCTCATCTTGAATTTAATCTGCATCAGTTCTTCAAATTCTTTGCATAATAAATCATTGGTTGAACCAAAGATGATATCATCTACATAGATTTGTACTAGTAGTATATCATCTTTGACTTTCTTTGTGAACAAAGTTTTGTCAATGGCTCCTCTTTTAAAGTTATTCTTCAATAGATATGATGATAATGTGTCATACCATGCTCTTGGTGCCTGATGTAGGCCATACAGAGCTTTATCTAATTTGAACACATAGTCACCATGTTTTGGATCTTCAAAACCTGGAGGTTGGCATACATAGACCTCTTCTTCAATCTTCCCATATAGGAATGCACTCTTCACATCCATTTGATAGACTTTGAACTTTTTGAATGAAGCATATGCTAAGAATATTCTTATTGCTTCAATTCTAGCAACAGGAGCATATACTTCATCATAGTCTATTCCTTCTTCTTGAGTGTATCCTTGGGCTACAAGTCTGGCTTTGTTCTTGATCACTATACCTCTTTCATCTTTCTTGTTTCTAAAGATCCACCTTGTTCCAATGGCTCTTTTTCCCTTAGGTAGAGGTACAAGTGTCCAAACAGCTTGTAATTTGAATTGAAGGAGTTCTTCTTGCATTGCCTCAATCCAGTTTGAGTCCTTCATTGCTTGTTGGATCTTCTTTGGTTCATCCTGAGACAAAAAGCATTCAAACATACATTCATTAGCAATTAAACTTATATTACACATGTTTGCAGTTAAGCTCTTGTTTAATTTGCTTCTTGTTTGTAGTGGTGAATTAACATCACTTAGAACAAGGTCTAATGGATGATTCTTCTGAGTCCTTGTAGTTGTAGCTCTATCAACCACTAGTTGATTTTCAAGATTGGATTCATTTGTCTCAGGCATTTGCTCCTCTAGTGATCCTTCATTGTCATTGATGTTTGGTTCATCATCATCTTGGTCAGAGTTACTACTGCTATTATCTTCATTGAGATCAGTAGTATTGTTGTTGTTACTGAGATCAGTAGTATCTTGAGAATCTAGGTTATTGCTAGGACCAGTAGTATTTTGAGTACTATTACTGGTACCAGTAGTATTTGAATTACTACTGTCCTCATTCTCAGAGTTACTACTGCTTCCAGAATTTGAGTTATTACTGTCCTCAGTATTAACTGTGGGAGCAGTATCAACTACTATGTATCTCATCTCTTCTTGACCAGTATTAACAGATGATGTTCCTTCCTTTTGAGTGTGACAATTTGAATCACCTGCATTTAAATCCATGTTAGAATTAAAGGATTTGGTTAGATTGTCTATATTAAATAGCCAATCTGGACCATTTCCTTGTTCATTAGGAACACTTTCATTAAAGGATACATTGATGCTTTCTTCAATTATCCTTAATATCTTGTTAAATACTCTGTATGATTTGCTTTGAGTAGAGTATCCCACAAAGATTCCATCATCAGCTTTGCAGTCAAACTTACCAATTTGTTCTCTTGTAATCAGAATAGTACAAGGACAACCAAATGATTTTAAAACGCTAGAAGGTTTTCTTTTATTAAAAAGTTCATATGGTGTTTTAAAATGTGGCTTCACAATTAATACTCTGTTCTGAACATAATAGGCAGTATTAACAGCTTCAGCCCAAAAAGTGATTGGTAACTTTGAATCTGCTAGCATTGATCTTGCTGCTTCAATGATGGTTCTATTTCTTCTTTCAGCTACACCATTTTGTTGTGGAGTTCTAGGTGAGCTGTATTTCCTGTCAATACCTCTAAGATCACAAAAATTAATTAAGTTAGCATTTTTAAATTCTGTGCCATTATCACATCTTATGGCTTTAACTTTTTGATCAGATGTGTTTTCCAGTTTAACAATTAAGTTTTTGATGAGGTCACTTGTTTCATACTTTGTCCTGAGAAAGAAAACCCATGTATATCTGGAAAAGTCATCAGTAATAACAAGACAATATTGTTTCTTTCCAATACTCATTACATTTGTAGGTCCAAACAGGTCCATATGTAAGAGTTGTAAAGGAACAGAAATAGAATTCACAGATTTGGACTTATGAGAAGTCTTGTGTTGTTTACCTTTTAGGCATGCAACACAATGATGATCACACATGAATTGTTTCTGAGGTAGTCCAGTGACCAAATTTCTTTTTACTAAGTTATTCATGTTTTTGAAATTAGTGTGACACATCCTTCTATGCCATAGTTCTGATTCAGTGGTGTTTGCCTTGGATATAAAACAGTTGACCTCATTTGAAGAAATGAGTTCTCCCCCTATATCCAGGCAATACACATTGTTTCTCCTTGGAGTTCTTAAAACAACATATTTTTCATCTAAAATAAAGTCAGGAGAAAGAATGATGCACTCAATGTCTGTTAAATGAATTTTGCTCTTTTTATCACACACTTGAGACACACTGACTAGATTGTATTTTAGTTCAGCTACATAAAATACATCATCAAAGGTAATTTTGCCATTTGTAACAGTACCTTTACCTGTAATCTTACATCCCTTTGGATTCTCACCAAAGGCTACATAACCTCCATCAAATGACTTGAAATCCTTTAGAATTTGCAGATTTCCAGTCATGTGCCTTGAGCATCCACTATCAATGTGCCATGTTCTTCCTTCTTCTGGGATCTGAATGCTCTGCACAAGTAAATAAAATGTTAGTTAAGTTTGGGAACCCAAGCTTTATATGTCTTGGGTTCATCCTTTGAGAAATCAGATTTAGAACAGTTAACCTTAAACATTTTTGGTACCCATACCTTTTTAGTACTGGTGTTCTGTTTTACTACTGACCTTTTGGATTTGTCTAAATTTACTACTGATCTTGGTCTATACCCATTGTTTTTAGCTTTTGAAGACTTTACTACTGATGGACCAGTAGTATTTGGGTACTTACCATATTTAGAATGACCAGTAGTGTTTTGAAATTTTGGTTTGGTAGCAGTAGTATTTTTGAAATTAGGGTTTTTACCAGTAGTGTTTTTGTACTGGTACCAGACAGTATTATAATTAGGGTTAACACCAGTAGTAAAATTGTTACAGTTTTTACTGGTGTTGGAAAATTTAAAATATTGTTTATTTTGATTTGATTTTCCATTGTTCTTGAAGTAATTGATGTTCTTTGGGCTTCCAACTCTTCTGTTTTGCACAAATCTTGGTGCACTTCTTCCAAATCTTGGTGTTTCAGCAATTTGAGTTTTTGTTTTATTTACTACTGAAGGACCAGTAGCATCTTTTAACTTTTGTGTTTTTGCTTTTTCTTTAAAATTTTTAAATTCCTTGAACTCTTTGCAATTTATTGGATTGAAGTGACAATCCTTTGCTAAATGATTTACTTTGTTGCAAATAACACAATTTAATTTATTATCTTTAGCCCTTATGGTTTTTCTTTGTTCTAAGAGTTGATTCCTGTTTCTTTGATTTCCCCTTTTTAAAATTTTTGGTATATTTTCTGCATCATATTTAGGAGATTCATTTGGACTTTGTGCTGTGTGAAAACTTGTATCAATTGAGTTTGGAGATTCAGTTTGAAAGATTGTAAATTTAATTGAGTTTGTAGTTCTATCATCATCAGAAAAATCATTTGACTCAGATGTTTCATTATTAGATTCAGTTTGATTTTCACTTTTTAATTCATTAATTATTCTTTCTGAACTGTTTTTAAGTGGAGGAATGAATTTATATGGAGGTGGTACAGCATGATATCCCACTACATGAACAACTTTTTCTGTAGTTTGATTATTAGTTAATTCATCAAGAATTTTAGTGCTTCTTTCAAATTTTTTAATTGTCAATTTATTTTGTTCAATTTCAAGTTGACATTCTTCTAATTTACTTGTTAATTCTTTATTTTTTTAATTCATAGAAGTCTTTCTCATCTACAGCTTGAAGCAATTCTTCCTTTATCCTTTGATCAATCATCCGGTACACCTTTATCTGATGTTCTTGATCAGCAATCACACCATCAAATTCATAATTTCTTCTTAATGCTTTTGCAAGATCTTCATTTAATTTAGTGTTTTCTTTTTCTAATTTTTTAACAATTTTAATACATTCAGAAGTACAAGGTTTAGGTTTTACCTCAGATTTGCTGTCAGTAAAGGCCATAAGAGCTTGATTTTGAGCATGCTCTTCTGCTTGGAAGCTCCAGTCATAGCCTTGTCCTTGTTGTGAAACAAGAGCAGTTGATTTTGATCTTTTGTCTGGCTGAGGACATTCTTTTGCAAAGTGATCAAGATTGTTACAGTTGTAACATTTGACTTTAGTTTTGTCAAATCCTGCTTTGTCACCTTTGTTGTAGTTGAGACTTGTCCTACCAGTCCTTTTTAAGAACCTTTTGGTTCTCAGGCTCAGCATAGCCATCTGCCATTTGAGATCCATCTCTTCAAGATCATCTGGATTCAATTGTTCCAAATCATCACTAATTAGTGCAGTATGCACATGACTAGTGAAGAAGGATTCTCTTGCAGCATCTTCACAATCTGTAACCTTTCCTGTGGCAGTTTCTTGACCTTGACCTGTACTAGATACAAATGCAGCATTATTAGAAGAAATAGAAGGGTTCTTTTGATTTACCTCAGTTTCAAAAACTCTGAGATCATTGTAGAGTTCATCTAACTCCTTTTCTTCTAGTGCATCTCTCTGTCTGTACATCACTGTGTACATGGCCCATTCTTCACTCAGAGACCTTAGGAACTTAATGTTGACATCTTCTTGTTCCATCTTAACCCCAACCTGGTTAAGTTCACCAATTAACTTGTTGAATCTGTCAAATACTTGAGTGAGTGTCTCATTGGGCTTTCCTTTGAAGTTTTCAAAGCCTTGTTTGAGAACAGACTTCATGTTCCTCTTGGTGCTCTTGGTGCCAACGAATCTCTTCTCCAGTGCTTGCCACAACACCTTTGCATCATCATATTCAACAAAGAGATGTTGATAGTCATTAGGAATGACCAGTAGGAGAGTGCTTAGAGTTTTGAGTTCGATGCCTCTATCTTTCTTCTCCTTTTCACATTTGAGTTTGTCTGCTTCAGTTGCAGAACTGCTTGCTTGACCAGGACCAGTTTTGTTGCCTTCAATAACAACCTCCCACATAGAATAATCAGTAATAAGCATGTATTGCTTAATACGATTCTTCCACATCCCAAAGTTATTGGGAGTGAGTATAGGGATTTTGTTAGCTTGAGTGCTTTCATTATTATCAGTCATGATTAATAATGTGTGTGTTTTAAAGATAAAAACTTTTTGTTGTTCTTAAAAATAGTAGATCTAGAACCAATAAGCTCTGATACCACTTGTCAGGATCGATTAACTATGAATGAGTTAATAAACACCTTAGATCTAATTGATAATAGAAGTTGCAGCGGATCAACACTATATCAATGTATTAAGAACAATGAACTGTAAAACAATATGCGAAAATATTAAGAACACAGTTTCACAAAAAGCTTCAATGTATATTATTGAATCACAATACACACGGACGTTTACAATTCGTAAGGAACTATATATAATAGTCATTGAAGCTAAACTATTTACCCTAGTTATTCTAGGACTTGATTTACATTTGAATTATAAAGATATACATTGAATTACATTCTATAACTATCTCTGCGAAGATCTCGGACTTGATATGTTCCATAAACGCGTATCAGTAGTAAAGCTAATCACAAGTAGTAAATATGCAACATCAGTAGTAAGTCTGGTGATCAGTAACAAGTCCAAAACTATCGTCAGTAGTAACTACTATTGATCAGTAGTATCTTCAATATGCCTTGATCAGTAGTAACTAAGTTATAGACTTCACCAGTATCAACTCATCAGTAGTAAGTTTCTGCCCCATCAGTACTAACCACGATATTCATCAGTAGTAAACATGATCAGTACTAACTGCAGCATCAGTATTAAGTTGATCTGTGATTTTGTTCCAACAATTCCCCCTCAAACCGCCAGATGAGCCAATACTCAGCTCCTTTTTTAGAAGAACTCTATGAGAAATGGTTAACAGTGACGATTATTAATAATATGTAAGGAAATTATAAAAGTTAAATACATTTCAGTACCCTGAATTGGCTGATTAGTTTTTCTACTACCCTTAACTTGACAAAATGATAAATTTAGTATCCTGACTCATTAATTTGGTATTGTTTTGTCAAGTCATTTGCTTCTAATATCAATATATTTAGATGAAACTATATTTTTTAGTCCGTCAAAAGATCCAATGAAAGTAAGTCAAGTAAGAAAGTACGATCAAATTCACAATTTAGGGTGCTAAATCAACTATTTTGTCAAGTTCAGGTACCATGTTGCACTTTTAATAGTTCATTTACTAGAAAACCTGGTCAACAAAAGTATTTTGACCTTTTATTTATAGATTCTAAAAGAAAGCATACCTCAAGAAAGCCGTACACGAAATCAGCACAACCATTTTAACAAGCTTTCTAACACGCTCATTATCCATATCTCAACCGCACCAGGTGTAGCCCAGGAGCAACACCAGGTGTAGCCCAAAGATAAGAAAGTGTGCCCGAAGCTAAAACCGCACCAGGAATCGTGAGCGTTAAAGCATTCGATCTTGGTAATGTGCTTCGGTAAATCATATCACCGCATTCCATAACTGTACAAGGAAGACCAACTCCAACACCCACAAAAACATTACGAACAGAATCAAATAATTCAATTCCACCGGTTGCAGCGACGACAGTTGAGTGTAAATTTGGTCTCGAGATTGTGAATCTTGGCCCGTGTGAATTGGGTTCTTGTAAAAATTTGAGCTTTAATCTTTTTCCTAAGAAAGGAGATGAATTTAATACGAACCCTAATCGTAATCCTAATCCTAATCCAGTTGATGTTGCCATATCAGTCGCTTTCAGTTGCGGTACCAAGACAATTTTCTAAGGTGGGTTTTAGCATAAATATAACGTGAACTAGTTATCGCTCATACATTATAAGCAAAAGCGAGTTGTTATATAAAAAAATTTATATTAATCGAAAAACTTTTAGGGTGGGCAGCTACCCCTAGAACCGCCATTGGTCACTTTTATGTACATAAATAAATATTTACAATTACATGTACTCTGTTTCAACTGGATTTGGGTTGAATTTGGATAAGTTACACCACTCTGTATTTTCAAATTTCTGTAATACATTTGATGAACCAAGTGTTATGTGGAGTTGCTATCGAATGTTCTTGGGCTTTGAAGGTAAAGTCTTGTGACGTGTTACATCGAGTTATCTTTTGAGTTTTTATTAGATATATTGCAATCACTATCTATTTTGCAATATTTTGGGCCATATTTTTGGGTCGGCTTGGTTCGGGTCGAGCCCATGCCATAGGCAAAGAAGCCCAGTGAAGCACAGGACGGTATACGTGGTGTAGGCATATGCAAACAGGACTGAGAATCGACTAGAAAAGCCAAACCGAACAGCTTCAACTGAGCTGTATAGGTTTGGTTATCGGTTCTAATTTTCATGCAAAATCAATTCTCGGTCTGGTTTGGTTTGGTTCGGTTCCGAGGTTTCGGTCCATAATCGTGAAAAAACCAAAAAAGTCGACGAAACCTTCTCGGTTCGGTTCCGGTTGGTTCTTGGTCCGGTTCAGTTCCGTACGTCATCGCTTAGGTCCTCAATTCAACCGAAATCATTTCTTGAATCGGTTCGGTTTAGTTCTGAGCGGTTCGGTTCAACTTTTGAACCGTGAACATGCCTAAATTGTGGTGTGATTATTGACTCATTGTACTGATCGAAATTCGGGTTATAACCGACTCGGTTACAATAACCAGCCATGGGCATGGCCCGACCCGGGCCGGCTACATGTTTTGTCCATACACCATTTTATGAAACTTATTTGAAGTACTTTATATATGGAAAAATGCAAAATCGTGCTTATTACTAATATTAATTTATCCTTATAATTAGAATCTTGTCAATGATTCCATGTGATGTTGAGTTTTACAGGGTACAAATGTTATTAAGAGGGTAATTATGTTGATAATTAGGAGGCATTAAGATTTCTCTTTGTATATTTTGTGTTATAGGTAGATTTTCTGTTAATTAAAATTTTATTTTCGAAGATACAAAATAAAGAATGTAACTCTTTATATTGTGTAGATAACATCGGAACAATAAAATAAAAACAATGAGACCGTTCCAAGTCGGTTTTTCAGGTATATCAAGATCCTAGCGTATTTCGAACATCATGAGCAATTTTGGCCTTACAAAATATATTATGTACCTATTTAAAACATCGAAAGACAATCCTACCGAAGGGTCCACCACTAAACGGATGTTAAACTTCAGAATTTTAAGCAGTGTTATACGTACCTATTTAATAAGATTATTTATATATTTATTAATTTTAATTTGATTGGGAGACATGGAAAATTTAATGACTAATACTATTCCACACCACACCATTTCTTTTTCATATCATTTCTTTTCCATTTAATTTTCCACATAAAATTAAAATTTCATTAAAATAAAAATTAAAACATTACAATTTATATCTTTTCTAGAAATTAAACCCCATTTGAGATAGGCTATACAGGCTCATTTATGGTGTATACTCTGCATGTTGAGTTAATTTGATACAAAAGTAGTACAATTTAGGGGTGAGCATGGGGCGGTTTGGGACGGTTTTTAGCTAAAACCAAACCCCGCCCCGAAAGTTCGGGTTTTAAAAATTACACCCCGTTCGGTTTCGGGTTTTTCGGTTTCGGTTTTTCGGGTTTTTCGGTTCGGTTTCGGGTTTTTCGGCTCGGTTTCGGGTTTTTCTCGGTTTTCTATTTTCCTTTAAATTTACCGATTTGTTACCTTAAAAATTAATATTATGATTCAAAATCTCAAACCTTAACACATTTCGTTATAAATAAAAAAACAACTAGTATGTTTAATATAATGTAATAATAAATTTCAACTAACATAACTTGAATATGATTAATAATATAATATTTTTTTAAAAGATAATTAAATGTCAAATCTATTTATAAATATAAGAATATTTTTATAAAATTTGAAAGATATATATAATGGCGGGGCGGGGCGGGGTTTTTGGTCGGGTTTTTCATATGCCCCCAAAAACCGCCCCAAATATTCGGGTTTTCTAAAAATCAAAACCGTTGACATCGGTTTTTCAAATGGTTCGGTTTTTTCGGGGCGGTTTTTTCGGGTTTTTCGGTTTCGGTTCGGTTTTTCGGTTTTTATGCTCACCCCTAGTACAATTTCTGGCCTTTAATTCCACATCTGCCTAAGCAACCGTACAAAAACATTATTTATTATTTATTTATCATATCTTTTCTATGAAACTTTATTTTTAATAACTTCATCTTATTATTTGACACTTAGCTGCAACGCACCAGATATTCTTTCAGGGTCCTTTTACGTAAATGCCAAAATCCAGAATATTATATATTCTGTAAACTTACTTTTTTCTAAGTCGATATATATTCTATGATTCTGCAAATTACATATACCGATATTCACCAAAATGTAGAATATAATAAAATATTAAAAAATAAGTAATAATAAGAATAAACTATAGTGTATACACCAACCACAACACACTACCATTTATTACAACAATCCAGGAATCCCGCACCACCGTCAGCCGCCACCAGCACAACCATAACCACCGCGACAAAATCTCCATAAAATCGGGTACAGTACAATTACCAATAAACCCCTTCACAAGTCATCCTTTTTTACTTTTTATTCCTTTTTACCCGCTTCTCCTAATTCATGCTTTTACTTTCGGACAAAGTCATAAGGATACAGTAAAACCAGATTCCGAATCAGCTGTCGGAAATCAACGGCGCATGTTTAAAGAGATCATAAGGGGCCCACAGTTGATCCAACGGACACGGCCGCACCGAATGCAACCTCAACCACGGCTTTCCTTTTCCGCTCCAATGAAGCAAACTCACCGGACCGGGATGCAGATTCCGGCACAACCCTTCCAAGTTATCTCCACCAAGCCCGTGTTGGTTCCACCGGTCCTCCACCCTCTCAACATCTCCGGCGAACACTAGCAAAAACGGCGGCAACGAACCCAGCTCGTAGATCCTATACATTTTCTGTATCTCCATCCACTTTTCGAGTTTTTCGGTTATTTTATGTTTTCTCCATTTCATCAAATCGATTACCATTACTCCGGTGTTGAAATAGCATGGTTTTGTTTCACGGCGGTTGAACACACCGGAGAAGTACGGGTTTGACCAGAATTTGGGAGTGAAGTAGTGGGTGAAGTTGGCGTGACAATACTCCGGTGCTCCGATAACGTGGGAGTTGAGGTTGATTTCCCATAAGTTAACGACGTCGTCGACGACGATGAGGTCGTGTCAGGATCGATTAACTATAGACAAGTTAATAAACACCTTAGATCTAATTGATGATAGAAGTTGCAGCGGATCAACACTATATCAATGTATTACGAACGATGAACTGTAAGAACAATATGTAAGAATATTAAGAACACAGTTTCACAAAAAGCTTCAATGTATATTATCGAGTTAACAATACACACGTACGTTTACAATTCGTAAGGAACTATATATAATAGTCCTTGAAGCTAAACTATTTACCCTAGTTATTCTAGGATACGATTTACATCTAATTATAAACGATATACATTGATTTACATTCTATAACTATCTCTGCGAAGATCTCGGACTTGATTTGTTCCAAATATGCGTTGTCAGTAGTAAAACTTATCACCAGTAGTAAATATGAAGATCAGTAGTAAACTTGGTGATCAGTAGTAAGTCCAGATACATCGTCAGTAGTAACTACAATGATCAGTAGTATCTTCAATAAGCATTGATCAGTAGTAACTTTAGTTATAGTATACACCAGTATCAACTTCATCAGTAGTAACATGTTCTGCCCCATCAGTAATAAACATAATTATCACCAACTGCAGCATCAGTACTAAGTTGATCTGTGATTTGCTCCAACAATCTCCCCCTAAACTTATTGATTATGTTTTAATCAATCAAGTTTCTTCTGTTCTTCTTCTTCTTTCTTTCTTCTTTCTAATGTTCTTTGATTTTGTTGAAGTCTTTGTTCAATTATGTATTTGCTGTTCTTCTTGATAAAATAATTCAATTTATTCTGGAACATAACAGCATCAAAGGGCTTCATTAGAGTGTTGATGAATATCTGATACATTTCCTTTTCTGAGTGAGGATATTCTCTTTCATATAAGTACAACTCACAATTTTTACTTGATCTTTCAAAGAAATACATATTGCAAGTTGGGAGAACATTCCATGCATACACATTTTCTGGATTTGTAAATAACTCTGGATAGTTATCTGGATAAAAAGCTGCATCAATCATTCTTGTTAAGTATCCAGCTCCAGATTCTCTCCAAGATTTCTTTGACATTCTTGGTTTTCCAATGATCAGAAGTTTAATCACATCACTTCTTGTACAGGATCTGATCAAAGGTAGCCATCCAGTAAACTTTTGAATGATTTTGTCTTCCCTTACAACTAATAGAGCATTATTGGGCAAGACTTTCCAGTTTAGTATTGAGTTATTTTGAAGTGGAGCAACAGGTACTTCAAGAACAGGTATAATTTTTTCTTGTTTTGCTTTCTTTTGAAAACTCTGTTCTTGAGCTTCATTCTTTCTTTTCTTTGTCTGGGGAGATGAGGATTCACCAATAGTAGACACACTATTATCTTTAATTAAATTTGGACTTATTGGGATTAAGGTTTTTGCTGCTTTCAATTTCTTTTCTTCTTCAGCCTCTTGTTCAATTAAATCTTTCTTCTTGGCAGTACAGTATTTGTCTATAATAGTAACCATCTTCATTCTGCCAAAAGATTTTGCACTGTGCCCTTTTGACTTCAGAAAGTCAATCATAAGTGCTTTTTGTTCAAACACATCATCTGTTAAGGGACTTTTAGTTCTTTTGCTTTCAGCTACTAGCTCTTCAAGCAAATCAAGATGTTCCTCTTCTACTTTTCTGTATCTTCGAAATTCTGCCAATTGAGCTTCAATCTGACCATCTTTCATTAACTCAGGTATTTCAGTCTTTTGAGGTTTTTCAGTTTTCTTTTTCTTTTTCTTTTCCTCAATAGCTTGATACATAGCTACATTCTCCAGAAATCTTCTATGTTTTATCCTCCATCTTGATTGTTTCTCTTTTCTAACATGGTTGATTTTGTTGACCATGTGATGCCCTAATGCCCTGTTTGGATAATCATCATCATATATTTCTTTTCCCTTTCCAACACAAGCAGGCAAAATTGATGAAGGTGGAGTGTATTTCATGTCAGGAATACCAGTCATTAGTAACTTTGGATAAAACAATTTTAGATCTTCTTCTGGTAAAATTTTTGGGTGAGGAGGAAGGGTACATTCATCTACCTCAAACCAATTCACATTATCATCAATGTCAGGTATGATAAGTGGTTGAGTAGGAGTTGGTGGTTTGGTAATGATGACATGTCTTCTAGCATCAATGAGTTCAGGAAATTCAGGAATTTCTTCTTCAGTAGTAACCAAGGTGGTTATTACTGGTGTTACTTCATGAGTTACTACTGATAGGGCATCAGTAGTGTTTAGTGCAGTTAATTCCTCTTCTTGACTTACTACTGCTATATCATCAGTAGTAGGAGTTACTACTGGTATCTCCGTTTCAACTTGTTCTTCCATTGTAGCAGTAGTAATGGGCTCATCTTCTGTAATCATCATCTCTGGGCCTTCATCAACTTCTGTTTCTTTTAAATTCAAGAGGGAGGAAGCTGCTGCTGCAATGGATTCATCAATCATTGTCTGTATGTTATCCTTCTCCCCCTTAGTGAGCTCAACTGGAGGAGCCTCACTATCATCAATCCTCTTTTTCAAGTTCCTGATAAGCTTTGATTGTTGATGAAGCCTAAGTTCATATTGTCTCATTCTTTTGTTGATGATATTGACATTTCTTTTCATAGCAGCCATAGTTTTTCCTTGATTTGTTTGATAATAAAGACAATCTTGTACAGTGGATTCCAAGGAATCCACTTTAGCCGTCAATTGTTGGATTTTAATACTGCCCTCACTCCATCTAGCAAGATCATCGGGCTCACTAACTGGTACTTTGGTTTGAAGGTTTTCCATCCTATCCGTCAAATCAATACTTCTGCCCTCATCACTTCTTGGTGATTCATTGGGTCTTTTAGACATCCTCTTCTTCCTAGAAGAAGCAGAGATGCCCCCCCTTGTGGTTTCTTGGCACCGGGGTCCTTTGAGTAATTCCTCAAAAGAGTCATCACTCAAAGTTGCCGAGGTTTGGGTCCTAAAGATGTTTTCACTATCCTGTGCACCCACCTTTGGGGCATCAGTAGTGAAAGCCCTCCCCTCATGTCCTCTCTCCTCCTTGGAGGACAACTCTTTGAGCCTGGGGTGTGACTCTATTTGTCCCCTGGTGTCCTTTGAAGAAAGTTTCTTTCTTTTATAAATTGAGGAAATGTTTTTGGTTTTGTCTGGTAGGTCTTCCACAGAGTGAAGAGTAGCACTCTGCAGAGTTATATCAAGTTCCTGGGACACATTCAGGACTTCTAAGTTGGGTGATTGAGTGGCTGTTTGGGGTGGTGTTTGGGCTGTATTTGGGGGTGATGGAGTGGGTTGAGGTTCAATTTGGGTTGTAGCAATGATTGAACCCTCTCCAGTTTGTGTGTGATCTTGGATCATGTTAGGAAACAGAGGGGTTTCCTTGCCCGAAAACTTAAATTGTTTTCTCATATTAGCATACACCTTTTTGTTTAATTCAGGAAAGAGAAAAAGATTTTTATGTTCAGATAGAACCTGAATTTCACAGTTGAAAATATGAGATAGGAATCTTGGATACATTAAAAATTTTGATGAGGATAGGTTTCCAAGCATTCCTTCAAAAATCATTTTTGAGAAATTGAAGACTTGATCTGTGCACAAACAAACAACAGCAGATGCTATTGATTTATTGAACTCATTCCAAGTACTTCTTTTTGGAGAAATACAGTGTTGAATAGTGTGAACAAGGTATTTCCACTGGGGTGAAAGAAGACCTTTTTGAAATGTGACTATGTCTAGTCTTCCTTCATAACCCATTCTTTGTAAGTTTGAAATAATAGTTTCTTTAGGAAGAGTGGTCATACCTGTATCATCATGTAGTTGAAGGTGATTTCTAATGGATTCTTCTGTGATGGTGATAGTCTTTCCATCGACAGTTGATTTGATCATGGGCATTGTTGACCCTTCAACTCGTTCAGCATTTGTCCAAAAATCAATCAAGTGCTTTTGATATGATTTTGGTTTTACAGTTAGAGCGAACTGTATGTAAGAATTTCTCAAGAATTTGACGATTGGACGGAAATCTTTTGTTCCGTCGGGATTCTTTAAAAAGGCAACCATATTGTGAAATTCTGAATATTTCAGATCGGTTTGCACATCAAGAGATTGTAGAGTTGCCATCGTTTTGAATTTTTTTCAGGAATTTTGTTACTGACTATGGGTTTTTGATCGTAAACTAGGGTTTATTGAGAGGTTTTGACAGATCGAGGTGAAGATAATGATAAACTAAACGATTTCCGCCTTTTATATCTTTTGATTTCACCTACAAAAAGACTAAATTGCCCTTCGAATCATAACATAACGGTTATTTTCATGGGGGTTAGTATGGTAATTTTGATTTTGAAGGACCAGTAGTAAATGATATGCCAGTAAGAAACGTCAGTAGTAACCACAAACATCAGTAGTAACTCATGGTTTTGACACCAGTAGTAACTAAGGACATCAGTAGTAATTACTAACACACAAGACCAGTAGTATATGTGAACACCAGTAGTACTGACATACCAGTAGTATTTATGTAAACCTAATACACATCAGTAGTAATAAGCTACCAGTAGTATTTTGTGCACATACCTACACACCAGTAGTACAGAAATACCAGTAGTAAAACACTTAAGTGAATAAATAATAATTTACAACAAAAACTTTACACATGATTTTAAGAGACTTAGTTTATTAAAATCATTCCAATACTGCTAACCAAAAAGTTAAATCTTCCTACATCAAATGCTTTTGTAAAAAGATCTGCTAATTGATCATCAGTATGAATTTTAACTACTTTGATTAATTTCTTTTCATTGCAATCTCTTATAAAATGAAATCTTATTTCAATGTGTTTGGTTTTTGAGTGTTTTACTGGATTGTTCACAATACTAATAGCACTTTGATTGTCAATAAAAATAGGAGTTTTAAGGATAGAGATACCAAAGTCTAGGAGCGGGTTTTGAATCCATAGTACTTGAGCACAACAAGCAGATGCAGCTACATATTCTGCTTCAGCAGTTGATGTTGATACATTTGTTTGTTTCTTACATTGCCATGACACCAGTCTTGATCCAAAGAATTGACATCCACCAGTAGTGGATTTTCTGTCTTGACATTCACCTCCATAGTCACTATCTGTGTAGGCTATGAGTTCAAAGGGTGAATCATGTGGATACCATAGACCAAGTGATGGTTTGCCTTTCAAGTATCTGAATATTCTTTTGACAGCTTGCAAGTGTAGTTCTTTAGGTCTTGCTTGATACCTTGCACACACACAAACACTATACATAATATCAGGTCTTGATGCAGTTAAGTACATCAACGAACCTATCATTGATCTATATAAGTGTTCATCTACATCCTCTCCCTCAATATCAGGATGTAGGTGTTTGTGTGTTTCCATTGGAGTACTTGCACTCTTACAGTCTTTCATATCAAACTTTTCCAAGATGTCTTTCACATATTTTGATTGATTAATCAAAATACCATCTGTTCTTTGACTAACCTGGAGTCCAAGGAAGAAATTCATTGGACCCATAGAGCTCATCTTGAATTTAATCTGCATCAGTTCTTCAAATTCTTTGCATAGTAAATCATTGGTTGAGCCAAAGATGATATCATCTACATAGATTTGTACCAGTAGGATATCATCTTTAACTTTCTTTGTGAATAGAGTTTTATCAATGGCTCCTCTTTTGAAATTGTTCTTTAATAAGTATGATGATAGTGTGTCATACCATGCTCTTGGTGCCTGATGTAGGCCATAAAGAGCTTTATCAAGTTTGAACACATAATCACCATGTTTTGGATCTTCAAATCCTGGAGGTTGGCAAACATAAACTTCTTCTTCAATCTTCCCATACAGGAAAGCACTCTTCACATCCATTTGATAGACTTTAAACCTTTTGAATGAAGCATATGCTAGGAATATTCTTATAGCTTCAATTCTGGCAACAGGAGCATATACTTCATCATAGTCTATACCTTCTTCTTGAGTGTATCCTTGGGCTACAAGTTTGGCTTTGTTCTTGATCACTATGCCTCTTTCATCTTTCTTATTTCTAAAGATCCATCTGGTTCCAATGGCTCTTTTTCCTTTTGGTAGAGGTACAAGTGTCCAAACAGCTTGTAACTTGAATTGAAGAAGCTCTTCTTGCATTGCCTCAATCCAGTTTGAGTCCTTCATTGCTTGTTGAATCTTCTTTGGTTCATCTTGAGACAGAAAGCATTCATACATACATTCATTAGCAATTAAGCTTATATTACACATATTTGCAGTTAAACTTTTGTTTAATTTGCTTCTTGTTTGAAGTGGTGAGTTAACATCACTTAGAACAAGGTCTAATGGATGGTTCTTTTGAGTCCTTGTTGTTGTAGCTTTATCAACCACTAGTTGATTTTCAAGGTTGGACTCATTTGCCTCAGGTAGTTGTTCTTCTTGAGATCCTTCATTGTCATTAGTATTTGGTTCATCATTATCTTGGTCAGAGTTACTACTGCTATCATCTTCATTGAGATCAGTAGTATTGAAGTTGTTACTGGTATCAGTAGTATCTTGAGAATCTAGGTTATTATTGGGACCAGTAGTATTTTGAGTACTATTACTGGTACCAGTAGTATTTGAATTACTACTGTCCTCATTCTCAGAGTTACTACTGCTTTCAATATTTGAGTTATTACTGACATCAGTATTAACTATGGGAGCAGTATCAACTATTATGTATCTCATCTTTTCTTGACCAGTATTAACTGATGATGTTCCTTCCTTTTGATTGTGACAGTTTGAATTACCTGTATTGAAATTCATATTAGAATTAAAGGATTTGGTTAGATTGTCTATGTTGAATAGCCAATCTGGACCATTTCCTTGTTCATTAGCAATGTTTTCATTAAAGGATACATTAATGCTTTCTTCAATTATTCTTAATCTTTTGTTGAACACTCTGTATGATTTACTTTGAGTAGAGTATCCCACAAATATTCCATCATCAGCTTTGCAGTCAAACTTACCAATTTGTTCTCTTGTAATCAAAATAGTACAAGGACAACCAAATGATTTTAAGAAATTTATAGAAGGTTTTCTTTTATTAAAAAGTTCATATGGTGTTTTAAAATGTGGCTTCACTATTAATACTCTGTTTTGAACGTAACAAGCAGTATTGACAGCTTCTGCCCAAAAAGTGATTGGTAATTTTGAGTCTGCAAGCATTGATCTTGCTGCTTCAATGATGGTTCTATTTCTTCTTTCAGCTACACCATTTTGTTGTGGAGTTCTGGGTGAGCTGTATTGCCTGTCAATACCTTTAAGATCACAAAAGTTAATTAAGTTAGTATTCTTAAATTCTGTGCCATTGTCACATCTTATGGCTTTAACTTTTTGATCAGATGAGTTCTCCAGTTTAACAATTAAGTTCTTGATGAGTTCACTTGTTTCATCCTTTGACCTGAGAAAGAAAACCCATGTATATCTGGAAAAGTCATCAGTAATAACAAGACAATATTGTTTCTTTCCAATACTCATTACATTTGTTGGTCCAAAAAGGTCCATATGTAAGAGCTGTAAAGGAACAGAAATAGAGTTAACAATTTTGGACTTATGAGAAGTCTTGTGTTGTTTACCTTTTAGGCATGCAACACAATGATGATCACACATGAATTGTTTTTGAGGTAGTCCAATGACCAGATTTCTTTTTACTAAGTTATTCATGTTTTTAAAATTTGTGTGACACATCCTTCTATGCCATAGTTCAGATTCAGTGGTGTTTGCCTTGGATATAAAACAGTTGACCTCATTTGTAGAAATGAGTTCTCCCCCTATATCTAGGCAATACACATTGTTTCTCCTTGGAGTTCTTAAAACAACATATTTTTCATCTAAAATAAAATCAGGAGAAAGAATGATGCACTCAATGTCTGTGAAAAGAATCTTGTTCTTTTTATCACAAACTTGAGACACACTGACAAGATTGTATTTTAATTCAGCTACATAAAATACATCATCAAAGGTAATTTTTCCATTAGTAACAGTACCTTTACCTGTAATCTTACCTCCTTGGGGATTCTCACCAAATGCCACATATCCTCCATCAAATGACTTGAAATCCTTAAGAATTTGCAGATTTCCAGTCATGTGCCTTGAGCATCCACTATCAATATGCCATGTTCTTCCTTCTTCTGGGATCTGAATGCTCAGCACAATTGAGTAAAGGATTAGTTAAGTTTGGGAACCCAAGCTTTATATGTCTTGGATTCATCCTTTGAGAAATAAGCTTTGGGAGATTTAACTTTAAACACTTTTGGTACCCATACTTGTTTAGTACTGGTGTTTTGTTTTACTACTGCCCTTTTGTAGTTACTACTGGTGTGAGAATTTCCTACTGACTTTGGTTTATACCCATGATTTTTAGCTTTTGAATACTTTACTACTGATGGACCAGTAGTATTTGGGTACTTACCATGTTTAGAATGACCAGTAGTGTTTTTAGAGTTACTACCAGTAGTATTTTTGAAATTTATTTTGGGAGCAGTAGTATTCTTAAAATTAGGGTTTGTACCAGTAGTATTCTTGTATTGGTACCATACAGCATTATAATTAGGGTTAACACCAGTAGTAAATTTGTTAGAGTTTCTACTGGTGTTGGAAAATTTAAAATATTGTTTATTTTGATTGGATTTTCCATTATTCTTGAAGTAATTGCTGTTCTTTGGGCTTCCAACTCTTCTGTTTTGCACAAACCTTGATTTACTTCTTCCAAATCTTGGATCTTCAACAATTGGATTTTTAATTTTATTTACTACTGAAGGACCAGTAGTAACTTTTAACTTTTGAGTCTTAGCATTTTCTTTAAAAACTTTAAATTCTTTTAACTCTTTGCAGTTTATTGGATTGAAGTGACAATCCTTTGCTAAATGGTTCATTTTATTGCATATAACACATCTTAGTTTCTTATTTTTAGCACCTTCAGGTATTCTTTGGTCTAAGAGTTGATTTTTGTTTCTTTCATTCCCCCTTGTTAAAATTTTTGGTACATTATCTGCATTATATTTGGGAGATTCATTTGGACTTGGAACTGTGTGAAAACTTGTATCAATTGATTTTGGTGATTCACTTTGAGATATAGTAAATTCAATTGATTGCTCATTATCAGAAGAATTATTTGATTCAGATGTTTCATTAGATGATTCAGTTTGATTTTCAGTTTTTAATTCATTAATGATTCTTTCTGAACTGTTTTTAAGAGGTGGAATGATTTTATATGGAGGTGGTACAGCATGATATCCCACCCCATGAACAACTTTTTCTGTAGTTTGATTATTAGTTAATTCATCAAGAATTTTAGTGCTTCTTTCAAACTTTTTAATTGTTAATTTATTTTGTTCAATTTCAAGCTGACATTCTTCTAATTTACTTGTTAGTTCTTTATTTTTTGTTTCATAGAACTCTTTCTCATCCACAGCTTGAAGCAATTCTTCCTTGATCCGTTGATCAATCATCTTGTACACCTTTATTTGATGTTCTTGGTCAGCAATCACACCATCAAACTCATGATTTCTTCTGATTGCTTTTGCTAAATCTTCATTTAATTTATTGTTTTCTTTTTCTAGATTTTTAATAATTTTAGCACATTCAGGAGTACAAGGTTTAGATTTTACCTCAGTTTTGTTTTCAGTAAAGGCCATGAGAGCTTGATTTTGAGCATGCTCTTCTGCTTGGAAGCTCCAGTCATAGCCTTGTCCTTGTTGTGACACAAGAGCAGTTGATTTTGATCTTTTGTCTGGTTGAGGACATTCTTTTGCAAAGTGACCAAGGTTGTTACAGTTGTAACACTTGACTTTAGTTTTGTCAAATCCTGCTTTGTCACCTTTGTTGAAATTTAGGCTTGTCCTAACAGTTCTTTTTAAGAATCTTTTGGTCCTTAGGCTCAGCATAGCCATCTGCCATTTAAGATCCATTTCCTCAAGATCATCTGGATTCAATTGTTCCAAGTCATCACTAATCAATGCAGTGTGCACATGACTAGTGAAGAAGGATTCTCTTGCAGTATCCTCAGAATCTGCAGTCTTTCCTGTGGAGGTTTCTTGTCCTTGACCTGTACTAGACACAAAAGCAGCATTGTTAGAAGAAATAGAAGGGTTTTTGTGATTTACCTCAGTTTCAAACACTCTGAGATCATTATAGAGTTCATCTAACTCCTTTTCTTCTAAAGCATCTCTTTGTCTATACACCACTGTGTACATGGCCCATTCTTCACTAAGAGACCTTAGGAACTTCATGTTGACATCTTCTTGGTCCATCTTTACACCAACTTGGTCGAGTTCACCAATTAGTTTGTTGAATCTGTCAAACACTTGAGTGAGTGTTTCATTGGGCTATCCTTTGAAATTTTCAAAGTCTTGTTTGAGAACAGACTTCATATTCCTCTTGGTGCTCTTTGTCCCAACGAATCTCTTCTCCAGTGCTTCCCATAGTATTTTTGCATCATCATATTCAACAAAGAGATGTTGATAATCATTAGGAATGGCCAGTAAGAGAGTGCTTAGAGTTTTGAGTTCGATGCCTTTATCTTTCTTCTCCTTCTCACATTTAAGTTTGTCTGCCTCAGTTGCAGAGCTGCTTGCTTGAAGTTGACCAGTTTTGTTTCCTTCACAGACTACTTCCCACATGGAATAATCTGTAATAAGCATGTATTGCTTAATACGATTCTTCCACATCCCGAAGTTATTGGGAGTGAGAATGGGAATTTTGTTGGCCTGAGTGCTTTCATTATTATCAGTCATGATTAATAATGTGTGTGTTTTAAAGATTAAAACTTTTTGTTGTTCTTAACAAATAGTAGATCTAGAACCAATAAGCTCTGATACCACTTGTCAGGATCGATTAACTATAGACAAGTTAATAAACACCTTAGATCTAATTGATGATAGAAGTTGCAGCGGATCAACACTATATCAATGTATTACGAACGATGAACTGTAAGAACAATATGTAAGAATATTAAGAACACAGTTTCACAAAAAGCTTCAATGTATATTATCGAGTTAACAATACACACGTACGTTTACAATTCGTAAGGAACTATATATAATAGTCCTTGAAGCTAAACTATTTACCCTAGTTATTCTAGGATACGATTTACATCTAATTATAAACGATATACATTGATTTACATTCTATAACTATCTCTGCGAAGATCTCGGACTTGATTTGTTCCAAATATGCGTTGTCAGTAGTAAAACTTATCACCAGTAGTAAATATGAAGATCAGTAGTAAACTTGGTGATCAGTAGTAAGTCCAGATACATCGTCAGTAGTAACTACAATGATCAGTAGTATCTTCAATAAGCATTGATCAGTAGTAACTTTAGTTATAGTATACACCAGTATCAACTTCATCAGTAGTAACATGTTCTGCCCCATCAGTAATAAACATAATTATCACCAACTGCAGCATCAGTACTAAGTTGATCTGTGATTTGCTCCAACAGGTCGGAATCAAAGTAAATGACACGGTGAACGGTGGTGGGGAGGAGGCGCGAGAGGTAGATTCTCGCGTAGTTAAGTGGTTGGTCGAGTGCACGGCGGACGGAGGTGGAGATTTTGTTTTTAACCAAATCGGTGTGGAAGTGGCGGAGGTGGAAATTAAGGTACGGGAACGTGGTGGCGATTGTGTGGCGGAGGGTGGTTGAGAAGTGGTGCGTTGTTATGAAATGGAAGATGATGTTTTCCGGGCAGGTGGCGTGTTGTACGACGGAGAATACGCCGGCGATTGAGCCGCGGAGGTAGGTGGCGTCTAGGGTCATTGCTATGTGTATTCTTGTGTTGTTGCATTCTTTTCCGTTTCGGAATGCTGGGGCTTCTTGGAACTCCGGTAGGTTAGCGGCGGAGGTGAGGTGGAGGAGGAGGAGGAGGAGGAGAGTGGTGGTTAGGTGGGATGTCATGGTGGTGGACGGCGGTGGTTAGATTTTTGAAATTATAGATGTTATCGTGTGGTGGGCTAAAGAAGGAAGAGGATGGGAATTGAAGGGTATGAATGGTAATTTGATGAAACACGTGGGTCCATTACTTAATTTATGCTATTTAATAGAATAACTGTGAAGAGAAGGATTCTTACAAAATTGCATTATTTTAAGGATCGTTATTTCAAAATTTCAACATCATAAAGTCAATTTTTTTTATAATATTGTAATCTTCTTTAAAAATATTATTTGATTATTTCTGTTTAAAAGCTGGGATAGTGGGATATATTATTGAAGACAGAAACAATGCAACAACAGAGAGTCTAAGAAATATACAGTTATACACTGCAAAATATCAGGGAAAATAAATCGCGAGCCAACTAAAACAATTGTCTTTTAAACTTAGGGTCAACAGAAAAAGGGGAAGTTACTTGTTAGAAACTTCAAAATGATAAACTTAGTTAACAAATAGGTTTTAGAATTTGTTTTTGATTTTTACGATATTTATTTTATATTTTTCTAGTTTTTCTGATATTTGTACATTATTTACATAAAATTGCATCATAATTACTCAATAGTATTATCATACGGTTCAATAATAAATGCAACAGCTTAGTAGAAACGGAATCTTGTATTTGGGCCAATCGCGAAATCTTGATCATCTTCATTTAATTTTTATTTGTTACTTGGGTCAATCACGAAATCTTGGTCATCTTCATTTAATTTTATATAATTAAAATGTTAATGTATCTTAGTTATTTATGTTAATAAAAAATCACCAGAAAAAGAGTGATCTATTGACCCATAACATAACATTTATGGTATCTAGTACATGTTATTTGTAGTGATTAGTGATGGTTGATATGACATTAATATGATATGATGTAGTTAAACCCATACTAATACACTCAATTCAAATCTTTTGTTTAAATAGATAATGAACAAACTAATGGCCATTAATTATACCACCTCTGTATTAAAATAAGTGATACATCTGAACAATTATAGTTTTTGATGCAAAAGATTAAATGTTGGTTTAAAATAAATTAAAGTGGATAATTAGTAGAGAATAAATCTCACTTATTTTGAGTAAAGTGATATTAATTATGTTTAAAAGTAAAAGTAAGGCTAACAAGTTAATTTCACTTTATTAAAGTAAATAATTAGTGGAGAATATCAAATGACATGTAGCCTAGTGATATGGTGTTTGACTCATAACCTTGAGGTTAGGGGTTCAAGTCCCGTCGTGGACATAGGTGGAAACTAAGTGTAGATTAAGGTCATTTTAAAGGGCTTTTCTAACATGTGTCCCCACATGTTTAGGTGCATTAACTAAGTCAAAATTTCTATTAAAACTTCAAAATACATTGAATATATATCTTTCATATGCCTAGAAAGCACGTGTTAGAAAAACTCAATTTTAAAAATGAATTACTTATTTTAATCTCTCTAAATAAAAAAATATCATTTATTTTAATAGTATTAAATGATTCCTATTCCCTTGTGTTGCCATTCATTGTTTGTGGATGCCAACTTGGATTCTTGTCTAGTGTATTATCTCTTGCGATTGATGTTGCATTGAAGTTAGGAATTTAAATCATGTGACGTTGGTCCACGGAAAGTTTGGTGTGCCGTACGACAGTTTAAAAATATATATATAATAATTTTTTTTATAGATTAATTTTTTAAGACTACACGGTATAAGTCACTTATGTGGTGTGGCTGATGATGTGGCATAGGTACGTACACATTGCGGTGGAGACGACCCCCCCCTCCCCCCGTTCCTCTGTATGTGTTATTCTGTGGCGCAGCTTGGCTACAACCATGAAAAGGCACGCCGTGGTGGTCACAAACATTCCAAACTTCAAGGTGTATTGTTGGGGTTATTCTCACATGTGGGTGTATATGGTGTGTAGTGGTTATTTTCTGTATGGTGACGTGATATGATTGCTTAAGTGAAATCTAATGCGACAAAAAAAATTATGTATCTGGTGATACCAATACCGCAATCTAAGGAAATGCTTTTGCTAATATTCTAGGTTGGTTCTTTTTACTGTTAAAAAAATATATAACAGTGTACTATTTTTTTTCAAATTACTTTCATTACTATTTCAAAAGAATATTTGTGTATATGTATTTCAAAATATTTTCGCAAATAAAAAAAAATATTTCAGCTAAATGAAATTTAGAGAATAAATAACAAAACAATTTATTAAATATGTACGGATGATGTTAATTAAATTGTTCTTCTAGCTTTCTAAATCTTAATAAGAATAATGACTTACTATTTTACTATTTAGTTTTTATCAAATCAACGTTACTTCAATTGACTAAAAGAAAAAGTCTCGGCTCAATCTTCAGAAATTGAAACAAACAAAAACATTATTATTTAGAAAACAAATGAATATCGATGGAGGTCCATTGTCGATGTGGGAAATAGGGCAGATACTCTTTACAATGACGCTGTAGACCAATTGAAAGGGATGTAGCGTAGCTTACAAAAAAATTGACGAAACTTATGTCAATAATATTATTCACTTAATGTATATATATAAAATACACACAGAATATCAATGCCCACAAAAGAACTTCAAACTCTCGTCTTTTTATCCGTCTCTATTCTCCAAACTTGGACTTTGAAGTGACACCACTGTGTCGATGGTGTCAGTTTACCGAAGTGAAACTCAAAACCGAACTGAACCATAACCGATGGTTTTGTACAACTGTTGATAATAAAATATAAAGTTTTTCATATTATGTTAAAAAAATACAATTTGTATAATTTGTGGCCAGGTGGACCTGAGTCTTATAAGTTGGAGCATGGGACAATATGGTGGACTTAAATAAGCACGGGTCGAATTAATGGGCTTAAATAATAATGGGCCCATGGGGGGCAGAACCGATGTCTAGCGTTTTTATTGGAACCCATTCGTATTATGAGAGCATTCGCGTGATGAAATTTATTTTTAAATATTTAACAAACGAGTTACAAAAAATCGAATGACCAAATAAAAGAGCCATTACAAAAGAAAAAAGAAAAAAGAAAGAAAGAAAGAGTGTATTTAGTGATATTAAGAGCATCTCCAACCCACCTCTATCAACCCCTCTATCTCTATATTTGAAATTTTTTCTCTTCCAACCCACCTCTATTCCTCACTCTAAATATAGAGTGAGAGAAAAGCTTCCTCTATATTTGAAGTGAGAGGGTATCCCCTCTATCCATGCCTCTATCTATGTACCCCACACATCTTTAACTAATTTTCCTTTGTGATGTAAAATAAATTAATTAAAAATATGATTTCTATGGGTCCCACTAATTTTAGAGGGATTGATAGAGTTTATGGTTGGAGTTGAGGTTATGTTTAGAGTGAATGGACCCATCAATTATAGAGATAGAGTGAGTTTTATAGAGTTTATGGTTGGAGATGCTCTAAAGCATCTCCAACCACACTCTATCTCTATATATAGAGTTTTTTTTTATCTCCAACTCACCTCTATTACTCACTCTAAATATAGAGTAAGTTTTACTCACTCTATATTTAGAGTGAGGGAAAATCACTCTATCCATGGGCTCCACACATAATAATTTACTTTATATTTATTTTTTCTAGTCTTTACCTTCTATTGCTATGCGTCCCACTAATTTTAGAGGGATAGATAGAGTTTATGATAGGAGTTGATCTTATGTTTAGAGTGAATGGACCTACCAATTATAAAGATAGAGTAATTTTTATAGAGTAGAAGTGACACTAAAGTTAAAGTGGTCACACTATAATTCAGAAACTGGTCACTAAAAGATTGGTTAAAAAGTAAATATTTTTACTGGTTTTAAAAGTAATTCGCGTATGCATAAGAAACATGAGTAATAAGAAATTAAATTAAATCCTAAAAGAGAACTAAGAAATTAATGTGCGATGAACGTAACTGGACCCCTGTACATTAATGCTTCAAAGAGTACAATTTAAGGTGCAACCCACACTTGCAAATCCGGACCTAGATCAATATGTCGGCATAATTATAAACACGTACGTATTGCAAAAATTGTAAATTTAGTTTCCCACATTTATACTCAACTTCAATAAAACAAACACTTAAATATGCAGTAGATCTTATGAACTTAATTTGTGTGTACTTTTTTTTCGAACAATTTAATTAGAAGAACACGTAAAGGAATGTGAAGTGGCACTGATAGTGTTTGGCTTGAGCTGCCTATTTGAAGATTCAATTTATATGAATTAATAGTATATCGCAGTTTTCAATATAAAAAGAGAATTTGTTGTGTTTGGTTATATATAAAACCTTTGTTAAATTAAAATAAACCCCAAATATTACTAACAAGAGCCCAAGAGGTATTTATTTCAAATCTAAACTACTAGCAACGAAATCATGAGAGTAATCATAGAATGGTTAGGAACTGTTCATGAAAATATTAAAAGCCCCACCCAATACGGATGACCTAAACAAAGAAAACCTCATCCGCTTACCCACATATTAATTAGGAGTAATGATATTTAGGCTACCATTTAGGTTTATTGGTATGGGCTCATGGCGTGGCCATGAGTGGTGATGTGGCAGGAAGCACAGCGTGGCCAGAGAAGGGAACACCCCCCCCCCCCAACCCAAACGCCATGGGGGGTTGGCGTGGTGGAGGAAGCAGGCAGAGGACGCCGAGTAACGGGCGTGGTGGCGACGGATTCGAGGGAAATATAGCCGTTGGTAACGGCTAGAATTTAAAAAAAAATTAATTTATTTATTTAATTTATTTATTTCCAATACAAACACACTCAAACACTACCAAAACACACCACAACTCTACCGAAATACCACAACCCACAAATAATGAATTATCTTGGTTCATCATCTGACGATGATGATGCGTTTATGTTAACAATATACGAAGAACTCCTCGATGAATTTGCGACGATGATGAAAGTGAAGTCTTTGACACAAGAACCGCGAAGCAAAATAGAAATCGAGAAGCTGGACACAAACGGCTATATCGAGATTATTTTGCGGATGATTCTGTTTATGACGACAAGGATTTCAAACGAATGTTTCGCCTGAGTAAAAATTTATTTATGCGCATATGTAGCGCATTAGAAAACAGGTATCATTTTTTTTTCAATTGAGATATGATGCTAGAGGTAGGCGGGGATTCACTGCTTTGCAAAAATGTACTGCAACAGTTCGAGCTATGGCTTACGGGTCATCCCCTGATTCTCTTGACGAATACCTACGCATGTCTGAAAGAACTGCTAGGGAAAGTATGTATAAATTTTCACAAGGTGTTTTGGAAATATTCGAGCCTATTTATTTGTGAAAACCAACAGTAACCGATGTTTCAAAATTATATGAGGCACACGAAGAGAGACATGGTTTTCCTGGAATGCTTGGTAGCATTGACTGTATGCACTGGGATTGGAGGAATTGTCCACAATCGTGGAGAGGTGAGTACACTGGAGGACATCACGGAGTACCGTCGTTGATATTAGAAGTTGTTGCTTCCCAAGATTTATAGTTTTGACATGCTTACTTTGGGGCTGCGGGTTCTAATAATGATATTAACGTGCTTGATCAATCACCAATATTCAACGACTTGTTATCAGGAAAGACACCCGATGCTCCTTATACGGTGAATGACAATCAATATAGATTCGGTTATTACCTTACCGATGGTATATATCCTCGTCATGCGACATTTGTGAAAGCCTATCGATATCCAGTAGAGCCAAAAGATGTCTTGTTAACCAAAAAACAAGAATCCGCACGTAAGGATGTGGAACGGGCTTTTGGAGTTTTAAAGTCGAAGTGGCACATTGTCAAAAACGCGGCCCATCCATATGACCATGAAAGGTTAAGATATATTTTGTATGCATGTCTTGTAATGCATAATATGGTTGTCGAAGATAAAGGACGGATGGTTTTTCCATATGTAGCGGACGGTCCCCGGCATGCGTTGTATATACCGGGAACGCCAGAGTATTTGCATAGGGTTGTCGACATTCAAGACCAAGCAACACACGAACAACTTCGACGGGACTTGGCGGAGCATCTCTACAACAACGCACATGCCGACGATGAAGAGTAATAATTTTTAGTTTTTAATTATTGTAACTTTTTATTTTTAATTTTAATTTAAAGTATTGTCATTTTAAATTTTATTTAAAGTAATGTAATTTTAAATTATATAAAATATTAGTTGTGTGTAAAATAAATGGAAATAAAATGGTGAGATGGAAATTAAAATGGTGTGGTGTGGTGAGTATTTCCACCAAATGATGTGATGTGGTGGTGGTGTGGTTGCTGAGGCGGCGATGATGTGACCGAAAAAATGGTGTGGGGTGTGGTACCTATACCCCATAGCCTTAGACCTACTCATAGGCCTACTCATTAGATGAAGACACGTGTCAAAATCAAGGGATAATATTAGGATAGAGAATTAGTGGAATACACATGTCATCATATCAAGTGGGTAAGCCTATGAGTAGGTCTAAATGATGGGACTAAATATTATTTCTCTATTAGAAAGACTTAGGGGTGAGCATAGGGCGGTTTGGGGCGGTTTTTAACTAAAACCGAACCCCGCCCCAAAAGTTCGGGTTTTAAGAATTACACCCCGTTCGGTTTCGGGTTTTTCGGTTTCGGTTTTTCAGGGTTTTTTTCGGTTTTTTTGTTTTCCTTTAAATTTACCAATTTTTACCTTAAAAATTAATATTTTGATTAAAACTCTCAAAACCTTAACTCATTTCGTTATAAATAATACTCCCTCCGTCTCACAAAAAAGTACCCATTTCTCATGGGCACAAGTCTTAAGAAAATAGTTAGTGGTGGGGTAATTGATATTACTTTTGATTAAAATATAAGGTTTGATTGGAGAGAGAAAGATAGTTATTGGATAGTTAGTGGTGGAGTCTTTGAAAATTATATTATTTTATTGAGTGGACCCCCATCAATTTGAGAAATGAGAACTTTTTTGTGGGACAAAAGTTTATGGAGAAATGAGTACTTTTTTATGGGACGGAGGGAGTAATAACCAGTGAGTTTAATATATAGTAATAATAAATTCAACTAAAATAACTTGAATAAGATTAATAATAGAATAACATCCAACAATATTTCGCAACGATTTTAGTCTATGTCTTCACCCATAAAAATTTCATTGCACGGTTGCTTTTCTTTTGCAAACAAATCTATACAAAAAATACAATAAATAGTAAATATAACATGACATATTAGATTTTAATCATATCTTTTATTTAAAAGATAATTATATGTCAAATCTTTATAAATATAAGAATATTTTTATAAAATTTTGAAAGATATATAATGGCGGGGCGGGGTTTTTGGTCGGTTTTTTTTTCATATGCCCCCGAAAACCGCCCAAAACTTTCGGGGTTTCCAATAATCAAAACCGTTGACATCGGTTTTTCAAATGGTTCGATTTTTTCGGGGTGATTTTTTCGGATTTTTCGGTTTCGGTTCGGTTTTTCGGTTTTGATGCTCGCCCCTTGAAAGACTAGTGCTAAAAAGACACAATTTTCCACTAATAAGTTGTTCATTAACTTATTAAAATAGAATTGAGATAGATTTTGTCTTAGAGGCTTGAAGCAAGATCACGGGGTAAAAGGACAGTTTTAAGGGCTTTATTTTCAACATATTTGTTTATTGAATCTAACACGCAAACCGTAAAATTAGTAAAGATATTTTTGAATTTCGATTATTACTTAATTTGGATAATATTAATCTTGTAATATCCTGGATCTCGTATAATATCAGGTACAAAAAAATCATATCAAAAGTTGTTAAGGGCCATCATTACATTTATAAATGAGGGATAACTTATTTTTTATGTTTATATATTAGGAAAAGAAATATGCATGCAACAATATCAATTCCGTACGTACATGGCCCATCAATAACTTTTGGGGTGGATTATATTAGACCTGTGCCAACGCTCCCGTCGTGAGCACGTCAAACAGCCGTCGGGGGGTGACGCCTTTGGCACGAAGCCGTCGTGCTTCACGTCGCAAGCTGGACGTCGTGGAGAAGACGGGATTTTGATGCCGTCGTGGGGGTGTGTGGCAGAGGAGGGAAGGGGAAAAAGGGGGTGGTTTGGGTTTTTGCTTGTACCAAGAGCATCAAAACTTGTACAATTTATTTTTCTTTTTTTTTTCTTTATTTGTTTTATAAATAATATTATAAAAAGTATATTTTAGTGATGGGTTAGTGATGGGTAGGGTTGGCACGAACGTGTCAGTAGTGGGTCAGTAAGGATGCGATGACGTGGTGCTAGTGATGGGTTTAGTGATGGATAAGGGTTGGGAGAGGCCTTAGGTATGAACTACATTGTCACGTGGGCAAAGGCTCAATCACCACCCAATTTTCTTTATCTTTCAAAGAACTTAAAACACCATTACATATACTATAAGATAAATATTTTATTTAATACTTCCTCCGATTCAAAATAAGTGATACACTTGGGGTTTCATGGTTTTTGAGGCAAAAGATTATAATGATGGTTAAATTAGATTAATTGGATGGTTAGTGGAGAATGGGTCCCATACCTTTTGAATAAAGTAAGGTTAATGATGTTTGAAAGTAAAAAGTAAGGGTAAAGAGGTAATTTCACTTTGTTAAAGTAGATAGTTAGTGGGTGTGGGTCCCATTTTTTATGCCAAATAAGGAAACTTTTCAAAGTTTATCACTTATTTTGAATCATCACAAAAAGGAAAGTGTATCACTTATTTTGAATCGGAGGAAGTATATAATTTTATATTGGATACTAGTAAGAGGTGATAAATCGGTTTATAATAAAGTGAAGATGGTTAAATAATATGCTACAATTTACAGATTTAAACAATAGCTAGAGACATGCAAATTTCTTGTTACTAAAACATTCGTATTAAAATAAGTGAATTACTATTTTTTTCGTGGTGTATCAAAATAAGTGAAACACTTTAATAATTTACCTTATTTGATAAGTTTTTATATTTAAAATTACACATTTACCCTTACTAATCCTTCTTTAAACATCATTAAATGTGTGAGGCCTATCCATTTTTGTTATCTTCCTATATTTGATTTTTTTACCATTTAGAAAAAACAACAAAATAGTAAAAGGTGTGGGGACCATCCATTCTAATTACCCCATTTAATTTCACTAAACTCTTATTATTTTATTTTACCTCAAAAAACGTAAACTTTAAAGTGATTCACTTATTGTAATATGGATGAAATATCATACATCAAGTTACCTAGATAACATTTCCTCATATATTATCACCTGCGGTTAATAAATAGTTGAGGTTAAAAAAAAGTTAATGAAACACGATATGAACCCAACACGGAAATAATTAGGTTTAGGTTGGGCCTGAATGGGTTCGAGTCAAGAACATGTCGACCCATCCAACCCGTTTATAAATCGAGTCGTGTTCGGGTTGGCTAATGTATATAGGGGTCGACCCGTAATTTTTTTTTTTAGTTCTTCTAAGAAGGATGTAAATATTGCACCAATTAGCATTGTATTCAGAGGACTATTTTTAATTTTCGACATGTTAATTCATTTGATCCACCAACCTGTTAAGTTATATGAGTCAAATAAGTTGTTTCTCGGTTACCATAGTTTAAATGTGTGTATCCTGGTTAGCGTTGATTTTTTTTTACCTAACATTTGTACGCGGGTCAGGTTTGGGTTGATTGATTCCAACACGCTAATCTAAACCCAGCCCAATTGTTACCCTTAAATGATATGCTCAAGCATATACGTACAAACATACATAGATATTAAACACTTACATATAGTGTGTTGTATTGCCGTGTTTTCTATGTGTGTGGAACTGTGGATAGACGCTTGACTGGGACACACAGTTGGATGAAGGAAAATTGAGACAGAAATTTAAATTTACACTCCAAGTTGACGTTTTTTAAGTGCAACTTTCCCAAGATTTTCAGAAGATGAAAATTCGTTATTTATTTTTATTATTTTTTAATGCAATGTCCACCTTCCAGCTTGCTTTCTTTGACTATATCAAAGTGGTATTAATAAATTATAATTATCTTCAATTTTATAACATAAGAAGATAACATCCAGGTTCTTAGTGTAGAAACATGTGATAATTCTGTTAGATTAGCAACTTGTGCATTAGTTTAAGAGTTTAATCATTACTTAAGAAGTGATCCACGTAGTCCACAGAAACACCACACAATTATAATAATTAATCGCATAGATTAGTAATAAGGCTTACCAAACTGAACTTTAACTAAATGTAGGGCGACGACTTGTTAATTGCATTTTGGCTTATTTTAGGTTCATGAAAAGAAAATTAAGGCAAAACACATCAAGAGATAGTAATCTATCAAATGTATTTTAGGAAGGAAGAGAGTGAGTTAATGATAAAGCTTAAAGGGATTAGATAAGTAATAAAGAAAATTAATGTGTTAGAATGATTTATATTCTTAGCTTAAATTGAATTAAAAGTTGTTAACTTAGTTGTTTGTTATATTTACTTTAGGAATCATCCAACAAGAATATAATAAAATGCAACAAGATGTTGGGCCATCCGGTGAGGTAGATGTGGTTGAATGCATTAAGCGTGCCCTCGGGGCATATATGTCTTTGAGAGGTGTATAAGGTGTGGCCGCACATGGTCCATGTTTTATTGGGGTTCAATTTTTTTATATATCATTTATATATTATTTTAAAATTTTAAGTCAACTTAATAATTCAATATAAAAAATTAAAAAGTCCAACTTTTTATATAAATATTACTCCCTCCGTCCCACAAAAAAGTTCCCATTTCTCCTAAAGCTTTTGTCCCACAAAAAAGTTCCCATTTCTCACATGTGGTGGGCTCCACACAATAAAATATTATTATTATTAAAAACTCCATCAATAACATCCACTAATTATCTTTCTCTCTCCAAACCAACCTTATATTTTAATCAAAATAATACCAATGACCCCACCATTAACTATCACCTAAAATCTTGTGTCAAAGGGAAATGGGAACTTTTTTGTGGGACGGAGGGAGTATATTTATAAGGCTAATTTTCATCCATTTATATATATGATTTTTGGAGATGCCAACTTGGGGGAAGACACAGTCGATCATCAATGATCCTTTTGCTTAAACGATATTTTTTTTTGAACAGCAAAAAGAAGGCAACGGGTAAAGTTTCGGCATTGCCATCACCCCCCGAAGACCTCCAAAATTATATTAAAATCATGAGTCTAGCAAAAAACTAGACAAAAGCATAGTTACAAAGGGTTAATTAACCAATTCACCCGTGGAATCTTAATTTTCTGATTCCTATGGGTCAACCACGAAAACGAAAACAACTTAATATTATCAACTATGTCTGACCTACGCATTTTACCACTATCAAACCAGGGGCGGATCTGAAGTAGTGCCTATGGCGGCACAGGCCACTACTCAGATATTGGCAAATAGCCCAATCCAAAATTAAATAAGAAAACCTTGTGTTGTTAAGGCGTACGTGCCAGTCAACCAATTCTAAAACGTAAACAATGACCTAGATGAGAGGGGGACGGCAGCAGAATGTCATCCTTTCAATCGAGTTCAGAAATTAGAATTCCTGATTCACCCCTCTAAACCCTAGAATGAAACAAGTAAGTATTGCTTTTTTAAGTTTATGCAAGTTATTTTACGTGTTTGTCATAAAAATAAGCATGTGAAGTTTGTATTGCTATGTTTGTGTTACACTTGTAATATGTCAAGCTTATGTTTTAGCTGCAAATTGTTCTCATGGAATTTGTAAATCGTTGTTAAAGTGTTAATGATTTTGAAATTACCAGATGGCTTTAAATTAGCAAATGGCTGTAAAGCCTGTAATTTTCTACAATCTGATTTTGATTACTGATTTTGATTACCAGAAAGAGGTTATGTTTGTAATCAAATATAGTAAGTCAAACGAATAAGTTATATGTATTGGAAAATTTTGGACACATATAACTATGTATTTAATTATATATAATTAATGGTTGGTATGTCCAAAATGTAGTTGTGGTGAATGAGATATCGACTCTCAAAGTGGGGTGTACGGAACAAAGAAATCAAACAAATAAACTTGTGAAAACTCGAACCTATCCACACTCATCTCCCGGGTTTCATGGGGGTTTGTTTTTTGCCACTCGGTTTTGCCACTTGATTTAGTGGAAGTATTCAAATAATAATATTATTTATATTTTTAATGTTTGTCATTAAAAATATATTTGAATTAGTGGTTTCATTTCTTTGTAATGAATTGTGTTGAGTTGGATTAATGACATTAATGAGTGCCATTAGACTTTGGACCAAATTCTAGTATAAATAGAAGATGTGTGGTTCATTGGAAGACACATTCTTGACAACTTGAAACACATTCACCAACTTGTCTACACCCACTTACAAGCATCACAATATGCTCTCTCCATTTTTAGAGTTCCTTAAACACATGAACTTTCGATAAGTATTTTGGCTTGGATTATATTCGGTAGTGTAAAACTACTCGGTTGTTTTACCCTGGGAGATAGACGACGAATCTATTTTAAGGGGATCGTGAATTTCACGAGACTCAACCAAAATTTGTTTCTTCTTTGTTTCTACATATTCTTGTTTCAATCTTGTATTTGTTTTAGTCATTTCCCAATTGTATTGTATTTTATTTAATGGAAATTGGTATTAGCTCCTACAAACTTAAAATATATTTTTCCTCTCTTTGCTAATACCGGTTGGAAAATACACATTTTTTCGGATTTTGCTTGTTAATAGCATAGATTCAGAAAAAGTGGTGATTGAAACGTTTATATATAACAAGGTTCAATTGAGTTTTTTTTTCAGAAGTTTTCCAATTTTGTTTTGTTTAAATTGTTAAATCAAATTTTTGGATTTAAAGTTTATTATATCAAGTTTTTAAAGGTTGATTTTAAATAACTTGATAAATCGTTTAAAACAATTTTGAATTTAAAATTTATAATTGTAAGAATTATTGTTGTTAATTCTAAGTTTTGCAATCGTATTTGTTTGTAAGGTTCAAGATAGTCATAGGCTTTGTGAATCCGTATGTATCGATTAAACAAACAATTAAGCAAGAACAATGATGAATTGGTAGAACAAGATTGAGAGAAGCTTTGCAAAATAACGTATATCGATTTCACTGTGTCGGCAAGCTTGGTCAATACTAGGTTACAACTAGGTATTTATACCTAGGCCTAGTATTGACTAATTACATAAAATCACCCTAGACTATTTGTTACAATAAATGTCACATTACACCCCTAGACTTTTGAATACATTAAAATGTGACCCAACAATCTCCCCCTTTGTAACAATAGTCTGGAAAGCATATCTTCGAAGTCTTCATCTTTAGCAAAAGCTTAGTCTTGTAGATATTTCGTTGCATAATAATCAGGATCAGGCTTGAGCTTTGTTTGTCTGTGAAAATGAATACTTCTTGTAGCTTTTCAACCACAAAAGGTATTTTGAAGACTTTACTTTGAAGATACATATTGATCGACCAAAACTGAGACCCATAATGATAGAGAGATTAACAGCGGAAGTCTTTTCTTGAAGTTTGTGGCTTTATGTCGATCAGTGATTCTTAATAATTGGATTCTTGATAATTGTTGTTCGGGAAAATTGTTGATAAGTTTTATGCTCCCCCTCAAACAGACAATTATTTCTTCATGGAGTCTTCGGTTCCTTGTTTACTCCCCCTTCACTGGTGCATATGTGTCCTTTTGATGTGGAGTAAATTAGGCTAGTATATTTTCCCCCTCATGATGAGCAGGAATCGTCTGAAGCATCATGTAACAGGAAGAATCTCCGAAGCTTGGTGATGAAAATGTGTTGAATAATGATACATTCATTTTTTGAATGAATCAATATATAACACATTTTTCAGCATAGTCAAATAGGATAAATATGAGATCCCGTTAACACGACAGTTAAAAAATCAGTGTGACCTACGTTCAGTGTTGGCTTTGATGTTAGCACTGGTAGGATTTCCATTCAATCATCGTGGAATACCAACAAGTTCGGTATCACTATGAATGTTCTGGCAATATCACTAGGATATGCTTGGCGGAATGCCTGTGTCCTAGAGAAATTTAATTCCGTTCTAGACTTTATATGTGGACAAACGAAGGCGAGGACTGGAGGTAGGTCCTCTTTTTCAATATCAACAATCTCCAAATGAGATGTCGATAGTAGATGTGGTAATCTCCGTGATTTTGAAACAAGTACATTTTGTACTTGAGTGGTCAGTGGGGGTTGTGCATTGCATCACTGGGTCCATGATGTCTGAATCAGAAAGCATCTCATGCAGTCTGATATAGATGTAGTTACCCGGTCTTTTGTTCGGTTTAGGGAGGGTTTTCCGTTTTCTTTAACCCTTTCTCACACACTCCACACTCAACTCACTTTTTCATTTTCAACCACACCCTCGTTTTTGTGTTACCATGTGATAAGCTGATTTGCACCCCATACTTCATACCCACTCTCAATTTTTACCTAAACGCACCCCAATCAAGATCCCATGATACTTGATTCTGCTCACCTAGACATAGGACCCTTACTTTTTAGTTCCTATATTGTCGGTGGCTCCGGGGAAGATCATGCTGGATATAGCAGATCATATGAGTAATTTGAGAATGATCTATTACGCTCATGTGCATTGTAATCATCTATTGAAAGATGGTGCATTTTAGTAGGTTCACATGGATTTTTTTGTAACATCAGACTCACTTAGAGTATCAGTTAGCACACGGTATGAATCGGTAGTCGTTTGCACAACCTTTGAGTCAAATGTGTGACCTACGTTTAGAGTTGGCGTGATTTTAGCTCTAGCAGGATTTCCACTCGATCCTCGTGAAACATCAGATTGTGATGCCACTACGGGTGTTCCGATGGATTCACGGAGATCCATGTTTGTAGTGCAAGTGTCCTATATTGGAATGTTTGAGGGGTGATAACTAGACACACGGTGCATACAAAGAGACTTAACCCGGGGCAGGAGGTTATTATGTTTCAATACCGACAAACTTCGAATGAGCAGTCAGTAGATTATGTGCTACGTCCCCTAATGAATTGAAACAAATTCCTGTTGAGAGAAATTTGAGTGGTTGGTGGTGGCGTGCAGGTGCTTTACTGGGCCAGTAGAGTCTGGTGAAACATTTAACGCATAAATGAGCACCCTTTTGTATGGTTGCCCGGTTTATTTACGGTGTGGATGCACTCAAAGGTGTGTTTTCTTAAAGTTATCATGTTTTTCACATCACCTTGCACTCACTTATTGCTATACCCTAGACTTATACCCTCACATTTACCAAATGGCTGAAAAAGAATTACCTTGGAAGGTAAGGCCGGTTCTGGCAAACCATGGGAAGGTATTGTCGTTTGATAAAAAAAAATTGATCGAATAAAAAAAATTCAAACGGGTATAAAAGTATTGATATAAGAAAGTTTCTCCCCCTGGAAATACTAATTCTCCCCCTAGAATTAATATTACCCCCCCTCGACAAAATAAAGATATATAAAAGTTTGTAGATCAGAAATGTACCTTTTATCAGCAGCAGAGGGGTGGAGAAGAGTTTTTACAATTCTGTGTTTTCTGATTAAGAGCGGGTTTCAAGTTGATGTAATTGAAAACCATTAGACGATTAGGAACGGGTTATACACTGATGTGTGCATAAGCCATTGCTAAAAATGTAAACAGTAAAAAGCAGTTTGCAGAAACAACATTGAAAATTAGTTAAAAAAAATAGAAACGATTTATGCTTTGAGATTTAACATACCAAGCTTAGACACAAGAAAATTAAATCATTTTTCGTCTAAAGCCTTGGTGAATAAATCAGCTAACTGAAAATCGGTGGATACGAAGTACAGTTCCACAGTTCCTTGTTCAACGTGATCTTTGATAAAATGATATCGAAGATCAATATGTTTAGGTTTGGAATGTTGAACAGGATTGCATGAAATTGCAATTGCACTTCGGGAGTCACAATATAAAGGAATACAGCTGTATGAAAAGCCGTAGTCTTTTAATTGTGACTGCATCCAAATTACCTGGGACAGGCAGCTTGCAGCAGCAACATACTCCGCTTCGGCAGTTGAAAGAGATACACAATTTTGTTTCCTTGAGGACCAGCTCACCAATTTATCACCGAGAAATTGAGCACCTCCATAAGTGCTTTTACGATCCAACATACAGCCAGCATGATCAGCATCAGAGAAGGCAGACAGGTCAAACAAAGTTTCTTTGGGATACCAAAGACCAAGATCTCGAGTACCCTTTAAGTATCGAAAGATGCGTTTGACTGCTTGAAGGTGAGACTCTTTGGGAGCAGCCTGATACCGAGCACAAACGCACGTAGAGAACATTATATCAGGTCGACTGGCAGTGAGATATAATAATGACCCTATCATGCCTCGATAGTTTGTGATATCAACTAGCTTTCCGTCAGGATCAGTATGCAATTTTGAACCGGGTGACATTGGTGTAGAAATGGGTTTACAGTCATCCATCAGATACTTCTTTAACAAATCAGTGATATACTTGGATTGATTGATGAAGATCCCGGTAGGTAACTGACGAACCTGTAGACCGAGAAAGAAAGTCATCTCCCCCATCATACTCATTTCAAATCTTTTGATCATAAGATCTGAAAACCGTTTACAGTATTTTGGATTTGTGGAGCCGAAAATAATATCATCTACATAAATCTGAATGAGGACGATATCTTCCCCTTTTCGTTTGATGAATAGAGTTTTGTCAACTTTGCCTTTTGAAAAACCAGAGTCGACTAAGAATTTGGATAAAACATCATACCACGCACGAGGAGCTTGCTTCAAACCATATAACGCTTTATCAAGGATGTAGACATGGTTAGGCAAGTTTGGATCGACAAATCCTTCTGGTTGATGAATGAAAACTTCTTCACTGAGAATACCATTAAGAAATGCAGTTTTTACATCCAGTTGATAGATTGTGAAATTCTTGTGTGCTGCATATGCCAGAAAGATTCGGATGGCTTCTATTCTTGCAACCGAGGCAAAAGTTTCTTCATAATCGATGCCCTCTTGTTGAGAATACCCTTTAGCAACCAGGCGTGCTTTATTTCGAATGACAATCCCATTTTCATCCTTTTTGTTCTTAAAGATCCATTTGGTACCAACAATAGACTTTCCAGGTGGTTTTGGAACTAGACGCCAAACTTTCAGTCTTTCAAATTGATTGATTTCATCTTGCATGGCAAGAATCCAGTCTGGGTCTGATAAAGCTTCGCTGACTTTCTTAGGTTCATTGGAGCTTAAGAAAGATGAGTATTGACATTCATCAGCAGTTGATCTATGAGTTTGAAACGAAGATTCAGGATTTCCAATTACTTGATGTAAAGGATGCTCTTTGGTCCATTTCAGAGTATGAGGAAATGGAAGTTGACCTGGAATTATGTTGGAGGTGTTAGTGAATTCAGGATGCGGGATCATAGCAGTTTGAGTGTTGGATGTAGAAGGTGGAGGATCAACTTTTTGAACATTGAATTTTGAGAAATCAATCACCAACTGTGGAGCTTGAGTTGGTGCAATGATTAATTCAGAAACACCGACAACTGGAGTGGGCGATGAAGAAACATCTGGCGATGATTGAGTTTCCATTGATGATGAAGTACAGTCTGAATTTGTTACTGACTCAGTGTTCTCAGGAGCAACAGACGTTTGAGATGGAGAATCAGAGGAACTCGGATTGTGTGTCTCAGGGACACTGATAGACTGAACATCTACAACTGCAGGGAATGGAACGCCAGACTCCTGAAGTAAAGTATGTCTGATGTTATGATATTCATCATAAAAATGTTCAAACAATACATCGAAATCATTTTCAGAGGTGGAAGGTACGGAAGGAGGTGTAGGAGGTTTAATATCTGAAGTAAGTGACTCAAGAGGGAATGTCTCATCAAAATTCACATTTACACTTTCTCTTATTGTCCGATTTGATCGATTATAGACCCTGAATGATGCAGATTCACGTGAATAACCAACAAATACCCCTTCGTCTGCTTTAGCTTCAAATTTGTTCAATTTGTCTTTGTCATTCAAGATGAAGCAACGACTCCCAAAAACATGGAAAAATTTAACATTCGGAATTCGGCTATTTATCAATTCATACAGTGTTTTGTTGATGATAGAACGATTTTGAGTGAAACATGCCGTGTTGATGGCTTCAGCCCACAGAGATAAAGGTAGTTTCGAAAATGAAAGCATTGTGCGGGCTGCTTCAACTAAGGTACGATTTCTTTGTTCTACTACTCCATTCTGTTGTGGAGTTCTAGCAGCGGAAAATTGATGGGTTATACCAACAGATTCAAGAAATGAATCTAGGGTTCGATTCTTAAACTCAGTTCCATTATCAGTCCGAATGGTGTTGACTTTTAATTCCAGATTTGTCTGAGTTTTCTTGATAAAGGCCATAATAGTATCTGCAGCTTCATCTTTGGTACGTAAGAAGTGAACCCAGGTATACCTTGAGTAGTCATCAACAATCACTAACACATACCGTTTACCAGCAATTGATTGTACACTCATTGGTCCACATAGATCCATGTGAAGCAATTCAAGAGGTTTGGATGTACTTGGAACAGGTTTTGATTTGTGTGACGTTTTCTTCATTTTTCCCATTTCGCACGACGAAAACAGATGATCTTTTGCAAATTTAACGTCTGGGAGACCAGATACATGGCCACCTTTTACCAATTTGTTGATGGTTTTGAAGTTAAGGTGAGAGAGGCGACGGTGCCATAACCATGATTCATCTGATGACACTGTTGATAGTAAGCATACTTCTTCCATTGGGGTCACGTCATTTAGATTGATAGTAAACAGATTTGTATCCCGTGATCCGGAAAGAAGTTCTTTTCCATTATAAGTACGAACATCACACTTCTTTGTTCGAAAATTAACTTCTAACTCTTTATCACAAAATTGACCGATGCTGAACAAGTTGTGAGCAAGATCTTCAACATAAGTGATGTTTCGAATGATTAACTTGTCACGAATGATATCGCCAATTCCCATGATAGCAGCCAAATGATCATTTCCAAAACGAATAGTACCCAAATATTTATCTCTGAAATTTGTTAAGAGGTTCTTGTTTCCCGTCATATGCCGTGAGCATCCAGAATCAAGATACCATATATTCTACATAAAACAATTAAAACAATTTAGGTACCCAATCAATTATGGGTCCTATACGATTAGTGAAGGATGTTTTATGCAGATTTTACAGAGGGATTAATTTAGAGATTTTGGGGAACTGCAAGGAGGCAGTTCTGAGTGGATTGATTTGATAGACCATTTAAGCTTTTTCTCTGGAGAATGTAAAATCCAGTTTGACTGTTCATTCTTGATCCAAGTGTAATGAACAAACGTGGATTTTGTGTTATGCATCTTTGATTTGTTCGTCGAAGAATTTGAAGAAGTCCTTGAATGTGATGATTTAGGTGTTGTGGTTCCTCGAGTTGTTTGACGTTGAGAGGACATCAATTTATTAGAGATGGGTGAGGTAGTGGGACGAACCTTAGTCTGTTTGAAAGCTTGTGTAGACGAATGTTTTCGTTTATATTGCAAAGGACGAGAAACGGGTGTTTTGCATGAGTACGGAAAAAAAGTTTTGCAGGACTTAATTATTTTACCAGACTTATGTAAAACATAGTTTCTAGGACCACATGGAGCATCCAACCTAATGAAATATCGTTCATCATACTGAGAAATTTGTTTATTTGTTTGCTTGTCACAATAAATCTTTTTACCGGTTTTATCATATTTAACAACCAAATTATCACCATTAACAGTATAATTCACAGGACGATAAACAACAGAATCATAAACAGTACCAAAAGCCAATTTAGGAGCAATAAAATCCTTGGAGTTATTACATTTATTATAAACAGAAAAAGAAGAAACTAAAAAGGACGATGAACTAGACTTCTTAAGTTCCTTTGACTTAATCATACTAGAGCCGGACGACTTAGACTTCTTTATCTGAGTTGCTCCTCTGTCTCCGATTGGCATGGGCTTCTCAAGCTTTGAATTTAAGGTTTTATCTGAAACATTTAAAACAGTTGAGTCAGAGCTTCTTTTTAAAATAGCAGGGATTTTAATTGTAGAAGTCTTTTCAAGAGTTTTAGTTTGAGCAGAAGAATTAATTTGAAATCATTTTGAACAGAAGAAGAATTGGTTTTAACAAGTTTATCTTCTAAGTCATGAATTTTGGTTTGTAAAACTAATTTTTCTTTATCAAATGCCTTATGTGTTTCATCAATTTCTGTTTCTAATTGGCAGATTTTCTTTTCGAGAATTAATGATGGAATATAAAGCTTCCGTGTCACTTTTTGTTGAATGACAGCATCCCCTTTAATTTCAAATTCTTCTGGGGTTATTATAGGAAAATATTCATCATTTTCAAATTTAGCCTTTTTAATTTCATAAGTTTTGTTCAATTCTGCATAGTTGAAACTGATTTGTGCATTCTCCTGCTTTGCTATGTTGAATGCTTCGATTTCTTTTTCTTCATCTGTCACCCGCATGAAGCTCTGCCAGATATCTCTTTGCATGTAGAGAGAGTCATATAGTGTTGGAAGAGCCCTGCACGCCTTGCTCAGATATCCTGGATTGTCTGCCCCTAGACCTTGTTTGGAGTTGAAGTATTTGAACTCTTTAGGCTTGTTCAAATGGATGGTTTGATCAGTATGTCCTCGTTTGGCGATTAACTCTTCAAGGTGTTTAATGTGAGATACTAACTAATCTTTGTCGTAGGTGAGACGATGTATGATAACATGTTGACTATTTCTATCTTGTGATGATTGATTAGTTTGATCGGTTAATTTTTCTTGTAGTTCTTTAATTTTAGAATTTAAAGATTTAAATTGGTTTTCGTTATCATCAAATTCTTGTTGTTTACGTTCCATCCAGTTTTTTGTGAATTGACATTCTTGGAACGTTTCGATATACAATTTGTAATATTTGTCATTTCGTTCCTTTGATATATGATTTTGTGTATTTTTAAGATTTGTAATTTCAGCTTCTTTCTCGGAAATTGTATGTGATAAATGTTGAATATCAGATTCATATTGGACCTTTATTTCTGATGCTTGTCTTTTTAAATTCTGAGTTTCCAGTGTAAAAATTTTATTTTGTTTAATGTGATTAACAAGTTGCTCACCTAGATGAGCAGTTTGTTTGCATTGATTTTCTAAAATGTTTACACGCTCTAAAAGTTGTGTATTCATATCCTTTTCGAGTAAAATTGTTTGATTTAAGGTATCAATTTCAGAAATCAGATTTTTATCAAGACAAGTATCAGAATCAGTGGAATGATCAGAAGTAGATAAAGAAGAGCTGGTTACCTCAATTTCCTTGTTGGCCTCCTCATTGGAACGTTCGTGGAGCTCAGCATTTTCTCTTGCCATGAAACACAAGTTTGCAGCATGTTCTTCATCTTCTTGATCAGAATCTTCCATCCACTGAAGATCTTCAGCTGACAGCACTTTCCCAGATTCAATTTGTTTTGCCATCAACATCTTCTTTTTGAAATATTCAGAATCACGAACTTTAGGTTTCATGCAATCACGGGAGAAGTGACCAGCAACACCACAGTTATAACATTTCTTTGTAGGATCCAAAGGTGTCATGGTTGGCTTATCAGTTGAAGCAGAAGCAGATTGAGCAGATTTAAAGTTTGATGAAAATCGCAGATTGTTGTTTGTGGTTTTCGGGTAATATTTCTTCTCATATTTAGAGATGAGTGACATGGCTTGCAGCACTTCTTGAAGTTCTTTATCCAAATCATCGATTTTTGGAGGAGTGGGTTCTTCTGCTTTTTCTTTAGACTTGGCAGTCTCATTTAACAGATACTGTTGTTTGGTAAGAAGTGCAAGAGTATCTTGTGTCTCTTGTTTTGTTTTGGCTATGTTGTTCACCATTGGAGCATTTTGGTACAAATATTCGTACAGCTCATGGATATCTATCAGACTTAGATCTTTATTCTGCATAGCATTGTTACCAAATATTTCCCACTCAGGAAGAAGACTGTTGATAAATTTGATGTTGATCTCTAGGTTTCCCTTTGATAGACTGTTTTTGCGGAGATCATTTAACAGATTACAGTATCGATGGTAAGTGCTTTGCAGGTCTTCCCCGGTTGATGCTTTAAAATTTTCATATGAGTTTAACGCAGTAACCATCTTAGCCTTATTCCCAAGAACCGTGCCCTCCATTTGTTTTCTTATTTCATCCCAGAGTTCTTTAGCACTCTCAAGAGTATCTAAACTATTGTAGATTTCATTCGGTAATCCTTGAAGCATAAAGGAATATGCTTGACGATCAGCTTTGGCACGTTGCTTTTGAATAGCATTATATCTGGAAGCAGGGATGAGAACTCGACCGCCAATAACCAGAGGATCTGCATCAGGTAACGCGACAACATCTTTATAGAATTTTGCGTTTCCATTCTCAAGGGACTCAAGAATTTCAGTAGCTAAGGCTTCTGATGAAGTGGAGAAACCTTTTCTTCCACTGGGAATACTCACCTCTGAATAAGACTGGAGGTTTTAGATCAGACCCAATCGATAGTGCTTCTCTTGAAGTCATTGTTTGTATGGTTACGACCGAGGGAAAAAAATATTTTAATTTGAAATTTTTTTAAAAGATCTCAGATGATAAAAGACACTTTAAATATGTCCTCGATTTTCGAATTGGTCAAAAATGTCAATCGGGTTAGAAACTGGGGCTCAACGAAGTTTGGAAATTAACCGAAAAATCACAAAAACGCAAATAAAGTGATCGAAACAAGTCTTTTTGGACCGGGAAGTCGGGTGGCGGTTTACCACGTCGTAGCCTTCGTCTCTAGCTTCGATTTGGTTACTCATAGGTGTCAAATGGTCACCCGAGCAGAAAGTTATGATCGTTTTAGTATAGCACCTTTTGACACACGGGATCACAGTTCGGGCCGAAGTTGAGAAGTTCGGGCCAAAGTTGGTTGAGATGTTCGGGCCGAGGTTGAAGTTCGGGCCGAGGTTGAAGTTCGGGCCGAAGTCTGTTGAGAAGTTCGGGCCGAGGTTGAAGTTCGGGCCGAAGTCTGTTGAGAAGTTCGGGCCGAGGTTGGAGTTCGGGCCGAAGTCTGTTGAGAAGTTCGGGCCGAGGTTGGAGTTCGGGCCGAAGACTGTTGTTCGGGCCGAAGTTTGTTGAGAAGTTCGGGCCGAACTTGTTATTGTTCTCGGGCCGAAAACTTTCTTGACAGTGACGAACGAACACAACTATATTTTTCACTAAATCGATCCTATCTTGCTCAATTCTTAACCAAATTGAGTGATTCAAATCCCAATATGCTCGAAAATGATTTTCGCACGAAATGAGTCAATAAACTCGATCAAAACACAACATATCATATGGTAATTTCGATTTAACAGAGGAAAAAGTGTGTTTTAATGGTTTTCTTTAAAATCACAAAATTAGGATCAATTGTTGATGGATTTAATCGAAACTTGATTCTAATATGCTTGAAATTACAAGAGGAATGTAATGAACAAAGAATATAAACGATTTAATACCTCAGATTCCGATTTTGATTCTTGAGTTCTTCACCAAAAACTTCAAAATCTTGCTTAATCTTCACTGAAATGGATCGAATCAAAGAAGATTTGTGCTCTGATACCAATTGTGAATCCGTATGTATCGATTAAACAAACAATTAAGCAAGAACAATGATGAATTGGAAGAACAAGATTGAGAGAAGCTTTGCAAAATAACGTATATCGATTTCACTGTGTCGGCAAGCTTGGTCAACACTAGGTTACAACTAGGTATTTATACCTAGGCCTAGTATTGACTAATTACATAAAATCACCTTAGACTATTTGTTACAATAAATGTCACATTACACCCCTAGACTTTTGAATACATTAAAATGTGACCCAACAGGCTTCTTGATTTGATTCTTATTAGAGATGATATTTGAAATAAATCTTACAAACATTTGTATATCATTGTGAAATTTGTTGATTATTAAAATATCAAAAAAATACATTGGTTTGTAAGTGATTTTGATTTCCATTTTCTTCATCTCAAGGTAGGTTTGGCTTCTTGACATATGGTTTCAATTTGTGAAACTATTTGGAAATCAAATATTTTGGATTTATATTTTATAATGTTGTCGTTATTATTCAATTATAAAGAATTTGTTTGAGAAAATATTTTATAAACTTTTCGTAATTTCCATTTTATACATATCAAGATTACTTTGGTATCTTGAATATAGTCTCATTGTGTGAGATATTTGGAAATTAAAAGTTTTTGGATATAAATGTTTTGATTTATTTTGTTTCAAGTAACAAGATAATTTGGGTTTTTTTGACTTTAATCTCATATAGTGAGAAAATGTACTTGAATTTTTGGATTTAAAATTTTTTGGTAATCAAGTTTGCTTTGGCTACTTGATTTTCTCATACTTGTGAAAAGCTATAATTCTTTGGGATTTTTATCTATGGATTGCTTTGGCATCTAGAATTTTGCTTTCAAAGTTTGAGAATTATTGGGGTTTTTCTATGAAATTTGCGATTGATGGTTATAGACTTATCTTGAATTTTTTTTTTTTAATTTCCATTTTATACATATTAAGATTACCTTGGTTTCAAGTTATGAGGTGAGATATTTGGAAATTATAAGATTTTGGAAATGAAAAAGTTCTATTGTTTTAACTTTCAAGTTAACCTTGGTTACTTGAATTTTCTCAAATTTGGTAAAAGTTAAATTCTTCGGATTTTATATCTATGGATTGCTTTGGCATCTAGAATTTTACTTTCAAATTGTGTGACTTGGGAAAAATGTAGGTTTATATTAGTGAGTAAGATACAAGATAGTCTTTGGCTTCTTGAGTTGATTCTTGAAGAGATGATACTTGAAATATATCTTACTACTAATTGGAACATTTTGATTGTTAAGGCTAATTGGTCAAATTTGCATTTTATCTGGAAAAATGACAAATGTTGTGACAATGCCTAATATGAAAATGTACATGAAGGAAGATGTGCATAAAGTGGCCATGATTTCCGATTTGTCGGAAGTGAATTTGGTGGGAACCGATTCAAGTGGATGGTATGTCGATATGGGTGCTACCCGTCATGTGTGTTTCGATAAAAGGAAGTTTATCATTTTCAAAGATGTTGAAAATGAGTAAATTTTTTTTATGGGAAACTCGGCTACCACATATATCAAAGGTGAAGGAAATGTTATCTTAAGGATGATTTCCGGAAATGATGTCGCATTAAGCAAAGTTTTGTATGTTCCGGTGATTCGTAAGAATCTTGTGTCCGGATGATTGCTTAATAAGTTTGTTATACGGGTTGTGATTGAATCCAATGGAATTGTATTATCAAAATGTGGAATTGGTGTTGGTAAAAATGTTAAAATTAAATGTGACAATTTGTAACCGCTATTTTGATAAAATGCTAATAAAGTTTTCATTTATATTGAATTATTAAATTTTACATGGTTGATTATGCCATATAAATTTAATTAAATTTGTTTTTAATCAATTAAATGACATACCACCAACATTTCACATTTATTCAAAGTCACAAATGTAACAAATTGACAAATTTCATCCTTTCGTTTGGTTGAAAGAAATAACCAAAACTCCTTGATATACACGAAAGAGTGTAGTTTTACTTTAGAGAAAAGTAAAATGAAGCAATTGATACATTGATTTGTACAAATGTGGGGATATGTCGTGTGTCGAATACTTATCTTTTATACAAGATACCTCGTGAAGGTTAGATGAACCATTGTACGAATTTTGGTTTGAAAGAAAACTGTCGTATAAATACGTACGAATGTGGAGAACGAATGTGGGGGTACCTTGCTAAGGTATTCATTAATCTTCATAAAAGTTACATTGATTAAAGAAGATATTCTAAATTATTGATGTATATATTGGTATATATTATTGTCTTACATTTACATTAGTCAAGTGTACAATGTATAATGGTAAGACATAATATGATATGACAACTACTCTCAAGTGAAGTTATCATGATTGACTATAATAGTCAAATGACAACATTGCGGATCCGCTTATGGAAAAGGCTTAAGTAGAGAGTTAGTTATGGAATGGGACTAAAGCCCTTGGAATAAAAGTTTATGTGAAGGAAACCTAACCTAGTTGACTGGAGATCCCAAAATCTAGGTTGAATAGGACAACCTAATTGTATAAACAAAGGGATGTCACTGTGGGGGTAACGGAATTCCTCCAAACATTCTTAAAGGGAGTACATTGTGCTACTTCCTAGTCCATTCCTAGTTCAGTGACAATGGGGGATAAGCACTGTGGCTTTTAATGATTCGTTATAGAGAATCACCTGCGTGAGGGATAAGTGGGGTCGCTTCGAATGGAATTGTTGGGCACAATTCTTAGTAGCTCTCGCAGAACCATGCAGTGTCCATGACCAAGACGGGCACGATAAGAGGATATGAACAAGTTAGGGAGAGTCTTGTGAGAATGTATACCGTCGTCTACACAAAAGGCGGATTCAGTTCAAGGACATCGCGTCTACTGACTGCTAGGAGACTAAGTGTGCTTCTCAAGGGAAGGTTCAAAGGACAACACCTACCTATCCTTTGCAAGACTTGACTGTTGAACATTTATCAAAATTTTGTTGTATTTTCGATCGATCTCTATTCATGTGGGGGATTGTTGGAAAATTTTGGACACATATAATTATGTATTTAATTATATATAATTAATGGTTGGTATGTCCAAAATGTAGTTGTGGTGAATGAGATATCGACTCTCAAAGTGGGGTGTACGGAACAAAGAAATCAAACAAATGAACTTGTGAAAACTCGAACCTATCCACACTCGTCTCCCGGGTTTCATGGGGATTTGGTTTTTGCCACTCGGTTTTGCCACTTGATTTAGTGGAAGTATTCAAATAATAATATTATTTATATTTTTAATGTTTGTCATTAAAAATATATTTGAATTAGTGGTTTCATTTCTTTAAATGAATTGTGTTGAATTGGATTAATGACATTAATGAGTGTCATTAGACATTGGACTAAATTCTAGTATAAATAGAAGATGTGTGGTTCATTGGAAGACACATTCTTGACAACTTGAAACACATTCACCAACTTGTCTATACCCACTTACAAGCATCACAATATTGTCTCTCCATTTTTAGTGTTCCTTAAACACATGAACTTTCGATAAGTGTTTTGGCTTGGATTATGTATGGTAGTGTAAAACTACTCGGTTGTTTTACCCTGTGAGATAGACGACGAATCTATTTTAAGGGGATCGTGAATTTCACGAGACTCAACCAAAATTTGTTTCTTCTGTGTTTCTACATATTCTTGTTTCAATCTTGTATTTGTTTTAGTCATTTCCCAATTGTATTGTATTTTATTTAATGGAAATTGGTATTAGCTCCTACACTATGTACTTATTTTGAAGTTGAAATCTTGAAAGATTGACTTTAAAAAGGTTTTATAAGATTAGTAATTTAGAGTTGCGTTCAAGGAGGTCTATGATTTTTACAAAATCCCGAGGAACAAATCTCAACCATTGATCAATATCATCTAATGGTCAAGATTAATCAGATACTTTATACATGGAGGGGTATTTTGGTCATTTGGCACTAAAAAAATTATTTTATTTTTTATTATTTTATTATTTATTTTAAATTTATTTTTTTAATTTTTAATTGAGGGGTATTTTGGTCATTTTGAAAAAATTATTTTTTTTATTTTTATTTGTTATTTTAAAACTTTTAGTTTTTTTTAAAAAAATATTAATTTATTATTATTTTTTTAAAAATTATAAAATTTTCATTTATAACACATAATGTTATTGCATAGTGAATCACATGTGATTGCATTCTGAATCATATGTGATTTAACTAAAACATGATTTTACATTAAAATCACATGTGATCTTACCCTAAAATCACATGTGATTAAGTTATACACGTAATTATCAAATAAATATTATTTTCTAATTAAAAAAATTAATAAAAAATAAAAAAAAATAAAAAAATTTTATAATAAAAATAAAAAAAAAATCATAAAACTTTTTTAAGTGCCAAATGATCAAAATACCCCTTCATAAAAAAAAATAAAAAAATAAAATTTTAAAATAAAAAATAAAAAATAAAAATAAAAAATAAAATAAAATAAAAAAATATTTTTCTTTTTTAAAAAATGACCAAAATACCCCTCAATATATAAAATATGTGATTAATCTTGACATTAGATCCTATTGATCAATGATTGAGATTTGTTCCTTGAGACTTCCTAAAGATGATGGACCTCTTTGAACGTTTCTCTAGTAATTTAATGTATTTAACTTACGGTATAAGCATCAATTTTGAAGTTCAAATCTTCATTCAGATGATTTTGCTTGTAAATTAGTAGGTTTAAATTGTCAATTGAATTCTTGATTGTTTTGCTTGAAATTAGTTTATGAGTTTAGACTAATTTAATTAGTTCTTGGATTATGTTGCTTGTAAATTAGTAAGTTTATAATTGATGAAATTAGTTCTTTAATTGTTTTAATTGTATCCGGAAAAAATTATGGTGCTACTGCTAGTGAAAGTTTCTAGTTACGCCCATGTATCAAACACAATCGAATTACGACACCTCCCTATCATCCAACAAGCCGTGAAACCAATAACATGCATCTTCAATCTTTGATCATTAGCCATGGACAAACTAGAACACTGTTGCCACCAAAACACAAACGAACCGCAATCCCAATTATCGAAATTGCACCATCGGAAAATAGCCCTCCAAACGTCCTTAGCCATATCGCAACTAAACAGGACATGATCCACCGACTCCATGTACATGTTGCAAATGGGGCATAAAATTGACAGAATCTCCATTCCTCTTCTAGACAAATTTTGTCTCGTAGGCAACCTGTCTAAAAACACACGCCACATAAAAATATTAACTTTAATTGGTATAAATTTACACCAAGTTAAAGAGCTGCCCGTCCGTGGAAAAAGGGAAGAATTAATAAAGCTTTTTGTGCCACCAACTGAAAAATCACATGAATCCACCAAATTCCAACACACTTTATCCCTTCCTTCAATATACGAGAGTCACTTAAGAGATTAACAAGATTATCCAATTGTTCTTTTTCCGCCCCATCACAAACATTTCTTCTACAATTAAAACACCACCCATCATTTCTCCATCCGTCTCTAACCGTACAAAAAGAGTTCAATTCTAACCGGAATAACCTGTTATATAATTGACAAAACGGCACATTACCCTTTCACGTATCCGTCCAAAATTTAATAGAATCACCATGACCCAAACTATACTTTAAAGAATTATAATCAACAATTTTTTTATCATGTAAAAACTTTACAGTGCCAATAATATGATTCCACAAACCTTTTTTGTTAGGTGGATTGAAATCAATTTTAAATCCACCATTTTCACCATGTATTGCTTGAATAACCCGACACCATAAAGCCTGCTTTTCATTAAAAAATCGACATCTCACTTCACTAAAAGAGCTAAATTCAAAGAATCAAGACTTAAAATACCCAAACCGCCATTCTCTTTAGAAGCCAAACAAGTGTTCCATTTCACCCAACTCATTTTTCTCTCTTTTTCATTACCACCCCAAAAAAATTGAGCTATGAGTTGTTCCATTTTTCTAATAACACCAACCGGTGCTCGAAAAATTGACATCCAATATATCCCCAAGCTACCTAGAACATATTTAATAAGCGTTAAACGACCGCCGATGGAAAGCATATTAGCCTTCCAAGTCAATAATGTTTTACGCATGCGATCACAAATCACCTCCCAATTCCTCGCAGATCGCCTATTACCACTATCTTTAAACTAAGGTAATCGAATACATGATCACCTCTTATACACCCATTATTAACACAAGCAGCATCCACCTATTCGTCCGACACACCAACACCAATTAATTGCGATTTGGACATATTAATTTTTAACCCCGATTGCTCATGAAAGTTTGCCAAAATTTCGATAATACCTTCAATATTAGATTGGTTCCAATCCGCAATAAACATCACATCATCTACATAAAATAAATGAGAAATATGAAAATTATCATTACCAAACGAAGCCCCGCCAAACCTTCTATCAGACACCTCCTTCTCGATCATAACATGCAAACCCTTCGTTGCTAGAATAAATAAACAAGGCGAAAGCGGGTCACCTTGACGAATACCCCGCAACATATCAAATTCCTCCGTAGGACTACCATTAACAAGCACCGATCACCGGGACGTATTGACACATTCTCTAATCCACCCCCTCCACCTACAACTAAAACCCATTTTCAACAAAATAAAGTCAAGGTAATCCCAACTCAACGAGTCATACGCCTTTTCAAAATCGACTTTAAAAAGAAGAAGATTCTTCTTTTTAACTTTGTACCAATCCAAGGTTTCACTAATTATTAACGGACCATCAAGGATTTGTCTTCCGTTAATAAAAGCATATTGTTCTTTACTAACCAATTTATCAACCCCCGTTGCAAGCCTCAACGCAAGAAGCTTGGCAATAATTTTATATTGCACCCCGATTAGAGAAATGGGCCGAAAATCCTTAACGAGAGTAGGATTTGGAATTTTTGGAATAAGCGTGACAAACGAAGCATTGCACCCAATTTGTATAGCACTTTTCTCCAAAAACTCTTCAACCGATCTTAATAAGTCTTCTTTAAATAAATCTGAATTCTTTTTTAAATTTAAAAGACATACCATCGGACCCGGGGCTCTGTCACTACCACAACTCCAAACCACCTCCTTTAATTCCTCGATGGTACACGCTTTTTCTAAAGCCCCACATTCGCTTTCATCAATCTGCGAGAAATGATACAAGTTCGGATCCGGAAGACACACATCGACTTTTTTAAATTTCTCTTTATAAAAATCTAGAAACAATATTTTGACCGTTTGAGGTTCGGTCTGCCACTCACCATCTTTCATAACCCCTTGAATCATTTGTGTTTTCCTTCGGTGTTTCAACAAACCATGAAAAAAAGAAGAATTTTCATCTCCTTCAACATCCCATTTCAGTTTTAACTTTTGTAACAAATCAATATTTGTTCTGCTATCTAATTCTTTCAACTCATTTAACCAATCATTACGTTGATCAATTTCATCACTAGAAGCAACATTATCATCAATCTTTTTGTCAATATCATCAATATGATATCTAAGCCAACAAAGCCGACCTTCTACTTTCTCCCTTTGGTCCACATTCCATTTTTTACACTTGTCTTTAATAAATTTAAGCTTGTTTTTAAACTTAACAATAGCCGAACCACCTTTATCCCCAAACTCGACACAAGCTTCTTTCACTAGATCATCAAACTGCTCTACCTCAAGCCATGAATGTGGTAACCGAAAAGGAGAAGGACCATAATCAATTACTTCCGAGTGAAGTAAAATAGGGACGTGGTCAGAAAGTTTGCGTTCCAACGCCACCACTTTCAATTGCGGGTACCGATTTATACAAGTTTCCGATATTAAGAATCTATCCAACTTGCTCATTTTAGTTGCTTTTTTATTCATCCAAGTAAATTTTCTCCTGCCAATTGGTAAATCAACCAAGCCATTTTGGTCAATAAACTGGTTAAAAAGCAAAGCTCCATGAGTATTAAAAACTGACCCAAAGCGTTCGGTATCTACCCGCACTTCATTAAAGTCACCAAATATAATCATATCACCTTCTTTATCCCGCATATAAGAACGAATTTCATCCCAAAGACGCCGTTTCGCCGCACCGTCTTGAGGCGCATAAATATTGATCATATGGGAATTAACAGAACTACCCGCCCAAACACCCCCCACAATAATAAAATACGTACCACAATGGATACTAACTTTAGTGAACACCGCCGTATCCCAAATAGACACTAAACCACCTGAAAGACCACGAGCTGAACTACATGCAAAATCAAACTGAAAATTACCCCATAACGCCTTTACTTTGAAGAGATGCACTTTAGACATCTTTGTTTCTTGCACCCCTAAGAACGAAACACCATGCTGGTAACATAACTTCTTTACCCACTTTTTCTTTTCTACGACCCCGATACCATGCACATTAATTGACAGAACTCTCATCATTAACATGGAATACACCTATCCTTGCATTTGGCGACATAACAATATTATTGACTTTCTTCCGACCAAAAAATGTATTACACGACTTAGAAGCCGACAACAACACCTCCACAATTTTTTTCAAACGCTTACAATTTTCAAACCCGGGGGGACAACTAACCGAGTCTTCCTTCAAATCAGAATTAACCCGTTTTTCATCTTTTTCCGCTTCCTCGTTAGCAACCGAATTCAGATTTACCACATGAATATTAGTAGGACTTTGACACTCCACATTCACAGAGTTACCTTCGTCGCCTCCCAAGTCACTACACGAGTTTGCATTACGAAACTCTGACAAGTTCTTCTCCTTTTCCACTATCACATTTTCGACTACATAGTCTTATTCATCATTAGGGAATACACCAAGGTCATCATTGTTCAACTGGTTATCATCCTCATTATCATCGGATGATAAATCAGAATCTGATTTATACTCTAGTTTGGAGATCACAACCTTCCAAGGATCGGATTCTCTCACCCGCACTTCATATGGAATATCATGCACTACTACATCAATGACCTCATTAATACTAGACACGGATTTAATGCTAATACACATCTTCCCCCTACTAGGGTTATCATCATGCTCCTCAAAAAAAAAAAGAACGAACCCCAAAAATTTGCAATCTTTTTATAGACATCAGAGTCCCATGCACATAACGGAAGACCATCCACCTCCAACCAACTAATCCTCTCATCAATTACAAAATTGGACGTAACATGTTGGATTAATGAGAAGATGGACGACAAATCTGCTGCTTTGAATCGGGCACACGCCTTGGATGACTTAAACTCAATCCACACCCAAAAACCACCAATGTGATAGAATCTCCACGTCATTAAACCCTTCATTATCAAGGATAACATAAAGCTGTGGCATTGCTTCAATGAATTTCACTTTAGTGAGCACTACCGCTTCAGAATCTTCAATAGTAATTAGGTCAGAATCTTTTAATGATATAGACTTCCTATGGGACACAGGAACATTCTCATAATTCGAAACTGCATCTTTCACTACATTCGAAGCACCAAGAGCACTTGCATAAGACTTACTATGGTTAGCCTTATTGCTAATACGTGCCTTACTATCCACTTCTTTAGCAACCGCTTTGGAACGATTGAATCTTGCCACAGCGACATACACATGATAAGAATCCATCCACTGTTCAGACAACTTACGTGCAAATTGATCGACATTATTAATACCCAAGAATCTGATAAAGCCAAACCGTTTACCGAATTTTTTATTTTTCTTTGCAATGTAGGCGTCCACAACCTTGCCAAACTGCATGCCCCACTTCCACAACCCCCTTCCGTCCAAATGCAATGGGAAATTGGTAATGAAAAACGACGACACCAGTTTTTCAACCGACTTCTGATACGGATTCATGATCGGTTTCCGGACTTCTGAACCTTTCGATCTCTCCTTATTACCAATCTTCCAAATCCATCCATCAGCATCTGTATGTTGTTTGAATTTACTCATTGCGGATGAGAAGGAACGCAGCCCAAACCTCCCCCCAAACCCCGACGGTAATCGGAATTGTCCGCAGGAAAAAATCACCGGCGGCTAATGTATTATATAGATAATGTTTAAATTTGCTTAAACGATATTAAATTTATATGTTAAGTTAGATCACGTGCCAATCACAAAAAAGATACAATTATATTCTTCGTTAAGTTGGTCAAAGGAAAAATTCAAAAAAAATCTCTCCTTCTTCCCCGCCTACGATTTAGCCAAAAAAATACGTTTTTAAAACATCTTGACTTTTTAAGGTAAATATTTATTAAATAAAATACGTTTTAAGGTAACTTTTTAGGGTTTTGTTAATGACAGCCCTTAGGGCTGTCACTAACATGCAACATGCATAAAAAGCTTGTACATTGATTAAAAAAGTAATATTCCTAAAATTCAGGGGGTTATTTTTATTAGTTTGTCTTCTTAATGACAACCTTAAGAGATGTCATTATCATTTTCCAACTTTTTATTAAATAAAATACGTTTTTAAAATTTATCACTTATTTTAAAACATCTTAAATAAAAAAATGTATTAATTCTTTTGAAATGAATATACAGAATAACATTTGTTTGCCATTTTTTTCTTTTTGCTATTTTCATCCACGAAATTTCCTTGTTTTGTTGTTATCGAACAAACTGCATCCATCGACTTGGATGAGATCGATTGATCAACACTTTGTTGGGATGTAAACAAGATATACAAGTTCTATTACTGATGCTGCAGTTGGTATTGATTAATGAAGAATGAAGTTAGTACTGATGGGGCAGAAATACTATCTACTACTGATGCTAATCTTGGAAGATTACTACTGATGATGTTACTACTGACGATCAATTGTTACTACTGATGTTATATTTAGAGCTGATCGTGTCCGAGATTCTAGCATAGTTAGTTATAGAAGGTATATCTTATTGTAATTCAATTGTAATCGATTCCTAGAATAACTAGGTTAATAATTTAGGCTTCAAGGACTATTATATATAGTTCCTTATGAATTGTAAACATATGTGTATTGATCGAACAAATTAATACATTGAAGCTTTTTGTGATAAACTGTGTTCTTCGTTTTATTCTCATTCGATTACAGTTTACATTGTTCTTAATCTAATAACATAAGTGTTAATCCGCTGTAACTTCTTGTGTTAGTAGATCTGAGTTTCTAATAACTTAATTGGGTTATTCGATCCTGACACACTGAAATTAAAACATACGGAAACAAAACAAGAACAACTAACGAGACCGTTGGCCAACGTACATTCACAAGTCTTTCTAATATTAGTGGCTACAACTCTCTTGACTTTTACAAACAATGTATTTGACCCCTCCATGTCGGTCGGCAACATAATCTCTTTCCTATATGTTTTGTATTAAGTCCTACTTAATGTTCTTAATTAATTTTAACCATTATCTATAAAATATTGACATATCTAATATACTTATTTTTTTTTTCAAATCTTATTATCTGATTTTGATACTTCTATTCATCAAATTGATAGAAAAATAAGTAGGAAAAGTTTACGAAAAAGGCAATAGAGAATTGATATATATTCTTATCATTTGTTCTTATTTAGTTTATAACCCACTTGATAAGATAAAATATATAATGCACTAATTTTATCTCATAAAATTATCTCTTGATTTTTACATATGTATTGGTATAGTGATTAAGAAGATAAGTAAGAATAAATAGCAGAAACAATATCATTACTCAAATCAAATATCATCTATATATATCCAGTCGATCTATTTTCCGTTTGGAAATAAAAAGAATCTTGAAGAGTTCAAATTTTTAGTTTAATGAGTATATACCATTTCTTGATGTCATCCATGTGAACAGATGTGCTTCAGGATTGTATAACCACGTTTAAGAATTCTTCTGTGTCTTTCCGTACGTGGTGCAGAATACATCTTTAACGAAATATCTTTTTACCTATTTTTTATTAAAATAATGGCTGTTTTTTCATCAAGTCCGTAGACTACTCCTAACTATGACTGCAATCTAACACTTCAGTTTTTAATAACTCATACATTTTTGTTTTCACTTCTTGAGAAAAACATTGATGGCTAGAGATCTCTGAACCAGTTCAAACTTCAAAAAGCATAATCACACCCTGTTTTAATTATCTGTTTTGTTGATTAAAATTATATACATTAATTATTTGGCAAAACACGTCATTTAGACGATAAAAGTGGAAAAGCCTCCTTATTTAACGTTATTAAGAGGCTGCGTGCTGTTAAATATTCTAGATGATTAGCTTTTAGTTATTCATGAACTTTAGACAAGTTAAAATTATACTTCTTCCGATTTAAAATAAGTGCTACAGTTTCATTATATGTGTGATTCATAATAAGTGTTACACTTTGAAAAAATTATCTTATTTGACAAAAAAATAGGACCAACACCCACTAACTATCTACTTTAACAAAGTGGAATAACTCATTTACTCTTACGTTTTACTTTTAAACATTATTAACCACACTTTATTCAAAAAGTGTGGGAGTCATTATCTACTAACCATTTAATTAATCTAATTTGACAATCATTATAATCTTTTGCCTCAAAAATCGTGAAATTAAAAGTATAGCACTTATTTTGAATCGGATGAAGTATATATTAGACGTAATGATCTGTTATATCAAAAGAATATTTTTTGAAAGATCTCTTTTGGATTCCGCATGTGGTTCTTCTTCTATTGTATATGAATCAAGCTGAATAAGATTAAATTAATTTTATCAAATAATTAAAATAATCTTGGTAATATTGACAAATCTTAGAGTTACACGGAAGGTATATATATATATATATATATATATATATATATATATATATATATATATATATATATATATATATATATATATATATATATATATATATATATATATATATATATATATATATATATATATATATATATATATATATATATATATATATATATATATATATATATATATATATATAGTCCGGATCCGGTGAGGACTCTTTTCCTCGCGAGGACTCTAAAAAGACTCTAAAAAAACTCTAAAAATGATCCAAAACAAACTTTTTTCAAATAATTCATTTTTTAAACATTAAAATCGCAATGTATAAGATCCAAAAAAAAAAAAAAATTCAAAAAATAATCCAAAAAAAAAATATGGATCATAATAATGATCCACAAAAAAAATCTGGATCATTGTTATGATTCGCTAAAAAAAGTGGATCATAATTTTTTTTTTTGAATTTTTTTTTTTTGTCAAATGTAGTAATAATCATGGTGGGTTATATATATTTTTTTCGGAATTTTTTGAAATTTTTATGAGGTGTCCTCGCGAGTCCTCACCGAAAAAAGAGTCCTCACAGGATCCCACTTCTATATATATATATATATATATATATATATATATATATATATATATATATATATATATATATATATATATATATATATATATATATATATATATATATATATATATATATATATATATATATATAGTGTAGAATTAGAATCAGAACCAATTCAGGCTACAGAACCAGCAGAACTCAATCTAAACCATTGATTTTTGAAATGAAATGATCATGGAAGACACATTAATGTATTTGATGAGGGACCCCTAAATATTGGTTTGCATGGATGTCATTCATGCATGTATACATATATGTATATGTTTTCATGTATGTATACATAAGTGTTATCTATACATATATGTATACATGCATGAATGACATCCATGCAAACCAATATTTGGGGGCCCCTCATCAAATACATTAATGTGTCTTCCATGATCATTTCATTTCAAAAATCAATGGTTTAGATTGAGTTCTGCTGGTTCTGTAGCCTTAATTGGTTCTGAAACTAATTCAACCCTATATATATATATATATATATATATATATATATATATATATATATATATATATATATATATATATATATATATATATATATATATATATATATATATATATATATATATATATATATATATATATATATATATATATATATATATATATATATATATATATATATATATATATATATATATATATATATATATATATATATATATATATATATAACCCACCATGATTATTACTACATTTGACAAAAAAAAAATTCAAAAAAAAAATTATGATCCACTTTTTTTAGCGAATCATAACAATGATCCAAATTTTTTTTGTGGATCATTATTATGATCCATATTTTTTTTGGATCATTTTTGAAATTTTTTTTTTTGGATCTTATACATAGAGATTTTAATGTTTAAAAAAGGAATTTTTTGAAAAAAGTTTATTTTGGATTATTTTTAGAGTTTTTTTTGGAGTCCTCACAGTCCTCGCGAGGAAAAGAGTCCTCACCGGATCCGGACCCTATATATATATATATATATATATATATATATATATATATATATATATATATATATATATATATATATATATATATATATATATATAGGGGCGAGCTATTTACAGAACCCATTTTTTGCGTAGAACCAAACATAACTCGTCTAAGAATATTAGAATTTAGTAAAAAAATATGCAAAACAATAACATTTAACCCGAATCAAACATATACTTTAAGAAAAACATCAAAAATACTGAAAAACATATATGTTCAAATAATGCAAAAATAACACTTATGTATATATACATGAAAACATACATGCACAAAAACATATATGTTTTCGTGCATGAATAACATACATGCATGTGGATCCCTCGTTAAATCACTTCATTTATCTTCCATGATCATTTCATTTTAAAATTCAATGGTTTAGATTGAGTTCTGCGAGTTCTGTAGCCTAAAATGAGTTCTGTAACTAGCCCTTCACTATATATATATATATATATATATATATATATATATATATATATATATATATATATATATATATATATATATATATATATATATATATATATATATATATATATATATATATATATATATATATAGGGGTGCATTATACACAGAACCTATTTAAGCTACAGTACCACAAAACGTTTTTTTAGGCCAATCAGAATTTAGTAATTTAATTTATGATTATTTAATTCATTTAATACTTCAGGGGCATTTTTGACATTGTACATCTTTATTTTTTATTTCCTTTTTTGTAATTTTAAAAAAATTAGGATTTAATTTCGAATTTGTAACAATACATAAATGTTAAATTTACAGATCTGCATGAATGTATATGTACACAATAACACTAATGTACCAAAAAGAAAATTATGTTATTTTACCTTTATTTTGACCAACTTAAACAAGAACATTATTATAACAATAGAAAAGTCGGATGACATATATGTACAAATAACACTTATGTATCTTAAAATATTGAATAATACACGTGCACATTCTACATCTATGTATAAAAGAAACTAAATAACACCTATGTACACACATAGGTGCTTCTTTCTAAATTATTCTCTTCATCTTCATCTTTAAAGAGTTTTAACTATCTTTAACGTCTTCATATTCAGAGCAATCACCCTGCAAGCTTGAAAGTACGAAATACATTTAGGTTAAACATATTTTTTTTTATATATACATGTGTGTATATAGAGTAACATCGATGTATATAGATACGGAAACATTGATGTATACACTTATGTACACGTATATTTCTCTTACATGATCATTCGATAAAAAAAAAATTATTCATTGACACCAAACCATTTGAGTAAATTTGATAATGAAAATAAACTTCAAACCTACGAATTGAACAATGTAATACAACCAGCCACAAACTACTTATATCATCCACAACTACCATATAATGAAACCTATATCATCCGCAACTACACGTCTGGTTTATAAAACATTTATAAATGTACAACATTCATTAGTACAATGTATAAGTTATTATTACATGAATGTATTACATTCAGAATACTCAAATTAATCAGAATTTCTACAACAAAAAGCCCTAATTTTGTCGTTTCAAAACTAGATCTAACAAAAACGGTGATGAAATAAACAGATCTTGGCTAAAACAAAATATCCATACATATTGGCTAATGAAATGCGAATTACAACACATCGAGAGCAATGATTAACAATAAACAATTCAATAATCTCACCACCACCGGAATCTCACCGGCGACTAACGCAAACATCAACAACACCATCGTGAAATTTACGGTTTCAGAGAGATATACTTACCTTTCAACAACACCTTTAATCTTTTGTCAATCGTTCGTTTAACACCACCGCCAGAGGTTTGAATTGGGTGACGCTGGTTGTTCCGGTGGTTGTTCAGAGATTTTTAGAAAAAATTGAAAGTGATGGGTAGAGAATAGGAGAGAGGGTGCGTAAATATAGCATTTAATACGCATCTTTCGGTTTTGACAAAATACCTAAAATGTCCTTAACGAATCTTAACCCTTGATTTTGAATCTAGTGGTTTATATTTGGTTCTACGGGTTCTGTAGCCTTAATTGGTTCAGATTTTATTTCTACACTATATATATATATATATATATATATATATATATATATATATATATATATATATATATATATATATATATATATATATATATATATAGAAGTGAGTTCCATTGAGAAATAATATATTAGGTGAGAATGTGAGAATACATCTCAGCCTCTCATCTCCAAATAGCCCTCACGCGCGCTTTTTAAATGATCAGGGGCAACATGGTATTTTGTCATGCTGGAGATACAGTGTTAGTTGCGTCAAGGATTCATAATCGCTCTCTGAATCATAAATCGATCTCTGATCATAAAACGCTCTCTGAATCATAAATCCCTCTCTTAATCAAGGATTCATAATCAAATTTTATTTTTCGTCTGAATCATAAATCGTTCAGGTAATCTTAATCAAAATCTATTCTATTATTCTAAATTAGTTTTCGTTTTCATAGTTTTAGCCGAATCACATCAACGCAATCGATTATTGCGATGTATCAAATCAACGCAATCGATCACTGCGATGTATCAAATCATCGCAATGTATCAAATTGTCTGATCTGATTTCGTTTTATTGGTGTTAAAACTATTTTAGTTGAGCAGTTATCGCAAATCAACTCAATCGGTCATTGTCGCAGTTTAACTTAATTATGTTTTTATGAAATCCATTTTCCAGCTTAATTGCTAATTTTTTTACTTAATTATTGCATGTTTGTTTTTTGAAATGGCGTCTTCATCAAGTTTTGTGAATACTTCTGAATTCAGTTCGTTTCACAATTTTGAGAATTCAACAGAAAATTCGAATGCTCTTCAAGGTAATATACATTCAGTATTGATTAACGTTTTTAATCTCTTATGATTAACATAGTATGTGGTTACGAAGTTTTCGTAAGATCATCATATGGTGTGTTTAATCATGTATGATTAAAGTATTCTTTGTAATCATTTATGATAAAAAGTGCATTTGTTAGTCTTTGTTCTGAAGTAAAATCATAGTTTAGTTTAATCATTCGTGATTAAACATACATATGATGATCTTACACAACTTCCTAAACAGTTTAGTCAGTTTGATCATAGATCATTAAACAATTTCTTTACATCATAGTGTTTAATCATGCATGATTAGTCGTCATTATGAAATATTTTTGTAAATTCAACAAATGATGTGTTTAATCATCTATGATTAAACAAACTGTTTAATATTCGGAAACAGTTTAATTAGTTTAATCATACATGATTAAACATGTCTTTTGTTTTTGATCATAGATGATTAGACGTCATTCTGAAATATTTTTGTAAAATCAACAAATGATGTGCAATGTTTAATCATTAATGATTAACTTTTGAGATTGTTTTTAATTTTCGATGATTAAACTCTTTTTTTTTTTGTGTTTAATCATCGATGATTAATAAAACAATTATATTTTTAAAATCAAAGATGATGTTTAATCATCGATGATTAACCTTGTCTCCGTTTTTTAGAATCTTAATTCTCTATAAGATATTGTTTAATCATCGATGATTAATCTTATCAATTAAACTTGAGGTTGGGTTTAATCATCGAGGATTAAACTTGAGGTTGGGTTTAATCATCTATGATTTAACAAACTATTTAATCTTCGGAAACAGTTTAATCAGTTTAATCATAAATGATTAAACATATCTTTTGTTTTTTTATCATATCTGATTTAACTTTATTATTTTTATACTTTTTTATCCCCATGTTTATTAGATGAAGTTTCAAATTCTACAATAGAATCACATGCAAGCAATTTTATTGGAGAGTCCTCTTATAGGCCTGTTGTAGATGTAGATTTTATTCTTGTCATTCTTTCCACCTTCCAAACGCTAGATCTTGGCATAAAAAAATACAGTGATTATGCAGAGATTGCTGGTATTGGGATTCGGTTGAGTACTCAATCCAAGTTTCTTGATAACCGTATAAAAGAAAAGCATGTTTTATGTAATAAGGCTGGTATTGGTGTATCTAAGGATAAGCCTTGTGATACATTGGTTTCTGGTTCTGTTAGAAGAAAGAAGTAATTTAACAGGACAATTACTGGTTGCAAAGCAAAGATTATATTTGAAGCTGTACTTGATTGTAGCTCTTATAGAGTTAAGAAGTTTGTAGATGTCCATAACCATCCTTTAGAAAGTATAGAAGATAAATGTTATTCTAAGAAAGCACGGATGATGTCATTTACTGAAAAAGAGTATGTAGTTCGTATGTCGACATAAAAAATGGGTCCAACATTGGCTCATAAACTAAGAGCAAGTATGAGTGGTGGTTATAAGTATATGCGTGCAAAAGTAAATGATTATAAAAATCTTAAGAGAGGTTTAAATAAGATTTTAGCCTACAAGGATGCGCAGATAACAATTAATAAGTTGGAAGAATGAAGACAGAATTGCCCAAATTATTTTTTCAAATATCTTTCTGAAGGAAGAGTTTTGTCTACTCTGTTTTGGGCAGATGAAAGAGAGAAGGCGTATTATTCTGAATTTGGAGATGTCATATCATTTGATGCTACTTTTAGAACAAATAAGTAAGTTGATAAATATTTTTTATCTTTTTATTTATATTTTTTATTTGTTTTGTATTCTAATTTTTCTAGTTATGATTACATAGGTATAAAATGGTATTTATTCCATTCACTGCCATTGATCATCATACAAATTCAGTTACTGTTGGAGCAGGGCTGCTCAGTAATGAGATCATTGATTCTTATTGCTGGTTGTTGAGAGCTTTTCTTAAAGCTCATGGTAAAGAACCAGTTATTGTTCTAACTGACCAAGATCCAACAATAAAACAAGCTGTTCAGATTGTATTTCCTAATTCTAGACACCGACTATGCATGTGACATATAATGAAAAAATTACAGGCAAATCTATTATTTTTTTATGAACAGATTAATCATACATAATTAAATACCAAATTTAATCATTCATGATTAAACATCATCTGTGATTTTAAAAATAATAGTTTAATCTTGAATGGTTAAATTATCTGTGATTTTAAACAAAATAGTTTATTCATGAATGATTAATTCCAAGTTTAATCATTTATGATTTTTGCAGCATCTTATGACACCACACAACATAAAAAACACTAGTTTAATTATTCATGATTAAAACTGCATTTGTGATTTTACACAGAATAGTTTAATCATCGATGATTAAATATCAAAGTTTAAACATTCATGTTTAACCAGTATCTTATAATTCATTAATGCCAAATGAAATTCAATTGCATTATACACTGTTTTCTTTATTTTTTATATCATAGGTTAGTGTAGATGTGTTACAGAACACAAATTTTAGGAAAAGATTTAACAAGATTGTTTGGGACACGAATATTTCACATGCTGATTTTGAAATGAAGTGGGAAATAATGATTAATGAATTTGGGCTTGAAGAAAAGAGATGGTTTAAAGATATGTTTGAATTACGTAATTCATGGATACCTGCGTATTTCAATGACATCCCTATGCGTGCGTTGATGAAGACAACTTCAAGGTCTGAAAGTCAGAATTCTTTCTTCAACGCATATTCTCAAACTGGAAATTTACTTTTAAATTTCATAATGAATTATGACAATGCCATTCAAAAGAAAAGAAATACACAACAACACTTTGACCGTTTAACAAAGACTGCACAATATATTTTTAGAACTCCTCGAGATATAGAAAAACATGCTGCAAAAGTTTATACAAGGACTATGTTTAGTAAAGTCCAAACTGAAATATACAAAGGATCTCTTTTCTGTTACTACGCTCTTGTTAGTACTGAAAATGGATGGGACGTTTACAATGTAGACCATGTGAACAAGAATAATGAAATTGTATATTCAGTAAAGGTAAGTTAATTACTTTTTATATTTTATTCATTAATATTCTATTATATGATTAACATTGTCTATAATTTTATATTTAACCCCAAGTTTAATCATCAATGATTAATCAACATTTTATAAAAATCGTAGACTAGTTTAATCATAAGTGATTAAAAACATCTGTGATTTTAAAAAGAATAGTTTAACTAATCATGGATGATTAAACATCATCTTATGTTTTTTACATAGACCTAGTTTAATCATTGATGCAGCTATGAAAATTTCAAGCGTATTGGTTATTTATGCAGACATGCTTTTGCTATATTGATGAGATGTGGTTTTAAAGAAATTCCTGAACACTATATTTTAAATCGATGGAGAAATGATGCTATAACAAGACATTACAACTTTAGCATGCTAGATCATAATACATTGGCCAATGACAAGGCCAAATTAGTAAATGAAGCATATTACAATTTTGAATCATGTTTGGATCTTGTAAGAGAGGACAATGAAAAATTGGCAGCTTTTGTGAACATAACATCAAGCATGCTGAAGGATTATGAAAATGAACCTTCATATACATTTTCAACAAATAGGACTGATGTTGCTAGTGCAAGCAAACTTATGGATGCTTCTATTCCAACAGATGTTGAAGTTGAAGTTGAAGTTCCTAGAATTCAACGTAACAAAGGTTGTGGTCAATACAAAAGAATTCCTAGTGCTGTTGAAATTGCTCAAAAGAAGAAAGGACCTGAAGAGCACAGATTATGTAGTGGATGTAATCTAAGGGAACCTCACAATGTACGGACATGTGCCGTTGCACTTGAGAAAGCAAAAGCGAAAAGATTAGAGAAAGCGGCGGCGGCGGCAGCGGCATCGGCACTAGAAAAGAATCAAGTTTGATATTTAGTTAGCAAATTTTTTTTCTAATTTTTTTGTATTTTTTAATTGAATAAACAGTTAATAAATGAATTACTTTTAATACATGAATTAATGATATTGTTTCATAAACGTACTGAAAAGATCGATGGTTTTTTTTAATCATGTTTGATTAAACAAGTTGTTAAATCATTGATGATTAAACTGATTAGTGTGTTTTGAATTTGATGTATTATTTAAAGATTTATATAATCATAGATGATTATCTAGTGTGTGTTTTTGAATTTGTGTGCAAAAATTAGACACAGTTTTTGATCTTGGTTAATCATCAATGATTAAAATTGATGTTTAATCATTAGACGGTTAAACATCAATGATTAAACCTGGTGTTTTTGTTTAATCATCGATGATTAAACTGGTGTGCATTAATTTCAGTGTTTCCATGTTAAGACTACTATGATTAATTCTAGTTTATCCTGAACTACATCTCAAAAAATCAAATATGTTCCACTTCCATAACAAACTTCAGTTATGAGTTTTGAATTAATTGTTTTAGTTCAAACTTTTGTTTTCAACATGGACCACTTCCGAAACAACTTCATATTTATCAGCAGCCTCATTAACTAATTTGAGAATACTTTGTTTTCCAGCTTTTAAATGTTTCATTATCTGGGTACTATGAAAAACCATCATTCAAAAGCTTATTGGATCTTTCATTAAGACTGCCCATTTTTTGAATCAAATTTTTTATTTTTCTTTCAATTTCCTGCAAAAAAATATTTTTATTAAAATGTATATATCAATGTGTATTTTCCTAATTTCATGTATATATTATATGAATAACTTATATTACAATTGTTACCTTCTCCGATTCATCATTGACATAAGGATATAAGTCACCATCACCTAATCACTTTGCTAATATCTCTGTGTTCTCTACAATTTTTATTTGCTCAGATGTCCAATGACAAATAACTGGATGTTCTCCAGAAGCTTTTAAATAATCAATTTTCATATTATCAACACACATTAACTGCATATAAAATTAAATATTAAATAAGTTAATTAAATCAAAACTGAAAACACGATTTTTATGTTATTTAATAATGTACTAAATATTAAAAATATTTCACTTACAAGTAGATGCTGATGGCCCGTAGAAGAAAGAAGTTTCTGAATTCGTGTTGTATTTATTTTTTGTTATGACAAGACAGTCGAGAAGATAAGAACACCAATCTATTGTACCAGGATCTATATTCTTTCCAATTCTGTACAAAGGATAAAGATTGCATTTTCCCATTGGTGTATTCTGACATAAAGTATTTATAAACAACGCAAGAAAGTTCATTCTGAAATTAAAATCTGCTTCAGTTGTTTGTAAAATCTTCTGCTTTAACTCAGTCAATCTTAAATCCTCAACCTTTTCAAATTGTTCACTCCATTCAGACATGAAGCTTTCCTCATCTTCCTCTTCAATAGGTGGAATGTTACAAATATTTGTTTTTCCCATTGGTATTCCTAACATGTCATGAACAGATTGCAATGTGACCTTAATATTTCCTTTTTTTAGTTCAATAGCCATCTTATCACTAATGAACTTTGTTAAAACAAAAGAAGCAAGTTTTAGAGGCACATCAGTCATTTTAATTTTTAAAATGCTTCCAAATCCCATGTCTTTCATTGCTTTTTTTGTTCTCTACTTAATAAGTTTACAATTTTAAACATCGATTCAGGAGACCATCGATTCAGGAGAACATCGATTTTTTAACGTGGTATATTCTACTACCTGTTTTTTTTGTGTCTTTGGATGTTTTACTTCTCTTACTACTTTCCTGTTTTTCAGTTTTAGGGATCCTTCGTTTTTTAGCAGCTAACATTTTTACTCTTGATCGAGGAACTTTTTGAACAGTTTCCTTCTCTGTTTCTTCAGTTCTCATATTTGCATAAATTAACAATAAAATAGATTTTTTTATCATATATATTCATATGATGATTTAACACAACTCTAAAAACAAAAGACTTGTTTAATCATACGCAACTTCAAAAACACAACTTTTTTTTATTAATGCATGAATTAAACGGCATTTTCATAAAAAAGGAAGTCAATACACTATCTATTTTATACAGTTAATTTAATACGAACAATTCTGATGCGTTTTTGAACAAAGCACGAGTATTATAACTACAAACCATTTATAAACTGACAGGTGTTACCTTTACTTGTTGAGGGGTCTTGAATTTTTTCTTCATTCGAAGATATTGTCCTCTTTAACGAAGTGACATCAACAAAAATCTCCTCATCAACTACATTATTTGCATCATCATCAACTACATTATCCGTATCCAAGTTTTCGTCTAGCTCTTGAATTTGTTCCTCAATTTTAGTTTCCCCAATCTCTACAAAAACTTCAATTAGTTTATAAGTTTCAACTACTTTAATTAGGGTTCTAATGTGATCATCACAATTCAAAGGTTTCAATCCATAATCAAGATTATTGTTAGGGATTTTATAATTGCAATACTTCCTATCACATGTAGAATAACCCAATTCTTCCAAATAATGATACCTTTCGTGTAAAGAAAACTCATCGACATCAATGTAATCAACGTATAAAACTTTACCTTAAATGTACTTCCTATTTGGGAATTCTGTGAACTGTCCATGATAGTTTATTTTTATAGAAAACATGTTCTTTAAGCCCGCTATTGAATTAAGAAAATGAGATTATAATTTTAAAGTAGCTATGAAATTAAAGGAAATCATAGATATGAAATTACCGTATATTTCGTTTGTATCAAACTTAATGTCTTCGTTTCTAAAAATAAATATTTCATACATTTTGCCGAGATAAATTGATTGACGGAGGAAATATCACAATTTGCAGAGAACGAATCGTTTTTTTTGTGTCTTTGATTTTTCTAGGTCAAACAAGCATTGTGAAAAACCTCGATCGGTTGTGGAATAATAATCCTCTTTTTTTATTTATTTAATTTTTTAAGTTATAAGAAACAAATCAATAAATAAGTACAGTACTAGAATCCGTTCAAAATAAAGTACAGTACTAGAATTTTTTATGAACTGTCTCACACTAACTTAATAAGTGTGAACATTAAATGAAGTTGATCACGCTTGGGTGTGGTTTACTAGGGGACGAAAAATCATTTTTCATTTAATTTGTATATGTGCTTTCAAAAAGGTTATCATTATGCCTATTTACAGTTGAGCCTAGAAACCTCTGAACCACTCTTCGTCTTCAAAAAAGATCATCATCGATGATTAAAGAAATTGTTGGGATAATCAAAACAAATTGTTGGTTAATCATTGATGATTAAAGTTTGTTTTTGTATTTAATCATCAATGATTATTCTTGATGTTTTTAGTTTAATCATAGATGATTTTTCTTGGGTGTGGAAAATCTTAAGATGGTTGATCATCAATGATTAAACATGTTCTTTTGTTTAATCATCGATGATTAAACATCTTTGATTTTAAAAACAGAATTGTTTTATTAATCATCGATGGTTAAACACAACACCAAGTTTAATCATTGAGGATTAAAAACAATCTCAAAGTTTAACCATTAATTAATAAACACAACACCAAGTTTAATCATCTATGATTAAAGAGCATCTTATAAAAAATTCAGACTATTTTAATCATTAATGATTAAAATTCTTTCTATTTTACAAAACACAGTCTAAATCATCGATGATTAAACCCAAACCCAAGTGTAATCGTTAATGATTAAACACATCATCTTGTATTAATCATCGATAATTAAACCGCATCGATGATAAAACTTGATGCTTAATCATAGATGATTATACTTGGCTGTTTAAATCATAAGACGGTTAATCATCAATGATTAAACCTGGTCTTATTGTTTAATCATCGATAATTAAACTGGTGTGCATAAAAAATTAAAGCATAAATGATTAAACAACATATAGTTTAATCATAAGTGATTAATTTCAATGTTTCCATGTTAAGACTACTATGATTAATTCTAGTTTATCCAGAACTACAACACAAAAATTTAAATATTTTCCACTTCCATAATATCTTCATCTTTATCAGCAGCTTCATTAACTAATTTGAGAATACTTTGTTTTCCAGCTTTTAAATGTTTCATTATTTGGGTACTTTGAAACAGCATCATTCTAACTTTAGTCCTGCAATTGGTGTGTAATTATCAATGATTAAACTTTGTGTTTAAATAATGTTTACTCATCGATGATTAAACTTGATGATGTGTTTAATCATTAACGATTAAACTTTTGGTTAGGTTTAATCATCGATGATTAAACGGGGCTTTGTAAAATAGAAAGACTTTTAATCATCGATGATTAAATTATTCTGAATTTTTTATAAGATGCTCTTTTAATCCAAATATGTTTAATCATCAGTGATTAAACTGAGTGTTTTTGTGTTTAATCATCAATGATTAATGACATTTTATTTTGTTTTAACTTGTTTAATCACTGATGCTGTTTAATCATCGATGATTAAACTTGTTTTCGTTTTTTAGATTCTTAATTCTTTATAAGATGTTGTTTAAACATCGATGATTAGCGTGTCCCCTTCTTTATAATATGCTGTTAAAGTTGGTTTTTATAACAGAATGATGACCTGAGCATTTTAGATTTGGTTTTTGTGATTTAAATTAAATGAATCGATTAAATACTGGAGATCATAATTGTTGTTTTAGAGACAAATGAAGATAAGTATTAAAAGTAGCTGTAACAATAGCTGTAATTTTCATCCAACTTTATCTGCAGTATTAACTATATGCATTTAATTTACGCGCTTAAATTTCAACTGGCGGTTGATTTTCCCTCTTCAATTTTGCATTTATTGCCTGCAACTTTCGAGGGCCTTGGTTATTATATAAAGATAACCAATATTTTTCTAAAAATGTAACCTTTTATCACAAGAAATTTATTATCAAAAACTTTACTTTGTTATTAAGCATGAGTTCCCAAAGCGATAACCAATATCCTGCTGAATTTATTGAAATCGACTCTTCTACTGACGATAAAATTAACAACTATCAAAGTGAAGATCCTATAGATAAAATCCATTTCTTTACTGTGAAATGGATTTCTCACATAGTTGATCGTTTTGAAATAGTATGCATAAATATATTTTGGTACTTTTTTCTTTCTGTTTTTTATATAATGATTAAATGAATTTTGTTTTGATGTCTAAATTTCAGACTATACCAGCAAAGGTGGTTCATGATCACATGCTCTACAACTATGGCCCTGGTTGTGTCTTCGAGAGAGGAGAAATGAGTGAAAGGTTCGTGCTGAATGATCGCTTTCGTGCTCGCCAGAAAAAACTTGAAGAAATACCCTATGGACCGATGACCATTCATGGGAATTTTGAGAAGTTGAGAATGAACTGGGACATCAAATGGAACCAAAGGGTTGTTTTCACAATTGATCTCGAGAAAATGAAGCCTTCTGGAGGCTGACTTTATTTGAAAGTTATTTTGTTTTAATTAGTTAGTTTGGTTTTTAATTTTGTGACATTTTAATTTTTCGTTGTAGTGCATGCACGTTTATAATATAATCTTAGTATTTTTAGTTAATCATCTACCTTCAAAGTTTCGGTTAAAAAAAAATTGATCTATCTTCAAATTTAGAATGTTTAATTTCAAATAATTAACAGATTAATAGTAATATTTTAATTGATTAACTTATAATATTTAACAAATTTAATCTGAAATCTTTTTAAACATTTATGATGATTTCCAAGATGTAGTAGTTGACAATTAATCATCTATCTTTAAAGTCTATTAATTTAATTTCATATCATGTAAACAATTTTATTTGTAAAACGCAATGATGACCTCTTTGAAAATGACGTATATTTACTACGAGTAAATATTAATCCGTATTATTATTATGGTTACAATTAATTTTTATAAACTTTGGGGTTGTTTTTAATCACCAATGATTAAACTGGGCTTTGTAAAATACAAAGACTTTTAATCATCGGTGATTAAACTGAGTGTTTTTGTGTTTAATCATCAATGATTAATAAAAACTTTTTTTTTTTGTTTTAAAATTCGCTGATGTTGTTTAATCATCGATGATTAAACTGGAGTGCATAAAAAATTAAATCATAAATGATTAAACAACTTATAGTTTAGTAATAAGTGATTAATTTCAATGTTTCCATGTTAAGACTACTATGATTAATTCTATTTTATCCTGAACTACAACACAAAAATTTAAATATTTTTCACTTCCATAACAACTTTATCTTTATCAGCAGCTTCATTAATTAATTTGAGAATTCTTTGTTTTCCAGCTTTTAAATGTTTCATTATTTGGGTACTTTGAAACAACATCATACAAAAGCTGATTGGATCTTTCATTAATACTGTCCATTTTGTCAATCAAATTTTTTATTTTTCTTTCAGTTTCCTGCAAAATAATATATTAATTAAAATGTATAAATCTAAATTTTATGTAAATATTATATGAATAACTAATATTACAATTGTTACCTTCTCAGATTCATCATTGACATAACGTTTATTTAAGTCACCATCACCCAAGCATTTTGCTAATATCTCTGTGTTCTCTACAACTTTTATTTTCTCAAATGTCCAATGACATATAAGTGGACGTTCTCTAGAAGCTTCTAAATAATCAATTTTCATATGATCAAGATACATTAACTGCATATAAAATTAAATATTACATAAGTTAATTAAATCAAAATTGAAAACACGAATTATATGTTACTTACAACTAGATATGCTGATGGACCGTAGAAGAAAGAACTTTCTGAATTCGGGTTGTATTTATTTTTTGGTATGACAAGACAGTCGAGAAGATAAGCACACCAATCTATTGTACTAGGATCTGTATTCTTTCCAATTCTGTACAAAGGATAAAGATTGCATTTTCCCATTGGTGTATTCTGACGTAAAGTATTTATAAAAAAACGCAAGAAAGTTCATTTTGAAATTAAAATCTGCTTCAGTTGTTTGTAAAATCTTCTGTTTCAGTTCAGTCAATCTTAAATCTTCAACCTTTTCAAATTGTTCACTTCATTCAGACATGAAGCTTTCTTCATCATTCTCTTCAATAGGTGGAATGTTACAAATATTTGTTTTTCCCATTGGTATTCCTAACATTTCATGAACAGATTGCAATGTGACCATAATATTTCCTTTTTTTAATTCAATAACCAATTTATCACTATTGAACTTGCTTAAAACAAAATAAGCAAGTTTTAGAGGCATATCAGTCATTTTAATTTTTAAAATGCTTCCAAATCCCATCTCTTTCACTGCTTTTTTTTTGTTCTCTACTTAATAAGTTTACAATTGTAAACATCGATTCAGGAGAACGTCGATTTTTTAACGTGATATATTCTACTACCTGATTTTTTTGTGTCTTGATGTTTTATCTTTCTTACTACTTTCCTGTTTTTCAGTTTTAGTGATAATTCGTTTTTTAGTAACTAACATTTTGACTCTTGATCTAGGGTCTTTTTGAACAGTTTCCTGCTCTGTTTCTCAGTTTTCATATCTGCATAAATTAACAAAAATTAGATTTCTTTTATCATATTTATTCATATGATGATTTAACACAACTCTAAAAACAAAAGACCTGTTTAATCATACACAACTTCAAAAACACACAACTATTTTTTATTAATGCATAAATTAAACGACATTTTCTGGTACGAACAATTCTGATGCGTTTTTCAACAAAATACGAGTATTACAACTGCAAAACCATTTATAAACTTACAGGTGTTACCTTTTCTTGTTGATGGGTCAATTTTTCCTTCATCCGAAGATATTTTCGTCTTACTCGAAGTGACATCAACAAAATTCTCCTTATCAACATCATTCTTTGCACTCTCATCAATTGCATTATCCGTATTCAAGTTTTCGTCTAACTCTTGAATCTCAAAGGTATTAGTGAAAGGTTGGATTCGGTGCTTAATTTTAGTTTTCCCAATCTCAACAAAAACTTCAATTAGTTTATAAGTTTCAACTAATTTTTTTAGGGTTCTAATGTCATCATCACAACCCAAGGGATTCAATCCGTAGTCAAGATTCTTATTAGGGATTCTATAGTTGCAATACATAATATCACTTCTGAAATAACCCAATTCCACCAAATAATGATACATTTCGTGTACACAAAACTCATCGACATCAATGTAATCAACATATGAAACTTTACCTCCAATGTACTTTCTATTTGGAATTCTGAGTAGTGTCCACATAGTTTATTTTTATAGAAAACATGTTCTTTAAGTCCGCTGTTGAATTAAGAAAATGACATTAAATTTAGAGTATATATGAAATTAAAGGAAATCACAGATATGAAATTACGTATACTTCGTTTGCATCAAACTCAATATCTTCGTTTCTAAAAATAATTTTGTTATACATTTTGCTGAGTGGAGTTGATTTGAAGGAGGAAATATCGCAATTTGTAGAGAGATAGAGAGAGAGAGAACGAATCGTTTATCTGTGTGTTTGATTTTTGTAGGTGAAACAAGGATTGTGAAAAACCGCGCTCCGTTGCGGAATAATAATCCTCTTTATTTATTTATTTAATTTTTGAATTTATAAGAAAAAAATCAATAAAAAAGTACTAGAATTTTTTTATTGAAGTGTCTCACACTAACTTATTAAGTGTCAACATTAAATGAAGTGTCTCACGCGTGGGTGTCGTTTACTAGGGGACGAAAGGTCATTTTTCATTTAATTTGTATATATGCAATTATCAAAAAGGTCATCATTGCGCCTCTTTACAGTTAAAACCCCCTGCAACACTCTTCGTCTTAAAAACAGATCATCATCGATGATTAAAGAAATTATTGGTTAATCAAAAGAAATTGTTGTTTAATCATCGATGATTAAAGATTGTATTTGTATTTAATCATCAATGATTAAACTATATGTTTTAGTTTAATCATGGATGATTTTTCTTGGGTGGTTAATCATCAATGATTAAACATGTTCTTTTGTTTAATCATCGATGATTAAACTGGTGTGCATAAAAAATTAAAGCATACATAATTAAACAACACATAGTTTAATCATAAGTCATTAAAAATTAAATCATACATAATTAAACAACATAGAGTTTAATCATAAGTGATTAAACATGAGTTCACATAAAACAGAAACAAACACAAATAGACTACATAATTATGCTTCAACATAAGTAAAGCATACATAATCAAAACACAAACCACTGCTGAAATTAGACTATTTCAAAATCAAAAACTTTTTTCATCAAAAGCTTTGATTATAATCTTTGATAACATAAGTCTCATTCTTTGAGAGTAACCCAACGACCATCAACCCAATCTTGATGAACTCTTAAGAGACTTAAAGGGTAAGAAATCTTTTCATTAACAAAACTAAAATACACAATGTATTTTGAACCTTTTTTCTTGATTATTTTACCAACCCACCATCCATCCCTGTCGTATGCATCAACCACATCTCCAACCGAAAATCGATTCACTGAAATCTCAGGAGGAACCGGCTGAATTTGTAGACCAGAAACTACCTCTCTCAAGAGCGCTGAACCGTCTTCTGTTATAAGGGTTTTGTACTGCACAATATAGTAACCGTCAGTAAGCTTTGAGAGTATGTTTGCTGTGTAGTATGAACCAGCGAATCCTTCTTCTTTGTTCATAACTTCGACCCGATCGCCTCTTTTGAACGACGTCACTGGGGATATTATTGTCTCAAATTAAAAGGAAAAATATAAAATCAGAAATGAGATGAAACAAAAGTAAACTACTTAAATAACAAAATTAAAGCATCACGAAATATATATGAATATATAGTTAATCATAATTCTACATTTGTCAATTTAGTGGTCTTCGTCGGAATCAAAGTTTCATCTTCCAACTTGTTACTTTTAATTGTTTTTGAAGAACTTCCGACTTCAAACTTTTTTTAGAGAGAGAGATAAGTAATTGATTTTAGATACGGATGATGATTTCTTTTTGAAGGGGAAGAGTGTTACAGAGTTTTCTAGGCTAAAATGTTTTAGAGAAGCAATGATGACCTCTTTTGAAAATTGCACATATACAAACTAATTGTAAAATGACCTCTTTGCCCTTATAATAAAATGCCTTGTTCACAAAATCACAAAATTCAAAATGATTATCAGATGTCTTTTTAATTGTATTTATGAAAATGTATTATTATTATTATTATTATTATTAAATTAAATATTACTTAATCATCTATGATTAAAAAGTATATTTTTAATTTTTTTGATGTCTATAATGAAATGTGGTTTAAATAAGTAGGAAGTCATCGATGGGTTATTAATCATCGTTGAATAAACAAAGTTTTGTGTTTCCTGAAGATATATTGTGTTTTGGCACATTATCGCATACTGATTAATCATCGATGATTAAGGGGTCTTAGTTTTAATAAAACTCAACAGTTATTTTAATTTGAAAATATGATATAATTTTTAGACATGGGTAACTCCAAAAACACATTCACTCACAAAAACACATACACATACACACAAAAACTGCTCATTCACCCTTCCATCTCTCTCTAAAACTTTGATGGTTAATCATCAATGATTAAAGATGCTCTTTTGTTTTATCATCGATAATTAAACTGGTGATTATAAAAAATTATAACATACATAATTAAACAACATATATTTTAATCATAAGTGATTTAAAATTAAAGCATACAAAATTAAACAACATATAGTTTAATCATAGGTAAATAAACATGAGTTCACATAAAATAGAGACAAACACAATTAGAGTACATAATTATGCTTTAAAAACATACATAATCAAACCCAAACATTTGCTAAAATTAGACTACTTAAAAATAAAAATAATTTTGTTCATCAAAAGCTTTGATTCTAATCTTTTGATAACATAAATCTCATTCTTTGAGATTAATCTTTGACATTTTTTTTAATCATCGATGATTAAACAGTTTAATCATCGATGATTAATAAAACAATTCTGTTTTTAAAATCAAAGATGCTGTTTAATCATCGATGATTAACCTTGTCTTCGTTTTTTAGATTCTTAATTCTCTATAAGATGCTGTTTAATCATCGATGATTAATCTTTACTATATGTTTAATCATCGATGATTAAACTTGAGGTTGGGTTTAATCATCATTACTATTAAACTAGTCTAATTTTTTTATAAAATGCTCTTTAATCATAGATAATTAAACTTTTTTTTTGTTTAATTACTAATGATTAATCTTTGACTTTTTTTTAATCATCGATGATTAATAAAACAATTATGTTGTTAAAATCAAAGATGCTGTTTAATCATCGATGATTAGAACCAAATATCCTAGCAAATCTACGGAACATCAGATCCCACATAACATCTTCCAACCCCCAATCTAACATCTGATAACGCTCAAAGTCAGAGAAATTAATACTTAAAATTTCGTTCCATCTAGATATCAAAATATCATTCACTTTGCCCCAGCTGTAACTCACAATCCATTTTCCATTTGATCGGTTGTACTCTTCATTCAGAAGGTTTAAAGCTTCTTCCCTTTTCTCCTTCGACATCAACAACATCCCCTTCACAAAAATGGCATCCTTTTGTCCCAATGAAACAGCCTCTTCCAATAGCAACATTCCTTCTTCTCGGTCCTCAAAAAAGTATTTGTCCTAATTAAACACATAAATCAAATTTTAATCAATAAAACGAAATATTTAAAACTCGTGAAGTATTAAGCAATATGATTTATCCATTTTTGATTAAACTAAAGGTTTAATGTATGATTAGGTCATGTTTTTAAAAGGTAATAATATAAATAATTATCACAACTAATTAAGTATTAAACTACATAATTTAATCATTTTTGTCAAAATGACATGCAAAATAAGATTTTCGACAAATTACCTATGACATACAAAATAATTTATATTTTTATTAAAAAAATGCATAAGAAAGAAGAGTACCATGCCATCTATGAACATCAGGTTTGGGTTTCTAGCATCTTTGCATCTTTGGAAAATGCTGTTATATCCAGAACATGCTGTTATATTCAAAACTGAATCTTTGTCTTCGAATAAGATCAAGTTCTAGTTTTTTAAACACATCTCTTGAGTGTACTGCTTCCTTCATGATTTTACACCTATGACGCAATCATTCCAAAAATTTCAAACTAATAACGACGAAAATGAAAAATCGGTATATGAAATAGACATATTGTAAAACAAACTTACACTAATGTGCATTTGAAAACTTGTTTTGCAGATTCAGCCCCAACAAACGATAATATGTATTCTAACAACGAAATACTTAAGTCAACAATATGTGTAGAGGAGGATGAAGAACCGCCTGCTTCCATCTTGTTTCTTTTTAGTGTTTTTGAAGAACTTCCTACTTCCATCTTCTTTCTTTTCGAGAATGATAAGAACGTGTTTTTGAAGTGTTAAAGTTGATTTTTAAGAACCGAATGATGATCAGTTTTTGAGAGGTTAGAGTTGATTTTTATAGACACTTGATGATCAATTTTTGGGCGGTTAGGGGAACTGAAAAGACGCGCAATGATGTCTTCTTTTTGAAAATTGTGAATATTTACTACGAGTAAATATTAATTCGTATTATTATTTTTATTATAATTTATTTTTATTAATATTAGAGTTTAATCACAAATTTTTAACCCATTCATACTTATTTGTAATCATTTTCACGTCATATTTTTTCATTTATCGATGCTTGAACTTTACTATTATGTTTAAAATCATTTATTATTAAACTATTCTTTTTTACAAATCATAAATTATGTTTAATCACTAATAATAAAAAAGAACTTGGTGTTTTAATAATTAATTATTAAACTAGTCTGAATTTTTTATAAAATTTTCTTTAATCATAGATGATTAAACTTATTGTTGTGTTTAATCTTAAATGATTAAACTTTGAGATTGTGTTTTAAACATCGATGATTAAACTTGAAGGTTTGGTTTAATTATCGATGATTAAACTAGTTTGAATTTTTTATAAAATGCTATTTAATTATAGGTGATTAAACCTTGTTTTGTGTTTTATCACTAATGATCGAACTTTTAAAATTGTTTTTAATCATCAATGATTAATTAAACTAGTTGAGATTGTTTTTAATCATCGATGATTAAACTAGTCTGATTTTTTTATAAAATGCTCTTTAAATATAGATGATTAAACCTTGTTTTATGTTTAATCACTAATGATTAAACTTTGAGATTGTTTTTAAACTACTTGAGATTATTTTTAATCATCGATGATTAAACTAGTCTGAATTTTTTTTATAAAATGCTCTTTAAATATAGATGATTAAACCTTGTTTTATGTTTAATCACTAAAGATTAAACTTTGAGATTGTTTTTAATCATCGATGATTAATTTAGTTGAGATTGTTTTTAATCATCGACCATTAAACTATTCTGGTCATTAAACTAGTCTGAATTTTTTTATAAAATGCTCTTTAAATATAGATGATTAAACCTTGTTTTGTGTTTAATCACTAACGATTAAACTTTGAGATTGTTTTTAATCATCGATGACTAAACAGTTTAATCATCGATGATTTAATAAAACAATTATGTTTTTAAAATCAAAGATGTTGTTTAATCATCGATGATTATACTAGAGGTTGGGGTTAATCATCGATGATTAAACTAGTCTGATTTTTTATAAAATGCTCTTTAATCATAGATGATTAAACCTTGTTTTGTGTTTAATCTCTAATGATTAAACTTTGAGATTATTTTTTATTCATAGATGATTAAACTAGTTGAGATTGTTTTTAATTATCGATGATTAAACTAGTCTGATTTTTTTATAAAATGCTTTTTATGTATAGAAGATTAAACCTTGTTTTATGTTTAATCACTAAAGATTAAACTTTGAGATTGTTTTTAATCATCGATGATTAAACTAGTTGAGATTGTTTTTAATCATCGATGATTAAACTATTCTGGTCATTAAACTAGTCTGAATTTTTTATAAAATGCTTTTTAAATATAGATGATTAAACCTTGTTTTGTGTTTAATCACTAATGATTAAACTTTGAGATTGTTTTTAATCAGAAATGATTAAACAATTTAATCATCGATGATTTAATAAAACAATTCTGTTTTTCAAATCAAAGATGCTGTTTAATCATCGATGATTAAACTTGAGGTTGGGTTTAATCATCGATGATTAAACTAGACTTAATCTTTTATAAAATGCTCTTTAGTTATAGATGATTAAACCTTGTTTTGTGTTTAATCTCTAATGCTTAAACTTTGAGATTATATTTAATCATCGATGATTAAACTAGTTGAGATTGTTTTTAATCATCGATGATTAAATTAGTCTAAATTTTTTATAAAATGCTTTATAAATATAGATGATTAAACCTTGTTTTGTGTTTAATCACTAATGATTAAACTTTGAGATTGTTTTTAATCATCGATGATTATTAAAACAATTCTGTTTTTAAAATCAAAGATGCTGTATAATCATCGATGATTAAACTGTCGTTCATTAATTTCAAGTATATCAACATACAATTCAAAGAAATCATATAAAAAATATTGCAAAACGTCAAATTATAAACACTACATTATTTACTAATAACATTTGAATAATAATACTGTTGCATTAGAATCTTAACATGTATCTTTCTAATGAGTTATGGATCCATATTCATTGGAGATCTCTTTGTTGACATCTTCGAACTCATCTTTTCATTCTATCTCATCCTTCCTTTTCCAAAAATCTTAATAATCTGATTTTTGAACCACAAGTCTTCTTTCTTAGTTATCATCCATTTTATACCAACCAAGTGACTAATAGGAGCTTTCATAAGTTGTTCTTGTGGTAGGAACCACTCTTTTCCTTCAAAGTTAGTGTACATATATCCAGGTGGATATATTGCATGGCTTTGATCTACAAATTTTAAATAACTAGGTACTTTTGGAATATATGTATTGAACTCTGAGCCGGCATGAATGCACTCTGGAAGATTATTTATGTAAGCCTTTGACATCACACAGAAGTCTCTATACTCGGATTGTTCCAAGTTTCCTTTCTGATAACAAGTATGCATTATAGCATGGATTTCATCAAAAACAACCTTTGACTCGGAAGTTCTAGATGGCATATCCAGAATCAACCTAATTAGCTTTTTCCAGTCTTGTAACCCAAGATCTTTTATAGTATTTAATGAAATTTTCAATGGATCTTTTCGGTACAAACCAGTACAAGTAGTCATTATGGTGTCTTCTTCTTATTGAATTGTAAAATTTTGTCCCTCAAAGTTTATAGAGCAAACATCTCTGAATCCTCTTTGGTACGAATATTTTGGTTTTATGAGCTTTTGAATCCTCATTTGCTTCTTGTAACTTCTGTTAGCACCAATTTTTGAGTTTATCCATGTAGAAAACAGGGACGAACATGGAATATCAGTTGGAGTAGGCATACCTTCCTTTTTAATGTCCGCAAACTGAATGGTCTGTTCCATCACAGTTTCTGCTCGAGTCTTTTTTGGGATTCGTTGCCCATCATCAGTGTTTGTTAATATTTCAGAATTTTGATCATCTTTATCTGCTTCTTGTCTTATTTTTGGTTGAGGTTCATCATCATCATCAGAGATGGACATTTGTGGTTTTGTTGGTGATACAAAGTTTTTTGGAGGTTTTTTGGGGGTAGTAGGCCGGCATTGTTTTTGTCTTCTATACCTAGTCCTTTGATAAGTTTTTTGAAAAGAACTTGAACTCTTCTCTCGCTGGGCAGCTTGATCTCCTACAACATTATTATACGACATGAATAAGCATTTATGATTAAACTATAAGTTTAATAAATAATCATACATCATAAAACATTTTTGTGTTTAATCATCGATGATTAAACTTGGTGTTGTGTTTAATCATCGATGATTAAACTTTTGGTTAGGTTTAATCATCGATGATTAAACTGGCATGTGTAAGGTCCTAAGATGGTTAATCATCAACGATTAAATAAATCAAACAATCATTAATAAATTAATTCTGTTTTTAAAATCGCAGATTCTGTTTAATCACTTATGATTAAACTAGTATCAGTTTTTAATATTATGTTGGATAATCATCTATGATTAAAAAATTCTATTAAAAATCACGGATTGTTGTTTAATCACCAATGATTAAACTAGTAATCTTTGATTTCCTTTAATTTCATAGCTACTTTCAAATTATAATCTCATTTTCTTAATTCAATAGCGGGCTTAAAGAACATGTTTTCTATAAATATAAACTATCATGGACAGTTCACAGAATTCCCAAATAGGAAGTACATTGAAGGTAAAGTTTCATACGTTGATTACATTGACGTCGATGAGTTTTCTGTACACGAAATGTATCATTATTTGGAAAAATTGGGTTATTCTACATGTGATAGGAAGTATTGCAATTATAAAATCCCTAACAGTAATCTTGATTATGGATTGAAACCTTTGAATTGTGATGATCACATTAGAACCCTAATTAAAGTAGTTGAAACTTATAAACTAATTGAAGTTTTTGTTGAGATTGGCGAAACTAAAATTGAGGAACAAATTCAAGAGTTAGACGAAAACTTGGATACGGATAATGTAGTTGATGATAGTGCAAAGAATGTAGTTGATGAGGAGATTTTTGTTGATGTCACTTCGTCTAAGAGGACAATATCTTAGAATGAAGAAAAAATTCAAGACCCATCAACAAGTAAAGGTAACACCTGTCAGTTTATAAATGGTTTTGCAGTTATAATACTCGTATTTTGTTCAAAAACGCGTCAGAATTGTTCGTATTAAATTAACTATATAAAATAGATAGTATATTGACTTCCTTTTTTATGAAAATGTCGTTTGGTTCATGCATTAATAAAAAAGAGTTATGTGTTTCTGAAGTTGTGTATGATTAAACAAGTCTTTTGTATTTAGAGTTGTGTTAAATCATCATATGAATATATATGATAAAAAAAAAATCTAATTTTTTGTTAATTTATGCAGATATGAGAACTGAAGAAACAGAGAAGGAAACTCTTCAAAAAGTTCCTTGATCAAGAGTAAAAATGTTAGCTGCTAAAGACACAAAAAAACGGGTCGTAGAATATACCACGTTAAAAAATCGATGTTCTCCTAAATCGATGTTTATAATTGTAAACTTACTAAAATGACTGATGTGCCTCTAAAACTTTCTTCTTTTGTTTTAACAAAGTTCAATAGTGACAAGATGGCTATTGAGCTAAAAAAAGAAAATATTAAGGTCACATTGCAATATGTTCATGACATGTTAGGAATACCAACGGGAAAAACAAATATTTGTAATATTCCACCTATTGAAGAAGATGATGAGGAAAGCTTCGTGTCTGAATGGAGTGAACAATTTGAAAAGGTTGAGGATTTAATATTGACTGAATTAAAACAGAAGATTTTACAAACAACTGAAACAGATTTTAATTTCAAAATGAACTTTCTTATGTTGTTTATAAATACTTTATATCAGAATTCACCAATGGGAAAATACAATCTTTATCCTTTGTACATAATTGGAAAGAATACAGATCCTAGTACAATAGATTGGTGTTCTTATCTTCTCGACTGTCTTGTCATAACAAAAAATAAATACAACACGAATTCAGAAACTTCTTTCTTCTACGGGCCATCAGCATATCTAGCTGTAAGTGAAATATTTTCAATATTTAGTACATTATTAAATAACATAAAAATCGTGTTTTCAATTTTGATTTAATTAACTTATGTAATATTTAATTTTATATGCAATTAATGTATGTTGATTATATGAAAATTTATCATTTAAAAGCTTCTAGAGAACATCCAGTTATTTGTCATTGGGCATCTGAACAGATAAAAATTGTAGAGAACACAGAGATATTAGCAAAGTGCTTAGGTGATGGTGACTTATATCCTTATGTCAATGATGAATCTGAGAAGGTAACAATTGTAATATTAGTTATTCATATAATATTTACATAAAATTAGAAAATACACATTGATATATACATTTTAATAAATGTATTATTTTGCAAGAAATTGAAAGAAAAATAAAAAATTTGATTAAAAATGGACAGTCTTAATGAAAGATCCAATAAGCTTTTGAATGATGCTGTTTCAAAGTACCCAGATAATGAAACATTTAAAAGCTAAAAAAACAAAGTATTCTCAAATTAGTTAATGAAGCTGCTGATAAAGATGAAGTTGTTTCGGAAGTGGTCCATGTTGAGAACAAAAGTTTGAAGTAAAACAGTTAATTCAAAACTCATAACCGAAGTTTGTTACGGAAGTGGAACATATTTGATTTTTTGAGATGTAGTTCAGGATAAACTAGAATTAATCATAGTAGTCTTAACATGGAAACACTGAAATTAATGCACACCAGTTTAATCATCGATGTTTAAACAAAAATACCAGGTTTAATCATTGATGATTAACCATCTAATGATCAAACATTAATTTTAATCATTGATGATTAACCAAGATCAAAAACTGTGTCTAATGTTGGCACACAAATTCAAAAACACACACTAGATGATCATCTATGATTATATAAATCTTTAAATAATACATAAAATTCAAAACACACTAATCAGTTTAATCATCAATGATTTAACAACTTGTTTAATCAAACATGATTAAAAAAACCATCGATCTTTTCAGTACGTTTATGAAACAATATCATTAATTCATGTATCAAAAGTAATTCATTTATTAACTGTTTATTGAATTAAAAAATACAAAAAAAATTGAGAAAAAAAATTTGCTAACTAAATATCAAACTTGATTTTTTTCTAGTGCCGCTGCCGCTGCTGCTGCGGCTGCTGCTTTCTCTAATCTTTTCGATTTTGATTTCTCAAGTGCAACGACACATGTCCGTACATTGTGAGGTTCCCTTAGGTTACATCCGCTACATAATTTGTGCTCTTTAGGTCCTTTTTTCTTTTGAGCAATTTTAGCAGCACTAGGAATTCTTTTGTATTGACCACAACCTTTGTTACGTTGAATTCTAGGAACATAAACTTCAACTTCAACATCTGTTGGAATAGAAGCATCCATAAGTTTGCTCGCACTAGTAGCATCAGTCCTATTTGTCGAAAATGTATATGAAGGTTCATTTTCATAATCCTTCAGCATGCTTGATGTTATGTTCACAAAAGCTGCCAATTTTTCATTATCCTCTCTTACAAAATCCAAACATGATTCAAAATTGTAATATGCTTCATTTACTAATTTGGCCTTGTCATTAGCCAATGTATTATGATCTAGCCTGCTAAAGTTGTAATATCTTGTTATAGCATCCTTTCTCCATCGATTTAAAATATATTGTTCAGGAATTTCTTTAAAACCGCATCTCATCAATATAGCAAACGCATGTCTGCATAAATAACCAATACGCTTGAAATTTTCACAGCTGCATGATATTTCTTTCTCTACAACTTTAATTTGAACCTGATCAAACAAAAAAATTTTAAACATTCTGTTTAAAAACATCAATGATTAAACAGGTTTGTGTAAAAAACATAAGATGATGTTTAATCATCCATGATTAGTTAAACTATTCTTTTTAAAATCACAGATGCAGTTTAATCACTTATGATTAAACTAGTCTATGATTTTTATTAAATGTTGATTAATCATTGATGATTAAACTTGGGGTTAAGTATAAAATTATAGACATTGTTAATCATATTATAGAATATTAATGAATAAAATATAAAAAATAATTAACATACCTTTACTGAATATACAATTTCATTATTCTTGTTCGGTCTTTGTTAAACGGTCAAAGTGTTGTTGTGTATTGTGTGGTCTTTGTTAAACGGTCAAAGTGTTGTTGTGTATTTCTTTGCTTTTGAATGGCATTGTCATAATTCATTATGAAATGTAAAAGCAAATTTCCAGTTTGAGAATATGCGTTGAAGAAAGAATTCTGACTTTCAGACCTTGAAGTTGTCTTCATCAATGCACACATAGGGATGTAATTGAAATACGCAGGTATCCATGAATTACGTAATTCAAACATATCTTTAAACAATCTCTTTTCTTCAAGCCCAAATTCATTAATAATTATTTCTCACTTCATTTCAAAATCAGCAGGTGAAATATTCGTGTCCCAAACAAGCTTGTTAAATCTTTTCCTAAAATCTGTGTTCTGTAACACATCTACACTAACCTATGATAAAAAAAAATAATAAAGAAAACAGTGTATAATGAAATTGAATTTCATTTGGCATTAATGAATTATAAGATACTGGTTAAACATGAATGTTTAAACTTTGATATTTAATCATCAATGATTAAACTATTCTGTGTAAAATCACAAATGCAGTTTTAATCATGAATAATTAAACTAGTGTTTTTTATGTTGTGTGGTGTCATAAGATGCTGCAAAAGTCATAAATGAGTAAACTTGGAATTAATCATTCATGAATAAACTATTTTGTTTAAAATCACAGATGCTGTTTAATCATAAATGATTAAACTTGGTATTTAACCATTCAAGATTAAACTATTATTTTTAAATTCACAGATGCTGTTTAATCATGAATGATTAAATTTGGTATTTAATTATGTATGATTAATCTGTTCATACAAAAAATAATACCTTTGCCTGTAATTTTTTCATTATATGCACATGCATAGTCTGTGTCTTGAATTAGGAAATACAATCTGAATAGCTTGTTTTATTGCTGGATCTTGGTCAGTTAGAACAATAACTGGTTCTTTACCATGAGCTTTAAGAAAAGCTCTCAACAAGAAGCAATAAGAATCAATGCTCTCAATACTGAGCAGCCCTGCTCCAACAATAACTGAATTTGAATGATGATCAATGGCAGTGAATGGAATAAATACCATTTTATACCTATGTAATCATAACTAGAAAAAATTAGAATACAAAACAAATAAAAAATATAAATAAAAAGATAAAAAATATTTATCAACTTACTTATTTGTTCTAAAAGTGGCATCAAATGATATGACATCTCCAAATTCAGAATAATACGCCTTCTATCTTTCATCTACCCAAAACATAGCAGACAAAACTCTTCCTTCAGAAAGATATTCGAAAGAATAATTTGGGCAATTCTGTCTTCGTTCTTCCAACTTATTAATTGTTATTTGGGCATCCTTGTAGGCTAAAATCCTATTTAAACCTCTCTTAAGATTTTTATAATCATTTACTTTTGCACGCATATACTTATAACCACCACTCATACTTGCTCTTAGTTTATGAGCCAATGTTGGACCCATATTTTATGTCGACATACGAACTACATACTCTTTTTCAGTAAATGACATAAAACATGCTTTTCTTTTATACGGTTATCTCGAAACTTGGATTGAGTACTCAACCGAATCCCAAAACCAGCAATCTCTGGATAATAACTGTATTTTTTATGCCAAGATCTAGCGTTGGGAAGATGGAAAGAATGACAGGAATAAAATCTACATCTACATGAGGCCTATAAGAGGACTCCAATAAAATTGCTTGCATGTGATTCGATTGTAGAATTTGAAACTTCATCTAATAAACATGAGGATAAAAAAGTATAAAAATAATAATAATAAATCAGATATGATAAAAAAACAAAAGATATGTTTAATCATTTATGATTAAACTAATTAAACTGTTTCCGAAGATTAAACATTTTGTTTAATCATAGATGATTAAACCCAACCTCAAGTTTAATCATCGATGATTAAACCCAACCTCAAGTTTAATTGATAAGATTAATCATCGATGATTAAACAACATATTATAGAGAATTAAGATTCTAAAAAACGGAGACAAGGTTAATCATCGATGATTAAACATCATCTTTGATTTTAAAAACAGAATTGTTTTATTAATCATCGATGATTAAACACCAAAAAAAAAGTTTAATCATCGAAAATTAAAAACAATCTCAAAAGTTAATCATTAATGATTAAACATTGCACGTCATTTGTTGATTTTACAAAAATATTTCAGAATGACGTCTAATCATCTATGATTAAAAACAAAAGACATGTTTAATCATGTATGATTAAAGTGTTTCCGAATATTAAACAGTTTGTTTAATCATAGATGATTAAACACATCATTTGTTGAATTTACAAAAATATTTCACAATGACGACTAGTCATGCATGATTAAACACTATGATGTAAAGAAACTGTTCAATGATCTATGATCAAACTGACTAAACTGTTTACAAAGTTGTGTAAGATCATCATATGTATGTTTAATCACGAATCATTAAACTAAACTGTGATTTTACTTCAGAACAAAGACTAACAAATGCACTTTTTATCATAAACGATTACACAAAATACTTTAATCATACATGATTAAACACACCATCTGATGATCTTGCGAAAACTTCGTAACCATATACTAGGTTAATCATAAGAGATTAAAAACGTTAATCAATACTGAATGCATATTACCTTGAAGAGCATTCGAATTTTTTGTTGAATTCTCAAAATTGTGAAACGAACTGAATTTAGAAGCATTCACAAAACTTGATGAAGACACCATTTCAAAAAACAAACCTGCAATAATTAAGTAAAAAAATTAGCAATTAAGCTGGAAAACGGATTTCATAAAAACAAAATTAAGTTAAACTGCGACAATGATCGATTGAGTTGATTTGCAATAACTGATCAACTAAAATAGTTTTAACAGCAAAAAAAACCTAAAAAAACGAAATCAGATTAGACAATTTGATACATTGCGATGATTTGATACATCGCAATGATCGGTTGCGTTGATTTGATACATCGCAATAATCGATTGCGTTGATTTGATTCGGCTAAAACTATGAAAACGACAACTAAATTAGAAGAATATAATAGATTTTGATTAAGATTACCTGAGCGATTTATGATTCAGACGAAAAATAAAATTTGATTATGAATCCTTGATTAAGAGAGCGATTTATGATTCAGGGAGCGTTTTATGATCAGAGATCGATTTATGATTCAAAGAGCGATTATGAATCCTTGACGCAACTAACAGAGTATCTCCAGCAGGACAAATTACCATGATGCCCCTGATCATTTAAAAAACGCACGTGAGGGCTATTTGGAGATGAGAGGCTGAGATGTATTTTCACATTTTCACATAATATATTAATTCTCAATGGAACTCACTTCTATATATATATATATATATATATATATATATATATATATATATATATATATATATATATAGTGAAGAATTATTTTCAGAACCAATTAAGGCTACAGAACCTGCAGAACTCAATCTAAGCCACTAGATTTTGTAATCAAGGGTCAAGATCAACTTTGACTTTTTTGTAAATAAAACCCCTTATATTATTAAAAAGAAATAATTAAAAGGGTAAGATAGGCATTACAGAAAAATATAATTAAACCCTTTAAAACCGTTCCCTCTCTCTACATTTAGTATTACCCTAAAATTTTTCTTCAAACCCTACACAATTTCTCTCTCAACCCCCACCTTTACGTTTTCCTTTATCTCCCATTAGTGTTCTTTTCAAATCAAAAATGCGAGAGACGGCGGCATCAGATCAAGGATCCGTGCACCTCGGTCGATTCCTCTATCGTCATCAGTGATGCCATCCCCCGGAGGTGATTTTGATAGTTTATGTTACATAAATGAAGAATAATTATAATTTCGGATGGTAATTGATGATTCTTATTTGATGTTTATTGAATTCCTGTATTTTGTATAATATTACCCCTTTAAAATATGGTTTCAATGTCATAGATTTTCAAATTGAAGTCATTTGAAAAGAAATTCAGGTTTAATCGATCCTACTTTTAAACCATGCGAATGGATTTTATATTGAAGTCATACGAATAGATTTTCAAATTAAAGTCATGCGTATAGATTTCAATATTCCTACTAAAATCTTCCTACTTTTATAATATTTGTTGCTTATGTATTTGTACATGAATGAAAATTCTTTTAGTTGTGGTTGCTTTATCAATCATCAACATGCTACTGGTTATTGATTCATCAATTATGATTTTCATATTAGTTGATTTATTAAATTGGTAAAGTGTTGATATGATTAAATTGGTATTCCATATAGTAATTGAAATATGCTCTGTCTAAAGGATATTTTCACTGTAAATATCTATATTTTATTATACATTGATGTTACCATATCTATATACATTGATGTTAGTCTACATACATACATGTATATATCGAAAGTTATGTTTGATATAAGGTTATTTGGGCACTTAAATGATTTGGGCGGATAATGTTAAGAAGAAAAGATAAAACAAGATGCACAAGGTATTTTTTTGACCAGATCGTAAAAAAATGCCTTCGTCAAATGAAGATTACATTTTCAAAAACCATCTTTGCTGCTGCTCGTAAAAAGGGTATTATTTTGGCAATAAATATTATGTTTTCTTGATCTACTATTGTTGAATTGAGATATAACCATTAGTTCTTTGATTTTTGTTGCTAATTATGATGGTTTCACAAATTTTCTTATGATTAGGTGGGCATACTCAATTTGAAGGTAAATTGGTTCTCAAGGTCACCAATGATAAAGAGGTATTTGAAATATCATGTTTAATTTCATTTTTTTTTTTTATTTTGATTACCTAGGTTTACATTAAAATAAAATCTAGGAAGCAAAAAACTTATTTTTGATGGTTTTGAACTTAGAACTTGATATTAATGAAACATTAGATTGTTTATTCTATTAGATTGTTGCTTTGAAACTCAGATACATAAGTGTTACTTTATATATTTATATTATCTTGTATTTTTCATTGTTATATTAAAGTGTTTGACTCAAATAACATAGATGTTTAACTACCCTTCAACCACTTAGATACATAAGTGTATCATTAGATATACATAGATGCAGATCCATAATATACATTTACGCAGATCCGTAAAAAAAATTCAAATTTAAATCCTGATATTTAGGAAATTTACAGAAAAGGAAACCAAAACAAAAAAAATGTGAAATGCATAACTACCCTTCAACCATTAAATAAATTAAACTAAATTACTAAATTCTGATTTGTCTAAAAAAAGTGATGTGGTTATGTACCTTAAACTGGTTCTGCCTTTAATCCAACCCTATATATATACCTAAGGTTAGGTGTGGAACCACCTATAACTACATAAATTTGGCTAAAAAAAATATTCAAAAAGGTTATTTTTACAATATCTTGTCAAGTTCGAACACTTAGATAATACAAAAACACCAACTCAACACTATTTCAAGAATATGAGATGTGTTCAATATAAACACCATTTCAAGAATATGTAACTTGACTCACCAATTCAACAAAAGCATAATTAATATTTAAGATAATTGATGAGTTTTAGACGGGATGTGATATACTAATGAGTTTATGTAGTGAATTATAAGTTTATTTAACCTAAATCATGTAGTTTTAGATGGTTCCACACCTAAGCTTAGGTATGTGACAGCCACACACTCATATATATATATATAGGAATGAGTTCCTTTGAGAATTAATATATTGGGTGAGAATGCGAGAATAGATCTCATCCGTTGATTAGGGCGGATTTGGGGCTCACGGCCCGGCAAAGTCTGCCGCGCAGCACGAGGGGGCACATGTGCCCGGTTTAATCATCGATGATTAATGTGTAATCATCGATGATTACCCCATGATTACAAAAATTCTCACATTCTCACCATTTTTCCAATTCTCAAAGGAACCCTCCCCTATATATATATATATATATATATATATATATATATATATATATATATATATATATATATATATATATATATATATATATATATATATGAATGAGTTCCTTTGAAAATTAATATATTGGGTGAGAATGTGAGAATAGATCTCAACCATTGATTTGGGTCGATTTGGGGCTCACGGCCCGGCAAAATTTGCCGCGCGGCGTGAGGGGGCACATGTGCATGTTTAATCATCAATGAACCCTATAAATACATATAGGGTAATCATCGATGATTACACTAATCTTCAGATTATTACGATTTTTCAATTCTCAAAGGAACCCTCCCCTATATATATATATATATATATATATATATATATATATATATATATATATATATATATATATATATATATATATATATATATATACAAGGGTTCATGCGAGAACACTCATTTTTGCGAAAAACTGCGAGAACAAATTTGTAACCTTTAGATTAAATGATGAATGACTAAGATTATCAATGGTAGTTTTGTAAATAGGTGTATATTAATGGATTAACAATAAGAGTTTAAAGGGTAAAAAAGTAAAACTATAAGCCTATTAATTAGGGAATTTAATGTTTAAACCATATTGGCACGATCAATTCATCATATTATACGGTTTCTTCTTCCAAGGGGATTCTTTTAATTAATTAAATAAAACCCCAACACCCCAAGACATTCAACAGCCGCCCCTCACCTGTGTGTGTGTGTGTGTGTGTGTGTTTTTAAGTTCTTCACTTCTCTGCATCTCCATCTCTACAAACGCCGGTGAATTTCAACAAATACAAACCGGCGATGTGCTTCCTCCGCCGACGATCTAGTTTGTGTGTGTTCTCTTTCCCCGTAAACTATAACACACACACACACTCTCCCCATTCAGATCTGATTCCCCTAATCGAATATCGCCGTCAAATCACGTTAATCGATCTCCGAAGAGCCGTGTTCCGGAGAAAGCCAAGTTGGTGATTCTTCAGATGATCTGATATATAAGCAGTGCTATATATATATATATATATATATATATATATATATATATATATATATATATATATATATATATATATATATTCTGCACTTTTGTTACAAACGAAGCATTGATTTACAGTTTTGCTATATCATCTCCGATTGCAATAATAAATTGTAGGTAAAATACGTGAAGATTGTGTATACAATTGATTTTGCGGTTAATGAATTCATTATCTAGATTATTTTTTGGAGCTTGTTTGTGATGATGAACGAGATTGAAGACTGATGACGACACCGTCTGAAATTAGGGTTCTGGCTAGGGCGGTTGTTGTTAAATAGTTCAGCAAACTATAGATTGAATTAGTTCATTTGTAATTAGTTCATTTGTTCATTAGTGATTATGCGTTAATTGTTCATTTATTCATTAATGATTATGCGTTAATTGTTCATTAGTGATTATACGTTAATTGTTCATTTGTGATTTCGTTTGTACAAATTCGTTACCAAAAGATAGTGATTTGTAAATTTATTAGTTGATTAATTATGGATTTGATTTTGATTCAATGAATTTGTTCAATAGTTTTCACCACTACGCATCTTTTATGATTTGTTCATCAATGAATGCATACGAATTTCAAAATTTAGACGCTACAAAATTGAGGTTATTATTTAATTATTTTAATTAAGGAAACTATATTTAATCATGATTTTCCAGAATTAAAAATAATTAATAAAAAGATTTTAATGTTAAAAGGACTAAAATACCCTTTAAAATTAAAAAACTAATTAATTCAAATGATTGGTCAGAAAGTTGTTCTCGCAGTTCCCGCAATAATAGTGGTTCTCGCATGAACCCTTCTCTCTCTCTCTCTCTATATATATATATATATATATATATATGTATATATATATATATATACATGTATATATATATATATATATATATATATATATATATATATATATATATATATATATATATATATATATATATATATATATATATATATATATATATATATATGTATATATATATATATATATATACATGTATATATATATATGTATATAATAGGTCGGATTCTGTACAGAACTCATATTATTTACAGAATGGGTAAAACTATTTTCAACAATTAGAATTTAGTAAATTAATTCTTGATTATTTAATTTATTTAATGGGTCAGGGGTATTTACGACATTTTACCTTTTTTTTCTTTTTCATAAATTTCCTTAAATTCAGGAATTAAATTCGGAATTTTAGTTATACATCTATGTTTTATTTACGGATTCACATGTATGTATACTTTATGAATTTGCATATATGTATATTTAATGATATACTTATGAATATAAAAAACACTTATGTTATTTTTCAGTCGTTTTAAGCAACTCAAAACAATAGTGAGTGTCTTTGTAAGCAAGCTACTTTCAGCATCGGTAAAATCCCTATCAATAATAGCTTAACAGAACAATAAAAAATAATGAATTACATATATGTACAAAATAACATTTAACATGCATGTACAAAACAAAACCTACATATCCGAGCGTTAACATTTAACTTAAAAGCAATACGTGTGTATAAAACGATGCCTTCATCGGTGTTCTTTTTATCATCAACAATTGTTTAAGTTGTTGTCTTCTTTAACTGCATTTGGTTCCTTAATCTTTAAATCTACCGGCAATAGATGTATAACTACGTTAATTCTTTATTTTAGACATGAATGTACCAGCCAAAAACCTGCAAATTATGTAACTATCATGTTAGAATGTTGAAATCCAAATACATTCTAAAAACAACAAACTCAAATTAAGTCAAAATTAATCCAGAACTAATATAGTGACCTACTTATTAAATCACTTTCAACAAATTTAAACTAATAAACTTTAAAAATCAAAATCCTTCAGTTCACCTCTTCATCTAAATACTTGTATGTGACACTTATATGTAACAGATAAATGTATGCAAATAAGCCTTAATACATATATGCACAAATTAACTCAATACAAGATTGCCATTTAATGGAGTGATACCAGAATTAATTGTGTGAATTTCTACCCATTTACGTCAAACATACCACCAATAACATAGATGTATCATAATATATATGTATCTTTACTTTACTTTATACATAGATGTACCATTATTTTACTTCATACATAAATGTACCAGCACAATCCCGCCAGTGAATGTTAAAATGAGTACACTAATTGTTATAATCGTACTTGGTTAAAATCACTATAAAAATATATCAAGCAATAATAAATAACATAATGACAATTTGGAAAATACCAAGCTCGTCTCATGTCCTATAAAATCAACAAAAATAAAATAAACATTTAAACAATGTCTAAATAAATAAATATATGAATAAAAATAAAATGTAACAGATGGAAGCATCGCTTGGCAATTTACCTAGAAATATATAAGATGAATATGATTTGGCTAAGATCAAACCCCTTACTTTGCCAATTATTAATGAAATCAAATGGTCGAATATAATCTTAATTCAATCCTCAAAAACAAGTTTTAGGATCAGAGAGCAACAATTTTCAATTTAAAATTAATATTATCATCCACAATCAGAGATCTAGGAATCTTCATTTGACACATATAATAAATAACTACGATAAATATAAACTCAAAAATCTCCAAATCAGATTAAAATATTCTCGAAAAAATTCACATAATTCATTACGAGATTTAAGGGATACCGAAGGCACTTCTTTCGCCGTACACCATTGAAGAGTTAATCGTATTTGAGAGTGGCCCAGAAAACCCAGAGAATCGCTACCGGCAAATGCACAGTGGGCGGTGGCGATGAAGTCTGGCTGGCGGTGCAACAAAAATGGGTCAGTCTGCCATGAAAAGCTCGTTGAAAATGGGTGGGGAATGAAGAAGTTAGGGTTTTAATTTGAGAGAGAGAAAATGCTAATATAATGGAGTGAAACGGTTTTAAATTTCTTTTATTTTTTTCACGATTACTTTTGTGCCCTTTTTATTTATTTATTACTAAAAATGTAATTTAATTTATCTAGGAAAACAGCACAATCAATCTTAACCATTAACTTTAAAATTAATGGTCTAAGATCGAGTTCTACGGGTTCTGTATATAATATGAGTTCTATATGGAATCCTTCACATATAATATATATATATATATATTACAACTCCAATAATTGAATTCCATTATTACATTGGACGTCTCTAATGTATAGATTTTGTTATACCCATGATCACTCTGGAAACGTTCGAAAGAAACGTTAAGTATTATATGTACAGCTCACATGATAAGCAAATTGGTAATTTTCCACCCTTTTTATTTCCCTTTAGAGAAATTTATATAGAAGGACCATGTTGTATATCCAAATCTTAATGATAAACATCTTTATGAGCATGAAAACCATTGGATTAATATTTTTAGAGTATATTACAAAAATGCCCCTTTGACATTTCGAATCATGTCTCTAAATTTTCTTTTTTTGTCTCCTCAAATTTTGTTTAATTTTTCATTTCGTTAAATTCCGTCTATTTTCTTCCATTAAGCCACTTATAACTTCCTTTTCCAAATGGATTTGTAAGAGGATTAAACATGTTGTTGTTCTACTTTATATATTCAGTAATTAAAATATTAGACATTAATGATAGTAAAACCACATTTGATATTGATAATTCAATATCAAATCCAACAAATAAGAAAGAACCAAATGGAATGAACAAACCTGATTCTTGATGAAACAGCAAACCACACGGAATTGTGATTCCCGTCCTTTAAGGTTTTTACGCGTTGTATATGTTGCAAGCCTCAACGTAGAACCCCATGATTTGATGCAGTTTATCGGTATTCTTCTACAGCATTAGAATTACCGATAACACAAAGTGACTACTTGGAAACACATGAAGTATATAAAAAAACGCAGAAGCATGATCGAGAGGAGAGCTTATTCTTTTTGTGTGTGTATGAACTTTCACCACAAGTGTTCATTATATAGGCTCTCAAGCCTTCACTAAGCTTTATGGAGCAAAAAATAACTCTTATATATTTTAATAAAACATAAGTGTAACATTATTATCAACATTAGTGTCAACATTAGTGTCGACCGTTATGTCATTAGTGTCGTCTCACAGAATGACGTCGAAGACCTACGTGTCCCGACTTCTCATTATATTCATAATTATATACTTTTGATAGTGTGGCCTCACTATCACAGTACATGGGAAGTAAAGGCATCAGAATATCCCACAAACGGATATCCAATAGTAGATCTCTAATCCACTCTGCCTCTTTTCCTGCAGCGGCTAAATCAATAAGCTCAAGTTCCATCGTTGAATGAGCTATACATGACTGTTTCTTGCTCGCCCAAGAAATAGCCCCACCAACTAGTGTATAAATCCATCCACTTGTGGATTTACTATCACTCATGTTATCAATCCAACTGGCATCTTAAACCCCCACTAGTATACTAGAATTTGACGTGTAAGTCAACTCAAGATTACTAGTCCTTTTCAGGTATTCTAGTACTCTTCCTACTGCCTTCCAGTGCTTTGTACCGGGATTTTACTGTATATTGACTTAATTTGCTTACAACAAAAGCAATGTCATGTCTAGTACAGTGTGTAGCATACATCATGCTTCCAATTTGCATTAGCATTTTCTAGTTGAGCCACTGCTCTACCAGAGTTCACTTCAAGTTTTACACTAGAATCGAAAGGAGTGTTAAATTCCTTAAACATTAAGTGTTGAAACTTTGTTAATATTTTATCTATGTAATGAGATTGACTTAGAGAAATTTGATTATCTGTCCTTTTGACCTTAATACCAAGAATGGTATCCACTTTCCTTAGATCTTTCATCTTAAAGTTCGAGGATAGATATTTCTTTGTATCAAGTATACCTTGTAAGTGAATGCCAATGATCAACATATCATCAACTAACTACGGTATTGTTAGGTCACAACAACCCTGGTTTATAATGTTAATTGATAGAATATTATACTTAGTGAAATATTAAAGTGATAACACAAGAATATAGTCAATGTATAAATCCACTAAGTGTGGCTTGTTGCGGAATAACAAGACCACTGATCAACTACAAAAGATGTGAATATAAGTTCGTGAATTGGTGAGTACTCCTTTGCAAGGTGATCTCTATTTATAATGTTTATAGAGATCTTACATGATGGCAAAGGAGTAACCGAAGGACTAATCTAAGGAAATGACTAAGATCAAGGGATTTGATCTTAGTCCGTTACAATACTGACTTGTAACTCAGTCCTTCTACTCAGTATTGGTTTTCCAATACTGAGTACTGATACTGAGTGGCCAATACTGGCCAAACTCAGTATCACTCCTAACTTAGCTAATTCAATCTACATTTTAATCTAAGCTAGTCTAGATTGTTTTGTTATCCTAAGATTCAAAAGGGGCAAGGCTTTTTGCCTTAACAATCTCCCCCTATCTAATGATAATAAAACAATTACAAAGTGAAATAAAAAATACATAACTACAGGCTGCAAAGTCTTCTTCTTCATCTTCTGTTGATTGATTCGAACTCATAGAAAACTTCCTTCTTCACATGGATGAACTCTTCTCTTTTCTTCAGTTCATCTTGCATGTTGTTTAGCACAGCAACTATCTTCTTTCTGAACCAAGCATCTTCTTTCTTGGTTATCATCCATTTCAAACACACCAAATGGCTAATAGGAGCTGTTGGCAAATCTGCTTCAGTAATGAAGCACTCCCTGTCATCTGGGTCAGTATATATATATCCAGATGTTGGATATATGGTACTCTTTTGATCCTGAAAGATAAGATTAGAGGGAACAATATATTTGGGAAATATTCTGAAAGTATTAAGGTACTCAGGTTTGTTTTTCTTTATAGCTTCAGTCATCACACTGAGTGCCCTGTAATCTGCTGCATAAAGGATGCCTTTTTCATAGCATATAGCAGATACAACCCAAATTTCATCCATCATCACTTGGGCTTCAGAAGATCTTGAGGGCATCTCCTTAATCAGTCTAGCAATTTTTACCCAGTCTTGGAGTCCCATATTCTGGATGTCATGGAGAAAAATCTTCATTGGAGGACTGACTGGCCCAGTGCAAGTTGCAACAATTGATCTATCAACAATTTTGACTTTTATTTTGTTGACAAATTCATTTAGCCAGTATATGTCTTTTACATTCAGAAATGCTTTATTCCTCAGCATACCCAACCTTGTTTCCTTATATCTTGTTCTTTGTGCCACAATGTTCCAATATTGTTCAAACAATTCATCTCCAGTTCTTCTTACAGTATGAGATCTTCTTGGAACATCTTCAGACTCAGATTCAGGTTCTTCTTCCTTAACAGGGAAGAATTTCTGGGCCTCAATCTCATCCTCAGCATCACTCTGTTCCTCAGTATACTGAGTAGATCTCCTAGGTCTTGAGATCAGAGGAGCTGGATCTTGTTCTTCACTAGATTCTGAGGACATAACCACATTTGTCATTCTTCTGGTTATTGGTCTTCTAGGAATTCTAGAAGGTCCTTCAGTTGGAGGAGAGATTTGTCTTTTTGGGGGCTCTTCTTCATCTGAGAATGATGATGAAGAGCTTTCTTTATTTGCTTCATCCAGTGCAAAGTTTGGAAAATTTTCAGATGGCACTGGATGGTCTTCATCTTCATCATCAGCAATAGGCCAAACAAAAGGCCTGTACACTATAATCTGCAAGTTGTTTTCCTCAGTAACAACTTGCTGTGGTTGGTCTGTTTCAGTCTCCCCTTGAGCAGATGGCTCAGATGGTTCATCTTCAAGTTGTTCCAAGACTGACCTTCCTCTTTGTCTGCTTCTTTCATACCTAAACCTAAGAGGTTCAGTATGAGGTGTTTGTTGATGTTGTTGTTGTTGCTGTGGAGGTTGATCTTCATTTAGCTTCCTTCTTTTCTCCCCCTGAGCAGATGGCTCAGGTTGATCAACCTCTTGGTCTCTTTGTCTTTTCTCCCCCTTCTTGTTATCATTGGATGGGGAGGAAATAGGTTCAGTATCACCACCCATGTCCCCATGTTGATCTTCAGGAGTTGGGGAAAGCATGGGTTCAGTAGCAGCTTCCCTTGCACCCTCAGTATGTGCAGGAGAGGGTGATCTTCGAGGCTCAGTGGCAGGGCCTTCTTCATCATTATTTCCTCCAGTTGGAGTTGGTGGAGGTGATTGAGGCTGTTGTTGTTGCTGTAGGAGTGCCACTGATTGCTTTAAGGAGTCAATCTCAGTACTCATTTCATCCATCCTGGCCAGAATGTTATTCTGAGTGGTCTGCATGGCCAGGATTTGATTCAAAATAGTTTGTAAAGCTTCATGAACTTCCTGAGACTGAGTGGCTTGCACCCTTTGACCCTGCACAGATGGTGCTAAAGAAACAAAAAAGAAACATAAAACTGGTTAGTAAGAAAATTTATCAAATAGAATTGTGGTATTGATTAACTCTATAATCATATAAACAGAATTTTGAAGTCTGTATTTCATCTGGTTCATGATGAAATATTGTGGACTTGTGCAAAGCATGTGTAAGAAGTGTTTAGTAAAAGTGAGTGTGGAATTTGAAGTAGCTCAGTGTAGGATAAGTCACATTTACTAAAAAGTTTGGTTGGGAAATTCGAAGCCTGGGATATGCTTCTTGTTATTTTCAATGTTTATCACTCGGTATTAGAGTGATAACAGTAATTTGGCTTTAACCCATGGAAAATTTTGGCTAATGTGGCTTAGAGGGTTTGTGATCATTTCTTGAATAATGTTATCCAACTCAAAATAAGTTGGACATCATTCAAGCAGCACCAGTGGGTGTCAGTATGACATCAACCACCATTGTCCCTTTAAATGTTGGAACAACTGAAGACTGACAATGATCGTTTGAAATGCTCAGTATATGAATTTTGCATAGCAGCAGTGGGCTTACTATGTTGGCCATAAGAGTATATATTTGAAAGTTCGATTGAGACTGTGGTCAGTATTGAGTTGGTACTGGCCAATACATAGTCTCTATGGGGAAAATATATATATATATATATATATATATATATATATATATATATATATATATATATATATATATATATATATATATATATATATATATATATATATATAGAAGTTTAAGAGCCTTTAGAAATTCATACCTGAGACTTTATCTGATTCTCTTCTGGCATCATGAGAGGTCGGTGCTGGATCTTCCGTATGCTGATTTGAGGCACCAGCACCTTCATGAGCTTCTTCACGTCTAACAGCTGCACCTTCCAGTGTATGCTGCTCATACTGAAGTTCGACATCAAGAGGATCATGAGGTTCCTCAATATGTTGAGCAATTGGTTCTGGTTCAGGACCTGGAAGGTCAGCATTAGCTGCGACAAAGCTTTGTGCTTGAAGAGATGCAGTTAAAGAAGGTACATTGCCAGGTTGCATCTCTTCTGATGATAAGTTTCCCATAATAACAGGGGAAAGATTTCTTCTTCTTCTGTGGAGGACCAGTGGTGTGTCTTCTGAGGACTCAGTATCAGAAGCTGTTTCAATATGAGGAGCATCAGGATCCTGTGCAGGTGAAGAGAGTACTGCTTCTGGTTGAGCTTCCACCATCTCAGTATCTTGATCATCATTTCCACCATTACCACTGTCATCATCAGTATCATCATTTTCTGATTCAGTATCAGAATTTTGTGCATCATTAATGTGTGCCTGGACGATAGCCCACATAGAGTGACTCAGTACAGGCTCTCCTTCTCTTGGTCTGTAAAAGAAAATCTTCTCATGAAGAGGAGGAAGGTCCACTCTTGGACTATTGAACTCATCATAGAGATGAGCAGGCATCCCATTCTGAAAAATGAGGGAAAGAAATATACAGAAAGGAACATTTAATTCTCTAATTTTAGCCCTAACCAGAGAGGCTAATTCTTCAAAAATTAGTCGAGCATAATCAATGTCCCTTCCATGGTATATGGCATGGACAATCTGCATACCAAAATCATTGATTTGGTCCAAGGCTCCAGTCTTGTGAGTCATACACCGAATGATTGTAGAGATCAGTATACCCCACATTGGACCAAATTCATTTCTTTTAATGATCCCCGTAGTACCGCTGCGTCCAATGAGTGGTAACACTGAGCGAGCCTCTGTTCGGTCGACAAAGGGCTCATACTGAGCGTGAGCAGGAAGTCTCAGTGTTTCCCGAATTATTGCTGTGGAGACGAAGGCCCTTCTTTGTTCTCGAATAACCCAACCGGTAATTATGTACGGTGAGTCAAGTGTAGCAGAGTACCAGAATTCACAAAGCATTTCTGGATAAATGGCTCTAGGAGATCGAGTCAATGCTTGAGTGATTGGGCAGTGCTTCAGAAATGTAACCATCTGTGTGAATTCGGGGCACGCCCAAGCCTGAGGAATATTGAAATTTGCGGTGATGTTGTTCCTCGCAAATTTGGGTACTTCATCGTCTCTAAACCGAGTTGCCGGTGTAGCCTCCGGTGCGAAGAATCTGTAATTTGCCATCTGCGATTTGGATTTTAAAAAATTTGCTTGCAAAGAGAAAGAGAAATCGTTAATCGCAGAGAGAATCGAAATAGAAGTTAAGAAATAACTGTAAAATTTTTTTTTAAAGAAAGAGAAAACAGTTATTTATACATAATTTAAAGATAATTACGGTATTGGGAAGTAAAATCGGCTGATTTGACAGCCTTATCCTGTATCAACGGTAACTTTCCTATTAAGAAAGGTTACCGTTGGGGAGTATAAGGATTAAAAGTCAGTTGTATCACTCCAGGACTCCAATACCGAGTTAAAAAAAAATTAAATAAAAAAATATTAAAAATTAGAAAAACATTTAATTTAAACTATAAATTAATAAAAAATTAAAATTTATAAAATTTGATAAATCAGACGAGTGATACTGAGTTGATCATTATTGAAAGTAATACTGATCAGTCGGTATCAGAAAAATTTAAGTAAATTTAAGGATTCAGCATACCCAATTGTCCTAGTAAGTACATAAGCCTTTCCTCAGAGAGAGGTTTAGTAAACACATCGGCCAATTGATCATCTGTAGGAATGAAATCTACCTCAACCTTTCCCTTTTCCACATTATCTCGAATAAAGTGGTGTCTGATATCAATGTACTTTGTTCTGGAGTGATGGACTGGGTTTTCAGTGATAGCAATAGCACTCTTGTTATCACAATGGATTGGTGTTTTCTGAAAATTGAACCCATAGTCCATTAGTTGATACTGCATCCACAAGAGTTGAGCACAACAACTTCCTGCAGCAACATATTCTGCTTCTGCAGTAGAAGTTGCTACTGAATTTTGTTTCTTGGATGACCAACCAATTAATCTGCCACCGAGGAATTGACAACCTCCACTTGTACTCTTCCTGTCTAATCTACAACCTGCAAAATATGCATCTGTATACCCTTCTAGATCAAAGTTTGAATCTTTGGGATACCAAAGACCCATGTTAGGAGTACCTGAAAGATATCTAAAAATGCGCTTAACAGCTTTCATATGTGATTCTCTAGGATCAGCCTGATACCGAGCACACAAACAAGTTGCAAACATGATATCAGGCATGCTAGCTGTTAAGTAAAGTAAAGAACCAATCATACCTCAGTATGTGGATGGACAAACTGGTTTACCAGTTTCATCTTTACTTATTTTATCCTGAGTACCCATAGGAGTGTGCATGGAAGATAAATTTTCAAATTTATATTTCTTAAGCATGTCATGCACATACTTACTTTGATTTATGAAAGTGCCATCAGGCTTTTGTTCAACTTATAAACCAAGAAAGTAAGTTAGTTCTCCCATCATACTCATCTGATACTGAGATGACATTATCTTAGCAAACCTGTCACACATTGACTTGTCAGTGGAGCCAAAAATAATATCATCTACATATATCTGAATGAGTAGAATGTTAGAACCTTTCCTTTTTGAAAATAATGTTTTGTCAATTTTACCTCTTGTAAACTTATTTTCAATTAAGTACTCAGACAGGGTATCATACCAGGCTCTGGGAGCTTGTTTGAGCCCATATAGAGCTTTATCAAGCTTAAAAACATAATTAGGAAATTTAGGATCAACAAAACCTGGTGGTTGTTTGACATAAACTTCCTCCTGTAGTTTTCCATTAAGAAAAGCACTCTTGACATCCATCTGATAAACTTTGAAATTCTTGAAAGCTGCATATGCAAGATACAGCCTAATAGCTTCAATTCTTGCAACTGGTGCAAAAGTCTCATCATAGTCAATGCCTTCTTCTTGCCTGTAACCCTGAGCAACCAGTCTTGCTTTATTTCTGATGACAACACCATCCTTGTCCATCTTGTTTCTGAACACCCACTTAGTACCAATAATAGTTTTGCCAGCAGGAGGTGGTACTAAGTTCCAAACTTTATTTCTTTCGAACTCTGTCAATTCTTCTTGCATAGCTTCTACCCAGTCTTCATCTAATAAAGCTTCATCAGCTTTCTTTGGTTCCATGGTAGATAAGAAGCTTGAGAAAAAACAAAAGTTTGCAGTTGCTTGGGGTTCAAACTCTAACTTTCTTCTTGTTTGGACACCTTGTTCAATGGGACCAATAATGTTAGCATGAGGATGGTCTCTGTGTTCCCTTAGATTGTTTCCTAAGGTAACATTTGAAACAAGGTCAACAATATCTTGTTGCAGTGATGTGTTGTCTGTCCTACTGAGCTGAAGTCTGGTCAGTATTAGACATTTCAGGTTGCTGTTCTTCAGGATTTTGCAGATCTGAGGTGGATTCTTGAAATGTACTTGAAGATTCACCTTCTTCATAGGTGGAGTTGTTCAGATCAAGTATTGGGGACTCAGTATTGAGGTTCTCAGGAATGTCTGCCTCAGAAATGGATATATTTGAGTTATACTGAGTTCTATCTTGATCGGTATCAAGCATACCATGATCAACATAGTATGGATGAGACTTGGGCTGTTCAGCAATTGAGTTTTCTGGATTGCATAGAATTTCTATGCCATTGATGTCTTCTGTTGTTGAGGTGGAGTGCTCATTCTGATCTTCATCAAATGTGACATGAATGGATTCTATTAATTATCTTAGTTGAGATAATATACACTCTGAAGGCTTTAGAGTGTGGAGAGTAGTCCATGAACACACCTTCATTTGCTTTGGGAGCAAATTTGTTGAGATTTTGTTTGGTACTGAGTACAAAACATTTACTCCCAAAGATGTGGAAGTATTCCACATTAGGAACCTTGCCATTATATAACTCATAAGGAGTCTTTTGATGTCTCTGGACTATTGTAGCTCTGTTTTGTGTAAAATTTGCACAATTGACAGCTTCTGCCCAGAAGCACAGTGCCAAGCCAGCATGGCATAACAAAGTTCTTGCAGCTTCAATCAAGGTTCTATTCTTTCTTTCTACAACACCATTTTGTTGTGGTGTGTAGGCTGCAGAGAAGTTTTGTACGATTCCTTTTTCTTCACAGAAATCAGCCAATACTGAGTTCTTAAACTCAGTAACATGGTCACTTCTAAGTTGTTTGACCTTGTTGCCTTTTTAAAGTTCTTCTCTTTTAATGAAGGCAATGATTTTTGTTGTTGCTTCTGCTTTAGTCTTGAGAAAAATAACCCAAGTGTATCTTGAGAATTCATCAACCAGGACTAATGTATAGATCTTTTTGGCCAAAGATGGTGTGCTGATGGGGCAAAAACGATCCATATGTATCATTGTAAGAGGTTCATTAATGGAATGATTAACCTTTGATTTGAATGAACTCTTCTTCTGCTTGCCCATTTCACATGCTGAGCATAACTTATCATTTGAATAAGCAATAGTGGGCAACCCTCTCACCAGTTTCTTCATACTGAGCTCGTTAATATTTCTGAAATTTATGTGAGAAAGTTTCTTGTGCCATAACCAGTGCAACTCTGGCTTGACTTTAGACAGCAGGCATACTCGAATAGTAGGATCTATTTCAGATAAGTTGACCACATAGACATCTTTTTCTCTTCTAGCAATGAGTACAAGTTGCCCTTTATCATTGTAGATGATTCCTGCAACCTTTCTGAAACGAGCTTCATTGTCATCATCACACATCTGACTGATACTGAGCAGATTGTGTTTAAGACCCTCTACATAGGCAACTCTTTTAAAAGTTATGTTGCCTGCCTTGATTACACCATAACCTCTTGTTTTTCCAATAGAATCATCTCCAAATTTGACAGAAGGACCCTTCTCTGGTGTATAATTAAGAAGGTACTCCATACTGCCAGTCATGTGTCTTGAGCAGCCACTATCTAAGTACCATTTCATGTCACCCTGCACAAGACACAAAACAAAGATTAATTCTTTTTAGGAACCCATTTTTGAATGGGACCTTTGGTAGGAGAAACAGGGATAGACCTGATCTCTTTTACTGAAGAGGTCAGTATCATTTTAGGAAAAACCTTGGAGGTTTTCTTGGGTGATACTGACTTTGTTTCTCTCCTTTTCTTTGGTACTGAGTACCTAGGATTCGAGAGATCAGTCCAGCATTCATCTCCTTTATGACCAGTGTGATGACATCTATAACATTTTCTAGGTCTGTTTATGAACATGTTTTCATAAGGAATTTTAGAAAACTGTTTAACTTTTGGTAGATCAGTATTAGTGAGTTTTGCAAACTTTTGACTTAAGACTTTAATCTGATCACCAATAGATTTTAAAATGTTATTTTTGTCATGTTTTAATAGAGTATTAATTTTATGTTTAACTGATTTCGAAGGAGATGATACTGGGGTCTTATTTTTATTAGGCATGGAAGTCTTTTTATCATTTAACTTTTTGATTTTGCCACTTGAAGATCCTGTTGAAGTTGTTTTCTTTTTATCATGTTTTAGAATGACAACTTGAACAGGTTCTTTAGATTCTTGAGTAGTTGACTTTGCTGTTCCTGTAGATTCAGTATTAGTTAAAACATTTTGAGTAGTAGTGGTTTTCTTTTCTATAGACTCAGGGTCTTTATATATCTCAAAAGTAGTTGTGTTAAATAAAACTTCAAATGGTGGAACAGCAGAAGTGTCATACTGTACAATTTCAAGGTCAATATCAAAAATTTCTTTTTCAGGAAATTCAATACTGAGCTCTTGTAGTTCAGTATAGCACTTAGAACAGATGGAAGGACCAATTGATTTTTCAAAAATGATTTTATCCTCATCATCTGACTCAGTTTGACAACCTACTTCACAAAAAGTTTTTGCTTTTACAAACTGAATAGGGTTCATTTCAGAAAATTCTTCAAATAAATCAGCAAAATTATTTCTATTTTTTAACTGAGGATCAACACCAAGTGCAGCCCTTACATTTTCTGGAAATTGTTGATTTAGACATTTATTTAATTTAATAGAAGCATTTCCCCAAGATTTACACTGATTTTCAAATTTTTCTTTTTCTAATTTGTGTAAATGAGCTTTATCAGCTAATCTTTGGTTAAGGTCTTGTAAGTTTAAAAAATTTAGTTCTAAATCTTTAAATTTTGTTAATTTATCTAAGTGTTCATTATTTACCCTTTCAAGTTCAAGAATTGTTAATTTTAAAGCTTTTTCTCTCTTTACTAAAGTTTTAAGATCAACAATCATATACTCAAAAATCTTTTCTTTTTCATTCACTGAATAAGTTTGAAAGGAACTCACCTTGTACAACCGAGTGGAATCCCAGTCAGTATGAACACTCATCCTCTCAGCTTATTTGATATCCTTTTCAAAGGAGCTCTTCAAATCATCTTCAGTGAAAGCCATAAAGGCTTTGTTTTCAACCTCTTCCTCATCATCACTGAGCTCTTCATCCATCCAAGCTTCTGAGTAAAGTGCTTGATGAGGTGCTCCATTCCCTGCTGCATTCTTGCCCTTGCTCCAGTTTTTTAGCTTGACATATTTGTCTCTATACCGTTTAGCTCGGTATGCAATCTTGTCATTCTGATCAGTTTCGGTTGACTTGGTATGACAATTAGCAGCAATGTGACCAGGCTTTCCACACCTATAGCAAAGACCTGATCTTGGGTCAGTATTGGAAGAGCTAACACAAAGCCTCTTCTTTTTCAACTGATCCAGCTTCATAGACATAAGATCCATTTGAGTTTCAAGCTCTTCTGCCTCAGCATCAGCAAGATCAACTTCTGGCTCTTCTGGCTCAGTCACAGTATATGCCTGTTGTACAACTAGAGCCATGTCAGTGGAAGACTTGTCAGTTTTCTTCCAGTTGATCAGTCTTGCAGCATTATTCTCCTCATGATTCAACATTAGACCATACAAAGTTTGAAGAGTGTATGACTCAATGTTGTTAGCAGCATTGACAGAATTTGTCATGTCAAGAAATTGTTGAGGAAGACTATCCAAGAACTTTTGAACAAGCTCTCCTTCTTCCTTCACAATGCCTACACTGATTAAATCATGGATAACAGTATTGAATCTGTTATAGAGAGTGGTGATGTCTTCATTAGGAGTTGAGAAGAAGTTTTCATATTTTCTTCTCATGTTGCTTTTTCTTTGCAACTTCACCTTTGCTGTGCCTTCATAGGTGACTGATAGGCTGTCCCATATAGCCTTTGCTGTTGGCAATTTCATAATTGCAATAAGTATTTCTTTGGTAACAACATTACCAATCACCCCCTTTGCTCTTGAGTCTAGACAGAATAACTGACGGTCAATATCAGTCCAGGTGTGTTTCAGTTTTGGAACTGTCCTTGTGCTCTCAGGAGCATCATCAGTAGCAGCAACGGGTTCCACAGTTTGTGGAATGATGGGACCATCATTCAGCACAGTGAGCATCTCATGGTGAATAGATTCAAGATACCACTGAGCTTTAAGCTTCCATTGATGAAAATCCTTTCCATCAAAGATGGGAATTCCCTTACCAGACATAACCGTGCTATGATAGTAGACATTTTGGATTTTTGAGTGTTGGAGGGATAAATATAGGGAATGGCTGCCAGGGTTATAGATCGACTAAATAAAGATTAATTTAGCCTGCTCTGATACCAGTTGTTAGGTCACAACAACCCTGGTTTATAATGTTAATTAATAGAATATTATACTTAGTGAAATATTAAAGTGATAACACAAGAATATAGTCAATGTATAACTCCACTAAGTGTGGCTTGTTGCGGAATAACAAGACCACTGATCAATTACAAAAGATGTGAATATAAGTTCGTGAATTGGTGAGTACTCCTTTGCAAGGTGATCTCTATTTATAATGTTTATAGAGATCTTACATGATGGCAAAGGAATAACCGAAGGACTAAACTAAGGAAATGACTAAGATCAAGGGATTTGATCTTAGTCCGTTACAATACTGACTTGTAACTCAGTCCTTCTACTCAGTATTGGTTTTCCAATACTGAGTACTGATACTGAGTGGCCAATATTGGCCAAACTCAGTATCACTCCTAACTTAGCTAATTTAATCTACATTTTAATCTAAGCTAGTCTAGATTATTTTGTTATCCTAAGATTCAAAAGGGGCAAGGCTTTTTGCCTTAACAGGTATATTCAGTTGTGCATTTAGTGTAGATACATATATCAACACTATTATGCTTCAAACAAAATGCAGATACAGTGGTGTCAAATCTCTCATGCCACTTGTCTAGGAGCTTGTTTCAAACCGTACAGTGATTTAATAAGTCTACAAACTTTGTTTTTCTGTCCGGATACAATGAAACCTTCAGGTTGCTCCAAGTATATATCCTCCTTGACATATCCATTTAGAAAGGTTGTCTTCACATCCATTTGATGAATGTACAATCCTTTCAATAATTGAGATTGTTTATAACAGTTCTAATAGAACTAATTCTAGCAACCGGTGCATATGTATCGAAATAGTCAATACCTTCTCTTTGTCTATAACCTTTAGCGACTACACTCGCTTTATAGACATATATTGATCCATCTGGATGATACTTCCTCTTGAAGATCCATTTATATCCTATAGGTCTCATACCCTTGGGAAGATCAGCTAACTCCCAAGTTCCATTTTCCATAACTGAGTCCATTACATCATTAATGACATCCTTCCATAAAGGAGCATCTCGCGATGTTATGGCTTCAGTAAAAGTCTTAAGATCGTCATCTGAATTAATAACTAAAATGACCTCTCTCGTCACCTTAGATTGAGATCCTTCAACCAAGTATGAAAGAAAACGTCTCCAAAATTATTTTCCCTTCTAACCCTTGTACTTCTCTTTGGTTCTTCTACAACTGAAGAAGGTGGTTCTTCTACAACAGAAGAAGATGAGATAATATCTCGAGAAGTACTGGGTGCTAGAATATGATTAAAGCTGGGATTGGAGTTTTCATCATCTCCAATTAACTTATCCAAACTCTTGAAGATATGTTGCGGGCTTGTGTATTGGAGTACGGTGGGTCGTGGGATTCCCACCTACCGTTGATCGAGTTTGCTTATAACAACTCGTACCACTCGAGTATTAAGATGCCACCGTACGAGATGTTGTATGGGCGTCGGTGTCGAACCCCGACGTGTTGGTTGGAAGCGGGTGAAAAATAATATGTGGGGCCCGATATTGTTCAAATGACCGCGGATAAAGTTGCTATTGCTCGAGAAAAGTTGAAAGCCGCCCGTGACCGACGAAAGATGTATGCCGATCCGAGACGTAGACCCGCTACATTCTCGGAAAATGAGATGGTTTATTTGAAGGATTCACCTTGGAAGGGTGTCATCCGTTTTGGTAAACGAGGAAAGTTGGCCCCGAGGTTTATTGGGCCGTTCCGTATTAGCAAAGTGGTGAATTCTCAATCGGTAACACTCGAGTTACCCCTGGAGTTGTCTGCAATTCATAACACTTTCAACATTTGTTATTTGAGAAAGTGTAACATTGAAGATCCGAGCCAAATTCTCCCGGTGCAAGAGTTGCGGGTCGATACGAATAAGAGGTTAGTAGAGGAACCGGTGGAGTTATTGGACCAAAAGGTGACGAAATTGAGAAAGAAACAAATTCCTATGGTTTTGGTAAAGTGGAAGCACAGTTTGGGTGCGAATATGACATGGGAGACCGAGGCCGATATGTGGGAACGTTATCCCTCCTTATTTGATCGAGATGGGATTCCGGGGACGGAATCTTCTTAAGTGGTGGAGAGTTGTAACATCCCAAAACCTGGCCTAGTAGTTTATTGACCTTAAGGTATCTTATTAAATGATTATCTGATTAAATGCTTAGTTAATTTAATTAGCCTGATGTCTATTGTAGTATTTTAACCAAGGGGTTAAAATACCCAACTTGTGATATATTTGGAATGAAAACGTGATTTCTAAATCTTTGGATTCCTTGTTAAATATCGTTTCCGGAAATGCTTTCGTTTTTAAAATTGGAGTCCGTTAGCTATTTTAAATAAATTAATTACGAAAGGGACTTTTCAGACATATACTGTTAAAAAGGGAAAAAGCCACAAGGGGGCCCCAACCCCTTCTTTTGACTGACCTTAGAGAGAGGGGGTCTCCCTCTCTTCTCTTTTACTTGTTAATTCAAACATTATCCATCTATCATCACTATTTCATTGAAAGAAAAACTCCATCTTTTCTCTCTAGCTTTCTCCCATTGTTCTTGAGCTTTTGGTGTTTGATTCCTTGGTTAAATCTCGGAATTTTGCTACTTGTTGTGATAGAAGAAGTCTAGAAGTAAGTTCCATCTTTTCTCTTGCTTGTTCTTGGTGTTCTTGGGTTAGAGCTTGAACTAGGGTTTGTGTAGCTTGTCGATTTGTTGCTGAACCTTGTTGTGGATGTCGTCTTATGTGTTTATGCAAGCTTTTACATCATTTGTATGGTAGATTGTTGAAGGAATATAAGATTTGGTGAAAATCACCTTCAGCCTCCATTAATGGTGGAAGTTGAAGGTGGGTTTTGACAAATCTTGGATTTCTTGATGTTTGAATGGATGGAATTTCTTATTAGGTTGTGAAATCATGATTGGTAAGTTATGGATGGTGAAAACCTAGTATAGATAATTGTGTGAATTGATCTAATTGGTGTTTGGGTCAAATTGGTTAACTAGAGATTGTGCAAGTATGATACTTGTATTGTGATAGTTATATACTCAATAGAATTGCTAGTTTATGGTGATTTGCTTGTCTAGAAGTTGTGTGCTAGTTGATGGAATTGTAGAAGTAAATTAGTCATGTTCGGGTTTTTGGCCCGTTTGGATGAATGAGTGATAAAATGGTTTATATGGTTATAAATGACTAGTTGGTGAATTGTATTTGTTATGCAAGTTGGTGTTGTCATAAAATATGTATTTTATGAGCCTTAGGTTGCGGTTTGTTAAAATTATCAATTTTGACATTTCGGTGGATTGATCACTAACTCGGTATACTTGTTGACAGGAACCGGGAAGGATACTCAGTGATACTAGCTCACTGAGTTAAGGATCGGGAGTTGAAAGGTGAGTGAATTCAATCTACAACTCGGGTTTCGGTTAATTTTTGGTTTGGTATTGGTTTTTAGTGAAAAATCGCAGGTCTTACCAGACAAGGGGAGTTCGCGTCGCGAACTCCACATAATGATCGGGAAGTAGCCCCAGAGAAGTTGGTTGTTTATCGCGATGTAGTTCACGATCGGAATTCCCGACGCGAACACTAGTTCGCGATCGTGAACTAGAGTTCGCGATTGGGACCTCAGTTGTGACGTTTTTCGCGGTGTTTTTTCGTAGTTAGTCTACTTGTTATGTATGCCTAGTGTTAGGAAATACCATACATGACTATGTGCACATTCGGGACGAGGTCAGTGTCGGATGGATAACGCCTGGGCAAAGTGTATCGACTAATAGGGTATCCGACCTTACCTGTATGTGTTACATGGTTAAGGGGAGGGAGTTGCCCGGGGTGTTGGATACAAGCGCTATCGGTTACCGTGGTTTTGGCCGACCATGGTTTAAGGCCCGCAAAGCCACCGATCCTCTCAAATAAGTGATTACGAACCGGAGATGTTTTATAACTTCCGTGTTTAAGTGTTTAGTGTAGTTGGTAGTGTTAGGAATTCATTCACTTAGCTTTTGTGCTAATCCGTCCCTTATCGACACATTTTAGGTTGGATGGCTTGAACGGGTTGGGCTTGGACGGGAAGTTTGACCAAGCTTAAATTATATGTTTTTGTAAAATGAGCCGTGCTTAGTAATACCGTCTTTTTAACTAACATTGATTTGTAATATTTTGTGGGACCACTGTTTGTAAACCTAACTTAACTAGATGCTTCCGTAACTTTAGATTAATACTTAATGACTTTTAAAAAAAATGGTTTCAAAAATGCGGTGTTACAGAATCACACGACTAGTGGTCCTGTTGTGCACATAACATACAGTCAACAAAGCTTCCCCCCACAGATTGTGTGGCAAACCCGATTGATTCAACATACAGTTGACTATTTCAACAAGGATTTAACTCTCTCTTTCAGCTAATCCATTCAGTTGGGGAGTATATGGTGAAATTATTTCATGTTTGATACCATTTTCTTAACAGAATGTATCAAACTCATGATTAAAGTATTATTCGCCTCTTTTTAACCTTGCACTTATACTGTTTGAATGCATTAAAAGCTTCATCTTTTGAATGCAACAAGTAAACATGTAAATAGCGGCTATAGTCACCACAAATTGTAATGAAGTATCTTTTACCTCCATGCGTGAGTATTCCATCCAGTTCACAAATATCTGAATAGATTAACTCTAGTAATGATGTAATTCTTTTGACACTTGAAAAAGTTTCTTTGTAAACTTTGATTTTATACAAGTTTCACATTTATCAAAATCTATATTATTTACTTTTATCAATCCTTTAGATTGTGTTTTTTCAATATTTCTTTTAATGTTAGTATGAGCTAACCTTTTATGTCACAAAGAAATTGAACACGTACTATAATTAGAAAAAACTATTTCATTAATTCGAAACTCAGTTACATCATCACTGTCGATATTGTCACTAACGCTGACAATAGCATCACTCTCACGATTACAAAGATCAACATTTAACACATAATCATGGGATACATATACAACATTATCTTATCCATCACCACATAGATCAAGCATAAACATTCCACCCGTATTGATGGTTTCACCCGCAAATAACCCATCTTTGGGGAACATGATATGACATTTTTTTATTATTACCAGCTTGTATCCATTTTTGTCATATTTGTTCTCCGATATAAGTCCCTTGGAGATTCAAGGAACATGTACGACCTCTTGAAGGGTAACCATAATTCCATTTCGGAATGTTAGCACCACTGTGCCAATGCCATGAACACGTACTATATGGTTGTCAACACATGTCACGACAGTTCCTTCTCAAACCATACCATAAATTTGAAAACTATCATGATTTCCACATACATGGATGTTTCCTCCAGAATCCACAAACCAGTCTCGGGCCTCTATCACTCGAGTAATTGAGGTAGTCATATTGACTCCTACATGACCCACACTTGCACCCAAGTGGGTTAGTTTGCAACAACATTTACAATTCCTTTTACATAGGCAAAAACCGAGCCCCCACCTGACACGTGGTACACACTCAATCTGACTTTACTCTTTTTATCTTTTATGAGAGTTTCCTTCTCAATAAAGAAGTGTTTCAACAAAACATCTAAAGAGTAGTCCTCAAATTTGTGAAACTCCAAGTATTTAACCACATTCAAGGAAAATATTATTTAGTCAACCCTTTTTCGGTAGCTCTATTCGAATACAACCAGGAAAGACGGTGAGGATAGATAGCGCTAGTGCGTATCAGAACCACCCCTATTTGGATTCAGAAAAACCGCCTTTATCTTTCCTAGACATTGTAATAAGAACATGTGAGCCTATTTGGGGATGATTCATAATTTTTTCACATATAGGTTAAATACAATGCTTAATGATACACAACTGGAAAGATTTAGTTTGACCATAAAATTATCTATTTTGTATAATCATGATTTTGCAAATAGTACATTTTTCAAACACAAAAGTATCTTGAAATAATCTATATACAAAAAATTATAATTAACTCAATTATAATGCTTCATCCATAAGCATATAATTCATATAACATCCACTTTAGACGATATTATATTTTTTACGAGAAAAAACCTCTTGTTTTAACTTATCCATTAGATTAAAATAGATTTTTAAATGTGTCAAGACAAAATATATCTATTAAATATCCATAATTAGTAAATATGTAACTTATAAAAGTTACACTAAATAGCCATAATAATCTATTTTAAAACAATTAATCCATTACATAAATATATATATAAAACATTGACAATAATGTCTCAATTTTTTTATCAATCACAAAATATATATTTATTTAATCACCGAATTTTTATAAAAGAAAATATGTGTATATATTATATATACACAATAATATATAACAAATTAAAAAACCTTAAAGATTGTTGTTCTACTTTATATATTCGGTGATTAAAGTATTAGACAATTATGATAGTAAAGCCATATTTGATATTGATAATTCAATATCAAATCCAACAAATAAGAAAGAACCAAATGGAATGAACAAACCTGATTCTTGATGAAATAACGAACCGCACGGAATTGTGATTCCTGTCCTTTAAGGTTTTTACGCGCTCTATATGCTGCAAGCCTCAGCGTAGAACCCCAGGATTTGATGCAGTTTATCGGTATTCTTCTAGAGCACTAGAATTACCAATAACACAAAGTGACTACTTGGAAACACATTGTGAATCCGTATTGAACGGTTAAACAAACAATTAAGCAAGAACAATGATTAATTGGTAGAACAAGATTGAAGCTTTGCAATGATAAAACGTACGTACGATTGAAACAAAAAGCAAGCTTAGGTCAATACTAGGTTACAACTAGGTATTTATACCTAGGCCTAGTATTGACTAATTACATAAAATCACCCTAGACTATTTGTTACAATAAATGTCACATTACACCCCTAGACTATTGAATACATTAAAATGTGACCCAACAATCTCCCCCTTTGTAACAATAGTCTGGGAAGCATATCTTCGAAGTCTTCATCTTTAGCAAAAGCCTAGTCTTGTAGATATTTCGTTGCATAATAATCAGGATCAGGCTTGAACTTTATTAATCTGTGAAAACGAATACTTCTTGTAGCTTTTTAACCACAAAAGGTATTTTGAAGACTTTACTTTGAAGATACATATTGATCGACCAAAATTGAGACCCATAATGATAGAGAGATTAACAGCGGAAGTCTTTTCTTGAAGTTTGTGGCTTTATGTCGATCAATGATCTTTAATAATTGTTGTTCGAGAAATTTGTTGATAAGGTTTATGCTCCCCCTCAAACAGACAATTATTTCTTCATGGAGTCTTCGGTTCCTTGTATACTTCCCCTTCACTGGTGCATATGTGTCTTTTTGATGTGGAGTAAGTTAGGCTAATACATTCTCCCCCTCATGATGAATAAGATTTATCTGAAGCATCATGTAAGAAGAAGAATCTCCGAAGCTTGGTGATGAAAATGTGTTGAATAATGATAACATTCATTTTTCGAATGGATCAATATATAACACATTTTACAGCATAGTCAAATAGGATAAACCGGGATCTCATAGATATCCCGTTAACACGACAGTGAAAAACTGTGTGACCTACGTTCAGTGTTGGCTTTGATGTTAGCACTGGTAGGATTTCCATTCAATCATCATGGAATACCAACAAGTTTGGTATCACTATGAATGTTCCGGCAATATCACTAGGATATGCTTGGTGGAATGCCTGTGTCCTAGAGAAATTTAATTCGGTTCTAGACTCTATATGTGGACAAACGAAGGCGAGGACTGGAAGTAGGTCCTCTTTTTCAATATCAACAATCTCCAAATGAGATGTCGATAGTAGATGTGGTAATCTCCGTGATTTTGAAACAAGTACTTTTTGTACTTGAGTGGTCAGTGGGGGTTGTGCATTGCATCACTGGGTCCATGATGTCTGAATCAAAAGGCATCGTATGCAGTCTGATAAAGATGTGGTTACCCGGTCTTTTGGTTGGTTTAAGGACGGTTTTTCGTTTTCTTTAACCCTGTCTCACACACTCCTCACTCAACTCACTTTTTCATTTTCAACCACACCCTCGTTGTTGTGTTACCATGTGTTAAGCTGATTTGCACCCCATACTTCATACCCTCTCTCAATTTGTACCTCAGCGCACCCCAATCAAGATCCCATGATACTTGATTCTGCTCACCTAGACCTATAAACCCTTACATTTTATCCTATATTGTAGGTGGCTCCTGGGAAGATCATGCCGGTTATAGCAGATCATAGGAGTGATTTGAGAGTGAACTAAAACGCTCATGTGCAATGGATCAGCATATATGATGTTACGTTTTGTGAATAACATGGATTTTTCATCGGAAAATGTATGTGTTTGCGGCATAAGTTGTTGCCTTTAAGATGTCAAATTTAGGTACAGCAACTTGAACAAGTAATTGAATACCGGACTCACATAGAGTATCCGTTTGCACACTGTATGAATCTGTAGTCGTTTGCACAACCGTAGATTCAGATGTGTGACATGCGTTTAGAGTTGGCGTGATTTTAGCTCTAGCAGGATTTCCACTCGATCCTCGTGAAACATTAGATCGTGATGCCACTACGAGTGTTCCGATGGATTTAAAGAAATCCATGTTTGTAGTGCAAGTGACCTATATTAGAATATTCTTGAGGGTTAGAACTAGACACACTGTGCATACAAAGAGACTTAACCCGGGGCAGGAGGTTATTTTGTTTCAATACCGACATACTCCGAATGAGTAGTCAGTAGCTTTTGTGCTACGTCCCCTAATGAAATGAAATAAATTCCTGTTGAGAGGAATTTGAGTGGTTGGTGGTGGTGTGCATTTGCTTTACTGGGCTAGTAAAGTCTGGTGAAACATTTAACGCATAAATGAGCACCCTTTTGTATGGTTGCCCAGTTTATTTACGGTGTGGATGCACTCAAAGGTGTGTTTTCTTAAAGTTATCATGTTTTGCACATCACCTTGCACTCACCTATTGCTATACCTTAGACTTATACCCTCACATTTACCAAATGGCCGAAAAAGAATTCCTTTGGAAGGTAAGGCCGGTTCTGGCAGACCATGGGAAGGTATTGTCGTTTGACAAAAAAAATTGATCGAATAATAAAAAAAATTCAAACGGGTATAAAAGTATTGATATAAGAAAGTTTCTCCCCCTGGAAATACTAATTCTCCCCCTAGAATTAATATTACTCCCCCTCGACAAAATAAAGATATTTAAAAGTTTTTAGATCAGAAATGTACCTTTTAACAGCAGCAGAGGGGTGGAGAAGAGTTTTTACAGTTCTGTGTTTTCTGATTAAGAGCGGGTTTCAAGT